>JAQPPZ010016361.1:0-9716239 GCA_028583015.1 Wollemia nobilis
GAGAGCCCTTGCCCGCATTCTTGGCTAGCAGATGGAAGGCACTGCGTTGAGCTTCAGCAGAGGAAGACGCAGGATTATCTCGAAGAATCTCCGCATAAGAGGTCTTTTTTCCCTCACGAGAACCAGGAAGAGACCCCATTGGGCCCTCCCGGGAAATCGAAAGATCCTAGACCAGAGGCCTGCAACAGACCCCAAACGCGCTGGAGGAGGTTTTCAAACTGAAACCCTAGAGCCACGGTCGTCGACAGTGCAGAAGAATTCCCGCCAAATCGCCAGAGCTCAAAATTTCAGCCGAGTCCGAGTCAACCCAACATAATTACAATGTTGAAACTAAAATTCTATGACATAAAAAAAAAAATTCAAGCAAAAATTAAACAAACTCGTTGTAACAACAACAAAACATACACACATGCTAAGAACAGGGAAAAATAGAGCATTTAACACTACGAAAAATAATTGCAGAAAACAATAATAAAACCTAAAAAGTTACAATAAAAAACCCTTTGACTAACCCTAAGAGGGCTCTTATTTGAGTTCTGGTACAATGTGCATGTTCAAAATGTCCTAAGCTAACTTACATGGTCAAAAAACTATGCAAAAAATTGAATATGACTAAATCTAAAAATATTGCACTTTATTGATTGTTTCAACCTTTACAACAATTGTCTATTTCCTATTTGTCCTATTTTTATATGTCTTTACTAACATTTCAATGAGGGCATACAAGGAGTATTTATAGTTAAATCCTCAACTTGTTTTACCTATAATTGGGGGTAAAACTAGGAAACAATCTATTATCTTTTTTGTTGCAACAATTTCTACAATCAACAATTGACTTATCCAAAATTACGATAGAAAGCTAGTTTGGATAGATCCCCTTATCTTTGCACCTCCATTTTATATGGGATTTCTTAGAATAGTTTTGAGAAATAATTGTGTCAAATATCAACTTATCAGCTTGCCTCTTTCTCTTTGAAATCGGTCATAATCAGTTTTACTTTTACTTTAAAAAATTATACAATGCTCTGGAACATGTGGCTAAATATTCCATCTATACAAACTCTCCAATTTTTTATTTATTGGTTGCTTTCTAGTGCATGGATATGTTTTTACCTATCTCTTATGTGTTGACAAGGCATTTTGACTCTTGATTTTGAGTGCTACACCTGCCACATATGATATTGCATCTTGCTACCTAGATGTATCAAAGTAGAACTTGTAGGTCTTGTTACAATAGGCCTATAGTTTCTAGATTTTGTGTAGGTTGCATATTTGGACACCACATCACCTCAAAAGCACATTTTAAGGGTGAGAAACTCATTCAAATATCATGGCAAGTTAGATTTTCAAACTTATAGCTAGGAATTCCATTCACAATACTTTTTATTATGCTTTATTTCATGCCTAATTAACACTGAAATCTTATAAAATTATCATAGAAATACAAAAAACTTATCTTAACAATAGAATATTATTTCCTACAATTATACCATATTAACATCAACATTATCATGCATAATAATCAAAATACTTGGCATTAAACTATAGTATTAGGAAAAAATGGGTAGTTTTTATGTAACATATTACTAAAATAATGAGATAATTTATTGTCTCATAATTACTATTGAATGTAATTATATGTGTGATTATTTTTATCCTAGAGAAATTTACCTTTGAGATATATAAGCATATTTTCTAATATTTTCTTTGGTATAAGATATGAATTGGACAAGTAGAATGAAGCATACTACCATTCAACTGGGTGAGGGTTAGTAGCCTAGATGTGTTCTTTGTTGGTAGTACCAACACAAATGAAAGTGTAGCTTTCTATTTATACTATTTTACCCTTTTGATAAGTCAATACTAATTTTTAGGTTGAGGGAATTATGGCTAGTTCTAGGTATAGTATATTAGCTTGTTGACTTTGATTATTATTAATATTAGTGTGATTGTTATGTAGTTCTAATGTTTGATTATTTACTTAGCTATAGTTAGATTTTATCCCTACAACTAATTATTAATTTGATTAAATATTTCTCCCAATGTGACCTTCATGCATTATCACAAAGAGAAGGGGGAGAATATGATGACAATGGTTGAAGGGAAAGATAGAGAGGTGTTTTTGGTAGTTTAGCTATGATTTCCTAACAATAGGTGAAAGGCTCTAGATTAGCAAGGATGAGAATGATCTTACCTTGATACTCATATTTTAAGCATTGATGTAGGGTTTATATAATTACCTACATTGCATGGATATAATGTCTTCCAAGTAGAAGGTTGTAAATCAAATAATAAGGTATGATATGGAAAATGATGTTGAGAATACAAGACCCAATTTTGAGGGTAAGACCATTATTTTTCTAGCCTTGCATTTCTTATTATTTAAAGCCCTTATGATGAGGTATAATTTTTCAAATATTGCTTGGTTATTCCAAAATTGCTAATAAAATTATATCTAAAAATATTAAGGTTGGATCCATTGTCTACAAGGACTCTTTTGATTAAGGTGTCATCGATGTATCCCATGATGTAGAGTGGAAGTTTGAGAGACATTAAGGAAGAAGGCATATCATATTCATGAAATGATATTGTGGCATGGTTAACTCCAACTGATACCACATCAATTATATTATTGGGGTTAAGGTCACTAAGTATGAATTTCTCTCTTAGAAGTTGAAGAAGGATATCCCTTTAAGTTGGGGAAGTTTTTAATAGATCTAAGAGATATTTTGATAGGAATATTGTCAAGCTATTGGAAAACATCAAAAATATTTTGATTGTTTATTTGGGATTAGATAACCAATAATAGACACTTAGAGGGAGAGGTATTGCTTCTTGTATGGAGGACCAACGGAGGCCAAGAGGGTTGGTTGTTTTATTGGATCTTATGATGTTGCCTTGTTATGACATAAGTAGGAGATGAAACAATTGTGCCTACCATATTTTAGGGTATGAACAATGTTAGTTAAATTTTGATTTTGATTGGGTAAGGGATCTTAAAATATTCTAAGATATTTATTAGAAGAATATTGGGCATTGGAATCATTTATAAGAATTTGACCACCCTTTAAAATAGGTTGGATGAGTTTATGCAAGGTGTTACACCTATCATTATTATGACCATTGACATGATGAAAATCACAATGTTCATCATGGCAATACCAATGGGGTAGATCTTTTTTGGCATCTAGGGGTTTAACTAGTGGTAGTTCATTCTTGCTTCAAGAAGTTGTCTTAGAATGGTAGAAGTAGATTGGTCTAATTTAGTGAAGTTACATTTGGGCTTTTATTATTTTTTTAGGATAAAATTCTGGGATGTTGTTGCTTCTATATTTACATTTTTGGCTTGATAGGAATCTATAACTCCATCACCTATCATATGGTTATTCTTATATTTTCCTTTGTGGCTAGATGAGGATGAATTTTCCTATTATTTATTTATTTTTAGTTGTCCTCTTTGTAGAAGAGTAGCCTCTACATGTATAGCCAGATCAACCACATGTTTGAAAGAGGAAAGGTTGGCCATTTCCAAGGGGTAGGTAAATTGGTCATTCAAGTTGCATATAAAAATATCTAGGTTTTTTGCAAGGGGACATATTGAAGTCTCCCTAATAGGTCCCACCACTTAGATGATAAATCATTAAATTATTTATCCTTAGCTTTATTAAGATGGTAAATATTAGTAATCATGATCTTTTCTTTGATATACACTAAAAACTATTTAACAAACATTTCTACAAGATCTCTAAAGTTCTTAATTGAATGGCATGGTATCTAAAAATACCATTCTAAGGTAGGACCACTAATAATTTTGGTAAAGAGCCCTAGAAGCAACATCTTGTCATGTGTGATTTCACTACAAAAAATCTAAAAGATTCTAAAGTGATTGACCAAATATTTCTTTTTGTTATACATTTGGAACTTTGGGGTTCAAATTTGGGAAAGAAAGGTCAAATAGTAAAAATGGAGTCTAGTGGTTTATTATAGAAGTCATCATAAGGGTACTTATGACTAGATGAAGATCCTTAGAGGGGGGAATTTGTTGTTCCAATTGCTCTAATTTAGAATTTAATATTTTGAGTTGCTCTTATTTAGAATTTATTTTTTGGTGATCAAGAGAAGGAAGATTTGATGGTGCTTGAGGCAAGATCATTGGAATTTATGGATTAACATATGAATAGGTCTGGGGTATTTGAGGGAGTGATATCAAATATGGTATTACATGGATTGAAACCAAAGGAGTTGTTGTATGGATCATTCTTAAACGACTTGATAGAAAATAATTTATAGAAGTAAAATTTGAGGTAAGAGGGATGTGATTAAGGAGGAGCATTATTAGAGGAAGGGTTAGAGGTAGTCACATCTATTAGGATTGGTTGTGTTATGGGCCAACTTACATCGGGGTATAAATAATCTACACAGGATGTGGGTATGTGATATTTTGTAGGTGATGGGATGTTTTGATCCCTTCCACTTATTGAATAAATAAGGAGTGATAGAATATACAAAGTTAGCAGTAGATGAATTAATTCTAAAAGTGTTCCTTTTATTAATGGTTTTATTTTTTTGATTAGAATTTATATCAATTTTGTTTTTCAATTAATTAATATTTTAATTTGATGTATTAGAAGGCATGGAATTGGAATTGGGTTATCAAGGGGAATTCAAAAATGAATCTCCCTCCATGGAATCATTTTGGTTGTTATAATATTTCAAGAGGTCTATAAATACATATCTATGTTATTGTATAAATTCTCTTAGATGATCATATGAATTTAAAGTCACCCTATCAAATTTTTCTTGTGCAAGGGGGTATGACCTTCATCCCCATTGATATTATGGTTTGTGAAAGGGTTATTTTATTCATATTTATTTATAAAAAGGGGAATGTAAGATGACCCTAGGCATCCCCTTCTACAAGTGTTATAAGGATATTTCATAGGATGGTGTTAGGAAAAAAAGTTTGATTTATTAATTTGAAGGGTTGATTTAAGAAGAAGATGTTTTATCTCCTTATATCACATTCTCTCATCATACTAATCAAACTGATATACCTTAGGAGGACTTCCTATATACTAAACCTTTCTATATACTTTCCCTTTTAATATACCTCATTAGTATATGGAATATGCTACTCCTTTTTATATATGTTACCATACGTGAGAGAGACCTTAAGGTACATAATTTAGGATAGATACATGATAAATAATGAGAAAATCCTCATGTCTCCTACTAGTCCACCACAATATACTATCTAGGAGGCTTAAAGTATGCATGATATCCTATATGGAAGGTTGGCATCCTAGGTTCACTATATATTCAATATAACCTCAAGGTTTGTATGATGGTTGTTCAAAGTGTTGTGAAAACTCTTAATAGGACTAGACTTTGGTTAACTTCTTATTAATATTTTCTAACTACAAAAATAAAATTATGCGATCTTGATAGGGATCAATAAGATAATAAATACTTCTAGATAAGGCATATTGTACACATGTTGCACATGTCATTAAATATTGTAAGGCATATTAAATGCCTTCTTATCATTATATGCCAATGGTATTCATTAATACCATGGTATTGTAAAGGCACTTGGTGCCTATAAATATGTATATTTGATCAATAAAATACAATTTAGATTCTTGGATCTTAGTTTTCATATCATTTTGGTATCAGAGCACCCCGATATATCGAGGGTTTTGCTCTTATCTTCACTTTCACATTCGACACCATGGTTTCGAGTTCGAATCCTTTGCTAGATGATATCTCTCGATGATGCAGAGACATCTATGCTGAAATCTAGTAGATCTTAGTTGCCATGTTGGAAGAAATGGTAGCTACCATAAAAAATCTTGCTAAAGATACAACCAATGAACCAGAATCTATTGTGTTAACTGATAAAAATTTGATGACAACACCTAGAATCAAACTAGGATCTATGGACATGAAGCCCATTGTCCCTTTACTGGATGTTACTGCTTTAGAAACATAAGTTGATAAAAATATTATCATTATTTTACCTGATTATATTGTAGTTTTATCTATTGTAAATCTCAAAGACAACAAAAATAATTATCCATTTAAACCATGTTTTCTCAAATTTGTTGATCACAAAGTTGTCATTGTTCTATTGACTTTGATTGCTAAAGATTCTGAAGAAATGGAGGATTCATAACCTCCATAAAATTTTCTTGATCTTTTTTGGTTTGATGTTGTTTCATCCATCCCATGGGATACTTCTTATCCCCTGCTAAACTCTATTCATGCCCAAGTTTACGTATATTGACACATCCTTCTTCAATGGTTGATGTTACACTACAATAGTGCAGCTTATTCTTACCACCATATATCCACATTTTTACTAGACCCGTGAAACCCTCTTCATTGTTACCCCCAGCTCCCAGCTTACTGTCAACACTCCATTGGCCACACCATCTTTGGATCTCCCTTACGGTCCCCCTATCATTTGGCCCCTGTCATGGCCTCTCAGATCTCGCTCCTCTTTAGCATTGTATCCCACCCTAGCCGACCCTAGCACCGTCACTGTTTGTTTTGCTACTACATTGTGGGCCCTTTAACCATTGCCATGGCCATATCCAGCATCACGTTTTCACACTCACATCTCCCTCTGGGCCATCAAATGCCCTCCCATTTTCCCATGGCATTCACAAAAAAAAATCTATGGTGCACTAAAATATTTCCCATGGGCTTTCCTCGTACCCCTTTATGTGTATTTTATTCAATGAAATCAATTGCACGTATTTTATTAAAAATAATAATTGCATGTTAAATTAAATATCAATTAAATAAATCAATTAAAAACAAAAATCTAATGAAAAAAATAATTTAATTAAATTAAATCTTATTTAATTTAATTTTTATTTGGCATCTTTTGCAAGAATATTTTGAGGAATATTTTACCAAAATATCCCCTATGCACCATCACCTGATGTGTTCTCCTCCTACTGAATCAAAGGATCCTTCAGAAGTCCACCAACATAGCAGTGTTTATAGTCGTTGGAAACCTTTTTTTAAGTCTAAATCAGTGCCACCCTCTGTTTTTTGTTTTCTAAAGACCTACTCTAGTTCATCATTGGTCTTCCTCTTTTTGTATATGAGTGCATTTTTTATTGTACATGCATTTTCAATTTCTTCTTATCATTATATGCCAATGGTATTCATCATACCATGGTATTGTAAAGGCACTTGGTGCCTATAAAATGCATGATTATCAATAGAAATAATAATTTGGATTCATCCTTAGAGTATGATGTCAACGACCCCTAGAGACCCAGCACACATCCTGCATCACACCAATTTTAGAACAAACCTTGATTGGTGCACAAAACCCAAAGCTAGCCTCATTGGCGGATCGTGAAAACTATCCCCCAATAAATATGAGAGTTGATAGCTTCTCCTGAAGTGATGTGGCCAAATTCTTGGGAACTCCAATGATCATAGCCATAACACATGGTAAGTTTGACATCCATTTGGTTGGGCGAAAGGAAATTTTTAATCCCATATTTTATGGGTGACATTTTTTTGAGCCTTCATATAGGGCGACACCGCCCTATTGAAGTAGCCAAATCTCATTGGCTACTCTACAAGCGAGCGTTGGCTATATGTTGAGCATTGACCACTGTTGGTATCCAAATTGACATCAAGCTTTACTTGACACTACAACTGTATATCTTCCAGTTTTCTAATTAGGCTTGCACCCACTAGTCACAACTCATAACAAAAAATTGGATGGGCTAAATATGGCTCCAACCCAACCTCTAGAGTAGGTTGGTTTCTTGTCAACTTATAGGGTGTTGACTCAATTAAGTTCAGTAATTGTTTAAGAGATAGGGATAGAAAGGGGTTTAGGGTTAAGAAATTATGACTGAAATAATGGCCGGATAGAGCTAATAGTATAGGCATCCATAGGGAAAACCTTTCAATAAATCATTTCTAGTGTCCCACACTCAAGATCAACAACACCCAAAAATAGAGTAATCTTCATACAAGAAACACAAACAGAGATATACTCCAAGAAGTAATTTCAATATCCACAATACTAATAATCCAATTTAGTAGAATAGATCAGTATCTAGATTTAATAGAAAAAAACTTCTTGTAAGCATAGATTTAACTATGAAAATATTTCAATTGCTTTACAACTAGTAATCCAATATCAATGGAATGAACTAACCATAGCAACATTAGCAAAAATGTGATTCACAGCTTGAATATCTCAATAGAAATATTGAAGATAATAGTTCCTGAGTCAAAAATCCAAGTAATGCTCCTTCTATTAATTTGCAAAAGATGTTACACAGTAGGGCAAGCAAACACTCTAGATTCGATCCTAAAAATCGAGGGTTCAACCTCTATATATAGTTTTTATAGTGAAATAAGGGGATGAAACATTACAAGGATAGAGCCATGACATATCATCATAATGCTATGGTGGAATTATTTTATTTGCCTTTGAATATTGGGAAATCCACTCGATACTGCACGTCATGACATCTCGGCTCTACAACTTGCTTGTTATGTAATGGCAGTTAAACTCTAGGTCGTTAGAAATAAAATCTAAACCATTCATATTTCTTGGGGATTTCATCTAGCTATGGATATAAAACTACCTAATTTCTTGGTTCTTGGCTTCATGGATGCTTCACCTACCTGCTTGAACCAACTGGTTCTTATTTTCCAAGAATTTACTTTTGTATATTTGAGAAAATATCAGTATGATCTCGATCGTCGATTCATTCATGAACAACTATGATTAAACCTTAGCAATGCTCTGAATATGAGTGGCGTAGAACATGTCGTTAGTCTGCTCTTTTAAAATACTTATCACTTGCTTTGACTATTTTGACCAACGACATGGAGCACATCTAAAAATATACTATGCTTTGAGTGGAATGGAGCATGTCACTAGGTTGTTTGCTTTGTTTCTCAAAACAATTTAATTTTATTTCATTTTTGTGATGTAGAACATGTTGTTTGTAGCCCACTTCGTAAAATTTGCTTCATCGAATTTTGACCAAGGTTGACTATGGGGTAGATCCATGCTCTGAGTCACTCAAGAAACAATGCAAAATAATGTTTCGAGGAACTTTACTCTATGTCGTTGCCTTGTGCTACATTTCAAATATTTTGACCTCTTCAACTAGCGACATGGAGCATGTGTTTTGATCCACTCTAAAATGAATGTGGACCTCAATGGCATGGAACACATCAAAACTTAGCCACTTATTTGCATGGATTGGGACAATGTGCACTAGGCCACTCATCGAAGAATGATGACGTCAACTTTGACTCAGTTTGACAGTGGCATGGAACATGTTATTGTGTCGTTGCAAAATACACTAAGTGTGGAGTGACTGGGAACATCTCTTCTTACCTTAGAAAATATGTTGTATGTCACTCTACCGAAGTGATAGCAATGCAAATTTAGCTACTCTGACAGCAGCATGGAACATCTTGCACTGTGCAACTAGAAAATACACTGTATTTTGAGCGGTAGGGAGCATCTTCATACCTTAGAAAATATTTTCAAAAAAAATCTAAGGATGTGGCCATTTTGGACCTACAACCACCAGATACATGCCAAGTGGCACATGTTGACTTCACACTTGCAGTTGTTGACCAGACTTTTAGTTGATTGCACTATGATTATGTTGACTTTAGTGCACCACCAAAATTTTAAACCATAGTTGACTGTTTGACTTCACAACTCCACGTTAACTGAGTTCAATCACATTGACTTTAGTGCACCACCCAATTTTTAACCACTATGAATCGTCCATTTAAAAAAATATTCCTCCAGCATATTCTTTATTTTAAATTTATCAAATGGGCCATTTAATTCTTTTTATTTTTTCTCCTGAGAGCCTTGTTATATTTCCTACAAATTGAGGCTCTATTCAAACTCAAAAATAGCTTTATGTATAGTGGTTGGAAAGCTCTTTTCATGGTGGATCTATTAGAAGCATCCAATTTTATTTTTGTAAAGGTTTAATTTGACCTATGATACCTTGACATTTATGTTGCCAAAATTCTATTTTAATAATTATTGTTGTATTATGAAATGCACTTTTAGTTGTACTCGACACTCCTCAATCCACATTTATTTTTAGAGACTATTTTGGAAGCAGATTTCTCCTCCATACCATGGTATTTGCATACATGTACTTCTATCTCATGGAGTAGTCTCAAATATGTTCACGACCATGACCCTTCTTATGTGATCTACAAACATCACATGGGTACTCCTCATTCACAAAGTTATTGTTATATCTTTCTTTACTAGCCCAAGGCCCTTTTCTTGTGATCCCAATAATCATATGGATCTTCACCTCATGGAATTTGGTACTCCTACAAATTGTAGTTTGTTTAGCCCTCTCGTGTCTCATCTCTTAGTGTATTTAAGCACAATGATTTTTTAGCTCACCACATGTCTTCACCAACAAGATACATCAGGCAACACTACATCAGTTCTTCAACTTCAACTTTTACCTTAACTTTATTGGATACTTCATCTTATTCATCTCTTATTCTCTTCTCCAAATTCTCTTTTCCTATTTGTACGCATTGGGGACCAATGCATCTACAGTGGGGAGGAATGATAGGGATCAATAAGATAATAAATGCTTCTATATAAGGCATATTGTACACATGTTGCACATGCCATTAAATGTTGTAAGGTATATTAAATGCAATGGTGGAGATCACGTTACACAAGCAACACCAAACAAATGATACACGGGTATTTTTCCTTTGAACAAGTCATAGAATCCAAATTTTCATTACTTTTATGCCAAAAATAAGGATACAAGAGAAAGACCCCTTTACAATTTTGAAAATTCCCTTAAATACCCTGTTTTCCCTTTTTCCCACCTAAAACCATTAAAATTCAAATTTGAATTTTGGGGGCAACTTGTCGAGGTCATAACTTCGCACTCATTGACTCGATTGAATATTACAGCATGTTTACGAAAACGGCATGAAATGAGCTAAGTGGAGTGAACCTTGGTTCTTTATGCCAAGGCTTATGTCTAGCCAAAAATCCTCAAATTCGACCTCTAAGACCTTCAAAAATCGCCTACAAGTTAAACTAGTTTTACTAGTTTTACAAAATTAAGCAATTACAATTTTTTTTCGGGTGATGCAAGATCACTCTTACACCATTGGATGCTCCTGCACCAGACACCCAGGGTAATTTTGAGAAGTGACCTTCACTTCTCTATTGTTGGAAGAAAACCAAGGCGTTCAACCTTAGCCTTCGACAACCAAGATGAATCTTCAACAGGTCTGCCTTTCCACTTAACCAGATATTCTACATCTGTTTTTGGTACATTTACCAATGCATGTATCCAAGATCTCTTCTATCTCTTTCGTATCTAGAGTAGATGCTAGAATATTCCATAATTCTGCTATTGGTCCCTCACCATTGTCTCCTTCATGGTATTCTACCAAATCTAAAATGTTAAAAACAAGTGATATGTTAAGCCCACTTGGCAATTCCACTTCATATGCATTGTCTGAATCTCATTTTTCTATGATTTTGCATGTTCTAAACTTCTTCATTTTTAGCTTGTTATAGGTTTTAGCAGGAAACCTTTCTTTTCTCAGATGGACCATAACTTCATTTCCCACTTCAAATTACTTAAACCATCGCTTCTGATCTGCCCTTGTCTTATATTGAGTATTCATCTTAGTAATATGCTTCTTCACTTCTTCATGCAAGCTCTTCAGATGCTCTGCAAAGTCCTCAGTCTCAGCACTGCACTTTTCCCCTATATACATCTTCCTCAACTCAAAAGCATTTCTTGTACTGCTCCCATATATTATCTAGAATGGATATTTGTTAGTACTCCTATTGATAGAATTGTTGTATGCAAATTCCACCTGTGGCAAAACCAAATCCCATCCCTTGGGCTTATCTCCTACCAAGCATCTCAATAGATTACCCAAACTTCTATTCACCACCTCTGTTTGTCCATCAGTCCGTGGGTGGTATGCAGAACTGAATTTCAAATCTGTCTTCAATTTCTTCCACAAGGTTATCCAAAAATACCCAACAAACTTGGTATCTTTGTCAAAAACTATACTCTTTGGTAGACCATGAAGTCGTACCACCTAATTGAAAAATAAACCTTCAACATGAACTGCATCATTAGTTTTTTGGTAGGGAATAAAATGTGCCATCTTTGAAAACCTGTCAACCACCACAAATATGGAGTCATTTCCCCTTTGTGTCCTTGGTAGACCAAGAACAAAATCCATGTTGATGTCCTCCCATTGTCTCTCTGGTACATGTAATGGCTAATATAATCCAGTGTTTTGTCTCACACCCTTCACCATATGGCATACTCTACAACTTTACACAAATCTCTTCACATCTTACTACAACTGTGGCCAATAGTAGTTCTCACTAAAAAGAGCAATGGTATTATCCCAAAAAAAGTGTCCAACCAACCCTCCACTGTGTTTCTCCTTGACTAAATTCTCCCTCATTGAACTCCTTGGAATGCATAGTTGATTTCCTCTAAACAACATTCCATCTTGGATCAAAAAATCTAACCACTTAGTCCTGTCCAAAGTAACAGGTGCCAAGCAAGCCCTCCAAGCCTCTGCAAAATCAGGATCTTCAAGGTACAAACCCTTAAGTTCGTCAAACCCTACAACTTCCACCTTCATTTATATCAACAAAAACTACCTTCTGCTTAAGGCATCTGCAACTCTGTTTGAATTTCCGCTCCCGTGCTTCAACACAAAGGTATAACTCTGTAGAAACTCAACCCACTTCAAGTGCCTTTGATTTAGCTTCCCTTGGCTATTAATATACTGTAAGGCCTGATGATCAGTATATAGAACAAATTATTTTTGCAACAAATAATGCCTCCACTTCTTTAGAACCTAAACTATAGCATAAAACTCTTGATCATAAACTGAATACTTCTTCCTAGCATCATTGAGTTTCTCACTAAAATAATCAACATGTTTACCTTCTTGACTCAATACAACTCCTATGGCACTACCACTAGCATCACAATCTACCTGAAATACCTTATTAAAGTATGAAAGTGTCAAAACAAGTTGCTCTGTGACCTTCTTCTTCAACATATCAAAGCTCTTATCTACTCATAAGTTCCACTTAAATTCTTTCTTATCCCCTCTCATTTTTTCTGTAAGGGGTGCACAAATACTGCTAAAATTTCTAATGAATGTTTTGTAAAAACTTGCTAGACCATGAAATGATCTTACCTCAGTTATGCTTCTTGGAGTAGGTCATTCAATGATAGCCCTCATATTTTCTGGGTCCATTTTTAGACCTTCGACTGAGATGACAAATCCTAGATACACTAACTCCTTCACAAAACTACACCTCTTCAAATTAATCAACAATTGCTCCTCCCTCAGCTTCTCAAAAACCCTTCTAATATGAATCGGGTGCTCTTCCAGGGTCCTGCTAAATATTAAAATGTCATCCAAATAGACAATGACAAATTTTCCTAAAAACTCCTTCAATACCTCATTCATCAGTTGCATGAATGTGCTTGGCACATTGGTTAGCCCAAATGGCATGACCAACCACTCATACAAACCCTCTCTGGTCTTGAAGGTTGTCTTCCACTCATCTCCTTCTCTAACACGAATCTGATGGTACCCACTCTTCAGGTCAATCTTTGTGAAGTACTTAGCTCCACTCAAACAATCCATAATGTCATCCATCCTTGGAAATGGAAATCTGTATTTTATGGTGATCTTGTTAATAGCTCGGGAGTCTATACACATTCTCCACTCTCCATATTTATTTGGTGCTAGTACTGCAGGTACTACACATGGACTCAAGCTCTCTCGAATCAGTACCTTTTTCATAAACTTTTGGACTTTCCTGTTTAGTTCCTCATTTTATATAAGATTCATTCTATGGGATGCCTTATTGGGTAAACTAGATCCCGGTACCAAATCTATATGGTGACTGATCTTCCTCATTGGTGGTAAACCCTCAAGCACATTATCTGATATAATATCTAGAAATTCTTCTAACAGACCTAAGACTTCTACTGGGGTATCTTTGCATTCTTCTTCCTTAACTCTAGGAATTAATGCATAGCACATATGCTCATGATTCAAACCATCCAAAAACCTTCTCCCTTCAACTAAACAGATTTTGACACTGCTACATACCTTTTCGTCCAGCTCCTTCAGGGGTTTCAGCTTATGACACACTTCATTCTTTTTCAAGGAGTAAGTGTTGGCATGACCATCATTCACTGCACACCGATCAAACTCCCATGGCCTTCCCAACAACAAATGGCAAGCATCCATAGGCAGGATGTCACACAGACCTCATCACGGTAATTCCCAATATTAAATTTTACCAAGCATTGCTCACTAACCAAAGCCCTATGGTCCTTCTGTAACCATGCAATCTGATATGGATGCGGGTGTCTCTTCCTCTCTAATTACAATTTGGTAACCATTCCTTTTAAAACTAGGTTATCTATTCTACCATTGTCTATGATAATATTACAAATCTTACCTACACATTTACACCTTGTGTAAAATAAGCTCTTCCTCTGATCTGGGTCTCTCTCCTCATTCAGTAAGGCTCTACTTGTTATTAGCACTTCTCCTCTTTCTGCTTCTTCAGAGTGCTCAGATTTAGCACCTTCATAAATGATTGCAGTTCGAGCATTACCTTAAGGCCTCCTATTTGTCCTCTCTTGGTGTTGTGGACACTCGTATGCTCGATGTCCTTTGCCACATTGGAAACAGGTTTCATGAAATCCTCCTCTTCTAAACCCTCATCCAGACCTTCCTCTTCCTCTCTGGTAACCATTGTTCTGATCATGGGGGTGGTAAGCATTATCTCCCTTTTGGTCATGACTACTGCTAGCTTCTCCATTCTTCTTATAATCTTCATTTCATCCTCCATTTTTTCTTCCACCAGTTCTTCCACCATGACCTCTTCCTCTTTGCTTGCTTTCAAACCTTATGTTCAGCTTCTCTTCAACCCTTAGGGAAAACTGGTAAGCATCCTCTATGGTGGTCATCCCGACCAGGCTTAACTCCTCTTGAATACTTGCTCGTAACCCATTAATATAATGGGCTACCTTCTCCTTGTTGGCCTCTGAATGGCCTGTTCCGATTAAAATTTTATAAAACTCCTTTGTGTATTCTTTGACAGACTTACTTGATTTTCTCAAACCTTGCATTTTCTTTAGTAGATCCAACTTGTAGTCACCTGGAATGAATTGCCTCTTCAACTTCTCCAACATCCACTCCCATTTTGTTATCCTTTATTTTCCTCTTTTATTTTTGTCTAGCTGCACTCCCTTCCACCATATGATGGCATGACCCTTCAGCTTGGTCTTAGCAAACTTGACCCTATCAGGATCTTCAACCTCCTCATACTCAAAGTATTCTTCCAAATCATTGATCTAGTCAATCAACTCCTCTAGATCAAGATTTCTAGAATATGTAGAAACCTCCATCTTTGGTCTCTTTCCAATCTGAGATATGGCTCTGTATAACCTGGCTTGTGCAGGATATACTGCCTCTTCTTCTTCCTCAAACTGGTCCTCTTCTTCTTCAACTTCATCTTCACTACCATCTTCTCTCCTTGGATCAAACCCTCTACATAGCTCCTCTTGTAGATCCTGAACTTGCCTCTGCAAAGCTCTAAAATCTTCCTCTGGAACCATATTTCTCCCACCACCATGGTTTCTTCGTGGAGGCATTCTGCTCACTTCTCTCACAAACCTTAACCACAGATCTTGGTGTAAATTGCATCACATCTAGCGACCTGTTTACACACTCAGGAACTCCCGCTCTAATACCAGTTGGTGGAGATCACATTACACAAGCAACACCAAAAAAATGATACAAAGGTATTTTTCCTTTGAACAAGTTAGAGAATCCAACCTTTCATCACTTTCATGCCAAAAATAAGGATACAAGAGAAATACCCCTTTACAATTTTGAAAATTCCCTTAAATACCCTGTTTTCCCTTTTTCCCACCTAAAACCATTAAAATTCAAATTTGAATTTTGAGGGCAACTTGTCGAGGTCATAACTTCGCACTCGTTGACCCGATTGACTATTACAGCATGTTTTCGAAAACAGCATGAAACGAGATAAGCAAAGAAAGCCTTGGCTCTTTGCGCCAAGGCTTGTGTCTAGCCAAAAATCCTCAAATTTGACCTCTAAGACCTTTAAAAATATCCTGCAAGTTAAACTAGTTTTACTAATTTTACTAGTTTTACAAAATTAAACAATTATAATTTTTTTTTGGGTGATGCAATATCACTCTTACACCACTGGATGCTTCTGCATCATGTAATTTTATATTTATATGCCAATGTTATTCATTAATACCATGGTATTGTAAAGGTACTTGGTCCCTGACTAATACCATTGGCATATAATGATAAGAAGGAATTAATATACCTTGCAACATTTTATGACATGTGTAACATGTGCACAATATGCCTTATCTAAAAATATATAATATCTTATTTATCCCTATCATATATGAACATAAAAATGGATACTTAATTGTAAAGTATCCCATGGATGGAGGAGAGTGGGAAGGATGGAATAGGGAGTGACAAGTGGCATGGGTGCGTAAGAGGTACATCTTAGAGATTCCCTACTTGGGGTGGATAAATATGTAACTTTCCTAGATTGGACTATGATATCCTATGATGCCTTATGATGTACCATAACACCTTATGACATGCCATGATACATTATGATATGCCTCATTAATGCCCTTTTTGTGGAGATATTCCTCACCCACTAAATTAGCATTTCTCATCAAAGTTCTCGGGTGGAGGGAATCCTCACCCAAATGCATTGAATGCACTTGGAAAGTGGAGGAAAGAGGGAAAATAAATGCTAACTAGAGTTAAGGTGAACTAAAGTTAAAAATAGTGGAGTGGTCTCATGATGACCATGGTTAGGTATAGGAAGGGGCTAAAGTGGGTCAAAGGGGCTAGAAAAGGGTCAAAGGGCTAGAATAGCCAATATTAATAATTTATAAGGTTTGCAATACATTAATTAAAATAATTGCACACACAATTATGTATTAATATTAGCCATTGAAAATGTGACACTTTTTAGGTATCTATAGATACCCCTTTTTGCACCACATTGTGTGAAAACACAATATGGTGCAAAAGCCAATGATACCGACTATGGGATTGAAAATAGAAAAAAATAAAATATTGGTGAATGATGAAAGTGACCTTACCTTGAGGAGGGTGTGATGAAATATTATCTCAAATAAAGAACAACGTAAGATGCCCAAATTATGGAAAAAACGAATACCCTTGAATCTTTGCCTTTGATAAATTGATGAAATAAAATTGATTAGAATTTTGAGTCTTGGAATCAGGGTTTTGATTAGAAATTTTGAAAGAGAAAATAAAATATGAGCTCTTCTATTATCCCAAGTAGAGGAAGGGTTAATGAAATCCTTAGGTAAATATTTTCGGACACACGTAACTCCAAAATTGGGTGTTTACATATTGAACTGATTCGATATGAAATTCACGGTTACTTATAAACCCCTCAATCAATGAGTGAATGGAAAGAAATTAGCAAAAAAATATGATCCAATTGAAAAAATATTGATGATAATTGGAGAAAGGAAGAAGGGAAGGTGAAAAGAAGATGAATTTTAGGAGTTAGTTTCAAAATTTGGGAAAGTTTGAGTGATGAAAAAAAATTGTAGGCAGCAAATCCACCTCCCAAAAGAAGTGAACATTAGATTTGCACAATTTTATCAATTTGTTAGATGCACGGTTGTCAAAACATACACATGTGAGGTTTTGTCTAATTGTACAAATGAGAAGTTAGAAAATGTACAATTGGGTGTAATTGTACAAAGTTATAAAAAGTGCAATTAGAAATTAAAGTGAAATTAGGTGAAATGTGCATTTAAGGTTAATTTGATAATAATCAAATTAGACTTAGGAAGACCTTAATGCAATTTTATTGTTACGAGGAGGATAGTTTTAAATGGTGGTTGTCTCAGAAACTACTTTGGAATGGCTTGGAAAATTATTATAAGGATCCCCCATTCAATTTTGATGGGTTCATGTGAGTAGAGAGATTGTTATTCATCATAGTTCAGTTCATGTTATGTTCATATGTGGAATGGTCATTCAAGATTGTTGTTCTTACTATTGGATAGAGTTGTAATTTATAATGATGTACAGATTCAATCATATTAATGAGAAAAGTATTACAAGTTGTGAGTTATGTGAATTCCATTGTGTATGTGAATGGTAAATCCGGATTGTGTGTTATGTGCAAGTATGGCCATAATATGGTGTTAGAAGAGTAAGGATACAACATAATTACCTTATTGTTGGACCTAAAACTTAGTATATTTATAGATAATTGATTCATGAGTGAATATTGTTGTATTGAAATGTATTATGATAGTTGTACGATTTTTGGAAATATTGATGATGATAATAATTCAATGGCACTGAATTAGGGTTTGCATGTTGGAGGAAAAGTTGGCAATTGCAATAGGAAAACATCCCAAAACTTACCTTGAAGAGAGTTGTGGTGCAAATTGGTAAATATATGAATGAATAATTCAACAAGGATTTGGTGAAACTGTACATCCTGACCACCAAACCGTACAACCAATCGTTTGCCTAATTTGGGAATGAAATTGCAAAGTTAGAACTTGCCAAATATGGAAAACTAGTGTTTTGAGGAAATCGATTACAAAACTGATCGATTTAAGTTATAAAATCACTTTTAGTGAATTGATTAAGTGGAAAATAGTACAATTTGTGGTTTTGTATGATTTATATTGTACAAATGTATGATTTTGTAACTGTATACACAATTTTGAGTATTTTGTAAATCGTACAAACTATACGATTTGGGTAAGAGCTATTATATCACATTGGGATCCATATCCAAACCTCCCAAATAACCTCCTTATCTAGTAATATTCTCTTTTGTGCTATAAAATTTAGTGGCAAGGTGATTTTTTGGCACCTTAGGAATTGTCCATGGCAGTTGCTTAGTAGCTTGGGAATCACCCAAAGTGGTTGCCTTGTGCATTGGTGACTGCCTAGGGTGGTTGGAAACCTATTTGGGTGGTTACCAATGCCAAGCTATAAATAGGCCTTGTGGGGCTCATTTTGGCAACTATGGAGGGTGGTTGAGAAGAAGAGAGAAGAGAAGAAGGTGATGGAAGAGATGGTAGGAACGAGTGCAGCGGTGGGGGTTGGAGGGTGTGCAAAGCCAATAAGTGTCCAGGTTATCTTTTTTGTTTGTTTTGTGCTTTTTTGAATTGTGTGCATGTGTTTTATGCTTTTATTTTTTCTTTCAAGGAAAAAAACACTATCTATGCAAACATAAAAGAAAGAAAATAATGAATGATTTGTTGTTTTCATTTTTGAAGTTTTTTTTTTTT
This sequence comes from Wollemia nobilis, assembly GCA_028583015.1. Taxonomy (NCBI): domain Eukaryota; kingdom Viridiplantae; phylum Streptophyta; class Pinopsida; order Araucariales; family Araucariaceae; genus Wollemia; species Wollemia nobilis. The sequence continues at coordinate 19,452 of JAQPPZ010016361.1, forward strand.
TTTTTTTTGTGTGTTTGATGTTCCCTAGGCCTAGGAACTATGAAGGATGATGGAATGAAATCTATAAAGGTGTGTTTATGCCCACCCCTTGATGATGAATAATACACAAACAACAAAAAGGCTTTCTAGGATGGCGGGTTGGTTCCAGGTATCCTAAGGGGGTAAAACAAACATCGAGAGAGGTCATATTTTCTACATCTTGTTACTTACCCAATCAGTATTTAATTTCACCCTTAGTTAGGCTTGGATATAAATGACAGCTACAAGTCCAAAAATTATTAATCCCTATGAACAAAAGGGTATCTAACCCCAAAACTACCTATCCCCAAGGGTAACTAGCTTTCTGGTGATGAAAATCGAGAAAGTATTTGATGTAGCTATGGTGTCTAAGGGGATCAACCAATGATTGGTGGTAAAATGCAATGTCACCAAGAGGTTTTCCTCACAAAATTCTTACATAATGTAACATGCAAATGTGTGTGGTTTGGTGTGTCTTTTCTATTTATTTATTTTGATTTTGTTTTTTTATGCCTATTTACCATGTGAGTCTAAAACTAACCCTAGAAATGCAATGAAAATAATGATATAAGGTTCCTTTTTATAGAAATTTTTATCTAAATGAGATTTATGAAAGCATGCACAAACTAATCTACTAATCTTGGAAAGGAAATGACAACCTAAGTTATTGAGTTTGGCAAAGAAAATGATAATTAATCTAAGGAGTCTTTGAGTTTTTGAAAAGAAATAACAACTTAATATAATGTACCTTGAGTGTTTTGAGAGAATAGAAAGAGATAAATAAGGTATTGTGCCTTTGAATTTTTGAAAAGCAATAGAAAGAAACAACTAAACTAATGTGTCTTTGAAGTTTTGAGAAAGAAATCATGAAATGACTATGCTAATGCTCTCTTTTTTAACTTGAAAGAGAGAAGGGGAGGAAAGAGATTCAAAGAAACAAATTAAAAGAACTATACTATGAATTTTTATGCAAAGTAAAAAAATGGGAGCTTGTGATAAAAGAAAAAGTAAAATCGAGCATACCATATCCTTGTTCCTGAGCTTGTGCAATTGTTTTTTGAGCTTGATAACTACCATGGACAGTTGATATTGTGCTTGGAAACCACCATTGGTGTTTGATATTGAACTTGACAACCACCATGGGTGGTTGAGACAAAGCTTGACAACTGCCATGGGTGGTTGAGACTGATCTTGAGAACTACCCTGGGCATTTGAGAACGAGCCTATGACGGTAGATCTTGTAAAATCCAACCCTAATTTGAGAAGGTATGATTGTGTCTTTCTTACCCATGGGTGCCTGTAACAGTGATAGCAAGCAAGAAGTTATAAAATCAAGCTAAATAAGCATGTAAATACAAATAATCCTAAGCAAAACATATAAGATATTTTATGCCTAATGCAAGCACCAAAGATCATGCAAAATATCAAGTATCAAATGTGTTGTGGGAAAAGAGTCCCACCATGATCACCATTTGTGTGAAAGAGGAAATACACCATAACAATTGAAAATAGACAAAGTGTAATAAAAGAGAGATTTATAATAGATTTGATATTAATAAACTTTATCTTTTACAAATTGACCTTTTTAGTTACAATTGACCTCCCAAAATGGAGGGTTTTATTTTACAAGTAATATATATGGTGTCACAAGTTATCTCCTTGAGTGCACTATAGGTTGTGGAAGGGTTTAGAAGGCATTTTGCTTGATCTCTTGAGCTTCCATGTGTATTCAATGAGAAGGAAAACATGCATCTTCTTTAATGTCAGGGATGAATATGAACCATTTTAAATAGGATCCCAAAAAATACACTGGAACAAATAAAAAGCGAAGGGCCAACATGGAGTCAAGCGCTAAGCATGCACAACAAGTTCTACTTTTCAGGATGCCAACTTTAGCCAGATAAAAATTTCACATCTGAGTTAAATTTTTATTTCCATATATTTTTCTTGTCATATTCTAATGAAAGGTAAATAGCATTAAAAAATATTGTTATATCAGTCATGTTGGCAGGGTTTTATATACATCATGCACCCATTGTATTGACTCTTGAGGATTGATATTGTGAAGAGAATCAATCTCTTTTCCCATGGTTGCCAATAAGGTAAATTGTAACATTCACCTACTATTGTTGAATTACACAACAAGGAATACACTATCCACCTTAGAATACCTTAAGGTCGGATCGTGCTCTATCCCTCCAAATTCACTTGGCTTTAACATGCCTGGTAGCACTTCAACCCATCATCATGGCAATTTCTCCCCTTAACAATAAATCATAACCCACTAGCCATGGAAAAGTTACAGAAAAAATAAAAAGAATATACTTTTGGAAGTAAAATAGAGCTTTTATGTTGACATAGGATATGGTTCGATATAAAAATTATAACATTGCCACTGAGAAATTCAAGTAATCAATTATTATAGTTTTTTCTTCATCTATTTAATCCATTAAAAACACGTGGAAACAAATAAAACAATAACATAGATACAATGCAACTACTCAAATAAAACAAGAACAAAACTACTGTAAATGTTCTCCAAGTATGTAAGAACAACTCTAATTTCCATTTCCTAAAATAACCATCATTTAAAAAATCTCACAAGCCAAATAAAGAAATACATTGCATCCTCTCTTAATTTGATATAGCACATCTTAATTAACTGGTTACAATAGCATCCCCAAACCCTAAATCCTTTGCATCCCCAAACCCTAAACCCTTTGCATCCCCAAACCCATAAAGGATTATTCTCAGTATGTGTTATTATATGTTCATTGTTGCTATCACATTGAAAATTTTGTTCATAATTCATGGCTTCAACAACTTTGCCATATCCTTCTTACCAATATTTGCTAAGTGTCAAGTTTGGGACATCCACGTTCTCTTTATGGGTTTGGTAGGTCCATAGACCTTGAAAGTGAGCATAACCAAGAACAAAGCAACCAAATATGTTCTCCAAGTATGTAAGAACAACTCTAATTTCCATTTCCCAAAATACCCATCATTTAAAAAAATCTTAACCATCACTGCAAAGAAGAAAATTTCCCTAAATTTTGAACATAATTTCCCCCTGCATCCCCAAACCCTAAGTAGTGTGTACCACTTAAAATCTCAAGCTCTCTGTCAAGCCCTAGCTCAAGCTCTCTATCTAGCCCTAGCTCAAGCTCTCTGTCCAACCTCTGTCTAAGCAAACACCCTAGCTCGAGCTCTCTATCCAGCCTCCGTCTAAGTGAACGCCCTAGCTCGAGCTGTATTTCCAGCCTCCATCTAAGTGAATGCCCTAGCTCGAGCTCTCTTTCTAGCCTCTTTTTGAGTGAACACCCTAGCTTGAGCTCTCTGTTCAACGAGAAAAGTGAAAGAAAATACTCATTTCACTTTTTCCATGGTCTATATTTTTTTTCGTTGAGACCCTCTTAGGGTTTAGGTCTAAGAGAGCGGTTTATAACCATCCTCTTAGCCCTAATAAGATGGTTATCCTGAGAGGGCAATTATAAACCACCCTCTTAGAATCTATTAGGGTGGTTTTTTATCGCCATAAAAAAACCTTATTTTAGCCATTGTTAAAGCCATTTTTTGGTGTAGTTACTCTTTCACCTTCATAGCTCTAAACCAAGATGGCTTTCACCAAGATGGCTCTAATACCACTCTTGGAAAATATTCCTAAAAAATCTCATAGTTAAAATTTTCAAGATCAAATAATCATATAATATCACATTCAATAGTAACACCAATATTGCACAATAAGAAACTTCTATATTAAATTCATAAATTAGATATTTTTCACATTACATAATTTGTTCTTGTTAAATAGCATGGAGCTTTATCTCCAATATATAACCTTACAAAAGACTCTTTAATACTCTTGACTCTTGCTCTCCTTAAAGCTATAGAAGACGCAAAATTTCACACGCCTTTCTTACATTATGATAAGGCTTCTCTTGATAATATGACTTCCTCTTCTAATTTTGACACATCTCATATGACTCTTCCCTTACACACTTGACACCTAATACTCATGACTTTTCACTTGCACACATAACTCACACTTGACACCTTTCACTTACAACTCACACTTGCACACATGACCTATAACAATCTTCACAACTTGACACCTACATAAATAATAAACACACTCCTAATATAAATACTTACAATGATACTTCAAGGTACTCAAGGTATCAAATAACGTAATACCTCCAAAATATCCATGTGCTACCCGTGGAGTACTTTCCTCATGGATAGAAAGAAGTAGAAAAGACAAAAAGTTTTGTGGAATAGATTCAACATATCTAATAATAAGTTCATGAACTTTTAAAAAATACAAATAATAAATACAAACAACACCATGACTGACATTGGGTTTGACATCACTTTGATATTGGAAATAAAGTATGGTTATATCTTTAGAAAGAGATACTTGTAGGACCCCATAGGAAGATAATACCTCTTCACTATTAGCATACACCATCACCAATAAGGTGGAAGAGAATACCTTTGAATTGGATCTTCCATTTTATCTTGGTTTACATCCAATATTTAATGTTGAACTTCTCAATCCCTATCACCACCTCTATTGGACACATCTATAGTAGTAGAATAATTGCACCTGAAGAACTCAATCCAGACAATTTAACACTAGTAGAGGAAGATCGAATTGTTGACACATGGACTAAGACCACTAAAGGTGGTCCATTTAGATGTACAAAGTGGTCAAGAAAGGACAACTTAGTCACCAAGGGGAATGACTCACAAAAAATCAAATAAAGAAATAATTTCCACACCCGATGTCAAAAACTAATGTAGTGGAGATCATTATTTTTCAATGGAAGGGGAATTATCTAGGCATACCACTTAATAGGCTTGGCTTTATGCTAAAAAATGCCCCAAAATTTATTTTTTAATCTTAACTACATTGTTAAGGGCATAACTTTGTGCTTGGGATTTTTGATCCATTCGAGAAGCGTTGAAAATATTAGAGGAAGTATAAAAAGATTAGCAGGAAACTCTTTATGGAAAAATTCTCTAAGCCCTAAAAAAAACAAAAATAAAATGCTTATTAAAACTAGTAATTTTCTATTTTTAGATTTTGTAGACAAAATGTATCTCTAACTATGTTGACACATCGATAAAAGACAAACACACAAAAAGATAATTCGTATGTATGTAATTTTAATTTAATATGCACTCTGTAACTTATGGAAGGTGAATCACCACATTTCCATACAAGTGACCTTGTTATTTATGAAAGGTGAACCACCATATTTTTGTATGGGTGACCTTTCATATTCAATATAGTGGATTTATAATACACCAATTATTGTAATAAAGAGAGATGCACCTTAACTGTAAAAAGGCATGAGTAGTTGATGCACTATCATAGCCTTGTATCTCTTCTTAAAGATTTTCTTGTATTGTACTTTATTTTTTGAGTAATAAAATCATCATCTATTTTGCATATGTATTTTTATATTCTTGTATTGTACTTTATTTTCTAAGCAATAAAATTATCATGTTATTCTGCATATGTAATTTTGTGTTATGTCTTGTTATACTTTGTTATTTTTGAATTGCACTCTTTCATAATCTTCCTTTAACTTAAAATTTTGAGTTTTAGATCAATCTTAGATTAAAAGAAAGAAGTTGACATGATTTACAATATAAATTCTTAATAATTATTACACATAATAAATTATTTTTTATAGATGTTATGATAATTATAAGAAGATTTTTATAGTTAATTATTTATATAAAAAATAATATTTATTTTTCTATTTAAAAAATATTTAAAATTAATTATTTTTTAATTTAATATTTTTCTAATTTTCAAATGATAAATTTTAATTTGAGCTACCATATTCTAAAAATTAAACCTTTTATAAAAACAATATATAATTTAATTTATTTATGTAATTTTTAAAATTATATAGATGTTTATATATTAATTAAAAAAATCATATATTTAATTTGAAGGAAATCCTTTAGAGGTAGCAATAGAATACAAATACCTTGGTTTAGATTTTTATGTTAAATTTACTTGGGGAATGTGTATAATGAAACAAATACAAGCAAGATGGAGGGCACTCAACTCATTCCTAAATAGGGGCCAAAAAGTAGAGTTGTGGGATTGGAAAATCATTAGGGTATTTTTTGGGTTATTAGTTATTATAGTGGTGTCATATAAATGTGAGGTTATTGTAGATGCAAATATTAAATGGAATAAATCCCAACTAAGATCTAGTTCACACCATCTCATATGCAAAACTAGGAGATGAACAATTTCTCAGAGGTATGGTTAGAACGAATATATGTCTTTTGCATAGTAATAGTGGAGACCAAAAATCATTTTGTCATAGAATGTGAAGACTACAAGGACATCAAGAGTGCATGTGGGGATACTAAAACTAAAATCATTTATAAAAATTTCTAAAGAATTAAGAATAGAAAAAATAAGAAAGCTTCTTATGAAAATCAACAACAGAAGATACACACTCCAAAAGACAATAAGAGTATGTTGATTTGAATTATTTGAACAATTTTTCTTAGATGTTAAACTTTAAATTTTTGAATAGGAGATCCAAGGTTTGAATTCAAAAGGAAGTAAGGTTGTAAACCATACCCCATATTTTATTAAAGCTCTTGGTCCCATAGACTTTGTTGATCTCATAGACTTAATTAAAAACATCTCACTTCATTTCAAAATATAATTACTATTATATCAAATAATATTATCTCAACTTATTAGATTCATCAACTTTCAAGGAGGAGACCGAAGTTCGAATCTTACTAAATGATAGGTGCATAATTGTTAAGCTCGTTGTAATACAAAATAATTTTTCATTTCCGAGCAGTTAGTACAACCCTTCATCATTCTTTATTTCTTCTCGCTTAAAATTCATTGAGAAAAGAACAAAGATAATAATTATATCAATAATAATAAGCTAATCTAATATCAGTTAAAAAATTTAATACAAATAAAATCTATTTCAATCCCATAATATAATTGATTATATATAATTATTAATATAATTTCAATTAAAAATAAAATACATTATGTTCACTTCATTTTAAACCTAATTTATTTTTAAAATTATTAATCAGCTATCTCTTTTCTATATCCCCTACCAATCTTCTTGATAAAGTTACTTTATGAAAGAAAGTTTGACCTCATTAAACTTTTTATTATCCCCTACCAATCTTCTTGATAAAGTTACTTTATGAAAGAAAGTTTGACCTCATTAAACTTTTTATTAAACTAATTTTATTTAGATTGTACGATTAATTAAAATTTTAAATTTATACATCCTAAAAAAATTAGAAAACCAAACCTTTGTGGAGGTAAAAACCAAAGTATCAAAAAAAAAAATAACTTGAGTACAATCAACAGCAAACTATAATAAAGTATCAGTTTGACGAAGCAAAATAAAAAACCATTTCATTTAAACTCAATAATTGTGATCACCAAGGTCAAGCGACCATCCGCTTGGGTGTCGCTCTAGTGTCGGTTCGTTGATAGGTGTTGCAAGTTGACTACCCTGCGTTTGAAACAGGGAAGCTCAATAATTGTAAATGTTACATCGTTTGGGAATAAAGTTTCCTTTTCAAAAAGAAAAAAAAAAATACAATGATAAGCTTCTAGAAGATTCCTTTTGAAAATATCGTCCCTTGTCTTTTCTTTGTTTTTATACATAGGGAAGTTGGCATATCGTCCCCTTGTCTTTTCTTTGTTTTTATACATAGGGAAGTTGGCATATCGTCCCCCTGTCATTCAAGAGGACAAAAATGTCACGCCTATTTATCATAGCAGCTTGCCAACTGCCCTGCTTGGCCCCCTACATCCCTAGTGCCAACTGCCCTCGCAGAGGTTAGGAATCGAACACATTACCTTGTACTCAACTGCGATAAATAGGAGACTGCAATTGAAAGATGAGCAGAGGAAATGGAGAAGATAGAGAAAATGGAGAAGATGAGAAAATTGAGCTCTAGCAGCTCCATTTTTGTTGGAAGTGAGTCGTCGAGACGAAGATTCGAAGAGGATGAAGCCTTGGTATGGGCTGCTATAGAGAGGCTTCCCACCTATGATCGCCTCAGAACTTCCATACTTAGACAAGTTACAGAAGAACAAATAGACAGAACAGCAGCGGCACAACCACAACAATCCTCATCTTCTCACGGCCAAATTGACGTTAGGAATATCCACCCTGAATTTCGAAAACAATTGATAGACAGAATAATAAAAGTAGCAGACCAAGACAACGAACGCTTTCTTCAGAAAGTCCATCAGAGGCTAGACAGGTTCGGAATTTTTCTTTGAATTCTTGGTTCCAAATTTTTCTTTGAATTATATCGATTGTGATTTTTTTTTGGTTGGGAACGTAGAGTTGGCATCGTCTTGCCCCAAGTCGAAATCCGTTTCGAAGAATTGAATGTTTCCGCCAACGTCTACGTGGGACGTCGGGCATTGCCAACACTATTAAATTGGACCATTAACATTGCAGAGGTGAGAATTAAATATTAAGTCTATCTCCGTCCCCATTAGCGTCTTAACAGAGCACAGGACTGACTACAATTCTCATCGTTAGGCTGCGTTCGTCAGTTTTGGTCTGATTCGGAATAAAAAGAAGGCGTTGAGGATTCTTCGGAATGTGAGCGGTGTAATCCAACCAGGAAGGTAATCAATTAATCTTTAAAAACCTTTAATTTGCTTAAGCAATTAATCTGGTTGACGGTCTCATTATCCATCTCCTATTTTGCTTTTTGCGTTTGCGTGTGGCTCAATGAAGGATTTATCCGTTAGCGTTTGCGTGTGGTTCAATGAAGGATTTATCCGTTAGCGTTTGCGTGTGGTTCAATGAAGGCACAAATAATAATTAGCAACCTTTATCCAGTTAGTTCGATGAAGCTCCTTCATCCAAGGCTTCTAAATCAAGCAATTAGACTATTAAAAGTTAGTAACCATCTCAAGAATCCATCCAAAAATTTGCTTGTTGATTATTATGAATGATCCAAAATAATTTTAGTTTAATCAAATCCTTATCAGTCTTAAAAATTCCTAAAATGGGATAACTTTTGGTAGGCAATTGATAGCGAACAAGATCTTTAAAAATTCCTAAAATGGGATAACTTTTGGTAGGCAATTGATAGCGAACAAGATCTTCAAGACTTTTGTTCTGAGCATATTTAGCACGAAGATTTTTGGCCCTAAGAGCATTGGGGTTATGCAAAATCCTCCAATACAGTTTAGTAAGGTTAAAGTCTTATTGTTATTAATAGCATCCTGGAAACCTAACTTCCTTCATTCTTGGAAAGGCATAAAGTATCTCATTTCACCAAGGTCCATTTTATTTTCTCCTTAGTCCCACTTCAGAGGAACCGATGATTGATTTAATCCAATTCTCAAATAACTGCTTTTGGGATATTCAACACAACAGACATAAATAGGTATAGCTTGAAGGACTAATTTTTTAAGGTAATTTTACCCCAAATGAAAGCCATCTATTGGTCCACTTTCCAATTTTCTTCTTAACTCTATCTAACAACCAATTCTAGTCTCTCTTTTTTTATCTTTGAATATTGAGAGGAATGCCTAAATAAGTGATTGGAAGGGAGGTCTTCTTATATCTTAATTTATCCAAGACCATGGATTCTTGTCTAGGAGAGCAATGAAAGAAAATGATATTAGCTTTGTCTTCATTGATCAATTGCCCAATAACATTAGAAAAATAGCTAATGATTTACTTAATTTTAGAAGCTTCCATAAATATAGCTTTACCTAACATAGTAGAGTCATTAAAAATTTGAGAAATAGGCCTAGCTCCACAAGCAATGGTAACTCCCTCAAGGGTTTTGTTTTCTTTATTTTTGGTTATAGTCCTACCCAAGCATTTAGAAAGAATTATTAATAAATAAGGGGAAAGGGGGTCACCTTGCCTAATACCTCTAGAAGCAAGGAACAACTGAGAAGGCCTACCATTGATAAGAACATAGTAAGACATTGAAGAGATACATCCCATAATCTAGTCCATTTAATCCTGAGATAATCCAATTTGCCTTAAAACTTTGACAAGGAAGTGTTAATCCACTCTATCATAAGCTTTAGATAAGTCTAAATGAATGAACATAGATGGAGATTTTTTCATTTCCACAGAATGGATGGCTACTTGAGCAAGAACTATCTCATCCACTATTTTATGCCCTTCCACATAATCCCCTTGTTCAGGGGAAATAATCCTATGCAAAAGAGGCTTTAGCCTTTCTACCATTATCTTTGTAATGATTTTGAGAAAATTACATAAAACTATAGGTCTAAAAGTTGATATTTGATCTACCTCTTGAGCTTTTTGGAAAAGATCTATATAAGTTTTATTGATAACCTTCAAAATTTCTTTGGATTTCTTGGATTCTTCCACAACCTCTAATAAATCAGCATAAAGGTTATCCCAAAACTCTTGATAGAACTCAATGGGACAACCATTAGGATCGAGGATTTTCCATTTCTTTTGCATTTTAAAAACCACCTGTTGAAGCTCATTGATAGTAACTGGAGCAATCAAAACAAAGTTCTCCTCAGAAGTGATAAAAGTAGCAATCGCTTGAAGAATATTCTATTGAGAAGGTGAGCCAAGAGGTGCAATGACAAAATGATTGGAATATTAATTGACAACAATAGAGTTCATGCCATCTCAAGTGTAGATAACATCTCCAAAATTAGATTTTAAGGAAGAAATAAAATTGTGAGATATTCGAGCTAGAAGACATTTGTAGAAGAAATCTATATTTCGATCTCCTTATTGAGCCATTGGGTCCTATATATTTGCTTCCATAAGAGTTCTCTTTTTTCCTATTTCTCTAATTGAGATGTGAGTCTAATTTCATCTATACCATCTATACTTCTACTCTCTGTGAGGCCATCTAAATGGATTTTCTTATTCAAATTTTCAAGTTGAGCAATAACTTCATGTTTTTTTGTCGGACATCTCCAAACTCCTAGTTCCAAATCTTGATTTTGGATTTAATGTATTGCAACCTTTTGGCAAAATAAAACATCTTAGTTGCATACCTTGGTTTACCTTCCTTCCACCATTGTTGCACTCAAGGTTTGAAAGAACTCTCTCTAAGCCACATTAACTGAAATAAAAAAGGCAATAAATTCACATTGATTTTCCAAATTTTCACCATGACTAGATAGTGATCCGAACCAGCATTGTTAAGATTCTTCACCTTAGGAATGTGACCATGCACTACACCAAAAAAGGGGTTTAATGATGGCTAAATTAAGGTGGTTTTTTATGGCAGTAAAAAACAACCCTAATAGACCCTAATAGGGCGGTTTTAAACCACCCTCTTAGGACTAAGACGACGGTTATAAACCACCGTATTAGGGTGACCTAAGAGGGTGGTTTATAACTTCCCTCGTAGGTATAAATAATCATCTTAAAAAAATAAAAATCAAAAGAAATAAAATACAACAGTTATGAACCATCTTAAAAATTTTAAAAATAAAAAGAAATAAAAGACGGTGGCTATGAAGTGGCATCTTAAAAAAATTAAAAATTAAAACAAAAAAAATACGACGGCTACAAACCGCCATCATAAAAAAATTAAAATAAAATAAAATAAATAGTGGTAAGAGTGTAATACAGTTTTTTGGCGGATGGCTTCAGTTGGGACAACCATCCTTCTTTGGTGGCAGAAACCCTAGAGCACGGTTGGACAACCTTAATGATAAAAATTGTGGATCTACCCTAGGGTGGAGGCCATAAGGAACAAATACAGTCAAAAATTACATGGGAGGCGATCTCGAGTTCGAAGCTAATGTGAAAATAAGTTAGAGGTCGCAAGCGGTGAAATTGACCATCACTCTCCTCTCAACCTAACAAGTGCTCAAACCACTGAGCCTTCTACTATTTCTCTTGAATTTCAAGGTATCTTTTACAACACTTGCTACAATCCATCCTCAATAATGTAATACTGATTTTAGCAAAACCCATTTTAGTAATACTAACCATCCTTCTCTAGTGTCAGAAACCCTAGAGCATGGTTGGAAAACCTTAATGATAAAAATTGTGGATCTTCCCTGGGGTGGAGGCTAAAAGGAACATATGCATCTAAAATTACATGGAAGGCGATCTCGGGTTTGAAGCTCATGTAAAAATAAGTCAGAGGTCGTGGGAGGTGAAATTGACCATCACTCTCCTCTCAACCTAACAAGTGCTCAAACCATTGAGCCTTCTACTATTGCTCTTGACTTTCAAGGTATCTTTTACAACACTTGCTACAATCCATCCTCAATAATGTAATACTGATTTTAGAAAAACCTATTTTAGTAATACTAACCATCCTTCTCTGGTGGCAGAAACCCTAGAGCACGGTTGGACAACCTTAATGATAAAAATCATGGATCTACCCTAGGGTGGAGGCTAGAAGGAACAAACGTAGTCAAAAATTACATGGGAGGTAGTCTCGGGTTCGAAGCTCATGTAAAAATAAGTTAGAGGTCGCGGACGGTGAAATTGACCATCACTCTCCTCTCAACTTCAGTTTCTTATATTTATGTTAATATCTTGTTGGATATTAGTTTTGTGATTACTCTTGGTGATGTTTATAGTTTGTGTATTGTTATTTTTTATTTATGTGTTTTATTTTTAAAGCATTTTCTATTGCAATTTTGATTTTCTTGTAAAATATCCTGAATTTTAGAAAAAAAAAATTGTCTTCAAATGTATTATTTTTTGTGAGGTTGGTAACTATAATTGAAATGCCATGTTATAGTGTTGGTAAGCTCACAGTTGGTATCCTTGATGGTGTACCATTTAATTATTGGGTCTAGCTAGCTCATTCTTGAACTCTAGTCTTGTATCCCTGGATAAGATAGTGTGATAGGGCTAATTTTACCATGAACTTTGTCAAGAATATTATATTCCAATTTGGTGTGCTGGGTAGGTTGGGACCTTGACATTATCAGATTATCTTGATCTTGATATATTGTCATTTATTGCATGATTTTGCTTGGGTGTGTTGTTGCATGTAATGAAAATCCACTCTAAGACTAACACATTGACTTCTGATTTCAAATACCACAAAGATTATAGCATGTCTTTCCAGTGTTAGGCATGAAGTGTTGTCTGCAGTCACAGATAACTAGAGCATAAGCACTGATTAATTGATGTTTGTTTAATTCCACTAAAAGTCTTTTCTTAACATAGTGTGTTCTATAATATGATATGCTAAAGATTGTTTTGTTTGCCAAAATTCTATGAGATAAGACTAGAGAACAAGTAATCTATGTTCTCATGATATTATACTTGTGGTAAATTTTATAATGATAAAAAAACTTTGGGATGAATTATGATCCGTAAAATAATGTAAAGATTTAACAATTATACTCGTAATAGATGAATTATTATGTTTTCTTCTAATGATAAGTTGTAGCGAAGCAACACACTTTTGGCATATCTTATATTTATGAAGATCTCTTTATCTGAGCCTTTAAGAATTACTGCACTGGTCATTGAATTAGTTTGGTGATAAATAACACAGATGCAAGAAATTCTTCACATATTTTGACAAGATCTAATTTAATGAGATCCTTTGTAGATGTGTATAATTCATATAGGAACTTTCCTTTATTGCTATGATAGCTAATTGGCCTCTTCAATTCTAAGAAACCATCTAATGAGCTAGCCACCTTACCTAGACAAGGTGGCAAGAACCACCGACTGGTACTGCTCTTTGGTGTAGTACTCAAAGACTGAAATTGGAGAGGAAGGGAAGAGAATCCAAAGGAAACTATGAAAGGTTATTTGTAATCTCTTTGCAACCCTGTAGTGAAGTTTAGTTTCGAGGAAGAAATTAGATATTTTTTTATAACATTGTTGGTAGTTGTGGAAGAATTTAAGTACTCACTGTGAACATACTTAGATAAAATATCCATAATAAGGATTTATTATGCAGATCCCATGATGAATTTGTGTTTCTTAACATTCAGTTTTACTTGCACTAAATCTTCTTTTCAATGCTGAAAGCAAAAGGTACACACAATAATGAAGGGCACACTGCATATGAGAGCTTGAGACAAGTGTCTAACAAGGGAGAAATCCCTTAAGGTATAAAAATATCTGAGCAAAAGACTACTTTATTTCTTCTCGTAAGTTTTGAGAATTTACAAGAGTTTGGCATCAAATTTACCATATTTTGAGATGCCTAATCATTGTGTATGCTTGTTGGACCTTTTACATTGTTTTTCAATCCCTTCCTATCTCTCCCAATCTTAAAATTCTTTGTATCCTGTTTTGATAGCTTTTTCCTTTGAAAAACTGACTTTTCAACTCTTAGTTTAGCATAATTTTGGGCTTCCAGTGGATTCAATACAATTCCTTCTTGTAGCTGAAGAATTTATGTTTTAAGAAGTTTGAGATGATGTGGAAACATTTTGAAACCTTCAGATGAGAATTTATGTTTTAGGGATTCGGTTCTTCTTCCTACCACTAGTCTCTCTTCTTGTCTTGATGTGATAAAATCATCTGGTCATCTCCTTGGTACAAAGGAGTTTCCTGCCAACTGCTAGTTGTGCTACCTCACCCATTTAAAGTTAATTTTTTTGGTTCCTCATTATATCCCTCTCTATTGGAGGGTAACCCTACCTATTGGTGTTTTGGGCTTATTTAGGCCTCTTTGTATCTTTGAACTAGACTAATAGCTCTTGAAACTGGGTAACAAATGGAAGCACCTAAAAATGTTTAAATGGTTGGAAATTTGTCATCTTTAGTGAATTGAACAAGTTTACAAGTCTCTGGTGCATAGAACCTACAAACTGATTCTGAATGGTGTCTATTGCTAGCTTTTAGTGCATGTATTGGCCAAAAGAGCAATAACTAAAACTAAAAAAAAATATATAAATTTCCCACTTTCCCATTTGCCCTACTATTGATCTTCCATGATGTGCCTCTGCATTAAAATGCTTCATGGACCCTTGGAAGCCATTTCTATGATTGTCTAATGTATTTGTGACTAAAACCAAGTATTTGTGTTTCCAATGGTCCTTTGGCCCAAACACTGCCAAAGTCAACATTTGTTTTGCTCAACTAATGAGCTTCCAAATGGTCTTAAACTGTTCCATTTGAATCATTTAGCCAATATTTGCCTGGGTTTAATTAAAACATCTTTTATTTGTGCCCATCCATTTGATCAAATACATGTTAAAGATTTGCAACCTCCCTATAAGCAAAATAATAAAAATTGGAATCAAATACATATTTTGATAGGTAGTTTTGCTTTAAGCTACAATTATTCCTTTTTCTGGGTGGCAATTTATCCTAATATCTCAAAAGTGAACCATTCCCTGCATGGTTGCTTTCCACCTTAGTAATTGAATCTGTTTCGCATAAATTTGAGCATAAACTTACTCTGAAAATGTCATGCTTTTAGCATGATAAATACCATATTGATTCTTTTGCCAAATCAATTTATTGTTCAAAAAGCTAACATAAACCTTTGTAGCTTGTGTGCTAACATCATTACCATGGGACCTAAGCTAATATGATTTTAGTCAGTTTTCTTGTGTTCATCTACTGTATGTTTTGACTATATCATGACCATACAACTACTTGTAGTATTCAAATGTAGCCCGTAGATGGTATAGGTTTCTTTCACTAAGTATTTTAATGATTAACCCTTCATCTATTCCAATTCTCCCCTCTCCACCTTCATATAGCCTTTTTGCATCACATTTTGTTGTGCAATTATTTACTTCCTTGGATGGGTATCTGTGAGCTTTTGCCAAAGCAAACAGGAGCTGCCAGCAAAATTAGCCCTAGTCATTGATCAAGAAACTCTAGAGTTACCACTGGCATAAATTTTTCATGGCATTGGGAACATGCTTACCTTTTGGTGAGCTCCAACTGTTTCTTGAGCAATGTCCTCCTCTAAGCATGTTGTGTAAAGACTGTAATATGCTTGGCGAATCCGAAGAATTTCATCCGGAGTACGTGAGCAGAGGATTTCAGTCAGAGCTCTAAAATCAGGGTGCCAGCTCTGCAGTGCAGTTCTAGCAATGATGGCATCCCTCTACACTGGATTGTGCATCCAGAGGACAACAACTTTCTGTTTTCATGAAGAACCAACCCTCTGTTAGAAGCCCCTGCACTGTGTCTACAAACCAATGCACTATATAGAATTTGATGGCCTGTGACTCTCAGACCAATTCACTAAAGAGAAGTAAAGACCTCAAGGCTTCCACTCAGCTCTGCCTGCAAAATCTTGGACAAATCTTCCTTGTACATTGCATAGAATAGATCCCTCAATTCCTTCCGTTGTGTTTTGTTCTTCCTTGCAAGAAAGTATACCAATTTGCCTTCGTTCCTTCCAATTCCTATAAAAATTTCACCGCATCCAATTAAAACAAAGGCCCTGATATTTGAGTGAAAAAAATCAAACTTATGCCAAATCCATTTCTTAACCTGTCTACCATACAACCACTTTAGACGATATTCTCAATGATATAAAATTCTATGTAGACTGCAAACATATTTGCAATCACCTAAAACTCTACAGTAAGACTCCACTAGACATACATTTTCCAATTACATAGAACCAAATATTTTACATCAAAATCCAGTAACAAGGACATTTGCAATCACGTAAGGCTCTACATCTAGACTTGATTACAGAGACATTTACAAGCACATAAAACTCTAAACCAAGACTCAAGTAGACAGTCAGTTGCAACTAAACAAAACCCTACATGTACCCTCAATTACACAAATCTCTAAGTTGAAACTGAATGACATTTGCAATTGCATAAAACTCTATACTAAGTCTCAGTTAGTAAGACACTACAATTGTATAAAACACTACACCTACACTCAAATATACACACTTGTAGTTGCATTAGACTCCATGTCAAATCTCAATTACACAGACATTTGCAAGTACATTTATTTATATTGAAAGTGTTTAATTTAATGGGTTAATCTTCTCTACTTTAAGAATACAAGGTTAAAATTTTGTTAAGTTATATGTGTATAATTATTAAATTATCATAATATAAAATGAATGGAAATTTTTTGATCTCATATAATCTATTTAAAGAAAACACATCAAAATCTCAGCCATTTAAAAAATAACCACTTTAAAACCTTACTCATTAAAAAAACTCTTCATCAAGCCTCAATTATACATACATTAGCTGTCATATTAAACTATAAATCAAAATTTTATTACACCTATATTAGCAACCACACCAACCCCCTAAATTTAGCAATTACATAAACTTTATCTTCAAACTTTACATGGAGAATATTTTCAAACTTTACCTCTCTCAATATCGAGACTCAAATCACATGTACATTTACCCTCACATAAACCTGTGAAAACCTGTGAACTGGAACTCGATGCCATAATCATTTGCTCATGTTTACACATACATTTGTAGTTACCTGAATCCCTATCTAGATTCTACAAACTTACAATTACATAAATAGTAAACACAATATTTAAGAAATTAAATTAAATTAATCTAGCATACATTCTATAGGATAAAACTCCTCCCAATAGACACCATTACTTGAGAACACAATACTATTTTAACTGTAAAGCAACAACAAACAACAGACCATATTCCTTCTCAACAAACTGAATGGATTCTCCCTTATTCTTCTTCTGATGTTTTTGTTGATCATGCTGCCATCTTCTGCAATATTTCTTGAGGTGTCCAAACTTATCATAGTAGAAATACTTTCCCTTGAATTTGGACTTAGAAGATTTGAAATCTTCTTCTTTCTTGGTAGGTTGATCTTTTGTCTTCTTCAAAAAGTTCTTCTTCCCTTTCTTCTTATACTTTGCAGCATAAGCTCCAGATGACTCACCTCCATCATTACCCTTAAACAATTGTTCATGTTGCAAAAGTAAACCCTCAAGTTCATTAAAGGACATTGTACCAATTTTACCAGAGATAGTCAAGCTAGTGATAAAACTCTCATAAGACTTGGGCATACTCTTCAGTGTTGATGTGATCAACTCCTTGTTGGTGATAGTTTCACCAATGGTCCCAAGCTGATTTTTAATTCCTTTAATGAGTTGCATATGATCAACCATGGAATTTGATAGTTTTAGATTGTATAACTGATTTCTCAGCATCAATGCTCGTGCATCATTTTGTGTTCTCATACAAGGCATTAATTGAGTCCCATGCTTCTTTCACAGTGGTGGCATCCTAAACATTCTCAATGAGATTTCCTTCAATTGAAAAATTAAAGAGAGCCAAAGCAATCCTGCTTTTAGCATCATATTCATTATGTGCTAAGGTGTCAAATTTAGGTTTGACTACAGTACCATCGATGAAGCCCCACAAATCATGCAACATGAAAATATTTTTAACCTAGTGTTTCCAAGAGCCATAGTTCTCCACTCCCATCAATTTCTTAGTTAAATAACTAATAATATTACCAAACGCCATAGAGATTAACTCAGACAACAATACACCAAAAATAGGCACTTGAAAAGAACAACACGGACACCCACAATGCTTCTTTAAAGGTGCCCACCACAATAATATTATGCTTGGTGACAACTTAGAAACTCAAATCATGTCTTCATGTAAAGTTATTTATTTTTTATGTTTGAAGATATGGAAAAGTGAAGGCAATATATGTAGAATTGATTCCCATGAAGAGAAACTTGCAAGCTAATACCTTTGAACACAAGCCATCTCTTCATCTCACCAACATGGCCTGTGGTTGAGTTGGATTTAATTGTAGTTTTCTAGAGTTTAGGTTACCAGTTTCCATGAACTAATGGGGGAAATCTTCTTTGGCTGCAAATACTATAAGATTATTTAATGCATCGATATTTAGAACATCCAATGACTCTTTAACATGTGGGATTGATGGAATCTAGTAAAGAGAACCATGCACTGTAGAGTTTTTAAAGATAAAACTTTCACAGGTAGTTTAGTCCCTGGTATACATAATAGAAGAAGCCTATGCATCATTGCATATGACATACTATTGGATATCTAGGATAGAATAGGTGGTTTTGAATGAAAACTAAGCAATTATAGCTCCAACAAAGAGTAATATTTGAAACCCTAGTGTCTCCCATTTCTCCCTCTGAACCACTTTCTATTTTGTGCAGGTTGTGCTTGGACAACAGGATTATTATCTTTACTTTTAACAGTTGGATCATCCTCAAGACTCAAAGCACCAAATCTAGCGAAGTCAATTGGGTCAATATTTTATGTCCATCAAGTATCATGGATAAAGCTTGGCTAGGAGCAGCTAGGTATTTCAACTATGTTATCTCCATTAACAAATAAAAGTTGTGCTTTCGATCAGATCTACCCGTATAACTATACTTTCTTATTTTTTGGGGGGTCTATTTATAGAAATAGCGAGGACTATTATCGTGGGGTTCACCAATTCCTAGATTTTACAAGAAAGAATTCAATGGACCTTGAAAGAACTAGATTTCCATGTTGAAAGTGCTCAAATATGGAAACTCTTGGTTTTTTGGAGGTTCATGACCACCTGATTTGGCACGGGATTGACAAGACATATATCGAGTTTGTTTTACACGGAGAACAACCCTCTAGTTTTGATAAATATACATCGAACACGTGCTCTACCACTGATGAGGGTCCAATTACTAAAGATGTACAATATGACATCATTGGAATGGTCAATGATGCATACATATTGTTCAATGATAATTGCTCAGAGAGTGGACAAGAACTATGAGATCATGATGTTGAGTTCTAATCATCTTATGGAGTAGTTCCTACTGATGAATATCATAGGTTGCTCAAAGATACCAAACGACCATTATACCTAGGTTGTACAAAGTACACAAAGCTATTGGCGATCGCTAAATTGTATAATATCAAAGCAAAACATGGTTGGTTGGACAAAAGCTTTGGTGACTTACTGGAGTTGTTGAAAGATATGCTCCCAATCAACAATACAATTCCAGAGTCCATATATGCGATGAAGAAAATGATGAGGCCATTGGGATTAGATTATGTAATGATACATGCATGCATCAATGACTGTATTTTATATTGGAAAGATCATGAAAAGAAGTAAGCTTGCCCAACATGTGGTGCATCTCGATGGAAAGTTGACCCTCATTCACAAAAGGTATGCATTAATATTCCTACGAAGGTGTTGAGGTATTTCTCCATTATACCGAGGTTGAAGAGAATGTATAGGTAAGGGATTTTATTATATCATTAGCTTTGTTGTGTTTGTTTCTTTCAACATTGTTAGATGCGGCTAAAGTGAGTTACTTTCTTCCTGTAGCTCTACAAATGTTACAGAGAATATGAGGTGGCATTCCTAACACAGGAGTTTAGATGGCAATATGTGACATCCAGTCGACTCCTCGATGTGTAAAACTATAGATGTTAAGTGTAAATATTTTGTCGATGATCCACGTAGTGTACGACTTGCAATGGCAACCGATGGGTTCAACCCTTTTGCTGACTTTAGTACTGCTTACAATTGTTGGCCCATTGTGTTGGTCACTTACAACCTCCCACCATGGATGTGGATGAAGAGGAAATATTCAATGCTCACCTTGTTAATACCTAGCCCCAAGCAACTAGGCAATGATATTGATGTTTATCTACAATCGTTGGTTGATGACTTGCATGAACTATGGACTAAAGGAGCAGAAACATATGATGCATTTTCCAATACTACGTTCAATATGAGAGCAATAATGATGTGGGCTATCCATGACTTTCTTGCTTATGGAAACCTTGTCAAGATGTATGTCAAAAGGAAAGGTAACATGTCCAATATGCAGGAGAACACCTGTGCAAAATATCTTAAAATACAATATAAATATGGCTTACATGGGTCATAAGAGATTCCTTCCTCAAAATCATTTGTTTCATCGTAAGAAGATATATTTCAATGACAAACAAGAGCTCGATAAACCACCCAAACCTGTAAATAAGATAGAAATACTGAATCCTTGAAAATACTGAAAATGAGATGAAAATACTAAAAAAAAATTGTAAGATTAATTAAAAAATGACTTGAGTGCAATCAACAAACTAGAATAAAAGTAATAAAAAAAACCATTTCATTTAAATTCAATAATTGTAAATGTTACCTCGTTTAGGAATAAAGTTTCCTTTTCAAAAAGGAAAAAATGTACAATGATGACGTAGCAAAATAAAAAACCATTTCATTTAAACTTTATGTTACATCGTTCGGGAATAAAGTTTTTAAAAAAATAAAAAATAAATACAATGATAAGCTTCTAGAAGATTTCTTTCGAAATTATCGTCCCCTCGTCGTTGTTTTTTTGTTTGTTTTTTTTTTTTAAATTAATACAAAGGGGAGTTGGCATATAGACAAGGGGACAAAACTGTCACACCTATCTATCATAGCAGCTTGCCAACTGCCCTGCTTGGCCCCCTACACCCCTATTGCTAACTGCCCTGGCAGAGGTTAGAAATCGAACACATTACCTTGTACTCAACTGCGATAAATAGAAGACTGCAATTGAAAGATTGGGAGAGCAAATGGAGAAGATGAGAACATTGAGCTCTAGCAGCTCCATTTTATTTGGAAGTGGGTCGTCGAGACGAAGATGCGAAGAGGAAGAGGAGGAAGCCTTGGTGTGGGCTGCTATAGAGAAGCTCCCCACCTATGACCGCTTGAGAACTTCCATTCTTAGGCAAGTTACAGAACAACAAATAGACGGAACAGCGGCGGCACAACCACAAGAATCCTCATCCTCTCACGGCCAAATTGACGTTAGGAATCTCCAGCCTGAAATTCGGAAACAATTGATAGACAGAATCATAAAAGTAGCAGACCAAGACAACGAACGCTTTCTTCAGAAAGTCCGTCAGAGGCTAGACAGGTTCGGAATTTTTCTTTGAATTCTTGGTTCGAAACTTTTCTTTGAATTATATGCTTAAATTTATTGATTGTGATTTTGTTTTGTTGGGAATGTAGAGTTGGCATCGTCTTGCCCAAGGTCGAAATCCGCTACGAAGAATTGAATGTTTCTGCCAACGTCTACGTGGGACGTCGGGCATTGCCCACACTATTGAATTGGACCGTTAACATTGCAGAGGTGAGAATTAAATATTATGTCTATCTCACGTTTTTTTCCCCATTAGCGTCTTATATTTTACAGAGCACAAGACTGAGCACAATTTTCATCGTTAGGATGCGTTGGTTAGACTTGGTGTGATTCGGAGTAAAAAGAAGACGTTGAGGATTCTTCGGAATGTGAGCGGTGTAATCAAACCAGGAAGGTAAACAATAATTATTTAAAAACCTTTGGTTAAGCAATCAATCTGATTGATGGTCTCATTATTCATCTCATATTTTGTTTTTTTGCTCTTGTATCTGTTACAACGAAGGATGACACTTCTGCTTGGCCCACCTGCCTCGGGCAAAACTACTCTGTTGTTGGCCCTTGCGGGAAAACTCGACAAGAGCCTCAAAGTAAGTCACATTTTCAACTGAGTCAGTTATCACCTTTAAAATATAAAAATGGAATTCAGACATTTCTCTTATTTCTTTATTTTCTGTTGCAGGTTCAAGGAAGAGTTACGTATAACGGACATTCAATGAGCGAGTTCGTGCCGCAAAGGACTTCTGTTTATATTGGCCAGCAGGATTTGCATATGGGAGAAATGACTGTGAGAGAAACCTTGGACTTCTCCTCTCGTTGTCAAGGCGTTGGTTCAAGATATGGTATATCTTTATGTTTTAATCTTATTTTAGTTCTTCTATTCTACTTGATTTATTATCCCGATTAATAATCCGAGGATGAGGCTGCAGATGTTTTGAGTGAACTTTCTAGACGAGAGAAGCAGCTTGGCCTGAATCCAGACGCAGATATTGATCTGTTTATGAAGGTAGATATACAAAATTTCTAAGCGATTGGTATGTGAGCACAATCTATTAGGAAAATAAAGCTTTTAGTAGCAGTAATAAAGAATATTAGATCTATTAATAACGACGAATAGAATTTTATGATAGAAATTTAGTATGTATTTAGGGGGTTAGTAGAAGTGAAGATATTACTAAGGTGGAAGGAAGTTTTTATTTTTATTGACAGCGTAGAGGCAAAGAAATATTTTATAAGAGATTAAAATTAATGTTTTTTTAAGAGAAGAATAAAGTGGAAAGAAATTTAAGAAAAGTTAAAAAAAAAAAAAAAGGAAAAAAAAAAGGATTAAGGAAAAACAAATAAAAAGAAAAGGGCAAACCATTTTCATTAAAGGAGGTATAAGATATTTAAATATTTTCACTCTATTTGCAGGCAACATCATTAGAGGGACAGAGATCCAACTTGATGACAGACTATGTCCTAAAGGTAAAGTGTCAACAAACTCTATATGCAGAATCTTCGATTACATATGACTAAGAAGTAAAATTATTATTGGTGGTGGAGCAGATTTTGGGTTTAGAGAGATGCGCCGATACGCTAGTAGGAGATAACATGCGCAGAGGGATTTCGGGAGGTGAGAAAAAAAGAGTCACAACAGGGGAGATGATCGTTGGGGGTGCGAAAGCTTTTCTGATGGATGAAATTTCGACTGGTCTGGACAGTTCGACGACATATCAGATTGTGCAATGCCTGAGGCAGCACGTTCACGTTATGGAGAACACCATGGTCATTTCTCTTCTGCAGCCTCCGCCGGAAGTGTTCAATCTCTTCGACGATGTCATTCTCATATCGGAAGGTTATCTGGTTTACGATGGACCTCGGGAATACGTTGTTGAGTTCTTTGAATCCATGGGATTTAAAAGCCCCGAAAGAAAAGGTGTTGCGGATTTCCTCCAAGAGGTAAATAGCTCATAGCTTATTTCCAACTCATCCCAAAAAAATAAGTTGAGATAAGATTTCTTCTAATCTTAATTATACCTTAATAGTAAAAGGAAACCTCCGCGAAATCTACTAAACTATAATTCTACAATAACTCTCTAAATTAACTGTTTTTTATTTTAAATAAAGTTAATTACTCATTTTTTATTGATTCGTCAGGTGACCTCGCGTAAAGACCAAGAGCAATACTGGTGGAACAGGAGTCAGCCATACCGATATGTATCAGTGAAGGAGTTTGCAGAAGCGTTTCAAAATTTTCATGTAGGAGCCACACTCAGACAAATCTTATCAGTGCCATTCGATAAGAGAGAATGCCATCCGGCTGCTCTCACCACCGAAAAATATGGTTTACCCCAAAGAGAGCTTTTGAAAGCATGTTTCGACAGACAAGTTTTACTCATGAAGAGGAACTTCTTTGTCCATATATTTAAATTCTTCCAGGTTTATAGAATAAGGACATAAGAAATCGACTTATTTTCACTTTATATTTGCTTTATTTTCCCATTTAATTTTAATATACTAATAATAATTGCACAATCTCTTTTCAGATAAGTATGGTAGCTCTTTTGGCCCTGTCGGTTTTCTTTCGTACAAAAATGCATCATAGAACTGTGGAGGATGCATCCGTCTATATTGGAGCTCTGTTTCTGGCTGTGGTTCTTAATATGTTCAACGGGATTTCATCAATGGTAACCACGATTGAAAAACTTCCTCTTTTTTTCAAACAGAGAGATTTAATGTTCTATCCTGCCTGGGCCTACTCGACCCCAATCTTCGTTACGGAGATTCCTATTTCCTTCATAGAGTCTATCTCATGGATCGCTATTACTTACTATACCGTTGGTTTTGCCCCAAATCCAAACAGGTAAAAACGATATTCGTCTGGGCACATCTACATCAAGATCTTTTGTTTTTCTAATACATTTAGGAGGGCAAACACACTTGAATTTCGTGGAGGATGCAGAGATGTTTCATCGTTTTATTACATTTGCTTGATGTTCCCGGATATCGAACCATGGCCCCCCTCTAAATCACGCTTGCTTCCTCTAATTTGTGCAGGTTCTTCCGGCAATTTTTAATCTTGCTCCTCGTCCATCAGGTGGGCTTGGGACTGTTTCGTTTCCTAGCTTCTCTGACACGGAATCTGATAATGGGAAATACCGTTGGCGTTTTCGTTCTTATGGTAATTTTTGTCCTGGGTGGATTCATCGTATCGAGAGGTATGTAATTTTTTTCAGTTTGATAATTGATTGCCACTAATTATAAGTTTAAAAAAAAAAAAAAAAAGGCTTAATCTATTAGAGTGATTGTACAAGTGTGATTGTAACACAGAGGATATAAAAGGATGGTGGATATGGGGCTACTGGATATCCCCTCTCATGTACGCTCAGAATGCTATTGCAGTAAATGAGTTTTTGGCAACGACGTGGAAAAAGGTTTGTATATGATTACCTAAAACCTGGATTCTTGATAAAATAGAAATGGCTTTATCACAAAAACATGCTTCTACTGGTTATGTTATTTGCTTTCAGCCAAATGAAAATATCGGCGTCGAATTGCTGAAATCTCGTGGGATCTTCTCCCATGACTACTGGTATTGGCTTGGTGTGGGAGGGCTCATAGCCTTCATCATTCTATGTAATTGTGGCTTTACACTAGCATTGCAATACCTGAATTGTAAGTATAATTTCCTTCAAATTGGTAGCACCAGTATTAAAGGATTTTAGCCTGCGAAACACATTTTATATGAGGGATCTAAGATGCACTGTTTTAAAGATTTCAAGGTAGATCCCCACTTACTGATAAAACCTAGTACATTTTTCTCCCAAGCTGATGGACCTAGATGTATAATTTTTGGTGTACACATCAGCTGTTGGGAAACCCCAGGCAATAGTTGCCGAAGACGATCCGGAAAAGGAGAAAAGTTACGAAATGGAAAGGCCTTCGTTTAGAAGATCTGCATCCAGTGATGATCAGATAACCGGTAGGCTGAAACTGTTTTCTTGCGTTTTATATTTTAGATTTAATCAGAAAGAAGTTTAACATTTTGTTTGGATTTTGGATGATATTTAAAGTCGGAAAATGAGAAATGAAATTCGTTGTAAACTTTTTACAGATGGAACATCACGGCAGAGAAGTAGCAACGTCTCAAAAACAGGAAAAAAGGGAATGATTTTACCTTTCAAGCCGTTGTCGTTGGTGTTTCACCACGTCAACTATTACGTTGATATGCCTGCGGTATGTTGTTTGTAGTCTTCGATATATATATGTTCGTAGATTGCAATGGCAATGAGATCATCTAATACAAACATTCATCCAAAACAGGAAATGATGAGAAGAGGAGTTGTGGAAGACAGGCTTCAGTTATTGCGCGATGTGAGCGGATCATTCAGGCCGGGAGTACTAACGGCTTTAGTAGGAGTGAGCGGGGCTGGAAAAACTACATTGATGGATGTTCTTGCAGGGAGGAAGACTGGCGGCTATATTGAAGGCACAATCACCATCTCTGGTTATCCCAAGAAACAAGAAACTTTTGCACGCATTTGCGGTTACTGCGAACAAAATGATATCCATTTTCCCAATCTTACAGTATACGAATCCCTGGTTTACTCCGCTTGGCTCCGTCTTGCCGAAGAGGTTAATCCTGAAACAAGTAAGGTGTGTATTTTTTTTTATCCTGGGAGGAAAGGTATGTATTTACATACTGCTGTGTCTTGCTTCCTGTCTTGTGTGTGAACTGATCATTTTGTTTTAACACTTCACTTGAAACAACCATGTTTCTTGCCGTAGACGTTCGTGAAGGAAGTAATGGAACTTATAGAGCTGGTTAACCTAAGGGACGGTCTAGTGGGTCTTCCTGGAATCAACGGTCTGTCTACGGAACAAAGAAAGAGATTGACCATAGGAGTTGAGCTGGTCGCCAATCCTTCAATAATCTTTATGGATGAGCCCACCTCTGGCCTCGACGCACGAGCTGCCGCGATTGTGATGAGAACAGTTCGGAACACTGTAGACACTGGACGAACTGTTGTTTGCACCATCCATCAACCCAGCATAGATATCTTTGAAGCCTTCGACGAGGTAGAGACTCTCACTTAACATATCCCTGTGTCTTTGAAAAAAAATTGGTAACTTTTGGCGAGCATGATTTAAACTTTACCATCTTGTATTTTCACGACTTCATTTAAGTAATTTTCTTTTTAAAATATAAAAAAAAAATTATATTGATAAAACAAAAATTAAAGGTTGAAATAATTTTTATACAATTATTTTGATGGGTTTATTAATCTAGGTAAAAGGTAAACAACCAGCTAACTTTTAAGTTAGAAGATGCTGTTTGTTTAGTATATATTATTTAACCTAGATTATACAAAAACAGGTTATTTATCCAACTATTTAAAATCTCAAAATCCTTACAGTTAAACCCAATATAAAAAATATTTTAATTATATTATTTATTTATAAAATATATATCTTTTGATCTGAACATTAAACTTATTAAGAAAATATTCAGTTTTTTTAGTTTTAATGGAAAAGCAATTTATTCTATCCAGAAATCGTTCTGTCCCTATTTTGGTATGACTAATCCCTTATACAAAGAAAAAATTTTATTTAATTTTTGTTCCATTGCTTTCTACATCAACCTTCAAAATTCAAAGTTTTCTTTTGTTAAGATAAATAACTATAGGCTTACTAACATGTCAACTATCTCGGCAAATTCGAAATCAAATAAAAGTCTACTTAACAAACCTCGTCATACGTTAACATAAGAAAAATCACTCAAACCCATGAATTCACAAACATGGTCCTATAATGACCTCTGTTGCTATTGTTTCTAATTCTATGAAGCCTGTGATTTCTGGAAAGTGTTAATTTTGGAAATAATTTTTAGTTTCTTGTGAAAGGGATCTGATACTTATATTTGTTTGGCAAAGCCATTAGAAAAAGGAAAAATTAAAAAACCTTTACAGAAGGCTTCCTAAATTATGTGAGCCAGGCATATATAGGAATTTTGGAGAACGCTCTTCTTTAGTAAATGGTTCCTTCCGGATACGTTTTAGGTTGATGTTCTTCTAATATAAAATTTAAAATTATAATAGCCCTTCACCTCAGGCTTTGCAACGTGTTGTTTGCATAGCTCTTATATATTTATTTAATGAAATGAAATGCAGCTGGTGTTGATGAAGCGCGGAGGACAACTCGTCTACGTAGGGCCTCTTGGTTGCAGATCGGAAAGATTAATCGAGTATCTGGAGGCGATTCCAGGCATCCCCAAAATCACACCTGGATACAACCCTGCGACCTGGATGTTGGAAGTAACCTCCACCGCTGCAGAGACGCGTCTGGGAATTGATTTTGCACACATTTATAAAAATTCATCCCTATACTTGTATGTCTCCACCTTTATCATCGTTGTTAATAATAATAATAATAATAATCTTATTCTGTTTCAAGTATTTTCTTAAAAATTTATGAGTTTATGATATACAGGCGAAACGAAGCTATGATCGAGGAAGTGAGCAAACCTGTCGAAGGCTCAAAAGATTTATATTTCAGCAGACAATTTTCGCGATCCTATGCAGTTCAAGCATTGGCATGTTTGTGGAAGCAGCATTGGTCCTATTGGAGGAATCCTCATTACAACGCTGTTCGACTTCTATTCACCTTTGCCTGTGCTATGCTTTTGGGCACCGTATTCTGGAGAATTGGTCACAAAACGTGAGACTTCGATTTATTCGCTAGAAATGAACATAAAAATTTCGATAAAAATGATCACGTAGCAGTTTCTCTGCAACCAAGTTCTGATACCACACATACAATTAGTATTTGCTCTCGTCAGGATATATTCTTTGTGAAATAAAAGTTTCACTTTATTTCCTGAAAAAACAGACACAAAACAGAGCAAACAAATAGACAAATGTAGAAGCCAGATTCTCTGCTGTTTCTCGAAACACAGGGAAAAACATAGAATAAACTGCAAATACACGAGAAGGATGTATATTTTGTATTATATTAACAACCAGTTGCTGCAGCATCGTTACAGGCCCTTTTTCCCTCTTTCTTGCGTAGCACTCAGTTCTGTGCTGCAAAAATAGGGGATTTTCTTGGGCAAAACAAAACAGGAGTTATGCACTTTGATCAATGCAAAACAGGGGATGTACGGAGTTGTTGCTTCAGCATGGTGGAGGATGCTGCAATCTACGAGGAAGCAGATATTGTCAGGAAGGAAGGAAATCTGCCTTAAATCCCAATACCCTTTTTAAAGCTGGTGACACCCAATTTTTTTTTTTTTCAAAATTTCAAAGTCTTTTTTCTTCAAGCTTTTGTGAATATATCTCCTTGATTTTTTATTTTTTACTAATTTTATGATGAAGTATGATATAAGGTCAATGTGTTTGAGTCTTCCATGACACATTGGATCCTTGGATAGTGTTATAACTAAATTATTATCATAAAATATTTTAATTGTAGATTCGTGTAATTGATTCAACTCACCTAGAATTTTTCTAAGCCATACTGCTTGACATGTAGTTGAAGTGGCAACAATATACTTTGCTTCAACAATTGTAATTGCAAAAATAGGTTGTTTATGAGATGACCATAAGACTGCATTTGATCCAAGATGAAATATGTACCCTGAAGTGTTCTTCCTATCATCAATGTTTCCAGCCCAATCACTATGTATGTACCCAACAAGTTCAAGTTGGTTTGATGTTGCGTAAAAGATGACATGATCTTTGGTTTCATTCACATATCTTAAAATTCTTTTTTCTACTTGTAGGTGAGTATTCTTTGGTGTCTCCATGAATCTTGAAATTAGACTAACTGCATACATTATATTTGGTCTAGTGTTTGTCAAGTACATGAGGCTTCCAACCAACCTCTTGTAAAAAGTTGAATCTACATTGTTGTTGCAATCATACTTAATTTTTGACCTGTTGCAATTGGTGTATAGGCTAGTTTACTATTCTTCATTCTAAATCTCTTTAAAATATCTTTGCATATTTACTTTGTGAAATGAAGATGTCATCATTTGATTGAGAGACTTCAATTCCAAAAAATACTTTATCAAACCTAAATCTGTCATTTCAAATTCACTCTTCATAGCACTTCTAAATTCATCAAACAACATATTGTTATTGCCAGTATAAATCAAATCATCTACATACAAACAAATTATTATCATTTCTCCTTGTTCATTTGTTTTAATATAAAGAGTGTGCTCATATGAGCACTTAAGAAATCTTCTTTACTGAGAGTAAGAGTCAATGCAACTATACCAAGCTTTGGGTGCTTGTTTAAGTCCATACAAAACTTTCTTCAACTTATACACCTTTTCTTCTTGTCTTTCCAATTCATAACCTGGTGGTTGATCTATGTAGATCTCTTCTTCCAACACCTCATTTAAAAAGGCAGATTTGACATCCATTTGATAGACTTTCCACCCTTTTTGGGTTGTCAATGTTAGAATCATCCTCATAGTATCAAGTCTTGCTACAGGTGAATAAATTTCATGATAGTCAACTCCTAACTTTTGTGAATACCCTTTTGCAACCAACCTTGCTTTATGTCTTTCAACATCACCTTTGACATTAAACTTTGTTTTATATACCCATTTCATACCTATGGTTTTCTTTCCTGTTGGAAGATCCATTAGTTCACAAGTCTAATTTTTCTCTATAGCATCAATTTCTTTTCCCATGGCCTTTACCTATTTGTTATTTTTAATTGATCTTCAAAGAAAAAATATCACATTCAAAAAAGAAAGCAAAATCAACATACTCTTCATCTTCATTTTCATTTCTTGTTACCTCATATATTTCATGTAGGCTCCTTGCCTTTGATGGTCTTCTCATGATGGAAAAAAGGACCTTGTTCTTATATTTGGTGGTGAGTTTGATGATGATGAAGGGTTGTTGCCTATATCGGTGTTGTCATAGTTGAGAAAACCAAAATCATATTGGAATCGACATGGAAAAAGAATCAGCAAAATTTGGAATTTTTTCATTGAAAAAAGCTTTGTTCATGCATAACATAGTTTTCTAGAAAAAAGGGCAAAAATCGGCCATGCTGTGAATTGGAAAAAATTGACTCGAATCAGTTTTTTTTGTAGATTTTCTCATGTTGTTGCTTGAAACCAAGGGTTGATTTGTACTTTCTCCATTCACAACTTCCATCTCAATGCTTGTTGTCCCTTGCGTATCAACTTTGGTATTCTAGCTCCAAGCTTCATCTTCAATAAATTTCACATCTCTACTTATAGTTACTTTTTTTGTAAGAGGATTATACAGTTTGTATGCTTTTTGATTGTTCACTATATCCAATGAAGATGCAGTTTCTCCCTTGTCATTCAATTCTCTCCTATTTTCTTCTGGAATGTATGCATAGGCTATACATCCAAAAACTCTTAAATGTGCAACATTTAGCTTTTTGTTGCTCCATGCTTCTTGTGGGGTTACATCCTTAACACTCACTTCTTGTGGGATTACATCCTTGACACTCTTTGTGGGAAACCTGTTAGCAAATAAACTACACATGCAACAACTTCTGCCCAAAATGCATTTGGTAATGCTTTTGCTTTTAGCATACTCCTTGCCATCTCCATTATGGTTCTATTCTTCCTTTCTACAACACCATTTTGTTGTGGTGTGTATCTAGTTGTAAATTGTCTTTTGATTCCATTTGCCTTGCAAAAAATATGAAATTCATTTGAGATGTATTCACCTCCTTCATCTATTCTTAGTGTCTTCACATAATATCCACTTTGCTTCTCAATCAATGCCTTGAACTGCTGAAATATGTCAAATGCTTATGATCTTTGCTTCAAGAAGAATACTCATTTCTTCTAGTTGAAATCATCTATAAATGTCAAATAATATTTGTTGTTCCCCAATGAGCTGGTTTACATAAACCCATAAATATCAGAGTGCACAAACTCTAAGGGTTGCAAAGCCCTCCATGATTTTCTTGCAGGAAATGCATCCCTATGTTGCTTGCATATAATGCAACCTTCACATGTGTGATTAGGTTGCTCTATTAAAGGTAATCCATTTACCATTTGCTTTTTGTACAACAAATTTAGGCCACTAAAACTCAAATGACCAAATCTGAGGTGCCACAACCATGAAGCATTTTTTACAACAACACTAAAAGAAAACAACATTTCACTTTGAATTTTTAAAGAAAATATTTTGTCTTCATTAATTTTCCACTTCTCTTTGGTCTTCAATATTTTCTCCATTCATTCTCATCTGATTGATAATACCCATTGTACAAGTAAAGAAGTCACTCATAGACTTAGATTCATTCATTCAAATTCTCTTCTCAACGTTTTCAATCTTATTAATTTTACTTTGTTGGTGCCTTTGAAAATAATTTTTTAAAATTTCCCATGTTTATTTTGAATTGGTTGCTGCTATAATTTTTGGAAAAAATAGATTTATCAACTGCTTGTAACGAAGAACAATGCCTTTTTTATCATTTTTCCAATTTTCTTTCAAAGTATCCTTTTGATCTTGATTAAGTGCATTATATGCTGTTGCATTTACAGATTTTACATACCCATTTTCCATTAAATCCTCAAAAAAATTCATACGTATGCTCTAGTATTCATAAATTTTCCCATTAAAACACAAAATTTGCAATTGCAATGGACTGTTGGAAGCCATAGTTTCAAAGTATTTTTTTAAATAATTTTTTTTTCAAAAAAAAATTCGCACTTTGTTAAACTGAGCACCGTTGCTCTACAAAACTTGAGAATCCAACATGATCAAATAATGCTTTTGGTAAGATAGATATTCCAATACGAATCACAATTAACTCACCCTCAAATTTAAGTTGAACAGTCTTGGCAAGAAACAAAGATTGTTTTGTCTACTGCAAAACACACAGACTAAGAGAAAATGTAGCATACACTGAATTCCTCGATCTCTCAAGCAACTCTCTCAGTGGATATATCCCTTAAGACTTTTTCAAGTGTAAACAGTTACAGATGTTGCTACTAAAGAA
Source organism: Wollemia nobilis (assembly GCA_028583015.1). Taxonomy (NCBI): domain Eukaryota; kingdom Viridiplantae; phylum Streptophyta; class Pinopsida; order Araucariales; family Araucariaceae; genus Wollemia; species Wollemia nobilis. Next base: position 52,332 of record JAQPPZ010016361.1, read on the forward strand.
CAACTTCTTCATAGGGCCAATACCAGTTGTGCTTGGATTAAAAACCGTAGTGATTTGCAGCAGTTGGATCTCTGTTCCAATCTTTTCAATGGTTCAATCCCCGAGCATCTTGGCAACCTTTCTTCCGTGGTGGGCACTCTCAATCTCTTTTATGACTGTCTGATTATGTTGGAGGGGGTGGCTTGGCCGCAACACCTCTAATTCCTTATATAACAACGCCAGGCATAACAACCACAACACCAATGGCTGCCACAACTCCAATGACTACCTCAACCACATGTGTCACAACTTCGACGATGCCCACAACTCCGACCACGCCTGTCACGGCTTTGATGCCAATTTGTGAAATAAAAGTGCCACTCTATTTCCTGAAAATCAGACACACAACAAAGCAAACAAATAGCCAAATGTAGAAGCCAGATTCTTTGATGTTTCTACAAAAAGACACACGGGATAAACTACAAATGAAAAATGCACAAGAAGGATATATATTTTGTATTATTAACAACCAGCTACTGCAGCAGCGTTACAGGCCCTTTTTCCCCTTTTCTGCGTAGCACTCAGTTCTGAGCTGCTAGAACAGGGGTCTTTTTTCTGGACAAAACAAAAACAAGGGTTATGCACTTTGGCCAATGCAAAACAGGGGATGAGCTGCCCAGCATAAATGCGTGTACGGGAGTTGTTGCTTCATGGTGGAGGATGCTCGCATGTGGGGAAGGCAGATATTGTCAGGGAGAGAGGAAATCTGGGTTAATCCCAACATTGTTCTGATACCGAATAACTCTCAAATCAAACACTTGGGAAATATATAGATTCTTTCACACTTTCATCATTTTTGTGATTCATGTTATATATATATATATATATATATATATGGATGTTTTGCATTAAAAAATGAAGAATGTATATTGATGGACATGAACAAACTGCAATTTCTTTCCAACCTTATTCTGATACCACACTTAGGATTGATATTTGTTCTTACGACGGCTCTATTGCTCTGATAACAAATGTAAAATAACAATGTTTTCAGTTTTACGATTTTCTTAGCATGAAGTGTGGTGTGATATGGAATGTTATGTTGCAGGGAAAAGCAGCAAGATCTTTTTAATGCGGTGGGATCCATGTTTGCGGCGGTTCTGTTTCTGGGCTATAGCAATACAATTTCTGTTCTGCCCGTAGTCGACATTGAAAGAACAGTCTTTTATAGAGAAAGGGCAGCGGGGATGTATTCCGCTTTGGCTTATGCGTTTGCTCAAGTAGGTGTTCACAACGCTTCACAACATTTCCTGTTAAACTAATCTAACCTAACCGATTGTGATTTGATTATGTACATTGCTGTGCAGATTATGATAGAAGTGCCATACATATTTGTTCAAGCGGTAGTGTATGGGACGATCGTTTATGCAATGATGGATTTCAGATGGAGTACAGCCAAATTCTTTTGGTTTTTTTTCTGCCTCCTCTCTTCTCTGCTCTGCTACACCTACTATGGAATGGCTACGGTGGCCCTCACTCCCAATGCCAGCGTCGCTTCCATTCTCTCCACCGGTTTCATTGCCATCTGGATGCTTTTCGCGGGCTTCATGATTCCACGCCTGGTGAGCAGAACTCAGAGCTGCTTACTTTTAACGAATTCCTTTTCAAGGCCTAAAAGCATAATACATATTACATCACCGGATATTGTTTTGGGTTTAGTTAATTCTCCTATGTCCAATTGTGTGTGGAGAAAATCTGCGTTTTGTGGTCCTTTTGTTCCATATGTGTAGGAGAAGACTATCTGTGTTTGTTGGTCCTTGTGTTGCCTTACCCCTATGTTATTTTCTTTGTGTTTGATACTCCTATGTATGTTATTTTCTTTCTATTTGAAACCTTGAAACTTTTATATATAATATCCAAGTCTTCATTGTCAAGCCAGTTTCATAGTGGTCTATATGGATTGATACGAACAAATGAATAGATTGGTTATGATTCATATGTTATATTTTTGGTTGCAGAGAATTTCCGTTGGTTATAATGCATGTGTTTTATTTTTGGTTGCAGAGAATTCCAGTGTGGTGGAGATGGTATTACTGGGCATCACCAATGGCATGGAGTCTATATGGAATGGTGGCGTCTCAGTATGGGGAAATTTCAGATGAAATGCTCTTGGCAGATGGCCGCAAGCAACAACTCCATGAATTTTTAAGGAGCTATTTTGGTTATCGTCATGAGTTTTTGGGACGCGTTGCAGCCGCCTTAATTGCATTTCCAATCTTGTTTGCGTTGGTCTTTGTCTTCAGCATTAAGTATCTCAATTTTCAAACCAGATAGATATTTCCTGATGTCCATTACTTAGCTATCTATTCACTACCTTTAGCTATCTATTACCTGTATCCATATGCCCTGAAGGAACTCAGTTTGGTTTCTTTTAGTTTAGAGATTAAAGATTATAAAAGATTTTTACTTATAAAAATAATATTTTTCTCGCAAATTATTCAACCGATCTTCTCGGATTTTATATTATATTCTAGTTTAATGTTGAAAATGCAAATAAACTTAACGGTTTAGGAACATGTGTCTTGACTGCACTTTTTCTCTGCTTTAATCCATTGGCTAAACAAATCTGTTATGGTTACACCCAAATTGGATGGTTTAATTTTTATGTTTCAGCTTTCAAATAATATCATAAAATACATTTTTGAAGGGTGATGAAACTGATTTTCTGTTTTAATATTATTATTTTCAAAATAATATTTTGAAAAAGTTTATTATCAATACTATTTATTTATTTATTTTTTAAATAAGAAAATCAGTCTCAAATTTAACTCTAAACAATGTTAATATAACTGATATATTGCAACTATTTTGGAAGGAATAAATGTAAGGGAGCATCCGCCAAGTTAGAGTAACATACTTGTACTGGTGATGGATGCCAAACCATCTAACTGTCGCGAGGGGAAGAAGAAACGATAAAATGAAGTGTTGGGAAGGAAAAGAAACGGAAGGGACAACGTTGAAGAGAAGAGGAACAGTTTCGTAGACTGTTGAACGACAGGAAAAACAAAAACACATAAAAATGAAAGAAAACGAAGACAGAGTAAGAGGAGTAGGAAAAAAAAGAAGAAACTTTGAGAGGTATGAGGGAGAGAGAAATAGAAGAGAAACTTTGGAAGAGAGAGGTCAACCAACGAAGATAAGGAGAGAGTGGAAAGGGGGAGAAAAAAAATTATTGATAATTTGATTAATGGTTAGTGCTAACTTTTATATAAGTTTATATTTGGATTTCACTTTAAGACCATATACTTTTATATCAACGGTAACATCCCAAGTTTACACAAAGTAATTTTTTTGGTCAAACTTTAAATAAGATTAGTTCACACTTAAAGTTAATTAGTACATAGGCATAAAGTTATTCGTTTCAAGGAATTTAATTGCTGCAGATGGTCCCTTAAACATTTGAGACTGGCCAGATTTCGCAACAAGTGTCATTTGTAAACACATTCATCTCCTTTGCTAGAGGTCTATGTTCACGGCATGAGATTGTCCTTCCAAAGCCCATAGCACCTGAAAGGGTGAACGCATAGTTCTCTGTTCCATAGCATGGTGTGTTCATGATTTTTGTCTTGAAATTCTGCTCGAGGCACATATGTCTTTGTTATCTTCCCATGCTAGGGTATAGCGTTAGTATGCCTAATGCTTAGTTGATTATTCCTTTACAACCAATGCATAAGGCTGAGCAGTCTTCCTCCTAACCATGATCCCTCGTAAAGTTGAGAGCTATGCTTATCAATAGGAAATTTAACACACAACCACCACACACCCACCCCTCACACACTCCATGTCGGTTTGAACCTTGGACCTCCTAAAGAAGAGCCAAAGCCTAAATCATTGCACTGTCCTCCTTAGTACTATTTTATGTTTTTATATTATATATTCTTATAGTAAAAAGTAAAGAACTAAAGATTAAATCAAAAGTAATAAATAATTTTTGAATTAGAAGTAAAATTTGAACTTATTTTAATAATTATTTGAATTAAAGAAATAATAAAGCATAAACTTTTATTTTATATCATTTTGATGGAAGTATGTATTCAAACTCTTGATTATAAATTTTATTTTTATTTAAAATATAAATATAATATATATTGACTTTGAAAAATGGAAAGAACATGTTTTTATATTAGAATTTTACATAATGATTTTTTTTTATTTTTTATTGTAGAATTCAAATTTAAATACCTTTTCAATAATTGTTGTAGTATAAAAGATATTTGAAATAGTATTGTTGAGTGGAAAATTGTCTAACTTATTATGTGCCTCACAAATTCATCAAAAAATTTGGAAGAAGGGAGATCATGTCCCATCAACCTTTGTATTTAGATCAAATCCCTATTATATTTGCTATTCTAAACTAATCTAATCAACTTATAGAAAATAATTGTAAAATTTAAATATGTATAAGTTAATTCTTAGAAGGTAAATGTATGAGAGAATAAAACAAATTACATAAAATTGATTATATTCATGGACATAACAAGGAGAGTGAATAATCAGTTAACATATGTAAAAAATGAATAACAATAGTGTCTTCTCATGCATGTAAAATAAAATAATAAGGAATGAAAAGAAAGCAAAAGGGTAATGCCACAATCACCATGCATCCCATAATATAAAAGAAAAATGCAATAATTGGAAAGTAAAAATTCCTACACAATTCTTATTATATCTAGAATTAGAGAAATTACTATGTAGGTCTCATAGAGTCTAAGCTCTAATTTTTTCAAGGTCAAAATGTGTTTACAATGGAGTCCACAAATCCTATTTATAATAAGAATTAACCTAAGATTTTCTTGGTGAGAGAAATTTCTACTCTTATTAATTCTACCAATTTGGAGGAATATTTTGTAAAATGATGAACCTCAAAATATTACCTTACTCTAAATGCATTAGCAACTAGATTAGAATCCTTCTAGATGAATTATGGAGCCACAAAAAAGTTATTTTCCCAAATATCTTCCTTAGAATTCATGCACACATGTTCCATTTTATCTATTAATGAGTGATTTTCTCCAACTATAGCTAGAAATTTGCTTCTATTAAGTGAATCATAACTTTGGATTGGATCATATCTCTAAAATCTACTTTACAAAACAAATTCTTTATAGACTCTAATTGCTCAGTTTCTTAGTTTTGTAAACATTTTAAGTATTGGTAACCCTAATATAGTGATCATGTTTTTACATTTCTAGCAAATCTATGAGGTACCAAAATCAATGTTGGAATTTACAAATTTTTTTAGAAATGAAAAAAAGTAAATCATTTAGTCAAATCTTAAAAAAATCATAAAATAACAAAAGGAATAAAAATCAAGACACAAAGATGGGTGGTGCCCAATCATAAATAACCATTGTATTATTCGTCGTTAAGAGTCACAACACTAATATTTAAATAAGGAGTGGTGGGAGTATTTATACTAACACTAAAATCACAAATACATAGATGAATCTACCCTTAAGATGACATAACAAGAAAGGCTTTAAGGTTAATTACAAGTTTATAAGGTGGGTTTAACCATAATGAGGTTAACTATGGACCATAGGGATTACATAATAAAATATTACAATAAATCCAATGCATTGCACAATAAATTCCCTTAGGCCCATCCAAGATTACATCATACAATATCAGCCTTAGCCATGAATCAGATTACACTTTCAACACACCTTCATAATTTGAACTAAGGGGCCAAGGAGAGAAGACATTAATGACAATAATATATTTCCACCCATAATGGATGCTCTAGTGGATCTCTATATTTGAGGTAGATCATTTAGAATCCCCCTCATCATCTAGAATATGTCCAACCATCTTTAGAAATTAGCTTCAATCCTTTGCAATTTTAGCAAGCAATTCTTCATTGGATGTCCTTATATTTTGTAGTATCTATAAATGGTCTTTGATTTATTTTTATCCTAGCCCTTAGGACCCTATGTCTTAGACTTAGTTTTGAATTCCTTTGCATGAGCCTATATTTATGAAGTGCCACCACAATTCCTCATTGTCACCTGAAAATGAACTAGGAGAGAAAAATATTGATCAAGAGTAAGAGTTTTTTGAGATTCCAAGAACATAGGAATAATATGACCATGAGCTTTAGTAGCTTAAAAAAATATAAGAGATTAGCAAGCATAATATTCACACATTCTCCATTATATTTCTTTTTACCTCTAGAAGATGCAATATTTACTCTCAATGCCTTAAATATCACATTATAGTCCTCAACAAACTCAACCAATTGGAGAGAGAAAAGCTCTAATTCCAAGCAACTTACTTTAGTAGTATTAAATTTTCCAAATAACTCATGCAATTTTTACCATACCTTAATAGGTTCACTTTCCTCTTTGATGTGGAAAAGTAATTCTAGTTCAATCAACAAGGAAAGTAGGTCAATAGCTTTTTCTTCTATTTGGTGGTGAGTTTCTTCATCAAGGCTACTACTTTATCTTCTGAAATATGCACCATAGATTCTTACTACATAATAGGCCAATCATTTGGGATAACAAAATATTAAATTTATTCCATTGAGATGAATAATTAGGGTTTGATGATCCACCTTACATAATTTATTAACACTACTATAAGTATTTAAATTGATGCCACTAGTGCTTAGATTTTTAAAATTTATATGATTTAAAAATTGGGCTCAAAATGCTTCTATCTCCAAAAGTTATGACCTCCAAAATATTTTCTCTAATGGATATCAAAAATGAATCTTAAAGCCCCTAACCTTAGAAATATAAGATCTAATTGCTTCTTACCACCTAATATTCTACAATTCATTGGTGCTTTCCACTTGTATCTTTTCACTTCAACACTTATATTCTAATATGATTGTGATGATTGATGCATTTTCATTGACTTAGAGGTTTAAATACCTAAAATAATGGGTAGGCATAGTACCAAGATGGTCCACATTATCTTTATTATTAATATATTTTAAAATCATGTGGGGGAATTGAACCCTAGTCTCTCTTGCACCAAACACAATGTGTTAATCATCATGCCATGGTAGTGGATGAGAAGGGATAAACACAAAAAATATTTATTACTTCTCTCCATGCATTGAAGATATAGCAAAATAACTAACAAGAGGTTTGAACATAGAACCTTGCTCACATAGAATCAACCCACCAACCAATCTACTACTATAAGAGAACATAACAAAGCCAATATGCCTCCATAGGAAATATGTCAAATAACATTTTATAATAGCTAATCAAAAGATATGTTCGATTTGAACGTGCGACCTCCTTATTTCAACCATCATATCTAACTACCATGTTGTTGCTATGATAAAAAAATGGTATGGATCATTCATATTGAATCCAACTAATATCGGAATAGGAAGAGCCTTTTTTATATTAAAAATTAGTGCATGATGAATTGAACCCATGTATTTCATCATGCTATGCCTTAGCATGCCATGCCCTAGCTACAATAATACATTTTCCACTTAGATGGATAAATGCACCTTGCCCATAGAGAAGGGATTTGCATGCCCTGTATCGTACCAAGCCAAAGTAAGATAAATGCATCAATACATACCCCTTTTTAAATTCAAAATTTCTCACCAATTTTTTGATCCATTCATCATTTTTCAATTCCTTCATTTATCCATATGAGATCAGTTTTAATTAGTGACATGAGACCAAAATCTAAAAATTTGAAATGATTCTTTGAGGATGCAAGATATTTTTCCTCTAGTGCTTTTGAAAAAATGGATATGAAAAAGGGTAAAATAACCTTTTGACCTCTTGTGCAAAAAAAATTTATGAGGCATTGAGTGAAGAATCATCCAAGAGTTTGAAATAAATATCAAAGCATCGAATTACATTTCTATGTGACCAAGTGTGATAGCTCCATACCCATTTTGATACCATGTCGGAATTCATAATATTTTCAAGAAATAAATAGAAGTAAACCATTAACTCAAATCTTAAATAGAAAGAATAAAAGGAAAAAAGAAATAAAAATTAAGAGACACAAAAACTAGGTGTTCTCTTGAGCATCATAAAAATATTGTATATCTATGGATAAGGATCATAATACTCTAGTAAATAAATGAGAATTTTTGGGTGTGTATATAACCATATCAAAACCCCAAATACATAAATTAATTTAACCATAATATGACATAATAATAAAGGCTTTAAGGTTGATTACATTTTAATAAGGTGGAATTAAACATAATAAGGTGAACCATGACCCATAGTGATTACATAATAAAATATTGCAATAAATTCAATACATTGTACAATGAATGCCCTTAGGCCTATTTAATAATATTACATCATGCAATGCCAACCTTTTCCATGAATCAAATTACACTTTCAACACTTAATTTGTTATAGATCCTAGTTCCATATTTTATCCTTGGACATGGAGTCTATAAATTTAGGATTACTCTATGACAAAATTAAAAAATTGGTTTCCCTTAATTTGTTGTAGCAATATGTTTAACATAACCGACTATATATATTTTTCACACAGCTTCAAGTCCATTAGAATCTTGGTCTCCCCTCTAAGATATTCATATGGATTATCTTATATCCCTTCCTAATGCTCCACTAGTTTCTATATTTTATCCATCAATGACTTCCACTTTTCTTTCAATTCAAGTGAGATATTATTCTTAGCTTTGGCCTTCTCCTCTTCAAATATTTTCTATAATTCATCTTTACTATGAATTATTTTCTAATTAACAAAGATATTTGGTAGTCCAACATTTTCCAAAACCTAAATTTTAGCTATTATATCCTAGATATGAGTCTCAAGGGCAAGCATGCTATCCTTGAATTTGCTAAGATATTATTCAACATCTAGAATCACCTTTAGTTGTTTGGTTATCTTGTTCCTATTTATCACTTGAAGGTTTTGTACTTGTGCTATCATCATTATATATAGTTGTTTGATGACCTATTAATATCCCACATCCCACCTTTACAACAAGTTGATCCTCTACTTGTTGAACAATCTTGGTAGTTTGACCTAGGATGGCCTTTACCCCAACAACAAAGTCAAAATACCTTTTAGCATATAGAGCATCAATCTTAATTTGGTCCTATAGGGACTTTCACTTGTTTGATATCCAAGGTGCATATTTTCTCTTCTATTATCCCCTTATTCAACTCCTTGTTCTCCTTCTAAAGTTAGATAATTTTTTAATGTTTCACTCAGAATGTAGCTTGCACTTTTTCCACTCATAGCTCTAAATCTCTCTTCTTTTGTTCTAGTTGCTATCTTAGTTGAATTTTGATCTTGGGAAATTTATATTGAAATATACTCTAATTATTTCCTTTTCTTATCACTTTTTACAACATTATTCTATATCATCCTTGTTTTCTACAAGTGTGATCCCTTGCCTACATATTTCTTTAGGATTTTGTTATCTTGTTGAAGTTGTTACTTCTATTGCTCCATTTGAGTCACTACTTTATCTATTTTCTATATTTATTTTTTAGTGGTTTAATTCTTCATAACCACTTTGTTGTATTCCAATATGATCCTAAGGTACAATTGACCCATTAATTATAGCATCAAGTAAGGATCAAAGCAAGTTAAATCTAACCTAGAAATTTTTGTGATGAAGATGGTCAAAGTTATGTAAGTTCTAGTAGGTTTCTTCTTGAGTGCCTTTGCACTAATACTCTTACTACCACCCTTTGTATTTATGTTTGTAGGGTCTTTAGTACTCTAGGATTTTGCTTCTTCCTTCATTGGAATTATTATTTTACCCTTTATCCCTCTTATTACATCCATTCAAACACCTCATTGGTGTCCCAAATCCTTAGTACATTAGTGAGTTACAAGTTGAATGTCTATCTAGGCTTTGCAACTATCTGTTATTCCTAGGTGGTATAAATAGACTGAATTATGAAAATAAATGTCAACAATATCATTGTCTCTCCAAGCAATCTTGAGGCTAAGAAACTTGGTGGATAAGATGGGCAATTTGACATGGTTGGTGGAATAAAATGAATAGAAATTGAGGGAAAGATAGATGTGGATACTGACACTTCAAAATTTTTTATCAACATGGTGGATAGTAGTGACACTAATAGAAATGAAGATGAAATTGTAATGTATGAGACCAATAGGCGAGTGGTGGCAACTTCAAATGTAGGTATATGAATGACATGATAGGTGTGGTGGATATACTAGATATGTGAGCATAGGTGGGAGGTGGTGTACCTCCTAGAGAACCAATGTCTACATTACATAAGGGGAATGAAGTGTAATAGAAGGTGGGACTTGAGAGGTGGGAACAAAAGAGTTAGTTGGAAAAATATAAGTGTGAAGAGAAGAAGGGGAAGGGGCAATTCCTCATGAGAAGGACCATAAAGGAGATTATAAAATTTAGTTGGTACCATTTTTTATGGTTCTATTTAGTTTATCCTTTTTATTTCTAGCATCACCAATGACCTCTTTATTGGCTTTGTCCCAATGCCTAAGTTCTATGTCATTTTTGTTGGCAATAATAGCATAAAGTTTTCCCCATTATTATTTGGTGATATATACTAGGAGGAGATCCTTCTTGTGTGACTTGTTCTTCTTCAAGCACCATTGTACCTTCATTATAGCCTATACCTATTTCCATTTCTACCCTTGTGGACAATTTTTCAAAATTAATCCATGTTGGTCTTTTTGCCCTATTTTCATGCATTGCCTAGTCATTCTTGTACTACACTATTGATCATTGCTAATGTGGATTGGGTAGCTAACAAAGTGATATGTGGATAAACAAGAGACTCTTCAACTATTATTTCCCACTTTATTGCCTTTTTATGCCTTCCATCCTAAATACTTGAAAATTGATGATGAAAAGGCCCATGGTGGAAAGGAACTTTTAGATTTTCTATCTCATACCTCATCATTTGCCATACAAGGATATTTAACTTAGTATAAAAATGTGTCTCCAAGGCACTTTTTGTTTGGTTATTTATCTTGTAATTCAAGTTAAGGTCATCCTTTACCTTCACATCAATATATAAGGTAAACCATTTTGGAGGGTGTTCATGTCACTATTGAATCTCATACTTATGTCTGTGTGGTTCCTCCAACTTGGTCAATGCTAGTTATTTTATCAAATTTACATCCTTCTCCACTCTATACATTCACTGATGCACATGGAAGGTATTAAAAACCCTAAGAATTTGTTTATCTCTTGAGATATCTCTTGGGATCATATGGTAAAAAATCATTTAGCTGCACCAATCCTATATTTTTTAAATTTTCATAAATCATTTTGATAGAAGCCTCATGACTTTAGGCTTCATGACTTTATAGTGATGGCTATGATATTCTTCTTAGAAATATAAAATTATTATTTATTTTTACCCTTAAAATATTTTAGATCCACATAATCCATCTATGCACCTACTAAATCTTGAATAGGTGGTTAAGAAAAAACATGGGTAGCTCAAATGACATCATACTAAATAGGAATAATCAAAGGAAATATTTGTGTTTGCTAAGATAAAATTATCCATTGATCAACTAATTAGAATTTATCAAAATATGAGCTTCATATGATATTTGCAATACCTTATATTTCATCCCCCTCATGATTGGATGGTACACTATATCATAGAAGTCATAGGAGGTTTTTCCTTCTTATTAATAGGGTAATTTTATGTATTCTATTATTAGCATAGGAGCTTATTATTGAGAATGATTTGGTTTAGCTATAGTATGGGAAATTGATGCTTATTTTGGTTCAATATAATCAATATTAGGTATGATGTATATGTGAATTTTATAATTATGTTGAAATTATAAAGTTTCTTATTCATCTAGTCTACTAATAGTTGGTAATGTTAATTAACTTTTAATGGCCATGATAGTTATCCATTGCATGTAAAAGTGTCAAATGCTCCTAATAGATCAACTCATCTATCTTCTAGCAATACAACAATTCTTGATAAAATAGTTGACCATCATCTCTAAAGCAATAAATTTCCATTGGTATATCAAAGTCTTGGGCCTTTCTAGGATCCTTCAAGTGTAGTGCCACAAAATTCTTCTAGTAGTCAAAGTCAAACCAATGGTAGTACTCCTTTTGCACCTTTGGGTTGCATGTGACCCACATAGCTAGGTTATCCTCAATATTTAATATTTTTAATTTCATATTCTAAGATAAAAAATATAGAATCCTTCCAAGAGTGTGGTTTGACATTATTTATTTCTTACTCATATATTTTGACACATGCTTATTAAATATTAAAATAGTTCCATGTTGATAGCACTAAAATCATGGCTAATCCTAAGGTCCAAATTATGTTGATACCTCAAAAATATGAGCCCCTTTCTAATTTGAATCTCCTTAATGTTGCTTTTCTAACTTTCATTTGGGAGTGTTTGTACTTTACTTTTACCACCTTTTAGTAGGTCTCATTGAGCATATACTTTGGCTTTTGGGTGAGTGAGTAGTATTCGTATTATTTCTCTTATATTTACCTTTGGATGTGTTCACCTATATAGTCAATATTTGACATAATGTCATTTAAATTAGTGTCTCAATAGGCACTATGTTAATAGTGAAAATAAGACTCAATGGACTTAATACTACCATGGAGATGCTTGTGCAGTTGAACAAGTGTCCATTAAAATTTTTTAAACTGAAAGAATTTTAGAAACACTTGCCTAAGTCTAGGAGCAAAGAAGTTATTTGATCATACTAAGGGAGCAAATTTATTGGCATAGTGAAGTGAATTGCTATGTGGTAAAAATTTAGAAATTTTTCTTATTTTCTAAAATTTGATCTATTTGCTTAGAACTAAGGAGAAAATTGCTCCCTAAGGACATAGTTGAAATTTTAAATATGGGTTTTGCATGATTTAAAATATTTTTAGAGTAATTTATAACCCGGTGGTAGCACTCATAAACATTTAGGTGAAGGATGAGTAATTTTAACTGTTTTATAGGGGCATCCTAATGTGTTTGGATTAAAGCAAATTACTTAGGCCCCTCAATGAAGTGCCATAATATGGTTTACATTAAATAAAATATGGAAGGGAAAAAAGGAATGGACTTGAATAGATGACATGGCTAAGAAAAAATAACAAAGATCACTTTGACATAGAGGTCTTTAGAGATGATTATACAAGTTAAGACATTGATATTTGAAATAAGACAATGACCATGATAAGTTGAAATGACTATAATAAAAGGTAAATTCTCACATTATAGTGCCTATAGTGGATATAGTTAGTAATACATTGTTAAACAACCTTTTCCTTTTTATTTACAATGTTCAAGTTCAATTCATCTATGGTGGATGGTGACAATAGAAAGTGATAGGTTTTTAACCCAACTACTTTACTACTAATTACCTCTATTCAAAAAAATATATATTTTTAGGGAGTGATTTGCTTGTTATCAAGGAGTAATCTAGCTGAAAAATTATTTATTACTTTCTAGAGAAGGCTTCAATTTTTAGAAATAATGACTACTTTGCTCCCTTTAACTAGATTGATTTGCTCATTTAGTCAAAGTTATTTTTTATAGTAGTAAATAACTCAAAATTATTTAAACTTTATCATGTTTTTATAAAATTTCACAATGGTGTTTTGAGTAAGCAAGGAGAAAAGGAAATAAGTAGGATATTTAAGAGCTTTTTTAGGGTTTTCACTCAAACATGGAATTTTTTCTTTCCATTTTTTTATTTATTTGTGTGTGTGTGTGTGTGTGTTTGTCATTTTCTTTCAAAAAAGAAAAAATAAATGTTGAAAAAAAACTTGTAAAAAAGTACTCTCCATATTAATATTTATTTTTTTCTTTTCAAAATTCTTCAGATGGACCTTAAGTGTTTCCAATTAATTGCAATAGGTAATGACCATCCAATAAGTGTTTTAAGTCTATAAGCATTTGAACCTATGACCCTACTGATTTGGTATAGTCCACTTAAGAGTGAATCAAAATTCCTATGGCATCTAAGATTAGCCCTAGCTTAATTTAACTTGAGCACTAAGTCATTATCGTTGTACTTTGCTTTAGTCATACTCATGCTAAACCACCTTTTGGATTCTATCTAGTGTTTCACTAGTAGTTTTTCTATTTGCTCTTCTAGAGTTAGTAAGGTAAACCATGCTTGTATTATCTCAATATATGTATATTTAAACTCAAATTGTTGATACATTTGAAGAGAAGGAAGCTCTAGGTTGATAGGTAGGACTTATTATTTTCTAAAGATAAGTTTATATGGAGATGATTCTATAAATTTTTTAGGTATTATCCTATCTACCCATAGTGCATTTTTAGATTATGTGTATGTCTTTCTATGAATTAGCTTTCATTCATTTCAAGATTCTAATAGTATTTTTATTTATTGACTTTACCAAACCATTTTCATCAGGGTAGTAGTTGGATGCAATATTTAAATCATACCCAAGTGTTAATTTAATTAGCTTAAAATCTATAAAATAATGTCATTTTTTTTTTATCTCTATGGAAGGGGTACCAAACCTAGTGATGATGTCTTCTAGGAGTTGGAGTTGAATAATTCTTTCCTATTTTGTAGACTTGATTGACTCTACTTTGGTCCATATTGTAAAATAATTAGTGGTAGTAAGAATATATCCATTTTTTACTAGGGGGTTCATATTCATGATCAACTCTAGAAACCATTATTGAAAAGGCTCTATGATAATAATGGGTTTCAGGGGTATTGATGCTTTTCTTCTATTACCTATAAATATATAATATTATTTACACTCTGACTCATTAAAATAAATTTGTGAAGATAGTAGGTCAATTGTATCCTTCTCTTAGGATCTTGTGAACCATGGTTTGTGTAATATACTACCCTCCTTTATTGTGATGCCACTTAATTGGGATTTTTCATTTGTCTTTGACACCCCTTTTAGAATAACATATTATTTAACCAAGTGTAGTGTTTTCCTTCTAACTAAATATAGCTCTCTCTTTTGGTGTCAAACCTTTTAGAACCCATATTTATATCATGTACCTTTTAATATCTGCCATCTATATTGGTTGATCATCAAATTCAATTTCTTACACTAAGACTATCTATTCCTTAGGAGATGACATGGTGGGGTTTTCACATAGAGCTATATCTCTCACTAGTTTGGTGTATTTAACTTCTATGTTAAAATTTTGGATCTTATTTATTGAACTTGCTATATTTTATCCCAATTCACCATGTAACACTATAGATCTAATATTAGGATATACTATAAAAATATATTATTTTACTTTGGGATAAGTAGTACCTATATTTTATTATAAAATTAATCATAGAAAACACCTATTTATTTATGAAATTATAACACTATTCATAATTGTGAAGCACTTAAATTATGAAGGATATTGAATGTTCTTCTTTATCATCCTTGTAAGTTATGATAATCATTGTCACCTTAGAGTATCCCAACCTATCAGCGTAGTGATCCAACATGCTTGGGCACCCACACCTTGCATTGAGTGATACAACAGAAAGCTCTACAAGTGGAGTGAAAACCTATGGGGTAACTTTTAGGGTTTTTGTTGTCACTGGTTCCTCATTGGATATGATCTTTGTGCACCTATTAGACCTTGTACGATTTAGTTTGTGCTTCTTTCCAACAAAAAATAGAACCAAAAAGTGCAATAAAAGAAAAACCTAAGCTACAAGGGCAATGCACCAAGATCTAATCCCTTTTCGTTTGCATGAATGATATGATAATGAAAAATTTTGCCATAATATAATAGCTAGAAATTGAACATATTTTAACATGCATACCCAAGAATTGAAAACACATAATAGAAGTAGGACAAAGTGAAATTAGTCATAGCTCCCATTGATGCATTAGAAAATTACAAAAGCATGAGGCCAAAAGAGAGTTGATACCCTTAGATAATGGCTCAAGGATCGAGTCTCACTCATATAGATGAGAAGAGATGAAAGGAAGAGCATACAAGGCTAGATATTAGGCATGAGCAAGTAGCTTCTAATACCTTATAATGAGTTTTACATACCTATATATAGGCCAATATTGAGGGGTTTTTCCCTCTAAAATTTTGTGTAGAAGATCTAAGAATTATCATTTGTTCTATAGCAAGGATCTTTCTACACCTATATTTAGTCACTTTGAGGCCTTTATATCTAGGGTCATTAATGTTTAAGGATTTGGGTCCCTTCAATGAGAAGCCAATACTACCATCATCACTTACTATAACACTTAGAGGGTGGTTGCATCATTAATTCTTACCTAGTTTAAGGATCCAAACATCAGAGTTCTCCTATACATTCATCCACTTTTTGGGATATCACACTCATTGATATTGTTGATATGTCATCCTTGACTAGCACAGACTAGCAGAGTAGACTTATTCATGTGGTGGGTGGTTAGTGCAATTACCATGTGGGTGACTATGATGGGTTAGGCCACAAAGTCAACTTTGTATTTCAATAGTAGGTATTATTTAATTTCCCCTTGTGCTACCTTCCCTAGCTTATGAGCAACCACCATGTATCCTTGCTAGGATAGTATCTCTTTTTGACCAATGAAAGGATTTTTCCAACTTTATCCCAATGCTATTTTTACCTTCTCTTGAAATATTTCCATGTGTCTACTCTATGAATGTATAAGGATTTTTCTCTTTTATGATTAAACTTTGTTGAAGAGAGAAGCATGAGCTATCGAACGGAAGGTTGAGGGACTATGGGCATTGGTATTGCTCAACCACCCGATTTAGGTGGAAGAAGAGCACCAAACATTGATTAGGAATCCAATGGTCAATTTGGCTAAATTCTTGTCTACCCACAAGGTTAGAACCCAAAATTTTAACTAAAAATTAGTTAGGCCTTCTAATTCTCTTCTATTGGTTCCACTTCTAAATGAATTATTTCTTTGAGTGAAGTGGGAATGTGAGGAAATTTCCCTATAATATTGGTAACTCCTAGAGGATCTTCAGTTTTTTGAAGTAGGTGAATACTAGATGAATTATCTTGTCCATGGGCTCAAAGTCAAAAATAGAAATAAGAAAATAACAAATATGAAAATCCATAAAGATGGAAAAATAGAAATGAGTGAGGAAATGAGTATGGAAGCTATTATAGGAAATATTGCTCTTTTGGGCCTTCATTTCCTCCCACTCCTCTTTGGAGGGTGACCTTACTTCCTATAAATGGTGGTAGCACCTATGGAGCTTGACTCTCTCCTATGTGAGAATCTTTTTATCCTATGTGTAACCTTTTATACCTATAGTTCAAGCTTTATCAAGAATTTGATGGCCTTTATGACATATTTAAAAGTGAAGTGCTTTGGATTCTTCTATAAATTCAACCTCTTTTATTTCTAGAGCTCCATCAGCTACACATATTTTTTCTCCAAAAGGAGCCAATCATCAACAACCCAAGGGGAGGGTAGACCCTTTTACATCAAGGAGTCTATGGGACTCTACAAGTTGGTGACCACTATGACCAAGAGATACATTTGGGTCATGCAATCTTATACTAACTATTCTTTATCAATGGTATCCCTTGTTTTATTCAATATTACCTCTCAATATTATATGCTCTTGGTCACTTGCTATAATGATTCAAGCTTGAATTTTTTTCCTTGATTGATTAACCCAAAATTACCACTAGGTCCTGATTAGTCTTCTAGGAAATCATTGCACTCTGCTAGGAAGTCGCTGAAATCGATCAAAGAGGACATTGAGGATATGGTCTTGGTCATGTTATCTTAATAAGTGGTATATATTCCTCTTATAAATCATGCAGTTCTTTTTGTAGGTATTTTGAGCTCTTCTTATTTTCTACCTCTAGATCCCTTTTAAAATTAGCCCTATCAAAAATGATTTCATCCTCCATGGTGATGAGCCAATCAATCATGCCTTGATTCTTTCCTCTCTCCTTAAGGAGAGCAGTTGTTGCCTAGGCACTTATGAGTTATTCTCTTTGATTATAGATCCATTTTACATCAAGTTGAGAGCTCTTGAGGGTGTTTTTTACCTCCTCAAGCTCTTCTACCTTTTCATTAGTTTCCTCTTGAGGGCCACAAAATCATGCCTGAAAATTTTTTTAGTCCTGATCGGAAAGCTCGACCTTATCACTAGCCCTAACACCTTAAATGTTGATAGCCACCAGGGTCACATGGTAATCTTAGAACTATATTTATCCTTTAGTATTAGAGACCATAGGGTCCATATAGGCAAAATGGAAGACCTTATCCTAAGGGTTGAATTGGCTCATAATCCATTTTATTGTTGGACTTGCCAACCTTTTGGTCTCCTTTCTCAAGGTGTACTAGGAGGTTTTTTCTTACATATCAATGAAATATGACAACACACCTAGTGTAGTTGTGAGTACTTATGGGATTATCATCTATTATTTTGGGGAGAGGGGTGGTAACATTGGCTAAAATTATGGGCAATTTGAAATGGAATGAGAGGTGAAAGGGAAAGGAAAGAATTCCTTGGCTCGGAAGGATGAAGAGTTGATATGTGGGGTATCTAGAGGGGAAGCTAATGGGGTAAGGCTCTCAAGATTTGAGAGAAGATGCCCCATGAAGAAGGTTGGTTCTAATGAGGCTATATGAGAGGCTATGAAAAATTAGGGGTAAGTGATGTATCCCTAGAATAATGAAGCATAGGGAAGGAAGAGAAAAATCTCATCAGAGCTGGAGCACTGCCAATGCTAGAACAGGCTATTAGCATAGGAGAAAATGGAAAGGAACCTAAAACTTTAGGAGCATCTAAAGCTCAAGGTTTTCCAAAATGAGCAACTAAATCTCTCTCTGAGCCTCCATATGAAACTTAAGATATTGTAGACCGTTTCATAGTTGACAGTAAATTTTGTTGTATTGTTGTCAACAATTTGGACATTATATATTTTCATTGTAAATAATAAAAAAGGCTTTTATTAATTTGTGTCTTTTACCTATCAATGGTTGTTTCTATTTATATTCTTGTGTTTCATTTAAATTTAGAATGATTTAATTATTGTAATTTAAAATAATAAACGAAATATTACTATGATATAACTCACTTGTGCCAATACAAAAATATCAATACATTAACAATACAATAACATAAAACATAATCTTTTAAGAATGAAGAGAGTTAGGACTACTATTAAGACTACTATATAAAACATATAATTTGAAAAATATCGTACTGATAAAAATCATAAAATTAAAATTCAGGTAGCTGAAGCAATGTTGGGATCACAAGCAAAATCAATTTTATCAATGAAATTGATAACAAATAATTTTAAATTTATCAATGTTGTGAAATATTGGAAAATTTACAATTTAGGTATCTAAAACAAACACTTATCAGCTTGTCCAGAACCATCACTGATAAGTATTGTGATACCAAGTAAAATTAAATTTATTAAATAAATTGAAAACAAAGAAAGTCAAATTTATCAATGTTGTAAAATCCTAGAAAAAATATTATTCAACTAGCTAAAATAAACACTTCTCAGCTTGTCCAGAATAGTTATTGAGCATAGTGGATATCTGTGTCTCCACTATATAATCATTGCAATAATTATTATCCTCCTTATTGTGCGTATTAGTGATACCCCTTCTGTCTACTAGGGATTTCCATTATACCAATGCTCTGTCATAGGGAAATTTGTCCAACTCATATGATGACACATAAATTCTCAAAAAAAAAAAAAAAAATTGTCTAGCCTATTATGGATCTTATATTTAACAAAATATAGTGCACTAAAAACCCTTTCATCTTCCACAAATCCCAAAATCATTATTTTGCATAATTCATATAAACAAAAATATTCACTTAGTGTATCTTTTAAGACACTACTTGGATACAATTTTTGCCACAAACGTGCAATGAAACCAGGCTCATGGATGTCATTAAAAATTGATGTTTTCTTAACCATTGTACTTACAAAATGGGATGATTGTTGTCTTAAAATTCCTTTGTTGAGAATACCTTTGATTTCAACACCATTTACTTCCACACTTTTATTGAAATGCTTACTAAGAATGCCCATATATTTAATAAACAACTCGTGTGTGGATTTATAGTCTATACAAGGACCTCAAAATAGAGGGTTAACCACACCCATGGCCTCAAGCAAATCATCTCTTTGAAATTGATCTCTTATTTCTCTTGTCAACGGTTCTGCTATTTTTAACAATTTAATCTTAGTATTGTGTAAAACAACCTAAAATCCATTGTGTGTTATGGGAACTTGTTCAATATCATATGTAACTATATTTGATCACCTTTCAAAACAATATAGAGGTATAATTTTTTCACAAAATTTAATACAAAGATGATCATTGATGTCAAACTTCAAAAAGCTTTGTGGATCAGATCCACTGGATCATTCACATTAGTTAATATTATCCAACTATCAAACAAGGGATCTGTAAAATTTCCTCTGAAGACATATAACCTGTCAATTATCATACATATTTGTTTTCTCATCCTCATGAAATCGATAATATAAATGGATATTTCTTATGCAAGTTTAATCAATCTATTCATTTCTTGTAACATTGAAAAAATACCACATAATATTAAAAGGGTTTCTATGTTATTCAAACGAAATAACTAATATTTTGCCTTATCAAATATCCTACGATTTGTGTACATAAACCCTATTAATGATTGATATTATTTAAAAACTTTGTGTGCAGGTTGATATAATGAAATCCACCTTGTATCCACATCTTTTAATAACTTTTTCCTTTCTGTAACTCCTAGTGCAAATTGTTGAAAGTCTACAAATTTTTTTGGATTGCACGAAAAATAAGCATGCATTTCATGAATGAGGTCTTCCACTCTCGCAACATTTTCAAAAGTGCTCATTATTTTATATACAGGATTCACTCTATGAGCTATGCAATGGATGGGTATCATGTATGGGGTAACTGATGTCTGGATTTGAAAACAAAGAGCCCTTTCTTTATAGGAGCACCATAAGCACCAATGCATATTAACTTTGTGGCTATCTCTATATCATTAATTATTGCAATATTATTTAAACTAGTTACAACAACATTATAAATATTTTCTACTTTTGAACTTTCCACCATCTGATGTAATCTTAGCAAACTAGGTTGCCTTACATGATTTTAAAATGTGTACACATGAATGCAAATCCAAGATGTGTTGTCCACAACTGTCACCTCACCGATTGAAAGTGAAATGAATCTGGTAAGTTTTATTTTCTACATATGGCCCCCCTTCTCAACTAATGATAGAAATTTTACCATTTTCCAACCACTTCGATCTAACAAATGGGAACTAGGAAGGTTTTGCACATCAACTAGTTGAAATAGGTGCTTATAATCAATAAAATCATATATGGGTCTACCCTTTTTAAGAATACTATATACAAAAACAAACTGCAAACTTTTTGAAGCTAAAGTGGTCTTATGAATTTTATAAAATTGGATTTCAATCATTTCACCTTTCTCAACAAGAGATTGTTGTAGCTTCAAGTGATTGTCATATTCTATTGAATATCCAACATGCATACATTCTGCATCCTTCCACTTAACTTATTTATTAAATTTACCATCAGTTCCTATAAATTTTACATAAGCTTTACCACAATGTTTTTCTATTGTATCTTTCTTATTTTGTAGCCTATGATCCTTACCTAGTTTCCAACTACAAATTTTGCATTTACATTCTTTTTGATCGACTTTGTTATCCTCAGTCAGGACTGGCTCTATAAAGGGAATTTTTTTTTGCCCATTCAACCTGAAATGACCTTCCAATAGCCTAGTTAGATGCCTTTCTCTTTTTAGTATTTTTTCTTGAATATTCATAAGAAGTTTGTAATGTATTTGATTTATCACTTTCATTTTCAACTGGCATGTTATTTTGAGGAATATCTTCAAGTGTTTGTTGGATGTCATTGTTAAGATAATTTTTATTAGAAGGCATATCTTGGTGAGGAATATCTTCAAGTGGAGACATATCAAGGTCAACAAGGTATTTTGCATAGTAGCATACAATAATATTATTTATCATTTATTGATTTAATAAAAAACACTTACAAACAAAAAAAAGATTCATATCATCATGCAATATGGCCAGAGGCACATACTGAGAATTAACTATTTGAGGAAGAAAGCATTATTTAAAATAATTATAGAATACACAACTAACTATTTAGTAGTCAAAAATCATTTGTACCTTGAATTTGCACAAATCTTGATGGCTCGTTGGATTTCAACATATGGCTAAAATATTTGAGGATACTCTTTTCAGCAAAAAATTTGGCCCCCTTCTTTCCATCGCCAGTAGGTGACATTTTACTTGTAAAGAAAATATTTTTGATTTTAGAAAATTAATAAAATATTGAAGAGATCTTACTACTATGAGGCCTCAAGATAATATTGTAACTAGAATAAATAGATGGTTGGAACGTAGAAAACACAAACCTATTTCCAAGTATGCTTTATTGTAATTTTTTCAGTGTATGCTACTACTCTATTTTCTGAAGATAACACTTGTAACTAATAAGAGCACAAAAATAATTAGTATACAAATTCAAATCAATTTAAGAAAAAAAACTTGTGTATACAAAATATAATTAGAGATACAAATGTGGAAAAATATAATATTATAGTAAAAAATGGATTAGAAATAGAGAATCAAAATATCTTTATAGAAATAGAGCATCACAATATTTTTAGAGAACCAAAGCATTTACCTATTTATAATTTTATAGCAGAAAAGAAGATATCAATACAAACAGAGAATCAAAGTGTCTTAATAGAAAGAAACAAGTTGTAAGCATGAATGTTAATATCCAGGCTACAAAGAAATCACTCCAAGAAGTAATAACAATGAAGGAGACCATGCAAGCCAAGATCAAAGATAACAATTATTTAAAAAATATTATAAAAGAGCACGATATGGATCCATATACATTGCTAAAGAAGAAGCATGAAGAAATCATTCATTTAATGCAAGAGGATGCAACCCACGAAGAAAGAGCACTGGTTGGGAGCATAGAGAAGGAAGAGGAAGGCCTCATCAGAGCTAGAGCACTGTCAGTGTCAGAGCAGGTTGTTGGCATAGGAGAAAAGAGATATGAACCTAAAAATTCAGGAGCATCTAAAGCTCAAGGTGATCCAGAAGGAGTAACCAAATCTCTCTCTGAGCCCCCATATGAAACTTAAGATATTGTAGACTATTTCATAATTGACAACAAATTTTGTTGTATTGTTGTCAATAATTTGGACATTGTATATTTTCATTGCAAATAATAAAAAAATATGTTATTAATTTGTGTCTTTTATCTATCAATATTTGTTTCCATTTATATTCTTGTGTTGCATTTAAATTTAGAACGATTCAACTATTGTAATTTAAAATAATAAACGAAATATTACTATGATATAACTCACTTGTGCCAATACAAAAATATCAATACATTAACAATACAATAACATAAAACATAAGGTTTTAATAATGAAGAGAGTTAGGACCACTATGAAGACTACTATATAAAACATATAATTTGAAAAATATCGCTCTAATATAAATCATAAAATTAAAATTCAGGTAGCTGAAGCAATGTTTTTTTATTAGATAACAAGCAAGGTTTTGAAAGGGACCTCACCCTTTTTTACAAAGTAAAACATCCAGAGATTCAACACAACTAAGAATATCTGGCAAGCACTACAGACCCGAGGGTCAAACCACTTGAAAATGGTAACAATACCACAAACACATGCCTTTGCTTAAAACACTCCTCACCTCCTTAGTAGTACTTAGAGAATTGGGTTCAATCAACACCTTACACACTTTCTAGGTTGAACATTGTCCCATACTAGAATAATGACCAACAAGAAATCCAGGCTCAACACTCTCCACTCTACCACAACAAACACACCATAGAGTCCCCTTCCAAAAGGATAAAAACAACTCCTCAGGCCGACCCTAACAACCGATATCAATGAGGATTTGAATTATTTTCTAGGGGACTTGAGTCTATAAAAACTGAGGCACCCAACCAAGACAACAAAGCTCCCCAAGAGAATTCCTGAAGCCACCATCGACCAAATAAAGGGATATTGGCATCCAAGCATTGGATGTTACTCAAGTACCACATATGAACCAAAACAAGAAGGTAGGTTCAACACACAAACAAGTGGGCTAGGCACCAAACTTAAAATATGGTTGAAGAGTTGTCACACAAACCAAAGTTCAAAAGAGCTAGGGCATAAACCACAAGAGATGAGGTACCACGGGTGATCCAAAACTAACCCATAAATAAGAAGAGTAAATACCATGAGTGCCCATCAAGCCAAAACCAAATGATACTTCGAAGCATCCCTAGAAGGTCTAAAGCCAACTCCCATACAACACTAAAAACTACTGTGTTGAAAATTTTGAGTAGTTGTGTTGTCATTGATGTCAAGAGTTAGTTCCAGTGATGTCAAAAGTCAGTGCAAGAGATTGACAAAAAGAGGGTTAAAATATTTATATTTTAAGCCCAAGAGATTTGGTTTAAAGCTTCACATGATTGGTCAAAAGGTTGGCTAAATTCCCTGAAGGAAGGAGATACCTAGGCCTAAAGGAAATAATATTATAATATTAAAGGTGTTAAGATAATGCCTAAGGATAAAAAAGGAAATATACCTAGGCCCAAAGGAAATAATATTATAATATTTATTATTATAATATTAAGTGTTAAAAATAAAGCCTAAGGTTACTTGTAAATTAATTATAATATTTATATTATAATTAATTTATAAATATAAATTAATTATAAACCCTAAGGGTTGGGTGCAAATATTAAATTTAATATTTATCCCCGTCGACATCGAAGCAAGGAAGGGATATTTTTATTTATACCATAAATTTTTGTTGGCATAAAGTAAGTCTCCGATTTGTGCATGTGAAAGGTTGAGGAAATAATTTGATGTGATTTTCATGAGCAAGGCATAGACAAAGCTTTTTATTTTTAAAAATCTTAAGGTGGACTGTGGATGAATAAAAGGAGAAGAGTGCACATCCTTGATACCAACCACACGGTTGGGCTAGTGGCAAGGCTTGGCAAAGCACAAGGCATTGGCAGAATAGAGGTCCCCATTCGATTCTCGATGATAGCGAAGGGAAAAGTTTTTGTTTCAAATATTTTTGACACCTGTGGACGATATAAAAGGTGGTGAGTGCATAGTGGTGTTTGTGTGGGCATGCAGTCCAAGTGGCAGCCTAGTTGTGGCTAAGGCACTAGGCGGGCGGTGAATGCAAGTTCAATTCACGTGGAGTGCATGGTGGTGTTTTGTGATGCGCAAGAAATTTTTGATTAAAGTGGCTAAGGTATGATTAAATTATTTTTTATTATTGCCATATGTTGGAGATTATAAGGTGTGTGCAAGGAATATCATTTGTGCATTTTGAAGTGAATTTTGGGTTAAGAATTGGAGAGCATAAGGTGTATTCAAAGGACTTTATTATTGTAATTTAAAATTTGTTTTGAGTTATAATATTAAAGTGTTTGGAAGGTTAAAATTTGGATTGAAATATGTTATGTTGAGTTGGAGTTAAAAGGAGCCATAGGGATATTGTTATTTTGTTTGAGTGAATGAATGATCTATTGATTGGAGTTATTTTTAAGGAAGGAGTAATAAGGTATATTTGTGAGTTGACATTTATTGTATGGTGAAATATTTATTGAGGTAAATATTCTTGTGGAGATTTTAAGATAGACTGTTGCTATCTAACCTAGAATTGAAAAAAGGATTTTGTTGTGAGTAAAACAAGTTTTGAAGATATATCTCCATCAAAAAAAAAAGGTATGGGCACATCATCTTTTTATTGAAGTATTGTTGGATTGAATGTTGTGAAATATAAGGTGGAGTGAAAAGGATTGATTGATAGTATTGTTGGAAATATTTGAGTGAGTTTTTATATGCATGATTGGTGAATGTTTAGAGAACATTGGAAGAGATTGAAGATTATTTGAGTTAGGGTTTTGAGACCCATATTGTGCTCTTTGTTTGAAGAAATATGAAAACACTTGTTTAGGGTTTGTGAGCAAGTTGTGTTTCATTGATTGAATGATTGAGTGAAACTTCTTGAGCATTGGTTTTGAGTGATATTGAAAGTGAATGTGCAAACATTAGAAATCATATTTGTGAAAGTGAGAGACTTAATGATTGAGTAGAACATATTGAATTTTTGATAGAGTACATCATTCTCTATATGTTTCAGAGGTTAAAATAATTTTGAATAGAATATGTCTAAACTACTTCAAGTTAAAGGAATTACTTTGAAGATTAGACAAAGCATTTGATAGCATTATGTGCAATATTTGAGATTGATTGAGCATATATTGTGAGTCGTATTGAGCATGTGTTTGAGTAAATTTGATTAAGCTGTTGTTAAAGCTTAATGACAGATTTGAGTAAGCTTTTGTGAAATATTATGGACAGAGTTGAGCAAGATTTTGTGAAAGCTTGTAGGTAGATTTGGGCAAGTCTTGAAAGGACTTGTAGGTAGATTTGAGATAAGTATTTATGAAGACTTGAGAGCAGATTGAGCAAGTTCTTGAGAGGACTTGAGAGTAGATTTGAGGTAAGTCTTGGTGAAGACTTGAGAGCAGATTGAGAAATTTCTTGAGAGGAATTAAGGGTAGATTTAAGGCAAGTCTTGGTGAAGACTTGAGAGCACATTGAGCAAGTTATTGAGAGGACTTGAGGGCATATTTGAGGTAAGTATTTGTGGAGACTTGAGATAAGATTTGATTGATTGATTTATTCAAGTTTTGTGTTAAGGCTTGGGGAAAATCTAAGCAGAGTTGATTTATAATTTGATCAAGCTTTGTGTTAAGGCTTGAGGATAGATTTTGGTGCAAATATGAGAGCAGAGGAAAATATTCCTATCAATATTTTGAGATAGACTGTTGCTACCTAACCTAGAATTGGAAAAAGTATTTGGTTGTGAGTAAAATAGGTTTTGAAGATATATCTCCATAAAAACAAAAAGGTATGGGCACATCATCTTTTTATTGAAGTATTGTTGGATTGAATGTTGTGAAATATAAGGTGGAGTGAAAAGGATTGATTGATAGTATTGTTGGAAATATTTGAGTGAGTTTTTATATGCATGATTGGTGAATGTTTAGAGAACATTGGAAGAAATTGAAGATTATTTGAGTTAGGATTTTGAGACCCATATTGTGCTCTTTGTTTGAAGAAGTATGAAAACACTTATTTAGGGTTTGTGAGCAAGTTGTGTTTCATTTATTTAATGATTGAGTGAAACTTCTTGAGCATTGGTTCTGAGTGATATTGAAAGTGAATGTGCAAACATTAGAAATCAGATTTGTGAAAGCGATAGACTTAATGATTGAGTAGAACATATTGATTTTTTGATAGAGTACATCATTATCTATATGTTCCAGAGGTTAAAATAATTCTAAATAGAATATGTCTAAACTGCTTCAAGTTAAAGGAATTACTTTGAATATTAGACAAAGTATTTGATAACATTGTGTGTAATATTTGAGATTGATTGAGCATATCTTGTGAGTTGTATTGAGCATGTGTTTGAGCAAATTTGAGTAAGATTTTGTTAAAGCTTAAGGATATATTTGAGTAAGCTTTTGTGAAAGCTTAAGGACAGATTTGAGCAAGCTTTTGTGAAATCTTGTAGGTAGATTTGGGCAAGTCTTAAGAGGACTTATAGGCATATTTGAGGTAAGTATTTGTGAATACTTGAGAGCATATTGAGCAAGTTATTGAGAGGACTTGAGGGTATATTTGAATCAAGTCTTGGTGAATACTTGAGAGAATATTGAGCAAGTTCTTGAGAGGACTTGAGGGCAGATTTGAGGTAAGTCTTGGTGAAGACTTGAGAGTATATTGAGCAAGTTATTGAGAGGACTTGAGGGTATATTTGAGGTAATTCTTTGTGGATACTTGAGAGAATAGTTTATTGATTGATTTGTTCAAGCTTTGTGTTAAGGCTTGGGGAAAATATAAGTAGAGTTGATTTGTGATTTGATCAAGCTTTGAGTTAATACTTGTGGATATATTTGAGGATAAATTTTTGTGTAAATTTGTGCTAGACATGAGATAGAGTTAGAGCATATTTGTACTACACTTGGGATAGAGTTTGGTGCAAATCTAAGATAGAGTTGAGAGAAATATTTGGAGGTGATAGAGCAAAGGATAGTAGTCTCTAATTGATAGAGATCCATTAGCTAGGGCAGTGAGGATAGAGGTCTTCCATGGAGAGAGATCCACAAGCTAGTGTAGTTGCGGTAGTAGTATTCTAAAAGATCACTAGCTAGAGCAAAGGAGAAAGAGTTAAAACTAGAGCAAGGGGAAAGAGTTCTCCTAAAGTTGAGCTTAACCCACCTAGATGGGGATGGGGTCCACTTCACCGAGGATCTTTGCATTTGCTAATGGGGATTCACTAACACCTACAAAATAGGAAAAATGAGCTTGAGATCCAACCTAGCTTCACTTCCCCTTCCTGAATCTAGACCCAAAAAGCCTAAAATGATATTCTCTATAGAACTATCAATAATTATCGAACAAACTAAATCTAGATCTCTCTTCTTATTCCTAAAGGCCCTCTGGTTTTGTTCCCACAAAATGACCCAAAAGGTATGTGGGAGAAGAAATTTCCAAAGCTAGGTTAGTTTTGGGGACCTAAAGGGGGAGGCCCACTAAGAACATAAATTTGTAATAGACCAAGGGAAAACCCATTGGACACCCAAGGAACAAGAAAGAAAACTCCACACTGTTCTAGAAAATTAATATTGGGTAAAAAAATAAGAAGTACTTTCTTTTGCAACTTCGTAAATATAGCATCTATTGACTAGGATAGTTCCTCTCTTGTGTAAATTTTATATAGTTAGACATTTGTTTTGAATGACCAGCTAGAAGAGAATGTTCACTTTAGGAGTTAAGTGTTTAAACCAAATCTTATAGGGAGGGATCTAGAGAGGAGATTGAGCATCAAGGATATTATACGTAGATTTGACCAAAAAGGAACCATTGCTCTCCTTTTTCCAAATCAGATGATCCCCCACATCTTGAGGTTTCAAAACCTATCATTCCAAACCATCTCATCATTGCTATAGTTAGAAATGGGAATCAATTTCCAAGAGCTTTGACCCTGTGATATTTCTATGAATTCAACCACCACGAACCACCCTAACCTCCTAGTAGATAGTTGAAGAAATGTTGGGATCACAAGTAAACTCAAATTTATCAATAAAATTGATAACAAATAATGTCAAATTTATCAATGTTGTGAAATATTGGAAAATTTACAATTTAGGTATCTAAAACAAACACTTATTAGCTTATCCAGAACCATCATGGATAAGCATTGTGATAACAAGTAAAATCAAATTTATCAATGAAATTGATAACAAAGAAAGCCAAATTTATCAATTTAGGTAGCTAAAACAAACACTTCTTAGCTTATCTAGAATAGTTATTGAGCATAGTGGATATCTGTGTCTCCACTATCTAATCAATGCAACCATAATTATCCTCATTATCATGTGTATTAGTGATACCCCTTCTATCTGCTAGGGATTTCTAGTATGCCAATGCTCTGTCATAGAAAAATTTGTCCAACTCATATGATGACACATAAATTCTCAAATAATTTTCCAAATTTTTTTCCAGCTTGTTAGGGACTTAGATTAAACAAAATATAGTGCACTAAAAACCCTTTCATTTCCACAGATACCAAAATAAGTTTTTGACATAATTCATATAAATAAAAATATCCACTTATTGTATCTTGTAAGACACTACTTGGATACAATTTATGCCACAAATATGCAATGGAACCAGGATCATGGATGTCATTCAAAAGTAATGTTTTCTCAACCATTGTACTTTAAGAATGGGATGATTATTGTCTTAAAAGTTGTTTGTTGAGAATACCTTTTATTTCAACACCATTGAATTCTACACTTTTACTGAAATGCTTACTAAAAATGCCCATATATTTAATAAACAACTTGTGTGTGGATTTGTAATCAATACAAGGACCTAAAAACAAATGGTTAACCACATCTATGACCTCAAGAAACTCATATATTTGAAACTGATCTCTTATTTCACTTGTCAATGATTCTATTATTTTTAACAATTTAATCTTAGTATTGTGTAAAACAACCTCAAATCTATTGTGAGTTATGGGAAACTTGTTCAATATCATCTGTAACTATATTTGATCGCCTTTCAAAATAATATAGAGGTATCATTTTTTCATGAAATTTAATACAAATATGATCATTGATGTCAAACTTCAAAAATCTTTTTGGATCATTCACATTAGTTAATATTCTCCAACTATCAAATACGAGATCTGAAAATTTCCTTCGAAGACATATAACTTGTCAATTATCATACATATTTGTTTTCTCATCCTCATGAAATTGATAATATAGATGGATATTTCTTGTGCAATTTTAATCAATCCATTCATTTCTTGTAACATTGAAAGAATACCACATAATGTTAAAAGGGTTTCCAAGTTAGTCAAACAGAATAACAATTCATTTGCCTTATCAACTACCCTACAATTTGCATACATAAATTTGGTTAATGATTGATATTATTTAAAAACTTTGTGTGCAGGTTGATACAATGAAATCCACCTTGTATCCACATCTTTTAACAACTTTTTCCTGTCTATAACTCCTAGTGCAAATTTTTGAAACTCTATAAAACTTTTTGGACTACACAAAAAATAAGCATTATTTCACAAGTGAGGTTTTCCACTCTCAAAATATTTTCAAAAGTGCTCATTATTTTATATACAGGATTCACTCTATGATCCATGCAATGAATGGGTATAATGTATGGGGCAGTTGATATCTGGTGTCAAACACAAAGACCATTCTTGTGCCCTTGCATGATAGCAACACCATCAACATCAATGTATATTAACTTTGTGGCTATGTCTATATCATTCATTCCCACAATATTATTTAAACTAGTTACAATAATATTATAGATTTTTTCTACATTTGAACTTTCCACCATATTATGTAATCCTAGCAAACTAGGTTGCCTTACATGATTTGAAATGTGTACATATGAATACAAATCCAAGATGTATTGTCCATAGTTGCCACCTCATCAATTGAAAGTGAAATGAATCTGGCAAGTTTTACTTTCTCCCTCAGGTCCTTCTCAACTAATGATAGACATTTTATCATTTTCCAACCACATCGATCTGATTAATGGGAACTAGAAATATTTTGCACATCAACTAGTTGAAACAGGTATTTATAATCAATAAAATTGAATATGGCCTACCCTTTTTGAGAATACTCTATACAACAACAAATTGCAAAATTTTTGAAGCTAAAGTGGTCTTATCAATTTTATGAAATTGGGCTTCAATCGTTCCACATTTCTCAACAAGAGATTGTTGTAGCTTCAAGTGATTGTCATATTCTATTGCATATCTAACATGCATACATTCTGATTCATCCTTCCACCGAACTTCTTTATTAACTTTACCATCAGTTCTTGTAAATTTTACATAAGCTTTACCACAATGTTTTTCTATTGTATCTTTCTTATTTTACAACCTATGATTCTTACCTAGTTTCCAACTACAAATTTTGCATCTACATTCTTTTTCATTGACTCTGTTATCCTCGGTCAGGATTGGCTCTATAAAAGGAAAATTTTCTACCCATTCAACCTGAAATGACCTTCCAATAGCCCAATTAAATGGTTTTCTCTTTTTAGTATTTTTGTTTGAAGATTCATAAGAAGTTTGTAATGTATTTGATTTATCGCTTTCATTTTTAACTAGCATGTCATTTTGAGGAATATCTTCAAGTGTTTGTTGGATGTCATTGTTAAGATTATTTTCATTATAAGGCATCTCTTGGTGAGGAATATCTTCAAGTGGAGACATATCAGGATCAATAGGGTATTCTGCATAGTAGCATACAATAATATTCTTTATCATTTATTGATTTAACAAAAAAAACTTACAAACAGAAAAAATATTCATATCATCATGCAATATGGCCAGAGGCACATACTAAGAATTAACTATTTGAGGAAGAAAGCATTATTTAAAATAATTATAGAATACACAACTAACTATTTAGTAGTCAAAAATTATTTCCACCTTAAATTTACACAAATGTCGATGGCTTGTTATATTTCACCATATAGCTAAAATATTTGAGGATACTCTTTTCAGTAAAAAAATTGACCCCCTTATTTCCATCACCAGTAGATGACATTTTACTTGTAAATAAAATGTTTTTCATTTTTTAAATAATAATAAAATGTTTAAGAGATCTTACTACTGTGAGACCTCAAGATAATATTGTAACTAGAATAAATAGATGGTTGGTTGGTAGAAAATACATACTTATTTCTAGGTATGCTTTATCATGATTTTTTCAATGTATGCCACTACTTTATTTTCTGGAGATAGCACTTGTAATTAATAAGAGCACAAAAATAATCAATATACAAATTCAAATCAATTTAAGAAAAAAAAATTGTGTATATGAAATATAATTAGAGATACAAATGTGGAAAAATAAAATATTATAGTACAAAATGGACTAGAAATAGAGAATCATAATGTTTTTACAAAAATAGAGCATCACAATGTTTTTAGAGAACCAAAACATTTACCTATTGATAATTTTATAGCAGAAGAGCATATCTTAATAGAAACATAGAATCAAAGTTTCTTAACATAAAGAAACAAGTTTTAAGCATGAATGTTAACATTCAAACTACAAAGAAATCACTCCAAGCAGTAATAACAATGAAGGAGACCATGCAATCCAATATCAGAGATAATAATTATTTAGAAAATATTATAAAGGAGCACGGTATGGATCCATATATCTTGATAAAGAAGTGTGAATAAAATATTCATTTAGTGTAAGAGGATACAACCCACCAAGAAAGAGCACTAGTTGGAAGCATACAGAAGATAGAGGAAGGCCTCATCAAAGCTGGAGCACTACTAGTGCTTGAGCAGGCTATTGGTATAGGATAAAAGGGAAAGGAACCTAAAAATTCAGAAGCATTTTAAGCTCAAGGTGATCCAAAAGGAGCACCTAAATATCTCTCTTAGCCCCCATTTGAAACTTAAGATATTGTAGATTGTTTCATAGTTGATAGTAAATTTTGTTGTATTGTTGTCAACAATTTGGACATTGTATATTTTCATTGCAAATAATAAAAATAAATTTTATTAATTTATGTATTTTATCTATCAATGGTTACTTATATTTATATTCTTGTGTTACATTTAAATTTAGAACAATTCAA
The DNA here is from genome assembly GCA_028583015.1 of Wollemia nobilis. Classification (NCBI taxonomy): domain Eukaryota; kingdom Viridiplantae; phylum Streptophyta; class Pinopsida; order Araucariales; family Araucariaceae; genus Wollemia; species Wollemia nobilis. Next base: position 85,625 of record JAQPPZ010016361.1, read on the forward strand.
CTATTGTAATTTTAAATAATAAAAGAAATATTACTATGATATAACTCACGTGTGCCAATACATATATATCAATATGTTAACAATACAATAACATAAAACATAAGCTTTTAAGAATGAAGAGAGTTAGGACTACTATGAAGACTACTATATAAAACATATGATTTGAAAAAGATCGATCTGATATAAATCATAAAATTAAAATTCAAGTAGTTGAAGCAATGTTGGGATCACAAGTAAAATCAAATTTATCAATGAAATTGATAATAAATAATGTCAAATTTATCAATGTTGTGAAATATTAGAAAATTTACAATTTAGGTATCTAAAAACAACAATTATTAGCTTGTCCTTAACCATCATTGATAAGCATTGTAATAACAAGTAAAATCAAATTTATCAATAAAATAATAAAAAAAAAAAATTCAAATTTATCATTGTTGTAAAATATGGGAATATCTACAATTAAGGTTACTGAAACAAACACTTCTTAGCTTATCCATAATAGCCATTAAGCATAGAATATATTTTTATCTCCACTATATAATTAATGCAACCATCATTATCCTTCTTATCGTGCGTATTAATAATACCTCTTCTATTTTCTAGGGATTTCTAGTATGCCAATGCTCTGTCATAGGGAAATTTATCTAGCTCATATGATGACACATAAATTCTCAAACAATTTTCCAAATTTTTATCCAACTTGTTATGGAGTTTAGATTTAACAAAATATAGTGCACTAAAAACCCTCTCATCTTCCACAGATCCCAAAATCATTGTTTGACATAATTCATATTAATAAAAATATTCACTTATTGTATCTTGTAAGACACTACGTGGATACAATTTTAGCCACAAACATGCAATGAAATGAGGCTCATTGATGTCATTCAAAAGTGATGTTTGCTCAACCATTGTACTTCCAAAATGGGATTATTGTTGTCTTAAAAGTATTTTTATTGAGAATACCTTTGATTTCAACACCATTAACTTCCACACTTTTACTAAAATGCTTACTAAGGATGCCCATATATTTAATAAACAACTTTTGCGTCGATTTGCAATCAATACATGGATTCCAAAATAGAGGGTTAACAACACCCATGACCTCTAGGAACTCATCTCTTTGAAATCGATATCTTATTTAACTTGTCATTGATTCTACTATTTTTAATAATTTAATCTTAATATTGTGTAAAAAAACCTCAAATCCATTGTGTATTATGGGAACTCGTTCAATATCATCTATAACTATATTTCACCATCTTTAAAAACAATATAGCGGTATCATTTTTTCATGAACTTTAATACAATGATGATCATTGATGTCAAACTTCAAAAAGCTTTGTGGATTGTTCACATTAGTTAATATTCTCCAACTATCAAATAAGAGATATATAAATTTTCCTCCGAATATATATAACCTATCAATTATCATACATATTTATTTTCTCATCCTCATTAAATTTATAATATATATGGATTTTTATTATGCAAGTTTAATCAATCTATTCATTTATTGTAACATTGGAAGAATACCACATAATGTTAAAAGGGTTTCCAAGTCAGTCAAATGGAATAACAAATATTTTACCTTATCAACTGCCCTACAATTTGCATACATAAACCTTGTTAATGATTGATATTCTTTAAAAACTCTGTGTGCTGGTTGATACAATGAAATCCACCTTGTATCCACATATTTTAACAACTTTTTCCCTTCTTTAAATCCTAGTGCAAATTGTTGAAACTCTTCAAACATTTTTGGACTACACAAAAAATAAGCATGTATTTCATGAATGAGGTCTTCCACTCTCACAAAATTTTTAAAAGTCCTCCTGATTTTATATGTAAGATTAAATCTGGGTATCATATATGGGGTAACTGATGTCTGGAGTTGAACACAAAGACCATTCCTATGCCCTTGTATTATAGCAGCACCATCAAATCCAACACATATTAACTTTATGGCTATGTCTATATCATTCATTCCCGCAATATTCTTTAAACTAGTTACAACAATATTATAGATGTTTGCATGTGAAATTTCCACCATCTTATGTAATCCTAGAAAACAATGTTTTCTTACATGATTTTGAAATGTGTACACATGAATGCAAATCCAATATGTGTTGTCCATAGTCATCACCTCATCAATTGAAAGTAAAATGAATTTGGCAAGTTTTATTTTCTCCCTCAAGTCCTCCTTCTCAACTAATGGTAGACATCTTACTATTTTCCAACCACTTTGATCTGACCAATGGAAACTAGCAAGGTATTGCACATCATCTAGTTGAAATAAGTGCTTATAATAAATAAAATAAGACATGGATCTATCCTTTTTAAAAATACTATATACAAAAGCAAATATCAAACTTTTTGAACCTAATGTGGTCTTATGAATTTTATGAAATTGGGCTTCAATCATTCCACCTTTCTTTATAAGAGATTGTTGTAGCTCCAATTGATTATCATATTCTATTGCATATCTAACATGCATACATTCTGATGCATCCTTCCACCTAACTTCTTTATTAACTTTACTATCAGTTCCTCTAAATTTTACATAAGCTTTACCACAATGTTTTTCAATTATATCTTTCTTATTTTGCAGCTTATGATCCATAGCTAGTTTTCAACTAAAAATTTTGCATCTACATTTTTTTCATCAAATTTGTTGTCCTTAGTTAGGATTGGCTCTATAAAGAGAAATTATTTTACCCATTCAACCTGAAATGACCTTCCAATAGCCCAGTTATATGCCTTTCTCTTTTTAGTATTTTTGCTTAAAGATTCACAAGAAGTTTGTAGATTGATTTATCGTTTTCATTTTCAACTGGCATGCCATTTTGAGGAATATCTTCAAGTATTTTTTGGATGTCATTGTTAAGAGAATTTTCATTAGAAGTCATCTCTCAGTGAGAAAAATCTTCAAGTGGAGACATATCAGGGTCAAAAGGGTATTATGAATAGTAGCATATAATAATATTCTTTATCATTTATTGATTTAACAAAAAAAATTACAAAAAAATATTCATATCATCATTCAATATGGCTAGAGGTACATACCGAGAATTAACTATTTGAGGAAGAAATAATTTGCACAGATGTCGATGGCTTTTTGGATTTCACCATATGGCTAAATATTTGAGGATACTCTTTTTAGCAAAAATTTTGGCCCCCTTCTTTCCATTTCTAGTAGGTGACATTTTACTTGTAAAGAAAATGTTTTTCATTTTATAAAATTAATAAAATGTTGAAGAGATATTACTACTGTGAGGCCTCAAGATAATATTGCAACTAGAATAAACATATGGTTGGTTGGTAGAAAATACATACCTATTTTGAGGTATGCTTTATCATGATTTTTTTAGTGTATATCACCACTCTATTTTTTGGAGATAGCACTTGTAACTAATAAGAGCACAAAAATAATCAATATACAAATTCAAATCAATTTAAGAAAAAAAACTTGTGTATACAAAATATAATTAGAGATGTAAATGTGGAAAAATATAAGATTATAGTACAAAATAGACTAGAAACAAAGAATCGGAATGTCTTTACAGAAAGAGAGCATCATAATATCTTTAGATAACCAAAGCATTTACCTATTTATAATATTATAACAAAAAAGCAGATCTTGATAGAAACAGAGAATCAAAGTGTCTTAATAGAAAGAAATAAGTTGTAAGCATGAATGTTAATATCCAAGCTGCAAATAAATCACTCCAAGAAACAATAACAATTAAGGAGACCATGCAAGCCAAGATCAAAGATAACAATTATTTAAGAAATATTATAAAGGAGTATGATATAGATCCATATATATTTCTAAAGAAGAAGCGTGAAGAAAATATTCATTTAGTATAAGAGGATCTAGCCCACGAAGAAAGAGCACTAGTTGGGACAATAGAGAAGGTAGAGGAAGACCTCATTAGAGCTGGAGTACTACCAGTGCCAGAGCAAGTTATTGGCATAAGATAAAAGGGAAAGGAACCTAAAACTTTAGGAGTATTTGAAGCTCAAGGTGATCTAGAAGGAGTAACCAAATCTCTCTCTAAGCCTCTATCTAAAACTTTAGATATTATAGAGTGTTTCATAGTTGACAAAAAATTTTGTTGTATTGTTGTCAATAATTTAGACATTGTATATTTTCGTTGAAAATAATAAAAAAGGCTTTTATTAATTCGTGTATTTTATTTATCACTGGTTGTTTCCATTTATATTCTTGTGCTACATTTAAATTTAGAATGATTCAACTATTGTAATTTAAAATAATAAAAGAAATATTACTATGATATAACTCATTTGTGCCAATACAAAAATATCAATACATTAACAATACAATAACATAAAATATAAGGTTTTAAGAATGAAGAGAGTTAGTACTACTATGAAGAATTCAAAATAAAACATATAATTTGAAAAAAATCACTCTGATATAAATCATAAAATTAAAATTTAGTAGTTGAAGCAATGTTGGGATCACAAGTAAAATCAAATTTATCAATGAAATTGATAATAAATAATGTCAAATTTATCATTGTTATGAAATCTTGGAAAATTTACAATTTGGGTATCTAAAATAAACACTTATTAGCTTGTACAAAACCATAACTGATAAGCATTGTGATAACAAGTAAAATCAAATTTATTAATCAAATTGATAACAAAGAAATTCAAATTTATCAATGTTGTGAAATCTTGGAAAAATTACAATTCAGGTAGCTAAAACAAACACTTCTTAGCTTGTCTAGAATAGCTATTGAGCATAGTGGATATTTGTATCTCCAATATTTGATCACTGCAACCATAATTATCCTCCTTATCGTGTGTATTAGTGATACCCCTTTTGTCTACTAGGGATTTCTAGTATGCCAATGCTCTATCATAGAGAAATTTGTCCAGCTCATATGATGACACATAAATTCTCAAACAATTTTCCAAATTTTTTATCCAACCTATTATAGAGCTTAGATTTAACAAAATATAGTGCACTAAAAACCCTCTCATCCTTCACAAATCCCAAAATCATTGTTTGTATCCATTTATTGTATCTTGTAAGACACTACTTAGATAAAATTTTTGCCACAAACGTGCAAAGTAACTGGGCTCACGGATGTGATTCAAAAGTATTGCTTGCTCAACCATTGTACTTCCAAAATGGGATGATTATTGTCTTAAAATTTATTTGTTGAGAATACCTTTGATTTCAACAGCATTAAATTCCACACTTTTACTAAAATACTTACTAAGAATGCCCATATAATAATTAAACAATTCATGTGTGGATTTCTAGTCAATATAAAGACCTCAAAATAGAGGGTTAACCACACCCATGACCTCAAGAAACTCTTATCTTTGAAACCGATCACTTATTTCACTTATCAATGATTCTTCTATTTTTAACAATTTAATCTTAGTATTGTGTAAAACAACCTCAAATCCATTGTGTGTTATGGGAAATTTTTCAATATTGTTTGTAACTATATTTGACCACCTTTCAAAACAATATAGAGGTATCATTTTTTCATGAACTTTAATACAAAGATGATCATTGATGTCAAAATTCAAAATGCTTTGTGGATCATTCACATTAGTTAATATTATCAAACTATTAAATAAGGGATATATAAAATTTTCTTTGGAGACATATAACCTGTTAATTATCATACATATTTGTTTTCTCATCCTCATGAAATCGACAGTATAGATGGATATTTCTTATGCAAGTTTAATCAATCTATTCATTTATTGTAACATTGGAAGAATACCACATAATGTTAAAAGGGTTTCCAAGTCAGTCAAACAAAATAGCAAATCTTTTGCCTTATCAATGTATTTCTCTTTTTACTATTTTTGCTTGAATATTCATAAGAAGTTTGTAATGTATTTGATTTATCGCTTTCATTTTCAACTAACATGTCATTTTGATGAATATCTTCAAGTGTTTGTTCGATGTCATTGTTAAGGGAATTTTCATTAGAAGGCATCTCTTGGTGAGGAATAACTTCAAGTGGAGACATAGTAGGGTCAACAGGGTAATCTGCATAGTAGCATAGAATAATATTCTTCATGATTTATTGATTTAATAAAAAAAAACTTACAAACAAAAAAAAATTCATATCATCATGTAATATAGCCAGAGGCACATACTGAGAATTAACTATTTGAGGAAGAAATCATTATTTAAAATAATTACAAAATACACAACTAACTATTTAGTAGTCAAAAATAATTTTCACCTTAAATTTGCACAGATGTCGATGGCTCATTGGATTTCAACATATGGCTAAAATATTTGAGGATACTCTTTTCAGCAAAAAATTTGACCCCCTTCTTTCCATCACTAGTAGGTGATATTTTACTTGTAAATAAAATGTTTTTCATTTTAGAAAATTAATAAAATGTAGAAAGGATCTTACTACTGTGAGGTCTCAAGATAATATTGTTACTAGAATAAACAAATGGTTGGTTGGTAGAAAATAATGCCTATTTCTAGGTATGCTTTATCATGATTTTTAAGTGTATGCCCCTATTTTATAGAGATAGAACTTGTAACTAATAAGAGCATAAAAATAATAAATATACAAAATCAAATCAATTTAAGAAAAAAAACTTGTGCATACGAAATATAATTATAGATACAAATGTGAAAAATTATAAGATTATAGTACAAAATGAACTAGAAACAAGGAATGAAAATGTCTTTATAGAAACAAAACATCACAATGTCTTTAGAGAACCAAAGCATTTACCTATTTATAATTTTATAATAGAAAAGCAAATCTCAATAGAAACAAAGAATCAAAGTGTCTAAACAGAAAGAAACAAGTTGTAAGCATGAATGTTAATATCCAGGTTGCAAAGAAATCACTCCAAGCAACAATAAAAATTAAGGATACCATGCAAACCAAGATCAAAGATAACAAATATTTAAGAAATATTATAAAAGTGCATGATATGGATCCATATATCTTGCTAAAGAAGCATGAAGAAAACATTTTTTAGTGCAAGAGGATCTAGCCCGAGAAGAAAGAACATTGGTTGGGAGTATAGAGAAGGCAAAGGAAGGCCTCATCAGAGCTAGAGCACTGCCAGTTCTAGAGCAGGTTGTTGGCATAGGAGAAAAGGGAAAGGAACCTGAAACTTTAGGAGCATCTGAAGCTCAAGGTGATCTAGAAGGAGAAATCAAATCTCTCTCTAAGCTCCCATATAAAACTTTAGATATTGTAGACTTCTTAATAGTTGATAATAAATTTTGTTGTATTGTTGTCAACAGTTTGGACATTGTACATTTTCTTTGCAAATAATAAAAAAAGCTTTTATTAATTTATATTTTATCTATCAATGATTATTTTCATTTATATTATTGTGATGCATTTAAATTTAGAACAATTCAAGTATTGTAATTTAAAATAATAATAAAATATTACTATGATATAACTCACTTGTGCCAATGCAAAAATATCAATACAATAACATAAAATATAAGGTTTTAAGAATGAAGAGAGTTAGGACTACTATGAATACTACTATATAAAACATATAATTTGAAAAATATCACACTAGTATAAATCATAAAATTAAAATTCAGGTAGCTGAAGCAATGTTGGGATCACAAGTAAAATTAAATTTATCAATGAAATTGATAACAATAATGTCAAATTTATCAAAGTTGTAAAATCTTGGAAAATTTACAATTCAAGTATATCTAAAATAAACACTTATAAACGTGACCAAAACCATCACTGATAAGCATTGTGATGACAAGTAAAATCAAATTTATCAATGAAATTGATAACAAAGAAAGTCAAATTTATCAATATTGTGAAATCTTGGAAAAATTACAATTCAAGTAGCTAAAACAAACACTTCTCAACTTGTCTAGAATAGCTATTGAGCATAGTGGATATTTGTGTCTCCACTATCTAATCACTACAACCATCATTATCCTCCTTATTGTGCATATTAGTGATACCTGTTTTGTATACTAAGGATTTCCAGTATGCCAATGCTCTGTCATAGGGAAATTTGTCTAGCTCATATGATGACACATAAATTCTCAAAAAAATTTCTAAATTTTTGTCTAGCCTATTATGGAGCTTAGATTTAACAAAACATAGTGCACTAAAAACCCTCTCATATTCCACAGATCCCAAAATCATTGTTTGACATAATTCATATAAACAAAAATATTCACTTATTGTATCTTGTAAGACATTACTTGGATATAAATTTTACCACAAACATGCAATGGAACCAAGCTCATGGATGTCATTCAAAAGTGACATTTTCTCAACCATTGTACTTACAAAATGGAATAATTATTGTCTTAAAAGTTTTTTGTTGAGAATACCTTTGATTTCAACACCATTGAATTTCACACTTTTACTAAAATGCTTACTAAGAATACCCATATATTTAATAAACAACTCATGTGTGGATTTGTAGTCAATACAAGGACCCAAAAACAGAGGGTTAACCACACCCATGGTCTCAAGCAACTCATATCTTTGAAACCACTCTTATTTCACTTGTCAATGATTCTGCTTAATTTAACAACTTAATCGTAGTATTGTGTAAAACAACCTCAAATCCATTGTGTGTTATGGAATTTTTTCAATATCATCCATAACTATATTTTATTGCCTTTCAAAACAATATAGAGGTATCATTTTTCAATAACTTTAATACAAAGATGATCATTGATGTCAAACTTCAAAAAATTTTGTGGATCATTCACATTAGTTAATATTCTCCAACTGTAAAACAAAGGATCAGTAAAATTTCCTTTGAAGATATATAACCTGTTAATTATCATGCATATTTATTTTCTCATCCCCATAAAATTGACAATATAGATGAATCTTTTTTGTGCAAGTTTAATCAATCTATTCATTTATTGTAACATTGGAAGAATACCACATAATTTGTATATGATTGATATTATTTAAAAACTCTGTATGCAGGTTGATACAATGAAATCTACCTTGTATCTACATATTTTAACAATTTTTTCTCTTATGTAACTCCTAGTGCAAACTATTGAAACTCTACAAATATTTTTGGACTACACAAAAAAAGCATGTATTTCATGAATGAGGTCTTCCACTCTCACAACATTTTCAAAAGTGCTCACGATTTTATATGTAAGATTCACTCTATGAGCTATGAAATGAATGGGTATCATATATGAGAAAATTGATGTATAGATTCGAACACAAATACCATTCATGTGCCCTTACATTATAGCACTACCATTAGCACTAACGCATATTAACTTTGTGGCTGTCCATATCATTCATTTTTGCAATATTCTTTAAACTAGTTACAACAACATTATATGTTTTTTGCATTTAAAATTTCCACCATATTATGTAATCCTAGCAAACTAGGTTGTCTTACATTATTTTAAAATGTGTACACATGAATGCAAGTCCAAGATGTGTTTTCCACAACCATCACCTAATCAATTGAAAGTGAAATAGATCTAGCAAGTTTTACTTTCTCTCTCAGGTCCTAATTCTCAACTAATAATAGATATTTTACCATTTTACAACCACTTCGATATGACCAATGGGAACCAGGAAGGTTTTGCACATCAGCTAGTTGAAATAGGTGCTTATAATCAATAAAATCGTATATGGGTCTACCCTTTTTGAGAATACTATATACAACAACAAACGATAAAATTTTTGAAGCTAAAGTGGTCTTATGAATTTTATAAAATTGGGCTTCAATCGTTCCACCTTTCTCAACAAGATATTGTTGTAGCTTCAAGTGATTGTCATATTCTATTGCATATTTAACATGCATACATTCTGATGCATCCTTCCACCTAACTTCTTTATTAACTTTCCCATCAATTCTTGTAACTTTTACATAAGCTTTACCACAATGTTTTTCTATTGTATCTTTTCTTATTTTGCAACCTATGATCCTTACCTAGTTTCCAACTACAAATTTTGCATCTACATTATTTTTCATCGACTTTGTTATCCTCAATCAGAACTAGGTCTATAAAAGGAAATTTGTTTACCCATTCAACCTGAAATGACCTTCTAATAGCCCAGTTAAATGCCTTTCCATTTTTACTATTTTTGCTTGAATATTCATAAGAAGTTTGTAATGTATTTGATTTATCACTTTCATTTTTAACTAGCATGTCATTTGAGGAATATCTTCAAGTGTTTGTTGGATGTCATTGTTAAGAGAATTTTCATTAGAAGGCATCTCTTTGTGAGTAATATCTTCAAGTGGAGACATATTAAGGTCATTAGGGTATTTTGCATAGTAGCATATAATAATATTATTTATCATTTATTTATTTAGAAAAAAAACTTATAAACAAAAAAACATTCATATCATCATGCAATATGGCTAGAGGCACATACTAAGAATTAACTATTTGAGGAAGAAAGCATTATTTAAAATAATTACACAATACACAACTAATTTTTTAGTAGTCAAAAATAATTTGTACCTTGAATTTGCATAGATGTCGATGGCTCGTTGGATTTCACCATATGGCTAAAATATTTGAGAATACTCTTTTCAACATAACATTTTACCCTCTTATTTCCATCGCCAGTAGGTGACATTTTACTTGTAAATAAAATGTTTTTAATTTTAGAAAATTAATAAAATGTTGAAGAGATCTTACTACTGTGAGGCCTCAAGATAATATTGTAACTAGAATAAATAGATGGTTGGTTGGTAGAAAATACATACCTATTTTCAGGCATGCTTTATTGTAATTTTTTAGTGTATGCCACTATGTTTTTTGGAGATAGCACTTATAACTAATAATATCACAAAAATAATCAATATAAAAATTAAAATCAATTTAATAAAAAAAACTTGTGTATACAAAATAAAATTAGAGATACAAATGTGAAAAAAAATAATATTATAGTACAAAATGGACTAGAAATGGAGAATCAAAATATCTTTATAGAAATAGAGCATCAAAATATCTTTAGATAACCAAAGCGTTTACCTATTTATAATTTTATAACATAAAAGTATATCTCAATAGAAATAGATACTCAAAGTGTCTTAACAGAAAGAAACAAGTTGTAAGCATAAATGTTAATATCCAAGCTACAAAGAAATCACTCCAAGCAACAATAACAATGGAGACCATGCAAGCCAAGATCATATATAACTTATAAAGTATCATGATATGGATCCATATATCTTGCTAAAGAAGAAGCCTGAAGAAAATATTCATTTAGTGCAAGAGTATCTAGCCCACAAAGAAAGAGCACTAGTTGGGAGCATAGAGAAAGCAAAGGAAAGACTCATCAGAGCTGAAGCATTTTCAGTGCTAGAGTAAGATGTTGGCATAGGAGAAAATGGAAAGGAACCTAAAAATTTAGGAACATGAAAAGTACTTAGATCCCCTCACAGTTGAGGAGTGGATAAGGGCCCTAATTAAGGAAACATGTAATGTTTCAATATGTTAGAAGACAATGATTCATGCATTTTATATTATTGGTGATTGGCTTACCTAGAAAATAGGGGATGGTTTAAGGATAAGACTAGGATTAGACCCTTCTATTGGTTGTGGTGATATGCACAGAATACCAAATAATATAATTAAGACCCTAAGAGCATAAGGGATTGGAAATATTGCCCAAGCAACTAAGCTAGAATCTTTTACAAATAGGAGTCAGGGATGGAAGCAAGTAATAGTGTTAGGGCTTCAAATCCAAGATGCACATCAATGGGAATAATATACGGGGAGGCTTAAAGCTAAACATATCAATTTGCAAGAGGAAACCGATCAATTATTATGGAAAAATAATGGAGCCAGAGGGGAGTACACTCCAAATTTGGGGTATAAGACTCTATTGAAAGATAGCAATGATAATCCAACATGGTGGTGGAATGCACTTTGGAAGAAGAAAGCCCCCCATTTAAGATAAGACTATCATGTGGTTTAAGGTTATAACATAGGAGGTTTTATAGAAGAATAATTAGAATGGTCTAGGAAGGTTTCATTTATGTAAGTCAAACAATGAAACAATTGATCATTTATTGGTTGCTTGCTCCTTTACAGGTTTAGAGGGAGGTTATAACATAGCTAAAGCTTCCTATAGGATGGCAAGAAAATTCCTTAGGAGAGTGCTTAAAATCTTGATTTGAAAATAGGTCTTACAAAGGTTTTATAGCTCTCCCATTGTTTGTGTCTTGGAGAGTATGGTTAACTAGGAAATCAATAATTTTTTAGGATCAAGAGAAGCCTACTTGGGAGGTCTCCTCCCAAATCACTAGAAGTTTCAAAAACTATAAGGTTTTAGAAAAAAAGGTAAATAGATAAATCATCCCTCAAAAGATTGATAAATTAGGATCCTGGGGTTTCTTTGATGGGGCTAAACAAGTGGTCCTTGGAGTTTGTGGAGAAGGAGGATTACTATATATTTTTTAATCTCATTATTTTAAATTCAAGGCTAGATTGGGAGAAGGTTCCCCAAATTATTGGTTCAGTTGGTAAAATCAAAAGGAATATAAAAAATTCAAATTTACGGAGACTTGTAGGTGATAATAAACTAGATGTTTGGTGTTTTTAGGATGCAAAACATGATTCTACAACCCATGTTCTCTCAAATAAAAGAAGTTGTGGATTGAAGTGAAGCTTTTACTTTTTAGCATATTTATAGAGAACTAAATAGGGAAGCAGATGAACTCTCAAAGGAGGCACTTAAAATTGATCCAGGTATATGCTTAGTACAAGAATTCAATGAGGGCAATTCACTATAGCTGCTTCAAATCTCTATCTAGGGGGATTAATACACTCTAGTTAAAGAAAGAACATATAAAGCAACTTTTTCAAAAAACTTAGAAGTTAGTGATTTAAAGGATACTGTTTGATAAATTGGGAAGGTGCCTAAGGATAGAACTTAACATGATAGAGATAACTAGTTATGATGTATAAATGATCTGATTTTTATGTCACTATTGAAATTTTGAAGAAATACCAAAGAGGCATATGAAGAATGTAATTTAATATTTACTTAATATAAAATTATGATTTATTTTGAGGAAAAAAAAATAAGCTACCCTTATCAACATTATTTTTTGTGTAAAAACTAGAATAATTCTATCAACAAGGTGCAAGAGACCATTACATGTTTTTCAAAAATATTATAAAATCTGTATTAAGATAATGATAATATTTTAACTAGTGGGAAACATCTACACATTTTGAAGCATCATTGTGGAACACAGACTAAATATTTGGTTACAATGTACAAATGTACTTCATAAGAAAAGTATATAATATACGTGTGTATGGTCTATCGACAAGGATGCCACTTGCATGATCAGTGATGAGACTTGGGTTCAACCCCCATGGAGGATGTGTATAAGAAGTATTGATAAAAATAAAAATAAAAATAAAAAGTATATAATCCAATGTGAACACCATAAAATAAAATTGATTCAAATTAATATTTGACTAAACCAAAATTTACTTCCTATTCAATAACCAAAAATTTCAAAGGGAGGAGAAAATATATATTATCTAATAAAATAACACCCTATCCACATAATATTTGATATTTTTCTCCACTGTAGAATGCAACATGAAGATAAAGGGGGTTTGCACATAGATGAAATTAAATAATAGTCTTCACCATCCATTAAAAATAAATTTACATTTTAATATTACCTTGACTAGAATGCTTATTTCAATTTATCTTCTTTATTGTAAGAATGTAAAATGTAGTAGTTTTTATTGTTTCATTTTTTGCATACGTAAGAATATCACTCCTTTTTAAAGCAATATGAATATTTTTTCCTAAATCAAGAAGGTTCTTTCAAAATATTTCTCATATATGGCCATAAGTAACTCTTTTTAAAAAAAATAATCCTCAAATTCATTTCCCTTAGTTGTAATAACTTTCTATTAAACAATACAATATAAGATAATCAAGTTAATAAATGAATCAAAAGCTTAATATTCATAGGTTTAATGGTGGGTGTAGACACTAAAATCTGGTCAATCCGATTATGCTACCAAAAGCAATAGCTAAATTGACATACCAAGGCCCCTAGGGCAGCCCTCAAAAGGTATACAGTGGTTCTAGCCACTTTGTGCAAGGTTTTGGAAGGTTCCAGGCCATTTTTGGGACCTTTTGGCACCCTGTTCCTATTCGTCCCACCCTAGGATGAATACAGATCCTATTCGTCCCACCCTGGAGCGAATAGCAACATTCATCCCAGGGTGGGACGAATAGCAGGTTTGATTGGTAAAAAGTCAAATCTGGACAAATGGTACCTGGTAATGGTCATTTATCCTACCTACCCATGCCTACAAGTCAGAGCATGCAACATCTTTATGCCATGCTTCATAAGGGAGGCCAAATTGGGAGATTCTCTTCCCCCTCCAATGCATGCCACCCCGGTGGCCAAGTGGCGCCTCTTGCCACGCATGCCCTTGCATGCCCTTTTGCACATGAGCCCCTTGTGGCTATAAAGTGGATGCATTTTCCACACCAAAAAAGGAGAGGATTTTAAGGTTTAAGCAATGGAGCACTGCCAAGATTTCCCCTCACCTGATTGTGCTCTCTTTCCCTCGAGATCTCTTCTTAGCGAAGGAGGTTATCGAGTGACTCAAAGAGACGCAATTTGTTTACACATACCTATAAATCGAGTGAATTTCCACCCCAAATTTGATGAAAAATACCCCCCTTAGTGTTTTGGACCATTCCCCAATGGAATTGGTGGTAAAATTTAGGCAGAATCGGTGGGCATCCCACCCTCGGGTGCCCCCTAATTTGTGACAATCCTATTCGTCCCACCCTAGAACGAATACAAATATGTCAAAAATTTTATGATTATTTTTAAATAGGTGTTTTCCATATTATCATATGATGCTGTAGTTCAAATTTCATGCTTTTCTGAGTTATATTGGCCAAGATATTACGATTTGAAGTTTTTGTAGGCTTACGGGACCCACTGGAGCATGCATCAGGATATGAGCCTTATTTATGAAATCTAACCATATGGGTTCTCTTAAAATGTTATTTTATGCATTCTTTCCAATTTTCATGTGTTTTGGATATGTTTAGGTTGGGAAATTGCATGCTTTGGGTTTTGTAGATTGGAAAAGCACACTGCGATTATGCCATGCCTATGGATGTAATTTTGGTGCAATTTCTAGTGATATATTCCCAAAACCTCTTATTTTACTTACCTATATAATTTCATAGCATTTGGAGTTGATTTGGTATAGGCACGCTACATATGCTCCTTTCTTGCCTATGGGGATTACATGTTTTAGATCATACACACTTGCTATTTGATATTTTTTGTTTCCTTGTGTGCAGGTGCAGGCTATACAGTGCATTGGGGAGAATAATAGGACCTCAAATAAACACATTTCAATTGTGGGTACGAGGAAAGACACTGGATGTGCACCAGAGTTCTTTGAAGGATTTGATCCTTGGGCACCATAAATTTGTAACAGTTGTATCATTCATTTGAGCCCTCGAGGGGACATATTTGTAACCTAGATTTGATCCATTTAATTAATAAGAGAACAATTTACTTTGCTTCATTTCTTGTTATTTGGTATCTTTTCCATCTTACTTGCATGCTTCCATTTGATGCTTATGAGCAATAGGAGATAGATGCAATTTGTTACCCATATTTAGGTGCACCATTTTTCCCTACTTCAGTGGTGATCACGGTGGGACCTAGTCCCTTTTTATTTAGGTGAATTTTGAAGCTCATTTTTTCATCTTTTTATGTTGTAGGTGCTAGTCATTATGGACTGAAACAAACTCTGACCTGCTATTCGTGCCACCCTAGGATGGATGCAAATTCTATCCCACCCTGGGACAAATACAGACCTACTATTCATCCCACCCTAGAGTGAATAGAAACCAGAGAGTTTTCTGATCAAAATTCCAAAAATGGTAGGTTCCAGAAGTGATGAGGTAGGTACCTAAACCCTCTGTTTTCATTTTGTAGTCTTAGAAGCTGTTTATTTGGTTTTTCTCGCATCATTTTGTTTGCCTAGAAAGGTTAAAGACTAGATTTACTTTTCCCATAATGTAAAGTAAGAACAAAAGAAGAAAAATCAAAGAAAATCAAAGTAGGAATGCATCTCTATGGTTTGATTGCTTGTGGCCTACCCAATGGGTAGGTTAACATTTAGGGTTTGCATTTATAATTTACATTTGTAGGTTCCTTTTATCCTAACTTTCTGAAAGTAAAACGCACCTTTTGCATGCATTTAGTGAATGATCATCGAGTGCTTTATTGTTTGCTTTCTTGGATTAAAAATAACCACACACACCATGATTCACTTAAATGCTAGTGAGGTGGATTTCATCACCATCCACTAGTAGAGTTCAATGAGGTGGCTTTCATCTCCACCCATTGTCTCAAATCCCATGAACCTTATTCTTTGCCAAGGCTGGTTCCAAGATCCATCATAGCCCATGGGTTATAGCATGTATCTCTCTTCGGAGAGGTATATCACAGACTACGGGTGAACTAGGTGAGGAACTGGTAGGACCTGTGCTCCCTGGCCATGTGTGGACTTCATCACCACACATTATAGGTGGGATAACATGACCTGGAGTTCATAGCTAGGTTGTCAAGCTGTGAGTATACAGGTGAAATCCAATTAAACATAAGAATATCATTCAACAAGATTTCAAACACGTGACACAAGGTCCTCTTTTACAAACAACACATCTGAAACACACAAAATAGTTTAGGGATTCACATCTAAAACTTAAAAGAGATAATCATCTATCTTATTGAGTGTTTCCTTTTCTTGTTTACTATTTCATTAAGAATTTGTAAAGGAGATAATCATCTAGGGTTTGGTAGAGAGTTACAATGGTGTGCACCCACAACCAAGCCCAATCACGGGTGGAAGCTATGGAGAGTGGACTAGGAGACATGAGTCATCTCTGCTTTAGCCCTAGGGACCTGGTCATACCTCCCTGGTGAGCCTCTACTCACCCCAGTCCCCGAACAATGGGATGAGAACCACACTTACAAGGGAGCCCTATGCGGGACACCCCTATGGGTGATGGACCTTACCTGGGAGAGTGTTCCCAGTATTTAGACACATCACATGCCTTATTTGATGAAAGGCAACAATACGCTAAGGCACTAGTAGATAGAGTGGTGCCACGCATCCGCATACCTATTAGGTCTGACACACCTATTCATAGGCCAGAGCATGACTTCACACATTGGGTAGAGTAGGTTGATCCGACCTCACCTCTACATTGCCTTGATAGGGTCCGACAGCTTAGGCAACCTGATGGGTATGACACTCATCGCTCGGGGTGAGCTAACTCCGCCCTTCCCTTCCTCATTCATGAAGGAAGGCATGAGGAAATCCTTGATTATCCTCAAGAGTAGTATTCCATGCATGCATGATGTGCCTCTACGCCCACTGATTACAATGAGCATATGCTTAGGCCCGAACCTCAAGTCAATGCGATGGCCCTCGATCGAGGGAAGCGCACGATGGATACCATAGATTATCTTGAATGAGGTCGACCTCAAGGTGAGACTCCTAGGCCTCCTAGGCCTCGCACAATGGAACAAATCAAGCAAGTAGTTGCAAGATATGTGGAACACCAAGCTCAGTTCAAACAACTTCGACAAGACAAGGAACAACTAGACCACTTGCATCAACTTGAGAAAGAAAGAATCGAATGACAGACCAACGAGCTATTCCAGAAGACTCTACGAGAGAGGGTTCCTACCCCTAAGACACATAGGTAGGAAGTCCACCTAAGGCAACCCACACTCATTCGAGATAGGTCTCCTAGACCTTATCCAATGTTGCCTCCATGACCTCCTAGGCCAGATCGGGACTTGCCTCCTAGGCCAAACATAGGGTGCCCACAGCGGGCAGATACTCCTCTTTATAGACCAGCTCGAGAGATGCCCTATGGGGCCTACACTGAGCATGAGCCAGAGGTAGAGTACTTAGAGATGCCTTATCAGGGTAGGGGGGTGACATGCCACCACCCTATAATAGGTTGGAGGATCCTCGACCTCCACCGCAAGATAAGAGTAAGGATGAGGAGATTAAATCCTTGGATGCATATCGAGCATTGCTAGAGTGCCTAGAGTCAATAGAGAACAAGACCTCCAGGTCTGGATCTCAAAAGCCCACTTTGCACTAGTTACATAGTCAGCCCCTTCATCCTTCGATTCCTACCCCTCCCTATCTAGAGCAATTCAAGTTGCCTCAGTTGGCTACCTTTAAGGGAGAGGAAGATGCGCAGGAACATGTCACTAAATTCCTGAGTCAATGCTTTGGTATTCAGGATAACGATGCTTTGCTTTTGTGGATATTTGTGACTACCCTCTCTGGCCCAACCTTAGAGTGGTTTACCCAACTCCCAAAGCATAGCATCCACAACTTGGACCAACTTGTAGATGCATTCTTAGAATGCTTCACCTTCAACACCAAGAGGAAGGTGACGCTAGCTGATCTCACTGGGTTGAAATAGTATGATGATGAGTCAATAGAAAATTATGGCAATAGGTGGTGAGCCTTGCTCACCAAGCTACCTTATCTACTCCCCATGTTGAAGTTGACTCAGATGTTTGCCAAGAGCTACCTAAAGTCGATCTCCTTGTTGTTGTAGCTGCAATAGTATTCGACTCTTGAAGATGCCCTAGCACAGGCTAGGATCATTGAAGACATTAAGATTCAAGAGGGAGAGATTGTGAAGCCTCACAAGGAGTGGAACAAGAATGCTAAGAACACCCTAGTGTAGCCTAAGCTAGTAGTAGTGAATCAAGTTGCCATTAGTGTCCCAGGGCCAGCGTAAGCTGCACCACCTTAAAAGCCTAATTATCAGGCCACTCCTGGGAACTATGCCAAGGACAACCAAAATAATCAAGGGCAAAATCAATAGCATCACCCCAAGTGATAGTTCACGCCCATTGTAGAGTCTATGGACTCATTGTTTGAGTGCCTCTTAGTGGCCAATGCGATCAATCTACCTGAGAGTTGACCTATCGACCCAAATGCACCGAAGCCCAAAGGATACAGAGAAGACCTATATTGCAAGTTTCATAGGCAAAAT
Source organism: Wollemia nobilis (assembly GCA_028583015.1). Classification (NCBI taxonomy): domain Eukaryota; kingdom Viridiplantae; phylum Streptophyta; class Pinopsida; order Araucariales; family Araucariaceae; genus Wollemia; species Wollemia nobilis. The sequence continues at coordinate 104,713 of JAQPPZ010016361.1, forward strand.
GGGCATGATGTGCAAATGTGCTATAAGTTCAAGAATTTGGTGCAAGACATGATCGATAGGAATGCCCTTCAGGTAGACAACCCTATCGTGCCAAACAACCAATAGATGGAGGTCTTTAAAGACCCTTTGCCTGCCCATGCGGAGTAGGCCAAGCCAGTGCCCTAGGTGAATGAGGTGCACCATGCCCCCCCTAAGCAAGGGTATGTCGGCATGATCAAAATTGTCATAAGAAATAGGTGGTACCCAAGTCCAGTCGCACCACCTACGACTCAGAGTGATGTTCCTTCGATGTCGCAACCTTTACCACCTCTTGTGTCGAGCCTCCCACCTAGGCCTATGGTCACAATTAAGAGCAAGCTCGCTCAGAGCTTAAGAATGACATCTGCCCGACTCTCCATCTATGAGCTCATTCAACAATCACCACCTCATAGAGAAGCCTTGATGGATATCCTTAAGGCAATAGAGCTTCAGCCCCAGGAGTCTAACTCCTTCAACAATTTTGTGGGGCATGTGTAGCAATGCATGAAACCGATGATTACCTTTCGAGAAGATGAACTTAAATCGGTTCCCAATGCTATGGTGGATCCTCCCTTGCACATCGTCGCATGTGTAAATGGGATGCCATACAAGAGAGTGTTGATAGACATTGGGTCTTCTAGCAACATCATCACTACAATAGCTCTCAAGCATCTGAAGCTCCCAGCATCCCATATTGTCGCATCTACCTACACCCTTTGAGCATTCAATGATGCCATATGCTCAATGGTTGGTACGATCATCCTACCTATCTAGGTAGGGCAAAAGACCATCCCGATGTTGTGCCACATCTTGGAGGGTGAGATGGCATACAATATCCTATTAGGCAGACCATGGATCAGGGACATGAAGTGTGTTCCTTCCATCGCTCACCAGTGCCTCAAGTACACTCATGAAGGGCAAGTCCATGTCATCCCTACGGACCTAGAGCCTTTCAAGTATTGCAATATGGTGCAACAACTCCCTGAGTCAACCTTACCATCAACCCATCTGGATTTTCAACCAAATAAATCTAGCCAAGGTTTGACTCCATCACCATCACTTTCAAGTGATCCATCGCCATCGCATGCCATACCATCCTCATCATCAACACCCCCTAGATACCCATTGCACCTATGGATCCTTTTCCTAGGAACCCAAGGAAGTGGCCTATTGATGAGGTCCAACCAACCATATCCACCATCTCCACAAAGGAGGTTCCTAGCCAAGTAGATGAGGAGCTACTATATGAGGCAAATGATGAATCATATTAGGTCTCACTCTCATCCCTTTTCTATCCATAGCCTTAGGTCATAGTGCACCTAGCTACCATCGAATTAGGGGAGTACATGGTTAGGAATGTTACAACTACCCCTGCTATAGAATCGATGCATGACATGGGTCAACCTCATCTTCCCATAGGCACTATCGTGCCTCTAGGTATTCCCCCTAATCAAATGAATTTCATCTATGGGGGCCTTGACTATGGCATCAAGCCTTATCAATAGTAGGAAGAGGATGAAGAGCCCTTTTTTGAGGACATCAACTACATGTCCAACCCCAATTTTTCCATGAGGTATCTCCACCTCTGTAATTGGCATGGTTATGGGTTGGGCCTATATGAGCAGGGCACTCGGGTCCCTTACCAACCGTAGTATCAAATGCCTTATGACAAGTCTGGGTTGGGACACAACATGCCTTTGCCCCTTGAAATCCTCATAGATAGCTTAGAGCGCATGATGCTCAAATTTTGGGATGAGCTTGCGCGAGATCCTTTTGCCAACCCCAATCATGTCTACTCATTGGGGGACTACTTCCCCATGCCCTTAGGAGATGACGACCTACCTCATGATGATATTTGATCTTACGAGTGAGGTGAAGGTTCGTGCACACTTCCCCATGATAGTGAGGAAGAAGATCAGGGGCCCCCTTATGAGTGGACCATCGATGACGAGTTAGATTATGAGGTAGCACCCATTGACTCTGATAGTTCAGATGGAGAAGGCCCATGGGTCATCCCTGTGGATGATGAGGATGAGTTCTATCTATGCATGTTCCCATTACACCATCCCATCTAGGTGACAACTTCTATCTTTAGAGGAGCAAGCTCGCCCATAGCCACATCGACCACCTCTGGTCATTCCACCACCTCCATAGCCACCTCCTCAGGTCTTGCGACATCTAGAGGTCCATGGACACCATCAACCACATAGGGGAAATCATCCATCCATAAATATGATTTCCATAGATTTTTCGAGCCCTTGCGAGATCCGAATAACCCATTGAAGTCGTTGCACCTCGACTTGGGGGTAATCAACTTTGATCGGGGAGATTCACCCCCATCACATTTTGAGTACTGGCCTTATGATGAGATGCTACAACCATTTCATTTCTCTCTAGGGCCAACTCATGATGTCTTCCATGCTAAGGAGGAACCCGAGGTTCCCATTGATGATCTAAATCTAGCTGATGACATCCATTTGATCCCTACCTCCCCACCAATTGGAGGAGGGGGCACATATGTCAATCGAGCCTACAATTGACAAAGATATTGGCTCAGATCCTGAGAATTTACAATGTATCAAGCTAGGGGAAAGCCTATCCCCCAAAGAGCAAGCTGATTACATAGCCCTTCTCATAGAGAAGAAGGTAACTTTTGCATGGTCTTACAAAGACATGCCAAGACTGGATCCAAATCTAGTCACCCACAATATGATGCTTGACCCCAAGGCCAAGCTTGTCAAGCAAAAGCTAAGAAATATGCATCCAACAATAGCCCTAATGGTCAAATATGAGCTACAAAAGTTGTTGGATGCTAGGTTTATTATTTTTGTAGACTATCCACCATGGTTGTCCAACATGGTTCCTGTCAAGAAGCTTGATGGGAGGATTCACATTTGCACCAATTTTTGAGACCTAAAAAAGCGAGTCCTAAGGATGATTTTCCTTTGCCAAGCATCAACGCCCTGGTAGATGCCATAGTGGGCCACAAAATATTATCCCTTATGGATGGTTTCTCTAGGTACAATCAAATTCGTATCAATCTAGAGGACCAACTCAAAAAATATTCACAACACCTTGGGGAATATTTTTCTATAAGGTCATGCCTTTTGGCCTTAAAAATATCGGCGTCACCTATTAGCATGCCATGACTTACATATCCCATGACTACATGCATAATATTTTAGAAGATTACTGGTGAGCAGAAATTATGTCTCAAAAAACAATCATTTCTTTACCATAAATTATCAATCCAGTAAAGTCTATAAATTTACGAGTGTCACACACAATATATGCCTACAGTGTTGGGGAATGAATCCATATATACCTTATTTAGTTTTGTGGGGGATGTTCATGCATTTGAAATTCAGCCAAACCAAATAAACTAAGTGCAGAAAATTAAATAAATAAATTACAACTAAAATTAAAGTGCTGAAAGTAAATGTACGAGAAATTAAATGTGCAAAAAAAACACACAACTGAATTAAATTAAAGCAGTAAATAAAGTAATAAACTAATCTATAGAAAATAAATGCATAAATAAAATAGGGGAGGACTATTGTAGGGAGTGAGCCCAAGCTCTCGCAGATAATCTGTCCGACTAGCTACGTAGAGCTTGCTTGAATAAGAGGAGTTGCACTCTTAATAAATTATAGAAGAAATGAAATGAAATAATATTTTGTGTAAGATTAATCATTGATCTCCTCATTCATCTGGCCTACATATTTATATAAAGTGCAGCCACATATTGTTACAATAACAAATTAATCTAATTTAATCACATGACGTGATTAGTTACAATTGGTTCTACACAAATTTTATTCTACTAATTTAAAGCATGTTCGTTCACCAAAAGGATAAATATAAAAATCCTTAGGTGTACATAACAAACACATCCTTAAATTAATGCATCCTAAAAATAATATGCTTTAAGAGCTTTACAAAGTCAATCGACCAATCGATTAATAATAAAAAATACTTTATTCTATTTAATAAATGCATGATTAAAATAGTTCTCCTTTGTCTTCACGTGCAACCTCCTCCTTAGCCCCTTTGTCAACCTGGCCAATGTTGACTTGGCCATATGGCATCTCCAATGTGGGTGTCTCCAATATATGGGGATTAAGGCACCAATAAGGTGCCTACTTGAGTAAGGTGCCGGCTTGACACCTACTTGAGTAAGGTACCGGCTTGGCACCTACTTGAGTAAGGTGCCTGCCTGGTGCCTACTTGAGTAAGGCGCCTGCTTGGTGCCTACTTGAGTAAGGCACCGAAGTAAGGCACCTACTTGGTGCCACTTGAGTAAGGCACTGCTTGAGTAGGGCTCCTTCTTGCACACTTCCAGGTCCAAGTGGGGTGTAGACTAGAAAACACCAAATTAGTAGTAAATCTTGCACTTATACACAGTTTCCACTAAAAACACCGATCAAGCATAATACCAAATTTTCTATCAATTATATGCATAAGTTAAATAAAAATATATCTCACATGCTAGTTAACCAGTAATAATTCCCAACGTCCTCAGACAACAACCCCCAAAATAATAATAATAATAATCCTCTTTTTTTTTCAATGGCCTTCAACATCTCTATTTTTCTTTATGGGCATTGTTATTGAGCACTATTGTTTTTTTCATTGAGCACTACTACACCAGTAAAAACACTACGACAACAACAGAAGTCAAAAACACATCAGGATTAATCACTGCGGGCAAATGGATAAATCATGACTATACTGTTCAGACCGAATTACCACTGCACTGTTATTTTTTTTAAACATTACGACACCATGGAAAGCACACTGCACTAATTTTGCTAAATGCTACTGTGTAATTGCCCATCCGAGCCTTCATGTAGCTATCATAGGGCCACATTTTCCAATTTTGCATATTGGTCAAATTTGGTGAGACCAAATTTAAAAATAAGTGTGGTCACCTGCCACTACGTTTGCCCGTGTCTGGAAAACATTTGATTCATATCTAAAACTTTATGTCCAATAAAGAAATAAACTAATATATAGAAAATAAATGCATAAATAAAACATGGGAGGACTACTGTAAGGAGTGGGTCCAAGCTCTCGTAGATAGTCCATCTAGCTAGCCACGTAGAGCTTGCTCGAATAAGAGGAGTTGCACTCTTAATAAATTATAGAAGAAATGAAATGAAAAAATATTCTGTGTAAGATTAATCATTGATCTCCTCATTCATTTGGCCTGCGTCTTTATATAAAGTGCAGCTAGATATTGTTACAATAACAAATCAATCTAATTTAATCACATGACATGATTAGTTACAATTGGTTCTACACAAATTTTATTCTACTAATTTAAAGCATGTTCGTTCACCAAAAGGATAAATATAAAAATCCTTAGGTGTACATAACAAACACATCCTTAAATTAATGCATCCTAAAAATAATATGCTTTAAGAGCTTTACAAATTCAACTAGCCAATCGGTTGATAATAATAAAAAATACTTTATTCTATTTAATAAATGCATGATTAAAATAGTTCTCCTTTGTCTTCATGTGCAACCTCCTCCTTAGCCCCTTGGTCAACCTGGTCAATGTTGACTTGGTCATTTGGCATCTCCAATGCGGGTGTCTCCAACGTATGGGGAGTAAGGCACCAATAAGGCACCTACTTGAGTAAGGCGTCGACTTGGTACCTACTTGAGTAAGGTGCCTGCCTAGCACCTACTTAAGTAAGGTGCCTGCCTGGCACCTACTTGAGTAAGGTGCCACAGTTAGGCGTCGGAGTAAGGGACCTGATTGACACCACTTGAGTAAGGTACCGCTTGAGTAGGGCTCCTTATTGCACATTGCCAGGTCCAAGTGGGGTGTAGATTGAAAAACACCAGATTAGTAGTAAATCCTGCACTTATACATAGTTTCCACTAAAAACACCAGTCAAGCATAATACCATATTTTCTATCAATTATATGCATAAGTTAAATAAAAATATATCTCACATGCTAATTAACCAGTAATAATGCCCCTTAAGAATGTATATAAAATGAGCATTTTTGGTGCTCATCAATTACATGGATGACTTACTAGCTAAATATTTATTACGCTATGAGCATCTCTATGTCCTGCGCAAAGTCCTCAATCACCTTATTGAGCATAACGTGAGACTGAACCCCAAGAAGTGCGTCTTTGGAATCACATTTGGAAAACTCTTGGGATTTATAGTCTCTAAATGAGGCATCAAAGTGGACCCTAACAAGGTCAAGGTAATCCTCGAGATGCCTCCCCCAACCACCATCAAGCATATCCGATGTCTGTAGGGCAAGATCACATCCATAAAATGCTTCATAGCACAAATTTTGGATAAGTATCGGCCCATGAATAAGTTATTACATAAGGGGGTCACATTCCATTGGGATGACGAGTGTTAGGATGCCTTTGATGCAATAAAATAGTATCTGGCTTCATCGCCAGTATTGGCTCCACCTAGACCAGGAGTACCATTTTTCTTATACATCTCAGCCACTGAGATTGCATTGGGCACCATGTTATCCCAGAACAATGAATTGCATAAGGAACAGGCTACTTACTATCTCAGTTACACCCTGGTTAGCTATGAGATCAAGTACACATACGTTGAGAAGTTATGTCTAGCGGTGGTTTTCACCACCAAGAAGATACGACATTACATGCTTAGCCATACCACATATGTTGTATCTAAAGAGAATCCATTGTGATACATGATGAGTTACACTTATCACAATAGTCACACGATGAAATGGATCATGTTGTTGACAAAGTTTGACCTAGATTTTATTGGATAAAAATCAATCAAGGGTCAGGTCATCGTCGATCAACTTGCAGAGGCTCCTCTCCAAGATGATCAACCTCTTAACATGGAGCTTCCTGATGATGGAGTCTTCCAAATATCAGAATCGCCTAATTCTGAGGAACTTGAGTCATAGGTAGACATGACTCTACTCTTCTATGGCTCCAAATACGAGCAAGGGAGTGGCACATGGATCATGTTTTTCACATCGCATGGGTCTGTCATACCCCTGTCATTTAAACTCGATTTCCCATGCACCAACAACAATATCGAGTACGAAGCCCTACTCATAGGTCTTCAAATGGCTATCACCATGAAAATCACCAAGCTTAATATTTTTGGTGATTCCTTGCTCATTGTTAACCAGGTCAAATGGATCTACCAATGCAAGTGCCCAGTTCTCCAAGCCTAAAAATCCCTTATGGATAAATTCTTGGAAAAGTTTAAATGGTATGACATCGAGGCACTCCCTCGATCATCTAATCATTTTGTGGATACAATGGGCTCCTTAGGATCCTTGATCCTATAGAACCCTACTAATGAGATGACAAACATTAAGGTCAAAATACTATTACAATCTATGATTGAGTGTGAGAGCACTCGAGCCACGTTGGAAGTCCACTTGATTCAAATTAAACCTCATCAAGAGAGATTCTCACACATTCACGAGTGCTTGAATCATGCAAATTGGGGGACTATGTTCCCTCAAGACCCTTTTGAGAGTAGTACAATGCTATTCTTACAAATTCTTTCCCAATCAGAGTTTTCTTGTGATGAACTTCAAGAGGGATAGGTAGTTCATGTGATCGAGGCTTCCTCACAACAGGACTGGTCCACACAAATTAGGGAGTATCTAAAGCTTGGTAATCTCCCCCTTGGATTTTCACACACTACTAAAAGGACATTCAAATAGAAGGTGGCAAAATATGTCTTGCTAGGAGAAATTCTATATTGTTGGAGCTACGAAGGGATCCTCCTTCATTGCTTAAAGCATCAAGAGTTACTTTGGGTAATTACCCAAGCACACAATGGTACATGTGGTGGCCATTTTAGCGGCATAACCATCACAAAGTGAATTCTTCGCATGGGCTATTATTGGCCAACTTTAAAGCGATATTGTTGCACATATGTGAAGAAGTGCATGAAGTGTCAGCACCATGCTAACTTGACACATGTACCTTCTCAGGCCTTTCAACTGATTCAATTAGTTTGGTCATTATTGCAATGGGGATTTTATTTAATCGAGAAAATATCCCCTACATCCTTAGGTTGTCACACGTTTATCCTTATGGCTATTGAGTATTTTAAAAAGTGGGTGGGAGCAGTTCCCCTTACCTCTACAATAGGATCTCGCATCACGGAGTTCATATTGCACAATATCATTTGTTTTTCTGGTATTCCATCCAAGATCATTTTGGATAATGGAACATCATTTAAGAATAAAGATGTGCATGCTTTAAAAACAAAGTGTAGTATCCAACATAACATTTAGACACCCTACTATCCATAAGCAAATGGGCAAGCAGAGGCTTCCAAAAAAATATTGATTGCCATTCTAAAAAAACTATCAAAGAGAATCATACCAATTGGTACATGCAAATGCCCCTTGCTCTATGGGCCTATCGCACTAGCATTTGAATGCCCAATGGGGCTACTCCATTTTTACTAGTGTATGGTGTCGAGGTAGTCATGCCTCTAGAGCTATAAATCCCATTGCTACACATATCCATGTAGGAGTTCATCAATGATGACACTGCATGGTAGGCTCACCTAGATCAACTTACGTTGCTTGATGAACATCACGTTAATACCCTTGAGCATATACATGTTTATCAGGAGTGACTTAAGAGAGCCTATAATATGAAAGTCCATCTCAGAGAATTTTAGGTTAGTGACCTTATTCTAAAAGAGAACCAACAAAATTCTAATTTGCCACCCCATTTGCGGGATAAGTTTATGACAAACTGGTTAGGTCCTTTTCTCATCACTAGTCAGATTAGACTCGAAAATTACCACCTAGCCTCTCTTGAAGGCGTCGAGGATCTTGAACCCTTGAAAATCCTTCATTTGCAACCTTTTCGTGCCTAGAGTTTTGTGGCTCATCCAAAAATGCTCCAAGGGTGCCTATACCATGCTTGGTCAACCTAAAATGCTCCTAGGTGATCTACGACCATCTAGGTCACCCTAAAATGTTCCAAGGGTGCCTATGACCCACTTGGTCAACCCAAAATGCTCCTAGGTGGTCTACGACCATCTAGGTCACCCCAAAATTCTTTAAGGGTGCCTATAACCTGTTTGGTCAACCTAAAATTCTCCTAGGCGATCTACGATCATCTAGGTCACCCCAAAATGTTCCAATGGTACCTATAACTTACTTGGTCAACCTAAAATGCTTATAGGTGGTCTATGACCATCTAGGTCACCCCAAAATGCTCCAAGGGTGCCTCCGAACTACTTGGTCAATCCAAAATTCTCCTCGATGGTCTATGCCCATCTAGGTCACCCCAAAATTATCCAAGGATGCCTATAACCCTCTTGGTCAACCCAAAATGCTCCTAGGTGGTCCATGACCATCTAGGTCACCTCAAAATGCTCCAAGGGTGTCTATAACCCTCTTGGTCAACCCAAAATACCCCAAAGGCATATGTAAGACCTTTGGTCACCTAAAAAGCCCTAATGGCCCATAATAAACCTGTTGGTCACATGTATATACATATATATCAATCAAAAATCCAAAAACATCATCAAAACATCAAAAATACAAAAATATTACATTGCACCACATTGCATCACATCGCATCACATTGCATCCCATTGCATTTTGTCATCACTTGCATTAGGTATACTCATCATTGCACTTCGCATCTTAGAGTTGGTCATACATGTCTAGCACTATGACTGTACACTAGTCATCATTCACAATCAATTTTGTTAAAATAATTATTCACATAGTTCAATGTTTCACTTATCATTTCCACTCACACTTCCCATTTTTCCTATTTGTGTCCATTCTCTTCACATAGCCATTTGTTCTAGAATGTCATTAGGGCTTTTGATCACTCACCCATCTCTAGTTTTCTTTTCAGCTTTTATAGAAAGCTATCCTGATTTTAGGAGGTAGGGTCCTGCTTAGATTGTACCTTGTATACATCAAATCCCAACACATTTTCACATTAATAAATCCAAGTTTTGCACAAGGAAATATGAAACCTACTATGTGGTCTAGGTTAATTTAAGTGAAAAGGTTATCTTGTTCATCCCCCTGTGTGAATGGTTCAAGAATGCTAAGAATTGGCAAAAGGACAAGATCTTCCCTACCCAATTCCCCAAAATAAACAATGGTTTTCACCACTATCAAGAACTCAAAATCCCCAAAAAACAAAGTCAAAAGCAAAATCCCAAAAATCAAAAATTAAAAGCAAAATAAATAGTGGTTATCACCACTTCCCAAATCCCTTGCTCAAAGAAAACAAAATATAAAATAAACAGTGATTTTCATCACTACATATGAGCAAGTATCTCAATAAAATTGAAGAAAAGAAGGAAGTTTGAACTTGAATCCCTATAATTCTTAGCATTTGACAAACCATAAGGTGATACTCATTATAGGTTTGGTGGATATCCTACTTATCAATGATGGTATCTGATGCGTAGTCATTATACACATCATTAATTCTCAATGAATTTGTCAATCCAGGGCAGTGTACAAGGCTATCTACGGAAGAAGGGGTGAACAGGGTTATAACTTAGGTCAATCTGGAGCAACAGGTCTTATTGGTGAAACCGATTGTGTGGGGGATTTAGGACATTCCTATCTCTAAATTGCATAAATTAAACCTTAATCTAGTTGCAGAAATGGAAACTAATCATTAACTGCAGAAATGAAATCCTAATTACAATTGCAGAATGAGACCTAATTATGTTGCAGAAATAACAGTTGCAGAATTAGAAGTCTGATTATAATTGCAGAAAGGAAATCTATTTACTTTTGCAACAATGGAAACCTAATTATAGCATGGAAATGAAACCCTGTCAAGGCTCTGTAATAGAAGGTTGTCAATCTTCTATGCAGGGGTTGACAACAAAACACAAAATGCAAGAAATTACAGAAAATAGTAAATTCTAGAAATGACAGTCTGCAATAAATTGAAAGCTTTGCTGAAAGTGGAGATTACAACCAAACCATTAATCACAAGATTAATCTAAACATAAAATAAGCTAATATTACAAATGCTATTAGTTGTTTACAAAGAAATGAAATGACAAGTTCTACAACTCATTCTACTGCAGCAAAATCAGAATAAAAACCTATTGTTAGTCCTCCTCCTAGGTCTGGAAGTGGCCAGCCTCCTTGTCCAGAAGAAGGTATGAGTCTCTCTCTCTCTAGATCTTACTCACACTCATTTACAAGCAATATGAAATAGAAATAGTACACTTTATTGATTCAAGAACATGATTACAATAATTCTATTGAAAAACCTGTTACAGGACTGTAACAGTCACTTTTCTGATTATTGCCTATTTTCTCCTATACTTACTTCTCTACTCTCTGCTTTCTCTATCTCCTACTAGCTCAACCTGAATGGGAGCCATATTTATAGATGTCCTAAGATCTACTTACAAACTGAGAATATCTCAAAATATCTAATCCTATTATGCTGCAACAATTCCTGGGTTTATCCTAGAAGAAGATCAAACTTGATCTTTCCATAAATGGTGGCTTTGGTCGGCAAGGACGACAAAGTCAGATGGGAGATATTTTCCCTTACCCTTTTCAATATTTATTTCCCTTTTTCCAGCATCAAAAATCGGTCAACAAGTCAAAAAGCACATTCTATTTTCATTCCGAAGATAAGTGGCTCATTCCAAAGAGACTGCAATTCTCATTTCGAAGATCCGCTCATTCCGAAGACACTATGTTTTCTCATTCTGAAGATATCTGTTCATTTCGAAGAGACTTCGGAATGAACAAATGTGTGCTCTTTAAATGATTTCCTCTGCATTTCTCAGGTGGGTTATCTCTCAGGATCAGATTTCAATGGTCTTCATCTTTTTCCATATGTGAATTCCATGCCTTGCCATTCATTGGCAGCTGGCTGGAATTTACATTGAAAAACCAGTTTTTGCTGCACAGTAATAGTTTGCTTGCACTGTTGCCAGATTTAGGTAAAATAAATGCTTGAGACATATCAAAACATGATTAGTGAAATGTTGCTATCAACCTAAGCATATCTCATTTTAGCAAGTCATAACAAAATAACATAAAACTATGCAAAAAGCTGTAAAAATCAGAATATAGTATTTCAAATACATTGATCATGCAAATAGTTAATACACAACATATTGAATCAACTTAACTAGCATATCAGATTAAACATAAGAGTTTATAGGCAATTTCAGTGTTCAAAACATGTTATGATTGAGGCATTTCCAGGCCTCATCATTTCCCCCCAACTTATATTAATGCATGTCCTCATGCATTCTGTTGGGCTATGGAATCACATATGTCCATGTTCAAATTCCATGACCTGTAGAACAATTTCTTGCCTATATAATATCCCCTGTTCTCCTGAAGGTTTCTGAGCCATTCTTCAAACTGTTCATCAGGTTGGGCATCTTCTTCAAAGTAGAATGGAACTGGAGTAATGATGGTTGGAGGCCTAAATCTGAGACCTATCCAATGATGTTGCATGATTTCAATCAACTGTATCACTCCTTCTGCCCTTCTTCTGGACCATTCTAAGTTGATGGGGGAGATGGGTTCTCTTTTCTGTAAAGACATGGAAAGTTCAGCCCATCTGTTTCTATAGACTGATAATGCTGGCACAAAATTGTCATTACAAAAATTTTGGAATCTGGTCACACAGTCCCTCAAGTTGTTCAAGTACATCCTCTTTACATCATCCCTGTTCATCATGGTGAAGTGTTGTCTAGTGATAATTGGGTGATTTGGCTGAATTGCTCTGACTAACAATTCAGCTCTTGTTTCAATTTCTTTATTCTGCCTTTTCTCCTGGTCCCAATAAAACTGATTCTGCAAAGTGGACATGAATGCCCTCAATTGAACATCTCCAATGTAAATTTGAGGGTGAAATTCTACTTCTTCTGGAATAAAGAAGCTGTGTAAAAATAGTTCACATAGGAGATTTTTCTGCTCTATAGGGCTGTCAAAATATGCTTCCAGGAAATCTGTAGTTGTGTCCAATTTATATGGGAGACCTGAGCTAATCCTCATGACCTGCCATCTGAGGTATTTCTCCTTCAGAATAAGACTGTAAAATCTGGTCGGCCGTCTGAATTGGACCAAAAACTCAGCGATCTGACATAAATCAGTCACTTTTTCTTTTAATGCCTGGATCTCTATTTCCTTTGCCTCTAGCTATTTTCCTTCCAATTTGAATTTTTCAGTCTTAGTGGCAAGCTTCTCATATCTAATCACCCAACTGGCTATGTCTACATTATATTGTTCTAGGGATACAGTATTAGGTGGTCTAACTACAGGTGGAACTCTAGGTAGCAGATCTACCTGAACCCCTTTTTCTGCCACTTCTATTGGTTGATCATCTATCAACAATTCTACCTGTACCCCCTTATCTGCTATTTCTATTGGTTGGTCATCAGACAGTAATTCCACTTGCACCCCCTTATCTGCTATTTCTACTAAAGGTGTAACAGTTTGAAATACAGGGACATCAATAGAAGGAGTACTTACTTGAACAGTTTTATGATGCTGCTTGGACTGTTCCTATGTTGGTGACTCATCTCCAGTATCTTTTTCTATGCTCTTTGCCAATTCTGAAGCATCTTTAGAATGAGAAGGTAATGCTTCAGAATGAGAAGGCATTTCTTCAGAATGAAAGGGTGCTGCTTCAGAATGAGCACCTATGTCTGCCTCAATAGAGTCATCTGCCCTAGATAAATCCATAAGTAATTGAGCCAAATCATCCTCATCAATGGATACAGTTGGCTATTTTTTAGATTGTGATAACCTTTTTCTCAATTCTGCCACTTCCTGCTGTAATTCTGCAATTTTCCTTTCCTGCATCTCAATGATGTTTTCTCTCTCTTCAATCCATCTGGTTTGTGTTTTGACAACACTTCTTGCTGCTCTCAGCTGCTCTGTGATGTCTTCCTCCTCTGTTTCTGCTTCAGAATCTGATGTAGACAAATTATCTGTAGTTGGCTGCTCAACAGCTATATCTTCTTCTGCTTCAGCTATCTGCTCTTGTTCAGGAGGCTCTATGAAACTGTCTATGACTGCATCTACAATTTCTGTGGCCTGTTGAACTGTAGCCACTTCAAAACTATCCTGCCTAGTTTCTTCCTCAATTATCTATTCAGGGAATTCTGGAAAATTTTCAAGGGTTGGTTGTATTTCTGTGACATCTGGACTGCTTTGTCCACCTTCTTCTTCTATGACCTATTCTGCCATTTCCCTCAAGTGGAGTCTTGTAGACCTCCTAGTTCCAGATGCAAACTTCTTCTTTTTGCTTTGTTTTCTGGTGACAGCAGGGGTTGTGGGGACAGTTTTAGATGCTTCTATTTCCCTTGTTGTTTCTTCCCCTGTTTGGCTAGGTGCTTCACTTCCCTATTCTGAAAAATCAGTAACAACTTTAAAAAAATGGACCTTCTTCTATTTTTCTATTCTGCTACCAGTTCTAGACCCTCTTTTCTTTTGTTTCTTAGCTCGTGAGGTTGAAGGTTCTGGAGCAAGGTGTTATGTTGCTACTGTTGGGTGTGTTTCTTCCTCTGCAATAGCCTCTACAATAGTTTCTATTTCTTCTTCTGCAATAGCCTCTGCAGTAGCTGTTTCTTCTTCTACAATAGCATCAGCAACATCTGTTTCTTCCTCCTCATCCTCATCTCCAAAAATTACATCATTTAGGGTAGAGTAAAACCTATCAAAGCTCCTAGGGTTTCCTCTAAAATGGTGTTGGCAAACTAGTTTGATGAGACCATGGTGGCGAGGGCTTCCTTTTCCTTCCTGATATCTTTTTGCCATGTTTTTCAATTCTTGGTGTAGGTACAGGGGAAGATTTACCCTAACTTCTGGTTGTTGCCTACCATGTCTGAGATGGTTTAAAATTTTTAGATGATGCCCTGACAACAGTACATACTGCCCTTCACAGGTTAGAAATTTGATTACCCATGTGGCCACTTCATCCCAGGGTTCCTATAGGCTGGCCCTTTTTACCCCCTTGCATGTGTTATTATGTGTTAAATATTCTGGCTCCCTATCATTTTCTTCTAGAAATTGATTAACTATATTCACCAATGTATTTTTGCCAGATCTAGAAATTGGAAGACCTTCTAATGGCAGCTCAGTAATTTGACTCAAAACTTTAGGGGTTACCTCAATTGTCATGTCGTTAATGTGTGCCCGGTTGTTTCTGAATGTGTGGGTGAACATGCCGGCCAAATCTTCAGAGGAACCATTAAACTTATCCAAAAATGGCATAAGCCCTCCATCTTCAAAAATCTGTAGCACTTCTGGATTCTCTCGGAGGTGGGTGGTATCCGTTGGTTCCATTTTTGTCTTTCACCCCATTTTCCTATTTGGGTACGTTAAAAACCGCTCACTTCTACTGCTATTCCTCTATTGGATCGCTGGTTTTTGGTGTGTGCAGACTTGCAGGGTTTTGTTCCAGGTTTTCAATTGCCCTATTTTTCTTCTTCGAAATGAACCGTAATCTGAGCACTGTACCTCGTAATCATTTTGCGTTAGCAAATATGTCTTCAAAAGGAAGGGTGGCACGCGTTTCTATTTTTACTCTGAACACATGTCCATTAATGGTTGCGTAGATGTCCTTGCCATCAGATCCACCTTACTCATTTTTAATTTTTCTATTTTGCTCATAGATTTTCACGTGCATGTTTATTAGTATCAAAAAATGGTGGCATACTGTTGGTCACGTCCCCCGTGATTCTGGTACTTTCTAAATGGGTGCAAAAACAAACCACATCCTAACTGACACGTGTTCATTTATCGTATGCAGCCAAAAGAATTTTTACTTGATCGTATTTTTTCCTTCCTTGGATGCCACGTGGAAATGTTATATTGAATGCTCTTTTCGAAGATTATGATTTATTGCAAAAACAACACTTCATTCCGAAGATCATGCTTCTTTGCGAAGTCAAATCCTCATTTCGAAGATAAATCCTCATTTCGAAGACAAATCCTCTTTTCGAATATCAGGCTGCATTGCGAAGGCAAATCATCATTCTGAAGATAGAACTTCATTCTGAAGACAAATCCTGCTTCATTCAAGACAAATCCTACTTCATTCTGAAGATGATGCTTCATTGTGAAGGCAAATCGTCATTCCGAAGACAAAGCTTCATTTCAAAGACAAATTGTCATTTCAAAGACAAAGCTTCATTTCAAAGACAAAGTGCAATATTCATTCTATTATCATTCCGAAGACAATTTCAATCCGAAGACAATACAACAATTAATCTGAAGAAGATAGCAGACACTATTTTTGGCATTCTTGTTTCGAAGATTAGGCAGAAATCAATATTCTCATTCTCAAAACATGTTTTAAGTATGCCAACTCTTATGGATACCTTTTATGCTAATGGTTAATTGTTATATACTATATACCAATCATTTACAATGAAGAAATGTAAGAAATATATACCTGATTAAAACAAGTTAATGCAAGTTTTTGAAGAATGACTGCCTTTGTTGATGTTCTGCTGAGATTTTCTGCAATATTTCAAAACAAGTGCAATTGGTGAATTTGTACAATGATGGTTCAGAAATTTTTCAAGGTTATGCATGCCAGAAAACTGGTTTTCATGCATACCAACCCAGTAGTGCCTTAGGAAAGGTTTTCACTGCTGAGTTATTCATTTTTCTCTCTTTTTTTTCTTTTTTTTTTTTACCTCTCCTTTTCTCTCTTTTTTCTTGATTCTGATTATGCCCATGAAGGAATTCATGATTTCCCTAAAATCATGCCCATGAAGGAATTCATAATCAGAATTTATTCATCTTTTTGTTTTCTGCTTTTTCTAATTTTTTTGTATTTTTTTGCTTTTTCTTGAAATCCATGATCATGCTGATTGTTTTGAAGTGGAAGAGGAAATCTCTTCCACCTGTTGTGTATCCAAACTGTCAAGCTGCTGCAAGAATTCCTCTTTAGTCAGAGGTGTATGGTACACCCTGAGGCGATGTCCATTCACTACCAACTTTCTCTATGACCCATCAATAGGAGATAAACGAGCTGCTCCATTGTCAAATACCTCTTCAATTTGGTAAGGTCCAAGCCATCTAGTTCTCAGCTTTCCAGGGAAGTCCTCATAGCGAGAATCAAACAGCAAAGCCCAATCTCCTTGTTGAAGTTTCCTCTGCTGAATGTGACTGTCATGCCACAACTTCCTCTGCTCCTGAATTACTTCAGTTTGGTGCAGAGCATCCAACCTAAGTTCATCCAATGCATTCAGCTGTAGAATCCTGTCTATCTATGCTTGTGACAATTCAATTCCAATTTCCAATGTTGTGCGTAATGTTAGTAGCTCAAATTCAATAGGTAGGAGGGGATTTTTACCAAAGACTAGTTCATAAGGTGTGAATCCAGTAGTGGATTTCCAAGTAGTATTGTAAGCCCACACTGCTTCAGGTAATTTATCTAGCCAGTTTCTCCTATGAAAAGCTACTATTTTTGTCAAGATTCGTTCTAGTTCCCTATTTGTTACCTCAACCTGGCCATTTGCTTGTGGGTGATAAGGTGATGATTTTCTATGTTTGATTTCATATAATTCTATAAATGCCTCAATGACTTTAGATGCAAATTGGGGTCCTTGGTCTGTGGTGATAGACCGGGGAGCTCCAAATCTCTAAAAAATCTGAGTATACAAGAAATCAATGACCTTCTCTTCATGAGCATGTTTGAAAGCATGCACCTCTACCCACTTTGTCAAGTAATCAGTGCATACTAGAATATGCACCTTTCCTTGAGAAGGTGGATCAATAGGTCCTACAAAATCAAGCCCCCACCTCTCAAATGGCTCTAAAACCAATTGAGGCTGTAGTGGCATTTCATTTGTATGAGTGGGTTTCCCCATTCTTTGGCATGCATCACAATGCCTGATGTACTTTTTCACATCCTTGTGAAGAGATGGCCAATAATATCCTGTCCCTAAGATTTTCCTAATTGTGCTTTTTATAGAGTAGTGTCCACCTGAGGGTTCATCATGACAAGCCCTAAGGATATCATATACCTCATCCTTTCGGATGCACCTACGTAACACATGGTCAGGACCGCACTTAAAAAGTATACCCTTAATCCATTCAAAAGAAGAACTCTGTTTGATCAATTGTTTTTTCTGTTTTGAAGTGAAATGTGGAGGAACTTTCCCTGTGACCAAATAATTGGCTATATCTGCAAACCAAGGTGATTGGACTGATATAGCAAATAATTTTTCATCAAGAAAAGTGTCTTCAACTAATTCCCCTTCATCTGTGTTCTGCAACCTGGACAAGAAATCTGCTACAACATTAGCTTTTCCTGGTTTGTTGATTATAGTGATATCAAATTCTTGCAGCAATAGTAACCAACGAATAATTCTTGCACTTACCATAGGCTTATTCATCAAATACTTAATGGTTGTATGATCTGTGTGAATAAATATTTGATAACCTGTGATGTAATGCCTGAATTTGTTGATGGCATAAATTACTGCTAGGAATTCTTTTTCAGTTGTGGTATAATTTTTCTCAGCTCCTATCAAATTCTTGCTAATGTAGTAGATGGCATAGTGTTCACCATTGTCAATTTGTCCTAATGCTGCTCCAATTGTAGTATTGGAAGCATCAACCTGTATGTGAAATGGTAATGTCCAATTAGGTCCTCTTAACATAGGTGGAGTTACTAATTTCTCTTTCAGAGCTTCAAATGATTCCTGACACCTTGCAGTCCAGGAAAATTCAGAATCTTTAGTCAATAGGGCAAACATGGGATTGGCTATTGTGCTAAAGCTGGGAATAAACCTACGGTAAAAACCAATGTGTCCTAGGAAGCTTCTGACATCAGTCTGAGTTTTAGGAGGAAGAAGATTCTTGATAATTTCCACCTTCTTTGGATCAACCTGGATCCCTTGAAGAGAGATGTGATGACCAAGAACTATTCCTTCCTTCATCATCATAAAACATTTTTTTGGATTCAAGGATAACTGGTATGTTTCACAATGAGTTAAAACTTTGTCAAGGTTTTCTAATGTAAAGTCAAAAGTCTGTCCACATACTGTGAAATCATCCATGTATATCTCAACACTGTTGGTAGTCAGATCAAAAAAATTGCTAAGACCGCTCGCTAAAATGTTGTTGGGGCATTACACAAACCAAAAGGTAAAACCCTATAGGCAAATGTTCCCCATGGACAGGTAAAGGTTGTTTTCTCTTGATCTTCAGGTGCAATCTGAATTTGATTATATCCACTAAATCCATCAAGAAAACAAAAGTATTTCTTTCCAGCAAGGGTATCTAACACCTGATCTATGAAAGGTAATGGAAAATGGTCTTTGTATGTCACTTTATTCAGCTCTCTATAGTCTACACATACTCTCATTTTTCCATTTTTCTTAGGAACTATAACCAATGGAGAGACCCACTGGCTATCAAAAATTGGGTAAATGAATCCTACCTCCAGAAGTTTTTCAATTTCTTCCTTTACAATATCCCTTAGGGCAGGATTCAATCTTCTCTGGGGTTGTCTTACTGGCTTGACTTCTTCAGTATAAATTATGTGGGTGCATATATCAGGGTGAACTCTTGACATATCTTTATAGTCCCAAGCAAAAGCATGAACATGCTTCTGCAAGACAACTATCAATTTTTCTTCCTCTTCCCTAGTAAGCCAACTGTAAATGTTCAAAAATTTGCCTGGTTGGACTTCTATTTGTTTTGTATTTGGAAGGACTAAATTCACTTCTTCATACCTGGTGATTAGGGAGTTAAGAGGACACTGCTGAGATGGGAGGAAATAAGAAGTTTCTATTTCATTGCTTCCTGATGGAAGCATATCCTGTATGGAACAGTGAGAAGGAAAAATCAGGTGATGGTGCCACCCATGTGGTAGTGAAACAGAGTTTTCCTGTGATAGTGCAGATGGTTCACCTTCAAAATTTTGGTTCTCCTCATTCCTTAACAACTGATGGATATTTACTGCTTCCTCTTCTAACCCTTGTTCATGCAGAACATTCATTAGGATAGTTTCATTTTCTAAATTTTCTGTGTCATAGAGATCTTTTGTGTGTTCCCTTACTACTAAGGTAGCTAGTGTAGAAATAACCTCTTCTGGTTCTTCATCTGAGTCAGAAAACCATAACTGACCTAAAAAATTGCTAGATGGTTTTGCAGGAGGATACAGAGAGATCTGTTATAGATCAATACCATTTGAAATAGTCATTTTTCCAGATCTGCAGTCTATGAAGGCTACTGCAGTTGCAAGCCAAGGTCTTCCCAAAATGATGGGATATCCATGTGCTAAATTTCTTGGCTGCAAAACCAAAAAATCTGTAGGGAATTCCCAAGAAGAGACTTCTATAGGGACATCTTCAATAATACCTTCAGGTTTTGCAACTGACCTATCAACCATTTCTAAAACTGTAAATGTGGGGCTGAGATGTTTGAGCTATAATTGTTTCATTATATCCTTGGTCATGACATTTATTGTAGCTCCTAGATCTACTAAGACATTTGATATTGGTACTGAACCTATGGTAACTGTGATAACTGGACTTCCTGGGTCACTATACTTTGGAGGTACTAGTTTTCCAGACAAGAGATCAACTATCTTTCCTTCAACCTGAACAGTCTTGGGAAATGCTTTCTTTTTTCTTCCTGCTCTTCTAATGCACAAATCTCGGATAGTACTTTTAATCATTGGTATATCCTTAATGGCTTGCAATAAGGGCAATGATATAGTTAACTTTCTAAGTTCCTTGACCAGGTCTGACTCAGAATTTTTTGTTGTGGTATTGAATCTTTCAGGATATGGAATTATCCTTGATGAAGGTAATTGTTCTGCCTGTGGTTCTATTTTTTCTTCTTCTTTCTCTATTGTTGGTTTAACTCTAACTGGTTCCAAAGGTTCTTGCTCTTCATTTTCCTTGATTTTAATTGAAACAGGTTCAGGTATAACTTTTCCTGAACGAAGTTGGATGTTACTACAATCAAGAACATTTATTTCAACATTTTCTTCAGCTTCAGCCACATAGACAGGGGATGCCTGTCTCATGTTGTTTGGATTAGTGACTGATTGAGCTGGAAGTTGAGGTTGTTTCACCTGTTGTGTTTGTTGTGGTTGGTTCTATTTTTCTTGAAAATTTTGATTAGGTGCAGGCAGCAAATGTTGAGTTTGACCTTGATTTCTTTGTTGCCTTGGATAGGACTGGTATTGTTGACTCCACTATGGTTGATTTTGCATCCAATGTGGATTATTCTGATTCTGATTCTAGGGTGGGTTGTTTTGATTCCATGATGGATTATTCTGATTCTGATTCCAGGTTGGATTACTCCAACTTGTTTGTGGCCATTCTTGGGAATTTGTCCATTGAGGATAATTCCAAGGACGTTGGGGTGGTTCTGATTGTCCCCAAGGCATAGTCCAAGGATTATGCCCCCAATTTGTAGGAAAACGAGGGGGATTTTGGTATTGAGAGAAATTTCCCCCTTGTTTTGGTCCAACATAGTTGAGTTCCTCAGTCTGATTTTCTAACACAGTTTTGAGTTGTGGTAGCAAGTGGCATTTATCAGTTGAATGCTTCTTTGAACAGATACTACAAATGGTTGAGATAGATGTTTTATTCAAAGGAAATTCCTGCAAAGCATGTTTATTTCTACATCTTGGGCAATAAATTGCCAAAGGTTCTATGGTTTTTGCTTTTGCAGACATTTCCCCCAAAGTTGTGTTCAATTGCACTAGAATATCAGTTTTAAAATTTGCAAGTTCCTCTATTAGGTCCTTCACATCAGTGCCATTTGTACTCTTTTTTCTTCTTCCCTACTTAGTGCGAGAGTAATTCCTATAGAGACCCATAATTTCCTCATTACTGAGAGTATTTACATCCCCTTTTCCCATCAAATCCAATACTTCTCTGGATTCATCTTGTAATCCTCTCAAAAATATGGTTTTACATAATTCTGGTTCTACAAGTCCACATCTCCTTTGAACAAAGGAGAACCTATCAAGATAGTCTTCTAATGTTTCATCATCTTCCTATTTAATCCTGAATAACTCATCTTTCATGTTCCTTACATGGCAATACTCTTGATATTTGTCTAAAAACATAGTTTCCATTTGATCCCAAGTTCGGATGGAATTTGGCTCTAAGCTCATGAACCAGCGTAATGTTGAGTCCTTGAGTGTTGAGGGAAAAACCTTAAGTTTTTGATTGTCATTTACATAATCATAGGTTTGACACACTACTTTGAATTCAAACAAAAACTGATCAGGATCTTCAGATACAACACCTCGAAAGGTTGGAAGTACTGAAGGTGAAATGGTTTTCATGGGAGAGTTTTGTGTTGGATTCAAACGGATAGGATATTCAAATGTTCTGGAAGGTTGGGGCATATCCTGATCATCTCCTTCATTATGGACATAGCCATGTTGGCCATCTCTATCTAGATTGCCTCCCTCTGCCATAGTTTCCTATTCCTTGGGAACAGTTAAACCTATCCAAATTTCACTCTCAAGAGGTCCAAGATCCTCTGTTGATGATGAGTCTGATGATTCTTCTTTCTTAGGATGTTCTAATGATGATGAGACTGGTGATTTTTCTTTCAATATTTTTGGTAGTTCAAACACAGGTGATTCACCCCTTAGGCGTGAAGATCTCCTTAATGGAACAAGCCAGGGATCCTTTTGGGTAATTCTACCTTTTTCATCCCTAGACTTACTCATTCATGTTTACTCTTTGAATGACATAAATTATAGGTCAATAGTTGTTACTTTAACCAGCTGTTCTATTCAGATTTTATCCTGAATCTTCACAACTTAGTCTAATTAACAACTATTGGACTATTGTCACCTTCTAGCAACACAATTCCCTGAAAACGATGCCAAAATGATGCGTAGTCATTATACACATCATTAATTCTCAATGAATTTGTCAATCCAGGGCAGTGTACAAGGCTATCTACGGAAGAAGGGGTGAACAGGGTTATAACTTAGGTCAATCTGGAGCAACAGGTCTTATTGGTGAAACCGATTGTGTGGGGGATTTAGGACATTCCTATCTCTAAATTGCATAAATTAAACCTTAATATAGTTGCAAAAATGGAAACTAATCATTAACTATAGAAATGAAATCCTAATTTACAATTGTAGAATGAGACCTAATTATGTTGCAGAAATAACAGTTGCAGAATTAGAAGTCTGATTATAATTGTAGAAAGGAAATCTATTTACTTTTGCAGCAATGGAAACCTAATTATAGCATGGAAATGAAACCCTGTCAAGGCTCTATAATAGAAGGTTGTCAATATTCTATGCAGGGGTTGACAACAAAACACAAAATGCAAGAAATTACAGAAAACAGCAAATTCTGGAAATGACAGTCTGCAATAAATTGAAAGCTTTGTTGAAAGTGGAGATTACAACCAAACCATTAATCACAAGATTAATCTAAACATAAAATAAGCTAAGATTACAAATGCTATTAGTTGTTTACAAAGAAATGAAATGACAAGTTCTACAACTCATTCTGCTGCAACAAAATCAGAATAAAAACCTGTTGTTAGTCCTCCTCCTAGGTCTGGAAGTGGCCAACCTCCTTGTCTAGAAGAAGGTATGAGTCTCTCTCTCTCTAGATCTTACTCACACTCATTTACAAGCAATATGAAATAGAAATAGTGCACTTTATTGATTCAAGAACATGATTACAATAATTCTGCTGAAAAACCTGTTACAGGACTGTAACAGTCACTTTTTTGATTATTGCCTATTTTCTCCTATATTTCTCTACTCTCTACTTTCTCTATCTCCTACTAGCTCAACCTGAATGGGAGCCATATTTATAGATGTCCTAAGATCTACTTACAAACTGAGAATATCTCAAAAGATCTAATCCTATTATGCTACAACAATTCCTGGGTTTATCCTAGAAGAAGATCAAACTTGATCTTTCCATAAATGGTGGCTTTGGTCGGCAAGGACGACAAAGTCAGATGGGAGATATTTTCCCTTACCCTTTTCAATATTTATTTCCCTTTTTCCAGCATCAAAAATCGGTCAACAAGTCAAAAAGCACATTCTATTTTCATTCCGAAGATAAGTGGCTCATTTCGAAGAGACTGCAATTCTCATTCCGAAGATCCGCTCATTTCGAAGACACTGTGTTTTCTCATTTCGAAGATATCTGTTCATTCCGAAGAGACTTCAGAATGAACAAATGTGTGCTCTTTAAATTATTTCCTCTGCATTTCTCAGGTGGGTTATCTCTCAGGATCAGATTTCAATGGTCTTCATCTTTTTCCATATGTGAATTCCATGCCTTGCCATTCATTGGCAGCTGGCTGGAATTTACATTGAAAAACTAGTTTTTGCTGCACAGTAACAGTTTGCTTGCACTGTTGCCAGATTTAGGTAAAATAAATGCTTGAGACATATCAAAACATGATTAGTGAAATGCTGCTATCAACCTAAGCATATCTCATTTTAGCAAGTCATAACAAAATAACATAAAACTATGCAAAAAGCTATAAAAATCAGAATATAGTATTTCAAATACATTGATCATGCAAATAGTTAATACACAACATATTGAATCAACTTAACTAGCATATCAGATTAAACATAAGAGTTTGTAGGCAATTTCAGTGTTCAAAACATGTTATGATTGAGGCATTTCCAGGCCTCATCGGTATCCTTGTGCATGACGATATGTCTATCACATTAGAACTTTGTGTGTGTGTAGATCAATGTTTGCATGTGGACAAGCTAGCTTTTGGTAGCCTATACTACCTAGTGGTCTAATCCTACTAAGTACAAAACCTAGGATCATGAAATTCATAGGGTGATCCTCATTACAAGTTTGGTGGATAGCCTATCTAGCAATGTCGGTATCTTTATGTGTCTCAAGGAATGAACTCATTTGTACACATAAGGATATGAAGGATCTTGGTTGTCATAGCAGATTCATACATTGTCAAAAAGTCTTGCATAATATGCATACAACCTTTTATCAAGTTATCTAGAGTGTTTGAGTCTCACGTAAACCTCATATACATTCTCTAACATCTCATTTCATTTATTCCATTCTATCACATTGCAATAGTACATTTACATATATCCATTATACAAAAATAGTACACAAAAAAAAGGAATTAATGTATTTTAAATAGTATATGGTGCTAACATAGTGTTTCAAATCATTAGTCACAGTTCATCATATCAAAGCACTCATTTCGTTCATCTCATTCTACACCCATGCATATAGCTAGTATCAAATCAAATTTTCACATCCATATGCATACATAATAAACATCCATCAATATGCCATCATATCATAAATGCATCCATATGCATACATAATAAACATCCATCAATATGCCATCATATCACAAAAGCATCCATATGCATACATCATAAGAATTTAACATATCATCAAAAAACAAATACATACATTGCATCCATCTCATAAAACAATAAAGGAGACACATGATGACCATAACAAAATTTCATATATATATATGGGATAAAAATATACATCATAGTTTCCAAAAATACCCGTAGGCTACAATAAAGTAGGTCCTCTGACCTCACCAATACTAAAAAAAGTCATAATCCAAAAAGAGTCCTAAGAGTCTCCACCACCATGGTCATGGGTGCTACAACCCACTATCACCTATAGTTTGAGTCTGTTGTGATCCCCCATTCCTGCTACCACCAACCCTATCAGTCCTTCACCTAGAAAAATACTGCACTGTCTCACTCTGCTGAGTCTGATGTGATCCACTAATATCCTTATCATAAAGAAGACACCCTCCAAGGTGCACTACCTCCATCTCCAACTGATCAATGTAGGCCTACCTCCATTGTCCCTATACCTGGTAAGTCTCCACTACTGACTGCAGCTATAGATCTCCACCAATAGCCCCTCCACATCCTCACCACTAGATCCCTCTTGCCTTAGACCCTATGATCTCAACTATGCCTATAATGATGCTATCTTAGCAAAATCCTCCTGTGTCTATGCTCGAAGGAGATCCCTCTCCTATTTGAACCTACCCAACTTAGCCTATAGCTCTAGGTATTAGTCCTCCTACTATGCCTGTGCCCCTTGATGCTATGCATCCACATAGTCATCCTGATATTCCAAGTCTAGGAGAACCACCTACTCATAGGTCTACTAGAAATTCCCATGGGTCTCGCTCACCTCTACCTGGTCCTCCTCAGGGACATCCTGCATAGCCCCATTTTCTACCTCAGCCACCTCACCCCTGAGGGCCCCTGCACCTCACCACTGGTGCATCACCCACCATGAGTTGTACTCCTCTATAGTCCTGAAATAATCCATTTTAGGAACATCTACTATAGGATCCACCTCATCTCCCACTTTCACCACTATAGGCCAACCCAGTGTCCTCTCATCCCCGTAGCGCCGACATACCATTGGCTCCCTAGGTAGTCCCTAATGTAGCCCAAACTATTACATGACCTGAACAAAAGGGAAGTACTCCTATTTAGTCCCATGCCTTGTAATCAGCCATCTACCTCATCTCACCCGCTACAGCTACTCTCCAACGTCAACCCAACCTAGACAATCCCTATAGGGTTTCCATATCACTTGCCTTGGTGCCAATCATGAGAAAGCATCGATGTAGTGATCCACATTGCCTGCATGATGATGAATCTGACCTCTATCTTGAGCCCTATATCATAGGATGCCATACCCTATCTTCCTATATGCTTGCTATGCCTGGGTCATCCATGACAGTCCATGTGGTTGCTCCATAGCTATGTGCTACCATTCCCAACATTGTAGCAAAATGTTGTACCCAAGCCCTTCCATCGATGGTAGTGGATATCATACAACTCATTGTAGAGCTATGCCAGTAGTGTAGTCCCCTAGGACATCACCAATGGCTCCTCCTTGGTGCACCCCACCAAGGTGTACACCAGCTCCAACATGTTCCACGGGAACCTGGATCTTGAGGAATCAAGGAGAAGCATATTGGAGATGAGGGTCATCAATAGTGCATGCCTCACCCTAATACCCCCTCCTCATCCTAGAACCCCACCAATATCCCTTTGTTTTGGCAGTCTACCTCTTCCACATCAGCATCCTCACCAAAGTACCTCGTCATCACTGTACCTTTCAGGTCATGGTGCATAGAGTGGATCGATCGCCCCTCTATCAAAATTCATAGAATTTGGTATATGTCCTATAACATCACTGTCATCTCCCCATAGATAGATGGAAGGTGTTGGTGCATGAGTCCCACAATATAATAAGGGTGGTCAAGTAGGCATGGTCACCTATCATAGGCTCCAACCGGGTAACCTACTTGAGTCCCATGGCATCAAGCCATTCCTAGTCAGCCTCTGTCAAGGCATCTTGGGTGGTCTTGAAGAGCTTCGGTTTTTGATACCGACTCTTCACCACCTAGTAAAGATACAAAAATCAATAAGCAGGCATTCACCATGCTTTAGGATGGCCTCAAAATGACCCAATAACAATAAAAATAAACTAATCTACAAAAGCAATCTGATTGCACAAAAACATAAACAAAAAAAATCAAAATACGGTATATTCCATATACATTAGGTTTAATTACCTATTTATGAAGAACACAAGCTTATACTGAGAGGGGGGGTGAACAGTATAAGACCACTTTTAACTTTAACTATCAATACAGCTTTCAAACCATTAACATGCAGAATAAAGATAGCAGTAATAACAGCGGTAAAACAATGCGCAAAATGCAATCCACAAAGAGACACAACAATTTACGTGGTTCACCCAAGGTGGGCTACTCCACGGATAAAACTTTTCTTCTAAAAGTTGTATCAAAGTCCTCTGGGAATCCTTCCCGATTACAATGTTTATGAGCCTCAGCTCAAAGGAGACACCTTCCCCTAATTCTGCTTTGGCTGGTGATCCTCTAGAAGACCTCTACCTCCTCTGCCCTTAGCAAGTGGAATTCTGTCCATAGAAGACACCTGTCTTCCCTGCTCTGGCTGGAGATCTCTGTCCTCAATTCTGTCACAGCAAAGCTGGTCCTCTTCTCTGCACCAAACACAGTCCTTCGGTCTGGCACAATACTGTCCTCTTCCTCTGTTCTTTTTTGCACTTGGTTGAAACCAATATTTTACTGTCTATGCAAATACAGCAGTTCTCGATCAAAAACATAGTAGCACAGATTTTGCGTATTCTGTGTATACATAGCAATACAGTCTTCGCAAAATACAGTAGCACTATCTTCGCAAATACAGCAGCACTTCCTTTGCACTCTTTGCCTAAATCACGATAGCACTATCTTCGCAACCTCTGTCTAAACACAGCAGACGCTCAGGCTTCTACTTATGCACTTCTACGATCGATCTTCTCCCCGCACTCTCTCTACGCAATTCGCACTTCGAACGCACACTTAATCGATGATCAAACTATTCAAACATCCCTCCTTTTATAGAGTAAGATCCATGGTCATTACATCCAAACTTAGTCGGTTGTTATACTTCCACTGCGTCGGCTGCAAAACCCTCGTGCTTGCATCGGCCCAGATTTTAACTTTGTCGGCTCAAAGTTAACTCTGTCCTCAACCGCCTCCCTGTAGCTTCTGGCGTGAAACTTCAACATGTCACGATATCGTGACACCTTTGCCCATCGTACACCTTCTATAGCTTGTTGTAGCGATATCGCGACGCTTTTGCTTTTGACTGCTTCCTTTGCTCTTCTGTCATGAAATCGTGACACTTTTGCCTTTCGTTGACGTCATCTCACTTCTGTCGTGAAATCGTGACGCTTTAGACTTCAAAGCCTTCTTCTCCGCTTCTGTCATGAAATCGTGACACCTTTGCCTCTTGCTGACGTCATCAGCAACTCTGTCGTGAAATCGCGACGCTTTAGACTTCAAAGCCTTCTTCTCCCGCTTCTGTCATGAAATCGTGACACCCCCCAACGTGACACTCTTTCTACTTCAACCTTTTCTGGTTTGCACAAAAATGGAACATGTCACAAAATCGCGACGCTTTCGCTGCCTTAAGCACTTTTCTCCCAAATGCTCATGAAATCGGAACATGTCATGAAATCGTCGACATCAACCGTAACGAAACAATTCACGAAATCGTGACACTTCTTGCAACTCAACACTGCCAACTCAACCTGTCGCGAAATCGTGACACTTTCTGCATCCATACAACTTCATTGAAACTTGTCATGAAATCATGACACTTCCTGCAACTCAACACTGCCAACTCAACTTGTCACGAAATCGTGACACTTTTGCCTAAACTTTCTCTCTCCTCAAACATGTCACGAAATCATGACAGTTTCGCTTCTCTCTCGCCACTCAACATGTCGCGAAATCGTGACAGTTTTGCCAGAACTTTCTCTCTCCTAAAACATGTCACGAAATCGCGACAGTTTTTCCAACCGCCTGCAAACTTTTTCTAACTTATCTTTTTCTTGATCTTTTGCAACTGGGCTACTCTGATTTTCTTGGAGACTTACTGACCAGTTGAAACCTTCATCAAAACACATACTTAGACATAAAAACAAATTGCTCCAAGAACTCCTTGACATCAAAGACAACAACTACCAAGAGCTCCTTGACATCAATGACAACAACTAAACTTAGGCAAAGGCAATGTACTCAAGGTACCCAAAATTGCCAACAATCTCCCCCTTTGTCATTGATGGCAAACCTTTACTAAAAACACATCTTCAAGAGCCAAAACTGAAAACAATCTCTTGAAGTTTTTGCTCCCCCTGACTTGAAGCTTTCCTCTTCACTTGAAGCTCTCCCCCTTACTCATATCTCTCCCCCTTTGTCATCAATGGCAAAGGGTCACCTTTGGGGCTTGGGACTAAGAATGAGTCTCTTAGCTTAGTCCCTCCCCCACCCCCTAATGAGGTGATTAATTCTAGGGTGGGAGTACAACTCCCAATTTCTCCCTTAGATACTCAAATGTATCTCTTGGAAGAGGTTTTGTGAAGATATCTGCAATCTGCTCTTTAGTAGACACATATTCTACCTTGACTTGCTTATCTTGCACTTTCTCCCTTAGAAAGTGATACTTGATGGAAATATGCTTTGTCCTTGAGTGCATTACCGGATTTTTGGAAATACTTATGGCACTAGTATTATCACAAAATATGGAGATGGGTTGATCATGCTTGACTTTGAAATCCTCCAAGGTGGTTTTCATCCATAGAACTTGAGTACACCCAGCCACTACTGCTATATATTCAGCTTCTGCTGTAGATAAAGAAACTGAAGGTTGTTTCTTACTTAGCCAAGAAACCAAACTCTTTCCTAGAAAGAATGCTCCACCACTGGTGCTTTTCCTGTCATCATTACTGCCTGCCCAATCTGCATCTCGTATAGGCTGTGAGAGTAAAATCATCACCTTTGGGATACCAAAGCCCAAAGTCCATAGTTCCCTTCGAGATATCTGAATATCCTTTTAACTGCTATAACATGAGAATCTTTCGGAGCAGCCTAAAATCTGGCTACTAACCCAACAACCTACATGATATCTGGTCTGGTAGCTGTAACATATAATAAACTGCCAATCATCGATCTGTACAATTTTTGATCTGCCACTGGAGATTCATCATCTTTACTCATCTTGCACCCCGTAGTCATTGGAGTACATACAGGTTTGTTGTCCATCATCCCAAATTTTTTTAACATTTCTCTGATATATTTTCCTTGAGAGAGAAATATACCGTCTTTTGATTGAGCAATCTGAAGACCCAAAAAGAATGACAACTCTCCAATCATAGACATCTCAAATTCCTTCTGCATGGTGTTAGCAAACTCTTTGCACATCTGGGTATTATTTCCCCCAAAAATGATATCATCAACATAGACAACTACAATCAGCATATCATTTCCTTTATCCTTTATATACAAATTGCTATCTGCCACACCTTTCCTGAAACCTTGCTCATGAAGGTACCTGTCAAGTCTTGAATACCAAGCCCTAGGTGCTTGCTTTAACCCATACAAGGCCTTTTTTAGTTTACACACATAGTCCGATTGATCTGATAGAGACACGCCTTCTGGCTGTTCTACGTAGACTTCTTCATCCAAAACTCCATTTAAAAAGGCTGATTTCACATCCATTTGATACACCTTGAATGCTTTGAAACTTGAAAGAGCCAAAAACATTCTGATGGCTTCGAGACGAGCAACAGGAGCGAACGTCTCTTCGAAATCAATACCTTCTATTTGAGCATAACCTTTGCAAACCAACCTGGCTTTGTTTCTGACAATCTTCCCATCCTCATTGAGTTTATTTCTGAAAATCCATTTTGTGCCAATGACGTTCTTGTTCTTAGGTCTTGGAACTAAATCCCAAGTTTCACTTTTCTCTATTTGATTCAGCTCTTCATCCATTGCTTTTACCCAAAATTTATCTGCACAAGCTTCACTGAGATTTCTTGGCTCAATCTGAGATAATAAAGAAATATTTGTAGAATCGTGTGCCGGAAAGACTCTTCTTCTAGTTTGTCTGCTGTTTGGATCACCAATGATCAAATCTTTGGGATGATGTTTCTGAACATATCGTGACGGAGTTTTGGGAAGCAGCTGCTATTTTTCTTCTTCTTCATCTGAAACCTCTCTGAATTCTTCTTGACAGATTTCATCACTGATTTCCTTGACAGGTTCTCTTATTCCTATCTTTTCATCAACTGTTACATTTATGCTCTCTACGACTGTATGCGTTCTTTTGTTGAAGCATCTGTAAGCCTTGCTTCTGCTGGAATAACCAAGAAAAATTCCTTCATCACACCTAGGATCAAACTTACCCAGGTTCTGATCCTCCCTTCGATGAAGCACTTACTCCCAAACACTTTGAAATGTTTGACTGTAACTAGTCTTCCTTTCCACAATTCATAAGGAGTTTTGTGATGATTTATTCTAAGTTGGGCCCTGGTGATGATGTAAACTGCTGTACTGACTGCCTCTTTCCAGAAACCATCTGAAAGTTTTGACTCATTCAACATTGCTCTAGCCATATTTTCAATGGTTCTATTTTTTCTTTCAACTACTCCATTTTGTTGAGGAGTTCTTGCTGCTGAATATTCTCTCTTAATTCCCTGATGCTCACAGTATTTCACAAATTCATTAGAGGTGAATTCTCCTCCTCTGTCCGATCTCAAGCATTTGATTCTCTTTTCAGTCTCATTCTCAATCATTTCTTTGAAAGCTTTGAATTTTTCAAAAGCTTCAGATTTTTCTTTGAGAAAGGTCACCCAAGTCATTCTAGAATAATCATCTATAAACAGCATGAAGTAGCTTTCTCCCTGAATGCTCTGAGTTCTGGTGGGGCCACATAAATCAGTATGAATGAGATCTAATGGTTTTGAAGAGGTATACCCTTTTGATTTAAAACTGGTTCTGGTCTGTTTTCCATGTTGACAAGGACCGCAAATGGTGTTATGGGGCCTTTTTATTTTGGGCAAGTCTCTAACTGCTTCCTTGTTACTAATGTTGACAAGATTATCAAAGCTCAAATGCCCCAATATTTTATGCCATAACCAACTCTCATCTTCTTGAGTTAGGAAACACTTTTCCTTTTTTATCTCACTTAGCATGTAAAGATTGTTTGGAGTCCTTGTAGCACTTGCAATGAGTTTTCCATTTTTTTCTTTACGAATCTCACATCTATCTGAAAAGAAAGATACTATGTGTCCTTGATCACAAAGTTGACTCACACTTAGAAGATTATGTCTTAACCCTTCTACATAAAGCACATTTTTAGTCTTAGATTTTCCATCCAAGCTAAGAGTTCCTTTACCACAGATTTTAGCAGACCTGTTATCTCCAAAACTAACTGTTCCTCTGTTTGTGTTTTTTAAAAACAGAAACTTATCTTTTTCACCAGTCATATGTTTTGAACAACCACTATCAAGATACCATTTCTCAGCTTTGTCTTGAGCATGAAAAGCAGTTTGAACTATCATTGACTTAGACTTAATCTCATTTCTCTTTTTAGCAGACTTTAGGTTAGGTCTATCCAAACTGCACATCCTTGCTATATGCCCAACATCCTTGCAATTGTAACATATGACATTTTTATCCAAAAGAGGTGCAAAAGAGTTAACTTTTTCCTTACTATGGCTATTCACGGATTTAATGCAGTGTATAGCTTTGTGACCAAACTTCTTGCAAGAAAAACAGTAGCCATGGAAAGTATTATGTAACCTGTTTTGATACCTTGGATGATTGTTCCTTTTGTGACCAACTGGAATCCATCGTTCTTCAGGCTGAAGATTGATCTTGCTGTCTCTTCTTCCTGTCATGAAGCTTTTTCTAAAACTGTATGTTCTTCTTGATAGATCCTTCTCCAAGCTGTTAGGCTATATCTGGAGAAACCAGCTCTGATACCAATTGAAGAACACAAGCTTATACTGAGAGGGGGGTGAACAGTATAAGACCACTTTTAACTTTATCTATCAATACAACTTTCAAACCATTAACATGCAGAATAAAGATAGCAGTAATAACAACAGTAAAACAATGCACAAAATGCAATCCACAAAGAGACACAACAATTTACGTGGTTCACCCAAGGTGGGCTACTCCACGGATAAAACTTTTCTTCTAAAAGTTGTATCAAAGTCCTCTGGGAATCCTTCCCGATTACAATGTTTATGAGCCTCGGCTCAAAGGAGACACCTTCCCCTAATTCTGCTTTGGCTGGTGATCCTCTAGAAGACCTCTACCTCCTCTGCCCTTAGCAAGTGGAATTCTGTCCACAGAAGACACCTGTCTTCCCTGCTCTGGCTGGAGATCTCTGTCCTCAATTCTGTCACAGCAAAGCTGGTCCTCTTCTCTGCACCAAACACAGTCCTTCGGTCTGGCACAATACTGTCCTCTTCCTCTGTTCTTTTTTGCACTTGGTTGAAACCAATATTTTACTGTCTATGCAAATACAGCAGTTCTCGATCAAAAACATAGTAGCACAGATTTTGCGTATTCTACGTATACACAGCAATACAGTCTTCGCAAAAATACAGCAGCACTATCTTCGCAAATACAGCAGCACTTCCTTTGCACTCTTTGCCTAAATCACGATAGCACTATCTTCGCAACCTCTGTCTAAACACAGCAGACGCTCAAGCTTCTACTTATGCACTTCTGCGATCGATCTTCTCCCCGCACTCTCTCTATGCAATTCGCACTTCGAACGCACACTTAATCGATGATCAAACTATTCAAACATCCCTCCTTTTATAGAGTAAGATCCATGGTCATTACATCCAAACTTAGTCGGCTGTTATACTTCCACTGCGTCGGCTGCAAAACCCTGTGCTGCATCGGCCCAGATTTTAACTTTGTCGGCTCAAAGTTAACTCTGTCCTCAACCGCCTCCCTGTAGCTTCTGGCACGAAACTTCAACATGTCACGATATCGCGACACCTTTGCCCGTCGTACACCTTCTATAGCTTGTTGTAGCGATATCGCGACGCTTTTGCTTTTGACTGCTTCCTTTGCTCTTCTGTCGTGAAATCGTGACACTTTTGCCTTTTGTTGACGTCATCTCACTTCTGTCATGAAATCGTGACGCTTTAGACTTCAAAGCCTTCTTCTCCGCTTTTGTCATGAAATCGTGACACCTTTGCCTCTTGTTGACGTCATCAGCAACTCTGTCGTGAAATCGTGACGCTTTAGACTTCAAAGCCTTCTTCTCCGCTTCTATCATGAAATCATGACACCTTTGCCTCTTGCTGACATCATCTGTAACTCTGTCGTGAAATCGTGACACTTCTTGCTACTTCAACCTTTTCTTCGTTTCAGCTAAAAATGGAACATGTTCACGAACCATATCACAAGCTAGAACATGTCACGAAATCTGAGCACACTTCAAATCACACTTTCCAACTACAAGTCTGCCAACTCAACCTGTCACGAAATCGTGACACTTTCTGCATCCGTACAACTTCATTGAAACTTATCATGAAATCGCGACACTTCTGCAACTCAACACTGCCAACTCAACTTGTCACAAAATCGTGACACTTTGCCTCAACTCTCTCACCTCAAACATGTCGCGAAATCGTGACACTTTTCCTACTCTCTCTCTCAAACATGTCACGAAATCGTGACAGTTTTGCTCGAACTTTCTCTCTCCTAAAACATGTCGCGAAATCGCGACAGTTTTTCCAGCCGCCTGCAAACTTTTTCTAACTTATCTTTTTCTTGATCTTTTGCAACTGGGCTACTCTGATTTTCTTGGAGACTTACTGACCAGCTGAAACCTTCATCAAAACACATACTTAGACATAAAAACAAATTGCTCCAAGAACTCCTTGACATCAAAGACAACAACTACCAAGAGCTCCTTGACATCAATGACAACAACTAAACTTAGGCAAAGGCAATGTACTCAAGGTACCCAAAATTGCCAACAATTTCGTAATATGATATGCCTAAAAATAAAACTAATCTACAAAAGTGATCTAATTGCACAAAAACATAAACAAAAAAATAAAAATATGGTATATTCCATCTACATTAGGTTTAATTACCTATTATGTAATGTGATATGCTTAAAAACAAAAAAATAACAAAAACAAATCAAATAATAGTAAACTAAAATTGCAATTTTAAAGTAAACATAATGAGGTAGTCGAGATAGCACATACCTGCCTAGCATCGTTTACTCCACTAGATTCCCCTACTTGCTGACTCATGGTGATCACGGGATGAGTTTAGCAACACTTTGCTATGAAAAATTGCTCTCCTCCTCCTCACCTCTCAAATCGTAAAATAAAACATGCAATAATGAGTCCAAAACTCGCATTTTAGGTTTATATAGGCTTGTCGTGGGCGGGTTCATCCTAGGGTGGTATGAATGAACTTTTGGCTGTTCGTCCCACATTGGGATGAATAAAAAATTTGTATTCACCCCACCCTGGGATGAACACAATTTTCTTAATTTAATACAACTTAAAATGCACCAAAAGGGTCCAAAAACCCACAAAAACAAATTAATTTTGGTCAATTTTTTT
This sequence comes from Wollemia nobilis, assembly GCA_028583015.1. NCBI lineage: Eukaryota > Viridiplantae > Streptophyta > Pinopsida > Araucariales > Araucariaceae > Wollemia > Wollemia nobilis. Next base: position 140,721 of record JAQPPZ010016361.1, read on the forward strand.
CACATAATTCAAGAAGAAAAATAAACCACCATAAATTTTTGGAAAGGACATCACTTAATTCCCCAAGAAGGCTATTATAGCCAGAATAGTCCATGGGTTTTTCCTTCCTTTCCTCTCCAAAAGGTGCCACAAACAAAAGGGTTCAAAACCCACCAAAAACAAGTCAAGTTTGAGGGAATCCATTCAAAATCAATATGGAACCCAAAAGTTGCCATGGATACATGAAAGAGTTACTAATTTAATCCCTAATAATACCATGATGGTCGGACCACCCCACGGGAATGAGGTTTCGTAATGCTTCTACTCCATACAACATTAGTAGCATCGTCAAATTCCTTTCAAAATTGCTCCAATTTTAATGAGTACAACTGAAGGTAACCTTAACAAAAGTCATCTAGGTCAAGTGACTCATTACTTTTCTCACTGGTCATTCCCTCATCAACTCATCGCTTGAGGGGGTAGTCATACTCAGTTCCAAATAAACAAGCACACACTCAATCATGTGAATTGCGTTCGTTAAAAGAATCATTGACAAAGACAATCACACTCCTACTTGGGGTAGTAAACAAGCACAAAATATCAAATCAAAATGCTTGGAATTTCTAGCATCATGGAATCATAGGCCTCACCTCTTCATGACAGACAATTTCTAAGCTTAAGAAAGTTCCTTAGCTCGTCAAAAGCAAGGATTCAAGAACGCATGCTCTTTCCAGGATTGGGGCATCTAAAGTTGGTTAGGTTATTGAACAACATTAATAACTAAAATTTTGGTCATATAATTTTGCTTAGCATTGTGTTGCACATAATGCATCCCAAAAAGGGACATCTATAGACACTAAAATCTGGTCAATAAGATTGTGCTACCGAAAACAACAACTAAATTAACATAACAAGGCCCCTAGGGAAGCCCTTAAAAGGTATACAGTGGTTCTAGCTACTTTGTGCAAGGTTTTGGAAGATTCAAGATAATTTGGGGATATTTTGGCACCTTGTTCCTATTTGTCCCACCCTAGGATGAATACATATCCTATTCATACCACCCTGGAGCGAATAGCATCATTCGTCCAAGGGTGGAATAAATAGCAGGTTTGACTGGCAAAAAGTCAAATCTAGAAAAATGGCACCTGGTAATGGTTATTTATCCTACCTACCCATACCTACAAGTTAGATCATGCAACATATTTATGCCATGCTTCATAAGGGAGGCCAAATTGGAATATTCTCTTCCCGCTCCAATGCATGCCACCCCGGTGGCCAAGTGGTACCTCCTACCTTGCATGCCCTTGCATGTCCTTTTGCACATGAGCCCCTTGTGGCTATAAAGTGGATGAATTTTCCACACCAAAAAAAGAATAGGAGTTTAAGGTTTAAGCAATAGAGTGCTACCAAGATTTCCCCTCACCTGATTGTGCTCTCTTTCCCTCGAGATCTCTTCTTAAATAAGGAGGTCATCGAGTGACTCAAAGAGATGCAATTTGTTTACAGAGACCTATAAATCAAGTGAATTTCCACCCAAAATTTAATTAAAATACCCCCCTTAGTGTTTTGGACCATTACTCAGTGGAATTGGTGGTAAAATTTAAGTAAAATCGATGGGCGTCCCACCCTCGGGTGCCCCCTAATTTGTGACAGTCCTATTCATCCCACCCTGGAATGAATACCAATATGTCAACAATTTTGTGCCTATTTTTAAATAGTCTTTTTCCATATTATCATAGGATTTTATAGTTTAAATTTCATGCTTTTCTGAGTTATATTTGCCGAGATATTACGATTTGAAGATTTTGCAGGCTTATGGGACCTATTAGAGCATGCATCAGGATCTGAACCTAATTTTTGAAATCTAACCATATGGGTTCTCTTAAAATGTTACTTTATGCACTCTTTATAATTTTCATATATTTTGGATATGTTTAGGTCAAGAAATTGCTTGCTTTGGGTTTTGCAGATTGGAAAAGCACACTATGATTACGCCACACCTACGGATGTAATTTCAATGCAATTTCTAGTGATATCTTTCCAAAACCTCTTATTTTACTTACCTATGTAATTTCATAGTATTTGGAGTTGATTTGGTATAGTTGTGCTACATATGCTCCTTTCTTGCCTGTGGGGATTACATGTTTTAGATCATACACACTTGCTATTTGACATTTTTTGTTTCCTTGTGTGTAGGTGTAGGCTATAAAGTACATTGGGAAGTATCATAGGACCTCAAATAATCAAATATCCAAGTGGCAACAACTTTGGCTCGCCCATTTCAATTGTGGGTATGAGGAAAGACACTGGATGTGCACCGAAGTTCTTTGAAGGATTTGATCCTTGGGCACCATAAATTTGTAACAATTGTATCATACATTTGAGCCCTTTATGGGACATATTTGTAACCTATATATGATCCATTTTATTAATAAGAAAACAATTTACTTTGCTTCATTTCTTGTTATTTGGCATCTTTTCCATCTTACTTGCATGCTTCCGATTTGATGCTCATTAGACATAGGGGATAGATGCAATTTGTTACCCATATTTAGGTGCACCATTTTTCCCTACTTCAATGGAAAGCTTATTACTCACACAAAATTCAAAATTCTAAAAGGCTATATATAAACATTCTTTTCCAAGATAATGCTAGATCTAAAGACATCTTACTACATATAAATGTTATTTATAATAGTATTTTATAATCCCAAGAGAGATATTAGCACATTTTTCAAAAGGCATCCCATACATTAAATATATAATATGTTGAGGTGAAGTCATTGTCATGACAAAGGCCAACAAGAAGATGTGAAGATAAAACATGGGAGAAAGACACATTCTTGAAATATAAGAATACCTACAAAATATTTGTTAAAATCATAATGTAGAAAAAGATTAAAAGATTTTCAAAATATTGTACATTTTACATGTTTTTTACCTTAAGTTTTAGACAATGTGCATAACCAAGCCTTACACTTAGGTTAGATAAGTTAATCCTAGGTCCATATATTATGAATACAAATTAAATTGGTGCATAATGTAACAAAGGAAGTGTAATCTATTTTGCACAACATAAAATTTGCACTCAATGGTACAAATGAAATCAAGATAGCTATAAAAATACACTTAGAGAGTCAATTTGTGCAATATCCAATCTAAATATTGACTTCTCCAACATTTCTTTAAAGAGATGTTTTCTATATTAATTTGCAATGAATCATATGTCATTATTATATATGTTTATATTTCCACATTTTAGATCATTGAATAAATACTAACATTTAAGTACAAACTAAGATTCATTAGAGAGTACAAATCTATAAACCAAAAAATATTGGAGAAAAATAGAGCTGCCAAACTTATACATAGTGAATCTATCATTTTTATGTAATAAAGATAGAAAATAATTGAATATACAAAATAATAAACCCTATAGAAAATAGAAAATAACATGCCTTGGTCTTGTATAGCAAATAAAATATAGAATGGCTAGGTTTTGCACCTCAAATAAGTTAGTATTGTTATTTGGACCTTCTAATCTTGTGTACTGACAAAGAATGACTTTAGAAAATTAAGTGATTGCATTTATAGTTATACTTAAATATTAAGTGTATATCATAGGACAACACATTCATTCAAGTGCATTGGTTTTGTACCTTAATAGAAAATACAAAATATCATGCCCAGGTATTGTACCTCAAATTAGTCATATAATTTTTAGTTTAACCTTTTAATCTTGTGTGCTGACAAAGAATATATTTAGAAAATTAATTGATTGCATTGAATTTAATACTCAAATATTAAGTGTATATTTTAGGATAACTCATTCATTAGTCCATTGCATTTAACCATTGGTATATATAGAATCCTTTATGATATTACACTGATTTAAGGTTTTATGGTCCTCGAAAATAATCTAATTGTAATTTTTAAAAATATTATAAGTAAATTTTTGAAAAATAAATGAGGTCGAATTTCCATGATTTGAAATTACCAAAAAATACTATACTTTGAATCAACATCTACATTTTTTCTTCTTGCTCATTGTGAGAAAAATGTATTATGATATTATATTTTTTCTTCTTGATCCTTATTGAATATGCATCCTAGCCGCTAGGATGCATATTCAATAAGGATCAAGAAGAAAAAATATAAGCCGCTAGGACGCGTAATCACAAAAAATAAGGTAAACATGCCAAATTAGTTGACATGTGCGGGGGAAGTCATAATTTGAAAAAAGGAGAGAAATTACATATGTAGGAGAGAGAGGGAATTTGACATGGGTCAAATTTCCATATCTACATTTTACCCCCTCTTTGGTGCATTTATGAAAAAATGCATCAAGGAAGTTGTAGATAACTTTTGATCATAAATAAAAAAATGGGATGAGGGGTTTTTGAAAAAAGGCTAACATGAAGCCTGTTGCATTTTTTTCATAAAAATTGAGGCATAGGAAAAATTAAATGTTTTAATATTTCTGGTTAAGGTGCCCCCTCAAGTTTCATGAGGAATGTAGAATTCCTCATGGAACTCGAAATTGCAAATATAAAAAGAAAAGTACAAAATAAAATTTAAAATGAGGGTTTAAAAGGTAAATTAGGGCAAACCCTAATTCAGCACGATTGAGGAGAAAAGAGCTCTGGAGAAAATGGGAGTTCCCACACATCGAGCGGTTTTGGTGTGAATGAGGGGCAACGAAGTAGGACCGAGCATCCGAGTAAGTAAAATTACTCATTTTACTAATTTTCATCCATTTACTTTTTTGATTTTTTTGGATTTTTTCAAATTTTCGGGCGAGTTTCCCATGCGAAAATAACTTGCAAATTTTGGTTTGGTATCTTTATTTTCCTTAATTTATTGATGCTTTAATTTATTACTGATATACAATTGTGTTTCTTTTATGATTGCAGTTTGGCACTCTCGAGAATTGAGTGGGGATCGAGGAAGTTCATAGTATGGATGCGAGCCCTCAGTCATGAGGACAAGAGGTGGCTAGAAGAGGTAGGGCTTCTTCATGTGGTTGAAATACCTCAAGTTAAGGTTGACATAACTCTGCTTATAGCCTTAGTAGAGTGATAGTATATGGAGTCATCCCTCTTCTGGTTACCTACAGGGGAGATGACTATCACTCTCGAGGATGTCTAGAGGATCCTTAGGATTCCCATCAAGGTAATGAGAGTATACCAATAAGTTTCACAAGCTAACGATGTAGAGATATTAATAGGGTATGCTAACTTTCAAGTTTCCTAAAGTGGTATTAGTGTCAAGCATATGGGGATAGAACAACTATTTTAAGGCTGACAATGGTACTCAGTTGTATAGTGGTTGGAGATTTGAATGGCCATATGAGAAGATGATACTTTCCATGGGCTCTCACCGGAGTAGTCCAAGAGATGAGGGATGATGGTCGATGGATTTTCCTAGGGGTCATTGGTTTTGTGTTGCTTATACAAGACATTATGGAATATCGTGTGTAAGAAACACACCAACATTTTTATGACAACATTTCTCTAGGTGTGGAGCTGGGAGCACATTACTATGTGGAGGCCACATGAGCTTCCTTGGGGAGAGTTGGAGGTAGGATGACCAATGATTTTCAAATGGGTACTAGTGATGGGAAAGCGCAGTACTCGGATAGGAGGATATATTCTATGAGGTAGATGATAGATGAGATTATGCCTCATTGGATCACCTAACTATCATGGAGGATGGTGCCATATTAGGATGAGGATCATATAGAGCTAGCTCGAGTGCGACAAATCTGATGGCTACAATCAGAGAAGGAGGAGATGGAGTTGTACCATTTTGATTGGGTGTAATGATAGTTTGGATTGAGTCAGGAGATTCCCAAGGTAGGGGATATCTCCTATAGGAGAGTGACCAAGGATACAACTACTATGGAAGGAGAGGTGGACATAGTCCACTTTAGGGAGCTATATGAGGATGATCCCATCTATGTGGATCATGGGGTAGATGATGTAGGAGTTGAGGCTAGTTATGACCAGTGGTATACTGGGATTCATCCTCCACAGATCACTGACATTCACCCAATGGATAATTGTGGGCTGATACAGGTATCAAGGGTGATGGCTCGCCAGTAGGAGGTATAGCGATATGGTCCTTGACCAAGGCTAGGATAGATTCCCCAATGTGAATGGACAAGACAACCTCAAGTGAGAGGAGGATGGGCATCAAGAGGTAGGTAGGGTATGAGATATAGCTCTCGATATGAGCATATATTATAGTCGCCATATGTAACATACCCATTAATTGACTACCTTTATTTTGGAAGAATGTAATACTGCTGCAAGTGGTTGTGGTTGCAAGTGCAGGTTTCCACTCTGAAGCGGGAAATTGGTTGAGGAAATACCACCACTTGGTGAAAATAGTGGTTGAAAGCATCAGGTAAGGTGGGATATGATATCGTGCTTCATGCACCATGGCTTGTGGGTACATGGAAGCCCACTAAAAATACAAGCATATAGGAGCATCCTAACTGTGAATGCATGGTTGTTTGACTTGTTGCATAAAATGCACAATTGTTGAATGCACGGTTATTGGTTTTGTTTATTTATTAGAATAAGTTTTGAAAATAAAAATAATAATAAGTATGTGCATAAAATACTTATTTATGAATATATATATATCATATATATATTTAAAAAATATAATAATAAAATAAATAAAACTCAAAATATAAAATAAGAATATAAAATTTATTAATAAAAATAATAATAATATAATATTAATGAACTATATCTTATTCTTCAAATAAAAACAATGTAAAAATAAAATTAAAAAAATATATAAAAAAACTGAGTGTAAAGCTCTATCGTGTCTTGTGGTGGACACTCGACAATCTTCCAAGTCTAACATGGAGTGCCTATGTGTTAATCGGAGAGAGATATCCACCTTCTTTATAGACGAAGCACAGGGTAGAGGGATTACCACTCTTAGCTTGTGAAGCTTTTAAAGATATTTCTCTGGTTCCAAGTGTGAAGCGTATTCACTTGTTGAAAGGAAGGTTGGAGAAGTGATTCGCCTATTCCAGGTTCAAAAAATTTGAAACCTTTCTGAAATGGTTGAAGAATATGTTGTTTTAATATTTAGTTTATTTTCTCATAAGCTCTGTATGTCTTCTTTAATTTTGTTTCTAGTGGGATTGATGTTGTGGTTGTAAGAACTAGTTAAAAAAATATATCTATAATATTAAAAACTATTAAAAAGCTTGCTATCCAGACTGCATATTAGGTATGCATTGTGCATTATAGTATGCAAATTTGTGTTTGCAATAGCAAATCATAAGCCATGCTGAAGTAGACTTTAGTTACATCCACTATCTTTTGCTACGGTGTTGGTGAGCAAGCGCTAGGGAGCTATGTTTTACCTATCACCTTTTGGAACCTTCCTATTGAATACGACACTTTTAGAGAGATGTTGTACCATTGACAATATTTTATGTTTTGGTTATAATGCATTGTAATTAATGGTCATAACTAGGCATTAATTATTTTAAAATTCCTAGAGGAGAATAACAGTATAATTTCTATTATATAGTGACTTATAATGTTGAGTTTTGGCAATGAGGTGTACAATATTCTTTAATTAACATAAATAATAGGAAATGATATTATTTTCAAAGCAATATATGATGTGTTTATTTAGATTTGGACTTTGCATTCTAAAAAATTACCACTTTTGAGAATAAATCTGAAATGATATGTTATTTCATTTTAGTATATATAATAGCTTGATTACCTGAGTTCTAACGAGCCTTTTCCAATAGTATGTAAACTCCTTTAACAGCTAAGTCATATATTGCATTTAATGTACAATATACTTTCTAAAATATTTGAATGGGAAGAGATATAATGGTTTTTATTAGGAAATCATACTTATTTAGTGTTTTGCTATTAGGAAATTCTGAACAATTCTTATAGCCTATCCTTGGAAGATGTTGCATCCCTGGTTGAAGGAAAATAAAAAGGAATTTCTAGCCAAATATTTATTTATGACTGTAGAGCAACAATATAATAATTAAATTGGCTCAAAGATGCTTATAAAGGCAGCAATTTATAAGTTGACAAAACAAAAATTGTAAATATATATTCATTTCGAGATAGTTTATCTCAGAAAACATAATTGATAGAAAGCTTGCTAAAGAACATAACATGTCTAAAGTTAACCCATTAGAAATCTATTAATCACAATATCCAATACCATATAGGTTTTATGTAGGTTGTCGTGGCTGTCTATTAAAAAAAAAAAGGTATATCATTTAGGGGAGGAGAATGCGTCTGTGAAGATTTAAAAAAAAAATAATAGATGGTAACTCCAAAAAAATGAACTTATGATAATTTTCCTAAGATTGTTTGGAGCATGGGAATGGTATAAAATTTTGGTTCCAATAAGAAAGGTGTAGCCAATAGCTAGGTTAGGATGTTACTTTATTAGGGCATTCACGTCACGTAAGAAAGTTATCCCCAGAAGTATTTGCCACTATGGTGAATTTTGTAGAAAATATTCTATCCAAACTATTTAATAGGGTAGTGCCCTAAGACCCATTGACTACCAAACTGAGATAGCGTGAGTAGTGGTTTTTTAAAATAAAAATAATTATATTGTCGATGTGATTCAATTGGGTAAATAAATTATTTAGAGGATCAAACCTCCACAAAAATAAATTTTAGTATAGAGAAATCATGGCAAGTTATTTTACAATGGTTGTATAGAAAAATTTTATATAGTTGATTTAAATTTAAATATAGGTACCTTTACATACTATAGTAATGTTGTTATTTGGATACCTAAATAGGAATTTTAGAATAGCTTTCCAAATTTAAGAACAAATACGAAATTTGATAGTTGCTTTACTAAAAAAAAAAAAGAGTGTCGAACCTTGTTCTATGAGACCCACATATGTTTATGGTAAAACAAAACTATAGGCACACTGAAATTTGGGGTAGTTCATGTAATAAGATGTTATAAGTGATTAAATTTTATTTATAAGTTTCAACATAAAAATCATGTTAAAAAAGTGTGTATTTGCTGAATTTAGGCAAGGAGTAATTCACTTGGAAGCCTATCTTTTAAATAAATAGTATAGTGATACTAAATGCTGAAGATAAACAAGTATTATTTAATAGCCAATGCTCTATGAAAGATATCATTATAATGTTAGATAGAAATGTAAAAATATATAAGATTAGTCTTCTCCTTTATGGTTAGTGAGTTAAGCATAATTTTATGGAATAGATGTCTTTAAAATAATGGCACAACATTAAATTGGTCATCGTATGAGGTGAATGCATGAATTCACCTTATCGAAACAAGATTTGACACCAAGAAGGGTGTCAAAGGGCAATATACATGTTTGATCAAGAAATAACAAGTTCAAGTGCATATCAAGAAGGATAGCACACTCCCAACACCGATAGTTCGTAGTGGTGACTATTTTGAATCGGAGGTAACCATTCTCTAGCAATTTAAAGGGACAAAGGTCCTACGTTGTAAAGAGTAACGAACGATGGAATGGGACATCGTTCCAGGTTACCATATGAGTAGTACATGAGGATGCTCACGAACCTACTCCGATTGTGGAATTTCCAACAAGACTCATGGCTAGAGAGCTGGTCCATGAGGTTGGAAAGTCCAGCGGTAGATGGTATGGGCAGCATTACCATCAACCGGAGCTTGGTTTGAGACATCTAGTCCAAAATCCATGCGATGGTGGACCCTGGTTAAACCTTAGTTGAAGGTCAATGATCAGGCACTGGCATAGCTATGCTAACCCAAAGCATGAATCTTTAGAAAATGATAGGTCAGTGGACCAATAAGGACAAGAGTAGGATTGTGAATCCAAGTCCTCCATGCTTTGAGATGGGGAATTAGTGCATCCACCCTTCTAGGTGTTATGGGCCTTGGAAGGGCAACCCCATGCCAAGATCAAGGAAAACTCGAGAGAGGAGTAAGGATCTCTTAGATGGTAACCTATCGCAGGAAGTTGGCCGGTCCCGAGCACTTAAGATACCATCTGCAATGGTAAATGATCTTGAAGTGTGATTCTCTATGCCAAAGTACTAATACAAAGTTGGGTATATCTGCGTAAATGTGTGATATTTATGTTTGTATTTAGCAAAATTTTGAATTTATGTTTTGACAACTAGGTGAGTAGACTTGGGTTGTTACAGTTGGTATCAGAGCCTAGGTTGCAAAACCCTAGGTTATAAAGCATGAATTATTGTTTTAACATAACTCTTTTATCACCAGGTATGGCGGGGACCTCGAGAAGGACCAATGTTAATCTGCAAGAGGAAGTTGTAGAAGTCCCAAGGAAGGGACTAAGATGACTCGTGAGGGAGTCAAAAAGAGTGCAAGCTATCGAAGTGCCTTGGTGTGTTGTTAGAAAAGAAAAAGAGCTAGTAGCTGCAAAGGCTACACAAAATGATGAAAATATGGCAAAGATGATTCAGTTAATGCAGGAGCAACTGAATCAACAATGAGAGCAAATGGAGATCCAGAGGGCTCAAATGAGTGAGCACATGGATCAGTAGAGGGCACAAATGGCCCAATAATAGGAAATAATTACTCAACAATAGAAAGTCATTGAAAGTCTATCTAAGGGTAAGGAAATTGAAAGAGTAAGTGAGTTTCCAGAAGGGTCTTCAAGGAGAAAAGTGGGAGTTGAATTGCAAAAAGAAATAAAGAAATTAGATATTTCTAAATTTTATGGAAGGGGTGATGGTGAAGTAGCCGTCAATTGGTTAAGTGAAGCAGAAGGGTATTTTTCAATCCAACCCCTTTGTTCGGAATCCAAGACAACTTGGGCTGTGGCACATTTAGAGGGTCCAACCAGAGATTGGTGGACCACCTATAAGAAGATCACTCAGAAGGAGGCTGTAGATATTCCATGGGAAGAATTTGAAAGGGAATTTAAGGATCGTTTCCTCACGCCATAGTTCTATATTGAGAAATATGGTGAATTCACCAACTTACGCCAAGGCAACATGACTGTAATTGAATACTATCAAAGATTTGTACAACTTTTGAAGTATGCCCCTGAATATGACAAGCATGAGGAGTTCAAGGTCCAAAAATTTGTAATGGGACTACATCCCAAATATGGGACATCCTATTGGAAGGAAGGTACCAAAAACTTTGACAATAGCTTATGATGCTGCCCGTTATGAAGAAATAAGCCAAAAGAATGCAAAGGCTTATTATCAACAAATTGAAAAAGAGGATTCCAAGAAAAGGAGATACCCAGAGCAGGATAGGGGCAGAGATCAACATAAGAAGTTTAGATATGGTGGTCGATATAGGGGTGATAATAGAAATAAAGGAAAGTATCAGGGAAATAGGGGGCAACCAGAATGAAGAAATTTCCAAGAAAAGAGGAACAATAACCAGAATAGGAGTAAATATGTCAACCAAAATAAGGAAGGGGATAAATAGAAGAATGTAGGACCAAATGCATGTTATGCATGTGGAGCCTTAGATCATTTTGCAAGACAATGCCCACAAAGAGCTGATAAAAATAATCCTACAGAAGAGGCCCCACACAGAATCTATGCTGCTATAGGTAAACCTAACCTTTCAGGCCAAGCTACTCCATTTCTTATTAAAGGAAAACTAGGCAAGAAAGATGTTCAAATTTTGATAGATAGTGGTGCTACTAATAGTTTTATTTCAACTAGTATTTTGAGGGACATACCGGTTAAACCTGGGATCATGGCAAATGGGTGGCAAGTCGAGTATGGCTCAGGATAGACCTATATGGTCAACCAATGTTTATTTGATCCTCAAATAGATATACCTTAGGGAAATATTAATTGGCACCTATATGTGGCTCCCTTACATGCCTTTGATATAGTCCTAGGAGTAGATTGGTTAAAAGCCCATAAAGCCCTATTGAATTTTGAAGAAAGGTGGTTGGATTTCATAGATGACTCTAATCAATGAATCCATGTCCATTATAATCGAGCATATTTTGAACCCCATCTAATGACCGCAATGCAAGTCAAAAGAGCCTTAAGGAAGGGATGTAGACTTTATGTGGTCAAGTTAAACAAAAAGGAAGAAATTGAGTCAAGCTCTGCTCTATTTCAACAATATCCTATTTTGAATGAGTTTAGAGATGTCTTTCCTAAAGATCTGCCTGGACTGCCTCCAAAAAGAGAGTTTGATTTTTCTATTGAGCTCATGCCAGGAGCATCTCCTATAGTCAGAACCCCTTACCGAATGACACCCCTTGAACTACAAGAACTTAAGACCCAATTGCAAGATTTGTTAGAAAAAGGGCACATTAAACCTAGTGTCTCACCATGGGGAGCACCGATTCTATTTGTTAAAAAGAAAGATGGGTCTCTAAGACTGTGCATTGACTATAGGATGCTTAATAAGATGATAGTAAAGAACAAGTATCCCTTGCCTAGGATTGATGATCTGTTTGATCAATTAAGAGGAGCTACAATATTTTCCAAGATCGACCTTAGGTCAAGTTATCATCAATTAAGAATCAGGGAAGAGGATACATACAAAATTGCTTTTAGAACTCGTTATGGGCATTATGAGTTCACAGTGTTACCTTTTGGGTTAACAAATGCACCAGTTGCATTTATGAATTTGATGAATAGTGTGTTCAGGGAACAACTAGATCAGTTTGTGTTGATATTTTTGGATGATATTTTGATCTACTCTCAAAATAAGGAAGAACATGACCAACACATGAGGATAGTTTTGGAAATCCTTAGGAAAAACCAATTGTATGGAAAATTTTCCAAGTGTGAGTTTTATACTCCACAAGTTTAGTATTTGGGGCATATTGTTTCAACTAAAGGAGTAACTGTTGACCCTAAAAATATTGAAGCCATAGTAGATTGGCTAACCCCCACCAATGTTTCTAAAGTAAGAAGTTTTATGGGGATGGCTAGATACTATCGAAGATTTGTTAAAGGATTTTCAAAAATTGCATTTCCTATTACCAATCTGCAAAGAAAGGGAAAAGCATTTAAGTGGATGACTCAGTGTGAAGATGCTTTCAGAATCCTTAAATAAAAATTGATAACTGCACCTATACTACAAATACCTGACCTCAACAAACCATTTACAGTTTGTACCGATGCCTCTCTAGAAGGACTAGGTGGTGTCTTAATGCAAGATGAGGCAGTTGTAGCATATGAGTCCAGGAAGCTCAAGAAACATGAAATAAATTATGCTACTCATGATTTAGAGTTGGTTGTTGTAGTCCATGCTCTTAAGATTTGGTGACACTATTTGTTGGGAAAACCATTTGAGTTAAAGACTGATCATCAGAGTTTGAGGTATATTTTCACCCAACCTCTACTAAATGCCAGACAACGAAGATGGATGGAGTTCCTGGCCGAATATGATTTTGGAATTGAATACATCAAAGGAAAGGAAAATAAATTGGTAGATGCCCTCAGTCGAAGAAGACACATAGCTGCCCTCACAAAATGTCAATATGGTCTAAAGGAGCAAATTAAGGAAATGCAGAAAATTGATGAATTTTGCAACCAATGTCGTACTAAGGTCGAGCAAGGACCAGATCGACACATAGATTTTAGTATCAAACAAGATTTGGTGTATTTTTGAAACTAGGATAATAGTACCTAATGATGAAGGGCTAAAAAGAACCATCTTGCAAGAGGCACATTGTGCACCATATTCTGCTCACCCAGGTGTGATAAAAATGAGAGAAACTTTGAAAAAGGACTATTTTTAGCCCAGAATGAAGAAGGATGTGGTTCAATTTATTGCGAGATGCCTAGAATATCAGAAGGTCAAAGCTGAGCATCAACATCCTGGAGGACAACTACACCTATTTGATGTACCGAAACAAAAATGGCAAGTGATTTCTATGGATTTTATAGTTGGTCTTCCCAAGACTCGGTTCCAACATGATGCAATTTTTGTAATTGTGGATAAATTGACTAAGGTGGCACATTTTATACCGGGAAATGTTCATGATGATGCACCTACAATAGCACAAAAGTTTGCATGAGAAATCGTGAGGTTGCATGGTTTTCCTAAAATAATTATCTCGGATAGAGATTCGAGATTCACTTCTAAATTTTGGCAAGCTTTGCACCGAGCATGGGGCACAAAGCTAAATATCAACACAACCTATCATCCTGAGATGGATGGGTAGACCGAGAGGGTCAATCAAGTGCTGGAAGATATGTTACACATGTATTGTATGGACCACCAAAGTAAGTGGGAATATTATCTCTTCTTGGTGGAATTTGCATATAACAACAACTATCATACCACGTTGGGCATGGCCCCTTTTGAGGCCCTATATGGGCGTAGGTGTAGGACACCATTAACGTGGGATAATTTGGATGATCGAGAAGTGATCGGTCCTGATGTTGTTAAGAAAATGGAGGTCCAATTGAAGGAAATCTGCTAGCGACTTCGTGAAGCCGCAGACCATCAAAAGAGTTATGCAGATCTTAAAAGAACCCCTCGAGAATTTTCCATTGGTGATAAGGTCTTCCTTAGATTCAAACCGACCAAAATTTCCATTAAGTCTACCAAAATGAGCCCCAGATTTGTCGGTCCTTTTGAGATCATTGCCAAAATAAGTCATGTTGCTTATAAGCTCGCCCTACCACCAAAATTGTCTAAGATCCATAGTGTTTTCCATGTGTCTCTCCTCCACAAATATATAGTTGACCCATCTCATATTTTGGATGTCTCTCACTTGTAGACATCGGACCCGCAGCTCATTGAGGTTCGACCGGTCAAAATCTTGGGATACAGGTCTAAAAATTTGAGAAAAAGAATAGTTGATCAGTGTAGGGTCCAGTGGGATCACTACTCAGAGAGAAATGCTACTTGGGAGGATGTAGCAGAGATGAAAAGACAATTCCCTTTCTTGTTTGAAAACTATTAAACAAAAGAACAATTTGAATATTATTATGATTATATTTGTATGTTTGGTATTTTGATACATATCTAAATATTAATATTGTAATTGAATGGATTTTGAAATGATGCATAATCCATGGTTGTTTGCTTATGAATATATGTTTAGTTATTTTGAAACCTGCAATGTTATATTGGCTAACATAGGGACTGTGTTAAATTCTGGTGGGGGAGAATGTAACATCCCCATTATTTGATTATATTTTTATTGGAAGAATGTGATATTGTTGCAAGTGTTTGTGGTTGTAGGTGCAGGTTTCCACTCTGAAGCAAGAAATCGGTTGAGGCAATACCACCCCTGGCAGAGACAATGGTTGGAAGCATCAGGTAAGGTGGGATATGATGTCGTGCCTTGTGCACCTTGGCCCGTGGGTACATGGAAGCCCACTAAAAATACAAGCATATAGGAGCATCCTGACTACTGAATGCATCCTTATTGTATATTTGATTCTATTCATTAGATATAATTTTTGAAAATATATATATATAATATATATATATATATATATATTATTTATTAGATTATATATAAAATAAATATATTTAATATATATAATAATAAAATAAATAAAACTCAAAATATAAAATAAGAATATAAAATTTATTAATAAAAAAATAAATATATAATATAATATTAATGAACTATATCTTATTCTTCAAATAACAACAATATAAAAATAAAATTAGAAAAAATATATAAAAAAAATTAAGTGTAAATCTCCGTCGTGTCTTGTGGTGAATACTTCGCAATCCTCCAAGTATAACATGGAGTGCCTAGGTGTTAATAGGAGGGAGATATTTAACTTCTTTATAGACAAAGAACTGGGTAGAGGAATTACCACTCTTAACTTGTGAAGCTTCTAAAGAGATTTCTCTGGTTCCAAGTTTGAAGCCTCCTCACTTGTTGAAAGGAATGTTGGAGAAGTGATTCACCTATTCCAGGTTTGAAAACTTTGAAACCTTTATGAACTGGTTGAATAATATGTTTTAATATTTAGTTTCTTTCCTCAGAAGATCTATATGTCTTATTTAATTTTTTTAGTGGGATTGATGTTGTGGATGTAAGAATTGGTTAAAAAAAAATCTATAATATTAAAAACTATTAAAAATATTACTATGTATACTGTGTATTAGGGATGCATTGTGCATTAGAGTGTGCAACTTTGTGTTTACAATAGCAAACCATGAGCCATACTGATCCAGACTTTAGCTACATCCACTATCTTTTGCTACGGTGTTGGTGAGCAAGCGCTAGGGAGCTATGTTTTACCTATCGCCTTTTGGAACCTTCCTGTTGGATACAACGCTTTCGAAGAGATGTTGTGCTATTCATAATATTCTATGTTTTGGTTATGTATTGACATAAGCATAGTAATTAATGGTCAAAACTAGGCATTGATTATTTTAAAATTCCTAGCGAAGAATAACAGTGTAATGTCTATTATATAGTGACTTATAATGTTGAGTTTTGGCAATGAGATGTATATTATTCTTTAATTAACATAAAGAATAGGAAATAATATTATTTTTGAAGAAATATATAGTGTGTTTATTTTTATTTGGACTTTGCATTCTAAAAAATTACCGCTATTGAAAATAAATTTGAAATGATATGTTATTTCATTTTAGTATATATAAAAGCTTGATTACCTGAGTTCTAACAAGCCTTTGCTAATAGTATGTAAACTCTTTTAATTTCTAATTCATATATTGCATCTAATGTACAATCTACTTTCTGAAATATTCAAATGGGAAGAGATATAATGGTTTTTATTGGGAAATCATACATGTTTAGTGTTTCACTATTAGGAAATTCTGAAAAATTCTTATAGCCTATCCTTGGAAGACATGGTGTCCCTGGCTAAAGGAAAATAAAAAGGAATTGCTAGCCAAAGATTTATTTATGACTGGAGAGAAAAAATATAATTATTAAATTGGCTCAAAGATGCTTAGAAAGGCAACAATATATAAGTTGACAAAATAAAAATTATAAATACATATTTGTTTCAAGATAGTTTATCTCAGGAAACGTAATTGATAGAAAGCTTGTTGAAGAACATAACATGTCTGACGTTAACCCCTTAGGAATATATTAATCACAATATCTAATACCATATAGGTTTTATGTAGGCTACCATGGCTATCTATTTAAAAAAAGTATGTTGTTTAGGGGAGGAGAACGCACTTGTGAATATTTAAAAAAAAACAATAGATGGTAACTCCAAAAAAAATGAACTTATGATAATTTTCCCAAGATTATTTGGAGCATGGAAATGGTTTAAAATTTTGGTTCCAATAATAAATGTGTAGACAGTAGCTAGGTTAGGATGTTACGTCATTATGGTATTTACATCGTGTAAGAAAGTCATCCCCAAAAGTATTTGGTACTATGGTGAATTTCGTAGAAAATATTATATCCGAACTGTTTAATAGGGTAGTGCCTGAAGACCCGTTTATTGCCGAAATGAGATAGCATGAGTAGTGGTTTAAAAAAAATGATATTGTCGATGTTATTCAATTGGGTAAATAAATTATTTAGAGGATAAAACCTCCACGAACATAAAGTTTAGTATATAGAAATCATGGCAAGTAATTTTACAATGGTTGTATATAAAACTTTTATATAGTTGATTTAAATTTAAAGATAGGTACCTTTACATACTATAGTAATGTTGTTATTTGGATACCTAAGTAGGAATTTTACAATATCTTTCCTAATTTAAGAATAAATACGAAACTTGATAGTTGCTTTACTAAAAAAAAAAAAAGAGTGTCGAACCTTGTTCTATGAGACCCACATATGTTTATGGTAAAAAAAAATATAGGTTCACTCAAAGTTAGGATAGTTCATGTAATAAGATGTTATAAGTGATTAATTTTTATTTATAAGCTTCAACATAAAAATCATGTTAAACAAGTGTGTCTTTGCTGAATTTAGGCAAGGAGTAATTCACTTGGAAGCCTATCTTTTAAATAAATAGTATAGTAATACTTAATGTTGAAGATAAAAAAGTATTGTTTAATAGCCAATGCTCTATGAAAGATATCATTCTAATGTTAGATATAAATGTAAAAATATATAAGATTAGTCTTCTCTTTTATGGTTAGTGAGTTAAGCATAATTTTATGGAATAAATGTCTTTACAATAATGGCACAACATTAAATTG
This sequence comes from Wollemia nobilis, assembly GCA_028583015.1. Classification (NCBI taxonomy): domain Eukaryota; kingdom Viridiplantae; phylum Streptophyta; class Pinopsida; order Araucariales; family Araucariaceae; genus Wollemia; species Wollemia nobilis. The sequence continues at coordinate 158,820 of JAQPPZ010016361.1, forward strand.
ATCATCGTATGAGAAGAATGAATGAATTAACCTTATCGAAACAAGATTTGACACCGAGAAGGGTGTCAAAGGGAAATATGCATGTTTGATCAAGAGAGACTAAGTTCAAGTGCATGTTGATAAGGATAGCACATTCCCAATACCAATAGTTTGTAGAGGTGACTATTGATAATCGAAGGTAACCATTCTCTAGCAAACAAAAATGGGATAGAGATCCTACATTGTAGAGAGTAACAAATGATAGAATGGGGCATCATTCCAGGTTACCATATGAGTAGTACATGAGGATGCTCATGAACCTACTCTAATTATAGAATTGCCAACTTGACTCATGGCTAGGGAGCTGGTCCATGGGGTTGGAAGGTCTAGCAGTAGATGGTATGAGCAACATTACCATCAACTAGAGCTTGGTATGATACATATGGTCTAGAAGACATGCGATGGCAGACCCTGATTAAACCTTAGCTAAAGGTCAATGATCAAGCACTGGCATAGCTACGCTAACCCAAAGCATGAATCTTTAGGTAATACTAGATGAGAGTGGAATTGTGATTCCAAGTCCACCATGCTTTGAGATGGGGAATTAGTGCATCCACCTTTCCAAGTGTTATGGGCCCTAGAAAGGCAACCCCATGCCAAGATCAAGGAAACTTGAGAAAGGAGTAAGGATATAATAGATGGCAACCTAACGTGAGAAGTTGGTCAGTCCCGAGCACTTAAAATACCATCTATAGTGGTAAATAATCTTGAAGTGTGATCCTTTATGCCAAAGTACTAATACAATGTTGGGTATAACTACATAAATGTGTGACATTTATGTTTAAATTTAGAAAAAATTGAATTTTTGTGTTTGACAACCAGGTGAGTAGACTTGGGTTGTTACACCATAGGGTTTCCATTAGCAGTAGCATTCACTATCATAGTAGTAGGTGTCATCACCACATCAACAGGTATCACCACCACACTAGCAGGTGTCACCATTGCAATGATAGGTCTCACCTGAGAAGGATGTTGAGATGGAGGTTGGGGATTCGAGTAGCGCGGGAGAAATTTCTAGATAGTGAATTAGATAGGGAAGATTCAATCACTTGAGGCTCAGCTGTCATAATTACAAATTGTGCTTACATAGACATAGAGACTTATTTTATAGGCATAGACTAAGCTTACATAGATACAAGGAGAACTTGCATAGGCACAAGCAAATATTACACAGGTATAGGCTCAGTCATAGCAAATGAAAGCTCAGTCCTGTTAGAAAAGGAGTGTGTCCTCAACAAGGTGGATCAATGTGATCATATAGTAGCAACATGGTCCATATCTTCAAATAGAGTTGAGGGGATCTACATTGCAAGAGGGTTTTTACCAAGCTCTCTATTTTTAGCTAGTGCTCGAGGATCAGTAGGTGGAGCCACCACCACATATGATGGCTGCAAGCTACACTCCATCAAGGTCTCGAACAATGATTGGTTCTATGAGGATTTAGCCACCTAGACTGCCACCCGAGGAGGACAAGGTTTCTAGGGGGTCGAGAGACCCTTGAGATGAGATGTTGAGATTTTATTTTGTAGAATCCTCTCTAATAACTAAGTATGCCAATTTTTGATTTGTGGCATACAAGATTTTATATTCCTATATATATATATTTTTTTTCTTTTTATTTTAGATCCCCTATGATGTGCATATGTAAACTATTTTGTTATTTTTGATGATTTTTCATAATGATGCTTATGGTCATGTTTGGATTTTTAATGTATTTGTTTTATCATGCATAATCAAGATAGAAAAGTGAAGTGATTTGATGTATTGTGATGTGATTTGATTTTGTTTAATAAATGTGATTGATATTTTATAGAAAAGTATAATTTTTTAAAAAAGTGTTGTTGTAGCCTAGTTTGTCATCTAGCTCATGCTAGAACTGTGATTATCATCTCTTGAGATTTGAAGGTGAGCACCCATTGATCACAGCCTAGACTAAACATTGGGAGAATCAAACTGCTTTGATTCAACCTCCAGAGAAGGTTGGCTCCTTGTCAACTTAATGAGTGTTGACTCTATTTAGCTCAAATATAGGGAAGTTAAGGATAGAAATGATAGGGTTAGAAAAGAATGGATTTAATATGGATGGGTGAAGCTAACAACATAGACATCCACATAGTATCCTTTAACAAATGATTTCAGAAAAGCATCCTAGAGGATTAACAACATTCAAAAATTATGCAATTACGCTATTGAAATGGTGTTTTGCATGTTCACAAAATTATTCCAAATATCTAGAAATATTGATTATCCAATTTCAGTAGAATAAGATCAATACCCTGATTTGACAGAAATAGAATTCTTGATAAACATGTATGCAGAAACAATTAACTCGATCTACTCTAAGTTAGCTTTTCAAATTAACAGAATAGACTAACCATAGCAGCAAGATGAGATAATATCTAAGAATCAAGTCCACCATTCAACACAGGCACAAATTCGAGGTAAACATCCCTTGTAATGCTTTATTCATCAATTTGCAAAGATCTACATAGTGGTGCAAGCAAACACTCCAGAGCCGACCATTTGGAAGGAGGTTGTTGCCCTTATTTATAGGTTTTACAATAGTCATTTTACTCTCAAGCATTACAGGGAAATTTGATTTTCTCATGGTTTCTCTAACCACTTGTCTATTCATGATGCCCACCAACTATGCCCTCCTGGTTCTATTGCAATGGCCTTCTAGTTGAGCTCATCATCACCATTGGTGATTCTTGAAATCAATTCCTCTCTGCTGATCTCACAACTGAATCTGGTTCAGTAGGATGCTTCTGGAAGGTTCTGGGTTGTAACTGCTTTCTGTTTGGCTTCTCTAGCATCAGTTTTAGTTTTTCCCTACTTCCTAGATTACATGCACAAAATTTCACCAAAAACCCTTAAGGGAGGTAGAATTTTAATTATGGTCGTAGATCTGACCATCGGATAGTTGGAGTACCACTTCTTGTTTGCATGATGGCAACAAAGGAAGGAGAGAAATCATAGCTTTTCACCTTTAGTTATTTCTCATATTTTTTGGTGCTTCTCACTTTTAGCTTAATTTTAGTGCTTTCTCATTTGCATGGCTTATGCGAAGAAGGAGGAAAAGCATGAATTTTCATTCTTCTATATTTTTACCTTTTGTTAGTGCTTCTCAATTTTAGCTTTTTCTCGATGCTTTTCATTTGCACGACTTATGTGAAGATGATCGAGAAGTGCAGCTTCCATGACTTCTTTATTTTTCTCTCTTCTTAGCGCTTCTCAACTTTAGGATCTTTTTCAATATTTTTTGACTATGCACTTGATACAAGGAAGGTTGAGAAGTGCGGTCTTTCTAGACTTCTTACTTTTAGCTCGATTTTAATGCTTTCTCACTTTCCACCTTTGCACAATACTTTTCAATTTTTTAGCACTCTTCACTTCTATGTGGTGAGTACAAAGGAAACCGAGAAGCATGCCCTTTCTAGACTTCTCACTTTTGAGCCGATTTCAATGCTTCTCAGCTTTGGGTGATTTGTAGTACTTTTGCATCTCCCTTACATACTTAGCCAAATTTTGCAAAATTTTGGCTTAAGTATGAATGTAGCCATTTTTAGCCTACATTATTGGTGCCTCCTAGGGAATCTTGCTCACAAGGTTTAAGAACTCAGAGCCTTATTCATTGGGTTTATGGAGTTGATGGGGTGAATGATTTATGGAATGGAAAATAGGGATGAGATGGAAGGTATGATTTGGGATGCATGGAAATGGATGGAGGAGTGGAGTGGGTAGGGATTTGTGAAATGATATGGAGGGAAATGAATGGTGAACTTAGACTCAACATCATGGCTCAAAAATTGCTCCTTCATGACTACCAACTTCTTGATTAGAGATAAAACATCCAGTAGCTGATAGTCATGAAGAAACTATTTGTGAAGCAAAAATGATTCTCAATTCTCAAGAGGGTTCCTCTTATAGGTAGCTTCTCAATAATCTTCCACACCATGAGCGTGAGGCTTTGTATGGGTTCATGCTTTATTTATTTTTAGACTGTTATCATACTGCAAAAACTTCACCAAAAATGTGCTTCTGATAGGTCTCTTATTTAGACCAATTTATTCATTCTACTCTTCTTCTTCGTCTTCTTCTCCTAGGTGAACCACTTTGATCTCTAGTTTTTTGAGGATGATTTCATAAATTTCATCATCTTCTTCATCTTCTTTGACTTCATCATCAATCTATTCTTCCCCTTCTTCATGGTCTTCATCATCAAACCTATTTTCATCAGACTCATATCCTTCACTTTCCTCTATGGTGACATTGATATCATCATTATCTTCTTCACTAAGTAGTTGGGTAACATGGCTTAGTGCACTTGAGGCTTGTTCCCATATCTTCTCTGGAATTCTTAGCATTAATGATATGTTCCGATGGAGTCTCTATAAGTTGGACAACCTCTTGTGGGATGGTTTAGAACCATCATTTCCCAATTTAGAGATGACATATTTTACCTCTATCAAGTTCTCGATCAGCTAGATTACTTGTTCCTACTGGATTGGTTCAGTCCACCCTTCTATTTCAGAGTCATCTTGTATGATGGAATCTATACAACTTGAAAATATTGCTTCTCCGATGAATTGATGATCTTCTCCAAAGTAGTCAGGGAATCCGAGTTACCTAAGGTGGGAGAGTTTGCTCATCATCTTGTTAGTCTTCTCCTCCAACCTAGATAGCAATTGTAGACCTTTCCATAGCAACTTATTTTTATCTAGAATATCTTTGGCTATTCCCTCAGCTATGTACCATTGTTTATTTGAAATGAGTCTGACCATGACTCTAGACTTGGTCTTTGCTAGTCTACAAATATTTTCTATTGGGGCTATCTTATGTTGAAGCTCATATTTCACTTTCTGAAGGGTATTCCTTGCACTTACTAACTCATTTGTGGCTTCATCTAAAAATACAAAAATTATCTTAGCTTCTACACTTTTTACTTTGATCTCCGACCATACCCTTCTTCGAGCTTGTTTTATGATTTCTTTAGAGAACCCAATAGGTTTGGCTCTTTCTAACAATAATTGTTGATTTAGCTAGTTGTTCTATTCTATAAGAGCCATTACCTAGGCCTGGAGACCCTCTACTTGTTCTTTGAAATTAGCTATTTCATGATATTTACATTACCACTCTTTCACCTCATCTCTAAGAGAGTTGGCCAAATCTTCACGTTCTCTGAGAGAAGTCTCCAACTGCTCTATTCTTTATTTTAGCTCTTTATTCTCCTCTCTTCTAACATCTCCTTGCAAGAAGATCATATCCATATGAGCTTTGGCCATTACCAACTCATCATAAGCTAGTAGCTGCATGATATCTATAATTTTCTTGACTATCTCATAGTCTTCCAGAGTCATCTCCTTTCTTGGTTTCTTCACTTTTGGAGTGATAGTGTACTTTATCCTCTTTTTAGACACTGGATCAATGACTATAGTTTTCCTCTTTCATGCTACATCCTCAGAGTCTTTTACCATCTACTCATTCCACCAAGATATTGCATTGAAGGCTATCTCTTCTATTCTTTGATGTTGAGCTACAACAGAGTTAGTGGTTGGAATAGATGCAGTGATCAAAGATGACCCCAAACTTATAGGGGTGAGTGGAGAGGTCAAAATAGTGGAATCTTGGTGTGAAGGAGTAGTTATCATGGCCTCTACTGATGTAGGGGGAGGAAGTGGTGTTGTGATTTGTGGACCTACTAATATCATAGATGGAATTATGGGGGTCTCATGGTTGTGAAAGTGGGGTTCCAATGGAAACTAATGGATGTTGCATGGATGGAGGTGAGATGGATGTAACAACCTAGGGTGATACAAGAGGGGGAACCTCTACTGATGAGACATGAATTTTAGAATGGGAGGGGAGATTTTCTTGGGAACTTAGAGGTGGAGGATTAGGAGGAGAAGAGATAGAAAATATACCTGAGTCCCTTGGTGGGGACTGATGTGCATCTTGATCCATGCTTGATCACTCATTTGATGGAGCTTGAACCTACTCTTCTTATGTCCCTCTTTCCTCTATTTCTTGTTCCTCTTCCTAAGGCATTCCAAAAAGGATTGCCATATATTGTGACCTAGAGATATCAGCTATTGATTTCTCTCCTTGAATAGGCTCTTGATCATGTGATTGTGAAGTACTAGGATGCTCTTATCATTAAGGGAGGTAGAACATGTGAATCTCACAATATAAGTCCTAGACATGACTTGATCTTGATTACATCTATACTTGGGTTCCACATAACCCTCAATAGATGCTCCTAGAGCCAATATTTATAGTCTTTGCTCAACCGGGATAGGTCCTACATTACCTAACTCATTAGGACCCAAACCTCCTCCTTGGTACCCTTACCTTTGCATTAGGTGAGCACCTAGTCCATATGTTTGTAATTCCCTTATTGGGGATTGGAAAGCAACATATTTTCCCTTCCCAATAGGGATATCTTCTGTAGTACCCCTAGTCCATTGAGGAGAGGATGGGGGTGTTCAAATGGTAAAAGGCTTCAATCTTGACCTGATGGCCTATTCATTACTTGCCTCCTTTGTTTGTCCAGTAGGCCTCTTGAAGCTTAGTGCTAGGAACTTTCTGGTCCCTGCTAGGTGTCGACATGTGAATCATAATAGTCTTCAAACATTCTATCAATTTTTATAGGATACTTGGAGCTTATGGTATCTGTTTCTACCCACATTTTCCAAAATTCAAACAACTTTGCAGAATTCCAAGTTTTTGTTTTCACCAAAGCTTTAACATCATCTTCTATAAAAACATGCGTTGGGTGATTTTATGGCTCATAATCTACCACCTGATCATAGAAGTCTCTCCAGGGGGTAGTGCCTCCATATGTTGAACATCCCACTCTAATTCAGATCTTTCATCATTGTTTCTGAATTTCTCGATGTGGGGATGGAGAGTTCTTTTGAACCTATTTATTTTCTCAGAGAACTTATTTTCTAGGTCATACCTCCATCTATGAGGAAGCTCCACTAAACCCATTTCTCGCATGTATTTGGTAATGCTTTTGTGTTGTCCTTTACCAACCACTATATCACTCACCTTTAAGGGATAGGTGCAGGTGCCCTTCCTGCCCTTGCCCATTCCAAAGATGATGTTAGTATAATCCTTCTAGCGATAATATTCAAGAGAAAAAATTTGCTCGATGACATAGTGAGGTAGGACAAAAGGTTTCTCAGTGAAACCATATACATGAATGATTATCCCTTCTATTAAGATATACCAATCACCTTCCTCTTCGCCCTTCTTCCTCAAAATATCTCTTGCTAATTGGGGAATTCTAGGGATTTCTCCTTTTATCAGCTTCAAAGCTAGTCCTAGGAATTCTCTATTGAAATTATAAAAAGACTCTCCTTTTCTCAAAGTATTCATCCATTTATAGATGGGTCGAGTGGTTCCATCAGGATTTGCTCTTTGTGTAGGGATGAATGGCAACTCTTCATGGTTAAAGTAGAAGAAAAGCCAAGCCAAATGGGAACAATATCTGAATGAGGACCCCTCCTTCTTTTCTTTCATCCAACTTAGGTATTCTTGGGACCAAACTGCTAAGTATTGAGGCCAATCAAAGAATATTGGGTTGTTGTTGTATCCAGAAGACTCATAATTTTTTGGGTTGGAGATGTAGTGAGTCATAGCTATCTGCCAATTGTACACTTGTCTATCAGACTATAAACCAACAATTATGGCTAGCATGGAGTAAAGTTCTAGATCTTTGAATTCTTCCAATTTGATGGGGACTAGAGGTAGGGTACTGCCACTCCATGTTTTATCTAACTGTCTAGCCACCCAATTTAGAAAATTTCTTCCCCCTTCAACATGCTTACTTAGGGCATAATATTGAGCTTGGGCCTTAGTGGAAAATGCTTTGGCTCTTGAGCCTAGTTCTACCCCTGGGGTGAAGGCATTATTGAAGGATTGAGCTTTGAAATGCATCAGGGTTTTGCCCTCAATGCTCTACAATATCTTTTGCTTGGGGTCAAAATTCTCCATGATAGCTTGGATGAGTTCAGGGTATGGATGCACAGAATCACACATGTAAAAATATAGTAATGAACTTACCACTATCACCTTTGAGTTTGAGGATGATATGCACTTCGTGACCCTTTGTTCTACCTCTATCCTCATTTGGGACTTCTCCTTGAAGGTGGTAACTGTATCAACAATTTTGCTTGCATTATCTTGGAAATGACTACTTACTTTAGTTTCCTCAGAAGGGGTATTCATGGTAGAAGCAGATGACGATGCCATGGTTTTGGGTAGAATTGAACTACTTCCCTCTAAAATAAAATTCTAATATTTTGGTTACTCTGTAGAAAACTACTCTCCTCTTTCCTTCGCACAAATATCAGAAATCAAATTTCGTAGCAAGAGTAAACTTTGTTGAGCAATACCGAACATATAGTCATCTCAGTACATGTGATTTAAATGAGGTGGTTACAATGTTCTTCTACATGTGAACCAATATTGATGCCATTGCTTCCTATGATTGGGTCACCTTCGAGGTTGACGATGCTTCTTGGACACGTATGCACTTCTCATACTTGGGAATATAAAATACAGTGTTGGCTTTGCTTTGGATCATGGGCCCTACATTTATTTTGAGCTTTTCTTGATTGAGTGTAATCCTCCTCGGATCTCTCTTTTCTCGTTTACGTAAAAAATATTCTTTTCTTGTAATGAGGTGGTGCCACTATGAGCCATGTAGCATGGTTGAATTATGAGATAGTTGGGCATTGTGGCTTGTGAGGGTACTTGCCACCATGGATTAGCCTTTGTCTTTTAGTTGCCCTTATCATAAAATAAAGTGCAAAAAGTGAAAATATTTACAAGTTTATGATACATATGATACACAGGGGACAACTCACTATTGGACGTACAACTTGAGGTGATATCCATTCACTAGGATGGGTAGCACCTCTCCTTCTTAATTTTCAACTAGAAGGTATTTTTCTATTTGATAGATTCTATTTGGAAGGGACCTTCCCAGAATGAGTCAAAATTTTCATGCTTACCTAGCTTGGCTTTGTCTACATTCCATTTTAAAACCAAGTCACCAACTTTAAACTTTTTGAGTATGGTTTTCTTATCGAACCAACCCTTTGTCTATGATAAGTGTCTTTGGAACCTTTGGTAAGATTCCTCCCTCTATTCTTCCAAATGCATCAGTTGAAGTAGTCTTTCATTCACAGGGTCTTCTTTATCAGAATCACTATCGTTGATGTATTTCAAAGCTGGCAATTCTAAATGGATTGGTAGCATGACTTCTTTTCCATAGACCAGAGTATAGGGAGATGTACCTATAGATTTTTTCATGGTAATTTGATCTGCCCATAATACTTGGTTCATCAACAAATGCCAAGATTTCTTATTGTCTTCTAACGATCTTTTGAGCATCCTGAGGAGATTTTTATTGCTTGATTCTGCTAGGCCATTTCCTTATGGGTAATAATTTGAAGAATTCTTCAAGTAAATGCCATATTTTCTAGAAAAGTCTATATACTTGGCTCCTATGAAAGTTGGGCCATTATCACTTACCAAAGCTTTAAGGATTCCAAACCTGGTGATCAGAGTTTCAAGGAATTCGAGCACTACATCCTGATCGCACCTCTTGGTTGGTATTGCCTCCACCCATCTAGTGAAATAATCCATGGTAGTTAAGATGTACATGTGGCCTACCAAATAATTAGGACTGATCTCTCCTACAAAGTCTAGACCCCACTATTGAAAAGGTTGCTCAACCTGTATTGGTTGTAGAGGCATTACAACCTTTTTATTTCTACCTATGTATCTCTGGCATTTATCACAAGCTCTAGAAATTTTAAAAGTGTCAGAAAAAATATTAGGCCAGAAATAACCTGCCCTTATAATTTTTAGTGTAGTAGATCTTCCCGAATAATGGCCTCCAGATGGTCCATCATGAAATTCCTTTAAGACTTTATGCTTTTGATTTTCTCTTATACATCTTAAGAGAATGCCATCAAGATTTTTTTGTAAAGTTCTCCAGAAAGTATGGTATAATGCAAGGCTTGAAGCCTATACCTCCTCCTTTGTGAAGCATTGAGATTTTGAGGATAGATCCTGATCTAGAAGTAACTTGTGAGTTGATCTATCCAATCAGCTTCTTGTGGGAGAGTCTCATCCTCTTGATCTAGCTCATTGATCTGGCATACTACTTCTTCTCATGGATTTGTTGTAGCCACTAATTCTTGATAGAGAGCTCTACCCCTTACCACCTTGGTGGGGTGAATTTCAATGTCAAACTCTTGAATATTTGTAATCCAACCTGCTCTTTTCTCACCAAGTTCCCCTTGTAATATGAAAGCTCTTACGTCGGGATGGACTACATAGACCAATGTTTTGCTTTGAGCTAGATATTGTCTAAACTTTTTTAATGACTTCATGACTACAAATATTTGCCTTTCTATGAAGTTGTATTTTACCTAGTATTCATGCAAGGTTTGGCTCCAAAAGAAGATAGGATGTTCATTCCCCTATTCATCCTTTTGGGTTAGTACAATGGCATAACTCTCTTCAATGCCATAAGCATAGAGAATGAAGTCTCTATCAAAGTTTGGATTGACTAATACAGGAGCTATGGCGATGGCCTATTTGATCATTTCAAATGCTTGCTTTCTTTTATCGATCCATTTATAATCTGCATTCTTTTTGAGCAATTCTGAAATTGGTCTTATAATCTGAGAAAATTCTGAAATGAATTTCCTTACAAAATTAATCTGCCCAAAGAAATATTGTAGAGCCTTCTTGTTCATCGGGAGGGGTAATTCTAGTAGTGCTTTCACTCTATCAGGGTCAATAGACATCCCCTATTTTGATACTACATGCCCTAGCAACTTTCCTTCATGAACTGCAAAGATGGACTTCTTAGGATTTAATGATATGCCAAATTCTCTATATTTCTAGAATTCCTGTTCTAAATGATAAAGATGATCCTGTATTTCATGTTAGAACAAAGTCATATCATCTAAGTATATTAGAATTATTTTGTTGATCAATTTACCAAATGCATAATCCATAGCTCTTTGAAAAGTAGCACCAGCATTTGATAGACCAAATGGCATTCTTTGGTAGGTGAAAGTGCCCCACTTTGTTGTAAATGTAGTTTTGTGTTGGTCTTCATTTTTTACCCAAATTTGGTTGTACCTAGAGAAACCATCTAGTAAGGAGAATATTTCTACCCCTACTACCATTTGTAATATTTGGTCCATCTATGGTAAGGGGTAGTGGTCTTTCAGAGAAGCTTGATTCAGATTCCTGAAATCCACACAAAGGTGAATATCACCATTCTTCTTCCTTATCGGGACTAGATTGGCTACCCAAGTTGAGTGTTTGACTGGGTAAATTATCTTAGCTCTTAGTAGCTTAAGTAATTCCTCCCACATAATTGCTTCAATATTGGGGTTTACTACCCTTTGCTTTTGTCTGAATGGTCTAGCATTCGACACTAACTCGATAGTATGTTGGATGACATTTTTGTTGTATACCTTCAAGTCATCATAAGTCCAAGCTATTATATCTTGATACTTGTGGCATAAAGCTCTAAAGCTCTCAATTTCTTCTATAGTACACTAGATACCAAACTTCAGCTTTTCTCCATTCTGCATCTCAATTTCTTTGTAGATTTGATCATCGACCTTCATTTGCTTTAATATTTTGCCATCTTCATTATCGAATAAGCTCTCTAGAGTAATCAAGCCTTTGGGTATGTGGTTGTTTTTCAACTGAATCATCCCCTTTTGATCAAACTCTTGAACAATCTCACCATTTGAAAGAGCACAATCTACTTCTTTGATTAAAAAATCTACAATTTGTTCATCATCTTCAAAGACTTGCCAGTAAACCTATTTATCAAGCACAGATGGCCTAAAAACTAGTTTAACTCTCTTATTTTTTGGAGATCCATAATCTACTGAGAGAGAGAAATTAGCTCCCTTAACAACTAATGCATCTACCAAAGAATTATGTTGTCTAGGGATGACCCATAAATTCAAAGCATCAAAATATTCCATCAGGTCCTAGACTCTATTCCTATAAGCTTTTAGATAATGATGCTTACTACTATACTTTTTAGTAACCTGATTTACGATTAGTTATGAGTCACCATAAATGTCTAGCATCTTAATGCCCATCAATTCTACTTGCATTAACCCTAAACAAAGAGCTTCATACTCTACAATATTATTTATGCAAGACCATGTGAGTCTAAAAGAAAAACTCTTTGTTCCCTCAGATGGAGATTTTAGAACTACACCTGCTCCAGCTCCATTTTTGCATTTTGCTCCATCAAAATGCATTGTCCAAATTTTGGACTCTCTTAATGATTGATTGGAGATTGCAAGAATTTTCTTATCTACTTATGATATTATACTATATGTCCCTAATCTTGTCTCTAGTAGAGCTTGATCATTTTGGAAAGGTAGTTGATCATCAACTTCCAAATCCTCCAAGAGTTCTACCAGTTCTGGCTCTTCCATAACTGAGTGATTGTACATTTCTTCTTCTATCTTCTCAATATGGTAAGTGATTGGTTTTTTAGGAATCAGTCTTATTCTTCTTCCTTTATGAGGTATCATCATACCAGAGTAGTCTAGGTACATGTATCCTCCCATATTGGTGGTAAATTCTCTAGAAAGACATAAGCCAAAGTAGGGTTCAAGGTCTACCACTACGATCTCTTGTACAATAGTGACTTCAGGAGCTCTGTGCAACCTCATTAATACATCTTTTACTACTCCCATAGTTTTCACTGGGGTACCATCTAGTTGTAGAATGCCTTGACAAGAGCGGGTGTATTCCATACCCATATCATCACAAATAGCCTTGGGCATTACCATGGTAGATGCTCCAGAGTCAATCATACAGTTATGGACAATCCATCCCTCCATTCTTAAGGAAATATAGAATGGGGGAGGCTTATTTTTCAAAGTAGTAGGTGTCAGTTGTCTCTATTCTAGGGGCTGGTTGAGCATGGTAGCCATATATTTTCCTTGAGATTTCTTGTTAAGAGATGCTTTTAACAAATCAATATGACCAAGGAGGAAAAGAGTATCATAGAGACTTGCTCTTGATGGTGTCTTTTTAAGCTCTTCTACAATGTTAAATTTAGGTTTATCCAAAGGATTTCTCTCTTCCCTTCTATCCATATCTCTGAATCTTCTTTTGTACTTTTGGGTAACTTCAATCCTCTACCTTTTAGTGATAGAGGGGAATTGTAGTTTCTCTCTAGCTTCCTCTTTAGAACCTGGTTGTTCTTTATCCCTATATATTGGTTTTGGTGCAACTTTACCCTTTTCATATCTCTGAGGTGTTAACTCTGTAGCAGCTTGAGGAATAGGGAATTTATCCTTGTTTGACAAGGGTTGATCCTTCTTATTCTGAGAAGGAACCTGAAATGATCCCAATTTTTGAGAATCAACTTGTATTGGTTTCTTCCTAGATCTAGTCAATACTGCAACATGTTCTGATTCAGAAGAGCTAGGTTCTTCATCCTTTTTCTCATGGTGTCTCAACATATTAATTCTCCCTTTCTAGTTATTTTCTACTTTTTCCATAGCTTGTCAGATATGATGTTGATACATATAACAAGACTCAGGGTCATGTGGATCATTGTAAACCAAGCACCAGATATTAACTAGAGTTATTTCAAGATTTAAATCATATTCTTCTTGATTAGTATTGACCCTTGGTCCTACACTATTGCTTGAACTAGGCTTTTGATATTTATTTATGTAAGGAAATATCCTTGGTTGAGACCTCTCAACTTCTCTCTTCTCTATAGCATTGACCTTGTTGTTGATAGTTTTCAAAGAATTCTGAATATCAAGAAGTACTGAGGAATCCTGAGATGGTTATGAAGGAAGAGGAGGAAAAGGTACAATAGCAGGTAACTTTGGAGTTGGGCTTGCCATTGAGAGATGAGTTGCAATAGGAATAGGATTCATGGAAGGAAGATATGGGATAGAGGGTTGCTATGTAATTTTAGGAGTATATGGAGTAACATGCTTGGAGGGTAATCTTCCAACTGAAATCAAGATATCTTCAGCATGAACTATTGCTTGATAAACATTAGGAAATGTGGTGATTCCAGATTGTTGAGTTTGCAGACCAATATCTAGCCCTAAAGCTCTGATGTAATATCTGTAAGCTAAGGGAGAAGTAGGTCTAAACTCATTAGGGATTCTTTTCCAAGTTCTGCTAAATCTGAGATTAAAATCTAAAATTGATTCTTGTGGGTGTCTCTGAATGATAGTAAACTGAGTCAAGAGTGAGAATGGATCTATAGACTCATTGAATTCTTCTACAAAAGGACCTACCAAATCGGCCCAATTCCTGATAGAACCATTTTCCAAAGTTCTGAACCAATGCAAAATTTTACCTCTGAAAGAAAGAACCAACAACTTTACAATGACATCTTCATGCCTTATGTTATGAACAACTACCATTGATAATACATCCTGACAATGCTCATATGTTGTTCTTCCAATGCCATCATAGGTAGGGATGGCTTTAATAGTAGCTTGGGGAATGTCATGTGAAGCTAGAAATGATAGTGGAGTTGGGGCATCCCAATATGGATAATTATGTAGAACATCATCCCATTCTTCTACCATATTGGTCTGAGTACTAGAAGAATCTGAAGAAGAGGATGTTGTTGGGATTTCTTCTATGGAAGTTTTAGAGGAAGAGTATCTAGGATACTTAGATCCTGAGAATAGCTCATAGAAATTTGTAGGTTGTTCACTTTTCTTAGTTGCGCCTCTAGTGAACATGAAAATTTAAAAGTTAGGATTGAGGCTTTACTAGATTTTATTTTCAGGGAGTCACCAAGTGAATTTACTTTCTCCGCATATGAGGTCAAAATAATTCACTAAATTTTGATTCCTTTGGGTAAAACATATGTGGTGGATTGGTCCCACCGAGCATGCCAAAAACTATTGTAGCCTAGTTTGTCATCTAGCTCATGCTAGAACTATGATTATCATCTCTTGAGATTTGAAGGTGAGCACCCACTGATCATAGCCCAGACTAAACATTGGGAGAATCAAACTACTTTGATTCAACCTCCAGAGAAGGTTGGCTCCTTGTCAACTTAATGAGTGTTGACTCTATTTAGCTCAAATATAGGAAGGTTAAGGATAGAAATGATAGGGTTAGAAAAGAATGGATTTAATATGGATGGGTGAAGCTAACAACATAGACATCCACATAGTATCCTTTAACAAATGATTTTAGAAAAGCATCCTAGAGGATTAACAACATTCAAAAATTATGCAGTTACACTATTGAAATGGTGTTTTGCATGTTCACAGAATTATTCCAAATATCTAGAAATATTGATTATCCAATTTCAGTAGAATAAGATCAATACCCTGATTTGATAGAAATAGAATTCTCGATAAACATGTATGTAGAAATAATTAACTCGGTCTACTCTAAGTTAGCTTTTCAAATTAATAGAATAGACTAACCATAGCAGCAAGATGAGATAATATCTAAGAATCAAGTCCACCATTCAACATAGGCACAAATTCAAGGTAAACATCCCTTGTAATGCTTTATTCATCAATTTGCAAAGATCTACACAGTGGTGCAAGCAAACACTCTAGAGCCGACCATTTGGAAGGAGGTTGCTGCCCTTATTTATAGGTTTTACAATAGTCATTTTACTCTCAAGCATTACAGGGAGATTTGATTTTCTCATGGTTTCTCTAACCACTTGCCGTTCATGATGCCCACCAACTATGCCCTCCTGGTTCTATTGCAATGGCCTTCTGGTTGAGCTCATCATCACCATTGGTGATTCTTGAAATCAATTCCTCTCCATCGATCTCTCAACTGAATCTGGTTCAATAGGATGTTCTAGAAGGTTCTAGCTATAACTACTTTCTGTTTAGCTTCTCTGGCATCAATTTCAATTTTTCCCCTACTTCCTAGATTACACATGCAAAAGTTCACCAAAAAACCCTTAAGGAAGGTAGAAGTTTAATTGTGGTCATAGATCTATCCATCAGATGGCTAGAGTACCACTTCTTGTTTGCATGATGGCAATGAAGGAAGGAGAGAAATCATAACTTTTCACCTTTAGCTATTTCTCATATTTTCTAGTGCTTCTCACTTTTAACTTAATTTCAATGCTTTCTCATTTGCATGGCTTATGCGAAGAAGGAGAGAAAGCATGACTTTTCATTCTTCTATATTTTTACCTTTTGTCAACGCTTCTCAATTTTAGCCTTTTCTTAATACTTTCTGGTTTGCATGACTTATGTGAAGATGATCGAGAAGTGTGGCTTCTATGACTTCTTTATTTTCCTCTCTTCTTAGCGCTTCTCAACTTCAGGTTCTTTTCAATATTTTTTAACTATGCACTTGATACAAGGAAGGTTGAGAAGTATGGTCTTTCTAGACTTCTTACTTTTAGCTTGATTTTAGTGCTTTCTCACTTTTCACCTTTGCGCAATGCTTTTCAGTTTTTAATGCTCTTCACTTCTGCATGATGAGTACAAAGGAAACTGAGAAGCGTGCCCTTTTCCAGACTTCTTACTTTTGAGCCGATTTTAGTGCTTCTCAGCTTTGGGTGATTTGTAGCGCTTTTGCATCTCCCTTACATACTTAGCCAAATTTTGCAAAATTTTGGCTTAAGTATGAATGTAGCCTTTTTTGGCCTACAAGTGTGTTAGGAAATATATCCTTACAATTTTGATTAGTCAGGAATAAACCTTGAGGATGTATGCTTGTATATGACTGTGAATGGAGGTTACCCCTCACGTTGGTCATGAAGTAAATCTTGTGTGAGGTTTTGTTGTTATGTTGACATCGAAGGGTTATGATCCAAAAGTAGTTTGAAATTTTTGATTGAAAGTGATATGATTGGTGATAAGTAATGTGTAACCTTAAGATTAATTTTGATTAAAACTTAAGGGAAGTAAGACATAGTATGAATGATTGAGCATGAAAAATGGGATAGAGGACTTGCGCTAGGCATAATATTCCTAGTGTGAAGTAAATGAAGAAATTTTACTAGGGTTATCTCATGCCATCATCGTGAAGTCTTTATGCAACTACATGACCAAGCATTTATGTATGATCAATGCAAATTTTTGTATATGGCAAGCAATCATGCAATATGATGAAATAGGTAAATGCATTGTACTAAGGTAGTAGATATGAAATGCAAGACTAATTTAGTTTTAGGTTCAATTTCTTATGCTAATAGTCATACAGATCCATGAAGATATAGTGACTTCAGCTAATCAAAACTCAAAGAGAATCTTGGTCATTTTTGAGATGAAATCAAGTTTATCAAGAACCAATGTGTGTGATTTATGCATTCTTTTCCCATATTGATCTTAATTATGATGCAAAATATCTCAAGGATCAAATGTGTGTGCTTATGAAGTTCATTTACCAATTTTGAGTGAGGTAATGATGCAAGTCAATTTAAGAACCATTGTGTGTGCAAAGTGGATTCATTTACTAGTCTTGAATAATATAAATATTAGACCAGTCATGGAGGGAACAAAGAGCTAGCTTATCCTTATGTACGGTTAGAGGTATTTTCAAGAGAGACGTGTCACCATGCATGAGTGTACTCCACTATCAATCAAGCATCTATAGCCTTGGTGGAGGTTAGCCCCATAGTCCAATGATATGATTTTTAAGTTTTGGGGAATCGAACTACCTAACCATCTGGATGGAAATGTAGTTCTATCCTTATAAATTTAAATATTTATTTTTGATTATTTATATATTTATTTTTAAATCCAAGGTTTGGGGAATTAGATTATCAACAAGTTCAATGAGAATTTTTACCCTATCCTTACTACTTGAAGCCACCAATCTTTGGGGAATCGGATTCTCAACAAGTCCGATGAGAATTTTTACCCTATCCTTACTACTTGGAATTTATTTATTTGTGTATTTATTTGTTGGACTATGTGCATAATGGGACAAGCAAGAAATACCTTTTCACTTCAAGGTTTGAACCAATCGATGCATCATCCTTTTCTTAATGCAATATTTTTTTAATAAGTGTAATATATGGTTGGTTCAAAAATGGTAAAATCAATTCCCAAAACTCAAAATTTTCTTAATGAGAAGTAGTGATTTTGATTCAAGAGAGATTTTTAATCAATATCTAGAATCAAGATTTTATTAAAATATGAATCTTGTGAGTGGTTCAAGATAAACTCTTAATCACATCAAAAGGACCAAGATTGACTATGAATTTGATAGCATCTATCTAATATTTAAACAATATAATAATTGGATGTGACTATATGCCATATGCAATTGGACCAAAACCAATTATGGATGTGCAATGAATGTAGCTATATGATAGATGATTTATGTGAGATGATTGAAATTATAGAATGAACTACATGCAACAAATGCTTTATGTACAAAATGTAAGATGACTATGTACAATGGTGAGACATGAATTTATGCATAGTATCTTTTAAGGTGCATTATGTTCATTGGCTCCTTAAGATATTTTCCATCTAATGTGGCCAAATGATATGCACCTGATCCAAATTTAGTGGTTATGATAAATGGTCCTAACCAATTTGGTTGAAATTTACCTTTGATATTTGTTCGAGCATTGGTGTTTTTATAATTTTCTTTGAGAACTAAGTCACCAACCTCAAAATATCTAGTATGAAATTTCTTTGAGTATGATCTTTTAAGTTTTTCTTGATAGGTGCAAAGATGCTCTAAGGCATTTATGCACTTTTCATCTAGAAATTCTAGTTGACTTAATCATCCAACATGATATTCATCTCCTACTTCAACATCTTGAAGTAAAATTCCTAAATAAGGTACTTCAAGTTCAAAGGAAAATACGACTTTAGTGCCATAGACCAAGACAAAAGGGGAAGCACCTATGGGGGTTCGAACACTGGTCTGATAAGCCCATAAGGTTGGATATAATTGTATGTGCCAGTCTCGACCCCACTTATTAACCAACATTTTTAAGATTTTGATTAAATTTTTATTAGATGCTTCAACTTGGCCATTTCCTTATGGATAATAAGGAGTAGACCATCTATGCTAGATTTTATATTTTATGCAAAGCTTTTTTATATATTTATTTTTAAAGCAAGTTCCATTATCGAAGACAAGCGTAGAGGGAATCCCAAATCTATAGATGATTTGATTAAAAATAAATTTAGAGACTTGGGTTCCTGTGCAAGAAGCCAATGGCATGGCTTCTACCCATTTTGTAAAGTATTTAGTTGTTGTTATGATAAACTTATGACCGTCAAACGAAATTGGATTAATCTTCCCAATGATATCGAGGCTCCATTTTGAAAAAGACCAAGGGGAAGAAATGGCTTGAAGATCTTGAGTAGGAGCATGAACAAGATTTATATGTCATTGAAACTTGTCACATCGATGCACATAATCATTGGCATCCTTCTCCATGGAGGGCCAAAAATAACCCATTCATAAGAGTTTTTTGGCTATGGAATTACCACTAAAATGGCCTCCACAAGATCCATCATGCACTTCACTTAGTGCCTTTTGGGATTCTTCTAGGTTGAGGCATATTAGAAGGATACCTTCAAAAGACCTTTTATAAAGCGTATTTCCTATGATAACGAAGTGAACGACTCATTTACGTAGAAGTCTACGTTGGTTCCTATCTAGACCATCTGGAAGTGAGCCATTTTGGAGAAAGTTAAGGATATCTGCATACCATGGTTCTGATGATGTTTCTTCAATTGTAAAGATATCCAAGGGTGCTAAGCAAGATTCTAGTGAGGTAGGCTCCTAGAGTTGATGAATGATGATAGTAGCATGATCATCATCCAACTCCAAAGGAATGAGAGAAGCGGCTACTACCATAGCATCCACAGAATGATTACTAGTGCGAGGGATAGCTTCAATAGTGACTTTCTCAAATAAAGACATAATATTTAAGATAAATTCTTTGTAAGGATGAAGTTTCTCATCTCGAGTTTGGTAGACATTATTAATTTGATTTACCACAAGTTGTGAGTCTCCAAAAATTGATAGGATTTTAATATTTAAAGCTAAAGTTGCTTGTAAGCCAAGGATTAAGGCCTCATATTCTGTTGTATTATTTGTACAAGAAAATTGGAGTTTAAAAGATAATGGAATAAGTTGTTTCTATGGAGACACCAATATAATGCCTGCACCTACGCCACTCATGCAATGGGATCCATCAAAGAATAGAGACCAAGAGTCTGACTGATCATCCTCTAAATTAAGACATTCATCTAGAAATTCTATGGTTAAGGGATGAGTCGATTCAAGAGGAGCAGCAACAAGTTGATCTGCTATAACTTACCCTTTAATGGACTTTTGACCAATAAATGTTAGGTCAAATTCACTCAAAGCGAGAACCCATTTTGCTGCTCATCCTGATAAGTAAGGTCTACTCATCAAATACCGTAATGGATCGAATTTTGCTATGATGAATGTTCTTTGACTAAGCATATAGTGACGTAGTTTTTGTGTAGAGAATACAATAGCTAAGAAAATATTTTCTAGGGGTGTGTAACGAGTTTCATAACTTACTAAGGTTCTACTAATGTAGTAAATGGCTCGTTCTTTCTTTTCCTCATCATGTTGGGCAAGCATTGCCCCTAATGCAAGCTCTAAAGAAGAAATATATAAGATAAAAGGGTGTTCTAGTCTAGGAGGAACAAGTACTAGTGGTGTAAGTAAGTAATTTTTGAGAGCTTCAAAGGCTTCTTGACATTCAACATCCCAATTAAAAGGGGTACCTTTCTTAAGTAGCTTAAGAAAATGTTGATATTTATCTACTAATTTGTCAATGAAATGATGAATGGATTGAAGTTTACCTTGTAAACTTTGAAGCTCTATCAAATTCTTCGATGGTGGCATGTTTATGATAGCATCAATTTTAATAGGATCTATTTCTATTCCTTGCATAGAAATGATAAATCCCAATAATTTACCAGATTTAATCCCAAAAACACATTTATCCGGGTTTAGATAGACTTTGTATTCACGAAGCCTATCAAACACTCATCGTAGGTCAAGGATGTGACCTTCCTCTTTAATAGAGTGAGTGATAATATCATCAACATAATCATGCAAGATATCATACATCATGTCATGAAACACATATGTCATGGCTCATTGATAAGTTGCACCTACATTCTTTAGACCAAAGGGTATTACTTTCCAACAAAAAGTTCCCCATGGTGTAATGAAAGTAGTCTTGGGTTGGTCTTCTGGTGCTATACGAATTTGGTTATATCCTAAAAATCCATCCATAAGGGATAACATCCCACTCCTAGCTATAAAATCAACAATTTGATCCATATTAGGAAGGGAAAATCATCCTTGGGACATGTGGCATTGATGTCCCTAAAATAAGTACATACTCTAATTTTCTTAGCCTCTTTTTTAGATACTAGAACGATGTTGGATATCCAATAAGAATAGTCGATGGCTTGGATAAAATCCATATCTAAGAGCTTTTGTAACTCTTCTTTAACCAACAAGGCTATTTTAGGATGCATCTTCCTAAGATTTTGTTTTATGGGTTTAGCATTAGGATGGACCACTAAATGGTGCATGACTATAGAGGGATCTAAGCTAGGCATATCTGCATAGGTCCATGCAAATATATCAAGATATTCTACAAGGAGTTTCATATATCTAACTTGTTCTTCTTCACTCAAAGTGGCTCCTATATTAACCATGTGGGGATTGGCTTCAGTGCCAATATTAACCTTCAAAACATCCTCTACTACAATGCTCAAATCCCTTTCAAAGTTGGGAGGAGTAGGTGAAACACCCATTTCTTGAAGTTCTTCTAGGGATAGTTTTACCAATTCATCTTGTGTAGTCGATATTTGAACATGGGCTATGCATGGGATGGATCCATCAAAGAAGAAACCATTTTGCATGACTTCATCAGGTGTGATGTCATAAAATACATCTCCTTCCACACATTCATCTAGAGTGGCAATGATTTTAGGATGAACCATCGAAAGCATGTTGCAATAAAAATGGGAGGGAAAAGGGGGTTTCTCATCCCTTTTGATATCTTTTAGGTGTTTCTAATTTTCTAAATATTCTTCATATGTGATAAGGTGATCATCATCATCGAAGGGGAAGGGTTGGAATTTTGTGGAAATATAACCAATACCACATCGTGTGGGCCACTCTTCGACATCAAGGGGTTCGCGTATGTCATTTTTTAGGTGACCTAAGACTTTTCCCCTATAACCCATGTCACACATGATTTTCTTGGAAATATTATACCTATCTAAAAAATAATAGTGGGTAAAACTATTTTCATCAAAGATTAAACCTATTTTATCAATGATAATGTCATCTGTAGAATACCCTACAAAAATTAAGGCACAATTTCCAACATGGTATATGTTTCCTTTCTTGCAAGGTAACCTAGTTGTATGTGGAGATACCGGTAATCGAGACAAAATATATTCTTGTACAACAAAATTAGCATGTTCAACTAGGGCTAGTATGGTGGATAAATCGGGTAGTATCTCATCTATAAGAGGATACGATGTAGAGGGATCATTGGTGCTAGAAGGTGGAGATGTGTCAGAAGAATGTGGTTGATCAGGTGTTGGTAAGGATGAGTCAGAAGAAGTAGGTGCTAATGATGATAGAGATGGACAAAAGGGAACATCAACAGGTTCAGTCATAGCACACATTTCAAAAGGTCTAGGATCACCATGAATAGTGACCAATTGATTTTTAAATTCAAATTTCATGCATTGATGCAAGGTAGAGGGGACTGCCCTCATTGCATTAATCCAAGGACATCCTAGAAGAATGTTGTATGATGTTGGGTAGGATACAACATAAATGGAAGTGTCCAAAATTCTAGGACCAACTTGTAGTGGGATAGACATCACACCACAAGATTCTTGGGTTTCATTATTAAAGGCTTTGATGATCATATCGATTCTCCTTAAATCCTCATTTCTAAATCCAAACCTCTTAAAAAATTCATAAGTACAAATATTCAAAGATGATCCATTGTCGATCAACACTCTTTTAACACAAACATCCCCAATTAATGTTGTTATATACAAAGGATTATCCCTATGCAAAATTTGAGGAGGAATATCTTTATCATGAAAATCAATAAAGTCTACTCCATGAGAGGCTACAACATCAACCACAGTAGTTGGCTCTATATCCTGAGGTACCATCATTTGACTTAGGGTATTCATCAATTCTTCCCTATGAATGGGGGAAGATCTAAGTAGGTCGAGAAGGGAAATTCTAGTTGTTGTGTTA
Organism: Wollemia nobilis; assembly: GCA_028583015.1. NCBI lineage: Eukaryota > Viridiplantae > Streptophyta > Pinopsida > Araucariales > Araucariaceae > Wollemia > Wollemia nobilis. The sequence goes on from JAQPPZ010016361.1 coordinate 182,163, forward strand.
GCTAGTTGTTCATTGATATCAAAGGGTGTCTTTTGCTAAGGTTTGGCTAGATTATTATCTTTATGAGGTACCTTCAAGACAAAAGGTGGTTGAGTGATATCACTTGGTTGAGCTATAGGTAGTTGGGGTTGAGATGCTTGAGCTTGAGCTTGTTGTCTAGTTATGGCTCCAATCGTACCTACTATACTACTTGGTTGATGAAGTGGTTGTGTAGTAATAGGTGAAGTGGATGAGTTGAATTGAATGGGATGTGGTCTTGCGATTGTTGCTTGCTCTATAGGAAGTAATTAACATGAAGATGGGTGAGTTGTTAGCACTCTTGGAAATGGTTCCTCGAGAACTAACAAATTTGTAATAGGTAAGATTGGTCCTAACTCATATTCCGAGCTATTAGAGTGAAGGGAACTAATATCTACCTTTGATTCTGATTCACTTTCTATATGTTCAAGAGATAAAGGTTGAGGTTCTTTCTCTTGAAATTTCTTGATTGTAACTATAGATTGTGTAGGCACAAGTATAGTTTGTGAAGGTTGTGGTGGTAGGAGGTTACCAATCATTCCCACATAACGCATTGGATGGGGTACACTTCTATAATCCAGTTGATTCACTGCTTCCTTACCACAGTTGGGTAATGGGTTTTGGAAGATATCTAGATTTTGATTGGTATTTTGTGCCTATTGTGTTTGCGTATTTGCTGGAGGATTGGGGTTTTGAGGAGGACTTTCCACTTCTAGCTTACCATTGTCAATTAGGTCTTGCACTAAATGTTTTAGTCTTTTACAAGTATTTGTTGGATGACCATCAACTCGATGAAAATCGCAATGTTGATCTGATCTATACCAAGGTTGAGAGGTATCTGGTTGTCGTATTGTTGGCAATTCTATCAAACCTCTTTCTAGTAGTTGTGGCAAGACCATCGACAAGGGTTGATTTAACTTTGTGAAATTTCATGGTGGAGGTTTTTGTGGTGCTTTTAACACAAATTTCTTTGCAGCATCCACAACATTAACATTTGTGGGGGGTCTATTATCTGTGACCCCATCTCCTACCACATGTTTATTTTTGTATTGATTTTTGGATGATTTATCTTCATCTTTTCTCTTAAGTTGTCCCCTTCTAATAAGAGCTTCTTCTACTCTTCTTGCCAAATCAATGGCTTGATCAAAAGAGGTTATAGTGGCAGTTGCTAATTCATAGGATAATTGCTCTTGTAAGTTCCCAATGAAGATTTCTAGCATCTCTTTTGGAGGTAAAATAAAGTGTAATTTACCTAAGAGTTTCCTCCATCAAGCTAGAAATTTAGTAAAATTTTCTTCTTTTCCTTGTTTTAAATTATACAAGTCTTTAATCATGATATGCCTCTCTATGTAGGCACCAAATTGATGCACAAATAATTTTGTAGTTTCTTCAAAATTTCTTAAGGAATGTGTTGGCAACTGATAATACCATTCTAAAGCCATACCCCCCAAAATTTTAGGAAATATTTTTAGCAGTAACATATCATCATAAGCAATATCATGACATGTTGTTCTAAACATGTGAAGATGTTCAATTGGATCTTTAGTCCCCTTATAGATTGGAAGGACTAGCATGGGAAAATGTTTAGGATATGGTCTAGCTACAATAATGGGATCCAATGGTTGATTACACATCTCCTTATAACTATATGTGGGATGATAAGGATCTATGTGGTCTAATTGAGAAGCTAATTGTTTCACTATAGCTTCAAGATGGTGTGGTTACCCATTGTGCCTATTTTGTGCCACTATGTTTGCATAAGGAGGGTAATAGGTAGCTTGTGCTACCAAATAGGGAGTTGGAATGGTGATACTATTGTGCATAGGATTGGAAAAAGTAGGGTTGGTATGCCCATAGGGAAATGCATTTTGTTGAAAGGTTGTTTGAAAAGAAGTAGGAATTTGTGAATGAGTTGGGTGTACATTTTGATTTCTTTGTGATGTAGAAGCTTGGGCAAATCGGTTGTTGAGATATTGAGAAAGAAAATTATTAGTGGTAGAAGGAGGTGGTTGTTTTTGAGTGGAGACAGTTGTAGTAGCAACATAAATAGGTTGTTGTTGAGGTGCTACTAATGCTTGAATTTGTGAATGAATATCTTGAGAATGTAAAAATTGGGCATCACTAAGGGGAGGACCACCATAGGTGACATGTTGAAATAGAGGGAGGTTATATGAAGTGGCACTCGCATACATCTTTGGTTGTGGGTAAAGTCAAAAGGCTTCTTCCAAGGATGCTTCAATTGAAAAATCACCCTTCATAATTTGGTCTTCTAGTTCAAAAGCATTGGTGAGAGTAGGATGATTGTGACTTAAGAAACCCCAAAAATGTTTTACAGATTCAAAATGAATATCTCCCTTAGGTCCTACTTTAGGCTCAAAAGGATCTAGTGTTTCTTCTTCTTCTTCTAGTTTGTTCTATTTGTGCTACTTGTTCTTCTTGGTTTTCTCCTACTTCTACTTCAATATTTTGTTCATTAGGATTCTCAGTATCCAACTCTTCTTCGGATCCAGTTGCAATCTGCTTACCATTCCTTAAATATTTAGGCATCTTTTATCGATGCTACTCTTAAGTTTTTTGTTTTTTATTTTTTTTTAGATTAAAAGTTTCTTACTAAATATTTACAAAAAATTCAATAATAAAAACTAGGTGTGTGGTTCAATATTCTTGGAAGAGTTTTTGGATATCATTTATTGGTTCTAATTCTTCTGGGCTCATATAATGCTCTTCTTCAAATGTAAAGTCTTTTTTCAAGAGGAGGATGAAATGGAAAATAGAGAGATCTCTATTACCAGAAGTAGGAGGTTGAAATTTTAGGTCATGGTAAAAATCTCGAAAGACAACTGCTCTAGGTGCCCTATTATATCTTATATTTTATTCAAAAGTTGCCTCTTTGTCTTCTAGATCTACTAGAAACTTGTGGATAGTTAGCAAATATTCAAAATAGCTTTCCCAAGGGTATATCATTGAGTGAACACTAGCTCTTTTGTTTGCTAACCAATGCTCATAACTTATTTTAATTTTGAAGTAAGGGGAGTAATAGTCACTATCTAATGCTTTTTTTATATTGATTCTCCTGATTCTACTTAGTTCTTTAGACCTTATCTTAACAAGATCAAGGTTATGCCATAAATCACCCCAATGTTATTTGTCATTTCTATAAAGAATATCAACTTTTTGTTCTATGAATGCTTTCCTAAGGTCTATGAGCATGGATTCCCTAACACTATTGTCCACCATTTAATTATTATATTTTTTCAAAATAAATAGTAAGCGTAATAAAAATACTATATATTCTATTAATCACTTCTAAAAACAAAACAAAAATATATTTTCGTGAAATACGGGAAAAGTTGGAGGTATAATTATCTTGGTTGAAATTAGGCTTTCACATGGATTCCCGCATGCATATGGTGTTGGAATTTGACTGTATTCTTCCTACGTAGCTAAGTTTGGAGATTTGCTAGAATATATTAGAGATTATCTAGGAGTTAAAATTAATCTTTGCTATGTTAGTCATCTAGCTAAGGTTTGGTTCACGAGAATAAATGTAGCCATATTGTGCTATTTTCTATTCTTCTATAGCACTATATACTATTTTTTTAATTATTATTTGTGGAAAACATCCCAAAAGGGATCCCACTTTCGGGTAAGACCTAAGGAGGCAAGGGTATCCATTCCATATAGCACTATATATTGTAACTTGGGGCAAGGATATGGAATATAATGAGTTATAGTTCTAATTTTGGTATCAGAGCTTCAGGAGAAGTGAGTTCAGATCTGCCCATCATAAATTTTGTGATTTCGGATCTACAAGGAGCACCTTTGCTGCATCAACCTGCTATGAAAGTTTACTGCAAGTGGTTGATTCGCTGAGAAAAGAATGTGAGACTGATGGCGTCTCTTGGAGACAATGATCTGTGTCATGTTGAAAGGCGATCTACCTAGTGTTGAAAGGTGATGAGACGTCTTTGTCTGCATGTTGTTGAATGGCGTAGAAGACATAGTGATTGGCTGTGTTTTGCAATTTAAAATTATAGAATATGTCTTTTATGGACATTTAACATCTTCAGCTCAAAGGCATTCCAAATTTTAATATTACGATCATTTGAATATTAAAAATGTCCCAACTGTGAGGATAATCGAGTATTGAGAGGAGGTCTTTCTTGTGAGTGGATGTAATTTGGTTCTAATTTTGGTTACTGCCTCAAAGGAGGACCATTTATTATCTTGAGTTTTCCCATGTTGATTGGAGGGGAATTTCCCACGTTGAAGTGGGTGTAGCAGGATAACTTGGGGAGTTAAGAACAATTCAACTTTGTCATATGCTACAACACTAAAAAGTGGGAAAGACACGCACAGGTGCATCTAAGTGTGTATTCGTTGATATAGACCATAGGAGAATGGTGATGACATGATTTGCTGGAGGCTCATGGAGGCTACAAAGAGCTGTGGATCACATAAGAGAATCCAAATTTTTTTGTGTCTATTTGGTTCTGCAAATGGAATGATAGTATCATGTTTTGCTGATATTTAAAAAAAAATCATCGTATATCATGCAGGTGCAGGTGTCATTGACAAAGAAATTCAGAGGTGTATTGTTGTTGTAACGTGAGAGGAGATACACAATGTCATTTTATGAAATCATGATTTAAGATGACACGTCTTTATTGTGCAACATGATGTAAGGACATTAACTTTGCATTGTTGCATTTGGAAGGTGATCAGAATGAGCTCATTGAAAATCCTGCACATGACCATCGTGGATGCTAGAAGTAAGACTGCATATTGCCAACATGGTATGGAGGTGGAGTCAAACATTACAATGCAGTCTTGACCAATGCGTATGCGACGACACAGTGAGGTAATTTGTTGTTGTTTATTATATTAGAAGTCATATAAATTTCATGTGTTGAAAGGTCATTGATTGGTGGAATTGTGATTATCCTACTGAAAGGAGTCCGCTACTAAGTCAAATAGATAATTTCTACGTTTAGACTGCTGTTGGTAGCATTGTCTCTTGGAGACCATGTTTAGACTGTGAGACTATGTTGATGTATACCTATGGTTTGAAAATTATTGTATAACTATTGTATGTTATATGGTGTTAAAATATATATATATATATATATATATATATTTTTAATTAAGCATTGAGTGTATAACCTACTATTTATTGCAATCTGTGAAAATAGAAAGGTAATTTTGTTCATCAAAACCTAAATTGAGAAGTAGGAGAATTGTTGCTACTATAAGAATTTTTGTTTATTGGTGTAAGTAAGATAGATAGTAATGGCAGCCAATAACAACCTGCCCATTCATAAATTTAATGGATTAGACTGAGTATTGGTATATCAATATGAAGACATTACTCATAGGTAAAGGGTTATGAGACATTGTAGAATAAGGCTACATTGAACCAGCAGATTTGACCACCTTGAGTGCAGTTCATAGAACTACTAAGAAGGATGTCCAAAATAAAAATTCATTTGCTCTCTACCATATCCAAGCAGATTTGGAGAAAAGCATCTCTCCAATGATTGCTTCTTGTTCAACAAACCTAGAAGCATGGAATGCCTTGAGAGATAGCTATCAAGGGAGCAATCAAGTGAAGCAAATGAGGATTCAAACTTTGAAGAGATATTTTGAGATTCTAAAAATGCAAGAAGATGAAAGAGTGGGAGATTATTATGTTACAGTGAAAGCAATTGTAAACAAAATGGATACACTTTGAGAAGACATAAAAAATGAAGTGGTTGTGAAGAAAGTGTTGAGAAAACTTCTTCATAAGTTGAATCATATTGCTATTATTATTGAATAATCTAAATATCTTTCTAATCTAACTTTTTATGCACTAATTGGTTCTTTGATGTCTCATGAAGAGAGACTCCAAGGTTCTACATCATCAAGCTTTGGAGGTGATGAAAAAGTATTCTCATCCAAGGAAGGTGAGAATTATGGTAATACACAAGGAAGATAACAAGGATGAGGACAAAAGAGAGTACAATATTCAAGAGGAAGAGGAAGAGGAAGAGGTATTTCAAGAGGTGGCTACCAAGGAAAAGGAAGAGGAAGAGGAGGTGACAAATCAAACAAGTCTTGTTATCATTATGGTAAACTTGGTCACTTTGCTAGATATTATAGACTAAAGGCTTCTCAAGAAGAGAGAAGTAATAATTATGGAAAATATGGAGAAGAGGAAGGAACTTCTTCAAATTTGTTCCTCACATATGGAAAATCAGATCAAAATATTAATGAAACTTGAATTTTGGATACTGGTTGCTCAAATCATATGAGTGGCAAAGAAGAATTATTTTCTACAATGGATTCCACATACAAGTACAAGATCAAATTGGGAGATGACAATGAAGAACATGTGCTTATACTGAGAGGGGGGTGAACAATATATAATAAAACTTTTTGCTTTTTAATCCAAATGACATCATCAATAGTATTAAAGCAGTAAACATCACATAAAGCATCACACATATGAGAGACATGATTTTACGTGGTTCACCCAAAGATGGCTACCTCCACGGAGAAAATATTTCTTATAAATTTTCTCAAATAAATTCTCTTGGGAATCCTTTCCCTACAATATTTATGGACCTCTATCCAAAGGAGATACCAATCCCCTAAATCAAGTTCGTGGATCTCTATCCATAGGAGAACTCCTTCTCCTCTGCTCTGGTTGGTGATCCTCTAGAAGACTACTGCCTCCACTGCACTGGCTTGTGGATCTCTCTCCACTGAAGACTCTTATCCCCACTCAAAAGACCTATCCTCACTACCCTGGCTGATGGATCTCTATCCACTAGAGACTACTGTCCTCTCTGCTCTGTCACCTCCAAAGCTCTATCTAAAATCTGCACTACAAGTCCACACATAACTTGCTCAAATATGCTCAACAAGTCCACATAGAACTTGCTCAAATCTGCTCAACAAGTCCACATAGAACTTGCTCAAATATGCTCAACAAGTCCACATAAAACTTGTCAAATCTGCTCAACAAGTCCACACAGAACTTGCTCAAATATACTCAACAAGTCCACACAGAACTTGCTCAAATATTCTCAACAAGTCCACACAGAACTTGCTCAAATATGCTCAAATACTTTCAATCACTTTCTTAGAAACATAAGGAGAATTGTTAGAGACTCAATATGCTTCAACTCAATGCTCAATCACTTTCTCAACTCAATTCAGAATATAGAATAATTTATTTTATGGAACTTGAACAATCACTTCACACATCCACTTGACTAGGCTCAACCAACTCTACTCAACCAATCACTCAATGAGATAATCCTTGCTCACAAACCCTAGTCCAAGTATATGATCACTTACTCAAAATATTTCCAACAATGCTCAACAACCAATCTCACATAACAATGATACTCATGTTCTTTTCAAACCCTAGTTCAAGTTCTTCACTCATCAATGGCTTCAACAACAATGCTTAAAAACAACTCAACACACTCAATAGGAAACCCTAATCAAGTCCTTTTCACTCCAAACTTATTTTCTAGAAAACCAATCAATCAATTCAACTATGGAAGAATATGCTCATACCTTTTTCTTGATTGGAGGATGATCTTCAAAAACTACCTTCACGAATATCTTCTTCTTTTCCAAGTGCCAAGGGTTAGATAACAAATGTTATACTTCATAAAATACAAGAATAGCTCAATTTCATAATACACCTTATATCTCCTTCTCAATAGCAATATTTGACAATAATATCTTCACAAAATTTTCTTTTCAAAAACACACCTTCAATTTCTCAATTTCACAAAATTGATATTCCAACTTAATTTCTATCTCCTAAGGTAAAATAATATTTACCTTAATAAAGCACCTATTTACCACTTAGGTAAATAAATTAATATCACCTTATAACTCCCTAACCTTAGCACAATTAATCAAATACCATAAACACCCTTAAAACCTTAGCACAATGATCAAATATCACAAATATTCCCTTATGCCTCCTAAACCTTAGTATTATGCAAAAATTAAAATTAAATTATAAAAACCTTTGGTGAATCCCCTTCCACAATTTTGGAGTTTTGAACCTATGCCTTCTCCCTGACTGGCGCCTTAGCTGTGGCAAGCTAGCCGTGTGAGCTAAGTGCTCCACGTGCTTAGCTTAAGCACCAAGGTAGCTTAAGCCTTCCACAAAGGCTTCAAAGCCTTTGACCTTCTCTCACATCTAGTGCCAAGCTAGACCATGAGCGTTGTACCTTCTGCCTTGATCCTTGCTCGAACATGAAACACGATGCACTGCCTTGCTCTGCAATATCTCTCTTTCACATTTTTGGAGGCTTCAGATTTTTTATCGTTTTTCGAATTCGAATGATGCACTTCCCTAAGGTTTATCTTAGGGTTTAAATACCCTTCATTTGCTTTGCATACAATGTCGGTGGATGATTCGATTTGATGATGTCGGCTTGTATAAATTATAATTTATAATTAATTTAAATTCAAAAGAATTTAAATATTATAAATTTAATTTATAAACTTTAGACTTTAATAAAATATTAAAGCCCTCTTTGAGTTAATATCAAATTGTCATTTGCACTTCACTAGGTTGATGAAAAATAATTTCGCCACCTTGGTTTTAATAAAAACCTTAATTATGCCATCACAATATTAGAGAACTATCATTATGGTTTTAATAAAAAACCTTTTAATGTGCCATCATGGTTTTAACAAAAACCCTTATAAAAACATATTTGGACAACTTTTCTCCATCTCTTTGCATTGCTTCCTGGTGTTAATGATGATGTACTCCATGGTGTTAATGATAGCTTCATGTGTTCACTTTGGCATCAATGACAACTTTTCACATTGACATCAATGACAACTAAATGAGCTCAAAATGTCCAACAATCTCCCCCTTTGTCATTGATGGCAACCCAACTTATTTTTACCAAAAACTTGACCTTTCCTTTGTTCTGCTCCCCTTAGGACAATGCTCCCCCTGGCTCAATGCTCTCTCCTCTTTTCTCAAATACCAAATCTCTCCCCCTTACTCAAATCTCTCCCCCTTTGACATCAATGGCAAAGGGTCACCTTTGGGGCTCGGGGCTAAGAATGAGCCTCTTAGCTTAGCCCCTCCCCCACCTCCTCTTGAGGTGGTTAATTCTGGGGTGGGAGTCTCACTCCCAATATTCCTCGAAGATACTCAAAGGTTTCCTTTGGAAGTGGCTTGGTGAAAATATCTGCTATTTGTTCCTTTGTAGAAATATATTCTAGCCTGACCTATTTATCTATCACCTGTTCTCTCAGAAAATGATACTTAATCGGAATGTGCTTTGTCCTGGAATGCATCACTAGATTTTTTGAGATGTTTATAGCACTTGTATTATCACATAGTATGGGAATAGGATTATCATGTTTTATCTTGAAGTCTTCCAAAGTTCTCTTCATCCATAACACCTGTGTACAACTGGCTACTACTGCAATGTATTCTGCTTCTGTTGTGGATAAGGATACTGAAACCTGCTTCTTACTTAGCCAAGAGACTAAACAATCTCCAAGAAAGAATGCTCCTCCACTTGTGCTTTTTCTATCATCAATGCTGCCAGCCCAATCCACATCTGTATATGTTGTCAGTGTAAAACTATCACTTTTGGGATACCAAAGCCCAAAATCCATAGTCCCTTTTAGATACCTAAAAATTATTTTTACTGCTACCACATGTGTTTCTTTAGGTGCTGCCTGAAACCTTGCCACTAATCCCACTGATTATACAATGTCTGGTCTTGTAGCGGTAACATACAATAAAATGCCAATCATAGATCTGTACAATCTCTGATCTACCTCTAGAGATTCATCATCCTTACTCAACTTGCATCCTGTGACCATGGGGGTACTTACTGGTTTACAATCTTCTAGCCTGAATTTCTTTAACATTTCTTTTATATACTTGGCTTGTGAGAGAAACACTCCCCTTTCTGATTGTGAAATCTGAAGTCCAAGAAAGAAGGACAATTCACCAAGCATAGACATCTCAAATTCATTTTGCATGTTCTTAGCAAATTCTTTACACATCTTATCATTGTTTCCCCCAAAAATGATATCATCAACATAAACAACCACTATTAGTAGATCACTCCCTTCATTTTTGATATATAAATTACTATCTGCTATTCCTTTTATGAATCCCTGTTCCTGAAGATACTTATCCAATCTTGAGTACCATGCTCTTGGAGCCTGCTTTAGACCATACAGTACCTTTTTCAATATGCATACATGATCTGGTTTATCTGTTAGTATGAATCCCTCTAGTTGTTCAATGTAAACTTCTTCTTCTAGAACACCATTTAGAAATGCTGACTTGACATCCATCTGATATACCTTGAAGTTCTTGAAACTTGAGAAAGCTAAAAATATCCTTATAGCTTCAAGCCATGCAACTGGAGCAAAAGTCTCATCAAAGTCAATTCCTTCTACCTGTGCATAACCTTTGCATACTAACCTTGCTTTATTTTTGACCACTTGTCCATCTTCATTTAACTTGTTTCTGAATACCCATTTTGTGTCGATCACATTTTTGTCCTTTGGTCTTGGAACAAGTTCCCAAGTTTTTCTTTTCTCTATCTGATCTAATTCTTCATCCATTGCCTTAATCCAAAATTTATCCTCACTTTCCTGAGTGAAGTCTTTTGGCTCAATCTTAGATAGCAAAGAAAAATTTGCTTGTTGAGATGGTTTTATTATTCTTCTCCTTGTCTGTATTTCATCTGGATTCCCGATGATCTGCTCTTTTGGATGATGCTTTTGTACATACCTGGATGGAGTTTTGGGAAGAAGTCTTTGTGTTTCTTCTTCTTCTTTATCTGATTCCTCACAAAATTCTTCTTGACAACATCCATCTTCTTGATACACAATTTGTTGAACTGGTTCTCTTGAATCTATCTTCTCATCAATTGTTACATTCATACTTTCCACCATAGTGCGTGTTCTTTTGTTGAAGCATCTGTAGGCTTTACTCCTTGTGGAATAACCAAGAAAAATTCCCTCATCACATCTTGGATCAAACTTGCCTAAGTTTTGATCTTCCCGTCTTATGTAACATTTGCTTCCAAAAATTTTGAAGTGTTTTACAGTGGTAGGTCTTCCTTTCCAAAGCTCATATGGAGTCTTGTGATGATTTACCCTCATTTGAGCCCTAGTGATTATGTATACTACTATGTTTACAACTTCTCTCCAAAAACCATCTGATAGCTTAGATTCATTTAACATAGCCCTAGCCATATTTTCAACAGTCCTGTTTTTCCTTTCAACTACCCCATTTTGTTGAGGAGTTCTTGCTGTTGAGTACTCTCTCTTGATCCCATGTTGTTCACAAAACTCTACAAATTCATTTGAAGTAAATTCTCCTCCTCTATCAGATCTCAAACACTTAATCCTTTTGCCAGTTTCATTTTCAATCAATTCCTTAAATGCTTTGAATTTTTCAAAGGCCTCTGACTTCTCTTTTAGGAAGGCCACCCAAACCATTCTAGAATAATCATCTATAAATAGTATAAAGTAGCTATCACCCTGAATACTTTGTGTTTTGGTAGGACCACATAGATCAGTATGTATTAGGCTCAATGGCTCAGATGACATATATCCTTTTGACTTAAAGGTTGTCCTAGTTTGCTTTCCATGTTGATAGGGTGCACAGATTGTGTTTTGAGGTCTTCTTATTTTGGGTAAATATCTGACCGCCTGTTTATTGCTTATGTTGACTATGTTGTCAAAATTCAAGTGACCCAATATTCTATGCCATAGCCAACTCTCATCTTCTTGTGATAGAAAACACTTTTCCCCTTTGATCTCATTGAGCATGTATAAGTTGTTTGGGGTTCTTCTTGCATTGGCAATGATTTTTCCAGTTTCTGATTTTCTTATCTCACATCTATCTGGATGGAAAGTAACCATGTACCCTTGATCACAAAGTTGACTTATACTCAGCAGGTTGTGTTTTAACCCTTTAACATACAATACATTTTCTATTTTTGTTTTCCCATTATCTAAACTTAGAGTTCCTCTTCCACCAATCTTTGTTGATCCATTATCACCGAAACTTACTGATCCTCTATTTGTTTCTTTTAGCACAATGAATTTGTCTTTGTCTCCTGTCATGTGACTAGAGCAACCACTATCAAGATACCATTGTTCTTCTTTATCCTGAGCATGAAGGGTTGTTTGAACTAACATTGATCTAGCCTTAACATTTTCCCTTTCATATTTCCTAGTTGTTGAAATTGCTTTTCTAGACTCAGGAAACATCATTTTACACCATCTAGCCTTGTGCCCAAAATTATTGCATTTGTAACATATAATATCATCATCCATGAGAGGTGCAAAGGAATTGAAATTTCTATTGACATTGTTTCTTGCACAGTGTACAACTCTATGACCATATTTATTACAAGAAAAACAATGACCATGGAAGAAATTATGTAACCTGTTTGGATGTCTTGAAGTTTGTGGTGAAGTAATATTCCTCTTGTGATTAACTCTTATCCAGGGTTCTTCTTTGCTTTCTTCCTTTCTTATATCCTTTGCTTGCTTATCCTTGTTTGAGGTTTCTACTTTTTGAAGACTTGATTCCTCTTTTTGTTTCTCATATTCTGCATCTTGTAGTACCTTGGTCCTTTCAACTTCATTCCTTAGGTGGACAACTTCTGCTTCCAATATTTCACATTCTATTTCCCTGGATCTCAACAGATCGGTCATGTCCTGCTCAATATTCTTTCCTTCTTCCACCCTAATCTTGAGTTCTGTTAGATTTTGTATAAGTTCCATTCTTGCTTCTTCATCTTCTTGAACTTGTTCCTTCAAGCTTGAATTCTTTTCTCTAAGTTTTTCCAATTTTCTGAGAGCAGCAAAGAATTCTTCTTTTATGTCAAACATAGTCTCTTCTTCATCTTCTGAAGTCATGTGTGCTACTGATGGATCCTCCTCCAAGTTGTTAGTCTTTTCACGGAGGGACCCACTCTGATACCAATTGAAGAACATGTGCTTATACTGAGAGGGGGGTGAACAATATATAATAAATTTTTTTGCTTTTTAATCCAAATGACATCATCAGTAGTATTAAAGTAGTAAACATCACATAAAGCATCACACATATGAGAGACATGATTTTACGTGGTTCACCCAAAGATGGCTACCTCCACGGAGAAAATATTTCTTATAAATTTTCTCAAATAAATTCTCTTGGGAATCCTTTCCCTACAATATTTATGGACCTCTGTCCAAAGGAGATACCAATCCCCTAAATCAAGTTCGTGGATCTCTATCCATAGGAGAACTCCTTCTCCTCTACTCTGGCTGGTGATCCTCTAGAAGACTACTGCCTCCACTACACTGGGTTGTGGATCTCTCTCCACTGAAGACTCTTGTCCCCACTCAGAAGACCTATCCTCACTGCCCTGGCTGATGGATCTCTATCCACTGGAGACTACTGTCCTCTCTACTCTGTCACCTCCAAAGCTCTATCTCAAATATGCACTACAAGTCCACACAAAACTTGCTCAAATCTGCTCAACAAGTCCACATAGAACTTGCTCAAATCTGCTCAACAAGTCCACACAGAACTTGCTCAAATATGCTCAACAAGTCCACACAGAACTTGCTCAAATATGCTCAACAAGTCCACACAGAACTTGCTCAAATCTGCTCAACAAGTCCACACAGAACTTGCTCCAATATGCTCAACAAGTCCACACAGAACTTGCTCAAATCTGCTCAAATACTTTCAATCACTTTCTTAGAAACATAAGGAGAATTGTTAGAGACTCAATATGCTTCAACTCAATGCTCAATCACTTTCTCAACTCAATTCAGAATATAGAATAATTTGTTTTATGGAACTTGAACAATCACTTCACACATCCACTTGACTAGGCTCAACCAACTCTACTCAACCAATCACTCAATGAGATAATCCTTGCTCACAAACCCTAGTCCAAGCATATGATCACTTACTCAAAATGTTTCCAACAAAAAAATGGTGTGGCTAAAAGAAAGAACCACACTATTGTAGAAATAGCAAGATCAATGCTTCAAACAAAGAAACTAAGTAACATGTAATGGACTGATGTTATTAGGACAAGTGTTTACATTTTGAATAGGAGTCCCACTTCTATTTTAGATGGGATAACTCCCTGTGAGGGATGGTATGGCAAAAATCCAAATGTAAAGTACTTTAAATTTTTTGGTTGTATTGCATATGCACACATTCCTGATGAGACAAGAAAGAAAATTGACCCCAAAAGTCAAGCATTTATTTTCATTGGGTATTGTGAGTCTTCAAAAGCATATAGACTCTACAATACAAAAACACACAAAGTTGTAATCTCAAGAGATGTAATTTTTATGAAGGAGGAGTATAGGATCATCAAAAAAAATTTGCTTATGATGGATCTCAAGGTATAAGCTCCTTCCAAATGCAACCCATTAAAAAAAACGTCAATGGAAGTCCTCATCCAAGTTCAAGAAAGAGTTATACTTCAAGTAAAACAAGTGCTACTACAATTTCTTCTCCACAAATATCAGCAAGTTATTCTCCAATGGAAGTAGATCCACCATCAAGAGGTAAGAGAACACTTCAGTACCATCCTTCTTTTCAAATGATGGACAAGAATTTTCAAAGAAGGTACACTAGAAGCCAAGCTAGTGAGATGAATGAAGTCTTGAAAAGACTTAAAAATTTGCACATGTATGGTGATGAAGACTCCCAATAACCTAAGGGAGATGTTGTAAACTATGATTTAATGACTAGTGTAGAGCTAGAGCCATCTAGTTATGAAAAAACATGTAATCATGATGTATGGCAACAAGCCATGAAGAGGAAATTACCTCTATAAAAAAGAATGACACTTGGGAGCTAGTGGAGCTTCTTAAGGGAAAGAAATGTATTGGATGTAAATGGATCTACAAGACCAAGTTCAATGATGATGGGAGAATTGAAAGACATAAGGCAAGGCTAGTATCAAAAGGGTTTACTCAAAATTATGGGATTGGCTATGAGGAAACCTTTGCTTCTGTTGCTAGAAAAGAGACCATCAGACTAGTAATTTCCTTGGCTGCCCATAAAGGGTGGAACATTCAACACATGGATGTTAATAATACCTTTCTAAATGGGTATTTTAATGAAGAGGTTTTTGTGCAACAACCTCAAGGCTTTGAAGAACAAGGTAAGGAGAACCTTGTCTAAAAATTGAAGAAAGCATTATATGGATTAAATAAAGCACCAAGAGCATGGTACTCATGCATTGATGGCTACTTTCATTATAGATGAAAGAAAAGTCTACTTTAGGGAATTGTTTTAGTCTTAGGTCAGGACTAATTACTTGGATTTATAAAAAGTAAACTATTGTAGCACTATCATCTATTGAGGATGAGTACATAGCAATCACAAATGCTAGTACCCAAGCCTTATGGTTGAGAAAAGTACTTGAATAAATAGGTGAGAGACAAAATGATCCTACCATGTTGTATTGTGACAATATGAGTGCCATATAATTGGCACATAATCCTATACACCACAATAGGTCAAAGCACTTCTACATGAAGTATCACTTCATTAGAGACATGGTGGAGAAAAATGTGGTTGAGCTAAAACATTATAGCACTTTGGACAACATAGCAGATATCTTCACCAAAGGAGTTGCTAAAGCTCAGTATATAAAGTTGAGGGACTGTCTGATCAACCCTCTCAACTTTAAGGGGGAGAATGTTGGACTTTGATTATATTCTTCCTACATAGCTAAGTTTGGATATTTTCTAGAATATAGAGATTATATAGGAGTTAAAATTAAGATTTGCTCTCTTAGTCATCTAGCTAAGGTTTGGTTCACAAGAATAAATGTAGCCATATTGTGCTATTTTATGTTCTATTGTAGCACTATATATTGTAACCTGGGTAAGCATATAGAATATAATGAGATATACTTCTCAGATGGTTGGTGATGATGTCCAAGCCGTGATGATGTCCAAGCCATGATGAAGCCCAAGTCATACCATTCCTCACCCAGTTCACCATGGTCAACAATACACCTCAAAGAGATGCGTGTTATTTTCCATGACTATGATGGTTATTAGACCGACCAAATTTTAAATCTTGATTAGAGTTTTAAGTTTTTCGAGCATAGGCGAAAGGATAATTCCTTTTTGAAGGTTCATGGGTATGGTTTACCCCCTTCACTGTGTGTTCTCGTTGTGTCTAGACCAGTCAAAACTGCAAAAAAGTACTTCGGATGTGATTCTTTTTAGGACAGTGGTCAAAGAAAAAGAAAAATGTGAATCATGTTGAATTAAAAATTATCTTTTTTATATGCTTTAA
Organism: Wollemia nobilis; assembly: GCA_028583015.1. NCBI lineage: Eukaryota > Viridiplantae > Streptophyta > Pinopsida > Araucariales > Araucariaceae > Wollemia > Wollemia nobilis. The sequence continues at coordinate 198,526 of JAQPPZ010016361.1, forward strand.
TCTAAGGCAAACAAATTTTAATGGTATTTTTTATTTTTTTCAAAATCAAAGAAAAACAAAAAATATAAAGTGGTGGTGTGTTCATGTCGGGTTCACCAAAGAATGTAGACTCAAAATTTTTGCACCCCTTTCCTTTAGGCTAATGGATCTGTGCCTAAAAGGGAGATGAGAAAATAGGGATCTACACCTTAGACAAGAAGCACTTGTGTCATGCTCTCTTTGGTGATTATCAACAAATTATTGGTGGGTTCACCAGGAAACACTTTGTGGCAGTTTCCATACCTATGTAATGTGAAATTTTTATGAGTTCTTATTTGACATGCACCTAAGGTTTAGGCCGAATGCAACTATATCTAGCCTATATGCAATTCATATTTTTATGAAAACATCATCAAACAATAGAAACTAATGTAGCCTAATTTAATTAACTATCTCTTTTTTTATTTTGTATGTTATTTTTAGATAATAAAACTAATGCAAGCTAATATGATTTTTTTTAATTTTGAAAAAAAAAACTTGTATTAAGATAGATCAATTACAATGTGGGAAGAGCCTCTTCCCAGCCGAGGTCCGAGAGGACACAGTCATACAATAGTAAAGGAAGAACTACATCGGAGCCAATTTTTGTGAACCAAAAACTAGCTGCCATGGGGTCCCCCATCGTACTCTATTTTTTTGAAGGTCATTAGCTCAAGGACCTTTCAAGACCCTGTCTAATCACCTCATCCTCAATATCCATGTCACTGTGCAACTGAACTCCAACCTCCTTTTTTGCACCCATCTTAGCCAGAAAGTTAGCCATTTTGTTCAAATATCTACTCGCATAAACTGGGATCATGTCCTCCAATTCCTTCCATAATTCTTTAATTTGGGTAACAAGAGCCCTCAACCTCCAAGATTTCAAATCAAACTTCCTCATGCAGTCTAGAGCTCCAACCATTATTTGCGAGTCTGATTCAAGAATAATCCTGCGATGGCCATGTTTCACTACCCAAATAGAAGCAGACTTGATGGCAATGGCTTCGAATTCATTGTTAGTGGTTCTTCCCAGGCCTTGCAATTACCAATAGAGCACAGTCTCAGCATGGTTTTGGCACACCACTCCAATTTTGGCTCTACCCGGATTGCATTTTGCAGCTCCATCAGTATTGATTTTAATCCAACCTTCAGGGGGAGGTTTCCAACAATTTTTGTCCTGTCCCTCTTGTAGTTCAACGCATTCTTCCATAGCTCCAATGTCAAATTGAGCTTCCTCCTCAGCATGAATAGCCATAGTTTCGGTAACCTTACTCCAAATGGTCTGCCAAACCCCGTCTAGAGCAGTAAAATTTTCTCTAAAAATTCTAGCATTTCTTTCCAGCCATACTTGCCACCAGATAAAGCTTAAACCAAGCTCCTAGCCAATACAAAGAGCTTTAGATTTGAATCTACCTTTCTGCCATTTTTCCTAGATATTCATCCGGTTCAGGTCACCACTTGAATTTTAAAGTATGCAAACCAACGCAGCAAAATATATCGGGTGAAAGGGCAACCAAATAGCAAATGGTTAGTAGTTTCCTCGCTCTTGTAGCATAGTACACACTGATAAGGGTCGATGATACCTTTTGATATGATATTATCAAAAGTGAGGATTCCATTGTGCATGCACTGCCAGGCAAAAAAGTTAACTTTCGGCCAGCCTTTAGAGTGCCAGATTTTCCTCCCTTAACCTAAAAAGTATGAGGGGGGGCTCTAGGAGAATGTTGTCATATCCGTCCTTTACTGTATAGATGCCAAGACTCCCAAAGCCCCAAGCTAATTCATCCTCCACGTCTCCCCTTGTAAGAAATATTTTTGTCAAAATTTTAGTCATGATGGGAGTCAAATCCGGAGGGATTGAAATGGGCCACTCATCCAACTTCTTGAACTGCTTAAACTTACACTCCCCAGCTGAGTAGTTGTGAAATAAATTTCAATACGGATCCATACCTTGGCTTCAATGGCTGCTTTTATTGGCTTGTAATTCTAGAAATTTAGCAATGATGGGTGGGAATTGATCCCAAGAATATTTCCAGAAACGAGACTTCTCCCCTCTTCCCACTTTCCAAAATAAGCGGTATTTAACAACCTGAGACCCTAACTTGAGAGCCTGCCAAACTAGGGACCCAGTACCATCCAAGGGAATGCGAGCTACATCGTTTGGGTTGGCTTGTCCCAGGTATTTGCTAGTTAGTATTCTACTGAAAAGGGAGGTGGGTTGGGAGATCCATCTCCATTACAGCTTTCCAACCAAAGCTTTATTATTCATCTTAGATTTTCTCAAACCCAGACCTCCTTTAACCTTGGGCTGGGTAACTTTGTCCCGGCCCACTAAGGCCCACTTTCTCTCTCCCTTTGCTCCTTCCCATAAAAAATTTCTAGCCATCTTGTCCAACTCTTTCCATATTGTAATCGGGGTAGCTAGGATAGAGAATTTGTAAATTGGCATGGCTTGAATGACTGACTGTAAGAACATTAATCTGCCACCATAACTTAACCACTTATGAGACCAAGTGATTAATTCTCGTCATTGATACACTCCAAACAGATTCCTCCATGTGTCTAATTTTAGCTTCTTAAAGTGCAAGGGGACCCCCAAGTAAACCATTGGGAGAGAAGTCCTTGTGAATCCCAAGATTTCTAAAATTTTGTTCTAAAGCCTTTGCTCCAGATTAAAAAAAACCACTTTGGATTTCTTGTCATTAATGACCTATTGAGTAGCCCTAATATAGACATTAAGAGTATCCCTAATCATTCTTGCTTCCCTAAAGCTGGCCACTCCCACCAAACCAGTGTCATCCACAAACTGCAAGTGTGTTAAAACTTCATCACCCACCTTGATACCCAATAATCTACCTTGTTGTCTTCTCCTCAAGAAAATTCTGCCAAGACCTTCAGCCAAAATGAGAAAAAGATAAGGAGAACATGGATCCCCCTAGCATAGTCCTTGAGTAGCTCCAAATGGTTGTGAAGGAAGGCCATTGATTAGCACAGAGTAAGTCAGGGTAGAGACACAGCTCATGACCCACTCTATCCAATCCTGAGAGAAACCAAAGGCTATCATCATTTTAGCCAGGAAACTCCATTCAACCCTATCATAAGCCTTTGACATGTCCAGTTTTATGAACATCCCTTTATTACCAAAAGTGTGCATTGAATGGATTACTTCCTGGGCCACAACCACCCCATCCAAAATCTGTCGTCCCTCAACAAAACCCCCTTGCTCAGAGGAGACAATGTTGTGAAGAAGAGGTTTTAGGCGCTCAGCCATTACCTTTGTGATTATTTTGTATAGCACATTACATAAGGCAATAGGCCTATAATCTGAAATATGAACCCCCTCCTCCCATTTTGGAATTAAGGTAATGAAAGTGTGGTTTATAGCTTTAAGCATTCTCTTATTTTCTCTGGACTCTTCTACAACAACCATTACATCTTCCTCTAAGTAATCCTAGAAAGCCTGAAAAAACTCAATTGGGAATCCATTTGGATCTAGAGTTTTACCAGTGCTCATTCCAAAGACCACATTTTTTAATTCATCTCTATCAATGGGTTTGAGGAGGGCCTGATTTTCATCCTCAAAAATAACAGCAGGTATGACAAAAATAACTTCATTTTGGGCCTCTACATCTTGTACCACACTTTCCTTAAAAAACTTAGAAAAATAATCCATAGCATGGGAATGCATACCTAGAAGTGTATCAAAGGAATGACCGTTATCATCTTGAAGGGCCTCCATCTTGTTCATCTATCTTCGAGCACAAGCTGTCCAATGAAAGAATTTTGTATTTCTGTCCCCTTCTAATAACCAGGTAGTTCTTGCTCTCTGCTTCCAATAGGTCTCCTCCTAGTTGTCAATGTCCTCAACCGCTGTACGTAGGGCATCATCCTCGCCTTTGAGCTGGTCTATAATTACTCCATCTCTAAAATCGTTTTTGGACCTCATCCCATCTGGCCACCAATGGAGCTCTTTGGGCTTGGAAGTCTATTTTATTAGCACGCCTCCAATACTTCAACTGAGTTTTGACATATTGTAGTTGTTTGTGGATTCTGAACATAGCTCTCCCATAAGCTGGGCAGACTTATTCCCGTCACTATGGAATTTTCTCCCGAATTTCTTCTTTCTAAAGCCAAAAATTCTCAAATCTAAAAGGTTTATGATGCTGCCCCATCTTAGTCCCGCCTTCCAACAGAATGGGACAGTGATATGAAACTGGGCCTTCTAAAATCTGAAAATTTATATTCCATTTTACAAACGCCTCCTCTGAAACCAGAAAATGATCTAGCTTAACCTTCCTGCTATGTGGATACCACCTTTTATTAGTCCAAGTGTAGTTAATTCCAGGACATTTAATGTCCACTAAGTGCAAATCCTGGACTTGGGCAATCATGAAACGGTCCCCTGGGTCCAAAAATGGTGTTCCCCCTTCCTGATCTCTAGAAGATAATTTAGCGTTAAAGTCCCCCGCTATAATCCAGCTTTAGATCTTCCCTTGAGGTTCACATGTTATGCACAGCCCTTCCACCGCCGCCTCCGACCATCTAGGTTTTGAGACCCATAAAAGTTTGTGATTAGAATGTGTTCCACAATGACATTATTCCTAAAAAGAGAAGTGAGAACACCCCCTCCGTGCAAGATGTTCTATTGCAGACCATTCAAGAGAGTTCCACAGAGTAACAATCCCCCTGAGGCACCTTGGGCAGCCACATCCATATGACTAGCACCCCTCCAAATTCTATTGACTATTTTGGACATAAGATCTAATGACATCTTAGTCTCCTATAAAAGCAAAAAATTAGTATTATGATTCTCTAAAAGTCTTCGAATAGCAGATTGATGGGTTCTACTGTTTAAACCCCTCACATTCCATGATTGTATAATCATTGGTTACCCTGGGAGCAATAATAGTCTATTGGCCTCACCGATCCTCCCGTGATCAGTTTGTCTCCTTGAACTGCTAGCAACTCCTTATTGGATCTTCTACGTACTCCTTGAGAATTGCTATTTTTTGATATTTTTTCTACCTGGGTTATCCCCAAAGTTGGCCTTTCCCTATTCTTCTCCTCGCTATTCCCATGTTGATATCCTCGAGATACCGTCTCGCTCCCGGTTATGCACTACTAAAGCCCCCGAACACACCGGTTGTGATACCTCACAGAGTTCAACTACCTGCTGTATGACGGGAGGAGATGAGAGGGGGAGATGCACGAGAATATTAGAATTTTCCTTATTACCCTCCATGCCCTCCATAAATTGTTCCTCTTCGTCAACCAGTGACTTAAATATCTCATACCTATTGGCAGGTCTAATATGGGATTGCTCCTTTCCCTCTTTTTTCTTTGTCCGTCTTTTTCTTCTGGGCTGTTCAAAACCCTCTCTTTGAGCTTCCTGGCCTTGAACGGTGCTATTAGAATCTTTATTAAGTGTTGTATTATCCTCTTTAGGCAGGTTTGGAATTCCTAAAGGGGCCTCCATTTTAGCATTCATATTATTAGGGCAGAAACAGGCCAAATATTCATGTTTGTGACAAACCCTACATCTAAAGGGTAGGGCCTCATAGTCTAGTTGTTGAATCCAGGAGAGTCCTGCCAATTCAATTTCCATCTCTCGCCGACAAAGGCCGGGCTGAGATCCATCTCCACACATATTCTTGTATACACCGCCATGCTCCCTTCAATTGTGTCTCTCGGCAACACCCGCATGTCTTCCAATAAAATTGCCAATCCTTGCCAACACCGCTCACTCCGTAATTCCATTGGAAGAGCATATAGTCGGATCCATACTAGGACAGCAGTAGGTTCAACTTGGGGATCGAATCCCACTCTCCATGGTTGAAAAATAACCCTGCTGGGCCATGATTTTTCTTCTCTGACTCGAAAGCCCTATTTCTATCGGCCAAAGACAAAAAGCTAACAATAAAATATCCATTTCTAATAAACCACAATGAATACTCACCGTGAGGCTCCTAGTTTTGGTGGATCCAAGAGTGCAAAAAATTCAGGGAAGGACGTATACCCATGAACTTGCAGATTAAATCATGATTAGCTCTGTAAATGACTGATTCTTCAACCATACTTGGCTTGATGACAATTTTTGGCCTGGTTTTGACCTGCGACAAACATCCATTCACATGATGTGTTGTCGGCCTATTCCCAGCAGTCGTGAAGAGTATTTTATATGTCATTTTTTGAGCTTCGTCATTCTTTGGAGGAGATTTTTCTTTAAACAAATCTATGTATGAGCTGCTACTCCCTGGAAAATGAGCCAAAGAAGTCCCCATTAGATGCAAGCTAATATGATTAACTATGTATTTTTTTACTTTTATTTTATTTTCAGATGATTATATACATAATATAGAATCAAAATAGGAATGAAACAGTTAGAAACATAACATAAACCATTTTTTTTTGCACTTATCTAATTCGGATGTTTGATGCAGGTGAATACGTATCTTGTAGAGCAAATACACATCCTACAACAAATACGCGTTCTATCGGCTAGCCCACGAATTCATGTCTTTGGAAGATCTGTAAATATTTTCTACACAAGACCCTTAAAATTTAGAAATTAGGGTTTGGGGATTTGCTTAAGCCACTGTAGATATGATCTCAAGGGCATAATAATCAGATCCCCTAGGTCTATTAAACAACCTTATTTCAGAAGAGTGATTAATAAAAGCATATATTGATCTAAACATAAATTGAATATAGAAGCACAATATAAAAGTGATTTAATATTATTATATACATTATAATATAATAAATGAATATGCAAATGTCATTCATGAATCTAAATACATGTATTTTCCCTTAGACCCGTAACTCTACAAATTTGCAACCTAGATGTGAATTCGATGATTGTCAAGACACGAATTCTCTAAATCCTAAGAAATAAATAAAATACTGATATAAAAATGCAATTACAGAATGATCTACAACAAAGCAATAAATTTTACAGTTATTTTATAGTAGATTGAATCATCAGATGTCCAAATTATGAAGGTGAAGTGGTGTATCTAGCATATAGTAAGTCCTTCCTTACAAAGAATCTCCATGATAGTCCAGAGATCCTTTTCCAACTTATCGAACCTGCAAAATATGTTAGAAGCCTATATTGAAATCATAAAAATGAAAGTTGTACTAAAAAACTAAAGATGCTCAAAATGAATTCTAATGTTTGCTCCACCTTCCACTTTGACAATAGAGGTTTGATCCTGATTTTAATGGCTTCGTGGGTCACAAAATAGGTTGATAGTTACAATATTTGGGAGGCCTAAGCAGATTGGATTATGCCAATTTGGAGTTTTTCCAAATTTGACAAATTCATGTCCTAGTCACTAGGATACAAAATCATCAATATCAGATCATTGGCCAATTTGGGACGAAATCTAAACAATCATCTTTGGTAGGAGGTAGCTTTCAAATTCTGTAAATACGCGTCCTAGCCACTAGGATGTGTAATCATGAAAAAGAAGCTAAACATACCAAATTAGTTGGCACGTGTAGGGGGAAGTCATAATTTGAAAAAAGGAGGGAAATTACACATGTAGGAAAGAGAGGAAATTTGACATGGGTTAAATTTCCCTATCTACACTCATTAAGGGGTATTTATCTTGATACCAAATCCTCAATAAGAGGTTATTATGAGGCTGATATAAAATTAACCTTGAGGTTAATATTATAATAAAATAACAATTAATTACCCTTTTAAGTGAAGGATATCCATACAGGTGAATTAATTAATAATAGTAAGGGTGAAATATAAAAGCGGCCCTTAGGCTTACTAAATGAGGAATTCCCATAAGCTTACATAATTACATGCCGATAGGTTACATAAATGATGGAGTCTAGGCATGGGGGGCTCACTTGGATGAAAGCCTTAAAAATATGTGCGTTCATGGGATTCTTAAAAATTCCCCTATTTTTAAAATTTTCCACCTCCCCTTCTAATTTATTAAAACCCTAGTGGTAAACCCCTATCTAATAAATAATAACCCCTTTTCAAAACTTACCATTTTACCAAAAATATTTGAATCAATTTTTAATATCCCTTGGTAGGTTTACCATTTTATCAATGTATATCCTCCATATACTTTATCATGTTGCTCTTGAAAACCTAAAGTGCAAGGGATACAACCTATACTACTACCATTTTTATTGCAAGGAGAGGATTTTATACTACTCGAGGAAAATGACAATAATTTACCTAGACTAACCTTGACCTCTTTCAACTCCTTTGCTTTAAAATTTACCTCCTCATCTTCCTTCGCACCTTTAAATCCTAATTTTGAACTTACGCATTGTACTTCCTCATCCCTTGTGTCATTTTTTCTAATGGTTGATCCGAGTAAACCATATTGGTCTTTGTCATTTGATGATGCAAACAAGCTTTCTTTACCACTTTCTTAGCAGTGGAAAATCCTTGATTTGACTCGACTTCTACTATGATATTCTCCTCACTTCATGTTGAAGTTTGTATCATGCCCAAAATTTTCCATCTCTTTCTCCATAATTCTTGCTTTTCAATCTCTTTTAATGTGTCCAGTATTATAACATTGACAATATTAGAATGGAATGCTTTCATAATCTACTTGTTGATCCCATTCTCTTGAATCACATTTAATCCTAATAGATTGCAGTAAAGGTTTTGAAATATCCATGGCAACACATATTAAAGTGTATACAACATGCCTTAGCTCCTTAATAGTTAGTCCCTCTTGGATGAATTCCCCTAGAGTATTTTCAATATTATTCAAAACCTCCTTTTTGATAAACTGATATAGAAGTCCAAAAAGCCTAATCCAAACTAGAAGCATTTTAATAGTCTTTGTCTCCATAGAAAAAATTTCATTCCATGGTCTTAAATATAATGCATCTCTCCCCTTAGATCATTGACCACCATCCATTATTTTATCCCTAATTTTTGAACCATAGGAGATGATGAGCAAAAATCCTTTCGGCAGAAAAATCATGGAGTAATTTGAATTTAATCTCCACTTCCACTTGATCCAATTTTGAATCTTTGAAAATTGACCTATAACTTGCATGTTAGACCTCTACTTTTAAGAACCATTACGTCATGCTCAAGAATCTCATCCTTGATAATCACTTTTGGGGGGTAACATCTTCTACCTAGTTAGAGTTTACCACAAATTTGCTCTTCTCTTGTTCCCAAATATAGCATCCATACTTCCAATTAGGACTTTCAAAAATGACTTTCCCACTATGCTACCTAGATTTTCTTCATAAAAATCCTTTAGATTTTGAATTTCCCCTAAGATCTAGAACAAGAAAAAGTGATGCTTGCACTTTGCTTCCTACTTGCACTCGCAACACTTGCTTTCTAAAACAAGAAACTGTGAGGCTCACTCCAGGCTCTATAAAAATATTAGATAGTTGGGCCAATCCCACTTTCTATATGATTCAGTCCACTAGGAATATACTAAAAGTGGTCTACGGGGCCCAATTTGTTTTTTTTTTGTCACTATGTGTGCTTTTTTAATGTAAGCTAGTAATCCCACATGTATGCCACAAAAAGAGCTAAAGTGCAGAACAATCGTACATAGGATGCAACTATTACAGAGGGGCAATTTTTGGCATAAGAAAGTTTTGTGCACAGGTTGAAGCTCTGTTTTGGCCACAGCAGCATCTACACTGATTTTGGATCTGGTCCCAATTTTTCACTAATACCTTCTCAGAAAAGTTTCTATTTGCTACTTGTGTATTTTTCAGCTATTTTTCCAGAAATGGTAATATTATGTTTTATTCTAGGGTTCATAAAATATCTTAAGTTTTAAGAATCCTCAAAAATATTATGTCAATTCTTTTTGCAGTTTTAATATTCTTCTTTGGTGGTTTCCAACAGTTTCTAATTCTCATATGGTTAGATGGTCAAATTTTTAGGGTTTTTCATTTTACAATTAAAAAATGAAGAAATTTTAGATTTCATGGTTGAATTTACCAATTTCAAATTTCAACCATAGCCAATTTCTATACCAAATTTGCTCTAAGTCTAGAACTTGAAACCTGAAACTAAACCTAGGCAGTATGCCTTCCTTGAAAAGCTTTATTCACAAAGCTTAGAGCCACAAAAAAGCTCTTCCATGTTCTTATTGCTGCTTCTACTTCTTCATTCATTTCATGTCATATTGTAATATGATGTGCCAAATTTGATATTGACAATGTTGTTCATTTGGTGCTACCTCTGGTTTCAATGAAATGAAATATGCAACTTTCTCATAACGATCATTATAGGCAGTAGCATAATGTATCTCTCTCATATGTGGAATACTGTTGGATATTTTGAGGAATGTTATTGTCATTGATGTCAAAAGCATTGTTGAGCAATATTTGTCATCTTTGAGGACATTAGGAAAGCTCAGAGAATGAAGATCCAAGAAGGAGAAGTCAAATTAAATAATAATATTTTATTATTATTTTTATCACCAAGATCAAGTTAAAGGAGATCAAGGACAAAGTTGAAAAGACCCACATGTTAATTTAAATTAAAATATTTTAATCCCCAATTAAAAATTTAATTTAAATATTGATAAGTGTTAAGGTTAATTTAAATATTTATTTAATATTTAAAATTAACTTTACTACAAATCTAATTTAAATTAAAGTATTTTAATTATTGATGAAAACTTTAATTTATTAATGTTGGGTGCTAAATTTAAGTTAAATATTATATCATTTTTAATTTTCCAAATCAAACTCGAATTGGAAATTCGAAATGTGTCGACGTTGAAGGAAGAAAAACCCTATGTATAAATATGCCAAAAGATTGGAATTTGAAAGTATCTAGGAGACTTATGTTGGCTTGTGAAAAAAGAAGGAAATTTTGCATGTTCAAATCGAGCAAGGGAAAGAGACAAATTTTGGCATCCTCTGAATTCAACACAAAGTGATTGTAGCTTGGTTGGCAGCCAAGGGTTCCGTAATATGCTATTGTGGAAGCTGAGGCAGATTTGAAACCCGTGCACGTGATTTTTTGGGAAGAAAGTTTGTGTTTGTGTCGAACATGGGGAGAAGGTAAAGGCATCAAAGTGCCTTTTGGCTCTTGTGGAGCCACACAACCCAAGCGGTGGGTGCTAGCACTGCGAAGATGCTTGGGGGAGAACCAATGTGGGTTCAAATCCCACCAAAGCCTTTTGAGTGCATTGAGGTATGTGATTTAATTTGGTTGTCTTGGCCTACGAAAAGTTAAAGGGAAAAATAATGTTTTTATTTTTCTAAAGTAATTTTAATTAAAGTACTTTGCATGTTATTTGGTGTGTAAGTTATTAGGGGAGTTAAAAGGAAGTGCAAAGCTTTAATTTTTGAGTTGGAATTTTAGAGGTTAAGGAGTTATAAGGAAGGTTGAATTTTATATTTTGAAATTGAAGAATGTTGAATATTATTTATTTCAATTTGGAGATTATAAGGAGTAATTAAGTGCTAACTTGTGTATTGAAGAAATTTTTTGAAAAAGAGTTAGAATGATATTTTTGTCTTCTAACCGTGGTTTTTGGTAAAGGAAGTGGTTATACTTGAGATAGGTTTTAAAGACTATTCTGCATCAAGAAAAAGATATGGGCATATTCTTTCATAGTTGAGTTGATTGATTGTGAAACGACCAAAAAGTGGTATTTGATCTAACAACATATTCAAGAAAATGTATTTTTATTTATGTAAATAGTGCATAGGTTACAATGGCGGTAAATTCCCATTTTATCTCTTCTTTTCATAAATGTTACAATAGTCATGATGCCTTATTTTTGTGTTCCTCAATGTAGATGGGCTTGCGTACCACCGTGGGGTTGTATTTTGTAGTTTTTTCCCTCCTTGGTTATAGGCCAAACCTACAAAAAGGGGTTAGTTCATTGGGGGGCTTGCCTTAGTTAGGCCCCATATTAAGAAAGACAAACAGACGATAAAAATGTATTAAAAACTGAAATAAAATATGTAGAAGCTCATAAAATAACCAAGTAAAGCTTACCTCCCAAATATGAGCTGATTTGGGACTTGTAAACCCAATTTGCCACCCTGGGGGTGAACTGGTGCTGGATTCGTGGGGCAGAGGGCAAATTGGCCTCTAAGTGTTCTTCTATAAAAATAATTCAGTGGGAATATTCCTTTGCTATTGTATTATTGCTTTTAAGGTTCATATCCATTGTATTATGCTTCAGTATGTATTTTGGCAGAGTTTCTATACTTTGGACATAAATGGAGAGAGAGAGAATGAGCGTTTGGACCTACTATATATAGAAAATGGTAAGGTACAGGGGGGAGTTAAGGAAATTAACCCTAGGCTAAAGTGTAACTAGAGTTAGGTTAGGGTTTGTGAGGTGGCAACCCCACATTCCCCATAGGAAATATCCTATCCTCACATATGTGTGAGGAAGATTAGGTCTAATCAGGATTACGAGGTCCTAAGTCAAATTAGGTTTTTATTAGGGTTCTTAGGAAAATATCCTAACTAACCCTAATTACACACATGTGGGAGGGTGCAATTAGTGTTAATTAGGGATTAAGAGTTTAATTAATCAATTTTGACCTAAAAATGGGACTTCAGTGAAGTCAACATTAAATTAGATTTTAGGAATTGACTTGATAATTGCTTTTGCCAATTAATAGCCCGTGGGGGCATCAATTGAGTGCAAATAGACTCTGTATCATCTTTGGGAGCTGAGTGAAGATATATCCATGCATGGAATATATTTATGATGTGATTTTGCTAACTTATTAGGGTTTTGGACCTAAAATGTAGCAAAGTGATGTGTGGAAGTCTATGCAATGCTACAATAATCTATGGTGATCTACACATGACTACACATGACTACGGCTATCTACGTATGACTACGTATGACTACGTATGACTACGTATGACTACAAAAATCTACGCATGTCTAGAAGGATCTACAATAGTATACATTGGTCTATGATAGCCTAGGGGTATCTAGGATTATCTATGTAAACCTACAAGTGTCCAAAAGGATCTACAAGTATGCAAGTATAGCAATGTGCAACTTTTAGGTGTCTACATTTTACCCCTTTTGTACTATAATGTGTGGAATATAATTTAATACAAAAATGTGAAGGGTTGTGTAGAAGAAAAAGGGTAGGAGGAGAATGGAATCCAACCAAAGGTATGTAGCCGCTTGAAGTGTGACCATACAACCTTGACTAGGAATCTAGGGGGAGAAAGGGAGAAGAATGGGATCTAATCAAAGGTATGTAGCCGCTCAAAGCGTGACCATACAACATTGATTGATAGCTAAGAAGGAGAAAGGAAAATAATGGGATCCAATCAAAGGTATGTAGTCTCTCGAAGCATGACCATACAACATTGATCGATAGCCAAGAAGGATAAGGGAAAAGAATGGGATCCAATCAAATGTATGTAACCACTCGAAGCGTGACCATACAACATTGATCGATAGCCAAATAGGAGGAAGAAGGGGAAAAGAGGAAAGGGATAAAATACAATGAAAACAATACCGATAAATGGAAATGGATGATTGCGGATGCAACGCGGTGGTTTTGCTGAGTTCGTAAGACATTTTTGATTTCATACTAGTTGCTTGGGGTAGGCAATTTTTGACCGCTTTGCTTTTACGACCAGTTCAGTGTGGTCCAAAAGTACGAATAAAAAAAATGCCTATTCAAATATTTGTTGTTGATTGATTGATGAGTACATGGTGATAAGTGTCAAACCATTTGAGCTAAAGGGACATTTGGATTATTCAAATGTGTCATTCATTATGCATCATGAATGCTAGAAATCCTTTTCCAAATATTGTGCTAGGATTACGTCAAACATATCATTCATTCTATATTTGACATACATGAATGCTAGATTGAATTCTATGTCAAAATGCATAGCTATCTTGATATAACAAATATCTGGTTGGGATTGAGATTATAATCATAAGATAATCTTTAGCAAAAAAATTTGTAGACAGATGCGATATTCGTGCTTTTGGATGTTCGATTGGTTGGTTGCATGCAAAGCTGACTTTGGATATGAATACCCCCTCAAACGAGGAATCAACAATGAGGCAAATGGAATGTGGTGATTTGGTGATGCAGGGATTGATAGAATACCAATGCATGATGAAAAATGGTGAAACAACAAATGAGAGGATAATTTAGGAGGGTTCCTAGGGTTTTGGGATGAAGTTGCATGATTTCCTAAGGTTTTGGAATGAATTTGATTGGTTTTGTGGGTCATATGCTTAATTCATGGGGTGGGGGGTGAATTGGATCCTGATTCATGGGGTGTGGGCGAATTAGGCCTAAATCATAGGGCAAGGGGCAAATTAGGGTTTTAGGTATTTTAATGTCATTTTGAGTTAGGTGGGGCTCATTTTTATGATGACAAGTTGCATAAAGTGTTTGAGAGGAGTATTCAACGACGTGTGGACGAGGCGATTAACCCCCTCATATGCGAAGATAGTGAGAGGAGGACCTGGAGCTGGTAGCAAACATGGGGATCCATCGGTAAGTACTCCTTATTACCTCATTTTTTGTGTTTTTAATTTTCTAGAGAAAATTTAATTGGGGGGGAGGTTTTCATATATATTTTTTTTAATTTTGCAATTTTTGATTGAAATTGGAGCACATAGTGTAATATTAGACAAATGGGTACCCAAAAACATGATTTATTTTTAGGTTTGACCTTTTTTTGCACCAGTTTGATCAGGTAATGGGTAGAGTAAGGTACGAGTTTGATCGTCCATTTTTGAAGCAATGGTGTACTATTTTTGGAATGTTATTAAATTTTATCCATAAAAGTAGAAAATGGGTATCCATTTGTGTGACTGTTATTTTTTCTGCCTTCATTTGGCGTGTTTTTGGATTGTGTTGTTTTTGGGTGTAAGGTAGTAAACTTTGATTGTTAGATTTGCCACCTTAGAGATAGTATTTTTAGAAACCGACGATACTTTCATCGTAGAAGGGAGAAATGGGTATCCAAAAATGTTATTTGTTTTTATAGATGATTTCATTTGGCCTATGTTTGATTTACAGGCCAGATGTAGGTAGTGTTAAATTTAGAACTAGCTGTTGGGAGCTCGATTTGCACTGCTTTCCACATCTGTTTTAACTTTCACTGCAAAGTGGGCAAATGGGTGTTCAAAAATGTGACTGTTATTTTGGTATTGTGTGTATTGGTGTGTTCTATTTTGGTGTATGTATGGTAAGATTGACCTTGAAATCCATGTTGATTGACATATTGTTTTTGAATTTTGTCAACATTTTTACTACTAAGTGGGCAAATGGGTATTCAAAAATGTATTTTGTTTTTGTATTTCTGATAGGTTGACTTAGTTTTGAATTTCGTGCCATAGTAGGTATGTGGGTAATTTTATATTTGACTATTGGAAGCCAAATATGTACTATTTTTTGCATCTGTTTGAACTTTTACCATGAAATGGCAAAATGGGTATCCAAATATGTGATTGTTTTGTTAAGATATTTTGGTATGTGAATTATGCATTGTTTATGTCTCGAAGTGCATGTCAAATTAAATAGTTTAATTTATATATTTTGATTCATGAAGTTTTATTGGATTGCATCATTGTATTGATGGCTAATGTATATTTTGTTGTGTTTGTTTATGGATGAATAGGTGAAGATGCTTGAGCCCCATCATCATGTTCAAAATATGAAGGGTGACTTTGACAAGTTGATGAACAATATCGATGATCTGAAGTGGTTGGATGATATATGGTTCTGAGGTGTATGGGAATGTAAGAGTATACATGCCAACAGGGCATATATATCCATGCTGTGTGAGCAATGGGACACGGATAGGAACACCTTTCATTTTCCTACTAGGGAAATGACCATCACATTGGAGGATGTTTATCGAATTTATAAGTTACCAATTAAGGGTATTCCAGTCAGAGCAACTGCAGATGACAGTAAGGATGTTATGTTGGAGCACTTCTTTGGAGAGGGGTGGAGGGACATAGATGTATCAAATATAGATTATGAGTGGTTGTGGTTGAAGAATCAATGTGCGATGATGATGATGATATCTACTTATGTGTTACCAAACACTTTTGGGGTACTGTTCACCTAGAATATGTTGGATGTGGTGAGTGACATGGTGGAGCATAGTGATGTGTTGTCATTAAGCACATCATTAAATCTCAAAGATCTTATCAATCCGGGGTGGTGTCCAAGGTTGTCTACGATAGAAGGCTAGGGCAGAGTACAATTCAGGCATTCAGATTTCAAGCATTTATTGGGTGAGACAGATTTGGTTTAGCCTTTTGGTGTCACACTAAACCTAATCTGTAGAATGGAAACTTGCAGGAACTAAAAACTAATTCTAAGTTGCAAGAATTGAAATTGCTAAATTGAAAGTCTAATCTACTTTTGCAGAATTAAAATAACAGAATTTAAATTGCTGAATTTAAATGTTGCTGAAATGAAATCCTAAGTTACATTTGTAGAATTGAAACCTAGTTACTCTTGCATAATTGAAATGATGCTTGTAAATGAAACTTATGCTAAAAACACCTGTCAATGTCCTGCCACAAAAGGTCGTCAAGCTTCTGCTACAGGAATTGACAACAAAATGAAATATGCTGAAAATGGAAAGTTGCTAAAATAGAAAAGCAGGGAAAACATGGAAAGCAAAGGAAAAATGCTTAATATAATTTGTCAGCTGACACACACACAAATGTTGTACACAAACATAATAGAAAACATAAAGAACATTATACAAACTTAAAACAAGAAAAGTAAACTTGACAAGTAATCTATTAATTCTACTGTAGCAAAATTATAGATTAAAACCTGCCATAAAAATCCTCCTTCTAGATCTGAAAGTGGGCCCATACTTCCTGATCTAGAAGGAGGTGAAAAGCACTCCTTAACTAATTAACACTCAGAACAGAAAATGATAAAATAACTGCACTTTTATTGATGACAAAACATGCTAAAAACTATTACAAAAAATTACTGTACAATCCTAATTGTTGCTATTGAAAACTCTCATCTATTCTAATTCCTAACTGGCTCAACCAAGGAGGGAGCTGTGTTATTTATATAAATATTTACAACATATCCCATGCTCAAATCAGCCTATGTGCTACTTTACAGTGATTTGCCAATAATTCTGGATCTGAAATAAATGCAAATCTGGACAGTTTGTGTTGCAGTAGTAGTCATTGGCCCTTAGAAAGCATCTTCAATGGTGGGAGTACGTGGGAGGAGTCTAGAAATATCTCACACATCTTTCTCCACTTCAGAATATGCCATTTCTATCTTGCAAACAACTTCCTATTATGTTGCAGTTATTTCTGGGTTTATCCTAGAAGAGGATCAATTGATCTTTTTCCATGAATGGTGGCTTTGGACGGCAAGGATGACAAAGACAGTTGGGGGATATTTTCCCTTAACCTTCTCAACCTTCTTTCCCTTTTTCCACCATCAAAAAATAGTCAAAAAGTCAAAAAGCACTTTCTGTTCTCAATCCGGAGCTAAGTGGCTCAATCCGAAGAGACTGTATTTCTCAATCCGAAGAGACTGTATTTCTCAATCCGAAGATACCTGTTCAATCCGAAGATCTTCGGAATGACCAACTGTGTGCTCTTCAAGTGATTTTAGCTGCATTTCTCAGGTGGATTAGCCCTCAGGATCAGATTGCAATAGCCTTCATTCCTCTCCATGTGTGAATTCCATGCCTTGCCATTCATTGGTAGCTTGCTGGAATTTACATGGTAAATTACTGCATTTTCCAACTCTGCTGCACAGTTGTAAAATATTGGCATTTCTTGCAAATTCAAACAAATTAGAACATGGAAAAATTATTCAAATATCAACATGAAGGAGTACATCAAGTTGCTACTGAATTTATACACTTCATTCACCAAGTAACCATGCTGAAATAGTGCAACAGTGTTGCACAATTGTCCTTGCTCTGTTATACCCTGTTGCTGCCTATTTAGACCATGTGGGAATGCTTCTAAATAGGTCAGATGTCTTCTGTAGTCCTTCTGAACTCATTCCATCCATATCCTCATGCTTTGCTTGACAACTTCAAGGTGTTCCTATAAAGTGACAGCTTGCTGATTTTTATATGGCTATTTTTTTTAGATTTTCAGATTTATGACAGTCCTAAAATTTTGGCTTCAATGTGGATTTGAAACAAGTTGAAGGGCAGGAAAACATTCAAAAACCATTGAGAAGTTAATGGATATCAGCATACCACATTTGGTTAATTGAAATGCATGTTTTTACTTGCTACTTAATCAAGCAAAATCAGTCACAAAATGCTGAAAATAGTCAAAAACAGAGATATAGTATTCCTAACATAAAATCATGCAAACACTTAACAAATAGTATATTTTAGTCAACTATTTGGCAATTAACTTATCATATGGTAGTCAAACATTGTGCAATAATGAGGCATTTTTGGGCCTCATCATCCCCCCAACTTGAACTGATGCATGCCCTCATGCATCTTAGTAGGCCATAGTAATATGCAGGTTTTATTCTTGTGAACAACATCCTTTGCTACCTGCTAACTGAGAAATTCCTCCTTGCTGCACTATATCAAGTATTTTGCAATTAAGCACATGTATGACTCTTTTTCTATCTTTCTACAAGTTTTAGTGCTGCAAGGTACCTCTTAAAGGCTTGATATCATGTGATTCATCTTGCAATAGTCTTATTGTGGAACCGTATTTGGCAGATGCACTACTACTGATGGAATTTTCTGTTCTTAACAACATTTCAGCCTGAATGCTTATTTCTATTGTTTGCACCTTTTGAACAAAATTGATAAAATTTTGGATTTGAAATGCTTGAGGGATGTACTTACTTGTGGTAGAGCCTTATGAACCTCAATATTTGATGTACCCTACTCTTTTTGCTATTCTGTAGCATTTTCAACAATTTTGGTACAGTTTCTGCTCATTTCGAAGATATCCTGCTCATTCCGAAGATATGCCTATTCATTTCGAAGATATGACTGTTCATTTCGAAGATGCATCAAAAAATGCAGAAATGACCTCCTATGCAAAATTTAGCTACAGATTCTATTGTGGGCCCATATCTAGAGTGTATAAGCCTTCCATAACATCAAAAATCCCTTCTTCATCCTTTTGTTTAGATGTTATTCTTTGTTTTGTATGTTGTTATTTTATTCCAGTAGTACTAAAATAGAACCTTCAGTTGCATTTTGTTGATTATCCTCCTTCAATTTATCAGACAATTGTGAGATATAAACTTGTAGTTCTCCTTCTGAAACTTGCCCTACAAATTGAAATAGAATTGTTGCCATGTCTGTCCCAAAATCAGGTTTTTGCACAGTTTTGGAATTTCCATGCAATTAAGGGCATAAGGGGTGTTTCTTGACATCTTGAACATGTTCCATTTTCAACTTGCCAATATTGTATGAATAGTTTATGCCAAATACCGATTATCATACACTAAATGCTAAATGTTTACTATGAATTAAATGCAAGAAACACATACCTTACTGTCCTGAAAATTGGTCATGCACCTTACAAGTCGCTTTTGATGATTGTTAGCAGGCTATCTGAAAACATAAACATAACACATGTGCAGTGTGAGATTTGTACAATGGTGGAACAATGATGGGTAGATCAACAAGGCAATGCATGCCGAAAAATTGGTTTTCATGCAAGCCAACTCAGTAGCGCCTCCAAGAAGGTTTTCACTACTGAATTATTCATTTTTTTTCTTTTTTTCATTTTTTTTCTCTTTTTTTTTCATTTTTTTCATCAGAAGAGGCTGCCATTTCTGGTTTTCAACCAACTTCTGTCCTTTTTTTTCAAGTGCTTCAATGAGAGAGAACATCTCTCACTCTTATTTGGATAAGACCAATCCTTATTCTACAAAAACATGTCAATTGTTGTATGAAAACACCATCTCTTTCTGTTGAAACCTGCAACATTGATGCAACCTTCCTTTCTAGATGAGCAGTAAGAATCTTCTTACATCATAATTGCCTCCTTATTGCTGGAAATGAAGTATTGGCTCCATTGTTCCTCTTCCTTGCTGAAATTGATGCTTGTCCTCATGTATCCCCATTTTGTGGGACATGCCTTTGCTGCAATTTTTTTTTTCTCTTTTTTTTTTTTTTCAAATTTTCTTGTCTTGCTTGTACCCAAGAAGGAAGTTCACAAACAAGACTATTCTTCTTTTTGCTTTTCTTGTATTTTTTTCTTTTTGTCAAACTTTTTATCATCACTCTGAATCTGATATTGAAGAGAAATTCTCTTCCATTATGTGTACATCCAATGGAATCTCCTTCAAGAACTCCTCCTTAGTTAATGGTGCATGGTATACCCGAAGGCAATGTCCATTCACCACTAACATCCTCCATGAATTACCAATGGGAGAAAGAAGCACTGCTCCATATCTGAAAACTTCTTCAATCAAGTGTTGTCCATGCCTCCTAGTCTGCAAAATCTTGTCAATCTGTACTTGAAACAATTAAATACCAATTCCCAAAAGATGTTAAGTGCTTACATCAAGATAAAATCTTGATATACCCTTGTAATTCCATGTAAAGGGATTGAAATATTGTTTCAAAATAGCAACAATTTTGCTTTTTGTTTATAAGTCAGCCAACTAATAATGTTCAAGAATTTTCTTGGCTGCACTTCAATTTGTTTCATTCCTAGGAGGACAGAATTTACCCCTTTGTAATTTCTTACTAAGGAGTTCAATGGAAGTAAATTTTCTATGTGCAGTTTTTCTAGTTTTTCTCCTTTATCCAAGGCTAATTTCTGTGTGTTTGGACTAAAGGTTTTCTATGTATCTCCATTGATTTTTGTCTCTTCAAGCTCAGGTAAGTTCTTGTTTGAGCACAGTTGGATGTTGTTACAGTCAATAACATTTCCTGTATTTTTTTTTACCAGATTCAGCTACATAGACAGGGGTTGCCTATCCTGTATTATTCAGATTGATCACAAGTTGGGCTAAAAAAGATGTATTTTTGGTTTGCACAATAAGACAAGAAGTGTACAACTTTAGCAGATCAACTACTTGTCAAGTAGGATCACCTCTAATGAGATCAACTATTGTCGATGTAGGCTAAGAATTGTTAGGTTGCGGTTTAGCATGGTAAAACCCTAACAATATTTAAGCAATAATGGCAAAACTCTAGGATCACTGTTAAGCTGTAAACTTCTATTTTGATTGTGCAAAAGTTTTGTGATTTTTTTTTTAACTGACTCAGCTTACATAGACAGGGGTTACCTATCCTGTATTATTCAGATTGACCACAGGTTGGGCTGGAGGTAGTGGTTTTACTTGCTTTGTTTGTTGTTGTTGGGATCTCCCTTGAGAAGAATTTAGACCAGGCAACAAATTTTGCATCTCTGAGTTGTGGAAGTAAATGGCATTTATCAGTGATATGTCCTTGTGAACAAATGCTACAAGTAGCTGATATGATTGTTTTGTTCAAGGGATAGTCTTGTATATCTGCCATGATGTCTTCCCAACACCTAGTACAAATTTGTTTATACTACCTTGATGATATGGATATAAAAATGGTAGTACTAGCAGATGGCTCCTCTAAGAGATCTTATGTTTCTTGATAATGAGGATGATGAATTCTTTCAATTTTTATCAAGAATTTCAAACATAAGCAATTTAACCCCTAGGTGTGAAGATCACCTCCCTGTGGTTGCTTGTTTTCTAAATGGACTGAAATGCAATTTACCAAAAACTATTACTAATACCAATCATTTATCCAGATTTTACTCTGAAGTTCACAATTTAGTATAATTAACAATTATTGGGCTACTTTTACCCTCTAACAACACCGTGTTCCCTGACAACGGTGCCAAAATGATGCGTTGTCATTAAGCACATCATTAAATCTCAAAGATCTTATCAATCTGGGGTGGTGTCCAAGGTTGTCTACGATAGAAGGCTAGGGTAGAGTACAATTCAGGCATTCAGATTTCAAGCATTTATTGGGTGAGACAGATTTGGTTTAGCCTTTTGGTGTCACACTAAACCTAATCTGTAGAATGGAAACTTGCAGGAACTAAAAACTAATTCTAAGTTGCAGGAATTGAAATCTAACTACAATTGCAGGAATTGGAATTGCTAAATTGAAAGTCTAATCTACTTTTGAGAATTAAAATACACAGAATTTAAATTGCTGAATTTAAATGTTGCTGAAATGAAATCCTAAGTTACATTTGTAGAATTGAAACCTAGTTACTCTTGCATAATTGAAATGATGCTTGTAAATGAAACTTATGCTAAAAACACCTGTCAATGTCCTACCACAAAAGGTCGTCAAGCTTCTGCTACAGGAATTGATAGCAAAATGAAATATGCTAAAAATGGAAAGTTGCTAAAATAGAAAAGCAAGGAAAACATGGAAAGCAAAGGAAAAATGCTTAATATAATTTGTCAGCTGACACACACACAAATGTTGTACACAAACATAATAGAAAACATAAAGAACATTATACAAACTTAAAACAAGAAAAGTAAACTTGACAAGTAATCTGTTAATTCTGCTGCAACAAAATTACAGATTAAAACCTGCCATAAAAATCCTCCTTCTAGATCTGAAAGTGGGCCCATACTTCCTGATATAGAAGGAGGTGAAAAGCACTCCTTAACTAATTAACACTCAGAACAGAAAATGATAAAATAACTGCACTTTTATTGATGACAAAACATGCTGAAAACTATTACAGAAAATTACTGTACAGTCCTAATTGCTGCTATTGAAAACTCTCCTCTATTCTAATTCCTAACTGGCTCAACCAAGGAGGGAGCTATGTTATTTATATAAATATTTACAACATATCCCATGCTCAAATCAGCCTATGTGCTACTTTACAATGATTTGCCAATAATTTTGGATCTAAAATAAATGCAAATCTGGACAGTTTGTGTTGCAGTAGTAGTCATTGGCCCTTAGAAAGCATCTTCAGTGGTGGGAGTACATGGGAGGAGTCTAGAAATATCTCACACATCTTTCTCCACTTCAGAATATGCCATTTCTATCTTGCAAACAACTTCCTATTATGCTGCAGTTATTTCTAGGTTTATCCTAGAAGAGGATCAATTGATATTTTTCCATGAATGGTGGCTTTGGATGGCAAGGATGACAAAGACAGCTGGGGGATATTTTCCCTTAACCTTCTCAACCTTCTTTCCCTTTTTCCATCATCAAAAAATAGTCAAAAAGTCAAAAAGCACTTTCTGTTCTCAATCCGGAGCTAAGTGGCTCAATCCGAAGAGACTGTATTTCTCAATCCGAAGAGACTGTATTTCTCAATCCGAAGATCTTTGAAATGACCAACTGTGTGCTCTTCAAGTGATTTTAGCTGCATTTCTCAGGTGGATTAGCCCTCAGGATCATATTGCAATAGCCTTCATTCCTCTCCATGTGTGAATTCCATGCCTTGCCATTCATTGGTAGCTTGCTAGAATTTACATGGTAAATTACTGCATTTTCCAACTCTACTGCACAGTTGTAAAATATTGGCATTTCTTGCAAATTCAAACAAATTAGAACATGGAAAAATTATTCAAATATCAACATGAAGGAGTACATCAAGTTGCTACTGAATTTATACACTTCATTCACCAAGTAACCATGCTGAAATAGTGCAACAGTGCTGCACAATTGTCCCTGCTCTGTTATACCCTGTTGCTGCCTATTTAGACCATGTGGGAATGCTTCTAAATAGGTCATATGTCTTCTGTAGTCCTTCTGAACTCATTCCATCCATATCCTCATGCTTTGCTTGACAACTTCAAGGTGTTCCTATAAAGTGACAGCTTGCTGATTTTTATATGGCTATTTTTTTCAGATTTTCAGATTTATGACAGTCCTAAAATTTTGGCTTCAATGTGGATTTGAAACAAGTTGAAGGGCAGGAAAACATTCAAAAACCATTGAGAAGTTAATGGATATCAGCATACCACATTTGGTTAATTGAAATGCATGTTTTTACTTGCTACTTAATCAAGCAAAATCAGTCACAAAATGCTGAAAATAGTCAAAAACAGAGATATAGTATTCCTAACATAAAATCATGCAAACACTTAACAAATAGTATATTTTAGTCAACTATTTGGCAATTAACTTATCATATGGTAGTCAAACATTGTGCAATAATGAGGCATTTTTGGGCCTCATCACGCAGGTTGTGTTTGCATATGCACTTGCACTATTGGCCCAAGTATACAAAGAGTTACACGATGTTGTGTGGGTTGGACAAAAGGGTTTGAGCTAGACTCCCCTGCTACAAGTATGGGCATGGGAGCACATATCTATTGAGAGGCCATTATTATTGTCTTTTTGTGCCCATGTTAGGGGCATGGAGTATTTGCCCTATGTAGTGATATGACAAATAGACAAGGAGAAGGGCATCAAGAGGCCTCACGAGGGTGATCCTATGTTATGGAGGGTCAAGTTTGGAGAGTTGACACTTTATGATATGAAGTGGAGGCCTTGGTTGGATGGGGTGACCTAGGAGGAGGACGATGAGCAGTTGTGGGTCATTCATCGGGGTAGATGGCTAGTTGATAGATATTCTCGATAGGTCAAGTATTTTTAGTTTGATAGGGTGAGGCATAATTTTGGATTACAATAGGATATTCTAGGATTTCCTATTGTATATTACAGATGATGAGGTGACAGAGGAGAGCGTCCTATGGTGCTACCCTATATTTTTGAGAGTGACCCGCTTGTGGTTATCATAGATGTGAATAATGTTGGGACTACACCAGATTTTGAGGCTTGGTGGTCTATGTAGATTTGGGAGCCTGGACAAGGTGTGGTTGATCGATGGGTGCCACTGGATGGTGGGGTACCTCCACTAGAGAGGATATCAAGAAAGAGAACTCGAGCTCGATCGGAGGAGGTAGCTGGTAGTGAGAGGGAGGTTCCTCTATGACGGTCTCAATGATACTTGGATGATGCATCGAGTACACAGGGAGTGGGAGTGGGGGAGGTTCCTATGACCATTGAGGTGGATCTTGTGGAGGGTGGGATGGCCATGGGATAGGCATTTGGGGCAGTGGAGGAGGGAGGTGGTTTTGCTACTATGGGTGGTGTAGAGGAGGTAGGTAGGTCTACCACTAGGGATGGTATGGATGACACCATTGATATTGGTATTTTTGCAGATATGGAGGAGATTATCTTCAAGGTCCAGGAGAGGTAGGATGCGAAGTAGGAGGCTCGAGGGCTACGGGATAGAGTTTAGTAGTTGGAGGCAAAAATTCACCTGTAGGAGGAGAGGCATAGGGCATATATGGATCATATGAGGTCCGAGATGATTAGCCAATAGTAGGCATGGAAGGAGACTTCCTGGGGTATTGAGAGACTGACTAATCTATTGGCTATGGAGTATGCTAAGAATTCATTATGTGAGGCTTCTCTAATGGTGCATGGGATCACACTTCTTTATTATAGTCGAGTGGTGGCCTAGGATGAGTCAATATCATGAGTTTGGGTGCCTTATCATCATAGCCAGTGTAGTGCTACTTCGGTGGAGCGGGTGGGTGCTAGGGTTGAGGTGTGAGATCCAGCTGCTATGGTTCAGGCTGTAGGGGCAAGGGTAGAGTCGAGTAGAGCTACAAATATGTGGGTGAGTTGTGAGGGACATGGGGAGACTCCTAGTGGTAGTTAGGATTATTATTTATTGTATCCTGCATGCATTTTGGATGGCAAACAATGGGCATGGTCCCAAATTTGTAGCCCATGGGCATTTTTGATCTATGATATATATATACATCTTGATTTTGGTTGGTGTTATGGTTTTGGAATTTGTTCTCTTTATGTTTGCGTAGATATCATAACATCTTCATAGGTATGTATAATGAATGGATATTCATTTGTATTGTGGTTTGGATCTATTATCATTTTGTAGTGTAAATATGTTGTAGAGTAGACTTGCATGATTGTGTTTAAAGTGCAATGTGATGTGATATAATGTGCAATGACATCTATAGTGAATGCATGTAAATAAATATGTGATAATGCAATATGATAAAGTGTATGTAGGATAAATGTCGTGATGTAATGGTTGATGTGAAGCAAGTAATGTAAATGCAATAATGTGATTTTTGATGTGATGCATGTAATGTAAATGCAATGATGTAATCTTGTAATAAATCTATGTGACATAGATGCATGTATGCATGTATGGGAGTGTTAAAAATGCACAAAGGAGAAACTTGTATCATTACATGTACCTATATGGATGTTATCCATTATGTTATCTTAGAGATGTAGGATGATATAGGGGACATGTAGTGGCTTTGACCAATGTAGTTTTGGAAATCAAATCTCGAACTCCAAACTGTGCGAGTTTATGTGGCAACTCATAAATAGTTGGACTAGTTCAAAATCTATCATGGACCTGTGTGTGTAAATGAGTGAGGTTCATTTATCTAATTCGATGGAGATTAACCCATTGTAGACATGTCTAAACTAGCTAGCTCATCCATAAGTGAATAGTTTCATGTACAAAAGCGAGTAGCTAATGTGATAGATATATCACCACTTGTAAGACTATTCCATTGGTAAGCAGGCTCTTGGAGCCTATTGCTAGAGATGGAAATCATCCCATGGTGTTATGTTAAACCTAAGGACCAAAGACAATGAAGCATAACACGGGTGATATCAAGAGGCTTTTCCTTTTGTTTTTTGCCCCTCATCTATTGTTGACCTATTTATTGTGGTGCTCTTTTTTTTTGTATGGGCATTGGCTTTTTTTTTCTACCAAGTTGTTTTACTTTTGCTTATGCTTATCCCTTTGTTTATACCTAGGTCATATGTTGACCATGCAAGTGATAGGATGAGCGGGGGAAAATGTTTGCTAGATGGCGATATCTACTCAAGGTGTCATATTTCCTAGACTCAAAATTTATTTAATGTGTAACCTATTGTGAATGGTCTATGAGAGAAGTTGAACCAGCCTAAAGAACCATAAGAAGAATGTAAAACCTATCAACTAGGGGTGACATTTGATTGACTAAACTAGTAAGTAGTCAAAGCCTAACACAACACCTATGTATACCCTAATCATGAGAAGGGGGAATGGACATCCAGGTGGTGATGCTAACAAGTGCGTGTACTACTCCTATTGAAATAGAATTTGGAGGAAGAATGTACAAACTTGAAATAAAATTAGCATGAAAAGCATATGGATATGTGCAATGGGTGTAATGTAATGATGCAAGTGGGGAAATGCAATATATACAAGAGAAAATTTATGATGTGTAGAAGGATAAGTTTAGAAAACTTATTTACAAATGAGTATGGTGTATTATAATGACCCAAAAGCACGATGCTATAATAATGGTTGCCCCAACGTGTGGGGTGTGTGTAGTAGGTGAATAAGTTGTAATATGTTAGATGCATGCGGTAATATCGAAAGGAGGAAATGGATGAAGGTGGAATATACAACTAGAAGAACTTAGAGGAGGTAGTCTTTGGTAACCAACAAGATAAGGGGATTACCAAAGTCAACATGATGGTAGAAAAAAAAGGGGGTAGATCAGCGTAGGTATGTAGCCGCTCGAAGCGTGACCATACAACTATGCAAGGAAATAATAAGAAGAAGAAGAACAAAGGAAAAATAGATGAGAACTATTGACGGGCGAAGTGTCATGGGTCAAGTTGGTAATGGGATGGTGAAGTGATGGTATGGCTTGGACTTCGATGGGTGGTGTAATTAGATATGTGGATGTAGTGAGCTGGTGCTATCAAAGTTTCACGTGGTGGTAAAGTTCTAGGGGTGATGCGGTGTGGAGGACTTAAGAGTCAGTTAAATAGGATGGAACATTCAGGTGATGGAGTGCGATCGTGTCACATTCCCATTGTTTGCATATATTATATTTGAAGAATATGATTCTATGTCTAGTTTTCTGAATTGCAAGTGCAAGTTTCCAAGAAGGATGCGGAAGAGAATACCCACCCCCTAACTAGGTCGACATTTGGAAACATCAAGTAAGGTGGGATATGATGTTGTGCTTCCAACACCTTGGTCCGTGGGTACACGAAAGCCCACTATAGAATTTGCATTTTGCA
Source organism: Wollemia nobilis (assembly GCA_028583015.1). Lineage (NCBI taxonomy): Eukaryota > Viridiplantae > Streptophyta > Pinopsida > Araucariales > Araucariaceae > Wollemia > Wollemia nobilis. The sequence goes on from JAQPPZ010016361.1 coordinate 226,589, forward strand.
CTGCATTCTACCTGTCATTGTATTCTTGAATATATGCCTGATTTGTAGTTGTTATCATTTTGTTTTATTTATGTCATTTATCACAATTTTAAATATCAATAAAAAAAAGAGAAAGAAGAAGAAATAATAAACTATATAAATATATAAAGTGCATACGCAATTATAAATTTATTATTTAGTTTTTCTTTTTAAATAATGATAAATAAAAAATAATAATAATAAATATATATTAAATAGGTAAATATTAATAAAAGAATTATTTTCTTAATTTAAAAATATATATTACTTATAATATTTAAAGGGACTCAACCCCTTTTTCAAGATTTGCCTAAGTAAGGAACCCACTCCTTATTTGGTCTGGTTAAGACATATGTAAGACTATTACCTAAGCTGCACTAAAGTCTTTAACAATGGATAGTAATTCGAACCATATGAAGATAATTTGCTCATAAGGCAAAATAAAACAACGCTGGCATAGCATGAGAAAACTATTAAAATATATCAAAAAATATAATAATAAAAATATATATAAAATAAAACCACCAAAAACCACTCGGATGAGTGGGACCTTTTCATTTGGATACGTTTATGAAGGCATGGGAAAGGCGTATGATTTTTGAGGTGTCAATGTTATGGCTCGTATGTTCCTCTATTAATAATTGATGGGAAAGACAGATTGAACACATAGAATGTTTTAGCTGGCATGAGTGTGATAGGGCAGAGGATGCTTCCATTCACCAATCTTCTGAGACGTCTTTGGAGGAACAGGTCAGGCACTTGTATGATGTCTTGATGCTGCTATGAAATCTAATTGAGTAACACTGTTAAAATGGCTTGATAATGGATAACAAACCATGAACCATAGAGTTTAATTTTAAAGTATTTTTCCTTCTTTTTTTTTTATAAAAGTTTAAGAGATTTTTAGTTATCCACATATCATTTGCACGGGAATTTTATATCCATCTGAGTATTTGTTTTTAAGGAATGAAACAAAATTTTCCCTGGAAGTACTATGTCTGAAAATTAGGTAAATCATCCGAAGGAAAAAAAAAAGAAATAAAACAAAATAAAAATATACGTTGATATCAAGCTCTGCGCAAGTATCATTTAAGAAAATGAATGTTGTTCTTAAAAATTTCATCTGTGCAATATACTGTTTAGTGTTTGCTTTGCATGCGTCGAAATGGAGGTTTTTTTTATTTATGTTTTATATATCTTCTTTCCTTCTTTAGAAGTTACATTATCATCTGGGAAGGGCAGCCACTATATTTCCAATGAATTCCATTATTTTTAGATTGAAAGCTTTGCAATTAGGTATTGTGCATTCTATTCTGTATGCAATCCGTTAATATGTTTGTTATGCATGACTGCGTGTCAATTAGAACATTTTAGGACCATGCTGATCCATTCATACGTTTCCCATTTGTTGTCCAAATTCCACATGGGTGGGAATTTTTTTGGCTATAGAGCCTTGAGACCGTAGCGGAGAAAGCAAACTATCTTGTCTAGCATTGACTGAAGGGAAAAATAGGTGTTCTTACTAATTTTTTGGCTCAAGTAGTACAATTGATGAAATGGGTAGCATCGATTGTTATCTTTGATTTAGGTATTTTAGACCTTTAAGCAAGTCTTGGCTTATAATATTATTTTATGAAAACTGGAGAATGTTCTGAAGACATGAATCTACCTAGTTATGAGTGAGCAGTTCATTTAATCTGTGTACAACTTATTAAACTCTTGTTTTTTTTCTATACCTTGACATTGAGTATGAGTTTCCAGCAGATGTATTATATTTCTTAATGGAAAATGTGAAATTTTTTATAGAACCAAAGTGGTTTTCTTACTATTTTTTTTAGACATAAAAACTAGCGAGTGTTGAAAAGAATCACCAACAAGAAACAACTAGGAATGTCTAGTGAGTATTTTACTATGTTTGGTGTACGTTTTATGTTCATGAAAATTTGGTTAAAGTTATCTTATTTAACATAGAGCCTAGATTAAGTCAATAAAACAAAAAAAAGTTGAGGCTAAAGTTATCTTATTTAACATAGAGCCTAGATTAAGTCAATAAAACAAAAAAAAGTTGAGGCTATAGTAATAACCCACTTTTTAATGGTCAATATTTAAGAAGAGAATTCTCCGGGAACCCTTTTTATTCAAATCATGAATGATTTAATGAAAGCATTTTCTTAAAATAGAAAGCTTGTTTAGAAATTCGTAAGGTACTTGGATTATTTAAAAAAAAAAATTTAAAAGGGGTGAGACCTCTTGTGGTAAATAGTTATTCAAGGAAGTTTTTATGTTAATAGTTATTTAAGGTTGGTTAGTAAATGGTATGATATTGTTATATGTTTTTAAAATTCATAAGTAATATTTATGCTTTCTTATATTATGGTTAGTATTTATAGCATAAATAGTTGACTATATTTGATTAAGAACTAAACATCTTACCTTTAGATTAGTATTGAAATATAAAGGCATATAAATGAGGAAAATTTATCTTTAATAGCCTTAATAGAATGATGATTATCTAAATACATTTTAAAACAAGATTTACCTTGCACATAAGGAAAAAGAGACTTGTCAAGAAAGGTCTAGACCCACCCGACCACATTAACCATGGTGGTGACTAATGTGAGACAATATTGTCCATTCTCCAGCTATTATGGATAAAGGTCTTAGCTGTTGAGAGAAAAGAGCGGTGGTATGGGACGTCACTCCAGGAAGGCAGTCAGTTAGTAATGTGAGGGTGTTAATTAGTTCTCTTAGGCTGGGGAGTAGCCAACAGATAACAAGGCTAGGGTGCTAGCCATGTTGTTGGAATATCCAATGGTAGATGATATGGGCAACATTACCATCAACCAGAGAAGGATTTTGAACACCTAGTCCACCAGGCCATGCGAGGCGGACTCTAGCCAAACCTTAGCAGAAGTTCAATGGCTAGAACTAGCATAATAATGTTGGTTCTAAAGTAGATCAGGTCAGAGGACCAATATAATAAAGAACTAAGAATTTTTGTGCTTTGGATAGGGGATTATAGCATCCACCCATTTAGGTGATATGGGCCCTTAATGGACAACCCCATTCTAGATCCTCTAATGAATACGAGCAATGGATTGGGATCCTAAGAGGTGAATACTTACAGGAAGTTGGCTGGTCCCAAGCACTTAAGGCACCAGTTGTAGTGGTGGCTAGTCTTGATGTGTGATACATTTATACCTAAAACTAACAAAGAAGTTGGGTGGAGTTTCTATGTTGACATTACAAGTAATTTTTTTTTTTTGGGTTGTGACAGTTTGTCATGCAACATGTTGTGGACCAGGTTATCGAATAATCGACATTATTCAATGTCATGACCTGGTTGGTGATGATAGATACAATATTAATTCTCATGGTAATTACACGGTTTAGGATGTGAAGGATCGATGGGGTGAATCTTGGGTAGGTCAATAAGGCCCTGATGCATGAGGTGATAAAATATTTTTGATAGTGGAGTGAATGGAACATGCATGGGGTAAATGTAGGGTTCTACTAGAGGTGAATGGGGTCTGGATGAAGGGTGGTTCGATAGTAGAGGTGCGGGGTGAGGGTCTAATGTGGGGTGAATCCAAGGTCAAGGAATGGATATGTGTGGTGGCAAGGATGCACGGGTTGTGGGATACTAGCATGGATGAACATGACAATGGCAATGGATCATCTGTAGCTCAAGAGCCTCGATACGAGAAAGGAGATGTTGTATGTCATGGTGTGGAGGTGATAGTATCAAGGAAGGTGGTGATCGGGACTCCAATGTGTATGGAGTGGCCTGGTATGCACGATAAAATGGATGAGGTCATGATGATGAGGAGGCAAAGTGGAATGACTATGGGGATTGGGAAGCTTGTTGGAAAGGTAAGCTTCATAGTGGTGAAGGTGGCATATTAAGGATAGGTGGCATAGGAGATGGCTCTAGATGGTGGTGCGAATAGGATGGGGGTATGTGTGCACATCCAACTTAGGTAGCTTGAGCAGTGTGGGCTTGCAAGGCTTGGGCATAAGTGGACTCCCCATTTGGAAGTGGGGTCGGTAGGCATGAAAGACAAGCTGAATAGGGAGTGTATCCTCTGTTAAGAGGGCAGTAAGCTCCTAGATGGTGATTGGGGGAATTATTTGGTGAATAAGGGTTCTTGGTATCGTCAGGTGGATGAGATGGAGAGCCTTGTGTTTGGGGATGAGATGTTTTCTCTTTTTCATCAAAAGAGGATAGGGAGACCTGATTGTCTCCAGAATGAGGTGAGGGAGATGAACCTTGTTGATGAGAGGAAAGGTGTTGAGGTGAAGTATAATGGTCTAAATGTGAAGAATGAGAAGATCGCATAGTATGAAGAGTGACTGGTGGTTGGGCTAGGTCAGTCGGTGTGATCGATACAATCTATGGTGGTGGAGGGTCCTGCATGATGATGCATGTAGATATTGTCGTATCTCGTAGCTGATGGTGTGGTTGTAGATGGTGTAGATCCTGCAAAAAGGAAAATAGATATTAGTAACATAAAAATGATATAAAGGAGCAAGTACATGTAAAATATTTTAAAGTAACAAGACATGCATTTATCATGATGTGCTTAGTGAGTGATGTGTTTGTGCATAGAGGTATGTACCACTTGTGATAGTGGACACCTATGTGTGTTAGGTGTTAAATGCATGAAGGTGTAAAATTTTAATAGGCTCAGGTTCATCAAGGCCTTCAATATTGGCCAAGTGATAGGCACCTGAATCGTATTTGTGTGTGACGATGAATGGGCCCAACCAATTTAGAGAAAACTTATCTCGTTGTTGACGAGGTTGACTTGTGATCTGTTGATTTTCTTTGAGAACTAAATCACCAATTTGGAACTCATGTTGATGTACCTTACTATTATAGGCACATCGAAGGAAATCTTGGTAAACTCATGTGTGCTCGATGGCATGGATGAAATATTCATCGAGGAGTGTAAGTTGATCTAAGTGGGCTTGATGAGCGGTGTCATCATAAATGAATTCTTTCATGGATACCCATAGGGAAGGTATCTCAAGCTCGAGGGGCATGATAGCTTCTGCCCCATAGACAAGTGAAAATGGGGTTGCCCTAGTGGGGGTACGAATGCATGTACGATATGTACATAAGACTAGGGGTATTTGGTTGTGCTAGTCATGATGTGATTCTACTACTATTTTGCATAGGATGGAGTAAATTGTTTTTTTTGTGGCTTCTTCTTGGCCATTACCCTATGGGTAGTATGGGGTAGAGAAGCTATGGTGAATGTTGAACTTGCTACAAAGTTCTCAAATGGTTTTGTTTTTGAAGGATTTTCCATTGTCAAAAATGATTTGGGAAGGAATTTCGAAGCAACATATGATATGATCTGTAATGAATGTTACTATATTTTCTCCTGTAGTTTGGACAAGTGGGATGGCTTCGACCCACTTTGTAAAGTATTATGTAGTAGTGATGATAAAATTATGATTTTTGGAGGAAGCATGTGTAATTTGTCCAATAAGATCAAGGTCCCATTGGGAGAAAGACCACATGGATTGAATTGGTTCGAGTGCTTGAGATGGAATATGCATGAGGTTTGCATGCTATTGGCACTTGATGTAATGCTTCATGTATTCACAATAGTCATGTTACATCTTTGGCCAATAGTATCCCATGCGAAGGATGTGTTTCCTGATTGCCATGCCACTGAAACGGCCACCACAAGTACCATCATGGGTTTCTTGTACAACCTGCTGAGTATCATGCAATTCTAAGCAATGTAAGAGCATGCCATCATATCTATGACAATAAATGATATATCCTAGAATTGTGTAGTAGATTGTTTCTTGTTTAAATGCTCGATGTTGAGCATGGGGTAAGTCACATGGTAGAAATCCTAGTTTAATGTAATATTTGATTTGTGCAAACCATGGGTCATGTGGTTCGGTATCAACCACATGAATGCCACCATCATCTTTAGGAGACGTAGATGATATGGCAGATTGAGTGAGTGTATGAATTGTTATAGATATGCTTGTTGATGTTGGGTTTTGCAAGATTAATGATCCTAAGGAGGCCATTGTATCCACAAAATGGTTGGAGGATCATGGCACAACTTTGATGTCATACCATCTGAATCGATAGAGGAGTTGTTGGGCAATGTGATTGTATTGTTGGAGGACTAGGCAATTACATTGCCATATCTCTTGCACCTAGTTTATGATTAAAATTGAATCACCTATGATATGGAGGTATTTGATTTGAATGTAATGTGCCTATTTTAATTCGAGGATTAAGGCTTCATATTCCGTATTGTTGTTTGTACAAGGGAAATCCAACTTGAATGAAAAGGGGAGTGGTTCACCTTTAGGTGTGAAGAATACAATACCTACACCCCCATCATGCATGCAGTGGGAGCCATCAAATAATAATGTCAAGTCGACTGTCATTTCTAGTTCCACATATTCTTCGTCTTTTGTTATGTGGAATATGGAGTCATTCGGGAGCTGAATGAGAAGAGGTTGGTCATTGGATAAGGGAGCTTCTGCAAGTTGATCCGCTATGACTTACCCTTTGATGGACTTTTGTGAAACAAATTTGAGGTCAAATTCGGTTAGACGTATGATCTACTTAGCTGTGTAGGAATTGTGGTAGCTTTTATTCATCATGTAATGGAGGGGATTGTCTCAGGCAATGACAAAGGTTGTATGGTTGAGCATGTAGTGGTGTAGTTTCTAGGTGGCAAATACTATGGCTAGGCATAGTTTCTCCATGTATCTATATCTAGCTTCGTAGCTAACTAACGTGTGACTTATATAGTAAATGGTTTGCTCTTTATCCAACGCATTATTTTGGGTGAGAAGTGTGCCTAGCACAAAATTTGTAGCAAAAAATGTATAGGATGAGCGGTAGCTACGGATGTGGGGGTGACATAACTAGTGGTGAAGTAAGATAAGTTTTGATGTCATAAAAAGCTTACTGGTAACTATCGTCCCATTTAAATTTTACTCCCTTTTGTAGGTTGGTTGAAGGGTTTACACTTGTCTAATAATTGTGCTATAAAGTGGTGGATAGAAGTGATTTTACCTTGGAGACTATGCAATTGTTTCAAGGTAGTAGGTGTAGGCATCTCGGTGATGGATTTTACTTTGTTAGGATTGACTTCAATGCCTCGTTGGGTGATAATGAATCCTAGGATTTTTATTGAGGTAACACCAAAGACACACTTCTTTGGGTTGAGATGGACGTTGTGTTCTAACAAGCGATCAAAGATTCGGCAAATATCCTTGATATGTTTCGAGCATTTCTTGGATTTAGCGATGAGGTCGTCTACGTAATCTTCCATAATTTTGTTCATGTAATCATGGAAAATGTAGGTTATTAGAATTGGGATAATATGGAGGTCATCGCTAGCCTCGGTAAGTTCATATTTATAATCTAGGTAAATTTCCATGTGGTGGACCTATGGTATGTGAGGTGGCACATATGATGGAGTGTTTGTCATGCGTAGGACGTGTGGCAAGAGTAAGAAGTATCAGGGTGTCAGTGTGGGTGAGATGTGGGTGAGATCAATGAATTTGGGGTTTGGTGTATCGTCTCATTTCGATTGGCGTGTGTATCATAGTGGAGAGAAGAGATCCACTTTGACCATATTGATTGATGTTATGGGGGATGTAGATGGTGAAGATTTTTGTGATGACATCTCGACAACCTGTAAGTATCCTAAAAGGCTTAGAGAAGGGCGAAGGATGACTGGTGGAGATCGTGGTCGAGTAGCAGCTCGTTGAAGTTATCGATGTATAGGACTAAATGGGGCTAAGTATGTTTATGATGGTGGGGATACCATGTCATGGTCTGGATAGCACGTATTTAAGGATAACACAACAAATTTATTTGTCAACTCATCAACACAACATGACGATGTGGTGTCGAATGTGGAGGGCTCTTGAAAGAAATCGCAAGGGACTGTAATGGTAGAGTTAAGTGAGGAGGTGTCCTCTAATATGTCCATATCAATATATTCTTCCAAGGTGTGTGTCATAAGTGGGGAAGAATGCAAGGATAAATCTTGGAGCTCATATTCTAATGTATAAATGGCGGTTGGGTGATAACCTAAGCCAAATTTGTCGGTGGGTGATTGGATATGAGGGTTAATGGGTGTATGTAACCCTTGCTCATAATTTCTTAGCCTGAACCCACACCAATGGAAGCGTCGAAGGTATCATAAGGAAAAGTAGGGATTAACCAGGTGATCGATTGTACTACAAAATTTGGATTGTGGTGGTGGAGATAGTACAGGTGGGAACGAGGAATCAACTCCAGCATAGACAAAATTGGTGTCATTCTCAGGAGATCCTAATTGCACAACTGTTTTGATAGTCAAAATCAAAGTTGAAGGGTAGCCAAAGTCTTATGTGGATTGGATAATAGGTGGGTGTACATTCTTGTGCACGAGGTGACGAATCCAAATCAGATGATGAAGGTGAGATTTGCGTTTCTCTAATGGTAGCAATATAAGGGTGTAGTAGTTGGTTGTCTAAGCAAGATGCTCATTGCTCCCACTCATGATATTTGGTTGTAGTAGCTGGTATAGGGTGATTGGCCTGTGGGAATTGCGAAGGCGGTGGATTGGGTACTAGAAGATGCGGTGAAGTGAATGACCTAGGTCATGGATGAAAAGGAAGAGGGGGTGTGCATGGTATGGTGAGGATAGGTGCTTCCATCGAGGAGGATGATTGGGATGGAGCGATAGGGTGCGATATGAGTGGTGATGGCAGTTGTAGTGCTGAAGGTGATTTTGTAGAGGATGATGATTGGGATGGTGGTGGTGGCCATAGGATGGGAGTTGAGAATTATATGGTAGTGGGATTAGGTGCTACCGATGATGGCACTAAGGGTGTTGACACCGACGTGTGTGTCCCTAAGGAGGATTGGGGTGATGAGGTGGATGTAGGAGCAGATGTCGATGCTCCAACTAACTTATGGGAAGAAACCAAGAATAGTTGGATGGATGAGAAGGAAGGTGTAGGTGGGAGATCTGTAATGTTATAAAATTTAAATGGGTTCCCATCAACTGGGACACAATGAACAAGTTCATTGTAGATGTATTTGAGGTAATGGTGTAGTGTGGAAGGGATACATTGCATATCCCTAATCCATGGGCGATAAAGGAGGATATTGTACTACATCTCCCCTTGGATGATGAGCAAGGTGCAGCCAAAGTATTGTCATTGTTGTCAACATAGACAGAGGATCGGTTGATGCAATGAACACAGACAGATAGATCGGTTGATGTAGTGGACAGAAAGTTTAGAAGTCATTCTGATACAGTGGACAAGAGTTTAGAGGTCATACAGAGCATGCACAGTGAATTTCTAAGAAGACTGAAGTGGCCCATAGGCAAAAGCTCAAAGAAAAAGACAAGTAATAAAATTGTCGTGATATCGTGACATGTTGAGCAAGCATGAGAAACTGTCGCGATATCGCGACATGTTTTAAGAGAGAGAAAGCGCAAGGAAAACTGTCGTGATATCACGACATGTTAAGAAGAAAGGAAAACTGTCGTGATATCACATGTTAGAAGAGAGAGAAAGTGCAAGGAAAACTGTCATGATTTTGTGACATGTTGGAAGAGAGAGAAAGCGTAAGAAAAACTATCGTGATTTCGTGACATGTTGGAAGCAAAGAAGGCAAGTAAGAAAACTGTCACGATTTCATGACATGTTCGAAGAAGCAGCGCATACAAGAAAAACTATCACGATTTCATGACATGTTCGATGAGAAGGCACATGCAAGAAAACTATCACGATTTCACGACATGTTCGATGAGAAGGCACATGCAAGAAAACTGTCGTGATTTTGCAACATGTTTGGAGAGAAGGCGCAAGCAAAGAAAACTATCATGATTTCGTGACATGTTCGAGAGAAAAGGCGTGTTGGCATTTTTGCCACATTATTTTTATTGTTGATTATTCATGCATAAGATGTTGAAGTTCTCACTCCTTTACAGGTTTTGATGCAAAAAAAGCTAAGTCCGAAGACTGTCGCGATATCGCGACAAAAACAACATGGAAGGCACAGTTCAAAACCGTCGCGATATCGCGACATGTCATGTTATCGAGGGTCTGTTGAGGAGAGAGAAGTCAAAAGCAAAGTTTTCACGATTGCATGACGTGTTGCGTTATCACGGTCAAAATGGTCAACAGGGGCAGTGCAGTAAATTGTCACGAAATTGTGACATGTCGTGTTTTCACGACTTACAATGGCCATGGAGCAGAGTAAGAGAAAAGGTCACTAAATCATGACATAACTAAACAAAGGGTGATGGCAATAAATCTCATCGTTATTTCATGACAGAATAATGAACAAGACACAAAATGCGAAAGATGTTGCGAAATCGTGACTTGTTGCGTGGTCGCGACAAAGATGAAAAAAAATCGTAAGGCATGAAAACCATCACAATTTCGTGACACTTGTGGAGGTGAAGTCCATCAACAATGAAACATCATGATTTTGTGACATATTGGGGTAGAAGGACCAAGTGCAAAGAATCATAGTGATTTCAAGACATGTCACATTTTCGCGAGGAGGAAGCAAGGAGGTAGCCAGATTGTATGGAATGTCGTGATTTCGTGACATGATGAATTTTCACGGTTGAAAAGCAGTCAAGTCCAAGGAGATAGAACCTATCACGATTTCACGACATGTTGGAGATTAAAGAACCACTTGAGGCAAGAGTGTCATGTTTTCGTAGGTTGAGAGCTGGACCGTACAAGGCAAGAGAAAACTGTCACGAAATCGCAACATGTTGCAGTTTCACGGGTATACAGAAGAGAAGGGCACAGAAGGTAGAAGAAGTCACGATTTCGCAACATGGTGAAGTTTTCATGACATGGTGAAGAGTGTTGCATTTTCACGACATATAAGTAAGACAAAGCCAAAAGAGAGAAAAGTGTAGTGAAATTGTGCCTTGTCATGTTTTCGCGGTTCGAAGCAGCAAAGAGACAAAATTGGGAAAGAACGTCATGATTTCGTGATAGGTCATAGTTTCATGAAAACAAAGTGGAGAAAGAACAGAATAGTACAGAACGTCGCGATTTCGCAACATGTCACGTTTTTGTGAGCTAAGGTGGCGAAGGAAACAAAGGAGCCGAATATGTCACGATTTTGTGACATGGTTGGTTTTCGCGGTCCCAAAGTGATAAAGTGTATGGAGCAGAAATACGTCACGAAATCGTGACATGTCGCATTTTCATGACCCATTACAGTTTTGCGCTAGAAAGCATTTCAAACGGCTCGATGAAGCATTGCGATTTTCAAGAATTAAAAGCACTCCAGAATTAAATTTTTTGCTGCTTTCCAATACAAGCAAGGTAGAAGAACGTGTCCAAGCCACCAGAATTGAAGACGCTCATTATTCAAATATTATGTTCGTGATTTTCTAACGGTTCAAGCATGTTTCGAGAATGACCATTTAATGAAGATGACCGATTCCTTATTTCAGTTAATTTCTGGTTTCTCCGAGGCTGGTTTAAGGGGATCATTTCCTTATTTCGTTGCATATTTTGTAAATCTCAAGGAAGTCCATTGCAAGTTTTAAATGTTGTAAAGAAGCAAGACTTCTATATAAATCAATGTAGATCTCAGAAAGATGGATGGAGAGAGAGAGAGAGGTTGCATGAAAACTTTTCAAGTTCTTTGCATGAATGAAAGATATTTGGCCTCTAATTTTGCAAGCGTCTTTCTGTGTGATTCCCTTCTATTTCATGCATTTCTTAGTTATGCTCATCTTTCTAATTTGCTGTTAGATTTCAATTATGCATCTAAGTTTGAATATTGCAAATGAGGAAGTGAGTTCTGGAATGCAATCCTGGAGGTGGTCTATGCAAGGTCGTAAGTGGATTATGTTGTATTCTATTATTATATGTTGTTTATACACTTGAGGTTAAATTCTTGCTGAGTTTCTTTCTCGATCATACAAATTTTTCCTGTGGCTATATTTCCCATCTCTTTCCGTGTATTTCCGTTTCTTTCTGCACATTTATAATTCCTTTCCAGTAACTCTAGTCTTCATCAAGCTTAGATTTAGTAAGGGAACCAGCCCTCTCTGGAGATTGGTCTGGGAGACATTTCTTTCTCCTAGCCTTTCAATGTTGGCCGGGTCTAGGGTGCATAGACATAGAAAATCCTTTCCTGTGGCAGATTCGTGACCAACAGTTTTTGGCACACCGGTGGGACAGATTGTTTCTGTCCCAAAAATCCATAATCGATGAGGCTGATTGTTTTATTTTTTAACAACCAGAGGTATCAAGATTTTTATGAGATGTCTTGACCTCATAGCGGAGATTTGTAAGTTCATATGGCGACTTTGTTGAGTTGAAGATCCAAATTTCTTGATCGTAGATGCCTGCATTTTAAAGCTAAAAGAAGATAATGGCGAGGGTATGCTGTCCTAGATGGGATGATCCTAGCCCTCTGAATCTCCAAATTCAGCACGAGATTCCCAAAAGTGCCTTGAAAGCCCTAACAAAATACAATGGCACCCAAGGAATGGCCTGAGAGCATGTTGAATATATTGTCGCTTTGTCGACCCTACATGATATAGTTCACGAAGATGTTATGATCAGACTTCTGGTTCTGTCTTTGCAAGGAAGGGCGTTACAGTGGTACAGACTGCTCAGGCGTCAAAGCATCAGCTCATGGGATGACTTAGCGGGAGCGCTAATCAGAAGATTCGATGAGGATCTCTTTAACAGCTCTCAGGATCCCTTTCAATTTTTCATGTATATCACAAGAGCACCTCTAGAGAGCATCACAGACTTTAATGTTCGATTCAGCAGGAGTTGGAAGAGAATTCTAGAGATGATCCGACCAACACCCACCCAAGCCCACTTCTTCTATGTTCGAGCTTTCCATCCGGACATAAGCCTCCTCTTGCTGCAATTAGGTGAACGTAGATTCCCTCAAATATTTGAGGAAGCATTACAAGCGGAGCAACTTTTGCTCCTATCAAGAAAATTACCATGGGGAGAAGCTCCATTACCTTATCCGATAGTCACCACTCCTGTCTACCCTATGCAGTATTCATCATGGCAGATCCCACATACTGTGTAGAGGCCTGAAATGCAGTTGTGTGGAACTCAAGGGGCAGATTTCATCCAAAGCCAACGATGGGAATATGCAAGTACTTTCCCAGCAATGAACAATATGGTTGCTTGCAATGTCTATCAGGAGATGGGCCAAGGAGAGAAACAGATTCAAGTTCCAGAACCTGAGCACAAAGAGGGCATAACCATGCACAACACTCAAGTATTTAGCCAGAACCTATTGAGCATGCCTCATCAAAAGGTTGAGTCTGAGGAGATCCTGGAAGTAGATTTATCATCAGAAAGGTTCTGTGATCACACCAAAGGATTGGAGGAACCTGTCCTCAGTCCACAACCAGGGAACCCTTCAAGATGGTGGTATTGGCTTCAGTCATTACTACAACTGGTACCTACAGGAGCCCTCCATGTGGCAAATCTCTTTGCTACATTATTTGTCGATTGTGTGGGTACTGGCATGCAGGATAACTTGCCCATGTCTACAACATGGAGAACTTTAGGAAGAGGTCATCCCAATTTCAAGGACCGACTCAAGTATGATCAGATCTGGTCGGGACACTACAGATTTACCAGATAACCCCTTGAGACTGGGTTTGTGGTGGCGACATGCCAATCATGTCGTAAACTATTGTATATAGTAAAAAAAAAAAAAAGAAAAAAGAAAAGAAAAAGAGAAAAGAGAAAAAAAGTATTGTTTTCCTCTGTCAACTTCGGCTCTTTTTGTATGCAAGCCCACAGGTACGTTTATTTCTTTCTTTTTTCTTCTTCCTTCCCAACAGTTAGTGGCTTCCTCTTTATTTCTTCCTTCCCTTCTTCATTCCCTTCTTCTCCTATTCCTTTTTATTTTGCAAGTAATCAAGCCACTGTTGTTGTTTCTTTTTCCCTTCCTACTATTCTTGTTTCTTCTTTTCCTTTTCTTCTAATTTCATTGTTGTTTTAGCCTTTATCAGTTCTATCTACCACTTCACTCCTTCATTCCCACCATCCCCATTCCATTCACTTCCATTTCCATTTCATAGTAGCCGGTAGCACAGAAGCACTCTGTTACTGTATCTGTCGTTGTTGTTCCACCATTCCATCATTTACCATTTCCATTCCATAGTCCTCACTCCACTTATTTCATTCAGTTTTTAGTGAGTCAGTAAGAGTTGTTGTAGCAGTTCGTCGAGATGTACCCCATCAGCCAGCTTTCTATTCTCAATTTTTTTTGACTCTATTGCCCAATGGATTTAGGCCTGGGATTCATGCATACAATAGAACTGTATGCCCCGTGAGCCACCGAGAATGTTGGCATTTTTGCCACATTATTTTGATTGTTGATTATTCATGCATAAGATGTTGAAGTTCTCACTCCTTTACAGGTTTTGATGCAAAAAAAAGCTAAGTCCGAAGACTATCACGATATCACAACAAAAAGCAGCATGGAAGGCACAGTTCAAAAACGTCGTGATATCACGACATGTCACATTATCATGGGTCTATTGAGGAGAGAGAAGTAAAAAGCAAAGTTGTCATGATTTCATGACGTGTCACGTTATCGCGGTCAAAATGGTCAACGAGGGCAGCACAGTAAATTGTCGCGAAATCGCGACATGTCGCATTTTTGTGACTTACAATGGCCATGGAGCAGAGTAAGAGAAAAGGTCACGAAATCATGACATAACTAAACAAAGGGTGATGACAGTAAATCTCATCATGATTTCATGACAGAATAATGAACAAGACACAAAATGCGGAAGATGTCACGAAATCGCGACGTGTTGCGTGGTCGCGGCAAAGTTGAAACAAAAATCATAAGGCATGAAAACCATCGTGATTTTGTGACACTTGTGGAGGTGAAGTCCAGCAACAATGAAACGTCGTGATTTTGTGACATATTGGTACGAAAGGACCAAGTGCAAATAATCATAGTGACTTCATGACATGTCGCATTTTTGCGAGGAGGAAGCAAGGAGACAACCAGATTGTACGAAATGTCACAATTTCGTGACATGAAAATTTTTTGCAGTAGAAAAGCAGTCAAGTCCAAGGAGATAGAACCTATCGCAATTTCGTGACATGTTGGAGATTAAAGAACCACTTGAGGTAAGAGTGTCATGTTTTCGTAGGTTGAGAGCTGGACCATACAAGGCAAGAGAAAACTATCACGAAATCGCAACATGTTGCAGTTTCGTGGGTATACAGAAGAGAAGGGCACAGAAGGTAGAAGAAGTCATGATTTCGCAACATGGTGAAGTTTTCATGACATGGTGAAGAGTGTTGCATTTTTGTGACGTATAAGTAAGACAAAGCCAAAAGAGAGAAAAGTGTAGCGAAATCGTGCCTTGTCGTGTTTTCACGGTTCAAAGCAACGAAGAGACAAAATTGGGAAAGAACATCATGATTTTGCGACAGGTCATAGTTTCACGAAAATAGAGCGGAGAAAGAGCAGAATAGTACAAAACGTCACGATTTCATGACACATCACGTTTTCGCGAGCTAAGGTGGCAAAGGAAACAAAGGAGCCGAATACGTCATGATTTTGCGACATGGTTGGTTTTTGCGGTCCCAAAGTGATAAAGTGTACGGAGCAAAAATATGTCACAAAATTGTGACATGTCGCGTTTTCGTGACCCGTTACAGTTTTGCTTCAGAAAGTAGTTCAAACGGCCCGATGAAGCATTGTGATTTTCAAGAATTAAAAGCACTCCAAAATTAAATGTTTTGCTGCTTTCCAATGCAAGCAAGGTAGAAGAACGTGTCCAAGCCACCATAATTGAAGACGCTCATTATTCAAAGCTTCTATTCATGATTTTCTAACGGTTCAAGCATGTTTTGAGAATGACCATTTAATGAAGATGACCGGTTCCTTATTTCAGTTAATTTTTGGTTTCTCCGAGGCTGGTTTAAGGGGATCATTTCCTTATTTTCGTTGCATATTTTGTAAATCTCGAGGAAGTCCGTTGCAAGTTTTAAATGCTGTAAAGAAGCAAGACTTCTATATAAATCAATGTAGATCTCAGAAAGAGGGATGGAGAGAGAGAGAGAGGTTGCATGAAAAATTTTCAAGTTCTTTGCATGAATGAAAGATATTTGGCCTCTGATTTTGCAAGCGTCTTTCTATGTGATTCCCTTCTATTTCATGCATTTCTTAGTTATGCTCGTCTTTCTAATCTGCTGTTAGATTTCAATTCTACATCTGAGTTTGAATATTGCAAATGAGGAAGTGAGTTCTAGAATGCAATCCTGGAGGTGGTCTGTGCAAGGTCGTAAGTGGATTATGTTGTATTCTATTATTATATGTTGTTTATATGCTTGAGGTTAAATTCTTGCTGAGTTTCTTTCCCCGATCATACAAATTTGGCCTGTGGCTATATTTCCCATCTCTTTTCGTGTATTTCCCATTTCTTTCTGCACATTTATAATTCCTTTCCAGTAACTCTAGTCTTCATCAAGCTTAGATTTAGTAAGGGAACTAGCCCTCTCTGGAGATTGGTCTGGGAGACATTTATTTCTCCTAGCCTTTCAATGTTGGCCGGGTCTAGGGTGCATAGACATAGAAAATCCTTTCCTATGGCAGATTCATGACCAACATGTTGCAAGCAAAGAAAACTGTCACGATTTCATGACATGTTCGAGGAGAAGGAGCTCACAAAGAAAAGTGTCACGATTTTGCAACAATTTGCAAGAGAGACAGTATAGACAAAAATGTGTCACGATTTCACGACGGGTTCAAGAGAAAGAGCTCGCAAAGAAAAGTGTCACAATTTTGTGACAATTTGCAAGAGAGACAGTACGGACGAAAATGTGTCGCGATTTCATGACAGGTTTGAAGAGAAAGAGCTTGCAAGAAAAAGTGTCGCGATATCGCGACATGTCGGGTTTTTGCGACCCGAAGGGAAGAAAAGCGCTAAGGAGAAAAAGTGTCACGATATCGCAACATGTCGGGTTTTCATGACCCGAAGAGGAGAGAGAGTGTACGAAAACGAAAAGTGTCACGATTTTGTGACATGTGTTTTCTGGGCGAAAGATAGAGAAGAGCACAAGGCAGTGAAAGTGTCGCGATTTTGTGACATGTCATGTTTTCGCGGGTGCAAGCCAAGAAAAGGACAAAGAGGCAAAAAGTGTCGCGATATCATGACATGTCATGTTTTCATGGGTGTAATCCGAGAAAAGGACAAGAAGGCAGAAAGTGTCGCGATATCACAACATGTCATGTTTTCACGGTCAACAGCCAAGAAAAGGTCAAAGGAGCAGAAATGTCGCGATATCGTGACATGTCATGTTTTCGCGAGTAAAAGGTGAGAAGAGTACAAAGAGGCAAAAATGTCACGATATCGCGACATATTGTTTTTGCATGACAAAAATCTAAAATGAAGAACCCAGTCGAAGTAAAGTTAACTGAAGTAGAACGATAGTTAAAGGGGCAGTTGTAGAGGAAAATCATGCAGCCAAAATAAGAAGAGTTAACTGGAGTTAGTGTGACGATTCTGAAAGAGCGATTCTGAGATAGAAATCATGCAAGCTAAAATAAGAACAAAGCATTAAAGGAAGAATGACAGTTACAGGGCACGTGACGCAATGAAACCATCGAGCAACCGTTACACTGTCAGTCCGAAACAAGAGACAGAACTATTAATAGGTTGCATGTAGAAATACTGTGCCAAAAAGGAGTTACTCACAGAAGTGGCTATTGATAGTCTGCATGAGTAAATACGAAAGTTAAAAATAGAGAGAAAAGCCTGTTATAAAAGGAGGTCTGCATGGAGATTTAAGGTGCCACTCATAGTGAAAAATTCTTGCCATATAGAGGGAAAGTGCTACGAAAAGAGGGCTACAAGAGTGCCATAAGATTGCAGTAAACAGAGCAGTTAGTGAGTAGAGAGGGCTGTAAGAGTGCAGTAAATAGAGCAGTAAGAGTGAGATGTAAGAGTGAGACGTAAGAGTGAGTCGTAAGAGTGAGCCGTGAGATAGGGCTATAAGAGTGTGGTAAGTAGAGCCATAAGAGTGTGTATGTTTCATGGACAACAAGTTTAGATTGCGATTTGAGTATAGAACATATTGAGTCTCTAACAATTCTCTTTATGCTTCTATGATGTTGATGTGAGCAATAGACCAGTGAGGGTCTTGTAAAAGCGAAGGCATTTTTATGTCAAAAAGATTTAAAATAGAATTCTGAGTTGGTTCTTGGAATCAAGGGTTGGTGCTCCTTTCTATTGGTGCAAATAAATTAGGGGTTGGTGCTCCTTCCAGTCGGTGTTGGTAAATTAGGGGTTGGTGCTCCTTTCTATTGGTGCAAATAAATTAGGAGTTGGTGCTCCTTCCAATGGGTGCTGGTAAATTGATTGTAAAGTTTGTGCTTTGCAAAGGCTGGATTTGGATGGGAGTCCAAGCAGTCTATTTTTGAGGAGTAGCCAAAATTGGTGAACCTCGTTAAATCTTGTGTTGTGTGATGTTCTCTTGTGATACTTGCTATTTTTGGTTTTAAGTTTTCATTATTTCAGATTTAAGAGTTGCAAATTTAAGTTATAAAAAGCTACACTGATTCACCCCCCCTCTCAGTGCCATTGTAAGTCTAACAATTGGTATCAGATCCAAGTTCCCGTATTAGGCTAAATCAGTCAGGGTTGATCTTGGATTAGTACATAATGGGTAAGAAGAATAGATCCTCCTCCAAAAAGACATCTCAGTCAGTTTCAGTTCCTATGGAAGAGAAAATTGAACCAGAAAAGGTAGGAGTGAACTTTGAAGTATGTGATGAAAACCTTGAGGCTGAGGTTGAAGTAGATCTAGAAGGTGAGTTGATCGCTGCACTTGAAGAATTGAATATTGAAAAAAAAAGAACAAATTACTGTCCAAGAAATTGGAAGAATATGGGGATGAGATTGAAGATCTTTTCTTACAATTTCAAAAGGCCAAGAAAATAGAAGAAGCCTTGAAGTCACAGCTGAATGATAAAGTCGATGTATTTAGCAAACGTGAAGAGGATTCTAACAAAGTTGTTAGTAGTCTGAAGCTGCAAGTAGAAGAGTCCAAAAGGACTGAAGAAACTCTCAGGTCTCAGATCAATGAGAAGGAGACTGTTTGCCATAGACAAAATGAAGAGAATGTTTTATTGAAAGAACAACTAGAAGAGGCCAATACAAATTGCAAACTCGAGAAAATCACAGAGTTGCTAGATAAAATGATAAGCCAACAAAGAAGCTCCATGGATAAGCGTGGTCTTGGATATGAAGCTGAACAACCTTCATCGTCCAACTCTACAGAGAAGAAGATGTTCACTGTTGAAGGATCGAAGCAAGAAAAGGTTAAAGCAGACTCTTCAACAGGAAGAAAATATCAAAGAAGATCTACATCAAAGCAACCACAAAAAAAGAGGTTCTCTCACTCTCACTCTTTTCATAATAATGCTTTTAACGGCTATTGTTTTAGATGCAACCATTATGGTCACAAGGCAATTTATTATGGATTGACCAATAGATCAAAGAGTTATGCTGTTAAAAATACATTTGTTTTTCTGAGTGAACACCATGAGCAATGTTTTAAATGTAATGGCCATGGGCACATAGCAAGGTTTTGTCCAAGCACTTCTGCATCTAATCTAAGGCAAGACCATAGATTTCATCATACATACAAAATGCAATACAGACAGGGAATAAAACATGTGCAATGTTTTAAATATAATGGTCAAGGGCACATAGCAAGGTTCTGTCCAAGCACTTATGTATCTAATCTAAGGCAAAACCCTAGATTCCATCAGACACAAAGAGTGCAACACAGACAAGGAACATATCATGTGCATAAAAGAAAGTAAAATATTCATCCATCAAGGATTCACAAGAGACAACCCTGCAAGAGAAATGTTCAAGTTCACGAATAGGGGAAAAATAGGGATGTAGTTGAAAAAATCAAGCCCAAGTTCAGGAAAGTCTGGAGAAAGACAGAAGAAATGGAATCGTGTCTCCTTGGATTGAAGGAGACTACTCTGCTATTGCACTAAGCCACTCTAGGTGGCACATCCTCAAGGGGAGAGATATTAAAGTCTTATTTTAAATGCTCCTATGTATTTGTTTGGTTATCTGAGGATGAAAGGCAAGTAGTCGAGATATTGTTGTTTCAGTTGTCAAGTGTGTTTTCAGTTCATGTAGTTGTGTGTGGAAGTGCCGTGAAGGGTGATGATTAAATTGAGAATTGTCACCATTGGTAGTATTGCTATACATCATTGTTGTTCTGTTGATAGTTCTTACTGCCACTGTTCAAAGCGTCGGATTATAACAGACAGTTTCATTTTAATGTTGATAAAATGCCAAATAAAGATTACGAAGTATGAGGTTGAGTAAGGTGCACCATGGTTGGCCGTAAAGTTTTTGACTAAATGTCTTTTCCTGATTTGCTCAATTGAAAGTAAAGTGTGACCAGCGATGACTGTAGAAAACATAGATCAAGTTGTAAATATAAAAAGGGATTTAGTTGTGCAATGGTACAGTGTTTGGTGTCTGCACAGAGTTGACAGTGGAATTGCAGTGTCGGTAAAACATTGGACAAAAGTTGGTACAAGTGTGAGTCACTCGACAATTTTTTTTGGTGCCAAATCAGTGCAGGAGGGTTGTTTGCAAGAATAATTCCAAGCAATCCGGGAAGATTCAGATGCTGAAATTTGAACTAAAGGTACTTGGATATACTATGAATCAATGTTCCAAGGTTTGTATCGACTGGAGACCCCGGTAGAAAGTTATGACTCTCAGAAAACGGTCTCAGAAAACTTTTTTAGTTTTGAACAGTTTTATGTGACAGCAGCGAAGAGGATTCTTCGGTACCTCAAGGGTACTATGGCGCATGGGGTATGGTATCCGAAAGAACAACAGAGGGTTGATGCTCTATTTGGTGAATACAATTAAGTCGCGTGGAAAATCTAAAAGCTCACATTTTACTATTACATTCAAAGCGGCTACATGAGTAGGAAGTTACTTCAATACAAATTGAGTACAAATTTTTAGAGAGACAAACAACTGTCATAAGGGTTCAAGCTTGTTGAGAATATCCAAGATGCATGGTGGAGAAGTATGCAGATGCTGCTGGCATTATAGAAAAAAAAGTTGGCTATATAAGATTATTGTATGCCTTCACTAACGAGTGGACAAGTTTGAGTTTGCAAAGCAACAAAGGGTAGTTACCAGAAGACAGTGGTCCAGTCATGTTCTTACACATGTTATATTGGTGAAGTTGACGGTGATGATGTCATTCACTGGTTATTGCTGCTATTCACATTATTGATATTGTTGATGCCTATTATGCTTATCATGATGTTGTCAATCAGTGAAATGAAGTGGTATTGGACTCAGGGGGAGCATTTATGCATTTGTTTATCTTATTGCTCATGTTTATAATTTCTGCTAACTGTAATAATTTTTGCTTGATAATGTTGTGCATGGACTCAGGGGGAGTCTGCAACAGCCCTTTGGTATTATTGTTAAAGGGGAGAAGAGTTACAGGTAATTGCACGCAATTATGTGTGTTTCCAACAATTCCAAAGGGGGAGATTGATGAGCAAGGTGCAGCCAAAGTATTGTCATTGTTGTCAACACAGACAGATGATCGGTTGATGCAATGAACATAGACATATAGATCAATTGATGCAGTGAATAGAAAGTTTAGAAGCCATTATGATATAGTGGATAGGAGTTCAGAGGTCATACAGAGCATGCACAATGAATTTCCAAGAAGACCGAAGTGGCCCATAGGCAAAAGCTCAAAGAAAAAGACAAGAAAACTATCGCGATATCGCGACATGTTGAGCAAGCATGAGAAACTGTCGTGATATCACGACATGTTTTAAGAGAGAGAAAGCGCAAGGAAAACTGTCATGATATTGTGACATGTTAAGAAGAAAGGAAAATTGTCACGATATCGCGACATGTTAGAAGAGAGAAAGCGCAAGGAAAACTATCACGATTTCGCGACATGTTGGAAGAGAGAGAAAGCACAAGAAAAACTATCACGATTTCGCAACATGTTGGAAGCAAAGAAGGCAAGTAAGAAAATTGTCGCGATTTTGTGACATGTTCGAAGAAGCAGCGCATACAGGAAAAACTATCATGATTTTGCGATATGTTCGATGAGAAGGCACATGCAAGAAAACTGTCGCGATTTCATGACATGTTTGATGAGAAGGCACATGCAAGAAAACTGTCGCAATTTCGTGACATGTTCGGAGAGAAGGCACAAGCAAAGAAAAGCGTCGCGATTTCGTGACATGTTCGGAGAAAATGTGCAAGCAAAGAAAACTATCACGATTTCATGACATGTTTCAGGGAGAAGGAGCTCGCAAAGAAAAGTGTCACGATTTCACGACAATTTGCAAGAGAGACAGTACGGACGAAAATGTGTCACGATTTCGTGATAGGTTCAAGAGAAAGAGCTCGCAAAGAAAAGTGTCACGATTTTGCGACAATTTGCAAGAGAGACAGTACGGATGAAAATGTGTCACGATTTCACGATAGGTTCGAAGAGAAAGAGCTTGCAAGAAAAAGTGTCGCGATATCGCGACATGTCAGGTTTTCGTGACCCGAAGGGAAGAAAAGCGCTAAGGAGAAAAAGTGTCGCGATATCAAGACATGTCGGGTTTTCACGACCCAAAGAGGAGAGAGAGTGTACGGAAGCAAAAAGTGTCCCAATTTCACAACATGTGTTTTTGCGGGTGAAAGACAGAGAAGAGCACAAGGCAGCGAAAGTGTCACATTTTCGCAACATGTCATGTTTTTGCGGGTGCAAGCCGATAAAAGGACAAAGAGGCAGAAAGTGTCGCGATATCATGACATGTCATGTTTTCGCAGGTGCAAGTTGAGAAGAGGACAAGAAGGCAGAAAGTGTTGCGATATCGCGACATGTCATGTTTTCGTGGTCAACAGCCAAGAAAAGGTAAAAGGGGCAGAAATGTCACGATATCACGACATGTCATGTTTTCATGAGTAAAAGGCGAGAAGAGTACAAAGAGGCAAAAATGTCACGATATCATGACATATTGTTTTTATGTGACGAAAATCTAAAATGAAGAACCCAGCCAAAGTAAAGTTAACTGAAGTAGAACGATAGTTAAAGGGGTAGTTGTAGAGGAAAATCATGCAGCCAAAATAAGAAGAGTTAACTGAAGTTAGTGCGACAGTTACAAGGGCAGTTACAGATAGAAATCATGCAAGCTAAAATAAGAACAAAGCATTAAAGGAAGAACGGCAGTTACAGAGCACGTGATGCAGTGAAACCATCGAGCAGCCATTACACTGTCAGTCCAAAACAAGAGACAGAACTATTAATAGGTTGCATGCAAAAATATTGTGCCAAAAAGGAGTTACTCACAGAAGTGGCTATTGATAGTCTGCATGAGTAAATACGGAAGTTAAAAATAGAGAGAAAGTCTGTTATAAAAGGAGGTCTGCATGGAGATTTAAGGTGCCACTCATAGTGAAAAAGTGCTACCATATAGAGGGAAAGTGCTATGAAAATAGGGCTACAAGAGTGCCGTAAGATTGCGGTAAATAGAGCAGTTAGTGAGCAGAGAGGGTTGTAAGAGTGCAGTAAGAGTGAGACGTAAGAGTGAGCCGTGAGACAGGGCTGTAAGAGTGTGGTAAGCAGAGCCGTAAGAGTGTGTATGTTTCATGGATAGCAAGTTCAGATTGCAATTTGAGTATAGAACATATTGAGTCTCTAACAATTCTCTTTATGCTTCTATGATGTTGATGTGAGCAATAGACCAGTGAGGGTCTTGTAAAATCGAAGGCATTTTTATGTCAAAAATATTCAAAATAGAATTTTGAGTTGGTGCTGAAATCAGGGGTTGGTGCTCCTTTCTGTTGGTCCAGATAAATTAGGGGTTGGTGCTCCTTCCAGTCAGTGTTGGTAAATTAGGGGTTGGTGCTCCTTTCTATTGGTGCAGATAAATTAGGAGTTGGTGCTCCTTCCAGTGGGTGCTGGTAAATTGATTGTAAAGTTGGTGCTTTGCAAAGGTTGAATTTGGATGGGAGTCCAAGCAGTATATTTTTAAGGAGTAGCCAAAACTGGTGAACCTCGTTAAATCTTGTGTTGTGTGATGTTCTCTTGTGATACTTGTTGTTTCTAGTTTTAAGTTTTCATTATTTTAGATTTAAGAGTTGCACATTTAAGTCATAAAAAGCTACACTGATTCACCCCCCCTCTCAGTGTCATTGTAAGTCTAACATTGGATTATATGGAAGAATATGGAAATGGTATAGACCCCTACTCAAATAGGTAGTACTATGGATCCTACCGTAGGTCTCATAGAATCGCCGAATACTCATAAATTGAGGGAAGGTGTAGCAAAATGGGCTAGTGGTATATGTAAATGGTGTAGGGCCACTATGGATATGATGCTAATGGATGAACCTATGTCAACGAGGACCCACTTGTAGGTGATGTCATTGATAGTGGCTTGTATGTGGAGAGGGGGATCCACTCCTTCTCCTACAAGTTCTGTTATCTCATGGTCATGGAAACTTATGGATGGTTGGAGGCATCATCCAATGTTCCCTACAAAGTTTACAAATGTATTTGTATCATGCATTTCTAAATATATAGAACGTAAAATGTCATTCAACGCCTTGTGATGGGGTTGATATTGTTGTAAGAGGTCAAAAATAGATAATCATGTGGGGGAATTATGTAATTTATGGGTGAGGCTACCACGAATGATAATCATATTTTGGGGTGGAGGTGGTACAATGCTAGGATTTTGGGAAACCTATGGCAATGTAAATTGGGTAGGTGGAGATACAATAGGTGTGGTCTAATACAACAAATATTGTTGCTTCCATGTGGTTGGGTTTATCATGCCTACTACTCCATGTGATGGAAGATCATATTGGAAATTGTTCACTTAGCGAGGTGGTCCTGGAGGGTTGGTTGGTGGTCTTTGGGGATTAGTTCCTCTATGGTTCGAGAGAGGATTCTGGAAGATCCCTAGGTTTTGGTTTTGTTGGGCTAAATGATTTGATACCTAAATGGTACCCCTATCGATTAGTTCTTGCACTTGAGCATGAAAGGAGTGACATGACTCAATTTCATGGTCATGCTATCTATGGTATGGGCAATAGAGTTTCTCGGTGTATCCACGAGGCTTAGGTGTGTTTGTATCTAACAATTGAATTTTGGGTAGAAGAAAATGTCCACCATATTGTAGCCTATGAAAGAGGGTGGGTAAAGGTTCGAATAGCGATGTGAGGTTACATTGTGGTCCTTGAAGATGCATACCTCAGGACTGTTGAGGCCTAGGTGGGGGAGGTGCATTAGTTTGTAATACTTGTTGTTGTGGAACATAAGGTGGTGGGCTTGATGCTAGTGCGAAGGTAGCAGCTACCACTTGGTTGGTTTGTGGAGGTTGAGGATACGGTTGGTTGGGCGTGTTTCTATTAAAATGGAAGTTTGAATTGTAATTAGGCTTTGATATTAACTTAATTTTACCGAATTGGACTTTAATATCTTTGATAACCTTTGCCTATGAAATGGCTTCCTCGAAGGTGCAGATTTTGTGAAGTTGTAAGGAGGTAGAGATGTGTTTGTGGTAACTTTTGGAAAATAGTGTCACTATTTTTGTGGTAGGAACGCTATGGATGAGGTCATGAATGATCACTCTCCATATAGATACAAACTTGGTGATAGGTTCGTCATTAGCCTGTCATAAGGTATAGATGTTTGAAAAGGATATATTTTTATTGATGTTAATTGAGAGGTGTTATAAGAAGGTGTTTGCTAATTTCTCAAAGGTATAAAGGCTATGTCGTGGTAGCGTGCTATACCAATCTAAGGCTTTTCCTACAAGGGATAGGGATAAGGTTTGCAACATAAGGGGTTTACTACTATAAAGTTGGTAGCAAGCTGAGCGATAGTTGCTAACATGCTCTCCAGGGTCCTCCTTACCTTTATACTTATCAAAATTTAGGATCTCAAAGCGGTAGGGGTAATATGGTATAGGAACGGATGGATGAACTAGCTCATTGTAGAGTTCATTGTAGGATGGTTTTTGTGGCCCATAGCTTGTGGTGCACAGGTTTAACATCTTGACTTCATATCGTAGGAGTTGAATTTTAGGTGTTAAAGGTGTAGGTGATTGATATAGGGTTGGCTAAGCCTAGGAATGTGGTGGATAGTGATGTTTTTGTTGTTCTTCCCCATATTGTTAAGGTAATTTTTCCAAATGGTCTTGGTATGTTGGGTATTGGGTGGCATATAATGTAGGAGCTAGTGGAACACTAGGCTATGGAATAGATGTTTGTTGTGGATAGTAATACTGTGATTGGGATGTGTATTGTTGTGGTATGGGTTACTGTTCGATAGGAGCCTATTGTAATGGCTAGGTCGTAGGAGGTGATGACCACTAAGAAGGAGGTGTAAAAAATGTGGTGCCAATATGTGAGAGTGGAGGTATTGATTCTATCGGTGGTAGGGATGATCGAGGTAAGGTATCAAAATCTAGGACCTACCTCTGTCCTAAAGGATGGGCGGTAGTGAAGCTAAATTGTGTGGAATAGCCTAGGGAAGTGGGCATGTAAGCAATGGGTTTTGATTCATAGGTAGGATGAATATTAATGACCAATTATTGGAAGGGAGGAGGAGGTATCCTAAAGGTTGGTGATGATGAAGGTAGAGTGCTAGATTGGGCATTATCCACTCCAAGGACCTGAGACGTAGGTGGGAATGCAATGGAGAAAGAGAGATAAGCTTTCAAAATAGGATCTTGGAAATAGGAGGTGGTGTGTGTGTCCCCTCATAAATAAGTTTTGGCTATGGGTTATCATTGTTGACTTTGGGTGGTTTGGGTTTGGAGAGGTCCTTGTGTTAAGTCCTCAAACATTATGAAGAACATATATTGGAATAATGATGGTTGGGACTCTTGGGAAGAGTATGGGTATGATGTTTGATGGGGTGTTTTTTGTTCCTGTAGAACATGTTGTTGTTGGATAGTTTGGAATGTTGGCCTCTAGGTACCTATGCTAGAAGAGGAAGGGTAAAAAATCATTCCTACTATAGGGGCGAATGATGTAACCTCTGGGTGGGTACGGTTCAAGAGGGAGGATTCATTCTCAAAAAGGGATTGAGATAAGCTTTGGAAAAAATTTTGTGTGAAGGTAGGGAAAGTAGGTATGATTGGGAGATCACATGGTCGCATAATGTGGTTGATGGATTAGGTGAGGATGGGGATGAAAAAATAAGATAATCCTCTACGAGTGAAGTAGTGAGAGCTTCACTCAAAGTGGATGTTTCATGCTAAGGCATCATGTGTGTGAACTGTACATTAGATCCTGTGAATAAGTTAGATGTGTCTATGGTATTCCCCTTCATGGTCAAATGAGTAGAAGGATATTAGCTAGAATAAGTGGTAGGTGCTTCCTATATGAGGTGTACTAGCTCACACACTCTATTGTGGGTGACGATAGGCATGATAACATGTGCGATGTTGTGAGGGTTTTGAACTACGTAGAAATTAAATCCTGTAATTCTATGTGTACTATGTGAAGGGGTTTAGGAATAATCTTGTGTTGTGTAGACTCAATTTTTCCTAGTATAAGTGTAAAGAAATGCAGTGATATGTATATCTAGATAGTATGTTGTGTAATGTGCTGAAACTAATCGATGATTATGCAAACAAAGGTAGACTGGAATCAATTCTAAATGTTGAAAAAAAAGTGTTTTTTGTTTATGTGTGTTTCAATGTTGATACCTCCTAGGTAGTATCACAGGTAGTGGAGTGAATACTCTAGTCTATTAGGAATTTCATCAGTATCATACCTCCAACAACACCCATATATGCACAGAATAGAACGATATCACGTGTGAAAGGTGACCTGTGTAGAAGGCACAGTAAAATAATATCCTAAAAGGGGTGGAACCCACTATGCTAGAGTGATTTTACTAAATCCTATCACAAGAAGAGGTGGTACTATCTATGACGTGGTAGGCATGTCCGACAACCCCATGCATTCACTTCACCCTCGATCAAGCTTAGTCAATAGCGATAGTTATCGTATCCACAAATTATGTTAGCCTTGTGGACTAAGGCATCTAATCCTATCCCATTATTAAGGTAACTATTGGTGATGAAATCCAGAAGCCCAATCTCAAAAGTGGGGGGTTTTTCGATGATGAAATCCAAAAAACCTCTTGTATAGCTACTAAGTGTCTAGGGGGGTGAGTTGATGGAGGGTAAAACACCTACAACACAAATATCTAGTGATGGATTTGGGATGAAGTCCAATCTCACCACTTGTTTAATACCATGTGCATGTGTGTGGGTTTTTTTTTTGCTATCGATGTTATGTAAAACAAGAAATCTAGCTAATTGCATTTTCAAATTGAAATCTAGCCTTATATGCATTTTTCGAAAGCAAAATACTAGAATGCAATGCTTTTTGTAAACAAAGAATTTGATCCTAGATGCTTTTAGGAAAAGAATTTTACTCTATTTTTCAAAGCATAGAAACATGTAATATGAAGGTGTGAAAGAAGGGGTTTAGGTGACCCTAAATATGTGTGAAAACATGTAGTAATTGCAATGGAAATGTATACAAGTATAGACAAACAATGACAAGAACTTTATACATGCAAATTAGAAAAGAAAAAATTAAAATTTACTTGAGATTTTGAAATTTGAAGTTGCTAGAATTTTGATAGGTTTTATAACTACAGCGATACTCAAACTAAATGAAGATATGAAGAGAGAGAGATTTTTTACTAGCTATTGTGCCTTAACTAATAAACATTTTACATATATCCAAAAATTAGCAAATAGAGCAAATACATAATAATACCTGGTCTCTAATGTTGTGGGTGGTCTGGTTAGGTCTTGTACTACTCATCCCTATAATTTTGGGGGCTTTTGAGGTTGTTAGGTTGACTTCACCACCCGGGGGGTGAATTAAGATCTAGTTCATGTGGCAGGGGGTGAATTGGGTTTAGAGACCCAAAATCTCTATTCTAAAGACCTGAGAGGGTTCCCAAGGCTTTGGAAATCTCTATGACAATCATATTTAGTACCTAGAAAACATAAAAATAGAGGATAATATCAGATTTGCAAAAACTAGTTAACCTGACACTATTCGTTGTGGGGGTCCCACTAGGCGTGCCAGAATGAAACTGCTAAATTTTTTGGAATTTTATATAACAACATATTAATGAAACATGCTATTTAGGAAAATGTATTTGTATTCATGTAAAGAGTGCATAGGTTACAATGGGGGCAAATTCCCCTTTTAATCCTTATTTTCATAAACGTTACAATAGTCCTGATGCCTTATTTTCACATTCCTCAGTGTAGATGGTCTTGCGTATCATCGTGAGGTTGTATTTTATAGTTGTTTCCCTCCTTGGTTCTCGGCCAAACCTGCAAAAAAGGTTTAGTTCATTGAGGGCTTGCCTTAGTGAGGCCCCATATTAAGAAAGACAAACAAATGGTAAAAATGTATTGAAAACTAAAATAAAAGATGCAGAAGCTCATAAAATGACCAAATAAAGCTTACCTCCCAAATATGAGTTGATTTGGGACCTATAAACCCAATTCGCTAGCTAGGGGGCGAACTGGTGTTAGATTCGTGAGCCAAGGGGTGAATTGGCCTTTGAGTGTTCTACAAAAATCCTTCAGTGGGAATATTGCTTTGATGTTGTATTGTTGTTATTCAATTTTAGATCTGCTGTATTATGCTTTGGTATGCATTTTGTAGAGTTTTTGTACTTTGGACATAAATGGAGAGAGAGAGAGAATGAGGGTTTGGACCCACTATATAGAAAATTGTAAGGTGCAAGGGGGAGTTAAGGAAACTAACCCTAGGCTAAAGTCTAACTAGATTTAGGTTAGGGTTTGTGAGGTGGCAACCCCACATTCCCCATAGGAAAAATCCTATCCTCACACATGTGTGAAGAAGGATTAGATCTAATCAAGATTAGGAGGTCCTAAGTCAAATTAGGTCTTGATTAGGGTTCTTAGGAAAATATACTAACTAACCCTAATTACATACATATGGAAGGGTGCAATTAATGTTAATTAGGTATTAAGAGTTTAATTAATCAATTTTGCCCTAAAAAGGGGACTTAAGTGAAGTCAACATTAAATTAGATTTTATGAATTGACTTGATAATTGCTTTTTCCAATTAATAGCCCATGGGGGCCTCAATTGAGTGCAAATAGGCTATGTATCACCTTGGGGAGCTAAGTGAAGATATATCGATGCATGGGAAATATTTGTGATGTGATTTTGCTAACTTATTAGGGTTTTGGACCTAAAAACTAGCAAAGTGGTGTGTGTAAGTCTATGCGATGCTTCGATAATCCACGGTGATCTACGCATGACTACGTATGACTACGGTAATCTACACATATCTAGGAGGATCTACAATAGTCTACATTGGTCTACGATAGCCTAGGGGTATCTAGGATTGTCTATGTAAACCTACAAGTGTCCAAAAGGATCTACAAGTATGTAGGTATAGCAATGTGTAAATTTTAGGTGTCTACAAATTGTTTTTCTGGAAAACAAGTTTGGAGTGAAAAGGATTTAATTAGGTTTCCTTATTGAGTTGTTGAGCTATATGTGAGATTGGTTTATAAGCATTGTTGTTGAAGTGATTGATTGAGTGAAGAACTTGAACTAGGGTTTGCAAAGATCATGAGTATCATTGTTATGTGAGATTGGTTGATAAGAATTGTTGGAAACATTTTGAGTGAGTGTTCATATGCTTGGACTAGGGTTTGTAAGCAAGGATTGTTTCATTGAGTGATTGGTTGAGTAGAGTTGGTTGAGCCTAGTCAAGTGAATGTGTGAAGTGATTGTTCAAGTTCTATAAAACAAATTATTCTATATTCTGAATTGATTTGAGAAAAAGGTTGAGAGTTGATGAGTGTGAAACATATTGAGTCTCTAAAAATTCTCTATTTTTTTTTTTGAAAAAAGGGAGGGAAAGTGATTGAGCATTGAAGTGAATGTGAAGCATATTGAGTCTCTAACAATTCTCTATATGTTTCTAAGAGAGTGATTGAAAGTGATTGAGCATTGTGATGTGTGTAGAGCATATTGAGTCTCTAACAATTCTCTTTATGTTTCTATGAGATTGGACAAGTTCTAGTGTGGACTTGTTGAGCAGATTTGAGGTAAGTCTTTGAGAAGACTTGTGGATAGATTTGTGTGAGCTTTTGTGGAAGCTTACAATACATATTGAGAGCAGATTTGGATAAGTTCTAGTGAGGACTTATTGAGAGATTTGGACAAGTTCTAGAGAGGACTTGTGGATAGATTAGTGTGAGATTTTGTGGAAGCTTACAAGGTAGATTTGAGATAAGTCTTTGAGTAGACTTGTGAGAAGAGTTGATTGATTGATTTGTTCAAACCTTGAGTTAAGGTTTGGGGTAGATCCAATAGAGTTGATTTGAGATTGAGTCAAGCTTTGAGTTAAGGCTTGAGGATAGAGATTGAGGATAGATTTGTGCTAGACCGAAGGACTATGTTTAGTACAGATTCGAGGATAGATTTTGGTGCATATTTGAGGATAGGTTTGTGCCAGACCAGAGATAGATATTGAGAAGATTTGTGCTAGATCGAAGGACTATGTTTAGTATAGATTTGAGATAGAGCTTTGGAGGTGATAGAGTATAGAGGATAGAGATCTCCAGATAGAGAGGGAGGATAGGTGTCTTCTAGTGGATAGAGATCCATTAGCTAAGGGGTAGTGGAGGTAGAGTTCTTCTAGAGGATCACCAGCCAGAGCAGAGTTAGGAGATAGGTGTTCTCCTATGGATAGAGATCCACAAACTTGATTAGGGGATTGGTGTCTCCTTTGGATAGAGATCCATAAACATTGTAATAGGGAAAGGATTCCCAAGATATTGATTGAGAAAATTTTAGTGAAATATTTTCTTCGTGGAGTAGCCCACATTGGGTGAACCACATAAATTTTGGTGTCTCTATTGTGTGTGGTGATTTATGCATTGCTTTGATTACTGCTATTGATATTGCTATCTATACATTACATAATATTGATTGGGAAAGAAAAGTAAAAAGTGGTCTTATACTATTCACCCCCCTCTCAATATAAGCTTGTGTTCTTCAATTGGTATCAGAGCGGGTTCCTTCGAAAGAGTTTAACAGCTTGAAGGAAAAGCTTACAAGAACACAATGGATTCTAAGAATGGATCATCAGATAATTCAACACCAATATTTGATGGAAGTGATTATATATATTGGAGTATGAGAATGAAGATTTACCTGATGGCACTTGGCAATGAGATTTGGGAAGCAGTTGAAAATGGATACATACCCCTCAGTTGATCCACCTACAGATAAGGAAGGTAAGCTTCTACAACATTACAATTCAAAAGCAATGAATGCAATTTTGAGAGGTTTGCATAGAACAGAGTCCATAAAAGTTATGCATTGTCAAGATGCAAAAGGAATGTGGGATAAGTTGCAAAGTATATATGAAGGAGATAAAGGTGTCAAGAAAGCAAAGATACGAAATCTCAAAGGACAATTTGAAGAGTTAAGAATGAAGGATGAGGAAAATATTAGTACTTATCTACTTTGAGTCGATGAGGTTGTTAATGCTATGCAAGGACTTGGACTTAAGGTTGAAGAATCAGATGTTTGTGATAAGGTCTTAAGATCTCTTCCAAAAATATTTAGTGAAAATATTTCTGCTATAGAAGAATCAAAGGATGGTGATTCTTTGACAAGAGATATGTTGCTTGGTATTCTTATAACTTTTGAGTTAAGAACAAAAGAACCTATTCCCTAGAAGGAAGCAACCTTCAAAGCAATCAAGAAGACAAAGGGTAAGAAGTCAGAATCAAGCAATGAGTCATCCAGTGATGAAGAAGCTAATTATGGCAGAAGGAATAAGGATTCAAGAAGATTTAAAGATACA
The DNA here is from genome assembly GCA_028583015.1 of Wollemia nobilis. NCBI lineage: Eukaryota > Viridiplantae > Streptophyta > Pinopsida > Araucariales > Araucariaceae > Wollemia > Wollemia nobilis. Next base: position 259,583 of record JAQPPZ010016361.1, read on the forward strand.
AAATTTGTTAAATGTTTCAATTGTGGAAAGTATGGTCACTATGCAACTGATTGTCAAGAAGCTAAAAATAACAATGATGAAGAAAAATAGGATCACAGGAGCAGGGAATCAGAAAGATACAGGCACCAAAAGAAAAGCAAGGATGGACAAAGCAGACAAGGAAATAAGTTCTTTCAAAGGCAAAAGAGGAGCTACTATGCAGACAAGGCAAGTAAGTACTCAAGTGATAGTGATAATAGTTTCTCAGATAATGATAAAGATGAAGTCCTATTTATGATTGAAGAAAAAGAAGTCAAGAAAAGGTCACCAATAATTCTCAAGTGTTTTAGATGTGGTAACTTTGGACATCTTGAAGATAGTTGTACAAGGAATGGTTATAGTTTTAGTGATGATGAATATGAAGATACACTTGAAGGACCAGAAGAGAATATTCTAATGGCTCTAGAGGAAGAAGAAAGTGATCCTATAGAAGACAAGTCAAAAGAAAATGAAGATGTAGACAAAGGTAAACAAATAGAGGAAGAATCAGATAAAGAAGGATATGATCTCAAGGGAGAACTTATTTATGCTCTTGAAATAGTAAAGAAGGTAAGAAAGCAAAACTCTAAACTTGAGTTTCAGTTTCAAGAATGTGATGAAGAGAGAAGAATGCTTATAGAGGATCTAGACAAATCAAAGGCTAAGACAAAGAAGTTCAAGGATAAGTTAGAAGCAAAGGTCTTAGAATGTGAAAAGTTAGAACAAGAAGTAGCCCTACTAAGGGAAGATTTAGAAAAGTCCAAGAGTAAGCTACACAAGTTTGGAAAGAGCTCAAATATTGTGGATAAGATGATCAAGGTACAAAGAAGGTCAACAAACAAAATAGGTCTTGGTTTTGAACAGGCTCAAAAGAAACAAGAAGAGAAGTCAACCTCAAGTTCTGAAGGAGAAGAAACTTCAGAAGAAGACAGTGTAAGAGAAAGTGAGACATCTGAGGATGAGTTGGACAATAGAAAGTTCAACAAGGAAAGGAACAATGCACAAAGGAGAAACAGATGGAACAACAATCAGAATAGGTTAAGAGAGACTAAGAGACCAATGAGGTCAAGACAAGGAAACTTCAATGGAAGATATTTTTCATGTCACAGGTTTGGGCACATGGCTTCACAGTGTAGGACACATGAAAGATAAGAATATGGGAACAAATAACTTTTCCATGGGTATTGCTACTCATGTAATCAGTTTGGTCACAAGGCAATGAATTGCAGGGTTCATGATAGAAAAGGATATGGCTTCACTAGGAGAAATCCCAAGATATTTGCACCTCCAAGGAATAATAACATTAAGTGTTATAAGTGCAATAATGATGGACACACAACAAAGTGGTGTAGAGCAGACATTCTAGAATCAAGTATGAATAGGAATAGGAACAGGAATATGGACATGGACATGGAACATGGACATGGAAAGGAATAGTCAAAGGAATCAGAAGGATCAGATAAGAAGAAAAGAGGATAAAGGTAAAGACCAGTGCTTGTTGGGAGTAGAAATACTCCCACCCCAGAATTAACCACCTCAAGAGGAGGTGGGGGAGGGGCTAAGCTAAGAGACTCATTCTTAGCCCCGAGCCCCAAAGGTGACCCTTTGCCATTGATGTCAAAGGGGGAGAGATTTAGTATTTGAGTAAAGAGGAGAGATTTGAAGAGAGCATTAAGCCAGGGGGAGCAATGTCCTAGGGGGAGCAGAACAAAGAAAAGGTTAAGTTTTTAGTAAAAATAATTTGGGTTGCCATCAATGACAAAGGGGGAGATTGTTGGACATTTTGAGGAATGTTATTGTCATTGATGTCAAAAGCATTGTTGAGCAATATTCGTCATCTTTGAGGACATTAGGAAAGCTCAGAGAATGAAGATCCAAGAAGGAGAAGTCAAATTAAATAATAATATTTTATTATTATTTTTGGCACCAAGATCAAGTTAAAGGAGATCAAGGACAAAGTTGAAAAGACCCACATGTTAATTTAAATTAAAATATTTTAATCCTTGATTAAAATTTTAATTTAAATATTGATAAGTGCTAAGGTTAATTTAAATATTTATTTAATATTTAAAATTAACTTTACTACAAATCTAATTTAAATTAAAGTATTTTAATTATTGATTAAAACTTTAATTTATTAATGTTGGGTGCTAAAGTTAAGTTAAATATTTATTTAATATTTAATTTTAACTTTCCAAATCAAATTCGAATTGGAAATTCGAAATGTGTCGACGTTGAAGGAAGCAAAACCCTATGTATAAATATGCCAAAATATTGGCATTTGAAATTATCCATGCGACTTGTGTTGGCTCGTGAAAAGAGAAGGAAATTTTGCATGTGCAAATCGAGCAAGGGAAAGAGACAAAGTTTGGCATCCTCCAAAATCAACACGAAGTGCTTGTAGCTTGGTTGGCAGCCAAGGGCTGCGTAAGACGTTGTTGTGGAAGTTGAGGTAGGTTCGAAACCCATGCACGTGATTTTTGGGAAGAAGGTCAATGTTTGTCTTTTGCACTGAACGTGGGGAGAAGGTAAAGGCACCGAAGTGCCTTTTGGCTCTTGTGGAGCCACGCAGCCCAAGCGGTGGGTGCTAGCACTACAAAGACGCTTGGGGAGAACCAACGAGGGTTCAAATCCCACCAAGGCCCTTTTGAGTGCATTGAGGTATGTGATTTAATTTGGTTGTCTTGGCCTACGAAAATTTAAAGGGAAAAATAATGTTTTTATTTTTCTAAAGTAATTTTAATTAAAGTACTTTGCATGTTATTTGGTGTGTAAGTTATTAGGGGAGTTAAAAGGAAGTGCAAAGCTTTAATTTATGAGTTGGAATTTTAGAGGCTAAGGAGTTATAAGGAAGGTTGAATTTTATATTTTGAAATTGAAGAATGTTGAATATTATTTATTTCAAGTTGGAGATTATAAGGAGTAATTAAGTGCTAACTTTTGTATTGAAGAAAAGTTTTGAAGAAGAGTTAGAATGATATTTTTGTCATCTAACCTTGGTGTTTGGTAAGGAAAGTGGTTATACTTGAGATAGGTTTTAAAGACTATTCTTCATCAAGAAAAAGGTATGGGCACATTCTTCCATAGTTGAGTTGATTGATTATTTTCTGGAAAACAAGTTTGGAGTGAAAAGGATTTAATTAGGTTTCCTTATTGAGTTGTTGAGCTATATGTGAGATTGGTTTATAAGCATTGTTGTTGAAGTGATTGATTGAGTGAAGAACTTGAACTAGGGTTTGCAAAGATCATGAGTATCATTGTTATGTGAGATTGGTTGATAAGAATTGTTGGAAATATTTTGAGTGAGTGTTCATATGCTTGGACTAGGGTTTGTAAGCAAGGATTGTTTCATTGAGTGATTGATTGAGTAGAGTTGATTGAGCCTAGTCAAGTGAATGTGTGAAGTGATTGTTCAAGTTCTATAAAACAAATTATTCTATATTCTGAATTGATTTGAGAAAAAGGTTGAGAGTTGATGAGTGTGAAACATATTGAGTCTCTAACAATTCTCCATATGTTTCTTATAAAGAGTGAGTGAAAGTGATTGAGAGTTGTGAATGTGAAGCATATTGAGTCTCTAACAATTCTCTATATGTTTCTAAGAGAGTGATTGAAAGTGATTTAACATTGAAGTGAATGTGAAGCATATTGAGTCTCTAACAATTCTCTATATGTTTCTAAGAGAGTGATTGAAAGTGATTGAGCATTGTGATGTGTGTAGAGCATATTGAGTCTCTAACAATTCTCTTTATGTTTCTATGAGATTGGACAAGTTCTAGTGTGGACTTGTTGAGCAGATTTGAGGTAAGTCTTTGAGAAGACTTGTGGACAGATTTGTGTGAGATTTTGTGGAAGCTTACAATACAGATTGAGAGAATATTTGGATAAGTTCTAGTGAGGACTTATTGAGAAGATTTGGACAAGTTCTAGAGAGGACTTGTGGACAGATTAGTGTGAGATTTTATGGAAGCTTACAAGGCAGATTTGAGACAAGTCTTTGAGTAGACTTGTGAGAAGAGTTGATTGATTGATTTGTTCAAACCTTGAGTTAAGGTTTGGGGTAGATCCAGCAGAGTTGATTTGAGATTGATTCAAGCTTTGAGTTAAGGCTTGAGGATAGATTTGTGCTAGACCGAAGGACTATGTTTAGTATAGATTTGAGGATAGAGTTTGGTGCAGATTTGAGGATAGGTTTGTGCCAGACCAGAGATAGATATTGAGGATAGATTTGTGCTAGACCGAAGGACTGTGTTTAGTGTAGATTTGAGATAGAGCTTTGGAGGTGATAGAGTTGAGGACATAGATCTCCAGACAGATCCAGGGAGAGGATAGGTGTCTTCTATGGATAGAGTTCCATTTGCTAAGGGTAGTGGGAGGCAGAGGTCTTCTAGAGGATCACCAACCGGAGCAGAGTTAGGAGATTGGTGTCTCCTATGGATAGAGATCCACAAAATTTGATTAAGGGGATTGGTGTCTCCTTTGGATAGAGATCCATAAACATTGTAATAGGGAAAGGATTCCCAAGAGATTGATTGAGAAAATTTTAGTGAAATATTTTCTTCGTGGAGTAGCCCACATTGGGTGAACCACGTAAATTTGGTGTCTCTATTGTGTGTGGTGATTTGTGCATTGCTTTGATTACTGCTATTGATATTGCTATCTATACATTGCATAATATTGATTGGGAAAGAAAAGTAAAAAGTGGTCTTATACTGTTCACCCCCCTCTCAGTATAAGCTTGTGTTCTTCAAATACCTCTCTTGCAATAGTATCGAAGGATTATTGGATATATGGGGTAAAGGATCAGTTGTATGTTGCTTGATATCTTCATAATGATCATCTATTTGCATGTTTCCATTGCCTTCATGTGTATCCTCATCCAAAAATGTCATTCATTCTTCTTCTTCATGAAGATCCTCATCCTATGTTACTTGTGATTTTTCCACATCTTGATAAAGAATTTCTTTCCAAACCACTTGTAGTGCTTCCTTATCTTGATAGGGTTCTTCACTAGCATTTTCATGGATAAAATTATCTCCATCCTTACTAATGATTCCCTCAGCTAGTTCCTCAATCTCCAACAACTGACTCTTCAATTTTGCTTCATAAAGCAAAACAAAGTCTAGAAAGGATAAGTCTTCAATGGCTTCATGGGATTCTCCTATAAGTATCCCATAAGTCTAGATATTCAGCAATGAGGGCTAATAGATGTCACACTTCTCTTAAATAATTTGACATTGTTAGGACTTCTCCATGAGGCCAAGAAAAGTGCCTTGATACCACTATTATGGTCCCAAATCTAAAAATGGCTACTTGCTTGGAAGAAAATACATTTTTTATATCTGTAAATAACTGGAAATCCAAATATAATTCTTAATTATAATTTTTTGAAACAGAAATCTGATTTTTCTAAGCTAAAACTTTACTTATGAGCTCTAACCCAGTAATCATTATCCAATTCTCAAAAACTACTATTTCAACTGAAACAATAAAACTGAAATATGAAACTTTGAAATAGACTGAATATTGAAATCTAATCTGAAGCAAGAAACCATCTAAAATTATCTTTGAAAAACTTAGCAATAAGTTCAAAAACAACAACTATATTATTTCTAGAAAATAACTCAAAACAATACATAACATAACAAAAAATTTTTTAGAAGATATGGATGACAACTCAGGCACAAATCCAAGAAAAGAGTGGATGCTTCCTAGGAAAAAACACAGATTCAACTTGTGCATAGAAAATTTCTTCTGACAAAGAGATGTCCTCCTCTAAAAGAAACATCCTATTTAAGCATTTCCTACATTAGCTCCTTTTGTGGGGCACATACGGGATTATTAGGTTACATGGAAAATTAGTGAAAAAAGACTAACTAGGCCGCACAAACCACTTAGATGAAAAATATTCATATGAACTTTAGTATAGAGAAGGTGGGTTGGTCCCACCTATCTAATATTTTCACAAAATAAGAAAAGGTTCATAACAATTTCCCCCCCTTGAATTGTTTTCTTCCCAAAGTAATTACATTGTTGAATCATGATTTATTCTTGCCTCTATCATATGCTAGACCATGTGGTATGTCCCAATATTTATCTACAAAATCATCAATATTGTGCCTTTGAAGGATTTTTTGGGTATTAGTGTGAGAACTCTCAACTTGAAGAATGTCTACTAGAAATTTCTCATACTCAACCTGCAATCTTTGAGATGCAGTCCTGTTATCAACTCCAATACCAAGAACCTAACCAACCATTGACCCATAGGCTATAAATTATGATGCAAAATTCTCATAATTTGTGATAAATTTATTTCTAATCTCTAGGGATATTTTTTGGTGTGAAAAACCCTTCAAAACTAAGAAAATATTTTCTAGCTAAGTCATCAATAAGACAACAATGCAAAGGTGGCATTTTTTTGAAGACTAATGTAGCACATAAAATGGTTAGAGGAATCAGTAAATTACTAGTATATCTTGCTTAACCAATAACTCAGAGCTTCCTTGAGAGACACACAAGAGGAAACCCAATGGACATGCCCTTTTTAAGACTTTCATAGATCTGAACTTCATAAGGAGTTTCCTTCCATATGAATCCATTGTAGACTTTAAGAACCAAGGAAACCCTACAAGACAACAATGGCAAGTCCAATATTGTCATCTATTTGGTATGCTTTCTTAAACCCCTTTGCAAAGTCACCCACACCTTCTTGGACTAAACTATTTGCATCCTTTGTCACTTTGTTAAGTTCCAATAACCACTTTTCTTATGATCTACTTTATAAAGCTCAACATATTATGGAAATAAGAGGTCTTTAGGGTCCTAAAGTGCTCTTATATGTTATGTTCTAAATATAACATGAAATATGAAACTACAACTTAGCATAATTTGCCCGAATAATGGGTTATGGTAGCATTGTTGCATTCTAGATCTGGAAACTTAAAAGCTAAATTAGGTGGTTATGAACAATCTAAAAAAATTTCAAATCATAAACTAGGCAAGTTCTATTTTAGAATTTGGAATTGGAAAATTCAATTCTGAAATCTGAAATATCTAAGATGTTCCTCCTTTTTTAATTATAAAGCTAAAAACCCTAAAAATCTAGCCATTTAGCCATGCCAGAATAAGAAACTCCTGGAAACTACTAAAGCAGAATATTAAAGCTGCAAAAAGAACTTACATGATATCCTTGAGGATTCTGAACACTTAAGTTTTTTAAATAATATGGAAAGAGAACATGACATTACCATTATAAAAAATAACTAACAAAATACATAAGTAGCTAAAAGAAACTTTCCTGTAAGGATATGAGCACCAGCTCAACCTCGAACCCAAAAACAATGTGGTCACTACCTTGGCCAGAACATAGCTTCAAATTGTGCACATAAACTTTCTTCTACCAAAATCTGACCTCTAATAGTTCAATCTATATATAAGAATTTCCCACTTTAGCTCTTTTCACGGTGCATGTTGGATTACTAGCTCACATTGAATAAGTGCCCATAGTGACCAAAAAAACTAGTTGAACCCCACAAACATCTTACATACAAATATTTCTAGTGGACTAAATTGTACACAAAAGTGGGATGGGCCCAACTATCTAATATTTTCATAGGATAAGAAAAAGTTCCATAACATTATCCTTGTCTGTTATAGTTAGTATTAGGGTTTTCTAGGTCCTACCAAGGCGGGTAGTCATAGAGCCACCTTCAAGAATAGATAATATTTTATCAAGCCAAATAATGTTGTAAGTTGATAAATCATTGGAAAAATTTTATAATTATGGTCCAATTTTATGTGCAACAAGAAATCAATATGGTCCAGTTTTTTTACCATCAATTTGAGAGGGTCATACTTGTATGCTTTTCGGCTGTGCTTCTGGTTTATTCTCCCACTTTCTAGCTGTGCTTCCAGTTTATTCTCCCACTTTTCAGTTGTGCTTCCCTGGTCTGCCCCTCTCCTGAGAATCCCTTCCAAAAAGTGATCCTCCCTTTTTAATTTTTTTTAAATATATCCTCCTTGTATTTTCATGAACCCCCAAAACATCAGGGTTTTCTAGGTCCTACCAAGGTGGGTAGTCACAGAGCCACCTTCAAGAATAAATATTTTATCAAGACAAATAATTTTGTAAGTTGACAAATCACTGGAAAAAGTTTATAATTATGGTCCAGTTTTATGTGCAACAAGAAATCAGTATGGTCTAGTTTTTTTACCATCAATTTGAGAGGGTCATACCTGTATGCTTTCCGACTGTGCTTTTGGTTTATTCTCCCACTTTCTGGTTGTGCTTCTAGTTTATTCTCCCACTTTTTGGTTGTGCTTCCCTGGTCTACCCCTCTCCTGAGAATCCCTTCCAAAAAGTGATCCTCCCTTTTTAATTTTTTTAAATATATCCTCCTTGTCTTTTCATGAACCCCCAAAACATCAAGGTTTTCTAGGTCCTACCAAGGTAGGTAGTCATAGAGCCACCTTCAAGAATAAATATTTTATCAAGCCAAATAATGTTGTAAGTTGACAAATCACTAGAAAAAGTTTATAATTATGGTCCAATTTTATGTGCAACAAGAAATCAGTATGGTCCAGTTTTTTTATCATCAATTTGAGAGGGTCATACCTGTATGCTTTTCGACTGTGCTTCTGGTTTATTCTCCCACTTTCAATTGTGCTTCCAGTTTATTCTCCTACTTTTCAATTGTGCTTCCCTAGTCTACCCCTCTCCTGAGAATCCCTTCCAAAAAGTGATCCTCCCTTTTTAATTTTTTTTAAATATATCCTCCTTGTCTTTTCATGAACCCCCAAAACATCAGGGTTTTCTAGGTCCTACCAAGGCGGGTAGTCACAGAGCCACCTTCAAGAATAAATATTTTATCAAGACAAATAATGTTGTAGTTGACAAATCATTAGAAAAATTTTATAATTATGGTCCAGTTTTATGTGCAACAAGAAACCATGGCTTCAATGCATGTGTCTGTTATCGTCTAGTTTGCTTAAGGGACACAATTTATAAGTTTTTAAATATCTATAGCTTGGTTTGGTGAAGAATTGATATTTTCGTACTTGCAAATCCCAATAAAATATATAATCCTATTCCATTAATTTATTTTTAAAGTTTCATCATTTTTACTCACTTAATTCCAAAGTGATCCAAACTTTTGCATTGTACCTGTTATGTCATTTTCCCGACAGGATTTAGAGTCAAGTTTCTCCTTCTTTGGTCTACTTAGGGGATGTCCATAGGACACACACCTCTCCATGGTGTGGCAATGTGCCCGTACCATGTAGGAGCTCTTCAGGGGTGTATTTGTTTTTTATAGTTGTGACACATGTAAGATATGATAGTCGGGAAGGTCTTATTGTGATGTTTTTTATAGTCATTTGTATTTGTTTTTGGTTTATTGTGAAGGTAGTTGGTTTGTTGTGATGTTTTACTTGTAATTTTTTTAATGCAAGTTTTTTTATTGATAAGAGTTATTATAAAATTTCATTCTACATTACTATATTTCTTTTATATAGGTTTTAGATCATAAATGTGATATTTTATTATTTAAATAAATTTTATTTTATTTATTGGTTAATAAAAGTTAAAAAGTTATTTGAAAATTATATAATAGTATTCATAAGAAATAAATTATTAATGCCACCACAAATCTATATATTTTTTAAATTATTATTATTTTTTAATGGGTTATATGGAATTGAAACGACCCCACCCATATTACATCATGACTGCATAGTAGTATTACAACAACTTGGTAATTATGCATGTATCATTTGGCAAGATTTGAACCTTGGTCTCTTTCTTGAAATATGAGGAATCTAACCAACTGAACTAACGCCATTTGATACCACAAATCTATACTTATAAAAATAACCTTCCAAAACTCACTTTAATCTTTTATTTATAGAGCTTGTACAAAAATAAAAAAAAGATACTCACTTTAATTATGGTTATAATTTTTATTTAATCTATGGTTATAAACTCACTTTAATTATGCATGTAATTATTTTTATTTTAGTCCTTGTAATAAGTGTCCTAACATCTTTATAAATATTTGGTATGCAACTCAAATATAACCCCCACCCCCTCTTCTCCAACCCCTTTTTTTACCGGTAGAATCTATATGTAGGTATGCATGAATTTTAAATACCCCTCCCCTATAATATACTTACCAATTTACTGATGGTTCAACTTGATATTAAAAATACCCCTTCTATGCACTCACGTGGTATTTACCATTTCCTCAAAGTGACCCCCCTGCCCTTCATGAGTCTAGGTTGGTTGATCCAGTTAAGGATGACCAACCTACCAAACAAATTTTGGGCACAATAATAATAATTTAAATTTATTTTAATAGTTTTATTTACAATGAGAAATAATTATTTACAAAAATAGATATAATTCACATCCGCATGATTAAAATAAAAAATCTCTATAAAAAACTCTTGAACACTCTAAAAATAACCTGCTACAGTAGTTGGTCTTGTGTAAAAAAAATTCAACTTACTATAGTTGTTGGTAAAATATCGTAATTATGTATACCTGCTACAACTATTGGTATTGTGTTGAACCCTCTTTTAACCTGGTACAATTATTGGTATTGTGCCGAAATCCTCTTTTACCTATTATGCTTGTTGGTATTGTGCCAAAATCTCAACATCAACTCCTCTAGGACCCAAACCAAATCTCTCTTTTTCTCTTTGGTTGGCACAATCCCTTAATTAGGTATGGTCTGCTCCATTTATTTGTCTTTTCTTTATTTATTGTTTTCTTGATGGCAAATTGGTAATCTTAAAAAAAAAAAACTCTAATGCCCTACCTTTGGTAGTAAAACAACCAAGAAAAATCAATTTAACATGCAAAAATATTATCTCCACCTTTACACCCATAAATTTGGATTTTTATCTCAAAAATAAATAAAAAATACTATCTTTTTGTCCTAACATGCGACACACAATTTTTTTCCTTTTTTTTGGCAATGTGGGATGTCTATTCACCCATATGCTCCTGCATCAAACATGTCAGGTACGATAAAATATTTTATGAGTTTCAACTCATGAAAATTTTATGAAATCTTCAATCGTGATCCTATACTTGAATAGTTTCATGTGTTGTCTTTTTTCAGATGAATATTTGATGACTTTTACTTCTATATATCTTCTCTATTGTACCTCTTATTTTTTTGACTTCTCTTTGTTTTTTAGCTTCTCTTATTTCTTTTTTTCTTCTTTGGCCTTGAGTTTCTCTACTTCCATCTTCTCCTCCTATACCTTTTCTTTTGAGTCCTCTTTGACTTCAACCTTCAACTCTTTCAAGGCCACTACAACTTCATCTTCCTCTTCAAATTTTTTGGCTTGAAATTCAACAATCTCTTCTACCATCTGCATAAATTTCTTAGCATTCTCAACTTTCACTACACCAAAAAAGGCTTTCAAGGATGATTTTTAATCGCCCTTAAAGACCTTTAAGGGCAATTATTCAGCCATTGTCTATGAGGGCATTGTAAAAATTTTACACCCATACAATGATGGCTACAAACCACTCTCTTAGGGTCTAAGAGGGTGGTTTTAAACCGCCCTCTTAGGGTAACCTAAGAGGGTGGTTTTAAACTATCCTCTTAGGTTACCCTAAGAGGACGGTTTTAAACTACCTCGTAGCTTAGGGTAACTTTTAAAAATATATATATAAATCCCTAAGAGGGTGGTTTAAAACTGCCCTCTTTATATATATATATATATATATATATATATATATATATATATATATATATATATATATATATATATATATATATATATATATATATATATTGTGACAATGCGTATTTTGATTCGACTTTTGCAAAGAGGGAAAATTTATCAAACGTGAAAATTAGGCAGCTTTGTTAAGATTTTGAATTCCATACATGTATGTATCTGTATCTCTATGTTAAAAACCAAAATGCTTACAATACCAGAATGAAAATTTTAAGTGCTTAACAATATACCGAGACACATCTCATGGACAAAGAAAAACTAAAATCAACATTAAGACATATATTGTTCCTTATAGATAGATATCGACCTCTCTTAACAGTCATGGACCATACTATTCTTTTTGAATCCCTCTTGGTTGAGTTCGAAGCATAGTCTATATCGTAGAGTGCAATACATATACATCCAGAATTGATTACAAAGATGGTTCTGCTTGATTTACCAAGTTTTTGAAATATTTTCTAAAAGGACATATGCAATATGTGCCATAAATAGTAAAAAGGATATCAATGGTTTTTTTGAAAAAATTTAGAGAAATTTTAAAAGCTTTAAGGTGATTCAGTGTTGGAAAACAAATGTAAGCAATGTACAGACTGAGATATCCACCCAAGAAACAAAGATGTTGAATTTAGGAATAAATGATGCAAGTACTCAATGACTAACAACAAAACCCACATGAAGAATCTTAAACAGGGTCATTGGCATATATGAGAATGTTATTTTCTAAAACTAGCTATTTTTCATCAATTTCATTTTAATTTTTTCTTCATGACTTGAAATATGAATAAAATAGCCCACTTTTGAGCAATTGTAGACTAGTTACTTGAAAGTTTTGAATTGCAATATATCCTCTTCAATCCAACAACAACATAAACAGTAGTATCCATGTAAAATTCAAAATCTAATACTTCCAAATTTCCATCTCTTTGTCATTGTAGCTTCAAGTGATGATGTCAAACTAAATTCCTCAAGTAAAACACTACAACCCTAGTAGCAAAATGTGAGGCTTGCATACCTATGAAATCATTTAACTCCTGTTGATATTAAAATGACATAAAATCAGTCCTCATGATAATTTCCATAACCATAATTGTGCATACATCTAATACAAACAAAAAAGAAAAGTAAGTGATGTCAATGTTAAACCAAGGCTACCACAATCTCATAATTAACTAAAATATAAATGAAAAATAAGTTTTTCTAAGTTGATCCAATGAATATTAACATGTGACTTATAACGTGTATTTTAATGAGTTTTTCTAAGTTAACCTAATGAATATTAACATGTGACTTACAACATGTATTTCTACAAAATTGAATTACTTGGGAATATAGATTGATTAATAAAGACTTCATGACATGTTCAAAATGTGTCATAAATAGTAAAAAGGATACCAAAAACATAAATGCACAAAGGGTAGTTTAGGATAAATCAGGCGGGCTTCTTGTCATCAAGCAAAGAAAAGGCAAGGTCTGATGTTCATCTACTTTGGATATTTTTTTCCAATCTACAAGACGAAGGTATTGATGACAGGAATATTCCAAATAAACAATATTTTGAATATTGAGCAAAATAAAAAGGGTAAAAAATAACTCCCTGTAAAATGGAAAGGCGACATTCAACATATATGAATCCACTCAAGAGTGAAGCCTACTTTCCAGAATTACCTGATTAGAAATAAAATTTAAATAAACAAACTACAAGTTCAATAAACTTGAAATAATACACATGACATTCGATTGACTTTTCAAGTAGAGATGATTGTTAGAACATAATACCTTCATTAATAGAAGAGTATAACAACTTATTTAAATACTTGTATGTAAAAACTAGAAATTCAAGATATCTTTTTTGGGAAATTACCATGCCAAATTTCAGAGTTTGAATTTACAATCATAATACTTGTTCATGAGAAAATAAGTTTTGTACTAGTTAAAGAAAGAAACAAAACATAAAATAATAATTGTATACCTCTACATGAATTTCATAGAGAGCTTTTAAAATCAATGGCCATAGTCCAAGATCAAGTCTTTTATACATTGTAATCTCTTTTCTACATTATATTGATGAAAAGAAAAAGATAAATAAGTGGTATTTTTCCTAATTCAATAGGATGGATAAGTGAGTGTGTTAGTCTAAACTACGTACCCATTATGTTCTATAAGTGGAAGTTCTCCTTTAGTAACCTGTGAGCAAAAACAAATAAGTTTGTCAACCAATGACATGTATTTGTCTCTTCTTCCATGGTCTCCCATAAAAAAATTCTAGAAACAATAAAAAATTAATCATGTATAATGATATTTATGCTCATAACCTACCTAGGATGACCAGTATTTGAGTTTCTTACATAATACTATCACCCAAGTATCATGCCTCAAAGCAGTTTTGTTGATAGGAGGTATTCCTTGTAAATAACACGGCAAGCATTCCATTATACTAAATGGTACCATAAATTAAAAATTAACCAAATATTATGAAGCAAAATATAAGAAATAGCATTCTCATTTATGTCGATGAAAAGTGACAACGTCAAAGAAATAATTCCCAAGTGACCAGTTGTTTGTGAATAGTCAAATTCATAAATAAAAATATTTTTAGGCGATTTTGTTTTTTATTTTCAAATATTGTCTATAGTGTCAAAACTTCTTAGCCAAAATACTTGCAATGTTTGGTGATGTATTTTAAGATAACTATCATGACCCTCCCTGAAGGACTTTATGGCATGGAGCAATATATTAATTTGATGGTGCTTTAATACTTGATTATGTGCAATTGGGCAGCTATGTGATGTTAGTTAGTATGAAAGAATATGATACTACTAACAAGTTGCCAATGTGTAGGATTAGGTACGCTTGTAGGTGGAAGAAGTTGAGTCATCCACAAAAGGGCAAGGATACTTGAGGTTGGGGAAGTGATGATAAGGTAACTCAAAGGTAACATTGATGGATATCTTCATATAGGCATGCATAATCGATTAGGGATAATCATCAATAACTAGACACCTTGAGCCTAAAGTTGATATCCTGGTAGCTATCATAAATTCTTAGTCTGAGATAGGTGATTAAATTTGACAGAAATACTCCCTCTATGTTTGACTATATTTGTTTGATTATATTTTACTTCATCACTATTTACATTAGTAGGTTGAGAAATAAAGGTATGGATGGGTAGGATGCGTTTGAGAGCTTTTTGTCTTAATTAAAACTTTTTGCTCTTTGTTTATTTTTAAATAATAAGGAATTTTTTTTTTTTAATTTAGTGAAAAACCCGTTATGGGGCTGCCTGGGTCTGAGAAACTATGACCAGGGGGTTCTTCACCATCAAAATCACCCGAGAGTCGTGCCCGGCCCTAATCGCACCAGTATAATCAACTGGATTTTGGGTACTCAATATGTGTTTGGTAGGGTGGAGATTCAAACTAGGGAGACAAAGTGTTCCTAAGAGTTAAACCAATGAAAATTGTGATTAAATATACAAAGTTGGATGTACAGTTTGTAGGACCCTTTGATATCTCTAAAAATATCAGTTCGATTACATATCGACTTACTTTACCTCCTAATCTATCAAAAATCCATGACACATTCCACATATATTTGCTTAGGAAATATATTATTGATCCTAAATATGTATGGGATGTTTCTAATTTACATATGGTAAATCTAGAGGTAATTGAAGTAATGCTAGTAAATATTCTCAAGTTTCGTTCTAAGACTATGTAGAATTGGACTCTTGAGAAATGTAAGGTTTAGTGGGACCGTTTCTCTGAAAGGAATACCACTTGGGAGAAAGTTGCAGATATGTAAAAATAGTTTCCTTTTTTGTTTAAATTTTTTTAAATGTATTAATTTTCTTTTGTTTGTGGTTATGGTTATGTAAAACTAGGAACACCCGGGATGGTGTTTAGTCCTAGTGGGGGAATATGTCATGACCCTCCTTGAAGGACTTTGTGGCATGGAATAATATATTAATCTGATCGTGATTTAATACTTGATTATGTGCAATTAGGTAGTTATGTTATGTTAGTTGGTATGGAAGAATATGATACTACTAACAAGTTTCCAATGTATAGGATCAGGTATGCTTGTACGTTTAAGAAGTTGAGTCATACACCAAAGAGCAAGGGTACTTGAGATTGAGGAAGTGATGATAAGTCAACTCGAAGGTAACATGGATGGATACCTTCATATAGGCATGCATAATCGATTAGGGATAATCATCAATAACTAGCCACCTTGAGCCTCAAGTTGATAGCCTGGTAGCTATCATAAATTCTCGGGTTGAGACAAGTGACTAAAGTTGACGGAAAGACTTCCTCTATGTTTGACTACATATGTTTGATTATCTTTTACTTCATCACTATTTTCATTAGTAGGTTGAGAAATAAAGGTATGTATGGGTAGGATGCCTTTGATAGCTTTTTGTCTTAGTTAAAATTTATTGCTCTCTATTTATTTTTAAATAAAAAGAAAAGGTTTTATTTTGAAATGATAATGGAGTTTCATTTTTAAATAAAAAGAAAAGGTTTTATTTTGAAATGATAATGGAGTTTCATTTTTAAATAAAAATAAAAGGTTTTATTTTGAAATGATATTAGAGTTTCATTTTTTAAATAAAAATAAAGGTTCTATTATGAAATAGTAATAGAAATTCATTTTAAATTATTAAATATGATAATAGAAGTTCATTCTTTAAGTAAATGGAGATCCTTTAATTTAAAATGATAAAGAAGTTTCTTTTTATATAAACAAAATAAGTTGCTTTAAAAAATGATAATAAACTCTCATTGGAAATAAATTGATTTTTTAAAGAGGAGGTTTTTTAATCATATTCAAATGTTGAAATCTGTCCCATCCTCCAATTAATTCAAAAATCTACTTTGTAAAGAAATAATATCTTATTATGAGAATGGATGAGGTTTACGCTATGAAGAGAAGCTTCCAACTGCATTCTCTTAAAAGTAGTATTTCAAAACCTTGGGAAGAATGATTTAAAATGGAAAACATGTCTTACTTTATGCCAAGAGGATAATGAAATTGAATGCGGATAGGTAAGGGATTAATGAGGAAGGAGGGTGGTGGGAGAAGGAAGAAACCTTTGCTCCTAAGATAATAGGATATTTTTGGGTTTTGAGGAAAAAAACAAAAAAAGGGAGAGGGATAGAATGGACAAGCAAGGATGGAAAAAAGGAGAAAGGGAAGAAAATCTAAGTGGAAAGGAGGTTGAGAAGGAGAACTGTAACTACGCCATCAAGTTCACCATTTTGGAAGCTTAAATTTATAGGTTGGTAGAAATGAATTCACCTCTCCTTTTCATTCTTGAAAAACTTTTTGGTAGTTGTCTTCTAGCAATGTCTCATTGGTCGGGAAGGTATTGTTGCCTTTTTCTTTATGTTGTCTCTGTGAGGATATGTCATGTTCAAATTTTAGGAGAATATTTTCCCTTCTATGTTGGTGATCCACTGTTGTGAAACTAAACCAAACCTTACCTTGTTGTATTGATGTCTTTGGTGTGCCACATATCTTTAAGTCCTGTGTGACTTCTCTCCTCACTGAACCACCAAAATATTCCTTTTTATAATTATGTTGTCATCCCTTCCACTTGCACTGTGTGCAAGTAAGCCACTATTGTAAGGATGACGTTGTCACCTTAGACTCACCATGGGTGAAAGGGTCACTGTTGGCTCGAGTGTGTTATTGTCGCAATGTTAGCTAGTGTTGGGGAAGAGCTTTGAACCCCCAAGTACATTTTATTATGTCCTTCTTACCTCCACCTGTGTTATCTCATTCCACCTTATGCTCCATGCCCTAGCAATCGTCATCAGGTGTCGCATAAGGGAGGCACCCATCTATAAAATCTTGGAGTAAGGTAAAGCATGAGGATAATCCTCATCCAAGCCATGGTTGGTAGTGCTAGTCGGGTGCCATTTTAGATTATTCATTGTCTGCTTGAGTGTACCATTGTTGCTATCCATGGTCCTTCGTGGTGGTCTATGTTTGTGGTTTCCTCTTTCCTAGTCGAGCAATGTGTGCATTGTCCTCAATACGCGTTGGTTAATGGAAATGAATTTATTTGATAAATCTATATTTTATTTGCTAAATTGATTGTATTTACAAAATGGGTTTTGAAAGGGACCCAAAACCTTCTTACATAATAGCCAAAGTAGCCATGAAACAGAGTAATGCCATAGCAGTGGGTCTACCCACAATTACCAAAATACTCCTATTAATATAAGAGGGACCCTTACACCACTTTTCAACCATACACCTCGATAGACAAGGGGAACCACCCACCCCAGCAGCCATAAGCCTAACTGTACCTACTGCCCCACACTATAGATATTACAAAAATTTGACTATCCCACCAACCTACTGAAGTAGACAAAAAGAAATAAAAAAATCATCCCACCAGGGGCCCACCCCCATCAGTTCTTACCATAATTCTTCTTCGATACCGTGTACTACCCTAGAATCCTTGAGTTTTCCTGTAGCTCCTTGATTGACGAGTTAATAATCGATGCCACCAACTGAAGTAGCAACTAGGACCTCGATTCTTTCCTATCACTCTCAGACTCCTAAATGACCTGGGTTGAGGAAGAAGACACCTCCAACTTGGGCTTCTTAAGTTTGGCAGAGGATCTGCCTACCAGGGGAGTTTGAGGTATAGCCTCCACTTCCTTTGTTTGTTGCGTTTGGCATTCTTGGTTGGAGTAGGCTTGGGGCGCCCACTAGCCTAACTCGGCCCTTCAGGGTACTCTCGAAGGGGAAAGGGGGATTCTATGCGAGGGGTTGGGCGACCATGGGTTGTATGTTCTAGATCAGATGTTGGTGAGCCAACGCATGCTTGTACAAGATCACCAGGAGCCATTGGTGCCTGGGATGCCTACCCATATTTTGACATTTCTCTAGGGTAATGTTGATGGAATACATGAGGTATTCGAGGACACAGACATGTCTCCTATCTTAGAGGTGGTTAATGAAGGCCAAATGAAAGTTGTAGAGGGGTTTTATCAGGTTATCACAGGTAATATATTGTATAATGGGAATGATGGCATGATTACATGGGGCTAGGAGGGCAGATACATGCAGCATCAATTTATCCCAGCCAAGGCTCTTCCCCTTATTAGGTAATTGTTGTCTCTTCCTCCTAGTTATGTTTATCACGTCTAATAAGGTAACCAATAGGGGGAGACCAGTGACTGCCACCAGCATTTTGGGGGTGACCATGAAGTGTAAACCTTGGACAGTAACTTTGCCTTGGTTCTAAGAATGCACAAAGTCATCGATGATAGGATCTTTGGCTCCAACAAATTTCTCTAGGAATGGGGTAAAACCCTTGGCATCCATGAAAGTTTTGGCATTGGAATTAAGTTGCAGAAGGGCTGGTTCAATGTAAGCCATGCTTGGACTAGGGGTATTGAGGTGAATGGCCTTGGAGGAGAAGTTACAAGGGTTGATACTGAGCAGCAACACAGTAGGCAAGGTGAGGATAATCCAACCAATAGGGAGATAGGAGTGGGACTCTAATTTATAGAAGGGAAAAGTGTGATAAGGAAGCCAGATAGGGCATGCTAGGAGTAGATATTAAAACAAAAATATGCCAGCTAGATAAGCTCATGCAATGGATAGGGAATGGGTGAGCTGAAAATGATGAGAGCGAGTGGGCTAGCATTACCTGGCTTATCGAGATATATCCGACACTTAAGGTCCCTGATCAAAACTATGTGAATGAGAAAATAGAGATGAGGGTAAGGGATGCAAACCACCTGAGTCAGACTGCATCGTAGTCATCACATATCAGGGATGTCAACAGGCCATACATACTTCTTCTTGCAAAACTCCACATCACACGGATAGACCTTGGTCTTGATGACTTGGAAACTAGCAATCTAGTTGGTACAAGTGCCAAAGTTGTTGGTCTTTGAGAACCACTATGACTTGTATTTACTCAGTGAATGGTACAAATCCTATGATTTACCTCATGTTCATGTGCCTTGGATCTGACATGATCCACCGATGAGAAATATCTAGATTACGATGGAGAGCTTGTGGAAGCCTCTACTATGGTGGGTACTTCTAGAGTAAGATGATAAAATACTAGGTCCTTGGAATATGATAGGTTGAATTACCTCCCTTTATTGTCGCATAGCATTAGCAATGACCTGCGGAAAATCTTCCCTCCAAATTCTGAGCCCGTTGCTCGAAGTCACCAGATTGGCCACAAGGTCGACTACCTGATTGGCCTCCCTGAAGATATGGTGAATGGTTGCACCCGGGCGGTTGTGAAGAATCCTCCTAGATTTGAGGATGGATTTGTAGACTTTCCACGATGAGGCCTTATCATTGGATATATAGTTTATGATATTTTGAGAGTCCCCTTCAATAATTACCTCCCTAGGATCCTCACGGAGCAGTAGCAACCCCTTCTCTAGAGCCAAGGCTTCTACATAATTGTTTTATTAGTGCCCTAGGAACTTTGCATAGGCCAAGATGAGATTGCCTAGATGGTCTCTGATGACCCCTCCCATACCAGCCTTGATTTGATAAATCCATTTAAATTTGTAGACTTTATAGTATTAAAAGGGATTTAAGTTATTCATTAATTAAAGTTGGGAACTTTAGATTAATGAAATAAAAGGGATTTATGATTATTTATTAATTAAAGTTGGGAACTTTAGATTAATGAAATAAAAGGGATTTATGATTATTTATTAATTAAAGTTGGAAACTTTAGATTAATGAAATAAAAGAGATTAATGATTAGTATAATGGTTTCATTAATTAAAGTTGTGAACTTTAGATTAGTGAAAGAAAATGATTATAATGGTTTCATTAATTAAAGTTGTGAACTTTAGATTAGTGAAAGAAAATGATTATAATGGTTTCATTAATTAAAGTTGTGAATGTTAGGATTAGTGAAAGAAAATGATTATAATGGTTTATTGATGGATTAGAGTAGGTGACTTTGATTCATTGAATAAATGGAAATAGTTTATTTGTAAATTAAAGGTATGGGACTTTAGTTTATGAAATGAAAGGAAAAGGTTTATTTATGGATTCAAGTAGTTGTCTTTGATTCAATAAATAAATATGAAATTAGATTGTTTGTGAATTAAGGGTATGAGACTTTAATTTATTGAACAAAGGAGAAATGGTTATTTCTTGATTGAAGGAACCTAGATTGTTTGGCAATTATGGGTATGGGACTTTAATTGTTGAATAAGGGTTGAGTAATTTAATTCCAAGTAAAACCTGTAATCTAGATGCATTGTTGAAAGACTCTCATAGGATGATGAGAGGGGAAATAGAAAGAGTAGTTTCTATGATATCAACTATGCTTTTAGATGGTTAAAGGCTTGATTAAATTGTATAGTTGCAATTTGGCAAAGTAAAGAAAGTAAATGCATTTAGAGGCATGCCTATCCTGAACCATGAGTGCCATGATCCCCTACTATCCTCAAATGATCGATGGAAGAGGGGGAGGACCAAAGTTACAGATGGACCAATGCACCAGTTTGCTCTCTACTTATAATTTGTTTACTTATGCTCAAATAGATTAGAATTGTGGGGAGATTTCCCTGATGAAATTGATGTAATATATTATTCTTTAAAAGTATGGAGGATTTACCATACTTGCTTATATGTAATAATTGCTTAATTGTTGGAAGATGTACCTTTAAATTACTAATTGATTCATTATGCTTGTATCTAAAATCCTTTCTAGTTCATGTCTATCTCTTAAATATGACTCTGTTTCTAGTTAGTATCTTTGCATGTTTTATAGGTTATATTTTGTTAGATTTAGTATCTAGATCTATCTTTTATTTTATTGCTTGAATAACTTTATAAAGAATGAGTAACAAGTTCTAGGGTGAACTTAGAGGATAACCTAAGGGCTTGAGACCCCCTTAGGGTGAACATAGTGGACCTAAGGGATTAAGACCCCTTAGGGAGAATGGTAACTAGGTTGTGGAAAGACTACATCTGAGTTAAGATAGCTTGTCGAAAGATGATATTGATAGCTTAACTCATAGTACACCTAGCATACCTATGCATAATGGCTTGTGTAGAGTATGGAGATGCATGTACACCTTCTAATGGTTGAAGGTGATAAGTCTAGCTCATCGAGGATGATGAGATGGATGGACTTATTTGCATGACATGAGATATGCCTACGTAGATGGACTTGCATGAGGGAAATCTTGTGAGGTGTAGCTCTTTGAGAAACTTAGGGGATTTGTTAAACATTAAGTTAATCTAAGGTTGGTTAGGGGTTTATGAATCCCTCTCCTTAGTAAAAAAAAATCTTTCTTTTCTGTGTGTTTCTTGTTTCTTGTTTTTATGGTTGTTACATTTGGTATCAGAGCTCTAGGTACGAGGGTATAGAGCTTCTTATGTGCTAAAGAGATTTGGATATCTCCAATGAAGGCTTGCTTAAAGGTTTAAGCTAAAGTTGGGATGACCTAGAATCTCTACTTGCTAGAATCTAATGGGAATTAATCCCAAGAGTGGATGAATGTTACGATACCTCAGTATGGGCTTTGGTATTAATGATACATCATAATATTGGAATGTTATCCTAGTTATATTGTTGATGCTTTGGCAAGAAGAACTCTGTATTGTGGCTTGAATTAATGGTACAGTTTAAGGTGAAGTTGTAACCTAATCCTTTTCTTGGTTGAAACCAGGTCAAGATGCCACCTAAGGCTAGAAAGGGGAGGCCTACACCTCCACTTAGATAGACTCAAAAAAGTAATGTCGAAGAAAGGGTCCAGAATGAAGATCCAAAAACTTCCAATAGGGGAATGGAAGATCTCACTACTACAGTTGTCACCATACAAGATCAGATGAGACAGGTGTTAGAAACCATTATGAACCAAAATTTACAAGCTAGAGGTTCAGAGGTTAACCAAGCTGAGGGATTGACTATGAAATAGTTACAAGATAGAGCCCTCCTAGAAAAGGAAATGACAAGAGACCTAAAGAATATATGTATCTCCAAGTTTGATGGAGAAGGAGAAGGAGATGCAATTGAGGCTTGGTTAAGGGAATTGGAAGTTTACTTCATGGTAAAGGGATATTCTCCAGGAACCCAGACCATTTGGGCTACAATTTACCTTGAAGAGGCCACCCTAGATTGGTGGGAAACTTATTATGAGGAAACTAATATTGAACTAGTAGACATTCCATGGAAGGAATTTATAGTCATATTCAAAAAGAGGTTCCTTACGGAGCATTTCTATGCCCTAAAATTCGAGGAGTTTGCCAGTTTAAGGCAAGGAACCAACTTGGTGGAGATATACTACAAAAAGTTGGTAAGATTGTTGAAGTATGTACCTACCTATAATGAGAAAATGTGGGTTCATAAGTTTACTCATGGGTTGGAATCTAGGATAAAGCATGATGTAGACATGCATGAGCCTAAGTCGTTACAAAAGGTGTACGACCTAGCGAAGAAAGTAGAGTCGCACTTCCATTACAAATATGACACCTTGTCCGAGCAAGATCGATAGGCACTAAAGAAGAGGAATAGCGATGGGTTTGTAAAATGGGAGGGTGAACAAAGTTAGAAGGCTAAAAACCCCCAAAATCTTGAGAAGAAATCTAATGGAAATTAGAAGAAGTTCAAGAAGAACTTTTATAAGAAAGGCAACAACCCCAATAACGCTAAGCCTCAACCGTAGAAACTATAAACTTTAGTTCTAGAAATCAAAGGAGAGGAGCAAAAGTCAAAAAAGTGGCAAGGGCCCAAGGATGGGTGTTACCATTGTAGAGGCCCACATTTTTCTAATCAGTGTCCACATCGACCGAGGCCGAGCACATCTAGTGCTAAAGGAAAATAACATGCACACCATATCTACGCTGCAACTGGGAGTCAGAAGCTTGAGGGGCAAACTACCCCATTGATTATAAAAGGTAATATTTTTGATAAGCAAGTGAATATTTTAATTGATAGTGGGGCCATTGATAGCTTCATTTCTTATAAGTTAGCAAAGGATATGCCAAAAAGGCCAGGATATTTGGCTCATGGATGGAAGGTCGAGTATGGTTCTAGATAAACCTACTCTGTAAACCAATGTTTTCCTATGATAGAAATTACTTTAGCTAGTGGAACCATGGAAGGTTGCTTATATGTAGCTCCACTTCATGCCTTCGATGTGATCCTAGGGATGGATTGGTTACAGGCCCATAAAGTCATAATCAACTTCCAAGATAGATGGATCAAGTATTCTGAAGAAGGCAAGGAAAGACTAAGAATTCATAGCAAGCAAGGGGTATTTAAACCCCAGATGTTGTCAACTATGCAGTTGAAGAAAGCCCTCAGGAAAGGAGGGATAGTCTATGTAATTAAGCTAAATGAAGTTGGAGAAGATCAAAAGAAAGAGGTGTTGGAAAAACACCCAATTTTATAAAATTTCAAGGATGTATTTCTAGAGGATTTACCTAGACTCCCTCCTATACGAGAATTTGATTTCACTATTGATATTATGCTAGGAGCAGAACCTATACATAGATCTCCATATAGGATGACTCCTATTGAGATGCAAGAGTTGAAAGTACAATTGCAAGGGCTATTGGAAAAAGGGTTGATAAAACCAAGTGTGTCACCTTGGGGTGCACCGATTTTATTTATGAAAAATAAAGATGGTTCTTTAAGGTTGTGTATTGACTACAGAATGCTAAATAAAGCTACAATTAAGAACCGATATCCCCTACCTAGAATCAAAGATTTGTTTGATCAATTGAGAGATGCCATAATGTTTACTAAGATCGATATAAGATCAGGGTATCACTAATTAAGAATACATGAGGAGGATACTCACAAGACAACATTCAAGACTAGGTATGGGCACTACGAGTTTACAGTCCTACCCTTTGGATTGACTAATGCCCCAACCACCTTCATGAATTTAATGAACAATGTGTTTAAAAGGTATTTGGACCAATTTGTCCTTGTATTTCTTGATGATATCCTAATATACTCTCAGAACAAGGAAGAGCATGATAAACATCTCAATATCATGTTAGAGTTATTAAGAGAAAATCAACTCTATGGAAATCTAGCCAAAAGTGATTTCTATGTTTTTAAGGTATGATATTTAGGGCATATCATATCAGTAGAAGGAATTGTTATGGATCCAGAGAATATCGAAGCCATATTAAATTGGCCACCCCCTACTAATATTACTAAAGTAAGAAGCTTCATGGGGTTAACGAGCTACTATAGATATTATATAAAATATTTCTCAAAGATTGTTGTGACAATAACTAACCTTCAAAAGAAGGGGAAGGAATTTAAATGGATAGAAAAGTGTGAAGCTACCTTTGCATTACTGAAATAGAAGCTCACTACCACACCCATATTGAAAATTTTGGACCCTCAAGGAGACTTTTCAGTATGCACTGATGCATCACTAGAAGGGTTAGGAGGAGTACTCATGCAAGAAGAGTCAGTAGTGGCATATACTTCAAGAAATCTTAAAAAGCATGAAGTTAATTATGCTACCCATGATTTAGAGCTAGTTGTAGTGGTGCATGCTCTAAAGGTTTGGCACCACTATTTGGTGGGGAGACCTTTTGAATTGAAATCTGACCACCAAAGTCTAAGGTACATATTTACTCAACCAATACTCAATGCGAGACAGAGAAGATGGATCGAGTTTCTCATTGAGTATGACTTTGAAATTGAGTACATAAAAGGGAAAGAGAATAAGGTTGTTGATGCCTTGAGCAGAAGGAGACACATAGCAACCATAACCAGGAGTCACATGAATCTCATGGATCAAGTGAGACGGGAGCAATATCGGGATGAATATTGCCAAGAAATTTGAGCTAGAATGGATAAAGACCCTGAGGGTAATAAGGAGTTTGGAATGATAGATGACCTTTTGTGTTACAAAGGTAGAATTATCATACCAAAATCGGGTGATTTAAGGAAGCTAATAATGCAAGAAGCCCATAGATCTCCTTATTCTGCTCACCCTGGAGGGGCTAAAATGAGGGAAAACATGAGAAGAACCTTCTTCTAGGTAGGAATGAAGAAGGATATTACCGATTTTATCACTCGATGCCTCAAATATCAAAAGGTTAAGGTAGAACACAAGCATCCTGTAGGACAATTGTATCCACATGATGTACCTACATAGAAATGGTAGGTCATATCTATGGATTTTATAGTAGGTTTACCTAAGACCAGGTACCAACATGATGCAATCCTTGTAGTAGTCAAAAAATTGACTAAGGTTGCACATTTTATACCTGGGAGCACCAAGGACGATGCTCAGGTGGTGGCTAATAGATTTTCCAAAGAAGTGTTCTGATTGCATGGATTTCTAGAGGTAATCATCTCAGATAGGGATTCCAAGTTCACTTCCAAATTTTGGAAAGCCCTTCATCATGCAATAGGCACGAAATTGAATATGAGTTTGGCATACCACCCTAAGATAGATGGTCAAATAGAATGGGTAAACCAAGTACTAGAGGACATGCTCCACATGTACTGCATGGATCACAAGTCTCGTTGGGAAGACTACCTACATTTGGTAGAATTCACCTACAATAATGGACATCACTCATCTCTAGGAATGGCACATTTTGATGCCTTGTATGGATGAAAGTGTAGGATGCCATTATCTTGGGATAACCTAGAAGATAGAGTTGTGATTGGGCTAGAAATGGTCAGAGAAATGGAAGATCAATTGAAGGTAATCAGGCAAAGACTCAAAGAAGTTGTTGATAGGTAGAAGAGTTATGTTGATTTGAAGAGAACTTCAAGAGAGTACTCGATGGGAGACAAAGTGTTCCTAAGGGTTAAACCAATGAAAAGTGTGATTAAATCCACGAAGCTGGATCCACGATTTGTAGGACCCTTTGAGATCACTAAAAAGATCAGTCTGATTGCATACCAACTTGCTTTACCTCCTAATCTATCAAAAATCCATGACACCTTCCACATATATTTGCTTAGGAAATATATTGCTGACCCTGAACATGTGTGGGATGTTTCTAATTTACAGATGGTAAATCCAGAGGTAATTGAAGTAATGCTAGTAAATATTCTTGAGTTCCATTCTAAGACTATGCGGAATTAGACTCTTGAGCAATGTAAGGTCCAGTGGGACCATTTCTCTGAAAGGAATGCCACTTGGGAGAAAGTGGAGGATATGCAAAAATATTTTCCCTTTTTGTTTGAAAATTTTTAAATGTAATAATTTGCTTTTGTTTGTGGTTATGGTTGTGTAAAACTGGGAACACCCAGGACGGTGTTTAGTCCTAGTGGGGGAGGATGTCATGACCCTCCTTGAAGGACTTTGTGGCATGGAATAATGTATTAATTTGATGGTGCTTTAATACTTGATTATGTGCAATTGGGCAGCTATGTGATGTTAGTTGGTATGGAAGAATATGATACTGCTAACAAGTTGCCAATGTGTAGGATCAAGTACGCTCGTAGGTGGAAGAAGTTGAGTCATCCACCAAAGGTGAGGGTACTTGAGGTTGGGGAAGTGATGATAAGGCAACTTGAAGGTAACATGGATGGATACCTTCATATAGGCATGCATAATCGATTAGGGATAATCATCAATAACTAGCCACCTTGAGCCTCAAGTTGATAGCCTAGTAGCTATCATAAATTCTCGGGCTGAGACAGGTGACTAAAGTTGATGGAAAGACTCCCTCTATGTTTGACTGCATATGTTTGATTATCTTTTACTTCATCACTATTTGCATTAGTAGGTTGAGAAATAAAGGCATGGATGGGTAGGATGCCTTTGAGAGCTTTTTGTCTTAATTAAAACTTCTTGCTCTCTATTTATTTTTAAATAAAAAGAAAAGGTTTTATTTTGAAATGATAATGGAGTTTCATTTTTAAATAAAAAGAAAAGGTTTTATTTTGAAATGATAATGGAGTTTCATTTTTAAATAAAAAGAAAAGGTTTTATTTTGAAATGATAATGGAGTTTCATTTTTAAATAAAAAAAAAAGTTTTATTTTGAAATGATATTAGAGTTTCATTTTTTAAATAAAAAGAAAGGTTCTATTATGAAATAGTAATAGAAATTCATTTTAAATTATTAAATATGATAATAGAAGTTCATTCTTTAAGTAAATGGAGATCCTTTAATTTAAAATGATAAAGAAGTTTCTTTTTATATAAACAAAATAAGTTGCTTTAAAAAAATGATAATAAACTCTCATTGGAAATAAACTGATTTTTTTATAGAGGAGGTTTTTAATTATATTAAAATGTTGAAATCCATCCCATCCTCCAATTAATTCAAAAATCTACTTTGTGAAGAAATAAGATCTCATTCTGAGAATGGATGAGGTTTGCGCTGTGAAGAGAAGCTTCCAACCGCATTCTCTTCAAAGTAGGATTTCAAAACCTGTGAAGAATGATTTAAAAATGGAAAACATGTCTTGTTGTCTGCCAAGAGGATAAGGGAATTGAATGTGGATAGGTAAGGGATTAATGAGGAAGGAGGGCAGTGGGAGAAGGAAGAAACCTTCACTCCTTAGATGATAGGATGTTTTTGGGTTTTGAGGAAAAAAAGAGCAAGAAAAGGGAGAGGGATAGAACGGACGAGGGAGGATGAAATGAAAAAGGAGAAAGGGAAGAAAATCAAAGTGGAAAGGAGGTCGAGAAGGAGAACTATAACTATGCCATCGAGCTCACCATTTTGGAAGCTTAAATTTATAGGTTGGTAGAAATGAATTCACCTCTCCTTTTCATTCTTGAAAACCTTGTTGGCAGTTGTCTTCTGGTGACATCTCACTGGTGGGGAAGGCGTTGTTGCCTTTTTGTTTGTGTTGTCTCTGTGAGGAGACATCGTGTTCGGATTTTAGGAGAATATTTCCCCTTCTGTGTTTGTGGTTTCCACTACTATGAAACCAAACCAAACCTTACCTTGTTGTGTTGACATCTTTGGTGCACCATGGATCTCTAAGTCCCACATGATCACTCTCCTCACTGAGCCACCAACCTCCCCCTTGTTGTAACGATGTTGTCATCCCTTCCACTTGCATTATGTGCAAGTAAGCCATTGTCATAAGGATGACGTTGTCACCTCTGACTCACCATGGGTGAAAGGGTCACTATTGGCCCGAGTGTGTTGTTATCGCAACATTAGCTAGTATTAGGGAAGAGCTTTGAACCCTTGAGTACATGTTGTTACGTCCTTCTTGCCTCCACTTGTGTTATCTCCTTCCACCCTATGCTCCCTACCCTATCGATCATCGTTGGGTGTCACATAAGGGAAGCACCCATCCGTAGAAACCCTAGAGTAAGGTAAGGCATGAGGATAATCCTCGGCCAAGCCATGGTTGGTAGTGCTAGTTGGATGCCATTTTGGAGTATCCCTTGTCTACCCGAGTGTACCATCATTGTTGTCCATGGTCCTTCATGGTGGTCATGTGTTTGTGGTTTCCTCTTTCCCAACCGAGTAGTGTGCACGCTATCCCTAGTACATGTTGGTTAGTGGAAATGAATTTATTTGATAAATCCATTTAAAGTTGTAGACTTTAGAGTATTAAAAGGGATTTAAGTTATTCATTAATTAAAGTTGGGAACTTTAGATTAATGAAATAAAAGGGATTTATGATTATTTATTAATTAAATTTGGGAACTTTAGATTAATGAAATAAAAGAGATTAATGATTATTATAATGGTTTCATTAATTAAAGTTGTGAACTTTAGATTAGTGAAAGAAAATGATTATAATGGTTTCATTAATTAAAGTTGTGAACTTTAGATTAGTGAAAGAAAATGATTATAATGGTTTCATTAATTAAAGTTGTGAACTTTAGGATTAGTGAAAGAAAATGATTATAATGGTTTATTGATGGATTAGAGTAGGTGACTTTGATTCATTGAATAAATGGAAATAGTTTATTTGTAAATTAAAGGTATGGGACTTTAGTTTATGAAATGAAAGGAAAAGGTTTATTTATGGATTCAAGTAGTTGTCTTTGATTCAATAAATAAATATGAAATTAGATTATTTGTGAATTAAGGGTATGAGACTTTAATTTATTGAACAAAGGAGAAATAGTTATTTCTTGATTGAAGGAACCTAGATTGTTTGGCAATTATGGGTATGGGACTTTAATTGTTGAATAAGGGTTGAGTAATTTAATTCTAAGTAAAACCTGTAATCTAGATGCATTGTTGAAAGACTCTCACAGGATGATGAGAGGGAAAATAGAAAGAGTAGTTTCTATGATATCAACTATGCTTTTAGATGGTTAAAGGCTTGATTAAATTGTATAGTTGCAATTTGGCAAAGTAAAGAAAGTAAATGCATTTAGAGGTATGCCTATCCTGAACCATGAGTGTCTTGATCCCCTACTATCCTCAATTGATCGATGGAATGAGGTGGATGACTAAGGATGATAGTTGGTTCACTTGCTTGGTTTGTCTTACCCTTTACTTATTTACTTATGCTCAAATAAATTAGAATTGTGGGGAGATTTCCCTGATGAAATTGATGTAATATTCTTTGAAGTATGGAGGATTTTCCATACATGTTTATATGTAATAATTGCTTATTGTTAGAAGATGTACCTTTAAATTACTAATTGAATTATCCATGTTTTATATTTAAATCCCTTTCCCATGTTTATCTTCTTGTATGATGTTTCATTTTTAGTATCTTTGCATGTTTTATAGGTTATATTTTGTTAGATTTAGTATCTAGATCTATATTTTATTTTCTTGCTTGAATAACTTTATAAAGAATGAGTAACAAGTTCTAGGGTGAACTTAGAGGATAACCTAAGGGCTTGAGACCCCCTTAGGGTGAACATAGTGGACCTAAGGGATTAAGACCCCTTAGGGAGAATGGTAACTAGGTTGTGGAAAGACTACATCTAAGTTAAGATAGCTTGTCGAAAGATAATATTGATAGCTTAACTCGTAGTACACGTAGCATACCTATGCATAATGGCTTGCGTAGAGTATGGAGATGCATGTACACCTTCTAATGGCTAAAGGTGATAAGTCTAGCTCATCGAGAATGATGAGATGGATGGACTTATTTGCATGACATACGATATGCCTACGTAGATGGACTTGCATGAGGAAATATCATGAGATGTAGCTCTTTGAGGAACTTAGGGGATTTTGCTAAACATTAAGTTAACCTAAGGTCGGTTAGGGGTTTATGAATCCCTCTCCTTAGTCAAAAAAATATTTTCTTTTCTATGTGTTTCTTGTTTCTTGTTTTTAGGGTTGTTACAATAACAAGCTTCTTTACCCGTGGCATTGGACTTAATATTGAGAATGATAGGTGACCCTCTATGGTTCACACCCTCATAAAAGACCAGCCTACTTATCAAAGAAAGACATTGCTAGGAAATAAAATATGATAACCAGATAATACTCATGTTTCAATGCTATTAAGTAATTTGAAATGCTAAACTATGGGTTTCCAAATAGAATGTTTATTCATTATTCTAATTTTTACTTCACAAATATTCTTGTATATTTCTATGGTTAAAACATCTAAATCTCAGAATGGATGGCAGATATCTACTATTGTATTGCAATTAGTAAACTTCACAAGCAAAACAATTGTTATCAAATAATAGCAATATCAGAAACAGGATTGTAAGAAAGACATTCCAGAATGATTACCTACAACCAACACACATTAGTTTAAATTTGATATATATACATAAGTGAATTTGAAATTTATTTGGGACATAATCTGAATATAAAAGAGCTCATGTTCTGAGCTCCCTGGCTTCAAATAATATACCAAATTTACTTCTTGAATATAAGGAATGTGAACATTGGTATTTGAAGACTATTTTAATAGAAAGAGTTGTATGTCCCTATTTATGGATTAGAGGAAGTAGGTTTTGAAAAAACCAAAGGAACTAAACCTAGGTAAGGTACAATCAAATTAATGTTGATAGAGCTAGGATTATTTGAAATGGAAGGGATTTGTAGGGACCATCAGAGTGAGGTTGTCTTCTAGTTAGCTGCAAACTTAGGAGACAAATAATTTTGTAGAGGCAATAGCCATAATGACTGCTCTCATTGAGACTTAAAAGAGGAAGCTTGGAACTGTTATTATTAATCTTGACTCAATAATTCTTATAGATTGATTGAATTTGCACAAGCAAGGGAAAGCTCAACACTAGCTATTGACACAAATCTTGTCAGAAATAAGTGTCCTTGCAAGAGATAGGGATTATTGAATGTAATCATCCTAAGCGAGGAGGAACTCATGTTGTAGATTTCCTAACAAAGAAGGCCTCTCAATGGGAAAAGTCATAATTATTGGTAGGGAATTTTTATGATCTAGTAAACTGGGATAAGAGCACTCCATTGTACCAAGTGCTTGTAGCCTGTAGCTTCATTTCTATCATTGTAGCTTTAAGTGATGATGTCAAACTAAATTCCTTAAGAAAAACATTGCAACCCCAACA
Organism: Wollemia nobilis; assembly: GCA_028583015.1. Classification (NCBI taxonomy): domain Eukaryota; kingdom Viridiplantae; phylum Streptophyta; class Pinopsida; order Araucariales; family Araucariaceae; genus Wollemia; species Wollemia nobilis. The sequence continues at coordinate 291,786 of JAQPPZ010016361.1, forward strand.
ACAGAATGCAAGGCCTGCAAGCCTGTGAAAGCATTTAACTCCTCCCAACCATAAAATGACATAAAATTATTCCTCATGATAATTGCCATAGCTATAATTTTGCAGACATTTGATAAAAATAAAGAAGAAAGTAAGTGAATGGGGAGGGATGCGTGGAAAGGGAGGGGTAGGGAGGACACACGTGGGTTATACTTTATTATATATATTTAATTAATAATTAAAATTGACTATAAAAACAAATAAAGTAAGATAATTTCTTTTTACAAAATTTGTATAAGAAAATCATAAAAACTCATCTCACCCTCTTGGAGAAGCAATTGAGCAAAAATAAGACTTTTGATACCTAACTTATCTAGACATGTTCAACTGCTTTTCTTCTGGTAACCAAAAGCTTGTAAATGTCGGTATTGCAAATACAAATGATACATAGACTCTAATACCAATATTAAATAAAAAACATTCCATTACTAACCCCAAAGATAATATACAAATGGTATCCCTAATTCTTATCTCAAAACTAGACGAATCTCTTTAAAATATTTCAATGGTATTCTTAGGAATGTTTTCCTTTCCTAAAATCTTCTTTTCACTCTAATATCTGATTTCTTTATTTATTCGACAATGAAGGTTAAAATAACAACATATAGTTTTATAAAAAACTTATTTAAATTAACCATATATCACTTCAAAAGTTTTTAAGTTCATCCAAGTTAAAAACCATGTTTTTTATTCATATATTTTTCTCAACTACCACTAAAACTCAATTTTATAGACCATACATGTGTATTACATCAAAGTTTTCACCAGGCAATGCAGACTACAGTCATTCCGGTCAAAAGAGTGAGTATCCTCGATGTTATGAAATGGGATCCTATTGCATTTATGGTTGGATTGTTTCTACCTTTACCTGTCAGAGATTTCCCTCCCACAGAACCCGTTGGAGGAATCCCCAAGGGGTGCGACCCTACTAAGGGAGACTTTGAATTTGGAGTTGAAGGAAAATTCAAATGCCCTACGGTTGCTCTCAAACGATTGAAATTTTAACCGGTGTAAAACTCGAAATGAATATAAACTTTTTGTTAGAATGCAAACTTTCCTTGCATTTCGAAAAGGGAACACATCTTCTTCAAGGACGAAAAGAATATATAATCACAATAGAAGTAAAAGTAATAATTACCTTTGCATGGTGGAGCGATGATGTTGTAGTCGCCAAGCAGGGCTAGAGCCCACATATTATTAAGCAAAATATCCAAAATATCGATGGAAAAAAACAACCGATTTGAACCTGGGACCTCCCTTGGATACACAACATTGGTCTTTACCACAAAATATAGGGTAGTACAACAGCTCTGAGGTGGATATGAGGTTGTGAAATTTTTCATAATCGCTCTTCATTTTTACAAATGAAAGATCCGGATGAGCAATCTAAAATTTATTATACTTGGAAATTATACCTGTCACAGGGTTTTCCTTATACCATCCGCTTATTCTGCCACTTATTTTTGAGCTAAGAGAGTGGTTAAAAACTATCATCTTAGGGTGACCTAAGAGGGTGGTTTTAAACCTCACTCTTAGGGTAACCCTAAGAGGGTAGTTTTAGGATCTATTAGGGCGATTTTTTACCATCGTAAAAATCATCTTATTTTAGCCACCGTTAAAGCCTTTTTTTTGTGTAGTGTTTGGTAAACTAATACAACTCTACCTTCATATCAAGAATATCATCCTCGTCCTCCTCTCCAATTGTGATTGCAACTTCCTCAAGTTTAACAATGGGTGAGATTTGAGCTTTTGTGTCTTCTTCCTTTGCTCCAACTCTCCCTACTTCTTCAACAATTATATTTATTTTCTCTTCTAAATTCATATTTATTTATTTTTATTTTTTAAGAGAAAAACCCCTTACGGGGCCGCCTTGGTCTGAGAGACCACGAACAGGGGGTTCTACACCATCAAATTCACCCGGGAGTCGCACCCGACCCTACCCGCACCAACATTATCAATTGGATTTTGGATACCCAATTCAGCTTTTTGGTAGGGTGGAGATTTGAACCTGGGACCTCCCTTGGAGGATTGCCCTCTCCTCTCCAACTCACCTACAACACTTGGGTTCTAAATTCATGTTTATATATTCAAATTTTTCATCAGTTATTTTTTCCTACTTCAATAATAGTTTCTTCAATAACAATTATTGTGTTCACTTCTACAATTTCTTTCATATCAACATCTTCATTGATGATTTTTTCCTCTTGAGAACTTGACTCTTCTTTAATTTTTTTATCATTTGTTGGTATATCAAGACCTTTGATATTTATTGTATTGTGTGAAGATGCTCCCCTTCTTTGTGTTACCTCTATCGCATCTAATTTGGTTGTAATATCTCTCAACATCTTTGTTGCCTCTACCACATCCAATCTAGGTGTAATATCTTTTAACATCTCAACTATATCAACATTACTAGGTGCCTGCAACCTTCCAACTATATAGCCTCTATGTTCTTCAACCAAATTTGATACCACTCTAATGCAGTCTAGGTTGGTTGATCCAATTAAGGATGACCAACCAAACAACTATTAAAAAAAATTGGTACAATAATGTTTTTTTTATTATTATTAACAATAATTTGCATGTAGGTTGTATTTACAATGAGAAATCTCTAATTTCATTTGTCAAAAGTTTAATCTTAGAATTCACATCGACCTGATGGGGCTTTGGATCCGACGATGGTAGATATGGGTTTCATTTTCGACGGTGGAATATCTGGGCTTTGGCTACAATGGTGAAAGATCTAGGCTTTTGATGATAGTATATTTGGGCTTTGGCTTCAACGATGGTAGATCTGGGCTTTAACTTTGATGGAAGTAGATCTGGGCTTCGGCTTTGACAATGGTAGAATTAGGCTTTGGCTTTGATGGTGGAAAATATGGGCTTTGGTATTTATAACAACAAATATAGGACTTAGCTTTAACGGTAGCAAATCTAGGATTTGGTTTCGATGACAACAGATCTAGGCTTTGGCTTTGGCAATGGCAGATCTAGGATTTTTTTATGATGATAGATCTATGATTTGGCTTCAATGGAGGTAGATTTGGGCTTTAGCTTCAACAACGATGGTGAATCTAGACTTTGGCTTCGATGATAGATTTAGGCTTTGGCTTCAATGATATCTGATCTTAGCTTTGGCTTCGATAGAGTTAGATCTTGGATTTGGATTTGATGATGGTAGATCTAGCTTTGGGTTCAAAATAGGTAAATCTAGGCTTTGGCTTCAATGGCGATGACAAATCTAGGATTTGGCTTCAATGACGATAGATCTAGTATTTGGATTTGACAATGATGGATCTAGGATTTAGCTTTGGCAACGACAAATATGGAATGGAACAACCAATAGAGGAATCTCTAGGGGATAATGATGTTTTTGCCAAAATTTCTAGAGGGGGTCCCATGATTTTTTATCCTAGAGCTTCTAAACCTTCTTGGGCAAAGGTGTTGAAGGACACAATTGTTAAGGAAATTTGATATTTCCCTAGATATTGAGGAGGTCATTCCATGCCTAATAATCCTAGATAGATTAATGGATATACCGATTAATCATGGGTGCTTCAACTTGGTGGGGAAGTTCATTGGATTCAGGCCAGACATGGACACAATAAGGAAGTGGGTAGCTGGGAAATGGAAGTTGAGGGGCCATATGGAAGTCGTGGCTCTTCCTAAAGGATTTATTCTCTTTTCCTTTACCTCTTAGGAGGATAAGGTAGAAATTCTACTGAAAAATCACTAGTTTTTTTGGGAAGAAGGGTTTATTTTTAAGGAAATAGTACCCAAGGTTTAATCCAGATCTATGGGCCAATTGATTAGTTTTGATTTAGCTACAAAAGCTTAGATTATAATGATTTATGCAAGATTATGAGTTAATATATATTTGGAGAAGCCTATTCCTTCATCTATCCTATTAAAATCCAAGGTGGGGACTTGGACTCAAAATATTGAATACAAGAACTCTTCGAACCTGTGTAGAAATTGTAACCGAGTGGATCATATCCAAAGTAGTTGTCTAGTTAAGTAACCAAAAATCATGAAGGTGTGGGAAAAGCTAGATCCTATTCAAAAGAACAAGGGAACAAAGGGCCAAACTCTTATATCATCATTTTATAAGAAGGGAGAACCATTGACTCAAAGATTAGTGGTGGACAGGAATAGCTTCCATGTGTTAGCTGATCTTGAGAAAGGAGATATTGTGTAAAATGTAAACCTATAGAAGAAAGTTTTGATATTAAAAAGGGAGATAAAGAGATGGGTTCTCTGCTCCAGATGAATGATACTTATTTGAAGATGACTAACCAAGATGAGCTCTATAATATCACAAAGGAAGCAATTCCAGAACAAAGAGTTGAGGTGGAAATGAGGCTCCCTTTGGGATGTGGAGAAGACTCTATTTTACAACAGGGGGAGAAGTTGAACCAAATGGAAACAGTGACCCTGGGAGCTAGTTCAAGGGGTTATCTTAAAAAGGAAAAGAAAGGGAGGAGTGTCAATGATGGCAAGATGGAGGTAGTTGAAGCCCCAAAATTAATCCGATCTAATTCATGGATAATGAGGAGGAGCTCAAGGATTGGGATATTGGGTTGATAAATAAAGGAAAATATAAAGTCCTAAGCATGAGACTAAAGCAATAAGCTAAAAAGGCAACCGATGTTGGAAAAGAAAATAAAGTGGGTAGATCCTTGAACCATGAATTATGGCAACGAGAGAGAAAAAAGGGGTGGTAGATGGCACCCAAGAAACTCTAAATATTGGTGGGGTTAAAACCCCCAACAAGTATAAAAAATGAATTTGATATCATGGAATGTCAGGGGAATGAATGCCCCTACCACTCAATGGGTGATTAAGGACCTTAGGAGTAATAATCATCCAAAAAAATTACTATTTCAAGAAACTAAAATTTCTAAAGGAAACATGCAATCTATAAAGAAAGTTGTTTGGAATAATGTAGAGTGGGCAACAAGTGAAGCTATAGGAGCCTTTAGGGATGTTTGGACCCTTTGGAATCTGAACACTTTATTAGGTGATTGTATTCAAAAGAATGATAGGTTCATTTTAGTTTTGTTCTATTCTAGTGTTTTTTATTTTTCTTGGATTGTTACAAATGTTTATGCCCCCAACTCCCTAGTGGGGAGAAGAAGAGTCTAGGAGGGGTTTTTGGACCTTAGAATCCACTTTCCCAATTACCCTTGGATGATTGTTGGAGATTTTAACACTACTCTTATGCCTAGTGATAAGATTGGTTCCAAGGAGTTTACTAATAGCATGGAGGATTTTTCCCAAGTTGTTTCTTCTAGTGGTCTCATGGATGTTGATTTGAGAGGGTAGAAATATACGTGGTCAAACAAAATATTGGGTGAGGCTCTTATTCAAATTTGCCTTGATAGAGTGTTGGTCTCTTAGGATTGGTTTGCTAAATTTAGTAATGGATATTTTTGAAATTATTGTATTCCCTTTGATTTGGCTTTCTTTGTTGGCTTCAAAGTCTGGGTTCTGTAGTGTTATTAGTGTTATCTTGTATTTTTTCAACCTAGTTTTGTTGTCTAGATCCTAGTTTTCTAATGTTGAAGATTGTTTTGACCTTCTACATTATCTTGGCGTTATCTTCTCTTTGTTTTGTTTTGTTGGCCTACACACTCCAAAATACAATAAAAGTATGTTGATTTGAATTTGTTGAACATTTTTTCTTAGATGTTAAACTTTAAAACTTTGAATAGGAAGCCCAAGGTTTGAATTCAAAAGGGAGTAGGGTTGTAAACCATACCCCATATTTTATTAAAGTTATTGGTCCCATAGAGTGTATTGATCTCATAGGCGTAATTAAAAACATCTTATTTCATTTCAAAATATAATTACTAATATATCAAATAATATTATCTCAACTTGTTAGATTCATCAAATTTCAACTTTCAAGGAGGAGAGTGAAGTTACAATCTTACTAAATGATACATGCATAATTTCCAAGCTAATTGTAATTAGGGTTATGCATAAGGGGTCGGACCCAAAATGTATTTATAAAAATTTGACGAATCAATTTTGAAATACAGGTGAATAGTGTCCAAATGCATGTAGAAGGTTCACTATTATTAGGGGCAATGTTGGAAATTTAAACTTAAAATGGTCAAATTATTATAAAATTGGGGTGAATCGACCCCCAAAAAAATTTGCACCCATAATTTTTGGCTAATGGGCCCTGGTGAAGGGTCCCAAATATTAGCCAATTCTAAATTTTGAAAATCCTAATTTTAGCCAATTTGGCGATAAATAACCACTATGCATAACCCTGATTGTAATACAAAATAGTTTACCATTTTCAAGTGGTTAGTACAACCTTTCATCCTTCTTTATTTCTTGTCACTTCTAATTCATTCATTGAGAAAAAACAAAGATAATAATTATATCAATATTAATAAATAAATCTAATATTAGTTAAAAAATCTAATACAAATAAAACCTATTCCAATCCCATATAATTAATTATATATAATTATTAATATAATTTCAATAAAAAATAAAATACATTTATCTTTAAAATTTTTAACTTACAACACTTTTAACTTTATTTATACATAATTAATTTGTAAAATTATTATTCAACTATCTGTTTTCTATATCCTCTACCAATCTTTATAATAAAGTTACTTTATGAAAAGAAAGTTTGACCTCTTAAACTTTTTAATTAAACTACTTTTTTTAGATTGTACGTTTAATAAAAAAAATTAAATTTATACATCCTAAAAAAAATTAGGAAACGAAATCTCTGTGGAGGTAAAATGTTTCTTAAAAAAAAAAAATGACTTGAGTACAATCAACATAGAAAAAAGTATCAGTTTGACGAAACAAAATAAAAAACCATTTCAGTTTAATCTCAATAATTGTAAATGTTACATCGTTTGGGAATAAAGTTTCCTTTTCAAAAAGAAAAAAAAAGAGTACTATAATAAGCTTCCAGAAGATTCCTTTTGAAAATATCGTGCCCTTGTCTCTTTTTTTTTTTTTTTATACACTCGTCATTCAAGAGGACAAAAATGTCGCGCCGATCTATAGTAGCAGCTTGCCAACTGCCCTGCTTGGCCCCCTACATCCCTAGTGCCAACTGCCCTCGCAGAGGTTAGGAATCGAACACATTACCTCTGCGGTAAATAGGAGACTGCAATTGAAAGAAGAGCAGAGGAAATGGAGATGATGAGAACATTGAGCTCTAGCAGCTCCATTTTTGTTGGAAGTGAGTCGTCGAGACGAAGATTCGAAGAGGATGAAGCCTTGGTGTGGGCTGCTATAGAGAGGCTTCCCACCTATGATCGCCTCAGAACTTCCATACTTAGACAAGTTACAGAAGAAAAAATAGACGGAACAGCAACATCAGCACAACCACAACAATCCTCATCTTCTCACGGCCAAATTGACGTTAGGAATATCCACCCTGAAATTCGAAAACAATTGATAGACAGAATCATAAAAGTAGCAGACCAAGACAACGAACGCTTTCTTCAGAAAGTCCGTCAGAGGATAGACAGGTTCGGAATTTTTCTTTGAATTCTTGGTTCCAAATTTTTCTTTGAATTATATTCTTAAAAATGTCGATTGTGATTTTTTTTTCGTTGGGAATGTAGAGTTGGTATCGTCTTGCCCCAGGTAGAAATCCGTTTCGAAGAATTGAATGTTTCTGCCAACGTCTACGTGGGACGTCGGGCGTTGCCCACACTATTAAATTGGACCGTTAACATTGCAGAGGTGAAAATTAAATATTATGTCTATCTCCGTTCCCATTACCGTCTTAACAGAGCTCAAGACTGACTACAATTCTCATCGTTAGGCTGCGTTGGTTAGACTTGGTGTAATTCGGAGTAAAAAGAAGGCGTTGAGGATTCTTCGGAATGTGAGCGGTGTAATCAAACCAGGAGGGTAAACAATTTAGTATGTCAAAACCTCTAATTTGCTTAAGCAATTAATCTGGTTGATGGCCTCATTAATCATCTCATATTTTGCCTTTTGCTTTTGCATGTGGTACAACGAAGGATGACGCTTCTGCTTGCCCCCCCTGCCTCGGGCAAAACCACTCTGTTATTGGCCCTTGCAGGAAAACTAGACAAGAGCCTCAAAGTAAGTCACATTTTCAACTGAATCAGATATACATGTTATTGATTTGTTAAAACCGTTAAAACATAACAATGGAATTCAGACATATCTCTTATTTCTTTATTTTCTGTTGCAGGTTCAAGGAAGAGTTACGTATAACGGACATTCAATGAGCGAGTTCGTGCCGCAAAGGACTTCCGTTTATATTGGCCAGCAGGATTTGCATATGGGAGAAATGACTGTGAGAGAAACCTTGGACTTCTCCTCTCGTTGTCAAGGCGTTGGTTCAAGATATGGTATATATTTCTGTTTTCATTTTATTCAAGTTGTATTATACCTGATTTATTATCCAGAAAACGGATTAATAATCAGAGGATGAGGATGCAGATGTGTTGAGTGAACTTTCTAGACGAGAGAAGCAGCTCGGCCAAAATCCAGATCCAGATGTTGATCTCGTTATGAAGGTACATAACAAGGATTTTTATGCACAGAAAAGCATGATTTAGGGGTTTTGGTTATTGCATTACTTAAGGTGGAAGGAAGTTTTTATTTTTATTGGCACAGATATTTTAAATTTAAATCTTTAACAATTTTCACTCAATTTGCAGGCAACATCATTAGAGGGACAGAGATCCAACTTGACGACGGACTATGTCCTAAAGGTAAATTGTCAACAAACTCTGTATGCAGAATCTTCGAATGCATATGACTAGGAAGTAAAATTATTATTGTTGGTGGCGGTGGTGGTGGAGCAGATTTTGGGTTTAGAGAGATGCGCAGATACGCTGGTAGGAGATAACATGCACAGAGGGATTTCGGGAGGTGAGAAAAAAAGAGTGACAACAGGGGAGATGATTGTCGGTGGTGCGAAAGTTTTTCTGATGGATGAAATTTCGACGGGTCTGGACAGCTCGACGACATATCAGATTGTGCAATGCTTGGGGCAGATTGTTCACGTTATGGAGGCAAGCATGGTCATTGCTCTTCTGCAGCCTGCGCCAGAAGTGTTCCATCTCTTCGACGACGTCATTCTCATATCCGAAGGTTATCTGGTTTACCATGGACCTCGAGAACATGTTGTTGAGTTCTTTGAGTCCATGGGATTTAAATGCCCCGAAAGAAAAGGTGTTGCGGATTTCCTGCAAGAGGTAAATAGCTCATAGCTCATTTCTGACTCATGGCAAAAAAATGTAGCTGTTTTTTTATTTAACTAACTTTAATTGCTCATTTTTTATTGATCCGTCAAGGTAACCTCGCTTAAAGACCAAGAGCAATACTGGTGGAACAGGAGTCAGCCATACCGATATGTATCAGTGAAGGAGTTTTCAGAAGCGTTTCAAAATTTTCATGTAGGAGCCACACTCAGACAAACATTATCAGTGCCATTCGATAAAAGAGAAAGCCATCCGGCTGCTCTCACCACCCAAAAATACGGTTTATCCCAAAGAGAGCTCTTTAAAGCATGTTTCGACAGAGAAGTTTTAATCATGAAGAGGAACTCCTTTCTCCATATATTTAAATTCTTCCAGGTTTAAAGAATTCGGACATAAGAAATCGATTTATTTTGACTTTAAATTTGCTTTATTTTTTGCATTTTAATATACGAATAATAATTGCACCATCATTTTTCAGATAACTACGGTAGCTCTTCTGGCCATGTCGATTTTCCTTCGTACAAAAATGCATCACAGAACTGTGGAGGATGCATCCGTCTATTTTGGAGCTCTCTTTCTGGCTCTGATTCTTAATATGTTCAACGGTATTTCGGCATTGGAAGCCACGATTGAAAAGCTTCCTGTATTTTACAAACAGAGAGATTTTATGTTCTATCCTGCCTGGGCCTACTCGACCCCAATCTTCATTACGTACATTCCTATTTCCTTGATAGAGTCTTTCACATGGATCGCTATTACTTACTATACCATTGGTTTTGCCCCATATCCAAGCAGGTAAAAAACGATATTCGTCGGTAGCTATTTATTTGCCTATTTACAGGGCACATATAAATCAAGATCTTCTGTTTGTTTAATATATATAGGAGGGCAAACCCTTCTGAATTTCGTAGTGGGTGCAGAGCTCTTTCATCATTTTATTACATTTGCTTGATGCCCCCTGATATCGAACCACGGCCCCCGGCTAAATCATGCTTGCTTCCTCTGATTTGTGCAGGTTCTTCCGACAATTTTTACTCTTGGTCGTTGTCCATCAGGCGGGCTTCGGACTGTTTCGTTTCCTAGCTTCTCTGACAAGGAATCTGCTATTGGGAAATACCGTTGGCATTTTCGCTCTTATGGTAATTTTTGTCCTAAGCGGATTCATTGTATCAAGAGGTATAAATTGATTGTCACTTATAATATATTTAAAAATAACAAAAAATATATATATATATTAATCAAAGTAAAGTGAGTGTACAGCTGTGTTTACTACTGCACAGAGGATATAAAAGGATGGTGGATATGGGGCTACTGGATATCTCCTTTCATGTACGCTCAGAATGCTATTGCAGTAAATGAGTTTTTGGCAACGACTTGGAAAAAGGTTTGTATATGACTAGCTAAAGCCTGAATTCTTGATAAAAAGAAATGGCTATATGACAAAACATGCTTCTACTGGTTATGTTTTTGCTTTCAGCCAAACGAAAATATTGGCGTCGAAGTACTGAAATCTCGTGGTATCTTCCCCCATGACTACTGGTATTGGATTGGTGTGGGAGAGCTCATAGGCTTCATCATTCTATGTCATTTTGCCTTTACACTAGCATTGCAATACTTGAACCGTAAGTACAACTTTAATTTGTTTATATTGTGACTGCTTATAATATAATAACTTTGTAAGATTTCAATTGATGCCCACTTTGATCTAGTTCATTTTTTCCCAAGCTGATGGACCTCAATGGATAATTTTGGGTGTACACATCAGCTGTTGGAAAACCCCAGGCAATAGTTGACGAGGATGATCTGGAAAAGGAAATGGAAAGGCTTTCGTTTAGAAGATCTGCACCCACTGAAATACAAACAACCGGTAGGCTGAAACTGTTTTCTTGCGCTTCATATTTTAGATTTAATCAGAAAGGCAATGAAATTCCAATCATCAAATATTTCATTAAACTTACATCAAAATGAGAAATTTAACATTTTGTTGGAATTTCAATTATATTTAAAGTCGGAAAATGGAAATGAAATTCGTTGAGAACTTTTTACAGATGGAACATCACGGGAGGGGAGTAGCAACGTCTCAACAGGAGGAAAAAAGGGAATGATTTTACCTTTTAAGTCGTTGTCGTTGACGTTTCACCACATCAACTATTACGTTGATATGCCTGCGGTATGTTGTTTGTAATCTTCGAGATATATATGTGTGTTTGTGGATTGCAATTGCAATGAGATCATAAAATACAAACATTCATGCAAAGCAGGAAATGAAGAGAAGAGGAGTTGTAGAGGACAGGCTTCAGTTATTGCGCGATGTCAGCGGATCATTCAGGCCGGGAGTACTAACGGCTTTAGTAGGAGTGAGCGGGGCTGGAAAGACTACATTGATGGATGTTCTTGCAGGGAGAAAGACTGGCGGCCATATTGATGGCTCAATCACCATTTCTGGTTATCCCAAGAAACAAGAAACTTTTGCACGCATTTCCGGATACTGCGAACAAAATGATATCCATTCTCCCTTTCTTACAGTATACGAATCTCTGGTTTACTCCGCTTGGCTCCGTCTTCCCGAAGAGGTTAATTCTGAAACAAGAAAGGTATGTATTTACCGACTGCTGTGTCTTGCTTCCTGTCTTGTGTGTGAGCTGATCATTTTATTTTAACACTTCATTTGAAACAACCATGATGCTTCTTCCCGTAGACGTTCGTGAAGGAAGTAATGGAACTTATAGAGCTGGATAACCTAAGGGAAGGTCTGGTGGGTCTTCCTGGAGTGAACGGTCTGTCTACAGAGCAAAGAAAGAGATTGACCATAGGAGTTGAGCTGGTGGCCAATCCTTCAATAATATTTATGGATGAGCCCACCTCCGGCCTCGACGCAAGAGCTGCCGCGATTGTGATGAGAACAGTTCGGAACACTGTAGACACTGGACGAACTGTGCTTTGCACCATCCATCAACCCAGCATAGATATCTTTGAAGCCTTCGACGAGGTACACAATCTCACTTAACATATCCCTGTGTTTTGAAAAAAAATTGGTTACTCTTGGTTCAAAAATTGGTAACTCTTGGCGAGCATTATTTAAATTTTACGATCTAAAGGTTAAGTAAGGGTAAAAATTTTATATTAATAGAATAAGAATTAAAGGGTAAAGTAATTTTTATTAATGATAATGGTTTATATAATTATTTTTTATAGAAAAGATAAAGGATTAACTAACTTTTAACTTGAGATTATAAATGAGACAATTTTATAGAAGTTGTTTGCCTAATATATTATTTAATTATAGATTGTACAAGATGATTTTTATAAAACAAGTTATTTATGCAATACATAGTTATTCCATTATAATAATTAAAACTTCTATTTAAAATTTCAAAGTCTCTACAATTAAACATAATATAATTTTTTTTAATAAAATTATTTAATTAAAAATTTAGATTTGAATATTAAATAAGATGATCACGTTGTTTACCTAATACATAATTATTTAATTATAATTATTAAAACTTCTATTTAAAATTTCAAAATTTTTACAATTAAACTCAATATAAAAAATATTTTAAGTATATTATTTATTTACAAAGTATATATCTTTGTTTACCTAATATAAAATTATTCTTCTATTTCAAATTTCAAAATTTTTACAATTAAATTTAATATAAAAAATATTTTAATTATATTATTTATTTGTAAAATAAATATTTTTTAAAATTTGAACATTAAACTTTTTAAGAAAATACTCCGTTTTTTAAAAAATAAAATTAACACATGAAAAACAATCTATTGGAAAAACAATCTATTCCTATCCATCAGAAATTGTTACGTCCATAACGTAAAATTAACACTTAGATTTAATGGAAAAACAAACTGTTCACACTTAGATTTAATGGAAAAACAATCTATTCCTATCTATCAGAAATCGTTCCGGTCCCTATTTTGTTACGACTAATTACTTATACAAAGAAAGTTTTATATTTAATTTTTGTTCCATTGCTTTCTACATCAATCTTTTGTTAAGATAAATAACTATAGGCTTACTAACATGTCAACTATCTCGCAAATTCGAAATCAAATAGAAGTATACTTAACAAACCTCAGTCATACGTTAACATAAGGAAAATTACTCAAACCCATGAATTCACAAACATGGTCCTATAATGTCCTCTATTGCTATTGCTTCATATTGCTTCTAATTTTATGAAGCAGGTGATTTATGGAAAGTGTTAATTTTGAATTAATTTTTAGTTTCTTGTGAAAGGTATGATACTTTCTAAATTTGTGTAGCAAAGCCATTAGGGAAAAAAATAAATAAAATTTAAATTTAAATTTAAATTAAAAAACCTTTACAAAAGGCTTCGTAAATTATCTGCGCCAGGCATATAGGAATTTCTAGCAGAGTAACTCGACCATGCCCTGGAGAAAGCTATTCTTAAGTAAATGGTTCCTACCGGATACGTTTTAGGTTGATGTTCTTTTAATAGAAATTTTAAAATTATAATTGTTTAAAATTAGAATTTTAATCTATTTTCAATCTAAAATATATAGGAAAAATAATTATAATTTAAATAAATGAATAATGTGAACGATCTGACTACCAAAAACCTGATAAATAATATTTGCTATATACTTAAACCGATTCCCCTGCTCCAACCCAATATCGACCATCGGTTGAATGCCCGACAGTAGGGATTGCCCCGCTCAAGCCTTCACCTCAGGCTTTACAACGTGTTGTTTGCATAGCTCTTATATATTTATTTAATAAAATGAAATGCAGCTGGTGTTGATGAAGCGCGGAGGACAGATCGTCTACGCAGGGCCTCTTGGTTGCAGATCAGAAAGATTAATTGAACATCTGGAGGCGATTCCGGGCGTCCCCAAAATCACAGCTGGATACAACCCTGCGACCTGGATGTTGGAAGTAACCTCATCCGCTGCAGAGACGCGTCTGGGAATTGATTTTGCACACATTTATAAAAATTCATCCCTATACCTGTAGGTCTCCACCTTTGTCATCATTAATAATAATAATAATAATGTTCTTATTCTGTTTCTGTTTCCCGTGTTTTATTAAAATTTTATGATTTTATGATATACAGGCGAAATGAAACTATGATCGAGGAACTGAGCAAGCCTACCGAAGGCTCCACAGATTTATATTTCAAAAGAAAATTTTCTCAATCCTACGCAGTTCAAGTATTGGCATGTTTGTGGAAGCAACATTGGTCTTATTGGCGAAATCCTCAGTACAACGCTGTTCGACTCCTATTCACCTTAGGCTGTGCTATGCTTTTCGGCACCATATTCTGGAGAAAGGGACACAAAACGTGAGACTTCGATTTATTCGCTAGAAATTAACATGATTTTTTTTATGACAATGATCATGTACCAGTTTCTCTGCAACCAAGTTTTGATACCAAACATACAATTGATATTTGCTTTCGTCAAGGTATATTCTTTGTGAAACAAAAGTTTCACTCTATTTCCTGAAAAAACAGACACAAAACAGAGCAAACAAGTAGACAAATGTAGAATCCAGATTCTCTGCTGTTTCTACAAAACACGCGAAAAGACACACAGGATAAACTGCAAATGAAAAATGCACAAGAAGGATATATATTTTGTCGTATATTAACAACCAGCTACTGCAGCAGCGTTACAGGCCCTTTTCCCCCCTTTCCTGCGTAGCACTCAGTTCTGCGCTGCAAAAACAGGGGTCTTTTTATCTGCACAAAACAAAAACAAGGGTTGTGCACTTTGGCCAATGCAAAACAGGGGATGAGATGCCAAACATAACTGCGTGTACGGGAGTTGTTGCTTCATGGTGGAGGATGCTCGCATGTGGGGAAAGCAGATATTGTCAGGGAGAGAGGAAATCTGGGTTAATCCCAACATTATTCTGATACTGAATTCTCTCAAATCAAACGCTCGAAAAAATATAGATTCTTTCACACTTTCATCATTCTTGTGATTCATGTTATTTACAGATGTTTGGCATTTCAAAAATAAAGAATGTATATTGATGGACATGAACACAGGTAGAATTAATATTTGTTCTTACCACGGATTTACCACGGATGCTATGTTGCAGGGAAACGCAGCAAGAGCTTTTTAATGCGGTGGGATCCATGTTTGCGACGGTTCTGTTTCTGGGCTTCAGCAATGCAATTTCTGTTCTGCCCGTGATCGACGTTGAAAGAACAGTCTTTTATAGAGAAAGGGCAGCGGGGATGTATTCCGCTTTGGTTTATGCGTTTGCTCAAGTAGGTACTCACAATGCTTCACATTATTTCCTGTTAAACTAATCTAACCTAACTGATTGTGATTTGGTTATGTACATTGCTGTGCAGATTATGATAGAAGTGCCATACATATTTGTTCAAGCGGTATTGTATGGGACGATCGTCTATGCAATGATAGATTTCGAATGGAGTACAGCCAAATTCTTTTGGTATTTCTTCTGCCTTCTCTCTTCTCTGCTCTTGTACACCTACTATGGAATGGCTGCGGTGGCCCTCACTCCCAATGCCAAATTCGCTTCCCTTCTCTCCGCCGGTTTCACAACCATCTGGATGGTTTTCTCGGGGTTCTTGATTCCACGTCTGGTGAGCAGAACTCAGAACTCCTTACTGCTAACTACTACTTTTTTTAATTTTATATTTTTGGGTTTAATTAATTCTCCTATGTCCAATTATGTGTGGAGGAGGTAATCTGTGTTTTGTTGTCCTTGTATTCCATTACCCTTTTAGGGGGCATACATATCTGAAGTGTATGGATCGATACGAACAAATGAATAGACTGGTTATGATGCATATGTTATATTTTTGGTTTGCAGAGAATTTCCATTGGTTATAATGCACGTGTTTTATTTTGGTTGCAGAGAATACCGGTGTGGTGGAGATGGTATTACTGGGCATCACCATTTGCATGGAGTCTCTATGGACTGGTGACCTCTCAGTATGGGGATATTTCAGACGAAATGCTCTTGCCAGATGGCCACAAGCTACAAATCAATAAATTTTTAAGGAGTTATTTTGGTTATCATCATGATTTTTTGGGACGCGTTGCAGCCGCCTTAATTGGATTTCCAATCTTGTTTGCTTTGGTCTTTGTCTTCAGCATTAAGTATCTCAATTTTCAAACCAGATAGATATGCCGTGATGTATCCATACGTGCATTCAGTAAAACTCTTATTCCTCCACAAAGTTCGGAAGGAGTTCCCTGTGTAAATTGAACCGAACTTTTCTGAAATTCTGCACGAATTTTATAAAATATTATAGTTTGATGTTGGAAATGCAAATAAACATACCATTTAGGAACATGTGTGTTAACTGCACTTTTTCTCTGCTTTGATCCATTGCCTAAATAAATCTGTTATCCTTATTCCTTACAACCAATTTGATGGTTTAATTAAATACATTTTTGAAGGGTGAATATACTGTTTAATAAAATTATTATTTTTAAGATATATATTTTTTACAAAGTTTATTATCAATATTATTTATTAAAAAAGAAAGAAAATCAGTCTCAAATTTAACTCTACACAATGTTATTATAACTAATATATGGCAACTATTTTGCAAGGAATAAATGTAAGGGATCATCCGCCAAGTTAGAGTAACATACTGGTGATGGTTGGCAAACCGTCTAACCGTTGTGAGGGGAAAGAAGAAACGACAAGATAAAGTGTTGGGAAGGAAAAGAAACGGAAGAAACAACGTTGAAGAGAAGAGGAACAGTTTCGTAAACTGTTGAACGGCAGGGAAAACAAAAACACATAAAAATGAAAGAAAACAAATACGGTGTAAGAAAGAAAAAAAAAAACTTTGAGAGGTCTGAGATGACCTAAGAGGGAGAGAAAGAGGAGAGAAACTTTGGAAGGGAGAGGTCGACCAACGAAGAGGAGGCAGAGAAAAAGAGAGTAGAAAGAGAAGAAGAAAAGAGACGACAAAGATAAAAACTATACAACGGAAAGCAAGGAGAAATCAATGGCTTGAATCATAGCTGCACTCTCACAAACACTCATGATCCTTCATATCGATTTACCCTTTTGCAGAGAATCAATGTAAAATTGAACATAGCTTTTTAATGGCTTGAACCATGGCTGCAATTTAGTAAACACTTGGTTGTTTTATATCGATTTACTACTTTGAATATGATAATTTGATTGATTGTTAGTGCTAATATTTATATACAAGTTCATTTTTGGATTTCACTTTCAAGAAAACCAAAGACCACGTACTTTTATACATACCAGACGTGTTCCTCGTACCAAAAAAATCTTTTTAAAAATGTTTTCATATTATATATTATTTATCTTAAGAAATTAAGAATTAAAGATTAAATAAAAACTTATTTTAAGTAATTCCTTGATCTAGAGAAACAACGAAGTAGAAATTTTCATTTTATATCATTTTTAAAGGACTATATATTCAAAATCTTGATTGGAAATTTTATTTTGATTTGAAATATAAATATAATATACATAGATTCTCAAAAATAGAAGGGACATGTTATTCTATTAGAATTTTACATAATTATTCTTCTTTATTATTTGAAGATTTAAGTTTAAATACATTTTTTTTACAATTATTATAATATAAAAAATATTTGAAACTATTGATTAGAGAATTGTTTAACTTATGAAATTGCGTCCTCATCAACCTTCATATTTAGGTTTAAAATCATAGAAGGTAAGGATGCCAGAGATTAAAGCAAATTATGTTAAATTAAATGCATTCATAGTCATAACAAGGAGAGTGGATGATAAGTTAACATATGAGAAAATTAAATAACAATAGTGTCTTCCTATGCATGTGAAATAAAAAATAACAAGAAATGAAAACAAAGCAAAAAGGTATTGCCAAAATCACCATACATCCCATAATCCAAAAGAGCAATGCCACAATTGGAAAGTAAAAATTCCTACACAATTCTTTTTAGACCCATAATTAAAGCAATTACAATGTGGGTCTCATAGAGTGTAACACAAATTTTTTAAAGGCCAAAATATGCTTACAATGGAGCTCATAACTCCTATTTATAGGAAGAATTCATCCAAGAGTTTCTTGGGGTGAGAAATTTCTACTCTTAGTAATTCTACCAATTTGGGTGCATCTTTAGTAAAATGATGAACCTCCAAATGTTACATTCCTCTAAATTTCTTAGTAACTAGCTTAGCAGCCTTCTAGATGAATTATGGAGCCACAAAAAAACATAAAGATGCTTTCCCAATTATCTTCCTCAGCATCCACACATACTTGTCCCATTTTATCTACTAATGAGTGATTCTTTCTTACTACAACAAGTGATTTGCTCCTATTAATTGAATCAAAGCTTTGGATCGGGTCACATCTATGGACTATGCTTTACAAGATAAATCCTCTATAGATTCTAATTGCTCAATTTCCAAGTTTTGAAATCTTCTAAGCATTGGTAACCTTGAGGTAGTGATTGGGTCACTACATTTCTAGCAACTTTATGCACCAAACTCAGTGTTGGAATTCATATATTTTTGAGAGAATAGTTGGAATTCATAATATTTTTGAGAGAATAGTTGGAATTCATAATATTTTTGAGAGAATAGAAGCAAATCATCCACTCAAATCTTAAACAAAAACCATAAAAGAACAAAATAAATAAAAATACAGACACAAAAATTGGTGGTGTCCTTGAGAATCGTAAATAATCATTGTATTAGTTGTGGATAAGAATCATAAAACTCTAATAATTAAATGAGGAGTGGTGGGGGGTATTTATACCAACACCAAAACCCTAAATACATAAATGAACCTAAATACCAACACCAAAACACTAAATACATAAATGAACCTAATCTTAATTCGATATAACAAGAAAGGCTTTAAGGTTAATAACAAGTTTATAAGATGAGTGTAAACATAATGAGGTCAATTATGGACCATAGGTATTACATAATAAAATATTACAATAAATTCAATACATTGTACAATGAATGCCCTTATGCCTATCCAATATTACATTATAAATATTAGCCTTAGCCATGAATCAGATTATACTTTCAACATCCCCTCATAATTTGAACTTAGGGGCCAAAGAGAGAAGACATTAATGACAATAATATCTTCCCCCCATAATGGATGCCTTAGTGGACCTTTGTAGTTGATGCATATCCTTTAGAATCCCCCTCATCATATGGAATATGTCCATCCATATTCAGGAATAAGCTTTAATCCTTTGCAATTCTAGCAAGCAATTCTTTGTTGGATGTCCTCTTTTATAGTATCTGCAAATGATCTTTGATTTCCTTCTAGCTTGGTCCCTGAGACCATAGGTCTTAGCCTCAATTTTTAATTTCTTTGCATGAGCCTATATTTGTGAAGCGCTACCACAATACCTCATCATCACTTAAAAGTGAAATATGAGAACAAAAAGTTGATCAAGAGTAAGATTTTTTTTAAGATTCTAAGAACATATGAATCATATGAACCATGAGGTTTAATATTTGAAAATAATATGAGAGATTAACAAGGACAACCTTCACAGAATTTTCATTATATTTCTTTTTACCTATAAAGGATGTAATATTTACTCTCAAAGCATTAAATATCATATTATAGTCCTCAAAAAACTCAACCAATTGGAGAGAGGAAATCTCTAATTCCAAGTAACTTTCTCTAGTAATTTAAAATTTCCAAATAACTCATATTGAAGAGAAATAAAGTGCCCCAATAAACTAAATCAGAAAAGCAGTAATAACACAATCAAAAGAAGAAGATCACAGATTCACACAATACACAATATTTATCGTGGAAACCCTCAATCGGGGAAAAAACCAACAAAGTATTATCTTATTATTGCATTAACTTAATTGTCTCCAAGACAATAATATTATTTTTCTTTCTCTATACAAACCCTAATGTAAGTGTGATATATATAACAAAGACACATGCATGTATTTTACAATATCATGGGAAAAAAAACATAGGTTCAAATATAATAACCCTAAAAGCCCACATGGGTCTAAAAATAACTTAAAAACCTTAAATTTTTTTGAGCAGGTACAACCTTTGTTAACGATTCAGCATAAATAACATGGAAAATATTCAACATATTTCCAACATTCTCCCACTTGTTGAATATTTTCCATAGGGGTCAAAAATTGCCATTGTCAACTATCAAGGGCAACCATGCCCATAGATATTCTACACCAAGAAATTTTTTGAGCAGGTATAACCTTTGTTAATGAATCAACAATATTATTCTATGTATCAACTTTCTTCAATATCACCTAGTTCTCTTCAACCATCTCTCTCATAAAATGGTACTTGATATCAATATGTTTTGATCGATCATGAAAATCAGGATTATTGGCCAAAAATATTGCACTTTGATTGTCACTATTAATTCTCATAGCCTTATATTTAAGACCAACTATTGAACACAACCTATGTAGCCACACTGCTTCTTTACACGTATGAGTTGCGACAATGTACTCTGATTTTGTAGTGAATAAAGCAACAACTAATTGCTTTTTACTCATCCAAATTACTACCCCTTCAAATAGCTTGAACACATAAGCACTTGTGGATCTTCTCTTGTCAAAATATCTAGCCCATTCAACATCCACAAACCCTTGTAGCTTTACAATATTATTACCTCCAGAATTTCCTCCATAACATATAGCATAATTTGTAATTTCATGCAAGTATCTGAGGATCCTCTTCACAACAATCCAATGTTCCTTTCCTGGATTTGACATATATCTGCTAACTACTCCCACTTCATGTGTAATATCAGGTCTAGTATAGACCATTGCATACATAAAACTTCCCACAACACTAGCATAAGGAACATGATGTATTTTTTCAAATTTCTCATCTATTTTAGGACACTATTCAGCAGATAACTTTTGATAAATAGAATATGGAGTACATACGGGTTTACAATCATGCATTCTAAACTTTTATAGTATCAAATAAACATATTTCCTTTGATTTAACCATTACTTTCTATTTGCACGATCCCTTATTATTTTCATATCCCAAATAAATTTTGCAACACCCAAATCCTTCATGTTAAATTCAGAAGATAACTGAGATTTGAGTAACTTTATCATCTCCTTAGTGTTACCAATTAACATGTCATCCAGATACAATACAATGATAAAAAAATTTCACCTTCCTTTTTGAAATATACACATGGATCTGCTTTGCTTTTTCCAAGCCCAAGTGTCAAAACAAACCTGTCAAATTTTTTGTTCCATATCCTTAGAGACTGCTTCAACCCGTAAAGAGACTTCTTCAACTTTCATACCAGGTCCTCCTTACATTTTACCTTAAAGCATTCTGGTTGTGAAATATATATATCCTCATCAAGTTCACCATGTAGAAAAGCTATCATTACATCCATATGTTCTATTTTAAAATCAAACACAACAAAAATAGCCAATAGAAATCTATTTGAAGTTAATTTAGCCACAGGAGAAAAATCTCACCAAAGTCAATTCCCTCAACCTGAGAAAATTCTTTTGCTACCAAGCAAACCTTGTACTTCTCCAACTTTTCGTCTACATTGTACTTCTTCTTGAATAACCACTTACAACCAATAGGTTTTCTACTAGGAGGTAATTTCACCAAGTCCCATGTCTTATTTTTATCCAGGGACTCCATTTCTTTTTCCATAGCCCTTTTCCAATATTTTTTCTCACTTGACTAAAGTGCCTTCTTTATAATACTAGTTTCTTCATTAGTAACTGATAAATTAAATGCAAAATAAAAATTTGAAGGACTATACCTATATGGAAGTCTTCTCTCTCGATATGATCTTCTCAAAATTGAAGTTCTAGGTTCTGCATCTTTAGCTTCCTCCTCACCTTCTTCCTATGAATATTACTCTTTAAACTCTCTCTATAATTCAGGTTCTACCACAGGTTCTTCCTCTTGTTCTAATTTTACCTACACTATTTTTGGTTCTTTGTTTAATTGCATTTCCTATTTTAGAACCCCTTTTTTTTCTTTAAATATCACATTATGACTGTAAACAACCTTCTATATTTTTGGGTTCCACAACTTATATCCTTTAACACTAGTACTATAACCCATAAATATGTATTTTTTAGATTTATAGTCTAGCTTATTCCTTTTCTCTTTTGGGATATACATATAAGCATCACAACCAAAAACCCTTATATTTCTGAGAGAGGGTTTCTTACTAGTCCATACTTCCTGTGGAGTCTTATCCACCAAAGATGAGGTAGGAGATCTATTGATGAGATAACAAGCTGTTAACATAGCTTCTACCCAGAATTTCTTTTCTAACCCTACACCACTTAGCATGCTTCTAGTCTTATCCATCAATGTCCTGTTTATCCGTTCTACAAATCCATTATGTTGTATATTATAAAAAGTTGTTCTCTGCCTTTCTATTCCATAGTCCTTGCAAAACTGCTCAAAATCATTAGAGCAATACTCACCACCGTTATCACTTCTCAAAACCTTTATCTTTTTTCTCTATATGATTTTCTACAAGAGCTTTAAACTCTTTAAATTTATTAAAAATCTCAAATTTGTTTTGTAGAAAATATACCCAAATATTTCTTAAAAAGTCATATATAAATATAACAAAATAGTTAGATTTACCTAATGATTGTACTTTTTTAGGTCCAAACACATCACTGTGAACTAGATGTAGAATTACTTTAGATCTTATAGCACTACTTGGAAACTTGACTCTAGTTTGTTTCACGAAAACATAGTACTCACAAAAATCAAAATTTAATGGGAAATCAGAAAGTTCTTCAGCCATACCTTTCATTTTCAATGTTTGAAATCCTTTCTCACCAATATATCCCATGCGTTGATGCCACAACATTGTCTTCATTCTAGAAATACTCAGAGCCATTTCAGCCATATTATTTTCCTGTATAATTGAAGAATTATTGTCATTAATACTTATAGTTCTAGCCTCAATTCTAAACAAAGTTCCTCTATGAACTCCTCTTTCCAACACTAAGGATCCATGAACCATATTGCAACTATCCTTATTGAATACCACATTCACACCTGTGTCATTCATATTACTCATGGATATCATATTCCTTGCCAAATCTAGAATATGCAACACACCAAGAAGGATTTTAATTCTTCCATATTTTAGCATCATCTTGACTCTTCCCCGACCTATTATTTTATATTTCAAATTGTCTCCCAAGAAGAATTTACCTCCATATATATTTTCATATTCATCGAAAGCACCTGATTCAATCAACCATGAGTCATCACATTCACTTGAGCATGCTACAACTAAGAACAAGTCCCCTGAATATTTATTTGTGGTCTTTATTTCTGTAGAAGTTTCTTCATCAGATGATTGATTATTATCATTTTTTTAGATCTACAGTCTCTTTATAATGCCTTGTCTTACCATAATTCTAGCATTTCCTCTTTTTTGGGATAATAGATTTACCCCTAGATTTTGATTTCTTTTCTCCTAATTTATTTTTGCTTATTTCTTGAGAACGACCTCTCACAACTAAGGCTTCCTTTTGATGATAATCCTTAAAATATTTTCATCTCATCCCCTCAGACAACAAAGTTCCTACTATATCCTCTACTTTCATTATAGATGTAGTATTGGTGATAGCCATAATAAGGTTATCCCATGAATCAGGTAATGAACAAAGTAAAGTAATACATTTTTATTCTTCATCCATTTTTACTTCTATAGAGGTTAATTGACTTACCACAGTGTTAAAAGCATTCAAATTTTCAACCACAGAGTCACCATCATTCATTTGAAGTGAATACAATTTATTTTTGAGAAAGAGTTTATTTACCAATGACTTTGTCTAATACAATGTTCTTAGCTTCTCCCATAACAACTTTATCATGGTATCTATAGATACATTCAACAATACCAAATTAGATAAGCACAATATGATAGAGCTCCTTACCTTCCTATCGATTTTTAGCCAATCCTCATTTGTCATTGATGTTGGTTTTGTTTTCAAGACTGCAATTGATCTCTATCAACCAATAGATCCTCCATATTGAGTTTTCATAACTCAAAATTTTATCCATTAAAAGTTTCAATCTCTATCTATGTGCTTCCTATCTTTATCCTTTTCCTAGATCCTTTCGATATGGCTCCCACTCAAGAATTAATTTATCACAAAGTTGAAACCCTTACTCCTCGAACAAAGCTAAAACCTAGTTCTAATACCAAATGAAGAGAAATAAAGTGCCCCAATAAACTAAATAAAAAAAATAGTAATAATAGAATCAAAATAAGAAGATTGTAGATTCACACAATACACAATATTTATCTTGGAAACCCTCAACTAGGAAAAAACCAGCATAGTATTATCTTATTATTACATTAACTTGACCATCTCCAATACAATAATATTATTCTTCTTTCTCTATACAAACCCTAATGTAAGTGTGATATATATAAAAAAGACACATGCATGGATTTTACAATATCATGGGTGAAAAAGCATGGATTCAAATATAGTAACCCTAAAAGCCCATATGGGTCTAAAAATAACTTTAAAACCCTAAAAATTTGGTCAGGGGCTACCACCCTTTTTGGAGTGCTACCACCATTTTTGGAGGGCTACCACCCTTGAACCTCGACAAGTATAGGTACAAAGTGTCTAGTACCTTTTAGTGTTAGCCCCACCAGAATAACATGGAAAATATTCAACATATTTCTAACACATGCAAGTTTTACCATACCTTAAATGATTCATTTTCATCTTTGATGTGGTAAAACAATTATAGTTCAATCAACACAAAAATTAGGTTGATAGCTTCTTCTTCTCTTTGGTAGTGAGTTTCTTCATCAAGGGCTACTACTTTATCTTCTTGAAAAAACCATCATATATTATTACTACATAATAGGCCAATCATTTGGGATGACCAAATACTATAATTTATTACACTGAGATTAGTAATTAGTGTGGGATGACCAAATACCTTACTCAATTTAATGTCTAACACTACTATAAGTCCTTAAACTAATGCCACTAGTGCATAGATTTTGAAAATTTATAGGATTTAAAAAATGGGCTTAAAATACCTCAATATCCAAAAGTTATGGCCTCCAAAATATTTGACCTAATGCATCTCAAAAAAGCAAAATTGAAAGCCCCTAATCTTAGAAACATGAGATCTAATTGCTTGCTACAACCTGAAATTCTACAATTTGTAGGTTTTTTCCACTTGTATCTTACCACTTCAAAACTTCTATCCCTATGTGATTGTGATAGTTGGTTCATTTTCATTGGCTCAAAGGTTTTAAATACCTAAAAAAGGGATAGGCATGGCACCAAGAGGATCCACATTGGCTTCATATCCATTAACAAGTTTGAAAATCTTGTGCCAAACATGATGTGTTAGCCATCATTCCATAGTAGTGGATGAGAAGGGATCAACACAAAAAATATTTGCCTCTTCTCTTTGTATTGAATATAGCAAAATGACTAACAAAAAAATTGAACATATAACTTTGCTCCCATAGAATCCACCCACCAACCAAATTATTATTGTAAGCAAAAATGATGAAGCCAAGATGCATCCATAGAAAACATGTCGAATAAATTCTTGTGATAGCTAAATAAAAGGTATGTTTCATTCAAACATGTGACCTCCTACTTTCAACCATCAACTGCAACAACCATACTATTGTTATGATAAAAAAATGTGTGGATCCTTCATATTCAATCCACTTAATCTTGGAAGAAGAACGTTTTTTTGCATTTCAAACTTATTGCATGATGAATTGAACCCATTTCTTTAATCATGTTATGCCTTAGCATGCCATGTAGCTGCAACTGTATATATTTACTTATATGGAGGCATGCACCTTCCCTATAGAGAATGAATTTGCATACCTTGTATTGTGCCAACCCAAAGCAGGATACATGCATCAATGCATACCCATTTTTAAATTAAAAATTCTCACCATTTTTTGAGACATTCATCAGTTTTGCACTTCCTCCATTTAATAATATGAGATCAAAATTCATTTAGTGACATGAGATCAAAATCTAAAAATCTAAAGTGATTCTTTGAGGACGTAAGATATTTTTCCTCTAGTGCTTTTGAAAAAATAGATATGAAAATGAATAAAACAAGTTTTTTGTCTCGTGTTAAAAAGGATTATGAGGCATTGAGGGAATAATTGTCCAAGGGTTCAGAAGAAATATTGAAAGCATCACACTGCATTTCTATGTGACCAAGTGAGGTAGCTTCGAACTTGCATTGATAACATGTTGAAATTCATAATATTGTTCAAAAACAAACAAAAGCAAACCATCAACTCAAATATTGAATAGAAAGTATAAAAAGACAAAGGGAATAAAAAACAAGAGACACACAATTTAGGGGTTCCCCTAAGCTTCATAAATAATTATTATATTATTTATGGATAAGAATCACAACACTCTGATAGTTAAATGAGGAGTGTTAGGTGTGTATATGCCAATATCAAAATCCCAAATACATAAATGAAGTTAACCTTAATATGACATAACAAGAAAGGATTTAAGGTTAATTACATATTTATAAGGAGGGTTTAACCATAATAATGTGAACCACAACACATAGGGCTTACATAATTAAATATTACAATAAATTTAATACATTCTACAATGAATGCCCTTAGGCCTATCGAATATTACACCATACAATGTTGGCCTTGTCCAAGAATTAGATTACACTTGCAACACTCAATTGGTGAGAGGTCCTAGTTCCATCCTTTTTTTTGGACATGGAGTCTACAAAATTGGGATCATTAAAATTAAAATTTTACAAAATTTTGCTAGTTCCCCTTAATTTCTTGTAGTATGTTTAACAAAAACCACTATATATTTTTTCATATAGATCCAAGTCCATTATGCTATAATATCTTCATATGGATTCTCTAAGAGCCCTTGCTAATGCTCCACTAGTTTCTTAAGTTTATCCACCAACGATTTCAACTTTTCTTTCAATTTAGGCATCGTATCATTATTATCTTTAGCCTTCTCCTCTTCAAACATTTTCTATAATTTATCATTAGTAAGGAGACTTTTCTAATCAACAAAGACATTTGGTAGCCCAATGCTTACCAAAAACTAAATTTTAGCTATCATATCCTAGATATGAGTCTCAAGGGAAGCATGCTATCCTTGCAAATTTTAAGATATTGTTCAACATCTAGAATCGTCTTTAGTTGTTTTATTATCATGTTCCTATTTATTACCCTAAGCTTTTGCACTTGTGCTATCATCATTATATATAGTTATTTTATAACCTCTTGACCTCCCACATCCCACCTTTACAACAAGTTGATCCTTTGCTTGTTGAACAATATTGGTAATTTTACTTAGGATGCCCTTTGTCCCAACAACAAAATTGAAATACTTTGTAGCATATAGAGTCTCAATATTAATGTGGTCCCATAGGTACTTTCACTTGTTTGATATCCAATGTGCATATTTTCTCTTCTATTGCCCCCTTATTTAACTCCTTGTTCTCCTTTTGAAGTCAAACATTTTTTTGATCTTTCAATTTAGATGTGTCCTACACTTGTTCCACTCATAGATCTAAATATCTATTCTTTTGTTCCAGTTGCTACTTGAGTTGAATTTTAATCTTGGGAAAGTTATATTGAAATATACTCCAATTTTTCCTTTGTTTATCACTTTTTGCAATATTATTCTATAGCTCCTTTATTTTATTTTCTCAATTATGCTCCATTGCCTTCATATTTATTTAGGGATTTTATATCTTGTTGAAGTTGTTTCTTCTATTGATCCAATTGAGTCATTGTTTATATTTTTCTATAATTATTTCTTAGAGGTTTTATTCTTCATAGCCACTTTGTTGTATTTTAGTACGATCCTAAGCTATAGTTGACCCATGCATTGTAGCATCAAGTAAGGATCAAATCAAGTTATATCCACCTTAGAAATTTTGGTTATGAATATGGTAAAATTTATATAAGGCCTAGCAAGGTCCTTCTTGAGTGCATTTGCACTAATAATATTATTCCCACCCTTTGTTATTTTATTTTTAGGGCCTATGGTACTCTAGGATTTTTCTTCTTCCTTCATTGGAATTTATTTACGATCCTTTATCCCTCTTGTTGCATCCATTCAAAAACCTTGTTGGTGTCCCATATCCTTAGTACATTGGTGAGTTACAAGTTGAGTTTCTAGCTAGGCTTTACAACTATCTATTATTTGTAGGTGGTATGAATGGACTCAATAATGAAAGCAAATGTCAACAATATAATTGTCTCTCCAAGTGATCTTGAGCCTAAGAAACTTGGTGGATAAGATGGGCAATTTGAGATAGTTGGTGGAATAAATTAAAATGGAGGGAAATATAGATGTTTATTCTAGCACTTAAAACATGTTTGTTAGCATGGTGGATAGTGGTGACACTAATGGAGATGAATATGAAAATGAAATTATAATGTATGAGACCAATAGGCAAGTAGTGGAAATTTTAGATGTGGGTTATGGGAATGACATGATAGGTGTGGTGGAGATACTAAATATGTGACCATAGGTGGTAGGTGGTGTACCTCCTCGAGAACCAAAAACTAGTGGAAGGGAGTGTAGAAGAAGGTGGGACTTGAGAGTTGGGAACAAAAGAAGTAGTTGGGAAAATTGAAGTGGGAAGTGAATAAGGGGAAGGGGTTATTCTTGATAGGTAAGAGAATAAAGGAGTATATACAAATTTTAGTTGTTACTACTTTTTTATGGTTCTATTTAGTTGCTCCTTTTCCTTGCTAGCATCACCAATGACCTCTTTACTGGCGTTGTCCCAATGCTCAAGCTCTATGTCACTTTTGTTGGAAATAATGGCATAAACTTCCCCTCATTATTATTTGGTGATATATATTGGGAGAAGATCTCCTTCTTGTGTGAGCTCTCCTTCTTCAAGAACCATTGTGTCTTCATTATGGCCTATAACTATTGCCATTTCTACCCTTGTGGCGAACGTTTCAAAATTAATCAATGTTGGTATTTTTACCCTATTTTTATGCATTACCTAGCCATTCTTGTACTACACTATTGATCATTTATAATGTGGATTGGGTAACTAATAAAGTGATATGTGGGTCAACAAGAGACTCTTTAACTATTGTTGCCCTCTTCATTGCATTTTTATACCTTCCATCCTAGATGCTTAAAAATTGATCATCAAAAGGCCCATAGTGGAAATGAACTTTTAGAGTTTCTATCTCGTACCTCATCCTTTACCATGTATGGATATTTCACTTAGTATAACCTTGTGTCTCTAGGGAATTTTTGGTTTGGTAATTTATCTTGTGATTCAAGTTAAGGCCATCCTTTACCTTCACACCAAAATATAAGGAAAACCATTTTGGAGGGTGTTCATACCACTATTGAATCTCATACTTATGTCCATGGAGTTCCTCTAACTTGGCCAATGCTAGTTATTTGGTCAATTTTACCTATTTCTCAACTATATATTTTTTGACACACATAGGAAGTATTCAACCCCCTAATATTTTATTTGTCTCTTGAAATAGCCCTTGGGATCATATAACCAAAAATATTTTAGCTACACCAATCTCATATTTTTCAAAATTTCATACATGATTAAATAGAAGCCTCATGAATTTATAGTGATGGCCATGATATTCTTCTTAGAAATATAAAATATGGATTTTTTTTGTATTTGAAATATTTTAGATCCACATAATCTAGCTATTGCAAATACTCAACCTTGAATAGGTAGTCAAGAACAAACATAGGTAGTTGAAATGATATTAAAGGTAATCGAAAGAGCTAAATTAAGGATTTGTTTTTGTCAAGATCATCTGATTAGACTTTATCAAAATATGAGCTTCATATAATAGATGCAATACTTTCTCTTTCATACCCCTCATGATGGAATGGTACACTACATCATAGAATTCATAAGAGGTTTTCCCTTCTTCTTAATAGGGTAAGATTATTTATTCTCTTATTAAAAGGAGCTTATTGTTTGGAACCATTTGGTTTAGCTATGGTGTGGGTAACCAATAATTATTTTGGTTCAAGATCAACCATACTAGGTGTAAGGTATATGTAAATTTTCCAATTCCCTTGAAATTATGAAGTTTCTTATTCATCTAGTCTATTATATACTTGGAGGAATCAATCACTTTTGAATGGCCATACTAATGACCCATTGCATGTGAAAGTGATACATGCTCCTCATAGACCAACTCATCTATCTCTTAATAATGAAATAATTCTTGATAAAACAAGTTGAACATCATCCATAAAGTAATCAATTTACATTGGTATATCAAAGTCTTGGGCCTTTCTAGGATCCTTCAAGTGTAGTGCCACATTATTATTCAAGGTTATCCTCAATTTTTAATAATTTTTAATTCCATATTTTCAAATAGAAAATGCAGGCTCCTTCTAAGAGTGTGGTCTGACATTCTTTCTTTCCTAGTCATATCTTTTAACTTATGCTTCTAAATTCTCAAAGTAGTTACATATTGATGGAACTAGACTCATGGCCAATCCTAAGGTCCAAATTATGTTGATACTTTAGGAATCTAGGCCCATTTCTATATTGAATATCCTTAATGTTTCTTTTATAACTTTGATTAGGGAGTTTTTGTACTTTCCTTTGGCCACCTTTCGATAGGGCAAATCAAACAAATTCTTTGGATTTTGGGTGAGCGAGGAGATTTTTTATTCTTTCCATTAGATTTACCTTTGGATGTGTTAACCTATGTAGCTAATATTTGATATTGTGTAATTTAAATTGGATTCTCAATAGAAACTATAGCAATAGTGTCAAGAGGAATCATAGGAGCTACTTCAACTATGCAGGTGCTTATGTAACTGTGTCCATTAAATTTTTTGGAACTTTAAGAATTTTGAAAAAAATTACCTAATTATTGGGGTAAAGAATTGATTTGATCATATTAGAGGAGCAAATTTCTTGGTATGATGAAGTGAATTTCTACATGGTAAAGACTTAGAATTTTTCTATTTTCTTAAATTTGATCAAATTGCTGCCTAGGGACATAATTTTTCAATTAGGGGTTTGCATGATTTATTCTCTTTGGAGTGATTCATAACCCAATGGTATCACTCATACAAATTTAGGTAATGGTTGAGTGATTTGAGCCCTTTTGGATTGAAGCATATGAATTAGACCCCTTGATGAAGTGCCACAATATGGTTTACTTTGAAGAAAATATGGAGGGGGCACAAGGAATGGACTTGAATAGATGATATGGATAAGGATAAATGGACATGACCACTTTTATACAAAGGTCATTAGAGATGATTATATAAGTTAGGACATTGATATTTGAAATAATATGATGACCATGGCAAGTTGAAATGACTATAATAATAGGTAAACACTCAAGTTATAGTACCTATGATGGTTACAATTAACAACACATGGTTGAACAACCATTTTATTTTTACAATGTTCAAGGATAAATTTGTCTATGGTGGATGGTGAAAATAGAAAGTGATAGGGTTTTAATCCCTCTTGTTATACTACCAACCATCTCTACCTAGACATTATGTTTGGGGAGTGATTCACATGTCATCAAGGAGTGATCTGCTTAAAAAATTTTACCTTTATTACTTTCTAGAGAAGGCTTCAATTTTTGGTAACCCTTAGCACTTTTCTCCCTTTAACTAGAGTGATTTACTCATTTAGTAAGGGTGATTTATTCTAGGAGTAGCAAATTACTCAAATATTTTAAACTTTGTCACAAGGATATTTTGAGTAAGGATAAAATGAAAGAAGTGGGATATTTGAGCTCCATTTCTATATTTTTTACTCAAACTTGGAATTTTTTATTTCTACTTTTATTTATTTTTGTGTGTGTGTTTTTTTTTTAATATTTTTCTTTCAAAAAAAGAAAAAATAAAAGTTGAAAAAAAAAACTTGGAAAAAGTACTATATCCATATTTATATTTGCTTTTTTTCTTTTCAAAAATCTTCATATGGGCCTTAAGTGTTTCCCATTAATTGCAATAGACAAATGCCATCCAATAAGTATTTTATGTCTATAAGCATTTGAACCTATGACCCTATTGAATTGGTATAGTCCACTTAAGAGTGAATCAAACTTCCTATGGCATCTAAGCTTAGCCCTAGCTTAATTTAACTTGAGCACTAAGTCATTGTCCTTGTACTTTGCTTTAATCATCTTCATGCCAAACCATATTTTGAATTCTATATAGTGTTGCAATAATAGTTTTTTAATTTGCTCTTCTACAGTTAGTAAGGTAAACCATGCTTGTATTATCTCAATATATGTATCTTTAAACTCAAATTGTTGAGACATTTGAAGAGAAGGAGGCTCTAGGTTGATAGGTAGGACTGCTTATTTTCCAAAGATAATTTTATAGGCAGATGATTCTATAAAAGTTTTAGGTATTACCCTATCTACCCATAGTGTATTTTTAGATTATGTGTATATATTTATATGAATTAGCTTTCATTATTTTCAAGATTCTGATAGGGTTTTTATTTATTGACTGTACCAAACCATTTTTATTAGGGTAATAGTTGGATGCAATCTTTAAATCATACTTAAGTGTGAATTTAATTAACTTAAAATCTATAAAAACAATGTCATTGTTTGTTATCACTATGGAAGGGGTCCCAAACCTAGTGATGATGTCTTCTAGGAGTTGAATAGTTCCTTCCTAGTTTGTAGACTTGATTGAATCTACTTTTGTCCATCTTGTAAAATAATTAGTGGTGGTAAGAATATATCCACATCTTACTAGGGGGTTAATATTCATGATCAAGTCTAGAAACTATTATTGAAATGGGCTCTATGACAATAATGGGTTTTAGGGGCATTGATGCTTTTCTTCTCTTACCTATAAACATATAATAGGATTTACAATATTTGACTCATTAGAAGCAATCTATGAAGATAGTGGGTCAATTGTATCCTTCCCTTAGGATATTTTGAACCAGGGTTTGTGTAATATATTATCCTCATTTATTATGATGTCACTTAATTAGGATTTTTCATTTGTCTTTCACGCCCCTTTTAGAATAACATATTATTTAACCAAGTGTAGGGTTTTCCTTCTAATTGAATCTAGCTCTCTCTTTTTGTTTCAAACCTTCTAGAACCTATATTGATATCATGTACCTTACAATATCTCCCATCTATCTTGGTTGATCATCAAATTCAATCTCTTACACTAATACTACCTTTTCCTTAGGAGATGACATGGTGGAGTTTTTACATAAAGCTCTATCTCTAACTAGTTTGGTGTATTTAACTTCTATTTCAAACTTCTCGATATTATTTATTGAACTTGCTATCTTTTATCCCAATTAACCATGTAACACTATAGACCTAATACTAGGATATGCTATAAAATCTATGGTTTTACTTTGGAATAAGTAGTACCTATATTTTCTTAGATCATCCATCATAGAAAGCACCTATTTCTTTATGAAAGTATAACATTCTTCATAATTGTGAAGCAATTAAATTATGAAGGATATTGAATGTTCATCTTTGTCATCCTTCTAAGTTATGATCATTTTTATCACCTTAGAGTGTCTTGACCTATCAATGTAGTTACCCAATATGCTTGGGCACTCATACCTTGCATTGAGCAATACAATGGGAAGCTCTATAGGTGGAGAGAAAACATATGGGGTAACCTTTAGGGTTTTTATTGTCATTGGCTTCTCATTGGATATGATCTTTGTGCACCTATTGGACCTTGTAGGATTCATTTTGTGCTTCTTTCCAATAATAAATAAAAAACAAGAACAAAATATAGAACCAAAAAGTGCAAGAAAATAAAAACCTAAGCTACATGGGCAATGCACCAAGATCTAAGTCCTTTCCATTTGCATGAATGAGATAAGAATGAACACATTTGTCATAATATAGTAGCTAGAAATTAAACATATTTCAACATACATACCCAAGAATTAAAAACACATAATAGAAGTAGGACAAATCAAATTTAGTCATAACTCTCATTGATGCATTAGAAAATTACAAAATCATGAGGTCAAAAGAGGCTTGATGCCCTTAGACAATGGCTCAAGGATCGAGTCTCACATATATAGATGAGAAGAGATGAAAGGAAGAACATACAAGGCTGGATATTAGGAATGAGTAAGTAGCTTCCAGTTCCTTATAATGAGTTTTACAAACTTATATATAAGCCACGATCGAGGGGTTTTCCCCCCAAAATGTTGTGTAGAGGAGTTGAGAATTATCTTTTTCTCTATAGCAAAGATCTTTCTATACCTACATTTAGTCACTTTGAGGTCTCTAGATATAGGGTCATTAGTGTTAAAGGCTTTGGGTCCCTTCAATGAGAAGCTAATACTACCATTGTCACTTACTATAACACTTGGAGGATGGTTGCATCATTATTTCTTTTCTAATTTTAGGATCCAAAA
This sequence comes from Wollemia nobilis, assembly GCA_028583015.1. Lineage (NCBI taxonomy): Eukaryota > Viridiplantae > Streptophyta > Pinopsida > Araucariales > Araucariaceae > Wollemia > Wollemia nobilis. Next base: position 326,476 of record JAQPPZ010016361.1, read on the forward strand.
ATTAGAGATATCCTAGGCTTTCATCCACTTTTTGAGACATCACGCTTACTGATATTATTGATATGGCATCCTTGAATAGCACAAGATTACAAAGTAGGATTATCCAAGTGTGGGCAGTTGTAACAACCTAGATCTACTACTCACATGGTTGCACGATTAAAAGAATAAACAAAAACCTAAAATATATTTTTTTCAAAAATTTAACCACTTAACACAAAAATTATTTCTTAAGTTACCCAGTTTTGAATTAGGCTAACATTATTTTGGATTACCTAATGATATTAAAATTTGTATTTAGACAATATAGTGTAGGAAACAAATCCACCTCCCAGAAGAAGAAAAAGTAATCCATGGATTTGCATAGTTTTGTTGAATTTTGCTCAGTTTTGATGAAAGTGTACAAATGTCAAATCCTACAAGCAAAGATAAAAATGTACAAGGGTGCACATGTACGATGTGAAATAAAATAAAATGAAGTTGGAATGTGCATTTGGTATTAATTTGATAAAAATATAATTAGACCTTAATAAACCTTGTAAAAAGAATTGTTTTGGAAATCCGTTGGGAATGGCAATTGTAAATAATGTGATGCTTCAAAAACTGCTTTGGAACAGTCTGGGCATGCATTATATAGCCCCCCTTATTCATTTTTTGTAGGTTCGTTATGGTTCACTATTATTAATTAATGTTTACTATTGTAATATCGATATAGAATTCATGAGTATGGATTGTGGAGTAGAATTGATGTTCAATGAGTGATATATTGCTGAATGATAAAATGTTATTGATAATCTGAATATGACAGTCATTTTCCTCGGTTCCTTGTCCTTGTGAATTTCTCCATTCATTCTGGTTGTTGCAGGTTGTGTAGTTAATGTTTAGCACATAACTTGGTATGTATATGGATGGAATTGCATTGTGAATGATCCTGTTACTCTACAAAATTGGTGTGAAGCATGGAGTGGATTATGAGAGGAGTTACAATTGTATTTTAATATTTTCCTACAGTTGTACAATTTTTTAATTTGTCCATGGTGAATATAATTCATTACTAATGAATTAGGGTTTGCATGTGCTGTAGAATTGGAGCAATTGATGCTTAGAACTTCCTAAAATATATCTTATAAGAATTGGTTGTGTTAAGTGATAGATCTGGAAGGGTGACCAATCATACAATGTTGTAATTTCCAAGGGTGGAGGCGCTTTGTTAAGAATCATTATTTATCCCAAAAACTAGAGACATAGCAAACAAACACTACATACATGTGTAGTTGGTGTGGTCTAGGAAACCACAAGGAAGCGAATTGTCCAAAGTAGGCAAGTTCCAGTAACCCATAGAATGTGAATTTTTTGGACATAGAGGTACCTCCAATTAGTGAGGAGACCGAAGAAGTGCTAGTCATAACAATAAATTAGTCTAGAAAATACAACTACTTGAAACCTACAAAAGAAAAGAAATGATGGCAAGTGGCAAAGAAGGTACTTGACAAAGAAGCAAATAAGGCAAGATAATTGAGAATAGTAGAAGAAAAAGAGTTAATGAAAACATTGGAAGACATAGTGGTAGATTAAAATATGGTAGCACAAGTTTTAAATATGATTGTTGAAATTAATATGGCAAGCTTGCTAAAAGCCATCCCATCGTTGCATAAAGCGATGGCAAAATATTTGAAATCTCATAAGGTGATGGAGGTAGAAATAGAGTCAATCAAAGAAGAAGAACAAAAGAAATATTTTATGGACCCCACCATATTGATGATTGATGTTGGGAAGAAACCCACATTGGTCTATATAGAAATTTTAGAGCACAAATTGATGCAAGTCATAGTAGATGGAGGATCTAGCGTTAATGTGCTACCTAAGAAGACTTGGCAAGAATTTGGTGCTCCATCCTTATCGAAACCTAGCTTTCGATTATATGGTGCTAACCAATATGGAATAGAGACAAAAGGATTCTTAACCACACAATAAGTCAAAATAACTTACCAAGAGTTTTTCTTGGATTTTGTTGTGATTATAATGCAAAATCTAGCATACGATGCTTTTCTAGGGAGGGGATGGCTAAGAATAGCCAAAGTTAATCACAATTGGGGAAAATATCATATCACTTTTAAGAAAGGACAACACAAATATATGATCAATTTGAATAACCAGAGGATTTGTGAGGATATGGCCACAATTTATGAGTCGTGTAGTTCTTCTGGTGATGAAGATTACAAACCTAATGAAGAAGGTATGTTGTACCTAGAAGACTTTAGTGAAGATGAAGCCCGATATGATAGTGGACTGCTCCACTGGAAAATGGAGGGGTACAAGGTTTTTCAATCCACCTACCTCTGTATTAATATAGAGGAGACCATGGAAAAATAATACGAGATGAAGATCATCTCGAAAACTCAAAAAGAGGAGGAAGAGAAATGGTAATTTCCTAAGAGATTTGCAAAATACATAGTAGGAGATGCTGAAATTGATGTGAGACCAGCACATCCTATGAATGTGTGAAAGGCAGTGACAAAGCCTGTAAATATTAAGTATGAAGGACCTTGGATTGTGGATGTAAACCTAGGAATAGAAGGAGAACCTAGTATGATCCACTGTGGCGATGACTGGGACCCAATACTGAAAGCAACAATCTTTAAGATATTTTTTGAATACAAGGATATCTTTGCATGAATGTATAAGGACCTAAAAGGGGTACCACATGAGCTGTGCATCCAAAATATTACACTAATACTTAAGGTACAAAAAATTAGAAGAATACCATATAGGATGAATCCTAAGTATGCAGCATTGGTAAACATAGAAATTGAAAATATGTTGGAGGCAAACATCATTTTCATAGTCATTACCAGTGAATGGGTTTCACCTATTATGGTTACCCTAAAAAATGAAGTGGAAAATTTTGAATTTATTTAGATTTTAGGAGTCTGAACATAGTCACAATTAAATATCCCTTCCCTATACCCTTCACAGACTCCATTATAGAAGAGGTCATAGGACATGAAATCTATTCATTCCTGGATGGGTTTTCTAGGTATAACCAAATAAGCATCACTGAGGAGGATAAAATAAAGACCACATTCATCATGGAGAATGACATCTATGCATATAATAGAATACCATTTGGGCTATGTAACATCCCTGCTACATTTCAACGTATTATTCTATACATCTTTGATCAACTAGCCACAAGAAATTTTAAGGTATTCTTGGATTGTTGGTCCATCTATGGAAAGATCAAAGATCATATACCTATTCTTAGCGAGTGTGCATGAGTAGGTTTAGGAATGCACAAATATCCCTAAATCTAGAAAAGTGTTTTATGATGGTATCGTACGAGAAACTATTGGGACATATAGTGTGCAACGAAGGATTGAAAATCGATCCTAATAAAATCTGTGTCATACTACACATGGAGGAGCCATATGAAGTGAGCTCTTTGAAAACCTTCCTAGGATCTATAGGATACTATAGAAGGTTTATCAAGAATTATGTACATTTGTCCTACCCATTAGATTCTTTAACCAAGAAGAATATTCCCTTCAGATGGATGAAGGAGCACCAAGGAGCATTTGAGGAGTTAAAGGCTAAGCTGGTCAGTAGTCCCATTTTGGTGATTCCATATTGGGATAAATAATTCCATGTCCATATTGATGCCTCAAAATTTATAGTTTTATATACATTGGCATAAGAATAATAGTTTAGCTGGATCAACCTATATTCTTTGCAAGTCACCTATTGTCAAGGGAAGAGAGAAACTATAATACAACAGAATGAGAAGCGCTAGGGATGGTATATGCAGTGTAAAATTTTAGGCATTACCTATTTGAAAACCCTTTTGCCTTCTACGTGGACCACCATGCCTTGTTGTACTTGATCAATAAGTTATTTATACAAAGACAAGTCAATAGGTGGCTTGTCACCTTACAACAGTTTGTATTTCAAATAGTTGTGTGACCTGGCAAGAAGTATGTAATTGTAGATCAGCTATCTCAGATACAATCAGGAGAACCTATAGGAGTAGGAATTCTAGATGAATTCCCTGATGCTCAATTATTCATAATTAACATTGTGCCATGATGGTACAATTTGATTGAACAATACCTATCCATAGGGGAGTTGCCACAAGAGTTGATGAAAATAGAGAAAAATAAGGTAATCATATAATCAACACCATTCCAATTGATAGTGAGATTGATGTACAAATTAGGAAGTTATGGTATCATGAGAATATGTGTAATGGATGAAGAAATTAAATTCACTCTAAAAGAAGCTCATGAGGGATTAGCAGGTGGAAACATGGGGCCTGATGCCACTACTCGAAAAGTACTCTTAGTAGGACTATGGTGGCCCATAGTATATAATGATGCAAAGGAATACGTGAAAGCATGTGATAATTACTAGAGAGCAGGAAAGCCAGTGTGAAGAGATTTTATGCCATTACACCCATCACAACCCTAGGAACTATTTGAGAGGTGGGGATTGGACTTTGTGGGACCACTAAGAACAACTCGTAGAAGTATTGGTATATAGTGGTAGCTACTAAATACCTAACAAAATGGGTTGAAGCATGGGCACTACCAGATAACTCGATAAAAAGTACAACATGGTTCTTGTCGAGCAAGTAATTACAAGATTTAGCATCCCACTACAAATAATGAGTGATCATCAAGGTCATTTTATGAATGAGATCATCAAGATACTGACGAAAGAATTTTGAATTTGGCACTCCTTGTCTAGTCCATATTATCCAAGAGCTGATGGGAAAGTGAAAGCGACTAACAAGGTATTAGTGTCAACATTATACAAAAAATATGGCATAGAGGGAGCATATTGGGAGGAAAGGTTATCGTCTGTTATTTGGGCATACCGAACTATCTTTAAGACAAATATAAACCATACGATGTTTCAGATAATGTATGGTCAGGAGGCAGTAGTGCCAATCGAATTATTGGTACCAAACCTATGGATAGCGGTAGAGCATAGCTTAGGGGATCAAGAGAGTATGGAGGAATGAATAAAGATATTGATTAAGTTGGATGAGAGAATATTCATGGCACAATAAGCGATCAAAGTGGCCCAGAAGAGAAGAAATTTATGGCATGATAGACATCTATGAAAATTAAAACTCAAGCAAGGCAACTTAGCTTTAAAGATTAATGGAAAACATGAAATCAATCCAGGTAAGTAAAAAACCTTATGGCTTGGTCCCTTCCAATTTATGGAATTAAGGGATAATGGTGCAGTGAAATTGCAAAACTTGATGGGATGAAATTTCCAAATATAATAAATAGTTGAAAGTTAAAACCTTACAAGGTACAATGCATGTTTATCACCGTAGAAGAAGTGGAACGAAGGCAAGAATCCCAGTCCAATGACCAGCAAAGTAGACTTTAAGGCCTGCCATGAGAGAACCTTGACATGAGACTCACACATCTATTCACAGAAGGGGAGGAGATAGGACCAATTATTGAACAAGAATAATTGGTACCTCGACCTACTGAGAGAAGGAGAACACGAGTTCATGTAAGATTTGGCAATGGGACTGGAATGCTTGAGCAAAACCACGAAAGAGGAATTTCTCCAAGAGAAGGAAGGAATCTAGGGAACCAAGAGATGGTGTATCCACAATTGGAATATAGTGAGTTATCCCAACCATTAGAAGACCGAAGAAGAATGATATTAACGATTCGATTAAAGAACATAATAGATAACTTTGATATGGAAGCTCTAGAAGAGATAGAAGGTGATACCATGGAAGAAGAAATATCTCCATTAGCTCAGATAGGATGATTGCAACAGAGGATGCAACACCAGATCCAATAGTTGCAAGAGAAGAATGAAAAATTGCAAAGTCACACTGCAAGACTCTAAGAATAAACTATTCAATACTTGGATAATACAATGCAAATTATGGAGGAACAAATAACAGTGAGGTCACAAGGAGGAGAAATCAAGGAAAAATAACATGAGATGACACCACAAGTGAGTAGTTCATGACATGATGGTGCAAGTCTGAGTAAAGAAGAATATGAGGATATAGCTTGGCAAGACATTGAAGATGTTCCACCACCTTACCACAAGGGAGTATCCACGAGGATTCAAGTGAATCTAGTTATGGGGAGTTGCCTTGGCTAGTAAGAGAAGAAAGTTTTGATAGTGGTGATGATGACTTCTTAGAACTACCAATACCTCATGTGCGACCTGACCTAGAGACCTACACAATCACCTATCGATAGTTGAGGCAACAAAGGAGAGAAGTACAAAGACTCCAAAGATTAATTTCCTTGCTAGTAAATTGGTTAGAATAGAGAGATGATGATCATAATGATTGTAGTTTTAAGTCTAATTTCTTGGAATCATATAAGGAGACTCTGGAAAATGTGTCTCCACAATGATTTTGGGAGAAAATGTGATAAACACGATGACTATTACGTGTGGATTGATGAGTTAGAGCACTACAATAGTTGTCACCTATAATACAAGGAAATAAAGGTCACTTTGCCAATATAGAATTGGTGGACATAACCCTAGTAAGAAACCAAAAAGTATCCCCAAGATAGCAGTAAGGTCATGGAGGGGGAGTACACCCATTAAATATTTTGAGAGGTAGAGGATAGTTTCCACCTAGAGGAGGTAGAGTACGAGAAATGATTCGACCCCCTACTCCTATATGGCAGAGGGAGACACCATTGGCCTGTTTAAATTGGACCAGGAAACTACAATGCATTCCCTAGTTGAGAGGGATTATACAAACTTGAGAGGAAGACAACCATGGGGATGACCTCCATTAAATAAACCTAGACCAAGAAGGGTGGAATCCAAAAGAGGATGGGGCCAAGAAAGGGAAGTTCCATGGAATGTTCATAGAGGTTTTGTAGCAAGAGGATGTGGTCGAGGAAGACCTAGGCAAGGAAGAGGTCTTGTCGGCAGAGGAAGAGTATGCTTTACCAATGAAAGAATTCAAGGACTATAAATAACTCATTCACCAAGCTTAGAAGTTGAATTTATATGAGGAGACATATTGAGAAGTCACTCCAATGATAGTGAATCAGTGAGCACAACCCTATCTCACGGTCAATCAATAGAATGACGAGAAGAAGTATTGCCAAGAGGGATTCCTGCACACTGTAATTATATGATTCCAAATTGTACACACAGTAATCAAATAGAAGGATATCGAATAAAAGGCTATATGGCACCTAGTGACACGATCACCCGTAATGTATAAGTGGGGAACCCAAATGATGAGTCAACAGATGACATCGTACAAGTGAATGTCACTACACTATTTCCATGACAATAAGCGTCAAAATAGTTATTGAAAAAAAATAAAAATGTATATATATATATATATAGAAAAGTATCTTAATTGTAAAAATCCTTTGAGGTGCAATTAAGACGAAAGGGGTTGAAAATCAAAAACGGTGGCCCCTTCCAAAAAAAACAAAAAGAAGAGAAATTATCTTAATTGTGAAAATCCTTCGGGACACAATTAAGATAGAGGGTGGTTGAAAACCGGTAACGGCGACCCCCTCTAGAAAAAAAAGAAAAGAAAATAAAAGAAAATAAAAATAAAAGGAAATAAAAGAGATAAGAAAAGGACAAAATAGGGAAAAATATGAAATCACATGCACCAAGGCAATGAGTTGTCAATCATCAACATGCAAAGGAGCTAAGGTGGCAAAATTTAGGAATTAAGATGTTAGGGTTTGAAAATCTATATAAAGTTAGCACCATGCAAAAATTTCCTTTCCTGCTCGTAGATCATACAAGGCAACATTAGAATTTCGGAGGATTGAAGACAAAAAGGGTACATCTGAAGAAATTTTCTATATGGGTAGGGGAAATTCACCAACTTACTTAATGATTTTATCACCCATTTTTATTATGCACCACAATAATTTTTGTTTTCATAAAATCAACCCACTAGTAGGAAAACTTATCGCATTTAGGGTTTTAATTCGAATAAAATGAGTATTTTTTTATAAAATGAGTTGCAGGTAATAATAAGTAGTGGTATGAGTGAGGTTTTGAGGAAAGGAAGCACCCAGTAAACCCTTAATATAGAACAATGGAGCTAGGATTTGATTTTCCAGGAATAGAAAAGGGAAAGTTACATGGAGGGAAAAATAAGCAAACCCTGGAGCAAGAATTAGTATTAAAATGCATGGAAACAATTTTCCCTGGAGTTAGCCATAAAAATAAGAAAACCCTGGAGTTGAACTAGTATACGATGAAGACCGTATAGATTGTATGATTTGTACAAGTTGGGGTTTGAGATATTAGAAATCATTTCCATATCTTCTAAACTATATCCCCATTGGTAATACTACATCATTAGCATATACATATAGGACAGGCATAACAAACCATATTTGGGCTCAAAATTATTGCAACTAGTTACCCTAGAGGATGAGATCGGCCAAATATCATTGGGTTGCCATTTTGTGAATTCGATTGCATCATTTTCATCCATGTATTCTGGCATGAGGATTGACCATGACAAGGGTTATCCTATAGGGCCCATGATACCTAGAGGGAGGATGTTTTCTTCCCTTTCCTCATTATACTGAACCTTCAACCATTTAGTCAACTTGTTTTGAAACCAGTATAGATGAGAGTAGCATATTAATGCCTTATGACTAACTGGTGAATCCCTTTTTTTCCAAAGTTATTTAGTGTTATGTCAATACCTTGAACTTGGACTTCATTACACATACTCATTAGAACCCATAGTAGTTCATCCCATACCAAACCCCGTGGCCATTCCAGCTAGGTTCAATGAGCATGGATTTTATCATAGTGCTTTTCGAGTAGCAACCTAGAAAATATGTCCCATACCACCTTCTCTTTTTGAATTGATTGAGTCACATTTTTACAAGGTTCCACGAGCCTAAGGGACGGGGGACGGGGGGATGGGTTTTCGGGGACGACGGGGGACGACAGGCCAATTTTAGGGGACGGCTCGAGGACGGCTGGGGGGACGGCTGGTATAATACTATAAAAATTGAATTTTTTTAGAAATTTAGAATAATCTACACATTCAAAATTCTACACCCAACAAAAATGATATTTCATATTAGTAATCAATTATGTAAGCGCATCCATTCATATTCATATTAGTTACTAACACATAAGTGGTATTAGGATATTCATATTAGTTACTAAGTGTAGCCATTTAATTGTTTCAAGTTCAACAACTATAACTTGAAGGTTCACCCAAGGATATCAAGTGCAAACAATGTTCAAACAATCATCATTTTAAGTAATAACAGTCATCACTTTTTTAGCCACCAATGTTCAAACAAATATTGTCTCACCCCTCCCATTGTTTGAGGGACTAATCGCAAAGTTGGTGATGTATAATGCTGAATTAATCTTGCTAGTTCTTGATGTGCCTACAATAAGCACTAGGCAGCGTACCAAGATGAATTAATCTTTTATAATTATTGATTTTCCCATAATCCACTTTAAACAATAACAGTGGGTAATATGCTGAATTTTAGCATATGAATACTTCTGAGGAACATCTTAAATATTTTCATACTTAAAAGCAACTGATCGTCTGATACAAATAGTTCAATCCACTACATAAAGCCAGATGGTGAAATTGAAAATAACAACTTACCATATAATTGGCCCCAAAAAGTGATTTACTGGAAACATCCACAATTAGGGTAAAGTTACATGTACTTAAATTTATGTATTTCACTAACAGTTTCAAGAGGTGATAAAACCAATGACCCCTTACTTTTTTTTTTATTAATTTTTTTTTTTTTTTGGGTGAGGACAACCAATTGTGGGGGACAGCTGGGTCCCATTGGGGACGCTCAGACCGTCCCTAGGGATGGTTGGGCACCACTAAAAGATGCCCAGCCATCCCCGGGGATGCCCAACCATCCACGGGGATGGTCTGAGCATCCCCAATGGGGCCCAGTCGTCCTCGGGGAGGGCTGGCCATCCCTAGGGATGCCCCAAAAAAGGGGACGTCCTAGGGACGGGATGCCATAGGCCTCAGCCATCCTAGGGACGTTTCCCAGCCGTCCCCCAAAAATGGGGATGGGGGGAAACGTCCCCCTTGTCGTCCCCCCATCCTGGGGGACGCAGGAAATGGGGGGATGCGTCCCCCGGGGGGGGGACACCTCCCCATGGAACACTACATTTTTATGATCAATTTTTTTAATCATTAGCTGCCTCGAATTTTGTTGTGTGCATTCAAGCACCTCAACAACATTGGGTATTTATTTTATTTACCTTGGGTTATAACTTCCTTATAACCTCACTAGAATTATAAAAGTAATCTATATTTCCATAAGGAACATTCAATGTCTACTTAAGTAAGAAAATTATAGTTTTATTTAAACATTAACTAAAACCAGAGCAGGTGTATTCTATCAAAAAAAATAGTTCAACTCTACAAACCCGAAGTTACATTTCAAAAATAGAGATACTTCTAACTTTATTTCCCTTACTTTTTTATTACCAAAAACTCTACCAAGATGCCTTAAATCAGCAGACATAATCAAGGTCGAGTTGTCTAAGTTTAAAGACTATTCATTGACTAATTTCACTTAGGCAATCAATTTGTAGGAAAATGGTGAATGAGCCATGACATAAGCATTGGATGATTACCACATTTTCATGAGGAAAAGGATATAATTTGTTTACTACTTGTTAATGGTTTGAAATAGATGTCAACATAGTTTATAATTATGTAATTTTCATACACATTCATCTTTCCCCAAGGAAAATATTTTCTTTAATGTTTTTGGACCTGACGTGATTTATTAATTAAGTTTCGGTTATCAAACAGGTCTTAGTAAAATATTTATCTAAAAATAATGTTGCATACATTCTCAACTTTTATGCAAGACTTCTTTGTTATAGGTAAAATATAACATTTTGGCTAACTACCATTGCAATTGCCCATTTTCTTTAAGAATGAGGTTAAACAATGCTTTCAAAAAAATTTACTAAGCTTGCTAGCTATGCTAGCTATGTTAATGTTTTAACAACATTACACTACATTTGAAAACTATTGTATATTCAAGTAGTGTACCATTATTGAACTTCAACATTATTAAATCATAATTATCCAAGTCATACACTCAAGAAAACTTTTTGTTAAGTAAGGCAAATAGTATCTTATTTTATTTCACATTTTCAATATACAATATTGTAGAGAATTTAACATTATTTTTGTTACACATTAAAACCGAAGTGGGTGCAGTCTATAGTGAGTTGTGCCCTTTTTACATGAAGTAGTTTTCATCACCCAATTATGGGATATTCCATTCTCTTTCAAAGGCGCGTTACAGGGAATCTGTTGCTATATGTTTCTTTTTATTTTTGAACCGGTTAAGCACACTCTCTTCAAATTACAGTTGAAAATTGAAATTGGTTCTCTAGCAAGCTCATAGTCTATGGTCACTCCTCTGCAAGATCTTATGTTACTCTTTCCATGCTTATATCAAAAGTTGTTAAGCTGAGCGGTAGGTCCATAATAAAAATAGAGGAGTTTTGGTCAACAGGGATCAGATATGGCTCAAACTAATGATATGCAACTACTATGCATCCATACATGCTAAACTATAATACTAACATTGAAAATAACTAAAAATCCCCTTGCTCGAGATATAATTCATAAAATTCCAAACAAATTTCTTCTTAAAAAACACCTACAACCATCCTGGCATTTTTTTCATGAAATCATTTCTTTTTCATTGAAGTCTATTTTGGAAATTCAATAAAACACAAGATTTAGAGACAATTACTTTTAAACCAACCAGAACGCTCTCAGAGATATAGTATCACCATAACCCAACGTTGCACATTTTCAAAATATAATGATAACATTATGTTTTATTTTACCACTACACATGAAGGTATTAATTTTCAAAACACAAACACAACAGATTGTGTTTACCACTACACATGTAAGTGTTTGTTTTCAAAGCACAAACATAGCAACTTTATTTTACCACTACACAGGTAAGTCTTTGTTTTCAAAGCACAAACACAACAATTTTTTTTCCTTTAAAAACATAGCACAAATGAATCAACATGGTTCAATTCATTACCACAGAGAAGCCAATCAATTTTCCTCATTCTAATTTATTGACAACACAATCAGTATAAGGAAATATATTAGATATTCCAACCTGAAACTACATGCTTCCACTTCTTTGGTATTTCATTTTCTTCTTCTTTTTTCTCCTTTTCCTCTCTCATCACTGTTGTTCTCCGCATTCCTTTTTTTAAGACTTACCACTCCATACGTTATTCCTCTCCACTATATGAAGGATTTAGTGATCTGTTCCATTGTCTCCTCATGCATTGTTCCAAGTAACCGAGATACCTCCCCACCACTTCGCACATAATAAATAGACATCATGTTCACATAGTAGAATTCGCCACCTTTGCTTCAACTTAACATTTGCCATTAAGGAGTGTGTTTCACATGCATACTTTTATTAATATTTGGTTTTAACATATAATCAAACTTCTATAGTCAACCATTGCCTTTTAAAACAACACATCATTAGTAATGTAGCTTTCAACGCATGGAACATTTTCTTTTATTTTTAAAACAAAATAATATTTATAATATAGGCTTCATCACATAGAAGACCTTCTCCCTTTTCTTTCTAAAAGAAAATTCCAATATCACGTGTATATAAACACAAACAAGAAAGTGGCTCTCATTGTCATTGCCACCTAAAACCATTTTTCAATCCATACTAGTAAGCAACATTCAAATAAACATCACTCACGCAAATATGTAATTTTACTATGCACCTAAATGATATGCAAAACATGAGTTTCTATGTGCTTGCAAGCCGAATCATCACTTCCCTTTGTTACCTTTTTTTGTTGGCTTATTTCCTTTCATGGACACCTTACAACTATCATGCACTCACAATAATTGTCAACAGTACCATGTTTTCACAAAAAGATAAGTTTATTTTTCTACTAACATTCATTAATTGTGTAAGGAGGGTTGTTACATCCTCCCCCACTAGATACAAACACAGTACCTATTTTTCAAACTAGGTTAATCAAAATTAATCTTTTAGTATAGTCATATCTTTTACATTAACCAAAAATACTCAAGCAATTTTTTCTCCATTTAGCATTAAATATGGCAATCATATTTATCATCATAAAATCACATCACATTTTCTCATGATTGGCATATAATCACATCATATATTATATCATAATAAAATCAGCTAACATACTCATCATATGGTCCAAAACATTTCACTTAGCAATACCAAAACATTTACAAGCTACCCTACTCAGTAACTCCACAAACATATTGTATGCTACTCAGCATCCAGTTCCATATCCATATGTATTTATACACATATCACAAAATTATAAAATTTTTATGATAAAGTCTTCATCTACTCAAACAAATAAGGAAACTGTCGTTGCATATCTGCCATGTCTTCCCACGTAGCATTTTTATCCGAGTAGTGGTCCCATTGGACCCGACATTGCTCTATGCTTATTTTTCTCAAATTCTTGGTTCGAAAACCAAGCAAGCGAATAGGTTGAACCTCAATATTTAATGGATCTGTCATCTACAAGTTGAAAATATCCAAAACATGAGTAGTATCATAAATGTATTTTCTAAAGAGGGACACATGAAAGATATTATGGATTTTAGATAAGCTTGGTGGTAGAGCAAATCTATACACAACAGGGATTATTTTAGCTATAATATCAAATGGACCCACGTATCTGGAGTCAAGCTTGGACTTTTAGTTGGTTTCACCCTTAAAAATTCTTTGTCTCCCATAAAATATTCCCTCGATGTCCTTTTGAGGTCCGCATAGCTCTTCTAGCGATTGATGGCCTCTTTCAGTTTTTACTAAATTCTCTTTAATTGATCTTCTATTTATTTTATCATTTTTAATCTGACCACTACCCGATATTTTACATTATCCCAAGATAAGAGAATTCTACACCATCTCCCATACAAGTCTTTGAAAGGTGCTATACCTAGCGATGCATGGTAAATATTGTTGTAAGAAAATTCCACTAGGTATAATTAGTCTTCTTACTTTGTGTGTTGATCCATATAGTACATTCTTAACATATCCTCAAGCACTTGATTCACCCTCTCATTCTGTCCATCTATCTCTAGGTGATAAGTAGTATTGATATTCAATTTGGTCCCTAATGCTTGATGTAATATTTTCTAAAATTCAGAAGCAAAATGGGAATCTCTATCAAAGATTATAAACTTTGGAAAATCGTGCAGTCTTACCACTTCCATAGTAAACTTACTTGCTACGGTGGTTGTGTCATCTTGCACATTATCTGGTATAAAATGTGCAACTTTGGTTAATTTATCCACAATTACTAAAATTACATCATGCCCGAATCTTGTTTTAGGTAATCCCACTATAAAATCCATTAATACTATTATGAGGGCATCAAAGATCCTAGGTTAGATGTATTTTTCTTCCTAGGTTTGATTTACAAATAATGTTCATGAGCCCCTTTTTCTCACGTAACACTTAGTTGGAAATTATTGTTAGTTGTTAGCATTATTAGCTATTAGTTAGCTATTGCTAAGGTTTGTTAGCAATTTGTTTTGCTATTCGCCTCCCTATTATTGCTCCTACGTATTTTGGACGTGTATTGTGCAATTTGGGTGTTTGTTATTGTATTTTTGGTAATAATATCCTATTTAAACCTTAGTTATGAATTGAATTATTAAGTTGGTTGAAATCTCTTCATTTGGTATCAAAGCCGATTGATCTGATCAGGCTCATTTAGCGGTTTAGAGTTTCCTATCTCGGAACTATATCGCTTCATTTGGATTTTGTACCACTTGGTTATGGTGGACTCCGACTGGTTGGTTGTTTGCAATTTTTTTGCTATTCTAAAATTTTGTTCGAAAAATTTTGGGTGGGCAATTTTTGGCAACTTTGATAGTGGGTTCATTTTTATTTTTTTGAACAACAATTTATTTTTGTTGTTTTGGACTCCTAGTGGGGGAGTTCATTAGGGTGGCTAATCAATCCACCCCATATTCAGTTCTAAAACCAACCAACAGGTCAACAGATGAGACTGGTAGGTACTAAAAACCATGCTAGCCTAGACATACTAACCTGACTCTTAGGTGGCACAGACCACCACAGTCACACCCACGTGATGGGACAACATGACACCTACGCAAATGACTAGATTGCTAGCTAGAGGATAAGGAGCGATAGATCTAACTGATGGTAATTAGAGGACACGGGGAAAACCTGATAGTCTATCGAGTAAAGCAACAAAGCAAAGGCTAAGTGATCAAAAATCGATCAAACAAACATGAGATCATATAGGTAGCAAGATGTGGATGGGCTACGCAGAATGTTAACAGACCGAATCGGGCATAGGGAAAACCTGATAGTCTGACATTGGACATATGGGTTACGTGAGGTGACACATATAATCAAGAAGAAATAGCTAGGTAGTGAACTGTGGTGAGCTAGGGGTTAGACTAAAATACCACAAGATGAGATCAACCACCGTATTGTGGTTAGAAAGGTTTATGTGCATTTTTATTTTTAAATCCCTTATTTGCACTTGCATCCCACATGTGGTATTAAAGTACAATAGTCATTAAGAAAGTTTCCCTACATGTATTATAGGATGACATCACGTTCGATGCAGTGACCCCGATGTTCAATATTCTGAAGGCTTCTACATTTTTTGGCATTTCTAATTTGTAGACAGTTAGCCTATTTTATGAGCCTGTTTTCATGGATTTTGTTATGGAGAAACACTCATAGCATAGTTGCAAGAATAGCGACACCTAGGAGGACGTGTTTCAGGCATTGCAACACATAATGGCCAAGGCTTGATTGTAGCCCAGTTGGTGAGTGCACACTTCTCTGAAGCACAGTTGGTGGGGGCACCCTTTATGAACTGTGTCAGCAAGCGAGCTATTTAAAAGCCCATAATTATTTTTACTCAAGTGTCCAAAACCTTATTTTACTAAGGTAAATAATAATTTAATTTAACTTAAATTCAAATTAGATTGTTTAAATCAATTTAATTCAAAAATTGCATATATTCTTTTGCAACTATTTTTTGAGTCAAATTGTAAAAGCCCAAGAGGCTTAATTTTTGCAACATTTTTGCACTCCCCCACATTGGAAATGCTTTTGTAAAGTGCTTGAAAACCATAGCACATGTTGTAAATTGCCTTGTGAGGCAAAACTTGAAATTCTTTCGACTTCTTGTAAAGTTCTTGAAAACCATAGCACATGTTGTAAATTGCCCTGCGAGGCAAAACTTGAAAGTCTTTCAACTTCTTGTAAAGTGCTTGAAAACCATAGCACATTGTAATTGCCTTGTGAGGCAAATCTTGAAAGCATTTTTGGCTTCTTGTTAAGTGCTTTAAAACCATAGCACATTGAAATTTCCATGCAAGGCAAATATTGAAAGCCTTATTGGCTTCTTAAGTGCTTGAAAACCATAGCACATTAAAATTGCCCTGCGAGGTAAATATTGAAAGCCTTGTTGGCTTCTTAAGTGCTTGAAAACCATAGCACATTGTAATTGCCCTACGAGGCAATAGATTGTACTCATTTTTTAGACAACTTGATAGCCTTTATAGCTTGTGCCAATGAACAAAATGGGCTACTATTCTGGTAGATAAAATGATCAGACTAGATCTTGTCATTAGTCTAATGGTTATGAGGAGGTCATTCCTCCTCCTTCATCAACATTGATAAGGGAGTTCTCTCAATGTTGTTCCTCTACACCGACATCCTAGGGTATCCAAGATGTCCTTTCGCCTGGTTATGAGACACATTTTTTACGTCTGGTGACTCACCTTCCACTCCTATTGTAAAAGTATTGGAGTCCAATGCTTCTTGAGTACAAAGGTATGATGAGAGCATTAAATATCCTATGTTAGATGTATTTTTTATTCCTAGGTTTGATTTACAAATAATGTTTGTGAGCCCCTTTTTCTCATGTAACACTTAGTTGGCAATTATTGTTAGTTGTTATAATTATTAGCTATTAGTTAGCTATTTCTAAGGTTTGTTAGCAATTTGTTTTTTTATTCGCCTCCCTATTATTGCTCTTATGAATTTTGGGTGTGTACTGCACAATTTGGGCATTTGTTATTGTATTTTTGGCACTAAGGGCCTATTTAAACCTTAGTTATGAATTGAATTATTAAGTTGGTTTGAAACCTCTTCATACTACTTGTCACTTTTGTGTGGGTATCTCATGTGGGTATAGTTTTCCAGTTGGATGCACATGTTTCGCTTTCACTCTTTGGCACTCCAAATATTTTACCACATAATTGGTAATATCTTTCTTCATTCTTGGCCAGTAGTAAGCTTTTTTTTTAATTTTCATGTATTTTTTCCCCTCTTGGATGCGTAGAATAAGGAGTATTGTGTGCCTCATTAAGGATTGTTTCCCTCAATCCTCCAAAATTAGGGACTACCAACCTATTTCTAAAAAAATAGCATATCACCTCTGAAAACATATTATGCATCCTTGCTAGGTTTTCTCCCAACCTGGTCAACACAAGATTGATAACATTCATCTTTTCTTACCATATTTTAATTTTATCTAATAGATCATATTGGCATTTTGCGATTGTGGTAATACATACTCTCTTGCTTAGAGCATTGACAACCTTATTCTCTTTAACCTTAACATACTCAATATCGAAATCATATTCCGCTAAGAATTATATCTAGTGTCGTTGCTTGGAATTCAATAAGGGTTGGGTGAATATATACCTTAGACTTTGGTGGTATTTCTTCAACTCAAATGGTTTTCCCAATAAATAATGTCACTAAATTTTTAGAGCATGTACCATCGTTGCCAAATCTAAATCATGAGTGGTGTAATTAACCTCATGCCTCTTAAGTTTTCTAGACTCGTAGGCAATAATTGCATCATATTGGGTCAAAACCCCACATAATCCTTCAATTGATGCATCTATACAAAATGTAAACTGCATATTAGGATCATATAATTGCAATATTGGTGCAGTCATCAACCTTTCTTTCAAAACTTGAAAAGCCTCTTCACACTACTTTGTCCACTTGAAGCCTTTCCCTTTCCTTTGAAGGTTTGTAATGGGTTGAGCAATTATTTAAATCCTCTGATGAATCGTCTATAGTATCTTTCAATTCTCATTAAACTTCACACCTTTATAACATTATTAGGTGCTGGCCAATTAGTAATTGCTTCAATATTCTTTGGATCTATTGCAATCTCCTTAGAAAAAATAATATATCCAAGATACTGTACTTGTGGAGTATAAAACTCATATTTGGTTAACTTTTCATATAATTGATTATTTCTAATAATCTCAAGCACAATTCTCATATGTTGATCATGCTCCTATTTTCTCTTGGAGTAGATCAAAATATCATCCAAAAATACAAGTACAAACCGATCCAGTTGTTCTCTAAAAATTCTATTCATGAGGTTCATGAATGCGGCTAGCACATTGGTTAGCCCAAAAGGTAAGAAAATAAATTCAAAATGTCCATACCTTATTCTAAATTTTATTTTAGAAGTATCTTCCTCTTGAATCCTTAATTGATGATATCCAGATCTCAAATCTATTTTAGAAAATATGGTTGCTCCTTTCAATTGATCAAATAAATCATCAATTCTTGGTAATGAGTACCTATTTTTGATAGTAACCTTATTCAAAATTCGATAGTCTATGCACATCCTTAAAGTACCATATTTTTTTTTAACAAATAAGATAGGATCTCCCCAAGGTGACACACTAGGTTTGATTAGCCCTTTTTCTAGCAAATCCTAAAGTTACATTTTGAGCTCCTACAACTCAATGGGTGTCATTCTATAAGGTGATATTGCAATTGGTGTAGCACCAGGTAATAACTCAATTGAGAAATAAATTTCTCTTTGAGGAGGTAACCCCAAAAGATCCTCAGGGTATCATCTTTAAATGCACCCAACATTGGCTATTTCTAGAAGATATAAAATTTCTTTTTAGTCTCTTCTCTCCTATTTAACTTAACTATGAAGATCATTCACTTCTTCCTAATAACCTTTTTAATCTGCATTGTAGTCAGAATATGTGGTTTGAACTTACTTCGACCATAATTAATTCTAATCCTTTGATTAGATTCATCCAAAAATTCCACCCATATCTCTTCAAAGTTTAAAAGAGCCTTATGCACTTTTAACCAATCAAATCCTAAAATGATATCAAATGTATGCAAAGGCACCACATATAGATGCTAGTTAGTCTTTCCTTGAGGTAAGGAGGTGTGGGGGTCAAACAGGCATTGATTAACATGGTAGGTTTACCCTAAACCAAACTCTACCTTCCAACCATTGGCAAAAAATCTAGGTCTAACAAGAAAATCCCTAAACTAATCTAGATGAGATAAAGCTATCAGTTGACCCACTATCAATCAAAATTTGCACATTTCTATCAAAAATTTTACCATTCATTAAGAAAGGAGTAATTTGACCATTGAGTTTAGAACTACCTATAGCCGCATAGATCATGTGGCTACCCTCTTTTGGGGCTTTCGATGGTCGATCAACTCTGAGGAGGAATTTATTGGCATAATGAGCTCCTTTACATACATAGCATCCATTTGGTGGAGCTCTATTTCCTCTATTGTCATTCTCATTTCTATTCACAAATGTAGTTTCCCTAGCCCTTTCTTGACCTGTTGGTTTCTAGTCTTGTCTTCTAGGAAACTCCTTAGCATTTTTCTTAAACTTACCACCTTGGTAATTGGGTTTATTTTTTTCACTTTGCTTATTCTGATCTCCTCCTTTGGGTTTCTTATTTTGTTCCTTCTCCCACCTCATAAAGCCAACACTTTTCTTTTAGAGTTCATCTTTTTCCTTTTTGGATAGATTTTGATAATTAAAATATACCTTTCTTGTTTCCTGATTATATTCCTCTTTTATTTCCAAATAAAATGCAGTAGGTAGGTGACATGATTGTGCATGTTTACCACTGTCATGATTCTAGGATGTAATCCCAGAATGAATTTTGAGTTTTCATTTCTTTGTTGCTTTTATATTGTGATGCATATTTTAGCAGTTGGATAAACTTTTGGTGGTATTCTCATACTACCATATTCTCCTATCGTAAATTTGAGAATTACCTAAATTTCTCTACATAATATTGCCTTGTCAAGAATCTATCTCTAAATTCCTTGATAAACTCCTCCCATTTAAGGTCAGAAGGTTCTACTTCATACCCTTTCTTATAAGACTTCCACCAGTCTAGGGCTATTTTAGTCATATTCATTATTGTCAAATCATTCTTGGATTCAGATGATAAAACCACTAGAGAAAAGTAGGACTCTAGTTCACTTAATCAATTTTTAGCTGATTCCCCATCACCCTTTCCATTAAACTTGGATATTACTACCTTTTTCAAGTTTCTTTCCAACTCCTTACTCACCCTTGCCCTTCCAACATTGGATATCTCTGGTTCCCTTGGTGCTTCCACTGTCCTATCTAATCCAGTTTCTTGCCCTCTAGCTAAGTCTTCTATGACTCATTGTTGTTGGACAATAAATTCTTGTTGTTGGACCATGTGAGTTTTTTGTTGGGTCATTTCTTCCCTTTGATTTTCCATATGAGTTTGCAATAATTGCACCACCTTTGTGAGGTTCCCTTCCTCCACACTAGTCTCATTCTCATTCTAAGGAATCTCATTAACCCTTTTTAGCCTTCTTTCATGTTGAGGACCTTCTCACCTTAAATTTGTTCGTGGTCCCCTTACAGGTCTTTCGGTGACTTCCTCCTCCCTACCTCCCATAGGATTTCCTAAGGACCCACCTCATAGCATTCATTCCATTCAACCTGTAGGTGAAGAAGGTAGTGCATTAGTTTATATTGACTAATCTATTTCATATTCAAATTCTACAACTTAGAATCATTTCTACTTTGATACCATATGTAACAACCCAGGTATACTACTTACTTGGTTGCACAATTAGAATATTAAACAAAAACCCAAAATATATTTTTTAAAAAAGTTAACCACTTAACACTAAAATATTTTCCTAAATTTCCTAGTTTTGAATCAGGCTAACATCATTTTGAATTACCCAATGATTTTAAAATTTGTATTTAGACAATATAGCATAGGCATAACAAACCACATTTGGGCTCAAAACTACTGTAGCTAGTTACCCAAGTGGATGAGATCGACCAAATCCTATTGAGTTGCCATTCTATGGATTTGATTGCCCTCATTTGCATCCACATATTCTGGCATGAGGATCTACCACGGTAAGGGTTATCCTCTAGGGACCATAACACCTAGAGGGAGGACACTTTATTCCCTTTCCTCATCATACTGAACCTTCGACCATTTAATCGACTTGTTCTAAAACCAATGTAGATGAGAGTAGCATATTTATGCCATGTGACTAACTGGTGAATCCCTTTTTTTTGGAGTCAATTAGTGCCATGTCAATACCTTGACCTTGGAATTCATTGCACATACTCATTATAACTCATAGTAGTTCGTTTCATACTGAACCCCATGGCCATTCTATCTAGGTTCAATGAGTATGGATTTTATCACAGTGCTTTTCGAGTAGCAACTTGGAAAATATGTCCCATACCACCTTGTCTTTCTGACTTGATCGAGTCACATTTATCAGTCATCAACTGTCTCAAAGTTTATTGTGTGCATTCTCGCACCTCAACAACATTGGGTATTTATTTATTTTACCTTGGGTTATAACTTCCCGATAACCCCACTAGAATTATAAAACTAATCTATCCTTCCATAAGGAACATTCAATTCCTACTCAAGTAAGGGTATTCTAGTTTTCTTTAAACATTAACTAAAACCAGAGCAGGTGTATTCTATCAAAACAAACAGTTCAACTCTACAAACCCGAAGTTCCACTTTAAAAATAGAGATACTTCTAACTTTATTTCCCTTACTCTTTTATTACCAAAAACTCTACCAAGATGCCTTAGGTCGGTAAACACAATCAAGGTTGAGTTTTCTAAGTTTAAATACTATTTGTTCACTAATTTCGCTTAGGCAATCAATTCTTAGGAAAACGATGAACGAGCCATGACATACTCGTTGGACGATTACCACATTTTTATGAAAAAAGGATATAATTCATTTACTACTTGATAATGGTTTGAAACAAATGTCTACATAGTTTATAATTATGTAATTTTCATACACATTCATATTTCTCCAAGAAGAAGGTTTTCTTTAATGTTTTTGGACCTGACTTGATTTATTAATTAGGTTTCGGTTATCATACATGTCTTATTCAAATAGTCTTCTAAAAATAATGTTGTGTACATTCTCAAATTTTATGCAAGACTTCTTCGTTTCAGGTAAAATATAATAGTATGGCTAACTACCACAGCAATTATCCATTTTCTCTTAAGAATGAGGTTAAACAATGCTTTTCAAAAAAAATACTAAGGCTTGCTAGCTACACTAGCTATGTTAATGTTTTAACAACATTACAACACATTTTATATGATTGTACAGTCATGTAGTGTTCCATTATTGAAAATCAACATTATTAAATCATAAGTTTCACAAGTCATAAGCAAACTTTCCATTAAGTAAGGCATATAGTGTCTTATTTTATTTCACATTTTCAACATACAATATTGTCGATAATTCAGCATCATTTCTTTTACACAGTAAAACCGGAGTGGGTGTAGTCTATAGTGATTTGTGCCCTTTTTACATGTAGTTTTCATCACCCAACTATGGGATATTCCATTCTCTTTCAAAGATGCATTATAGGGAATATATTGCTATATGTTTTTTTTAGTTTTTAATCGGCTAAGCATCCTTTCTTCAAATTGTTGTTTATAGCTGATATTGGTTCTTCAACAAGCCCATAGCCTGCGGTCGCTCCTCTGCAAGATCCTAGGTTCCTCTTTCCATGCTTCTACCGAATGTCGTCAAGCTGAGCAGTAGGTTCATAACTAGCATAGAGGAGTTTTGTGTTTAAGAGGGGCCAACAAGGTTCAGATACGGCTCAAACTAATGATATGCAACTACTATGCATCCATACATACTATACTACAATTTTAACATTCAGAAGAACTACAAATCCCCTTGCTCGAGATATAATTCACAAAATTCCAAACAGATTTCTTCTTAACTACTACCTACAATCATCCTGGCAGTTTTTTCATGAAATTATTTCTTTTTCAATGAAGTCTATTTTTGCAATTCAATAAAATACAATATTTGGAGAAAATTACTTTTAAATCAACCATAACACTCTCAGTGACATAGTATCATCATAACCCAACATTCCACGTTCTAAAAATATAATAATAATGTTTTGTTTTCTTTTACCGCTACACAGGAAGGTATTCATTTTTAGAACACAAATACAACTTTTTTTTACCACTACATAGGTAAGTATTTTTTTTCAAAGCATAAACATAATAGCTTTCTTTTACCACTACACATGTAAGTCTTTATTTTCAAAGCATAAAAACAAAAACTTTCTTTTCTTTAAAAAACACAACACAAATGAATCAACATGGTTCAATTCATTACCATAGAGAAGACAATCGATTTTACTAAATCTAATTTATTGACAGTACAATTAGTATAAGGAAATATATTAGATATTCCAACCTGAACCTACATGCTTCCACTTCTCTGGTATTTCATTTTCTTCTTCTTTGTTTTTCTCTTTTTTTCCTCTCTCATCGTCGTTGTCCTCCGCCTTCCTTTTTTTTAAGACTTATCACTCCATACGTTCTTCCTCTCCACTATATGAAGGATTCGACGATTTGTTCCATTGTCTCCTCATGCACTATGCCAAGTAACCGAGATACCTCCCCACCACTTTGCACACAATAATTAGACATCATGTTCACATAGTAGAATTCACCACTTTTGCTTCGACTTAACATTAGCCATTAAGGAGTGTGTTTCATGTTTATAATTTTATTAATATTTGGTTTTAACATATAATCAAACTTCTATAGTCAACCATTGCCTTTTAAAACAACACATTATTAGTAATGTAGTTTTCAATGCATGGAACATTTTCTTTTATTTTTAAAATAAAATAATATTTATAATATAGGCTTCATCACATAGAAGACCTTCTCCTTTTATTTCTAAAAGAAAACTTACAATATCACACGCATACAAACACAAAAATAAAGTGGCTCTCATCGTCATTGCCACCTAAAAGCATTTTCTAATCCATGCCAACAAGCAACATTCAAATAAACATAACTCACGCAAATATGTAATTTTGCAATGCACCTAAATGATATGCAAAATATGAGTTTCCATGTGCTCATGAGCCAAATCATCACTTCCCTTTCTTACCTTTTTCTGCTGGCTTATTTCCTTTCATGGACACCTTACAACTGTCCTACACTCACAATAATTGTCAGCAGTACCATGTTTTCACAAAAAGGTAAGTTTATTTTTTCTACTAACATTCATTAATCATGTGAGGAGGGTCGTTACAGTAGTTAGTGCAATTACCACATGGGTGACTATGATGCTTTGGACCACAAAATCAGCTTTGGCTTCCAATGGTGGGTATTCTTTAATTATCCCTTGTGCTACCTTCCCTAGTTTATGAACAACCACCATGTATCCTTGCTAAGGTAGGATCCTTTTTTTGACCAATGAAAGACTTTTCTCAAATTTGTCCTAATGCTATTTTTACCTTCTCTTGAAGGATTGTGATGTGTCTACTCTATGAATGTAGAAGGACTTTTCTCTTTTATGCTTGGCATTTTTGAAAAAGAGAAGCATGAGCTATCAACTGGAAGGTCAAGGGCCCATGGGCATTGGCATTGCTCAACCACCTGCTTTAGGTGGAAGAAGAGCACCAAACATTGATTAGAAATCTAATGGTCAATGTGGCTAAATTCTTGTCTACCCACGGGGTTGTCAAAAAAATCATGAATACTAGGACTTAGCATAGATCTCTTTCCATTAGATTAAAATATAACAAGTGAAGTTTATTGATTTTTGGAGATCTAGAGATTTAGATGCATTTGCTTGTTGTTATCTAAATTTTATTGCAGGATATTAGTTTCTAGTTGTAGCAAAAGATAAGATTGAAGATTGAGGAGATCCAAAGGAGGCCCCCATAGAATCTTAATGATTGAAGACACTAGATTGAATAAAGATGAAAGAAACTCTATTGAATATAGAGAAGAGAGAAATAGGCCAAGAGAAGCCCTATTAAAGATTGGAGAAAGAGGAGATCCAAGAGAAGATATCTCATTGAAGAACTTCTAGATTTGGAACTTAGAAGATTAAATATTGAAGATAAAGGAGGACTAGGAAAAGTCCTATTGAATATTTGAGAAGCTACAAAATTTGAAGACCCAAGAGAAGAGGTCTCAATAAAACTTGAAAGGAGAAAGAAGAATAAGGCTAGAGAATCCCTATTGAAGAAGTTGAAGAAGTGGACATTAGAGAATATTTGAAGAAAGATCAAGGTAGAATATTGCAAGAAGTAGCTTCTAAAAAAGAAGAATTTGGGACAATTGTCACCATCTAACAAAAATCCCAAAAATAAAAAGGATTTGGCAAGAAATTTATCAAATTTTGGAACAGTTTGTTGAATATATCATGATATTTAGAATCTTGAGGAGGAGGCCAAAAAATAGGCCCAATTTGAAGTCAAAATTTGATAAGAATATTGGAGGAGAAAGAAGCTAGAAGAGGCCATCATATTTGAGAATTTTGAGGACAGCCATAATATATTTTGAAGGCTGATTTGAAAGGAGAAGATTTTTGTTTTTGTAGTAGAAGATGAAGAGTCACAAGCCAACAAATTGAAGGTGACTTAAAGCTATGATTTGGAGAATATTTGGGCAGATTTTTAAGTGCTCTTGAATAACAAATTAAATGAGGATTTTAAAACAATATAAGTCATCAATTAAGTAGAAATGAGAGCTGCAAATTTTATAAATTTTAGGTAGAAAATAGGTGAACCAAATCACCAAGAAGACTAGCTACAAAAGGAGGTCAAAATTTGTGTATAAGTGGTTCTATGAAAGTTCATTATTTAAGCATTTATAAGGTTTTTTGAAAGCACCATATTAGAGTCTTTTAAGGAGAAAAAGCTAGTTTAAGTTTAGTATCTCCAAGCCAAGGAAGGATATGTCATTATTATATTAAAATATGTAAAAACACAACAATAAATATTGAAGTTAAAACATGCTTAAAAGGGAGTAATAAGTAGAAGTATTATATGTTGTTTTTATAAATTGAAGTGCAAATTGTTCTAAGTCTTATTGAGTAAAAGAAAGAGATTCAATAGTGAACAAAGGAATGGTATATTTGTAGTGTTTAAAACACCAAAGAAGGCACAAAATATTACATAAATTTTGGTGAAGGATAACCATCAAAGGAGTGGTAGAACCACCAAGGAAAAAGTGGAGCTACCACCATAGTGAAGAAGCCACCAAGAGCCAACCATCAAATGTAGAGGATCTACCGTGGAAGTCATCGAACGATAAAATAAGAGGTGAGAAAAAGTAGTAAGGTTGAGCCACCAAGGTTGCACCACTATAATGAGGAGAATAAGCATAGTCTCATTGCCACAAATAGCATCATAGGATACGACATATGAATAGACATCATACGAATAGACACCAAAGAGCAAGTGTTGGGAAGACAAAACATTCAATAAGAAATAGTTCATTGCATAAGTGGACGTTGGAGGATGCCACTTATTGATTGAAATGCCCAAGTAAGCATAACATTACAATCTGACCATTGCAAAATGTTACTCAAAAAATAAGGACGTTAGGGAATTAAAGCGTGCAAGGTGAAGGGATAAAATTTATTGGTTTCCACTTGGTAAGATAGGAATCGAGTGCCAAATACCATGAAGTAGAATTGAAACACCCTTGCATCTCTATTAATGAGTGGGCGATTATTGAAATAATATCACTACCAAAAGTATAGCATGTATCACAATCTAAAATCAGAGTGCATAGTTTGATGACCAATGAGGAGAGAACGTTAATCGAAAGAATGTTACAGTCCATAAGTTGAGGTGCATATGTGGAGGAATCAAGAGCAATTGGAGCTCATACATGGAGGAATTTTAAGTACCTCAAACCCACCTACAAGAGTAGGTGAAGAGGTATTGAAAATGAAGAGTGCTAAGAAAGAAAAACCATTGTTGTAGAGGAGACAAATGATTCCAGCATTGAGAAATTTTGAATGTTACCAAGGAGTGTGTAACATCCATTGCTAAGTGTTACGAAGGTAAAGGGTGCTAGAGAAAATTATCACCTAGGAAAATAAGCACAAACCACCATAATTAGTAACATATCTAACAAGCAATAAAGGCATGAGTTAGAGTGCCACTTGAGATCAATTAAAGGAAGGCATGTAAGAATATTTCACAAGCACTACAAGAAAGAAAAAAGAACGTAGTCAATTTTTTTTAAGACTAAGTTGATAAGCGTCCAAAGGGAGCATTAAAGACTTTGCATAGAAGGTAGATCACTTAAGAGCATAGGTTGCAAAATCAAGTTAAGTTTAGCACGCCATATACAAGGAGGTATGATTTAATTTATAACCTTTGCAAAGATTAAAGGAGGTATAAGGCATATTATTGAGATTAAGATTAATTACTCAATTATATTTAAGGTTATTTGAATAATAGGAGAAATAAGGTGATGAATTATAACCTTAGAAGAATTATTGAATGCCTTAGAAGATATTTGAAGAAGCATTTTGAGAGATTTTGGAATTACTTTATTCAATTTTTAAAATTCATATTGCATAAGATATTTGCAAATAGTTTAACTTGGAGGAACAAGGATTTCTACATAGAAATATTAATTTTGCAAATACATTATTTTCTAAATTTCCAATTAGGGAGTTATAAGGAATTCAACACCAATTTAAGTTCTTGAAATTTAGAAACTACATTATTGAAAATTGAAGGATATAAGAAAAATAACATAAAGTTGTTGAAAAGCTGGAAAATTATATTGGTATTAATCTCATGCTCAAATTAACGAGACATAAGGAATCCAACTTAAAAGTCTTGAAATTAGAGAATCTTATCAAAATTGAAATTGCATCAAAATAGTCTATAGCTTTCCATTCATAAATAGGGAGTCAAAAGGGATTCAACTCAAAAAGCTATATTATATTAAAACACTAGGGAGATATAAGGTAATCTACAAGTGTTATCATGGCAACAAATAAATTATTTCTTTTAGAATCCCAACTTCTTAAAGGACCTAATTACACTTCTTGGAAAAACAAAGTAAGGTCAATATTGATAGTTGAAAAGCTTTGGGATATTGTTAAAGGAGCAAAAACTAAACCTATTACCGATGCTAAAGATATTAAAAAGTATGAAGAAGATGAAACAAAAGAACTCATGATAAAATTTGTAATTACAGATGAAATACAACCACACATTAGTTTAGTAGCAACCTCTATAGAAGCTTGGAAAATTGTAGCCAAGATATTTGAAGAAAGGAATAAAGTTACTATCTTGAATCTTCAAACCCAATTGCATTCTCTAAAATTTAATAGTGGTGAAAGTATAGAATTGTTTCTAAGAAAAGTAGCAAATATAAAAGGAAAATTATTAACCTTAGCAAAAAAGGTAGAAGATAAGTTTCTTGTCCAAGTAATCCTAACAGCACTTCCAAAAAGCTATAAGCATCTAGTCACATCTTTATAAATTCTAAGTAAATATACATCATTTTATGAGTTAGTCAACATATTACAATAATATGAGGAAGAAAATTCAGTGAAATGTAAAATGACTAACAATGCCATAGTGTTAAAAGATAATTTACAAGGAAATATTGCTTCACTCTTAAGAGGTAGATCTAAACGGAATAATAGATATTGTCAAGTATGCAAAAGGAAAGGACATAACACGAATTATTGTAGATTCAATCCAAGAAATCAATATCAAGGGAATAAAACAAATTTTGGAATTCAATCAAATAGGCCATTCCAATAAAGATAATATCAGAATCAATGTAATTCGCATCAACAATAATTTAAACGTCCATATACTTCTCAAAATTAATACAATCATCCTCAACTACAATATAGAGAAGGAAAACAAAAAGGACACTTAGTTCAAGAGATTCAGGAAATTCAGGAACTAGAAGAACCCACAGATGAACATGAAGTTAAATATCTTTCAGTAAAAATAGTATTTTATAAAGATACTAATTATTTACTTGATCAAATACAAATAGGAAGCAAAATAAAGAAAGCTAAAAAGTAGAGCTCAAGTTCCAAAACAAAGATAAAGATCCATATTGAATACTAACCAAATAATGTAATATAAGGGGGTGTTGAAATATATTACATTATTTGGTACATGCTAATGTACCATCTTGGGTACATCTTTAGATTAGGAGTATGTCTTAGATTAGAGTTTGAGATTTACTTTATGCAATGTAATAAATGCACAACTATTGTTAGAATGTGCAATGATGTAAATGTGCATGTTGTTCATGTATAAATGAGCCTATAGAATAGGAATATGAAGAGTCATGGGAAGGTGAAAGGTCAAGAGTCACATCCCATTATATATAGGCCTTAGATATAGAGTAAAAGAGAGGGAGAGTAGTACATTAGAGTAACACAAGTTAGTTACAATGTAGTGCATGGAGTATTTGAGAACTCCATATTTTGTATGAAGATTCTATTTTTGTGAGCTCTCATTAATGGCAGATTTATGAGTTATTACAAAAGTTTCTTATGAGTTTTACTGCTTAATATATTGCGATTATCATATATTTAATATTGCATGCTCATTTTAGACCTTGTGGTAGCTTTTACATTAAATATAGAGCATAAAAAACTAACAAAAACCAGGGAAATTTCTTCTCAAAATCAATAGAAGAAACACACTCCAAAAGATGATAAGAGGATGTTGATATTTTTGACTTTTTTGAACAATTTTCTTTTTTAGATGTTAAAATTCAAAACTCTAAATAGGAGTTCCAAGGTTTGAAATCAAATGGGAGTAAGGTTATACACCATACCCCATCTTGCACTAAATCTCTTGGTCCCATAGACTCTATTGATCTCATGGATGTAATTAAAATCATCTTATTTCATTTCAAAATAATATTACTAATATATCAAATGGCATTTACTCAACCAGTTAGATTCATCAAATTTCAAGGAGGAGACCGAAGTTTGAATCTTACTAAATGATACATGCATAATTGTCAAGCTAGTTGTAATAAAAAGTATTTTACCCTTTTTGAGTGGTTAGTACAACCCTTCATCCCTCTTTATTTCTTACCACTTCTAATTCATTAGGGAAGAATAAGGATAATAATTATATCAATAATTATGAGTTAATTAAACATAAATTAAAAATTATTAATACAAATAAGACTTATTTCAATCTTGGATAATTGATTATATAGATATAAACCTATGAAAAATGACATATAAGATAATCTCCAAAGTGATGGAAAATCGGTTAAGACCTTTGTTAGACAAAATTATTTTAGAAGAACAAGGAGGATTTGTAAAAGGGAGACAAATTATGCGTTGGATCATAGTAGCTCGTGAAGTAATGCATTCAAAAGCTTCACGAAAAGTGAGAGCAATGTTTTAAAACTTGATATAAATAAAGCCTATGATAGGGTTAAATGGGATTTTATTTTTGCAGTATTAGAAACGTTTGAATTTGGGAAGAAATAGGTCAAATGGATTAAAGCTTTTATCTCTACAATATCATATTCATTTATGGTCATTGGGCTAGTAACATAATCATTTAAAGCCATTATCACCATATCACCATAACAGGGAGATCCTCTGTCACCATATCTATTCATTATTATGACAAAGTTATTGGGAAGGAACTTGAAGAAGGCATACAAATATGTGATAATAAGTGGACTTAAGACTAGTAATAACATCAACTACATCACCCACCAATAGCTTGTAGGTGATACAACCCTTTTTTTGGAGGTCAAGGATAATCGAGGCCAGAGCTTTAAATTTCATATTAAAGGAATATGAAAGAGCATCGGGGTATAAAGTTACTAAGACAAAATCTAAAATTTACTTCCTAAACACTCTAGATATAATCAAAGCAGGGATATGGAAGTTACTTCAAATAGAGGAGGTAAATTTACTAGCAACATAACTAGGGATACCTTTATTTGAGGGGAGAATGAGGATATAGTTGTGAAATCTAGTTATAAATAAATTTTAGAGTAAATTAATAGCATGAAAAGGTAGATAGTTAATGTTAGCAAGACAGTGCAACTAATTAAATAAATCTTATATACTTTTCCAACATATTATATGTCCTTGTATATTATGTCAAAATTGATAGAAAAAAATTAATCTATATTATGTGATCATTTTTGTGGTCAAGATTAAATGATAAAAGGAAAATTCCCTTAGTGAAATGGAGCAAGGTGTGTGATGATAAAAATAAGGGAGGTCTCAGTTTAAGAGTTCTTACGAATGCAAACATAGTTCTAAGGGGAAAATTAATTTGGAGATTATAAAAAAAGAGTCAAAGACAATAAGCAAGAATTCTTCTAAGTAAATACATTGAGCCCAATGACCCAAGCTTAATCTCTACCGCATTCTCATTACCAAATGCTTTTGCACTATGAAATAGTTTTAAAAAATCAATTGATTATGTGAGTAAAGGTCTAAGATGGGTAGTTGAAATTGGAGGAATATTTTCTATTTAGATGGATACTTGGTATGATAAAAAACTAACTCAATCTATATCCAGTTTTGAAACATTGATGAGATTACTTCAAGATAAACATGGTGATAGGATTTCAAACATTATGTACAAGGATTAGGAAGGAAGATACAAATGGAAAGAAGATTTGTTTACAAGTGTATCAAATATTTTTGCCAAGAGATAGTTGAATAAAAATATAATATAAATTATTATTTCAAGGGGAGCCAAGGATAAATTGATTTGAAGTTAAATAACTTAGGAGAATACACAACAAGAAGTGGATATAATGTAAAGCACCATTAAAATGGAAACACTGTAAGAATATGGAGAGATATTTAAGATAGCTCAAGCATTCCAAAAGTCAAAATGTTTATATGGCTAGTAGGTCATAGGAAAATTTTATCCTGAGATAACCTAATGAAAAGAGGTTTTCATGGCCCCTCATAATGTGTTCTATGTAAAAAGGAGGAGGAGAGTATAGACCATCTCTTGGGATATTGTTCAATAGTCTAGGAATTATGACAATGGATTCTTAATATGTTTGGTAAATGCATGGTGATGAATGGTAGAATTGAAAAATAGTTAAAACAATGGCTAACACTTTTAAAAGTGAGGTATTGCAGATAATCTGGGATATGTCAAAAGATACAATACTTTTGATTTTATGGTTGGAAAGAAATAGAAGATTATTTAAAGAAAATAAAATTAGTCTAGAGGTAATGAAAATGAAGATTTGTTTAGCCATAGAGGAGTCTAAACCAACCCTATCAACTCATCTAATCCCTAATCTTAAAATAGAGAGCTTTGATAGATGGAGTTAAGTCATCTAATAGAATTATGATGTTGAGTACATGAGAAACAAAATGAATACAAAGAATATAAAGTGGAAACCATTGGAAGTGGAGTTGGTCAAATTGAATTTTGATGGAGTATCTAAAGGAAATACAAGACTAATAGGAGGATGAATAATTAAAAATAATATGGATGATATTTTATTACATTATGCTTTCAATAATAGATTTAATACAAATAATGAAGTTTAAGCTTGGGTGGCTTTGGAAGGGTTAAAAATATGCAAACAAATAAAATGGTATAGGATATGGATGGAATATGATTCATTAATAATAACAAATGTTATTTTCAGGAAAGCAAAGACTCCATGGAACATACAAGAGATCATTTTGAAAATATAAGACCTTGTTATAGAGTTTGAATAAATCAAGTTTACATATACATTAAGGAAATGAAACAAATGTGCAAGAGGGATTTTAGTAGAGGATCATGATATTAAATTATATCTTCCATGGTTAGAGGAAGTAGTAAGTTTAGCTAAAGCTGACAAGAAAATGTTGATTATCTTAGTCAAATAATGATTAAAATTTACTTTAATGTTTTCCATTGGTAATATATGTTGTATTTTATAACATTAATGTGTTTTCATATAAATTATTTATTACAATTCTTATGGCTACACTTGTGCTTTAGGAAGGGAACTAGAAGTCTATATCTCGTAAAGTGGACTATGATAGTGCAAAGATTTGGAAATATTACTTTACTAAGATGGAAAATATTTGGAAATATTACTTTACTAAGATGGAATGTATTGACAAAAAAATGTAAGAAAAGGTAAAGTTTTGGTAGTGTAAAGGTTGTTGTAGGGAATGTAAGGAGAATGCTAAATTTTGGAATATTTGTATTTGCAAAGAAAATTTAAAACAATTTAAAAAATGAAAAATAAAAAATCTAAGTTTTTTAATGAAAAAAAATGTAGGTATCTAGCTATAGCAACTCAAATGAGATGAGAATCAAATTTTTTTATAAACTTTCAAACTTAAAAAAAAAGAGTTATAATTTATCAAAAATAGAAAATTTGAATACAATTCCCTTTTCTCCAACTATATATAATTTTTTTCGGTATGGATTACATACGAGAGTTGGTCACAACCACATTATTTTTAGTAACTGACAAGAGTAGGGTTCAAACCACATAGGCTGCTTCTACCAAACCCATTGTTCTTCATTATTGTTTACCCGACGTGAAGGGGACCACCGGTCGCTCACCGTCATCGTCGGTCTAACGCACACTCAAAGAATTCAGATCAGACTACTACCTTTGCAAACAGGTTACCCCGAAATTTAAACCTAGGTGTCTTCTTAATAAATGTCTTGCCAAAAAAACACTTACTAATTCACCTAACCCTCGGATACCCAACTATATATAATTACTAATAAATTATTCAACTACCTCTTTAGTCAATCCTTCTACTAATTTTTTTTTTATAAAGTTAGTTTATGAAAATAAAGTTGAACATCATTAAACATTTTTTTCTTAGAATATTTTAAAAAGCACTGTAAGATTAATTAAAAAATTAAATTTATATATCCTAGGGAACCGAGCTCCAAACTAACATCTAAAAATCTGACTTCGGTACAATCAAGAATTTGAAAAGTATCCTATCCGGCAAGCAAAATAAAAAACCATTGCCTTTAATTAAACTCAATCATTTTATACTGAGTTATCAAATTTAAGATCGTATATTTTTTTTTTTTATTGTAGTCATGCAAAGCAATGTGCCAAGAGGCCGTCGATGCGGTATCAATTTATAGGCACACATGTAATTCCGGTCACAGGCAATATTTAATTAATAATTAGTTTAGGTTATTACTGCGAAGTCATATTCATTTAATAATTTACTCAGACAAGAATCGGCAGCGATTGATATGTTTCTTTACTAATTACGGCATTTAGTGTGAGTTTGCGCGGTGCTGTATAATTGCCTGTGTGAGTTTGCGCCACTCATAGTCTTTTCAAACCTAAGTGCTGTGGAGGCTGAAGTTTGGTGTCACTAGATCTGTCAATTAAATTTGTTATTTTAACTTTATTTTATTTTAAAAGTAATAACGGTTTAGTTTTGGTATCAAGCATAAATCAAAGTAAATTTGTTTAATATTTTAATTAATATTAAATATTATTTATAAATATTATGTGATTAGGATTGTAGATTTTCCTAGGAGATTCAATGAAAAAATAAAATATGTATATGTATCAGGATTCGAGGTCCTGCATTCTAGATCATTTGGAGTTAATAAAATCTACATAATAATTGTGACCTAACCGTGTTATTTTAACGAGGGATACACGAAATACACTGTTTGACCCGCCGCAATTGGTTTTACATAGAAATTCTCATTCCTACCAGACACGAACAAATTAAGATGCTCTAAACCACACTTTAAGCAACGGTGCGTGACAGTAAATTCATATGGCTCATTCTTTTCGCCCTTGTAATGTCGATGCCGATCCGGTTGCACCTTTCTTCAATGTCGTACTTATGTCTTACACTGCAACTTCAAACATCCACCATAAACATCACCCTCTCCCAATGCTAAACTGAAGATGGCCACATGAGAATTCATAAATATCACACTTTTTTTTTTAATGCCGAATCTAAGGTTTATTAAATTATGCGCCAAGGTTTTAAATTCCACAAATTTTAAATTTTATTTGAAAATTCGACAAATTTTAAAACTAAGATTGTATATATATATATTGTAAGATTCCTTTTCAAAAAAAGTTAAGAGTACAATCGAGACGATTCCTTTTGAGAATATATTCCCCTTGGGTTGACATTGAAGTCCAAGAGGTTGACAAAAATGTCACGCCCATCTATCATAGCAGCTTTTGCTCAATGTCTGTTTCATACCCCTACATCCCTCGTGCCAACTGTTCTGGCAGAGGTTAGGAATTGAACACATTACCTTCTACTTAACTGCGATAGAGAGGCGACTGCGATTGAAAGATTGGGAGAGCAAATGGAGAAGATGAGAACATTGAGCTCTAGCAGCTCCATTTTATTTGGAAGTGGGTCGTTGAGACGAAGATCCGAGGAGGAGGAAGCCTTGGTGTGGGCTGCTATAGAGAAGCTCCCCACCTATGACCGCCTCAGAACTTCCATACTCGGACAAGTCACAGAAGAACAAATAGACGGAACAGCAGCCGCACAACCACAACAAACCTCATCCTCTCACGGCCAAATTGACGTTAGGAATATCCACCTTGAAATTCGGAAACAATTGATAGACAGAATCATAAAAGTAGCAGACCAAGACAACGAACGCTTTCTTCAGAAAGTCCGTCAGAGGCTAGACAGGGTCGGAATTTTTCTCTGAATTCTTGGTTCCAAATTTTTCTTTGAATTATATTGATTGTGATTTTTTTTTGGGTTGCGAACGTAGAGTTGGTATCGTCTTGCCCCAGGTCGAAATCCGTTTCGAAGAATTGAATGTTTCTGCCAACGTCTACGTGGGACCTCGGGCATTGCCCGCTCTATTAAATTGGACCGTTAACATTGCAGAGGTGAGAATTAAATATTATGTCTATCTCCGTCCCCATTACTGTCTTAACAGAGCACAAGACTGACTACAATTCTCATTGTTAGGCTCCGTTCGTCAGTTTGGACTGATTCGGAGTAAAAAGAAGGCGTTGAGGATTCTTCGGAATGTGAGCAGTGTAATCAAACCAGAAAGGTAAACAATTAATATGTCAAAACCTTTAATTTGCTTAAGCAATTAAAATGATTGATGATCTCATTATTCATCTCCGATTTTGCGTTTTGCGTTTGCTTGGCCCTCCTGGCTCGGGCAAAACTACTCTGTTGTTGGCCCTTGCAGGAAAACTAGACAAGAGCCTCCAAGTAAGTCAAATTTTCAACTGAATCAAATATACATGTTATTTGTTATTGATTTGTTATCACCGTTAAAATATAACAATATAATTCAAACATTTAAATTTGGTTTTAGTATATATTTATCGTGTTAGTATAATTTGTGATTTATAAATTTAATTTTTTTTTATATTTTTTATCAATAAAATAAAAATTTAAAAGTCCTTATGAAATTCTTTACCCTTGTTAAGATAGAATTAGGCTAAACTTAATAGCATCTATCCTGCAGGTTCAAAGGAAGAGTTACTTATAACGGACATTCAATGAGCGAGTTCGTGCCACAAAAGACTTCCTTTTATATTGGCCAGCAGGATTTGCATATGGGAGAAATGACTCTGCGAGAAACCTTGGATTTCTCTCGTTGTCAAGATATGCATATATTTATGTTTTCATTTTATTTTAGTTCTATTCTACTTGATTTATTATCCAGAAAACGGATTGATGAGGCTGCAGACCAGATAATGAAAGTAGATTTACAAAATTTCTAGGGATTGGAGCCAAGTTTTAAGTAAGCACAAGCAATTAGGAAATAAAGCTGTTAGTAGCAGTACTAAGGAATATTACAGCTATCAAGGACAAAATTTAAAATTTATCTATTAAACATTTGAGCTAGAATGAAACCGTGTACTAGAGGAGTCAAATTTGCAAGTAACATATTGAGGATGCTTTTATTTGAGGAGCGACTGAGAATGTAAGTGTGAAATTTAGTTATAAGTAAAGTTTACAATAATTTATCTAATGATTAATTAAATTAGTTTTATCAATTATTTTAATATATTATATGTTTGTGTATATTTTGTTAAGTAGAAAAAAATTAATTTATATTATGAGATCATTTTTGTGGTTAGATTAAAAGATTAATTTTTTTTTTTTGTTAAACAGAGTAAGGTATGTGATAATAAAAATAGGGGAGGGCTTATTTAATAGTTTTTATAGATGTAAACTTAGCTCCTTAGCTCTAAGGGAAAAAGTAATTTGAAAATTGTACAAAGAGAGTTAAAGACAATTGGCAAGAATTCTTCTAAGGGCGTTAAATCCAATGACCCAAACTTAATATTTACATCATTCTCACTACTATATAAAGGTTTTAAAAAATCAATTGATCTAGTGACTAAAGGTCTAAGTTGGGTGGTTGGAACTAAGATTTTTTTTTTTTTTAATTTGGATGGAAATTTGGTGTGGTAAAAAACCACTCATTCCAGATTCAATTTTGGAACCATGGATGAGATTATTTCAAGATAAATACGGTGATAGAGTTTCAAACATTATGTACAAGGAAAAGGAAGGAAGATACAAATGAAAAGAAGATTTTTTACAAGTATATAGGACATTGTTTTCAAAACAGTTGAACAAAAAGATAATAATTATTATTATTATGAGAGGAGACAAGGATAACATGATTTAAAGTTGAATAGCTCAAAATAATACACAACAAGAAACAAATATAATATAAGAATATGGAGAAATATTTGGGATAGCTCGAGAATTCAATTAAAATATTTGAATGGCTAGTAGGTCATGGCTCCTTACAATGTGTTTATGTAAGGAGGAGGAGAGTATAAACCATCCCTTGGGACACTATTTAATAGTTTAGAAATTATAGCAATGTATTCTTAATATGTTTGGTAAATGCATGGTGATGAATGATAGAATTGAAGAATGGTTAGAGTAATGGCTAGAACTTTCAAAATTTAGGTAGACAATTTGAGATATATCAAAAGATATAATACTTTACACTATATGGCTGGAAAGGAACAAAAACATATTTTAAGAAAAGGAAAGCAATTTAGAGGTAATGAAAAGAAAGATTTGTTTAACCATAGAAGAGTCTACACCAGTCTTATCAACTAACCAAATCCCTAATTTTGAAATAAAAAGCCTTGATAGATGGAATTAAGTCATCAAATGGAATTATGATGTTGGGTATAGGAGAAACAAAAGGAAGACAAAGAATATAAAGTGAAAACCACCAAAAGTGGAGTTGGTCAAATTGAATTTTGATGGAGCATCTAAAGGAAATCTAGGACCAATAAGAGGAGGAATAATAAAAAAAATACGGGTAAGATTTTATCACATTATGCTTTCAATAGTGGATTTAAGATAAATAATGAAGTTGAAGTTTGGGTGGCTTTGGAAGGGTTAAAAATATGCAAATAAATGAAAAGGAAAAAAGTATGGATGGAAGGAGATTCTCTAATAATAATATTAAATTTGAAGGAAAGCAAAGGTTGCATGGAACATGGTTTCATGCAAGAGATCATTGTGAAAATAGAAGACCTTATTCCAAAGTTTGAAGAAATTAAGTTTTAATATACACATTAAGGGAAGAGAACATATGTGCATATAGGCTAGCCAATAGAGGGTTTTAATAGAGGACTATGAAGTTATATTATCTTTTCCATGGCTAGAGGAAATAGTAAGCTTAGCTAAAGTTGTTAAGAAAATGTTGATTGCCTAAATCAAATAATGATTTAGATTTACTTTAATGTTTTCCATTGATAATATTTATTGTATTTTATAACATTAATGTGTTTTCATATAAACTATTTCTTTTGGTTGCACTTATGCTTTAGGAAGGAAACTAGCAGCATAGATCTAGTAAAGTGGACTATGATAGCCCAAAATTTTGGAAATAGTACTCTACTAAGATGCAATGTATAAATAGAAGAGGTAAAGTTTTGGTATTATGAGGGCTAACTTTTGAAATATTTGTATTTACAAATAAATTTAAAAAGATTTTAAAAAGAAAAAATTCAAACTAACAACTCAATTTAAAAAAAAAAAAAACGTTATAATTTATTAAAGATAAAATATCTAAAACACATTACCTTTTTTCTGCAATAATATATAATTACCAAAATAATTTCAAACTAAATTTATAAATTTTATTGGAATTTTTTTCCTTAAAAGTGTTTTTTTTAGAGGATTGTACAATTTAAAAATATATATATACATCCTACAAAATAGGAAAGCAAACCCCCATTAGCGTCTGAACAAAGCATAAGACTGAGTACAATTCTCACCGTTAGGATGCGTTGGTCAGACTTGGTGTGATTCGGAGTAAAAAGAAGACGTTGAGGATTCTTCGGAATGTGAGCGGTGTAATCAAACCAGGAAGGTAAACAATAAATATTTCAAAATATTTAATTTGCTTAAGCGATTAATCTGATTGAAGGTCTCATTATTCATCTCATCTCATATTTTGCCTTTTGCTTTTGCATGTGGTACAACGAAGGATGACGCTTCTGCTTGGCCCCCCTGCCTCGGGCAAAACTACTCTGTTGTTGGCCCTTACAGGAAAACTAGACAAGAGCCTCCAAGTATGTCACATTTTCAACTGAATCAGATATATATTTGTTATCACCTTTAAAATATAACAATGGAATTCAGACATTTCTCTTATTTCTTTGTTTTCTGTTGCAGGTTCAAGGAACAGTTATGTATAACGGACATTCAATGAGCGAGTTCGTGCCGCAAAGGACTTCCGTTTATATTGGCCAGCAGGATTTGCATATGGGAGAAATGACTGTGAGAGAAACCTTGGACTTCTCCTCTCGTTGTCAAGGCGTTGGTTCAAGATATGGTATATATTTCTGTTTTCGTTTTATTCTAGTTATATTCTACTTGATTTATTATCCAGAAAACGGGATTAATAATCAGAGGATGAGGCTGCAGATGTGTTGAGTGAACTTTCTAGACGAGAGAAGCAGCTCGGCCTGAAACCAGAACCAGATATTGATCTGTTTATGAAGGTAGATATCCAAAATTTCTAAGCGATTGGAGCCAAGATTTATGTGAGCACAATATTAGGAAAGTAGGAAGGGATATTCGAGCTATTAATAGCACAAAAGAATGGTTTACGGCGTTAAGCATGATATTTACGCCGGGAGGCGTGGGGAAAAAAAAAAAAAATGATACAGGTCACATCGTAAACACTTTTTTTTAATTAAAAAAGCGGACATTTACAAAAACATTAAAAAAATAAACTAAAACCTAAAACAATCTCGGATTAATCTCTAAATGTTTTTATATATCATATTTAAGCTACTATGGTTATTATTAGTAACAACGAATATTTTTATGCATTTACAGGGTTATTGCATTAATTAATGTGGAAGTTACTTTTATTTATAAATAATTATAATTTATATTTATTAAATAATTTTAAATATATTTCTAATTAAATTAATCTTATAAAATCAATCCATTCAAACTCTACTATATTTTCTAAAGCTTCTTTACGAATAAATATAAAGGGCCTATAATCCCACGTGGAATTCAGTGTTGATCAACCAGAAATAATCATCGCATCTTTAAATATAAAGGGTTATGATGCCACGTGGAATACAGTGTTGACCAACCATAAATAATCATCGCATCTTAAATATAACGGGCCCATAATTCCACGTGGAATTCAGTGTTGACCAACTATAAATAATCATCGCATCTTTAAATATTAAGGGCCTATAATCCCACGTGGAATTCAGAGTTGACCAATCATAAATAATCATGACATCTTTTCGCGCACACGCATCTGAACACGATGTCATTATGTATATATTGGATATGACATCCAGTATCATATACTCTCAATCTTCAAAGAATGATAGGAACACATCCAATGACTTTCACTCTGAATCAAAGATTTCATCTCAATTTTTTACTCCATGTAATTAGAAAAGAAGTCCTTTCAATGTCTGCCTTAAACTTAAGATCGTCCAACTTTTCTTAGTAATATTGTTTTTTTTTGGTATTTAATAAAAATTAAGTCAACAAAACTTCACTTAATAAAAAGTAAAGTCAATAAAAATTTTTGATCACCCAAAAAATAAATAAAAAATATATATATATATATTTTTTTGATACATAGAGGAATCTGCAACTATTTTTTTTTTTTGAACACATGGTCACAAGGTCAAGTCGCATTGCTTCTAGTCGTAACGTTAAATCATGGTGCTACCACTTAACCCCTACTTGGCCTCGGTAAACACGACTTGGAGTGAGGGAGACCCCAATGGCTCATGGTAAAATATATTTTTTTGATACATTGAAGAATCGACAACTATCTTTCCTTCTTGAACAACTGATCACAGGATCAAGTTGCATTGCCTCTAATCGTAGCATCAAATCATAGTGCTACCATTATAACCCTACCTCGCCTCGGTAACCACGACCCGAAGTGAGGGAGACCCCAGTGGCTCAGGGTTGATACCTTCATCGTCAAACTGACACACACTCCTCAAGCCAAACCCTTTGCCCAAATTAGACATGCATGTGAGGTTTGAACAAAGGTCTCCTCTTGGTAAGTGTCCAACTTCTTACCAATCCACCTTAGACCAATAAAATATTAAGTAGTATATCCTATTTTAAATTAATAAATCTATTAGGTGCTTAAAATTACACTTCTAATTTTTTACTTTAGTTTCTTTTTCTAATTATGTTATTTATTCAGCTTTTTAAATACTTGTTCTGATTTTGTTTATATGAATGACCTTAAAACTAACTATGATTTTTTCAAATTTTTATTTTTTTATTTTTATTAAAAATAATTATTGGTTACAAT
Source organism: Wollemia nobilis (assembly GCA_028583015.1). NCBI lineage: Eukaryota > Viridiplantae > Streptophyta > Pinopsida > Araucariales > Araucariaceae > Wollemia > Wollemia nobilis. Next base: position 368,481 of record JAQPPZ010016361.1, read on the forward strand.
AAAATTAACAACATCTATTATTTTCTGAATAATAACAAGAGGTTACAGCTCCTTCTTGGAGACACCATTATTGAAAGTAAATTAACAGAAAATGCAGAGACGTGTTAAATAAAAAAACAAAATTAATAAATTGTATAAACGGAAGTTGTTAAATTGTTCAATTTCCAAGTTTTATGGTTTATTCGAGTTAAACAAGTTAAAATCGTAATATTTAAACTCTTCCGAACGGAACACCTGTCGGAAATCGGAATCAGGTGATCGATGAAAAATCCGGGTTTGAATCAAAGCAACAATTTATTTTCATAAAATTTATTAATAAAATTATAAAATGACTGATCAATGCTTTTGCTTTCAGCTTTTGTATTTATCTTGTGAAATTTATTTTGTGCCTCGTACATGTAATGTTTTGTAGTGGAATTGCAAGCAGTTTTTCATTTTAATGGAAGCGCTATATAAAATCTTTAACTGTTTTCACTCAATTTGCAGGCAACATCAATAGAGGGACATGGATCCAACTTGGTGACGGACTATATCCTAAAGGTAAAGTGTCAACAAACTTTGTGTGCAGAATCTTCGATTACATATTACTAGGAATTGAAATTATTATTGTTGATGGCGGTGGTGGTGGAGCAGATTTTGGGTTTAGAGATATGCGCCGAAACACTGGTAGGAGATAACATGCACAGAGGGATTTTGGGAGGTGAGAAAAAAAGAGTGGATTGTCCGGGGTACGAAAGTTTTTCTGATGGATGAAATTTCGACGGGTCTGGACAGCTCGACGACATATCAGATTGTGCAATGTCTGGGGCAGTACGTTCACGTTAATGAGACAAGCATGGTCATTGCTCTTCTGCAGCCTGCACCGGAAGTGTTCCATCTCTTCGACGATGGCATTCTCATATCCGAAGGTTATCTGGTTTACCATGGACCTCGAGAATACGTTGTTGAGTTCTTTGAATCCATGGGATTTAAATGCCCCGAAAGAAAAGGTGTTGCGGATTTCCTGCAAGAGGTAAATAGCTCATACCTCAATTCCAACTCACCTGCAAAAAAAAAATGTAGTTTTTTTTCTCTTTAACGTTAATTGCTCATTTTTCTTTAACGTTAATTGCAAATAGAAATGACTTTATGACAATACATGCTTCTACTGGTTATGTTTTTATGAGGTGTTGATGGACCTCGATGTATAATTTTGGGTGTACACATCAGCTATTGGAAAACCCCAAGCAATAGTTGCGGAAGATGATCTGGAAAAGGAGCAAAGTTACGAAATGGAAAGGGTTTCGTTTAGAAGATCTGCACTGCACCCACTGAAATACAAATAACCGGTACGCTGTTTTCTTGCGTTTCATATTTTAGATTTAATCGGAAAGAAGTTTTACATTTTGTTGGAATTTGGTTGATATTTAAAGTCGGAAAATGAGAAATGAAATTCGTTGAAAACTTTTTACAGGTGGGTCATCACGGGAGGGAAATAGCAACGTCTCAACAGCAGGAAAAAAGGGAATGATTTTACCTTTCAAGCCGTTGTCGTTGACGTTTCGCCACATCAACTATTACGTTGATATGCCTGCGGTATGTTGTTTGTAGTCTTCCGTATTTATAAATATGTTTGTAGATTGCAATTACAATGATTAAACCAGATTTGAAGGGTTCTGTGTGACAGATCGTATATCTGACAGATCGTATCTCTGACATTCGATCGTCGTAATTTCAAAGCGTGCGGGTAGTTGTATTTGTTCGGCGATTGGTCAGAAACCCTACTTTCACATTAAATTTACGTCAGACAGTTGGTGAACCTTTTCCACCTTGACCTCCGGCTCCAGCTATAAATATCGATGCAAGTTAACATTTTGAAAATGAACGAGAGAAGAGCAAAAGAGCACCAGAATAACGCTGCAGAAAGTGGGAGAAGGGAGCAGTAGCCTTAGGAAACCTTTTTTGTGTTTATCCTAATTGAACTTGCAGATGTTTGTAATAGCTTATATTGAAGCATTGTAATCCGCTTATCATGATAAATAAAATTTATGGTTGTTTCAAGGTTTTATCATATTTCATTTGGCTCCATATTTGTTTTATTTATCGCGAGTTGCTTCCCCAAAAATGAGTTTCGGATTCCTTTGTCCCTAAATAAGATCTACCGTCGTTTAGTTTCCCTAAGAGCGTAAGTCCGGATTCGCTTATTTGTTGATTGAAGCGCCCACCTCACTGCTTGGTTGAGCGAAGGTCCCACTTCGCTAAAATTTGACCTAAAGTCAAGCTTTGGGCCCTAACTCACCCGAAGTCACACTTCGGGGAGTCTTTGCCTCGAAGTAGCAGTTAGGTGCCACTTCACCCAAAGCTGCAGTTCGAGCTTCTACTACCATGTGAAGTTGTGAACCCCCGTTTATCACCCCTTCGTGAGCGAAGCACCCTAAAGTTGTGCTTTGTCGACATCTCCTCCGAAGCAGTCGTCTCGCTGCCAAAACACCTGAAACTGCCATCTCGTTGTTTATTTCAGCGAAACTCCTTCCTCATAGTTTACACCAACGAAGCAACCATCTAACTGTTAGTTTCATTGAAGCTCCAGTCTCACTGTTGAATTGCACGAGTCTTCTGTTGCGAACCTTAATTCCTTCCAATTGGTATCAGAGTGTGTGTCGTCTTGGGAAAGATTGAACCAATGGCTTTCGAAAACAACTCATTGCAGTTGCAGATCCCGCGGTTCAACGACAAGAATCATGATTACTGGAGCATCCATATGAAAATTTTGTTCGGGTCTCAGGAGCTTTGGGACTTGGTCGAGAATGGTTATGCAGAACCAGCGGATGCAACAGTATTAGCTGCACTCTCCCAAGCAGATAAAGACCTATTAAAGGAAAATCGAAATAAGGACCAAAAGGTGTTGTTTTACAACATGCAGGCGATTGAGGAGACTATTTTCCCACGGATTGTAGTAGCAACCAAAGCAAAGCAATCTTGGGAAATCTTAGCCAATTTTTATTAGGGCACTGTTGTGGTTCATCCACAACACACCCCAGAAGTGGGGACCCACCTTTGTTTTTGCAGGTTTTAGGGAAGATCTCAAAGACCCGGATGCTAAAAATGAAGAAAAGAAGAAAAATGCCTAAGTGTTGAAAGGGTCGCGAAATCGTGACATGTCGCGATATCGCGACATGTCACAAAATCGCGACCTGTCTCTCCATCGCTGCAAAAATTTGAAATCTGTCGCGAAATCGCGACGTGTCGGCAGCAGGACAGAAAAGGATGTCGCGAAATCGCGACGTGTCGACGGCAAAGAAAAAAAGGATGTCGCGAAATCGCGACGTGTCGGCGGCAAAGAAAAAGGGGATGTCACGAAATCGCGACGCATTTTTTGGAAGCGTACGAAAAGTTGAAAGGGGTCACGAAATCGTGACATGTCGCGATATCGCGACATGTCGCGAAATCGTGACCTGTCTCTCCATCGCTACGAGTTGCCGAGAGGAAGCACAAGGTTAAAAGTGGTAGCGAATCGCTACCACTTCGTGAAGCGGAGGCTCGAAGGAAAAGTGGTAGCGAATCGCTACCACTTCGTAAAGACAAAGGCTCGGAACCAAAGTGGTAGCGATATCGCTACCACTTCTTGAAAGGAAGGCTCGGAACCAAAGTGGTAGCGATATCGCTACCACTTTTTGAAAGGAAGGCCCGGAACCAAAGTGGTAGCGATATCGCTACCACTTCTTGAAAGGAAGACTCGGAACCAAAGTGGTAGCGATATCGCTACCACTTTTTGAAAGGAAGGCTCGGAACCAAAGTGGTAGCGATATCGCTACCACTTTTTTGAAAAGAAGGCAAAGCAAAGTCGGTAGCGATATCGCTACAACGAGCTACGACGGGCGTACGGACCAAGAACATGTCGCGATATCGTGACATGTCACGATTTAAGTCACGACATGTCGCGTTATCGCGGCTAGGAAACAGAAGAGGCCAAATGCAAATTCTGTCGGGATTTCCACGGGAAAGCGTTACGAAAGGTGCGGGAGACGCGGGACACGTGGCAGAAATGACGGAACCGGAGTAACGTTTCATAACAACGATTCTCGGCGCGAGAGATCGAGCGTTACGATTGCATGCAAGGGTTAGAATACCAAAAGGCGGGAATTGAAGCGAAGGGTCCTGAGAGTCGAAACGAAGCGTCATGGAGCAGCCGAGTACGCACGACAAAAAGGTTAAATAGTAGAAGTGTAGATGGATACGAGGCTGGAGATTGTAACAAAAAAGCATTACTTATTGAAATAAAGGATTTTTCTTTGGTAACACGACTTTTGTGTGTAAAATCAAAAGGAGATCGAAGCCAAAACTATTGTTTCACTGTCAATCTTTCCGTTGCATCATTTTGTCTTGTATCTATTTCGTTTACGCCATGGGATGGGTTACGATAGGTGAATGGTAGAATGATGCAGTTATATTCTTTTCCTTAGAGTCTTGCATCTGATCTGATTAGATTGTGTGTTAGTACAAGATCTGATCGGTTGGGTTGTTTTGGGGATTTCATCTCTTAACTTGGGATTTTGCAGGGAGGAGATCGTGAACCATTTTAATATCCTTCATTATTTTCCAGGTGATTCAAAATAACGGTTTCTGTTTTATTCCTTGATATGCTTAATTTCATGTCGGAGACTAACACTGAAAAACAGAACTATTGAATATAGATAAAACGAACAAGTTAACCTTAGAATAAATTGTGAATATTAGAACATCAAAAGGATTTTTGTTTATTTTTTTTGTTGATTAATCAAACAAGTCAAGATTACAAAGTTCATTAAGAATCAACAAAGGCCCCTTGTTAACGACTATCTGCAGGATTTTGAGTTATTCTGGGATATATCAGTTGCATGTATTAAATTGAATTCATTTTTATATATGTAAAGGTTGTTTCACAAAGAAACTTGGAGAGATAATAAAAGGAAGGAAAATAAAATAAATTATTTCTTTGCAAGAAAGAGTCTTTTGTTCGAGACTCTAAGTTGCGTGTTATTATTGGTAATATGACAAATTAACACTCAACATTTTGGCGCTAGAAGGAGGGCCTTATGTATTGCTTTGCAATTTTGATTTGTTCTAACAATTAACGTGGGTAGTTTTGTTTCCACCTATTGTGCTTGCAGGTATAACATTCAGACATTTTATACGCGTGATTCCTAGAGTTGAGAAATCTTTTAGAGTCCTAGAGTTTCCAAGCTGGCCCAACCTGAGTACATTGCTACTAGGTCTAAAACCACGGGGGAAACTATCTTCCAAAGTCTTTCTCCCACTGCTAGGAGGCCGAAAAACAAAACATTAGAAGTTGAAATACCACCCGGTATACTTGAGTTAGGGATTTCTTTGGACTCAAGTGCCTTTAGTGGGCCTGAACCCTTAAGTTCAAGTGGGATAGTAACACCAGTTGTATCTGTCTCCACGAGTTCCGGGAGTTCCAATTGTTCCCACGGGGTTGACACCTTTGAATAACATGGCCCAACAACAACAACAACAACAACGACCACCTGCCCTTTGGTATGGTGCTCGAGTTCCCCTTTAGATATTCCCGGGCGAGTCCACGACTTGCCTAGAAACATTGAAAGGGGATTACCCAAATTCATTCATGATGGTCCAACAACAGCGAGAAGATCATGTCCAAATCTATAAAGATTACATGTTTAGGCGGGGGGTTACTCACGAGGATGTTGCCCTGTCGAGTTTTCCCTGCTAGTCTAGACCACATTGCTAACGAATGGTATCGAAATTTGCCAGCGGGGTCCATAACTTCATGGGCCCGGCTAGAAACTGCGTTCATAGGTCAATTCGGACGAGTTAGTAGATCCCTCCATGACATACAATTTCTTCGTATCTTGCAAAAGACAAACCAATGAACCCATTCGAGCGTTCAATCAGAGATTTCAAAAGCTATATACGAATGTGACTCGTCACTTTGCGGTAGACCATGCAATTGCCTTGCAGCTATACTTCGGAGCCTTAGATCCTTTAACATATTTATTGACTAGAAGGAACCCTCAGGTTACAACCCTTCCTTTGGCTTATGCAGAAACAATGACTCTCGAACGACGAGATGAACTGCCGGCGCGGAGATTGTCTCAATTGACTGGGATGGGACAATATGGCCCATACAGCCAATTTGCCATGATGAACCAGGTAGTAGCACCACAGGCTCCGATGTTGAACAACTTCCAAACACCCACCCAAGTTACGCCATTGTCAGGTTATCCGAATGCTGCTGTTCAAGCGCAGAGTTTGATTCAAAATAACTCGATGGGTTTGCATGGGTTCGGTATGGGCAATAATCTGTTGACCATGCCGGGGTTTGCTCCAATTAACATGCCAAGCTCAGCAACTTATCCAACAATCACTCCCATTCAAAGTGTGAATCCGAGATGGAATCCACCTGCCCAAACTCAAGCCATTCAAAATGGGAATCCGGGATGGAATCCGCCTGCCCAAACCCAAGCCATTGTACCCGAGTCCAGAGGTGGCTAATGCAGCCAACGCATGCTGGACCTACAATTGCGAGTGCCTCAACCACAAGGGTCCAGCGCAGCCATAGAAAACATGAAAGAAACGTTGGCCAAGGTGTTGGTTACGGTGGGGAATGTCAATAAAAAAGTTGATCAAGCCATGGGCCATAACCGACCTCACAACCATAGAGGAAAAGGAATGTACAACACGCAACCTAACAACGGGCGGGTACCCAATCCCGTTGCCAACCAGGTAGACGTTTCGGAAGACTGTGGAGATGCAGGATCTTGTGATAATGATTGCCCGCACTGTGGCCACGTGAAACCGGAGTCTATGCTAACGGAGGTCATACATTCCCATGAAAATGAAGAAGAGGAGGATGTAGAATTTTTTGGAAGCGAAGATGAAGAAGCTTTGGAAGTTCATGCAAACAAACGTTTTGGGAAAGCAAATCACAAATATTACACTAGGAGTTCTAAAGAGCCCAAAACTTCCTCTGCTCCTCCCAATAATCAATTACTCCCTCCTGACCCTAAAGGAGATGTCAATCCCCCTCCTCCATCGAAGGTCGAAAAGTCTAAGATGATGCAAAACTTGCCAAATCCGAGAAAAGCTCACTTACGATTTGGTGGAAGATATGAAGAAGAATAGGGCCAATATATCGATGTATGACATGGCCCGATTATTAGGCCAAGAAGTGAGTTCACCAAAAGGATTAAATCCATCTGCACAAGTTCATGAAGCTAAAAGTTCTGAGTCCCAAGTGGTTGTACAAAAAGAAAAATGAGATATACCTCCCTTTTTGGTAACCATTAGAATTGCGGGTAAAAACTTGCACAATTGTTTAATAGACTCGGGGGCCTCGGCTACTATCATGCCCTTAGAAATCTGTAAAAGATTGGGACTTACACCAAAGCCTTCTAGGAGCAGGGTGGTGCAGTTGGACAGGTCAACCATGGAGGCAGTAGGAGAGCTGGGTGATGTGCATATTCAAGTCAATTCAGAACCCAGAATTCAACAGCGCATAGACATTTTGGTGCTCGATATTCCTATCAAATATGGCATGGTATTGGGAAGAGATTGGAGTAAGAACCTAAACGGTTACATTGTGACAGACTCTTCACACATGTGGCTACCTTGGAGGGGAGTGGCCAATCAAATTCGAATTGACGGTGAACCCAGACTCAAAGAGATGATCACAGATTACAACAAGCCGAACGAGATCCCAGTACATTGAAGCTAAGTTGGGAGCATACTGTTTGGACATAGAAGCACTCGAAAATACCCATGATGAAAGGATGGGGCACAACTTTATTGAAGGACATCAAGACATTTGGACCTTGAGATTTGATGGATCCAGGTCCAGACAAGGAGCGGGAGCCGGTGTTGAATTGTCATGTTCGAACCAGGAGCCTATATTCGCTGCATACAGACTACAGTTCCCTGCCACCAACAATATGGCAGAATATGAGGCTTTGATTCTTGGACTACAGCTGGCCATTCGGAAGAAAATTAAATATATCAAAGTCCTTGGCGATTCGGAACTGGTGGTGAAACAAGTGAGGGGACAATACATATGCAAGGATAGGCGGCTCAGGCTTTACCGAACTAGGGTCAGAGATTTAATAGATGAGTTCGACGCCTTTAACATTTCTCTGATCTCGAGAAAGGGCAATCGTACGCGAGACTCCCTAGCTGTAGCGACGAGTATGTTGAAGCCAGTGGACCATAAGAAATGCAAGAAGTTCTCTATAGAGTTGGTCCCTTGTCCCTCTATACCAGATAATGTTACGAACTTCCAAGTATTTGATAGTGACAGGCACATATTTCATTTTGTCACTAATTCTGGTATATTTGAAAAGCAGTACATAGATGAAGAAGAAAGGGACGTAGAAGAGGTAGTTTCGAAAGATAAAAATCCTGTAAAAAACAATCGGATGCCTGATGAGATAGCTTCATTAGAAAAAATCTTTGATATCGGAAGCAAACCAAGAAAAGGTAAAAGGGTTCCATCTCCTGGAGAGGGCTGTGATTTGGTTAACATTGGAAGTGCAAAAAATCCCCGGGAGGTATTCATAGCAAAAGCATGTACCAAGCGGGAGAAGGATTCCATAGCAGATGCATTAAAAGAATACATAGATTGCATTGCTTGGAGTTATAAGGAGTTGAAAACCTATGATCGGAATGTCATAATGCACACGATTCCACTGAAGCCAGAGTCCAAGCCCTTTAGGCAAAGACAAAGGCGAGTTAATCCATTATTAGAACCCTTGATAGAGAAAGAGGTGAAGCGACTGTTAGAAGCTAAGATCATCTTTCCCGTTAGGCATTCCACGTGGGTTGCTAATCTAGTCCCTGTGAGAAAAAAGAGTGGAGAAATAAGGTTGTGCATTGATTTCAGAAATCTCAACAAGGCATCCCAAAAGGACAACTACCCGTTACCCACCATCGATGAAATACTCCAAAAGGTAAACGGGTCGGAGATGATGTCATTCCTGGATGGTTATTCGGGATATAATCAGGTCCTTATCCATCCTAGTGATAGGATGAAGACTGCTTTACGACAAAATGGGGCACCTTTGCATACAGGAGAATGCCCTTCGGACTATTGAACGCAGGTGCCACTTTCCAGCGAGCTATGGATTTTGCTTTTAAAGGGCTTATTGGTAAGTGCATCATTGTTTACGTCGATGACATTCCTGTATTTTCTAAGAACAGGGAAAACCACGTCAAGGATCTTAAGAAAGTCTTTCAAAGATGCAGGGAACATGGTATATCTCTCAACCCAAAGAAGTGCATCTTCGGGGTAACGAGAAGGGAAAGCTGTTGGGACATATAATATCTAAGGATGGAATTTCCATTGACCTTGAGAGAATAGAAGCCATACAACAAATTCCTCGTCCCAATAGCAAGAAGGGGTTGAGATCATTTTTCGGAAAGATCAATTTTGTCAAAAAATTTATCGCAGATTTTGCAGAGATAGCAAGACCTTTGAACGACATGCTAAAGAAAGAGGTCCAGATCATTTGGATAGATGAAAGGATAGAGGCTTTTGATAATATCAAGGATGTGATTTCTAAAGCCCCGGTTTTGGTGAGTCCCGATTATACGAAGCCTTTCTATATCTACACATTTGCTTCAGATCACTCCTTTGCGAGTGTTTTAACCCAAAAAAGTGAAGGCGGCATTGAAAATCCCATTGCTTTCTGAGTAGTCCTCTCAAAGATGCGAAAGCGAGATATTCTACCCTAGACAAGCAAATGTATGCGCTGGTTAAGACTGTAAAAAATTTCGGGCACTACATAGTCCACAATAGGGTCTTTGCTATCGTCCCAGATCCTGCTTTCAAAGCCATGTTCGTTCAGAATGAATTAGGTGAGAAGCGTGGTAAGTGGGTTTCAACTTTGCAGGAATTTGATCTGGAGATTCAATCGATGAAGATAGTGCGGGGGCAAGGGTTAGCTAAGGCAATCGCGAGACGAGGATCTCGCAATTCCTTGTCAACATTATGAAGTCGCGGATATAACCAAGGAGGAGTGGTATGCAGATGTGGTGTACTATCTACTAAATGGTAGGTGTCCATCACTTTTGAATGCTAATGGTAGGTGTCCATGGTTAGCCTTGCGTTTGAAGTCTGCTAATTTTCTGGTTAGATCTGGCACATTATATAGAAAGAACCATGAAGGTATTTACCTTCGTTGCGTTGATCATGAGGAGGCAGTGCGAATACTCGAAGAGTTTCATGGTAAACATGGGACAGGGCATGGGTCTGCAATGCCACAGCCCATCAAATCCTCAGAGCCGGTTATTATTGGCCTCAACTATTCAAGGATGCCCATTCTCATGTGAGGTCATGTCACATATGTCAAACTACAGCCAATAGAGATAGAAACGCTTCCATGCCTTTACAGTCAGTAATCGAGTCCAGACCTTTCGCGCAATGGGGCCTGGATTTTATCGGGATTATCAGCCCCAATTCCTTCGATACTCACAAATATATTCTGACGGCTACGGACTATTGCACGAGATGGACCGAAGCTATCCCCACAAAGAATGCTACTGCAGAGGTGGTCATTAGATTTTTAGAAGATAACATTGTCACTAGATTCGGGATGCCAAACTCCATCGTAAGTGATAATGGTTCGGCCTTTTCCTCTCTGGAGTTTGCTAATTGGGCATTTGATAACAGCGTGAGTTTAAAGTTCTCCTCCAATTATTACCCGCAAGGTAACGGATTGGCCGAGTCATCCAATAAGAATCTTTGGTTGTCATAAAAAAGTTGTTGGAAAGGAATCCACGGGACTGGCACAATAAGCTTAAGTTGGCCCTTTGGGCTGCGAGAATCAGAATCAAAGAAGCAATAGGGACATCTCCTTACCATCTGGTTTATGGACAAGATCCCATTTTTCCTGCAAATCTCAGATTACAAACGTTGCACTTCATGAAAGATTATTTTGGAACTAATGATAAACTTGAGTCTAGACTAACGCAATTAATGCGCTTGGATGAAAAAAGGGATGAAGCTATGCTTCATTTTAGTAAACACCAAGACATTGTAAAAAGATGGTTTGACAAAAGGTCTAAGGCCAAGGCGTTTAAAATTTCAGATTTAGTGCTGTTATGGGACAAAAGACATGAGAAGAAGGGGGAACATGATAAATTTGATTACCTTTGGTTAGGTCCCTACCAGATTTCGGAGATCCTAGGGGAAAATAGTTTTAGACTAAAAACCTTGGATGGAAAGGATTTGGCACTACCTATCAATGGGTTGCACTTGAAGCATTACTTTCAAGCATGAGGTAGTTGGGCTTTGTATTATATGTAATAACGCTGTAATTTCTTGCTTTCATTTTTCGTGTTTAGGTGTGTATTATTCTTTTCTTTGACATGTCTAAGCTTTGTATTAATGTTGTGATCTGTTTCTTTGTGTGCAGATTTGATACTTAAGTGTGTGTTTCAAGAGATATCTAGTTTTGTGTCAATGCTGTAATTTAGTTTTTTTTGATGTGCAGATTTGATATGTTAGTATGTATTCATTTTTGTTTCAGGTTTTTATTGTATTAATGTTGGGTTTTTGCGTTTGTGTGCAGGTTGGACATTTAGGCGGTGGTGTTCCTTTGATTTCCTTTTCATTGCCTTACAAAAAAAAAAAAAAAAAGGGAATAAAAGCTTGATGTTGAACACATGCCTAAGATTGGGAGAATATGAAACATTGGAATCATGTTGTAAAAGCTCCACATGTAATACAAACAGTTAATTTAGATCATTTGAAGCTTGTGATGCATGAAAAAGTCGGTTTTGCATGACAAATCATCTCATTTGCAATTCACGAAATAATGCATTCATGTTCCATCTCACTTTTCATACATTTCACCGTAGTGGCATATGCATCTTAGGTGCAATTCATTTGAGTATGTTGAATCCTCTTAGGGTTATGTCATAACATAAATTTAAGTAAATCCTAAGGTTGGAAACTGAGTCTTGAAGTATCTAGGACCAAGCACGTTTCATACATTAAAAAGGATCTTGAGCAAAATGATCAAAACCTAACTTGGAGGAAAAGGTTGGGCGAAAATGGTTTTCATGTCTATCCTATTATGCAACATGATCCTAAAAACAGTGGTTTTGACCACTTCCATAGAGCTTAAAGCCTAAAATCAGAGTAGTAAGGATAGGGTTAAATTCTCATCTCGGTTGGTTGAGAATCTAATTCCCCAAAGCTTTGATTGGACCCACATGGAGTAGTAAGGATAGGGCATAAATTCTCATCTCGGTTGGTTGAGAATCCGATTCCCCAAAGCTCTTATATTTCATTTCGTATTAAATCTTAGATTGTAAGGATCGTACTATTTGTCCTCTGCAAAGGATGGGTAGTCATCCCCAAGGTTTAAGTAACAAGATTAATATTTTCCATTTACATTTAAAATCTTGGGTTGTAAGGATCGTACTATTTGTCCCTAACCAGGATGGGTAGTCATCCCCAAGGTCCAAGAAATAAAATAAATAAATTTTTCCCATCTCATCCTTATATTGGATTGTAAGGATCGTACTACTTGTCCTCTGCAAGGGATGGGTAGTCATCCCCAAGGTCCAAAGAAATGAAGATAAGTTTTGGATTATGGGGTTAGATAGGCCCATGCATGACATCATGTCTTGCCTAAAAAGTAAGACCACTGATTGTCTAGAGGGTTAGACTAGCATGACCATTTCTTCCATAATTGGTTTAGTTATTTTGCTCAAAGTGAGGTAAAGAATTCTAAATCAGAATAGTAAGGATAGGGTTAAACTCTCATCTCGGTTGGTTGGGAGTCTGATTCCCCAAAGTTCTGATTTCACATCCACTTGCACATGGGTTCAAGATAGTAGGGACTCATAACCAACTTTGGGATATAATGAACCGTTCACTAGTGGATCCTAAGAGGGTTTGGCGAGTCTTGAATGTTTGCACATAATACTACAAGAGTGACTATGCATTTTCTCATGGCATATTCAGTAGGATACACAAATCATTCACAATTTCGCATATGCATTCATGCAAAACCGATGATGGAATGTGGATCAAATTCAAATGATAAGGAAAGGAATTCATTGCACACACCGAGCTAATACTTGATGATTCTAATAATTCATGTACTTCTGATTTTGGGCATTAGTTATATTGATTATGGGCTAACCCATGTTTTCAAATTTGTGATTTATGTTAGGTTGGGTTCTTACTAAAATGCTCAAGAGCATTTGACAGCAGAGTCGCCATTTGTTGTGGTTCATCCACAACACACCCCAGTAGTGGGGACCCACCTTTGTTTTTGCAGGTTTTAGGGAAGATCTCAAAGACCCGGATGCTAAAAATGAAGAAAAGAAGAAAAATGCCTAAGTGTTGAAAGGGTCGCGAAATCGCGACATGTCGCGATATCGCGACATGTCGCGAAATCGCGACCTGTCTCTCCATCGCTGCAAAAATTTGAAATCTGTCGTGAAATCGTGACGTGTCGACAGCAGGACAGAAAAGGATGTCGCGAAATCGCGACGTGTCGACGGCAAAGAAAAAAAGGATGTCGCGAAATCGCGACGTGTCGGCGGCAAAGAAAAAGGGGATGTCGCGAAATCGCGACGCGTTTTTGGAAGCGTACGAAAAGTTGAAAGGGTCGCGAAATCGCGACATGTCGCGAAATCGCGACCTGTCTCTCCATCGCTACGAGTTGCCGAGAGGAAGCACAAGGAAAAGTGGTAGCGAATCGCTACCACTTCGTGAAGCGGAGGCTCAGAGGAAAAGTGGTAGCGAATCGCTACCACTTCGCAAAGACAAAGGCTCGGAACCAAAGTGGTAGCGATATCGCTACCACTTCTTGAAAGGAAGACTCGGAACCAAAGTGGTAGCGATATCGCTACCACTTCTTGAAAAGGCCCAGAACCAAAGTGGTAGCGATATCGCTACCACTTCTTGAAAGGAAGGCTCGGAACCAAAGTGGTAGCGATATCGCTACCACTTTTTGAAAGGAAGGCTCGGAACCAAAGTGGTAGCGATATCGCTACCACTTTTTTGAAAAGAAGGCAAAGCAAAGTCGGTAGCGATATCGCTACAACGAGCTACGGCGGGCGTACGGACCAAGAACATGTCGCGATATCGCGACATGTCACGATTTCGTGACATGTCGCGTTATCGCGGCTAGGAAACAGAAGAGGCCAAACGCAAATTCTGTCGGGATTTCCGCGGGAAAGCGTTACGAAAGGTGCAGGAGACACAGGACACGTGGCAGAAATGACAGAACCGGAGTAACGTTTCATAACAACGATACTGGCCGCAGAGATCGAGCGTTACGATTGCATGCAAGGGTTAGAATACCAAAAGGCGGGAATTGAAGCGAAGGGTCTCGGGAGTCGAAACGAAGCGTCATGGAGCAGCCGAGTACGCGCGACAGAAAGGTTAAATAGCAGAAGTGTAGATGGATACAGGGGCTGGAGATTGTAACAAAAAAGCATTACTTATTGAAATAAAGGATTTTTCTTTGGTAACACGACTTTTGTGTGTAAAATCAAAAGGAGATCGAAGCCAAAACTATTGTTTTCTTGTCAATCTTTCCGTTGCATCATTTTGTCTTGTATCTATTTCGTTTACGCCATGGGATGGGTTACGATAGGTGAATGGTAGAATGATGCAGTTATATTCTTTTCCTTAGAGTCTTGCATCTGATCTGATTAGATTGTGTGTTAGTACAGATCTGATCGGTTGGGTTGTTTTGGGGATTTCATCTCTTAACTTGGGATTTTGCAGGGAGGAGATCGTGAACCATTTTAATATCCTTCATTATTTTCCAGCTGATTCAAAATAACAGTTTCTGTTTTATTCCTTGATATGCTTAATTTCATGTCAGAGACTAACACTGAAATACCAGAACTATTGAATATAGATAAAACGAACAAGTTAACCTTAGAATAAATTGTGAATATTAGAACATCAAAAGGATTTTTGTTTATTTTTTTTGTTGATTAATCAAACAAGTCAAGATTACAAAGTTCATTAAGAATCAACAAAGGCCCCTTGTTAACAGCTATCTGCAGGATTTTGAGTTATTACGGGATATATCAGTTGCATGTATTAAATTGAATTCATTTTTATATATGTAAAGGTTGTTTCACAAAGAAACTTGGAGAGATAATAAAAGGAAGGAAAATAAAATAAATTATTTCTTTGCAAGAAAGAGTCTTTTGTTCGAGACTCTAAGTTGCGTGTTATTATTGGTAATATGACAAATTAACACTCAACAGGCACCAAAAAGGTGAAGTTGGTGAAGTTGCAGATGTTAAGGAGGGAGTTTGAGAACCTATAGATGAGCAAGTCGGAGTCCATGAGTGACTTCTTCATCCGGACAACGAATATTATCAACTAGATGCGGTTGAATGGAGAGAATATACAGAATTAGAGAATTGTGGAGAAGATTATGAGAAGTCTACCCACAAAGTTTGACTCAGTCATGATAGTGATTGAAGAATCGAGGGATTTGACGACCCTCTCTATGGATGAGCTCATGGGTTCCCTGCAGAAATGCATGAGCATAGGCTGAGCCACTCAACTCACTCCTCATTAGAGCAAGCTTTCAAGGCACAGGTCTCATTCCGAGACAATGGCAGACAAGATCCCACCAAGGTGCCTCTAGTTCTCAAGAAGGAAGAGGCAGAGGCAAGCGTGGAAAAGGCCACAAGTAAGGAGGAAGGTCAAACTGCAATGATGGAGAGACCAACTGCAACTTCCATCAAGCAAGAGGAAGAGACAGTGGGAAAAATCAGCAAGGTGGATCTAATCAGAAGAAGGATAAATCCAAGATCCAGTGCTATTACTGCAAGAAGTTCGGCCACTATATCTCTGAGTGCAGAAATAATATGGTCAAGGATAACCAACAACAAGCGCACTACACAGATGAAGTTGGAAATGCGGAGTGTAGAGATGTCTATGGAAATATGTTGTTGATGTGCAATATTGAGGAGGAGAGCCAAAAGAATATTTGGTATCTCGATAGTGGGTGCAACAACCACATGATTGGGAATAGAGATATGTTCTCACAACTGGATGAAATAGTCTAGTCTAAAGTGAAAATGGGGAACAACAGCAACGTTCCTATCAAGGGTAAAGTAAAAATCCTTATCCGCACCATGCACAATGAAAAGAAGCAGATCTGTGATGTGTACTATGTACTTGGGTTAAAACATAACCTACTGAGCATTGGACAACTTGTGCAAAAGGGGCACACTGTTCAATTTAAATACGGAGTCTGTACCATCAGAGATAGAGAGCATGCGTAGATTGCAACTATGTCCATGACGAAGAACAAGATGTTTCCACTACATATTTAGAATGAATATCTGATGTCATTAAGTGCAGTTGTGAAGGATGCTACCTGGATGTAGCATATTAGATTCTATCACCTGAGTTTTTATGGCCTAAACTTACTGCACAAGAAGCAGATGGTGAAAGGTTTACCCCTTATTGAGCAACCGAATCAGGTTTGTGAAGGTTTCTTGGTCGACAAAAAACATAGGGATGCATTCCCTGCAAGAAATTCTTGGAGGGCTTTATAGCCATTAGAGCTGGTGCAATCAAACATTTGTGGTCTGATGCAGACCAACACATTTATCGACAACAAATACTTCCTGACCTTCATTGATGACTTCAGCCGAAGGACATGGGTTTATCCCATTAAGCAGAAGTTAAAAGCATTTGCCAAATTTAAGGAGTTCAAGGCTCTAGTTGAGAAACAACGCGGTTACTAGGTGAAGACTCTCAGGACATATGGTGCAGGTGATTACATCAACAAATTCCAAAATTTTTGCAAGGCAAATGGAATTTACAAACAGTTTACTGCCAAATACACACCACAACATAACGGTGTAGCTGAGAGGAAGAAAAAAATGATCATGGAGATGGCACGAAGTATGATGAAGGTGAAAGGATTGCCGCATGAGTTCTGGGTAGAAGTTGTAACTTGTGCAGTTTATCTACTAAACAGATGTCCCACCAAGAGTGTGAAGGACAAGATTCCTTAGGAGGCCTGGAGCAATCAGAAGTCGAGTGTGGATCATTTGAGGGTTTTTGGGTGCATAGCTTATGCACATGTTCCAGATGAGAAGAGGTAGAAGCTGGATGACAAAGTAGAGAAGTGTATCTTCATAGGGTACAATTAACAAGCGAAGGCATATAGGCTATATAATCCTGTGACAAAGAAAATTGTCATCAGTCGAGATGTGAAGTTTCTTAAGGATGAAGCATGGAACTGGAAATCAAAGACTGGCCAACCAGAGCTAGCAATTATTAAGCCTGAAGACTTGGAGGAAGACTAGGTGCAACCACATGTAGCTTCAAGCAGCAATACTGGAGCTAGCAGCAGCACCGCCCCATCATCTCAATCGCCTCCACTTGCAAGTAGGATTCCCAACTTGAGGACACCCGCAAAGATGAGGAGCTTGCAAGACATCTATGAGGTAACCCGAATTCAGCTAGATGAAGAACATTTTGACTTTGCTTTATTTTTTGAGTGTGATCCAATTTCGTTTGAAGAAGCAAGTCAAAATAAAAATGGGTAAAGGCGACGAATGAGAAAATAGACACCATTGAGAAAAACCAAACATGGCATTTGATGGATCTCCTAGTAGGGAAGAAGATCATTGGGGTCAAATGGGTAAACAAAACGAAATTTAATGCCCAAGGAGAAGTGGATCGACATAAGGCCATACTGGTGGTAAAATACTACAAGCAGAAGTCAGGGATTGACTATCATGAAGTGTTGGAAGAAGACGTCTACATATACTAGCCACCAGGCTATGATCTTGAAGGACATGAAGGTAAGGTCCTGAAACTAAAGAAGGCCCTGTATGGGTTAAAGCAAGCACCCAGGGCATGGTACAATCAGATTGATGGCTTATTTCAGGATAATGGGTTCATTAAATGCCCATATGAGCACACCCTGTACCTGAAGATAAATGTTGAAGGGGGGATGATACTTTTTTGCTTGTATGTAGACGATCTAATATATATTGGCAACAACAATGTGTTGTTTGAGCAGTTTAGAACATCCATGATGAAGGAGTTTGAGATGATGGACTTAGGGCCGATGAAGTATTTTCTTGGCATTGAAGTTGACCAATCAGAAGATGGCATCTTCATTTCTCAAGGTAAGTATGCGAAGGATGTCCTGAAGAGGTTTAAGATGGAGGAAAACAAACCTGCCATCACACCTGTTGCCACAGGTCTGAAGCCGAGCAAGATGGATTCCAGTAGAAATGTTGATCCAACTCTGTTTAAGAGGCTAGTTGGCAGTCTCATGTATTTGACTGCAACTCGACTAGATCTAATGTTTGAAGTGAGCCTGATTAGTAGGTTTATGGAGACTCCGAAGGACACACATTGACAAGTAGGAAGAAGGATTTTACGCTATGTCAATGGGACACGAAACCATGAAATATTTTATACCAAAAAGGACCAACTTGAACTAGTGGGCTACCTAGATAGCGATTGGGTTGGCAGAAAATAACTTCTGCCTATGCTTTCCATATTGGTTCGGGAGTAGTTTCATTGCCGTCCAAGAAGCAACCGATAGTTGCATTATCCACTGTTGAGGCAGAGTATGTTGCCGTCACATTAGTCGCATGCTAGGCAGTATGGCTGCAAAGAATTTTGGGTGAGCTGAATCATCCACTAGAAGGGGCGACAACCATTTTTTGTGACAATAATTTTGCCATAGCACTATCGAAGGATCCAGTGTTTCATGGTCGGACGAAGCACATTGAAATCCGGTATCATTTCATCAGAGAGATGGTAAAATTTAGCGAAGTTCAGTTGTTGTTTTGTAGGTCCAAGGAGCAGGTAGCTGATATTTTCATAAAAAATTTGAAGGAGAAGGACTTCAACAAGCTTTGGGAAATGTTAGGCCTCAAATTCTGTGAAATCTAGTTTAAAGGAGGGTGTTAGAAAATTAAACCAAATTTGACACTTGAAGGGTTCTTTGACAGATCATATCTCTAAAATTCGATCGTCGTAACTTCAACGCATGCAGGAAGTTGTATTTGTTCGACGATTGGTCAGAAACCCTACTTTCGCATTAAACTCATGTCAGACAATTTGTGAGCCTTTCTCACCCTGACCTCCAACTATGACTATAAATATTGGTGCAAGTCAACATTTTGAAAATGGGAGTGCTAGAATAGCAGAAGAGTGCTAGAATAGAGCTATAGAAAGTGGGAAAAGGGAGCAATAGCCTCCAGGAAACCCCTTTTGTGTTTATCCTGCAAATTGAACTTGCAGATGTCTATAATAGCTTAGATTGAAGCATTGTAATCCGCTTATCATGATAAATAAAATCTCCATTTGTTTCAAGGTTTTATCATATTACATTTGGCTCCACCTTTGTTTTATTTATCACGAGTTGTTTCCCAAAAAATGAGTTTTAGATTCCTTTGTCCCTAAACAAGATCTTTCGCCATTTAGTTTCCCTGAGAGCGTAAGTCCGGGTTCGCCTATTCCTTGGCCGAAGCACCCACCTTGCTGCTTGGTTGAACGAAGGTCCCGCTTTGCTAAAATTTGATCCAAAGTCTGAGAGACACCGAGTGCAAGTAACTTGAAATACCCGGGCGCAAGACTCACTTGCGCCAAAGGTGTGGCGCAAGGGTCGGATGCGCCAGAGGTCTGGCGCACGGCCCACGTGCGCCAAGGGCTTGGTGCATGGTCCAAGTGCGCCAAGTGTTTGGCGCACGGTCCAAGTGCGCCAAGGGTCTGGCGCAAGGACCACTTGCGCCAAGGGTTTGGCGCATGACCCAAGTGCGCCAAATATTGGGCGCACGGCCCAAGTGCGCCAAGGGTCTGGCGCAAGGACCACTTGCGCCAAGGCTTGGCCGCAAAGAAGGATTGCGCCTTGACTTGGGCGCAACCGGGGAGTGCGCCCAGGCTTGGGCGCACGACGAGAGTGTGCCTTACTTGGGGCGCATGAAAATGGTGCGCCTCACTTGGGGCACATAGGGAAACAAGAACACCGAACTGGCGCAAACAAAATCTGAGGAAGAATGAGATAAAACTTGCAAAAACCAAAAGACAAACTTTATTGATTCAAACAGACTGCAAGATGCAGTTTTACAATGCAAGATTTTACAGAGACATCTGCAAGCAAGATTGCAGGATAACCACAGGAGGAGTTTCCTGGAGACTGCTGCTCCGACTCCTCTACTCTGCTCAGCAACTTTCCTCGAATTTCTTCTGCTCTTCCTCGATTCCTCGATATCTCGATTATATTTTCTGAAAGACCACTCCGCCTTTTATAGTCGGGTGGAAGGGAGGATAAGGCTTATCCTCTGACATGCGTCGCATTAGGGTTTCTTTGACATGCGCCGCATTAGGGTTTCTGCCCACTCGTCGAATCTACAG
This sequence comes from Wollemia nobilis, assembly GCA_028583015.1. Lineage (NCBI taxonomy): Eukaryota > Viridiplantae > Streptophyta > Pinopsida > Araucariales > Araucariaceae > Wollemia > Wollemia nobilis. The sequence goes on from JAQPPZ010016361.1 coordinate 388,861, forward strand.
CTAACGACATTAACGACGATGTTATCCGATCTGTCAGGGCATCAAATCTGGTTTAATTTTCTAACACCCTCCTTTAAACCAGATTTCACAAAGACTTTGATGCCCAACATTTCTCGGAGCCTGTTGAAGTCTTCCTCCTTCAAAGGTTTTGTAAAAATATCAGCTACCTATTCTTTTGACCTGCAAAATAGTAACACAATTTCATCAGCTTTCACCAGCTCTCTGATGAAGTGGTAGCGGATATCGATATGCTTCATCCTGCCATGAAACACTGGATCCTTCGACAGTGCTATGGCGGAATTGTTATCACAAAAAATGGTTGTCGCCCTTTTCGGTGGATGATTCAGCTCACCCAAGATTCTTCGTAGCCATACTGCCTGGCATGCGGTTGATGTGGCGGCAACATACTCTGCCTCTACAGTGGACAACGCAACTATCGGTTGCTTCTTGGATGACCATGAAACTGCTCCCGATCCAAGATGGAAAGCATAGCCGGAAGTGCTCTTTCGATCATCAGTGCTGCCAGCCCAATCGCTATCTATGTAGCCAACCAGTTCCAGCTGGTCTTTTTTGGCATAGAAAATTCCATGGTTTCGTGTCCCATTGACATAGCATAAAATCCTTTTGCCTGCTTGCCAGTGCGTGTCCTTCGGAGTCTCCATAAATCTGCTGATCAGGCTCACTCCAAACATCAGATCGGGTCTAGTTGCAGTCAAGTACATGAGACTGCCAACTAACCTCTTAAACAAGGTTGGATCAACATTTCTGCTGGAATCCATCTTGCTCAACTTCAGACCTGTGGCAACAGGTGTGATGGCAGGTTTGTTGTCCTCCATCTTAAACCGCTTCAGGACATCCTTCGCATACTTGCCCTGAGAAATGAAGATGCCATCTGCAGATTGGACAACTTCAATACCTAGAAAGTATTTCATCAGCCCTAAGTCCGTCATCTCGAACTCCTTCTTCATGGTTGTTTTGAACTGGTCAAACAACACGTTGTTGTTTCCAGTGTAAATCAGATCGTCTACATACAAGCAAACGATTATCATCTCGCCTTCTGGGTTTTGCTTCAGGTACAGGGTGTGCTCATATGGGCATTTCATGAACCCATTCTCCTGAAAGTAAGCATCAATCCGACTGTACCAAGCCCTGGGTGCTTGCTTCAACCCATACAGGGCCTTCTTCAGCTTCAGGACTTTACCTTCTTGTCCTTCCAACTCATAGCCTGGTGGCTGGTCTATATAGACCTCTTCTTCCAACACTTCATTCAGGAATGCAGACTTGACATCCATCTGGTACACATTCTAGCCTTTCTGGGCTGCCAATGCCAGGATCATTCTAACTGTGTCAAGTCGAGCTACAGGTGCGTACACCTCATGATAGTCAATGCTTGACTTCTGTTTGTAGCCTTTTGCCACCAATCTGGCCTTGTGCCGATAAACTTCACCTTGGGCATTAAACTTAGTTTTGTATACCCACTTGACCCCAATGGTCTTCTTCCTTGCTGGGAGATAACTCAACTGCCATGTCTTGTTTTTCTCTATGGCCTCAATTTCCTCATCCATCGCCTTCACCCATTTTTGATTTTGAATTGCTTCTTCAAATGAAATTGGATCACACTCAAAAAATAAAGCAAAGTCAGAATGTTCTTCTTCTTGAAGTCGGGTTACCTCATAGATGTCTTGCAAGCTCCTCGTCTTCGCGGGTGTCCTCAAGTTGGAGATTCTGCTTGCAATTTGAGGTGTTTGTGATGATGAGGTGGTGTTGCTGCTAGCTCCAGAGTTGCTACTTGAAGCTGCAGGTTGATGCACTCGTTCTTCTTCTACGTCCTCAGACTCAATGACTGTTGGTTCTGGCTGACCAGTCTTTGATTTCCAGTTCCAGGATTCATCCTCCAGGAACTTCACATCTCGGCTGATAATCATCTTCTTCATCACAGGATTATACAACCTATATGCCTTCGACTCTTCACTATACCCAGTGAAGATGCATTTCTCAGCTTTGTCATCCAACTTCTTCCTCTTCTCATCTGGGACATGTGCATATGCTATGCACCCAAAAACTCTGAAATGAGCAACGCTTGGCTTCTGGTTGCTCCATGCCTCTTGAGGAATTTTGTCCTTCACACTCTTTGTGGGACACCGATTTAGCAGATAGACTGCACAACTTACAGCTTCTGCCCAGAACTCATGAGGCAAGTTCTTTGCCTTCAACATACTTCGTGCCATCTCCATAATGGTTCTGTTCTTCCTCTCAGCTACACCATTTTGTTGTGGTGTGTATCTGGCAGTAAGCTGCCTACGAATTCTAGTTTGCTTGCAAAAGTTTTGGAATTCATTGGAGATATACTCACCTCCTCCATCTGTCCTGAGAGTCTTCACTTGGTAGCCACTCTATTTTTCAACCAGAGCCTTGAACTCCTTGAATTTTTTGAATGCCTCTGACTTTTGTTTGATGGGATATACCCATGTCCTCCGACTGAAGTCATCAATGAAAGTCAAAAAATATTTGTTACCGACAAATGTGTTGGTCTGCATTGGACCGCAAATGTCAGAATGCACCAGCTCCAATGGCTGTGAAGCTCTCCAAGACTGTCCTATAGGGAATGCATCCCTGTGTTGCTTTCCGACTAAGCAACCCTCACAAACTTGATTTGGTTGCTCAATAAGGGGTAAACCCTTCACCATCTGCTTCTTGTGCAGCAAGTTCAGGCCACTGAAGCTCAGGTGACCGAATCTGAGATGCCACAACCAGGTAGCATCCTTCTCAACTGCACTAAAAGACATCAAAGATTCATTCTGAATCTGCAGTGGAAACATCTTATTTTTAGTCATGGACACAGTTGCAATCTGCCCATGCTCCTTGTCTTTGATGGTGCAAAGTCCATCCTTGAATTGAACAGTGTACCCCTTCTGCACAAGTTGTCCAACGCTCAACAAATTGTGCTTCAAACCAGGCACATAATAGACATCGATGATCTGCTTCCTTTTACCTTGCCTGGTACGAATGAGGATTTTTCCTTTCCCCATCATAGGAACTTTGTTGTTGTTCCCCATTTTCACCTCAGACTGGACTGTTTCATCCAGTTGTGAGAACATCTCTTTGTTCCCCGTCATGTGGTTGCTGCAACCACTATCGAGATACCAGATATTCTTCTGGCTCTCCTCCTCAATACTGCAAGTTAACAACACATTTCCACCAACATCTCTACACTCTCCATTATCAGGCTCATCTGTGTAGTGCGCTTGTTGTTGGTTATCTTTGGCCATCTTCTTTCTACACTCAGAAATATAGTGACCAAACTTCTTGCAGTAATAACATTGGATCTTTGATTTATCCTTTCTCTGATAAGATCCTCCTTGTTGGTTTTTGTTGTTGCCTCTTCCTCCTTGCTGATGGAAGTTGCAACCGGTCTCTCCATCATTGGAGTTTGACCTTCCTCCTTGCTTGTTGCCTTTCCCACGCTTGCCTCTGCCTCTTCCTCCTTGAGAACCTGAGGCTCCTTGGTGGGAGTTTTCTCTGCTACTATCTCAAAATGAGACCTGCGCTTTGAATGCTTGTTCCAGTGAGGACTGAGTTGAGCGACTCAACCTCTGCTCATGTGTTTGCAGAGAACCCATGAGCTCATCCACAGAGAGGGTTGTCAAATCCCTCGATTCTTCGATTGCTATCACCACTGAGTCGAACCTTGCTGGTAGGCTCCTCAACATCTTCTCCACAATCCTTTGATTCACCATGTTCTCCCCATTCAACCGCATCTGGTTGATGACATCCATTGTCCGGGTGAGGAAGTCGCTTATGGACTCCGACTCGCTCATCTGCAAGTTCTCAAACTCCCTCCTCAGCATCTGCAACCGCACCAACTTCACCTTGTCAGTGCCCTGGTAGGAGCTGGCCAAGATTTCCCAGGCCTCCTTCGATTTGGTTGTTGCTACGATTCATAGGAAGATTGTCTCCTCAACCGCTTGCATTATGTAAAATAATGCCTTCTGGTCCTTCTTTCGGTTCTCCTTCAGCAAATCTGAATCTTCCTGGGAGAGTGCGCTCAACGCTGCTGCGTCTGCTGGCTCTGCATAGCCATTCTGGACCAGGTCCCATAGCTCCTGCGACCCAAACAGGATCCTCATCTGGATGCTCCAGTAATCATAATTTTTGTCGTTGAACCATGGGATCTGCAACTGCAACGAGTTGCCACTAGAAGCCATTGCTTCTTATCGTCCACGGGCAGGCTCTAGCTCTGATACCAATTTGAAAGACATCGAGCGCAAGACTCACTTGCGCCAAAGGTGTGGCGCAAGGGTCGAATGCACCAGAGGTCTGGCGTACGGCCCATGTGCGCCAAGGGCTTGGCGCACGGTCCAAGTGTGCCAAGGGTCTGGCGCAAGGACCACTTGCACCAAGGGTTTGGCGCATGACCAAGTGACCAAAATTGGCCAGTCTGGAAGTGCACCAAATATTGGGTGCACGGCCCAAGTGCGCCAAGGGTCTGGTGCAAGGACCACTTGCGCCAAGGCTTGGCCGCAAAGAAGGGTTGCGCCTTGACTTGGGCGCAATCGGGGCGTGCGCCCAGGCTTGGGTGCACGATGAGAGTGTGCCTTACTTGGGGCACATGAAAATGGTGTGCCTCACTTGGGGCGCATAGGGAAACAAGAACACCGAACTGGCGCAAACAAAATCTGAGGAAGAATGAGATAAAACTTGCAAAACAAAAAGACAAACTTTATTGATTCAAACAGACTACAAGATGCAGTTTTACAATGCAAGATTTTATAGAGACATCTGCAAGCAAGATTGCAGGATAACCACAGGAGGAGTTTCCTGGAGACTGCTGCTCCGACTCCTCTGCTCTGCTCAGCAACTTTCCTCGGATTTCTTTTGCTCTTCCTCGATTCCTCGATATCTCGATTATATTTTCTGAAAGACCACTCCGCCTTTTATAGTCGGGTGGAAGGGAGGATAAGGCTTATCCTCTGACATGCGCCGCATTAGGGTTTCTATGACATGCGCCGCATTAGGGTTTCTGCCCACTCGTCGAACTGCAGCTACCGACATTAACGACGATGTTATCCGATCTGTCAGGGCATCAAATCTGGTTTAATTTTCTAACACCCTCCTTTAAACTAGATTTCACAAAGACTTTGACGCCCAACATTTCTCGAAGCCTGTTGAAGTCTTCCTCCTTCAAAGGTTTTGTAAAAATATCAGCTACCTGTTCTTTTGACCTGCAAAATAGTAACACAATTTCATCAGCTTTCACCAGCTCTCTGATGAAGTGGTAGTGGATATCGATATGCTTCGTCCTGCCATGAAACACTGGATCCTTCGATAGTGCTATGGTGGAATTGTTATCACAGGAAATGGTTGTCACCCTTTTCGATGGATGATTCAGCTCACCCAAGATTCTTCGTAGCCATACTTCCTGGCATGCGGCTGATGTGGCGGCAACATACTCTGCCTCTATAGTGGACAACGTAACTATCGATTGCTTCTTGGATGACCATGAAACTGCTCCCAATCCAAGATGGAAAGCATAGTCGGAAGTGCTCTTTCGATCATCAGTGTTGCCAGCCCAATCGCTATCTGTGTAGCCAACTAGTTCCAACTGGTCATTTTTGGCATAGAAAATTCCATGGTTTCGCATCCCATTGACATAGCGTAAAATCCTTTTGCCTACTTTCCAGTGCGTGTCCTTTGGAGTCTCCATAAATCTACTGATCAGGCTCACTCCAAACATCAGATCGGGTCTAGTTGTAGTCAAGTACATGAGACTACCAACTAACCTCTTAAACAAGGTTGGATCAACATTTTTGTTGGAATCCATCTTGCTCAGCTTCAGACCTGTGGCAACAGGTGTGATGGCAGGTTTGTTGTCCTCCATCTTAAACCGCTTCAAGACATCCTTTGCATACTTGCCCTGAGAAATGAAGATGCCATCTACATATTGGACAACTTCAATACCTAGAAAGTATTTCATCAGCCCTAAGTCCGTCATCTCGAACTCCTTCTTCATGGTTGTTCTGAACTGGTCAAACAACACATTGTTGTTTCTAGTGTAGATCAGATCATCTACATACAAGCAAACAATTATCATCTCGCCTTCTAGGTTTTGCTTCAGGTACAGGGTGTGCTCATATGGGTATTTCATGAACCCATTCTCCTAAAAGTAAGCATCAATCCAATTGTACCAAGCCCTGGGTGCTTGCTTCAACCCATACAGGGCCTTCTTCAACTTTAGGACTTTACCTTCTTGTCCTTCCAACTCATAGCCTGGTGGTTGGTCTATATAGACCTCTTCTTCCAACACTCCGTTTAGGAATGTAGACTTGACATCCATCTGGTACACATTCTAGCCTTTCTGGGCTGCCAATGCCAAGATCATCCTAACTATGTCAAGTTGGGCTACAGGTGTGTACACCTCATGATAGTCAATGCCTGACTTCTGTTTGTAGCCTTTTGCCACCAATCTGGCCTTGTGCCGATCAACTTCACCTTGGGCATTAAACTTAGTTTTGTATACCCACTTGACCCCAATGGTCTTCTTCCCTGTTGGGAGATAACTCAACTGCCATGTCTTGTTTTTCTCTATGGCCTCAATTTCCTCATCCATCGCCTTCACCCATTTTTTATTCTAAATTGCTTCTTCAAATGAAATTGGATCACACTCAGAAAATAAAGCAAAGTTAGAATGTTCTTCTTCTTGAAGTCGGGTTACCTCATAGATGTCTTGCAAGCTCCTCATCTTCGTGGGTGTCCTCAAGTTGGAGATTCTTCTTGCAATTTGAGGCATTTGTGATGATGAGGTGGTGCTACTACTAGCTCCAGAGTTGCTACTTGAAGTTGCAGGTTGATGCACTCGTTCTTCTTCTACGTCCTCAGACTCAATGACTGCTGGTTCTGGCTGACCAGTATTTGATTTCTAGTTCCAGGATTCATCCTCCAAGAACTTCACATCTCGATTGATAATCATCTTCTTCGTCACAAGATTATACAACCTATATGCCTTTGACTCTTCACTATACCTAGTGAAGATGCATTTCTCAACTTTGTCATCCAACTTCTTCCTCTTCTCATCTGGGACATGTGCATATGCTATGCACCCAAAAACTTTGAAATGAGCAACACTTGGCTTTTGGTTGCTCCATGCCTCTTGAGGAATTTTGTCCTTCACACTCTTTGTGGGACATCGATTTAGTAGATAGACTGCACAACTTACAACTTCTGCCCAGAACTCATGAGGCAAGTTCTTTGCCTTCAACATACTACGTGCCATCTCCATAATGGTTCTGTTCTTCCTCTCAGCTACACCATTTTGTTGTGGTGTGTATCTGGAAGTAAGCTGCCTACGAATTCTAGTTTGCTTGCAAAAGTTTTGGAATTCATTGGAGATATACTCACCTCCACCATCTGTCCTGAGAGTCTTCACCTGGTAGCCACTTTGTTTCTCAACTAGAGCCTTGAACTCCTTGAATTTTTTGAATGCCTCTAACTTTTTTTTGATGGGATATACCCATGTCCTCCGACTAAAGTCGTCAATGAAAGTCAAAAAATATTTGTTACCGACAAATGTGTTGGTCTGCATTGGACCACAAATATCGGAATGCACCAGCTCCAATGGCTGTGAAGCTCTCCAAGACTGTCCTACAGGGAATGCATCCCTATGCTGCTTGCCAACTAAGCAACCCTCACAAACTTGATTTGGTTGCTCAATAAGGGGTAAACCCTTCACCATCTGCTTCTTGTGTAGCAAGTTCAGGCCACTGAAGCTCAGGTGACCGAATATGAGATGCCACAACCAGGTAGCATCCTTCTCAACTGCACTAAAAGACATCAAAGATTCATTCTAAATCTGCAGTGGAAACATCTTATTTTTAGTCATGGACACAGTTGCAATCTACCCATGCTCCTTGTCTTTGATGGTGCAAAGTCCATCCTTGAATTGAATAGTGTACCCCTTCTACACAAGTTGTCCAATGCTCAACAAATTGTGCTTCAAACCAGGCACATAATAGACATCGATGATCTGCTTCCTTTTACCTTGCCTAGTACGAATGAGGATTTTTCCTTTCCCCATTATAGGAACTTTGTTGTTGTTCCCCATTTTCACCTCGGACTAGACTTTTTCATCCAGTTGTGAGAACATATCTTTGTTCCCCATCATGTGGTTGTTGCAACCACTATCGAGATACCAGATATTCTTCTAGCTCTCCTCCTCAATACTGCAAGTTAACAACACATTTCCACCAACATCTCTACACTCTCCATTATCAGACTCATCTGTGTAGTGTGCTACGATTAGTGGGAAGATTGTCTCTTCAACCCCCTGCTTTATGTAAAATAATGCCTTATGGTCCTTCTTTCAGTTCTCCTTTAGCAAATCTAAATCTGCCTGGGAGAGTGTGCTCAACGCTGCTGTGTCTGCTGGCTCTACATAGCCATTCTAGACTAGGTCCCATAGCTCTTGCGACCCAAATAGGATCCTCATCTGGATGCTCCAGTAATCATATTTTTTGTCATTGAACCGTGGGATCTGCAACTACAACGAGTTGCCACTAGAAGCCATTGCTTCTTATCATCCACGGGTAGGCTCTGGCTTTGATACCAATTTGAGAGACACCGAGCGCAAGTAACTTGAAAGACCTGGGCGCAAGACTCGCTTGCACCAAAGGTGTGGCGCAAGGGTCGAATGTGCCAGAGGTCTGGCGCACGGCCCACGTGTGCCAAGGGCTTGGCGCACGATCTAAGTGCGCTAAGGGTCTGGTGCAAGGACCACTTGCACCAAGGGTTTGGCGCACGACCCAAGTGAGCCAAATATTTGGCACAAGTGGTCCTTGCACTAGACCCTTGGCCCAAGTGCACCAAATATTGGGCGCCCGACCCAAGTGCGCCAAGGGTATGATGCAAGGACCACTTGCGCCAAGGCTTGGCCGCAAAGAAGGATTGCGCCTTGACTTGGGCGCAATCGGGGAGTGTGCCCAGGCTTGGGCGCACGATGAGAGTGTGACTTACTTGGGGCACATGAAAATGGTGTGCCTCACTTGGGGCGCACAGGGAAACAAGAACATCGAACTGACGCAAACAAAATCCAAGGAAGAATGAGATAAAACTTGCAAAAAACAAAAATACAAACTTTATTGATTCAAACAGACTGCAAGATGCAGTTTTACAATGCAAGATTTTACAGAGACATCTGCAAGCAAGATTGCAGGATAACCACAGGAAGAGTTTCCTGGAGACTGCTGCTCTGACTTCTCTGCTCTGCTCAGCAACTTTCCTCGGATTTCTTCTGCTCTTCCTCACTTCCTCGATATCTCGATTGTTTTTTTGAAGGACCACTCCGCCTTTTATAGCCGAACGGAAGGGAGGATAAGGCTTATCCTTTGACATGCGCCGCATTAGGGTTTCTCTGACATGTGCCGTGTTAGAGTTTCTACCCACTCGCCGAACTGCAACTATCGGTATTAACGACGATGTTATCTTATCTGTCAGGGCGTCAAATCCGGTTTAATTTTCTAACAAAGTCAAGCTTCGGGGCCAAGCCCGAAGTCACACTTGGGGGAGTCTTTGCCCCGAAATAGCAGTTAGGTGCCACTTCGCCCGAAGCTGCAGTTCGGGCTTTTGCTGTCATGTGAAGCTGCGGTTGCGAACCTCCGTTTATCACCCCTCCGTGAGCGAAGCACCCCGAAGTTGCGCTTCGCCGGCATCTCCTCCGAAGCAGCCGTCTTGCCAAACGCCCGAAACTGCCATCTCGCTGTTTATTTCAGCGAAGCTCCTTCCTCGCACTTTAAACCAGCGAAGCTGCCATCTAACTGTTAGTTTCAGCGAAGCTCCCGTCTCACTGCTGAATTGCGCGAGTCTTCCGCTGCGAACCTTAATTCCTTCAATGACATCATCAAATACAAATGTTCATGCAAAGCAGGAAATGAAAAGAAGAGAAGCTGTAGAGGACAGGCTTCAGTTATTGCGCGATGTGGGCGGATCATTCAGGCCGGGAGTACTAACGGCTTTAGTAGGAGTGAGCGGGGCTGGAAAGACTACATTGATGGATGTTATTGGAGGGAGGAAGACTGGCGGCCATATTGAAGGCTCAATCACCATCTCTGGTTATCCCAAGAAACAAGAAACTTTTGCACGCATTTCCGGTTACTGCGAACAAAATGATATTCATTCTCCCAATCTTACAGTATACGAATCCCTGGTTTACTCCGCTTGGCTCCGTCTTCCCGAAGAGGTTAATTCTGAAACAAGAAAGGTATGTATTTACCAACTGCTGTTTCTTACTTTCTGTCTTGTGTGTGAACTGATCATTTTATTTGAACACTAAAGTTGAAACAAGCATGCTTCTTTCCGTAGACGTTCGTGAAGTAAGTAATGGAACTTATAGAGCTGGATAACCTAAGGGAAGGTCTGGTGGGTCTTCCTGGAGTGAACGGTCTGTCTACAGAGCAAAGAAAGAGATTGACCATAGGAGTTGAGCTGGTAGCCAATCCTTCAATAATATTTATGGATGAGTCCACCTCTGGCCTCGACGCACGAGCTGCCGCGATTGTGATGAGAACAGTTCGGAACACTGTGGACACTGTACGAACTGATGTTTGCACCATCCATCAACCCAGCATAGATATCTTTGAAGCCTTCGACGAGGTACAGATTCTCACTTAACATATCCTTGTGTTCTAAAAAAGAAAAATTGGTGACTTTTGGCGAGCATTACATAAATTTTACATCTTATATTTTCATGAGTTCATCTAGGTTAAAAGGCTAAAGTAATTTTTGTTATATGATTAATCTATAAAAAGTAAAGATAATTTATTTTGTAGGTTTATTGTATAAGGTAAAATATATTTTTAATTTAAAATAATAAATTATATAAATTATGATTTTATAAAAATATTATTTAATAATATATAATTATTTAATTATAGAAAATGATTTCATTGAACATGCTGTTTACCTTTATTAAATTATACCTTAATTACTTAAACTATCTACCACCTTTAAATAAAATCTTCATAACTAAATTCAATATTAAAAATTTTATTCTTCTTATTAATATATATTATGTTCCTTGACTATTCACATTAAATTAAACAAAACAATCTATTCCAATCCTTCGGAAATCATTCCGCTGTCCCTATTTTGTAAGACTAATTTAATTTATTATTATTATTTTTTCCCTTGTTTTTTGCACCAATTTATTATTATTATTTGTTCCCTTGTTTTCTGCACCAATCTTAAAAAAAAATCGAACTTTTATTTTGGTAAGATAAAGCCAACCATCTATCAAAATTCGAAATCGAATAAAAATCTATTTAACAAACCTCGTTACTCTAATCAATATATATTTTTTAAGAGAAAGTTTACAAATTACATCAACAACCACCCTCAAGGGATTTGAACACAAAACCACTTAAAAATAACCATCATCTTAACCACTAAAACAACTGCCTATCGACCTAACCAATATACTTAAAGCAATGTGAAATTTATTAATTAAAAAACTATTCATGCCTTATGACTGTATGACCACGGTCCCAAGAATTCAGAAACTTAAGAACATGGTCAGTGTGACCACGGTCCCAAGAATTCAGAAACTTAAGAACATGGTCAGATAAATTTTCGAGTTGATGTTATTTTAACAAAATATTTATTAATTTTTTTTAAATTTATATTTTTATCTATTTTTAATCTAAAATATGGGAAAAATATAATTTAAATAAATAAATAATACGAACGATCTTAATAACCACCAGAAACCTGCCTTATAAATAATAATCCCCTGCTCTAACCAACATCTCGACATCAGTTGAATGCCAGACAGCAGGGATTGCCATGCCCAAGCCTTCACCTCAGGCTTTACAATGTATGTGTGCAGGAGGTAATCCGTGTTTTGTTGTCCACGTGTTCCATTACCCTTTTAGGGGGCACACATATCATAGGTGTGGGAGGAGGTTATCTGTATTTTGTGGTCCTTGTGTTCCATTCGCCCTTACGTATGTCACTTTCTTTCTATTTGAAATTTTGAAGTTCATTCATTCCTCTGTAAATTTCGAAGGAGTTCATTCCTCTGTAAATTGAACCGAACTTTTAGGAATATCTTTTCTCGTTACAACCAAATTGGATGGTTTGATTTTATGCTTCAGCTTTCAAATATCATAAAATACAATTTTGAATGGTGAATATGTTGTTTGAAAGGTTCTTTCGTTCATTTTATTAAAAAATATTAAATAAAATTTATTATTAATATTATTATTTATTTATTTAAATAAATAATATCAAATTTAATTTTAAATAATATTATTATAACCATTATATATGACAACTGACCACTAGACTTTAGTGACTTGAATCATTGCTGCACTCTTGCAAAGAGTGAGGATCCTTTATATCTATTAACCCTTTTGAAGGGAATCAATGTAAAATGGGACATTACCTTTTTAATGACTTTGAACCATGATTGCATTCCAGTTTGATGATTTATTCTTTTGAATATAATAATTTGATTGATTGTTAATGCTAACATAAGTTCATCTAAGAGAAAATCAAAGATCATATAAGTTTTAGCATGTTCTTCCCCTCCTTAAAAAAATATATTTTAAGTTTATCTTTGAACTTCACTTTCAAGAAAACCAAAGACCACGTACTTTTATACATATTAGGCATGTGTTCCTTTAAAACAAAACAAAAAAAAATTAAAGATTTCTTTAATAAGTTATGGGTTTTTATTGAGATCATTTTCATTATAAAAATCAAACATTGCATTAATTTTATTACATTTTTAATAAGTATATCTAACTTTGCCTTTTGATCAGCGATAGTTTTTATTTATCTTTCAATCTCCATCTTCTTTAAATTGCTAAGTTTTCACAATCAATTCCTTTTATATTAAATGCTTTAAATTATGCCAAGATGAAATTCAACATCCTTAATGGTTAAAATATTTGTTGCTCAATTTCTATATCTATAAATATCTTGTCTATAACAACCTTACAATTTCTTAATACCTTTTTTAGGGTTCTTATCCATTCCCCTATATTCCAAGATATTATTTTCATTGTTATTTTGAGTTTAGTCCCACTTCTTGTTAGCACTTGTGATATTTGCTTTTGTTTTCCCATATCAATATCCTTGTGGGTTTTTTTTTTTTTTTTTTGTTTCTTGGGTCTTCCTCTTTTTTTTTCATTCCCAACAATACATTCATCTTCATCTATCTCTTCAATTTTCTCACATTGCTCATAGTAAGACTTATCATCTTTAGGTTTGTCTTGTTTTGAAGGATCTAAAGTGCAAGGAATAACCTCAAAAGCACAATATTCTTTATGTTGCCCTAGAAACCCTAAAGTGCAAGGATGCTCTTATGTAGCAATTACCTTCTTATTATGCTCTAAAAAACCTAAATTGTTATGGTTTCCTCCATATTTGTTTCTTTATCGTGCTGCTCTTGAAACCTTGATGTGCAAGGGATAACATCTTCAATGTTCATCCCTTTCACTCATATTTATTGAAGAGGATTTTATACTACTTGAGGAAAATGAAGATGATTTACCCAGAATAAACTTTACCTCTTTTGTTGTCTTTGTTTTAGGATTTCTCTCCACATCTTCTTTTGCACCTTTAATTCCTTCCGAACTTACCAAATTATACTATAGATAGGTTTTCTTTGCCTCTTCTTTCAGAGTAGAATATCCTTTATCTAATCTAGCTTCTATTGATATATAATTTATTTGCTTTGTCTTGAAGTTTATCTCATGGTTAGATTTTTTTCTCTTTCTTCATAGTTTTCACTTTACAAATTCTTGCCATGTGTCCAATCTCATAACAATTGTGGCAATAAAATACAATATTTTTATAATCTGCTTGTTGATCTCATTCTCTTGATTCAAATCTTATCTTAATGGATTGTGGTAAAGGTTTTGAAATATCCATGGCAACACATATTTGGGTATATATAGCATGATTTCGCTCCTTAGTAGTTAGTCCTTGATGAATTCCCCTTGGGTATTTCCAATATTCTTCAAAACATCCTTATTTATAAGCTGATATGGAAGTCCAAAAATCCTAACCCATACTAGAAGCTTAAAAAATTTGATTCCATGGTCTCAAATAAAGTGCATCTCTTCTTCTAAACCATGGACCACCAATCATTATTTTATCCCTATTTTTTGAACTAGAAAATATGATGAGAAAAAACCTTTAGGAAGAAAAGATAAAGTAATTTGAATTTAATCGCCACTTTCCCTTGATCTAATTTTGAATCTCCAAAAATCCTAGCCATGATCTATGGAACTTGCATATTAACCCTCTACTTTTAAGAACCATTATATCATGCTCAATCATCTCATCCTTGATACTCACTTCTAGTGTAACATCTGCTACCTAGATTGAATTTGCCATGTATTCACTCTTCTATTTATCTCCAACTTGGGCATCCATACTTTCAACCAGGGCATCTTGATTTCCCTTTAGGGCTTTCAAATATGACTTTTCTTCCATACTAGCTAATGAGGCTTGCTCTTGGTATACACTCACTTTTGGTTCACCTTCATTTGCTACCTAGATCAAAATTACCATGTATTCGCTCTACTTATCTCCAACTTAGGCCTCCATACTTTCAACTAGGGCATCTTGACTTCCCATTAAGGCTTTCAAATATGACTTTCCTTCCATACTAGCTAATGGGGCTTGCTCTTGGCTTGCACTCCTTCTTGGCTTACCTTCTCTCCTATCTCGCACTCACTCCCAGCTTGCACTCTCTCTTGCCTTGCACTCGATCTCGGCTTGCACTCCCTCTTGGCTTGCAATAGCCCTTATCTTTTCTTCTTTCTAACATTCCTTCACTTCAACAGTTTTTTGGAAATAATGTTCCACACATTCATATTAAGGGTTTGAAGCATTGATTCACTTTGGATGAACCCGTTGCTCTTCTTCCATGACTAAATCTTGGCTTGCACTCCCTCTTAGATCATACTTTCTCTCGACTCACACTGGATTTTATTCAACTAGATCACACTTTGCTTTCTATTTGCTAATCACACTTACTCATCACTTCCAACTTGTTCTTACACTCACTCTTGATTCATGCTTGCACTCACTTTTGGCTTCACTCACTCCTGGATCGCACTTGCACTCACTGCTACACTCACTTTCACCTCGCACTCACACTCACTACTGCACTCCCTCTCATCTCACACTTGTACTCATTACTACACTCACTCTCGACTTATTCTAGGTTGCACTCAATTTCGATTGTACTCACTCGTACTCATTGTTGCACTCACTCCTAGCTCATGTTATTGCACTCCCTCCTGGCTTGCACTTGCACTCACTATTGCACTCAAGAAACCATAAATAAAGTTGAAAATATTTCTTATCATAAATATTAGATCGTAAATAATAAATAGTTTTAAAATCAGAAGTCAACTTTTAACTTATTTTAATTAATTCTTTGACCTAAAGAAACAATAAAACAAAAATTTCCATTTTTTATCATTTTTAAAGGAGTAAATATTCAAAATCTTGATTGGAGATTTTATTTTCATTTGAAATATAAATATAATATACATGGATTCTCAAAAATGGAAGGGACATGTTATTCTAGTATAATTTTACATAATGATTCTTCTTTTTATTTTAAGATTTAAGTTTAAATACTTTTTTTACAAGTTGTAGTACAAAAGATATTTGAAATAGTATTGTTGATTGGAGAATTGTCTAACTTATTGTGTGTCTCAAAATCCGTAAATAGATTTAAAATAAGGGAGATTGTGTCCTTATCAGCCTCTGTATTTAGGTCAAATCCTCACTATATTTGCTAATCTAAACTAATTTAATCTAATTATAGAAAATAATTGTTGAATTTAAATAAGTGATTTTTTAGAAGGTAAGGATGTGAGAGATTAAAGCAAATTTACATAAAATTAAATACATTCATAGTCATAACAAGGAGAGTGGATGATAAGTAAAAATATGAGAAAATTGAATAACAATAGTGTCTTCCTATGCATGTGAAATAAAAAATAACAAGAAATAAAAAATAAATAAAAAGGTAGTGCCACAATCACCATACATCCTATAATCCAACAGAGCAATGCCACAATTGGAAAGTAAAAATTCCTACACAATTCTTATTATACCCATAACTAGATCAAATTACAATGTGGGTATAATAAATTGTAGCTCTAATTTTCTCAATGCCAAAATATGTTTACAATGGACCCCATAACTCTTATTTCTAGGAAGAATTCACTTAAGAATTTCTTGGGGTGAGAAATTTCAACTCAGTAATTCTACTAGTTCGGGGGCATAATTAGTAAAATGATGAACCTCCAAATGCCATATTCCTCTAAATTCCTTAGTACCTAGCTTATAAGCCTTCTAGATGAATTATGGAGCCACAAAAAACAAAAAAATTCTTTCCCAAATGTCTTCCTTAGCTTGTCCCATTTTTTCTACTAATGAATGATCTCTCTTCTACAACTAGTGATTTGATTTTATTAATCCAATAAAAGCTTTGTATTGGGTCACATATCTGGACTCTACTTTATAAAATGAATCCTCTATATATTCTCATTGCTCATTTATTGGTTTTATAAATTTTCTAAGCATTGGTAACCTTGAGGCAGTGATCGAGTTACTACATTTCTAGCAACTTTATGAGGCACCAAAGTCAATGTTCGAATTCATAATATTTTTGAGAAATGAATAGAAGCAAATCATCCACTCAAATATTAAATAAAAATATAAAAGAAAAAGAATAAAAAGCAAGAGACACAAAAATTGGTGGTGTCCTTGAGAATTATAAAAAATCATTGTATTATTTGTGGATAAGAGTCACAATAATATAATAATTAAATGAGGAGTGGTGGGGGTATTTATACCAACACAAAAATTCCAAATACATAAATGAATCTAACCTTAAGCCAATGTAAGAAGAAAGGCTTTAAGGTTAATTATAAGTTTATAAGGTAGGTGTAACCATAACAAAGCTTTTTTTTTTTAAAGCGAAAAACTCCTTGCAAGGCCACCTTGGTCTAAGATACCATGCACAAGGGGTTCTACATCATAAAATTCACCCAAGGGTCGCACCCGACCCTACCCGCACCAACATTATCAATTGGATTTTGGGTACCCAATTCAACTTTTTTGTAGGGTGAAGATTCGAACCTGGGACCTCCCTTGGAGGATTGCCCTCTCCTCTCCAACTCACCTACAACACCTGGGTATCATAACAAAGCTTATTGTGGAATATAAGGATTACATAATAAAATATTACAATTAATTCAATACATTGTACAATGATTTCCCTTAGGTCTCTCCAAGATTCCATCATACAATATCAGCCTTAGTCCTATATCAAATTATAATTTCAACATCCCCTCATAATTTGAACTAGGGGGCCAAGGAGAGAAGAAATTAATGATAATAATATCTCCCCCATAATGGATGCTCTAGAGGACCTCTGTAGTTGAGGTAGATCCTTTAGAATCCCACTCATCATTTAGAAGATGCCCACCCACCTTCAGGAATCAACTTCAATCCTTTATAATTCTAGAAAGCAATTATTTGTTGGATGTTCTCTTTTATAGTATTTGCAAATGGTTTTTGATTTTTTTTAGCTTGGCCCTTGGGACCTTGGATCTTAGCCTCCTTAGTTTTGAATTCCTTTACACGATCCTATATTTGTGCCATCACAATTCCTCATTGTCACCTAAAATTAAACTAGGAGAGCAAAAATATGATCAAGAGCAAGAGTTTTTTGTGATTCCAAGAACATATGAATCATATGAACCATAAGGTTTAATATTTGAAAATAATATGAGATATTAGCAAGGATCATGGTTATGCATAAGGGGTAGTACCGAAAAAGTATTTATCAAATCGGGGTGAATCAACGTGAAAACTGTATAAACTATGGGGCAAATTTTTCAAATTTTTGAAGAAATTTTTTCAAAACATGGCGATTTTTTTTTCAACTACAAGTATCAACAAAATTAGCAGAAGGCGATTAGCGAAAGGTGATTAAGACGTAGAAGGCGACTGACAGAAGGCGAAAAGGATGACAGAAGGGACTGACAAAGGCGACTAGAGAAGGTGACACAAGGAATAGAGAAGGTGACTAACAAAGGATGATAGAAGGCGACTGACATAAGGTGACTGACATAAGGCAATGACACAAGGGACGAGAAGGTGTAATGACACAAGGCGACGGAGAAGGTGACAAAGGTGACAAGGACATAAGGTAGACATAAGGTGACTAAAAGAAGGAAAAGTGACTAACATAAGGGAAAGGGATGAAAGGAAAGGGACAAAGGTGACACAAAGGGAAAAAAGGAGAAGGTGACTGACAGAAGGCGACTAACAAAAGGGAAGTGACTAGAAAGGTGACACAAGGTGACTAGAAGAAGACGACCGACACAAGGTGACTGGTAGAAGGTGACTGACATAAGGTGACTGGTAGAAGGTGACTGACACAAGGTGACTAGTAGAAAGCGACTAGCAGAAGGTGATTGGTAGAAGGTGACTGGTAGAAGGTGACTAGCACATGGCGATTAGCACATGGTGACTGGAAGATGGCGAGTGGCAAAAGGTGAGTGGCACTAGGCAAGTGGCACATGGTGACTGATAGATGGTGAGTGGTGCAAGGCGACTGATAGATGGTGAGTGGTGCAAGGCGACTGATAGATGGCGAGTGGCACAAGGTGACTGGCAGATGGCGAGTGGAACAAGGTGACCGCCATAACCATAAATAATATGGTACCACATGTCCTCCCTTCTACCATGTGTCATTCATGCGTTAACTCCTGCCATGCGAAAAATCTATAAATTCATTTGCAGGGTCATTTGTAGCTTTTCCCAGAGCAACTTTAAAACCTTTTTCCAACATTTTTAGGGCATTTTCCACAGCGGTTTTAGAGAGTTTTTAGAGCATTTCCAAGCAATTTTAGTGCATTTTGGCAGCATTTTTAGAGCATTTTGGCAGCATTTTTATAAGGTTTTGCCAGCATTTTCCTGCTTTTCAGAGATGACTAGTTGTTCCTCCCCTCTTCCATCCAAAGTTCATTTCAAGTACACCTTCTGCCCCAATCTCAAGAGCATTTTCAACACTCCTGATAGAGATTCCCAGTGGATTTACACCGTTGGACTTGTTGGTGTGTTGAAGATGCCTCAGTTGAACATTAACGTTCAGTTGATGCAACGGATCATTTCTTGTTACAACCATGACGTGTGCACTATTTTGATCCCTATGGATAACAACGAAATTGTTTTTTCGGTTAAACCCTCCGATGTGCAGTGACTAACAGGGCTACCATTTTTGGATGGTGTACTGGTGAACAACCAGTACGCCTTAACCGACGATGATAAATCCACCCTAGGAAACCTTTACGTTGTTCATCCTGACAATCTGAAAGGTATAATTTGAAAATTTATTTTTTATTTAACATTAAATATTGTTTTGCTATAGTTTCATTTCTCTAAAAATGTTCTCCTTGTTTTATTTTTTGTTTTCTAATAATGTTCTCTTTTTTCGATCAATTCTTCTAAGTCCAAAAGGGGCTTAAACATTTCGAATGTTGGAGACAAATTTCTATATGCTTGCATTGAATTTTTTAGGCAAGGCTTATTCTGCAGGGGCGACCTACAGAAATGCCTTTTTGGGCACTTTCTTTATTGCTTCGTTGTATTGATGGCGGTAAATTTGACTGGTGCACGCACATTTCCAACCGCCTGAAGCACGACCTTTTGAGTGCCCAAAAAATTCAAGCATCTGCTTACACAGTGACTACCAACAATTTTATTCTTTGTTTATTTTAGGAAGCTTATTTCAACCTTCAACAGAGCAGTCCTCCCATTGCATTGCACCCCAGTTTGTTGTCTATTGGCATGTCGATGGTGAGATACAGGTAAAAATATTTGTTGAAATATCTTTATTTTCTTTTTTTAATTTTATCTTTTTATTCTCTAATTTTGTTTTGAAAATAGAAAAGAGCATCTCAGTCTTCAAGTAAGAGGGATGCCGCATTTAGGATTCTGGAAGTATCTGTTGATTCTGACATGCAATCGCAGTCATCACCAATGACTCCCAACAAACGTGTGAGGTCTGATGATGGTCGGATTCAGCATACACCTGCGACACCTTTTATTGGAGAAACAGTTATAGTCGACGTAGAAGAGGTTACCTCCAACCCACAAGGTAACCTTACTCTGCATTGTTCAAAAATGCTTTTTTAAATGATTTATTTTTTTGACTTAAAATTATGTTTTTTTAATGTGTTTTACGTATTTTTCAGACAAAGGGCAAATGGTTGAAATATCAATGGCTGCAGAGTCTGAGTCAGGTATGTATATTTTGAATAAATATTTTTTAATGCTATTGTTATTTACAAATGATTTATTTTATGTTCTTGTGTGAAATTTAACAGAGGGACCTCGTAGATTCAAAAGGCTGAAAAAAAATATGGCTCCACCACCTGACCCTCCACGACCACAGCCACAACCACAGCCACAACCACAGCCAAAGTAGGTTCAGGTCCACCCAAAGCAAGTTCAGGTCCATCCACTTCAGGTTCCACCTACGAGGAACCAATCACGCATGCGTGGTAAAATGTTCCTCACACCACCACCTCACAATGCAAGAAGTGCTACAGAGACACAAAATGTGTCATCATCTAATATTTTTGTTGTACCGATATTAACCTTGGAGAATTTTTCAAATGTTGAGAGTGCATCTCAAATGCCCTCGGGAACTCTTGATTGTGACTTTCTTTATCAGGGTATGAATCCTAAAAATTTCCCTTTAAAGGCAAGTGATATTCTTGAGGATGAAGAGGGCATTGATGGAGAAGAAGATGATGTCAATGTAGATGCCGTCGAAGTTTCCCCCTCCGACCCACAGCAAGTCATCGCCCGTACTGTTACAGAAGATGATATCCTAAACGTTTCTGAAAATGTGTTATTAGCCGATGCATGTAAAGTTGTAGTTCATAATACTCTTCTTTCGGATATTGATAAATTGAAGGAATGGGAATATCGGGCCAAGGTTTTGATTAAAGCCATCAATGGCCGATATAAGAATTTTTCAAAAAGAAAAGAGTTGTTTCTCAAGATGGAGAATGAGCCCCAAAAGCTCGATGCCTTGCTACATAAAGCTGAATATGGCACTATGGAGGCCGAGTCTACATACAGAGATGAAATTCTTGTCGTTGTTATGAATCATTTGGAAAACCTCAATGCAGAAGCCCAAGCTTATTTTAATGAATGGGCACTTGATCAGAACAAAGTAGCAGTTGCAGAAACAACACGACTTACAGCTGATGTAAGTTCTACATCTAACTAAAAAATATTTTTTTGTTAAATATGTTTTGTTTATAAATATTAACCTTTTTTTATTTCTGTTTTGTAGTCTAATTTCCAGCACCTAAAGCAACAAGTCAGTGCCATGAAAGTTTTGATCAAGACTGCCAAAATTAGCATTAATAATGCTATTGAATTGAAGAAGAGGTTACAACAGACGGTTAGAGAAAATAATTACCTAAAGAAGGTTATCAAATATGGGGGCCTGGATGTCGAGGCTAAACTGAAAGAAAAGGAGAAGGAGCTGAATGCACCTTTCAAAGAAGATCCAATGAAGGAAGAGAGTGCCTTGTTATCGGGGATCAACACTACAACAGAAAGTTTGGTTAGGGTTGGGGCATTAGAAGAAAAGGATATTGAGGTAGATGTGGGTGGACCTTCAGGAAACATTGAAAAACAATAGATCTTTGTTGTGTTGGGTTTCAAGTGAAACAAAAACTCTTTATATCTTTATATTTTTATAAATATTTAAGACTGGTATTTTTTTGAAAATTGAAATCAATGTTAGAGGCAATTTCTGAAAAATTCATATTATCATTTTGAAGTTTTGTTTTTAATTATTGTTATGTTTTAATTTGAAGTGGAATAAATAATGTTTGATATGTTTGATATCCTTTTTGAGAATTGAAATCAATGAATGAGACTATTGTCAAAAATCAATGAATGAGACTATTGTCAAAAAATGTTTTATCTATTGGAAATTTTGTTTTCAATGTTGTTATGTTAAGATTATATGTGTTGATGTATTAAGTAATTTGAAGTGGAAGAAATAATGTTTGATATGTTTTGTAAATTGCAAATGAATGGTATCATTTTTTAGAATTGAAACAATGAATGAGACTATTTCTGAAAAATATGTTATCTATTTGCAATTTTGTTTTGAATGTTGCTATGTTATGATTATGTGTTGATGCATTAAGTAATTTTAAGTGGAAGAAATATTGTTTGATATGTTTTGTAAATTGCAAATGAATGGTATCATTTTTGAGAATTGAAACAATGAATGAGACTATTTTCGAAAAATGTGTTATCTATTGGAAATTTTGTTTTGAATGTTGTTATGTTAGGATTATATGTGTTGATGTATTAAGTAATTTGAACCGAAAGAAATAATGTTTGATATATATTGTAAATTGTAAATGAATGGTATCCTTTTTGAGAATTGAAACAATGAATGACTATTTTCGAAAAATATGTTATCTATTGGAAATTTTAAGTGGAAGAAATAATGTTTGATATGTATTGTAAATAATGAATGAATGGTATCTTCTTTAAATATTGAATTCAATGAAAGAGAGTATGTTTTGATTATTTATGATGATGTAAAAGTTTGTTGTTCTTAATTTGAAGTGGAAGAAATAATGTTTGATATGTGTTATCTTTTTAAACCTTTGTTTTGAATGTTGTTATGTTTTGATTGTTTGTGTTGATATATTAAGTAATATTGAATTATGTGAATGCAGTAAGATGTTCTTTTATGTTATATGAATTAATTTGAAATGTCAAAAAATACAACATAGGCAATTACTTTCATGAATAACAAATATTACAAGAAAAATAATGTAACATGTGAAATCAAATCAAATGATAGCATCCTTTCATTCAGATATGTGAAATCAAATCAAATAATAACATGTGAACTCAAATTAAATCAAATGAAAACATCCTTTCATTCTGATATGTGAAATCAAATCAAATGATAGCTTCCTCTCATTATGATATGTGAAATCAAATCAAATGATAATATGTGAAATAAAATCAAATGAATGCATCCTTGCATCATAATGTTGGAAGCTGGAACAAACTCTTTTCAGATTGTACAAAATGTTCTGCACTCATTCCCAAAATTTTTGTCGTCACAATCTGACCAGTGTTACCATCATCCTCATCATTATCAATATTCATTACACCTCTTCTCTCTGCCAAAGAACTCCAATGTGACAATGCTCTTTCGTAAGGAAACTCCTCCACCTCATAGGCCGACACATATACTCTCAAGCAATTCTCCAAATTTTTGTCCAACCTATTTCGAACTTTAGATTTTATATA
Organism: Wollemia nobilis; assembly: GCA_028583015.1. Classification (NCBI taxonomy): domain Eukaryota; kingdom Viridiplantae; phylum Streptophyta; class Pinopsida; order Araucariales; family Araucariaceae; genus Wollemia; species Wollemia nobilis. The sequence continues at coordinate 412,258 of JAQPPZ010016361.1, forward strand.
TGAAAGTGCACTGAACACCCTTTCATCTTCCACGGATCCCAAAATCATCGTTTGACATAATTCATATAAATGAAAATATTCACTCATAGTATGTTTTAAGACAGTACTTGGTTGTAATATTCTCCACAAACGTGAAATAGAACCTGCTTCATGACGGTTAGAGAGTTGTGAAACTTGAGCAGACATTGTTGTTCCAAAATAGTTGGATTGTTTTGTCAAAAGATCTTTGTTCAGAATGCCATTGATTTCAATGCCATTGACTACAACACTTTGACTAAAATGGCCAGCAAGTCTGCCCATGTATTTGAGGAACAAAGAATTTATAATCTGGTATTCATTACAAGGATCCCAAAACATTGGATTTACCACACCCATAGCCTCTAGCAATTCATCTCTTTGAAAACGGTCTCTGATTTCTTTTGTCAATGATTATGCTATTTGTTTTAGTTTAAGTTTTGTATCATCCACAACCACATGAAATCTATTGTAGGTTATGGGCATTTGCTCAACTTCATTTGTAGCTATATCCAATCGCACACCATAACAATATAAAGGTATTTCATTTCCATGGACATTAATACACAGATGATCATTAATATTGAACTTCAAAAAGCTTCGAGGACTATTCACACTTGTTAATGCTCTCCAACTCTCAAACAAGGGATCCATAAAATTTTGACCAGATGCATACATCATATCAATATGCATGCAAATTTGTATTCTCACCTTGATGAAATCCATAATATAAATCAATCTTTCTTGTGCAATTTTGATCAAAGTATTCATTTTTTCCAACATTGGAAGAATTCCACACAATGTGAGAAGAGTTTCAAAGTCACTCATTCAAAAAAGTAAATCTTTAGCCTTATCAACCGCCCTACGATTTGCATACATAAACCCTATCAAGGATTGATATTCTTTGAAAACTCTTAATGTCGGTAGATACATCGAAATCCACCTAGTATCCACATCTTTCAACAATTTTTTACCTTCGGTAACTCCTAGTGCAAATTGTTGAAACTCTGAAAATATTTTTGGACTACGTGAAAAATATTCATGAATTTCATGGACAAGCTCTTCCACTCTGGCAACATTTGTAAATGTATCCACAATTTTGTATGCAAGATTCATTCTATGAGCCATGCAATGAATAGGGATCAAATATGGGGCAACCGATGTTTGTAGTCTAACACAAAGACCATTCCTGTGTCCTTGCATTGTAGCAACACCATCAGCTCCTACACATATTAACTTAGTGGCTATTTCAATTTCATTCATTCCTACTTCTTCTTTTAAACTAGTTACAACAACATTGTAAATGTTTTCTGCATTACAATTTTCCACCATTTTGCGTATTCCTAGTAAATGAGGTTGCCTTGAATGATTTTCCAATGTGTAAACATGCATGCAAATCCAAGATGTATTGTCAACTGCAGTCACCTCATCAATTGAAAGTGAAATGAATTTTGCCTTTTTTACTTTCTCTCTGAGGTCATTCTGCTCAACCAATGACAGACATTTTGCCATTTCCCAACCACTTCGATCCGACCAATGAGCGTTGGGTAAGTTCTGCACATTAGCTAGTCAAAATAGAGATTTATAATCTATGAAATCAGACATAGGTCTACCCTTCTTAAGAATAGAAAATACAACAACAAACTGCAAACTTTTTGAAGCTAAAGTTAACTTATTCATTTTTTGAAATTGGGCTTGAATCGTTGCACCTTTCTCAACCAATGTTTGCTTTTGTTTCATTTCTTTATCATATTCTTCCGCATATCTCATATGTGTGCACTCTGATGCATCCTTCCACCTATAAGTTTTTTGTGTTGCTCGATCACCTTCTTTTGTTTTGATATAAACCTTTCCACAATGTTTTTCTACTGTATCTTTCTTAAGTTGCAATCTATGCTCCTTTTCATGTTTCCAACTGCAAATTACGCATCTTAATTCTGTTATATCATCACTACTATTCTCTGGCAGCACTGGCTCAATAAATGGAAATTATGATATCCAATCAGGCTGAAATGATCTATTAATTGTCCACCTAGATAACCTTGCACGTTTATTTTTTTAGATGAAGATTCTCCGAAAGTAGGGACTGCATAAGAACTATTAGTTTCTTTTCCACTTGGCGTGTTAGATTCAGGAATCTCTTCATGTTGTTGTTCGATTTGATTGAGATTATCTTCATGTGTGGACTGTTGATTATCGTGGATATGTGGAAGTGGAGGAATACCAGGGTTAACAGTGTTTTCTGTAGAGATAATTCTAGTGTCAATAGTAGATTCATTATCACTATGGCATTTAAAAGCATACTAGTGTTTTCTACAGATAAAAGTGAACAAAGCCATCAACCAAAAAACACACTTCTTTATGAATTGAGGACATTATATTTAAAATTAACAAAGTAAAAAAATTAACTGGTGAGTAAAGGTGTTCATACCTTCAGTTTGTGCAGATGTTGATGGCAGACTAGGTTTTGAAATATTAGGAAAGTATTTGAGGATACTCCTTTTATTGGAAGACTCTCCTCCCTTCTTTCCACTTGCCTGTAGTTGACATTTTTACCTGTATGAACAGAAGAATAACATGAACAAAGAACATCATTTTTAAATATGAAAATAATAGGTATAAAAGAGAACTACTGCTAGAGACAACAGAATCTGTGATTGTCCCATGAATATTGTTCGCAAGTAGAATAAACCTCCTTATTGAGTGTCCATTAATAAAATGAAAAATGAAATTTAATGGTAAAAGAAGCATACGGATAAATTGAGTCACCTTCTACCGATACCTTCGCATCACCTTCAATCAATCACCTTCATACCAGTCACCTTCTTCAATCACCTTCTACCATCACCTTCCATCACCTTCTATCATCACCTTCTTCTAGTCACCTTCTTCTCACCTTCTCATCGCCTTCTTCCTCTATCAGTCACCTTCTATTAGTCACCTTCTACCAATCACCTTCTCTCACCTTTTTTAGTCACCTTCTATTGCCTTTAGTCACCTTCTATTCCTTCTATCACCTTCTATCACTTTTATCACCTTCCTCACCTTCTATCAGTCACCTTCTACAAGTCACCTTCTGTCAGTCGCCTTCTTCCAATCACCTTTTACCAATCGCCTTCTACCAATCACCTTCTATCAGTCACCTTCTCAAGTCACCTTCTATTAGTCACCTTCTACCAGTCACCTTCTCATCACCTTCTTCGTCACCTTCCGTCACCTTCTTCGTCACCTTCTCATCACCTTTTTCATCACCTTTCATCCCTTCTCTCACCTTCGCCAGTCACCTTCTACCAGTCGTCTTCTTCCAGTCGCCTTCTGGCAGTCGTGGACTCTGGTTTTGTTAGTACTCTGCTTTGTATCGCTCGCTATCCAAAAAAAATGTTGTAATTGTATGGGAGTCGTTGTCAGGTTTAGCTATATATAATGGGGTACAAGGGGCGATTTGGGTGGGATATTTCTTATTTTAAATAAATTTAGGGCAAAAATTGGGCGGGAAACCTTATGACAACGGGGCGAATTTACCCTAAAAAAAATTAGATCCCAAAATTTTTGGGCGAACGGGCCGACCTCTATGGTCCCAAAAATCGCAAAATTGACATTTTGGAAATCCGAATATTCGTGCTAAATTGCGAAATTCGCCACTAAGCAAAACCCTAGCAAGGATACACCATAACTTCTTACTACGTAATAGGCCAATCATTTGGAATGACCAAATACTATAATTTCTTCCACTGAGATGAGTAATTAGGGTTTGATGATCCACCTTCCACAATTTAATGCCTAACACTACTATAAGTCCTTAAACTAATGCCACTAATGCATAGATTTTGAAAAATTGTACGATTTAAAAAATGGGTTTAAAATGCTTTTGTATCCATAAGTTATGACCTCCAAAATATTTGACCTAATGCATCTCAAAAAAGCAAAACTTAAAGCCCTTAACTTTAGAAACATGAGATCTAATTGCTTGCTATAAATTGGTATTCTATAAGTTATTGGTTCTTTTCACTTGTATCTTTCAATATAACGCTTCTATTCTTATGTGATTGTGACAATTGATGCATTTTTATTGACTTAGAGGTTTTAAATACCTAAATAAGGGATATGCATGTTTACAAGAGGATACATATTAGCTTTATATCCATTAACAAGTTTGAAAATCATGTGGGGGAATCAAACCCTAGGCTCTTTTGTTCCAAACATGATGTGCTAGCCATTGTTCCATGGTAGTGGATGACAAGGGATCAACATAGAAAAATATTTACCTCTTTTCACTCCATTGAAGACATAGCAAAATGACTAACAAGAGGTTTGAACATAGAACCTTTTTCCTATAGAATCCACCCACCAACCAATCTACTATTGTAACCAAACATGATAAAGCCAAGATACATCCATAAAAAACATATTGAATAACATTTTGTGATAGTTAAACAAAATATATGTTCGAGTCAACCATCGACTCCAATTGCCATGTCATTGCTATGATAAAAAAAGGTGTGGGTTCTTCATATTCAAGCCACCTATTATTGGAAGAAGAAGAACCTCTTTTAGATTACAAAAGTAGTGCATGATTAATCAAAACCATATCTCTCATTATGATACGCCTTAGTACGCCATGCCCTCGCTACAATTGTGTCTATCTCAATTAGATGGAGGCATATACCTTCCCCATAGATAAGGGATTTGCATGCCTTGTATTATGCCAATCCAAAGTGGGATCCCTTTTTAAAATAAATTAATTCTCACCAATTTTGTAAGCCATTCATCCCTTTTGCACTTCCTTCATTTTACGACATAAGATCAAATTAATATTTAATGACATGAGATCAACTTCTAGAAATCGAAAGTGATTCTTTGAGGATGTAAGATATTTTTATCTATTTCTTTTGAAAAAATGAATATGAAAAAGGATAGAACAACCTTTTTTCCTGTAAAAATGCTTATGAGGCATTGATGGAAGAATTGTCCAAGGATTTAGAAGAATTATCAAATACATCAAACTGCATTTCTATGTGACAGAGTGAGGTAGTTCCATACCTGTTTTGATACCATGTTGGAATTTATAATATTTTCCAAAAATAAATAGAAGCAAACCATCAAATCAAATCTTAAATAGAAAGCATAAAAGGACAAAATGAATAAAAATCAAGAGATACAAAAATTAGGGGTTCCCTTGAGCTTCATAAATAATTATTGTATTATCGATGGATAAAAATCGTAACACACTAATAATTAAATGAGGAGTGTCAGGTGTGTATATACCAATATCAAAATCCCAAATACATAAATGAAGTTAACCTTAATTTGATATAACAAGAAAGTATTTAAGGTTAGTTACATATTTATAATGTGGATCTAACCATAATAAGTGAACCATGATCCATAGGGCTTACATAATAAAATATTATAATAAATTTAATACATTGTACAATGAATGCCCTTAGGCCTATCTAATATTACATCATACAATGTTGGCCTTGGCCATGAATTATATTATAGTTTCAACACTAAATTGGTGAGAGATCCTAGTTCCATCCTTTATCCTTGGACATGGAGTCTACAAAATTAGGATCACTCAATGATAAAATTACAAAATTTTGTTGGTTCCCCTCATTTTCTTGTAGCAACATGTTTAACAAAACCCATTATATATATATATTTTTCATATGGATCCAACTCCATTGGAATCTTAGTCTCCCGTATAATATCTTCATATGGATTCTCTAATATCCCTTTCTAATGTTCCACTAGTTTCTTCAGTTTATCCACCAATGACTTTAACTTTTATTTCAATTTAAGTGTGGTGTCATTCTTAGCTTTGGCCTTATCTTCAAATATTTTATATAATTTATCTTTAGTAAGGAGCATTTTATAATCAATGAAGATATTTGGTTGCACAACATTTTCCAAAACCTAAATTTTATCTATCATATCCTAGATATGAGTCCCAATGGAAGTATGCTATCCTTGCAAATTTAAAGATATTGTTCAACATCTAGAATCACCTTTAGCTATTTGATTATCTTGTTCTTGTTTATTACCCTAAGATTTTACAATTGTGCTATCATCATTATAGATAGTATTTTGATGACCTCTTGATATCCCACATCTCACATTTACAACAGGTTGATGCTTTTCTTGTTGAACAATCTTGGTAATTTGACTTAGGATGACCTCTACCCTAACAACAAAGTAAAAAGACAATTTAGCATACAAAGCCTCAATATTAATGTGGTCCCATAGGGACTTTCACTTGTTCCATTTATAAGGTGCTTCTTTTCTCTTCTATTACCCCATTCTTGAAATCCTTGTTCTCCTTTTGAAGCTAGACATTTTTTTTATCACTCCATATATGTCCTACACTCGTTCCACTCATAGCTCTGAATCCCTCTTCTTTTGTTCTATTTGCTACCTGAGTTGAATTTTAATATTAGGCAAGTTATACTGAAAGATAATCTAATTGTTTCCTTTGCTTATCATTTTTTACAATATTATTCTATAGCTCCTTTGTTTTCTCAACTATACATTACCTACATATTTCTTTAGGGATTTGATATCTTGTTGAAGTTTGTTACTTCCATTGCTCCAACTAAGTCATTGCTTATGGATTTTTCTACAATTATTTCTTATAGTGGCTTCATTCTTCATAGCCATTTTGTTGTATTCCAATATGATCCTAAGATACAATTGACCCATGAATTATAGCATTAAGTAAGGATCAAAGCAAGTTAAATCCAACTTAAAATTTTGGTGATGAAGATGATCAAAGTTATATAAGATCTAACAGGGTCCTTATTAAGTGCCTTTGCACTAATAATATTATTACCACCCTTTGTTACTTGTGTTTGTAGAGCATTTGGTACACTAGGATTTTGCTTATTCCTTTATTGGAATTCATTTCTGATATTTTTTCCATCTTGTTGCATCCATTCAAACTTCTCCTTGGTGTCCCAAATTCTTAATATATTGGTGAGTTATAAGTTGAATTTCTAGCTAGGCTTTACAACTATATGTTATTCCTAGGTGGTACATATGGACTCAATTATAAAATTAAATGTCAATAACATTATTCTCTCCAAGGTATCTTAAGGCTAAGAAACTTAGTTGATAATATAGGAAAATTAACATGGTTGGTGGAACAAATTGAGTAAAAACAAAGGAAAATCTAGATGTGGATACTAGAGCTTCAAACTGTTAGTATAGGTAACATATTTCATATTCTATGTTATCTTTTATTACATTATATTTTATATTTAGTGCATTCTATTATGAGCGCTTCAGTTGGGAGGTTACATAGTGGTTATTAGGTGGTTGAGCACCTACCTAAACTACCTTGTGTACTATTTAATCTCTATTCAATCCAATGCCAAGGTTAATGTGTGAGTTTCATAATATGGTATCAGAGCTCTTCATTTTTTGGGCAATGTGCTTGTTTTTGGGCAATGTGATTTAATACCCTGATCACCTCTACTCCAATGTAGGGTTTCATCACTCCAAGATTTAGAACTCCACACGAGTAGGATTTATCTTGTAGACCTTCACGTGAAGCGACATACTTTGAAGTATTGTTGTCGAATGTTTGATTCTTTGGACGATGTGCACAATACAAAAACTTGATATTGATAAAACCTGCACACTGATGTAAGAGCCTGACAAAATCTCACTTGGTATCTAATGCACAGGAATCCAACACGTATATTGAGATAGACGTACACAAATCGAGGTGCACAAAAATCAAGGTGATGATGTGGTAGTTTGTTGATGTGGACACCAGTTGACATGATGTTGTGCAGCTGATGTGGATACCAGTTGTGAGGTTGACATGTCACTTCATGGTTGGTGGAAGAGGGGTAAAACATTTGTTCTGGCTGCCTGATGGTAATCGAAATATCTTCTGGGTGTAAGAATTTTTCAAGTAGCACTAGTGCAGCATTGGGCTACATGTGGGATAAATTATCCCCACCTATTTTTTAAAAATATTCTGTGCACTCTTGGTGAAGAACGTTGTTCCTTAGACTTTTCATCTGTGCTCAAAGCATAGTTGGTTGTTCGGGTTGTGTTAAAGTGCTTGGTGGGAGACATGAGTTCAAATCATGTGGAGGTTATTAAAAGGTATTTTTTGATTGGTTTTGTTTCCTCTATCAAATCAAAGCAACAAAGCACCTATTAGCCTTATTTAGCAAAACAAGAACCATTTTTTTACCAAGAAGGCAACTAGCAAGAAGATTTTTTTTTTGTCAAATTAAATTTGTTTTGCACTTCAAATAAAGAAAAGAACTAGTGCATTTTTTTTGTCATGGAGGGATAAGAAAGTAATTTTTGCACTTAGTTTCTTTTGAAATTTGAAAGGGTACATCAAAATTTTCAACCCTTGTTTATTTTGCAACTAAAAGGGGGATCAAAGCATTGTTTATTTTGCAAAATTCTAAGACAAAGGGGGGGGGATTGTGGATTTGAATATTATTTTTTTGCAAAAGAAGACCTCAAATATTTTGCAAAAATTATTATAACAAAGATGCATTTTCTGTGGAAACCAACATCTTAAACAAAATTGGCATTGTAAATAGGTGCATTTTCAGTGGGAACCGACACCTATAGTTAAAATTTGTGGGCACTTGTGATTTTTTATTGCATTTAATTTCTTTTTTTTGCATTTCAATCATAAGTTAAAATTAAAAAGAAAGCAAAGAAAAGATCCCAAATTTTACACCTATTTGTGCAATTTATTGCATCGTAGTGTTCGGTATAAATGGTACCTCTGGCCCACACTTACAGGTAATGTTGTCATGCTTTGGGATACTGTATTTAATGCCTAACATAGTTGCAACAATGATTTCTGAGCTATTTTTATCTATAAATCATCGAGGAGAAATAAGGAAAGCCAAATATATATTTTGATATTCACTCCATAAAATACCCTAATTCATTCTTATTGCTTGGCTTAAACTCCTCCAACTCATCATAATTTTTTGGAAGGGTTTTGAGGCAAGTGCCATCAATTTGATTGAATTCCCTTTCACGTACTCTTTGTAGTATATCGAAAGGGGGACCATTTGGTGATATAAGGAACCTTCACAATGGCCATTGTTCACAAATATCTTTCAGATTCACAGTTGCTCAAAGGTTCTAATTTTGCACCATGGAAAAAAAATATGAGAGCTATTATTCAAGTTGAAGATTTATGGAAAGTAGTAACTGACACTACACCATGTCCTACCTCACCAGGACCAAATCAAGAGGTATTTGATAAAAATTATAGAAGGGATCTCATGTTTATCTTGCTTGCTACTACAAATGAGATACAACCACACATTTGTGATGCTAAAATTGGTAAACAATCTTGGGATGTTTTAATAACCATATATGAAGGGAAGAATCAGTCCACTATTCTTAACCTTCAATCTCAACTACATACACTTGGTATGAAATCTGGTAAAACAATTGAACTATTCCTATACCGAGTGGCAGAATTGAAAGAAAAATTGAATGCTATGGGAGAAGTAGTGGAAGATAAGCTCTTGACTTCAGTCATTTTGAGAGCTTTGCTAGAATCCTACAAGGTATTGATCACCTCTCTTCAAGTTTCTAGTAGACAAGTTACTTTTGTGGAGTTGGTAAATTTACTTCAAATTGAGGAGGCAAATCATCTTCAAAGAGATGAAGTGACAGATAATGCACTTTACTCAAAACAAGGTGGAAAGAAGCAAGGTAACTTTCAGAAGGGAGGATCTTCTTCCAAATGATTAGAGAAACAACCTCAACAGAAAGAAAATAAATATTACAAAATATGTGATATGGATAGCCATGACACCAATAGGTTTTGGTTCAAGAATAAACAACCCAATAATAAAGATCAAAGGAAAAAGGGAAAGGGGAAATACAAACCACAGAAGAAGAATAAGCAAACTAAGGGACATGTTGCTTATGAGGAACCTGACTCAAATTATGAGAGGACACACAAGGTGCTCATGACTCACACATCTTCTCAACAAAAGGATCCTATGTGGTATATTTATTTTGAAGCCAACAAACACATGACTATTGATAGATTTGTGGGTTGAGATATTTGAGGCAAAGGAAGGTAAACCAGTGATAATTGTTGATTATAGGACCTATTGAGTCCAAGGTGAAGGAGATTTTTATGTCATTCTTCCAGATGGACAATATCAAATTGAGAAAGTTCTCTATGTTCCTATATTGGCCAACAATTTGTTGGCAGTCCCTCATATCTTAGATAAAAACATGACTGTTGATTTTAGAGTTAAGGATAGCAGGAAGTGATGCTTCATCACCAAAAAGGGAAAGCATGTAGCAAAAGGTTCATACAATCATGACTTGTTTATCTTAGATGTCATTTATATGCCTCATGTTGCCATGGAAGCAAACACAAAGGAGACCACTTATCTTTGACACAAGATATATGGGCATCTGAGTTCAGAATATTTTCTTGAGTTGAGTAAATATGAGATGGTGAAAGGTCTTCCCAATATTTCATCCAGTTTTCTAGTTTTCTCAGATTTCTTAGTAGGAAAGCAACATCGAGTACCATTTTAGGTGAGCTCTTCACGAGCTAAGAAACCTTTGGAGTTGGTACACACCAATATGTGTGATCCTATGCCAAAAAGTTATGATGGAAAGAGGTATTTTCAATTGTTTGTTGATGATTACTCATGAAAGATAGGGGTTTTATTTCTACAATTGAATTTAGAGGTCTTTTTGTAATTTTAGTAGTTCAAGAAGATGTAGACACCTAAAATGCATCATGTCGAGGCAACTACTCATATGGGACATGCTAATAGACCATATGAATGATCTTGGATAGCTCCAAGGTGAAGCAGTGGTTTTAACCACTCAATTTGGGTAGAGTTGGCTAACTCAACCTTAGTCGTGGCTAACACCCATGGCTAAAAGAGTTGGCCGCACCTCAGAGCCGCAACTAGAATCAAAACTATTTTGAATCCTTGGTAAATCCAAAAGTCATTTAGAATAGCCTGGGCAATAGATATTCAATTTTTTTTGGGTGGGGAAGCTTCGAGAGTTTTCCTCCCAATTGATCCAACCTCCTAGATCTTGATCTTGGCTTCCCAAACAAGGAAAGATTAAATATTATGAGTCCTATAATACCCCCTCCAAATTGGGGAGAAGTCTAGAGAAAGTTTACATTTGAAACATAGTGAAGCTCTATCGAAATAGATAGCAAATTGATAACCCTTTGAGGAGAGTCAAAATGCTTCCCAATTGTGGAGTGACAAGTATGAATTCATCAATGGAGCTTCCAAAGGACTAGGAAGCACAATCACACAATCAAGCCAATCGAACGTGAATCTCAACAAATTTGATCACTATTCCATATTGGGATATAGAGGTGACCCTTGATCATAAATTCCATAGAAGGAATCAAATATAAAAGCCCTGATTACAAGAGCAAGAGCATTTAGACCTCAATCGTGGCTAATAGTGCCCACCGTGCCTCAGGCCCGTGACTAGGGTTTGATCTCTGATTTATTTTGTTTTAGCATTAGGTTTACATTTTTGGTGGTGTAATTAGTTTAGTCTAGCATAGATTAACATTTTTAGCAGATATTTAACCGGTTAATTCTAGGATTTAGTGGTAGATTTTCTTCCATTTCCTTGCATTTATCAATTTAGACTAGTTTCATGGTTTGCAAATTTTAATGGCTAATTAGGTTGTTTATTACCTAGATTACATGCTTTCTTTCTATGCTTCATAGTAATTTGATGATTTTATGCTAATATTCATAGATTTACATGTTTCTTGCTTTCTTTATCATCATTTATGCAAGTTTCCATTAAAAGCCTCATCAAGAGAGGCCATATTTGCTTTTAATCATTTCTTGTTGTTTCTTGAACGCAGGGTTTACAGGATCCATTCATTTCAAGGCATTCAAGGTAGCAAATACCTCTTTCATGAGAGAAGAAGGTCACCATTGATCTTGAGAAGTTCATGTCTTTGTGGAAAGCCTGTGAATTACACCACCCCCTCGTTTAGAGGATCTTCAATATTGTATTAATTGTATCAACATTGAGTATCCCTAAGAGGGACGTACTTGTAATTGGATTTGACAAAATATTTAATAAAAGAAACCTTCTATTTCTTGTTGAAGTTATTATTATCAATATTTTATGCTTTAATGTTTGATATCAATTGATGCATTAGTTAGGTGTATGCTTTCTACAAGGTTACAGATGGTGATCATGGTGGAAACCCCACAAATTCTTTAGTAACTAATGGATTTATTCTGTTCTATTGTTGCAGGTGTTGGCCATGGTTAGCATCAGAGTAGAAAATAGGCAAGAAGTAGACTGCCTCTCCATCGAATGAGGATCCTCTATGTTTCTATTTTTTGCTATATTTTTTGTTTTTAGCTAATTAAAATCACATAGAAAATAGTAAAAGAAAAAGAATCATGAAAATATCATGATGTCTATCAACCACAGCTGACATCCATGGCTAGCACTATTAGTTGTGCCTGTCAACCATGACTAATATCTTGGCCCGTGACTCTATCCCGTGGTCAGCACTATTACCTACAAATTTGTCCCACGACTAACAATCAAAATCTATTTGTAAAGTTTACCTATTGTGGCCCAATTAGAGGCCTATTAGAACATTTTACTATGCATTCTCTGAAATAGCATTTAGATCAATTAGATGCATATTTTTGAATATTAAATGCTTTTATCATTAGGCATTTAGGAAAGAGCATTGCATGCTTGGTGTTGCATTTCTACTTTCATGCAAAATCTAAAATGAACAAACACACACCATGCACTATCTAAACGCTAGTGAGTTGGAAGTCATATCCAACCACTAGTAGGGTTCAACGATGGTGGCAATGATTTCCATCCGTTGGCCCAACTCCCTCGAACCCTATTACTAGACCAATACCAAATCCAAGAACCATCATAGCCCATGGAAAATCTACACGTATCTCTCTTTGGAGAGGTATATCGCTAACTACGAGTGAACAGGGTGAGGATCGGGAGGACCTGTGCTCCCTGACCGTGTGTGGACTTCAATACCACATATTATAGGTTGGATTACGTGGCCTGGAATTTCATTGCCAAGTTGTTGAGCTATGAGTGTATAGGTGAAAACCCTTAAACTATTGAGTATATCATCAACAATTTCAAACACGATGAGAGTAGTTTAAATTTTTCAACAAATCTCAAAACACATCAAACTAGTTAGGGCTCACAAACAAAAATTTAAAAGAGATAATCATCATTGTTTACTTTGTTTGCCTTAAAATATACATACGAGATAATATAATATCATGGTTAGAACATGGAGAGGCCGATCCGGGTGTAGAACCAAGGTCGAAGCCGAGGCTCCACCCAATGCACAACAAAATATGCAAGAACCCTCAACCACAAGATCCTCTCGAACGACGTTCGACGAGCATTAGAGGGGATAAATCTACGCACGGGGGTTCTCATTAGAATACCCCACCTAGAGGAGGTAATGTACATGCCTCACGAGATAGATCCGAGTATGGAAGATCCCAACATGGGGCCTTCAAACATGGGAGCATTTATCGTGATCGTACACCTCGTGGATCCACTGGATCCATTGAAGAGTACATCATTGAAGAGGGAACTATAACTAAGTTAGTGCCCATCTGTACTCAAGATAAGGGAGGCTCCAAACCCCCATAAATTCAAAATACAACAAGTAGAAAATCTACCCATTCAAGGGTAGGAAGAGAGGGTTGCTTCAAGGCATAGACCCTCACAAAATCCAAATGATAATGAACCTTGCAAGTTCACATTTGACATGTCTAAGGTTGGAGTCAATGGTACACCACCACATGAGCCGTGGTGCACTAGGCAATTAGATGGTCTAGATAGAGTCTTAGGGTAGCTAGGGTATAAAACCTCGATTGCACATTCTCATTCTATGAGTTCTCATAGTGAGAGCATGCATCGGACTATTAGGGATATTTAGGAGAATGCTCTAAGCATTCTCGTAGTATAATCATCTCATTGACCCACATGGGCATAGAGTACAGACAACACTAGAATGCAAATGTCATCTATATAGATATGGGTAAGAGAGTGGAAAACAAGTCTATCGGGGGTACATGTCGACAAAGCCGCTCGGATAGAACATATACACCAGAGACCTCATACACGGATGATCACATAGATAGATCACAAAAATTGGTGTCAGAGCAGAGATAGTAGATCCTCCAAGATCAATTGGAGGATGTTTGTGTAGAGCATGAGAACCTCAAAAAAGAGGATACTCAGAGGTATAGGTTGCTAAGAAAACACCTTTTTGAGCAATGCATGCATGAATAGCACATGCATGAGCAATGCATCCTTGAGCAAAAGGAGCGTGTTGAGAGGGAGGACCAATTGGCTCGTGCCAAATTGCCCCCTTATAGTGAGTATAGGGAGCACACTCATAGATGAGCTGCTTTGTAGCCCAATTTGTACCCTGAGCATATTGAGAACCATACTCACCATACAACCCAAAACATGATGCAGCACCAAGGGCTAGAACATCATGGGCGTACACAGTACAAATAAGAAGTGGGAGATGATCAAGAACAGGAATATCCTAAGATCTCCCTAGTAGACGTGGAGGATGATCCCATTCCCCCATCCCATTTGAAGAAGAATTTACCTCCAAAGGCTCCTCGTGGACCTCTCAGAGAAGAGGAAATTTTATCTTCAAAGGCCTATCAAGCCTTGGAAGACAAGGTTCGAGCTATAGAGAAGAAAGGGATGGCTTATCAAAATACGACCTTAAACAAGATTCATAATGAACCTTTATGTCCATTTGTGCCAATTCTAGCATATCCCAAGCACTTTGAGATGCCAAAGTTGGAGAAGTTTCAAGGTGAGGAAGATGCTCAGGAACATGTTACGAGATTTATGGATATGTGCTTTCATATTGAAAGTAATGATGCTCTATTGTTGAGAACATTCATCACAACCCTTTTAGGCCCTACTTGAGAGTGGTTTAATCAACTTAAGATGCACAACATAACCAAATTTGAACATATAGCTAATGTTTTTCTTGAATGTTTCTCCTTCGATATCAATAAGAAGGTGAACCTATCCAATCTGGTTGCTTTAATGCAACATGATGATGATGAGTCGATCATGAATTATGGTAAAATACGGAGAAAGATAATGGTGAAGTTACCATTTTCCATTCCAACCACTGAACTAACTCTAATATTTACCAATAATTATGTGAAGCACATCTCATTACTGCTGTAGCTACAACAGTATCAAACATTCAAGGAGGCTTTGGCATAAGCCAAGGTGATAGAGGACATCAAGTTACAAGAGGGTAGCTTGAAAATCAAGAACAAGAAGGAATGGAACAAAAAAACACCCACAATAAGAAGGAATAGGCCAAGCTGACCAATGTCAACCAAGTGGTGTTAAACCTCCAAAAAGGGGATAAGGGGCAATAATAGAATTATCAAGCCCAACCTCCTCCTATGCGATATGATCAACGCAATAATAAAAAGAAGGGTAAGAATAAGGAACAACGCCCACCTCGCTAGTTTACACATTTTTCGAAATCGATGACATTGATATTCCATCAACTGTACGAGGCCAAGGCCATACACTTACCAGAGATCAAATTAATAGACCCTAATAAACCCAAGCCAAAGGGGTATAAGGGGAAAGTTGAGGAAGAAGAGGAAGGAAAGAAGAAGGAAAAAAGGACGGGTGGATATATTGATTAGACATTTTTCGTAGGACTGCCCAAACTACCGAACTCGTTTCGGCCATATCTCACTCATCCGGACTCGGATTGAGCTAAAATTTTGAGGGTAGATGCCTGAAAAACCCTAGAACGTCTCCACCAATTTTCATATCATTTGGAGCAACACAGATCCTAGCGCATCCCTATGTGTGAACGATATATTTGGCAAGCGGCTATGCGAGGGTTTCATCTGGGTTGAGTGCAAGCAGCTCCAGAGGTTGGTTTTTAGGGCCTTCGGGCCCTAGCGGCCAATATTTTTGTGGTTTATGCTCAATATTTTAGCAGGAAATGTTGTAGGGGATACAATATGGGTTAGAAATTTGTCTTTCAATAGATCATACTATGAACTTGAGTGACAACGGCTTCCAATTTGCTGCACAAAAGAAAAGTGAAAACCATACCTTTCCACGACGTCTAGGGCAAGGATTAAAGAGATCACGAAACAAGTTTCAAGCAGTTGATCAAAAAATGGCTCATATCTCAAGTGAATCTGGTGCTAAGGTGCACCCACAAAATAATTCTACTCGTGAAAACCCCTGTCAAGGGTAAGAATTTCGAAGACTCAGTCCCAAAAATGAATTTTAGGGATGCCCTTCATGGTGGACAGCCTCAGCCCAATGCTAATATCAATATTAGGGCTTCCCATAAACCTCTAAGAATGCCTAAGATTGATCCCAGGAAAATGGAGTCAGGATGTCTTAAAGCAGCTGATGGAACTCCTATTGTTAAGCTTGATATGGGTAACATTCAGACCGGCATTGAAGATTTGGAAAAAAGAGGACTAATTTTTCGGTTCGTGGGTTTTCGTCCGAGTCTATCTCGTTTCAAAGTCTGGGCTGCAAAAAGCTGGAAAACTAAAGGTGAGTTACAAATCTCTATTTATCCAAATGGTTATTTTCTTGTTTTATTTGCTAATAATGAAGATAGAGAGAAAAATTTTCAAGGGGGTCCTTGGTTTTTTGGAAGGGCAGGGCTTTTCATGAAGCCCCGACATACTAAATTTAAAGCCGAAGAAGAGATGCCTTCTATAGCTCCCGTGTGGGTTAGACTCTTTGGCCTCCCTATTGAATTTTGGAATCCTACTATTTTTTCTTCAATTGGAAACTCTTTAGGAACTTTTATGATGACTCGTTGATTGTACTCAAAATTTTGAACATATTATTTATGCTCGGATTTGTGTTTTAATGGATTTTGACAAACCCCTACCTAAAAAGATCACATTACAATTTGGGGAAGACACTTGGGAGCAAGTAGTGGACTATGAGAACATTCCTTTTCATTGTAGAATTTGCCATGAATATGGTCATTTGGCCAGTGCTTGCCCAAATAAAATTCCTGATCAAAAGAAAGAAGATATAAACTCAAGCAGGTTTCCAAATACCTAAGAAGAAGAACACTCAAAAAAAACCAGTTATGAAGGATCAATCAAAGTCATCTGCTAATATGTTTGAAATCCTTTCCACAAATGATGTCCCAAGTGAGGAAGAGGAAATAATGGAAACTAAAATCTTAGAAACACAATTTAAATATGAAGGGAAGAACTCAGAGACAAACCAACAAATCAAAGGTTTTCAACAGAAAAAAAAGGAGAAAATTTACACAAGAAAAACAATATTTCAAATGTCAAAACTTCAAATAATGCAAGTCCCAATATAGACTCCGTTGAACCATCTAGTAAAATTTTGGCTGTGTACGAGCATTCTTCAAGGTTAGAAGCCATCTCAGATTCAATTGGAATAAGTCAAGAAACAGGGAAAAAAATTGAAGATGGATTCTAATCAAAAAGTAGGTCGCAAGACCAATCAATATCATATGGTAAAAGAAGGTGAAAAGCTTGTAGAGGAAGGTAAGATTAATGCCCTTCCCAACTTTTTTAGCCCTGGTATTAATGAAGATCATCACTTGGAATATTAGAGGACTCAAAGGGAGTCTTTCAAAACAAAATGAAATTAGAAGAATGATTCAGATAAATCATCCACATCTTGTTTTCCTTCAAGAAACAAAGATGTCAATGGAGGATATGGACTTAATTGCCAGTAAAATTTGGCCAGCTAGAAAAGTGGTTTCCCTCTGCTCCCAAGGGACTTCGGGTGGCATTGCTTGTCTTTGGGACCCAAAAGAGGTAGTTATTCACCATATGGTTGGCAGTTGGGGTTTGTTGGCTATAGCTATTCAAAGTAGACATTCCAACCAGATTATGCTCTGCATTACTATTTATGCTTCGACTTCTTTGGAGGAAAAAAGAAGACAATGGAAGGATATTACTCATATTATCTCTCATTTTCCTAAAGCTTGGATCTTGATCGGAGGAGATTTCAATACCATCCTCTCTCTGGATGAGAAAAGGGGGGAAATAGAAATTTGGACAAAAGCACCGACCTCATGAGCGAATATATTGCAAACCTCCATCTTGTGGATATCCAACCAGATAATGGCCTTATGACTTGGTCTAACAGAAGGCAAGGCTTAGCTTGTATAATGGAGAGATTGGATAGGTTTTTGCTCTCTGAAAATTTCTTAATCCATGGTCACATTCCTAAAGTGAAGACTCTTAATAATGCTGGTTCGGATCATTGGCCACCATGGTGGAAATGTGGAAAACCAATGTGAGTTTCTCTCCTTTTCGTTTTCAATTAATGTGGCTTAGAGACATTTCCTTCAGACCTCGTGTGCAACAATGGTGGAAGGAAGGTAAACCTAGGCATGGGACTAAGATGTTCTGTTTTGCCAAAAGACTGCAATACATTAAATCCAAAATCAAGACTTGGAACTGGAAAGAGTTTGGGGATGTTCATAAAAAAACATGAAGTTATTGCTCATATTGAAAATTTGAATAAGAAAATCCATTTAGATGGCCTCACAGAGAAGAGAAGTGCAGATGAAATTAAACTCACAACTCAGCTTGAGGAATGGGAAAAAAGAGAAGAAATCTTATGGAAGCAAAAATCTAGAATTCAATGGCTCAAAGAAGGAGATCGAAACACAAATTTCTTCCACAAATATCTTCTAGCTCGAAGATCTCACAACTTTATTTCTTCCTTAAAATCAGATTCTGGAGATGTTGTTTATACTTGGGATGGCATGAACTCTATTGTTGTTGATTACTTTTCCAATATTTTTGCTCGCTACTCCTCTTGACTCAGCTTCTCAACATAATGTTCTTCAAGCAATCCCTTCTCTTATCACTTCGAGGAGAACTCTATTTTGACTCGCTCCTGTTACTATCAATGAGCTTCAACAAGTAGTTTTTAAAATGCAAAAAGGGAAAACCCCAGGTCCCGATGGTTTTCCTATTGAGTTCTACCAAGAGTTCTGGGATATCCTTCATGTTGATTTATTAGAGGTGGTGGAAGAAGCCAGGAAAGCCAAAGAAATTTTGAAGGTTATCAATAAAACTTATATTACTCTTGTTCCAAAAGCTCAAGAGGTTGATCATATCTCAGCTTTTAGACCTATTGCTTTATGTAATGTTCTTCTCAAAATCATTACTAAAATCATGGCAGTAAAGGTTGAAGCCTCTTTTGCATAAGATTATTTCCCAGAGCAAGGGGGTTATGTGGAAGGACGTCAAATAGTAGATGAGATAGTTCTTGCTCAAGAAGCCATCCATTCCATGGATATGCAAAATTCTCCTTCCATGTTCATTCGGTTAGACTTATCCAAAGCTTATGACAGAGTGGATTGGCACTTCCTTATCAAAGTTTTGAGGCAATTTGGTTTCTCTAAGGATTGGATGGATTGGATTATGGGATGTATCTCTTCAGTTTCCTACTTAGTTCTTATCAATGGCAGGCCTTCTCAGTCTTTCCTAGCTTCCAGAGGTATTAGGCAAGGTGACCCGCTATCCCCTTATTTATTCATCATTCTTGCTGAATGCTTGGGTAGGACTATAACCAAAAAGAGGGAAAACAAAACCCTTGAGGGAGTTACCATTGCTCATGGAGCTAGACCTATCTCTCATCTTCAATTTGTGGATGACTCTACTCTTTTAGGTAAAGCTACAGTTAAGGAAGCTTCTAATATTAAGCAAATCATTAGCTATTTTTCTAAGGCTATCGGGCAGTTGATCAATGAAGACAAATCTAAAGTTATTTTCTTTCACCGCTTCGCTAGACAGAATCCATGGTCTTGGATAAATTAAGATATAAGAAGACCTCTCTTCCAATCACTTATTTAGGTATTCCCATAAATATTCAAAGGCAAAAAAATAAATATTGGAATTGGTTGTTGGACAAAGTCAAGAAGAAAATTGGAAAGTGGACCAACAAGTGGCTTTCTTCTGGGGGTAGAATCACCTTGGTAAAATCAGTCCTTCAAGCTATTCCTATTTATGTTTCTTCCATTTTGAATATCCCAAAGGTTGTTCTTCGAGAATTGGATCAAATCAGTCATCGTTTCCTTTGGAGTGGTACTAAGGAGAAAAGAAAATGGGCCTTGGTGAAATGGGATACTTTATGTCTTCCTAAGAGTGAAGGGGGGTTAGGATTCCGGTCTTCAATTAATAACAACAAAGCTTTAGCTGCTAAATTATATTGGAGGATGTTGCATAACCCCAATGCTCTTTGGGCCAATAATCTCCGTGCTAAATATGCCGAGAACAAAAGTCCCGAAGACCTTGTTCGCTATCAACTTCCTACCAAAGGTTCTCCCATTTTAGCAGTTCTTAAGACCGGTGAGGATTTGATAAAGAAAAAATTATTTTGGATCATTCATAATGGTCAACATGCAAATTTTTGGACAGATTCTTGGGATGGTCACAAGCCTTTGATAACTCAGCTTCCCGATTGGAGGCCTTGGATGGAGGAGCTTCACCGAGCTAATTGGATAAAGGTGGCTAATTACTGTCGGTACCATACCGGTAATTCAAAGGTTGGTAGATATTGGATCCCTATTGAGGACTGGCCTATTCAAATCCTAGAAAGGCAAAGACAAGATATCCAAGGCATCCTTCATATGAGATCCCTCTCTTGGTCCCATGAAAAAGATTGTTTTGGATGGAACAACACTACTAAGGGTGAGTATTCAGTTGCTCAAGGTTATTTGACCTTATGCCATAATAATCCCAACCATTCTTCTCGACATATTTTCTCGATTGTGGGCTCAAAAGCTCTGGCCTAAGGTGAGGTTCTTTAATTGGCTTTTATTGCATCGTAGGGTGCTTACCGGTGAGCAACTTATGAAGCGTGGTTTTCATGGCCCTTTTAGATGTGAAATGTGTGAAGAGAATGTAGAAAATATCAACCATATTTTTATTGAGTGTACTTTAGCCTCTGAGCTATGGAGGAGAATGGCCACTTTACTTGGCTTACAGTGGTCCAATTTTTTTACTTTTGAACAACTTTGGAGGGATTGGCCTAATCAAGAGGGTGTTGATCATTTTATTAGGCAGTTAGTTTGGATGGGTTCTACCATTCTTCTTTGGAATATTTGGAATGAAAGGAACAACCAAATTTTTAATCAAGATAGGAAGGATATTCACTATATTTGGCAAAAGACCATAGCCAACTTAGTTGAATCAGTCCATCAACTCCTTAATCACCCCCAAAACTCCCACCAAAGATGGGATCAAGTGATGCAAAGATTGAAGATTAAACCTTCTAAGGGCAACCAACTTAAAGGGAATGTGAGTATTAGTAAGATGGATAGGACTAGAAATTGGCAACCTCCTCCTAAGGATTTTGGAAAAGTCAATACCGATGGAGCCTCTAGAGGGAACCCCGGAAAAGCCAAGGTGGGAGGAATTGGTAGACTTTCAGATGGCTCCCTGGTTTTTACTTTTGCTGAGAATTTGGGTATTCTTTCCAATAACCTTGTTGAGGGGTATGGTATCCTCAGAGGTCTTCAGGAGGCTACTAAGGTTGGATGGGAAAAGGTGTTAGTTGAGTCTGACTCTCAACTTATGATTAATCTCTTGAAGACTCCTTCTAAGAATCATAAGGTGGATTGGAGAATAAAAAGAATTATTGAGAAGATTCAGTTAATCCAGATGGGATTTTTGAAAGTTGATTACAATCATGTGGTTAGAGATCAAAACAAGAGTGCTGATGCTTTAGCTAATTGGGCTTTGGACAAAGGTGATCTTACTTGTTATGGCCACCCTCCTATATGGTGGGCTTCTCAAATTAGGGAAGCTCTTCTTTCTATCATTTCTTTGGATGGCTCCAGTCTCAAGGTACCTAGTTTCTTCTTGTTTTTTTTTTTGCTTCTCTTTGGTTCATTCAGTTTTTTTTAGTTCCCTAGCTCATTCTATTCTTTATTTTGTTTCCTCTGTTGATTCTTGCCTTAATAGTCTTCTGGTCTAGATAGGTCATTGTTTTGTTCATTTTTTTTTTCTTTTTTGTTTTTTTTGTTTAGTTTTTTAAGGTGGGTGGGTTCTTTTGTTTTGTTTTGTTTTTGTGTTCTTTGTGTTGTTTTTTGTTGTTCTTGTGTTTTTGTTGTTTTGTTTTTTTTTATGTTTTTTGTTATTGTTCTTGTGTTTTTTTCGTTCTTGTTCTTGGGTTTCTCTTTGTTTGTGTTATTTCGTGTTTTTATGTGTGAGTGTTTTCTATGTATTTTGTTTTTGTTTATTGTCTGTTGTTGGTTGTTTTTTATTTTTATTTTATTTTTTTAATTTTTTAGGTTTTGGTTGTGTTTATTTTTCATGTTTTTTTTGGGTTATGTCTTTGTAGTGTTCTGTTGTTTTTGTCTTGTTTGTGTTTTGTTATGTGGTTCTTGTGTTTTTCTATGTGGTTTGTGTTGTGGTTTCTTTTATCTTATTGTGCGTGTTTGGTTGTGCTTTTGTTTTTGACACACTCAAGGAGCATGTTTTTTATTTTATTTTATTATTTTTGTTGTTATTTACTTATTTTTAAATTGGTTTTGTGTGTTTGTTTGCTCCTTGAGTATGTCAAAGGTGGTAGGCCAGGTCCGAGTCCTGGGCATTTTTGGCGGAATGGATACCCCTGCCTCCTTGGGTCTTACCCGAAAGTGGCATCCCTTTTGGGATGTTTTCCACAAAAAAAAGGGGTATAAGTATGATATGTACTATATTTTCCACAAAGCGAAGGGACACGACATTGAATTATATTGGAGTTTCAAAAATTTAGTACATAATATGATTGAAAGAGGTGAGCTAACTTTAGACAACCCTCAGGCACCAGACAACTAGAATATGGGGATCTTCAAGAACCCCTTACCAAATCATGAGCCATCGAGGAACAATGTCGGACATGTGAATCAAGTGCAGGTCGAACCACCAACTCAAGGATTCATTGGCATGGTTAATATTATCACAAGACAAGAGAGGTAAAAAATACAAAATCCACCTCCAGCTCCTAGTAGGGTGAACATTGCACCTCAGCAAAGTCCAACACAAAATATTCTAGGCCCACCAACAAGATCGATGGTGACCATTAGGAGTAGGCTAGTTCAAAGCCTACAAACAACTCCAGCAAAGTTATCAATCTATGAATTGATTCAATAGTCTCCCAAGCATAGGGAGATGCTCATGGATATTCTAAGATCAATTAAATTTTAGTCCTAGTATCCTTAAGCTTTCACAAACTTCATGGGACATGTGCAGTAGTGCAGTGAATCGGTGATACAATTTCATGATCACGATATTAAGACGGTCTCCACTGTTATAGTGGACCTATCGTTACATATCATTGCGTGTGTTAATAACACACCTTTCAAATGGATTTTTATTGATATGAGGTTATCAATCAACATAATTACAACCAAGGCATTAACATATCTAAAGTTTCCCAAGTCACATATTGTACCTTCCACTTTCACCTTGAGAGTATTTAATGATGCGTTATACTCAATGGTAGGTACCATAGTTCTTCCAATTTAGGTTGGACTAAAGACCATCCCTATGATATGTCATGTGACTGAAGGTGTCATGCAGTATAACATACTTTTGGAAGGCCTTGGATTAGAGAAATGCGTTGTGTCCCCTTAATCTTACATCAGTGTATAAAATACATACATAAGGGACAAGTTCACATGGTACCTTTTGACGAGGAACCGTTCAAATACGTGAACTTAGCTGATTTGCCAGGGGACTTCATTCTCCCCTCAATGCATCTAGATATACGATCGATGTTACCTATTATACATCCAAAAGGTAAACTCAAAGGAGTGTGTGCGGGACCATCCACGGTAGAACCATAGTTGTCAGAACACATTACAGTAGATTCAGCTAAACTTACGATATCTAAAATACCTAAAAATGACATGAAGCTTAAGGTAGTTATGGGCAACAAAGAGTCAAAGCAAAGGCCCAAGGAAGCAACTATCGAGGGTCCTAGTCCTATGGATGAAGAGGATGTTCAAAATCTAGTCGAGGAGGTACCTCAGCCTACCTTACCTTCTCTTAAGTAGGGTCATCTACGTTGTTGGTGACCATGCAGTGGGTTAACTCTAGGTTAGCAGAGTACATTGTGTAGAACATGACGTTTATGTAAATTATCAAAACTACATAAGACATGGACCGATCACAAGTCCACTACTTTCTCATGGGGACGATGGTACCATTGGGGGTGCTGCCCAACCAAACAAACTTCATTTATGGAGGGCTAGATCAACTTACAAATCACATGCCCATAGATGAAGATGATGATGAACCATTCATGGTGAATGTTCATTATCTGTCTAACCTTGAATTTACCTTGCACTACTTCGAACGTTACCATTGGCATGGTTATGGCTTATACTTATTTAAGTAGGGGTGAAAAGTTCCTATCGAACCACAGTATCAGCTATCAATTGATAGGTTTGGGTTAGGCTACCATATCCGAGGATAGGATGAGATCCTAGTAGTATCTTTAGATCGTTTGAACCTCACTTTGGGGAGGATGTAGATTGGAATCCTTATCACCCTAACCCTTATTATATATGAGGGGATAATAGGTTGGTAACCTATGTATTAGAAGCACCATCGAAAATCTATCACAAGAACATCATGGTAGAAACAAGTCAAGGAGACAATCTAAGAGCTGACTTGGACAATCAAAGCTGTGAAGTTGTTGATGACACAGGTACACAGATCCATAATCTGGGTGTAGTAGATTCCATTATCAAAAGTGATGGACCAAATTATGATTTTGGAATGGATGATGATGAGATATCCTCACACAATGAATGTTATAAAGATGAAATTGAGTTGGCCTTCTTAGGCCCTCAAAATTTGCATTATCTGTTACCCATGGAACAAATGGGTGAGACTAAAGAATACTTCATGGTTTATAGTGACTATGAGGATGACACAAAGTAGACCTACCTTAGGCACCAACTTGCTAATCGCCCAATTCCAATGGGTAGGGGTGAGGGACTCATATATGATAGCAATGACGAGGATGAGACTGAGAGAGCTTATCTTGGGTCTCAATATTTATGCCATCGACATGAGCCGATTGACATTGATGAGATATATCAACGAGTCTATCCAGGCCCATGCCTTAGAGGAAGACCACCGAATATCGATGTAATTTATCATATAGTCTTCCCTAATCCACTGACATACATGGATCTCTTGGATCCCAGTGATCTTATTTATGATTCTATCCATAGACTAGATCCATATATCCCCATACCCCTAGAAAAACATATCGAGGATGGAAGTTATATCAATGTAGAGTCACATGCACATGATCATGGAGATCTAATCCATCTTGTTAATATGATCTCCATGGATTTGATCACTCCACTTTGCAATAGCCAACCCCTCCAAACCATTGTATCTGAATATAGATGTTATTGATTTGGATCGTGTTGACTCACCACTGGAGCCTAAAGATTTCTTCCCCAATAAAAAATGCTACAACCTTTTCATTTTGTGCCAAGATGTGCACATGATGTTTATCATGCTGAGGGAAATTTTGATATAGGACCTTTAAACCCAATTGATGACATCCACTTGATTCCTACGCCTCATCAACCTGAGGAGGGATCACATATGTCAGTAGAGGATACCTTTGATGTGGATATCAATAACGATCCCACTAATCCAAAGAAGGTCAAATTTGGAGAGAGTCTGACTCCTAATGAGCATGCCACACTCATCCTCCTACTAAAAGATAGATCTAAACTTTTTGCTTGGACATACAAGGATATGCTTGGTATAGATCTGATATTGGTTACTCATAACCTTTTGCTAGACCCCGTTAAGAAGCCTATCAAGAAGAATCTCAAGAAGATGCATCCAAAAGTTTCTTTAATGGTTAAATACGAGCTACAAAAGTTGTTGGATGTAGAGTTCATTATCTCCATCGATTATCCATAATGGGTATCAAACATGGTGCCTGTAGGAAAACCTAATGGAAGGATCCGTATTTGTACAAATTTTAGAGACCTCAACAAGGAAACACCAAAGGATTTATTCCCGTTTGTAGGCAACAAATCCACCTCCCAAAGGAAGAAGAAGTGATTACAAGGATTTGCTCAATTTTGATAGTTTTGACATAAGTGACAGTTTGCTCAAGTTTTGCAAATCATACAGGTAGGAGCAAACCGTATAGTAAAGAGCAAGATCATACAACTGGAGGAGCAAATCATACAGGGCAGTAGCAAATCATACAAGGTGCACCGAAATTCATCCAAATGCAAGGGAAATGTAATTTCAAAGTGAAATGGCGCATAGATTTGCTAACTAAGGTGTTAAACTTAGGAAAAAGCCAATTTAATGTATTCAGTTGTATATGGGCAGTTGTAAATAATGGATTGTCTTAGGAACCACTTTGGAATGGCCTAGGCAATGTTATATAAGGCCCCATTTTCAAAATTATAGGTCTGGTTACTAGTTGCTAGAGTAAGAGTTAGCACTTGTAGTTGTTTCTGAGTTATTGCAATTACATTGATATATTTTTCCACATTGTAATCGAATCCATAGACATTAATGAGCATAATGATATTTGTGGAATATTGTGTATGATCCTGGTAATGATGAATAGTGCATGGTGGATGAATGTTATGTGATTGTGTTTTCTATCTTACTGTTATAGGTTAGTTTTATGCATTGTTGCAACCTGGAGATAGCAATTGATACTGGTGCACTATGGAGAATGATCTAGGAGGATGAGGGCATAGAGGAAGATGTATTAAAGAACCTTGTATGATTTTTGGATGTAATCAGGCACATGGGATCTCTCAACTGCCTGGTTAAGATGTTTTACCTATGATGGAGATTGTATTGATTGGTCTATCAAACCCTTACAAAACATCCCGTAGAGAGATTGGAGTAATGGAATATCTAGATTAGCATCATAATGTGCCATTAGTTCATACAGATCGTACATCATTTTCCTTACAAATCGTACAAAGCATTTTTACCCGATTTGGTAAAACAGGTGATCGATAGAAACTTACCCGATTTGGCAGTTTTGGGGAATCGACTTGATCGATTACAAAACTGTGTACGACAGCCTCCAAAACTGAATCTATCAATTTTTATGAGTACAATATCGTACCATATTTGACATTGTATGATTTGAGATCATACAGTGTAGGCATTGAGGACCGTACAAGGTGAATATAGTTCATACAAAGGGTAGTTTGAGTGAGCATACGATCGTACGATTTGGTAAGTAAGTTGAGTTTAATCTATTGATCATTCCTAGCTCTAGAAATTACCTCCCCACTAGGAATACTCCACCACTATGCTACATTTGGCATCATTGCCTTATCGAATCTAGCATTTTTTTGTTAAAATGGGTCAAATTTGATGAAGTTGAATACTGAGACTGGAGGTGATTTTTTATGATGGACACCAGTGCACAAAACCATGGGAGATAAGAACTAGGAGATAACATCCTAGTAAGAAGGAGCATGAGGATTTCTCAAAGAGAAAACACAAGTAACTCAGACCGTAGTACTCAAGAACCAGAGATAGAGCAAGTTTGGACATCCAAAGAAGGAGACTTTGAGGTATTGTTGATAGAGACAGAAGTCGAGGAAATAGAACCGCCAAGTGTAGAGGCAAGGGTTGACAAAGGAAAAGTGCAAGATGATGGAGAGTGGATGGTGACACCTGAGAAAGTGATAGAAGAGTTGCCAGAGAGTGCGGAGGATGGGAGTCAGGCACCAGAGCAACAGGGTGTGAGGTCTCAGGAGGACAGACCAAGACCACCTCCCTCACATCAGTGAAGGAGGTCGCAAGGTGAAGATGCACGAGAATTTGGTCATCGAGTGGTGGGACAAAATAAGATACCTCGAATTGATACTTTTGATGACAATGGGAGTAAGACACCCCCAAGGAGGAATCAGACAGATATTCCAAAGGATACCTCAAGTGATAGTGATGACTCTCCTAAGATGGCTAATAGGGCAGCCAAACAGAGATGTCCACCATTTTTAGGTGAGGGTAAGGAAGACCCCACATGGCATATAGGGACTTGCATAACCATTTGGAGAGAAAATGGTGTAGACAGACCTGAGGATTGGGTAATCCTATTTCCTGCTACCTTGAGAGGATTGGCAATAGATTGGTACCTGAAGAGAGAAAATAACGTAGATTTTCAGACTTGGAATCAGATAAAGGAGAAGTTCATCGAAGAATTTTGACCTTTAAAGGATGATGGAGACATTGTTACGAAACTTTGCGTGACAAAGCAAAAAGTTGATGAGGATGTGAAATCCTACAACCATAGACTAAAGCAATTAGTCGATAAGATGCAGATGCCATTGGTAGATGTTCTAGTAAAATGGTGGTTCATAGATGGATTACTCCCAAAATATAAGAAAAATATGAAGGTAGTACCATCAAAAACGTATGAAGAAGCACTCAAACATGCAAAGAATTTTGAAAGTGAATCAAAACAAACGTATACGAGAATCTTGTCTCATCCCAAGTCGAAGGAATCAGATAGTGAAGAAGATGACACTATACAGAGGATGGTAGCATCATTTTGCAAGGAGTTTGATAAATTCATAAAAGAACAAAAGGTCAAACCTGAGAGAAATGACATATGGTGCACGGAATGCAAAAAGGAGGGACATACAAATATGAAATGTCCAAGGAATGACTATTGTCATATTTGTAATGTGATGGGGCATGAGGTAACACTATGTCCATATAATGCAAGAATACACCCACAAGTATTGTCAATCCAGGACCAGGAAGAGAAACCGAAGACCCAAGGAAATGGGCAACAAGCAACAAGTGGTGGTTATAGAAATAGCAGACGAGGTGGAAGATCAAACCAGGGTAATCGACAAGGAGGACAAAGTCATTTACAGTATGATTCAGAAGGAAGACCGATCATACAATGTCACAATTTCCAGGAATGGGGGCATTTTGTGAAAAATTATCCTGCACCTCAGAGGCAAGAGACACCACAAACAAACACTACACACATGTGTAGATGGTGTGGTCTAGGGAACCACAAAGAAGATAATTGTCCAAAATAGGTGAGTTCGAGTAACCCATAGAACATTAGTTATTTGGACATCGAAGTTCCTCAAGTTAAGGAGGAAACCCAAGAAGTTTTAGCCATGATGAGAAATCAGGCTAAGAAGGATAAGTATCCTGAGCCAACAAAAGAAAAGCAACGCTAGCAAGCAGCAAAGAAAATATTGCAAGAGGAAGCTGAGAAGATTAAACCAGCAGAATCGAGAGCAGATAAGGAATTAAGAAAACCATCAGATCAAGAGGTAGTTGTGCAAAATATGGCAGCACAGGTTTTGGATACCATGATGGAAATTAAAGTATCCAACCTCTTAGAAGCTATTCCAACATTACAGAAGGCAATGGTGGAAGAATTGCAGCCACAGAAGGTGATGGGAGTACAGAGCCAACCAATTCAAGAAGAAGAGCAGAAAGATCAATTTATGGATCCAATTGTATTGATGATTGATGTAGGAAAGAAACCTGCATTACTACATATGGAGATCTTAGGACACAAATTGACACAAGTTATCATGGATGGAGGATCCAACATCAATGTGCTACCTGAGAGAACTTGGCTAGAACTAGGTGCTCCATCCCTATGGGCACCGAGATTCCGATTATATGGTGTTGACCAGAATGGCATTGAGACAAAAGGAGTCTTAACAGCACAACAAGTAATGATAGCTGAACAAGAATTTGTCTTGGATTTCATTGTGATTACAATGTAGAAACCTGCATACGATGCTCTCTTGGGGAGAGGTTGGCTACGAGTAGCCAAAGTTAATCACAATTGGGGAAAGAATCAGATCACTTTTAAGAAGGGACAACATAAATACATGATTAATTTAGCTAATCAAAGAGTTAGTGAAGATATAGCTACAACTGATGAATCAAAAAATTCCTCAGAAGATGAAGGGCATGAACCTGATGGGGAAGGAATGTTGTACCTAGATGAATGTAGCGAAGATGAAGCTCGATCTGATAGTGGACTTCTTCATTGGAAAATGGAGGAGTACGAAATGTTTCAGCCCAACTACCTCTGTATTGAATCAGAGGAGATCAAGGAAAAACAAGACAAACCTAAGGTTAGTAAAGAACCTAAGAAGGAAGTAGAAGAGAAATGGACATTCCCAAAAAGCTTTGCAGAGTATACAGTAGGAGATGCAGAGATTGATACAAGACCAGCACACCCCGAGAACATAGAGAAAGCTACGAGTGAACCAAAAAATATCAAATATGAGGGACCTCGGATAGTAGACATCAATCTAGGAATGGAGGAGGAACCTAGGTTGATTCACTACGATGATGATTGGAATCCGGTATTGAAGGCAACAACTTTTAAGATATTCTTGGAATACAAGGATGTCTTCGCATGGACATATAAGGACCTGAAAGGAATTCCACCAGAACTATGTGTCCACAAGATCACACTAATGCCTGGTGCTCAACCAGTAAGGAGGAGACCATATAGAATGAACCCAAAGTATGTTGCATTAGTGAATGCGGAGATAGAAAAGATGCTAGAAGTAGGGATTATATTCAAGGTGACAAACAAGTGAATGGGTTTCACCTATAGTGATCACCTTGAAGAAGGAAGTGGACAAGATCAGAATATGCATGGACTTTAGGAGTCTAAATGTTGTAACTATTAAGGATCCCTTTCCCATTCCCTTCATAGATTCTATCTTGGAAGAAGTTGCAGGACATGAGATCTATTCATTTTTGGATGGATTCTCGAGATACAATCAAATCAGCATCATCGAGGAGGATAAGCTGAAGACCACATTTATTGTGGAGAATGGCATCTATGCATATAACCGAATGCCATTTGGGCTCTGTAATGCCCTAGCTACATTTCAGTGCATCATACTGTATATATTTGATCAGCTAGCAATGGGGAACTTCAAAGCATTTTTGGATGATTGGTCCATTTATGGGAAGATCAAGGATCATCTTCCTACCCTTAGCGAATGTATGAGTAGGTGCAAAAATGCACAGATATCATTAAACCCAGGGAAATGTTTTCTGATGGTACCATATGGGAAATTGTTAGGACACATTGTGTGCAGTGAAGGATTGAAGACAGATCTTGATAAGATCCGAGTGATATTACACATGGAAGAACCATTTGATGTGAGTTCACTTAAGACCTTCCTTGGTTCGATAGGATACTATCGAAGGTTTATCAAGAATTATGCACATGTATCCTACCCATTAGATTCCTTAACAAAAAATAATATTCCATTCAGATGGATAGAGGAACATCAAGGAGCCTTCGAGGAGTTAAAGGCTAAGTTAGTGAGTAGCCCAATTTTGGTGTTTCCTAATTGGGATAAGGAATTCCATGTCCATGTTGATGCCTCAAATTTTGCAATTGGATGTGCTTTAGCACAAGAAGGACAGTTTAAGCTAGATCAACCTATTTTCTTTGCTAGTCACCTTTTGTCAAGGCCAGAGAGGAACTATAGTACAATAGAAAGGGAAGCTTTGGGAATGGTATATGCAGTTCAAAATTTTAGGCATTACCTACTAGAAAATCCCTTTGCTTTCTATGTCGATCACCAAGCACTGTTGTACTTGATAAACAAACCGGTGATCCAAGGATGAGTCAGCAGGTGGCTCATCACCCTTCAGGAGTTCGTATTCCGAGTAGTGGTGAGACCTGGTAAGAAGCATGTAATTGTAGACCAGTTGTCTCGGATACGATCAGGGGAGCCTGCAGGAACAGGAGTTCCTGATGAATTTCTAGATGCACAATTATTCACCATCAATGTTGTTCCATCATGGTACAAGTTAGTTGGCCAATATCTATCCACAGGTGAGTTGCCACAAGAGATGACGACAACCAAAAAGAAGAAAGTAATCATGAAGTCAACACCTTTCCAGATAATAGCAGGGTTACTATATAAAATGGGAAGTGATGGTATCTTACAAAGATGTGTAATGGAGGAAGAAGTCAAGGTGGCATTGAAAGAAGCTCATGCAGGGTTAGCAGGAGGACATATGGGACCTGATGCGACCACTAGGAAAGTACTGCTAGCTGGACTATGGTGGCCCACATTGTACAATGATGCAAAGGAGCATGTGAAAGCATGTGATACTTGCCAAAGAGCAGGGAAGCCAGTTAGGAGGGACTTTATGCCTTTACACCCATCACAACCACAAGAGTTGTTTGAATGATGGGGATTGGACTTTGTAGGACCATTAAAAACATCTCAAAAATGGAAGTGTAGATACATCATCGTAGCCATAGAATACCTGACAAAGTGGGTGGAAGCAAGAGCATTACCTGATAATTTAGCCAAAAGTACAATGAGATTTTTGTATGAGCAGGTAATCACAAGATTTGGTATTCCACTACAAATAACAAGTGATCAAGGAGGACACTTTGTTAATGAGATTATCAAGATGCTGACAACAGAGTTCAAGATCTTACATTCATTGTCTAGTCCATACTACCCCAGAGCAAATGGGCAGGCGGAAGTGACAAATAAAGTCTTAGTATCTACTATGTATAAAACCTATGGAATAGAGGGAGCAGACTAGGAGGAAAGGTTACCATCCATTTTGTGGGTATATAGAACAACTTTTAAACCAACAATAGAACATACACCTTTCCAACTAATGTATGGACAAGAAGTAGTGGTGCCAGTCGAATTCTTGATACCAAGTTTGAGAGTTGCGGTAGAGCATCACTTGGGAGATCAAGAGAGTTTGGAGGAATGACTGATGACACTGACCAAGTTAGATGAAAGGAGAGTCATGGCATAATGGGCGATCGAGATAGCTCAGAAAATATGGAAGGTGTGGCATGACAAGCACTTGAGGAAGTTGGAGCTTAGTCCCGATGACTTAGTTCTAAAGTTTAATGGAAAAAGGGAAATCAAGCCAGGTAAGTTGAAGACGTTATGGCTTGGTCCTTATAAAGTAATTGAAGTAATGAATAATGGAGCAGTCAAGTTACAGAACTTGAATGGGACAGAGGTACCCAATACTGTAAATGGCTCAAAGTTGAAGCCTTATAAAGTACAATGTTTATTCATTGCTTCAGAAGAAATTGAATGATGAAGATGAGTGGAAGCTCAAGATGAGGCTCACCATGAGCTAGGTCCATCATAGGAAGAACCTGATATGGGACTCACACACCTATTTGTAGAGGGGGAGGAGACACAACTGATAGTTGAACAACAAGAGTTGACACCCCGAACTGGTGAAAGAAGAAGGATACGAGTACATGTCAGAAGGGCGGATGGGACCATACGAGAAGAAGAGGAGAGGATTTCTCTAGGACCGAGTAGCTATCAGGAGGATAGATATGAAACTGTAGATGAGGAACTAGCCAAACTTTCTCCATTGGCTCAGATTGGGCTATTACAGTAGAGAATGAGAATGCAAATTCAACAATTGCAAGAAGAGTATCAAACATTATGGAGTCACAATGTGAGGTTGAGAGAACAACTCATTGAGGAGTTGGATGGTACCATACGAAGACTGGATGAACAATGAGAAGTCAACCTACGAGAGGTTGAAGATGAATATGAGGAGAGAAGGATTAACTCCAAGAGAGGGGGAAGGAAATGAAGGTGCAAGCTCAGGTTCACCACTCCCACCAAATGAGCAGCCAAGGACAAATGAAGATGTAGAAGATTTAGACATGATGAATTCCAGTGATGAAGGAATGTCATGGTTGGTAAGAGAGCTTAGTATAGATAGTAGTGATGAGGATGAGCTAGAGAATCCTTATAATCCTCAGAGAGATCATGACCCTCCAACTAGTGCATCGAGACAAGGGGAATCAGAGAGAATTCAAAGGGATAGATCTCGTATTGATACGCAAGCTTATGCAATAGCTCATCAAGAACTGAGAAGACAAAGAAGGGAAGTAAGGAGATTGGAGAGAGTGATGAATTTGCCAATTGATTGGGTAGAACAGAGGGAATATGGTAGAACTGACTCTAGCTCTGAGATAGATTTCTTGGATGCATATAGAGAAGTATTGGCAGCATCATTTCCCCAGAGATCCTTTGAGGGAAGAATATGGAGACGTCGCTTAGTCCATGCTGATAGAAGAATCAAAACTTTGCAATAGTTGTCACCTAATCGGAGTCCACTAGCCAATATTGAGTTGGTAGAAATTACTCCTGATAACCAAGGAACAAGAGGAGGAATTGGATGAAGACCTCTAAGACTCCAATATGGAAGAGGAGGAGGTAGGTGACCAAAAAATAATTGAAATCCTGTTGATGTTACATTTAGAGGAGGTAGAGGAAGAGGAAGGTTCCGACCCCCTACTCCTAGATGGCTAGGAGATAATCCTTTAGCATGCATGAACTGGAGAAGGGACCAACGAGATGTACCAAGATTGAGAGGCATGTGGGAACAACCACCCATAATTAGACAAGGACCTCAACAAGCATTGGGTAATAGGAAATTACTCCAAGAAAGGGAGGAATCACCAATAGTACAGAGAAGTTTGAGGCCAAGAGGAAATGGAAGGGGTAGATACCCACATGGTAGAAACTTAGCCGAAAGAGGAAGGGTACACTTTGTAGAAGAAAGAAACTTAGGCCATCAATGAGTTCGATCGCCAAGTTTGGAGCAAGAATTGATCCATGGAGATAGGTGAAGAAGTCACTCAAATGATAGCAGAGTGGTAAGGACACCACTACCATGGGATCAATCACCTATAAGGCAAAAAGTGGGACCACCAGGTGAGGAGACTCCAACTTGCCATTGTACAATCCTAAATTGTACACATTGTAGGGGAAGAGTCGAACATGCAGTAACATCACAAGCAGAGGTAAGCCAAGCAAGGGAACAAGAGGTACAAGAGGATACCATTAATCGAAATGTTATGGTCGAACCTCCAGGTCAAGATTCATATGGGATCGTACAAGTGAATGTCACTGTACGATTACCTAGAAGGTAAGTATAAATAGACTAGGATGAAAAAAAAAAAAAAAAATGAAAAAAATATGTGCCTTAGTTGTGAAAATCCCTCGAGACGCAATTAGGAAGGAAGAGGTTGAAAACCAGAAATGATGGCCTCTTCAGAGAGAAAGAAATCTGAAAATTTCTCTAAGTACTTAGATCGTACAAAGTGAAAATTGAGTTGGAAATTGGAAAAATTGGAAGATCGTACAAAGAAAATTGACAAAATGACATGGGAAACCATACAAGAAGTTATGTTGTATGATTTAGATCATACATTGTATGATTTGGGCCATGTCGTACGATTTTCAACTAACCCATTTAATGCGGCATGCGGGAGGAAGTAGCGGTTGGAGGAAAAAGAGGGGAAAAAGATAAAATTCAAAAATCTGCTGAGTTGTCAATCATCTAACATGGAGGGAAAATATGCAAGTGGCACAATTTTAAATAGATCAAATTAGGGTTTTATTAGGGTTTCTAAACACTTTAAATAGGAAAAGAATTAACAATTTTTCAATCATACAAGTAAAAATTCAACTTTTCTTCAGGAGAGCGAAGGTGGAAAGCGTGCAACCGAAGGAAGATGACCATATGAGCAATAAATATTCACCAATAGCCTGAATTTATAGACTCATTTAAAAATTTGCACCAAGGAGTTCTTTTCATGTTCAAGGAATTGACCCGAGAGAGAAAACTAGGGTTTTACTCCAAAAAAGGGGGAATTCAAAATTTTTAGAGAAATAATAGTAAAATATGGTAGAATACATCATTGTATAGATTGAGGAGTGAAAAATTGTTATTGGAGCCATAGGAAGTGGGAACTGGTGACCAGATTATTGAAATTGTAGAGAAATTGCAGATTAGAACCCTAAAATCGAAGGAATCTAGTAAAAATCGAGCTGAGAAACATGTGGGAAGGAAAATAAAGTCCATACAGCCATACAATACAACCATAATTTTATCAAGTTGAAGAAAATTATGCCAGGGTTGAAGGAGTTGAAGAATTGCTACCGAAAAGTACTGAAAGAGTAGATCGAGGCAATCCGACAAATGGGTCGGTGAAGGATTCGAAAAAGGAGATATAAATTTCACATTTTTCATCACTTAGGGTTGGAGAAGTCATACTGTATGATTTTGGGGGATAGTATGTATGATTTCCAAGAAGAATAGTGTAGTTTAGAGTTTTCTTTTCCATTTTTGGTAGTTTTCAAGAGAACGTATGAAATCGTATGGATTCGAAAGGGAGGGGCAGCCAGAAAGTAACATCGTACGGAGTATTATCACCCTATACGATTTTAGGTTGCAACTATATGATTTGAAGAAGTTGTGATGATTTGAAGACTGATGGGTTGGAAAGTGAACTATAGGGAAAGAAGAACATTGTACGATCCAGGAGCGACTAGTGGAAGGAAAAATCATACAAGGGATGAAGAATCATACATTGTATGATTTTACAGAAGATTATACAATTTCAAGACATTTCTGATTGCAAGAAGAGGTGATGTGGAGGTTGAGCTAATCGATGAGATGTGGAAGGAATGATATCAACAGAAGAGTTTGGATGTCGATTAAGGTGGATTGCAGCCAATAGGGTGGAGAGATCACCAGGTCCATTGCACGAGAGAGAGGCATACCCATGGTAGCACCAAGGGTGATAGTCTCAATTCCATGAAAGGTATGGTAATCATCCTTGGAGGAGAGGAGGATATAGGTCATGGAGGGGACAACGACAGTGGTGAGCAAACCTGAGAAGAACACCACCAAGGCACCGAGAGGAAGAAATGGCACAAGAAAGAACCTCAAGGAGGGAGTTAAGAAGTGAAATTAATCTGCCAGAGTAGGAGGAGCATCTGAGCAGTGGACAAGAAGAATGTCAAGTGGAAGTGACAAAAATTACATTTGTACAGCATGGAGCTGAGGCATGCAGGAAATGGTGGAACGACGAGAAGAATAGGGGTCATCCTTGGAGGAAGACATTCGAGGATGCGCATGTGGTGATCATCGCACAAGTTCCACCATTTCATAAAATATTTTTTGAGAACTATCTCTTGCAGATAGTTCAGGCATATAACCCTGCAACTAGAATTGCCTATGTCAATGTGGGCAAGAGGTCAATGAAGGTGGATATTTTGGTAGAGGCATTTTGGAAGACATTTGGCTTGTCGAAAGACGGTATGGAGATAGTGAAAATATTGGTAGACCCAATAGAGGCATACCGCCTCGTCACTGCCATGACCACTATCAAATCACTGATGGAAGCAAATATTTTAGGTGAGGGAACACAGAATAAAATAGAGCCAGTTGAGAGGAGAACATTGGGCATGTGCAATGAATACAGTCATGGCTCGACTGTCAGGAGATATAAGGGCCACATAAATGCCAATGTGGATGGCACAATATGCGGAAGGTATTACCAAGGGGATCCAATATGATTGGGGTACCTTTCTAGAAAGGAGAATGCATGAGGCACTGACAAAGAGACCAAAGAATTTTGGGATGACTTTCCATGCTATTGGATTGTTATTGAATGTGGTCATGAAAGCAAGGATGCAATTTCTAGGATTGATGCCACCCCGAGAAATCAGACCAGATCAACCAACAATATTGATGTGGGTGAAGTCAGTGCCGATATCAAAAGTGACTCCAGAGAGACCTCGAATAAGGAGTGAGTGACATATCAGAGAAGCTCGAGAAGAGACCACTCCGGAGGAGGATGCTGATGTGCATCATAGGCAAAAAATGCCTAGACGGCTGGAAGAGGAGCTAGAACAAGCACCAACACAAGGCATAGGAGCAGCCACTCATCCAAGAAAGGGAGAAAAGAGAGCCCCATACAAATAAGGATGAGAAGGCAGAGAGAAATAATGGTGAGTAAACCAGTTCTAGAAGTACAGGAGAAAGAATAGTAACTCAGAAGCGATGGAACTGGATGAATTGTATTGGACAGAGGTGAAGAGAATAGTAAAATCTCTAGAGATATTTTCATAGTTTGAGAAGATGGATGCCTCTAATTTTTTTAAGGGAATTGAGGTAGGGCAAGATGGAATAGCCACTACCTAGGAAAAGTGGAAACAAGAATAAACACCAAAGAGAGAGCCCAAGAAGAAGCCTCATTACAAATTTGTAACAAGAAGCTCAAGTAAGAAAGATGCACCGAAGAATATGGAAGCATCACAAGAAAAAGAGGAATTTGTTGCTGAGAAAGTCATGACACTGAATATACAACAAATTCTAGAAGAAGTGATAGGGGAACAAAATATGGGTAGTAGTGAGCAAGAAGTGGCCTAGGAAAACACTAAAGAGCAATAGGTGGGCTCGAAGAAACATAAAAGGCCCAAGAACAAGTTGAGCAGCAATCTCAGGAGGAGATTGTAAATATTAAAGATAGTGAGGAGGAGAAAATAGTAAAACAATCTCCACCTCGAGAGAAAATAGATATAGTGAGAGCACTACAGGAGCTCGAAGGAAGCTCTAGCCACCTTATGGAGGAGGAAGATGTTAGAACTCCTACAGAAGAAGAACTACGAGGAATGCAATCCAGTTATCTTCTAGAAATTCTATGGTTTCAAAGAATTACAACTGAAGAGGAGGCACGTGGAGTAGAGGATAAGGTGGAACACTTCTTTTCTTAGTTAGGCCATGTGATTAATAGTGCCAAATTGGAATTTTGCATCGGCCATGTGGGAGAACTAAAGTTGTGGGAGGAGCAGGTGTCTCTCAAACTAGAGAAGATTACAGAATGGGTGAGTAGTGTGGAGCGTACAAGGAAGATAGTAGACATCCATGCACAACATCCATGGAGGTTACCCAAGGAAGAGGTAACAACAATTTTGGGAAGGGAGGACTTGCCAGAAGGGGTGGTCACAAACTACAGGAAATATCCAAGGATGTACTTGGATAGAATCAACCATCCGACCTATCCTACAAATACGATAGAGTTGGAATACAAGAGGGTTGCTACTGGAGTGGCCATCACCCTAAGGAAGTTGAACTTCCTAACTCACTAGATAGAGTGGTTGAGCATTGGATTAGAACAAATCCATCAGCTCAAGGAAGAGCAGAAGGAGGAAACTACAGCCACTCAAAAGGAATTGGTCGTAATGGAAGAAGAACTGTAGAAGAGTAGAACTATGATGGAAGAGAAAATAAAGAAGTTAGAGGAGGATCTATCAGGCCTCAGATTGAGTCTGAAGCTAGAATTAGCATGCTTGAAGAAGAGAAGTGATAGATCTCATAGATGGTAGAGGATAGAATTAAGGAGTTGGAGGCACAACTCAAAGCAAAATATGAGCAGATGATAGCTCAATTGGCTGAAAAGAATGAGCAAATGGCTAAACAAGCCAAGGAGATAGAGGAGCTGACAAAGGACAATAAAAATCTGAATGAGATGGTCCTAGAAAAGCAAGCTCAGATGAAGATTAAAGATGACCATGTTCGAGCTTTAGAGGCAGATATCAAACACCACCTGGAAACCATTACTAGAAAATAATGAAGAACTATAGGTGGCAACTCAAGCAGAAGCTCATTGGAAGGAGAAGTTGAAGAAGAGTGCCTCAGACCATGAGAAGTAGATGATGGAGTTCCTAAAAACTTCGAAGAAAAGGCTAACTTTCATGGAGCAAAAGTAGTAGAAATGGGGAGCTACGCAACCAAGCTAAAGAATGAACGTGAAATGTATAAGTCATAGGTTAAGGACTTAGAGGTTGTCATAGAAGAATATGAAGCATGATGGAAGAAGTAGAATGAGTCGGTGAGGACACCAACCAAAGTAAAGGGGGGGTAGATGTAGGTAGCAAATCCACCTCCCAAAGGAAGAAGAAGTGATTAAAAGGATTTGCTCAATTTTGATAGTTTTGACATAAGTGATAGTTTGCTCAAGTTTTGTAAATCATATAGGCAGGAGCAAACCGTACAATAAAGAGCAAGATCATACAACTGGAGGAGCAAATCATACAAGGTAGTAGCAAATCATACAAGGTGCACCAAAATTCATCCAAATGCAAGGGAAATGTAATTTCAGAGTGAAATGGTGCATAGATTTGCTAACTAAGGTGTTAAACTTAGGAAAAAGCCAAATTAATGTATTCAGTTGTATATGGGCAGTTGTAAATAATGGATTGTCTCAGGAACCACTTTGGAACGGCCTGGGCAACGTTATATAAGGCCCCATTTTCAAAATTATAGGTCTGGTTATTGGTTGCTAGAGTAAGAGTTAGCACTTGTAGTTGTTTTTGAGTTATTGCAATTACATTGATATATTTTTCCACATTGTAATCGAATCCATAGACATTAATGAGCATAATGATGTTTGTGGAATACTGTGTACGATCCTGGTAATGATGAACAATGTATGGTGGATGAATGTTATGTGATTGTGTTTTCTATCTTACTGTTATAGGTTAGTTTTATGCATTGTTGCAACCTGGAGATAGCAATTGATACTGGTGAACTATGGAGAATGATCTAGGAGCATGATGGCATTGAGGAAGATGTATTGAAGAGCATTGTATGATTTTAGGATGTAATCATGCACATGGGATCTCTCACCTGCTTGGTTAAGATGTTTTGCCTACTATGGATATTGCATTGATTGGTCTATCAAACCCTTACAAAACATCCTGGAGAGAGATTGGAGCAGTGGAACATCTAGATTAGCATCATGTTGTGTCATTATTTCGTACAAATCGTACATATTTTTCCTTACAAATCGTACAAAGCATTTTTACCCGATTTGGTAAAATAGGTGATCGATAGAAACTTACCCGATTTGGCAGTTTTGGGAAATCGACTTGATCGATTACAAAACTGTGTATGACAGCCTCCAAAACTGAATCTGTCAGTTTTTTTGAGTACAATATCATACCATCTTGACACTGTACGATTTGGGATCGTACAGTGTAGGCATTGAGGACCGTACAAGGTGAATATAGTTCGTACAAGGGTAGTTTGAGTGAGCATACGACCGTACGATTTGGTAAGTGAGTTGGGTTTAACCTATTGATCATTCTTAGCCCTAGAAAATACCTCCCCACCAGGAATACTCCACCCCTGTGCTACACTATTTCCCAACATAGATGCTCTCGTAGATACAACTACGGGTCATGATATGCTCTCCCTTATGGATGATTTTTTCTGGTTACAATCAGATTCAGATTAAATCTGAAGATCAACACAAAATTGCATTCAAAATGCCATGGGAAAAATTTTTCTATAAATTTATGCCATTCGGCCTTAAAAATGCTGGTGCCACATATCAACGAGCCATGACATATATTTTTCATGAATACATATGCACAAGATATTGGAAGATTATATCGATGACTTGTTGGAAAATTCATTGTTACGAGAAGAGCATGATGATGTCCTGATGAAGGTATTTGATTGCCTAAATGGGAATAATGTCAGGTTGAATCCCAAGAAATGCATATTTGGCGTAACTCTAGGAAAACTCTTGGGGTTCATCATTTCAAAACAAGGCATCAAAGTTGAACCAACAAAAGTCAAGGCCATATTAGAAATATGTCCTCCCACAAATATCAAAGAG
Source organism: Wollemia nobilis (assembly GCA_028583015.1). Lineage (NCBI taxonomy): Eukaryota > Viridiplantae > Streptophyta > Pinopsida > Araucariales > Araucariaceae > Wollemia > Wollemia nobilis. Next base: position 453,874 of record JAQPPZ010016361.1, read on the forward strand.
TTAAGAATCCTTCAAGACAAAGTAGTATCCATAAAGTGATTTATCACACAATTATCAAATAAATGTTGACCAATGAATTGACTACTACACAAGGGGGTCCCATTCAATTGGGATGAGGACTATCAAGCGGTCTTTGCTAAAATTACGCAATACTTGGCAACATCGCCAGTGCTAGCTCCATCGATACCAAATGTGCCTTTTTTACTATATATATCAATGATCGACTTTGCATTGGAAACCATGTTGACCCCAAAGAACATGCAAGTCAAAGAGCAAGCCATATATTACATTAGTTACACCTTGGTGAGTTATGATCTTGGGTATGCGTACGTGGAGAAGCTATGTTTAGCAGTATTGTTTGCAATGAATAAGTTGTGTTATTATATGCTAAGTCATACGACATACGTGAAATCCAAAAAAATCCTTTGCAGTATATGATGAGCAAGACATATCATAATATACATACTGCAAAGTGGATTATGCTATTGATAAAATTTGATTTAGAATTCATTAGCCAAAAATCCATCAAGGGATAGGTCATAGTTGATCAACTGGTAGAGGTACATCTCAAGAATAGTAGGCCTCTCACCATAGAGCTTCCTGATGATGCAATATTTGCATTATCAGAAGCATCCAAACTTGAAGAACTAGATAACAAAGCTGATATGACTATGTTCTTCGATGATTCAAAGTGTGAGCAAGGGGATGGTGCAGGAATTGTTTTATGTAATAATAATGCTGAGTACAAAGCCCTAATATTGGGCCTCCAAATAGCTATCACCATGAATATTAAATGGTTAAACATCTTTGGTGATTCCCTTCTCATAGTCAATCAAGTGAAGGGACTTTTTCAATGTAGGTGTCCCATATTGAAAGCTTATAAGGATATTTTTGACACTTATCTAGCACAGCTAGAGTGGTACGACATCGAGGCAATCCATAATTCATAAAATAGATTCTTAGACACTATGGCATCTTTGGGATCCTTAATCCCTCAAAATTTTTCTACCGAATTTACTACCATTCATGTAAATATGTTATCCCATGTCATGATACAACGTGCATATTTTTATAAAAATGAATCAATCAACATGATTCATATAGAACCAAACCATGAGTGGTTCTATAGAGCCAAATACTTTCTCAAGAAGGCATCTTGGGGGTCTTTGATCTCATAGGGTCCTACGAGGAATGGCACCACCATTCACCATAAGGTTGTATCCCAGTATGCATTCATGCACAAAAAAATTCTAGGGGAACAAGTCATCTTGTCAGTCGAGGTAGAATCTTATCAGGACTGGATGTCACAATTACATGACTTACTTAAGCTTGGTTTAATACCATAAGAATTATTGCATGCTGCAAAATGCACATTTAGATAGAAAGTGAAAAAGTATGTCTTGCTTGGAGATATATTGTACTGTAGAAGCTGCGATGGAATTCTCCTTCATTGTCTTGATCCCCAAGAATCAACTTGGGAAAATTTGCAAGCTCATGATGGTACATGTGGTGGCAATTTTAGTGGCATGGCCATTGTCAAGCGCATCCTTCGAATGGGTTATTATTAGAACACTATGGAGAAGTATTGCATCATGTATGTCAAGAAATGTGTTAAATGTCAGCATCATGCTAATATGACACACTTGCCATAATAGGCCTTAAAACCCATCCAAGCGGCTTGGCCATTTGCTCAGTGGGTTTTGGATCTAATCGGTAAGATCTCTCCTCTATCATCAGGCTGACATACATTTATCATAATGGATACTAAGTATTTTACTAAATGGGTGGAAGAAATCCCTCTAACAATGATAACTAGAGCACATATTGTGGAGTTTATACTTCACAATATCATTAGTTATTTTAGGATACCATCCAAGATAATCTCGGATAATGGAACGCCATTCAAGAATAAAACTGTGAAGGATTTAACATCTAAGTATAGTATACAACATAGTTTTGTGACTCCATATTATCTGGAGGCAAATGGGTAAGTTGAGACTTCAAATAAGATAGTGATCACCATATTGAAAGAGATGGTACAAGAAAACCACAAATATTGGCACATCCAGTTGCCCCTTGCATTATGGGCTTACAAGACTAGCATACGAATGCCCACTAGGGCAACCCTATTTTCACTAGTATATGGTGTAGAGGCCATTATGCCCTTAGATTTGGAGATTCCAATGTTGTGCATCATATTGAAAGAGTTCATCGATGACGACACTGCACAACAAGCTCACCTAGATCAATTGATGCTTCTTAATGAACATTGTGTGAATTCCCTTGAGGATCTTCACGTGTATCAAGAGAACTTAAAACAATACTATAATAGTAAAGTCCACTTGGGATGCTTTAAGGTTGGTGATCTTGTGCTAAAAGAGAACCAACTGAACTCAATTCTATCGCCGCACTTACAAGATAAATTTATGGCTAACTTGTTAGGTCCTTACATCATCTCAGAGTAGATTGGACCTGGAATGTATCACCTGATATTGCTTGAAGGGGTTGAAGATCCTGAACCTCTCAACATCCTTCATCTTAAGGCATTCCACACATAATAATTCAAAAACTAAAAAACATATGGAGAATTTCAAAGTCCATAAAAATCATAAAGCAATAAAATATAAAAACATTGCATTTCATTTGCATCATGCATTTTTATTTTGCACATGCATTTCATTTAATTGCATTGTATTATGAATTTATATCCATCACACTTGCATTAGGATACATTGTATTTACAATCTCACAAATGACACCATGTTTGTATTTCAATCATGCATCTATGCATTACCATCATCTTCCATCACCCTTGTGAGTAATTGTGTTTCTCAACACAACCCCTCCTGTTGTTATGAAGAATATACTAGGGTTTTCCAGTCATTCAACTGTACCTAGTGGTATTCTCAAAAGTTTGTAGAAAGCTTGCTTTGATTTTGAGGATGCGGTTTAGTTTTGAAAGCAATTAGCATATCAGAATCCCATCACTAATCAAACACATTAATAATCCTAATTAGGGTAAGGAAGGATGAACACTACAAAGTGTTTTGGGTCACCTTAGGCTAAAGGTTTTGTTACTTGCTCATTTTATGAGTTGCAATGGTCTAGAGTAGTGATCATTGGAAAAAGGATAAGTTTAACCCCTACCCGAATAAATACCTTGCTTACAAAAAAGAAGCAAAATACCATAAATAAAATAAAATCCCTTGCTCAAAATATATATATATATATATATATATATATATATATAATAAATAGTGAATTTTATCACTATAAATGAGAAAGTGTCCCAATAAATTAAAGAAAATAAGGGGGTAAAATTGAAACCCTGGAATGATCAATGCTTAAAAATCATAGGGTGATACCCAATATAGAAATGGGATGAATGAATCCTTCCTGGCATTGGGGTAGGTCTAAGAAATTTATAAATGAGCTAGCTTTAGGTGGCCTGTATTGCCTAGTGGTCTAGTCTAACTAAATCCAAACCTAGGATTGGATGGACATTTGAGGATCCCCAATACAACAATGGGCTGAATGAATCCTGCCTGGCACTAGGGTATGCTTATGTCTCATCTAATATATTCATTTGCACACATAGGGGATATGAATAACTTGGTCTTTCATAGCAAAAAAAATATTTTTTAGAAGTCTAGTATAGTCATTATACAAATTTTGATAAGTCAACTAGGGTGTTTGAGTCTCATGGAAAACCTCAAAAATTACCAAATAAAAACAATTCATTTCAAGTCATATATCAACTTCTTTTTATGAGAGTTTATTTGTTAAGGAGTGTTCATAATATAAGTTAGGCACCGGATTAATATCAACAATGTTATTTAGATGACCACTGACTATGTTGTGCATATTATTTTAACTTACAAAAGCTTATGAATAGAAACAATATACCATTTCATCTCACATATGGATAGTTAATTTATTAATTATTATGATAAGATGTATCAATTACATTTCATGATTATTATACATTCTGTGGTGTCATCCATTAGATTTTCAAACCCATATTGCATTCATACATTATGTTTTAAGTGATTAAAGCATACAGGTTCATTTACATTAGATCATCATTATGTAAATAATGCATTACATACATCGCATTCATCATATCATAGCATCATAAATTAAATGCATACAAGTAAAGAAAATTAAACATGGATTTAAACATAAAATAGTGCATCCACATATGCAGGGACTACAACTGACTTTAAAAAGTCAAACAAATTCAAAAAATATTCAAAAAGATAAAAACATTCACAAATGCATGCAAAAAATTCAAACAAATCAAGATTGCATTTCAAAAATTCAGAAATATTCAATTAAATCAATCAAAAACTAAAACAAATTAAAAATTTTGAATTTTTTTTCTAAGGTCGGCTAATTGCGGCTGACGACAATGGTCAAATTTTTGACCATTGGGATTTAAATCCCATCACGGTTGACAATTGCGGACCCCAATTTTCCAATTGGGAACCATGGATACCACCCACAACTAAGAGTAGTGACCTTTTTGAGGTCACATCCCATCTCGAAAAGTCCTAAAAAATTAAAATCCCACCCTCTAAGCTAGCCTACGCTAAACCCTAACTAAGGTGAGGTTCTTTATCAATAGTTTAGTGAGGTTCAATTAGCCCATTAATTAATAAGGTTCATTTTAATTGGGTAAATCAAATGAGAGAGTTGTAGTGCTACCTTTCTACCGCTAGATCCACCACTAGTGGATGCATCCATTGGGTCTGCCATGTGGGTGTTTCATGAGGTTTGTGGTAGCGTTTCGTATCAAAATTTTAATCTCACCTCTCAGAGCTCTCAGTTTTGCAAGTTGGTAGTTGAAAATAATGACGTTGAAAATGATGGATTTTCTTTTATATTTTCAATATTTCCCTCGACCGTGGCTAGCACCCGTGGGTGCTGAATTAGGGTTTTCTGATCGTGGGTCAGAGCCGTAGCTAAGAAAATTGTAAAAATTGGTCGCGACTGACAAGTGTGGCTAGCATCCAACAATAAATACCCTTAAAATTCAACCATGAGGGGCTTCAAAATGTAAAATTAAAAAAAATCAATGGTACAAAACCCTCAAAATTTTCAAAATAACAAAAAATTCAACTAAATCAAAATTGCAAATGTGCCTCATATCCAATTATTTACCCTATACTCTTGGCAATTGTAGCGATTTGTGATCCATGCAATCCAAAAAGATTATTAAATTACCATAAGGCCATTTGGGATAAATTAGTCATCACTAAATTGATATGCTTCACTTCAATCCCTAAGAAATCCAGAGCGACTGGACTGCTCCTCGAGAATGAGGTATTCATATCAATTCTTCTATGACATTTTCAAAAAATCATCGAACATTATGATTCAACATATGCCTAATTGGAATTACTATCATCTTGATTCCCTAATAATTCCACAGTGGTCAAAATGATCCATGGGATAGAAATGTACAATTACTATTAATAGTTGCAATCATGGCTGAATTAGGCCTTTCCAAGTAATATCAAAGTGCTACAACCTTAATTTGGTCAACTCACTCATTGTGGTCAAGAGACTCGTCATTTCATTTAATTGTCCTACTCTCATAGACTTGTTACTTGAGGGGATAGTCATTATATCAATTATCATAATCAAATTTAATAGGAGATCACTCAATCTTGTCAAATTACGTTTGTCTTACGAATCATTGCCAATGACTATCATAATATTACCCTTTGTTGGGGCAAAAAGCAACTATGACAGTTAAGTTAGTATCTCTCCACCTATCGGTACTATTGTAGCACTGAAGCTACTCAATTGCTGCTGGAGCTTGCAAAATATTTTTCAAATTTAAGCCTTCCCTTAGTTGGAAGCAATAATTCTATGATGTGTGCCCTTTGGAAGGACTGAGTATATAATGTTGATTAGATCAATGATCATCATTCAACCTATGAAATCATTTTAGGAGGTCTATTTTTGCTCAACATTGTTTTTCTCACAATGCATCCTAAAATGGGCATCTGTAGACACATAAAACACGTTATGTTGAGGTGACTACTCATATGGGGCATGCTAACAGACCACATGAATGATCTTGGACAGCTCCAAGGTGAAGCAGTGGTTTTAACCACTCAATTTGGGCAGAGTTGGCTAACTCAACCTTAGTTGTGACTAACACCCATGGCTAACAGAGTTGGTCGTACCTCAGAGCTGCGGTTAGCATCAAAACTATTTTGAATCCTAGGCCAAGCCAAAATTCAGTTACAATGACCTGGGAAACAAAAAAACTTATATGATTATAGTTATTGATGCTTAAAGACCTTAAGGGTCTATATTAAAAAAAAAAAAACATATGATGGTATGTGGGTTGAGCAAAGGCATAGAGTGTCCTAAAAGCAATTTTCTTACAATCAATTTACTTTTTAAAATTATTTTTAATGGATTCACAACTATCTTTTTCCTGTAAAATATTAATTTGGAGATGGAATTTTTAGTTTTTTTTTTTTTATGAATAATTAGGTCTGAGTTAATGCCGAGTAGATAAAATGTTGTATAACATAGTCCTTTTAATTGCATTACGAGAGAGTTTGAATATTTTTATAGCTATGTTTAAAAAAAGTTTTTTTTTTTTTATTTACATTCAAATTTTAATATGTCGATTAGATTAGGTACTCTTTCCTTTATGTGGTTATGATTTTATTATATATGATAGATTTTTAATGCTAATTATATTTATAGATAAGTGTATGAAAATTTCAATATTTGGTACTTATAAAAAATAATAGCCATGTCATGCGAAATTAAAGCTAAGCATTTAGAAATAACCAAGACCATGGAATCTTGGGCATAAGGGTATTGTGATAATTATATTATATGCTTCATGGTAAAACATGTCATAATTAAAAACCTTGGAAACTTTAGTTTAAAAATTATTGCAAAAATTACCGGGTGATTGGTATATAAGTGGAAAAATTTATGCTCGTATGAGAGCCAATGCTTATCGAGGAGGATAGCACTAACCCAACTCCGGTGGCTAGTGGTGGCGGCTTCCGTGAACTAGTGTTATCCAAGCATATGGTCGGAGGATCTATGCTAGCGAGGGCAAGAGACAATGGTATGGGACATTACCTCTAGATAACACATGCGTAGTATTGAGGATGCTCACGAACCTGTCTCGATTTTGGAATTGCCAACGAGACTCATACCAGAGGGCTGGTTATGGGGTTGGAAGGTCCAACGATAGATGGTATGGGCAGCATTACCATCAAACGGAGCTATAACTAAGAGATCTGGTCCATAACCATGCGATGGGGACCCTGGTTATACCTTAGTTGAAGGTCAATAACCAATCACTGGCATAGTAACGCTAAGTTCCAAAGTTTAGTACTATGGGATTGATAGGGAATTATGATTTTCCTAGGCTTTGGAATGTGGGAATTACTACGTCTACTCCTCTAGGTGTTATGGGCCTTGGAAGAGAAAACCCACGCCAAGATCTAAAGTAATCCGAGGAAGGGGATAAGATCTTTTAAATGGCAATTTGTTGCAAAAGTTGGCTGATCTCGAGCACTTAAGACACCATCTTCAGTGGTGAACATTCTTGAAGTGTGATAAATCTATGCCATGTACTAATAACTAGTTGGGTAATCAACGAATATTTGTGATATTTAATATGCTCTCATTCAAAAATTTTATATATGTGTTTTCACAACCAGTGAGAAGATTGGGTTGTGACAACTGGTATATCAGAGCCTAAGTTGCAAAACCTTGGCTAATAACATGAATAATTGTTCTGACATAACTCTTTTGATGCCAGGCATGGTAGGTACCTCACGGAGGACTAGTGTGAATCTACAAGAGGATATTGTAGACGTCTTGAGAAAGGGACCAAGACGACTCGTGAAGGAGTCTAAAAGGGTGTAAGCTGCTACAATACCATGATGAGTGGTCAGAAAATAAAAGGAGCCAATAGTTGTAAGAGATATGTAGAATGATGAGAACATGGATCAAATGATTCAGTTGATGCAAGAGCAATTGAACCAACAATGTGTGAGAAAATGGAAATCCAAAAAGCTCAAATGAGTGATCATATAGATCAACAAAGAGCACAAATGGCCCAGAAATAAGAACTAATCACCTAATAGTAGAAAGTCATTGAAAACTTGACTAAGAAAAATAAAACTAAAAATATAAGCGAGTTTCCAGAGGGTTCCTCAAGGAGGAAAGTGGGTGATGAGCTAAAAAAAGAAATAAAGAAGTTGGATATCTCTAAATTTTATGGAAGAGGTGATGGTGAAACCACCATTAATTGGATGAGTGAAGCCAAAGGATATTTTGCAATTCAACCCCTTTGCTCTGAATCTAAAACTACTTGGGCGGTAGCACATTTAGAGGGTCCTGCAAGAGATTGGTGGACTACGTATAAGAAAATTACTCAAAAGGAAGTAGTAGATATACCATGGGAAGAATTTGAAAGAGAATTCAAAGATCGCTTCCTTACTAAACAATTTTATATTGAGAAACATGGTGAGTTCACCAACTTACGACAAGGTAATATGACGATAATTGAATATTACTAGAGGTTTGTGCAACTTCTTAAGTATGCACCAAAATATGATGGTCAAGAAAGGTTCAAAGCCCATAAGTTTGTTATGGGGTTGCACCCAAAGTATATCCAACCAGTGGGAAGAAAAGTACCTCAAACAATGTCAGTTGCCTATGACGCTACACGATATGAAGAATCAATCCAAAAGGAGGTAAAGGCTTACTATTGAAAACATGAGATTCCGAAAACAAAAAGGATAAACTAAAAATGCAATGTAAACAAAACTAAAATAACGCTTAAACCCTATGTTATTGAAAAATGCGTAAAAAGAAAGAACATGAACACAAGATATCAAAGCAATATATAAAAAAAATAGCCCTTTTATTGATATGCTTTTCAAATTTGTGTTACAATGCGTCTCCTTCCTTTTTAGGGGATAGGAGCGTTAAATGTTGGTCTTTTACAACTTGTTTCAGAATTCCTTCTTCCATGTGCCCACATATAAGATGGGCGAACCAAAACGTTGCCGCCGCTTGTGTTGGTAAAAGTAGATTCCTCGTTGCTCCTCTAATGCTGCAAATCTGCGTTCAAAGAAACAAACAAAGAATCAGTAGCACCTGTGTATGAAAAATAAAAGATAAATCTAACGATGCTTAAAATGAGTCTAAAAAAACTGAAAGCTTGACGAAAGCATAAACATGAAACTAGCTAAACACTACAAAAGAAATAGTCACCAAAAGCAATAAAGCGGGGGGTGCCCGAACGCAAACCACCCGCGGGTGAAACTTTGCTTCGACACCAATCCGCTTGGGATGGGTCTGAAACCTGATGTGATATGTTGTCGACAAATTGGTAGGATATTGTGGTCAGAGAAATCGGGGTTGGTTCTTGATTCGTGCCTTCAAAAATCATCCACTAACCTCTCTTTCGATTAAGAGATTATGGATGTTGAAAACACAAATCGCAAGTAAGTGAATTAGCAGCACTTCGTCGCTCAAAATGCTCCTTCTCTGTATATCTTTTGGGTGAGGAAGCTCACCATTTTATAGACCCAAAGGGGTCTCTTTGAATTAACATGCAAAAGTGTTTCTTTGCATGAATGTTTTTTTGTGAAAAGAAGACTTCTTCTTGATCAAGGGCTTCTTAATTGCTTCTGTGCATGTCTTTGTATGTTTAGAAAAACTCACTTGCACTCCCATGCAATGAAGGGATAGCTAAGTGGCAAATCTGAGTTGTCTTAAAAAGCTCACTCTCATTCCCATGCAGTGAAAGGAGAGTCAATTGGCAAATATGAGTTGTCAAAAGAACTCACTCGCACTCCTATGCCATGCAGGAAAAGCTAAGTGGCAGTTCTGAGTTGTCATGCGTCGAGATCTGACTTTTTGCTGGTCAAACCTGGCATTCATCCCACCCCGAAGCAAGCACTAGTAATCGTCTCTGGGTGAGACGAGTATCAATCCACACTCGTCCCTGGGTGAGACGAGTACCAATCCGCACTCATCCCTGGGTGGAACGAATAAGTAACAAAGTGTTTAAAAGGTGCCAAATTGATCCCTGACTTGTAAAACTGTTGTGCGAGTGGTTAGAACCACTGTTTATCCTCTGGGGGCTGCCCTGGAGGCTGTGTGTGTTAGTGTGATCAGTGCTTATTGTCACATAATCGGACTGGTGTTGTTTTGGTGTCTATAGATGCCCCTTTTTGGAAAGCACTGCACATGGTGCAGTGCTGAGCAAAAATAGATAACCAAAGCACTAATGATTAAGGTTTTTAGTAACCTAACCAACTCTTGATGCCCCAAGTATGGAAAGGGCACGCATTATTGAATCCTTGCTTCTGACGAGCTAAGGAACTTAAAACAAGCATTAACCTGGTTCGGTGAGGTATTACTTGAACTTAGACATTGATCAGTCATGAATAGGCAAAGGGTGCAACCTTTTGTCTGTCGGAACCTTGAGTTCATGATTCACGAATGCCAAGTATATGATCGGTTTGTGATAATTGCTTGTTTGCTGCCCCAAGCAGGGACGCGATTGTCTTTTGCAATGATCCTTTGAATGCGTGTCATTTCCAAGATTGGGTATATTGTTGTTGATTGACAACTAAGTGTGACTACCCCCTCAAGCGACAAATCGATGAGGGAATGACCGTCATGAGAAAAGCGATGAGTCGCTTGACCCAAGATGAATTAAGTGAGGGTGCCTTCAGATGTTAGTCGGTGCATGCTCGAGCAGTTTCCCGATTGTTTTGACCTATTTTTGGTGGGTGTGAACCCATTTTGTAATGCCATTTGGGGTTAACATTGGCGAAAATCCGTCTTCCCGTGGAGCGGTCCGGCTATGGTAGCCTTCTTGGGGAGTAGGATAACGACAAGGTAGACCCCGACATCAGTTTTCTTATGCCAAGAGGTTAAGTGCAAGAGCACTTTTGTCCGGAAATTTTTAGTGGTTTTGTTGGCATTTATCATTTTTAATTTTAATTTTTTTAGCCGTCCCGGGGTGGGACGAGCGCGCCTCTGAGGAAAAAGTGCTCATTCCAGTCAGGGACGATTACCAGCAAGCAAAAAGTATAAATATGCGAAAATGACAGATTTGGCTCATTTGCACTGTTCATCGATTGCGATTTGGAGCTGCGGGGAGGAGGAGGTAGATTTTTCGACGCGAAGCATCTGCCGGATTTTCCAACCACCATGAGTGCACAGACCGGGTCGTCAAGCGGCGGAGCCGAGGCGAGACCAGTAAGTGAACTATCTCCTTGAGTTTGAATTTGAAAAATGCAAATGTGTTTTTATTATGTTTTTCTTTTGTTTAAGACATGAAACCCTAATTAATTAAATTAAAAGGTGAATGAATTTGATTGAAAGACCCTGAAACAAACTAAAACGTGTATGCAAACCGATGGAAACCTAGATGGAAAACCGTAGGATAAACCCAAATGAAACTTAGAGTAACACTTTAGGGTAACCACGGTTAGAAAAATGTGTTTTTTTTTATGTGAATGGTAAAACTTAGGTCGAAACCGTAGGTAAACCATGCCCATTTTTTTTTTTTTTTTATGGAATTAAAAAATAAAATAAAAAATGGATGAATTTTTTGTTGAAATGGTAAACTTAGGTCGAAACCGTAGGTAAACCATGTAAAATTTTTTGTTATTTTTAATGAAATTAAAAAATGAAAAATTGATGAATTTTTTTTTTTTTTTTGAAATGGTAAACTTAGGTCGAAACCGTAGGTAAACCATGTCGAATTTTTTGTTTTTTAATGAAATTAAAAAATGAAAAATTGATGAATTTTTTTTGTTGAAATGGTAAACTTAGGTCGAAACCGTAGGTAAACCATGTCGAATTTTTTTTGTTATTTTTATAGAATTAAAAAATGAAAAATGGATGAATTTTTTTTGTTGAAATGGTAAACTTAGGTTGAAACCGTAGGTAAACCATGTTGAATTTTTTGTTATTTTTAATGAAATTAAAAAATGAAAAATTGATGAATTTTTTTTTTGAAATGGTAAACTTAGGTCGAAACTGTAGGTAAACCATGTCTTGTTATTAAAAATGAAAAATTGATGAAATTTTTTTTTTTGTTGAAATGGTAAACTTAGGTCGAAACCGTAGGTAAACCATGTCGAATTTTTTGTTATTGTTAATGAAATTAAAAAATGAAAAATTGATGAATTTTTTTTTTGTTGAAATGGTAAACTTAGGTCGAAACCGTAGGTAAACCATGTCGAATTTTTTGTTATTTTTAATGAAATTAAAAAATGAAAAATTGATGAATTTTTTTTGTTGAAATGGTAAACTTAGGTCGAAACCGTAGGTAAACCATGTCGAATTTTTTGTTATTTTAATGAAATTAATAATAAGAAAAATTGATGAATTTTTTTGTTGAAATGGTAAACTTAGGTCGAAACCGTAGGTAAACCATGTCGAATTTTTTGTTATTTTTATGAAATTAAAAAATGAAAAATGGATGAATTTTTTGTTTTGAAATGGTAAACTTAGGTAAAACCGTAGGTAAACCATGTCAAATGTTTGTTGTTTTTAATGAAATGTAAGATGAAAACTTGATGAATTTTTTTGTTTTGAAATGGTAAACTTAGGTAAAACCGTAGGTAAACCATGTCAAATTTTTGTTGTTTTTAATGAAATGTAAGATGAAAACTTGATGAATTTTTTGTTTTGAAATGGTAAACTTAGGTAAAACTGTAGGTAAACCATGTCAAATTTTTGTTATTTTTGATGAAATGTAAGATGAAAACTGGATGAAATTTTTTTTTTTTTTTTTGTAATAGATGTACATGTGAATGAAAGATGTTACTGTACAGTTATGCATTTTTGTACATGTGATGGTAATTTGATACATGTTTTTGATGTGTGTTATTTTCTATGATGTGCAGGTGGTGAAGAGTCGACATCGAGTACAGACTATTTTTTCTAATGCCCGCGAGGCGTTGAGTGCGGAGGACTAGGAGTGGCTTGATGCCTTAGGGCTCAAGCATGTGGCTCGGTTGGATGCAGTTGTGGTGGATCGAGCGTACATTACAACTTTGATCAGCCTATGGGATGTTCGGACGAACACCTTCCATCTTTCGACAGGGGAGATGACAGTCACCTTAGAGGACGTGTATCGGATTATTCGAATTTCGATAGATGGGGTTCCCATCTGGACGATGCCACGAGGCCAGAGGACGGCTGTACTGACCCGGTATTTTGGACACAGGGAGGATGTGGATGGGATGAGCTCATTGGAGAGGGTGGAGCTGGATTGTCAGATTGGGCAGATTCTAGTACGATGGTGGTATGCGAGGGGAGTGTTGGGAGTGAGGCATGCACTACTCATGAGCCTTATTTCCAACATGCTCCTGCCAGACTCATCAGGAGCGAGGTTCCCATGGAACCTATTGGAGGTGGTGTGGCAGTTAGTGGATTGTTCGATGACAGAGTCGGTGATCATGAGATGAGGCCAGACACTGTTGGCTCAATTATATGATGAGTTGTATGAGGTCTGTTGTCAAAAGAGAAAGGGGATTGGTTGTAGTTACTTATTGCAGTGCTGGGCATGGCAACATATAGCCATAGAGTGACCACGAGGGCTACCCTGGACTACACGGGCGGAAATGGTGGACAGAGATATTGGGTATGGTGCTTTATGGTATCGGTATGAGGAGCGGGAGCAGAGTCGGCGGTTTGCAGGAGACATGGACCATTACAGAGATGCATTGGCACGACTGACTTCAGGAGATGTGGTATGGAGGACATATCGGGATTGTCCTACATGGCCAGAGGCTGATGAGTGGCTTCGGTAGGTTCGAAGGGGGAGATGGGTCATTGGACGACACAGGATGGAGCAAGAGTACTTCCATTATCTCTGAGTGACACGATAGTTTGGAGTACGCCAGGGTTTTCCTGGGGAGCCCGTAGTCTATCGGTGTCGAAGCGATGAGAGGACCCTAGCTACGTCGATCCTCGAGCCACTAGGGGAGGAGGCGAATACAATACTGAACATTCCAGACGTGGATGACATCGGAGTGACTGTCGAGTACCAGGAGTGGTGGATGCTTTGGCAATTTTGAGGTGAGGGGCCATTAGGAGGGGATGAGGCAGCGGGAGGCAGAGAGGGTGCAGAGGCACCAGAAGAGGGTTGGGGAGCTCCTGTGGATGTGGATATGGTGGAGGTTGTAGATGTAGGAGAGGATTTTTGGGATGAGGAGAAGCCAGAGATGCAGGATGCTCTGGAGCAGGCCGATGCTCCAGAGAGGCCAACACAGTCGGCCGTGTTGGGGGATACAGAGGTGGGGTTGCGGGAGGTTTACTGCCAGTGATCGATAGGCTATTAACCAAACCAATACTGAGGCTTGCCTCATAACCTATTGAAATGCTGAGATTTCCAGGGATTCAAGTTCGACTCCCTTCTTTTCTTCAATTGTATTGGGATACTTGCTCTTTTGTAGTGATAAAATCACTGTTTATTTTTGTTTTATTTTGTGTTGTTTTTTTTTTTTTTTTTTTTTTTTTTTTTGAGCAAGGGATTTGGATATGGAGTGACGAGAATCACTATTTTTTGTGCCTTTTGACGTGTGCACTGTAAGATGTCAAATTTTAGTGTTTTGACATTTTGAAAATTTTTGATGTTTTGCAACTTTTGAGAACTTGGGATTCATGGGGAATTGGGTAGGGAGGATGCTTGTCCTTTTGCCAACTCTCAGCATTCCTAGGGTCATTTGCACAGGGGGATGAGCAAGATAGACATTTCTCTTATGGTGACCTGGATTACTGTGCAGGTTTCATCTTTCGTTCACACAACTTAGGAATTTTTATATGTGTGTTAATTTGTGTTGGGATGCTACGTAACAAGGCAGGATCCAAGTAAAACTTGCCCATGTAAAATTTGTTTAACTATGTACGATTTTGGCTAGAAATTTAAAAAACAACTGAATGACGAAAACCCTATACACATTAGGAGACAACTGACGATGCGAAAAATGGCGATGGTGCTATTCTAGATGTAGGCGTTTATGAAAATGGATCTGAGGTGGAAAAGGATGGAATTGCCAAGTAATGATAGCCTATGGTGCTTTTGACTTGTATGACCTAGCAAATGTATAATGTATGGATGCGATGCCGAATGCAACCTATATTTTTGTATTTTTTATTTTTATGAGAATGCATGGAATTGGAATGCAATTGTTTTTGTGATTTTGATTTTTATGAGAATGCATGGAATTGGAATGCAATTGTTTTTGTGATTTTGATTTTTATGAGAATGCATGGAATTGGAATGCAATTGTTTTTGTGATTTTGATTTTTATGAGAATGCATGGAATTGGAATGCAATTGTTTTTGTGATTTTTGTTTTTTTTTTTGAATATGCATGGAATGGAAATGCAAATGTTTTTGTGATTTTGATTTTTGTGTTGTTTTTGTTGATTTGTGAATATTTATGTTGACCAAGCAGTTATGGTAACGCTTGGAGCTTTTTGTGTTGACCAAAGGGTTTATAGATACATTTGGGGCATTTAGGGATGCCCAAGTGATTATTAAAATCCTTGGAGCTTTTGTCTTGACCAAAGGGTTTATAGAGACCTTTGGGACGTTTAGGGTTGACCAAGTGATTATGAGAATCCTTGGAGCTTTTGTCTTGACCAAAGGGTTTATAGATACCTTTGGGGCATTTAGGTTTGACCAAGTGATTATGAAAATCCTTGGAGCTTTTGGTTGGACTATGGCTCTCTAGATGTGGAATGGCCTCAAATGAATTATGTTCAAGGGTTTTGTTTCCTTGATTCCTTCAAGAGAGGCAAGCCGGTATGTTTCGGGTCCTATTTTACTGTCAATGATGTAAGGACCTGACCAGTTTACTACGAACATGTCTCGTAGATGGGACGACAAATTAGAATTCTATTGGTTCTCTTTTAAGACCAAGTCACCAACCTGAAATTCCCTGAGGTGGAATTTCATGTTGTATGCTTTCTTAAGTCACTCTTGATAGATACACAAATGCTCGAGATCATTAACGCATCGTTCATCGAGCAACGTTAGTTGATCTAACTGGGCCTGTCGCACAGTGTCATCGATGAACTCTTGCATTGAAATGCATAGGGAAGGAATTTACAACTCAAAAGGCATGACTGCCTCGGAGCCATACACCAGCAAAAATGGAGTTGCCCCAGTGGACGTTCAAATGCTAATGCAATAATCCCATAGGGAAAGCAAGATCTGAATGTGCCAGTCTTTATGATTGCCTACAACTGTATTTTTGAGAATGGCGACTAGCATTTTGTTTGATGCCTCTGCTTGCCCATTTGCCTACGGATAATAGGGTGTTGAAAAGTTGTGTTGAATCTTGTACTTTATGGTCAAAGCACGCACATCTTTATTCTTGAATGGTGTCCCATTATCTGACAAGATCTTGGATGGAATACCAAAACGACATATGATGTTATGCAAAATAAATTCTGCAATGCGGGATCCAGTCATAGTGGTCAGCGAAATTGCTTCCACCCATTTGGTAAAGTACTCTGTGGTCGTTAAAATAAACATGTGACGACCAGACGATGTAGGTGAGATCTTTCCAATTAGATCAAAGCCCCACTACGAAAAAGGCCAAACCGATTGGATCGGCTGCAAGGCCTGAGAAGGTACGTGTGTCAAATTAGCATGGTGCTGACACTTCATGCACTTCTTCACATATGCGCAACAATCTCACTCTAAATATGGCCAATAATAACCCATGCGAAGAATGTGCTTTGCGATGGCCATATCACTGAAGTGGCCACCACATGTACCATCATGAGCTTGGGTGATCACCCAAGCGGACTCTTGCTGGTCCAAACAACGAAGGAGGATTCCTTCATAATTTTGACGATACAAAATGTCTCCTAACAAGACATGCTTTGCCACTTTCTATTTGAATGATATTTTCACGGCTTGTGTCAATCCAAGTGGGAGGTTACCTAGCTTGAGGTAATCCCGAATGGGTGTGTACCAATCCTGCTAATCAAAAACCTCGATAATATGAACGACAAATCCCTCTTGAAATCCATCCCTAACAAAAGCTAAGCGGGAAAGAACTTGTAAAAACAACGTGGTGTTGCTAGCAAGAAGGGTCGAGGAGAACAAGGACCCCCAGTTGGCTTGAGTCAAACAATCTCGAATTTGAGAGAACTTATTCGAAGATGGTTCAATCTAGATCAGGTGGATTCCTGGCGTCAGATCAGAGCTTGCACGCTCCATCACAGATTGTGATAATGTTTTAACCTAAATAGTTGTCATTTCACTAGAAGGGTCTTGCGGGATGAGTGACCCCAAGGAGGCCATAGTATCCATAAAACAATTTGATGATAAAGGGAGTGCCTCGATGTCATACCATTCAATTTGTGCCAAGAATTTGTCCACAAGGGCTTTGTAGGCCTCCAGAACTGGACATTTACATTGGAATATCCTCTTTACTTGATTGACAATTAACAACGAATCACTAAAGATGTTCAATCGTTTAATGTTCATGGTGATTGTTGTCTGAAGACCTATGAGCAAGGCTTCGTATTCTACATTGTTGTTGGTGCACAGGAAGTCTAATTTAAATGACAAAGGCATTGGAGCACCTTATGGAGTGAAGAATACAATTCCCATGCCACCCCCTTGCTCACATTTAGAACCATCGAAGAATAGGGTTATGTCAGCCTGTGACTCAAGCTCATCAGAATCTGGCGATTCTGAAACATGGAAGACCCCATCATCAGGTAGTTCAAAAGTCAGAGGTTGATCGTCTTCAAGAGGAGCCTCAGCTAGTTGATCAACGATGACTTGACCTTTTATAACTTTTTTCCAATGAACTCTATGTCAAACTCCGTCAACAACATGATCCATTTCGCCATGCGACTACTATGATAAGTACGACTCATCATGTATCGCAATGGATTCTCCTTAGACACAACATACGTCTTATTACTGAGCATATAGTGGCGTAACTTTTTGGTAGCAAACACCACTGCCAAGCAGAGCTTTTCAACGTATGCATAGCTAAGTTCATAACTGACCAGGGTGCGACTAAGATAGTATGTAGCCTGTTCTCTATGAAGTTCATTTTTTTAGGATAGCATGGCACCCAGTGCCATCTCAGTGGCTGAGATGTATAAATAGAACGACACTCCTGGTCTAGGTGGTGCCAATACTGGCGGTGAAGCCAAGTACTGTTTAATGTCATCAAAGGCAGACTGGCACTCGTCATCCCAATGAAATGTGACCACCTTATGCAATAATTTATTCATGGGTCGGCATTTGTCAGATAACTGCGCTATGAAGTGCTTGATCGACGCAACCTTTCCCTGTAGACTCCTGAGCTGCTTGATGGTGGTTGGGGGACACATTTCAAGGATTGCCTTGACTTTGTTTGGGTCGACCTCAATTCCTCGTTTGGAGACTATGAAACCCAAAATCTTTCCAAAGGTGACACCAAAGACACACTTCTTAGGGTTTAGTCTGAATTTATGTTCAATGAGGCGATCAAG
Source organism: Wollemia nobilis (assembly GCA_028583015.1). Taxonomy (NCBI): domain Eukaryota; kingdom Viridiplantae; phylum Streptophyta; class Pinopsida; order Araucariales; family Araucariaceae; genus Wollemia; species Wollemia nobilis. Next base: position 472,416 of record JAQPPZ010016361.1, read on the forward strand.
GACCTTGCTCAAGTCATCGATGTGATCTGGGTGCAAAAGAGATTTGGCCAACAAATCATCCATGTAATATTCCAAAGTTTTGTGCATGTAATCATGAAAGATGTATGTCATGGCACGTTGGTAGGTGGCTCCGGCATTTTTAAGGCCAAAAGGCATGACCTTATAGCAAAATGTCCCCCAAGGCATTGTGAATGCCATTTTTAGTTGGTCCTCAAGATTGATACAAATATGATTGTATCCTAAGAAACCATCCATAAGGGAAGGCATTTCATGGCCTGCTATAGCATCTACCAACGCATCGATGCTTGGAAAGGTAAAATCATCCTTAGGACTCGCTTTGTTAAGATCTCAAAAATCGGTGCATATGCAAATCCTCCCGTCAGGTTTCTTGACAAGAACCATGTTAGAAAACCATGGAGGATAATCCACACAGATGACAAACTGGGCATCCAACAACTTTTGTAACTCATATTTTACCATTAAGGCCATTGTTGGGTGCATCTTACGTAGTTTTTGCTTGACTGGCTTGATTTTTGGATCAAGCATTAAATTGTGCATGACTAGCTGTGGGTCTAGTCCCAGCATATCTTTGTATGACCATGCAAAAACCTCCTTATTTTCCTTACTAAGGGTAACATAATCGGCTCACTCTTCGAGGGAAAGACTGACCCCCAGCTTGAGAATCCGTGGATTCATTGGATCTGTGCCGATGTCTACATCAGTCATTGCTTCGATCGACATATGGGATCCGTCTTCCAACTGGTGTGGAATTGGGATCAGATGGATATCGTTTGCTGAATTAAGATCATCATTAGGAACATCAAGTTCTTCTTCGACATGGAAGACATCCCGAGTCGTCATCGGAGTGAAATGAAACATCCTACCGCAAGGCCAATACTCTGATGGAGATGGTGGTGTGTCAGCGTGATCCCAATCTATAGCCTCTATGTCTAGATGCAATGATCGTGTTGGATTTGCTGGATCATGGATGGGGGCGGTCAAGTCAATGGAGACCATGTTAATGAAATGATTGTAATCTCCATTATCGTAAATGTGACAACTCTGACATTCGAGATGTTCTTGGTGCTTTGGATCTGGCTCTATAGGCACTGGCACAAAGGGATCAACCCTATGCACGGATATGCAAACAGGGTCTGCCCTAGGCACTGATGGTTTGATAGGGTCTCTAAGTAGAAAACACAAGATTTCAGAAACAAAAAGGATAAACTAAAAATGCAATGTAAATGAAACTAAAATAATGCTTAAACCCTATGTTATTGAAAAATGCATAAAAAGAAAGAACATGAACATAGGATATCAAAGCAATATATAAAAAAAACAACCCTTTTATTGATATGCTTTCAAATTTGTGTTACAATGTGTCTCCTTATTTTTTAGGGGATAGGAGCATTAAATGTTGGTCTTTTACAACTTGTTTCAGAATTCCTTCTTTCGCGTGCCCACATATAAGATGGGCGAACCAAAACGTTGTCGCCGCTTGTGTTGGTAAAAGTAGATTCCTCGCTGCTCCTCTAATGCTACAAATCTACGTTCAAAGAAACAAACAAAGAATTAGTAGCACCTGTGTATGAAAAATAAAAGATAAATCTAACGATGCTTAAAATGAGTCTAAATAAACTGAAAGCTTGACAAAATGATAAACATGAAACTAGCTAAACACTACAAAAGAAATAGTCACCAAAAGCAATAAAGCGGGGGGTGCCCGAAGGCAAACCACCCGCGGGTGAAACTTTGCTTCGACACCAATCCGCTTGGGATGGGTCCGAAACCTGATGTGATGTGTTGTCGACAAATTGGTAGGATATTTTGGTCAGAGAAATCGGGGTTGGTTCTTGATTCGTGCCTTCAAAAATCACCCACTAACCTCTCTTTCGATTCAGAGATTATGGATGTTGAAAACACAAATCGTAAGTAAGTGAATTAGCAGCATTTCGTCGCTCAAAATGCTCCTTCTTTGTATATCTTTTGGGTGAGGAAGCTCACCATTTTATAGACCCAAGGGGTCTCTTTGAATTAACATGCAAAAGTGTTTCTTTGCATGAATGTTTTTTTGTGAAAAGAAGACTTCTTCTTGATCAAGGGCTTTTTAACTGCCTTTGTGCATGTCTTTGTATGTTTAGAAAAACTCACTTGCACTCCCATGCAATGAAGGGATAGCTAAGTGGCAAATCTGATTTGTCTTAAAAATCTCACTCTCATTCCCATGCAGTGAAGGGAGAGTCAATTGGCAGATATGAGTTGTCAAAAGAACTCACTCGCACTCCTATGCCATGCAGGAAAAGCTAAGTGGTAGTTCTGAGTTGTCATGCGCCGAGATCTGAATTTTTGCTGGTCAAACCTGGCGTTCATCCCACCCTGAAGTGAGCGCTGGTAATCATCTCTGGGTGAGACGAGTATCAATCCGCACTCGTCCCTGGGTTAGACGAGTACCAATCCACACTCTTCCCTGGGTGGAGCGAATAAGTAACAAAGTGTTTAAAAGATGCCAAATTGATCCTTGACTTGTAAAACTATTGTGCAAGTGGTTAGAACCACTGTTTAACCTCTGGGGGCTGCCCTGGGGGCTGTGTGTGTTAGTGCGATCAGTGCTTGTTGTCACATAATCGGATTGGTGCTGTTTTGGTGTCTACAACTATCAGCAAGTTGAAAGAGATAATTCAAGGAAAAGGAGATATCCCAAGCAGAATATGGACAAGGATCATTATAGGAAATTTAGATATGGAGGGTGTAACAAAAATGAAAATATAAATAAGGGAAAATACCAAGGGCACAGAGGGTAGCCAGATCGAAGGAATTTTTAGGAGAAGAAAAACAACAATTGGGAACAGGGTACAAATCACAATAAGAATAAGGATGGTGGTAAACAAAATATGGATGGACCAAATGCATGTTATGCATTTGGGGCACTAGACCATTTTTCCAAACAATGCCCAAATAGACTAGATCGTAGGAATCCCACTGAGGAAGCACCGCACACAATTTTTGCTACCACAGGTAACCCTAACCTTTCGGGGCAAGCTACTCCATTTTTTATTAAAGGAAAATTAGGCAAAAGATATGTACACATTTTAATTGATAGTGGTGCTATAGATATTTTCATTTGAAATAGTATTTTGAGGGATATACCTGTTAAACTTGGGGTTATGGAAAAAGCGTGGCAAGTCAAGTATGGCTCGAGATAAGCTTACTTAGTCAACCAGTGTCTATTTGACCCACAAATAGAAATATCTCAGGGAAAAATTAACTGGCACCTGTATGTGGCTCCTTTACATGCATTTGACATAGTCCTAGGAGTAGATTGGCTAAAATATCATAAGGCCCTGCTAAAATTTGAGGAAATATGGTTGGAATTTTCAGATGATGTTAATCGGTGAATCTATATCCACTATAATTAAACATCTTTTGAGCCCCATTTGATGACCGCCATGTAGGTCAAAAGAACCTTGAGGAAATGATGTAAATTGTATGTGTTTAAATTGAACAAGAAGGAGGAAAGTGACTCAAGTTCCGCATTGTTCCAACAATACCTAGTGTTAAATGAATTTAGGGATGTTTTTCCAGAAGATCTGCCTAGACTACCTCCAAAAAGTGAGTTTGATTTCTCAATTGAGCTCATTCTAGGAGCAACTACAGTAGTCAGAACTCCTTATCGTATGACACCACTTGAGTTGCAAGAAATTAAAACCCAACTATAAGATCTATTGGAAAAAGTGCACATTAAGCCCAGTGTGTCAACATGGGAAGCATCGATCCTATTTTTTAAGAAGAAGGATGGATTCTTGAGATTATGCATTGACTATAGGATGCTCAATAAGATGACAATTAAGAATAAGTATCCTTTACCTAGAATTGATGATCTGTTCGATCAATTGAGGGGGGCTAAAATATTTTCTAAGATTGACCTTAGGTCAGGATACCATCAGTTAAGAATCAGAGAAGAGGATACCTATAAGACTGATTTTAGAACTCGCTATGGACATTATGAGTTCACAGTATTGCCATTTGGGTTAACCAATGCTCCAACTACATTTATGAATTTAATGAACAAAGTTTTCTGGGAACAGTTAGACCAATTTGTGCTAATATTTTTGGATGATATTTTGATTTTCTCTCAGAATAGAGAAGAACACAATGAACACATGAGGATAGTGTTAGAAGTGCTCAAGAAAAATAAATTATATGATAAATTATCTAAATGTGAGTTTTGTACATCACAAGTTCAATATTTGTGACACATTGTTTCAGACGAAGGAATAGCTATTGATCCCAAAAATATTGAGGCCATTATAGGATGGCCAACCCCAACCAATGTATCAAAAGTAAGAAGTTTTATGGGGATGACTAGTTACTATCGATGATTTGTTAAGGGGTTCTCAAAATTTGCATTTCCCATTACCAACCTGCAAATAAAAGGGAAAGCATTTTAGGTGGACAACATAGTGTGAAGAAGCTTTCAGACTCTTAAGGAAAAATTGATAACTATACCTATACTAAAAATACTTGACCTAAAAAAATCATTTACAGTTTGCATCGATGCCTCACTGAAGGGACTAGGTGGTGTATTGATGTAAGAAGAAGTTGTGGTAGCATAGTACAAGAAACTCAAGAAACATGAGATAAACTATGCTACGCATGATTTAGAGTTGGTAGCAGTTGTTCATGCTCTTAAAATTTGGAGGCATTATCTGTTAGGAAATCCCTTTAAGCTTAAAATTGATCACTAGAGTTTGAGATATATTTTTACTCAGCCTCTGCTAAACGCTCGACAATGAATATGGATGGAGTTTTTGGCCGAATATAACTTTGGTATTGAATATATCAAAGGGAAATAAAATAAATTGGCAGATACTCTCAGTAGGAGAAGACATATAACAACTCTTAAAAAATTTCAGTATGGGTTGAAGGAGTAGATCATGGAGATGCATAAGGATGATGAGTTCTACCAAAAATATCGTAACAAGGTTGAGCAGGAACCAAATCGGCATGGAGATTATAGTTTCAAACAAAATCTAGTGTATTTCCAAAATAGAGTAGTAGTACCCAATGATGAAGGACTTAAAATAACTATCCTATAGGAAGCTCATTATGATCCATATTCTACTCATCTAGGGGTAATTAAGATGAGGGAAAATCTAAAAAAGACTACTTCTAGCCTGGGATGAAAAAAGATGTACAATTTGTAGCAAGATGCCTAGAATGTCAAAAGGTCAAAGCAGAATACCAGAATCTTGGAGGTCAGTTGCACCTGTTTGACGTACCAGAGCAGAAGTGGTAAGTAATTTCTATGGATATTATAGTTGGCCTTCCCAAGACACAATTCTAGCATGATGTGATTTTTGTGATTATGGATAAATTAACCAAGGTGGCAGTGTGCGGGATGATGCTCTTGTTATAGCACAAAAATTTGCATAGGAAATTGTAATGTTATATGGCTTTCCCAAAATAATAATCTCATATAGAGATTCAAGATTCACTGATGTGTTTTGGAAATCTTTGCACCAAGCTTGGGGAACAAGGCTCAACATTAGCACTGCTTATCATCCTGATATGGATTGACAGATCGAGCGAGTCAATCAAGTGTTGGAAGATATGCTATGCATGTATTGTATGGACCACCAAAGTAAATGGGAAGATTATCTCTTCCTAGTGGAATTTGCTTATAATAACAGTTATCATACCATGTTGGGCATGGCCCCTTTTGAGGCCCTATGCGAGCGAAGGTGTAGAACACCATTAATGTGGGATAATATAGAGAATCAAGAAGTGATCGGTCCTGATGATGTTAAACGAATGGAGATTTAGCTTAAAGAGATTCGTCAAAGACTTCGTGAAGCTACTGATGTCAGAAGAGTTATGTTGACCTCAAGTGAACACCCCAAGAATTTTCTGTTGGTGAAAATTTTTTCCTTAGAGTCAAGCCAACCAAAAGTTCCATTAAATCCACCAAATTGAGCCCTAGATTTGTCGATCCTTTTGACATTGTTGCCAAAATTAGTCTCATCACCTACAAGCTTGCACTACCATCGAACTTGTCAAAAATACACAGTGTTTTTTATGTGTCCCTCCTTCGCAAATATATAGTTGACCCATCCCATATTTTGGATGTATCTCATATGTAAACATCGGACCCACAGCTCATTGAGGTTTGACCAGTAAATATTTTGGGCTTTAGAACTAAATAGCTGAGAAAGAGGATAGTGGAGTAGTGTAGGGTCTAGTGGGACCACTACTCCAAGAAAAATGCCACTTGGAAAGATGTTGCTGCCATGAGAAATCAATTTCCTTACTTGTTTGAAAATTGATGACCAAAAGACAAATACTATATTTGCATATGAAATGATATTTTGCTTTATGTTTGGCATAATGAGATTTAATAATAGAATTTGATATGCTGGATGTGACTATTGTATATTATTTTTGTTATATATCTATGATCAGATATTGATATATGCTTTTGTATCTATGATCAGATGTAATAGAAACCTACATTTGTATTCTTAACTAACACAGGGACTGTGTTAATTCCTAGAGGGGGAGTATGTAACAACCCCACTACTTGTCACCATTTTGTTTAGAATAATATGATACTGCGATGAGTTTTGTGGTGCATGTGCAGGTTTACTTGCGAAGGCAGAAGAAGACACCCACCCCCTAACAGAGACAAAGGTTGGAGGCATCAGGTAAGGTGGGATATGATGTCGTGCCTTTGGCACCTTGGCCCGTGGGTACATGGAAGCCCACCGTAGGATTTGAATATAAATATTATTTTTCTTGCGACTGTATTTTAATGCATTTGCGTGATTGCATTTAGAAAATACTGTTATTGCATTGCTTTTTTGTTGATTGTTATATCTCAAAGTGCCAAGATCATATATATATATATATAACTATAATATAATAAATAAAAAGAATATAAAATTAATATGAAAGACCAAGGAAAAATATATATAACAATATATTTATAGTGAAAACAAATATATATATATAAGGGTATACTATAATATATATAGTATATATATTGCTTGTTTTCATTTGTGAAAACAAATTGTATTACGGAATTCTAAGCAAAGCAAATGTAATCACTAATAAGTGAGCTTAAACAATGTATATATACTATATATAAAAGTGAAAAATACATATTCAATAACGATATATGATATTATATAGATATAAATACATTACCTCTCTCCACTCGAGTGAAGGAAGCTTTTCCACCTAGCTGTGTTATAGAGAATTATTTGGCACTTTAAATTGGAGAGATGTCATTTTGTTGTCTCGCGAACCCTTCTATAAAATAATGGAAAAGCAATTTGGAAAGGCATGCAATTTTTATGGTATCTTTAGATTTATGCTTTGGGAAGCTGTCATTCGCTTTGAAGTATTGAAGTCTAAAGAATTTTTTTCATTGGTGTAATCAAGTTAGGTCTTTAGTTTGCTATGGGGAGTGTTGATTTGTTAATTAAAGATAGAGTCTATAATTTTGTTAGTTTTGTGATGCAATAGACTATTATGAACTATCTTAATTTGGATATGGTGGTAATATAATAATGGTTGTGTCTTAATTTTAAGATATGTGGTGACTGTTCTTAAAATAAATTATAAATGCAACCCTGTGGCTGCCCCGCTGCATGATTACCTTAAAGCGAGACATTGAAATTGTTTTTTTAAACATTCAGTAATGTATTATCCTTAGATTGAAATTCCTGCATGATTGCTTGATGCATTTAGCTGTGAGTAATGGGTCAAGCTGACCCTACACATCCTTAAACCTCCAACACTCTCATATTTTTCTGTGCAAATAGGGACTGCGTGAAAAGGCTGATAATTTACTTTCGTGTATGGGAAACACTGCAGTTGTAGTGTATCTAAGAGCCACAACACTAAAAAATCATCTTCAGAGAACAATGATATATAGAATATTAAATGTTATTACTAGAAAAAATATATTGGCTTGTCATGATTGATGAAGTATATTTGTATTTTTTTTAAGAAATTTTAAAAGGTCAATAAAAAAATCTGTTGTACATAATTGTAAAGCCTTTGAAGATTTGTAGAGAACTTGGAAAATAAAAAAACTCACTGTGCTTTGGTCGCAACTGTCTGAGTTTTATCTTAGGAATAACTTGAGCTTAAATTATTTCTTTTAGAAATATTTTCTCTTGGATTGTTGGCCTTAATAGCCTCAGTTCCATCGCATCGTCTTTGTAATTGTTGGAGTTGTTTCAAACATAGGTATACCATGTTATAAGAGGAATGAGATGTCCAAAGATTTGTTGTCAATAGCAATCAAAAGCATTTCCAAAATTTAGCAGGATAAACAGTGGAATTCAGGGTAATTGTCTTCCTAGGATTGTTTTAAAACCACCATGTATGTATGTGTGAATTTACTTTGAGAATGATTTAAAAAAAACTAAAAATTCTAAAAGAGCATGTGTAAGTGTTAAAAATAGTCTTAGTTAAACATGTATAATGTCTTGGGAACATGCCAACTTTTTATTATATGGGACATAACAATGGTTAAACCGAGAAAAAATATTTTTTTTGTTAAATATATGAAAGCGCTAATAGAAGAAGAAACAATTAGGTGGGTAAGCAAAAGCTTAACTTGTCAAACTTAAAATGTAGTGCTTAGTATAAACCCTAAAAACAAGTTAGAGGAGAACATATTTTTTTAAATAAAATATAATATATTCTTTCAAGTTTTACCTTATTAAAAACAATAACACTATAAGATAAGGTGGAATCATCAGTTCGGCATAATATTTCAACTCTCTTTAGCTTTCCATACAGTAAAATTAATGAAGATTTTTATATTAGCATTATACTTTAAATTAGGGATTGAGTTAATGTTTAACCTTTAATTAAGCTTATTATATTTATGGGATATAACTACGTCGATTAAGTTGGTAGTTGTTTCATATATAAGCTTTATTATTTGAATTTATATGAAGTAGAGCCTGTGTTAATTAGAGCTTTTAAGAAATGGTTACATGCATTGTTTTATAAACTTAAAGAGTTTGAAAAAAACTTATATGATTATAGTTATTGATGCTTAAAGACCTTACGGGTCTATATTAAAAAAAAACAAACATATGATGGTATGTGGGTTGACCAAAGGCATAGAGTGTCCTAAAAGCAATTTTCTTACAATCAATTTACTTTTTAAAATTATTTTTAATGGATTTGCAGCCATCTTTGTCCTGTAATATATTAATTTAGAGATGGAATTTTTAGTTTTTGTTTTATGAATAATTAGGCCTGAGTTAATGCCGAGTAGATAAAATGTTGTATAGCATAGTCGTTTTACTTGCATTTCGAGAGAGTTTAAATATTTTTAAAGCTAAGTTTAAAAGAAGATTTTTTTTTATTATTTACATTCAAATTTTAATGTCTATTAGATTAGGTACTCTTTCCTTTATGTAGTTATGAGTTTTATTATATATGATAGACTTTTAATGCTAATTATATTTATAGATAAGTGTATGAAAATTTCAATATTTGGTGCTTATAAAAAATAATAGACATGCCATGCAAAATAAAAGCTAAGCATTTAGAATAACCAAGGCCGTGGAATCTTGGGTATAATGGTATTGTGATAATTATGTTATATGCTTCATGGAAAAACATGTCATAATTAAAAACCTTGGAAACTTCAGTTTAAAAATTATTGTGAAAAATACCGGGTGATTGGTATATAAGTGGAAAAATTTATGCTCGTATGAGAGCCAATGCTTATCGAGGAGGATAACACTAATCCAACTCTAGTGGCTAGCGGTGGTGGCTTTCGTGAACTAGTGTTATCCAAGCATAAGGTCAAAGGATCTATGCTGGAAAGGGCAAGAGACAATGGTATGGGACATTGCCTCTGGATAACACATGCGTCGTATGTGAGGATGCTCATGAACCTGCATGATTATGTAATTGCCAATGGTACTCATACCAGAGGGCTGGTTATGGGGTTGGAAGGTCCAGCGGTAGATGGTATGGGCAGCATTATCATCAATCAAATCCAAAAATGAGAGATTTGGTCCATAACAAAGCGATGGTAACCCTGGTTATACCTTAGTCGAAGGTCAATAAATAGTCACTGGAATAGTAATGCTAAGTTCCAAAGTTTAGTACTATGAGATTGATAGGGAATTGTGATTTTCCTAGGCTTTGGAACGTGGGAATTACTATGTCCACTCCTCCAGATGTTATGTGCCCTAGAAGAGAAAACCCACACCAATATCTAAAGTAATATGAGGAAGAGGATAAGATATTTTAAAAAGCAATCTGTTGTGGGAAGTTGGCTGGTCCTGAGCACTTAAGACACTAGATGTAGTGGTGAACATTCTTGAAGTGTGATAACTCTATGCCATGTACTAATAACTAGTTGGATAATAAACGAATATGTGTGATAATTAATATACTCTCATTCAAAAAATTTATGTGTGTTTTCACAACCAGTGAGAAGATTGAGTTATGACAGGTATATTTTTACATATTGAATCAAAATATTGAAGGATATTTACCCCTTCGAAGAGGCCCACAATTTTGTATTGTGATTTGTGAGATTAATATTTTTATGTATTTACATTTTGTATTGCAATATTTTGTTCTTTCATGAAATACTGCTTTTATAATAATATTTATGTGGATGTGTTTATTTTAATTAGAAGGTTCTTAACATCATGGAAGGTGAATAACCACACTTCCATATGGGTGACCTTCTATCTCATGGAAGGTGAATAACCACACTTCCATATGGGTGACCTTCTATCTCATGGAAGGTGAACCAACACATTTTCATATGGATGACTTTTAATATTCAATATAGTAGATTTCTAATACACTAATTATTTGTATAAAGAGAGATGCACCCATGACTAAAAAAAGGCATGAGTAATGGATGCAATGTCATAACCTTGCATCTCTTCTCAGAGGTTGCTTGTATTGTAATTTATTTTTTGAGTAATAAAATCATCATTCATTTTGCATATGTAATTTTATGTTATGATTTGTTATACTTTGTTGTTTTTTAATTGTACTATTTTATAATTTTTCTTAACTTAAAATTTTAGGTTTTGGATCAATATTGGACTAAAAGAAAGAAGTCGAAATGATTTACAATATAAATTATTAATAAATAGTTACACATAATAAATGATTTTTTTATAGAAATTATGATAGTTACAATGGTAAGATATTTATAGTTAGTTATTTTCATGAAAAAAAATATTTTTTAGTTTTCTATTTAAAAAAACAATTTGAAATTAATTATATTTTTAATTAAATATTTTCTAATTATCTAATAATGAAATTTGACTTGAGCTAACATATTCTAAAAAATAAACCTTTTATAAAAATAATATAATTTAATCATATATATATATATATATATATATATATATATATTATCAATGTTTATATTCAAATTAAAACAATCATATATTTTATTTGAAGGAAATCCTTTAGAGGTAGTAATAGAATACAAATACCTTGGGTTAGATTTTCAAAGCAAACTTAATTGGGGAATATGTAGGATGAAACAAATACAAGCAAGATGGAGGGCACTCTACTCATTGTTAAATAGGGCAAAAAAGCAAAGTTGTGGGATTGGAAAACATTAGGATCCTTTTTGGGTTATTAGTTATTCTAATTGTGTTATATGGGTGTGAGGTGTAAGCTAGTAATAGATCAATTTTTACATGAATATAAAATTAAGGAATATAAAATTGACTTTTACAAATAATTTCATAACTAAAGCATCAAAATCTATATGAAATTTTATATACCAAAATAAGGACTTTGCCACTAGAAGCAGAAGCTATGACAAGGCTATTGGGGTACCTAAAGAAAGTACAATGAATAGAAGATAATAGGTTGTCAAAATAGGTAATAAAAAAACACTAAATAGAAGAAAATTCATTTAGATGAAATAAAAAAACAAATGAATTAGCATTAAATTTGATGAGGTTGATGACGATAGTGACGTTCCTTAATTTGAATTTCTCATTTGCGGGTCTTCTAGTGCAAGACTTGATGATAACTCCAACCTCTATCTCATGATTCACCATGGTCTAGCTGATAGTATGGATGTGTATGGATGTGTTATGCATAGTGGGGAACCTTCCCTTGGATTATGCAGATCAAAAAAACTTTTTTGGCTTTGGTGGGGAACCCCCTTTAGATACTATTAAAGAAGTTCCTTCTAGTGTGATTAGTAGTATTTTATGCTCCAATGGGGATGTGCGGTCCCATTGGTGGTGGGGCATTGGCATCCTCTGGCATACCTATCAAATATGGATCTATAGCTCCCAAGTAGTATCTCCGTTCTCATTTTTTTTGCAAATATTTTAAAAAATAATTCTTCTTTTGGTTCCCCACCACATTTAAGAGTTTTTTTGCATTCATCCCAAGGTTCCCTTAGGATTTTGGCTGAGATTATGATGTATTTCATGACCCAATACTCTCACTTCTTAGAGGGGAAATTTCTTGGCTCACACCTTGACATGGAGTCCATTCGTAGATGGGCCCTAACCACCTATTTTCCTCAAGGATCCATGGACTTGGTGGCCCTCCCTAGAGGGTTTTTTCTAATTCAACTAAACAACCCTAGTGACTCGAGTCGTATCCTCATAGGTTACCCTTGGTTATTTTGGTGAAGGGATGTCTTTATTAGGAAGTGGAGTGTGGAATTTGATCCAAATACTCAAAATATCAATCTTACTTCGGTTTGGGTTCATATTTTAAGTATTATTATATAGTTTTAACATGAAAACATCCTAAAAGGGATTACTCGAGGCATTGAAAATTTTATTGTGATATATGGCTACTAAAGCTAAGATCTGCATGGTCTATGCATGCATATGTATCAACTCTAACCTAGAATCCAAAATTCCTTCTTCCATCGAGATTATTTTGGATCTTTATCACAAGAACCAGATCATAGAGTATGAAAACAAGCCGATATTTTATAAAAAATATTCTAAGCAAGTTGACCTCAACTCGTAATACCAGATCTTAAGGGTTTCTATGGTGCCTCCTACTAGGAAACCTCATGGTGAAGGGTTTCAACAATAGCATCTAAATAATACGTGTTCCAAAACCAATACTTAGAAATCCCTACCTCTTCTCAATGGCACTAGGGTAGATCCAAAATAGGGGCTTCCATATTCATCTTCATATATATCCTCTCAAACTCTTTCAGGGGTGGTGATGAAAATTTTGGCTTAAGAGAGCCCCTCTCTAGATCCTATCACTAGCTTTATGGGGGAACCTCTGAAGAAAACATCCTCTGATACTCCAGCTCCCCAATAAATATCTCTAGATCAAGATTACCTTCCTTCCTCTTTTCATATACACCCTCCTATTTTTGTTTCTAATCACTTTTATTCTTTATCAATTGATGAGTCTCTTTTTGTTGATGATAAATTCATCCTTGACCTTCTAAATGCCCCAAAGGTCTCCTTGGACCTTCCCCTTGCAAAAAGCTCTTCTCCTTAAGCCTCTTACAAGAAACCAAAAAAAACTCTATGTTGATGTTGGCTCTAAGAAAAAAGAGGTCACCCTTCTTCCCAAGATATCAAAAATAGAGAATGTATAGAGGAGATTGCCAATGTTACCCAACTCACCTTATGTACCTCTTCAAAATAAAACCTCTCAACAAGTTTGCACAAAGATGATAACATATCCAAATTCCCCTCTTCATAAGGAAGAGGGAAGAGATCCTCTTCTAGAAGTAAAAAATGAAGATCCTCTCATGGAATGTGATAGACCTTAATGAATGTAACAAATGATGTTTGGTTAAGTCCATAAAGAAAGATTTTAAGCCTGCCATTTTCTTCTGCAAGAATCCAATTTGGACATCCAAAATGCTTCCTACATCTCTAAATACATATGGAAAAACTGTGATTTCCTCATAAGTCCTACCAATGGGGCTTCTGGTGGATTGTTATGTTTGTGGTATCTGAATGTTGTTGAATGTAGACTCTTATCTATTGCAAAGAATTTTATGAATATTCTATTTCTAGCAAAGATCATAATTTCAAATGGATTCTTTCAAATATCTATGCATCGAATTCTCCTTCTAGGAGACCCTAACTCTAGAACACCCTAAGCCAAATGAGGAAGGTTTTTTCCAATGGGGCATGGATGTTGGTTTGAGACTTTAATTCTCCTATGTTCCCCAATGAAAAAAAAGGAAGATCTAAAATCATAGCTAATTATTATGAATACTTTGCTTCCTTTGTGGATGATAATAAACTCATGGATATCTAGCTGAGAGGGCCCAGATTCACTTGGAGTAACTGTAGAAGGGGTTATCAGCTCATCCAAATCAGGCTTGATAGGTTCCTCATATCCCTTAATACCATCTACCCCTTTGGTGATGTTGTCCTTTGGTCCCTTCCTAGAATTAGTTTTGACCATAATCCCCTATTTCTTGATTGCTTGCTCTAGGCCTCCCATTTCAAAACCCCCTTCATATTTGAGATGATGTGGCTCTAGGATCCTCACCTCAACACCCTTATCTCTTCTTGGTGGTGTCATAACTTCTATGGGTCCGTTGTCTCTCAGTTTAGTAATAAACTTTGATTTGTGAAAATAAATCTTAAGTAGTAGAACATAGATGTTTTGGGTAATATTTTCTCCAGAAAGTAGGACATTCAATCTCAGCTCATGAATATTGAGATCTTTGCTCAGGAAGGAGACCTTGATCCTAGTCTTCAGGTTATTGAGAAGATCCTCTTGATCGATTACCACAATATTCTCAAAAGTGAGGAAGTCTTCTGGAAGTAGAAATCTAAGGTAACTTGGCTGAAGGAGGGTGATTCCAACACCAAAATTTTCCATGCCACAACTTTTAGGCATAAGGGATCAAACAAAATCAAGGAAATCACCAAGGCGAATAGGATTTTATAAGATATATTTCTAATATCAAAACTGATGTGGTGGACTCCTTCAAAGATCTACTTAGACCCGGTCCAGTTTGTGACCAACAAATATCTAAGACTCTTTTGAACAATATTCCTAAGGTTGGTCACTCAAGAGCAAAATAATATCTTGTTAAAACCTTCCTCTACTGATAAAATTCATGCTACTATCTTCTTCATGCAAGGGGAGAAAGCCTCAGGTCCTAAAAAATTATCCCTATATTTTCTTAATGCTTTTGGAACATTGTGGGACCTGATATTGTTTAAGCCATACAAAAGATGCAATGGGACAAATGCATTCCCAAAGATGTCAATTCCACCTTTTTGGACCTCATTCCCAAGATCAGTAATTCTAAAGACCTTGTTGATTTTCATCTAATTAGCCTTTGCAATGTCTTTTACAAAATCCTCACTAAAACGATAATCACCAGACTTTAGCCAATTCTCCCTTACATTATTAACCTTAATCAAGGTAGCTTTGTCCAAGGGAAACTCATTACTGACAACATCATCACCATACACAAGCTTATTCGTTCGATGTCTAAAAGTGGTAAGGCTAGTCTCTTCCTTATATTAGACATGAATAAGGCTTTCAATAGAGTGTCTTGGAATTTTCTCTTCACTATCATATCTAGATTTGGGTTCCAATAAAAATGGATTGATCTAAATAAATAATGCATTACAAATGCCAGTTTATCAGTTCTTGTTAATGGATCTACTGCTGGATACTTTTATATTTTCAAAGGTGTGAGACAGGGTGACCCTTTATCCTCATTTATTTTCATTATCCTTGTTGAAGCTTTAGGTTGAAATTTAAGCTCATCTTGTTCCAAGGAAGAAATATCAGGTATTAAACTAGCCTCTTCTCTTAATCCCATATCTCATCAATAATTTATTGATGACACTATTATTACCACATATACCTTTGTTTCTCAAGCTAAAGATATCAAATCAATTTTGCTCTCCTTTAAGTCAACTTCTGGTCAAAAGGTCATTTTCTCCAAGAGAAAATTATATTTTTATAAATAATTTCATCATATGACAAGCTCGTATAGCCAATATCCTTGATTGTGCTATTACTGATATTCCAGATATTTATATTGGTTTTCCTCTCTTTGATGGACCTACAAAAAAATAATTATGGAATTTCATCATTGAAAGGACAAAAAAAAACTGGTTGGGTGGAAAGGGGGGATTCTTAGCCAAGCTAGAAAGGCTACTTTAGTCAAAGATACACTCTAGAGCATCCATATTTTCTTTATTTTCATTTTTTATATTTTGATCGAAGTGTGCAAAAATATAGAATAGATCCAGAGGAACTTCTTATGGTCAAGCTCTGAAGACAAACTGAGATTCCATCAGGTTGCATGGGACCAGGTCTGTTCCATGAAAGACTATGGAGGCATCAAAATCAGGAAGAACAAATACATGAATGAAACTCTCATAGTCAAACAAGGGTGAAGAGTCCTTAAGAAATAAAACACTCTTTGGATTGATATTATCAAGGGTAAGTATCTCTAGAACCAAACATTTTTTTTGGATGAACCCTTACCCATCTCAGGTTCTACAATTTGGAAGTCCATTATAAGGATAAGGGAACTTATCAAGAAAGGTGTCCGATGGAGGTTTGGCAATAGGTAGTAGATTAATTTCTAGGAGGAAAATTAGCTGGGTGACAGTACCCTTTAGAACTATTTTGATCTGATTTGCTTAAGACCAGTAACTGATAACCTATTTAGTTCGAAGGTGTGTAATTTTATTGACACCAATAGAAAGTCTTGGAAATCCCTCCCTCTTGGTGATTTAGATGATCAAAAAAGAGATACCTTTGTTTTATCCAATATGTAGTGCCTGTGTGTCATCCCCAAATATTTTGTGGAAGATAAGCTCCTTTGGGTGCCCAATGAAAATGGTCTTTTACTATAAAAATTGCCTACTTCCTTACTAAAAGTCCAGGACAGCCCTAGTTCCCTTCAAATATTATCTAGAATAAACACCTAATGCCCAAAGTCAATTTATTTTTTTGGCTTGTTATCCAATATAATATCCTTTCCAATCCTAATATGCAGCTTCATGGGCTCCCCATTCCCAACTATTGTTACCTCTACAATCAAGCGTGTGAATCCACCCAACACATCTTTCTGTATTATAAATTTTCTATCAACATTCTATCATCCTTATTTTCCAAAATTGGAATTTATTGGGTGTCCCCTTTTCTCCTGAATAACATGTGCTTACAGTGGCCCAACCATTTTAGAATCTTTCACTTAATTTTTTTTTGGACTTTCTATCTCTTCCATTTCTTATGGGAATTTTGGCATGAGCGTAACTCTAGAGCTTTCAACAACTCCATCCATAACTGTCATTTTGTGCTCTCTAGAATTATCCATGAAGCTATTGATAACCTCTCTATCATTTTGTGCTTTGGATCCCTAGAACCTTTGGATGAAGCTCATTTGGCCAGGTCCCTTAAGCTTATCTCTTTTCTTATTTCTCCCCTTAATTCAATATTTTATTGTTCGCTCATTAGATGGACTCCTCCACCCCTGAGCTAGATAAAATTCAATTTTTATGGTGCAACCAAGGGCAACCCTAGCCCTATAGGTGTTGGAGGTATTTTTAGAAACCATGCAAGAGATATCATTCTGGCATTTGCAAAAAATAGTGGGGTTCAAACCAGTCACTTCACTGAAGCTCGAGCACTCTTTCAAGGTTTGTTTCTTATGCCTCATCTTCATTGTCCCAACCTCATTGTTTAGGGTGACTCTTTTAACATCATTAAAAAGCTCAAAGGGACCTAGTATGTGTCTTGGAACATCTCCAATTTGATCTCTAAATCCAATATATTTCTTAGTGCCTTCACTAATGTTTCTATCCAACATGTCTACAAAGAAGGTTATTAAGTTGTTGACCTATTAGATAACTTGGGTGTTTCTAATCCCAACCTTACCATCCAGATAAATTGCTTTCCTCCTTCCTTACTCAATGGCAATTCTTGGTCCTTGTATTTCTTGTGAGATCATCCAGAGGTTCTAGTGGGGTTGGAAGTCTTTTTTGATAACCCTTATTTTGCTTATCTCCTTCCTTTTATAGAGCTTTATCAGTTTGATCCTTATCCACTTCTAGTTTCCCTTTTTTTTGGTGATTACTGTGGCTTAAAAACTTCTTTGTGGCGGTAGTCATTGTTGGCAATTTTGGGTACCTTGGGTACATTGCCTTTGCTCAAGTGTATAAGTTGTCATTGATGTCAAGAAGCTTTTGAAGGAATTTGATTTGATGTAAAATAATTTGTTTTGATGAAGGTTCGGCATGACAAGTTCGAAAGAAAATAAGTTGGAAAAGTGTCGCGATATCGCGACATGTCGCATTTTCGCGACTTAAGCGGAGAGAGAAAGCTTTTAGAAAAGTGTCGCGATATCGCGACATGTCACGATTTCGCGACTCAAAGAGGAGAGAGAATGTTCGGAGTCAGAAATGTCACGATTTCGCGACATATTGCAAGGAAGGTTGAACGGACGAAAAAGTGTCACGATTTCGCGACATGTTGCAGGAGAGAGAGTCCGAAAGAAAAAGTGTCACGATTTCGTGACATAATGCAGGAGAGAGAGTCCGAGAGAAAAAGTGTCACGATATCGCGACATGTCGGGTTTTCGTGACCCGAAGAAAAGAAAAGCGCTAAGGAGAAAAAGTGTCACGATTTCGCGACAAGTCAGAAGACAAAGTGGAAGCAAGATAAAGTGTCACGATTTCGTGACATGTGAGATGAAAATGTTCCAAGTAAGAACTATCACGATTTCATGACATACAACAAAGGGAAGAGTCCGAAATGAGAAGCGTCGCGATTTCGACGACAGGTTGGAGAAGTCGTACGAAAGCTGAAAGCGTCACGATTTCGTGACAGGTGCAAAGAAAACGTACGAAAGCTAGAAGTGTCATGATTTCATGACAAATTCAAGGAGGAAGAGCTCAAAGGTGAAAGCGTCGTGATTTCGTGACATGTTCCATTTTTGGGGAGAAAAAAAAAAGTGTCACGATTTCGTGACATGTTCCATTTTCGCTAGTGCAAGCAGACAAGAGTGCAAGGAAGAGAAAGTGTCACGATTTCATGACAGATTGAGATGGCAGCGTTCGGTTGGAGAAAGTGTCACGATTTCATGACAGAAATAGAATGCGGGTCTTCTATAGGAGAAGTGTCATGATTTCATGACAAAAGAGAGGAAGGCTATGAAGACAAGTGTCACGATTTCCTGACAAAAGAGAAAGGAGGTCGACGAAGGGAGAAAATGTCGCGATATCACGACAAAAGCAAAGTTGATGTTGACTAAGTCAGAAGTGTCACGATATCGCGACAAGAGCTTAGTTGAAGTCGACAAAGGCTGAAGTGTCATGATATCATGACAAAAGCCAAAAGAAAGTATACGGTTGCAAAGGTGTCGTGATATCGTGACATGTTGTAGTTTCATGATAGAAGCTACAGAAGAGTTCCAGAGGCAGTGAAGCCGACAAAGTTAAATTTTAGTCGACGAAGATTAGGGTTTGCAGCCGACGTAGTTTAGGGTTTGTATTTTGGTATAATGCGACTAAGATCAAAGTTTTCATCTTGAAAATGTTGATATAAAAGGAGGGCTATTTGGGTGATTGGATGTGTAGTTGATGTGCGAAATTCGGAGATAGTGCGTAGTGCAAGAAGTTTGATCGTTGTGAGCGAGTGCGAATTCGATTGTAGTGTGCAGAGTGCATTTCATCGAATCATTATGAGTGTGAAAGATCGCAAAGGAAGAAGAGTGTGCGTAGACAGTGCAAGGGTTGAAGTTCGACCAAGTGTGGGTGTGTTTGCGCAGAGAGAGAAGAGGGCGTAGAGAGCAGATAGGCAAAGATGAACGAGGACATTTGTGCTAGATCGAAGGACTGTGTTTAGTGCAAATTCGAGGACCAACTTTGGAGGTGATAGAGTTGAGGACAGAGGTCTCCAGCCAGAGCAGGGAGGACAGGTGTCTTCTATGGATAGAGTTCCATTTGCTAAGGGCAGCGGAGGCAGAGGTCTTCTAGAGGATCACCGACCGAGAGCGAGCTAGGGGATTGGTGTCTCCTGTGGGTTGGTGCCCACGAACTCGAGATTAGGGGATTGGTGTCTCCTTTGGGTTGGTGCCCATAAACATTGTAATCGGGAAAGGTATTCCCAGAATTTGGATTGATAAAATTTAGTGAAAGATTTTATCCGTGGACGTAGCCCAACCATTCTGGGTGAACCACGTTAAGATTGTTGTCTCTTTGTGGATGTTTTTATGCATTGCTTTGATATTGCTGTGGGTATATTGCTTTACTATTTTGTAATATAAAGGAAAAAGTAAAAAGAGGTCTTATACTGTTCACCCCCCTCTCAGTATAAGCTTGTGTTCTTCAATTGGTATCAGAGCGGGTGCCTTCGAAAAGTTTAACAGCTTGAAGGAAAAGCTAGTAAAGAACACAATGGATTATTCAAGTGGCAATGCAACACCTATTCTTGATGGGTCAGATTTTGGTCTTTGGAGTGCAAGGATGAAGGTTCATCTAATGGCACTTGGTAATGAGGTATGGGAAGTAATTGAAGATGAGTACACTATTCCTGTACATGGTCCAAATACTAAAGAAGAAAGGCTCCTACATCACAGACAATTCAAAAGCAATGAATGCAATCCTGAAAGGCTTACGAAAGCAGATCTCACCAAAGTGATTCACTGCAAGACAACTAGTGAAATGTGGAAACAACTGCGAGGTGGTTCATACAGGTGATACAAATGTTGGAAAGGCCAAGTTGAGACACTTCAAAGGTATGTTTGAACAACTCAAGATGAATGATGATGAAAATATTAGTGACTACATGCTTCGTATGGATGAGGTTGTTAACTCCATGAAAGACTTAGGTCTTGAGCTTGCTGAAAATGATGTTTGTGATAAGATTTTAAGATCTCTTCCTAATAGATTTAGTGAAAATATTTTTGCTATTGAGGAAGCTAAAGATTTGGATAAGTTGAAAAAGGATGAGCTCCATAGTATACTTGCAGCATTTGAGTTGAGAACTCAAGTGAAGGTTGATGTCAAGAAAGAGGCGACTTTCAAGGCTACCAAGAAATCCAAGGGTAAACAACTTCAAGAGAGTGATGAGTCTTCTAGTGATGAAGAGGCATATTACAGACAGAAAGGCAAGTTCTCTAGAAAGCACAAAAGCATGAAAAATATAAGATGTTTCAATTGTGGAAAGTTTGGTCATTATGCTACGGATCGTACTTGTTCCCAAGGATGAAAGTGATGAAGATAAACAGGATTCTAAGAGCAAGGATTCTGAAAAGCACAAGCATCACAGAAAGAACAAAGATGAGCACAACAATCAAGGAAAGAGGTATTCTCACAAGCACAAGAAGAGTTTCTACCTAGACAAAGCAAGTAAGTGTTCTAGTAGTGATAGTGAAAGTTCTTCAAGTGATAATGAAAATGAGATGTTGTTCATATCAGAAAAAAGAGGAAGAACCGAAACATAGATTCATTATCATGAAATGTCTTAGATGTGGAAATTTTGGTCACCTTGAGGATGATTGCACAAATAATGATTTGGTTTCTAGTATGTATGAGGATGCTTCAGAAAACTATAAGGAAGATGCATGTATGGTTTTTGAAAAAGGTAGCACCTCTAGTGATAAGAAATCTGAAAAAGGCTTTGATGATTCAGAAAGCAAACAAATAAAGGATCTTGAAAGTGAACTTACTAACGCTCTTAGTGTTTTGAAAAAGGAAAGAAAGAAGAATGCTAGACTCAAGGATAAGTTAGATGAATGTTGTATGGAGAGAGATGATCTTATAGAAAGTCTTGACTTCTCTATGGCTAAGACACAAGAACTCAAGGATGAGTTAGAGTCTAAGGTTCTTGAGTATAGTGAGTTAGAACAAAAAATGGCTTCTTTGAAAGAGGAAACTAAAGAGTACAAGGATAAGCTTTACAGGTTTCAAGATAGCTCCAAAAAGGTTAAGTCACTCATCAAAGGTCAAAGAAAGACAACGGATAAAATAGGCCTTGGTTTTGTTAAGCCACACAAGGAACAAGCTGGAGAGTCTAGTAAGAGACTCCAAAAGGAAGAGAGTTCTGATGAGGAAAGTATTTCAGATCATGAGTCCTTGAATGATAGATGCGCAGAAATAGAAAACGAAATTCAGAATGAGAAGAAGAAGTTTTCAGGACCCAAGAGGTCGAATAAAGGAAAATTTCACGGCAGATGTTTTGCGTGTCACAGGTTTGGTCACATGGCTGCACATTGCATGGCTCAAGTGAAGAAGGTAAACGACAATTTTAGAAGTGCTAGTTTCTTTCAAGGGTATTGCTACTCTTGTCAACAGTTTGGGCACAAGGCAGTCTATTGCAAGGTTAATTACAGGAACAGGTTTGATCAAAATAGGTTCAGTCAGAACAGGTTTGGTCAGAACAGGCGGATTCAAAGAACAGGTATGCCTAAAAGAAATAACATTGTTACTTGTTATAAGTGTAACAATGAAGGTCACACAACTAGACAGTGTAGAGCTGAACTTCCAAGGTACAGGAATAGGAACAGTGGTATGAACAGGTCCAAGGATCAAGGCATGGATAAGAACAAGAATGATAATAGGAACAAGAATAGTGACAGGAATAGGAACAGGAATATGGACAAAGAGTTCAAGAGAAGGCCCGACAAGGAAGTGATAGATGCTGATGATGATCAGTGCCTAATGGGAGTTTTACTCCCACCCCAGAATTAATCACCTCATCAGGAGGTGGGGGAGGGACTAAGCTAAGAGGCTCATTCTTAGTCCCGAGCCCCAAAGGTGACCCTTTGCCATTGATGACAAAGGGGGAGAGATATGAGTAAGGGGGAGAGCTTCAAGTGAAGAGGAAAGCTTCAAGTCAGGGGGAGCAAAACTTCAAAGGAAGATTCTCAGTTGTGGGCATAGTTTCTCAGTTGTTAGCACAGTTGGTTTCAATTTTGGCTCTTGAGACGTGTTTTCAGTAAAGGTTTGCCATCAATGACAAAGGGGGAGATTGTTGGCAATTTTGGGTACCTTGGGTGCATTGCCTTTGCTCAAGTGTATAAGTTGTCATTGATGTCAAGAAGCTTTTGAAGGAATTTGATTTGATGTAAAATAATTTGTTTTGATGAAGGTTCGGCATGACAGGTTCGAAAGAAAGCTTTTTAGAAAAGTGTCGCGATATCGCGACATGTCGCATTTTCGCGACTTAAGCAGGCGAGAGAAAGCTTTTTAGAAAAGTGTCGCGATATCGTGACATGTCGCAGTTTCGTGACTCAAAGAGGAGAGAGAATGTTCGGAGTCAAAAATGTCACGATTTCGTGACATATTGCAAGGAAGGTTGAACGGACGAAAAAGTGTCACGATTTCGTGACATGTTGCAAGAGAGAGAGTCCGAAAGAAAAAGTGTCACGATTTCGTGACATAATGCAGGAGAGAGAGTTCGAGAGAAAAAGTGTCGCGATATCGTGACATGTTAGGTTTTCATGACCCGAAGAAAAGAAAAGCGCTAAGGAGAAAAAGTGTCACGATTTCGTGACAAGTCAGAAGACAAAGTGGAAGCAAGATAAAGTGTCACGATTTCATGACATGCTAGATGAAAATGTTCCAAGTAAGAACTATCATGATTTCATGACATACAACAAAGGGAAGAGTCTGAAATGAGAAGCGTCACGATTTCATGACAAGTTGTAGAGAAGTCGTACGAAAGCTGAAAGCGTCACGATTTCACGACAGTGCAAAGAAAACGTACGAAAGCTAGAAGTGTCATGATTTCATGACAAATTCAAGGAGGAAGAGCTCAAAGGTGAAAGCGTCATGATTTCATGACATGTTCCATTTTTGGGGAAGGTAGAAAAACACAAGGTAGTGAAAGTGTCACGATTTCATGACATGTTTCATTTTCGCTAGTGCAAGCAGACAAGAGTGCAAGGAAGAGAAAGTGTCACGATTTCATGATAGATTGAGATGGCAGCGTTCGGTTGGAGAAAGTGTCACGATTTCATGACAGAAATAGAATGCAGGTCTTCTATAGGAGAAGTGTCATGATTTCATGACAAAAGCAGAGAGGAAGGCTATGAAGACAGAAGTGTCATGATTTCATGACAAAAGCAGAAAGGAGGTCGACGAAGGGAGAAATGTCATGATATCATGACAAAAGCAAAGTTGATGCTGACTAAGTCAGAAGTGTCACGATATCGTGACAAGAGCTTAGTTGAAGTCGACAAAGGCTAAAGTGTCGTGATATCATGACAAAAGCCAAAAGAAAGTATACGGTTGCAAAGGTGTCGCGATATCATGACATGTTGTAGTTTCATGGTAGAAGCTATAGAAGAGTTGCAGAGGAAGTGAAGCCGACAAAGTTAAATTTTAGCCGACGAAGATTAGGGTTTGCGATCGACGTAGTTTAGGGTTTATTTTTGGTATAACGACCGACTAAGATCAAGGTTTTGATCTTGAAAATGTTAGTATAAAAGGAGGGTTGTTTGGAGAGATTAGATGTGTAGTTGATGTGCGAAGTTCGGAGATAGTGCGTAGTGCAAGAAGTTCGATCGCTGTGAGCAGAGTGCGAATTCGATTGTAGTGTGCAGAGTGCATTTCGTCGAATCATTCTGAGTGTGAAAGATCGCAAAGGAAGAAGAGTGTGCGCAGATAGTGCAAGGGTTGAAGTTCGACCAAGTGCGGGTGTGTTTGCAGAGAGAGAAGAGGGCATAGAGAGCAGACAGGCAAAGACGAACGAGGACATTTGTGCTAGACCGAAGGACTGTGTTTAGTGCAAATTCGAGGACCAGCTTTGGAGGTGATAGAGTTGAGGACAGAGGTCTCCAGCCAGAGCAAGGAGGACAGGTGTCTTCTATGGATAGAGTTCCATTTGCTAAGGGCAGCAGAGGGAGAGGTCTTCTAGAGGATCACCAGCCAGAGCAGAGCTAGGGGATTGGTGTCTCCTATGGGTTGGTGCCCACGAACTCGAGATTAGGGGATTGGTGTCTCCTTTGGGTTGGTGCCCATAAACATTGTAATCGGGAAAGGTATTCCTAGAATTTGGATTGATAAAATTTAGTGAAATATTTTATCCGTGGACGTAGCCCAGCCATTCTGGGTGAACCACGTTAAGATTGTTGTCTCTTTGTGGATGTTTTTATGCATTGCTTTGATATTGTTGTGGGTATATCGCTTTACTATTTTGTAATATAAAGGAAAAAGTAAAAAGAGGTCTTATACTGTTCACCCCCCCTCTCAGTATAAGCTTGTGTTCTTCAGTCATAACTCTATTGTGACATGTGTACCTCATCCTTTGAGATATACTGAGTTCCTCATGGTGTATGTCCAACATGATGTTGACCATAGTAATCAGAGGTTTTTTTTGTGCATGATTAGATACCTCTTTCTTACTCTTGGCCAAGTATGGAGGATCTACCACAGAGGGGAATTCACAAACATCATTTTGTGTCATGTGTGGATTTTTTTACAAGATGGATTTCAAAGGCATGTAGACTTTTTTTACAAGGTGGATTAGGCACATGGAGTTTCTATTACAAAGTGGATTCTAGAGTCATTATCCTAAATTATGCATGGAGGATTTGCTACAAGGCCGAATCTAAAGGTTTCATCCTTGGTTACATGTGGAGAAATGGTTATAAGATGGAAATTAGAGGTATCATTGGTCACGATGTTCCAACATGGATTTTCATTTTTTTCTTCCCGTGGTACGTGGACTTCTTGAGAATAACCTCCAACAATGGATTGGTAAACCAAAGACCCCCTTGTCCTATTGTAGCATTATCTACCTTTTACAGAGTGCCAACATGTTTGGAAATCATAAATATATCACTTCTTACTATTATACCAATGACACTATTAGTCTTGCGAGGAGTGCTGACAAGGATGGAAATCAGTGTATTGGAATTATGCACTTTCATGTGATTGGGTTATGGGTGGCTCTCCTCGATCATGTGTGGAACATTCGCTTCTTAGTGGAATTCAGGAATCTTTGATTCACACATTTCTCATTGGATTCATTCTCTTTGGAACTCGATCTCATCCAAAAATAGGTACTGCACCATGATTAGTTATATCATGCTTAAGTCTTCCTTTTTTTATATAATTGGTGATCACCTCAAAGCAATAATTTTACCATTACTTCCTACATGGAAAATATGTCCTCCTTCCTTTTCCCTTGGCTTGTTTTCCCTTTGTACAGTTTGTTTCTAAATTTTAGAACTTTCCATTGCCTTTAATAATACTACCAAATCAATGTCATTTTCATCCATCACCTTTTATTTAGCCTTTGAACTCCTAGATTTTGTTCCATCCTCTTACCTATGTCTGTTTTCCAATTTCATGGTGGAATCTGAACCCGCGTCTCTCCACCTCAATGTCCTCATTGAATACATCTTTAGGAACCATGGAATGATTCACTTTTTGTAGAAATTTAGCGAAAGTGACATGGATATTTCCATGGAGTTTGTTTGCACATGCGATGATGACCATGTCACCCTTTGAGGTTGATTTTTACAATCATCGTAGATCTCCTAGCCATAATCATTGGCTTACCCAATGATGGAAAATTTGTCTACAGAGAGAAACATTCTTTGTAAAGTGAGATTTCTCTCTTCAAGGACAAAGGGGAGAAGCTAGGCAAAGATAAAGGAGGGATCATCAGAGAGACACTCCCCAAACCCTAGGATATTTTCATGATAATGGTGCTATAATATTTCATGATGGATGGTCTTGGTGCTATTATGAGGAGCTTCCACTTAGCTTTCCTCAATCACCTAAGGGGGAAAAAATGATGATAAACATCCCAGAATACCTCTACAGGTTGATTGAGCTCTCTATCCTGAATATTAAAAATGGAGCCTCATATTTTCCCCTTAATCAATGCTTCACATGATTATTTACGGGTATGTGCTCAAGAGGGAAACTAGGAGGGTGATGGTAGCAGTTGTTTCTCCCATGGATGATAATGTTGGTGAAGGTCTATCATCCCCAATAACTAATCGTACACTTGACTATGAGGTGAAAGTGGAGTAAATCCCGAGCTCAATGAAGTTTGAACCTCACCGCTACTCCACTAGGAGTAAGTTTTCAAGTGGCAAATGCAAGACCCCCATCATCATTGACAACCAAGACCAATCGGATGACTTCTTGTCTTTCTAGGTTAATTCAAAGAACAATCCTACTTCCAAGAGAGGCCACCCCTAGAATGCTCTTCCAATAAGCCTTTATTAACTTCTTTCATGTCTTATTAGCCATATCTTTCTAATAAGGGTTAATTTTAGGAACTTCATGACATTATGAAATCTCTCTCTAGAGCTGCCAAAATGACCTCCTCCCTGTTGATTCAAGTGAATGCTCTCTTGGAGGAGTACAAATACTAGTATGAAATTTTGGACAAGTTCAAAATTCTGGTGGGCAATGATGGATGGGTTGATGCAAGTTGTGATGTCGGTAATAATGGTAATTAGATCTGCTAACCAGCCTTGCAAGGTTTTTGGTTTCTATCAAGGAGGTTTTTGGGTTGTAGTTCTTCTTCTCTCCTCCTTGACTGTCCTTGTGTGTACTTCTCTTCTTACCTCTAAAGGCTTCCTCTTTTACCCCTATATGGACCCCTTTGTTGTTTTTTGTAGCTCTTCTTTGTTGGCTCGTAGAGGATTTCTTGCTTTTGCTTCGATTTGGTTGAGAGATCATCTCCCAGCTCTCCTCTTTTTGTAAAAGGTTACAAGATCCTTTCAAAACCCCTTTTATCAATAAAAAATAGAAACGAAAAAACAACTATACACCAATGAGTTCAACCCAAACTATGAATATAACCAAAAAAAATACATAGGTGCAAAGATCAATAGAAATAAAAAATACTTACTACCCAACTAAGATCTAGTTCATATTATCTTAGAAGAAAAATTGGAAGATGATCAATTTCTCATGAGGTATAGTTTGGACAAATGTATCTTTTGCATAGCAGGAGTAGAGAAGGCCACAAACTATTTTCTCATGGAATGTGAAGCCTACAAGGACATCAAGATTGCATATGAGGACACTATAAAAGTAAACTCATTAATGGAACTTTTTGAAGAATTTAGAATAAAAATATCAGGGAAACTTCTTATCAAAATGAACAACAAAATAAACACACTTTAAAAGACAATAAGAGGATGTTGATATTTTTTACTTTGTTGAACAATTTTATTTCTTAAATGTTGTTAAACTTTAAAACTATCAATAGGAGGTCCAAGGTTTGAATTCAAAGGGAGTAGGGTTGTACACCATATCCCATATTGTCTTAAAGCTCTTGGTCCCAATGATCTCATGGAAATAACAAAAATCATATTATTTCATTTCAAAATATAATTACTAATATATCAAATGAAATTAGCTCAACCAGTTAGATTCATCAACTTTCAAGGAGGAGATCGAAGTTCAAATTTTACTAAATGATATGTGCATAATTACCAAGCTAGTTGTAATAAAAAAATATTTCTCATTTTCAAGTGATTAGTACATCCCTTCACCCCTCTTTATTTCTTGTCACTTATAATTCATTGAAACAAGAACAAGGACAATAATTATATTAAAAATAATGAGTTAATATAATATCACTTAGAAGTTATTTAATAAAAATGAAACATGTTTCAATCCCATATAATTGATTTTATATATACAACTACTAATAAGATTTCAATTAAAAATAAAATGCATTATCTCTAGACACTTTAACTTACAACATAGGCATCCCGAGATCCCTTTTTAGGTTAGTTTAAAATACTATGAAATGAATTTAGAAAGGGAAATCATCTATCCCATTGCATCAAGGATTGTTCAAGATTATGTTCATGCATGCAACTAAGAAAGGTGATAAAATATGGGTGGTGAGCCTTGGTTTGGACTATGGAAGTCCCTCTAAGTCTAAGAAGATTTCCAAGTCCCTAAACGAAGTCAGTAAAATTTTTGATGATGCACTTTTTGAAACCTTCTCAAACTTCACCCTTTTTATGGAAAGAGGGAAGAAGCCTAGTAGCGTTAATCTATGAAAAAGAGATGTTTCAGTAAAGAAGGAATCTGGTAAGGGGTGGATATGGCTAAAGGATCCAGAGGAAAAGAGGAGACCCAAAGGTGTTCTAAACGTTTGAATTTAAGATCTGAGAAAGAGGAGGGAACGTCACTCCATGTCATATCTAACCATAATTCAAAGGATTCTTAGGATTTTGTCTTGATCTCTCCAATAAAAAAGAAATCTTGAACTTCACCCCTAAAGGAAGTGAAGCAACATAGTGACTCCTCGGCAAGGAAGAAATCTTTAGTTGGTGAAGAACACAAGCTTATACTGATCGGGGGGTGAAAGTATAAGATAAAACTTTTATTTTTCTTTTCAAAGCAATAAATTCAAATATTATCAATTGCAATAATGAAATAATGCACAAATCACCACACACATAAGAGACACAAATTTTACGTGGAAACTCCTTCTTAGGAGAAAACCACGACAAAATATTGCTTATAAATTTCTTCAATAAATTTCATGGGTACCAAGCCACAAGAGACACCAATCCCCTATTACAATATTTGTGGACATCAATCCATAGGAGACACCAATCCCCTCTCAAGTTCGTGGACACCAATCCATAGGAGACATCAATCCCCTCTCAAGTTTGTGGACACCAATCCACAGGAGACACTAATACCCTCTCAAGTTCGTGGACACCAATCCCCTCTCAATTTCGTGGATACCAATCCATAGGACACAATAATCCCCTCAATTTCATCGATACCAATCCATAGAAGACACCAATCCACTCTCTCAAGTCTAGTCAACACTCTACTCAAGTTTATCCTCAAATATTGCTCACAAACACTACTCAAATCTGCTCCAAAACCTGCTCACAAAACCTACTCAAATTTGCTCCAAAACCTGTTCACATATCCTGCTCAAACCTGATCCAAATCTTGTATACAAACAATCCTCATCTATTCCCAAATATTACATTCAAAACAATGCTCATCTATTCCCAAATATTGCATAATGATGTCATCAAGTTCTTCACCTATTCTTCAATGTGCTTTCCTCAACTAAAGCAATTCAAACATATTCTACCCAGAATTATTTTATCTCAATGACCATATAGAGAATAATATGCACTAACAAATACCCAATATGTTCTTCACATTCATTAAGTTTATCGCTTCCACATGTCTCACATTTATTACTTTAAAAGGTAGCTCTAGTCTAGCACTTGATAACTGACCTTGTAATTGTTGATTTACACTTTTCCTTCCCTTTTGTAGATAGTTGAAAATGTCTTTCTTTTCAATTGAATCCTTTCACTATGTGACACTTTGACTTGCTTTAAAACAACCCTTCTATTTGTGTGAGACTATACTATTTTTATTATTTCCACATTCATTTCAAAACCAATCACAATCCACAAAACTGTCCTTCTTATCTACTCCCAAAATCAATCATGAACAATGCACAAATTTGCTCTCAAATTCTATCTATAACCCTTGCCCATTTACTTCCAATTTCAAACAAAAATAATGCACATCCAATAATTCCTTATACCTCCAACCATATGATAAAATATTTTTCTCAAATTAAAACCACTTTGAGAAAAGAACACTATACCTCTAAATCCGCCTCAATGATGATGATCTTCTTTTACATGATCTTTCCAAACCTATCTTGACAAAAATAATTTTCCTTTTGTTTGTCCCTTCAAAATTTGGTTAGCAATTCTCTTTTTCTGTCTTGATTAAATATCAAATCAACTACTTAAAAAACCCTTATCAAAAACATACACAATAAAGCTTAAAAATAACTCCTTATTTATCCCTTTCTAAAACTCACAATATAAAGCTTTATTAACAACAAAAACCCTTATATCTCCTTTTATAACATGCAAAATACAAATTTTAAAAATAACAACCTTATACCTTATAACTCCCTTTCATAGCATGCAAAATACAATTTTAAAATAACCATGATACACCTTATATCTCCCACTCAAATTAAATTAAACAAAAATTTTACCCTTATCTTTCACAACAAAGCCCAGTGAACGCGAAGGAGATTCGATATCCTGATCTCTGCAAACACAATGCCCTAGCACAGGTTAGACAACCAACTGGGCTACCCTAGAAGGTGAAATCAAAAGCATAGCACAAACTATATAATCCCTTCTTTGTTCTATATTAACCAACAACAAAAAAATAACACCGCAATGATTCGACTTTGTAACCTCTTGCTTCACAGTGTCTTAGTGTAAGCCAGGTGACTTGCTGGGCTAGCCACCTGGATGAGACAAAAATCGTAGCACAAACTATATGTATTATCTTTTGTGTTTTCTCAACAAAATATTACAAAACCTACGCTACGAGGATTCGACCCTGTAACCTTATGCTCAGCAATGCCTTATCGCAAACTAGGCAACTGGTTGGTCTAGCCACCTAGATGAGACCAAAGGTAGCACGAATAATTATTTAAATCCTTTTTTTTATCATTGTCGCCAAATGCACTCTTCTCCTCCTCTTGTCTTCTTCCTACTATTTGATTTTCGTATAAAGGATATTCCAATATCATGCCTTACCAAAATGAATTGATGGGTTTTTAATATGCATTTTGATTTTAGCGCTCAAGGAGGTCGGCCTCATTATTTAAATATTTGAATTTTCACTCTCTCTTTTGTGCACTCAAGGAGGTTGGCCCATGCAGATTTAAATTCTTTAATATTTTATATTTAAATCCTTTTGATTTAAATATGACCTTCCACTTTTTCAACCTTTTATATATTTAAATCATTTAAATATAACCTTCCACTTTAATATTTAAATATTTCATTTAAATATTAAAGCATATCTCTACCTTTATTATCAATGACAACTTACCATTTCATAATTTGAAGATATTTCTGCCTTTGACACATCTAAATATACCTCTGCATTTATTATCAATGACAACTCAACATTTCATCCTTGAATATATTTCTGCCTTTGACACCTCTGAAGATATCTCTACCTTTATTATCAATGACAACTCAACATTTCATCCTTGAAGATATTTTTACCTTTGACATCAATGAAAACTCAATATTTCTAATAATCTCCCTCTTTGTCATTGATGGCAACCCTATAATTAAATTGTCCTTCATTGTAGCATGATCACAAAATGCTCCCCCTGAATAAATTCTCCCCCTTTGACATCAATGGCAAAGGGTTCATTAGGGCTGAAATATAAGACACTAAACATAGCCCCCTCACCACCTCCTTGTTTTGAGGTGAACAATTTTGAGATGGGAGTAAATTTACTCCCAACTTACAATGCTTTTCTTCTTTTTCAATTTTTTTTTCCAAACTTTTGAGGTCATACCTTGTTGAACATTTTGACTATCCTTCTTGCTTGACTTTGGGAATTCAGGGAACACCGTTCGACACCATTTTGCTCTATGCCCAAAATTGTTGTAATTGTAACAAATGATGTTGTAGTCCATGAAAGGTGCATATGAATTGAATTTTCTCCTGCAATTTACAACTTTATGACCAAAATGATTACATGAGAAACAATAACCTTGGAAAAAATATTCATCTTACCTTGGAGGATATGGTTGCATGGTTCTTTCTTTGATTTTTGTGTGATGGTCCATGTTCCTTGATGGTGCATTCTTTTCTTCCTCATTGATGCTTCCACTTTTCAACATATCAGCATAGGTCTTGGGCTCTTCTTCAATTACTTTATTTGATGCTTCTATTTCTTTTGAGCTTGACTCCTCCTTTTTTTTCTCTTGAAATTCTTCAAAACCAAGTCCAGTATTGATAAATGGAGATCTTTGTGCTTTGATAATATCATCAATTGTTGAAACCTTTACATCAAATCTCATGGGAAGTGACCTCAATATTTTCTAAAAAAATATTAGTCTTCAATACTTTCTCTAAGTCCATGAATGATGTTGACAACCTCATCAATAGGAAGTAGATACCTAGCAATATCTTCATCATATTTCATCTTCAAGTCTTCAAACTTTCTCTTGCGGGTTTGAAGTTTTACCATTTTAACCTTGCCATATCCTTCATAAGTTCTCTGTAACTTATCCCATATTTCTTTTACTAAAGTGCATTGCATGAATTTCACAAAATCTGATTCACATAACCCACTTAATATTACATTCATTGCATTGGCACTATTTTCATATGGTTTCTTACCATTTGCATCCATGGGAGGAGTAGTATATGGTGTGAACAAAATATAAATGGATTCCCATATATCATATCCATGTGTCATCAAATAATTCTACATCCTCACACTCCATAAAGCATAGTTAGTCCCATAAAACAATGGAGCTCTATTTGATGAAAACCCTTCCTGATGAGTCATTTGTGTTCCTATAAGATCTTCCTTCAATCTATTAGGCTTTCATGAAGGAACCTGCTCTAATACCAATTAAAAAACACAAGCTTATACTGAGAGGGCGGGTTGACCAGTATAAGATAAAACTTTTACTTTTCTTTTCAAAGCAATAACTTCAAATATTATCAATTGCAATAATGAAACAATGCACAAATCACAACACACATAAGAGAAATATTTTATGTGGAAACTCCTTATCAAGAGAAAACCATGACAAAATATTTCTTATAAATTTCTTTAATAAATTTCGTGGGTACCAAGCCACATGAGACACCAATCCCCTATTACATTGTTTGTGGACACCAATCCACAAGAGACACCAATCCCCTCTCAATTTCATGGACACCAATCCACAACAAAAACCAATCCCCTCTCTCAAGTCTGGTCAACACTCTACTTAGGTCTGTCCTTAAATCTTGCTCACAAACACTACTCAAATCTACTCCAAAACCTGCTCAAATCTGCTCCAAAACCTGCTCACAAAACCTACTCAAATTTACTCCAAAATCTGTTCACATATCCTGCTCAAACTTGATCCAAATCTTGTATACAAACAATCCTCACATATTCATAAATCTTACATACAAAACAATGCTCATCTATTCCCAAATCTTGCATAATTACGTCATCAAGTTCTTCACCTATTTTTCAATGTGCTTTCCTCAACTAAAGCAATTTAGACATATTCTACCCAGAATTATTTTATCTTCATGATCATATAGAAAATAATATGCACTAACAAATACCCAATATGTTCTTCATATTTATTAAGTATGTCACTTCCACGTATCACATTTATTACTTTAAAAGGTAGCTCTAGTCTAGCACTTGATAACTGACCTTGTATTTGTTGATTTACATTTTTCCTTCCCTTTTGTAGATAGCTAAAAATGTCCTTCTTTTCAATTGAATCCTTTCACACTATCCTTGCACTATGTGACGTTTTGAATTTCTTTAAAACAACCATTCTATTTGTGTGAGACGATACTATTTTGATTATTTTCACATTCACTTCAAAACCAATCACAATGCACAATCTGTCCTTCTTATCTACTCCCAAAATCAATCATAAACAATGCACAAATTTGCTCTCAAATTTGATCTATAACCCTTTCCCATTTACTTCCAATTTCAAGCAAAGACAATGCACATCCAATAATTCCTTATACCTCCAACCATATGAAAAAATATTTAACCTCAAATTAAAACCACTTTGAGAAAAAAACACTATACCTCTAAATTTGCCTCAATGATGATGATCTTCTATTGCATGAGCTTTCCAAACCTATCTTGACAAAAATAATTTTCCTTTTATTTGTCCCTTCAAAATTTGGTTAGCAATTCTCTTTTTCCTTTCTTGATTAAATATCAAATCAACCACTTAAAAAACCCTTATCAAAAGCATACACAATAAAGCTTAAAAATAACTCCTTATTTCTCCCTTTCTGAAACTCACAATATAAAGCTTTATTAACAATAAAAACTCTTATATCTCCTTTTATAACATGTAAAATACAACTTTTAAAAATAACAACCTTATACCTTATAAATCCCTTTCATAGCATACAAAATACAATTTTAGAATAACCACGATACACCTTATATCTCCCACTCCAATTTAATTAAAAAAAATAAATTACCCTTACCTTGTACAAAAAATCCCAATGAACGTGGAGGAGATTTGATCTCCTAACCTCTGCCAACACAACGCCCTGGCACATGCTAGGCAACCAACTAGGCTATCTTGGCAGGTGAAATCAAAAGTGTAGCACGAACTATATAATCCCTTATTCGTTCTATCCCATCCAACCAAAACAAAATAACACCACAAGGATTCGACCCTATAACCTCCTGCTCTACAGTGCCTTAGCGCAATCCAGGTGACCTATTGTGCTAGCCACCTAGATGAGACTAAAATCTTAGCACAAACTACATGTATTCTCTTTCATGCTTTCTCAATAAAACACTGCAAAACCTGCGTTGTAAGGATTTGACCCAGTAACCTTCTACTCCACAATGCCTTAGCGCAAGATAGGCAACCGACTAGGCTAGCCACTCATATGAGACCAAAGGCAACACAAATAATTATTTAAATCCTCTTTTCGATCGTTGCCACCAAACACGCTCTTCTCCTCATCTTGTCTTCTTCTTGTTGCTCGATTTTTGCACGAAGGATATTCCAATCGCATGCCTTACCAAAATGAATTGATGGGCTTTTAATATGCATTTTGATTTTAGCGCTCAAGGAGGTCGATCTCATTATTTAAATATTTGAATTTTCACTCTCTTTTGTGTGCTCAAAAAGGTCGGGCTATGCAGTTTTAAATTCTTTAATATTTTATATTTAAATCCTTTTGATTTAAATATGACCTTCCACTTTTTCAACCTTTTATATATTTAAATCCTTTTGATTTAAATATAACCTTCCACTTTAATATTTAAATATTTCATTTAAATATTAAAGCATATCTCTGCCTTTATTATCAATGACAACTTACCATTTCATCCTTTGAAGATATTTGTGCTTTTAAATTATATTTTTCCTTTCTTGATTAAATATCAAATCAACCACTTTAAAAACCCTTATCAAAAGCATACACAATAAAGCTTAAAAATAACTCCTTATTTATCCCTTTATGAAATTCACAATATAAAGCTTTATTAACAACAAAAACCCTTATATCTCCTTTTATAACATGCAAAATACAACTTTTAAAAATAACAACCTTATACCTTATAAATCCCTTTCATACCATACAAAATACAATTTTAAAATAACCACGATACACCTTATATCTCCCACTCAAATTAAATTAAACAAAAATTTTACCCTTACCTTGCACAACAAAGCCCAATGAACGCGGAGGAGATTCGATCTCCTAACCTCTGCCAACACAGCGCCCTAGCACATGTTAGGAAACCAACTAGGCTACCCTAGCAGGTGAAATCAAAAGTGTAGCACAAACTATATAATCCCTTATTCGTTCTATCCCATCCAACCAAAACAAAACAACACCACAAGGATTCGACCCTATAACCTCCTGCTCCATAGCGCCTTAGCGCAAGCCAGGTGACCTGCTGGGCTAGCCACCTGGATGAGACCAAAATCGTAGCACAAACTATATGTATTCTCTTTCATGCTTTCTCAATAAAACACTGCAAAACCTGTGCCACGAGGATTCGACCCTGTAACCTTCTACTCCACGATGCCTTAGCGCAAGCTAGGCAATCGACTAGGCTAGCCACTCGAATGAGACCAAAGGCAACACGAATAATTATTTAAATCCTCTTTTCGATCGTTGCTACCAAACACGCTCTTCTCCTCGTCTTGTCTTCTTCTTGTTTCTCGATTTTTGCACGAAGGATATTCCAATCTCATGCCTTAGCAAAATGAATTGATGGGCTTTTAATATGCATTTTGATTTTAGCGCTCAATGAGGTCGATCTCATTATTCAAATATTTGAATTTTCACTCTCTCTTTTGTGCACTCAAAAAGGTCGAGCTATGCAGATTTAAATTCTTTAATCTCTTATATTTAAATCCTTTTGATTTAAATATGACCTTCCACTTTTTAGACCTTTTATATATTTAAATCCTTTTGATTTAAATATAACCTTCCACTTTAATATTTAAATATTTCATTTAAATATTAAAGCATATCTCTACCTTTATTATCAATGACAACTTACCATTTCATCCTTTGAAGATATTTCTGCCTTTGACACCTCTGAAGATATCTCTGCCTTTATTATCAATGACAACTCAACATTTCATCCTTGAAGATATTTCTGCCTTTATTATCAGTGACAACTCAACATTTCATCCTTGAAGACATTTCTGCCTTTGATATCAATAACAACTCAATATTTCTAACAGTTGGACCTTTGGATTCTCATTTGAGTCTTAGGCACACTTTGCTAAGATTGAACGATCTCATTATCTCCATGCGTAGGGTCAACAAGATGATTGCAAATTATGTTGATGAGGCTGCTCTCTCCTAGGAGATATTAGGAAAAATATTGTGGATTCGAGTTCCAGTGATATGCTAGAATCCCTTGAAAATAAGGCTACATAGAAAAGATTGTATTTGGGTCTTTGTTTCTTTTTCTTCCTTGATGTCGATTTCTTCTATTTTTATCTTTTAAGACTTTGTTGATCCTTTTTTCGAATCTTCTTTTGTTAGGTGGATCCTCTTTTGTCTTT
Source organism: Wollemia nobilis (assembly GCA_028583015.1). NCBI lineage: Eukaryota > Viridiplantae > Streptophyta > Pinopsida > Araucariales > Araucariaceae > Wollemia > Wollemia nobilis. Next base: position 509,983 of record JAQPPZ010016361.1, read on the forward strand.
TTAATGTTATACTTATAAGCTATTTGTTTTTCTTTTCTTGTTAGATGTAAAAGGTTCATGAAACCTTTCAATACCCCTTCTTCAACCTAATATAAATAAAAATCTTGAACATAAGTTAACTTTATTTATACATAATTTATTTTTAAATTATTATTCACCTAACTCTTGTCGCTATCGTCGTAATAAGGTTGGTTTACGAAATTAAAATTCAACATAAAATACTTCCTCAGGATTGCACGGCCTAAAAAAGGGGTGACCTAAAGTTAATAAAAAAAATTAAAGTTATACAGCCTCAAAAGAAGGGAACCATTGAAAATGACCTCACTACAAACTACAAAAAACTAGAGAAGTATCAGATTGACCAAGCAAAATCAAAAACCATTGCCTGCACGAATTCAAATTAATAACTGTAAATGTCACATCGTTTCTTTGTCAAGATTCCTCTAAAATAGAAAATGGATTAAAAACCAGCTTCCAGAAGATTCGCGTTGAAAATTTAGTCCCCGGTGGGTTGATATTGAAGTTCAAGAGGTTGACAAATATGTCACGCCTATCTATCATAGCAGCTTTTGCTCCATGTCTTTTTTATAACCCTACAATCCTCGTGCCAACTGTTTTTGCAGAGGATAGGAATCGAATACATTACCTTCTAGTTAACTGGGATAGAGAGGCGACTGCGATTGAAAGATTGGGAGAGCAAATGGAGAAGATTGGGAGAACATTGAGCTCTAGCAGCTCCATTTTATTTGGAAGTGAGTCGTCGAGACGAAGAACGGAAGAGGATGAAGCCTTGGTGTGGGCTGCTATAGAGAAGCTCCCCACCTATGACCGCCTCAGAACTTCCATACTTATACAAGCTGCAGAAGAACACATAGCCGGAACAGCAGCGGCACAACCACAAGAATCCTCATCCTCTCATGGCCAAATTGACGTTAGGAGTATGCACCCTGAAATTCGAAAACAATTGATAGACAGAATCATAAGAGTAGCAGACCAAGACAACGAACGCTTTCTTCAGAAAATCCGTCAGAGGCTAGACAGGTTCGGAATTTTTCTTTAAATTCCTGGTTCGAAAATTTTCTTTGAAATATATGCTTAAATTTATCGATTGTGATTTTGTTTTAATGTAGAGTTGGCATCGTCTTGCCCGTGGTCGAAATCCGTTTCGAAGAATTGAATGTTTCTGCTAACGTCTACGTGGGACGCCGGGCATTGCCCACACTATTAAATTGGACCGTTAACATTGCAGAGGTGAGAATTAAGATTATGTCTATCTCTGTCCCCATTAGCGTCTGCACAAAGCATAAGACTGATTATAATTTCTCATGGTTAGGAAGCGTTGGTCAGACTTGGTGCGATTCGGAGTAAAAAGAAGACGTTGAGAATTCTTCGCAATGTGAACGGTGTAATCAAACCAGGAAGGTAAACAATTTAATATTTCAAAACCTTTAATTTGCTTAAGCAATTAATCTGATTGATGATCTCATTATTCTTCTCCGATTTTGCGTTTTGCGTTTGCGTGTGGTTCAATGAAGGATGGCGCTTCTGCTTGGCCCTCCTGGCTCGGGCAAAACTACTCTGTTGTTGGCCCTTGCAGGAAAACTAGACAAGACCCTCGAAGTAAGTGATATTTTCAACTGAATCAGATATACATGTTATTGATTTGTTAAAACCGTTAAAATATAACAATGGAATTCAGACATATCTCTTATTTCTTTCTTTTCTGTTGCAGGTTCAAGGAACAGTTACGTATAACGGACATTCAATGAGCGAGTTCGTGCCGCAAAGGACTTCCGTTTATATAGGCCAGCAGGATCTGCATATGGGAGAAATGACTGTGAGAGAAACCTTGGACTTCTCCTCTCGTTGTCAAGGCGTTGGTTCAAGATATGGTATATATTTCTGTTTTCATTTTATTCTAGTTCTATCCTAATTGATTTATTATCCAGAAAACGGATTAATAATCCGACGATGAGGCTGCAGATGTGTTGAGTGAACTTTCTAGACGAGAGAAGCAGCTCGGCCTGAAACCAGATCCAGATATTGATCTGTTTATGAAGGTAGATATACAAAATTTCTAAGCGATTAGAGCCATGTTTTATGCGAGCAGAATCTTTTAGGAAAATAGATCTGTTAGTAGCAGTAGTAAGGAATATTAGAGCTATTAATAACAAGATTTACGAGGTTAAACAAGAAATTATGGTTATTGCATTACTTGTGGTGGAAGGAAGTTCTTATTTTTGTTGACACCGTAGAGGCACAGAATCCAGATATTTTAAATTATATAAAAAAAATTTGTAAAGTTTTACCGTCCATTCGAGTTAAACAAGTTAAAATCGTAACATTTGAACTTTTCCGAAATGAACACCTGCCGGAAATCGAGAGGTGCGTGAATCAGGTGGATGATAATAATCCGGGTTTGAATTTAGTAAAATGACTGAGCAGTGCTTTTCCTAGTGAAATTTATTATCAGGTGGATGATAATAATGTTCTGTAATGGAATTGCAAACAGTCTGCACAAATCTTTCATTGTAATAGCAGCGGTATATAAGATCTTTAACTTGTTGCGCTCAATTTGCAGGCAACATCATTAGAGGGACAGAGATCCAACTTGATGACGGACTATGTCCTAAAGGTAAAGTGTCAACAAACTCTGTATGCAGAATCTTCGATTACATATGACTAGGAAGTAAATTTATTGTTGTTGGTGGCGGTGGTGGAGCAGATTTTGGGTTTAGAGAGATGCGCGGATACGCTTGTAGGAGATGACATGCGCAGAGGGATTTCGGGAGGTGAGAAAAAAAGAGTAACAACAGGGGAAATGATTGTCGGGGGTGCGAAAGTTTTTCTGATGGATGAAATTTCGACGGGTCTGGACAGCTCGACGACATATCAGATTGTGCAATGCCTGGGGCAGCACGTTCACGTTATGGAGGCAAGCATGGTCATTGCTCTTCTGCAGCCTGCGCCGGAAGTGTTCCATCTCTTCGACGATGTCATTCTCATATCCGAAGGTTATCTGGTTTACCATGGACCTCGAGAACATGTTGTTGAGTTCTTTGAATCCATGGGATTTAAATGCCCCGAAAGAAAAGGTGTTGCGGATTTCCTGCAAGAGGTAAATAGCTCATAGCTCATTTCTGACTCATGGCAAAAAAATGTAGCTGTTTTTTTATTTAACTAACTTTAAGTGCTCATTTTTTATTGATCCGTCAAGGTAACTTCGCTTAAAGACCAAGAGCAATACTGGTGGAACAGGAGTCAGCCATACCGATATGTATCAGTGAAGGAGTTTTCAGAAGCGTTTCAAAATTTTCATGTAGGAGCCACACTCAAACAAACATTATTAGTGCCATTCGATAAGAGAGAATGCCATCCGGCTGCTCTTACCACCCAAAAATACGGTTTACCCCAAAGAGAGCTGATTAAAGCATGTTTCGACAGACAAATTTTACTCATGAAACGGAACTCCTTTGCCCATATCTTTAAATTCTTCCAGGTTTAAAGAATTCGGACATAAGAAATCGATTTATTTTGACTTTAAATTTGCTTTATTTTTGCGTTTTAATTTTTATATACGAATACTAATTGCACCATCTTTTTTCAGATAACTACGGTAGCTCTTTTGGCACTGTCCGTTTTCTTTCGTACAAAAATGCATCATAGAAGTGTGGAGGATGCATCCGTCTATATTGGAGCTCTCTTTCTGGCTCTGGTTCTTAATATGTTCAACGGGATTTCAGCAATGGTAGCCACGATTGAAAAGCTTCCTGTATTTTACAAACAGAGAGATTTCATGTTCTATCCTGCCTGGGCCTACACGACCCCAATTTTCATTGCGGAGATTCCAATTTCCTTAATAGAGTCTATGGCATGGACCGTTATTACTTACTATTCCATTGGTTTTGCCCCAAATCCAAACAGGTAAAAACGATATTCGTCTGGATAGCTATTTATTTGCATATTTCCAAGCATATCTAAATCAAGATCTTTTGTTTTTCTGATACATATAGGAGGGCAAACCCATTTTGTAGAGGGTCATTTTATTACATTTGCATGGTGTTCCTGGATGAACCATGGCCCCCCCTTGAAATCACTCTTGCTTCCTCTAATCTGTGCAGGTTATTCCGACAATTTTTACTCTTGGTCCTCGTCCATCAGGTGGGCTTGGGAGTGTTTCGTTTCCTAGCTTCTCTTACACGGAATCTGATAATGGGAAATACCGTTGGCGTTTTCGTTCTTATGGTAATTTTTGTCCTAGGCGGATTCATCGTATCAAGAGGTATATATTTCAGTTTGAGAATTGATTGCCACTTATTATATTAAAAAAAAAATCTGAATCAAAGTATAGTGATTGTACAACTGTGTTTACTACTACACAGAGGATATAAAAGGATGGTGGATATGGGGCTACTGGATATCCCCTCTCATGTACGCTCAGAATGCTATTGCAGTAAATGAGTTTTTGTCAACGAAGTGGAAAAAGGTTTGTATATGACGAACTAAAGTTTGGATTCTTGATAAAATAGAAATGGCTTTATGATAATACATGCTTCTACTGGTTATGTTTTTGCTTTCAGCCAAATGAAAATATTGGCGTCGAATTGCTGAAATCTCGTGGGATCTTCCCCCATGACTACTGGTATTGGCTTGGTGTGGGAGGGCTCATAGGCTTCGTCATTCTATGTAATTGTATCTTTACAATAGCATTGAAATACCTGGATCGTAAGTACAACTCTAACTGTGATTGTTTATATAATATTTTTTATACATATCTACCATTAAAATTTAACTCAGATAACATCATTAAATACAAGATCAATAATACAAGTAACAGTAAAAAGATTTTAAGTTAATATAATATTTTTTATACATATCCACCATTAACATCATCAAATACAAGATCAACAATACAAGTAACAGTAAAAAGATTTTAAGTTATGCCCACTTTGATCTAGTACTTTTTTTCGATGTATAATTTTGGGTGTACACATCAGCTGTTGGAAAACCCCAGGCAATAGTTGCGGAAGATGATCTGGAAAAGGAGCAAAGTTACGAAATGGAAAGGCTTTCGTTTAGAAGATCTGCACCCACTGAAACTCAGATAACCGGTAGGCTGACACTGTTTTCTTGCGTTTCATATTTTAGATTTAATCGGAAAGAAGTTTAACATTTTTTTGGAGTTTGGTTAATATTTAAAGTCGGAAAATGTGAAATGAAATTCGTTGAAAACTTTTTTACAGATGGAACATCACGGGAGGGAAGCAGCAACGTCTCAACAGCAGGAAAAAAGGGGATGATTTTACCTTTCAAGCCGTTGTCGTTGACGTTTCACCACGTCAACTATTACGTTGATATGCCTGCGGTATGTTGTTTGTAGTCTTTGTAGTCTTCGATATATATATATATATATATATATATTTTTTGTAGATTGCAATTGCAATGAGATCATCTAATACAAACATTCATGCAAAGCAGGAAATGAAGAGAAGAGGAGTTGTAGAAGACAGGCTTCAGTTATTGCGCGATGTGAGCGGATCATTCAGGCCGGGAGTACTAACGGCTTTAGTAGGAGTGAGCGGGGCTGGAAAGACTACATTGATGGATGTTCTTGCAGGGAGGAAGACTGGCGGTTATATTGAAGGCTTAATCACCATTTCTGGTTATCCCAAGAAACAAGAAACTTTTGCACGCATTTCCGGATACTGCGAACAAAATGATATTCATTCCCCCAATCTTACAGTATACGAATCCCTGGTTTACTCCGCTTGGCTCCGTCTTCCCGAGGAGGTTAATTCTGAAACAAGAAAGGTATGCATTTACCAGCTGCTGTGTCTTGCTTCCTATCTTCTGTGTGAACTGATCATTTTATTTTAACAATTCACTTGAAACAAGCATGCTTCTTCCCGTAGACGTTCGTGAAGGAAGTAATGGAACTTATAGAGCTGGATAACCTGAGGGACGGTTTGGTGGGTCTTCCTGGAGTGAACGGTCTGTCTACAGAGCAAAGAAAGAGATTGACCATAGGAGTTGAGCTGGTGGCCAATCCTTCAATAATATTTATGGATGAGCCCACCTCTGGCCTCGACGCACGAGCTGCCGCGATTGTGATGAGAACAGTTCGGAACACTGTAGACACTGGACGAACTGTTGTTTGCACCATCCATCAACCCAGCATAGATATCTTTGAAGCCTTCGACGAGGTACAGACTCTCACTTACCATATCCTGGTGTTCTAAAATAGAAAAACTGGTGTCTTTTGGCGAGCATGACTTAAATTATATTTCTTGTATTTTCATGAGTTCATTTTATATATAAAAGGGTTAAAAGGAGTTTTTACTTGGTATTACAGGTTATATTATTAATTTTATAATTTTATTATATAAAAGATAAATGAGTTAGTTTTTTTTTTGTGAAAAGGGCTGATAGATTCTAACTTTGTTTAGCAAAGCCATTAGGAAAAAATCATAGAACAATACTTTTACAAAAGGCTTCCTAAATTATCTGAGCCATGCCTGTAGAAATTTCTAGCAGAGTAACTCGACCATGCCCTCGAGAAAGCTATTCTTTAGTAAATGGTTCCTTTCGGATTGCCCTGCCCGAGCCTTTACCTCCGGCTGTACACCGTGTTGTTTTTCCTTCTGTCTCGTGTTTGCAGTGCTAATATATACTTATTTAATGAAATGAAATGCAGCTGGTGTTGATGAAGCGCGGAGGACAACTCGTCTACGTAGGGCCTCTTGGTTGCAGATCGGAAAGATTAATCGAGTATCTGGAGGCGATTCCAGGCATCCCCAAAATCACACCTGGATACAACCCTGCGACCTGGATGTTGGAAGTAACCTCCACCGCTGCAGAGACGCGTCTCGGAATTGATTTTGCACAAGTTTATAAAAATTCATCCCTATACCTGTAAGTCCCTTCTATCCACCTTTGTCATCGTCCATCATCATAATAATAATAATATTCTGTTTCCCGTGTTTTATTAAAATTTTATGATTTTATGATATACAGGCGAAATGAAACTATGATCGAGGAACTGAGCAAGCCTACCGAAGGCTTCACTGATTTACACTTCAAAAGACAATTTTCGCAATCGTATGCAGTTCAAGCATTGGCATGTTTGTGGAAGCAACATTGGTCTTATTGGCGAAATCCTCAGTACAACGCTGTTCGACTCCTATTCACCTTAGGCTGTGCTATGCTTTTCGGCACCATATTCTGGAGAAAGGGACACAAAACGTGAGACTTCGATTTATTCGCTAGAAATGAACATGAAGTTTTTTATGATAACAAATGTAAGATTACAATGTGTTCAGGTTTACAATTTTGTTAGCGTGAAGTGTGATGTGATATGGAATGTTATGTTTCAGGGGAAAGCAGCAAGATCTTTTTAATGCTGTGGGATCCATGTTTGCGACGGTTTTGTTTCTGGGCTACAGCAATACAGTTTCTGTTCTGCCCGTAGTCGACGTTGAAAGAACAGTCTTTTATAGAGAAAGGGCAGCGGGGATGTATTCCGCTTTGGCTTATGCGTTTGCTCAAGTAGGTCTTCCCACCGCTTCACAATATTTCCTGTTAAACTAATCTAACCTAACTGATTGTGATTTGGTTATGTACATTGCTGTGCAGATTATGATAGAAGTGCCATATATAATTGTTCAAGCGGTAGTGTATGGCACGATCGTCTATGCATTGATGGATTTCAAATGGACTGCAGTCAAATTCTTTTGGTTTTTCTTCTGCCTCCTCTCTTCTCTGCTCTTCTACACCTACTATGGAATGTGTACGGTGGCCCTCACTCCCAATGCCAAAGTCGCGTCCATTCTCTCCACCGGTTTTATGGCCATCTGGATGCTTTTCTCGGGCTTCTTGATTCCACGTCTGGTGAGCAGAACTCGGAACTACTTAATGCTGACTAATTCTTTTTTAAGGTCTAAAAGCATTATACTTATTACATCGGGTTTAATTAATTTTCGTATGTACAATTGTGTGGGGAGAGGTAATCTGTGTTTTGTTGCCCTTGCGTTCCATTACCCTTTTAGGGGCATACATATCTTATGTGTGGGAGGGGGTAATCTGTATTTTCTGGTCCTTGTGTTCCATTACCTCTTTTAAGGATTTCTTTTTCAAACCTTGAAACAAATATCCAAGCCTTCGTTGTCAAACCAGTCAAATTTCAGAGAGTGGTGGGATGGATCGATACGAACAAATGAATAGATTGGTTATGATGCATATGTTATATTTTTGGTTGTTGGTTATAATGCATGTGTTTTATTTTTGGTTGCAGAGAATTCCGGTTTGGTGGAGATGGTATTATTGGGCATCACCATTTGCATGGAGTCTCTATGGACTGGTGGCGTCTCAGTATGGGGATATTTCAGACGAAATGCTCTTGCCAGATGGCCACAAGCAACCACTCAATAAATTTTTAAGGAGCTATTTTGGTTATCATCATGATTTTTTGGGACGCGTTGCAGCCGCCCTAATTGGATTTCCAATCTTATTTGCTTTGATCTTTGTCTTCAGCATCAAGTCTCTCAATTTTCAAACCAGATAGATATGCCCTGATGTCAGCATCAAGTCTCTCAATTTTCAAACCAAATATATATGCCCTGATGTCAGATATTTGTTCGGTACTTGTGTTTGAATAATTGGTAGCAATATTGGAAGATTTGGAAGATTTTAATATCAGTTATTTATTCATTACTTGTAACCAATAAGTCAGTTGATAGCAGTCAAATATTTATTTGGAAAGTTGTTTTAGTTTGATTGTTTTATTTGATTCTATAAAAGCTCAAAATTTTGTTGACTTTATTTATAAAATCAAGATTCTGATGTCTTTTGTTTTTACCCAAAAGAAAATGCTAACAATTATAAACATTTACTAAAAGAACCTAAAAAGTCAATATCTTGTTACCTTTTATTTTATTTTTAAAATTAAAAATTACAAAGAATTTATATGAAAAAAATAAAAATTATTGTTGTGAAAATTGAACCGAACTTATTCGTTTATGCAGAAGAGTTGGAAAGCAAGTGGGTAGTTAAAACTCTTTAGTTAAAATCAAGATTAACTAAGAAGCCCCAAGTTCAAATCTCCCCTCACATAATGCGAATATGCTATGTACACAAAATTACAAATCAAAAAAATTAAACCAAACTTTTTAAAAATTCTACACTAAATTTATATAATATTCGTGTTTGATGTTGAAAATGCAAATAAACTTACAGTTTTAGGAACGTGTGTTAAGTGCACTTTTTCTCCTGCTTTGATCCATTACCTAAACAAATATGTTATCGTTACAACCAAATTGGATGGTTTAATTTTATGCTTCAGCTTTCAAATATTATCATAAAATGCATTTTTGAAGGACGAAGATAACGATTTTATGTATGTTTAATATTATTATCATTTAAAATAAATAATATTTTGGATAAAGTTTATTGTCTTTTTTAAAAATTGAAATAATGATATTAAAGCAAGATTATTTATAAATTGGGATGAGACTTCTTTCAAATTTAGTTATTAAGAGTACTATTTTTTTCTTTTTGACTTTCTAATAAACTTCACAACTCTAAAGTCTAAGATCCTAAGAACTAACCATTTTTTATTATAACACTCAAAGAAGATCTACATTGGAACCAAATATCATAAACTATGTGTTTGCATTGGCTATTCAAATCAGTTAAACATTGGATTTTCTCGCCAACATGTCCAATCCTCTCGTCCTCATTAGCCATGCCATTATGCCATTGAACGCCTACTTCCTTCTTGGTGCCTGTCTTAGCCAAGAAGTTTACCACTGCATTTAGAGCTTTATCCACATAAATTAGGATCACATCATTCAATTCCCTTCATAACTCCTTAATTTGGGTGACAAGAATCCTCAACCTCCACATCTCCAAAGCAAAGTTCCTCATGCAATCTAGAGCTCCTGCCATGATTAAAAAATTTGATTCTATGATTACCTTCTTATGACCTTGTCTTACCGCCTAGATAGAAGCAAATTTGATAGTTAAGACTTCCACTTCATTATTCGTGGTCTTGCCTAGGACTTGTAGTTCCCAATAAAGCATTGTCCTAATATGATTCTTGTAAACCACTCCAATTCTAGCTCTGCATAGATTATCTTTTGTAGCTCCATTTGCATTAATTTTAATCCAACCTTTAGGGGGTATGTGTCCTACCTTTCCTACACTTTAGCTTCATTCTCTATCATCCCTATATTAGCCTGAGTTTCATTTTTGGCATACATTGTAATATTTTTCATGACTTTACTCCAAATGACATGCCAAACACCATCCAAAGATGAAAATGTTTCTTTGAAAAATCTTCCATTTTCTCCAACCATAATTACCACCAAATAAAATTTAATCCAAGCTTCCATCCAATACAAAGGGCTTCAGAGTTAAATCTAACCCTCTTCTATTTTTTCCAAATATTAATTTGGTTAATATCTTTGTTGGCTCAAATTTTATAAGCTAAGAACCATCTCTCCTAGATCTACTGTGTGAATAGGCACTCAAACATTAGGTGGTCAAATGTTTTATCAAAAATATAGAAAAACATACACTAGGATAGGCTAATGATTTCCCTATGTATCAATTTATCAAGGGCAATAATTTCATTGTGCATGATCTACTAGGCAAAAAAAATTACCTTTTGGTCAACCCTTGGATTGTCAAATCTTTCTCCAGTCCTCAACTTGATATGCATGAGGAGGGTCTAGAAGGATCTTTTCATATCCATCCTTCACAATGTAGACTCCAAGGCTCCCATAGCTTCAAACTAATTTATCCTCCTCATCCCTACCTATGAGAAATACTTTTTCCAAGATTTTAGTCATGATGGGTGACAATTCTAGAGGGATTGGAATTGGCAACTAGTATAACTTCTTAAGTTGCTTAAATGTATAATCCTCAAGCTAGTTGGTTTTTAAATAACTTTCATTCTTGATCCAACCCCTACTTTCCATGGTTTTTACTATTTCAATTCTAGAAATTCAACATTTATAGGTGGGTATTGATCCCATAAATCTATCCAAAATCATGTCTTCTCCCCTTTTCCTACTTTCCAAAATAATCAAATTTTCACTATGTAAGATCTTAGCTTTAGTGACTACCACACTAGGGACCCATTTCCATCCAAAGTGAAACAACTCACCTCATTCAGGTTCACCTATTCCAAATATTTACTAATTAAAACTCTAGTAAATAAAAACTTTGGTTGGCAAATCCATCTCTAGTCAAAGCTTTATTATTTAGCTTTGATCTTCTTAGGCCCATACCTCCCTTCTTCTTGGGCTAACTTACTTTCTCCCAATCTACTAATACCCATTTTCTCTCTCCTTTTGCTCCTTCCCATAAATTTGTTTTGGCTATCTTGTTTGACTCTTTCCATATGGTATGTGGGGAGGTAATGATAGAAAAATTATAAATTAGAATGGCCTAGATGAATAATTGCAAAAAAATTAATCTACCCCCAAAGGTTAACCATTTATGAGACCAATGGTTAATTCTCTCTTTGATACGATCCAAAGAATTTCTCTAGACAATTATCTTTGGTTTTTTAAAATGTAGATGGACCCTTAAATAGACCATTGGGAGGGAAGTCCTCATGAATCCCAAGATCTCTAAAATTATGTCCTAAAGCCTTTAGTCAAGATTGAAGAAGACCACTTTGGATTTATAATCATTAATGACTTGATTTGTGTCCGAGTGTCTTTGATCATTCTTGCTTCACTAAGGTTGGCCACTCCCATGAATCATATGTCATCCATGAACTATAGATGAGTCAAAACCTTCTCACCCACATTGATACCTATGAGCAAACCATGTTACCTTATCTTCAAGATAAGTCTTCCTAAGCCTTTAGCTAGTATGAGAAAAATATAAGGGGAACAAGGATCTCCTTGATGAAGGTATCTGGTAACTCTAAATGGTTGTAATAAAATACCATTGATTAACACTAAATATATGGGATTAGAGATGAAACTCATGACCCACTCTATCCAATCTTGAGAGATGTTGAAGGTTGCCATCATCCTTGACAAGAAGCTCCACTCCACCCTATCATAATCCTTTGACATATCTAGTGTTATAAACATTCCTCTATTGCCATATTTTTGCATTGAGTGGATTGCCTCCTTGAATTGAGTAGATTGCCTTCTAAGCTATAACCACACTATCCAAGATTTGCCTACCCTCTATAAAGACTTTTTATTCTAGGTAGATAATATTGTCTAGAAGAGGTTTTAATTGCTTAGCCATTACTTTTGTGATTATTTTGTATATGGTATTGCATAAGGCAATGGGTCTATAATTTGAAATGTGCACCCTCTCCTCCCCTTTTAAAACTAAGGAAATGAAGGTCTCATTAAATGCTTGAAGTATTCTTTTATTACCCCTAGACTCCTCTATCACAACCATTATATCATCCCTCAAGTTGTCTTAGAAGGTCTAAGAAAACTCAATTGGGAAGCCATCTAGACCTGGTATTTTTCTTGTACTTATTCCAAAGACTACCTTCTTCATATTCTCTCTATCAATGGGTTTAAGTAGGGCTTATTTTTTTCTTCGAAGATGAAAAAGGATATAGAAACAATAACTTTTTGATCCACTTTGTGCAACTCATCATTCTCTTTTTTTAATTGCTCCATAATTATTCCTTCCTTGAAGAGTTTATGTGCATCATCATGTATGACCACCAATGGAGCTCTTTGGGCCTAGAATTCTGACTTCTTAGATCACCTCCATTGTTTTAGTTGATCCTTGACATAATGAAGCTAAATATTATTGTCCCATATTATAGGCATCTCTCTTCCCACCATTGTGGGATTTTATTTCAAAGTTCTTCCTTTTGTAGTCAATTTTTTTTAAATTTGAATAATTTTTTGTGTTACCCTATCTTGATTTCCCTCCAATATAATGGGAAAGTGATCCAAGATCAGACCCTCCAAAGTTTGAAATTCTAGATTTTATTTCATAAATTCCTCTTTTGAAACTAGAAAATGGTCTAACTACACCTTCCTACTATGTGACTCCCTCCTCTTGTTAGTCCAAGTATAACTAGTTCCAAGGCATATAATATCTGCCAATTGTAATGCATGGATTTGGGAAATCATAAGTTGATCCTTTAAGTACAAGAACTAGAGTTTCCCCTTCCTGATAGCTGGATTATAATTCAACATTAAAATCCCTAGTAATAATCTAGTCTAAGAGGCATGAGGTGTAGACCAATTGGTTCGACCAAACCTTGTAAGGGGGGTGAAGGTCCAAGGTTCAAATATCGGGTCTCGTTAGACTGAACCTAGTGCTTTCAGCAACATAAAAGGTTTAAAATTATTGTGGCATGGTGGTTATAGGGGTGTACTGCACGAAGATCTATGTGGCGGCTACTGATTCCATCATGTAAATTAAAAAAAATCTAGTATAAGTCCTCCCTTGGGAATCATATTATGCACCACTCTCCATTGATGAATATGACCATCTAGGTTTTGAGCCCCATAGAAATTTAAGATTAAAACTTGCTCAACTATCATATTATTCCTAAAATAGGATGTGAAGACACCCCTCTAGGCTATATGTTTTATTGTCATCCATTCAAGAAAATTCTAAAAGGTGACTGTCCCCCTAAGGTCCCTTGGGAAGCCACTTCAAAATGACCAACACCTCTCCAAAGTCTATTTACTATTTTATACATGAAATCCAATGATATTTTGGTCTCCTATATAAGCAAAAAAAAATGTTTTACTTTTCTCTAAGAGTCTTCAAATAACATATTGATGGATTCTACTGTCTAAACCCCTAATAGTCCAAGATTACATAATCATTGGTTACCTTGAGACCATTAAGAGTCTATTATCCTGATCGATCCCTTAGTGACCAGTTTGTCTTCTTGAGATGATATCATTTTCTTATTTGATTTTCTACCCACTCCTTGAGAGTTGTTAAATCTTTGATCTCTTCTCAACCTGGTTGATCCTCAAAATTGGGTTCTCTTTGTTATTTTTTGCCACACCTATGATGACATCCTTTATTATTGTTGCACCTAGTTATGCACTATCAATACCCCTACCATCTTTGGTTGTGGTAACTCATTATACTATATTGTTTGCTTTAGGATAAGAGGATCCAAAAGAGGGGTATGAACATGATTGTTATTATTTTTATTATTTACATCCACTCATTCCATCTTCTTCTTGCTCCACTAATGTCTTGAAGATCTCATACCTATTTTAGGGCTTGGGATGGGTTTACTTGCCATATTTTTTATTTTACCTCCTTTTGAACTGTTCAAAACCATCTTCCTTTGCTTCTCCTCCTTGAGAAGTGTTGGTTGTTCCTTTAGTTACTATATGTTGGAGAATATTACATTATTTGGTACATGCTAATGTACCACCTTCAGTACATCTCTAGATTATGAGTGATTTTGAGTATTTACTTTATGCAATGTAATAAATGCACAAGTATTTTTAGAATGTGCAAAGTATTTAATAATGTAAATGTGCATAATAAACCATGTGCACATGTGTCCTTAGAATAGGAAAGTGAATATTATCAAGAAAATATGAGGCCAAGAGTGCTCCATATGAAGAGTCACATTCCACTATATATGTGTCTCTATGCATGTGTGCATGTAACAAAATGTAGAGTGAGAGTGTGTGGAAGTATGATGTACTTGAGATCATTATTATTTGATTGTGGAAGTATGGATTTGTTTTAGAAGTTATTTATGAGTTATATATGTTTATAATATTGCCATTATCTTATATTTGATATAGTATATTTATTTTAGATCTTGAGGTTAATTTGCTTTAAGTATTCAGAATCAAAAGCTAATAATGGTATCAGAGCTACATCAAGGTTTTATCTTGTGTAGGTTTTTAAAAGTTAAAAAGGATATTTCCTTTGGTTAAGGATAAACCAGTGAAGTTGAAGAAATTACCTTTGAAAAATGAAAACTAGACAAGATAGTATTTTCCACTGTGTTGAAGGAGAACCAATGAAGATTGAAGATTTAATTTACCTAAGAGCAAATTCAGAATAGAAGAAAATTTATAAGTCCTGAAGATAGACCTTGACATTGATCAGATTAAGAGACCCAAGAATGAGATCCTATTAAAAAGGTTGATATATAGAATAATATTCTAGATTGCAATTTATCTAGAGTCTTTCTATAGGGTTGCAAGAAAACTCATGAAGAATAGGACTCATCATAGATTTATTTTCACTAGATTGAAGGATAACTAGTGATTTTTATTGATTTTAGAATTCTAGATATTTGGTTGGTTATTGTTGTCTAAGTTTTTATTGTAGAAAATTAGTCTCAAAAGTTGAGAAGCTTCCTACAACAGATATAGAAGAATTTTATCTCCAATTTCCTGAAAGTCTATGTGCTTTCCTCGTGTAGGGATTAGTTTTTGAGTTGCAGTAAAAGAGTAGACATTAAAGATGAAGGAGGTCAAAGAAATAGATCCCATTGGATATTGAAGATTGAAGATTGAGGATACCTAAGGAAAAAGGTCCCAATTGAATATTGAAGACTACTAATTGAAGAATTTGAAAACTCGAGAAAAGAGATTTCAAGAAAATTTGGAAGAAGAAAGAAGAATTCTAGAGAAGCCATACTGAAGAAGTTGAAGAAGTGGCCATTGGAGAAGATTTGAGGAAAGTTTGAGATAGAATATTGCAAGCAAGATAAGCTCCTGGAAATAGGAATTTGGAACAATTATTGCCATCTGACAATAAGCCCAAAAGGAAGAAGAATTTGACAAGAAGTTTGCCAAAATTTAGAAAGTATTTTTTGAAGACCTCAAGAAATTCAGATTCTTGAGGAAGAGGCTATCAAAGAGGCCAAATTTGGAGATTATATTCAACAAAATCTGAGGAGAAAAAGAAAATAAGAGGCCACCAAATAAATATTTTTGGAGACAACCATTAAATTTTTGAAGGTTGATTTGTGGAGAAGATTATTGATTTGTACTTCATAAAGGATACCCATATTTTTTGAGTGTGATCTTCAACAAACAACTGAAAATATTTGTCCTCCAACACTGTCAAATTTCTTTGGTCCACATAAATTTATATATATTATTTCCAGAGGATGTTGAGCCATGTGCTGATGAATTTCAAAAGGAATTCTATGTTGTTTTCCTTCTAGGCACTCTGGACATATAGTCATTTTTGGAGATAGATTGGGTAGTCCTACCATTTGATATCTACATAATTTCTTCATTGATGTCTCACTAGTATGTCCTAGTCGTTTGTGCCATAGTTCTAAAGCATTGAATGAGAGTGTTGAGTGAAGGATTGTGTCTAAGACAAATAGACCATTTTTGTAAGATCCTAATGCTATCATTCTTCCCTGTCTAGAGATGTGATATTGTTTTCTTCCAGTGAGAACCTTGAAGTCAATAGTTAGATATTGATCCATGAGTTGAGAAATAAAAATAAGATTAGTAGTTAATCTAGGAACATACAATACATTTTTACTACACATTTTCCATCTTTAAGATTCACTGGAAACTTCCTATTTCTTTTACTTCATATGTTTTGCTATTTGCCACAACAACTAGTTTTTCATTTATCTTCTTCAGAGATTTGAACCAATGTATATTTCCTGTCATATGCTTACTTGCACCTGAATCTATATACCAATAATCCATGCTTGCTATTTTAGATTTTTTAGAATGCCTTATAACTCCCTAGTATATTTTGGACAAGATATAAAGTGCTTTTGTAAATTATAGTTCAATCTTGGTTGATTTTGTAAAATTTTGTAAATGATAAAATCAATTTCTATTGTATTTATTGCTCCTATTGAACTAAGCACTTTTTTTTCTAGATTTCAAGAGGTTTTAATGTTGGATTTTTTGTCTCTATTTGAGAATATTTGATATAAGTAAATATTATAATTTCCAACCTTTATATGTTTTTTGATAAACCTCTTATAATGGCCCTTTGAGATTTGATTTTAATTTTTCTATTTTCCAATAATTTGTAGTAGTAGACCTTATGACTCCCAAATTTGAAAAATTAGAAAAGATAATAATATTTGCAAAGTATTAAATAATTCAACCTAAGTAGAAGGTCTTATATCTCCTAGGTTAGTTTGCAAATAGTATTTTAATTTTTGGTAAGTTATCTCCTATGTCTTTTGCTTTCTCAACCTTAAAATTAATCCTTAAAATTATAACCTTATATCTCCTATGTTTGAAAGCAATATTTATGAGATATTTTTCTTACCTTAGCCCCTTGAATTCACACTTGAATGACATTGGTTTTGAAAGAAATAAAATAGCCTTTTACGTACCCTTTCTACGATGCTTGACTTGACGAGTTTGTATGACCAAGTGTGGTATGGCTTTCGAGATTCCTCTTCAATTCTTGGAGAGTAGATGCTAACCTCTTTCAATGGAGTCTTAAATTATCCTATGGTCTCCTTCTTCCATGCTACACTTAGAAATGGATTGACTATACTGCGCTTTGCTCTCTACTTTGCACTCCAGACATCGAACATGAATGATATCATTTTGCTCTCTCTACGCTACATATAAGGGCATTAATTGATATAAAAGTAACACTTACATTTCTTGGGAGCACTGCCACGTATTCTTATAATGTTGTTGCACCAACCATTACGTATTTGTAACGTATTCACCTTGCTTTGAGCGCTCTCAATGTTTATATCTTGAGCGTTAGAGATATGATAGTCGTTAGGGAATAATATGCCAAGTGGCACTCAGCCCTCTTGCATAATATTTTCTATGTAACGCCATCAATAAGTAGATTATAACTCCTTCAATTATCTTCCTCCTTATCTTTCTTTGATTTCTTGAATAACAAGTAACATATTTTATTCTATAGATAATTCATGAGCTGCCTTGGAGCTTTGGTTGAGGATGAGGTAGCTCTCGTACTACCCTTTGTTGATGCTATTCCCAACATAGCATCCACTTCTCTTCTTTGTGCTTATACCTTCACTGTGCTCCATGTTCACATTGATAGAGGTGAAGCTTGATGCATATGAATGATGTATGTGCTCTATCTCATAGGTTTGTTAGGGTTAGTTGCATTAACACTAAGTGCTTTGGATTTGAGACTCACCAAGTCTTAATATTTGAAGCTTATTTTTGGTTAGCTTTTCTTTGCTTGTACTAACCAATTTTGGTGGCTTCTATTGGCCGCTATGAGTTGCAGGTTTTTTGTGCCTAAAGAGTGTGATTTGACACTTGATCAAAACTAGATTTTATAGCCTTCATTTCAAAGCACAAAACTAATTTATTTTGAGAGTAATAATAGTGCAAATGAATCTAACAAATTCTACTTTTAATGCACTAATAGATTACACCTTATAACTCTAATCTACTCTCAAGAAAATGCACTTAATCAATTCACTGCAACTAATCAAGGATAATCTAAAATGAACCTTCAAGATTTATTTTGTAAATTTGTTATAAGCAAGATATTAGGAGATAGTCTTCTTTTGCTTTCCAAAGTATATAATAGGCTAGTTGATATATTATTAAAAATCTTAAATCTAATCAACTCCTAATGTGCAAATGAACCTTAAAAATAACCTTTCTTTTTGCACACTTGAATACTATAATACAAATCTCCTTTTTGCAACTTTAATTAGGATGAATGTGCTTTAATAAATCTGATAAGTAATCAAAATAATGAATCTACTTGCACTTATAGTTTATTACCTTTTTCTAAATGCTTTTGTAACTCATTTTATTCTCATGTAGAGGATGTAGATCTTGGTGCCTAAGATCACCAAGTTACTGCCTTGAGTAGGATAATGCAACTCTTTGTAGGCTATCCTAAACAACTCCTATATTTAAGTCTCCTTGTCGAATCCTGACTTCAAGAAAGATATTTTGTATCTTCTTTTCTAGGGATTTGGTAGATCTCCTTCTGGTCTTCTACCTTCTTATTTTTGGGCTTGTTATCATATGGCGACAATTGTCCCAAATATTCCGCTTATCATAAACTTCCTTGTTCTTGTCGAGCTCTTCAAACAATCTCAAAGTAATGGAATTTGCAAGTGGTAGGTCCAAAGACGAGTTTATTTTTCAAAACCCGTAGCAATGAATTTACCTATTCCTATCTAAGAACAATCATAGCTCTTATACCACTAATGGCTTTACCAGAATTGCATTACACCACAATACAAAGATCAAGGTAATAGAACATATTATTCAATGAAAATATGATTTGTATACAAATGGAACTATGTGGCCCTTTATATAGGAAGATGGATTACTTAGCCAACACTCTACCTAGCTATACAAGGGGAAATCTTGCACACTTATGACATGCACAATGAGACTTGTGCATATGTTATTTCTTCCCCAAGTAACTAGATAAATTTCACCTAAAGTAATCTAATGTCCTAGCAATGTACCTTAGGCACATTACATAATATCACCCAAATGATGTAATATAATATAATTCTAATCCTCTGCATCTATAACATCTTCCAAAAAATCCTCTTCCTCTTTCTCAACTAAAACCATCTCTTTCTAGTGAGGATTCTCCACCTCCTCGAGTGTTTTGGTTGAAGTAACTATGAGAAGTACTAGCTTCTCCTTACTATATTTTCTATCCTCTTTCATTGTTTGTTTGTCCTTGTCCTCATGAGAACCTTTTTCTTCCTTTTTGATTATTTTTTTTTACTTTCATAGTGATTTATCCTCTACCTTTAAGGTATACTGGTAGGATTCCTCTACTGTCCTTATCCTTATCATCCTGACTTCATCCTATATGGACATTCATTATCCATTGATGTACTTTGACACATTCTCTTAATAATCTTCCACATGACCGACTCAAATGGTAAGCCTATAAAATTCCTTTGTGTACTCCTTTACACTCATATCATTTTGTCTTAGGTTCTATAATTTTTTGAAAAGACCCAATTGGTAATCTAACGATAGGAATTTTACCTTTAGTTTGGTGAAAATTTTCTCCCATGTCTTGATATTTTCCTTTTATTTTCATTTTTTTAGCCTGCACATTGTCCCACCACAAGGACAGATGCTCTTTTAGCTTCGTACTAGAAAAATTCACCCTTTTGGGGTCTTCTATTGACTCAAAATCAAAATAATTTTCCATTTTAGAAATATAGTTTATGAGCTCCTTTGAATTCAAGCTTCCATTGTATGATGGAATTTCTATCTTCAACTTTTGACCCATATTAGAAATTGCCTCGATCAATCGTTCTCCCTATGGTTCTCCCTCTCGCTCTTCATCTTGAGATTTCACATGGCCAACCTACTCTTCTTCGTTGTCTCTAACCTCCTCCAAATGAATGCCTATTATTTGAGAGGTTTCAATTGCTTCAAGTTGGAGGATTAAAGAGATCACGAAACAAGTTTCAAGCAGTTGATCAAAAAATGGCTCATATCTCAAGTGAATCTGGTGCTAAGGTGCACCCACAAAATAATTCTACTATGAAAACCCCTATCAAGGGTAAGAATTTCGAAGACTTAGTCCCAAAAATGAATTTTAGGGATGCCCTTCATGGTGGATAGCCTCAGCCCAATGCTAATATCAATATTAGGGCTTCCTATAAACCTCTAAGAATGCCTAAGATTGATCCCAGGAAAATGGAGTCAGGATGTCTTAAAGCAGCTGATGGAACTCCTATTGTTAAGCTTGATATGGGTAACATTTAGACTGGCATTGAAGATTTGGAAAAAAGAGGACTAATTTTTCGGTTCATGGGTTTTCGTCCGAGTCTATCTGCTTTCAAAGTCTGGGCTACAAAAAGCTGGAAAACTAAAGGTGAGTTACAAATCTCTATTTATCCAAATGGTTATTTTCTTGTTTTATTTGCTAATAATGAAGATAGAGAGAAAAATTTTCAAGGGGGTCCTTGGTTTTTGGAAGGGTAGGGCTTTTCATGAAGCCCTAGCATACTAAATTTAAAGCCAAAGAAGAGATGCCTTCTATAGCTCCCATGTGGGTTAGACTCTTTGGCCTCCCTATTGAATTTTGGAATCCTACTATTTTTTCTTCAATTGGAAACTCTTTAGGAACTTTTATGATGATTGCTGATTGTACTCAAAATTTTGAACATATTATTTATGCTCGGATTTGTGTTTTAATGGATTTTGACAAACCCCTACCTAAAAAGATCACATTACAATTTGGGGAAGACACTTGGGAGCAAGTAGTGGACTATGAGAACATTCCTTTTCGTTGTAGAATTTGCCATGAATATGGTCATTTGGCCAGTGCTTGCCCAAATAAAATTCTTGATCAAAAGAAAGAAGATATAAACTCAGCAGGTTTCAAAATACCTAAGAAGAAGAACACTAAAAAAAAACCAGTTATGAAGGATCAATCAAAGTCATCTGCTAATATGTTTGAAATCCTTTCCACAAATGATGTCCCAAGTGAGGAAGAGGAAATAATGGAAACCGAAATCTTAGAAACACAATTTAAATATGAAGGGAAGAACTCAGAGACAAACCAACAAATCAAAGGTTTTCAAAAGAAAAAAAAGGAGAAAATTTACACAAGAAAAACAATATTTCAAATGTCAAAACTTCAAATAATGCAGGTCCCAATATAGACTCCGTTGAACCATCTAGTAAAATTTTGGCTATGTACGAGCATTCTTCAAGGTTAGAAGCCATCTCAGATTCAATTGGAATAAGTCAAGAAATAGGGAAAAAAAATTGAAGATGGATTCTAATAAAAAAGTAGGTCGCAAGACCAATCAATATCATATGGTAAAAGAAGGTGAAAATCTTGTAGAGGAAGGTAAGATTAATGCCCTTCCCAACTTTTTTAGCCCTGGTATTAATGAATATCATCACTTGGAATATTAGAGGACTCAAAGGGAGTCTTTCAAAACAAAATGAAATTAGAAGAATGATTCAGGTAAATCATCCACATCTTGTTTTCCTTCAAGAAACAAAGATGTCAATGGAGGATATGGACTTAATTGCCAATAAAATTTGTCCAACTAGAAAAGTGGTTTCCCTCAGTTCCCAAGGGACTTCGGGTGGCATTGCTTGTCTTTGGGATCCAAAAGAGGTAGTTATTCACCATATGGTTGGCAGTTGGGGTTTTTTGGCTATAGCTATTCAAAGTAGACATTCCAACCAGATTATGCTCTGCATTACTTGTTTATGCTTCGACTTCTTTGGAGGAAAAAAGAAGACAGTGGAAGGATATTACTCATATTATCTCTCATTTTCCTAAAGCTTGGATCTTGATCGGAGGAGATTTCAATACCATCCTCTCTCTAGATGAGAAAAGGGGGGAAAATAGAAATTTGGACAAAAGCACTGACCTCATGAGCGAATATATTGCAAACCTCCATCTTGTGGATATCCAACCAGATAATGGCCTTATGACTTGGTCTAACAGAAGGCAAGGCTTAGCTTGTATAATGGAGAGATTGGATAGGTTTTTGCTCTCTAAAAATTTCTTAATCCATGGTCACATTCCTAAAGTGAAGACTCTTAATAATGTTGGTTCGGATCATTGGCCAGTCATGGTGGAAATGTGGAAAACCAATGTGAGTTTCTCTCCTTTTTGTTTTCAATTAATGTGGCTTAGAGACATATTCAAACCTCATGTGCAACAATGGTGGAAGGAAGGTAAACCTAGGCATGGGACTAAGATGTTCATTTTTGCAAAAATACTGCAATACATTAAATCCAAAATCAAGACTTGGAACTAGAAAGAGTTTGGGGATGTTCATAAAAAAAACATGAAGTTATTGCTCATATTGAAAATTTGAATAAGAAAATCCATTTAGATGGCCTCACAGAGAAGAGAAGTGCAGATGAAATTAAACTCACAACTCAATTAGAGGAATGGGAAAAAAGAGAAGAAATCTTATGGAAGAAAAAATCTAGAATTCAATGGCTCAAAGAAGGAGATCGAAACACAAATTTCTTCCACAAATCTCTTCTAGCTCTGAAGATCTCACAACTTTATTTCTTCCTTAAAATCAGATTCTGGAGATGTTGTTTATACTTGGGATGGCATGAACTCTATTGTTGTTGATTACTTTTCCAATATTTTTGCTTCTACTCCCCTTGACTCAGACTTCACAATATAATGTTCTTCAAGCAATCCCTTCTCTTATCACTTCTAGGAGAACTCTATTTTGAATCGCTCCTGTTACTATCAATGAGCTTCAACAAGTAGTTTTTAAAATGCAAAAAGGGAAAACCCCAGGTCCTGATGGTTTTCCTATTGAGTTCTACCAAGAGTTCTGGGATATCCTTCATGTTGATTTATTAGAGGTGGTGGAAGAAGCCAGGAAAGCCAAAGAAATTTTGAAGGTTATCAATAAAACTTATATTACTCTTGTTCCAAAAGCTCAAGAGGTTGATCATATCTCAGCTTTTAGACCTATTGCTTTATGTAATGTTCTTCTCAAAATCATTACTAAAATCATGGAAAAAAGGTTGAAGCCTCTTTTGCATAAGATTATTTCCCCAGAGCAAGGGGGTTATGTGGAAGGACGTCAAATAGTAGATGAGATAGTTCTTGCTCAGGAAGCCATCCATTCCATGGATATGCAAAATTCTCCTTCCATGTTCATTCGGTTAGACTTATCCAAAGCTTATGACAAAGTGGATTGGCACTTCCTTATCAAAGTTTTGAGGCAATTTGGTTTCTCTAAGGATTGGATGGATTGGATTATGGGATGTATCTCTTCAGTTTCCTACTTAGTTCTTATCAATGGCAGGCCTTCTCAGTATTTCCCGGCTTCCAGAGGTATTAGGCAAGGTGACCCGCTATCCCCTTATTTATTCATCATTCTTGTTGAATGCTTGGGTAGGACTATAACCAAAAAGAGGGAAAACAAAACCCTTGAGGGAGTTACCATTGCTCATGGAGCTAGACCTATCTCTCATCTTCAATTTGTGGATGACTCTACTCTTTTAGGTAAAGCTACAGTTAAGGAAGCTTCTAATATTAAGCAAATCATTAGCTATTTTTCTAAGGCTACTGGGCAGTTGATCAATGAAGACAAATCTAAAGTTATTTTATTTCACTACTCTGCTAGATAGGAATCCATGGTCTTGGATAAGCTAAGATATAAGAAGACCTCTCTTCCAATCACTTATTTAGGTATTCCCATAAATATTCAAAGGCAAAAAAATAAAGTGGAATTGGTTGTTGGACAAAGTCAAGAAGAAAATTGGAAAGTGGACCAACAAGTGGCTTTCTTCTAGGGGTAGAATCACCTTGGTAAAATCAGTCCTTCAAGCTATTCCTATTTATGTTTCTTCCATTTTGAATATCCCAAAGGTTGTTCTTCAAGAATTGGATCAAATCAGTCATCGTTTCCTTTGGAGTGGTACTAAGGAGAAAAGAAAATGGGCCTTGGTGAAATGGGATACTTTATGTCTTCCTAAGAGTGAAGGGGGGTTAGGATTATGGTCTTCAATTAATAACAACAAAGCTTTAGCTACTAAATTATATTGGAGGATGTTGCATAACCCCAATGCTCTTTGGGCCAATAATCTTCGTGCTAAATATGTTGAGAACAAAAGTCTTGAAGACCTTGTTCGCTATCAACTTCCTACCAAAGGTTCTCCCATTTTAGCAGTTCTTAAGACTGGTGAGGATTTGATAAAGAAAAAATTATTTTGGATCATTCATAATGGTCAACATGCAAATTTTTGGATAGATTCTTGGGATGGTCACAAGCCTTTGATAACTCGGTTTCCCGATTGGAGGCCTTGGATGGAGGAGCTTCACCGAGCTAATTGGATAAAGGTGGCTAATTACTATCGGTACCATACTTGGTAATTCAAAGGTTGGTAGATATTGGATCCCTATTGAGGACTGGCCTATTCAAATCCCAGAAAGGCAAAGACAAGATATCCAAGGCATCCTTCATATGAGATCCCTCTCTTGGTCCCATGAAAAAGATTGTTTTGGATGGAACAACACTACTAAGGGTGAGTATTCAGTTGCTCAAGGTTATTTGACCTTATGCCATAATAATCCCAACCATTCTTCTGACATATTTTCTCGATTGTGGGCTCAAAAGATCTAGCCTAAGGTGAGGTTCTTTAATTGGATTTTATTGCATCGTAGGGTGCTTACTGGTGAGCAACTTATGAAGCGTGGTTTTCATGGCCCTTTTAGATGTGAAATGTGTGAAGAGAATGTAGAAAATATCAACCATATTTTTATTGAGTGTACTTTAGCCTCTGAGCTATGGAGGAGAATGGCCACTTTACTTGGCTTACAGTGGTCCAATTTTTTTACTTTTGAATAGCTTTGGAGGGATTGGCCTAATCAAGAGGGTGTTGATCATTTTATTAGGCAATTAGTTTGGATGGGTTCTACCATTCTTCTTTGGAATATTTGGAATGAAAGGAATAGCCAAATTTTTAATCAAGATAGGAAGGATATTCACTATATTTGGCAAAATACCATAGCCAACTTAGTTGAATCAGTCCATCATCTCCTTAATCACCCCCAAAACTCCCACCAAAGATGGGATCAAGTGATGCAAATATTGAATATTAAACCTTCTAAGGGCAACCAACTTAAAGGGAATGTGAGTATTAGTAAGATGGATAGGAATAGAAATTGGCAACCTCCTCCTAAGGATTTTGGAAAAGTCAATACTGATGGAGCCTCTAGAGGGAACCCTGGAAAAGCCGGTGTGGGAGGAATTGGTAGACTTTCGGATGGCTCCCTGGTTTTTACTTTTCTTGAGAATTTGGGTATTCTTTCCAATAACCTTGTTGAGGGGTATGGTATCCTCAGAGGCCTTCAGGAGGCTACTAAGGTTGGATGGGAAAAGGTGTTAGTTGAGTCTGACTCTCAACTTATGATTAATATCTTGAAGAATCCTTCTAAGAATCATAAGGTGGATTGGAGAATAAAAATAATTATTGAGAAGATTCAGTTAATCCAGATGGGATTTTTGAAAGTTGATTACAATCATGTGGTCAGAGATCAAAACAAGAGTGTTGATGCTTTAGCTAATTGGGCTTTGGACAAAGGTGATCTTACTTGTTATGGCCACCCTCCTATATGGTGGGCTTCTCAAATTAGGGAAGCTCTTCTTTCTATCATTTCTTTGGATGGCTCCAGTTCGAAGGTACCTAGTTTCTTCTTGTTTTTTTTTTTGCTTCTCTTTGGTTCATTCAGTTTTTTTTAGTTCCCTAGCTCATTCTATTCTTTATTTTGTTTCCTCTATTGATTCTTGCCTTAATAGTCTTCTGGTCTAGATAGGTCATTGTTTTGTTCATTTTTTATTTCTTTTTTTTTTTTTGTTTAGTTTTTTAAGGTGGGTGGGTTTTTTTTTTTTGTTTTGTTTTTGTGTTCTTTGTGTTGTTTTTTGTTGTTTTTGTTGTTTTTTGTTGTTCTTGTGTTTTTGTTTTTTTTTTTTTTTTATGTTTTTTGTTATTGTTCTTGTGTTTTTTTCGTTCTTGTTCTTGGGTTTCTCTTTGTTTGTGTTATTTCATGTTTTTATGTGTGAGTGTTTTCTATGTTTTTTGTTTTTGTTTATTGTCTGTTGTTGGTTGTTTTTTATTTTTATTTTTATTTTATTTTTTAATTTTTTAGGTTTTGGTTGTGTTTATTTTTCATGTTTTTTTTTGGGTTATGTCTTTGTAGTGTTCTGTTGTTTTTGTCTTGTTTGTGTTTTGTTATGTGGTTCTTGTGTTTTTCTATGTGGTTTGTGTTGTGGTTTCTTTTATATTATTGTGCGTGTTTGGTTGTGCTTTTTTTTTTGACACACTCAAGGAGCATGTTTTTTATTTTATTTTATTATTTTTGTTGTTATTTACTTATTTTTAAATTGGTTTTGTGTGTTTGTTTGCTCCTTGAGTATGTCAAAGGTGGTAGGCTAGGTCCGAGTCCTGGGCGTTTTTGGTGGAATGGATACCCCTGCCTCCTTGGGTCTTACCCAAAAGTGGCATCCCTTTTGGGATGTTTTCCACAAATTAAAAAAAAAAATTGCTTCAAGTTGGATAGTAATTCCCATCATAATTTCAACTATGTTTGTAGTTTGGGGTCCTTGTGGTCTTCCTATTCCTTATTTTGCCATTATTCATTTGATATATCCTCAATGATCTTCTTGATTTGATACCAAAAATGATCTAATAGCTACTTTCATCTCCAAGAGTGATTAAATATGAATACATTTTTATTATTATAATTTTTAAAGACAACACCTTTAGTCAACGATGATAAATTTACTTTCTAACTACATAAACCATTGTGATGGCATGTTCTAATGTCAACAAGTTTTTCTTCCCTTATATGACAAGTTTTTCTTCAAAATATCTTAGATGATAGATCAATAATGACAGGATCTTGAGGGTCAGGTTCCTTTCTTGATGCAACTTTTAAACCCACTCTTAGTCGACAAATCTCTCATTGGACAACTTATGATGGCACCATGGTATCCAACCAACAACCTCCTAGACGACACACTTTGTCTATGACTACAAACTCTAGTTTGACAACATTCTTTTGTTGTGATGCCGAGTAAAATATCAATATTTTGCTACAAGACGGTTGGTACTTTGGATATTTAAGTCAACAACCCGTTGTCGATAAATATTTTGTCAATGTCCATAGCCTTATTTCAACTCTAGTCATCACACTTCCTCTAGTTGGTGTCTTCTCCCTCGTTGTTGATGATTTTCATCCAAGATAATCTCTCTCTCATTGGAGTTCTTAGATTATTATCCATGTCTTCTGACTGCGTCTGTTAGGATTCTAATCCTAACTTAGGTTATTATTAATCTCATTTATTTAATTAAGGGATCATCGTGTTCTTTCACCATCATTAATATTAGATAGGTTTATATGTGTATTCATGAAAGGTGTCTTTGGGCATCGCAGAACATATTTTAATATAACTCCTTGTGAGCATATGGTAGGGAGACCTCCAAACTAAAACAATGATCCATAAAAAGTGATTTATATTTTAATCTATTTGCATTGTTTTCCATCATCCTCCATTTAAGTCTAACTAATAGGAACTTGGCTTCTACCAACTAGTATCAAATCCAAGCCTTTCCCGACTTCCACACTCATTGACACACAGATTCATTCAATATCTACTCATTACATCCCTTCATTTTTCCTCCCATCATGTACATTTTCACCAGTAAATAAACACAAAAAAATATCATAGATGCTTCAAACAAGAAAAACAATGCTTAATATTGTTTCAAAGGTTCCTAAAAAATATCAATGTTCTTGCTAACTATGAGACACATACCAGATCACATCAAGAAGACTAAAATTTATCAAAAAATACCACTGTAAACGATATTTGATAGAGTCTAAGAAAACAAAAAGTGATTTACACATTTTATGATGCATAAATTGGTTCAAGGATCATTAAAAACCCTTATCCAAAGCAAGCCAACATCAAAGGAATTAACCAAGTCCAAGAAAGGTCGATTGAAGTTTTCAAATCCATCACAATGAACTTCTATGTTTTCTGGCAAGACTTTAAAAAACACGATGAATTATTATAAATTATACTTTATAATATAAATTTTTTTATCACGAGAAAATTTTTTGATGGTGATCGTCGTTCTTTTGATGTTGATGAAGGGAGAATAAAGTGAAATGTTAAAAAGTTTTCAAATAAAATATCCCACACGTGTAGGAATTGGCACTAAAACATGATTTAAAAGGAGGATCACTACTATAACCAATCGTGACTTTGGTCATGCTGGGCCATATGACCCTCCGTGCGCCCAAAGCCATCCCACTTGTACCAAACTCCCGATTGGTGTGCCTGACCTCAATTGTTATACGCCCTCTGTTTCACTTGATCCATTCCCTCTGCTTAGTTTACTTCTCCATATCTACCACCCTTGATATTTGTGCTGCTATCGCTCACCCTCCACTTGCCCCTCCTCATCTGACCACCTTGAGATTCGTGCCCTCGACTGCTAACCCACCACTACCATCCGCTCATAACCGTTGAATAAATTTTTTTCAAAAATTCAAAAAGTTGGCACCAAGAAAAGATTTCAAAATTCAAATTGATTTGAACGTTCTATAAAAAATAGTGAAGGAGTCATTAAAAAACAAACAATTTTTTTGCAATATTGTTTTTACCTTCTATCAAACCAATTGATAATTTTTTATCAATTATTGATAAAATATTGTAAAATTATCCATTTTTTCAACATTTGGCAATAGATATTGATCAAATAAACTATTAAAAAGGTGCTACCAACCACTCTGATGGAAGGAAATCACAAGACCCTGTAAAATAATTCATGCAAGCATTCAATACATGGTAAGATAAAATTGAAAAATAATATTGACAAAGGAAGATTTTTGCCTATGGAAAGAAGACCATGAAAACAAGATTACATAACTAGACCTGAAAATTGGTGCTACCAACCACTCTGTCAATATGGTTCAACAAAACATGGCACTAATATAAGTTTTTCAACCTACGGGAATACCACCACAACAAGCATTACTCGAGGGATCCCAAACATCAATCTTACCCTGAACCACTAAATTAGACTTCCAAAAATTTGATGGAGGTGATCCCATAAATTGTATCTATCGAGCAAACCAATATTTCTCACTCTATCAAATCCCCGAGATCCAAAAGTTTCGCATTGCATCTTTTCACCTAGAACAAATCACTACTCAATGGTACCAATGGTATGAAAAGACAAATGTCACTCCTACATGGAAAAAATTTACAAAAAACCTAATGGTTTGATTCAGCCCAATAAAATTTGAATATTTTACAAGGGCTCTCACCAAACTTCGTCAAACCACGACATTAGGAGAATACCAAGCCCAGTTTGAGAAATTAGAAAATCTTACATCAGGATTAGATGCATCCTTTTTCCAAAGTTGCTTTATTAGTGGCTTAAAGGAAGAAATTCGATTAGAGGTCCAAATTCTCAGTCCTACAGATATGATGCACACTATGGCATTAGCTCAAATTGTAGAAGAGAAAATCAATAACCAACGACAACCTGGGGGACCACCAATGATCAAATCTCAAAACACCTATGCCCCCAAAAATTTAAATAGAACTTTACCAATTGAAAAAATTATCCCTGAAGAAATAAAGGAAAGACGAGCAAAGGGCCTTTGTTTCCATTGTGATGAGAAATTCACCCCTAACCATAAATGTATTAACCCAAAACTTTATATTTTAGATATACGTGACCAAAATAATTCAAAATAAGAAGATGCTATTAAGGTGGAAGTACTAATAGAAGCTCTAGAAAGTAATACAGAGGATGCACCTAAAATATCCTTTAACGCCCTCATTGGTTTCTCCACTCCTATTCCCAAATGGATAGACCAAATCAATGAGGAATGGTTTAATGATCCTACCACATACACATTAATTCAACAACTTCAACATGACTCCTCTAGTAAACCCCACTACTCTTGGAAATATAACATACTCAGGTACAAAGGGTGTATTGTTCTATCTCCTACATCCTCATATCATACCAAAATTCTCCATGAGTTACATTCCATGCCCACGGTAGGACACTCAAGATTTCTCAAGACTTACAGAAGAGTGATTAGATATTTTTACTGGGTAGGCATGAAACAAGATATTAAGAAATTTGTGGATGAATGTGAGACCTGTAAAATATAAAAAGGAGAAACAATAAATCCTCTTGGCCTCCTACAACCTCTACCTATTCCAACTAAAACATGGGTCAATATTTCCATGGATTTTATTGAAGGTCTTCCAAAATCTGCAAGAAAAACCACTATTCTAGTTGTAGTAGATCACCTATCTAAATATGCTCATTTTTTCCCTATGACTCACCCTTACACGGCTAGAACTATAGCCCAAATATTTCTTGATAATATTTTTAAACTTCATGGTATGCCCTCTACCATAATAAGCGATTATGATCCTACATTTACTAGTATATTTTAGAAAGAATTATTCAAACTCCAAGGTACTCAACGTCACATGAGTTCTGCATATCATCCAAAAAATGATGGTCAAATCGAAGTTGTTAACAATTTTTTGGAGACCTACTTACATTGTTTTATTTCTATCCAACCCCTTCATTGGGTTAAATGGATTTCTTTAGAATAATTGTGGTATAATACCTTATATCACTCCACCATTAAGATGACACCATACAAAGCATTATATGGTCAAACACCACCTTCCATTTCTTCTTATATTCCAAGAAGATTGAATGTGCCAGCAGTAGATTCTCACCTTTCTACTAGAGATGACATTCTTCGTATCCTCAAAAATAACTTAATCACTGCTCAACATAGTATGAAGCAACAAAAGGACCAACAATGAACTGAGTGATTTTTTCAAGAAGGTGATATGGTATTCCTCCGTCTTCAACCCTATCATCAAATATCGCTCAAAATCAAAGGATCTCAAAAATTAGCCCCTAAATTCTATGGTCCTTATAAAGTCCTTCAACACATTGGGTCCATTGCCTATAAACTTGAGTTACCCGATTCCTCCAAAATTCATCCTGTCTTCCATGTCTCTTGTCTTAAAGCAGTACTTGGCAACCACATTACTACACAAACTCAACTTCTCAAGTTCATAGAAGAAGGAACACTTTTGGTCAAACCTGAAGCTATCCTGGATCGTTGTACTCGACAACTTCGTCATTGCACCATCACCAAGATTTTAATTCAATGGAAAAGTCTACCTCTTGAAGATGCTACATGGGAAACACTTCATCACATCCAACCACAATTTCCCTATTTTTTGCTTTGAGGACAAAGCTCTTTATAAGAGAGGTGGCTTGTTAGGATCCTAATCCTAACTTAAGTTATTATTAATATAATTCATTTAATTAAGGTACCATCGTGTCCTTTCACCATCATGACTATTAGATAGTTTTATATGTGCATTCATGAAATATGTCTTTGGGCATCGAAGAACATATTTTAATATAACTCGTGAGAATTTGGTAGGGAGACCTCCAAACTGAAACAACGATCCATAAAAAGTGATTGATATTTTAATATATTTGCATTGTTTTCCATAATCCTCCATTTAAATCGAACTGATAAGAACTTGGTTCCTACCATCATCAACCTACAACAAAATTTACAAACTTGCAACACAATTATCTTCTACAATATTGGGGCTTAAATATTTTAACACATGCACAAAATAAAAGTTTTATTAATCAAGCCAATATGGCATAGCTTTTACACAACGTGACCATAAAACATATAGAACACTATCAAGACATATTTTCCTTTCCTCTTGTCTATAGCTCTCTCTTGTTCCCTTGTTGCCTCCTTTTTTTTCAAGATTCTCCCCTTATTAAATAATCTCATATAATCTATGATATTAAGTTAAAAATACATAATATTTTACCTTTTTACCTACCGTATAAAATATATCTTTGGTAAAAATTACTTCACCCTTAACCTTTTATATATAATGAACTCATGAAAATACAATATGGTAAAATTTAAGTAATGCTCACCAAGAGTTACCCATTTTTTTATAAAACCCAGGGTATGTTAAGTGAGAGTATGTATCTCATTGAAGGCTTCAAATATATATATGTTGGGTTATTGGATGGTACAAATGGTTTATCCAGTGTCTACAGTGTTTCTAAATATTCTCATGACAATCACGATAGCTCGTCCGTCAAGGCCAAAATTAGGCTCATCCATAAATATTATTGAAGGATTGGCTACCAGCTCAACTCCTATGGTCAATCTATTTTTTTGCTTTGTAGAGTAGATAGACTATTGAATCGAGGAAGACCCACCAGACCATCCCTAAGGTTATCCATCTCTATAATTTCCATTACTTCCTTCACGAACGTCTACGGGAAGAAGCATGGTTCACACACACGACATGAAGCAAGACACAACAGTTGGTAAATACATGTTGGAAATTTTGAGTATATTGTTGTCATTGATTTCAAATAATTAATGGCATAAGTTAATGACATTGGTTGTCATTTAGGTCAAGGAAAATAAATATTAAATGGTTTTACCATGGTGGCATTTGAAAAATAAAAAGAAAAAAATATTTATGGTGGAAAAGTTTTTATACTAAGAAAAGGTCCAAAGGAAAAATTATAATATTCAAATCCTTGAGGATTTAAATAATTATAATAATTAAAAATCAAATTGACCACCAAAATTTTGTTTGAAAATCAAATGTACCGACGTCAAGGACCATGTTAAATTTATTATATATAATGGTAAGCCAAGGTGGAGAAATTTATGAGAAAATGGATGTTGCAGGTCAAACAAGGTGAATGGTTTCCTATTTTTGTCACATGCCCATGCATTTAATTATCAACCCAGGGAGCTTCGTAAACTTGCGAAGAGTCAGAATTAGGTTACTACAATACCACTGGAGGTGAATCTTCTAATCCTACGTTTTGGGAGTGTTCTTGAAATGGTTGTCAATCATTCCCGCACTCCTCAATGATTTACGTAAGAAGAATAGAATTAAACCTATAGAAAATAAATCATGTATGCATTCCTGAAAATAAATCTACTGCAAATACTAGAACTAGAAAACTAATGAACATTCTTATGAAAGCAATAAACTAATTAAAATAAATAAACAAAAAGGAAATGGGGAAGAAATACTGGCTTGGAGTGGGCCCAGGCTCCAGCAGCTTCTTCCCGGTCGAACACGCGCTTAGAACTTCTAGAATTTTAATATATTTGTCAACACACTACAATTTATCTCTGTACGTCTAAATGGATCTTTATTTTATTTCTATATATTTCTCAGAACAATCTGCGTGTGTTTATGTAACACACCCATAGAACTTCTGTTACAGAAGTAGTTACAACAGTCGATTTGTCCTATACTAAATCAAGACAGTCTGGTAAATGCAATCGACATCTGGCGTTATGTTCTAATGGCAGCGTGTTCATTGTTCGGTTCGTGCTTTGCCTGGCATCAGTAAGATGTTTTGATACGTTTGTGCAATCTCCAATTTATCTTTGCATGACACAGAGCTGGAACTGCACCAGCTGCTGTCGTCCACATCGTTCAAATCTGGTCAACGGGCAAAGAATCAGTGGCACCTTCTGGTTGTGGGGAGGTGCTTGCCTTTTGCTAGTGCCTTTCGACTATGGGGAGGCGCTTGCATTTTGTTAGCACCTTTCGACTATGGGGAGGCACTTGTCTTTGGTTGGCACCTTTCGGTTGTAGGGAGGTACTCGTATTCAGTTGGCGCCTTTCGACTATAGGGAGGCGTTGGTATTCAGTTGGCACCTTTTGACTGCAGGGAGGCGCTCGTGTTCTCTTCATTAACCATCAATGAAATAAAGTTCCAGGTCCATCAAAAGGACCTCGATCATTCCAAATCTAACTAAATCAATAGCAATTCCACAAAACATACTAAAAACACACAAATTAGATAACACGCATAATTATATCAAATATCTATATAATCATTCATAAAAGTATGCAATCCTTATTATACAACCGCATATTGATCAAAGAAATATGTACAAAATATGAGCATTTCTGGTGCTCATCATCCCCCCATGCCTAACATATGCCATGCCCTCGTGGCATCCAAACTATAGGTAGCCCTCTAAATTTTCATCGTCGCCATCTCTTGGAGGATTCTACTGCCCCTGCGGCCCGAGTCTATCTTTTTGTGCCGGCATTTGAAGGTGTGGTTCGCCTTTGCCTATGGGAAACTACAGCTGTCAATTGTCCTCTTCTTATTCTGGCCGCTACTGGTGGTGGTCTAGCCAGCATTGTTCCTGACGATTAAAATGCAGCTTCGGTAGCTTGCCAGAGGTAGACGTCTGGAGGTCTGACCACTGCCAGAGGGATATCCAAGTTATCCCCTCTGGAAGGCACTACTTGGGCCTTGTATAATTCTGCCGCTTCAGGGGTAAGCCCTGCATTCTCCTTTGTAATCGTAGCGGCCTCTAATTGTGGGCCACATACTCCCCACCATTCCAATTACTTCCTCATCATGGAAGGCCACCCTCGGGATGAACCATAGATGCCCCAAAATTGGCTGTCTTCTGTTGGATTGACGCAGATGCCAGAATTTCCTTTTACCTGCAAGGATGACTTCCTAGCCTCCTTGGCTGCTTTCATTTTGTTGCGTCGCTAATTGAAATATTTTTTATTTCTATGAATGGCTGCATGTCCCATTCATCCTCTTCAGAGTCGTTGAAGGTCACTTTTGCCTTCTGTCGAGCCGTCCTGGGCCTCTTTGCCTTGGCTTCTACAGAAAATGTAACGGCTTGGACAGGGATCTCTCATTTCTCCTTCGAGGACTTCTCCTTGCTCTAAAGGATCGACTATGCTGCTATCTTTGGGGGTGATCCTTCGTTCGCCTGTCTACCTGGTGTCGACCCCTCAGGCTCTTCTCCTTCTTCAGGCCTGGGGAGGTCCTCCTTATCCTTTGGTCTTATCTGTTGTTGGAGACCTTCGTCCTACTCTGTGTCACTCAGGACAATGACAGGGGGCATGGTAGGACTTCTTTTCTTTTCACCCCTAAAAATAGAGGAATCCTCCCTTGCCTCCGGGCTGCTCTGTCGGGCATCCGATCGAATATCCCCCGAAGAGAATACTCATTCGACGGATGTGGGAGAGTTCATCGACACTTCTTCTGCCCAATCAGTCTGAGTGGACGCCTCATGTCTTGCTGTTCCTCTGTTCTGGAGCATTTTATTTTCCTCCTGCAACTGTCGAACCAGCTACTCGAGCTGAGCAATTCGCCTATATCTTTCCTCCAATTCCCTTTTATGCTATTTCTAGTAATCTTCCAGAATCTACTATGCCATCCAGCAATCGGTTTTCCATTCGAGCACCTCCTCCAAGGCCGCATTGATCTGGTCGTTACTCCCGAAAGTTCCTTCATTTCGTGGGCTCTAGTTTGTTAATTCTCGGAGGGTTTGGGCGGCAACGTCTATCTTCGGGTCACTCTGTCCTTCCTCTATCAAGAGGAATTGTCGTAGATGTTTCCTCCTAGGGATTGGTTCGTCCTCACCATAAACAAGTGGCACTCCTTCCTCCTCATACTCGGGCACTGGAGAATGCCCTATGTCCTCTATGTCTTCGGGCACCAGTGACTGCTCTGCTCCTCCTGGAAAATAGGGCAATGCCAATTGCTTGATGTTTGTTATCTCCTCTGCAAGGGATGCTTTGTCTTGCCCTAATTCGGTAACCGCATTATGTTGCTCTATTTGGCTGCCATCTCCCTTTGCATCGCGGTTCTGTCCTTGTGCTTCTACATGGCGGACCAATGTCGATATCAGCCCATGGTGGGCTAAGGTGGATGGTGCCCCCTTCTGGTACCGAGCCACTTCATCTTTCAGAGCATTCGCCAGGTAGAAAGGTATGCTTAATTTCCTCCCATGCACTAGGTGATTGATGAAGTGCACATGATTAATGTGTAGATGGGTATACTTTCCTGTGCATGTGAAAAATCGAGCAATCTGCTCGAACATCTTTCGCATATTCATGGGGAGACTATTTTTGAGTAACCCCTCCTTGTCTATCTGCACATTTCCTCCTAGAAATTATATTTTGGCGTATAGTTTTAACACTCCACCCTTGTATGTACATTCCCCCGTGAGAGGCAATCCAGTTGCCTGTGAGATGAACTCAGGGGTGACTGGAATGTCCACCCCTCGTACTTGGGCCACATCGCCCCTCAAAGAGATGACAAATTCTCTAGCTGCCTCCACGTCCTGGCCCTGACTGACCAGGGTGCAATATTTGAGCCACCCTTCGGCTTTGAATTGGGTCTTCACTACCCCTTTGATCCCATCAGTATCACTGGGTTCATTCTTCTTGATCGCGTGGTTCTTGGACCTTCCTCCCATGGCGCCTTCTACTGCTATATATTTTTTTTTGTCCTTCCTTCTTCAGGAAGGTGCATTCTTATAGAAAATATGCCTAACCCTAGTAGTTATGGAAGACACCCTATCATTGGCATGTAATTCCGGCTATGGGGGGATATGATCTCTATGACGACAGTATCTTTTTTGATACTGCGTATTTATAAATAATTATATAAACGATTTGATTTAGTATGCGCGTACCTGATTCGTCATTCCAATCATCGTGGTAGCCGCTGATTTGCTGACTTGTGACACGAGGGAGGGGTATGGTCCTTTGATGCTACTCATTCATGCGATGCTTTGTTCCGCTTGAGGCGTCCGGTAGATGTAAATGTTGCACGCAGGAGGCATTCTTTGGTACCTTTCCCATGTGGATGGTGTCCTTGTAGCACCTTTTTGACGTTGTCGGTGCTCTTCTTCGAATGAATGCGCCTTTCGATGCTACAAGGTGCCTCTGATTGGTAGGAGGTGCTTTTGCCTGCATGCGTCTTCCCAATGTGGGAGGCACCTCCTTCTGGTTCGTGCCTTCTCGATGTTGGAAGGTGTTCGTCTTGATGAATGTGCCTTCCTGATGTTGGAAGGTGTATTCGACTGGATGAATGCGCCTTCCTGATGTTGGAAGGCGTCTCGGCTAGATGAATGCACCTTCTTGATGTTGGAAGGCATCTCGGCTGGATGAATGCACCTTCTTGATGTTGGAAGGCGTATTCGGCTAGCTTTTTTTTTTTTACGTCTGAATGGATGGAAGGCGCTGTATTCCGATTTGGTGCCTTTCGGATGTAGTAAGGTGCCTTATTCTGGATGGGTGCCTTTCAGGTGCAGTAAGGCACCTTCTTGTGGACTTGGCACCTTCTTCTAGATGGGTGCCTTTCGGGTGTATTAAGGCACCTTCTTGTGGACTTGGCGCCTTCTTATGGATGTAGTAAGGCACCTTCTTCTATATGGGCGCCTTTCAGGTGTAGTAAGGTGCCTTCTTCTGGACTTGGTGCCTTCTTTTGGATGTAGTAAGGTGCCTTCTTTTGGACTTGGCACCTTCTTCTGGATGCAGTAAGGCACCTTCTTCTGGACTTGGTGCCTTCTAGATGCAGTAAGACGCCTTCTTCTGGATGGTGATTTGACTAGAAAAAGGGTGATCAAGCCTTCCCAGTTTTTCACGCTGCCCAGATTCTACCTACGAGTCGGTGTCAAAATGCTGAGCCGAATCAGGCCTGGTTTCCCAGATACCTATCCCTCATGCTGTCAGGTCCTCCACCTGCAAAAAGCAACTGAAAAAAAAAAGTAAAATAAAGGCAGTTAGACACGTTTTGTGCCTGTTAGGCCCTGGATTAGAATGCCTGTAGCTTGCATGCGGACGTCATCCCTGCAAAAACACACATTACGAAAAAACTATATTAACTAAAAAAATTTGGGTGAGCACTTTCATGCCCACCATTTCACCTGTGAGAGTTCATTCCAGATCTAGCAATATGGGGTCTCCCCCACGCCTGCTCTGGATTCCACCTGTAACTTTTCGAACGTATTATAGGGTGTAGTCGGTGGCCATTGACTATGAACATGGTGTTGCTGCCGTCAATTGTCTTAACGTGCACCGCCCCATTCCTAATGAGCTCTACCACCTCATATGGCCCCATCCACCTTTGCATAAGTTTGCCCTTCCTTTCCTGGAACCAAGAATCATACAACAATACCCGTTCCCCTACCTGAAACTTCTTCAGCTTGATGTGGTTATCATGCCACTTCTTTCTCTACTTTTGTATAATCTCTATCCTCTGCAAAGCATCCAGTCAAATGGCGAATCCTCTATTTTTGAGCTTCGTCCAAGCTCAAATTTAATTCTAAAGCCATCCTCAGAGTTTTGATTTCGAACTCGATGGACATCATCGCATTTTTTCCATAGAACAGTTGGAAAGGTGTGCATCCTGTGGTGGATTTCCACGTGGTGTTGTATACCCAAACTACCTTCGGTAATCGTGTGGCCCAATCTTTCTTATGTTGCTACACGGTTTTGGTCAGGATGTTTTCTATCTCCCTATTTGTCACTTCTACTTGCCTGTTCGCCTGCGGATGGTAGGGTGTGGTTTTATTGTGCCAAACTCTATACTTCTCCATCAGCTCCTCAATCAATTTGGAGGTGAATTGGTGCCCTTGGTCTATTTTTATCTCCCAAGGAACCCCAAATCATGTGAAAATACAGGAAAATAATAAATCGGTGACCGTTATTTCCTTTGATTCCCTTAATGCCTGCACTTCCACCCATTTGGTGACATAATCCGTGCAGACCAAAATAAACCTCCTTCCCATCAAAGGTGGATTAAATGGTCCCATAAAGTCCATGCCCCATTTATCGAAAGGTTCCAGGTGTACCTGGGGCTGCAGGGGTATTTCATCTCGATGGGTTGGTCTACCCATCCTTTGGCACTCGTCACACTTGCTAGTATACGCTGTCGCGTCCTTGAACAGAGTGGGCCAAAAATACCTAGCCTACAGGATTTTGTAGGCAGTTCGTTTTCCTACAAAGTGTCCTCTGCATGGCTCATCGTGACATGCCTTGAGCACTTTTGAAAACTCTTTTTCTGCTACGCATCTTCTTATAATTTTGTCCCATCCTATTTTAAATAGGAGACCATCCATCCAAAGGAATGATGTGCTCTTCTCTATGACCGCCTGCTTTTCTCGGTAGGAGAGAGTAGGTGAGGTCCTTTCGGTGGCCAAGTAATTGGCTATGTCTGCATACCATGGAGTTTGTTCACTAATAGCGAACAAATGTTCGTCCAGAAACTGATCTTCCACTGCTTGATGATATGCTGGTATAAATCTAGACAAAAAATCTACCACGACATTGTCCTTGCCCGGTTTATTGACTATAGTGATGTCGAATTCCTGCAATAGCAATAGCCATATGATAATTCTACCACCAATGGCCGGCTTGTTCATTAGATACCTGATAGCCGTGTGGTCCGTATGGATGAAGACCTTGTATCCCATTATATAGTGGCAGAATTTGTTTATTGCATGGACAACTATGAGGAATTATTTTTCTATCACTGTATAGTTGAGCTCTGCTCCTGCCAAGTTTTTACTAACATAATAGATGGCATAAAATTCTTCATTGTATTTTTGCCCGAGGACTGCTCCGATCACACCGTTAGATGCATCGTAGTAAATATGGAATGATATGGCCCAATTCGGTCCTCTCAATACCGATGCAGATATCAATTTTTCTTTTAGCAATTCGAACGCTTCTTTGCAATCTCCCGTCCAATTGAACTCTACGTCCTTAGAAAGTAGGGTGTGCAGTGGTTTGGCAATCTTACTAAATTTGGCGATAAATCGTTGATAGTACCTGACTGATCCAAGGAAACTTCTTACCTCCTTCTGCATTCTGGGGCTAGGTAGGTCTCTGATGACCTCGATCTTCCTCTTGTCTACTTTTATTCCTTCCACAGAGAGGTGGTGTCCCAACACAATGCCTTCTCGCATCATCATAAAACATTTTTCATTACTTAGGGACAAATGATTTTCCTTGCTCCTATCGAGCACTCTTTCCAGATTTGTCATTGCCTCCTCGAAGGTTTCTCCATAGGTGATGAAGTCATCCATGTATACTTCCACCCCGTCTCCTATCATATCAGAGAATATGCTAAGCACCACCCTTTGAAAGGTGGCCAGTGTGTTGCACAGTCC
Source organism: Wollemia nobilis (assembly GCA_028583015.1). Classification (NCBI taxonomy): domain Eukaryota; kingdom Viridiplantae; phylum Streptophyta; class Pinopsida; order Araucariales; family Araucariaceae; genus Wollemia; species Wollemia nobilis. The sequence goes on from JAQPPZ010016361.1 coordinate 550,489, forward strand.
AAAAGGCAATACCTTATAGGCAAACGTTCCCCATGGATAGGTGAACGTTGTTTTATCTTGATCTTCTTCCCCTATCTAGATCTGGTTGTAACCACTGAAACCATCCAAAAAGGAGAAGTATTTTCTTCCTAAGAGTGTGTCCAAGACCTAATCGATGAACGGGAGTGGGAAGTGGTCTTTCTTAGTCGCCTTGTTCAACACCCGATAGTCCACGCAGATCCGCCATTTCCATTTCTTTTTGGGGACCACCACTAATGGTGATACCCATTCACTATCAAAAATTGGATATATGAATTCGATAGCTAGAAGTTTGTGCAGTTCTTCTTTGACAATGTCTTTCATTGCTGGGTTCATCCTTCTCTGTGGTTGCTGACTAGGAGTTTCTTGGTCATATAAATAAATCCAATGGGTACATATTTTTAGGCTGATGCCATGCATATCTGCGTAGTCCCATGCAAATGCTTGTTGGTGTTTTACCAGAAGCTCTTCCAATTTTTCTAGCTATGTGGGCGTCAACTTGCTGTTGATGTTTAATATCCTCCTTGGCCCAACATGTATTTTTTGGATATGCTGATCTTGGGCGCCAGTCAACGATGATCCAGGTGTGGGGGTGGATGATTCTCCATGGAGAAACTCCATGATAGCACCATCCTCGTCCTCTTCTGCCATCTCATCTAAGGTCATCACCGACTGGATTATGGACAACTCCGTAGTTCCATGCTTGGTGATCCTGGGTTCTTATGTCGAGTCCATAGACTAATCTGGCGGTGAAATGGTCAGCCTTTTGACATTTTTCCCATTGGAGATGGTCATTAGCCCATCTCTATAGATAATGTAAGCGTTAGCTATTGCCAACCATGGCCTCCCCAAAATGAGCGGGTAATCGTCCAGCCTGGTCTTGGTTTGCAAAACTAAAAAATCGGCTGGATATTCCCATGCACTGACTGTTACGATCACATCTTCCAGCATCCCTTCCGGTGACACGGTTGATCGATCGACTAACTGCAGCACTGTCATGGTTGGCTTTAGGTTCGTGAGCTACAGCCTCTGCATGGTCTCTTGAGGCATCACGTTGATGGCTGCCCCAAGGTCAACCAATGTGTTGGACAGGGAATGTCCTTCAATTTTTACGGTCAGCACTGGGCTACCTGGATCTGCATACTTCGGATGACGTGTTCCACCCATCATTAGATCTTCCAGTTTACCCATGATGTTGATAGTTTGGGTAGCTTTTCATCCTAGTCTCCTTAGACACATTTCTCTAATTGCCTTGGTGTAAATGGGGACATCTTGAATTGCTTGAAATAATGGGATTGTCACCGTGATATTCTTCAAGCTCGACAAGATGTCAAATTTTGGCTATGTTTTTTTTCTTTGTTCCTTCAGCCAGCTAGGAAATGGAGCCTCCGCTCTCTCAAGTGCTTTTCCCTCTTCTACCAGAGGTGTCTCCTTTATTTCTTCCTCCTCTTCTACTAGTGCAGGTGTCTCTACTATTTCTTCCTCCTCTTCTACCAGAGACAGTGTCTCTACTCCTAGCTGCCTACCTGATCTAAGTTGAATATTGTACATATGATACATCTCACCTTCTATGTTGTATGCCGGCTAATTTACTTTGTTATTCAGGTTTGCTGTCGGTTGTGCTAGTAGTTGTGCAGGTCTCACTGCTGGTAATGCTGGTAAGTTCTGTTGGATGTGAGCAGGCGCTGCACTCTGTGGAGTCTGATTCCATGCATTTTGGCCTCTCCACTGCTACCTAGGATATAGATATGGCATCCATGGCTGCTGATTTGAAAATGTTGTTGAGGGTGCGTTAGTCCAGGGTGATGGTCCCCACCACCCCATATTAGGTGGTTGAGGGGGTCCTTGGTGCATGTATGACCCTCCCCCATATTATGGCATTCCAGTTGGTATATTCCCCACGGGGGGCTATGGCCAACTCTTCCTATTGCCTATGAAGTAGGCCTTCGTGCTCTCAGTCGCTTCCTGGTTATTGGGCAGTTGTGGGCATAATCAAGTTTTATGATTCAGCCTGCAAACTGCGTATACTCTGACCTTGTTTTTTGGACATGCATTCTTTGCATGCCTTCCTCTGCATTTTGGGTAGAAATAGGCTAATGCTACGTCATTTTCTTGTTTCTTATTTTCTAACAGCAGTGTATCCATCTACAATGCTAGAGATGAGAGCATTTCGCTCTTCAAATCCTCTAGCATGTTGCCTATTTTTGTTTTGGTGACTGAAGCAGTCGCCTTCATGGTCCTGGCGATGATTTTGCCTCACCTTCTCGAGTATTTTTGGCATAATTGTTGGATGTCGTCCATAGCATGCTGATAGACATCACCTCCAGAGATCATGTTGATAGCCTCCAGTGACTCATTGGTAAGTCCCCTCAAGAAGATGCTTTTGAGGGACTTATCAGATAGCTTTGAGTGAGGGGACCGTTGAATATTAAAGCTAAATCTCTCCCAATACTCCTCGAGAGACTCATATTCTCTTTTTGTCATGCTTAGGACCTCCTCCCTGGAGTCTCTTGCTCTCTCGAAATCTTGATATTGCTCTAGAAAGAGCTTCTTCATTTGGTCCCAGGTGGTGATGTGTTTGTCTCCCAGATCGATGAACCATCGTAGAGCTGCATCGTCTAATATAGAAGGAAATAATTTCAACTTCTACGTGTTTGATTTGTAATCCACGGACTTGCACAAAACATCAAACTTGAATAAAAATAGGTCAGGGTCCTCGATCGGGTGTCCTCTGAAGGACGGAAGGTGAGCAGGGGATATGTTTTTCATTTTGGTATCTCCTACTCCCTCCTCTATTGGGAAACTAAAGCCAGATGAGACTTCATCGTTATCTACCATTTTTTTTGGGAAATGTGATTTCTAATGCAGCGTTTATGGCATTTCGATCGTTTAAAACTTTTTGAGTCAATGTTCTAAGGTTGTCTGGTGAGATCGTCTGATCCTCCACAACATTCCACAACAGGGCTTCCTCTAGAGGAGTCCTATTAAACAGGGTATTTATGATGATTCGTTCATCCCCTTGTTGATGGGATGAGGCAACACTTTGCACAAAGTTGGGTTCCTCACTCCAATGGACTGCTGGTAGGTCGGGCGAGTCTAACTCAAATCCAAAATGCTTAGCTTACTCAGGTCCTGATGGATTAGTTCTTATAAAGCGACCGTTAGGTCCTCTTCTTCTCGAAGAACTCATACAAGGTTAGATGGAAGGTTTCAGGGTATTGTAAGTAATCTAATTAAGACGCTTCCTCGGTAATGGTGCCAAAATGTTGCGGGCCAAACAAGGTGAATGGTTTCCTATTTTTGTCACATGCCCATGCATTTAATTATCAACCCAGGGAGCTTCATAAACTTGCGAAGAGTCATAATTAGGTTACTACAATACCACTGGAGGTGAATCTGCTAACCCTACATTTTAGGGGTGTTCTTGAAATGGTTATTGATCATTCCTGCACTCCTCAATGATTTACATAAGAAGAACATAATTAAACCTACAAAAAATAAATCATGTACACGTTCCTGAAAATAAATCTACTGCAAATACTGGAACTAGCAAACTAATGAACATTCTTATGAAAGCAATAAACTAATTAAAATAAATAAACAAAAAGGAAATGGGGAAGAAATACTGGCTTGGAGTGGGCCCAGGCTCCAGTAGCTTCTTCCCGATCGAACATGCGCTTAGAACTTTTGGAACTTTAATAGATTCATCAACACACTACAATTTATCTTTGTACGTCTAAATGGATCTTTATTTTATTTCTATATATTTCTCAGAATGATCTGCGTGTGTTTATATAACACACTCGCAGAACTTCTGTTACAGAAGTAGTTACAACAGTCGATCTGTCCAGACTAAATCAAGACAGTCTGGTAAATGCAATCGACATCTGGCATTCTATTCTAATGGTGGTGTGTTAGTTGTTCAGTTCGTGCTTTGCCTGGCATCAGTAAGACGTTTCGATATGTTGGTGCAATCTCCAATTTAGCTCTGCATGATGTAGAGCTAGAACTGCACCAGCCGCTATCGTCCATGTCGTTCAAATCTGGTCAATAGGCAAAGAATCAGTGGCGCCTTCTAGTTGTGGGGAGGTGCTTGCCTTTTGTTAGCACCTTTCGACTATGGGGAGGTGCTTGCCTTTTGTTAGCGCCTTTCGACTATGGGGAGGCGCTTGTCTTTGGTTGGTGCCTTTCAATTGCAGGGAGGTGCTCGTATTCAGTTGGCACCTTTCGACTGCAGGGAGGCGCTGGTATTCAGTTGGCGCCTTCCGAATACAGGGAGGTGCTCGTTTTCTCTTCATTAACCCTTGATGAAATAAAGTTCCAGGTCCATCAAAAGGACCTTGACCATTCCAAATCTAACTAAATCAACTGCAATTCCACAAAACATACTAAAAACACACAAATTAGATAACACACATAATTATATCAAATATCTATATAATAATTCATAAAAGTATGTAATCCTTATTATATAGTCACATATTGATCAAATAAATATGTACAAAATATGAGCATTTATGGTGCTCATCAACGGATGTGCCTAAGTTTGTTCGATTTACGATGGAGAAGGAGACAACAAGACAATTTTGCATATCGAGGTAAAGCACATAATAAGGATAAGGATACCAAGCTTTGGTTCCATCTAGGAAGGTAGCCCAAATGGTAGAACCTGTGATGCTAGGACATGGCAGAATAGAGATCTCGAGTTTGAGATGTGGTGGTAGCAGGGTGATAAAGTTATTTTTGGAAGATTTACGATGGAGTTTGGGTATAAAGGATAGAGAGAACCTTTTGGTGCTGTGTGAGTGACTAGCCTACATGGTGGTCTAGTTGATAGCTAAGGTGCTGGCCAGCAAGTAGTGCATGTTTGAATCACGGTGGCAAGCAGTAGCAAGGGAATAATTTTTGGAAAATTATTTTGTATCCAAGTCAAAGTTATGTGCCATGCGCTTGTTTAGGGAGACATAAGGAGAAATAATTTTTGCTTTTAATTTTTAATTAAAAGGGTTGAAAAGTGATGGTTTAATTTTTGAATAAAAATATGAAGTGGAGTTCTTGTTAATGCTATAAGGTATGAAATAAAGTGATGCTTTAATGGTATTTTTGGAAATTTGAAGTGATTTAATTCATTTGTATCAAGGAGGTATAAGATGTAAATGAAAAATTTATATGTGTGATTTTTGGCTTTGTTGGATTGAACATTATTTTGCAAGATTAGGAGTAATAAGGTGTAAAAGTGGTTTGATAACTTAGGTTATTATTAATCTCATTCATTTAATTAAGGGACCATCATTTCCTTTCACCATCATGACTATTAAATAGGTTCATATGTGCATTCATGAAATATGTTTTTGAACATCGAAGAACATATTTTAATGTAACTCCTTATGAGCATTTGATAGGGAGACCTCCAAATTTAAACAAAAATCCATAAAAACTGATTGATATTTTAATCTATTTGTATTATTTTCCATCATCCTCAATTTAAATCCAACTGATAGGAACTTGGTTCCTACCAACGTCAACCTACAACAAAATTTACAAACTTGCAACACAAGTATCTTCTACAAGATTGGGGGTTAGAGATTTTAACACATGCACAAAATAAAAGTTTTATTAATCAAGCCAATATGGCATAGATTTTATACAACATGACCAAAAAACATGTAGAACACTCTCAAGACATATTTTCCTTTCCTCTTGTCTATAGCTCTCTCTTTTTCCCTTGCTGGCTCCTCATTTTTGTCCGAGATTCTCCCCTTATTAAATAATCTCATATAATCTATGATCTTAAGTTAAAAATACCTAATATTTTACATTTTTCACTACCATATAAATATATCTTTGATAAAAATTACTTCACCCTTAACCTTTTATATATAATGAACTCATGAAAATACAATATGGTAAAATTTAAGTAATGTTCACCAAGAGTTACCAATTTTTTTATAAAACCAAGGGTATGTTAAGTGAGAGTATGTATCTCATCAAAGGCTTCAAAGATATCTATGCTGGGTTGTTGGATGGTACAAACGGTTTATCCAGTGTCTATAGTGTTCCTAATTTTTCTCATGACAATCATGATAGCTCATTCGTCGAGGCCAGAGGTGGGCTCATCCATAAATATTATTGAAGGATTGGCCACCAGCTCAACTCCTATGGTCAATCTCTTTTTTCTTTGTAGAGTAGACAAACCGTTGAATCGAGGAAGACCCACTAGAACACACCTTAGGTTATCCATCTCTATAATTTCCATCACTTCCTTCAAGAACATCTACGGGAAGAAGCATGGTTCGCACACATGACAATAAGCAAAACACAAGAGTTGTTAAACACATGTTGGAAATTTTGAGTATATTATTATCATTGATGTTAAAGAATTAATGGCATAAGTTAATGACATTGGTTGTCATTTATGTCAAGGAAAATAAAGGTTAAATGGTTTTACCATGGTGGCATTTGTAAAAGAAAAAGAAAAAATGATTTATGGTGGTAAAGTTTTTATCCTAAGAAAAGGTCCAAAGGAAAAATTATAATATTCAAATCCTTGAGGATTTAAATAATTATAATAATTAAAAATCAAACCGAGCATCAAAATTTTGTTTGAAAATTAAATGTTCCGATGTCAAGGACCATGTCAAATTTATTATATATAATGGTAAGCCAAGGTGGAGTAATTTATGAGAAAATGGATGCGCCTAAGTTTGTTCGATTCGCGATGGAGAAGGAGAAGATAACAAGACATTTTTGCATATCAAGGTAAAGCACGTAATAATAAGAAGGGTACCAAGCTTTGGTTCCATCTAGGAAGGTAGCCCAGATGGTAGAGACTACGATGCTAGGACGTGGCAGAAGAGAGATCTCAAGTTTGAGACACGGTGGTAGCAAGGTGATAAAGTTTTTTTTGTAAAACCTCTTGATTTGCGGTGGAGTTTAGGTATAAATGATAGTGAGCACATTTTGGTGCTGTGTAGGTAGCTAGCCCACACGGTGGCCTATCCAGTGGCTAAGGTGCAGTGCATGTTCGAATCAAGGTGGCAAGCAGTAGCAAGGGAATAATTTTTGGAAAATTATTTTGTACCCAAGTCAAAGGTATGTGTCATGTGCTTGTTTAGGGAGACATAGGGAGAATTAATTTTTGCTTTTAATTTTTAATTAAAAGGGTTGAAAAGTGATGGTTTAATTTTTGAATAAAAAGATGAAGTGGAGTTCTTGTTAATGCTATAAGGTATGAGATAAAGTGATGCTTTAATGGTATTTTTAGAAATTTGAAGTGATTTAATTCATTTGTATCAAGAAGGAGGTATAAGATGCAAATGAAAAAATTATTTGTGTAATTTTTGGCTTTGTTGGATTGAACATTATTTTACAATATTAGGAGTAATAAGGTGTAAAATTGGCTTGATAACTTAGGTTATTATTAATCTCATTCATTTAATTAAGGGACCATCATGTCCTTTCACCATCATGACTATTAGATAGGTTTATATGTGCATTCATGAAAGGTATCTTTGGGCATCGAAGAACATATTTTAATATAACTCCTTGTGAGCATTTGGTAGGGAGACCTCCAAACTGAAACATCGATCCATAAAAAGTGATTGATATTTTAATCTATTTGCATTGTTTTCCATCATCCTCCATTTAAATCCAACTGATAGGAACTTGGTTCCTACCAACGTCAACCTACAACAAAATTTACAAACTTGCAACACATTATCTTCTACAAGATTGGGGCTTAAAGGTTTTAACACATGCACAAAATACAAGTTTTATTAATCAATATAATATGGCATATATTTTATGCAACATGACCACAAAATGTGCAGAACACTCTCAAGACATATTTTCATTTCCTCTTGTCTATAGATCTCTCTTCTTCCCTTGTTGCTTCCTCTTTGTTTGATATTCTCCGCTTATTAAATAATATCATATAATATATGATATTAAGTTAAAAATACTTAATATTTTACCTTTTTACCTATCATATTAACTATATATTTGGTAAAATTTACTTCACCCTTAACCTTTTATATATAATGAACTCATGAAAATACAAGATGGTAAAATTTAAGTAATGCTCACCAAGAGTTACCAATTTTTTATAAAACCGGGGGTATGTTAAGTGAGAGTCTGTGTCTCATCGAAGACTTCAAGTATATCTATGTTGGGTTGTTGGATTGTGCAAATGGTTTGTCCAATGTCTACAGTCTTCCTAACTGTTCTCATGAAAATCATGACAACTCGTCCGTCGAGGCCAAATGTGGGCTCATCCATAAATATTATTAAAGGATTGGCCACCAACTCAACCCCTATGGTCAATATCTTTTTTTTCTTTGTAGAGTAGACAAACCGTTGAATCGAGTAAGACCCACCAAACCATCCCTAATGTTATCCATCTCTATAATTTCCATTACTTCCTTCATGAACATCTATGGGAAGGAGCATGGTTCACACACACGACAGGAAGCAAGACACAATAATTGGTAAATACATGTTGGAAATTTTGAGTATATTGTTGTCATTGATGTCAAAGAATTAATGGCATAATTTAATGACATTGGTTGTCATTTATGTCAAGGAAAATAAAGGTTAAATGGTTTTACCATGGTGGCATTTGCAAATAAAAATTAAAAAATGATTTATGGTGGAAAAGTTTTTATCCTAAGAAAAGGTGCAAAGGAAAAATTATAATATTTAAATACTTGAGGATTTAAATAATTATAATAATTAAAAATCAAATCGAGCACCAAAAGTTTGTTTGAAAATCAAACGTGCCAATGTCAAGGACCACGTCAAATTTATTAATATAATGGTAATCCAAGGTGGAGAAATTTATGAGAAAATTGATGTGCCTAAGTTTGTTCGATTCGTGATGGAGGAGAAGACAACAAGAAATTTTTACATATCGAGGTAAAGCACATGATAAGGAGAAGGATACCAAGTTTTGGTTCCATCTAGGCAGGTAGCCCAGATGATATAACCTGCGATGGTAGGACATGGCAGAAGAGAGGTCTCGAGTTCGAGACGTGATGGTAGCAAGGTGATAAAGTTGTTTTTGTAAAACATCTTGATTTGTGATGGAGTTTGGGTATAAAGGATAGCAAGCGCCTTTTGGTGCTATGTGGGTGGCTAGCCCATGTGGTGGCCTAGCTGGTGGCTAAGGCACTGACCAATAGGTAGTCCATGCTCGAATCACGATGGCAGGTAGTAGCAAGGGAATAATTTTTGGAAAATTATTTTGTGCCCAAGTCAAAGGTATGTGCCACACTCTTGTTTAGGGAGACATAAGGAGAAATAATTTTTGCTTTTAATTTTTAATTAAAAGTTTTGAAAAGTGATGGTTTAATTTTTGAATAAAAATATGAAGTGGAGTTCTTTTTAATGATATAAGGTATGAGATAAAGTGATGCTTTAATGGTATTTTTGGGCATTTGAAGTGATTTAATTCAATTGTATCAAGAAGGAGGTATAAGATGTAAATGAAAAATTTATATGTGTAATTTGTGGCTTTGTTGGATTGAACATTATTTTGCAAGATTAGGAGTAATAAGGTGTAAAAGTGGCTTGATAATTTTATTGTATTTCTTGCATTATGAAAAGGAATTTTGAGAGGTTTTGTTGAGTTTTAATGCATCATCTTTGAAAACAAAAGAAGAGTGATCGAATATCAAATTCATATTTCATTGAGCATTTTAGAAGGTGAAAATTCATGTGGATGTTTTGAGAAAGTATCTTGCAATCTAACCCTTGAAGTGGCATTAGAAAAATTAGTTATTTGTGAGACAAGTTTTGAAGACATATCTCCATAAGAGCAAATTAAGAGGTATGAGCACATCATTCTTTGTTTAAGATGTTTGGTTGAGTAAGTGTTTCTAGAACATAAGGTGGAGATAAAAGGGTTGTTTGATAAGCATTGTTGAAAATATTTGAGTTAGGGTTTGAGACCTACATTGTGCACCTTTGTTTAAAGAAATTGGAAACACTTGTGTTAGGACTTGTGAGCAAATTATGCTTTATTATTTGAATGAATGTGTGAAGCTTTTGAGCATTGGTTTTGAATGATATTGAAAGTGAATGTGCAAAAATTAGAAATCATATTTGTGAAGCAAGTGTGTGCATTAGGAGGTTAGGTATCATGTGCTAGACTAGACTTACCTTTAAAGAGTAATAAATGTGAGACATGTGAAAGAAACATATTTAATGATTGAGTAGAAAATATTGAGCTATTGGCAAGTGCATATCATTCTCTATATGTTACAGATGTTAAATGAATTCTAAGTAGAATTTATCTATGTGAAGAAAGTTTTTTGAAAGAGATTTAAGTTGTGTTTTGTATGCAATATTTGGATTTATTTGAGTAGGTTTTATGAGAAGCATTGAAGACAAATTTGAGCAAGTATTTTGAGAAGGCTTGAAGGCATATTTGAGCAAGTATTTTGAGAAGGCTTGAAGGCAGATTTGAGTAAGTCTTTTGAGAAGGATTGAAGGTAGTTTTGAGCAAGTCTTTTGAGAAGGCTTGAAGGCAGTTTTGAGCAAGTCTTTTGAGAAGGCTTGAAGGTAGATTTGAACAAGTCTTTAGAGAAGGCTTGAGGATATATTTGAGAGTACATTTGATTGCTGATTTGTTCAAGCTTTGTGTTAAGGCTTGGGGTAGATTTAAGAGTAGGTTTGATTACTGATTTGTTCAAGCTTTGTGTTAAGGCTTGGGGCATATTTAAGAGTAGGTTTGATTGCTGATTTGTTCAAGCTTTGTGTTAAGGCTTGGGATAGATTTTAGATAGAATTAAGAGTATATTTGTGAGCAACGTTAGATAATATTTGTGCTAGAATTGGGATAGATTTTGGTGCAGATTTATGAGTAGGTTTAGAGAAAATTTATGCTAGACTTGGGACAGAGTTTGGTGCATATTGAGACAAAGTTGATAGTAAGCTTTGAAGGTGACATAGTAGAGAGGACAAATGTCTCTAGTGGATGGAGGTACATAAGCTAGAGAAGTGGGGACAAAAGTCTCCTATGGAGAGTTATCCACAAGCCATAGTAGTGGGGGAAGAAGTCTTCTAGAAGTTCACTAGCTAGAGCAGAGGGAATAGAGTTGTCTTGTGGAGAGAGATCCACGAACTAGATCAAGGGGATATATTTCTCCTATGGAGAGAGATCCACGAATCAGAGTAAGGGGAAAGAGTTCTCATATGGAAATATATCCACGAACTAGATCAAAGGAAAAGAGTGTTCTTGTGAAGTAAGATCTATGAACCAGCTAGGGAGATATATTTCTTCTATGGAGAGAGATCCATGAACTAGTTGATGAGATAAAGTTCTACTGGATCAAGTTCCATGAACCAGAGTAAAGGGGATAGATTTCTCCTATGGAGAGAGATCCAAAAATTAGAGCATAGGGGATTGGTATCTCCTTTGGATAGAGGTCCATAAATATTGTAATAGGGAATTGATTCCCAAGAGATTTGTTAAGAAAATTTAGAAGAAATATTTTCTCCATGGAGTATCCCACATTGGGTGAACCACGTTAAATTTATGTCTCTCTTGTGTGTGATGATTTGTGCATTGCTTTTATTACTACTATTTATATTGTCATTAATAATATTGGATAATATTATTTGAAAAAGAAAAGTAAAAGTTGATCTTATACTGTTCTCACCCCTCTCTCAATATAATCCTATGTTCTTCAATACATACCTTTCTTGTTTCATAATTAACCTCTTTGGGAAGATAGATCCAAGCAGAGTAAACCAAGGATTCGTATATTGTAAGAAAGTGATAATGGATATCATTTTGTTCACAGTAACAGAAAATACATGCAAAATTTTCTTGTTTCTTGGGATAACCAGAGATGGTGATTGATCCTTCAATATAGCCACCAGTATTCCTCCATGCAAGAACATATATCAATGTAGTCTTTTCATCCCCACTCACTCCTACTAAAGCTATTAGTACTCCCGACCTAAATGATCCACTCACATCATGCAATAACTAAAGCCTAACTTCTACAACTTCTCTTCTCTTCATTTCTTGCTTTGCATGAATATTTGTATTAGATGATCTCATTGCAATTACAATCTATAAATATATATATATATATATATATATATTTTTTTTTATTTATTTATTTATACTGGAGAATACAAACAACATACTACAGACATATCAATGTAATAGTTGATGTGGTTAAACGTCAACGACAATGACTTGAAAGGTAAAATCATTCCATTTTTTCCTATTGTTGAGACATTGCTACTTCCCTCTAGTGATGTTCCATATGTAAAAATATTTCAATGAATTTTATTTCCCATTTTATGAATTTAAATATAAACCAAATTCCAATAAATTGTTAAATAATCAAAATTGTTGAATCACTATTTATGTATCCAACCAAATGAAAATAATCAAAATTGTTATACCAAATGCCAAAATCACTCGTTCCTTGTACATACCTCAATATTCTCTTTGCTGCCTTGAAGTGTACCTTATTTGGATCTTACATAAACCTAGAAACCACACAACATATATCAAATCTAACCTGGTAGTTGTAAGATACATTAAACTACCTACTAGTTTTCTATAAAATATGGGATTCACCTTGCAACTTTTGTCATTTTTAATAAGCTTTTCACTAAGACTTAAAGGAGTACTAATATATTAGAACTTTGACATTATGAAATTTTAAAGTAATTCATAAGCATATTTACCTTGTAAGATAAAAATACCATCATCTAATTGTCTCACTTCAATCCCAAGAAAGTAATGGATCAAACCCAAATTTGTCATCTCAAATTCATTTTTCATTGAATTTTTAAATTAATTCATCAATTTTATGCTATTTTTTGTATATATCAAGTCTTCAACATATAAAAAAACAATCAATATCTCACCATCATTTCCATATTTGAAATATAGAGTGAGTTCACTTACACATCTTGTAAACCACTGGCTATATAAGTATCCATGCATCCTGCTATACCATGCTTTTGGTGCTTGTTTGAGTCCATAGAGTGCTTTCTTTAATTTGTAAAACTTGCACTCTTGCTCTTTCACCTCATAACCTGGAGGCTATTCAAAATATACATCTTCATCCAAAACACTATTTAAAAAATCTAATTTGACATCTACTTGAAAAATATTCCATTTGTATTGTGTTGTTAGTGCTAAAATAGTTCTAATAATGTCTAATTTAACAACAGGAGCAAAGGTCTCAAAATAATCAATATTTGGTTGTTGAGAATAACCTTTTACAACCAATATTGATTTATGTTTTTCAACTATTCTATTTTCTTTGTACTTAGTTTTGTAGATCCATTTCACTCCAATAGATTCCTTTCCTTCTAGAAGATGTACCAACTCCCATGTGTCATTTCTCTTAATCATCTTCAATTCCTCCTCCATGACATCAATCCAAACCTTTTATTTTAGTACATTTTCATAAGTCGTTGGTTCAAATTTAATATTTGAAAATAACACAAAATTAAAATTTGAAATTACCTCTTCATTATTCTCATATATCTCTTTAGGACTCTTATATCTTCTTGGAGGGCTTGAAATAGAAGCTAGCACTCGAACTACTACATGTATATCTTCTTGGAGGAATTGGAGTAGGAGCTACACTTGAACTGCTTCTTGAACTATTGTTGGGATGATCAAACATTTCTTCTATGACTATTGGTTTTTCTTGCTACTCATTTACTTTCCAAACTTCCTCTTCATAAAATATCACTTCACAAGAAAAAAATTAATTGTTGCAATGTAGGATATACAACCTGTATGCTTTGGTTTCTTTTGAATATCTCACAAAACTACATTTTTCACTTTTAGCATCCAAATTTTTTCTATGTTTATCTAGAACATGCACATATGCTATGGACTAAAAAATCCTCCAATGGCCTACACTAGGCTTCCATATTGACCAAGATTTTTCAGGTGTGTGATTCAATACTATATGTGTTGGGCTTTGGTTCAAAACACATATAGTTTTGGCAACTAATTTTCCCCAAAAATCATTTTCCATATGCTTGGATTGCAACATAGACCTTGCCTTTTCTACTATAGTATTATTTTTCATTCAACTACATTTTGTTATGGTGTGAAAGCAACTGTTAATTATATTTTAATTCCTTTTTCTTCACACTATGCCATAAACTCTTTTGATCTAAAATCACATTCTCTATAAGTCCTTACAATTTTGATACTATGTTCACTTTATTTTTCAACCATTTCTCTAAACTTCACAAAACATATAAATACCTCACTCTAATACTTCAAAAAAATACCCAAATCTTTCTGCTATAATCATCTATGAATGTGAGAAAATAAAATTATTACCAAGGCTTGGTGTTTGCATAGGATCACATATATCTACATAAACCAACTACAATTGTTTTGAGGCTCTCCATCACCTTTTCATTGGAAATTTGTTCTGATGTATTTTTTGGAGTGCACATGTTGAGCATATTTCATCTTTTACTAAAATTTCTAGTAATACATACCATATTTTCACCTACAAAAGCTTCAATCCTTTGAAATTCAAATGACCATAACAATTATGCCATAGCCAATTACAATCATCAATTGAAAAATTCAACATATTGGTACTTGAATGCTATAGATTTAATGGAAACATTATATTGTTGGTCATGGGTATTTCACTCACTAATATTCTACAAAGATTTTGCAAGCCTTGGCTTTAACTAAAACTTCATAATTTTTATCTAATAGTTTCCCTACACTTAATAAATTATCTTGAGACCAGGTACATAGAATGTATCATGAATTATTTTTACCTCTCCTTGAATAGTTCAAACAACCAAAGTTCCTTCACCAACAACTTCATTAGTTTGATCATTCCTCAATGTCACGTTGCTTTTTACCATTTCATTCATTTCAAAAAATAAATATTTATTACTTTTCATATGATTAGAACACCCAAAATCAAGAAACCACAAATCATTATCTAAATTTTGAGTTGCATTAGTTGAAAGAAAAATATTTGTTTTAGAATCTTCTCCATCATTACTTGTAAAATTTCCCTATTTATTTTGCAGCTTCCAACAACTTTTCTTGAAATACCCATATTTTTTACAATAGTGACATTGGATTGTTGTCTTATCTATGTTACCTCATCAACGACCTCTTCTAAATTGAACTCTTCCACCTCTTCCACTTGAGGACTCCTTTTTCTCTTGGAGTAAATTGGGACTATTGTTGTCCTTTTCAACCCTTGCTTTTATTGAAAAAGTAGTCTACTCTGAATCTTCAATATTTTTTTCCAATTTACTCTTGTGGGACATTAGTGAACCTATAAAATCATACAATATAAAAACTGATAAATCTCTATTTTCTTCAATTGTAGTAACTATAAAATTCCACTTCATGGGTAAAGATACTAATACCTTCTCATAAATTACCCGGTATTTAATATCTTCTACACGGATACGAACTTGGTTAACATTATTCTGCATTCGAACATGAAAATTAGTAATTTTCTCATTGTCTTTCATCTGCAAAGTTTTAAATTCTCTCTTTAAATTTTACAATCAGACCAACTTCACCTTGCTTGTGCCTTGGTATGATATTTGCAATGTGTCCTTACCTCCTTGGCACTTGTAGTGGAAGCAATTTTTAGAAAATACTCTCATCCACAACACTTTAAATCAAATGACTTGCTAATTCATTTTTATTCTTTTTTCTTCGCTCAATGCATTCCAATATTGTGGCTTCACATAGCCATCCTACACAATATCCTAAACCTCTTTATAAACCATTAAAGTTTGTATTTTTATTGTCCAGTAATCATATCGTTCTGAATTGAAAAGGAACTACCATTTAACTATTTTTTGTTGCCATATCTTCCAACCTATTTCAAACCTAGGATTTAATACCAATTATTGAAAATATAGCTTGCAAAACAAAGTACCAACCCCCAAAAAAATCTCTAAACCCCCCAAAAAAGTACCAAACAAACGAGAACAATTTATAGAGAAAAAGTAGACCCCAATTGCATGGTGTTAAAGAGAAGAGGAAGGAATATTTTCATGGAATTGCATTCAAGGAAAGAATACTCATACATTGCCTAATGCTTATTTAATAGAAACACAAAATAGTTAGAAATTGTTGGAACAAATAATTCAATTTTTGGGATTATATTGTAAATTCACCTAAGTATAAAGGTGAATAATAAAATTAGGTATATGGGTTTTAATATAGATTAAATAGATAGGTATTAAATTTATATTTATAAATATATATACCTAGGTTAGACTAATATATATTAATATTATTCTTACAATTACTAAATTAAAATAATTTAAATATCTAGTCTAACTCGAGTCAACTCAAGATCAAAGGTGACATGGCATGAGACTTAAGTGTGGTGGCATGTGTGGGGCACACAATGACATGTGGCATAAGTGTGATGGCATGTGGCATATGTGTGGTGGCACATGTTGTGGAGGTTTTCCTCTATGACTATTTTCCAATGAGAGGACAAACTCCTTATGTTGATACAGAGCCAATTGTGGGACACTATTGTTTACTTGAGATATTGATGATTTGCACCAATCATATTTGAGGAAAAGACTTGTATATTTTGTTGAAGATAATACAAAAGTGGAGATATGATTTTGGCCATGGTTTTTCCCTTTACAAGATTTTCCATGTAATATTGGTGTCTTTTATGTGGTTTGATTTATTTCTATCTTACCTTACATTTTCATTTAAATTTATTAAATTTTATGCTATTTACATTTGTGTAATATACATACTTCGCATACTAATAATTTGTTATTTGAGTTTGTTTTAATCTGTTGCATTTGGGAGATTATGCTTACTTCCTCCCCCTTCATTTGGTATTAGAGCCCAAGCTAATCTCTGTTGAGTTATCTAATTGTAGATTTTAGTAATTAAAAAAAACTATGTTAAATTAAATCTAACATTTATATTTTGTATAAGTGTAATGTTAGATTTTATTTTAAAACCTTCCTTTATTGATTTTTTTTTATGATAAAGGTTTTTAATATATATATAAGAGGGTTTGATTTTTTAATGAAAAAAATAAGATAAAATGGGTTCTTCGTATTTATATATTTAAATGATATTCCTTTAAATATTGTATTAAATTTAAAAGTTTTTTTAAAGTTCAATAAGTTGTTAATTTATTTAAAAGATTTTTTTGTAGTTTAATAACTTGTTAATTTATTTAAAAGTTATTTTTCGATGCGACGTGCCTTACGGTATGCTATATAGTTGCACAATACTAGGTCCTAGCCTATGTGTTGATGGCCTGACAGGCTACCGACAATAATAAGGTGGTAGCCCAATGGCCTCCAACTGGCATCCAAGTGGCAACCCATCGACAACATAGTGTTTTGGCCGACAACAACCCTTGAGGCTACGTGGTGTAGTGGGGGACCTCGAGCCTCTCCCATTCCCATTATATTTTTTAATAAAAAAATAATATTTAAAAGGGAGGATGGCAGTTCTGTGCCCCCCTCCCCTATTTTTGAATTTTTTTAATTTGGTGGTGGGGCCCATAGAACCCCCCAATTTTAATTTTTAAAAGTAAAGGTATTTGAATACTTTTTTGGCAAAATAAGTTGTAGTTTATTCTTATATTTTGCAAAATTGTTTTTCAGTCATGGCCTCTAACGATATTGCTAGATTGATCCCTAAGAATATTCTTGAATAAGGAACAAACTACCGTACTTGGGAGCCTAGGATGAGGGAAAAATAACAGGTGAGGCAACCCTAGAAGATCATGAACAAGGAGGAGCCACAACCCCAAAATAGAAGAGCACTTGAATGATGGAATGTAAATAATCAACAAGCCCTTTCTATGTTATTTAGGGCTATAAGTTATGATATATTATTGCATATTTCTAATTTTTATTTTGTATATCAAGCATGGGATTGTAGGCTAAAATTGGCTACATCTCTACTCAACCAAAAAATTTCAAAATGTTTGCCAAGTGTGGATAAGAAACGCAAAATCGTTGAAAGTTAGCTAAAACTAAGAAGCACTGGAAATAGGCCAAAATTAAGAAGTTGGGTGAGTTGCTATTTTTAGCCACCTTTGTATTAAGTAAGCAAACGAGAAAGCACTAAGAAATGATCAAAAGAGAGAAGTGCCAAAAAAATATTAAATCAAAGAATATGGAAGAATCATGCTTTCTTGTTTCTTTCTAACCACTATGCAAAACTAAAAATTGCTTGAAGTTGGTCAGAATAGAGGACCTCTAAAAATCACCCAAATTAGAGAAATTTCAGTGAGCAGTGCTTTCTTGTTCACTTTGTATTCAATGCACAAATTTGAAAAGCATGAGAGAATGCAGAAAGCTAAGAAACTCAAAAGGGGCACTAAGTTGCATTTCTCAGACCCCTTTGTTAATATCATGTAAAACATAAAAGTGTTGGAGAACAGTAAATAACTAGAAAAATGAGAAATCAATAAGAGTCGACTAAAGGGTGAAGAACCATGATTCTCTATCCTCTTCACTGTTGCTACGCAAATATAAAATAGTTCTACACGTGGACAACCACAACTATTAGATTATCAGATCTATGGTGGATATTAAGCCCTTGTCTTCCATGCAAATTTTTGGTAAATGTTTGCACGTGCAATTCAAAGAGCAAGGGTAGTTAATATTTGACACCATAAAATCCTAATCAAACGTGCAATTCAAAGAGCAAGGGTAGTTAATATTTGACACCATAGAATCCTAATCAAGCGGTTACCATATAGAGCCTTCCAAAACCTCCTGATGAACCAAATTTAGTTGCAGATTAACATATGATAATGAATTACAAGAACCACTGATGGTGATGATGATCTCGACCCAAATACGATTGCAACAAATCAAGAAGATGTAGCTGGAGGGCACCATGAACGATAAAGTGGCCAAGAATATCAAGAAAATCAAAATCCCTGTAATGCAAAAGAATATTCATTATAAAATCTATAAATAAAGGCAACAATCTCCTTTCAAAGGGTCGGATCTGAAGTGTTTGCTTGCACTACTATGTATATTCTCTATAAAATTTATGAATGAAGCGTTACCAGGGATGTTTACCTCAAACTTGCACCTTTGTTGAATGGTTAATATAATTCTATGATATTATCTCTTCCTTTGTTGCTATGGTTAGTCTATTCTGTTAATTTAAAAATTTGACTTAGATTAGATTGAGATAATTGGTTCTAAATACATGCTTTTTGAGAATTCTATTTTTTTTAGTCAAGGCATTGATATTTTTCTATTAATTTGGATAATTAATGCTTTAGATGTTTAGAATAATTCTTTGAGCATGCAAAAGGCCATTAATACTATAACTACAAAGTTTTAAATATTGTTAGTCTAGAATGTTGCTTTTGAAATCTAATTTGTCAAGAATAATTTATGGATATCTATGTTGTTAGCTTCCCCCATCCATTATTTATTCATACATTTCTAACTCTACCATTTCTATCCCTAATATTTTACTATTTGAGATAAATACAGTCAACATCCATTAAGTTGACAAGGTATACCAACCTTCTTTAGAGATTGAATCAAAGCAATTTGATTCATCCAATATTTAGTTTAGGTTGTGATTAGTGGGTGTTCACCTTAAATAATTCAAGATTATGATCATATTTTTAGCATTGGCTAGATGAAAAACTGGGCTACAACAATTTTTGGCACACCTGGTGGGACATTATCCACAAGAAATTGGAAAATTAGGAAAGTAATGACCCCTAGTTTTTCAAATAATTTAGATCTACCTTGCAACTTTGCTAAGAAGAAAATCCAATTTAGCAATCTGTTATCTTTAAAAGTTATAAATATTTGTATTTAATAACTCAATAAGGATCATATGAGACAATGAAGGATAGGTAAATTACCTTGATCTAATAGGTAGAGAAGAACTCTGAGACTATGAAGGATAGATATGAGACAAGAACAATCAGCTTCATTCAAATAGAATACTTACAACATAGAGAGCAAGGAATAAATTCATACCAGGATCTAGATATTAGCAATAAGATAGGCAAAGATGATTATCTTCGAGCTTCCTTAGTTTAAAATGAAGGTATCATTGAAAAACAAATAAATATTCAAGAGGTAATTTCATCGGTAAGTACCCTAAGACAAGAAATATTTGAAGCTTGTAGAGATTTATATTTTTTGACTCTGACTCTAGAGGAAAGGGAAGAAAAGGTGAATCGATTCCAAAAATTACTTAGAACCCCATTTCATCTTTAAATTTTTTGAGAGAAGATCTGTTAGTGCAACCAAAAGTTATTTTGGTTAATGCTTCTTTAGGGATTAAAGAGAGTGCCACTTATTTGAAGAACAAAAATTTGAGTTTTGAAAAGGAAGATAGGGGAATATGTTATATGCTAGTTTTCATAGAGGGAAGTATTTTGCACAATTGTATAATTGACCCCAAATCTGAAGTATCAATAATTCCTCTAATAATCTATGAAACCTTAAATCTGGTTATAGAGCAGGTAGAATCCAAGTGGCTTAAGTTTAAGGTAATAAATATAAAATCCATAGGTATTTTGAGACACTTTGTGATGATGTTATATAGACAACTCGATATGGCTATTGTGCATAACCTAATAGTGGTGGATGTCCCTCATTGTTTTGACATATGTCTTTCAGGATGTCACTTCAGCAACTCAAGATTTCACATCAAGTATGAGGTAAATCTGATTAAAATATTTAGAGAGAGGAACAAATTCAAAAAAATCTACAAGGTTCTCTTCCTATTAATTATAGAAATATATAAGCATGATCAATCATGCATGCCTCTAGATGTCATCAATGATGCTGAAACAATGGTAGATATCTTCCCAAAGAAAAATCTGATACCATGCCATCCTAAGTGTTATGAATTATTGAAAGTGATGTCATTCTCATACCAAGAGTCATATGGTATTCACCCTTTCCTATTTCATAGAAGTAATCAGAGGAGTGTGAAGCATCCTGATTTAAGATTTCCAAATTTTCATATGTGTGAATATCTCTAGAATGATATGGCAATTCAAATACCTCATAAGGAATGAGCATGTCAAGTTTCTGAGGTGGATGAAACATAATTAGCTATATTTGTTTATCGCTCAAAGAGTTAAACATAACTAGAGTCTTGTTCAGATATAAAATAGTTCTGTAAAATATCTAATCAAGGATACGAAGAGGAGTACATATATAGAATCATATGGTCAGGATATTGCAGATTTAAGAGAGTTTATAAAATGAATTTTGAATCTAAGCATGGGCTTGTCAATGCAACTTTTTGTTTACATATTCGATAAGTAAATAAATGGTAGAATATGATCATCATAATTAAAGCAAGACAACTCCTTGATGGGATTAGGCCTAACAATAGTTTACATGCATGTTTCAAGTGAGTGATGGAAGCTTACAAAATTAGAGCATGGGTACAAAATTTGGAATAAATTATTCTGACTATGTTACCCAATGGACGAAATCAAAATTATATTGAAGTAGAGAAAGATATTTCAAGAAAAATGAAGACCACAAATATGGAACCAAATGAAATACGTCATACCCCATGTAAAATGAGCTCAATAGAGGGTAAAGCAACACGAGCAAAAGGACTCAAGGGAAGGCATCAAGTCTGGTTTGAAAATATCAAATATATTTCAAAAAAAAATACCTAAGATATTATATCATGGTCATCAGTTGACACAAGTACCCACCCTCAAATTGACTATAAAAGAAGTATCACTCAAAAAATAAATATTTGAAGATATCATAAGAAATATGGGTCTCAGGATGCACATAGGAAGTTGCAGAAAGGAGTATAATTAGATGAGGAAGTTACATTTTAGTCATGCCAGAAGTAGAAAGAAACACAAAAAGTCATACAACTATCTACATTATGGAAATCTATCTGCCTTGGAAGTGTCTTTGTGCCCTGATGGAATATACATATGTAAATGTCACCTCGATGGAGTAAACATATGGAGGTACAATGTCGTTCACAGTTTTATAATTTTGTATACCTCTAATTCTCTTTATTTATTTCCTTCATTTCTTTTTTTCCATTATTTTCATGTCCGTTACTCCATCCCACCTGTAAAAAACTCATTTTTGGATCAATTTCTTGGTTTCTTCCGTTGTCTCCTATAGATTTTCATACCTTGTTTTTTTCCTCTCCTTTCCTTTCCACCTATTTTCATGTGTATTATGAGGTTTATTTTGTAGTCCCTTGAATTTCCACATATTTCCTTTATGTTTTAGTGTCACTTTGTTCAGTTTTCTCTCAAGTATTGCAAATGTTGCACCTAGTATCATTTTTCTTTCCTCGATGTTTAGTAACACTTTGTCTTCATTTCCAAAATAAATTTTTGTTCAGGGATAAGGCTATTTGAGTTATGTAAATTTTCAAGTAAATTCCCCCTAGAGGCACCATAATGTAGACCAAAATTGGCTACATCTCTACTTAGCCAAAATTTTGCAAAATTTTGGCCAAGTGTGAAGAAGAAATGCAAAAGTGTTGAAAGTTAGTTAAAACTAAGAAGCATTGGAAATCGGAAAAAATTAAGAAGTCGGGCGAGCTGCGGTTTTTATCCGCCTTTGTATTAAGTAAGAAAATGAGAAAGCACTAAGAAATGACCAAAAGAGAGAAGCTCCTAATAATATGGAAGAATCATACTTTCTTGTTTCTTTCCAACCATTGTGCAAAACTGGAAAAAGTGCCTAAAGTTGGTCAAAATAGAGAAGCTTTGAAAATCGCCAAAATTAGAGAAAGTTCAGTGAGCAACACTTTCTTATCCACTTTGTATTCAACACATAAATCTGAAAAGCATGAGATAATACAAAAATTTGAGAAACTCAAAAGGGGCACTAAGATGCATTTCTTAGACCCCTTTGTTAATAGCGTGCAAAACATAAAAGTGTTGGAGAACAATAAATCGCTATAAGAGGGTGAAATAAATAACCGACTAAAGGATGAAGAATCATTATTCTCTATCCTCTTCACTATAGCTAAGCAAATGTAAAACAATGCTACACATGGTCAACCACAACCATTCAATTATTAGATCTATGGTGGATATTAAGCCCTTGTCTTTCATGTAGATTTTTGGTAAATATTTGTGTGTGCAATTTAGAGAATAGGGAAAGTTAAAATTTGACACCATAGAATCCGAATCAAGTGGTTATAGTCTAGAGCCTTCCAAAACCTCTTGATGAACAAGATTTAGTTGTAGATCAATGAATGATAATGGATTGCAAGAACCACTAACGACGATGATGATCTTGATCCAAATTCGGACAGATCAAGAAGTTGTAGCTGGTGGGCATCACGGATGACAAAGTGGCCAAGAAGAGCAAGAAAATAAAAATTCCTATAATTCTTAGAAAATAATATTCATTGTAAAATCTATAAATAAAGGCAACGACCTCCTTTTAAAGGACCAACTCTAAAGTGTTTTCTTGCACTATTGTGTATATTCTCTACAAACTTGATGAATGAAGCATTACCAGGGATGTTTACCTTGAAATTTCACCTGTGTTGAATGGTTAATATAATGTATAAAATTATCTCTTCCTTTGCTACTATGGTTAGTCTATTCTATTAATTTGAAAAGATGACTTAGAGTAGATTGAGATAATTGGTTCTACATACATGATTTTTATGAATTCTATTTATGTTAGTCAAGGCATTGATCTTATTATGTTAATTTGGATAATTAATGCTTTAGATATTTGGAATAATTTTGTGAGCATGCAAAAGGCCATTAATACTATAACTACAAAGTTTTAAATGTTGTTAGTCCCAAATGTTGCTTCTAAAATCTAATTTGTTAGGAATACTTTGTGGATGTCTATGTTGTTAGCTTCACCCATCCATTATATATTCATACATTTCTAACCCTACCATTTTGATCCCTAATATTTTACTATTTGAGATAAATATAGTGAAAATTCATTAATTTGACAAGGTATACCAGCCTTCTCTAGAGGTTGAATCAAAGCAATTTGATTCATCCAATGTTTAGTCTGGGTTGTGATTAGCGAGTGCTCACATTTAAATCCTTCAATATGATAATCATAGTTTTAGCATTGGCTAGATGACAAACTGGACTACAACAATTTTTAGCATGCCCGGAGGGACATTGTCCACAAGGAATTAGAAGATTAGGAAAGTGGTGACCCCTAGTTTTTTCAAAGAAATCAAATCTACCTGGTGACTCTGCTAAGAATAAAATCCTATTTAGCAATTGGTTGTATTTAAAATTTATAAATATTTGTGGTTAATAACTCAATAAGGATAATCCAAGATGATGAAGAATAGGTGAATTGCCTTGATCTGACATGTAGAGAAATTTTGGGTAATATGGAAACTCTATTGGAGAGAATACTCAAAAGCCACAACATGGTTCTATTTATCTCCTAAAAATTATTTACCACATTATGGGTTAGATGGCCTGGCAAGACTATCCTCCATGGTATGACACAAGACCATTAAATATCCTTATCCTCCATGAAATTTTAAATATTGCTTTGAAAAACTTCCCTAGCTACAAAGGAAAAGAAAAATAAGAAAAAGAGCATTGTCGAGATATAGCATGGTTGTCCTCAGTTTACAACATTGTAGATGAAGATATCATGACTAGACTGCTTGTTTTATCTTTTAAATGGAAGGTATTTTTATGGTATAAATCCCTAGAAGATAAAAGCATTTATAATTGTATGGAATTATCCAAAGCCTTCATTGAGGAGTTCGATGACCCTAGAGATCCCTTTTTACTACTTAGAATTTTATTTATGAAAAGGGATCCTCAGGAAAGTCTTCCTGAGTTCAATATCCATTTCAAAAGGACATGGAGGAGAATACCCCAAGAGTATCAACCTTCCCACTCCCAAGCATATCTCTATTACATTCACACCCTCCACCCTGACCTAAGTATCCTTGTTCAACAATCCAAAGAGAAGAGGTTCCCTCAGGTTTTCCAAGAGGCTATCCAAGTTGAAAACACATTGATCACAGCTGGTAATATCCCTCCTAGAGAGATCAACTCTATCTTCAAAAAATATTTCATGAAGAAGTAAAGGCAAGGTCAATAATGGGAAGAAATTTAGTGTCTCCCTAACTACTACAAGTATTTTTGTCTCTCAAGACAAGAACTAGAGAAACAATGCTCTGATTAGTGGGATGGATGTAAGAAATTATATTCACTAGATGGAGAAGAACTCTGAGACTATGGTGAAGGGAAGGTTGAAAATATTATGTCTTTAATACCAGTTTTAAGAATAATCTGACGGGGCGGGAAGAACAGGGACCTTACTTTCTTTGCAATCTCATTCCCATTTCAAATATTTACATGCATTAAAATCAAATATCCCGCAGGCTTACAATGGTCGGTCTCGGCTTCGGCTCTGTTCTCCCCTGTCCTCCTTCCTCCAATCCCCGAACTCCCCGCAGCCCTTACAAATTTTGAGTTTTTATCGAGGCCTCGATCCTCTCGGAAACTAATGTTCCCGCCTAACAGCCATTTCAAATTTTACCTTCTCCCGGTTCCATTTTCAAATTTTGGTCCTCTATCATAAATGTGCAACTGCCCGATCCGCCCGGGGTGTGCATTAATGGCTTCCCACACCTTGCACTGGTTGCCTTGTTCTGATTGTACTCTGTACTGCCCTTTTCTTCTTTAAAGCCATCCTTCGTAAATACTGTGTTGCCAGTCGCAATAAAGAGGAAAGCATGGCCGAAACTTCCCTTCAACAACCTTCGAGAACTTCATCTTTAGTCTCTTACACGTGGCCACACTATCTCGCCAAGCCCCCGTATTGTCACCATTTAGTTGTTCCACGTAGCCTTTACAATGGTTAAGATACACGTGGCCTCCATGCTCTCTTCCCACGTGTCAAAACTGGTCTTGCCTGGTTGCCTGCAAGACCCCCTTCCCCCTTTAACTGCGCCTCCTCTTATCGAAGTCTTCGCTATGCCTTCTATTTTGTGTTTGCTTTTGGGCCACCTTAAGACTCTGCCACGTGTCCCCTTCACGACCGCCACATGTCGCCCCTTTACTGGCCGCGATATCATGACCGAACTCCAACTCCACTGCTTCATACTTCTCCCCCTCCTTTATTTTCTGCACCTTCACTTTAATTATACCTTGCCATGCCTTTCGCTTGCCACATGTCGGCTTCACACTGGCCACGATATCACAACAGGTCGTGATATCGCGACCTATCATGATATCGCGACAGGACTCCTTCCTCCGCTTTGCCTTTGAAGACCATCACGATAATGCGACGTCTAGAGCTCCTCCTCCCCTTATTTGTAATACCGTCATGATATCACGATGTCACGATATCGTGACATCGTGATATCGCGACGTTTGAAGACCCTCTCCTCTGCGTCTTAAAATCGGTCGCGATATCGCGACGTCGCGATATCGCGACGACTTACGCTCTCTCCCTCTGCTTTGGACTACGGTCATGATATCGCGACGTCGCGATATCGCGACAAAACTGGCTCAAGCCCCGCCAAGCCTTTTGAGGTCGCGATTTCGTGACATGTCGTGAAATCGCGACATGTCATGATTTCGCGACCCCAACTCAATTTACGCACAAACTTTACAAACTTCCCCCTTCTGCTTCGCACAACTTCCCCTCTCGGGAATGAATTAATGTAATTCAAAATACAAGTACTTGAAGAAAATTTTGAAGGATGCGAGATTGCCCACACTGTCACCGGATGCTCCTGCATCAGATTCTCGGGGTAACAAGAGAAGTGACCTTCACTTCTAAGTCGTTCGGTCTGCGTCCTTTGCAATGTTTCCGAACACTCCTCTATCCTTTCAACCTGTTCAAATCCTGCTTCTTGGCAAAATTTTATGCCTTCTACCAGACAAATCCTGGCATTGCTGCACATCTTCTCGTCTTCTATCTGCAACGGCTTCAACTTGTGCCGCACTCCATCCTTCACCAAGGAATAAGTATTTGCACGGCCATCATGTACTGCACTCCGATCAAACTGCCATGGCCTGCCCAATAGCAAATGGCATGCATCCATAGGGAATACATCACACAGGACTTCATCCTGGTATCTCCCAATCTGGAACGTGACCAAACACTGTTCCCGGACCCAAGCTCTGTGGTCCTTTCGCAACCACGCAATCCGGTATGGATGCGGGTGCCTCCTTCTTTCCAACTGCAACTTAGAAACCATTTCCTCAGAAACTAAGTTGTCTGTACTTCCATTGTCGATGATCACATTACAAACTTTGCCTGCACTCTTGCACCGGGTGCGGAACAAACTTCTCCTCTGCTCAGATTTGTCTTCCTCAACCTGCTGGGTCCTCCTCACAATCATGGTCTCTCCCTTTTTAGCTTCTTCAGAATGCTCCGAGTCAGCATCTTCAACTGCTATAACTGCTCTGGCAGGACCCACTGGCCTCTTGTTTGTCCTTTCTCGGTGTTGTGGGCACTCAAATGCCCGGTGTCCTTCTTCTCCACAATGGAAACATGTTCCACGAAATATTCCTCTTCCATACCCGCGTCCAGATCTACCTCTTCCTCTCGGGTAGTTATCATTCTGAACTTGCGGTTTTGGGTCTTCATCTTCTTCTTTCTGACCTCGGCTGCTGCTCTCTTCTTCCTTCTTCTCTTCCTTTCCTTCTTTCTTTCCACCGTTCTTTCCTCCCGGTTCTTTCACTTTCTGCTTGTTGTCAAACCTCCGGTTCAGCTTTTCTTCCACCTTTAAAGCAAACTGGTAAGCATCTTCAATGGTGCTTACCCGAACCAAACTCAACTCCTCCTGAACACTGGGCCTCAACCCATTAATGAAACGGGCCACTTTTTCTTTGCTTGCCTCCAAATGCCCGGTCCTGATGGAGATTTTATAGAATTCCTCCGTGTATTCTTGAACTGTCCTGTTCATCTGCCTCAAGCTTTGCATTTTTCGTAGTAGATCCAGTTCATAGTCAACGGGGATAAACTGTCTTTTTAACTTCTCCACCATTCTGTCCCACCTCGTTATTCTCTCCTTTCCTCTTCGGTTTCTCTCCAGCTGCACCCCCTTCCACCAGATGCTAGCATGACCCTTCAGTCGGGTCTTAGCAAATCTGACCCGGTTAGGGTCTTCAACTTCTTCGTATTCGAAGTATTCTTCTAATTCATTCACCCAGTCTATCAATTCCTCTAGGTTCAAGTTCCCGAAATACGTGGGAACCTCTAACTTCGGCCTCTTCCCGATCTGGGATATGGCCTTGTATAGCCGGGCCTGTGCCGGGTCTACATCTTCCTCCTCTTCTTCAAACTCATTCTCCTCTTCCACCTCATCCTCACTGTCTGCATCCCTTCTCGGTTCACGTCCTCTGCGTAGCTCTTCTTGCAGGGCCTGGACTTGCCGCTGCAAAGCCCGGAAATCTTCCGTTGCCATGCCTCTGCCACCCACCGGGTTTCTTCTCGGAGGCATCTTCTCTGAACTCAAGCCCTCCCACACGTCCTGGTACAACTGCCTCTCTCTTTCGATGGTCTGTTGTACGCTCAGGAGCTACGGGCTCTGATACCACTGACGGAGACGGGAAGAACAGGGACCTTACTTTCTTTGCAATCTCATTCCAATTTCAAATATTTACATGCATTAAAATCAAATAGCCCGCAGGCTTACAATGGCCGGTCTCGGCTTCGGCTCTGTTCTCCCCTGTCCTCCTTCCTCCAATCCCCGAACTCCCCGCAGCCCTTACAAATTTTGAGTTTTTATCGAGGCCTCGATCCTCTCGGAAACTAATGTTCCCGCCTAACAGTCATTTCAAATTTTACCTTCTCCCGGTTCCATTTTCAAATTTTGGTCCTCTATCATAAATGTGCAACTGCCCGATCCTCCCAGGGGTGTGCATTAATGGCTTCCCACACCCTGCACTGGTTGCCTTGTTCTGATTTTACTCTGTACTACCCTTTTCTTCTTTAAAGCCATCCTCCATAAATACTGTGTTGCCAGTCGCAATAAAGAGGAAAGCGTGGCCGACACTTCCCTTCAAAAACCTTCGAGAACTTCATCTTTAGTCTCTTACATGCGGCCACACTATCTCGCCAAGCCCCTGTCTTGTCACCATTTAGTTGTTCCACGTAGCCTTTACAATGGTTAAGATACACGTGGCCTCCATGCTCTCTTCCCACGTGTCAAAACTGGTCTTGCCTGGTTGCCTGCAAGACCCCCTTCCCCCTTTAACTGTGCCTCCTCTTATCGAAGTCTTCGCTATGCCTTCTGTTTTGTGTTTAATTTTGGGCCACCTTAAGACTCGCCACGTGTCCCCTTCATGACCGCCACGTGTCACCCCTTTACTGGCCGCGATATCGTGACCGAACTCCAACTCCACTGCTTCATACTTCTCCCCCTCCTTTCTTTTTTGCACCTTCACTTTAATGATACCTTGCCATGCCTTTCGCTTGCCACATGTCGGATTCACACTGGTCACAATATTGCGACAGGTCATGATATCGCGACAGGACTCCTTCCTCCGCTTTGCCTTCGAAGACCGTCGCGATAACGCGACGTCGCGATATCGCGACGTCGCGATATCGCGACGTCTAGAGCTCCTCCTCCCCTTCTTTGTAATACCGTCGTGATATCGTGACGTTTGAAAACTCTCTCCTCTGTGTCTTAAAATCGATCGTGATATCGTGACATCGTGATATTGCGACGTCGTGATATCGTGACGACTTACGCTCTCTCCCTCTGCTTTGGACTACGGTCACGATATCGCGACGTCGTGATATCGCGACAAAACTGGCTCAAGCCCCGCCAAGCCTTTTGAGGTCGCGATTTCGTGACCCCAACTCAATTTACGCACAAAATTTACAAACTTCCCCCTTCTGCTTCGCACAACTTCCCCTCCCGGGAATGAATTAATGTAATTCAAAATACAAGTACTTGAAGAAAATTTTGAAGGATGCGAGATTGCCCACACTGTCACCGGATGCTCCTGCATCATAATCTTCATTCAAACAGAATATTTGCATCATAGAGAGTAAGGAAAAAATTCATGCCAGGATTCAGATATCAGCAATAGGATAGGTAGAGATGATTATCTTCAAGCTCCCTTAGTTCCAAATGAAGGTATCATTGAAAATTAAATAGAGATTCAAGAGGTAATTTCATCGGTAATTTTTTTGAGATAAGAAATATTTGAATCTTGTAGATATTTATATTTTATGACTTTGATTCTATAGGAAAGAGAGGAAAAGGTGAATCGGTTCCATAAATTACTTAGAGGCTCATTTCAGTCTGAACAGAGTTTGAGAGAATATTTGTTGGTGTTTCTAGAAGTTAGTTTAGTTAATGCTTCTTTAGGGATTAAAGAGAGTGCCACTTATTTTAAGAATAAAACTTTGAGTTTCCAAAAGGAAGAGACGAGAATATGTTATCTACCAATTTTCATAGAGGGAAGTATTTTGCATAATTGCATAATTGAACCCAAAGCTGAAGTATCAATAATTCATCTAATAATCTGTGAAACCTTAAATCTAGTTATAGAGCAGGTAGAATCCAAGTGGCTTAAGTTTAAGGTAATAACTATAAAATCCATAGGCATTTTGAGACACTTCACGATGATGTTATATGGACAACCTGATCTAACTATTGTGCATAACCTAATAGTGGTGGATCTCCCTCCTCTTTTTGGCATATGTATTTTAGTATGTCACTTTAGTGACTCAGGGTTTCACCTTGAGTATGAGGTAAATTTGATTAAAATATTTAGAGAGATGAAAAAATTCAAAAATTTTCACAAGGTTCGATGCTCAATCATTATAGAAAGATATAAGCAAGATCAGTCTTGCATGCCTCCGGATGTCATCAATGATGCTGAAACAATGGTAGATATATTCCCCAAGAAAAATCTGGTATCATGCCATCCTGGGTATTATGAATCATCGAAAGTCATGGTGTTCTCATACCAAGATTCATTTGGTAGTTTTTCCTTTCCTATTTTATACAAGTAATTAGAGGAGTGTGAAGCATCCTGATTTAAGATTTCTAAATTTGCATATGTTTGAATATCTCCATAATGATATGGTGGTTCAAATACTTCATTAGGAATGAATGTGTCAATTTTATGAGGTGGATGAAACATCATTATCTACATTTGTTCATCGCTCAAAGAGTAAAATAGAACTAGAGCTTTGTTTAGATATGAAAGAGTTCTGTGAAATATATGATCAAGGATACGAATAGGAGTACATATATAGAATCATATGGTCAGGACATTGCAAGTTCATGGGATAGTTTATAAAATGAATTTTGAAGCTGAGCATGGGCTTGTCCATGCAAATTTTTGTGTACATAGTTGATAAGTAAATTAATGGTAGAATATAGTCATAATGATTAGAGCAGAACAACTCCTTGGTGGGATATCAGGCCTGATTGTAGTTTACACGCATTTTCCTAGTGAGTGATGGGATATTATAAAATTAGAGCATGGGTACAAAATTTGGAATAAATTATTTTGACTCTATTTCCCAATGGATGAAACCAAAATGATCTTGAAGTAGAGAAAGAGACTTTAAGAAAAATTAAGATCGTAGGAATGGAATCAAATGAAAGACGTCATACCCCATGTAAAATGAGCTCAGTAGAGGGTAGAGGAACATGAGAAAAAGGACTTAGGAGAAGGCATCAAGTCTAGTCTAAATATATAAAATATATTCCAAAAAATAAATCCTTGTGATATTATATCATGGTTGTCAGCTGATGCAAGTACCTGCCCTCAAATTGACTATAAAAGGAGTATCACTCAGAAAATAAGATTTGAAGATATCATAAGAAAGATGGATCTCCGAATGCAAATAGGAATTTGTAGGAAGGAGTATAATTGGTTGGGGAAGTTGCATTTTGGTCATGCCAAAAGTAGAAAGAAACACAAAAAAGTCATATAGTTGTCTACATTATAGCAATCTATTTGCCTTAGAAGTGCCTTTACGCCTCGATGGAATATACATATGCAACTTTCACCTCGATGGAGTAAACATATGGAGGTGTAGTGTCGTTCACAGTTTTATCATTTTGTATACCTCTAATTTTCTTGATTTATTTCCTTCCTTTCCCATTTTCCAGTGTTTTCGTGTTCTTTCCTCCGCCCTGCTTGTAAAAAACCCATTTTTAGATCACTTTCTTGGTTTATTCCTTTGTCTGCTATAGATTTTCATACCTTGTTTTGTTTCTCTCCTTTCCTTTCCACTGATTTTCATGTGTATTATGAGGTTAATTTTTTAGTACCTTAAACCTCCACATATTTCCTTTATGTTTCAGCGTCACTCTGTCCTGTTTTCTCCTAAGTATTGCAGACATTGCACCTGGTATCATTTTTCTTTCCTTAATGTTAAGTAAGGCTTTGTATTCATTTCCAAAAGAATTTTTTGTTCAGGGATAAGGCTATCTAAGTTCTATAACTTTTCAAGTAAATTCCCTCAGGAGGCATCATAATGTAGACCAAAATTGGCTACATCTCTACTTAACCAAAATTTTGGCCAAGTGTGGAGAAGAAACGCAAAAGCACTAAAAGTTAGCTAAAATTGAGAAGCAATGGAAATATGCCAAAATTAAGAAGTCGAGCAAGACATTATTTTTAGCCGTATTTGTATTAAGTAAGAAAATGAGAAAGTGCTAAGAATTGATCAAAAGAGAGAAGTGTCAGAAAAAGAGCAAATCAAAGAATATGGAAGAATCGTGCTTTCTTGTTTCTTTGTAATTGCTATACAAAATAAAAAAGTGCCAGAAGTTGGTCAGAATAAAGAAGCTTCAAAAATCACCCAAATTAGAGAACTTTCAATGAGCAGCACTTTCCTTTTTGCTTTGTATTCAACATGTAAATATGAAAAGAGTGAGAGAATGCAAAAAGCTGAGAAACTCAAAAGGGGCACTAGGCTACATTTCTTAGACCCCTTTGTTAATAGCACATAAAACATAGTTCTAGAGAATAGTAAATCGCTAGAAGAGGGCAAAATAAAGAAGAATCAAATAAAATGTGAAGAATCATGATTCTTTGTCCTCTTCACTATTGCTGCACAAATGTGAAACAATGCTACATGTGGTCAACCACAGTTGTCCAATTATCAAATCTACGATGGATATTAAGCCCATGTCTTCCATGTAGATTTTTAGTGAAATTTTACACGTGCAATTCAAATAATAGAGAAAGTTAAAATTTCACACCATAGAAGCCAAATCAAGTAGTTACAGTCCAGAACCTTCCAAAACCCCTTGATGAACCAAATTTAGTTGTCAATCAACAAATGAGAATGGATTGCAAGAACCATCGATGGTGATGATTATCTTGACCCAAAGACGATTGCAATAGATCAAGAAGACGTGGCTGGTAGGCACCATGAACAACAAAGTAGACAAGAATATCAAGAAAATTAAAATCCCTGTAATGTTTAGAAAATAATATTCATTGTAAAATCTATAAATAAATGCAATGACCTCCTTTCAAAGGTTTGGTTTTGAAGTTTTTACTCACACAACTATGTATATTCTTTATAAAATTGATGAATGAAGTATTACGAGGGATGTTTACCTCAAAATTGTACCTATGTTGAATGGCTGATATAATTCTATGAAATTATATCTTCCTTTGCTACTATGGTTAGTCTATTATGTTTATTTGAAAAGCTGACTTAGAGTAGATTGAGATAATTAGTTTTGCATACATAATTTTTGAGAATTCTATTTCTGTTATCCAAGGCATTGATCTTATTCTATTAATTTGGGTAATTAATGCTTTAGATGTTTGAAATAATTTTGTGAGCATGCAAAAGACCATTCATATTGTAAATGTAGATTTTTAAATTTTGTTAGTCCCGAATTTTGCTTCTGAAATATAATTTATTAGGAATACTTTGTGGATGTCTATGTTGTTAGCTTCATCCATCCATTCTTTATTCATACATTTCTAACCCTACCATTTCTATCTTTAATTTTTTACTATTTGAGCTATATAGAGTCAACATCCATTAAGTTGACAAGGTATATCAACCTTCTCTAGAGATTTAATCAAAACAATTTGATTTATCCAATGTTTAGTAGGGGTTGTGATTAGTGGGTGCTCGCCTTTAAATCCTTCAAGATGATGATCACAGTTTTAGCATTGGCTAGATGAAAAACTGGACTAAAATAGGGATGAGTTAAAAACCATGTTCTCAGGTTGAAATATGAGTAGAAAATTTTCCCTTCTTTCAAAATTTCTTAACTCAAAAATGTCATGTGAAGAATTTGTTGTAATATACCTAACTAAAATGAGGTAAATTAGGACAAAATTACTTACATGTAGTTATGAATGGGTAAATGAAAAGCTATTATGCTTCATTGTACTTAGAAATATCACTAAAAATTGTTAGGGCTTTGTAAATATCCTCAATACGAGATTTGATCAAGAAGACAATCTACCTACACTAGCGGAGCTCTCCAACTTACTTGTTCAATATGAAGAAACCATCAAGCTACAATAAGGTACAAAGGTAAGTGAAGATAAAGACCCTCACTCTTCTTCTATTGCCTTGAATTTTCATAAAGGTAATAAACTTAGAAAGTGGAATAAAGGCAATAGCTTTAAAGGTAAGAATCAAACCAGTTCTTCAAAATCTAAGTTTGAGAAGAACCAAAGAGCAATAATCCTAAATTTAATGGTAATTGTAACTTTTGTGGCATTTTGTACCACAAATAAACTTATTGTTACAATAATAAGGCAACCTCCAAAATATAAAGAGCAAGAAGGGAGGTAAGCAAACTAATAATGTTGTTTCAGTTCATGCATTGACATCCATTAATGATAGAATAGACCATAATTCTTGGATTACTTATTCAAGATGCACTAATCATATGACTAATTCTAAGTCATATGTTACTTCATTAAACTTCGATTACAATGATGTAGTTACTATTGGGGACAATTCTAAAATTGTTGTAGAAGGAATTGGTAATGTTAAGATAGGTAGAGAAGTATATAATGATGTTTTGTTTATTCCTAATCTTGCAACTAACCTACTTTCTATAAGGAAATTAGTTTCTCAAGGAAGAAGCATTCCTTTGTGACAATAGGTGCATCATCAAAAATAATGTGGGAGATATTTTTGGAGAAGGTATGCTTTCCAACAACTTGTATGTATTCTCCCCACATCAAATTTCAGATAAACATTGCCTTGCCATGTATGTTGATAATAATTTTTAATTGTGGCATAATAGGTTAGGACATCTAAACTATAGAAGTATGATTGATATGTTTAAAAAACATGGTAATTGGTCTTTCTAAAATTGAATCTGATGGAGGACTTTGTGAGGCATGCATTTTATCCAAGCAACCCAGGACTAAATTTGGTGAAACTTCTTTCAAATCTTCTTAAAGAGTAAAATTAGTCTATTATGATCTTATGGGTCAATTTCAAGTTAAATCTTCAAGTGGATGTTTATATTCTTTAACATTTATTGATAACTTTCAAGGTACACTTGGATTTACTTTTTGAAAAACAAGTCTCAAGTATTTTAATATTTAAATTTTTTTAAGGCACTTGTTGAAAATTAAACATCTTCCTCCATATAAGTCTTAAGGAATGATAATGAAGGAGAGTATGTGAGTAATGAGTTTAACTCTTATTGTCTTGAAATGAGCATTTCAAGAAAATTCACATGCCCATATTCACCTCGACAAAATGGGATTGCTAAGATAAAAAATATATCCATTACAAATATGGCAAGGACTTTCCTCCAAAATTTACCTAATTTCTTATATGTTGTTTTTCTTATGTATATTTGCTTAATAGTTGTGCCACTAAGGCATTAAATGGAGTCACTCCATTTGAGGTTTGGTTTTTAAGGAAACCATCAATTAAGCATTTGAGATTTATTGGATGCATTACTTATGCACATCACAATAATTCAAATGATATTAGAAATTTAGATGATATATATTTGAATTGTGTGTTAGTAGGTTATAATAATCAATCCAAAGGATATAGATTATATAACCTAAATAGTAGGACTATCTTTTTGAATAGAGATGTCATATTTGATGAGTCTACTTTATATAAATCTAGTTCTTTTAGCATTGATGAAAATTCTCCCTTAGAAAATAAAAATAAGAGATCAAATTGGTTAAAGAAAACAACCAAAGACTCTCCATTTGGTGAAATGTAAAAATATAAAACTAGAAGCTAAAAATCAAGTATAACCCTAATGGCTAAAATTCAAAATTTGAATGAACCTCAAACCTATAACCAAACTAAAAATGATTCAAATTGGATTAAAGCTATGGAACAAGAATTCAACTCTCTTATAAAAAATGATACTTGGGATTTAGTCCCAAGGCCTTCTAAGAGATATGTAATAGGTTTTAAATAGGTATTTAGATTTAAGTTAAATTATTTAGAAAACATAAGGCTATATTAGTAGCAACATGTTTCTCACAGAAGTATGGAGTAGATTATGAGGAAAAGTTTTCTTCAGTTGCTAAAATACCTATAATTAGATTAATAATAGAATTAGGTGCTACTTTAAATTGGAAAAATTATCAATTAGATGTAAAGAGTGTATTTCTTAATGGAAACTTAGATGTTGAGATTTATATGGAGCAACCTTAAGGCTCTAAGAACGTTGAAAATCCATATTGTGTTTCTAGATTAAAGAAAACCTATATGGACTTAAGCAAGCTCCAAGAGCTTTGTATGATAAGGTTTCCATGTATTTTTATTCAATTGGTTTTAATAAGTGTTATTGTGATCCAAATTTGTATATTTCTAGAAAAAATAATAGCATTACTATCATTGTTTTATATGTAGATGATTTACTTTTAATAGGAAACAATGAATGTATGATTGAAATATAAAAAAACAATTACTAAATATATTTGAAATGACTGACATGGGTTTGTTTCATTACTATTTAGATGTGCAAATCTAACAATAATCCTATAAGATTATAATTTCTCAATCTAAGTATATATTAGACACCTTGTAAAGGTTTAAAATGAAAAATTACAAATGTAATTTTACTCCTATGGTTTCTAGAAAATTTAAAATTAATAAATATTCTAAGCTTGTAAAGAAAAATCAATATAGGTCCGAGGTGTAGACCAATTAGTTTCCCCAAACACTGTAAGGGGGGCAAAGGTCCAAGATTCAAATATTGAGCCTTGATGGACTAAACACTTATCCCTTTCATGGTGCTTTCAGCGATGTAAAAGGTTTAAAATGATTGTGGCATGGTGGTTATAGGGGCGGACTGCATGGAGATCTGTTTGGCGGCTTCTAGGGCAAATAGCACAAAATACTATGACGACCATAAAAATTTGGATAGCCTACCTGGATTCGTGGTAGCTACCGATTCCACCATGTAAAATAAAAAAAGAAAAAGAAAAAGAAAACTCAATATAGACAACTAATAGGTAGTTTACTCTATCTTACTATTTATAGATCTAATATTGCTTATGTTATTCATGTGATGGCTAGATTTATGCATAAGCCTTATGAATTTCATCTTAATATTGTTCATAAAATACTTAAATATCTAAGTGGAACTACTAATTTAGCTTTGGAATATTTAAATAATTCTCATATAAATTAATCTGGTTATTGTGATAGTAACTATGTTATAGATAATGTTTTTTTTTTTTTTTTGAATTTACATGGTGGAATCGGTAGCCGCCACGAATTCGAGCAGGCTGTCCAGCTTTTATGGCCACCACAGTATTCTGTGTTGTCCACCCCAGAAGCCACCACATAGATCTTCGTGCAGTCCGCCCCTATAACCACCATGCCACAATCATTTTAAACCTTTTACGCCACTGAAAGCACCAGGAAAGGGACAAGCATTCAGTTTGACGAGGCCCGAGATTTGAACCTTGGACCTCCGCCCCCTTATGGGGTTTGGATGAACCAATTGGTCTACACCTCGGACCTATGTTATAGATAATGTTGAAAGAGAATCCGCAAGTGAATATTGTTTCTCCTTGGGATTAGGTGTGATATCTTGGTGTAGTAAAAAACAACCAACCATAGCACTCTCCTCAATTGAGATTGAGTATAGAAGTAATATTGTAGCATGTCAAGAAGCCATTTGGCTTCAAATACTACTAAAAGAAATTGGATTCAACAACAATAAATCTATCACAATATTTTCTAATAACCAATCTTCAATAGCTTTAGCAAAGAATCATGTTATGCATCAAAGGACAAAACACATTGAGATTCAAGCACACTTCATTAGGGAGAAGGTATTATATTGGGCAATTAAACTCATATATTGCTCCACAAGTGATAAAATTTATGATATTTTCACAAAACCATTAGTAGGATCTAAGTTTTCTTACTTTAGAAGTAAACTAGGCCTAAAAGAATTTCCCTCAATGGGAGTAATGCATAATATTGTGTGATGTCAATTCTTTTATTTTTTTTAAGGTTTTGTGAATTCTATGTTGATGGATGTATGCCACTTATTTTTTCCATGTTGATGGAATATGTGTGTGCCCCATTTATTTATCCATGTTAATGGATGTTAATTTTTTCCCATGTTGATAGAATATGTATGCCACTTGTTTATCCATGTTGATGGAATACATATATGCCACTTATTATTTATGTTTTTCATGTTGATGGAAACCTTATTTAAATGCCATATTATATATATATATGATTACTAACTCTATGTCATGTTTTTTTTTTGTAGATCCATGTTGATGGATGTTGCATTGCTTATTGCCACACAACTTGGAGTATATACTATACCATTGTTGAAGAAGTCTTTACCAAAACATATGATCCTTGATAAGTTGGTTCTTTGTAACCTCACCTCTTGTAAAATTGCATTATAACTCTAAATTTAGATTAGGGGAAATGTTGGAATAAATAATCTAATTTTGGGATTATATTGTAAATTCACCTAAGTATAAAGGTGAATAATAAAATTAGGTATTTAGGCTTTAATTTAAATCAAATAGACAAGTATTTAATTTATATTTATTAATAAGTATATATACATAGGTTAGACTAATATATATTAAGGTATATTGATAAAATAAATATATACCTATATTTATTTTATCATACATATTAATATTATTCCTACAATTACTAAATTAAAATAACTCTAATATCTAGTCTAACTATAGTCAACTCAAGGTCAAAGGTTACATGGTAGAGACTTGAGTGTGGTGGTATATGTGGGGCACATAATGGCATGTGGTATAAGTGTGGTGGCATGTGGTATAGGTGTGGTGAAATATGGTATGAGTATGGTGGCATGTGGTATAGGTATGGTGGCACATGTTGTAGAGGTTTTCCTCCATGGCTATTTTCCAATGGGAGGATAGCCTAAATTATATATTTGGGCTAAACTCCTTGTGTCGATAAAAATCCAACTATGGGACACCATTGTTTAATTGAGATATTGGTGATTTACACCAATCACATTTGAGAAAAAGTATTGTATATTTTGTTGAAGATAATAAAAAAATGGAGATATGATTTTGACTATGGTTTTTCCTTTTACAAGTTTTTCTATGTAATATTGGTGTATTTTATGTGGTTTGATTTATTTCTATCTTATCTTACATTTTAATTTAAATTTATTAAATTTTATGCTATTAAAAGTTGTGTAATATATAATTGGTATACTAATAATTTTTTGTTTTATTTTTATTTAATTCGATGCATATGGGGGATTTTGCTTACTTCCTCCCCCTTCAAAAACAATTTCAATAATAAGACCCTAACACCTAATTAGGTTGATTTGCTTCTCTTGTCTAGAAAGTTCATTCAACACATTTACAGCCTCATCCTCGAATTATTAATCTATTTCTTGGATACTAAATCAAATAAAATAAAAATAGAACAAAATGAAAACATAAAAGATATACCATATCTTGAACCAATGCATTTACAATGAAAAGAGAAGTCCAAGGTTTATTTCACAATAATTTCTCCCAGATGTAAAATTTGCTAGCCAATATAAATGGAAGTCCTTTATGACATAGAATCACTCGTTGGATGTTCGTTATACACAAATTTTTCTTGAACCTGCAAGAGAAAAAGAAAAAATAAGAGAAATTTCTAAATTCCATTGATATATTTTAATGGTGATAACAAATTAATAACATGTATATCTGATTCAATTGAAAATGTGACTTACTTTGAGGCTCTTGTCTAGTTTTCTTGCAAGGGCGAACACCATAGTAGTTTTTCTCAAGGTAGGGGGGCAAGTAGAATTATCATTCTTTGTTGTACCATATGCAAAAGCAAAAATTAAATTATAAGATGAATAATTAGACCATCAATTAGATTAATTGCTTAAGCAAATGAAAGTTTTTTAAATATTAATTGTTTACCTTCTTGGTTTGATTACACCACTCACATTCCAAAGAATCCTCAATTGTTTACCTTCCTAGTTTGAGTGTTGGATGCTATTTACAAATGATGAAGGAGAGCAGTTGAAGCATAAAATTAGGATGAAGAAAATGAAGGTAATGTCAAAGTTGCAGAAGCATAGATAAGAGCCTGTGATTACCTTTTGTAGAAGTGATCACAAAAGTAAAGCAACCACAACAAAGGCAAAGAATAGTGAATAGATTTGTGGATCCGGTTGTAAAGTTGTTGCAATAGTTTCTCTTGATATAATATAAATATATCAATATTTTATAGCTTCATGTATTTGCTTCATTTTTAGAGTTGTGCCTTTGTTAAATTTGTTGTGTGTATTTTTACCTAAATATTTACTTTCCCAAGACCATGTGATTGTAAGGTAAATAAATAAAAAATATTGTTTTTTAAGATTTTGCACCTTCACAACCTTGGAAAATCTTGGATTAATGCATGTGCTCAAAATTAGAGTAAAACTCTAGCTAACGTCATCCACCTTGTAGAAAATATTGGATCCTAGCAATTGCTTGAAATTGGAGTAAACTCTTGGCTGACATCATCCACCTTGTGGAAAATCTTGGATCCGAGCAATTGCTCAATATTAGAGGTAGCTCTTTCCTTCTCATCATGACTTTGTACAAGCCTCAAATCCATGCAATCTCTAATTTTTGCAAGCCCAAAATTTTGCACATCTTGAATCCATGCTCCTCCCAATCCTGGATCCATGCAAGTTGTGCATTGTGAAAAGTGCAAAAAAATTAAAAGGATTCTGAATACCCAATTTTATTCTGTTTTCAAATTGGTATCAAAGCCCAAGCCATTAGTGGGAGTTTAAAATCCATAACAATAATGGCTTCCAATAGCAATCCTCTACAACTTTAGATCCCATGATTCAATGATAAGAATTATTATTATTGGAGTATCTAGATGAAGATTTTATTTGGGTATCAAGACTATGGGACCTAGTGGAAAATGGGTATCCAAAAACTATAGATGCAACAACATTAAGCACTCTTTTCTCAAGCTGAGAAATATTTATTGAAGGAGAATTAAAATAAGGACCAAAAATCCATATTCTATATTATGCAGGCAGCTAAGGATACCATCTTTTCCAAAATTGTAACAACCAAATCAAAGGAGGTACAAGAAATTTTAGCTAGGTCCTTCCAAGGCACTGATAAAGTAAAATTGGTAAGGTTGTAGATGTTGAGAAGGAAGATTTAAAATGTAAAAATGAGTTCATCAAAGTCCATGAGTGAATTCTTTACCTACACAATGGGTATTATCAACCAAAATAGGATGAATGCAGAGAATATTAGGAACCAGAGAATATTGGAGAAGATATTGAGAAGCCTACTAGCAATATTTGACTCAATAGTGATAGCTATTGAAGAATCAAGGGGCTTAACAACTGTTTCAATGGATAAGCTCATGGGTTATATACAAATACATAAGTATAGGATGAATCAGACATCTTAGTCCTCATTGGAATAAGCATTTAAGATGCAAGTCTCATTCAAAGATAATAGAAGAAGGAAAGAATTCCAACAAGCAGCCTCAAGTTCTCAAGGAGGAAGAGGATAGAACAATAAAGACAAAGGTGGTAGAGGTCATGAAAGAGAAAGGAGAAAAAACTATAGCAAAGGAGAAACCAACTACAATTTTCGTCAAGCAGGATGAAGAGGTAACAACACAAATCAACAAGGAGGATCAAATCAAAGGTATGATAAATTCAAAATATAACGTGATTACTACAAGAAATTTGGAAATTATAGTTATGAGTTTAGAAATAAGATGGCTAAAGAAAATAAACAACAAGCCTACTATACCAATAAAAATGATAATGTGGAAAACAAATATGCTTGTGGTTTTATGATGCTAACTTGCAATGTTGATGAAGAAAGCCAAAGAATATCTGGTATCTTGATAGTGGTTTTCATAACCACATGTTTGGGAATAGATAAATGTTCTCACAACTAGATGAAACCATCAAATTTAAAGTGAATATGGAAAACAACAACAAGATACCTATCATGGGCAAAGGGAGGATTATAATCCACATAAAACAAGGAGAAATAATATACATCCCTATTGATCGAGAAAATGACATAGTCACCAAAGGCTACTCAACATGTGGAATATAATGGTTTCGTTCCCTCTTAAAAAAGAAGTTTGATTCCTCCAAGGTTTGTGTAAGCCAAGTCTTGGCTGACTAGGATGGACTCGAAGGTTGTTGTATGCTAATCCACCAAGGAGTCAATGTTTTTTATTCTCTAGTTAATTCATTAGCTTTCCTATCAATAACTTACTCTGTTATTGAGTGATCACTGCAATTAAATATAAACAAATTTGGATCAAAATCAACTTTTTTAAAATGAAATTTTGTTAAATTCATTCCAACCATAGCAATAGATATTGAAATGACATGGTAGTAAGCATAGAAAACTACAATTTAAACTCCAATGCTTGGAAAATAAAATAAACTACAATTAAATCTAAATAAATTTGGATTAAAATTGATTTTCAAAATGAAATATTTTTAGATTCATTCCAACCATAGCAACTAGTATTGAAGTGACATGGAAGTAAGCATAGAAAACTATAGTTTAAACTCCAATGCTTGGAAAATAAAATAAACTATTCCTAATCTACCTAATGTTCCAAAAAAAATAGTAAAAATCTAGTGTTAGAGAAAAAAATCAAATAAATAAAAATCAAATAAATCATATACTGTCTTGAAATTCTAATATTAATCCTTTAGAGTAGCAAATTTGTGTAAAAAAACCAATCTATATTCAACTAGCATTCACACAGCCTGAGATCAAGGTTATGCATAAGGGATTGGCCCAAAAATCTATTTATAAAATCAAGGTGAATTATCTTGGAATCCCAATGAAATTTGTAGAAGTATACATGGTGAATTGCATTTATTTGTCTCCAAAAATTTTCAAACCATGGCAAATTTTATTCATTTATCTCCAAAAAATTTCAAACCTTGGCAAGTTTTATTAATTTATCTCCAAAAAATTTCAAACCTTGGCAAATTTTTCTATGTTGGGGGCTATGAATATCGGTCTGAAAAATCTAAAAATGTACAACATACTTAAAATATTTAGGCCGATATGAAAGACTTTAGGCCGACATAACAATCGATGGCATGACGATTGGCTATAGGGATATCAATCAGTTGCAGGCATGTCGATTGGCTGTAGGTATCACAATCGATTGTAGAAATGTCGATCGGTTGCAGGTATGATGATCTACTATAAACATGATGATCGACTAGAGACATGATGATCGGTTATGGACATGACAGTCGATGACACACATGACGATTGGTTGCAAGTATGTCAATCGGTTGCAGGTATGTCGATCTGGTGCAGGTATAAGGATCGATTGT
Organism: Wollemia nobilis; assembly: GCA_028583015.1. Classification (NCBI taxonomy): domain Eukaryota; kingdom Viridiplantae; phylum Streptophyta; class Pinopsida; order Araucariales; family Araucariaceae; genus Wollemia; species Wollemia nobilis. The sequence goes on from JAQPPZ010016361.1 coordinate 594,281, forward strand.
ATGCATGATGAGATATCAATCAACTACAGACATGACAATCAGTTGTAAGAATGACGATCCATTGTAGGGATGTTGATCGATTGCAAGAATTTTGATCGGGTGCACATACAATGATCGATGATAGGTATGACGATCGATTATAGGATTACCGATTGGATGTAGGTATGATGATTGGATGCAAGAATGTCGAGCGGGTGTAGGTAGGTCGAACGATTGCAGGGTTGTTGATTGGTTACATATATGATGATCCATTGCATGAATGTCGATCGGATGCACATAAGATGATTGGTAACAAGTATGACGATCGGTTGTAGTAATGTCGATAAGATACAAGAATGATGATCGGATGCAAGAATACTGATCAAGTACAGGCAAGTTAATTGATTGTAGTGATTTCAATTGGTTGCATGTATGACAATCCATTGTAGGAATGTCGATCAGGTACACATACAATGATCAGTGATAGGTATGATGATCAGCTGTAGTAATGTCGATTAGATGCAAGCATGATGATCAGATGCATACCGATCGATTGTAAGTGTGTCGATGGGTTGCAATAGTATCGAGTTCCCAATCGGTAGCAACAGTGCATCTGTGCCATGTGTCATCCATCCATGAAATAATTGCATGGAGAGGACACATGTCACCCATCCAAAAGATGATTGCATGCATAAAAGTCTATATAAAGGGAGTAACAATCATTTTTTTTCCTTTTCTATTGTAGTTTTAACCATTTTATTCCCATTTTAATGCATTCTTAGCCCTTTTCCTCTCATTTTAACATAGTATTAACCCTCTTCCACCACTTTTATCTTGGTTTTAACATTTTACCTTAATTTTTAAGTGGTTTTTAACCATTTTTCTCTCGTTTGAACCATTTTCCATTGTATCTTCTTATCCATACTCGTACACCCTAGGGCGCCCCCTACAACCATTGGAATGTTTAAAGTTAATTATAAAAATCTAGTTTACCCCCTAATTTCAAAAAATTTATCAACATTGGGTTACGACATGTCTTGGGTCACAAACTCTAGTCTTTGAGGTCTAGTTTCAATGCCATAGTTTGACACAGACATAAAACTACTGGAGAAGATCATTGCAGGTTATAATATTGATTCGAGCAAGGTAAATCTTGTCATCGACAACAAAAATATTGTTCTTTCTTTCACAGCCATAGATATCGCCAGATTGACAGCATTGCCCCACACTGGTTATGAGCCTATCACTTCCAAATACCAATTAACTGATGATGAAAAACTCTACTTGGATACCAACTTCAATGTGTAGTTGGAGTCTTTTCAAGGTATAACTATTTTTTCTTTAATTGAATTTAAATTCTAGTCACTGGTGTAAAATTACTGATTTTGTTTTTTTGTAGTTACGTCCACCAACTCCAGAAGGGGTTTGATTGTACCAGCGATTGAAAATAAATTTCTTTGGGCATTTTGCAAATTCTTCCTTGCTAGACTCGTTCTACAAGGAAGGCCAATAAAAATTCCAATGTGGGCCTTAGCGTATTTGGTCCATTGTGTTGCACACCAGCAATTCGACTGGTCCACCTATGTCTCACATTGGATCATATTGGAAATAGAGAACATGAAAACCCATGCTTCACCCTCATCGATTGTTAGCATATGCAATTATATTATTGTTTTTTTTTATGAATCATTTTATGATTTGAAGAACACTCTAGTACAAACATCTTGGCACTCAACCCTAGCCAATGCAGCCATGACATAACAGCAGGTTCAGGCAAGTTTTTGGTTAATATTTAAGTAAATTTTTTTATTTTTGCTATGTGTCTTTTTATAATTTTGACATTTTATATCAAACATAGAAAAGGGTATCCTCTTCCTCTTCAAATCAGCATGTTGCTATCAGAGGTTATAATCTAGAGGAATCAGAAGACTCCGAAACACCTGTAGAGGAAACAACACCACCTCTAAGGAGAAGATTAACAAGGAAACATAGAATATATTGTTCTCCTGATCATCGACAACCTCCACCTATGGTTTCATGTCCAGTGCTAACGAGTGTAGTTGTGCAAGAGGTTTCATCTTTGGGGAGTAAATTTTAATTACTGCCTAAAAAAAAAATTTATAATTTTTTTACTGTTTTTAATTAATTTTTTTTTAAGATGTACAGCATGCCCACATTCCATATGCAATAGAAGCTACGCAATATGTTTTTTCTTCTACCGGTAAGTGTTATAATAAATTTTGCAACCAATTTCCATAATTTAATTTTATAACTAGTTTTAATTTTCTACCTTCACAAACTTTCTACCTTCACAAATTTTATAACTAATTTTTCTTTTTATGTTTTAAGTTCCCTTACAACATTTTCGTCAACAAAATCAAAAAATTCCACCCCCTCCTCCACCGTGCCAAACTCAAATGCAATATCAATGCTTCCTAGTTGGAAAACATATTCTTCCATCTAGGCCACAGAGGGAAGCAACACAACAATTTTTAGAGAAAGAAGCTTCAAAGAAATTTTCAAGATTCAACCATATTTCTATTGCTAATTTTACTTTTAAAGATATACCGAAAGCTTTTTGTGTTGGGTTAGATGAAGTTCCACTTGATAAATATTTATTTTTGCAAGCTAACACACCCATTGCTTTTCAACTATCAAAATTACTTCAAGATAAAGGAAATGAAGGTGCATAATGTTTAAGCAAATCTCCTCCAAGGAAAACAAGCACTCATCAGACTCCTCTTTGACTAGAGGATGAAAGATTGAAATATATTACAAAAAAAGATTTGGTTTCTAATAACGTTGAATTTACAATTAATGATTTACTACTTCTAGATATAATCGAAATAAAAAATGGGAGTATCATGCCAAGGTGTTGATAAAGGAAATCAATTCCCCATACAATAATTTTTCAAAAAAAGAAAAAAAAAATTGTTGTTGAAAATGAACCTGAAAATATGGAGGCTCTACTACAAGAAGTAAAATATGGCATTGTGAAGGTGAATACATCATACATAGATGAAATTTTAAAGTTAATTATGAACATATTAGAGAACATAAATGATGAGGCCCAAGCTTATTACAATGAATGGGCCAGTGATAAGAAAATGGTTGTTGTTGTTGTAGCTACAGAGAATGTTGCTAAGGTTTGACTTAATTACTTTTGTGTTCAAAAATTTGTTGTTTTCTTTTTTAAAATGTAATTATCTTTTCATGTTGATTAACTATTTTTCCTTTTTGCAGGTAAAGTATGAAAATATCAAGAAGCAGGTTCAAAACTTGCATGACTATCTCAGGATGGCAAAGGAGTTCTTAAACACTTCCATGGAAATTAAAAAAAGAGCACAAGAATCAGTTAAAAAAATAACATTTTGCAAAAAATCATTATCCGCAATGGATTGGATCCTGATGTTTTGCTAAAGGAGAAGGGTAAAGAAGTTCAAGGACAAACATATGAAGATGTTGGCAAAGAAGAAAACACCCTTTCTCGATGGATTGCAAAATGTTGAGAAGATCCTTGTCAATTCTAGAGCAATTGATAGTATTGTTACCCAGCCCGAGAAAAGAGCCATTAGAATGCAGAATGTGGAAATCATGAAGTAGTGGATGAGGAAAAAGGAGTTAAACATGGGAAATATGAAGGAGGAGCCGTTGCTATGGAGAATATGGAAGTCATTGAGAAGGCAAAAGGAGTGGTAGAAGGGGAAAATATTCTGAAGTGAAAAATTAAATTTTAAAACTTGATATTTTGAAAGACAATTTTAAGACATTTCATATGTTTTCATTTGAAAACAAGATACTTGCTTTTATTATTTTACTATTACACTATTTACATTTATAATTGTTTTTTTATTTTCTTCTCTCAAGTATTATGGTGTTTCAAATATGCTTGAGTTTACGTAGAATATATGTATGCATAGGTATAGATTTACATGTTATTCAAAGTTATTCATGTTGTGATATAAAAATGAGTATTGTCTTGTGGATTCTGCTATGTTGTTTTTATATTTCAATTTTCAAATGAGTTTAGGAAGGATATATTTGTGTATGAGTTTAAATTTTTAGTTTATTCAAATTCATTCTTGTTGTATAGAAAAGTGTTTTGTCTTTTTTATTATGCTATATTGTTTTTATATTCAATGTTATTTTCATATGAAAGGGTTAAATTTCAATTTTCATATATTATGCTATGATGTTTTTATATTTCAATTTTCAAATGAGTTTACGAATGATATATCTATGCATGTGTTTAAATTTTAGTTTATTCATATTCATTCTTGTTGTAGTATAAAAGTGAGTATTTTCATTTCTATTATGCTATATTATTTTTATATTTCAAGTGAGTTTATGAAGGATATATCTATGCATAGGTTTCAATTTTTAGTGCATTCATAGTCATTCTAGTTGTATAAAAATGTGTATGGTATTTTGTATTATGTTATATTGTTTTTATATTTCAAAGTGAGTTTACAAAGGATATATCTATGCATGGGTTTCAATTTTCAGTGTATTCATAGTTAGTCATTATGGTTGTATAAAAATTAATATGGTAATTTGTATTATGCTATATTGTTTTTATATTTCAAAGTGATTTTACGATGTATATATCTATGAATGGGTTTAAATTTTCATTTTCCATATCTAGAGTAATATACTACATGCATTTTTCATACATATGTAGAGAAATTTTTACTAGTTATGTATGCATACAAGGTTTACTCAATGACAAAGCATAAATCATAAAAAATCACTATATTTTGTCATATCATACAACTAATGATACTAATGATACATACATACATTTAAATTCAAAGGAAAAATAACTATGTTTTGTCAACATATACAATTAGTTCAATAACATAACATCATTACGTATACATAGTTTTCAAATTTTCAACTTACTCAAAGTTATAGCATAAATAATAAATTTTGAAAAACATAGACAGTCCATATCATTAAAAAGCAAACATGCATAATCATTGAAAATTTAATGATTATATGATTTTTTCAAATCACTAAAATTTTACCACAAATCAAATACGAAAAAACTTTGATAATATGAAATTTTTCAAATCATTAACATTTATAAATGATATTAAATACAGAAAATCACTGATAATATGAATTTATTCAAATCACTAAAATTTTACAAAATGATTTCAAATCCGAAAAATCTTAGATTATATGAATTTGTCATATAATCATTGTAATTTTTATATTTTTGGAAGCTGATACAAAACTTTATCGACTTCTCCAAAAGAACTAAGAATCATTTGTGAATTATGTGTTTCCATAATCTCATCATCACTCCAAGCTGAATCATTTTCGTCATTATCAATAGTATTAGAGAGACCTCTTCTTTCTTCTAGGGACTTCCAATATGTCAATGCTCTATCATAGGGAAACTTACCCACCTCGTACGATGACACATACATTCTCAAACAATTATCCAAATTTTTGTCCAACTTGTTACGAAATTTTGATTTAACAAAATATAATGCACTGAAAACCCTTTCATCTTCAACAGATCCCAAAATGATTTTCTGACATAATTCATATAAAATATTCACTCATAGTTTCTTGTAAGACACTACTTTGATACAATTTTTTTTAGAAACGCGTGATTGAACCAGTCTCATGTGGATTTCTAATTTGTGCAATTTGATTGTCCATTGTTATTCCAAAATTTGTTGATTGTTGTCTCAAAATATCTTTGTTTAGAATACCATTGATTTCAATGCCATTTATTTCCACACTTTTAGAGAAATGTGTCATAAGATTACCCATATATCTTAAAAACAACTCACTTCTACTACTATGGTCACCACAAGGATTCCAAAAATTAAGATTAACAATAGCCATGGCCTCAAGTGTCTCATCTATCTTAAAATGATCTCTTATTTCACTTTTTAATGCATTTGCAATTCTTTTCAAATTATTCTTAGTGTTATCCAAAACCTCATCGAATCTAGAATGTGTAATGGGTACTTGTTCAACATCATCTGTTAGTGTATCTAATAGATTTTCAAAATGATAGACATGAATCAAATTTCTATGGATAGCAATATAAATATTATCGTTGATGTTGAACTTTAAAAAACTATTCGGTTCATTGACATTAACTAATGTATTCCAACTATCAAACTTGGGATCCTCAAAATGTTTTTCAGATAAATAAATCTTATCAATAATCATACATATTTGTTTTCTCATCCTAATTAAATTGACAATATAAATTGCCCTTTCGTGTGCAAGTTTAATCATAGTATTAATTTCTTGTAACATTGGTAGAATACCACATAATATGAGAAGAGTTTCTAAGTCAGTCATATGAAAAATCAAAAATTCTACCTTGTCAACATCCCTACGATGTGCATAGATAAACCCAACCAAGGATTGATATTCTAAAAATACTCTTTTTGCAAGAAGAAACAGTGAAATCCACCTGGTTTCTACATCTTTTAACATTTTTCTACCTTCAGTTACACCTAGAGAAAATTATTGAAACTCTGCAAACCTTTTTGGACTGCATGAAAATTATGAGTGTATTTCATGAACGAGTTCTTCCACTCTGGCCACATTATCAAAATTGATCATAATTTTGTTGAGCAAGGTGCAGCAACAGTATTGTCATTGTTGTCAACACAGTTAGATAGATCTGTTGATGCAGTGGACAAGAAGTTCAAAAGCTATTCAGATGCAGAAGCCAGGAGTTCAAAGGTTATTCAGAGTATGTACAGTGATTTTCCAAGAAGACCGAAGTGGCCCATATGCAAAAGATCAAAAAAAAATACAAGTAAGAAAAGTGTCGCGATATCGCGACATATACAGCAGGCAAGAAAAACTGTCGCAATTTCTCGACATGTTGGAAGAGAGAAAAAACAAGAAAAACTGTCACAATTTCACGACATGTTGGAAGAGAGAGAAAAAGTAGGAAAAATTGTCATGATTTCATGACATATACAGCAGGCAATAAAAACTGTCGCAATTTCGTGACATGTTGGAAGAGAGAGAAAAAGCAGGAAAAACTATTACGATTTCACGACATGTTGGAAGAGAGAGAAAAAGCAGGAAAAACTGTCGCAATTTTGTGACATGTTGGAAGAGAAAAATGCAAGTGGAAAAACTATCGTGATTTCACATGTTGGAAGAGAAAGAGAAAGCAGGAAAAAGTGTCACAATTTTGTGACAAGTTCGAAGAAAGAGAACAAGTAAGAAAAGTGTCACGATTTCGCGACATGTCACATTTTCACGACTAAAATAGGAGAGAGAAAGTAAGTTGAAAAAGTGTCACGATTTTGTGACATGTCACATTTTTGTGACTAAAACAAGAGAGTGTCGTGATATCGCGACATGTCGCATTTTCGTGACAAAAGAAAGAGAGGAAGCGTACGGAAGCAGAACTGTCGTGATTTCACGACAAAAGCAGAGAAGAAGACTTCAAAGGTAGAAGTGTCATGATTTCATGACAAAAGCAAAAGAAGTTAAGTACGAAAGCAGAAGTGTCATGATTTCATGACAAAAGCTAAGTTGAAGACTACGGAGGTAGAAGTGTCACGATATCGCGACAAAAGCAAAGTCAAATTCTATGGAAGCAGAAGTGTTGCGATATCATGACAAAAGCAAAGATAAAGTATACGGAGGCAAAAATGTCACGATATCGTGACAAAAGAAAATATGAAGTCTACGGAGGCAAAAATTTCATGATATCATGACAAAAGAATAGAAAAAGCGTATAGAGGTGAAAGTGTCGCAATATCGCGACATGTATTTTTGCGACAACAACAACAAAAGAAGCTATAGAGGCAAAAATATCATGATTTTATGATAGGTCATAAATGCGCAAGTCAAGAAGGAGAACCCGACTGAAATGAGAAGTATGATAGTGGACCGAAATCACTACAACATTTACAAGGGCAGTTATAGAGTGATTTCATACTACTAAAATATGAAGAGTGATCAAAAGTTAGTATGGTAGTTACAGGGTCTATCCAGAATGAAATCATCAAGTGATGGATAAACCAAACATCTTCTTGAGTTGAAGCCAACGAAGACCGATGACAACCTACTAAAATTAGGGTTTACAATTTTTATGAAAGTCGACTAATATTAGGATTTACAACCGACTAAGATTAGGGTTTTCATCATAAAAAATTTTGTTATAAAAGGAGGGTTGTTTGGAGAATTGATGAGAGTGTTGAATGTGTGTGAAATACGATCGTTGTGTGTAGAGATCAAGTCATGTCAAATCATGCTAAGTGCAAATTTTACAAAGAGAGCAGAGTGCGCAAAAGGGAGAACACGATCAAAAAGTTTGACTGTAACGAAGTAGAGTGTGCGAAGTGATTACACAGAGAGAGCAGAGTGCGCAGAGAGCAAAAAGGTTGAAGTTCGACCAGGTGCTGCTATGATTGCATAGAGAAAGCAGAGTGCGTAGAGAACACAAAGGTGAAGAAGACTAGTCAGGGTCTTGCAAAAGCAAAGGTATATTACTGACAAACTTATAGATTCAAATTGAAGTCCAGGTTGCAGCTTGGCATCAGGGGTTGGTGCTCCTTTCTATTGGTGTAGATAAATAAGGGGTTGGTGCTCCTTCCAGTTGGTGCTAGTAAATTAGGGGTTGGTGCTCCTTTCTATTGGTGCAGATAAATCAGGGGTTGGTGCTCCTTTCTGTTGGTGCAGATAAATCAGGGGTTGGTGCTCCTTTATTTTGGTGCAAATAAATAAGGGTTTGGTGCTCCTTACAATGTGTGCTAGTAAATTGATTGTAAAGTTGGTGCTTTGCAAAGGCTGGATTTGGATGGTAGTCCAAGCAGTCAATTTTTGTAGAATAGCCACATTGATGAACATCGTTAAATCTTGTGTTGTGTGATGCTCTTTTGTTATACTTGTTGTATCTAGTAATAAGTTTTAATTGCTATGGTATTAAGAGCTGTAAATTCAAGTTTAAAGAGCTACACTGATTCAACCCCCCTCTTAATGCCATTGTAAGACTAACAATTGGTATCAGAGCTAATTTTCTGTACAAGCTTAACCAGATAGGGTGATCTTGGAAGTAACACAATGGCAGGAGGTGAAGCTCTTTTCATGACATTTGAAGAAGTAAAATTAGAAAAGGAATGAGTGAACTCTGAAGTATGTGGTGAAAACCCTGAGGCTGAAGTAGATCTAGAAGGTGAGTTGATCTCTGCTCTTGAAGAGTGTAAAATAAAGAGAAAAAATAATAAGAAATTTTTAAAAAAGCTTGAGGATGCAAATGAAATCATAACCAGTATAAAAATACAGATAGAAGAATACAAGAAAATATCTAAAGATCTCAAAGTACAAATTACTATGAAAATAGATTATTGCTGCAAATTAGAAGAAGAGAATGTTGGTTTACAGACGCAGATAGAAGAGATGAATCACAAAAATAGTTGCTATCACAAATGCGAAGAAAGTTCTATGAAGCTGGATAAGATTATAAATGACCAAAGGCCTGTAGGCATCCAATTTGATCTGGGTTTTTTTGAAGGAGAATCATCAAATAGATCAAAGGCCAAAAATGTAGAATCCATAAAGAATGAAAATAAGAAACAGGTTGATCAAGAAAAAATGTCTCATGCAAAAGAAAGCAATAATGCCAGGCACGAAAGGAGAATTGACAATGATGGATTCACCAATGTCACACATCAAAGAAGAAGAAGACCTATGGCTCCTACGACAACATGGCAAAGACCATCACCTAGGTTCAATTATCCATTTTCTGGTTTCTATTTTAAATGCAATGGCTATGGACATAAAATCTCAGACTGCAAATATAATGTAAGACCAAGTAATTTCACTAGTAGAAATATTTTTTCTCCTTTGATGAATTATATAGTAGAATGTTATAACTGTCATAATTTTGGGCACATTGCAAGAAACTATAGAAGTACATTTATATCAAATCAGTTTTAGAAAAGAAAATTTCAACCAAATAGGATGAGACAAAATAGAAAACTTCCGAAAAACATGCACAAGCTATTGATAAGGGAAAGGCAAAACAAGAGCCCAAAACTACTATCAAAATGGAGTGGAAATAAAAAGAGCGACTTAAGGAAGAAAAGGAATCCTTAATCGTACAAACAATATTTAAAGCACAGAATAAATATGTACCATAGATACTTGATAGTGGATGCTCCAGTCATATGACAGATGACAAACAAAAATTTGAGAAGTTACAGAAATATGAAGGTGGTTCAGTAAAGTTTGGAAATAATGATGGAGCTAAGATAGTTGGCAAAGGTTCAGTTAAAATTAGTGATGAAAAAAATAAGTCAGAAGAAGTATTGTTTGTGGATGGTTTGAAACATAACTTGTTGAGCGTAAGTTAGATTTGTGATAAATGTCATGAAGTAGTTTTTAAGAAATAGGGTTGTGAAGTCAGAAAAAAAAATAGTGGAAAATTGATAGCAACTGGATCAAGGACATCTGGCAACCTGTACACGCTCTCAGAGACTTTAGAAGGAGCTTGTTTTATTAGACAGGAAGAAGAAAATTGGTTGTGGCACAAGAGACTCGATCATATCAATTTTGATAATCTAGTAAAAATCAACTCAAAAATGGCAGTGAGAGATATTCCCACCATCAGGAAACCTGCAAACAACATTTGTGCTTCATGCCAAAATGGGAAGCAAACTAGAGTCACATTCAAAACAAAAGAGTACTACACAAGAAAACCTTTGGAACTAATACACACTGATTTATGTGGACCCATGAGAACACATAGCATAAATGGTGACAAATATTTTATGTTGTGCATTGATGACTATTCCAGAATGACATGGATATTTTTTTTGAAGCATAAATCAGAAGCTTTTGAAATGTTCAAGACTTTAAAAAACCAAGTTGAGAATGAAACATGAAAGAGGATCAAATGTTTAAGATCAGATAGAGGAGGAGAATTAATTTTAGAGGAGTTTACAGAGTACTGTGAAAAATACGGTATTAGGAAACAGTTTTTAGCAGCCAGGACACCTCAGCAGAATGGAGTGGCAGAAAGAAAGAACAGGACAGTGCAAGAAATGGCACGGACTGTGTTGGCTGAAAGCAGAGTAGCAGATAGATTTTGGAAAGAAGCAGTCCATACTGCGGTGTATATCCAAAATAGGTACATGCTAAGAACACATGAAAGCAAAACTCCTTATGAGTTGTGGTTTGGTAAAAGGGCAACAACAAAATACCTCAATTTTTTTGGCAGAAAGTGCTACATCAAAAGAACTAAAGATAATCTTGGTAAGTTTGAAGATAGAGTGGATGAAGGTATTTTTATTGGTTATTCGTCAAAAATTAAAGCTTACAAATGCTACAACAAGAGGCTAAAGAAAATTGTGGATAGTGTTGATGTTAAATTTGATGAAGGTAGAGAATGAGTAATTAGCTATGAAAAGAACTACCCAATTTATGAAGAGGTTATTGAAGGAGATGAGGAAAAAAAACTGAAAAGATACAAAAAATTGACTCAGATGACTTAAGTTGTGATTCAGGAGTGGAAGAAAATAAGAAATTCAAAATAGGCAACTGGCAGAAAAATCATCCTAGAGAGCAAATAATTGGAGACCCCAAAGTTGGTGTTCAGACAAGAAGAAGAGTAGTAAGTAACTACTCTCCATTATCCAGCATTGAGCCCAAAAATGTTGCTGACGCAAGAAAATATGAAAGTTGGATGAAGGCAATAAATGAAGAATTAGATCAAATCAAGAAAAATGAAACTTGGGAGTTAGTACCTAGACTTGCAAATAAAAATATAATCGGGACTAAATGGATTTTTTGAAACAAATTGAATGAAGACGAATAGGTAGTCAGAAATAAAGCAATATTGGTATGTAAGGGTTATGCACAAGTTTAAGGCATTGACTTTGAGGAAACTTTTGCACCAGTAGCTAGACTAGAGGCAATTAGAATGTTTTTGGCTTTAGCAATCTACACGAATTTCAAATTTTATCAAATGGATGTCAAATCAGCATTTTTGAATGGGAAACTTGAAGAAGAGGTTTATATTGAGCAACCAGATGGTTTCCAACTTGGTGATGATCCCAACTTGGTTTGCAAGTTGAAGAAAGCATTATATGGCTTAAAACAGGCACCCCGAGCATGGTATGTAAGGCTAGACAACTATCTCACTCAACAAGGGTTTAAGAAAGGTATGGTGGATAGTAATTTGTATGTCAAAACTAAAAATGGGCATCTTATTGTTCTTGTATACGTAGATGATATCATATTTGGCAGCAGCAAATATGATTCGTGTAAAGATTAGCAAATAAGATGCAGAAAGAATTTGAAATGTCAATGATTGGTGAACTTTCATATTTCCTCGGGTTGCAAGTTAATCAAAATAAGAAGGGCATATTTATTTCTCAAGTTAAATATGTGAAAGAGATGTTAAAAAAGTTCACAATGGAGGATTGTAATCCAGTTAGCACTCCCATGATGACAGGTTGCAAGTTGAGCAAGGATGACAAATCTCCACCTATTGATCAAACCATGTACAAATCTATGATTAGGAGCTTACTGTACTTGACAGCTACCAGAACAGATATTTTGTAGGCAGTATGCATGGTAGCACGATTTTAGGCTAATCCCAAGGAGACTCATGTGACAGCAGTGAAGAGGATTCTTCGGTATCTCAAGGGTACTATGGAGTATGGGTTATGGTATCCAAAAGGTAAATACTTCACTCTTATTTTGTATTCAGATGCATATTGGGCAGGAGGTGTCGATGACAAAAAGAGTACCAGTGGAGGTGCATTCTATCTTGGAGACAGATTGGTCATGTGGCACAGTAAGAAACAAGAGTCTGTTTCTTTATCGACAGTAGAGGTAGAATATATTATAGCAACAACATGTTGTACGTAGGTATTATGGATGAAACAAACCCTGGAAGATCTTGATATTAGCTTCAGTGAGCCAATATCAGTTAAGTGTGATAACACCAGTGCCATTAACATCTCCAAGAATCTGGTTATGCATTCACGCACAAAACACATTGCTATCAGGTATCATTTTTTGAAGGAGAAAGTTGTAGAAGGTGAGGTTAAGTTGGATTTTGTTCCAACTACAGAGCAAGTAGCAGATATCTTCACAAAACCATTGCCCAAGGAATTTTTTGAGTACCTTCACAATAAATTGGGAGTGGTCACACTTCCCAAGAATTGACTAGCTATAGGGATCACATTCTCAAGGGGAGCATTTAAGTATTTGATTATCTTTTTGCTCATGTTCATGATTTTTGCTAAGTGTAATAAATTTTTCCTGAGAATGTTGTGCATGGACTCAGGGGGAGTCTGCAGTAGCCCTTTGGTATTATTGTCAAAGGGGGAGAAGAGTTACAGGAAATTGCACATGTGTTGCTAAAAATTCCAAAGGGGGAGATTGTTGAGAAAGGTGCAGCAACAATATTGTCATTGTTGTCAACACAGTCATATAGATTTTTTGATGCAGTGGACAGGAAGTTCAAAAGCTATTCAGATGCAGAAGACAAAATTTCAAAGGTTATTCAGAGTATGTACAGTGATTTTCCAAGAATACCGAAGTGGCCCATATGCAAAAGATAAAAAAAAAAGACAAGTAAGAAAAGTGTCGCGATATCATGACATATACAATAGGAAAGAAAAATTGTCGTGATTTCATGACATGTTGGAAGAGAGAGAAAAGGTAGGAAAAACTATCACAATTTTGCGACATGTTGGAAGAGAGAGAAAAAGTAAGAAAAATTGTCACGATTTTGTAACATATACAGCAGGCAAGAAAAACTGTCACAATTTTGCAACATGTTGGAAGAGAGAAAAAGCAGGAAAAAATGTCGTGATTTCGCGACATGATGGAAGAGAGAAAAAGTAGGAAAAACTGTCACAATTTTGTGACATGTTGGAAGAGAAAAATGCAAGTGGAAAAACTGTCGTGATTTCACAACATGTTGGAAGAGAAAGAGAAAGCAGGAAAAAGTGTCGCGATTTCACGACAAGTTCAAAGAAAGAGAACAAGTAAGAAAAGTGTCACGATTTCGTGACATGTCGCATTTTCGTGACTAAAATAGGAGAGAGAAAGTAAGTTGGAAAAGTGTCACGATTTCGCGACATGTCACATTTTCGTGACTAAAATAGGAGAGAGAAAGTAAGTTTGAAAAGTGTCGTGATATCGCAACATGTCACATTTTTGCGACAAAAGAAAGAGAGGAAGCATACGGAAGCAGAACTGTCGTGATTTCACAACAAAAGTAGAGAAGAAGACTTCGAAGGCAGAAGTGTCACGATTTCATGACAAAAGAAAAGAAGCTAAGTATGGAAGCATAAGTGTCACAATTTCACGACAAAAGATAAGTTGAAGACTACGGAGGCAGAAGTGTCGCGATATCACAACAAAAGCAAAGTCGAAGTCTATGGAAGCAAAAGTGTTGTGATATTGTGACAAAAGCAAAGACGAAGTATACTAAGGTGGAAATGTCACGATATCGTGACAAAAGAAAAGACGAAGTCTACAGAGGCAAAAATGTCATGATATCACGATAAAAGAATAGAGAAAGCATATGGAGGCGAAAGTGTCGTGATATTGTGACATGTATTTTTGTGGCAACAACAAAAAAAGAAGCTACAGAGGTAGAAATGTTGTGATTTCGTGACAGGTCGTAAATGCACAAGTCAAGAAGGAGAACCCGACTGAAATGAGAAGTATGATAGTGGACCGACATCACTACGGTATTTACAGGGGCAGTTACAGAGTGATTTCATACTACTGAAATACGAAGAGTGATCAAAAGTCAGTATGGCGATTACAGGGTCTGTCCAGAATGAAATCATCAAGCGATGGATAAACCGAACATCTTCTTGAGTTGAAGCCAACGAAGACCAATGATAGCCGACTAAAATTAGGGTTTACAATTGTTATGAAAGCCGACTAATATTAGGATTTACAGCCGACTAAGATTAGGGTTTTCATCATAAAAAATATTGTTATAAAAGGAGGGTTGTTTGGATAATTGATGAGAGTGTCGAATGTGTGTGAAATACGATCATTGTGCGTAGAGAGCAAGTCGTGTCGAATCGTGCTAAGTGCAAAATTTGCAAAGAGAGTAGAGTGTGCAAAAGGGAGAAGACGATCATGAAGTTCGACTGTAACGAAGCAGAGTGTGTGAAGTGATTACGTAGAGAGAGTAGAGTGTGTAGAGAGTGAAAAGGTTGAAGTTTGACCAAGTGTTGTTGTGATTGTGCAAAGAAAGCAGAGTGTGCAGAGAATGCAAAGGTTAAGAAGACTAGTCAGGGTCTTACAAAAGCAAAGGTATCTTACTGACAAATTTATAGATTCAAATTGAAGTCCAGGTTGCAGCTTGGCATCAGGGGTTGGTGCTCCTTTTTGTTGGTGCAGATAAATAAGGGGTTGGTGCTCCTTCCAGTTGATGCTGGTAAATCAGGGGTTGGTGCTCCTTTCTATTGGTGCAGATAAATTAGGGGTTGGTGCTCCTTTCTGTTGGTCCAGATAAATCAGGGGTTGGTGTTCCTTTCTATTGGTGCAAATAAATAATGAGTTGGTGCTCCTTACAGTGTGTGCTGGTAAATTGATTGTAAAGTTGGTGCTTTGCAAAGGTTGGATTTGAATGGTAGTCCAAGCAGTCAATTTTTGAGGAATAGCCACATTGGTGAACCTCGTTAAATCTTGTGTTATGTGATGCTCTTTTGTTATACTTGTTGTATCTAGTAATAAGTTTTAATTGTTGCGGTATTAAGAGCTATAAATTCAATTTTAAAGAGCTACACTGATTCACCCCCCCCTCTCAGTGTCATTGTAAGACTAACAAATTTTGTATGCAAGATTCATTCGATGAGCCATGCAATGAATATGAATCACATATGGGGAAATTTAAGTCTAAAGTTTAACACAATACCCATTCATTTGTCCTTGCATTGTAGCCACACCATCAGCTCCAACACATTAAATTTGTGGTAATTTCCTTTTCATCCATTCTGGCAATATCCTTTAAATTGGTTACAACAACATTATAAATGTTTTTCTCATTACAATTTTCAATCATCATATATAGTTCTAGTAAATGAGGTTGTCTCAAATGATTTTTGAATGTGTAAACATGTATGCAAATCCAAGATTTGTTGTCAAAAACTGTTACCTCATCAATGGAAAGTGAAATAAATTTGGCTTGTTTCACATTCTCTCTCAGGTCTTCCTTCTCAACCAGATATAGACAGTTTACCATTTCTCAACCACTTCAATCTGATCAATGTGAACTGGTAAGGTTTTGTACATTAGCTAGTTGAAGCATTTCCTTAAAATCAGAAAAATTAGACATGGATCGACCTTTTTTTAGAATACTATATATAATAGGTAACTGCAATTTCTTTGAGGCTAATACAATCTTATTAATTTTTTAAAATTGTGCCTCGATTGTTCCACTCTTCTCAATGAGAGTTTGTTTTTGTTTCATTGCTTTTTCATATTCAAGTGCATATCTCACATGCACACATTTTTTTGTATCCTTCCACCTATGAAATCTGTTAATTTTTCCATCACTTCGTATTTCTTTGATGTAAAATTTCCCATAATGTTTTTCTATTGTGTCTTTCTTATTTTGTAAGAAATGATCCTTTCCTAGCTTCCATGTACAAATAATGTATTTACACACATTCAGTTTCTCATCTCACTCAATAAAGGGGTATAACCTTGCCCATTCATTTTTAAAATTCCTTCCAATAGTCCATTCGCTTATCTTTTGACATTTAGATTTTTGACTACAAGATTCCCCAAAGGTATGAATTTTAATTATACTATCATTTTCTTTTTTTTTTGTGTCTGAATTTAAAATCTCCTGAAGTGGTTGTTGAATGTCATTATTAGGAAAATTATAATGTGGTCCCATCTCATCTGCTGGAATATCTTCGAGTGAATGCACATCAGGGTTGAAAATGTTTACTGCATTCAATGTTTGATGTTCTCTATCTTTTTTTGAAGTAAAAAATATACTATTTTAAAGAATTAACAGAATACTATTTTATAAAACATTTAAAAAGAGGTAGATAAGCAGAAAACCATTTATCTATTAATAGAGAAAGGTTTTATATTTAAAAATAACAAAAATATTAAAAATTTGATAGTAAAAGGTGTTTGTACTTGCAAGTTGTGTAGAATCTATAGAGATTGATGCCTCATTGCATTTTGATATTTGTGTAATATATTTTAGAAATGTATTTTCACAAGAAGATTGGCCTCCCTTCTTTCCATCTTCAGTAGGTGACATTGTATCTATAAAAAAACCTTTAAATGTTATGAAATGTATATGAAATTGATGGAAAATAGAAGATATCCCTCAAGATGAACCTATTTTACCCTGTAGAATGACATATGAAATATAAGTAGTTTGATAAGAAAATGCTCCTAACATACAACATGACATGGATACTTATCGATCACAGTTGCAGATATTTCTTCTACACTGCCTATGAAACATACTCTAAGAGACAAGAAGAAGTCTCTAACAAGAGAAATGCTCCTAACACACAACTAGATGACATTGATAGTTGTCTACCACAGTTACATATAGTTTACCTACAGTGCCTATGAAACTAAAGAAAATGAGATTTGGATAAAAGAACAATGAAATAAACATACTCTACCAATTTTTAGTCATGAATCCTCTACAACTAATCAACTTTTGTTGATAGTATCTTATTAGAAACTGATCAAATTAGGTCGATTACTATATCTCTACAACCTTGTGCTAACAGACACTGCTCTACAACCAATCGACTTATATCGATAGACACTTCTTTGTGACCGATCAACTTATACTGATCGATGGACCCTGAAATTGATAGGCTTATGTCGATCGACACCTCTACAATTGATAGATAAATGTTGATCAAAATGTCCCTATAACTGATAGAAAAATTTTGATCAACATGTCCCTGCAATCGATAGACTAATTTTGATTGAAACCTCTACAACTGATATATAAATATCGATCAATAGTCCCTGCAATCAATTGGATTATGTCGACAAACAACACTGTAATCGATTGATAAATATCGATATACACCTCTACAACCAATCGACACGATATTACAACCGACTAACTAATGTCAATCAGCACCTCTACATCTGATAGACAATTGTCGATCGATAGTACCTAAAATTGATAGGCAAATGTCGATCGACAGTCCCTACAACTGATAGTCTAATATCAATCGACACCTCTATAATTGACTGACTAATACCGATCGACACGGTCCTGCAATCGACTAACTAATGTCAATCGACACATCTACAATTGAAATATAAATTTTGATCGATAGTACCTACAACTGATATGTTGATGTTGATCAAAACCTCTACAATTGATCGATACCTCTGCAATTGATAGATAAATTTTGATTGACAATCCCTACAACCGATAGGCTAATGTTGATTGACACCTCTACAACTGATCGACACCTCTACAACTAATAGAGGAATACTGATTGACACCTCTGCAATCGATCGTCTTATGCTGATAGACATGGCTCTACAACAAATCAATTTATACTGATCATCTTGGGAAGATCGGCACTCCTCTGCAACTGATCGACTTATTTCGATAAACACTCCTCTACAACCTTCTCAAGTTTTTCATTGTTTCAGAGCTATTTTTGAGTTAGAGTATTTTCAATGTATGTTTATCGATACCTAGTACAATATATATACGGGTAGTATATGAGACGATTTGGGTGAGAAAAATAAAATCATTTATAATTTGAAGGTGATTTGAGCAGGAAATATAAAATTATTTATAATTTGAAGGCGAATTGGGCGAGAATATTAAAATCACTTGTAATTTGAGTTTGATAAATTAAAATAAAATTAGGTTCATGATTATTAATGATGGGTGAATGGGCGAACGGGCCCCAGTTAAAGGATCCAAAATTAGCCAATTTCAAATCTTGAAAATCATAAATAGAGCCAATTTATGATATTTCATGCTTATGCATAACCCTGCCTGAGATATAGACCATGCAATCTTCTAGGGAGCTAAGACTGTGAGGCACCTGAATACAACCACCATCAACATGCATATATTAGACATAGAAAACTCCAAAGCCTTGAATTGCATAAGATAATCTTGAAGCACTTTTATAAATTCACCATTCAGGTGGATTATAAATATAGAACTCAACTCAACTTAGTACAATGTTTGGTTTAGAAACTAACAAACTACAAAGAGCCTAAAAAAATAATCCTACAACATACTAAGTGTTGGATTTTAGACCTCTAGAGAAATCTCAGGAGCTCTTATTTATACAATTATGGCCATATCTTGCCATTACATTTGTAGTTACAATCAATTACTCTCACATTATGCTTCACAACAAAGCCATTTAAATCAGGTATGGTGAAGTAATTTTTATAGTTATAAAGCATTAAATTACCTCCACCAAGTTCCTCTTTTAATGCATATAATTCTCCATAAATCTACTTTTGTAATTATGGTAGCACATTTAGGATCATGCTCCCACAAGCATTTTCTTTATAACGTACATGATCAGTTTTACAAAAAATTGCAATGATTAATTCCATTAACCTTAGTCATTAGAGCAATAAACAATTTATTCATTAACCTTAGTCATGGTTGTTGACATAAAATTAAAGAATTACAAAAATCATACGTGGTCTCTAAAATGAAACATTATAGTTCGTTAATTTTAAAGGCCCAAAAAAACTGAGCCCTCATCGGTCAATAAACTGCAAAATATTTTGCTCATTCCTAAGGTTTTATGCCCAAAAGAAAAAAAAAGAAATATTGGTTCCATTGATTCATTGTTAGAAAAATCATTTTTCGAATGAAATTCAATGGACCATGTAATTTTGCAAGCTAAATCCACCAAAGAAATTATTGCAATCAATAATAAAATCATCTTTATACCATGCAACGAATAATAAACATATTTATACCGTTCATCACTTGTTATGTCCTCCATAGAATATTGTTGGTATGAAATCCTGTGATCAATCTTAGCCAAAGTTTGAGATAGCCCTTATCCTCAGATAATTTTCATAGGATGAATCTCTAAGTCAAATTTCTACAAAGTAGAAACCATTTCCTCTCCTCTCATCCAACTCATTTTGCATGAGCATTGACTTCACAACTAGGTCAAGGACTATAAAAAAGACTTTGTTATGCAAAATGTAATACCTAAATATTTTAAAAACTCTAAAAAATGCAAAGGCTTGTTTATCTAGGGTTGAGTACCTCAATTGTGCATCATCCAAGGGAAACTATTAAATGCTATGGGTATTTCATCTCCATTTTCCTATATTTGAGTTAAAACTTATGTAGTTGAATGTGTAGATGCAAATATATATATATATATATATATATATATATATATATATATATATATATATATATATATATAATGGTTTAGTGTATCCAGTACTAATTAGAATAGGAGCATTCACAATTGCCTTCTTGATTTCTTGAAAGGTAGTTTGGGCATCTTCAGACCATGTAAGCTTAGCGTATTTATTTAGCATAAAATTCAAAGGTCAAACTATTTCTACAAAACCAAAAATAAACTTCCTCACAAAATTAATTTTCCCAAAGAAAGACCTTAATTCCTTTTTGCTTCTTGGAAGGGAAATATTTTGAATGGCCTCAATCCTTTATAGATCAACACAAATACCAACATCATATATAATGTGTCTTAAGAGCTTCCCTATGGTGACTTCGAAAACCCATTTCTTAGGATTTAAAGAAATTTCATGCCTTCTACATATTTGAAACACTTTTTTCAAATCCTCAACATGATTTACACAGATCTTAGAAAAAACAGGAAGACCATCCATATAAATTGCAATACATTTTTCTATGAGATATTTAAATACAATATCCATGGCTCTTTGAAAATTTTCTCATACATTAATAAATCCAAATGACATTCTTCTATAGGAAAAAGTTCTCCACTTAGTTGTGAATGCAGTTTTGAGCCTATCCTTAGGATATATTATGATATGATTGTACCTTGAGTAGCCATCTAAAATTGACATCATTTAATAGCCATTTATGATTTGTAATATCTCATACAATGAGGGTAGGGAATAATTATCCTTATCATAAGCCTTATTGAGGTTTCTAAAGTCAATGCAAAGGTGTATCTCCCCATTTGTTTTCTTGATAGAAACCATATTATAAACCCACGTGGAATGTCTTATTGGAAAATTGATACATGCTGCCAATAATTTTTGTATTTCTTTGAAAATAAGAGGTTGCAATAAAGGATTGACTGGTATTTATTTTTCCTATAAGATCTATCTCCTAGTTTTAGAGGAATAATGTGGTGATGATATAACTATCATATATTTTCAAAACCTCATAACTCCAAGCTATAACATCCATATAATCCTTCAAGGATTGAATCATTATTTCCTTTTCTTCTTTAGTGCACTCTTTTTCTATGGAAATATTCTAAGGATTCTCAACACATCCCATATTATAGGCTTGGTATGCTTCTTTATTAGGTGTAGTATTTTGTTGTCCACAAGCATGAAAATCCATGTCAAATAGTCTTTCTAGAGAAATCATACCTGTAACGACCTAGGTCTACTCTTCTGGTTGTCAAAATATCAAATTCAAAACTTTTGTTAATTTTAAAATAAATTCACAAACTGACACACGCACATCCAACTTTATATTAGTACACAGGCATAAAGTTTTGTACTCCAAGATAAAATACCACTGCAGACAAAATCATAAGTGCTTGAGATTGGCCAAATCCTACAATAGGCTACCATTTATGAGACCCACCTTCTCCTAGTTTGAGTTTTGAGTTCTCAGTAAGGGGTTATCCTTCTAGGGCCCATAACACTTGAAAGGGTGAACATATATTTTCCTCATCTCATAGCAAGGAGGACATTAGTCCATTGACATTTTTTTCATTCTAGTTCATGATTAATATTTAAGCCCATGCTAGATTTAGCATTGTTATATTTGGTGCTTGATAGTAGTCCATAATTCTATGGATGCTATCAGGGCCCGCCAATACTATGGATTTGGATCCATGTATCTCAGATCATATTGTAGTTGATGATAAGACATCCCATACCATCTATTGCTGGACCTTCCAACCTTAATACCAACTCCCTTAGTCTTGAGTTATTGTTGGCTATTTTGTAACTAGATTATGAATCATGAGAACCCTTACGTACTACCTCGTACAATAACCTGGAATGATGTCCCATAACACTATTCATTACCCTCCATAGCATAAGGTCCACTGACCCTTATTTATTTGCTGGAGAATAGTTATCTCTGAATCACAACCACCATCACGAATTATTAGATTTGGATGATGTCATCCTCCTCGATGACATAATCCATCCTTCTTGATAGTTTTTACTCAAAAAATATTCAATTGATCACCCATACTTCTCGGTGGTGACACTAGTTTAGACTTGGTCCTAACTTGAATTCATGCTTGGAAATCTAAATTCATAACTAGCAGATAAATTTAAGTGTTGATAATGAAAGCCATCGAAAATATATACAAATGGGTATTATAGTTTAAATAAAATTTTAACTATAACTATAAAATTCTCTTTAGAAATATCAATAAAGTAATAAAGTAAAGCTATATTTTAGTCTTCACTATATTCCAACTATGTTATAAATTTATTCTTTGAACCAAAATTTTAAACTAACATATATCTATTTAATTATTTCTCTATAAAACATCCTAAATTAATAAATCAAATACCCCTATTTTTATTTAATTAATACTACTAACTATATTCACTTCTCAATTAAAATCCTAAATTTAGGAGTTAATAAATTAAATTAACACGTCTACCACAAGTATACACTTTTGACTAAGCCAAAAGAGTTTCACGATATACAAATATCTTACCATTTTACAAATCCAACTAATGGAACATCCACATGATTAATGTTTCATTTATCATGAAAATTTATAATATCTACTAATTTTTATGCATAACAAGGTCTATCGAATGTTGAGCTAAAAAATCATTCGTCTCACTGAAAAACCTATAATCAATTTTGAAGATAAACCATGTAATTTATACCATATTTGTCCACTATATTGTAATTCTCTAAAAATTCAATTCTAAAGTTGATTCCACTAAGTTTGAATGGAAGACGCACAAAACTAGATATCAACTTAATAATTTTACCTACCAAGAACATCTTTCATATGGTTATGTAAATCCAAGGTAAGTATTGTTAAAGATGCATTACAATTTGGCTATCCTATGGTGAATATGATTTAATAGAGGAAACACCTTTTCCAACAATGAGTTTTAAAGATACACTACACTCAATCAATGATTATATGAAACCAATATTTAGAAGCACGTAATGCAAGAGATTTGCTAAATAAATGATTTAGCTATAGGTGTGAGGTTCAAAAGATTAAAACTCTCATCTAACGTTGAGTTCACATAATATTAGTTCTCTATTTTTAATTTTGGATAATAATTACTTTAAAATTATCCAAGCTCTAAATATGCAATTAAATAATCAAATCTTATTTTTGCAAATTCGCACGAACATGAAATCTTAGTGGAAAATTAAAACCTTAATATAGGCATGATAAGTTTACTCTATTATTACTCCAAAGGTTTATACAGATAATAAATATAAATGATACATTTATTTAGATAACACCTAATGGTATATGCCCAAACCAAATACATACAGGGTTATTAAATGGACATCATACAAACTGGAACAAATTCCACCTCCATTTGAAAACTCATTTTGATCGAAAATGATCAAATAAAAGGGTTTCCACATTACGATGAATTAGACTTATTGAAACAATGAACTTATTCATTGACACGATTTTATAAAGATATAGGACTTATAATTCTTAATACAACAAAGGTACATCCATCTATTTTTAGATACCGCATTCAAAGGTTTGCTACAATCTCAACATAGTATTTAAGAAGTATATAAAAGTATTGTTTCTTTTGAATGGCATCTATAAAAGAAATTAAAGCTAGTACACCAACTAAAGCATCGCATCAACAAGTCATAAAGTTGAATTCATCAACTTCATTATTTATTATTTCAACAAATTCAAAAAAAATAGTTGATAAAGTTTTACACGGTAGCTTCTGCTCACTCATCGCATCACTTCTCACATTGAATTACTTCTAAGCGCGTGACCATCGGTTCAAAATAATTCCACGTCATAGGATAAGGATTGCGACTATGTAAGGGTTAGCACGGTTATATATGCAGTGCAACTACATGCAAACAATCCCTATTATGCACAACACACTCTAATTGTAATTCACACATACAAAAACTAAGTTATAATACTATAATTTCTACTCTATATTTGATATTTTTTTATTTTTTTATTTTTTGTCATACACAATTCTTTATATACTTCTCCATTGTCAAATAATTTAAAAAAATATTAAAAACATACACATATCAATTAGATTTTAACTTCTTTTTCAAACTCAGGTTTTATATGGTTCAATATGTTTAGAAGTACCTTCATCAATTCATGGTAATCAAATACAATATCTCCACAAACTAATATTCATATGGAAAATAATATCTAGAGCATCAATAACCAAAATCAAGTATTCATAAAAAACACATACTGAGAAAAGGAATAATGTCGACCTCTTACGTTTGATGGATTAAAAACCAACTCTTTTTGGAAGAGACAACACTACAACATGAACATGCAATTTCTGTACAATCAATAAAGAGAGAGAGACCTCCCCCTTAAACATATTATTCTTTCTTATAAAGGTTCAATCATTCACATACTTTCAACACATAAGTTATTTTCATGCAATTTGAGATCCTGGTTTTTGCATAGTGGCACGATGGTCGATAGCCAACGGAGCAAGCTTCGCTTGATTATATATATATAACATATAGATGTTATTTTATCATTTTGTATATGTATATATATTTTTTATTTTTAAATTTTTTATTTTATGTTATTATTAATTTAAAAATTTTAATTAATATGCATATATATTGGATTTTGACAAATGAATGCAAATTATCCCTAAAAATGGAGGCAAAAAATAATTTAATACAAAAATAGATGCAAGCAAACCATGCAATTGCAAAAAATATATTTCCCTATATGAGTTTGCCTCCGTGAGGTTCAATGTACTCGCAAACGTGGTGCTATTAAAGCACTGACATCATATACCAACTTACCTGAGCGATAATCCTTATCCTTCTGCCAGTGGTTGAGCAACAATTACACTACACTTCTTATCACATTTGCTACAACTCCTACACTCATAGAAAATCATTAGTAGTATCTTGTTCTAATAAAAATTGGCAAACAGATAAGGAAATCATTGGGATGTTACATTCTCCCCCACCAAAATTTAACATAGTCCCTATGTTAGCCAAAATAGTTTTGTAGATTTTAAATTAAAAGATTAATAAAAGTATATATAAAAACATCAATTCATATGTTAAGAAAATATGCATTAATTTCACCAATAGTATATCAAAATATACATTATAAATCCCAACATACATAAATTTATATATCAAATTGTAGACATGAAATATTGACTCATTTTCCTTAGTTTTCCTTCCAAATAAGTAAGGTCATCTTTGACATTAATTTTACCTAAATAAATCTCCTCCAAATCTCCCAAAACCTACACCATTGGATAGGTCTCAAAAATATCTTTCCAATGGTATATTATATGTCCAATTTCGACACCGTTTGACCCCTCAAACTACCAAAAAACTATGTACATGTCTAACCTCCTAACGAGATCATACAATACGATCTTTGATTGTACGATACGATATTTGATTGTATGATACGATCATATATCGTACAATATGATCTCTGATCATAAGGTACAACATTTAACCGTAAAATATGATCCTTGATTGTACATATGATCTTGACCAAAAACAAAAAGTGCTCAATTAAACAAAATGACAAATCAAGTTGTAACCATTTTTATCTTTACCTGTGCAACCATGCGGTAGTTACAAGAATGGATCTGTCGATCAGTCTTAGCTTGGAGGAGGTTGCAACCCATCTTCTAGCTCAATTTCATCATCTTGCCTAGACTATTTAATCAAGCACCTCTCACCTCGAATCTCTCCTGACTCTTTGACATAATTTTAGCACTCAAATTGCTACAATTTCTGCATTAGGCCTAGGCATTTTTTTGTTTTGTGCAGGATCGAAGGATACGATCAGTGATCAGAGAATACGATCTAGGATAGGAGGATACAATATTACTATTTATGGATGATCTTGTTGTTTTTGTATGATTTTAATATTTTGGATGATCTTGCTATTTCTGTACGATCTTGCTATTTCTATACGATCTTGTTGTTTCTGTACGATATTGTTGTTTCTATACGATCTTGCAGTTTCTGTACGATCTTGCTATTTCTGTATGATATCACCTATAGGTCACTTGGGGGTAACTCCAAGCTCTCGTTTGCATCCCTGTATCCTTAAATTTGTATTTTTACATCACATTTATCACTTGTTATCTCATATAGATCAGTATTTGCATATCATCACTCTTGGAGTTCATCAATTTGCATTTAATTGAATGCTTCACATAGTTCAAGGTATATACATGTCAATTCCTATTATTACTAGATTCAATAAGTCTTTTATGAGCTAATATCTATTCAATAAAAATTATAGCGCATTTTATTTTCTATTTTTTGCACTCTACTTATGAAAATAGAGGTTGCTGTTGTGATCGGATATTTCGATCACTGATCAGATGGTAGAATCATAGATCATGCGTATGATCTTGACCAGAATCATATGATCTTACCCTACTATGTATGATCTTTTATACAACAAAAATTACAATCTTCATCAAACTTTTAGATACAGGTCAGAGTTTAAGATCACTTTATAAGCATTGTATTATCTATTAAAGCCCTATTTTCTATTGTTTGATGTTTACATATGAATCAAAATTACATATAGGTTAGCATAGTTGTATATTGGCCAAACCAGGTGCATGTGAGATTTTCTAAAAGGAACACATCAAACAAACTCCTAAACCTAGTGTGGAGATAACTCTTAGGCAAACTACATTTTGCATTACCACATCATGAAATGTTGGATATATTTATTGGTAATTTGCAAGAACATCTATCTTATGAGCTTTCTACTACCACAGTAACCTCATTTGATCAAGCCATTGATCTAGCCATGAGGGTAGAATATGCTCTCATTAGTAGAGGATAATTTAAGAAGAAATATGAATATAAGACTCTTAAAAATTAATATAAGAATAAGCAAGTAGTGGGTGATGGGGTCACTAATAGCAGAAACAACTCAAATGTTAATCTTGCTTAAACCATAAAGAAATTTGTATTGAAAATCTTTGATAAGCCACCAAGAGAATTTACAAGATTGAATCAACCCCTGGATATTATTTTACCTCAATTATTGGAATAAGGCTTAATACGGTTACCTGAGGTAAGACAACCAGACACAACTGTAGCTGGCTTTAGAGTTGATTTGCATTGTAATTTTCACTAAGTATATGGAAATTCTATAAATTATTATAAAAGGTTGAAACACATGATACGAGACTTGATTGATAAAGGTAATATGGAAGTTCAACAATTCTCTGCAAACAATAATACCCAAAATAATACCCAAAAACAAACAAATCAAAATGCAAATCAAAATCTAGATATTTTCAACACCCCTTACCTAAGCATCGTAAAGAAACAGTAAATTAACTAGATCACAATGTTCCTCATCCAAATCGGTATATGGAAACCATTAGTAGCTTTTTACCACAACAAAGTTTACAAGCCTCCTATGTACCTACTTTTTCTACAGTCACAACTAGACCAATACAATACTTTCAAAATTCATCTTCAGAAGATACTAAAAGTGAAATATAAAGTAAAACATAAAATGAAATAGATATTACCTTAAAAAATTCAAATAGTTTTGAATATGAGTCAGATTAAATTATTCCCATCACATATTTACTAGTTCCAAAAGAACCATTCCCTAGAAGAATGACCACTCGACCCTCATCTCAAAAAACTCTTTCAATTGAAAAAATAGTAAATGCTAGACCTCACTTTGGTCACTTACAAAATAATAATATTTTGGGTTCTATTGGAACCATCACTATACAACAAGATAAAAATCAAAATTCCCAATTACAAACTCAAATAAATGATCAAGACCTAGGGATCTTACAAAATCCCTTACCCAATCATAAACAACAGGAAAATAATCAATTGTCATATCATAATGTACCTCATCATAATGATATTATTAGTTTAGTAGTAGATACTACAACAAAGAAAGTTCTTGCCCAATTAAATCATCTTGATAAACAAGAAATAAATTCTTCATCCAACCAACCTTCAAGACCTCTCTTAGTTTTGAAGAATAATCAGAAACAAGATACAAGCATAGAAAACCCATATTTAATGTTGAAGTCTCAACCTAAATTTTCCCTCAACATTCAACAATAATGGGACAATCATCCACATAATATATCTCTTTTGGAACTTGCAAACCTCTCCTATTCATAGGAAATATTTGTTCTTTATTCTCTCTTTCTTTATCATTGCTACAACAAGTTCTCTACTCTTTTCCTCTTTATCATCATTGCCACTTTTTTTTGTCACATTTTATCCTTAAATCTCTCTTTCATTATTGTTATAACATCAAGTTCTCTATTATTTTCCTCTTTATTATCATCATCATATTTTGTCCATCACTTTTCTTCATCTATATCTACTTATTATTCTTCATCACAACAATCTCAACTATTAACCAATCAGCTCCAATCACCTTCACTACAACCAAATTATCTTTCAAAACCTCCTTTGATTTTGAAGCCACCTTAGACATGCTATACGCAAATCATGTTTTATAGTGTATATATATCATCTTGTATATATTACCAATTCCATCATAAAAAAAAAAAACCAAATAAAAACAAAAAAAAAAATCAAAATATATGAAAAATTTCACAAAAATATTTCAAATTAGCATTTCACATCATTATTTGTTATTTTCAAAATTTTGAGTTATATTTTACCTTATTTCGCATAAATTCAAAAGTTATCTTGAACCATGCACTTAATTTACATCTTATATAATTCTGATTTTATCACTTTGATTATAAATCTCTCTTGTATTGAAAAGCACTATTACTCCATTAAATAAATTTTGAGTTTTGGGAAATGATCTTGCTACTTCTTGAACCAGGAACACATTCTCACATCTTAAAAATGATTTGTTTTAAAATTCAAAAAATATACTACATAGTAGTTTTAGTTCCTTAAGCAAAAAGTTTCCCTTGCTATCCTATTATGCACATGGTCTATAATACTGTGAATTGGCAAAAGGACACGCTCCCTCCCTACCCAAATAAAATCCCTTGCTCTACATCTAATCTAGGCAAGTATCCTAAAAAGAAAATGAAAAAGAAAAAAAAAGCAAAGAAAATAAAAAAATAAGAAAATCAAAAGCAATAAAACCCCCTTGTTATAAAAAGGACAAGAAATTCCTATTCCAAAAATCATAAGAAAAGAAGGGGGTAGTGAGCTTGAATTCCTGGAATTCCTCAGTTATTCAAAAGCCATGAGGTAAGCCCCATAACAAGTGGTTTGTGCCCAACCCGTTTGACCTTGGATAATCCCTTTCACATAGTGACATGTCTGTCACATTAGCGACCTTATTTTGTATAGACCAATGTCCGCTTGTCGATTAGCTAGATTTTGGTAACTAGAATTACATAGTAGTTTGGTATAGTGGCATGCACAAAATTATGGTTAATGAACATTTCACTTGCACACATTGGTTCATAAAAGTTTGCTTGTATCACTACCTTACTCAAAATCGGTACATCAATTTCACAAGCATACACATTTGATCCTTGAGAGATTTTTTATAATTATGACTAATCAAGATGGATAATGAACTCACACATCACACACTGGTTCTTGATAAATTTGACTTTGTCTTGGAAATAATTTGAAATATTTCTTTGAATTTTTTTAGAAAATATTAGTTTATAACTATTCACATTAATCCATATAACTTCATTTTTTGCAATTACATACAATATATATATTGTCTTCAAAAAATTTCAACATGTCAAAATTATTTAGTTTCAAAATACAACTTGCATTTTCAAAATCATATATAATCATGCATTGCATTTTGACTTTGCGATGATGGTATAATTCCTAGTAATTATTTTTCTCAAATTTCACATTAGGAATTCTATGCCTAGCACAAGTCATCATTCCCAATTTTTCATGCTTAAATCCTTTATGTCCCTCACAAAAATAATTTTTATCAATCTATTTTCTTAAAATTAATTTCTTTTAAAATCAACATCTCCTTTCATCATTATAAGCCTCAAGGTCACTCTTGAACCCATAATCTTTTGGTATTAGCAATACAAAACTTCCTCACAACATGATCTGATTCATGACCTAGCGAGCATTTATCTCCACCAACGGTCATATAACAACACAACATCCTTTAAGGTTCATTGCTAATCCATCTATTTTATCGCCACACAAAAAACATCTTATGTTTTTCAAAAACACTTTACAACAATCATTTCCTTTTATGTTAAGCATGATCAAAATGTTCAAAAATAAAAGCATGATTACAAGAAATTATGTAACACAACCATCATAAGAAAATTTAATAAATACCCAAAAAATCACACAAATTCATATAAAACAAATAATATCAATATATATAATTCAAAAATTTCAAGTTTTCCACCAAATATAGAATTTGGTGCAAAAACTCGAGGGGACATCCTAGTCAGTAAATTAGTAATTATTTTTCTAAAACATCAATTTCCCATGAACTATTCATTCTAAACCATCTACTCCTTTTTATCCATGTCAATCATAATCACTTCTACTCAAGTGTCTACACTTTTCTTTGATGCATTTATTGTTCATAAATATGCCAAAGAGGGGGCAAAATCTAGACATGAAAAATTGACTCATTTTCCTTAGTTTTCCTCCCAAATAATTAAGGTCATATTTGAGATTAATTTTACCTAAATAAATCTCCTCAAAATCTCCCAAAACCTACACCATTGGATAGGGCTCAAAACAAGATTTCCAGTGGTATATTATATGTCCAATTTTGACATTGTTTGACCCCTCAAACAACCAAATAACTATGTACATGTTTAACCTCCTGACAAGGTCGTACGATACGATATTTGATTGTACAATACGATAAGAGATCATATGATACAATCTCTGATAATATGGTACAATCCTTGATTGTACGATATGATCCCTAATCATACATACGATCTTGACCAAACATAAAAAGTGCTCAATTAAACAAAATGACAAATCAAGTTGTAACCATTTTTGTCTTTACTTGTGCAACCGTGCATCAGTTATAGGATTGGTTGCAACCCATTTTGTCTTCTATCCCAATTTCATTAGCTTACTTATTCTATTTAATCAAGCACCTCTTGCCTCAAATATCTCTTGACTCATTGACATATTTTTTACATTCAAATCGCTACAATTTCTCCATTAGGCCTAGGCATTTTTCTTTTTTATGCAATATTGAAGGATCGATGATCAAATAATATGATCTGGGATAGGAGGATATGATATTTCTATTTTTGTAATATCTTGATGTTTTTGTACAATATTACTATTTATGGATGATCTTGCTATTTTTGTATGATCTTACAGTTTCTATATGATCTTGTTGTTTTTGTACGATCTTGTTTATGTATGATCTTGTTGTTTGTGTACGATATTGTTGTTTCTGTACGATATCGCCTATAGGTCACTTGGGGGTAACTCCAAGCTCTGGTTTGCATCCCTATAGCCTTCAATTTGCATTTTTACATCACATTTATCATTTGTTATCTCATATAGATCAGTATTTGCATATCATCACTCTTGGAGTTCACCAATTTACATTTAATTGCATACTTCACGTAGTTCAAGGTATATACATGTTAATTCCTATTAGTACTACATTCAATAAGTCTTGTATGAGCTAATATCTATTCAATAAAGTCTATATCACATTCTATTTTCTATTTTTTGCACTCTACTTATGAAAATACAGGTTGCTGCTATGATCATATTTGTCAATCACTGATCGAATGGTACAATCACAAATCATATGATCTTGCCCTACTACATACGATCTTATCTGCAACAAAAATTAGAATCTTCATCATATTTTTGGATACAAGTTAGAGTTTAAGATCACTTTATAAGCATTGCATTATCTATTAAAGCCTTGTTTTCTACTATTTGTTGTTTACATATGAATCAAAATTGCATATAGGTTAGCATATTTGCATATTGGCCAAACTAGGTGTATGTGATATTTGCTAAAAGAAACGCATCAAATAAAATCCTAAACCTAGGTGTGGAAACTACCATAAAATATTTCCTAATGAACCCTAAACAATTCGTGGAAAAATCACCAAAGAATACACGACCTCAAGTGTATCTCTCCGAGGTGTATACCTACTATTATCCCATTCCCCTTTGAGGCATAGATCCATTAGCCTAGAGGAAATAAGTGTGATAATTTTAGAGCTACATAAATGTTCAAATTTTTATGAAAAAAATCACTCTTCAAACAAGAATGAAAATTGTTGTTTGATTGCTGCCACATATTCCCATGTGGCATTTATTTCTGAGTAGAGATCTCATTGGACTCTACATCGTTCAACAACCCTTTTCCTAAGTTGTTTGGTTCTATATCCTAGAATCTTGATAGGGTGAACCTCAATGAGCTACGGATCTGATTTCTCTAAATGAGAAACATTCAAAATATGTGAGGAATATGCTACATATTTTTAAAGGAGGGACACATGGAAGGTACTATGGATTTTGAATAAATTATGTGGAAAAGCTAATTTGTAAGCAGTAAGACTAATTTTGATGATTATTTTGAGTGGTCCTATAATTTTTAGGCTAAGTTTAGTGGAATTTATGGAGCTTTTGGTTTGTTTGACTCTCAAGAAAACTTTATCACTAATAGTAGACTCTCTAGGAGTTCAGTTTATATCAGCATAGCTCTTCTAACAATCCACAACTTCTCAAACACGTTGGTATATTTCTTTCAAGTAAACCTTCATTATTTTCATAGCATCATGACTGATCATTTCTTGAATGTCCAAATTATCCTATCTCAATGGGATTCTACACCTGTACCCATATAGATCTTCAAATGGGGCCATGCCCAATGTGGCATGGTAACTATTATTATAATAAAATTCCACTAGAAAGAGGTAATCTTCCCACTTGCTCTAGTGGTCTATGTAGTGCATACATACCATGTATTTTATCACTTGGTTGACCCGCTTGGTCTATCCATCCATTTCAGTATGGTAGGTTGTGTTGATGTTAAGCTTTGTGCCCCATGCTCGGTGCAAAGCTTACCAAAATTTAGAAGTAAATCTTGAATCCATATTAGATATAATTATCTTAAGGAAAGCATGTAGTCTCACAATTTCCTGGGCAAACTTCTAATGTGCATCCCTATGATAGTTTTGTTTGCTGGTCTGATTTTTGTCTCTGAAAATCTGATGTTTTTTTGACTAATTTTTATTTTGTTTTATGTTTTACTGATGCTTGAATGCAAAGTATTTTTTTCTTTTTTTTTAGTTTTTTTGATAATTGATGCTTGCAAATGTGCATAAATAAACACTCTATAAATCATGGAAATAACTAGAAATGAAATAGAATTGGAACCAAATATAAATCTAAGCAAACAACATTATTTTATTCAATTTTTTCTAACCTGGAAAATGCAAGTACAAGCCTGATACAAAAATCTGGAAATGCATTTCCTACCGCTGCAACACTAAAATATTCATATCTTCTTCAATTCAACTCTTATTTGCGTGCCATAAAGTGCAATGGATTTTTTTTTGCAATATGCCAATATCTGGGTAGGAAATGCCCTCAAATCTACAGCTTAGAATTTGGTATGAATCCTAAGGTTGTATGGCCTATGTTGGAAATGTCCGACCTCTTCAATAAATTGAAATTTGCTCCAAATATTATGAACTAGTACTCCAAAATGATTGCCACAGTGAAGAAATTTTTATGCAAAAAATACCCATAACAATATTTATCTCTGATTTCTAGCTATGAGCAAAATGAGCATTCATCAACACAAATGGAAGTGTATGAGTAGCTTGAGAAGTGTACCAAAACTTCAGAAAATTGCAAAATTAAAGCATATCTAGATAAAATAAAATTACAGGAAGCAAACCCAGATCATTATCTCAAGCACCCATCACATTTGCTCTGATCATGAAATCCTATTTTGCAAATTTGTGAAGCCCAACTAAATATCCTGAATGAAGACTCCAAAATTTTGACTAGGTGAGATCTTTTACCCACGAAATCAGAGTTACTTATGAAGGTTTTCATCTCCACAAGCCTTAGACTACAAACCTAGTATGAAACCGATAGAGTTTTGTTATGTTGGAAAAATAGAATGAATCCAAATGAGCTCTCATGCCAATAATATAAGGCCACGCCCAAGAGAAGCTTTTTTGGTTTTTTGGTGCCAAAAGTAAATTTTGAAATAATATTATTTTATTCCCTTATATCTCTTATGACTTCATTAATATGGGTGTCCAAGTTGTACCCCTGCCTAGTAGATGTAACATTGTTTTAAAAGGTGGCCTTATGTACCCATTTTAATATTACTTTATGAATTTATAAAATAATTTAAAATTATTATTTTCTCATCAAGAGATGCCAACCTTAGAAACTTAGGTAAATTTTGCATCAACAAGATAAATGAACTCTGCAAATGGGTGAAACTTCCTCAGGCCCGTTACATTGCTAAAAATAGCAATGTCTATAAATAGTAACCTCCATAAGAGACCCATTGAATCCCTTAACAACTACACTGATTAGCCTATAGGGACTCTGGATAGGCTATCAGGAACTGACATAGCTCACGATTAAGAAGGGGACATTACAGTCCTCCCTCCCCAAGATTGCTTGTCCTCAAGCAATCAAAGATCTGGATGCTGAAGAATCTCTTCGCTCTCCCAGGTAGCATCTTCAACAGGTAAATTCTGCCACTTCACCAAGTACTCTCTCACTGTCCTCCTCCTGAGAGTACGCTCTCGTGTATCTAGAATGGTCTCCGGAATCAGTATCAATCTCCCCTCATCATCTAAAGGGGGTAACTCTACCAGTGGAACTACCTGCTGCCCAAGCGCCTTCTTGAGGCAAGAAACATGAAATACATTATGCACCTTGCATCCCTCAGGTAACTCCAACTCATACGCAACCTCACCAATGTGCCTGATGACTCGGAATGGACCATAGTAGCGAGGTTTCAACTTTTTTGCACCACTCTTTTTCAGCGAAGACTGTCGGTAAGGTTGTAACCGCAAATACACCATATCCCCAACCTCAAATGAGTGCTCGGTCCTCCGCTGATCTGCATACTTCTTCTACTGATTTTGCACTTGCTAAATATTATCCTTCAACGAGCGCACAATGTCCTAACACTCCTACAGAATATCACGTGCCTTAGGCACCCTACTGTCTCCCAGTATCAAATCTATAAGGCTAGGTGCCTCATAACCGTAGAGTGCCATGAATGGTGACATCCTGATGGACATATGATAGGAAGAATTATAGCAATACTCTCCCAAATAGAGCCATCTGACCCATGCCTTCTACTGCCCGGATATGTAATTGCGTAGGTACCCCTCTATCCATTTATTCACCACCTCGGTCTGTCCATCAGTCTGGGGGTGGTAACTTGTGCTTGGTGTCAACTCCGTGCCACATAATCGGAACAACTCTTACCAAAACAAGCTGATAAACTTGCTGTCCTGATCACTAATGATACTCTTTGAAAGCCCATGAATTTTGAACACCTCATAAAAAAACAAATCAGCCACCTGAGCAACTGAATAGCTTACTACAATCGCAAATAAATGAGCATACTTAGTCAACCTATCAACTACCACATATATACAATCACGTCCCTGAACCTTGGGTAGTCCTGTCACAAAATCCATAGAGACACTTTCCCATTTATTGGATGGAATGGGAAGTGGCTGTAGCAATCCTGCCAGATACATATGCTCATTCTTATTCTGCTGGCAAACTAGACACTCCCTCACATACTGCAAAATATCATCCTTCATCCCCTTCCATGAGAATCTCTCACGGATCTGTCTGTAAGTCTTATAATAACCTGGGTGACCAGCCATGGGAGTGTCATGAAAACACCAAAATATCTGCCTCCTAACCTCAGAATCAACAACTAACCAAATGCGCCCCTTATAGAAGATAAGTCCATCCCGCACGGTGTATCTGTCATCACTCTACGTACCATCCAGAACACTACTAGCAAAAGAATCCCATGCATAATCAACAATGATGACATGTCTCCAATCACTAGATATCTCGGTGAGAGAGCAAATGTGAGGTTTCCTAGATAAGGCGTCGACAACTACATTCTTCTTGCCCTTCACATACTCAATATCGAAGTCATAGGCAAGAATTTTGCTTACCCATTTCTGTTGTCTATCATTCAGGTATTTCTGGTTGAGAAAGTATCTCAAGCTGTTATGATCCGTCTTCACCACAAACCTACTCCCAACCAGGTACTGCCTGAATTTGGCCAAGGTATGGATAATGGGGACTGTCAAATCAGTTGCAGAAGGTGCCCTGGTGCACTCGCTGAACGCCCGCCTGCTTCTGGATTGGGGTTATAGACGTCGGTCTACGTCTGAGACTGCGGGTAAACGCCCGCGGGAACTTGCGACAAGAATGGGGGATTCTATAGAGTTCTGTAGAAGGGATGGCGGCGAAGTTGGTGACGGATGCGGCGATGGATGCGGCGAAAAGGGACAGCGATGGATGGGTAGGTTTAGCTGAAGAAGAGATAGATAGCGATAGATAGCAAAAGAGAGATAGTAAAAGAGATAGCAAAAGACATAGGGTTTGAGCCATCAAGGTGACTCAATTTATAATCTACTCTTAGGGCACACTTTAGGGTTTTAACGACACTTTGAACGTGTGGCTAAGATTAAAGTGGATACAAGGGTAGAGAATAAATCTAGGTTGTGAAACGGATTAATATGGATGGACGGAAGAGATTAAATGAAGGATGGACGACTCAGATTAAATCACTTAAAGTATCTTTATATATATATTAAAATATATTAAAATATATATATAAATATTAATTTAAATAAATTTGGGAATGAAAAATGGCGAGAAAGGTGAAATTGGGCCAAATAATGGCGGGAAAAGGTGAAATTGGGCCAAATAATGGCGGGAAGGTGTGGATTTGGGCCAAATAATGGCGGGAAGGTGGATGACTGACACATGGCTGACAGGAAGGTATAGATGACTTGCGAGTGGCTGGATTTTTGTGTCTACAGATGCCCCTTTTTGAGCTGCTTTGTGTGAAGACACAATGCAGCACAAAAACTTAAGACACCTGAAAAGCTGGATCAGACGCAACTCTCTCTCAAGACTAAAGCACAACTTTGAAGACCAAAGAATAAAAGAATATTTAAAATTTTATCATCTTACCCCCTCAATTGGCGAGCGAGAATGGTTCTCACAAGCCAATTGGAAGAAATTTGGAAGAAAATGAACCGTTTTTGCCCCAACGGTGAAAAAAGGGGTTGGTGTATGAACCATCTATTTATGTCCCAACGGGAAAGGGGTTGGTGTACAAACCGAGAAAAGAATATGAATGAAGACGATATGAGTGATGTGAAAGATGGACCGTTTTCTGCCCCAACGGTTATAAAGGGATTTTTGCCAAATTGTAAGTTCCATGATCATGTAAGATGAATTCCACTATAGGAAAATTAGAAATTGATAACGGATGCCCCAACTCCTGTGTGTGAGTCCATACTGTTAATGAAATTGCCTTGTTGGCGCCATTGATATGCAGAGATGAAATATGCATGAAAAGAATCCAAAACTCAGAGATGCTCCTAGTGACTGTATGGATAATTCCTCGGGTCGAAACCAATCAACCTAGGTATCCTCAATCTCTAGCAAGACTCAAAATAATGATGATATTAAAGATTTTCCATGTTTAAGGCCCCATGAACTAGGCCATCAATGACAACTGTTGAGCAGATTAATCTTGGTATGAGGTCACTTGAAAAGTAGAATACCCAAAATTGATTTCAAATTTTTGAACAGTGAAATAATTGATGATGATAAATGGTAAGTGTCCTTATGGTGGTTTAATCCTCTTACCGAATTGCATGGATGCAAATCGCTGCAATCGCCAAGGTGATAGAATATACCACTAGATACGAGGTTTACTTTAATTTGATTTGACAAAAATATGCATGATGAAAGAAGAATGAAAGAAATTGACGATAGATCAGAAGAATTGATGAATGTGGTTAATTTTGTGAAGGTTCTGAATGTTTTTAACCCAATTTGTAAATCAATGATGAATGATGCGCTTTTTGAGAAAAATGACAAAATTTGTTTCCAAAACTGTTGTAACCTTCACAAAATGTTTTATTATGATAAGAAGAATGGATGGATGCAATTTGATGAAATTTGGAGGAGGTAAGCTTCAATTTTGTAAGTTTTGTTCTTTTATTCAATACTGACACCAAACGTTGGTATGCATTTGGAGGTGGCAGAAATGCCCGCCAGTGTTTGAATGCATCATGAAATGCCCCACTGTGTTTGAATGCGCCATGAAACACCCCACTACATTTCAGGGTGCCAAAACCAACTATTTAAACAGTTTCAATGAGAATTTCGCTCATTTGTGCGTTCGAGCTTGAGAGAAGTGCGTCTGAGGGAGTGGAATGAAGTGAAGTGAAGTGAAAGGTTGTGTGGGAGAGTGAAGCACACGGGAGCTAAGCTATGAAACCCGATATGCTTATGTGGAAAAGTTGTGCTTAGCAGTGGTTTTTGCCACTAAGAAACTTTGTCATTATATGCTTAGTCAAACAACATATGTCATAGCTAGAGAAAACCCTCTGCGTTATATGATGTCTCGCACTTATAATAACACTCGTACCGCTAAATGGACAATGTTGCTTATCAAATTCGATCTTGAATTCATTAGCCAAAAATCTGTTAAAGGTCAAGTTATAGCCGATCAACTTGCGGAAGCTCCACTACCTAGTGATCATCCTTTGATTATTGAGCTCCCAGATGATTCGGTATTTGCTATCACTGAACAAGAAGAGGACATCATTTCGGAGGAAGATGTTGACATCATGCTATTCTTTGATGGCTCTAAGTGCACGAAAGGTCAAGGTGCTAGAGTTGTGTTTCATACACCTCAAGGGATTCCCATCCCTTTATCATTCAAACTAGACTTCCAATGCACCAATAATACAGCAGAGTATGAAGCCTTAATTTTAGGTCTTCAATCAGCCATAGCTATGAGCATTAAGCGTATCCGAATATTTGGGGATTCTCAACTCATGGTTAAACAAATTACAGGAGAATACCAAGCCAAAGAACCTACCATTAAGCTTTATCATGATGTAGCAATGAAGTTGCTCTCTAAGTTTGATTGGTATGATATCACTAGTTTGCCTCGTTCGACTAATAGATTTGCGGATGCCATGGCCTCTCTTGGATCATTGATTCCAAAGGACTCCCTTGGAGAGGTACAGCCCCTAATAATTTCCACAATATCTAAGTCTGCAATTGTCCGTGCTGAGTCTAAGGATGAAAAATATGTTTTCTTTATCCATTCGGATCCATATGAGCCTTGGTCTAGTGAGATAGTAGCCTTCCTCAAGTTTGGAACACTCCCATCTGATTTGTCTCGAACTGCCTGTCATTGTTTTAAGCAAAAGGTAGCTCATTTTGTTCTTTTGGGGGATGTATTGTATAAACGTGGATATGATGGAGTACTCCTCCGCTATCTAGAAGCAGGTGAAACACATAGAGCTATTGCTGAAGCCCATGATGGTACTTGTGGTGGTCATTTTAGTGGAATAGCCATTGTGAAGCATATTTTACGTATGGGGTATTATTGGCCCACTATGGAACAAGATTGTTGCAAGTATGTTAAACAATGTAAAAAGTGTCAATAACACGCTAATTTAATCCATATACCATCACAAGCTTTACAACCCATCCAAAGCATTTGGACCTTCTCACAATGGGGTCTCGATTTAATTGGCAAGATTTCACCTTCCTCTTTAGGACAGCATACTTTCATCATTACAGCCACTGAATACTTCACAAAGTGGGTTGAAGCTATTCCTCTAACCAGTCCGACAGGTCCTAGAATTGTGGAGTTTATACTTCACCATATCATTTGTCGTTTTGGTATTCCCTCTAAAATTATTTATGATAACGGCAAGTCTTTTAAGAATAAGGATGTTCGAGCTCTTTGCGAAAAGTATAATATCCAACATAGTTTCTCAACTCCTTACTACCCACAAGCCAATGGACAAGTT
The DNA here is from genome assembly GCA_028583015.1 of Wollemia nobilis. Classification (NCBI taxonomy): domain Eukaryota; kingdom Viridiplantae; phylum Streptophyta; class Pinopsida; order Araucariales; family Araucariaceae; genus Wollemia; species Wollemia nobilis. Next base: position 634,730 of record JAQPPZ010016361.1, read on the forward strand.
GAAGCTTCCAATAAGACCATAATTGCTATTCTTAAGAAACTTGTTAAATAAAATCATAAAGATTGGCATACACAAATCCCCTTAGCATTATGGGCTTACAGAACAAGCATCAGAACTCCCATTGGGGCAACGCCATTTTCTTTGGTCTATGGAACTGAAGCAATCATGCCTCTTGAGCTTGAGATTCCTTCCTTGCGAACTTCTTTGCAAGAATTTATCGATGATGATACTGCTAGACAAGCACGTCTTGATCAACTCACACTCATAGATGAAAAACGAATCAATGCTTTAGAGCATTTGCGATTTTATCAAGACCGATTGAAACGTGCTTACAATGCCAAAGTTCATCTAAGAGAATTTCAAGTAGGGGATCTTGTCCTTAAAGAGAATCAACAAAACACCAATGCATTGCTGCATCTTCGAGATAAATTCACGGCTAATTGGTTAGGTCCATATATGGTCACTGAAAGAGTGGGTAATGGAACTTATAGACTTGCCAGTTTAGAGGGAGAGGAAGAACCCGAACCACTTAATGTTATACACTTGAGGGCATTCTACGCATAGTTTGAATTTTATATGTACATATATACATGGCTTGTACAACAAAAAAAACAAAAACAAAAAAAAAACAAATAAAATAAATAGAATTTGCATTTCATTGTTAGTTGCATTGCATTTCATGTGCATACATCTCATTGAAAACCATAACATTTCATTTTCAGCCATAGTTGCATATCATGTTAGAGACCATTCTATATTTTGGATATAAAATTTGGTCAAGCAAAATTCATGTTGCCTTAATCAGGGGCACCTTCATAAAATCCATCAAACCGAATTGTCATTCGTACACCCATTTTCCATTTGCACATATTTACATTGCCAAAATGTTTTCGATCACTCAGCCATTCCTAGTGTTTTAAGCAAATTTTGAAATGCATGTCAAATTTCTCTAGGGCCATATCACAAATTACACTAAATAAAATCTTGAGTATTGGGAAATGATTTCAAAAGCGGTTTTGAACCTATCACATTTTCACATCTTAAAAACATCTTGTGTCAAAGAGAGATAACACCATCCTTGGGTTGTGCCTTGAAGTGAAAAGGGTAATCCTCGTTTGTCCTATCATGCAAACATAGTCCATAAAATAGTGATTCTTACCACTATCACAAGCAATCACAAAATATAAATATAAACAGAGTAGTAAGGATAGGGTAAAATTCTCATCATACTTCGGTTGAGAATTCGATTCCCCAAAGCTCTAAGGAGATGACCATTTTTCACACACCACTGATCCCAAATAAGTTGTAATGATCGTACTACTTGTCCGATCGAGACGGATAGGTAGTCATCCCCAAGGCTTACAAAGGTCAAAAACAACATGGACTATGGAGTTAACCTTCACCGAGGCTATAGACGCTTGACTGGCAATGGAGTATACTCATTGCGTGGCGACATGTCTATCCTCAAAAAGAGACCTCTAAATGCTCATACGGACAAACTAGCTTCGGGGTCTTCTCCATAACGGGGTTACCTAATTTATGCAAGATGAGGTTAATGAACACACTTGCACACACACGGGTTTTTGATTGCCTAGAGTCACTACCATGCTTTTGATTTGGTTAATGAACTCGCATGCACACACATTTGGTCCTAGTTGAATTAGGCAGTGTTAGTAAGTTTTTTTGATACCACTAGCATGTTTGAGTCTTTGTAAAGCAGGTCTTCCATATCAACCTCCATATCACCCTCCATATCTTCTTCCATATTCATGTCATTCCATACGTCATCCATTCACAAGCCACCAAGTTCGGTGCCCCTGATTAAACAATTATGATAACAGTTGGCTAAATCTAACTATCTAAAAGTATGAGTGCTTCTTAGTGCATATTTCATTTATTTAGTCTTGCATTAATCATCCATAGATTTGCATGTTACATACTTAGTCTCGCATTAATCATCTATAAGTGGGCATTCCATTCCATCACAAATGCATCAAAAACATTAAAACATATAAAAACATGCATCACAAAAACATAGACATTCAAACAAAAGAGAGTAAAACACCAAATAAATAAAAGCCATGTATATATATATATGTATAAAGGTCAAACTGTACAATAAATGCCAAAAGGCTACAATATACGATAGATAACCAAGGCTCATAAAGAGTGCATCTAAGCACTAAGCTAACCATCAAAAGAGGACCCCTGAGACCTAGTAGGAGCCCTAGACCTAGTGGTGTGCCTAGACTCACTACACCTAGAGACAGAGGAGGATGGAGGATCAGGCAACACAATGTGATGCCTAAACAATGTGTCCTCCAGAGCCTCAATGTAACGAGTCCTAGACCTAAGCCTAGATATGTCTATACCGTGTCGTCGCTCCCTCTCCGCTAGCTCTGCCTGGAGTCTCGTCACCCTGTCATCCTGGGGCACCCTGGTCGCTCTATCCAATCCTGCCTGCATCTGGGCCATCCTCTCCTCCTGAGCAACTAATCGGGCATCCCTATTTGCCGCCTGTTGCTCCAACCGAGCTATCCTCTCATCCCGGGTAGTTAACTTAGCATCGCGCTCTGCTATCTACTGCTGCAGCTGCGTCAACTCGTTCTCATGCCCACTAGGGGGTACTTCCCTAGCCTCTCCTACGGCCTCTCCTAGGCCCTCTCCGTCATCCTCCCCGTCATCTCCACTCTCTGGAGCCTACCGTGCCATCTTCCCATTTTTCCTTCGACTATCAGATCGAAGGCGGGGACCATCCCTACGCTTGGGAACCTCCACGGTTCCCTCGCCCTCTCTAACCCTAGCCTCGGGCTCTCTGGCTCCACCAACCACCAATGGTGGCTCCCACCTCGGCTCTGTGGCTATCCATCCAGCAGCTGTCACCCCGACATCGTCCACGTCAGGGATATCCATGTCCTCATCATCCTTTTCCGCCTCCCTCCACGACTCGGCACATGGCAAATCCCCCTTTGATCTGTGCCTCCGGTAGCGCATTGGCTCACCGGGGACATCCTGCCTCAATCCGACCTGGCGGAGTACTCGAGACATCTGTATGTACTCCACCTCGCTGTGGCTCCGACCCACTACCCATCTAGCCTGTTGCACCCATCTCAGGTGCTCTCCATCCCCGATCCACCTCGCCCCCCACCAGGGCCTCCAAATGACTTGGGCATCTATCAAGTCTGCCCATAGTCTCCTATACCATTGCCCCAATCTCACGGGGTGGCTCGGCTATTTCTCCTCCGCCACTGGCCATCTCCTACCATAAGCATGGCTCACATCCCAGTGAGCCCATGGCAACCCCTCCAGTCGGGCCACTCTAAAATGCTCCCAGCCCCAGCACTGGAGCACCACACTGCAACCTAGGCCCTTCCGACCCCGTCTCCGAACCTCATACAACTCCCGGTACACCTGCGCCAATAAAGCGGGTGCCCAAGCATACACTACCCTATTAGTGAGCATCTCGCTCACTACACCCATAAGGTTCCATGGGAACCTACACCCGATGTTGTTCGGGGCCACAATGTTGGTCAACACGAACATCATCAGAGCCTCCATCGCTACCAACTCCTTGGCCGTATACATGGCCAAGTATGGGATCCCCCCGCTCTCCGTCCGGATCTCTCTCCAGTCATCCCCAAACAACTTGGCCATCTCCGTGGCCCTATCTCGTCCAACCTCCACTCATGCCCCCTCCACGGGCACCTTGAGGATGTGGTATACATCCTCAAGTGTCATCGTCATCTCTCCAGTCGGGAGCTGGAACGTCCCCCGATCTGGATCCCACCTCTCAGCCAAAGCCGAGAGGTACCCCTCATCCACCCGAACTACCTCCAACCGGGCTACCTCCACTAGCCCCACTGCCTCCAATATCTCCCAGTCAGCCTGGTAAAATGACCTCCTCATCCCCGAAATAATAGGGGAGAATCGGTGTCGTGCTTCTAACACCCTAAGCTGTAAAACAACAAAACAAAAATTTGTTACAAATTTTTTTTCCAAAAAAAAAAAAAAAACACATAAAAGTACTTTCTTAAATAAACAAATACCTCAGTTGGCTGCACTGGCACATCTGCTCCCACCTCCACCATAGCTCCCGCGTGCTTCACAACTTCTCACTCCACTTCACTCCATTCCCCCAGACGCACTTCTCTCAAGCTTGAACGCACAAATGAGCGAAATTCTCTCTGAAATTGTTTAAATAGTTGGTTTTGGCGCCATGAAACGCAGTGGGGCATTTCATGGTGCATTCAGATGTAGTGCTATGTTTGCAGAGCGCCTAAACACCGGCGGGCATTTCTGCCACCCCGAAATGCACATCGGCGTTTGGTGTCAGTATTGAATAAAGGAACAAAACTTGCAAAATTGAAGCTTACCTCCTCCAAATTTCATCAAATTGCATTCATCCATTCTTCTTATCATAATAAAACATTTTGTGAAGGTTACAACAGTTTTGGACACAAATTTTGTCATTTCGCTCAAAAAGCGCATCATTAATCATTGTTTTACAAATTGGGCTAAAAACATTCAAAACCTTCACAAAATTAACCACATTCATCAATTCTTCTGATCTATCGTCAACTTCATTCATTCTTCTTTCATCATGCATATTTTTGCCAAATCAAATTAAAGTAAACCTCGTATCTAGTGGTATATTCTATCACCTTGGCGATTGCAGCGATTTGAATCCATGCAATTCGGTAAGAGGATTAAACCACCATAAGGACACTTACCATTTATCATCATCAATTATTTCACTGTTTGAAAATTAGAAATCAATTTTGGGTATTCTACTTTTCAAGTGACCTCATACCAAGGTTAATTTGCTCAACAGCCGTCATTGATGGCCTAGTTCATGGGGCCTTAAACATGGAAAATCTTTAATATCATCATTATTTTGAGTCTTGCTAGAGATTGAGGCTACCTAGGTTGATTGGTTCCGACCCGAGGAATTATCCATACAGTCACTAGGAGCATCTCTGAGTTCTAGACTCTTTCATGCATCTTTCATCTCTGCATATCAATGGTGCCAACAAGGCAATTTCATCAACGGTACGGATTCACACACAGGAGTTGGGGCATCCGTTATCAATTTCTAATTTTCCTATAATGGAATTCATCTTACATGATCATGGAGTTTACAGTTTGGCAAAAATCCCTTTATAACCGTTGGGGCAGAAAACGGTCCATCTTTCACATCACTCATATTCTTTTCTGGTTTGTACACCAACCCCTTTTCTGTTGGGACATAAACAGATGGTTCATACACCAACCCCTTTTTTTCACCGTTGGGGCAAAAACGGTTCATTTTCTTCCGAATTTCTTCCAATTGGCTTGTGAGAACCATTCTCGCTCGCCAATTGAGGGGGTAAGCTGAAAAATTTTAAATATTCTTTTATTTCTTTGGTCTTCAAAGTTGTGCTTTAGTCTTGAGAGAGAGTTGCGTCTGATCCAGCTTTTCAGGTGTCTTAAGTTTTTGTGCTGCATTGTGTCTTCACACAAGGCAGCTCAAAAAGGGGCATCTGTAGACACCAAAATCCAGCCACTTGTAAGTCATCTATACCTTCCTGTCAGCCATGCATCAGTTATCCATCCTTCCCACCATTATTTGGCCCAAATCCACATCTTCCCGCCATTATTTGGCCCAAATCCACACCTTCCCGCCATTATTTGGCCCAATTTCACCTTTCCCGCCATTTTTCATCCCCAAATTTATTTAAATTATTATTTATATATATTTTTTAATATTTTAATATATATATATAAATATAGTTTAAGTGATTTAATCTAAGCCGTCCATCCTTCATTTAATCTCATCCGTCCATCCATATTAATCCGTTTCACAACCTAGATTTATTCTCTACCCTTGGATCCACTTTAATCTTAGCCACACATTCAAAGTGTCGTTAAAACCCTAAAGTGTGCCCTAAGAGTAGATTATAAATAGAGCCACCTTGATGGCTCAAACCCTACTTCTATCTTCTTCTCCTATCTTTGCTATCTTTGCTATCTTTTGGACCTATCTCTTCTATTTCATCCTTTTCGCCGCATCCATCGCCGCATCCATCGTCGCCATCTCTTCTGCAGCACTCTGTAGAATTCCACATTCTTGTCACAAGTGCCCGCGGGCGTTTACCCGTAGCCACAGACGCAGACCGACATCTGAAACCCTGATTCAGAAGCATGCGGGCGTTCAGCGAGTGCACCAGGGCGCCTTCTGCAGCCGATTTGACAGCCACATTACTTCCAGGTGCCGCCTGGTCTAGCCGCGTTAATAGAGAACAGGTATAAATCAGCTTAAAGCAAGTAACTTCTTTTCTTTTATTAATCTGTTGTTGAATTCCTGCATTCTATTTTTCTAGGGTTTTAAATTGTTTCTGAGGGCTCACACAGTGGAGCCCTCTTATTAATTTCTAACTCCTTGATAGTGTTAATGTGTGCAGGATTTTAATGGCAGATCTGGTGTGTTGATAGCAGTTGTTTAAGCTGGAGTGGTCCGAGCTACAGGATACAACAAAGCCCACTCACCTTGTTGGGGTTAAATATATATTCTTCGGAGACGCCACCCATTGTGCCAGCTAGGGTTTCGGAGAACCCTAGCACAAACTATAATTTTTGTATCACAAAAAGGGTTACAGGCCCTGTTGTACTCAAAAGGAGTTTTTAAACTCCGTTGATTAATAAAAATCGTTTGTTTTGTACAACTGTGTTCTGTCTTACTTTTTATCGTGACTTCTTTATATTTTGTTTGGCGTTGTATCTTTAATCTACAATGGCCAACATCTCTCTATCATACACCGAGTAGCTCCTCTCGTTGTCTCTCAATTTCCTGCTCTCGAAAGCTATGGGGTGCTTATCCTGAGTAAGCACTGCGCCAATCCCATCCCCTGATGCATCACACTCCAATACAAAAGGTTTGGAGAAATCAGGAAGTGCTAACACAGGCGGAACATACCAACTGCTTGAACCTGTCAAAAGCTCTTTGTGCTAACTCTGACCATATAAATACCCCCTTCTTCGTCAAATCAGTAAGAGGGGCTGCCAACTATGAAAATCCACGCACAAACCTCCTATAAAAACCGCACAATCCAAAGAACCCCTTAAGCTGCATGAGGTTCTTAGGAGGTGGCCAGTCTAAAATCGCTTGGACCTTCTCAGGGTCCATCCTCACACCATCTGCACTGATAATATGTCCAAGGTATAGGAGCTCTGTCATCCCGAACTCACATTTGGACTCCTTGGCATACAAGGACTCCCTCTCCAATATACCCAATACCTCATCCAGATGGCTCAAATGATCACTCCTAGTCCCACTATACACAAGTAGATCATCAAAGAATATGAGCACAAACTTATGGAGTTGAGCACTGAATATCCTATTCATACAGGACTGGAAGGTGGCAGGGGCATTAGTCAAACCGAAAGGCATGACTGTGTACTCAAAGTGGCCATAATGACATCGGAATGCGGTTTTCTCAATGTCCTGCTCCCTCATGCGTATCTGATGATAACCAGACCATAAGTCAATCTTGGAAAAATAACGGGCACCATGTAGCTCATCGATCAACTCATCAATACGTGAAAGAGGGTACTTGTTCTTGATGGTGATCTTATTCAATGGCCTATAGTCTATGCACATGTGAAGTGTGCCATCCTTCTTCTTCACCAACACAACTGAAGAAGCAAACGGGCTCTTACTCGGTCTGATGAATCCCATCTCTAACAACTCCCTGATTTGCTTCTCTATCTCATCCTTAAACCATTTGGGGTGACGGTAAGGAGTAGAAATCACTGGCTTGGTCCTCGACTCAAGCTCAATCACATGCTCCATTCCCCTGTTCGATGGCTGTCCTGGAGGAATGTCACTGAAGACTCTACTATGCTTGTCAAGCAAAATCTGAATATCTTCAGGATAGTATCGCTTGGAATCTCCTGTATCCGTGGGTCTAATAATACACGTTGCGGCCCACTCAACCTGATTGTGTCTGAATAAGCTCTCCATGCGCTGAAATGACACCACCTTAGGCCCGCTGCTCGTGACACCTCTCAGCACTACATTGCGGCCATTAGACTTGAACTTCAGCTCCATAGTCTAAAAGTTCAAGACAATCTCCCCGAGTGACTTAAGCCACTGGATTCCCATCACAATATCAGAATCTCCAATGTTCACCACATAAAAATCATCTCTCACCTCATAATTACCCAACTGGAAAGAGAGTTGTGGAATCTTCTTCGTGCATCCTATAGTAAATCCATCAGCTACCATGACCTTGAACTCACTAATATTCTTCATCTGTAATCCCCTGCGTGAGACTAGGCCCTCATCAATGAAATTATGTGTTGCCCCTGTATCTATCAATGTGATAATTCGCTGACCCTTAAGAACTCCCCTGATTTTTAGCGAATCATTACGGTGTAAACTGTGCAACTATGCCGCCACCGGCTCTCCATGAGTGTCGGTTGGTGTCTCTTCTTGTGGATCATCTTTAGCATCAATACCTATGGTGAAAATGTGTCTCTCATCATCGAAATCTGAAGTATCTGTTTGCTGATCGGAGTGATCAGCAAAGTCATCCTCGGCTGATTGGTACTCTATCTGATTAGCCTTGCCCTTGCTTGCGCATCTGTGTCCAGGGGCCCATGGTTCTTTGCATGAATAGCACAAATTTTTCCTTCTAAGATCATTCATGGACTCCTTATCACCTTTGTGAAACTCTTTCCTTTGCTCCTTATGCTCATGATGGAAAGGTTTCTTGTTGTCTTTACTAGGAGGAAACTTAGAATATGATTTAGCTCTAGGGGTGGCTAGCTCCAAATTACGTGCTTTCTTGATTGCCTCCTGTAGAGATGATGGGTCAAACGCCTTGACCCAACCCCGTATAGGTTCTGTAAGGCCCTCCATAAAAAGTATTGTCAGTCTTCTCTCAGACACATCAGATACCATCACCGATAATCTCTGAAATTCTGAAATATAAGTCTCTAGGGACCCAGTCTGTCTCAACTGTGCCAACTCGCGAAAATGCAACTCCGGATCCTTCCTGTCAAACCTGTCTATCAGCTTATCCATGAACTCTGCATATGATGTGATATACCTATGCCCCAAAGTGTGCAATCCATGGTACCACCAATCGTGTGCAAGGCCATCTAAGTGTAATGTAGCGAACTTAATCGCCTCCTCCTCAGGAATGGATCTAAGTGTGACATAATTGTCTAGCTTCTCAACCCATGATCTCGCTGAAACCTTCCCACTGCCATCAAAATGGGGTAAAGTGACCTTTCCTAACACCTGGTGCAAATCACGCTGTGGGGGCCCTCGTTGGTCATGTCTATGTGTATTAGTCTTGAGCCTCCTCTGATGCATGAAATTCTCCAATGTAGTCATAGATTTGATCTCCTCCAGCAGGGTAGAATATTCTGCATATGCCTCTCTGTACTCATCAACCAGAGGTAATGGTGCCTCCTGTGCAACCTGTGACTCAACCCTCGATGTGAAAACTGGTTGTAGAGGCCTAGGATTAGAGGAGGTAAGTCGGCTAACATGCTGATTTGTCCCACTGGACTCTGCTGTGTGCTCCCTAGTATGTCCTACGTTGTCTTGAGTCTGAGTATGAACTGCTATGTTCTGGGTAAGTTTGGCTGTCAACTGGGACATCATATCCATCATCATTGTGAACTGCCTCTCTGCTCTCAAATTTGGGCTCATGAAACCCTCTCTATTTTTTCCTCTGTCACCCATGTCTCCCGATGGACTGTCACTGCTATGCTGATGCAATATATCTTCCTGTTCTATCTGCTGTTCTAAATTGTTTCCCTGCTGCTCCTGCTGATTGATGTTCGGATTGGACTTATTCCTCCTTAAGTAATACTGATGTGTGTGCATAACTTACCCAATAGGCTGCAGAGTAGAGCCTGTGCTCTGATACCACTGAAATGTGCACCCCTGTTACAGCTCTGTTTGCTGGTCTGATTTTTGTCTCTGAAAATCTGATGTGTTTTTGACTGATTTTTGTTTTGTTTTTCTGTTTTACTGATGCTTGAATGCAAAGTATGTTTTTTTTTTGTTTTTTTATAATTGATGCTTGCAAATGTGCATAAATAAACACTCTATAAAGCATGGAAATAACTGGAAATGAAATAGAACTGGAACCAAATATAAATCTGAGCAAACAACATTATTTTATTCAATTTTTCTGACCTGGACAATGCAAGTACAAGCCTGATACAAAAATTTGGAAATGCATTTCCTACCGCTGCAACACTAAAATGTTCATATCTTCTTCAATTCAACTCTGATTTGCATGCCATAAAGTGCAATGGATTTGTTTTTGCAAGGCGCCAAGGTCTAGGTAGGAAACACCCTCAAATCTGCAGCTTAGAATTTGGCACGAATCCCAAGGTTGTATGGCCTATGCTGGAAATGTATGACCTCTTCAATAAATTCAAATCTGCTCCAAATCTTATGAACTAGTGCTCCAAAATGATTGCCACGGTGAAGAAATTATTATGCAAAAATACCCATAACAATATTTGCCTCTGATTTCTAGCTATGAGCAAAATGAGTATTCACCAGCACAAATGGAAGTGTACAACCAGCTTGAGAAGTGCACCAAAACTTCATGCAATTGCAAAACTAAAGCATACCCAGATAAAATAAAATGATAGGAAGCAAACCCAGATCATTATCTCAAGCACCCATCACATTTGCTCCGATCATGAAACCCTATGCTGCAAATCTGTGAAGCCCAACTGAATCTCCTGAATGAAGACTCCAAGAATCTGACTAGGTGAGATCTTTCACCCACGAAATTAGAGTTACTTATGAAGGTTTTCGTCTCCACAAGCCTTAGACTGCAAACCTGGTATGAAACCGGCAGAGTTCTGTTATGTTGGCAAAATAGAATGAATGCAAATGAGCTCTCAAGGCAAGAATATAAGGCCACGCCCAAGAGAAGTTTTTTGGTTTTTTGGCGCCAAAAGTAAATTTTGAAATAATATTATTTTATTCCCTTATATCTCCTATGACTTCATTAATATGGGCGCCCAAGTTGTACCCCTTCCTAGTAGATGCAACGTTGTTTTAAAAGGTGGCCTTATGTCCCCCATTTTAATATTACTTTATGACTTTATAAAACAATTTAAAATTATTATTTTCTCATCAAGAGACGCCAACCTTAGGAACTTAGGTAAATTTTGCATCAACAAGATAGATGAACTCTGCAAATGGGTGAAACTGCCTCAGGCCCGTTACATTGCTAAAAATAGCAATGTCTATAAATAGTAACCTCCATAAGAGACCCGTTGAATCCCTTAACAACTGCACTGATTAGCCTACAGGGACTCTGGATAGGCTATCAAGAACTGACATAGCTCACGATTAAGAAGGGGACATTACACTTCTAAGATATTGTAGGAGCATCATCGTGAACCTTGCTAGGTATAAAATGTTCCACCTTAGTTAATTTAACAACTACGACAAAAATTGCATCATGCTAAAACTGATTCTTGGGGAGACCAACTATAAAGTTCATGGAAATCACTTGCCATTTTTGTGTTGGAATATCAAAAGAGTAAATTTATCCCCTAGGATGTTGATTTTTTGCTTTAACCTTCTGATATTTGAGACACCTTGCAACAAAATAAGATGCATCTTTTTTCATTCCAAACCATAAATAATATTTCTTCAAGTTCTCACCCATTTTCACTACTCCTGGGTGAGAAAAGTATAGAGCATAGTGTACCTCTTGTAATATAATCCTTTTTATCTCATCATTATTCAGGACTATTATTGGATCTCTAAAATATAGCAAATTCTCTTTGATTTTAAAATCCATATTCATATTTGGTCCTTGCTCAACCTTAATCCGATATTGATTACAAAATTCATCATCTTTCTGCAATTCTTTAATTTTCTCTACTAGTCCATACTAGCATCATGTTAAAGTAGATACATGTCTCCTTTTTCTAAGTGCATCAACCAACTTGTTCTCTTTTCCTTTAATATACTTTATACTGAAATCATACTCGACCAAAAATTCCATTCATCGTCATTGTCTAGCATTTAATAATGGTTGGGTGAAGATATACTTCAAACTTTTATGATCTATTTTTAATTCAAAGGTTTACCCAACAGGTAGTGCCTCCACATTTTGAGGGCATGAACTATGATAGCTAGCTCTAAATCATGATTGGCATAATTAACCTCATGCTTCTTAAGTTTTCTAGATTCATATGCCACAATGGCCTCATTCTACATCAGGACACCTCATAGCCCTTCTAGAGAAGCATCTGTAGAAACTGTGAATGGTTTACCTAGATCTAAAATCTAAAGAATAGGTGTAGTTATCAACTTCTCTTTAAGTATTTTGAAGGCTTCCTCACATTGTGAAGACCAATTGAATTTTTTCTCTTCCTTTGCAAATTGCTTATGGGAAAGGCAATTTTTGAAAATCCTCTTTAAAATCACATATAATATCCTACCATTCCCATAAAACTTCTCACTTCAGATACGTTGGTGGGTGTTGGCTAGTCTACTATGGCTTCTATATTTCTTGGATCCACTACAACTCCATTCACTGAGACTATGTGACCCAAATATTGTCCTTGTTATGAATAAAACTTACACTTAGATAACTTTCCATAAAACTAATTTTTCCTAAGAATTTCTAGGACTATTCTCATGTGTTGATATATACATCCCTACTATGAAAATAGATCAATATATCATCTAGAAATATTAGCACAAACTAATATAATTATTCCCAAAACACACTATTCATAAATTTCATGAAAGCAGTAGGTGTATTTGTCAAGCCGAAGGGTAGCACTATGAAATCATAGTGCCCATAATGGGTTCTAAAGGTAGTCTTCAAAGTATCTTCCTCCTTAATTCTTAGTTGATGGTATCTTGACCTAAGGTCGATTTTTGAGAAAATTGTTGCCCCTCTTAGTTGATCAAAGAGATCATCAATCCTTGGTAAGGAATAATTTTTTCACAGTCATCTTATTAAGCATGCGATAGTAAATACACAATCTGAAGGATCCATATTTCTTCTTAACAAATAAAACTGGTGCTCCCCATGGTGAAACACTGGGTTTGATGTGCCCCTTTTCTAATAAATCTTGAAGCTAAGTTTTAAGCTCTTGTAATTCAATATAAGTCATACATTAGGGGGTTCTATTTATGGGTGTTGCTTCCAGTATTAACTCAATAGAAATATCAAATTCTCTTTGGTGGTAGTCCATACAGGTCTTCAAGAAAAACATCTCTGGACTCATTCAAAATTGGATGTTGTTGGAATAGAGAAGAGCTCAATTCAATTTCTTCTTTCTTGTTAATTTTGACCAAATAAAGCCTACAACCCTTCCTTAAGGCCATTTTAACTTGCATAGCAATCAGTAAGTGAGGTTCCAGGGTCACTTGATTGCAATGGACTCAAATTTGTTGCTTGGAATTATTCATGAAATCAAGCCATCTCTCATCAAAATTTAATAGGGCTTTGTGAGCTTTTAGCCAATATACACATAGGATGATATCAAAAGCATGTAAAGGTGATATATACAGGTGCCAGTTTATTTTTCCTTGGGGTATATCTGAACTTTCCAAAAATCATGCACCTAACTAATACATCAGTCGAAATCAACATTAAAGCATGAAAAGATTGATAATATTGAATATAACAAGAAAATGGATGTTTCTTCTATTAATATTGGAAATGAATCTTGGTTACAATCATGCCCCTCTTAGGGTCACCCAAATGTTGATACAATTGATATAGTTCAAAAACCCCAACGGGGTAGGCACAATACTCAGGTTGTGTAAATAGTCACAAACTGCTCCAAGGTGTCGATGACCTTCTTATCCATGCTTAGAGGCATTTTTTGCATTGAATGGCACAATCCTGTTAATCATGCATTCAAGAAACAACAAGAAACATTAAAAATAAAGGAGGCCTCTCTTGATGAGGCTTTTAAAAGGATATTTCCCAAGAAGATGTCATATCAAGCATGTAATCAAGAAAACATATAAAACGTGATAAACCTATATTAATCATGAAATGTTGTCATCAAACATGTGTAAGAAAGCAAGTACTATCTATCTATTGGGTTAGTTTATCAAATAGCAAGCATGAATGCATGAAAGAACCTACAATTGCACTAATTATGAAATTGATATAATGAAGGCAAATCTACTTTGATTGTTCAATTCCACCGATCAAATGTCTCTAAAATATCAAATAAACCTATACTAAGTATAATGTGATCTAATCAAATAATCTACCAAAAATAACATAAGAGGATCTGTAGCCATTTTCTCACCATGGGTCTGTAGTGTGGTCAGCACTGTTGATCATGGTTGATAGTCATGGTAGAGTTTTGAATAGATTTTCCCTTATAATTAGGGCTTCTTCTCCGATCCTCCTTTCCAAATTGATGGTCAAGGGTCGTCTCTATGTCCTTTGATAGGTTTTACAGTTGAATCATCCTAATTGTGCACCGATTGCACATATTTGCATTTTTTGCCTCTCCTGGGCTCCTAGGGCTTCCATAGCAATTCGATCTCCAATTGGATAGCAAAAGTGTCCCTCTCAATGTATGCAAGTGAGTATGCAATTTTATAGGGCTTCGCTGCATAATTGATGAAATATTCTTCTAGCCTATCCCCAATTTGGAAGGGGATCTTATAGAAATTTCCCAGGGCTAGGGGTGGCTTCCTCATGAAGCCAAGATCAATATTGGGTAATTGAGTCAGTTGGATGGAAGGATCCAGAACCTTCCTCACTCAAATAGTTCCAATCTGCAACCAATTGGTCATTGCAACCAAATTTTGGATTGGATGAAGGCCAACTGACTCTGAGTGTTGACCATGGTTGACATGCGCGGTGAGCACTGCTAACCATGGGTGTCATCCGTGGCTAGAATTGAATAGGCAACGATACCCCAAATGAGTGGTAAAAATCACTGCTATACCTTGGATTTGTCCAAAGGTCTTCCATATGGTCTTCTAGCATGTCCTATATGAGTAGTCACCTCAATATGATGCATTTTAGGTGTTTACAGATGCCCCTTTTGAGATGTGTTGTGAGATCAAACAACTCTTAGAAAAACTAGACCTCCTAAAATGATTTCGTAGGTTGCATGATGATCATTTGTCTTATCAACATTAGATGCCCCAAGTCCAGCAAAAGGATGTGCATCCTAGAATCATTTCTTCTAGATTGGTAGAAGGCTTAATTTGAAAGGGTTTGCACTCGTCATCAGGCATGTGGATATATTTGGTTCTATAATAGGAGTTAGGCCTATATAACCAAAAGGAGAAGAGCTATAAACAAATTATTATATATGCTATTTTCCCTATAAAAAAAATAAGCTTATGATAGTCTTTGCAAATGATTCGCAAGGATGAACGTAATTTGACAAGATCTATGGATATACAATCAACGAATCTTCTGTTGACTTTGATTATGATTATGATATTATGACTACCCCCTCAAGTGACGAGTTAATGAGGGTAATTATAATGAATGAAGCGACGAGGTCACTTGACCACTATGCATGATCTTTGAACAAATTAGAATTTAGCATTTGAAATTCTTGGCAAGGCCTAATAAGCTATGATTACAACTATTAATAGTAATTACTTATTTCTATCCCATGGAGCGGTCCAGCCATGAAGGCCTTCTTAGGGAATCAAAATGAAAGCAAATCCAATTAGGCGTATATTGAATCATATTGTCGATGATCTGCTAAAAATATCATAGGATAATCGTGATGAATACTTCGTTCCCCTAGAGTAGTCCATTTGTGCAAGCCTTCTTAGGGATTGAAATGAAGCATAGCAATTCTATAATGACAAATTTACCCCAAATGTCCTTATGGAAATTTACTCATCTTGCTAGATTGCATGGATTGCAAATCACTGTAACCGCCAAGTGTATAGGGTAAATAACTAAATACGAGGTGCATTTGGATTTTGATTTATTTGATTTTTTTGTTAATTTTGATGAATTTTGAATTGAATGTTTTATTGACTGGGAGGTGCGGCACTCTAGGAAAGGATTTCCATGGGGATGACCTCGGTTGAATGTAATTTATAATCTCAGCCAGTTAATTTTTTTTTGCCTTATGGTGATATTTTATAGTGTTGTTGTGCTTGGTTCACCAATTTGGAGTGTTTAAATTGTCATTTAACAGCTTTCCTCAAGGAAAATTAAGGTAATTATATGCAATTTTCTAACCATGGCTCTGAACTGTGGGCAATTTTGCTTATCGTGGCTAGGAAATGTGGTCACAAAACACTAACTCGGGGACTGCGGGTGTCAGCCACAACCCGACCTAAATAGGAAAAACTATAAAAATGGCCTTCCTTTTGCAAATTATCATTTTCACCTGACTTAAATAGTTAACCTGAGAGCTCTGAAGGTAAATACATAAAACTTAACCCAAAACACTTCTAAAACTGAATTGGATCACCTAGACTTCACACCTATGGTTGACCCAACATAGGCATTGACCAACGAAAGAGTCGGGGGCTCAAAGGTAACTCATAACCAAGACCTCACTTGTGATTACTAGGTTTAAAATTAACCTCATTAATTAATCGATAATTGAAACACATTAAACCGTAGGTAATGAACCTCACCTTATATTAGGATTTAGCTTAGGTTAATTAGCTGGGGGGTTAATTTTGGATTTTTAGGGTGTTTTCCAGCATGAGCAAACCCATTTAGGGTTTTGGTCGCTAGCCGCAGGTGGCAGCCATAGTCCCCAATTGGCAGATTAGGGGTCATTGTTTTCAGCCGTGAGAAGGTTTAAATCCCAACGGTCATATTTTTGACCATTGGATCGACCGTGATTCCGACCTGTGATGCCCAAATTTTGAAAAAAATTTCAATTTTTTTACTTTTTTTGAGTTTTGATGGGCAATTAATGTCACTTTTTGTTGCTTTGAAGCATTCCTTTGATATTATTTGAAATTTTTGATCACATTGATGCATATTATTGTGTTTCTAGGAGATTTTATAATTTTTTGTCAATTTTAGAGTGATTTTAATTATTTTTTCGCTTTATTTTTATTTTTTTATTCAGTATTTGACTAATAGAGCAAGGGATACTGATCTCCTTTGCACTCTACACCCCCTACTTACTAATGCGGAGTAGGAGTGGTTTTTCAATGTTGGATTTGGATGCATCCTGGATCTCCCTCCCATCCGAGTAGACCAAGCCTATCTGACTACTTTGTCCCATTGCTGGGATGCATGGACCAACATGTTTTACCTACCCACATGTGAAATGATGATCACACTAGAGGACATGTATCACATATTATGGTTTCCCATCGATGGTGAGCCTATAACTGCCTCCCCATTCACAACGAGGAGAGTTTTTTTTAATGTTGTCTTCAGAGATCACAACATGGAGGCACAGGGCCACATCGACCATGGTGGTGTCCATGTCAAAGAGTGGTACAAGGTGGGCATATTCTCATGGTGGGTGTAGTGACCCCGGGGAAGCGGCGCACCATCCACCAACTACTCTACTTGTGATTCGATTGAATCCTTTAATGTTAAACATGCAATAAATGAAAGGCACAAAGCAGATATAACCAGGATGCGAAGAAGTAAGTGAATGAATGCTTTTATTATTGATATTCTCTAGATTAGGTTACATATGAATCCCTCTAAGGGATACCCTTCATTTGATACATGATTTTACACACAAAGAGGGTAGCAGGTGTATAAAATATCCCCTCGCACAGGGGGCGCGCTTTATAAGGCTTCCCGATGATGCACACAAAAATGTATGAGGGCTTACATATGCCTCCTTCTCTAGGTCTGATTGCTAGAGGGATCCTCTTGCACTCGTATGTTGTGGATTTGCTCGATTGAACTTGTAGCCCTGAAATCAATGAAACAACAACACACGCTTAGATGTCCGAGATTGCCTCCTTGGATGAGGCTGTTAGCAATGAATAAGCTCAATAAATGTAATGAAACTAGTACTATGCAAAGTGAATAACTAAAATAAATCTTATGCTAATGAAATGAAAGATAAAGTAGAATAAAAGAAACTAACACCTAAAACCCTAGACTAGGTTGCGGGCCACTGTCTAGGACAACGGCCGCTAAGGTGGAATCTCTCTATTGATCCAAAGGCTATGGGCTCAAGTCTTCTACTAATGTTAAAATGATTACCTTATGTGTTCAGATTTTCCCTCCAATCCGACAAGGCTCCGCTACAAGAATTGATCTCCAAGGGAAGCTCTCCAAGTCTCTAGAAGCTCTCCTCAATGATCCAACCTGTTCAAAGTTTCGATGTATGATGCTCTCCCTCTCTCTGATTGATGAAAGAAGGTCTAAGGAGGTCCAAGAATGTCTAAGAAAATCCCCTAGTGCTTTTAGGTTTATTCCTTATAAAGTGTTTGAAGCCCTAGGTCAATGTTCAACCCTAGGACTGAATCCCTCATGCGTACTAGGTGTTAGCATGAGAAGCTCTTTGTTTTTCTATGTTTAACTGAAGTCTAAATCAAGACTGGAGTCTTCCATGTAGACTGGCTATGAGGAGGAATGCAAAGTTATCCTCGCTCATCCTTATTGCATGCAGACTACCACTTCCACCCAATATTAGGTTGGATGGGTGGAAAAATGCATTAAAAGCTTAGCCATTGTCATCTATAGTGGCTAAGGTTTGGCCGCTCTGAGCTACAGTGGCTGGATTCTGGCCACTCTGGTCTACAGCAACCAGGCTTGGATGGGCTAAAAATGCCCCATATGAGTGGCCAGAACCACTTTTGACACTTGGAAGATCCCAAGGTTTAGTCACATGACCTATGAGTATGCCTATGTGAGTAGTCTCCCTGAACATGACATGTTTTAGGTGTCTACAGATTCCCCTTTGTGCGGATGATTATTGATATGATCAATGTTGGATGGCCCAATCATGCAAGATGACATGCATCCTTGAATCATTGCTTCAACATTTGGAAGGCTTTACTTAGCATAGGGCTTGCACATATTCAATCACACTCATTCCTCAAACTCAATCGGGTAGCTTCTATTGCTACAATCAGATTCGATCGGTAGGAGAGCTACAAATTGAAGATGCCATGTTTGCTTATGTTCCCAAAAAATAGGGAAAGTTATGTAATTTTTTGGATGCAATGATTCATAGGACGAACGCAATTTTGACATAATCGAGTGATATTTTGTTGATTTTGATTATGATTATTTTGAAGATTTGAACTACCCCCTCACACAATGAATTGGTGAGGGAAGGGCAATGAATGAAGTGACAAGTCACTTGACCATTTTGACTAAGTTTGGTTACTTTCTAGTGTTTGTTCTTTTAATGGGCAATCCCCCATCCAAGTGTGATCTCAATTGTTTATGATGATCACTCCTCCTTATCCTAGGGAGTGGTCCAACCACAAATAGCCTTCTTAGGGAATTAGGGTGAGTGATCCTATTTATGCTTGTATTGCATCACTTGGCTCAATGTTTTTGGGTGTCATAGGAGAATTAGGATGATTCCATCATACCCATGGAGCAGTCCGACCATGTTGGTCTTCTTCGGGGTCGAGGTGATGCATCGTAATTCCAAAATGAAGATTTTGCCCTGAGTAGCTCTATGGTGACTTACTCATCTCACCAAGTTGCATGGAGTGTAAATCACTGCAACCGCTAAGTTGATAGAGTAAATAACTGAATACAAAGTTGACTTGAGATTTGTTTTTATGTAATTTTTTTGTTATTTTGAACATTATGATAACCATGAGTCATCAAAATGTGTTTATTTAATGTTTTTGTTGCTTCTCATGGAGAGAATCCCTCCTATTTTTGCTTAGGCTTTTGGCCGTTGTCAGGTCCAGTGACCCCCAAATGCCTGCCCATGGCCGCTCTCATCCTGAGCGGCCAAGAAATTTGGGCCGCTGATGACAGCAATGGCCAAGGCATAATTTGAGAATATAAAAATAACCCTAGGGTTTTGACCTTTCACTTTCACCAGCTATCATTTTGCGTTTCAGAGCTCTATTGTGAAAGTGACTTCTATGATTTGGAGTGTTGTTGCGATTCGGAGGATCATGGCTACGTAGGGTGAGGCATCAATGAGCGGAGGAGCTAGAGCTTCTCGGGTACTCTTCAAAACCTTAACCCTATCTATTTCATTTTTTGGGTAAAATGAACTACACTAAGTAATCGGTTCATGAACTTCATTAAACTTGTTGGTAATGAATTAAACCCGTAGCTAGGCTTAGCTTAGGATTTTATGTGGTGGGCTTGTCCCCATTTGTTACTTTTTTTTTTTTGTTATTTTTGGCCTAGGGTAGACATTTCTATCGCATCGCCCATTGGTCATTGTTGCTCAGAGCGACCAGCTCGGCCTGTGGTTTGACCACTGTCGCTCAAAGCAGCCAGATTTGAATCTTAATGGTCAAAATTTTGACCGTTGGGGCTTGGCCGCTCTCAGCTTCAATGACTGATTCATGGCCACTGTAGTTGACAGCGGCTAAGAACAATTGTAAACATTTTTTATTTTCTTTGCATTTTTGAAGTGATTAACTAATTTTTTTTAATTTTTGACTTGCTTTTATGAAATTTGTTGCATTATTAGGTGCATTTCATTGCTCTTCTTGCTTGGACTTAGAGTAGCCCATCATTATTTGCATCGTTTCCATGTTTCATTATGATTTATGCCTTAGATGCATTGTAGTTATGCTTTGTTTTCTCTTTTGCTCTTAGATTCTCGTTGCTTGAGCTCGTGACCCGAAGCTCATGAATGACCTTCTACCCCTATTGAGTGATACAGACTGGGCCTGGCTCAAGGCCTGTGGGCTACAGTTTATCACTAGGATGCCCTACATTATGTCATATCAGGCTTACCTTACGACTTTGGTCCATCGATGGGATTCTCGGACTAATACCTTCCACCTCCCTACCGACGAGATGACTATCACGTCGGAGGATGTGTATAGGATATTCTGGATCCCCTTTGATGGAGTGGCCATTACCTCATCGACCACTAATGATCGTGATGTTGTATTTCTTTGGGTGTTCGGAAGGCATGCTGTTGATGCCTTCGAGGACACCAAGTCTGGCGGTGTCTCTATTGTACGTTGGTATCGGGAGTGCATTTTCTCGATGAGGCATGCAGTGTTGCTGATGGTCATCAACAACATTCTTATTCTAGATTGCTCAGGCCTGAGGTTCCCATGGAACCTCCTTGCGATGGTCCAAGATCTGATGGATGGTGTAGAGCCCATCATCTATGCATGGGGGAGGTCCCTATTGGCCCAGTGTTATGATGAGTTGTACCATATCCACCGGTGGGGTCACGTCAGCATCGCTTGTAGCTTGCTCCTACAGGTTTGGGGATGGGAGCACATCAAGGTAGATCATCCCAAGGGGCTTCCTACCAAGATTATAGTTATTGAGGAGTGGATGCAGTGCTATGCTGCTAGATGGGCTCGAGGGCACGAGGAGCGCAAGAGCCATCCTCATGCGGGGGAGCTTTCCCACTACACTGCTACTTTTACTAGGCTGAAGGCCGAAGATATTATGTGGTATCCATATTATGAGTGCTCGACTTGGGATGACCTAGCTAGTTTCATAGCTAGGACGCGGTGTGAGCGGTGGCTCATCGACCGCAAGGTTGGTATCAGGGAGTACTTCTTCTACTCCCGGGTTCTCTATCAGTATGGGCTATAGCAGGATGTGCCACTAGTTCCATTTTTGTATCGGCATCTCACAGCAGAGGGAGACCTTCCTCCTCTATGGATCATAGAGCTTTCTGATGAGGAGGATGCCCCAGTAGTTGACCCAGGAGTCATTGGGGGAGTCACAGAGGTATTTGTGTAGTGGTGGGGGGACTTGATGTGGCATGGTGAGGGCAGTTTGGGTTGATGGCAGGGGGATGATGGGGCATAGAGTCTGAGCCAGGACCGAGGTGTGGGGCTAGCCAATAGATCAGGTGGTAGTAGAGGAGTAGGAGGCTCCTGAGGAGGATGAGGAGGAGCTGGATCTCGAGGAGAGAGATTCTCCTCTAAGAGCATAGTTGCATGAGGTCGAGGTTGAGCTTCAATCGACCAAGATTTAGGTACAATAGTGAGATGCTACCATAGCCCAATGAGATGCTACTATAGAGTAGCTCACGCTATAGATCCAGGATTTGTAGGCCACTATCAAGGGTGGTGCTACTAGGATGTAGTTTGTTGTTCCTCCTTCTACACCATAGGGTGATACCGGGGTAGATCTTGGGGCAGACATAGGGGCAGAGGTTCTACGCCTACAGTCATTGTTGGATGAGTATGAGGAGCAGATCTAGGTGCATGTCTCCCATATAGCCTCTCTCCAGATGTAGCTTAGGAGGCATGGAGTTGTCCCTAGGGAGGCACCAGGTGTAGGTGGTTCACAGGTCAGTAGGTGATCCACCTCTAGGCAGTCTTCCGTCCATCCTAGTCAGAGGACTCGGACTCGCACAGAGAGACCAGTAGGGTCACATCACTCTATGCATGACACGACCATAGGGGGAGGTGATGCTGGGGGTATAGGCCCTGTGTTTGATTGATGATGCACTTGGATTCTATTTTTTGAGGTCTGCTTGACCTATATGACTTGTAGCCTATGGGTGATTTTGTATATTCATGCACTTTGAGATACACATTCTGAGACATCTTTTGAGATAGGCATATTTATATGAGACTTTGCATTTATGCTTCATTATGCGTGTCATTTATTGCTTATGTTTTTGTTTTATTTATGCGATGTTATGATGGCATTATGATGAGTTGATATATATGTGTTAGATGATAGATGATATTTATGATGATATGGATTTGAGATGGATGCTTATGTATGTGTTTATGTAGATGCTTATATGATTTGATCATTGCAACATGATGTGATGTATCTTGAGTTGATTTGATGATGGATTTATGATTCTATGTATGGATGAATGCAATGATGTGATCTTTGATGTAAATGGATGATTTATGCACTATGTATTTATGGATGTAATATTTTTGTTAGATACATGTTTGATTTTGATTTCAATTGTGTGCATCTAACTAATGCTATGATATGGTGAATGCAATATGTAATATAATGTGAATGAACTTGTATGTTTTAATCACTTAAAACATAATGGATGCATATGCTATGAGTTTGACAATTTAACGGGTGATACCACAGAAAGTATAACAACCATGAATATTTAATAATCATTCTACTCATAAGAATTAATTATTTAAATCATCCATATGTGCAATGTAATGGTGTGGAATGTATGTATTTTTTGGATAAGCTTCTGTAATTTAAGAGATATAAAATAATCAGTGGTCGTCTAAATATCATTTCTGACATATATCCGGTATCTAGTTGTATTATTTTATTAATACCCCCTAATTTACAGAAGCTTATAAAGAAAGTTGATGATGTGATTGATGATATGATTTGTTGCTATGTTAGAAATTTATTTGTGGGTTTTTCCTGAGACTTCAAACACTCTAGTTACCCTATCAACAACTATGTACTGACCATACAAGACTTTTGAAAAGCAAGGCTTTCACTCTATACCTGGATATTCATTCTCTCTGTGTGTGCAAATGGATATATATTTAGATAGAACTCAAGCATTTCCTCCGATGTTAGGCGGGATTCTTTCAGCCCATTGCTAAGATCAGGGATCCTCAAGTGTTTTATCTCATCCTTATGTTGGACTTAGTTGGACTATACCACTAGGCAGTATTGGGTTACCTAAGCTAGCTCATCCACATTCAAACATTGGTCTATACAAATGCCAGAAGCTTTTGTAATAGACATATCGTCATGCGTAAGGATTTCTCCTTCTAGTTTTGTGCAATGCTGAGAATTCCAGGGATTCAAGCTCTATTCCCTTTTTTTCTTCATTTCATTTGGGATACTTGCTCATACTTAGTGATGAAAATCATTGTTTATTTTGATTGATTTTTTTCTTTGAGCAAGGGATTTATGTAAGGATGAAATTCACTTGTTTGTTGTGACTTTGATTATTGCTTGATTTTGGGATTTTGAATTATGACTTTGGAAACTGGAATTTTGAATTTGTGCTTTGTTTCGGGATTTTTGCTTATTTTAATGAAAGCAAGGGATTTATGTAGTGATGATAATCACTCATTTTTGGGTAGGGTGGAACTTGTCCTTTTGCCAATTCTCAACACCTTTGAACCGGTTGCACAAGGGGATAAGCAAGGAAGATCCTTTTTGCTTGAGGTAACCTAGACCACTTTGTTGTTTTCATCTTTCCTTTGTACCAACTAGGATTTTAGTGTTTCAATTAGTGATGGGATCCTGAATATCCAAGGTATTATCACAACTAGACCTTGCTCTCTACTAATCAAGGTGGCTTTCTACAAAGCTGATAAGACCACTAGACATGGTTGAAAGACTAGGAAACCTTAGTATATTTCGTATAGCAACATGAAATGGTTGTGTTGAAAAACACAATTACACACATGGATGCATGGATGAGGATGAACTTGAATATTGTGATTGAGATACAAACTGTGGCATCGCTTGTAAGAATGTGATCATAACTTATGCGAATGTAATGGATATGTATGGATATGCAACTATGTTGGTATGGATGTAAGATGCAAATGTTTTTGTATTTTTTATTTTTGCATTGTTTTTGTGCTTTTGATTTGACCAAAGGGCTCTAAAATACCTTTGGAGCTTTTTGTGATTGATTTTGACCAAGCGGATTGGGTACCCTTGGAGCATTTTTGTGATTTTATTTGACCAAAGGGCTTTAAAATGCCTTTGGAGCTTTTTGATTGATTTTGACCAAGCGGATTGGGTACCCTTGGAGCATTTTTGTGATTTGATTTGACCAAAGGGATTTAAGATACCTTTGGAGCTTTTTGATTGATTTTGACCAAGCGGATTGGGTACCCTTGGAGCATTTTTTGATGGAGGTGACCATGTTTTTGATTTTTATGAAATATTTGAATGTTTTTGTTTTTATGACATATTTGAATGTTTTTTATTTTATGACATATTTGAATGTTTTTTATTTTTATGACATATTTGAATGTTTTTATTTTTATGACATATTTGAATATTTTTTATTTTTATGACATATTTGAATGTTTTTTATTTTTATGACATATTTGAATGTTTTTTATTTTTATGACATATTTGAATGTTTTTTATTTTATGACATATTTGAATATTTTTTATTTTTATGATCATCTATGAAGTCCTTTAATGCTATATGCAAGGTTGGAATTTCCAATTCTAGGGGCATGATGGCCTCAGTGCCATATACAAGTGAAAATGGGGTTGCCCTAGTGGGCATCCGCACACTAGTCCTATATGCCCATAATGCTAGAGGTAACTACAAATGCCAGTCCCTATGATTATCTCTCACTATTTTCCTCAAGATGGAGATGATTATTTTGTTTGAGGCTTCTGCTTGCCCATTTGCTTGTGGATAATAGGGTGTTGAAAAACTATGTTGGATGTGGTATTTTTCCATTAAAGCACACACATTTTTGTTCTTGAAATATGGCCCATTATCCGATATAATCTTTGAAGGGACCCCAAAATGACTTATGATATTGTGGAGTATAAACTCCGTAATCCTTGGTCTAGTTGTCGATGTTAAGGGGATCACTTCGACCCATTTGGTGAAATACTCAGTGGTCATTATGATGAATGTGTGTCGGCCTAAAGATGAGGGAGATATCTTCCCAATCAAGTCTAATCCCCACTACGAGAAGGGCCATGCTACCTGGATGGGTTGCAAGGCTTGTGATGGCAAGTGGGTGAGGTTTGCATGATGTTGACACTTGACGCATTTCCTGACATACTCACAACATTATTTTTCCATAGTGGGCCAATAGTAACCCATCCTCAAAATGTGTTTAATGATGGCCATGCCACTGAAGTGACCACCACACGTACCATCATGAGCTTGCAAAATTGCCCAAGATGCTTCCTAGGGCTCAAGACAATGGAGGAGCATTCCATCATAACCTCGTCTATAAAGGATCTCTCCTAGAAAAATGTATCTAGTCACATTTTGTTTAAATGTTCATCTTTCAGCATGCGACAAGCCTTATGGTATTATTCCAAGCTTCAAGAAATCCTGCAATTGGGATAGCCAATCTTGATAAGCCACAACTTCTATGGATAAAATGACATGTTCTTCTTGTGATCCAGCATTTGTGAACACCGATTGGGAAACAATCCTATGATGAATGGTTGTTCCACACTCCATAGGACCTTGAGAGATCAAATATTCCCAAGGGGTTGTTTGCAAGAAAGCTCTAACTTTGAAGGACCAATCCTGATTTGGCTCGGTTTGGATCATGTTGATCGACTCTAGGTTGTCAATAACCTCACGTTGTATCGCTAAAAATATGAGCACTTTCACATGAACGGTTGTGAAATCAGTAGATAGATTCTGAGGGATTAAGGATCCCAAAGATGCCATGGTGTCTACAAATCTATTTGATGTATGAGGGATTGCCTCGATGTCATACCATTCTAGTCGAGCTAGGTAAGTGTCAACAAGCTCCTTGTAAGCTTTCAGGAGTGGGCACCTACATTGGAACAATCCTTTGACTTGATTTACTATGAGCAAGGAGTCACCAAAGATATTCAATATTTTAATGCCCATTGCAATGGTTGTTTGGAGCCCCAAGATCAAGGCTTCATACTCTATGTTATTGTTTGTGCATGGGAAGTCTAACTTGAATGATAAGGGTAATGGAGTGCCCTATGGTGTGATAAAGACTATCCCTGCTCCACCCCCTTGCTCACACTTTGAACCATCAAAGAATAATGCCATGTCTCTTTGTTTCTCAGGTTCTTCGAGTTTTGGTGGATCTGATAATGTGAAGACTGCATCATCAAGCAATTCTATAGTGAGAGGCTTGCTATCCTGAAGAGGTGCCTCTACTAATTGATCCGCTATGACTTATCCCTTGATGGAATTTTGGCTTATGAATTCTAGATCAAATTCTATCAATAGCATGATCCACTTTGAAGTACGTGTATTGTGATATGTCTTGTTCATCATATACTGCAAAGGATTCTATTTTGATATAACGTAAGTCGTATGGCTCAACATGTAGTGTCACAATTTTTTGGTTGCAAAGACCACTTCTAAGCACAACTTTTCTACATACGCATATCCTAGCTCATAGCTTACCAAGGTGCGACTAATGTAATATACGGCTTGCTCTTTGTTTTATGCATTCTTTTGGGCTAACATGGTGCCCAAAGCAAAATTAGTAGCCGATATGTATAGCAAAAATGGCACATCTGGCCTTGGTGGAGCCAGCATTGGCGGTGTTGCCAGGTATGTTTTGATCTCTGCAAAGGCTTGTTGGCACTCTTCATCCCAATGAAATGGGACATCCTTGCATAGCAACCGATTCATAGGTCGACACTTGTCTGATAATTGTGCAATGAACCATTTTATGGATGCTACCTTGCCTTGTAGGCTTCTTAACTCCCTAATGTTGGTAGGGGTGGCCATTTATGTTATAGCTTCTACTTTTGTAGGATCGACTTCAATGCCTCTCTTGGAAACAATGAAACCTAAGAGCTTACCAGAAGTCATGCCAAACATGCACTTCTTAGGATTCAATCTGACGTTGTGCTCTATGAGGTGATCGAAGACTTTTGTAAGGATCTCAACGTGCTCTTGTCATACCAATGATTTGGCCAACAAGTCATCCATGTAGTCTTCCAATATTGTGTGCATGTAGTCATGGAATATGTATGTCATGGCCCATTGGTATGTGGCACCAACATTCTTTAGGCCAAATGGCATCACTTTGTAATAGAATGTTCCCCATGGAGTAATGAAAGTAGTCTTATGTTGGTCTTCGGGTTTGATTCAGATTTGATTGTATCCATAAAACCCATCCATTAGGGAGAGCATCTCATGACCTGTAGTGGCATCAACAAGAGCATCTATGTTTGGCAATGAGAATGAATCCTTCGGAGTTGCCCTATTTAAGTCCCTAAAATCTATGCAAATGCGGACTCTTCCATCTGGTTTTCCCATGGGCACCATGTTTGAGACCCATTCAGGATAGTCGATGGGAACTATGAAAATTACATCCAATAGTTTTTGTAACTCATTCTTTACCATCAAAGTGATGGTTGGATGCATTTTTCTCAATTTTTGCTTGACTGGCTTCTTTAGGGGATCCAACGAAAGGTTGTGAACAACTAACTTTGGATCAATACCTGGCATGTCTTTGTAAGTCCAAGAAAATAGATTTGGCCTCTCTTTAAGGAGAGGGATTATGATGGCTTGTTCCTCTGGAGATAGACTTTCTCCGAACTTGACTTTCTTTGGTTGAGTAGGATCATCATTGATGTCCACCTCGAAAGTCGCTTCTATAGCCATATGTGACCCATCCTCCAATTGGTGAGGCATGGGTATCAAGTGAATGTCATCGGTAGGATTTATAGGTCCTACTGACTTAGGATCCAGACCAGCATGGAACACATCATATGCCCGGCCTGATGCAAAATGGAATGGTTGTAAAGTCTCTTCATTAGAGAAAATATCTTCAGGCTCTATGGGTGAATCAACATGATCCCAATCAATAGCCTTCATATCAAGACACAAAGGTGTAGTGGGATCTGCTAGGTTGTGAAGTGGAGTGGTCAAATCCATGGAGATTGTGTTGATGGATGGAATGAAATCTCCAGAACCACATGGTTGAAATCTTGTCTCAGAGGTTTCCTCCCTATACTCGTGATGAGGCTCTAGAGGAAAAGGAATCTCTAGATCCAGCCCATGAGCTGGTCGGATAATAGGATCATTGGGCTCTAAGAGTTCCCTGAACATCGGTAGAGGGGGATTGACCATGCGATGAATGACATTCAAGTCAATAGGTCTCCCCAAAAACCGTAAGCCAGGGTCTATGGCATGAAGTACCGCTTCTCTTTCTACCAACATGTCGACTTGCTACAAGTGGTGAGGTCCAAGATAAGCCATCTCAGTCTCATCTTCAAAGTCATCATCACTTATCCAAAAACCATTGGCATTGGTATGCGGCCCCAAGGTAAGGGGCACGTCTCTTGGCCCCAAGTAGGCCATATCTATCTCATCCTCATATTCTTCATCACTTATGAAGATGCCATTTGCATTAGTATGTTACCCCAAGTCATGGGGCCATTGCCTTGTTTCTAGGTAGGCTCTCTCTATTGAGTCCTCTGACTCATAGCCACTTTCATATTGATATGAATCCACTCTCATTGTGGATGGACCAGGCAAGGATTTGTAAATAGCAAGGCCCATGATAGGCCAAGCCCGCTTGTGCTTCATCATCACTTGCCACATATCCATTTTCTTCTTGCTCATCATCCCATGAGTTGTAGCCTATTGGGGTGGCATCAATTGTGGAGCTTGGATGATAAGTCTCGAGAGGTGGTATGCTTGCCATAGCCACTTATCTATTGCTCGGATATCTTGCACTTGGTGGGTGATAGGGAATAAAATTGATGTCTTCTCCTAACCCCAAGCTTAATCTATCTAATGTTGCTACTAGAGAGTCATCTCGACCTTTGATGTGATAGCCTAACCCAAACCTATCAGATGGAAGTTGGTATTATGGCTCGAATGGCCATCTGCACCCCTGCTCATATATACCAAGACCGTAACCATGCCAATGGTAGTGTTCAAAGTATCTTAGAGCAAACTCAGGATTAGAGAGGTAACAAACATTTACGATGAATAATTCATCATTGTCCTCTTCTATGTCCATAGATTTATGAGTGCAGTCTAGTCCAACATAGACAAAGTTTATCTGATTGGGAGGGATCCCAAGTGGAACCATTGTTCCCACTAGTGGTCTTAGATATTTTGGTCATCCCATGTCTTGTGTAGACTCTATGATGGGTGTAAATGTTATGTTCTACACAAGATACTCTCCTATCCCTATACTTTCCAAGTGTATGGTCGCATGTGATGTGGATGATCCTACAGATGACACTGGCGAAGTGGGTTCTAGTATCTCCTCAGCTTGATCTTGGAGATCTTCCTCCTCCATGGGAGTTGGAATCTTCTTAATATCTATGATTAGTACTTCCTTGGGCTCTCTTTCCTCAACCATGGGCGCCTTTAGCTTCTGATTGTATTTTGGTTTAGACGTTGATGGTCTATTAGAAGCATTAGTTACCTTGTGCGCAAGGTGAGGTGTTGATGCAGATGGGTCCTTTTGTACCCCTTTGTCTTTGTTATCCAGTTGTGTAATTGGAGATGAAGGTCCTACAGACAAGTGGGTAGAAGGAATCACAAATTCTCCTAGAAAATCCACCTGATGAACATACTTGAATGGCTCTTCATCAGCCAACACCATGTAGACTTTGTTATCATGCACATACTTGACACATTGGTGTAAGATCGAAGGAACACACTTCATGTCCCTTATCCAAGGTCTCCCTAGGAGGATGTTGTATTGCATGGCCCCTTCCAAGACATGACACATCATGGGGATGGTCTTATGCCCCACCTTGATAGGTAGGACTATCATTCCCATAGTATTGCATAAAGCATCATTGAAAGCCCTTAATGTATAGGCTCTTGGAATGATATTGGACTTGGGGATCTTAAGGTGTTCTATTGTTATTGTTGTGATGATGTTGATTGATGAACTTGTATCGATCAAGACCTACTTAAAAGGTAAATCATTAACTGATACCATGATGTGCAGTGGAGGGTCTGGTAAGGCAGTAGGTACTATCTTAATCTCATAATCATAGAATCAAATTATAGGTTCTTGGCATTCTTGTACTTGTCCCACAAAATGGGTGAATGCATTTGGATCTTGTGGTTGGAGCTCAATCGACCTTAAAATCTCCATCAAGGTCTCCCTGTGCTTTGGGGACTATTGTATGAGCTCATAGATGGATAGCTTAGCTGGAGTCATTTGTAAGTTTTGCTCTAGTCTACTCCGAATAGTCACCATAGGTTGGGTTGGTGGACCTGGAAGGTTGTTTTACCCCTACCTCTACCTAGGTGCAGTGGGGATATTAATGGGAGCTGCAGGAGGTTGTGGTTGACCATACCATCTACTCCTAGTTGCTATATTGATAATTTCAACCATCCCAATGCACCCATGGGTAGGCGTATCAACTCGGACCTGATTGACTTGTGCACCTTGCCCTCTAGGGACCTCATGGTTTGGCAATAGGTTTTTGTAGATGCCCATATCTCTATTGTCAAGGGCCAATGGGTTGTCCACTTTAAGTTCTCCCACCTCAATCATGTTTTGCACCTGGTGCTTGAAACCAATGCAAACCTCAATATTATACCCCGGTATCCTATGGTAAGGGTAAAATTGATCTTCCCTATATCCTCTTGGCTTAGGATGGTTGGGATCTATAAGAGGTATATCAGGGAACCTGATATTTCCTGCCTCACTCAATTGGTTGAAGATTGATTGCATTGATTCTGTCAATGGTGTGAAATAGTGAGGGGGTTTGCATTCTTTGTTTTGCCCTTGATTATTCTTTTGATCATAGTTGGATGGTGGGGGTTGTGCTTGATAATTCTGGGGTTGTTGCATAGCCCCATCCTTAGGCGCAACCAATACCACTTGATTAACTGGAGCAAGGTTTGCCTGCTTTTGCTTGTGTTTGCCATTTTTGTCATTCTTGTTCCACTCCTTCTTGGTTCGGAGTTTGATGGTTCCCTCATCTACTTTTATGTCCTCGATGAGTTTGGCCTATGCCAAAGCTTCCTCAAATGAGGGGTATTGTTGAAGTTGTAGCAAGAGGGAAATGTGTTTGGAACAACTCTTGGTGAACATCCAAATGATCTCTTCTATGGGGACGGAGAATGATAATTTTACCATGACTCTCCTCCATCTATTCCCATAATCCATTACTGGCTCATCATCATAATGTCTCAAATTGGCCAGGTCTGAAAGGTTCACTTTCCTCTTAGCACCAAAAGAGAAACATTTTAGGAAAGCGTTCACTAGTTGTTCAAAATTGGATATGCTATGCTTGGGCAACTGGTTGAACCATTGGGTGGCGGTGCCCGAGAATGTCATTATGAATATCCTGAGCATGAGAGCATCATTGTCTTCAAGATGAAAATATGCATTGATGAAATTGGTAACATGCTCTTGTGCATCCTCTTCACCTTTAAACTTTTCCAACCTAGGCATCTCAAAATGCTTAGGGTATGCGGGGCTAGGGACAGATAGGCATAATGGTTGATTGTGTATTTTGCTTAATGTTGGTTGGCTACTAGCCATCTCTTGTTTTTCAAAGGACTTCATATTTTTAGCAAGTTCTTGGAATACCTTTGAGGCGAGGAGTTCCTCCTCTTGCAGACCCCCCCATGGTGGCGGTGGAGGTAACACTCTATCCATTTGATTTGCTCTATCTTCTTCCCTCCTATGAGGGGATTTAGGATGTGCCTGATCCTGCTCTATTAAGTTTACCCTTTCCCCACTAGTTGGATTTCACTCATGATTTGGAGGGTGATTTTTTTGTGGGTTTCCTTCTTGTCTAGTGTGCTCCTCTCTTGGTGAGTCAGCATGTTGATCTCTCTGATGATCATTTCTATTTGCTTGTTGGTTGCTATGAGCTAGCTTCTTAGCTTGCTCTCTCAAACATTGCTCATGTTGGCGCAACAACCGTTCTCTTTGTTTATCATGTTTGAGAGCTTCTACAAGCTCTCACTCTTTGCGCAAGGCATTTTCTAACCATCGCACGTGGTTAACTTGCACGGTCATAGAAGACTCATGCTTATCTGATCCTGTTCTAGTGGTTTTGATTCACAGATTTCTCGAAGAGGTTTCTGCTATTTCTTTGCTCTTGCTAGCTAATGTGACTTGTTCAATGTATTTTTGAGTGTCTCTATGATCAAACTCTGTATGTTTACCATGGGGTCATCCCGAGGCACCCCCAATTTGAGAAGTGGGCTTAGAAGTCATGGTTCGTGAACTTCTAGATGTAGAATTCTCTATGGCCACGGTTCTGGGAGGTGGCCTCAGGTGCAACCGATCCAACTCATCCAACTATCTTGTTTTCCATGGCTGATCCCATGGGGTGCCATTTACTCCAATGAGGTCATAGTCTATTGGAATCCTTCCTCTTGTGTGAAGGATATCTTTTGTTTGATGTCTATGACTGGATGTCTCTCTAGTTTCCTACCCCTCAGTGGGTTGATCTATTCTAAGTGTCTCATGTGAATGTTGGGATGTTGGGACTCTTGTGTGTCCCTTTGGTGATGAGGGTTTTGTGGCCCTATCTACCCTCCATGAGGATGGATATGGGGAAACCTCATCATCCCTATGTGAATAACGGGGTCTAGAACCCTCCTTATGTCTATGTGAGGAGGAAGCTCTTGAGGCTTCCTCATGTCTCTGAGAAGTTTATGTGTGTTTAGAGGAAGCCCTTGAGTTTTCCTCATGTCTCCTTGATGATGATGGTCATGAGGCCTCTTTGTGTTGATGTGATGTAGTTCCTTGATTTGGTTCCCTATTTGGGGTTTCTCGAGGAGATCCCCCAAGGGTTGAGTTATCACCCCTTAGACTTGCAGAACTATGTCTCACGGTCTTCTGAGTAGGTCTTTCAATATTACTACGACTTCGTCTAAGGGTATGTGTTGTTTCAGATTCTCCCTCGATGTCAGACCGAGGATGTCTACTTCTTGTTTTGACCATTGTTTTTGGAAATTTAGCTTTTGTGTTGCACTTAAATATGACCAAACAATATCAAGCAAATGTTTATCTTGATTACAAATTTAAGTGTGCCCTAAACTGTTTGTTGTATTTTGATGTTTGGTTGTTTCTTGTTTCTTGTTTTTGCTTTGGATTTAGAATGAGGAGACTCATCCATAGTGATAATCAAGAACACTCATGCCAAACATGATTTCTCAAAAGAGACTAGGGTACACCACTTAAATCCCAATGGGGGGTTCGCCTAGCTCTTCCACTCTGAACCAATGATTGTTCCAATAGTGGGAGACAGTTTGAACACAAGTACCTTAGTGTCACTATAAGTAAGTTCCTCAATCCATTTCTAGGAAGCTCTAGGGGGCAAACCGGTGGAAGGAGATGAATGCCAACATCACCGGACTGAATTGAGGGTTGGTGATGAAATCCAACTCCCCAATGTTTAAAATATGTGTGTGTGTGGTTCATTTTAAGTTTTGCATGAATAAGAATGCATCATATAGCAACAATGAACTTTCCCTATATGCCTAATGCAAAATACGTTTCAATTTTAGAAAGGTGCATAGCTACTATGAGATTAATGAATGCACTCTATTAGGTGCAAGTATGGCCTTTAGAAAGGCCTCAAAGCAAGCAAACCAATCACACAATATCTAGCACGTTGGATTCTAGGGTGAAATTTATAGATAGAAGCCATTGTTCCTAGCAACGCCTAGTGGAAAATCTAAAAAGAAACCTAAGATGTGCAAGCCACAAGTTCTTTCTCTTTCATTCTTTCAGTTTTCCAAATTGAAATATTTCTTAATTATCACTGATTTTAATGGAACAAAAATATATAGAGAACTATAAAGTGTCAAAAAAGTTGTACCAACCTTTAATCCAGC
Organism: Wollemia nobilis; assembly: GCA_028583015.1. Lineage (NCBI taxonomy): Eukaryota > Viridiplantae > Streptophyta > Pinopsida > Araucariales > Araucariaceae > Wollemia > Wollemia nobilis. Next base: position 669,305 of record JAQPPZ010016361.1, read on the forward strand.
TCAGAGAGTCAGTTTTTTGACCTCTGTTGCACTCCAGCTCTGGCCATTATTGACCAGAGTGACTGATTTCTGGCCGTTGTAGAATAGAGCGGATGACTCCTGGCCATTGTAGACCAGAGTGGCTAACTGTTGGCCACTGTAGATCAGAGCGGCTAAACCTGCACACAAAACCCAAGTTAGTAAAGAGGCAAAAAATGCAAATAAACTAAATAACTGGGCAGGAGTCCCACCGTGATCGCCATCTGTAGTGACCCTAGGGAAGCGGTGTGTCATCCACCAACTACTCTACTTGTGATTCGATTGAATCCTTTAATGTTAAACATGCAATAAATGAAAGGCACAAAGCAGATATAACCAGGATGCGAAGAAGTAAGTGAATGAATGCTTTTATTATTGATATTCTCTAGATTAGGTTACATATGAATCCCTCTAAGGGATACCCTTCGTTTGATACATGATTTTACACACAAAGAGGGCAGCAGGTGTATAAAATATCCCCTCACATAGGGGGCATGCTTTATAAGGCTTCCCGATGATGCACACAAAAATGTATGAGGGCTTACAGATGCCTCCTTCTCTAGGTCTGATTGCTAGAGGGATCCTCTTGCACTCGTATGTTGTGGATTTGCTCGATTGAACCTATAGCCCTGAAATCAATGAAACAACAACACACGCTTAGATGTCCGAGATTGCCTCCCTGGATGAGGTTGTTAGCAATGAATAAGCTCAATAAATGTAATGAAACTAGTACTATGCAAGCGAATAACTAAAATAAAGCTTATGCTAATGAAATGAAAGATAAAGAAGAATAAAAGAAACTAACACCTAAAACCCTAGACTAGGTTGTGGGCCACTATCCAGGACAGCGATCGCTAAGGTGGAATCTCTCTCTATTGATCCAAAGGCTATGGGCTCAAGTCTTCTACTAATGTTAAAATGATTACCTTATGTGTTCAGATTTTCCCTCCAATCTGACAAGGCTCCACTACAAGAATCGATCTCCAAGGGAAGCTCTCCAAGTCTCTAGAAGCTCTCCTCAATGATCCAACCTATTCAAAGTTCTGATGTATGATGCTCTCCCTCTATTGATTGATGAAAGAAGGTCTAAGGAGGTCCAAAAATGTCCAATAAAGTCCCCTAGTGCTTTTAGGTTTATTCCTTATAAAGTTTTTGAAGCCCTAGGTCAATGTTCAACCCTAGGACTGAATCCCTCATGCGTACTAGGTGTTAGCATGAGAAGCTCTTTGTTTTTCTATGTTTAACTAAAGTCTAAATCAATACTGGAGTCTTCCATGTAGACTAGCTATGAGGAGGAATGCAAAGTTATCCCCGCTCATCCTTATTGCATGCAGACTACCACTTCCACCCAATATTAGGCTGGATGGGCGACAAAATGCATTAAAATCTTAGTCGTTGTCATCTGTAGTGGCTAAGGTTTGGCCACTCTGAGCTACAGCGGCTGGATTTTGGCCGCTCTGGTCTATAGCAATCAGGCTTGGATGGGCTAAAAATTCCCCATATGAGTGGCCAGAACCACTTTTGACACTTGGAAGATCCCAAGGTTTAGTCACATGACCTATGAGTATGCCTATGTGAGTAGTCTCCCTGAACATGACATGTTTTAGGTGTCTATAATGGGAGGTTGTGTTCATGCATCTGGTTATTCAAATAGCTCTACCTAATTCTATAGGTGTGAGGTTTCCCTGGAACATCTTATCTTGCATTCTTCCTATCATGGCCAGCTCAACTAAGGAGCCAGTTATTCCATCCTAGGGGAGCACTCTGTTGGCATAGTTGTATCACAAGTTGTATCAGATCACCCATCAAAGTAGAGTGGGTATTGGTTGTAGCCTCTTATTGTAGATATGGGGCTGGTAGCACATAAAAATAGAGCACCCTATGTAGCTACCCCTAGATATCACCACTATTGCAGATTCTTGTTAGTTTTATACTACCTACTGGCCCAGGGATCAAGAGGGATTTAGGAGTTGATCTCACACAGGATACTTGACTCACTACATTGATCGGTTTGCCTAGATTCTCTTTGGGGATATTGAGTGGTGCTCTTACATGGACTACCTAGCATGGACCGAGGTAGCTAAATACTTGCATTGGGTTTGTAGTGATAGATGGATCGTCATCCGCAAGGCCGATTGGCATGAGTACCACAACTTTTCTCATGTTCTATGGTAGTTTGGGATTCGGTAGGATGTCTCGAACATGCCTACTATATGCAAACTCCTGGTCTTGGAGAGGGACCTCACCTAGCCTCAAGTTACTCCTTTGGGATATGAGGATGAATATTTCTAAGAGTCAAGCCAGAGAGATGCAGGTACCACTATTGATTACGATGGATGGTGGGTTGACATTCAGTGGCACAGGAGGGGACCTCTTGATTTCCCAGTTGGTGGATTTGTTGTAGAGGATGTTGATGGTGCAGAGGTGGATCCCCATGGGCATCACACTTGGCATAGGATAGATGATGACTAGGGTACAACACGGGAGGCCCCCAAGGTGGATGTAGAGGACGAGGGTCTTGAGGAGGGTGAGGAAGTGCCAAACAGTGAGATTGGGCAGTTGTGGGTGTAGGTCACTAACTTGCAGAGTCAGGTGGGTAGGCTGCATACTCAAATTTTGTAGCAGGATACATCTATCACCACTCTATAGGTGAAGTTATCTCATAGCGTGAGGTATCTAAAGCAAGGTCAGGAGGAGAGGACAACTCTCATATCATGGGCTACAGTGGTCAAGACACAAGTCATGGATCTCACTAGTGAGCATGATCTAGCACAGGCACAACTAAGTGCAGCTACTATCGAGAGGGACCTACTTAGGGTATAGATGGGAGATCCTTCATCCTCCTAGGCCATCATGAGACCTCTGACCATACCATATTATTTGTTTCCAATGGGTCATGATCCCATGGTAGATATTAGGAGGCTTCATTCCCTCATGGAGGAGGGTAATGAGCGGGATACAATGTGCATGGCTCGTATATCCTAGTTAGAGGGGCATATCAGATTGATAGGTGGGGTGGTTCTAGAGGACACACACATTGCAGGGATCCACTAAAGCTAATCCCAAACCGGATATATTTGGTAGTCCACTGCAAGATCTAGCCAAAGGACTCATAGGATAAAGAGGACACAGGTCTTCTAGAACTCGTAGAGAAATCTCACATAGGATCCATAGGGATGGTAGGGGTGATTGTGGTGACTCACAAGCTGGGGTGCAGGTCCTTAGTACAAATCTTAGATATATTTTGATATATCATATTTTAGTGTAAGGTCGAGGACCTACACAGTTGTAGCCTAGGAGCATTTGATATACTATTGATGTACTCTTTTTGGACACACACATATATATATGAGATTGATCATTTTGGCTCATTGTGTGTTCTTGTATATGTTTGATTTTATGTTTATGTTATGCACATGGATGCAGATGTTCATATTGATGATATGCTTATATGATGTGATGTATGGATGACATACACTAGATAGCTATTTAATTTGTGATGATGATAATATGCAGTGATCTAGATGCTTAGATGTGCTATTTGTGATGGATGCATATGGATGTGATGTTTAGTTTTAAATGCATATTTAATTCTACTATATTATATGCATTATATTTATGATGATATCATGATACGTTGGTATAATATATGTAATGCATTTATTTACATAATGGTAATCTAATGTAAATGAACCTGTATGCTTTAATCACTTAAAACACAAGGAATGAATGTGATATGTGTTTAACAATCTAATGGACGACACCATAGAATGTGTATAAATCATGAATGTAATTGAAAATCCTCCTTACAAGAATTTAATCAATTAATCACCCATATATGAAATGCAATGATATGAAGTGGCATGATGTGAATGATATAATATGTCACTCTATAGTATTTTTGTAATTTGAAAGATATGCACAATATAGTCAATGGCCGTCTAAATATCATTTCTAATATCGATCTGGTATCTATCCTATATCTTGAAAACTTTGTGCTCAATGTAATGATGTATCACGGATTTGATACTTTGCAATTTGATGATTGAATGAATTTTATTTTTAATGGTTTGTGATCTTTGGTATTTGCTTCTATTAGAGAAATTTTTGAGGTTTTCCATGAGACTCAAACACCCTAGTAGACTTATCAAAAGTTGTATATTGACCATACTAGACTTCTGACACACAAGGCTTTCGCTAGGATAGGTCCTAACTATTCATTATCCCTGTGTGTGCACATGAGTATATTAATATAAGGCATAAGCATACCTCGATGTCATGCAAGATTCTTTCAGCCTATTTCTAATATTGGGGGTTCACAAATGTTTATCCAATCCTAGGTTTAGATTTTAGGTGGACTAGACCACTAGGCGATATAGGATGCCTAAAGCTAGCTCTTCCATATTCAAATACTGGTTTGTACATAAGTGATGTGCTAATGCATTAGACATATTGTCATGCGTAAGGTACAGTAGTGCTGGTAATTCCATGGATTCAAGTTCACTCCCTTCTTTTCTTCAATTTTTTGAGATACTTGCTCATATAAAGTGATAAAAATCATTATTTATTTTTGTCCTTTAGTGACAATAATCACTGTTTATTTTGTAATTTATTTTCTTTTTCTTGAGCAAGGTATTTTATACTGATTTTTCTTCATTTGTACATTTTGTCTTCATTTTACTTGATTTTTTGGAATTTTACATTTGATAATTTGCTTCAGAAACTTCCTTTAGGAATTTTACTTTGGGGAACTGTTTCTGGGATATCGATTTTGAGGATATTGATCTATGATACCAATCTGGGATGTTGCTCATTTTAACATAAGCAAGGGATTCTGGGTAATTAATGAACCTATCCTTTTGCTAATTACCAACATTTCTCATACCACCCGCACAAGAGGATAAGCAATGATGAATCTTCTCACCTCAGGATATTTGATCCCACTTTGTGGCTTTTATCTTCCCCTAGTCCTTATTAGGATTTTTTAATTTGTTTATTAGTGATAGAATTCTAGTATGCTAAGGGCTATACTAACTAGAACTCAATTTCCAAAGTAAATCCACATTTCTATCAACTCTTGAGAAGACCTCTAGATATGGTTGAATGACCAGAAAACCCTAGTATATTCCTCATAGCAACATTATGGGTTTTGTTGAAAAACATAATTACTCACATGAATGATGGATTATGATAAATGCAGAGGTGCATGATTAAAACACAATGTGGTATCATTTGTAATACTGACAAATACAATCCATTCTACTATGGAATGCAATAGATGAAGAATTCCTACATGCAATGCAATGATGAAATGCATGTGGAACATGAAATGCAATGATGCAAATGAAATGCAAATGTTTTTGGTTTTTGATATTTTTCTAATTTTTATTGATTTTGAGCCTTTATATTTGACCAAACAACAAGTACGTGTGTTTGGAGCCTTTTAGATTGACCAAGTGGTTCTTAAGAACCCTTGGAGCCTTTTTGGATTGACCAAAGAGCTTGTGAGCACCTTTGGAGCTTTTTGGGATGACCAAGTGGTTTTAAGCAAACCCTTAGGGCCTTTTGGGATGACTGAGCTATTTTAAGCAAACCCTCAAAGCCTTTTGGGATTGACTGAGTGGTTTTAAGCAAACCCTCGGGGACTTTAACTGACATGACCAAGCAATTTTAGGAACCCTTGGTGCCTTTTGCTATGCTCTCAGGCATAGAATACCTTAATATGGATGATGCTCAGAGGTTCAGGATCTTCAACACCCCCTAGCAAAGTTAGGTGATAGGTACTCGGACCAATATTTTTAGATATGATATAAGGCCCTAGCCAATTAGTCATGAATTTATCTCTCATATCAGGTGGCAAATTAGAGTTTTGTTGGTTCTCTTTCAGCACAAGATCCTCAACTTCAAAGTCTCTCTGATAGACTTTACTATTATAAGCTCATTTTAGTCGCTCTTGATAAATGCAATGATGCTCTAGGGCATACACACGATGTTCATCAAGTAGCATCAATTGATCCAGGTGAGCTTGCTATGTGGTGTCATCATAAATGAACTCCTTTAATGCGACGCGCAACATTGGAATTTCCAACTCTAAGGGTATAATGGCCTCAACACCATATACTAGTGAAAATAGAGTTGCCCTAGTGGGCTTCCAAATGCTAGTCTTGTAAGCCCATAATGCAAGGGGCAGTTGGATATGCCAATCTTTGTGGTGTTCATGGAACGTCTTTTTCAAGATAGCCACCACTATCTTATTTAGGCCTTAGCTTGCCCGTTTGCCTGTGGATAGTATGGAGTCACAAAAATGTGTTTGATTTTATACTTAGACGTCAAAGGTCTCACATTTTTATTCTTAAATGATGTTCCATTATCCATAACTATCTTAAATGGAATCCCAAAATGACATATGATATGCTCAAGTATAAACTTTGCTATAGGAGCTCCAATCATCATTGTTAAGGGTATTGCTTCCACCCATTTGGTAAAGTACTTAGTAGCCATAATAATAAAATTATGTCGACCCGATGACGGAGGAGATATTACCACTGAGATCAAATCCCCACTAAGAAAATGGCCAAGCCACTTGTATGGGTTGTAAGGCTTGTGATGGCAAGTGTGTAAGATTAGCATGATGCTGACATTTTATGCATTTCTTGATATACACATTGCAATCCTTCTCCATCGTGGGCCAATAGTAACCCATTCAAAGTATGCACTTGACGATGGCCATACCACTAAAAAGACCACCGCACATACCATCATGAGCTTTTGAAATCATCCAAGATGCTTCTTGGGGCTCTAGAAAATGAAGGAGAATTCCATTGTAGCCTTATCAATACAAAATATCTCTTAGCAAGACATATGTAGTTGCTTTCTTCTTTAATGTGCATCTTGCAGCACGTGAAAATCCCTCTAGGATCAAACCAAGTTTTAAAAATTCTTGGATTTACGACATCCAGCTCTGGTAAGTCTCAACTTCGACTGCCAAGATGACTCTCCCCTTGCGTATTTACATGTGTAAATGTAGACTAGAAAATAACCTTGTGGTGAATGGTAATTACACTCTTCGTCAGAATCTAAGATGTTAATGACCCCTAGGGTGCCTTCTTTAAAAAGTCTTCAGATCTGTAGAACCATTCAAATTTTGGTTCTATGCTAATCATGTTGATTGACACTTTATTATAAAAGCCTTAGCGTTCCACTATCGGATGCGAGAGCATTTTAATGTGAATGGTACTAAAATCGGTAGATGGATTATGAGGGATTAAGGATCCCAAATATTCCATTGTGTCTATGAACCTATTTGATGAATGAGGGATTGCCTCGATGTCATAGCATTTCAACTTAGCCAAATATGTAACAACAAGATCTTTATAAGCTTTTAACATGGGACATCGGCACTGAAAGAGCCTCTTAACTTGGTTGACTATGAGCAAGGAGTTTCCAAAGATGTTTAATCTTTTAATGTTCATGGCGATGGTTGTATGGAGGCCCAAAAGTAGGGCTTCATATTCAGCATTATTTTTGGTGCAAAAAAAGTCTAATTTGAATTACAAGGACATTAGAGCTCCTTGCAACATGACAAACACTACTCCTGCACCACCCCCTTGCTTGCACTTCAAACCATCAAATAACAAGGTCATATTAATATTATTTTTTGGTTCTTCAAGTTCAGGAGCTTCAGATACGATGAATACCGCATCATATGGAAGCTCAATGGTAAGAGGTCCACTATTTAACAATGGTGCCTCAGCCAGTTGATCAACTATGACTTGTCTCTTAATGGACTTTTATCTTATGAATTCTAGATTGAATTCTATTAGTAGCATGATCCACTTCATAGTACGTGTGTTATTATATGTCTTGCTCATCATATACTGCAAAGGATTTTGTTTTGATATTACATATGTCATATGACTTAGCATGTAGTACTACAATTTCTTTACAGCGAACACTAGTGCTAAACAAAGCTTCTTCACATATGCATTTCCTAGCTCATAACTTACCAAGGTTCGACTACTATAATATATGGATTGATCTTTACCTTGCATGTTATTTTGGGCTAACATGGTCCCTAATGCAATGTCAGTTATCGATATATATAGCAGAAATGGTACATCTGGCCTTCGTGGAGCTAGCACTGGTAGCATCGCTAGGTATTTCTTGATTTTATCAAAGGCTGCTTGACAAACCTCATCCCAATTAAATGGGACCCCTTGTGTAGCAGTCAATTCATGGGTCGACAATTATTTGATAATTGAGCGATAAATTGCTTTATGGATGCTACCTTGCCCTGAAGGCTTCTTAGCTCTTTGATATTTGTAGGGGGATGAATTTCTAGAATAGTCGTAACCTTTACTAGATTAACTTCGATGCCTCATTTTGAAATGATGAATCCTAAGATTTTTCCTAAAGTTACACCAAATACACACTTCTTAGGATTCAACCTAACATTATGCTCTATCAAGCTATTGAAGACCTTCTTCAGGACCTTCGCATGCTCAAAATGCAATAATGACTTGGTCAACAAGTCATCAATTTAATCCTCTAGGATATTATGCATATAGTCTTGAAAGATATATGTCATATCCCGTTGATATGTGGCACCAGCATTTTAAAGGGTAAATAGCATAACTTTATAGCAAAATGTCCCCCATGGCATTATAAACATAGTTTTATGTTAGTATTCGGGCTTAATCCGAATTTGAATGTATCCAAAAAAACTTTCCATCAGGGAGAGCATATCATGACCTATAGTTACGTCTACAAGAGCATAAATATTTGGCAACAAAAATTAATCCTTTGGTGTTGCCTTATTTAGGTCTCTAAAATCTGTATAAATACGGATCCTTCCATCAGGTTTTCCTACAGGCACCATATTGGATATCCACTCTGGATAGTCGATGGAGATAACAAACTCTACATCCAACAGCTTTTGCAATTCATCTTTCACCATTAAGGCTACTATTGGATGCATCTTTCTAAGCTTTTGCTTGACTAGATTTTTTGATAGATCTAGTGAAAGGTTATGGGTAACCAGTTTTGGATCTAGACCTGGCATATCTTTGTAAGTCCAAGAAAAAATATTAGATCTCTCTTTTAGTAGAGTAATTAGGGTGGAACGCTCATTAGGAGTGAGACTCTCTCTAAATTTGACCTTCCTTGTATTGGTGGGATCATTACTGATATCCACATTGAAGGTTTCCTCTACTGACATGTGTGATCCCTCCTCAAGCTGATGAGGTGTAGGGATCAAATGGATGTCATAAGATGGGTTTATAGGTTCCGCATTGGAAGCATCCTCAACATGACAGATATCATAAGTACATCCTAGTGCAAAATGAAATGGCTGCAACATTTCTTTGTTAGGGAAGAAATATTCGAGCTCAACAGGTAAGTTAGCACAATCTCAATCGATAGCATCTACATTTAGAGGCAATGGTTTGGAATGATCTACTAGATTGTTGAGTGGAGTGGTAAAATCAATGGAGACCATGTTGATGGAATGGAATTGATCTCCAGGACCACATGGACAAACATATACATCATCAATGCAGCTTCCATACACTAGATCTGGCTTTAGCGGCATGGGAACAAATGGGTCCTCTCTATGTGGGCTATGAATTGTTGGGTCCTCCCTATGTAATAATTGCAATATTGGATCATTCGATTCAATGTGATCCATGTACATAGGCAGGTCAGGAAACACCCATGTGATAGATCACATCGAAGTTTGGTGGTCTTCCCCTAAGGTGAGGGTTGATATTGATCTCTCTGTGCATGTCCTCAACCATATAAGGTGCATTATGGTGACGTAGGTAAGGAGGTCCTAGATAGGCTCTCTCTGTTTCATCCTCTTCATCACTATCATAATATAATCCTTCATTTGATCCCACTGGAATGGGATGTTCTAGTAAATGTGGCCCCATATAGGCTATCTCCTTATCACTATCATCGTTGTCCAATAAACTTGAATATAAACATCATAAATACGATACTGCCTCATAGACCGGCTTAGCCTCATCTCCTGACTGATCGTCGATCAGGGACTCACTGTCCACCAAGATATCCTCATGATATATATCAGGTGGTGATATAGTGACGTAAGACACCATACAACTATCACTCTGGAATACATAAGGATTAGGATGATACAAATTGAAATCCACATCGTCCTCTAGACTAACGTATAGGTGATCTAAAGATGTTGCAAGCAAATCATCCTATCCTGGTATTTGCAACCCTATCCCGAACCTATAAGTTGAAAACTGATAATGCGGCTCAAGCGAAGTCATGCATCCTTGCTCAAAGAGACCAAGGCCAAACCCATGCCAATGATATAATTTAAAATATACATGGAATATTTAGGGTTGGATAGGTAACAAACATTCACTATGAATGGTTCGTCATCATCTTCATCCATGGGCATTTGGATATGTTGGCAATTTTGGGTACCTTGGGTACATTGCCTTTGCTCAAGTGTATAAGTTGTCATTGATGTCAAGAAGCTTTTGAAGGAATTTGATTTGATGTAAAATAATTTGTTTTGATGAAGGTTACGGCATGACAGGTTCGAAAGAAAGCAAGTTAGAAAAGTGTCACGATATCGCGACATGTCGCAGTTTCGCGACTCAAAGAGGAGAGAGAATGTTCGGAGTCAGAAATGTCACGATTTCGTGACATATTGCAAGGAAGGTTGAACGGACGAAAAAGTGTCACGATTTCGTGACATGTTGCAGGAGAGAGAGTCCGAAAGAAAAAGTGTCACGATTTCGTGACATAATGCAGGAGAGAGAGTCCGGGAGAAAAAGTGTCGCGATATCGCGACATGTCGGGTTTTCGTGACCCGAAGAAAAGAAAAGCGCTAAGGAGAAAAAGTGTCACGATTTCGTGACAAGTCAAAAGACAAAGTGGAAGCAAGATAAAGTGTCACGATTTCGTGACATGCTACAAAACTCGAAGTGAGAACTGTCATGATTTCATGACATGCAGCAAAGGGAAGAGTCTGAAATGAGAAGCGTCACGATTTCATGACAGGTTGCAAAGAAGACGTACAAAAGTTGAAAGCATCACGATTTTATGACATGTTTCAGAGAGAGAAAGCACAATTGCAGAAAGTGTCATGATTTCCACATGTTTTGCTAGTGAAAGAAGAGTGCAAGGAAGAAAGTGTCACGATTTCACGACATAAAACGAAAGAGGTCTTCTATAGGAGAAGTGTCACGATTTCATGACAAAAGCATAAAGAGGTCTAGAAGGAGAAGTGTCACGATTTCATGACAAAAGTAGAAAGGAGGTCGACGAAGGGAGAAGTGTCGCGATATCGCGACAAAAGCAAAGTTGATGCTGACAAAGACAAAAGTGTCGCGATATCGCGACAAGAGCTTAGTTGAAGTCGTCAAAGGCTGAAGTGTCACGATATCATGACAAAAGCCAAAAGAAAGTGTACGGTTGCAAAGGTGTCACGATATCGCGACATGTTGTAGTTTCATGGCAGAAGCTATAGAAGAGTTATAGAGGCAGTGAAGCCGACAAAGTTAAATTTTAGCCGATGAAGATTAGGGCTTGTAGCCGACGTAGATTAGGGTTTGTTTTTGGTATAACAGCTGACTAAGATTAAAGTTTTCATCATGAAAATTTTGTTATAAAAGGAGGGTTGTTTGGAGAGTTGGATGTAGTTGGGTGTTGCGACGTTCGTTGATAGAGCGCAGAGTGAGAAGTTCGATCGTCGAGAGCAGAGTGCAAAATTTGATCGAAGTGTGCAGAGTGAGCGAAGAGTCATGGTGAATTTTTCTAAGTACCGCTGTGTTTGCGTAGACAGTGCAAAGGTTGAAGTTCGACCAAAATGTGGCTGTGATTGCACAGAGAGAGCAGAGGACTTGTGAGCTGAGTTTGATAGTTCTATCAGAGAACTTGAGGACAGAGATGTATTGGTTCTATGAGAAGAACCTGAGGACAGATTTGGTTGTTGAGCTACTATGGACGTGATCATAGAAGGCAGAGGTCTCTTAGGCTAAGCATTGAGGACAGGAGGTCTTCGGTGGAAAGGAGTTCCACGTGTTGGCAAGAGGTAGAGGCAGTTGATCTTCTGAGGGATCATTTCTAGAGCAGAGGGGAAGGTATCTCCTTTGAGCAGAGGCTCATAAATTTTGATTGGGAGAAGGTATCTCCTTTGAGCCGAGGCTCATAAACATTGTAATTGGGAAGGATTCCCAAAGAACCTTGAGATAACTTTTAGAGAAAAGTTTTTGTGGATGTAGCCCAACCATTTTGGGTGAACCACATTAAAAATGGGTCTTCAATGTGTGATGCTTTCTGTCTTGATTAATGTTGTGTTGATGCCACTGCTATCTAAAGTTAAAATTATTAATTGGTTAAGTCTTATACTGTTCACCCCCCCTCTCAGTATAAGCTTGTGTTCTTCAATTGGTATCAGAGCGGGTCTCTCCAGAAAGAGCCTAACAGCTTGGAGAAGGATCTATCAGAGGAACATACAGATTCAGAAAGAGATGAAGAGGTTGAGTTCGATCTCAAAGGTGAATTCTTCTTGGCTCTAAGAAAGCTTGAGAAATTCAGGGAAGAGAATTTTGTTCTCAAGTATCAATGTCAGGAAGAAGAGATAGCAAGATCAGAATTGTCTCAAAGTGTTATAGACTTCAAAATTCTAGCTGAAGAAGGGAAGAAGATTGAACAGGTTCTGATAGAGGCTCTAAAAGGAAAGGAAGCTGATTGCGAGAAACTAGAAGAAGAGGTTATGTCTCTTAGAGTGAAGTTGGACCAGTTGACTCTCAGACAAAATACTCCGTGTGAAAAGCAAAAGAAGGATGGTATCACCATTTATGAAACAGGGTCTTCAAGCAAGATCAATCTTCATCCTGAAGAGCGGTGGATTCCAATTGGTCACAAGAAGAACAACCATCCAAGGCATCAAAACAGGTTACATAATACTTTCCATGGCTATTGTTTTTCCTGCAAGAAATTTGGTCATGAAGCTATGCATTGCAATAAGTCTTTGAATAGCCATAGTAAGGAAAATGTTAACTCTTTTGCACCTCTTATGAATAAAAATGTCATGTGTTACAAGTGCAAGAATTTTGGGCATATAGCAAGGATGTGCAGTTTGGATAGATCTAGCCTTGAGTTCACTAAAAAGAGAAATGAGATCAAATCTAAGTCAATGATAGTTCAAACTGCTTTTCATGCTCAAGACAAAGTAGAAAAATGGTATCTTGATAGTGGTTGTTCAAAACATATGACTGGTGAAAAGGAAAAGTTTTTGGTCTTAAAAAAAACAAACAGAGGAACAGTCAGTTTTGGAGATAACAGGTCAACTAAAATCTGTGGTAAAGGGACTCTTAGTTTGGATGGGAAATCCAAAACAGAAAATGTGCTTTATGTAGAAGGCCTAAGACATAATCTTCTAAGTGTGAGTCAACTTTGTGATCAAGGGCACATAGTATCTTTCTTTTCAGATAGATGTGAGATAAGTAAAGAAAAAAATGGAAAACTCATTGCGAGTGCTACAAGGACTCCAAACAATCTTTACATGCTAAGTGAGATAAAAAGGGAAAAGTGTTTTCTAACTCAAGAAGATGAGAGTTGGCTATGGCATAAAATATTGGGGCATTTGAGCTTTGATAATCTTGTCAATATTAGTAACAAGGAAGCAATTAGAGACTTGCCCAAAATAAAAAGGCCCCATAACATCATTTGCGGTCCGTGTCAACATGGAAAATAGACCAGAACCAGTTTCAAATCAAAAGGGTATACTTCTTCAAAACCATTGGATCTTATTCATACTGATTTATGTGGCCCTACCAGAACTCAGAGCATTCAGGGAGAAAGCTACTTCATGCTGTTTATAGATGATTATTCTAGAATGACTTGGGTTACTTTTCTCAAAGAAAAATCTGAAGCTTTTGAAAAATTTAAAGCTTTCAAAGAAATGATTGAAAATGAGACTCACAAGAGAATCAAATGCTTAAGATCAGATAGAGGAGGAGAGTTCACTTCAAATGAATTTGTGGAATACTCGTGAGCAACAAGGAATCAAAAGAGAATATTCAACGAGCAAGAACTCCTCAACAAAATGGAGTAGTTGAAAGGAAAAATAGAACTATTGAAAATATGGCTAGAGCTATGTTAAATGAGTCAAAACTTTCAGATGGCTTTTGGAAAGAGGCAGTCAGTACAGCAGTCTACATTATCACCAGGGCCCAACTTAGAGTCAATCATCATAAAACTCCTTATGAGTTGTGGAAAGGAAGACCAACTACAGTAAAATACTTCAAAGTGTTTGGGAGTAAGTGCTTCATCAGAAGGGAAGATCAGAATTTGGGTAAGTTTGATCCTAGGTGTGATGAGGGAATCTTTCTTGGATATTCCAGCAGAAGCAAGGCCTACCGATGCTTCAACAAAAGAACTCATACAGTTGTAGAGAGCATAAATGTAATAGTTGATGAAAAGACAGGGATAAGAGAACCAGTCAAGGAACTCAGTGATGAAATTTGTCAAGAAGAATTTAGAGAGGTTTCAGATGAAGAAGAGGAAAGACAACAACTGCTTCCCAAAACTCCTTCACGATATGTTTAGAAACATCATCCCAAATATTTGATCATTGGTGATCCAAATAGCAGGCAAACAAGAAGAAGAGTCATTCCTTCACATGATTCTACAAATGTTTCATTATTATCTCAGATTGAGCCAAAATATTTTAGTGAAGCATGTGCAGATAAGTTTTGGGTAAAAGCAATGGATGAAGAGCTAAATCAAATAGAGAAAAGTGAAACTTGGGATTTGGTTCCAAGACCTAAGGACAAGAATGTCATTGGCACAAAATGGATATTCAAAAATAAACTCAATGAGGATGGAAAAATTGTCAGAAACAAAGCTAGGTTAGTCTGCAAAGGTTATGCTCAAGTAGAAGGTGTTGATTTCGAAGAGACGTTTGCTCCTGTTGCTCGTCTTGAAGCTATCAGAATGTTTTTGGCCCTTTCAAGCTTCAAATCATTCAAGGTATATCAAATGGATGTAAAGTCAGCTTTTCTAAATGGGGTGTTGGTAGAAGAAGTCTACATAGAACAGCCAGAAGGAGTGTCTCTCTCAGAACAGTCAGACTATGTGTGTAAACTAAAAAAGGCCTTGTATGGGTTAAAGCAAGCACCGAGGGCTTGGTACTCAAGACTTGACAGTTATCTTCATGAGCAAGGTTTCAGGAAAGGTGTGGCAGATAGCAATTTGTATATTAAGGATGAAGGTGATGATATGTTGATTATGGTTGTCTATGTTGATGATATTATTTTTGGGGGAAATAAGACTCAGATGTGCAAAGATTTTGCTAACACCATGCAGAAGGAATTTGAGATGTCTATGATTGGAGAGTTGTCATTCTTTTTAGGTCTTCAGATTGCTCAATCAAAAGATGGTGTATTTCTCTCTCAAGGGAAGTATATCAAAGAAATGTTGAAGAAATTTGGGATGATGGACAGCAAACCAGTATGTACTCCAATGATTACAGGGTGCAAGATGAGTAAGGATGATGAATCTCCAACGGCAGATCAAAAGTTGTACAGATCAATGATTGGCAGTTTATTATATGTTACAGCTACCAGACCAGATATCATGCAGGCAGTTGGGTTAGTAGCAAGATTTCAGGCAGCTCCAAAATATTCTCATGTTATAGCAATTAAAAGGATATTCAGATATCTGAAGGGCACTATGGACCTTGGGCTTTGGTATCCCAAAGGTGATGATTTCACCCTCACGGCCTATACAGATGCAGATTGGGCAGGCGATGACGATGACAGGAAAAGCACTAGTGGTGGAGCATTCTTTTCGAGAAAGAGTTTGGTTTCTTGGCTAAGTAAGAAACAACCTTCAGTTTCCTTATCTACAGTAGAGGCTGAATACATAGCAGAAGTGGCTGGGTGTACACAAGTTTTATGGATGAAAACCACCTTGGAGGATTTCAAAGTCAAGCATGAACAACCCATCTCCATACTTTGTGATAATACAAGTGCCATAAGTATTTCCAAAAATCTAGTAATGCACTCAAGGACAAAGCATATTTCCATCAAGTATCACTTTCTAAGGGAGAAAGTGCAAGACAAGCAGGTCAAGCTAGAGTATGTGTCTACTAAAGAGCAGATTGCAGATATCTTCACCAAACCTCTTCCAAGAGATACGTTTGAGTATCTAAGGGAGAAATTGGGAGTTGTACTCCCACCCCAGAATTAATCACCTCATCAAGAGGTGGGGGAGGGACCAAGCTAAGAGGCTCATTCTTAGTCCCGAGCCCCAAAGGTGACCCTTTGCCATTGATGACAAAGGGGGAGAGCTTCAAGTGAAGAGGAAAGCTTCAAGTCAGGGGGAGCAAAACTTCAAAGGAAGATTCTCAGTTGTGGGCACAGTTTCTCAGTTGTTAGCACAGTTGGTTTCAGTTTTGGCTCTTGAGACGTGTTTTCAGTAAAGGTTTGCCATCAATGACAAAGGGGGAGATTGTTGGCAATTTTGGGTACCTTGGGTACATTGCCTTTGCTCAAGTGTATAAGTTGTCATTGATGTCAAGAAGCTTTTGAAGGAATTTGATTTGATGTAAAATAATTTGTTTTGATGAAGGTTACGGCATGACAGGTTCGAAAGAAAGCAAGTTAGAAAAGTGTCGCGATATCGCGACATGTCGCAGTTTCGTGACTCAAAGAGGAGAGAGAATGTTCGGAGTCAAAAATGTCATGATTTCATGACATATTGCAAGGAAGGTTGAACGGACGAAAAAGTGTCACGATTTCATGACATGTTGCAGGAGAGAGAGTCAAAAGAAAAAGTGTCACGATTTCGTGACATAATGCAGGAGAGAGAGTCCGGGAGAAAAAGTGTCACGATATCGTGACATGTCGGGTTTTCACGACCCGAAGAAAAGAAAAGCGCTAAGGAGAAAAAGTGTCATGATTTCATGACAAGTCAGAAGACAAAGTGGAAGCAAGATAAAGTGTCATGATTTCGTGACATGCTACAGAACTCGAAGTGAGAACTGTCACGATTTCGTGACATGCAGCAAAGGGAAGAGTCTAAAATGAGAAGCGTCACGATTTCATGACAGGTTGCAAAGAAGACGTACGAAAGTTGAAAGCATCACGATTTCGTGACATGTTCTATTTTTGCGGGCGTAAGGCAGAGAAAAGCACAAGGTAGTGAAAGTGTCATGATTTTATGACATGTTCTATTTTTGCTAGTGCAAGCAGAGAAGAGTGCAAGGAAGCGAAAGTGTCACGATTTCATGACAGAAATAGAAAGTAGGTCTTCTATAGGAGAAGTGTCATGATTTCATGACAAAAGTAGAAAGGAGGTCAACGAAGGGAGAAGTGTCATGATTTCATGACAAAAGTAGAAAGGAGGTCGACGAAGGGAGAAGTGTCGCGATATCATGACAAAAGCAAAGTTGATGTTGACAAAGACAAAAGTGTCATGATATCATGACAAGAGCTTAGTTGAAGTCGTCAAAGGCTGAAGTGTCATGATATCATGACAAAAGCCAAAAGAAAGTGTACGATTGTAGTTTCATGGTAGAAGCTACAGAAGAGTTACAGAGGCAGTGAAGTCGACAAAGTTAAATTTTAGTCGACGAAAATTAGGGCTTGTAGCCGACGTAGATTAGGGTTTGTTTTTGTTATAACAGCTGACTAAGATTAAAGTTTTCATCATGAAAATTTTATTATAAAAGGAGGGCTTTTTGGAGAGTTGGAGGTGTAGTTGTGTGTTGTGACGTTCGCTGATAGAGCGCAGAGTGAGAAGTTCGATCATCGAGAGCAGAGTGTGAAATTTGATCGAAGTGTGCAGAGTGAGCGAAGAGTCATGGTGAATTTTTCTAAGTACCATTGTGTTTGCATAGATAGTGCAAAGGTTGAAGTTCGACCAAAATGCGGTTGTGATTGCGCAGAGAGAGCAGAGGACTTGTGAGCTGAGTTTGATAGTTCTATCAGAGAACTTGAGGACAGAGATGTATTGGTTCTATGAGAAGAACCTGAGGACAGATTTGGTTGTTGAGCTGTTGTGGACGTGATCATAGAAGGCAGAGGTCTCTTAGGCTAAGCATTGAGGATAGGAGGTCTTCGATGGAAAGGAGTTCCACATGCTGGCAAGAGGTAGAGGCAGTTGATCTTCTGAGGGATCATTTCCAGAGCAGAGGGGAAGGTATCTCCTTTGAGCAGAGGCTCATAAATTCTGATTGGGAGAAGGTATCTCCTTTGAGCCGAGGCTCATAAACATTGTAATTGGGAAGGATTCCCAAAGAACCTTGAGATAACTTTTAGAGAAAAGTTTTTGTGGATGTAGCCCAACCATTTTGGGTGAACCACGTTAAAAATGGGTCTTCAATGTGTGATGCTTTCTGTCTTGATTAATGTTGTGTTGATGCCACTGCTATCTAAAGTTAAAATTATTAATTGGTTAAGTCTTATACTGTTCACCCCTCCTCTCAGTATAAACTTGTGTTCTTTAGGATAGGAAGCTGATCTAGCCTAGCGTAGATGAAGTTTATTTGATTGGGTGGCTCTCCCAATGGCACTACTAATCCAACTAGAAAACTATGAGCCTGAGTTTAGTCCATCTCTTGTGCAGTCTCTAGGATTGGTCCAAAGGTGATATTCTACACAATATATTCACCTAATCCTATGTCGGCCATATGAAAAGTCACCCACAGTGCGGATGACCCTACTGATGATGTAGGCGAGGCAAGATGAGGTACCTACTTGAATTTATCCTAGGCTTCTTCCACTTCCATGGGAGTGGGAGCCTCATTGGCGACTGGTTCGAGCACATGCTTCTTTTCCTTTTCGCCCATTTTCACCTTTAGCTTCTTTTCATCCCAAAGCATTACTGATGCAATTAGTTTAAAATAAGTTGTTATAGTGTGCTCATATCTGTGCGATACAGATGTCGATGGTTGAGCACACATTTTTTTTTACCTCTTGGATTCTTAACTGGTGATGTTGGCTAGACGTCTAGGTGCATTGTTGGTAGTATGAAACCCCCTAGCAAATCAGTTAGGTTCACAAATTTGAAGGGCTCTTCATATGATGACACCATATGAACCTATCCCTCATGAATGTATTTTACACATTTATGTAGTATGGAGGGAATGCAATGCATTTCTCAAATCGAAGGCCTTCTAATAAGTATGTTATATTGCATGACACTTTTGATCATGTGACACATCATGGGGATAGTCTTTAGACCCACCTAAATAGATAGTATGATTTTGCCAACCGTTGATCATAGTGCATCGTTAAACGCTCTCAATGTAAATATGGTGGGCACAATATGTGACTTGGGAATCTTTAAAGGACTTAACATCTTGGTATTTGTAATATTGATCGACAAATCAGTGTCAACCAAGACCGTCTTTAATGGCACGTGATTGACACACATGATGATATGTAATGGCGAGACAACCATATCTATAGGAACTATCCTAATTTCATCATCTTAGAATTGGATCATAGGTTCCTGGCACTATTGTACGTGTCTCACAAAATAGGTGAATTCTTGAGCATCCTAGGACTACACCTTGATGGATTTTAGAATGTCCATGAGCATCTCCCTATGCATGGGGTACTATTGTATCAGCTCATAAATAGATAACTTCACAAGAGTTATCTGTAGGTTTTGAACCAGCCTACTTTGTATGGTCACCACCATTCTAGTTGGTGGGCCTAGAATATTTTGAGCTAGCTATTGATTCGGTATAGCTTATATCCTGATGGGAGTGCGAGGTTAATTTGGCTGCTCATATCTCCCATGTCTAGTAACAATATTAACCATACCTATGAACCCCTAGGTAGGTGTTTCAATGTGCACTTGGTTGACCTAGTCGCTATTGTTGTGTGGTGCCTCATGGTTTGGCAATGGATTTTTATAAATCCCCATGTTTTGGTTTTCGGGCACCAATGGATTATTCAAAACTATAAGCTCACCTTTATCGATCATGTTTTGCACTATATGTTTGAAGGACCAACACACTTCAATGTCATGGCCCTTCGTGCGATGGAAGATGTAAAATAGATCATCTTGATACTCCTTTAGCTTGGGCTAGTTAGTATCGACCAATTTTATCTTGGGCAACCTGATTGCATTAGCCTCACAGAGTTGATGGAATATCGATGTCAATGCTTCCTTCAAAGATGTGAATTGGCTAGGTAGGCATTGTTCCTTATTTTTACCCCTGCAATTATTCTTTCACTACTTGTATTGTGCAAGAGGAGGTTGGGCCTGATATTTTTGCTTTTGTTGCCCCTTATCCTCTCTTTGGAGGTTTAACACCACCTGATTGACATGGTCCTGCTTGCCCTGATGTTTCGTGGAGCTCTTCTTGTGCCTCTCCTTCCTATTTTTGAACTTCAAGTTTCCCTTTTGCAACTTGATATCCTCAATTACTTTAACTTGTGCTTCCTCAAATATCTGGTACTGTTGTAGTTGCAACAATAATGATATGTGCTTGGCATAACTTTTCATGAACATCCAGGTCAATTCTATAGCAGGAATGGGGAATGGAAACTTTACCATTAATCTCCTCCACCTCTTTTCATATTCTAGGATTGGCTCATCATCACATTGAGCTAGCATAGCCAGATCAGAAGGTTAGCTTACTTCCTAATGCTAAAATAAAAGTGTTCAAGAAAAGCATTAGCCAGTTGCTCAAAATTGGTGATATTGTGCATCTTCAACTGATTAAACCACTCCCGATCTTGGCCTAAGAGGGTTGTGATGAATGTATGCAAAAGCAAGGTATTATTGCTTGCAATCTAGAAGCATACATCCAAAACACTTGTGACATGCTCTTACACATCTTTATCACCTTTGAATTTATCTAGCTTGGGCATGACAAAATGCTAATGATATGTTGGAGTAGGCACTGAGGGATCCAAAGGCTTGTTATGAATCTTGCTCAATGTTGTCTTTTGAAAAGTTACACCTTACCTCTTGATTGCTTTCACTTTCTCTACTAAGGCCTTATAGGCCTACAAGGATAGAAATTCCTCCTCCCTAAGCTAACATGGGGGTGGTCTTGGAGTTAAGTTCTTCCTCTATCAAGGTGGAGGATGTTTCTCTTCCTCCTCCTCAACCTGGGAGCTTTCAGGATATCCTTAATTGGCTCCATCTCTCTCTTCTTCTTCATATTTTTTTTGCCTTTGATCTTTGAATGGTGGTGACAGTTCTTTTTTTTTAGCACTGACATAAGTGTGAGCATCTTTGTGCTCCTTATGCACGTCGGCTTGTGAAAAGGCCCTCCTATGAATACGCTCTTCATGCTCAGCATGAGTGAATAAACCAGACCTGGCTAGCCTATCCTCCTATTCCACATGCTCCTTTTGGGTAAGGATGCATTCCTCATGCATACGCTACTCATATAATCTTTGTCTAATGAGCCTTTACGACCTAATATTCTTGTCTTCAATGCAATGCCTCTCTACGCGAGCATCCTCCAATTGATCTTGGAGGAGTTATCATCTCTACTCAGATACCAGTCTATACGATCTATCAATGTGATCGGCCATAAGAGGCCTCTGGTATGTGTGCTCTATGCGAGCAACCTTATGGGTTTTGTACCCTTCTGATGGATTCAATACACTTTTACCTTTGTTTGTGAAGATGACATTGGCATCATGTTGAGTCCTATTGTTGATAAGCAACACACCCCCACTGAAAAATGAGATTCCATCCTTAGAAAATTTTGAACTTTCATTTTTTTGCAGCAGGGACCCTCTTGATCTTTTTAGGTTTTAAATCCAAATTTGCTTGCCTCCTTTTTAAAGTTGTGCTTTTTCTTGCATTCTAGCTGTGTTATCCAAGAATTGACTTTTTACATGTTAGAATCATTCATGCACAAGCAAAATCTTGCACCGGTACCGAGAAAATCCAGAAAACAGTTGCATAATTCACTAAAAAATCAAACTTTCCATTTTTGGTAGTGTCGCGATATCGCGACACTTCCATTTTCGAAAATGTCGCGATATCGCGACAGGTAAGTCAAAATGCAGCTAAGTGCCAGAAAGGTCGCGATTTCGCGACATGTCACGAAATCGTGACAGTTTTTTGACGAGAGAAGCAAGCTGTACGGAGGGCGCGATTTTGCGACATGTCGCGAAATCGCGACATGTCGTATTTTCGCGGTAGGAGAGAGAAAGTGGGCTGCAGGATGAAAAATCGGCTAAGTCAGAAACATGTTCCAAAATCGCGGTCAACGCGGTCAACGCATGCAGGTAAGGGAACTGTCGCGATATCGCGACGTGTTCTAGAATCGCGGCTGAAAATCGGGATGGCTGTACGGAGGCCAGGAGGGTCGCGATTTCGCGACATGTCGCGAAATCGCGACATGTCGCGTTTTTGCGGCCGACGAGGGAGGAAGTTGCCGATGCTCTGGCAGGGTCGCGATTTCGCGACATGTCGCAGAATCACGGTAGGAGAGAGAAAGTCATAGTTGACCTGAAAGTGCATTCCGGCGGGAAACAGAAGGCTTCCTAGGGTAGCGACACGTGTCAAAGCGTGAATGGGACAAACGAGGTCGACATGCAAGTTTATTTTGCGGTTTTTAATCTATTTTTAATGTTTTAAGCTTGGATTTAATTAAAATGCTAATCTAATGCATCTTTTTGTCTTTCATGCAGGATTCCACCGGGCACTTACGGGACAACCGGGAAAGACCATAAAGGCAAATATAAAGTGCGAATTTAGTCAAGGACCGCCATGCTAGAGGAAAAGAAGCCAGTAAATGCATTTAATGGAGATTTATTGCAGAATTGATAGCATGGAGACCATTTCAACTTCGGGATGGATTTGCGGAGATCGAATTGATGGAGAAGTGGTGACTCATCCGGCTCACCAGCAGAATTAATGAAAGCATTTATTTGCAGATGCGAATGAATGCAAGTTGCATTTTATTTTATCTTCTCCATTTATGGCAGCTGACTGCACAGATTTGCCGAAGGGTTAAGTTCTATCCGGACTTTGGATTTAAATGGATTTTTATTGTAAAACCCGGGTCCTAGGGTTTAAGTGCGATAAGATTTAGGGTTTGAGCAAGATATTTTGGAAAAGATCAGGGTCTGTCCTGAGTCTATAAATACAAATTCTAAATGTAATCGCAGGAGGCGGAGACTTAGAAATAAAGGCTTATAAGCAATTTCTTGCAAATTTTGTGAAATCCTTTGTTTCCGGACTTGGAGTTGATGTGCTTTAGCTTTTCTGTGATAGCATGGCCAGGAGCCTAATCTTTTGCAGAGTGTGATAAGTGTATTTTCTTTTGTTATCCGTTCCATTTAAAGTTTGTTAGATATATGCTGTAAATCTGCCATTGTCAAGATTAAATATGTTGTTAGGCTTCAGTTGTTCTATTGTCTGCTAGGGGAAATTACAGATTTGAGGTTAAGTTTGTTCTAATTGCTCTGTCTTCACTGTGCGAGCTAGGCTGTCGGTGAAAGATACCAGTTTTAATCAGCTGCCCTTGGATTTATAATTTTCTCGCTAGATCTGTTTCACTCGCCTTGTGCTCTTAGTTGAAAGTGATCTTAGACTCGATCGGACACTTTCTTCTTTGATTTGTTCTGTTGTGAAGCTGATAGCATAGATAAGATTGGTAGTTTTAAGTTTTACAGTTTAATGTTTGAAAAGATTCTCTTTTCTGCCTTACCCTACCCTCTCTTTGCTTACCGTTAATGATCCATTTTTATTTTCTTTATTTGCCTTTTATTTAAATCTGCTGACCCATGAGAGCTAGATCAAGAATTCAAGTTAAATCTGATTGTCAACAACTTTTGCAACTACTGAACAAGTTCAGGAACCCCCTGTAAGGTAACAGAGCAGTCCATATTGAAATCTATTCCAAAAGTGGAAAAGAGTGAATTGCCATTCGACCCAACTCTGTAACTCGCACCTTGGATAACCAGCTAGATCCTAAAGATGAGTGGGATCAGTCCCGTGGGTGTCTCCGGAGCTTTCCTTGCCTTCATTTTTTTTCCCGGGGTGTGCATGAAAGCCGGACCAACATCTAATTGGCGCTAGAAGGAGGGCCACAGAACATCTGTTCTTAGTGCACTTGAGTTGAGAAATCCGACTGTATGTGGAACTGTAAAACTGTATTTTATCCAAAGTCTGGTAGCCAATTTTCCCCTCCTCCTCAACCAACACCTAATTGGCGCTAGAAGGAGGGCCAAACATCTGTTCTTAGTGCACTTGAGTTGAGAAATCCGACTGTATGTGGAACTGTAAAACTGTATTTTATCCAAAGTCTGGTAGCCAATTTTCCCCTCCTCCTCAGCCAACATCTAATTGGCGCTAGAAGGAGGGCCGAACTCAGTTCAAGTGTTGTAAGGGCATAACAGCAACATTTGAAGGACCCACAGTGAACTCCAGACAATTTTATAAATTATCAGTACAGTTTTATAAATTGTCAGTACAGTTTTTAAATTGTCAGTGCAGTTTTTAAATTGTCAGTGCAGTTTTGTAAATTGTCAGTGCAGTTTTTGAAAGTTGTCAGTGCAGTTTTTGAAATTGCCAGAGAAGGCCTTAAGTTCAGTGGTTTGTTAAGAACAGTTCTATCATCACTTGAAGTTATCCAATTACAAATCAGAACATCACTGTCAGCCAAGTATTAATGGCAAATTGGTTGGGCTCCACCGCTTTGAACATTCTGGGTATAGCCCATGACCTGCCCAGAATTCCAGAAAGGTATCTCCCCAGGTACAAACATGATGGGACAAGAACTGCAAAAGAACATCTGCTAGCTTTTAAAAATGCTTTAAAATTGTTAAATATACAGCATGAAGATGTTGCCTGCAGATTGTTCCCGTTCACTCTCCAGGAGGGAGCTTATGACTGGTTTTTAAACCTCACCAGCAATTCCATTACTAGCTGGGATGATCTAGAGAAAGCTTTTATATCACAGTTCGGTGAAGTGATAGATCCCAGCATTTTATATCAGCAATTTTCCAGCATCAAGAAAGAGTCGGGAGAAACTGTCAGGTCTTTCAATATGAGGTTCCAAAGAGCTTACGATAGAATGACTGGCCATTACATCCCAAATGCAAATATGGCCTTAGAAATCTACAAGAATGCATTGGATTCGGTGACCTCTATTTTCCTCAAGAGAGACATTAATATCACAACCCTGGCAGAGGCTTATAAAGAAGCCTTAATTCTTGAAAGACAGCTAGGGCCTCAAATTCTGAGCAGTCCTTTGATATCTTATGTTACACAGAACATGCCTATTCCAGACCCCATTCCACATCATGAGTTAATGCCAACATGTCATGCTCTACCCAAGGAAACTACGTTAACTGTCACATCCACTCAGCATGTGCAAAATACAGAGAAAAGTTCTGACAAATTCAAAGTGCAGGTGCTTGAACTTAACAGTTGTGATCTGGCACCACCCAAATCTGAATTTTTTCCTGGTGAGTTAAATTTTTCTAGAGATCAAAGAAATATTGATCTTTCTAGTTCACCCAAAAATAGTACAACCAGGGTTTCATATTCTGTCACTTTTCTCGAAGAGACAGAAAGTCTTGTACAGACTTCTGTGGATGAAATGCAAGATTTTCAACAGTTCAAAAGAGACAGTTATGACTTGAAATGTGAGAGTCCAGAACTTAATAATGATCCTTCCTCATCAGAGGATGATGAAAGTGAGATTCAATCTCACTATGCGTAAGTAATGGCGAGGAGGATAGCATCATTGAGGATATGAGGGAACTTAAAGTCGACATCACCCTCTATGAACCGCCTCGATTGTTGGACAAAACATTAACTTGATTGAGGCTTACTCTGGACCACCTATTGGATTTCAAGAAAAAGAGGAAAAGATAGTAAATATGAACATAAGCCTGCAACTTCTGAACATAATGTCAAAGAGGAGGCTATAAATTGTGTTGATGCAGATATTGGAGTTTATGATTTGGCAACTGAAAAGGTGAGAACAATTATAGCCCTAATCAATAACAACAAATTGAACATTGATGAGGTTAAGTCTAAGCAAGGCTCAGGTGAAAAGGAAAATTGTAAGCATCCTTCTAGAGGGATAAAAATTGAAGTCCTGGATATTGAAGCAGTACAGCAACCACAAAATGTTCAAGTTGTTAAGAACCAGGGCATACAGATAAAACATGATTTCTTTCAGTTGTCACATCAATTTGAAAATGTGGTGGTCTGGGTCTGTCAAGATTTTAAAGTATTTGATCCTGGGGGTTTTTTACATTCAGTCCTTTTGAAAGAACTCTGCAAACCCTTCAATTAGAAGCATGAACATGTTATCATATGATTTGTTATTATATGATTTGTTTAATTTGAAGGAGTTGCAGATTTGTTTTTCAAATGGGACAGGGAAGACAGTAAACCCAAGTCTTTCCCAGATAGCAAATTTTTGAAGCACAGTCTGGAGTGCATTTCGTCAACAGGACTTGAAAGGTAATTTTTTTTAAATTACTTGCATGGTCAAAATTTTTTTAAAGCACCATTTCTCTGCTTTCCCAACTGCTGCATTTTTTGAGTATGAAGGGAAGTTGTAATATGTGTATACATTGTAAATAAGCTTTGAAGTTTTTCAGTTTATTTCTCTGTCAGTGCAGTTTTATTTTTAAATGTCTGTGCAGTTTTAATCTGTTTCAGTTTAATTTTAATGCTCTGCAGTTTTAATTTATTTGTTTTTCAGTTTATTTCTTTGTCAGTGCAGTTTTATTTTTAAATGTCTGTACAGTTGCAGTTTTTCAGTTTTCTTTAGTTGTTTTTCAGTTTTAGCTTGTGCAGTTTATTTCTTTTGTCAGTGCTTTTTATTTCCTTTCTTTGTCTTTTTATTTTAGCTTGCTTTTATTTTAGTCTGTACAGTCTTTTCTTTATTGCATTTCTTTTTCTTTTCTGTCTGTACAGTTGCAGTTGCAGTTTATTTTATTTCAGTTGCAGTTTAGTTTATTTCGATCTTTGTTGCAGTTTAGCTTTGTCATAGCTTCAGCAATTTTTATTTGCTTCAGCTTCTTTTAGTTTATTTCTTTTATTGCTCGTACAGCTTTTATTTTCTTCCTTGCATTTCCTTTTCTTTGTTGTCTGTACAGTCTTTTGTTTTAGTTTTATTTTGTTGCTTGTGCGATTTTGTTTGTTGTCTGTGCAGTTTTAATTTATTTGCTTCAGTTCTTAGTTTATTTGTTTTAGCTTAATTTTGCTGCCTGTACAGCTGTGCTTTGCATCCTTTGTAAATAGCCTTGCAGTTTGTTTTATTCCTTTGTCTGTACAGCTGTGCAGTTTTCAGTGTTTAGTTTATTTTATTTGCAGTCTATGCAGTTTTATTTTGTTTTGCTTTAAAGCCTGTGCCTGTCCTTGGAAGCCTGTATAAAGTCCTTTGGCTTCTAAAATTTTTTGTCCTTTGCCTCTGCCTGAGCAATCAATGAAAAGTCACCTGCTGAAAATTGTTTTATTCCTAGTTGATAAATCCTCAATCCAGTGCCTCCCCATTCTGCTCATTATTCTAATTGAGATAGTCTACTTGCTCTGAACTGTGGAACTATTTTGTTATCCAGGATGAAGGTAGAGAGATGATTGGATCTTGTGTCTTACTTGCCACAGTTGTTTTAATGATAGAAAAACTATTATGCTGTTTAGTTGGAGGAACTCCCGGGGAATCCAAGAAAAGCTGGTTATAAGAGGGGACTATGGTTCATGCAATTATTTGGGTGTCACCAGAGGCTATCAATGCCTAGACTGAAACAGTTCCAGATTGATCAAATATTAAAAGAAATTTGTAATTTCTCTAAGGTCTTCCAGATAGTGATATATTTCAAAAAGAAGAGAGATAAAAAAAAGAGAGATAAGAAAAGAAAAAAAAAAGAAAAAAAGAAAAAAAGAGTTATACAATTAAAAGAGGCAGCCAATATTAGATTCTGCCCTACAGTTGTAAATTGGGTCGTGTAAATCTAAAGGGTAACTCTGTCTAGGCTGTAAAAAGCTAAACTAGTAAACAGAGCTCTACTCGGTTTCCCCATTTACAATCTAGAAAAGTTGATTAATCCAAGTTTATCATTCAATTCAGTCATCCTTGAAGAAAGTTCTATACCTTTGTAATTGCACATCAGAAATCTTCCTTGAAGTAATCCAACTCGAGTATGTCCTTGGGAAATTTTAACAGTTGGCAGTTAGTAGTCAATTTATTGTGAAGAATGCCTGTGGCAAGGCATGATGCATGGTATTTTTATTTTGAAACCAGAGTCTTGGGTTCTAAAATAGTGCTACTATTTTACCCGCAGATATCGTCATTTGTTGATAAGCAACACACCCCCACTGAAAAATGAGATTCCATCCTTAGAAAATTCTGAACTTTCATTTTTTTGCAGTAGGGACCCTCTTGATCTTTTCAGGTTTTAAATCCAAATTTGCTTGCCTCCTTTTTAAAGTTGTGCTTTTTCTTGCATTCTAGCTGTGTTATCCAAGAATTGACTTTTTAAATGTTAGAATCATTCATGCACAAGCAAAATCTTGCACCGGTACCGAGAAAATCCAGAAAATAGTTGCATAATTCATTGAAAAATCAAACTTTCCATTTTTGGTAGTGTCGCGATATCGCGACACTTTCATTTTCGAAAATGTCGCGATATCGCGACGGGTAAGTCAAAATGCAGCTAAGTGCCAGAAAGGTCGCGATTTCGCGACATGTCGCGAAATCGCGACAGTTTTTTGACGAGAGAAGCAAGTTGTACGGAGGGCGCGATTTTGCGACATGTCGCGAAATCGCGACATGTCGTATTTTCGCGGTAGGAGAGAGAAAGTGGGCTGCAGGATGAAAAATCGGCTAAGTCAGAAACATGTTCCAAAATCACGGCCGACGAGGGAGGAAGTTGCCGATGCTCTGGCAGGGTCGCGATTTCGCGACATGTCGCGAAATCGTGACATGTCGCAGAATCGCGGCAGGAGAGAGAAAGTCATAGTTGACCTGAAAGTGCATTCCAGCGGGAAACAGAAGGCTTCCTAGGGTAGCGACACGTGTCAAAGCGTGAATGGGACAAACAGAGGCCGACATGCAAGCTTATTTTGCGGTTTTTAATCTATTTTTAATGTTTTAAGCTTCTGATTTAATTAAAATGCTAATCTAATGCATCTGTTTGTCTTTCATGCAGGATTCCACCTGGCACTTACGGGACAACCGGGAAAGACCATAAAGGCAAAGATAAAGTGCGGATTTATTCAAGGACCGCCATGCTAGAGGAAAAGAAGCCAGTAAATGCATTTAATGGAGATTTATTGCAGAATTGATAGCATGGAGACCATTTCAACTTCGGGATGGATTTGCGGAGATCGAATTGATGGAGAAGTGGTGACTCATCCGGCTCACCAGCAGAATTAATGAAAGCATTTATTTGCAGCTGCGAATGAATGCAAGTTGCATTTTATTTTATCTTCTCCATTTATGGCAGTTGACTGCACAGATTTGCCGAAGGGTTAAGTTCTATCCGGACTTTGGATTTAAATGGATTTTTATTGTAAAACCCGGGTCCTAGGGTTTAAGTGCGATAAGATTTAGGGTTTGAGCAAGATATTTTGGAAAAGATCGGGGTCTGTCCTGAGTCTATAAATACAAATTCTAAATGTAATTGCAGGAGGCGGAGACTTAGAAATAAAGGCTTATAAGCAATTTCTTGCAAATTTTGTGAAATCCTTTGTTTCTGGACTTGGAGTTGATGTGCTTTAGCTTTTCTGTGATAGCATGGCCAGGAGCCTAATCTTTTGTAGAGTGTGATAAGTGTATTTTCTTTTGTTATCCGTTCCATTTAAAGTTTGTTAGATATATGCTGTAAATCTGCCATTGTCATGATTAAATATGTTGTTAGGCTTCGGTTGTTCTATTGTCTGCTAGGGGAAATTACAGATTTGAGGTTAAGTTTGTTCTAATTGCTCTGTCTTAACTGTGCGAGCTAGGCTGCCGGTGAAAGATACCAGTTTTAATCAGCTGCCCTTGGATTTATAATTTTCTGCTAGATCTGTTTCACTCTGCCTTGTGCTCTTAGTTGAAAGTGATCTTAGACTGACTGGACACTTTCTTCTTTGATTTGTTCTGTTGTGAAGCTGATAGCATAGATAAGATTGGTAGTTTTAAGTTTTACAGTTTAATGTTTGATAAGCTTCTCTTTTCTGCCTTACCCTACCCTCTCTTTGCTTACCGTTAATGATCCATTTTTATTTTCTTTATTTGCCTTTTATTTAAATCTGCTGACCCATGAGAGCTAGATCAAGAATTCAAGTTAAATCTGATTGTCAACAACTTTTGCAACTACTGAACAAGTTCAGGAACCCCCTGTAAGGTAACAGAGCAGTCCATATTGAAATCTATTCCAAAAGTGGAAAAGAGTGAATTGCCATTCGACCCAACTCTGTAACTCGCACCTTGGATAACCAGCTAGATCCTAAATATGAGTGGGATCAGTCCCGTGGGTGTCTCCGGAGCTTTCCTTGCCTTCATCCTTTTTCCCGAGGTGTGCATGAAAGCCGGACCAACACCTATGTTGTGTGCCACCATACATGGATGGTGGATGCGAACCATGAGGATGCTTGGAAGCCTCCCATGTTCTCTAGTGGTCCTAAAAATGCTCCCTCTACACTCACTCAGAGCATGAGATGGCAGAGTTGAAGGCTTATAGCCTAACTGCTCGAGGATGCTACATAAACCATCCAACTATCTAGATTACCATAACTCATGTAGTGGTGTACCATTGGCTCCCACATTGGAAACATCAATAATGATCTTACGAGATTCACTACGCATGGGAGTTTGGATAGACCTATGCTAAAAATCAGGCCTATCTGCATGCCCCTGAATGGGTGGATATCGATCTCTTCTATACTCTAAAGTTGGAGGTATGGAATCTCTTATAGACCTAGTACGTAGGGGTACCAACTTGGCCCCCTCTATGACATACTCATCGACCAATCCCATGGCTACAAGTGCAATGTAATCTCAATAATGGCCTCCAAGTGGAGCACCCTCATGTTGAGAGGCTTCATGCTCTATCTTGTGCCTAGAATAGTGGACAGAAGATCCTCTATCAAGGGTACGCTCAATAGTTTTCCCTCATGTCAAATTATTTCCTCTGATTCTCATCGAACAACATTTGGGAAGCTCATGTAGGTGAGGGTTCGACATATTTTGTTGTGAATTTAGTGGGGCTTGGTCAATGGCATCAGGCTTAAGCCTTTTCTAACCTCCCCATGTCTCCACCATGGTGCACCTAGTGTCTAGATTTATCTTTTATTATGCAAACAAGGTATATAATGGTGATTATATCGAATTAAATTTTAAAAGTGAGCCCTAAACTATTTGATTTTGTTTCATGAGTTGTTGTATCAGTATTAGAAACTCTTATCGTGTTTGAAAGCTTGTTGGATGATAATATCAGTTTAATTGGCTTTCACTTGTATACTCGCAACTCAAAAACTTGGTTATGAACTCCAAGCCATGTAATACAACCTATAATGTGTGGTAATGAAGCCCAAACATAGTCAGGGAGCACATGTCCTCCCAGATCCTCATCCATTTTCACCCAGTCAGCGTCATACCCTTCGAAGAGGAGTATATGCAAATTTTACAGGCTACGAAAGGTTCTCAGATCCGATATTGATCTAGAACATAGGTACGTGGGATTTGGGCCAACGAATGGAAATCCCCCCACCATCGTTGAAACCCTACTAGTGGTTGGATGTCACTTCCAACTCACTAGAGTTTAATTGAAACATGGTGTGTGTGGTTCATTTTAATTATTGCATGAAAATAAAATGCATCATACAACAATCATGCTCATTTCCTACGTGATATGCAGCGAAAGAACTTTTCAAATTCAAAAAATGCAAAATGCATACTACATGATCTTTTCAAAAATGCACCTTATGATGTAAGTGGCCATTGATTGGGCCTTAGACATGTAAATCAAAACATAATTTAATCTAGCACGCTGGATTCTAGGGCGGACTGCAATCAGAGGTTTGTTGTTCCTAGCAGCACCTAGCTAAAATGTAAAAAGAATTGAAACCCTAGGACCTAATTCATTTTCCCTTTTCCTTTAAGGTGTCCTAATTAAATCTCATTTTACGCATTCTAGAAAAACATAGGCAGTGAAAATAGAGACAGAAGTTGGAAATAGGACCTACCTCAAGTCCCCATTTGATATATCTTTAACTCCCTATTGTCTACTATGTTAGATGCTAACTGTGGTTCTGATGCACGTTTGCCACTCTAGACCCTGACTGTCACCCATAGACCAACTTTTTGATCGTGACTATCAACCGCAATGAGCACCTATCATGAAAAATTGAACCACAATCAGTAAAACATGGTAAAATTTGTAGAGTTCCACCATGATCACCTTCTGACCTATCCAAAAAGCATGCACCTAACTAATACATCAATCGAAATCAACATTAAAGCATGAAAAGATAGATAATATTACATATAACAAGAAAATGGATGTTTCTTCTATTAATATTGGAAATGAATCTCGGTTACAATCATGCCCCTCTTAGGATCACCCAAATGTTGATATAATTGATATAGTTCCAAAATCCCAACGGGATAGGCACAATACTTAGGCTCTCTAAATAGTCACAAAATGCTCCAAGGTGTCGATGACCTTCTTATCCATGCTTAGAGGTATTTTCTACATTGAATGGCATGATCATGTTAATCATGCATTCAATAAATAACAAGAAACATTAAAAACAAAGGAGGCCTCTCTTGATGAGGCTTTTAAAAGAATATTTCCTAAGAAGATGTCATATAAAGCATGTAATCTAGAGAACATATAAAATGTGATAAACCTATATTAATCATGAAATGTTGTCATCAAACATGTGTAATAAATCAAGTACTATCTATCTATTGGGTTAGTTTATCAAATAGCAAACATGAACGCATGAAATAACCTATAATTGCACTAATTACGAAATTGACATAATGAAGGCAAATCTACTTTAATTGCTCAATTCCACCGATCAAATGTCTCTAAAATGTCAAATAAAACTATACTAAGCATAATGTGATCTAATAAAATAATCTACAAAAAATAACATAAGGGGATCTGTAGCCATTTGCTCACCATGGGCCTGTGGTGTGGTCAGCACTGTTGATCACAACTGACAGCCACAATGGATATTTGAATAGATTTACCCTTAGAATTAGGGCTTCCTCTCTGATCCTCCTTACCAAATTGATGGTCAAGGGTCGCCTCTATGTCCTATGACAGGTTTTGCGGTTGAATCATCTGAATTGTGCACCTTTTGCATGGATTTGTGTTTCCTGGATCTCCTAGGGTCATAGGGCTTCCATAGCAATTTGATCTCCAATTGGATAGCAAAAGTGAAGAACATGGACTTATACTGAGAGGGGGGGTGAACAGTATAAGACTTAACCAATTAATAATTTTAACTTTAGATAGCAGTGGCATCAACACAACATTAATCAAGACAAAAAGCATCACACATTGAAGACCCATTTTTAACGTGGTTCACCC
Source organism: Wollemia nobilis (assembly GCA_028583015.1). Lineage (NCBI taxonomy): Eukaryota > Viridiplantae > Streptophyta > Pinopsida > Araucariales > Araucariaceae > Wollemia > Wollemia nobilis. Next base: position 702,850 of record JAQPPZ010016361.1, read on the forward strand.
AAAATGGTTGGGCTACGTCCACAAAAAATTTTCTCTAAAAGTTATCTCAAATTTATTTGGGAATCCTTCCCAATTACAATGTTTATGAGCCTCAGCCCAAAGGAGATACCTTCCCCTCTACTCTGGAAATGATCCCTCAGAAGATCAACTGCCTCTACCTCTTGCCAGCATGTGGAACTCCTTTCCACCAAAGACCTCCTATCCTCAATGCTTAGCCTAAGAGACCTATGCCTTCTATGATAACGTCCACAGCAGCTCAGTAACCTATACCAAACATAGTCAATCGGTCTAGTACAAGTCTTCCTCTGTCTGTCATATCTGTCCAACTCTTGAACAAATCAATCCTTTACATACAAGCCGTTGCCAAATCTGTCCTCAGGTTCTTCTCATAGAACCAATGCACCTCTGTCCTCAAGTTCTCTGATAGAACTATCAAACTCAGCTCATAAGTCCTCTGCTAGGACCTATCCAAATCTTCTCACAAGTCCCCACCGAAACCTGTCCAAAACTACTCACAAGTCCCCATAGAAACCTGTCCAAAAACTCAGCAAGCTCACCAAGAAAAACTTTCTTAGTAGAAAATCACAAAGTGAATTGTTAGAGACCCAATGTGATTTGTCAAACTTATAGAAGCATAAAGAGAATTTTTAGAGACTCAATATGTTCTATACTCAAATCCCAATCTCAAAACTCAACTCAAATCAACTCAGCTGAATCTCAATCTCAAATCTGAAAACTCAACTCAATATCTGAAATGGATAGGATAGAATGTTTTCTTTCAAGAACATGAAACCCCAACAATTTCCAACTATGCAAAGAATCACATAACAATGATACTCATGTTATTTTCACCATCAATTAGGGTTTCAACAACAATGCTCATCAAAAAATGTTTAGTCAACCAACACCATTCAACTCAACATCAACCTTGAAGCATTCAACCAATCATCACAAGAAAAGGAAACAAGTAGAAATCCTTTTTCCTCCAAAGATATTTGAACAAAGCAGCCACCAACACAATATCACCAAATGGAAAGAATAACTTTCTCAAATCAACTCAATGGAGTAAGCCCAATATCATGAATCAAGTAAAGCAATAACTTGATCAAACAATCTCTATGGAAGCAACTCAACCATCAAACTCAAAATAGCCAACCAAGGGTTCCACCAACTCAATGCAAGTAGCTAGACTCACAAATATAAACCCTAGTGCACAAAGCTTCCACTATCTCAAACCAGAAATTATGCATTCACCAAAAACTCTCCTTAAGGATAACAATGCATAAGTAGTCTTCAACAAACCAAAAAATAGGATTTACACCTAGCCAAAGGATACCTAGTAGAATACCTTTTCACTCCAACCTTATTTTAGAAAACATACACCAATCATACTCATAAAAAGAATGTTCCCATACCTTATTAGAGTAGAAGATAATTGAACCTTAAAGCTTATAAATCGCTATCCAAGAAACTTCAAATTTTGTGGCATAAATATGTTTTAATAAAAACGTGTGTTACTCTAGCAAGGCACCCCCACGAGACTCAAAACGGTGACCTCCACCAATGCAGCGCCCAACAGCAGCCTTCGCTGCCACTAGCCCATGCGGGCTACGAAGTTCACAAGTGAACTTCCCTCCACTTCACCCTCAAAAAAAAGAACTCTCGAAGACTTTTCAATCGCACGTGCTTCTAAGTCTTCCTTCAATCATAGCGAATACAGAGCACAAACATTGCAAATTGCATTCGGGGAATTTTGAATTAATTAGCCTTCCAACCTTAGGAGTTGGAGAATAAATAGTCTCTTCGAAGACACCTTGACATCAGAAAAAATAATAATAAATTAAAACCTTGAAGGGTTTTAAATAATAATTAAATAAATAATAAAGAGAACCTCCATTGGTTTTAATAAAAACCATTTAACTTGGTTTTAATAAAAACCCTATCCAACTTGGTTTTAATAAATACCGGTTTGGTTTTAATGAAAAACCCTTGCCAATGGAATCTCTTTGGATTCTCTTACAAATATTCTCTTGGAATCTTCCACCTTTGAAGCCAATGCATCCTCTTAACATTAATGCCATTTCCTTTTGACATCAATGACAACTCATAGACAAGAAGCTAGGATCTCAAACCCAAAATTGCCAACAATCTCCCCCTTTGTCATTAATGGCAAACCATGCTTCTCAACAACACAAAAACTCAACATAAATAGCTCCCCCTGTCTTGAGGCTCTCCCCCTTACTCAAATCTCTCCCCCTTTTTCATCAATGGCAAAGGGTCACCTTTGGGGCTCGGGACTAAGAATGAGCCTCTTAGCTTAGTCCCTCCCCCACCTCTTGATGAGGTGATTAATTCTGGGGTGGGAGTACAACTCCCAATTTCTCCCTTAGATACTCAAACGTATCTCTTGGAAGAGGTTTGGTGAAGATATCTGCAATCTGCTCTTTAGTAGACACATACTCTACCTTGACGTGCTTGTCTTGCACTTTCTCCCTTAGAAAGTGATACTTGATGGAAATATGCTTTGTCCTTGAGTGCATTACCGGATTTTTGGAAATACTTATGGCACTTGTATTATCACAAAGTATGGAGATGGGTTGTTCATGCTTGACTTTGAAATCCTCCAAGGTGGTTTTCATCCATAAAACCTGTGTACACCCAGCCACTACTACTATGTATTCAGCCTCTACTATAGATAAGGAAACTGAAGGTTGTTTCTTACTTAGCCAAGAAACCAAACTCTTTCCTAGAAATAATGCTCCACCACTAGTGCTTTTTCTGTCATCAATACTGCCTGCCCAATATGCATCTGTATAAGCTATGAGGGTGAAATCATCACCTTTGGGATACCAAAACCCAAATTCCATAGTGCCCTTCAGATATCTGAATATCCTCTTAACTGCTATAACATGAGAATCTCTTGGAGCTGCCTAAAATATTGCTACTAACCCAACTGCCTGCATGATATTTGGTCTGGTAGTTGTAATATATAATAAACTACCAATCATAGATCTGTACAACCTCTGATCTGTCGTTGGAGATTCATCATCTTTACTCATCTTGCACCCTGTAATCATTGGAGTACACACTAGTTTGCTATCCATCATCCCAAATTTCTTCAACATTTCTTTGATATACTTTCCTTGAGAGAGAAATATACCATCCTTTGATTGAGCAATATAAAGACCTAAAAAGAATGACAGCTCTCCAATCATAGACATCTCAAATTCCTTCTGCATGGTGTTAGCAAAAACTTTGCACATCTGAGTATTATTTCCCCCAAAAATAATATCATCAACATAGACAACCATAATCAACATATCATCATTTTCATTCTTAATATATAAATTGCTATCTGCCACGCCTTTCCTGACACCTTGCTCATGAAGATACCTGTCAAGTCTTGAGTACCAAGCCCTAGGTGCTTGCTTTAACCCATACAAGGCCTTTTTTAGTTTACACACATAGTCTTACTGTTTTGAGAGAGGCAATCCTTCTGGCTGTTCTATGTAGACTTCTTCTACCAACACCCCATTTAGAAAAGCTGACTTTACATCCATTTGATATACCTTGAATGATTTGAAGCTTGAAAGGGCCAAAAATATTTTGATAGCTTCAAGACGAGCAATAGGAGCAAACGTCTCTTCAAAATCAACACCTTCTACTTGAGCATAACCTTTGCAGACTAACCTAGCTTTTTTTCTGAAAATATTTCCATCCTCATTGAGTTTATTTCTGAATATCCATTTTGTGCCAATGACATTCTTGTCCTTAGGTCTTGTAACCAATTCCCAACTTTCACTTTTCTTTATTTGATTTAGCTCTTCATCCATTGCTTTTATCCAAAACTTATCTGCACATGCTTCACTGAAATATTTTGGCTCAATCTGAGATAATAATGAAACATTTGTAGAATCATGTGAAGGAATGACTCTTCTTCTTATTTGCCTACTATTTGGATCACCAATGATCAAATCTTTGGGATGATTTTTCTGAACATATCGTGAAGGAGTTTTGGGAAGCAGTTGTTGTCTTTCCTCTTCTTCATCTAAAACCTCTCTGAATTCTTCTTGACAAATTTCATCATTGAGTTCCTTGATTGGTTCTCTTATCCCTATATTTTTATCAACTGTTAAATTTATGCTCTCTACAACTGTATGAGTTCTTTTGTTGAAGCATATGTAGGCCTTACTTTTGCTAGAATATCCAAGAAAGATTCCCTCATCACACCTAGGATCAAACTTACCCAAATTCTGATCTTCCCTTCTGATGAAGCACTTACTCCCAAACACTTTGAAGTATTTTACTATAGTTGGTCTTCCTTTCCACAACTCATAAGAAGTTTTATGATGATTGACTCTAAGTTGGAACCTGGTGATAATGTAGACTGTCGTACTGACTGCCTCTTTCCAAAAGCCATCTAAAAGTTTTGACTCATTTAACATAGCTCTAGCCATATTTTCAATAGTTCTGTTTTTCCTTTCAACTACTCCATTTTGTTGAGGAGTTCTTGTTGCTTGAATATTCTCTTTTGATTCCTTGTTGCTCACAGTATTCCACAAATTCATTTGAAGTGAACTCTCCTCCTCTATATGATATTAAGCATTTGATTCTCTTGTCAGTCTCATTTTCAATCATTTCTTTGAAAGCTTTAAATTTTTCAAAAGCTTCAGATTTTTCTTTGAGAAAAGTAATCCAAGTCATTCTAGAATAATCATCTATAAACAGCATGAAGTAGCTTTCTCCTTGAATGCTCTGAGTTCTGGTAGGGCCACATAAATCAATATGAATAAGATCCAATGGTTTTGAAGAAGTATACCATTTTTTTTGAAAGCTGGTTCGCAGTCCATTTTCCATGTTGACAAGGACCGCAAATGATGTTATGGGGCCTTTTTATTTTGGGCAAGTCTCTAACTGCTTCCTTGTTACTAATATTGACAAGATTATCAAAGCTCAAATGCCCCAATATTTTATGCCATAACCAACTCTCATCTTCTTGAGTTAGAAAACACTTTTCCTTTTTTATCTCACTTAGCATGTAAATATTGTTTGGAGTCCTTGTAGCACTAGCAATGAGTTTTCCATTTTTTTCTTTACTTATCTCACATCTATCTGAAAATAAAGATACTATGTGCCCTTGATCACAAAGTTGACTCACACTTAGAAGATTATGTCTTAGGCCTTCTACATAAAGCACATTTTTTGTTTTGGATTTCCCATCCAAACTAAGAGTCCTTTTACCACAGATTTTAGCTGACCTGTTATCTCCAAAATTGACTATTCCTCTATTTTTTTCTTTTAAGACCAAAAACTTTTCCTTTTCACCAGTCATATGTTTTGAACAACCACTATCAAGATACCATTTTTCTACTTTGTCTTGAGTATGAAAAGCAGTTTGAACTATCATTGACTTAGATTTGATCTCATTTCTCTTTTTAGTGAACTCAAGGCTAGATCTATCCAAACTGCACATCCTTGCTATATGCCCAAAATTCTTGCACTTGTCACACATGACATTTTCATTCATAAGAGGTGCAAAAGAGTTAACATTTTCTTTACTATGGCTATTCAAAGACTTATTGCAATGCATAGCTTTGTGACCAAATTTCTTGCAGGAAAAACAATAGCCATGGAAAGTATTATGTAACCTATTTTTATGCCTTGGATGATTGTTCTTCTTGTGACCAACTGGAATCCACTGCTCTTCAGGATGAAGATTGATCTTGCTCGAAGACCCTATTTCATGAATGGTGATACAATCCTTCTTTTGCTTTTCACACGGAGTATTCCTGTACGAGAGCCAACTTTTCCAACTTCACTCTAAGAGACATAACCTTTTCTTCTAGTTTCTCACAATCGGCTTCCTTTCCTTTGAGAGCCTCTGTCAGAACCTTGTTCAACCTTCTTCCCTTCTTCGACTAGAATTTTGAAGTCTATAACACTTTGAGACAATTCTGATCTTGTTATCTCTTCTTCCTGACATTGATGCTTGAGAACATAATTCTCTTACCTGAATTTCTCAAGCTTTCTTAAAGCCGAGAAGAATTCACCTTTGAGATCGAACTCAACCTCTTCATATCTTTCTGAATCTGTATGTTCCTCTGATAGATCCTTCTTCAAGTTGTTAGGATCTTTCTGGAGATACCGGCTCTAATACCAATTGAAGAACATGGACTTATACTGAGATGGGGGGGTGAACAGTATAAGACTTAACCAATTAATAATTTTAACTTTAGATAGCAGTGGAATCAACACAACATTAATCAAGACAGAAAGCATCACACATTGAAGACCCATTTTTAATGTGGTTCACCCAAAATGGTTGGGCTACGTCCACAAAAACTTTTCTCTAAAATTTATCTCAAATTTCTTTGGGAATCCTTCCCAATTACAATGTTTATGAGCCTCAACCCAAAGGAGATACCTTCCCCTCTGCTCTGGAAATGATCCCTCAGAAGATCAACTGCCTCTACCTCTTGCCAACACGTGGAACTCCTTTCCACCGAAGACCTCCTATCCTCAATGCTTAGCCTAAGATACCTATGCCTTATATGATCACGTCCATAGCAGCTCAGCAACCTATACCAAACACAATCAGTCAGTCTATTACAAGTCTTCCTCTATCTATCAGATCTGTCCAACTCTTGAACAAATCAATCCTCTGCATACAAGCCTTCTCAAAGACTTGCCAAATCTGTCCTCAGGTTCTTCTCATAGAACCAATGCACATTTGTCCTCAAGTTCTCTGATAGAACTATCAAACTCATCTCACAAGTCCTTTGCTAGGACCTATCCAAATCTTCTCACAAGTGCCCACCAAAATCTGTCCAAAACTACTCACAAGTCCCCACCGAAACCTGTCCAAAAACTCAGCAAGCTCACCAAGAAAAACTTTCTTAGTAGGAAATCACAAAGTGAATTTTTAGAGACCCAATGTGATTTGTCAAACTCATAGAAGCATAAAAAGAATTGTTAGAGACTCAATATGTTCTATACTCAAATCCCAATCTCAAAACTCAACTCAAATCAACTCAGCTGAATCTCAATCTCAAATCTGAAAACTCAACTCAATATCTGAAATGGATAGGATAGAATGTTTTCTTTCAAGAACATGAAACCCCAACAATTTCCAACTATGCAAAGAATCACATAACAATGATACTCATGTTCTTTTCACCATAAATTAGGGTTTCAACAACAATGCTCATCAAACAAGGTTTAGTCAACCAACACCATTCAACTCAACATCAACCTTGAAGCATTCAACCAATAATCACAAGAAAAGGAAACAAGTAGAAATCCTTTTCCCTCCAAAGATATTTGAACAAAACAACCACCAACACAATATCACCAAATGCAAAGAATAACTTGCTCAAATCAACTCAATGGAGTAAGCCCAATATCATGAATCAAGTAAAGAAATAACTTGATCAAACAACCTCTATGGAAGCAACTCAACCATCAAACTCAAAATAGCCAACCGAGGGTTCCACCAACTCAATGCAAGTAGCTAGACTCACAAATATAAACCCTAGTGCACAAAGCTTCCACTATCTCAAACCAAAAATTATGCATTCACCAAAAACTCTCCTTAAGGATAACAATGCATAAGTAGTCTTCAACAAACCATAAAATAGGATTTACACCTAGCCAAAGAATACCTAGTAGAATACCTTTTCACTCCAACCTTATTTTAGAAAACATACACCAATCATACTCATAAAAATAATGTGCCCATACCTTATTGGAGTAGAAGATAATTTAACCTTCAAGCTTATAAATCGTTGTCCAAGAAACTCTGAATTTTGTGGCATAAAGATGTTTTAATAAAAACATGTGTTACTCGTGCAAAGCACCCCCGCAAGACTCGAAACGACGACCTCCACCAATGCAGTGCCCAACAACAGCCTTCGTTGCCACTAGCCCACGCGGGCTACGAAGTTCACAAGTGAACTTCCCTCCACTTCAACCTCAAAAAAAACTCCCAAAGACTTTTCAACCGCACATGCTTCTAAGTCTTCCTTCGATCGCAGCGAATACAAAGCACAAACACCACAAATTGCATTCGGGGAATTTTGAATTAATTAGCCTTCCAACCTTAGGAGTTGGAGAATAAATAGTCTCTTCAAAGACACCTTGACGTCGACGGAAATAAAAATTAATTAAAACCTTGAAGGGTTTTAAACAATAATTAAATAAATAATAAATAGAACCTCCATTGGTTTTAATAAAAACCATTTAACTTGGTTTTAATAAAAGCCCTATCCAACTTGGTTTTAATAAAAACCGGTTTGGTTTTAATGAAAAACCCTTGCCAATGGAATCTCTTCGGATTCTCTTAAAAATATTCTCTTGGAATCTTCCACCTTTGAAGCCAACACATCCTCTTAACATTAATGCCATTTCCTTTTGACATCAATGACAACTCATAGACAAGAAGCTAGGATCTCAAACCCAAAATTGCCAACAAAAAGTGTCCCTCTCAATGTATGCAAGTGAGTATGAAATTTGACAAGGCTTTTCTCCTCAATTGATGAAATATTCTCCTGGACTATCCCCAATTTGGAGGGGGGTCTTATAGCAATTTCCTAGGGCTAAGGGTGGCTTCCTCATGAATCCAAGATCAATATTGGGCAGTTGAGTCAGTTGGATGGAAGGATCTAGAACCTTCCTCACTCAAACTGCTCCAATATACAACTAATTGGTCATTGCAATAAACTTTTGGATCAGATGAAGGCCAACTAGATCTGAGTGTTGACCATGACTCACATGCACAGTGAGCACTACTAACCACAGGTGTCATCCGTGGCTAGCACTGACTAGGCAAATATGCCCAAAATGAGTGGTAAAAACCACTGCTATACCTTGGATTTGTCCAAAGGTCTTCCATATGGTCTTTTATCATGTCCCATATGAGTAGTCACCTCGACATGACGCATTTTAGGTGTCTACAATATCTATCTCAGAGTCAAATAAACATTGGTTGACTATATAGGTTTTTCATGATCCATATTCAACTTGCCACCCATTTGCCATAATACCAAGTCTTATCGGTATGTCCCTTAATACTAGAAGATATAACACTATCAATTTCACCACTATCTATCAAAATACAAACATTTTTCTTGCCTAATTTTATTTTTAAAATAAATGGTTTGGCTCGTCCTAAAATATTGGGGTTACCTATGGCAACATAAATTCTATGAGGAGCTTCTTCAGCTGGTTTTATGTTATCTATTCTCTTTAGGAATTGATTTTCATAATGATATTTAGCTCCACAGACAACATATATTTGGACCATTATTCTGGTTAACAATATTATTTCCTTTTCCTAATGTTGTAGTCCTCTACATAGTTTTTTCAAAAAAATTCTTCTATCTCGATGCCCTTTATTATTCTGATATTTCCTTTGTTCCTATTATCCCCTCTTAAATGATCACCTTCCTTGTATTTCTTATACTGGTCCTTTCCTTTAGCGGGTTTTGGGTATCTTCTTTTCTTAGATTCATCTTTCTCAAACCTTTGATAATAAGCCTTCTTATTCTTTTGTCTTAATTCTTCATAATGTGCGGAATCAAAGGCTTCTATCAAATTCTTTGGCTTGATTCGTCCAACAGGAGATCCAATTCTAGGATGCAAGCCTAGTAAAAATTTATGAGCTTTAAACTCCTCATGTTTTTCATATTCGGGTGCATATTTTAGTAATTGGATAAATCTCTAATAATACTCTATCACTGACATGTTTTTTTGGTGAATATTGGTGAATTCTATATATTTCTTAATGTAAAACTATGGAGTAAGGAATCTATCTCTGAATTCCTTCTCAAACACATCCCATGGAATGTCAACAACCTCATTTTGACTAGTTTTCTTATATGTGGTCCACCAATCTTTGGTAGGACCTGTTAAATGTGCTACAACCCATGTAGTTTTAGATTCAGCACATAGGGGTTGAATGGAAAAGTATCCCTTAGCCTCACTTAACCAATTTATAGCTACTTCACCATCCCCCTTCCCATAAAATTTAGAGATATATAACTTTTTGATCTCCTTTTGTAATTCCACACCGAATTTCCTTCTTGATGATCCCTCAGTAAATTCACTTTGTATTATTTTTTACTCTTTTCCTATAGTCAAATTTTCTATTACCTTCTGTTGTTATGTAATAATTTCTTGTTGTTGAGACAATTGTGCTCTCTGTTATTCCATGTGCTCATCTGAACCAATTGAATTTCCATTTTCTCCTTCTATTGGTTCAACTGTTCTTGTATTAGCTAAATCATTTTAGTCATGTTATCATTATTTTGTGCAACCCTTCCTGTTTTTGGTTCCTTTTATTTTCTCAAAACATGTTAAGGAATTTCAATTGTTTGTACGCGATCTGACTCTCATGATTTATCTCAGTCTCTTTCTCAAAACTTCTACAAGCCCCTCATGCAGAGTAGCATTTACCCTTTTTGAGGTTCCCACCATTATACCTAGTGACAAAAGAGTTATGTCAATTTACCAAATCATATGTTTGCAACCTAGGATTTTTGCAACCAAGGCTCTGATACCAATTGTAACGACCCAAGTCTACTCTCGTGGTCATAAAAATTTCAAATTTAAAATTTTGGTTAATTTTAAAATAAAGTCACAAACTGACACACACACACCCAAATTTATATTAGTACATAGGCATAAATTTCCACACTTCAATATAAAATACCACTGCAGATGAAATCACCAGTGCTTGAGATTTACCAAATCTTATAATAGGTTGCCATTTATGAGACCTTCTGGATCAATTTTTGGGTTCTCGACAAGGGGTTATCCTTCTAGGGCCCATAACACCTGAAAGGGTGGACACATATTTTTCCCATATCATAACATGAAGGGCATTGGCCCACTGACCTTTTCTTTTTCCTAGTTCATGATTAATATTTAAGCCCATGCTAAAGTTAATGTTGTTATGCCTGGTGCTTGATATCAGTCCATCATTCTATGGATGCTATCAGGGCCCACCAATAATCTAGATTTAGATCTAAGTATCTCATATTATATCGTAGTTGGTGATAATACATCCCATACCATCTATCACTGGACCTTTCAACCTTAAGACCAGATCTTTTAGTCTTAAGTTACTGTTGGCTATTCTATAACTAGATTATAAATCATGAGAACCCTCACGTACTAACTCATACGATAACCTAGAATGACATCCCATACTATCGTTCGTTACCCTCCATAGCATAAGGTCCACTAACCCTTATTTCTCTTCTAGATAACAGTTATCTCCGAATCAAAACAATCGCCATCATGAATTATTAGATTTGGGTGATGTCATCCTCGATGACAATCCATCCTTCTCGATGGTTTTTACTAGAAAAATATTTAATTGATCACCCATCCTTCTCAATGGTGACTGGTTTAGACTTAGTCCTAACTTGAATTCATGCTTGGAAATCTAAATTCATAACTAGAAAATAAATTTAAATGTTGATAACAAAAGCCATCGAAAAGATATAAAAATGGGTATTATAGTTTAAATAAAATTTTAACTATAACTATAAATCTCTCTTTAGAAATATCAATAAATTAATAAGGTAAAGCTATATTTTAGTCTTCACTATATTCCAACTATGTTATAAATTTATCCTTTGAACCAAAAGTTTAAACTAACATGTATTTATTTAATTATTTCTCTATAAAACATCCTAAATTAATAAATCAAATGCCCCTATTTTAATTTAATTAATACTACTAACTATATTCGCTTCTCAATTAAAATCCTAAATTTAGGAGTTAATAAATTAAATTAACACATCTACCACAAGTATACACTTTTGACAAAGCAAAAAGAGTTTCACAATATACAAATATCTTACACATTTTACAAATCCAACTAATGGAACATCCACATGTTTAATGTTCATTTATCATGAAAAATTATAATCTCTACTATTTTTTGTGCATAACAAGGTCTATCGAATGTTGAGCTAAACAATCATTCATCTCACTGAAAAACCTATAATAAGTTTTGAAGATAAACCATGTAATTTATACCATATTTGTCCACTATATTGCAATTCCCTAAAAATTCAATTCTAAATGTGATTTGCTAAGTTTGAATGGAAGACGCACAAAACTAGATATCAACTTAATAATTTTACCTACCAAGAACATATTTCAAATGGTTATGCAAATCCAAGGTAAGTATTATTAAATATGCATTACAGTTTGGCTATCCTATGATGAGTATGATTTAATCGAGGAAACACCTTTCCCAATAAGAATTTTTAAAGATACACTGCACTCAATCAATGATTATACAAAACCAATATTTAGAAGCAAGTAATGCAAGTAGTTTTCTGAATAAATGATTTAGCTACAAGTGTGACGTTCAAAATATTAAAGCTCCCATCTAACATTGAGTTTACATAACATTAGTTCTCTTTTTTTAATTTTGGATAATAATTACTTTAAAATTATCCAAACTCTAAAGACACAATTAAATAATCAAATCTTCTTTAGGTGAATTCTCACAAACATGAAATCTTAGTGGAAAATTAAAACCTTAATATAGGCATGATAAGTTTGCTCCAGTATTACTCCAAAGTTTTATACATAAAAAAAATATAAATGATATATTTATTTGGAGAACACCTAATAGCATATGCCCAAACCAAAAATATATAGGGTTATTAAATGGACATCATACAAACTAGAAAAAATTCCACCTCCTTATGAAAACTCATTTTGACCAAAAATGATCAAATAAAAGGGTTTCCACATTACGATGAATCATAATTATTGAAACAACAAACTTTTTTATTGACATGGTTTTATAAAGATATAGGACTTATAAGTCTTAATACAACAAAGTTACATCCATCTATTTTTAGATATCGCGTTCAAAGATTTGCTTCAATCTCAACACAGCATTCAAGAAGTCTATAAAAGCATTATTTCATTTGAATGACATCTATAAAAAAATTAAATCTAGTATAGAAACCAAATCATCGCATCAACAAGCTATAAATTTGAATTCGTCAACTTCATTATTTATTATTTCAACAAATTCAAAAAAACATCTAATAAAGTTTTACACAGTAGCTTCTGCTCACTCGTCGTATCACTTCTCGTGCTGAATTCCTTCTAGGATTTTTTCCTTTATGCACCGTGACCACTGGTTTGAAATGATTCCATGACATAGGATAAGGATTGTAACTATGGAAAGGATCAGTAAAGTTCTCTATGTAGTGCAACTACATGCAAACAATCCCTACTATGCACAACACACTCTAATCATGATTCACACATACAAAAACTAAGTTTTAATGCTATAATTTTGTAGTTGAAGATGTTGTCAATACAACTACATTATATTTGATATATTTTTTTATTTTTTATTTTTTATTTTTAATCATACACAATTCTTTATATACTTCTCCATTGTCAAATAATTTAAAACAATATTAAAAACATACACATATCAATTAGATTTTAACTTTTTTTTCAAACTCAGGTTTTATATGGTTCAGTATGTTTAGAAGTACCTTCATCAATTCACGGTAATCAAATACAATATCTCCACCAACTAATATTCATATGGAAAATAATATCCAGAGCATCAATAACCAAAAGCAAGCATTCATAACAAACACAAACTGAGAAAAGGAATAATGTCGACCTCTTACGTTTGATGGATTAAACACCAACTCCTTTTGGAAGAGACATCACTACAAAACTAACACACAATTTCCACAAAATGAATAAAGAGAGAGATACCCCCCTTAAACATATTTTTCTTTCTTATAAAGGTTTAATCATCACAGAATTTTGACACAATTTATTTTCATGCAATTCGAGCTCCTAGTTTTTGCCGAGTGGCATGACAGTCGACGGAGCAAGCTTCTCTTGATTATATATATGTATAAGATATATATTTTATTTTATCATTTTGTATATATATATATATATATATATTATTTTATATTTTATATTTTATTTTATGTTATTATTAATTTAAATTTTTTAATTAATATGCATATATATTGGATTTTGACAAATGAATGCAAATTGTCGCTAAAAATGGAGGTAAACAATAATTTAATGTAAAAATAGACATAAGCAAACCATGCAATTGCAAACAATGTATTTCACTATATGAGTTTACCTTTGTGATCTTTCATGTACTCACAACCATTGTGCTATTATAGTACTAGCATCATATCCTAACTTACCTAAGCGACAATCCTTATCTGTATGCCAATGGTTGAGCAATAGGTACACTGCATTGCTTGTCACATCTGCTACAACTCTTGCATTTACAAAAAATCATCAATAGTATCTTGGTCTAATAAAAACTAGCAGAGAGATAAAGAAATTATGGGGATGTTACAATACCTTTGGGAATAGTATTGGTTTTATAAGTGGTCTCACTTTCATCAGCCAATTCAGTATGATATTTATCTCCTTCTTCAATAACTTGAGATTCAAACAAACTTGAATTAGTGATGAAATCTAAAATGTGTGCATCATCATTAATAACTTGAAAATTAACATTATCAGGAATAGAAGGAATGGTAACCAACTCTACTAAAAACATTTTTACTTTGAAATGAGCAACTAGTTCCAAAGTGCTAGTTGCTACTACCAATGAATCAATAGTGTGATTCTTCTTGTGTGAGATGGTTTGAATGTTAAAAGCACTAAACTCTTTAATCAGATCCCACACTTTATTATGATAGCAAGCGAGACGTTTATCATGACAAGCATAATTATTTCTTATCTACCTAATTACTAATTATGAATCACCAAAAACTTGTAGACTTTTGACTCCTTTTTGAATAGCAAGTTGAAGACCATGAATCAAAGCTTCATTTTCCTACAACATTATAGGTGCACTTAAATTGTAATCTATAGGCAGCTAAGAAGGAATTACCTTTAGGATTTATTAATTTAATTCTAGCACCACTACCATGCTTGCTCTTGGATCCATCAAACTTGAGAATTCATATTTGATCAATCTTAATGTTTTGTTCATCTATTGGAGTGCTAGGAATTATATTGCTATCTTTTGATTTACTTTCCATAGTAACAGTGTAAATCCTAAGTTTAGGTTCATCAAAAGAAACATCATTGATATTTTTATTGTCTATGATTAGCTCTTTTAATCTAGGCTCTCTATCTACCCTAATTTGATTTGTTATACCACACCAAGGGAGCCACATATGGGAGAAGTTTATTGCCATATAGCCATTCAAAGTCCTAGACCAATCATGACTAAGCAACATCCCATATCCATTTGGAATATCTACAACCTAAATTTTAATGAATTGTTGCACATGAGGTTCGAATACCAATTGTATGTGGATTTTATGCAATATGCCTACCATATTAACCTTAGTCTTATCCAATTGCACAACTTTATTATTTTATAGGGTAGGAATGATTCCTAACCTTTGACTAACTACATATGACATCACATTAGCAGAGGCTCTTGAATCTACAAGATAATTGTATAGGTTCTTACTTGCAATTCTGATGGTCAAAAGGAAAGGGGGAGACTCTCCTTTCTCTTTTTATAAGGCAACTTGAGAATTAACAGTCCCCTTTTGCTCCTTGTTTTGACCTACAAGTGTATTAAGAAATAAATCCTTTTGGTTAGTCAACTAAGCTTCTTCAAACAATGAAATGTTAGCCTTAGTTTTCTTGAGATCTTCAATGATGCTATAACTTGTCTTATTGTACTCTAAGACTTTCCCATCTAGATGCAAAGGTATCTTGAGTTTTTGTTGAGCCTGAGTTTCAAATGCTCTAGGAGGAGGTGGATTCTAGTTGGCTCTCTCATTAGGAGGTATTATAATCATGTTAAGAGGAACAAAAGAAGTCATAGGTGCTTTTTATTTATTCTTAAGAATATAATCATTGCCTCTTTGGAACTATCTAAAGGTTTGCACCTCTCCTAAAATCTCATCATATTCCTCTTATTTAGCCCTTAAAGTTCCATAGGATTCTAAAACTAAAGCAGTGTCATTTTGTATATCCATCTGATTAACCATATTTTCTTTGGGTAGCATTTTCTCTAAATTGTCCACTTCTTTCTGATTAGGGTTTGGAACTCCATTATTAGGGTGAGTGTTCCATTGCCTATTAGGCCTCTAAAAGTTAAATTTCCTATTTATATTGTTCATAGGTGGGTTTTGAGGAACTTGTCTTTGCAATTGTAGCATATCATTGCTCAAATTTTAGATCATTCTTTGTAGATCATTTAATTATTTTGCATTGTTGGACTAATTTGGCACTTGTTGCATTGGGGTATTGGTTGTGGGTGTATTTAAAAATGCAGGTATAGTTGGTTGATTAGTTGTTTGAGCTATTGGAGTGAGTGCAATTATCCATGTAGGTTGAGATATCAACTTGGTTATTCAAGTTGGGCATTGCTTGGCTCAAAGGCATTGGATTGTATGGTTGAGCTTGATTTGGATGCAAGGTTCTTGGTAGATCATTTAGCATGGGCAGTTGTTGAGTAAGATCTTGATTAATCAAATGTATTTTATTATAGGTCCCTAGTAGTCCAATCATGGGTAACTACGCTACTTCAAAACCTTGTGGTATTAATTGCTACTCAACAGTCAAAGCTTCACTATAAGCCATAGGTAATTTAGTAATCTAAGCTACTCTTCTCACAAACATAGAGGTTAAGAGATCCAAAGCTCTGAAACACATTTGAATAGCAACTTCAGGTGGAAGGTTGTAAGGTGCTATCAACTTGGTTTACAACCTGTGAAACCTAGCATTAAACAACCTTAATGGCTCATTAGGTTCCCTCCTAGTTGAAGAAAATTGATGGTAGATAATTGTTGGATCAATAGGTAACCTAAATTTTTTGATGAAAGCATCTTCTAATTCAGCCCATGAAGTGGTTGAACCAGAAGGAAAGCTAATGTGTTAATAATAGGTCAATTCATATAATGTGTGAGGGAACATCCTACAAGCTACATCTTCATTTTGGATTTACAACCAAATAAAATCATCTTTGTATGCTTGTATATGCTCCTAAGTTAATCTAGTCCCATCATGCTTGTACTTAGGAAGGTATCTCTCAACATTCTTAGGAATGTCATGTGTAGGCCCTGAAATATTCAAAAGGCTACTTCCTACTAACATGGAGCTAGACCATCCATTGGTGGATTTTGAGAAGAATTGACCAAAGGTATAATGACTTGAAGAGAACTTGGGGAAACTAGAGGTGTATTTGGTATTTCCTTAGGAGTTTTAGATCTTCTTGTTCAATAAATACTAAGGAAATTAATGCTACTACAACCAAATGACTTAGATCTTGTGATAATAACTCTTTGCTCCAGTGTAGATAATCAAGCTGAGACAAAACCTAAATGCTAGAAAAACAATATTGAGTGCTTCCTTCCCTACCAATTTTGTTTCCCAAGGAGAAAATAAAGCTTAGAAGAATATGAATTTTCTAGAAAAAAAATTAACTAAAGACCTAGATAATTTAGACCCTCCTTCTAGCACCAATTTTGTTGAGTGAGCAAATAGTCGGGAAAGGCTACTCAACATGTGGAACATAATAGTTTTGTTCCCTCTTGAAAAGGAAGTTTGATTCCCCCAAGGTTCGGGTAAGCCAGGTCTTGGTTGACTGGGATGAACTCAGAGGTTGTTGTATGCTATTCCACCAAGGGATCAATGTTTTTGATTCTCTAGTTAATTCTCTAGCTTTCCTATCAATAACTACAACTCAAAATTGATTGCCTAGGGGATTACTCTATTATAAAGTGATAATTGCAATTAAATCTAAACAAATTTGGATCAAATTAAGTTTTTTAAAGGTCTGAGGTGTACACCAATTGGTTCCACCACACCCCGTAAAGGGGGCATAGGTCCAAGGTTCAAATCTCGGGCCTTGTTGAAATGAATGTTTTTCCCTTTCTTTGTGCTTTCAACAATGTAAAAGGTTTAAAATGATTGTGACATGGTGGTTATAGATATGGACTACGCAAATATTTATGTGGAGACTTTTGGGGTGGACAGTGTAGAATACTATTGTGGCCATAAAAAGTAGGACAGCCTACCCGAATTCATGGCGGCTACTGATTCCACCATGTTAAAAAATATATTTTTTTAAATAAAAACTTTTTAGATCCATTCCAACCATAGAAATCGACATTGAAGTGACATGGAAGTAAGCATAGAAAATTACAGTTTAAACTCCAATGCTTGGAAAATAAAATAAACTGCAATTAAATCTAAACAAAGTTGGATTAAAATTGATTTTTAAAATGAAAGCTTTTTAGATTCATTCCAACCATAGCAACTAACATTGAAGTGACATGGAAGTAAGCATAGAAAACTGCAGTTTAAACTCCAATGCTTGGAAAAAAAATAAATTGCAATTAAATCTAAACAAAATTGGAATAAAATCAATTTTCAAAATGAAATATTTTTAGATTCATTCCAACCATAGCAACTAACATTGAAATGACATGTAATTAAGCATAGAAAACTGCAGTTTAAACACCACTGCTTGGAAAATAAAATAAACTATTCCTAATCTACTTGATGTTCTAAAATAAAGAGAGCAAAATTTTAGGGTTAGAAAAATAAAATAAAGCATGTATTACCTTGAAATTCTGATCTTGGTCCTTTAGAGTAGCAAATCTATGTAAAACAAAAACCAATCTATATTCGACTAGCATTCACACAACCTGAGATATAGACGGTGCAATCTTCTAAGGAGCTAAGACTATGAAGCAATCGAATACAACCAGCATCAACATGTGCAGATTGGACATAGAAAACTCAAAAGACTTGAATTGCATAAGATAATCTTGAAGCACTTTCACAAATTCACCATTCAGGCAGATTACAAACATAGAACTCAACTTAGTACAATGCTTAGTTCAAAAACCAATGAACTACAAAGAGCCTAAAAAAATCCTAAAATATGCTAAGTGTTGGATTTCTAACCCCCTAGTGTAGCGACCCCAGGGAAGTAGTGTGCCATCCACTAACTACTTTGCTTGTGATTCGATTGAATCCTTTAACGTTAAACATGCAATAAATAAAAGGTGTAAAGCAAATATAACCAGAATGTGAAGAAATAAATGAATGAATGCTCTTTGTATTGATATTACCAAGATCCGATTACATATGAATCCCTCTAAGGGATACCCTTTGTTTGATACATAATTTTACACACAAAGAGGGCAACAGGTGTATAAAATGTCCCCTTGCATAGGGAGCATGCTTTATCAGGCTTCCCGGTGATGCACACAGAAATGTATGAGGGCTTATAGATGCCTCCTTCTCTAGGTCTGATTGCTAGAGGGATCTTCTTGCTCTCGTATGTTGTGGATTTTCCCGATGAACCTGTAGCCCTAAAATCAATGAAACAACAACACACACTTAGATGTCCGAGATTGCCTTCTCGGATGAGGCTATTAGTAATAAATAGGCTCAATGGAAATAAATGCAATGAAAAGTAGTACTATGAATGTGAATAACTAAAATACAGCTTATGCTAATGAAATGAAAGAGAAATAAGAATAAAAGAAACTAACACCTAAAACCCTAGACTAGGTTGTGGGCCACTATCCAGGACAGCGGCCGCTAAGGTGAAATATCTCTTTATTGATCCAAAGGCTATGGGATCAAATCTACTACTAATGTTAAAATAATTACCTTATGTGTTCATATTTGCCCTTCAATACTATAGGGATCCACTACAAGAAATGATCTCCAAGAGAAGCTCTCCAAGTCTCTAGAAGCTCCCCTCAATGATTCAACCTGTTCAAAGTTCTGATGTGTGATGTTCTCTCTCTGATTGATAGAATAAGGTATCAGAAGAAGATCCCCTAGTGCTTTTAGGTTTGCTCATTATAAATTGTTTGAAACCCTAGGTCAATGTCAAAAACCTAGGATTGTTTTTCTACATGCACACTGGATGTTCGCATGAAAATTTTTGCCTTTATCTGCCTTTGAGGGGTAGTTAACTAATGTCTAAATCTAGACTTGAGTATTTCATGTAGACTAACTATGAATAGGAATACAAATTTATCCCCACTCAGCCTTATTCCATGCAGACTGCCACTTCCACCCATGATTAGGCTAGATTGATAACAAAATGTATTTAAAGTTTAGCCAATATTGTTTGCATTGGCTAAGGTTTGGTCGCTCTGAGCTACAGTGGCCAGAATCCAGTCGCTCTAGTCCATAGCGTCAAAGCTTGGATGGGATGAAAAATCCCTAAATGAGTGGCAAAAACCATTGTTGATACTTGGAAAGTCCCAAGGTTTAGTCACATGACCTCTAGGTGTGCCTATGTGAGTAGTCTCCTTGAACATGACATGTTTTAGGTGTCTACAGATGCCCCTTTTTGTGATGCACTAAGTAAAGAAAAACACAACACGGAGCGAAAACGTAGACTGCTATGCTTGTAGGGGTGTATGATGATCATTGATTTGATCAACGTTGGATGACCCAATCATGCAAGATGACACACATCCTTGAATCATTGCTTCAACCTGATTTAAGGCTTAATTTAGCATAGGGCTTGCATATGTCCATTTGCACTCATTCCTCCAAAACAATCAAGTAGCTTACATCACTATAATAGAACCGAATAGAGAAGAGCTACAAATTGAAGATGTCATATTTTCTCATGAACCCAGCAAATGGGGGAAAGCTTTGTAAGAGTTGTATGCAATGATTCGTAGGACGAACGCAATTTTGACATGATCGAGTGATCTTTTGTTAATTTTGATTATGATGATTTGAATATTTTAAATGCCTCCCTCACACAATGAATTGGTGAGGGAAGGGCAATGAATGAAGCAACAAGTCGCTTGACCAAATATGACTAGTTTTGGTTACTTTCTAGTGTTTGTTCTTTTAATGGGCAATCCCCCATCCAAGTGTGATTCCAATTATTTATGATAATAATTCATCCCTATCCTGGAGAGTGGTTCGACCATAAATAACTTTCTTAGTGAGTTGGGATGAGTGATTTTATTTATGTTTGTATTTTATCACTTGGCTCAGTGTTTTTGGTGTCATAGGAGAATTAGGATGATTCCTTCATACCCATGAAGCAGTCTGACCATCTTGGTATTTTTTGGGATTGAAGGAGGCACATCGTAATCCCAAAATGAATGTTTTGCCCCAAGTAACCTTATGGTAAATTACTCATCTCACCGAGTTGCATGGAGTGCAAATTGCTGCAACCGTTGAGTTGATAGAGTAAGTAACTTGATAAGAGGCTTCTTTGAGATTTGTATTTATGTAATTTTTTTGTTATTTTGAACATTATGATAGCCATGAGTCATCAAAATGTGTTTATTTAGTACTTTTGCTACTTTTCATGGAGAGAATCCCTTCTATTTTTGCTTAGGCTACTGGCCGTTGTCAGGTCCAGCGGGCCTCAAATGTTTGCTCGTGGCCGCTCTCATCCTAAGTGGCAAAGAAATGCGGGTTGTTGATGACAGCAGTGGCCAAGGCATAATTAGGGAATATAAAAAGTAACCCCAGGGTTTTGACCTTTCACTTTCACTAGCTTTCAATTTACATTTTAGAGCTCTATAGTGAAAGCGACTTCTACGATTTGGATTGTTTTTGTGATTCGTAGGATCGTGGTTGCACAGGGTGAGGCATCAACGAGCGGAGGAGTCGGAGCTTCTTGGGTACTCTTTAAAACCTTAACCCTGTCTATTTCTTTTTTGGATAAAATGAACTACACTAAGTAATTGGTACAAGAACCTCATTAAATTTATTGGCAACCAACCGAACCCATAGTTAGGTTTATATTAGGATTTGCTTTGGTGGGCTTGCCCCAATTTGTTTATTTTCAATTTTTTTATGATTTTTGGCCTAGGGTAGATGTTTTTGTCATGTCGTCCATCGGCTATTGTTGCTCAGAGTGGCCAGCTCATCCTATGGTTTGGTCGTTGTTACTCAGAGCGGCTAGATTTGAATCCCAACGGTCAAAAATTTTACCATTGGGGTTTGGCCTCTGCTGTCCACAACGGCCAATATTTGGTCACTGTAGGTGACAACGACAGAATACCTTAGTTGATTTTTGTAAAATTTTGAATTCTTGCAAGGTGATTATACTGATTTTTCTAAAATTTTGTGCTACTTCCTTGCATTGTGCTACCTGATTAATTGCATTATTTCTCTTTACTCGGGCTTAGGATATTTTTATCATTATATGCATGGTTTTTCATGTTTTATTGCGATTTATGCCTCAGATGCATTGTAGTTATGCTTTTCTTCTCTTTTTCTCTTAGATTCTCACTTCTGAAGCTCGTGACCTGAAGCTCATGAATGATCTTCTACCTATTTTGAGTTTTACGGAATGGGCTTGGCTCAAGGTCCATAGGCTACATTTTGTCACTAGGCTACCTAATATTATGTCATATCAGGCTTACCTCACAGCCCTAGTACATTGATGGGATTCTCATACTAATACCTTCCACCTTCCTACCAATGAGATGACTATAATGCTGGAGGATGTGTATAGGATATTCTGGATCCCCTTTGATGGAGTGGCCATTGTCTCTTCGACCACTAATGATCGTGATGTTGTCTTTATTTGGGTGTTTGAAAGGTATGCTGCAGATGCCTTCAAGGACACCAAATATAGCGATGTATCTATAATACATTGGTACAGGGAACATGTCTTCACAGAGGGGCACGCAGTGTTGTTGATGGTTATCAATAATATTATTATTCCAGATTGCTCGGGCCTAAGGTTCTCATGGAACCTCCTTGCGATGGTCCAAGATCTGATGGACAACGAGGAGCCCATCATCTATGCATGGGATAGGTCTATGTTGTCCCAGTATTATGATGATTTATATCATATCAGCCAGTGAATTCACATCAGTATTGCTTGCAGCTTGCTCCTCCAGGTCCAGAGATGGGAGCATATCAGCATGGATCATCCCAAGGGGCTCCTTGATAATATCATTGTTATTGATGAGCGGATGTAGTGCTATGCTGCTAGATGGGATCGATGGTGGGAGGAGCACAAGAGCCATCCTCATGTGGGGAAGCTCTCCCACTACACTACTATGTTTATAGGGCTGAAGGTCGGAGATATCATGTGGCGTCTGTATCATGAGTGCTTGGTTTGATATGACCCAGCTAGTTTCATAGCTGGGACATGACATGAGTGGTGGCTCATCGATCATAAGGTTGGCATCAGGGAGTATTTCTTCTACTCTCGGGTTCTTCATCAGTACAAGCTACAACAATATGTGCCACTAGTTCTATTTTTGTATAGGCATCTCATAGCAGAGGAATACCTACCTCCTCTATGGATCACAGAGCTTTTTGACGAGGAGGATGCCCCAGTAGTTGACCCAAAAATCATTGGGGGAGTCATAGATGCATTTGTGCAGTGGTGGGGGGATCTTATGTGGCATGGTGATTACAGCTTGAGCCGCATGGATGATTGTGGGGATGATGGTGCAGATCTAGCAGGGTGTAGAGTCTGATCCAGGATCGAGGTATGGGGCTAGCCAGCAGAGCAAGTGGCAGTGGAGGAGCAGGAGGCTCCTAAGGAGGATGAGGAGGAGCTAGATCTCGAGGAGAGAGATTCTCCTATGAGAGCACAATTTCATGAGGTCGAGGTTGATCTTCAATCGACCAAGATCTAGGTACAAAAATGAGATGCTACCATA
The DNA here is from genome assembly GCA_028583015.1 of Wollemia nobilis. Classification (NCBI taxonomy): domain Eukaryota; kingdom Viridiplantae; phylum Streptophyta; class Pinopsida; order Araucariales; family Araucariaceae; genus Wollemia; species Wollemia nobilis. The sequence continues at coordinate 726,537 of JAQPPZ010016361.1, forward strand.
GCCCAGTGAGATGCTACTATAGAGTAGCTCACACTACAAATCCAGGCTTTACAAGCTACTATCGAGGGCAATGCTATTAGGATGCAGTTTATTGTTCCTCCTTCTACATCATAGAGTGATATCGGGGCAGATTCTGGGGCAGACACAGGGGAAGAGGTTATATGCTTATAGTCATTACTATATGAGTATGAGGAGTAGATTTAAGGGTATGTTTCCCATATGTCCTCTCTCTAGATGTAGTTTAGGATGCACAAAGTTGTCCCTATGGAGGCACCAGGTGCAGGTGGCTCATAGGTCAGCAGGCGCTCCACCTCTAGGTAGTCTTTCATCTGTCCTAGCCAGAGAACTCAGACTTGCATAGAGATACCAGTAGGGTCACAGCACTCTACTCATGACACAACCATAGGGGGAGGTGACATCAGGGGAACAGGCCCTGTGTTTTATTGATTATGCACTTGGATTTTATTTTTGAGGTCTTCTTGACCTATATGATTGTAGCTTGTAGGCAACTTTATATATTCATGCACTTTGAGATACATATTCTGAGGCATCTTTTGAGACACACATATTTATATGATACTTTACATTTATGCTTCATTATGTATGTCATTTATTGTTTATGTTTTTGTTTTACTTATGTGATGTTATGATGGCATTATGATGAGTTGATATATATGTGTTAGATGATAGATGATATTTATGATGATATGAATTTGAAGTGGATGCTTATGTATGTGTTTATGTAGATGCTTATATGATTTGATTATTGTGACATGATGTGATGTATCATGAGTTGATTTGATGATGGATTTATGATTCTATGTATGGATGAATGCAATGATGTGATCTTATATATGGATGGATGATTTATGAACTATGTATTTATGGATGTAATGTTTATTGTTATAATGTGTGTTTGATTTTGATTTTAATGTATGCATCTAACTCATGCTATGATATGGTGAGTGCAGTATGTAATATAATGTGAATGAAATTGTATGTTTTAATCACTTTAAAACATAATGGATGCATGTGCTATGATGTTGAAAATTTAACGGGTGATACCACAGAAAGTATAACAACCATGAATGTTTAATAATCATTCTAATCACAAGAATTAATTATTTACACCATCCATATGTGCAATGTAATGGTGTGGAATGTATGTATTTTTTGGATAAGCTTATGTAATTTAAAAGATATAAAATAATCAGTGGTCATCTAAATATCATTTCTGACATATATCCGGTATCTAATGTATTTTATTATTACCCCCTAATTTATAGGAGCTTATAAATAAAGTTGATGATGTGATTGATGATATGATTTGTTGCTATGTAGGAATTTTTTTTTAGGTTTTTTCTGAGACTTCAAACACTCTAGTTATCCTATCAACAACTATGTACTGACCATGCAAGACTTTTGAAAAGCAATTCTTTCACCATGTCCCTGGATATTCATTATCTCTGTATGTGCAAATGAATATATATTTGAGATAGAACCCAAGCATTTTCTTTGATGTTAGGCAGGATTATTTTAGCCTATTGCTAAGATCATGGATCCTCAAGTGTTTATTTCATCCTTATTTTGGACTTAGTTGGACTATACCACTAGGCAGCACTGGGTTACCTAAGCTAGCTCATCCACATTCAAAACATATCATCATGTGTAAGGATTTCTCCTTCTAGTTTTGTGCAATGCTGATAATTCCAGGGATTCAAGCTCTATTTCCTTTTTTTCTTCATTTCATTTGGGATACTTGCTCACATTTAGTGATGAAAATCACTACTTGCTCACACTTAGTGATGAAAATCACTGTTTATTTTGACTATTTGTTTTTTTTTTCTTTTTGTTTTTTTCTTGAGCAAGGGATTTATGTAAGGATGAAATTCACTTGTTTGTTTCAAATTTTACTATTTCTTGATTTTGGGATTTTGAATTATGACTTTGGAAACTAGGATTTTGAATTTGTGCTTTATTTCGGGATTTTTTGCTTGTTTTAATAGAAGCAATGGATTTATGTAGAGATGATAATCACTCATTTTTGGGTAGGGCAGAACTTGTCCTTTTGCCAATTCTCAGCACCTTTAAACTGGTTGCACAGGGGTATAAGCAAGGAAGATCCTTTTCAGTTAAGGTAACCTAGACCCCTTTTGTTATTTACATCTTTCCCTTGTACCAACTAGGATTTTATTGTTTCAATTAGTGATGGGATTTTGAGTATCCAAGGTATTATCACAACTAGACCTTGATCTCTACTAATCAAGGTGGCTTTCTATAAAAGCTAATAAGACCACTAGACATGGTTGAAAGACTATGAAACCTTAGTATATCTCGTATAGCAACATGAACTAGTTGTGTTGAAAAACACAATTACATACATGGATGCATGGATGAGGATGAACTTGAATATTGTGATTGAGATACAAATTGTGGCATCATTTGTAAGAATGTGATCATGATATATGTGAATGCCATGGATATGTATGGATATGCAACTATGTGGATATGAATGTAAGATGCAAATATTTTTGTATATTTTTTTTTTCGATTTTTGCATTGTTTTTGTATTTTTTCTTTTTACCAAAAGGCTTAAAGATACCTTTGGAGCTTTTTGATTGATTTTGACCAAGCGGATTGGGTACCCTTGGAGCATTTTTATGATTTGATTTGACCAAAGGGCTTTAAGATACCTTTGGAGCTTTTTGTGATTGATTTTGACCAAGCATATTGGGTACCCTTGGAGCATTTTTATGATTTGATTTGACCAAAGGGCTTTAATATGCCTTTGGAGATTTTTGTGATTTTATTTGACCAAAGGGCTTTAAGATGCCTTTGGAGCTTTTTGTGATTTGATTTGACCAAAGGGCTTTAAGATACCTTTGGATATTTTTGTGATTTGATTTGACCAAAGGGCTTTAAGATGCCTTTGGAGATTTTGTGATGGAGGTGACCATGTTTTTTATTTCTATGACATATTTGAATGTTTTTTATTTTTATGACATATTTGAATGTTTTTTATTTTTATGACATATTTGAATGTTTTTATTTTTATGACATATTTGAATGTTTTTTATTTTTATGACATATTTGAATGTTTTTTATTTTATGTATGAAATGCCTTCAAATGAATGATATTGAGAGGTTCAGGCTCTTCAATAGCATCTAAATATGTGAGGCGATATGCTCCAAGCCCAACCCTCTCTGAACTCATGTATGGGCCTATCCAATTTGCCATAAATTTGTCTCACAAATGCAGCGGCAGATTTGAGTTCTATTGATTTTATTTTAGCACAAGATCTCCAACTTTGAATTCTCTCAATTGGACTTTACTATTGTATGCTCGCACAAGGTGATTATGATAAACGCGGAGATGCTCCAAGGCATTGACTCATCATTCATCAAGAAGCACTAACTGATCAAGGTGGCTTTGTCACGTGGTGTCATCATCTATGAAGTTATTCAATGCTATGTGCAAGGTTAGAATCTCAAATTATAGGGGCATGATGGCCTTAGTGCCATATACAAGTGAAAACGGTGTTGCCCCAGTGGGCGTCCGCACACTAGTCCTATATGCCCATAATGCTAGAGGTAACTGTAGATGCCAGTCCCTATGATTATATCTCACTATTTTCCTCAAGATGGATATGATTATTTTGTTTGAGGCTTCTACTTGCCCATTTTCTTGTGGATAATAGGGTGTCGAAAAATTGTGCTGGATGTGGTATTTTTTCATTAAAGCACGCACATTTTTATTCTTGAAAGATGGCCCATTATCCGATATAATCTTTGAAGGGACCCCAAAATGACTTATGATATTGTGGAGTAAAAACTCTACAATCCTTGGTCCGGTTGTCAATGTCAAGGGGATTGCTTCGACCCATTTGGTGAAATACTCAGTGGATGTTATGATGAATGTGTGTCAACCTGAAGACAAGGGAGAGATCTTCCTAATCAAGTCTAATCCCCACTACGAGAAGGGCCATGCTGCCTAGATGGGTTGCAAGGCTTGTGATGGCAAGTGGGTGAGGTTTGCATGATGCTGACACTTGATGCATTTCTTGACATACTCACAACATTATTTTTCCATAGTGGGCCAATAGTAACCCATTCTCAAAATGTGTTTAACTATGGCCATGCCACTAAAGTGACCACCACACGTACCGTCATGAGCTTGCGAAATTGCGTAGGATGCTTGCTGGGGCTCAAGACAACGAAGGAGCATTCCATCGTAACCTCGTACATAAAGGACCTCTCTTAGAAAAATGTATCTAGTCACTTTTTGTTTAAATATTCATCTTTCAACATGCAACAGGCCTTGCGGTATTATTCCAAGATTTAGGAAATCCCACAATTGGGATAGCCAATCCTGATAAGCCACAACTTCTATGGATAAAATTTCATGTTCCTCTTGTGATACAGTATTTGTGAACACATATTGGGAAACAATCTGGTGATGGATGGTTGTTCCACACTCCGTAGGACCTTAAGAGATCAAATATTCCCAAGGGGCCGTTTGCAAGAAAGCTTTAACTTTCAAGGACGAATCCTGATTTGGTTCAGTTTGGATCATGTTGATTGACTCTAGGTTTTCAATAACCTCACGTTGTATTTTTGAAAATGCGAGCACTTTCACATGAACGGTTGTGAAGTCAGCAGATGGATTCTGAGGGATTAAGGATCCCAAATATGCCATGGTGTCTATAAATCTGTTTGACGTATAAGGGATTGCCTCGATGTCATACCATTCTAGTCAGGCTAGATAAGTGTCAACAAGCTCCTTGTAAGCTTTTAGGAGTGAGCACCTACATTGGAACAATCATTTGACTTGATTAACTATGAACAATTAGTCACCAAAGATATTCAATATTTTAATACCCATTTCCATTGTTGTTTGAAGTCCCAAGATCAGGACCTCATTCTCGGTGTTATTGTTCGTGCAAGGGAATTCTAGCTTGAATGATAAGGGAAATGGAGTGCCCTGTAGTGTTATAAAGACTATCCCTACTCTGCCCCCTTGCTCGCACTTTGAACCATCAAAGAAAAATGCCATGTCTCTTTGTTTCTCAGGTTCTTCAAGTTTCGACGGATCTGATAATGTGAAAACTACATCATCAGGCAACTATATAGTGAGAGGCTTGGTATCCTAAAGAGGTGCCTCTACTAATTGATCCGCTATGACTTGTCCCTTGATGGAATTTTGGCTTATGAACTCTAGATCAAATTTTGTCAATAGCATGATCCACTTTGCATTACGTGTATTGTGATATGTCTTGCTCATCATATACTGCAAAGGATTATGTTTTGATATAATGTAAGTCGTATGCCTCAACATGTAGTGTCATAATTTTTTGGTTGCAAATACAACTGCTAAGCACAGCTTTTATATATATGCATATCCTAGCTCATAACTCACCAAGGTGCGACTAATGTAATATATAGCTTGCTCTTTGTCTTGTGCATTTTTTGGGCTAACATGGTGCCAAAAGAAAAATCAATAGCTGATATGTATAGCAAAAATGGTATGTCCGGCCTTGGTGGATCCAGCACTAGCAGTGTTGCCAGGTATGTTTTGATCTTTGTAAATACTTGTTGGCACTCTTCATCCCAAAGAAATGGGATATCCTTAATTGCGCAATGAACCATTCATGGGTCGACACTTATCTGATAATTGCGCAATGAACCATTTGATGGATGCTACCTTGCCTTGTAGGCTTCTTAACTCCCTAATGTTGGTAGGTGCGATCATTTCTGTTATAGCTTCTACTTTTGTAGGATCGACTTCAATGCCTCTCTTGGAAATAATAAAACCTAAGAGCTCACCAAAAGTCACGCCAAACACGCACTTAGGATTCAATCTGACGTTGTGCTCTTTGAGTTGATCGAAGACTTTTGTAAGGATTTCAGTGTGCTCTTGTTGTACTAAATATTTGGCTAGCAAGTCATTCATGTAGTCTTCTAATATTGTGTGCGTGTAGTCATGAAATATGTATGTCATGGCCCACTGGTATGTGGCACCAACATTCTTTAGGCCAAATGGCATTATTTTGTAATAGAATGTTCCCCATGGAGTAATGAAAGCAATATTATGCTAGTCTTCAGGTTTGATTCAGATTTAATTGTATCTTGAAAACTCATCCATTAGGGAGAGCATCTCATGACCTACAGTGGCATCAATAAGAGCATATATGTTTGGCAATGGAAACTAATCCTTCAAAGTTGCCTAATTCAAGTCCCTAAAATCTGTGCAAATGCAGACTCTTCCATCTAGTTTTCCCATGGGCACCATATTCAAGACCCATTCAGGATAGTTGATGGGAACTATGAAGATCACATCCAATAGTTTTTGCAACTCATTTTTTACCATCAAAGCGACGGTTGGATGCATCTTCCTCAATTTTTGCTTGATCGGCTTCTTTAGGGGATCCAATGAAAGGTTTTGAAGAACTAACTTTGGATCAATCCTCGACATGTATTTATAAGTCCAATCAAATAGATTTGGTCTCTCCTTAAGGAGAGGGATAATGATGGATTGTTCCTCTGGAGATAGACTTTCTCTGAAATTGACTTTCTTTTGTTGAGTAGGACCATCATTGATGTCCACCTCGAAAGTCACTTCTATAGACATATGTGACCCATCCTCCAACTAGTGATGCATGGGTATCAAGTGAATGTCATCGACGAGATTTACACGTCCTACTGACTTAGGATCCAAACCAACATGGAACTGTTGGAACAAAATCTGCCTTCGGTTAATAGTGATGCGCCTTAGACTTTGCCAACATTGAATAGACAGATCTTGCTTGAGATCATCTGTCTATTCAATATTGGCAAAGTCTAAGGCACATCACTATTAACTGAAGGCAGATTTTGTTCCAACAATTTTTGGCACGCTCGGTGGGACTAGCAATCCCACAGTATTGTATAAGTTTTTGTGTTTTACCTTCAGAGCCTTTTGTTTGCAAAATCTCAAGAAAAAAATCACCTGGCGACTCCGTTGCATTTAGACCATAAAAGAAATACCTTGTCTAGAAGCCTTCTCGGTTATATAGCCATATGATAACTAGATCCCAAGCTAGAAACTCTGAAGAACCTATCGAGTTTTTTGAACTACATCTCGAAAGCCTAAAAGCACACCCTATGCTAGTCGCACGATCAAATCATCTCGGCACCATTAGCACCTCTTTACAACCCGTTGTAGGAGCATCTGCAAGCAATCCCATAGTAGTTGTAACTCCTTTAGCAATCATGGCAGCCGCCCCTACCCCAACACATCTTGTATGGAATCAAACTGGCCCTTTGAACTTGGGAACACACCACCAAATTCCACAAGCTGTGCTAAAAGCCTTACCGACCTTTTACGGAACAGGAAAAATAGCAGATGAGCATTATTTGGATGTATCAGAGCTAGCATCTATTTACAACATCACTGAGGAAGATGTAATGGTCAGATTGTTGATCATATCTTTGAAAGGAAAGATGCTCTATTGGTACAGAGCGCTTCCCATTGGATCCATTACTTCTTGGGCAGCACTGGCCAACCGTCTGGTCGATGAATTCAATATACATTGGGATCCTTTCACATTGTTGAATCAATTCACTATCATTGAGAGGCATCCACAAGAAGAAATCCAAGATTTCAACATCAGGTTTACCAAAACTCGTGATAGAGTACCGCAAGGCCTAAATCCCACGAAAGAACAAGTTATGTGCTATTATCTAAGGGCTTTTGATTCAAAGCTCAGTATGATAATAAGGCAATCCCGTGTAACCACTTTTCTTGGGATCTATGTAGAGGCAACAAAGGGTGAAGCTGATCTCATCGCTACAAAAAGATATCCATCAAAAACTCTATTGCCAATTTTACTAGAGTTTTCCCAAGCGTCAATCTCTAAACTGCCTGTACTCCCATCAACGCAGGCCCTCCCAGCTTTAGTTGCACCTCTTGCATTCCATGCATTACCAGCCACACCCCTTGCATCAGCTCCCCCAATGATCAATACACGACCATAATTGATACAATTAAGGCATTGTCAAATGAAATGGCATCCATGAAAAATAGAGAGGCTGAAAGGAGTTTTCCGCCAAGAAGGTTCCCTCAGGTAACAGGAGATGCAGCACAATCAAGAAATAGGGGACATGTAAGACCGAGCACAGTATATACAAATGAGACAGTGGAGGCCGATGAGCCTCCCACTGATTCTAACTCTTGGTGTACTACATGTAACGATCCACATGGGGAAAGTTCATGTATAATACACCAACATTATGTACAAAGTATAGCAGGTGAAAAGAGTAAAGAAAAAATGAAAATTCGTGTAAATATAATTAGAGAGGAGGACCGCAACTTCATGATGCCTATAATAGAATAGGTTTCAGCTTTGACAAGATCAGGTAAGAAACCACTGCAAGCAGACCCTAAAGAGCTTCAGCCATTGGATGTTTCCCCTGCTCCCAAGGAAGTTCCCAAAGAAAATCCTAAAGAAAGTCTCCCTCAGGAAAGATAATATCAGTTTCCAGCCAAAGGTCAAGGGCAAGAAACACAAAGAATTTTTTCCTCAAGGGGAAAATGAAACCCAAGAATAGGCTAGGGAAAGGTTGAGTTTCCCCTCGCTGACAAAATGGCAAAGAACTGAAGCTACCCAGGGATACAAAAATAAATGTGAAACTTTTTCCAAATAAAGAGAAAGGATAGTTGATTCACCTATATTCATTATAGTGGAGGAAATGAAAAAGACTCCTTCTAAGGCAAGTATGTATGATGTTTTTCAAATCCCAGGTCAAATCAATCTCCTACAAGAATCCCTAAGGACAATGAAAAATGGAGGTGAGACTGCATCATCTTCGAAAACGGTTCTAACAAACTTGACATCTACCACTGGTAAGAACAGGCCCCCCCTTTTATTTATCCCTTAAAATGAAAGGATGGGTTGTCCAAAACTGCATGATAGATTCAGGCGTTGCTACCACTGTGATACCCAAAGCAGTATGTGATATTATGGGAATGGAGTACACTAGGAGCAGCGCAGGCGTCCTACAATTAGATGGTACTCCAATAAAAACTGTAGGAGTGATAAAGGATATTCCCATATGGCTGCATAATTTGCCTCAGATGACAGTCATACAAGAGGTAGTAGTCGTAGACTTGGAGCCCTATTTTGGTATGTGTCTATCCAGAGAGTTCATAGCAAATATAGGAGGATACTTATCCTTAGATTATTCTCATTTGGAGATACCTTTCAAATGTAGAAGGGTCAATATTTTTAATGAGAAACCACCAACGTTTCATGTAGAAAGGATAGGTGAAACTGATCGTGTAAATATGACGACTGAAGAAACAATAGAAGAAGACCTGATGGAAGAAACATTAGAAGAGCTCCAAGCCGAGGACGAGTTTTCTCTACAGAAATTTAATGCCATGATAGAAACAGAAATAGGAAACTATTCTATTGAGAAACCAAAAAGAAAATTGGTACCCTCCCTAGAAGAGGATGGTTCTATGAATAATTTATGGAAGCTTTTCTTTGATGAGGCTAGGTGCAAGAATGGAGCTGGTGCCGAAATAGTTTTAATTTCTCCCACTGGAGAGGAAAAGGTTTTCTCTTACAAGTTGACTTGGAGTTGCTCCAACAATGTAGCAGAATATGAGGCCCTGTGCTTAGGGTTAAGAAAGGCTGAGAAATTGAGAATCAAACAGTTACTCATCTATGGAGATTCAGAACTTATTGTGAATCAAGTCACCAAAAAAGGTATAAGTAAACAAGATTATTTGAAGGCTTACAAGAACAAAGTGTGGGATCTCTTAGAGGCCTTTGAGGCCCTAAATATAAAGTTTATCCCTAGAGAACAGAATACCCACGCAGATTTGTTAGCTTCAGTGGGAGCTAATTTTTGTCCTGTAAGTAATGTTATTCGGAAGTCTAAAACTTTAGACTTATATACAGGCCTTCAGTACCTGATAAAAATATTTTTCGGCAAGTTTTTGAAAATGATGAACACGTACTAGATTTCTTAATCCCTGAAATGAATTGCTTAGCCAGTCGGGATTTGCATGATGAAAAGGAAGGGAACCAGATCAGATAAGTGCGTAAAAAAGGAGCTAAGCCTTTTAGGCAAAAGCAAAAAAGGAATTATATGTACAGTATAATATAAGCATATTCAGACAATATTTGTAAATATTACCGTTTTTTTGGCCTTAACACAAAAAAAAAAAAAAAATTCAGTCGCAGCAAATCAGAAGTCGACATTTTTTTGAATAGAGATACTAAGGTATAAAGGGAGTTTTGGCGAGGTAATGTTCATGTTTGATCTAGTGCATTTTTCTATGTTCTTTGTCTTTCTCTGAAAGATTCTTTTTACAACTGCGTTGTTGACTTCGATACCCAATGGATAAAGGCCTGGTTCAAAATTTTTGCAAGCAAAAAATCCCCTGGAAGGCGCCAAGAATGTTAGTCAAAAAGTGACTAACTACGAAAAACATTTGATGCTCCTTTTTGCATATTTTCCAAGAGGACCGAAGTGGCCCATATGCTAAATATCAAAGAAAATACAAAACACCGCAAAGAGGAAAAAGTGTCGCGATATCGTGACATGTATTTTTGCGACAAAAGAGAAGAAAAGGCACAAGGTGGCAAAAGTGTCGCGATATCGCGACATGTTGCTTTGTCGTGGCCAAAGGAGAAAAAGTGTCGCGATATCGCGACATGTTGCTTTGTTGCGGCCAAAAGAGAAAAAGTGTCGCAATATCGCGACATGTTGCTTTGTCACGGCCAAAAGAGAAAAAGTGTCGCGATATCGCGACATGTTGCTTTATCGTGGCCAAAAGGGCAAAAAGTGTCGCGATATCGTGACATGTTGCATTTTCGCGGCTAAAGAGCAAGAGAAATAGCCAAGAGGGAAAAGTGTCGCGATATCGCGACATGTTGCTTTTTCGCAGTCCAAAGCAAAGAGAAAGAGCCAAAAGGAAAAAATGTCACGATTTTGCGACATGTCCCATTTTCGTGGCTGGAAGAGGCAGAAGAGCCAAGCAAGGAAAGAATGTCGCGATTTCGTGACATGTCTCATTTTTACAGTGGGAGGCAGCAAAGGAGCAAAGGAAGAGACGAATGTCGTGATTTCGTGACATGTCCCATTTTCGCGGCTAGAAGCGGCAAAAGAGCCAAGCAAGGAAAGAATGTCGTGATTTCGCGACATGTCTCATTTTTGCAGTTGGAAGCGGCAAAAGAGCAAAGCAAGAAATAATGTCACGATTTCGTGACATGTCTCATTTTCACAGCTGGAAGCGGCAGAAGAGCAAAGCAAGAAAGAATGTCGCGATTTTGCGACATGTCTCATTTTTACGGCGGGAGGCAGCAAAGGAGCAAATGAAGAGATGAATGTCACGATTTTGCGACATGTCCCATTTTCACGGATGGAAGCGGCAGAAGAGCCAAGCAAGGAAAGAATGTCATGATTTCATGACATGTCTCATTTTCGCGACGAGAGGCAGCAAAGGAGCAAAGGAAGAGACGAATGTCGTGATTTCATGACATGTCTCATTTTTGCGGCTGGAAGCAGTAGAAGACCAAAGCAAGGAAAGAATGTCATGATTTCATGACATGCCAACTGTAAAGGAATAAAGTATATTTTTGGCAACTGGATACGAGCACTGACATCAGGTGCCAATTTTTGAAGAATAGTCTGTTGATTATAACCTGGTAGGTCCGCTGGATGATTGCCAATCTATCCAATCTATGGGAAATCCATTGTGTATTGTTAGAAATTGCAGATGATTGCTTGTAAAATAAGTAAGATGTACTCAGGAAGATACTCTTTTAGGGTATATATAGGGGTGAGCGACTCCAAAAAAATGGTCGGCTCTTGGACGTTTACAAGACTGTGTGTACGTACTTCGAATACAAGCAATAAAATCACATCTCCCATTGGCTTCTGGTTCATATCGTGCAAGTGTATGTATTAATGTTCTTTATTTCTGCTCACAATATTGAATTGTAGATTGAGTCTGTTCTTGTATCTGAACTTTCGCAAATACATAAATCATATTGCTGGAATAAGAATCTAATATATACGCATGCTAAATGAAACATCAGAAATCATATCTGGAATTATATAATTTTTGCTTCGGAATGTGGTTTTAAATGCTTTGGATAGAAGTAAGTAAATCTGTCTTTGATGTTGTCTAACCTGCACCATATAAAAGTTCTAGCTTAGGCTATATTTCCCTTATCTCTTGTTTCCCCTTCTCTCTAAAAAACTTCAAAGGAACCAGCCTTCTCTGGAGACTAGACAGATGATCTCAAGCAAGATCCGTCTATTCAATGTTGGCAAAGTCTAAGGCGCATCACTATTAACCGAAGGCAGATTTTGTTCCAACAGGAACACATCATATGCACAACCTGATGCAAAATAGAATGGTTGTAATGTCTCTTCATTAGATAAAAGATCCTTAGGCTCTATGGGTGAATCAGCACGATCCCAATCAATAGCCTTCGTATCAAGACACAAAGGCATAGCGGGATCTGCTAGGTTATGAAGTGGAGTGGTCAAATAAATGGAGATTGTGTTGATAGATGGAATGAAATATCGAGAACCACATGGGTGAAATATTGTCTCAGATGTTTCCCTTCTATACTCATGATGAGGCTTTGGAGGAAAAGGAATATCTGGATCTGGCCCATGAGCTGGTGGGATAATAAGATCATTGGGCTCTAAGAGTTATCTGAACATCAGTGGAGGGGGATTGACCATGCGATGGATGACATTCAAGTCAAAAAGTCTCCTCAAAAATCGTAAGCCAGGGTCTATGGCACGAAGTACCACTTCTCTTTCTACCAACATGTCGACCTATCGCAAGTGGCGAGGTCCAGGATAAGCTATCTTAGTTTTATCATCAAAATCATCGCTTATCCAAAACCCATTAGCATTAGTATGCAGCCCCAAGGTAAGGGGCACGTCTCTTAGACCTAAGTAGGCCAACTCTATCTCATCCTCATATTCTTCATCAATTATGAAGATGCCATTTGCATTAGTATGTTACCCCAAGTCATGGGTCCATTACCTTGTTCCTAGGTAGGCTCTCTTTGTTGAGTCCTCTGACTCAGCCACTTTCATCTGATATGTACCCACTCTTGTTGTGGCCAGACTAGGCAAGGATTTGTAAATAGCATGGCCTATGATAGGCTAAGCTTACCTACGCTTCGACATCGTTTACCTCATATTCTTTTTTTTCTTGTTCCTCATCCTACAAGTTATAACCTTTTGGGATGGTCTCAATTGTGGAGTTTGGATGATAAGTATCGAGAGGTGGTATGCTTACCACAGCCACTTATTTGTTGCTCGGATATCTTGCACTTGGTGGGTGATAGGGAATAAAATCGATGTCTTCTCCTAACCCCAAGCTTAAACTATCTAAGGATGCTGCTAGAGAGTCATCTTGACCTCTAATGTGATAGCCTAACCCAAACCTGTCAGACAAAAGTTGGTATTGTAGCTCGAATGGTCGTCTACACCTCTGCTCATATATACCAAGACCGTAACCATACCAATGGCAGCGTTCAAAGTAGCTTAGAGCAAACTCGGGATTAGAGAGGTAATGAACATTTATGGTGAATAATTTTTTATTATCCTCTTCTTCATTAGTAGACTTATGTGCGTAGTCTAGTCCAGCATATGCAAAGTTTATCTGGTTGGGGGGAATTCCAAGCAGAAAAAATATTCCCACTGGTGGTCTTATGTCTTTTGGTCGTCCTATGTCTTGTGCAGACTCTATGATTGACGTAAATGTTATGTTCTGCACAAGATACTCTCCTATCCCCATACTTGCCAAGTGTATGGTCGCATGTGATGTGGATGATCCTACATACGACACTGGCAAAGCAGGATTTAGTATCTCCTTAGCTTGATCTTGGAGATCTTCCTCCTCCATGGGAGTTGGACTTTTATTAATGTCTATGGTTAGCGCTTCCTTAGGCTTTCTTTTCTCAACTATGGGCGCCTTTAGCTTCTGAGTGTCTTTTGGTTTAGATGTTGATGTTCTATTAGAAGCATTAGTCACTTTGTGCGCAAGATGAGGTGTTGATGTAGATAGGTCTTTTGTACCCCTTTGTCTTTATCATTCAGTTGCATGGTTGGAGATGAAGGTCCTACATACAAGTGGGCAGAAGGAATCACAAATTCTACTGGACAATCCACCTGATGAACATACTTGAATGGGTCTTCATCAGCCAACACCATGTAGACTTTGTTATCATGCATATACTTGACACATTGGTGTAAGATCGAAGGAACACATTTCATGTCCCTTATCCAAGGTCTCCCTAGGAGGATGTTGTATTGCATGTCCCCTTCCAAGACATGACACATCACGGGGATGGTCTTATGCCCCACCTTGATAGGTAGGACTATCATTCCCATAGTATTGCATAAAGCATCGTTAAAATCCCTTAATGTATAGGCTCCTGGAACGATATGGGACTTGGGGATCTTAAGGTGTTCTATTGCTGTTGTTATGATGATTTTGATGGACGAACCTGTATCAATCAAGACCCGCTTAAAAGGTAAATCATTGATTGACGCCATAATGTGCAGCGGAGGGTCTAGTAAGGCAGTAGGTACTATCTTAATATCATAATCGTAGAATAGAATTACAGGTTCCTAGCATTCTTGTACTTGTCCCACAAAATAGGTGAATACATTTGGATCTTGTGGTTGGAGTTCAATCGACCTTAAAATCTCCATCAAGGTCTCCTTGTGCTTTGGGGACTGCTGTATGAGCTCATAGATGGATAGCTTAGCCGAAGTTGTTTGTAATTGTAATTTTTGCTCCAGTCTACTCCAAATAGTTACCATAGGTCAGGTTGGTGGAGCTTGAAGGTTGTTTTATCCTTGCCTTTGCCTAGGTATAGCGGGGATGTTAATGGGAGCTACAGGACGTTGTGGTTGACCATACCGTCTACTCCTAGTTGCTATATTGACAATTTCAACCATCCCAATGCACCCGTGGGTAGGCATATCAACTTGAACTTGATTGACTTGTGCACCTTACCCTTTAGGGACCTCATGGTTTGGCAACGGGTTTTTGTATATGCCCATATCTCTGTTATCGGGATGGGTTGTCAACTTTAAGTTCTACATCAATTATGTTTTGCACCTGGTTCTTGAAACCAATGCAAAACTCAATATTGTGCCCTGCTATCCTATGATAAGGGTAAAATTGATCTTCCCTATATCCTTTTGGCTTAGAATGGTTGGGATCTATAAGAGGTATATCAAGAAACCTGATATTTCTTGCCTCGCTTAATTGGTTGAAGATTGATTGCATTGATTCTGTCAATGGTTTGAAATAGAGAGGGGGTTTGTGTTCTTTGTTTCGCACTTGATTGTTCTTTTGATCATAATTTTTTGGTCGGGGTTGTGCTTGATAATTCTAAGGTTGGTGCACAGCCCCGTCCTTAGGTGTAGCCAATACCACTTGATTAACTGGAGCAGGGTTTGCCTGCTTTTGCTTGTATTTGCCATTTTTGTCATTTTTATTCCACTCCTTGGTTCGAAGTTTGATGGTTCCCTCATCTACTTTTATGTCTTCGATGAGTTTGGCCTGTGCCAAGGCTTCCTCAAATGAGGGGTATTATTGAAGTTTTAGCAAGAGGGAAATGTTTTTGGAACAACTCTTGGTGAACATCTGGACGATTTCTCCTATGGGGACGGAGAACGATAATTTTGCCATGACTCTTCTCCATCTATTCCCATAATCCATTACTGGCTCATCGTCATAATGTCTCAAATTGGCTAGGTCTGAAAGGTTCACTTTCCTCTTAGCACCAAAAGAGAAATGTTTCAAGAAAGCGTTCACTAGTTGTTCAAAGTTGGATATTTTATGCTTAGGCAGCTTGTTGAACCATTGGGTGGCATCACCTGCAAATGTCATAATGAATGTCCTGCGCATAAGAGCATCGTTGTCTTCAAGATGAAAACATGCATTGATGAAATTGGTAACATGTTCTTGTGCATTCTCTTCACCCTTAAACTTTTCCAACCTAGGCATCTCAAAATGCTTAGGGTATGTGGGGCTAGGGAAAGATGGACATAATGGTTGATTGTGTATTTTGCTCAATGTTGGTTGGCTACCCGTCGTCTCTTGTTTTTCAAAGGACTTCATCTTTTCAACAAGTGCTTGGAATGAGGTTCAAAGAAGCAACCCATTGTTATATTATCCACTATAGAAGTAAAGTATATTGCCACCACCTCCGCAACATGTCAAGCAGTATGTCTAAGAAGAATTTTAGGCAAGTTGAATCACCAATAGGAAGGGACAATAATAATATTTTGTGACAACAATTTTGCCATAGCATTATCAAAGGATTCGATGTTTCATGGCAAAATAAAGCACGTAGACATATGCTATCATTTCATCAGAGAGCTGGTAAAAAATAATGAAATTAAATTGCTATTTTCTAATTCTAAAGAGCAGGTTGTAGATATCTTCACAAAACCTTTGAAGGAGGAAGATTTTAAAAGGCTAAAAGAAATGTTTAATGTCAAAGTTTTTGTGAAATTTGGCTCAAGGGAGGATGTTAAAAATTAATCCAAATTTAGGTCCGAGGTGTAGACCACTTAGTTCGACCAAACCCTGTAAGGGGGACGGAGGTCCAAGGTTCAAATCCCGCGCCTCACCAAATTGAATGCTTGTCCCTTTCCTGGTGCTTTCAGCGGCGTAAAAGGTTTAAAATGATTGTGGCATGGTGGTTATAGGGGTAGACTATGTGAAGAACTATGTGGCGACTTCCGAAGCGGACAATGCATAATATTGTGGTGACCATAAAATCCGGACAACCTACCCGAATCCGTGGCGGCTACCGATTCCACTATGTAAATTCAAAAAAAAAAAATCAATCCAGATTTCACCTACCTCTAATAGATCTATGATAGATCTTACTTTTTGCAGATATCAAAATCCTTCGCCAGTTTTTGGAGCACTTGAAATTACTCTCGGTAGCTGCAGTTATTTGAAGATTTGATTGATACCAACATTTGCATTTAATACATGTCAAGAAAGTAGATGTGTTTTTCCCTCCTTTCCTGCTATATATATGAGTGTTGGATGTTATTTGCAGATGATGAAGGAGAGTAGTTGAAACACGAAGTTAGAGTAAAGAAGAGAAAACAAGGTGGAAGTTACATAAGCATAAAGAAGAGCCTAAGATCACCTTCTATAGAAGTGATCGGAGAAGTAAAATCTGATTGTAAAACTGTTATAAGAGTTTATCTTGATATAATATAAATATATCAATATTTTATAGCTTCATGTATTTTTACCTTAATATTTACTTTTTTATTTTATTTATTTAGTTACTCTGAGAAACCTTTATGACCAACGCACAAGGTTGAGCAGTCTCCTCCCAACCATAACCCCTCGTAAAGCCGAAAGCTATACTTATCAATAGAGAATTTAACACAAATCCACCACACACCCACCCCCTCACACACTCGGCCACCCACCCCTCACACACTCACCACATCGCTGTTTAAACCTTGGACCTCCCTCAAGAAGAGCCAAAAATCCTAAGGTGAATAAATGAACAAGATCACTTTTTTAAGGTTTCGCAAATAAACCCACAAGATTGCTTTTTAGGGTTTCACACCTTCACGATCTTGGAAGATCTCGGATCCAAGCATGTGCTCAATATCAGAGTAAAACTTCAACTGAAGTCATCCACCTTGGGAAAAATCCTGGATCCTAGTAATTGCTCGAAACAGGAATAAACTCTTGGCTGACGTCCTCCACCTTGTGGAAAATCCCAGATCCTAGCAATTACTCAAAACCTGAGGTAGCTCTGCCTTTTCATTGTGGCTTTATGCAAGCCCAGATTTGTGCACGTCCTGGATCCGTGCTCCTCCCAATCCCAGTTCCGTGCAAGCTGCACATCATGAAAAGTGCAGAAAAGTTAAAAGGCTCTGAGCGTCCGATTTCGTTTCGCTTTCAATTTTGACCTGGCAAGACGACGCCATCTCTACATTCTGAACAAAAAAATCACAATCGACAAATTTAAGCATATAGGCAAAGAAAAATTTTGACCCAAGAATTCAAAGAAAAATTTCCAAACCTGTCTAGCCTCTGACGGACTTTCTGAAGAAAGCGTTCGCTGTCTTGGTCTGCTACTTTTATGATTCTGTCTATCAATTGTTTTCGAATTTCAGGGTGGATATTCCTAACGTCAATTTGGCCCTGAGAGGATGAGGACTGTTATGGTTGTGCCGCTGCTGTTCTGTCTATTTGTTCTTCTGTAACTTGTCTAAGTATGGAAGTTCTCAGGCGGTCATAGGTGGGGAGCTTCTCTGTAGCAGCCCATAACAAGGCTTCCTCCTCTTCAAGGTTCTCATCTTCTCCATTTGCTCTCCCAATCTTTCTATCTCAGTCGCCTACTACCGCAGTTAAGTACAAGGTTATGTATTCGATTCCTAATCTCTGGCGGGGCAGTTGGCACGAGGAATGCAGGGGCATGAAACAGACATGGAGCACGCTGATATGATAGATGGGCGTGACACTTTTGTCAACCTCTTGAACTTCAATGTCAAGGGGACCTTATTTTCAAAGGGAATCTTCTGGACGCTGTTATGGTACTGCAATTTTTTACAAATGGATGTGACAATAAATAATTGAGTTTTACTAAATTCGCCAAGGCAATGGTTTTTTATTTTGCTTGGTCAATCTGACACTTTTCTAGCTTGTTCTTGATTGTAAAGTCAATTGATGGTGCAATCTTTAAAAAATTACTTAAAAAAAAAATGGTTAATGAGATTGAACTTTATTTTCATAAACTAACTTTATAAAGAAGGATGGGTACTATGGAAAAGAGTTCGTTGAATAATAATTTTAAAAATAAATTGTGTAAATAAAGTTAGTCTATGTTGTAAGTTAAAGTGTTTAGAGATAATGTATTTTACTTTTAATTGAAATTATATTTCTAATAAGTTTTATTTGTATTATATAATTTTAAAGTGATATTAAATTAATTTGTTAATTATTTAAAAATTGAAAACTATTTTGTATTATAATTAGTTTGGTAATTATACATGTATTATTTAGTAAGATTCGAACTTCGATCTTCTTCTTAAAGTTGACGAATCTAACTGGTTGAGTCAATGTCATTTGATAGATTAGTAATTATATTTTGAAATGAAATAAGATGATTTTAATTGCATCCATGAAATCAAGTCAATATGTAGAATCAAGAGCTTCAATACAAGATGGGGTATGGTATACAACACTACTCCCTTTTGAATTCAAATCTTGGACCTCCTATTTAGAGCCTTAAAGTTTAACAACATCTAAGAAAAAATTGTTTAACAAAATCAAATCAACATCTTGGAATGAGTTTTTTTGTTGTTGATTTTAATAAAAAAAAAATTATATTCTCAATTCTTCACGAAGTTCCGTTAATAAGTTTAGTTTTTGTGTCTTTGTATGCAGTTTTTATGTCATTGTAGGCTTCACATTCCATGACAAAATATTTTTCAAGCTCCACTACTCTTGCTATGCAAAAGACACATATTCATTTTGACCATACGTCTTGAGAAATTGGCCATCTCCTAGTTTAGCATCTGAGATTATGTGAACTAGATCTTAGTTGGTCTACAAGTATTTTTTCCTTCCATTTGATCTTTGCATCTATGTGCTTTTTTTGTTGTATTCATAGTTTGGGTTTAACTTGATGTATAATTGTTTTTTTCTTTCTAAATTTTCAGTTTATATGATAAGTCTAAATTTTTTCCTCACATACTATTTAATTTCTTTGTTGGATTTTGGGACCTCATAAAATTTAATGCTCCATTTTTCCATCCATTTGTTGTTTTGTTTCATCTAAAATGTTTTTGTTTTGATTACATATTTTGACAACCTACTATCTTCTATTCATTGTAATTTCTTTAGGTACCCCAATAGCCTTATCATAGATTCTACTTCTAGTGGAAAAGTCCATATTTTGGTAAATAAAATCTCATATGGAATTGATGCTTTAATTATGAAATTATTTATAAAAGTCAAATTCGAATTATTTTTATTTGTGTCCATTTAAAATTTGGTTTTTTACTAGCTTACACCTCACACCTCTATAACACCACGAGAATAACTAATAACCCAAAAAAGACCCTAATGGTTTTCCAATCCCACAAATCTATTTTTTTACCCCTATTTAGCAATCAGTAGAGTGCCCTCCATCTTGCTTGTATTAGTTTTATCCTACATATTTCTCAAGTAAATTTGCTTTGAAAATCTAACCCAAGATATTTGTATTATGTTGTTACCTCTAAAGGATTTCCTTCAAATTAAATATATTATATGATTATTTTTTTGGATGAAAAAACATTATATTAAAATGGCTTAATCATACCAAAAAAGGGTGGGTGGAATTAGCACACCTCGAGCACACAACCAACACACTAACTGTGTGCTAAATAGCTAGCAAAGCTACCAAAATAACTTACAGAAGTTCACAAGAAAACCAAATAGAGAACTATCTAAAAAAAAAACTAATAGACTATGCATCATTGTTGTGTAAGGACTGGAGGAACAGGATTCACTACACAAGGAGAATTATCCCAATGATCAATAAGGTCCCGTAAGTGATGAAGCTTTATATTCACTTTTTCTTCTTGCACTGAAATTTGCAGTCAATAATCATAGAAAACCTAATACTTATCAGCAAAATAAAAAGTAGAAGGCTCCTACTAGCTAAAAATTACTCTGTTGCGAGTTTTCCACAAATGAAAAAGAATCTCCACTCTAAATATATGCCACATAGGAACAAGATTCTCAGAAAACTGAAGTGGATCCCCTAACAAAATATTCACCCAAGAACAGGGACCTGTCATATATGGTCTGAAAAAAGAGAAAATCCACTGCCAAGCCTTTTGAGCTCTCACACAAGACCAAAACAGATGATGCACATCCTCCTCTGCTCCACAAGATCTGTAGGAAATATCATTCACACCCAAATATCTAAGCCGCTATCCAATAGGAAGCCCTTGAAACAATAAACTCCAAGCAAAAAAAGCTTGCTTAGGTTCAAGATACTTTACCCATAGTGTATTAAATCTGAGACTCTATCTGGACTGAAGAGATACTACATCCCACCTAGAATTAAGCTTCTCAGCCATAGGCACAATAGGGGAAATCCAAGAGTATCCCAAATGAGGTTTATACTTGGTGAGAGAAACATCTTTGGGCCAAGACCAATCAGTCCACCAAGGTTTTTGATAATATCAAAAAAATTTACCCCAAACAGATAAAGGAGTGGAATCAATAACAACCTCATAAAATAGTCTTATCAGCAGAAGATAAACCAAAAAATTTCCTAGAAAATTCCCAAGGTATCCAAGACCTTGAATGAAAATCAATGAAATCAGATAACTGAGCAATACCTTGTTTATAAAATTTTTGAGCATGTATCCACTGGACTTGAGCAAGGGGAGTCCCTTGCAAAGTGATGGTCGAAGACCACCAAACATTAAGAAAAGGTATTGAAGCCCCCAACTTCCCCTTGTGACCTTTCCAAGAAATCCAAGGTTTAATGGCCTCCTAGGCCTTCCAAATGCTTTGCATAACAAAGGACCCAAAAATATTTATTGGAATAGGGGCTATAAGAATGGTTTACAAATCAAGCCCTTTCCACACCTTCTTACCAAAAGGAAGCCCCGTGGAGAGGCAGTGAAGAATTAAAAGTTTCCATGCTTCCTCCCCCTGGAAAGCTCTCACAATCCATTTAGCACAAAGGGAAAAGCCTTGTCGCTGACAGTCAAACAATCCCATTCCTCCAATTTTTTTAGGAAGACAACAAATATCCCAAGCCACCCTATGAAATCCCTTCTTACCAACAACATTGGACCATAAAAAATCTCGAAGTAACTTCTCCAATTTGGCATAACAAGTCTTGGAAGGGACCCAACAAGAAGAGTAATACACATGAGTAGAGGCCAATACCTTAGAACAAATCTGAAACTTTCCAACTAAGGATAATTTTTTGGTACACTAGTACAGAAGATTCTTCTCAACCTTTTGAACAACATAATCCCACAAACGGGCAGGAGAACTCAAAAAAGTAAAAGTAATACCCAAAAATTTAAAGGTTTCCCTAGGTTGAATCCACTTCCAAGACTTATCAGCTAACCAGGGAGGCATATCTTTTCTAGACTATCTATAGCAAGAAGTTTTTCTCCATTGAATATTAGACCCAAAAGCTAAGCAGAATGTATGAAGATAATCTAAATCATGAGTAACAAAGATCTCATCTTTTGCAATAGTCAAGAAATAATCATCTACAAAATGACCATTAATCAACTGCTTGGGGGGGGAAGGGAGATAAATTCCCTTGATCAATCCTTGAGCATATATGAGCTAGAAGATAACCAAAGGCCTCAGCAGCAAGAATAAACAAAGAAGGTACCAATGGACAACCTTGTCTAACCGAACGGGCTAATTGAATAACCTGATATTGTCTCTTGTTTAGAGTTAACACATCAGAGGTATCTTTGAATAACATAAGTACAGTCCTGATAAAATAAGGGCCAAATCCTAGAGCATTTAGCATAGAAGTAATAAAGAACCATTCTATTCTATAATAAGCCTTCTCAAAATAAATCTTAAGGAAAAGAACATCCTAACCAGAGGATCTAGCCCATTCCATCCCTTTCCAAACATTAATAACATTATCTAGAATATATATGTTCTGAAAAAAACCAGTCTGCTCAGGCCTGATTATCTAAAGAATAATAGGTCTGAGTTTAAGAGCTAAAGCCTTGGCAATTATCTTATAACTGACATTAAGCAAGGTGATTGGCCGCCAATTATAAATAAGTTTAGGGTCTCCCCCTTTTGGAATGAACTTAACATTACCTTTGTTGATGAGATTCCCCAATGACCCAGTAAGCATGTCCTCTTTATACACTTGTAGTAAATCATAACCCACCAAGTCCCAACATTCTTTATAAAATTTATAAGGGAAACCATCTAATCCATGTTCTTTGTCATTTGCCATCTAAGACAGAGCCTGTTTGAGATCCTCCATATTTAAAGGTGCATCATAAAAATCCTGTTGAGTTTGAGTAAGCTGAGTAGGTATGACTTGACAACAGGATTCTATAGCTTGCACTCTATCATGGGTAAAGCCCTGAGAAGCAAACACTCTTTGATAATGATTAACAAAAGCTCCATAAATATCATCAAGAGATGTGAACCTTTGGCCATCAACTTGTAGAGCAGTGAATTGGAAAGTATGAGCAGGTGGGCGAAGGCACTTGAAAAATTATTTAGAGACTTTGTCACCCACCTTTAACCAATGCATCCTTGCTCTTATTTGTGCTCCTTTGGCTTCATACATATCAACTTTTTTAAGCTCATGTCGAAGGGCAGCCATGAAAGCTTGAAGATCGGAACAAACAGGATTAGCCTCAAGCTAAACGAAAAATTTTACTAATTTTGACCTCAAAACCAAATTAGCTTTCTTCCTCCTTTTGGCTACTTCCACTCCCAGAGTGCAAAGCAAAGAGGTGGTTCTAAAAATAGCAGCATTCCACCAAGAAACCCAACCAAAGTCACCAGAGGGTCTCGGAAGCAAATTCTAAATTCTACAAATATGAGCCTTCATAGTCGGGTGATGAAGGAAGGAAACATTAAGATAAAACTGGGTCTGAAATTGTCGAGGCTGATGAAGAATGGCTTCCATAAAAAAAGAATAGGAGCATGATCAGATAAAATAGTACCTAGGATAAC
The DNA here is from genome assembly GCA_028583015.1 of Wollemia nobilis. Classification (NCBI taxonomy): domain Eukaryota; kingdom Viridiplantae; phylum Streptophyta; class Pinopsida; order Araucariales; family Araucariaceae; genus Wollemia; species Wollemia nobilis. The sequence goes on from JAQPPZ010016361.1 coordinate 750,301, forward strand.
CAAAATAGGATGTTGAGAAGGTGAAACCCTAGAAATTTTAAAAGTCTCACTAGAACAGATCATGGCTTGATCAAGGCGTTTTAACACCTTGGCTTTGCCTGCTTGAAAATTTGACCATGTAAACCATTGAGCTTCAAAAAATTTAGCAGGAGAAAAACAGAGGTTAGGATCACTAAGACTCAGCTTATTTTTCATAAAATAAAAAGCTTCCCGCTCCCCAGCACACCAGCGGTTAGGAGATAAATTATCTTTATCAGAAGGATTTTCCACCATATTAAAATCCCCACACATCACCCATGTGGCAAGAGGTAGATAAAAAACCAACCACTACCACAAGGCACACCTTTTTAGAGCATTATTCGAAGCATAAACATTAATAACTCCAAATTATTTACCATGTAATTCCAACAAAATCTAGACTGCTTGATTGGACGAATCCACTCCCCATGTCACAATATTCAAGTTCCACTTTGGAGAAATAAAAGTGATAACTCCACCTGTCCCACTGGAATGATTTGTTACATAAAAAACACTGTGAGGCCATAGAAAATTATAGATACACTATAGATTAAAATCAGAAACTTTCACTTCTTGTAAACACATCACATCAATATTGCTAAACTTATGAGTGACAAAATTCATCTCACAACAGATCATATATTTACGAACTGGATCCATCGGTCCTCTTACATTCCATGAGAAAAAAATCATTAAGACCTATCAGTATGCGAAAGTTCCAGAACATCCTCAGAGGCTCCCAGCTGAACAAGAGACCTAAAGGAGTTAGAAGCATACTAATCCTGACCATCCTGGTAAACATGAGAAGCCTCCTCTGTTTGGTGATGCTTATCATAATGCAGATTATTTCTCGGAGGGCTATGGGAACGACAAGCTTTATACCTAGACTAACCTTCTGATAAAGGTTTCCAAAAGGTATCAGAGACATATTCCTCTGGAGAGGTAGTAGAACTTAGCATGGCCATCACAATTTGAGAAAAATTCGAAGGAACCCAAATGGATTGCACTTCTGGAGGAGCAATAGGAGATTGTTGAACAGAAACATCCTGAGACACAGAAGTTGGTGGTGTGACAACAAGGGCAGAGTGTGACAAAAGAGGTTGTGAAGCACTCTCAGGAGCTTGGGACTGTAATGCACTCTAGGAGCAATTTCTCTGATTAACCACCTGCCACTCCTCTTACCCCCCAGTAACCCTAGCTGCCTAAGCACTAGATATCGAGGCACCAGGTGCTTGAACAAAATAATTATTAGGAGCTAGAGGAGGGTTTTATTAGAATTTACCTGCCATAATTGGGTAATATTTTATCTTATGGGTAGTTGACTGACAACAAAAGCAGGTATTCGAGAGGTTAATATAGGCCACCATTTATCTGTGGGTATAATCTTTAGCATTAATCTCAATTTCCTCAAGTAAATTCTTGGAAATATCAAGCTTGATGCATACCCTCCTAGTGGGTTAGGCTGAGAAGAAACGAGGAGGCTCAAAACAAATAAACTTTCCCAAGGGAGCAACCAGTTTATCTAAAAAATTCCAAAAGGGAATGGGAAGACCAGGGAACTCGACCCAGACAAGAACCTCCAAGGAAGAGACCTTAGCAATAGTGAAATCCCATGTATAGGGTTGCAAAATAAGCAAGGAAATCCTAACCGTCCAAGGTCCTCTAGCCAACATATTTTTTGAATGCACAAGGTCATCAAAGCAAAACAAAAAATACCCTTTGGTAAGATTCTGAACATTCAAAACCTTGACACCATAAGATCCCCAAACTTTGTTGACCTAGGTACGAAGCAAAGTATCATTGAGTATTCTACCCAAAAAATACCCCACAAAGTGATGACATTCAAACCATTGACAAGCAGATTGAAATTCATGAGCAAGTATAACAACTTGAAGAAGAACAGCATTACCTCTTGGTACAGTTTTAGATTGAGCTCTGACAGCGACAGGATCAACTGAGCTTACCGAGTGAGCGGCTGCCATGAGGTAAAGGGTAGAGCCACTGCCCGAGGCGACGAAAGAAAAATACGTGGCAGTATCTAAGGCCAAATCCTACACAAAAATTCTAGAAGGAGGGCGCATTATTCCTCTAGAATCCCTTGTTTTCAATTTCTAGTCCGCATTAACCTTTGGATGATTATTTCTAGTCCATATGATTATTTTAATTTAACATATAAACATTTATATAATTTTAAAAATTATATAAATAGATTAAATTTTATATTTTTTATAAAGGGTTTAATTTTTAGAATATGTTAGCTCAAATTAATTTTATCATTTGATAATTAGAAAAATATTAAATTAAAAAAATAATAATTTTAAATAATTTTTTAAATAGAAAAAATAAAAATATTTTTATGGAATAATTAACTATAAGTATCTTGTTATTATAATTATCATAATATCTATAAAAATAATTTATTATGTGTAACTAATCATTAAGAATTAATATTGTAAATCATGTCAACTTCTTTCTTTTAGCCTAAGATTGATTCCAAACTCAAAATTTCAAGTCAAGGAATATTATGAAAGAGCACAATTCAAAAATAACAAAGTATAACATGCCAGAATACAAAAGTACATATGCAAAATAGCATGATATTTTTATTGCTTAGAAAACAAGGTACAATGCAAGAATATAAAATATATATGCAAAATCGGTGATGATTTTATTACTCAAAAAATAAGGTACAATACAAGCAACCCCTAAAAAGAGATGCAAGGATATGACATTGCATTCACTACTCATGCCTTTTTATAGTTAGGGGTGCATCTCTCTTTATACAATAATTAGTGTATTAGAAATCTATTGTATTGAATATGAAAGGTCACCCATATGAAAATGTGGTGGTTCACCTTCCATGAGTTAGAAGGTCACCCATATGGAAATATGGTGATTCACCTTCAATGAGTTACAAAGTGTATATTAAATGAAAATTACATACAAATGACTTGTATTTTGTGTGTTTGTCTTCTATCTATGTGTCAACATAGTTAAAGATGCATTTTGGATACAAAAAACTAAAATAGAAAATTACTATTTTTAGTAAGTTTTTTTTTTATTTTTGTATTTTTTAGGGCTTGTAGCACATTTTTCCATAAATAGTTACCTGCTAAACTTGTTATACTCCCTATAATATTTCCAACGTTTCTTGAATGGATAAAAAATCCCAAGCATAAAGTTATGTACCTAATAATGTAGTTAAGATTAAAAAAAAAAATTTGGGGCAATTTTTAGCATAAATCCAAGCCCAAAAAGTCACATGCCTAGATCATGCTCCTTCCATCAAAAAATAATGGTCTCCATTACGTCAATTTTTGACATCATGTGTGGAATTTTTTTCTTTATTTGATTTTTTGTGTCATTCCCCTCGGTGACCAATTTGTCCCCTCTTGACCACTTTGTACATCTAAATAAACTACCTTTAGTGGTTTTAGTCCATGTTTCAACTATTTGATCCTCCTCTACTAGTGTTAAAATTTCTGAATTGAGTTCTTCAAGTGCAATTATTCTTCTACTATAGAAGTATCCCTTAGAGGTGGTGATATGGCTTGAGAAGTTCAAAATTGAATATTGGATGCAAGCCAAGATAATATGGAAGATTAAATTCAAAGGTATTCTCTTCCACCTTCTTGGTGATGGTGTATTCTAATAGTGAAGAGGTATGATCTTCCTATGAGGTCCTACAAGGATTTATAAAGACGTAGTCATACCTTATCTCCAACCTCAAAGTGACATGGGACTCGATGTCAGTCATGGTATTGTTTGTATTTATTATTTGTATTTTCTAATAGGTCATGGACCTATTAGTGAATATGATGAATCTATTCCATAAACCTGAGGAAAGTTCTCCATGGGTAGCACAAGGAGAGCTACATTAGTGGGTTTCAAGGGTTGAAATCTAAAACAAACATGAAATAGGTTATGATTGGTAGAACTATATAGAGCTCAATTATATTTATATTGAATATAAAGGAGGTTCTTGTCCCATGTGCGTGGATGCTTGGAATTATGCATTAAAAGAAGATGTACAATAAATTGATTTACAACTTCTATTAGGCCATCAGTTTGAGGATGGAAGGTTGTGGACATGGATAACTTTGTGTCTATCATGATCCATAGGATGGACCAGAAGATGCATAAAAATATTCTAATCCTATAATATATAGTGGATTGTGACAAACCAAAGTTGAGCTACACATGACTAAAATAGAGCTTAGCAGTGTTCTCAACTAAAAATAATTTCTTACAAGGAATCATGATAGCCACTTTTGAAAAATAATCAACTATTACAAAATTCCAATCATTACCATGCTTAGATGTGGGTAAATCTAAGAGGAAATCCATGGATATAGATTCCCAAGTCTTGGATGGCAATGACAATGGTGTATATAGTCCCTACTTCTTGTTGGTTGATTTGGAAACAATGAATGAGGTACACGACTTGATGTATCTCTCAACATTATTTTTCATTTTGGACCAATACAAGTACTTTTGAAAAACTGCCAATACATTTTCCATCCCAAAGTGACCTACTAATTTACTTATTCATGCTTCCCAAATCATCTTTAAAAAATTTCTACCTAGTACACAAATGTATCCCAAATGATAAAGGAGGTTATCCTACAAATAATAATTAGAAACTTTCTTAACTGCATGAAGATCTTAGTATGCATTTGTAAATCTAGAATTTGCTTCATATAAGGTGGGTCAATTGGAAGTATCATGTCCATATGAATCATAAATGGTGGTCAATGCTATGATTGGATTTTAGCTCAAATAATCTATTAGTAAATTAGTATTCCCTTTCTTGTACTTGATGATTAGATGAAACTGCTACAAATATGTGGTTCACTTTTGATGTCTTTCATTCCTTAGCTTACTCTAAATTTGAATGAACTCTGAATATTTATTTTTTGTATGGACGATGATTTTCTTATCCAGTATGTACTACTTCCACTATTTACATGATTGAATAATAGCATATATATCTTTATTATATGTGGGGTATTTTCAAACTACTTCATTGAATGTTTCACTATGCTAAGAAATTGAATGCCCATGTTATGTTAGGACAACTCCCAAAACATACTCTAATACATCAATTATTACCTCAAAAAATGATGTAAATTAGGTAAGGAAAGTGTAGGAGCTAAACATAACTGGTCCTTCAACCTTTCAAATACCCTCTATTGTGTATCTCCCTAATGGAAATTAGATTTGACACTTCCTTTGGTCAATTGGTGTAGTGGCCAAATAATGTGTGAGAATACTAATACTTAATAGAAATTAGCAAGACCCAAAAAATTATGAAGCTATGTTAGAGTCTTTGGGGTAGGCCAATATCTAATTACCCGAATCTTCTTAGGATTCATATGAACTCCCTCTTATATTTTTTCCTACACAACCATTTTGTTGAACATAACTAATCAAGCCATCGTATCACACCTATGCAGTAAAAATGTTAAGTAGTTGTAAGCTTACTGTAGTGGTAAGGATTTTGGCCTCTTTTTGAGAGGTCCAAGGTTCAAACCCCTCTTAGTATGATGGGATCTATATCCCTCATAAAAACCTATGTAAACTCATTGAAAAATATGGACTCCCTCTTTGTCAACAATATACCCAAGGTACTAAATCTTCATCATTCAAAAGGAACACTTCTTCAAATTAACATATAACTTATGTCTTCAAAGAACTAAAGCACATATCAAAGATATTGTAGATGTTCCTCCCATGTCTTATTGTAGATTATAATATCATCTAAGTAGACTACCATAAATGAGCTAGTGTGGGGATGCAATATGTCATCAAACATCCTCATGAATATGGCAAGTGCATTGGTCAAGCCAAAAGGTATAATAAACCACTCAAATAAACCTTACTTGAATTTGAATGTAGTCTTTCATACATATTTGGCTCTATGGATCTTTGATGATAGTTAGATTTGAGATTGATTTTTGTAAAGAACTTTGCACCATGAAATTGTAAGTCATCTATCTAAGAGTGTGGATAACAATTCTTCATAGTGATTGTATTCAAAGCTCTATAGTCAATACAAAGTCTCCATGTTCTATCTTCCTTTGGATCTAAGACAATTGGTCTAATATGCCCCTTTTGAATTAATTCTTGGATCTACCTCTTGATTTCATTACTTTTATGGATTGATCTATGATAAATAGGTGAATTAGAAAAATGAGACCTAGGAACTATATCAATGGAATAATTTAACTCACAATGAAGTGGAACTCTACTTTGTGACATGAACAAGTCATTATATACTACTACGATTTGGTCCATTTGATTTTGTTGTTTAGAGCCTATGATAGATTTAGTAATGATTATCTTTTTACTATGTGGTTTAATCATCTATAGAATAAATTTTCTTGTTTTGGCTATCATATTTCTCCATTGTTTAGCACTAATTAAGGAAATAGATGTACAAGGAAATATCTCTGGTATCCTAAAGCATTAATATTTGAAAGTGATGATGATACTTTAGGGCATAGACTTATAAACTTTATGCCTCTTCCACATAAATGGCTATCCTAAAATCACATCATAAGCATCCAAGGACACAACATCACACAAAACTTCACCTTTGAAGGGCTTGATGGCATAAAAGATATTGTCTTGTTGAGTTGCATTAATTTTCTTCCCTCTATCCTTAGTCTATGAATATGGAGATGGTGGTGTAGTGTATGTAGAGGGTTGTAAGTCAATACTCCCTTGAATGTTAGTTTCTCTTGTGATAATCATATCATTTGTCAATCATGGTCTTCAACGGACTCTTTTATTGAGAGTCCTTTTTTTTCTTCCAATTATAATTTAGGGGTTGATCCCATTTTTATTCTTTAGAGAGTCATTATTGCCATTCTTTGGCTAGTACTTAGTGTTTTTATTTTTATTAGTTGATCCTTCTCCTTTTTTATTTTATTTTATTTTTTGATTAGATAACATGTAAAGTTTTAAAGGGACCCCACCATTTTTTACAAAGCGATACTGCCAAATATCAGAGTCACACCTTGAAACTCTAGCAAGAGCAACAGACCAAAAATTCAAACACATAACTAGAGAGCAACCCAACCACTACAGATTAAAGCCTCTAAAAACAAAAATCCCAAAGACACAAACAAAGCACACCGATGCAGGAACCCAAACCTGACCAGAAGTTACTGGAACCTAGACCATAAAAGGATACATAACCCATAAACATAACCCAAGAAAAAAAATAGAACTACTATGTATCACTTAGAGCCTGATCCATCACTCTACTTTAAGCCATTCCTCAAATATCATGAACAAAGGAGATCGCTACCTGAAGGGAACCTAGTGGAGTTTGATGCTTCCCATCTAGGTCGCTAAGGAAGGGTAGATGGATAGGGGATTCAAGTCCTAGCACTAGGGAAGCCTCCTTGGCATCTTCTAGAACTTCTAAAAATATTATATTTTTCTTTGTTGGGTGGTTATCATTTGAGTCCGTCACCTTGATCGATATTGGGGATTTATTAGTTTTTCCATTCTTAGATGATAGCTACTTAGAGTGTCAGGTGCTACCCCCATTAACATAACTAGGATTCACAACCACTTCACTCCCAGGAGCTAGCCTTATATTTTACTAAAGAATCCAATGAGTCCTCTAAATCTGACTTAGAAGGATCAACTGAGACCTCAGGTATTGTAAGACTTGGGTCCAACGTCTGTAGAATTTTTTAAAAATTAATTCTTGTTAAAGCCTCCTTCACCACCACCCCTTTATACTTTGTAACATGCTCAAACATAAGTAGGATCATCCCTTGGTGAATTGGGTCTAGCCCCTTCCCACGCCTTACGTCCTTCAAGGATTTTCCTAGGGAGTGATAAAGGAACAGATGGATGTTCATGAGTCACTTCCTCCTCAATTGGTTTAAAAACATTAAATGAAAGCTTCAAAGCACTTCCATTTTTGATTCCAAGGTAAATTAATCCATGACAACCAAAATGACTCAGCCCCATGGTGCCTTGAGGGATTTTACATCTTACCCATTATGTTTCTTTGGGAGATATTCCCCACCTTTCCTAAAGAATTTCAGTTCCTGCTTGAGGGAGTGCTTCTAGTTATGATAGGTTCTATCAATTGGTAGACCCATTAATTCACCTATCAACTCCTTCGAGAATTGGAACTCGATACCACTAGCCTAAACCCAACCTCTCCTCCATGAATGTGCTAAAATTATAGACAGATCCCTGTGGTGTCCATGAAAGGAAAAAATACATTTCAACAAGCCCCCTTTGCAAAGAATTTTTTAGACTTCATTGTCAGACTCCAAAACACTAGGCTCGCTCGAGACCTTGCACGCTTTATGGGCTGAGCACTGATCCATAATTATTTGCCCACCAACAAGAAAGAAGAGCTCAAAAAACATAATCCTATTGCAGACCACATTGAAGAGATCAACCACGAACCAGAAGAGCAAACCTAAAGACCTAGGCAATCCTTGGAAACTATCTTTAATGAAAATTTGAAGTGTTTTCTAGGGACCCGAATCCATAAAACAAGAGATGCCCTTCCATGACTATGATGCAAATCGAGTGCAATTCAAAACTATATAACCAACATGAGGCTTCAAAGATCTCTTTTTTTTTGTGCTTCTGCTTTAATTTGACAATTTTGTATACCTCTTCCAATGTTTTGAATTCAAATATATCCATGTCCTTTGGAATGTACCATTGCATCCCACTATGGCACTTGAGGATTTGATGTCTTTCAATATTGTGAATACTAGTTGTGTTGCCATGGAATGGAAAGCATTGGTATAATATTGATTAGAATAGTTTTCACCTTATTGCAATTTTTTCCATAATATGTATTGGTCTTCATAGTCTCCCAAAAGTTAATATTCTTTCTTGATAAATTATATAAAATAATATCATGTGAACACTACGTCATCTTCATTCTCTTTTGTAATCCTGTTACAATACGCTTCCCATTAATTTCAAATAAGTAAAGAAGTTTTCAAGAATGAAAAAGTGATTTTATCACTATTGGTGAATTTATTTACAATGAATTATGAAGATAATTGATCCAACCAATTTTCTAGAGCATCAAAATTAATTTTTCTTTCACTATACCTTAAAAGGAGTGGGAGAACTAAATGGTGCTATAGTAGTGAGAGGTTTTGTAGAGTAGGTTGTAGAATATGCAACAAGTAGCCACTAAAGTATTTGAGAAAATTGATCCATTATCTTATTCCTCTATTTCATGAGGACTTTGTTCAACATCTTCTTAAAAGGATTGACTATCTCAATGTTGTCCATTATAGTTTTGTACCATTCTAAAATGCATACACCTAAACTAATACATTAATTGAAATCAATCATTAAAGCAAGAAATGAAAGACAATATTGCATATGACAAGAAAATGAATGCTTCTTTTATTAATCTTGAATTAAATCTCGGTTACAATCATGCCCCTCTTAGGGTCACCCAAATTTTGATACAATTAACATAATTTGAAAGCCCCAATGGGGTAGGTGTAATACATAGACTTTCTAAATGGACACAAAATGCTCCAAGGTGTCAATGACCTTCTTATCCAGGATTAGAGATATTTTTTGCCTTGCATCTCAAAACCCTGTTAGTCCTGCGTGCAATAAACAAAAAGAAGCAATTAGCAACAAAATAGGCCTCTCTTGATGAGGCTTTTAGGAGGTATTTGCATAAAAGGTAGCATAACTAGCATGAAATCAAGAAAGTGCAAGCAACATACTAAAATAATTTTAAACCTAAAAATATTGCTACAAACATATAAGCAAAAGCAGATATAGCTATCTATTGGCTTAATTACAAAATTGAAAGCATGGAAGCATAAAAAGAACCATTAATGCCATAATTGCAAAAGTGAAGGAAAATAACTAAAAACTCTAATTGCACCATTCAAAGTTTCTACTAAAGCAAATTAACATGATATATATCTAATATAATGCAATTAAGCAAATCCTACAGCTAGAAAATAAGGAAATTGAAGATGACAACCTGACCGTGGGTCTGATGCACAGTGAGCACTGTTAGTCGCGGTTGAGCTTGAAATGTTCTTGCCCTCCTAATTTGGTGTCCAATATTCAATTCTCCTTAAGGAATTTATGATCAAGGTTCGCCACTATGTCCTCAGACATATTTGGTAGTTGAATTTCCCAGTTGGTGCATGGATTGCTCGAATTCATGTTTCTTGAATCTTCTAGCCTCCTAGGACTTCCATGGCATGTGATCTCCAATTGGGAAGCCAAAGTGTTCCTCTCAATGCATGTAAGTGAGTATGCAATTTTACAGGGCTTCATTGTGTTTCAACTTGAGATTTATCTATATATTTCTCCCATTTGGAGGAGGTTTTTATAGCATTTGACAAGGGCTAAGGGTGGCTTCATGAGGAAGCCAAGAACAATATTGGGTAGTTGAGTTTGTTGGATGGAAGGATCCAGAACCTTCCTCACTCAAAACACTCCAATCCACAGCCAATTGGCCGTTGCAATAGATTTTGGATTGGATGAAGGCCAAATAATTTTCAGTCCTAACCATGGTTGACAAGTGCGGTCAGATCTGTTAACCATGGGTGTAAACAGCGGCTAAAACTGACTAGGCAAAGGTGCCCAAATGAGTGGTAAAAACAACTGCTATACCTTGGAATCTATCCAAAGTCTTCCATATGATCTTCTAGCATGTCCCATATGAGTAGTCACCTTGATATGATGTGTTTTAGATGTCTACAGATACCCCTTTTGAGATGCATTGTGATATTGAACAACGCTGAGAAAAAATAGACCTAAAATGATTTCATAGGTTGGATGATGATCATTAGTCTGATCAACATTAGATGCCCGAGTCCTACAAAGAAGAGGTGTATCCTAGAATCATTGCTTTCAACTAGATGGAAGGCTTAAATTTTAAAAAGCTTTGGCAAGCTCCAGTGTCAATCAGTCAGCTCAGGGCTACCATATATATTCCTAAAGGAGGAGAGCTACTAACTTACTATCATGTTTGCTTTTTGCCCCAACAGAGGGTAATCTTATGATAGTCATTGGCAATGATTCGTAAGATGAACACAATTTGACAATATCTAGGGATCTTCTATTGACTTTGATTATGATTTGATATTATGACTACCCCCTCAAGCGACAAGTCGATGATGACAATGACAATTAAATTAAGTGACGAGTCGCTTGACCACTATGAATGACTTTGAATAAATTAATATTTAGCATTTTAATACTTGGCAAGGCCTAATTAGCCATGATTGCAATTGATAATAGTAATTGTCTATTTCTATCCCACGGAGTGGTGCAGCCATGAAGGCCTTCGTAGGGAATCAAAATGGTAACAATGTTAATTATGCTTATGTTGAATCATATTTTTTAATGATTGGCTGAAAATATCATAGGGGAATTGCGATGAATATCTCATTCCCTTGGAGCAGTCCGACTGTTTGGGCCTTCTTAGGGATTGAAATGAAGCATAAAATTTAGCAATGACTAATTTACCCCAAATCTCCTTATGGTAATTTACTCATCTTTTCGGTTTGCATGGAGCGCAAGTCGCTACAACCGCCAAGTGTATAGGGTAAATAACTAGATACAAGGCGCATTTGGCTTTTGGATTATTTGATTTTTTTGTTAATTTTGAAAATTTTTGAATTTTTTGATCCGGTTGGTACTTAGAAGTTACCATTTTGGAACTCCACATAGTGGGATTTAAGAGCATTTATTGCAGCTTGCTAACTGCATTTGACAACGTCGACTAAAAATATCAAATTTCTTAACTGTGGGTTAGACTCACGGGTGGCAAACCCTAATTCGAAGACCGTGGTTGTCAGGTGCAGTCAGGACTGAAATTAGAAATATTTAAGCATTTTGCGCAATTTTAAAATTTCATTATTTCTTGTTGCAGTTTGAAAATCTAAGAGCTTTGAGAGGTAAAACTTGACATTTGACACAGAATGCTGCTAAAAAATTGATCCACTTACCTCATCTCCCGTTCGGATGGCAGACCAACCACAGGCCTCTACCATTGGAGGAGCTAGTGTCACAAAGGTAACACGTAAACCGAGACCATACTTTCATTACCAATTTAAAAATTAACCACAATAATTAATGAGGTAAATTAACTTCACTAAACTGTTGGTAATGAACCTCACCCTAGTTAGATTTAGCTTATGTTAGCTTAGAGGGGAGGGCTTTAATTTTTTGGGTACCCCGGGATAAGGAATGACCCTAAAAATGTCATCCTTGCTAGCCGTGGTTGGCAAGCGCGATCCCCAATTGGCAAATTGGGGGTTGCGGCTATCAACCATGATGGGATTTGAAATCCAACGATCAAAATTTTTACCACCATCCTGACCATGGGTCTAAACCATGGTTCGACCACTTTAGGAAAAAAATTAATTTTTTAATTTTTTTTATTTTTGACATAATTGATTTTTTTTATTTTTGAAGTGTTGTTTTTCATTTTTTTATGCTTTTGACAAAAAATTTTGGCTTTATTTTTTGTTTTTAAATTGTTTTTAATTTTTTTTGCACGTTTTTATTGTCTTTTATTAATTTTGGCCTCATTTTGCTTTATGTTAGACCCTGATTGTGAGGGCGATGGAGTCCGAGATCCTTTGCAACTTGCATGGTGCCCTTGATACAATTGATGAGGCTTGGTTTGATGCCATGGGGTTCGGCTACGTACTGCACCTCCCCACTATTAGGGTTGACCAAACCTACATGACTACCTTGGCCTAACATTGGGATGCGCAGACCAACACCTTTCACCTGCCCATAGGTGAAATGACAATGACACTAGGGGATGTCTACCACATCTTTTGTATTCCTCTAGATGTCAAGCCCATCACATCTTTGTCGATCAAGACGAAGAAGGTCGTATTTACATAGATTTTTGATCGATGCAGTGCGGAGGCAAAGCATGACTTGGACCATAGAGGGGTCCACATTGAGGACTGGTACACGGTAAGGGTCTTCGATGATCACACAGTCATATTCATGCACTTGATCATACAGTTTATCCTCCCTAATTCTTCTGGAGCGAGGTTCCCTTGGAATCTCCTAGTTAGGACTATGGGCATCCTCGTGAGTCCTACTAATCGTTCACTAATCCTGTCCTAGGGTAGTGCACTATTGGCGCAACTCTATAATGAGTTGTATAATATCACCTATAGGAGCAAAGTCGACATTGGGTGTAGCATGTTGTTAAATATCTAGGGATGGCAGCACATTAAGATCGAGCACCCCACGAGCCTACCATTGGATATTGGCACTATTATGGAGTGATACCAGTGCTAAGTTGCATGCTAACTTCGAGATCATGAGGGCTTCCAGAGTAGGTCTCATGCAGGGGACCTAAATCACTTTAGTGTATGGCTCGTAGGGCTACAGGCTAATTAGATCGATTGGTACCCCTACTTATACTGCCCTCCATGGGCGGAGGATGCTGACAGGATATGTTGAGCATGCAAGGATAGATGGCTCCTCGAATGTAAGTTTGAGGTATACGTGTTCTACTATTCTCACATCCTGAGATAGTTTGACATTTAACAAGAGATTCTAGATATGCGAACCATCCATCGTAACTTCCATCTAGAGAGGGACCTAACTTGGCCCATGATTACTCTATTGGGTAATGAGAATGATGACTTCCAAGAGTTGAGATAGAGATATGTCGGGACTAGTCCTTCATTTGACACATGGTGGACACCACAGGTGTGGCGAGGTTTTGAGGGCCCCTTAGGCAGGGTCATAGATGACATGATAGAGGATTGTGAGGATGCCATGGTAGACCTGCATGGGCGTAGAGTCCGTTAGAGGACTAGGGGTGGATGGGGCAAGGGTGTAGTAGAGGAGGCACCATCTACTAAGGAGGATGATGATGCTCTTGAGGAGGGTGAGGCAGAGCTTGATAATGATATTGGGCAGCTCAGAGCCCAGGTTTCTAGTCTATAGACTCAGGTAGGCTCTCTGTAAACTCAAATGCTATAGTGGGACACCACCATTTCCACTCTACAAGCAAAGGTTGGGGATCTACAGTCTAGGCTGACAATAGGGCAGACCTAGTGGTGCAGCTATGATGAGGAGAGGACCACTCTACAGGCTAGGATCACTATAGCTAATACAGAGATACATAAGCTCACAGGGCAGTGCATTCTTCTTCAATATCAACTAGATGCTTTGATAGTACTGCTCATTGCCTACCAGGATGGGGTATCAACTCCCTAATATTCATAGGTTTCTCTAGCACCCCCAGCTATTCCAGTAGTACTAGTAATACCAGCAATGTAGAGAGTAGTAGGTCTGGATCAGGGGGCAGAGATCAAGAGACTTCAGGCTCTAGTTGAGCATCACATTGAGGATACCTCACATAGCTCTGCCTACATCACTACTCTGAGAGGGCAGATTGGACTACTCGAGAGTGAGGTTCTAAATATGCCTATGGCTTCAATGTCTCATAGGACTCGCACTTGGGAGACAGGCCAGTTGTTAGCTAGCTCCAATAGTAGGACTCACAGGTCTAAGAGGACTTCTGGTACTAGCTCACGAAGGACCCACAAGGAGGTAGGAGGCAATGGTGGTGCCTCACAGATTGGGGGTATAGGCCCTAGCTAGTACAAATCTTAGAGATGTCATTGTACTATTTTTGAGTGTAAGGTCAAGGACCTACACATATGTAGCCTGCGAGTATTTTTGACCATGTCGATGTACTGCACATTATTATTATTTTTGGTACACACACACACACACACACACACACACACACATATATATATATATATATATATATATATATATATATATATATATATATATATATATATATATATATATAATATATATATATATATATATATATGATCTGATATTGGAGACTCATTATATGTGTAGATTTTATGTGTTTTATTGTTTATATTTTATGAGATGCACATGGATGCAATGCTTATATGTTATGTTGATTTAATGCTATATGATGTGATGTATGGATGACATGCACTAGCTATATGATGGATGTATGATTTAGATACAATGATATACATGTGTAGATGGACTACTTATGATGAATGTATATGAATGTCATTTTTGATGTTAAATACGTGTATAATTTGATTCACTTGTATGCATTTAATTTATGTTGTTATGACATAATTTATGTCATCTATGTATTGCATAATTTTTCTATGGTGAATGCTATGTAAATGAATATGTATGTCTTAATAACTAAAACATAATGTATGAATGTAATATGGATTTAAAAATATAATGGATGACACCATAGAATGTATAACAATCATGAGTTGTAATTGCTATATCCTTGTAAAATTTTGATAAATTATACACCCTTATGTGAGATGCAATGATGTATTGTTTCTATTCATAAGCTCTTGCAAGTTAAAATAATATGCATAACATAGCCAGTGGTCGTTTAGATATCATTTCTAACATCCATCCAGTATTTAACCTATATTATGAATAGTCTTTAATAAATAAACTTTCATAAAGAGAAATTTGGTATTTGATGATTGCATTAAAAATTAATTGTTGCTATTTGGGAATTTTTGAGGTTTTCCATGAAACTCAAACACCCTAGTTTTCTAATAAAAAGTTGTATAATGACCATACTATACTTCTAAAAAATAAATTTTTTGCTATGAAATACCAAGCTATTCATTACCCCTGTGTGTGCAAATGAATATATTAGATAAAACATAAACATACCCCGATGTCAGGAGGGATTCTTTCAACCCATTTCTAAGATTGGGGATCATCAAATGTGCACCTCATCCTAGGTTTGGATTTAGTTAGACTAGACCACTAGGCAATCTGGGCCACCTAAATCTAGCTCACTTGTAAATTGCTTAGAACTACCCCTTCAATGATAGGTGGGATTCTTTCAGCCCATTGTTGAGATTGAGGATCACTCTATGGCTTTCAAGCATTGATCATTCCAGGGATTCAAGTTCACCCCCTTATTTTATTAATTTTATTGGGATACTTGCTCATATATAGTGACAAAAATCACTATTTATTTTATACTTCTCTTTTAGTGATAAAAACCACTGTTTATTTTGAAATTCTCTTTTTTTTTCTGAGCAAGGGATTTGATACTGATTTTATTTTATTTTGAATTTGATTTTGATTTGACTTGATTTTGGGATTTCATTATGGGATTTTACTCCTTCATTTGTAAGCAAGGGATTTATTTGGGTAGGGGGTAAACTTGTCCTTTTGCCAATGACCTCTACTCTAGACCACTGCTCCTCACAAAATAAGCAAGTAACAAAACCTTTCGCCTAAGGTGACCCAAACCACTTTTGTAGTTTTTGTCCTTCCTTACCCTAATTAGGATTATTTAAATGTGTTTGATTAGTGATAGGATTCTAATATGCTAAGTGCTATCAAAACTAGACCTCATCTACAAAAGTAAAGTAAGCTTTCTACAAAACTCTTGAGAAGACCACTAGGTATGGTTGAGTGATCGAAAAACCCTAGTATATTCTTCATAGCAACAAGAAGGGTTGTGTTGAAAAACAAAATTACTCACAAGGGTGATGAATGATGAAAATGCAAATAATACATGATTGAAACACAAATGTGGTGTCTTTTGTTATATTGTAAACATAATCTATCCTAATGCAATGTGCGATGGATGGAAATACCTAATGCAATGCAATTAAATGAATGGATGCAAAATGGAATGCCATATGCAAGTGCAATTTTTTTATTTTATTTTAAAATGAAATGCAAAATTCTTTTTTTTTTTTTTATGTTTTCAAATATTTTTGGATTTTATTATTTTTTATTATTTTTTTTTGGATTTTACATTTTGACCAAGGGATTTTAAAAACCATTGGAACCTTTTGTGCTTTGACCAAAGGGGTTATAGATGCCTTTGGATCATTTTTGAAATTTACCAAAGGGCTTACAGATGCCTTTGGAGCATTTTTTAAATTGACCAAAGGGCTTACAGATTCCTTTGGAGCCTTTTTATGGTTTTAGGCATAAAATTCTTTAAGGTGAAGGATGTTGAGAGGTTCAGGCTCTTCAGTTCCTTCCAGTGATGTCAAGAAATATGTACCAGGTCCAATCTTCTCAGAGATCATATAAGGACCTAACCAGTTAGCCATAAATTTGTCTTGTAGTTCTAGCGATAAATTTGAGTTATGTTGGTTCTCTTTCAACACAAGATCACCAACCTCAAAGTCTCTCAAATGGAATTTGTTATTGTAAGCTCATTTTAAGCACTCTTGATAAACGCAAAGGTGCTCAAGGGCATTCACGTGACGTTCATCAAGTAGCATCAGTTGATCTAGGTGAGCTTACCCCACGATGTTTTCATCAGTTAACTCTTTCAATGCAGTACACAACGTTAGAATTTCCAAATCTAAGGGCATAATGGCCTCAGTGCCAAATACTAGTGAAAATGGAGTTGCCCTAGTGGGTTTCTAAATGCTAGTCCTGTAATCCCATAATGCAAGGGGTAGCTGGATGTGCTAATCTTTGTGTTGTTCTTGTATCGTATTTTTCAAGATGGAAACCACTATCTTATTTGAATCTTTAGCTTATCCGTTTCCTTATGTGTAATATGGAGCCGTAAAATTGTGTTTGATATTATATTTAGATGTTAAAGCCCTCATAGTTTTGTTCTTAAATGATGTTCCATTATCTGACATTATCTTGGATGGTATCCCAAAATGACTTATGATATTGATGAGTATAAACTTAGCAATACGCGTTCTAGTTGTTGTTTTTAAGGGAATGGCTTCCACCCATTTAGTAAAATACTTAGTAGTCATAATAATGAATGTATGTCGGCTCGATGACGAACAAGAGATCTTATCAATGAGATAAATTCCCCATTGAGAAAATGGCCAAGCCGCTTGAATGGGTTGTAAGGCCTATGATGGCAAGTGCATAAGATTAGCATGATGCTAACATTTAACACATTTCCTAACATACACATTGTAATCCTTCTCCATAGTGGGTCAATAATAACCCATGTGAAGGATGCGCTTAACGATAGCCTTATCGCTAAAATGACCACTGCACGTACCATCTTGAGCTTGTGAAATTTCCCAAGATGACTCTTAGGGCTCAAGACAACGAAGGAGAACTCCATCGTAGCTTCTACGGTACAAGGAATCTGCTAACAAGACATACTTTATCACTTTATATTTAAATATTTGCTTCACAACATGCAAAAATCCCTGAGGGATTATACCAAGTCTAAGTAAGTCATGTATTTGTGACATCTAGTTATGATAAGCTTAAGCTTCAATGGACAAGACAACATGTTCCCCCTACGGTTCCACATTTGCAAATGTAGACTGGGAAATAACCTTGTGGTGAATGGTAGTACCACTCCTAGTAGGATCCTACGAGATCAAAGACCCCCAAAATGCTCTCTTGAGAAAGTCTCTAGCTCTATAGAACCATTCATAATTTGGTTCTACATTAATCATGTTGATTGACTCTTTGTTATCGAATGCTTCATGCTGCACAATAGAATGTGACAATGTTTTTACATGGATGGTAGTAAAATCGGTAGACAAATTTTGAGGAATTAAATATCCCAAAGATGCCATTGTGTTTATGAATCTATTGGATGAACGAGGGATTACCTCTATGTTGTACCATTCCAATTGAGCTAGATAAAAATCAACAAGATCCTTATAAGCTTTCAATACCATATATCGGTATGAAATAATCCCTTAACTTGGTTAACAATGAGAAGGGAATCACCAAAGATATTTAGCCTTTTGATCTTCATGGCAACAGTTGTTTGGAGACCCAAAATTAGGGCTTTGTATTCAACATTATTGTTAGTGCAATGAAAGTCCAACTTGAATGACAAGGGCATTGGAGATCCTTGTGGCATGAACAACACTATTCCTACACCACCCCCTTGCTCACACTTCGAACCATCAAAGAACAAGGTCATATCAGCTTTGTTATCCGGTTCCTCGAGTTTGAGTGTTTATGATAAGGTAAAGACTACATCATAAAGAAGCTCTATGGTTAGGGACCTACTATTCTCGAGAGGCACCTCATCCAGTTTATCAGTTATGACTTATCCCTTAATGGACTTTTGTCTTATGAATTCCAAATCGAATTCTATCAATAGCATGATCCACTTTGTAGTACGTGTATTATGATATGTCTTGCTCATCATATACTACAAAGGATTTTGTTTTGATATGACATACATCGTATGACTTAATATATAGTGCCACAATTTCTTTTTAGTGAACACTACCACTAAACATAGCTTTTCCATGTATGCATATCCTAGCTCGTAACTCACCAAGGTTCGACTAATGTAATATATGGCTTGTTCTTTATCTTGCACATTCTTTTGGGATAGCATGGTCCCTAGTGCAAATTTTATTTTTGATATATACAATAAGAATGGTACATCTGGTCTTGGTGGAGCTAGAACTGGTGGCATTGCCAAGTATTACTTAATCTTAGCAAAGGCTGCTTGACTGTCCTCATTCCAGTTGAATGGGACCCTCTTGTGTAGCAGTCATTTCATGGGTTGACATTTATCGATAATTATATGATAAATCACTTTATGGATGCTACTTTTCCCTATAGGCTTCTTAATTCCTTGATGTTTATGGGAGGATGCATTTCTAAAATAGCCTTGACCTTTGATGGGTCAACTTCGATACCTCATTTTGAAACGATGAATCCTAAGAGCTTCCCTGAAGTTATGCCAAATACATACTTCTTAGGATTTAACCTGATATTATGCTCTATCAGGCGATCGAAGACTTTTCTCAGGACCTCGGCATGCTCTTCACGTAGCAATGACTTTGCCAACAAGTCATCGATATAATATTCTAAAATATTATACATGTAGTCATGAAAGATATATGGCATAGCCCACTAATATGTAGCACTAGCATTCTTCAGGGTAAATGGCATAACCTTGTAACAGAATGCTCCCCATGGTGCTATGAACATGGTTTTATGCTGGTCTTCGGGCTTAATCTAAATTTGGTTATAACTAGAAAAATCGTTCATTAAGGAGAGCATCTCATGACCCGTAGTTATGTCTATGAGAGCATCTATGTTTGGCAATGGAAATGAATCTTGTGGTGTTGCCCTATTTAGGTCTTTGAAATTTGTACAGATATGGATCCTTCTATCAGGTTTTCCTACAGGCACCATGTTTAATACCCATTTTGGATAGTCGATGGAAATGATAAACTCTACATCCAATAAATTTTACAATTCATCCTTAACCATTAAGGCTACTGTTGGATGCATCTTCCTAAGTTTTTGCTTGACTGGCTTCTTTGATAGATCTAGTGAAAGGTTATGAGTAACCAATTTTTGATCTAGACCCGGCATGTCCCTATATCAGGTCTCTCTTTCAGTAGAGGGATGAGGTTGTCATGCTCATCATGAGTCAAACTTACTCCAAATTTAACCTTCTTAAGATTAGTGGGATCATTACTGATATCCACTTAAAAGGTTTCCTCTACTGACATATGGGATCCCTACTCACGTTGATGAGGTGTAGGGATCAAGTGGATGTCATCTGCTGGGTTTATAGGTTCCACATTGGAAAAATCCTTAGAATGATAGACATCATGTGCATAGCCTGGTGCAAAATGGAAAGTTGCAACATTTCCTCATTAGGGAAGAAATATTCAGGCTCCAAAGGTGAATTAGCGCAGTCCCAATAAATAGTGTCTACTTTAAGACACAATGACTTGGAAGGATCAGTTGAATTGTGAAGTGGAATGGTCAAATTAATGGAGATCATATTGATGGAATGGATCATGTATCCAGTACCACATGCATGTGACTCAACATTAGCAAAACTTCCATCCTCGAGATGCGGTTCTGGGGCTATAGGTATCTCCAGATCTAGTCCATGAACAGACTGTTGGAAGGGATAATTGGCCTCAAGGAGCTCCATGTACATTGTTAGATCGAGAAATTCCATGTGATAAATCACATTAATATTTGGTGGTCTTCCCTTGAGGTGAGGATGGAGATTGATCTCTCTATATATTTTCTTAGTAGTATATGGTGTATTACGATGACGCAAGTAGGAAGGTCCTAAATAGGCTCTCTTTGTTTCATCTTCATCATCACTATCATAATAAGGATCCTCTCCTCTACCTAATGGAATAGGGTGATGCTCCAAATAAGACCCCATGTAGGCTATCTCTTGATAGTCATCATCGTCATCGAAGGGATCTTCACTCATAGTTATTAATTCCAAAGGTAAAATATGATGCAAGAGTTTAGGTCCTGGGTAGGCCAACTCGGTTTCATTGTCATGATCGCTATCGTACATGAATCTCTCTCCCCTACCCACTAAAATTGGTATATTAGCAAGATGAGACCCAAGGTAGGCCTGATCTATTTCATCCTCATAGTCACTCTCAACTATGAAGCGCTCTTCAATCTCGTCCATTTAATCCATGGGTAGTATATGACGTAAGAGTGTAGGACCCAAGTAGGACAACTCAGTTTCATCCTTGAATTCCTCGTTGTTTGAGGATAACTCAGTGTCATATATTCCAGAATCATAGTCTAGTCCATCACTTTTGATGATGGATAATGCATGCACATCCTCAAAAGCAACTTCTGATTCGGTGTCTATAGTTGTGTCCAGACTCTGGAAGTGCATACCAATATCTTCGATAGCTTCACGACTTTGATTGTCCAAGTTGACTCTTGGAATGTGTTCTGGTTTAGTCTCCACCAAGATGTTTGCATGGTATCTCTCATGAAAAATCAAAACCAATGACTCTGATAACTAAGTTAAGACATGAGGGGGTCTTTCCTTATCCTTACCCCTCTAATTTTTGTTGCACTGCTCATATTGCACAGGAGGAGGTTGGGCTTGATAGTTTCATTGTTGTTACCCCTTATCCCCTTTCTAAAGGTTCAACACCACCTGATTAACTAGGCTGACTTGGCCTGTAGTCTCTCAGTGCTTTTCTTGTTACACTCCTTATTTCTTAGCTTCAAGTTACCCTCCTGTAACTTGATGTCCTCTATCACCTTGGCTTGTGCCAAAGCCTCTGTGAATGTTTGGTACTACTGCAACTGTAGAAATAATGAAATGTGCTTGGCACAACTCTTCGTGAACATTCGAGTTAATTCAGAGGATGGGATGGAGAATGGTATCTTTGCCATCATTTTCCTCATAATTTTCCATAATCCATCACTGGCTCATTATCGTGTTGCATTAAAGCATCCAGGTTAGATAATTTTACCTTTTTCTTGATGCCAAAGGAGAAGTGTTCAAGAAATGCATCGGCTAGTTGTTTGAAACTAGTGATGTTGTGCCTCTTTAATTGGTTGAACCACTTTCGATCTGGGCTTGAGAGGGTCGTAATGAAGATGCATAGGATAAAAGCATCGTTGCTCTCAATCTAAACACACATATCTAGAAAACTTGTCACATGCTCATGTGTGTCTTCTTCTCCTTGAAAATTTTCCAGTCTAGGCATCTTGAAATGCTCAGGATAGGATGGAATAGGCACTGATGTGCATAGAGGTTCATTGTGGATCTTGTTCAAGGTAGGATTTTGATAAGATATTCCTTAATTTTCTATGTCTTCGACCTTCTTTGCTAAGGCCTTGTAGGCGTACAAAGAAAGGAACTCCTCTTCTCGAGATTTCCTTGAAGGCACATTTGGAGGCAGATTCTTCTTCTGTCGAGGTGGGGAAATAGGCTCCTCCTCCTCCTTGAATTGGGATATTTTTGGATATTCTTATTTTAATTCCTCTCCCACTTCTTCCTCATACTACCTATGCTCACGTTGTTTGGATGTTGGATGTCTATCTTTGTGTTGAGTCATACAACGAGTATGTGTATCTATGTACTCAAGGTATAACTCAGGTTGTGAAGCTACTCGTCTATTGACACGCTCCTTGGTCTCACTACGAGGAGATAAACTGGCATTATCCAATCGATTGTCTCTCTCAAAATGCTTCTTTTGATCAAGGATGTGTTGTTCATGCATGCATTATTCATATTTTTTTTTATGAGCCTATGCCTCTGAGTGTTCTCATTTTTTAGGTGCTCTTTCTTTGTGCAAACATCCTCAAATCTATCTTGGATAATCTATCATCTCTATTCTAAAATTAGTCTTTGAGATCTATAAACATGATCAACCATCTGAGGCCTCTAGTGTGTACGATCTGTTCAAGCATCTTTATGGGTATATCCCCAAATGGACTGATTTACCACACTCTTGTCTTTGTCTATAAATATGGAATTCATGTTAGGCTATCTCCCATACTCTATGCCTGCATGATATGCAGGAGCACGTATGTCATGATAATTCTTAGAGAACTCTTTAGGTTCTTTGGCGGTCCTAATGGTGCTTCTGCTACACTCACTCATAGGTTGAGAGGGTGTAGGCATAGGCTTATATTCTAGCTTCCCTGGGACTCTGTCTAGACCATCTAACTAACTACTATGCCATGGCTCATGAGGTGGTGTACCTCTAGCTCCCACTTTTTACATATCTATGGTGAACTTACAAGGTTCACCCCTATAGGGAGTCTACATGGGCCTACTCTTAGAAGCGGTCCCATATACTTACCCTTGAATAGGTATATCTCGAGCCTATCTATACTCGGATGGTGGAGGTCATGAGCCTCACTTAGCTAAAGGTCGAAGGGGCACCAATATGGATCCCTCAATGACATATTCTTTAGCAGAACCCATGGATGTACAAGGAATGTATTCACAGTAAATGCTACCATGAGCAGAACCCCCATGCTTGGAAGTCCCATGCTCTGATCTATGTCTAGAGGAGTGTCTAGTACTTCCTCTAAATGGGATATTCTCAATGAAATCCCCTTATGTAGAATTATCCCCTCTAATACTCACTGAATGACATTCAGGAGGATTCTATGATTAAGGGTATTCTGAAGAACACAAGCTTATACTGAGAGGGTGGGGTGAACAGTATAAGACCTCTTTTTACTTTTTCCTTTATACTTCAAAACAATAAAGCAATATATCCAAAACAATATCAAAGCAATGCACAAGACCATCCACAAAGTGACACAACAATTTACGTGGTTCACCCAAGGTGGGCTACATCCACGGAAAACTTTTCTCTAAAAGTTATCTCAAAGTTCTTTGGGAAACCTTCCCAATTACAATGTTTATGAGCCTCGGCTCAAAGGAGATACCTTCCCCCAATCTGAATTTATGAGCCTCTGCTCAAAGGAGATACCTTCCCCTACCTCTGCTCTGGTTGGTGATCCTCTAGAAGACCTCTGCCTCCGCTGCCCTTAGCAAATGGAACTCTATCCACAGAAGACACCTATCTTCCCTGCTTTGGCTGGAGACCTCTGTCCTCAACTCTATCACCTCAAAGTTGGTCCTCGAATTTGCACTAAACACAGTCCTTCGGTCTAGCACAAATGTCCTCTTCCTCTTTCTTACCAAACACAGTCCTTCGATCTGGCACAAATCTGTCCTCAGGTTCTTCTCATAGAACCAATGCACCTCTGTCCTCAAGTTCTCTGATAGAACTATCAAACTCAGCTTCACAAGTCCTCTGCTAGGACCTGTCCAAATCTGCTCACAAGTCCTCAATAGAACCTGTCCAAAACCTGCTCACAAGTCCCCAACGGAACCTGTCCAAAACCTCCTCACAAGTCCCCAACGGAACTTGTCCAAAACCTGCTCACAAGTTCATCAAGAAAACTTGCTTGGCATGAACCCACAAAGAGAATTGTTAGAGACCCAATGTGATTCATCAACCTCATAGAAGCATAAAGAGAATTGTTAGAGACTCAATATGTTCTATACTTAACTCCCAATCTCAATCTCAACTCAATCTCAATCTCAACAGAATAAGATAGATGTAGTATGCTTTTCTCAAGAACATGAAACACAACCCAACAATTGCCAACCAAGCAATATCTCATATAACAATGATACTCATGTTCTTTCCAACAACCAATATCTTTTCTCAACCAATTAGGGCTTCAACAACAATGCTCAAAGACAAGGTTTAACCAACATCATTCAACTCAACATTAACCTTGAAGCATTCTACCAATCATCACAAGAAAAGGAAACAAGTAGAAATCCTTTTCCCTCCAAAGATATTTGAACAAAACAGCCACCCACACAATATCACCAAATGCAAAGAATAACTTGTTCAAATCAACTCAATGGAGTAAGCCCAATATCATGAATCAAGTAAAAGCAATAACTTGATCAAACAACCTCTATGGAAGCAACTCAACCATCAACCTCAAAACAGCCATCCAAGGGTTTCACCAACTCAAAGCAAGTATCAAGACTCACAACCATAAACCCTAGTGCACAATGCTTCCACTACCTCAAACCAGAATTATGCATTCACCAAAACTCTCATCAATGATAACAATGCATAAGTAGTCTTCAACAAACCAGAAAATAGGATTTACACCCAACCAAAGGAAACCTTGTAGTATACCTTTTCACTCCAATATTATTTCAGGAAATAACATACACCAATCATACTTATAAGAAGAAAGTGCCCATACCTTATTGAAGTGAAGGAACCCCTTTGGAAATCTGCCACAATCACAAAATTCTTTTGCCAATCTTCACAAGGGTTAGTAGATCACAAAATAATCAACATTACTCCACTTTTCAATAATCATCACCAAAGCCTTTAATTGCACAACTTCCTTATCTCTCCTAAAACCACTTGTACCATAAAATAAAATAAATCACAACATTGCATAACCTTATAACTCCCAAAACCACTTATACCATAAAAGTAAAATAAAATATTTTATATCATTCATAAACATTCCACACTCTAGTTATGACTCCCCTAAACCTTTGATGTCCACTATACTCTTCAAACAATAAAATAAAAAATATATTTTATTTCCCTTCACCTTATAACTCCCTTGTATATACCCAAGGTAAAATGATAATATTTAACTTACCTTGTGCAGCAAAAACTTTGGCGCCCATGACACCTCATGAATCTCCAAGGGATTCGACGCGATTTGACCCACCATCTCTTCTAGCCAAGACGCTTGGCTAAACCGCGTGGGCTATACGCTCTCTTGAAATATTTATAGCATACACTTTTGTTTGAATCCACCTCAAACCGCGAACAACAAAAAGCCAACACACAAAAATGCTCTCTCAGTAGTCTAACATCAACAACCACCAACGCTGTGCTTCGAACGATATCACAAGAAATCGCACAAGGAATTTCCACCATCCGTGCTAGGCATCGAACGATATCACAGGAGCACTAATTCTGATTTGATGTCCTCTGTCCTTGGAAAATGCAACACCTCTGTTACGCACGACCCAAACACCAATCAAGCTATCCATTCGACTTTAAACTGAACACACGGTGCACTGATTTAACACTCTAAGCACTATCTTTTTGCCATTAATACAGTGAGATATCCCCTCCGTTTACTTCAAACATGTGCTCACGTTATATCCTTTTTATTATCGTGCAACTCTTAGAATTCGACAAGCGCAGGTATCGTCGATCTTATATAATTCGAGCACTTCACATCATATTATCGCATGATCTTCTATTAAGCACTCTTCTCTGCTCCTTCCGAAATCGAATTGATTTCGCTTAATATTAAAACACCATCCCACAAACTTAATGAATTTAATTGCCTTATTTTATATGCACTATGATGCATAACCAAACACGTCGGCTCTTTTAATTTAAAATTTTAATTTAAATTTTAAATAAATAAAATTTAAACTAAATATTTAAAATTAAATATCTTCATCACCGGGGCACCTTTTTCAACGAAACGAAGAGCCAACTTGGGTTTTAAGAAAAACCCATTTCAAATCTGTTGTCCATGGTTTTAAATAAAACCTTTTATTTTGTCTGCCTTGGTTTTCACAAAAACCCTTCCGCTTCTTGACATCAATGACAACATCAATACTTGAGCAAAGGCAATGTACCCAAGGTACCCAAAATTGCCAAAAATCTCCCCCTTTGTCATTGATGGCAAACCTTTACTAAAAACACATCTTTAAGAGCCAAAACTGAAAACACTCTCTTTGAAGTTTTGCTCCCCCTGACTTGAAGCTTTCCTCTTCACATTGAAGCTCTCCCCCTTACTCATATCTCTCCCCCTTTGTCATCAATGGCAAAGGGCCACCTTTGGGGCTCGGAACTAAGAATGAGCCTCTTAGCTTAGTCCCTCCCCCACCTCCTGTTGAGGTGATTAATTCTGGGGTGGGAGTAAAACTCCCATTAGGCACTGATCATCATCAACATCTATAACTTCCTTGTCGGGCCTTCTCTTGAACTCTTTGTCCATATTCCTGTTCCTGTCATTGTTCTTGTTCTTTTTCTTATCCCTGTTCTTTTCAATGCCTTGATCCTTGGACCTGATCATGCCACTTTTCCTGTTCCTATATTCTGGAATTTCAGCTCTACACTGTCTGATCGTGTGACCTTCATTGTTGCACTTATAACAAGTAACAATGTTATTTCTTTTAGGCATACCTGTTCTTTGAATCCACAAGTTTTGACCAAACCTATTTTGACCAAGCCTGTTCTGACTAACCCAGTTCCTGATATTTGCCTTGCAAAAAATTGCTTTATGCCCAAAATGATTGCAAGAGTAGCAATACCCATGAAAGAAATTACCACTTCTGAAACTATCATTTACCTTCTTCACTTGAGCCATGCAATGTACAGCCATGTGACCAAACCTATGACAAGCAAAACATCTGCCTTGAAACTTTCCTTTATTTGACCTCTTGGGTCTTGAAAACTTCTTCTTCTTCTCATTCTGAATTTTGTTTTCTGTTTCTGTGCATCTATCATTCAAGGACTCATGATCTGAAATACTTTCCTCATAAGAACTCTCTTTCTTTTGGAGTCTCTTACTAGACTCTCCAACTTGTTCCTTGTGAGGCTTAACAAAACCAAGACCTATTTTATCTCGTTGGTTTTCTTTGTCCTTTGATGAGAGATTTAACCTTCTTGGAGCTATCCTGAAATCTGTAGAGCTTATCCTTGTACTCTTTATTTTCCTCTTTCAACGAAGCCATTTTTTGTTCTAATTCACTACACTCAAGCACCTTAGATTCTAACTCATTCTTGAGTTCTTGTGTCTTAGCCATAGAGATGTCAAGACTTTCTATGAGTTCATCTCTCTCCATGCAACATTCATCTAACTTATCCTTGAGTCTAGCATTCTTCTTTCTTTCCTTTTTCAAAACACTAAGAGCATTAGTAAGTTCACATTCAAGATCCTCTATTTGATTGCACTTTGAATTATCAAGGCCTTTTTCAGATTTCTTATCACTAGAGGTGCTACCCTTTTCAAAAACCATACATGCATCTTCCTTATCATTTTCTGAAGCATCCTCATACATACTAGCAACCAATTCATTATTTGTGCAATCATCCTCAAGGTGACCAAAATTTCCACATCTAAGACATTTCATGATAATGAATCTATGTTTCGGTTCTTCCTCTTTTCTGATATGAACAACATCTCATTTTCATTATCACTTGAAGAACTTTCACTATCACTACTAGAACACTTACTTGCTTTGTCTAGGTAGAAGCTCTTCTTGTGCTTGTGAGAATACCTCTTTCCTTGATAGTTGTGCTCATCTTTGTTCTTCCTTTGATGCCTATGCCTTTTAGAACCTCGTTTATCTTCTTCACTTTCGAACGGATCATCTTCATCTTCACTGCTACTAAACCCATGGCAATGATGATCATTGTGATCGAGTTGACCACAAGACAAAACATTCTCTTACTTGTGAGCAATCAACATGACGTCTTCCACATCCGTGCAAATATTTATTAATTTGCTTGTTCTCCACTATTTGATTCATCTCTTGAATCTATTTCCATTCCCAAAGCACAACATTGAGATCATCTTCATTTTCTTTCATGACCCTAGGAGACTCATCCTTTCTTGTGTCTAATGGTTTTGCTTTTGCCTTTCCTTGCCATTTGTGTTCTTGTAAGATCTTCCTTCAAGTTGTTTAAACTTTTCGAAGGCACTTGCTCTGATACCAATTGAAGAACACAAGCTTATACTGAGAGGGAGGGGTGAACAGTATAAGACCTCTTTTTACTTTTTCCTTTATACTTCAAAACAATAAAGCAATATATCCAAAGCAATATCAAAGCAATGCACAAGATCATCCACAAAGTGACACCACAATTTACGTGGTTCCCCAAGGTGGGTTCATCCACGGATAAAACTTTTCTCTAAAAGTTATCTCAAAGTTCTTTGGGAAACCTTCCCAATTACAATGTTTATGAGCCTCGGCTCAAAGGAGATACCTTCCCCCAATCTAAATTTATGAGCCTCTGCTCAAAGGAGATACCTTCCCCTACCTCTGCTCTGGCTGGTGATCCTCTAGAAGACCTCTGCCTCTGCTGCCCTTAGCAAATGGAACTCTATCCACAGAAGACACCTGTCTTCCCTGCTCTGGTTGGAGACCTCTGTCCTCAACTCTATCACCTCAAAGCTGGTCCTCGAATTTGCACTAAACATAGTCCTTCGGTCTAGCACAAATGTCCTCTTCCTCTTTCTTACCAAACACAGTCCTTCGATCTGGCACAAATCTGTCCTCAGGTTCTTCTCATAGAACCAATGCACCTCTATCCTCAAGTTCTCCGATAGAACTATCAAACTCAGCTTCACAAGTCCTCTGCTAGGACCTGTCCAAATCTGCTCACAAGTCCTCAACAGAACCTGTCCAAAACCTGCTCACAAGTCCCCAACGGAACCTGTCCAAAACCTCCTCACAAGTCCCCAATGAAACCTGTCCAAAACCTGCTCACAAGTTCATCAAGAAAACTTGCTTGGCATGAACCCACAAAGAGAATTGTTAGAGACCCAATGTGATTCATCAACCTCATAGAAGCATAAAGAGAATTGTTAGAGACTCAATATGTTCTATACTTAACTCCCAATCTCAATCTCAACTCAATCTCAATCTCAACAGAATAAGATAGATGTAGTATGCTTTTCTCAAGAACATGAAACACAACCCAACAATTGCCAACCAAGCAATATCTCATATAACAATGATACTCATGTTCTTTCCAACAACCAATATCTTTTCTCAACCAATTAGGGCTTCAACAACAATGCTCAAAGACAAGGTTTAACCAACATCATTCAACTCAACATTAACCTTGAAGCATTCTACCAATCATCACAAGAAAATGAAACAAGTAGAAATCCTTTTCCCTCCAAAGATATTTGAACAAAATAGCCACCCACACAATATCACCAAATGCAAAGAATAACTTGTTCAAATCAACTCAATGGAGTAAGCCCAATATCATGAATCAAGTAAAAGCAATAACTTGATCAAACAACCTCTATGGAAGCAACTCAACCATCAACCTCAAAATAGCCATCCAAGGGTTTCACCAACTCAAAGCAAGTATCAAGACTCACAACCATAAACCCTAGTGCACAATGCTTCCACTACCTCAAACCAGAATTATGCATTCACCAAAACTCTCATCAATGATAACAATGCATAAGTAGTCTTCAACAAACCAGAAAATAGGATTTACACCCAACCAAAGGAAACCTTGTAGTATACCTTTTCACTCCAATATTATTTCAGGAAATAACATACACCAATCATACTTATAAGAAGAAAGTGCCCATACCTTATTGAAGTGAAGGAACCCCTTTGGAAATCTTCCACAATCACAAAATTCTTTTGCCAATCTTCACAAGGGTTAGTAGATCACAAAATAATCAACATTACTCCACTTTTCAATAATCATCACCAAAGCCTTTAATTGCACAACTTCCTTATCTCTCCTAAAACCACTTGTACCATAAAATAAAATAAATCACAACATTGCATAACCTTATAACTCCCAAAACCACTTATACCATAAAAGTAAAATAAAATATTTTATATCATTCATAAACATTCCACACTCTAGTTATGACTCCCCTAAACCTTTGATGTCCACTATACTCTTCAAACAATCAAATAAAAAATATATTTTATTTCCCTTCACCTTATAACTCCCTTGTATATACCCAAGGTAAAATGATAATATTTAACTTACCTTGTGCAGCAAAAACTTTGGCGCCCACGACACCTCATGAATCTCCAAGGGATTCAGCATGATTTGACCCACCATCTCCTCTAGCCAAGATGCTTGGCTAAACCGCGTGGGCTATACGCTCTCTTGAAATATTTACAGCATACACTTTTGTTTGAATCCACCTCGAACCACGAACAACAAAAAGCCAACACACAAAAATGCTCTCTTAGCAGTCTAACATCAACAACCACCAGCGCTGTGCTTCGAACGATATCACAAGAAATCGCACAAGGAATTTCCACCATCCGTGCTAGGCTTCAAACGATATCATAGGAGCATTAATTCTGATTTGATGTCCTCTGTCCTTGGAAAATGCAGCACCTCTATTACGCACGACCCAAACACCAATCAAGCTATCCATTCGACTTTAAACTGAACACACGGTGCACTGATTTAACACTCTAAGCGCTGTCTTTTTGCCATTAATACAGTGAGATATCCCCTCCATTTACTTTGAACATGTGCTCATGTTATATCCTTTTTATTATCGTGCAACTCTTAGAATTCGACAAGCGCAGGTATCGTCGATCTTATATAATTCGAGCACTTCACATCATATTATCGCATGATCTTCTATTAAGCACTCTTCTCTGCTCCTTCCGAAATCGAATTGATTTCGCTTAATATTAAAACACCATCCCACAAACTTAATGAATTTAATTGCCTTATTTTATATGCACTATGATGCATAACCAAACACGTCGGCTCTTTTAATTTAAAATTTTAATTTAAATTTTAAATAAATAAAATTTAAACTAAATATTTAAAATTAAATATCTTCATCACCGGGGCACCCTTTTCAATGAAACAAAGAGCCAACTTGGGTTTTAAGAAAAACCCATTTCAAATCTATTGTCCATGGTTTTAAATAAAACCTTTTATTTTGTCTGCCTTGGTTTTCACAAAAACCCTTCCGCTTCTTGACATCAATGACAACATCAATACTTGAGCAAAGGCAATGTACCCAAGGTACCCAAAATTGCCAACATATTCTACATCATGTTGTGCATTAGGTGGAGCTTGGGCTTCGATCTCAGGTCTATGCCCAAATTGACCCCTCCGTGTTTGCACCATTGTGTTATCTTATATGTAAATTTTAAGGCAAGCAAAGTAAACAATGATGATTATCTTATTTTAATTTTTTCTTGTGAACCCTAAATTGTTTGATGTGTTTTGTAAATATGTTATATCAGTATGTAAATATCTTCATGTTTTTAATGTGTTGATGATATACTTAGTTTTTAAAGGGCTTTCACATGTATACTCGTAGCTCAACAAACTCGCTATGAACTCCAGGTCGCATAATCCCCCTGAAATGTGGTGATGAGGTCCACACCCAGGCAGGGAGCACAGGTCCTGCTAGACTCTCACCTATTTTCACCTATTCAGCATTATACCCTCCAACATGCAATTTTTTTAGGTTACAAAAGGTTCTTGAGTCTGGTTTTGGTCTAGAACATAAGGTACGTGGGAGTTGGGCCAACGGATGGAAATCACTACCATCGTTGTTGAAACCCTACTAGTGGTTGGATGTGACTTCCAAATCACTAGCGTTTAATGTGAATCATGGTGTGTGTGGTTCCTTTTAATTTGCATAAAATAAATATGCATAATACAACATTCAAATGATTCTCTTCTATATGCAATGCAGAAAAAGGAACGTTTCAAATCAATAAAGTATGCATGATTAGTTCTACATGATGTTTTGATAATGCATACTAATGATGGTATGGCCACTGATCAGGCCTCAAGTATACAAAAATAATACAAAATATGTTCTATAACGCTGGATATTAGGGCGAACTACACTCAAAGGTCCGTTGTTCCTAGCAGCGCCTAGTAAAGACCTAAAAAGAGAAATACCTAAGGACTCATATGCCTACTAATAATTTTGTTGTCTTCCCTAATTAGTCTAACATTTTTGCATTCTGGAAATCTACAGAGAGTAAAATTAAAAATAGAATGTGAGAGTGGCACCTACCTCAAGTCCATATTTTATTGAGCTTTGCTCCTCTACTATTTGATCTATTATACTTTGACCGCATCTCTGTAACGTGGTGACCACTATTATCCATGGATGTCAGCCATAGTGACAACTATTGACCGTGGCTGTCAACTGCAATGAGCACCTATCATAAAAAATCATAGATATTAGTGATCTGTGGCATGAAATGTAGATGTTCCGCTATGATCACCTTCTGTACCATTCTAAAAAGCATACACCTAAACTAATACATTAATTGAAATAAATCATTAAAGCAAGAAATGAAATACAAGATTGCATATGACAAGAAAATGAATGCTTCTTTTATTAATCTTGAATTAAATCTTGGTTATAATCATGCCCCTCTTAGGGTCACCCAAATGTTTATACAATTAACACAATTTGAAAGCCCCAATGGGGTAGGTGCAATACGTAGACTTTCTAAATGGACACAAACTGCTCTAAGGTGTTAATGACCTTCTTCTCCATGATTAGAGGTATTTGTTGCCTTGCATCCCAAAACCTTGTTAGTCCTATGTGCAATAAACAAGAAGCAATTAGCAACAAAAGAGACCTCTCTTGATGAGGCTTTTAGGAGGTATTTGCATAAAAGGTAGCATAACTAGCATGAAATCAAGAAAGTACAAGAAAAATACTAAACTTATGTTAAACCTAAAAATATTGCTACAAATATATAAGCAAAAATAGATCTAGCTATCTACTGGCTTAATTACAAAATTTAAAGCATGGAAGTATGAAAAGAACCATTAATTCCGTAATTGCAAAAGTGAAGGAAAATTACTAAAAACTCTAATTGCATCGATCAAAGTTTCTACTAAAGAAAATTAACATGATATATGTCAAATCTAATGCAATTAAGCAAATACTATAGCTAAAAAACAAGGAAATTGAAGATGACAACCTGACCGCGAGTCTGATGCACAGTGAGCACTATTATCTGTAGCTGATAATCACAGTTGAGCTTGAAATATTCTTGCCCTTCTAATTTGGTGTCCAATCTTCAATTCTCCTTAAGGAATTGATGATCAAGGGTCACCATTGTGTCCTCTTATAGATTTGACCTTTGAATTGCTCAATTGGTGCACGGATTGCTCGAATTCACATTTCTTGAATATCCTAGCCTCCTAGGACCTCCATGGCATGTGATCTCCAATTGGGCAACCAAAGTGTTCCTCTCAATGCATGTAAGTGAGTATGCAATTTGACAAGGCTTCACTACGTTTCAACTCGATATTTTTCTATATCTTTCTCCCATTTGAAAGGGGGTTTTATAACATTTACCAAGGGCTAAGGATGGCTTCATGAGGAATCCAATAACAATATTGAGTAGTTGAGCTTTTTGGATGGAAGGATACATAACCTTCCTCACTCAAACCGCTCCAATCCACAACCAATGGGTCGTTGCAACCGATTTTGGGTCGGATGAAGGCCAACTAATTTTCAGTCTTGACCACAGCTGACAAGCATGATCAGATCTATTAACTGCGGGTGTCAACAGTGACTAACACTAACTAGTCAAATGTGCCCAAATGAGTGGTAAAAACCACTGCTATACCTTGGAATCTATCCAAGGTCTTCCATATAGTGTTGTAGCATGTCCCATATGAGTATTCTCCTTGATATGATGTGTTTTAGGTGTCTACAAGTTTCTACCTGAGATCATTTTGAATGACAATGGGGGTAATCATAGGGATATCACATCTAATATCCAAACATTCAATATCCTAACCATTTGGTTATTAAAATAGAATTAAAATATAGACCATTGTGATACCATTTAAATGAAACTTAGAATTTCAAGTTAAGGAAGATCATGAAAGAGTGAAATTAAAAAAAAAAAGTATAACAAGTAGAACACAAAAGTACATCCAAACAACACAATGATTTTATTTTTAAGAAAATAGACAATAATGCAAGCAATCTCTAAGAAGATATGTTAAGTTATAACATTACATCCATTACTCATGCCTTTTACAATCAAGAGTACATCTCTCTTTATAAAATAATTAGTGTATTGAAAATCCATTGTATTGAATATGGAAGGTCACCCATATGGAAATGTGGTGGTTCACCTTCCATGAATTATAAGTTCACCCATATGAAAATGTGGTGATTCACCTTCCATAATTTACAATGTGCATATTAAATAAAAATTACATGCACATGAATTATCCTTTGTATTTTGACTTTTTCTTGTTGAAATTTGTTTAATATGATCTTATTTAGACCAATCCCAAAAATGTGATGAAGTGCTTATGAGCATAATTTATGTAGCCTATGGGTATGT
Source organism: Wollemia nobilis (assembly GCA_028583015.1). NCBI lineage: Eukaryota > Viridiplantae > Streptophyta > Pinopsida > Araucariales > Araucariaceae > Wollemia > Wollemia nobilis. Next base: position 785,732 of record JAQPPZ010016361.1, read on the forward strand.
GATTATGTAAGCTTATGAAAAATTTCTCATTTATGTAAGCCTACAGGCATGCTCATGTAAGTCCAAGTGCCCCATTCATATTTTACCCTTAATAGTATTAGTTAATCCACCTTTATGGATAACCTTCACTTAAAATGATAATATATTATTATTCTATTATAATGTTAACCTCAAGGTTAATTTTATGCTAGCATGAGGTTAACCTCTTGTTGGGTATTTGGTATAAAGTAATAAAGATCCATTTATAATATAAGTGTGATTAAAATGTGATATATTATGGTGCTTATGGGCATCCACAATATATTTCTTGTCCTCTCTATTTGTTTTTCATCATTTACTATTGCTATCTTTTAATTGCATCTTCTTCTTTATGGAATACAATTGTGGTGAATGCATGTTTTGAAATATTTTCAAAAAATATTACAAAACTCAGACACTACTAATGTCTCAATATAAATATAAATGTATTTTAGCTATGAAAATTTAAAAATAGAAAATTGCTATTTTAGTAAGTATTTTGTTTTGCATTTTTAAGGGATTCTAGAGCATTTTTTTTTATAGTGAGTTACCTACTAAATTTATTGGTCTCCCTATAGTATTTCCAATGCTTCTTGAATGGATCAAAATGGAAACCTAAGCACAATTTTATACCCCTAACAACATAGTTAGGATAAAAAATAGATTTTTGGGTATAAATCCAAGCCCAAAAATGGTCACATGCCTAGATAAAAGATGGATTTATATAAGAAGTTAATTTGAGAAATGAATATATGCTTAATTATGAAGCAAAATTGATGTGGAATCCACATTACATTGTGATCATACACTAGGGTTTCTAAATTTAATGATTATGTGAGGGTTTCATCTGTGTTGAGTGTAGGCAGCTCCAAAGGTTATTTTTTTAGGCCTTTAGGCCCTAGCAACCAATATTTTTGTGGTTTTTTCTCAAGATTTTAGCAAGATATGTTATAGGGGACCCAATATGGGCTAGAAATTCATCTTTCAAAAGATCTTCATGCTACAATTTTGATTGAAAATGACATCCAATTTATTGCACAAAACAAAAGTGAAAAGCATACCTTTCTACAACGTCCAAGGCATGGATTAAAGAGATCTCAAAACAAGTTTCTAGCTACTGAAAAAAAATGGTTTAGATATCAAGTGAATCTAGCACTAAGGAGCACCCCCAAAATAAACCCACTATGGAAACCCCTTTCAAGGGCAAGGATTTCAAATACTTAGCCCCAAAAATAAATTCTAGGGATGCCCTTTGTGGTGGACAGAATCAACTTAATGCTAACATTAATATTAGGACTTCTCATAAACCTCTGAGAATGCCTAAGATTATTCCTAGGAAAACTGAGTCGAGATATCTTAGGGAAGCTTATGGAACTTCAATTGTTAAGGTAGATATGAGCAACATTCATAATGACGTAGAAGATCTAGAAAAAGAGGACTAATTTGTCTTTTCTTGGATTTTCATCCAAGCCTATCTACTTTCAAATTTTGCGTGGAAAAAAAATGAAAAACAAAAGGTGAGTTACAAATCTCTATTTATCCAAATGGTTATTTTCTTATTTTATTTTCTAATAATGAAGATAGAGAGAAAATATTTCAAGGAGGTCCTTGGTTATTTGGAAGGGCATGGATTTTCATGAAGCCATGGCATACTATATTTAATGTCGAAGAAGAGATGCCTTTTACAGGTCCTATGTGGGTTAGACTCTTTGGCCTCCCAATTGAATTTTGGAATCTGACCATTTTTTCTTAAATTGGAAACTCTTTGGGAACTTTTATGATGATTGTCGATTGTACTCAAAAACTTGAACATATTACTTATGCTTGGATTTGTGTTTTAATGAATTTTAACAAACCCCTACCTAAAAATATCTTATTACAATTTGGAGAGGAAACTTGGGAGCAAGAGGTGGACTATGAGAACATTCCTTTTCATTGTAGAATTTACCATGAATATGGTCATTTGCTTAGTATCTACCCAAATGAAGTTCTAGATCAAAATAAAGAGGATAAAAACTTAGCAGGTTTCCAAATGCCTAAGAAGAACACTTAGAAAAAACTAATTATGAAGGATAAATCGAAGCTATCAGCTAATATATTCAAAATTATTTTCATAAATGCTATCCCAGGTGAGGAAGAGAAAATAATAGAGACAAAAATCTTAGAAACATAATTTAAATATCCAAGGAAGGACTCAGAGATAAACCAACAAATCAAAGGTTTTCAACAGGAAAAAAAGGGAGGAATATACACAAGAAAAACAATATTTTAAATCTTGAGACTTCATATAATACATGTCCCAATATAGGCTCTATTGAATCTTCCAGTAACACTTTAGCTTCGTACATGCATTCTTTGAGGTTAGAAGCCATCCCAAATTCATTTAGGGTAAGCAAAGAAATAGGGAAAAAAATTGAAGATGGATTCCAACCAAAAGGTAGGTCGCAAGACCAATCAACATCATATGGTAAAAGAAGGTGAAAATCTTGTAGAGGAAGGTAATATTAATGCCCTTACCAATTTATTTAGCCTTGGTATTAATTAATATCATCACTTGGAATATTAGAGGACTCAAAAGGAGTCTTTCAAAACAAAATAAAATTAGAAGAATGATTCAGACAAACCATCCACATCTTGTTTTCCTTTAGAAAACAAATATGTCAATAGAGGAAATGGATTCAATTGCTAGTAAAAATTTTCTAGCTAGAAAAGTTGCTTCCATCAATTCCCAAGGGAACTCAGGTGGCATTGCTTGCCTTTGGGACCCAAAAGAGGTAGTTATTCACCATATGGTTTGCAGTTGGGATCTTTTGGTTGTAGCTATTCAAAGGAGATATTCTAACCAAATTATGCTTTGCAAAATTTTTAATGCTCTTACTGCTTTGGAGGAAAAGAGAATATAATGGAAGGATATAACTTATATTATCTCTCATTTTCCTAAAGCTTGGATCTTGATTAGAGGATATTTCAATACCATACTCATTTTGGATGAGAAAATAGGGGGAAATAGAAATTTGGATAGGAGCACTGACCTCGTGAGTGAATATAGTGTAAACCTTCATATTGTGGACATCCAACCATATAATGGTCTTATAACTTGGTCTAACAGAAAGCAAGTCTTAGCTTGTATCATGGAGATATCAGATAGGTTCTTGTTCTCTGACAATTTATTAATCCATGGTCACATTTCTAAGGTAAAAACTCTTAACAATCTAGGTTCGTATCATTAGCCAATCTTGGTGGAAATTTGGAAAACCAATGTGAGTTTCTCACTTTTTTTATTTCAGTTAATATGGATAAGAGATAGTTCATTCAAACCCCAAGTGCAATAATGGTGGAAGGAAGGTAAACCGAGGTATCCAAGATAGTCTATTTTTCCAAAATGTTGCAATACATTAAATCTAAAATCAAGATTTGAAACTGGAAGGAGTTTGGATATGTTCAAAAAAAAAACATGAAGTGATTGTCAGTTTAAAAATTTGAATAATAAAATTCATTTAGATGGCCTCACAAAGAGTAGAAGTATAGATGAAATTATACTCATAGCTCAGTTAGAGAAATGGAAAAAAAAGAGAACTCTTATGGAAGCAAAAATCTAGGATCCAATAGCTCAAAGGAGATCGAAACACATATTTCTTCCATAAATCTATTCTAGCTAAAATATCTCACAACTTAATTTCTTCCATAAAATCTGATTTTGGAGATGTTGTCTAAAATTGGGATGGCATGAACTTTTTTGCTTTCAATTAGTTTTTAAATCTTTTTGTTGTTGTACCTCTTAACTCGGCTTCTCAACAAAATTTTCTTCAAGAGATTCCTACTCTTATCACTTTTGAGAACTTTATTTTGACTACTCCAGTTACTATTAATGAGCTTCAACAAGTGTTTTTAAAAATGCAAAAAGGAAAAACCTTAGGTCTTGATGGTTTTCCCATTGAGTTCTACCAATATCTTTGGTATGTCCTTCATGCTGATTTATTAGAGGTGGTGGAGGAATCCAAGAATGCCAAATAAATTTTGAAGGTTATCAATAAAACTTATCTAGCTCTTGTTCCAAAATCTCAAAAGAAAGATCATATATGAGGATTCTAAGCCTTTATACTTATAGCTTTATGTAATGTTCTTCTCAAAACTATTACAAAGATCATGGTAGAAAGACTTAAGCCTCTTTTGCATAATATTATTTCCCCTGAACAAGGGTGTTATGTGGAAGGGCATAAAATAGTGGATGAGATAGTTCTTGCTCAGGAAGCCATCCATTCCATGGAAATGCAAAAATCTCCATCTATGTTCATTCATTTGGACTTATCAAAAGCTTATGGCAGAGTGGATTGACACTTCCTTATCAAAGTTTTAAGGTAATTTGACTTCTCTTAGATTTTTATGGACTAGATTATGGGATGTATCTCTTTCGTTTCCTACTCTATTCTTATCAATGGTAGGTCTTCTCAATTGTTCCCAACTTTCAGAGGTATTAAGTAAGGCTCTCCTCTTATTTATTCATCATTCTTTCTGAATGCTTGGGTGGGACTATAACAAAATATAGATAAAATAGAACCCTTGAGGGAGTTGCCATTGCTCATGGAGCTAGGCCTATTTTTCATCTTCAATTTATTGATGAATCTACTCTATTAGGTAAAGCTACAATTAAGGAATATTCTAAACTTAAGCAAATTATTAACTATTTTTCTAATGTACTAGACAATTTATCAATGAAGATAAATCAAAAGTCATTTTCTTTCACTACTCTCCTAGACATGAATCCATGGTCTTGGATAAATTAATATATAAGAAGACCTCCATTCAAATTGTGTATTTAGGAATTCCTATAAATATTCAAATACAAAAGAAAAAATACTGGAATTAGTTGTTTGACAAAGTTAAGAAAAAAATTGGAAAGTGGACCGATAGGTGGATTTCATTTGGGGGTAAAATTACCTTGGTTAAATCAATCCTTCAAGCTATACCTATTGAGTGGATATTTTTTCCAGTTGCAAAATCCCCACCAAATTCAAGGTATTAAACGAAAAACCCTCTCTTGCAAAGAAGTTAAACAAAGAAAACAACTTCTCCAAGGTTCTGCTATATAAGCATTACACATGTATATAATGAAAGTAAAATGTTCAAGAATAAAAATTGCTAGAAAAAACCATGTGATTTGCAAGTAATTGTAAACAAGGGTGATGAGCTACAAAATTGCTAATTTTTTGTACTCTTTTTCCCATAATGTGCGACATATTTTCTTGTAGATATAAATGTTTTATGGAAATTATATATATAATTAACAGTTTATTTTGCATATTTTCTAATATTTGTCTTTAAGTGTAATTTGTGTAGATTTAGTGGAAATTATTACATTTTGGCATGTTTTCGTCGAGGTCCCACTCGGTCCTAGCACTTACAATTTTATGAAGGAAAAACATATGTGGAATATTGGTGAACAGGTATGAAGTCAGACACTCAAATTCCTTTGAATTGCTTGACTTTCGTTCAACACTTAACAATTAGGCACATACTTTCCATTAGGTTCCTGCTTCCCATTAGGCACCTACTTCCCGTTAGGTGTCTGTTTTAGGCGTCTGCTTCCCGACTTCTACATACAATGTGCCTACTTCTTGACTTCTTTAGATGCGTTGCCTGATTTCCACTAATGCCAAACTACAGCACGACATAATGGTAGGTAGAACAGAGAAAAACTTTAGCAACCAGCATTGAAATCGGACATGGGACAACATCAAATATGACTCATCACCCATATTCCAACTAATATGTAAATAATTTATGTAAATCAGGTAATACATCTCATATGTATTCTGGAAACAAAATACGCTAAAATATCACGATATTTTTCTTGATTTCTTCAATTAAGTGAGTAGTTCTAACAGTGAATCATTTTCTAATTTATCCTGAGAATTATAATAGGTCTGGCCACATGTCTTATAAATATGCAGGCCACCCCTGAAGAAGACCCCCTAGACTTTTCTTGTAATTTTCTTCTCTTGCAACTGTTAATAAAATCTCTGAATATTTTCTTTTAAAAAGCGTCTAAAGCGTTCGGTGATAGTTTACCACGAGAAGAACCTACTGGAAGTGTGGGCCCACTTACAACAGAGTTTTTCCCTATTTCCCCTATTTTCTATATTTACTTTCATAGATTAATTTGCTTTCTAGTTATTTCTCTTGTTTTCTGTGATTTCCAGCAAGGTAGTAATTTAGATTTTAAACGCTTTCAGTCTTGTTTTATTATATGGATCATGAGATTATTGGTTTAAATACAAACTTCAAAAAATACCAAATACCTCCCAAACCATAATCTAAGGGACTCATCTTTGAAGGAGAAATTATAAGCATTAATTTTGCACGGCTGCTCACAAGACTACGAGCTACCCCGAGTTGACAATTAAATGGAGGTAATTAATTGAACCATAGAAAAACTAACCAATGGTTTGCCCAACATTTTGGCATATTTTCTAGGGAGTAACCATTTTAATTTCTTGTTTAGAAGTAAGCATAGTTATAGTACTTTAGAGTGTTTTCTTCATAAAACTTCATCTATAACTATGTATGAGTCTACCTAAGAATAGGGGACCAGGCGGTCATTTTATCAAAAATAAATTAGTTATTTTTTAGAATCCTTCTGCTTGAGTAGAACTTGAATCTGAGACTGAAATCTCACCATCACAATCTCCACCTATGCATTGGTGAGAATACCCACTATTTGCATAGAACCCTTCTGAAACAATCCAACATAATATTAGAGTAGGATAGAAGATAAGTAGAGTTCAATCTAAGGAATATCTATTGAATGTTGAATGTTGGCAAGCAATATTAGATGGAACTATCTCAAATGCTGACTTATCCATCCTTCTGAAGGATAAAAGAAATAAACTAGAAATATTGATAGTTGCTTTGAAAGTAGTAGGGGTAGAAACTCCAGTAGTAGATAGAATGGCAAAAAATCCAGAGAAAACATCCACTAGTTTTAGTTTTCCAATAGGAGAGGTAGGGGGAGATCACAAGATGAAACACATCTCTCCTGCCCACCTTCCAACCTTTATAGGACTACCAATAGAAGATCTAGATCTATTTCTATTTAAATTTGATGTTTTATGTAGATATGTGGATTACACCATAGATTTTCAAAAATTGAAATTATTCCCTTCCACCCTTGAGATTCAGCTTTGTACTATTTCATCAGCTTGGGGGATAAACAGATAACTACCTAGGAATAGTTGAAGAAACTTTTCTTGGATTAGTATCAAGATTTTGGTAGAGCAAGAGATGCAAGAGAGGAAGTCCTAGACATGACATAAAAGGAAGGGGAATCTATGGAAGAATACTGGGATAGATTTAGCTTCAATTTACAAATATCACCCCATTCAAAACTAGAATATAGGTCCCTAAGAAGCATTTTTTGAAAGAATTGACAATGAATCCTTGGAAGCTTTAAATATGATCTCTAGGGGAGAAATTTACCAACACCAAATTGATGATATTTGGCAGTTGTGTCAAAACAATTTGAGAAGAAAAGGTAAGTTGACCCCTAGAAATTTTAAGAAGTCAGCCACTATCACTAAAATAGAAATAGAAAATATGCTAGAGGACCTTAAGAGTGAGATGTTATTATCTCTGGATCTTCAAATGGATACTCTTTTGCTTCAGAGAAATAAGCAATAGAATGAGGTAGCATTGGCTTACTTCTGTCCTAAATGTAGAGGCAAACACCCAAGAAATGAGTCCCCAGAAAACAAAGTTTGTGTATGTGTTGTTTGTAAGAAGGATCATAAAATGAAGTGTCCAAAGCTAATGAAATCTAAAGAGGAACATGAAGTAGAAGAGGTATACTTCATGGATAATAGGAGGAACTAGCAACAGTCTCCTATGGGTAAAAATATGCAATCAGGAATGTCTACCTATGGGGGCAGCAATTACCAAAACCAAGGTCAATCCCAGCCACCCAACATGGGTTGGTATGGTCAAAAACCTTGGAATCCATTTCCTCAAGGAGCAAATCCTTACAACCCTTACCCTTGGAACCAATACTAGTAGCCTAGGAAGTAGTGGAGAAATCATAATGCTTAAAATTAGTACTACTCCAACTCCACTACAACCAAGTCTACCTACTCTTCCTGCACTTAATGGTCTATCAATGATCCAACCTATCATGAAACTTGAGGAGTTGGAAGATTAAAGTGATGAGGATAAGATGATATCTCACTTTTTTCAGGGAGAACCTTCATGTCCTCCTCCTGAGTTGCCATTAGTAGGAGGAAAAGACCACCATATTCAACAAATAGAAGTTGCACCTAGTAGAATGTTGAATATGGATAACAAGTTGATAGCTGAACAATAAACCAAATTGAAACAAACATTGGAAAAACATCAAGATGTCTTTGCTTGGGAGTATTCTGACATGAGAGGAATAGCTCCTAAGACCTGTACTCATAGGATATATATGGAAGACCAGGTTAAACTAGTAAGAAAACCATAGAGGAGAATGAACCCAACCATGAAAGAAATTAGTCAAAACAGAGTTACAAAAACTTCTCATAGTTGGATTCATCTACCCCATTTCAGATAGTGAGTGGGTATCACCATTAGTGGTGGTGCCCAAGAAGAATGGAAAGTGGAGAATTTGTGTTGATTATAGGTTGCTAAATAAAGCAACTAAGAAGGACCACTTCCCTTTACCCTTTATAGATCAGGTCCTTGACACCTTAGCAGGCAAGAAGTACTTTTCTTTCCTGGATGGGTTCAATGGATACAATCAGATCCAAATAGGGGAGGAAGATCAAGATAAAACCACCTTCACTTGTCCATGGGGGACATTTTCTTACCGAGTTTTACCATTTGGCCTATGCAATGCACCTACCACCTTTCAGAGGGTAGTTCTTAGCATTTTTTTAGATATGATTGGAGAGACTGTGGAGGTATACATGGATGATTTCATTGTATATGGTGAAACTTTTGAAATAGCCATAGAAAATATGGAAAAGACACTTAAACATTGTGAGGAAACTAACCTATCCTTAAGCAATGAGAAATGCTATATGCTGATGCAGGAAGGGATAGTTTTAGGACATCACCTTTCTGCAGATGGGATCAAAGTAGACAGAAATAAAATAGAAGTCATCCAAACCCTGCCTACTCCCAAAACACAAAAGGATATCCGTAGTTTCCTAGGATCATCTGGTTACTATAGGAGGTTTATATCAGACTTTAGCAAAACTGCTAAACCTCTTACCACATTGTTAACTAAAGATGCAGAGTTTATCTGGACTGAAGAATGTGAACAAGAATTCAACACCTTAAAGGAAAAACTAATTACTACTCCAGTATTGAGAGGTCCAAATTGGACCATACCTTTTCACATATATGTTGATGCATCTAACAATGCAATAGGCTCAGTACTAGGACAAAAATATGGTGATGATTTTTATGCCATCTATTATGTTAGTAAAAACCTCATAGGTGTTGAACTTAATTATACTATCACAGAGAAGGAGTTTCTTGCAGTAATACATGCTCTTAACAAATTTTATCATTACATTACAGGTTACCAGGTATTTGTACACATTGACCACTCAACGATCAGATACTTGACAAAAAAACCTGGGATTAGTGGTAGAATTATCAGATGGTTGTTGCTCTTGTAGGAATTTGATGTGACAATAGTGGACAAGCTAGGAAAGGACAATGTGGTAGCTGATTTCTTGTCCAGGTTGACACCTCCAGACTATGCAGCTATAGAGGACCAATTTCTAGATGAGCATTTGTTTGCTCTGAATGATCAGATACCTTGGTATGCAGATATGGCTAATTATTTAGCCACTGGTAAAGTATCCCCTACACTTTTACCTCATGAAAAATAGACTTTAATTGAGAAAAGTGTAGATTTCTCATGGATTGATGGGTGCCTGTTCAAAATAGGACCTGATAAAATCATGAGAAGATGTGTTGTTGGAGATGAAATAATTGAAATACTGAAGGCTTGCCATGATGAACCTTGTGGTGGCCATTTTGTAGGAAGAAGGACTGCATATAAAGTGTTGCAGGATGGTTATTACTGGCCTTCACTATTCAAGGATGCAGCCAAGCATGTGAGCCAGTGTGATCAATTTCAGAGGATGGGCAAGACCTACTCTCAGAGATGAGATGCCACTCCAACCACATGTTCACATTGAACCATTTGATAAATGGGGGATGGACTTCGTAGGACCTATTAATCCGTAGTCAGGAGGTAAGAGGTATATCCTAGTTTGTACTGACTATGTGACAAAGTGGGTTGAAGTACAGGCTTTACGTGATTCAAAGGAGAAAACTATAGCAGACTTCTTGTATTCATCAATTTTTACAAGATTTGGGGTCCCAAGGGAGATCACAACAGATCAAGGACCTCAGTTTACTTCAAGGATGATCCAAGAACTCATGCAACAATACAAAATCAGGCATAACAAAACCACTCCCTACCATCCACAGGCGAATGGGCAAGTTGAGGTGACCAACCGAGAGTTGGAAAATATCTTGACAAAGACAGTGCAACAACATAGGAAGGACTGGGCTACTAGATTACCAGAAGTAGTGTGGGCCTACAGGACCACCTGGAAGACTACTACTAGTTTCACACCATTTTAGTTAGTCTATGGGAAAAGTGCCATGATGCCTATAGAGTTTGAAGTCAAAACACTTAGGACTACTATAGAATTGAATATAAATCTGGATGATGCACAAAAAGAAAGAATTCAGTAGCTTAATCAGTTGGATGAATACCGCCTTGAGGCTCTACAAAAAATAGAGATCATTCAAAAACAAAGGGCCAAGTGGCATGACCACCACACTAGGCCAAAGCAGCTTAAAGTGGGAGAATGGGCATTACTCTATGATTCTCGGTTCTAGGAAAGGAAGGGCAAGCTCATGCAGCATTGGATGGGGCCATATGAAGTGACTGAAGTCATCAATAATGGGGTTGTAAGGGTCAGAACAATAGACGACAACAACATTACCTTAACAGTCAATGGCCACCACCTGCGTCCATACCATGTGTCTGAAGCATACATGATTGAGTCTAGATTAGGCATGGGGGAGACCCCAATTGATTCTGATTTTATCTTGAGTCAGTAAGATGTGGACGTAGTCCACATAGTCCCAAAGACAATTATTCTTTCAAAGTTTTCTTTTTTTAGTTGTGTTTTTGTTTTGCAGGAACAATGCCCTTTGTGCAGCTGTTAGGCAGCCTGGGAAACCTAGGCCTAACAAGCACAGGATCCATGAACCTGCACCTTCCAATATTTCTAGGAGAATTTTCTTGTAGTAGGAGTAGCTAGTCCCCATTCAGAGAGGGGAATACTAAACCTGAACCTGCACAAGAGTGTTTGGATTGGTCTCTTTGGACAATAAAACACTCAACTACTGGTTCAGGGGCGGATGCTGATTTTGTTCCTATTTTTCAATCAGAAGCACTGAAGGGCCTGATCAACCTAACAATGCATATACAAGGACAATTCAGCACCCGTTGAATAAAATAAAAGCATCATTTTTTGTATTTTATGGGAATGTGTTTGCTTCCCATTATACGATGGAAGGCACCTACTTCCCATTGTACGATGAAAGGTGCTTGCTTCCCATTGTACGGTGGAAGGTACCTACTTCCCATTGTATAGTAGAAGGTACCTGCTTCCTATTGTATGGTAGAAGGTGCCTGCTTCATGTTATACGCTTTATGGCACCTGACTCCTAGTATGTTACGAAGATGGCGCCTGCATCCCATTTTCTAGCAGATCAACACTTGACTCCTAGTTTCTCCAGGAGAATGACCGACTTCCAGTTTTTAGGAAACTAACACCAAATCTTCTTAGCATATGTAAAAAAAAATGAGTTTGTATAAAGTTTATTTTATAAGTACGACACCCGATAGTTAGCAAAAAGGTGTCTGCTTCCCATGTTAGGCATAAGCGCCTGATTGCTAAGGTGCCTGCTTCCCATGTTAAGCAAAGTGCTCGATTCCTAAGGTGCCTATTTTTAATTTCCAAGGCACCTGCATGCCATAATTCAAAAAGAAGGCACCTAATTTCCATACAAAAAAGGTGCCTGATTTTCATCTATTATGGTCATTTTCTGCCTTGACAGAATAACACGTCAACATTGGGATGTGGCTCGAGCCACGTCAGCACCCCATGCACGTGCAAAGTCAAATCTACCATGGACAAAATTAAAAGTTGACATCAACCAACTTTTGAGGAGGGGATGTTTGTCGTCCCAAGGAGATACATTTTTTCTAATTTTTGTTTTGAATTTTGTAGGATTTCTTGAATAAGTCACATTGCAGCTACCAAGAACCAATCACATCGAAGAAAATTCATTGCATGGGAACCATGGCCATCATTGTCCATTGTAGTTTTCCCAATCATCAAATTCCAGCCAATAGCGATGCACCATGGATATCTACGCATATGCACCCACGGAACGAATTTAGGTGCATGTTTAAATTTTCTATTTTTTGTCTATATTGTTTTCATGAACATGTGTGTCTATGGAAATGTGCCAGCACAACCCCCCATTATTGCCTTAACCACTTGAACAAATCCACTTGGCATGGTGCTGCATGGCATACCTCTGATTGGTCAATAGTTTATGGTTATCATCTCCGCACAATCGGGCACATGCTCGAAGGAAATTTACTATGGATAACCATAATCACTATTGATTACGGTAATTAACCACCTGCGTGCATGAACGCAATTGTTTTAAAAATCTTCTTACCAGCTACTGTGAAGCCACCTTCAGAGAAAGAAATAAAAATAGAGAAGTGCAGCACAATAGCAATTCGAAGAGGAATCAGAAGCATCCCTAAGTGAATTATGAGCTAAAGGAAAAGCATGGGGGGAAATCAAAGAATCACGACCTCAAGAAGAGTGAGTCGATCGACTGCTCGAGCATTTTTGCAGATGTCCAAACATAGTTGGATGCTACAGAATGGATGGACTACTGTCGACTGGTCAGTTAGGGCCAGGATGCGGTGGTGGCAAATGAATTTGCGATATCAATGAGAGATGGGGTCGTGCACATGTGGGGGCTGGAGATCCCAATCACTGAGGACTATATCACTAGAGTTACGGGCCTCCCTATGATAGGGGAGTGCATGTACAAGGAGGATAACCTTACCCTCTATGCATAGAGATTTTTTGGAGCACCAATCGAGTACCTAACATGCACTGGCTTGCCAAAATGGCACATTCCTAAGCTTTGGAGGGTATTTTTTGAGTAGATCACCCGCTTCTTCACATGCTCTGGTAGGTACTCTCATTTGAATGCCAATCACTTTCATTTTCTCAATCACATCCTGCATGGGGATAAAATCAATGTCCCCCATTACCTTGCATGCACCCTAAGATATGAGGCCAGGTGATACCAAGCAAGCACCACCTCTGCCCTGGCTCACCATGGCTTGATTTTGGCCTTGGTGCGATATGCAGAGTCACATAGAAATGTGATAATTGAGGAAGTTGTGGGCACTAGTGTAGTAGTAGGGGCACAAGCAGAGGGGGAGGTGCCAATTCAAAATGAATAGTCAGCCCAGGAGGTGATAGAATGAGAAGAGACGGTGCTTGCATCCCAGCCTATAGGAAATATAGGGGAAGCAGGACAAGCCTCATCCCCTATTTTTCCCCAATTTGAGGAGGAAGTAGGACAGGCTCTGTCTCCTTCTACACCTCAATTCGAAGATGAGGCAGAGCAATATTTCATGCCCATTTCCACCAGGATGCGAAGTAGAAGAATGAAGGCATCAAGGGTGGTTTCGAGCTCATCCGACGAGGAGACACCAATCGATGAGCTCAACAGGGAGGAGTACTTGGCCCACATTTTATAGGACATTTCTAGTGGGCCAACTCCTCAACAGGAGGTGGCCATGGAAGATGTACCACCAGAAGGCCAGACGGAGGATTTGTAGCAACAACTGCAAGATTTAAGAGAGCAGGCTTCCACTTGGGAAGCCAAATTTAAAGAAGAACGGGCTCTATTTGAGGAGTTCCAAAAGGAGGCTGCATTAAAAATGCATGAATTGTATCAAACAATTCAACAACTGTAGAGACAATTGTAGTTGTAGGGTAGACCAATAGGAGCCGAGCAGCCAACCAAAGTTGATGCGATAGTGCAGATCGATGGGGCAACAGAAGTACCCCCTAAAAATACAAAAATATAATAGGGAGATGTTGTAATGGAAATAGAGTAGCCCTATTCTACGTATCCTTATGTAGAGCAGATACTTTAGGAGGATGAAGTTGAGGTTGAGGAGCCTCAAAATATAGAACAACCTACAAAGGAAGGAGATGAGGAGGAAAAGGAGATGGAGGTCGAAGAGCCTCAAACTTTAGGCAAGGAGGGAGAGACAGAGCACTCTCCAGTTGATGTAGGGGCCGAACAGCCTCAAGAGGAAGAAGTAGTCCCTATTGAGCAGCAATTTGCTATAGAGGAAAAAGAGGCTCAACACCTGAATCCCCTGTACACTAGGAAATAGCAGTTGCACCAACACACCCTAGGGTACAACAAATCAAGTTGAGATCAAAACAAAAAGCCACAAGGCCATCTCAGCGATGACCCAGAACCAGAGCGAGAGTTGCCGAGTTGAAGGTATTGGGTATCGAATCTGATAAGGAATCAGAGCTAGATTCTGATGAGGAATGGGAGGTAGCAAAGAATCTGTTTACTACCCAAAAATAGAAATTTGAGGAGCTTAAGGAGGAAATTAAGGTAGAAAAGAAGAATTGGAAGAAGGCCTCCAAGAAAGCCCTCAAGGAATCAGAAAAAGAGGCCAGGGAGCAATCTGGCAGGCCTCACAAGAAAATTCTAGTTGCCCAACCTAAGTAGTTCTAGTACTTGTATGGGTCAGAGGATGGAAATCCTTCAAGGATGCAGGCATATTTTAAAAGGATGGGATTTCTAGGCCTTGTGCAATAGGAAGATCTAGCATCAAGCAATAGAACTCCCCCAATGGCAAAAATAGAGGTCCAAGTTGAACCTGAGCTTGACCCAACAGGGGCAGATTTTCCCACAGCCAAGGTTGCTAAGGAATCTAGCATCCCATTTGGTGATAAAGAATCAGTGCCTATGGGTGAAAAGTTGCCACTTCACCATGAGTACTAGAAAATGGTTGAGCCTGCATTCTAGAAGGATGCCACTAGTTTCTTTGGTTATTATCTGAACATTGAAAAAGGTAAGGTGGCCTAGACCAGAGAACCACCCAAGAAGAGAGCAGGGCCAAGTGAACCAGTTTGGCATAGCAAATGCCAAAAACAGTAGGGTCAGGAGACAACCACTCCCAAGGCACCAAAGGGGTGAAAGCCCCGGGACAAAGAAAAATCCAAGGCCGCTAAGAAGAAGAGGACACAGACCAACAGGGCTTACTGGGATGTTGTAAACAGAACTGGTAATTACCAGTTCAAAGTGGCACAGGGACGTGCCACCCCTTAAGCATGGGGGGATGATGAGCCACATAATTGCTCATTTTTTGTACTCTTTTCCCCATAATATGTGACATATATTCTTGTAGATATAAATGTTTTATGGAAATTATATATATAATTAACAGTTTATTTTGCATGTTCTCTAATATTTATCTTTAAGTGTAATTTATGTAGATTTAGTGGAAATTGTTGCATTTTGGCATGTTTTCATCGAGGTCCCACTCGGACCTAGCACTTGCAATTTTATGAAGGAAAAACATCTATGGAATATCGATGAAGAGGTACAAAGTTAGGCGCCCAAATTCCTTTGAAGTGCCTGACTTCTATTCGGCACTTAACTGTTAGGCGTCTACTTTCCATTAGGCACCTGCTTCTCGTTAGGTGCCTGCTTCCCATAAAGCACCTATTTTTGTTAGGTGCTTACTTCTCGTTAAAAGGCACTTGCTTCCCAACTTCTGCATACAAGGCACCTACTTCCTAACTTCTTCAAACGCAATGCCTGATTTCCACTAACGCCAAACTACAACACGACTCTGTGGTCGGTAGAACAGAGCAAAACTTTAGCAACCAGCATGAAAGGAATTCCAGCATTGAAACTAGACATGGGACAATGTCAAAGATGACTCATCACCCATATTCCAGCTGATACGTAAATTATTTATGTAAATTGGGTAAATAAATATCAGACATATTCTGGAAATAGAATACGCTGAAATATCATGATATTTTGCCCGATTCCTTCAATTAAGCAAGCAGTTGTAACAATGAATCATTTTTTGATTCATCCTGAGAATTGTAATAGGGCTGGCCGCATATCTTATAAATATGCAAGCCACCCCTGAAGAAGACCCCCCAAACTTTTCTTGTAATTTTCTTCTACTGCAACTGTTAATAAAATCTCTGAGCATTTTCCTGTAAAAATCTTCTAAAGCATCCAGTGATATTTTACCACGGGCAGAACCTGCTGGAAGCATGGGCCCACTTACAATAGAGTTCTTCCCTATTTCCCTATTTTTTGTATTTATTTTCATAGATTAATTTGCTTTCTAGTTATTTCCCCTATTTTCTGTGATTTCCAGCAAGGTAGTAATTTAGATTTTAAATGCTTTCAGTCCTATTTTCTTAGACATAGCATGAGATTATTGGTTTAAATACAAACTTCAACGAATACCAAATACCCCCCAAACCATAATCTAAGGGACTCATCTCCGAAGGAGAAATTATAAGCATATATTTTGCATGGTTGCTCACAAGACTACGAGCTACCCTGGGTTGACAATTAAATGGAGGCAATTAATTGAACCATAGAAAAACTAACCAATGTTTTGCCCTATAAAGGGGCCTGCTTATTTATTTCATTCATGCTTTGTAATTATTTCCTTAGATTGCCATGGTTTTGCCTTAATGTGAATCCATAAAATGAAGTGTTTTTCATTTATTATATTTGCATTAATCTGTCTTACCCTAAATCCCTGTTAGTGGGTTCATTTTAATCTTCATATTAAGATGCAAAGTTAGAGTGTTGTGGAATTATCCACTTAATTTTAAATACATGTGTTTAATGTGAGATTGTAGTCAATCTTTGCAAATAGTGGGTTCAATTTTATCTTTAGATTAATGTTCCACTAATTGCAAAGTTAGGAGTTAGTAGGTTAGAAATAATGTTAGAGAGTTAGAAAGTTAGCAAGTTAGCATTCATTGCTTTATCTACACTTAATATGAAGTATTAGGTTAGTAACCCTCCCTCCTAGACTAATTTTATCTTGTTTATGCCATGTGAAAATTGTGCAGATCCATTCCTTTTAATACTCTTGAAAGATTATCCAAATAATTATAAATGTAAAAGCTCAAAAAACTAATTACTTGGATCATGTACACTCTAGATTTCCCAGATCATATTTATGATGTAAATAGGATCTTTTGGGATTCTGATTTTCAGATTGAGAATTTCCCAAAATAAATTTTGGGTTGTGCAAAAGCAAGAAAACTTGCATGAGGAAACTACAACTAGCTATACTAAATATGGAATAAAAATGTAAATGTAATATGGTATCATGCTCCCCTACCTTGCAAAACCAAATATCATGAGTTACTCACGAGGATAACCCAACCTGATAAAACCTGCAATAGCACAATCATATTAGATCAAGTGCTAGACTCAAAGGAAAAATAGAACCTACATCGACATAAACCTTCACATAGTGTAACCTCCTAAGAGCATTCAACACTAGATATAAGTTTAAAAATTCAGCAAAAAGAATGGACATTAACACAATAATCCTCAAAAATGAACTCCTTCAGTATTGCTCACAAGGTGCAAGTTTTTGGATCAATGTGCATCAAAATGGTATTCTTTTATTACAAAAATTCTAGCCCCTTCAACATGGTCTTCCATGGGTATTTGAAATTTTTAGGAACCCTTTCATTTCATCTCCCCTTTGGTCCCTATTCCAAAATACTCAACCATAATAATACTAAAAAGGCCCCAAAAATAATATCTAACCCTTACAAAAATATGGGTTAGGATTGTGGGTGCTACCAAGGCCACAAAAACCCATACTTATAACATATTCTACCTAAGGGGTACGTGATATATCTATATTAATCAACAAAAACATTAAAATATTCAAAACTCCTTTATCAACCTTTGGGAAGTGCTAGCGTGACACGAACCTGAGTCGATGGGGTGTAAGCCCTATTTGGCTTGCCCCTATCACTACACCCAAGCTTGGACTGAGAACCAAGCCTTGTGATCAACACTTTATTTCTCCTCACTATACGGTGCTCATTCAAACAATACTCCTCTATGTTATGCTCCTCCTATGTGGTGCTCTACTCGATGGCAATTTCAGGCCCTCCTTCAGCATCATACATCTCTTCAAAAACTCACCCATGTTTATCAATCGACCACTTTGATGCATGTTTAAGGATGAAGGAGAGACATCAGGATTTATTGGCTAGGAGGGTGTTATGATTACTCTATCTCACCAGTTATGGCCCTGACTGGTGACGTCCTTGTCACCTACCACTTGCTATCAGTGGTAGTGGTTTGGTGAGGGACGTTGTACCACATTCTCTCCACCACATATCTAGGATGATTTTTATTGTTCTGCATCCCAATGTTACCATCAAAATCATGTAACTCACCCTACAATTTTAACCCTTGGATGAACCATGTGTACGTGGGATATTATGGTTTATGTGGAAAATTTGTTTATCCACCTGCATCCTATCATTACTTCCAAGTGTTTCGTGAGGTGAACTTCGCCCGTAATTTTTTGACTATCTTTGAGTAGTCTCCCCCCTATGCCACTCAGTGTCAAGGTTCCCTCATTGATCTCCCATCCACACGAAAATCTAACACATCTCTACCCTACTATCTCTATTTTTGTCTTGACTCCATTGCTATGTATTGACTCCGTTGCTTCGCTATCCTTTGGCTAGCGTGTCCGCTGCTCCACTAGCGACGGTCCCCCTGTACACACATTTTAAATATTAGACCACAAAGGGGTGAGACTAACAAAGATAATTTTAACAAAAGAACTTTATTAACCTAACATGATATTTATCGAGATATGACCTCAAAACCCCAACATAGAGATAAATCTGCATAACAATAACATGAAGACAAACTAACTACAAAAGAAACAAAATCAAAAAAAAAAAAAACCTAAAGACAACTATAAAGAACAATATAAAACACAATAAAGAATCAAAAATAAAAAACCACGCTAAATAAAATAAACAAAGCAACCACAAAATAAACAATAACCTTTAACCTAAAACATAACATCGACTAACACAAACCTTTTAAAACAAAGGAAGACTAATAACTAAAACCAATAATTAAAATTTAATTACTGAGCAATATTAAATATTACCTTTCTAGCCATGACAACTCACAAATATCAAGCCATACCCTACTAGCAAAGTGATCCCCATTAATACCATATTCAATAAAAATCAAGGGACATACAACAACCAAAAGAAACATCCAATTGCTAAATATTGCATGGATGGAGATTAAATGGCTAGATTTTGGTGTCTACAGATGCCCCTTTTTGTACTGTGTTGCATATAATACAATAAAGTACGAAAATACAAGATACCTATTTTGGCCAGGTGCAAAAGCAACTTCTCTTGGGATGTGAAGCGCGAGCTTAAAGATAAAAGAATAAAATAATTTTGAATTTTGCATAGCTTACCCCCTCAATTGGTGAATGAGGTTACAGATGAATCTCATGAGCCAATTGAAAAATCTATGCAAATAGAATGTGGATGATATGAATGATGTAAAATGTAGTACCGTTATTGCCTCAATGGTTGGAAGGGGGTTGTTGAGAAATGTATTTTTTTGCCCCAATAGATGAAGAGTTTTCTAAAAATGTGTGATGGAAAATGTGTCTATTTTTGCCCCAACATATGAAGGGATTTTTTCCAAATGTAGATGCCATGATCATGTAAAATGTATCCCATTGTGGGAGGATCAAAACTAAATGTGGTTACCCCAAATTTGGGGTGATTCGATGCTATTGAAGAAAATGCCTTATTGGCGTCATTGAGTATGCAAGTTATGAAGATGCAGGATGACAGAGTCAACGTAGGGGTCGTGTAGTGACTATGGAAAACTCTTCACCTAATTCCAAAATATAACCAATCAACCTATCAGGATTGCCTGTCTTGTGACAATGATAAAATGAATTAGTGATTTGATATTAATTATCCATGTTTTCTTACCCCACAAAAAAGGACATCAATGACTGCTTTTGTGCAAATTGTTCTTGGTAAGGTTTCACTCAAAATGTGAAGTACCAAATGTGATTGTGATTTTGAGCAAGAGGATATGGAATGATGAAAATGACCATGTCCTTATGGTAGGTTATTCATCTTACCGAATTACATGGATGCAAATCGCTACAATCGCAAAGTATATAGAATAGACCACTAGATATGAGTTTCACTTGAATTTGTAGGTGAACTTGGCAAATATTGAATGTAAATACAATTGTTGGTGGATTTTATGGTGACATGAAGATGTGATGATAAGAAATTTATTAATGAATGCAATGTGGAGTGATTTTGTGGAGGAAAGTTACATTTTTGAATATATGGATTCAAGTGATTGAATCTATTTTTGCCCCAACAGATGAAAGGGTTTTTTGACATGGGAAATTACAATGCAATGATTGTGTCTATTCTTTGTCCCAACATATGAAGGATTTTTTTTGATGATGTAAGTTTCCTTATGGTGATTTACCCATTCTACCATATTGCATGGATAACCAGTCGCTGCAACCTCTAGGTTAAATAGGATAAACCACTAAATACAAGGTTCACTTGTACTTGTGTTTGTTCTTTGCCCCAATAGATGAAGGGTTTTTGATAATGTAAGTGTCCTTATGGTGATTTATCCATCCTATTGGATTGCATGGATAACTAGTCACTGCAACCACCAGGTTAAATAGGATAAACCACTAAATACAAGGTTCACCTGTAAAGTGCCAAGGAATTTGATTATGTTGAATGCAATGGTTGTGTTTATTCTTTTTCCCAACAGATGAAGGGTTTTTAGAAAATGAAATTATTGCGTATGTTTTGTGCCCCAATAGATGAAGGGTTTTTGAAAGGGAAAATGAAATGACTATAAAAAATGTAATGAATGTGTCTATTCTTTTCCCTAATTTATGAAGGGGTTTATGAAATAAGGAAATATAGGGAATGTGTTTATTCTTTGCCCTAACATATGAAGGGGTTTATAAAATTAGGAAAATACAATGAATGTGTTTGTTATTTACCCTAATAGATGAAGGGATTTATGAAATGGAAAAATGTGATGAATGTGTCTATTCTTTGCCCTAACATATGAAGGGGTTTTTGATGATGCAAGTGTCCTTATGGTGATTTACCCATCCTACAGGATTGCATGGATAGCCAGTCGCTTCAACCACCAGGTGACTAGGATAAATTACTAAATACAATATTCACTTGTACTTGTGTCTGTTATTTGACCTAACATATGAAGGGTTTTTTGAAATGGGAAAAATGTGATAAAATGATTGTGTCTGTTCTTTTCCCTAACAAATGAGATTTTTTAAATGGGAAAATGTAATGAATGTGTCTATTCTTTACCCTAACATATGAAGGGGTTTTTGATTATGTAAGTGTCCTTATGGTGATTTACCCATCCTACCGAATTGCATGGATAACCAATCATTGCAACCACCAGGTGACTAGGATAAATCACTAAATACAAGGTTCACTTATACTTGTGTATGTTCTTTGCCCTAACAAATGAAGGGTTTTTTGAAATGGGAAAATTGTGATAAAATTATTGTGTCTGTTATTTGCCCTAACATATGAAGGGGTTTATGAAATGGAAAAAAATGAGCAAATTCCATGTTTTTAGCCGATGAATAAGGCTAGGAAACTCCGTGTTTTTGGTCGACGGGTAAGGCTAGGAAACTTTGTGTTTTTAGCCGATGGGTAAGGCTAGGAAACTTCGTGTTTTTAGCCAACAAATAAGGCTAGGAAAAAAATGAGTGGATGTGAAGATGTAATTGATGCATTCTATTTTTGCCCCAACAGATGAAGGGATTTTTACCAATGTGGATGGTGTGAATGCAAGACAAAAGGTGCAACCTTTGACAAAAGGATGCAATCTTTTGAACCTAGCAATGGATGTGGATGATGATGTGAGGTGTTTGCGTGATTGAATTATTTGTTGAATTGGTGGGAAAATGTGTGAGACCTTGAGCACCCCCAAGTTGTGTTATCGTTTATTTTATTGGGGGACGATGTTATACCTTGAACACCCCCAATTTGTGATGGTTTTTTGCTTTTTCTAGCAATCTTTGCATATGCAAGTTATATATAGATATATATACATGGATTATACTTTTTGTGTTATATTTTTGTGTGAATATTTTTGTGTAATGCATGTTTATGTTTATGATTAATGCATATGATATGTTATGGATGATTAATGCAAGATGGAATATATGGATGATTAATGCAAGATGGAATATATGGATGATTAATGCAATATGGAATGTGCTAATGATCATTTATAGTTTAAATTTTTGCTTGACCATTTTTTAGCATTGTTGTTTAATCAGGGGCACCAACGTGGTGGTGAATGAGATGGATGATCTATGAACTAACATGGATTTTTACATGGAAGAAGATATGGATGTTGATATGGAAGAAGATATCGATGTCGATATGGAAGACTGCTTGTTTTACAGAGACTCAAACATCCTAGTGGTATTAAGCAAACCCACTAAAATTGCCTAATTCCTCTAGGACCAAATGTGTGTGCAATAAATTCATTTACTAAATCAAGAGCATGGTAATGACCCTAGACAATCAAGAACCAATGTGTGTGCAAGTGAGTTCATTAACTCATCTTGAGTAAATTGGGTAAACATGTTATGGATGAAATCAAGAAGCTAGCTTGTTCATATGAGCGGTCAAAGGTCTCTTTTAAAAGAGATATGTCGCCATGCATGAGCATACTCCATTGCCATTCAAGCATCTATAGCTCCGGTGGAGGCTAACTCCATAGTCCATGACTTTTATTTTTTATCTCTTAAGTTTTGGGGATGACTACCTAACCGTCTGACTAGAAATGTAGTCCGATCCTTAAACCCAATTGATCAGTGGTGTGTGATGTAAAAGATTGAGTTTTTTTTAGGGATTTTTCCATACTCTTTCTTTTATTTTTGGAATTGTGGTAGTGGTGAAAACCACTATTTTTATGGACTATGTTTCATGATGGGACCATCAAAGATGACCCTTTTTGATTCAAGGTTCATACCAAGTATGGTGTCATCCCTGTTTGACATAAGGTATTTTTAAGATGTGAAAATTGTGCTTGGTTCAAGAATATTTTTGGAATAAATTTCCAAACTCAATATTTTCTTAGTGTATATGTGCAATGGTCCTAAAAGAAATCGACATGTATTTTGGAGGTTGCCTATAACACTAGGAATGATTAAGTGATTGCAAACACCTAGTATTTGTGAATGTGGCTTGTGTTAATGAAAATTTGGCTTTATGGAATGGTGTGGATGATGTTGTGAAGGTGCCTCTGATTAATGCAACATGACTTTATTGGACCAATTAAGACCTTGAACTTAATAAATGATCCTTAATATGAAATGTGAATGCAATGAATGAAATGTAATTTTATGAAATGTGGGTGAATGCATTGTTTTTGGAATGCAATATGAAATGCAATTTTATGAATGAAATGTATGCAAATTAAGTGTAATGTTTTTGTGTATAAGCCATGTATACATATATGAAAATATTATTAAGCATAGACTACTATCGATGGGATGATGTTCAAAGGTTTTGAATTATTTTACTCCCCTAGCCTAGCAAGCTTGTAAGGCAAACAACCAACATGTGCAAATGCAAGATGATAAAATAATGGGAATGCAACGCAAGGATTTTTAGAGTAATCCAAGGATTGGTTCTATTTTTACCCTAACAGAGAAGGGGTTTTTTATTTGGAGAATGAAATGATTATGGATGAAAGTGAATGTGATTGTGATGAACTGATTGTGGAAATGTAATGGTGGATGTGAAGATGTCATGGTAATGAATGATGGAGTAATTATGAAAATGCAAGTGATGAGTTCTATTTTTGCCTCAACAAAAAGAGGGAATGGTATAGAACCATGTTAATGATAGAATGGATATTGTGGAGCCATGTTAATGGTGGAATGGCGTATGTGCAACCATGTTAATGATGGAATAGTTGTTGTGGAGCCATGTTAATGTGGAATGGTTGTTACGGAGCCATGTTAATGATGGAATAGTTGTTGAGTAGCCATGCTAATGATGGCATGGTTGTTGATGAAACCATGTTAATGTGGATTGGTTATTGTGTAGCCATTTTAATGATGGAATAGTTAATATGAAACCATGTTAATGATGGAATGGTTGTTGAAGCCATGTTAATGGTGGAATGATTTTTGAAGCTATGTTAATGGTGGAATGGCTAAGATGAAACCATGTTAATGATGGAATAGCTATTGAAGCCATTTTAATGGTGGAATGGTTGAGATGAAGTCATTTTAATGGTGGAATGGCTGTTGTGGAGCCATGTTAATGATGGAATGGCTATTGTGGAGCCATGTTAATGATGGAATGGTTGTTGTGGAGCCATGTTAATTATGGAATGGCTATTTGTAGAGCCATTTTAATGTTGGAATGGTTGTTGTGGAGCCATTTTAATGATGGAATGGCTATTGTGGAGCCATGTTAATGATGGAATGGTTATTGTGGAGCCATGTTAATGATAAAATAGCTATTGAAGATATGTTAATGATGGAATGGCTAATGTGTAGCCATATTAATGATGGAATGGCTATGATGAAGCCATGTTAATTATGGAATGGCTAAGATGAAGCCATGTTAATGGTGGAATTGATAATATGAATCCATATTAATGGTGGAATGGTTGTTGAAGCCATGTTAATTATGGAATAGCTAAGATGAATTCATGTAAAATATGAATGGTTATTGAAGCCATGTTAATTGTGAAATGTCTAAGGTGAAGCCGTGTTAATGATGAATGGATTTTGAAGCCATGTTAATGGTGAAATGGCTAAGGTGAATCCATGTTAATGTGGAATGGCCGAGATGAAGCCATGTTAATGGTGGAATGTCTTAGATGAATCCATGTTAATGGTGGAATGGCTAAGATGAAGCTATGTTAATGTGAAATGGTTAAGATGAAGCCATGTTAATGTGGAATGGTTAAGATGAAGCCATGTTAATGATGGAATGGCTATTGTGTAGCCATGTTCTCTTCTTAGATTTTTTTTGTGAGGAAGATGTGATACCTTAAGCATCCTCAATTTTCTTAATATACTCGATGATTGATTTGGTACCAATATCCTGATTAGATGGGTTGGATGGATCGTTGGTGGAAAATACTTTCAGATCAATAAGATCTTGGACAACATCTTTAAATACATGGTAGTTGTTGATGTCATGGCCCGCTTGTTGATGATAAGGATAGTACAAATGCTCCTTAAAGTGTTTGCCTCATTTGGTTGGGTCTCTTGGTTTAATTTCTAGAAGTGAAATATCTTGTGCTTTGTAAAGCCTTTGAAAAATGGTTGAATAAGATTCTGAAAGCACCATGTATTTGTGAGGGGGCTTTGTAGGACGTTTGGTGCATTTTTCCAATTGTGTTGGATTTTGAAATTGTGGTACAAGTATTGAAACTTGAGATGTGGATTGTGAAATTGGATGTTTCCACTATTGTGGTTGCTGACACTGATGATGACTCAACTGTAACTCAATGTTAGTGAGTCGAGTTAAAATTTGTTGTAAAATTTTAGTGTGTTGACAATATGATTGTAAGCCTTGGTTGGCTTATTGAATGCATTGGGATGTGATGAATGGATTTATGAATGGATGAGATTAAGTGTGTTTTTGGAGGTGTGATGAATTGGGGGGCATGGAGTGAATTTGATGATGATGAGGTTGGTAAATAGATGCTTGTGAATGAAGAAAAGGAGATGATGTATGAGGACTATGGATGGGTTGACTCATAGGAATAGAATAGGTTGATGGAGGTATGGGATTGGAAACCATAGAATATTATGGTGCCCATGAAGGTTTTTGGGTGATAAATGAGGGTTGAGTAAAAATAGGTTGAGGCATAGAGTTCACTTGAACTTGTTGTTGAGTTGTCTACCGCTTCTTGAGTAATTTTTTCAAATGTTTCCATGCTTCATTAATTTCTAGATCATCATTGGAAGGCATGGATAAATATAGAATAGTTGATGTGGATGGGGGACAAGTGGCAATGGAAATTACAACTTGATTGGATGAAATGGGTGCTTGTGAAGCAACATTGACTTGTGCTTCATACCAAGGGAGGCTTGAGGGCTGGGATGAGACAATTTCCTATTGTAAAGAAGGATCATGTCTAGGTGAGTTGGGGTGGACCCTAAGACAACTAGACAACTAGAAGACTTCATGAAAGCTTCTACTCTTGCCATGTCTATATGGGTAATGTGGTTATCAATGGTAGGGTAGGTTTACTCTGCTTGGGTCATGGCCATATGATAGGCTATGGGTGGTAAATAATGTGAGGGACCTACAAATAAAAATGCGTATGTTACATTCAATGAATCTACCACAAAAGTGGTAGGGAATGTGGATGAAGGTTCCATTAAGTTATCTTGACTTATAGATTTCTTTTGATTTCTAGTTAATACCATAAGAAAAATAAATCAAGATACAAATTAAAACACCAAATGTAACACAAAAACTAAAATTCTTAAGGAAACAAACAATCAATGCTAAGTTTCAACCAATATGGCTTACCTTGTTCATTGATTATCTCCTTTTAATGTGTATTCATTTTATGTGTTAGTTTTGTGTGTTTTGATATTATAATATTACTTAATTAAACAAAGGTAAAATATATGGCGAAGATAGGGCAACGAGATTCTTGTTGGTGATGAAATCCAACAAGTTTGCTCAAGGGTATCCTATGGTGGCTATGGACAGAGATTGGTGGATGGAGGTAAATTCCACCGTCACCAAATCTCAAGCAATGGTTGGTGATGAAATCCAACCACTATTGTTTTGAATGAAACATGTTGTGTGTGAATTTATTTTTGTATATTACCATGTAAAAACGATGTTAAAAACAACAAATTTCATAGATTTAAGTTAGGAAGTGACATAACCAAAAAGCATGCACCTATCTACTGTATTAGTCTATAGTCATCATAAAAGCGTAAAAGCTTGACACATTGCATAAATTCAACAAAATGATATTTCTTATATTGATTATGAATGAATCTCTGTTACAAATATGCCCCTCTTAGGGTCACTTGAATGATGATACAGTTTATACAATTGCCAATGCCCTCAATAGGGTAGGCGCATTAATATTGCCCTTTGACTAGTCGCAAACTGCCTTGGGGTGGAGTTGACCCCCTTCTTCGCGATGTGGAAGGATTATGATATAGACTCCTCTTGTACCTATCTTCCTACGATCAAGAAACAACAACACACGATCAAAAATATAGATAGCCTCTCATAATGAGGCCCTTTAAGGAAACATACATGATAATGCCATTTAAACTAATAATCAAGAAAACATAAAGAAAACCTTTAAACTATGCTAATTGAATCAAGATTTGTAATATAGCATAAAGGAGATCATTAGACAAATAATGCATGGATCAGATAACAAAATAGAAGCATAGAGGTGCATAAAAGATCCACAAATATCCTAATTAATGCAAAGCATGAACTATCTATTCTAAGCTAATTCCTACGGTCAAAATTCTTCTAAACTACAATTAAACCTAAGAAATGATTAATCTAACCTATTTAACCAGACAAAAATGAAAAGAGTAAGGTGATCTGTCACCTATTGCAAACCGCAGCTCTGGTGAGCGGTCTGCACTGTGAACCATGGCTGACAACCATGGTTTGACCTCTGATAGGTTTACCCTCAAAATCAGGGGCAGTGGGCTTGATCTCCTTGTCCAAATTGATGTTCAAGGGTCACCTTCGTTGTCCTCAGACTGATTTGGTGGTCAATTCGATGTGAAGGGCCTTCGTTTGCCCAGATTTGCGTTTCTTGATCCTCCTAGGCACCTAGGGCATCCATAATGCAATTCATCATGAATGGTGGCAAAAGGGTCGGGGATTAAGTGCAATAGCTCTATCTCTTAGTATACTCAGTTTGAGTGTACAATTCGCTAGGGCTTCGCTGCTCAAATCTCCAATGCTTGCTTCTCTTTTTCTCCCCATTTGGAGGGGGTATTTATAGCATGCCCCTAGGGCTAGGGGTGGCTTCATGGAGAAGCCAAGACCAAGAAGGGTGGTTAGGATAGTTGGGATGGAAGCCTCTAGAATATTTCATCCTTCAACTACCTTCTTCTAGATCTTTTGGCCATTCCAACCAATTTGGCTTGGATGGAAGGCCTAACTGAACTTTAGTTAAGACCGTAGGTCACAGTTGTGGTCCAGACTATAGACCATAGGTGTCAACCATGGTTTAGACTGGAGACCGCAGGTCTGGGCTGTGGTTCAGATTGATTAGGCCAAAATGCCTAAATTGAGTGGTTAGAACCACTGCTCTATCTTGGAGTCTATCCAAGATCCTCCATATGGTCTTGTAGCATGTCCATATGAGTAGTCGCCCTCGGCATGACATGTTTTAGGTGTCTACAGATGCCCCTTTTGAGATGCATTGTGAGATTGAACAATGCTGAGCAAAAATATACATCCTAAAATGATGCCTAAGGTTCTATGATGATCATTAGTTGGATCAACATTAGATGCCCCAGGTCCAGCAAAAGGATGTGCATCTTAGAATCATTGCTTCCAACTCATGAAAGGCTTACATTTTGACAAGTCTGCACTCATCATCAGACGTTCGGATAGCATCAATGCCAAGTATGGGTATCTTCTGACCCATAAATCTGAAGGATGAGAGTTACAAACCAATTATCATATTTGTTATTTACCCCAAGCAAAGGGGGAAGCTTATGATAGTTGTTGACAATGATTCACAAGAACGAACACAATTTTGACAAGATCAGGGGATCTACGATCTCAGGGATCTTCTACCGACTTTGATTATGATTATGAAATTATGACTACCCCCTCAAGCGATGAGTCGATGAGGGTAATGACAATGTATGAAGTGACGAAATCGCTTGACCATAATGAATGATCCTAAACAAATTTAGATTCGAGCCTTTTAATGCCTTGGCTAGGCCTAGTTCAGCTTATGATTGCAACTCTTAGTAGTATTTGCACATTTCTATCCCATGGAGCAGTCAAGCTACAATAGCCATCTTAAGGAATCAAAATGATACAAATGCAATTAGACTTGTGTTGAATCATATTTATCGATGATTTGCTGAAAGATGTCATAAAAGAAATGACAATTTTACCCCAAATGTCCTTATGGTGATTTACTCATCTTGCCGGATTGCATGGATCGCAACTCGCTGCAACCGCCAAGTGTATAGGATAAATCACTGAATACGAGGCGCATTTGGTTTTTAATTATTTGATTTTTTTTGTTTTAATTTTGCATTTATTTGATTGATCCTGGTGCTTTTAACATCACCAAATTTGCAATTTTAATCATTGATTTTGAATTTTTATCCAATGGGAGTCATTAATTTGCTCTTTTAGACCTTCCCACGATGGGTTTTGAGTGCATTTAATGCTAGTTGGACCATGGGTATGGTCTACGATTTAATTTTTCAAATTTTGGGAACCGTGGGTCAGACCTACAGGTGAAAAACCCTAGTTTCGAACCGCAGGTGTCAGCTGCAGTTCGCCGAGACTAGGAGAACCTATAAATTGAATTCCCATTTGAAAATTTTCATTATTTTCTTGCAAGCACTAGCAATTTGAGAGCTCTGAGAGTGAGAGAACCTTCCCTGATCCAAAATGCTACCACACTCTACCATAATTACACTCATCTACCTCGATGGTGGATCCTGATCAGCCATCTACTAGCCGAGGCTAGGGTGCGAGCAAGGTAACTCAAAATCGAGACCTCGCACTCAATACCAGTAAAATGAACCACATTAAGTAATGTGGATAATGAACCTCACTAAACTACTGGTAATGAACCCCACTAGTCTAGGTTAGCTTAGGATTTAATTTTGTGACTTAGTGGACTAGGAGGGTACCCAAAATGGGTGCCTCTCCTAAACCAAGTAGTAGCTATGGTTCCCAATTGGAAATTGGGGACCACAGTTTTTAGTTCCCAATTTGCAAATTAGGGACCGAGGTTTCACTTTTTTTTATTTTTTATCATTTTTAGCATTATTTTTAGCTCTATTTAGCTAGATTTTGTTTTACATTATGCTTTTTATTTTAGATTGACTTCTAGAGCCTAGGAGCCTGACATTCTGAAGACTCTCCATGAGGCTCTATCTGATGATGATCGAGATTGGTTTCGAGCTATCGAGTTTGGCTATGTCATGGATCTACCCACTATTAGGGTAGATCAAGCCTACCTGACTACATTGGCCCGACGTTAGAATGCATGGACCAACACATTTCACCTACCTACAGGTGAAATGACTATTACTCTAGAGGATGTCTACAGGATCTTCAGGATCCCCATTGATGGTGAGGCCATCATCTCCTCTACCTCCAGGGTAAAGGAGGCTTTTTTATTCTATCTTCGATGACCAGAGCGAGGATGCTCAGGATGCGATTGACCATGGAGGGGTGCACATCGGTGAGTGGTATCATGAGGATGTCTTCTCTACATGGGAAGCCCTCTTCATGCACCTCATAGTATAGATTGTCCTTCCAGACTCCTCGGGCATGAGGATTCCCTAGAACCTCTTGTCCACTACCTAGAGGGTTCTTCAGAGTTCTATAGAGGAGCCCTTACTTCTATCATGGGGGAGCACCCTACTATGTCAGCTCTATAGGGAGCTATATCATATTACTGAGCATAGCCATAAGGGCCTCAACTATAGTCTTCTATTGTAGATCTGGGGGTGGTAGCACATCCGGATCGAGCATCCTATAGATCTTCCACTATGCATCACTTCTATTACTGATGAGCATCAGTGTTATACCACCTGTTGGCCTCATGAGGAGGAGGGTACCCATAGTTAGATCCATGCTAGTGATATCCAACATTATATCACTCAGTTCATGGCACTTGGCCGAATGATGTTCAGTGGTAGCCCTATATGGATTGCCCAACATGGCCAGAGGAGGGCCAATGGCTGAGATAGGTACACCATGATAGATGGTTGATCAGTCATAAGGCCAAGATTTGAGAGTACCAGTTCTACTCTTAGGTCCTATAATAGTTTGGGCTCATACAAGATATTCTAGATATCCCACTTAGATACAGATGCTTGGTCATAGAGCATGATCTACAGTGGATCATTCTTGAGCCTCTAGGAGATGCTGTTGATGACTACCAGGAGACTAGAGTTGAGACTACTAGGACCACTCCAGAGTATGATGGGTGGTGGTCCATGTTCAGATGGTATGACATAGGGCCTCTAGGTAGAGAGCCAGATCAAGCAAAGGTAGAGGTGGATCCCGATGGGCGTAGGGTGCACCAAGGATAGAGAGCGGATGGGGCATAGAGGCCACCACCGAGGAGGCTCCCAAGATTGACCCAGATGAGGAGGCTCCAGAGGAGGGTGAGGTCCCTCCCAATAGTGTAGAGGGTCTACTCTTAGCTTAGGTGGTTGACTTGTAGAGTCAGCTCGGATGATTCCATACACAATAGCTAGAGCGAGATACTACTATCGCCACTCTAGAGGTGAGAGTAGCTGATAGGGATAGGCACCTGACTGAGGTGTAGGGTCAGATACAGGATCTTACTACATGGGCCACAGATGTAGAGGCCCAGGTTCAGAGACTACAGACTACACTAGAGTTAGCCCAGGCACAACAGACTACAGTAGAGGTAGAGAGGGATCTCTTTTAGGTATCGAGGGGGGCTATGCCACCTCCTCAGGTTACTATGGGGCCTCCAACAGCACTAGTGGTAGCTCCAGTAGGTGTTCAAGATCCGATGGCCGAGGTAGAGTGACTACGCAGCATGGTCATGAGGACCAATGAGATGCATGCAGCCCAGCTTGCTCGCATTGATCAGCTAGTCGACTACATTGAGATGCATGGGCTATAGGTTCCTGAGGATCCTTTCACTTTAGAGTCTCAATGGACCAGGTCTAGGACCTCTAGATAGTCTATGGTGAGCTCGAGTCATAGGACTCATAGGACTGAGAGGATGCATAGGTCCTCTAGCTCACATGGTGTGACATCGCATGCCAGGCCTAGAGATGTAGGGTAGACTTTAGGGGCCACCGATCAGAGGACTAGCCTACTATAGTTACCAATTTCTCATGTGTTAGGTGCCTTAGGATTTGGAGGTAGGCAGGATCCATAGCAGGACCCACCATGGGTGCTAGAGCAGACAAGAGAGCAGGCTCTAGAGCATAGTGTTGAGGGAGGCGACGAGAGCTCCGATATAAGGGGAGCAGACTAGATCTGGGCTCTGCTAGATGTAGACTATATTTTTGATATGCCATATTTATTTTGGGTGTAAGGTCGAGGACCTACACACTTTGTAGCCTATGAGCATTTTGATACACTCCCTATGTACTCTTTTGGACACACACACACACACACACACACACACACATATATATATATATATGACTTGATCATTTATGGCTCATTAATGTGTACCAATATTTATTTTTGATTTTATGTTTATTTGATGCACATGGATGCAATGCTTATGTTGATGCTATGTTTATATGATGTGATGTATGGATGACATGCACTAGATAGCTATCTTATTTATGATGATGTTGATGAGATGCAGTGATCTAGATGATTAGATATGCTATTTATGATGGATGCAAATGGATGCACTATTTATTTTGAATGCATATTTGTTCTTGCTTTGTGGGCATGCATTTATTTTTATGAAGTTATGGTATGCTATGCAATGTATGGTAATGCATTATGTACATAATCGTAATCTAATGGGAATGAACCTGTATGCTTTAATCACTTAAAACATAAAGAATGAATGTAAACTGTGTATATCAATTTTAAAATATGACACCACAGAATGTATAACAATCATGCAAAATAATTGATAATTCTCATTACAAGAACTTAATCAATTAATCACCCATATATGAAATGCAGTGAAATGGATTGGTATAATGCTAATGAATGAATATGTCATTTTGTATATTTCTTCTTTGCTGCACTATATAGTCAGTGGCCGTCTAAACATCATTTATGATATTCATGCGGTATCTATCCTATATGTTTGATTGTGCTTTGTAAAATGCATTATGATAAATGAATGACTCATATTTTTGATGTCTAATGATATTTGGTATTTTGTTGCTATTAGAGAACTTTTTGAGGTTTTCCATGAGACTCAAACACCCTAGTAGACTTCTCCAAAAATCACATACTAATTGTACAAGGCTTTTATTGGACAAGGCTTTTGCCGTGACAGACCCAACTATTCATTATCCCTGTGTGTGCATGTGAGTATTTTTAGATAGACCATAAGCATACCCCGTATGTCAGTCGGGACTCTTTCAACCCATATGTGAGATAGGGTTCCTCATACGATCGTACCATCCTTGTTTCAGCTTTGATTAGACTTATACAACTAGACAAACCTAGGCACCTAGAGCTAGCTCATATTGCAAATTGATCAGGGCTACCCCTCCAAATGTAGGCGGGACTCTTTCAACCCATTGCTACGTTTGGGGATCACCCAATAGAACTACCCCTCCGATTGTAGGTGGGACTCTTCCAACCCATTGCTGTGATCGGGGATCACTCTATGGCTTTCAAAAGGTGGACAATCCAGGGATTCAAGTTCTCACCCTTCTTACTTGCTCATATGTAGTGATAAAAATCATTGTTAGTCCACGTGTTACCATTTTATTTGAGCAAGGGATTTTTATAGTGCTTTTGATTCACTATGTCACTTTACATTTGATTTGAACTTTGTACTTTGAAATTTGCACTTTGTAACTTGGGATTTAAACTTTGTAACTTTGGGATTTATAGGGGAAATTCTTGTCCTTTTGCCAAAGTTCACCACTCTAGACCGAACTATTTGCAAGATAAGTAGGTCATGAAACCCATCTCTCTAGATACCTAAGACTGCTTTCATAGCTTTCATCATCTCTTGTCTTAGCAGGATTTTATATTGTTTTGCTTAGTGACGGGATCCTGATATGTTGAAGCACTATCCCAACTAATGACCTCATCTATAAAAGCAAAGCAAGCTTTCTACAATATCTGAAGAACCCACTAGGTATGTTTGAATGACTGGAAAACTTAATATACATACATATTTCTCCGCAATAGGTATCGTGTATGAATGCAATGAATTATGATAAATGCAAGGGTGCATGATTGAAACACAAATGTGCGACCATTTGTAAGATTTTGATAGACACATTACACTCTACTATGGAATGCAATGAATGACAAATGCCTAAATGCAATATGATGAGGTGAATGCATGTATGAAAATGCAAACTGCAAAAGCAAATATTTTTGGATTTTATGCTTTACCAATTTTTTTGGAATTTTATATATTTTCAAATTTTTATGAATTTTTGAGCTTTCATATTTGACCAAACGATGAGTATATATGCCTTTGGAGATTTTTGGGGTTGACCAAGTGATTTTTAGAAATCCTTGGAGCTTTTTGGATTGACCAAAGGGCTTACAGATGCCTTTGGAACCTTTTAGTTGACCAAACTCTCAACAAGAGAGCGTGGAGCCTTTTAGGATGACCGAGAAGCTATAGGAACTCTCAGAGCCTTTGGGTTGACCAAGTAATTTTTAGAAATCCTTGGTGCCTTTTTGACTGACCAAAGGGCTTACAGATACCTTTGATTTTTTTGACATGACCAAATCACTCGAATGAGAGCTTGGAGCCTTTTGGGATGACCGAGTAGCTTTAAGCAACTCTCAAGCCTTTGGGTTGACCAAGCAATTTTTAGAAATCCTTGGTGCCTTTTTGACTGACCAAAGGGCTTACAGATGCCTTTGGAGCCTTTTCTACTACACTCTCTAAGCATAGAATGCCTTAATATGGATGATGTTGAGAGGTTCAGGCTCTTCAACACCCCCTAGCGACATCAAGTGATAGGTACCTGGACCAATATTTTTAGATATGATATAGGGTCCTAGCCAATTAGCCATAAATTTGTCTCGCATATCGGGTGACAAATTCGAGTTCTATTGGTTTTCTTTTAGCATAAGATCCCCAACTTCAAAGTCTCTCTAGTGGACTTTGATATTGTAAGCTCATTTTAATCGCTCCTGATAGACACGAAGATGCTCTAGGGCATTCACGCGATGTTCATCCAGTAGCATCAATTGGTCTAGTCGAGCTTATCGTGTGGTGTCATCATCGATGAACTCTTTCAATGTGACGCGCAGCATTGGAATTTCCAACTCTAAGGGCATAATGGCCTCAATGCCATATACTAGTGAAAATGGAGTCGCCCTAGTGGGAGTCCGAATGCTAGTCCTATAAGCCCATAATGCAAGGGGTAGCTGTATATGCCAATCCTTGTGGTGTTCTTGCACTATCTTTTTCAAGATGGCTACCATAGTCTTGTTTGAGGCCTCAGCTTGCCCATTTGCCTATGGATAGTATGGAGTTGCAAAACTATGTTTGATGTGGTACTTAGATGTTAAAGCTCGCATAATTTTGTTCTTAAAAGAAGTTCCATTATCCAAAACTATTTTGGATGGTATCCCAAAATGACTTATGATATGCTCCATTATGAACTCTGCTATGCGAGCTCCAGTGGTCATTGTTAAGGGAATGGCTTCCACCCACTTTGTAAAATACTCAGTAGCCATAATAATGAATGTATGTCGGCTTGATGATGGAGGAGAGATCTTGCCAATTAGATCAAACCCCCACTGAGCAAATGGCCAAGCCGCTTGGATGGGCTATAAGGCCTATGATGGCAGGTGCATAAAATTAGCATGATGCTGACATTTGATGCATTTCTTGACATATACATTGCAATCCTTCTCCATAGTGGGCCAATAATAACCCATTCGAAGGATGCGCTTGATGATGGCCATGCCACTGAAATGGCCACCGCACGTACCATCATGAGCTTCTAAAATTGCCCAAGATGACTCTTGGGGCTCAAGACAATGAAGGAGAACTCCATCATAACTTTGGTGGTACAAAATATCTCCTATCAAGACATATTTAGTCACTTTTTGTTTAAATGTGCATCTTGCAGCACATGACAGTCCCTCCAAGACAAAACCAAGTCTTAGGAAGTCTTGAATCTATGACATCCAATTTTGATGAGCCTCAGCTTTGACTGCTAAGACAACCTATACCCCCTACGTATTTACTTTTGCAAATGCAGACTAGGAAACAACCTGGTGGTGAATGGTGGTGCCACTCCCCGTAGGACTCTGGGAGGTTAAAGACCCCTAGGGTGCTTTCTTGAGAAAGTCTTCAGCTTTGCAGAACCAATCAGCTTTTGGTTCCACACTAATCATGTTGATTGATTCTTTGTTATCAAAGGCTGCACGCTCTACTACAAGATGCGAGAGCATCTTGACATGGATGGTAGTGAAGTCGAAGATGGATTCTGAGGGATCAAGGATCCCAAAGATGCCATGGTGTCTACAAACCTATTTGATGAACGAGGGACTGCCTCGATGTCGTACCATTCTAGTTTAGCTAGATATGTGGCAACAAGATCTTTGTAGGCTTTTAGTACCAGACATCGACACTAAAATAATCCCTTCACTTGGTTAATTATGAGCAAGGAATCACCAAAGATGTTTAGTCTCTTGATATTCATGGTGATGGCTGTATGGAGGCCCAAAAGTAGGGCTTCATATTCAACATTATTGTTGGTGCATGGGAAGTCTAGTTTGAATGACAAGGGCATTGGAGCTCCTTGCAGCATGAAAAACACTATCCCTATACCAGCTCCTTGCTCGCATTTCGAACCATCAAAGAACAGAGTCATATCAACATTGTTCTCTGGTTCTTCGGGTTTGGGAGCTTCGGATACTACAAACACTGCATCATCCGAAAGCTCGATTGTTAGAGGCCTACTATTGGATAGTGGCACCTCAGCTAACTGATCTGCTATGACCTATCCCTTAATGGACTTCTGGCTTATGAATTCTAGATCGAATTCTATCAATAGCATGATCCACTTTGCAGTACATGTATTATGATATGTCTTGCTCATCATATACTACAAAGGATTTTGTTTTGATATCACATATGTCGTGTGACTTAACATGTAGTGCCATAATTTCTTGGTAGCGAACACTACTGCTAAACATAGTTTTTCCACATATGCATATCCTAGCTCGTAACTCACCAAGGTTCGGCTAATGTAATATATGGCTTGCTCTTTGCCTTGTACATTCTTTTGGGCCAACATGGTCCCTAACGCAAAGTCTATTGTCGATATATATAGCAGAAAAGGCTCTTCTAGCCTTGGTGGAGCTAACACTAGTGGCGTCACCAGGTATTGCTTTATCTCAGTGAAGGTTGCCTTGTAGTCCTCATCCCAGTTGAATGGGACACCCTTATGTAGCAGTCGATTCATGGGTCGACATTTATCTGATAGTTGGGTGATAAATCACTTTATCGAGGCTACCTTGCCTTGAAGGCTCCTTAATTCCTTAATATTGGTGGGAGGACGCATTTCCAAAATGGCCTTGACCTTCATTGGGTCTACTTCGATGCCTCTCTTGGAGACAATGAACCCTAGTAATTTTCTAGAAGTTACGCCAAATACGCACTTCTTAGGATTCAGCCTGACGTTGTGCTCTATCAGGTGATCGAAGACTTTTCTTAAGACCTCCGCATGCTCTTCTCATAGCAATGACTTGGCTAGCAAATCATCGATATAATCTTCAAGAATTTTGTGCATATAGTCATGAAAAATGTATGTCATGGCCCGTTGGTATGTGGCACCAGCATTTTTGAGACCAAATGGCATAACTTTGTAGCAAAATGTTCCCCATGGTATTATAAATATGGTTTTGTGCTGGTCTTCGGGCTTAATCCGAATTTGATTGTAACCAGAAAAACCATCCATTAAGGAGAGCATTTCATGACCGATAGTAGAGTCTACTAGAGCATCGATATTGGGCAACGAAAATGAATCTTTGGGTGTTGCCTTGTTGAGATCTCTAAAATCTATACAAATACGGATCCTTCCATCTAGTTTTCCTACAGGCACCATATTGGATACCCATTCTGGATAGTCGATGGAAATGACAAATTCTACATCCAACAATTTTTGCAATTCATCTTTCACCATTAAGGCTACTGTTGGATGCATCTTTCTGAGCTTCTGCTTGATGGGCTTCTTGGATGGGTCTAGCGAAAGGTTATGAGTAACCAATTTTGGGTCTAGACCGGGCATATCTTTGTATGTCCAAGCAAAAAGGTTAGGTCTCTCTTTCAGTAGAGGGATGATGCTAGCATGCTCATCTGGAGTGAGACTCATTCCAAATTTAACCTTCATTGGATTGGTGGGGTCGTTACCGATATCCACTTCGAAGGTTTCCTCTACTGACATATGGGATCCCTCCTCAAGATGATGAGGCATAGGGATCAAATGGATGTCATCAACTGGATTTATATGTTCTTCATTGGAAGCATGTTCAGCATGATAGACATCATAAGCACAGCCTGGTCCAAAATGAAATGGTTGCAGCATCTCTTCATTCGGGAAGAAGTCTTCAAGCTCTACTAGTGAATCAACATGATCCCAATCGATAGCATCCATGTTTAGATGCAATGGTTTGGATGGATCTACTGGATTGTGGAGTGGAGTGGTCAAATCAATGGAGACCATGTTGATGGAATGGAATTGATCTCCAGGACCACACGGACTGAACTCTACATCATCTATGTAGCTTCCATACCCAAGATCTGGCTCAGATGGTATGGGGATGAATGGGTCCTCCCTATGGGATGCCCGAACAACTGGATCCTCCCTATGCACTAACTACAAAATGGGATCTCTCAGCTCAAGTAGCTCAGCATAAGTAGGTGGATGGGGAAAGAGTCTTTGATATTCCTCTTCCAGATTTATTCTTTCCCTGAGGCGGCATTGGAGATTAATCTCTCGATGCAAACCCATAGCTATAATAGGTGGTGGACCCCGAGGTGGATTCTGATTACGTAGGTGATGAGGCCCCAAATAGGCCATCTCCAATGAATCCTCATCATCACTATATAGATATAATCCTTCACTTCCCCCATATGCAAGGGGTGATCTGCCAGATGTGGTCCCATGTATCTGATTCTACGGTCACTATCATCACTATCCGGATAAACCGGATAAAATGATCGTATATATGACACCGATACAAAAACTAGCTCTACTTCCTCTTCAGAGTGATCAGTGTTAAGAGGCACTTCTTCTATAACATACTTTGACTCCATAGACAATAGATGTAGCGGATATACTAGCCTCGGATCGGTCATCTCAACCTCATCGCTATGATTGCTACTATGAGCAGACCACTCTATCATGTCCACAAATATTGGGAGATTAGCTAGATGAGGCCTTAAGTAGGCCTACTCTATCTCATATTCATAATCACTATCGACTATGAAATGCTCTTGTATCTCATCTAATTGCTCTCTAGGTAGCAAATGGCATAGAAATACCGAAACCACGAAGGCTCGATCAATTTCCTCCTTAGATTGATCATTATTTGAGGACTCACCATCTGCATCATAACTTGGTCCACTTATTTTGGAGGTGGACTCCTCTCCATATTCACTACAAATATCTCCTGACTCGAGATCACCTAGAATGGTGGGGTTGTGCCCCTGCATACCAGTATCATCGGTTGTGATACGGTTTTGATGACCCAGGTTGCCTCTAGGGTTCTGCTCCGAGAACTCTTCATGTTCAAGCTCCGGTCTCTCAATGGTGATGACTGACACCATTGGGTTGTTGCCCCGAAGACTAGACATGTTAGGATGATATGGATTAAAATCCATGTCGTCCCCCAGACTCAGTATAAATGATCCAATGATGCAACGAGTAAATCATCATGTCCCTAAATCTGCAATCCCAATCCAAACCTATCAATTGCCAACTGATAACGTAGTTCAAGAGGGGTTCTTCATCCTTGTTCAAAAATACCAAGGTCGTATCCATGCCAATGATAGAGCTCAAAAATATGCATGGCATACTCTAGGTTGGACAAGTACCGAACGTTCACCGTGAACTGTTCCTCATCATCCATCTCCATGGGTGCTCACATTGGAACTTGATCCAACCTGGCATAGATGAAGTTTGTTTGGTTGGGTGGCTCACCCAATGGTACTATGGATCCAACTAGGTATCGATGGGCTATCGATCAGCCCATGTCTCGTGCAGTCTCTAAAATAGGACCAAAGGTCACATTTTGCACAAGATATTCACCCAGACCTGTACTAGCTAGGTGAACAGTCACCCACGGTGTGGATGACCCTACTGATGATGTAGGAGAAGTAGGCTGAGGTGCCTCCTCGACTTGATCCTAGGCTTCCTCCACCTCCATGGGAGTGGCAGCCTCAATAATGACTAGTTCGAGCACATTCTTTGCTTCTTTCCTACCCAATTTTACCTTTAATTTCTTATCATCTCGATGCATTGTTGATGCACTCGATCTCAGAGAAGTTGTAGTGGTATGTTCAGATCTGTTTGATACAGATACCGATGGTTGAACATGCACCACCTGTTTACCTCTTGGAACCCTTACCGATGACGTGGGTCGTATGTCCAAGTGCGTTGATGGGAGTACAAAGCCCCTAGAAAATCTGCTAAGTTCATGAACTTGAATGGTTCTTCATCTGATGAAACCATGTGAACTTGTCCCTCATGTATATACTTGACACACTGATGCAATATCGAGGGAACACAATGCATTTCATGAATCCAAGGCCTCCCCAGTAGGATGTTATACTACAAGGCACCCTCTATCATGTGACACATTATAGGAATGGTCTTTAGTCCCACCTGAATAGGTAGGACAATCATGCCAACCATAGAGCATAGTGCATCATTAAACGCTCTCAATGTAAAGGTGGTTGGTACGATGAGTGATTTAGGCAATTTCAAATGGTGCAGTGCCTTAGTCATGATTATATTGATCGATGAACCAGTGTCAATCAAGACCCTTTTGAATGGCACATGGTTAACACATGCAATGATATGTAGTGGTGGGTCAGCCATGCTTGCAGAAACCATTTTCACTTCATGATCATAGAATTGGATCATTGGTTCCTGGCACTATTGTACATGCCCCACAAAGTTTGTGAATGCCTGTGCATCCTAGGACTATACCTCAATGGACCTCAGAATGTCCATAAGAGTCTCCCTATGCCTAGGGGACTACTGTATAAGCTCATATATTGACAACTTCGTAGGAGTCATCTGCAGGTTTTGAACCAACCTGCTCCTAATGGTCACCACCGGT
Organism: Wollemia nobilis; assembly: GCA_028583015.1. NCBI lineage: Eukaryota > Viridiplantae > Streptophyta > Pinopsida > Araucariales > Araucariaceae > Wollemia > Wollemia nobilis. Next base: position 827,254 of record JAQPPZ010016361.1, read on the forward strand.
CTCGTTGGTGGGCCTAGAATATTTTGTGTCTATCACTGTTGGGGCATGGCTTGTATTTGAATGGGAGCATGAGGTTGATTCAGTTATTCGTACCTCCCATGTCTGGTAACAACATTGACCATGTCGACGAACCCTTGGGTAGGTGGTTCGACTCGCACTTGATTGACGTGGCCAATGTGGTTACGGGGTGCCTCATGGTTTGGTAACGGATTTTTAAAAATCCCCATGTTTTGGTTGTCTGATACCTAGGGATTACCTAGTACCACAAGCTCTCCCCTTTCTATCATATTTTGCACAATATGTTTGAAATACCAACATACCTCGATGTCATGGCCTTTCACTCTATGAAATATGCAAAATAGATCTTCCTGATAATCTTTGGGCTTGGGCTGATTAGGATCAACCATATTGACTTTAGGTAATCTTATTGCCTTGGCCTCGCATAGCTGACAAAAAATTGATGTCAATGATTCCATCAATGGCATGAATATGTGAGGTGGGCATTGCTCTTTGTTCTTGCCCTTGTAGTTATTCTTGCATTGGTCATATTGCACAGGAGGAGGATGGGCTTGATAATTCTATTTCTTTTGCCCCTTATCCTCATTTTGGAGATTTAGTACCACCTGATTCACATGGGCCTGCTTGCCCTATTGCTTTGAGGTACTCTTCCTATATCCCTCTTTCCTAGTTTTGAGCTTCAAGTTGCCCTCCTGCAACTTGATGTCCTCAATTACCTTGGCTTGCACCAAAGCTTCTTCGAATGTAGCATACTACTGCAGCTGCAATAATAGCGAGATGTGCTTGGCACAACTCTTTGTAAACATTCAAGTTAATTCTATGGTAGGAATCGAGAATGACAACTTTACCATTAATCTCCTCCACCTCTTCCCATACTATTCTATTGGCTCGTCATCGCGCTGAGCTAGCACAACCAAATCAGAAAGGTTGGCCTATTTCTTGATGTCGAAGGAATAGCATTCAAGAAAGGCATCAGCTAATTGCTCAAAATTTGTTATGTTATGTTTCTTTAGCTGATTAAACCACTCTCGGGCTGGCCCAGAGAGTGTCATGACAAACGTACGCAATAATAATGCATCATTATTCTCTATCTGGAAGCAAGCATCCAGAAAGCTCATGACATGTTCTTGCACCTCTTCATCACCCTTGAATTTGTCTAACCTAGGCATCTCAAAATGCTTAGGGTATGGGGGCATAGGCACCGAGGGATCTAAAGGTTCATTGTGAATTTTCCTCAGTGTTGGCTTTTGGACAATCGTGCCTTGTTTCTCAATTGCTTTGACCTTCTCGGCCAAAGCTTTGTAAGCCTCAGAAGACAGAAAGTCCTCCTCCCTAAGTCGACATGAAGGTGGTTTAGGAGGTACACTCCTCTTCTATCGAGGTGGAGGGCATTGCTCTTCCTCCTCCTCAGCTTGAGAACTCTCAGGATATTCTTGGTTGCATCTGTTCCCCTCTTGTTCCTCATAATGTTGTTGCCTCTGATTGTCGATCGAAGGTGGTCACTCTCTTTGATGGGCAGTGATATGAGTGTGAATGCTTACGCGCTCATGGTGCATGTCGGCTTGTGAAAGAGCCTTCCTATGCACCTACTCTCTATGCTCATCCTGAGAATATAGGTCAGCCCTAGCCAACCTATCTTCCTACTCTACACGCTCCTTCTAGATGAGGATGCGCTCCTCGCGCAAGCGCTGCTCATACAACCTCTATCTAGTGAGCCTCTACGCTTGAAGATCTTCATATTCAATGCGCTACCTCTCTAGGTGAGCATCCTCCAATTGATCTTGGAGGAGTTGGCATTTATATTCAGAGGCCAGTCGATATGATCTTTCGACCTGGTCAGCCATAGGAGGCCTTTGGTATGCTTGCTCTATACGAGCGACCTTGTGGGTTCTGTACCCATCGAACTGATGTGTTGTGCCTTTGCCTCTATCTGTGAAGATGACATCGACATCATGTTGTGTCCTATGCTACGTGCCACCATGCATGGATGGTGGACGTGAGACATGAGGGTGCTTAGAAGCCTCTCCATGCTCTCTAGTAGTTCTAATGGTGCTCCCGCTATGCTCACTCGGAGCACGAGTGGGCGGAGCCGAAGGCTTGCAGCCTAGCTGCTCTAACACACTACCTAGACCATCTAGCTATCTAGACCTCCACCTCTCATGGGGTGGTGTTCCATTAGCTCCCACCTTCGACATATCGATGGTGATCTTGCATGCTATAGTATGCATGGGAGTATGGGTAGACTTGCGCTCAGTAGGGAGCCCATCTACTTGCCCCTGAATGGGTGGATCTCTATTCCTTCTATACTCAGAAGGTGGGGGTATAGTACACCCTATAGACTTAGTGTGAATGGGTACCAATCTGGTCCCCTACATGACATACTCTTCGATCGATCTCATGGATGCGCGTGCACTACGGTCTCGATAATGGCTTTCGAGTGGAGCACCCTCAAGCTGAGAAGCTCCATGCTCTAATCTACGTCTAATAGAATGCACTGATGCTAGTCTATCAGGGGTACGCTCAATGGGATCCCCTCATGTCGAGTTGTCTCCTCTAATGCTCATCGAACATCATTTGATTTGCTCATGTGGTTGAGGACTAGACACGTGTATTTGTGAATCGGTTGGGGCTTGGTCATTGGCTTTAGGCTTGCACCTTTGTCGACCACCCCGTGTATCCACCATAGTGTACCTAACATCTAGATGTATCTTTTATTATCAAACAAGGTATACAATGATGCTTATCTTATTTTTAAATTTTGAAATGAGCCCTAAACTATTTGATGTTGTTTCAAAATGTGTTGTATCAGTATGAGAAACTCTCGCATGTTTTGCAAAATCATTGGATTTTATTCTCAGTTTAATTGGCTTTCACCTATATACTCGCACAAGCCAAATATGGGAATGAAGTCCATACTCAATGAGGTAGCATAGGTACTACCAACCCTCACCCAACACACCGTGCATAGTGATACACTCTTTCGAAGATGAGTGCATGCTATTTTGCATGGATAGGACAGTTCTTGGGTCGGCCTTGGCAACGAGCGGGTCCCGATAATACAATTTCAAATGAGCCAACCAAATGGTAATGACATCCACTATTGGTCTCAATAAAATGGGTTGGATGTGAGAGCCCAATGCCACTGATGTTTAAATGAAATGTGGTGTGTGTGGTTCATTTTACTTTGCATAAAGACAAATGCATAAAAGAGCATTCATATGATCATTCCTACATGATATGCATAAAAAGAAAAGGAACATTTCAAATTCAGAAAGCTATGCATGCTATGTCCTACATGATGTTATGACAATGTGATTACGATGACATAGCCTCTAATTGGGCCTCAAGCATGCAAATGACCACTCAATTTTTATCAAGGTCACTGTATTCTAGGGTGGACTACAATCAGAGGTCCGTTGTTCCTAGCAACGCCTTTCTAATGGAAGGAATGCGAAAGCAAACTAGGACTATTCATTCACCCTTTTTTTTAGTGTACCTAATTTGCAATCGATTTAAAGCTCACTGTAAAAACACAGAGAAGAAAATACAGAACAGAGAATAAAAATAGAGCCTACCTCAGCTCCAGATCTGATGCCAAGTGGTTTCTCTACTGTCTATTGCTTTTGTTGTAAACCGTAGCTCTGGTCTATGGGCTGCAGTGTGAACCATGGGTGAAAGCTATAGGCCAACAAATAACCATAGTTGTTAGCTATGGTTAGCACCTGAGATAAGAAAACTCAAGAATGTCAGCACTCAGGGGCTACAAATGTGGAGTTCCACCATGATCGCCTTCTGACATAAGCAAAAAGCATGCACCTATCTACTGTATTAGTCTATAGTCATCATAAAAGCGTAAAAGATTGACACATTGCATAAATTCAACAAAATGATATTTCTTATATTGATTATGAATGAATCTCTATTACAAATATGCCCCTCTTAGGGTCACTTGAATGATGATACAGTTTATACAATTGCCAATGCCCTCAATAGGGTAGGCGCATTAATATTGCCCTTTGACTAGTCGCAAACTGCCTTGGGGTGGAGTTGACCCCCTTCTTCGTGATGTGGAAGGATTATGATATGGACTCCTCTTGTACCTATCTTCCTACGATCAAGAAACAACAACACATGATCAAAAAGATAGATAGCCTCTCATAATGAGGCCCTTTAAGGAAACATACATGATAATGCCATTTAAACTAATAATCAAGAAAACATAAAGAAAACCTTTAAACTATGCTAATTGAATCAAGATTTGTAATATAGCATAAAGGAGATCATTAGACAAATAATGCATGGATCAGATAACAAAATAGAAGCATAGAGGTGCATAAAAGATCCACAAATATCCTAATTAATGCAAAGCATGAACTATCTATTCTAAGCTAATTCCTATGGTCAGAATTCTTCTAAACTACAATTAAACCTAAGAAATGATTAATCTAACCTATTTAACTAGACAAAAATGAAAAGAGTAAGGTGATCTATCACCTATTGCAAACCGTAGCTCTGGTGAGCGGTCTGCACTGTGAACCATGGTTGACAGCCATGGTTTGACCTCTGATAGGTTTACCCTCAAAATCAGGGGTAGTGGGCTTGATCTCCTTGTCCAAATTGATGTTCAAGGGTCGCCTTCATTGTCCTCAGACTGATTTGGTGGTCAATTCGATGTGAAGGGCCTTCGTTTGCCTAGATTTGCATTTCTTGATCCTCCTAGGCACCTAGGGCATCCATAATGCAATTCATCATGAATGTTGGCAAAAGGGTCGAGGATTAAGTGCAATAGCTCTATCTCTTAGTATACTCAGTTTGAGTGTACAATTCACCAGGGCTTCACTGCTCAAATCTCCAATGCTTGCTTCTCTTTTTCTCCCCATTTGGAGGGGGTATTTATAGCATGCCCCTAGGGCTAGGGGTGGCTTCATGGAGAAGCCAAGACCAAGAAGGGTGGTTAGGACAGTTGGGATGGAAGCCTCTGGAATATTTCATCCTTCAACTGCCTTCTTCTAGATATTTTGGTCGTTCCAACCAATTTGGCTTGGATGGAAGGCCTAACTGAACTTTAGTTAAGACCGTAGGTCATAGTTGTGGTCCAGACTGTAGACCGTAGGTGTCAACCATGGTTTAGACTGGAGACCGTAGGTCTGGGCTATGGTTCAGACTGATTAGGCCAAAATGCCTAAATTGAGTGGTTAGAACCACTGCTCTATCTTGGAGTCTATCCAAGATCCTCCATATGGTCTTGTAGCATGTCCATATGAGTAGTCACCCTCGACATGATGCATTTTAGGTGTCTACAATAATTCAACAAGAGAATGCAAAATTCTCCAAAGGGCGTGAAGTACACCGCTTAAGACCCCCTATCTAAATAACAACCGAAGGGTTCATCCACCCCTCTGCATGGAATAACCCAACTGGAAGGGATACTTTTGGCACCCTAATGGTGTTCCTACTTAGATAAACAAAAAGAGCTACTTTTAACCCTAAAATGCAATACTATGTTATGCAATTTCTCAGTTCAAATGCAAACAAAATGTAGTATTTTATGTTTGTGAATACATTAAAAATATAAACTTTAAATTTGAATGTATGTGAATGGATGCAAGCCTAAGTGTAAACTAGAATGAGTTCATTTTTAGATTATTTAATGAAGGTTCATTTTAAGCTTAAAATCTAAAAAATACAACAAATAACCCAAAATACATTAAATGGAAGACTAGGGTTTAGACAGCAGACTTACTGGACAACCTATGTATTTTCTCCTAGCTCTTTTTAAATTCCCCTGGGTACTTATGAATACTATTGAGATGCCCATGGGTGCTTCTTAGTTGCCCTCGAACGTCATCGGGCATTTCATGCACCTTCTGCAAGCTTTTTTATACTTCAAAAACCCTAGATCTAGCAAAATCTACAAAATTTGTGCTTCTAAAAAACCTGCAAGATGACATAAAATAGCAAGTGAATTAGTAAAACAAATCATAAATAGAAACCCTTAGGGGTCCCACCGTGATCGCAATTTGAAAGATGTAAAACGCAACACCCCAAATAATGCTTTAACAAATGAAATACAAGGAAACACAAGATTACATAATAGAATAATTTTCATTGACGGGGGAGCCTAGAAACTCTATTGTTTACAAGCTTGGATCCTTGAATCCTTTTGATACAATGTTACAAAGGGGTTAGGATTCTTCGAAACCCTAACAAGAAAAGTTGTGATGTCTTCAAGCGCATCTTAATCCTAATAGGGTTGACTGGGCTTTTTGATATCCAAGGTTGGGCCACTCTAGATGATGAGGTAGTGCTTTCAGATCTGCACACAAAGACACAATAAAATAGTTAGTAATATCCACGAGGGCTCCATAGTGCAAGGCCCTATATGAGAAATAGTAAACCTTAACTAAGTATTATAAATATAGCGAACATAAACATAAGCACATGCATAAAATAATAAATTATTGATCTATTTTTACTTACTTATTATCTTCTGATGTGTGATGTATGATGCAAGTGGCTAGTGCGACAATGGCCTAGCATCACCCAGAGGCTAGGGGGTATTTAGGAACACTAACATAAGATACCCACGAGTGCTTGGCTATTGTAAAAAATACCCGTGGGCAACTGAGGCTAAGGGGAATGATTCTACAGAAGCATATCCAACAAGGGAGAAAGGATGGCGATGATGATGGGGGTTACAACGAGCGAGGATGGTGGTAGAAGTAATGTGAGATGGCTTAGGGCACTTAAGAATTTTAAGCACTTAGGGAATTCAAACACTCAGGAAATCCAGGGACTTAGGGAACTCGGGACCTTAGAAGACTTAAGAATTGAGCCATAAAATGGCTCCTATTTATAATCTAACCTAGGGCATGCTAGGGTTTCAACGACACTAATCGTGTGGCTGAGATTAAAGCACATCTAAGGGTAGATATTAAATCTAGGGTGTGGCATGAATTTATGTAAATGGATGGTTGGTATTAAATGGAATTGGATGGTTGGGATTAATTCACTTTAAAAAATACATATTTATTAAATATATATTAAAATATCATATAAAATATCATATTTAAATATATATAAATAAAAATATACATAAATAAATATGAATATTATTCAAAAATGGTGGGAAATAGGAATGGTGGATAAACTGGCTATGTTTTGGTAGTGGAAATGGCATGAAAGCATGGATGGAGGTTAAATGGCTAGATTTTGGTGTCTATAGTTAATAATCTTGAAGATATTGAAGATAAAAATGACTTATTATGCCTTATCTTGCATTTCTAGTGAACCAAGGAACTATGCAGAGGCTAGTCAAAAGAAAGAATGGATTAAAGCCATGAATGTTGATATGGAGGCCATTGATAGAAATGAGACATGGAATCTCATTTAGCCTACTAGTGACATCGATGTCATTAGTACAAAATTGTTCTACAAGACCAAGTTTCGTAGTGATGGAACAATAGACAAACACACATCTAGGCTAGTAGCAAAAGGGTATACACAAACATATGGAGTAGAATATAAGGATACTTTTGCTCCTATGGCTCACCACGATACTATTAGATTGATGCTTTCAGTTGATACTCAGAAAGGATAGGAATTTGGATGTCAATAGTGTATTATTGAATGGTGACATTGAAGAAGAGGTATATGTGGAGTAGCCACAAGGTTATGAAATAAAAAGGTAAATAGCATTAGGTAGACAAGTTGAAAAAGGTATTTTATGGGATGAAACAAGCTCCAAGAGCTTGGTACTAAAATATAGATGGATGGTTCTCTGAAAATTGTTTTGAAAGGAGCAAAAATGAGCCAACTCTTTACATGAAAATTGTTGACACTAACATGTTGTATGTTTATCTTTATATTGATGATCTCATTTTTACAGAAAATTCCAAAGCTATGATGTAATACTTCAAGGAGTACATGAAAAGTGATTTTGAGATGTCTAATATTGAAAAAATAAAATACTTTCCTAGCATGGAAGTACAGTAAAGATAAGATAAGATCTTCATATGCCAAGGCAAGTATGCCTAAGACATGTTGAAGAAATTTTTATTTCTAGACGACAAGGTGATTGATACTCCTATTTCTAGTGGGGAGAAGCTTATAAAAGAGGATGGAAATCCTCTTGATGATGAGAATACTTTAAGAATTATGGTGGGTGGATTTTTGTACCTTACATCCACAAGACCCGACATTACCTATGTATTTTCACTAGTTTCCCCATTTATGAGCTTGCCAACTCAAAGGCATATACAAGTGGTGAAATGAATATTTACATATGTCAAGTGAACCTTTGATCTTGGTATACACTACAAATCAATAATATATTCAAGGCTAGTTGGGTATGTTGATTCATATTGGGGAGTATATATTGATGACTAAAAATCCACTACAAGTCATTGTTTCACCTTGGGAAGTGGGTTGATTTCTTGGTCATCCAAGAAGTAAAGTACAATGGCTTTGTCTTTCATTGAAGCTGAATATGCATCCCTTACTTTAGCTTGTACTCAAGGGATTTGGGTGAGGATAATATTGAAGGATTTTTGTAGCAACCCTCGACCAAAAATTTAGGGTTTTTTTAAGTTACTTTTAGACCCACATGGGCTTTTTTGGGTTACTATATTTGAAACCATGCTTTTTTGCCCATGATATTGTAAAATTTATGCATGTGCCTTTGTTATATATGTCACACTTGCATTAGGTTTTAGAGAGATATATAAGAGGAATATTATTGTATTGGAGACAATAAATTTTATGCAATAAGAAGTTAATATTGTGTTGTTTTATACCAGTTAAGGGTTTCCAATATAAATATTATGTTATGTGTGTATTTGCTATCTTCTTCTTTTGATTTTGCAATTACTGCTTATTTAGATTTAGTTTATCGAGGCTCTTTATTTCTCTTCATTTGGTATCAAAGCTAGGTTTTAGCTTTGTTCGAGGAGTAAGGGTTTCAACCCTATGATAAATTAAGTCTTGAGTGGGAGCCATACACGAAAGGATCTACGTAAAGGAGAAATATGGGAAGCACACAAGTAGAGATTGAAAATTTTAATGGATAAAATTTTGAGTTATGGAAACTCAAGATGGAGGATCCGTTGGTTGATAGATATCAGTGGATTGTGGTCTCGGGAATAAAATCAACATCAATGATAAATGAGGATTGGCTAAAAATCAATAGAAAGGTAAGGAGCTCTATCAGATTATGCTTATCTAATTCGGTATTGTTGAATGTATCTATAGAGACCACAACAAAGTTGTTATGGAAGAAGATGGAAATATTGTCTCAGACAAAGTTGCTAGTAAATAAACTCTTTCTTTGAAAAAGTATTCATTTTAGATGAATGATGGTGACTTTGTGGTTGAACAAATGAATTATTTTAACATTGTGGTATGTCAATTAACCTCTGTAGAAGTAAAAATGGATGAAGATAAAAAGTGTATTACTTTACTTTGTTCATTACCTGATTATAAATATAGTCTACCCTATAGTCTACTTTATGACTCCCTAGTTTTATATATATGCTCAACCTTGCTAAGAACTTTTTAATTTTACAAGATTTGTAAAAATTCTTCTATCTTGCAAGTATTTGAATGTACTATGTACTTGATAGTATGCTTATATTTCCTAGTTTGAGTTGAATTCCTTTTGTATCCCTATTATTCAACTTTACTTTCACCTTATTTCTCCCTAATAATTAGTAAGTAGAAAGCTAAAGATAAATGATGATGCACCTTCAAGTTTTAATAAGGTTATTTTCCTTCAAGACCTTTTAGTTGGATTAATGTCTCATAAATTAGTATAAGAGACTAATGTAAAAAGTAATTTCCAACTTTTAAGCAATTAATGGTTTTGCTAAAACTAGGGCATCAATTGGGTAGCCAAAGATATTTATGGTTACTGTGGATTTAAAGACAATATTGCTGCCCCAGGAGGGCCCAATGGGGACACCTTCGGATCCTCTTCTAGAGAGACATAGTTATTTTGCAAATTTTTTAAAGGATAAATCTCCATCAAAGACTGAAGAAGCACAAAAAACTGCATTAAAATTTCTCTTTACGGCTGCTGGAAATAGATCAACATATCAACGAGTTAATGGATGCTTACCACAGTCAGAATAAAGGCCAAAGATTTTCATTGAGCAAAGGATGGTCGAAGAAATAGTTTTATATAGAGCCAATCATGATTTGATCTGTAAATTCATGGGTATTTGCCCTATCCTAAATTTTTTGCATTCTTGGGTTTGGCAAAACTGGGAGCCTCTTGGTGAGTATTCTTTGTGGTTTATTAGCAATGGATATTTTATTGTTAGTTTTTCTTCACTTACCAATAGAAATAGGGATTTTGAATCATAAAAGAGGAATCATGGTCCGACAAGATTATTTTTTCAACCCTAGAGAGTGGGATTTGATCCTTGAATTGAACCCACTGTTGTCCCAGTTTGGATCCATTTTTATGCACTTCTAATGGAGTTTTGGAGTGGTCAGGTATTAAAAATTATCAGTAATTCCCTTGGAAGACATTTGGGTGTTTCCAAAGACACAATAGAAGGAAACACAGTTGTTTATGCAAGATTATGTGTGGAAATGGATCTTAGCCAGCCTCTATCGACAGAGGTGGAACTTGAACTTGCAGGACTATCTTGGATTCAACAAGTGGATTATGAGGCATTGCCCTTTAGATGAAGATTTTGCCACAAATATGGGCATTTGGCCCAATCTTGCCCAAATAATATGAACATAAAAATGGAGGCTCCTCTAGGAATGTCAAATCTTCCTAAGGAGGGTAATTCAACAATCAACAAAGAACCAACCAATATTTCTTAGGGTAAATAAGCACAGGGAGATGGTTTTGAACAACCCAAAATAAGGAGAAGGTAAAAGAAAAAATATGGTAAAGAGCAAACCCAACTCAAGCCCTCTAATAGGTATGAGATATTTAAGACACTAATGGACCAAGAAGAAGAACAATTCATGGAAGGAGTGGATGGGAATAATAAAAATAATAACAACCATGTTCAAGCTCCTCTTTCATCTCCCCCATCATAGAGTAGGTAATTGAGTACAATGAGTTACCATAGTCAAAGAGTGTAGGGGTATTGATAGTGCATAACCAAGAGCAACCAATAATTAAGGATGTCAACATGGGCATAGCAAAAGAGAACATAGAAATGCCAACTTGGGATAACTCAGGCGGAAAAGAGATCAAAAAATAGCAGCTCTCAAGGAGTGGGAGAAAATCAAATAAGGAATTAATAGCAGTTCAAGGAGATAAACTGATCATTGGAGGATCGGTGAGGCCAATAGATTTTTACTGCTCTCAAGGTAACCAATGATTATACAATCATGGAATGTTAGGGGTTTAAACAGTAGAACCATTCAATATGTTGTTCGAAGACTCTTAGAAAAATGTAAAACAAATTTTTTTCTTATCCAGGAGATAAAAATGTCATTGGATCTTATGTGTAAAATAGTTAACAGACTTTTGAGGGGTGCTGGTCATATGGAAGTGGTTGCCCAAGGGGTCTTAATGGGAATAGTTACTCTTTGGAACTCTCTTGAATGGACTGCAATAGAACATATAGCTTGGAGGGGTGTTCTCACATCACATTTTAGAAATAATGTCACAACTGAACATGTTTTAATCACAATTTTTTATGGGGCTCAAAACCTATATGGTTAGATGCATCAATGGAAAGTTATGCATAACATGAGAGTCTCAAGGGAAGAGTTAGACTGGATTATTGCAGGGTATTTTAATGCTAAATTATTCTCTAGATATCAGGAAGGGGGGACCCCAATTTTAGACCCAGGGGATCAACTTATGATTGCCCAAGTCCAGGCATTACACTTGGTGGATATTAAATGCCCTGGAACCAACTATACTTAGACTAATAAGAGGAGGGAGCCACATAGTAGGAAGGTGAATTTAGACCATTTTTTGGTTTTAGAGGAGGCATTTGTAAAATGGAATATAAAATTTCAGATTTTGTAGGGTCCAATTTTAGATCACTTTCTCTTTTTGTTGGAAGGAGGTATCAAGACAGTGCAACATCACAAACCATTTAAATTTAAAAACTTTTGGTTACAAAAAGAGGAACTTTGAAAGAAAATTCCATAGTGGTGGGAAGGACGTCACCCAGCATATGGGACAATAATGTTTAGATTCCACATACAGCTTCATTATGTCAAAGATCAACTAAAACAAATGAGGCGAGCTAACAAGACAGACTTCCAGGTCAAAAGAGATCCATTGGTGGCTAGATGGGATGAGGTTCAAAAACATTTTAGGGAAGGAAAAATTACAGATCAGCTCAAATAAGAGGATGATGCATTGTGTAAAGTGGTTGAGGACATTAACAACCAAGAGGAGACCTACTAGAAATAGAGAGCAAGAACCACTTGGTTATTAGAAGGTGATAAAAATACCAAATTTTTTCATCGGATTGCTTGTGCTAGGATATAGATGAACAACATGGAATCTCTTCAATATGAGAACGGGTACTCCTTTGATACAATTCCAGGTATGCATTCCCATTCAATGGATTATCTTTCTAAATTATTTAAGGAAAGTATGGTGCAAGATGAAGAGGCTCAAAAAGAAGTTATTGTTGTCATACCCTCTGTTATCTTTGAAGAAGAAAATCAAGCCCTACTTAAACCCATTGATAAAGAGGAACTAAAGAATGTAGTCTTTGGAATGAGCACCGGGAAAAAACCAAGTCCATATGGCTTTCCAATTGAGTTTTTTCAGGCCTTCTGGGATAACTTGGAGGAGGATGTAATGGTTGTTATAGAGGAGTGGAAAGGTAGTAAAAGAATGCTTAAAGCATTAAATCATACTTTCATAACCTTAATTCCAAAATGGGAGGAGGGGGTACATATTTCAGATTATATACCTATTGCCTTATGCAATGTCATATATAAAATAATCACAAAGGTAATGGTTGAGCGGCTAAAACCTCTTCTACATAGCATTATCTCCTCGGAGCAAGGGCGTTTTGTAGAGGGTAGGCAGATCTTGGATGGTGTGGTTCTAGCTCAGGAGGAAATCCATTCAATGCAAACATCTAGTAATAGAGGAATGTTAATAAAATTAGATATGTCAAAGGCTTATGATAGGGTGGAGTGGAGCTTCTTGTCAAAGATGATGGTAGCCTTTGGTTTCTCTCAAGATTGGATATAATGGGTCATGAGTTGTGATTCTACTCCAACATACTCAGTGTTAATCAAGGGTTTTCCCTCGCAATCATTTGGAGCTACTCAAGGCCTTCGTCAAGGATATCCTTGCTCTCCCTATATTTTTATCATATTGGCTAAAGGATTGGGTAGACTCATCTTGAGGAGAAGACAACAATGTTTGCTAACATGTATCAAGGTGGGTGAGGAAGTTTTGACTCAGCTACAGTTTGTGGATGACACAGGATTGGTGGGAGTGAACAGCTTCAGGGAAGCAATAATTATTAGAGATACACTTAATGTCTACCTTAGGGCTACAAACCAAGTCATCAATGATAAAAAATCCAAAGTGGTCTTTTTCAATCTTGATCAAAGGCTTCGAGACAAAATTTTAGAGATCTTAGGATTCTCAAGGACTTATCTCCCAGTGGTATACTTGGGGGTCCCTTTGCATTTTAAAAAACTAAAAATAGATATCTGGAGAAATATTTTGGACTGTATCAAGGAAATGATTAATCATTGGTCTCACAAATGGTTAAGGTATGGGGGTAGATTAACTTTTTTACATTCAGTCATTCAGGCCATACTAATTTATAAATTTTCTATCCTTGCTGCCCCACATACCATATGGAAATAGTTGGACAAGATGGCTAGAAAATTTTAATGGGAAGGAGTAAAATGAGAGAGGAAATGGGCCTTAGTTATTTGGGATAAAGTAAGCCAACCCAAGGTAAAAGGAGGTTTGGGACTGAGAAGATCAAAGTTAAATAATAAAGCTTTGGCTGGAAAGCTTTACTAGAGGTGGATTTCCCAACCAACTTCTTTATTCAATAGAATATTAACTAGTAAATATTTGGGACAGGTAAACCCAAATGAGGTGGGTCATTTCCCTTTAGATGGTAATGGATCCTTAGTGTGGCAGACTCTTAAGTTAGGATCTCAGGTAGTAAAAGATGGATTATTTTGGAAAGTGGGGAGAGGGGAGAAGGCACGATTTTGGATAGATTCATGGGATCAATACCCACCTATCATTGTTGAATTTCCTGAACTACAACCAATAAAAATAGCCATAGAAACTAGGGGGTGGATCCAAATTGAAAGTTATTTCAACACTAGTCAGCTAGGGGATTATAAGTTTAAGTAGTTTAAGAAGTTGGATGAGTGGCCAATTTCAATCCCTTTGAATTTGACACCCATCATGACTAAAATCTTGAAAAAAATATTTCTCACAGGTAAATATGAGGAGGATGAATTAGCTTGGGGCTATGGGAGCCTTGGTGTCTACACAGTGAAGGATGGATATGATAAGATCCTTCTAGATCCTCCTCCTCATACATATCAGGTTGAGGATTGGAGAAATATTTGGCAGTCCAAGGGTTGGCCGAAAGTAAACTTTTTTTCCTGGTAGTTCATGCATAATGGAATTCTTACTTTTTATAATCTCAGATGTAGGGGAATAATTGGTCCATATCAATGTGTTTTATGCTACAAGAGTGAGGAAATAGTTGATCACTTGATGTTTGAGTGTCCATTCACGCGCCAGATTTGGGAGAGATGGTTTTTATATTATAAAATTCAAGTTAATGGTGATTTGAATCGGATTAATATTTGGGAAATATGGAAGAGGGGTAGATTTAAATCTAAAGCTCTTTGTATTGGTTGGGAGCTTGGATTAAACTTCATTTGGTGGCAAGTGTGGTTGGAGAGAAATGCCAAAATTTTTAGAGAAACTTTTTTTTCTTTAGATGGAGTTTCGTAGGTTATGTGGAGCAAAGTCACAGAAACTGTGGTAATCTATGCTAAAGAGGAAACTCAGTTTGTTATTGGGGCAATGGAGAAGGAATTTGAAGTGCAAGAGGGATAGGAAAAAGCTATTTGGAAACGACCCCCAGAAGGTTGGATTAAAATTAATACTGATGGAGCTACAAAAGGCAATCCGGGTAGAGCTAGAATTGGAGTGGGTTGTCAGAATTATGTTGTATTAGTGCTTTATTTGGAACTACAAGGCTTGGGAAGAGCCACAAAAAATGAAGCAGAAGCCTTAGCTATCAAATCTACTTCTATTTGGGCAATAAAACAAGGTCACGAGAGGATAATCCTAGAATCATATTCTCAAATAATGGTTGGAGCTCTAGATTGCATGAGGAACTTTTCTTTGAAAACATGGAGGTTGAGGATTCTTGTCACTCAAATTAAGTAATTATGGAGGGAATTAGATGATGTGATTCTAATTTATGTGAGTAGGGATCTAAATAAAGTGGCAGACCTCCTGGCTAATATGGGTACTGATAAGGAGGTAGGGGTTCAATGGCACAGTGACATGGCTATTGAGGATGAGATGATTAGGCAGGCTGGTGAGCAAATCCAGTGCTTAGATAATTTGGATAACCATTCCAAAAATATTGTTTAGGAGATTTATGCTTCAATTTAGATCTTTTATAGTTGTAAACAGGTGAACAATCATTGTAGAAATATGGTTTAAGAGATTTACCTCCAATTCAAATTTTCTTTTACTGTTGTAAACATGTGTTCTCTTTGGCTAAGGCTAGGAAAAGTCTCATCCCAACTTGTAAATGATCTTTGTTTTAATACAAGTTTTTTCAAATTATTTTTCAAAAAAAATAATGGTTTTGCTTCTTTAACCTTCAATTGTCAATGATTTAATTTTCTAAATTTTGAGAAACTAAAATTTTGTGTAGTATTCCTTATATCTCCCTAATTTGGAAATTTAGAAAATAATAATATTTGCAAACTAGTATCTTAATTTTCCAATGTTGAAAATCTGATATCTCCTACTTGATAATTTGCAAATATCTAATGTTTTTTTTTTTTTTAATTTACATGGTGGAATCGATAGCCGCCACGAATCCGGGCAGGCTATCCAGATTTTTATGGCTGCCATAGTATTTTGCGTTGTCCGCCCTAGAAGTCGCCACACAGATTTTTGTGCAGTCCGCCCCTATAACCACCATGCCACAATCATTTTAAACCTTTTACGCCACTGAAAGCACCAGGAAAGGGACAAGCATTCAGTCCGACGAGGCCCGAGATTTGAACCGTGGACCTCCACCCCCTTATGGGGTTTGGATGAACCAATTGGTCTACACCTCGGACCTCAACAAATATCTAATGTTAGAATCTCATACAATTTGTAATATCTTTTGAGATATACTCCCTTTACTTTAATTGCCTTCTAACTTTCTAAGGTTGGTATTTTCTTTGTTCTTCAATACAACAATAAATAAACTTCAACCTTGTATTAAGCACTTTGAAATATTTTTCACTCCTTTAGTTTAATTGCTTTCTATTCTAAGGTTATAAAATCTCCAATGCAATATAAGTTTAACCTTAGATATATAAAATACCTTATATCTCCTTTTGCACTTTAATGAAAGCAAATATCAACGTAAATATACCTTGTAAATTTTAAACACTGATTGGATTCGATATTGGCTTCACTGTGCAAACTTGAAGCGTTGGGATTTCTCTGCCTTCACCTTATGATAATGACCATTTAATGTTCTCCTTTGAATAGTGATTTCCTATGATAGTCTCCTAATGCGCTTTGACGACTTCTACGCACTAGACTTTGTTGGAGATATGCTTTACCTTATTCTATGTGCTCTTTGTTGTGATGGCTATTAATATACCTCTCCTTTCTTGAAATGAGTGCCAAGTGGAACTAGGAATTTCTAAAGACCTTGGAAGTGCTATTATAAGCCTTGAAAAATATTACTCCATGCTTTCAATGTAGGTGGTGCTTCCTCTACGACGGTGGCTCCTCCTCAATGGTGGTGGCTCTTACTATGATAGTTTGGAGCTTTCTTCAGCATAGAAAATTCATCCAAGCTTTTCCTCACGTATGCTTAGGCTATATTTAATGGTAATATTCACTTTGCACTTCAATTTTAGTCTCTTATGTTATATAAGCCTTGTGTTCTTTCCTTCTCACTTGCACTGGTGCTATCTTACATAGACTTGCTAAATGTTGTAGGTTCATTTTGTGTGCACTGTGTAGGCTCTGAGTTGGGTGTCTTTAGACACCTAAAATAATTGGATATTGCACCTTTGGGTAGCTTTATCTTTTACTTATCAACACTTCCTCTTTGGACTATGAAGAATACCCACTTGAAGACTTTGATATGGGCTACATTTTGTCTCCCTATTGCTCAATGATTCGGCCCCTTGTAGACAATGGTGCACTCATTGTTGTAGTGTCTTTAGAAACTATAGATTTTACCTTTATTTTTCTATATAGAATCTAGTGTAATAATGTAAATAAATCTATCTTAGATTGCACCAAAAACTTGATACTTTATAGTATTTGTTAAGCCTATTTCCTTCTTTAATCAAACGACTTTCTTCTCCAATATTTGGAGGTGATATTACTCCCTTTTGGTGGCTTCTCCTTGCCACAAAATACTACAGTATATTTGTGCTTGATAATATCTTTTTACACTTCACTCTTGTCATATTTTGTGCACTTAAACTTCCTCTTTAGATAAACTCTTAATGCACTTTAAAAACCTTTAAGTAAAACTAGTATAATGTGCTTTTAATAACTCCTTACTGCTCTTTTAAACAAAATCTTAAAATTACCTTGAAGTATGCACTATAATCTATGCAACTTTCACTTTAAGGATAATGTCTTCTTTGCTTGCAATGAATAGAAAGTTGATATGCTTCCTTCTCTTGAAATATATCTTCCTTTTTTTGTGTGCAGGTTATAACCCTTGTAGAAACTATCTTCTGCACTTCCTTGAAGACTTAATATGCAACCTTCTCCTTGAAAATTTTAAATGCTAATATGGTGCTTAATGAAACTTAATAATGAACCAAGTAACTAATGTTCAAGTAATAAACTTTATGCACCAAATTTGCTTACCTCAATGACCTTTATAGATGATGAAAATATTGGTGATTAGATTCACTTGAATGTTGCATTGTACTAGATGAAATTACATCTCTTATTAGTTATCCAAAACAACTCTTTAAGTCAAAAATTTGTAGCTTTAAAACTCCTCTAACTTGCTACCCAAAAATGTAGTTTGGTGGCTTTAACTATCCTTTAGGATGGACCTTGAAAATCTAAAACTTAGAAGCTATTAATGCTGCCCAAATTATTGTTTTCTTGTTGTTCTCAAATCTAAAATTTTTAGATTGCAAAGCAAAAAATTTCTCCTCTGAATTTTTGTCTTTGAATCTCACAAATTTGGTAGGAAAATTCTCCAAATCATAGCTAAGATTTTCCTTCAAGAACCGTTCACTTTTTTGTTGTAAAAACCAACAACCTCATTTCTTTATAATAGCTTTTAATGGAAATATTCAAATATCTTGTATTTGATGGCTTCTTGTAACTCCTTTCTCGTTCAACCTCCTTGTCAAATTTTGACTTTAATATTGGCCTATCTAATGGAATTCTCAAGATTTTGACTATCTTGAGGTCTCCACTATTCTCCTCCAAAATTTGGCAAACTCCTTATCAAATTCTTTTGCTTGGGCTTGTTGTCGGATGGCGATAATTGTCTTAAATTTTCTTTATTAGAAACTTCTCCTTGAGTTCTCCTCAGATCTTATCCAAAGAACTTATTCAAGTCTCCTTCAATGAGGTTTTCCTAGCCTTCTCCTAGGGCCTTCGAATTTATGCAGCTTATCTAGTCTTCTCAATGAGACAAATCCTTCAATGGTAGTTTTTAAATGAGATCTCCTTCTTGGATCTCTAAAAGTTATTGCTTCTAGAATGGGACCTTTCCTAGTCCTTCTCTATATTCAAGCTTCCAAATCTAGAATTTCTTCAATGAGACCTTCTATGGATCTTCTCTTCAACTTTCAATGGAGATCTCTAATATCCAATATTCTCATGACTCTTTTCCTTGAGTCTCTTCCTCCTTCAATGGGGTCTTCTTTCTAGGACATCCTCCTTGATTTGTAGTCTTCAATATTCAATGGAGATCACAAAACTCCAATCTTCTCCTGAAATCTTTTTTGGAGTCTCTTCAATGTGCAATAAGACTCATTTTGTCTTTTTCTCTCTTTTGTGATCTGCAATTCTGCAATCTCTAGCAACGGGACCTTTTTCTTAGGCCTCCAAATATTCAATATTCAACTTGTTTCAAGTACTGGATTGATTCCAAATAATATATTCTTCCTAGCTATTTGTAGGAAGCTTCCCAAATTTCTTTGAATCTCCTTTTCCTACAACAAATATTAGAATTTGTAATGGAGAAAACTTTAAATCTAGAGATAATGAATCTTCACTAGTTGATTTGTCAATCTAGTGGAATCAATGTTGAGTCCTAGTCTTCACAATTTTTCTACAACTTTGTGGAAAGACTCTAGCCAAATGTATTTTTAGAAATTCTAAAAATGAGATTTCTAATCTCCTCTCAATCTCTCTTGTGGCTCTCCCTATTTCCTATTGATCTATCGTGTGCTTTGATACCACTGTTAGCTTTTGAGGATGTATATTAAATGAAATGCAACCACAAGATGTAAAATAAGTATGTTGGCAATTTTGGGTACATTGCCTTTACTCTAAGTGTAGATGTTGTCATTGATGTCAAGAAGGTCTTGAAGCAATTTGGTTTGATGTCAAAGAATGTGTCTTGATGAAGGTTTCAGCTTGGACAGTGAGTTTCCAAGAAGATCAGGGTAGCCCAGTTGCAAAAGATCAAGAAAAAGACAAGTAAGAAAAAGTATGCAGGCGGCTGGAAAAACTGTCGCGATTTCGCGACATGTTTTAGGAGAGAGAAAGAAACGACATGTTTGAGGAGAGAGAAAGGTTGGCAAATCTGTCACGATTTCGTGACATGTTTGAGGAGAGAGAAATTTCGGGCAAAAGTGTCGCGATTTCGTGACATCTGTGGAAGAAGAGACGAAGCGAGGAAAGCTGTCACGATTTCGTGACATGTTGGCAGGGAAGAAGAGCAAATGGAAAGTGTCACGATTTCATGACATGTCGCATTTTCGTGATTCAAAAAGTGCAGGAAGGCAGAGAAGAAAAAGTGTCACGATTTCATGACATTCTGCAAAGTAAGTTGTTTAGACGAAAAAGTGTCGCGATTTCGTGACATGATGCTGAAGAGAGAGTCCGCAAAAAGAACTGTCGTGATTTCGTGACAAGTTCGAAGAGAGAGAAAGTTACATGTAAAATGTCATGATTTCGTGACATGTAGCAAAGGGGAGAGTCTGAAAGGAGAAGCATCGCGATTTCATGACAAGCTACAAAAGAAATTGTATAGAAGTCAGAAGTGTCGCGATTTCGTGACATGCTACAAAAGAAATCGTATAGAAGTCAGAAGTGTCACGATTTCACGACATGCAGTAGAGAAAGCTTTTAGAAGCTGAAAGCGTCACGATTTCGTGATAGGCTACGAAGAAGTTGTACGGATGCAGAAAGTGTCATGATTTCACGACAGGTTGAGTTGGCAGCTTGCAGTTGGAGAAAGTGTCATGATTTCATGACAAAAATAGTTAGCAAGTCTTAAAGAAGAAGTGTCATGATTTCATGATGAATTGAAGAAGGAAGAGCTCGAAGGCGAAAGTGTCACGATTTTCATGACATGTTCCGTTTCGAGGGCATATGGCAGAAAAGAGCTTAAGGTAGCAAAAGTGTCACGATTTCATGACAGAGTTGCAGATGACGTCAGAAGGAGGCAAAGGTGTCACGATTTCATGACAAAAGTCGAGAGGAAGGCCATGAAGACTAAAGGCGAAAGGCCATGAAGACTAAAGTGTCATGATTTCATGATAGAAGTGAGATGACGTCAGCAAGAGGCAAAGGTGTCACGATTTCATGACGAAGCACAAAGGAAGTCGACAAAGGCCAAGGTGTCACGATTTCATGATAATAGGCTATAGAAGGTGTACGACTATAAAAATGTCATGATATCATGACATGTTGTAGTTTCGCAAGGATAGCTATAGAACTAGAGGCGGTTGAAGAACAGAGTTAACTTTGAGCCGACAAAGTTAAAATGCGGGCCGACAAGAGAGGTTTTGCGATCGACGTAGTTGAAGAGTAACAGCTGACTAAGATTGAATGTAATGATCTTGAATCTTACTCTATAAAAGGAGGGTTGTTTGAATAGTTTGTGCATCGATCAAGTGTGCGTTCGAAGTGCGATTTGCATAGATAGAGTGCGGGGAGAAGTTCGATCACAGAGGTGCATAAGTGGAAGTCTGAGTTGTTAGGGAATCTATGTTTTCGTAGAAGAGCATAAGTTGATCAAGTGCTGCTGTGTTTGCACAAACTATGAAAAGTTGGTTTCGACCAAGTGCAACTATAATAGAAAAGAAAAGAGGAAGAGGACAGATTTGTGCCAGACCGAAGGACTATGTTTTGGTGCAGATAAGAGGACCGGATTTGCAGTGATAGAGTTGAGGACAGAGATCTCCAGCCAGAGCAGGGAAGACAGGTGTCTTCTATGGATAGAATTCCACTTGCTAAGGGCAGAGGAGGTAGAGGTCTTCTAGAGGATCACCACTAAGAGCGGAGCTAGGGGAAGGTGTCTCCTTTGGGTTGGTGCCCATAAACTTTGTAATTGGGAAGGTTTCCCAAAGAACTGTGATATAACTTTTAGAGAAAAGTTTTATCCGTGGAGTAGCCCACCTTGGGTGAACCACGTAAATTGTTGTGTCACTTTGTGGATGGTGTGTTGTGCATTGATTTGATTATTGCTATTTTTACTGCTATCTATACACTGCATTATACTATTTTGAAAGTTGATTTTAAAGCAAATTGAAAAAGTGGTCTTATACTGTTCACCCCCCCTCTCAGTATAAGCTTGTGTTCTTCAATTGGTATCAGAGCGGGTCTCTCCAAAAAAAGCATAACAGCTTGGAGAAGGATCTTTCAGAAGAACATACAGTTTCAGAAAAGGATGAAGAGGTTAAGTTCGATCTCTAAAGTGAATTCTTCTAGGCTTTAAGAATTTCAGGGAAGAGAGTTCTGTTCTCAAGAATCATGATAGGAAGAAGAGACAGCAAGATCAATTTTTAGCCTGAAGAACGATGGATTCCAGTTGGTCACAAGAAGAACAATCATCCAAGGCATCAAAACAGGTTACATAATACTTTCCATGGCTACTGTTTTTCTTGCAAGAAATTTGGTCACAAAGCTATACATTGCATTAAATCCGTGAATAGCCATAGTAAGGAAAATGTTAACTCTTTTGCACCTCTTTTGGATAAAAATGTCATATGTTACAATTGCAAGAATGTTGGGCATATAGCAAGGATGTGCTGTTTGGATAGACCTAGCCTTAAGTTCACTAAAAAGAGAATTGAGATCAAGTCTAAGTCAATGATAGTTCAAACTGCTTTTCATGCTCAAGACAAAGTAGAGAAATGGTATCTTGATAGTGGTTGTTCAAAACATATGAGTGGTGAAAAGGAAAAGTTTTTGGTCTTAAAAAACACAAACGAGAGGAACAGTTAGTTTTGGAGATAACGAGTCTGCAAAAATCTGTGGTAAAGGGACTCTTAGCTTGGATGGGAAATCTAAAACTGAAAATGTGCTTTATGTAGAAGGTCTAAGACATAATCTTCTAAGTGTGAGTCAACTTTGTGATCAAGGACACATAGTATCTTTCTTTTCAGATAGATGTGAGATTCGTAAAGAAAAAAATGGAAAACTCATTGCTAGTGCTACAAGGACTCCAAACAATCTTTACATGCTTAGTGAGATAAAAAAGGAAAAGTGTTTTCTAACTCAAGAAGATGAGAGTTGGTTATGGCATAAAATATTGGGGCATTTGAGCTTTGATAATCTTGTCAACATTAGTAACAAGGAAGCGGTTAGAGACTTGCCCAAAATAAAAAGGCCTCATAACACCATTTGCGGTCCTTGTCAACATGGAAAACAGACCAGAACCAGTTTTAAATCAAAAGGGTATACTTCTTCAAAACCATTAGATCTCATTCATACTGATTTATGTGGCCCCACCAGAACTCGGAGCATTCAGGGAGAAAGCTACTTCATGTTGTTTATAGATGATTATTCTAGAATGACTTGGGTGACCTTTCTCAAAGAAAAATCTGAAGCTTTTGAAAAATTCAAAGCTTTCAAAGAAATGATTGAGAATGAGACTGAAAAGAGAATCAAATGCTTGAGATCGGACAGAGGAGGAGAGTTCACCTCAAATGAATTTGTGGAATACTGTGAGCAACAGGGAATTAAAAGAGAATATTCAACAGCAAGAACTCCTCAACAAAATGGAGTAGTTGAAAGAAAAAATAGAACTATTGAAAATATGGCTAGAGCTATGTTAAATGAGTCGAAACTTTCAGATGGTTTCTAGAAAGAGGCGATCAGTACAATAGTCTACATTATCACCAGGGCCCAACTTAGAGTAAATCATCATAAAACTCCTTATGAGTTGTGGAAAGGAAGACCGACTACAGTAAAACATTTCAAAGTGTTTGGGAGTAAGTGCTTCATCAGAAGGGAAGATCAGAATTTGGGTAAGTTTGATCCTAGGTGTGATGAGGGAATTTTTCTTGGTTATTCCAGCAGAAGCAAGGCTTACAGATGCTTCAACAAAAGAACGCATACGGTCGTAGAGAGCATAAATGTAACAGTTGATGAAAAGACAGGGATAAGAGAACCTGTCAAGGAAATCAGTGATGAAATCTATCAAGAAGAATTCAGAGAGGTTTCAGATGAAGAAGAGGAAAAACAGTAGCTGCTTCCCAAAACTCCGTCATGATATGTTCAGAAACATCATCCCAAAGATTTGATCATTGGTGATCCAAACAACAGACAAACTAGAAGAAGAGTCATTCCGTCACACGATTCTACAAATATTTCATTATTATCTCAGATTGAGCCAAAAGATTTCAGTGAAGCATGTGCAGATAAATTTTGGGTAAAAGCTATGGATGAAGAGCTAAATCAAATAGAGAAAAGTGAAACTTGGGATTTAGTTCCAAGACCTAAGGACAAGAATGTCATTGGCACAAAATGGATATTCAGAAATAAACTCAATGAGGATGGAAAGATTGTCGGAAACAAAGCCAGGTTGGTTTGCAAAGGTTATGCTCAAGTAGAAGGTGTTGATTTCGAAGAGACGTTCGCTCCTGTTGCTCGTCTTGAAGCCATCGAAATGTTTTTGGCTCTTTCAAGTTTCAAAGCATTCAAGGTGTATCAAATGGATGTGAAATCAGCCTTTTTAAATGGAGTTTTGGATGAAGAAGTCTACGTAGAACAGCCAGAAGGCGTGTCTCTCTCAGATCAATCGGACTATGTGTGTAAACTAAAAAAGGCCTTGTATGGGTTAAAGCAAGCACCTAGGGCTTGGTACTCAAGACTTGACAGGTACCTTCATGAGCAAGGTTTCAGGAAAGGTATGGCGAGATAGCAATTTGTACATTAAGGATAAAGGTAATGATATGCTTATTGTAGTTGTCTATGTTGATGATATCATTTTTGGGGGAAATAATACCCAGATGTGCAAAGATTTTGCTAACACCATGCGGAAGGAATTTGAGATGTCTATGATTGGAGAGCTGTCATTCTTTTTGGGTCTTCAGATTGCTCAATCAAAAGACGGTATATTTCTCTCTCAAGGAAAATATATCAAAGAAATGTTAAAAAAAATTGGGATGATGGACAACAAACCTGTATGTACTCCAATGACTACAGGGTGCAAGATGAGTAAAGATGATGAATCTCCAACGGTAGATCAGAGGTTGTACAGATCAATGATTGGCAGTTTATTATATGTTACGACTACCAGACCGAGATATCATGCGAGTTGTTGGATTAGTAGCCAGATTTCGAGCGACTCCGAAAGATTCTCATGTTATAGCAGTTAAAAGAATATTCAGATATCTGAAGGGCACTATGGACTTTGGGCTTTGGTATCCCAAAGGTGATGATTTCACTCTCATAGCCTATATAGATGCAGATTGGGCAGGTAGTAATGATGATAGGAAAAGCACCAGTGGTGGAGCATTCTTTCTAGGAAAGAGTTTAGTTTCTTGGCTAAGTAAGAAACAACCTTCAGTTTCCTTATCTACGGCAGAAGCTGAATACATAGCAACAGTGGCTGGGTGTACTCAAGTTCTATGGATGAAAACCACCTTGGAGGATTTCAAAGTCAAGCATGAACAACCCATCTCCATATTTTGTGATAATACTAGTGCCATAAGTATTTCCAAAAATCCGGTAATGCACTCAAGGACAAAGCATATTTCCATCAAGTATCACTTTCTAAGGGAGAAAGTGCAAGATAAACAGGTCAAGGTAGAATATGTGTCTACTAAAGAGCAGATTGCAGATATCTTCACAAAACCTCTTCCAAGAGATACGTTTGAGTATCTAAGGGAGAAATTGGGAGTTGTACTCCCACCCCAGAATTAATCACCTCATTAGGAGGTGGGGGAGGGACTAAGCTAAGAGGCTCATTCTTAGTCCCGAGCCCCAAAGGTGACCCTTTGCCATTGATGACAAAGGGGGAGAGATATGAGTAAGGGGGAGAGCTTCATAGTGAAGAAGAGAGCTTCAAGTCAGGGGGAGCAAAAACTTCAAAGGCAGATTCTCGGTTGTTGGATCGGTTGTTTTCGGTTTTGGCTCTTGACTTGTGTTTTCGGTTAAGGTTTGCCATCAATGACAAAGGGGGAGATTGTTGGCAATTTTGGGTACATTGGGTACATTGCCTTTACTCTAAGTGTAGATGTTGTCATTGATGTCAAGAAGGTCTTGAAGCAATTTGGTTTGATGTCAAAGAATGTGTCTTGATGAAGGTTTCAGTTTGGACAGTGAGTTTCCAAGAAGATCAGAGTAGCCCAGTTGCAATAGATCAAGAAAAAGACAAGTAAGAAAAAGTATGCAGGCGGCTGAAAAAACTGTCGTGATTTCTCGACATGTTTGAGGAGAGAGAAAATGCTGGCAAAACTGTCACGATTTCGCGACATGTTTGAGGAGAGAGAAATTTTGGGCAAAAGTGTCACGATTTCGTGACATGCTGGAAGACAGAGACAAAGCAGGCAAAACTATCACGATTTTGCGACATGTTGGCAGGGAAGAAGAGCAAGATGGAAAGTGTCGCGATTTCATGACATGTCGCATTTTCGTGACTCGAAAAGTGTAGGAAGGCAGAGAAGGAAAAGTGTCACGATTTCACGACATTCTGCAAAGTAAGTTGTTCGGACGAAAAAGTGTCACGATTTCGCGACATGATGCTGAAGAGAGAGTCCAAAAAGAACTGTCACGATTTCGTGACAAGTTCGAAGGGAGAGAAAGTTACATGTAAAATGTCACGATTTTCGTGACATGCGGAAAGGGAAGAGTCCAAAGGAGAAGCGTCACGATTTCGTGACAAGTTGTAAAGGAAAAAGTGTCACGATTTCCGGACAGCGAGAAAGCTTTCGAAAGTTGAAAGCGTCGTGATTTCGTGATAGGCTACAAAGAAGTTGTACGGATGCAGAAAGTGTCATGATTTTGTGACGACGGGTTGAGTTGGCAGCTTGCAGTTGGAGAAAGTGTCACGATTTTGCGACAAAAATAGTTAGCAAGTCTTAAATAGAAGAAGCGTCACGATTTCACGATGAATTGAAGAAGGAAGAGCTCGAAGGCGAAAGCGTCACGATTTCATGACATGTTCCACTTAGGGGAAAAAGAGCAAAAGCGTCACGATTTCACGACAGAGTGTGAGATGCGAAGAGGGAAGGTGTCACGATTTTGTGACAGAAGCTGAGAGGAAGGCCATGAAGACTAAAGTGTCATGATTTCATGAAAAGTGAGAGAAAAACAAGGACGATTTCACGACAAAAGTGAGATGACGTCAGCAAGAGGCAAAGGTGTCACGATTTCACGACAAAAGCACAAAGGAAGTCGATAAAGGCCAAGGTGTCATGATTTTGCGACAGCAAGCTATAGAAGGTGTACGGCTATAAAAATGTCATGATATCATGACATGTTGTAGTTTCACAGGGACAGCTATAGAACTAGAGGCGGTTGAAGGACAGAGTTAACTTTGAGCCGACAAAGTTAAAATCTGGGCCGACGCAGCGTAGGGTTTTGCAGCCGACATAGTTGAAGAGTAATAGCCGACTAAGATTGAATGTAATGATCTTGAATCTTACTCTATAAAAGGAGGGTTGTTTGAATAGTTTGTGCATCGATCAAGTGTGCGTTCGAAGTGTGATTTGCATAGATAGAGTGCGGGGAGAAGTTCGATCGCAGAGGTGCATAAGTGGAAGTCTGAGCGACTGTTGTGTTTGCGCAAAGTGTGCGATGACTGTGCTACTGTGTTTGCGTAGAGGTTGCAAAGATGCTATCGTGTTTGAGCAAGAGTGCGAACTTCTTTGTGTTTGCACTAGATGTGCGAAGACTGTGCTGCTGTGTTTTTGCAGAAGAGCATAAGTTGATCGAGTGCTGCTGTGTTTGTGCAGACTGTGAAAAGTTGGTTTCGACCAAGTGCAACTATAACAGAAAAGAAAAGAGGAAGAGGACAGATTTGTGCCAGACCGAAGGACTGTGTTTTGGTGCAGATAAGAGGACCGGCTTTGCAGTGATAGAGTTGAGGACAGAGATCTCCAGCCAGAGCAAGGAAGAAAGGTGTCTTTTGTGGATAGAATTCCACTTGCTAAGGGCAGAGGAGGTAGAGGTCTTCTAGAGGATCACCACTAAGAGCAGAGCTAGGGGAAGGTGTCTCCTTTGGGTTGGTGCCCATAAACTTTGTAATTGGGAAGGTTTCCCAAAGAATTGTGATATAACTTTTAGAGAAAATTTTTATCCGTGGAGTAGCCCACCTTGGGTGAACCACGTAAATTGTTGTGTCACTTTGTGGATGGTGTGTTGTGCATTGATTTGATTATTGCTATTTTTTACTGCTATCTATACACTGCATTATACTGTTTTGAAAGTTGATTTTAAAGCAAATTAAAAAGTGGTCTTATACTGTTCACCCCCCCTCTCAGTATAAGCTTGTGTTCTTCAAAGTAAGGTATGATAATGGCACTATAATATGCAGGAAAATAAGATGATAAAATTTTGTAATAACTCATTAATATGCCATTTCTAAAAGCTCGTGAAAATAATACAATGCAATATAATGGAGAACATGAACACCAAAAATTTTAATGAAGAACTACATTGTACCTACTCACTACCATGAAATTATTCCTCTCACTCTATTCACTCTCTCTCTCTTCAGTCATACTATCAAGGCATATATATAGGAAGATATGTTCCTTGGCATTTACTCTATCTATGACTCTTTATAAGAGTTTTTTGTGTGATTTCAATATTTGTAGGTGAAGCTATGGCAAGAGAGGGTGAAAATTTTTATTCCCAACATCCTTTACAAGATTTTGGATCAGAAATACTTGTGGCTATTCATTTGCTATCATGGCAACAAATAGTACATCCTTAAATATACCTACATTCAAAGGAGACAACTTTGAGTACTGGAGAGATCAATTGAGGAGGATATTTGTATGGAAGGGAGTTTGGAAAAGTATAGTTCAGCCATATACTCCTCCTGATGATTGGAATGTTCTTCCTCAAGATCAAAAGAAGACATTGGAAGAAGAAGAAAAGAATGATGCTCAAGCTTTCTTCTACTTGCAGAGTGCAATAGATCCAAGCATCTATCCAAGGATAGTTGGTTGTGAGAATGCCCATGAGGCATGGACAACCTTGGAGACATCATATCAAGGCTCAAAAAAGGTAAGATCAACAAAGCTCTCCACATTAAGAATCAATTTTGAAAATATGAAAATGCATGATGATGAGAATGTTGGAGACTATTGTATTAGAGTAAATGACATAGTGCATAGAATGAGAGTGTATGGTGAAGTCATGGAAGATAGAGTAGTAGTAAGAAATATTTTGAGATCCCTATCCCCAAAATGGCTCCATATTGTCATTACACTTGAGGAGTGTAAAGATATGGACCAAATTAAGGTTGAAGAGTTAGTGGGTTCTTTATTGTCCCATGAGGATAAAATGAAAATTTACTCAAATGACTTGAATCATGCACTAGAGACCAAAGTATGGGTTTCAAAACCAAATGCAAAGCCCTCAAATCAGAATGCAAATTTTTCTCAAAGTTTATATCAAAAAGGAAAAAATCAATCAAATTCAAAGAGGAAGGGTAAGAAGGTCATCACTTGTCATTATTGTAAGAAACCAGGTCACATGATAAAAGACTATAGGAAACTAGCAGCTAAAAATCAAGCAAATTCAAACCAAGATGGGGGTGAGAAAAAGGCCTACCAAGCTGAGAATAATGATGATCAAATTAATTATTCTCTTTCATGTAATTCAGGTTTGGATGATAAAAATAATATGTGGTTTCTTGATTCAAGATGTTCTAACCACATGTCATGTTTTAAGGATTGTTTTGACAAGCTAGATGGTTCATTCAAGAGCCAAGTTCACTTAGGATATGGGAAGGTGATTCATGTAGAAGGGAAAGGGAGTATACCTATCACCACAAAGCATGGGAAGGGTGATATCAACAATATTTATTTGGCTCCAAACATGAAGCACAATCTCATGAGTGTTGGACAACTAGTAGAGAAAGGATTCAAGCTACTTTTTGACAATGGAGAATGTTTGATATATGACAAGAAGCAAGGTAACAAATTGATTGGAAAGTCTATTATGTCAAAAAATAGAATGTTTCCATTGAGAATAAATATGTTAAATCAAAATTCTTGCTTTTCTACCATTGAGGAATCAAGCATGTTGTGGCACTCTAGATATGGTCATTTAAATTTAGAAGTTTGCATGTTCTTTTTAAGAACAAGATGGTTGATGGTCTTCCAAGGATTGAATCCAAATTGAAGGAAGCATGCAAGGCATGTATACTTAGAAAACACCATAGAGAAAGATTTCCAACCAGAAAATGGAGAGCTACCAAGAAATTGGAATTGGTACATTCAGATTTGTGTGGGCCCATGTCTTGTCCTAGCATAGGCAAAAATTTATATTTTATTTCCTTTATTGATGATGCTACCAGACTAATGTGGGTTTTCTTCTTGAAGACAAAATATGGGGTATTCTCAACCTTCAAGACCTTCAAGGCATTGGCTGAAAAGGAATTAGGTTGTTCTATCAAGGTGTTAAGAACTGATAGAGGTGGGGAATTATATTCATAGGAATTTCTAGATTTTTGCTCTTCGCATGGAATAAAAAGGTATTTTATTACTCCCTACACACCACAAAAAAATGGTGTTGTAGAGAGGAAGAATAGGACCATAATGGAGTTAAGCAAGAACCATGTTGGAGAACAAGAAGTTGGAGAGGAAGTTTTGGGCTGAAGCAGTGCAAACGATAATCTACATCCTGAATAGAAGTCCCACAATGGTAGTGAAAAACAAGACACCCTATGAAGCATGGTATGGTAAGAAGCCCATGGTGGCTCATCTTAGAATATTTGGTTGTTTAGAATTTTTTCACATTGATGATGCTAAAAGGAAAAAATTAGACCCCAAGAGTGAGCCTCACATTTTTACAAGTTATAGTGATGGTAGTAAGGCTTACAAGTTTTTCAATCATGTTAGTAAGAAAATTGTTGTGTCTAGGGATTGTAAATTTTTTGAGAATGATGTGTTTGTTGATCATAACCAGAAGAGTGCAGAGGTTATTAGTGAAGGGGGGCAGCATTTTTATGGAGAAATGGAGGTCAATCAAGATCCTCCACAAGTTCCTAGTGTTAATGGCAACAATACTAGTTCTTCCCAAGAGACTAGTTTACCACCAACTTCAACCCAAGTCAAAAACAAGAGGTTGTTGCTTCCACATCCAGCAAGTTAGATGTTGGATCAGAACTATCAGAGGAGAACAACAAGACTTCAAACTCAATCAGGTAATAATATTGAAGATATTGAAGATGAAATGACTTACTATGCCTTATCTTGCATTTCTAGTGAACCTAGGAACTATGTAGAGGCTAGTCAAAGGAAAGAATGGGTTGAGGCCATGAATGTTGAGATGGAGGCCATTGAGAGAAATGAGACATGGACTCTCATTCAGCCTACTAATGACATGGATGTCATTGGTACAAAATGGGTCTACAAGACCAAGTTCCATAGTGATGGAACAATAGACAAACACAAAGCTAGACTAGTAGCAAAAGGGTATGCACAAACATATGGCGTAGACTATGAGGAGACCTTTGCTCATGTGGCTCGCCAAGATACTATTAGATTGATGCTTTCAGTTGCTACTTAGAAAGGATGGGAAGTTCACCAAATGGATGTCAAGAGTGCATTCTTGAATGGTGACATTGAAGAAGAGGTATATGTGGAGCAACCACAAGGTTATGAAATAAAGGGTAAAGAGCATTGGGTATACAAGTTGAAAAAGGCACTTTATGGGCTGAAACAAGCTCCAAGAGCTTGGTACTCAAAGATAGATGGATGGTTCTCTAAAAATGGCTTTGAAAGGAGCAAAAATGAACCAACTCTTTACATGAAAATTGTTGACACTAACATGTTTTATGTTTGTCTTTATGTTGATGATCTCATTTTTATAGGAAGTTCCAAAGCTATGATGCAAGACTTCAAGGAGAGCATGAAAAGTGATTTTGAGATGTCTGATATTGGAAAAATGAAATACTTTCTTGGCATGGAAGTACAACAAAGGGAAGATGAGATCTTCATATGCCAAGCCAAGTATGCCCAAGACATGTTGAAGAAATTTTCACTTCTAGACTGCAAGGTGGTTGATACTCCTATTGCTAGTGGGGAGAAGCTTATGAAAGAGGATGGGAGTCCTCTTGTTGATGAGAAGACTTTTAGAAGTATGGTGGGTGGATTGATGTACCTTACATCCACAAGACCCGATATTACCTATGTAGTTTCACTAGTTTCCCGATTTATGAGCTTGCCAACTCAAAGGCATATGCAAGTGGTGAAATAAATATTTAGATATGTGAAGGGAACCTTTGATCATGGCATACACTTCAGATCAGCAAGATATTCAAGGCTGGTTGGGTATGTTGATTCAGATTGGGGAGGTTCTATTGATGACCAAAAATCCACTACAGGGCATTGTTTCACCTTGGGAAGTGGGTTGATTTCTTGGTCATCCAAGAAGCAAAGTACAATGGCTTTGTCTTCCACTGAAGCTGAATATGCAGCCCTTACTTCAGCTTGTACACAAGGGATTTGGCTGAGGATAATGTTGAAGGATTTTGGTGAGACTCAACATGAGCCTACCAAAATATTTTGTGATAACATTGGGGCAATACAATTGTCCAAAAATCTAGTTTTCCATGCAAGGACCAAACACATAGAGTTGAAGCACCATTTTGTCAGAGACTTGGTACATGACAAATATTTTGTCATTGAGTATGTTAAGAGTGAGGATCAAGTTGTTGATATACTCACAAAGGGGCTGTTGAAGGTGACTCATGGGAGACTCAAAGATGTTGAATATTTTCCATGTTATTCTTGTGGGGTTAATACTAAAAGGTATTGGACACTTTGTACCTATACTCGTCGGGGTTTGGGGTCACACCAGGTTCCGAACAGGGGTTCGAGGGTGGTAGCCCTCTAAAAAGTAGGGTTTCGAGGGCATCAACCCCCTACCAAAATTTTAGGGTTTTTTAAGTTATTTTTAGACCCATATGGGCTTTTTTGGGTTACTATATTTGAACCCATGTTTTTTTTCCCATGATATTGTAAAATTCGTGCATGTGCCTTTGTTATATATATCGCACTTGCATTAGGGTTTGAGAGATATAGAAGAGGAACATTATTGTATTGGAGATGATCAATTTTATGCAATAAGAAGATAATATTATGCTGGTTTTTCCCGGTTAAGGGTTTCTAGGATAAATACTGTGTTATGTGTGTATCTGCTATCTTCTTTTGATTCTGCAATTACTATTTTTCTAGATTTAGTTTATCGGGGCTCTTTATTTCTCTTCATTTGGTATCAGAGCTAGGTTTTAGCTTTGTTCGAGGAGTAAGGGTTTCAACCCTGTGATAAATTAATTCTTGAGTGGGAGTCGTACACGAAAGGATCTAGGCAAAGGAGAAAGATGGGAAGCACACGGGTAGAGATTGAAAAATTTAATGGACAGAATTTTGAGTTATGGAAACTCAAGATGGAGGATCTATTGGTTGATAAATATCAGTGGATTGTGGTCTTGGGAACAAAACCAACATCAATGACAAATGAGGATTGGTTGAAAATCGATAGGAAGGTAAGGAGCTCTATCAGATTATGCTTATCTGATTTGGTATTGTTGAATGTATCTACAGAGACCACGACAAAGTTGTTATGGGAGAAGTTGGGAATATTGTATCAAACAAAGTCACTGGTAAATAAACTCTTTCTTCAAAAGAAGTTGTATTCACTTTGGATGAATGATGGTGACTCTGTGGTTGAACATCTGAATGCTTTTAACACTATGGTAAGTCAATTAACCTCTATAGAAGTAAAAATGGATGAAGAGAAAAATTGTATTACTTTACTTTGTTCATTACCTGATTCATGGGATAACCTAGTTATGGCTATCACCAATACTACATCTACATTGAAAGTAGAGGATATAGTAGGAACTTTGCTATCTGAGGAGATGAGATGAAAATATTCTGAGGATTATCATCAAAAGGATGCCTTGGTTGTGAGAGGTCATTCTCAAGAAAGAAACAAAAAGAAATCAAGAGAAAGGAAATCAAAATCTAGGGGTAAATTTGTTGCCCTAGAAAAGAGGAAATGTTGGAAGTGTGGTAAAGCAAGGCATTATAAAAGAGACTGTAGATCTAAAAAGGTTGATAATAATCGATCATCTGATGAAGGAACTTCTACAAAAACGAAGACCACAAATGAAGATTTAGGGGACTTATTCTTAGCTGCAGCATGCTCAAGTGAATGCCATGACTCATGGTTGATTGACTCAAGTGCTTCTTTTCATATGACTCCTCATAGGGAGGGGTTCTATGAATATGAAAAGATAAATGGAGGTGAAGTCTTCTTGGGAGACAATTCGACATATAAAATAATAGGTCGAGGAAGAGTCAAGTTGAGGTTAAAATATGGAAGAATTAAAACCCTTCCTGGTGTGTTGCATATTTCGGGTTTGGCAAGGAATTTGATATCCATGAGTAAGATGAATGATGCAGGTGTGAATGTGGTATTCAATAAGGATAGTTGCAAGATGGTTCATGGAGCCTTGGTGTTGGCAAGGGGAGTTCGCATAGGAACTTTGTTCAGACTTGAGGCTAGCACTGTAAGTATTAATTGCAATAACTCTTTAGTTGTAGAGGAAAATAATATGGTAGAAATGGCTCCAAGTATTCCTGTAGCGAAGACAATGTTGTGGCATCAATGCATGGGGCATATTGGTGAGAAAGGCCTTCAAACATTAAAAATGAAAGGTATGGTTGAAGGAATTTTTGATTGCCCATTAAATTTTGATTTTTGTGAGCATTGTGTTTTTAGAAAACAAACTAGAGTCAAGTTTCCTAGTAGTGCTACAAGGTCTGAAGGAATTCTACATCTAGTTCACAATGATGTGTTTGGACCTACAAAAGTACCATCATTAGGTAAATCTATCTATTTTGTTACATTTATAGATGACTTCTCAAGAAAGACCTGGGTATATTTTCTACGAAATAAATCTGAGGTTTTCAATAAATTTAAAGAGTTTAAGGCTCTTGTAGAAAATCAGATAGAGAAAAAGATAAAGGTTTTGAGAAGTGATAATGGTGGTGAGTATTGCTCTAATGAATTTGAGCAGTTTTGCAAGGACTATGGAATAGAAAGGCAGAAAATAACTTTGTATACTCCACAACATAATGGGGTTGCAGAACGGATGAACAAGACATTGATGGATAAGGCCAAAAGCATGCTAAGTGGTGCAGGGTTAGAAAATAAATTATGGGCAAAAGTTGTGTTAATTGCTTGTTACCTCATCAATAGATCTCCTACCTCAGCTTTGGTGGACAAGACTCCACAGGAAGTATGGACTAGTAAGAAACCCTCTCTCAATCATATAAGGGTTTTTGGTTGTGATGCTTATATGTATGTTCCAAAAGAGAAAAGGACTAAGCTAGACTATAAATCTAAAAAATACATATTTGTGGGTTATAGTACTAGTGTTAAAGGATATAAGTTGTGGAACCTAGAAACACAAAAGGTTGTTTACAGTCGTAATATGATCTTTAGAGAAACAAAAGGGGTTCTGAAATAGGAAATGCAACCAAGAAAAGAACCTGAAGCAGTTCAAGTAAAATTGGAATCGAAGAAAGAACCTGTGGTAGAATCTGATGCTACAGAAGAAGATGAACTACAAAGAGAATCTAAAGAGGAAATTTTAGAGGAAGAAGGTGAGGAGGAAGTTAAAGATGTAGAACCTAGAACTCCAATTTTGAGGAGATCAGATCGAGTGAGAAGACTCCCAGATAGGTATAGCCCTTCAAATTTTTGTTCTACATTATCAATTATTGATGAAGAACCCAAGACTGTAAAGGAGGCACTTTAGTCAAGTGAGAATAAGTCTTGGAAAAGGGCTATGGAGGAAGAAATGGAGTCCTTGGATAAAAATAAGATATGGGATTTGGTGAAATTACCTCCTAGAAGAAAACCTATTGGTTGTAAGTGGTTATTCAAGAAGAAGTACAATATAGAAGGAAAGTTGGAGAAGTACAAGGCTCGCCTGGTAGCAAAAGGATTTTCTCAAGTTGAGGGAATTGACTTTGGTGAGATTTTTTCTCCTATGGCTAAACTAACTTCAATTAGATTTTTGTTGGCTATTTCTGTTGCTTTTGATCTTGAAATAGAACAGATGGATGTAAAGATAACTTTTCTACATGGTGAACTTGATGAAGACATATATATGTCACAACCAGAATGCTTTAAGGTAAAAGGTAAGGAGGACCTGGTATGCAAGCTAAAAAAGTCCCTTTACGGCTTGAAGCAATCTCCAAGAATGTGGAACCAAAAATTTGATAGGTTTGTTTTGACACTTGGGCTTGAAAAAGGTAAAGTAGATCCATGTGTGTATTTCAAACAAGAAGGTGAAAATTTTGTTATCATTGTTTTGTATGTGGATGACATGATGTTAATTGGTAACAATAAGGAGATGATAAAGCTACTAAAATCTCAGTTATCTTCTGAATTTGACATGAAGGATTTAGGTGCTGCAAAATTTATTTTGGGTATGGAAATAATAAGGGATTGTGCAAATAGAAAGTTGTGGTTAAATCAAAGGAAATATGTTGATTTGATACTACAAAAATTTAGGATGCATGATTGTAAACCAGTAAGTACTCCATACCTTGTTGGTCAAAAGTTATCTACTGAACAATGTCCTAAAACATATGAGGAAACTGAAGAAATGCATCATGTTCCTTATGCTAGAGCTATTGGTAGTCTGATGTATGCAATGGTTTGTACTAGACCTGATATTGCACATGCAGTGGGAGTAGTCAACAGATATATGTCCAATCCAAGAAAGGAACATTGGACTTTTATGAAGAGGATCTTCAGATATTTGCATGGAACTTCATATTATGCTATCTGTTACCAAGGAAAATATGGAGATAGTAATATTATAAATCTACAAGGTTTTGTGGATGATGATTGGGATGGAGATCTTGATAAGAGAAGATCCACAAGTGCTTATGTGTTTAGACTATTTGGAGGGGTAGTAATTTGGATGAGTAAAAAGCAATCGGTGGTTTCTTTGTCCACAACAAAGGTAGAGTACATTGCAGCAACTCATATCTGTAAAGAAGCAGTGTGGCTACAAAGGTTGTGTT
Source organism: Wollemia nobilis (assembly GCA_028583015.1). Lineage (NCBI taxonomy): Eukaryota > Viridiplantae > Streptophyta > Pinopsida > Araucariales > Araucariaceae > Wollemia > Wollemia nobilis. Next base: position 864,187 of record JAQPPZ010016361.1, read on the forward strand.
TACCAATTGGTCTTAAGAAGAAGGCTATGAGAATTAACAGTGATAGTCAAAGTGCAATATTTTTGGCCAATAATCCTGGTTTTCATGATCAATCAAAACATATTGATATCAAGTACCATTTTGTGAGAGAGATGGTTGAAGAGAATCAGGTGATGTTGGAGAAATTTGATATAGAGAATAATGTTGTTGATTCGTTAACGAAGGTTGTACCTACTCAAAAAAATTCTTGGTGTAGGAGATCTATGGGTATGGTTCCTTGAAAATTGATGATGGTAGTTTTTGGCCCCTATGGAAAGTATTCAACAAGTGGGAGAATGTTGGAAATATGTTGAATATTTTCCATGTTATTCTGGTGGGGTTAACACTAAAAGGTATTGGACACTTTGTACCTATACTTGTCGAGGTTTGAGGTTGGATTGGGCCCCAAAGAAGGGTTCAAGGGCAGTAGCCCTCTAAAAAGCAAGGGTCTGGAGGCGACAACCCTCGATCAAAATTTTAGGGTTTTTTAAGTTATTTTTAAACCCATATGGGCTTTTTTGGGTTACTATATTTGAACCCATGTTTTTTTGCCCATGATATTGTAAAATTCGTGCATGTGCATTTGTTATATATATATATATTGCACTTGCATTAGGGTTTGGAGAGATATATAGAAGATGAACATTATTGTATTGGAGACAATCAAGTTTATGCAATAAGAAAATATTGTATTGGTTTTTCTCGGTTAAGGGTTTCTAGGATAAATACTGTGTTATGTGTATCTGCTATCTTCTTTTGATTTTGTAATTATTGTTTTTCTAGATTTAGTTTATTAGGGCTCTTTATTTCTCTTCAAAAGAGATGTTGGATATTTCTTCCTTTGACGTCAAAGAGGGGATTGTTGAGGGCGATGTCAAAAGTCACCCATAATTATTAAATTATTATGAGTTGTAACTAAAATAAAGCACATGCAAAAACATCTTAAATTGGGTGTTTTATTCATGCCAATTAAGAATTTTAGTTAATTTAAAAATAAATAAAAAAATAGCATGCAAAGTGGCATAATAAAAGTTGTTTTTTTAAAGCTATTTTTTAGCTTTTTTAGCTTTTTTGCATGATCAAGGTTGATTGATCATTATATATTTTGTAATTGGACTCTTTTTGAATAATAGAGAAGAATCATATTTTTTTTAATGTGCACTATTGTAGAGCTTTTATATGGAGATTTTTTAAAGTTTATATTTGTGCGTTTTTTCAATTCTAGATTTAATTTTCTAGTTTGGACCAGCAACATTGTTGAAATTATAGTTTCTGGCTGAGGATATTTCATCAGTTGGTATTCATAATTGGTTTAGCTTAATCACTAAACACTCTTGGACCATTTTTTGGTGATATCCATGCTCCATTAATGTTCTTTTTGCCTTAAGATCAGAATTGCTTTATTGTTGTTTTTTTTATCTCTCCACCTCAAGAACTTTCACCTCTATGAATTGTTACTGACTTTGTAACTGATAACTACACTACCAAACTCTATATGTACAGTTAATGATTGATACTTGACTGTTACTAACAGATCCTATCGTGACTGTTATCCTCACCCCTAGTTTTTATCGTTTGTTTTGTTCTGTCAATTCTGTGAGTGTAGTGTCCTTAATATGTTCAATTTTTGTGGTGGGGTTTTTGATATTCAGGATAAATAGAAATAAGGTACTATAAGCCAGGGTGTATGTATTGTCCATAGCCCTCTATTATATTTCAACAACAAACAACAATGCTCGAACCAAAATTTTAGGCCACTACTCAAGGAGGATTCCACGCATACCCTTAAGCACACTACCTGCCTCTCCGAAAATACAAGAGGGTGATCCTTCCGAATGTTGTGTTTGGTATCCTACAAAAAATACACAGTTAAAAATCTTCCTAGGACTAAAGGTTTCACCTAATCCTACAAGCATCTCCCGATATACTCGAAGATACATGGGAGCCCAAATCCATATACAAATGTTGTTTGAGGCTTGGGTTTAGGATTTTGATTGCCCCTCACTTCACTATATGCTTTACAAGAAATATAGCTTAGCCAATAATGATAGCTCCTCTATTATATTCTAAAACCCTCGGTACAAGCTTTCTAACCTAGTAAACTAAAACATAATAAAAAATGTTGAATTTGTTTTAATAGGAAAACAAACAAACAAAAAAAGAAAACACATAAAATTTATACCTAATAATCGAAATGGCAAGGAAAGAACTATTGCAATCATAGAAAAACACAACTTTTAAACCACTTGTTGGGAACCTTCTAATTAAAATAAGCACATTCACATAAATATTGCAATAAAAGTAGTAATTCATAAAAGAAAAAATATTGCAATACAAAATGTAAATGCATAAACATATATATTAATCTCACAAATCACAATACAAAATTATGAGCCTCTTCAAGAGGGCAACCTCCTTTAGTACTTTCATTCAATATACAAAAAGATACATTCATTTATGCCCCCTTGTCTTTTAAAGATGTATTTTATGCAACCTTAACCTAACGCTCAAGAGTTGGCTTACATGCAAAATACCACCCAAGCTAAAATCTTCTACCAACAAACAATTACATCCTTATAACAGTTACATGAAATGGCCCCACTTGTCTAGGTGCCTCAAGTGCCATAGAACATTACAAAATATCATTATAATAGGATCTCCACATTGGAAAGGGGGTCATTACATAATAATGTTAGGATGGGGTCCTAACATTCTCTTGCTTCTACCTTTTCCTCATGTGTTGTCCTATAGGTTGGCTTATTACATAAGCTCGATCCGAGACCAAAATCTATGTGATCACCAAATCTCCTTATGGGTGGCAACCCATCTTTTGAAAGAATATCTACATATTCTTCCAACAAATCCTTCACACCATGTGGGATTTCATCCATCTTGTCCACAATGTCCTATACTATGAAAGAAAAACATGCTTCCTTCTTCATCCCCTTCAAAGATTATTTTTTGTACCCTAGCATATTATAGGACTAATATCCACTTCTTTCCCTTTGTCCTTCAATGTATTTTATGTGTACCTCTTGTCATCCTTATCAACAACGTAGGTGTTCTCCCTACCATCATGCATTGCCCTTTTATCAAATTGCTACAATCTTCTCAACAAGATATGACAAGCACCTATAGGCATAACATCACATAGTATCTCATCTTTGTAAGAACTATTATGGAATTCTATCATACATTGTTCAATCACTAAAATTTGATGTCCTTTTGCAACCATGAGACGTATGGATTTAGGTGTTCAACTTCTTAAATCCCAGCTTTTCTACCATATTTGTAGACACAATTATTCATACTCATGTTGTCCATAATCGCCTTGTAACATTTACCTCCTGATTTGCAAATCATTTTGAACAGACTCCTCTACTAAAGCTCATACACCTTCTTTGTTGGTTTCAACAATACCCTTTCTATCATAAGGGATTCTCCTTGTTTAGATTCATCTATGTGCTTTATTAAAGCAATTCTCCCTTCATCTGATTACACCATTTTGTTACAGGATTCCTTTGCACACCCATTGGTATGCTATGCTTAAGGGCACTCATAAGCTCTATGTCCTCCCAAGCACCTATAACACTTTTCAAAAAAACCACAACCTCTACCTCTACCAATTCCACCTTGTTCTCTTGACGATCCAACATTTTCTCAAGTATTATGGTTGAATTCACCTTGAGAAGCACTACCTTCTCCTTGCAAATGTTGCCCTCTACCATAATTTGATTGCTCTCTTCCTCGAGAGGATTGTCCTCTTTCTCTCACGTTATTTTGTTTCCTTTGTGATAACTTCTTCTTTGCCTTTTAAGGCATACCTGCAGGCTACTTATATAGTCCTCGTTCTCATCGTGCTAACTTCATATTGTGTGGACAATCTTAGTCCATTTATATATCTTGCCACCACCTCCTCATCACCTTCAATATGACCAACCCTTATGGTCAATTTATACAATTCCTCTATACTCTTTCACTCTCAATTCAATTTGCTTGAGATTTTGGAGTCTTCTAAACAACCCAATCTAATAATGATTAGGTAGAAATTTTGATTTTAATTTGGTCACAAATGTATCCCATGTTTGGATTCTATCATTGCCTTTTCATTGTCTTTCTATTTGGAAATGATCCTACCACAAGAGCGCATGCTCCTTTAGTTTCATACAAGTGAACTTCACCTGCTTGGGATCTTCTATTGATTCAAAATCAAATTATTCATTCATCTTTGCAATTTAATCAATGAGTTCTTTCGGGTTTAAACTTCCATTATAAGATGGGGTTTCTAACTTTGGCTTCCTCGCCATGTTTGAAATTGCCCAGATTAGTCATTCTTATGGATCTCTCCTCCTTGTCCGTCATTGCATGATTTCGGTTGGCCTGCTTTCTCCTCTTCCCTATCACTTACGTCTTCTACCTGAACACCCCTCCCTAGAGCAATTTCAAGTGCCTCTAACCAAGCAATGATTTATCTCGTCATCATAGTTATATTTGTGACACAAGGGCCTCATGGTCTTCTTCTTCCTCATTGTCTTTCCTTAAGCACATATCAATTCTCAAAAATCACCATTGCACTCCCCTTTGTACAACGTGTCTATCATACAATCCCATCCTTGAACGATCTCCTTGGCTCACTATACAACAGTGTCTATCATACAATCCCATCTTTGAAGGATCTTCTTGGCTCCATTGTACGTGTCTTCATACTATCACCGCCTTTGTACGATTAAATCTTCTTGTACGACCAAGATATCCTTGTACAAAGATATTCCTTCGTATCATACAATTGTACGATCTAGATTGTACGATTGACTCCTTCAATGTTTTCTTTTCAATTGCATGGTATTCCTCAAGACAAAAGGTAATGTTCCAAAGAACAACAATCCTTCAACAATTTAATAAGGTAGGGGAATGACAATGGAACTCAACTCACAACAAGTCGATTCTTCACATTTTGATAATTTCCTTTACTTATGACTCTTACAAGGTTTTGTGACAACAAAGAGAGTTCGTAGCTCATTGATCCACACTCCAATCTTCGAATTCCTGAAGACTGCTACGTTCAATCCTTCTACGGCCATTTTAAAACTTGCAAACGAACATTTTCCTTCAAGCGACTCTCGCCATCTATTTATTCAGCATTCAGTAAAACTCAAGACAAACACACAATCGAGAACAACCTAGAACAGATGATATATATTAAAGACAAATGAGGAAATATGCATATATTTATTTTACTTATAAGGTAGTACAACAATAGGGAACAATTGGTAATTATGATGATACAAGGAGTTCTGAGCTTTCGTTTTCATCTGTTCTACATTATTCTTCAGTGACCACCCTCTTTCTTCTTCTTTGTGTTTCTCTCCACTCAACCCGCCGCTCTCTTTACTTTACTCTATCCGGTTTTTATCTTTGTCGTGTCTCTTTTCTTCTTCACTTTCCACTCTCTTTTTCTCTGCGTTCTTTCCCTCTGTTGGTGTTGGTCGACCTCTCTTTTCCAAAATTTCTCTTCTACTTCTCTCTGGTTGACCTCTCTTTACCAAAGTTTCTCTTCCATTTCTTTCTCCCTCTCAAACCTCTTAAGAGTTTCTTCTTTTTTCTACTCTCCTCTCACACCGTCCTGTTCTCTTTCATTTTCTTGTGTTTTTGTTTTCCTGTCGCTTGGTGGTTTACAATATTATTCCTCTCTTCAATGTTGTCCCTTGTGTTTCTTTTTCTTCCCAGCACTTCATCTTATCGTTTTTTCTTTCTCTCGCGACGATTAGACGGTTTGCCAACCATCACCAGTCCCTTACTATGACTTGGCAGACGCTCCTGCATTTATGACCCTTTACATTTGTTTCCTTCAAATAGTTGTCATATATATTTCTAATAATAACATTATTTAGAGTTAAATTTGAGCCTGATTTAACTATGTACAAAATAAATAAATAGTATTAATAATAAACTTCCTAAAAATACATATAAATAGTATTGATAATAAACTTTCCTAAAATATATATATTTTAAAAATAATAATTTTATTAAACAGTATATTCACCCTTCAAAAATGTATTTCAAGATATTATTTAAAAGCTGAAACATAAAATTAAACCATCCAATTTGGTTGTAACCATAACATATTTGTTTAGGCAAAGGATCAAAGCAGAGAAAAAGTGCAGTTAACACATGTTCCTAGATGGTATGTTTATTTGCATTTCCAACATCAAACTAGAATATTATATAAAATTCGTGCAGAATTTCAGAAAAATTAGGTTCAATTTACACAACTCCTTTCGAATTTGTGGAGGAAAAAGAGTTTTACTGCATGCACATATGGATACATCAGGGCATATCTATCTGGTTTGAAAATTGAGATACTTAATGCTGAAGACAAAGACCAAAGAAAACAAGATTGGAAATCCAATTAAAGCGGCTGCAACGCGTCCCAAAAAATCATGATGATAACCAAAATAGCTCCTTAAAAATTCATTGATTTGTAGCTTGTGGCCATCTGGCAAGAGCATTTCGTCTGAAATATCCCCATACTGAGACGTCACCAGTCCATAGAGGATCCATGCAAATGGAGATGCCCAGTAATACCATCTCCACCACACCGGAATTCTCTGCGACCACAAATAAAACACATGCATTATAACCAATAGAAATTCTCTGCAACCAAAAATAAAACACATGCATTATAACCAACAGAAATTCTCTGCAACCAAAAATATAACAGATGCATCATAACCAATCTATTCATTTGTACGTATCGATCCATCTCGACCACTCTAAAAATTTGACTGGCTTGACAACGACCACTCTCTGAAATTTGACTGGCTTAACAACGAAGGTTGAAGTTTCAAGGTTTCAAATAGAAAGAGACATACATATGCCCCTTAAAAGGGGTAATGGGACACAAGGACCACAAAATACAGATTACCTCCTCCACGAAAAGAATTAGTTAGCAGTAAGTAGTTCTGAGTTCTTCTCACCAGACGTGGAATGAAGAACCCCGCGAAAAGCATCCAGATGGCTATGAAACCGGTGGAGAGAATGGAAGCGAATTTGGCATTGGGAGTGAGGGCCACCCCAGCCATTCCATAGTAGGTGTAGAGGAGCAGAGAGGAGAGAAGGCAGAAGAAATGCCAAAAGAATTTGGCTGTACTCCATTCGAAATCTATCATTGCATAGACGATCGTCCCATACACTACCGCTTGAACAAATATGTATGGCACTTCTATCATAATCTGCACAGCAATGTACATAACCAAATCACAATCAGTTAGGTTAGATTAGTTTAACAGGAAATATCGTGAAGCATTGTGAATACCCACTTGAGCAAACGCATAAGCCAAAGCGGAATACATCCCCGCTGCCCTTTCTCTATAAAAGACTGTTCTTTCAACGTCGACCACGGGCAGAACAGAAATTGTATTGCTGAAGCCCAGAAACAGAACCGTCGCAAACATGGATCCCACCCCATTAAAAAGATCTTGCTGCGTTCCCCTGCAACATAACATCACATCTCACTTCACGCTAACAAATTTGTAAACTTGAACACAATGTAATTTTACATTTGTTATCAGAGCAATAGATCCGTTGTATGAACAAATATTAATTCTACCTGTGTTCATGTCCATCAATATACGTTCTTCGTTTTTGTAATGCCAAACATGCATATATAAGATGAATCACAAGAACGATGAAAGCCGAAAAAATCTATGTTTTTTCAAGTGTTTGATTTGAGAGTAATTCAGTATCAAAATAATGTTGGGATTAACCCAGATTTTCTCTCTCTCCTGACAATATCTGCCCCCCATGATGCAACAACTCCGTGCACGCATATATGTTTGGCAGTTCATCCCCCTGTTTTGCATTGGCCAAAGTGCATAACCCTTGTTTTTGTTTTGTCCAGAAAAAGGACCCCTGTTTTTGCAGCGCAGAACTGAGTGCTACGCAGGAAAGGGGGAAAAAAGGGCCCGTAGCTGTTTGTTAATATAATACAAAATATATATCCTTCTCGTGCATTTTTCATTTGCAGTTTATTCTGTGTCTTTATTAACAGCAGAGAATCTAGCTTCTACATTTATCTATTTGTTTGCTTTGTTCTGTCTGTTTTGAGGAAATAGAATGGAACTTTTATTTCACAAATTGGTATCAGGCATCGTCGAATCTGTGACACATGTGGTTGGCGTACTCACTGGAGTTGTGGCAGTCATTGGTGTTGTGGATGTTATGCCTGGCGTTGTTATATAAGGAGTTAGAGGTGTTGCGGCCAAGCCACCCCATCAACATAATAAGACGGTCATAAGAGAGATTGAGAGTGCCCAACAGGGAAGAAAGGTTGCCAAGATCCTTGGGGATTGAGCCATTGAAAAGATTGGAAGAGAGATCCAACTGCTGCAAATTACTAAGGTTTGATCCAAGCACAACTGGTATTGGCCCTGTAAGGTTTGATCCAAGCACAACTGGTATTGGCCCTGTGAAGAAGTTGTTCTTTAGTAGCAACCTCTTTAACTGTTTACACTTGCAAAAGTCTTGAGCGATAGATTCACTGAGAGAGTTGCTTGAGAGATCGAGGAATTCAGTATATGCTACATTTGCTCCTAGTCTGTGTGTTTTGCAGTAGACAAAACAATCTTTGTTTCTTGCTAAGACTGTTCAACTTAAATTTGAGGATGCAGTTTAGTTGTGAATAGTATTCAAATATCTACCTTAACAAAAGCATTATTTGATCATGTTGGACTTCCAAGTTCTGCAGAGCAACAGTGCTCAGTTTTTCATAGTGCAAAATAAATAAAAATAAAAGGGGACGTAGAAACCATTATATATTCCTGCAAAGTAGATCAGTAAGCTCTTTTTGTTCAGTTAAAAAAAATACTTAAACTATGGTTTCCAACCACTGTCCATTGCAATTGCAAATCCCGTGTCTCAATGGAAAAATTTATGAATACTAAAGCATATAGATGAAAATTTTATTTGGGTCATAGAAGCTTTGGGATTTAGTCGAAAATGGATATGTAGAACCTGCAGATGCAACAACATCTAATGCACTTACTTAAGATCGGAAAGATACTTTGAAAGCAAATCATAAAAAGGACAAAATGGCCTTGTTCTTCATTATGCAGAGAGTTGATAAATCCATTTTTCCAAAAATTTCAGCAGCAAACAACTCAATACAACAGAAGCTTTGAGATTTAGTGGAAAATGGGTATGTAAAACCTGCAGATGCAACATCATATAATACACTTACTCAAGATCAGAAGGATACTTTGAAAAAAATCGGATAAAAGGACAAAAAGTCTTTGTTCTTCATTATGCAGGCAGTTGATAAATCCATTTTTCGAAAAATTGCAGCAGCAACCAACTCAAAACAGACATGGGAAATTTAAAAAAAATCTTTTTAATGCACCAACAAAGTAAAATTAGTAAGATTGCAAACGTTGAGAAGAGAATTCGAAAATTTGCAAATGAATGAATGTAAGTCTATGAGTGACCTTCTTACTCGTACAATGGGGGTATTATCAATCAGCCGAGAATGAATGAAAAAAATATTGAAGACCAAAGAATAGTGGAAAAGGTATTAAAAGCCTACCAGCAAGGTTTGACACAATGGTCATTGCTATTGAAGAATCAAAGGATGTATCAAGCCTATCAATGGATGAATTAATGGGCTTCTTTACTCATACAATGGGTATTATCAATTAGTCGAGAATGAATGGAGAAAACATTGAAGGCCAAAGAATACTGAAGAATGTACTAAAAATCCTACCAGCAAGGTTTGACTCAATGGTCATTGTTATTGAAAAATCAAAGGATGTACCAAGCCTATCAATAGATGAATTAATGGGCTCTTTGCAAACACATGAACAAAGGTTGAATCTGACAGCTCACTCTTCGTGGGAGTATGCATTTAAAACACAAGTTTCATTCAAAGACGAGTAAAAAAGGAGACTCCTAAGAGCAGCTTTAAGTTCTCAAAAGGGAAAAGAACATGACATCAAAGGCAAAAGAAGTAGAGGCTATGAAAGAAAAGGAAGAACAAATTACTCTAACAAAGGAGAAACCAACTGCAACTTTCATGAATCAAGAGGAAGATGTAGCAACAAAAATCAACAAGGAGAAACATATCAAAGGTATGACAAATAAAAAATACAATGCTATTATTGCAAGAAAATCGGGCATTATAGTTATGAATGTAGAAAGAAAATGGCTACATAAAACAAACAAGAAGTAAACTACACAAATGAAAATGAAGAAACAAAAGATGCATGTGGTTCATTGTTGATAACTTGTAATGTTGATGAAGAAATTTAAAAAAATGTTTGGTATCTAGATAGTGGCTGCAGCAATCACATGTCTGGAAACAAAGAAATGTTTTCAAAATTAGATGAAACCATCAAATCTGAGATAAGGATGAAAAATAATAGTAAGGTACATGTTATGGGCAAACGCAACATACTTATTTGCACAAAGCAAGGAGAAAGAAAACACATTTCTAATGTTTATTATACGTCTGGTTTGAAACACAATTTATTGAGCATTGGGCAACTTGTGCAAAAGGTCACAAAGTGTATTTTGAAGATGGAATATACATTATTAAATATGGTGAAAATAGATTCATAGCAAATGTGAATATGACAAAGACTAGAATATTTCCTTTAAAAATTCAAAGTGAGATGTTAATTTCTTTTAGTGATGTTGTAAAAAATGGTTGTGGCACCTCAGATTTGGTCATTTGAGTTTTAATGGCCTAAATTTGTTGTACACAAGAAAATGGTACACGGTTTGCTTTTAATGGAGCAACCTAATCAACCATGTGAAAGTTGCACTATAAGCAAGCAACATAGAGATGCATTCTTGCAAGAAAACCATGGAGAGTTTTGCAACCCTTAGAGCTTGTGCACTCAGATATTTGTCAGTCTATGCAAACCAGCTCATTAGGGGAACAACAAATATTTTTTGACATTTATAGATGATTTCAGCCAGAAGAAATGGGTATTCTTCTTGAAGCAAAAATCAGAGGAATCTGACATATTTCAGCAGTTCAAGGCAACGATTGAGAAGCAAAGTGGATATTATGTGAAGACGCTAAGGACAGATGGAGTACGTGAATACATCTCAAATGAATTTTGTATTTTTTGCAAGGCAAATGGAATAAAAAAATAACCTATAGCTAGATACACACCACAACAAAATGGTGTTGCAGAAGGATGAACATGACCATAATAGAGATGGCAAGGAGTATAATTAAAAGTAAAAGCATTACCAAATGCATTTTGGGCAAAAGTTGTTGCATGTGTAGTTTATTTGCTAAACAGGTGTCCTGCAAAGAGTGTCAAGGATGTAATCCCACAAGAAGCGAGTGTTAAGGATGTAATCCCACAAGAAGCATCAAGCAACAAAAAGCCAAACGTTGCACATTTAAGAGTTTTTTGATGTATAGCCTATGCACACATTCCAAAAGAAAAGAGGATAAGATTGGATGACAGGGGAGAAAAAGGCATCTTCATTGGATATAATGAAGAATCAAAAGCATAAAATTGTAAAAGCCTCTTTAACAAAAAGTAATTGTAAGTAGAGGTGTGAAATTTATTGAAGATGAGGTTTAGAGCTGAAATACCAAAGTTGATAAGCAAGGGACAATAAGCATTGAGATGAAAGTTGTGAATGGAGAAAGTACAAATCGGCCCTTGGTTTCAAACAATAGCTTGAGAAAATCTGCAAAATATCCCAATTCACAACTTGGCCAATTTTTCTCGATTTTTGTCGTTTTTATTCCAAAAAAAACTGTGATGCATGAAAAAAGTTGTTTTTCAATGAAAAATTGCCGACTTTTCCCCTTTTTTTTTGGCCAATTCCCAATTTTTCCCGATTCTTTTTCCATGTTGATTCCAATCCGATTCCGATTTTCTCAAGTATGACAACACCAATATAGGCAGCAGCCCTTCTTCATCATCAAACTCACCACCAAATGCGAGAACAATATCTATTTCTTTCATCATGAGAACACCATCAAAGACAAGGAGCCTACGTGATATATATGAGGTAACAAGAAATGAAAATGAAGATGAAGATGAAGAGTATGCTGATTTTGCTTTTTTTTTTAATGTGATGCTTTTCCTTTGAAGATGCAATTAAAAATAACAAATGGGTAAAGGCCATGGATGAAGAAATTGATGCTATAAAGAAAAATTAAACTTATGAACTAATAGATCTTCTAGCAGGAAAGAAAACCGCAGGTATGCAATGGGTTTATAAAACAAAGTTCAATGTCAATGGTGATGTTGAATGACATAAAGCAAGGTTGGTTGCAAAAGGGTACTCACAAAAATCAGGAGTTGACTATCATGAAATTTATTCACCTGTAACAACACTTGACACTGGGAGGATGATTCTAACATTGGCAGCCCAAAAAGATGGAAAGTCTACAAAATGGATGTCAAATCTGTCTTTTTAAATGGGATGTTGGAAGAAGAGGTCTACATAGATCAACTACCAGGTTATGAATTGGAGGGACAAGAAGGAAAGGTGTACAAGTTAAAGAAAGTTTTGTATGGACTTAAACAAGCATCCAAAGCTTGGTATAGTGGCACTGACTCTTACTTTCAGAAAAAAAGGATTTCTTAAGTACCCATATGAGCTCACTCATTATGTTAAAACAAATGAAAAAAAAGAAATAATAATAATTTGTTTGTATGTAAATGATTTGATTTATGCTCGCAACAACTATATGTTGTTTGATGAATTTGGAAATGCATGACGAGTGAATTTAGGTTTATTTCTTTGGAATTGAAGTCTCTCAATCAGATGATGGCATCTTCATTTCACAAGTAAATATGCAAAAGATGTTTTAAAGAGATTTAGAATGGAGAATAGTAAACCAACCTATAAACCAGTTGCAACATGTGAAAAATTAATTATGATTGTACCAACAATGTAGATTCAACTTTGTACAAAAGATTGGTTGGAAGCCTCATGTACTTGACAGCCACTAGCCCATATATAATGTATGCACTTTCTTTGATTTCAAGATTCATGGAGACACCTAATAATACTCACCTACAAGCAAAAAAAAAAGAATTCTAAGACATGTGAATGGAAACAAAGATCATGGCATCTTTTACACAACATCAAACAAACTTGAACTTGTTGGGTATATAGATAGTGATTGGGCTGAAAACATTGATGATAAGAAACGCGCTCCAAGGTACACGTTTCATCTTGGATCAAGTGCAATCTCATGGTCATCTAAGAAACAACCTATTGTTGCACTTCAATTGCTGAAGCAGAGTATGTCGCTGCCACATTAGCTGCATGTCAAGCAATATGGCTTAGAAAAATTCTGGGTGAATTGAATCAAGTATAGAAATCTGCAATTAAAATATTTTATGACAATAATTCAATTATAGCACTATCCAAGGATCCAGTGTTTCATGAAAGAACCAAGCACATTGACCTCACATTCCACTTCATTGGAGAGTTGATAAAAAATGAAGAAATCAAATTGAAGTTTTGCAGGTCAAAGTAGTAAGTTGCAGATATATTCACAAAAGCTTTGAAGAAAAAAGACTTCGAAAGATTGAAGGAAATTATGGGTGTCACAGTTTTAAAAAATGTAGCTTAAGGAAGGATGTTGGTATTTAACACAGATTTCCTCTTAAGGAAGAGTGTTGGTATTTAACGCAGATTTCCTTCCTCCCTGACAATATCTGCCTCCTTGTACATGCCAGCATCCTCCACCATGCTAAAGCAACAACTCTCGTATGCCCATTTATGTTTGGCAACTCATCTCCCTGTTTTGCATTGGTCAAAGTGCATAACCCCTGTTTTTGTTTTGCCAAAAAAATAAAAACCCTATTTTTGCAACACAGAACTGAGTGCTCCGCAATAAAGGGGAAAAAGGGGCTGTAACGATGCTGCAGCAACTGGTAGTTAATATAATACAAAATATATATCCTTTTCGTGCATTTGCAGTTTATTCTATGTTTTTCCTTGTGTTTTGCAGAAACAGCAGAGAATCTGGCTTCTACATTTGTCTATTTGTTTGCTCTGTTTTGTGTCTGTTTTTCAGGAAATAGAGTGACACTTTATTTCACAAATAGGATACTCTGACGAGAGCAAATACTAATTGTATGTGTGGTATCAGAACTTGGTTGCAGAGAAACTGCTACGTGATCATTTTTATCGAAATTTTTATGTTCATTTCTAGCGAATAAATCGAAGTCTCACGTTTTGTGTCCCTTTCTCCAGAATATGGTGCCGAAAAGCATAGCACAGGCAAGGGTGAACAGGAGTCGAACAGCGTTGTACTGAGGATTTCGCCAATAGGACCAATGTTGCTTCCACAAACATGCCAATGCTTGAACTGCATAGGATTGCGAAAATTGTCTTTTGAAGTATAAATCAGTGGAGCCTTCGACAGGTTTGCTCAGTTCCTCGATCATAGCTTCATTTCGCCTGTATATCATAAAATCATAAATTAAAAAAAAACACATGAATATGAATAAGAATATTATTATTATTATGGACGATGTCAAAGGCGATAGAAGGGACATACAGGTATAGGGATGAATTTTTATAAATATGTGCAAAATCAATTCCCAGACGCGTCTCTGCAGCGGAGGAGGTTACTTCCAACATCCAGGTCGCAGGGTTGTATCCAGGTGTGATTTTGGGGATGCCTGGAATCGCCTCCAGATACTCGATTAATCTTTCCGATCTGCAACCAAGAGGCCCTACGTAGACTATCTGTCCTCCGCGCTTCATCAACACCAGCTGCATGTCATTTTATTAAATAAATATATAAGAGCAATGCAAATAACACGTTGTAAAGCCTGAGGTAAAGGCTTGGGCAGGGCAATCCCTACTGTCAGGCATTCAACTGATGTCGATGTTGGGTTAGAGCAGGGGAATCGGTTTCGTATATAGCAAATATTATTTGCAAGGCAGATTTTTTTTTTGGTAGTCATTAAGATCGTTCACATTATTCATTTATTTAAATTATAAATTTCTTTATATTTTTAGATTGAAAATAGATTAAAATTTTAATTTTAAAAATTTTATTAAAAGAACACCAACCTGAAAAAGTATCCGGAAGGAACCATTTACTAAAGAATAGCGTTCTCCAGGGCACGGTCGAGTTACTCTGCTAGAAATTCCTATATGCCTGGCTCAGATAATTTAGGGAGCCTTAGCCGTCTGTAAAGGTGTTTTTATTTATTTTTATTTTTCCTCCTTCTAATGCCTTTGCTACACAAATATAGAAAGTATCAGACCTCTTTCACAAGAATCTAAAATTTATTCCAAAATTGACACTTTCCACAAATCACCTGCTTCATAAAATTAGAAGCAATAGCAAATAGAGGACATTATAGGATTATGTTTGTGAATTCTTGGGACCGTGGTTGACACACTCATAAGTTAATCGTTTTTGATTAATTCGATTGATGTTGAAAGGAATTGGTCGGTGTCAGTATATGGGTTTGAGTGGTTTTCCTAATATTAAGTAGATTTTTATTCGATTTCGAATTTGCCGGGATAGTTGACCTGTAAGCCTATGGTTATTTATCTTAACAAAAGAAAAGTTTGATTTTTGAAGGTTGACGTAAAAAGCAATGGAACAAAAATTAAATATAAAATTTTTTTGTGTAAGCGATTAGTCATACCAAAATAGAGACGGAACGATTTCCGATGGATTGGAATAGATTGTTTTTTCACTAAAACTAATTGTTAATTTTAAAAAATTTAGAAACTAGGTTTTTTTTTAAATATATTTATTTGATAAGAGTTATGGAAGAGAAAAAAAATTAGGGCATCGAGTGGGTAGACGAAGTACTTTTTGGTTGTTGCGGAAACAAAAACAAGATTGCTACCCCAGGAGGTCCAATGAGTATGCCTCCAGATGCTTTCTTAGATGGACAGAGTTTGTTTGTAGATTTATTTAAGGACAAATCTCCAACAAAGACTGAAAAAGCACAAAAAAAATTATGCTAAAAATACTCTTTGCGATTGTTGGAAAAAGATCAACATCTCAAAGAGTCAATAGATGCTTGCCACAGTCAAAATCAAGGCCAAATATTGTCATTGAGCAGAGCATAGTAGAAGAAACAGTCTTATATAGAGGTAATGGGAAGAGGGATAATTAATATATAGAACAACAATGTTTATAAATTCCACAAGCAGCTTCATTATGTCAAGGATTAATTGAAACAATGGAGGCAAGTTAACAAGATGGACTTCCAAGCCCAAAGAGCTCAATTGGTGGCCAAATCGGTTGAGGTGCAAAAACACTTCAAGGAAGGAACACTTACAAAGCAACTTAGAGAAAATGATGATCATTGTATAAAGCGATTAAGCACATTCACAACCAAGAGAACTATTGGAAACAAAGAGCAAGAACCACTTAGTTATTGGAAGGTGACAGAAACACCAAATTTTTCCATCGGATTGCTTGTGCTAGTAGACAGACAAAAAATATGGAAGCTTTGTAGGATGAGAACGGGCACTCCTTTGATACAATACTAGGTATAGTTTTCCATTCACTGGGTTATTTTTCTAAATTGTTTAAAGAAGGTATGGTGCAAGACGAAGAGGCTCAAAAAGAAGTTTTTGTTGTTATAGACTCTATTATCTTTAAAGAAGAAAATCAGGCCCTACTTAAACCCGATTGATAGAGAGGAGCTGAAGAAGGTAGTCTTTGGAATGAGTACGCGAAAACGCCAAGTCTAGATGGCTTCCCAATCAAGTTTTTTTAGACCTTCTAGGGCAACTTGGAGGAGGATGTAATGTCAATAGAGGAGTCTAAAGGCAGTAAGAGAATGCTTAAAGCATTAAATCATACATTCATTGCCTTAATTCTGAAAGGGGAGGAGGGCATGCATATTTCAAATTACAGACCTATTGCCTTATGCAATGTCATATATAAAATAATCACGAAGGTAATGGTTGGGGGACTAAAACCTATCCTAGATAGCATTATCTCCTCGAAACAAGGGGGTTCTTTAGGGGTATGCAAATCTTGGATGGTGTGGTTCTAGCTCAGGAGGCAATCCACTCAATGCAAAAATTTGACAATAAAGGAATGTTCATAAAATTGGATACGTCAAAGGCTTATGATAGGGTGGAGTGGGGCTTCTTGTCAAGGATGATGGTAGTCTTTGGTTTCTCTCAGGATTGGATAGAATGGGTCATGAGCTATGTCTCTACTCTGACATACTCAATGTTAATCAAAGGCCTTCCCTCGCAACAATTTGGAGCCACTCAAGGCCTTCGTTAGGGAGATCCTTGTTCCCCTTACCTTTTTCTCATATTGGCTTAAGGCTTGGGTAGGCTCATCTTGAGGAGAAGACAACAAGGTTTGCTAATAGGTTTCAGGTGGGTGAGAAGGTTTTGACTCACCTACAGTTTGTGGATGACATAGGATTGGTGGGAGTGGCCAACCTTAAGGAAGCAAGAATGATCAAAGATACTCTTAATGTTTACCTTAGGACCACAAACCAAATCGTCAATGATAAGAAATCCAAAGCGGTCTTCTTCAATCTTGATCACAAACTTCAAGACAAAATTTTAGAGATCTTGGGATTCATGAAGACTTCTCTCCCAATGGTATATTTGGGGGTCCCTTTTCATTATAAAAAATTGAAGATAGCTATATGGAAAATATTTTGGATTGTTTCAAAGAAAGAATAAACCATTGGTCTCACAAATGGTTAACCTTTGAGAGTAGATTAACTTTTTTGCAATCAGACATTCAAGCCATACCAATTTGTAAATTTTCTATCCTTGTTGTTCCACTGTTAGGAACCTATCCTAACGTTATTATGTAATAAACACCTTCTTTCCTTAATGGGAACCCCCACTTGCATGTGGATGGGACCCCTTAAGCATTAGGGTTAGGGTTAGTTTATTTTCCTAAATGGGAACCCCCACTTGCATGTGGATGGGACCCCTTGAGCATTAGGGTTAGGGTTAGTTTGAATCTATAAAAATATCAATGTAACAAAGGATGACATCTTTGGAATATCATTGTATTGGAGCTCTACTTCTAAAGGAGGTTGCCCCCTCGAAGAGGCCCGCGATTCAGGACTGTAACTTCATTCTTTCAATACAATTTGTTATTTGTTCCATTGCAATACTGTAATTTCAGTCTTATTTCTATTATTCTTGCATTTCGTGTGGTTGTATTCTCAGTTTATTAGCAGGTTCCTATCAAGTGGTATCAGAGCGTTTTCCAAGGGCGCATCTTGTTGCATTTCAACAGTTCGAGTTTCACCATTTTTGCCCCAGATTTTTCTTTCTATTTTTAGTTTCATAGGTTAGAAACCCTGTGTCAAGGGTTTTAAAATATCACGAAAGAGTTGTCGTTATTGGCTAAGCTAGATTGCCCATAAAGCGTCCAATGAAGTGAGAGGCAATCAAGCTCCAATACCCAGGCCTTAGACAACACCCGTCTATGAAATCGAGCTCCGATATATCTTCGGGTATATCGGGAGACCACTCTAGGATTAGGAGAAACCTTTAGTCCTAGGAAAATTTTCGACCGTGTATTCTCCATAGTGCACTGGAAACAACATCCGAGAAGATCACCCTCCCATACTGTTAGAGAGGCAGGTAGTGTGCTCAAGGGCATGCGTGGAACCCTCCTTGAGTAGTGGCCTAAAATATTGGTCTGAACACTATCTTTTGTCACTACGGTATAACAAAGGGCCTATGGACAGTACACACACCTTGGCCTAGCGTTACCCTATTTCTGGCATATGTCTCCTCCAAACCCCTACCCACAGATTTGAGCATACTCCAAAGACAAAGACAAACAATAATTAAGCATTACCAAAGGAATATAGTTATCAAGACAGGTATCAGGACAAGGCAGTGACAACATAACAGGGTAGTAACAGAGTAACAAGGCAAGACAGAGTACCAAGGTGGAAACAAAGAACCAAGGCAGGACAAAGTACCAAGGCAAAAACAAAGTACCAGAGCAGCACAGAGTACCAAAGCGAAAATAGAGTACCAAGACAGGGTAGAGTACCAAGGCAAAATAGAGTACTCGATTTTTTAGGAACAGAAGTCTCGACGACAAAATCCGATCAAACGTGAAAAAAGCAAAAACCAAAAAAAAAAATTGAGCCAATGGTGATTTGAACCTAGAAGCGGTGGTTTTTAGCTTATAAAATTTGAGCCAATGGTGATTTTAACCGGATTAATATTTGGGAAATATGGAAAAGGGGCATATTTAAATCTAAAGCTCTTCATATCAGGTGGAAGCTTGGATTAAACTTTATTTGGTGGCAAGTGTGGTTGGAGAGAAATGGCAAAATTTTTAGAGAAACATTTTTATCCTTGGATGGTGTTTGATAGGTCATTTGGAGCAAAGTCGCAGAAACTATGGTAGTGTATTCTAAAGAGGAAACTCAGGCTGATATAAGGACGATGGAGAAGGAAGTCAAAGTGCAAGAGGAGCAAGACAAAGCGAGTTGGAAAACACCCCAAAAGGCTGAACTAAAATTAATATTGATGGAGCTGGAAAAGGCAATCCGAATAGAGCTGGAATTTGAGTGGTCTACAAGAATTATGTTGGGACAGTGCTCTGTTGGGAACTGCAAGGCTTGGGCAAGGCCACAGACAATGAAGTAGAAGTCTTAGCTATCATATCTACTTTCATCTGGGCAATAATACAACGTTATTGGAGAATAATTATGGAATCATATTCTCGCATCTTGGTAGGAGCTTTGGATTGTATGAGGAACTTTGCTTTGGAGACGTGGAGGTTGAGGATTTTTGTCACATAAATTAAGGAATTGTGGAAGGAATTAGATGACGTGATACCAATTTATGTGGGTAGAGCTCTGAATAAAGTGGTACACTTCCTAGCTAATACGAGTATGGAGAAGGAGGTAGGGGTTCAATGGCACAATGACATGGCTATTAAGGATGAGAGGATTAGGTAGGTTGGTGAGCAAATCCAATGTTTAGCTAATTTGAAAAGCCATTGCAAACATATGTTTTAGGAGATGTGGCTCCAATGCAAATCTCCTTTCACTGTTGTAATCAAAAGTGGTTAGTTCTTAAGATCTTGGGTTTTAGAGTTATGGACGTTTCTTGGAAAATTAAAAGAAGAAAACAAGTGTTCTTGTTGGCTAAAGCTGGGAGGAGTCTCGTCCAAGCTTATAAAAAGTTTAATGTTCAAATTCAAAGAGACATAATCATAATAATAATAATTATTATTATATATATACTTTGTAAATAAATAATACAATTAAAATACTTTTTTTATATTAGATTTAACTGTAGAGACTTTAAAATTCAAAATAGAGGTTTCAGTAATCAAAGTATAGTTAGATAACTGCATATTAAGTAAACAATATTTTTTTATTATGATCATTTCATATAATCTATGGTTAAATAACTATATATTAGTTAAACAACATGATTTACTAGGATTATTCCATTCCATATAATTTATGATTGAATAATCATATACTAAATAAAAAGCATCCCAATAATATCCTCTCACATAATCTTTAATCTCAAATTAAAAATTACTCGATCATTTACCTTCCTATATGTAATAAACCAATAAAATTTATTATATAAAACTATTATCCTTCGCAAATAGTACTTTCCCCTTAAACCTTTTTATATATAATGAACTCAGCATAATAAAATTTAAGTAATGCTTGCCAAAAGTTACCAATTTTTTTTTTAAACACAGGAAAATGTTAAGTGAGAGTCTATACCTCATCGAAGGCTTCAAAGATATCTATGCTGGGTTGATGGATGGTGCAAACAACAGTTCGTCCAGTGTCTACAGTGTTGCGAACTGTTCTCATCACAATCGCGGCAGCTCGTGCGTCGAGGCCGGAGGTGGGCTCATCCATAAATATTATTGAAGGATTGGCCACCTGCTCAACTCCTATGGTCAATCTCTTTCTTTGCTCTGTAGACAGACCGTTCACTCCAGGAAGACCCACCAGACCGTCCCTTAGGTTATCCAGCTCTATAAGTTCCATTACTTCCTTCACGAACGTCTACGGAAAGAAGCATTGCTTGTTTCAACTTTAGTGTTCAAATAAAATGATCAGTTCACACACAAGACAGAAAGCAAGAAACAGCAGTTAGTAAATGCATACCTTTCTTGTTTCAGAATTAACCTCCTCGGGAAGACGGAGCCAAGCGGAGTAAACCAGAGATTCGTATACTGTAAGATTGGGAGAATGAATATCATTTTGTTCGCAGTAACCGGAAATGCGTGCAAAAGTTTCTTGTTTCTTGGGATAACCAGAGATGGTGATTGAGCCTTCAATATGGCCGCCAGTCTTCCTCCCTGCAAGAACATCCATCAATGTAGTCTTTCCAGCCCCGCTCACTCCTACTAAAGCCGTTAGTACTCCCGGCCTGAATGATCCGCTCACATCGCGTAATAACTGAAGTCTGTCTTCTACAACTCCTCTTCTCTTCATTTCCTGCTTTGCATGAATGTTGGTATTTGATGATCTCATTGCAAATGCAATCTCCAAACACACACATATATATCGAAGACTACAAACAACATACCGCAGGCATATCAACGTAATAGTTGACGTGGTGAAACGTCAACGACAACGGCTTGAAAGGTAAAATCATTCCCTTTTTTCCTGCTGCTGAGACACTGCTACTTCCCTCCCGTGATGTTCCATCTGTAAAAAGTTTTCAACGAATTTCATTTCTCATTTTCCGACTTTAAATATCAACCAAATTCCAACAAAATGTTAAATTTCTTTCTGATTAAATCTAAAATATGAAGCGCAAGAAAACAGTTTCAGCCTACCTGTTGTTTGTATTTCACCGGGTGCAGATCTTCTAAACGAAAGCCTTTCCATTTCGTAACTTTCCTCCTTTTCCAGATCATCTTCGGCAACTATTGCCTGGGGTTTTCCAATAGCTGATGTGTACACCCAAAATTATACATCGAAGCCCATCAGCTAGGGAAAAAAAGTACTAGATCAAAGTGGGCATCAATTGAAATCTTACAAAGTTTAATTATATAAGCAGGTTAAAGTTGTACTTACGGTTCAGGTATTGCAATGCTAGTGTAAAGACAAAATGACATAGAATGATGAAGCCTATGAGCTCTCCCACACCAATCCAATACCAGTAGTCATGGGGGAAGATCCCACGAGATTTCAGCAATTCGACGCCAATATGTTCATTTGGCTGAAAGCAAAAACATAACCAGTAGAAGCATGTTTTGTCATATAGCCATTTCTTTTTATCAAGAATCCAGGCTTTAGTTAGTCATATACAGACCTTTTTCCAAGCCGTTGCCAAAAACTCATTTACTGCAATAGCATTCTGACCGTACATGAGAGGTGATATCCAGTAGCCCCATATCCACCATCCTTTTATATCCTCTGTGTAGTAGTAAACACAGCTGTACACTTTACTTTGATTGAGATTTGTTTTTTTTATTTTTTATTTTTTTTAAATATTATAAGTGGCAATCAATTCTCAAACTGAAATATATACCTCTTGATACTATAAATCCGCCGAGGACAAAAATTACCATAAGAGCGAAAATGCCAACGGTATTTCCCAATAGCAGATTCCGTGTCAGAGAAGCTAGGAAACGGAACAGTCCGAAGCCCGCCTGATGGACGACTACCAAGAGTAAAAGTTGTCGGAAGAACCTGCACAAATTAGAGGAAGCAAGCATGGTTTAGATGGGGGGGCGTGGTTCGCTATCAGGGGACATCAAGCAAATGTAATATAATGATGAAAGAGCTCCACACCCTCTACGAAATTCAGAAGGGTTTGCCCTCCTATATACATTAAAAAGACAGAAGATCTTGATTTAGATGTGCCCTGTAAATAGGCAAATAAATAGCTACCGACGAATATCGTTTTTACCTGCTTGGATTTGGGGCAAAACCAATGGTATAGTAAGTAATAGTGACCCATGTGATAGACTCTATTAAGGAAATAGGAATGTACGTAACGAAGATTGGGGTCGAGTAGGCCCAGGCAGGATAGAACATAAAATCTCTCTGTTTGTAAAATACAGGAAGCTTTTCAATCGTGGTTACCAATGCCGAAACCCCGTTGAACATATTAAGAACCAGAGCCAGAAAGAGAGCTCCAATATAGACGGATGCATCCTCCACACTTCTATGATGCATTTTTGTACGAAGGAAAATCGACATGGCCAGAAGAGCTACCGTAGTTATCTGAAAAAAGATGGTGCAATTATTATTCGTATATTAAAATCAAAAAGCGAAGATAACGCAAATTTGAAGTCAAAATAAATCGATTTATTATGTCCGAATTCTTTAAACCTGGAAGAATTTAAATATATGGACAAAGGAATTCCTCTTCATGATTAAAACTTCTCTGTCGAAACATGCTTTAAAGAGCTCTCTTTGGGATAAACCGTATTTTTGGGTGGTGAGAGCAGCGGGATGGCTTTCTCTTTTATCGAATGGCACTGACAATGTTTGTCTGAGCGTGGCTCCTAAATGAAAATTTTGAAACGCTTCTGAAAACTCCTTCACTGATACATATCGATATGGCTGACTCCCGTTCCACCAGTATTGCTCTTGGTCTTTACGCGAAGTTACCTGACGGATAAATTAAAAATGAGGAATTAAAGTTAGTTAAAATTAAAAAACAGTTACATTTTTTTGTGATGAGTCGGAAATGAGCTATGAGCTATTTACCTCTTGCAGGAAATCCGCAACACCTTTTCTTTCGGGGCATTTAAATCCCATGGACTCAAAGAACTCAACAACATGTTCTTGAGGTCCATGGTAAACCAGAAAACCTTCGGATATGAGAATGAGATCGTCGAAGAGATGGAACACTTCCGGCGCAGGCTGCAGAAGAGCAATGACCATGCTTGTCTCCATAACGTGAACGTACTGCCCCAGGCATTGCACAATCTGATATGTCGTCGAGCTGTCCAGACCCGTCGAAATTTCATCCATCAGAAAAACTTTCGCACCCCCGACAATCATCTCCCCTGTTGTCACTCTTTTTTTCTCACCTCCCGAAATCCCTCTGTGCATGTCGTCTCCTACCAGCGTATCTGCGCATCTCTCTAAACCCAAAATCTGCTCCACCACCGCCACCAACAATAACAATTTTACTTCCTAGTAATATGTAATCGAAGATTCTGCACACAGAATTTGTTGACACTTTACCTTTAGGACATAGTCTGTCGTCAAGTTGGATCTCTGTCCCTCTATTGATGCTGCCTGCAAATTGAGTGAAAATAGTTAAAGATTTTATATAGTGCTTCCATTAAAATGAAAGAAACGTGTTCCTTTCGGAAAAGTTTAAATATTAAAGCTGGCAGGTGTTCCTTTCGGAAAAGTTTAAATATTCCGATTTTTAGTTGTTTAACTCGAATAACCGATAAAATTTTGAATTTAAACAATTTTATAATTTCAATTTATAATTTGTTTTTAATTAAAACATCTGTGCCTCTACGGTGTCAATAAAAATAAAAACTTCCTTCCACCGTAAGTAATGTGCGTGTGGTCTATAAGTCAAAAAAAACGTCATTTAAAGACCTAAATTGAAAAGATCCAAAAATAAAATAAAAAATTAAAAGAATAATAATGCAATAACCATAATATATTGCTTAACCCAGTAAGCCATGTTTTTCTATGCATAAAAATATTCCTTGTTAGTGATAATAACCAGGAAATCTTGCTTTACGCCGTAAATCATGCTTTTATATGCATAAAAATATTCCTTGCTATTAACAGCTCGAATATTTCTTACTACTGCTACTCACAGCTTTATTTTCCTAATAGATTGTGCTCACATAAAACTTGCTCCAATCGCTTAGAAATTTTGGATATCTACCTTCATAAACAGATCAATATCTGGATCTGGTTTCAGGCCGAGCTGCTTCTCTCGTCTAGAAAGTTCACTCAACACATCTGCAGCCTCATCCTCTGATTATTAATCCCGTTTTCTGGATAATAAATCAAGTAGAATATAACTAGAATAAAACGAAAACAGAAATATATACCATATCTTGAACCAACGCCTTGACAACGAGAGGAGAAGTCCAAGCTTTCTCTCACAGTCATTTCTCCCATATGCAAATCCTGCTGGCCAATATAAACGGAAGTCCTTTGCGGCACGAACTCGCTCATTGAATGTCCGTTATACGTAACTCTTCCTTGAACCTGCAACAGAAAATAAAGAAATAAGAGAAATGCCTGAATTCCATTGTTATATTTTAAGGGTAATAAGTTGATAACAAATAAATAACACGTATATCTGATTCAGTTGAAAATGTGACCTACTTTGAGGCTCTTGTCTAGTTTTCCTGCAAGGGCCAATAACAGAGTAGTTTTGCCCGAGGCAGGGGGGCCAAGCAGAAGCGTCATCCTTCGTTGTACCACACGCAAAAGCAAAAGCAAAAGCAAAAGCAAAAATATGAGACCAGCAATCAGATTAATCGCTTAAGCAAATTAAAGGTTTTGAAATATTTATTGTTTACCTTCCTGGTTTGATTACACCGCTCACATTTCGAAGAATCCTCAACGTCTTCTTTTTACTCCGAATCACACCAAGTCTAACCAACGCATCCTAACGATGAGAATTATA
This sequence comes from Wollemia nobilis, assembly GCA_028583015.1. Classification (NCBI taxonomy): domain Eukaryota; kingdom Viridiplantae; phylum Streptophyta; class Pinopsida; order Araucariales; family Araucariaceae; genus Wollemia; species Wollemia nobilis. Next base: position 889,792 of record JAQPPZ010016361.1, read on the forward strand.
CTCAGTTTTATGCTTTGTTCAGACGCTAATGGTGACAGAGATAGACATAATTTTAATTCTCACCTCTGCAATGTTAGCGGTCCAATTTAATAGTGTGGGCAACGCCCGCCGTCCCACGTAGACGTTAGCAGAAACATTCAATTCTTCGAAACGGATTTCGACCTCGGGCAAGACGATGCCAACTCTACGTTCCCAACAAAACAAAATCACAGTCGATAAATTTAAGCATATATTTCAAAGAAATTTTTCGAACCAAAAATTTCAAGAAAAATTTCGAACCAAAAATTCAAAGAAAATTTCCTAACCTGTCTAGCCTCTGACGGACTTTCTGAAGAAAGCGTTCGTTGTCTTGGTCTGCTACTTTTATGATTCTGTCTACCAATTGTTTCCAAATTTCAGGGTGGATATTCCTAACGTCAATTTGGCCCTGAGAGGACAAGGGTTCTTGTGGTTGTGCCGCTGCTGTTCCGTCTATTTGTTCTTCTTCTGTAGCTTGTGTAAGTATGGAAGTTCTCCGACGGTCGTAGGTGGGGAGCCTCTCTATAGCAGCCCACACCAAGGCTTCCTCCTCGTCTAATCTTCGTCTCGACGACTCGCTTCCATTAAAAATGGAGCTTCTAGAGCTCAACGTTCTCCCAATCTTCTCCATTTGCTCTCCCAATCTTTTCAACCGCAGTCGTTCTCTCCCTATCTCAAGGTGCTTGAAATATCATTTCGTACGCCTTTTAATTTAGTTTAAAGGCTTCACCAGCTTGCGTACCTTTAAAACAGAGAGGAGAGGCCTTCATCCGTTGGATTTTGTAACCGGGGCTCCGGGGTCAATGATATCTGTCAGAGTTACAGGTCTCGGTTTTCAAGACGGATGACCCTCTGCAACTCTTTCTTCGGCTCTCTGCAAGCTTCATCAAATCTTTGCCGTGCTGTTACAAGCTTTCCCATCTCCATTTATAATTGCAGATTGAAATTTAATATGTTTGGCGCATTAAATCTTTGCCGTGCTCTTGAAAGCTTACCCCTCTCCACATAGAATCGCAGATTGAAATTTATAATATTCAATACTCCGCGCTTTCGGCCCTCAGGATTGCGGAGGCCAGCTTCTGTGTTCTGCCATGGACTTCTCCTCTCTATTTTAAAGGTCTAACCCATACATATTAAATGATAGTAACTCCTCTGTAATAATAATAACTCCCTCCTGAAACATCGTCCCTCCCTTGATATTGTTTATTTTTTTCAACTCGTTTTATAAATAGTTTTCGAAAATAGTTTTCTCTTTTGCATTAATGGATCCAAAACCTGCCCTTTTGAGGACAAGAACATAGAGGCAACGTCAACGTCAAGATATGGCAAACAGTTTGGAGGCATTTATGTAGGAGAAGGTAATGTGATCGACCCCTAACCTCTGCCAAAACAGTTGGCACGACGGATGTAGGGGAATGAAACATACATGGAGCACGCTGATATGATAATTGGGCGTGGCATTTTGGTCAACCTCTTCAACTTCAATGTGAGCACAATCATGTGGCAATAAATAAGGGGCTGAAGGACGATACTAACCACTGAAAGTAGTAAAATATTTTGTGTTATAAATAGTTTGGTAATTATTATTTTAGTAAGATTTAAATTTTAGGTTTTTTTTGCTAGTTATGAATTTAATTGATTGAGCTAAAACTATTTGATAAAGTAGTAATTATATTTTGAAATTGATTGAGCTAATGTCATTTGATATACTAGTAATTATATTTTGAAATGAAATAAGATGATTTTAGTTACATTCATAAGATCAATATAAGAGACTAAAAACTTTAATACAATATGGGGTTTGGTGTATGGTGTACAAAGTTTTAAAGTTTAACAATATCTAAGAAAGAAAATTGTCTAAGTCAAAAATATCAACACATCTTTTCATCTTTTAGGGTGTGTTTTTTCTTTTGTTGATTTTGATAAGAAGTTATCTTGTTTTTTTAATTCTTAATTCTTCAAAAAGTTTTATTAATGAGTTTATTTTTAGGGTGTCCTCATATGCAATATTTTTTTTTTTAATTAGATAAATAAATACGTGGGTTTTTTGAACAAGGTCCCCAAAACTTGTATATAGTAAAGTTTCATACATCCACATAAAAACAACAAATCCCCAGTAATACTTTAGCAAAACCAAAGCATAATAAGTTACATATATTTATCATACCACAACAAAACCCTAGTGAAACCCAAGCAAAACTAAAGCATACCTAGTCAGAACATTACAAGAGAAACCCAAAAATTAGTAAAATTGCATCTTCTTTTTAAATAAGGTTTTGAAAACCACACTCCGTATTTTCTCCTTGATAGTTGGGTTGTGTGACAACACCTCATACTTCAATCTTGCTACTCCCTAATCTTCTATTCGACCATGTATATTTATGTCCTCTTAAATCAACATCCATGAGACCACTAGAAGAAACAACTGGAGCAAAATCCTCCATGCTATTAGTAAACTCCTAAGGTCCAACAACCCCTCCCAGACTTTTTTTCTCCCCGCTAGGAATTTGGGGGCATAAACATTTGTAATAATCCAAGAGAAATAAAAATAGTAGAATAGAACAAAACTAAAATAAACCTATCATTCTTCTAAAAACAATTATCTAAAAAGTGTTCAGAGGCCAAAGGGTCCAAACACCCCCAAAGGCTCTTATCGCTTCACTTGTTGCCCACTTCACCCGTTGAGTGGTAGAGGCAATCATTCCCTTGACATAAAAATTTGTAATAATCCAAGAGAAATAAAAATAGTAGAATAGAACAAAACTAAAATAAACCTATCATTCTTCTAAATACAATCATCTAATAAAGTGTTTAGATTCCAAAGGGTCCAAACACCCCCAAAGGCTCTTATAGCTTCACTTGTTGCCCACTTCACCCATTGAGTGGTAGAGGCAATCATTCCCTTGACATTCCACAATATCAACTTCATTTTTTAGAATTGTTGGGGATTTTATTGAAAAAATAGGTGAAACAGAAACCCCAAGAACCTAGTTATGTGGCTAGTTGTAGTTGTCCCATATAGGCATACCACGTGCCATCTGGGTATATATATGGTGAAGGACTATTTCTTCAAAGTTAACATTTACGCACGAACTAGCACATGCATCCAATGTAATCCAACAATCAAACGTTATGTAAATATTCATGATAAAATACAAATACAAGTAGCATATGTTCACAGGCATGATGCTCCTATATGCTTTTGTTTCGATGGGCTTCCATGTACCCACGAGCCATGGTGCATTGAGCACAACATCATATCCCACCTTACCTGACGTGAACAACCACTGTCTAACTTGTCCAATCTACTTGTTGAGAGGTGAATACTTGCATCTACACTCACAAATTTCTTTAGTAGCATCTCATTCCACAAATAGGAACAAGCAGATAAATAACTAAATGGAGGGGGTGTTACAATTGCACACCACTCTAATGAGAAATGAGAGTGTGAGGGGGTATTTACAACAATACCAAAACCTTAAATTACATCATAAATTTTAAGTGAAGCCAACATATCAAGTGGTTTTAGGTTAATCACAAATATTAGATAAGGTTTATGTATAACAAGGTTAACCATGGCCCATTGGGATTACATAATAAAATATTTCAAAATAATGAATACATTTCACAATGAAATTCCCTTAGGCCTATCTAATACATCACATAGTATCAACCCTTGGCCATGAAGAAGACTATAATTTTAACATCCCCTCATAATTTGAACTAAGGGACCAAGAAGAGAAGACATTAATGATAATAATATATTCCCCTCCATAATAGATTCTATAGTGGGCCTCTATAGTTGAGGCAAATCCATTTGAATCTCCCTCATCATCTAGAAGACATTCACCTAACTTCAAGAACTTAGCTTTAATCCTTTGTAGCTTCAACAAGCAATTCTTCATTGGATGTCCCTCCCTTTTATAGTATCCACAAGTGGTATTCAATTTCTTTGAAGACTTATCCTTGTCCATAGGCCCCTAGGTCTTAGCCTCCTTAGATTTGAATTCCTTTCTATAAGACTATATTGAGGAGTCCCATCATCATAATTCCACATTGCAACTTGAAAGTGAATTAAAAGAGAAACAAGTTCATCAAGAGTATGAGTCTTGATATTCCAGAAATATAAAAATCATATAAACCATGAGGTTCAGCAAGTGAAAGGAGAAGAGATTAGCAAGGATAATCTTAACACATTCTACATTATCTTTCTTTTTACCTCTAGAAGATGCAATATATTCCTTTAAAGCCTTGAATCTCACAATATAGTCCTCAAAGTTATTGAATTTAGATAGATAAAGAGGAATTCTCTAATTCCAAGTGACCTACATTAGTAGTATTAATATTTTCAAAAAAATTATGCAACTTTAAGCATACCTTCATAGTGTCACTCTCTTATTTGATATAGGAAAGAAAATCTAGTTCAATCAGCAAGGAAAACAAACCTAAAGCCTCTTTTTCCTTTACCAAACTTTATCATCAAGAACAATTACTTTATCCTCCTAAAATATTTACCCTATATTTTTACTTTATAGAAGGATGAGCATTTTAATTGACCAAATACTATAATTTTACCCATTAAGGTGAGTAACTAGGGTTTTGTGGTCCATCTTACAGAATATAATCCCTAACACCATAGCATTCCCATGAATTGATGCCACTAGTGTGTAGAGCTTGAAAAATCATGTAATTTGAATAATATTTGCTCAAAACACTTTTTTATGTAAAATTTATGACCTCCAAAATATTTTCTCTAATGAACCCTAAAAGTTAAAATTAAAGCCTCTAACCTTAGAAAAACAATTGCCAATTTCAACCCCCTACTTGGCAAGCCCTAATTTGTTGAAGTGCTCCAATCCATTTTTACCACCTTAGCTCTTTTGAGTCACCAAATTATTGCCACTTACCTAATTCTAATTAGTTTACAATATATATAGAATACCATATGTGACAAAAAATGCCATGTTAGTTGGAATTTCCAAATGCTTAGCAAGTGCCAAAATTCTCCACCATGAGATTTGAACCCAAGCCTCATTATGCCTAAGCCCTTTGATCTAGCCAAGATGCTAAGGCATCTCTTTGGGATCTAAAAAGGAATCCACTTATACTTCTTCACTCCTAAGGCATTAAAAACAAAATATAAGGGCCATGAGACTTGAACCTATGACCTAGCCACTCCATGAAACTTATGGGTTGTTGCATAACCACCTATCCATGCACCACTACTAGGATATTTATTCTTCTTTTTCTCTTTCTCTTTATCTACAAGAGGAATTTCTTCATTATTTTCTTTATCGTCACTACTACGGGTGACCTAAACCAATGACTTATTTCCTATTCTTATTCTCTTGCTTGCTTCTAATTTTTCCTCCTCGTTATCCATTTGTGTCATCCTATAGGTCGACTTGTTACATAAGCTTGATTTGGTACCAAAATCGATGTGATGCTCAATGCTCCTTATAGGTGGCAACCCATCTTTTGAAAGAATTGTTAGCTTTTGAGGATATATGGAGTGGGAGAGATCTAACACAGGTCATGATAAGATGAAAGAAAGTGAGTCTGTAATATGACTAAAATATACTATAAATGAAAAGTGGTAAAAATACAATGTAGTATGGAGGATATGGTCACTCCATTAATATAAGCTAAAGAACTAAATTGTGCTCCATACAGGTGCTCTACCACTATCTACTACTCTCTATTACAATGCTCTTAATATCTATATGCTACGTCTTATGATCTATCACTATGAGGCTCTTTATATAAGAAAATAGATTCTTTGGCCAACACTCTACCTAGTTGTACAAGTGGATACCTTGCACACTACAACATGCACATTGACACTTGTGCATTTATTACATTGCTTGAAGTAAGTAGATAACTTCCCCCTAAAGTAATATCTACTCTAACTATGTACCAAAGGTGGTACATTTACATGACCCAAATGATGTAATATATTCTAACTCTAACACCACCCTGTATTACATTATTTGGGTATTGAAGATTTCAATCTTCAATATGGATCTTCTTCTTATGGATGCTCTTTGACTTGCCCAGGTTCTTTCATCAATGGAATTTTACACTGTAATCCTCCTTGATCTGATTCATCTTCATCTTCTTCTTTGTGATTCAAAACTCGAACTTGTATTCTCCTTCATTACGTACTACAATCTGATTAAGCAAGTAGTCAGTGTCTTCATATGTTGCAAAGAGTGTTGTAGCTGAGGATTCTTTAGTATTTTGAAGATGCTTGTCTGGTTTAATCTTTGTGATTTCTTTGGTATTCATGTCCTCTCGATTATGATTTATTTTAGCATGTCTTTTCTTCCTTTTTCTCCTTCTTCTCGTACGATTCTACATTTATGCTATGGAATTTCTGCTTCATGAGGATTTAGTCTATCATCACAATAATATCGATTTGTATTGCTAGTTTGCTTCATGTGTTGAGTGAGTACGGACACGATTAATGATAGATAAATAATCAAATATTCTTCGGATGTGAAAATAACTATCTTCTGTGAATTCCACCATGCCCTAAAAAGGTTTTCATGAAGATAACCAATTAATGCTTCAAATTTACCCTCTTTTGCCTCCTTAAGAAATAAGGAGAATCTCTCCTTTTCACTAACTGATAGATTCTCGTATCCTTCAAGGGTATCTATCAAGTTTTGAGAATATAATTCCATTTCATGAAATAATTCTTTGTTAATAAAGGCATTTCTTATTATTTCATTCATATTCCTTCTTGATAGATTTGATATAGTTTTTCTTGTTATTCCTTAGGATTGTAGGAATGGATTTTATAGAACCTTTTTAGAGCTTAGGTTTTACAAACACCTTATGACTCCCAAATGGATTAAGTACTTGATAATATTTGGTGAATGCTATTACTATCAAGTTTTGTAGAATGCCTTATAACTCCCTAGTGATTTTGGATATGCTTTATGATTGATAAAGTACTTTTGAGAATAGTAGTTCAATTTTGAGTCAATTTTGTAATGTTTTGTTAGTAGCAAAAATCAACTTCTATTACACCTTATTACTCCTATTGAACTTAAGCACTTTCTAATTTTATGAGGTTCTATTGGTTGGATTTCTTTTGGCCCTTTAATATGGTTTGAGACAAGCATGCCAATTTATTTCCAACTCTTGATTTTCCTTAATAAACCTCCTTTATAGCCTTTGATATTTAATGTTTAATGTTTCTAAATTCCAATTACCTACTTTGATGTAGTATTCCTTATAACTCCCTAATATGGAATATTAGAAATTAATATAATATTTGCAATAATAGGATTTTTAATTTTCAAGTTGAAATCCTTATTCCTCCTACTTTATTATTTGCAAATATAAGTATTTTGAAATATGCTTTCTTAATATATTACTAATGCTAAGTGAATGAATTGCAATAGTAAATATAATGTGCCCTTATAACTCCAATATATCCTTAGTTTATAGCAAGCAATAAATAGTATATGATTTACCTTCGTATTCCTTTGCCTTGACATTGTGAGGTGGTAGATTTGAATCCTTTGAAATGGCAGTCAATGCCTTCTTTGACCGACATTGAATTCTCCCTTATGTAGCACTTCTTTTCTCTATAACCGATGCTCGTATTCCTTTAAATAATGCTCGATCTTTATCCTCTATGAATTGAACGCTGGTATGACTGGTTTTATGACATATTCCTTCTATGAATGATACATTGGATTGCTGATTGAATGAGGTGTTGTATTTGTTGATCGTCTGATAGCTTCTTAAATGTTAGATTTCTCCTTTGAATGGCACACATGCTTGAATTAGCCTTCTTCCTCTAAATATGCTTCACACCATTCAATGCTAGTCTTCTCTTCTACCTCTGACGCTTTTCCTTCTTCAATATGCATGATTTAAATAGGATTGTTTCCTTGTGACTTTCATATAAGTGTCACTTGAGAGTTACTTAGTAGGCGTTGATATTCCAACATATGCAATGATGAGTTTGGTGGTAACCTCCCAAAGACTTGTAACTCCTCTTGGGTGAGCATTGGATTATTTATGAATATTGGATGCTTAGAGCTCTTGTTCCAAGTGGTACTCACGGCTTGTGCATGTAAACCTTTCTTCTAATGCTCCAATGATGGGCGTTGATGCCCTATATTTACCTATATCTTTAAAATATGTGTTAGCTTGCTATGTTTCTTGAAACACAAGCATTCCCTCTTCTCTCTTTGCATGTTGTCTTGATGAGGATAATGAATGACACCAACTATATTGCTTCTTGGTTCTATGGAGCTCTCAATGGTGGTCCTATGGCAGCTTCTTGTGCTCTTCAATGGTGCTCGTTCTATCCAAGTAGAAACCTTGGGTATAACACTTCTTTATTTGTATATTTGCGCCTGTAATATGTTGTTTGTATGTATTTTATAACATTCGTTTGCTAACATTTTTGCTTGGCTTTAATAGCGCTTCTTCTACTTAGATGATATACCTCTGTATGCTGCCCTTTTCTCTACGTAGACTCGGATGGTAATGGCTTCTTATAATAGCTCCAATGTTGCAGGTGACACGCTTGCTCCTAGGGCTAGATTGAATGTGGAGAAATGTGGTTTTTAAACACCTTTATTCTTAGACGTGTAAGCTCGTCGTTGGCTCCTTCCTCTTGCTTGAACTTTGTCCTTCAACCTGTAAAATATGACATTTGCACTGCTTCCTGTAAATAGGATTACTTTTGTCCTTTCAAAGGAACAAAAGAGGTGCTTTGTAATAGTTAGATTTGCACCAATATGAAGGACCTTTTTATGAAATCCTTCTTGCCTCTTTTAATATGCTTCTTTGGATATTTTAATGATAGTTAATCCAAGTTAATAAGATGTTGTTTTTCGACGAGACCTCACCTTGATAGGGGGGAGGGGGGGGGGGGGCCGGTCCCCCCCCCCCCCCTCCCATGGCTCCCCGTTTCCCCCCCCCCCCCCCCCCCCCCCCCGTCCCCCCCGCCGGGGGGTTTTCGCGGCGGTTCCCCGGGGGGACCCTCCTCCCCCCTCTCCGCCCCCCCCCCGCTCCCTGCCGGGCGTCTTTGGGGTGTTGGCGGGCCCCCCCGGCCCCCCGGGGGCGTGGGGGGGTGGCCCCCCCCCCCCCCCCTCCCGCGCTCCCGCCCGGGGTTGGGGGGGGCGGGGGGCCGGGCGGCCCGGGCCCTGGGGTGCGGGGGGGGGGGGGCGGTGGGGGGTTGCCCCCCTCTTCCCTTTTCTTTTGCGCCCCCCCGCCGCGCGCCGGCTGGCGCCGCGCGCCGCGCCCGTCCCCTTCCGTTTCCCCCGCGCGCGCTTGCTGGGGCGGCTCCCTGGGGCGCCCCCCTCTCCCGCTCCTCTTGGTGTGGGCGCGCCCTTTTCCTTGTGGTTCGGCCTCTCCCCTCCTGTCTGCGCGCGGCGCGCGTGGTTTTCCGCGCGGGGGCGCGGTGTTCCCCCCCCGGGGGTCCCCCCGCCCCCCCCGCTTTTTTCGCCGTGGCGGGTTTTCGTTTCTTGGTTTTCCCGCTGGGGGCGCTTTCTCTTGTGTGGTTGTTGGGCGCGGTTGGGGTGGTTGGTTTTCGTTTCCCTCCTGCGTGGTGTTTTTGTTTCGTCGTTTTTTCTCTTTGTTGCTCGCGTGCGTTTTTGCTTGTTGTTTCTTCTTTCCGCTTTTGCCTCTCCTCTTTTTTTTTTTTTTTTTTTTTTTTTTTTGCCCCCGGCGGGGGGGGGGGGCCTCCTTTTTCCCCCCGGGGCCGGGGGCGGGGGGCGGCCCCCGCCCCGGGGTGCCGCGGCCCCCGCCCCCCCCCCACCCCCTATGTTAGCGGGCTATCCACTACCCACCAAAAACCCCAAAAAAAAAAAAAGATGTTGTTTTTGAAGTAAGGGTCTTTGCACTCTGCAATTAAATGAAATCTTTATATTCTCCTTGAATCTTGAGACTCACCAAGTCTCGATTTGAGGCTTCCTTGAATGATATTAATGGTGGCTTCTTTCTCCACCCTTTGCTTGTATTGGTGGCTTCCTTTGGCCACGTAGTGCTGCAGATTTTTGTGCTAGTTTTGTGTCTTTAATAACACAAACTATTTTCTTGAGAATAACTAGTTAAAGATTAACTAGTATAGTGCTTAATGGATTAATAATGCACTTTTAATGATAATAAACTCTCATAATGAATTCTAATGCACTCAATAATGTTCTACAATTTTTAAGAGTAATCTATAAAGAACCCTTAATGAATATTCTGCAATTTTCACTACAATCAATATTGTAGGATGTAGTCTTCTTGCTTTCTAGATATATAATAGGTAGATGATACATTTATTTCTTTTAAAAATATCCAGATCTTATTAATGTGAAAATATATATTAAAATTAGTTCCCCTTTTTGTACTTTTTGGAAGACTATAATATGAGCCCTTGTTTTCACAACTTTAATCCAAATATGGTGCTTAATGGAATTTGATAATGAACTCTAATTTAAGTTCAAATAATTGCACCCAAGTTGCTTACCTTTAATGGCCTTTGTAGTAGATGTAGATCTTGGTGTTTTGTTTCACAAAGTTATTGCCTTGTAGCGAATGAATTCACAACTTCTTGTTGGCTATCTAGAACAGCTTCTTGCTTCACCAAACTGCGGTCTTGAACTTTCTGTCTTGAGCCTTAGGTTTAGTGGCTTGATCCTTCTAGTGATCTTTTACCTTCTTCTGTAGATTCAAAGAACTCCTTTCTCTGAATGTGTGTCTTATTACTGTGAGAGGTAATCTTCAAATCTCTTGGATTTGGTAGGCTTCTTCTATCTGAATATTCTTTCAATCTTCTTGTCAAATTCTGACTTCAAACAAGATATTCTTCTTCTCAATATTATGAATATCTTGAGGTCTTCACTGAATTCTTCTTCTGGATTTGGAACTCCTTGCCAAATTCTTCTTCTCTTGGGCTTGTTGTCGGATGGCGATAATTGTCCCAAGTCCTTCACTATCAAGAGCTTTCTCCTCGGTAATGAATTTCTCCAACGAGTTTTCCTAGTAACTCTTTTAATGATGCTTCTATGAACTCTGCAATAAGGCTCTCCAAGCCTTCTTCTTTTTCTGCTTGAGACCTCTCCTAGGTCTTTTATCTTGCAGTTTTTCTAGTCTTCCAACTAAGACCTTTTCTTCAACCTTCTGCTTCTGGAAGTGTTGGTGATGAGATCTTCTTGGATCTCTTATTTTGCTACTTCTGGATTCTGGAATGGAACTTCGTTGGTCCTTTATATTTCTTCTACAATTTGCAGGATTTTATGGAGATCACCAATCTCCTATTTCTTGGACTCTTCTCTGGAGTCTTCTTCTAAATTAGGAATTTTTTTTGAAATTTTCTTCAAAATTAAGTCTTTTATGGCCTTTTTTTCTTGGATCAAGGCTTCTCTAGCATTTTCTTCTTCAAGTATTCTCTAGACTATTCTTCTTCTAGAACTCTTTGGCCTATTATTATTCTGCACTCTACGGATATTGATCTTGAACAAAGATCACCTATATCTTATCTCCTCCTTGATTCGTCTTCTGGAGTCTCTTCTTCCATGAGTCTGCTATAAGGCTAATGTGGCCTTTTTCTTCACTTTTACACTTTTACAGGATTACAACTCTTGCAATGGTACCTTTATCGAGGTCTTTGAAATCTTCAATCTTCTTTATTAGTGTTGCAAGTGTTGAAATGATTCTAAGAAGATATTCTTCCTAACTCTCTTGTAGGAATCTTTCCAAGATTTTTCCTAAATATCCTTTTCTTGCAACAAGTTGTTAGAAACTGGAACGAAAGAACTTATAAATCTAGAGATAATAATCTTCACTAGTTGATTTATCAATCTAGTGGTATGAATGTTGAGTCCTAGTCTTCACAAGGTTTTCTGCAACTCTGTGGAAAGAATCTAGCCAAATGTAATCTTATAATTTTTGTAACTGAGATTTTATTTCAGTCCTCACTTGTGATTCTCTCCCTATTCTTATTGACCTACTAGACTTCTCTTATGATGACTTTTGTAAGTGGCGGTGCACACTGGCTAGTCCGATTTTCAAAAGTCTAAAGAGGAACTATGATGGATGTAGGCCCTCCTATTCCTATCTCGATTCATCATGGATCTAATACCACTGTTAGCTTTTGAGGATATATGTAGTGGGATATATCTATCACAGGTCCTAATAAGATGAAAGAAAGTGAGTCTGCAACATGACTAAAATATACTATAAATGGAAAGTGGTGAAAATACAATGCAGTATGGAGGATATGGTCACTCCATTAATATAAGCTAAAGAACTACATTGTGCTCCATACAGGAGCTCTACCACTATCTACTACTCTCTACTACAATGCTCTTGATATCTATATGATGCATCTTATGATCTATCACTATGAGGCCCTTTATATAGAAAAATAGATTCCTTGGCCAACACTCTACCTAATTGTACAAGTGGACACCTTGCACATTACAACATGCACATTGACACTTGTGCATTTATTACATTGCTTGAAGTAAGTAGCTAACTTCCCTCTAAAGTAATCTCTACTCTAACTATGTACCAAAGGTGGTACATTTACATGACCCAAATGATGTAATATATTCTAAATCTAACAAGAATCTCTACATATTATTCCAACAAATCCTTCACACCATTTGGGATTTCATCCATCTTGTCCATGATCCCTTCTATGGGTTCAACAATAAAAGCAAAACATATTTTATTCTTCTTCATTTCCTTCAAGGATTGTTTTTGTACCTTGGCATATTTTTGGACTATTGTCCACTACTTTCTCTTTGTCCTTCAATGGACTTAATGTGTACCTCTTGCCATCCTTCTCAATAGCATAGGTGTTCTCCCTACCATCATGCACTACCCTTTTATCAAATTACCATGGTCTTCCCCACAAGATATGACAAGAATCCATAGGAATAACATCACATAGTATCTTAAGAGGCTCCTTATCTACTCAAGCTCATACACCTCCTTTTCTACTTTCATAGTTGCCCTTTCTATCATAAGGGATTCTCCTTGTTCTAGTTCCTCCATGTGCTTCAGTGAAGCAATTCACTCTTCATTTGCTTGTGCCATTTGGTTATGGGCTTCTTTTTCACACCCACTAGTTTGTTATGCTTGAGGACACTCATATGCTCTGTGTCCTTCCAAGCTCCTATAACATTTTCCAACAAAGCCACAACCTCTACCTCTATTGAATCCACCTTATCCTCTTGATGATTCATCTTTTTCTCGGGTACTTTGGTTGAGATCACCTTGAGAAGTATTGACTTCTCTTTCTTGCAAATATTGTCCTCTACCATAATTTGATTATTCTCTTCATCAAGAGGATTGTCCTCTTCCTCTTGTATTATTTTATTGTGTTCACGATAACTTTTCCTCTGCCTGAAAGGCATACTGGTAGGCTTCTTCTATCATTCTCATTCTCATCATGCTAACTTCATCTATTTGATTATTCTCTTCCTCGAGAGGATTGTCCTCTTCCCCTCACATTATTTTGTTGCCTTTGCGACAACTTCTCATTTGTCTTTAAGGTATACTAGTAGGCTTATTCTATCGTCCTCATTCTTATCATGCTAACTTCATCTTATATGGACAATCTTAGTCCATTTATGTATCTTGCCACCTTCTCCTCATTATCTTCAATATGACCAACCCTTATGGTCAATTTATAGAATTCCTTTGTTTACTCTTTCACTGCTAACTCCTTTTGCTTGAGGTTTTGGAGTCTTCTAAACAACCCGATATAATAATCAATAGGTAGATATTTTGATTTTAATTTGGTCACAAACTTATCCCGTGTTCTTATTCTATCCTTACCTTTTCATTGTCTTTTTGTTTGGACATGATCCCACCACAAGTATGCATGCTCCTTTAGTTTCGTATAGGTAAACTTCACCTTCTTGGGGTCTTCTATTGATTCAAAATCAAAATATTTCTCCATATCTGCAATCTAATTGATGAGTTCTTTAGGGTTTAAACTTCCATTATAGGATGGGGTTTCTAAATTTGGCTTCCTATCCATTTAAGAAATTGCCTAGATTAGCCTGTCTCCTAGATCTCCTACTTATCCATCATTGCAAGTTTTTGGTTGCCCTGCTTCATCCTCTTCACTGTCACTTACATCTTCTACCTAAATACCCCTTCCTTTGAGTAAATTTTAGTGCATCTAATATAACAATGATTCTTCTCATCATCTTAGCTATATCTATGACTCGAGGACCTCACGGTATTCCTCTTCCTCATTGTGTTATCTTTCCTTAGGCACGTATCAATCCTCAAATATCTACTAGCTCTGATACCAAAATGATGTAGACAACGCTAATGCACTCTTCTTTGTACGACGATGTCTGTCATACAATATCATCTTTGAACAATCTCCTTTGCTCAAAGTATGACAATGTCTATCAAGCAATTTCATCTTTGAATGTTCTCCTTGGCTCATTGTACATTAGTGTCCTTTTGTCATACTATCACCATATTTGTACAATTAAATCTTCTTGTATGACCAAGATATCCTTGTACATAGATATTTAAGTGTACGACATTTCCTTCGTATTGTAAAATTGTATGATCTTAAGATTGTACGATTGACTCCTTCAATGTTTTCTTTTCAATTGCATGGTATTCATCGAGATGACAAGCAATGTTTTGAAGAACATTAATCCTTCAACAATTTAATAAGGTAGTGGCTTATGCTACTTAAGACGGTGACTATGGCACTCGGCTCACAACAAGCCAATTCTTCACATTTTAGTAATTTCCTTTACTGATATGACTCTCACAAGGTCTTGTGATGAAAAAAAGGGTTCGTAGCTCATCAATCCACACTCCAATATTTGGATTCCTCACTACATTCGAAATATATCATTGCATAGACGATCGTCCCATACACTACCGCTTGAAAAAATATGTATGACACTTTTATCATAATCTACACAACAATGTACATGACCAAATCACAATCAATTAGGTTAAATCAATTTAACAGGAAATACTATGAAGCGTTGTGAATACCTACTTGAGCACATGCATAAACCAAAGCGAAATACATCCCCATTGCCCTTTCTCAATAAAAGACTGTTCTTTCAATGTTGACTACGGGCAAAACATAAATTGTACTGTTGAAGCCCAGAAACAAAACCGTCACAAACATGGATCCCACCCCATTAAAAAGATCTTACTGCGTTCCCCTGCAACATAACATCACATCTCACTTCACGCTAACAAAATTGTAAACTTGAACACAATGTAATTTTACATTTGTTATCAGAGCAATAGATTTGTGGTAAGAACAAATATTAATTCTACCCGTGTTCATGTCCATCAATATACATTCTTATTTTTGTAATGCCAAACATGCATATATAACAACATGAATCACAAGAATGATGAAAGTGTGAAAGTATCTATATATTTCCCAAATTTTTTATTTGAGAGTAATTTGGTATCGGAATAATGTTGGAATTAAACCAAATTTCCTCTCTCCCTTGACAATATGTGCTCCCCGTACATGCTAGCATCTTCCAGCATAAAGCAACGACACCCGCATTCATGTTTGGTACCTCAACCCCTCTGTTTTGCATTGGTCAAAGTGCATAACCCCTCCTTTGCATTGGTCAAAGGGCCTGTACCGCTGCTGCAGTAGCGGGTTGTTAATATAATACAAAACATATATATCTTTCTCATGCATTTTTCATTTGCAGTTTATTCTGTGTCTTTTCACGTGATTTGTTGAAACAATAGAGGATCTGGCTTCTACATTTGTCTATTTGTTTGCTTTGTTCTCTGTCTTTTTTTCAGGAAACAGAGTGGTACTTTTATTTCACAAATTGGTATCAAAGTTGTGACAGGCATGGTCGGAGTGGTCGGCATTGTTGCAATTGTGGCACACATGGTTAGGGTAGTCACTAGAGTTGTGGATGTCATTGGTGTTGTGGCTGTTATGCTTGGTGTTGTTATGTAAGGAGTTAGAGGTGTTGCGGCCAAGCCACCCCCACCAACTTAATCAAACAATCATAAGAGAGATTGAGAGTGCCTAGGTAAGAAAGGTTGCCAAGATCCTCAGGGATTGAGCCAATGAAAAGATTAGAAGAGAGATATAATTGTTGTAAATCACTAAGGTTTGATCCAAGCCCAACTGGTATTGGCCCTACGAAAAAGTTATTCTTTAGTAGCAATCTCTGTAATTGTTTACACTTGGGAAAGTCTTTGAGGGATAGATCCATTGAGAGAGTTGCTTGAGAGATCAAGGAATTCATTATATGCTATATTTTCTTTTAGTCTCTGTGTTTTGCAGCAAAACAATCTCTGTTTCTTGCCAAGACTGTTCAACTTAAATTTGAGGATGCAGTTTAGTTGTGATTCGTATTCAAATATCTATCTTACCAAAAGCATTTTTTGATCATGTTCGATTCTCAAGTTTTGTAGAGCAACAGTGCTCAGTTTTTTATAGTGCAAACAAAATTTAAAAAAGAGGACACAGAAACCATTATATATTCCTGCAAAGTAGATTAGTGAGCTCTTTTTGTTCAGATTTAAAAAAAAAAAAAAAAACTTAACCTATGGCTTCCACTACAAAGTAGAATAGTAAGCTTTTGTGTTCAAATAAAAAAATACTTAAACTATGGCTTCCAAAAATAAAAACAGCCCATTGCAATTGCAAATTCCATGTTCTAATGAGAAAAATTATGAATACTGGAGCATCTGAAACACAAGCTTTGGTATTTAGTGCAAAATGGGTATGTAGAACTTGCAGCATATATAATGCACTTACTCAAGATAAAAAAGATATTTTGAAATAAAATCGGAAAAAAGACAAAAAATGATTGTTCTTCATTATGTAGGTAGATGATAAATCCATTTTTTCAAGAATTGCAACAACAATCAACTCAAAACAAACATGGGAAATTTTAGAAAATTCTTTTCAAATCACCAATGAAGTAAAATTAATAAGATTGCAGATGTTGTAAAAAAATTTGTAGATGAATGAATTTGAGTCTATGAGTGTCTTCTTTACACATACAATGGGTATTATCAATAAGCTGAGAATGAATGGAAAAATATTGAAGACCAAAGAATATTGGAAAAGGTATTAAAAAGTCTATCAAAAAGGTTTGACTCAGTTGTCATTGCTATTGAAGAATCCTAAGATTTATCAAGCCTATTAATGGATGAATTAGTGGGTTCTTTGCAAACACATGAACAAAGGCTGAGTCAGACAACTCACTCTTCTTGAGAGCATGGTTTTAAAATACAAGTTTCATTCAAAGACAGGAGTAAAAAAGGAGAATCGTAGTAAGCAGCTTCAAGTTCTCAAAGAGGAATATGACATGACATCAGAGGCAGAGATAGTAAAGGCTATGAAAGAGGAGGAAGAACAAATTACTTTAACAAAGGAGAAACCAACTACAAATTTCATGAAGCAAGAGGAAGAGGCAACAACAAAAATCAACAAGGAGGTATATATCAAAGGTATGACAAATAAAAAATCCAATGTTACTATTGCAAGAAATTTGGGCATTATAGTTATGAATTTAGAAAGAAAATGGCTAGAGAAAACAAACAAAAACAAACTTTAGAAATGAAAATGAAGAAAAACAAAATGCATATGGCTCAATGTTAATAAACTGCAATGTTGATGAAGAAAGTCAGAAAAATGCTTGGTATCTAGATAATGGGAGTAGCAATGACATGTGAAAACAAAGAAATATTTTCAAAATTAGATAAAACCATCAAATCTGAAATAAAGATGGGAAATGATAGGAAGGTACTTGTTATGGGTAAAGGCAACATACTTATTTGCACAAAGCAAGGAGAAAGAAAACACATTTCTGTTGTTTATTATGTGTCTGGTTTGAAACACAATTTATCGAGCATTGGGCAACTTGTGCAAAAATTTCACAAAGTGTATTATGAAGATAGAGTTTGCATTATCAGAGATGGTGAAAATAGACTCATAGCAAATGTGAATATAACAAAGATTATAATATTTCTTATAAAAAATTAGAGTGAAATGTTGGTTTCTTTTAGTGTTGTAAAAATGCTTCATGGTAGTGGCACCTCAAATTTGGTTATTTGAGTTTTAATGGCCTAAATTTGTTGTACAAAAAGCAAATGGTAAACATACTGCCTTTAATAGACCAACCTAATAAAAATGTGAAGGTTGCATTATAGGCAAGCAACAAAGGGATGCATTTCCTGGAAGATAACCATGGAGGGCTTCACAACCCTTAAAGCTTGTGCACTCATATATTTGTGGGTCTATGCAAACCAATTTATTAGAGAACAACAAATACTTTCTGACATTTATAGATGATTTCAATAAGAAGAAATGGGTATTCTTCTTAAAGCAAAAATCAGAAGCGTTTGACATATTTCAATGGTTTAAGGCATTGATTGAGAAGCAAAGTGGATATTATGTAAAGGCACTAACGACAGATGGGGGAGGTGAATACATCTCAAATGAATTTTATAATTTCTACAAGGTAAACGAAATCAAAAGACAACCTAGAGTTAGATACACATTAACAAAACGGTGTTGCAAAAAGGAAGAACAAGACCATAATGGAGATGACAAGAAGTATGTTAAAAGTAAAAGCATTACCAAATGCATTGCATGTGCATTTTATTTGCTAAATTGGTGTCCCACAAAGAGTGTCAAGGATATAATCCCATAAAACACAAGTGTTAAGAATGTAATCCCACAAGAAGCATGGAGCAACAAAAAACCAAGCGTTGCGCATTTAAAATATTTTGGATGTATAACCTATGCACACATTCCAAAAGAAAAGAGAAGAAAATTGAATGATAGGGGAAGAAAATGCATCTTCATTGGATATAATGAATAGTCAAGAGCATATAAACTGTATAATCCTCTTACAAAGAAAGTAACTATAAGTAAATATGTGAAATTTATTGAAGATGAAGCTTGGAGTTGGAAAACCAAAGCTAATAAGCAAAGGACAACATGCATTGAGATGGAAGTTGTGAATGGAGAAAGTACAAATCGACCCTTGGTTTTAAGCAACAACACCAATATAGGCAACTACCCTTATTCATCATAAAACTCACCACCAAGTGCAATATAAAGGTCAATTTATTTCATCATGAGAACACCATCAAAGACAAGGAGCCTACGAAATATATATTAGGTAATAAGAAATGAAGGTGAAGAGTATATTGATTTTGCTTTCTTTTTTGAATGTGATCCTTTTCCTTTGAAGATGCAATTAAAAATAACAAAAGGGTAAAGACCATGGATGGAGAAATGAATGCTATATAAAAAAATTAGACCTGGGAACTAATGGATCTTCCAACACGAAAGAAACCATATGTATGAAATAGGTGCATAAAACAAAGTTCAATGCCAATGGTGATGTTGAAAGATATAAAGCAAGACTGGTTACAAAAGAATATTCACAAAAATTAGGAGTTGACTATCATGAAATTTATTCACTTGTAGCAAGACTTGACACTATAAGGTTGATCCTAACATTGACAGCTTAAAAAGGATGAAAAGTCTACCAAATGGATGTCAAATCTACTTTTCTAAATGGGGTGTTGGAAGAAGAGGTCTACATAGATCAACCACTAGGTTATGAATTAGAAGGACAAGAAAGGAAGGTGTACAAGTTGAAGAAAGTTTTGTATGGACTTAAACAAGCACCCAGGGCTTGGTATAGTGGCACTGACTCTTACTTTTAGGAAAATGGATTTCTTAAGTGCCCATATGAGCTCACTCTTTATGTTAAAACAAATGAACAAGGAGAAATGCCAATAATTTGTTTGTATGTAAATGACTTGATTTATGTTGGCAACAACAATATGTTGTTTGATGAATTTAAAAATGCAATGAATAGTGAAATTGAAATGACAATTTTAGGTTTGATAAAGTATTTCCTTAGAATTGAAGTCTCTCAATCAGATGATGGCATCTTCATTTCACAAAGTAAATATGCAAAAGATGTTCTAAAGAGATTTAGAAAGGATAATAGTAAACCAACCTGTACACTAGTTGCAACAAGTCAAAAATTAAGTAAGCATGATTGTAACAACAATGTAGATTCAACTTTTTACGAGGTTGGTTGGAAGCCTCATGTACTTGACAACCACTAAACCAAATATAATGTATGAAATTAATTTGATTTCAATATTTATAGAGACACCTAAGAACACTCGCTCACAAGCAAAAAAGAGAATTTTAAGGTATGTGAATGGAACCAAAGATCATGACATCTTTTACCCAACATCAAACCAACTTGAACTTGTTTGGTATATAAATAGTGATTGGACTAGAAATATTGATGATAGGATTCATATTTCATCTTGGATCAAGTGCATCTCATGGTCATTTAAGAAACAACTTATTGTTGTACTTTCAATTGCTGATGTAGAGTATGTTGTCACATCAACTACATGTCAAACAATATGGCTTAAAAGAATTCTAGGTAAATTAAATCAAATAGAAGAATATGCAACTAAAATATTTTGTGACAATAATTCAGCTATAGCACTATCCAAACTTCCAATGTTTCATTGAAAAAGCCAACACATTGACATCATATTCCACTTCATCATAGAACTGTTCAAATTAAAATTTTATAAGTCAAAGAATCAAGTTATCTATATACTAACAAAAGCTTTGAAGAAAGAAAACTTTAAAAGATTGAAAATAAATTAAAGTGTCACAGTTTTTTGAATTTTTTTTTTTAATAATATTTCCTATACACATTGGTCGTGAGGATTGAACCCAGGTCACATCACCGATAATACAAGTGGCATCCTTACTGGTAAACCACAATCACATGAATATTTAAAAAAAAAAAAAAGTGTGGGAATTAACCTAGATTTCCTTCTCCTTAACAATTTCTGCCTCCCCGTACATGCCAACATCCTCCACCATACTGGAGCAACGACTCCCCTATGCGCATTTATGTTTGGCAACTCACCCCTACATGCCAACATCCTCCACTATGCTAGAGCAACGACTCCCGTATGCGCATTTATGTTTGGCAACTCACCCCTACATGCCAACATCCTCCACTATGCTAGAGCAACGACTCCCGTATGCGCATTTATGTTTTGCATCGGTCAAAGTGCAAAACCCCTGTTTTTGTTTTGCCCAGAAAAAAGACCCCTGTTTTTGCAGCACAAAACTGAGTGCTACGCAAGAAAGGAGGAGAAGGGGCCTGTAATGCTGCTGCAGCAGCACGTTGTTAATATAATACAAAATATATATCCTTCTCGTGCATTTTTCATTTGCAAAAACAGTCGAGAATCTCTGGCTTCCACATTTGTCTATTTGTAAATGTTTTTTTTTCATAAGCGATTAGTCATACCAAAATAGGGACAGGCGGAATGATTTCCGGAGGACTGGAATAGATTGTGTTTCCACTAATATTAGGTATTAATTTAAATTTTTGTTTAAAGAAATTAAATAGTCTCGTAAGATGTCTAATGTTTAAATTCAAAGTGATAATATATATAAAATAAAATAAAAATATTTTTTATATTGGATTTAATTGTTTAAAATATTTATTTATGTTTTCTTAATGTTAATTATTTTTAAGGTAGTTTTTTCTAAATAAAGTCATAAGTAAATATAAAATTATATTTTTTATATTTTTTTTGCATTTTTCAAAATTTCAAATGTGACCTAAAAATCAAATTATTTATACATCATAATTATCTATCTCTATCATGTCAAGTTCTATCTTTAGACACCTTCCCAATTTATTAAACATTATCTTTTAAATCACTAACTTTTGAGTTGATTGAAAAAGTTGTTTTGCTTGTGTTTGCTTTAATGGAGTGAATTGATCCTCCCATATAGAGATTTGGATCAGTTGTAGTGCATTACCCTCATTGAATTCTTATACTTAGCACATACCTAGATCAATATAAAGTTCTTTCTTTGAGAGCTCATTTGCTTCCCTATTTAGTTCTCTATAAATATGCCAAAAAGTAAAAGCTTCACTTCGATCCACAATTTCTTTTATTTGAGAGAAGATGGGTTGTAGAATCATGTTTTCCATCATAAAAACACCAAGCATCCAGTTTATTACCACTTGTGAATCTCCATAAATTTGAATTTTTTGTTTTTGTATTCCTTTTGATTTTTCCAACTGAACCAGCAATTTGAGGGCCATAGTTTCAGCATAATTATTAGAACCTTTTCCCAATCTAGCCTTGAATTTAAAGTAGTGAGAGTCAGATATATATAGTAATACTCTTTCTCCACAAACTCCAGGGACCCCTGTCTAGCCCCGTCAAAAAAGCCCCAGGTCCTTAATTTATCAATCTTTGGAGGTAGTTCTTAAAGAATTAGATCAGATAAGTTATAAATTTATCTAGAACGGAGTTAAGGAAGAACTGAAATGGGCACTGGTAAAATAAGACACTTTATGTTTACAAATAAAGGAGGGAGGACTAGGAATCAGATAAGTTGTCAAGAATAATAAGGCACTGGTGGCTAAGTTATATTGGATATTGCTAAAATCCCTTGAGGAATTATGGGCTCAAATTTTGAGGGTCAAATATGCAAAGAATAAAACCCTGACATAGCTTATTTGGTTTTCACTTCCTCGTAGATGATATCCCATTTTAATGGGACTTAGAATATGAGAGGATATGATCAAAGAAAGACTATTTTGAATTATCCATAATGGACAAAAGGTTAACTTTTGGATAGATTCATGAGATGGTCGTCCTCCTCTAATAACTCAATTCCTAATTTAGAGATCGTTGATGGAGAATCTTCATAGAATCAATTGGGTTAAGGTAGCAAAATATTGTAAGCCTCAAAGCATTAACTAGGAGGTAGGAAGGCAATGGATCCTAATAGAGGAGTAACCAATCCAAATCCCAAAGGATCAGAGAAAATAGATCTAAAGGACCATCCAGATGAGATCACTCTCGTGGTCTTAAGAGGAGGATACTCTTCATTGGGGTAGAAAAATTAGAGTGAATATACAATTGCCTCTAGATACTTAGCCCTATGTGAGAGTACCTCGCGTCCATTAAGTGATATATTCACGTAGTCGTGGGCGCGAAACCTTTGACCCAAAGTTATAATTTATTTGGATTCTACTTCATAGAAGGGTACGAACACGAGAACAATTGATGAAAAGAGAGATGCATGGGCCTTTCAGATGTTGGAAGAATGATGAAAATATCTCACTTTTTTATAAAATGCTCCATAATAATAGAACTATGGAAATAGATGGCAACTTTGCTAGGCATCTGTTGGTATGAGATATCTTCTACATAACAACTTTAGAGGGAGTAGCCTAAATGGGAGGAAATGGACCAACCCATTCAGTAGATTTTTAGGGTGGGGACGACTCTCCTCTTATGGAATTTATGGAAGGAGAGGCATAATTGTATCTTCAACCAAGAATATAGAGACTACCATTTTATCTAGTAAAGGATCATAACCAATATGAGGGAGTCAATCCAATACCTATTAAAAGAGCCCCAAAATCCTAACCAAAAGTGGATAAAGACAATATCCAAATTATAAGTGTTTCTAATGGTGGTCATATAAAAAGGGTAGCCCCAAATCATGCACAAGTAATCAGAACTGATAATTAGAAACCTCTAGAGGGGCTAGGTAAAATTAATGTGAATGGAGCCTCAAGGGGAAATCCAAAAAAAAGAGAATGGTGGAATAGGCCACAATTTAAATGGTGCCCTTGCTTTTATATTTACAAAAAAATTGATATCTTATCCAATAACCCGACAGAGGGATGTGCCATCTTAAGGGGATTACAAGAGGCTTTGAAGGTGGGGTGGAGGAAAACTCAGGTGAAATCAGACTCCCAAATTTTGATTAACCACTTAAAAATATAAAGCAAGCAAAAAAGTAAATATTGGAGAACAAAAAATACTTGAGCAAATACAAAGACCCAATAATATTTTGAGACAATGGAGTTCATATACATCTTTAGAGATCAAAACAGGGTGGTAGATGCAATGGCTAACTAGGCTCTTGATCGAGGAGACTTCACTTGCTATGAATATCCTCCCAGATGGTGGCCTCAATAGACCAAGGAATCTCTTTTTTTCATTCTTACATTTAATGATAGTACTACTTGTATATAAATTTATATATCCTTGCTTTACATGGTTACTCTTTTTTGTATAAATAGTTGTAGTAGACTAGATGTGAGGGAGAATAGTCCCACATCCTCTGTTAAAAATTGGATTAAAAGTCTTCAATCCTAGAAATGCAAGAGATGTAATTTGATGCAGTGACGACTTTCATATTTGAAAATGATTAAAGATAAATAAATGTTTATTATTATTATTTTTAAAGACAACACCTTTAGGCAATGACAACTAATTTGCTTTCCATTAGCATGCACCATCATGATAACAAGTTCCAATATCAACAAGTTTTTCTTCCATTAAATGCAGTCTTCAACATATTTTAGACTATAGATCAATGACGATAGGGTCCTAACAGTTAGCTTCCTTGCTTGATGATAGCTTCGAAACCCACTCTCGATCGATAACTCTCTCGTCAACCAACTTATGATGACACCATGATTTCAAATTAGCAACCTCCTAAATGGTATACTCCATCTATGATTGCAACCTTTGGTTTAACAACATTATTTTGCTATGAAAGCAAGCAAAACGTCAATATTTTGCTACAACATAGTCAATGCTTCAGATGTTTAAGTCAACATTCTTTTATTGATAAATCTTTCGTCAATGTTGGTAGCTTTCTTTCAACTCTAGTTGCCACACTTCATCTAGTCAATGTCTTCTCCCTCATTGCTAATAATATTCGTCCAAGATGATATCTCTCTATTGTCAAAGTTCTTTTATTATTGTCTACATCTTTGGACTGCGTCAACCTACAACAAAATCCACAAACTTTCAACATAAGTATATTTTATAAGATTGGGGCTTAACGATTTTAACACACGTACAAAACAAATATTTTATTAATCAAGCCAATATGACATAGCTTTTACATAGTAGGACTATGAAACACACAAAATACTCTTAGGATAAACTTTTATTTCTCTCATCCAGAGCTCTCTTCTTCCCCTGTTGCCTCCTTTTCTCTAAGGTTATCCCATTATTTATAAGCATGAGGACAATGGGTTGCCAACTAATTCCAATGACAAGACTTCTAGTTTTTTTTGCTAAAATGCAAATCGTCCAACTAGAAAATGGTGGAACTACTAGCTTTATTTTTTTCACTTCATTTGATGCTTTGCATGGAATTACAATTGTTTCTAGTTGGAAACGGTTGGTTGAAACCATCTGGATACTTCCATTTTTTTAGTTTGTCATTGCCAACTGGATGCTCTTGCATCATACTCATCAGGTAACAAAAGATATATTCCTTGAACATTTCCAAAGTCATTAATGGATACTCCATACTTGGCGATCTTGAAAGGTGTTAGCCACATTGTTGCATCAACATCTTGGTTCTTCCACTTAACTAGATAATCATGATGTCTTACCTCTTGTTCTTCTTTCCACTCTAGAATTTATAATGGCTTTAATTTCATCATGTTCTTTCTCTGACAACTATGCTATCCATTCCTCTATTGGAATATCAGTTCTAAGCTTCATCCTCATCGATAGGTTGACCATAGTATGGATATAGGTTGGCTACATTAAATATCTATGAAATATCGATCCCTTCTAGAAGCTCAATTTTACATGCATTGGTGGTGAACTTCTTCAAGACCTTACACTATCCTATCTTCTTCTAGTTGAGCTTGTTGTAAGTGCCTTTGGGAAACCTTTCCTTTTGTAAATGTGCCAAAACCATATCTCCAACCTAAAATTCTTGTGTCTGATGCTTTAGGTCAACACATTGTTTGTATTTTATGACATTCCTTTCCAAATCAACTTTTACTTCATGATGTAAATCTTGCATAAACTCGACAAAATCCTTGACCAAAGCACTAGGCTTCTATAATTTAGCGATACTCTACAACTCATCTACTCCTTTAGGATGTGTTCCATACACAATCTAGAATTGGTTTCTAGTCGTACTTCTATTCATTGAATTATTATATGTAAACTTTATCTATGCTAGCACAATATTCGATAATATTGGTTTCTTACCAATGAGACATTACAACAAATTCCCAAGGCTCTTGTTCACTACTTCGATTTGTCCATTGGTTTGTGGCTGATAAGTTGAACTAAAGCTCAATTTGGTACCCAACGTCTTCCATAGGCTACGCCAAAAATATCCTACAAACTTTGTATCCCTATCTAACACAATGCTCTTCGACAAACCATGTAATCATACACCTTCTCAAAAGAATAAATTAGCAATATGAGTAGCATTGTTTGTTTTCTTGTAAGGTATGAAATGTGCCATCTTTGAGAATTTGTCAACAAAAAAAAAAATAGAATCATTACCCCTTTGTGTCCTCAAAAACCCAAGAACAAAATCCATGCTCACATCCTCCCATGGTCTCTTTAGTACTGGTAATGGTTGATACAACCTGGTATTTTGAATTCTACCCTTGGCATGCTGACAAACCCAATAATACTACATAAATATTTTTACATATGCATTCATTCTAGGCCAATAGTAGCTTGCACAAAGTTATCTCATCATTTTATCCACTCCAAAATGTCCAGCTAGTCCTCTGCTATGCTTCTCTCATATTAAGTTCTCCCTCATGGAACTTCGTGGTATGTACAACTATTGCCCCTTGAACAATAGTCCCTCTTGTATAATAATCCAACCATGGTGTCTTTTCTCCTACAGTAGGATTACTACATGCTACCCAAGCTTTCTTGAAGTCTACATCATCAACATAAAGCTCCTTCATAGCATCAAAACCAATGACTTCAATCTGAATCGAGTTTAGTAGCAAATTTCTTCTACTCAAGGCATCAACCACTCGATTTGAATGACCACTTATATGCTTCAAGACAAATAAATTTCCCTACAAATATTCCACCCACTTCATATACCTTTGGTTCAACTTGCTTTGATCGTTAATAAATTGTAAAGCATGGTTATCTGTGAACAAGACAAACTCTTTTGGCAATAAATAATACCTCCATTTCTTCAAGGTTTGAACAATGGCATAAAACTCTTGGTCATAGGTCACGTACTTCTTCTTTGTCTCATTTAGCTTCTCACTAAAATAGGCATTGGGCCTGCCTTCCTAGATCAAGACTCCTATTGTTGTTCCACTTGCATCACAATCCACCTGAAAGACCTTGCTAAGGTCTAGAAAAGCTCGAACAAGTTGCTCCGTTATCTTCTCCTTCAAGATTTAAAAACTTCTTTCTACTATGTTTGTCCACTGAAACTCAATATTTCCTCCTTTCATCATTTTTGTGATTACAGCACAAATTCCATTGAAGTTTTTGATATACTTCTTATAAAAGCTTGCAATACCATGGAAATTCCTAGCCGCAAACTTACTTCTTGGTGATGGCCAATTCACAATGGCTTTGACCTTCTCAAGGTTCATCTGTAACCCCTCTTGGGAAATCACAAATCCAAGTATATTAATTACTCTTTCACAAAACTACATTTCTTCAAGTTGACTAGAAACTTCTGTTCCTTTAGTCTTTGAAAGATCTATCTCAAATGTGCTAATTGGTCTTCCTCACTTTTACTAAATACTAGAATGTCGTCCGAATAGACAACCACAAAATTACCAAGAAATAGCTTCGAAACTTCGTTCATCAACCACATAAAGGTATTGGGTGCATTTGTCAATCTGAATGGTATAATTAGCCACTCATACAATCCATCCTTTGTTTTGAATGTAGTTTTCCACTCATTTCCTTTCCTAATTTAGATTTGATGATATCCACTCTTCAAGTCTATCTTTGTGAAGTACCTTGCTCCACTCAAGCAATCCAGCAAATCATACATACGTAACAATGGGAATTGATACTTTATGGTTATCTTATTGATGGCCCTAAAATTCGTACACATGTGCCACTCTCCACCCTTCTTCGATGCAAGCATGACTAGGATTGCACATGGGCTCAAGCTTTCTTTAATCAACACCTTGTCCAATAGATCTTAAACTTATCTATTTATTTCTTCATTATCCATGGACAACATTCTATATGCTACCCTATTGGAAAAACTCGATCCAGGAATGAAATCGATGTGATGGCTAATACTTCTTAGTGGTGGTAATCCATTTGGTAATTCTTCTGACAAAATCTCTATATACTCCTCTAGCAAATCCTTCACCTCACTTGGAACCTCCTCCTTATTATTCATCATTTTAACTTTTGTGGGTTTAGCAATAAAGATAAAACATTCCTTCTTATTCATCATCTCCTTGAAAAATTGCTTTCTAGAAATCAAGCATACTTTTGGATCATTGTCCTCTTTCTTGTCCTTGTCCTTCAATGGACTCAACACAAACCTATTACCATATTTCATAATGGTGTAGGTTTTTCCCTACCATATTGCATTTATATCAAATTGCCAAGTTCTTCCCAACAACACATGGCAAGCATCCATAGGTATGATATTGCACAAGACCTCATCCTTATATAATGCTATTTGAAAATTCACTTTGTACTGTTCACTAACTAAGATCTAGTGTTCCTTTTGCAGTCGAAATACCTTGTATGGATTGGGGTGTGCTATCCTTATCAACCCTAGTCTCTCTACCATCTTAGAAGATACTTGGTTATCCATACTTCCACTATCCGTAATGACCTTGTAGCATTTACCCCTTGATTTACATATTGTTTTTAAGATACTTCTCCTTTTAACTAGTTCACATTCCTTCTCTATCTTCAAGAGTATTCTCTTCATCATGAGAGTGTTGGAAATTAAGCCAATCAAAAGGAGTAAAAAATTTATTTGCAATGGTAAGCTTTGGATCTTACCCTTTTACCTCCTTGGATGGCAGTTGACTGGGCAGGTAGTTTGACTTGGACGGCAGCTGACTGGGCAGATTGGACGACATGGGCGACAAGGCAGACAACACCAAATTCTTTTTCTCCTTTCCTCCCTATTCTTCTTCTTTTCCTAACTTCTCCTATATTCCCTAAGGTTGTTTAATCAACCACTATTTAAACTTTGTAATTATTATGTTTCCAAGGTTGAATATAATATTTATGCATTTTCCTATTGCTCCTAATTCTCACGTGCCCACATCTGATATTAGAGCTAAAGCTGGAGAGGGCATTAGAACTGAGGTTGATAGAGGAACCAGGCCCGAGGATCGAGGTGAGGTCGAGTGGGGCCTGTAGCACGCAATCCTAGGTGAGGAAGGCCCGCGATTCACGAACTAAGGTGAGGTCTGGAGCAGGCCCGCACAATAAGCACGCAAGGAGGAGCAACTCAGAAGAACCAACCGGAGAGCACAACATGGCGAGAGGATAACAAGGCTAATGCAGACTGGACGACTCAGAACTGACGTATACCAATTACGTGGTAGAAAGATCGATTACATGGCAGAAGGAGGACAAGCAACATGGCAACAGATGATAGGCTCAAAGGAAGCAACATGGCAAGGAGCGATTGCTCAAGAAGGAGGTAAAAGGGCGATCACTAATTGCCCGAAGGCAATCGAGTGAGTATTCGCTCGCTGAAGGTTTTAAACACCTTCATCGCCCTTCGCATGGTCGATGTGGGACAAAAATCCAAAAAAAAAAATTAATTAAAGCATGGCCGAGAGAAGTATAAGGAAGGCAAGCTTCCCTTGCCTTCCCGTTGAGCCGTGTAGGTCAACTGGCTTGTGGAGCCAGCCATAAGGTGCCCACCTTAATGTAGGTCGTGGGTTCGAAACCCAGCGACAGTGAAAGCTTGAAATTTTTTATTTTTGTTGAAATCGGATCCGAAATAGAATATACTTGTAATCTTGCCCTTGGGTTCTCATCGGCAGTGGTAGCCGAGTTGGTTAGGACAAATTCTTGCATGAAATAGGTCGCAGGTTCGATTCTTGCGAAGGATAAATTTTTTATATAAAGTTTTTTTATATATTATTATTAAAATTAATTATATTATATTTAATATATTAACTATAATTGCTTTTCTAAAGTTTTTTTAAAGCAATTATTTTTTAATCTATTAAATAGTAATATATTATTTTTTTAATATATATCATATACGAAAGAAAGACATTGTCTAAGAGACAATTATTGTAATCAAAGGATAAATTTTTCACTTGATTCAAGGAATCATAAATTGTAGAACTTTTGTGTAATAAGCCTAAGAGGCTTAGTTTTTTTGTAAAAGAGACAAAATATCCAAATTGTAAAATTGTAAAGAGGCATTGATGATAAGACCAAATGGTTGTTATCATGCCTTATGTGCAATTCTAGCAAGAGAAGGTGCAAAGAGGTTTGATGAAAAAGTAAGAGGTTATGGGCTCAACATTGTGTTTAGCCAACTTCAAAATGCAGTGATAGCACATCAAAGGTATCCTGACTCAGGGTACGAGGCAGACTTTGAAGACAACTCATTCAAGAGTCAATTTGAACAATCAAAATTCGTACAAGCTGCACGACAAGAATTAGAGTATACACACTACAATATTTCAGTAGAAATCTTAGAACCAGAATCACCAAAAATAATATTGATAAGTGACGACAAAGAAGAAGTAACAGATAATTTTGTGAATTAAGAGATAGCATCCCCACATCAAGAGGAATAAACAATGAATGATAGAGTAGAACAAGTCATATTTGACTTAAGTTTGTAATCTCTTCTTTCTTCCTTCTTCTTCTTTCCTTCTTTCAAACAACAAAGTACTTTATTGTAACCGTGAAATAAAGAGAGTTTTTTGGTAACTATGGCCTCACACAATAGCTTACCTATACCAGAATTTAATGGTTATGACTATGAGTATTGGTCTATAAAGCTGAAGAAATTGCTCATAGGAAGAGGTTTGTGGGACATACTAGAAGAGGGCTACACAGAACCTTCAGACTGGACAACAGTCAGTGCCACAGACAAGAAAACACGAAAAGAAGAGAAAAAGAGCAACTCTTCTGCTCTTTCTCATATCCAAGCTGCATTGGAGAAAAACATATTCCCTAGAATCGTCGCTTGTACAACTGCACAAGCTGCATGGAAAGCATTGAGTGATGGATTCCAGGGTAGTAATCAAGTGAAGCAGGTAAGGCTTCAAACACTAAAGAGAGATTTTGAAAATCTTCGAATGAAAGATGATGAAAAATTCGATGATTATTGTGTTAGAGTAAAAGCAATTATGGATAAAATGGTTACACTAGGGGAAAAAATCACGCCTGAGACAATTGTAACAAAAGTGTTGTGAACACTTACACAGAAATGGAACCATATTGCCATAATTATAGAAGAATCCAAAGATATTTCCCTTTTAACATTTGATGCATTAATCGTATCGTTAATGTCACATGAAGAGAGGTTTCCTGAAACTCCTTCAACCAGCTATGGAGGCGATGATAAGGCCTTAACTTCCAATGAAAATAATGGAAGAGGATGGGGAAGAGGTCAAGGCAAAGGCAAGCAAATAGGTAAGGCAAAAGCAACTACATAGGAGGCAATAAAAACAGAGGAGGCAACCAGAACAGAGGAGGCAATTCCAACAGAGGAGGCAACTCATACAGAGGAGGCAATCAACAAAGAGGTGGAAATCAAAATCGAGGAGGAAATCAAGGACAAAGTGGAAATCAAGGGTGAGGAAGTGACAAGTCAAAATTAGCTTGTTTCAACTGTGGCAAGCCAGATCACTTCGCTCGCGACTACTAGTAAAAATATTCACAAGGCAGCAGTAGTCAATATGGTAATTATGGAGAAGAAGATGATACCTCTAATATTTTTCTTTCATATGGACAATCAGAACATAATCTAAATGGCACATGGATTCTGGATACTGGTTGTTCAAAACACATGAGTGGCAAAGAACATTTATTTGCTACTCTAGATTCCACTTATAAATCCCAAATCAAATTAGGGGATGATAAGACATTGCAAGTAGAGGGTATTGGAGCCATGGAGGTTCCAACCAAAGAAGGACTAAAGAAAGTCCATGACATCTATTACACTTCAAAGCTCCAACACAATCTGTTAAGCGTTGGACAAATGATGGAAAACAATTACAAGCTTGTATTTTATGAAGAACAATGTATCATTTTTTATTAAAATAATTGTAATCGTGTCATCACACAGGTCCCCATGACCAAGAACAGGTTATTCCCTCTCAAATTTGGTGATCCAGGAGGAGCTCAATTTGCAAATGTAGCTATAAAAAATCCAAGTGTGCTTTGGCACTTGCGATATGGTCACCTTAATTCTGCTAGCTTGAAACTTCTCACTTCTCAAGCTATGGTGACAGGACTTCCCAAAATCAATGAACAAAAGGAGGTATGTGAAGGATGTGCTTTGGGAAAGCACTCAAGGTCGAAGTTTCCAAAAGGACAAGCATGGAGAGCCATCTATCCACTTCAGTTAGTACATTCAAACATTTGTGGACCAATGCAAACACAAAGTCTCGGAAACTATTTTTATTTTCTCACTTTCATTGATGACTTCTCTAGAATGTGCTGGATTTATTTTTTGAAACATAAAGATGAAGCTTTTGATTGCTTCATAGATTTTAGAAACAATGTAGAGAATCAAAGTGGGAATTATGTATAATGTCTTAGGACAGATCGAGGAGGTGAATACTCCTCAAAAGTATTCTTGAATTATTGTAAAGCAAGTGGGATTAAAATGCAATTCACCATTGCCTATACCCCACAACAAAATGGTGTGGCCAAGAGAAAGAACCGCACCATAGTTGAAATGGTGAGATCGATGCTTCAGACTAAGCATCTAACTCATATGTACTAGGAAGAGGCTGTAAGAACTAGTGTATATATTCTAAATAGAAGTCCTACGTCTAGTTTATATGGTGTCACTCCTTATGAGGGGTGGTACGAAAAGAAACCTAATGTAAAGCACTTCAAAGTGTTTGGTTCTTTAGCATATGCACACATTCCTGATGAGAAAAGTAAGAAGCTTGATCCAAAGAGTCAAGCTTGTATATTTGTAGGGTATTGTGAGTCTACAAAGACATAGAATCTACAATCCCAAGACTCATAAAGTTATACTCTCCAGGGATGTAATTTTTGATGAAGGGGGAGAATGGGGTCATCAAAGAATTTTTTTTGATGATGAGTCCCAAGATGTAAGTTCTTCACAGGTACAACAGGTGTATCCAAAGACAAGCAAAGACACGCCACCCCCTCCAAGCCCAAGCAGGAGTACTACATCAAGTACTTCAACCGCCACTCCAATTCCTTCTCCATAGAGATTAGTAATTTCTTCACCAATGGACATTTTCAGAGACTCTCCATCAAGAGGTAAAAGAACATTACAACATCATCCATATTTTCAAATGTTGGATCAGAATTTCCATAGAAGATTCACTAGAAGCCAAGCTTGTGAAATGAATACAGTTTTGCAGCAACTTGAAAATTTGCAATTGTATGGGGATGATGACTCCCATGATCCTAGGGGATATGTAGTAAATTATGCTTTATTGGCTAGTACACAGCTAGAACCAACTAGCTATGAGAAGGCATGTACTCAAAATGTATGGCAAAAAGCCATGAAAGAGGAAATAACCTCTATAAAAAATAATGATACATGGGAGCTAGTAAAGCTACCCAAAGGAAAAAAATGTGTTGGATGTAAATAGGTCTACAAGACCAAGTACAATGTTGATGGAAGCATTGAGAGGCATAAGGTGAGACTAGTAGCAAAAGGTTTTACTCAAAAATTTTGCATTGACTATGAGGAAACCTTTGCTCCGGTTGCACGACAAGAAACAATCAGATCAGTTCTTTCCTTAGCAGCCCATAAAGGATGGAATGTTCAACACATGGATGTGAAAAGTGCTTTTATGAACGGATACTTGACAGAAGAGGTTTATGTTCAACAACCTCAAGGTTTTCAAGAACAGGGAAAGGAGAACCTTGTTTACAAATTGAAGAAAGCACTTTATGGCCTCAAGCAAGCACCAAGAGCTTGGTACTCATGCATTGATGGCTATTTTAGCGAGTATGGATTCACGAGAAGCAAAAGTGAACCAAATATGTACTACCTAAAGCATGAAGTAGACATTATCATAGTTTATTTGTATGTGGATGATCTAATATTTATGAGTAGTAACAATAAAATGAATATGGAGTTCAAAAAATCCATGATGAAACAGTTCGAGATGAAAGATCTTGGTTTAATGCGATACTTCCTAGGGATGGAAGTGCATCAATCAAATAAAGGGATCTTCATATGTCAACACAAGTATGCTCGAGACATGATCAAGAAATTTGCCATGGAGTAGTGCAAATTAGTTACAACTCCAACTGGACATGGGATCCAATTAAGTAAGGACGATGGAGCATCAAAGGTTGACATGACCACTTACATAAGCATGGTTGGGAGTCTGATGTTTCTCAGTAACACAAGGCCCGATATTCAATATGTTGTTTCTCTAGTTTCAAGGTTTATGACTACTCCATCTGAGCTACATCTACAAGCAACTAAAAGAATCTTAAGATATGTAAAAGGTACATTGAATTTTGGAATCCATTACCAAAAATGTAATTATGTGAAATTAGTTGGCTTCAGTGACAGTGATTGGGCCAGCAATATAGATGACAGGAAATCTACATCAAGAAATTATTTTAGTCTAGGATCAGGACTAATTACATGGAGTTCCAAGAAACAAACTGTTGTAGCATTGTCATCGACTGAGGCTTAATATATAGCCATCACACATGCTAGTACTCAAGCCCTATGGTTGAGAAAATTTCTTGAAGATATTGGAGAAAGTCAAAGTGGTCCAACTCGACTGTATTGTGATAACATAAGTGCCATTTAGTTGGCATACAATCCAGTCCACCATAGCAGATCAAAGAATTTTGATATGAAGTATCACTTCATTCGATATATGGTGTAACAACAGATAGTTGAGCTTCAATATTGTATCACTTTGCATAATATTGCAGATATCTTCACCAAAGGTATAGCTAAAGCTAAATATATAAAGCTGAGAGACTGTATAGTCATTCCTCTCAACTTTAAGGGGGAGAATGTTGGAAATTAAGCCAGTTAAAAGGAGTAAAAAATTTGTTTGCAACGGTAAGCTTTGGATCTTACCCTTTTACCTCCTTGGACGGCAGATTGACTGGGCAGGTAGTTTGACTTGGACGGTAGCTGACTGGGTAGATTGGACGACATGGGCGGCAAGGCGGAGAACACCAAATTCCCTTTCTTCTTTCCTCCCTATTCTTCTTCTTTTCCTAACTTATACTTTATTCCCTAAGGTTTTTTAATCAACCACTATTTAAACTTTGTAATTCTTATGTTTTCAAGGTTGAATATAATATTTCTGCATTTTTCTATTGCTCCTAATTCTCGCGTGCCCACAGAGAGGTTATCTATGCTTAGGCTTTTCTACATGCTTCGAGGAAGCAACACTGTCTTCTTCTGCTCGTGCAATATGGTTTCTAACCTCCTTTATCTTATTACTACTATGTTGCATGGTTAGACATTCAAATGCTCGATGATCATGTTATTTGCATCTATAAAATATTTCGACAAACCTCCTTCTCGTTCTCAACTAAAACCACCTCTTCCTAATGAGGAGTCTCCACCTCCCCGGGTGTTTTGGTTGAAGTAACTATGAGAAGTACTAGCTTCTCCTTCCCGTTTTTGCTATCATATTTCATTGTTTGTTTGTCCTTGTCCTCATGAGAACCTTCCTCTTCCTCTTTGATTATTATTTTTCTTTCATAGTGATTTATCCTCTACCTTTAAGGTATACTGGTAGGCTTCCTCTATTGTCCTTATCCTTATCATGTTGACTTCATCCTATATGGACATTCATTGTCCATTGATGTACTTTAACACATTCTCTTCATCATATTCCATGTGACTTCCCCGAATGGTAAGCCTATAAAATTCCTTTGTGTACTCCTTTAAACTCATATCCTTTTGTCTCAGGTTCTACAATTTTTTGAAAAGACCCAATTGGTAGTCTAACGATAGGGATTTTACCTTTAGTTTGGTTATCATCTTCTCCCATGTCTTGATCTTTTCCTTTTCTTTTTTGTCTTTCAGCTTGCACATGGTCCCACCACAAGGACACATGCTCTTTTAGCTTTATACTGAGCAAACTTCACCCTTTTGGTGTCTTCTATTTCAAAATAAAAAAAACTTTTTCATTTAAAAAATCTAGTTTATGAGCTCCTTCGGATTCAAGCTTCCATTGTATGATGGAGTTTCTATCTTTGAATTTTGACCCATATTATAAATTGCCTGGATCAATCGTTCTCCCTTTTGTTCTCCCTCTCGCTCTTCATCTTGAGTTTTCGCATGGCCAACCTCCTCTTCTTCGTTGTCGCTAACCTCCTCCAAATGAATGCCTCTTCTTTGATAGGTTTCAATTGCTTCAAGTCGGGTAGTAATTCCCCTCATCATTTCAACAAAGTTTGTAGTTTGGGTCCTTGTGGTCTTCCTCTTCCCCATTATGCCATAATTCCTTTGATATATCCTCAATGATCTTCTTGATTTGATACAAAAAATGATCTAATAGCTACTTTCATCTCCAACAGTGATTAAAGACGAATGCATTTTTATTATTATAATTTTTTAAAGACAACACCTTCAATCAATGATGACAATTTTGCTTTCTATCGACAAAAACCATTGTGATGGTAGGTTCTAATGTCAACAAGTTTTTCTTCCCTTAGATAGTAGTCTTCAAAATATCTTAGATGATAGATCAATGATGATAGGGTCTTGACGGTTGGGTTCCTTGCTTGACACAACTTTGAAACCCACTCTTAGTCGATAGCTCTCTCGTTGGCCAACTTATGATGGCACCATAGTTTCCAACCAACAACCTCCTAGACGAAACACTTTGTCTATGACTACAACCTTTGGTTTGACAACGCTCTTTTGTTGTTATGCCAAGTAAAATGTCAACGTGTTGCTACGACACAGTTGACATTGTGGATATTTAAGTCAACAACCTTTTATAGACAAATCTTCTATCAATGTCCATAGCTTTCTTTCAACTCCAGTCGTCACACTTCCTCTATTCGATGCCTTCTCCATCGTTGCTGACGATGTTCATCCAAGACAATCTCTCTTACTGGAGTTCTTTGATTACCATTTATGTCTCCTACTGCGTCAACCTACAACAAAATTTACAAACTTGCAACACAAATATCTTCTACAAGATTGGGGCTTAAAGATTTTAACACATGCACAAAATAAAAGTTTTATTAATCAAGCCAATATAGCATAGCTTTTGCACAACGTGACCATAAAACATCTCAAGACATATTTTTCTTTCTCGTCTAGAGCTCTCTCTTCTTCCCTTGCTGCCTCCTCCTTTTTATCCCAATTCTTCCTTTACTAAATAATCTTATATAATTTATGATCTTAAATTAAAGAACACTTAATCTTTTACATTTTAACTACCATATAAACTATTTCTTTGATAAAAATTACTTCACCATTAACCTTTTATATATATATATATATATAATATGAACTCATGAAAATACAAGATGGTAAAATTTAAGTAATGCTAGCCAAGAGTTACCAATTTTTTTTTAAAACCCAGGGTATGTTAAGTGAGAGTCTGTACCTCTTCGAAGGCTTCAAAGATATCTATGCTGGGTTGATGGATGGTGCAAACAACATTTCGTCCAGTGTCTACAGTGTTCCTAACTGTTCTCATCACAATCGCGACAGCTCGTCCGTTGAGGCCAGAGGTGGGCTCATCCATAAAGATTATTGAAGGATTGGCCACCAGCTCAACTCCTATGGTCAATCTTTATAAGATCCATTACTTCCTTCGCGAACGTCTACGGGAAGAAGCATGGTTGTTTCGAGTGAAGTGTTAAAATAAAATGATCAGTTCACAGAGAAGACAGGAAGCAAGACACAGCAGTTGGTAAATACATACCTTGTTTCAGGATTAACCTCTTCGAGAAGACGGAGCCAAGCGGAGTAAACCAGGGATTCGTATACTGTAAGAAAGGGAGAATGAATATCATTTTGTTCGCATTAACCGGAAATGCGTGCAAAAGTTTCTTGTTTCTTGGTATTTGTATTTCAGTGGGTGCAGCTCTTCTAAACGAAAGCCTTTCCATTTCGTAACTTCTCCTTTTCCAGATCATCTTCTGCAACTATTGCCTGGGGGTTTTCCAGCTGATGTGTACACCCAAAATTATACATCGAGGTCCATCAGCTTGGGGAAAAAAAGGTACTAAGATCAAAGTGGGCATCACTTAAAATCTTACAAAGTTTTATTATATAAGCAGTCACAGTATAAACAAGTTAAAACAAAAAAACATTTCAGCAATTCGACGCCAATATTTTCATTTGGCTGAAAGCAAAAAACATAACCAGTAGAAGCATGTTTTGTCATATAGCCACTTCTTTTTATCAAGAATCAGGCTTTAGTTAGTCATATACAAACCCTTTTCCACGTCGTAGCATTCTGAGGGTACATGAGAGGGGATATCCCGTAGCCCCATATCCACCATTTTTTTATATCCTCTGTGTAGTAACAAACACACTCACTATACTTTGATTAAGATATATATATTTTTTCAATATATAATAAGTGGCAATCAATTCTCAAACTGAAATAAAATAGATACCTCTTCTTGATATGATGATTCCGCCTAGCACAAAAATTACCATAAGAGCGAAAATGCCAACGGTATTTCCCAATATCATATCCCGTGTCAGAGAAGCTAGGAAACGAAACAGTCCGAAGCCCGCCTGATGGACGACGACCAAGAGTAAAAATTGATGGAAGAACCTGCACAAATTAGAGGAAGCGGGCCATGGTTCAATATCGGGGGCCAGGGGGCATTATGCAAATGTAATAAAATAATGAGAGAGCTTTGCACCCTCTATGAAATTCAGAAGGGTTTGCCCTCCTATATACATTAAAAAAACAAAAGATCTTGATTTAGGTGTGCCCTCGAAATAGGCATATAAATAGCCATCCATACGAATATCTGCTTGGATGTGGGAAAAAACCAATGGTATAGTGAAAGACTCTATCAAGGAAATATGAATGTACATAATGAAGATTGGGGTCTAGGCCTGTTTGTAAGATACAGGAAGCTTTTCAAAGGTGGCTACCAATGCCAAATCTCGTTGAACATATTAAGAACCAGGGCCAGAAAGAGAGCTCCAAGACGGATGCATCCTCCACAGTTCTATGATGCATTGTACAATCTAATATGTCATCGAGCTGTCCAGACACGCAGAAATTTCATCCATCAGAAAAACTTTCGCATCCCGACAATTGTCTCCTCTGTTGTCACTCTTTTTTTCTCACCTCCCTAAATCCCTTTGCGCATGTCATCTCCTACCACCGTAGATCCCATCCTAAAGTTATTTTGTAACTCTCATTGATTATGTAATAACCCACTTCCAACATGGAAATCTCATCTATAATGTTATTTAACACTATTTTGTGATGTATATGGCAAGTTAGGCTCCTAACCAAATGGGGCCATTTATTGTAACCATTATCAAGATTTCGACGTTTGGTAAAAGATTCTAGCTTGAGTGACATTTTGCATGTAAGCCAACTCTTGAGCTTAGGGTTAGGGTTGTATGAAGTATTTCTTTAAAAGTTATGAAGTCATGTACGAATGTATCTTTTTGCAAGTGAATGAAATATTAAAGGAGGTTGCTTCCTCGAAGAGGCCTGCGATTCAATGTTTATTGTGAGAGTGTTTAATTATGCATATACTTTCTGCTAATTGTTATTGAATGAGTTTTTGCTTAATTTCAGTATTTTGTGTGAGTTTTCTTTATTTTAAGAGTATGTTCTTAACAAGTGGTATCAGAGCGCTTTCCAAGGTCAAGTTCTACTGTGACTGCGACAATTCTTGCTTAGCTATTTGTGTCTGTTAGGTATAATTTTCTTGTGTTTTTTCATTATGTTTTCTTTTATTTAAAAAAACAAAAAAATCCACAAAAAACTAGAAAAGCCAAAAAAATATAGTTTTTTTTTCAATAGTTGAGTAGGCTAGAAACCCTGTGTCGGGGGTTTTAAAATATTACGAAGGAGTTGTCGTTATTGGATAAGCTAGATAGCCCATAAAGTGTCTAGTGAAGTGAGAGGCGATCAAGCTCCAATACCCAGGCCTTAGACAACACTCGCGCACGAAATCGAGCTCCCACGCATCTTCGGGTGTATCGGGAGACCATTCTAGGGTTAAAAAAAAATTATCTAGTAGAAAGCTTTTTGGCCTTGTATCGTCCATAGTCCACGAGACACAACATCC
The DNA here is from genome assembly GCA_028583015.1 of Wollemia nobilis. Classification (NCBI taxonomy): domain Eukaryota; kingdom Viridiplantae; phylum Streptophyta; class Pinopsida; order Araucariales; family Araucariaceae; genus Wollemia; species Wollemia nobilis. The sequence continues at coordinate 930,076 of JAQPPZ010016361.1, forward strand.
CGGACAACTACCCTCCCGTATTGTTAAAGAGACAAATAGTGTGCTCAAGGGTATGTGTGGAATCCTCCTTGGGTAGTGGCCTGAAATATTGGTCTGAGGACTATTGTTTGTGATTATGGTATAACAAAGGGTCTATGGGTGTTACATACTCCTCTACCTAGCATACCCTGGTTTTATCAAAAACTTCAAACTGTAAACACATCTCCCTGTTCTACTGAACCTGCGTGACCCAAATACTCTACTTATTGTAACCCAAAAGAACACTTGGACCTCATGGCATAAAGTCGATTCTCAAACAAAAGTTCTAGAGCTTGATCCAAATGTATGAGGTGCTCTTCCCAAGAGCAACTATAAATTAGAATATCATCAAAGAAAATTAAAATAAATTTGTGAAGGAAGGGGCATACGACCTTATTCATGAGGCTCAAAAATATTAATGGTGCATTAGTGCAACCAAATAGCATGACCACAAATTCATAATGGCACTCATAAGTTTGAAATACCATTTTGGGAATATTTACCTCCTTGAGCCTTATTTGATGATAGCATGAGTGGACATCCAACTTAGAGAAAACTTTTGCACCATGTAGCTCATCCAACAATTCATCTATCATTGGGATAGGAAATTTATCCTTAATGGTGAGCTTATTGAGCTCACAAAAATCTATACACAACTGCCATGATCCATCTTTCTTTCTAACCAATAGCACCAGAGAAGAATAAGGATTGTTACTAGGCCAAATTACCCCTGCTTTTAGCAACTCTTATGCCAACTTCTCAATTTTTAACTTAATTGCATAGGGGCACTGGTAGGGTCTGATGTTAAGTGGGTAGCTACCTAACACTAATGGTATTACATGATCATAGGAACAATGTGGAGGTAATTCTATTAGTTTCGTAAAAACTACATCATGCTTAGTCAAAATGAGATGCAAATAATCTTGGGGCTTGTCTTCTTCTGAGTTTGTGGTTGAATTGCAAATAATTAAGCTACGACCTTGCATGAGGATTTTTTTAACTTCTCCATACGACTTGAAATGATAATATACAAAGATCCTGTTGGTGAACCATAAAGAGTGTAGGACTTTCCATTCTGTGAGAACTGCATCCATAATTCAACAAAATTCTAGGATATTGTTCTCAAGGTTCCTAGCTATTATGCTCCTAGCACATCACATCCTTCCAATTGAAGAGCAGACACATCAGTTTTGAGTTTATAGTCCCCTATCTTCAACTTAACATTGCGACATTTACCCTTACAAGGTAACGTTCCTCTATTTGTCACCATAACTTAAAAGGAGTTGCAAACATATATGTAACAATTTGCTTGCTTGGCTACTCAAGGATCAATAAAATTATGTGTACTACCTAAATCAATGAGAATTGTAATATGTTTCCCTTTGAAGAATTCTACTACCTTTATCGTTTGAGAGGTTAAGATACCTACAAGTGCATGGACATAGATTTATGACTATGGTTCTTCCTAGTTTCGCCCTCATTATGAGTTTGTTCCTCTTGTGGTTCTACTTCATCAAGCAGTTCATTCCCTGTTGATTCATCCACAACCAACAAAAATAACTTCTTTTGGATGCATTTATGCCTTGGCGAATACTTCTCATCACAATTATAACATAAGCCTTGTGCTCGATGAGCATCCATTTCCTTTGTAGTCAATCGCTTGATTGGGGAAGACTTATTACTAGTATTCGATGTGAACTTCGAGGGAAATGTGGGTTTGGCTTATGGAAATTTGGATGATTGCCTTTGGGCCAAAAAAAATTCTTCCACTAATCTTACAATTCTATGGCCTGCATCATAAACTATGGTTTGAACATTTTTACCTCAACCTTGATATCATCTTTCAATCCATTAATAAAATAGCTCTGAAAAAATCCTTCATTCAACCCCTTTGTCTTATTAGCCAATTTCTCAAATTGAGTTTGATATTCATGAATAGTAGATGTTTGTTTCAATTTGGTCAAGGCTCATGTAAAGTCCTCATACTCACTGGGGCCAAAATGAGTGAGTAATTGGGACTTAAAGTCTTCCCAATAAGAGATTGAAGTCTTGTTCTGTAATCATTGATACCATTGTAGGGCCTTAGATTCAAAGTTAAGAGATGCCATGGTGACCCACAAATATCGAGGTACATTATGAAGTTTGAAAAACTGATTTGCTCAACACAACCAACATCAACATCCTTTCCATTGAACTTAGGAAAGTCTAATTTAGGCATCTTAAACAAGGTATTTGTGTCAAAAATAGAATAATAGACTTCTTTCTATTTATTGACTCATTTCTCCTTATTGCTTGAACTACCACCAAATATTTTATTGTTAAGATGCTCAAACACCTTTGGGGCTTCCTTTAATCGCTCTTCAACCTCTAGAAATTTTTCTTCAAGTTTAGATTTGGATTTAATCTAGTTAGTTCTTATAACCTACATTTGATCTTTCATCTTTGAAACTTCTTGTCCAATGTGGTACATTTGGCCTTGTAGGTTATTAAGTGCACGATTTAATTTATCCATATATTATCTTTGTTCTAACTCTTCTTGTGCTCCTCTAAGCCATATATGTATGATTTGGACCACTCCCACCAACTTACTAAAAATAGAAGTGTTTTTCCAGGAGTTACTATTTTTAATAATGGGTTAGAAAAAGAGTTTGGATGCTATATATCAAATTGATCAACTCAAAAAGACAAATAAAATGGGATAGATCTCACAATGACGTTTTTCAGATCCCTAGAAAAAGTGCATTGAGACTATATACCACAATGTTTAGCTAGACGAGACAATCACAATGAGCTATATCCCACAATGAGTTTTTTGGCACCCTAGACATTTTTTTTCTTTTTTCTAAGGAAGTGTGGTCTTCAAGTGTTGTTTGTTTTTCTCTTGGAGTCTTGGTTCACTCATAAAATTAACTTTTGTCCGACACCCCTTAAGCAGACTTTGCAATGTTTGTTACTGGTAATTGTTTCGTCTAACTCTATGTCTGACTCTGTCTTACTGTTACTAATTGTATAATATTAACTGCACAACCAACTCTATCTGGACTATTCTAACTAATACTCAACTATTATTGATAGACCCTATTTGAACTGTTATTGAATTTATAACTAATAACTACACTACCAAACTCTATCTAGACAGTTATTGACAGACCCTGTTGTGACTGATATTCTCAACCCCAATTTTTTTGTCGTCTGTTTTTGTTTTGTCAATTCTGTGATAGTGATCTCCTTAATATGCCCAATTTTTATGGTGGGATTTTTGACATTTAGGATAAACATAAACAAGGTACTATAAGATAGGGTGTATGTATTGTCCATAGTCCTTTGTTATACTACAACACCAAACAATAATGCTCGAATCAATATTTCAAGCCACTACTCAAGGAGGATTCCACGCATACACTTGAGCACACTACGCACCTCCCTAACAGTACAAGAGGGTGATCTTCCCGAATGTTGTGTTCGGTGCACTACGAAAAATGCACAGTCAAAAATATTCTATGGCTGAAGGTTTCTCATACTCCTATGAGGGTTTCTCGATATACCTGAAGATACATGGGAGCTCAATTTTGTATACAAGTGTTGTTTGAGGCTTGGATATAGGATCCTAATTGTCCTTCACTTCACTAGACACTTTACGGGTGATCTAGCTTAGCCAATAATGACAACTCCTCAATGATATTCTAAAACCCTTAGCACAAGGTTTTTAAATTAGTAAACTAAATCATAAATTAAAAAAAGTTGATTTTTTTTAATAGGAAAACAAGCGAAAAAATGAAAACATAATTTATACCTAACAACAGAAATGGCAGGGCAAGAACTGTTGCAATCGCAACGAAACATATTTTAGAAAGTGCTCAAATACCACATGTGAGGAACCTTCTAATTAAAAAAAGCACATTCACATAAATATTGCAATAAAAGTAATAGTTTATTAAAGAAAAAAATATTGCAATACAAAATGGAAATGCAAAAACATATATATTAATCTCACAAATCACAATATATAATTACGGGCCTCTTCAAGAGGGCAACCTCCTTCAATACTTTCATTCAATATGCAAAAAGATACATTCGTTTATGCCCCCTTGTCTTTTAAAGATACATTTCATGCAACCCTAACCTAACACTCAAGGGTTGGCTTACATGCAAAATGCCACCCGAACTAAAATCTTCTACCAACAAACCCATATTTTGAAATAATCTCTATGTATTCTTCCAACAAATCCTTCACACCATGTGGTATTTCATCCATATTGTCCACAATCCTTCTATGGGTTCAATGATGAAAGCAAAACATGCTTCCTTCTTCTTCACTCCCTTCAAAGATTGTTTTTTTGTACCCTAGCATATTGTAGGACTAATATCGACTTCTTTCCCTTTGTCCTTCAACATACTTAATATGTACCGCTTGCCATCCTTCTCAATAGCGTAGGTGTTCTCCCTACCATCATGCACTACCCTTTTATCAAATTGCCAAAGTCTTCCCAACAAGATATGACAAGTATATTGCACGTGGGAATAGGAGAAAATAAACTTAAGAAAATATATTGAAATGCGCTTAGAAAATCATCGGTTACATTGCTTAAATACTATAGGCTTAACAACCTTAGAAGAAATTAAGGGAAGTTAGGAAATGAAAGAAAATAGGGAGGAAAGATAGAAGGGAATTTGGTGTCAACTGCCTCGTCGCCCATGCCATCCAATCTATCCAGTTAGCTGCCGTCTAAGTCAATCTTCCTGCCCAGTCAGCTGTCATCCAAGAAATTAAAAGGGTAAGGTCCAAAGCTTACCGTTGTAAACAAATTTTTACCCCTTTTCACTGTGTCATTTTCCAACATTCTCCCCCTTAAAGTTGAGAGGCTTGACTATATAGTCTCTCAGCTTTATATATTGAGCTTTAGCTATACCTTTGGTGAAGATGTCAGCAATATTATCCAAAGTATTACAATATTGAAGCTCAACTATCTGCTGCTCCACCATATCTCGAATGAAGTGATACTTCATATCAAAATGTTTTAATCTCCTGTGGTGGACTGGATTATATGCCAACTGAATGGCACTTATGTTATCACAATATAGTCGTGTTGGACCACTTTGAATTTCTCCAATCTCTTCAAGAACTTTTCTTAACCATAGGGCCCGAGTACTAGCATGAGTGATGGCTATATACTCAGCCTCAGTTGATGACAATGCTACAACAGTTTGTTTCTTGGAACTCCATGTAATTAGTCCCGATCCTAGACTAAAACAATTTCCTGATGTAGATTTCCTGTCATCTATGTTGTTGCCCCAATCACTGTCACTGAAGCCAACTAAATTCATAGAATTACATTTTTGGTAATGGATTCCAAAATCCAATGTACCTTTTACATATCTTAATATCCTTTTAGTTGGTTGTAGATGCGATTCGGAAGGACTAGCCATAAATTTTGAAACTAGAGAAACAACATATTGAATATCCGGCCTAGTGTTGGTGAGAAACATCAGACTCCCAACCATGCTTCTGTAAGTGGTCATGTCAACCTTTGATGCTCCATATTCCTTACTCAATTGGATCCCATGTCTAGTTGGAGTTGAAACTGGTTTGCACTGCTCCATGGCAAAATTCTTTATCATGTCTCGAGCATACTTGTGTTGACATATGAAGATCCCTTTATTTGATTGATGCACTTCCATGCCTAGGAAGTATCGCATTAAACCAAGATCTTTCATCTCGAACTGTTTCATCATGGAGTTTTTGAACTCCATATTCATTTTATTATTACTACCCATAAATATTAGATCATCCACATACAAACAAACTATGAGAATGTCTACTCCATGTTTTAGGTAGTACAAATTTGGTTCACTTTTGCTTCTTGTGAATCCATACTCACTAAAATAACCATCAATACGTGAGTACCAGGTTCTTGGTGCTTGCTTGAGGCCATAAAGTGCTTTCTTTAATTTGTAAACAAGGTTTTATTTACCCTGCTCTTGAAAACCTTGAGGTTGTTGAACATACACCTCTTCTGTCAAGTATCCGTTTAGAAAATCACTCTTTACATCCATGTGTTGAACATTCCATCCTTTATGAGTTGCTAAGGAAAGAATTGATCTGATTGTCTCTTGTCGTGCAACAGGAGCAAAGGTTTCCTCATAGTCAATGCCAAATTTTTGAGTAAAACCCTTTGCTACTAGTATCGCCTTATGCCTCTCAATGCTTCCATCAACATTGTACTTGGTCTTGTAGACCCATTTACATCCAACACATTTTTTTTCTTTTGGTAGTTGTACTAGCTCCCAAGTATCATTATTGTTTATAGAGGTTATTTCCTCTTTCATGGCTTCTTGCCTTATATTTTGAGTACATGCCTTCTCATAGTTGGCTGGTTCTAGCTGTGTACTAGCCAATAAGGCATAATTAACTACATCTTCCATAGGATCATGGGAATCATCATCTCCATACAATTGTAAATTTTCAAGTTGTTGCAAAACTGAATTCATCTCACTAGCTTGACTTCTATTGAATCTTCTCTGGAAATTTTGATCCAGCATTTGAAAGGATGGATGATGTTGTAATGTTCTTTTGCCTCTTGATGGAGAGTCTCTGTCGATGTCCATCGGTGAATAACTTACTGATCTCTGTGGAGAAGGACTTAAAGTATTTGTTGAAGTACTTGATGTAGCTCTTTTGAATGGGTTTGGAGGGGGTGGTGTGCCTTTGCTTTGCTTTGGAGATACCTGATGTACCTGTGAAGAACTTGCATCGTGGGATTCATCATCAAAAAAAATTCTTTGATGACCCCATTCTCCCCCTTCATCAAAAATTACATCCCTAGAGATTACAACTTAATGAGTTTTGGGATTGTAGAGTCTATATCCTTTTGTAGACTCACAATATCCTACAAATATACAAGCTTGACTTTTTGGATCAAGCTTCTTTCTTTTCTTGTCGGGAATGTGTACATATGCTAAAGAACCAAACACTTTGAAATGCTTTACATTAGGTTTCTTTTCGTACCATGCCTCGTAAGGAGTGACACCATCTAAACTAGAAGTTGGACTTCTGTTTAGAATATATACACTGGTTCTTACAGCCTCTGCCTAATACATATAAGTGAGATGCTTTGTCTAGAGCATTGATCTCGCCATCTCAACTATGGTGCGATTTTTTCTCTCTGCCACACCATTTTGTTGTGGGGTATAGGCAGTGGTAAATTGCCTTTTGATCCCACTATCTTTACAATATTTCAAAAAATATTTTGAGGAGTATTCACCTCCTCGATCTGTCCTAAGACATTTTACATAGTTCCCACTTTGATTCTCTACATTATTTCTAAAATCTATGAAGCAATCAAAAGCTTCATCTTTGTGTTTCAGAAAGTAAATCCAAGGACATTCTAGAGAAATCATCTATGAAAGTGAGAAAATAAAAACTATTTTCGAGACTTTGTGTTTGCATTGGACCACAAATGTCCGAATGTACTAACTGTAGTGGATAGTTGGCTCTCCACGCTTGTCCTGTCGAAAACTTTGATCTTGAGTGCTTTCCCAAAGCACATCCTTCACAGACTTCTTTTTTATCATGGATTTTGGGAAGTCCTATCACCATAGCTTGATTAGTTAACAATTTCAAGCTAGCGGAATTGAGGTGACCATATCGCAAGTGCCAAAGGACACTTGGATTTGTTATGGCTACATTTGCAAGTTGAGCTCCTCCTGGCTCATTAAACTTGAGAGAAAATAATATGTTCTTGGTCATGGGGACCTGTGTGATGACATGATTACAACTATTTTTATCAAAAATGATATATTGTCCTTCATCAAATACAAGTTTGTAATTATTCTCCATCATTTGCCCAACGCTTAGTAAATTGTGTTGGAGCTTTGGAGTGTAGTAGATGTCATGCACATTTTTCAGTCCTTCTTTAGTTGGAACCTCCATGGCTCCAATTCCCTCTACTTGCAATGTTTTATCATCCCCTAATTTGATTTGGGATTTATAAGTGGAATCGAGAGTAGCAAATAAATGTTCGTTACCACTCATATGGTTGGAACAACCAGTATCTAGAATCCATGTGTCAGATAGATTCTATTCTGATTGGCCATATGTCAGAAAAATATTAGAAGCATCATCTTCTTCTCCATAATTATCATATTGATTGTTGCTGCCTTGTGAATATTTTGACCAGCAATCACGAGTGAAGTGACCTGGTTTGCCACAATTGAAACATGTTATTTTGGACTTGTCACTTCCTCGCCCTTGATTTCCACTTTGTCCTTGATTTGCACCTCAATTCTGTTTCCACCTCTTTGTTGATTACCTCCTCTGTATGAGTTGTCTCCTCTATTGGAATTGCCTCCTCGATTTTGGTTGCCTCCTCTGTTTTGGTTGCCTCCTCTGTAGTTGCCTCTACCTCTACCTCGTTGCTTGCCTCTTCCTTGACCTCTTCCCCGTCCTCTTGCATTATTTTCATTGGAAGTGAAGGCCTTATCATCGCCTCCATAGCTTGTTGAAGGAGTTTCAGGAAACCTCTCTTCATGTGACATTAACGATCCGATTAGTGCATATAATGTTAAAAGGGAAAGATCTTTAGATTCTTCTGTTATGATGGCAATGTGATTCAATTTTTGTGTAAGTATTCTCAACACTTTTGTTACAATTGTCTTAAGTTTTATTTCTTCGCCTAATGTACTCATTTTATCTACAAGTGCTTTTACTCTAACACAATAATCACCTACTTTTTCATCATCTTTCATCCGAAGATTCTCAAAATATCGCTTCAATGTTTGAAGCCTTACCTGCTGGACTTGATTACTACCTTGAAATCCATCACTCAATGCTTTCCATGCGGCTTGTGCAGTTGTACAAGCAGCAATTCTAGGAAATATGCTTTTCTCCAATGCAACTTGGAGATGAGAAAGAGCAGATGAGTTGCTCTTCTTCTCTTCTTTTCGAGTCTTTTTGTCTGCTGCACTAAGTGTGGACCAGTCTGTGGGTTCCGTATAACCTTCCTCTATGATGTCCCACAATCCTCTTCCTATGAGTAGGGTCTTCATATTTATAGACCAGTACTTATAGTCATAACCGGTAAATTTTGGGATGGGTAAACTATTGTGTGAAGCCATAGTTACCAAAAAACTTTTTATTTCATGATTACAAAAAATACTTTGCTAAATGAAAGAAAGAAGAAGAAGAAAGAAGGAAGGGTTTACAAATTTAAGTCAAATCTGACTTGTTCTACCCTATCATTGATTGCTTGCTCCTCTTGATGTGGGGATGCTACCTCTTGATTTGCAAAATTATCTGCCACTTCTTCTTCGTCGTCACTTATTGGTATGATTTTTGGTGATGGTGGTTCTAGGATTTCCACTTAATTGTTGTAGTGTGAGTACTCTGATTCTTGTTGCGCTCCTTGGATGGATTTTGATTGTTCAAATTGACTTCTAAATGAATTATCTTCAAAATCTGCTTCGTATCCTGAGTCGAGATGTTTTTGATGTGTGATTACAGCGTTTTGGAGTTGACTAAATACAATATTAAGTCCATAACCCCTTACCTTTTCATCAAACCTATCTGCACTTTCTCTTGCTAGAATTGCACATAAGGCATGATAACACCCATTGGGTCTAATCATCAATGCCTTTTACAAAATTAAGCCTCTTAGGCTTTATTACAACACTGTTCTTCAATTTATGATTCCTTGAATCAAGTAAAACAAACTTTCTTTGTTACAATAATTGCCTCTTAGGCAATGTTCTTTTGTTCTCTCTTTTCCCCTCTTTTTTTAATTTTATTATATATATATATATATAACTTATATCTTTTATTTAATAAAAAATATATAATTGCCTTTTAAAAAAAAAAACAATTATTTATAATTTTATTAAATAAAATAAAGTGATTTTAAATATAATATAAAAAAAATTCCTTAAAAAAAATATATCAAAAATTGACTCCACAGGAATCGAACCCGCGACTCCTATCTGCTAGGCTAAGCTTCCTAGCCAACTCGACCACAACCCCCGATGAAACTGAACAACAATAACACTTATACAGCCTGATCAATTTAGAATTTCGAAAAAAAATATTATTACTGTCGTCGGGATTCGAACCCGTGACCTACAGGGGGGTGAAAGATTTAGCGCTGGCTCCACGAGCTAGCCGAGCTACGCGGCTCGACGAGAAGGCAAGGGAAGCTTGCCTTCCTTATGCCCTTCTCGGCCGCCCAAAGGAATTTTTTTTTTTTGGACTTTAGTCCCACATCTATCCCGTAGAGAACAGTGAAGGTGTTTAAAACCTTCAATGGGCGAATAGTTACTCGATTGCCTTCGGGAAATCGGGACCGCCATTTTTGCCTTCTTCAAACCTCTCACCTTACGCCACGTTGCCCGTCGCCTGTGCTTGCCACTTGTTTTATCGTCTGTCTTCCTTCTGCCACGTAGTTCGAGCTCTGTTTGCTGTCTACCACGTTGCCTGTGTCTGCCTTGCTGTGTCTTCGCCACGTAGTGCCTTCCGGTTGGTTGTTACTTCTGAGTCTTCTCCTCCTCGCGTGTTGTGTGCTTGGGCTTGCTCGGGTCCTCTCGACCTCACCTCAACTTGCGATCCTTGAGTTCGCTCGGGGCTGTTCGGGTCCTCTCAACCTCGCCTCGATTTGACCTCACCTTGGTTCACGTGCGAGCTTCCTCCGACCTCGATCCGTGGGCCCTCTTCGACCTCGCTCTGATACCAGATATTGCACGTGGGAATAGGAGAAAATAAACTTAAGAAAATATATTGAAATGCGCTTAGAAAATCATCGATTACATGCTTAAATACTATATGCTTAACAACCTTAGAAGAAATTAAGGGAAGTTAGGAAATGAAAGAAAATATGGAGGAAAGATAGAAGGGAATTTGGTGTCAACTGCCTCGTTGCCCATGCCATCCAATCTGTCCAGTCAGCTGCCGTCCAAGTCAATCTTCCTGCCCATTCAGCTGCCGTCCAAGGAAGTAAAAGGGTAAGGTCCAAAGCTCACCGTTGTAAGCAAATTTTTACCCTTTTTCACTGTGTCATTTTCCAACAAAGTATTTATAGGCATAACATCACATAGGATCTCATATTTGTAAGAACCAATATGGAAGTCTACCAAACATTGTTCAATCACTAAAATTTGATGCCCTTTTTACAACCATGAGACCTTGGATGGATTTGGGTCTTCAATCTTCTTCAACCCAAGCTTTTCTACGATTTCTATAAACACTAAATTATTCATACTACTGTTGTCCATAATCACCTTGCAAAATTTGCTTCCTCATTTGCAAATCGTTTTGAATAGGCTCCTCTACTCAAACCTCATACACCTCCTTTGCTAGTTTCAACAATAACCTTTCCATCATAAGGGATTCTCCTTGTTCAGGTTCCTCCATGTGCTTTAGTAAAGCAATTCTCCCTTCATCTGATTGCATCATTTGGTCACGAGCTTCCTTTGCACAACTACTAGTATGTTATGCTTGAGGACACTCATAAGCTTTATGTCCTTCCAAGCACCTATAACACTTTCCAAAAAAACCACCTCTACCTCTACCAAATCCACCTTGTTCTCTTAATGATCCAACCTTTTCTCGGGTATTTTTGTTGAAATCACCTTCAGAAGCACTAACTTCTCGTTCTTGCAAATGTTGTCCTTTACCATAATTTGATTGTTCTCTTCCTTTCATTATTTTGTTTGCCTTAGCGATAACTTCTCCTTTGCCTTTTAAGGCATACTGGTAGGCTGCTTCCATCGTCCTCATTCTCATCATGCTAACTTCATCTTGTATGGACAATCTTAATCCATTTATATATCTTGCCACCACCTCATCATCTTCAATATAACTAACCCCTTATGGTCAATTTATAGAATTCCTTTGTATACTCTTTCAATCTCAGTTCCTTTGGCTTGAGGTTTTGGAGTCTTCTAAACAACCCAATCTAATAATCAATAGGTAGAAATTTTTATTTTAATTTGGTCACAAACTTATCCCATGTTTGGATTCTATCCTTGCCTTTTCGTTGTCTTTCTATTTGGACATGATCCCACCACAAGGACGCATGCTCCTTCAGTTTCATACAAGCGAACTTCACCATCTTGGGATCTTTTATTGATTCAAAATCAAATTATTTGTCTATATTTGCAATTTAATTGAGTTCTTTGGGGTTTAAACTTCCATAGATGGGGTTTCTAACTTTGGCTTCTTGCCCATGTTAGAAATTGCTCGAATTAGTCATTCTCCTGGACCTCTCCTCCTTATCTGTCATTGCAAGCTTCTGATTGGTCTGCTTCCTCATCTTCCCTATCACTTACGTCTTCTACCTGAACACCCCTCCCTCGAGCAATTTCAAGTGCATCTAATGAAGCAATTATTCCTCTCATAATCTTTGTTATATTTGTGATGTGAGGGCCTCATGGTCTTCCTCTTCCTCTTTGTGCTATCTTTCCTTAGGCACGTATCAATTCTCAAAGATCTATTGGCTCTGATACCAAAATGATATAGAAGACACAACTACACTTCCCTTTGTAACATAACCTGTTGTACAATCCCACCTTTGAACGATCTTCTTGGATCACTATACGACGATATCTTGTCATACTATCACCACCTTCGAACAATTAAATCTTCTTGTACGACCAAGATATCCTTGTACAAAGAGATTTAAATGTACAACATTTCCTTCATATCATACAATTGCACGATCTTAAGATTGTACGATTGACTCCTTCAATGTTTTATTTTCACTTGCATGGTATTCCTCAAGACAAAAGGCAATGTTTTGAAGAATGACAATCCTTCAACAATTTAATAAGGCAACTACTTCCACTACTTGAGACAATGACAATGGAACTCAACTCACAAGTCGATTCTTCACATTTTTATAATTTCCTCTACTAATGACTCTCACAAGATCTTGTGATGACAAAGAGGGTTCGTAGCTCATTGATCCACACTCAAATCTTCACATTATCGACTACTGCTACGTCCAGTCCTTCTACGACCATTATAAAACTTGCACACAAACATTTTCCTCCAAGAAACTCTCGTCATCTATGTATTCAGCATTTAGTAAAACTCAAGACAAATACACAATCGAGAACAACCTGGAACAAATAATATATATTAACACAAATGAGGAAATATGCATGTATTTCTTTTATTTATAAGTTAATACAACAGTTGGGAACAGAGGGTAATTTTGGATGATGATACAAGGACTTCTAAGCTCCATTTTCATTTATTCTAACATTATGCTTCAATGACCACCTTCTTTCTTCTTCTTTGCATTTCTCTCACTCAACCCGTCACTCTCTTTTACTTTCCTCTATTCGGTTTTTATCTTTGTCGTCTCTCTTTTCTTTCCACTCTCTTTTTCTTTGCCTTCTTACTCTTCGTTGGTAGGTCTCTCTTTCCACTCTCTTTTTCTCTACCTTCTTTCTCTCTGTTGATCAACCTCTCTTTTTCAAAAGTTTCTCTCCTATTTCTTTCTCCTCGAGTTTTTTTTTTCCTACTCTCCTCTCACACCGTCCTGTTTTCTTTCATTTTCTTGTGCTTTTGTTTTGCAGTTTATGAAATTGTTCCTCAATTCAATGTTGTCACTTCCATTTCTTTTCCTTCCCAACACTTCATCTTGTCATTTCTTCTTCCTTCCCAAAACTTGCCAAACTCTTTGCCAATGGGGTAGCAGGCTTAAAGGTGGAAGCCCTTGGTCTCGCTTATGTGGGACTCCTCACCCCTATTAACATCAAGTCGCGACATGTGTGTGGGGGTAGTTGGCCCTCTTGCTTTCTAACCGGTTCATGTGATGTTCTTATACAAGTTGTTTATTTCCAATGGCATATTCCTATGTTGGAATTTTGTTCCACTTTAATACCTCTTCTACTTAGTTAGTGTAGTGTGTGCGTGTGTTAATAATCCCACATTGACCCGATTGTGGGACTTGAGTGGTTTATGAGCCCCAACACTTGCCAAACTCTTTGCCAATGGGGTAGCAGGCTTAAAGGTGGAAGCCCTTGGTCTTGCTTATGTGGGACTCCTCACCCCTATTAACATTGAGTGTGTGCGGGGTAGTTGGCCCTCTTGCTTTCTAACTGGTTCATGTGATGTTGTTCTTATACAAGTTTATTTCCAGTGGCATATTCCTATGTTGGAATTTCATTCCACTTTAATACCTCTTCTACTTAGTTAGTGTAGTGTGTGCGTGTGTTAATAATCCCACATTGACCCGGTTGTGGGACTTGAGTGGTTTATGAGCCCCAACACTTGCCAAACTCTTTGCCAATGGGGTAGCAAGCTTAAAGGTGGAAGCCCTTGGTCCCACTTATGTGGGACTCCTCACCCCTATTAACATCGAGTCACGACATGTGTGTGGGGGGTAGTTGGCCCTCTTGCTTTCTAACCGGTTCATGTGATGTTGTTCTTATACAAGTTGTTTATTTCCAATAACATATTCCTATGTTGGAATTTTGTTCCACTTTAATACCTCTTATACTTAGTGTAGTGTGTGCGTGTGTTAATAATCCCACATTGACCCGGTTGTGGGACTTGAGTGGTTTATGAGCCCTAACACTTGCCAAACTCTTTGCCAATGGGGTAGCAAGCTTAAAGGTGGAAGCCCTTGGTCCCGCTTATGTGGGACTCCTCACCCCTATTAACATCGAGTCGTGGCATGTGTGGGAGTAGTTGGTCCTCTTGTTTTCTAACCGCTTCATGTGATGTTGTTCTTATGCAAGCTGTTTATTTCCAATGGCATATTCTTATGTTGGAATTTTGTTCCACTTTAATCCCTCTTCTACTTAATATAGTGTTTGCGTGTGTTAATAATCTCACATTGACCCGATTGTGGGACTTGAGTGGTTTATGAGCCCCAACACTTATCAAACTCTTTACCAATGGGGTCGCAGGCTTAAAGGTGGTGGAAGCCCTTGGTTTCACTTATGTGGGACTCCTCACCCCTATTAACATAGAGTCACAACATATATATGTGGGGTAGTTGACCCTATTGCTTTCTAACCAGTTCATGTAATATTGTTCTTATACAAAATGTTTATTTCCAATGATATATTGAATTTCATTCGACTTCACTACCTCCTCTTCTCAAACCGGTTAAACAATTCGTCAAACCATCGCCAATCCGTTACTATGGCTTGGCGGATGCTCCTGCATTAATGGCGCACTTTACATTTATTCCCTGCAAATAGTTGCCATATATATTACTTATAATAACATATTTAGAGTTAAATTTGATAAATAAATAAATATTGATAATAAACTTCCTAAAAATATATATCTTAAAAACAATAATTTTATTAAACAAGTATATTCACCATTCAAAAATGTTTTTCATGATATTATTTTAAAGCTGAAGCATAAAATTAAACCATCCAGTTTGGTTTTAACGATAACAGATTTGTTTAAGCAGAGAAAAAGTGCAGTTAACACACATGTTCCTAGATGGTATGTTTATTTGCATTTCCCACATCAAACTAGAATATTATATACAATTCGTGCAAAATTTCAGAAAAGTTCGGTTCAATTTACACAGGGAACTCCTTTCGAATTTGTGGAGGAAAAAGAGTTTTACTGCATGAACATATGGATACATCAGGGCATATCTATCTGGTTTGAAAATTGAGATACTTAATGCTGAAGACAAAGACCAAAGAAAACAAGATTGGAAATCCAATTAAAGCGGCTGCAACGCGTCCCAAAAAATCATGATGATAACCAAAATAGCTCCTTAAAAAATTATTGATTTGTAGCTTGTGGCCATCTGGCAAGAGCATTTCGTCTGTAACATCTCCATACTGAGATGCCACCAGTCCATAGAGCATCCATGCAAATGGAGATGCCCAGTAATACCATCTCCACCACACCGGAATTCTCTGCAATTAAAAAATAAAACACATGCATCATAACTAATCTATTCATTTGTTCGTATCGATCCATCTCGACCACTCTAAAATTTGACTGGCTTGACAACGACCAATATCTGAAATTTTACTGGCTTAAGAACAAAGGTCGAAATTTCAAGGTTTCAAATAGTAAGAGACATACATATGCCCCTTGAAAAGGGTGATGGAACACAAGGACCACAAAATACAGATTACCTCCTCTATTCATTTGTTCGTATCGATCCATCTCGACCACTCTAAAATTTGACTGGCTTGACAACGACCACTCTCTGAAATTTTATTGGCTTAACAAAAAAGGTTGAAGTTTCAGGGTTTCAAATAGAAATAAACATATATATGCCCCTTAAAGGGGCAATGGAACACAAGGACCACAGTATACAGATTACCTCCTCCACACGTAAGATATGTGTGCCCCCTGAAAGGGTAATGGAACACAAGGGCAACAAAACACAGATTACCTCCTCCACACATAATTGGGCATACGAGAATTAATTGAACCCAAAAAAAAGTACCTTAAAAAAGAATTAGTTAGCAGTAAGTAGTTGTGAGTTCTGCTCACCGTACGTGGAATCAAGAACCCCGCGAAAAGCATCCAGATGGCTATGAAACCGGTGGAGAGAATGGAAGCGAATTTGGCATTGGGAGTGAGGGCCACCCCAGCCATTCCATAGTAGGTGTAGAGGAGCAGAGAGGAGAGGAGGCAGAAGAAATACCAAAAGAATTTGGCTGTACTCCATTCGAAATCTATCATTGCATAGACGATCGTCCCATACACTACCGCTTGAACAAATATGTATGGCACTTCTATCATAATCTGCACAGCAATGTACATAACCAAATCGCAATGTTAGATTAGTTTAACAGGAAATATCGTGAAGCGTTGTGAATACCTACTTGAGCAAACGCATAAGCCAAAGCGGAATACATCCCCGCTGCCCTTTCTCTATAAAAGACTGTTCTTTCAACGTCGACCACGGGCAGAACAGAAATTGTATTGCCGAAGCCCAGAAACAGAACCGTCACAAACATGGATCCCACCCCATTAAAAAGATCTTGCTGCGTTCCCCTGCAACATAACATCACATCTCACTTGACGCTAACAAAATTGTAAACTTGAACACAATGTAATTTTACATTTGTTATCAGAGCAATAGATCCGTGGTAAAAACAAATATTAATTCTACCTGTGTTCATGTCCATCAATATACGTTCTTCATTTTTGTAATGTCAAACATGCATATATATAACATGAATCACAAGAACGATGAAAGCACGAAAAAATCTATATTTTTCCAAGTGTTTGATTTGAGAGTAATTCAGTATCAAAATAATGTTGAGATTAACCTAGATTTCCTCTCTCCCTGACAATATCTGCCTCCTCCTACATGCCTGCATCCTCCACCATGAAGCAACAACTCCCGTGCACGAATTTATGTTTGGCAGCTCATCCCCCTGTTTTACATTGGCCAAAGTGCATAACCCTTGTTTTTGTTTTGTCCAGAAAAAGGATCCCCGTTTTTGCAGCGCAGAAAGGAAAGGGGAAAAAGGGCCTGTAACGCTGCTGCAGTAGCTGGTTGTTAATATAATACAAAATATACATCCTTCTCGTGCATTCTTCATTTGCAGTTTATTCTGTCTCTTTTTGCATGTTTTGTAGAAACAGCAAAGAATCTGGCTTCTACATTTGCTATTTGTTTGCTTTCTTCTGTGTCTGTTATTTTTTTTTCAGGAAATAGAATGGCACATTTATTTCACAAATTGGTATCAACGCCGTGATAGGCGCGGTAGGAGTCGTGGGCATCGTTGAATTTGTGACACGTGGTTGGGGTAGTCATTGGTGTTGTGGCTGTTATGCCTGGTGTTTTTATATAAGGAGTAATTGCCACCAAGCCCCCACCCCACCAACATAATCAGACGGTCATAAGAGAGATTGAGAGTGCCCACCAGGTAAGAAAGGTTGCCAAGATCCTTGGGGATTGAACCATTGAAAAGATTGGAAGAGAGATCCAAGTGCTGCAAATCATTAAAGTTTGATCCAAGCACAATTGGTATTGGCTCTGTGAAGAAGTTTTTCTTCAGTAGCAACTTCTGTAACTGCTTACACTTGCTAAAGTTTTGAGGGATAGATCCACTGAGAGAGTTGCTTGAGAGATCGAGGAATTCGATATATGCTACATTTTCTCCTAGTCTGTGTGTTTTGCAGTAGACAAAACAATCTTTGTTTCATGCCAAGACTGTTCAACTTAAATTTGAGGATGCAGTTTAGTTGTGATTCGTATTCGAATATCTACCTTACCAAAAGCATTATTTGATCATGTTGGATTCTCAAGTTCTGTAGACCAACACTGCTCAGTTTTCCACAGTGCAAAAAAAAAATTTAAAAAGGGGACGTAGAAACCATTATATATTCCTGCAAAGTAGATCAGTAAGCTCTTTTTGTTCAGTTCAAAAAAAAAAATTAAAAAAAGCAAAAAAAAAAAAGTACTAAAACTTTGGCTTCCAACAACATTCCACTGCAATTGCAAATCCCATGTTCCACTGGAAAAAATTATGAAAACAAGAGCATACAGATGAAACTTTTATTTGGGTCACAGAAGCTTTGGGGTTTAGTGGATAATGAGTATGTAGAACTTGCAGATGCAACAGCATATAATGCACTTACTCAAGATCAGAAGGATACTTTGAAAGAAAATATAAAAGAAGAACAAAAATGCCTTGTTCTTCAATATGCAGGCAGTTGATAAATCCATTTTTCTAAGAATTGCAGCAGCAACCAACTCAAAAACAGCAGAGGCTTTGAGATTTAGTGGAAAATGGGTATGTAGAACCTGCAAATGTAGCAACATATAATGCACTTACTCAAGATCAGAAGGATGCTTTGAAAAAAAAATCAAAAAAATGACAAAAAGGCCTTGTTCTTCATTATGCAGGCAGTTTATAAATCCATTTTTCGAAGAATTGCAACACCAACCAACTCAAAACAGACATAAATTTTATTTTTATTTTTAAGGCACCAACAAAGTAAAATTAGTTAGATTGCAAATGTTGAAAAGAGAATTTGAAAATTTGCAGACAAATGAATCTAAGTCTATGAGTGACTTCTTTACAAATATTGAAGACCAAAGAATAGAGGAAAGGGTATTAAAATCCTACCAGCAAGGTTTGACTCAATGATCATTGCTATTGAAGAATCAAAGAATGTATAACACCTATCAATGGATGAATAAACGAGCTTCTTTGCAAACACATGAACAAAGACTGAATCAGACAGCTCACTCTTCTTGGTAGCAGAATCTTAGGAGGCAGCTTCAAGTTCTCAAAAGGGAAAAGAACATGACATCAGAGGTAGAGGTGGTAGAGGCTATGAAAGAGGAGGAAGAACAAATTACTCTAACAAAGGAGAAACCAGCTGCAAATTTCATGAAGCAGGAGGAAGAGGTAGCAACAAAAATCAACAAGGAGACATATCAAAGGTATGACAAATAAAAAATCCAAAGTTATTATTGCAAAAAAATCAGGCATTATAGTTATGAATTTAGAAAGAAAATGGCTAGAGAAAACAAAGAAGAAGCAAACAACACAAATGAAAATAAAGAAACAAAAGATGCATGTGGCTCATTGTTAATAACCTGTAGTGTTGATGAAGAAAATCAAAAACAATGTTTGGTATCTAGATAGTGGATGCAGCAATCACATGTCCGGAAACAAAGAAACGTTTCCAAAATTAGATGAAACCATCAAATCCGAAATAAAGATGAGAAATAATAGCAAGGTAACTGTTATGAGCAAAGGTAACATACTTATTTGCACAAAGCAAGGAGAAAGAAAACACATTTCTAATGTTTATTATATGCCTAGTTTGAAACACAATTTATTGAGCATTGGGCAACTTGTGCAAAAAGGTTACAAATTGTATTTTGAAGATGGAGCTTGCATTATTAGAGACGGTGAAAATAGATTCATAGCAAATTTGAATATGACAAAGAAAAGAATATTCCTTTAAAAATTCAAAGTGAAATGTTATTTTCTTTTAGTCTTGTTGTAAAATATGCTTCATAATTGTGACATCTCAGATTTAGTCATTTGAGTTGTAGTGGGGCCTAAATTTGTTGTACAAGAAGCAAATGGTTAACAGTTTGCCTTTAATGGGGCAACGTAATAAACCATGTGAAGATTGCACTATAAGCAAACAACACAGAGATGCATTTCCTGCAAGAAAATCATGAAGGGTTTCGCAACCCTTACAACTTGTGCACTCGCACTCAGATATTTGTGGGTCTATGCAAACCAGCTCATTAGGGAACAACAAATATTTTTTGACATTTATAGATGATTTCATCCATAAGAAATGATAATTCTTCTTAAATCAAAAATCAAGGATTTGACACATTTCAGCAGTTCAAGGCATCAATTGAGAAGCAAAGTGGATATTATGTGAAGACACTAAGGACAAATGGAGGAGGTGAATACATCTCAAATGAATTTCATAATTTTCGCGAGGCAAGTGAAATAAAAAAACAACCTACAACTGGATACACACCACAACAAAATGGTGTTGCAGAAAGGATGAACAAGACCATAATGGAGATGGCAAGGAGTATGTTAAAAGTAAAAGCATTAACAAATGCATTTTGGGCAGAAGTTGCTGCATGTGTAGTTTATTTGCTAAACGAGTGTCCCACAAAAGAGTGTCAAGGATGTAATCCCACAAAAAACAAATCTTAAGGATGTAATCCCACAAGAAGCATGGATCAACAAAAAGCCAAGCGTTGCACACTTAAGAGTTTTTGGATGTATAGCCTATGCACACATTCCAAACGAAAAGAGGAGAAAATTGGGATGATAGGGGAGAAAAATGCATCTTCATTGGATATAATGAAGAATCAAAAGCATAAAACTATATAATCCTCTTTAAAAAAAAAAAAAAATTTTAAGTAGATATGTGAAATTTTGAAGTTGAAGCTTGGAGCTGAAATACCAAAGCTGATAAGCAAGGGACAACAAATATTGGAATCGAAGTTGTGAATGGAGAAAGTACAAATCAGCCCTTGGTTTCAAACAACTTGAGAAAATCTGCAAAAATCCCGATTCATAGACTGGCCAGTTTTTCCCTAATTCTGCCGTTTTTTTTCCAAAAAAACTGTGATATGCATGAAAAAAGTTTTTCAATGAAAATTTCCATTTTCTTCAGTTTTTTCAATGAAAAATTGCCAACTTTTCCCCTTCTTTTGGCCAATTCCCGATTTTCCCTATTCTTTTTCCATGCTAATTCCAATCCGATTCTGATTTTTCAACTATGACAACACCAATATAGGCAGCAACCCTTCTTCATCATCAAACTCACCACCAAATGCAAAAACAAGGCCCATTTCTTCCATCATGAGAACATCATCAAAGACAAGGAGCCTACGAGATATACATAAGGTAACAAGAAAAGAAAATGAAGATGAAGAGTATGCTGATTTTGCTTTCTTTTTTGAATGTGATGCTTTTCCTTTGAGGATGCAATTAAAAATAACAAATGGGTAAAAGGATGAAGAAATTGATGCTATAGAGAAAAATTAGACTTATGAACTAACAGATCTTCCAACAGGAAAGAAAACCATAAGTATGAAATGGGTGTATAAAACAAAGTTCAATGCCAATGGTGATGGTGAAAGACATAAAGCAAGGCTGGTTGCAAAAGGGTATTCACAAAAATCAGGAGTTGACTATCATGAAATTTATTCACCTATAACAAGACTTGACACTGTGAAGATGATTCTAACATTGGCAGCCCAAAAAGGATGGAAAGTCTATCAGATGGATATCAAATCTGTCTTTTTAAATGGGATGTTGGAAGAAAAGGTCTACATAGATCAGCCACCAGGTTATGAATTGGAAGGACAAAGAGGAAAGGTGTACAAGTTGAAGAAAGTTTTGTATGGACTTAAACAAGCACCCAAGGCTTGGTATAGTGGCACTGACTCTTACTTTCAGAAAAATTGATTTCTTAAGTGCCCATATGAGCTCACTCATTATGTTAAAACAAATGAAGAATAATAATAATAATAATTTGTTTATATGTAAATGATTTGATTTATGTTTGCAACAACTATATGTTTGATGAATTTAGAAGTGCATGACAAGTGAATTTGAAATAATAGATTTGGGTTTGATAAAGTATTTCTTTGGAATTGAAGTCTCTCAATTAGATGATGACATCTTCATTTTACTAGTAAATATGCAAAAAGTGTTCTTAAAAAGAATTAGAATGGAGAATAGTAAACCAGCCTATAAACCAGTTGCAACAAGTCAAAAATTAAGTATGATTGCAGCAACAACGTAGATTCAACTTTTTACAAAAGGTTGGTTGGAAGCCTCGTGTACTTGACAACCACTAGACCATATATAATCTATGCACTTTGTCTGATTTCAAGATTCATGGAGACACCTAAGAATACTCACCTACTAGCAAAAAAAAGAATTGAGATATATGAATGGAACCAAAGATCATGGCATTTTACGCAGCATCAAACAAACTTGAACTTGTTGGGTATATAGATAGTGATTGGGCTGAAACGATGATGATAGAAAACGTACTTCAGGGTACATATTTCATCTTGGATCTAGTGCAGTCTCATGGTCATCTAAGAAACAACTTACTGTTGCACGTCAATTGCTGAAGCAGAGTATGTTGTTGCCACATTAGCCGCATGTCAAACAATATGACTTGGAAAAATGCTAGGTGAATTGAATCAAGTATAGGAATCTGCAATTAGAATATTTTATAACAATAATTCAGCTATAGCATTGTCGAAGGATCCAATGTTTCATGAAAGAAGCAAACACATTGACCTTGGATTCCACTTCATCATAGAGTTGATCAAAAAATGAAAAAATCAAATTGAAGTTTTGCAGGTCAAAGGAGTAAGTTGCAGATATATTCACAAAAACTTTGAAGAAAGAAGACTTTGAAAGTTTGAAGGAAATTTTGGATGTCACAGTTTTTAAGAAATCTAGCTTAAGGGAGGGTGTTGGGATTTAACGCAGATTTCCTTCCTCCTTGACAATATCTGCCTCCTCGTACATGCCAGTATCCTCCACCATGCTGAAGCAACAACTCCCGTAAGCGCATTTATTTTTGACAACTCATTCCCCTGTTTTGCATTGGTCAAAGTGCATAACCCCTGTTTTTGTTTTGCCCAAAAGAAAAACCCTATTTTTGCAACACAAAACTGAGTTCTACGCAATAAAGGGGAAAAAGGGCCTGTAAAGATGCTGCAACAACTGGTTTAAAAATATAATACAAAATATATATCCTTTCCGTGCATTTGCAGTTTATTCTATGTTTTTCCTGTGTTTTACAGAAACAGCAGAGAATTTGGCTTCTACTTTTGTCTATTTGTTTGCTCTGTTTTGTGTCTGTTTTTCAGGAAATAGAGTGACACTTTTATTTCACAAATAATATACCCTGACGAAAGCAAATATTAATTGTATGTTTGGTATCAGAACTTTGTTGCAGAGAAACTGGTACATTCATTTTCATCAAAAATTTCATGATAATTTCTAGCGAATAAATCTAAGTCTCACTTTTTGTGACCAATTCTCCAGAATACGGTGCCCAAAAGCATAGAACAGGCAAAGGTGAATAGGAGTCGAACAGCGTTGTACTGAGGATTTCGCCAATAGGACCAATGTTGCTTCCACAAACATGCCAATGCTTGAACTGCATAGGATTGCGAAAATTGTCTTTTGAAGTATAGATCAGTGGAGCCTTCGACAGGCTTGCTCAGTTCCTCGATCATAGCTTCATTTCGCCTGTATATCATAAAATTAAAAAAATATATATATATGAATAAGATTAAGAAGAATAATAATGATGGACGATGGGCTGAGGTGCAGCACAAGGCTTCGGGCTTTGGCTCTTTGACTGTTCAGCTCTGTATGGGAGATTTCGCACAATAACCAAATCCGAAAAAAGAAAGAAAAAGAAAAAAATAAAAATAAAAAATAATGATGGACGATGTTAAAGGTGTTAAAAGGGACTTACAGGTATAGTGATGAATTTTTATAAATTTGTGCAAAATCAATTCCCAGACGCGTCTCTGCAGCGGAGGAGGTTACTTCCAACATCCAGGCCGCAGGGTTGTATCCAGGTGTGATTTTGGGAACGCCTGCAATTGCCTCCAAATACTCAATTAACCTTTCTGATCTGTAACCAAGAGGCCCTACGTAGACGATCTGTCCACCGCGCTTCATCATCACCAGCTGCATGTCATTTTATTAAATAAATATATAAGAGCAATGCAAACAACACGTTGTAAAGCCTGAGGTGAAAGCTTGGGCAGGGCAATCAGTTAAGTATATAGCAAATATTATTTACAAGGCAGGTTTTTTTAGTCATTAAGATCGTTTCATTTATTTAAATTATAAATTTCTTCATATTTTTAGATTGAAAAAAGATTAAAATTTTAATTTAAAAAAAATATTATTAAAAGAACATCAACCTGAAAACGTATCGGAAGGTACCATTTACTAAAGAATAGCTTGAGGGCATGGTCGAGTTACTCTGCTAGAAATTCCTATATGCCCGGGCTCGAATAATTTAGGAAGCCTTCTGTAAAGGTTTTTTATATTTTATTTACTTCCTCTAATGTCTTTGCTACACAAATTTAGGAAGTATCAGACCCCTTTCACAAAAACTAAAAATTTATTCCAAAATTAACACTTTCCACAAATCACATGCTTCATAAAATAGAGGACATTATAGGATCATGTTTGTGAATTCTTGGGACCGTGGTCATACACTCATAAGTTAATCGTTTTTAATTAATTCGATTGATGTTGAAAGGAAATTGGTTAGACGGTTTGAGCGATTTTTCCAATGTTAACGTGTGATGAGGTTTGTTAAGTAGATTTTTATTCGATTTCGAATTTGCCGAGATAGTTGACATGTTAGCCTATAGTTATTTATCTTAACAAAAGAAAAGTTTGATTTTTGAAGGTTGATGTAGAAAGCAATGTAACAAAAATTAAATATAAAACATTCTTTGTATAAGGCATTAAATATAAAACTTTCTTTGTACAAGGGATTAGTTATACCAAAATAGAGATAAAACTTTCTTTGTACAAGGGATTAGTTATACCAAAATAGAGATAAAACTTTCTTTGTACAAGGGATTAGTTATACCAAAATAGAGACGATACCTATTTCCGATGGATTGGAATAGATTGTTTTTCTACTAAAACTAAGTGTTAATTTAAAAAAAAATAGAAACAAGTCTTTGTTTTTAAATATATTTATTTGATAAGATTTTTGGAAGAGAAAATTAGGGCATCAAATGGATAGACAAAGTACTTTTTGATTTTTGCGGAATCGAAGATGAGGTCGTTGCCCTAGGAGGGCCCAATGGGTACGCCCTCCAGATTCTTCCTTAGATGGACAAAGTTCGTTTGCAGATTTATTGAAGGACAAATCTCTAACACAGACTAAAAAAGCGCAAAAAACTGCACTAAAAATGCTCTTTACGAGATTACTGGAAAAATATCAACATCTCAATAGATGCTTACTAGAGTCAAAATTAAGGCCAAAGATTGTCATTGACTAGAGTATAGTAGAAGAAACAGTCTTATATAGAGCTAATCATGACCTCATTTGTAAAATCCCACAATAGGTTGATGCAGAAAGCAATGTGACAAAAATTACATATAAAACTTTCTTTGTATAAGGGATTAGTCATACCAAAATAGAGACTAAACGATATCAGATTGATTGGAATAGATTGTTTTTCTACTAAAACTAAGTGTTAGTTTTAAGAAAATTAGAAACAAGTCTTTGTTTTTAAATATATTTATTTGATAAGATCTATGGAAGAGAAAATTAGGGCATCAAGTGGGTAGACAAAGTACTTTCTGGTTGATGCGGAATTGAAGATAAGATTGTTGCCCTAGAAGGGCCCAATGGGTACGCCCTCCAAATCCTCCCTTAGATGGACAGAGTTTGTTTGCAGATTTATTGAAGGACAAATCTCCAACAAAGACTGAAGAAGCACATAAAAACTGCACTAAAAATGCTCTTTACGACTGCTGGAAAATATCAACATCTCAAAGGGCCAATAGATGCTTGCCACAGTCAAAATTAAGACCAAAGATTGCCATTGACTAGAGAATAGTAGAAGAAACAGTCTTATATAGAGCTAATCATGACTTGATCTGTAAAATCCCACGGTAGTGGGAAGAGGGACAACCGACATATGGGACAACAACGTTTAGATTCCACAAGCAACTTCATTATGTCAAGGATCAACTAAAATAATTGAGACGAGCTAACAAGACGGACTTCCAGGCCCAAAGAGCTCTATTGGTGGCCAAATGAGATGGGGTGCAAAAACACTTCAAGGAAAGAACAATTATAGAGCAACTCAAAGAAGAGGATGATCATTGCATAAAGCGGTTAAGGTCATTGACAACCAAGAGGAGATCTACTAGAAACAAAGAGCAAGAACCACTTGGTTATTGGAAGGTGACAGAAACACCAAATTTTTCCATCGGGTTGCTTATGCATTAAAGCATTAAATCATGGTTGAGAAAATAATGAAAATATCAACGAAAATGTGATTCAATCGCGATTTTTTCGTTGGCCAATTCCATCAGAAAACTATCGTTTCATTGCCAATTCATTATCGATTTTTTGAAAAAATCGACTGCAACCACACAGGTAGAGTCTGCGGCCGATAAAAGGAAAAAAATATTGTTTTTTGCCATTCTCATGACCTCTTGCAAATAGAAAAAAACTCCCTCCTACCTTGCTACCACCCGGACCAACTATGCCAAGGTATCCTAGGAGCGCGAGCAATTTTGGTGTGAAGGAATCCGACAGCCAACGACATCCACCAAAAAGATTCATTGAAGGTCGGAAATTAATTTTAAAACTTTTTTTTTAAATAGATTAAAGCTTGTTTGAAATTAAATTAGGGCTGTTTGAAATTAGATTAGGGTTGTTTGAAATTAGGTTAGGGTTGTTTGCAATTAGGTTAGGGTTGTTCTCAAATTTAAAACCCAAAACCCTAGTCTAGGGATTTGGGTTTAGGGTTTTTAAATTGATATATGCAAGCCAAATTATTAGCTATGCTGCTATCATATCAATATTTGTTAAACATTAGACAAGTTTTGGGTTTTTTGTAAGGGTTTAGGTCCTTAGGATTTTTTTTCCCTCTTTTTAACTTTTAAGTACTTAGTAAATATGATAATTTTAATCTTTAATTTTAAGTCATAAATAGAAGTGAGATAACAGAGCTTAGCTTTCGAGCTAACTAGGGTTTTAGAAGTTTGGAGGTGCTTGAGAGGAAATCTGAAGAATCAAACTAGGGTTTCAAAAGCTAGGGTAAAGGTCTGTCAATAGTAAGGATCACGATCAAGAATGGGGAACATAGATACTTCGGTACAAAATCCTCCAAACGAAAGAATCTCATTCCGAGATAAGCTATGTGGAACCCAAGATAGCTTCAACGACTGTCAAACACAAGCAAAGAAAATCATAAACACCATGGGAAAACAACAAAAGGAGGATTATCTACCTGGGAGGATGAATAGATGTCTACCACAAGCAAAAGAAATACCAGTATTGGAAATAGCTAAGGACTGGATAGCTCACGATATTATTTATAAGTCAAAACACAACATGATAGGTAAATTCGTGGGTTTCAAACCGTCCGTGCACTCCCTCCACACGTGGATAAGGAAACAATGGCATCTAGGAGAATACGAAATTCTAACTCTCCCAAATGGGTCTTTTTCTATAGAGTTCACATTAGTGGCAGATCGAAAAAAAGTATTTGAGGGAGGGCCGTATTATCACAGGCCAATGGGACTATTCTTCCAACCATGGAAGATGGGATTCGACCCGAGGGTGGAACCAACTGCAGTACCAATATAGGTAAGATTATTTGCCCTTCCCCTTGAATTTTGAAAAGAGGAGGTACTCGAGCCAATAGGCAACTTACTTGGGCATTATCAAGGTAAATCAATAGAAACAATTTTAGGAGGATCGGCAATGTTTGCTAAGGTTTGTGTAGAAATAGACCTCAGCAAACCTCTTCCAACAAAGATAGACCTAAAAATAGGGGATTTTGTCTAGTGTCAACAACTGGATTATGAGGCTATTCCATTCAGATGTCGGGTGTGCCACGCTCATGGGAATCTGGCTAGAATGTGCCCAATAGTTAAGGATCATCAATATGAACAAGAGGGGACAAAAGCAAATATTAACATGGTGGGTCAATCTCTTCAGCAAAAGGGAAATAAAAAGGAAGGGAAAGGCCCAACAGACTCTGAGGGCTTTCAAAAAGTAATGAGAAGGCCAAACAAAAGAAATCAACACAATAACCAGAGACAAGGAGAAAGAGTTGTAAGAACAAACAACAGATATGAGATATTCAAACAACTGGGAAACTTGGAAACAAAAGGGGATTTTCAAATGGAAGGGTCAGAGGAGGATACTCAGCAAGTCACACTAGTTCATCAGGAACAATATTCCAATCTAGTGTCAGGGAACAAGCAAGAAGCAGAACCAGACAACCTCTATCATGGAAGAGGAGATTCAACCCACAAGGGAGACCATAGGAGGGGAAATAGAGCAGAGGATAATTTTGACACAAGAAATAGATATGAAAGAAGGAAATAAAAACAAAGAAAGCCCTACTCTAGGGATTCATCAAGTGGAGAAGAAACAAAAACCAAACCAATTCTACAAGGAGGAAGTCAAACAAGGAAAAGATGGAGGAATAAAGAAGAGATTTGAGCCAAACCGAAAAGGTAAAATCAATGGCTGATTTTTTCTCTCCTAATTCTCAATGATATTAATCAATTGGAATGTGGGGTTTAGGCAATCGCCCCAAACAAAAGGTAGTCAAAATTATTATCATAGATATGAGTCTAGATATAATTTTGTTATAGGAAACCAAAATGTAAGGAGAAGACTTACAAAAAATAAACAGGAGGATATGGAAAAAAGGAGATATCCTTACTCAATTGGCACAGGGGAAATCAGGTGGATTGATCACTATGTGGAATCATCCTAGAGATAGGGGGAGCCTCTATGAGAGGGGCGTTGATGGTCCAGTTACAAAATAGGAAAACTGAGAAAATTTGGACTATAGTTAATTTTTATGGAGCATAGACAGTTAGATTACAGAGGGATCAATGGGCAGCCATCCAAAATTTCAGAGACAACTACCCGGAGGACCAATGGATTGTGGGAAGTGACTTCAATGCAAAGCTTAGAATAGAGGAACAGCAAGGAGGCAAAGCCATGTTGGAGGAAAAGGACAGGTTATTTTCAGCAATAACATGTCAAATGAATCTAATATATATCCCAACTATGGATAGCTCCATGACCTGGACAAATAGAAGAAAGGAAGTGGAGACGGTCAACTCTTGCTTGTATCGTTTCTTCATGGGGAAGGAATTATATTTGCATGCCAAGCATCAAGCGAGGGTCATGGATAAGCTTTCTTCAGATCATTTTCCAGTAAGCCTAACCATAGAAGAAGATAATCATAAAGTTGTGGGAACTTTTAAATTTGAGCTATGTTGGCTAAAAGATGGGAATTTGGGGGACCGTATAAAGGAATGGTGGAAATTAGGGAAACCAATATTTGGGACAGCCCAATTCAAACTCCACACACAACTGAAATATGTAAGGACCCAACTAAAGGAGTGGAGTAGATAGAAGAAGGAAATAACTAGAATCCAAAAGAACAAAATCAAGGTTCAAAAGGAGAAGATTGCTCAAGAGATAAGACAAGGAATTATTACAGAAGAACTATTGCAATGTGAGGCAGAAATTATTAGAAGAGAGGAAGTTTTGGAGGAACAAGAAGAAACCTATTGGAGGCAAAGAGCCAGAATCACATGGTTAAAGGAGGGGGACCAAAACACAACATTCTTTCATAAGACAACAACAACCAGGAGACAACAAAATAGAATTACAGGTCTTACAAATATAATGGGTCAGGTAAAAACCAGTGGAAGTGAAATGAAAATTATACCAAATCAGTACTTCCACACTCTTTTTAGCAGCAATGAAACTTCGAATGCAATATGGCAGTAGAAGATACTAGAGGCAATTTCGCAATTAGTCAAACCTGAACACAATAAATTATTAATGGAGGAAATTTCTTTGGAAGAAACCTCCCAGATCATACAAAAAATGCAAACAGGAAAGACTCCAGGACCAAACAGATTACCCATTGAATTTTATCAGAATTTCATGGAAATTGTGGGCCAAGCAATGGTGGAGGCACTAGAGAATCAGACAAAGTAAGCAAATGTTAAAAACTTTGAATCATACTTTTATCACTTTGATTCCTAAGGGCCCACCTAGTGAGATAATTGATAATTATAGGCCTATTTCACTATGTAATGTAGTATACAAGATATTAACAAAGCTTATGGCAGAAAGGTTAAAACATTTTTTATCAAATCTAATTTCAAGTGAGAAAGGTGGTTTTATTGAAGGTAGACAAATTCTAGATGGAATAGTAGTGGCCCAGGAGGTGATACACACAATGTCAAAACAAAAGGACCCAAGTATGTAATTTAAATTAGATCTTTCTAAAGCCTATGATAGAGTAGATTGGTCCTTTATGCAAAGGATTTTAGAAAAAATGGGCTTTGCAGAGGGGTGGAGAGATTGGGTAAAAGCTTGTACACAGACTACATCATTCTCAGTTATGGTAAATGGCAATCCCTCTCCCATGTTCACAACAAGAAGGGGGTTGAGGCAAGGGGACCCTCTCTCCCCTTACCTTTTTATCCTTTACGCAAAGGGTCTCGAGAGACTGTTAAAAAAAGAGAGACAAGAGGGGAGGCTAAGGGGCCTGAAAATAAGTTCTCAAATTGAGATAAATCACCTCCAGTTTGTGGATGATACTGCTCTTATTAGTCAAGCCAATCTCATTGTAGCAAGAAACATAAAAGAATTTTTAGATGGATATACTCAAGCTACTGGGCAAACTTTTAATGAAAAAAAAATCTCAAATTGTTTTTTCAATAAAACGCAGAGGGTGAGATAAAATTATACAATTGTTGAAATTCATGGAAACTCCTTTACCCATACAATATTTAGGAGTACCTTTATCTGCAAAGAAAACAAAAAGCAAGGAGTGGAAAGGGTTGATGGACAGACTTCAAGCTAAGCTGAGCAACTAGACTCACAAATGGTTAAGCTTGGGAGGAAGGCCTACAATGACTAAAGTTGTGCTACAAGCTCTCCCAGTTTATAAATTTTCCATACTTCAGGCTCCAAAGAGAATTCTAAAAGATATTGAAAAATAGACAAGAAATATTTTGTGGTCAGATGCAAGGGAAGAACAAAAAATAGCACTAGTGGGTTGGGATAATATATGCCAACCAAAAAAACGAGAATTGGGGATAAGATCAGCATTCCACAGCAACAAGGTACTAGCTAGGACGCTATATTGGAGATGGATTACAGCTACTGGGGATTTATGGAGTAGACTCTTACAAGCCAAATATTACCCAGGAGTGGCTAAGAAAAACATTCCAAGACACAGAGTGGAAGGAGAAGGATCTACAATATGGAGGACAATGTTAGCAGGCTAGGAGTTAATAAAGCTATAACTATATTGGCAGATAGGGGATGGAAAGGATGCTCTATTTTGGGAGGATTCATGGAATCAATCTCAGCCAATTATTTAGACATTCCCAGAGATGGAGAGTTGGAAAGCAGAGCTCCAAAAAGTAGGGTGGTGGAAAGCCTCTTACTATATGAAATCATGGAATCAACATGTGCCAGACTTACTATAGTGGAAACATCCCCGAGAATGGCCAATGAGGGGGACAGAGGAACTAATAGAAAAACTGTGGAGACATCTCCAAAGACACCCAATTCAAGATGGTTCTAAGAGGAATATACTTGGATGGGGAGGAAGTAAGTTGGGAACTTATAAGGTAGAGGGATACAAGGTAGTTTATGGGTATGAGATTACCCCAACACCACATCCATGGACATTTATTTGGCAAAAGTAAGGATAGACAAAAATTAACATTTTCTCATGGTTAATTAACCACAGAAAGTGCTTGACTTTTGATAATTAGAGAAAAAGAGGTTTCTTTGGGCCTTCCAAATGTGTTTTGTGTGGAAAGACAGAGGAGACCTTGAATCACCTATTTTTTGGGTGTTTTTTTGCTAAAGACATATGGATCAATTGGTGGAGGCAGATGAGACAACATTGGGAAGTTTTTGAGAGCTAAGAAAGCTTTTATGAGAAATGGAAACAGTGTAGCTTTAAGACTAAAACAATGAAAATGGCATGGAAACTGGGACCTAGCTTCATATGGTGGCAGTTATGGCTAGAATGAAATGCACGCATATTTAGATCAAAGCATAGAACAAGGGAGCAAGTATGGGAGAGGATTATGAGCAAGGTAACAGAAACACTATCTATTTGATTACATGATGAAATATACATAAAAATGGAGAAAGTGATTATTCTACGGAGCCTTGGAATAACGGTAACAAAGAAACAACTTAGGGATGGATACACAGGTGAGATCCCCTCGAATAACATAGAGCGGAGGCCGCCTCCTAGAGAGTGGGTGAAGGCAAACAAAGATGGGGCTTCTACTAAAAACCCTGGGAGAGCTGGGTTTGGTATTATCATGCAAAATTGGAAAGGAGAACAGGTGTACTGAAGAGCAAAATACATGGGGGAGGCAACAAATAATGAAGCAGAAGGACAGGGGATCTTGTCAACATCAGTGATAGCTGCAAATCTACAGTTACATAAGTTGTGGATAAAGAAACTCTCAAGTATGGGCTGGAATCTTGGATCCGATAAGGCCCTTTCAGGTGCTAAGAATTGGAGAGAGAAGGATGGTGGAAGTAGTTCAAAAGATCTAACAGGTTTTTCAAGATGTTTTTATTACACATATCAAGTGAGAGGGAAATAGGATGGCAGACTATTTAGCAAAATGGAGAAAAGATCTGGAGGAAAGGCAATATGTGGACTGTCAAATGGAAAATCAAATAAGCTGGTGCCAAAGAATCCAAGGGATGCGGGAGGTGATACAAGAAGATAGCAGAACAGGAAGAACAAACAATGAGTCTAATGAATCTATCACAGTTAGGCCACAAAGCAACACAACTTGAAGATAAATGGATGGTTTACGAAATTCAAATAAATTGGATAAATTGGAATTCAACTATGGTAGTGATGAGGTGTATGGATATCTGCATTATGTATGGTAATGTTTTATGGGTAATTTTTGAGCCAGGAGAGACTGAAGAAGGATTTTATTTCTCCCTTGATGCATGTCCAACTCATTTTACCTTGTAATACAACTTTTATAAATATAACATATTTTTTTTATTTTTTCAAAAAAGTACTTAGTAAATGTTGATGCCTATCATTATATGTTAAACATTAAACCCTAAACCCTAGTCTAGGGTCTACGATTTTTTTTCTTCTCTTTTTAAGTATTGTTGCCTATCAATATTTGTAATTTTGTTTATATTAAACTTTAATTTAGGGTTTAGGGTTTTTTTTAGAGTTTAGGATTTTTTTTCTCTTCTCTTTTTAAGTAAATATTGTTGCCTAATAACTATGTATGCAAGCCTATTTTTTAGCTATCAGTGACTCAATGTTTCAATTTTAAACCCTAGCCTTTTGGTTTAGGGTCTAGTTTTTTTTTCCTTTTTTCAAGTGATTGTAACTTTGTTGTTACTAACTTGTTTCCATGTTCAGGCATATAAAAAATTAAACCATTGCATCCAGCATGGGCGTATGCAACGCAAGGGCCAAGAAGAGGGGATTTTAAATGCAATTTTTGTGGCAATAATTATACTGGAGGTGTTTTCGCCTCAAATTCCATTTGACACAGATAGCAGGAAATAATGTAGCAATATGTGATAAGGTGCCAAAAGATATTAAAAAAAAGTGAACGCCATGATCACTGTGACAAATGAAAACCCTAGTCACAAAAGAAGTTATAGCGATGTCATTTCATTCCCCCCTCCCAAGGTGCTCATACTAGTGGCAACCTTAAGTGGTACTTTCAATAGAGTAGTTCAAGTCCTTCAAGTGCACAAGAAGCCAGTGGGATGGGAGAGTCCTCTTTTGTAGATCGTTATGTGCTAGGGGCACAATCCACGCTTGGGAGTATGACCACATGGAATCAAGAGAAGCACATTACAGTGAGGAAAGCCATTGCCACTTTTTGGTACTATTCTGACATTCCCTTCAATGTGGCAAGGCCTCGATACTAACAATGCATGATAGATGTCGTCGCAAGCTGCGACACAGGATTTAAGGCACCAACTTATGATGACCTTAAGGGCCTTCTCCTTCGACAATCTATGGACAACATTCAGGTTGTGTCATTGCGCTTGACTATATATATATATATAATAAAATCAATATTCAATGTGCATTACTAAATTTTTATTTTATACTTCAGGTTGTGCTTGACAACCAACATTTGGTGTGGAGGACCAAGGATTGCACTATAATGTTTGATGGTTGGATAGATGGGAGGGGAAGAACCCTGCTAAATTTGTTGGTTGCATCTACAAAAGGAACTGCATTCCTTAGGTTAGTAGATGCATTGACACATGTTAAGAATGTCGAAATGCTTGCAGGGTTGTTGGAGGAGGTTGTCTTGAAGTATGGGGAGGAGAATGTTATCTAAATCATCACGAGCAACAAAACAACATATAAGACAACCAAGAGGATTTTGGAGGAGAGATTTCCCACCATTTTTTTTGGATTCCATGTGCATCCCATTGTCTCGATTTGCTCCTCAAGGACATTGGTAAATTCTCTTGGGTGGCAGAGGTTGTAAGGAGGGCTAAGGCCATCACAAAATTCATTTACAACCATTCATGGGTCCTTAGCCTCATGAGGCGATTTACTAATGGGAGGGATCTAGTGCAGCCTAACATTACACACTTCACCACAAACTTTACGACATTGTAAGAGCATTTATGATACAAGAGGGTCACTAAAGCAAATGTTTGTGAGTGATGAGTGGAATTCTAAACTAGTTGCAAGAGACCGAAAATCACTTGAGGTGCAAAATGTTTATACTTATTTGTTTAAGGAGGAATTTTGGATGGCCATGGATGAGACCATCAAGGTACAAGACTACACTTATTAATTTATTTTATTTTATTTGTCGTAATATATATATATATATATATATATATATATATATATATATATATATATATATATATATATATATATATATATTTTTTTTTTTTTTTTAGGTCTCAAAGCCATTGGTGAAGATTCTTCGTCTTGTTAATGGAGAATAATTTCCAATGGAATTTATATATGAGGCTATGGATAGGGCAGAAGAGGCAATTGCTGCATTTTTTGAATATAATCACGCCATATATGATGCCATTTGGACTATCATTGATAACAAATGGACATCACAAAACCACAACCCTCTTCATGCAGCGACTTACTATTTTAACCTCAAATTCTTTTATACCCCTACATTCCGTGTTGATTATGAGGTCAAAATTGGCCTTTAAGATTGCATTGACTGCGTGTTCTCTACGAGTAAACAATTGCGTGATAAAATGCATGCCAAGATACAAGATTATAAGGCATGTCGTGGTCGCCAATTCCCATTTGAACAATGCAAAAATGCTATTGAGTATATGAGGCCAAGCAAACCTCATCGAATTTTTATTTATTGTCTTTTGATTTTGTTTTAAAATTTAAACTTTTAAGTTGTTACATGTGAAATATTATTATTTTTGTTGTTGTTTCTAGATTTATGGTGGGATGACTTTGGTGATTATATGCCCAATTTGCAACACATGGCAGTTAGAATCTTATCTCAATCATGTAGCTCTTCAAGTTGTGAGCGCAATTGGAGTATGTTTAAGCATATACACTCCAATAACAACAGACTTACATAAGAAAAGTTAAATGATTTTATGTTTGAGCATTACAACCTTCGTCTCCACCAAAAAAGTTTTGAAAAAACAAATATTGAGCCCATTGACCTAAGTGACATTGATCCATCATCTGAATGGATTATAGATGCAACAACACAGGAGCAACACGAACAACAAAAGCCTCTATTCACCATGGAAGATTTACAAAACTATAAGACCCTAGCAGAGGAGATGGCAGGAAGGGACCAACAAGAGGCGCAAGCAACTACAAGAACACATCAACCAAAAGAGACTAGGGATTATGTTAGGACAAGGGGCAAAGGAATTGCAAGACATTAGTGTGTAGGCATATTGAGGCATTTTGACACATTTTGTAATTTGTACCTTTTCATATTATAAGCAATACAGGATGTGTTTTGTCACTTTCATGTGTACTTAAAGCTTGAGCCTTGTATGATGTCTTGACTTGAATTGTTGCTTTTATTGCAATATTTGATTTGCATAATGTTAATTCATTATAATATGCATGAAAAAAAATCATTTTCTTTGGTTTTTTTTACCAAAATTTTCCTTGATTTTTTGCCGATTCTGATTTTTTGCCAATTTTTAAAAATGTCGATTGACTCCCAATTCTGATTTTCTCAACTGTGCATTAAATCATACATTCATTGCCTTAATTCCGAAAGGGAAGGGGATGCATATTTCATATTACAGACCTTTTACCTTATGTAATGTCATATATAAAATAATCACAATGTTAATGGTTGAGCGACTAAAACCTCTCCTAGATAGTATTATCTCCTCGAAGAAAAGGGGGTTTTCTAGAAGGTATGCAAATCTTGGATGGCATGTTTCTAGCTCGGGAGGCAGTCCACTCAATGCAAAAATTTAACAATAAAGGAATGTTCATAAAATTGGATATGTCAAAGGCTTACGAAAGGGTGGAGTGGAGCTTCTTGTCAAGGCTGATGGTAGCCTTTGGTTTCTCTCAGAATTGGATAGAATGGGTCATGGGCTGCGTCCTTACTCCAACATACTCCATGTTAATCAAAGGCCTTCCCTTGCAATCATTTGAAGCCACTCAAGGCCTTCGTCAGGGAGATCCTTGTTCCCCTTATCTTTTTCTCATATTGGCTTAAGGATTGGGTAGACTCATCTTGAGGAGAAGACAACAAGGTTTGCTAATAGGT
Source organism: Wollemia nobilis (assembly GCA_028583015.1). NCBI lineage: Eukaryota > Viridiplantae > Streptophyta > Pinopsida > Araucariales > Araucariaceae > Wollemia > Wollemia nobilis. The sequence continues at coordinate 967,117 of JAQPPZ010016361.1, forward strand.
ATCAAGGTCGATGAGGAGGTTTTGACTCACCTACAATTTGTGGATGACATAAGATTGGTGGGAGTGGCCATGTAACGACCCTCCTTGCACGACCATTGATTATAGATTAATTAATAAATTGCACTTACCTTTTCTTATAGAGCATGGTACTGTTGATGTCCATTGTGTATGCAGGACCAAGTATACGTTTTCGACAAATAGGGTTGGTCGATAGACAAGGTAAGAGGGAAGTTATGATTCGGCTCGCAAGTACATGAAATCTCGTACTTTGCATATCATATAAGTGCATCTTAGGTGTTTTGCATTGTGTGTGTTTTATTGATTAATATGAAATGATGCGCGATTATGTTTTAAGGTGGCAATGAAGATGTAATAGTCATGGGAGCAACCCTTTATTTAATTGTGTGGTGAATTGAAACTATTCATCATTTTTATCTATTTATTTATTGTTATATGAAATGAAAATTAAAAACAAACAAAAAGGTAGAAAATGTGTTCTCAAAACTATTAAATTTATAAAAAAAATAAGATAATAAAATAACTTTCTAGTGGTACATGTTTTTGAGTGTGCTTTTGTAAATATCAACATAGAGTTACCACAATAGAAAATTATAAAGAAAAAGCGAATGAAATGAATTTCCCAATGTTTTTTTCATGATGATGGAGAACGTGGGCATTATGATTGTTTACAACTTCCTTCGTGATTAACTCTGCGCATGCAACTTGATTGGGATAAGATTCTGGGTTTTCCGAGTTGTGGAAAGGAGAGAAATAACATGCATGGCGTAAAAAAAACGGGCGTGGGGAGGAAAAAGAGAGGAGAACAATGATTGCTTTTCTTTTGGTGTCTGTTGCATGTATCTGCTGTAGAAATCGTCTGGAAATCAACTTCAGATAACAAGAACAGGTGTGCTTACTAAATGTTGCTATGTAATAGGGATTGCTGGAAATATATGAGTTAATATTGCAATAGATTATGTTAGTTTTGAATTTGTGCATCTTCTGGAGTATGTTATCTGAAACCTTTGTGAAATGCCATTGTTGTTGTGAGTATGATTTGGAAATTGTAATACCTTGTCGCAACAAAACTATTTTGTTTACTTGGTGAATTCAAAATATATAAAAAGAAAATATGTTTCTTTCTCTGTCAAGGAATGAGAAAGATTGAATGCTCTGGAATATGATTTTTTAGTAGTCGACTCATGGCTTATATAACTGGTTTGTGGACTAGTAAAAGTACACATTTGCATTGGTTGGGTGATGCCGGTTCAGGGAAAGTGTTGTTGCCTATGTGTGAACTGGTTTTCCATGAAAGCAAATGTGTTGCAGTGTGAATGTAGATTAGAATGCATGGCCTTGTATGTGTGTTTTGCAAACACATTTTTTTATGAGAAACCTACATAAATAGGATAGATAGGCAGGCATATCATTTCTTAAAAGAGTCGAAATCTGATCCCACAATCTTAAGACAACCATGGGCTAAGCTGTAACGGCCGAAAACATGAGCCTTGTCGCAGCCTTGGTTTGGGAACAACGCCACAAGATATATACACTGAATTGCTACAAGTTTATCTGAAGTAGCTTCGTGAAAGAAACGGACGTCTGTGTTGCTATGAGCTTATCATTAACTCTTGACCCAACCAAGAATCTTGCATGTAAACTACATTTCGCCCTGATATTGTTATAAGAAAGTCAAGTACAGAATTAGACGTGTACCTTTGCTTAAGTACATCAGACTATAGTCCTATATTGTCCATTCTGTTCGGGCAATGTAAAAGTGTTTATCAAAATAATATAACCTTCGAGTATTGTTGTATAGTTCTGTATGAAAGGATGAATAGAATATGATGTATCTTTGTAGGTGACTCTGGAAAACAAAGATCAATGGATTATGATAATTTATTTATAACTAAGCATGTTATACATATGTATGATTTATTGTTGCTAAGAGAAAACTCTTTCCTGTTACTGGTTGAATTGTATGTTAGTTACGGGAGGTTACTTTTCAGAAAGGAATGTATGGAGCAGTAAGTTGTAGATTAACTAGTTTAATAATTTAAGTTTTATTTCATTTACCAAAAGGGTGACCATGTTAATTATGAGCAAATTGCCTTTTGTTATTCCAAGTTTTTAATTATCCTGCTGCACATGAAAGTGTTGTTAATTAGGAGATGTTCACTATGTGTGAAATCTGAAAATGACTCGCAAGGGAAACTGAATTTTGGAACCGAGCGCTATGCAAGTGTTGGTTTAACCACTTTGAATTTGACTTTTAAATCATTGGCAAAGATTAACCTTTGATTTACGGATTCTTGCTGCTTGGAAGAGACCCAATAGTAAATATTATTTGTTCTTTTTTAAAATTGTGGTAAATCGATCGAATCACCAGAGTTAAAACGTAGAGTTGCATTGGCTTAGAAATGTAAGCCCTTCTGCTATATCTTGAGCTGGGTTGCCCTCTTTTAAAAAATAAAACATAATAAAATGTGAGCAAGGAAACGTAGAAAAATAAATTATAGATAACTCCGGATATTGTGTTTAGCAGCTGTTTTGGTTAATTTAAACCTGAGTAGGGGAATAAATAATTATAGATTGTTTTATAAACAATGCTTTGTGAATATAGGAAACATTTCCTTTTAGGATGCCTAGTAGCAGCCCAGCATGAATTAGGAGTTGAAACTCATATTTATAATATGGATCTGGTGATGGGATGTTAGTTATATTTTAACATTTTGTTGTAGGTTGTAAGATAACCTTGAAAACATAATAGTATGTTTATTTTAAAAAGGTGGGAGAAATTCTTAGAGGTAACAAGAGGTTTGAATGAAAAAATTAGTTGTGAATGGTAGATGAGTTTAAAGGTCTATGAAGGTGAAAATGATGCTTGTGATGCAGAGCATCCAACATGGAAAGATTCGCCGGCATCTGCAAACTGAACACAGAGAAATCAGCGAGATAGGATAAGCTTCCAATTTGAAAAATGATGAGATAAGATAAGCCAAGTTGTCTGTTTAATTAAGGAAAATAAAAGCTTCACGGGAGGAAGTAGTTGGTGATTAGATGATGAGGGAAATTAGAAGTTTGAAGATAGCAAGTGTGGCAGTTCGTCAGTATTGATAGATAAGATAGGGAAATTAGAAGTTCAAAGATAGCAAGTGTGGCAGTTCGTCAGTGTTGATAGATAAGATAGGAAAATTAGAGGAGGAGGAGGAGGAGGCAGATAGGGAGGAAAAGAAAGAAAGAAAAAAAAAAAAGTTACATGAATATAAAAACCTTGCATTGTAAAAAGCAAAAAAAGATAAAAGACTGTTATTTTAAAAAGTCTGTTTTTTTTGTGTGATTCTTGTGAGCACATTTTAATCATTTTGCAAAACAAATTGTGGTGTTTTTTTTTTTTTTTATTTGTGCAGATTGAAGGATCCGAAGGTGGGGTTGAATTCGACGCTGCATCATTTATGGTATCAGAGCAAGAATATCGTTGAGGACATGTTGAAGAAACAATGGCACAATGGGAAGAAGAAGACCGCGAGGCCCTCGAGCCACAGATATAGCAGAGATGTTGAGGGGAATTACTGCTTAACTCAAAGCAATCGAAACAACTCAAAGAAGAGGCGTTCATCTTGAGGAAGTTAGTGACAGTTAAGAAGAGGAGAAATATCATGAAGAAAATCATGATGAAGAGCAAGAGGGAGAAGCGGATGAACGATTGATCCGAACGATACAAATTTGGATCAAAAATCGAAGATAGAGACTTCATCATACAATGGGAGCCTGAATCCAGAGGAGCTCATAGACTGGATTGCGGAGATGGAAAAATATTTTGACTTCGAGTCAATTGAAGACCCTAAACGAGTGAAATTTACCTCCACAAAGCTAAAAGGACATGCATCCTTGTGGTGGGATCATGTGCAAACGGAAATACGAAGGAAAGGCAAGGAAAAGATCAAGTCATGGGAGAAGATGGTAACCAAACTAAAAGCCAAATTCTTGTCGTCGTACTACCAATTGTGTCTTATAAAAAAATTGCAGAACTTGAGACAAAAGGAGTTGAGCGTGAAGGAGTACACTGAGGAGTTTTATAGGCTCACCATTCGATCCGATCATGTGGAAGACAATGAAGAGAAGGTGTCAAAGTACCTCAATGGACTATGACTATCCATACAAGATGAAGTTAGTATGCTAAAAATAAGGACGGTAGAAGAAGCCTACCAATATGCTTTGAAGGCAAAAGAAAAGTTGTGAAGGCAACAAAATAATACAAGAAGAGGACAATCCTCTCAAGGAAGAGAACAATCAAACAATGGTAGCATACAACATTTGCAAGAAGGAGAATCCAGTACTTCCCGTAGTGATTTCAACCAAAACACCAAAGGAGGTGGAGACTCCTCATGAGGTAGAGGTGGTTTTGGTCGAGGAAGGGGTAGAGGATTCTCTGGACGATGTTTTCGATGCGGAGAAGATGGTCATCGAGCTTTTGAATTTCCAACCACACAACAAAGTAACAACAAAGGAATGGAGATCAAAAACCACGTCACATAAGCAAAGGAAGACAATGTTGCTTCCCCAAGGTATGTAGAACCTGAGCAAGGAGAATCTCTCATGATGAAGAAAGTATTACTGAAGCCATAGAAAAGAGGAAGTGAACCTATTCAAAGAAGAAGTCTTTTCATAACAGTATGTAAATCACGGGGTAAATATTGCCAGGTCATAGTAGACAGTGGGAGTACATACAACCTAGTGTTTGTTGATATGGTGGAGAAATTGGGGTTGAGGGGGATAGAGCATCCCAATTCGTACAAGGTCTCGGTTGTAAAATGGCCATCAAATTTTGGTAACTGAACAATGTATGGTGGATCTCCAAATTGGCTCTTATAAGGATGCCATTCTATGTGACATCATGCCAATGGATGCTTGTCATGTCTTGTTGGGAAGACCATGGCAATTTGATAAAAAGGCAATGCATGAAGGTAGGGAGAACACCTACACTATTGAGAAGGATGACAAGAAGTTTGTGTTGACTCCATTGAAGGACACGGGGAAATAAGTGGACACCAATCCTACAGTGTGCAAGGATATGGAAAAACAATACTTGAAGGGAAAGAAGAAGAAGGAAGCATGTTTTTCTTTTATCACTAAACCCACAGAAGAAGGGATAGTGAACAAGATGGATGAAACCCCACAAGACATGAGGGATTTGATGAAGAATATGCAGAGATGATTTCAAAAGATGGGTTGCCACCAATAAGGAGCATGGGTCATCACATGGATTCCAATCTCAAATCGAGCTTGCATGATAAGCCAACATCAATGGAGAATGAGGAAGAAAGGGTAGAGACAAGTAACCAGATAAGCATAGTAGAGAAGCAGTTGATCCAGATCACCAATCGTAGTGATGATGAAGATGATGGTGCAACAATTTTTGTTGTAGATAAGGAGAAAGAGAAAAGAAGTGGTAAGGAGACAATAGAGGAAGATGAACCTCATCAGGTCATTGATGGTCATCACAACGACCATATTGCTAGAGTTGATAGTGACAATGTTACTTCAGAGTGTGATGAAGGACATTGTGAGGATGATCGAGATCAAAGTAGGGATGAAGAGTTTGGGTGTTTTGAAAAGCACACAAGAGGCATTGGCTCCATATTGATGAGAAGAATTGGGTACAATGGCGAAGGATTGGAAAGATGTGGGCGAGGTATGAAAATGTCCATTCTACCAGAGATAAGGCCAAAGGATGAAGGATTTGGATATGTAGGTCCAGCAAGAAAGAGTAGGATAAAATTGGTGAGAAAAGAGAGCACAGGGAATGCAGATTCAAGAGTGTGTTGTTGTAGTAAGTGTGGAAGATCTAGACATGTAGCAACTAGGTGTTGGAAACTGCATCCTTGTGGGAATTGTGGAGGACGAAATCACTCCACCCATGAGTGTTGGCACCGAGAGGAAGACGCCAACAAAGTGTATGTTGATTGCGGTTGGATGGATATGCTGCAATGGGAGAAGGTGAAGAGAATGTTGAGTGCATTCTATGTGAGGAGGTTTGATCCTTAGAGGAGGTTTAAAGATTGATAGCTTGGGAGAAAATGAGCAGGAGCTCATGAACCATTTTTGTTACCCGAGGAGTATGATGCCGAGCATATAGCATGGAAATATTTGTCGACATCCGCCAACTCAACACAGAGAAATCAGCAAGATAGGATAAGCTTCCAATTTGAAAAATGATAAGATTAGCCAAGATAATTGTTTAATTAAGGAAAGTAAAAGCTTCACCGGAGGAAGTAATTGGTGATTAGATAATGAGGGAAATTAGAAGTTTGAAGATAGCAAGTGTGCCAGTTCGTCAGTGTTGATAGATAAGATGGGGAAATTAAAAGTTTGAATATAGCAAGTGTGGCAGTTCGTCAATCTTGATAGATAAGATAGGAAAATTAGAGAAGGAGGAGGAGGCAGATAAGGAGGAAAAGAAAGGGGAAAAAAGTTACGTGAATATAAAAACCCTGCATTGTAATCACACAGAAAAGCAGAAAAAGATAAAGACTGTTATTTTAAAAAGTCTGTTTTTGTGTGATTCTGTGAGCATATTTTAATCATTCTGCAAAACAAGCTCTGGTGTTTGTTGTTTTTATTTGTGTAGATTGCAGGATCCAAAGGTGGGGTTGAATTCGACACTACATCAGCTTGACCCTTTAAAATTATCTTGAGATATAATTTTTGGAAATACCGGTATTATAAATTATATCTCTAAACTATTTGAGTTACTTAGACTATAGTGCTAAAAATTCTGGTTTAATTATAATTAATCTCTCTTTTGCAAACTCAAATCATTAGAGTTGTTAACCTTTACTAAATGTATATTAGGAGTTTAACTTATGAAGAGAAGAGAATAAAACTGTTCGTCAAGAAGGATGAACGAATAAAACATTTACCATGATGAGGAATGGATAATGCATTCCTCGTGAAGGATAACTAAACATGAACACCCAATGCTGTTGAGGTGTTGGTATGCACACAACGAGACTCGAGAGCAACCGAAAGTCTGACAGAATTGGTCAAAACAAGTAACTTGATCAAGACTTGTAACAAGGGACGGTATGGGACCCCACCTCTAGGTTGCTTCCTGAGAGTACAAGTGATAAGTCCTTGTACCATTTGGCTATAGGGAATGAGTATGACAAATAAGCTTATTTTGCCACGACGTTTGGTATGGGACAATCGTTGTGAGTCATAATGGACAATGTGATCAAGACCAAGGTCAAGGTATTGACATGGCTCTAACCGATTCCAGAGATATTAGATAGACAACTAGACACTAAGCATATGTATGCTAACCCCCTTATATACAACTAAAGGAATAAGTCAACTGGTCAATCGAAGGTTCCGTATGATAAGGGATGGAGAAGTATGCATCCACCCTCTAGATGTTATGGGCCCTAGAGGATAACCCTAGTCGTGGATCAACCCTCATGCTAGAACAAGAGGATGATAAATGAGACAAGTCAAATTCACAAAATGGCCCCTAGTACGGGATTTGGCCAATCTCGTCCACTTGGGTGGTTGTCTAAAATAGTCTTGAACCCAAAAGTAGTTTGATATGTCTATATTGATTAAAAAACTTCATGTTAAGATTCTTTAGGTGAAACATTATTGCTATGGACACGAAAGCTCTTACTATGAACAAGAAAGCACTTTTTAGATGAAACATTAAATCTAGACAAAAAAAAACCCTGAGAAATTGCTTGGCCTAGTTTTGTGGTGCAACCAGGTGAGTAGACTTGGGTTGTTACAAGCCAACCTCAAGGAAGCAATAACGATCAAAGATATTCTTAATGTTTACCTTAGGACCACAAGCCAAATCATCAATGACAAGAAATCCAAAGTGCTTTTCTTCAATCTTGATCGAAGGCTTCAAGACAAAATTTTAGAGATTTTGGGATTCATGAGGACTTCTCTTTCAATGGTATATTCGGGGTCCCTTCGCATTATAAAAAACTGAAGATAGATATCTAGAAGAATCTTTTGGATCGTATCAAAGAAAGAATTAACCATTGGTCTCACAAATGGTTAACCTTTGGGGGTAGATTAACTTTTTTGCAATCAGTCATTCAAGCCATGCCAATTTATAATTTTTCTATCCTTGCTATCCCACATACCATATGGAAAGAGTTGATTAAGATGGCTAAAACATTTTACGAAGAGTAAAAGAAGAGAGAAAATAGGTGTTAGTAGGTTGGAAGAAAGTAAGTGAACCTAAGGTAAAGGGAGGTTTGGGACTGAGGAGATCAAAGTTAAATAATAAAGCTTTATCTAGAAAGCTTTATTGGAGGTGGATCTCCCAACCAACTTCTTTATTCGATAGAGTTTTAACTAGTAAATATTTGGGACAGATGAACCCAAATGAGGTAAGTCATTTCCCTTTGGATGGTAATGGGTTCCTAGTGTGGTAGGCTCTAAAGTTAGGACCTCGGGTGGTAAAATATGGATTATTTTGGAAAGTGGTAAGAGGGGAGAAGGCACAACTTTGAACAAATTCATGGGATCAATACCCACCTATCATTGTTGAATTCCCACAACTACAACTAGTAAAAATAATATTTGAAAGGTAGAGATGAGGAGAATGAATTAGCCTGGGGCTATGGGAGTCTTGGAGTCTACATAATGAAAGGATGGATATGATAAGATTCTTCCAGAACCTCCTCCTCATGCATATTAGGTTGAGGATTGGAGAAATATTTGGCAGTCCAAGAGTTGGTCAAAAGTAAACTTCTTTACGTGGCAGTTCATGCACAATGGAATTCTTACTTTTGATAATTTGAGACGTAGGAGAATCATTGGTCCATCCCAAAGCGGTTTATGCTACAAAAATGAGGAAACATCTAACCACTTGATGCTTGAGTGCTTGTTCATGCACCAGATCTAGGAGTAATGGTTTTTAGCTTATAAAATCTAGACCAATGATGATTTCAACCAATTTAATTTTAATATCTAGAAAAAATGGAAAAAGGAGCAAATTTAAGTCTGAAGCTCTTCATATTAGGTGGAAGCTTGGATTAAACTATATTTGGTGGCAAGTGTGGTTGGAGAGAAATTGCAAAATTTTTAGAGAAACCTTTTCATCCTTAGATGGCGTTTGACTGGTCATTTGGAACAAAGTCACAAAAATTGTGGTAGTGTATGCTAAAGAGGAAACTCAAGCTGATATAGGGACGATGGAGAAGGAAGTCAAAGCGCAAGATGGGCAAGACAAAGCTAGTTGGAAAACAATCCCAAAAGGCTGGATTAAAATTAATATTGATGGAGCTGCAAAAGGCAATTTGGATAAAGCTGTAATTGGAGTGATCTATAAGAATTATGTTAGGATAGTGCTTTATTAGGAACTGCAGGGCCTAGGCAAGGCCACGAACAATAAAGCAAAAGTCTTAGCTATCATATTTGCTTCTATTTCGACAATAAAACAAGGTTATTGGAGAATAATTATAGAATCAGATTCTCACATCTTGGTAGGAGCTCTAGATTAAATGAAGAACTTTGCTTTGGAGATGTGAAGGTTGAGGATTCTTATCACCCAATTTAAGGAATTGTGGAAGGAATTAAATAATGTGATTCTGATTTATGTGGGTAAAGCTATGAATAAAGTGGCAGACTTCCTAGCTAAGACAGATACCAAGAAGGAGGTAGGGGTTCAATGGCATAGTGGCATGGATATTGAAAATAAAAGGATTAGGCAGGTCGATGAGCAAATCCAATGTTTAGCTAATTTAAACAACCATTGCAAACATATGTTTTAGGAGATTTGGCTCCAATGTAGATCTCCTTTTAATATTATAATCAAAACCAATTAGTTCTTAAGATCTTGGATTTTAGAGTTATGAAAGTTTATTGGAAATTTAAATGAAAACAAGTGTTCTTGCTGACTGAAGTTGGAGGAGTCTTGTTCCAACTTGTAAATAATCTTGTTTTGATATATTATTTCAAATTTAAAAAAAAAAATTAAAAAAATTGAATATTAATATTCAAATTCAAAGAGACATATATATATATATATATATACTTTGTAAATAAATAATACATTAAAATACCTTATATTGGATTTAACTATAGAGACTTTGAAATTTTAAATAATAGTTTAGTATATATATACTTTATAAATAAATAATACAATTAAAATACCTTCTTTTATATTGGATTTAATTATGGAGATTTTGAAATTTGAAATAGTAGTTTAATAGTCAGAGTTGGATAACTACATATTAAATAAACAACATCTTTTATAAAAATCATTCCATATAATCTATATAAAATCTTCTCATTAAACATTATTGGGCCCGTTTACTTTTTAATATGTAATATACCCATTAAATTAATTATATAAACTATTGTTCTTCCTAAAAATTACTTTACCCTATATAATAACTCATGAAAATACAAGATAATAAAGTTAGCAATTTTTTTTTTACACAGGTATAAGTTAAGTGAGAGGCTGTACCTCGTCGAAGGCTTCAAAGATATCTATGCTGGGTTGATGGATGGTGCAAAGCACAGTTCGTCCAGTGTCTACAGTGTTCCGAACTGTTCTCATCACAATCGCGGCAGCTCTTGCGTCGAGGCCGGAGGTGGGCTCATCCATAAATATTATTGAAGGATTGGCCACCAGCTCAACTCCTATGGTCAATCTCTTTCTTTGCTCTGTAGACAGACCGTTCACTCCAGGAAGACCCACCAGACCTTCCCTTAGGTTATCCAGCTCTATAAGTTCCATTACTTCCTTCACGAACGTCTACGGGAAGAAGCACCATGGTTGTTTCAAATGAAGTGTTCAAATAAAATGATCAGTTCACACACAAGACAGGAAGCAAGACACAGCACTCGGTAAATACATACCTTTCTTGTTTCAGGATTAACTTCTTCGGGAAGACGGAGCCAAGCGGAGTAAACCAGGGATTCGTATACTGTAAGATTGGGAGAATGAATATCATTTTGTTCGCAGTAACCGGAAATGCGTGCAAAAGATTCTTGTTTCTTGGGATAACCAGAAATGGTGATTGAGCCTTCAATATAGCCGCCAGTCTTCCTCCCTGCAAGAACATCCATCAATGTAGTCTTTCCAGCTCCGCTCACTCCTACTAAAGCCGTTAGTACTCCCGGCCTGAATGATCCGCTCACATCGCGCAACAACTGAAGTCTGTCCTCTACAACTCCTCTTCTCTTCATTTCCTGCTTTGCATGAATGTTTGTATTAGATTATCTCATTGCAATTGCAATCTATAAATATATATATAGAAGACTACAAACATCATACCGCAGGCATATCAACGTAATAGTTGATGTGGTGAAACGTCAACGACAACGGCTTGAAAGGTAAAATCATTCCCTTTTTTGCTGCTGTTGAGACGTTGCTACTTCCCTCCCGTGATGTTCCATCTGTAAAAAGTTTTCGGCGAAATTCATTTCTCATTTTCCGACTTTACATATCAACCAAAGTCCAACAAAATGTTAAATTTCTTTCTGATTAAATCTAAAATATGACGCGCAAGAAAACAGTTTCAGCCTACCTGTTGTTTGTATTTCAGTGGGTGCAGATCTGCTAAACGAAAGCCTTTCCATTTCGTAACTTTGCTCCTTTTTCAGATCATCTTCGGAAACTATTGCCTGGGTTTTTCCAACAGCTGATGTGTACACCCAAAATTATTTATCGAGGTCCATCAGGTTGGGAAAAAAGGTACTAGATCAAAGTGGGCATCAATTGAAATCTTACAAAGTTATTATATAAGCAGGTTAAAGTCGTACTTACGGTTCAGGTATTGCAATGCTAGTGTAAAGACAAAATGACATAGAATGATGAAGCCTACGAGCTCTCCCACACCAATCCAATACCAGTAGTCATGGGGGAAGATCCCACGAGATTTCAGCAATTCGACGCCAATATTTTCATTTGGCTGAAAGCAAAAAACATAACTAGTTGAAGCATGTTTTGTCGTAAAGCCATTTCTTTTTATCGAGAATCCAGGCTTTAGTTAGTAATATATACAAAACCTTTTTCCACGTCGTTGCCAAAAACTCATTTACTGCAATAGCATTCTGACCGTACATGAGAGGTGATATCCAGTAGCCCCATATCCACCATCCTTTTATATCCTCTGTGCAGTAGTAAACACAGCAGTACACTTTACTTTGATTGAGATTTGTTTGTTTTGTTTTGTTTTGTTTTTTTTTTTAAATATTATAAGTGGCAATCAATTCTCAAACTGAAATATATACCTCTTGATACTATGAATCCGCCTAGGACAAAAATTACCATGAGAGCGAAAATGCCAACGGTATTTCCCAATAGCAGATTCCGTGTCAGAGCAGCTAGGAAACGGAACAGTCCGAAGCCCGCCTGATGGACGACGACCAAGAGTAAAAATTGTCGGAAGAACCTGCACAAATTAGAGGAAGCAAGCATGATTTAGATGGGGGGGCGTGGTTCGACATCAGGGGACATCAAGCAAATGTAATAAAATGATGAAAGAGCTCCACACCCTCTACGAAATTCAGAAGGGTTTGCCCCCCTATATACATTAAAAAGACAGAAGATCTTGATTTAGATGTGCCCTGTAAATAGGCAAATAAATAGCTACCGACGAATATCGTTTTTACCTGCTTGGATTTGGGGCAAAACCAATGGTATAGTAAGTAATAGCGACCCATGTGATAGACTCTATTAAGGAAATAGGAATGTACGTAACGAAGATTGGGGTCGAGTAGGCCCAGGCAGGATAGAACATAAAATCTCTCTGTTTGTAAAATACAGGAAGCTTTTCAATCGTGGTTACCAATGCCGAAACCCCGTTGAACATATTAAGAACCAGAGCCAGAAAGAGAGCTCCAATATAGACGGATGCATCCTCCACAGTTCTGTGATGCATTTTTGTACGAAGGAAAATCGACATGGCCAGAAGAGCTACCGTAGTTATCTGAAAAAGATGGTGCAATTATTATTCTTATATTAAAATTAAAAAGCAAAGATAAATCAAATTTGAAGTCAAAATAAATCGATTTCTCATGTTCGAATTCTTTAAACCTGGAAGAATTTAAATATATGGACAAAGGAATTCCTCTTCATGATTAAAACTTCTCTGTCGAAACATGCTTTAAAGAGCTCTCTTTGGGATAAACCGTATTTTTGAGTGGTGAGAGCAGCGGGATGGCTTTCTCTTTCATCGAATGGCACTGACAATGTTTGTCTGAGTGTGGCTCCTACATGAAAATTTTGAAACGCTTCTGAAAACTCCTTCACTGATACATATCGGTATGGCTGACTCTCGTTCCACCAGTATTGTTCTTGGTCTTTACGCGAGGTTACCTGACGGATAAATAAAAAATGAGCAATTAAAGTTAGTTAAAATTAAAAAACAGTTGCATTTTTTTTGCGATGAGTCGGAAATGAGCTATGAGCTATTTACCTCTTGCAGGAAATCCGCAACACCTTTTCTTTCGGGGCATTTAAATCCCATGGATTCAAAGAACTCAACAACGTATTCTCGAGGTCCATGGTAAACCAGAAAACCTTCGGATATGAGAATGACATCGTCGAAGAGATGGAACACTTCCGGCGCAGGCTGCAGAAGAGCTATGACCATGCTTGTCTCCATAACGTGAACGTACTGCCCCAGGCATTGCACAATCTGATATGTCGTCGAGCTGTCCAGACCCGTCGAAATTTCATCCATCAGAAAAACTTTCGCACCCCCGACAATCATCTCCCCTGTTGTCACTCTTTTTTTCTCACCTCCCGAAATCCCTCTGTGCATGTTATCTCCTACCAGCGTATCTGCGCATTTCTCTAAACCCAAAATCTGCTCCACCACCGCCACCAACAATAATAATTTTACTTCCTAGTAATATGTAATCGAAGATTCTGCACACAGAATTTGTTAACACTTTACCTTTAGGACATAGTCCGTCGTCAAGTTGGATCTCTGTCCCTCTATTGATGTTGCCTGCAAATTAAGTGAAAATAGTTAAAGATTTTATATAGTGCTTCCATTAAAATGAAAGAAACGTGCAGACTGCTTGCAATTTCACTACAAAACATTACATGTACAGTGCAAAAAATAAATTTCACAAGATAAATAGAAAAGCTAATAGCAAAACCACTGTTCAGTCATTTTATTTATAAGAATAATTTGTTGCTTTGATTCAAACTCGGAATATTAAATATGGCAGGTGTTTCTTTCGGAAAAGTTTAAATTTTACGATTTTAAGTTGTTTAACTCGAATAACCGATAAAACTTTGAATTTAAACAATTTTACAATTTCAATTTATAATTTTTTTTTTAAATTTAAAACATCTGTGCCTCTACGTTGCAATAAAAATAAAAACTTGCAATAAATATCCGGATGTGCATAATCCAAAAATTAAAAAAATTAAAAATAATAATAATGCAATAACCATAATATCTTGCTTAACCCAGTAAGTCATAATTTTCTATGCATAAAAATATTCCTTGTTAGTGATAATAACTAGGAAATCTTGCTTAACGACGTAAATCATGCTTTTATATGCATAAAAATATTCCTTGCTATTAACAGCCCGAATATTTCTTACTACTGCTACTAACAGCTTTATTTTCCTAATAGATTGTGCTCACATAAAACTTGCTCCAATCGCTTAGAAATATTGGATATCTACCTTCATAAACAGATCAATATCTGGATCTGGTTTCAGGCCAAGCTGCTTCTCTCGTCTAGAAAGTTCACTCAACACATCTGCAGCCTCATCCTCTGATTATTAATCCCGTTTTCTGGATAATAAATCAAGTAGAATAGAACTAGAATAAAACGAAAACAGAAATATATACCATATCTTGAACCAACGCCTTGACAACGAGAAGAGAAGTCCAAGGTTTCTCTCACAGTCATTTCTCCCATATGCAAATCCTGCTGGCCAATATAAACGGAAGTCCTTTGCGGCACGAACTCGCTCATTGAATGTCCGTTATAAGTAACTTTTCCTTGAACCTGCAACAGAAAATAAAGAAATACGAGAAATGCCTGAATTCCATTGTTATATTTTAACGGTGATAACAACTAAATAACATGTATATCTGATTCAGTTGAAAATGTGACATACTTGGAGGCTCTTGTCTAGTTTTCCTGCAAGGGCCAACAACAGAGTAGTTTTGCCCGAGGCAGGGGGGCCAAGCAGAAGCGTCATCCTTCGTTGTACCAGACGCAAAAGCGAAAGCAAAACATGAGACGAATAATGAGACCTTCAATCAGATTAATCGCTTAAGCAAATTAAAGGTTTTGAAATATTTATTGTTTACCTTCCTGGTTTGATTACACCGCTCACATTCCGAAGAATCCTCAACGTCTTCTTTTTACTCCGAATCACACCAAGTCTAACCAACGCATCCTAACGATGAGAATTGTATTCAGTCTTATGCTTTGTTCAGACGCTAATGGGGGCAGAGACAGACATACTATTAATTCTCACCTCTGCAATGTTAGCGGTCCAATTTAATAGTGTGGGCAACGCCCGCTGTCCCGCGTAGACGTTAGCAGAAACATTCAATTCTTCGAAACGGATTTCGACCTCGGGCAAGACGATGCCAACTCTACATTCCCAACAAAACAAAATCAAAATCGATAAATTTAAGCATATATTTCAAAGAAAGTTTTCGAACCAAAAATTTCAAGAAAATTTTCGAACCAAAAATTCAAAGAAAATTTCCTAACCTGTCTAGCCTCTGACGGACTTTCTGAAGAAAGCGTTCGTTGTCTTGGTCTGCTACTTTTATGATTCTGTCTACCAATTGTTTCCGAATTTCAGGGTGGATATTCCTAACGTCAATTTGGCCCTGAGAGGACAAGGGTTCTTGTGGTTGTGCCGCTGCTGTTCCGTCTATGTGTTCTTCTGTAGCTTGTGTAAGTATGGAAGTTCTCAGGCGGTCGTAGGTGGGGAGCCTCTCTATAGCAGCCCACACCAAGGCTTCATCCTCTTCAAATCTTCGTCTCGACGATTCGCTTCCATTAAAAATAGAGGTTCTCGAGCTCAATGTTCTCCCAATCTTCTCCATTTGCTCTCCCAATCTTTTTAACCGCAGTCGCTCTCTCCCTCTCAAGGTGCTTGAAATATCATTTCGTACGCCTTTTAATTTAGTTTAAAGGCCTCTCCTTCATCCGTTGGATTTTGTAACCGGGGCTCCTGGATCAATGATTCTGTCAGAGTTGCAGTATCGGTTTTCAAGACGGATGACCCTCTGCAATTCTTTCTTTGGCTCTGCAAGCTTCCTCAAATCTTTGCCGCTGTTACAAGCTTTCCCCTCTCCATTTATAATCGCAGATTGAAATTTAATATGTTCGGCGCGTTAAATCTTTGCCGTGCTCTTAAAAGCTTACCCCTCTCCACATATAATCGCAGATTGAAATTTATAATATTCAATACTCCGCGCTTTCTGCCCTCCGGATTGCGGAGGCCAGCTTCTGTGTTCTGCCATGGACCTCTCCTCTCTATTTTTAGAGTCTAACCATACATAACACACAGATGATACTCCTCTCTACTCTAAAGGTCTAACCATACATAACACACATATTAAATGATATAACTCCTCCGTAATAATAGTAACTCAGTCCTGATAAATCAAATGGTAAACATCCTTCGCAATAATAATAACTCCCTCCTTATAAATCAAACGTCCTTCGTAATAATAACTCCCTCCCTTGATATTGTTATTCTTTTCAACTCATTTTATAAATAAGTTTCCCTTGATATTGTTATATTTTTCAACACATTTTATAAATAAGTTTTCGAAAATACATCGCACCATGATTTTTTCACATCATGATTTTTTCTTTGCATTAATGGATCCACAACCTTTCCTTTCGAGGACAAAAACATAGGTGCAACGTCAACGTCAAGATATGGCAAACAGTTCCGAGGCATTTATGATGGCATTTAAGTAGTAGGTAATGTGATCGACCCCTAACGTCTGCCAAAACAGTTGGCACCAGGGATGTAGGGAAATGAAACAGACAAGGAGCACGCTGACATGATAGATGGGCTTTGGACAACCTATTGAACTTCAATGTGAACACAAGGGGATCTTTGTACGTGTGGCAAGGGATGAAGGGTTGTGGAAAATAGGAAACTATTGTGTATTATAATTAGTTTGGTGATTATGTATGTATTATTCACTAAGATTTAAATTTAATTATTATTAATATTTTTATTATAAATTAAAGTTGATGAAATTAAATGATTGAGTTTATGTTATTTGATATAGTAATTTTATTTTGAAATAAGATTATTTTAATTACATCCATGAGATCAATATATGGACTAAGAATTTTAATATAAGATGGGGTTTGGTGTACAACTCTACTACTTTTTGAATTCAAACCTTGATCTCCTATTCAAAAATTTTAAAGTTTAACAACATCTAAAAAATAAAATTGTTTAACAAAGTCAAAAATATCAACATCATCTCATTCTTTTTTGGAGTGTGTTTTTTCTTTTGTTGATTTTGATAAGAAGTTACCTTGTTTACCCCCAAGGGCTAGGTGGATTGGTAAGTGCATGTCTGGCCAAGCACTTACCAAGAACCAAGAGGAGACCTAGGTTCAAACCTTGGGGGCAAGCCTATTAAAAAGGTAGTAGTCTGTTACAAATCCTTTGTGTGTGTGCTAGATTGACGATGACGACACGAATCTCGAGCACTCGGTGGTCCATTTCACGTCGGGCTATAAAACAACGAGGTGGAATAGGTTTGGTGGATGCAACCCCTATGGTTTGAACCCTACGCTTGTTAACTACTAAAAATAGTGTGGTTGTAACCAACTCTCCTATCAAGCAAAAAAAAGAAGAAGTTACCTTGTTCTTTTAATTCTCAATTCTTCAAAAAGTTTTATTAATGAGTTTACTTTTAGAGTGTCCTCGTATGCAATCTTTTTTTTTATTAGGTAAATAAATGGGTGGGTTTTTTTAAGAGGGTCCTCAAAACCTATTTGCAGTAAAGTTTCATATATCCATTTAAAACAAATCTCTAACAATACTTTAGCAAAACCAAAGCATAATAAGTTACATACATTTATCATACAACAACAAAACCCCAATGAAACCCCAACAAAACTAAAGCATACCTAGTTAGAACAATACAAAAGAAACCCAAAAATTAGCAAAATTACATCTTTTTAAAGAAGGTTCTAAAAACCACACACTACATTTTCTCCTCGATAGTTGGGTTGTGTGGCAGCACCTCATACTTCAAGCTTGCTACTCCCTAATATTATGTTTGATTACATATATTTATGCCCTCTTAAATCAACATCCATGAGACCACTAGAAGAAATGACTGGGGCAAAATCCTCCATGTTATTAGTAAACTCCTAGACTCTTCTTCTCCCCACTAGGAAGTAGGGAGCATAAACATTTGTTATAATAGCATCTGAGGGCTAAGTGGATTGGTAAGTGCTTGTCTATCCAGGAATTTACCAAGAAGACACATAGGTTCAAACCTCGGGGGTAGCCTGTTTGCAAAGGTAGTAGTCTAGTCTGAATCCTCTGAGTGCACGCCGAATGACGATGACGGTATGAATCCCAAGCAACCAGTGGTCCCCTTCACGTCGGATCAACAATAACGAAGCAAAATAGATTTGGTGGAAGTAGCCCTTGTGGTTTGAACCTTGCACTTGTCAATTACTAAAAATAGTGTGGTTGTGACCAACTCTCCTATGTAACCAAAAAAAAAAAAACATTTTTAATAATCCAAGAAAAATAAAAAATATTTGTAATAATCCAAGAAAAATAAAAAACAATAGAATAGAATAAATCTAAAATAAACCTATCATTCTTCTTAATACAGTCATCTAAAAAAGTGTTCAAATTCCAAAGGGTCCAAATTCCCGTAGAGGCTCCTATAACTTCACTTATTGCCCACTTCACCCATTGAGTGGTAGGGGCAATCATTCCCTTGACATTCCAAAATATCAACTTCATTTTTTAGACCTATTGGGGGTTTTATAAAAAAAATAGTTGAAATGGAAATCCCAAGAACCTAGCTATGTGGCCAACCATAGTTGTCCCATCCAGGTATACCGCATGGCATCAATCACAAGGGATTGTTATTAGAGTATCCATAAGGTGGGGCATAGGGGAAATGGAGCCCATGTTAGCCTATACCAGCACATAGGACATTCACCAATTGTGCCACGTATTTGCAGGGTGGAGGAAGGGGGAATGGAGCTTGGGTCAGTCTTTACCAGCACCCAAGACATTCACCAACTATGCTACACAATATCCCAGTTTCGCATCTGATATGGTGTGAACTAGATTTCGGTTGGGTTATAAGTATTTTTTCTTTCCATTTGACCTTTGCATCTATGCACTTTATTTGTTGTATTCATAGTTTCGATTAAACTCATTAATGTATAATTATTTTTTCCTTTCTAAATTTCTAGTCCACATGATAAGTCTAATTTTTCCCTCACACTACTTAATTTCTTTGTTAAATTTTGGGGTTTCATAAAATTTACTACTCCATTTATCCATCCATTTGTTGTTTTGTTTAATCTAAATGTATTTTCTTCTATTTAGTGTTTCTTTGATTACCTATTTTGACAACCTATTATCGTCCTCTTTATGCTTTGATATTCCCTACCTTATACCTTATTCTTTTCCAAGCAAGGTGTTTTTTCTTTTGGTATACCCATGCTTCTCTAGGGAAACCCTAGTTTTATGGTTGATTTTATGATTTGGATTTAAGTCATTCTTAACTTTTGTATTAGCACAGAAAGAGAATCATTATGGAGGATGTTTATACCATTTTTGAACTTGATATTCATGTCCATGTGGTTCCTCTAGATTGGCTAGAGTAAGTTCTTTCAATAGTTTATCCTTCTCAATCCTATACCTTCCATGCATAGAAATTTTTTGAAGCCCTAAAGACTCTAGCTACCTCTTGAAGTATCCCTTAGGATCATAAGACCAAAAGTCCTTTAACTGTTCTAGCCATATGCTTCTCAACTTCTTATCAATTATTGTGAAGAAGCCCTATGGCTTTAGAGTAATGGCTATGATTTATTATTTGGTTGTATAATAGGTCAATTTATTTTGAACTTTAAAATACTTTAGGTCCACATAGTCCAACTATCACATAAATTTAAGGTTGAACATGTAGTCTAGAATAAATATAAATAACTTAAATGACATCACAAAGAATCTAAAAAGACAAATAAAGGATCTATGCTTTCCAAGGTAGAAGTAATCATATCATTTGATCAAACTTGAGTATGTTATAGGATTAATCAACTATCTTATACGTTTTCTCTTATCCCATTCATGATGGGATGGTACACTACATCATAGAACTCATAAGACTTATTCCCTTTTTACTTTATAGGGTAAACCTATACATTTAGAAATGGGTAGGGGCTTATTATTTTGGCCACTTTTATCTAATTGTAGCATGGAAAACTAATTCTTATTTTGGCTCATGATGAGCCAGATTAGAGATGAATTGTAGGTGAATCTACTACTTTCCTTAAAGTATCATAACTACTTATTCATCTAATCTACGAGATATTTTGCATAGTCAAGCATTTGTGAGTGCTTAGGTCGGTCATATCTATTACATTTTCCCTATACAATATTTTTATGGAATCCACATATCAAGACCGTCCTCTCTTTTCAAAGAAACACTAAAGTTGTTGAACCATTCTAATAAATTTAAGAATTTAAGTTTTCTTAGGAATTTAATGGCAACCAGGGGTAACTAAAGAATCATGCAAACTACCCTCTCATCTAAGCCACATTGATACCAAAAAAAATGAAGGAACAAAAAGGATATTTTCTAAAAAAAATAGTAAAGAACAACCAAAGTTTGTGAACAAACTAAAAAAATTCAATCCACCAATTTTTTAATAAAATTACTTCATAAGCTAGGACATCACTAGATAAAAAGAATTAATTAACCAAATGGATTGAATGCCAAAATATGGATATATGTTGAACCTATTGGTGAATATTTATCTTTAGATAATCAATTGTTATGGGATAGAGAGGTCCTCATGATCTAATATCCAACTAGGGATTTTTGTGAAACCCTAATAAATTGTTACACATAATCTTCTACAAACTACTTTTAATAATTCCACACTACTTATAAAACCACCATAAAAGAATCTAAATTTAAATTTAAAGTCCATTAATGAAGATCCATATCCACTCTAGTACCAATTAAATTTTATCAATATATTCATAAACAAATGAAATCAATGCATTACTCAATAATACTTATTTTAAAAAATGCATTACTCAACAAAGAAAAGATAAATCTCATATAAGCACAATAAAAATAAGCATATCCCCGTAGACATCAAATAATCTCACTAAAAAATAATATGCATTTCCAATCAATGAAGAAATGGCTAGACTTAAGAGGTGTAAAGACATAAAATGACCTTAGGTCAATATTAAATAAACATTCTTAAGGTTTATTGTTAAAATATTATAGTAAATCCATCTATAGAAGGTGTATAATGGTCCTTACGATAATATGTAAGTGAATACAATGCAATGTTGCTTGTGTCCTCTAGTGAATATTAAGACTACAAATTTCAACATTCCTCCACTTCTCACTTTGACCATCCTCCTTATTTCATCCCTTTTTTATTCTTCATTAAATATTTTTATGATTTAATTCATTGTTGTTGTTTTAGTTTATAATGTATTTATTTTATATATATTAAGTTTTATAATCTTACATCTTAAATTCAACACTTACATCTTAAGTTTTATAATATTTCAATTTACTCAAAAGTATATATATTTGATGGTATGGTAAGACTTTAACTCCATCCATCCTTCTTTCGGTGGTATTATTCCTCTCACTTAACAACACAACTCTCCATAGTTCTATCATTTGGTTAGTTCTTCAATCTCAAAGTAAAATTTCAAAATGTTTACTAATAAAGTATAAGAAAGAAAAATGTTGCATCAAATCAAGCACAAGAACAATACTTGTTCCTAAAAATTTAAACTGAAGGACTTGTTTATCATTAATGTAAGAATATTAACTTCAATAGTTTAAGCAAGCCACTAAACTTGTATAGATTTCGAAATTTGCAAAATTACAACCTTAATACTAGTTTTATTTTTATGGTTCCAATAAATAAGTTTAGCATATATATCTACCCTTTCAGGAAAAAAAATTCATATAGTAAAATGCCACAAACATTTACTAATCCAAGTCAAAGAAACAATAGGTAAAGATCTAATAAATATAGAGTTGAAATATTAGGCATGATATTACCTTCCTTCTATATCATTGAACTTGCTTAATGAACTAAGAATGAGAAATAACTACATAAATACAGATTTTTACCTCTACATCATAGAGGCATCTTGTCAAATAAGTTGTTATCATCCTATTCAAATGAAACAATCAACTTAACTTTGTGAAATGTATCAAGATAAATCATTATAATAAGAGGAATTAATGGTTTATATTTCAAATGGTATCCCATATTGGCCCCTCATCAAGTCCCACTCACTATAAGGAAAGGGGTTCAATTTTTTAATCTAGGGATTACCAAATTGGTTTTCCTATCCATGAAACCTTTAGAATACTAAAAAAACTACTTATAGCTTAGAAACATTCAACCATATTCAATATATAATGTTTGATAATAAATTTTATTGAAAATTTTCTTTTAGTAATAAGACTCTAAGTATGGTTTAAAATCCATAAATGGCATGGTCATAGGTCCATTCTATTCTAAGGGAATATCTCATTTTCTATAGTAAAGCCCTTGTTTATAGATATAAAATGGATTATCTTAAACAATGATATATCATTACTCTAACATTTAAGAAGAGCTTACAACACCACAAATATCATTAGTCTAGCATTTAAAAAGAGCTTACAACACTATAAATATCACTTGATTTAAGGGCAAACACTTAAGGGAATAAATTTGAAATGCTATACCCTACCAAAATATATGCATGGTTGATTTTTTGTCTATTATGAATTCTCCTCCTTTCCAAGCTCTCTTTTGTATACAGACATCAAATATCCCCATATGCTAGGAGGAAGGCAGTGTCCTTTCTTATCTATGGCTTACATATCATGGACCTTGTCCTTAACTAGTTAATTTTTTCAAACAAGTAGATGCATTGATGCAATATTGGGTAAAGATCAAGTAGGAGTCATAATATTTGGTAGTCCATACTTGAGGCCATTGTATTATCCTTCTCCATTAATATATACACCTCTTTGAGAACATGAAAACAAGGTTCACATGGTATTTTACCCTTCAATTATGAATTCCACAATATTTTAAATATTTGAATCTACTTCACTAAAGTTTAAAACTCTCATTTACCCATTAACTAGTCATGAATGAAATTCTATGATAAACTCAATCACTTAAATTACTCTTTTTTACATGGTGATAAGTTCACTCAAAAAGAATTAATCTTAAGAAAATCAAACATGCATATAAAATTCTATTAACTAAAATGGATAGTTGAAGTTGATAACATTATCCTTTAGTGGATCACTCTATATCATTTTCTATTTATATAATCTTAAAGAAAGATTTTTTTAAAGAAAAGATGAAATTTTTACTTGACATCCTCTAAGCTCCTTAAAGATTAGGGTAAGTACAAGAGATGATAAATAAAGAGTCATAATTAAAATAAATTATTAAACTCAAATTTACATTTATTAAAGTTTTGGGATATCTCCTTAATTTCAAAATGACATCTAATTCTTTGAAGTATCATACCAACCATAAATTACAATTAATTACTATAATACCATAAAGCGATGATAACTCAAACTAAATTCAATAAAAGTAATTTTGGACCAATTAGTATTAGCTCAACTAGTTTAATTCCTCAAATTTTAAGGAGAAAACTGAGGTTCCAATCTTGCAAAGCAATACATGTATAATAATCAAGCTATTGTAATACCACTATATAGTCAAGATGCAATATAGATGGAACCGGTCTCAACGCCATATAACCAACCAATTAAATAAAATAAAAGTAATACTAAAATGATATCATGTAACAAATATATAATCAAGAACACAAGCTTATACTAAGAGAGGGGTGAACAGTATAAGACCACTTTTTACTTTTCTTTCCCAAATAGTATTAATTAATATAATCAATGACAATATCAATAACAATAACCAAAGCAATGCACCAATCATCACACACAATAAAGACACATATTTTAAAGTGGTTCACCCAATGTGGGCTACCTCCATAGAGAAAATATTTTTTCTAAATATTTCTCAAATAATCTTTTGGGAATCCTTTCCAAATTACAATGTTTATGGATCTCTGTCCAAAGGAGATGTTGATCCCCTAATATCAAGTTTTGGATCTCTTCCACAGGAGAACTCTTTCCCCTTATGCTCTGGCTAGTGATCTTCTAGAAGACTTTATCTCTATGTTGCTCTGATTGGTGGATCTCTCTCCACTTGAAGACTTCTCACTCAGATATGTCTTCAATTGTCCTGGCTGCTATATCTCTATCCACTGAGACTCTGTCCTCTATACTATGTCACCTACAAAGCTCTGTCTCAATACTATACCAAACACAGTTCAGTCGGTCTAGCACAGTTTGCTCAATCTCTTGCACTAAACATAATATAGTTGATCTAGTACAATTTTCCTCAATAGGTTCACTCAAAACCTGCTCAAATCTGCTCAACAGGTTCACACAAAACCTGTCTAAATATGCTCAACAAATCCTCTCTAGGACTTGCTCAAATCTGCTCAATAAGTCCTCTCTTGGACTTGCTCAAATATGTTTAGCAAGCTTTCACAAAAGCTTAACTCAAAATAGTCCACAAGCCTTCTCAAAGACTTGTCTCAAATCTATTTAACAAGCTCACACAACTTGTTCAATCTCATAGAATCATAAATATAATTGTTAGAGACTCAATATGTTCTATAATCAAAGTACAGTCAACATCTCAATTCAATCTCAACTCAAATCTCAATCTCAACTTAATAGAAGCATAAAGAGAATTGTTAGAGACTCAATATGTCCTATTCTTAAATCTCAATCTCATAGAAGCATAAAGAGAATTATTAGAGACTTTATATGTTCTATACTCAAATCCCAATCTCAACTCAATAGAAGCATAAAGAGAATTGTTAGAGACTCAATATATCCTATTATTCAATCTCAATCTCAACTCAAATCAATCTCATAGAAGTATAAAGAGAATTGACTCTATATGTTCTATACTCAAATCCCAATCTCAACTCAATAGAAGCATAAAGAGAATTGTTAGAGACTCATTATGTTCTATTCTTCAATCTCAATCTCAACTCAAATCAGGACATAGAATAGTTTGTTTTATGGAACTTGAACAACCATTTCACACATCCACTTGACTAGGCTAAACCAACTCAAGTAAACCAATCACATCAAAGAACAACCCTTTCTCACAAACCCTAGTTCAAGCATGTATCAACCAACTCAAAATGTTTCCAACAACGCTTTATATCAAGTCTCACATAACAATGATACTCATGTTCTTTTCTAGATCATGTTCAATTTCATTTCATCATCAATGGGCTTCAACAACAATGCTAATGAAACAAGGTTTAAATACAACTCACAAATAAAAAAACCTTGAAGCATTCAACCAACCATCTTCATAAAGGAAACTTCAATTAATCCTTTCACTCCAATGATATTTTAGAAATCAACCACCACAAACAATCAATAGGAGAATGTGCACATACCTTTTTGATGCCAATAAGTTATCCATAAAATTTGCCACACTTAATCACAACTTTCCTTTTCAATATTAATAAGGTTTAGTGGTCTTTTAAATAATCACAATAAAAGCATAACTTAGTTTACACCCTTTTCACTCCAACTTCATAAACACATCCACCAAAGTCTATTTTAATAAAAACCCTTATTAAGAATAACCCACAATAAATCTCTCAAAATCACTTTAACAACTCCTTATTTCTCCTAAAATCAATTCTCCATTTCCATCAAAATAAAACATATTACAAATATGCTTTTGCAATAATAATCACAACCCTAATGATAAAATTTAATTCCCATTAAATACCTTATAACTCCAAAATTTAGGGCTAATAAAAATTATTAAAGGCAAAAACGTAAATACCTCTCAAGGGGATTCGAACCCCCATCCATCACACACCACGAGCATCTTAGCCGCGACTAAGATTCCAACCGAGCCAAAGCACTCATTGGAAAAGCAAAGGCCAAAAGGGCCTTTAATCTTCCTCCGCCTGTCGCAAAGGACAAAGCACCAAAGCGCTTCCCACACGCTGCCGTCAAGGGGATTCGATTTTTGATATTTGCACTGTCCACAGTCATAGAAAAATCGATGCGCCAATGCGCCACGTCTCATACCACGTTTGAGATTTCCAAATTATTGCACTTTCTTCGCTGCTTCCTTTTCAACAATTCGCACGAGCTCTTTCGAATTCCAAGGCAATTAACACACGAGAGCAAGGATAATATTTGGTTTAATTGCCACCCCTTTATATAGTGTTTAATAACACTTTGAAGACGTTGGTGGAAATATTAAAATTGTATTTGCATGATGACGTCGACGGAAAATTTTCCATTTAAATTTGAATTTAAATTTTAAATAATTAAAATTTAAACCAAACATTAAAACTCAAATAACTCCATCATCGGGGCACATTTTTCGACGAAACGAAAGCCTAATGTAGGTTTTAAGAAAAATCCATACCAAATCTGTTGTCCATGGTTTTAAATAAAACCTTTTATTTTCCCTACCTTGGTTTTCACAAAAACCCTTCATAAATCCTTTTGACATTTATTGCTCTATTGACATCAATAACAACATTTCAGCTTAGGGGCTCAAAATGTCCAACATATAATTTATAACGCCATACACCAATACAAAACCATATAACCAACCAATTAGAAAAAACAAAAGTAATACTAAAATGATATCATGTAACAAATATATAATTTATAATGTCATACACCAACACATAATTATACCACAATCCAATAACCAAACTACAAAGGAATATGAGAGAGGGGAGGGCTATGGTCCCTCCCCTGCTCCCCCTCCCATGGCTCCTGGTTCCTGCCCAGTCCCTGGCTCAACCCAGGTCATCCCTCCCGGGGAGTGGTTGTTTGCAGATGATCTCCTGGGGGGAGATCCTTCTCCACTATCTGTGCCCCTCCCGGTCGGCTAGGGTTTCCTTGGTTGTTTTTTCGGACTGGTGCTTCCCAGGGATCCTTGTTTGGTTGGGGATCCCTTCCCTTTTTCCCTCAGGCTTCCCCTTGGGGTTTTTTGCAGGTTATTCGCATGGATCTGGTCTCCTGCGTTTCTCGGTGCGGTGGAGGTGACGGTTTAGGGTTTGGACAGCTTCCCCCTTTTTCTTGTGAATCCTCGACGAGCTCTGTGCTTGGATGGGATTCTTGGTCCCTGCTGTTGGGATCCTCTTTTGTTTTCCCGGGGCGGGTTCCTTGTGGTGCAACTCTCTGGTCACTTCCTGATGGGTCGGATCCTCTCTATGTCGGGTCGTCGGTTTCTGCGAGGATGGCTCTCGCTGAACGAAATGTTTTCTCGGTGGGCGGGATGGTTTCTCCACAGGGCGGGATCCGCCAAATCCGGCAGTTTTCCCGCGAGGCGGGATCCTTTCTTTTCTGCTGGTTTCCTGGATGGCGGGATTTCCCTGTTGCTTCTCGCTAGGCGGGACTATTTGTGGTGGTTTTGACTGCTTCCCGCGAGGCGAGATTTTATTGTAACGGTTTTTCTTTGCTTCCTGTTGGGCGGGATCTTCTCGATGGTGGTTTTTGGCTACTCCCCACTGGGCGGGATCTCCAAAACTACTTTCTTTCTTATTTGTTTGTTTCCCGCTGAGAGGGATTGTTTCATGCTTAATTGTTACCAGCTGGGCGGGATTTCGTTTTGGTGTTCGGTTTCAAGGGATTGATGCCCTAGGCCCATTGCTTATGTAATCGGGTTTTTTTAGGGGTTACGATTTCTGTAATAGGCTTATACATAAAGCCAGGAGGCATGATGCAAGGCTGATTTTGTACATAAGGTTTTGGGATCCTCTATAAAAACCCTTTTTTAATCTACTATAATAATTACCAAAAAAAAAAAACTACAAAAGAATATCATATTATTAAAAATAACATAATTCTTAGAGTTGAAAATCTTGGGTATTACAAGCTCTCTTAATATATAAATGCATCGTTGCCATGAAGAATATCATTGAAAAAAAATATTTATCATGGATTATATAGAGATAATGAAGGCATCTCTCGTTATATACATATTATTTAACAATATTATTTTTAACCATATCTTATTAAAATATATATTTTTTAAAATTTTAAAATGAAGTAGTTTATAGATAATCATGCTTAAAAATATTTTGAAAGTTTAACGTAATCAAATATTATCAATGATGATTATCAATTATAGCATTTAAATGATGAAAATTGCAAAGCTTATAATGAACTTTAAGACAAAAGGTGGTGCAATGTCTTAATTCATTACCTTTGTTGCTGAAACAGATAAAAGATTAGTTAATAAATTTTGTTTGGTTACATAGAAGAATTATAATTATTTTTAATTATATATTTTTTATTTATTTATAATTTAATTAGTTTTAGTATAATTTAACGTTTAATAATAAGATTTTAAAGTTTTTGTAGGGATACTTTAATTGTGTGTTGAATTACGGGAGCGAAGCTCCTTGGTACTATGTCCTCGAAGAATGTGGTCTTAGTTACGTTATTTGTCATACTTTGCCTTTCTTCAAAGGAAAAAAGAATTAAAACTTTAGATAAAAGTTTCAAATTTCAAATCCACTAATTTTTTTTTTAATAGATCTATCTAATAAGTTTAATATTCATAATGCTAATAGTTATTTTTGTTTTTTATACATAGGAGAGTTGGTTACATTCACGCTATTTTTAGTAATTGATAGGTGCAGAGTTCAAATCACAAGGACTGCTTTCAACAAGCCTATACCACTTTGTTATTGTTGATCCGTGTGAGGGGACCACCATTCGCTTGGGACCTAATGTTTGAGGGGACCACCAGTCGCTCGGGACCTAATGTTATCGATCTGACGTGCACTCAAATGATTCAGAACAAACTACTACCTTTACAACAAACATACTCCAAAATTTGAACATAAATCTTTTTTTAATAAGTACCTAACCAAATAGACAACTACCAATTTATCTAACTTTAAAAACATAATGCTAATAGTTGATGTCTACAAAGAAGGTAAGAAATCAACTTACGAGCACCTGCCATCCACCTCTTGTTACACATCATCAAACTTTCAATGTATGTCAACCTCTCTTTAAATGTTTGTTAGGGAATGAAAAGGAAATCTTAACGTTTAGTTGGACGCGATAAGGAAATAATAAAGTTGATATATGATTTACTTTAATAGAGGGTATGTGTGTCCCACTAAGTTTGGTTACATATTTATGAATTTTGACTATCAAAAGTGACAGTTTATGTGTCATTTGTCGCTCTTAGCCATAGAAAGGAGATAGAATACACATCGGATAAATTGCGATATTGTTTTAATACAAATCTTAAAAAACTGTAATATATTGTAATATATATATAATTTTAAAAAATATTTTAAAATAATATTATTATTTATCTTTTATTAAACTATAAGATTGAAATTAGGTAAAAATAAAAGATATTATGATTATTGTAATGATAAATTGTGATATTGTTTTTATATAATTTTAAAAAATATTTTAAAATAATATTATTTCTAGCATTTTTATATGAAACAAATATTATTATTTATCTTTTACTAAACTATAAGATTGAAATTAGATAAAGATAAAAGAGATATCATAGGTGCATATATTATTACTATCATTGTTTGTATAATTTAACTATGGTAAAATCTATATATATATATATATATATATATATATATATATATATATATATATATATAATTTCAAAGTGATATGCACCACAAATATATATGAGTTAACTTTTTATTGGTGAACATGAGTATCTACAATCAACTATATATATGATATATTTGATCTAGTAATTACTAGACATAGAAGACTCAAAAGACTCATTCTAATAATAAAATGTATAGTAATTGATTTATAATCAAAGATCATAATTTTTTCATACTTAAGAATAAAACAAGAGTAGTTGTTTTTTTCTTATTAAACTTGCACACCCAAATTTTTACTTTTGGTATATGATGTTCTTGGAGATTATGTGAGACCATATCGTGATGTCTTCAACTTACACATAGATGTTCTTCATATAGAGTTTGTTGTAGAGTGTAATGTAAAATTGATTAATTAAGAATGGATGAAACATGAGGAGGTTGCACAGTTGCACTTTTAGTAGAAAGTATCTAGAAGCAACATGTATATGCAAACAGTTCCCAAGAGGTATAGAAAAAAATTTCTAATCTCAAGAAAGCCATTAAGGACTAGATTGCCAATAAGGCTAAAGTTTAAAATAGGTCAAGCACATTACTACAACAGATGAAGGAAGCAAAGCAAGAGATAGGTGATTAGCCTCCAACTCCTCAATAGTAAGATAGAAGACTTTAATTGAACCGAGAAATAGATCAATCTTTCAAAGAAGAAGCACATTTGAGACTTCAATAGAGAATAATCTGGCTCAAGAAAGGAGACAAAAACATAAATTACTTTCATCTAAAAACAATGCAACACTACTAACGAAATACAATAAGAGAAATTTAGAAAACTAAATAAATTTATTATGATTAAACAGTCATAAAGGAACTAGCAAGATATAATTACTCAACCCTTCTCACAAAGACAATAGTAAAACAACGGGCTCAGGTCACTCTCCTGAACAACGTTCCTCTTTTTTTAAAGTAGAGATAGAGAAGATCTCTCTTTAACACTAACCAAAGGAGAGTTGGAAGAAGTATGTGTTCACTACCCAAGAACAAATCTCTAGGACCAGATGGCTTCACTAACAATTTTATTAGCAGTTTTATGAAATTATAGGAGATGACCTATTAGCAATGATAGAAGAGACAAAGATAAGAGGTAAGCTATCTGGGACAATCAACTCCACTTTCTTAGCTTTAATTCTAAAATAAAAAAATGCAGTTACTTTTGATAGATTCAAACCTCTATCTTTGTGCTATTGTTCTTATAAGATAATGACTAAAATAATAGCAAATAGAATTAAAAAGAAAATTAATGATTTGATAGAGCCAAAACAAGGGGGTTTTATTCCAAGGAAACAAATATATGACAATATTATAATAATTTATGAAGCCCTACACTCAAGCACCAAGTCCAAAAAGAAAAGAATAGTCATTAAACTTGATATGGCCAATGTCTTTGATAGAGTAGATATTGGCTTTTTAATACAAGAGTTAGCCAAATTTGAATTTCTAGCTCAAATGATAGACTAGATAAGAGCATGCATAGAGGGACCTTAGATAGCCCCTTTAATCAATGGATAATCTGCTCACTTTTTTAAAGCCACTAGAGTATTAAGACAAGGATGTTCTCTCTCCCCTTACCTTTATATCCTTATAGTTGAACCTTTAGGGAGGACCCTGACCAAATTAAGAAGAAGGAAAGAAATTTTACGAACTAGAGCAGCTACAAAATATAGAATAATAACTCATGCTCAATTTGTAGATGATACCATTTTACTAAGGGAATCCACAAAACTTAATGTTAGGTTGATCAAAGAAGTTTTATATTGCTTCTCTTTAGCCACAAAGGCAAAGATAAACACCCAAAAGAGTATATTTTAAACTATAAATACTTCAATAACATAAGATAGAGGTTTCTCTTAGATTTTATAAATTCACAAAGGTAGTAATACTTTTAACTATCTAGGTGTTCCTATGGGCTTCTATAAAAAAATAGAAAACTTAGAATGTAATTCTAGAAAATACATCAAAGAGAATACAACAATATAACAATGGTTGGTTGAGTTTGGTTGGAGGAATTATTTTTAATCAAATTGTTATTAGCAAGTATTACCATATATCAATTGTGTGTGTATCATTCACCCTTATATATCTTGTAGAAATTAGATGAAATGTTAAGAACTTTTCTATGGCAAGGGGAAGGCAATTAGATAGGAAAAAAAATTATTTTATTAATTGGGAGACTATTACCAAGCCAAAGGAGTAGGGAGGCCTAGGAATTAGAAAAACAACAATTGTTAGCAAGGCATGAAGTGCTAAGATGCTTCAGAATCTGTACACTCCACTAGACTCTCCATGTAAGCAAATCTTAAAATGCAAATATTTGAATAACTCTAATGAGATCTAGCTTATAAAAGGTATGAAAAGCATAGTAGGCTCCTCCTCAATTTGGAAATATATTGTGGAAGCTAAAGGTATTTTATTAAGTCAAACCTCTTGGCTTTCGGGGGATGGTAAATAGATTAATATATGGGATGATCTAGTCTTGGGAGGATCTCTAATCATTAAGAATTATTTTTCAAAAATAAAAGTAAACATGTAACAATTGGGTGTTAACTCTCTTGTAAGCTGAATTGAATGGGTGAGAGATCCACCCCTACCACATCTTGAGCAAGACTCATGGAGACAGTTGCACATCCAAACTGAAGGGATTAAACTTTCTTCCCAAATTCTAGATCAACTTATATGGGACTCTATTAGTGGATCATGTATTTATTCAATTAGCCAAAGGGTGTTATTACAACAACAAGGTTAGAAAAACTCAACCATAGCGAAGGTATGGAATTACAAGGTTCCCCCTAAACTTCAAACCTTTCTTTGGTTGGTGCTCCAAAACAAGATTATTACTGGAGACAATCTCATTGAGAGGAATATCATGGGGTCTCATATTTTCCATCGGTGTCTTAATAACAACAAAAAAATATCACATCTATTCTTTTAGTTTATAAAAGCAGTCAAAATCTAGATTGAAATAACCTAGCAGCTAGGATCAACATTATCATGAATCTTCAAATCATAAAATTGCCTAACCAATTAGGGCTAAATGTATAAATAGGAACTGAATTACAAGAACCTTATCAGGTAGATATGGTATTCAATTATAATATTTATCATTTGGCACATATGGAAGGACATAATAGGATACTTTTTTATGACAAAAGAACTCATTTTTGAGTGTTAATCAATAGAGTGTTAAGGGAGATAGTCTTGAACAAAAAAACTATATATCATGAAAAAAAATACATTAGGAGATTAAGAAAAAAGGAGATACAACTATTACACCAAATGGATCTCTAAAATCTCATAAATTTTGGGCCATAGGTTAGAACAATCAAACCTTTAGAGATAAATTTCCTTACACTTTTTTTTGATAAAGCCTCTAAAGCAAACCCAGGCCACGTAGCGGCTAGTGATGTGATACTAGTGGCACCATACTATAAAAGCTTCAATTCAAAATTAATTTGGAGAAAATAACCAATAATGTTGCAAAATTGATAGGATATAAAATGGGATAAAAATTGGCTTAGGAACAAGGCATTAAACAACTCCATATGTATGGTGATTCGAGACTTATGATCTCTGTCCTATCCAAGGAGAAGGATTTATCATCAATCCAAATACAAATAGTTTAGAGAAGACTAAGAAAATTGAAACAAAAGTTTGAATCTATAGAATAATTCCACATTTGAAGGAAGCATAATATGGTGGTTGATCGCCTTGCAAATGACACCATAAACATAGCCTATTTGCATCTCAGAGTAATAAGAAAAAGGAAAAGTAGACAACATGAGTGGTATAGATGATATGAAGCATATGGTAATTTTGGAGCCTTTGGAGATTATAGAGCCTTTGAATATTTTTGTGCCCCTAGAGATTTTGATGCCTCTGGATAACCTTGGAACATTGTGTGATTCTAGAGCTTTTGGTGTTTCAAGTTTTCTCGATGATTATGGCACTCTTTGCATCTATGGCACCCTTGGTATACCATTGCATTTTTTGGAGTTTTTCAATTTGATTTGTTCCTTGCTCTTACTTTTGGACAACAATCTTATGACCCCCAAGATATTTATTGGATAATTGTTCTTTGCAAATTTGAATATCTATGTATAAATCATTTTATTTAAAAAATAATTATTAATAATTAATTTATTATTTTAAGTGGTTCTTATTTATGCAAAGATTTGGAGAAAATAAGAAAAGCAATTCTAAATATAAAAAGACAATTAAAAAATAAGAAAAAAATTCTAAAAATAGAAAGGTAATTGAAAAATATAAAAGTGCATACAAATTGCATAATGTAAAAATTCCATAATTATAAATGGGTGAGTGCAAAAAATAGAAAATGAAGGTGAAAATAAAAATAAAAATAAAAATGGAAACCGGATATAGAAAAGTCATGTTATTTTTGGTATGTAAGATGTTTATATATTGGGTTTGAGGTACCTATTGTAATAAGAAATCAGAAAAATTCAAGAAGGATGTAAAGACAAGAGAAATTAGTTGTAGGATTCAAGGAGGATTTAGTTAGATGTAAACTCTAGTTTTATGATTATAAATCAGATCTACAATATAATATAGCGTCATTGTTGTGTATATCTTGGGTTGAGGCATATTTATTCTATGTAATAAATTATTGATTTCTTGCTTAAAATAAGATCTTTATTGGCTATATATGCATTCTTTCTACACTTGTACTAACATTTGGTATCAAACCCAAGGGTTCTAGTTTTCTAGTTTCTAGCTTACAAATTTAAAATTGTTGGTCCAAGCTACTATTGGTTCTTTGAAGAAGAAAAAAGTTCTTGGTGAAATATTTGATCCAAATATTCCTTAACCAAAATTTTGACAAATCTTGTTGGAGAGAAAATATCTACATCGATTGAAGAATCTATCATGGCTCTCAATGGTGCTTCCATGAACATCTCTTTATTCAAATGAGATAATGTTGAGTATTATAAATATTAGTTGAAGTAGATCTTAGTGTGGAAAGGTGTATGGAATAGTTAATGTTGGGTTACATGGCTATGACTAATTGGAGCAGCTTGCCACAAGATCAAAAAACCAAGAAAATAGATGAGGAGAACGTTGATGCAATTTTTTTTGCTACATTCAAAGTGCTATAGATCCTAGAATATATCCTTGCATATTTGGTTATAAAATTATAGTTAAATCATGGACAAATTTGGAGACTTCCTATCAAGAAATGAAGAAGGTAAAGGCATCCAAGCTCCAAAATTTTGATAATATGCAAATGGAGGAAGGAGAAAGCATATGAGACTATTGTGTCAAGGTGAATGAAATGGTGTACAAGATGCATGTCTATGGTGAATCCATTAAAGAGAAGTTGATTATCAAGAAGATCTTGAGATCTTTAATACCTAAGTAACTCCACATAGTTATCACTTTGGAGGAGAGCAAGGACTTGGACAATCTAAAAGTTGAAGAGTTGGTTGGTTCATTCCTGTCTCATGAAGATAAGATGAAATACTACACTAACAATTTGGATCAAGTTCTTGAGACCAAAATGAGGATTTAAAACTCTCAAGAAAGGAAGTCGACAAAGCATAGAGGAGGAGAAGAAGGCACTTCAAAAATATCCAAGCAAATGGAGAAGGAGCAATGTAACTCAAAATAGAAGAACAAACCGAACAAGAAGAATATTACTTGCTACTATTTCAAGAAGCTCAAACATAAGAATAAATATTGTAGGATCTTGATGTCCAAGACCCAATGAGATCAATGTGGTGGAGGCAAAAAAACCTACACGATGGAGAATATTAAAGACTATGTTATGTCATGCAATGACCCTATGGAATCTGGTAAGGAAGTTTGATTTCTTGATAGTGTTTGCTCTAACCACATGTCTACTGACAAATATGGCTTTAAAAAGCTTGATGATAGCTACAACACCCAATTGCACTTAGAATATGGAAATATGGTTCAAGTGGTGATAAAAACAATATGCATATCGACTCTAGACATGGCAAAGGAACCATAAATAGTGTCTATCATGCTCTCAACATGAAGCACAACTTGATAAGTGTGGGGTAACTTATTGAGAGAGGTTTCAAATTGACATTTGATAACAAAAAATTTACTATATATGACAAGAAGAAAGGATATAAGCTTATTGGTATATCTTTTATGAAAATTATGGGATGTTCCCTTTAAAATTCAATATGATATCCACTGATGCTTGTTATATCACTATTGAGGATATAAGTTGGTTATGGCATGAGATATATGGACACCTCAATTTTTGTAGTCTTTATATTCTTCACCAAAAAGGAATGGTTCATGTGCTTCCAAAATTTCAAGTGAAGAGCAAAGATGAAGCATTCAAGGGGTGCATACTTGGAAAACATTATAAGGATAAGTTTCCTTATAGCAAGTGGAGAGCTAGCCAACCATTGGAGTTGGTTCATTCTGATTGGAATTGGTTTATTTTGACTTATGTGGTCCTATGTGTTGCCCAAGCATTGGTAAGAATATTTGTTTCATTACATTCATTGATTATGTTATAAGATATATATGGTTTTTCTACTTGAAGGAGAAATATGAAGCATTTTCATCCTTTAAGAAATTTAAAACAATGGATGAAAATGAAAGTGAAGGATCCATTAAGACTTTGAGTATAGATAAAGGAGGAAAAATTTGCTCCGATTTTCTTGATTATTGTTCCTCATATGGCATCAAAAGGAATTTAACCACACCTTATTCTCCACAACAAAATGGTGTGACAAATATAAAGAATAGGACAATAGTGGAATCAACTAGAAGCATACTTTAAAGCAAATGATTAGAGAAGATGTATTGGGGTGAAGCAGTGAAGACAACTATTTACATACTCAATAGGAGTCCTACCATGATTGGAAAGAACAAAACTTCATATGAGGTTTGGTACGGTAATAAACCAAGTGTTACACATTTTAAAGTATTTGGATTCTTAGCATATGTACATTTTAGTGATGAGAAGATAAAGAAGAAAGATGGACTACAAAAATGTGCCTCATGTCTTCATGGGTTATAGTGATGAGAACAAGACATACAAGTTCTACAACCCTCAAATAATAAAACCATTGTTTCTCAAGATGTTATTTTTGTTGAGAGTAGGTGTCTATGAATATAAATACAAAAAAGAGAAGGAGGTTGCAAGTTGAGTGGGGCCCTCAATGGCTAAATATTGAAAATAAGATGACATACAAGTTACTCCATCAACACCTATTAAGACATCGCCTAATATGGCATCAAGTGGCTCATCTTCTACATCCTAAGGAGGAAAGTGTAAAAGGTTGTTGCTCCCATATCCACCTATACAAATATTGGATCAAAATTTTGAGAGGAGAATAACTCGACTTCAAGCATGATAAGGTAATGAAAATTAAGTTTTCGATCAGGATGACGATGAATTGTGTAGACACCAAATCCTAGCCATTTTGCCCACTATTCCTATTTTCCTACCATTTCTGATTATTATTCACATTTATTTATATATTTATTTTATATATATTTAAATATAATATTTTATATTATATTTTAATATATATTTAATAAATATGTATTTATTTAAGTGAATTAATCCCAACCATCCAATTTCATTTAATCTCGACCATCCATTTACATCAATCCATGCCACACCCTAGATTTATTATCTACCCTTGGATGTGCTTTAATCTCAACCACACGATTAGTGTCATTGAAACCCTAGAATGCCCTAGGTTAGATTATAAATAGGAGTCATTTTGATGGCTCAACCCCTGAGTTCCCTAGATTTTTCTATGTCTGAGTTTACCTTGATTCCTTGAATACCTTAAGTCTTTTAGCAAGCCTTTTTGTGCTCTAGTCCCATTCTATTTGTCGTATTTCACCTCCCTCGCTCATCGTATCCATTGTCGCAACCTGCGCCCTTACCCAATATGCTTCTGCTAAATTCCCCATTAGTCACTAGGCACCCACGGGTGCCTCCTCATCAGTCCCAGGTGCCCACGGGTGTTTCCTACAGTCGTCAGGTGCCCATGGGTGTTTTATGCTTCCATTATTGAAGTCCCTCTAGCCTCTAGGTGATGCTAGGGTATCATCACACCAGCCACTTGCATCAAACATCACACATTAGAAGACAACAAAAAGGTAAAACAAATCAACCCTAAATATATTTATTTCATTGCATATATTTTTGTTTCCGCACTTAGTGTTTATTATTGCATATCGAGGGCATCATGTTGTAGAGCCCTCACATATACTACTAACTATTTTTTGTTTTATTGCATGTAGATCTGGAGCATTACATCAGCATATAGAGTGGCCCAACCTTGGATATCCTAAAATACCACTCAACCATGTTGGGATCAAGAAGCGATTGAAGACACCACAACCTTGCTTCTTAGGGTTTTAGAGAACCCTAAATTGTTATATTATTGTATAAAAAAGGATTCAAGGATCCAAGCTTGTAACAATGGAGTTTCTAGGCTCCCCTCGTCAATAAAGAATTTATTCTATTGTGTAAACTTGTGTTATATTGCATTTTATTTTGTTTAAAGCATTGTTTGTAGTGTTGCATTTTGCATCTTTCAAATTGCGATCATGGTGGGACCCCCTAAGGGTTTCTATTTATGATCTGTTTTACTAATTTGTTTTTTGTTTTCTGTCATCTTGTAGGTTTTTTAGAAGCACAAATTTTGCAAATTCTATCGGATCTAGGGTTTCTAAAGTTTGCAGAAGTTTACCAAAGGTGTGTGAAGTGCCCAGTGGTGTCCTAAGGCAATATACAAATACGTAGAGGTATTTCAAGCCATCCAAAGGCACCCACGGGCATCTCAACATAGTTCAGAAGTACCCAGAGGCATTTACAAAGAGTTAGGAGCAAAAACATAGGCTTTCCAGTAAGTCGACTTCTTAAAACCCTAGCTTTTTATTTTACGTATTTTGGATATCCTCTGTATTTTCATATTTTAAAAAATAAAACAAATCATCATTAAGAAATTTAGAAAATGAACACATATTAGTTTGCATTTGTAGATCTACATTCATTCAAATATTCGGATTAAGGTTTTCATTTTTTTGGGTGCAAACTATTGTATTTTGTCTGCATTTGAATTAAAACTTCATAATCTAGTGTTGCATCTTAGGGTTAAAGATATATTTTTTTGTATATCTAATTTGGAACAATAATAGGTTTCCAAAAGTATCCCTGCCAGTTGGGTGATTCTAGGTAGAGGGGTGGACGAACCCTTCGGTTTTTATTTAGATAGGGGGTCTTAAGTGATGTACTTCACACCCTTTGAAGAACTTGGCAATATTTTTTTGGCTTCTGATTTAGGTTTACGAAATTAATTGTTTTTAACATTATTTTTACACTATAAAAAACATAAACCTTAAAACGAATCCACACACATCATGGTTCATGCAAAACAGTAGTGGTTGGATTTCATCACCAACCATTGCTTGAGATTTTGTGATGGTGGCATTCATCTCCATCCACCAATATCTACCCTTAGACACCTTAGGAATACCCCCGATCAAACTTGTTGGATTTCATCACCAACAAGAATCTTGTTGCCCTACCTCAACCATAGTTTTTCACCTTTGTTTCATTAAGAAAGATTAGAAAATAAAAACACACAAAACTGGCACATAAAATGAATACACATTAAAATGAGATAATTAATGAATGAGGTAAGCCACATTGGTTGAACCTTAGTATTATTTGTTTCCTTAAGCATTCTAGTTTTTACATTTGGTATTCTAATTTGCATCTTGATTTACTTTGCTTATGGTATTAACTCGAAATCAAAAGAAAGAAATAAGTCAAGAAAAATTAATGGAACCTTCATCCACCTTCCCCACCACTTTAGTGGTGGATACACCGAATGTGACATAGGCAGATTTATTTGTAGGTCCATAACATTATTTACCTTCCACATCCTATCATATGGCCATGCCCCAAGAGAAGTTAAACTCCCCTACCATCAAACACCATATCACCCATATAGACATGGAAAAAGTAGAAGCCTTCATGAAGTCTTCTAACTATGTCTTAGAGTCTATCCCCAACTCACCTAGACAGGATTCTGCTTTACAACAAGAGCCTGTCTATTACCAAACTCCACCCACCTTTACCTAGGTGTATACTAACCCTATTTTTGAGGCATCAGTTGCACCTTCATCCCATACATTTATTCCTCAACCCTCAAGTGCTCCTAGCACTTCATATGCCTCCACCTACACCAACCCCTTGTATGAAGCACAAGTCAATGTTGTTTTACAAGTCCTAGCCTCACAAGTTGCCATACCTAGTGTAACTTGTATGCCAACCACATCTTCCATACCATATACCTCCATACCCCTAGCCTCTGATAGAGATATTAATGAAGCATGGGAACACCTGAACAAATTGCTTAGACAATATCATAATTCTCAACAAGTACAGGTTAACCCTACGCCTTTACATAACTCTACTTAGAATACCCTTGTAAACTAGGGTCCATCATGGGCACCTCAGGGTCACCTTTGTTTCGTTAGTCGTTAGCGACCCCAGGCAACCCAATAGCCCAGATCTAGAACTAGCCGTACTCCCAAAAGGGAGGTGGGGAACTCGATCCCTAACATGTCTCCCCCGATCGAAGGGAGGCTTTGGTGGTCTCTATTATGATTCCCCCATCAACTCATACCATTACCCATCCTATTCCCATTGGCCAGCCTAGCCATACCTTTCATCCATCAACACCATTTCATAATTTTCCATATTTTTATCAATAATCCCCCATTCATCATATTCCATCCAATTCACCTCATCATCAATACCAATATCCTCATCATTTAGTCACTCCACAACATCTTTCCATGCCACCACAAACCCATCAGGTAATTCAGGGTTTTCACATTCCTAAGGAAGACCCTCGAATTGAGGCCATGCAAAAACAAATAGATTAATTGATGCAATTCACTCCTGGATTTTCAAATCAGAAACCAACTTTACATCAATTGATAAAACAACCAATCCATCCTTCGGTACCAACCCCACCATATCCAACAGATACCCAAGTTTAACAAATTCAAGGGAACTAAGGATCCCGAAGAACATGTGAGCACCTTTGTTCATGCATGCTTCATAATTCAATATGATTATGCTATCATGCTTCGAAATTTTCCACAAATAATAGGAGGGGATGCCATAGAATGGTACAATCAATTACCAAGCCATATTATCTATACTTTTGACCAATTGATTGAGCAATTCTTTGACCGCTTCATCCTAAATGTTAAAAAGATCTCATTATTTAATGTCTATGTCTTAAGACAACATGATGATGAATCCATCTATGATTTTGAAAACCGTTTGAGGGTTATCATCACAAAATTGCCATTCACCCTACCAATGGATAAGCTATTTAAGCTATTCATCAAGAGTTTCTTAAAACCCATATCTTGGATGCTCCAACTAAGAACTATCAAAATTCAGAAAAGTGTCATTAAGGATATTAAAATCCAAGAAGGCATTATTAAGCCTAAGAAGAAAGAATGGCAAAATAAGGGCCAATACAAAAGTAATTATTCAGGCCAACAAAAATCAACACAGGCTACCCCAACCACCCAATCCAATCAAGTCAATCAAGTGGTCATGAGCTAGCCGGTAATGGCTCAACAACAATAATTTGTGCAATAAGTATTACAACAAATTTCCTATCAAGTGGTCCCATCAACAACGTAAGATCCAACAATTCAAAATACAGTTCAACCTGTGGAAAATCATCCCCGATGATAGTCAGTCTGATAGAATCGTCAATACACCCCACTAGATGAGTCATGTACCTCATTGTTTAGAAGGTTGTATGAGACAAACAAACTTGCTTTTCCTGACATTAGACCGGATGATCCCACCAAACATGGTAAAAATTACCAAGAATACTTATTTTACCCCTATCATAGGCAAAATGGGCATGACATCAACAATTGCCATATGTTTAAAAATGTAGTCCAAGACCTCATTGACTTGGGGGAAATTAAAGTTAATAGTCCCCTTGCTCAAAAAAACCAAGACCTTGGTATATTCAGACACCACTTCCTCACCACGAGGAGGTGCAACCAAACATAGAGGGAGCTAATACTAAAATTCCTCCTAATCAAGTCAACCATATTCAACAATACCAAGGGTTTGTAGGGGTCATTCATGTTGTCACTAGAGGTTAGTGGAATAATCAAAAAAGGCAACAACCTCAAGCAAGATTCTCACAACCATCTACATTTCCACCCATCCAAGTGTCCCCTAATCCATCATCACCCATTCATATACCTATTCAATCAAATCCATCAAATCCACCCATCAATCATCCATCTCGACCAGTCATCTCATTGAGTAGCCGATTAACCACAAGTTTAAAAATGGCATCTGCCAAATTTTCAATATATGAACTAATTCAACAATCTCCCCTACATTGGGAGGTATTAATAGAAATTTTGAAATCCATCGAATTGCAATCGCAATATCCTAATGCCTTAAACAAATTTATGGGGAGCATTCAAACATGCATGGAGCCTTCCATAAAATTTTATGACTTTGAGATTAAGCCGATCTCATCAGGATTAGTAGACCCTCCATTACATATCATGCCACTAATTGACAAGAAACCTTTCAAGAGAGCCCTCATTGATACTGATTCCTCTATCAAAATTATCACCACATTTGCTCTCCATCATTTGAACCTTCCTCCATTTTACATCACCAAATCATATTTCACCCTTAAAGCATTCAATGATGCTTTGTGTTCCACAGTTGGAACTGTTGTTTTTCCCATAGAAGTATGGGTTAAAATGTTGTACACAATGTTCCACATCTTGGAAGGATCCATGGCATACAATGTACTCCTTGGAAGACCTTGGATGAGGGAAATGAGATGTATTCCCTCCATTTTACATCAATGCTTGAAATACATCCATGAGAGATAGGTACATTGTATACCAGTGGACATCAAGTCATTTAAGTATTACAATCTCATCTCAAATCCTTATGAGTCCATGCTCCCTTCCACTCATATTTTCCTATCACCGTCATCCAATCCATCCACCACTCCACCAACATCTTCATCAAATGATCCCATTGCTAAAGATCTCACAATCACAAAACCTCAACCAACCACCATACCCTCATCATCATCATCAATGACTACATGCACATGTGGTCATGGTCCATCCACATCATCAACATCATTACCATCCACTTCATCATCATCCATTCTACAACCTTCCCAATCCAATCCATCTCCTTCACCTAATGTCTCACAAGTCGAATTGATAGATTGTGAGATACCTCCATTTCCATCCTTTTCCAATCCATCACCTGAACATGATTATCCCATATCATACCAAGTCGAAATCCACCTCACCAATCCTAGTATTGGTGAATACATGGTCGATGACATCACCATAACACCCCTCACCATCCCTAGTGCTAAGGATTTTGGTCACCCACATGACCAACCTTTAGCAATAGGAGCAGTTTATAATATGGGTTCAACTCCAAATAGCATTAACTTTGTATATGGGGGAATTGAATCTTCATCAAGTCCAACACCCATAGAAGAACCCAAAGAACCAAAACTTGCCAATATTTCAAACATATCGAGATTTCCATCTCGATACTTCCACATTATCAATTGGCAAGGCCATGGCCTAGGATCACATGAACATGGCGTACATCAACCTATCGATGTTCCATATCAAGAGGTGCATAACCGTTCAGGTCTAGGTTTCCATCTGCTCCCTATCATCTCTTATTTTGAACAAGCCTTCCAAAGGATTGACCTCAATTTAGGAGAAGAAGCCTTCCATCCTGATAATTATGATGAGGAAAAATATGAATAATTTGAGCTTATGTCGATAATTTCAGTTGAAATTGAATAAGAATCAGAGCCCATTATTCCCCATACCGAACAAGATGAGTTTTATCTCAACATGTTCCCCATCCATGAGCCCATATTTTGCTTACTTCTTCCACAAGAGCGAGCTGCCCCTATTGGTGAACCACCACCTCCATTCCATTAAGCCATTCCATAAGCCAATTTGTAACATATGTACATAATTCAAAACAGTGGTTATCACCACTACAAAAAAAAATCAAAAAACAATCAAAAAAAAACATGTTTTCTTTGCATTACATATGTAAATATACCATTTAATAAAATATATTTTTTATTTCTTGTTGTTGTTCAG
The DNA here is from genome assembly GCA_028583015.1 of Wollemia nobilis. Lineage (NCBI taxonomy): Eukaryota > Viridiplantae > Streptophyta > Pinopsida > Araucariales > Araucariaceae > Wollemia > Wollemia nobilis. Next base: position 1,011,302 of record JAQPPZ010016361.1, read on the forward strand.
GTCAACTAAGCTCCTAGCACCAGTTCTTAGGTTCCATCCATCCCATCCAATATTGTCCACCTTGCCTATAAGTCAACATGAATCCTGTTGATTTATTCACCCCGCTCCATAATCCATATGATCCGGCTAAGCCTATTCCAATTGACATATGCATCATTGACATGGACCGGATTTCCTCACCTTCAATATTTGTCAAGTTTGTTTTATCTGAGGAATTGTTAAGGGCTTCTACCAACTATATTCCTCCATCCCCTCCACCTTCGCCTTCACCTTCACCTTTGGATCTCGAGGTTTTCCAAGCAAAAATAGATGAGGATAAGCCAGAAGAGTTTGATGACATCTTAGATGATATTCATCTAATCCCTACACCCCATAAAATTGAGGAAGGTTCCCACATGTCTATTGAAGATACCATTGATGTGGACATTAGTTCAAATAAATACAATCACCAAATTGTCAATCTTGGCAAAAGTTTATCACCTGACGAACAAGAGCAATTCATTGCTCTCCTCAAGAGGAAGAAGGGCATATTTGCATGGTCCTATAAGGACATGCCTAATCTTGACCCTAGTTTTGTGGTCCATAATCTCACCTTACAGCCTGATGCTAAGTCAGTCAAACAAAAAATTAGGAGAATGCATCCTACCGTGGCCCTCTTGGTAAAAATAGAGCTTCAAAAACTCTTAGATGTGAACTTCATAGTTCCTATCGATTATCTTGAGTGGCTCTCAAACATGGTACCCATTCGTAAGCCTAACGGGATGATAGATGTATGCACTAATTTTTGAGACCTTAAAAAAGCATGTCCTAAGAATGAATTTCCTCTCGCAAACATCGATACTTTTGTCGATACCTACACTGGCCATGAAATGCTTTCACTCATGGATGGTTTTTCAAGATGCAACCATATTCGAATAAATCCTGATGACCAACATAAAACAACATTCACTACACCTTGGGGAAATTTTTGTTACAAGGTGATGCCCTTTGGACTCAAAAATATAGGTGCCACTTATCAACGTGCCATGACATACATTTTCCATGACTACATGCATAAGATTATCGAAGACTATGTGGATGATCTCTTGGCTAAATCCAAAACTTGACAAGAACATATTTGTGTATTGGAGAAAGTTTTTGATCGACTCCTAGAGCATAATGTAAGGTTGAATCCTAAGAAATATGTCTTTGGTGTTACCTCTAGAAAACTTCTAGGATTCATTATCTCCAAAAGAGGCATTGAGGTGGATCCTAATAAGGTCAAGGCTATCCTAGAGATACCTCCCCCAACTAACTTAAATGAATTACATAGTTTACAAGGAAATATTCAATCAATTCATCATTTTACTGTGCAACTCTTTAAAAAATGTAGGCCATTCAATCACCTACTACAAAAGGGGGTGCTATTCTCTTGGATAGATGAATGTCAAAAATCCTTCGATGACATTAAGAAATATCTAGCTTCTCCACCAGTCTTAGCTCATCCTCATTTAAGGGTCCCATTTTATCTTTACATATCAGCAACAGAATTTGCATTAGGGACAATGCTTGCACAAAAGAATGAACAAAATTGAGAGAAAGCTATCTACTACATTAGCCGAACATTGGTAAGCTATGAAAATAAATACGCTTATGTACAAAAATTATACTTAGTAGTGGTTTTCGCCACTAAAAAACTTTGACATTATATGCTTAGCCACACAACTTACGTCATAGCTAGAGAAAATCCTTTGCATTACATGATGTTTCTCACTTACAATAATACCCGCACCGCTAAATGGATAATGCTACTCACTAAATTCAACTTAGAATTCATTAGCCAAAAATCCATCAAAGGGCAGGTAATAGTCGATCAACTTGCGGAAGCTCCATTACCTAGTGATCATCCTTTGATTATTGAGCTCCCATATGATTCAATATTTTCTATCACTAAATAAGAAGAATATGTCATTCCAGAGGAAGACATCGATATCATATTATTCTTTTATGGCTCTAAGTGCACGAAAGGTCAAGGTACTAGAGTCATATTTCACACACCATAGGGGGTACCTATCCCCTTGTCATTTAAACTAGACTTCCAATGCAAAAACAACACTGCATAGTATGAAGCCTTAATATTAGGTCTTCAATAAGCTATAGCTATGAGCATTAAGCGTATTAGGATATTTGGTGATTCTCAACTTTTTGTAAAGTAAATCAACAAATAATACCAATGCAAAGAACCTACCATTAAGCTTTATCATGAAGTAGCAATGAAATTGATCTCTAAGTTTTATTGGTATGAAATCAATAGTTTACCACATTTGACTAACAAATTTGTGGATGCGATGGCCTCTCTTGGATCCTTGATTCCAAAATACTCCTTTGGAGAGGTACAACCCCTTATCATTTCAATGGTATCTAAATCTATAATTTCTCATGCTGAGTCAAAATATGAAAATGATGTTTGCTTTATCCAATCAAATTCATATGAGCCTTGGTCAACCCAAATAGTAGTATTTCTCAAGTTTGGAACACTCCCTTTTGACATATATCGAACTGACAAGCGTACTTTCAAGAAAAAGGCAATCTATTTTGTTCTTTTGGTGGACGTGTTGTATAAATGTGGTTATGATGGAGTCCTCATTCGTTGTCTCGAGGCTAGTGAAGCTCAAAGAGCCATAGCTAAAGCCCATGATGGTACTTGTGGTGGTCATTTTAGTGGAATGGCTATTACAAAGCGTATTCTATGCATGGGTTATTATTGGCCCACAATAGAACGTGATTGTTGCACCTATGTTAAATATTACAAAAAGTGCCAATGACATGCCAACCTAACTCATGTACCATCACAAGCTTTACAACCCATTCAAAGTCTTTGGCCCTTTTCACAATGGGACCTAGATCTAATTGGCAAAATTTGACCTCCTTCCTCAAGACAACATACTTTCATCATCATAACCACTAAATACTTCACAAAGTGGGTTGAGGCAATTCCTCTAACCAGTACGATATGACCTAGAATTGTGGAGTTTATACTCCATCATATCATTTATCATTTTGGTATCCTATCAAAAATTATTTTAGACAACAACAAGTCTTTCAAGAACAAGGATGCTTGAGCACTTTGCGAGAAATATAACATTCAACATAGTTTCTTGAATCCTTATTACCCACAAGGAAATGGATAAGCTGAAGCTTCCAACAAGACCTTGATTGCTATTCTCAAAAAACTTTTCAAATAAAATCATAAAAATTGGCATACACAAATTCCATTGGCATTATGGGCTTATTGAACAAGCATCCGCACGCCTACAGGGGCAAAACCATTTTCATTGGTCTATGGAGCCAAAGCAATCATACCTCTTGAGCTTGAGATCCCTTCCTTACGAATTTCTTTGTAGGAATTCATAGATGATGACACTACTAGACAAGCACATCTTGACCAACTCACACTTCTTGATGAGATACGAGTCAATACTTTAGAGTATTTACGAGTTTATCAAGACCACCTCAAACATGCTTACAACGCCAAATTTCATCTACGTGAATTCCAAGTAGGAGATATTATATTTAAAGAGAACCAACAAAACACCAATGCATTGCCGCATCTTCATGATAAATTCATGGCTAATTGGTTAGGTCCATACATAGTCACACAAATATTGGATAATGGTACTTATAGACATGCCAGTCTAGAGCGAGAGGAAGAATCCGAACCACTTAATGTCATGCACTTGAAATTATTCTATGCATGATATGATTACTATATATATATGTATACATGGCTAATACACAAAAATATTTGCATACATGTCATTCATAACATTGCATTTCATTTTACATATTGCATGTTACACCTTACATTTCACAATTCATTCATAACATTGCATTCCACTTGCATTCAACATTCCAAAAATAATGCATTCACCCACATTTCATATTGCATGTCACATTTCACAAAATTGCATGCCATACATTGCATTCACATTTTGCATTTCATATTTAGGGATCATTTATTCAGTTCAAGGTCTTAATTGATCCTACAAAAGTCATGTTGCCTTAATAAGGGACACCTTCACAAAGTCATCCACACCATTCCATAAAGTCAAATTGCCATCAACATAAGTCACATTCATAAGTCACATTCAAGAGTGTTTTCGATCACTCAACCACTCCTAGTGTTTAAGCAAATTGGTTAGGTCCATACATAGTCACACAAAGAGTGGGTAATGGTATTTATAGACTTGCTAGTCTAGAGGGATAGGAAGAATCCGAACCACTTAATGTTATGCACTTGAAATCATTCTATGCATGATATAATTACTATATATATATGTATACATGGCTAATACACAAAAATATTTGCATACATGTCATTCATAACATTGCATTTTATTTTACATATTGCATGTTACACCTTACATTTCACAATTCATTCATAACATTGCATTCCACTTGCCATCAACATTTCAAAAATAATGCATTCACCCACATTTCATATTGCATGTCACATTTCACAAAATTATAGGCCATACATTGCATTCACATTTTGCATTTCATATTATGGATCATTTATTCAGTTCAAGGTCTTAATTGGTCCAACAAAAGTCATGTTGCCTTAATCAGGGGCACCTCCACTAAGTCATCTACACCATTCCATAAAGTCAAATTGCCATCAGCATAAGTCACATTCACAAGTCATATTCAAGAGCATTTTCAATCACTCAACCACTCCTAGTGTTTTAAGAAAACTCTAAATATCATGTCGAGTTCTTTTAGGACCATAGCATATCTTAAACTAAGAAAAATCTTGAGTTTGGGAACTGATTCAAAAAACACTCTTGAACCAACCATAATTTCACATCTTAAAAATATCTTGTATCAAAGAGGGATAACACCATTCTTGGTAGGAACCTTAAAGTGAAAAGGGTCATCCTTGCTAGTCCCATCATGCAACATAGTCCATAAGAACAGTGGTTTGCACCACTATCACAATTGCTTCAAATTCAAAATACAAAGTAGTAAGGATAGGGTACAATTCTCATCATACTTAGGTTGAGAATTTGATTCCCCAAAGCTCTAAACCTTTTATATCACACACCACTGATTAATTGGGTTGTAAGGATCATACTACTTTTCCAGTCAGATGGTTAGGTAGTCATCCCCAAAACTTAAGAAATCAAAAACAAAAATTGTGGACTATAGAATTAGCCTCCATCGAAGCTATAGATGCTTGACTGGCATTAGAGTACGCTCATGCATGGTGACATGTCTCTTTTAAAAGAGACCTCTAACTACTCATATGGACAATATAGCTTCTTGGTTTCATCCATAATAGGTTTACCCAATTTACTCAAGATGAGTTAATGAACTCACTTGCACACACATTGGTTCTTTATTGTATAGGGTCATTACCTTGCTCTTGATTCAGTAAATGAACTCACTGCACACACATTTGGTTCTAGAAGAATTAGGTAGTTTTAGTGAGTTTTTTTTATGCCACTAGGATGTTTGAGTCTCTGCAAAATAGGCAGTCTTCCATATCAACATCCATATCTTCTTCCATATCAACATCTATTTCTTCTTCCATGTCAACATCCATGTCATGTCATGAGTCATTCACCCCATATACCACCAAGTTTGGTGCCCCTGATAAATAAAATATGATAGAAAATGGCCAAAACAAAGATCTAAACTATAAATGATCATTAGCACATGCCATCATTAGTATTAATCATCTATACATGCCATATTGCATTATTCTATCCATAACATATCATATGAATCAATCATAAATATGCATTCAACAAAAGCATTCACACAAATATATAACACAAAAGGTAAAAGCCATGTATATATATATATATATATATATCAATGAATGCCAAAAGGCTACATACAATGGAGCACCAAGGCTCATATACAAAAAGTGCATCTAAGCACTATCTACATCCTCCAAGAAGACCCCTGTGACCTAGCAGGAGCCTCAAACCTAGTAGGAGTCCTAGAACTAGACTGACTATGCCTAGCACCCTCGAATGCAGAAGATGTTGGAGGATCTAGAAGTGGAATATGATGTTCCATCAACCTATCCTCCAATGCCTCAATGTATCTATGTCAAGAGTGAAGGCATCGTATGTTGACCTCATGTCATCGCTCCTACTCCGTTAACTCTACTTGGAGAGCCGTAATACTCGCATCCCGCTCCACCACCTATTGCTCCAGCTATACCCACTCCTCCTCGTTCTGATATAGGGGTACATATGGAACCTCTTCCATATCCTCCCCATCTCTACCATATCCCTCAATCTCAGGGGCCTGCTATGTCGCACCCTTCGCCTTTTGCCTTTGACTGTCAAAGTGAAGGCATCACTACATCTTACGGGTATCCTAGGTCCCCGCACCCTGTGTCTATGAGGCACCCTAATCCTAGATCTCCTCATCTTGGCCTCTCGATCGCCATCCCCGTAAATCGCTCCTCGAGGTGGTACCCATGGTGGTTGTATTTCAAACCATGCATTGTACTCTACGATAATCCCTACATCCTCCACATATAGGATCTCCACATCCTCATCATCCTCCAAGGTTACCCTCCATGGCTCCATGCATGGTAGCCCCGACTCCTCCCGATGCCTCCTATACCGCATCGGCTCACCGGGAACATCCTACCTTAGCCCAAATTGGTGGAGTACTTAGGAGAATTGGAAATACTCCACCTCACTTCTATGCCTCCCAATATCCCACCTACCCTACCACACCTATTGTAGATGCTCCATATCCCTAGTCCATGGGGCACCCATCCATGGCCTCCATACCACTTGAGCGGATGTCAATCCCATCCATAAGTCCCTATACCACTAACTCATCCTCACAGGATGACTCAGCTGCACCTCCTCCGCTAAAGCCCATCATCTAGCTTAGGGATTCTCCCTACCAAATTCCTCCATACGTAGGCCCTCTGAATGAGCAATTTTGAAGTGCTCCCATCCCCAAAATTGTAGTAGCAAGATGCACCCCAATCCCTTCTACCCTCACCTTGTCACCTCTTAAAGCTCTTGATACACCTACACGAATAAGGCGAGAGCCCATGCGTACACCTGCCTCATGGTGAGCATATCATTCACCATCCCTATCAAGTTCCAAAGAAAGCTATACCCAATGTTGTTCAAGGCCAAAATGTTGGCCAACACGAGCATTACCAAGGCCTGGAGGAGATCTAACTATTTGTCCACATACATGGATAAATAAGGAATACCTCCACTCTCCACCTTCACCCCCTACCATGAATCCCCAAACATCCTCCTCATCTCTATTTTTTGGTTGAGACCAACCTCAACCTAGAGATCCTCCACCGACACCTTGAGGATGTGATACACATCCTCCAAGGTCACAGTCACCTCACTCGTGGGGAGCTGAAACGTCCCCCTATCAACATCCCACCTCTCTGCCAATGTAGAGAGGTATCCCTAATCTGCCCTAACCACATATAGCTAGGCTACCTCCACTAGCACCACTTCCTTGAGTAGCTCCCACTCATCCCCCATAATCACCTTCCTCATCCCGAGGATGTAAGGCAAAAAATGGTGTCGAGCCTCCAAAAATCTAAGTTATAGCACAACACAAAGCATTTGTTAATAATTCAAAAAAAAACAACAAAAACTTTGCACAATACATAATAGAATAATGTCTTACCTCAAAAATACGCACCCCAACAGTAGCCCTGGCCTCCACACCAGCTCCCTCCACCACCATAGCTTTCACACTCCAAATGCCTCACCTCTCCTCACTCACCCTTCACTCCTCAGATGTAGCTTCTCAAAATCCATAGACACACAAATGAGTTTGAATCTCACCCAACAAGCTATTTATAGCTACTTCAGGCACTTTGAAGCACCCATGGGCGTTTCCAGACGTGCTGAAGAGCCTACGGGCGTTTCTATAGACTGTAGGCTCCTGCGGGCATTTCGTTTTAGAATGGACAAAAGCCAAATCAGCCCAAAATGATAGCTGCCCCCAACCAAATTACTCCAAATTTCACTCACCAGTGCATTCCATTATTTTATCAGGTTTTATGAATATTAAAACTGATTTGGATGCATAAATATCATTTACGACCACATTGACCATAATTCACCAAATCAATTCCAAAAGTGCCTAAAATGGCCTAAATATTCACAAAACGACCATCATCATTCATACATCATATCCACCTCATTTCACATCATCATTTCCATATTTTCCAAGTTCACATAACATGCAAGTGAATCTTGTATCTATATGGTTATTCTACACACTTAGTGATTGCAACGATTTGGATCCATGCAATTCAGTAAGATGAAAAGCTTACAATACGAACACTTGACCATGATCATCATAACCTATCTTCTTGCTCGAAATCACAATCATATTTGGTATTTCCTCATATTTAGAGTGAAACATTACCAAGAACAATTTGCACAATTGTTGTCATTGATGGCCTAGTTCGTGAGGCTTAAAACATGGACAAAAACTCAAATTTCATCATTCACAATATCCTTAACACCTTAGAGATAGATACTAGCTAGGATGATTGGTTCCAATTGTGGGAATTATCCAAACAGTCACTAGCAGGCCATCCAAGGTTGATACTTTTTCTTTTGCATCATAATTTTGCATATCAATGACGTTGAAAAGGTAAAGTGTTTCAACAACATTGAATCACCCCAAATTTGGGGACAAACATTTTTGGTTATGACTTTCCCATAATGGGATACATCTTACATGATCATAGCATCTACACTTGGCAAAAACCCCTTCCCACCGTTGGGGCAAAAATGGTATCAACTTTTACATCATTTATATCGTCTTGATCACCTCACATTTGCACAAAACCCTTCATTTGTTGGGGTAAAAATAGACACATCATATCACATTTTCCACCAACCCCCTTCCCACCATTGGGGCAAAAATGGTATCACATTATCCATCATGCATTTACACATATTTTTTAATTGGCTCATGAGATTCATTTGTAATCTCATTCGCCAATTGAGGGGGTAAGCTACACAAAACTCTGAATTCTTTTATTCTTTTACCTTCAAGCTTGTATTCCAACAAGAGAGAGAATATGCTTCTGCACTTGGCTAAAATATGTGTCTCATGTGTTTACACTGCATTGTGTTTCATGCAACACAATATAAAAAGGGGCATCTGTAGACACTAAATCCTATCCATTTGCCTTCCATCCTTGCCTTCCCGCCATTTCCACCACCAAATCCTAGCCAATTTGCCCACTATTCCTATTTTTCCCACCATTTTTTATCATTATTCACATTTATTTATATATATTTAAATATAATATTTTATATTATATTTTAATATATATTTAATAAATATGTATTTATTTAAGTGAATTAATCCCATCCATCCAATTTTATTTAATCCTGACCATCCATTTACATCAATCCATGCCACACCCTAGATTTATTATCTACCCTTGGATGTGCTTTAATCTCATCCACATGATTAGTGTCATTGAAACCCTAGCATGCCCTAGGTTAGATTATAAATAGGAGCCATTTTGATGGCTCAACCCTTGAGTTCCCTAGATTTTTCTATGCTTGAGTTTACCTTGATTCCTTGGATACCTTAAGTCTTTTAGCAAGTCTTTTTGTGCCTGAGCCCCATTCCATTCATCATATTTAACCTCCCTCGCTCATCGTATCCATCATCACAACTTGCGCCCTCACCTGATCTACTTTTGCAAAAATTCTCTATCAACTTCTAGGCACCCACGAATACCTCCTCATCAGCCCTAGGTGCCCACATGCGTTTCCTACAGTCGCTAGGTACTCGTGGTCGTTTTACGCTCCCATTCCTGAAGTCCCTCTAGCCTTCGGGTGATGCTAGGGTATCGTCACACTAGCCACTTGCATCAAACATCACACATCAGAAGATAATAAAAAGGTAAAATAGATCAACCCTAAATTTATTTATTTCATTGCATATGTTTCTATTTCTGCACTTAGTGTTTTATTATTGCATATAGAGGGCCTCATGTTGTGGAGCCCTCGCATATAGTACTAACTATTTTTTGTTTCATTATATGCATATTTGGAGCATTACATCATCATCTAAAGTGGCCCAACCTTGGATATCCTAAAAGACCACTCAACCTTGTTGGGATCAAGAAACAATTGAAGACACCACAACCTTACTTCTTTGGGTTTTAAAGAGCCCTAAATTGTTGTATTATTGTATAAAAAAGGATTCAAGTATCCAAGATTGTAACAATGGAGTTTCTAGGCTCCCCCCATCAATAAAGAATTTATTCTATTGTGCAAACTTGTGTTATCTTGCATTTTATTTTATTCAAAGCATTGTTTGTAGTGTTGCGTTTTGCATCTTTCAAATTAACTTACTATGCATTAACTTGTATTTCTAGTGAACCTAGAGGTTTTTATGAAGTGGTCAAATGTAAAGAATGGATTAAAGTTATGGAAAAGGAGATGAAGTCAATAGAGAAGAATGAAACATGGGATTTGGTATAACCATCTAAGGACAAATATGTCCTTGGAACCAAGTTGTTGTATAATATTAAGTTCTATAGTTATGGTACTATTAACAAGCACAAAGTAATATTGGTTGCCAAATATTTTGCACAAACATATGGTGTTAATTATGAGGATACATATACTATTATTGAAATGCATGACACCATAAGGCTATTACGGGCCACAAAATCACAAAAAATATGGGAAGTGCATCAACTAGATGTCAAGAGTGTTTTTCTAAATATAGTCATGGATGAATAGGTCTATGTGTTACAACCACAAATATTTGAGGTTTATGGCTAGGAGATATGGGTATACAAGTTTAAGAAGGCAATGTATGGTCTTATGCAAGCTCCTAGAGCTTATTATTCAAGGATTTATATATGGTTCTCCTATAATATCTTTGCAAGAATTAAAAATGATCCCACTCTGTACATCAAAACTACTGATACTAATACTCTTTATGTTTACCTATATGTTGATAACTTAATTATTATAGGTAGTTAAAGAGCCATGTTGGAGAGCTTTACGTAAGCTATGATGGTTGAGTTTGATATGAATAATATTGGGTTGATGAAGTACTTTCTTGGGATGGAGGTTCACCAATCACAAGGTGAAATATTCATTGGAAAATCTAAGTATTGAAGAAATTTGGGTCATATAAAAACAAACCTATTGATAATTTGATTGCAAGTGGTGCAAAGCTAATGCAGGATGATGACAATACCAAGGTTGAGAAGAAATATAGAATCATGGTTGGTAATCTTATGTACCTTATGGCTACTAGATCGAACATTACTTTTGTAGTCTCACTAGTATCAAGATTCACAAGTAACCCCATTCAAAGGCATATTCAAGCAGTGAAGAGGATATTTAGGTATGTGAAGGGCACATGAGACCATGGAATCCATTATAGATCAACCAATAAATCAAGGCTAATTGGATTCACATATTTATATTGGGGAAGTTTTATTGATGAAACAAAGTCATCAGGCCATTGCTTCACTCTTGGTTGTGGATTGATCTGTTGGAGTTTGAAGAAACAAATTATGGTTGCTTTATCATATATTGAGGTAGAATATGTGGCTTTAGCATTAGCATGTACTCAAGGAGTATGGTTGCAACAAGTTATTGAGAATCTTGGAGAGGCTCAAGGAGAGCCAACTCAAATATTTTGTGATAATGAAGGGGCAATTCAATTGTCCAAAAATATGGTTTTCATTCAAAGACTAAACACATTGATTTGAAGCATTAATATGTGAGAGATTTGGTGCAAGAGAAGATGATGAATATTGCATATCTTAAGATTGAAGATCGAGTTTTTAATATCCTGACCAAGGGATTGTTGAAGCAAGCATATGTAAAGCTGGAGACAAAGCTAAACATTTCTCTATTTTGTATTGTTGGAGTGTAATGCAAAAATTATTAGTTAATGATCAATAATATTAATAATTTATTTATAATTTTAACTGGATTTAAATTATGGAATGAGTTGGAGAAAATAATAAAAGCAAGTCGAAAGATAAAAAGATAATTAAAAAATAAGAAAAATAGTCTTGAAAATAGAAAAGGAAGACAAAAAAAAACAAGAAAACCAAATATGGAAAATTCATGCTATTTTTGTCATGTAATATGTCTATATATTGGGTGTGAGACACATTATAAACAAAACTTAGGAGAATTTGGAAGGATTTAAAGAAATTAAGGAGGATTCAAAGAATTCAGCTAAAGAATTTAAGGGGATTTGATATCAAGATTCAAGGAGGATTTAGTTAGTTGTAAACTATGGTTTATAATCATAAATTATATTTAAAATAGAATATAGCATAATTGTTGTGTATATCTGGGGCTGAGGTGTATTTATTCTATATAAAAAAATTATTGATTTCTTGGTTAAAATCATATATGAATTGGTTGTATATGTATTCTTACCACACTTGTATTAACAAAAACATACATATTAGTGGTTATTGTATTAAAAATTTAATAAGAGGTCAGCTTAATATAGATGAAAATAGCTACATAGTACATGGAACTTAGACAAGGGTAGACAAATCAAATCAAATTAGGCCTCAAGAGACTAAAATATATGGTTTATAACTAGATATCTTCCTCTTTCCTAGAGATACTATTCCTTCAAGAGACTAAAATGGTCAACAAAAAGCTAGCAGAATGACATGCCAAAAATTGGAAGATTTGGAGTATCAACAACATTGGAGCATAAGAAGTTTTAGGGGGACTAGCTACCATGTGGAGGTCATTTTGTCATTTTTAATCCCACATAAATAGAGTGATTTTATGCATGATTAAATTTAAGGACTTATATGAGAATACACAACCCATATTGGTGAATCTATATGACCCACATAATCCTATTACCAAGCTTCAAGTTTGGAATGAATTGAAAGTTTTTCTATATTTCAATGAAGGGAAACTCATCATACTTAGGGAATTTCAATGCTATTTGAATGACAAGTATAAACTAGGTGGGAGAAAACACATCATAGAGTCACAAAGATACTTCAATGACTTTCTACAATAGGCATCCCTATGGGACATCCCACTTGAAAATAACATCTACACATAAACCAACAAAAGGAAATATGTCATCATCATTAGGGAATACCTTGATCAATTTATATTGATGATAAATTATCTCAACTATAATGTAGTTTTTGAATCTATAATAGGTCAAGAATGTGGGCCAGACCATTCTTCTACCGTTCTCCATATCATACACATTTCATAGCACCAAATATTTTCCTTCAAGTTCAAAACTATGGGGATACAAGATGATAACCTCTACACCTTGATTGATAAATGGTGGAAGGATCATCTTAAGACAAGTTGAACTAAAATATATAAATTCTCCCATAATTTTTTATTTATAAAACTATTGGAGTGGAATAAAACTATTTTTGAAATATTTTTGCTTAGAGACATGAGATGGAAGAGGCCCTATCGACTCTTGATAAAAATTGGAAAATTTTAGTTATGAATGATAAAGTGTTAGTGGAGGAACAATGTCTAAGTAGATCCTTATAAGAGATATATTTTAGCAAAGAAATATTTTGGTGATAAAAGTCTCAAGAATTATGGCTTAAAGAGGGGCATATGAATACTCATTTTTTACCAGTCTATCATGGTTAAATGACATGTGAATTGCAAATAATATTTTTTCTCAAATAAAGAGCTCCTCCTTAATAAAGCTATTAGATATGGAATGAGAGGTAATTTATCATTTCAAAGGAATCTTGATATTAGATCCATCCATAGATTTAAAAGTTAGACAAAGTTTTCTCAGTCACATTCCAAATATAGTGGATGATGAACAAAATAAAAGCTTAATGACTCTTATCTAAACATCAAAATCTTGTAATATATTGTTATCCATGAAAAAAGATAAATATTTAGGGCTTGATGTATTCCCACTAGGCTTCTTTCAACACTCTTGAGATATTATGAAGAAAGATATCTTGCTACACCTAAGTAAAAACATAGTCTTAAAAGGTTCTCAAGGACTAGAACAACATGTATATCATACTTTTTTTTAAGTTCAATAATTTTCAAACATGTAGATAATCCCCTCTCTACAACAATATTCTTAAATTATTAACAAATATTATGGTAGAGAGACTAAAGTCGACTCTAATCATTTTTTTATATACCAAACAAGGTGGATTCATTGAGGGTAAACAAATTTTGGATGGAATGTTGATGGTTTATGAATTGGTTTGGTCATTCAAACAAAGGAAAGTGTAATGGTTATCAAAATTTATGTTAAGAAAACTTGTGGATTGGATATTTTTGGATGAGTTCTTTATGCACATTGAACTTGGATATATATAGAGAAAATAAATACATAATTTTATTCCAACTTTTTCGTTCTCTATTCTAATCAATGAAATCCTAAAAGGTTACTTTAATTCCTTCTAAGCTATGATACAAGGAGGTTGTATATTCCTTATCTATACATAATTATGGCCAAATTACTAGGTAAAACAATATTATCATGCAAAAAAATGAATCTCATTGCAATACTAAAGATCATAGTGCTTCTTTTATGGATATTTAAACTTAAAACTAGTTTATGGACAATACCATCCTATATGGCAAAGCCACATTAAGAGAAGCATAATAGTGCACTCTTCTACTTAGTAAGTACTCCAAAGTCTCAAGTCAAAATATCAATGTATATAAATATTGTATTCTATTTCTTAATATCCCTACAGGGTTTAGTAAAAACTGGTTAATATTTTGTAATTCTTGATTGGTCAACTCCGTAACAAATATTTTGGCATCCATCTTCTCTAGTAGGTGCACTAAATATCTATGGAAGGACTCGATCCATTTATTATCCATGAAACTATTAAAATAGAAAAGTAAGTCTCGAGGCATTTATTTACCTAGGATAACATTTGTGCCCTAGACCAAAGTCAAGATTGGATGGCTTGGAAATTGGTTCTAAGCCAACCTCCAGAGAAGGTTGTTTCCTTACCTAAATCCTACTATGTAAAAGATAAAATAAATAAAATGGAGTAAGGTTGAGAGAAAATATAAGGTTGAAAAGGAGATACATATAGAGATAATGATTAAAGCATCTAGAGCTTAGATAACAACATTGTCTTGAATTGAATATGCATTGACTATCTACTACAAGCAATGCCTAATAAGCTAAACCTGAATTAAATATGATACAAAAAATGTGATGAGCTCAAATATTATAGCCTTCAACATTCCAAGCCCCTCAAGCCTAACATATCTTACTTCCACTAAAGCATAAATAGAAATGTTTGAAAGTGCATATATTAATATAACTGATATTTATGTATACTTCAACAAGGACAAGTCAAATAGCCATTGATTGCATTAGAAAAATATGAACATACAAATTACAAGAAGTAAACCTTGAATTATCCAAACCTTTACAATGAGGGGTGTTTCCCTATTTATAGTTTTCTATGCTAAAAACTATAGTGGCACCACTCAACATCTTCTACACATTCTCTATCAGAATTCCTTATGGTTGTAATTTGTTGAAGTGGTTGTCACTTTCAAGTTCTAACACTTGCAATTATGGGTTTGAAAAATTTTATTTTAGGGTGCTTGGCACCTTTTACTTTAAAGTAGTCTTAGTTTGTATGCATTCTAGATATTTTTAGATGATGTTATCTATTGTATTGAGAATATTTTATCTGGATTTCTAGTTCACTTTACCTTGTTCTTTGTGCTTCCTTTTGTGCTCCTATATTTTTTATTATACCAAAAGTTTTGGGGGTTTGGGCTAATGTAATTGCTTAGGAAGTTCTATCTTGCTTATTTTATAGCTTTCTCATTGTTTTTGGACTTGAGAAGGTATAAGGATTTTGACCAAAATCCAAGGCTTTGAATTTATGCTACGTCAAAATTTTTAGAAGCTTACATTGATGTCATCACAAAAAAGCTGTAGTCTAATACCTTTCGAGCTCAAACACTCTATGTTTACAAACTCTTTGCATTTTTGGACATTTAGAGCACGTTGAAAATGTCATCACAAAAAAGTTTTGATCACTTAGACTTTGTAATTCAAGTGAAGCTTAGTGCTGACAAAAGATTCTAGCTTAGGATTCTTAAGGAATATAATAGCCCAAAAAAACTTCTTTGGGACCCAAAAAAGAGACTTAAAAGAATTATAAGTTTAGAATGGCTCTGCAATCTTAATAAGTAAATAATTTAAAATTCTGGCACTATATGTTAGGACTTATGAATGTAGACAAAGAATTTTGTAGACCTACAACAAGAGCTTACCACTATAACACAACAAGTTCATGCCTTTTAGATTTCTACAAATGTTTGTGAAAGTATAAAAAAGAGATTATGGGATCGAGTTTTTCAAGTTGCTAAGAGCATGTCTTTGGTTATGAAATTTATTGACTAATGTTGGATAACTACCAAAGAAGCAGGAGATGATGTGACGAACCTCATTTTCCAACCATCTTGTGAGGGAATTTTTTTTATTTACTCATAAGTAAAGTCTATATTCAAGGATTACTCAAGAATGTACTCAATGTAAGTTGTAAGGCAACACTTTACTAAGATATAACATGGTTAGTGTCTACCTCTTATAGATAGGAGTGGTCAAAATCCTAAAAGACCTATGGGTTTACCTTCATACCTCCATGGTATATGGACACCTCAAATGTTCACCCTATCTTTCCTACATTCTTCGTGAATGTGGGAAGTCTTGAACACAATGTTTAGGTATTTTTCGCTTCTCAGTCCCCCTGAGAATAAGATCACCATTTCCCTTTTACTAACTTAATTTTGTCTAAGTTAGTCTCAACCTAAGTCTATCTAGGTTGATGTTTAGGAGTATGCCTTAAATATTAGGTATTACATCACTAATATGGAGCATCTATCATTTATAGTGTTTTATTATCCCCATATTCACGATGGGATAACTAGGGTGGTTGTCACTTCCTTGTGATAAACTTATATAGACAACCTATTGTCTATCACCCAACTTACTTGCATATCTCCTAACCTTCATGGTAGGAGATAAGATCTAACTAGACCTTCCAAATATCACCTTCTTTGGGCCCCACTTGAGTTACATACTCATAGTATAACTTATGCAAATATTCTAGGTATTTCTTTCCCGCAACTACCTCATGTATAGACTCTAACATTCTTTCCTTGAACATATCTCTCAAATACATAAATAGGGTGTTTATTTAAGTCCATATACTTAAATAATTTAACATATATATCTTCATCAAGAAGTCACTTAAATAAGATGTAATCCCTATTTCCATTATCAATCCATAAAACATGATAATTTGCATAGCATCATAAATCATAGTACAAAGCTACATCATTCATATTTTGAGCATAATTGAAATTCCATCATTTACATATCTTATAGAGAGTAAAGCAATACATCCATTCCATATTACAAAATAATACTCATGCTAGAAATTTCTTTTACAAAAGAGCCTTTCATCATGAAATCCTTAATACAACATATGTCAAAGGGATCAATGTTTGAATTGTATAAGTCTTCATTGGTCCTTCTTGCCTCTCCATTGCTTGATTGATGGTGGTAAGGGATCAGGATAGCTCATGATAGTCATGTAGTTTTCCCTTAAATACACTTTGCTATATAGTCTATCATAAAGTAATTCATTCATTTTAACATTTGAATGCAACCATGCAACATACATTCACCAAAATGTAATCATGCACTATACATTTATTTCATCAAAGGAAGGAAACCCCATAATTTCCCAAGAAAGAATTCCACATCCATTCTTTTATCACATACCCTTTTCCACAAAAATATATTCCTTTGATAGAACAATTGCAATTACAAACACTTCTAGTCCAAGCAATAGAGAACCCCATAAATTCCCTTAAAGAATAGATTCCCTACCCATTCTTTCTTGTTCATAACTTAGAACTTTTACAATTAAATTCTAGAAATTCCAATTCAAGAAAACACTTCTAGTCTAGTTCATACAAAAACATGAGGGAACCCCATAATTCCCCCAAGAATGAATTCCCCACCCATTCTTTCCTAAACATAGCTAGAAGGTACTTTTATAAACCAAATTCCCTTAATTTCCATTCACACAGAAATAACATTTAAACAAATGAATCAAACATTTGATCTTTCCATAAAATTTTGATCTATAAACCATCCAAATTTTCCACAAAATTGTTTGTAAATATAACATTCAATTTTTCCACAAAATATTCCTTTAACTAGCATTCAAATTTTCCATAAAACATTCCTTCAACTAGCATTCAATTTTTCCATAAAATTGTCCTAGCTAACATACAATTTCTCCACAAAATTGCTCTAAATTTTTCCTACAATTTTTCTACCAAATTGCCCTATAATTGAATTACAAATTTTCCACAAAATTGTTTCACAATAGTATTCAATTTCTCCACAAAATTATCCTATAGTTAACCTACAATTTCTCCATAAAATTGTACTATAGTTAACTTACAATTTCTCCACAAAATTATCCTATAGTTCACTTACAATTTCTCCACAAAATTATCCTATAGTTCCCCTACAATTTCTCCACAAAATTGTTCTATAGTTCACTTACAATTTCTCCACAAAATTATCCTATAGTTCCCCTACAATTTCTCTATGAAATTGTTCTATAGTTCACTTAAAATTTCTCCACAAAATTATCCTATAGTTCCCCTACAATTTCTCCATAAAATTGTTCTATAGTTCACTTACAATTTCTCCATGAAATTTTCCTATAGTTCCCCTACAATTTATCCATAAAATTGTTCTATAATTTTTCCACAAAATTACCCTATATATCATCCTACAAGGTTTACCTTTTTAAAACACCCAATTTGATCTATCCTTCATTTTGAATTTGCTCTACCATTTTATTTCATTGCAAAATAGTTTTGTTTCATCAACATTTTAATCTCCAAAACCTAGGGATCAATTTGCAAAAATAGAGGTTTATAGTGAGCCAAAACTTCCAAAAATAAATGGGTTTAATTGGTCAAAAGGGTGATAATGTACAGTTAACTTAATTCAATGGTCAAGCCAAATTACAATCGAGTCAACAATTCTAACTAAGTCAATAGGTCTCGATCATGAAGTCAACTAGGCATCCACCATAGATGTTTGGCCTCCACCAGGCCGGGCATACCCTAACCACTGCCTAGTGGTCAAGCTAATAGGGAAGTGTTCCCCTATATATAAATCCTCACATGCTCCTGCAGGAAGCATGTGGGATATTACCACAAGCAAACATAAAAAAGGGTTTTAAGCTTTTACACCTCACAACCGACACAAATAAACAACAATTAACCTACATCCATGTGGAAATATTAGGAGTAATCATAGGTGGTTCAAATTTTAGCAAGCAACTAAATCTAGCCAAGTTTCTAGCCATGTACCCTCAACTGGTGTGAAGTGGCCCCTGCTCAATGGACACCTCGACCACTGAGTGGTGGTCACTCTCTAAGGGGAGTATATTCCCCTTTAAACCATAATTAGTCTCCCACACTACCAATGTGGGATTAAACATTCCACATAATCAAAATATGGATTTAAAGTCACCATTATGAGCACATAAAAGCCAACAAATCATAAGCATCCATGTGGCAACAATAGGGAAAGATCTAGTCGATGGTCAATAGAAGTCAATAGATATAAGGTTATGCCATGCGCCTCCATCTGGCACTAGTTGGCCACCAAGTGGCTTGGTATCTTGACCACCACTTGGTGGTTAAAATGTTTAGGGAGCCAAGCTTCCTTTAAATTCTTACACCACCCGAGCATATCCCATGTGGGATAATGCTCGTGAAAGACTTTAAAGACCTTCTGCCTGAGTGTAGTTGAGCATATACCAGCACACATTGACCACTCATAGGGGTTCAAATAGAGGTTGCATGCTTCTCTAAACTTCAAGTTGCACCTTATATCTCAATTAAAACTTTCCAGGGTGTTTGCTAACAATGAAATGGATCCAACTACCTAGAACACGGTGACAAAAAAACAATGACAGCTGAATTTTATTGTTTAGGGTGGAGAAATACAAACTTAGTTTTAGGTTTGCTCATAGGGGCATACAATAGAAGATTTACATCAAAATGACAACAACAAGACTTCCAAAATACGTTCAAATTAAGGCATAATACATTCATTAAAGGCGGTTCAGGTATGAAGCTTGTGTAGGCCGATTACAAGCTTCTTTTCAAAGGGTCTATCAATACCTAAAGATCATATGCCTTCTTAGAACTTAAATCTACCAAAATAAATGGTGTTGAATCAAAGCATTAGATGGGGTTTAAAACAACAAATCTCTATCACCTAAACTTATAATCAATCAAAAATCCAAAAACAAGAGTAAATCAAGTGCTATCACATGTATTGAGAGCAGTTTCATGAAGAGCTAATTAATTTCATTATCCAATGCATCAAGAAACATTCAAGGCAAATCAAAGCATGACAACCGCCAACCTGATTCTCCTAATAGGTTGGACTCCTTTATTTTTGCAGCCTCCTAGCCTTCTTCTTATGCTTGTATAGCTCTAAACTAAGCCACTCTAGGCTCATTTAAAGGCATTTTTCCTTGATAAAGTAAGATGTATTCAAATAAACAACTAATTTCCCCCGTGCTAGGAAGAAACAAGATAAATATTATAAAATAAAAAAGTAGAGATAAGGTGATTGACTTTCTTGATTTATACCCCCTTCCCCAGGAACCTTATCCAATTAAAAATTATAAGTGCATAAAAAATGAATCTCCTTGGAAAATGACCGTTTATTTGCAACCATAGAGGAGAAATAAATAACCCCTAATTAAATAAAATAATCCTTATTCTATTTAATCAATTTAATATTCTTTTGGTCCAATTGAAATTAGACACATTTTGTGAAGACAAAAATCACCTAATTGCATTCCAAAACCTACCAAATCAATGAGGTAACATGCAATTAGATTAATTAAACCATATTTAGTTGATTTTCTTTTATTTTTTTCAAAACATATTTCCTAAAATATATCTTTCACAAAGCATCAATTTACTTCACAAAACATTACAAAACTAGGAATTAGGTCCTAGTTCATCATGTAAAAGGGTCCTGCTAAGGTAGGTCATGACAAATGACTTTACTGCCATGCAAAATAGTATAATTGAGAAGGTCCAAGAATACCAAGCTATCATTGATGCATTGAATAAGATCGATGACCAACAAATTTATCTAGTTAGAAATATGGCAACAATATACCATATGGCAATAAAAATTATTGAATGTGAGAAAATATTTAAAAAAGGATATGAGGTCCTCAATTCACTCGTCACCACAAGGAAAAATGTTTTAAGCATATTAAATGAAATCATTGGAAATAGGCTCCTATTATTATGGTGATATGATGATCATACTTGTTCTTTTGATGAGAAAAAGAGAATTTATGATAAGATAGCTAAATATTTTACTAAGTTTTCAGATTGGCCAAAGTATTTTGATGAAATAAGTTCTTTGACTTTTTAAATAATTCGGCTACACTGCACACCAAGGTAGTAGAATTAGGAAATCACTATAAAACCCCTTCATACAAGAAATCCTATGACTTATAGTCATAATTGACATGCTAATGTAAATATTTATTACAAATATTTCAATATTTGTGTAATACATTTGATAACATTGGATACATATCTTTATATCTTTATAAAGCTTTCCCATAGGATATAATTTCCATACAAGCCAATAACATGAAAACTAATTAACTATACACATTAAATGTTGCTACATGACATATTTCATAACATCCTAACATCCCCCTTATTACATTATTTGAGAGAGTGAATACTGGAATAATTTCCCCCTTAAGTCTCGAGGAGAATCAATGTTAAATGCGTACAAAGTAATAACATCTTCTTTTGAATCTTAGGAATGATTTTTAAGTTGCTTTTGGCTTAATTGTTGGTTTGTACTGGTGGGCACTGAATTACACCAAGTTTTACTTGATACTGTGACTATCTATCTTCCTACTTTTTGTTGAGGCTTGCACCCGATAGCTTTAGCTCAGCACTCAACATTGGATGGACCAAAACAAGGGTTTCAGATCCAACCTCTAGAGTAGGTTGATTCCTTGTCAACTTAATAGATTGTTAACACAATTATGCTCAATTGGGGTTTGGATTTTAGGGTAAGAAAAGGATAAGGTTAGAGAGATGTAGATATCAGTGGACGGATAGGTTAACAACATTGCATCGCCATAAAAAGTTTCCAAAAAACCATACTAAAGATATACATCCAGATCAACATTTATCTCAAGATATCTTGTTTCAAATATTAAAGCATAACAAAGAAATGTTACAGTAAGCAATTTCAATACCCAGGAAATGATAATCCAAATAGCAGAATTCACCAAAACAAATATTTTATAGAAATGCACCTTCTAATAACAAAGAACAAACTTCAAAGCAGATTTCAATTACTCATAACAACTAGTAATCCATGATTGGCACAAACTAACTATCTAAGTATTTACAAAAATACAACTATGAAATCCGAACCTCTAACATCAAGCACAAAAACGTAGATTTGAGGCGAATATCAATGTATTTCTCCTTAAATTCAGTCCTTCAAAAATATTTACAGTAGTACTAAAAAACACGCTAGAGCCAACCCTTTAAACTGAGGGTTCGATCTCTCTTTATAGTTTTCATATTACAATATTCAAGAAACAATACATTCAATCTTGTTATAACAACTCAACAAAGAGTTTAGTTGGTATTAGCTGATTCGTCTAAACTCCAAGAAATTCACTAGAAGAGCATCCGCCATGGCCGTTCGGGATCTCTACAACTTGATGATCGATGAGAAGGACTATAGTTCAGAACCTTTCGAATCACGCGTTCCATCAATATTTCTTGAGAGCAACTTGTCATCGTCAATATGTAACTGCTTCTGGTTAGATCTTCTTGAAAATATTCGACGTTTCATCTTTCGACTGCACGCCATGGCTCTGGTGCAAAAACCTTTTAAACAGTCAAAATTTGATAGGCCAAACTCCACCATTGATTTTCATTTTTTGGACGACTTATATTAAGTTCGACGTGAGTTGAAAGCCATCTTGCTCATTTCCTCAACATCAGAATCTTCAATCCGGATCTGCAGCATCAAAAATTTGAATCCGCTCTGGAATATTTTATCTTCTACCTTGTCTTTGTTAATCTGCACTTTTTCATCACTGACATCATCATCTCCTCGTGACTTTTGCAGATTTTAGAGATAATGCAAGTTCGGTCCCGGAGTCAAACACTTAGATTATTTCACCCTTCCACCCCATCATTATTTTGGAAAAGAGAGTCCTTGTTCATTTCTCGGATCGCCAATCTACTCTTTTTCACCACTGACATCACAATCTCCTTGTGAATTTTACGGATTTCAAAACTTTTGCCAATTCGGAGCGGAAAGCAAAAAGGCTCTTTCAGAGTGGGAAGCAAAAAGATATTTCGGAATCGGACACTCAACAAGAGCCAAATCCACACTTTTTATTGTTGACATCACCATCTCTTAAAAAATTTTGTGGATTCAAAACCCATCATTATTCCAGACCTAGAATGGAGTTTCTTGGAATATTATCATGCCTTCAAATATGAATAACTCCTTAGCGGACTTACACCATCAACCTGATTTCGGAGCAGAATAATTGTCTTATCACTTAGTCAAAACTTTACTAAGTATGTGGCCATTTTGCGTTTACATCAACCAAAGGAGACAATGGAATTAAAATCATGAAGGCAAATTGACTACTTGCCGGTGGGGATGA
The DNA here is from genome assembly GCA_028583015.1 of Wollemia nobilis. Lineage (NCBI taxonomy): Eukaryota > Viridiplantae > Streptophyta > Pinopsida > Araucariales > Araucariaceae > Wollemia > Wollemia nobilis. Next base: position 1,035,126 of record JAQPPZ010016361.1, read on the forward strand.
AGACATACTAACAACAATCTCTATCACAATGGTAGATTTTGGGACTATTGCTGCAGTTGATACAGGTAGATTTAGCGAAGCAGGGACATAACTGACTATAGAAGGGATGAATGTATTTGGAACACAGTGTATAAATGATTATTGGGCAAAAAAACTCACCAAGCCTTCTATCCAGATAGCTGTGACCAGGAAGAGCATGTATGTCAATCCTATCACTAGGCAGAGAATTTCAAGGTCTTTGATCCCGCAGGTGAGTAATCTTGAAAATGATATGACTGCTAAAGATTATAAAGCAGAAGAAATTATAGAATATATTGACAAGCTTCCTGCTGAAGATGAATTGGGGATGGCCAAGGCTCACTTAGAAACTTTTTATGTAAAAGATGATATAGAAAAAGATAAGGTAGCTAAGCTAAAGTAACAAGTTGAAAAGCTTAAGAAGAGCATCAATGATCAGAAATAAGTAGAGAAAGCTCTGAGGAAAGAAGCTAAGAATTGGTAGGAAATATTTCAGAAGGCTAATGAGTTGAAATATCAGTTAGAACAACAAAAGAAGCTGAATAAATATCAGGAAAAAGAAATTCAAAATTTGAAGCATCAACTTTAGATTGAGAAAGCCAAGTTCTCAGGTTTTGACAAAGATAATTTGAAAAATATCAAGGAGTTGCTTTTTGAAGTTCAAGAGAAATGTTCGGACCTTCAACTCATAATTGATTACCTAGAAGATGCCAGCCAACTACTATCTGCCATTCAGAAGGACCTAGATCAAATCACTGGAGAGTTACAGCCTATGGTAATTTCGACGAAATGAATATACAGGTTGGCTAGTAGCAAGATTAGCGATGCTGCTAAACCAATTCCTAACAGAGAATGGAATCTAGCTAGGGTATCCTCCAAGATAGTGATAAAGAAGCACAGGGAAATTCAAAGAGCCTAGCTATTATTTGATCGGATAGACAGGGGGTTAAAGAAATTATTGAGATAAATGAGGAAATGATTCAGGTCGATTTCAAGGGACTTTGGAAGGAGGACCACAACTTGTCATCTATAGAAGAGGTTCAACAAAGCATAAAATATAGCTTACAAGATGAAGCTGAAATCGATTCATTAGAAGAACCACTATCGCAAGAACAAGCTGCTAAGCTGATTATGGGCTACACTAGATTAAGAGATCATATGGAAGATCTGGTGACTAGAGGGAATGTTGCTGATTATGAAGATGTTGGGAAGTTGTAATATGTTTATAAGTAACTCAAAGAGACTTCCAATCCCTCTGAGGAAGCCTGGAAGGAAGCTCTTCAGTCTCTAGAGGTGATGGTTCAATTATTTGGAGACACATCTGGTAAGAATGATCAGGGAGTACAGTCTCCAGAAGAAGATGGAGAAGAAGCAGTGGAAGAATAGGAATAAGACTGAGCAGTTATAGGCCCGGGAGGGGGTCATGCTTAAAATAATTTTATATTGGTTTGTATATATATCATAAGTTTTGTATTTCCAAGTCATACGTTTTGTATTGTTTGTTACTCTAACAACTGTCAGAAATAAGCCATAAAGGCATGAAGCCTTCAGAGCATCAATTTTGTATGGAGGTATGTTCTGGGATAAAGCTTTATAAATGAGAGAGTGTTGTATATGGATTTAATAATAATGAGGTTATGAATGCAGTATCTGATTGAATCAATAAGTTCTATGATGTTCTTGGCATGATTTTGATGTGACCCTCTACCCTCTAGACATAATTCAGGTTTTTAGACGGTAGGGTTTGCATGGAAATCATTCTTTAAAACATAATTTCAAGGATAAGTCTTGTTTTGACTCCGTATCCCAATGGATAAGACTCTGGATTTGAATGGCTTTGCAAGAAAATCCACCCGGGAGGCACCAGAATGTAGACCCAAAATGACCATATACTTAGTAAATTTTTGACTAAGTGATAAGACTGTTATTCCGCTCCAGAATCAGGTTGATGGTATAAGTCCGCTGGGGAGTTATTCATCTTTGAAGGCATGATAATATTCTAGGAAACTCCATTTCGGGTCCAAAATAACAATGGGTTTCGAATCCATAAAAGTTTTTAAGAGATGGTGACATCAACAATAAAAAGTGCAGATTTGGCTCTTGTCGAGTGTCCGATTTTGGAATATCTTTTTTCTTCCCACTTCGAAAGAGCCTTTTTTCTTTCCGCTCTGGATTGGCAAAAGTTTTGAAATCCACAAAAGTTATAAGGAGATTGTGACGTCAGTGGTGAAAAAGAGCGGATTGGCGATCCGAGAAATGAAAAAGGACTCTCTTTTTTGGAATAAGAATGGGGCGAAAGGGTGAAATAATCTAAGTGTTTGACTTCAGGCCCGAACTTGCATTATCTCTAAAATACACAAAATTCATGAGGAGATGATGATGTTAGCGATGAAAAAGTGTGGATTAACAAAGACAAGGCGAAAGATAAAATATTCCAGAGCTGATTCAAAGTTTTGATGCTGTGGATTTGGATTGAAGATTCTGATGCTGAGGAAATGAGTAGGATGACTTTCAGCTCACGCCGGACTTAATCTAAGTCGTCCAAAAAAGGAAAATAAATGATGGAGGTTGGCCTATCAAATTTTGACTGTTTAAAAGGTTTTTGCACCAGAACCATGGCATACAGTCGGAAGATGAAATGTCAAAGATTTTCAAGAAGATCTAACCAGAAGCGATTACAGATCGACGGTGACAAGTTGCTCTCAAGAAAGATCAACGAAATGCGTGATCTGAAAGGTTCTGAACTATAATACTTTTGGTCGATCATCAAGTTGTAGAGATCCCGAACAGCCATGGCAGATGCTCTTCCAACGGATTTCTTGAATTTTGGACGAATCAGCTAACGCCAGCTAAACTCTTTGCTAAGATGTTACAATAAGATTGAATGTATTTTTTCTTGAATATTGTAATATGAAAACTATAAAGAGAGATCGAACCCTCATTTTAAAGGGTCGGATCTAGCGTGTTTGCCTTTACTACTGTAAATATTTATGAAGGATTGAATGCAAGGAGCAATACATTGATCTTCGCCTCAAAGCTGTGTTTCTATGCTGGATGTTAGAGGTTTGGATTTCATAGTTGTATTTCTGTAAATACTTAGATGGTTAGTTTATGCCAATCATGGATTACTAGCTGATATGAGTAATTGAAATCTGCTTTGAAGTTTGTTCTTTGTTATTAGAAGGTGCATTTATGTAAAATCTGGGTTTTGGTGAATTTTGCTATTTGGATTATCATTTCCTAGGTATTGAAATTGCTTACTGTAACATTTATCTGTTATGCTTTAATATCTGAAACAAGTTATCTTACGATAAATGTTGATCTGGATGTATATATTTAGTATGGTTTTTTGAAATCTTTTTATGGTGATGTAATGTTGTTAACCTATCCGTCTACTGATATGTACATCTCTCTAACCTTACCCTTTTTTTACCCTAAACTCCAAACCCCAATTGAGCATAATTGTGTCAATAATATGTTAAGTTGACAAGGAACCAACCTACTCTAGAGGTTGGATCTGAAACCCTTGTTTTGGTCCATCCAATGTTGAGTGTTGAGCTGCAGCTATCTGGTGCAAGCCTAAACAAAAATTAAGAAGATAGATAGCCGTAGTATCAAGTAAAACTTGGTGTAATTAAGTTCCCAATAGTTTTTAAGTTACTTTTGGCTTAATTGTTGGTTTGTACTATCACCGACTCCACAAAATTATGATCTATGGATTATCATGGAAACAATAATATACTAGGTTTTTTTTTATATTGTCCATAAAACACATATTTGATCCGATTCCATTCCATGATATCCATCCAACCATAATTTAATTTTATTTTTGTGTTGTTTCATTTAAGTTTGTATGTACGATGAGGAACGTACTAAAATTTTTGTAAGAAAGTCCAAATTTTGCATAATATTTACAAATTCTTACTTGAGAAGACATATTATTTTATGGTAATTGTTGGCAAGTGTTTATTTGTTGTTTGTATTGAATAATCAAGACCTTTATATTTTGGCCATATTGGTTTTTAAATTATGATCCCATTGTAACCCATTATGTTGAAGCCAATTTCTATTGTACGCTCTTCATCAGTTTGCACAATATTTCATTTATCTATGATAGAACTAAATTTTGCACCAATGTTGTATTCTCAAACAACATTCAAGTCATTAGTGTCATAACTTAAGTCCTTTGTTTTGGCATTACTTGTATTGCAAGCAATTTCTTTTATGATGAGATTACTTATATCACAATAGATATTTGCCACAAGAGGATTCAAAATATCAGTATTACAATAACTATCTATCATCATAGGTTTGAAATAATCTATATCACTATATATATCTACTCTTTGAAGAAGATTGCTTGTATCACAACATTTATCTACCATTATGAATCTCTAATCATCCGTGTCACATCAACCATATGTTGTTGTAGGTTATATTTTACTCATCATAGATATATTCCTCAATGTATCAATAGTTCATTTTTGCCTTTGTGTTCTCTTCCTTGTGTACATTAAAAGAGTGTAATATTATATCTCCTAATTTAGTAAGAAATATAATACATTTTTCAGAATAATTATCAGCTTCATCAAGAATATTACTGACGTACTCTTTTAGTGTTAAAAAATCTCCATATTCAACTTCTTTGAGAATCATTAGTAAAATTACATTAATTTTGGTGATTCCTATTCTTGATTTTTCCTAATAGTGGAATGTGAATTGGACTTTTGTATTAACAATTCTTCATTTCCATATTGAAACCAACATTCACTTGATGACTCATGCACATATGCTTGTTTTTCTTCATAAATAATTTCTGAATTAGATGGTTTTTGAAGAAAATACTCTTGTTCCAATTGAGACTGATCTTCATTAGTTTAAATATTGTACTTAAAATATTTAATACCATGTTCTTCTTTATCACAAATATAACAATATGTTTGTTGATATTGATTTCCATGAATTAAAAAATTGTGTTTACAATCTTTATCATCATTTCCTTCTTCGTTACAAATATAACAATATATATTTCCATATATTTATATTTTTGCTTGTTTTCTTAACAGGGCATATTTTTGAGTATTTTATTTCTTTGTTTGATTCCTATTTGCTATCTCCATTTTATGCTATTCTAAATTACTTGTTTTAATCAAATTTGAGGTGTATTACGGTGCACAACAAAATTAACTTGTACACCTTATATCTTCTTTCTTGAATATTATACCCAGTAATCTATATCTTATTTCTCTTTATCTGAACAACTTTCTTTAATAAGAAAAAAAATGCATATAAATGAGAGTCAAGTCATTTAATGCCTTCTTATAACTCCCAATCTTGATTCTTTTTCCAATCTTAAAGCTTTCACTATAGAAAATATAGTTTACTTTAAAAATAAGGGAATAAATATTTGAACATGTAACTTTTATGTAAATTTCTAACACTTGGTGTGCTATCCAATGATTTTATTTTGCAAATGAAAGGGAATAAGTGTACCTTTTAATTTGAAGACACCCTATCTAAAAAAAAACTTTGCATAAAATTTTAAGGGCTTCATATTTAAAATATATCTTCTACTCGGAGCTTTGCTTGTAAAAACAAATCTTCTTTGTTTCTAAATATTGAGTCTTTATAAATATATTGCTTAAATTTTAAATAAATTTAATATTTTAATGCTTTAGTTATAGTAAATATTTGAATTTTTCCTTCAAAGTAAAATATTCGATATTTGCTATAAATATAACCTTAACTATTATATTACATGAAATACGTTATAACTCCTTGTTAAATGCAATATTATTTTAAAAGAAATAAACTCCTCTAAGGATTGATGTTTCTCTTTTATTAAAAAATATCTTTAACATAAGTTCAATATTTATATTAAGCGCTTCATAAAACTATTACCATTATTTGTTTTATATACTCAAACTTATTCAAGTGCTCTTAAATGATTTTAATTAAACCCTAGAAAACATACCCGATATTATCATTGCATATAACGTTCCTGGGATTAAGGTTGTATAGATCTTTCTCATAATTATTGCTACATGTAAGCTTTACTCTATCATATCCAAATGCCTTCTCGTTTGGAATTATTATTGCATGTAACCTTTACTATATTATATCCATATTGTATATAACCTCTATCATGTCTAAATGCCTTCTTGTTTATGTTCTATAACTAGAAGCTTTTTGATATACATAAGATGTCTATTAACAAAGATGAATCAATAACCATAAATATTATAAAGGCTTAGTGGCGAATTGCATCCGTAGTTTACTTTCATTAAAAAATATCTTTTGGATGGATGTGATATATTGTAAGCACATGTTACTTATACGTAAGTGCTCAATTAGGCTTCTTCCAAAATTTCCAAAAATAAGCTTCATATTTACACAAGAATTTTCTACAAAAATAATGTATTCTTATTCTAAATAGAACTTCATATATGTATTATATGAAGCACTGTATCCAACAATCCAAAAATCAATATAGCATGCAAATATTATAAGTAAAAGAAAACATGTCGAATACCTTTGATGTTAGGTACCAGGTGGGTTGAAACTAGTGCCAACAATCACAAGGTGTTTTGGATGCCTTTTCTACTTGGCACATATATTTTTGGATAGTTACGCTAGTTTCTTGGTGGTCACTAGAGCCAATGGTCACAACACGTGCCAATTATCTCTTCTTCTCAACACAAACATTTTTGAATAGATATGCCAATTTTTAGTGGTAACAAATCTTTAGTGAAATCAACCAGAAATCTAGAAGAAATCACTAATAGTTTCTATTAGGTATAATCAACAAAAAAAATAATTAATGGTTGCTTTTTTGTGTAATCAACTAGATGCATTAAACCATCAAAATATGGTGTAATCAACCTTATTCTAGTGTAATAAACCAGGGAAAACTTTCTTTAGTGCAATATCAATTAGGAAAAGAGAAAAAGTGTTCCTCTGGTGCAAATATCAACCAAGGACATAAAGCAGATTTTGGCGTAGTTTTTTATTATAATGATTACACAAAGTACTATGGATCAGAAGCTTGGTAAAATCATCTTCAATCCAGGATTAGGAACTTTTGCTTTATTTTTCTCCAATCCAAGCTTTGATACCACATGTTGGCCATAATTAACATGTTAATGTAAATTTTTATTACAAAGCTTTCAATATTTGTGTAATGCATTTGATAACATCATATACATCTCCTTATATCTTGACAAAACTTTCCTATTGGAAATTTAAGTTATTTTATGTTGTCATTGATGTCACATGGATCACATTGAGTTTTGGTGGCCAAATGATATTTTGGAAAGCATGGATAAATACAAGGTTTTTATGAAAACCAAGGTAGGCAAAATAAAAGGTTTTATTTAAAACCATGGATGGTAGATTTGAACTGGGTTTTTCGTAAAACCCAAGTTGGACTTTCGTTTCATCGAAAAAGGTGCCCCGGTGATGGAGATATTTAATTTTTAATATTTCGTTTAAATTTTAATTATTTAAAATTAAAATTAAAATTTAAAATTAAATATGAAATATTTCTGCTGACGTCATTGAAAATAATAAGGATGCTATATAAAGGGGATATCTAAGGTTCATATACTAATCCGAGCTCGTGGTTAATAATCGTTGGCTAAGCATCCGAATTGAGCTCGTGCGAAAATCTTTTAGAAAGCAAAAGCAACGAATAAACGAAGGATGGTCAAAGTTCAAAGTCATCGTGGGCAGAGTGGCACATTGGCAGTTGATTTTTGACTAATGTGTGTGGCAGCACAAACGTCAAGGTTTCAAATCCCCTTTACTGCATTCGGAAGGCATTGGAAGAAAAGCGCTCGAAGCGCTTTTGATTTACGAAAAGGGAGGAAAGGTTTAATGGCACATTGTACCTTTCCCTTTTGAACGAGCGGCTAGCTTGTATGGTAATCTTAGTCACGGCTAAGGCACTCGTGGCATGGGTAAGTCGGGGGTTCGAATCCCTTTGAGGAGGTAAATACGTTTTTGTTCTAATTAATTTTGTTAAGCCCTAAGTTGGAGTTATAAGGTGGTTAGGAATAATTAAAGTTTTTTTATTAAACTTTGTTTTTATAAGGGTTGTGATTATTATTTTAAAAGTGGATGAGTTGTTGAATTAATTTGATGCTCATGAAATTGAGAATTAAGATTTAGGAGAAATAAGGAGTTATAAAATAAATTTTGAGAGGTTTATTGATTATTATTTTGATAAGGGTTTTTATTAAAAAAAAAGACTTTGGTGGATGTGTTTATTAAGTTGGAGTGAAAAGGTGTAAATTGAGTTATGCTTTATCTTGTGATTATTATTTGAAGTCCACTAACCCTTATTAATATTGGAAAGGAAATTTGTGTTTAGTGTGGCAGATTTTATGGATAACTTCTTGGCATCAAAAAGGTATGGGTACATTCTCCTATTGATTGTTTATGGTGGTTGATTTCTGAAATATCATTGGAGTGAAAAGGATTGATTGTGGTTTCCTTTTTCAAAAGTATTTGGTTGAATGCTTCAAGGTTTTTTGGTTTGAGAGTTGTGTTTAAACCTTATTTTATAAGCATAGTTGCTGAAGCCCATTGGTTATGTAAAGAACTTGAAAAGAACATGAGTATCATTGTTATGTGAGATTTATGGTTGAGCATTATTGGAAGCATTTGAGTTGGTTGATACATGCTTGGACTAGGGTTTTGTGAGAAAGAGTTGTCCCTTGTGGTGATTGGTTGATTTGAGTTGATTGAGATTAGTCAAGTGATTGTGTGAGGTGATTGTTCAAGTCCCATGAAACAAACTATTCTATAATTCTGATTTGAGTTGAGATTGAGCTTAGAACATATTGAGTCTCTAACAATTCTCTTTATACTTCTATGAGTTGAGTTGAGTTGAGATTGATTTGAGTTGAGTTGAGTTGAGATCATTGTGGATCATTGTTGTCATCCATTGTAGAGTGCATTTCCATTCATTTTTGAGTTCAACTTTGAGCCTTGCCTTCATATATTTATGGATGAGATTTGAGTACTACTTGAGCATGATTGATTGAGCCTTTGAGAAGGCCTTTGGGATAGATTTATGGAAAAATTTGTGGCAATTTGTGTATGATTGATTGAGCCTTTGAGAAGGCTTTGTGGATAGTTTTTGGGACAGCTTTGTGGATAGTTTTAGACATATTTGTGGATAGATTTGGGATAGATTTTGATGAGGTTCTGAGTGAGCCTATTGAGTAGAGTTGAGCAAGTTCTTGGTGAGCTTGCTAGAGCAGTTTTGGACAAGTTCTTAGTGAGCTTGTTGGAGCAGATTTGAGCAAGTTCTTGGTGAGCTTGCTAGAGCAGATTTGGAAAAGTTGTTAGTGAGCTTGTTGGAGCAGATTTGAGCAAGTTCTTGGCAAGCTTGCTAGAGCAGATTTGGACACATTCTTAGTGAGCTTGTTGGAGCAGATTTGAGCAAGTTCTGTGTGAGCTTATTGAGAAGTTTTGGAAAAGTTCTGTGTGAGATTGTTATTGCCTAGCTTTGAGCAGATCAAAGAAATTTGGACAAGTTATGTGTGAGTTTGTTGAGCAGTTTTGGACAAGTTTTGTGTGAGCTTGTTATGCAGATTTGGACAAGTTTTGTGTGAGCTTGTTATTGCCTAGCTTTGAGAAGATCAAATAAATCATTGTATTAGATAAGGATCCTTATTTTTGTGTGAAATATTATAAGGATATTATCTTGTGGAGTACCCCACATTGGGGGAACCACTTTAAATATTGTGTCTCAATTGTGTGTGGTGACTTGTGCTCTTGCTTACTATTGCTATCTAAGTTATTAATGCACACTGCTATATTTGTTTATTGCAATTAAGAACATTAATTGATATTGGTATGGAAAGAAATTAAAAAGTGGTCTTATACTGTTCACCCCCCCCTCTCAGTATAATATTGTGTTCTTCATTTCCCATAGGATACAATTCCTATACAAGCCAATAATGGAACAACTAATCAAGTAACTATACATATTAAATGGTGCCACCCAATTATCATTGTAACAATAAATTTTAAGGATGTAATTTAGATGATTTATAAATATATAAGAAAATATCCTAACATGTATAAAAAAATTTAAGTAAAGTATTGGAAAAGGTACTTGAATACATCCTAGTCAATACTTTTTACACCAAAATTCCTTATGACTATCTTATCAATCAAATCAAAAAATCTCCACCTATGTTTTCTCGAATTGCCTACAAAAATAGAATCAAACGTTCCACTATACCACAATGTCTAGTCACATGAAGGGAATTTAAAATTTAATAAAAGATACATCTTGCATAAAACATCAAATATGTAAGCATATTTTTTACAATAAATTTCTATAAGAATTAGACAGTAGTGAGTTTTAAGCTCTAACCTCCCACTTCCAAGGTATTTGACTTGAGGGTATTAGCATTATGCCAAGGCATATTATTGAATCCATGGCCATATCTCTAAATAAAAATTCACCATGTAAAACAAAACCCCATCATACCACTCAACCTTGCTAAAAGAAGAAATATTTGATAAAATATTTCAAATTTCAAATACAATTTTTTTAAAATTGGAGAGATAAATACATAAACACAATTATAAATAATGAAATCTCTAAAAGTACTAAAATACCTTAAAATTTTGCAAATAATCCAAAGAAGTTGATAATTCATCCATATCTATTACGTTTGTTAGCTTTTGATGTAGCAAGCATGGAGAGATAACAATCACAAGATGCAAAATAATATGAAATAAAGTAAATCTGCTAGATGACTGAAATATGCAATAAATAGAAATTATATAAAATATTACAATGTAGCTATGTTCAATAAAGCTACTAAACTACATTGCACCCATCACCAATAGATGGTGTCACACACTAATCTACACTATGTCCCCCGAATCTCTCTTTGACTTTGTTACTATGTTATGCTATCTATCTATGAGTCCATCCTTATATAGGTAAAATAGGATACTTGGCCAACACTCTATCTAGTTGTGCAAGGGACAACTAGCACATTCACACTTGTGCACTTATTACATTGCATGAAGTAACTATATAACTTCCCCCTAAAGTAATCTAAGTATGTACCTTGGAAGATACATTTACATAACCTAAATAATGGAATAGAATCTATTTCTAACACCTCCCTATATTACATTATTTGGGTCTTGAATACTTTAGTCTTCAATATGGATCTTCTTCTTCTTCCTCCCAATCATCTGTTGTATTCTTTGTAACTTGTTCAAGCAAATGATTAGTGTCTCTATAATATGTAGCATTTGCTAACAAATATTTCAACTCATAAGTATCTGTGGGTTCTTCAATTTCTTCAATTTATTCTATCCTCTATACCAAGTGTCCCTTCTGATTTCTCTTCTGATATTCCAATTGAGGATAATTGGTTGGTTATTGAAATTGCTACTGATGAGGGTTCCTTTGATATTGTCGAGTTTGAAAAGGATTTCCATTATGCATCTGATTTTTTTATTTTCAATTTTTGGGATTGTATCTGCAATAGATGGTACTATGACCTTTCTTTTTGCATATCTAACAGTACTATGTTTTTTGTCCTCTTGTTGAAGATGTAATATTTTCCTGTGGATTATCTTTTGATGCCAATGCAATGTTAGTCAATTCATCTTTCATAGTATTTTCTACTTTATATTCTTGAATTATATTGACTAGATCATCAAAAGAAGTATCTTTACTTAGAACTTGTAAAGATGTGACCAAGTGTTTATAATTATCTGGAAGTGCGCTCATGGTTACTTGAGTGAGAAATTCATCCTTAACTGATTCTCCTAAGGTCAATAGTTTACCTTTAATATCTGCAACCTTCCTTAGGAATGTTTCTATGCTTTCTCCACTATTCATATTTAGAGAGTGAATTTGATTCTAGAAATGAAGTATAGTTCCCTTATTATTCCCTTCAAATATTTTTTCTAGAATTGTCCATGCATCTGAAGAAGTTTTAGCTGAACTGATATATGGTTGAATCTCATCAGTGATAGCAAAAGTTATTATCATTAAGGCTTTTGAATCATTTTTTTCAAACTTTAGGATTTCAGTTTCACCTGTATTAGGTCTTTGTGTTTTTCCTTTGACAACATCCCAAAGTTTTTCATATACCAAGATTGCTTTCACTTAATTTTTCCAAGAGAAATAATTTGGGCCCTTGAGTAGTTGCGATTCTGTTAGGAAGAATTATTTTGATGTCATTTAAATCTTCATAATATGAATCCTTGGATATGTAGGCTTCCTTATGTCTTCCTAATGTTTTTGGGAGTATGATATAGTGATTTTGTAAGATATAGTTCAATTTTTGGTTGATTTTGTACAAGTTTTATAAGGATCAAAAATAAACTTCTTAACTTCTTAATACTTCTATTGAACTAAAAAATTTTCAATTTTGAAGACGTTTTAATGTTGGATTTCTTTTTTCCCTAAAGAGAAATTTTTTGAGACAAGAATATAAATTTCCAACTTTGATAAAAGATTTTAATAACCCCTTTTGAAACCCTTAGGAATTTTATTCAAGTGTTTCAAATTTCTAAATAATTAGTTTGAATTTGTAACCCTTATCACTCCCAAATTTGGAAAACTAGAACACATTAATATTTACAAACTTTAAATGGATTAATTCCAAGTAGAATCCCTTATTTCTCCTAAGTTATATTTTGAAAATTTTAAATTTCTCTAAGTTTTGCTTTCAAACAAAGAATAATTTTAATTAATATATCAACCTTATAACTCCCTTTAAAACTGAAAGCAAATTAGATGAAAAAAATAAGACTTTATACTTTTAAGACATTGGGTGAATATGACAATGAACTCTCTTTCTTGAGCACGAATTCCCAAGGCTTTAATGCTCTTTGTGAATGCTGGTTGATCGAGAGTCTTTTAAACTATATCCATATTGCTTTGGATCCATGCAGAATCATGCTCGAATTGTTGATGATCATCTACCATCAATCTATCGAATCACACCCAAATTGTTGTCGAGCGTCTGCTATCGATTTGTCGAGTATCACCTGAAATGTTATTGAGTATCTACCGTTGATCTATCAAGTGGATTTCAAATGCTGCTCATATTGTTTCCAACTACTACGTTTCCTTTCCAAAGTCCAACCTATCTTTAATACAATATATGAGGAGTGACAAGTGTCACTATATGAGTTATTAAACACTCATGGAAGCTTCGACTTAGTTGGTGGAGGTGTTGAACTCACTCCATAGTTTGTGACAAGTGTCACATTTAGGTTAATTTTTTTTTTTTATTTTCTCTTGAGCGTTGTCCAAGAAACACTCCTTCCTCAATGTCTCTAAGCTATATTTCCTGTAACGTATGTCAAGTTGTATGTAACTCCATTGTTTGGAGTATGGGCACCAAGAAGTGTAACATATTCTTTGTGAGTGTTATAGAGAATCTTTCAAAGGATGATAAGTGGTAGTTGCATGCCTTTCTTTCTATAAACGCTTATATGAAGACTTTCCAATACGTTTTCCACCTTAATACTTGCTATTTTACATAGATGCTAAAATATCTCCAGCTAATGGTTGATCTGTGGTGGAGATATGGCAGAGCTTTTGTGGAGATATGGAGTAGCTTTGGTGGCCCTTGAATGAAGTTTGAATGGTAGCGCTTGGATGAAGACTCCTTGATGATTTATTCCACTGTTAGCATTTACTAATGGTATAAATGCTTTGATAAGAATGCTCCTTTTCTTTGACATCCATTTGCTTTATCTTCTACTTTGTACACTACTTGATCTTCTCCTATGCTTTGTCTTCTACAGGTTTGACCATCCAAGATGAGCCCCTTTGAGTGGCTTCTATTGCTTGGGAAGAGTGCTTACATTTAGCCCTTTCTTGGTTGTTTTACTTGTGTTTATTATGTATTTTTTGGGCACATTCAAATATGATTTTAGACTGTAGAAAACCAGATTAAAATGGTGCTATAAAATGTACTATAGTATGTACATAAACCTCCTTTGATGCACCTTCTTTTGCACTCTTATTTCAGATCAGAAATTCTGGTTTTATGGCAGATTTTTCTCATGCAATACAAGGGTTTTGAGGTTGTCTTTTATGAGTAGACACCTTCCCCCTTTTTTCTTGGACACTTAGTTAACAACTCCAAGCTTAGATAATAGTAGATAGAATCTTTTTATGTAATTTTCTGCACTTTATTTTCTTGCATTCAATCTTGTAATGCTTTTGGATTTGAGACTCACCAAGTCTCAATCTTTAAAACTTCTATTTCTGTTGTAGGTTAGTTATGTTCTTCTCCAAGTTTTGGAGGATTATAAACTTTTTAGGTGATTTATTTAGACCACTATGAGTTGCAGATTTATGTGCTTCAATAGTGTCTTTAGACACTTGATACAAATCAGACTGTGTTCCCTTCACGAACATAAAAACTAATTTCTTTTGAGAGTAGTGTAATAGTACAAGTTTTTTTACTTTTAATGCACTAAGATTACACCTTATCACTCCAATCAACTCTCAAATTAATGCAGTAAGAATTTACTGCAACTAATCAAGAATAACCTAAAATGAATCTTTAAGAGTTATTCTGCAATTTCACTACAACTAATATTGTAGAGCTTAGTATTCTTTTTATTTTTCCAAAATAGATAATAGGTAGTTGATAGAAGCTATTTTAAAATCTAATAAACTCCTAATAAAAGTGCAAATGAACTTTAAAAAGAAAATTTTCTTTTTGCACTTTCAAATACTGTAATCCAATTTTCTATTCTCAACTTTAATCCAAATTCAGGTGCTTCTAAAAAATCTAATAGGTATATGAATTAATAAACCTACTTGCACCAAAAAGTTGCATACCTTTTTTGTAGTAGCTCTTTTATCTCTTTTGTAGAGGATGTAGATCTTGGTGTCTAGAATCACCAAGTTGTTGCTATGAGAATATCCTTGTAGCTCTTTGTAGACTATCTTGAATATCTCCTTCTTCACTAAATGATGGTCTCGACCTTTCTTTTACGAGCCTAGTATTTTATGGCTTGTTCTCCTCTTCTATTCTCCTCTTTCTTATGCAGATTTGGAGAAGTCTTTTTATTTGAAGTGATGTCTTCTTTCTGTGAGAGTTAATATTCAAATATTCAAGATTTGGTGAGCTTCTTATGTCTTCAAGTTGTCTTGTTGATTTATAACTCCAAGCAAGATCTTATTTCGAGATTTGGCACTCCTTGCAAAAATTTTCTTCATAGATTTGGCACACCTTGTCAAATTCTTCTTCACGAATTTGGCACACCTTGCCAAATTCTTCTTCTCTTGGGCTTGTTATCAGATGGTGATAATTGTCCTAAGTTCTTTACTATTAGAGGTTTTTCCTTATTAGTGGATTTCTCCAATGAGTTTTCCTTTGAGAATATCTTCAGTAAGGCTCTCCTAGCATTTTTATGGATGCTCGAGCATACCTTTTTTGTAGTAGCTCTTTTATCTCTTTCTTAGAGGATGTAGATATTTCTGTCTAGAATCACCAAGTTGCTGCTATGAGAATATCCTTGTAGCTCTTTGTAGACTATCTTGAATAGCTTCTTCTTCACTAAATGATGGTCTCAACCTTTATTTTACGAGCCTAGTATTTTATGTCTTGTTCTCCTCTTCTATTCTCCTCTTTCTTATGCAGATTTGGAGAAGTCTTTTTATTTGAAGTGATGTCTTCTTTCTATGAGAGTTAATATTCAAATCTTCAAGATTTGGTGAGCTTCTTATGTCTTCAAGTTGTCTTGTTGATTTATAACTTCAAGAAAGATCTTCTTTCGAGATTTGGCACTCCTTGCCAAAATTTTCTTCACAGATTTGGCACACCTTGCCAAATTCTTCTTCACGGATTTGGCACACCTTGCCAAATTCTTCTTCACGAATTTGGCACTCCTTGCCAAATTCTTCTTCACGGATTTGGCACTCCTTGCCAAATTCTTCTTCTCTTGGGCTTGTTATCGGATGGCGATAATTGTCCTAAGTTCTTCACTATTAGAGGTTTTTCATTATTAGTGGATTTCTCCAATGAGTTTTCTTTTGAGAATATCTTCAGTAAGGCTCTCCTAGCCTTTTTATGGATGCTTGATAAGACCTTCTCAAAGTCTTAGATCTAACAACTTCTGATGATCTTCCTTGAGATATTTTCTTCAACCTTCTTCTCCTAGAGGTATTGGTGATAAGATCTACCTTTGGATCTATGATTTTGTTGCTTCTAGATCTGAGTAGGACTCACCTAGTCCTTATTCTCCTTCTCGTTCCTTGACTGGAAGTTCTACAATGAGATTTTCTCCTGATCTCCTTGATTTTGCTTTAGGTTCTAATTTTTTTTAAAGAAGATAACCTTCCTAACTTTCTTGTAGGAAGCTTCCCAACTCACTGGATCTTCTTTCCCTACAACAAAGTATTAGTACTAAAATATTTAGTCTGATTTTGAATCTCTTCAAATTCAGGATCAAGGCTACTATGGCTTTTTTTAGTATCAAGGCTTCTATGGATTTTTTCAGTATCAAGGCTTCTATGGCATTTTTTAGTACCAAGGCTCCTATGACATTTTGGTATCAATACTTCTGTGGATTCTCCTTCAAGGATCCTATGGCATTTTATCCAAGGATTATATGACATTTCTATGCCAAGGCTTCTATGGAATGTTCTTCAACCTATGAAGTTCTTTGATTCAATAATAGAAATTTTCAGTCTCCTGACTTCACCACAACTCTTCATAAGAAGTCTTCTTTTGCAGTATTCTTCTCTTGCACAAGGAACCAATCTCTATACTATGAGGGTACACCGAAATTTAGGAAACAAAGTTGGAGTCTCCTAGCTTTCTGACGTAGGAGTCCCAATCCTCTGAGAATTAGATTTTTGAAAACAAAAGAAAATTTAGGCACTAGTTAGCAAATTCCAGATATCCTGGATAATCCTCACTGAATGATTTGTCAATCCAGTGGCTTGAATGTCTGGCCTTCATAAGTTTTTTTGAAACTCTATGGAAAGACTCTAGTCAATTACAATCTCAGTATTTCTTGGAACTAAGATTTCTTCTAGTCCCCACTCGTGACTCTCCCTAATTATACCACCTATATATTTTTGAGGGCTTTATATAGTGGTTGGTCCAGCGACATGTCAGTTTGTCAAAATTCTCAAGCTCATTGATAATGGTGGGTTTCCTATAGACCTACACAGACTAGATCTGTTGTAGCTCTGATACCAATGTTAGCTTTTTATATAGCAAGCATGGAGAGATAACAATCATAATATGTAGAATAATATGAAATAAAGTAAATATTCTAGATGACTGAAATATACAATAAATAGAAATGATATACAAGATTACAATGTAGTTATGGAGGAAATGAACACTCCAATATAAATCTACTGAACTACATTGCACCCATCACCAATGGATGGTGTCACACACTAAGCTACACTATGTCCCCTGACTCTCTCTATGACTCTGTTACTTTGTTACACTATCTATCTATGAGGCCATCCTTATATAGGTAAAATAGGATACTTGGCCAACACTCTATCTAGTTGTGCAAGGCAAAACTTTCACATGTACAACTTGCACATTGACACTAGTACACTTATTACATTGCATGAAGTAACTAGATAACTTGCCCCTAAAGTAATCTTAGTATGCACCTTGGAAGATACATTTAAATAACCCAAATGATGGAATAGACTCTATTTCTAACAACATTTTCCTTATACAATATTTTTATGGAACTCCACATATCAATACACCCTTTCTTATCAAAGCAACACAAAAGTTGTTGAATCGTTCTGACAACTTTGTCAAGTGGCTCTAAGGTATTTGTCATAAATTGAAGTCTTCCTAAGAATTTAATGGCAATGATGGGTAACTAAATAATCATGCATACTGCGTTCTCATTTATGCCATATTCATACCAAAAAAATGAAGTAAGGAAGAAAATGGATATTTTATAAAAAAATATAAACGCCAACCAACGTTTGCAAAAATATTCAATCCACCTTTTTTTTAATAAACCCACTTCATAAGCTAGGGCATCACTAGATTAAAAACTAATTAATTAAACAAATGGATTGAATGTCAAAATATGGATATATGTTGAACCTATTAATGAATATTTCTCTTGAGCTAATAAGTTGTTGTGGGATAGAGAGATCCTCGTGATCTAATATCCAACTAGGGTTTTTGGTGAAACCCTAATAAATTGTTACACAAAATCTTCTTCAAACTATTTAAAAATAAATTTTGTACTACTTATAAAATCAATATAGAAGAATATAAATTGAAATTTGAGGTTGATTAATAAATATCCACGTCCACTCTAGTACCATGTAATTTTTTTTAATATATTAAAAAACAAATTAAATCAATGCATTAATCAATAACGAAAAGATAAATCTCATATAAGCACAATAAAAATAAGCATTTTTCCTTGGACATCAAATAATATAACTAAAAAATAATATGCATATTCATTCAACAAAGACATGGTTAAACTCAAGGGATATAAAGACCTAAATTATAAGTGACCTTAGGCCAATATTAAAGAACCATTCTTAAGGTTTATTGTTAAAATATTATAGTAAAGACGTCGGTAGTAGGGGTTTCTCACACTAATAAAATCTAAAAATAAAATAAAATACTATAGTAAAACCACCTATACAAGGTGTAAAATGGTCCTTAGGACAATATATAAGTGAATACAATGCAAGGTTGCTTGTGTTCTTAAGTGTATTAAAACTATAGATATCAACATTCCTCCACTTCTCACTCTAACCATATTCCTTATTTCATCCCTCTTTTATTTTTTATGAAATATTCTTATGATTTAATTTGTTGTTGTTTTAGTTTATAATTTATTTATTTTTATATATTTGAAATCCAACACTTACATCTTAAGTTTTATAATATTTCAATTTACTCATAAGTATATATATATTTTGTGGTATGGTAAGACTTTGACTCCATCCATATTTCTTTCAATGGTCTTATTCCCCCACTTATTAGTTAGTTAGTTCTTCAATCTTCAGTTGGTTAGTAAGGGCATACATTTTAAATGCTATCCCTTGCCAAAATTTTTCCATGGTTGATTTTTCCTCCATTCTATAAATTACTCTCCTCTCCAAGCTCTCTTTTGTATATGGATCTCAAATATTTCCCATATGCTAGAAGGAAGGATTAGTCATTTCTTATCTATGGCTCACATATCATGGACCTTGTCCTTAACTAGTTAATTTTTTCAAACAAGTAGATGCATTGATGCAAGATTGGGTAAGATCAAATGAGAGTCGTAATATTGGATAGAACATCCTTGAGGTCATTATCTTATCCTTATCCATCAATAAATACATCTTTTTGAGAACATGCAAACAAGATTCCCATGGTATTTTACCCTTCAATTATGAATTTCACATTATTTTAAATATTTTAATCTACTTCACTAAAGATTTAAACTCTATTTTATCCATTAAATAGTCATGAATGGGTCCTATGATAAACATAATAACTTAAATTACTCTTTTTTACATGGTGATAAGTACACTAAAAAATGTGTTAATATTAGGAAGATCAAACATGCATATAAAGTCCTATAAACTAAAATGGATAGTTGAAGTTGATAACATTATCCTTTAGTGGATCACTCCATATAATTTTATATTTAATAATATTAAACAAAGGTTTTTCTAAAGAAAAGATAATTTTTTTGCTTGAAATCTTCTAAGCTCCTTAAATGATGAGGATAAGTATAAGAGATGATAAATAAAAGTCATAATTAAAATAGATTCTTAAACTCAATTTTTTTGGTAGGTGGTTGAAATTATATTATATGGGTTTTAACTGGTGCCCAAAACATATACATAAGCATATGATAAAATACATATAAGAGCACAAAAACAAGGTGCCTACACCCTAGCCGTTCCACGAACCAGACCATAGAAAGCATAGACCCACGCAAGGGTTGCTTAACAGGAAATATAAAATAAACAGAAAAAACCCACGTAGGGACCAAGGAGAACATAAAGAAAAACTAAAACAGGACCCATGCAGGGATCAAAATATTGATGTCAAAATTCCCATGTAGGGGAACAAAGCTTGAAATACAAACCAAAACAACTCTAATCATCGATAATTTCTTCAGCTACATAGTTTTTTTGGTCGTGTTTCTTGACCAAAATTTTCAGGGAGATATTAATGCTATCCATGCCACTGATGATGCTACTAAGACTAGTGTTGTAGATCAAGTTTATAATGGTTGTCGAAGAAGCATTTCTGTCACTCCCATAATAAAAAATGCATTGAGGAAAGATCTGACTAGCTTCAAATGCAAAATTTTTGAGGTAATTAGACCTTCTGTGTTGAGTCAAGCTTTCTTCCATGATAGATTTCCATTTAGGATGTAGAGAGGGACCAAGAAAGCGGACAAAATATGCTTAGAGGTAGGGGATAAGGCTCCAAAATTAGCTTCACCACTAAAATCATCAGGAGGGGAGAGGGATGGACTAAAAGTAGATAGGAAAGGAGGTATGGTGGAGTGGAGCAGAGAGGAAAAAGAGGTAAGCAGAATGGTAGCTTTAGCATGGTGGTAAATGATAGAAAAAATACCTTGGTTATATGGTGGGATTTGAGAATTCCTCTTGCTTGCATTGTGGATGGAGTACCTAATTGACAAAAAAAGAAAATCTGGGATATTCACCAGATTAAAAACTCTTAAGAAGTTGACTAGGGAAACATGAAAACTAAACAAAGTCTTATAGGGATCCTCGACAGTGAGGTATTGGAGGATGGGGATGATTACTGTTGGTCAAGGAATAAGGAGATATTCACATTCAAATGCAATTCCCTTCCACTTTAAGGTCTTGGAGTAGTTCAAAAAACCTTTGATTTTGGGATCCCAGTTATGCCTGTTCCTACGCACCATGCGCTCATTTGTAGAAATCTCCGTAACCTCGACCATCATATTGACCATCACTCGAAAGTGATGATTACGAAAAATGACATAGTCATTGTTCCAGGTATTGAAAAAGGCATCCGTAATATCCTGCTCAACCCCTTTGAATTTTCTAAGGAAATGAATAAGACCTTGGACTTCTAGGAAGGAAGAGATAAAGGATCAAGCTACAGACTAGAGGGTTCAAGCAAGGTCATGGAGATAAGGCCCAGGGGTACCAAAAACTTAGGATAGAATAATCACCACTACGAGGGACACTCAAAGGTACTTTCCACCAAATAATAAAATGGATCAGGGAGTGATCACATTTAACAAGTTCCTTAGCGCAAAATATGAATGAAACTGTGATTATGAACAAGGCATTGGTAAACCCAGAGTATTGGATGATGGGCCATCGAGAAATGGCAATAGAGAAACTAGCCACAATACAATGTGACCACACATCAAAATTAATAAAGTTCTCTGTTTGAGCCAATAAATGCAGAATTTAGAACTAGGTAACCCTCATAGGTTTAGGTGAATTCTCATAGGACCAGCTTTGAAACTTAACACCAAGATCATAATAAATCAACAAATGCTGACAAAAAAAATTCTCATAGGACCACCTTTGATACTTAACACCAAGAGCATAGTGAATCAACAAATGCTGAAAAAAAGAATTCTCATAGGATCACCTTTGGAACTTAACACCAGGAGCATAGTGAATCAACAAATGCTAACAAATAGGTAGCACAATTCTATCAATGTGATAAATACGTCACCCAATAAAAGAAACGTACCTCTCAAGCTTGGTTGTGCATTTCCAAATAGACAAAAACAACATTAAGAACATTTTATGGAAAATTATGATGCCTTTGTTATTGACCCCAAATTTTGCTAGCAAATAAGCAGACTTGTTAGCTTCCCGAAACACATGGCATGTTGTAGAGTTTCTAAAATTCAGCATCAAGACCTTCACTTCTTGAATAATAGTGTGCACGTTCCATGAAGGAATTACGTCACTGATGATAGAGTTTGTAATATTCATGGAATCACCTTCAATTTGTAAATTCCCAGTGTAATCTCTGAGAACTTCTAACCCTCTCTAGAAAGCACGAGCTTCAACATAGTGGTTAGTTTGGACATCCAGAAACTCAGCGTAAGCCACTATAATTTATCCATTGTGATCCTTGACTAAGCCTTTAGTACCTATTGCACCAAGGTTTTCTTTAGAAGCACCATTATAGATAAGTTTAAGCCATCCAACACGAGGAGGTAACTAGTGAGCACCAGTTTTGGGATGGAGATTAGGAGTAGCATTGGGACTGAGGAGAATGTTGAGGGAACGAAAAAGGGTGGACTCAAGGGCAGACTTAGGGGGTTTGGTGCAAGGGAAAAAATTATATTTTTCAACAGCAAAGATGATGGATTTATTGGCCAAAAAGATAGAATCCCTGAGGGTGTTTGAAAAGATTCTACTATTTCTTTTGAGCCAGATCTACCACAGGAGATGATAAAATTTCCATAAAGAAGACAACCTAGAATTTTTAAAAGGCATGGGTCACTAGGAGAAAAAGAAAGCCAAGGAGTTGGGTTGGGCCCAGGAGATGTGAAAAGTGGACATGAGATGATCCAGGGTAGAATGTAAGAAAGAACATTCCATAAATATATGGTTGACAGTTTCCCAGGTTACCAAACAAATATGACATCTATTGGGAACAACCATTCCTCTCTTCATAAGATTATCAGTACTGAGAATCTTGTTTTGGATGGCCAACCAATATAAGACAATAAATTTAGGAATGAGGTGTTTAAGCCAAACCAAATTGAAAGGAATATTGGAAATTTGAGGATTGAAAGTCAACATATGAGCAGATTTGACAAAAAAAGACCAGAGTTAGTTTCTTTTCAGAAAGGGATATCATGAGACATACCAGATGGAATTGTAGTTTCCCACAACATTATTTATAATTATATGACAACACATGAAGTTTGGGTATCAACATTTACAATGTGGAGATCTTTCCATATTTTGGGTTGGACTAAAGAGTCTATGAAATCAGCCACCTTTCTGCCTATGAGAGTATCCAACAAATGTTTCACCACTAAGACTTTATTTCTCTCACTAAGCGGTTGATTGGAAATCCACCTATCTGTTCAAAAATTTATCTTGTTTCCTATTCCAAGCTGCCATCTAGTTCCCCTTTGAATAAGAAGTCTGGTTTGGAGAATTGATTTCCATAAAGTGGACCCAAATTTAGAAATATTTTCATCCATAAAATTCTAGATGTGAGTGTATTTCTTATTGATGATTGAAACCCATTCAAGATTGCAATTGGTAAACACCTTTCAAGCCTGCTTGGCCAACAATGCCATGTTCATATTACTAATTCTTCTAAGACCTAACTCTCCCTAACTTTTGGGTAAGCAAACATTTTCCCAACTGACCAGATGAAATTTTTTCTTATCCTTTCAACCTGCACAAAGGAATATCTTCTGAATCTATTTGATTTTATTATAAATAAAAATTGGGGCCTTGAATAGTGACATAAAATAAATAGGAATACTTTGAAGACAGGCCATAGTAAGAGTGGTTTTGGCTGCTTGAGATAGGAGGGCCCCTTTCTAGCCTGCTAGTTTTTTATTTATTCTTTCAATAACATTGCTCCACATAGAATATTTGGGGCAACGGGTGAATAAGGGAATCCCTAAATAGACAGTAGGAAGCTCATAAATGAAACATTGAAGAATACGAGCAATATTAGTCTATCTTAACAAGGAAGCATTGAGAAAGAAAAATTTATTCTTGGCATAGTTTATATTTTGCCCTGTAGCCTCTTCATAGAGATCCAATATGTCTTTAATCAAATTTTCTTCCCAAATTGAAGCATGGGTGGCTAAGATAGTATCATCTGTGAATTGTTTATGAGAAAGGGGTCTCATGTTGGAAGCAACTTGAATGCCAGAGATGATGCCTTCTGAGCAGGTAGCTTTGAGAGCTCTTCCAAGGGATTCAACAAGAATAATAAAGAGAATGGGGATAGGGGATCCCCCTATCTAAGTCCTATTTTACTTTGGAAGTAACTTGTTGTAGACCCATTGACTAAAATAGAGAACCAAGGGCTAGAAATGCAGCCTTGAATAAGTTTGACCCACTCTCTATGAAAGTCAAAATTGAGAAGGATAAAAAGCAGGAACTCTTGATTGATCTTATCAAAAGCTTTATTCATATCAATTTTAAGGACCAGGGCAACTATTTTGTTGCTGGAAACATAATGAAGGACTTCATGTAAAGTTATGATACCATCAATTATAGATCTTCCTTTTATTGAACTCCCTTAACAGGAATCTATGATTTGGGGAAGAAATTCTTTCACTTTGGATACCATAACTTTAATCAAGATTTTATAAATCACATTACACAAGCTGGTGGGTCTGAAATCCACCATAGATTTGCACATAGGTACTTTAGGAACAAGACCTATAAAAGTAGAATTAATGCCTTTGGGGATGGATTTTGCATGTTGGAGTTCGATGATGGCCTTGCACACATCTTGCCCAATAATGTCCTAAAAGGTCTAAAAAATCAAGGGGAGAAACAATCAGGTCCAGGGGCTTTATCAGGATGCATGGTGAATAAAGCTTACTTGATCTCATCCGAAGAAAGAGGCTTGATGAGTAAAGAATTCATTTCTGGAGTGACTAGGGTAGGAATGCGATTGAGTAACTGGTTCTTGGCCCATTCAAAATTTTGGGAATGGGTTCCCAAGAGATCTTCAAAAAAAGAAGAGGATTCATCTCGAATTTCAAAAATATCCTTGGTAGTGGAGTTGTCACCTCTAGTCAATTCACTGATTTTGTTTGAACTTCTGTTCCTGAGGGTGGAAGCATGAATTTTTTTTGTATTTGAATCACCTTCCTTGAGCCAAAGGGCTCTATATTTTTGCCTCCAGAACATCTCTTATTTACCCAAAATGTTATGATATTTTGCTAAAAGTTGTTTCTCCTCCATTATGATTTGATCAGTCAGCTATCCATTCTGTATTTGATGTTCAATACTTTTTAGTTTATCCATAATATGCTTTTTGCTTTCAAAAATATTACCAAAAAATTCCCTATTCCAGATTTTGAGGTTTTTTTGACAACCTTGAGCTTATGGGAAACTTGAGTAATGAAAAAACCAAAAAATCCTGCTGCCAGCAATTAGAGATTCGATAATTAATATTAGGGTGATGCATCCACATGCCTTCGAATCTGAAAGGAATCTTGAAACTGGGGCCTTTGTTAGCTTCAAAAAAAAGTGGACAATGATCAGATCCAACTCTTGAGAGACAAATGAGAGTAGAATCACCTATAACAGGAATAGCCTCTTGAGAAAGAAAATTTTTGTCAAACTTAACTTGGATATGTTGATCCCCAACTCTCCTATTGCTCCAAGTGTATTTTTCTCCTTTAATTTGATGTCCATTAATTCATTATCAGTTACAAAGTTATGAAAATCTTCAATGCTTCTATATGGATTGATATTTCCCCCTTGTATGAGGGGAAAAGAGGGGAGTTGAAGTATCTGGAAAGGATCCATGGAAGATTTTTGAAAGTATTCCTCATGTGTCTTAAAGTATCCCATAAGGTATTCCTACTAGTTGGGTTGTTGGGGGCATAAATATTTGATAAAACCAAAGAATAATTGTTGTCTTTGTAGTGGAACAGAATATTCAGAACTCTATCTGAAGAAGAGATTATTCTAACTTTAACTTTACTAGAATTCCATAGAAAAATTAACTCCCCTAAAGTGCCTTGAGCAAGGGTAGAATTGAAATCATTATTCTTCTAAATAGATTTAGCAAATTTCTAGATTTTGTTCTGGTCAATCTTGGTTTATTGCATAATCATGATGGTGGGCCTGTATTCCTTCCTCAAAGTGCATGCAAGTCATTGCTTGAAAACACTATTGAGGCCTCTCACATTCCATGAGAGGATCCTCATTTAGAAATTTTGGAAAGTTTTTTTCCTCCATTTGACTGCTGTAAGGGAGGTTTAGGTATTTTTGATTCATCTTTCTCCTAACTAAAAAGGTCCTAGAAAAGAGTCTTTTGAATGCCATTGGTGATTTCATTATCTATTTCTTTTTCTTGTCATTTATGGAAGGTCTTCCATTTTTTTTCTCACTACCTACATCCACAGAATCTTTCTTGTAACTTCTAGTGTTGATAGGGCTGAACTCAGGTTTGGCTGAGTTAGGATTACAATTTTTAGAGTCGGTATTGATTGGAGTGGGACTACAATTTTTAATATACCCTTCGAGGGTAGGTAAATGATTAGAAGGAATATGGGAAGGTCCAGACCTGGACGAGGAATGGGTTTCTCCTTGGACAATAGGTACAGACTCATGGAATAGGGTCTCGCCAAACGAAACAAACTCAAAAATAATATTTTTAGATAAAACACAAAATTTGTTAGGGAAAGCAAAGGTAGAGCTAACCTTAGCTTGATCATTCACCAAATCTAAAACTGCAACTTGATTCCCTTTAAGTGTAGCCAAAATTGGATTAATTTTTTTGTAATTTCCAACATGGTTCTACTTTCCCTAAACCCTATCGTCTAGATACCCAACATGGGACTTGGAGCTAGCCATTTCTTTAGAGGGTTTGAGAGACGAACACTGAGCTTTGAGATAACCTTGAATCTGGTATTAAATAAAAAAGTGGGCTTGTTCTCATATTCAATAGCCTGACATCTGTGATATGATCCCTAGACCAAGTTAATACATGTAGGCAGTTGAGAATCCAAATTTACATTAATGCAGATTATTGCATGAATCATGCGAGTCCAAGATTTAGTGATAGGATCAATAGCTACTAATTCTCCAATGGATTTAGCAATGCCATGCAAGATATCTTCGTACCAGAACTAAATAGGCTGATCTGGAAGGTGAAACCATATAGGAGCATAGTTAATACTTTGAGTTTTTGGGTTGAAATCTTCACCCCACTTTCGTAGAAAAAAGCTTTTTTGACCATAAAACTAGGGCTCGCCTGTGAGAATTTGAGAGACATCATCCTGGTTATTAAGATGAATCAAAAAAATCCCCGAGACAGAGCAACCATCTCCATATTACCTAGGGTTTTCCACTTAGAAAAAGCCCACTATCGAATGGACTCCATTTCAAGTCTACCTCCAATAAATTTCCCAAACAGGGTGTGGGAATCAAGACAAAGATATTCGGTCATGGTCTCATCAGTGATAACCAAATCTTTGCCATTGGGAAGTAATGTGTTGGTTTTGATTTTTTTAGAACCAAATTTCTCTCACCCTTTCACTTTATCAAAAAAAGTGAACAAAGGGGAGGCAATATCTTTGGGGGTCCCACTCTGTTTATCTGGAGGGTCTTTTCCCCGATAAGGTTCTACATTCCCTAAAAATCCCAAACAATTTGATTTTGAATTGAAGCCCGCATTCTCACCATCGCATGCATCACCTATCTCTGATGAGTTTTGAGGGGCAGTTCCATTCCCTCCTTCCCTTCACTCACTTGATGTCGTTTGATCGCCTGAAATCGTTCGTTCGCTCGCCTGAAATCGTTCGTTTGCTCGCCTTAAACTCAAATTTATATCTAATGGAGTTTTGGGATATCTCCTTAATTTCAACATGGCATATAATTCTTTGAAGTATCATACCAATCACAAATTACAATTAATTACTATAATACCATAAAGCGATGATAACTCAAACTAAATTCAATAAAAGTAATTTTTGATCAAATAGTATTAGCTCAACCAGTTTCATTTCTCAAATTTTGAGGAGACCTGGGTTTGAATCTTGTAGAGTAATACATGCATAATAACTAAGCTATTGTAATACCACTATATAATGATGATGCAATACAAATAAGACTCGTTTCAATGTCGTATAACCAACCAATTAAAAAAAGTAAAAATAATAATAAAATTAAATCATTTAACAAATATATAATAATGTCATACATCACTAAACACCCACACACAATTATACCACAATCCAATAAGAAAATTACAAAGGGAAGTCATATTATTACATATAGCATAATTATTAGAATTAAAAATATTGGATATTACAATATATCTTAATAAGAGAATTCATCATTGCCATGAAGAATGTCATGGGAAAAATATTTATATCATGGGTTATATGGAGATAATGAAGATGTCTCTCATTTTACACATATTATTAAAGAATATTACTCTTTAACAAAAATTTCCCTGTTGATACATGATTTTTTTAAGAATTTGAAATGGAATAGTTCATAGAAAACTATGCTTAAACATTAAAGTTTAGCTTGATCAAGCTCATCAACATCAATATTTTTTAGATACATAGAGGGAGTTGGTTGCAACCACACTATTTTTAGTAATTGTCTTCCAACAAGCATATTCCACCTTGTTGTTGTTGATCCAGTGAGGGGGACCATCAACATCAATATTAAAAGACAATTGAACAAATTGATTAGAATCAATTATAGCATTTACATGATGAAAATTGAAAGCCTATAATAAAATTTAATACAAAGGTGGTGCAAAGTCTCAATTCATTATAATATTGTTTTGTTAAAGAGCTAGCTGAAACAGATAAAAAAATTTGTTAATAAATTTTGTTTGGTTACATAAGAAAATTATAATTATTATTTTATTGTATGCTATAATATTTATATTGAATTTAATTATTTTTAATATAGTTTGAGTGGGTTTATTAATAGGTTGGAGGGTAGGGTCCATTGGTCAAAGCCCTCCTTCAAGAGGATGGATACCATTGTTCAAATTTCGTAAGCCTTGTAAAACTAGAGGGCATGTCTTGCAAGCACTACTGGCTACATTAAAAAATTAATTTATAGTGATAACAAGAAGCATGATTCAAACCCATGAAGAGATGATGAAAAATGTAACGAGTCAGTGATTCCTCTAATATACGCAATAAATAAATAAATAAATAAAATTTTAAAATACAATCTCCTCTATTCGAATCCTCCTTTGTGGATCCTTCCTTGTAAATTCTGGCTTAAACATATGACACCTAAAGCAAACATTTTTACTAGCTGGCCATCCAAAATAAATGTCTCTCTAGAGAATATCTGTAAGAGGGGAATGATCCTCCCCAAAAGATGTTACCTTTGTGAAGCTACAAAGGAGACATGTTTGCACTTATTATTTTGATATCCATTCTCTACCACTATTTTGGACTATATTATTCTCTCTTTGGGGATTCACTGCATCTTTTTGCATTCAATTGTTGATATTTGCTTACAGTGGTCAGATCCCTTTAAGTCCCCATGCCTAGTTTGGTTATAGAATCTCTTGCTTCCTCATTTATTCTGGGGCATTTGGTGGGAAAGAAACCAAAGAGCATTTAAAAACTCCAAAAGAGACCTAAAATCAGTTAGCTTTAAGGTGATTGGGAGCAATGTGGAAAATGTTTCAACCTGCTTGCTAGATCTGGATGGTTGAATGTTTGAAGAAGTTTGGGACATCAGCGTGGTTTTCCTTCAAATATTGGACCTGTTGGTCCTCCAAAGTCGACCCAAAGGAGCTCGGTTAGATGGTCCCCACCTCCAAATGGGTGGATTAAACTTAACTTTTATGGAGCTTCAAAGGGGAACCCGGGCCTTGCTGGGGTGGGAGGAATTATTAGAAATGAAAAAGGAGATTTAATTGGAGCATATGCAGAATTCCTTTCAATCCAATCTTCCCACTTTGCAAAAGCTAGGGCCTTGCTCCAAGGATTAATGTTGGTTGAATCATTGGGTTTCCAAAGATTTTTAGTGGAGGGTGACTCTAAATATTGTCAATTTAATCAGGTCCTCCAACCCTCCAAATTGGATGATCGTCAACATGATTGCTGAAGCCAATAGAATTCTATATTCTAGAGCAGAAGTGCAGATTCAACATATTTACAAAGAAGGGAATAAAGCAACGGATATTATGGCTAATAGCGACATTTCTCAGTAAGGGCTTTCTAGTTGGACCTCCAATTTCCCTCAAGACCTTCAAAATCTGATTAAGGATGATAAAGGTTGAAATATTGTGTTATGGGAGCAAGGACCTATTTGGATATGGTGCTCTGTTGCTTTATTTATCAATATCCTTTTCCTCGGTGGGTGTCCCAATGGATGGGGAGATCCATTCTTAGTAGATTTTAGAAGGTTTAACCACGTTTTACCATTTTAAATTCCTTATGATACAAATTGGCACAAATGTTCTTCAATTCAAGTCTTCCGTCAAAAAAAGGGTCATAGAGTTGATTTGGTCTAGGTGGTCTATTTGTCAGATGTTGCTTTTTTGGTGGATCAAACTTATCACTTTACCTTGTCGAGCTGGTAGGCGAGGCCCGACTGTAGACATATATTATCGTTACTGGGTCAACTAGATTTTATGGATTTTTCTTGTTATGGCCACCTAGTTGTCAATGAGCCTTCTCTCTGCTCGTCATGATTGCATGCTTGTTAGCCATAAGTTTCACTCATGGCTTTGCCTCACTACATGCTGGGTTTCAAGGTTTGTTTCTCCTAGTAGAATCAGTGACAAGTATGCAACCTTTGCTTCGTTTGGAAACTTTCTTTTTTACCTATGGAAATTGTGTGGGAAAGGACATCTCAATCTTGATTGGGTAGTGGGCATTGATGTCAAGCTCGAGGTCCTTTCAGTGTATTGGGAATTATGAATTGAACATTATCAACAAATTTGTTCCAAAAATTAGTCTCCTTATCTGTGGCACTACGACCCTTGACATTTATTCAACCTCTCACTAAAGTTCACTAACTAGGATTCTACGATCCCTCTAGGGTGATCCTTCGATTTAAAGAGGATACTTTTTAGTGCCAAGTGTGGTGAGGATGCGGTCTTGATTTCCTGTGTACACTGGGTGTAAGGTAATTTCTATTGGACCTGAGATCAGTGCAGAAGGACATGAGGGGTCTAGTTATCCTCCTTCGGGTCTTGGTTGTTGGTGTTTGTTTGGTCTTCCAACTTGGGTCTTAAATGTCTATATGCTCCCTCTTTTGGTCTTTGTTTAAGGGTAACCTTAGTTAAGCAGTTTAATTTTTGGTTAGTTATCTTCTTGAAGGAGATATGGAATTTGACTCAGATATCTCTCAGCTCCATATGTAAAAAGGTTTGTAGACCCTTTTAAAACCATTTCTCTTATCTAATAAAAAAGAAAAATATTAAAAAATTAAATAAAAGATTCAAAATTTTAATCTACTAAAAATAAATTATACTTCAATAACAAAAATTTAATTAAATAAACATATATTAAATAAATAACATCCTTATACAAATTAATAGTTTCATATAGGATTTGGTTATAAGTTAACATCCAAACTACTTTTAATAGATCTATTCAATAAGTTTAAGGTCTGATTGCTAATAGTTGATGCCTATAAACAAAAGGTAAAAAAAGTTAAAAAAAACACACACATTGAAGAATGTAGTAATTAGTAATTTAAGATAACTTATGAGCACCTAGCCATCCATTTTTTTAGTAATTTTTATAAATATTTGATTGTTACCAATCAACCTATATCTTTCGGGTTACATCTTTTTTTGATAAATACTTGGTTGCTACCACCTATTCTTTTTGGATTACATTTCTTTTGACAAACACTTAGATGAACGCAGCCACATATTTTTTAATAAATACTTGGTTGCTACCAATTGACCTATCCTTTTTGGGTTACATTTCTTTTGACAGAAACTTGGCGGAACATTTAGCTGCTACCAACTGACTTATCCCTTTCAAGTTACATCTTTTTTACCAACCAACCTATTCTTTTGAATTTTTTAATGTTTTATTAATATATGACAAGGAAATCTTGACGTTTAATGGGACATGATAGGGAAATAACAAAGTTGATAAATGATAAATTTAATAGAGGATATGTTATCTCATGTTGTTAGTTGCATCTCTTTTAACAAACATTTAATTACTATCAACCGACCTATTCTTTTGAATTTTTTTTAATGTTTTATTAATACATGACCAGGAAATCTTAACGTTTAATGGGACATGATAGGGAAATAATAACTTTATATGATAAATTTAATAGAGGATATGTTGTCCACGTTGTTTGGTTACATATTTATGAATTTTGACTATCAAAAGTGATAGATTTCTGTCATTTGTTGCTCTTAGGCATAGAAAGGAGATAGAATACACATCGTTTTTGTTGCTCTTAGCCATAGAAAGGAGATAGAATACACATCGTTTATGTTATATTTGGATAATTTAATATGATGGGAGTTCTTAAAAAGAATGACTGAACAAAATGTTTAAAATATATATATATATATATATATATATATATATATATATATATATATATATATATATATATTTTGTTAATTTGTTTTTTATTAATATTAAAATTTATTATGTATATTAAAAATATGATGTAATGATAAATTATAATTGTTTTAATGTAATTTAAAAAGTTGTTTTAAAATAATATTATTTTCAACTTTTATATAAAAGAAACTTATCATTTATCTTTTATTAAATTATAAATTTGAAACCATCGGTAAATATAAAAACATATATTATCATTATCATTGTTTGCATAATTTGACTATGCATTGAAGTCGAGAGTATAACCATTTTTACATTTAGTTTTAATTTTAAAGTGATATGCACCACAAAAATGTACTTGAATTAATTTTTTATTGGTGTTCTAAGGGGACAACACAACGGTTCAGGGTTTGACTCTTTTTCAAGAGGTTCAAGGTTCAAACCACAACGTGTATGTTGTTGTGTGTTAATCCCCTCCTGATAAGTGTAGTTCTTGGTCTTATGAGGGGTCATGGCTAGGAGGAGACTGCTTAATCCTATGCATCGTTTGGGTTTATCACATTACCTGAATCCAATAAAAAAAACTTTTTATTAGTGAACATGAATATCTGTGATGTAGTAATGTTAAATATATGTAACATATTTGATCTAGTAATCACTAAACATAGAAGACTTAACATTTAATTTCATTCCAACAATAGATTAAATACTAATTTATTTATAATCAAGCATCATAATTTTTTGATTAAGGTTAGTGTGAGAAAACCTTATGACCGATGCTCAGAGTTGGGCATCTCCATCCCAACCATGACCTCTAATAAGGATGAGAGCTGAGCTTATCGATAGGACCAAATACACCTATACACACACCCACCCCTCACACACTTGCCCACAACCATGACCTCTAATAAGGGTGAGAGCTAAGCTTATAAATAGGGGCCAAACACACACCCACCCCTCATGCTCTTGTTCGACATCCCCATCCCAACCATGACCTCTAATACGGTTGAGAGTTGAGCTTATCGATAGGACCAAACACACCCATACACACACCCATCCCCTCACACACTTATCCACAACCATGACCTCTAATAAGGATGAGCGCTGAGCTTATCAAAAGGGGACCAAAACACACCCATACACACACCCACACCCGCGTGCACTTGTTCACATCAAAAACTTTTAGGTTAGAAAGAAAATTTGAGAGCTGCTCTTAGGTGGTTGATAATGTCATCCCATTCAGGTATACTAGTATTTAGAGGGAAGCCACACGAGATTTTTTTGTGTCCTCCTTCGCATTGCAGAGGTTCAAACTGTGGACCTCCTATTCAACGAGGCTAGGATCACCTTCTCCACTTGTGCTACAAAGATGGACTAATTAAATGGGGCAAAACACACACCCACCCCCTCATGCACTTGTTCACGCCAAAAAAATTTAAGTTAGAAAGAAACTTCGAGAGCCGCTCTTAGGTGGTTGATAATGTCATCCCATTCGGGTATACCACTATTTAGAGGGAAGCCACAAGAGATTTTTTTGTGTCCCTCTTCGCATCGTAGAGGTTCAAACTATGGACCTCCTATTCAATGAGGCCAGGCTCACCTTCTCCACTTGTGCTACAAAGATCGACTAATTAAATGGGTAGTGTGATAAACAAAGATGGACTAATTAAATGGGTACTATGATAAACTCCTTCGATCGACCCATAGGGCTGAGTAGTCTCCTCTCAGCCATGATCTATCGTAAAGCCGAGAGCTACACTTATCAATAGGGAATTAACACAACCAAACACCGCGGTTTGAACCTTGAACCTCTCGAAGAAGAGCTAAACCCCAAACAGTTGTCCTGTCTCTACCGACACATCAAGCATCATAATTTTTTCATACTTAGAATAAGAACGTAATTATTTTTTCTTATAACATCTAAATGTTTATTTTTGGTATATGATGTTCTTGGAGATTATGTGAGACCATATAGTGATGTCTTCAACTTACACATGGATTTTCTTCATCGAGAGTTTGTTGTAGAGAGGTTGTAGAGAAGTGTAATACAAAATTGATTAATTAATAATTAGTAATATTAATTATTATTATTTAATTTATTATTTTAATTGGTTCTTATTTATGAGAGGAGTTGAAGAAAATAAGAAAGACAATTTTAAAGATAGAAAGACAATTTTTTTAATAGGTTATATGTGGTTTCTTTTGGGAGTCACTCCCATTAAAATACCAAAATATTACATTTGTTGTAGCATACATTTTTATCACAGTTTTCATTTCTTTTTTGTTTTAGATATATTCTTCAACTTCCTCGAAGTGCTATGTTTCCACAATCAATTTATTGATATCATTTTGATTAAGATATAACATTTCACTTGGCCAGTTGTCTTCTAAAATTTGAATTTCATAGGGATGAAGATCAACACCATAATTCTGCTACTCGATTTCCTTCTATAAATATGCTCACACTGTTAAGATATTACCTCTAGTAATAGATGATGAACATCAACAATAACATTATTTTTTATCCAGTCTCCACATCGACTCATCAAGTTTTGTTGATAATTTGTGTTCCCTCAATTGAAATATATTTCCATCTTTTTTTTGCTATAATTTTAATCCCTATAAGAAATTTTTTGCTATAATTTTAATCTCTATAAGAAGTGCCCTAGCCTCTCTGCATAGTTGTTAGTTGAAGTTCCATATGATTCTAAATAAGTGAGGAGAATTTTACCTTCACTATTTCTAAAAATACCACCTCCACCAACGATAAAAAAATAATTATAAAATAAGAAAAACAATTTAAAAAATAGAAAGGCAATTGAAAAATTAGAAAAGTGCATATGAATTGCATAATGTTAAAATCCCATAATTATAAATGGGTGAGTCCTAAAAATAAAATTCTAAAAATAGAAAAGGAAGGTAAAAATAAAATAAGGAAAAAAATAGAAAAATCATGTTTATTTTGACATGTAATGTGTCTATATATTGAGTGCGAGGCACCTATTGTAATCAAAATTTCAGGAAATTCAAGAGGATTTTAGCTGAAAAATTCAAGGGGATTCAATTGTAAGATTCAAAGAGGATTCAATTCAATATAAAATTTTGTTTTGTGATCATAAATTAGATCTACAATATAATATAGCATAATTACTGTGTATATCTAGGATTGAGGCGTCTTTATCCTATGTAATACAAGTGCAATTGAAAAAATAGAAGAGTGCATATGAATTGCATAATGTTAAAATCCCATAATTATAAATAGGTTTCCTAAAATTAAAATTCTAAAAATAGAAAAGGAAGGTAAAAATAAAAAAGGAAACAAAATATAGAAAATTCATGTTATTTTTGGCATGTAAGATGCATATATATTGGGTGTGAGGTACCTATTGTAAATAAAATTTAGGAGAATTCAAGGGGATTTTAGCTGAAAAATTCAAGGGAAATCAATTTTAAGATTCAAAGAGGATTCAATTAGCTATAAACTTTGGTTTTGTGATCATAAATTAGATTTATAATATAATATAGCATAATTACTATGTATATCTAGGATTGAGGCATCTTTATTCTATGTAATAAATTGTTGATTTCTTGATTAAAATCAAATATTTATTGGTTGTATATGCATTCTTTCAACACTTGTATTAAAATTTGGTATTAGAGCCAAGGGTTCTCGTTTGCTAGTTCTAGCTTGTAGGATTGAAACTTTTGATCCAAGTTATTGTAGGTTCTTTGAAGAAGAAAAAGGAAGTTGGTAAAAGGATTTCGACAAATCTTGTTGGAGAGAAAAAATATACATTGATTGAAGAATATATCATGGCTCTCAATGATGCTTCCATGAACATATATTTTTTCAAAGGAGATAATTTTATGTATTGAAAAGATCAACTAAAGCAGATATTAGGGTGGAAAGGTATATGAGATAGCAAAGTGATGGGTTATGTGGCTTTGGATGATTGGAGTAGATT
Organism: Wollemia nobilis; assembly: GCA_028583015.1. NCBI lineage: Eukaryota > Viridiplantae > Streptophyta > Pinopsida > Araucariales > Araucariaceae > Wollemia > Wollemia nobilis. The sequence goes on from JAQPPZ010016361.1 coordinate 1,071,359, forward strand.
GCCACAAGATCAAAAAACTAGAAAAATGTATGATGAGAAGGTCGATGCACAAATATTTTTATACATTCAAAGTGCTATAGATCCTAGCATTTATCCTTGCATAACCAGTTGTAAAAATGCAACTGAATTATGATTTTTTTGGAAACTTCCTACCAATAAACATAGCAAGTCAAGGCAACCAAGCTCCAAACTTCGAAGATGAAATTTAAGAACATGAGAATGGAGGAAGGAGAAACCATAGGAGACTATTGTGTCAAAGTGAATGACACGGTGCACAAGATGCGGGTCTATGGTGAAGCCATTTAAGAGAAGATGATTATCAATAAGATATAAAGATCTTTGATAGCCATTTGGATATACATAGTTGTCACTTTGGAGGAGTTTAAGGAATTGGATAATCTAAAAGTCGAAGAGCTAGTCGGTTCACTCTTGTCTCATGAAGACAAGATGAATTACTACACCAAAAATTTGGATCAATATCTTAATACGAAGATGAGGATTTCAAATTATCAAGGAAAAAATTTGATAAAGCATGGAAGTGAAGGAGAAGGAACCTTGGAGGGCTCCAACCAAATGGAGAAGGAGAAAGGTAACTCAAAATGGAAGAACAAGCCAAACAAAAAGAATATTATTGATACTATTAGAAGCATCCCAAACAAATCATGAAAGATTATAGGATCTTGGTGGCCAATAATCAAGGAGATCAAGGCGAGAGAAGCAAGAACACCTACACTATAGAGCATAATAATGACTATGTTATATCATGCAATGACTCAATGTATCTACTAATGAAGCTTGGGTTTTTATAGCGATTGATCTAACTACATGTCTAATTGTAAATATGGATTCAACATGCATGTTGATAGCTACAACACTCAAGTGTAATTGGAAGATGGAAATATGGTTCAAGTGGTGGGAAAAGACAATATACCAATCAATTATAGACATGAAAAAAGAACCATAAATGATATCTATCATGCTTTCAACATGAATTACAACTTGATAAGTGGGGAGAAGCTTATTGAGAGAGGTTTTAAATTGGTATTTGATAATAAGGAGTATCTCATATTTAACAAGAAGCAAAGAGATTAGTTGATTGAAACATATTCTATTATGAATAATAGGATGTTCTCTTTGAATATCAATATGATAGCCAATGGTACTTGCTATGCCACTATTGAGGATATATGTTGGTTGTGGGATGAGATGTATGAACACCTCAATTTTGGTAGTCTTCATATTCTTCATCAAAAAGGAATGGTTCGTGGGGTTCCGTAAGTGCAAGTGAAGAGAAAATATGAAGCATGTAAGGGTGCATACTTGGAAAGCATCATAGAGATAAGTTTCCCTCTTGCAAGTAAAGATCTAACCAAACCAAACATTAGAGTTGGTCCATTTTGACTTATGTGGTTCTATATGTTTTCCAAGTATTGGTAAGAGTATTTGTTTCATTACATTCATTTATGATGCTCCTAGACATGTATGGGTTTTATTCTTGAAGGGTAAAGATAAAACATTTTCAGCCTTTAATATATTGAAAGCTATGATTGAAAATGAAAGTGGAAGATCCATATAGAATTTAAGGATGGATAGAGGAGACAAAGTTTGCTCCAAGGAGTTCCTTGATTATTGTTCCTCATATGGCATCAAAAGATAACTAATTGCACTTTATTATCTATAAAAAAATGATGTGGTAGAGAGAAAGAATAGGATAATAGTGGAATTATCTAGCTCAAAAGAAAAATCATAGAGAAGATGTATTGGGGTGAAGTAGTGAAGACAACTATTTACATACTCAATAGAAGTCTTACCATGGTGGTCAAGAATAAAACTCCATATGAGGCTTGGCATGGTAAGAAATCAAGTGTTGCATATTTTAAATTATTTTTATACTTAGCATATGTACATGTTAATGATGAGAAGATAAAGAATATGGACCCCAAAAGTGTAACTTATGCCTTCATTGGCTATAATGATGAGAGCAAGGCATACAACTTCTACAACCCTCAAAATAAGAAGACAATTGTTTCTCGAGATGTTATATTTTTTGAGAATGATGTCTATGAAAATCACTACAAAAAAGAGGAGGTTGTAAATGAAGGGGGCCCCTCAATGACTGAATATTTAAAGTAAGAGGATATACAAGCTACTTCATCAACATCTATTGAGGTATCACCTACTTTGGCATCAAATGACTCTTCTTCTACATCCCAAGGAGGAAAGAATAAATGGATATTTCTCCTACATCCACTTACACAAATGTTGGATCAAAATTTCAAGAGGAGAACAAATAAATTCTAAGTATGGTAAGGTAATGAAAATCAAGTTGTTGATCAAAATAATGATGAATTGACTTATCATACAATATCTTTTATTTCTAGTGAACCTAGAGTCTTTGAAGAAGTTGTTAAGTGTAAATATGGGTTGAAGCTATGGAAATGGAGATGGATTCAATAGAGAAGAATAAAACATGAGTTTTGGCAGATCCACCTAAGAAAAATAATTCATTTGAGTCAAGTGGGTGTACAAGACAAGTATGAAACTATTGACAAGCACAAGGTAAGATTGGTTTTCAAAGGTTTTGCACAAAAATATGGTGTTGATTATGAGGAGATATATTATCCCATTGCAAGAATGACACCATAAGGATACTGCTAGCCATAGAAGAACAAAAAGGATGGGAAGTACATCATCTAGATGTCAAGAGTACTTTCCCAAATGCAGTCATAGATGAAGAGGTCCATGTGGAAAAACCATAAGAATTTGAGGTTGATGGCAAGGAGATATGGGAATACAAGATAAAGAAGGCACTATATGGTCTTAAAAAAGGTCCTAGATATTAGTATTAAAGTATTTATAAATAGTTCTTGGATAATGTCTTTGTAAGAAATAAAAATGAGTCCACTTGATACATTAAAATTACTTATACTGATGCTCTCTATGTTTACCTATATGTTGATGACTTAGTTGTTATAGGTAGTTGAAGAGGTATGTTGGAGAGCTTCAAGGAAGCTATTATGGCTAAGTTTGAGATGATTAATCTTGGGTTGATGAAGTAATTTCTTGGTATGGATGTTCACCAATCACAAGGTGAAATCATCATTTGTCAATCTAAGTATGTTTATGATATGTTGAAGAAATTTGGGTTATATGATAACAAAATTATTGATACTCTAATTGCAAGTGGTGCAAAGATAATACAAGATGATGGAAATCCTAAGGTTGATGAGAAAAAATATATAATCATCATTGGTAGTCTTATGTACCTTATAACTACTAGAATGAAATCACTTTTGCAATCTCACTAGTTTCAATATTCATAAGTAACCCTACTCAAAGGCATATTCATACAGTGGAGAAGATATTTAGGTATGTTAAGGACACAAGGGATCATGGCATATATTATAGAAAATCTAAGAATTTAATTCTAATTGGCTTCACAAAATCAACTTGGAGAAGTTCTATTGGTGATAAAAAGTCTACATTGGGCCATTGTTTCACTCTTGGTAGTGGATTGATATCTTGGAGTTCTAAGAAATAATCTATGGTTTCTTTGTCATATATGGAGGTAGAATATGTGGATTTAGCATTGAAATGTACTCGAGGAGAATAGTTGCAACAAGTTATTTAGGAACTCGGAGTATCTCAAGACTAAAGATCAAATTTTTGATATTCTGACCAAGAACTACTGAAGTGGGCACATGCAAAGCTAAAGATAAAGTTGGACATATATCTATTTTGCATCAAAGGGAGGAATTCTGGAGAGTATGATGTAAAATTAATTAATTAATTAATAATTACTATTATTAATTATAAATTTATATTTATTTTAACTAGATCTTATGTATGTAAAGAGTTGGAGAAAATGAGGAAAGTAATTCTAAAGATAAAAAGGCAATCAAAAATAAAGAAAAACAATTTTAAAAATAGAAAGTCTATTGAAAAATAGAAAAGTGTATATGAATTGCATAATGTAAAAACCCATAATTATAAATGGGTGATTTCTAAAAAGATAATTCTAAAAATAGAAAAGGAAGGTAAAAAAAAAAAGGAAACTAGATATAGATAAGTCATGTTATTTTTGACATATAAGATGTCAATATATTGGGTGTGAGGCACCTATTGTAATCAAAATTCAAGGGAATTCAAGGAGGATTCAAACAATTCAAGGGGATTTATTTGAATAATTTAAGGGGATTTAGTTGTAGGATTCAAGGAGGATATAGTTAACTATAAACTCTGGTTTTATAATCACAAATTAGATGTAATATAATATAGCATAATAGATTTGTATATATGAGGTCGAGGTATATTTATTCTATGTAACAAATTTCTAGTTTCTTGATTAAAATCATATCTTTATTTGCTATATATGCATTCTTTCCATACTTGTATTAACAAAATCATACATCTTAGTGGTTATTATTTCAAAACTTTCATAAGAGGTCAACTTAAGATAGATGACCATAGCTACATAAAACATGGAAACTTAGATAAGGGTAGACAAACCAAATCACTTTTGACAACCCAACTAGACAACATATACACAAAGCCAAAATATTTAATATATGTCAATAACTGGTGCAAAATTGAATAAAGAAGAAGAAAGAGAGGACAAGAAAATCTCTTTGTTAGTGGAAAGAGTGTCCAATACTTATATATATTATAAATATTCTAAATCATCCAATAGAACAACCAAAATAGTCTTTGAATTCCATCAAATTCATAGAACAACTCATAAGATAGCTTACATTTATCAAAGTGAACATCAAAAGGAATTTTTTGATGTGGGATTATTATATAAAAGTAAAGATAAAATATTATAGGTAGAAAATGGGCATAGAGGCCCTTGAAGGAATAAATCTATGTAAACTCCAACTACATGAACTTTTACAATCTAGGCAAGTGAAAGTGCCTTAAAAGAATAATGACGATTCAATTCTTGAATGTTAGGGGTTTGAACACCCCTAAAAAATATTTGGTTTATAACCAGATAACTTCCTCTTTCCTAGAGATACCATACATTCAAAAGAATAAAATGGTTGACAACAAGCTAACATAATGACATGCCAAAAATGATAAGAGTTGGAGTATTATCAACATTGGAACATAAGAAGTTTTAGGGGGACTAGTTACCATGTGGAGGTCCTTTGTGGTTTTGAATCCTATAAAAATGGATTGCTTTTGTGCATGATTCACTTTAAAAACTTGTCTGAGAATACATAGTCCATAGTGGTGAATGTATATGGCCCACACAATACCATTACCAAGCTTCAAGTTTGGAATGAATTGAATGTTTTTCTAGATTTCCATAAAGGGAAACTCATCATATTTAGGGAGCTTCAATTCTATTTGAATTATAAGTATAAACTAGGTGGGATACAACACATCATAAAGTCACAAAGACACTTCAATGACTTTCTACAATAGGCCTCCCTATGGGACATCCCTCTTGAAAATAACATTAGGAATACCTTGATCAATTTATATCCATGGCCAATTAGCTTAGCTATGATGTGGTTATTGAATCTACAATAAGTCAAACATGTGGGTTAGACCATTCTTCTATCTTTATCCATATCATACAATTTTCATAAAACTAAGAATTTTCCTTCAATTTCAAATTTATGGCTACACGATGAGAATATTTACACCTTGATGGATAAATTATGGAAGGATCATCCTAAGACAAATTGAAATTCAATGTATAAACTCTCCCATAAATTTGATGTATAAAACTTGTGGAGTGGAATATAGTTTTTTTTTTTGCATTATTTTTGCTTAGAGACATGATATGGAAGAGGCCCTATCAACTCTTAATAAAACATGGCAAAGTTTAGGCATGAATGATAAAATGTTAGTGGAGGAACAATTTCTAAGCAACTCTTTAAAAGATATATATTGTAGTAATAAAATATGTTGATGATAAAAGTCTCAAGAATTATGGACTAAGTAGAGGGATATGAATACTCATTTTTCACTAGTTTGTTGGGGACTGAAGATGGTTCCTATGCTTTGGGTGTTGCAATCCCCCAAAATATGGGTTTTTCCAGGTGCATCTGGTGCCTACAACTTGTGTGGATTGCTAGTCCTAGGAAGTCCTAGGAGCATGGGATATGGATCCTTTAGATGATCTCTATATTTTTTACCAATATCGACTCCTTGTTTGGATGCAATCTTTGATGCTTCCTCCTAAACTAGCCTAATATATCACATTGATTCCAAGGAAAAGGGATAGAGAAGAAAATAGTAAAGCCTAACTAGACTAACTAGCCTAAGCTAAGGGTGGTGATGCACCAAAAATTACAATTTCCATCTTGCATACCAGTGGGATTAATGAACATATACATCAAAGCACAACTAACGTTAACATGGTCCCAGCCGCATATGACTGCAAATCAAAGACCTCTTGTGGAATCCAGGGCAAATACTAGTTATAACCCTTCACAAAAAGGTCTTTAAATACAGATACCAAGATAGAATTTATGATAGTCATAGATATTTGAATTCATATTAAAGCATGATTACATTCATATAAATAAAGAGAGGCTTGGTGGCTTGTACATGTTATGACCCGAGGCTCAAGTCTAGACTAATACATAGAAAGGAGGGTCTAAGAAAAATAAAACTAGTTAGGCTAGATAATAGGATCAAGGAACTAGCACTATATTCTCCTACCTATATATGTAAAAAAATACATATTTATAGATAAAATATGGGGATTTCCCTCTTAAAATTCAAGATACCGATTTCAAAAATTCTTCCTAGAGTTTGTTTGCATTGATTATGCACAATCCTAAGGTCTTTGGATTTGGAGGGGGTGAGATTTTATTTCCCATGCTAGAAATCTATGATGGTTATATGTAGATAGCTCTTATAATTAATGTTGTCATATCTATAGCCACTCTTCGATAAGTCTCATACTAATGCATTTAATGTTGTACTTCCTTATAAGAAGAGGGCCATACATCTTGAAATATTGAACACCTCGACACAATGCATGGGATCCAGGTCCATAACATCAACTGGGGGATATAGGGGTCAAATGATACTCCATGTAGGGTTTTGGGGGTAGTAACCCCCAAAGAAAAATTTTCCTCCTAAAATATCGAAGCCTAGGTGGTGCAAGCCTGATCGAAATCTAGGTGATTGCTCTCCCTTCATCCTTTACCTAGAATCTCAAATTTTCGTATCTTTGGTCTAGTTGGTGCATCTACAATTGAATTTTTATCTATTATTATTTGGTGTCCAAATTATCATCATGATCCTATGATTACAAGATGTTTATATCAGGTGGGTGTGCCCAAGTTCTTTTTTCCTTTCAGTTCTAATTGTTTTGTGCACATCGGTACTCTGGGATTTCATTAGGATTTTGATTTTATCTTCTTGTTGTTAGCCTTGAACTAAATTTTTTTTTTACCAAAATTAAGTACTTGTCTATGCTTTATTCCAAATTTTGGGTAACTCACTCCCCACCAGGGTCCTCTTTCACAAAAATTGGCTAAGGTGCTTTACTCTTCCCAAGTGTACTAAGAATTCACTATAGTTCATGTGACTCATAAGGTATCTTTAGCTTGATGAAGATGAGCTAGATAAATCATCACCTTATCCATTGGGTATGAAGTCAACATTGGGATGAAATCATAGGTGGGAATTTCAATGGCTAGTCTACAACCTTGAGCCTCTAAAACTTCACAAAAATAATGATTTCTTAAAAATGTTGATACTTACCTACAACAAAATAAAACCATAATACGTATATACAATGGGTGACCTCTATCCATTGGGTATGGAGTCAAGAAGTCTCCTAGTGGATGCCCAATTCATTTGTTTCCTTCTCTTCTTCTAGTTTCTTGGGCATAATACTTCTACCCTCAAGGCATTGGGTCTCTTGAGCAACCCCTTTGTTGTAGGTAGACTAGTATTAGGGATGAGATATCTCTCTAGTGCATGTTTTTTGGTTCCAGTGTTAAATCCTTCTCTGCTCCTAATCCTATCAAAGCATGTTCTCCACCCCTAACTCATGTTATTTGTCTCCTTTAGGTTATTGGAGATGGAGGGGATCCTTTTTAGGGTATCCTATGTGGTCATGCTTGTTAGTTTAAACACTCCAAAGGGCTCTGCCTATTTGATTATCAAATTGGACTTATGACTAGTTGGATGTTGAAGTATCTACTTCCTCTATCCCTATGTTGACATATTATTCATGGGGTTAGGGCATCATAGGTTGCTCGGTTGGGGTCGCCCACTCTTCATATTTAAACTCATCTATAAATAAGGAAACAAGCTGGTCCCATTCGAATATGGAGTGCAAGAGAGTCATACCCCTCATGAGATTCTCCTCTAAATGATGCCATAAAAAATGTTAGAGTCATGTTTTACTTCATGATATTGTTGGATTTTAAAACCTTACTACCACAAAATATCACAGGTTATCTCACAATATCACATAGTTCCCAATATAAAATAGCCACAATAATAAAGGTCAAATAATGATAATATGATGAGTAGAATAATATGAGAAAATTAATATGTATATCAAGAATTATAATAAATCAAATAAAATTTATTTATATGCTGAAATATGAATGTAAATAGCTTGAATCATTCATGTACTATGTATGAAGAACAAATTACAATATTAATTGCTCAAAATGTATACAAGCTTTATTGCTCCTCTTTCTATTACAACTTTGAATTGTGACTACTTGAATCTTCACTATATTTACTTTTCTATGGAGCATTGTCTCCATAATATAGCAATAGTAATATGACTCTTTGGATACTTGACTATTGCTCTCCTATGACTCTTGGCTTCTCATCTTACCACTTGTATACAAGATCAACACTTGACTCTACAACACTTGGACATATCTACAAGACTCTTGGAATCCTAATCTAGGACACTTGTGCACATCCTCACATTACATATTTGCACTCTTACATACAAAACACTTGTGCATATTCTCTCTTACATGACACTTGTATATTTCTTGCACATTTACATTTACATGACACATGTGCATTTCTTGCACATCCACAATTACATAAAGGAGGAAATATAACTCACACTCTAAGATATAGACTCAACCCTAATATATTATTTACAAATGCACCATGAAGGTACCATGGGGGTACATTAGCATGTACCAAATAATGTAATATTCTCCAACATATATTATGTAGTTGGTAGAAACAAACCATATCTTATAGATGCATCAACAAAGTTGAAATTTTTTTTCCATACTAATATGGTATAATTTCAAGCACTAACATCAAAATTTCATCCCATACATATGGTGGAACTGGAGATTTCAAGGGATTCCTTTTACTCCATATCAAAAAATTTAGGAGGTGGGAAGCAGTCATGTTTAGGCATGTGGATCTAGTGGTAGTCTTGTCATGATTTTTTGGACCTTTTGCTTTGAGAAGAGTTGCTAGGTGAATACTTAATTTGCTTTAAGAGTGGATAGATTGAGACCTTCACTAGAATCTCAAGCTAAGTCCTTCTCAACAACTTCTTTTAGATTTTTGTTCTTGAGTAGAGTCATCAAGTGAATGCTTTCTATGATTCAATAAGCAAGTAACTGAGGCCTTCACCAAAATCTTAGTCTATCTTCTAAGTTTGAGTTCCATTGTGTGTACCAATTTAAAATTATTGGGGACCAGAGATGGTCCCTACACTCTAGGCATCACAACATCTTGAAATGTAAGTTTCATAAGGTGCATCTAATGATTGCATCTCGTGTGGAGTGCCAATCTTGGGAAGTCTATGAAGTGTGGGATGTGGCTCCTTTAGATGACCTATGGATTTTTTACCAAGGCCAACTCCTTATTTGGATGTAATCTTTGACTATTTCCTCTAAAATTAGCCTAACCTAATAGGTTCTTGCTAAGGAAAAGGGATAGAGAAGAAAATAATAAAGTCTAACTAGCCTAACTAGCCTAAGATGAGGGTGGTGATGGACCAAATATTACAATTTCCATCTTGCATACCATTGGGATTAATGAATACATGCATCACAGAATGATAACTAAAGTGAACACAATACCAACCACATATGATTACAAATCAAAAGACCTCTAATGGAAACTAGGACATATACTAGACACAACCCCCCATACAAAGGTATACAAAAATAGAGACCAGGATAAAATTCATTGTAGTCATAGCTCCTTGCATTCATATTAAAGCAAAATAAAATTCATATAAATAGAGATAGGTGATGAACACTAGAAATGCTCATCTTATTTGCATTTATGAGGGCATTGCATTGGCATAATTAACATTATAATTGCATATTTGTATGATTATTGCATATATTTAATGAAAATGAGGTACTTCTACTTTATTGGTGTTTTTATTTGAGTATGTGTGTAGCTACAGGTTTTTTCTCATCGTTTTACGTTTATAATTCGAGGTCTCATACGGATCTGGAATTGCATGAAAAGAATAATATTTTTGAAGGATGAAGACATTTTAAAGATGATCGTGATGAGTGTAGGAGGTGCCTACACCCTATAAAGGGTAGGGAACCTACTTACCATAAGGAAGAGGCACCTACATCCAAAATGCAGGAAGGCACCTACATCCCAAACACAGGAAGCAAGGTTATGCATAAGAGGTAGGACCCAAAATGTACTTATAAAAAAATGGCTAAACTATTTCGAAACCCTGACGAAACCTATTGAACTGCATGTATGATGGCATGGCGAATGACCTTAATTTTTCCCAAAAATTTGGCAAAAAATGACGAATTTCAAAGTTTTGCCAGACCAAATCAATAATATGTTGGCTACGTTTAAAATCGTGGCAAAGGTTCGAACACAAAATTTGGACCTATCTTGGATCGGATGCATAATATCGTTCGACCTCAAACCGGATGCATAATATGGTACGATATCGAACCGGGTGCATAATATGTACCGATCTCGGGCTGGATGCATAATATGATTCGACCTCGAATCGGATGTATAATATGGTCCAACCTCAAATCGGATGCATAATATGGTCCGGTATTGGATCGGGTGCATAATATGGTCCAGTGTCGAACCAGGTGCATAGTATGTATCAGTCTCAGACCAGATGCATAATATGGTCCGATCACGAACCAGATGCATATTATGTCCCGATCATGGACCAGATGCATGTTATGATATGGATAACGACTGAATGCATAGTATGATCTGGCGATGACCCAGATGCATAATAAGATTTGACAGCGACCCAGATGCATAATATTATCCGAAGGTGGCTCGGATGCATAATATGGTCCGATGGTGCCCCAGATGCATATTATGATTTGGTGGCACCCCGAATGCATATTATGTCCCTATAACGGACCAGATGCACAGTTGGTCCGGTCGTTGCCTGGATGCATACTAAAATCTGGCCGCCTACATTTTATCGAATGCAAAAAAGGTTCGTCTACCACGTGTCCAATACTGCATCTCTAGTATGATGCTTCCACGTGTCAAATATATTTCTCAATCTATAAAAGGGCATCAACTATCATTTTCCCATTTTGTTTCTGCGACTACTACAACTAGATCTAACCTTTCTGATTGTCCTTTTGGTTTTGATTCTCAATCATTTTTCTTCCACTTCCAACTAATTGCAATGGATAACCCTTCCATAATCACACCAAAATTCAAACTTTTTTTGTGCACTCTAATATCAGATCTGATAACAACTCTAGGGATGAACTTTTAGTGGCTCCATAATGCAGGTTTATCAACCCTCGTTTCCATGCCATAATTCAGAATAAATAAAGTTCTCCTACAACATATTATCTCTGGTTATGACCATGACAGAGGTACAATGAACTAGAAATGTGGTTTTTGGCATCACCCCTAGAGATATTCACAGATTGATAGGTCTTCCATTCATGGTTTTAATCAAGTGTCGACGAGGTCGCAAATTTATCCAGATTACAAAGCATACCTCGATAACAATTACGGTCTTTCATCAGAATATTTGGTAGGTATAATATTTTTAATTATATTTGATTAATTTTCAATGTTTTAAATTTGTAAATTGACATCTAATTTTTTTTACGCAGCTTCTACCGCCAAATCAAAAAGAGGTTTATCGATCAACGATGTTAACCATCAAACTCTGAAGGCCATTATCAAATTTTTCCAGGCTAGACTTATATTGTTGGGAAGATCGGAAATTTCATTTTGGGCACTTTATTATATTGTTCAGTTTGAGAAAAATCACAAGTTTGATTGGTGTACTTATATTTTAGATCGAATTAGGACCGAGTTGCACGCAGTCCAAGTGGTAACTGCCAAGACTCAGCCCATAATGGGCATTGTAAATTTTCTTTTAGCTTTATATTTTGAGTATTTTCATAACTTTTTGACTACTCATATACCAACTGTAGTGCATGCAACACTACCACCTATTGCCATGACACCAGAGGAATTGAGGGTAATAACTACATCATTATCCTTGACATACTATTTTATAGTTTACCACATTCCCTTTTTTAATTTTAATTTTCATCTATATGTAGATGAAGGCAAAAATTTCAAAGAGTAAACAGATTGCTGCCAATAGGGGTCACAGGACGAAACAAACAGGTGATTTTGAAGACACGGGCTCTGAAGCAACACTTGGTCCTATGCAGTGGTCACACAAACGTTCCAGGCAAGCAGTGACTCCTAGGGTTGCTCGTACACCTAGGTATGCACAAAATGTGCAATCCAAATCTAGTGTGGCCAACCCCTCCCCCAATGCAGGCCACTTGCAGTGCATTTCATCATCTTCAGGTAAATCTATGTGTAGTTAATTTAAATTAAGATATTTTTTATTTTAAGCAAAATTCTAACAAAATGTTTTTGATTGTTTTCAGTTGATTCTCATGTTCAAGTAGTAACATCACAAGTTAGAGGGCATATGCCACCACCACCTCCACATGCATCACACTCATCGGTTTCACCACTTCCACCCAATCAACAACATGCACAGTCACCACCTCCAACAATGACTATGTGAGGGCAAGTTAGTGTTGGAAAATAATTGTATTCACAGAGATCACAAGGCACTACACGAAGTTCTGGGCATGGGTTTTCACACCCACATAGATCACACATGCCAGCAACAAGTTCTGGGTATGGATTTTCTCAATTTATATTTTCTATAAATTTATAGGCACCAGAATGTTCTGGATAGGGATTGGATGATATTCCACTTGATGAGGATTTCATTTTGTAGGGTAACATTGTAGGCTTCAAGGCAACAAATGTGCTTAAATATCTAGAACAACAAGAAGAAGACCCTACAGCTGAGCAGACATCAGTGCCACCCTCTCAAGGAGACAACCCTCATCCTCAGGGTCCTTAAACTGAGGATGATGTTGTCAATTTTAATGAAAATGTTTCATTGGCTGAAATTACCGAGTAAAAAATTAAGAAGTTTGTGTTGAAATATTTGTAGGAGTTGAATGAATGGGAATATCGAGAAAAGGTCCTTATTAGGGAAATTAATGCTCAATATAAAAATTATGAAAAAAGAGAATCTATTTATTCTTTGGTTAAATATGAACCTAAAAAGCTTGATGGCCTGCTAAAACAGGCTACATCAGGAATAGGTAAATCTGATTTTATTTATGATGATGATGTGTTAAATATTGCTGTTGGTAGATTGGAGAATGTTAATGCTAAAGCCCAAGCATTTTACAACCAATGGGCTTCTGATAAGGGTAGGGTTGCAGTTGCTGAGACTGAAAAAGAATTGGCTGAGGTAAAAAAGTTATATGTATTTCAATTTTCTATTGCATTTAAATTTTTTATATTTCTTAAAAATTTGTAATAATTTCAATATATCTCTTTTGAATTAAGTTTTCAATTTGTGTTTGCAGTCAAATTTTGAAAATTTGAAAACACAAGTTAAGAGCATGGATGTCAATATTCATACAACAAAGACATGTGTTGAGAAGCAACACACCCCCACTGAAAAATGAATTTCCACCCTTTGAAAATTTTGAACTTTCATTTTTGCAGTAGGGACCCTCTTAATGTTTTTCAGGTTTTAATTCCAAATTTGCTTGCCTCCTTTTTCAAGTTGTGCTTTTATTTGCATCTCGGCTTTGTTTTATTCCAGAATTCATTTTTCACATGTTAGAATCATTGCTGATTAAAGAAAATCTTTCACCGGTATGAAAAATTGCAGATTCCAGATAGATAAATTCATTGAGAACCAAAACTTTCCATTTTTGGCAAAGTCGCGATATCGCGACACTTCCATTTTTGGAAATGTCGCGAAATCGCGACAGGTTTCAGGAAAATCCGCCAAGTCGCAAAAACGTAGCGAAATCGCGACACTTCCATTTTTGGAAATGTCGCGATATCGCGACACTTTCCATTTTTGGAAATGTCACGAAATCGCTACCGGTCTGGAGAGAGAAAGCAAGATCGTACGGAACGTCACGATTTCGCGACATGTCACGAAATCGTGACATGTCGCATTTTCACGTAGCAGGAGTGAAGAAGAAGCTAAGGCATGAAAGAGGTCGTGAAATCGCGACATGTCACGATTTCACTGTAGATGAAGGAGAAAGTGGTTAAGGCAAGAACATGTCGCGAAATCGCGACGTCACGAAATCGCGACGTCACGAAATCGTGATGTTTTTCAGAGAAACACCCAAGGCATGAAAAGCGTCACGAAATCGTGACATGTCGCGAAATCATGACATGTCAAAGGAGGAGAAAGGTTCAAGACAAAGAAGGGCGAATCCGACGTCCATTAAGAGAAGAAAAGTCTAAGGCATAAAATTGTCGCGAAATCGTGACACATGGAAAGAAAGAAGTGTCCAAATGAAGAAAAGCAAAGTAAGAAGTAAGGAAGGATGTCGCAAAATCGTGACACGAGATCGAGATGTCGCAAAATCGTGACACGCAAGAAAGGGAGGGAGGGTGTCGCGAAATCGCGACACGACAGAAAAAGAAAGGAAGTGCAAGAAAAGGGTGACATGTCGCGAAATCGCGACATGTGTAGAAAGGACAAGGACGGGGAGAGTCGCGATTTCGCGACATGTCGCGAAATCGTGACATGTCGCATTTTCGCGGCATGGAAGTCGGAAAGACGCCCAAGGCATAAGACAGGTCGCGATTTCGTGACATGTCGCATTTTCGTGACTTAGCAGAAAAAGGCCGAAATAAAGGAAAACAGCTGGAAATGGACACGTGTCACGATTTTTGTGACACGTGTCAAAACAAAGCAAGCATGCCGCATATACTGAACTTTAGGGTTTCATTTTAATATTTAAGGTTTTGATTTAATAATTTTAAAATGCTAATCCTTGTTTGTCTTTCATGCAGGAAGCCATCTGGCACTTACATGATAACGGAGAAATGGCCATAAAGACAAAGTTAAGTGCAAATTAATCGAAGACAACCATATTGAAATGAGAGATGCCGAGAATTGTTGTTTCATCCAAATTTTACAGATCTGGCCGCAAAGAGACTTTACGGTGACTAAGCAGCTGCCCATTTAATGGAGTATGTCGAGAATTGGCCGAAAAATGAAAATATCTACACTCAGTTATCGAAATTTGTCGATGGATGCATTTAATGAAAATTTATGGCAGAATTAATGGCTTGCAGGCATTTTCAACTCAGGGATGGCTCTACGGAGATGAAATGTCAGAGAAGTGGTGACTCATCCAAATTACCCGAGGGCATTAATGAAGGCATTTACTCACAGTTGCGGGTGAATGCAAGTGGCATTCGAATTCTATCTTCTCCATTTATGGCAAGTGACTGCACTGATTTGCAGAATGGTTAAGTTTTATCAGGACTTTGTTTTAAATGGCTTTATATTGTAAAACCCGGGTACTAGGGTTTAAGATGATAAGATTTACGGTTTGAGAAGAAGATATTTCTAAAAAGATCAGGGTCTGTCCTGAGTCTATAAATACTTCTTCTCAATGTAATCGCAGGAGGCGGAGACTTAGAAATAAAAGGCTATTGAAGCAATTTCTTGCAAATCTTGTTAAATACTTTATTTCTGGACTTGGAGTTGATGTGCTTTTGTTTTCTGTGATAGCATGGCCAGGAGCCTAATCTTTTTCAGATTGTGATAAGTTCATCTTCTTTTGTTATCCGTTTCTTTAAAGTTTATTAAATATATGTTGTAAATCTGTGTTATCAAGATTAAATATGTTGTTGGGCTTCATTTGTTCTATTGTATGCTAGGGAAAATCATAGATTTAAGGTTCAAGTTTGTTCTAATTGCTCTGTCCTCACTGTGTGAGCTATGTCGCTAGTGAGAAATACCAATTTTAACGGACTTCCCTTCTATTTATGATTTTCTTTCAGATCTGTTCCATCTCTCGCCTTATGCTCTTAGTAGAAAGTGATCTTAGAAAGTCTGGACACTTTCTTCTTTGATTTGTTCTGTTGTGAAGCCGATAGTATAAATAAAATTGGTAGTTTGGTTTTACAGACTAAGTTTGATAAACTTCTCTTTCGCCTCTACCCTACTCTCTTTGTTTTACCGTGAAATGATCCATTTTTATTTTCTTTTAAATTTGTCTTTTATTTAAATCTGTTGACCCATAAGAGCTAGATCAAAGAATTAATTTTAAATCTGATTGTCAACAAGTGACAACTTCTAAACATTACTGAACAAGTTCAAGAGCCCGTTGTAAGGTAATAGACAATCCATATTGAAAACTATTCCAGAAGCGGAAAAGAGTGAATAGACATTCGACCCAACTCTGTAACTCACACCTTGGATAACCAGCTAGATCCTAAAGTGAGTGGGATTTATCCCGTATAAGTGTTATCATAGTTTCATGCTCATTCTTCACAGGGTGTGTATAAAAGTCGGACCAACATTTAAAAATGGCGCTAGAAGGAGGGCCCACTGAACTCCGATCAGTATTGTAAATTGTCAGTACAATATTTAAAATTGCCAGAAAAGAAGACCTCAAGTTCAGTACTCTGTTAAGGATTGTAAGTTTGTAAGTGCTTGTGAAAAGTTGGATTCTACATACAGGGTAACAAGGTCCCACCCCAGAGCCGGAGAGCTCCTTGTGCCTGAATTAGAAACTCCGAGAAGAAGTAGCCTCGTAAGGGCCAAGTCTCTGTCTGAAACAGTTTTATCACCGCTGGTAGTTACTCCAACTACAACTCAGAATATCACCGTCAACCAAGTAGTAATGGCAAATTGGTTGGGTTCCACTACTTTGAATATTTCGGGTATAGCCCATGACCTGCCCAGAAATCCGGAAAGATATCTTCCCAGATATAAACATGATGGGACAAGGACAGTAGAAGAACATCTGGTTGCATTCAAGAATGCTTTGAAATTATTAAATGTACAGCATGAAGATGTTGCTTGCAGATTGTTCCCGTTCACTCTCCAGGAGGGAGCTTATGACTGGTTTCTAAATCTTACTAATGATTCTGTCACCAGCTGGAATGACTTAGAAAAGGTTTTTGTGTCACAGTTCGGTGAAGTGATAGATCCTAGTATATTATACCAGCAGTTTTTTGGTATCAAAAGAGAATTAAGTGAATCTATCAGATCTTATAATGTTAGATTCCAGAAAGCTTATGGTAGACTTACTGGGTATTATGTACCGAATGCAGACCTGGCATTAGAGATCTTTAGAAACTCTCTAGATCCAATGACCTCTGTCTTCTTGAAAAGAGATCCCACTGTTACTAATTTAACAGAGGCTTATAAAGAAGCTTTGATTCTGGAAAGACAGTTGGGACCCCAACCTTTAAATGCTCAGCAAATTCCTCTGGTTACACAAGCTGCCCTTGTGTTCAATCCCATACCACATCAGATGATGTTGCCAGTTTGTCAGACTCTACCATAAGCAAATCCACTGGCTGTAGCACCCGTTGAGAATGTACGGAACCCTAGGCAAAGAGGCTGACAATGCAAGAGTTGAAGAAGTCTCAAAAATAGTTCAGAAGCTGGCCAATGATTTTTTGAGTTTTAAAAGGCAAGTTTCTACCGGGGACAACTCAAACAGGTATTCATATCAACCGAACAGATTCAATCGGCCCCCATATGAACCTAATAAAGATTACAAAGGTAAAGGTCATGATGTGAATATTTGCGATTTAGCTCTGCCTAACTGGTGCAGAATACATGCTACTTCTCAAAGCATGGGGAGTTGGATTGTCTGGAATTTTGTAATGCATTTGAAGCTTTGTCTGGGGATTTGATCTCTCCTGAAAATCAAAGAACTGCTGATGGCCCAAGTTCATCCAGCCACAGTGCAACTATGGTCTTGGATTCTTTCACTTTCCCGGATGAATCTGAGAATGTAGTTGAAATGCCTATGGATGAGGTGCAGGCTTTCCAACAGTACAGGAGGGATAACTACAACCTGAGAAACAGAAATCCGGAGCCTAACACTACATCAACCCCTCCGGACAACTCTCACAATGTTCCTCCAGATCCATCTCCAAGTAATAATCCATCTCCACCCAAGGGAGGAAATCTGAGAGGACCAGATGCTTTTGTCCCTCCACTTAATAAGGGATATAACATAGTGGAGGATATGAAAAAGATCAAGGCCAACATTACTCTTCATGAGTTGGCCCAAATTTCAGAGCAGAGGGACAACCTGATAAAAACATACTCTGGCCCTACTACTAAACCTGTGGACAAGGGAAAGAAGATGGCAAATGCCAATGTAGCCATGTACAAAGAGAAAACTGAAGTTCCCCCCTTTTTACTGACTGTTCGTATTTTTGGGAAGAACTTACACAATTGTTTGGTAGATTCGGGTGCATCTGCTAATGTTATGCCTTTGGCCATTTGTCAGCAGTTGGGTCTGACCCCAATGAAGTCTGAAAGGAGAGTTGTCCAATTGGACAAATCAGAGGTTAAAGTAGTGGGAGAACTTCAAAATATTCATATCCAATTAGCATCTGAGCCAAGGGCTCAACATAAAATTGAAATTCAGGTTGTGGATATCCCCGTGGGGTACGGGATGCTTTTGAGCAGGGATTGGTCGAGATCTCTGAACGGATACTTGGCAACAGATTTTTCACACATGTGGTTGCCGTGGAAAGGAGTGGCAAATCAATTACGGGTTGAAAGAGAACCCAAGTACAAGCATACAATTACTGAATACAATGCAGAGAATGAGACTGTAAATATTGCGGAGGTAGATATTGGAGTTTACAATTTAACAACGGGACAAAATGAGAAGTTTAATAAAGCCCATCCTGTTCATAGTAATGAAGTCTGGACGCTTCATGTGGATGGGGCTAGGTCTAAACAGGGTTCTGGCATAGGGGCAGTCCTTAAAGGGCCTGAAAGTCAGACATATTTTATGTCTTACCGCCTACAGTTCCCTTGTACAAATAATTTAGCAGAGTATGAAGCTCTGGTATTAGGTTTGAAATTTGCTTTGGACAAAGGAGCAAGAAATATTCAAGTTTTTACTGATTCGGAATTGGTGGCTAATCAAGTCAAAGGTAAATTCCAGTGTAAAGCATCTTATTTAAAAGGATACAAACATCGGGCTTGGGATCTTGTAGAAGACTTTGATGCTTTTAATCTGACACACATACCCAGAGAGCAGAATTCACGTGCAGATGTCTTGGCTTCTTCAGCCGCAAGTTTAAAACCACTGGAAGAATTTAAATGGAACAAGTTTTCAATTGAGTTAGTCCCTTGTCCTTCAGTCCCAAATAATATAGATAATTTTCAGGTTTTCTCTGATGATCAACAGATTGTAAACTTTTTGCAGAGTACTAACACATTTGAAAATGCTATAATCGATGAGGGCCAAAGGGATACTCTGCTGGAGCAGTTAGATGATGACAGGGGAATAATGAGGTTGAAAGACAACAGAATTCCAAAAGGGATGGTGGAGCTAGAGCGGCTCTTTGATGTTGACAAAATCAAGCAAAAGGTGAATTCTGAGGATTATGTGGGTGCCACAGACAGTGAGACTGAAAACCTGAACATAGGGACTGAAGAAGATCCCAGGCACATCAAGTTGGCTAAGAACTGTGATCCAAAAATAAAAAGAAGTATGATTGATTTTCTTCACAAGTCCAAGGATGTTATGGCCTGGTCATACAAAGACTTAAAGGTATTTGATCCTAAAGTTTACACTCATATTATACCTTTAAAAGAATTTTGCAAACCTTTTCGACAAAAACAGAGGCATGTCAATGCTCTGTTAGAGCCCCTCATCCAAAAAGAGGTAGAAAAACTATTGAGTGCCGCCATTATTTTTCCCATCGTGCATTCTACTTGGGTGGCCAATCTGGTGCCAGTCAGAAAGAAAAATGGAGAGATCCGCCTGTGTGTGGATTTTAGAAATTTGAACAAGGCATCTAAGAAAGATAATTACCCTCTGCCTTCCATGGATGAGGTGCTGCAGATTGTCAATGGTTCGGAGATGATGTCTTTCCTGGACGGTTTCTCAGGGTATAATCAGATATTGGTTGAGAAGGAAGACATAATGAAAACTGCTTTCACAACTAAGTGGGGAACTTTTGCTTACAAGAGGATGCCATTTGGATTAATAAATGCCGGAGCTACATTTCAACGAGCAATGGATCATGCTTTCAAGGGCCTTATGGGTAAATGTATTGTTGTTTACATGGATGATTTAACAGTCTTCTCTAAATCTCGGTTTGACCATGTAAAACACTTGGAGTCCGTGTTTAACAAATGCAGGGAGTTCGGCATTTCTTTGAATCCGAAGAAGTGCATTTTTGGTGTAACAGAAGGAAAGCTCCTTGGGCACTTGGTCACAAAAGATGGCATTTCCATGGATCCGGACAGAGTTGAAGCCATATCCGGCATACCATTTCCCAACTCCAAGAAAGAGTTGAGGTCCTTCTTTGGAAAAATTAACTTTGTCAGGAAGTTCATCTCCGGTTTTGCAGAGATAGTCAAGCCACTGAATGACATGCTAAAGCAAACTGCTCAGATTGTCTGGACCACAGAAGCTAAAACAACTTTCCAAGAAATCAAGACCGCCATCAAACAAGCACCAGTTCTGGTAAGCCCAGATTTCAGTGCAGATTTTTATCTGTACACCTTTTCTTCTGAACACACACTTGCTGCAGTTCTGACCCAACGGAGAGAAACCGAGGAACATCCAATTGCTTTCAAGAGTACCAATTTAAAGGGGGCTGAGCTGAAATATTCTCGTTTAGACAAACAAGCTTATGCCTTGGTGAGAGCAGTTAAGCAGTTCAAGCACTACATACTAAGAAGCAGAATTCATGCTATAGTTCCAGACCCAGCTGTTAAATACCTACTAAGTCAGAATGAGTTGGGTGAACTAAGAGGTAATTGGGTTACAAGGCTGCAAGAATATGACTTAGAAATTCGGCCCGCAAAATTGATCAGAGGACTTGGTTTGTCCCGACTCATTGCCGAAGTACCCGTACGGGAAGAAGTTAATCGCTAAATTCTGAATCTGATGACTGGTATGGAGATATTATTCATCTGCTGCAATTTGGAGTTTGCCCGTCTCACTTGAATAGAACCCAAAGGAGAGCATTAAAACTGAAAGCTGCTCATTATCTCCTCAAAGCAGGTAATTTGTACAGAGAAAATTATGCTGGCATTTTCTTAAGATGCATTTCTCGGGGTGAAGTCAATGAAGTCATGTCCAGTTTTCATGAAAAGTTAGGGGCGGGGCATTCATCAGGATCTGCTACTCACGCATAAAATATTGAGAGCAAAGCTATTACTGGCCTACACTATTTAAAGATGCCCATCAACATGTGAGAACCTCGCCATCAGTGCCAAACTTTTGCAGCCAAAGAGGCCAACCGGGCTCTACCATTGCAACCTGTTGTAATAAATAAACCTTTTATGCAATGGGGACTTGATTTTGTGGGAGTGATTAATCCAAATTCTTCAGCAGGGCATAAGTATGTTCTAACAGCTACTGATTACTGCACAAGATGGGTCGAAGCAGCAGCCACCACAAGAAGTACAGCTCATGAAGTGATCGAATTTCTAGAGTCAAATGTCATAACCAGGTTTGGGGTTCCTCTGAATTTGGTGTGTGATAATGGACCAGCCTTCCAATCATTGGAGTTTGCAGAATGGGCATACCAGATGGGGATAGTTATCAGATTTTCATCCAACTATTATCCCCAAGGCAATGGACTGGTCGAGTCCACAAATAAGAATTTAATGAATGCCATTAAGAAATCTGCAGTAGACAAACCTAGGCAATGGCATACATTATTGAAATATGCACTTTGGGCTGACCGGATAAAATATAAAGTGGCTCTTAAAACTTCCCCTTTTGCTTTGTTGTATGGTACCCAACCAATTGTTCCCATCTCTCTGAAATTACCTACTTACCAATTTGTCTTAGACTATTTTGAGGATCAAGCGGATGCAGAAGCTCGTGTTTTAGATCTAACTAATTTGCAGGATGAAAGACTCCAAGCCCTGGAACACTTTAGTCGGCACCAAGAAACCGTCAAGCGTTGGTTTGACAAGAGGGCCAAAGTGAAAGCTTTCAGACTGGCAGACCTGGTGCTTCTATGGGACAAGGCCCATGAAAAGAAGGGTAAGCATACAAAGTTGCAGCCACTGTGGATAGGCCCGTACCAGATTGTTGAGATTCTGGGTAATAATGCATTTCGTTTACAAGACCTTGATGGTAATTTTTTGGACCTCCTTGTTAATGGTCAATACTTAAAGCATTATTTCTCGATTGTTCCATCCAATATATCGTTTGAATGAGTCACAAAGAAGTTGTAACATGTGTATACATTGTAAATAACTCTGTAGTTTATTTTAGTCTATTTTTAGATGTCTGTACAGTGGTTTTTAGTTTTATTTTTAAATGTCTGTGCAGTTTTTAGTGTTGTTTTATTTTATTTAATCTTAATTGTCTGTGCAGTTTTAGTCTATTTTAAAGTTCTGTATTTTATTTCTTTTAAATACCTCAGCTTTATTTCCTTTTTCTTGTTTTTTATTTTATTTTATTTGATTTTGTTTTATTTTAAAGTCTGTGCAGTTTTATTTTATTTTGTTTTTAAAGGTCTGTGTTTATCCTTGGAAGTCTGTACAAAGTTCTCTAGCTTTTAAAATTTTGTTCTTTAACCTTTGCTTGAGCATCAATAAAAAAGTCAGCCTTCTAAAAATTGTTTCATTCTGAGTCCAGAATCCAGTTGTTCATTATCATAATTGTGAGATAGTCTATTTGAACTGAACAAAGGAACTATTTTTTTATTCGAACAACAGTGGAAGGATGATTGGATTTTGTGTCTTGCTTGCCACAGTTGTTTTAATTATAAAGAAACTGCTATGTCGTTTGGTTGGAGAAACTCCTAGGGAATCCAAGAAAAGTTGGTCATAAGAGGGGACTATGATTCATGTAATTATTTGAGTATCCACAGAGGCTATCAGTGCCCAGGCTGAAGCAGTTTCAGATTGATGAAATATTAAAAGAAAATTGTTATTCTTTCTAAGGCTTTTCAGATGTTGATATATTTCAAAAGAGAGAGAGAGATGAAAGTTGAGCAAGACAACATGAAATTGGCACTGTTATTTCCAATATATATAAAAAAAAAAAAAAGAGATAAAAAGAAAAAGAGTTATATAATGAAAGAGGCAGCCAAGACTTCAAAAGATGTTTTTCTTCTACCAAGTTGTAGATTCTACCTTACAGTTGTAAATCTGGGTCGTGTAAATCTAAAGGGTAACTCTGTCTAGGTCTGTAAAAGGCTAAACTAGTAAACAGAGCTCTACTCGGTTTCCCCTTTTTACAATCTAGAAAAGTTGATCAATCCGGAGTTCAACATTCGAAGGCCCAGTCATTCTTGAAGAAAGTTTTATACGCTTGTAATTGCACATCAGAAATCTTCCTTAAATGATTCAGCCTAGTATGTCCTTGGGAAATTTTAACAACTATCAGTTAGTAGTCAATTTATTTTGAAGAATATCTATGGCAAGGCAAGATGCATGGTCTATGTTGTTTTGAAACTAGAGTCCTGGGTTCTAAAATAATGCTACTATTTTACCCGTAGATATCGCCATTTGTTGAGAAGCAACACACCCCCACTGAAAAATGAATTTCCACCCTTTGAAAATTTTGAGCTTTCATTTTTGCAGTAGGGACCCTCTTGATGTTTTTCAGGTTTTAATTCCAAATTTGCTTGCCTCCTTTTTCAAGTTGTGCTTTTATTTGCATCTGGCTTTGTTTTATTCCAGAATTCATTTTTCACATGTTAGAATCATTGCTGATTAAAGAAAATCTTTCACCGATATGAAAAATGCAGATTCCAGATAGATAAATTCATTGAAAACCAAAACTTTCCATTTTTGGCAAAGTCACGAAATCGCGACACTTCCATTTTTGGAAATGTCGCGAAATCGCGACAGGTTTCAAAAAATCCGCCAAGTCAAAAAAACGTAGCGAAATCGCGACACTTCCATTTTTTGAAATGTCGCGATATCGCGACACTTTCCATTTTTGGAAATGTCACGAAATCGCTACCGATTGGAGAGAGAAAGCAAGATCGTACGGAACGTCGTGAAATCGCGACATGTCACATTTTCGCAAGGAGTGAAGAAGAAGCTAAGGCATGAAATAGGTCACGAAATCATGACATGTCGCGGTTTCGCTGCAGATGAAGGAGAAAGTGGTTAAGGCAAGAACATGTCACGAAATCGCGACATCGTGAAATCGCGACGTTTTTGAGAGAAATGCCCAAGGCATGAAAAGCATCGCGAAATCGCGACATGTCACTTTCTAGGAGGAGAAAGTAAGACAAGAAGCGTGCGATGTCGTGAAATCGCGACATGTCCATTTCAGAAGAGAAGAAAAGCTAAGGCATAAATGTCACGAAATCGCGCACATGAAGAAGAAGATGAAGAAAAGCAAGGGAAGGAAAGGTGTCGCAAATCGCGACGTCACGATTTCCGACGTCCGAAATCGCGACAAGGAAGGAAGGAGGTGTCGCGAAATCGCGACGTCCATTGCGACGTCGCAAAATCGCGACAGAAGAAAGGGAAGGGAGGGTGCAGAAATCGCGACAGAGGAGGAGAGGATGTCGCGAAATCGTGACATGTCGAAGCAAAGCGCAGGGAGAGTCGCGATTTCGTGACATGTCACGAAATCGTGACATGTCGCTTTTACGCGAGGAAGAGAAGGAAGGGGAGCGATGTCGCATTTCGCGACATGTCACGAAATCGTGACATGTCGCATTTTCGCAGACAGAAAAAGGCCGAAAGTGGAAAACAGCTGGAAATGGACACGTGTCACGATTTTTGCGACACGTGTCAAGACAAAGCAAGCCATGCAAATGAACTTTAGGGTTTCATTTTAATATTTAAGGTTTTGATTTAATAATTTTAAAATGCTAATCCTTGTTTGTCTTTCATGCAGGAAGCCATCTGGCACTTACATGATAACGGAGAAATGGCCATAAAGACAAAGTTAAGTGCAAATTAATCGAAGACAGCCATATTGAAATGAGAGATGCCGAGAATTGTTGTTTCATCCAAATTTTACAGATCTGGCCGCAAAGAGACTTTACGGTGACTAAGCAATTGCCCATTTAATGGAGTATGTCGAGAATTGGCCGAAAAATGAAAATATCTACACACAGTTATCGAAATTTGCCGATGGATGCATTTAATGAAAATTTATGGCAGAATTAATGGCTTGCAGGCATTTTCAACTCAGGGATGGCTCTACGGAGATGAAATGTCAGAGAAGTGGTGACTCATCCAAATTACCCGAGGGCATTAATGAAGGCATTTACTCACAGTTACGGGTGAATGCAAGTGGCATTCGAATTCTGTCTTCTCCATTTATGGCAAGTGACTGCACTGATTTGCAGAATGGTTAAGTTTTATCAGAACTTTGTTTTAAATGAGCTTTATATTGTAAAACCCGGGTACTAGGGTTTAAGATGATAAGATTTAGGGTTTGAGAAGAAGATATTTCTGAAAAGATCAGGGTCTGTCCTGAGTCTATAAATACTTCTTCTCAATGTAATCGCAAGAGGCGGAGACTTAGAAATAAAAGGCTATTGAAGCAATTTCTTGCAAATCTTGTTAAATACTTTATTTCTGGACTTGGAGTTGATGTGCTTTTGTTTTCTGTGATAGCATGGCCAGGAGCCTAATATTTTGTAGATTGTGATAAGTTCATCTTCTTTTGTTATCCGTTTCTTTAAAGTTTATTAAATATATGTCGTAAATCTGTGTTATCAAGATTAAATATGTTGTTGGGCTTCATTTGTTCTATTGTATGCTAGGGAAAATCATAGATTTAAGGTTCAAGTTTGTTCTAATTGCTCTGTCCTCACTGTGTGAGCTATGCTGCCGGTGAGAAATACCAATTTTAATGGACTTCCCTTTGTTTATGATTTTCTTTCAGATCTGTTCCATCTCTCGCCTTATGCTCTTAGTTGAAAGTGATCTTAGAAAGTCGGACACTTTCTTCTTTGATTTGTTCTATTGTGAAGTCGATAGTATAAATAAAATTGGTAGTTTTGTTTTACGATTAAGTTTGATAAACTTCTCTTTCGCCTCTACCCTACTCTCTTTGTTTTACCGTGAAATGATCCATTTTTATTTTCTTTTAAATTTGTCTTTTATTTAAATCTGTTGACCCATAAGAGCTAGATCAAAGAATTAATTTTAAATCTGATTGTCAACAAGTGACAACTTCTAAACATTACTGAACAAGTTCAAGAGCCCGTTGTAAGGTAACAGACAGTCCATATTGAAAACTATTCCAGAAGCGAAAAAGAGTGAATAGACATTCGACCCAACTCTGTAACTCACACCTTGGATAACCAACAAGATCCTAAAGTGAGTGGGATTTATCCCGTATAAGTGTTATCAGAGTTTCATGCTCATTCTTCACAGGGTGTGTATAAAAGTCGGACCAACAACATGTTTTATGAAATCAATGCAAATGAAAAAGAAAATGCAGGCAAAGGTTTCAGAAAACAATCATTTAAAAAAAGACATCAAAGAGAAGTTGAGAGAAGATACGGATAAGGTGCTTGAGAAAATGAAAGAATCACTTCTGATAATACTTGAAGATCCAAACAAAGAAGAAGCAACATGTGTATCAAGTATTATGAAAGTACGTGACAACCTTGTTAGAGTTGGAGCACTGCAAAAAGAGAGTGTCCCATAAGCTGATAAAGGAAAAGAAACAACAACTCCAACCACTAGTGAAGCAACCAAGCACCAATCAAAAGATTGAAAATATTGAAAATGTTTTAAAAATACTGCAATATGTAATTTTTGTTTGAAATTGGTATGTAATATTTGAGACTTGAGTTGGAAAATGTTTTAAAAAGATTGCAGTATATTATTTTTTTTTTGAAAATGTTATGTAATATTCGGGTTTACAAATGTTTGAATGATGTAATATATTTATTTTTGGACTAGTTAATATGAAATTTTCTGTTTGAAAATGTTATGTAATTTATGTTTGAAAATGTCATCTAATTTTTGTTTGAAAACATTTTAAAAAGACTGCAATATCTAATTTCAGTTTGAAAATGATATGTAAAATTTGAGTTTGAAAAATTTATGTAATATTTGGGTTTACAAATGTTTTAACGATGTAATATATTTATTTTTGAACTAGTAAATAAGAAATTTTTTGTTTTAAAATGTTTTAAAAAGACTGCAATATCAAATTTCGGTTTGAAAATGTTAGGTAATATTTGAGTTTGAAAATTTTATGTAATATTTGGGTTTAAAAATGTTATGTAATATTTGGGTTTACAAATGTTTGAACGATGTAATATATTTCTTTTTGAACTAGTAAATAAGAAATTTTTTATTTTAAAATATTTTAAAAAGACCGCAATATCAAATTCCTGTTTGAAAATGTTATGTAATATTTGAGTTTGAAAATGTTATGTAATATTTGGGTTTAGAAATATTGGAATGATGTAATATGTTTCTTTTTGAACTAGTTAATTTGTAGTTATGATGCATATACTTTGGGTTTGAGAATGTTATGTAATATTTTATTTTGAAAATGTTATGTAATATTTGGGTTTATCATTGTCAATGAGGGTTGAGACACTAAGACACAAAAATACAATTTTACAATCTACAAAAATGATATAAGCCATGTAATTTTAAAAAAATAAGAGAAAGAAGAGATAAATCTGCTATCAAATCAATTCTTGTTTATTATATAAATTTGGAACAATATTGAGAGATCTGCTATCAAATTAATCTGTGTTTATCGTTGTCAATGAAATGAGATTTGAGACACTAAGACACAAACAAACAATTTTACAATCTACAAAAATGATATAAGCCATGTAATTTTAAAACAATAAGAGAAAAAAGAGACAAATCTGCTATCAAATCAATTCATGTTTATCATATAAATCTGGAACAATATTGAGAAATCTGGTATCAAATCAATTTGTGTTTATCATTGTCAATGAAATGAGAGTTGAGACACTAAGACACAAACATATAATTTTACAATCTACAAAAATGATATAAGCCATGTAATTTTAAAACAATAATGTGATTTAAAACAACAATTCATTGAAATCATATAAATCTGGAACAATATTGAGAAATATGCTATCAAATAAATTCGTGTTTATACTTGTCAATGAAATGAGGGTTGAGACACTAAGACACAAACATAAAATTTTACAATCTACAAAAATGATATAAGCCTTGTAATTTTAAAACAATAATGTGATTTAAAAAAACAATTCATTGAAATCATATAAATCTAGAACAATATTGAGAAATCTGCTATCAAATCAATTCGTGTTTATCATTGTCAATGAAATCATGGAAAATTATCACTATGGAAGCTAAAACATATAGGCTTGTCTAGAATTATTATGAAGCATAGCAGAAACCAGTGTCTCCACAATCTGATCACTGGAAACATCATCATCGTCATTATCGATCGTATTCAACGTTCCTCTTCTGTCTACCAAGGAACTCCAGTATTCCAATGCTCTGTCATATGGAAATTTATCTAATTGATATGAAGACACATAAATTCTTAAACAATTTTCTAAATTCTTTTCGAGTCTGTTGCGGAGTTTAGATTTAACAAAAATAAGTGTACTGAAAACTCTTTCATATTCGATTGACCCCAAAATCATTGTTTCACATAATTCATGTAAACGAAAGTATCACTTATAGTATCTTTTAAGACTGTATTGGGATACAATTTTTACCACAAATGTGCAGTGGAACCAATATTATGGACACTTGTCATAAGTGATGTTTGCACAACAATTGTTCTTCCAAAATGCGATTATTGTTCTTTCAAAATATCACTATTGAGTATACCTTTAATTTCAACCACATTGAATTCCAAATTCTTATTGAAATGCTCAAAGAGGTTACCCATATATTTAATAAACAACTTATTTGTAGAACTGTATTCAGTACAAGGTCCCCAAAACATGGGGTTAACCACACCCATGGACTCAAGAAACTCATCTCTTTGAAACCGTTCTCTTATATCACCTGTCAAAGTTTTTGCTATATTTGACAAATTACTCTTTATTTTCTATATTACAAAATGAAATCTATTATGTGTTATAGGAACTTCTTCAAAATCTTCCACAACTATACTTGATTACCTTTCAAAACAATAAAAAAGTATCATATTTTCATCAACATTAATACAAATATGATCATTGATGTCAAAATTCAAAAAGCTTTTTGGATTGTTCACGTTTATCAATGTATTCCAACTATCAAATACAAGTTATTAAAATCTGCATTAGACACATATAATGTATCAAGAAACATGCATATTTGTTTTCTCATCCTCATAAAATCAATGATATAGATGGATCTCTCTTGTGCAAGATTAATTAATCTATTCATTTTTTTTAACATTGGAAGAATACCACATAATGTCAAAAGTGTTTCCAAGTCAATCAAATGGAACAACATATCTTTTTCCTTATCAACTATTCTACTATTTGCATGCATAAACCCAGTGAATGATTGATATTCTGCCAAAACTCTCTGAGCAGATTGATATAGTGAAATCCATCTTGTATTCACATATTTTAACAATTTTTTCCCTTCTGTAACTCCTAGTGTAAATTTGTGAAACTCTGCAAATATTTTTGGACTTAATTATAAATAAGAACGAATATCACAAATAAGGTTTTCTACTTTAGCAACATTTGAAAATGTGCTCACAATTTTATATGCAAGATTAACTCTATGAGCCATACAGTGAATGGGGATCATATATGTGGCAACTATGGTTTGGAGTCGAACACAAAGACCATACCTGTGACCTTGCATAATAGCAGATCCATCAGCTCCAACACAAATTAACTTTGTTGCTATGTCTATATCATTGATTCGCATAATATTCTTTAAAATTTTAACAACATTATAAATATTTTTTGCATTTTAATTTTCCACCATCTTATGTATTCCCAAAAAAATAGACCTTCTAATATGATTTTGAAATGTGTACACATGCATGCAAATACAAGAAGTGTTATCCACAACTGCTACCTCATCAATAGAAAGTGAAATAAATTTGGCAAGTTTTACTTGCTCCCTTAGGTCTTCTTTCTCAACCAAAGATAAACATTTTGTCATTTCCCAACAACTTCGGTCTGACCAATGAGAACTAGGAAGGTTTTACACATTAAAAAGGTATAATACCTGCTTATAATCAATAAAATTGGACATTGGTCTACCTTTCTTGAGAATATTGTAAACAACGGTAAACTGCTTACTTTTTGAAGAAAAAATAGTCTTCTGTATTTTGTGAAATTGGGCTCCAATTTTTCCACCTTTATCAACAAGAGATTGTTGTTGCTTTAAGTGATTGTCATATTCTATAACATATCTTAAATGCATACATTCTGATGCATCCTTCCACTTAAATTCTTTACTAACTTCAACATTACTTTTTATAAATTTTACATAAGATTTAAGAGCATGTTTTTCAATTGTATCAATCTTTTTTTGAAGCCTATGATCCTTACCAAGTCTCCAACTGCAAATTTTACATCTACATTCTTTTTCATCAATTTGGTTATCCTCACTCATGAAAGGCTCAATCCAGGGAAATATTTCTACCCATTCTTTCCTAAATCCCCTTCCAAGTATCCAGAGAGATGTTTTTTGTTTTTTGGAATTTTTGGTTGAAGATTCAATTGAAGCTTGTAATGATTTTGATTTGTCACTTTCATTTTCAATTGTGATGTCATTTTGTGTTTTGTATTTAGGTTTTTGTTGGATGTCATTTCTAAGGTGATACTCAATGAAAGACATCTCTTCTTGGGGAATATCTTCAAGTGGAGGCATATCAGGATCGACAAGGTATTCTACATAACAACATACCATAATATTTTTTTATCATTATTGGATAAAAAATTTACAAAAAAATATTCAAATAATCAATCAAGCACATACTGGGAAGTCAAAAATCATTTGTACCTTGAATTTACACAGATGTCATTGGCTCGTCGCATTTTGAATTTTGGCTAAAATATATAAGGATACTCTTTTCAACAAAAGATTTGGTGCTCATATTTCCATCACTAGGTGAAATTTTACTTGTTACAAAAGAAATTAAAGAGGGTGTACTTTCTGGAGGCCTTAAGATAATATTGTAAATAGAATAAATAATTGTTTGGGTGGTAAATTATATATACTTTTTTCCAGTCATTCTTTATTGTGATTTTATCAGTTTATGCCACTAGTTGTTTTCTGGTGAAAGCACTCTAATAGAGAAAAAGAGCATCAATATGTCAATAGAGAACCAAAGCATTTACTCATTTATAATCTTAGCAAGGAAAAAAATATTTGAATTGAAAGTAAGAATCAAAGAGTTTTAAAACATTCAGAACATGGCAAAACAAAGAAGAACAAGGGAATAGAGCAATGATATTCTAGATGTAGAAGACGACTCCAGTGTAGAACAGGATTGAAAAATTATTAAATAAAGAAAAACATGCAGAACTAGGCAAAATAACATGTAGAACATGGAAAAATAAAGAAAAACATGGCAAGCAAAGAAGTGACAAAGAACCTGGTGTGAAAAGATGGTCCGACCGTATGTAGAGAAACTGGTTTTGGCCATATGTAGGAAAATATCCTGGTAAGCGTAATCCCATCCGGATGCACGATAGTTTTTGGATGTAGGAATGGTTATGTTTGGTTGCACGACAGGTTTTGAATGCAGGAATGGTTTCGTCTGGTTGCACGATAGGTTTCGAATGCATGAATGGTTTCATCTGATTGCACGGTTGGATTCGAATGTAGAAAAGGTTCCATCCGATTGCATGGCAGGTTTTGGATGCAGGAATGGTTCTGAATGGTTGCACGATAGGAGACGTATGTAGGAATGGTGTCGTATGGTTGCACGATAGGATCCAAATGCAAGAAAGGTTTTGTCCGATTGCACGTTAGGTTCTGGTTGCAGGATTTGTTCCATCTGGCTGCATGGTATAATTCAAATGTAAAAGTTACTCTGACCAGTCGCAGAACACTATCCGCCTATAGAACTAGTTACATTCAGTTGCAAAGTAGGACACGATTTCGTTTGGTTGTTGAATTTGTTGTGGTCGGTCGTAGAAAAGGTTTCGATGTTGTGAATAATTATGTCGGTCTTTTCATCGAGTATAGAACATAGTATGAAAATGCAAATGTATCCCTGGGATGTTATTTATATATAGAGGTATACTTGGCGACTTTGGTGTGATAATTTAAAAATTCTAAAATTTTAGGGCAAAAAGGGTACTTTATTTAGGTGGGATTACTTATGAATTTTTTAAAATATTTGTGATTCTCTCATCAAAGGATAGCTAACCGACAATTAAATTTTATTTTTTCTCAAAAATTTTGGCTACATGGCTGACGTTCGGGTCCCAAAAATTTTACAAATTTGAATTTTCAAAAATGGTTTTTTTCTCCCCAATGGCAAAGTTTCGTCGCTATGCATAACCTTGACAGGAAGGCACCTACATACCATTGACTATATAAAGTGCTTATGTTCCACATAGAATATGATGTTTATATCCTATAGAATGTAATAATTACTTATGCCCTACTGAAAGATATGGCACCTACATCTTGCCAAAGTAGCACCTACATTCAACAATAATATAACACCTATATCCCAAATATTGACTATTGGTTGTTGACCATGTGATTTCCAAAAAATAATAGAAGTGGTTGCAATTTCCATATGAATATTGTTCTTAGCCATCGACGTTCGAAAGATGACCAACCTTTATATGGAAAAAATCATAACTACCCATAGCCATTGTAACAAACTAACAAAGTGTGTCTTAATTTGGGTATATCAGTTGTACACAATTGTAACCAAAGTCACTTGCATATTGTATAAATATGCACGGCAACCCTAAGATAAGTTTGTATTCAAGTTTAGTCTAAGTTTTATCAACAATAATTTGCACTACAATTAAATTAATAAAGACTCAAGGATTCTAGTGTTAATTGTTCACGTAATTTAAAAAACTCTTCTTCACAGTAGTTGGGTAGATCAATTGTAGGAGCTTGGGCACACTCCATCTAGGAATCCGCCCTTGTTTTTATTATTTCCAGTTTTAGTGAGAGAGTGTTTTATATTTGATTCTACATAAAATTTATTTTCTTTGTGTGTGCAGTTTATTTATTTTTCATAGTTTTGATTCAATTTTCATTTCAATTATTTTTAAATCTGTAGTGTATTGATTTTGTTAATTATTTCCTATGCGTATTTATTTTCCTGCATTATTTTTATCTACTTTGTTTAAATTATTCGTTTTACTAGGTTTTGTTAAGATCTAAAACACACGAAAAAATATTTCCCCACCAAATTGTTAGGCGTAGAGAGACTCATCCTCCACACTACAGTCATATATTGTGTGTGGCACTCACAAGTTTACGATCCTCATATTGACATGAGTAGACAGGACTCGAACTTTTTATAGAACATCGTTTCTACCTATTAAGAGGCTCGATGGCCTGTACATGCTATGACATAAGGTTTCAGTCCTGATCAGTACATAGAAAGGAGGGTTTGAGAAAAAGAAGACTAATTAGGCTAGATACTAGGCACAAGGAACTAGCACTATCTTCTCCTACCTATCTATGTATAAAATACATATTTATAGAAAAAATAGGGGGCTTTCCCTCTTAACATTCAAAATCCCTATTTCAAAAATCCTACCCAGGGTTTGTCCTCATTGATTGTGCATAATTACAAGGTCTTTGTATCTGGAGGGGTGAGATTTTACTTCTCATATTAGAAATCTATGGTGATTAGACATAGAGATATCTTATTATTAATGATGTTATATCCATGACCACTCCTTGACAAGTATCATGATGATGCATTTAATGTTATACTTCCTTGTAAGGGGAGGTTCGTACATCCTAGAAGATAGAACACCTTGGCATAATGTATAGGGTCTAGGACCATGACCTTGGTTGGGGGGTATGGGGGTCCAAGGAACCTCTATGTGGAGGTTTGGGGGTAGGAGTCCCTAGAGAAAAATTTTACCTCCTAAAATATTGGAGCTTGGGTGGTGCAAGCCTAATCAGAATTTGGGTGACTGCTCTCCCTTCACCCTTCATCTAGAATCCTAGCTTTTCGTATCTTTGATTTGGTTGGCGCATCTATTGTTGAATTTTTTTATTTATTCTTCTATGGTGTACTGGTTATCATTGCAAACCTCTAATTATTGGATGTTTTTATCAGTTGGGTGTGCCCAAGTCATTTTTTCCTTCTGGTTCTAACTATTTTGTTAGCATCTCTGCTCTAGGTTTTCATCAAGACTCTACTTTTATCTTCTTGTTGTCAGCCCTAGCCTGAAAATGGTTTACTAGAATTATGGACCTATCTTTGCTTTCTTTTAGAGTCTATATAACTCACTCCCCATGAGGTCCCCCTTTCACAATAATTGGCCAAAGTGCTTTACTCCTCCCAAGTGCAGTGAGAATTCACATAGACCATCATGGCCAGATGAACTATGAATTACATATTATCTATTTTATCAAATGAAGGGTTTTTCCTAATAAATATATTAGATATTAAATGGGAGAAAATTGATCATTTCAAAGGAATATTGAGAGTAGATCCATCCATAGATTTAAATGTTCAATAATTTTTTCTCAATCACACTCCAAAAATAGTGGATGATGAATAAAATAAAAGCTTAATGGATTTTATCTCAACATCAAAAGCTTATAATATATTATTCTCCATGAACAAAGATAAATCTTTAGGGCTTGATGGATTCCCACTAAGCTTCTTTTAACACTCTTGAGAGATTATGGAGAAAGATATCTTGGTAGCCCTCAATGAAAACATAAAGTTTTAAAAGGTTCTCAAGGACTAGAACAACATGTATATCGTACTAATTTCCAAGTTCAATAATTTCTAAATATTTAGATAATCCTCTCTTTGCAATAATATTTTCAACTTGTAAGCAAATATTATGGTAGGGAGATTAAAGTCGATTGTAACCAAGATTATACATACCCAACTAAGTGGATTCATTGATGGAAAAACAAAATTGGGTGGAGTTTTGGTGGCTTTAAATTGGTTCACATAGTCAAAAAAAGGATAAATTAAGTTATGGTTATCAAAATTTGATGTTAGAAAAACTTATTATCATGTGAATTGGATATTTTTGGATGAGGTTTTGATGCGCATTGGATTTGGATAGATATAGAGAAAATAAATACATAATTGTATTGCAACTTGCCCATTCTCTATTTTAATCAATAGAATTCCAAAAGGTTACTTTTTTTCCTTTTGATGTATGATACAAGGAGATTGCATCTCCCTTATCTATACATAATTATGGACAAATTACTAGGTAAAGCAATCTTACCATGCAAGCAAACCAATCTCATTGCAAGACTAAATATCATAGTGCTTCTTTTATGGATAGCCCCCAATTGGTTAGTTCTCCAAAAAATATTTTGGCATATCCCTTTTATCTAGTAGGTGCACTAAATATCTATGGAAGGACTTGATCCACTTATTCTCTATCAAACTAGTAAAATAGAAAGGCAAGAATCATAATCAAGCCAAAAGAATCCTAATTATCATTTTAGTCATACAAGCCCTTATAATGTATCTTTTTTGAAGTATTAAAAGTTCTAGTGGGATTAATAGAGGAAATTAATAAGATTATATATTGCTTTCTTTGATACGTTAAGGCTTCCACTATTGATTTTGAAGAGAGTGTGTACCTCAGAATGGGTAGGTGGAGTTTGAATCATAAGTTTATTAGATATGAAGATGACATGAAGGACAAAATGATATGGAAAATTTACTAGGACCATAATAGATATTGAAGTAGAATTATCATATTCAAATACCTAGATAATGATGATAAAGAAATAATTTATATGGTTAGGAATATCCTTCTAATATCATACATGTGGGTTTTCTATCATCTTATTATGATATTATTTTAGGGTTTCTATAGTGGGAAATTAGAGTTGTATCTAAAGCTACTTTCTTTATGGACTAATGGATGTGCCATAAGATATAAAAGTATAAAATATTCAAACATATATATGAATAGAGCCATATAAAGTATAGGATAAAATATGCATAGCTATTGATCCACCTTAGCTAGAAATGTTTTTTATAAAGAAAATATATACTTTTCTCTACGTTGGGATATTCCATTGTAGGCTAAATATATAGACAAACATGTGTGGTCCAAAAGCATTATTGTAATTATAAGAGAGAACACTCTCAAATTTTTAGTTGATCCCACCAAAAAATATAAAATGAAAAAAGGATATGAAATCATTTGATTTCATTATGTTTCATATCTTGAAATTCCTAGCAAATATAGTTCAAATATGGATTCCCCAAGGAATTGTTTTTCATGGGTGGTAAGTGAAGCTAAAATTATTACTTTTAACAATATATAGAAGAAAGTATATCAAGGACCTTCATAGTGCACCATTTGTAAGAACATGGTAGAGACTAGGTTGCTTCCTACTTAATTAAAATTTTACTTATAAAAATTATTTGTGTTAGGCATGGACTTGAATCATATGATAAATATTTAAATATTATCCCCAACTATAATAAGCAGTATACATCCTGGAGGATATCATCCTGATCATTCTCATTGGAGAAGAATCATCATATTTTTAGAGAACAATATCTATTTATGAAGCAAGTTTATAACAAGATAAAATTTCTTATCTCATAAAAGACCCAAAATTCTCTTGAAGTCATTCATCACACTACTTCGCATCAACTATAGTAGAGCATAAAAATGGCCTCATATTCCAATTCCATCCAACTTAACAATAAGGTACCTTCTAGGAAGTTCATAAGATGTGAAATTTCATGGAAATCACCCCCTTCTCATACAGTGAAACAAAATTTTCTATGGATAATCCAAGGGTAATATTGGTTCCTTTGAAGCGAGTGCAATCCTCTATTACCACAAATAAAAACTTGTTAGAGTTGTCTACATTACCCTAGGAGTACTCACTAATTACAATGCTAAAGTGATCACACTAGTAAGAGGTCTTAAGCTTGTAACATAGTTGGACATACACAAGCTTATTATGGAATGATATTCTATGATTGTAGTGGGAATAATATCCAAAGGAACATGTCAATATTTTGAATTGCTCCACCATATCATAAAAAATATTTAGCTAAAATATATTCTTCTATCCATCTCCTAGTAACATATCACTTACAATGGTAATAGATGGTATAATTCCTTAATAATATTTGTTTGAATGATATAATGAAATACATTGGTATAGATAATATTCATTGAATAGGATTGAAAGAATTGATTGATCTTTACGAATGTAATCTTACTAGACAATTGAGTTAACAATAATTTCTTACAACAAACTACTATTATTAGAATAACTTTATATTTTGAAAGACATTAAGCTTAAGAGCAAACAAATCCAAATTTTCTAGGGTCTAATAATCACTATTTTTCAAGGAATATTTAAGGTATAAATCAAACATAATCTTACTACTAGGTAGGAAAGAACTGATTTGTTAGAAGATTTATAAGAATTAAAAAAAAGGAGATTGTTCTGCAATATTTTTGAAATAAACTACTATTGTCTTCTCTACTTATTGGGAATAGGGTGGCTATGTAATAAACCTCCTTGGTAGAACTTGATCTTGATACTAAATTATGTATTGATGTATGAGGATATCTAATGCAAATTCTTATTTTGATTATCAAGATGAGTTAGTAATGCATTTTGTACATGCTTCAAATATATGGAGAATATATTACTGCTAATAAACTATATGGATGCAAGACTAGATACTCTCATTGGTAGATTGAGATTGAAAAATCACTCAAATTGAGAGAAAATATGGGAAATGATGGCTAATGACTTGTTCATCGACAACTCCAAGGTAAAGTATACCCATCATATAGATGCATTATATTTGCTTGTTGTTTGGATACATTGTTGGGCCATGAGATTTCTATGACAAAGGAGTCATCCTTAGCAGGAATGGGGATAATGTGCTAGTTGTCTTAAAAAGCCACTCCACAAGGATAAAGCAACATGATGTATCAAGAATTCAATGTTTTGCTTGCTTTGGAAATAGATTAATTGAAAAACCTTTAAAGTATTAATAAGGTTAATACTCCAGATATTAGTATCATTGTTAATAATTAATATTAACAATTGATATTACTTGATGAGTAATTAATCCAAATACTTATTGTTAGAAATGAACAATAAGAGGATGATAAGGTGTTTAGATTTAAGAGTTTGGTTTATTAGACTTGTTTTGTTACCTTATGCTTGTAAGAAGGTTTTAGAATTAAAAACCAAACCTTAGCCTTTTAATAAAAGAAAAAAGATTAATATTAAGGATTTTTAATAATAATGAAATGATTTATTAAAGCCTTAAAAGATAATATTTTTGAATCTTGGAAAATATGGCACTCGAAGTGAGCTGAACATCTTGGTAACGTAGAATAAGTTACCCTCATGAACCATGAAGGAAGTGCATGGGTGCCTTCATTAGGGCATGGGCAGATGAATTCTAGCATAAATGGGGAGGATCCATTCATTATGTGGTTGGTTGTAATTGGAGGAGGATCGAGGCGAAAGGAGATGCATGGAAGAAGAGAATTATGGACAAGCATGACAATAGAGGTACATACTACAATTGAGGCTTGGAATGAATGACTTTATGGTGTTTGCTTGATTAATCCTTCTTTTTACTTTTGGTTGTTTTGTTGATCTAGATGTATTGAGTGTTGCGACTAAGGGCTGCATAATTGTGAAACTCTTCTCCTTGCCTAAGTCTGACTTGATTACTTATGTTTTCCTTTAGACCTATATCTTTATTTACATGCATCCGTGGTGGAATCATGTGGGGTTTGGCCATGTCTTGGTGAGAATTTTTATATTTTCACCCAGTTGAGTGTTCCTCCTAACCTGCAAGTAACCCAAACTTGCACTTCTTACTATTATGTTGGTAGTCTTATATTTGGAATTTGTCCTCTAGTTCTACACCCATTCATGTCATGCTTCTTTTACATTTGATTTTATCTTGGTAGAGTTGTGTGGATGTAGGGTCTATTATGTTGGTTGGGTAGCTAATTTCCTCCTTTATGTTGCTAACCCCTCTGTGTAGGTGAAAGCACTTCAATTGATTATGAGGAAGGGAAGTATTTAGAATCCTTAAATTGACTTTTGTTGTTTGGTTAAGTGGGATGTTCATTTTGCAAAATCATTTTATATGCACTATAATGGATTGGTTTGTATTTATTTCTAAAGTTAACTTAGATTTAAATAAAAAGGAAAATGGATTGATTATATTTTCCTTCCAATAGTTAACTTAGATGTAAATGGGAATAGGAAATGGGTTGATTTGTATAGATAAAAAGGGGTTAAACTTGTAATAGCCTGAATGTTGTGTAAGACTTTTGTATGCATTGAAAGAATGGTTTATGTAATGAAAGTTAGAAAACCCTTTTTGGTTGGATGATAAAAGTTTGGATGTTTTACTTTTTAAAACAAGAAAAAACCTTGTTTTTGGGAAAAAGAGTTCTAATGATTTCTTGAGACTTGAGTAGGTAAGGGAATCATTAGAAAGAGAGAAGTATGGGATTCTCTCCTTGGTTATTTTTAATTGCC
Source organism: Wollemia nobilis (assembly GCA_028583015.1). Lineage (NCBI taxonomy): Eukaryota > Viridiplantae > Streptophyta > Pinopsida > Araucariales > Araucariaceae > Wollemia > Wollemia nobilis. The sequence continues at coordinate 1,111,470 of JAQPPZ010016361.1, forward strand.
TAATTGCATGGTTGCTTGCATTTATGCATGGAGCATAGTAGTTGCATTGCATTAAGAGTTGTCTTGATCCCTTAATTTTTCTTAAGTTTGAAAGGATTGCCCTCATGAAGAAGGTTGTGAGAAGAATATGGTGTAGAGGACTTTTGGGTGGACTTGCTCTAATATTTTTTGGGAGAAAGTGTTGCTATGAAAATGCAAAGTTTAGAATGTAAACTTGGTCTATTTATACTTATTTTCTAATAAGGCTTGGAGCCTATTTGTAAGGATAAAAGAAAAAATTTAGATTTTATGCAATGATGGAATGAAGTTGAGTTAGTATGAATTCCTTTTAAGGAAGTTTGTCATTATGAAATCAATGGAAATTTAATGCTAGCTTAAGTGGATGTTTTATGATTAAGTTAGAAGTTAGTTTCATGTTTTATTTACTCATGCTTTAAATCTAGCTAGATGTTTCCTTTGTGCTAGTCTCATGTGATTTAGTATGAACTATTCAATTTTAAAACCTTAATATGGTGCTATGGACTATGCACTTGGTTTTTGTTATTGTAAATTTAAGAGATATGTTAATCATTGGTTAGTATAACTCTTGGGATGGGGTTCTTGGGTTTTAAAACTAGATATTTTCTCTTAGGATCCTTAAAGTTTAAATGAACCCACTCCTGGGAGGAGTTGTAGGGATGCAATAACTAGGTGGATGTGAGGTCTAAAATGAGTTACAAGAATGCAATAGCTAGACACTCACAAATTTGGAAGGAGTTATGGGTATGCAATAGCCAAATTCTCATGATTGATACACCTTGAATGATGAGGATCGGGTGGTTCCACACAATGTAGTTAATGGAATCAATTACGAGCTAGCTATGATGGTACCATAAATAGTAGGGTTTAGTTAACCATGTTCATTACCAGGTGAGTGGTAATGACCTTAGTTAGCCCATAGAGATGTGGTAACTAATCACCAAGTATTTATTCCATAATAACCTACATAGACAAACTTATGGTAAGGTTAGGTAATAGGCATTCCCATTTAAGTGTTATGGGCCTTAAAGGATAATCCTACACTGTGGTAAAATTGTCCTATATCAATGAGGGTGTAGGAAATATGGGGGATCACTTTGATATCCTTATAAATAATAGGTTTTAGTAAGGTGAACCCCATTAATACAATATGTTGGCCACTCCTATCCACTTGAGTGTCATCTACATCAACATTAGACTTAACCATGTTGAAGCCTTGAGAATATTGAATTAATGTTGGGTCTCCTTATGAATCTTATGAAAAAAATATCTCTCTCAGATTGGTTTAGTGGGTTGTTACAATTGTTATCATAACTCTAGTTTTTAGGACTAGAATCTTCCATGGAGTGTGTCGAGGATGAGACTTGACTTGATGTGCTACTTTGGGATCCTTGCTCTACCAGGTACATTAATGTGATTTGGGATAAGTCGGTTATTACACACTGATTAGACTAGTCAAACAAAGGAATAAACATCCTAGAGAGTATAGTTTTTTATTGGGATGGTGCCTTATGGTAGATAAAATTGGCCATGAGCATTATCGATTACGTGATAATGTTCTAAGTTAGTTTATGGGAAGAAATTTAACTAAAAAATTGTAAGTGCAATTGAGAGAAATTGTAACTTACCAAACTTATTTTTGTGGATAGGAGATGACACCTAATTTAAAATGAAGTTCATTTAAGAAAACTAAAATGGTTGTATAGTTGGAAAATACAGTGTAAAAGTCTGGATGAACTATGGACTCTAGCAAGAAAACTAGGAGAACAATGACTCCTAGTAAGAGTCCTAAAAGGAAAATTATCCCAAACAAGGATACCAGGGAACACCAAGTCTTGAAGGGAGAGCAAAAGATCTTTCCTCCATAGTAAAGTTGCTTCAAGAATGGTTGGAGAATCAAAAAAATTTATAGAAACCCTTATCAATAAGGGAGTCAGTACTATAAATATAGAGGGTAGGTAGGAAAAGAACCTTGTTAGAATAAGCCAATAAGGCAAATCTCAGATAGAGGTTAAGCTGGCTAGAGATCTTAAGAATGTTAAAGTAAAAAAATTTAATGGGAAAGAAGGAGGAGATGTGGTTGAGTCATGGCTAAAAGAGTTAGAAATATTCATTTCCATGAACTATTAATCCTTTGAGACCTAGACTGTGTGGGCTACCCTTCATATTATAGCCCTAGAATGGTGGGACACATTTAGTTTAGGCAAAAATATCCAAAGCCATGAAACTTAAATGGGGTGAGTTCATTGGGGCTTTTAAGAAATTTTTTCTTTTGGATCAGTTTTATGTAGAGAATTTTGAAGAATCCTCTACACTTCAACAAGGATCACTATTAATAGAGTTGTATTTTCAGAGATATGTGAAACTTTTGAAGCATGTAATAAAGTATGACAATAATGAGTGCCTAAAGGTGCATAAGTTCATTTTAGGGGTAGATCCTAAGATAAGGACAATGATTAATCTTCTCAAACCTAAAACTTTGCAAGAGGCTTATGACTTGGCCAGGCAAGAAGAGACTAATCTCCAAACTAAAAAGTCTTTCTTCAACTATTCAGGATTGATAGAGGTAGTGAGGTAAGAGCTTAATAAAAGAAAATGTGCAAGGTTTATGAAATGGGATAAGGAATCAAATAAAATGAATAAAAGGGACTCAAAGTTTAACAATAGGAACAATGGGAATCACGAACAAAATAAGAATAAATTTTAGAAAAATGATAGTTCCAATCCTCATCCACCTAAGAAAAATGAGTCAGTGCAGAAAGAGGGAAGAGGGGAGAAAATGAAAGAAAGATCTTAGGAACCCAAGATAGGTTGCTTTATATATGGGGGTCTTTATTATGCTAATAAGTGTCCCTAAAGGCCATAATCAAGTAACTGAGTAGAGGAACAACCACACTAGATCTATGCTGCTAGAGGGAATAAAAATCTGGATGGAAAAGCAACCCGTATGCTATTGAATGGCAAGTTGCTTGATAAGGATGTAAAAGTTTTAATAGATAGTGGGGCTATAGATAGTTTTATTTCACTAGTATTATCATGGATATTTTGGAAAGACCTAGAATTTTGGCACAAGGGTGGAAAGTTGAGTATGGCTTTGGATAAACCTACTCAATGGATCAATGCTTGTCTACAACTAAGATAACCCTACCTAATGGATCCACTATATGGCACATATAGTAGCACTAATCCATGCTTTTGCTATTATCCTAGGGATGGATTGGTTGAAATATCATGGAGCCTTAATCAACTTCCAAGAAATATGGATGGACTAAATTTATAAGGATAAGAATAGAGTTAGAGTTAAAATTAGACAAGGGTATTTTCAACCCCATTTGTTGTCAACTATGTAGCTAAAGAAAACCATTAAAATATGTGGCATGTTATATATAGTCAAGATTAATTGTAAGAATAGTGAGAAGGGAGATGAGGAAATGTTCAAGAAACATCCAATTTTACATGAATTCAGGGATGTATTTCTAGAATATCTCACAGGTCTACCATCTCAAAGAGAATTTGATTTCACTATTGAGTTAATGTTGGGAGTTGAACCTACTACAAGGACACCTTATAGAATAATCCCAATTGAGCTATAAGAATTGAAGGTGCAAATTCAAGATTTATAAGGAAAGGTTCTGATCAAGCATAGTGTGTCACCTTGGGGTGCACCAGTATTATTTGTAAAAATAAATATAGTTCCTTGAGATTATGCATAGATTATAGGATGTTGAATGAGGTAAACATTAATAATAAGTATCCTTGGCCAAGGATTGATGATCTCTTCGATCAAATCAAGGATGCTACTATATTTTAAAATATAGATACGAGATATGGATATCATAAATTAAGGATTTAAGAAGAGGATACCCATAAGACAACCTTTAAGAATATATATGATCACTACGAGTTCATAGTGTTTTAATTTGGGCTGAAAAATATGCCAACTTTTATGAACTTGATGAACAATGTGTTTAGGGAATATATAGATCGGTTTGTTCTGGTATTCTTTGATGGTATCTTAATAAACTATCTAACTATAGAAGAACATGACCACCACTTAAGATTAGAATTGAAGGTGCTAAGGAAAAACCAATTAATATAAAGCTATCCAAGTGTAAATTTTATACCTCATAGGTTTAGTATTTGGGGCACATCATCTTGATAGAAGGAATTGTTGTGGACCCTAAGAAATTGAGGCTATATTAAGTTGTCCTGCACCAAAAAATGTGTTTGAAGTGAGAAGATTAATGGGAATCACAGGGTATTATAGGCATTTTGTGAAGGATTATTCAAAGACTACCTACTCTATAACCAACATTCAAAACAAGGGAAAGGACTTCAAATGGATGGATAAGTGTGAGGCCACCTTTGAGGCTCTAAAAAATAAGCTAACTACAACATCAATTCTCAAGATACTAGATCCTCTTGGGAATTTTACAGAGTGTATAGATGCTTCCTTATAAGGATTAGGAGGGGTATTGTATCAAAAATAAGCTATAATAGCATATGAGTCTAGAAAACTCAAGAAGCATGAGGTCAATTATGCTACACACAACCTAGAATTGGCAGCCACTGTGCATGCATTAAAGGTCTATAGATGTTATTTTTTGGGTAAAACTTTTGAGCTAAGAAAAAACCATCAAATTATAAGGTACATTTTTACCCAACCTATTCTAAACGTAAGACAAATAAGATGGATAGAATTATTAGCAAAATACGGCTTTGGTATTGAGTATATAAAAGGGAATGAAAATAAGGTTGTAGATTCTTTGAGTAGGAGAAGGTACATAACAACACTAACCCAAAGTAATATAGACATGATGGGTAAAGTAATAGAAATTCAACTAAATTAGGGGAAAAATGGTGCACCTAATAAAGCTAAACAATATGCATCTATCGCTAGTGTGTTATGAGCATCAAAATGGAAGCATGCAAGTAAAAGTGGAAAAGACACCAAAATTTAAGAGATGAAATAAAAGGAAGTTTATTTCTATTAATTTTATGGTTCAAAACCATGGTTACATAGATGTCCCCTTGAGGGCTCAAGATCGATACAATTTTTACAAAATGGTGCCCAAGGATCGAATCCTCAAAGTAACTCGCGTGCACTTCCAATGTCTTTCCTCGTACCCACAATTGAGGTAGGCGAACCTATGATGCAATAAATTTATTCTATGACCTTGTATTACTTGCTTGTACACTATAGAAACCTGCACCTACACACAAGGAAATCATAATTTTTAAATAGCAAGTGTGTATGGTGAAAACATGCAATCCCCACAGGCATTGAAAGACTAGAAAACATAAATATGAAATATGCCTATATAAATCAGCTACAAATAACTTGAAATTGCAGAGGTATGTAAAATATATTTTTTTGGGAATATATTACTAAAAATAGAACCGAAATTGCATCCGATGGTGTGGCGTAATCTCAATGCGCTTTTCCAACCTACAAAACCCAAAGAAAGAAATTTATACCCCTAAACATATAAAAAAATGCATGAAACTTGGAAATAATATCTAAAATTACATTTAAAGATAGCCCATGTGGTCATATTTGAAAAATAAGGCATAGATCCCTATGCATGCTCCGATGGACCCTACAAGCCTATAAAAACTTAAAAATGTGATATCTCATCCAATACAACTCCAAAATGCATGAAATTTGGACAGTAGCATAATATTATATCCTAGAGTATACCTATATAAAAAAGTAAATAAATCATGCATAGATATATCCTCATACCGTGGTGGTACAGTTGAGACTATCACAGAATGGGGACCGTCCTGGGGTGGGACGACCAGCAATTCTGCATTTATTTTATCACCAACTACTCTATGAATTGGTCCAAAACCATCCTATTGGTGTTGTCATAAAATTTTATGGTGAAATTCACTCAATTGATCCAGTTTTATAAATAAATTGTGCCTCCTAGATCACTCGCAAACCTTCTTTGCTAGGTAGAGATTTTGAGGGAAAAAGGCATAAAAGGGCGAGGAAAAATCTTGGCAACACTCCATTGCTATGTATAAAAACTCCTCTCTATCTTTTGTGTGGAAAATGTATCCACTTTATAGCCAAAGGAAGCCTTTGGGCAAGAAGGCATGCGAGGGCATGCAGGGCAAGAGGCACCGTTTGGCCACCAGGGTGGCATGCATTGTAGGGGGAAGAGAATCTCCTTATTTGACCTCCCTCATGCAGTATGTCATAAGGATGTTGTGTCCTTTGAACTACATGCTTGAATAGAAATGGAAAATGGTAATTTATGGGTGCCATTTGTCCAAATTTTACTTTTTGGGAGTCAAACCTTATGGCTGTCCCACCTTAGGATGACCAGTTTACCACCATCCCAAAGGTTGGATGGCCAAAAAATGTGACCTTCCCAGGGTGGGATGGTCATGCCTATGTGGCCCAAAATCTCCTAAAAGTGGGGTAGAGCCTTCCAAGAGTGGTTAGGACCACTGTAAAACCTCTAAGGGTTGCCCAAGGGGGCCATATGGTGTCAATTAGACCTTGTCTTGGTTGCCTAATCGGATTGACCAGATTTTAGTGTCTATAGATGCCCCTTTTTGAGATGCATTATGTGCAGCACAGCACTAGGCAAAAATAGATAACTAAAGAGTTATGGTAAAAATCCTTCAGTAAAATATTTTAGTAGCTAACTTTTATAACGTACTTTGGTAACTATCTTTGGTAACATGCTTCAGCTACCATCTTTTGTAACATGTTTCAGCTACCATATTCTATAACAGTAATCTCATAATGCTCTATCACCATGCCTTAAGCTTCTTGCATACTTTGTTATTACATCCATATCCTTGCATCCAAGGTGTATCCCAAAGTTTGCACTAGTTGAATAATTCATCTATAGAATATTATTCAACACCTTGTGTGCATAATTACTCATAACTTGGACATAATTTACATAAAACAAACACATTTATTAGATTAACTGCATATATCTTTTTATTTACAAATTACAGAAATATACAACAATAACTTATATAAAACACATTATAATCATCAATTAAACATAAGAATGAAATATTTTATTACAGAAATATATGCCAAATATCCTCTCATCAATATGCAAAATGAAGCAATATTTTGGTCCCAAACAAACCACCATGACAACCCAAAGTTATCGATGCAAGTAGAGGAGTGGTTATCTTGTTTTTATCATATATCAAGAAATTAGGCACAGGACCTAAGGCAACATATGGAGCATTCAAGGTAATGATATGGAAGACAACCTGAGGGGCAACTCCAAAACTGATGTATTAATTAAGAAGGATCTCAAAGGTCTTATTTTAGGAGATCTCCAACGTAAGGTAGCACTTGCAACATGATAAAATTCCCATAACGCCAACCTACTAGCAACATTTATGGCTATATATCCCTAACAATTCAACATTAATGTTGACTAGGTTGGACAATTTTAAAATGAAAAATTTTGAATTCCTACATGATTGTTTTAGGGGAATTATTCCCCACTTCTTATAAATACCTCTTTATTTTTTGTTGTAAGGTATCAAAAGATAGCCATATTTGTGCCTAGTATCTATCCTTGTATGGGGTGTTCCTTCATCCTATTTTGTATCACAACCTAGCTTGAGCCTTGAGTCATTCAAGTTGATTGGCTTCAAGTGTCTTTCTTTGGCATGTATGTAATATGACCTTATTATATATGAGAAACCATGACTATCTCTCTTTATGTCTTTGTTCTTATGTATGCTTGTGTGATGCAGTTCATGTTTGAGGTAAATTTGTTCCTTTATGCGATGTCAACTATGATGAATATATTTATTTAACCTATTATGATGTAAGAATTTTTAGACCTTTGGTGCATTTTCTTAGAATAGTTTTACTTTACTCATTATTTTTATTTCCATTTATTTACTACCTTCCTCCTACCCCTTTTCCTAACTAAAGATACAATAGACTAGGATAGCTTAGGAATACAATGGTGCAACAAAAATCACATCCAAACAAAGATCTTGCCTTTGTAGAAAAACCTAATGGTCATTTGGAGGAGTCGCATCCCATTTCCCTTGGAATTCCTAAACTAGTACTCCACACATGGCATGGGCACTAGACAAACCTAATAAACCACATGTAGGTTATTGTTATGCTTGAATCAAATGAACCAGATTTGGTTCCCAATAGGCAAAGTGACCACCGTTCAATTAATTGTATCACCTTTGGAGGATAGTCATACTTTTGTCATAAAATTTCCAAATAAATCAATCCTTATTTTAGAAGTTTATCAACCTAATTCTTGGACTCTATACTTTGATAGTGCTCATTATGTTTAAGGAGTACGTTAAGAAATCATATTGATGACCCTATAGTTATAGTTAATACCATTATATTTCAAGCTTTAATTTTATTTCACTAAAAATACTACAAAATATGAACCTCTTATCTTAAGCCTTCATACTGCACTAGCTTTACAAGTTAATTTATTATCTATTTTTAGAGATTTTCAACTTGTGGTTAGTAAAGTTAATGATGTATATCAAACAAAGGATGACAAATTAAAACCATATAAAATTTTTATTGAAAAATTAATGTCTTATTTTGATAAAGTCACTATGGACACCATTACATAGTCAAGCTACTACCGTGTGGATGCCATTGTTGTATCAACCTCTCTCATCCAATAGAACTTAGAGATGAGCAAGTAACAATCATTATTATATAAAATTAGGGAAACTACCATCTTAGAATTCTTTCAATTCCCTCTGGATGTTTTATCCATCAAAGCATCACCTTCATCAGACCCTTGGTATAAATACATATTTACCTTCCTAAAGTATGGCATGCTACCTAAAGGATTGAATGAAAATAAGTAAAAGTTTCATACAATGCACTTACTGCTATGTCATCACTAGAGATATCCTATATTCATTGCTCCTTTTATGGTATCTTTCTTTGATGCATAACTTCCAATGAGTCTTAAACAATCATTAGGGAATCTCATGATGGGTCATCTAGTGGTCACTTTAGTGGTGTTATTGAAGGATGAAAATTTGCACCATACAATGAACAAAATACAAAAGCTATAAAAATTGATTATATATATGAATGTTACAATACAACTTTACAATTACAATAGAATCCTCTCGAAAGGATTTTACAAATGATACAAAGGTAAGAAAGAGGGTATGATTTCTCTTTTCTCAATAAGGAGTGTCTCTAGGTGCAATCTAGATCTTTCCATGCCAGCACATTGTTTGAGGAGCGGGTTTTCCTATGATCACCATGTAGGATCAGATCTAGAGTCTTTTTCTACCCTTGAGTCCTATCACCTACACACAAAGGGAACAATAGTGAATCGATAGCATATACGGGTCCATCAAATTTGGACCCGTATTCGATCTAGCAATATAACACAATACATAAAACAACTAAATGCATATAGTATCAAAGATCTAAGCTAAAGTATAAATAAAAATTGATAAAACTAAGTTAGAAATGTAGATAAGACTTATCACTTGGTTGGTCAGCTGTGACCATCTCAGGTCGAGATAGTTTTGTTTTGTAGATCATCTTGGGATGAGATTATCCCTGTCGTAGGTTTGTGCCTTATCGTGACTAGGTTTGGATAAAATTCTAGGTAAAGCACAAAGGTTTTGATGATCGATTACATGTGAAAGGGCAATGAGATGGGTGTCGAAGAGTAGTTATATAGCAAGGAGGGCAATGCAAGAAAAATTATAGGTTTGATTTTGAATATGTGGCGGTAATTTGGTAGCATTTTGTTTCCATAAGAGGGCCTAGTGAATTCTTGACAATACTTCATTGCATGAAAATTTATTTGTTCTCTATTGTTCTTAAATGAGGGGGTGCCAATTTATAACCTTGAGGCAAGAGGAAGGTGAGGGAATTGGGGTAATCAAGGGTAGCTTGATTTGCTGCTAGCAGGTGATTGCAGATGATAGCTACTGATAGGTGACTGATGTCGATGCAAAGTTACGTGTGATATTTTTGGCCTACACGCAATCGTTGATAGGTAGTTTACCTACCTCTGATTTTGATTTGATTTGATTTTTATTTTTGATTTTGCTCAACTATCTCGGGTTGAGATGGTTACGTCAAACATGAATTTTTTTGTAGAAGATTACATGTTATTGGATAAATTCATGGATTTATCCTTGAAGTTGATAAAATAGATTGCACAAGTTGGAAATGAGGCTTTTTAGGAGTCTCTTCAAGATAACACGTTTTAGGTGTCTACACATACCCGTTGATCTAAAATGGTTAAATTGATGATGAATGATGTTGATTGATGGAAATGATTATGAAGGGGAGTGGTGTAAGATGGCCTAAAATAAAAGTCAATGTGGGATACCCTAATGATGGAAAAGATGCACATCATCAATAATTACTCTTGACAAATGGATGGATTTGATTTGATCATGGTAAACCTGTTAGCCTTAGGTAGACGTTATTAGTCTACAAACTTTATGCTTTAGGTATACCAAGTATTTGTTAGATTAATTTTTTTGCTTTTGCCCCAACAAGGATGTACGATATTATTTGGTAATTATTCTTAGATTAACACAATTTTCAATATCGAGTGTTTGAGTATTGACTTGATTTGAGATGAAAATTTATAGGTATTGACTTACCTCCTCAAGTGATGAGTTGATGGTGGAGAGGTAAAATTATGATAGTGATGAAGCACTTTATGAAGGTGGAATGATTAGAATAAAATATTTTATGGTGAGAAAATGTGAATTTTGAGACCATCTCTAATTGAGACGGTTCCTAAAAAAATGTTTTTTTTTTGCAATTACGAGACTATCTTGGACGGTCATATTGTGAAGTGCAACCGTCCCAAATGTCCGCATCCATGAAAAATTATAAAAGGTGGATTTCATAGAGTAAAAGGTATTTTTTCACCATGTGAAATGAGGAAGAAGAGAGACGAGGAGGAGAAGAGTGAGTTTGTACAATGAAGTGCTACCGATGGATGAGGTGATTGATAGAATGGACCCAACGGGTGCATCGACAAGTGGTGGAGGGATTGTAGGAAAGGTAAGGGTATAAATCCTAACTTTTGTTTTATTTTTTGAAATGAAAATTAAAAAAATGAGTGTGTAGGATGGGCAAAATATGGTAGCTTTATTTTTATTTTTTTTTATGGGGGACGATGGGTGATGGGTAGACTTTTTTATTATTATTTTATGTTTAATTTTTTTTGCATGTTTTTGGTGTGTGAAATGAGGGCCATATTGGTACAAGATGGTTTGGTGTGACCATCTCAAGTTGAGATAATTTTTGTGACCATCTGAGGTTGACACGAATTTTGTGACTGTCTCTAGTCAAGACGGTTTTAAGTGATTAACTCGGGTTGAGATGGTTTTTTGTGACCATCTCTGGTCAAAATGGTAGTTTTTTTATTTTTTTAATTGAATGAATAGTTTGTGGTGGCAACTTTTTAGAGCCTAGCATCAGTTTACTTGAATATTCAAGGCAGTGTATGATGTGTTGTCAAGGGTTGATTTGGAGTGGCTAAGGGCCATCGAACTATAGTAAATGACTTGATTAGAGTCGATTCATGTATATTAGGCCTACCTGATGGCCTCGATTGAGAGATAGGATAGTTAGATGAACATATTTGACATGTTGACTAGAGAGATCACTATCACTCTAGAGGACTTGTATCAAATTCTACTAGTCCTGTTAGAGAGAGAGTAGATAGTGACCACAATGATCGATGAGCAAGAGATAGTGTTGTAAAGAGTCTACCAAGAGAATTTGTAGTATATTAATTATGACATGGATAGTAGTTGGATGGGGTAAATACCGACTATGAGATAAGGTTGCTCACTACTAGGCTGGCAGTGTTGATATCATTGATGTCTCATTTAATTTTTCTAGACTCATCAGGTATGATATTTCCTTAGAACCTCCTATGCCTAATGATGGATTTGGTGGAGGAGCCCAAGATTATGGTATGGGGCTCTACTTTGTTAGCATAGATATATAGTGAGGTATATGAGATATGCCAGCAGAGCAGATTGGGCTTAGGATGTAGCTTCCTTATACATATATGGGGATGAGATCATTTTTTGGTGGAGAGGCCAATTGGACTACCATGGGAGGCACATTGGGACATGGATAGGGATGGGAGGAGGAGAGGGATACCTTGTGGGCCTTGGTTTAGAGCCTTTTTGAGGAGTGAGACAAGCTCATGGTAGAGCGAGATGATCTATGAACTCATGTATCAGATTTAATAGTTGAATGAGCTTAGCCATCCATGGAAGGATAGGTCAGAAAGGAGGTGACCAGGTTACGAGAAGAGGTCACATGACTATAGACCAAGGTGACCATATATCACACTTGATAATAAAATAGAGTGGGACTATGTGGTGTAGTTAGAGGATGATATGAATAGATTGAGTGGGGTATCATGAGATCCATTAGTGGTGCCACTTATTCTACAATTTGCACCATTGAGGATATCCCAAATATTAGGGGCTGGTGGAGTGAGACAGGATTGTAGAGATGAGGTTGAGGGTAGCGAGGAGAGAAGGGGTGCAGGGCTATCTTGAGAAGGGAGCCTATCTATTAGCTTCTTTTTGGATGTGAGGTTTGAGGACCCACTATATTGTAGCCTATAGGTATTTTTGTATCATGCGATGTACTTATATTATATATATGAGATGACTATTGGTGTTTATTGTGGTTTTATTGTGCATATGTGTGTGTAATGATGGATGAATGAGTGTAGTGATAGATGAGTATAGATGTATACCTAGACTTATAATTATGATGATGCATGTATGTTAGATGAATGAATGATGTGATATGATAGAGCTATTATGTATGCATAGAAGTAGGTATGTATGTGATGCACTAATGACACATAACAAATTAAATAATGCAAAGTGTGAATGTATGTTTGAATAATGGAACATAACAAATGAATCTGAGATGAAAGAACAAACTAAGTGTAGGCACTGAAGAATGTATAAGAGTCACAAATCAAGATTTAAACAATTTCATCAAGGGCATACACTCAAACGAAAGCCAAGTGAGGACAAATATGGAATGAAGAAGCATGCAGGTAGCAGATGGTGAGCAGTGAGAAGTCACAAGGGAACAACAAGGCTTTCAGGAGACTCAAACATCCTAGTTGACCAATCAAAAGTTATATACTGACCATGCAAGAACTTGAAAGATAAAAATCTGCTAGGAAGACCAAGATACTCAATATCCCTATGTGTGCATAGTGAAGTTCATTATCTTGATTTTGTACATGGTTGGACTTAACTACTCTAAATGCAAGCCATAAAAATCTAGCTCATCCACAAGCTGACATTGGTCTATACAAAATAAGGTCACTAATGTGATAGACGTGTCACCACACGTAAGGATGCTCCACAGTTAGGCATCTATAGCCTCGATGGAGATTACCCCATGGTTGTCAAAACTAAGAATTCTAGGGATTCAAGCTTTTTTTTTGGATTTCAAGGATTTTGATTTTTGGGACTTGCTCATTTTGTGGAGGAGCAAGGGATTTTTTTTTCTTTTTGGAATTTGCTCATTTTGTGGAGCAAGGGATTTTTTTTGGGGGGAAGCTTATCCTTTTGTCAATTCTCAACCTTTAAACCATGCACATGATAGGAGGAGCAAGGGAAACCATTTTCTTAAGAGGTGAGAACTACTTTATAGTGTCATATTTCCTTGTTCAAAATCATAATTAAGAGTGTGAAAATGTGTTGGGATTTTGAGATAAACAAAGTACAACCAAAGCAAGACCCTACCGCTAGAGATCAAGATGGCATTCAACGAAGTTTGAAAGGAATACTGGGAAATGTAGAGTGATCGAAAGACCATTTTGGACACCTTACAACAACTACTGAGGGGGAGTAAGAGACAAGTAAACAAACACCAAGGAAGGGGAATGTGGATGGGAATGAACAATGGAATGGGGTGTATGCCCAAGATAAAAGAGGTTACATCGAGATAAGTGATATTCATACAAATGTGGTGCTACACATAGTGTTCAACAAAAGAAAAGATGAATGCAAGTGCAACAAACAAAATGCCTAATGCAATATGATGAAACATGTGACTAGACAACATGAGATGCAAGAAGGAGCAAAGATAATCAAATGCGTGGTACAATAAATGGTAATATGCAATGCAATGGTGATGTGGAATGAAATGTGGTGGATGGTGAAATGAAACGATGTGTTGTATTTTTGTGTTTTCTTTATTTTTTTGTTTTGTTTTTTATTTGTTTTTTTATGCATAAAATACCCATAGGTGGAGAATATTAAGGGGTTCAAGTTCCTCAACACCCTCAAGTGTAGCTAGCTGATAAGTTCTTGGTCCCAGCTTATGTGTGATAATGAATGGGTCTAACTAGTTTATAGCAAATTTATCACGCAAATGGCTAGGCAAGTTAGAATTATATTGGTTCTCCTTTAACACAAGATCACCAACTTGAAATTCTCTAAGATGTACCTTAGTATCATAGGCTCGTTTAATGTGATCTTGATAAATATAAAGATGTTCAAGAGTGTTATTCATCAAGAAGAGTGAGTTGATCAAGGTGAGCCTATCACGTAGTGTCATCATTGATGAATTCTTGTAGTGAGATGCACAACGAGGGAATTTCAAGCTCCAAGGGCATGATGGCCTCAATGCCATAGACTAAAGAAAATGGGGTTGCCCTAGTTGGTGTTCGAATGCTTGTTCGATAAGCCCATAGTGCTAGAGGCAATTGAAGGTGCCAATCCTTATGATGATTATTAACTATTTTCTTAAGAATGGTGATAATTGTCTTGTTTGAGGCCTCAGCCTATCCATTACTCTATGGATAATAAGGAGTCAAAAAGTTATGCTGGATATGATATTTGGTACACAAAGCTCGAACATCCTTATTCTTAAAGGGTGGCCCATTATCTGAGATGATTTTAGATGGAATACCAAAATGATAGATGATGTTATGAAGTAGGAACTTCATGATGCATGATCCAATCATAGTGGTAAGGGGAATGACCTCAACCCATTTAGTGAAGTATTCGATGGTCATGAGGATGAATGTGTGGTGGCCCAAATATGGGGGTAAAATTTTACCAATTAAATCAAAGCCCCATTGAGAGAAAGGCCATAATGAATGAATAGGTTGTAAATCTTGTGAAGGTACATGAGATAGATTAGCATGATGTTGACACTTGATGCACCTTTTGACATAAGCGCAACAATCCTGCTCCATGGTAGGCCAATAATAGCCCATTTGGAGGATGCACTTTGTGATAGCCATGCCACTAAAATGGCCACCACAAGTACCATCATGAGCTTGAGAAATGACCCAAGTAGATTCTTGGGGCTCTAAGTAGTGAAGAAGAAGACCATCATAGCTTCGATGATAAAGTATGTCCCCTAGAAAAACATATCTAGTCACTTTTTGCTTAAATGTGTGTTTGGCGGTAGGCGACAAGTATAGGAGGATTACCAAGTTTCAAGAAATATTGAATTTGAGAGAACCAATCTTGATATGGTTCAGTTTGGACCAAGTGGATATCTTGCTCCTCTCTAGAAACATCTCATAAAAGTGAAGATTGAGAGAGATTTTTAACATAAATGATTTTGATATCGAAAGGATTGTGCAGTTTTAAGAAATATTGAATTTAAGAGAACTAGTCTTGATATGGTTTAGTTTAGACCAGGTGGACATATTACCCCTCTCTAGAAACATATCATGAAGGTGCAAATTGAAATATTGTATAACATAAATGGTTATGACATTATCAAAAGGGTTCTACAGAATTAGGGATCCCAAGGAAGCCATTGTATCTACAAAATGGTTGGAGGAATGAGGGATAGCCTCGATGTCATACCATTCAAATTTGGTAAGCAATTTATCCATAAGGGTCTTGTAGGTTTTTAAGACTAGGCACTTACACTGATAGATCCCTTTAACTTGGTTAATGATGAGCAAGGAATCACCAAAGATGTTAAGTCATTTGATATTCATGGCAAGGGCCATTTGAAGACCCAAAAGGAGGGCTTCATACTCGACATTGTTATTGGTACATGGAAAATTGAGTTTGAATGAAAGGGGAATAGGAGTCCCTTATGGCATGAAAAACATGATTCTTGACACCACCCCCTTGCTCACACTTAGAGCCATCGAAGAACAACGTAAGATCAACTTTGTGTTCAGGTTCATCTGGCTCTTCAGAGTTAGATAATGCAAAGATTACATCATCAGGTAGTTCGATAGTAAGAGGCTTATCATTAGGAAGAGGAGCTTCTACTAATTGGTCGATGATGACCTAACATTTAATAGATTTTTGGCTGATGAATTTGAGGTCAAACTCTATCAAAAGCATGATCCATTTTGTAGTACGACTATTATGATATGTGTGACTCATCATATACCGCAAGGGGTTTTCCTTGGAGATAACATAAGTGGTTTGGTTGATCATGTAATGATGAAGTTTTTTAGTGGTAAAGACCACCACTAAGTAGAGCTTCTCAACATAAGCATACTTGACTTCATAACTGACCAAGGTGTGACTAATGTAGTAGATGGCCTACTCCTTATTGACCTCATTATTTTGAGCCAACATGGACCCTAAGGTAAAATTAGTGGCAGAGATATACAATAGAAAAGGAGCACCGGGTCGAGGAGGAGCTAATACTGGTGGAGAAGCCAAGTATTATTTTATATCCTCAAAGGCCTTTTGACAATCATGGTTCCAGTGGAAAGTGACCCCCTTTTGTAGAAGATGATTAAGTGGCCAACATTTATCTGAGAGTTGCACGATGAAGCATCGAATGGCCTAAATCTTCCCTTGTAAGCTATGGAGCTGCTTAATATTGGTGGGGGGAGGCATGTCTAAGATTACCTTAACTTTGTTTGGATCAACTTCGATGCCTCATTTAGAAACGATGAAGCCTAAAATTTTCCCAGAAGTTACTCCAAAAACACACTTTTTAGGATTCAATCAAACATTATGTTCCAAGAGGTGATCAAAGACTTTACGTAAAACATCGATATGCTCATGGCATGATAAATATTTTGCCAATAGATCATCGACATAGTCTTCGAAAATCTTATGCATGTAGTCATGAAAAATGTATGTCATACCCATTGATAAGTAGCACTAGCATTTTTGAGACCAAAAGGCATGACTTTATAATAGAAAGTCCCCCATGGTGTGGTAAAGGTAGTTTTGGGCTGATCATCAAGATTGACATAAATTTGATTATAGCCTGAGAAACCATCCATGAGGAAAAGCATTTCATGACCCACAGTTGCATCCATAAGCATATCGATGTTGGGGAGTGGAAACTCATCCTTAGGGATTGCTTTGTTAAGATCTCTAAAATATGTGCATATGTGAATCCCCCATTTGGCTTCCCAATAGGTACCATGTTGGAAACCCATTCAAGATAATCGATGGGTTGGATGAAGCCTACATCCAATAATTTTTGTAGTTCATATTTGACCATTAGGGCTATCATTGGATGAAGTTTTTAAAGCTTCTGCTTGACAGGCTTGACTATTGGATTGAGAGTTAAATTATGAACAACTAAGTTTGGGTCAAGACCAGGCATGTCTTTGTATGACCAAGCAAAAACTTGCTTATATTCTATTAGAAGAGTGGTGAATGCAACACATTCCATAGCTAAGAGATATTTTTCCAATTTAAGGATATGAGGATGTTCAGGGTCAATGTTGATATCAATATCAATGGTCTCTTCAATTGACATGTGAGATTCCTCCTCCAATTGATGAGGAGTGGGGATCAAATAGATGTTATTAGCTAGATTAAATGAGTTATATGTGTCATCAAACTCTATCTCAAATTGGAGAACAACTAAGGGTGGGTGCAATAAAAATTATTTGATTGTAGTATGTCCTTAGAGGGAAGAAACTCAGAAGGAGAAGGTGGAAGAGCAACACAATCAAAATTGAATTTCTTAGGATTGAGAGGTAAATACTATGAAGGGTTGCCTAGATAACAAAGTGGAGTGGCAAGGTCAATGGAGATCATGTTAATGGATGGTGGATGAAATTCATTATTGGGTGGAAGGAGGTGATTAATGATATGGAGGAAAAAATGTGTAGGAGGTGGTTGGGGTGGAATTGGGATGATAGGGTGTGATCGAGGTGGAATGGGGATGATTGGGTGCTCAAGTGGAAGAAGTTATCACCAAATGGGAAGTTGCATGGGGAAGAGATGAAGATAAAATTCATCATCATTTATGATAGGGGCAATGGGGGAGGAGTCATCCTCTAAGCTAGATGAAGCAATGGATAGTGCATCTAGATTATCTTCGGACTCCTCATTAGAAGAGTCAAAAGTATCAATAGATAATGTGGCAATTTGGAAATGATCGCTAAGAAAATGAGTATAGCCAGGATTAGTATACTCATTACCATTGATATCCTCCTCAAGTCCTAGAGTAAGGTGCTAAAGAGAATCTACAAGGATTTCGTCAGACATACGTATGGAGTATCCTAATCCTAACTTATCCATAGGCAATTGATAGCATGGTTCAAGAGGGGTACGAGGGCCTTGCTCATAGTGATCGAGGCCATTTTTGTGCCAATGGAAGCGATAAAAATATCATAGGGCAAAGGATAGATTGGATAGATATTCAATATTTATGAGAAATGGTTCTTCCTATTCTGATATAAGAGGTGTGTCAGTAGAGGTATCAATACCTCCATAGACAAAATTTATCTAATTTGGGAAAAACCCAAGGGGGATGATGGTACCAATAGGTAGTGGTGTGTTGTGAGGTCAACCAAAGTATTTAATTGACTCAATGAGAGGAGTGAATGTAACATTTTGCACTAAATACTCATTGAGGCCTAAATTAGCCATATGGACTGTGACTTGTGGAGGAGGGATAAATGAGGATGGAAGTGTTCCCAAATGAATGGTGGGAGTAGCCTTATGGGGGAATCAATGGAGGATAATAAAATGTAGAAGGAATTCATCCCATGTTCCTACACAAGAATTAAAATGAAGTTTTTGGGAGTTTCCAAACATAGAGGCAATATGAAAAGTGAAGGGATATATATGGCAGAGGGTTGTTCCATTGGAATGGGAGAAGTATGGGAAGATGTTATGGATATGGTTGAGATAGAAGGTGTGGGAGGTGGAATGGGTGATTGAGATATGGATGCAGTAGGTGGTGAGGGTACATATGAAGAGGATGGCATTGGTGCTTTTGATGGGTTCCTAGTGGGAAGGTCCGATGAACAAGAAGGAATTCCCAGGGAAGCCAACGACAATGATTATGATGGTGGTTGTGGTGATGGAGCAATGAAGGTTTTTGGTGGAGGATTTGTGTGTTTTATGGGGTCATTGGGTTGAATGTCCAGATGAGTGGATGGCAAGGTGGACTCATGTGGATGTGAGACCATATAGTAAAATTTTGAATGGCTCCAAGTCTACGGGGATGCAATGAACTTGGCCTTCATGTACATATTTGATGCTTTGGTGCAATATGGAAGGCACACACTTCATATCCTAGATCTAGGGCTGACCAAGTAACAAATTATATTGCATGGAACCTTCCAAGACATGACATAATGTATGAATTATTTTTAGTCCAACTTGAATAGGGAGGACCACTATCCCAATAGTGGAACATAGGGCATCATTGAAGGCATAGAGGGTGAAGGTGGATGATGCGATGTGTGATGGTGGAAGATTCAGATGTTTGAGGGTAGAGGTGGTGATGATGTTAATGGAAGAGCCTATATCAATCAAGATGCATTTATAAGTGATCCCATCCACACTAGCCATGATGTGTAGTGGTGGATTAGGTACTTTGATAGGTATGGTCTTGATTTCGTGGTCATGAAATGTTATTGTAGGATCCTTGCAAGTTTGAATGTGACCCACAAAGTTGATGAAAGAATGAGAATATTTAGGGGGTAATTCGATATATTTTAGAATCTCCATTAGAGTTTCACAATGTAGAGTCAATTATTGTATAAGCTCATAAATGGAGAGTTTAGCCGATACCATTTTAAGAATTTGAGTATACCTATTTCTTAGTGTAATAACCAAAGTATGAGGAGAAGGTGTTGATGAGCACCAAAAATGCTCATTTTATATACACGGTTAAGGAGAATTATCACTGGTTCAATTAGCATATGAAATGTATTTTATATAACTTATGCATATAATTGATAGAAAATCCAGTATTATGCTTGATTGGTGTTTTTAGTGGGAAATGTGTATAAATGCAGGTATTGGTACTAATATGGTGTTTTCCAGTCTACATCCACTTGGACCCGGCATACTTCTACTTACAGAGACTAAGGCAAGAGAGTAGGCGCCTTCCTCTTCAAGGAAGGCGCCCAACAGAAGTAGGCACCTTCCTACAACCGGAAGGCGCCCACAGAAGACGAGCGCCTCCCTACAACCGAAAGGCGCCAACGGAAGACGAGTGCCTCCCTGCAACCGAAAGGCACCAATGAAAGAAGAGCGCCTCCCTACAACCGGAAGGTGCCAATGAAAGACGAGCGCCTCCCTGCAACAGGAAGGCGCCAACGGAAGAAGAGTGCCTCCCTACAACCGGAAGGCGCCTCCATGCCTTCATACTTTGCAAGATTTACCAAGTCAACTTTGACTGGTTGACCAAGGACTATGGAGGAGGTTGCACGTGAAGACAAAGGAGATCTATTTTAATCATGCATTTATTAAATAGAATAAAGTGTTTGTTATTATTATCAACCGATTGGCCGGTTGACCTTGTAAAGCTCTTAAAGCATATTATTATTTTTAGGATGCATTAGTTTAGGATTTGTTGTTACGTACACCTAAGGATGTTTATATTATGGTGAACGAACATACTTTAAAATAGAAGAATAAAATATGTGTAGAATCAATTGTAACTAAATCACATCACGTGATTAAAATAGACCGATTTGTTATTGTAATGATATCTGGTTGTGCTTTATATAAAGACGCAGGCCAGATGAACAGAGGAGATCGAAGATCAATGATTAATTTTACACAGAACTTATTTTATTTTATTGTTTAATTAATTAAGAGTGCAACTCCTCTTATTCGAGCAAGCTCTACGTAGCTAGCCGGGCGGACTATCTACGGGAGCTTGGGCCCACTCCCTGCAGTAGTCCTCCCCTATTTATTTCTATGTTCTTTGCTTTCTGTAGATTATTTTATTGCTTTAGTTCTTGCTTTATTTAATTTAGGTGTGTGTGTTTATTTTCAGCATTTTATTTCCAGCATTGTATTTTATTTATTTAAATTCTCTGCACTCAGTTTATTTGGTTTGGCTGGAATCCAATTACACAAACCTCCCCACCAAACTAAATAAGGTACAACCAGATTTGTTCCCCAACACTGCAGGCATATATTGTGCGTGACACTCATAAGTTTACGAACTTACCGGATTGATAATTTATGGAAGAGAAATGAATGTTTTTCGGGACATGAATTTCTGCTCACCATTTTGGCACCGTTGTCGGGGAGTGTCTAAACTGTAGTGTTCTGATTTACAGGTCAGATAAAAAGCTTATTTGAAATTACCTGTAAATATTTTATCTGAGAAGCATGAGTCCACCAAGGAGCTTTTTATAAGGCCAAAAATAGTTGTCGGCACAGTCAGAGCCAAATCCCATAGGCAATTATTTATATTTTTTAGCTTCTCAGGTAAACGCGGGAATGAACCTGATGTACCATAATTAAGTGTAGAAGTAGAAATAAAATGTGTTGTTGAAAAAAAAAATTAGAAAAAAATCTGGCATTGAAGGATTTCCATCATGTTCTAAATGGTTTCAAGAAATCAAAAGAAAAAGCACAACCCAAGTCTGATTGAAAATTTTTAGGGACGTGTTTTTATACGGAAACCATTGAAAAATTGTGCCTCTAGAAGCTTGGTTTTAAATTAAAAATTTTTACAGGCTTGAAATTTTTGCAACGTATTGGTAAATGTTTTTTTTATGATGAAATTAATAATGCAGGGAAAATGACAGAGCATAATTTAAAGAGAACACCTTGTTATGGAGTATGCTCTTCACTTGCGCTTACGGCGACCTGGTGAATCAGAAACTAGCATGTGTTTTTAACAGACTGCTATGCCATGTTTTCTTCAGGTTGCTAACTCGCGGATAGTCATTTGCTGGCCTGCACACTTTGCCATTACGTTGAAAGAAGTTTGGTTGCGAGGCCATGAAGGAAAATACTCTTCTCATGCTACAACATATCAGACTAGTTGAAAAAAAAAAAAAGATTTCGAGAAGACTAGTTCAGATGTAGGCATGGGGGAGACCCCACCTTCATCAAATGCCGCCAACAGCACAATGAACGCTATTTATAGTGTTCATGAAAAAAAAAAAAAAAAAAAAGAGAAAAAATAAATCATCTGTTGAAAAGGCTCCAAGTTAATGAAGCAATTCAAAAATAGAGTTTTATTTTGCTGCTTGTTGAAAGAGAGTATCCTCTTTCCCGAGGACCAACTTGGTCCAGAAGGGAAATGAGAAATCTCCAACCGGTAGCTAAATAAAACAAGGAAAAATCTTGGAGGAGATCAGATTTCAAATGTCTGCACAAAGGCCACAGGATTAACATTTTTTTTTTTTATGTGCTAATTGAGGAGGAGCTTGGTGTTTCAAAAATGTGAGTTGTTGGTTGTCATATGAAAAAAATATACAAAAGAGAGGCAGAATCTCACTATGGTGGAAGATAACATCAACTTTGAGAGGATCTAAAACCATGGAGAAATCTGCTTTTCACAAAAAGTGTGAGGGCAAAGATGTTTCAGTACATGGTACATTTTGCCAAATTCTTAGGATGGATCATTGACAAACCTCCAGATGTGAAAATCACCAGCTCAAATGGTTGAAGTAGACATCCTATTCTTTGATGCGAGATGATGAAAAAAAAAATGATAATCCAAGATCCGTTCTGGTCAAGGCAGAATAGACCGAAAAAAAATACAAAAAAAAAAACAGAGAAAAAAAATTAGTTAGAATTTTATTTTAACGTCTTTAGTTTAGATTTTTCTTTTATGTTTTGCAGGACAACGTGAAGTGCGAAGTAGAAAAATAAGGAGGTGTCTGTGAAGATCTCATGAATTGAGATTCATACATGGAGTTCGTAATAGCACTATACGAACTGTCTCGGGTACCTGATCGTATAGCATCCAATCTAACAGGTGAAAGCTAGCAGAGTTTTGCCTTGGAAACATTGGCACTTGAAGGCAGGCTAAGTAACCCTGATCAAGCGAAAGGCTTCCAGCCCAAGGTGCTTGTGGAATTTGGGGGAAAATTTTGTTGGAAAGTGCATGACTGTTATAGCCTGAGGATGATAAACAAAGTCAGATATGCTACACCAAGTGCAAGAGAAGAGTTTCGAGACAACGTTCAAGTAACGGTCAACGAGCTCCATTAACCACTGCCTCACATTCACAAGAGTGGATCAGACATCGGCATGGGGGAGACCCCATACCATACCAGTAGCTTGGACGAATGTTCAAACATTCGTTGAAAAAAAAAAAAAAAAGGAAGAAGAAAAAAAAAAAAAGAGAGAAAGAAAAAGAAAAAAAAAAGAAAAAAAAAGAGAGGGAGGATACGTGAAAAAAAAAAAAAAATGAAGTGAAAGACGCCTTGTTTATCAAGAAGGCGCCTTCCGCATCAAGAAGGCGCCATACATTGGAGACGCCTTCCATCAAGAAGGCACCATACATTGGAGGCGCCTTCCACAGGAAGAAGGCACTATACATTAGAGGCGCCTTCCGCATGAAGAAGGCACCATACATTGGAGGCACCTTCCGCATCAAGAAGGCGCCATACATTGGAGGCGCCTTCCACAGGAAGAAGGTGCCATACATTAGAGGCGCCTTTCGCATGAAGAAGGCGCCATACATTGGAGGCACCTTCCACATCAAGAAGGCGTCATACATTGGAGGTGCCTTCCACAGGAAGAAGGTGCCACACATTGGAGGCGCCTTCCGCATCAAGAAGGTGCCATACATTGAAGGCGCCTTCCACCAAAAAAAAAAAAAATGCGAATCCTCCTAGTGAAAAAAAAAAAAAACGCATAGAACATGTCCTGTTTAGCATAAAAATTTTCTTTCTTATTGCTTTGCAGGAAATCATGAACCGAATGCAAGCTGCAGGCATCCTGAGAGCCAGGGCCTAACAGGCACGGAGTCATGACTCCTGTTTTACTGCTTTCGTGTGTGCAATTTTTGTAGGTGTAGTTTTGCAGTACACAACCATGAGCATGATCTGTAGGTGGAGCCGGCTTAAACTAGGCCTAACAGATGTGACATTTTGTGCCCTGCAATTAGGAGTGTGGCGAAGCGGAAAAGGCACTTACTTCCCACTAGGAAGAGAGTGCCTACAATCAGCCCAATACGGTAGTGCCTTTTTCCACCTGGAGGAAGGCACCAATAAGCAATTTTCTTCTCCCTTGGATGGGGGTACCTGTTGTTCAGTGTGGGACCTGACGTTTGGAGGGCTGCAGACCTGTTGTGCAGAGGGACCTGTTGCTGGCGATAAGGGCATCACCAATTTAAGTGGGGGAAGATGCGGGTGAATCAGAACCTCCCGTAAAAAAAAAAAAAAGGGGGAGTTCGGAAGGCTGTTGTCACGAGGACGTGACAAATTTTAGACATGGGGGGAAAGATGCCTTATTGTCGGTGCCTAACTTACTCCTATGAAAAAAAAAAAAAAAACCACCTTGTGTTGAAATAGCTCCACGATGAAATGCAAATCAGAAGCAAAGTTTTATTTTTGCTACCCGTTGGAAGAGAGTATCCTCTTTCCCGAGGACTAGCCTAGTCCTGAAGGGAAATGAGAAATCTCCAACTAGTAGCTAAATAAAATGGGGGAGGAGTTTGAAAAAAAAATAGATGTCAAATATCTGTTTCCTTCGAAATCAACGCATGGTAAGTAGGCACCTTCCTCTTCCAGGAAGGCGCCAATAGAAGGCCAACGCCTTCCTCTTCCAGGAAGGCACCAAGAAAAGATAAGCGCCTTCCTTTTCTAGGAAGGTGCCAATAGAAGGCCAGCGCCTTCCTCTTCCAGGAAGGCACCAAGAAAATATAAGCGCCTTCCTTTTCCAGGAAGGTGCCAATAGAAGGTCAGCGCCTTCCTCTTCCAGGAAGGCACCAACAGGAAGGTGCCACTAGAAGGCAAGCACCTTCCTCCAACAGGAAGGCGCCACTAGAAGGCAAGCGCCTTCCTCTCACAGGAAGGCACTGACAGGAAGGCACCACAGGAAGGTGCCGACAGGAAGGCGCCACAGGAAGGCACCGACAGGAAGGCGCCACAGGAAGGCACCCACAGGAAGGCGCCACAGGAAGGCACCGACAGGAAGGTGCCACAGGAAGGCACTAACAGGAAGGTGCCACTAGAAGGCAAGCACCTTCCTCTCACAGGAAGGTGCCACTAGAAGGCGCCCCTGTTCTTTGCCCATTGACTAGACAAGCACGACGTGGGCAACAAAAATTGGTGCAGTTCCAACTCTACGTCATGTAGGTTAATTTGGGGATTGCACCAACGTATGAGAACATCCTACCAACGCCAGCACATACAACACATACATCTCAGCAATGCACCTGACAGATGTCGTGAATGATGAAAGAAATATTGTTTTTCCTCACTCCAAAAAACAAAGGAATGCAGTGTTGTTCCAATTATGCATGCAAAAGAAATAATTCAGAGGGGAGATCATTTTGGACGCACACGTGTCAGGTATAAATTTTAATATTCATCCCTGTAAATGCATTTAGAGAGAGATACGTCAATGCAGGATTAAAATATTTTGTGTGCTATTGAGAAAAAGCTGGGTATTTCAAAGTTTAGAGTCACCAGCTCAGTTGTTGCGGATTGACTCTATTCTTTGATGCAAAGGATGAAGAAAAAAAAAAATAGAGTCAAGATCTGTCCTGTTCAGGGCAGAACAGATAAAGATACATAAATAAATAAAATCTCCAGGAGCACCAACGTGAAGACGTCTCACACCACCAGCATCATATATATCAGATTCTACGAAATTCACTCGGGTATGTACTGATTTTCTTATTAATTATGTGTATAGTTATTTTAAAATCATTTCTATGCTAATACCAGTCGACGCCTCCACAGTTTTTCAAAATCTCCCATTAGAATTCAAACACATGATGTGCCTTGAAAAAATATATAATTGAAAAAAAAAAAAAGAGAGAGGCTATGGCATCTACATGAATAAATTTGGCATCATTTTCATTGCCGCCTCATGACAATGGCAACTGGCTTGAGCGAACACATATAAATGATGCTACTCTATACCACAAAGGAGGTTCTGGAGATGTCAAATACGTTTCAAATGTGGGTAAAAGTAGTAGCTAGTGATTGCACTTATTTTAAACAAATTTGGTCTCACCAAATCTGACTAATGTGCAACATTGGAAAATGCCAGCATTAGTGCAAGTGGTCATTTGCCCTAAAATAGTGTGGTCACGATTTAACTATTTATCCGCAATGATTAGTCAGGATGTGTTTCGACTTCTGCTGGTGCCGCATCACTCTATGGATGAAGAATAGCAACACTCAATGAAAAAAAAACACAGTGCTAAATAAAAAAAAATAGTACTGAGAAAAAAAAATAGTAGTGCTGAATGGAAAAAATAGCAGCACTCAGCGACAGAGAAACAGAGATGCTGAAGGCCATTAAAAAAAAAAAAGAGAAAAAAATATATATATCCCAGGGGTTGTTGTCACGAAGACATGACAAAATTTTTGGCATGGTCATCCTGCGAGAGGGATAACTTCACCTTTTGGTGCCACGAGGGCATGGCACATGTTAGGCATGGGGGGATGATGAGCACCAAAAATGCTCATTTTATATACACGGTTAAGGAGAATTATCACTGGTTCAATTAGCATATGAGATGTATTTTATATAACTTATGCATATAATTGATAGAAAATCCGGTATTATGCTTGATTGGTGTTTTTAGTGGGAAATGTGTATAAATGCAGGTATTGGTACTAATATGGTGTTTTCCAGTCTACATCCACTTGGACCCGGCATACTTCTGCTTACAGAGACTAAGGCAAGAGAGTAGGCGCCTTCCTCTTCAAGGAAGGCGCCCAACAGAAGTAGGCACCTTCCTACAACCGGAAGGCGCCCATGGAAGACGAGCGCCTCCCTACAACCGAAAGGCGCCAATGGAAGACGAGCGCCTCCCTACAACCGGAAGGCACCAATGAAAGAAGAGCGCCTCCCTACAACCGGAAGGCGCCAACGAAAGACGAGCACCTCCCTGCAACAGGAAGGCACCAACGGAAGAAGAGTGCCTCCCTACAACCGGGAGGCGCCTCCATGCCTTCATACTTTGCAAGATTTACCAAGTCAACTTTGATTGGTTGACCAAGGACTATGGAGGAGGTTGCACGTGAAGACAAAGGAGATCTATTTTAATCATGCATTTATTAAATAGAATAAAGTGTTTGTTATTATTATCAACCGATTGGCCGGTTGACCTTGTAAAGCTCTTAAAGCATATTATTATTTTTAGGATGCATTAGTTTAGGATTTGTTGTTACGTACACCTAAGGATGTTTATATATCCTTTGGTGAACGAACATACTTTAAAATAGAAGAATAAAATATGTGTAGAATCAATTGTAACTAAATCACATCACGTGATTAAAATAGACCGATTTGTTATTGTAATGATATCTGGTTGCGCTTTATATAAAGACGCAAGCCAGATGAACAGAGGGAGATCAGAGATCAATGATTAATTTTACACAGAACTTATTTTATTTTATTGTTTAATTAATTAAGAGTGCAACTCCTCTTATTCGAGCAAGCTCTACGTAGCTAGCCGGGCGGACTATCTGCGGGAGCTTGGGCCCACTCCCTGTAGTAGTCCTCCCCTATTTATTTTTGTTCTTTATTTTCTGTAGATTATTTTATTGCTTTAGTTCTTGCTTTATTTAATTTAGGTGTGTGCTTTTATTTTCAGCATTTTATTTCCAGCACTTAGTTTTAGTTGTATTTTATTTATTTAATTTCTCCGCACTTAGTTTATTTGGTTTGGCTGGAATCCAATTACACAAACCTCCCCACCAAACTAAATAAGGTACAACCAGATTTGTTCCCCAACACTGCAGGCATATACTGTGCGTGACACTCATAAGTTTACGAACTTACCGGATTGATAATTTATGGAAGAGAAATGAATGTTTTTCGGGACATGAATTTCTGCTCACTAGGTGTGAAAAAAATTGATTATGAATGTGCATGTGACATTGAGGGGACATTAGAGGTATCCATAGGTTGTGTGGGTCAATTTGGATATCTTTGATTCCTTGTCATGATACTTATCATTCCAAAAAAACCCTGGTTGTTTGGGGTAGTGTGTACCTGATTGAATTGCTTGGGTTGTTAAGCTATAATGGTAGGTACTATGGTTACCCCATGTTGAGGTAATGGATATTTGTAAATACCCATGTTTTTATTGAAAGAGGCAATAGGGTTATTAATTTGAATTTCCTACCATTCGATCATATCTTGCACTAAGTTCTTGAATTGGAAACATTATTGGATATGATGAACCTTTTGTCTATGATAAATGTAGTAGTGACCCTACCTATAGGATTTATATTTGGTTTAGTTTGGATCTTATGGATGAATCACAGGGAAGAAGATTGCTTGCACCTCACACAACTGATGAAAAATGATCACTAAGGACTCAGGCAACAACATGTATTGGCAAGGTGGGTGGCATGGTTGAGCTAGAGGCTAATTTTGCAATGATTGATGTGGTGGTTAAGGAAGATATTGGTAATGTGGGGGTTGATCCAAATAATTAGGTTGCTACAGTGGGGTTTGATTAGAGGGTTCAAGGGCACTCAAGATAACTTGATTTATGGGAGATGCCTTTTGTTGGGTTTCATTACCTTTAGCATTTTTGTTGGGCCATTATTTCTTTTAGAGATTGATATATCCTTATTGGGATTTAATATTCTCAATGAATCTTGCTTGGGCTAGGGCTTCCTCAAAAGTTAGATATTGTTGAAGTTGCAGTAAAAGTGAGATTTGTCTCGAGCAAATTCTAGTGAAAATTCGAGTGAGCTCCATAATGGGTAAGGTTAAGGGTAATTTTGTGATAATTTCTCTCCATATATTAACATAATCCATGGCTAGTTCATATTAAAATTGGTGAAGGTTGTACAAGTCAGTCAAGGTAGCCTTCTTCTTAATGCTAAATGAGAAGTGTTCGAAGAATGCATTAGCTAGTTCTTCAAAGGTATGAATGTTATGGCATGGTAAGTGATTGTACCACTTCAAAGCACCCCCAACAAATGTTATAAGAAATATTCTAAGCATTAAAGGGTCATTATCCTGAAGGTGAAAGAAAATATTTATGAAGCTGCTTACATATTCTTGTGTGTCCTCTTCACCTTTGAATTTTTCCAATTTAGGTATCTCAAAATGGGTTGGATATGGAGGTGAGGGAAGCTGTAGCACCCTAAAATTGGCATAGTTAAACCTTAGTAAAAAGATAAAAATTTGAATTTTAACCCAAAACCGCCCGTTAACCGCCCATTACCCGCTCCCCTTGTTTTCCATGCCATTTTTAGGATTTGTTTTGACCATTGGACGATATCATCAACGATCAGACGAAATCATCCCAGATCTGACGAATTCATCTGGAACAGAACGTCCAGACGATTTCATCCCAAAACCAAATTTTCATAATTAGCTTCTGTTTCAACAACTTCTCTAACTTGGGCAAAAAGCGTGTCTACACAGTTAGAGTCTCCCCCATTGGAGATCTCCCAAATTGGGATGATCTCCAACCTCCTAACCTCTCCCTAATCCTATATAAACTAGGATTTTCTTAGTTTATCCCCCTGGATGACTGATTTCCCTGCAACTTTAACTTTTCATGCATTAGAACACCTTCATACCTTCATTTGCATTGCGTATTTCAAGTTTTCTTGCAAGAATTTTACTATTTTTCAGCTGGAGCAAGCTCGGATCATCGCAAGCGATTCCAGATGATTTTGGATGATCCTATCGCAGATCGATGATGATCTCGTATGATTGGAGGTGATCTTGACTGCAGTCCATATTGGGGGCAATCAGAGCCCAAAGTTTGCATTTCTTTATCTTCTCTCTTCATTCCTTTATGCATTAACTTATTTTATTCTATTTTCTGCATCCTGGAGTTCACCTCATTTAGCATAGATGCATGATAAAGTTAAAATAAATTATTAAATTAATGCATTTCCTTTTAATTGCTATCTAGATCTATCATTTAGGCAAATTTACTATCATTTCTATCATTTCCCCTTGCTTTTGCAGTTGCATTTTTGGTTTTTTGGTATTTGTTTCTGTGATTGCAGGTTTCTGATGAATTCATCTAACAAATTCGTCAGATCGACGATGATCTCGTTTGATCTCAGATGACCAACTAAGATCTGAGATGATTCTATTCAATTTTAGATGATAATGTAATATTTGAGATGATCTTGACTTCTACAAACCTCAGAATCTTCATCAGACATCCGAAATTAGGTATATTCTATCTTATTTAGCATACTTTTTGTGTTTAGCACTTATTTATGTTTTTTGTATTCATATAAATCAACATTGGCATATAGAATAGCTTAGATTCATCTTGGCCAAACCTAGGAATTGAATGATTAAAGTACAAAATGAACACATCAAACCTACTCTCAACCTAGGCATGGAAACTGCCACTCAAAAGTTTCTTGGTGAACCCACCATCCATCGAAAATTCACCCTTATACCCCTCCCCCGAGAGGCGCGACCTTCAAAGGGCCTCTCAGTCCGAGGTATTGTCCCATCCTTCTCGCATCCCCCTTTCGGGCGTGGATCCTATAGCCTGAAGGTAAGGATGCGAAAAATTTGGAGCGATACATTTTGGTGAACCCGACGTGAAAACTAAAACCTTTTGAAAACAATCCAAAAAATATATAAATGCATTTAGAATCATCAGAAAAACAATTAAAGTTGCATATCATATTTAGATGGTAGATTATAATAAAAGACGAGTTGTCACCATTAATGTTGAAAATCAATTAGCAGCCATAGAGATTACTTCTTTGCTTAGAGTATCTCAAACATATAGAGTCCCACCTTTATGGGACGAACTTAATAGGAGATTGAATATTATTTCATCTAGATCAACCGAACTTAGGCAAATTAAGAGGTTTGTCTTAGATAGAATCCTGGATCCTGATCAAGTGACCTTATATCATGAACTTTAGAGAGCTTGCCATAGGTGGTTAGCAGATAAAAGAGCCCTTGTGTCTTCCGAGTTGTACACCTTTGAGGAATACCTCGACAATGCAGCTTGTAGTACATAAATTTCTATCTCGTATAGAGGATCAAGAGGTCATTCTTATGGATAGAAAGAGATGGAATAGAGTTCCTAGAGCTGTGTTATATCGAGAGTATTGCCATGAGATCTATTTTTAAAAGTCGAGTCGAAGTAGATAATATCACCATAGCACACTTTGTCAAATTCTTGAAAAACCATTTCCAATTTGAAGAGGAGCATTTCATGACTCTTGATGAACTTGATCCCATCAATGACATCCATAAACTATTTATAGAAAACTAAGCCATTCTTTTATTATTATTATTTCTTGCATTTAGTATGTTGTTTGTTGTCTTTATAATATTATCATAAAAACAAAAACAAAACAAAAATATAACAAAAATTAAAACATTTTTTTTTAAAGTATTATAGTAGGTATATAATTAAAATATATACCTCCCAAACTTGTTGCAAATATATATATATAAATATATATTTGCTAAAATCTAAGTTTAAGCATAATGACTAGACTTAGGAATGGAAAACAGACTGAAGTAGAAGAAGATTGGTTAGGAAAACCAATAAATAAACCAGATGTCCTTCCTGAAGACCCAATTCAGGAAGAAGGAACCCTAGATCAACAAGAAGAAGAGTTTGCTGAAGGAAATGAACAAAGAGAAACTGTTAGAGAGGAAGGATCCTCATCCCCTAAAATGTCTCCGAAAGGAGCTATTACTTTTGAGAACATGGAACATTTTTGGAAGTTCCTCAATACTAATATTGGCACCCTTAATAGAGCAGTCCATATGGACAAGGATCAAATTAGTGACACTCAAGCAACCCTAGAAGAAATATATCACACACGCACTAATCCCTTGTCCTTCATTGATCAAGAAAGTGATCAAGTTGGACCATCCAATTTGGATATGGCCACTATAATCCAGAACATGCAACAACAACAGGTTACCCAACCACCTAGAGTGCCTGTTACCAAGCCTAGAGTTATTCCCACACAAAAGAAACCTTCATTCACTGCTCTATTTCGCCAAGTTATTGATCAACATACCTCAAATCAACAAAAGCCCAAAATAAAACCAAACACCAATTTCCAACAATTTGGGATACAACATAATGCTACTACAAATATTCTTCATAATACTCTTCCTACCAACCATTTGCATAATAGCAATATAGCATCTAATCCTTACGTCACGCCATCATACGCTCACAAATCCCATACTCATGTACCACCGAACCAATATGGTGGACAAACTAGTAATATTGAAACTATGGTGAAACAGTTAGTTTCCCGCATGGACCAGATAGATCCCTACCGTCCCTCGTACAATTATCGAGAGATGTGTAGTCAACCTCTAGATCCTATAGTTGTAGCACAACCATATCCTAAACACTTTCCTATGCCTGTCCTACCTATATACAAAGGAACCGAAGATCCCATAGAGCATCTTCGTATGTTTAGGATAGCATGTCATGATATATCACATGATGACTTGTTATTACTAAAAATGTTCTCGAAAATTTTAGGAGGAATGGCATTAGAGTGGTATTATCAATTACCCACTCATTCTTTGAGGAATTTCGAAGAAACAACCGAGTCTTTTGTTCATCAATTTAGTGCCTACATCGAAAGGCATGTAACCATTAAAGATTTGTACAACTTAAAACAAGACAAAGATGAATGTTTTGCTGATTTCCTAGCTCGATGGAGATAGTTGATAGGAAAATTACACTTTGTGTTACCTTATCGGGAAATGTTGGATATCTTTATCAATAATTTACAAGAACAACTATCCTATGAGTTATCAACTACTACCTTGACCACCTTCGATCAAGCTATAGACTTAGCTCGAAGAGTGGAAGATGCTCTCATTAGGAGAGGTCAGCTTAAAAAGAAAGATGATGAGAAAACATCCAAAAATCAATATAAGAATAAACAAGTTGTGGGTGATGGAGTCACTGATAGCAGAAACATTGCTAATGTTAATACTATGAAAACAACAGAGAAGTTTATATTGAAACCTCCTGATAAACCACCTCGAGAATTTACTAGGTTAAATCAACCTCTATCAACCATTCTCCCGCAATTACTAGCACGAGGTTTGATCCAATTACCAAATATCCGGGAACCCGATCCAACTATACCCGGATACAGAGCTGATTTACACTGTGATTTCCATAGAGGACCTGGACACGCTACCAACTCTTGTAAAATATTAAAACATAAAATACAAGACTTAATTGATAACAATGAGATGGAGGTGCAAGCCTTTCAACCTAAACAAAATCCTCCTAATAATGCTCAAAAGAACATCCCCCAAAATCAGAATCAGAATGCCAATCAATCATTGGACATATTTCAACATCCTTTACCCAAGCATGGTAAAGAGGTGGCTAATCAAATTGAGCATCATAATGTTCCCCCTCCTACCCGATATGTAGGGACTATTAGTGGACATTCACCTGCTCATGATTTGGAAATATTTGACACAACTTTATCCATGGTTACGACCAAACCTCTATATAACATTCAGACTCCTGATCTTAGTGATACAGAATATGAGACTGAAAGTGACATGGAAATCACATCAAATCAATCGAATAGCTCTGAAGATGAATCAGATCCTATTCAACCTATCACAAGTTCTATGGTTCCAGAAGAACCATTTCCAAGAAGAGTCACTACTAGACCATCGTCTCACCAATTACTTTCTAATGAACAAGCCATAAATGCTAGACCAAGACCCATTCATCATCCACAAAATAATATTGTAGGTACCATCGGAGCTATTACTAGACAACAGGCTCAAAATTCTCAACAAGATCAAACTCAAAACGATGGATTAGCTCCATTTGTTTTGAAAGTTCCTAATAAAGGGAATCATGCACCTAATGTTCAACCTAAACCTCCTTATAATATTAATGAACAATTATCAAATACTACAGCTAGAATTTCCCTTTTGGACCTTTTAAGATCTTCTCCTACACATAGGGATGAATTAATGCTTACATTAAGCCAAATGATGGTACCACAAAATATTCAACCTGAAGCCATGGCCAATACTATCATAACTCGAGAAGTCGATTGTATTGACTTTCGGGATAGAGATATACCACAACATAGTTTACATAAGGATAACCCCTTATATATTACTGCCCTAATTGGAGATGTAGCAGTTAAACGAGTCTTGATTGATAATGGTTCATCTTTAAACATTTGCACTTTTGACTTCTACCAAAGATTTGGGTTTAGAAGTGATGAAATGAAAAGAACTGATATGATTATAAAAGCCTTCAATGACGAAACACAAGAAACATGTGGAGTTATTACTATCCCATTGCAAGTTGGTCCAAGAACCTTAGACATGACCGTGTTTATTGTACATTGCCCTGCATCATACAATATACTCTTGGGTCACCCTTGGATCAACGCGATGTGAGCTGTTCCCTCAACTTTACATCAGTGTGTTAAATTCGAATTTAAAAATTAGTTGGTTACCATTCATGGTGATCCTAGACCCTTTGATATGTGTGCTTTGGCAGAACCTGTTGGAGTTCAATTTTTCCCTGCTCTATCATCCACACATCCTAATTCTAATCATCCATCTAAACGTGTGAAACACACACCCATAACATCATCTACTTTTTCTCCATCAACTCCACCTCTACATATAGTTCAACCATCTTCCGAACAAACCACATTAGGACTTCCAAAAGATCCTAAACCCACAACCAATGCTTCTTGTTTTACTCCTATAACTTCCATACCTATAGAATCGTCCATCGACATTTCTACACCATCTACATCCACTAAAGGCATAGTTTCCGCATCAAAAGATGTAGGAAATGTTCCTTCTACCTCTTATGCTCTTACTGACGAGCTCTTACCCGATTTATCTAAAATTCTTATATCAAAGAAAACGAACACTGCTATGCAAGATTCCCTTATCTTAAATAATTTGCCACCCTCTCCTCGCACCTTGGGCCTCCCACAGCCTATGGGAAGTATTTACCAAGTTGGGAGTTGTGCTTTTATTTATAAGGGATATGACTGGGGAAGAATACCCAGAAACATCAAGGCACATTATGATGGATATGCTCGATGTTATTTTACTAATGAGTATATTAAAGCTAAGCCTATAATGCTTAAATTGGGATATAAAGGGAAAGGTTTGGGACCTTTCCAGAATGGTATGAAAGAACCTTTTGAGGTAGAGCCATGGCCCGCCCGATGTGGTGTGGGCCTATTTCCTAGTAAGGGTCAGCCCTTCCCATTTGAGGATGATGACCATCTCATATGTTACCAAGATTATTTGGATAAACGTGATGCTTTGCATTTAATGAATAAGCCATTTACGTGTAATATGCTATCCATAGCTTACCCTCAGATGATCGCTGAATCCGACGATGAGTTGGAGGGAGACATCTTCCATGATGTCTCCATTGAGGAACTATTACATCACGAATTTTATTTCGATGGCTCTATACCTAGTATAGCCCAGCTTGAGGCCACGACTCCTCAAGATGAATTATCCAAGCTAACCTTGGAAGAATTACAAGAATTGGGCGTTTCACCCACCCCACCTAATTTTGAGAGAGATCTACACATGGAAGTAGAAAACGTCATAAAAATTAACATTGGAACCAACGATAACCCTCACATAATCAACATTGGATCAGAATTGAGTCAAGAAAAACAAGATAAATACATTGCATTTCTTAAAGAATATGAAGACGTCTTTGCTTGGACATATGAAGATATGCCAAGATTAGACCCTTCCGTAGTTATGCATCACCTAGTAGTCCATCCGGATGCTAAACCCGTTAAACAAAAACTTAGAAAAATGCATCCTAAAGTGGCCTTACTAGTCAAAGGGGAATTAGAAAAACTCCTGAAGGTTATTTTTATACAAGCCATTGATTATGCTGAATGGATCTCGAATGTAGTTCCAGTAACTAAGAAAGAAGCTACCAAAGTTAGGGTTTGCACAGACTTTAGAGATATTAATGTTGCATGCCCTAAAGATGATTTTCCTCTTCCCAACATGGATCAGATCATTGATTTTACTACTGGGAGTGGAATGATATCCTTAATGGATGGATTTTTTGGTTATAATCAGATCAGGATAGCTCCTGAAGATCAGGCTAAAACAACCTTTATTACCCCTTGGGGGACCTTTTGTTGGAAAGTGATGCCATTCGGTTTGAAGAATGTAGGTGCAACATATCAACGAGCCATGACTTATATCTTTCATGATATGATGCATGATATTCTACATGATTATGTAGATGATATTATAGCTTGTTCCATCAAAGAAGATGATCATTTAGATGACTTGAGAAAAGTATTTGATCGGTTAAGGGAATATCTTATCCGACTAAATCCAGCTAAATGTATATTCGAAGTTAAGTCCGGTAAATTATTGGGGGTTATAGTTTCTTTACGTGGCATTGAAATTGACCCTCTCAAGATTACGGCTATCACTGATATGCCCGCACCCACAAATATATCTGAATTACGAAGTCTACAAGGTAAACTTCAAGCTATTCGTCGCTTTGTCGATAAGTTGGCAGACAAAACAAGACCCTTTCTTAAGCTTCTTAAGAAATATGTCTCTTTTCATTGGGACGACGAATGTTAGGAAGCATTTGAACTCCTCAAACAATATCTCCTTAACCCACTTGTGCTTTCACCACCTAGATCTGATCGCCCATTTATCTTGTATATTTTTGCCTCAGATTTTGCCTTAGGAGCTATGCTAGCTCAACTTGACGATGAGAAAAGAGAGCGTGCTAATTATTACATTAGCCGAACCTTAATCAGTTATGAAACCCGCTATACAACATTAGAGAAGTTATGTCTAGCAGTTGTATTTTCTACATAAAAACTATGCCATTATATGCTCAGTCAAAAAATGTATGTTATTGCTAAATTCGATCCTTTGCGGTATCTCATGAGTCAACCGTACTTATCTGGTCGCATCGCAAAGTGGGTTCTTGCGCTAAGCGAGTTTGAACTCACGTTTATAGGACAAAAGTCTATTAAGGGTCAAATCATAGCAGATCAATTAGCTACTGCACCCTTAGAGTCTACCCATCCCCTCATCATTGAGTTTCCCGATGAATGCCTTAAATTAGAGGCAGACCATCCAGAGCAATGGTCCCTATACTTTGACGGAGCCCGATGCATGAGTGGGGCTGGTGCAGGTATTATTTTAATATCTTCGTAGAAACATCTTATACCTCTATCCTTTAAATTAACGTTTGCTTGCACTAATAACACTGCTGAATATGAGGCTCTAATCCTTGGATTACGAGCTGCCTTGGCACTAAAAATTAAAAATCTATTAGTTTTCGATGATTCTCAACTTGTCATAAATCAAATCAATGATGTTTATCAGACCAAAGATGATAAATTACGCCCATATAAAACATATGTCTTACAATTAATATCTTTATTTGATCAAGTTACCTTGGAAGCTATTCCTCGAACTAGCAATCGTGTGGTCGACGCCATGGCTGCAATTGCATCTCTTTTGCCCTTGGAGTTAGATGACGAATATGCTACCATCATTATTCATCGACTCCAAGAACCCACTTCAAATAAATCATTCTTAGAACCTTTGGATGTGTTTCTAATCAACGAAACTACTCCTGAACCTTGGTACACTGATATACTTAATTTTCTCCAAAATGGGACCTTCCCTGAAGGTTGTAATAGCAACCAACGCCGATTATTACGTAGACGCACAAGTCGCTTCGTAATTATTGGTAATACCTTGTATAGGAGATCTTTTGAAGGCATCCTATTGAGATGTTTGAATCTAGAAGAATCTAGATCAGCTTTGAGTGAAGCCCATGATGGATCTTGTGGGGGACATTTTAGTGGTAGCGCCATCGCTAAGAAGCTCCTTAGGATAGGATATTTTTGGCCTACCATGGAGAATGATGCACATGATTATGTGTGCCATTGCGACAAGTTCCAGAAACATGCTGACCTTGTCCATGCGCCTGCACAAGAACTACAGGCTATTTCATCTCCTTGGCCCTTTTCAAAATGGGGCTTAGACATCATTGGAAAAATCAACCCTGTGTCATCTGATGGACACAAATTCATCATAACCGCCATCGAGTATTTCACGAAGTGGGTTGAAGCTATGCCCTTAGCTTCTTGCACTGGAACCCAAGTTTCCAAATTTATTTTTAATCAAATTATTTGTAGGTTCGGAATTCTTGCAAATCTCATCTCAGATAATGGAACTTGTTTCAAAAATAAAGATGTCAAGAAATTATGTCAAAAATATAAAATTCAACATCGTTGGTCCACTCCCTATTATCCTCAAGGTAATGGCCAAGCAGAAGCATCTAATAAAACATTAATTAAAATCCTCAAAATATTGGTCAATAAATCCGGCCGAGATTGGCACATTCAACTATATCCTTTGTGGGCTTATCGAACTAGCGTTCGCACTCCCACGGGCACTTCACCTTTTGTTTTGGTTTATGGCGCTGAAGCAGTTTTTCCCTTTGAATTAGAAGTTCCTTCTTTGGCTCTACTACTTCAAGATACTGAAGTAGGAGATGAATATCGTGTTGGAAGATTTAGTCAACTGGAACTCCTAGATGAGAAGCGCATCAATGCTTTGGAGCATCTTCGTGCCTACCAAAACAAGCTCAAGCGAGCATACCTCAAGAAAGTTCATCATCGATCCTTTGAGATCGACGACCTTGTCTTAAAAGAAAATAAAAAAATACTAATGCAACTAAAGATCTTAAAGGTAAATTTGAACCTAACTGGCTTGGGCCATATGTCATCACTGCTAAATTTGGATCA
This sequence comes from Wollemia nobilis, assembly GCA_028583015.1. Taxonomy (NCBI): domain Eukaryota; kingdom Viridiplantae; phylum Streptophyta; class Pinopsida; order Araucariales; family Araucariaceae; genus Wollemia; species Wollemia nobilis. Next base: position 1,150,655 of record JAQPPZ010016361.1, read on the forward strand.
GGAGCATACCGATTAGCTACCTTATATGGTAAAGATCTTAAAGAACCTATGAACATTATGCATCTTAAACGCTATTATGCATAACATTTGGTCATTTCATCATTGTATATATTGTTATTTTGCATATTGTTTCATTTTTTAGTCATCCATATAATTTTTTTTCAAAAATAGTAACAGTATTTATTCTTTCCATTCATAAATTAAAATCAAAATATAAAACTTCAAAATCATCAAAATCATCAAAAACATCTTTTATTTTCGTACTCGTCAATTCTTGAAGTATTGCAGTTATATTTCCAATTATTTTGGATAAATTAGCATTTATTTGGAATCCCGCACTTTCACACCCACATGAATAAATATCTTGATTTTACTTTGTATGATTATTAATCTCTCTTATATCAAAGTCCATAGTTGAATTAAATAAAGTTTTGAGCATAGAGAACTGATCTTGTTATTTACTTAAACCAAGTATATCTCTTCACATTAAAATGATTTCATTGCAAATTCGATATGATGCTACATAGTAGAAATGGTTTCTTGAGCGAAAAGTTTCCCTTGCTATCCTATCATGCACATGGTCTAGAATCTTTGAGAATTGGCAAAAGGACAAGCTCACCCCTACCCAGAATAAAAATCCCTTGCTCTACAGCCAATCCGAGCAAGTATCCCTAGTATAGGAAGAAAAAGAAAAGTCAAAGAAAATGAGAAAAAAGAAAAATATTATTTTGTACCATCGCAACAATATTTCAGCATTGTCTCAGTTCCAAGCAAAAATACAAAAAAAAAAAAAGAAAGAGAAGAAAAGAAAAAAAGAAGAAGCAAAAAGCAATAAAATCCCTTTCCCTACCCCTTGAAAAAGAAAAGAAGGGTGAATGAGCTTGAATCCTTGGAATTCTCAATTATTCGAAAACTGAGGTAAGCCCCATAACAGGCGGTTTGTGCCCAACCCGCTTGGCCTTGGGTAATCCCTAGCATGGTGATATGTCTGTCACATTAGCGACCTTATTTTGTATAGAACTATGTTGGCTTATGGATTAGCTAGCTCTTGATGACCTAACTTACATAGTAGTCTGGTACGGTTACATGCATATAAATCATGGTCAACGAACACTCATTTGGTTAATTCAAATTACTTGTATCAAATTATCTTGCTCAAAATTGGTAAATGAACCATACAATTGCACACACATTTGTATTTGAGAGATTTTGTATCATTATGATAAATCAAGATCGGCAAAGAACTCACATCTGCACATGGGGTTCCTTATAAATCTACATTTTGTCTTTGAGATAGTTTAAAATATCTTTGCAATTCTTTTTGAATCATTTCATCTTCTTATTTAAGAACATTTGTTTAGTATAAAAACAATTACATACATATTTCTTTCCAAAATCTAAAAACTTCCTTCAAAACATGCAATAAAGTCACCTTTCTTTATATATTTGACTTCCGCAACGATGGTATAGTTCCAAAACCTAAACTGGAATTTTATGCCTAGCGCAAGTCCTTATCTTATATTTTGTTTATTTATCAAAAATCAATCATGCCATAAAACTATTATATCAATTTCCTTTTTGGATTTCGTGATGATGGTATAAGTCTATACCTATAATTCTATGCCTAGCGCAAACCATTGTTCCAATTTTATTTTCCCATTCATTTTAATTCATAAAAAACATATGGCTTACATCATTATGTTACACAATTATGTTTTAAAAAGAACGAACACTTTTTCTATTTCATTTCATTATGTCAACATTCAATTTTGCAATGATGGTCTAATTCCTAGGGAATTATTCAAAAATTTTATCACACTTAGGAATTTATGCCTAGCAAAAATCATATTTCTTTTATATTTCATGCATAATATTTTCATGGAAATCTGAAAACAAATCATCACCATCATCATTTTTCATCATCACAACACAAAGTCTTAAGAAAGTCTCTTAAGCATTCTTTTACTTTTAACAATATTTCTATACTGGGATTAGCTTGACGACCTAGCGAGCGGTGACTCCATGAAATGGTCTATAACAACGACAATGTCCTTTGAAATTATTGTTAGAAGTCCCTTTTATTTTTCATCAACTTACACCAAAACAACCATTTTTTTACATCAGATTATTCCATTTAAATTTTATGGCATGACATAAAATTATAATTTATTTCCAATGACATAATTACATGAATAATCAATCAACAAATCCAAAATTGAAACATCATAAAACATGTGGACAAGTCATATCATAAAAAGCTATATATATATATCACAATATATGTACATCATCTCAAAACTGGATTGGTATGCCACAATCAATACCCTGGCATACTCAATCCTCTCCAAAAAAAAATATAATAATAATATATACAATCTCTATCCAATCTGTAGAAGCTAGCCTCGAGAAGCCCTCGAGATCTCTACCTCATCTCCTCTCCCACCCTGGTGTGGAGGAGGTGGTCCCATAGAGGTTTGTGCTGTGTCTCGGGTCCTCATCGTCGATCGTGAGGATGTCCTCGATGATCCCATCATGATCGACTCCGCAATGGGGGCTGGCAATGGTATCCTCTGGTTCTCTGGAACCACATGATAGTACAACCTCTGGTAGAATGCGGTCTGAGCAATAGACCACACCAGATCCTGAGTGCTCACCCCTCCGCTCCGAGCCCTGAGCCATGTAGCCTCATCCTGCAGTGTCTGCACCTGAGCCCGAAGGCGGGAAACCTCAGCCCAAAGAGCCGCCATCTCGCTGCTCTCCCCTACCTCGACACCCTTGCCCTTATTGGGCGATGGTGGCCTCTCCCCCTACTGAGAAGGGAATCCCTCCTCCCTCCTCCCTATCCTCTGTGGTCTCTATGGAGCCTGTGCCATCCTCTGGCGTCTCTCCTATGGAGACCATCGTTGCTCTCTCTCATCGTGACCCTGTGCTGCCTCAATAGCAGCCTGGTGTCGCCTCCCCATCCATCGCACCATGGCATGCATCGAACCCTATGCCCTCATCATCCAAGGAGGGTGGATGCCTACGTACCAGGCATCGTATCCATCGATGACCCCAACGTCGTCCCCATCCATTGGCTGGATGGGGGCATCATCCACATCTTGGCTCTAGAATCGTTGCATATCCGGAGCCCCGCTTAGTGTGGTATTATCCCAAACAGTCCGGGAATACTCATAGTCCCTGAGAGATGGGATCCCAGTTGAAGACCGAACTGTCACAAAACTCGGTCATAGCGGTGGAGCTCTACCTCTCCTCGCTCCATCCTCAACCAACAGACTCGCCTGATGCGAGCCAGCTCCTGCCCATCCTTTGCCCACCCTGGATGCTCTCTCCATGGCCTCCAGGTGATCTGGTCTGGGATGAGGTCGTCTAGCAACCTCCATGACATCGGTAGATCTATCCGCCGTTGTGACCCTCTCTGTAGCCACCAATAGAAAACCCTCTCTGTAGCCACCAATAGAAAACCTGGGGTCTCTCCTAGTCAACCCCTGTTAATGGGAGTCCTATCGGCACCAAACCTACAGTAGTGATGTCAAAACCAGACATCGGCCTCCCTTGTATACGACCCCATGTAGGATCCTATACAAGAGGCATAGTACAAAGCTGCCCCATGCAAATTTGTACTCATGGTCTCTCATGTCATAGACCACATCTGAAAGGAGCCAGGGTAATCTGCACCCGCTCTGGTGGCACAGTAGTAGGCCACCCACTATCCTAGCCAAAACCCGAGTCAACCTAGATGCCCCAGGCATCTACCTTAGAGACTCGATGTTCACTCCGCCCTTCTCTAGGGCGAAGCTCGGGTCTCCGCTCAGTCTCATCATAGCTTGGCCTTGATTGGTCGTAGGAGTCATCAACCGTCCTTGTATGGGGATCCTCAAGATCCTCCATACGTCCTCTAGTGTGGGAGCCATCTCCCCTATCGGTAACCAAAAGCAGGATGACCCCGGATACCATCTCTCTGCTAGGGCTATCAGTAGCCCCATGTCTGTCGGTACTTGTGGCATCTTTGCCACATGTTGTAGTCCAACCTATGCTAGTCGGTCTCGCTCTACCTGGTTGAGCATGGCCACATCATCCCTCAACCCCTGTATTTCCATTCTCGACTCTTTAGTAATCCCCTCTGCAAAACAAACAATAAAAAAATAAAATTCATTAATAAACCAATCATTAAAATCAATTAAATGCAATTCAAACAAACTTAATTTCATAAAAATGATGATATCGTCCACCATTGGATGATATCGTCCTAAATTGGGTAAAATCATCCTTTGTAGGATGAAATCATCTTCGATTTCACAACTTGGGGATCACCCCTTGTTGGACGGGATCGCCCCTATTCCGTGATTTCGCCCTCAGACGAAATCGACGATCTAGGGACGATTTCAACGAAATTGGGATGATTTCATCCCGACGTCGTCGACGGCCTAAAAACGGCCGCGATGCCCCAAAACAGTCAAAATTTTAATCAAAAATTGCACAAATCAAATTAAAAACATAATGCATCAAGTTTAGATCCTTACTCGTAGCCCGCGCCGGACCTTTGTCGATCTGTTCACTATCTTGACCATTTTTGTCTGCAGAGCTCTCAAACAATAAAAAATGAACAATACAAATGAATTAGGGTTTTACCCTATTTTTCTTAATTTTATTTAAAAAACAACATTTTTAATTTTGCTTTTTCGCGCTTTTACCTCAAACGTTCGATTTGGGTAAAAACATGGAGGGGGCACCATAGTAAGTAGTCGTACGATTCGACCTAGAATCATCGTCTAAAAAATGGAGTAAATTTTTGCTTTCTTGTAAAACGGGAAGAACTCGTCTTTAACGCATTTTCTTCAAAAAATTCACTAAAGAGGGGGCAAAATGTAGCACCCTAAAATTGGTGCAGTTAAACCTTAGTAAAAAGATAAAAATTTGAATTTTAACCCAAAACCACCCGTTAACCGCTCCCCTTGTTTTTCGTGCCATTTTTAGGATTTGTTTTGACCGTTGGACGATATCGTCGACGATCGGACGAAATCGTCCCAGATCCGACGAAATCATCTAGAAGAGAATGTCCAGATGATTTCGTCCCAAAACTAAATTTTCATAATTAGCTTCTGTTTCAACGACTTCTCTAACTTGGGCAGAAAGCGTGTCTGCGTAGTTAGAGTCTCCCCCGTTGGAGATCTCCCAAATTGGGATGATCTCCAACCTCCTAACCTCTCCCTAATCCTATATAAACTAGGATTTTCTCAGTTTATCCCCCTGGATGACTGATTTCCCTACAACTTTAACTTTTTGTGCATTAGAACACCTTCATACCTTCGTTTGCATTGCGTATTTCAAGTTTTCTTGTAGGAATTTTACTATTTTTCAGCCGGAGCAAGCTCGGATCGTCACAAGTGATTCCAGATGATTTCGAACGATCCTATCATAGATCGGCGATGATCTCGTATGATTTGAGGTGATCTCGATTGCAGTCCAGATTGGGGGCAATCAGAGCCCAAAGTTTGCATTTCTTTATCTTCTCTCTTCATTTCTTTATGCATTAACTTATTTTATTCTATTTTCTGCATCCTAGAGTTCACCTCATTTAGCATAGATGCATGATAAAGTTAAAATAAATTATTAAATTAATGCATTTCCTTTAATTGCTATCTAGATCTATCATTTAGGCAAAATTACTGTCATTTCTATCATTTCCCCTTGCTTTTGTAGTTGCATTTTTGTTTTTTGGTATCTGTTTATGTGATTGTAGGTTTTTGAAAAATTCATCAGATCGACGATGATCTCGTCTGATCTCAGAAGACCAACTGAGATCTGAGATGATTCTATTCAATTTCAGATGATAATGTAAGATTTGAGATGATCTTGACTACTACAAACCTCAGAATCTTCATCAGACATCCGGAATCAGGTATATTCTATCTTATTTAGCATACTTTCTGTGTTTAGCACTTATTTATGTTCTCTGTATTCATATAAATCAACATTGGCATATAGAATAGCTTAGATTCATCTTGGCCAAACCTAGGAATTGAATGATTAAAGTACAAAATGAACACATCAAACCTACTCTCAACCTAGGCGTGGAAACTGCCACTCAAAAGTTTCCTGGTGAACCCACCATCCGTCGAAAATTCACCCTTATACCCCTCCCCCGAGAGGCGCGACCTTCAAAGGGCCTCTCAGTCCGAGGTATTGTCCCATCCTTCTCGCATCCCCCTTCCGGGCGTGGATCCTATAGCCTGAAGGTAAGGATGCAAAAAATTTGGAGCGATACGGGAAAAAATGGGTGAATGGGTTAATTATTGAGTTACCATAAAAAAAGGCTTATTTCTCCAATGAGTTGATGTGATCGATCAACAATTGATAGGCTTCTAGAAAAATTATGTTGGTTACTCATCTTTGATTTTTATGAGGTGGAAGTGGTATATTTTGATGTTGATGAGGTGGTGGATGTGTGTTATCAATAGGAATTTCACCATAAGGTAAATCAAGACATATATCGATTTGGTCATGATACCTTGGTTGATGTTCTTCATAGGCTTCATACTCCTACTAATAGGGATGTGGTTGATATTTTTGGGTGGATGTTGTTCTTGGTAATGAGTGGGTGGTGGCCAATGGCATTGGGGGTGAGATGGATGTGGGTGTATATAGGGTGGAAGATTTTGGTTTGGGCAAGGTGGGAGATTATGGTGTTGCATTGGGTGATCTTGATGATGTTGAATTTTTCAATCTGATGTGCATGCATGGGTGGATTTTGGTGGATTATTCATTGTAAATGTTGCTGTTGACCAGGGATTGGCTTGGATACTTGATGAAAGTGATTGGCTTGGATACTTGATGAAAGTGATTGGCTTGTTTGGATGTATGAGGGTGGTACACACATGTACCGGTTATGTGAATAGGTAATAACTAAGCACACACCCCAAAAGGGTTGATAATTTATTTTTCAAGACCACATGAGGCTACATTAACCCAATGTTGTGGGTGAATGATATGTTTTACATAGGTAGGTGGTGCAGAAGCACAACAAACTTGAGTAGGTCATTTATCATAAGAGGTGGAGGGATCATTAGGATCAAAACATCTCAACACATGAGTAGACATGGAAGGTTTGTTATGATTTTTGTTAATGTATGTGTCCACATAATCACATTCAAGGTTCAACCATGGGTGCTCAACTATAATAGCTTGGACATCCATGTTTTGATATGGAGTGTATACCTATTCTTGATGCAATGGAGATGTAGGGTGAGATGGAATGTGAATGCATGGTATAAACCTCCTAGGTGATCCAGTGTGGAAGTAAGTGTCCTTATAGATGGCACATAGGGTGGAATGGTTTAGATATTCGATATCATGATCAACATCAAGGGATGTGAGCATATTTATAATAGTGATGTCCAACATGGTGGAGTCAATGCAATGGTAGATGATATTCGAGTCATATTGGACACCTTACCCCTCATGTGGACCAAGGTCTTAGTGAGAGGGTGTATTAGGAAAGTTGCCTTGTTTATTAGGTTGGAAATGATCCATGACTCTTTATGGTGAATTGGGGGTGTTTCCTCATGTTTGATCTTGACTGTATGTTATGACCATAAGCTAGGTAAACAAAGTAAAATTTCTAAACTACACAAACAAAGAAATCAAAGAAACCAAGAAATATGGTTTTATCATTAACATTTGAAGAACACAAGCTTATACTGAGAGGGGGGGTGAACAGTATAAGACCACTTTTTACTTTTCTTTCCCAAACAGTATTAATCAATATAATCAATGGCAATATCAATAGCAATAACCAAAGCAATGCACCAATCATCACACACAATAGAGACACCACAATTTACGTGGTTCACCCAATGTGGGCTACTCCATGGAGAAAATATTTTACTAAAACTTTCTCAATCAATCTCTTGGGAATCCTTCCCAATTACAATGTTTATGGACCTCTATCCAAAGGAGATGTTGATCCCCTAAATCTCAAGTTCGTGGATCTCTTCCACAGGAGAACTCTTTCCCCTTCTGCTCTGGCTAGTGATCTTCTAGAAGACTTTGTCTCTCTACTGCACTGACTGGTGGATCTCTCTCCACTTGAAGACTCCTCACTCAGATCTGTCTTCAATTGTCCTGGCTGTTGGATCTCTATCCACTGAGACTCTGTCCTCTATACTCTATCACCTCCAAAGCTCTATCAATAGGCTCACTCAAAACCTTCTCAAATCTGCTCAATAGGCTCACTCAGAACCTGCTCAAATCTGCTCAATAGGCTCACTCAGAACCTGCTCAAATATTCTCAATAGGCTCACTCAGAACCTGCTCAAATCTGCTCAATAGGCTCACTCAGAACCTGCTCAAATATGCTCAATAAGCTCACTTAGAACTTGTCCAAATATGCTCAAAAATCTCACTCAGAACTTGTCCAAATATACTCAACAAGCTCACTAACTTCCAAATCTCAACAAGCTCACTCAACTTGTCCAAAATAACCCCAAACCCATCTCTCAATAAGTCCTCTCTAGAACTTGCTCAAATCTGCTCAATAAGTCCTCTCTAGGACTTGCTCAAATATGCATAGCAAGCTTTCACAAAAGCTTACTCAAAATCAGTCCACAAGCCTTCTCAAAGACTTACCTCAAATATGCTTAACAAGTCCACATAGAACTTGTCCAATCTCATAGAATCATAAAGAGAATTGTTAGAGACTCAATATGTTCTATACTCAATGCTCAATCAATATCTCAACTCAATCTCATAGAAGCATAAAGAGAATTGTTAGAGACTCAATATGTTCTATACTCAAATCCCAATCTCAACTCAAATCAATCTCATAGAAGCATAAAGAGAATTGTTAGAGACTCAATATGTTCTATACTCAAATCTCAATCTCAACTCAAATCAATCTCATAGAAGCATAAAGAGAATTGTTAGAGACTCAATATGTTCTATACTCAAATCCCAATCTCAACTCAAATCAATCTCATAGAAGCATAAAGAGAATTGTTAGAGACTCAATATGTTCTATTCTCAAATCTCAATCTCAACTCAAATCAGAATATAGAATAGTTTGTTTTATGGAACTTGAACAACCACTTCACACATTCACTTGACTAGGCTCAAACAACTCTACTCAACCAATCACCTCAAGGAACAACTCTTTCTCACAAACCCTAGTCCAAGCATGAATCAATCAACTCAAAATGTTTCCAACAATGCTCAACCACAAATCTCACATAACAATGATACTCATGTTCTTTTCTAACTCAAGTTCAAGTTCTTTGCTCAACCAATGGGCTTCAACAACAATGCTTATAAAACAAGGTTTAATCACAACTCTCAAACCAGAAAACCTTGAAGCATTTAAACCAACACTTTCGAAAAGGAAACCACAATCAATCCTTTTCTCTCCAATGATATTTCAGAAATCAACCACCATAAACAATCAATAGAAGAATATTGCCCATACCTTATTAATGCCAAGAAGTTGTCCACAAAATCTGCCACACTCAACACAACTTTCCTTTCCAATCTCAATGAGGGTTAGTGGACTTCAAATAATAATCACAAAATAAAGCATAACTCAATTTACACCTTTTTACTCCAACTCAATAATCACATCCACCAAAGATATATTCAATAACCCTCAAGCAAAATATTTTTCTCAAGAATGTTTCAATAATTAAAAGCACTCTCCAAATAACATCTCAACAATGTGCCAAATAAGTAATAATCCTTATTACTCCTCAAACCACTTATACCCTAAAAGAAATTAAAATCTATGCCTACTTACTTATCTCTCCAAAAACCACTTTTACTATAAAATTTATGCACAGATTTTAAACTAACTTTTAGCACCCAATAAAACAAAAAATTTGTTTTAATTTTCTTTTACAACTTTAATGCATACCTTGGCACGAATTTTAGAATATCAAACACAACATATAAACCTTGGCAGCATGCGCACGAAAAACCACAACCAACGCACTATTTCCCTTTTACACAGCAAAAGGGAGTTCGCAGGATTCGAACCTGAGTCCTGCGGCTCCTGCATCCTAACAGACGCTTGCGCACCACGTGAGCTAGCGCTCCACACAAGACCAAAAGCGCCTCACTCTCCTTTATCCTCCACGCAACAACCAACGCAAAACAGATTCCTCCTTTCTCAAGCAAAATGAAGTGCACGTGATTTGAACACTCAACCACTTGCCTCCCAACACCTTTGTACTGCTCGAGTTGCCAATAGGCCACACTGCCCACGATGTCTTTGGATTCGACCACACCTCAACTTATTCGCTGCCTCTGCCTTTAAACGTTTTTCACACGAGCTCTTTTCACTTTCTAATAATCGCATTAACCACAAGAGCAAGGATGAGGAATAATAAACCTTAGTCATCCTTTTATAGTCTTCTCCCTCATATTCGACGACGTCGATGGATTACTTTTATTTTTAATTTTAAAATTTAAATTTAAATTTTAAATAATTTAAAATTTAAACTAAATATTTAAAATTAAATATCTCCATCACCGGGGCACCTTTTTCGATGAAACGAAAAGCCAACTTGGGTTTTAAGAAAAACCCATTTCAGATCTGCCATCCATGGTTTTAAATAAAACCTTTTATTTTTCCTGCCTTGGTTTTCACAAAAAGACTTTCCTTGCACTTTTCACAAAACATAGTGCATGCCATCATAGATCCTTTTGACATCAAATAACCTTTTGACATCAATGACAACATTTTAGCTTAGGGACTCAAAATGTCCAACAATCTCCCCCTTTGTCATTGATGGCAACCCATATCCATTTACTAAAATCTGACCTTCTTTTTTGCTCCCCCTAGGACTTTGCTCCCCATGGCTCAATGCTCTCTCAAATATCAAATCTCTCCCCATATAAAAAACTTTCCCCAATATACACAAATCTCTCCCCCTTTGACATCAATGGCAAAGGGTCACCTTTGGGGCTCGGGGCTAAGAATGAGCCTCTTAGCTTAGCCCCTCCCCCACCTCCTCATGAGGTGGTTAATTCTGGGGTGGGAGTATTTCTACTCCCCGAAAGCATAGATCTTTACCTTTATCTTTCTCTCTTCTTTTGTGAGTTTTTTGAATCCTCTCACTATTTCTTTCCAAGATATCATCCCTATTCCTATCATCATTTCTGTTCCTATTTGTGCTCTTGTTTTCATCCATGTTCCTGTTCTTGTTATTTTTTGAGTCTCTATTATTTTTTGAGTCTCTATTCCTGTTCATGTTCCTATTCCCCATTCATATTCATGTACCTGTTCCTATTCCTGTTCATGTCCATATTCCTATTCTTGTTCCTGTTCCTATTCTCATCCATGTTCCTATTCCTATTCATACCTACTTTTGGAATATTTGCTCTACACCATCTTGCTATGTGACCATCATTATTGCACTTATAACACTTAATGTTATTATTCCTTGGAGGTGCAAATGTCTTAGGATTCCTCCTAGTGAAGCCATATCCTCTTCTATCATGAACCCTGCAATTCATTGCCTTGTGACCAAACTCATTACATGAGTAGCAATACCCATGGAAAAGTTGTCCTTTCCCATATACCTGTCTTTCATATGTCCTGCACTGTGAAGCCATGTGCCCAAACCTGTGACATGAAAAACATCTTCCATTGAAGAAACCTTGCCTAGACCCCATTGGTCTCTTAGTCTCTTCTACTTGTTTCCTGTTCCATATGTTCCTTACTTGTGCATTGTTCCTTTCCTTGTTGAACTTTCTATTATCCAAATTATCCTTAGAAGTCTCACTCTCTATTTTACTTACTTCTTTTGACTCTTCTTATTTTTTGGTGTTTGAGCTTGACTCTCCTTTTTCTGCTTCCTATTTTCCTTGTTCTTCTTTAGAACTAAGTCCTGTTATGGTGACTGATGACCTTTGTGCATTGATAGTCCTTTCCAAGGTCTTTGAATTTTCCTCAAACTTGTGTAGCTTGTCCTTAGAACCTTTTACTTCCATCCTTAGTGAAACTATCTCATGCTCTAATATTTCACACTCTAGATCTTTTGTCTTTAATTTTTTGGCCATACCTTCTTCAATTTTTCTTGTCTCTTCAACTTTGATTTTGAAGTTGGTGAGTTCTTGTAGAAACCTTGCTTTTGCTTTCTCATCTTCTTGAGCTTGAACCCTTAATCCTGAGTTCTCCCTTTTTAATTCTTCAAGAGTAATCATAAGCCTTTCACATTCTATCTCTTTTACCTTTGACTGTTCAATCATACCTTCTTCAACTCTTCTTGCTTTTTCAACCTTATCTCTCAAGTCAGAGATATCCTATAGAAGCTTTGTCTTACATTTCTCATCTTCTTGTATTTGAGCCTTCAATTCTAAATTCTCTCTTTTCAATTCAATAAGTTCCTTAAGAGTGGCTTCCTCCTTTTATTTTTTTGAATCTTCCTCTTCTTCAATTTCTTCTATTGTCCAAAGTGGAGTTTCTTCTTGATACCTACTTTGATTATTCCTGTTATCCTTTTTTGACTCATTCTTTAGAACTTCAAATTTGAGAGAATCATCTTCATCTTCATTGCTATCAAACCCATTGCAATAACTTGCATCATGACCGAGTTGACCACAAACAAAACATTCTTGTGGACAATAAGTTGCATGGTGACCTATGTTCCCACATCTAGTACAAAACTTTATCAGTTTAGATATTTCTCCATTACTTGATTCATCTCTTGAATCTATTTCCATTTTTCCTCCCAACACAACAATATTAAACTCATCTTCCTTTTCTTTCATGACCATAGGTGTTCTTTTCTTCTTGTGTCTCATGCTTCTACTCTTGCCTTTCTTTGCCATTTGTGTTCTTGTAGGATCTTCCTTCAAGTTGTTAAACTTCTTTCAAAGGAACCAGCTCTGATACCAATTGAAGAACACAAGCTTATACTGAGAGGGGGGTGAACAAGTATAAGACCACTTTTTACTTTTCTTTCCCAAATAATATTAATCAATATAATCAATGGCAATATCAATAGCAATAACCAAAGCAATGCACAAATCATCACACACAATAGAGACACCACAATTTATGTGGTTCACCCAATGCGGGCTACTCCACGGAGAAAATATTTCACTAAAAATTTCTCAATCAATCTCATGGGAATCCTTCCCAATTACAATGTTTATGGACCTCTATCCAAAGGAGATGTTGATCCCCTAAATCTCAAGTTCGTGGATCTCTTCCATAGGAGAACTCTTTCCCCTTCTGCTCTGGCTAGTGATCTTCTAGAAGACTTTATCTCTCTGCTGCACTAACTGGTGGATCTCTCTCCACTTGAAGACTCCTCACTCAGATCTATCTTCAATTGTCCTGGCTATTGGATCTCTATCCACTGAGACTCTATCCTCTATACTCTATCACCTCCAAAGCTCTATCAATAGGTTCACTCAGAACCTTCTCAAATATTCTCAATAGGTTCACTCAAAACCTACTCAAATCTGCTCAATAGGCTCACTCAGAACCTGCTCAAATATGCTCAATAGGCTCACTCAGAACCTGCTCAAATCTACTCAATAGGCTCACTCAAAACCTACTCAAATCTGCTCAATAAGTTCCCAAACCTCTCAACCTCAACATTCTCAACTCACAACTTCTCAAATCTGCTCAATAAGTCCTCTCTAGGACTTGCTCAAATCTGCATAGCAAGCTTTCACAAAAGCTTACTCAAAATCAGTCCACAAGCCTTCTCAAAGACTTACCTCAAATCGCTTAACAAGCTCCAGCATGAACTTGTCCTAATCTCATAGAATCATAAAGAGAATTGTTAGAGACTCAATATGTTCTAATACTCAATGCTCAATCAATATCTCAACTCAATCTCATAGAAGCATAAAGAGAATTGTTAGAGACTCAATATGTTCTATACTCAAATCCCAATCTCAACTCAAATCAATCTCATAGAAGCATAAAGAGAATTTTTAGAGACTCAATATGTTCTATACTCAAATCCAATCTCAACTCAAATCAATCTCATAGAAGCATAAAGAGAATTGTTAGAGACTCAATATGTTCTATACTCAAATCCCAATCTCAACTCAAATCAATCTCATAGAAGCATAAAGAGAATTGTTAGAGACTCAATATGTTCTATTCTCAAATCTCAATCTCAACTCAAATCAGAATATAGAATAGTTTGTTTTATGGAACTTGAACAACCACTTCACACATTCACTTGACTAGGCTCAAACAACTCTACTCAACCAATCACCTCAAGGAACAACTCTTTCTCACAAACCCTAGTCCAAGCATGTATCAATCAACTCAAAATATTTCCAACAATGCTCAACCACAAATCTCACATAACAATGATACTCATGTTCTTTTCTAACTCAAGTTCAAGTTCTTTGCTCAACCAATGGGCTTCAACAACAATGCTTATAAAACAAGGTTTAATCACAACACTCAAACCAGAAAACCTTGAAGCATTTAAACCAACACTTTCGAAAAGGAAACCACAATCAATCCTTTTCTCTCCAATGATATTTCAGAAATCAACCACCATAAACAATCAATAGAGAATATTGCCCATACCTTATTAATGCCAAGAAGTTGTCCATAAAATCTGCCACACTCAACACAACTTTCCTTTCCAATCTCAATGAGGGTTAGTGGACTTCAAATAATAATCACAAAATAAAGCATAACTCAATTTACACCTTTTTACTCCAACTCAATAATCACATCCACCAAAGATATATTCAATAACCCTCAAGCAAAATATTTTTCTCAAGAATGTTTCAATAATTAAAAGCACTCTCCAAATAACATCTCAACAATGTGCCAAATAAGTAATAATCCTTATTACTCCTCAAACCACTTATACCCTAAAGAAATTAAAATCTATGCCTACTTACTTATCTCTCCAAAAACCACTTTTACTATAAAATTTATGCACAGATTTTAAACTAACTTTTAGCACCCAATAAAACAAAAATTTGTTTTAATTTTCTTTTACAACTTTAATGCATACCTTGGCACGAATTTCAGAATATCAAACACAACATATAAACCTTGGCAGCATGCGCACGAAAAACCACAACCAATGCACTATTTCCCTTTTACACAGAAAAAGGGAGTTCACAGGATTCGAACCTGAGTCCTGCGGCTCCTGCGTCCTAACAGATGCTTGCGCACCATGTGAGCTAGCGCTCCACACAAGACCAAAAGTGCCTCACTCTCCTTTATCCTCCATGCAACAGCCAACACAAAATAGATTCCTCCTTTCTCAAGCAAAATGAAGTGCACGTGATTCGAACACTCAACCACTTGCCTCCCAACACCTTTGCGCTGCTCGAGTTGCCAATAGGCCACACTGCCCATGATGTCTTTGGATTCGACCACACCTCAACTTATTCATTGCCTCTACCTTTAAACGTTTTTCACATGAGCTCTTTTCGCTTTCTAATAATCGCATTAACCACAAGAGCAAGGATGAGGAATAATAAACCTTAGTCATCCTTTTTATAGTCTTCTCCCTCATATTCGATGACGTCGGTGGATTACTTTTATTTTAATTTTAAAATTTAAAATTTTAAATAATTTAAAATTTAAACTAAATATTTAAAATTAAATATCTCCATCACCGGGGCACATTTTTCGATGAAACGAAAAGCCAACTTGGGTTTTAAGAAAAACCCATTTCAAATCTGCCATCCATGGTTTTAAATAAAACCTTTTATTTTTCCTACCTTGGTTTTCACAAAAAACTTTCCTTGCACTTTTCACAAAACATAGTGCATGCCATCATAGATCCTTTTGACATCAAATAACCTTTTGACATCAATGACAACATTTTAGCTTAGGGACTCAAAATGTCCAACAATCTCCCCCTTTGTCATTGATGGCAACCCATATTCATTTACTAAAATCTGACCTTCTTTTCTGCTCCCCTAGGACTTTGCTCCCCCTGGCTCAATGCTCTCTCAAATATCAAATCTCTCCCCATATCAAAAACTTTCCTCAATATACACAAATCTCTCCCCCTTTGACATCAATGGCAAAGGGTCACCTTTGGGGCTCGGGGCTAAGAATGAGCCTCTTAGCTTAGCCCCTCCCCCACCTCCACATGAGGTGGTTAATTATGGGGTGGGAGTATTTCTACTCCCCGAAAGCACTGCTCTTTACCTTTATCTTTCTCTCTTCTTTTCTGAGTTTTTTGAATCCTCTCATTATTTCTTTCCAAGTCATCATCCCTTTCCTTCATTCTTTTTCTTTTTCTTGTTCTCATCCATGTTCTCTCTTCTTTTCTTTTTTCTTTTCTTTTTCTTTTCTTTTCTTTCATACTTCTTCTGGAATATTTTCTCTACACCATATTGTTGTGTGACCATCATTATTGTACTTATAACACTTAATGTTATTATTCCTTGGAGGTGCAAATGTCTTAGGATTTCTCCTAGTGAAGCCATATCCTCTTCTATCATGAACCTTGCAATTCATTGCCTTGTGACCAAACTCATTACATGAGTAGCAATACCCATGGAAAAGTTGTCCTTTCCCATATTCCTGTATTTCATGTGTCCTGCATTGTGAAGCCATGTGCCCAAACCTGTGACATGAAAAACATCTTCCATTGAAGAAACCTTGCCTAGACCCCATTGGTCTCTTAGTCTCTTCTACCTGTTTCCTGTTCCATCTGTTCCTTACTTGTGCATTGTTCCTTTCCTTGTTGAACTTTCTATTGTCCAACTTATCCTTAGAAGTCTCACTCTCTCTTTTACTTACTTCTTTTGACTCTTCTTCTTTTCTGGTGTTTGAGCTTGACTCTCCTTTTTCTGCTTCATGTTTCCCTTGTTCTTCTTTAGAACTAAGTCCTGTTATGGTGATTGATGACTTTTGTGCATTGATAGTCCTTTCCAAGGTCTTTGAATTTTCCTCAAACTTGTGTAGCTTGTCCTTAGAACCTTTTACTTCCATCCTTAGTGAAACTATCTCATGCTCTAATCTTTCACACTCTAGATCTTTTGTTTTTAATTTTTTGGCCATACCTTCTTCAATTTTTCTTGTCTCTTCAACTTTGATTTTGAAGTTAGTGAGTTCCTGTAGAAACCTTGCTTTTTCTTTCTCATCTTCTTGAGCTTGAACCCTTAATCCTGAGTTCTCCCTTTTTAATTCTTCAAGAGTAATCATAAGCCTTTCACATTCTATCTCTTTTACCTTTGACTATTTAATCATACCTTCTTCAACTCTTCTTGCTTTTTCAACCTTATCTCTCAAGTCAGAGATATCCTATAGAAGCTTTGTCTTACATTTCTCATCTTCTTGTATTTGAGCCTTCAATTCTAAATTCTCTCTTTTCAATTCAATAAGCTCCTTAAGAGTGGCTTCCTCCTTTTCTTTTTCTGAATCTTCCTCTTCTTCAATTTCTTCTATTACTAAAAGTAGAGTTTCTTCTTCATACCTACTTTGACTGTTCTTGTTATCCTTTCTTGAACCAATCTCTAGGATTTCATTTTTGAGAATATCATCTTCATCTTCACTACTACTAAACCCATTACAATATCTTGCATCATGGCCAAGTTGACCACAAACAAAACATTCTTGTGGACAATAAGTTGCATGGTGACCTGTGTTCCCACATCTGGTACAAAACTTTATCAAGTCTGGATATTTCTCCATTACTTGATTCATCTCTTGAATCTATTTCCATGTGTCCTCCCAACACAACAATATTAAACTCATCTTCCTTTTCTTTCATGACCATAGGTGTTCTTTTCTTCTTGTGTCTCATGCTTCTACTCTTGCCTTTCTTTGCCATTTGTGTTCTTGTAGGATCTTCCTTCAAGCTATTAAACTTCTTTCGAAGGAACCGACTCTGATACCAATTGAAGAACACAAGCTTATACTGAGAGGAGGGGTGAACAGTATAAGACCACTTTTTACTTTTCTTTCCCAAATAGTATTAATCAATATAATCAATGGCAATATCAATAGCAATAACCAAAGCAATGCACAAATCATCACACACAATAGAGACACCATAATTTAACATGGTTCACCCAATGTGGGCTACCTCCACGGAGAAAATATTTCTTCTAAAAATTTCTCAATTAATCTCATGGGAATCCTTCCCAATTACAATGTTTATGGACCTCTGTCCAAAGGAGATGTTGATCCCCTAAATCTCAAGTTCATGGATCTCTTCCACAGGAGAACTCTTTCCCCTTCTGCTCTAGCTAGTGATCTTCTAGAAGACTCTGTCTCTCTACTGTATTGACTTGTGGATCTCTCTCCACTTGAAGACTCCTCACTCAGATCTATCTTCAATTGTCCTAGCTGCTGGATCTCTATCCACTGAGACTCTGTCCTCTATACTCTATCACCTCCAAAGCTCTATCAATAGGTTCACTCAGAACCTTCTCAAATATGCTCAATAGGTTCACTCAAAACCTCCAAATATGCTCAATAGGCTCACTCAGAACCTACTCAAATCTACTCAATAGGCTCACTCAAAACCTACTCAAATATGCTCAATAGGCTCACTCAAAACCTGCTCAAATATTCTCAATAGGCTCACTCAAAACCTACTCAAATATGCTCAACAAGCTCACTCAACTTGTCCAAATCTGCTCAATAAGTCCTCTCTAGGACTTGCTCAAATCTGCATAGCAAGCTTTCACAAAAGCTTACTCAAAATCAGTCCACAAGCCTTCTCAAAGACTTACCTCAAATCACTAACATACCAATCTAACTTGTCCAATCTCATAGAATCATAAAGAGAATTGTTAGAGACTCAATATGTTCTAATACTCAATGCTCAATCAATATCTCAATTCAATCTCATAGAAGCATAAAGAGAATTGTTAGAGACTCAATATGTTCTATACTCAAATCCCAATCTCAACTCAAATCAACTAAAATCAATAAACTTAAAAAAAAATAGACTCAATATGTTCTATACTCAAATCCAATCTCAACTCAAATCAATCTCATAGAAGCATAAAGAGAATTGTTAGAGACTCAATATGTTCTATTCTCAAATCTCAATCTCAACTCAAATCAAAATATAGAATAGTTTGTTTTATGGAACTTGAACAACCACTTCACACATTCACTTGACTAGGCTCAAACAACTCTACTCAACCAATCACCTCAAGGAACAACTCTTTCTCACAAACCCTAGTCCAAGCATGTATCAATCAACTCAAAATATTTCCAACAATGCTCAACCACAAATCTCACATAACAATGATACTCATGTTCTTTTCTAACTCAAGTTCAAGTTCTTTGCACAACCAATGGGCTTCAACAACAATGCTTATAAAACAAGGTTTAATCACAACACTCAAACCAGAAAACCTTGAAGCATTTAAACCAACACTTTCAAAAAGGAAACCACAATCAATCCTTTTCTCTCCAATGATATTTCAGAAATCAACCACCATAAACAATCAATAGAAGAATGTGCCCATACCTTATTGATGCCAAGAAGTTGTCCACAAAATCTGCCACACTCAACACAACTTTCCTTTCCAATCTCAATGAGGGTTAGTGGACTTCAAATAATAATCACAAAATAAAGCATAACTCAATTTACACCTTTTTACTCCAACTCAATAATCACATCCACCAAAGATATATTCAATAACCCTCAAGCAAAATATTTTTCTCAAGAATGTTTCAATAATTAAAAGCACTCTCCAAATAACATCTCAACAATGTGCCAAATAAGTAATAATCCTTATTACTCCTCAAACCACTTATACCCTAAAAGAAATTAAAATCTATGCCTACCTACTTATCTCTCCAAAAACCACTTTTACTATAAAATTTATGCACAGATTTTAAACTAACTTTTAGCACCCAATAAAACAAAAAATTTGTTTTAATTTTCTTTTACAACTTTAATGCATACCTTGGCATGAATTTTGGAATATCAAACACAACATATAAACCTTGGCAGCATGCGCATGAAAAACCACAACCAATGCACTATTTCCCTTTTACACAGCAAAAGGGAGTTCGCAGGATTCGAACCTGAGTCCTGCGGCTCCTGCATCCTAACAGATGCTTGCGCACCACGTGAGCTAGCGCTCCACACAAGACCAAAAGTGCCTCACTCTCCTTTATCCTCCACGCAATAGCCAATGCAAAACAGATTCCTCCTTTCTCAAGAAAAATGAAGTGCACGTGATTCGAACACTCAACCACTTGCCTCCCAATACCTTTGCGCTGCTCGAGTTGCCAATAGGCCACACTGCCCATGATGTCTTTGGATTCGACCACACCTCAACTTATTCGCTGCCTCTGCCTTTAAACATTTTTCACACGAGCTCTTTTCACTTTCTAATAATCGCATTAACCACAAGAGCAAGGATGAGGAATAATAAACCTTAGTCATCCTTTTATATAGTCTTCTCCCTCATATTCGACGACGTCGGTGGATTACTTTTATTTTAATTTTAAAATTTAAATTTAAATTTTAAATAATTTAAAATTTAAACTAAATATTTAAAATTAAATATCTCCATCATCGGGGCACCTTTTTCGATGAAACGAAAAGCCAACTTGGGTTTTAAGAAAAACCCATTTCAAATCTGCCATCCATGGTTTTAAATAAAACCTTTTATTTTGCCTACCTTGGTTTTCACAAAAAGACTTTCCTTGCACTTTTCACAAAACATAGTGCATGCCATCATAGATCCTTTTGACATCAAATAACCTTTTGACATCAATGACAACATTTTAGCTTAGGGACTCAAAATGTCCAACAATATTCCCCTTTGTCATTGATGGCAACCCATATTCATTTACTGAAATCTGACCTTCTTTTTTGCTCCCCTGGGACTTTGCTCCCCTGGCTCAATGCTCTCTCAAATATCAAATCTCTCCCCATATCAAAAACTCTCCCCAATATACACAAATCTCTCCCCCTTTGTCATCAATGGCAAAGGGTCACCTTTGGGGCTCGGGGCTAAGAATGAGCCTCTTAGCTTAGCCCCTCCCCCACCTCCACATGAGGTGGTTAATTATGGGGTGGGAGTATTTCTACTCCCTGAAAGCATAGATCTATGCTTTTATCTTTCTCTCTTATTTTGTTAGTTTTTTGAATCCTCTCACTGTTTCTTTCCAAGATATCATCCCTGTTCCTATCATCATTTATATTCTTGTTTGTTCTCTTATTTTCATCCATGTTCCTATTCTTATTCT
Organism: Wollemia nobilis; assembly: GCA_028583015.1. Classification (NCBI taxonomy): domain Eukaryota; kingdom Viridiplantae; phylum Streptophyta; class Pinopsida; order Araucariales; family Araucariaceae; genus Wollemia; species Wollemia nobilis. The sequence continues at coordinate 1,171,824 of JAQPPZ010016361.1, forward strand.
TTTTTGAGTCTCTATTCATATTCATGTTCCTGTTCCTATTCATGTTCATGTACCTGTTCCTGTTTCTGTTGATGTCCATGTTTCTGTTCTTGTTCCTGTTCCTGTTCTCATCCATGTTCTTGTTCCTGTTCATACCTGCTTCTAGAATATTTTCTCTACACCATCTTGCTATGTGACCATCATTATTGCACTTATAACACTTAATGTTATTATTCCTTGGAGGTGCAAATGTCTTAGGATTTCTCCTAGTGAAGCCATATCCTCTTCTATCATGAACCCTGCAATTCATTGCCTTGTGACCAAACTCATTGCATGAGTAGCAATACCCATGGAAAAGTTGTCCTTTCCCATATTCTTGTCTTTCATGTGTCCTGCACTGTGAAGCCATGTGCCCAAACCTGTGACATGAGAAACATCTTCCATTGAAGAAACCTTGCCTAGACCCCATTGGTCTCTTAGTCTCTTCTACCTGTTTCCTGTTCCATCTGTTCCTTACTTGTGCATTGTTCCTTTCCTTGTTGAACTTTCTATTGTCCAAATTATCCTTAGAGGTCTCACTCTCTCTTTTACTTACTTCTTTTGACTCTTCTTCTTTTCTGGTGTTTGAGCTTGACTCTCCTTTTTCTGCTTCCTGTTTCCCTTGTTCTTCTTTAGAACTAAGTCCTGTTATGGTGGCTGATGACCTTTGTGCATTGATAGTCCTTTCCAAGGTCTTTGAATTTTCCTCAAACTTGTGTAGCTTTTCCTTAGAACCTTTTACTTCCAACCTTAGTGAAACTATCTCATGCTCTAATCTTTCACACTCTAGATCTTTTGTCTTTAATTTTTTGGCCATACCTTCTTCAATTTTTCTTGTCTCTTCAACTTTGATTTTGAAGTTAGTGAGTTCTTGTAGAAACCTTGCTTTTTCTTTCTCATCTTCTTGAGCTTGAACCCTTAATCCCGAGTTCTCCATTTTTAATTCTTCAAGAGTAATCATAAGCCTTTCACATTCTATCTCTTTTACCTTTGACTGTTCAATCATACCTTCTTCAACTCTTCTTGCTTTTTCAACCTTATCTCTCAAGTCGGAGATATCCTGTAGAAGCTTTGTCTTACATTTCTCATCTTCTTGTATTTGAGCCTTCAATTCTAAATTCTCTCTTTTCAATTCAACAAGCTCCTTAAGAGTGGCTTCCTCCTTTTATTTTTCTGAATCTTCTTCTTCAATTTTTTCTATTAATCCAAAAGTGGAGTTTCTTCTTGATACCTGTTTTGACTATCCTTGTTATCCTTTCTTGAACCAATCTCTAGAACTTCATTTCCGAGAAAATCATCTTCATCTTCACTACTACAGAACCCATTGCAATAACTTGCATCATGACCGAGTTGACCACAAACAAAACATTCTTGTGGACAATAAGCTGCATGGTGACCTGTGTTCCCACATCCGGTACAAAACTTTATTAGTACTAGATATTTCTCCATTACTTGATTCATCTCTTGAATCTATTTCCATTTGTCCTCCCAACACAACAATATTAAACTCATCTTCCTTTTCTTTCATGACCATAGGTGTTCTTTTCTTCTTGTGTCTCATGCTTCTACTCTTGCCTTTCTTTGCCATTTGTGTTCTTGTAGGATCTTCCTTCAAGTTGTTAAACTTCTTCCGAAGGAACCGACTCCGATACCAATTGAAGAACACAAGATTATACTGAGAGGGGGGTGAACAGTATAAGACCACTTTTTACTTTTCTTTCCCAACTAGTATTAATCAATATAATCAATGGCCAATATCAATAGCAATAACCAAAGCAATGCACAAATCATCACACACAATAGAGACACCAAATTTAATGTGGTTCACCCAAATTTTGCTTCCTCCATAGAGAAAATATCTCATGCTCAAATAATCTTTCCACTCTGGGAATCTTTTCCCAATTACAATTTTTAGCCATACCTTCTTCAATTTTTCTTGTCTCTTCAACCTTGATTTTGAAGTGAGTGAGTTCTTGTAGAAACTTTTCCTTTGCTTTCTCATCTTCTTGAGCTTGAACCATTAATCCCGAGTTCTCCATTTTTAATTCTTCAAGAGTAATCATAAGCCTTTCACATTCTATCTCTTTTACCTTTGACTGTTCAATAATACCTTCTTCAACTCTTCTTGATTTTTCAACCTTATCTCTCAAGTCAGAGATAGCCTGTAGAAGCTTTGTCTTACATTTCTCATCTTCTTGTATTTGAGAGTTCAATTCTAAATTCTTTTTTTTCAATTCACCAAGTTTCTTAAGAGTGGCTTCCTCATTTTCTTTTTCTGAATCTTCCTCTTCAATTTCTTCTATTTTCCAAAGTGGATTTTCTTCTTGATACCTGCTTCAACTATTCTCGTTACCTTTTTTTGAATCATTCTTTAGAACTTCAAATCTGAGAGAATCATCTTCATCTTCACTACTATCAAACCCATTGAAATATCTTACATCATGATTGAGTTGACCACAAACAAAAGATTATTGTGGACAATCAGCTGCATGGTGACCTGTGTTTCCACATCTGGTACATAACTTTATTAATCTAGATATTTCTCCATTACTTGATTCATATCTTGAATCTATTTCCATTTTTTCTCCCAACATAATAATATTAAAATCATCTTACTTTTCTTTCATGACCATAGGTGTTCTTTTATTCTTGTGTCTCATGCTTCTACTTTTGTCTTTCTTTACCATTTGTGTTCTTGTAGGATCTTCCTTCAAGTTGTTAAACTTCTTCTGAAGGAACTGACTCTGATACCTTTAGAAGTCTCAATATCTCTTTTACTTACTTCTTTCTACTCTTCTTATTTTTTGGTGTTTGAGCTTGACTCTCCCTTTTTTGCTTCTTGTTTCCCTTCTTCTTCTTTAGAATTAAGTCTTGTTATGATGGCTGATGACCTTTGTATATTGATAGTCCTTTCCAAGGTCTTTAAATTTTCCTCAAACTTGTGTAGATTTTCCTTAGAACCTTTTACTTCCATCCTTAGTGAAACTATCTCGTGCTCTAATCTTTCACACTCTAGATATTTTACCATTAATTTTTTATCCATACCTTCTTCAATTTTTCTTGTCTCTTCAACCTTGATTTTGAAGTGAGTGAGTTCTTGTAGAAACTTTTCCTTTGCTTTCTCATCTTCTTGAGCTTGAACCATTAATCCCGAGTTCTCCATTTTTAATTCTTCAAGAGTAATCATAAGCCTTTCACATTCTATCTCTTTTACCTTTGACTGTTCAATAATACCTTCTTCAACTCTTGATTTTTCAACCTTATCTCTCAAGTCAGAGATAGCCGGTAGATGCTTTGTCTTACATTTCTCATCTTCTTGTATTTGAGAGTTCAATTCTAAATTCTTTTTTTTCAATTCACCAAGTTTCTTAATAGTGGATTCCTCATTTTCTTTTTCTGAATCTTCCTCTTCAATTTCTTCTATTTTCCAAAGTGGATTTTCTTCTTGATACCTGCTTCAACTATTCTCGTTACCTTTTTTTGACTCATTCTTTAGAACTTCAAATCTGAGAGAATCATCTTCATCTTCACTACTATCAAACCCATTGCAATATCTTACATCATGAATGAGTTGACCACAAACAAAACATTATTGTGGACAATAAACTGCATGGTGACCTGTGTTCCCACATCTGGTACAAAAATTTATTAATCTAGATATTTCTCCATTACTTGATTCATATCTTGAATCTATTTCCATTTTTCCTCCCAACACAATAATATTAAAATCATCTTACTTTTCTTTCATGACCATAGGTGTTCTTTTATTCTTGTGTCTCATGCTTCTACTTTTGTCTTTCTTTACCATTTGTGTTCTTGTAGGATCTTCCTTCAAGTTGTTAAACTTCTTCTGAAGGAACTGACTCTGATACCAATTAAAAAATACAAGCTTATACTGAGAGGGGGGATGAATAATATAAAATACTTTTTAATTTTATTTCCCAAATAGTATTAATCAATATAATCAATGGCAATATCAATAGAAATAATGAAAGCAATGCACCAATCATCACACACAATAGAGACATCATAATTTATGTGGTTCACCCAATGCGGGCTACTCCACGGAGAAAATATTTTACTAAAACTTTCTCAATCAATATCTTGGGAATCCTTCCAAATTACAATGTTTATGGACCTCTGTCCAAAGGAGATGTTGATCCCATAATATCAAGTTCATGGATATCTTCCATAGGATAACTCTTTTCCCTTCTACTCTGGCTAGTGATCTTCTAGAAGACTCTGTCTCTCTACTGCACTAACTGGTGGATCTCTCTCCAATTGAAGACTCCTCACTTAGATCTATCTTCAATTGTCTTGGCTACTGGATCTCTATCCACTGAGACTCTGTCCTCTATACTCTATCACCTCCAAAGCTCTGTCAATATGCTCACTCAGAACCTTCTCAAATATTCTTAATAGATTCACTAAGAACTTGCTTTAATATTCTCAATAGGCTCACTTATAACTTGCTCAAATATTCTCAATATGCTCACTCAGAACCTGCTCAAATATACTCAATAGGTTCACTAAAAACCTGCTCAAATATTCTCAATAGGTTCACTCTGAACCTGCTCAAATAAGCTCAACAAGCTCACTCAAAATTTATCCAAATATTTTCAACAAGATCACTCAGAACTTGTCCAAATATTCTCAACAGGTCCACACAAAACCTGTCCAAATATGCTTAAAAATCTCACTCAAAACTTGTCCAAATCTACTCAACAATCTCACTCAAAAATTTACCAAATCTACTCAACAGGTCCACATAGAACCTGTCCAACTCTACTCAATAATTTCTCTCTAGGACTTGCTCAAATCTGCTCAATAAGTCCTCTCTAGGATTTGCTTAAATCTACATAGTAAGCTTTCACAAAAGCTTACTCAAAATCAGTACACAAGCCTTCTCAAAGACTTACCTCAAATCTGCTTAAGAATTCCACACAAAACTTGTCCAATCTCATAGAATCATAAAGAGAATTGTTAGAGACTCAATATTTTCTGTACTTAATGCTCAATCAATATCTCAACTCAATCTCATAGAAGCATAAAGAGAATTGTTAGAGACAATATGTTCTATACTAAAATCCCACTCTCAACACAAATCAATATCATATAAGCATAAAGAGAATTGTTAGAGACTCTATATGTTCTATTCTCAAATCTCAATCTCATAGAAGCATAAAGAGAATTTTTAGAGACTCAATATGTTCTATACTCAAATCCCAATCTCAACTCAAATAAATCTCATAGAATCATAAAGAGAATTGTTAGAGACTCTATATGTTCTATTCTCAAATTGCAATCTCAACTCAAATCAGAATATATAATAGTTTGTTTTATGGAACTTGAACAACCACTTCACACATTCACTTGAATATACTCAAACAACTCTACTCAACCAATCACCTCTTGGAACAACTCTTTCTCAAAAACCCTAGTCCAAGCATGAATCAATCAACTCAAAATGTTTCCAACAATGATCAACCATAAATATTACATAAAAATGATACTCATGTTATTTTATAACTCAAGTTCAAGTTCTTTTCTCAACCAATGGGCTTCAAAAACAATGCTTATAAAACAAGGTTTAATCACAACACTAAAACCAGAAAACCTTGAAGCATTTAAACCAACACTTTCAAAAATTAAACCACAAGTAATCCTTTTCTCTCCAATGATATTTCAGAAATAAACCACCATAAACAATCAATAGAGGAATGTGCCCATACATCCGCGTGCGTAGAGTAGTTGGCAATTGCCCTGGGTGTTGGTTGTGGCTGACCCAGGTTCTATTTCCACTGCCTCCACCCTGTTGGATATGTAGGCATAGCTGGTAAATGTCCTATGTGCTGGTAGAGGCCGACAAGGCTCCATTTTCCCTATGCCCAACCTGTGGATGTATTAATAATTCAACCCCCTTGTGACTGATGCCATGTGGTATACCCGGATGGGACAACTACGATTGGCCATAGAGCTAGGTTCTTGGGGCTTCTAAACTACCCAAATTTCAATGTTAACTCTTTTCTTTGAAAAACCATTGTATCAGATAAAATTGAGAATATTTTAAAACAAGGAAGAGGGAAAAAATTAGAGAGGGGAGGGTCTCGATCCCTTCCCTGCTCCCCCTCCCCTGGTTCCTGCCCAGTCCCTGGCTCTTCCCAGGTCATCCCTCCCTGGGATTGTTTGTTGTAGATGATCTCCTTGAGGGAGATCCTTCTCCTCTTTCTACACCTCTCCCAGTCAGTCAGGGTTCCCTTGTTTGAGTTTTTGGCCTGGTGCTTCCCAGGGTTCCTTGCTATTTTTGGGATCCCTTCCCTTTTTTTCCCTCAGGCTTCCCCCTAGGGTTTTTTGTAGGTTTTTGGCATGGATCTGGTTCCCTGTGGTTCTCTGGGTGGTGGGGGTGATTGGTTGGGTTTTTGATGGCTTCCTAGGGTTTCCTTTGAGGTCCTTACTACTTTGGGGGTGGTCTAGGGGGGCCTCTTTCCCCCTTTTGCTAGTGAATCCTCTTTGGGATCCTGTGGTTGTTGTTGGTCCTGTCCCTGTGGGGAGGGCCCTCTTTGATTTCTCGCTTGGATGCTTCTTCGTGCTGGTTCTGCTCCTTGGTGGACACCCTGGGCATTTGTTTGGCCTTGGGGGGGATTTTTCTCTGCCTGGGTTGTTCCCAGCCTCAGTCCCAGTTCCCTGAAGTTTCTCATGTGCAAGGATGAGATTCTTGGCCCCTGTTGTTGGGGTTCTCTGGGTTCTGCTGCATTTTTCAAATCTTGCGGGTATCTGATATATGCATGCATACCCTGGATCCCCCATGATAGGCTCCCAGGGATCCCATATTTTTTGCTATTACATTTTCCTGCCTGGGACCCCAGTCCCTGTATCCCTGGTCCCTTAACCTGTTGTCTTTTCCTGTTGGTTGTCCTAGGGGCGGGATTCTCTTGGTGGTGCTTTCTGGCTGCTTCTCGATGGGTGGGATCTCCTCTTTGCTAGTTTTTAGCTGCTTCCTACTGGGTGGGATTCCCCCTTTTTTTGGGCAGGATGGTTTCCCGCGGGGCGGGATTCTCCAAAACCACTAGGTTTCCCACTGGGCGGGTTTTTCTCATTTCCTGCTGGTTTTCTCGGGAGGCGGGATTCACTTGGTAGAGGTTTTTGCTACTTTTCGTTGGGTGGGATCTACACTGGGATGGATTTTTGCTGCTTCCCACTGGGCGGGATTCACTCTTTGGTGGTTTTTTGACTGCTTCCCGCTAGGTGGGATTTATATTATAATGGTTTTTTGTTGCTTCCTGCTAGGCGGGATTTACATGATGGTGGTTTTTAGCTGCTCCTCATTGGGCGGGATCTTCAAACTTACCTTCCTTCAAAATTGGTGGTTTCCCACTGGGTGGGATTGTTCAAATTTACCTATTCCCGCTGGGCGAGATTGTTCAAATTTACCTGTTCCCGTTTGGCGGGATTTGTGTTTGTGTTTAATTTTTAGGGTATTGGTGCCTTGGGCCCAAAATTTTGTTGTAATGGCTTATTCTCGGCATGTTATTACCAACTCTTATGTAATCAGGTTTTGGGATCCTAGTTAAAACCCGCTGTAAATACAAACGCTACTTAACAAAAAAAAAGAATATGCCCATACCTTATTGATGCTAATAAGTTGTCCATAAAATCTGCCACACTCAACACAACTTTCATTTCCAATATCAATGAGGGTTATTGGACTTCAAATAATAATCACAAAATAAAGCATAACCCAATTTACACCTTTTTAATCCAACTCAATAATCACATCCACCAAAAATATATTCTATAACCTTTAAAAAATATATTTTTCTCAAGAATGTTTCAATATTTAAAAGCACTCTCCAAATAACATCTCAACAATGTGCCAAATAAGTAATAATCATTGTTACTCCTAAAACCACTTATAGCCTAAAAGAAATTAAAATCTACGCCTACTTACTTATCTCTCCAAAAACCACTTTTACTATAAAATTTATGCACAAATTTTAAACTAACTTTTAGCACCCAATAAAACAAAAAAAATGTTTTAATTTTCTTTTACAACTTTAATGCATACCTTGGCACAAATTTTGGAATATCAAACATAGCATATAAATCTTGGCAGCATGCGCATAAAAAACCACAACCAGTGCACTATTTCCCTTTTACACAGCAAAATGGAGTTTGTAGGATTCGAACTTGAGTCCTGTGGCTCCTGCATCCTAACAGACGCTTGCACACCACATGAGCTAGCGCTACACACAAGACCAAAAAAACCTCACTCTCCTTTATCCTCCACGCAACAGCCAACACAAAATAGATTCCTCCTTCTCAAGCAAAATGAAGTGCATGTGATTTGAACACTCAACCACTTGCCTCCCAACACATTTGTACTGCTCGAGTTGTCAATAAGCCACACTGCTCACGATGTCTTTGGATTCGACCACACCTCAACTTATTCACTGCCTCTCCCTTTAAACGTTTTTCACACAAGATTTTTTCACTTTCTAATAGTCACATTAACCACAAGAGCAAGGATGAGGAATAATAAACCTTAGTCATCCTTTTATTGTCTTCTCCCTCATATTCAACAACGTCATTACTTTTATTTTTAATTTTAAAATTAAAATTAAAATTTTAACTAATTTAAAATTTAAACTAAATATTTAAAATTAAATATCTCCATCACCGGGGAACCTTTTTCGATGAAACGAAAAGCCAACTTGGGTTTTAAGAAAAACCCATTTCAAATCTGTCATCCATGGTTTTAAATAAAATATTTTATTTTTCCTACCTTGGTTTTCACAAAAACCCTTCCTTGCACTTTCACAAAACATAGTGCATGCCATCATAAATCCTTTTGACATCAAATAACCTTTTGACATCAATGACAACATTTTAGCTTAGGGACTCAAAATGTCCAACAACATTATTGTTGCTTATGGAATTTTTTCTTTTGTTTTTAGATTTAGATTTAGATTTTTGTGTTTTCGATGTGTTGTTTGAAATCCTATCCCTAAAATGACTAGGGCAGATGGAATGAATTCTATAAAAAAAGGTAGTTTGTGCACAAATCATATCAAGGAATATGACACAAATGGTCAATATAGCTTCCTATGATTATAGATATATGATAGGTATCCTTACAAGAATAATAAAATACCCCTCAAAGAAGGGGCCACACTATCTGAATCCTGCTACTTGCCTAGCCAAGATTTCACTTCACCCTCAAGCGAGCTTGGATAAGAATGAAAACTACGTTCCACTAACTATTAAGCAACATGGTTAAAGGGTATTTAAACCTAACCCACTTTGGGATGTACCCAATAGTAGGGAGCTTCTTTATGATGAAGTCAAAAAAACCACTTGTGGGGAGTGTTATGTCTTTTAGAGGGTTAATCCACAGTGGGATATGGAGGCCCACATCGTGTAATTGCTATTGGTAGTTGGTGATGAAATCTATCTTATTGATGTTTAAATGTAGCATGAGTGTGTGATTCAATTTTATTGAAAAGAAACAAGAACCTAAAAAATTAAAAGGAAAAGAGAAGTATCCTAACCATCATAGCCTATGCAAAATTTGGTGTTGAAGGGAAGACATGCAACTGATTTGAGCCTTTGATTAGAAACCATATTAGGGTGGAACGATTTCAACATAGAGACCATCTCGATCAGAGATGGTTTTAAAACAGATACCATCTCAGGTAGAGATAGGTAATCCTGCAACCTGCAATCATAAGAATAAATAGAAATCAATCAATTTCATAGATATAACAAATAATATTTTTTTTGAAAAAGGGGGACCCATAGGTCCCACCATGATTGCCATTTGAAGGATGAAAATTTACACCATATAATGAACAATATGTGAAAGCTATAAAATTTTATTTTATATATGAATGCTACAATACATCTTTGTGATTACAATAGAATCCTCTCGAAAGAATTTTACAAATGATGCAAAGGTAATAAAGAGGGTATGATTTCCCTTTTCTCAACAAGGAGTGTCTCTCGGTGTAATCTAGATATTTTCATGCCAGCACATTGTTTAGGGAGCAGGTTTTCCTATGACCATGTAGAATCAGATCTGGAGTCTTATCACCTACACATAAAGGGAACAACAATGAATCAGTAGCATATGCGGGGTCCACCAAAGTTGGACCCGTATCCAATATAACAATGTAAAATAATATAGAAAATAACTAAATGCATAGAGTATCAAAGATCTAAGCTAAAGTATGAATAAAAATTGACAAATCTAAGCTAGAAATGTAGATAAGACTTATCACTTGGTTGGTTGACTATGATCATCTTAGGTCGAGATAGTTTTGGTTTGTGAATCATCTATGGATGAGATGATCATTGTCATAGGTCTACACCTTTTTATTACCAGGTTTGGGTAGACTTTTGGGCAAAGCATGAAGGTTTTTATGATTGATTGCGTGTGGAAGTGTGACAATATGGGCATCAAAGACCAATGATAGAGCAAGAAGGGATTATGAAAGAAAAATTATAGGTTCAATTTTTAATCCATGGTAGCAATCTGATAGCATTTCATTTACAACAAGAGGGCCTAGCGAATTCCATGACAATATTTCATTGCATGAAAGTTTATTCATTCTCTCTTTTTTCAAGGGAGGGATACCATTTTATAACCTCAAGGAAGGAGGAAGATGAGGGAGTGGGGACAATTAGGGACAAATTTATTTACTACCAGTAGGTGATTATAAGTTATAGCTACTGGTAGGTGATTGATGCTGACATGAAGTCAAGCATGATATTTTTGGCATATGTGCAACCGCTGACAAGTAGTTTACCTACCTTTGATTTTGATTTTTTATTTTATTTTCCCCAACTGTCTTGGGTCAATATGGTTAGGAAAACATGACCATATCGGGTCAAGGAAGTTACGTCAAGCATGAATATTTTTGTAGAAGATTCCCTATTATTAGAGAAATCCATGGATTTAGCCCTGAAGCTGATAAAATGGAATGTGCAGGTTGGAAAGGAGGATTTTTGAGAGTCTTCTTGAGATAAAAGTTTTTAGGTGTCTATAGTTACCATTGCTAAGAAACTCTTGTGAATGGGCTATTATTGGCCATCTGTGGAAAATTATTCTTGTGATTATGTTAAAAAATATGACAAATTATAAAAGCGTGATAACTTATCCACTCTATCTCAAGTTTTCCAACCAATTATTTTCCCTTGGCCCTTCTCTATCTGGGGTCTAGAAATTATTGGAAAAATTAACTTGATTTTGTTGATGGACATAATTTCATAATTATGAACATAAAATATTTCACCAGATGGGTTGAAGCCATGCCCTTGTCCTCTATTACTAGCATGCAAATTTTAAAGTTCATTTCTTAACCAAATCCTTTCACTATGGCATCCCTTATGTCTTAATCTCAAAAAATAGGACACCGTTTAAAAACAAATATGCTCAAAAAATCTATGGTAAGTATAAGAGTAAATACAAATAGTTAATGCCTTACTATCCATAAGGTAGCATTTAATCTGAAGCATCCAATAAGACTCTAATAAAAATCCTTAAAAATATTGTCAAAAAAATAGGTTAAGACTGACACTTACAACTGTATCCTACTTTATGGGCTTATCAAACCCATGTTTTAACTGCCATTGGAGCAATACCTTATGCCTTCATATATGGGGTCAAGGCCATCTAACCATTTTATTTTGAGGTTCCATAATTATGAGTCTTGTTACAAGACTCCTCTATTAGAGATGAATACCATCTAGGATGCCTTAATAAATTAGAACTCAATAAATAGTGAACCAATGCCTTAATAAACCTATGGGTCTACCAAAATAGGTTTTTATGAGATTATGATAAAAAGGTATGGCCTAGAACCTTCTAGGTTGATGACCTTGTTCTCAAAGAGATTTAGAAGAATACCAATGCCAATATTGAACTCAAAGAAAAATTTAAACCCAATTGGCTAGGTCCATTCATAATTATCATCAAGTTTGGCTCAAGAGCTTACTGCCTGACCACACTTGATGGTAAGGAACTTAAAGAACACATTAATATAATGCATCTCAAAATATATTTCATCTTAGTATGGATTGGATTCCTACTCATTTTATTATTTATATCTATTTCTTGCCAGTATGGTTGTTTGACATCATATCTACTTGTGTACATGTGCTTGTGTCTACTTAGTTTGCTTGTTGTATATTGAGTTAGGGAATATGCAATGATACAATTGTGACCCTCGTTAGGAATAGATAATTTTGCATTTCACTTGCACTAGATAATTGATGCTAGTAGATTTTATTAGTCTCATTTATGAGTCAAAATCCCACTCACATGACCCTTGCTCTATGTCAATTTTCATATTTTATCTCTCTTTATACAAAATGTGCCAAAATCCCACCTTTTTATCATTTACCTCTTCTATCTTTTTGCATCTCAATATCATCGCATAGATACCCTCAGATATATTTAGAAGGAAATATAACATTGTTGGACCCTCACCTTGTACATCCATAAGGCTTTGTAGATATGCCAAAACTTGGAGCAGCTATGTAGGTGAACCATGCTAAATGATAGGCAAACTATGTTATGTTACACTTCTAAAGGCATATGTAGGCATTGTGATCTCATTCACCCCTAGGCTACATGATCGATGCCATGATAATCCATTGTATGATAGCTTAGTAAATCTCTTTTCTTGTATTTAATATAGACTACATGATGATACTACAAGCGTTCATAGGTGCTAATAGCCCCATCAAGATCCCATAACCTACCTTTCCAAATAATATCATGATTGGGGGTAACTTAATGAGTTGTAATATGATCCTCCAATTAAGGGCATCAAAATTTCTTAGAGTATAATTAATTTTTTTTCCCAATCTTGAAACACTTTTTAGGCACTCGCCTAAGGGTAGATCATTTTTCATATTTTAAAACACCTCTTTGTGGGTGAGAATTTATCATATATTGGAACACTCCTCACAGGTGAGCATTTATCATATCTTGAAACACCCTTTATGGGTGAGTAGTGAAACACTCCCTATGGTTGAACATTTTTTGAACTTGTGCATATTCTATTTTAAAATAGCCCTTGTGGGTGAGCATTTATCATATCTTGAAAATACCCTTTACGGGTGAGCATTTATCATATATTGAAACACCCCTTGTGTATGGAAATTTATTATATCTTGAAACACCATTTATGGGTGATCATTAAAACATCCCTTGTAGGTGAGTAATTATCATATTCTAAAACACCCCTTATGGGTGAACATCGAAACATCTTTCATGGGTGAACATGTATCATATTTTGAATTATATTTTTATATGTGAGCACCAAAACACCTCTTATGGGTAGGCACTGAAACATCCCTTATGGGTGTTTTGAAACACTTCTTAAGCATCTCACTTAAGGGTGAACACTTCTTAAATTTACAAATATGCTATTTTGAAACACTACTTAAGCACTAGTTCAATGATTAGGCTCTAAGGCTATCACTTAAGGGTGAGTCCTTATTTTAATATTATATATATATATATATATATATATATATATATATATATATATATATATATATATATATATATATATATATATATTAGTTTTTATATGTTCATGGATAAGTACCCATTCATAATTACTCAATTTGTTTTTACATTCACACATAATTTATAAACAATACAAAAATAACTATAGTATTTGTCATTATGCCAAGTATGTACCAATTTTAGAATTTTGATCCAAATAGTGTAAAAACTTTTTTTTATAAAAAATATGTAAATCCTAGTTTACAACCCCCTTATTTACCAATGTCAAGCTATCCACTCACTAAAGTCATAGGACCCTATCTTAATCACATCATGGGCCCTATGGCACCATTTATGACATGTATTACTTTTAAATTCATCCTCTATGTCTTTAGAGTTCTTGTTGAAAGCCTTCATATAGTTTAGAACCATATACCATAATAGTAGAAAATTGAATTTCTAACCAATACAATAAAGCTTAGCCACCTTGTTGTGGAAAATTTTGAATATCCTTGTTATTTGTCATGCTATTCAAATTCCCTAAGGCCCACAAGTAGATATGTGAGCTCTGGTAGACTCACCACTTCATCCTAGGATATCTTGGTAGCTAAACAGGCCAGGTCTGGACACCCTAATATGAGCTTTCAATGGTATTTATCAAACAAATAGCTCAACCAAATTAAGATAAATTGTATAAAAATAATATTGACCAAGCATACAATGAAAGCATTTTAGCAGTAAAAGTAGACCGGTGCCTTGTCCATTTGGGTTATCATAGCAATTTTAATCACACACATGAAAAAGGATAGAAGAGGAAAGAAAGACTGATAAACCCACATTCATTCAAATATCACAATCAACATGGATTCTTAAATCAGCGAAGAAACATTGCCTATAGATTCAAATAATGTAATATACAGGCAAGAAAACATACACACATTGCACCAAAAAATTCCAGAAAGTGGAAACCAGATAATTTGTATTATATTCAAAGTAAAATGTCTACAATGATGAAGCCTAGAAAAAATGCTTAGGTCTTTTAATGAATACAATACATGGGTCACCCCATTTGAATGACGTAATAGGGGACTACTATCTACTATCCTAATTGTAGTGACACATAGACTCTGGCTCCCTAGAACAGCTCCTAGAAATCATCTCAGATAGACTACTCGAATTTTGACAATACCTGCACAAAGGTGGGAAGAACTTAAGAGGATGATAGAATGAAGAAAAACAAAGGAGATACAATAACCCTCATAGAAACACTTAGAATACCTCTCATAAGCTTGCTACGTGATTGCTTGATGATGAAGCTTGGCTGCTTCGACTCCTTTTATAACCGGGCTATCCAAAATTAGTTACAGATGCTTGGTCCTAGTATGGCCACGTGTGTTCTCCTTGGTCCTATGTCTCTTCGACTTCCTGAGTTTGTTACAGAAAAATCAATTGATACCAACTATCAAAATTCTTGTCAGGCCGCTTATTTGTTCAAGATTGCTTCATTTGTTACTGCAACTCTTCTTCTCAGCTTCTTTATTTTTAATGACTTTTGATTTGAAGGGGGATCTTAATAGTGGTGGGCCAAGCATTTGATTGTGCCTTAAAATTTGTACAAAAGACTAATTTATGTATATTTCTTTTATTCCTATTATCCTAGTCATATGTTTTCTTGCCTTTGGATGATCCTTGACTAGGGTTGATGTAGGTATATTTTTAAGGTGAAACAGAGGGGGACCCGACGTGATGGTGAAGGGAGAAAATAAAAAACACAATGAGGTGGAATAGGATGGGAAACAATATGGATGGTGGTGGGAATAGTTGGACACAATGGACGTGGAAGACTACAGACAATGGTGGTGAGATGGTGCTTTGTGGAGCAGACTGTGATGGTGATCAAGAGAGAATACCTAGAAAGAGGAGGGCAAAGGGGAATGAGAGGAAAGACATAATGGAAAACGAGATCTAGAGGTGCACAGACTGAGAGGAATGATAATAAAGGTGTACCTCCATAACTATACTCCATCGAGGTGAGACCTCTGTAACTATATTCCATTGAGGTGCTTGTATCTTTCCAAAGTCGGTGATATGCTGAGGCTTCGACATTTTATTCTCTTTACTGTGCCTTATGCATCTTTTAGTGATGAAAAATAGAAAAATTTCACATTTCCTACATTATTTTATTACCTTTTGCATGCTTTGGCCCATCTTTGCTACTGAATCCTTTACTTTACCCACTACCTTCATATAAAGTCGTATTGAGATCATCCATTTTATTAGCTGATGGTGGCAACATCATGTTCTATAGATATGAATGGATCTGGATATCTTGGGCTTGCTTTGAGCCTATCCTTTGAGTTGCTCATTCCATAAGCTTGCCTTTCTTAGTACAATATTTGAGGTCTTCAGCTTGTGTGGTGGATTTTATTCATGTGGTTCAATATTTTCTCCTTTGAGCAGATTTCAAGTCTGCTAGTCTTCATTGCTTATCTTTTGAACATCCTCAAGCTGATGGTGCTCTTTCTGTATTTACTTGAGCTTCTATACTTTTGTTGTAGCCATAGTTTTGAAACCTACCTTGAGTGATTTGTCGATCTTCACATGCTTCAAAGAGATATGTTCATCTTGGGATGCCTTCTGATTTTACCACTTTTGGACCTTGGTTCGTCCAACCCTTCATGTATTCTATCAATATTTGAACAGTGAGCCACGTGCATTTCCAAGTATAGCCTATATCTTTGATCTTCCTAGAATGATTTGATCCATTTATGCTTTTGTCGCTCTTTGTCTTGGCTCATCACTGATGCATCATCGACTAACTTCTTTGATGAGCAATGAAGACTTACATGAAATACATAGTCATTGATTGTCTAGGACCATCATTGATGAATTAGTGACAATGCTTTTATATGGGTGAGGACTAATCTTGGTCGTTGATGAGTTTACACTGTCACTGATGAATGAGCAAAAGAGACTTGCTATCGATGATGGGGACTTTAATAAGTTCGGATAGACTTAGGTGAGTGACTTGGTAAATTCAATTTTTGATCAATGCACGATGGGAGGGGGAAAAAACTTAATACAATTATGGCTTGACCCTTGATTTACTTGAAACAACTCCATCATAGATGAAACTTCATCATTGCTGATGGATCGACGATACGCTCTTTTTATCGATGACAAACCAACTTGGACTTGGGGGCTATGGTTAAACAAAAATTTATGCTTATGAATTAGGTGGATGAAGGCCAAGAAGCGGACTATATGACCTAGGGTTAAAGTGTCATTGATGAAAATTAGCTATCGTTGATGGATCGACGATAATATATTTGGAAGAGTGATGGGTGAACCTTTGGTTTATACCGTCATCGATGGAAATGCATGGTCGCTAGTGGATCTACAATAAGGATTTTGGGTGGATGATACAAGCTTTAAAACAACTTGGCCTAACTAAATTCACTAGGAGGGGGAATGGTTAGACTAATGATGATGAGACCCTTACTTCAGACTTAAAATACTTTCGTAACTCATGAGGCTTAGTGATCATTGATGGATTGGTGATGAAGCTTTTACAAGAGTGAAAGTTAACTTTGCTTTATGTCCAAATTTACATGGTCATTGATGGAAATAGTCTATCGAAGATGGATCAGCGATGAAGGGTTTGGATGAGTGATATCTTTATCTTATTTTATCTTTTCATAGATTGGATCGATGATAGGATTTGGATGAGCGACAATGCATTTTCAGACTTAGGCTTATCATCGATGGCTTACTATGGTCATGGATTGGATCGACGATGGGGTTTCGAAAGGGTGACGATGACTTAGGATTATTAGGCCTTAGCAAATGACTTTGGAGAAATATTAAGATAAGTGTCTAGGTAGACTTAGGGACTTAGACTTAGGAAAATTAAAAAACGTAGATGGATACCATGGTATTTTTGGCTATGGTCTAACTTAGGGATGCATCATGATTTTTGACCTTATAATATGGATTTTAAAGGGTTTTGTAATTGTTAGGTGATCTTAAATGATATGGGGTAAATGGGGCTATGGATATGGAAATTTTCATGGACTGAATGTATATTTTAAAAGGCATGGGCTAAATAATGAAGGTGGCCTAAAAATTAAAATGGTTGAAATGAATAATATGGTGAGAGGAAATAATGACCTTACTAATGAATGGGTGAATAGGGATGATCTTATGGAGGGTGAAATGAAATACTATAAGACTTAGACTTATCCCTTCAATGACCATGAAGACTCCCTTGAAATTGGAATTATTTTCTCAAGGCTTCTCTCTCTTTTGGACTCAATACCACATCCTACAATCACCTAGACATTCAACTTTGCCACTCTTTGAAAATTAGGGGTGAGAATTAAGTTGGGATTTTTGAAGCCCAACACAGGCTCTATCTGGGACAAGAGAAGTGTTTGATATGATAGGATAAAAATTTCTCTTGAGAACTCTAGAATCTTCAACTGACCTAACTATACCCATTTCCTTTTGGACTTCTTGCAATAGACTTTAGGCAAGTATGACCCCTATGGACATGATTTTTACCTTGGTTCTTCATAGACTCTTTGATGCTTTAGTTCCATGGAAAACCTAACATAGACCTAATGGAATTTATTCAACAACATAAAAAAATCCTAATCACCTAAGAAGATAAACAAACTAAAAATTTACTAGACTACAATAGACTAAAATGAAAACACACAGAACTAAAACCTATTAAACTAAAATAAATACATAACTTTTTTTTATATGTACAAGAGGTAGACACAAATAGTTCATATGAACTAATCCCCATTATAGGGATGATACATCTTCAGATGCTAGCCATTTATTGGAAATTGCATTTCTTCACCTTGCAGGGTCTGCAACCTGTAGGTATGATGGCCTATTTTCTAGAAAATCTGGTAAGGGCCTAGCCATTTGGGCTCCAATTTACCTTTTTCTCCTGGTTTTTCATTCTTTGGATCCCAGTATAACACTATGTCTCCTTCTACAAATGGCTTTCCTCTGGCCTTCTTGTTGAAGACCTACATGTTTCTTGAGTTTCTTGGGTCATCCTTTTGAAAGCATCCCTCCTGTCTTCTTCTAGCTTGACAATATGATCCATTCTCCTTTGCCAACTATCAGGCTTCTTGTGGTCTTGAAGTAACAAGGCTAAAGTTGGTCTTTCAACTTATGGGGGGAGTAAGGCATTTTCTCCATACACCAATTCATAAGGTGTTTTTCTTGTTGCTCTTTTAACAAAAATTCTGTCAGCCCATAGAGCAAATTTCAATTCATTGTCCTAGCTTCTTTTATTTCTACCAAGAGATATTTTTATCTTGGTTATGAGGTTTTTGTTTGAATATTCTGCTAGGCCATTTCCTTGAGGGTAGTAATTAGTTGAATGAGCCAGTTCAATGCTATACTTGTTGTAGAATTCTACCATCTCATATGAAATAAAACTGCTACCATTATTAGTAACTAGCTTTCTGGGTACTCCAAATCTGGTTAAGATATTCTCCTCTAAAAACCTGATGATTACCTCAGTGGTTGATCTCTTCAATGGGGTAGCTTCCACCCACTTAGTGAAATAGTCTGTAGCAGTTATTATCCATCGATGGCCTCCTGATGAATTTGGGTTAATTTTCCCTATCAAGTCTAGACCCCATTGAGTGAAAGGAGCTTCTACTATCATAGGCTTTAGAGGTATTGCAGGCAACTTTTTCTTGCCATCAAATATCTGATAATTTTGACATATTCTCACCAACTGGTGCACATCCCTAAACATGGAAGGCCAATAGTATCCTACCCTCATGATGTTATTAATAGTTGCTTTTGGTGCAAAATATCCTCCACAAAAGCCAGCATGAAATTCTTCAACTATTCTAGGTATCTCCTCTTGGAAAAGGTAGAGCAATAATACACCACTAGGATGTCTCCAATACAGTTTGTTTTCCTAAATGTAGTATTTTTGAGCTTGCAATTTAATACTTCTCATTCTATTTTGAGAACAGCCAGTAGGAAATGTTAATATCTGTAAATAATTCACAACATCCTTATACCAATCATCTTCAAATGCTTTCTTTTTAGTTGTCTATTGTACATTAACTATCACCACTGTATTATTGAAATCTTCACCTCCTTTGGTTACCATATACTTGGCCAAACCTTATCCTTTAATAGTTTTCACAACCTTGAACTCAACCTCATATTGCTGTAATTTAACCATCCATCTGGCTGAACTGCCTATGGGTTCATTTTGAGTGAAGATATCCTTGACGGCTGTGTAAGGGATGTAGGCTATCACTTTATTTGACCAAAAAATCCCTTTGAAATGCTCTAAAGCCTTTGTGAGTGCGAAGGCCTACTTCTCTATCATGGTGTACTTCAGTTGTGATCCTTTTAATCCTAAACTCATAAATGCTATTGGTCTCTCTATGCTTTCTGCATATTTTTGTGACAGTACAACAACAATGGTGTCTTTTGAAGCAAAATAATAGATATTAAAATCTCTGTGATAGTCTGGGCATGCTAATACAGGAGCTTGTGTGATGGCATATTTTATTTTTTGAAAATCTTGTAAGTTCTCTTCTGTCCATCTAATAATGCCTTCTTTTTTTATCATGTCATTTATGGGCTTTGCAATTTGGGCAAAATTTGGAACAAACCTCCTGACAAAATTAATCTTCCCAAAGAATGATCTGACTCCTTTCAAGTTCTTGGGTGGAGGAATATTTGCAATGGCCTCAGTTCTTTCAGGATCAATACTAATTCCTTCTTTAGAGATAATGTGTCCTAACAGCTTGCCCTAATTTGCTCCAAAGATACACTTCTTGGGATTCAGTGAGATGCCAAATTCCTTACATCTTGCAAATACTTGGGTGAGATGCTCAAAGTGATCTTCAAGATTCTTGGAGAAAATAGTTATGTCATCCAAGTAGACTACTACCATTTTAAACATCAAGCCCTTGAAAGCAAAATCTATAGCTCTTTGGAATGTGGCTCTTGCATTCATCAAACCAAAGGGTATTCTAAGGTATTCAAAAGTTCCCCATGGAGTAGTAAAAGTTGTCTTGTGCCTATCCTCAGGATTAACTTGAATCTGGTTGTAGCCAGAGAATCCATCCAACAAAGACATCATGGATGATCCTGCAATAACTTGCAATAATTGTTCCATGTTGGGCAGGGGATAATTATCCTTCAAGGAATTTTTGTTCAGGTTTCTAAAGTCTACACATAGTCTGATATCTCCATTTTTCTTCCTTACTGGCACCAAATTTGCTATCCAAGTGGAAAATCTAACTTTCTTGATAATATTGGCATCTAATAGCTTTTGGACTTCTTTTTGCATTACAGGGTGTAATGTGGGATTGAAATTCCTATGTTTTTTCTGTGTGGCTTAGTGCCCTCCTTCAATGGAATGATATGCTTCATTACTTTTGTATTAAAAGTCTTGAGGTCTTCATAGCTCCAAGCAAAGGCATCTTTATGCTTTTTAGGTATTTTATGTAGTCTCTTTTTTCTTTCTCAGACATGGATTTTTCAACCTTCACCATTTTGGGCTCTTGTTCAGTGCCAATATTGATTTCTTCTACTTCCAATCCTTGCAAGGCTAGTTTATGGGCTTTATCAAAATCATCAAACAAACTCTCTAATGAAATCAGACCTTTGGGTAATTTGTTAGTCTTTAATTGTATCACCTCCATAGGCTCTCCGATTACCTTTTTTATTTTCTCTTCATCTTCTTCATCACATATAATATCAGCATATTGATTATGTAATGTCATGAAATCCTTGATATCTATGTCATCTTGGAAAACTTGTAGATACACTATGTTGTCTGGGATAGATGGATGATACACTAAAATAGTAGGGAACTTCTCTTGATATTTTGTGTCTATCTCTGGACTGTCTAAACTAGAAGCATTTATGGCTAACAAATTGGCTACGTGGTTTTGATCCCTAGGAATATATGTGATATTGAAAGCCAAAAATTTATTAATCTCTTCCTGAACAGCCTATTTGTACTACTTTAGCCTGGGATGTTTGGCCTGATATTTACCTTTAATTTGTTGTATTATTAATTTTGCATCTCCATATACAGTTAGATAATTAATTCCCAGTTCTTTGGTCTTTCTCAAGCCTAACAATAGTGCTTCATATTCTGCCACATTGTTTGTGCATGGGAAGTGCAGTCTGTATGGTATACCCAAATAGTTTCCATTAATATCAATCAAGTTGATCCCTGCTACTACTCTAGTATGTGAACTTTGCTCCATCAAATGTCAGAGTCCATATTTTAGATGTTAGTATTCTTGTAGACTCAACATCAACATCTGCTACTATTTATGGGTCCATGCCTACCACTTCAAGCACCTCATCTAGGAAGGGTGAATGCCAGATAGAATATACCCCTATTTCTTTCTCCTCAAAAGACTAAACTAAATTTATAGTGGTGTTATCAAACTTTTTAAGCTCTACAAAATACCTATGAAAGGGTTCTCTTCTGAGGGTGACCTACTCTTTGGCTATCATGGGAATAGTGGCATAAGACCAGTCTAATTGGATAGATCCTCCTAATTGTTCAGCCCAATGTCTTGACAATAATAAGGAGAATAAGGGGTCTACATCAACCACAACTACATCCATAACTATTCCTTTCTTGGGGTACTAGTCTAAGTAAACCAACAGTACTGTAATGATCCCAACACAAGGTATTTTTCTACTATTGATCGTGTTAAACATTTCAATAAAGTGGCTGGATGATTTCTCTATGGGATATATCTCAACCTTTTTTAACAATGAGAACCCAAATTTCTTAGGCTTCCTATGTATTTAACTAGAGCTTGACTCAGATGTGTATGGCTTCATATTTCTACTATCTAGCATATTTATTTCAATTTATAGGGCTTGCTTTATACATTCATCAATGGTGTTGGTTCTATGCTATCTCAAATAATAGCTAAATTCCCTAAGAAATGCATTCTTATAAAAACATATGGCCTAGTGATTAGTGGGTCTCAGGGTTATGGGGTTTTATTTCTAGTTTTTAAAAAATCATCTGTTAAAATCCTCCACTGGCTCATTTTATATTTTCTTAACTATTGCAATATTTGTTAGAAAGGGCTATTTATTTTTTCTTTCCCCATATTTCTTTAAAAAAACTTCCTCCATGATCTGAAAGTCAAGAATCTGGTCAGCTGGGAGACAGTTAAACCAGTGCCTAGCATCCTTTTCTAATATTTGTAGGAACATTCTGAGAACTACATCCTCATGTTCAACCTCAAGGTTATCTAACACATAGAAATCCTTTGATATGATCTTCCCCAGTGAAAGCAATGTTACCTTGGAATTTGGGTAAATACTTGTGGGCTTTTGCTAGAAAAGGATGTCAATTCTAGGTAAATAGAATGGTCTATATCTATTAGTCCTCCATACCTAAAGGTTTTGATTTGGCTACACCATAGGGAAGATAGGGATACTAACTACAGGAGAAATTTTTTTAATGAACTTATTACCAACATAATAAAATCTATTCTGATAAATATTTTTTTTAAGGATTGGGACTTTTCGAGTATAGGTAAATACCTCTAGATCTTCAAATTATGGGAAGAGCTCTTTGCCATTGCATCTAGTGTGCACCAGGTCAGATTCTTATTCTTCTTATTTTGGGTTAATTCAGAGTTGCCAACACTTTTGGTGCAAGTATAATATCACACACGCTAAGATTACTCGACTATAAAATTCCTCTCGATCTCTTGAGTGTACTTGTAGAATCCTAGAATATAGAAACTCAAAAAACTACAGTTAAACATATAAAAATAAACTTCTAGAAAACTATGACATTGTTGGGTAGAAAAGAATTATCGTAGGAGATAAACCCTATAAAAGTGGTGAGAAAATGACACATGAAGGTTTGTCCTTGGCAACGGCGTTAGAAAAATATTGTGGAAAAAATTGAATATCCTTGTTATCTGTCATGCTATTCAAATTTCCTAAGACCCACAAGCAAATATGTGAGCTCTAGTAAACTCACCACTTCATCCTCAGATAGCTTGGTAGTTAAATAGGCTAGGTTTGGACACCCTAATATGATCTTTCCATGGTATTTCTCTGAGAAATAACTCAACCATATTAATATAAACTATATAAAAATAATATGGACCAAGCATACAATGGAAGCATTTTAGCCGTAAAAGTAGATCGATGCCTTGTCCATTTGGGTTATCATAGAATTTTAATCACACACACATAAAAAAGGATAGAAGAGGAAATAAATACTGATAAACCCATATTCATTTGAATATAGAAATCAATATGGATTCTTAAATTAGTGAAGAAACATTACTTGTAGATTCAAATAATGTAATATACAAGCAAGAAACATACACACATTGCACAAAAAATGCCATAAAGTGGAAGCCTAATAATTTGTATTATGTTCAAAGTAAAATGTCTACAATGATGAAGCCCAACAAAATGCTTAGGTATTTTAATGAATATGATACATAGGTCACCCCATTTGAATCATGTAACATGGGACTACTATCTACTATACTAATTGTAGTGACATATAGACTTTGGCTCCTAGAAACAACTCTTGGAAATCATCTTAGATGGATTGATCGAATTTTGGAAATACTTACACAAAGGTGGGGAGAACTTAATATTATGATAAAAATGAAGAAAAACAAAGGAGATACGATAACCCTCATAGAAACACTTAGAATACCTCTCATTGGCTTGCTACATGATTGCTTGATGATGAATCTTGGTTGCTTCGACTCTTTTTATAACTAGGTTGTCCAAAGTCTATTACAAATGCTTGGCCCTGGTAAGGTCACATGTGTTCTCCTTGGTACTACATTGCTTCAGATTTCTGAGTTTCTTACAGAAAACTTATTTGATGCCAACTGTCAAAATTCTTGTTAGGTCACTTATTTGTTCAAAACTGCTTCGTCTGTTATTACAACTCTTCTTCGTGACTTCTATATTTTTAATAGCTTTTTATTTGAAGGGGGATCTTAATAGTGGTGGTCTAGGCATTTGATCGTGCCTTAAAATTTGTACAAAATACTAATTTATGTATATTTATTTTATTCCTATTATCCTACTCATATTTTTCCTTGCTTGGATGATCCTTGACCAGGGTTGACGTAGGTATATTTTAAAGGTGAAATAGATGGGGACCTGACATGATGGTGAAGGGAGAAAAAAAAACACAATGAGGTGGAACAAGATGGTAAAAAATATGGATGGTGATGGGAACAATTGTGCACAATGGACGTGGAAGACTACAAACAATGGTGGTGAGGTGGTGCTTTATGGAGTAGAATGTGATGGTGATCAAGAGAGAATGTCCAGAAAGAGAAGGGAAAAGGGGAATGAGGGGAAATATAGAATGGTTAATGAGATCTAGGAGCACACAAACTGAGAGAAATGACAATAAAGGTGTACCTCCATAACTATACTCCATCGGGGTGATACCTCTATAACTATATTTTGTTACACACCAAACATAGTCGACTATGTTTGCAATGTATAATTCAATTATTATTAATAGGTTAGATTGATTTGGTTTTATATTATCTTTTATCATCGAATATATTCATTTGCAAAAGTAGAGGATTGTGCCCTCTGAGTGGTGAGGACCAACCCTCCTTAAGTTGTAAAATTTCATTTAATCGTTGCTCATTGTTTACTATCGTTTTATTGGTATTTATGATTATCTTACTAGTTGTGGAATTTGCATTGAATTATTGATTGTGGAAAATAAGTGTAATTATAATATCATCAAGAAGGTAGGAGTACCTTCCAAGTGGTATCATCTGGTTTGATTCTGAATAAAAATGTAGGTTGTTGTCCTCATTGTTCAACAGATGCACAGTCTAACAGTAGTGATCACAATGAACAATACCAGATATTGTGGTTACACAACACACACTTGAAACTCTTGGAGATATTTTGCACATTGATAGTCATGAACACAACCTAAAATACACACACCCAGGCAACAATTTCTCATGATGAACACTACCAGATGTTATTTTTGGATTTTTGAATGTCAAAATTTAGTTGGGGGCTATCAAACCCTATCATCCACACCTCCCCAAGGGAAGCCAAAGGTCAGAAGGAAATTGGGAGTAGAAACACTCCATTGCCATTCAAATCTGTCATAGAAAACCACTAAAAATATCACAGTCACAACCAGAAACCGTGGGCCAATAAACATGAATAATTTAAGGTTAAATTGTGGGCAAACTTAAGGTTAGCGATTTTTTTTTAGTTACATAGGGGTAATTATCACACATTTAGCGTGGGAGGCAAAGGAAGAGTTTAAAATATGTGGTCCACATCTATTTAGTCGTGACTTCGATCATGTTAGCTAGACTTCCCGCTTGCACATTAACTCTCTGGTTTTCCCAATCACTTTGAGTGTAGGTCATATTGCGGTTTGTCTAAGGTTCCACCATGTCCTAGTGCTATCACGTCCTCTTGTGTTCTCCGTATCGCTTTGCTATCACATCCTTTCATGTCCCCCATGTTGTCTATCTATCATGTCCTCTCACTGTCTTGTGTTCCCTGTGTCACCTAACCGTCATGTCCTATCATTATCACATGTCCATCATGTTGCCTAGTTGTCACATCCTCTTGTTTTCTCGTATCGCATCACTTCAGACATCGATCGAGTCAATTATAGCATCGGTCTAGTCATTAGTTATTTTGGTTTGGTCAGAAATATTTTGGGCATCGTGTCTAATAATCAGTTGTATCTGATTAGCTTAGGGTCATCATATGGTCTAGGGTGGTCTTAGCTAAGTGTCTTCAACTATATCGTATCCAATTACAAGGTTAAGCGGTCTTGGGTATATTGAGTCATGTCAAATCAAGTCAACATATGAATATCAGGGTATAGTAAAGTAATAAATGCAATCGTTGGAAAGAAGTCATCACCAAGGGGAGAAACTAGCCACTAAAAATCAATCATATTCTGCGTCGTAGTTGGAGCGACATTGGGAGTGGAAAATAAACCAAATTTTTGCCCAAATTCACCAAAAATTTTGTAGAAATCAAAGGTAAAATTGGTTAGAAGGACTTATTGACAAGTGCATGAGTGGAAGGTGGACCAAAGGACCAAACGGTCGATTAACAAGCTCAGAGAATTCAAACGAAGGGATCCTAAAGTCACAAAGAAGACCTCCAAGAAACAAAGGTACACATTATACTTCTCCTTTACGCATTAATAGTTTTGATCCCGATCATCCACTGCTTAACACCATGGCTTCCAATCCTTCTCCTACTTCTTCCCATGAGAACCTCACACATGAGGAAATAAGAAACCCCAATACCAACACCTCGACTATGCAAACATTAGTAGACAGCATGAACAAATTGACCACATTGGTGACCCAACTAATGGAAAAACAAAGCCAACCAACCCCTCCTAACCCAAATCGCTACCATAGACAATGGAACAATGAGGATCAGGATGGAGAAGAAGTTTATGAACAACAAAGAGGTCATAATGGTAGTACCCAAAATCGCTTCCATAGACATAGGCATAATGAGGACCAAGATAGAGATGAAGTTTACCAACAACCAAGAGGTCCTAATGGTGTCAATTTTCCATGCATTGATATGCCCACCTTTGAGGGTCATGATCCACGTGGTTGGATAGCTAAAATGGAAGGCATTTTAGACTTATACCGAATTCGAGATTCAGAAAAAGTTCCTTTTGCTGCCTCCAAACTCGGTACTGAAGCTTATCAATGGTTTGTATGGCTCAAACGTGAGAATGGAAATACCATCTACTGGGATGATTTCACCACACATTTCCTTAAAATATTTGATGAAGGATCCTCATCTTCATACATGGTGTGGTTGTTATCACTTAAGCAAACAGGATCTGTAATGGAGTATATTTCAGAATTCACTAGTCTGCTTTCCTATGCAAGAAACTTACCATCCGATGTGGTGGTATCTACTTTTAGAAATGGGTTGAAAGAGAATATTCAAGTTGAAGTTGACCTACAAGATCCATCCTCTTTAGATACCTGTATAAGGATTGCCAAGTTGGCTGAGAAGAAGGTGCAAATTGGGACATCTATACGACGTGATTCCTATGGTCGACATCAATACCGCAACAACTCTTTTCGTAGAAATGATCAACCATCAAGATATTTTTGCTATAAATGTCGCAATCACCATCCAAAATATCAGGCATGTGTACCACGACAAAACTTTCAAATCGAATATGCTGACAAGGAAGATGAAGAGGAAATAGAGGATACCAACTCACCTGATTTTCCCATAAACGAAGACCAAATTGAACCCGAGGAGGCCATAGTTGAAGAGGATACTATGGCAATTTCAGTACATGCTCTTATGGGTTTATCATCTCACCATACAATCAAGGTATCAGGATTCATTCGACAAAGGAAGGTAACTGTATTGATTGATTTAGGAAGTACTCATAACTTTATTGACACAAATATTGCCAGGGCATTAAACTTGCACATCAACTCCTCCAATCAAGATAAATTTCAAGTTATAATTGCAAACGGGGGAAGTGCTCAATGTATAGGTAGAACATCTCCAATTTCATTGCAAATGGGAAGTTATACTTGGCATGGTCCTCTTTTTGTTATGAGTTTAGGGAATTCAGAAGTTATCTTGGGAGTCGAATGGTTAGAACAAATGGACACCACGGTCGGTTTTAATTACAAGCAACACTTTGTTGAATGGAAAGAAAATGGGAAGACCATTCACCTCCAAGGAATTCCAACACCTCCATCAAAGATAGTAAGTTCTCACAACATGGAAAAAATATTAAGAAAAGGTAGTTACGGATTCATTGCCCAAGTTAATTGTATGGAAAAGCAAGCACAAGATATTCCAGAAATCCAATCAGAAGATCTACAAAACATTGTGGCTAACTATGATGAGGTCTTCCAAGAACCAAAGGGACTACCTCCCAAAATATCCCATGACCATGCCATACACCTTGTTCCAGGAAGTCTTCCTCCTAATGGTCATCCTTATCGATATCCCCAACCTCAAAAAATAGAAATTGAGAAAATTGTCCAAGAACTATTAGAACATGGAGTCATCCGTCACAGCACTAGTCCCTATTCTTCACCAGTAGTTTTGGCCCATCGCAAAGACAATTCTTGGCGTA
Source organism: Wollemia nobilis (assembly GCA_028583015.1). Classification (NCBI taxonomy): domain Eukaryota; kingdom Viridiplantae; phylum Streptophyta; class Pinopsida; order Araucariales; family Araucariaceae; genus Wollemia; species Wollemia nobilis. The sequence goes on from JAQPPZ010016361.1 coordinate 1,200,536, forward strand.
TGTGTCCGGATTTTCATCCCCTTAACAAAATCACCATCAAGGATAAATTCCCTATACCTGTCATTGATGATTTACTAGATGAACTACATGGTGCAAATTTTTTTACAAAATTGGATTTACGTTCTGGGTTTCACCAAATTAGAGTTAGGGAAGAGGATATTCCCAAAACAACTTTTCGTACTCATGAAGGTCACTATGAATTCTTGGTCATGCCTTTTGGTCTCACTAATGCCCCATCCACATTCCAAAGTCTCATGAACCATGTGTTTCATCCATTCCTTCACAAATTTGTCCTAGTCTTCTTCGATGACATACTCATATATAGTAAATCATGGAATGATCATCTGTTGCATGTGGGAAGGGTTCTTCATATACTACACAAGGAAAAATTGTTTGTCAAATGCTCTAAATGCTCTTTTGGTGTTCAAGAAGTTGAGTACCTGGGTCATATAGTTTCTCAAGAAGGTGTTAAAGTGGATCCCAATAAGATAAAGGTAATTCAGGATTGGCCCTTACCTAAAACTATCAAGAAACTTCATGGTTTTTTGGGTCTCACGGGCTACTATCACAAGTTTGTGCGTAACTATGGAAAAATTGTAGCTCCTCTCATAACTCTTACAAAAAAGGATGCTTTTCATTGGTCGGAAGCAGCCACTCAAGCCTTCGAGGCTCTCAAAGAAGCAATGTGTACTACTCCAGTATTGGCAACTCCAGATTTTCACAAACCATTTGTGATCGAATGTGATGCTTCAGGAACGGGTATTGGGGCAGTATTAATGCAGGAAGGTCATCCCTTGGCATTCGAAAGTAAACAACTTTCGAGAAATTTTTTGGGAAGATCCACATATGAGAAAGAAATGTTGGCTATTCTACATGTAGTGGAGAAATGGAGACACTACTTAATCAATAGTCGCTTCATTATTAAAACCGATCATAGTAGTCTCAAGCACTTTCTAGAACAACGATTTTCTTATCCAGAACAAAACAAGTGGTTAACAAAATTGTTGGGATATGATTTTGTTATCGAGTATAAGAAAGGGAAAGAAAACATGGCAGCAGATGCATTATCACGAAAATATGAAGATGAAGTTGTTATTAATGCTATTTTAGGTCCTTGTTCCCAATGGGTATCTCAGCTACAGGAAGAATGGTTGTCCAATACAGAAACTGCTCAAATAATTCAAGATTTGTTGTTGGGTTCATCCAAGCATCCTCTTTTTTCCTATGAAGACAAGGTGTTAAGAAGGAAGAATCACATTTACATTCCACACACTTCTACAATCAAATCAAGGATTCTAGATGAATCACATGCTTCTCCATCAGTAGGACATTCAGGTTTTTTGAAAACTTATATGCGGATTAAACAATCCTTTTGTTGGAAAGGATTAAAAGTAGAGGTCAAACAATGGGTGGCTGAATGTGAAGTATGCCAATGCAATAAGGGCAAAATAGTCAAATCACCAGGGTTGCTTCAACCATTACCCATTCCAGATCATCAATGGGAACATATTTCAATGGATTTTATTGAAGGTCTTCCTAAATCAGAAGGCAAAATAGTAATTTTCGTGGTAGTAGATCGCCTCTCCAAATATGCTCATTTCCAAGCTCTACAACATCCATTTTCAGCAAGCAAAGTGGCTAAGGTATTTATGGACTCAATTTTCAAATTGCATGGAATGCCAAAAAATATTGTAAGTGATCGTGATCCCATATTTACTAGCAATTTTTGGAAAGAATTATTTTGACTTAGTGGTACCAAATTAAATATGTCCTCTGCATACCATCCACAAACAGATGGCCAAACGGAGGTAGTTAAAAAATGTTTGGGTACCTACCTAAGATGTTTTGTTCAGGATAAACAATATCAATGGAGTCATTGGCTTTCCTTGGCAGAATGGTGGTACAACACTTCGTACCATTATTCCATTAAGATGTCTCCCTTTGAAGCATTGTATGGAATTAAGCCACCAACAATAGCAGATTATGTACCAGGATCTTCCAAAGTGGCCCAAGTAGATGATTGGTTTCAACATCGATAGTCAATGCTCACCATTCTCAAAGACAATTTGGCCCAAGCACAAAATCGTATGAAGCAGCAACAAGACACACACCATTCGAAAAGATAATTCAATATTGGTGATATGGTGTTCCTACGTTTGCAACCCTACAAACAATTGTCATTGAAGATCAAGACCAGTCAAAAGTTGGCTCCACGATTTTATGGCCCTTACAAAATAGTGCGTCGCATTGGAGAAGTGGCATATCAACTAGAGCTTCCTCCCTCATCTCGTATACATCCAGTATTTCATGTTTCCTATCTCAAGAAGGTGATCGGCTAGAAAGTACAATCTCAGTCAGAATTACCAGTACTCGATGAAGAAGGACGTATATATCTCCAGCCTGAAGCAATTTTACAAAGTAGAACACGCATGTTGAGATCTCGTCACATCCAAGAATTTCTCATCAAATGGTAGGACCTACCTGAAGAAGATGCTACATGGGAACCTAAAAGTATTTTCCAGACATTTCTAGCTTTGAGGACAAAGCTTTCCGAGGAGGGGAGCCATGTTACACACCAAACATAGTCGGCTATGTTTGCAATGTATAATTCATTTATTATTAATAGGTTAGATTGATTTGGTTTTATATTATATTTTATCATCGAATCTATTCATTTGCAAAAGAAGATTATTGTGACCTCCGAGGGGCAAGGACCAGCCCTCCTTAAGTGGTAGAATTTTATTTAATCGTTGCTCATTGTTTACTATCATTTTATTGGTCAATCTGATTATCTTACTGGTTGCGGAATTTACATTGAATTATTCATTGTGGAAAACAAGTGTAATTCGAATATCATCAGGAAGGCAAGAGTGCCTTCCATATTTTATCGAGGTGCTGGTATCTTTCCAAAGTTGGTGATATGTTGAGGCTTCAATATTTTCTTCTCTTTACTACACCTTCTACATCATTTAGGGATGAAAAATAAACATAGGAACATCTCATATTGCTTATGTTATTTTATGGTCATTGCCTTTTCCATGCTCTGGCCCATATTTGCTACTGAATCCTTTACTCTACCCACTGCCTTCATATAAAGTCATATTGAGGTCATCCATTTCAACAGCTGATGGTGGAAACATCATGTTTTGTAGATACGAATGGATTTGGATATCTTGGACTTGTGTTGAGCCTATCCTTTGAGTTGCTTGTTCCATAAGATTGCCTTTCTTAGTACAATATTTGTAGTTTTTAGCTTGTGTGTGGATTTTGTTCACATGGTTCAATATTTTCTCCTTTGGGTATTCTTTAAGTCTGCTAGTCTTCACTACTTGTATTCCAAAAATCCTTAAGATGATGGCACTCTTTCTACATTTACTTGAGCTTCTGTACTTTTACTGCAACCATAGTTTTAAAACCTGCCTTGAGTGATTTTCCAATCTTCATATGATGCAAAGAGATATGTTCAATATTCATCCGCTTCAAAGAGATATGTTCAATATTCATCCGCTTGTGTCTTCGATCTTCCTAGAATGATATGATACATTGATGCTTTTATTGCTCTTCACCTCAGATCATCGCTAATGCATCATCGAATGACTTCTTTGATGAGCGATGAAGACTTATGTAAATACATAGTAACTGATTGCTTGGGACCATCACTGATAAATCGGTAATAATACTTTTATATGGGTGAGGACTAATATTGGTCACTGATTAATTTACATTGTCACTAATGAATGAGCAAAAGAGACTTTCTATCGATGATGGGTGACTTTAAGAAGTTCGAATAGACTTAGGAAAGTGACTTGGTAAATATAATGTTTGATCAATGCATGACGGGAGGGGGGAAAACCTAAGCTAATGATGGATTGATCCTTGATTTACTCAAAACAACTCCATTGCAAATGAAATTTCATTGTCAATGATGGATTGGTGATAGGCTCTTTTTATCAGTGATAGACCAACTTGGACTTGGGGGCTATGGTTTAAGCAAAAATTTATGTTTACAACTTAGGCAGATGAAGGCCAAGCAATAGACTATATGACCTAGGGTTAAAGCATCATTGATGGAAATTGGCTATCACTGATGGATCGATGATAATATATTCAAAAGAGTGATGGGTGAAAATTTGGTTTATACTGTCATCGATGGAAATGCATGGTCACTAGTAGATCGACAACGGGGATTTTTGATGGACAATATAGGCTTCAAACCAACTTGGCCTGAATAACTTCATCGAGAGGAAAAATGGTTAGAATGATGATGATGAGACCCTTACTTCAGACTTAAAATACCTTCATCACTCATGAGGCTTATTGATCACTAATGCATTAGTGATGAAGATTTTGTAAGAGTAAAAGTTTATTTTGCTTTATGTATAGCTTTACATGGTCACTGATAGAAGTAATCTATCAAAGATGGATCAACGACGGTGGATTTGAATGGGCGATAGTGCATTTTAGTATTAGAATTTTCACTGATAGCTTATTGTAGTCATGGATTGGATCGATGACGAGGTTTTAGAAGGGCAACAATACATTTTTGAACTTAGGCTTATCGCTAATGGTTTACTTTGGTCGCAGATTGATAGACAATGATTTTTCAGAAGGGTGACGATGACTTATGACTATTAGGCCTTAAAATAATGACTTCAGGGAAACATTCAGATGAATTTCTAGGAAAACTTAGGAACTTAGACTTAGGAAAATAAAGACATAGATGGATATCATGGTATTTTTAGCTATAGTCTATCTTAGGGATGCATCATGACTTTTGTCCTAACATGGCTTTTAAAGGATTTTGCAATTTTTAGATGATCTTAAATGATATGGGGTGAATGGGGCTATGGATATGGAAATGTTCATGGACTAAATGTATATTTTAAAAGGTATGGGCTAAATAATGAAGGTGACCTAAAAATTAAAATGGTTGAAATGAATAATATGGTGAGAGGAATTAATGACATTACTAACGAGTGGATGAATAGGGATGATATTATGGAGGGTGAAATGAAAGACTATAAGACTTAGACTTATCCCTTAAATGACCATGAAGACTCCCTTAAAAATGGAATTATTTTCTCAAGGCTTCTCTCTCTTTTGGACTCAATACCACATCCTACAATCAACTAGATATTCAACTTTTCCAACTCTTTGAAAATTAGGGGTGGGAATTAAGTTGGGATTTTTAAAGCCCAACACACCCATAGATACTCTACCAAGAATGCAACCATAATTATGGTTGCATTCTAGTTGGAAAATAATATCAATTCTTTTTTTCTTAATGATTGTGGTAGTTCATCAAATCTCCTTTCACTCCCCTTAATTGTTTGATTCTCAAATTGAGTAGAAACCTCTCAATAGTGCTAAAAGCATATATTTAGGTCTTCCTCAATATCATTAATATATCTAGGGCTATTTAGTATACCATTATACTCTTGAATTACCAACTCAGAAAATGGATGCTTATCCCTAACCAATAGCCCCTTGAAACATTCCATGTGATGGTATACTTCCATTTATCCCACCTTGGTCACCTCTATTCTAAGTGATGACAAAAATGTGCTCAACTACATGTCTCCCACACATGGTTTTGGTATCTATATTTTTATCTCACTCACTACATAATCATACAAGTATGACTTGCATAATAGATCCTATTGCTCCAAGGGACTTGATAAGAATACCTCATAAAATTTCTCAGGGGTGCTTAGGTCATAAGTCATATAAAAAATAATCTTAGAAATTTTAAATATAATGTACTTATCTCTCAACATAAAGATATAGAGTTGAGCATATGGCTAGCATTCTAACAACTCCAAAACCAAACTTCCCACTATGCCCAATGTCCATTTGTCACCTAAGTTTGTCCAACTTGGATTTTAAAAATGCAATTTCTTCCCTACATTCTTCGATTACTTAATTATTTTATTTTATGTACTACCTTAATTTCATTTTCCCTTTAATAAAATTAAAAATCTAATATTTCATGTTTTTATAGCATAGGGCCCATTTCTTTTCCTTCTCAAAAATAGTTCCCTTATGTGTAAAAAGTGGTATGAACCCATCCTCTGTCGATAGTAGCATATTGGATAACACTTATTGGTAATTGGTAGAAACATCAATTGATATATATGCATCTATTGCATGAATTGCTTCACCAATTATAGCCCCTAACACTTCAAACCCTTCTACCTCTATCCTATTATGTGTAGGGAAAGTATGGGTAGCATTACTAGGGCTTATAGAATCACCCGTAACACCACCCATGATGCCATCTATAGTGCCACCTGCAACATAGCTATGGCTTTTTATGTCCATAGTTCTAGTAGAATCCACAAAATCTGCATTATGAACTAGATTTTTGGCATCAATATGGACTTCCTCCCTAAAAGATTCAATAGTGCCAAGTAGCTTTACTTCAATTTTTTTGTCTTTCTTCCTAGCATACACTCCACTAATTACCTTGATAGAGATGCTACTTCATGCTCTAACTATTCTATTCTTAGATATGACTCTAGAAATTATACCTTCACTTCATCTAGTGAACCAAATAAAAATCTTATTTTCTCCCTCACAACACCTAGGTTTCTCTTTAAGGGTGCTATCAATTCTTCTACAATCAGTTCATCTAAATGTCCCTAACCAAAAATATCAATAACATACTAAATCTTGACTCCATATATTCTAGACACTGAAGAATTATTTCAAGCATATTGAATCTATCTCTTTCTAGATCATTAAACACTACTTGTAATCCAGACATCCTCAAAAATTCCATGCCTAACCATCTCATCCTAAAGTAAAATCCTCATTAGCCTCTGTTGGATAGCAAATCTAGATTCTTGCTCTATTGGTACTTTTTTCTCATGTGTCCCAATGCACAACAAAGATAATGGGGCACATTGGGTTGAAATTTTCTAGTCTCTTCCCTTCTTGAAGTGTAATAAATACCAAAATTGGTGTCTAGCAAGCATAGAAAACCCTCCCTCACTCATGAAATATTTTAGATAAAAATAAGTAATCATGTTGTATGACATAGAAAGGGATGCACTAGTTATATCTTTAAAACTATCTCTATAGGTGTTGTGCTCACCAAGCTAAAAAAAGGCCTCATAAATATTTGTAGTAGAGAGGGGCTTCTTGAGACTCTATTGACCTATTAGATGCAACCTTGTAACCTTAGAAATTGAACCTTTTGATACCTCCAATTCTAGGCCCTAGATGATTATGCAGTATCCCCTGAGGTTTGCAACTAATTTTATTTTGACATCATCATCATAACCTTGTAGATGCTAAAAATACTCCATCCATATAACTTGCAAAAAAAGGGCCACTATGTGTAGATATTTTTCAACCTTAGACATGCCCACCGGCTCCTAATGGACCAATTTTCCATTGCCACCCATATTGCCAAAATTTATAGTCTCCTTCACTTGCCATTGTAACTACCTTGTGATTGTCATGGTCAACTAAAGCAAAAACACTAACGATCTACTCAACTTGTACATATATTTTCTAAAGAATGACCACCCAATCATAGAGGGTGGTACGAAATTTTTATGTTTTATCTAAACCCTACATTCAATACAAGTACTTGCATGCACAAAGGGGATTTTTAGGGGTATGGTGGCTAATTGGACACTATACAATAACAATTACTTACACACTATGCATATCATCTCACCCATTCTTGATACCTATACCCAAAAGTTACACACACCATGCACATATTGTCACACACAAATGGCATTTTTCCATTCTATCATCCTCATGAAAAGTGCCATACAAATCATTTAATTCAAATGTGAGCATCCTTTTACACATGCTATAGATGGTGGCTAGCAATGTTGTGGATGTCACCATAATGATCATAGAAATTGATATTGTGACTACATGATCAACACCATGAGAAAGTATTTTTTATCCTATGACATGCAAATACTAACCCCCATTATTTCACCATCATCAATTAATTGATTTATTTTTTTTTTGGTAAGTTAAAAAATTTTATTTATCAAAAGAGGGCATTTGAAAGGCGCCCTAACACCTTGTACAATAGCGAGACAAGAAGAGGAACCCAAGAAGAGAACATAAAGGAACACAAAAGAGAGGCATTAAGCCTGCTACAACAAAAAGGAATCAACCTTGAACATAAAGGAACAAAAAGAAATAGTCCTGAAGCCCACAGGACACAACTAGACCAAATCCTTCAGACCGAAGGAATGAAACAGAACCAACAATAGGTGAAACCCCATCCTCGCTTAGAGAGGAACGTTAGTAAGCATCGGAGAAGCGACAATGGTTTCCAGCGTGGTAGCCTTTGCTTCATCCTTCGGTGCATCCTTAGGAATATCTTTCAGAACATCAAGACACGCCTCCTTAGCAATCTCCACCACGTCCTCATCTTTGCCGTCACCCTTGGCATCAGAGGGACCCTCATCAATGGAAAAGGTAGGGATATCCTCGAATGAATCACAAAAGAACAAGAGACTAAGAGCTTGGTGCTGATCCTTTAACCTATAAATTGCTTTACCTATGGCCACATGGGCTGTTTCCAGGTGATCAATAGTGGCAGAGGTTGCTTGGACTGCAAGTTTGTGAAGGTATTTCTCCATAATGTCAGGCGAATTAGAAGGATACTTTGAGGGTTTAACATATGTGGAGGGAGGGGTTTCAGAAATTTCTTTAAGCTTGAGCCTCTGGGAACATCTAACAGGTGTACCCTCAACCTTGACCTTTTTTTTGACATTGAATTCGGGAAGAGGTTTGCCACTTTTCTCCTTCCTCTTGGGTCTAGAAGTTCTAGGACTGGGAGTTGAGGATGAATTATCTTCATCAGACTCTAGGACTGGGATGTTACCTTTGGGGAATTTCAAGAGGAGAAATCTATATAGAACTTTGAAAAGCCCTTGGTGACAGGGCAAACCCTCCTCCTTTTTCTGGGAGGAGGTAATGGTGTAGTCAATGGACCAAAAGAGGGTTGTGGGAATGTTCATCAGTTTGGCTTCACGAAAGTGGTTTACGAAGGCTAAATGGAAACATCAGAGTTGGGCTTCGGGATTATCACAAGTAAGGTATTGCATGATAGGTTTCAGGATTTCTTTCTAGGGAGTGGAAAGATGGTTACGGTACAGACCTTTCTTGACCATTTTGTGGATTGTCGAGGATTTCTCAAAATGCATCAACTCCGCTTCCTAGTTATGTTTGTTCCTTCTAATCACCTTGCCATCCAAAGGTTGCCCTGTCAGGTCCACTAGTAGCTCGATGCTAATTTGAAATTCAACATCGTGAATAGTAACCAGGCCCTTGTTCCAGGACTCAGCAAAGGCTTTTGTCACCTCTTTGTCAACTCCTGAAAACATCTTGAAAAATTCAATTAGTGCTCCTTTGTCCTTCCACATGTCTCTGACTATGGATTCAAGCTCAAATACTTCAGGCTCAATGAAGATAGGCTTTCCTTCTTTCATGGTTGCAGACGGAAAACAGTGAGAAGGAAAGCAAAGGAAATGGTAGGGGATAAACAAAATAGGCAAAGGATGGGCACACTGATAGGTGAGTAGAGCATGCAAAGTGTTATAGAAAAGGAAAGTGTTGTTGCTACTCTGAGTTTTGTAGGAAAGCCAGAGAGGATGCTTTGAAAAGGGAAAAAACCACCTGAAGGAACGAGATTGGCTAGGGCAGGTGACAAGGCGGATTTTTAGGCATCGAATGTTGTGGTAGATGGTTGGGAGAACCAATGTCAAAAGAAAATATTGACCATCGAGGATGTTCAAAAAACAAAGCCAAAAAGATAGTCTGGCATGAGGAACATGAAGGATTGGGATGTTCACACCATAAGATCTTGGGACAATGGAATTGGTCAGGCGGTGGGAGATGGTTCTCGAAGAAGCAAGGTTGCGAATATCAAGATACACGGGAGAATTATGATTAAAAAACATGTTGGACATTGCCTTGGGATTCCGAACGGAGTCGGTTATCAAGAAATAGGTGCATGCGAAAATGGGTAATTTAAAATCAAAACACAAAGGGTTATGAGTCCAGATTTCAAAGTAAGGCATATTCCTTGGAGGATGGGATAACAAAAAATTTTGATTATGAACCCGATGCTTCATGTGGAAGGTAGAATGTTGGGCAATGAAATGAATGAAATTTTCAAGGTTCAACATGATTACCATTATTTTGATCTTTTCTGACAAGCTCTGCCACCTCAGGAGGAAGAGTATCAGTCCACGTCAACATACCTTGGGCGTTAGCTCCAATATTTGCCAATCTATCAGCAACTGAGTTAGCCTCTCTGAAGGCATGCTGGACAATGGTATTATGCTGCTGACCAAGGATTTGTTTGCTTTCTTCCACAATTGTTCTAATCCTCCAACTGCTGGGTTTTGAAGTTTTTAAATAATTGATGACATTTAAAGAATCTCCTTCCACAATAATGTTCCCTGGAATGTTTCTGATGAATTGGAGGCCTCTCCAAACAGCTTTGGCTTCAGTGGAGTGATTGGAAAGGAAGCCTAAAGGTTCAGAAAAAGTAAAAATAGAATTACCAGAATGATCACGTAGAATTCCTCCAGCTCTAGCATTGCCAGGATTTCCTTTAGCTGCACCATAAAAATTAAGTTTGACCCAACCAACCGGGGGAGGATGCCATTTAATGTTGGTCCTCAAAGAAGAAGGATTAACAGGTCTTGAAGTATCAAGGAAAATGTTGCATGAATTGAGAATGGCTTTCTCAAAATGAGAGCAAGGAAAAGGATCAAAATGGGCAACCTGGACATTTTCCTTGGCATAAAGGATAACTTTGTGGGCAATAATTTCAGCATGTAAGGCTTTTTGTTCAAAAATTCTTCTATTGCGTTCAAGCCATATTTGCCAAAGGTAGTGTTGAAGGCAAAATTTCCAAAGTCCTTTGAGCACAGGGTTCTTGAAAGGATTGGGCCACTGATGGAAAAGCTCGACGATGGAAGGTGGTTGAGCCCAGACCAACTGGAAATTAAGAAAAATCTTGTTTATCACCATTCTTGAGAAAGGACAAAACAAGAAAAGGTGAGAAGTAGATTCCCAATCAGAAAGGCAGAGATAACATCTATTAGGAAGAAGAATACCCCTTTTGATTAGGTTTTCTGTAGTAAGGATACGATCTTGGATGCACAACCAAGAAAAGGAGGCAATTTTGGGAATCAAGTATTTGGTCCAAACCAGCTTAAAAGGAATAGGAGTTTCAATATTGTTAAGTGAAAGCAAATAAGCTGATTTGACAAAAAATTCTCCAGAATCAGTAGGTTCCCAAATAGGTTGGTCCTTGAGATCTCCAGCTGGAATTTTTATGGAAGATAAATGAGCTTGCAAACATGAGATTTCTTCTTCATGGTTCAGGATATCAAGTCTTTTCCAACGTGTGGTACCATTAGTATAGGAAATAAAATTGGCAACTAAAGGACCAACCAGATGTTTCGTTGTGTTGATTATCCTTTGAAACATAGGAATTTGAGAAAGAGGACTATCTCCAATCCACTTGTCTTCCTAGAAGAAAATGGATTTGCCATTTCCAAGTTGCCATCGGAGTCCTTTTTGTAGAAGAGATCGAGCTTCACATATGGATTTCCAAAAAATAGACCCAGTAGAGGGAACCTCACCATGGAGGAATTCAGAACCCTGAAGATATTTCCTTCTCATAATCTTGACCCATTCAACATTTTCATTGGAAATGAGCCTCCAGGCTTGCTTGGCAAGGAGAGAAATGTTAAGAAGAGAGATCCTTCTGAGTCCTAAACCTCCCTGATCTTTGGGTTTACAAACTTTGTCCCAAGAAACTAAATGAAATCTGTGTTTGTTTTCAGATCCTGTCCAAAGAAAGTGCTTTTGAATTTTTTCCATTTTTTGGTAAACACTTGCAGGAGCTTTGAACAGAGAAAGGAAATAGACAGGAATACTTTGGAGGTAGGCCATGGTGAGGGTGATTTTACCCGCTTGGGACAGAATATTACCTCTCCAGGTGGACAACTTTTTTTGAAGTCTCTCGATAACATTATCCCATAGGCTTTCTTTGGCATTCCCAGTGAAGAGAGGTAAGCCCAGGTATGAGGAAGGCAAATTAGCTATGGAGCATTCAAGTATGTTGGCAATCATATTATGTCTTCTGAGAGGAGTATTAAGAAAATAAAGTTTACTTTTCTGAAATTTTATTCTTTGGCCAACAGCTTCCTCATACAGGAGAAGGATACGCTTGATGATTTTGGCTTCATTTACAGAGGCGAAGGTGGACAATAGGGTATCATCAACAAACTGTTGATGGGTAATAGGATTACATTGAGAAGTAACCTGAAGTCCAAAAATCAAACCTGCCTCTCTTGCTGCCAAGATTGATCTACCAAGAGCCTCTGCAGCAATGATGAAAAGGAGAGGGGACAAAGGATCCCCTTGCCTCAATCCTCTGCTACTTTGGAAATAACCTGCAGGTGATCCATTAATGAGGACCAAAAACCAAGCTGAAGAAATGCATCCTTTGATTAAGGAAATCCATTCAGAATGAAAGCCAAACTTATGAAGGATGGCGAGTAGGAAATCCCAGCAAAGTCTATCATAAGCTTTGTTCATATCAAGTTTGAGGAGGAAGGCAACTTTCTTGTTGATGGATATGGAGTGGATTGCTTCATGGACTGAAATGATACCATCAAGGATAGACCATCCTCTAATAGAACTCCCTTGGCATTGATTTATGATTAAAGGCATAACCTCTCTCATGCGAATAGTGATGGCTTTCATTAGAATCTTATAAATGACATTGCAGAGGCTAATTGGCCTAAAATCATTGAAATTAGAGGTATTTGGAATCTTTGGAATGAGTGCAATAAATGTGGAGTTGAAGCTTCTGGGGATGACTTTAGAACCTTGGATTTCTCTGATGGCTTTGCATACATCCTTACCAATAATATCCCAGAAGGCTTGAAAAAACCTTGGAGGAAACCCATCAGGACCAGGAGCTTTGTCAGGTTTCATGGAGAATAAAGCCTCTTTGATTTCCTCATCAGACAGGACAACTATTAGTTTGTTATTAATATCATCAGAAATAAGATGAGGAATAAATTGAAGAAAGAAAATTTTTCCCCCCAAAGAATTGGGTCTGCTTTCCTCTTGGAGTAATTGCATGAAATGAGCTATCCCTTCGGTTCTGATTTCCTTTATGTCATTAATAGTCCTTCCATCCTGACTATGAATTTCTCTGATCCTGTTATTGCTTCGGTGTCTCAAAGTGGAAACATGAAAGAATTTGGTGTTGGAATCTCCTTTTTTGAGCCAAGTGTCACGAGATTTTTGTCTCCAAAATATTTCTTCACATTGAAGGATATTGTGGTATTGAGCTAGTAAATTCCTTTCTTCACTTCTCATTTCATTAGAATAATTTCCTGTTTCCTGGCTCTCTTTTTCTATTATGGCAAGCCTGTTCATGATATCTTGTTTGTTCTGAAAAATATTTCCAAAGATGTCTCGATTCCATATTTTTAGATTTTCCTTGATATTCTTCAATTTTTGAGCCAAAACATAGGAAGGAGTTCCTTGGATATCAGACTGCCACCATTGAGTGATTCTTTCTCTAAAATTAGGATGTAGCATCCACATAGCTTCAAATCTAAAATGAGTTTTAAATATTTTTGGATTGTTTGTGTCTAGGAGGATAGGGCTATGATCAGATCCAATTCTGAGTAAGGATTGAAGACAAGCATCCCCCTAGATGTCAATAGCTTCCTGAGAAAATAGTATCCTGTCAAGCTTGACTTGGATTAGTTGAGGTCCGCACCTTCGATTTGACCAAGTAAATTGATTTCCTTTCAAAGTTACATCCATTAAATTTTGTTCACTTATAAAATCCTGAAAATCCTCCATGCTTTTAGAAAAGGAGCCAACACCACATTTTTTATCAGAAGGGAACAGAGGAGTATTAAAGTCTCCTGCAAGGATCCAGGGAAGATTTGGGAAGGTGCTTCTGACAGAGGACAAGTTACCCCACAAATGGGATCTCCCAAAAATAGAATTGGGTGCATATATATTAGTAAGAACCCAAGGAGAATTATTGTCTTTGTCAAAAAAGAGAATACTCATCATTTCATCAGTGGAATGGATGAGATTTCCATCCATGATATTTGGGTTCCAAAGACAAAGAAGGCCTCCTGATGCACCTTTTGCATTACAAGCAATGGATTCACAATTCTTCCAGATATGATTACATATCTTTTTATCAATTGGTTCACAAACTTTGGTTTCTTGAATCACAAAAATTGTAGGTCTGATTTCTTTCCTTAATGATTTGGCTAACCTTTGTTTGGCCAAGCCATTAAGGCCTCTCACATTCCATGAGAGGATCTTCATTTGGAATATTTTGAAGCTCTTTTGCCTCCCCTTCCATATGGTGGGGGAAGTTTGGTGCTCTTTGGTTCATCCTTGGAAATATTAATACCAATGGAAAACAGGGTCTTTTGAACTCCATTAGCAATGTCATCATTTACATCTTGCTTCCATTGGTCAAAATTAGAGGGCCTTCCTCTTTTTTTTCCTTCCACAATCAATAGGAGATCTCTTTTGGCTTCTAGTAATTTTGGGGCTGAAGTTGTTAGGAGGAATTTTCTGAACCACAGGGCTAGAAGGCTCAAAAAAGGAAGAAGGGATGGAGACATAATCAGACAAAGGTTGGTCTGCATTAAAGGCATCAGGAGAGTGGTGATCAACAACAAGGGAAACAGACTCCTGTTGGACATTCGTTATGTATGAGGACGGGTTTGGAGGATCCGAGGATGGGTTTGGATGAACAGGAATGGTAGTATCATTGACCTCCACCTCAGGATCTAAATCTCTGAGAATTTGAAATTGGTTAGGAAGAGCAAAAAGACTAACCTCATTGGAAGCAGCCATTGGAGTAACAATATTTTTCCCCTTGTCAGAAGGAGACTTGGCGTAGGAACCGTTGCCACGAGCATCCTTCATATTTTGGTCCTTGATGGGTCTAAAGCTTATTCCTCTTGAAAGAGGAAATCATATTTTATCCTTTTTGAAAGGAGTCTGGAATTCCTTTCCTTTGCCAGTATTTGTAGAGTCTAGAATTGGCTCAGCAGAAACTGTTTATTTTTTGAGTGAAGGGCACTGAGCACGAAGATGGCCTTGAGCACGGAATTCAATAAAGAAAGGAGGTTTGTTTTCATATTCAATGGCTTGTTTGTGGAGGAACGTTTCGTGTTCCAGCTCGACAAAGGTAGGGAGAGCAGAGTCAATATTGGCATTAATACAAAGATGAGCAACATGCATTCTTGATCTGGACAAAGTAACTTTGTCGATGAGGAGCAGGTCACCAATAGTTGAGGCAATGGATTTGAAAATAGATTCCCACCACAAGTGCCAAGGAAGGTTTGGAAGTCTCACCCAAATGGGGGTAAAGTTAATACTTTGGGTATCTGGGTCAAAATTAGGAGTCCATTTCATCAGGAAAACACTTTTAGACCCAAGGAACCACGGTCTTCCAGAAAGGATTTGAGCAACATCTTATTTGGTATTGAGGTGAATACCAAAAAAGGCATTGGAAAGGCCAACAATTTGAAGAGATCCCTGAACCTTCCATATTGAGAATGCCCAATGCCTAATAATATCCAGGCTAGGATTACCACCTACTACCTTTCCAACAAGAGAAAAGGATTCCTCTACAAGAAATTTTTCAGCGATGCTAACAGGAATCTTGACTCTATTTCTAGAGACCTCAAAATGTGGGGGAGAAGCATCAGCAGAGGAAGAAAAAGATCCCAGAACCTTGGCAAAGGAAGGTTTAGGATTAGAGGGAATGTCATCTCCCCAAAAAGACTTGACCTTTCTAGAATCAGAGTTAGACAGGTCCGCCTTAGAAGCCAGAATTTTGGAAGGGTCCTCCCACCTAGAGGAAACTCCACAATCTTCCACAGTGATAGAACTAAGTGGAACTTTTGCGGATAGGCAATTAATTGATTTCTAATTGCCCTTTTAGTTCTCATTTTATTTCTTAAAATAAAGTTTTTTTATCCAATTACTTTGTTTAACAATTAATTTATGTTTGAATAGTTTATTAAGCCATTTAAATCACTTTTCATAACAACATTCACATAATAGAAAATAAAGCAAAATTTATCAAAATATTTCATTTTTATTTATGATAAAAATATGGTTACAACAATTAGTAGCATTATCCCATAGCTTTAGAATTTCTAATCCATAGGCCAATAATTAAGATACCTAGTTATTGAAATTATAAGTGATTATCTACGTTCTATTCTAAATATTATAAAAACCTCTAGGTCCACCATTCCAGAGGAATGTCCAAACAACATCATCATCACTCCCTTTTAAAGGCACCCTATAGTCTGGGATAGGATACCATAACAAAGGATAAACTCCTACCCTATCTAATCAAGACCATAATGCTCCAATTTACCTTGTTTATCACTGTGGCCTGGCTTGTGGTTGACATGGGCTCCCTTATTAAAGAAATATGTATATCCTTAAACCTCAACATGCTCTTGATGATTGACACTTCATAGAAACTCTCTACCACTTACCAAAATTACTACAAGTATAAGTCTCATGTCTCTTGCATCCTTTCTTAAAACTTGGGACTTCCCAATAGGTCTTTATATTCTCTAATGATTAGGTTGGGGAATGCGTGCTCTACCCTAATCATTAATCCTACTTGGAACTCTCTACTTTGATATTATTCCTTTTTATGCCTCTTGTGAGACTCTATCCTAAGGGTTGATGTGAATATCCACAATTGAACATAATCCACATTAGGATTTAGCATCTATTTAGTGATATTATAAACTACATATTTGTGCAAGTACATTTAACACAACAAATATTGATGCTCTATAACACTTCTGAAAAGTACCTCAAAATTGCTTATATATGTTTTTCATAGGGTAAATCCAAAAGAACTTTTGAAATTTTAAATAAAATACATGTTTCCCTCATCATAAGGGCATAAAGTTTGTCTAGATGTTTACATTCTAGTAGGCCTAATACCAAATGCATAAGCATACTCCTTTTGACCTTCAGCATATCTAGCTCAGACTGTAATTGGATATTCTCTTCCTCAAGCTATGTAATTGTTTTCTCTTTTCATCTATAACCTTCTCTAGTTTGTGATTTCTCACCATTAATCTAGATATCAATTTCTCCATTTATTTATGGCATGAAGCCTAGTCTTTCTCCTTCTTCTCAATAAATTTTATCGCCATCTAATTTAAGAGCATTGCAAGACTAGGATGTGCACTTGCACCTTTGACCATATTTATTATGCTAGGTCCCTTCCTAGTACTTCTCCTAAGATCCCCACTAGAACTTGTAGTAGATCTTGCAGTAGCATTAGAGATGTTATCCTGTTTAGTAAACCTTAGAGTTACTATTATATCTCCTACAACCTTAGCTTTTTTCTTTCAGAATGTGAGATATAACTATTTACTCCTTAAGTATGTCACATCCCATTCAAATTTTCTTATTCTCAATTATACCTCTAACAACTACATCCCTAGATCCTCTAGTATTTTAACCATAATCCCCTTCCCTATGGCTCCCTATGGAGCTTGAAGGATCCTCTACTACCACCCTCACTGTTATTTTTGGTAGTACCTCATCTAAAATCTCAATATTGACATACCACCTACTCGAAGACTCTCCCAAAGTAGCAATGATCCTCCAAGAACACAAACTTCTCTATCATTTGGTGAGTTGATCATCCTCAATCAACGCTTTAGCTACAACACAACGAGTAGCTCTCTTCTCTAAAAAAGACATCCCTCCGAGTGTGACTGATCCTTCTCCTTTTTGTGAACTGTGTTCCCTAATCACCCCTGGTCAATCCATCCTAGGTAAGATTATTTTTTATCAAATTATTGAGCACTAATAGTCTAGTGATCCCATTATGGGAGAGGGTATCCAAATTCTGTTTCTATTGAAATTTAGTGATCATGTTTTTCAGTTCACAATAAAGGTAATGGGGCATATTCAACTTATCATTGTTCAATTTATTTCTTATTTTGATATGAATCAAGAAACAAAAATGATACCTAGTAAGAAAAAAATATCTCCCATATCCAAAAAAATACTTGATATAATGAAGGGCAATTATGTTGTAAGGTGGAGAAAGTAAAGCTCTAATGGTATTGTCATATACAAACAAGGTGTAGACATTCTACTCATGGGTTAGGAAGAGAGCCTTGTGTGCATGTAGAGTAGGCTAGGGATCTACAAGTTTCCTCTACCACATCATAGGTAGACCTTTCACCCTTTCTACAATGGCTTCTATAGCCTCAATTATAATTATTTAGATATTTTTATAGTTTATCCTATACTTTGTTACAAATTTAACAAATATGCTATCGTAATATCCCTATAAAATCTAAAAGTAGGCCATCCTCCTAGTATATTCAAATAAAGCTATCATATCTAGGCATTGTTCCAATTCTCTTATGTTCATTGGCTCTCTATAACTCATCTTCTTACTCTTTTCCATGATGCCAAATGATCATAGAATTTTTAGAAGTGAAATACAAATAGCAAGTGGAAGTTGCATTATAAAAACCTTTAGCTCAAGTAGACCAATTGAGATAATCCATTTTCCCACTCATATTTTTCTTTGCCAAAAAAGGATAATTAGGATAAGTTTAGCAATATTGAGATGACATAATGTTGATCCATGTGAATCTAGATAAATAAACTAATTGGATTACCAATGGTACTAGAAGTTGATCCACATACATGTCACAACTAATGTAAATTGCCTTCTACACCATAATATTTCAAGATCTGACATGTGATAACTTTTTCCCTCCAAAATGACTTTCCCATAGCTAATTGATTTTACTCATATCAAAAGCATTACCTTTACCCTAATTGATTCACACTTTGTTTATTTATTCCAATCACATTATATTTTCTAGTTCTCCAATCCAAGGCCAATGTATGCCATCGAATAAATTGATCACATGCACTACAAATCCTAGCATATATACCCACTGTAACAATTGCCTTCTCTTATTACTTTTGAGTGCATTATATAGAGTTTCCTAGGGAAAATTAGATATTCCCTCTGAAACT
This sequence comes from Wollemia nobilis, assembly GCA_028583015.1. Taxonomy (NCBI): domain Eukaryota; kingdom Viridiplantae; phylum Streptophyta; class Pinopsida; order Araucariales; family Araucariaceae; genus Wollemia; species Wollemia nobilis. The sequence continues at coordinate 1,219,646 of JAQPPZ010016361.1, forward strand.
TGAGGGGATACACTAGGAAAATCCATATTTTATGCCACCTAGCATTAGAACATTATACAAATTAGATAATATTTCCATTATAAAATTAAGGCATCTACATAAATTTTTGTTGTATTTATTATACAATGAATGCATGAAAAATGGGTAAAATACAAACATTGAATTTTATGCACATCAGTCCACCATAACCTTTATCCATCAAAATTTTAGTGCTCCAAAAGCAATGGCATTCTTGGTGCTTTACTATCCATTATAAATATTTTTAAATATGTAAAAATTAACTTTATTAAAATAGGCTCAAAATTATATTTCTTATGAATATACATATGCCTATATATTGATAATAATCAATTCTCCATATTCGCTTAAATTCAGACACTACAAGACTTGCAACACCCATAGAAACATAGGAAACAACTCTTGCAGTATTAATATCTATTGTGAATCCATATAAAAATGTATAAAAATACCTCTATTGGAATGGGCTCAAAAAATATATTTCTGTAATGCCAAACTATAGTGCTTGTAGCTTGAAATGTTGCGGATACTCCCTCTATAATGAAGCACTATATACCCTTCTTTTGTAGTGTAAAAATCCTATATATCCTCCTTCTATATCACCAAGGCACTGTTGATCCTCCTGTTGCAAGTGTGAATAGGGTTTCTCCTTAAGTGGTTTAGAAAAATCTCTTTTCTAGTCCTAAGTGTGAAAACTCTTAAGTTTTGTCGGCAACTTTTTCCCTATTCTCCCTAACTCCCCTCCTATTTCTTCTCCTATATTCCCTCCTTATTCCTCCACGCCTTCCATTCCCCTTATCTCTCCAACTCCTTTCCCTTTATTCCTCCAACCTCCTTATCCCTCCACGCTCCCTTTCCTCTATTCTCTCCCTTCTAAGTTTTGCACTATATAATGTGCATTATCAAATTAATGTAAGGTTGAGGGGCGTATATTAATAAAATCATATTATTTTTTGTTTTCTGCTGCGTAAAATGTTTTCTTAGAAACCTGTGCCAGACTTCTCCCCGATCGATCACTGGTATCAGAGCCAGTCGGGCACGGTTCCCGAGGCAGGTGTCAGGCACGAAGGCTCGGATCTCGAGGTGGATCGCGAGCAGGTTCGGGCATGGATCCCGAGACGGATCGTGCGTAGGTGTCAGGTGGACATCAGGCTCGGCACGGATCTCGAGGTGACACGTGGCAGCAGACGGCTCGACATGAATCCTAAGGTGACACATGGCAGCGTCGGATCGAGGTGGCTAACGTGGCGACGGTGAGGTGGCAGTTGACGTGGCGGCATGCGGATCGAAGCAGTTGAGGTGGCAGGTGATGTGGCGGCGATTGGTTGGTCTAAAAGGTCCATGTGGCAGTTGTTTATTGGCTACGTTTGCGGCAAAAGAGCGGGATCTGACTGCCCGAAGGCAGTCGAATAACCCTATGCGCCTTCGGGTATAAAAAACCCACCTGCGTCCTCCGCCCATCGCATGTGGGATAAAAGAAAATTATATTTTTAAATTTCCATGCTTTAAATACTACCCTCGTGCCTTTGAAGACACGTCCAAGGGGCGTGGCTCAGCGGACAAAGCGGTCCGCTAGCGGGGAGACGACCTGGGGTCGAATCCCGTCGGGGTTAAATTTTTTTTTTTTTTTTGCTTATCGCCGACGCGAGGATAAAAGGGAGGACATTCCCTTTGATTCTAGCGCAGCCGCGTGGTGCAGCGGCTAAGACCGCCCGTCGGTGTTTGGGAGGTCGCGGGTTCGAATTCGCCCGTGTGAAAAAGGTAAAAATTTTTAAATTTTAAAGGTTTTAATTTTTTTAAAGTTTTTAAATTATTTAATAATTTTAAATTATATTTTTTAAAATTATCTTTTTAATAATTTATTTAAAAGGTAATTTAAAAAATATAAAAATTTATTAAATTTTTTTTAAAGACTTTATAAAAATTTTAAAAACCTTGTTTGATGAGCATTTGAAAAAGGAGAAATAATGTGCCCTTGAAATGTTAGATGATCCGGTCAGTGGGGTGCTATAATGCACTTCTCTCGATTTTGAGAAGAGAGACACCGAGAATCCTTTGATGAAAGGGTTCAACGATAGGTCTCCATACAGTTTTTTGTCAGCTGGAAAACTAGGTGATTGCTCATCTGAGGAAACCGGATTCAAGGTACGAGGGAGATTCTGAAGACAACATCTTCGGACAAAGGATTGAAGAGTCCGAGACTGTGGAAGTTGTACCAGAGGACCAAGCAAGTGCCAGTCATACACCTGGTGTACTGGTAGCAGAATCAAGTGAGAGCTATACACCACGCTCTCCTGAACCAAAGAAGAAGAAGAAGAAGAAGAAGAAGCAGAAGAAGAAGAAGAAGATCCAGAGGAAGTGGATCCTGAAGAACCTGAGGTCATAGTCATCAGCAATAGTTTCGAAGTAGAACTTGAATGTTCTAAAAAGGCGAGATTTGATTTGAATCATTAATCTCTTTGTACTGCTTTATATTGCTTGTTTGCTTCAAATAAAGTTTGTTTTTTATTCTGAAATGGCGTCCAATACTAGTCTACCGATTCCTGAATTCAATGGAGGAGACTATGAGTATTGGTCAATTAAAATGAAAACTCTTTTGATAGGAAAAGGTTTATGGGATGTAGTCGAAGAGGGCTATCATTGAACCTACTGCTGCTGAATGGGCAGCTTTCTCTAATGCTGATAAAAAGGCTAAAAAGGAAGCTCAGAAAAACAATGCTTTCGCCCTTTATCACATACATGCTGCCCTAGATAAAAGTATCTTCCCTAGGGTTGCCTCTTATGTAATTGCACAAGATGCCTGGAATGCCCTAAAAGAAAGTTATAGAGGTAGTGACCAAGTAAAGCAGGTAAAGTTGCAAACATTGAAACGAGATTTTGAAAATCTCAGGATGCAAGAAAATGAAAAAGTGGGAGATTACTGCGTGCGAGTGAAAGCCGTAGTTGATAAAATGGTCACACTAGGGGAAGATATTAAGCCAGAGGTTATGGTGAAGAAAGTGTTGAGAACACTTCTTCCTAAGTGGAATTCTGTTGCAATAATTATTGAAGAATCCAAAGACTTAACCTCGTTGTCTTTTGATGCCCTAACTGGTTCACTTCTCTCACATGAAGAGAGGTTACAGGAAACTCCTACCACCGGTTATGGAGGAGATGATAAAGCTTTTGCCTCACATGAAGGAAGAGGTAGAGGCCGTGGCAGAGGACAACAAAGAGGCAGAGGAAGGAATAATCAAAGAGGAGGAACTCCTAACAGAGGAGGATCATCCAACAGAGGAGGAAATCAGAATAGAGGAGGACAACAACAATATAGAGGGAAACAATCAGGCAAAGGAAAAGGAGGAGATAAATCAAAACAAGTTTGCTACAATTGTGGCAAACCTGGCCATTATGCTCGAGATTGTTGGTCAAAGTCTTCGCAAGGAAGCAGCAACAACCAGAGCAGTCAGTTTGGAAATTTTGGAGAAGAGGAAGAGTCCACAAATCTCTTTCTTTCTTATGGCCAAACAGAGCAAAATATGAATGATACATGGATTTTGGACACTGGGTGTTCAAATCACATGAGTGGCAAAGAAGAACTCTTTGCTACTTTAGACTCCTCATACAAATCCAGCATCCGATTGGGAGATGACAAATCATTGGCAGTTGAAGGCATTGGAGCCATGGAGGTTCCAACGAAAGAAGGCGTCAAGCAAGTAAGTGATATCTATTACACACCCCATCTTCAACACAATCTTTTAAGTGTTGGTCAAATGCTAGAAAAGAATTACAAGTTGATTTTTGATGAGGGTAAATGCACCATTTTTGACAAGAACAATAGTAATAGAATCATTACACAAGTGCCAATGTCAAAGAATAGATTATTCCCTTTAAAGTTTGGCCAGCCAGGGGGAAATAAGTTAGCAAATGTTGCTATTACCAATCCAAGTGTCCTATGGCACTTGAGATATGGTCATTTGAATTCAACAAGTTTGAAAATGCTAACTTCACAAGCAATGGTAACTGGACTTCCCAAAATTCAAGATAGTAAGGAAGTCTGTGAAGGGTGTGCCTTGGGCAAGCATGCCAGATCAAAATTTCCTCATGGACAAGCATGGCGGGCCAGCTATCCACTCTAGTTAGTGCATTCAGATATCTGTGGTCCGATGCAGACCAAGAGTCTAGGTAACCACTCTTACTTCCTACTTTTTATTGATGATTGCACAAGAATGTGTTGGATATATTTTTTGAAGCATAAGGATGAAGCATTTGCATGCTTTGTTGATTTTAAAGCAAAAGTTGAAAGTGAGAGTGGATATTCTGTAAAATGTCTTAGATCAGATAAAGGAGGAGAATACTCCTCTAATCAGTTTTTGAATTTTTGTAAACATCATGGCATCAAGAGGCAGTTCACAACTGCCTACACTCCACAACAAAATGGTGTAGCAGAAAGGAAGAATCGCACCATTGTGGAGATGGCAAGATCAATGCTTCAGACAAAGCATTTGAGTAATTCATATTGGGGAGATGCAACAAGGACTAGTGTTCACATCTTGAACAGAAGTCCTACTTCAAGTTTGAAAGGGAAGACACCTTACCAAGCCTGGTATGGTAAGAAACCAAATGTGAAGTATTTTAGAGTATTTGGTTCATTGGCATATGCTCACATTCCTGATGAGCTGAGAAAGAAGCTTGATCCAAAGAGTCAGGCATGCATTTTTGTAGGATACTGTGAAAACACAAAAGGTTATAGACTCTACAATCCTACGACTCGAAAGATAGTGATTTCAAGGGATGTGATTTTTGATGAAGGGGGAGAATGGGGTAAGCCCCAAATATTCAATGATGTTGAAGCCACCGATATAGTTGCTCGATGGGTGCAACCGCAGATACCACAGAAAGGAAAGCAGTCTCCTCCCACACATCCTCCAAGTCCATCTTTTGATTCAACTTCTTCACCAAGTCCTTCTCCACAGCGATCAGTAAGTTCCTCACCAATGGACATTGATTCTCCATCCAAAGGTAAGAGAACTCTACAGTATCATCCATCATCTCAGATGTTGGATAAAATTTTTTCAAGAAGATACACTAGGAGTCAAGCTAGTGAAATGGAATCTGTTTTACACAGATTAGAAAGTATGCACTTGTATGGTGATGATGACTCCCAGCAGGAACCTAGGGGAGATCAAGTTAACTATGCTTTGTTAACTAGTGCACAACTTGAACCTTCTAGTTATGAGAAGGCATGTACTCAAAAAATATGGCAAGATGCCATGAAAGAGGAGATAACCTCTATAAAAAACAACGACACTTGGGAGCTCGTGAAGCTTCCTAAAGGAAAGAAATGTGTTGGCTGTAAATGGGTCTTCAAGACCAAGTTTAATGCTGATGGAAGCATTGAGAGGCACAAGGCAAGATTAGTAGCAAAGGGTTTTACTCAGAAATATGGAATTGATTATGAAGAGACTTTTGCTCCTGTAGCCAGACAGGAGACTATCAGAACAGTTCTTGCCTTAGCTGCACACAAAGGATGGAAAGTCCAACACATGGATGTAAAGAGTGCATTTCTCAATGGTTACTTGACAGAAGAAGTGTACGTTGAGCAACCACAGGGATTTGAAGAGCAAGGTAAGGAACACCTTGTTTACAGATTGAAGAAGGCACTCTATGGTCTTAAACAGGCACCAAGAGCTTGGTACTCACGCATTGATGGGTACTTCAAAGATTATGGGTTCACCAGGAGCAAAAATGAACCCACACTCTACTACCTAAAGCAAGGTAATGACATCCTCATAGTTTGCTTGTATGTGGATGATCTCATTTTTATGGGTAGTAATGAAAAAATGAATATGGAGTTCAAACACTCCATGATGACGCAGATTTGAGATGAAGGATCTTGGCTTAATGCACTACTACCTTGGAATGGAGGTTCATCGATCAGATACAGGGATCTTCATCTGTCAACATAAGTATGCTCAGGATATGATCAAGAAGTTTGCTATGGAGCATTGCAAACCAGTTGCAACTCCAGTTGGACATGGGATCCAATTAAGCAAAGATGATGGAGCACCAAAAGTTGACGTGACCACTTTCAGAAGCATGGTTGGGAGTTTGATGTTTCTCGCCAACACCAGACCAGATATTCAGTATGTTGTATCTCTTGTTTCTAGATTTATGTCTAACCCATCTGAGCTGCATTTGCAGGCAGCTAAAAGAATTTTGAGATATGTGAAAGGTACATTGGATTTTGGAATCCAGTACCATAAATGTGACACTATCAAGCTTGTAGGCTTCAGCGATAGTGATTGGGGTAGCAATATTGATGACAGGAAGTCAACATCAGGAAACTGTTTTAGTCTTGGATCAGGACTAATAACTTGGAGTTCCAAAAGCGAGACAGTAGTAGCGCTATCTTCAACGAAAGCTGAGTATATAGCAGTTACTTATGCAAGTACTCAAGCCTTATGGCTAAGGAAAGTACTAGAAGAGATTGGAGAACAGCAAAGTGGTCCGACCAGAGTCTACTGTGACAACATCAGTGCCATTCAGTTGGCATATAATCCTATCCACCATAGCAGAACGAAGCATTTTGATATGAAGTACCACTTCATCAGAGATATGGTGGAACATGAAATTGTTGAGCTTCAATACTGTCACACTTTGGAGAACGTCGCGGACATCTTCACCAAGGCGATGACTAAAGCTCAATTTGTAAAGCTGAGAGACTATGTAGTCAGTCCTCTCAACTTTAAGGGGGAGAATGTTGCAAGTGTGAATAGGGTTTCTCCTTAAGTGGCTTAGAAAAATCTCTTTTTCTAGTCCTAAGTGTGAAAACTCTTAAGTTTTGTCGGCAAATTTTTCCCTATTCTCCCTAACTCCCCTCCTATTTCTTCTCCTATATTCCCTCCTCTATCTTCTCCTTATTCCTCCACGCCTTCCATTCCCCTTATCTCTCCAACTCCTTTCCCTTTATTCCTCCAACCTCCTTATCCCTCCACGCTCCCTTTCCTCTATTCTCTCCAACCCCTTCTAAGTTATGCACTATATAATGTGCATTGTCAAATTAATGTAAAATGTTGAGGGGCGAATATTAATAAAATCATATTATTTTTTGTTTTATTATTGCGTAAAATGTTTTATTAGAAACCTGTGCCAGACCTCTCCCCGATCGATCACCTCCTACAATAGTGAAGCACCATGGACCCTCCTCTTGCAACATCAAAGAGTTGTAGACCCTCCTTCCAAGGTTATGCATAGTGGAAAATTATCATTAATTAATGAATATTAAGATTTTTGAAAGTTGGAATTGGTGAATATGGGGACCCTTGACCAGGGCCCATTCTCCCAAATGTTTTGTGTTCAATTGTTTTTGGGTAGAATTGCCCTGCTTTGATAATAATTTCATTATTTTTATTTTAGATTGCCAACATTCTTGCATTAATCATGGATCTTTTCACCTTGAAATTATAAATAATTTTATTTACTATTATACCACTAGTATATAAACCTAATGCGATAGCGATACTCCTACATCTAAAACATTGGTTCTCCTTGAAAATGATCTTTTGCAGCGAAAAACCTGTAGTAGCAAAAAATGACCTATAGTAGCGAAAAATGACCTATAGAAGCAAAGAATGACCTATAGTAGCAAAAAACTTGTAGTAGTAAAAACGATAGGCAAAAAATAGAGAAAAGTAGTAATAGGAACAACCTATCGGTAGCAAAGAAAAATAGAGATGATAGACAGAAAGTAGAGATGATCAATAGAAAACATAGATGATCAAAAGCAAGAATAGTAGAGAGGACCGATAATAGATGATCAACAAAAAGCAAAGACAATCAAAAGTAGGAATAGCAAAGAGGACCAGTAGTAGATGATTGAAAAAAAGTAGAGATGAGCAGTGATAGGAACAAATGAGTGGTAGTAAAGAAAAGTAGAGACTATAAATAGTAGAATAGACATCATATGAGTGATAAAAAGTAGAGACGAGCAAAAAAAATAAAGACGAGTATAATCAAGAATAATAGAGAGGACCAATAGTAGATGATCGATAAAAAATAGACACGAGAGATAATAGTAACATATGATTAATAACAGAGAAAAATAGAGATTACGGTAACAAAATAGACATCATACGAACTATAGAAAGTAGGAATAGTGTTGATAAGCGATGCAAGAAATAGATGACCTATGATCGGTAGTAGACCATGAATTTCCTTATACTAGTTGTAGAATTTTTATAATTTTGTTCAACATCATGTTCATTTTCTAACAATAATAATTTTTTATATCAGGTACAATAACACCTACTAGCAATAGAAAGAAGGTAGGCCAATATTTTGTTAAAAAAAGTATCCTAAAATATTTTATCCATATATCAAAATCGAGTGAGCCATCGATATTTGCGCAAATTCAAGGTACATGCCTGTTTTAAATACTAAACAGTTAATTTTTGCAAGTTATTATAAAAAATGATATAGAATATATTTGTATGCAGAAAAAACTATTGAACCTAATATGATTCCACTTGAAGATATTCTCGAGGATGAGATGCCTCCACATGAAAATTTTCTTAACAATGACATGCAACAACCACTTGAAGAGATTCTTAAAAATGACACATCAACCAAAAAAGAAAACTATCATTCTAATAAAATATCAACTTTTGAAGAATATTTTTCTCATAAACCTAAAAGTAGAAAGTTAACTAAGTGGACTATTGGAATGATATTTCAACTTGAATGGTCATAAACATATCCATTTATAAAGCCAATGCAATCGAAGAGCAGTAATGATATGACAACAGAATGTAGATACATGATTTGCAGTTGGAAACTAGGAAAGGATCATAAGATGCAACTTAAGTTGGATACAATAGAAAAAAAATTATGGAAAAGTATATGTGATAATGAAATTAAGTGATGGAAAAACTAAGAAAACAATTAGGTGGAAGGATGCATCCAAATGTATGCATGTCATATATGCACAAGAATATGAAAAATAAACAAAACAACAATAAACTCTTATTGAGAATGGTGGAACGATTCAAGCTCAATCTCAAAAAATTCATAAGACCACTTTAGATTAAAAAAATTTGTAGTTTGCTATTGTATATACCATTCTTAAAAAGGGTATATCTATGTATGATTTTATTGATTCTAAATATATATTTCAACTAGTTGATGTGTATAGTCTTCTCAATACCCATTGGTCATATCAAAGTGGTTGGAAAATGATAAAATGTCTCATTGGTTGAGAAGGACCTAAGAGAGAAAGTAAAACATGTCAAATTCATTTCACATTTAATTGATGAGGTAACTATTGTTGAAAATACATCTTGGATTTGCATCCATGTTTACACATTTCAAAATCATTTAAGACAACTTCATTTACTAGAACTACATAAGATGGTGGAAAATTGTAATGCAAGAAACCTTTACAATTTTTTTGTAACCATTTTAAAGGATATCATGGGAATGGATAATACAAAAATAGCCACTAAGTTAATGTGTCAGATCTGACAGTGCTACTATAATGCAAGCACACAAGAATGGTCTTTGTGTTTGACTTCAGACATCGATTACTCCATATTTGATCCCTATTTATTGCATAGCTCATAGAATGAATCTTACATACAAAATTGTGAGCACATTTGAAAATTTTGCAAGAGTGGAAGAACTTGTCTGTGAAATACATGCTTATTTTTTGGATATTCCAAAAAGGTTTGTAGAGTTTAAATAGTTTTCACTAGGAGTTACTAAAGGTAGAAAATTGTTAAATTATGTAGATACTATTTGGATTTCATTGTTTCAACCTGCATATAGAGTTTTTAAATAATATCAATCCTTAGTAGATTTTATGTATGCAAATCACACAATAGTTGAAAAGGTAAAATATTTATAATACCATATGACTAACCTGGAAATATTTCTTACATTATGTGGTATTCTTCCAATGTTGAAAGAAATGAATACTTTGATTAAACTTGCACAAGAAAGATCCATTTATATTGTTGATTTCATCAAGATGAGAAAACAAATATGTATGTATATTGATAGGTTATACTTGTTTGGAGAAATTTTTATGGATCCTTTGTTTGATAGTTAGAGAACTTTAACAAATCTCAACGATCCAAAAGGATTTATAAATTTCAACATCAATGATCATATTTGTATTAATGTTCATGAAAAGGAGATAATTTTATATTGTTTTGAAAAGCGATCAGATATAGTTATAGACGATGTTGAACAAATACCTGTAACATACAAAAAATTCGATGTAATTTTACACAATACAAATATTAAATTGAGAAAAATAGTAGAAACCTTGACAAGAGAAATAAGAGAGCATTTTTAAAGAGATGAGTTACTTGAGGTAGGTGTGGTTAACTCCATGTTCTAGGATCCTTGTATTGACTGCATTAATACAAGTAAGTTATTTACAAAATATATGGGTACTCTTGTTAAAACTTTAACTAAACATGTGGAAGTCAATGTTATTGAAATCAAAGGTATTCTCAATAAAAAAAAATTGACAAAAGAATTAGGTCATTTTGGATTAACAATGGTTGATCAAATTTCATATTTTACTAACCCTTATGGGCTAGGTTCTATTGCATTTTTATGGAAAAAATTGTATCCTAGTAGTGTCTTACAAGATATGATCAGTGAATATTTTCATTTATATGAATTATGTCAAACAATGATTTTGGGATCTATGGAAGATGAAAGGGTTTTTAGTGCATTATATTTTGTGAAATCTAAAGTTTGTAAGAGGTTGGATAAATATTTGAAAAACTATTTAAGAGTATATGTGTCATCTTATGAGCTGGACAAACATCCTTATGATAGAGATTTGGCATATTAGAAATCTCTAGTAGATTGAAGAGGTGTCACTAATACTCATGATAATAAGGATAATGATACTTGTAGTGATCAGATTGTAGAGACACAAATATCAACTATGTGTACAAGTGATTTTGGACAAGTTGAGAAGTGTTTGTTTCAACTTCCTCCATTGTGATATTTACAAGATTTAAATTTTTTGATATATTTGATAGTATTTGTTATCACTTATTATCGACTAGATTATGAAAATTGGATTTTTGGTTTACTAAAAATATCAATTTTTATATCATACCATTTTTATTGAATTTTTTTAAATAAAGGGGTAAAAATTTATTGATAATAAGACAAGATTACAGAGTATAGTGAAGCCCCCAACCAGGGATCAAGTAAGCAACAAAATAAGCTAAAACCACTAGACAAGATCCAAAACTAAATAAGACAACAAGAACAAACCACATTAAGTCTGAATATCCTTGTGGATCAACTCCCAAAGGTACTAAGAGTCCCTAGATAGGAGACTCCCCCAGTTATCCATAATCTAAGGACTTGAAAACTTAGAAGATCTTTTGGCCAAATAATCAACAACCCCATTCCATTCCCTTGGAATGTGCACAAAGGAGATGAATTCAAACTCTTCACTAACTGAAAATCTAAACGTCCATAAAGGCCAACTGCCAATTAACATCCTCCAACCTTTTGCCATTTAAAATATTAACCAAAATTTGAGAGTCAGACTCACAGATGCTCCTGCACCAACCAAGAGAAAACCCCATTTGTAAGACCTCAAGAATCGTAAGAGCTTCCATAAATTTTTTGGAGTGAACACCTTTATAAATAGAAAAGAAAAATCTAACCATGCCAGTAGAGTCTCTCTCCACCACCAATTATAGCATATCTAAGATTACCCCTAGACGACCCATTAGTATTAATTTTTAAAACTCCTATAGAGGGTGGCCTCCACCTACTATCTCTCCTAACTTTCTTGCTAAGCTAAGAATCGCTGCTAGGGTGAGAAGAGTTTGCTTCAACCCCAAAGAGGCCAAGGACCTATCATACCTTCTCCTCCATAGAGTCCAAAAGAGGTTTCACATCATATTTTCTATGGATAGTTTCCTGAACCATACCCAGGATCCTTTTCCAAATCTTTTGAAAAACCAAATGACTACCTTGAAATATGTGACAGTTCTATTCAAGCCAAATCTACTAGATGATGCAAGAAGGATCCAAATTCCAAGCCACCTGGAGGAAGGGGACATTGGTCAGAGGTCTGCCTAGACTACTCCAAAACTCCACCAAGGAGAGCACATGAAAATAAGGATGGTTCCAAGCACTCCACCAATGGTGCTAAACGTATCTAGCAAGGGAGCATTCGAAAAATAAATGGGAAGACAAATATTCATTATTACCACAAAGGACACAAATATAGGGACCCTAAAATTACCTCTTCCTCAAGTTATCCCAAGTGAGGCATTTATTCTAAGCTACCATCTAGAGAAAGAAGTTACATTTAGGCCAAGCAAATATGTTCCACACCTTTTTTCACCATGTGATATGGAGGCTCCCAAACTTATACATATCAAGAACTTGGTATCCATGGGCTACAGAGTAGGTTACCTTGAGATCAGGGTTCCAAGACAAACTATATTTACCCCTCAATGAAGAACAGGGCCTCCCTAAAAGAATACGAGCAAGCACATCTTTATCCTTGACCAATCCCCCCTAGGGCCATTCCTATGGATCTTTCTACTTGTACATATCTATATTACCAAAAGAATGGATTGTTTTAAAGTACTCCACATGAGACCAACCCACTTCCAAAAATAAACTCTTTGGAAATGTAACCTAGGATATTGAGTCAAGATAGGATGGTGGCCATCCTAAGAATTCTCCCAGAAAAGAGCATATGATCCTCGATTGCAAATCCAGAACAAACCCTACTTAATTAAATTAGCCCATCTTTTCAGAGTATCCCAGATAACTAAATCTTTCTCGACAAAGCTGACTCTACGGATATTAGCCTCAAAAATACCTCTCAAGTACTTACAAGATAATATTTTAGCCCAAATTTGATCTTGAGAAGTACACCATCTCCAATAAACTTTTGTAGCCAAAGCCTACCTAGAAAGAGCCACCTGTCGCAACCCAAGGCCTCCCTCTTGAATCAAATTACAAATAGAATCCCACCTAACCAAACTCCATTTAGATTGAGCAATTTTCTAGACCACCAAAACTATCTTGACAAAACATCCATGTCCTTGATGAATTGAAAGGGAGTTGTTTGCACAAAATATTTGTATATGGGTAAAGCTTGAACAATAGATTTTAAAAGAAACACTCTAACTACAAAGGAGAGCCATATGATGGTCCAATGATTCACCTTCCTTCTAAACTTATCCAACATAGACTACCAAGAAGATCTAGGCAGAAGATGAGACAAAATAAGAATACCAAGATAAATGAAGGGGGGAGTCTCGACCTAAAATCTTAGAATTTGAGCTATCCTGACTTTAATAAGAGGAGAGGTATTGAAGAAGAAAATAGAAGACTTGTCCTCATTAATCAACTATCCAGAAGCACCAAGATATATGTCAAGAGATCATCTAATGTTTCTAGCTTCCCTCATAGTGGAAACTCCCAGCAAAGCAGTGTCATCAACAAATTGAAGGTGGGAAAGAGGTGGTGAACTACTACCCCACTTCCAACCTATTGAGGTGTGATTTTGTTAGTTTACAAAAACCACTCGACAACTCATAATTTTAAATTCTCTCTTGCAAATAAATTGTTTTCTCAAAGGTTCTTACTTTAATATTTAATGTATCATGCCTATATGCATAAATAAGTACTTGAATAATCTCCTTAGGTTTGCAAGTTACTATTTACAAGGGGCCTGGGAATCAGGTAAGTGATCTCGAATTCATCATGTGTAACATTCCCTTCACACAAATTATGTTATCCAAATAATAAGATAAATTTACCTTATGATTTAAATGTATTTATGCAAATTTGATAATATCCTTAATTAAAATGCTTCCAAAATCAGTTGAACATAATCACTTAATTTAGCCTTTTAATGGATATAAAATTTCAATTACTTTAATAAAATCAAAGTACCTAAAATTTAAAATAAAATATAAACCTTGATTATGGATTTTCACCTTTTAAGAATCTAAGGTTTAATCAATGAACATATTTTATTCATCCCAAATAATAAGTTCAACGTTAAAACATTTGGGAAAATGAATAAAAAAAAATGTTTAACCCCAAAAGTATAAGGTTTTGAAAACCCTATTGATTCATGGGACAAAGGGTTTAATATAATAATCATTTATGAACTATAAATTTTATGATTTTAAAAATCAAATTCATAAATGTGCTTTTTTTTTTATATATTTGTATATTAAATATTTTATGAATTAAAATATTTAATTACAAATATAATTCTTCAATGTAAGATTTGAAACTTTAATTCATAAAATTCTATTTAAAATGTAAAGTTTCAACCAAAATATAGTCAAAGATATCAATTCCAATTACTGATTTTATTAAATCAAAATCAGAATCAGAGTTTTCATTTATCTTTATTAAGTTTATTTATTTTAAATATTAAAAATAATTTAATATTTAAATAAATAACTTAATGATAACCTAGTATAAGATTTTATAAAAATAAACTAGGTTATATAATGAACATAGTCAAAATCAAATAAAAGAAAATAAAATTTGTTTATAATAGGAAACTGATTCTCTGTCCCAGATAAATGCTACAGACAATACCAATTACAAAAATTTAAACCAAATTATGGCTCACCAGTATTCACACAGTAAAAACAATGACATGATGCAATCTTCAAGGGAATACTAATTACCAAATTATATTAAACATTTCATAAATTTCCAGATACAGACTGTGCACATACTTGAAACCAAAATATTTAATATAACATATTTGAATCGTACAATATGCTCAGCATTTATGCAATATGGAATTATTGAATATTCTGCAAACAAGGATGACTTGGCTCCTTCCAATTATTTTCCTCTCCTTCTCTGCACAAAATATCCGGCCCTCGTTTTGGTTTCCAATCTCATATTCATAGATAAAAAAAAACTGTTTTGACCGTTCCATATTTCGTTCATGTGGTTCCAATCGATTCAATACAACCGAATTCACTGCATTCCTAAGTATGCAATGTATTGATTGATGAAATTATTTGTATTTTTTTACTTGCATGTGCTTCACTTATTGCAAGTGACTTACATAACTTCATATATCAATTAAATATTCAAACTTTATTCCAATGTCTAAATGAGCTCCTGCCACTACCACTATGGTATATACCAAGTCTCACTATTAATCCCATTCTACTACCGAGATGCAGTATGAAGAATTACGAATTATTCATGAGGAGACAACAATGGCATTTGTTTTATACCTTTCAAGGAAATGATCAAGAACTCTCACTATTTTAGCAAAGTAAATAGACTCCTCAGCGAGTGTGTCATTGACCACGATGCCTACGTTGCATGAAACCACAAAATGATACAACGTCCATTTCAACCGTAATCCTATCTATGAAGCCCTACTAGCGAGATATTTTACATTTTATCGTGGAATTCATATATACTCCACGGCAATATCCCTCTTCGTACAAGACAAGAACAAATCCCTAATTTTCTAAATCATCGAGCATAAAGATGTATGGTTGGTTCCAAATTCGATGCTTTCTCTTCAATGCAGTTCCTGGTGTATAGCCATGATAGTCATCAGCGGTGACTATATTTCTTGTGACTGTGACTATATTTTCGAACATGCATAAGCTAAGCTTTCATCAGGTGACAAAATCTGCTTTATATTTAACCGGTGACCAATCCTTTCAAACCTGCGCTATTTCATCCTTTTGATGTGTCTGTCATGGCCAATTCCTTCAACCCTACATTGTGATGATGAAACTAAATGTTTTTTTGTTCTTTCTTGATACCTAGCAATGAAATTTACTAGTAATGACCATCCCTTTTGACATCCGAAGATCATTCTTTGAGCGATTAGTTTTTTGATGAATTCCTTGTCAATTCTATCGGTAGCATTATTTCATATTTTTAGTGATAGTAATCGTTATTCAAATATGTATACAGATGACAATCATCCTTCAGATATGCAACAACTTTGTTATCAAACACCCAACACAAACCCTTCTACCTGAATCCGCCATGTGGAGTATGTATCATGATTTCAAGTGCTGAAACATGTTGGCAATCACCTTGGAGAACGTGAACACCTAAATGCATGTCCCACCTGAGTACCTATGAACATCATAAAAAGCATGAGATATCATAACATTTTAAACCTTACCACCCTAAAACAAATCAAACAAAAAGACACTACTTATATCATAAAAGAAAAGAATCATACGACACATAATGCACTCAACACATGATAACATAAAACTTATTAAAATCTTGAATATAAAACAAACAACAATAAAAATTATACCTATAACATAATACCTTAACCAAAATAGTAAAACATAAAATCACGACACCCTATATAATGACAAACCAACACAAAATAAGGATGAAAAACACTTTAAAATAACATCATAAGAAATAAAATCCTAACAAGCGTACATATAATAATCTATATTAATAGCAAAACATTAAATAACAAAACAATGAAAATAGATTATGAATATTAGATATTCATAAGACGTCAACACCCAAAACATCCTTACAAAATCAAAATAAATAACAAATCAACTAACACCCTACAAACCTAACATAATAAAAAAAGTACAACTCATAATCCAAGGTGCCACATAAGCATAACTCCAAGATCCTTAGACAATGGGGTGAATTTAACAAAGTACCCTTTGATTAGACCATTCCTAATGAAGGTGAATATTTTCAATATTTAAATGATGACAATAATGAGCAATGAGCATCAACGATAATTTGGAATAAACTTTCAAATTTCAAGTGGGTCCCCAATTTTGGGGTCATTGTGAAGGACGTCACAACAAATGGTGACTCTACTGGTAAATGTCCCTGGACATTTTGAACTTAAAAACCAAACTCTAAAAACAACCAAAACCCAAATATTAAAATCATAAGCGTTAGTGATATCAAGAGAATGAGAATAGACCAATTTGACATGAACCACCAGAATCATCAACATCAGCTCAGTGTGTGCAAAGTGATTCATTCCATATCTTCTGAAACCATTCAACATTCCATTGTCAGTTTCACATTTCAGACTATGAACAATTTCTCTTTGAAGGAAAACCTCCACCCGATTCTCTTCAGGCATTGCTCTACTGCCAGTCGAGCATTTATAGCTCCGGTAGAGATTATCTGAAACTCCTAGATATTAAGTGGATGTTGCGTTTCCTTTATTCTAGATATTGCTTCACTGCCAGTCGAGCGTCTATAGCTTCGGTGAAGATTATCTAGTTCTTAGTAATAGATTTGACTTTATTTCCAACTGTATTCATCATTTTTTTTATTTCTCATTTTTTATCTCTCATTTTTTTATTTCTCATCATTTTTTTATCTGATAGAATGGTACTTTGCAAAAAATCCACCTGCCACCTGGGTTAGATATCAGGTAAGGCTGAAAGAGTATATAAAATATTTCACCCTAATTTGCAAAACTAACAACTTCATGCATCCAAAATTTCAAATGATATTCTTTAATGTGTTTGTGATACTCGTGGAGCTTTTGCAATACAATTCCAATGTTTCATATTTTCTTATCTTAGTTCACATTCATGAAGACATAAACTAACATCTCATTTTTCTTTTTCTCCAGGTTTCACAGGTTTTCAAAATAGGTAATCTCATCCTATACGACCCAGGATCAAACACCAAACAAAACCAACAAGTGACCAGTGTCTCAATCACAACTACCTTACTTTTGAAAAACCCACTTCAAAATTATATCAACTTGAATCACACATCAAAATCATGAAGCTCCAAAATTGGCAAAGTCAATTTATCATTGTACTCAACAAAACACAACAAAATGTGACAAAACTTAACAACAAAACATCAACAACATCGCACATTAACACATAAAAAAAATAACTAACTAACAAACTCACAAACAACAAACTATACAAAACACAAAAACAAGAAAATAAAATCCAAAAGACTATTTACAAAAATATACATTATGTACAAGACACTGCAAAAATTTCTGCCATTATTTCCCTGGATCCCAAATACGATAGGCACACCTTAAAAGACATATATCATGATTTGCATTCCAAGCTTTACATAGATCCAACCGAAACAAGATTAAGTGAAACAATGTAATCTTCATTTTGCCTTTCACACCCCACTGATTTAATTCAAACTTATAAGCAATTCCATGTTTAATATTTGATCCATTAACCTTACAAGTAAATACATGATCTTCCATGATCTTATGCTTATTCAACAAGATGGGAATTTCAAACCTTGATTCATCACTTTGACCTAAATTCTCATTTTCACAAGCATATAAGATTTCTTTCAAATAAGAAGCAACTTCTGAAAATTTTAAAGCAAAATCATCATCTATGTTTTTAGGCCAATCATATTCATGTAACAATTTACAAGAATCTAGGATATTTACAAAATAAGAATCATTATAGTTTTGTATCCTAGATTGAATTGTTAACTATTGTTGAACTTGGTTCAATGATTCAAGCATATCTTCTTTTTCATTTAGCAATGCAAACTTATTTGTAGTGGGAAAAGAAATCCACTTTAATTCTTGATCAACCTCCAATGGCATTTTATTATAAACAACATCTAAATCCAATAAATGATTATACAAAATTTTACCTGATTCTTGGATGTTTGAATACAAAGGATAAGATTCTACCTTTTGTACACTTTCATTTACCACTACTTGATGAGCCATTATAGTCTTTTATTTTTATTCATGATCTCTATCATCACCACCATCATTTCGTATTCTTTCATCAATGACCTATTTTTTAGAAGCATCAAAATTAGGCATCCAATCAAGAATATGTCCATCTTTTTCAAACCATAAATCTTGTTGATCAAACAAAGCAATAGTTTCTTTAGGATGAATAGGAAATTCTAGTTCTTTGTTAGCCATACATGAAGTTTCTTCATTTGAATATTCAATACAATCATGAAAATTTTCACTCAAATCTTCAGTATTCGAGAATGAAAGAAAATAATTTACCTCTTCTTCATATAAAATAGATGAATCATAAGAAATATTTACCATTTCTTCCCTTTCTATTGTAGAAGAATATTCTACAAACTCATGTTCAAAATGATCAAATCTTGGAACCTTCTCTACTTCTGAAATTGACATGTCATCTTCCAATTGGATAGAAATTGCCAAATCTTCACGCAAGATAGAGGTTTCAACATCCTGCATATCAAGTGAAATGGAAAATTCATCAGTAGGATAATTAGAAACAAATAATTCCTCATATCTTCCCCAACCATTATAATAATCATCTTCCTGAAACATTTGATGAGATTGCATCCCTTCTTTCATTTCTTCTTGATCATTATTTTGAGGATACTGAAAATTTTGATCATCATTTTCAATGATCTCATCCAAATTTATGGAAGGTCCTGATTTATCATGTGTTTCAAAACTAGTCCACTCTAGGACTTCTCCACTGTCTAAAATAATATCACTTTTAGCATCTTCGATCTTTGTCTCATGAGAATGATTTATATAATTATCAAGATATGCATCTTGATGCATTTGTCCCTATGCTTGATCACTGTTTCTTTTAAGTTGTAGAATTAACATTTGCAACTTGTCCTGCAATTTAGGTGAAGCAAGTACTTCATTAGAAAGAGAAGCAAAATCCTCCCATTTATTCCACCAACAATAATCATCTTCTAAAATTAGGGAGTGATGTTCAACCACTTCTTCACACTTTGTAAATTCAACAATCGAATGCTTTTCAAGTTCACCTTCATCACTTTCAAAAAATTTATCTTCAATGAAAAATTCATCTTCCTCAAGTAATAAACTTTTATGATCAATCATAATGAAATTACCTCTAGAATATTTCAATTCTGGAGCTTTAATTGTTTCATTCAACTCTATGGAAGATTCTATTCTATCATATGTTTCAAAGCTAGTTAGATCTAAAACTCCTCCAATATCTGAAGACTCATGCATTTCTACATTTTGATAAACTTGATTACTACAATCCTCATTGATGGATATTGGATTTGAAACTTGCACTTCCTCTTGGATAATATCAAAAGTGGTTGAAAAACTAGGACATTCAATTTCATTTGATGGTGTCGAAAAATGTGTATCATGACTCATAGGTGGTAATTGATTTGAAACCTTAGGGTTAAGTAATGATAATCTACCCACATCAATTCCTCTTGAAATCAACCATTGTTCTACAGCTATTGCCCCACCATAAGCATGAGACAAGCATAAATCTTTAAGAAAATTTTCTAAACACTTAACAGTAAAAGGATCTAAAGCTTCCAAGTATATTTGAACGACTTCTTCTTCTGAAATGATGAAGTGTATCTCTATTTCAGTATACAACTTATGAAACCTATCATTAAATTGACTCATGGATTCATTAGGTTGTTTAAATATAGAGGAAAATTGATTTGATAACAAATCTGTGTCAACCAATGTTCCAAAATGTTCAAGAAACGTTGTTTCTAGTTGATTCCAAGAAGTGATAGAACCTATAGGTAAATTGATAAACCAATATTTAGCAACTTCATCCAATGTGTATGGAAACATTCTACAGAGAACATCTTCCTGCATAATTTGAAAATGAAACATAATGTTTTTATATGCCTGAATATGTTCTTCAACTGTAATCATCCCATCATGCTTAAAATAGGGTAAATCATTTTTTGCCATTGAACCAATTTTAATATGCAAGGCTATGTATGAAAATTCACAAGAATTGAATCATAACCTAATTTTTGAATTTATGACAGATTAACATTAATGCAACATAAATCGAAAAATTTCAATTTTTTTTTAAATAACAAATTGCACATGCTGAAAATTAAAATATTACCTTTCAGGCCCTCCTTCTAGCACCAATTTGTTGAGGTGTGATTTTGTCAATTTACAAAAACCACTCGACAACTCAGAATTTTAAATTCTCTCTTGCAAAGAAATTCTTTTCTCCAAGGTTCTTACTTTAATATTTAATGTATCATGCCTATATGCATAAATAAGTACTTGAATAATCTCCTTAGGTTTGCAAGTTACTATTTACAAGGGGCCTGGGAATCAGGTAAGTGATCTCGAATTCATCATATGTAACATTCCCTTCACACAAATTCTGTTATCCAAATAATAAGATAAATTTACCTTATGATTTAAATGTATTTATGCAAATTTGATAATATCCTTAATTAAAATGCTTCCAAAATCAATTGAACATAATCACTTACTTTAGCATTTTAATGGATATAAAATTTCAATTACTTTAATAAAATCAAAGTACCTGAAATTTAAAATAAAATATAAACCTTGATTATGGATTTTCACCTTTTAAGAATCTAAGGTTTAATCAATGAACATATTTTATTCATCCCAAATATAAAGTTCAACGTTAAAACATTTGAGAAAATGAATAAAATCAAAAAAATGTTTAACCCCAAAAGTATAAGGTTTTGAAAACCCTATTATTCATGGCACAGAGGGTTTAATATGATAATCATTTATGAACTATGACTTTTATGATTTTAAAAATCAAATTCATAAATGTGCTTTTTTATATATTTGTATATTAAATATTTTATGAATTAAAATATTTAATTACAAATATAATTCTTCAATGTAAGATTTGAAACTTTAATTCATAAAATTCTATTTAAAATGTAAAGTTTCAACCAAAATATAGTCCAAGATATCAATTCCAATCATCAGAATCAGAGTTTTCATTTATCTTTATTAAGTTTATTTATTTTAAATATTAAAAATAATTTAATATTTAAATAAATAACTTAATGATAACCTAGTATAAGATTTTATAAAAATAAACTAGGTTATATAATGAACATAGTCAAAATCAAATAAAAGAAAATAAAAAAGTTTTATAACAGGAAACTGATTCTCTGTCCCGGACAAATGCTACAGACAATACCAATTACAAAAATTTAAACCAGATCATGGCTCACCAATATTCACACAGTAAAAACCATGACATGATGCAATCTTCAAGGGAATACTAATTACCAAATTATATTAAACATTTCATAAATTTCCAAATACAGACTGTGCACATACTTGAAACCAAAATATTTAATATAAAATATTTGAATCTTACAATATGCTCAACATTTCTGCAATATGGACTTCCTGTATATTCTACAAACAAGGATGACTTGGCTCCTTCCAATTCTTTTCCTCTCCTTCTCTGCACAAAATGTCCGGATCTCATTTTGGTTTCCAATCTCATATTCATGGATAAAAAAAAAAATTGTTTTGACCGTTCCATATTTTGTTCATGTGGTTCCAATCGATTCAATACAACCAAATTCACTGCCTCCCTAAGTATGCAATGTATTGGTTAATGAAATTATTTGTATTTTTTTACTTGCATGTGCTTCACTTATTGCAAGTGACTTACATAACTTCATATATCAATTAAATATTCAAACTTTATTCCAATGTCTAAATGAGCTCCTGCAACTACCACTATGATATATACCAAGTCTCACTGTTAATCCCATTCTACTAACGAGATGCAGTATGAAGCATTACGAATTATTCATGAGGAGACAACAATGGGTATTTGTTTTATACCTTTCAAGGAAATGATCGAGAACTCTCCCTATTTTAGCAAAGTAACTAGACTCCTCAGCGAGGGTGTCATCGACCACGATGCCCGCATTGCATGAAACCATAAAATGATACAACATCCGTACCAACTGTAATCCTATCTATGAAGCCCTATTGGAGAGATATTTTATATTTTATCATGGAATTCATATATACTCCACGACATAATCCCTCTTTGTACAAGACAAGAACGAATCCCTGATTTTCTAAATCATCGAGCATAAAGATGTATAGTTGGTTCCAAATATGATGCTTTCTCTTCAGTGCAGTTCCTGGTGTATAGCCATGATAGTCATCAGCGACAACTGCATTTCTTGTGACTGTGAATATGTTTTTGAACATGCATAACCTAAATTTTCATCAGGTGACAAACTCTGCTTTATATTTAACCGATGACCAATCCTTTCAAACCTGTGTTATGTCATCCTTTTTATGTATCTACCATAGCCAATTCCTTCAACCCTGCATTGTGATGATCAAACTAAATGTTTTTTTGTTCTTCCTTGATACCTGGTAACAAAATTTACTAGTAATGACCACCCCTTTTAATATTCGAAAATCATTATTCGAGCGATTATATTTTTCGATGAATTCCTTGTCAATTCCATCGATAGCATTATTTTACATTTGTAGTGATAGTAATCATTATTCGGATATATAGCCAAACAAAAATCATCCTTAAGATATGCGACAACTTTATTATCAAACAC
This sequence comes from Wollemia nobilis, assembly GCA_028583015.1. Lineage (NCBI taxonomy): Eukaryota > Viridiplantae > Streptophyta > Pinopsida > Araucariales > Araucariaceae > Wollemia > Wollemia nobilis. Next base: position 1,243,019 of record JAQPPZ010016361.1, read on the forward strand.
CCATTACAAACCCTTTTGCCTGAATCTGCCATGTGGAGTATGTATCATGATTTCAAGTGCTAAAACATGTCGACAATCACCTTGGAGAACATGACCACCCGAATGCGTGCCCCACCTGAGTACCTATGAAAATCATAAAAAAAGTGAGATATCATAACATTTTAAACCTTACTACCCTAAAAAAAATCAAACAAAAAGACACTACTTATATCATAAAAGAAAAGAATCATACGACACATAATGCACTCAACACATGACAACATAAAACTTATTAACATCTTAAATATAAAAAAAAAAACAACAATAAAACATTATACCTATAACATAATACCTTAACCAAAATAGTAAAACATAAAATCATGACACCCTATATAATGACAAACCAACACAAAATAAGGACGAAACAAAACTTTAAAATAACATCATAAGAAATAAAATCCTAACAAGCATACATATAACAATCTATATTAATAGCAAAACATTGAATAACAAAACAATGAAAACCGATTATGAATATTAGATATTCAAAATATTTCAACACCCAAAACATCTTTACAAAATCAAAATAAATAACAAATCAACTAACACCCTACAAACCTAACATAATAAAAGAAGTACAACTCATAATCCAAGGTGCCACATAAGCATAACTCCAAGATCCTTAGACAATGGGGTGAATTTAACAAAGTACCCTTTGATAAGACCATTTCTAATGAAGGTGAATATTCTCAATATTCAGATGATGACAATAATGAGCAACGAGCATCAACAAGAATTTGGGAATTTTTTTTCAAAATTCAAGTGGGTCCCCAACTTTGGGGTCGTTGTGAAGAACATCACAACACAACCCTGAATGAAACCATGCCTAACCTGAGACTTGAGAAATTTTCCCAACCCTTATGCCTTAATTATAAATAAATAAGGAGATAGAGGATCTCCTTGCCTCAATCCCCTCGAGGCCTCAAAAATATCTGATGACTCATTAATAACAAGAATAGAAATCGAGGAAGAAGAAACACAACTCATCACCATCTAATCCAATCCTCCTCAAAGCCAAAAGGAGAAAGAAATTTATGAAGAAAGGACCATTTGACTCGATCATAGGCTTTGGTCATGTCCAACTTAATGAACATAGATTTCTCTATTGAACATTTTGAGCTCATTCAGTTGTCATTGATGTCAAAGTGAGAAGTTGTCCTTGAGGCCAAAGTGAACACATGAAGTTGTCATTAATACCATGGAGTACATTACACCAGGAGCAATGTTAAGAGTTGAAGGAAAAGGTTATTAAAATATTATTCTACAAGGGTTTTTGTTAAACATTCTAATGGAAAAATTAAGGTTCTTATTAAAACCATGATGGCAGAATAATCAAATTAGTGGAGTACAATTTGAAGGTTTAAATTTTATCCCAAGGAAGACTTTAATTTTATTAAAGTCAAAGGTTTATAAATATAATTTATAAAATTTAAATTATATTAGAATTTAAATAATTTATAAATTATAAAAGGTTTTAAAATGCGTCGATGTCATCGAATTAAATGGAGCATCGACATCTAATCCATAAGGTGAATTCATGTATAAATAATATGCCAAGAGGTATTCAAAAGTTATCCCTCTTCAAATTAATTTTCATGCGACAAAGCTAAAATAAATTCGTGCAATCGTTGAATGTTGAGGAAGAAGACAAAGAGTTCGTTTGTCTTATTAGCACCAGGAAGAAGATGAAAAGGGTGAGCGTAAGGTCTGAACCACATTGGACATGGTGGTCCATTGGTACAATGTGTTTCGTGAGAGCATTGGGAGTGGAAGAGTCCACGATCGATTCATGTGGACATTAATTGGTGTGTTCGTCTTGAGCACCAAGGGGAAAGATTTTGGTTCACGTTCGGTTTGAGTACCAGGTGTAGAAGAAAGAGCATGAGGTGCTCATGGAGTTTCAAACATGCATCTAGCGCACACGATGGTCAAATCCATGGCTAGAGCACTCGCGGAGGCAGATATTGTGGGTTCGAATCCCACTAGTGGCAAAGGTAATTTTTGATTAAATTTTATATTGCCTAAAGTTTTCTAAGGGGTTATTTGGAGTTATAAGGGTTTGTGAAGGATTATTTTATTGGAAATTGATTTGTGTTATTTGGAGTAATAAGGGTTTATGAAAGGTTATTTTATTCATAATTGATTTGTGTTATTTGGAGTAATAAGGGTTTATGAAAGGTTATTTTATTCATAATTGATTTGTGTTACTTAGAGTTAAAAGGGTTTATGAAAGATTGTTTTATTGAGAAGTGATTTATGTTATTGGAGTTATAAGGAAAGTGGATTTGATTTTTACCAAAGTTCTTTTTACCATTAAATTTTATTAAAGAGGTTTTGAGTTATTTTGGTGGATGTTGAATTTATTTTTAGTTGGGAGTTTATAAGGTGTTATTGGATAAATATTTTATGTATGTTGATGGTTGTTTTTGAAAGGTGGAGTGATAAGGTGTAATTGAGTATTTACATTATATTGTGAGAAAGATTTATCTTCTAACCTCTTTGAGCTTGGGATAGAAGTGTTTGTGGTTGTGATAGATTTATGAGATCCCTTCATCATAAATAAAAAGGTATGAGCACATTCTTCCATAGTTGAGTTGATTGATTGGTTTTCTGGAAAATAAGTTTGGAGTGAAAAGGAATTGATTAGGATTTCCTATTGAGTGTGTTGAGTTAATGCTTCAAGGTTTTCTGGAATAAAGAGTTGTTGTTAAAACCTTGTTTTATAAGCATTGTTGTTGAAGCTATTGATTGTGTGAAAAGATTAAGTGAGGGTATGAGTATCATTGTTATGTGAAAGTTGTTTTATAAGCATTGTTGTTGAAGTGAGTTGTTGAGCAAAGAACTTGAACTAGGGTTTGAAAAGAACATGAGTATCATTGTTATGTGAGATTTTTGTTGAGTATTGTTGGAAACATTTTGAGTTGATATTTACATGCTTGGACTAGGGTTTGTGAGCAAGGGTTGTTTCATTGAGTGTTTGGTTGAGTAGAGTTGGTTGAGCCTAGTCAAGTGGATGTGTGAAGTGATTGTTCAAGTTCCATAAAACAAACTATTCTATATTCTGATTTGAGTTGAGAAAGTAATTGAGCATTGTGATTAGTATAGAACATATTGAGTCTCTAACAATTCTCCTTATGTTTCTATGAGATTGAACAAGTTATGTGGACTTGTTGAGCATATTGAGTCTCTAATAAATCTTTTATTGTACTTGTTGAGGAGATTGGACAAGTTCTATGTGGACTTTTTGAGCAGATTTGAGCAAGTTCTATGTGGACTTGCAGAGAAAATTGGACAAGTTCTGTGAGGACTTGTTGACCATATTGGACAAGTTCTATGTGGACTTATTGAGCAGATTTGAGCAAGTTCTATATGGACTTGTTGAGCAGATTGGACAAGTTCTGTGTGGACTTGTTGAGAATATTTGAGCAAGTTCTGAGTGGACTTGTTGAGCATATTTGAGCAAGTTCTAAGTGGACTTGTTGAGTAGATTTGAAATTTTTTGAGTGGACTTGTTGAGCATATTTGAGCAAGTTCTAGAGAGGACTTGTAGAGCATATTTGAGCAAGTTCTAGAGAGGACTTGTGGATAGATTAGTATGAGATTTTATGAAAGCTTACAAGGCAGATTTGAGACAAGTCTTTGAGAAGACTTGAGATCAGAGTTGATTGATTTATTCAAACCTTGAGTTAAGGTTTAGGGTATATCCAGTAGATTTGAGACAAGCCTTCAGTTAAGGCTTGAGGATAGAGATCGAGACCAGATTTGTGCTAGACTAAAGGACTATGTTTAGTACATATTTGAGAATAGAGTTGGTGCAGATTTAATAATAGATTTGTACCAGACCAGAGATAGAGATTGAGTATATTTGTGCTAGACTAAAGGACTATATTTAGTATAGATTTGAGGATAGAGTTTGAGCAGAGTTGTACTAGATCGAAGGACTATGTTTAGTACAATTTTGAGATAGAGCTTTGGAGGTGATAGAGTAGAGAGGACAGTAGTCTCTAGTGGATAGAAATCCATCATCCAGGGTAGTGAGGATATGTCTTCTGAGTGGGAACAAGAGTCTTCAATAGAGAGAGATCCATAAGCCGGTGTAGTGGAGGCAGTTGTCTTCTAGAGGATCACTAGCCAGAGCAGAGGAGAAGGAGTTCTCATATGGATAGAGATCCACAAAATTGATTTAGGGGATTGGTGTCTCATTTGGATAGAGGTCCATAAATATTGTAATAGGGAAGGATTCCCAAGAGATTGATTGAGAAAATTTTAGTGAAATATTTTCTCCGTGGAATAGCCCACATTGGGTGAGCCTCATAAAATTTGTGTCTCATATGTGTGTGATATTTTGTGCACTGCTTTGGTTTTTTTTGTTGATATTTCCATTGATATATTGCATAATATTGATTGTGATAAGAAAATTAAAAAGTGGTCTTATATTGTTCACCCCCCTCTTAGTATAAGCTTGTGTTATTAAATTGGTATCAGAGTTGGTTCCTTCGAAAAAGGTTTAACAACTTGAAGGAAGATCTTACAAAAACACAATGGCAAAGAAAGGTAAAATTAGAACCATGAGACACAAGAAGAAAAGAACACACATGGTCATGAAAGAAAAGGAATATGAATTCAATATTGTTGTTTTGGGAGGAAGAATGGAAATAGATTCAAGAGATGAATCAAGCAATGGAGAAATAACCAGGTTGATAAATTTTTGTACCAGATGTAGGAATACAGGTCACCATGCAACTTATTTTCCACAAGAAGGTGAAGAATATTTTGTTTGTGGTCAACTCGGTCATGATGCAAGTTATTGCAATGGGTTTAGTAGCGGTGAAGATGAAGATGATATTTTTAGAAATTAAATCCTAGAGGTTGGTTCGAGAAAGTATAATAGGGACAATCAAAATAGGTATGAAGAAGAAACTCTACTTTCAATAATAGAAGAAAAAGAAGATGCTGCTATAGAATATTTAGAAAAAAAGGAGGAATCCACTCTTAAGAAACTTGTTGAATTGAAAAGAGAGAATGTAGAATTGAAGGGTCAAATACAAGAAGATGAGAAATGTAAGATAAAGCTTCTACAAGATCTCTCTAACTTGAAAGATAAGATTGAAGAGGCAAGGAAAGTTGAAAAAGGTATGGTTGAACAATCAAAGGTAAAAGAGATAGAATGTGAAAGACTTATGGTTACTCTTGAAGAATTAAAAAGGGAGAACTCAGGATTAAGGGTTCAAGCTCAAGAATATGAGAAAGCAAAAGCAAAGTTTCTACAAGAACTCACCAACTTCAAAATCAAGGTTGAAGAGGCAAGAAAATTTGAAGAAGATATGGCCAAAAAATTAAAGACAAAAGATCTAGAGTGTGAAATATTAGAGCATGAGATAGTTTCACTAAGGATGGAAGTAAAAGGCTCTAAGGAAAAGTTGCACAAATTTGAGGAGAATCAAAAGACTTTGCTAAGGATTATCAATGCACAAAAGTCACCAATCACCAAAATAGGACTTAGTTCTAAAGAAGAACAAAGGAAACAGGAAGAAGAAAAAGGAGAGTCAAGCTCAAACACCAGAAAAGAAGAAGCATCAAAAGAAGTAAGTAAAAGAGAGAGTGATACTTCTAAGGATAAGTTGGACAATAGAAAGTTCAACAAGGAAAGGAACAATGCACAAGTAAGGAACATATGGAATAGGAAACAGGTAGAAGAGACTAAGAGACCAATGGGGTCTAGGCAAGGTTTCTTCAATGGACGATGCTTCTCATGTCACATGTTTGGGCACATGGCTTCATAGTGTAGGACACATGAAATATAGGAAAATGGGAATTTCAAAAATAAATAACTTTTCCATGGGTATTGCTACTCATGTAATCAGTTTGGTCACAAGGCAATAAATTGCAGGGTTCATGACAAAAAAGGATATGGCTTCACTAGGAGAAATCCTAAGATATTTGCACCTCCAAGGAATAATAACATTAAGTGTTACAAGTGCAATAATGATGGTCACACATCAAAGTGGTGTAGAGCAAATATTTCAAAAATAGGCATGAACAAGAACATAAATATGAACATGAATATGAATAGGAATAGGAATAGGAACATGAATAGGAACAGGAACAGGAAAATGAATAGGAACAGGAACAAGAACATGGATATAAACAGGAACAAGAAGAGGAACATGGATATGAACAATAACATGAAAAATAACATGGATATGAATAGGAACAAGAACAGGAACAAGAACATGGATATGAATAGGAACAGGAACATGAATAGGAACATGGAAATGGAAAGAAACAGTCAGAGGAATCAGAAGGATAAGATAAGAAGGAAAGAGGATAAAGGTAAAGAACAATTCTTTTGGGAGTAGAAATACTCCCACCCCATAATTAACCACCTCAAGAGGAGGTGGGGGAGGGGAGCCCCGAGCCCCAAAGGTGACCCTTTGCCATTGATGTCAAAGGGGGGATATTTGAGTAAGGGGGAGAGATTTGGTATTTGAGAAAAGAGGAGAGAGCATTGAGCCAGGGGGAGCAATGTCCCAGGGGGAGCAGAACAAAGGAAAGGTCAAGTTTTCGATAAAAGGAAATTGGGTTGCCATCAATGACAAAGGGGGAGATTGTTGGACATTTTGAGCTCATTCAATTGTCATTAATGTCAAAGTGAGAATTTGTCATTGATGCCAAAGTGAACACATGAAGTTGTCATTAATACCATGGAGTACACCATCATTAACACCAGGAGCAATACGAAGAGTTGAAGAAAAAGGTTATTAAAATATTATTCTACAAGGGTTTTTGTTAAACATCTTGATGGCAGAATTAAGGTTCTTATTAAAACCATGATGGCAGAATAATCAAATCAGTGGAGTACAATTTGAAGGTTTAAATTTTATCCCAAGGAAGACTTTAATTTTATTAAAGTCAAAGGTTTATAAATATAATTTATAAAATTTAAATTCTATTAGAATTTAAATAATTTATAAATTATAAAAGGTTTTAAAATGCGTCGACATCATAGAATTAAATGGAGCATCGATGTCTAATCCATAAGGTGAATTCATGTATAAATAATATGCCAAGAGGCATTCAAAATTTATCCCTCTTCGAATTAATTTTCATGCGACAAAGCTAAAAGAAATTCGTGCAATCGTTGAACATTGAGGAAGAAGACAAAGAGTTTGTTTGTCTTATTAGCACCAGGAAGAAGATGAAAAGGGTGAGTGTAAGGTCTAACCCACATTGGACACGGTGGTCCATTGGTACAACGCATTTCATGAGAGCATTGGGAGTGGAAGAGTCCATGATCGATTCACGTGGACGTTAATTGGCGTGTTCATCTTGAGCGCCAAGGGGAAAGCTTTTGGTTCACATTCAATTTGAGCACCAGGTGTGGAAGAAAGAGCACGAGGTGCTCGTGGAGTTTCAAACATGTGTCTAGTGCACACGGTGGTCAAATCCATGGCTAGAGCGCTCGTGAAGGCAGATATTATGGGTTCGAATCCCACTAGTGGCAAAGGTAATTTTTGATTAAAATTTTATATTGCCTAAAGTTTTCTAAGGGGTTATTTGGAGTTATAAGGGTTTGTGAAGGATTATTTTATTGGAAATTGATTTGTGTTATTTGGAGTAATAAGGGTTTATGAAAGGTTATTTTATTCATAATTGATTTGTGTTATTTGGAGTAATAAGGGTTTATGAAAGGTTATTTTATTCATAATGTTTGTGTTACTTAGAGTTAAAAGGGTTTATGAAAGATTGTTTTATTGAGAAGTGATTTATGTTATTGGAGTTATAAGGAAAGTGGATTTGATTTTTGCCAAAGTTCTTTTTGCCATTAAATTTGATTAAAGAGGTTTTGAGTTATTTTGGTGGATGTTGAATTTATTTTTAGTTGGGAGTTTATAAGGTGTTATTGGATAAATATTTTATGTATGTTGATGGTTGTTTTTGAAAGGTGGAGTGATAAGGTGTAATTGAGTATTTACATTATATTGTGAGAAATATTTATCTTCTAACCTCTTTGAGCTTGGCATAGAAGTGTTTGTGGTTGTGACAGATTTATGAGATCCCTTCATCATCAATAAAAAGGTATGAGCACATTCTTCCATAGTTGAGTTGATTGATTGGTTTTCTGGAAAATAAGTTTGGAGTGAAAAGGAATTGATTAGGATTTCCTATTGAGTGTGTTGAGTTAATGCTTCAAGGTTTTTTGGAATAAAGAGTTGTTAAAACCTTGTTTTATAAGCATTGTTGTTGAAGCCATTGATTGTGTGAAAAACTTGAGTGAGGGTTAGAAAAGAACATGAGTATCATTGTTATGTGAGATTTGTTTTATAAGCATTATTGTTGAAGTGAGTTTTTGAGCAAAGAACTTGAACTAGGGTTTGAAAAGAACATGAGTATCATTGTTATGTGAGATTTGTTGTTGAGCATTGTTGGAAATATTTTGAGTTGAGTGTTCATATGCTTGGACTAGGGTTTGTGAGCAAGGATTGTTTCATTGAGTGATTGGTTGAGTAGATTTGGTTGAGCCTAGTCAAGTGGATGTGTGAAGTGATTGTTCAAGTTCCATAAAACAAACTATTCTATATTCTTAATTGAGTTGAGAAAGTAATTGAGAATTGTGATTAGTATAGAACATATTGAGTCTCTAACAATTCTCTTTATGTTTCTATGAGATTGGACAAGTTCTGTGTGGACTTGTTGAGTAGATTTGAGCAAGTTCTATGTGGACTTGTTGAGTGAATTGGACAAGTTCTGTGTGAACTTGTTGAGCATATTTGAGCAAGTTTTATGTGGACTTGTTGAGCAGATTGGACAAGTTCTATGTGGACTTGTTGAGCAGATTGGACAAGTTCTGTGTGGACTTATTGAGCAGATTTGAGCAAGTTCTATGTGGACTTGTTGAGTAGATTGGACAAGTTCTGTGTGGACTTGTTGAGCAGATTTGAGCAAGTTCTAGAGAGGACTTGTTGAGAAGATTTGAGCAAGTTTTGTGTGGACTTGTTGAGTAGATTTGAGCAAGTTCTAGAGTGGACTTGTTGAGCATATTTGAGAAAATTCTAGAGAGGACTTGTAGAGCAGATATGACAAAGTTCTAGAGAGGACTTGTGGATAGATTAGTATGAGATTTTGGTGGAAGCTTACAAGGAATATTTGAGACAAGTATTTGAGAAGATTTGAGAGTAGAGTTGATTGATTTGTTCAAACCTTGAGTTAAGATTTAGGGTAGATCCAATAGAGTTGAGACAAGCCTTAAGTTAAGGCTTGAGGACAAAGATCGAGGACATATTTGGGCTAGACCGAAGGATTGTGTTTAGTGTATATTTGAGAACAAAGTTGGTGTAGATTTGAGAATAGATTTGTACCAGACCAGAGATAGAGATTGATTAGATTTGTGCTAGATCGAAGGACTATGTTTAGTGCATATTTGAGGATAGATTTTGATCAGAGTTGTACTAGACCGAAGGACTGTGTTTAGTGCAATTTTGAGACAGAGCTTTGGAGGTGATATAGCAAAGAGGATAGTAGTCTCCAGTAGATAGAAATCCATCAACCAGGGTAGTGAGGACAAGCCTTTTGAGTAGGTACAAGAGTATTTAGTGGAGAGAGATCCAGAACCCAGTGTAGTGGAGGCAATTGTCTTCTAGAGGATCACCAACCAAAGCAGAGGAGGAGTTCTCTTATGGATAGAGATTCACAAACTTGATTTAGGGGATTGGTGTCTCCTTTGGACACAGGTCCATAAATATTATAATAGGGAAGGATTCCCAAGAGATTTATTGAGAAATTTTTAGTGAAATATTTTATTCATGGAGTAGCCCACATTGGGTGAACCACGTAAAAATGGTGTCTCATGTGTGTGTGATGTTTTGTGCACTAATTTGGTTTCTATTGTTGATATTCCATTGATATATTGCATAATATTTATTGTGATAAGAAAAGTAAAAGGTGGTATTATAATATTCACCCCCCTCTCAGTATAAGCTTGTGTTCTTCATTATTCTTAGAAGTTTCCATCGAGTGAATAGCTTTCGTATCAATAACAACCCCATCCAAGATTTATCGGCCATCAACAAACCCTCTTTGCTCCTCAAAGATGATTTTTTTCAACCATATATTTAGCCTCTCGACAATAATTTTTGTAATTATCTTATACACAACATTGCATAGAGAAATAGGCCTAAACATATCTAGGGAATTCACTCCCTCTTTTTTGAGAATAAGCATCACAAAGGTAGAATTTAGGTCCCTTAGAATATATTTGTTCTTTTGGGACTCATGGACCACCTCCAAAAGATCAAATTTTATTAACTCCCAAAACTCCTGATAAAACTCAATCGAGAATCCATCCGAGCATGGGGATTTCCATTTTTTCATCTTGAAGATAACATTTTCCAACTCAAGGGAAATTGGACCCATAAAATGCTCATTAATTTCTCTAGAAATAATCTAGGGAATACATTTTAGAATAATATTTTCAACATCTTCATCTAAGAGGGAGTCCTCCTTAAAGAGAGAGGAAAAATACCTCCTAGTCTCTTCTAAAATATCCCTGAAAGAAGAGAGAAGGGAACTGTTGGTCATCAAATCTGCCTAGGAAAGGATTTTGAGTAAATGTATGCGCCCTAGACCTGGACCAACATTGAAAGGCCGAAGGGAAGAGATGCCCCTCATGCCAATCTCCGGAGAAAGGTCGGCTCCTATGCTAAACTACTTGGGTGTTTGAAGATAAGGGTGCAGGAAAGAGATAAAAGGAGTTAGGGTTAGAGAAATTGGTGATGTAAGGTGGGAGAGAACAGGAAGCACGATCACTAACTAGCAACTTGAATAGAAGCAAAGAACACCAAGGGTAACGAAAGAAATGCAATATCGACTTTCCTATGTATCCTTCAAGCGAGTTTCAGGGTACATTCCCCGATCGCACATCGGACGCAGAGTTCAACATCCAATATACAAACGAAGAAAGACAAAAGAATCAAGCACAGAAGGCAGCATAAAAGAAAGCCAATACAACGTCTTTCAACTCCTATGTATCCTTCAAGAGCGAGTTTCAGGGTACAGTCCCCGATCACACTCGGACGCAGAGTTCAACATCTCGATATACAAACGAAGAAAGACAAAAGAATCAAGCACAGAAGGCAGCATAAAAGAGAAGAATTGAGCTCAAAGCTCTTTAGTATTAATCGTAGGACATCAAGTTACAACAACTTTCTAGCAGATAGTTCCCCCATTTTCTATTACAATGCCTAGGTTTTTATAGAGGACCCGAGCCTCTGAGTCATAATTACATAGCAAAGAAGAGTACGCCCTCGAGCCCTGAGAATTCGGCTCCTCGAGGCTCTCGTGACCGAGCTTTCAAATCTGTTACCAAAACTAGCAACTGCAACCGGGTCAACCATGGAAAGGTGCATTGATGAGCCGTCTGGACGTCCTTGGTCTTCGGGTGCGGTGCTCGAGTGGCCGCCATGCTCGTCGGGCTCTCCATCATGGCTTGATACTTCATTTTTGATTGCCAAAAATGAGCAGCGAGCTTACCGGGCACGAAAAATTGCATTTATGAGGCACTTGATCACCTCGAGAAAATACCCGGCTTGGAACGCGTGCCCGTGAAGCGCTTCGCTAAGTCTTCATTCACAACTTCGCTTCGCAATGGTTCCGGGCCGAAGCAAAAACTCCTCCTTGGATTATACTTCACAAAATTGAGCTTCGCAAAACTGCTTCGGGGGTGGGGAGTGCCGAAGCATATCTACTTCGCAAAACGGACCTCTTTGCTTTTGCCACTTTGTCGACAAAATTGCTTCGTCGATGCCTTGGAGAAATACTTCGCTGCGATCCTCTTTCAAAACTATGGTTCGAGAAGATTTCGGCCGAAGCAATTGTCTTCAAAAGATATTGCATCCCTTTACTTCGGGTAGAAGTACTTCACAGAAAATTAGCCGAAGCAAATGCTTCGCAATGAGCTTTTGGCGAAGTAAAAATGGTTCGCTGATGGAGGGGCCCGAAGTGAGTACTTCGACAACTTTCTGGCGAAGTACTTTCAATGCTCCTTTGAGTTCCGCTTCGCTAGTTTTCTGGCCGAAGTGACTGATGGAAATACTTCGGATGCGAAGTAGTTTTCTTGCCTTCTCCTTTGTATTTTACTTTGAACACCGCTTCGCAGAAATCTCTCCCGAAGTATTTTCTTGAAATGCTTCGGGCCCGAAGTTCTTTTTATTGCTATCCTTGTATTTTACTTTGGTGATACTACTTCGCAAAAAACTCCACCCGAAGCGGTGTTGAAAATGCTTCGGGTGCGAAGCTCTCTTTTCTTCTGAACGCCGCTTCGCTCAACTTTCGCCCGAAGTAGCTACTGGAAACGCTTCGGGCGCGAAGTAGTTTCATTCTCTTTTCCTTGTATTTTACTTCGACGAAAACTACTTCGCAAAACTTTTACCCGAAGTAGTGTTGGAAATGCTTCGGGTGCGAAGCTCTTTTCATTTTCCTTCGGCGAAGCTCTTTTCTCTAGCTTGTTTGGCAGTGAAGTTCTTTCTTTTCTATTTTTATATACAAAGGGGTGGCATTGGAAGCCAAAATTGCTGCAACTTTTCAAAATATAAAAACAACAAAGCAAAACTTTATACAACACTATACAAAATTTGTTTTCTTTTTCTACCCCTTAAGAAATGTGACAAAATTGTCAACATTCTTGGCGGCTCGTGGGGCAACGAGCTCGTCTCGGTGGGAGGACCCTTTAACTTTGATCCATTGGGCTAGAGTCTTTTCTCGATCCTTCTCCTCCTTCTTCTTGGAGTGCTTCTGCAGCTGGTTCTTGTTCTCCTTCTTCTTCTGCTTCTTCTTCCTCCTCTGCTCCTTCGTCTGCTGGCATGGCCTCCTGCTGTGGTGATGGGACAAGACGGTCGCGGATTCTCTTCATAGTTCGACGAACATGAGCCCAGACCCCTTTCTGAAATGGTTCTTGGTCTTCGAGTGCCTTGACCAGAACATGGAACCGATCAATCTGCCCTATGTCGACGTGTTTGATTCTTGCACCTAGGTCATTCAGGCAAGCCATGATTCTGCAATGTCTCAGGATGAAATCAGTGACTTGTCCCTCCATGATCGGCTCTTCCCACTCATCAATTTTGGAGACGTCACTTTCGAAATGGAGCCACGTCGGCTTAAGTTCTTCCCTGGTGAGAAGGTTCCCATCATCGTCTGTGAAACTCGGGAAACCCAAAGAAGAAAGGTCTTCGAAGTAACTCATTGATGTGCGCTGCTCCTGCTCAAATATATCAAGGAGGTCTTTCACCTTTTGCGCTTTCTTCACCTTGGAGAAGAAAGCACGAACAGTGGCTTGGGCAGTAGACCAATCCCTAGCCGTTCGACTCATAGCAACGACCTGTAGGTCTTGATATCTGATGCTTTGAACCTCAAAGGCAAGCTTGAGTCGCCTCTTGATTTTTTGGATCACCTCATCTACTATTGGTCCCTTCTTAGCAATGGCATGCTGAGCTTCGGTGACATAAATTAAAATTGATAGGGCACTAGAGGCCCGAGATCTGAAACCTTTGAGTAGGTGAGAGCGGATCTCCTTGATTCTACCTTTGTCGAATAGCTCCAGGTTTGCCTTTTCATACAATTGTTGCTGGGCCCGCAAGATCTTGCTCTCGAGCTCTTTGGCTTTTAGCTCATTTTTGGCCTATTTTTGTGCTTGATGCTCGGTCGAAGTCTGCAATTGTAGAATTTGTTGTTTGAGGGCATGTGTTTCCTTTTTGAGCAATTTGCACTATTTCTGTGAATCCTCCAGCTCAGAGCGGATCCTAGCCAGCTCTTCTTCCAACTTGATGTTGGCATTTTCTGCTTCAAACCTGCGCTGGTTGGCAATGTTTGCATGTGCTCGAAAAGTTTCAACCCTGACATGCATGGATGCGGATTCGTCATCTATGTTTAAATGCTCCAGGTCCTTGGTCTTCTCCTGGTAGTCGTAGTCGGCTGGAGTCATTTCATCCAGAGGCTTCTGGACCTTAGGGACCTTCCTCACCTTATGCAACTTTCCGCCCTTCAAGTCGAAAACCGCACATTTTTCAACTTGGGCCAGAGATTTCCCTCTTTTCTTTCTTGCCTCCTTTAGCATCTTCTCTGTATTCTGTCGAGCTAGGAGTAGCTTTTCAGCCAGGGGGCGCTCCTTTATTGAAGATAAATCTATTTCAGAGAAGGCCGAATCTCCAGCCAAAGGTGTGAACAAATATAAAGAACTAACAGGGAAAGATTCCCCTGACGGCTCGGAGACTGGTGTGGCAGGGACTTCGGCAAGCGGGACTATGCTTTGAGCTATGGGAGAGTGGGCTACGGGGCTTGGTGTTGGGTCACTACCTTCGCCTTGACCTAGGATTGAAGGAACGGCGGCATGGGTAGGCGAAGTGGTTTCAACGGGCTTATCCTGGTCAGATGACTCGGGAGGAGTGGGGCTATGCAAGATTGGACTGGCAATGGGCGGTTTCTGAGTGGGGGATTGACCTTGTGGGGGATGGAGAGATTGATGAGGGCTTCCACTCGGGACTATCATGGATGTGTCAGAGACCAAAGCGAAGGGAAGAGAGTGCGTACCTGCGTGCCCTCCTGGAAAAGCGGCTGTGGTAACTTCTTGCGTGGTTGGTTCTTGGCCCTTTTGGGCTTCAACACTCCCGACCTCCACAACTTCTACTCCGGGGTCTTTCTCTTGTTGGAGGAGTTCCTCCACATCAATGATATCTATTTTGGGGACCGTCTCAGCACTTGGTGGCCCTACATCTTCAATATTTGCTTCAACCGGGCCTGATGTAGGGGATCCAATAGGAGTACTTGTAGGCTTTGTGCGAGGGCGCTTTGGGTGGCTCGGAGGCACTTGAATTTGCTCCTGCCTTTTCCTTTTCTTTCTCTCCAATGGTTGCTCTGCTTCTTCGGCCCCCACTTCCTTTTCTTCCTCCGAGGCATCTTTAGCTCCACCTGGGCTTTCGCCTGATCCTGGGGTAGCTGGGGGAATAAAATCTGCAAAGGATATAGACTTCCAGGTTTCGACATTGGTGTCATAAAGAATTGCGAAGTCTTTATCCGATGCTAAGAGTCCATAGGAGTTCATTTTTTGATGATGGACTCTCATTATCCACCATTCTCGAAGCTTTTCCTCGCTCCAGTATTTTACCTCCTCCTTCAAATCGTCCCTTGCTTTCTTCCAAAATGTGGAGCTTGGAGTCGGGAGGGGATACTGATCAGGGTCGAACTCGACCTCCATAGGATAGAACTCATGCCATGGAGGCAATGTCCTCATCCTTTCTAAATGCCACTCCAGATCTTTTCCATTGGGGTTATTCCTTTGTTCCACAACTTCGGGGTGAGGGCAGATGTGGAAGTTCTTGAATTTTAAATGATCCCTCATCACGCCCAAAGGATCATAGAGCCACTGCTGAGGAATCTGGAGTAGGCCAAAATAGGCAAGCTTTTCCTCCAAGAAAATGCCCTGTTTTAGGGCAAAGACTTCGATTACGCCCATCCTGAAGGGGAAGTCACAGGTATGTGCCCACTTTCGACCGTGACCGTATATTGCATTTGTAGAGTCGCTCTGTCGAGCGACTTCCAATGCGAACTGATATTCAGAGGGGTAGACTGGTAACAGGAAGGGCTTCCCAATGAAGCCGAACAGGCGAATCACCAGTCCCTGTGTCAATTGGAAGACGTCCCCCCTTTTTCCCAGCACCACTCTATCTCTCAAACTGAGTGGTACCCGAGGACAAGAGCCTTTCAACAGATGCATGGCGGGTCCCAAAAATTGTTGATTAAAAGGATAATAGGACTCTTCCTTCAATAAGAGGGGAGTCCATTGATACACTGGCAGAGGATTTCCATCCTTGCCGCTTGGAGAGATGGCGATATGGGGAAACCACTTATGAACTTGGTAGAAGTACAACCAGACAAGAAAAGAACAGGGTGCGAAGTACTGGCCTGTTGCTGAATTCTTCATGCTAGTGAGCCTTGTATGCAGGGTTCGGGCCACCCATTCCGCCCAGTCAAAGAAAACTGGGTTGGTGTTCGGCCTTGAAGCGTCAAGGGCATAAAACTCCCCTCTTGAAATGCATTCGGCCAAAGACACCTGCCAGGGCTGTACTGAAGCATCCATTGACAAGCCCGCCACCCATGCAATAATGGAGAAAATATCGATATTTTTGAAGGCCTCCAAGGGTAAGGGCATCTGGGGCAGCTTGTTTGAAGGCAGCCCGCTCTTGAGATTCTCATGCAGGAATTTCAATATGTAGCTGTTGGAGGTGAATCTCTCCATTTGTTCACTTAGGATGACATTGCGAACAGAATAGCCCTTGGGCGGACCCTACTGTGGTGCGAAGGCTGCTTGTACATCTTCCTTCAAGATGGAAAATAGTTTGTGTCCCGAAGCATCTAACACTTGCCTGGACGCAGGTTGGTAATTCTGTGCGATAGCGTAGATCAGCTCGGGACAATGGTGAGCAAGCGGGGTTAAAAACCAGTAAATCTGGGAGTAATATGCAGTAGCTCTCTTATTTTCTGGTGTGAGCCTGCTTGTCATGAACTCTATGGTGCGTCGAAGATCGGATACACCCTTAGAGAGCTGTGTGTCTCGGATCTTCTCCCACCCATCAATTGGTGGCTCCACAAGTTGTTCTTCTTCCGAGTCATCCCCCTCTTCCATTGGCTACTTTTTGGGTCGAAGGGGAAGATTTAGCTTCTTCGGAGTACGCTTTTTCTCTTCCTTCCCCTTCTTTGTCTTTTTGGGGCCTGCAACTTTGGGCTCTTTTCCCTTCTCCTTAGAGTTTTTCTTTCCCATGTTGCTAGTGATAGCGGTAGAGTTCTTGATACAGAGGGCTTTAATGTGAATGGCCAGATGCAAAGGATGGGAGGGTTGCAGAGTATCTGAAGGTTCTTAGTCTAGTTCTAACTGATGGACAAATAACTTCCCTCTTGCCAGGAATTCGCTTTTATAGCCTAAAAAGGCAACCACCTGAATTTATGGCACCTACTAAAATTAAATTTGTACTTCGGACGAAAGAGGTTGTCGTATTCTCAAATTGATTCTGCAGCGACGTGGTACACAGGGCTGCATGCTTCGATGATTACACTTTGTACTGGAGATGCCACCCGCTGCCACCTCGTACCTTGGTGCGAGCTTTTCCTTTCCCTTTTTTGACTCGATCATCTCGGGAAGTGCTCCACCACCCTTTTGCCTTAAATTCATCCGCTTTGTACTCCTTTCAAGGCCATTGTTGGCATGTTCTTCGAGGCACATTTCGAATTCTCCACCTCGCGCGTGTTCGGTTCGGCGAAGAGGAACTTGATGCTGAAAATGCTTCACGGTGAACCTTTGGTTCGGACTACTTTTGATGCTTCGGGCCCGAAGTACTTTTCCTTCGCCATGATGTCGTTCTGCCTTGCGAAGGTCGTCGAAGCTTTCCATTTTGAAAACTGCTTCGCAAAATTTTTCCCAAGTAGCTACTAAAATACTTCGGGTGCGAAGCTCTTTTCATGCCTTTGTTCGAATTTTGGTTTGGCTTCCTTTCGGGTAACATGCTTCACGACGAACCTCCTTGCAACTGCTTCTTCGTGTAAAAGGTCTCCGAAGGAGATTTTGAAATGTAGTACTTGGCTTTTGTGATCTTGGAAGAGGATGTATACACAAATGCAAACTATATACAAAAGTATATATACACTCATTTTTTTTTAAAGAAAGAAATTGTACTTTAGCGGTGAAAAGTCTTCAGATGAAGACCATTGACAGAGATCGGTAGAACTTGACCATCTGCATCTTTGAGGATGAATGAATTGGTTGAGTTCACCTTCATAATTTTGAATGGCCCATCCCAAAAGGCATCCATCTTGTCATGATTCCCAGGCTTGGCCTTCCAAGAGTCCCACTTCAATACCAGATCTCCCACATTGAATGTGCGATCGGATGACTTTTTCTTGAACCAGTCTCGGGTGACCTGAGTATGCTTAGCGAAGTTCTGGTATGCTTCTTCGTGATCTTCCTCTAGTCGCAGCAGCTGAGCTAACCTATTTTCCATCGGACTAATTCCATCTTCTGCTTCTAATAGCTGCAGTGCAGGGATCTCAACATGGATGGGTAAGATGGCCTCCTTGCCGTAGACCAGGGCATAAGGCGAAGTCTTGATTGACCTTTTGACAGAAATTCGATCGGCCCACAAGGCCCGATCTAGAAGGAGATGCCAAGTCCTTTTGTTTGTCTCTATGAGCTTCCTTAGCATCCTCAATAGAGTCTTATTGGTGGATTCTGCCAAGCCGTTGCCTTGTGGATAATAATTGGAGGATACTTTATGATATATCCCATATCTGTAGAGGAATTCATTAATTTTAGCACCTGTGAAGCCAGGGCCATTGTCTGTGATGATTGCTTTGGGGATGCCGAACCTGGTGATCAATCCTTCCAAGAAGGTGACTACAGTCTCTTGATCTGCATGCTTGGTGGGAATCGCTTCGGCCCACCTGGTGAAGTAGTCTGTTGCTGTCAGGATGAACCTATGTCCTACGGAGGAGTTCGGTGATACGACCCCTATAAAATCCAACCCCCATTGCTGAAAGGGAGTTTCTACCTGTATCGGGTGAAGGGGCATCGAAGCATTTTTGCTTCGGCCGATGAACTTTTGACACTGCTCGCATTTGCGGCAAACGGCGAAGGCATCAACGAAGAGTGTGGGCCAATAATAACCCGCTTTGATAATCTTTAGTGTCATTGTTCTTCCTACGAAGTGACCTCCAGATAGCCCTGAATGGAACTCTCCTAGGACTTTTCTTTTATCATCATCTTTGATGCATTTGAGAAGGACTCCATCAATATTCCTAAAAAATAGGCCTTCGGGGCAGAGTGTACCGGGAGGACCGCATCCTAAAATGCCTTCACTGTGAAGCATTTAGATGCGAAGGACAACTGCCAGTGTGGAAGTATTCAACTATTTCACCGACCCAGTATTTCTCGTCCTCTTCCTAGTTAGCGAAGCATCCTTCAGTTGGTAAGTCATCCCACTGAGATTCTGCAGCTTCGACCGTTGCACTCTTTGCTAATTCTTGACATAATGCACGACCATGAACCAATTTTGTGGGCTTGATCTCAATGTCAAACTCCTGTATCTTGTTCACCCAACCAGCTCTTTTGCTTCCCAATTCTCCTTGGATGATGAAATTGCGCACGTCGGGGTGAATGACAAAAACTGTGACCCGACTTTGGGAAATGAACTATTTGAATTTTTTGAGGGATTTCATTACCGCATGCACCTGACGTTCTATGAAATTATATTTCTCTTCATGGGGATTGATCACCTGGCTCAAAAACGTGATGGGGCGCTCCTCGCCATCTTCCCCCTTTTGTGTCAGGACGACAGCATAGCTTTCGGGTTCCCCTATAGCATATAGGATGAAATCCTGACTGTAATCTGGATTGATCAAGACCGGCGCCTGAGCGATTCGAGCCTTAATCTCTTCAAATGCTTCCTTTCTTTCTTTCGTCCAGCTAAATTCGGTGCCCTTCTTCAGGAGTTGGGACATTGGCTTGATGACTTGGGCGAAGTCGGGGACAAACTTCCTTACGAAGTTAATCTGGTCGAAGAAATATTGAAGTCCTTTCTTGTCTGTTGGGAGTGGGAGCTTCATTAGAGCCTCGGCTCTATCAGGATCTACAGCGAGGCCCTTTTTTGATATCGCATGTCCCAACAACTTTCCTTCGCTGACTACGAATATGGACTTCTTTGGATTGATCGAGATGTCAAACTCTCGACATTTTTTGAAAACTTGTTGTATATGTAGTGGATGATCTTCCCTTCTTTGAGAGAAAATGGTCATGTCATCCAGATAGATGATGATAACCTTATTTAGAAGCTCGCCAAAAGCAAGATCCATCGCTCTCTGGAAAGTGGCACCAGCATTAGATAGGCCGAATGGCATTCGCTGGTAAGCAAATGTTCCCCACTTGGTGGTGAATGTTGTTTTGTGTTGGTCTTCGTCCTTGACCCAGATCTGATTGTATCCAGAAAAACCATCGAGCAGAGAGAAGCGTTGAGCTCCAGCCACTGAGTGCAAGATTTGATCGATTTGTGGGAGAGGATAGTGGTCCTTGAGGGACGCCTGGTTTAGATTGCGAAAGTCCACGCATAACCTTATATCTCCATTCTTTTTTCTGACCGGGACCAGGTTCGCTACCCATGAAGAGTGCTTGATGGGATATATGATCTTTGCCTCGAGCATCTTCAAGAGTTCGGCCTTCATTAGGACCTCGATCTTGGGATTCATCGGTCTTTGCTTTTGTCGAAAGGGTTTGACCCCCTCCTGCAATTCGATTGTGTGTTGAACCAGCTGTCGATTGTATCCCCTGAGATCTTGATAAGACCAAGCAATTATATCGGAAAACTTTTTGCATAGATTCTGTATCTGTTCTATCTCCTCTGAAGTGCAGTCGGTTCCAACCTTTATTGCTTTTCTAGGTTCAAGCTCTAAATCTTGATACTACTTTTCATTGACTTTGATCATGTGAGAGAGAGCTCGGTCATTCCGATCAAAGAGGCTTTCAAGGGTGATTAGTCCCTTGGGAACGTGGTTATTCTTCAATTGAATCAGCCCTTCATATTCTCCTTCATCAGAGCTTCGGTCTTCGATTGTGGCGGCTTCTTGGATCATGAAATTTACAATCTGCTCATCATTGTCAAACACTTGCCAATGCAGATCTTTGTCTGGGACAGAGGGTATATAGATCATCCTCACAGCTCTAGGCTTGTGCACCATGTCTTCTGCTGGAGAGTACTTGGCTGCGATGGATGCCAGAACATCGGCATGTCGGTTCTTTTCTCATGGGATTGACTGCAGATTGAGAGATTCAAACTGGTCGAACAGGTCCCATACCCTGTTGCGGTATGATTTTAGATAATGCTTCTTTGAAGTACACTTATTTGTGACCTGGTTGCAAACCAGTTCAGAATCTCCGAAGATTTGGAGATGCTTTATGCCTAACTTATCAACTTTCTTGAGTCCTAGGCACAATGCTTCGTATTCTGCTGCATTGTTAGTGCAGCTCCATGTCAACCGGTAGCAATATTCCTTTTGCTCTCCGGAGGGTGAAATTAGAAGAATCCCTACCCCAGCACCATTTTTACATCGGGCACCGTCGAAGAACAACTTCCATAGTTCTTCCTGGGCACTTGTTCTATTCCCTGGTTGGGAGTGATTTTTAGGCTTGGCGATCGCATAACATCCTATCTCGGTCTCCACCATGGCGTTGAAGTCTGCTAATGAAAACTCATCTTCATAACTTAATTGCGCAAGAGATTCCTCGACTAGGTCTACCTGCTCTATCTCCTCCACCATTGCATTCATTGGTTCGCTACTTTCTTCTTCGGACATCTTCTGCACAAGAAAGGAAGAAGGCTTTTCATTGTAGATCTTCACCTTCTTTCCTTTGAATGGAATCTCCAGATGAGAGTAATCCATAGATAGATATCCACCTAGCTTTGCCATGAATTCCCTTGACAAGCACATACTGAAATATGGCTCCAAGTCGACTACCACTACCTCTTGTATGACCGTGATCTGAGGCATCTTATGTAGTCGGATAGGAATGTCCTTGATCACCCCTACAGTCTTCACTGGAGTACCATCCAACTGGAGTACACCTTGGCTGCTTCGCGTATATTCCATCCCTATTTCTTCGTAGATTGCTCTTGGCATTACTGTTGTAGCGGCCCCAGAGTCGATCATGCAATTATGTACAATATACCCTTCCATTTGTAGGGACAGGTAGAATGGAGGTGGTCTATTCTTCCCCATGATGGATGTGGATAGGGTCTGCACAAGAGCAAGCGGTGTCACCTTTTTTGCTTTAATTGTCTTCAATGATTCTTGCAGCAGGTCTACTTGTCCAGGTAGTTGCAGTGCATCGTACAGGCTGATCTTGGCCGGAATCTTCTTCAACTCCTCTACAATGTTGTACGCCAGGGATTTGAGTGCTTCGGGCTCCTTTCTAGGTTCATATCTGGTGCGATACTGCTCTGTAGCTTCAACTCTTTGCCGCTTAGTCAGGGAAGGAAACTTGAGCTTTTCCTTAGCCTGTTCCTTAGTTTCTGCCTGAGGTGGTTCGGTAGAGGCCTTTTGAGCCTTTTCTTTGATTGGTGCAGGTGGAGGAGCTTCGCTCGAGGCCGAAGTAGATGATTGTCCTTTCTCGGGTCGAACTTGCTCTTTTGAAGGAGCCATCTGAGTAGCATCTACTTCTATTGCCTTCTTTCCTCCTCTGGTAAGCACTGCAACCGGCTCCTCCTCGCCAATTGTCAGGTTCTGACTCATCTGCCTAATGACGTTGACTTGACCGCTATGACTACTGTTTGCCAGCGTTTGTACATAGTGTTGGTGCAGGGTGCAGGTATTCTCTTCATGCGGATCATTGCACGTAGAGCACCAATATACATAATCGAAAGTGCTTGGAGCTTCATCAATCGTAGCATTTCTCGTCGAAGCCTTCCCTTGCTGGACTGCTTGGTCCTTGGTAAGCGTAGGTGTAGGATAAGATCTTCTTGGTAGGAACTCTTGTTGTGCTTGCTTCTTCTTCACAATGGTCATGTCATTGGACAACATCTGAACTGTAGAGTTCAGAGACTGCATCTCCTACAGAATTTTAGTTTGTATATCATCGGCTTTCGGAGCGAGTGGTAATGGAGCCATCGTCGGTATTGGAGGCAGGGCGGGGTGTTGAGGTGGTGCTGGCAGTACAGGAAATGCCGAAGTGACAGTGGGCTATGGAGTTGAAAATGTAGGGAAATGAATTTGTGGAGGGGTGATTTGAGACACGATAGGATTCGGGTTCCAAGATGAAATCGGGAGTGTGGGGGTTGTGGAGATTTGCGAAGTGGCTGCGCTTGCATACTGGAATTGAAGGAATTCGAGAAGTATGGGCGTCGGCATCCTTTGGGGAAGCTTGCCCATAGCTATCAAATCCATTTTTGCCCTCTTAGCTAACTCATACAACTCAGGAAAAGTATTAACGTTAGAATATCTTACCATGAGACTGATATCGGGATTGAAAGCCCGAAGGAAATAGAGTGCTGCAGCTTCGTCGGTTGGTCGAAGTCCAACTGGCACTCTCTGCTAGGTTCGAGCGAACCTAACATTGAAATCTATGATTTCTTCTTGTGGATGTCTCTTGATCGAAGTGAACTGATGCAGAAGAGAAGTAGGATCGGAAGACTCATTGAAGTTTCCCATCATTTGCCCAGCTAATTGGTCCCATCCCGTAATACTACCGGGTGGTAGAGATCTATACCAGTAGAGGAGTTTTCCTCTAAAGGAAAGAACCAGAAGCTTTACCATAATTTGTTCTTCTATAATGTCATGGATCGCCGCCAGAGATATTATGTCCTGGATATGCTCTAGAGCAGTCTTCCTAGTTCCATCGAACGTTGGGATCTTCTTTATGGCAGCAGGCGGCACTTGCCCTTGTCTCGCTAGATTCAGTGGTGACAAAGAATCCCATGCTGGGCACAACCTGGGTGGTTGTGGCTACTGCATTTGTTGTTGTTGTTGTTGCTTGTGCCATACTTGCTCCTGGATTTTGAGAAACAGGAATTCCTGAAGCTCCCCCTTGATTGCTAATAGGACAACTAATAGGAATGGAGGGACTAGGACGCTTCGGAGAGTTGGGAGGATTGGGAGGAAAACTAGATGTTGTACTATCAGAAGTTGAGCCTTGCCTGCCAACAGAGGATGTTCCTTGTAACAGTGACTCGGGGGTGACCAACCTTGATTGTTCCCCGAAGGCGTCAATATCTAGCTCAAAGAACTCGGTTTCCTCTCCTCTATTCTTAACTCTCCATCTTGTTTGCATGAAGGCACAGAATTTTGGTACTGGTCTTTACGACTTAAATATTCTTGGGTAAACAGAGTCGCCAGATGCTAAGAGTCTTTCAATAATGAGGGCATCGGTCCTCACTACCACTAGTCAGGTGAGACTGACCGGGTCACACCGGGAACAGGTTAGAACTATTGGCCCCGGTGAAGACGGGTTTTGCGTTAAAATATGGGACCTTGACTGGTTATGGATCTTACTGAGACAGACACAGTCGGTCCCATCGGGCGTGCCAAAAACTGTTGGTCATCAAATCTGCCTAGGAAAGGATTTTGAGTAAATGTATGCGCCCTAGACCTGGACCAACATTGAAAGGCCGAAGGGAAGAGATGCCCCTCATGCCAATCTTCGGAGAAAGGTCGGCTCCTATGCTAAACTACTTGGGTGTTTGAAGATAAGGGTGCAGGAAAGAGATAAAAGGAGTTAGGGTTAGAGAAATTGGTGATGTAAGGTGGGAGAGAACAGGAAGCACGATCACTAACTAGCAACTTGAATAGCAGCAAGGAACACCAAGGGTAAACGAAAGAAATGCAATATCAATTTTCCTATGTATCCTTCAGGCGAGTTTCAGGGTACCTTCCCCGATCGCACACCAGACGTAGAGTTCAACATCCAATATACAAACGAAGAAAGACAAAAGAATCAAGCACAGAAGGCAGCATAAAAGAAAGCAACACGACCTTTCAACTCCTATGTATCCTTCAGAACGAGTTTTAGGGTATATTCCTCGATCATACTCTGGACGCAAGGTTCAACATCTCAATATACAAACGAAGAAAGACAAAAGAATCAAGCACAGAAGGCAGCATAAAAGAGAAGAATTGAGCTCAAAGCTCTTTAGTATTAATCGCAGGACATCAAGTTACAACAACTTTCTAGCAGATAGTTCCCCCAATTTTCTATTACAATGCCTAGGTTTTTATAGAGGACCCGGGCCTCTGAGTCATAATTACATAGCAAAGAAGAGTACGCCCTCGAGCCCTGAGAATTCGGCTCCCGAGGCTCTCATGACCGAGCTTTCAAATCTGTTACCAAAACTAGCAACTACAACCGGGTCAACCATGGAAAGGTGCATTGATGAGCCGTCTGGACGTCCTTGGTCTCCGGGTGCGGTGCTCGAGTGGCCGCCATGCTCGTCGGGCTCTCCATCATGGCTTGATACTTCATTTTTGATTGCCAAAAATGAGCAACGGGCTTATTGGGCATGAAAAATTGCATTTATGAGGCACTTGATCACCTCGAGAAAATACCCGGCTTGGAACGCGTGCCCGTGAAGCGCTTCGCTAAGTCTTCATTCACAACTTCGCTTCGCAATGGTTCTGGGCCGAAGCAAAAACTCCTCCTTGGTTTATACTTCACAAAATTGAGCTTCGCAAAACTGCTTCGGGGGTGGGGAGTGCCGAAGCATATCTACTTCACAAAATGGACCTCTTTGCTTTTGCCACTTTGTCGACAAAATTGCTTCGCCGATGCCTTGGAGAAATACTTCGCTGTGATCCTCTTTCAAAACTGTGGTTCGGGAAGATTTCGGTCGAAGCAATTGTCTTCAAAAGATATTGCATCCTTTTACTTCGGGTAGAAGTACTTCGCAAAAAATTAGCCGAAGCAAATGCTTCGCAATGAGCTTTTGGCGAAGTAAAAATGGTTCGCTGATGGAGGGGCCCGAAGTGAGTACTTCGGCAACTTTCTGGCGAAGTACTCTCAATGCTCCTTTGAGTTCCGCTTCGCTAGTTTTCTGGCCGAAGTGACTGATGGAAATACTTCGGATGCGAAGTAGTTTTCTTGCCTTCTCCTTTGTATTTTACTTTGGCAACGCCGCTTCAGAAATCTCTCCCGAAGTATTTTCTTGAAGCGCTTCGGGCCCGAAGTTCTTTTAATTGCTATCCTTGTATTTTACTTTGGTGATACTACTTCGCAAAAAACTCCACCCGAAGCGGTGTTGAAAATGCTTCGGGTGCGAAGCTCTCTTTTCTTCTGAACGCCGCTTCGCTCAACTTTCGCCCGAAGTAGCTGCTGGAAATGCTTCGGGCGCGAAGTAGTTTCATTCTCTTTTCCTTGTATTTTACTTCGGCGAAAACTACTTCGCAAAACTTTTACCCGAAGTAGTGCTGGAAATGCTTCGGGTGCGAAGCTCTTTTCATTTTCCTTCGGCGAAGCTCTTTTCTCTAGCTTGTTCGGCAGTGAAGTTCTTTCTTTTCTATTTTTATATACAAAGGGGTGGCATTGGAAGCCAAAATTGCTGCAACTTTTCAAAATATAAAAACAACAAAGCAAAAACTTTACACAACACTATACAAAATTTGTTTTCTTTTTCTACCCCTTAAGAAATGTGACAAAATTGTCAACAGGAACCCAGAGAATTCATAAGAGAGGAAGTCAGGTTACCATTATGACGATCCCTAACTGAGTTAAAAAATAAGTCCATGTTCCTATCCCCTTCCTGAATCCAATCCACTCGATCTTTCTATTTCCAAAATATTTTGTCCATCAAATCCTATTCAACAAGGTCTTTTGCAGCCTCATATTCCTCAATGAGAAGCTCCTCTGTGAGTCCATGATCTCTGATCTTCCTTGAACCTTCTTCCACCTTCCTAAGAACCACCAAATTATCCAAGGAAAGATTTCCAAAATTTAGACTATTTTACCTCTTCAATTTATGCTTAACGAATTGCAGATGCTTCATAAAGGAATACATAGTGGTGCCATGAGAAGGTTTGCCATTGGTACACCAACCTTGTATTAAATCATGAATCTTAGGATCCTGAAGCTACATAATTTGAAACTTAAAGGAAGTATTCTTATTTAGCCCAAACTTAAGAGCAAAGAGTTTGATAGGCCAATGATCAGATTTCCTACCCTCCAAAATCATAGAACCAACACTTTTGTTATTACCAATCCAAAAATTGGAGATCAAAAACATATCCAGTCTCTCTGAGATGGAATCTTCCCCACATATTCTATTTTTCTAGGTAAAAATCCCATTATTTAGCTTGATGTCAACCAATTTTAGGGACTAGATATGAGCACTAAAGATATAAGAAAAAGGCTTGATATGGTCAACCCCACTGCGTTTCTCCTCTAGAAAAGTGATAGATTTGAAATCTCTAGCAAAAATCCATGGGTACAAGGGAGCCTAACTTCTCATAAAGCCAATTTGCTCCCACAAATTCACTTTACCATTGTAATCAATAGGATTATACACATTTGTAAGTAGGATGGTTTCACCATATTCATTATCATGCTCGATCATCAAAATAGACCATCTACTGGAAATCCAAGTAAGAGGAGATATCTTAACTAGATCCCTTAAATAAGCAATACCATCAGCATATCCACATGCCCTAATACACTGGCATTGAACCCTTAACTTGGAAGTAATATTGAACATACTATCAGTAGCCAATTTAGTCTCCTGAATAAACATCGCATTCAAAGAATGAACATGAACCAAATCATGAACAACTTTTTATCTAGGGATATTGTTCAACCCCCTTACATTCCATGAAAGGGTAATCATTTTATAGGGTTAGAAAAATGGGAGTCCAATGTTCTCACCAAGCTTGACTCCACCAAAGTCTCCCCCATTAACTTAATTTTATCCTGGTCTTTCTTTCGACCCACCTTCATATTCTTATCCAAAGCAACTTTTTAAATTATTTTCTACTGCAATCCCAATATCGTAGGAGTTTTGTAGTCCAAGGATGATTGCATAAGCATTCAAGTAGGAGAGGGCATAGCTAATTCTGTGCCACTTTCCAAAATAGTTTCCCCTCTAGGGCTAGAGCCATCCATACCACCTATACTTAGAACCAAAACCCTATGTTCTTCATTTAAACCCCTAGATATAATTCCTTAGGTTCCACCTCAAGAAAGAGACATTTGATTCAATCCTGTTATATTCGCATCAGGTAGCGATATTTTAGGTATCTCCATGCACTGATCAAGATCATCTAGTATCTCAAAACGGTTGAGTAGAGCATTTGGCTAGCTATCCTTAAGGTCTCTTTTTGCCCTTCTTCCTTTGTTTTGGTATTTTATAGGAACAAATCCTTCCTTATCCCAATCCCCTTCCTTTATTGGGGATTTTCCTTTGTTCAAATTTTGTGCAGATCGAGAGGAACCAGGATTTGAAACCATGGGTGGGATAAACTTAGGGAATTTTATTTGTAGGTGACTGTATTCATGAGAAATCCAAAAATGAAATGGAAGAGCTTCATAGTCAAGTTGTTGAACCCATGTAGTCAATCCAAACTATATTTCAATAAAATCTAGAATAATATTATTTAAATTAATTTTGACATAGATACGAGCAACAGAGATTACCTTTTTATCCATCGTCTGTTGTGATGGTCCAACTTACTTCCCAAGAAGAAGTTCAATCATATGCAAGATGTCATTTCTCTAGAATTCCAACAAGATCCATAGGAGCCTAACCCACACTGGAACCCATGATGATCGCTCCTATAATGGCTTGAAACCCACATGCCAGGTTTTAAGAAAGATTCTTGCTTGGTTACAGAAATAGGGACCCCATTTAAATGCTTTTTTAAGATCCACAAGACAAGATAAAACCACCATAAAATAGCTATTCACACTCAAAATCACCATCACCTTTAGGGTTCCAAGTCTTCCTAACCCAAGCCTCCACAAATGGAAGAGAAATTTGGATACCCATAAATTTAACAATAAGTGCATGCTTGATTAAATACTCAACAACTTCCACCATTGAGTCTAGTTGAACCACTAGTACCGGCCTGGATTCACATCATTCCAAACATCCATTGTTATTTAACAAGCGATTCCCAACATGCAATGGAAAATCTTGTTCCTTCTCATCATTTTTAGATGAAAAAACATCACTAGCATACATGCTCTATGACAGTCCGACGCCATCACAAAATTCCTCCAATTGTTTAGACCTCCTCCAAAAACTTCTGCCATCTCCACTAGGTTTTTTTTTCTCCCTACCCTTTTTATTGGATAATTTTTCTATGTTCATAAAATTTTATATTTTTTAAAAATTCTTTCTATTGGATTATCTATCTATGATCATAAAATTTTATGTTTTATATCATAGCCTTGTTTTGCTTGATTGAGCATTGTAAACAATGGTTGGATTTTTAATAAATTTAAACCCACCCATGCATGTATCCTTTGTAAATATTTGTATTATAGAAAGTCCTATATGGAACATCAAAGTCATGAGACATTCATTTGGGGTAAATTGAAAGTACCCTTGGGCACATCTATTTTGTAAATATATGTATTGTAGAAAGCCCTCTATGGCTCAACTGAGTTCTTAGATATTTGTATAATATAAATTTAAAGTTACAAACTCCATAGATAGTTACTTGGGACCAATCTAAAGTTCTAATAGTAAACATAATTGCATCATTATCATCAATTTTAAACATCCTTATTTTTAAAATTTTATAGTTCCAATAGTAAACAAATATAAACTAGTACACAAATATAAATTAAAAAATAATAAAAAATATAAAACACAATTATTTTTATTTTTATTTTTTTTTTAATTTACATGGTGGAATCGATAGTTGCCATGAATTTGGGTAGGTTCTCTATCTTTTATGTCTGCCATAGTATTCTGCACTATCCACCCCAGAATCCACCACACAAATCTTCACACAGTCCGCCCCTATAACCACCATGCCACAATAATTTTAAACCTTTTATGCTATTGAAAGCACCAGGAAAGGGACAAGTGTTCAGTCCTGCGAGGACCGATATTTAAACCTTGGACCTCCACCCCCCTTATGGGGTTTGGTTAAACCAATTGTTCTACACCTTAGACCTATAATACACAAATTTTGGAAATGTATTTTTTATTAATTTGAAAAGCATATCATTACATTTTACAAAATTGTTGACTGCCATACAATAAAATTTGTAGTCAACTAGTGAACTATGTGTTCACTTTTTTACTCTTCAATTAGGTGGTCTAAAGTAGATGTTGGATATCCTAGAGATTGAGGTTGAATTTCCTCATGAATTTCCTCAATAGTTTACCCTTTCAATCCACTAGATCTCATAAGGCCTTCCTGTGTTGTGTCCAGATTTGCAACAACATCCTTTCTTCTTTAGCGGGATCTTCTTTTAAGGTTGAATGCATTTCTTTCTCTTTTTTCTTATGCAAAATATGAGGATCTAAATTGTGTTCCTTTATGATCCTCCTGAAAGCATTTTTCTCTTTTATTGTGATGTGTAATTGTTCTTTCAATTAATAGCACCTTGCATATTTTTATTTGCATTGCTTAGATAAACATAGAGGTTTTTCACTTGTTTCTATAGGTTATCAAAATTGGACTGCACAAGAGAAGAAAAAATATTTCAGTTGATAGTTGTATGGAAAAAATAAAATAAACAAAATTATGATGACTCACCTCAACTACATCTTTTGTAGCCTCTACAACTTCAACTTTTTTCTTGTCAATAGTCCATTTATTAAAATATGCTTGGGCTTTGATGTTGAGGTTCTCTAACCTATTCAAAATAATATCTAAAATATCATCATTATACATAGAGGTGGTCTTCACATTACCAGATTTAGCTTGATGTAACAAAGCATCAATATTTTTTGGTTCATTCTCCACCAAAGAAAAAATGTCCTCTCTTTTTGAAATTTTTTTATATTAGACATTAATTTACTTGATAAGAACTCTGGCCCCATACTCTCACTCTCTTATTTGAAAATATCTTGAAGCACCATTTCTTTAATGGTTTCTTCATAATTATCTAACAATAAAATATATTCTAAAAATTCAAACACTCATCCTCAATTATAGGAAGAGGGTCGTTGGTTTAGTGGGGAGGGGATAAGCTCCTGATAGTGGTAGCTAACTCTTCAGTTTGTTGTGCTTCATTATGTTGTTGTGGACCTTGAAGCACATTAGTCACTTTAAAGAACTCAAGAATGCTACCCTAAAATAGATAATCCTCATCAAGTGGAGGATTATCCAATTCTAAAATTTTGTGCAGACTTGAAATATTTCCAAGAGAAATATTCAAAAAATCTGATAAAGTTTGGCTTTGTGCTCCTCACTTATCCCTTGTAGAAAATATTTTTTTACCACACATACATTTACCTCTCATCAATTATGGCCGTGGTGGAGGTGGTGACGACATATTAAGTTGTCTTCTATGAGATAATTGCCTTGACACCCCTAGATAAAATATTACAATAAAATTTTATTAAAAAATGTAAAAAAATGATATAAAATTTAATTAACTAAATGGATATTAATTTACCTTAATTACACTTACCAGATGAATATGTGACCTATTGGGCTACTTTGATCTGTAAATCCAATCGCATATGTATTGATGGATCAGTACGACGTTATTTTGATAACGTATAAAAGAATTCAATAAAAGTAACTATAATTTTAACTAAATGAAATACATGATATTGAACCAAATTTTGAAACAATAATATTAGTTGTTGTATGCATGGGATGGTTTAATTCTTCAATATCAATTTGCACATGACATGCAACTATTAGAGGTAGGGTTATGCGTAAGGGATCAGACCCAAAATGCATTTATAAAAATTTGGCGAATTAGTTTTGAAATCCAAGCGAATAGTGTCCAAATGCATGGAGAAGGTTCACTATTATTAGGGGTAATGTTGGAAATTTAAACTTAAAATAGTCAAATTATTATAAAATTGGGGCAAATCGACCCAAAAAGAAATTTGCACCCAAATTGTTTTGGCTATGGGCCCTATTCAGGGATCCCAAATATTAGCCAATTCCAAATTTTGAAAATCCTAATTTTGGCCAATTTGGCGATAAATAGCCGCTATGCATAACCCTGATTAGAGGTGCATGAAAAATAAGAGTAGAAGACCTCAAATGTTTTGCAAATCTTATAAATAATAGTATCAATTTCAACTATGTATCAGAATATCCAGTGGATTCTTGTAGATGACCCCTTATTGTAGCCTCCCTTCTATTAGAATAAGAGGATGCTTTTCTCTACATTCAAGTAAAAAAATTAAAAATTAAAAATATTTTAATATAAGAAATATTACTTTATTAAAAAATTTAATTTTACCTACACCTGTTTGATTGTCAAGCCAACTATCCTCAGTTTTTTGTGCAGTGAGGTTGGTACTAAGATATTTTGCACACTATAATAAGCTTTATAAAAAATAAAGTATAAATTAGTTGTGGAGACAAATATAGTAGTGTTTGTTTGGATATTGTAGAGATCCCCTCTGATGTGGTTCAAAACACAAGTACTCCAGTAAAATTTGGTGTGGGCAAGAAACCAAACCAAATAGGCCAATACCCAAAATGGAATGTCCATCATTCTTCCTTGTAAAACAAGCAATGCTTGGAAGAATTCAATGCAAGCTCTAAGGAACTTGTTTGTAACAGTTCCAATATTCAATCCCCTTTTGGACTTGGTAGAGTGAACTACAAACAATTATAAGATAAAATTAATAATTACTTGAGAAACTTATTTAATACCAAGAATTTTAGCATTAGATAAGATTTGGAAGATGGAGAGGTATACCTATAAAAAGAATTTTTGAGACACTGAAGATGCTGTCCAGGTATATTTTTCATCATCAGTTAAAATGTACTTTGAAGTGATGGAATCGACACCCTTATGTGGCAGGCCTATCAATATTTGGATATTTAAGGGTTTTATTGTGAAAGAGAGAGTATTTTTGTTGATTATGATTTTGACAATTGACCCATCATCATTGTATGAGCTAACAATCCTTTGCAATAAATTATTATCCGTGTTATACTGGCACATTAAGACTAATACCTAAAGACCAGAGTCCTCGACCCATGTAGTTTCGTATCTTGATGTTGTCAAAATTTTAGAAAAGAGTGGGAAAACAAGGTTTTTGAAAGAAAATTTTAAAGGAATAGGGGAGGAAGAGCTTGCCATTGTTGCAAGTGTTAGAAAATTTTGTAAGGTTCAAGGGATCAAGGCTTAGGATACTGTTGGAAGTCCGAAGGTGTTGTTTACTTTGCTCTGATGTGCTTTGTGATGGAAAAATATTGAAAAGCAATTGTGCATTCCTTTTTATATCCATATCCATGCATGAATAAAATATAGGTTTAACATGTGGCTGCATTGAATTGAAACTATTGTAGGTGATGTTATTGGTCATTAGTTTTTGGTTATGTTGCTATTGATCATTAGTTGTTGGTTATGTTGCTATCGATCATTCGTTGTTCATTATGTTGTTATCGATCAACAGTCAAGAGTCTATCATCCATAGTGTTGTTCTTGATAGTCTTTTATCATAGTCAAGAGTCTATCATCCATAGTATTATTGTCGATAATCAAGATTCTATCATCCATAGTGTTGCATCGATAGTCAAGAGTCTATCATCCATAGTGTTGTTGTCGGGAGTCTACTGTCCATAGTGTTGCATTGATAGTCAAGAGTATATCATCCATATTGTTGTTATCAATAGTCAAGATTCTATCATCCATAGTGTTATGTTGATATTCAAGAGTCTATCATCCATAGTGTTGATGTCGGTAGTCAAGAGTCTATCATCCATAGTGTTGGATATATAGTCAAGAGTCTACCATCCATAGTGTTATCGTCGGCAGTGAAGAGTCTATCGTCCATTGTGTTGTTGTTGGTATTTAAGAGTCTATTGTCCATAGTGTTGCATCGATCATTTGTATTAATTAAAGTATAGTATTTCAATGCTACCATGGCCTTTAATTCTATTTAATTGAGTAAATTTTAAATTTTTACAAGGTTTTTAAAAAATTATGATAAATTTAGCAATAGTTTTATAATTTTTGGTGGGAAAAAAGGTAATTCACCATTTATCTTACATGACTTTAGACATGATTCACCTCGACTTTGAAATTGATTTACCCCATTTTTTATAAATACATTTTGGGTCTAACTACTTATGCATATTCCTACCTCCTTCCATAGTGTAAAAACACTATGGATCCTCCCTCTATAGCATTGAAGCACTATGGGTCCTCCTTCCATAGTGAAGCACCATGGAACCTCCTCCTATAGTACCAAAGTGCGATAGATTCTCCCACAATGCTAAAACACTACATATCCTCTTTTCATAGTGCTAAAATGCTATATATTATCCTTCCATAGTTGCTTCCTCCTTCCATAAAAAATATTGTAAACCCTTATTTTGTAGCATCAATCACTATGGATCCTCTTTTTGGTATAGTCCCTCATGAATTATGATCAATATTCTTCATTGTTTGAATCCTGTACATGGTGTCTTCCATTTTTGCATACATAATGTATGTCTAACGCATTCCCAACACATTCCCAACCAAGCACATCCTACCTAGCATGATTTCATTGGACAACATGGTAGGTTAAACCTGTGTGACATGCATATAGGATGCCCCTCACCATTTGATTGTAAAATTTTAGTTGTAAACTATCTTGATCATGTTCCAAGTGTGATTATAATTACTAGGTAAATCAAATAAACCCCAACTAGATGTAACTTGATTTACATAACGAACCAACCACATCAATCTTAATAGTAATTACATTTAGAGGCCAAATCAATATTTCTCCTTTTATGCCACTCAAGATATCCATACCTCACTTAGGCATATTTTAATTCACTATCTATGGTGAACATGCCATCTAATTTGTCAACCAACCTTAAGTTGATGTCGTTCCATTAGGTTATTACACATGCATTATTTCCAATTCATTGAAAGAGCCACCTATTGTAGCGTGCTATGGCTATGATTTTTTGAAACCTTCCACTCCTCACTCCAACCCCCCCTTAAATCTTATAAATACAACTCTTAATGAAAATAAAAAATAAGAAAAAAATGCATGCTATCAAAATTTTATTAAATTTTAAATACTTCATGATTTTATCAATAGTTGCAAATAAAATTTAGTTAATTGAGGTTTTTTATTGAATTTCTAATTCAAACTAGAGTTGACTCTACCTATATCAAGTTCTACCCTCCAAATCCTCTTATTTATTTGGTGCATAGTATGTTCTTGCTTCAACCTTCCTATAGTCTTGAGTGGAAGACAAAGAGACCTCCAACGTATACAAAGGAAGAACAACCTTTAGCTCAAGATCACACTATCTCTCGTTCGTCCTTGCTTATCTCTCTTAGTATAGTATTGGATATATCTTAACTAACCCTTTGATCTTATTGTTAATATATGGTGGTCTATTTAGCTATTTTTCTTTTATTATTGTTCATCTTTCTCCTAGCCATTAATATAACTACTATCTATACTTCAAAGACTCATATTGATTTATATATTTTACATATTAGCTCATTTCTTATTGTTTGTTTATTACATTTATGTTGTAGCTAGAGATTTGTGTTCCACCAATAATATTTTTGCATATATAACAATATCATTCAACAAATTTACACTTCTATTTACTTATTTTTTCCCATAGGAGTAAAATTATCATGAATATAGAATAGTTTTATTATGTTCTTGTATTTGATCATTGGTTATTTTATATATCTTCTTGAAAAGATACAGGGGTCTGACTAGCTATTCAAGGAAGCTTTTCATATTTCCCAACCCAGGTAGACCCCTCTACACCCATCCAACTTTGTTCTATTTTTACCTTGCAAGAAATTGTGCTATTAGGTGGATCTCCCACATTACTAATATGTGAAATTCACAACTTGATGAAAACTAGGTGCTTTGTATCTCAAAATCCCTTTTATATTTCTATGGTAGAATTTGTTTGCTACTATTTATACATTTAGGTCTTATTTTCTATTTATTATTAATTCTATAGGGAAATAAATATCAAAGTTATATCATAAGAGATAAATTTATTGTCACTATTTAGGCAAGGAGGAATATAAGTGTATGTAGTTGCACTAGGCTAGTTTGTGTGACTACATTCCATTATTGAACCTCTACCTCATAAAATAAAATAATTTTTACTTTACTATATTCATTAGTGCCTTGAAATTGTATATAGTATAGTCACTATATTTCTACATTATTGTCTTCTTGCATATTTTTCTTTTCTATATTTTTATCAAGATTAGTCTCATAAGGTCTTAGATCAGGAATATTAGGTGATAAATGACGGTGTTTAAAAATTTACACATCAAACTTAGTTTAGCTATTACATATAACTAGTATTATTTACATATTGACATGAGAAAGGTAATTTTTACCATTCTTACATAATGGAATGTGGAAGAAACCACAAGATATGTGGTGAAGAACAATACATGAGGGATAATAAGGCCTCCTTATGAATATCACTAGCCCACCATAATATAATTCCTACATAGCAAAAGTATGTGCAACACCCCATATGGGCAGCTAATGACCTAGAGTCACTATATACCAAATATATCCAAGTAGTTCATTCAATAGTTACTCAAGAAATAAAAAGTATTACTAGTAGGGATAGCACTTGGTTAGTCCTTGTTACTTGAATTAATCTAATCCAATATACACAAACAAGGTTTAATTATCTTGCTTAATTTATTTCTAGAAATTTCAAGTTAATTAAGATAGGTTGGGAATCAATCTTTGGAACCCATTGTGGTGTTCATGGGTTCACCAAAATGTGGGGATTAGATATGGATGAGGGGAGTTAGATTAAACCTTCTACCTTTATCACTCCTTCCCACATCAAAGGTAGGTTATGGGGCAATGTGTGGTAGATCTAAGTTTGATATGATAATTCAAGATGACACCTAAAATTTCCTCTAGGATTCTCGCCTACTTCTACCTTTTCCTAGAAAGTTCTAGGAAAAATAACTCAAAAATCAATTCTTCTTTAGGCTATTTATTTAAGAATATAAATAATGCATTCAAACAAGATTTATAATCTATATAGTTAAAAGTATAATCGAATTTATAGCCAAGGATATCGTATGATATAATCTTTTATAGGCCTAAGGACAATCATTGTACAATTGCATTTAAATTATTATAGTATTTTATTATGTAAGCCTTGTTATGGTTAAACCCACCTTATAAATTATAGTTTTCATTAGGCCATCTTGTTATGTCAAATAAGGTTAATTATATTTATGTAATTGAGGATTTGGTATTGGTGTAAATATCCCATCACTCCATCCATTGTATCTAAGTGTTATGATTCTTATCTATAGATACTATAATATTTTTTATGGTTCCTATATGCAATAATTTTTTTATATCTCTTTTAATTTTTTACCCTATTATGCTTTTTGTATAATATTTGCTTCCAGTAAATTTTGGAAATAGTCATGAATACCAACATAGTATCAAAGTGGTTATATAGAAATAATTCTTGGTCATGTAGAAAGTTCACTCAAAGCCTTTGATTCCTCTACTAAGTTCTAGGATGATTTTATTCTTAAGACATCATAAGCATTACCTACACAATAAGTGAAGAAGATATTTTATCATATCTATTTTTACCATTAATTCTTCCAACATATTCAACAAATATGAGGTTAGTGGTTTTGAAATTTAAATGTTTGAGATTGCTGCTATAAAATTTAAATTTTCTTTGGTGCCCTCTTTAAAAGGGGTTCATGCTTGTTTGCACCTCTTTTTTGAAATAAAAATAACCATTTTTTAAGATAATATGTGATGATCTACGTCAATGAGGAATCATGCATCCCTATCCATCTATAGTACATACTATAGTGGTAAAAGGAAGTTGTGTCAATGCATTGTAATAAAGGGTTAGCAAGTTTGATTCCTATTAGCCTACCTTTTTCTCCGTTTGCTCAAAAATACACTATTTTATATCTTTCTTGTATGCTATTTATCCCATCCTACAATGTGGAAAGCTATTTGCAAGACATTGGGAGATTATATGATCAAATTATGCCCTCATATTTTTAGCTTCTTTGCTATGCTTTTCATAGATAATGCCTATATTCAAAGAGTAGACACAATTTGGTTCTATATATATGATAGCAAAGAAGTAGCTAGTCAAGATCTATGTAAGATTTAATTTGCCCTCAATCACAAGTTTGAGTTGATAAGTGTTATGTTTTTGTGCACTCAACATGGCAAAACCAATGTCATCCATAGAGGCACTAGTCCTTTGGTCACCACAATTGGTATGACCAAGTTGGATATATAGAGATTGCAAAGGCTTTTATGGAGAGGTGGACTCAAGTTTGAATCATGTGCCATACCTTTTATAAATATGTACTGATATAGTCTTATAAAGGCCTCTCTTTAACTAAGTGAGAAAAGTATAATTTATTCAAAAGTAGTGCTAGCACATTGGTTACCTAAATAGTTTTTGCTAGGAGAGGACCTCGGTTTGATTCTCATTGGATTTCTTTGGCATGGTATTAGTTATGGTGTTTTTCCTCGATCAACATGACACTCTTGTGTACCATATAGTATATATATATATATATATATATATATATATATATATATATATATATATATATATATATATATATATATATATATATATATATATATATATATATACCTTATGCATCAATGAGAATGAAAAAGTTATGAAAACTAAGAAAATTAGAGGAGCTAAAGTGGAAAAAAAGTAATCACACTAGTGAATAAAAAGATTCCAAATGGTAGGTTAAGATTTAGTTTTGCATATCTAAGGTCTAGGGCTTTAATGTTTGTATTTTTAGGTCCATTAAGGAAAGCCTTATGGAGTCCACAACTTTTGCATATGGAATTTTTTTTAGCCCATTTATTTTTTAAATCATTTAATTTTTGAGTTATATGCATTGGTAGCATCTATTCAAGGACTTATTATATTTAGTATTAAATTGTGTAATATGGATCATTAATCCCTTATTGCTCATATAAGTGGAAAAAATATAGTATTTAGTCAACTCAATTGATTGGCCTATTTCACAATAAGAACCTATGGTGCATTTTACAAAAAGATAAAGTAGTAATCCTTGATGAAGAAACTTGCTAGCATAAGCAAGAAGAAGATCTTGGCTATTATCCTTATATATTAAACCAAAATTGCTTTTCCATATCAAAGAAAATAACAAACCCATCAAGTTTTGGAAAAAGTTGCATGCATTATATGGGAAAGTAAATAGAACTAAAGTAAGTCATTTCGAATTAGAGATTTCTTCTTTTAAACTATTTGAGGTTTATAACATTGAGGACTTTATTGTGAGATTTAAGGCATTGAGAGAAAACATTACATCTTCTAAAGAAAAAATAAAGATAATTCAAAATGTGTGAATATTGTCCTTTCCAATATTTCTCCTTTTCAAATGTTGAACCTCATGGTTCAAATGTTAATCCCTCTTGTTGTGTTGGATTTGGTTCAACTTATTTATGTAATTAGATTTTTGAAATTGGTATAAAAACCCCCACCATTCCATTCATTGTATTGCAAGTTGTGATTCATATCCATGGATAATACCATGATTATTTATAGTGCCTATATGTGCCCAACAATTTTTGTGTATTTTTTATTTTCTTTCATACTTTTATGCTTTATGTATAAGATTTGAGTAAATGAATTGCTTCTATTAGTTTATGGAAATAGGTGTGAATTCCAACATATATATATTTAAATGTAAATACACAAGGGTTTTCTTTTCTTTTTAGAGAAAGAGTACAAGAGAAATCTATGCAACAAATACATTCCTAACCTACATGCAATTTTTTCTTCTTTGCAAGTGCAACAACTATGTCTACATCCTCCAAATAATATTATTAACTAAATGTGTCTCCTATATTTAAATGCTCTATTTTATTTTCCTTGTGTAAAATACAATAAAACTATTATTATCAATAAATATCTAAAAGCATAAAATGCATTTAACCTATGCTATATACATTTTTCCATTATTTGAATAGACATATAAGTCTACTCTAATATATTACATAAAACAAACCAAAATAGAGATCTATTAAATCACTTAAGATAGAAAAAAATATGAATCCAATGGGGAAGAGAATTGGGGATTGTAAAACCATTAATTGCTCCTAAATATTATTGGATATATTGATCCTTTCAAATTTTAATTCATTGTTCCATACCAAAATATACCTACAAACAAGCCCACTTGATAATTGATCAGGCTTAAGGGATCTTCGTTAGTTTATTTTACAACTAATAAAAAAATATCACAAACCTAGAATAGTATGGGAAGTTTTGCATTCCTAATCAAATCCATAGAAGTATTGTCATCTAACAATGCTATCAATAGTGCCACTATGATATGGTGTTTCTACTTATTTCTTATGGAGGCCATAAATCTTGATCTAAAAACCTATGGGATGGATCACAATCCAAGACCTTGGAAAGAAATAATATATAGAGACTATATTAATAAAATAACAAGATATTACAATTAACTATGAAAGATAAAAGTGCATTGACAATATGGTATCAAAATAAAATAGATGAATAAAACATGGCCAAAATGAACAATATCACATTAAAAACATAAATTATATTAAAATAATATGTACAAAAAGAAAAAAACATTAAATAATAAGATAGATATGCAAACCCATAAGGGATTATTAGGTGGAAGGATTATTTTCTCCTATAGTTCATGGATAAAACCATAATTATGATGTTCCAAGGAATTCATAACTTTGATATTACTTAATTTTTGTAGATATTTGATGTTGTAAAAGATCAATGACTATGTGTGAAGTTGATTGAATATTTTGTCATTCAATATCATAGGATTAAATATTAACTATTAATCATTACAATAGTGAAAAATAAATATTAAAGAGTACCTTTCTCAAAGAGAGATAGCAAGATTTTATAGAAATTGAAAATATTAAGACTATATTGATATGTGCACAATTGGATCAATTATTAGAAGATTCACATGAAGGGGATTATTATTTCAATTTGTTGTATGAGATCCTAATGGGAAGTCCAACTATTTGTATGGGGTTAGAAGGGTAGTTTGAAGATAATAATTAATATGATTGTAGTTATAAATTGTAATTAAGGTTGATTAATATCACATGAAAATTTATATGTGATAGGGAAAATAAAATATCATGTCAATAGGTGGTTTTTTCAATGGGTTATATGGTATTTAAACGGGCCCCACTGGTATTACATCATCACCACATAGTGGTATTACAACAAACCTTAGATATTATCCTTGTATTGTATGACAATATTGATGCAAGAGCATACAATGGTGTAAAAGTGATCTTGCATCACCCAAAAAATATTGTAATTGTTTAATTTTGTAAAACTAGCAAAAACTAGTAAAAACTAGTAAAACTAGTTTTTCTTGCAAGAGATTTTTAAAGGTCTTAGAGGTCAAATTTGAGGTTTTTCGACTAGATGTGAGCATTGGCTTGTTTTTTGTCTAGATGCGAGCCTTAGCACGAAGAGCCAAGGTTCGTATTGCTTAGCTCGTTTCATGCCATTTCCAAAAATATGATGTAATAGTCAATCGGGTCAACGAGCGCGAAGTTATGACCTCCGCAAGTTGCCCCAAATTTCAAATTTGAAATTTCAAGTTTTAGGTGGGAAAAAGGGGGAAAATAGGGCATAAGTAGGAATTTTCAAAATTGTAAAAGGGCTCTTATTTTGGGATCCTCATTATTAGCATGAAATTAATGTAAAGCTTTGGCTCCTTTTAGCATTTATGGTTTTCAGTGGATTGTATGTGTTTTTTTAATGCAACTCTACTTTAAGTGGTATTAGAGCGAGAGTTCCTGAGTGTGTAAATAGAGCAATGAAAGTAAGGCAGTTTACACCAGGATCTGTGGTTAGGGTTTGTGGGAGAAGTGAGTAAAATTCCTCCATGAAGAAACCGTGGTGGTGGGAGAAATATGGTGCCAGAAGAAGATTTCAAATCTTTGTAGAGGTAAGTTCAAGCTCTACAAGAGGAGCTACATAGAGGGTTTGAGCCAAGGAGAGAAGAAGAGAGTGAAGATGAAGCTGAAGAAGAAGAGGCCCAGTTCAAAGAAGAAGAAGAAGAGGTAGTAGATCTTGCACAATCCAGATTGTATAAGGCCATATCACAGATTGGAAAGAGACCAAAGTTTGATGTCTCCACATATTCTAGAAATCTCAACCCAGAAGAGTTGATCGACTAGATCAATGACATGGAGGAATACTTTGAGTATGAGGAGGTAGAAGATCCTAAGAGGGTCAAGTTTGCTAAGACCAAGCTGAAGGGTCATGCTATCATATGGTGGAAGGGAGTGCAGCTAGACAAAAACAAAATAGGAAAACAAAGGATAAAAATGTGGGAGCGGATGGTGGGGAAGTTGAAGAGACAATTTATTCCAACTGATTATGAGTTGGTTCTGCTCAAGAAAATGCAGGGTTTGAGATAATCAAGTAAGTCTGTCAAAGAATATACAGAGGAGTTCTATAAGATCCTGATTAGAACAGGCCATTATGAGGCCAACAAGGAGAAGGTAGCCCATTATATTAATGGGTTAAGAGCAAGTATTCAAGAAGAGTTGAGTCTGGTCAGGATGACCACCATTGAAGATTCTTACCAGTTTGCCTTTAAGGTAGAAGAGAATTTGAACAAGAGGTTTGAAAGCAAACAGAGAGGGAGAGGTCATGGTGGAAGAACTGGTGGGAGAACAAATGGAGGATGGAATTAGGACCAAAAGAAAACTAGAGATACAAGCAACAATCAAGACTAGAAGGGAGAAAATGCTTACCGCCCCCATGAGCAAAATAATAACTACCAAAATAATGGTTACCAGAGAGGAAGAGGAAGGTCTGGACGAGGGTTTGGAAGAGGAGGATTTTGTGGAACCTGTTTCCACTATGGAGAAGAAGGACATCGAGCATACGAGTGTCCACAACACCAAGGAGGAACAAATAGGAGGCCTGAAGGTAATGCTCGAGCTACTATTGTTGATGGTGTTGAATCTAAGCACTCTGAAGAAGTAGAAAGAGGAGAAGTACTGATTACAAGGAGAGCCTTGCTGAATGAGGAGAAAGATCCAGATAAGAGGAAGAGCTTATTTCACACAAGGTG
The DNA here is from genome assembly GCA_028583015.1 of Wollemia nobilis. Classification (NCBI taxonomy): domain Eukaryota; kingdom Viridiplantae; phylum Streptophyta; class Pinopsida; order Araucariales; family Araucariaceae; genus Wollemia; species Wollemia nobilis. Next base: position 1,285,878 of record JAQPPZ010016361.1, read on the forward strand.
TAAATGTGCAAGTAAGGTCTATAATATTATTATAGATAATGGTAGCACGGATAACCTAGTTGCATAAGGAATGGTTACCAAACTACAGTTAGAGAGGAAGAGACACCCGCATCCATATCGGATTGTGTGGTTGTAGAAGGACCATAGGGCTTTGGTCAGTGAGCAGTGCTTGGTAAAATTTAATATTGGGAATTACTGTGATGAGGTCCTCTGTGACATCCTTCCTATGGATGCTTGCCATTTGCTATTGGGAATGCCATGGTATTTTGATCGGTGTGCAATGCAGTATGGGCGTGCCAAAACTTACTACCTAACAAAGAACGAAGTGCACCATAAGCTAAAGACCCTAAAGGATGTGGATGAAAAGGTATGTAGTAGTGCCAAAATCTATTTAGTTGAAGGTAGAAGGTTTTTGGATGGTTTGAAACATGAGCATATGTGCTATGCATTAATTCCTAGAGTTAGGGAAGAAGAATGCAAAGATACCCCAAGTAGAAGTCTCAGGTCTGTTAGAAGAATTTCTAGATATTATATCAGATAATGTACCAGAGGGTTTGCAACTAGTGAGGAAGATCAGTCACCATGTATATTTGGTACCAGGATCTAGTTTACCCAATAAGGCAACACATAGAATTACTCCTATAGAAAGTGAGGAGCTAAACAGACAAGTCTAAGAGTTGCTAAAAAAGGGACTAATTCGAGAGATCCTGAGTCCATATGCAGTACCTATAGTACTAGCACCAAAGAAATATGGAGAGTGGAGAATGTGTACAGACTCCCAAGCTATTAACAAGATCACCATAAAATATAGGTTCCCATTGCCAAGGATGGATGATATTATGGACTGTTTGAGTGGAGCCAAGTACTTCACAAAGATTGACCTGAAGAGTGGGTACCATCAAATTCATGTCAGAGAAGGGGATGAGTGGAATACAACCTTCAAGACCAGAGAAGGTTTGTATGAATGGTTGGTCATGCCATTTGGGCTAACCAATGCACCAAGCACATTCATGCGGCTGATGAATGAGTATTGAAGGAGTTTTTAGGAAAATTTGTCATTGTTATTTGGATGACATTTTAATATTTAACAAGACCCTAGAAGAGCATCTGATGCATATCAGAAGAGTTTTGAGAAGTTAAAGGAGGAGAAATTGCTGATTAATTTGAAGAAGTGCAGTTTTGTGAAGGAGTTAGCGTATTTGTGATTTTTTATCTCAGATGAAGGTCTAAAAATAGACTCAAAAAATGTGAGGGCTATCATTGAATGGCCTAATCCAAGGAGCATAACTAAGGTAAGATCATTTCATGGTCTAGCAAGTTTTTACAAAAAATTTATTAGAAATTTTAGCAGTATTTGTGCACCTCTAACATAAACAATGAGAGGGGATAAGAAATAATTTAAGTGGAACTTAGGAGCAGATAAGAGCTTTGATATGTTGAAAAAGAAGGTCATAGAACAACCTATTTTAGCACTTCCAGATTTCAATAAGGTATTTAGGTAGACTGTGATGCTAGTGGTAGTGCCATAGGAGCTGTGTTGAGTCAAGAAAGTAAACCTGTTGCTTATTTTAGTGAGAAACTCAATGATTCTAGGAAGAAGTATTCTGTATATGATCAGGAGTTTTATGCTATAGTTCAGGCTCTAAAGAAGTGGAGGTATTATTTGTTGCCAAAAGAGTTTGTTCTATATACTGATCATCAAGCCTTACAGTATATTAATAGCCAAGGGAAGCTAAATCAGAGGCACTTAAAGTGGGTTGAGTTTCTACAGAGTTATACCTTTGTGTTGAATCATAGGATTGGGAATTCAAACATAGTTGCAGATGCCTTAAGTAGAAGGCAGTTTTTGTTGATAGAAATGAAGGTGGAAGTTGTAGGGTTTGACGAACTTAGGGGTTTGTACCCTGAAGATCTTGATTTTATAGAGGCTTGGAGGGCTTGCTTAGCACTTGTTACTTTAGATAGGACTAAGTGGTTGGATTTTCTAATCCAAGATGGAATGTTGTTCAGAGAAAATCAATTATGCATTCCAAGGAGTTCAATGAGGGAGAATATGGTCAAGGAGAAGCACAGTGGAGGGTTGGTTGGACACTTTGGTCAAGATAAGACCATTGCCCTTGTTAGTGAGAACTACTATTGGCCACAGTTGTGGCAAGATGTGAAGAAGTTTATATAGAGGTGTAGAGTATGCCAAATGGCCAAGGGTGTGAGACAGAACATTGGATTATATCAGTCGTTACCTGTACCAGATAGGCCATGGGAGGACATCAACATGTATTTTGTTCTTGGTTTACCAAGTACACAAAGGAGGAATGACTCCATATTTGTGGTGGTTGATAGGTTTTTGAAGATGGCACATTTTATTCCTTGCCAGAAAACTAATGATGCAATTAATGTTGCAGGGTTTTTTTTCAAAGAGGTGGTATGTCTACATGGTCTACCAAAGAGTATCATTTTCGATAGGGATACCAAGTTTATTGGGTATTTCTAGAGGACCTTATGGAATAAATTGAAGATAGACCTAAAATTTATTTCTGCATACCACCCAAAGACTGACAAACAAACATAGGTGGTGAACAAAAATTTGAGCAATCTACTAAGGTTCTTGGTAGGAGATAAGCCCAAGGGATGGGATTTTGTTTTACCACAGGCGGAATTTGCATACAATAATTCTGTCAATAGGAGTACTAATAAATCCCCATTCCATATTGTGTATGGGATTAGCCCAAGGAATGCTTCTAAGTTGCAAAATATGGATAGAGAGGAAAAGAGCAGTGCTGAGGTTGAGGACTTTGTAGAGCACCTGAAGAGCCTGCATGATGAAGTGAAGCAGAATATCAACAAGATGAACACTTAGTACAAGACAAGAGAACACCAGAAGTGATGACTTAAGGAGTTCCAAGTGGGAGATCAAGTTATGGTTCACTTGAGAAAGGAAATATTTCTTGCTAAAACCTACAACAAGTTAAAAATGAAGAAGTTTGGACCATGCAGAATCATAGGGAAATGGGATTCAGGGAATGCCTATGAGGTAGAATTGCCAAGTGGGCTGAATATATCACTTGTGTTCAACATTTCAGATTTGGCAGAATATCATGAAGGTGACAATAATGGTGGACCAGTCACAGAATTGTGGAGTATTCCCACATCTACTCTAGAGATAGAAGAGGTCCTAGATACCCATGTAGGAAAAAGCATAAGAAATAGGCAGTATGCATAATATTTGGTTAAGTGGAAGGGCAGGCCTGTTGAAGATTCATCTTGGTTGTCGAAGGCTGAGGTTGAATGCCTTGGTTTTATTCCAACAAAAAAGAAGTGAAGGTCACTTCTCAATTTACCCTGGGTGTCTAATGTAGGAGCATCCAATGGTGTAAAAGTGATCTTGCATCACCCAAAAAATATTGTAATTTTTTAATTTTGTAAAACTAGTAAAAACTAGTAAAACTAGTTTTTCTTGTAGGATATTTTTAAACGTCTTAGAGGTCGAATTTGAGGATTTTCGGCTAGACGCGAGCCTTGGCTCATTTTTCTGCTAGAAGCGAGCCTTGGCATGAAGAGCCAATTTTTTCCCCGCTTAACTCATTTCACGCCATTTCCAAAAATATGATGTAATAGTCAATCGGGTCAACGAGCACGAAGTTATGACCTCCACAAGTTGCCCCAAATTTCAAATTTGAAATTTCAAGTTTTAGGTGGGAAAAAAGGGGAAAATAGGGCATAAGTAGGAATTTTCAAAATTGTAAAAGGGCTCTTATTTTGGGATCCTCATTATTAGCATGAAAGTAATGTAAAGCTTTGGCTCCTTTTAGCATTTCTGGTTTTCAATGGATTGTATGTGTTTTTTTTTAATGCAACTCTGCTTCAAATATTCAAACCTGGGTCTCCTTGAAATGTTGAGAAATTTAATCAATTGAGCTAATGCCACTTGATCATGTTAGTAGGTAGTTGAAATAATTTTGCTACATATTTTTTGGTTCATTATCAACAAATGGCAATGGAGCCAAAATCAACATTATGCTAATATACCTTGGTGTTAGTGTATAGAATAACTATTGGTGGGTTGATTGTGTGGGAAAATACCATTTTGTTAAAAGTTCTTTCCCTTAGCCAAAAGCGCAATAGATGCAACTAACATAGATATAACACTTTTGATTTGGGTATTTAAATGTATCTTCTGATGAGATTTTAGATTGATTGACTGGTTATGATGTTTGTATTTTATGGGGTGAGTGTGGTCTTGATTTATAGTTTATGATTGGCTCAAAATTTGGTGTTTACAAAGAGAAAATAAAAGAATTTATTAAAATAAAATCATGATGAATTTGACCATGATTTAAACTAGAATATAGCTCACAAATATTAAAGGTTGGATAGTATTGGCAAACCATTTCACTTATTATTTTCAATGGATAAAAAATTATAAATCATGTTCTATGTTTATTATATGAACAAGGATAGATCCTATGCCCCTATAGCCCATAGTTAAAATAAAATCCTTCCAACAATGGGGCTTGAATTTCATTGTGAAAATTAATCTCTTGTTTAATATAGACCACGGTTGGATCTTGAATGCCACTAACGATTTCACTAGGTGGATGGAAGTAGTTATTATCAAAGCTATAAATGAGGAGATAGTAATATGGTTGTTATAAGATATTATCATGAGATATGGAATCCCTTTGACAATAGTTATTGATAACATTACAATGTTTACATGGTCTAATATTATGTAGTTTGCACTTGATCATGGTTTTATATTAAAAAGTCTTCTAATTACTATCTATAATGAAATGTATTAGTAGTTTACAAACAAAAAAATTGTTGGAATTTGAAAAAATAAGAGTGTTGAGTCCCAAATATATTGGCATACTAAGCCAAAAAAAAGATTAATGGGAAAATAAAGTAACTCCTAATCCCTCTATAGTTCCCCTTATACATTATTTTTGGTAAATAGGTTGTTTTTATGGTAAATTTAGAGCTTCTTTCCCTCTAAATATTCCAATAGTTGGAGCTCAAAGACATTGATATAGCCTCTATGTAAGCACAATTGAATGTATTATTATCATTGGTAGAAAATAAGGAAAAAGGTATTCAAGATAGTTTTTCAACATCAAATGATAGTCAGGAGATGGTTTGACAAGAAGGTGATAGACATGGACTTCAAATAAGGATATATAGTTTTGAAATGGCATGAAGATAGGACTAAAATTGAAAAACATGAGAACTTTGAATCACACTGGAGTGGACCATATCAAAATGATAAGGTCTAGAGATTTAATGTTTACATGTTGATGACACTATAAGGAAGGTGTATGCCTATCATAGTCAACAAGAAGCATCTAATATCCTTTTGAGTCTAAAAATGGTGGTTGTAAAAAATTACATAGTTATGTATTTTCTTATCTCCCTTATTTTAAATTTTTGTGTTTCTATTTTCGTTGTCAAGAAAATCACAAAATAGAAAAATAAAAAATATAAAAAAATCCCTATTGGAACACCCCTATTGTATGTGGTTAGAATTTCATCTCAGTTACCTCAGTTTAAATCACAAGTAGAGAGGCCCCTTGTTGCTATGTCCCCAGGGAGTGTAGCCCCAGTCCATTTATTGTACTTTGCATTACTTCAACTATATATATATATAAATGAAAGAAAAGAACAAAAAGATACCCTCTCTAAGTCTAGATGAAAATATTAAAAAACGGAACTTAGACATCCCCTTATTTCATTCATTTATTCAAAAATATTCTAAAATTTTATAATTCCTTGAAGTTTTAAAATAGTGATTCATCAAAATCATAATTAGTAATTTACTATTTTTAACCTAACAATTTGTCAATTTTAAGATAGATGAATTGTTAAATATTGACGAATCATAGATTTTTTTGAGTTAATTCTAGGTAAGGAAAGGCAAAGAAAAAAGGGTGAATCACCAAAATAAAAATGTTATATATGTAATTAGAATCCATAAATGCATAGGGAGTAAAAAAATATTAAGGTAAGAAATTTTTAACCCTATGTATGTATTTTTCACCATAAGCAACCTATATAATTACCTAAACCTATAATAACCTACCTTAGAGTTATGCTAAGAAGGAAGTCTCTTTAAATTATGTATATAAAGGTTTTAACAAGTCCCTTACTATGCAATTCATCCAAATTTGGCAAATATTGAACTAGGACCTTGTATTATTGCCCTTAGTGAGGGATTTTAGTCTCATTTTCACTTTCAAAATACCTAACAAAAATCCCATTTCCAAGTTGATATTCACCTTGATAGAGAGTGGACTAAAAATATATCTGGTAAAAAAAATTATCCAAGTCCAAAATTAGTGAATAGCTAATTTTGAAACCAATGAATCACCTTTTTTTAGAAAAATCAACTTTCATCCAACTCTATAACCATTGAATCATAAAAATAAAAATTAGCAAATTGCCCAAACTAAAAACAATGAATTACTAGCAACAATAGGACCTACAACTTTAAGAGTTTCCATGTTTTTCAAGACCTAGTAAATTTTAAACCAAGAATTCATAATTCCTCCTTAGATACAAAGGATACTAACACAATCTCTAACAATAGTATAATTCCCAAGGCAACTTAAATAAGCCCAACCATACCCACAACTATACTCTAAGCCAAGGCCATGGAATTAGGAATACAACCATAACAAAAATAAGAACATTTACTTGGGATAAATAAGAAGACACCAAAAAATCTCAAAAAGGTAGGTGACATATCTGATGATCTTTATCAGTAAGTAGTTGAAGGACAATATAAATACACATTGAACCAAGTTAGTATGGAGGTAACAAGGCAGTTTAGGATGGATTAGGGAGCATATTCATGGAACATCGATCACATGTGGACTTTTGGGATTGTAATGAATCTATTGACTCGAGTTTGGGAGTGTGTTGGGATAATTAAAATATGTTTTGAGAAGTATGAAGAGGATGAACATGCCATCTACAATCAAGCTTGGGATAGAACACATATATTTATTATTGAAGATGAACTTTAAAATATGATGTACGTAATCCAATCCATTAGGTCACATTCAATACCCATACCTAGAGAGATTACTAAAATAGATGCAAATACTTATGGTTAGCAAAGCTAGACAATACTCAATATTTTTAAGGGTTTGAACTCCCTCCTAAAATTGAGAAGTTTAAAAAAGATACATATATTTCCCTATCTAGAATAGCAGTTATCCTAGGATAAATTTTGAATAAATAAGGGAGGAGTATGTGGTCATATTGCACATAATTTAACACTATGCAAGCTACTCATAAATATTGGATTATGCCAATCACATTATCAAATGAATGAATAAAAAACTCAAAGAAATACAATAGTTCAACTACTCCATATATTATCGAGGTAATCTTGAATCAAAAGAAGCATTGGTTTGCTATGTTATAGATAGATAAAATGGGTGATGAAAATAAGCCATGAGAAATTTGTGAATTCACAAATATACCATGCAATGTCTATGATAATGTTGCATAAATTTTTTATGATCTGATCTACCATCCAATCATGAAGGCGTTGAAGGAAAATTTGCCTAGGTTGTTAGAATTATATCGTAACCTTGTCAAGTCAAAATAATTGCTAAATATAAATTTTTATTTGGCCAAATACATATCATTCATTGTGTTTATGGGTTTTATAGAATTCTCTAGGAACTACCTACATTCATATTTAATTACTCATTTAAATCTAGAATTTGTAAGAAAAATGGATTACATTGGCCAAAAGTATTTCAAAGGGAAAATAAAACCATCTTTTCATAAAACTAAAAAATCAATAAAGATGAACATTAAAATATGATACACATAATCCAATCCATTAGGTCAAATTCAATACCCATCCCTATATAGATTACTACAATAGATTCAAATACTTATGGGTAGCAAAGCTAGACAATCCTCAATATTCTTAAGGGTTTGAAATACCTCCTAAATTTGAGAAGTTTAAAAAATATACATAGATTTCCCTATCTAGAATAGCAGTTATCCTAGGATAAATGTTGAATAAATAAGTAAGGGAGGAGTATGTGGTCATATTGCACATCATTGAACACTATGCAAGCTACTCATATATCTTGGATTATGCTAATCACATTGTTGAATGAATGGATAAAAAACTCAAAGAAATACGATAGTTCAACTACTCCATATATTATCTAGGTAATCTTGAATCAAAAGAAGCATTGGTTTTCTATGTTATAGATAGATAAAATGGGTGATGAAAATAAGCCATGAGAAATTTGTGATTGCACAAATTTACCATGCAATGTATATGATAATGTTGCATAAATTTTTTATGATATGATCTACCATTTGATCATGAAGGTGTTGAAGGAAAATTTACCTAGGTTGTTAGAATTATATCGCAACCTCGTCAAGTAAAAATAATTGCTAAATATAAATTTTTATTATGCCAAATACATATTCTTCATTGTGTTTATGGGGTTTTTATAATGCTATAGGAACTACCTACATTCATATTTAATTACTCATTTAAATCTAGAATTTGTAAGACAAATGGATTACATTGGCCAAAATTATTTTAAAGGGAAAATAAAACCATCTTTTCATTAAACTAAAAAATCCAAAAGAAATAGGATGTCATGTATTCATCAATAATAAAATAAAGAAATTGGAAATGATATTATCATAGGACTTTTGTTCTTATGATATTGAATCATTTGTTGTGATCAAAATGATGGCACATGGCATCAAAATAATTTTATGTCCATAAAAATCGGTATGGAGTGGAAAATGAATAAAATTTAGATGAGGATATGGCCATTGCCAAGATAGAAGTATCCCATGGGTAATATTATGACTTGAAACAATGGAAAAGTTACACTCATTTGTGGTATGCCTTTTATGCCAACATTAGAGTAAAAATATATTTTGATCCAAATGTTAAGATAAATCATTAGACCATAAAATACCTTGAAATTCAAGGTCATTTGACAAGTAATACCCTATATTATAGGAAAATTAGGTATGAGGTAAACACTATAGGGCATCCTAGACACCAATTGACACCTCCATAACAATCACAAGTTCCACTTAATCTACCTTACCACTAATTAATACCATAAGGAAAATGGTCCAATAGGGATTTCATACAACAATGTTAACTTTGGTTAATATGATGAAGAAGAAACCTATGGTTGAAGCGTCAACATCTCAAGGTGAAGAGGATAGAGAGGAGGGATAAATTATCAAGGAATTACATAAATGTTTACTTTAGTATCAAAGGATGGATCCATGACAACTATGGCCATGACTTTGAAGACCATAACAACCTCTACATGCACTCCCATTACTAAACTTATTTCATATCCACTCCTTTCTTCTCCTATATTCATATTTTCTCCACCTCATACTTCTTTTGCTTGCACTTCTCAAATACCTCTTATTTCTTATATTGCATCCATCTCGCCATATATAATTACAACCATAGGTTCTCTTAGAGGCACATTTCAACAAATTATAGATCATCCAACATAACTTATATTATAATTCATTTCATTCCCCTCACCTACATATATCATTGAAGTCATGACAACTTATCCACATATCATATTTTTTCTAATTCTATGATGTCTCCTATTGTGTCACCACACACCACTCCCCTAGTGTCAATGTCTACACCTTGACCTTCCCCAACAACCATCACCACTTAGGTAATTCCTCTTAATGTGTCATCACATCCTTATTTTGCTCCTATCATCTTAGCTGAATAATTTATTAGGATTTAAATGGCATCATCTCTATAAAAAATAACAAATATATTCAAGTCAATCCAAACCACCCAAGATCAACAATCCGTCCCATGACATAATTAGTCGTTTATTTGGTACGAAACTGAGGGCCTTAGAAAAAATATTCTCAAGGAAGTTGTTAGTTCTATGAGAGGTAAAAATATAACAAGATAATATGTATTAAACTTGAGGCCTAATTTCCTAAGGCACTTATTGTCCTATGATCATAACTTACAAAGCATGCAATGAAATTAATGATAACAAATGCTCTCATTATGGATCCTACTAGACCAACAACCACATTATAATTTATACAACTAGACTATCTATACTAGATCTATAAAAGGTTTATCCCTTTAAAATGGTATAACTAATAGGAAACTATATTAAGAAAAACCCGTTTAGTATGCACAACTAGCCATTGATACCAAAGGGTATAAGAAACAAGCATTAGATAATGCCCAATCAATGACATGGATGACAAAAAAAGGAGCAATAAGAAGTGCATTTCTAGTAGGAAATTGAAGCAATAAGGAATTAGGTAGCTAAGAATTATGAGCAAAAGAAGTAATTGGGAGGCATAAAAGGGAAATTAGTAGAGAAGGATATGTAATAGGGAGTTCAAGATTTCCTCACCAAGTGAGGGACTTAAATTCCTCTTACCTCAAATATTTGTGGGGGAATTATGTGATATGAGACCTAAACTATATTTTGTATATTTATATGAGAAACACCTATATTCCCAAGGAGACTAAATATTCTCCTCTTAAGATCCTAAGACCTAGTTAAAGTCCAATATACAATTAGAAAGATATGCAAACAAATAAATATGCAATAAAATAAATCCTAGACTTATGCTTTAGTTTGTATGATACAAGAAATTAAAGTTCTTTTTTCCTTTATATAAAAGGGTCCAAGAAGGAAATACAACAAACTAATACTAAACTAATGCAATGATATGCACTTCCAATTTGATGCCTAGAAAAAAAAAAAAAAAAATGTTCATTTCCATGCTTAAATAATGCTAAATTTCTTTATTTTTCCTTATCAATATAGTACACAAAAATAGAAGATGTAATCTATGGAAAAAATAAGCAAAATTATCCTATAGAAAAAAAACTATAGATTTTGGAACATAGGCTCTTGACTTTACTGTAGAGGTAAATTTGTTATAAAAAACATGAATTAACTGTTGGAAAAATCATTGCTTGAAGGGCAAAATACCAGCGTTTTCACAAAATCTTATAAAATAAAAACAATTGAAAATAATTATTAGTATAGCAGGTCTACCTAGCTTGGACAAGACAAAAAAACTACTTTTTTGATTGGTCAAATCCATTACTTTTGATCAAAATAAATTTTTTTTTTGTGATTATATGGTAAAACATAAATGGTGAAAATCCTACCTGTAAGCAAGTAGACAATGTTTTCATTTGTATAAGTTAAATAGATATATAGAATGCAATATTATTATATGTATGATCATATGTAAATTTGATATCCCTTTAAAATGGTGGAGTAGTCTAGTAACCAACAAAAATGCAATAGAAAAGTGTAAATAGTGAAAACACTATCTATGAACAAGCCAACAATATTTCCACTTCTATAAGTAAAATATGTAAACAAAGAACAAAAATATAAAATATAGAGTCAAACAGAGATGCAATATGCCCCCAAATAGGTACTTGAACCGCTAAATATCTAACAATATTGCAAAAATAGATTCAAATGATTAAAAATATAAGTATATATGATCTAGAATGTAAATGGAAAATGCTAATAAGGTAGGTAGCAATAGAATAAGATGATTAAGATCAAATAGTAGCAAAAGAAAACATTAATAAAACCAAAGATAACAAGAAATATGAAATTCTAGCCAAAATTAGACTAAAAGAATAAGAGGAAAGAAAAGAGAAATACAACCAAGCAATATCAAGTTGTTCTCCCTTCCTTGTCCTTTTGTAACAAACTCAACTATTGAGTGGAATTATTCAAGTGCTTTAGTGTGAGCTAGATGGAGAAGAGAATGATTACAAAGAAATTTTGGTCTAGTTTCATTACAAAGCTTCTTGTTGTTTTTTTTGTCATTCCAAGTGTTGGTCTTATAGGTAGACATGGAAACTTGGGGGAGGAGATGCATTCAATGGTGATATGATTGTAGAAGATAAGAATTTGAAAGGAATCAAAAGAAATTTAATGAAATATCATGAAAATAGTTCTTAGATTTAGGGTTCTACTATATGAGACTACAAAACAACTATAGGGTTAGGCTCATTAATGGTACTTTGATTGAGAGAATTATGTATTTAAGGTTTGGTAGATGTCAAGGCAAAAACTATTGGGTAAATTTACTGCTAGTAAATTTTCCCAACCTTTTTTATATTTGACCATTAAAGGTCAAACATAGGTAGAAAAGTTTGAAATTAGGTTGAAAAAGCCAAATTTTTGAATTCATTGCTAGGGTGGCAAACTTATTGCTAGTAAATTCACTATCAGTGTTCAAAATTGCTACTAGCACTACCTGGCACTTTTTTTTACAGTTAGTGTTAGTAAGTGGGCCCAAAAATCATAGGTCTAGAATTTTCCAGGATCTCATTTAATCATAATAACACTAATATTGCACAGAATAAATCAATCTTTGACATCTATTACATTGCATAAAGCTTTATCATAAATATATAACATTACATAAGACTCTTCAATACTCTTGAATTTTACTCTCCTCTAACTCATGGGAGATGCAACCTTTCACATGCCTTACATTATGACAAAGTCTCTCATGATTACATAACCTCCTACTTCTAATCTTGACACATCACACATGACTCTTCACTTACACACTTGACACCTAACACTCATGACTCTTCACTTGCACACATAACTCACACTTGCACACTTAAAACATTTCATGCTCTTCACATTTTAACACATACTTGTAACATAAATAATAAACATGCTCATCTAAATATATACAATGATACTCAAGGTATACAATGATGTAATACCACTAACATTTAGAGGCATTAACCACTATAGGAGTATAGGAATTTATATACTTGTTGGAAAATTCTTTTTGAGTCCATTCTAATAGAAATATTTGTGTAAATTTTTTAGAATATTTGACATGAAAATTATTGCCCCAAAGATGCTATTGCTTTTTGGAGAAATGAATGTTCCAAATTTGAACATGAGGAAGGTGGATTCGATTTGGTTGATCAAAAGACTAGTGAATGAGAGTTATGGCGGAATAAAGTATGCAAAATTGGGTGTCTATTTTTTTTCCCTTTTTGATATGTTTATTTTAGAATGGACGCATTAAAACCTGATGCAGATGCTCCAATTTTAGAATAAGAATAAAATGAGAGGTATTAAGTTAGACGACATAAAATATGGTTTTTTCTCGATGTGCCCTCTCTAGTTTCAAATGAAAAACCAAGTTGATTGAGGAAATTCAATGTGTCTACAATAAGATTAGTGATGAAAGATAGTAAAAGAAGGGGAAGGAAGGACTTTATTAAGATAAACAAGAAGGATGGGTTAGATGGGATGAAAGAGTTGATTTGATAGATGTGATATTAGATGAAATGTTGATGATTGATGGCTAACATTGAATTAAAAGTGAGTTAAGAGAAAATATAAGTTTTCTTAAAAGATGAAGGAAAGAAGAGGGAAATAATTATAAATGAAGAGAGATGGGTATTACAATTTTTTAAAATAATTATAATAAGATGATAAGATTAAATTTAGATGGTAAAAATGAGAAAAGTAACCAGAATTTGCTCTTTTTATTGGTCTTTGCAAAGATACATAATTAGGCAATCTATTTAAAGGTATATAAGTGATTGAACTATCTAAAGGCACAAAAATAATTGACCTAGTTATAGACACAACTTATTTTCCTATTTAAATGGACATAATTGATTGGTTTATGTACATATTAGTCCATTTAAGGAAACATATTTGATTAGGTCTAAGGTGTAGACCAATTGGTTCCTCCAAACCCCGTAAGGGGGTGAAGGTCCAAGGTTCAAATCTTGGGCCTTGTCAGACTGAACGCTTATCCCTTTCCTGGTGAATTTAGTGGTGTAAAATATTTAAAAATATCATGGCATGGTGGTTATAGAGGTGAACTGCATAGAGATCTGTGTGGTGGCTTTTAAGGTGGACAACACAGAATACTATGGTGGCCATAAAAGCCGAACAACCTACCCGAATTCATGGTAGCTACTGATTCCACCATGTAAAATAAAAATATATACATATTTGATAAACCTATTTAAAGGCACATAGATGATTCATCCTTAAGTAATGGTCTCTTATCATAATTAATAGACAATTTTATTTTTGATTCACCCCTAAGTGGTGGCCTTTGGATCCTGATTATTTGGAAAATTGCTTAGGTAGCTTTAAAATATATCCAAAGGGATAAAATATGTATAATTCTGATTCACCCATATATGGTGACCTCTTAGCATGATTATTGGATAGGTTTTTAGATAGTTTTAGATGTGTCCAGAGGGACAAAATATATCAAAGTTTTATTCACTCCTAAGTGGTGTCCTCTTAGACTAATTATTGGATAAGTGCTTAAGTGGTTTTAGGATAATTATCTATTAGGCATGGGCCTAAAGAGGCACATTTTGCTGCTAATATTTTCACAAAGGACTTATTTAGCTTTATCTAGGTGCACTTTCACTAGCTTGCCTAGGGGGACATTTGTTAGATTGATACAAAAAATATACAAAAAATTGCACAAGGGGAATTTTGTTAGTTTTTTAAAGATACTTTCATTTGATAAGATACAAATATGCGATGGATATCATCATGGATAACTAGGGTTTTAGAGGAGGAATTTTGGAGGTTTGCAGTAGTACAATAGCATTTTGAATGATTGGAGTGCAAGTAACAGGACGAATACTAGAAGTCTGTGTCTATAATAGTTTTTGTTATTTCATTAGGGCTCTAAATTTAGGGATCTTCATTGCAAAGCTCTAAAAATTTATTGTTGTGTATCAATACAAAACTTAACATCAGTGAAGGAATTATATTGATTTACAATTTTATGTAAAAAGGAGAATTGAAAATAGTGCATGATCAGTGCAGCACAAAAAAATGCAGAAGGAAGCAAATTATGGGCTTGGTGAAACCCTAGCTGTATACATTTGCCTTTGGAAGCATACTTATCTTCACACAAAAAATTCTCCCTTGGGAAAGTGAGGTAAGGGTCCCATACTCGTGATCTTGCAGTTTTCTTTCTCTTATAATACTTTTAGTATTTTTTTGATCCAATTTTTTTTTGTGCGTGGTTTCTCTCCTTTTGATGGTAGCCTCTTCGGGAGGTTTACCATCTATCTATTTTAAATATGTGGTGTTGAACAAAAGTTCTTCAAATAAAAGTGGGAGTTGAGGTTTTAAGTATGAAGCTTCTAAAGAGGGAAGAAATCAAGAGGTTTCCCGATCCCTATCCTTCAAAAAATGCTTGGATAAAACTTTAGAGTTATCACACTTTTGTGTTACACCTGATTTCTTTAAACAAGAAATTTCCTATTTCTTTGAGCAAGAATTAATTTATTGCTTCACTAGTTTTTTGTCGAGGGAGCAGGTTCTATAAAATTAGATAAGGGAATTCTGGAATCCAAAGGGAGAAGTAGAACTTAAACTTTGTCCTAAAGGATTCTCCATAGCCATTTTTAGCTACATGGAGGATAAATAGAGGATTCAAGATGGGAGCCCTTATTTTATGGCAAGGGTATGTCTCTTTATGCAAAACTGGACCATAGGTTTTGATACCAACAAATAAAATCCAACCAAATCCCTGATCTGGGTCTGGCTATATGCTTTCCCTTTGAAATTATGGAATAAGGAAACCCTGAAAGGAATTAGAAATACGATAGGATAATATGTAGGAATATCCCAACTAACTAAAGAGGCTTGTGTTACAACATTTACCCATATCTGTATCCATGTTGACCTGTAGTGCCCTCTTTAAAAGACAATTATTATTAGCACAAGGGATTATGAATGGAACCAAGACCTAGATTATGAGAATGTGCCCTTTCATTGTATATTTTCCCATGCTCATGGTCATATCCATCGAAACTTCCCTACCCTTAAGCAAGAAGTGGAGGATATAGATAAGAATAAGGATACAATAGGAAATAAGGAAGAGTGGAAACGTACCAAAATGTCTAACAAAAAGGATAAACATGACTAAAAGAAGAAAGGGGAACAAAAAAATATATAAACTAATACATTTATGGTTATACAAGATACAAACCAAGATACAGAAAAAACCGTAGATATCCCCATAGAGGAACATGAACAAACTAACCAAGGAAGTAAGAAGAAAAATGTAGTGGAGATTCTTGTTGAGAAATCTATGAAAGGTCCAAAAAACCTAGATGAAGGGGATTTAATCTAGAGGAATCCCCAACAAATTTTGAGCCTTGAAGATACCCCCATGGATGCTAGTGAGCCTATTCAACACAAGAATATTTTGGAAGAAAGACCCCAAGACCCTCCCTTGAAGGGGCCTTGCCAACCAGAGAGGGAGGAGAGTGGTCAAACCATCCTGCAATAATGACCTAGTCATGAAATTATAGTATCCTCTTTCGCCAATCCCTCTTTAACTATTAATTTTAATGACATTTATTCTATCGCCTTTAACTATTAATGTTAATGACCCTTCTTCTATCCTTGAATATTGAAGGAAATAAAGCAAAGCTAAAGGAAAAAATTTAGAGGAAAAAATCAAAAGTGTTGGACATTTTGAGTCAAAGTTGTCATTGATGTCAAGGAATGAAGTTGTCATTGATGTCAAGGAATAAGTTACAGTTGATGTAAAAAGGTCAAAAGGAATAATGCGAGAGGTTCATTGAAAATATGTCATAATATAATTTTTATATTATGTGAGGAAAAACGAAAGGGTTTTTGTTAAAACCATGGTGGAAAAATATTTTTTATTAAATCATTATGAGCAACAAAAAGTTTTTATTTAACCCCCAAGGAGGCTTTAATTTTTATAAAGCCAAAGGTTACAAAGTTAGTTTATAAAATTTAAATTCTAAATAAAATTTAAATGATTTATAAATTAATTATGCATATTATAAAGGCACCGACGTCCAAGTTTAATACACTGCCGATATGCAAGATTTGGAAGGCAAAAGGTATTTAAAACTTTGACTAAGTTCAAAACAAAGTATTCAAATTCCCTCCGATTAATTATGCATCAATATGCTAAGATTTGTGGAGAAAGTGCCAAGGACCAACGAACAAAAAGCTCATGCATTTAGTAAGAAGGGAGCGCATCGAACACGCTACGTGGCAAGAGGAGAAGTGAGCTAAGGGATCTAAAGGATTAGAAGAAATATTAAAGTGCCTTCTACACTTTTAGTGGGCACGTGAGCACTTGGCTCACACGAATAGCAAGTTGCGGCTCAGGCGCTATCAAGGGAGAGAGTGCAAGATCAAATCCCGCAAAAAGTGGATCAGGAGATATAAAATGTTTTTATATTTTTGATTAAGTTACTAAGGTTGTGGAGAGATAAGGGTTTTTAATAGAAATAAAAATTATTCTTTGCTTTTATAAGGCTAGGGAGAGATAAGGGGTAAATTGGTTATGATATTTACCTAAGTGGTAAATGGAAATTTACTAGGGTAATATTATTTTTACCTTAGGGAATTAAAAATTGATTTATTGCATATATTTGGTAAAGTGACTTAATCAATTATTGCAATATTGAGAAGAGTAAGGTGTGTTTGGTCAATTATTGTTGATGGATGATTTCTTTAATATGGAGTAATAAGGTGTATGTAAGTTTTGATATTTACATTGTATCTTTGAGAGAGTTTATCACCTTATAAATTCTTTGAGCTTAGCAAAGAAGTGTTTGTGGTTGTGGCATATTTTTGAGGTTCCTTCATCATCAAGAAAAAGGTATAGACATATTCTTTCATAGTTGAGTTGATTGTTTGGTTTTATGAAAAACAAGTTTGGAGTGAAAAGGACTTAAGTAGGTGTCCTTATTGAGTGTGTTGAGTTAATGCTTCAAGGTTTTTTGGAATAAAGAGTTGTTAAAACCTTGTTTTATAAGCATTGTTGTTGAAGCCATTGGTTGTGTTAAGAACTTGAACTAGGGTTTGAAAAGAACATGAGTATAATTGTTATGTGATATTGGTTGATAAGAATTGTTGGAAACATTTTGAGTGAAGGTTCATATGCTTGGACTAGGGATTGTAAGCAAGGATTATTTCATTGAGTGATTGGTGAGTAGAGTTGGTTGAGCCTAGTTAAGTGGATGTGTGAAGTGATTGTTCAAGTTCTATAAAACAAACTATTCTATATTCTAAATTGATTTGAGAAAGATATTGAGTATTGATGAGTGTGAAATATATTGAGTCTCTAACAATTCTCTTTATGTTTCTATGATATTGGACAAGTTCTAGTGTGGACTTGTTGAGAATATTTGAGGTAAGTCTTTAATAAGACTTGTGGACAGATTTGGGTAAGCTTTTGTGGAAGCTTAAAATACATATTGAGAGCAGCTGTGGATAAGTTCTTGCGATAACTTATTGAGCATAGTGGACAAGTTCTAGAGAGGACTTGAGGACAAATTGGTGTGATCTTTTGTGGAAGCTTACAAGGCAGATTTGAGATAAGTCTTTTAGAAGACTTGAGAGCAGAGTTGATTGATTGATTTGTTCAAACCTTGAGTTAAGGTTTGGGGCAGATCTAGCAGAGTTGATTTGAGATTGAGTCAAGCTTTGAGTTAAGGCTTGAGGATAGATTCGAGGATAGAGTTTGGTGCAGATTTTAGGGTAGGTTTTTGTTAGACCAGAGAAAAATATTGAGGATAAATTTGTGCTAGATCTAAGGACTGTGTTTAGTATAGATTTGAGACAGAGATTTGGAGGTGACAGAGTTGAGGATAAAGTTCTCCAACTAGAGTAGGGAGGACAGGTATTTTGTGGATAGAGTTCCATTAGCTAAGGGTAGTGGAGGTAGAGGTCTTATAGAGGATCATAATCCAGAGCAGAGTTAGGAGATTGGTGTCTCTTGTGGATAGAGATCCACTAACTTGATCAAGGGGATTGGTGTCTCCTTTGGACAGAGGTCCATAAACATTATAGAGAAAGGATTCCCAAGAGAATTTATTTGAGAAAAAATTATAAGAAATATTTTCTCCTTGGAGTAGCCCACATTGGGTGAACCACATAAAATCATGTCTCTCATGTGTGTGATGCTTTATGTGATGTTTACTTGTAGCACCCTAAAATTGGCGCAGTAAAATTGGAATAATTACATTCACCTTAGTAAATAAATTTAAATTCAAATTTAACCTCCCAAACCGCCCGTTAACCGCCAAGAAACCCGTTTCCTCTTTTTTCATGCCATTTTTAGCAGTTGTTTTGACCATTTGACGATATCGTCTCCGATCAGACGATATCGCCCCAGATTTGACGATTTCGTCTGGACTAGAACGTCTAGACGATTTTGTTGCAAAACTAAATTTGCATTGTTGGAATCCATTCCAACGGGTCTCCAATCCGGGCAGAAGCGTGTCTGCACCATTGGGACCCTTCCCCTGTTGGATATCTCCCAAATTGGGATGATCTCCAACCTCCCAACAACTATCCTATGCCTATTTAACTCTAAAAATTTTCCTTCCCCAACCCCTAGCTGAATTTTTATGTAAATCAACTCCCTATGCGCTAAATCACTTCAAATTTGCTCTTGCACTAGTCCTATATTAATTTTATTGTAGGTACACCACTGGTTTTCAGTCGGAGCCAGCATCTATCGCAGTCGATCGAACCTGTCAAGATCGAAGGCGATCTCATCAAATTTAGGACGATCTCGTTCTGATGCGAGACGATTTTGACTGCAGCATACATCGAGGCAATCAGTGCCTGGAGTTTGCTTTTCTTTCTCTTTTCTTTGTCATTTTAGGCTATAAATTAGATTGTCTATTTAGTTTTTATACTATATTGCATCTGGAGTTCACCCATTTTGTCTAGTTTGCATATTAAGATCATATTATGCTATCTAAACATAGTGATTTGCATTTACTTTTGTTCTTGTATATTGTTCAATACTCATATTACCTTTTCATATAGTTTGCCCCTGTTTACAAAATAGAATTTCTTGTATTTCGCATCTGTTTGCTATTTTGCAGGTCTCTGATGAATTCGTCTGACGAATTCGTCAGATTGCAGACGATCCTGTCAGTTTAGACGATTTTATCAAATTGAAGGCGATCCTGTTGAATTGTAGATGATCCAGACTGCTACAAGTAATCAAAAATTTCATCAGACTTTCGGATCAGGTAATCTTCATTGGCCTCCTAAAAATTCTTTGTTTTCGCTTTCTTTTCTGTTTGTTGTATTCATTTAAATTGCATTTTCATGTAGTTTAAGTTAGAATCATTCGGCCAAACCTAGGATGAATGTTTAAAAATAAAACGAACTCATCAAAACTCATTCCCAAAACCTAGGCGTGGAAACTGCCGCCAAATGTTTCCTGGTGAACCCACCATTCATCAAAAAATCACCAAAATACACCTCCCTTGAGAGGCGGGACCTTCGTGAAGTCCTCTCGTCCAAGGTACCGCACCATCCTTTTCCCATCCTCCTTCCGGGCGTGGATCCAATAGCCTGAAGGTAGGGATGCGAAAAATTTGGAGCGATACATTTTGGTGAACCCGACGTGAATGTATTGTAAACCTTTTGAAAACAAAAAACAAAAAATATATATATATATACAAGAAAAACAAAAACAAAATCATCATTTCAAGTTTGTATGTTTTATATTCAATCCTAAATAGTAGATGCTAAATATTACTTTTAGAAGTACTAAAGAAACCATGATTTTTTACTCAAATCAGTATGAGTCCATCAGTAATGTTGGAAGAATTCAGCTAAATACATTTGTTGATTATGACCAACTTCATCCCTATTCAACACCACCTCCATCACACTCTTCTTATTTTTCATCCATAACCCAACAAAACAATCCCTTTGCCAATCCTCTTCATAATGATATTATCTATTCTCCCATATATCCATATTATGTCTATCAATCCACATATAATCCTCCGCCACATTTTCAAAACTCTTCTTTCAATACAACACATCCATTTCAACAAGAAAATACTTATTCTTCCAATTCTACCGTGCACTCACCTCCTACATCGCAATCTTCCTGTCATCATTCTACCCATAATAAAGAAAGTAGAGGTGAGAAACCATTAGGTCCTTTTATGAAAAAATTCCTAAGACATTTATCAAAAACCTCTCAAAAACCTTCATCACGTAAATTTACTAAGCTCAATCAACCAATGGATATAATTCTCAAGTATTTACTTGACACAAATAAGATTGAACTCCCTTCCATAAGACAACCTGATACCACATCAGATTGGTTTAAACCTGAGCTACATTGTGAATATCATAGAGTAGATGGACATATGACACAAAATTGTAAATATTTAAGATGTGCAATTCAAGATTTGATTGATAAGGATATTTTTAATATAAAAGAATTACAATCTACAACTGATGATAAACCTCCAGTAAACAATCAAACTCCTACACAAAAAATACCAATAATTAATCAAGACATGGAGATCTCCCAAGAACCCCTATTCAATTATCAACAACAAGAAACCAATCAAATATTGCATGTTAATGTGTCCCATCATGATGATATTATTAATATTGTAACAGAAACTACAAATGAGCAACCTCAAGTTCAATTAACTCAATCCGATATTCAAGATATGGATTCCTCATTTGACCAACCTTCAAAACTATCGTTGGCTCTAGAGAATGATACAAAATGGAATGTAAGTATAGAAAGCTCATCTTTAAAATCAAAATCTCAATCTAAAATCCACTTTGATAGCCAACAACAAGTTATTAATCCTCAAGCAAAGATATCCCTTTTAGAAGTATTACAATTTTATCACAAGGAAATTTTGTTCAAAATACCTAGCCAACAATTTGTTCCTCATCATATTTTCTCTAAGAACATAATTAATGGTGTAAACCCTCTTGAGGTTGACCATATTTCATTCTATGATGAGGATATTCCTTCCTCTACTCCACAAGAAGACTACTATATTTACATTACAAGATCTAATAAAGAAATACTTGTTAAAACTATCATGGTAGATAATGGCGCCTCTCTTAATTTATGCACTCATCAAGTATTCCAAAAACTTAAATTAAAGGAAGAAGATATTAATAAATCAAATGTTATTATACAATCTTTTAACAATGAAATTCAAGAAGCTCAAGGTATTATAATTCTTCCCTTTAATATTGGATCCAAGATCTTGGATACTTTGTTTTATGTAGCATATTGTCCTTCACCTTACAAACTACTTCTCCAAAGTCCTTGGATTCATACGATGAGGGTTGTCCCTTCCACTCTTCATCAATGTTTGAAGTTTGAAATTGCAAATAAAATTGTTACCATACATGGTGACCCAAAACCATTTGAAGAATATTTAACGATTGAAACATCAAGTTTTATACATTCTCTATTGTCACAATTATCTTCTATCCATCACTTTTCTTCATTCATATATGATCATCCTTGTTTACAAAATAACATCCATGCATATCTTTCACATATACTTTCTCCATCTTATCAAAACTTGGAATATAATAATAAGAATGAAGAACTGTCTTGTCTTTCTGACATATTATTTTGTAACATGATTAATTTTCCACATATAACAGTCAAATCTTTTGCTACATTATTCTACATTATAACAAAGCTTTTGTTATCACTACCTTTTATTCATCATCTTTTGTTCTTACCTTCACCTCAACCATATTATCCTTCAAAACCTCCTTTGATTTTGAAGCAACCTTAAACATGCTATACTTAAATAACCTTGTATAGTGTATATAGATCATTTGTATATACCACCAATTTCAATTCATAAATTAAAATCAAAATAAAAAAAAAATCAAAATCCTCAAAATTTTCAAAAAAATACAAATGCAACTAAGGACCTTAAAGGTAAAGTTTGAGCCCAACTGGCTTGGACCATACATCATTACTGTAAAATTTGAATCAGGAGCATATAAATTATCTACCTTAGATGGTAAAGAACTTCAAGAACCCATGAATATTTTACATCTCAAACGTTACTATGCATAAATTTGATCATTTCATCCATGTATATATTTTTTCAAAATCATTATCTTGTATTTCTTCCAAAAACCTCAAAAACATTCATAAAATCTTCAAAAATATTCAAAAATATTTATTGCATTTCTTTAAAGCACTTGTAAAGTTCCTTTTGCTCCAAAAAAAAAATCAACATAAAAATCCAAAAACAGCTATATGCTTGACTCTTTCGAAACCAAAACAATATACAGAATAAAGAGAGAGTCAACATTCTCAAAACTTTCTCAAAATCATTATTTTCTTACAATTATTGCAATTCTATGTTTCAACTTATTTTGGATAAAACTAGCATTTATTTGGCATCCCTCACTTGCACACTCACACAATAAATATCTTGATTTTATCTGGCATGATTACTAATCTCTCTTATATCAAAGTTCACACAATTTAATTAAATAAAGTTTGAGCATAGAGAATTGATCTTGTTATTTACTTAAACCAAGCACATCTTTTCACAATGAAATGATTATATTTGTAATTTCCATGTTTTGCTACATAGTAGAACTGATTTCTTGAGTGAAAAGTTTCCCTTGCTATCCTATCATGCACATGGTCTAGAATCTTTGAGAATTGGCAAAAGGACAAGCTCACCCCTACCCGGAATAAAAATCCCTTGCTCTACAGCTAATCCGAGCAAGTATCCCTAGAAAAAGAAAAAGAAAAGAAAAATTCAAGAAAAAGAGAAAAGAAAAATGTTATGTCAGCAATGTTCCAAGCATTATCAAGCAAAAGAAATACAAAAATAAAAATAAGAAAAGTTCAAAAGAAAGCAAGAAAAACAATAAAATACCTTTCCCTACCCTTTGAAAAGAAAAGAAGGGTGAATGAGCTTGAATCCCTGGAATTCTCAATTATTCGAAAACTGTGAGGTAAGCCCCATAACAGGTGGTTTGTGCCCAACCTGCTTGGCCTTGGGTAACTCCTAGCGTGGCGATATGTCTGTCACATTAGCGACCTTCTTTTGTACAGACCTATGTCTGCTTATGGATTAGCTAGCTCTTGATAATATGATCTACATAGTAGCCTAGTATGGTTATATGCATCTACATCATGGTTAATGAACACTTATTTGGTTTCTTCAAATCACTTGTATCATAGTATCTTGCTCAAAATTGGTAAATGACCAATGCAATTGCACACACATTTGTATTTGAGAGATTTTGTCTATCATTATGATAAATCAAGATTGGCAATGAATTCACTTATGCACATGGGATTCCTTATAAATCTAACTTTTTGTCTTCAAAATACTTTGAAATATTATTTTTGCAAACTTGTTTGGAATAAACCAAGTACAATTATTTACCACAAAGATAACTATATAATAGAAAAAATCAAAAATTTCAATCAAAACATATCATATATATCTTATCGACTTTTGCGACGATGGCATAGTTCCAAAACCAAAATGGGAATTTTATGCTTAGCGCAAGTCCTCATTATCATATTTTCTCGTTCATCAAAAATTAATCATGCAATAAAACTATCCTTTCTTTGATCTTCGCGATGATGGTATAAGTCTATACCTACATATTCTATGCCTAGCGCAAACCATTGTAACAATTTTATTTCCCAATTTATCAAAGATCATACAAAACATATGACTTCATTTTACACAAATTATGCTTTTGTGAAAGCAAATACATTTTTACTATGTTATGTCATTATGTCACCTTTGCATTTTGCAATGATGGTATAATTCTTAAGGAATTATTCACAAATTTTATCACACTTAAGACTTTATGCCTAGCAAAAATCCTTTCACAATATTTCATGCATAATATTTTTATGGAAATCTAAAAGCAAACCATCATCATCATCATTTGCATCATCACAACAAAGTCTTAAGATAGTCTCTTAAGCACTCTTTTCTTTTAACAATATTTCTATCCTGGGACTAGCTTGACGACCGAGTGAGCAGCGACTCCATGAAATGGTCTATAATAGCGACAATGTCCTTTGAAATTATTGTTAGAAATCTCTTTTTATTTTTTATCACATTTTCATTACAACCAATTAATTTGTTACATCAGATTATTTCATTTAAAATATTGAAAGCATGACATCCAAGTTATAATATTTTCCAAAACGACATAATTACATGAATCATCAATAAAATCATTACATCAATCAACTCAATCAATCAATCAAACATAAAAAGCATCATAAGCATCACATAAGACAAGTCATATGATCAAAAATATCTCATCTATATATATCAACAGAATATATACATCATCAACACTGGATTGGTATGCCACAATCTGTACCTTGGCATACTCAATCTTCTATCAATACAAGTATAATACAATATCAGTGGCAGTATCTCGCCCTATAGCCTCGAGAGCCTCTAGAGCTCTCAGCCTCATCTCTCCCCCACCCTATGGAGGACGAGGTGGTCCCATCGTAGTATGTGTGGTACTGCGAGTCCTCATCGTCGATCGGGATGAGCTCCTCGTCGACCCTGTCCTGATAGGATCTGCTATGGCAGGTGGCACCTGTATCCTCTGGCCCTCTGGCACCGCCTGGTAGTATAGAACCTGATAGAATGTGGTCTGAGAAACCGACCGCATCAGCTCCTAAGTGCTCACCCCTCTGCCTCATGCCTTGAGACGAGCATTCTCGTCTCGTAGCTGTGACACCTCAGCCTGGTGCTGTGCAGCTGCATCCTGTAACGTCTACACCTGAGCTCGCAGATGATCTCTCTCTGCTCGGAGAGTAGCCATCTCGCTACTCTCGCCAATGTCCACACCCTTGCCCTTATCAGGTGATGGTGGCCTCTATGGAGATGGGGGTCTCGCCTCCCTCCTCTCCCTCTCCCTCTGCCATGGCCTCTCCTGTGCCTGTGGCCTCCTCTGCTCTCCTCTACCGTGACCCCGGGCTGCCTCTACCGCCGCCTGGCACTGCCTCCCTATCCGATGCACAACTGGGTCATCGCCATCCAATGGCTGAATGGGGGCATCGTCCGCGTCCTAACTCCAGAATCGCTGCATATCTGGAGCCCCGCTAACTATGGTGTTATCCAGGACAGTCCAAGAAAAATCATAATCCCTGAGAGATGGGATCCCCTGCTATAGACCGAACTGTCGCAACACTCGGTCGTAGCGGTGGAGCTCCACCTCTCCCCTCTCCATCCGTAGCTAGTAGAATCGCCTGATGCGAGCCAGCTCCTGTGCATCCTCTGCCCACCCTGGATGCTGCCTCCACGGCCTCCAGGTGATCTGGTCTGGGACCAAGTCATCCAGTAGTCTCCGGGACACCGGTAGGTCGATCCATCGCCGTGCCCCTCTCCAGAGCCACCAGTAGAAGACTCGGGGCCTCTCCCCGTCAACCCCTATCAGTGGAAGCCCTATCGGCCTCCGCATCGCAATGTGCTCCCAGCACAAAACCTGTAGGAGCGATGTCATGACCAGACATCACCCGCCCTTGTACACGACCCCGTAAAGGATCCTGTACAACCGGCATAGAACAAAGCTACCCCAAGAAAATCTGTAACCATGGTCACACATGTCGCAGATCACATCTACCAGCATCCATGGTACCCTGCATCCACTCTGGTGGCACAGCAGAAGTCCACCAACCACCCCAGCCAAAACTCGTGTCAGTGTAGATGCCCCAGGATTCTGGCGTAGTGCCTCGATGTTCACTCCGCCCTTCTCCAGGGCAAAGCTCGGGTCACCGCAGAGTCGTCCCATCGCGTGGACCTAATTTTTCGTAGGTGTGATCATCCTCCCTTGTATGGGGATTCTAAGAATCCTCCATACATCCTCTAGTGTGAGAGTCATCTCCCCTATTGGTAACCAAAAGCATGAAGAGCCCGGGTACCACCTCTCTGCTAGGGCTGTCAGTAGCCCCATGTTAGTAGAAACCTGCGACATCTCTGCCACATGTCGCAAGTCGGCTCGTGCCGACAGATCCCGCTCTCGCTCGGGTGAGAGCGGCCAAGTCGTCTCTCACCCCGCCGTATTTCCACTCTCTCGCTCTTTAGTAATCCTCTCTGCAAGCATAAACAATCAAAACAACAAACAATCATTAATAACAATTTTAGCAATCAATAATGCCACTTAAAGATCAAATTTTTGCAATTGATGATATCGCCCACTATTGGCCGATATCGTCTGAAATTTGAGCAAAATCGTCTCCGATTTCGCGTGTCGAAATCGTCTCTAATTTGACGAAATCGTCCCTTTTTCGCCGATTTCGCCCTTGGGCGAAATTGACGAACTTGAGACGATTTCGTCCAACTAGGGATGATTTCGTCCGGACGACGTCGATGGCCAAAAACGGCCGCGATGCTCAAAATTCATCCTAAAATTCATTTACAAAGCATGTAAATTCAAATTAAATCAATCTAAACTAAGTTTAAACCCCTACCCGTAGACCGCGGTGGACCTCTGCAGATCTGTGCGCTGTCTCTACCATTTTTGCTCCAGAGCTCTAAAAATAGTAAAATGAACAGTAATAATGAATTAGGGTTTTACCCTATTTTTCTTAATTTTATTCAAAATAATTCACAAATAATTTTTTGCTTTTTCACGTTTTTACCTCAAACGTTCGATTTGGGTAAAAACACGAAGGGGGCACCATAGTAAGTCGTCGTACGATTCGACCAAGAATCGTCGCCTAAAAATGGGAATAATTTTTTGCTTTCTCGTAGATCGAGAAGAACTCATATTTAACGCATTTTCTTCAGAAAATTCGCTAAAGAGGGGGCAAAATGTAGCACCCTAAAATTGGCGTAGTAAAATTGGAATAATTACATTCACCTTAGTAAATAAATTTAAATTCAAATTTAACCTCCCAAACCGTCCGTTAATCGCCGAGAAACCCGTTTCCTCTTTTTTCGTGCCATTTTTAGCAGTTGTTTTGACCGTTTGACGATATCATCTCCGATCAGACAATATCGCCCCAGATTTGACGATTTCGTCTGGACTAGAACGTCTAGACGATTTTGTCGCAAAACTGAATTTGCATAGTTGGAATCCGTTCCAACGGGTCTCCAATCCGACAGAAGCGTGTCTGCGCCATTGGGACCCTTCCCTCGTTGGAGATCTCCCAAATTGGGATGATCTCCAACCTCCCAACAACTATCCTATGCCTATTTAACTCTAAAACTTTTCCTTCCCCAACCCCTGGCTAAATTTTTATGTAAATCAACTCCCACTTCAAATTTGCTCTTGCACTAGTCCTATATTAATTTTATTGCAGGTACACCACTGGTTTTCAGCCGGAGCCAGCATTTATCGCAGTCGACAAACCTATCAAGATCGGAGGTGATCTCATCAAATTCGGGACGATCTCGTTCTGATGCGAAACGATTTCGACTGTAGCATACATCGAGGCAATCAGTGCCTGGAGTTTGCTTTTATTTCTCTTTTCTCTGTCATTTTAGGCTATAAATTAGATTGTCTATTCAGTTTTTATACTATATTGCATCTGGAGTTCACCCATTTTGTCTAGTTTGCATATTAAGATCATATTCTGCTATCTAAACACGGTGATTTGCATTTACTTTTGTTCTTGTATATTGTTCAATACTCATATTACCTTTTCATATAGTTTGCCCCTATTTACAAAATAGAATTTCTTGTATTTCGCATATGTTTGCTGTTTTGTGAGTCTACGATGAATTCGTCCGACGAATTCATCGGATTGCGTACGATCCTGTCGGTTTAGACGATTTTATCAAATTGAAGGCGATCCTCGTTGAATTGCGGACGATCCAGATCGCTACAAGTAATTAGAAATTTCATCGGACTTCGGATCGGGTAATCTTCATTGGCCTCCTGCCAAATTCTCTCGTTTCTCGCTTTCTTTTCTGTTTGTTGTATTCATTTAAATTGCATTTTCATGTAGTTTAAGTTAGAATCATTTGGCAAAACCTAGGATGAATGTTTAAAAATAAAATGAACTCATCAAAACTCATTCCCAAAACCTAGGCGTGGAAACTGTCGCCAAATGTTTCCTGGTGAACCCACCATCCATCGAAAAATCACCAAAATACACCTCCCTTGAGAGGTAGGACCTTCGTGAAGTCCTCTCGTCCGAGGTACCACACCATCCTTTTCCCATCCTCCTTCCGGGCGCGGATCCAATAGCCTGAAGGTAGGGATGCGAAAAATTTGGAGCGATACATTACTACTTTAATATTTATGATGCTATTATTTGGATTAAAAAGCAAAAAGATTTATCTTATACTGTTCACCCCCCCTCTCAGTATAAGCACATGTTCTTCAAAAATACTTATGGAACTTTTCACCTAAGACTTATCATATGAGACTAAAGACTACCTCTTATACCAAAAGTAAGAATCTTAAATATAATCATCTTAGGAAAGGAAGGAAACCTTTCATCAATATCTTGGAAGATACAGGGAAGACCCTCATGGATTTTGGACTGGTGGTACCCTTGACTACAAAGTTTTTGGAAGGAAACCCTTCACAAGTGGTTTACAATGAATATCCTCTCTTGGAATATCTATGGGTTACACTCTCTAAGTAAATGTAGAACCATTAAGAGAAGGATTGACCTGGAGAGCCCTGACATTATTTTTCTTCAAGAAACCAAACTGAATCTAGCAGAGATGGCTCTTAAAACTAATCAAATTTGTAAGGGTGAAAATTTTTTGGCAATTGCAACTAAGGGTTAAGCAGGGGACTTTGTGATTCTATGGAATCCTAGAAAATGCTTGGTGATTGATTCCATTGTAGGAAAGTGGTGTATCTCTATTAAGTTTAGATTAATTTTGTCCCCTCTCCAAGTTTGGATCACAAAAAATTATGGTCCTACTATTGCTCGAAGTAAATTTGAATGTTAAAATAATATTATATATTCTCATGATCAATCAAGAAATGATAAATGGATCATTGAAGGGGATTTAAATGCTATTCATAAGCTCAGTGAGAAGAAGGGGGCTATTAGAATACTGGATAGAAGTAGCGAATACTTTGACTCTTTCATTTATAACCTCAATTTAATTGATGTGATCCTAAAAGAGGGGTAGTTCACCTGGAATAATAGAAGAGTTTGGAAGGCCTTTATGGTTGAGATATTGGATAGATTCCTTGTTACAGAGAGTTACCTTGAGGTATCCTTTTTCATTGATTCCTTTATCTTACTAGGCTCTCTCTCAGACCATTGGCCCAGTTCCACAAGTTTACATATTTCTACTCACCCTAGACAGTCTCCCTTTAAATTTGAGAGCATATGGTTTATTCACCCTGACCTAGAAGATAAAGTTAGTTTATTGTGGAAATAAGGGAAGCCAAAGTGGGTAACTCACATGTATCTACTAAAAAAAAGACTCAGTTTTATCAAGATGAAAATTAGGATCTGGAACAAGCAAGTCTTTGGGGATATCTTCAAACAAAGAGAATTCCTAGACAAGGATGTCATTCTTCTTCAAAATCAGGTGGAGTCCCAAGGGCTTATAGAGGCCCTTATTAGCCATGATAAGGATATTATTATATGAGTGGATGAACAAGATTTGAAGGAAGAATTATTTTAGAAATAAAATTCAAGGATTAACTAGCTGAAGGAAGGAGATAGGAACTCTACTTTTTTCCATATAACCACTATCCATCATAGGAATTTGAATAGAATTTCTAGATTGACTAACTCTGAGGGATATATTATTGAGGATCCTAAAGATATTGACCTATTGGTAGAAAACTATTTCAAAATCCTCCTAACTAAACCTCTAATTGATAGAGTTCAAGCTAGAGAGAGTCATGTCTGCTATTACCCATAGGGTTTCTCGTGAGCAAAATGAAAGTATTACTAAGACTATTAGTTTGGAAGAAGTGAAATATGTTGTCTTTAGCTTTAAGAAATAGAAATATCCTAGGCTTGATGGATTTTCCATTGATTTCTACCAGTGCTACTGGGACATTGTTAAGAATGACATCCATCAGGTGGTGGAGGAGGCTTGTCACTCTAAGTAGATGTTGAGAACCATTAACTCCACTTTCCTAACTCTTATCCCTAAGACCCATAATGCTACTCGTATGGAGAAATTTAGATCCATATTTTTGTATAATACTACTTATAAAATTATTATGGCTAATAGACTCAAGAAGATCCTTGAATCTATTATTTCTCAGGAGAAGGGTGGATTTGTGCAAGGCAAAAAAATCTTGGATAGCATCCTCATTGCTTAAGAAAATATCCACTCCATGAATTACAATAGAGATAGGGGATGCTTATTAAGCTAGACATGGCTAAATATTATGATCGATTTAATCAAAACTTCCTTTTAAATATTTTGGAAATCTTTGGTTTCTTTCATGATTGGATTGAGTGGGTGAAAGCGTGTATCTCCTCGATCACAGTTGTAGTTTTGGTTAATGGTTCTCCTACTGGTTTCTTTGCTCTATATAGATATCTAAGATAGGAAGATCCTCTCTCTCCTTACCTCTTTATTATTTTTGTGGAAGGTCTTGGGAGACTGACCAAAAAGATAATAGCCTTGGTCTCTTGAAGGGTTTTTTGTGGGAAGAGATGAGCACGCAATTTACCACCTCCAGTTCATGGATGATACTTTGCTTATGGGGAAGCCACTCTTATGGAGGCATGTAGATTTAAGAAAATTTTAGAGGATTATCTAGATGCCTTTGGAGGATCCATGAATGTGTAGAATACAAAAGTGTTTTTCTTCAATACCCCCATTCGTGTCCAAGTGAATATTTGTAGGTTTTTCAACAATGAGAGGTTCTCTCTTCCGTTTAAGTACTTGGGCCTTCATTTATCTGACTCTAATACTAAAATACTAGATTGGAATAAAATTCTCTCCAAATTTATAAAGAGGTTGCAGGGATGGACTTTCATATGGATTTCCTCGATAGGTAGATTAATTCTTCTCAAGTTTGTTCTTCAAGTGCTCTCGGTCTACTTCTTCTCTACTTTATTAGCGCCTACAAAGGTTTTAAACCAGCTTAAAAAACTTCAAAAGGATTTGTTTTTTGGTGGTACCTCTATTGAAAGGAAATGGCCTCTTGTTTCTTGGAAATAAATTTGTAAACCTCTCTAGGAGGAGGCCTTGGTATCAAAGATCTTCAAATATTATACAAAGCCCTTAATGGAAAACTATTTTGAAGATTTTGCAATGGAGAGAACCTCTTTTGGGATAGAATTCTTAGATAAAAATATATCCTTGAGGTGGATTGTAAAGAGGTGATCAGGCTTGAAAATTTTCCTCTAGGGTCTTCTCTTTGGTCTAGCTTGATTTCTCATAGTGTGTGGGTGTGTTATGCTACCTTCTGGAAGATTAGGTATGGAAATCAAGCTCTCTTTTAGGAGGATGCATGGAACCAATATGATACTTTAAGAGAAGATAACTCCTTATCTGGTTTGAAATAGGCCTTTGAATAGGAGGGTTGGAGCCAAGTCAATGACTATTTTTAGGATCATCGCATTCCCCATGAGATTGGTAGGGTCACATTGCATGTTTAGAAAGATCCTTGGTCTTGGCCTAGTCGAATCAGGAATGTTGATAAATGTAATCTCTGGGGAATCATCTTTGGAAGGAAGCTTTCCTTTTGTAAGGGCCTGGACATGTTGTTTTGGGGAATTAGTGGAGATGGAAATTTTATTACCAAGAAAGCTTATAATTTCCTTATGGAGGTTAACTTCAATGGGGATTGGAATAGAATTTGGAAAAAAAAATGGAGGAAAGGAGTGTGGCCCAAGATCTCTATTTTTTTTTGGATGGTGGTGCAAGAAAAAATTCCAGCTGGTCATAAATTTATGAAGAGAGGTTACTCTAGACCCTTTAGATGCCCTAATTGTGAAGCTAAATCTGAAACCACTAGCCATCTCTTCATCTCGTGCCCCTTTGCTTAGTATCTTTAGAAATATTTTGCAAAATCCTAGAGAAAACCTCTCCATAATTTTAAATCTATTAGGGATCAGATAGTGGAATGGGGTGGATGAAAATTTTATCCTAATTATATGAAAGCCATTTGGGATTGGACCCTCTCTTACATTATATAAATGATCTGGATTTGAAGAAATAAAATTATTTTTAATGAAGAAAGAATTTCCAAATACTAAACCTAGCTTTCTATTTATAGGGTGGTAGCTGAATCTATTTTGGTCAAGAAATAAGAGGATTGGGATAAACCCTTGGATAGAAATCTTAGAGATATCAAAAATCAATGGTTGGACCAATATTTATATTATAAAAACATTTGGTGCCCAATCAAATAAAAATAAACATGTTAGGAATCATACTAATAAAAAAGGGTTTGTTAAGCTCAACTTTTATGGTGCGTCCATGGGGAACCCCAAAAAATTTGGTGGAGGTGGTATTTTTCATGATGACCAGAGGAATGTGAGAGGCCATTTTTTCTTTAGACTTGAAGATATCACTAATAATCATGTTGAGGCTTAGGACCTCTTAGAAGGACTGTTGTGGGCCCTTAAAAAAATTGGTAGAATATTTATGTTGAAGGGGATTCCCAGATGATCATCAACCAATTAAAAGACTAGAAAAAGTCCTCCTCTCCCTTTAATTGGAGGTTAGTGGATATTATTAAGACTATTAAATAATCCTATCACTCATTTCAGTCCTTGGAATTTTATCATGTGCAGAGATCTACAAAAAAGGTTGTTGATGCTATTGCTAATTAGAGAGTGGATAGAGGTTTGAGAGAGACCTACTAGATTAACCAGTTCGATGACATAAATGCTCCCAAGGACATCAAGCATAGAATTATTTATTTGATAAATAAATATAAGGAGGGTGTTGGTGGCACTAGTCATGGTGAAAGCAGGATGAAGAAAGTCTTATGATTAATGCTTTTTGCATTAGTTTTTTTTGTCTTGTATGTTTATTTTCTCCTATGTTTTTTTTTTGCTTTTTTTGTCTCGTTTGTTTATTTTCTCATGTTTTTTTGTTGTCTCATCTGTTTATTTTCTCTTGTGATGTATTTTGTCTCATATGTTTATTTTTATCATTTTTTTGTGTTTATAGATGTTTCTAGTTTATTTTTATTTTGTTTTTGTTTGTGTTTTCAAGCATGCTCTTTATTATGCCAAAGGGGGCAGGCTAGGTGCGAGCCCTGGGTGACTTTTGATAGAATAGATACCCCTACCTCCTTGGGACTTATCCAAAAATGGCACCCTAAAAGGAGTGTTTTCCACAAACAAAAAAAAAATATAAGATACAAATATGCATATATATGTAGATATGTAAAGATTTATGTTGTTCAATTTATCCTTAAGAAAAAAAAATTGCTTAAAAAACTTTTATTTGTTGGATTCATTCTTCTTGCTTGAAGGAAATATAATTGGATCGATGTATTTAAGGACTAATAATTAGCCTATTTAAATATACACTTGATGTGATTTATCCATTAGCCATAGGAAATATTGATTGATGATGATGTTTTTATTGATTAGACCATTAGCATGATGATATTGTGATTGTGATTTACCCCTTATCCTTAGAGCATTTTGATTGAGAATTTTCTTGTTAGCCTTAGGGTATTTTGATTGATATTTTCCCCTTAGACTTGAGGTATTTTGACTAATATTTTCCCCTTAGCCTTTGGGTATTTTTTTTAAGCATCCCCCTTGATATTAGGGTGTTGTGACCTAGACTTTTCCACTTAGTCTCAAGGAATTTTGATTGAGAGGTGCTCTTTAGCCTTGGGGTATTTTTTTTTAGATTTTCCCCCTTAGGCTTATATAATTTTAATTTAGAGGTTCCCTCTAGCCTTGGGACATTATGATTTAAATTTTTACCCTTAGCCTTAGGGAATTTTTCTTGAGAGGTTCCCTCTAGCCTTAGGGTACTATGATATATATTTTCCCCTTAGCCTTAGGAAACTTCAATTGATATTCTAATATGATTTGTCTAATAGAAAATGTCATGGAGGACTTATGCTAGATTGGGATAGCAAAAAATAATACCCCCACTTGGGAGAAAATTTTGTTGCAAGCTGATTACCCCCCCACACATAAGATATTAAGTAGGAGAAAGATTGATAGGGTTATAATTATTGTGTACTATCTTGGTGTCAATCATGTAACCAATGATGAAATACAAAAAATGGTTTGATTGATTATGTCATCAACACCTAAAAACTTCATAATATTCATAGATGTGATTTTAAGACCAATAAAGTTGATATATGTGATTTTGATACCAATAAAGTTGAGTACGATTCTTCAAAATAATTGTTAGGAAGATTAGATATTTGAATCGATAGAGATAGGTAGATTAGATAGATTACATCACTAATAGAGGTAGATCATAGACAGGTGATTAGATTGGGAGAGATAGATTCTTGAGAGTATATTGATAGAGAGATATGGTTAGATGTATCCAAAATAAAAAATATATATTTATAAGGATGGATTGATTGTGCAAACATTGATTTGATTTACAGAGGTGGGAATTGGGAGGATCCACCTGCATCAATCACCTAGTGCTAGTGGAATGCAATAATAAACTATCCTGACTAGAGGAATCATTTGTATTATTGTGTAATAGGTAATACAATCAGATACAAGCACCTATGCATAAAAAAATATTTCATCCAACATTCATGAAGACAAGCAAAAATGCAAGTAGAAAAATAAGTAGGCAAGCAAAGTAGACTCACATGCAGATTCAAGCATAATATCTATTAAGAGGTATTATATTTGGGAAGCATTTAGTTAGTAATTTTACACATTAAAATTTGTGAATTGAAATGATTTAGGACATAGGAGTATTAATGGATCCTCATGTATCACCCTAATACAATCCATTTATGGAGATGATATTTTCATATGATTCTCAAAAGACAATATTGATTTCATTGTCACTATCGAAGAAAAGGTAAGTGGGAATATGTTGACTATGGATGGGGATATACCCTATCCCATAGCCATCTAGCTAAAATTCAACCTCTAAAGGATATTTGATATCTTTTTTATGAATATATGGCCTTTTGTATTGATATCCCACGTTTGAGAGTGTTTGCTTCAGAATAGGTTACAAGTTTGACTAGTTTCATGAGTCTTACTATCATTTGAATGGGTAAGGGTTCTCACCATACATGTGATAATTGTTAGTAGTACCAACACAAATAAAGGAGTACATTTGAACCTTCCTAACATGCAAACCCATGGTTCAAGGATATAGAGGGAGTTTGGCTAGGTCCAAGAAAGATTGATTTTTATCTTACTCATTTATCTTAAGGTGGGTTTGATTAGTAATTTTGAATTGATTATTTATGTTTATTTGATCATCAGTTTGATTTTTAGATTTATTATTAGGATTATTAGATTGATAATTTAGATTTAAATACTTTAATGCATTATTGATATGAATTAAATACAAGGTATTTGATGAGGATGGGTTGAGGGAAGGGAAAATACTACCCTAATATTCCCTACTTCAATCACCTTGGAATAGGCAAATGGATTAAGGTGATTGGAAGAATAGATCACCCCCACTATGTTGTATTTTGAAGGTGGGAAATTTCTATACTAAATATTATTAGCTCCCTTTTTTCATGGTTTGGAATAAGAATATTGAAATATTCCACAATATTGATTTGAGGAAGGTTGTGAATTGGTGTTATTTAAAACAAGTTGGCCATTGTCTATCAGGTTTTGGATGAGGTTCCTATGATGCTTACATCTATTGGTTGAATTGCCATTAATATTATGGAAATAATAGTGCTCCTTAGGGAAGGACCAATGAGATTTATTCCTTTCTATATCTAATGTTTAATGGTGGGAGCTTGACTATGTTGAATTCAAGAAGTCAATTTAAGATGATTGATGAGGTTATTCCAGTTTAGTGAATTGTCACTTGGGTTTTTGTTCTTTGACTACAACAAGCTTTTGAAGTATTTATATAACATTAACATGGTTGGATTGTAATGAGTTAGTGACTCTATTTAATATAAGGTGCTTATTCTTGTTCCACATTTTTGGGTATGAGAAATATTTATTGTTATTTTTAGGAGTTTTGGTTTTCAGTTGCCCCTATTACAAAGGTAAGTTTCTACTCTCTTGGCCATTTCTATGGCATCTATAAAGGAAGACATATTGACCATATCTAGGTATAAGGCTATTTGTTCATTAATGTTTTCTATAAATATGTATAAAAGGTCTTTTGGTGGGGGAGGTATTGGAGTCTTCCCACCAAATCTCATCACCTTGCCATGAGGTCAATGTAATTCTCATATTTTTCTTGTTTAGTTTACAAAGTTCATTAATTATGGCCCTTTCTTCTATGTAGAACATAATTTCTTAACAAAAATTTTGAAAAGGTCTTTGAATATTTTGAGGGAATGCCTTGGTATTTGGTAATACTACTCTAAGGCAGGACCACTAAGGCTTTTGGGAAAGGTCTTAGGTAGGAATATCTCATCATTGGAAATGTTGCTACATGTCCTAAATAGTTTAAAGTGATTAATAGGGTCCTCATTCTTGATATACCATTAAAACTTAGGGGTTTTTAAGTTAGGGTAAAGGGAAAAATAAATATTCAGGGATCTAGAGGTTGATTGCACAAGTCCTTATAGGATTACTTGTGGTTGAAAGAGGATCCTTCAATAGAGGCCATTTGTTTCTTTAGTTGCTCCAATTGTAAGGTTAAAGGTTTAAATACAAAATAAATAGGATCAAATGGTGTATGAGGTATGTGTGGTAGGATAAGAAGACCTTTATAGTTGATGTAAGAATAAGGTTAATATATTGGGGCATATGATATTGATAATGGCATCATATGGCTCATCCCCAAGCTATTTAGAATAAATTAATAAATAGATGCATGATTAGAGATTGTGGGCATAGATTTTTGAGTGAAACTCATGTTTGTATTGATGAGGTTAGAAGAAGTGTTGACAAAGGAATATAATATTATAGTGCTAGGAGGTACATCCAATCTAGGAATTTAAGTCATGTATGGTTGTTATGATGTAGGGAAAATTGTATAAACCCTTAACAATTCCTCAAGAGGAGGAAAAGATGGTTGGTATCCTAAGGAAAATGGGATATCCTGCATCCCAACATTAATAGAGGTAGTGATCATAGGAGTGAAAATAGTTGATGCATTAAGGTTTGTATTTAGGGGATTGGGGTTAGGTTGCAAGGGATGATCCATGAGGGAGTCCTCCCCTAAATAAGTGCTATGCTTATTTTTTCATCCCTAGGGATGACAAGGACAACATATTTATGCTCTTGTAAAGAGGGTATCATATGATCAAAGGACCTAAGGACCACTCTATTTTGTCCATGATGAAAGGGGATTAGATAAACCAAGGGTGTAACACCCTCACCTTATCTTTCAAATATAGGGTTCTTAATAGTGTAATGATCTTTATGTTTTTCCACTAGAGGTTTAGGATGAGTGGCCAATTGATATACTACCTTACAAATCATGTAGTATATTTCAACTACTAGGAAGTGTAGTGAAATTTAACTACACTATAAAAATCCTACCAAAAGGATGAATTTTTGAGTAATATTACCACCCAAACCTAATTTTGTAGAAAAGCAAGATTAAAGATGATCGGTTGTAATAACTTACATTTAATTTTGTTAATCTAGGTTAATATAGGTTAGATTTAAAGAGTAGAAATCTAGTATATATTGTACCATAGTAATTAATTCTTAAGCTTGATTTCGATCTCTTTTAGTCTCAGGTTTTGCAAAAATTGAAATAAAATGAAATTGTGCTTGAATTAAAGAAATGCAAACTATGACTTAGTCTATAAGAGTATGTGAGGATCCACGTATGATTTAATGATTCATAGTATACCCAGGTGTTGTAGGTAAATTGGAGAGGAGAGGGCAATCCTCCAAGGGAGGTCCCAGGTTCAAATCTCCACCCTACCAAAAATCTAAATTGGGTATCCAAAATCCAATTGATAATGTTGGTGCGAGCAGGGTCGGGTGAGACCCATGGGTGACTTTTATGGTTTAGAACCCCCTGTTTGTGGTCTCTCAGACCAAGGTGGCTCCGTAAGGGGTTTTTCGCTTTTAAAAAAAATGATGCATAGTATAATTCATAGTTATTTATTGTGCAACTTAATTAAGTTTATTCTCTAAGACTTATTCTACATTCTAACTCTATCTACCATGTTTTGGGGGAAGAGATTTAGGTACTAACCTTTTGGAGTGGGCCTTGCCTCAGGAAAGTTAGTATTAACCCCTTCCCATTTTTCTACTCTACTTTAACTTCAGTAATATACTCTCATTTAATTAATCTAATGCTTAATTATTTCATGGTTGCAGGGAAACAGAAGAAATGGAAATTACCAAAGTGAGCAAAATGTAAAGAAATTATAAGATATAGTTACCATATTCCGAAGAAAATATTGTTGCTTTATTATTAAAAATTCAAATGTACATAGTTGCACATCCAGATTTCAGAAATTGTATACATAGGCTTACATTAGAAATAATTGCAGATTAGATATTTTTTTCCATTAGACCTTTTCAAAGGTCTCCCTATGTAATATATAATATGACTTGGACAATTATGAATATGACTCTTCCATGTATTTTTCCATGTGGCATTGTGGACTTGATAATGCGACAACTATGCACTTAATAGAAATAATCTAAACTAACATAATTCCTAACCTTCTTGGACTCAGTAAATAACCTAAGTGGTCCAAGTGGTGATTCATGAATGAACATAACAACATAATACTAACTTAAAAATTTTGCAAGATATAACACATAACCAGATGCCCCTTTATTCACGATAAGGACATAACAATCTTGCGTAAGAATCTAATCAACCTAAAAATATTCTAATTTCATGACTTTATAAAACAACTTTACAATGGCTTCATTTATCATAATATCCTCATGAATAATATTTGATAAGTCAACCAACTATGTTGACTATAATCCTTTGCTGCCATGTAAGAGCACCATGATGTCACTAATGTGGCATGCAACATCGATCAATTGACTTGGTCAAATCTCTTCTGTAACTTTTGGTGAAATATATTTTCAGTAATAGTCTTCAGTAACTACCTTCTGTAACAGTAATCAGCCACTGCTCTATCACTACATCTAGAGTCTTCTTAATCCATTGTCCTTATGTCCATATTATCAGGTCCGAGTTATATTTCGAAGCTTTTGCTACTGCATCGTGCACTTGTGGAACATCCTTCAATATTTCCTTGCATAATCATACACAACTTGCATGTATTTTGCAAAAAAATAAATACATTTGTCAAATTAATCACATCCATCATTTTAACTAATAAATCATGGAAATAAGTAAGAATAACCACTTAAAATATATTATAACCACAATTAAAATATAGAAATGAAACAATTTACTATAGAAAATACATGCCAAATAATTACTCATCATTTTCCCCCAAACTAAAATATATGCATGTCCTCATGCATGTGAAGAAAATGAGGTTTCAACAAAATGTCACAGATATCACAAATATTACACATGTTTCACACAACATACTACAAATTAAAGTATTTTAAGAAATTTTACACATTTTCTCAAAAATTTACAATTGTATGAAACAACAAAAAGAATACAAATATATTTTCAGAAATGATCAAATAGGTCTATTATGCATGGTTTCTAGAAATCAGTAGTAGCAGTATAAAAAAACAAATATTTTTAGAGATCTTTATGAATATACCAAAAATTTTCAATTGCAACACAGGTTCTACATAAATGTTTGCATCAAATATTTTAGATTTTCACAAGAAATTGTTTATAACAACACAGATATTACACAGGCTATTAATCAGATTAAAAATAAAATAATAACTTTTTCAATCATCTATCTGAAGACTGTCTGTAACAATTTTACATAAAAGAAATAGTTGCAGTAATGAACACAAAATATATAATCATTATCTGATGGATGAATTAGCACTTATATGTTTTGTCAACAAAAACTGTTTGTAATTCTTCATATCATGATAGTTCCTAATAGAAAAATGAATTTTCAAAATCGTTTCACTTGTGATATCCTACAAAAATTGTAACATTAAGCACTACATAAACAAAATTTTCTAAACATAAAACAATGTCTACATCATTATTTACAAAGATACATACATATACCATAGAAAATATATCAACAAAAATAAAACATTTAAACACAATAATATATAAGTATCAAATACTCAGTCTAAAAATCATAAAAATATTAAGCAATTTATCAGTTCATCCAACTTGTGTCTGTTGGGTGGACATTCTTGATGATGGAGGTCTTGTTGGCAATAATTTGTGTTCATGCTTCACTTTTTGCACTTGCACTTTGGCCTTATTCTCATCGATCGATATCTCGACCATGACTGTTTTGATATGCTCTACCTCAATGGAATCCTCTCCCTACACTATATATTGCTTTTTGGAAGGTGGGGGCTTCTCAACTGATGCAACTACATTATTGATAACCACGTTAACTTCTGGAGACATCCTGACATCTAAGACCATATTTCTTGGTGTAGTTTCTATTTTTGTGGAGAGACCCTAATATTTAGGTTGATTCTATTGCATCAAACTAGCAAGTGGTAGCGAACTCTCTTCCTCAAGGAGCTTGGAAAAGTCAAAGGGATTGTTGGTGTAGGTAATTTTACTAAAATTGATAGAATTGTTTTGCTTTCTACTGTGGTGGAGGTTTTATTGGGATAAGCATAAACAGGTGGTGGTCGGTTGATGAAATCAACAGGTTTTGTCACCCTATCCGCTATGAGTTGTTTTAGCATGTCTACCAGAAGGGTGAAGGCACATTGGACTAGTTTTGAATGCTTTATGAAATCCTTCCTTAGTATCAATTTTTATCTATAAAATAGTGTTTTGTACCCAAAGGTGCGACAAAGTTTCAGCAGATGGTTCAAGTGTGGGTAAGTTAGATTCGTGTCGTGACATATCTCCTTTCTCATGAGTTTCATGAGTGTGTTTTTGATACTGAGTCTTTAGTGTAGGTTGGGTTGGCTTAGTAGTTTTGGTGGGTCAACATTTTCATTTTGGGATCTTAGGCTCCTCCTCCTAACTTTCTAACTCATGATCCTCCTTAGATGGACTTTCTTCTTGAAGCTCATTTTTGGTAGACTCAGAATATTCTGGTAGGTTAGACTCTTCAACTATTATGTTCTAGGCTACTTTTACTTCATGTGCTCTTTTCAAGACTAGTAATTTGATAAGGTCATGATGTGCGATAAAATGAAGTTTAGGTTTTCCATGAGATTTCTTAGGTTGAACACGAACAACAGTGGATTTTAGATATTGAAATAGAAAACTGGGTAGGTTTATGATACAATCATTATTTTCTAAAAATTTTAAGTTTATCAACATTCAAAGATGATAGGCTGTACAGGTAGACATTCGACCCTCTAAAGTAAAGAACTTAATGATCAGGACAGTGGCCTCCTACTACTTGAGAGGAAGTGTAGAGGTGGCGACGCCCTTAATACATACCTCTTTATCATGAATGATAGTGCATTTTTCACCAAATTTTTCCACTAGTTGGGTGACACTTTTAGAGGAATTCTTGTAATAAGGCAACCCTACTTTCGGTAGACTTAGAACTTTGAAGATAACACTAGGGCTTAGGTCAAAATGAATATCCCCAATTTTGGTGGTCATTTTTCAGGGTTACAGTTCATAATAAATTTCTTAGCAACCCCCTGGTCATGCCCCCAAAACTTTGTGAGGGCATCCCACCACCTAGATTTTTGGAATAATTTCTTTACAGAATTGCTAGGATTATGTGTTTCAATAGATGAGGGCTCACTTATTTTTTGAAACATAGAATGGTTCATGGTTTAGAGCAAGAATGGATAGGGTAATTTGAAATTAAACGGGGTGGTTTTCGAGTTTGATTTTTAGCAGCTTGAAAGACCTGCAAGATTATTTTATTTTACAAAAGAAAACTTTTGATATGTTGCAGAATAGAGAAAAATTTATCATTTCAAAATCGTAAAAATTTCTTTTTTTTGAAAATAATTTTATGTTTCGTAGTGACTTCTTTCATTGACAAAAACAATTATAATTTAAAATCTATCTATCTATGTATGCAACTACAAAAATATATATACCTATGTGTATATGATAGAGATATTAGAGTATAATATATCTTTGTCTTCTGAGACTTTTTACAACTAAAAACAAATTTGAAATGATTAGAATATTACCTTCCATCGTTATCTGCTACTATCACATTTTGGTCACCTATGAAAAAAATTTGTAAATCCTTGTCGATTATCATCCTTTGCTCATATTTTACCTTTTTTACTCAAAATTTTGCTTGCTCTCAGCAATTATTCCCTTTTGCACTTGATTCGAACCCTCAATTTCATTTTTTTAGAAAATTCGATAGATTTTCGGCTAGGTTGTAGAGAGTTTCCGTTCGACGTTCAGTACCTTCTACGAAAGGAAAATGAATTAGGGCTTATTTTAGCCATGCAACAGATCTGGACCATTTTTTAATCCTAAATTGATGGTAGCAACTCTTATCAAAACTTAGCAAATCACAACCTTCAATTTTGTTTTAATCAATGGTTTAAATCGTGAATTCGTGTCACCTTCATGTAATTGGTTGAAATAAAACTTCTGTTTTGGTTTCGTGGTGAAGATTCTAGACCTAGCACATATTTTTGCATTAATCACATCCCTTCATAGAGTTTTTAATCAACGAACAATGTTTTCCATTTGCGTCAATGTTGGCCATTGGTTGCATGTGCCACATGTTGATCATTGTTGATGAGTTTAGGGTTGTTAACGTCCTTTCTTGGAGTGAAATTTACCGCCACTACGTGGGAAGGGTAAGCATAAGTTGGCACCAATAATTGTCACCTCTTTAGTCATCGGTGTAACTAAAAACTTATTTAAATTTCACACATTGTGCGTATGTGGCATGCGTTCATCAATTATTTTAAGTTTTCACCCATGTATGCCATGTGTATTTTCCCTTACATATGTACGTTATGTGTACCATTTTCCTTTACCATAGTGTTTTATGCCCAAATTATAGTCCATCGTGTCATATAACTACTTCCTTCTATGTTTCACTAGCTTTGATGTTCGTGTCATCTATGCTCTTTGTCATCTTGTTGACATGGAGAAGCATCAAACTCATGGTCGATGCCTACCCTTTTTATGGTCAACCTTTCATGCTCTGATGTCTTTTATTCATTGGCTCTCAATCCGTTAGCATAGACTTCAGGTTTTAATTTTAATTTTTCATTATCTTTCATTGTGTCATCGTTTAGACTAGTCCCATGGTAGCTTCTATTAACTCTGGCATCCATGTGTATCGATAGTTGGTTCCTTTGAAACTTTATGGTGAGCCTCCATGTGTTCATATAGAGCATCTACACTTTCAAAATATAATTAAGGATAGGATATATGTGGCACCATCTTGAGTGTGTTCGTCACATGCTAAGGTTTACCTTTACATATGCGTGGACAATATTTCGGTATACTTACCAATGTAAAGAATTTTTAAAGTTTAAGTTTTAATTTGATGCCTTAGTCCATATGCTAAAGGTGGTAAAAAGGGTATTATAAATATTCATATATTTTCTCTCCCCAAACCTTTA
The DNA here is from genome assembly GCA_028583015.1 of Wollemia nobilis. NCBI lineage: Eukaryota > Viridiplantae > Streptophyta > Pinopsida > Araucariales > Araucariaceae > Wollemia > Wollemia nobilis. The sequence goes on from JAQPPZ010016361.1 coordinate 1,330,404, forward strand.
TTGATAAATTCCTTTTATGATCTGTATTGTCACATTATTTTATATTTAGCATTGATGTGTTCTTTCATATTCTCGGTTGACACATTTTACCATGTTTTGGATTACCATGTGTCACTTATACTTGGGTCAATTTATATATCGACACTTAGAAATATTTCATGGTGTGTGTTATGAATGTCGTCTACGAATGGCACTTACAGAAGATTACTACAAAAGATTGTTACAGAAAATTATTATAGAATATATCTACAAAATATGTTTACAATAAACATCTATGGAAGACATCTATAGAAAACATCTACGGAATACATCTATAGAAAACATATATGGAATACATCTATGGAAGACATCTATGGAAAACATCTATGGAAGACATCTACGAAAGACGTCTATAGAAGACATCTACGAAAACTATAGTTGTTAGAGTTGAGAAAATACTTTACCTGATTCTTCCCTCCAAATTGTATTGTGAAATCCGTATACCTTTATTTATCCTCCCCTAAACTATAAATTTGTCTATATAGCCAAAACAAGATGAAGGGTGTTTTGTTTATATTGGTGGATAGTATAATAATGAGTTTTATCTATGGGGGTTTATTATAATTTTTGTGATTGTGCTTCCTGAAAATCATTAAGGAGTATCCAAGTGAGAGAAAAATAATTATTATAAATATTGATATCAGTCATTAGTGTATATAAAAATAGATATCCATCATAGGCTTGGATAATTGCATTTACTTGGAAAAATGGAATAGATATTATCTCGATGGATTTTTTCTAAAGGGTGCAAAGTTTTGAGAGATACAAGCCACATATTTGTAAGATAAGATGAACTATAGTACTTCCATAGGAATTTGCTTCTGAATTTTGCTTGTGTATGATAGTCTAGGGTTTTTTTACAAAGACTCAAACTTCCTAGTGATTTTGAACAAATTCATCTACTTATTTCACAAATCAATATGATGTTAAAGTCATCCTAATATTTTCAAACCTCTCAAGGACAAACTGTGTGTGCAGTGAGTATTCATTCCCAATTATGAGTAAGGATTCTGTAAGACAATGGTCACTTTTTCCACTAAGCTAGCTTATTTATGAGCGTCCATAGGTCTTGTCCAAACTTAGCGCTACTACGTAGGGATACCTTATTTCCAGGAATGTTTCATTCAACCTATTATTGTAATGAGGATCACCCTATGGTTTTCAAGATACTAATAATTCCAGGGATTCAAGATCTTTTACCCTTATTTGAATTTTCTTGGGATACTTGCTCATTTTGTGAGGAGCAAGGGATATTTATTGCCTTTTTTTGGGGTTCTTGCTTATTTTTAGGGGAAGCAAGAAGATACTTTTGAGATACTTGCTTGATTATATAAGGAACAAGGGATTTTTTTTTTGTGAAGGGGTAAGAACTTTGGGGAGTTAGATTCCCAACCACTCTATCAAAGTCTTGATGGGAATTTGATCCTATCCTTACTATTCTTCTCCTTTTATTTCTTTCCAGGGATGAAGGGTGAGCTTTTCCTTTTGCCAACTCATTAGTACTCTAGACCATGTGCATAGATGGATAAGCAGGGGAAACCTTTTACTCAATGGCAGTAGTGACTTATGAATTAATCCTTCCAATTCTCACAATTTTTTTTATATGTTCTAATGTGTGTGGTCCAAGATAAAACTTGATTAAATAGGAATATCTTACATCAAAATATTGCTTGACTTTCAGTGAAAATTTACTCAAAACACTAGTGATGGTTGAGTAATTGAAAACAACTAGATTTTATCTAGCAAACAAGGTATTATGCAACATGTGGTAGTCATTTTCCTACAAAATCTTAAATAAATGTCCTTTTGGGCTATTTTTGAAAAATTGAGACTAAAAAGTTGATGAAAATTAAGGTACAAATATAGAAAATGTAGGAACTCCATTATGAAACAAAGGAAGCATAATATATTTTTTTAGGAGGGAGTTTATTATTCAATAGTTGTTGATTGCAGTTCAGAGATACACTGTAAATCAAACTCTTGCTTAGGGTGGTGTATGAATTTTTTTCTTTAGATAGTGGCTTCTTGTATAGCTTAAATATCTGCCCCTTAAGTAGTGATTTTCTAGTTGAGTTATCAATAGGCTTTGAGTTTTACTACACCTTTTCCAAATATTTTCTAATTGAAATTTTCATAATACTATATGTTTGTCCTCCCACTTTATAATTTTGTTGATTTAGTCCTGTATAGTACCTCTAGTTTATTTCATTATTATTATTATTATTATTATTTTATTTTATTATTAATATATATAGATATATATAAATATAATTTATTTTTATTTTATTTTATATATATTTATTTATTATTTTTTTTATTATCATTTATAATAATATAAATATATATATTGTAATAATTCCTAGAGGTTTATTGTAGTAGACTATCTTAGACTGTTTTCCACCATCTAGCAACCTATATTTTATTCTCCTTTTATCTCTCTTTGGTTTTGGTTTTGTTTGAGTTTTGATTTTGATTTTCTATTTTACTCCTACTGTTTCCAAGTTTAGATATAAGTCATAGCAAATGAATTTATAGCTATCCTTAACATAACAGGAAAGAAATGAAATAAATTTTTTGAACAATCCTAATGTTTTGCTAAAATTAGGTGTGACTCACATTCCTATGAATCCATACAACCAATATTAGCACACTAGGAGTAAAATGAAATATTGCTAGAAAAGTAAAATTTAACAATCCTAATGTTTTGCTAAAATTAGGTGCGACTCACCTTCCTATGAATTTGTACAGCCAATTTTAGCACACTAGAAGGAAAAAAAAATACTTGAAAAGTAAATTTTGCTGGAAATGAAATTGCTAAAATAAAAGGTAAAACTATTACTACTTCTTTGATTATTAGGAGGGTTTCACTATGGTTGTGTCACTCAACCATACCTACTTCCTATTTTCTATAGGTCCTAAGCCAATTTTAGGGGTATTTCACTATGACTATCTCACTCAGCCATACCTACTTCATGTTTTCTCTACAGGTCCTAGATCAAATTAAGCAATAATAATCACCCAAAGTAGGAAAAACTTGTAGGAAATGAAATTTGCAGGAAATAAAATTTAAACTATGAAAGCAATAAAATGATTCCTCAAGAGAAAATAACCTGGCAACATCGAACAAAGGGACTTGTTGGGACAATCCAGTGCCAATCTGACTCGTATGCCTTCCTACATACAAGTAAGCTTCTCCTGGCCACTCTGACTTGTATGTATTCCTACATACAAGTAAGCTTCTCCTTGCCACTCTGACTCGTATGCATTCCTACATACAAGTAAGCCTCTCCTTTTTGCACTACCAAATAGTTTTTATGATTAACCACTACGACAATACTCTCCCCAACAACGACACTAAAATGATCGACTGTAATAGCTTACATTTAATTTTGTCAATCCAGGTTAATCTAGGTTAGATTTAAAGAGTAGAAATACAATATAGATTGTACCATAATAATTAATTTTTTAATATTGATTCTGATCTCTTTTAGTCTCAGGTTTTACAAAAATTGAAATAAAATGAAATTTTTCTTGAATTAAAGAAATGCAAACTATGACTTAGTCTATATGTGTATGTGTGGATCCACATACTATTTAATGATGCATAGTATAATTCATAATTATTTATTGTGCAAATTAATTAAGTTTATGCTCTAAGACTTATTCTACATTCTAACTCTATCTACCATGTTTTTGGAGAAAGAGATTTAAGGACCAACCTTTCAGAGTGGGCCCTGCCTCCAGAAGGTTAGTATTAACCTTTTCTCCTTTTTCTACTCTACTTTCACTTCAATAATATACTCTCATTTAATTAATATAATACTTAATTATTTCATGGTTACAAGAAAATAGAAGAAATGTAATTTACCAAAGTGAATAAAATGTAAAGAAATTATAAGATACAGTTAACATATTTCAAAGAAAATATTGTTGCTTTATTACTAAAAATTCAAACGTACATATTTGTGCATCCAACTTTCAGAAATTGTATACAAAGGATTACATTAGAAATAGTCGCAGATTAGACATTTTCTCCATTAGACCTTTTCAAAGGTCTCCCTATGTAATATATAATATGACTTGGACAATTCTGAATATGACTCTTCCACGTATTTTTCCATGTGGCATTATGGGCTTGATAATGCGAAAACTATGCACTGAACATAAATAATTTAAACTAACATAATTCCTAACATTCTTGGACTCAGTAAATAACCTAAGTGGTCCAAGTGGTGATTCATGAACAAACATAATAACATAATATTGACTTAAACATTTTACAAGATATAACACATAATTATATGCCCATTTATTAATGGGAAGTACATAAAAATATTGCGTGGGAATCTAATAAACCTAAAAATATTCTAATTTCATGACTTTATAAAATAACTTTACAACTTCATTTATCACAGTATCCTCATGAATAATATTTGACAGGTCAACCAACTATGTTGACTGTAATCCTTTGCTGCCATGTAAGAGTTCCATGATGTCACTAATGTGGCATGCAGTGTTGGTCAATTATCTTCGTCAAATATATTCTATAGCTTTTGGTGAAATATATCTTAGTAACAGTCTTCAGTAACTACCTTTTGTAACAGTAATTAACCACTACTCTATCACCGCATCTAGAGTCTTCTTAATCCATTGTTCTTATGTCCATATTCTCACATTCGAGGTGTATTCCGAAGCTTGTGCTACTACATCGTGCACCTGTGGAACGTCCTTCAATATTTCCCTACATAATCATACACAACTTGTGTGTATTTTGCATAAAATACATACATTTATCAAATTAATCACATCCATCATTTTAACTGATAAATCATGGAAATAAGTAAGAATAACCACTTAAAATATATTATAACCACAATTAAAAGATATAAATGAAACAATTTACTATAAAAAATACATGCCAAATAATTATTCATCAAGATGACCTAAAGCCTTATTGATCTCTCAAGTATCTAGTGCTACAAAAATGCCAAATATCCTAACAAGGGAAGGCCTTTGATGAAAATTGCTAGAAAATTCTAAACTTCTTATGCCATGAGGCTTCACTAACCAACCAGATCAAATAGATAATAGATCATAGCCTTTTTTATGGTAGCTAATATAGACCTCACTATTGGTAAGAGTCCTAAAGCATTTTTGGTGACAACTAAAAGGGCTCTACCTTTGACGAGATTTTATCCCATTCAATGGTTGTAGACTCACCCATCATCTAGATGGGTGGGCTTGGAAATTAAACTTCACTCAACATATGATGGGTCCTATAGAGATTGAACACAAAGGACCCTTAGGAAAGAAAAGTTAGGAACAATGGAGGAAGAAATGGAACCCGAGATGTTTAGTCAAGGGATCAATAAGATAAGCTCCTATTTTCATCAAGAAGGAGCTTAGTCAGCAATATACAAAAACACAAGCATCCTAGAGATTTCAAGTACTAAAACCTCTACAAATTAATAGGTCAAACACAATATGATGTTTGGTAATCCCTATTTAAAGATCATTTTAGAACTTAAAAAATAAGCAAGGAGTGGGTCGACAATGAAAAACATGTATTGGAATGGGAGATGTTCTATAAGGTGGTAACTAGAAATCCAACTAGCATTCAGGATTGAAGGACCTATCTGGACCCATAATAGTTTCTAGTATATTGTTCTAGAAGATTAAGCAAATAATTATGGACTTAAAGTTTCTTAAAATCTACCTATTTTGTCAAGCCAAAAGCACTTGTCTAAACGAGCTTGGTGCAAGAACTACAAAGAAGGAAAACCAATATTTTGTGTGGAAGTAAGCAAGGCAATTCAAAATATTTGGAAAGGTGAAGAAATTATAATATGGAGAGTGTTCAAGATTAGAAAGGAAGCATGCTAGAGCCTTTTCTTGCTAATGTTAGCAAAGCACATTGAAAATCTTACCATGGCCAATAGTCACTTTGCCTTTGAGCTAAAATCCAAAAAGCTAAGGCAGGTTGGAACATTTTTATAATGACATTAGCTTAATCTCCAAAAGGTTTTGGCATGGTGAAAATGCTTGCATTAAGCATGAAAGATAATCTGAAAGGTAAATTAAATGAGCAACATCCCATACTAGAGTTTCTTGGCAAGATAGATGATGTCAACATCAATAATGTTTGACATGCTTACAAAGCAACATTGCTTAAAGAAAACCAAACACTTATGGATTAAAATGGTTAAGCCTAAGTTACTAATTTTCAGAGCCTAAAAGCAATAATCACTTTGTCTAAGCATAATGGATGATCCTACAAATCATAATTGCCTGATAAAAAATGTACTGAATATTCCAAGTGGTTCTAGATCATCCCTCATCATGTAGAGCCATTTTTACTAATAATTATACATAGTTTTTAGCTTTATTTTAGCATAGAAAAAACTATAACTAAGGGAATATCCCTCATTATAAAGGGTAAGATGTTTTAGTGTTTTATTGTCATTGGCTAAATGTTTATGCTATTCTAATGATATAAAGAGTTATTTAACTTACCTCAATTGAAGTATGAAGGAGTGGTAATCTCTATAATTATATATGATTACAACATTTCTATTTAGGATTTAATTAAATTCTTTGTATTAGGGTTGATTCTATTTGATATGCTTCAATAATTAAAGTGTTATCTATTAGGTTTGAATTTGTTTAACTTTATTTGATTGGAGCATTTGGGGTGTTGAATGATGTAATATTTATGCTTACAATATTTCTCCATAGCTTTGATTGAATAGTCTATTAGGATTTTCTTGTATTGGATAATTGATGCTCATTTAGCTAAAATAAATGTTCTTAGTTGAGCCCCAACTGTATTAATCATACTATCTATCCCTAACACTTTTATCAACCCTACTTTTTCTCTCAATCCCCAATTTTTGTCTATTGAACTTGCATAGTAGGATGTAGATAAAGAATCATCCTTATTTAGAGGTTGTATTAGAATAAAATTCTAAACTTTACAATCTTAACATTGGTCTAGGGTGGATACACACAATGTCCAAGAAAAAGGACCCAGGTATGTTTATTAAATTAGATATTTCTAAATCCTATGATAGAGTATATTGGTCCTTTATGCAAAATATTTTAGAAAAATGGGCTTTGTAGAGGGGTGGAGAGATTGGGTTAAAGCATGTACACATACTACATCATTCTCTATTCTAGTAAATGGTAGTGTAGACATCTAAAATACATCATGTTTAGGAGACTACTCATATGGGCACATTCATAGACCATATGAATCATATTGGACCTTTCCAAGACCTAGCAGTGGTCCTAATCACTCAAAAAAAGGGCAGTTCTAGCCCATCTAGGCTTAGCTGCTCTCAATAAGAGAAACCACCAAATATAGCCATTGAAGCTGATAGTGGTCACACCTAGCCACTACTTTGAATATTGACTAGCACCATGCACAGTCTGGTTGTGAATACGAGCCTATATCATTTAGTCTTACTGCACCTTGCATTACTTACGGGTGGATTTTGGTGAGGAACTTCCATAGTTCCTCCTAACTGCCCCTTTAATACCAATTTGTTACTGATTCTTCCCCTTGGGATGATCATTTGCATGTAAATTTGGATTTTGGCTTCTCTAGGAAGCCAATATCCAGATCCAAATCTGAAATAGAGAGGTATACATATGGACTCTCCTAAGAAAAGCAAAAGATTCGTGAATATCAAAATTTTGTGCAGCAAAGGCCTGGCCAATCATAGAGTGAATCCATACCCCCTTTGAGGAGCATCAAAGTGTTGTTTTACTAAGCTACATCTATGCACATACTTTTAGATCTATTTACTCTTCACCACCAATTAGTGTACCAGACATAATAGGTGACCCATGAACATTAATTGAAGCAAGGAAGATAGTGCTACAACCCCTATTTCATGAGGAGAAGATCTTCATTTCATAGTTGCTATCATTAACAGTGGTCCACAGGCATCACCTAGGATTTTTAGATATTAGTTTCCTAGTTCTAGCTTAGATCTAATTATTGCTTTGATTTATTAATTAGTTCTAGCATAGATATGATTTCATTAACACATTTACATTGTATTTTTGAGTTTTCTATGCATTTATCGCTTAGTTTATGCTTGCATTTTAATATTATCATGCTCATATATCATATTTATCATATATGCTAATAAGAGCCTCTTTCGAATAGGCTACCCATGCTAATAATAGTATTTCATTGTTTCTATGCACGTAGGGTTACAGGTTTACAGGATCGATTCAAGGCATCCAGTGCATAAGATCCCTCCAAGGTAAGAAAAGGATAAGGAAGCATATATAAGCCCTCATACAAGTTCGTATGTGATATTGAGAGGCCTACGAAAGTGCATCATCCATTTGCAAGGGGGACATCATTTTTCTACACCGTTACTCCGCTTGTATCTCTTATTGTATCAAATTGGGTATCCCTTAGAGGGACTGATATGTATCCAGGATTTGTAAAGAGATTAATAATAAAATAAGATTTCTTTATCTTATCATTTACATGTTATGTTATTTATTGATTTACGTTATTCCATTTTGATATAGTATTGCAATTAGAGTTCTCGAGGTCACACAGATGGTGATCACGGTGGGACCCCCACCAGGTTTTTGTTTTCTATTGATTTGTTGATGTTTTATTGTATTTTTTGTGTGCAATTTTGGTTGCTCTGGTCAAAAAAACCCAACAAAGCTTGGCTGCTCTTGCAGTAAATGACCAATAGTAGTCGATCTTATCAATAGTGGCCAGTAGAGAAGTGTAGCATAGGGTAGCATTTTCATCATCAGATGAGGATTTGAGGTTGGTAGCATTCCATAATTTTTTGTCTTTCTCTGTCTGCAACTTATTTTTAGAAAATAACTTAAATCATATTTTTATTAAGGAAATATAAGAAAATATGGAAGAAAAATATATTTGAAGCTTCTTATATTTTTTTAGCTTTCCTCTAGGTGCTACTAGGAATAGCGGACCTTTGTTTTCAAGGTTTGCCCTAGTCTCCATCATTCTAGGCTTTTGTGTGTTTAAGCTTGCTTGCATGTGGCCCAGCTAGAGGTCATTACATCATAAAGTAGGAATTACATCAAATTAATTTAGATCAGTTAGAGATGCATTTTCTAAAATCAAACATTATTTTTAGGCATGTAGGAAAATAGTCATGAATGCTCTCTAATGCATATTTTTCCATTATAAAAATCTAAAAAGAACCCCACACACCATGTATCACTTTAACGCTAGTGAGTTGGAGGTCATGACCAACCACTGGTAGAGATCAGCGAGGTGGCTTTCATCTCCACCCGCTACCTCAAATCCCATGTACCTATTATTATTGGCCAATATTGGCTCCAAGATCCATCATAACCCATGGAAAATTTGCACGTATATCTATTTGAAGAGGTATATCATTGACTACGGGTGAACTGGGTGAGGACCGAGAGGACCTGTGCTTCTTGACCATGTGTGGACTTCATTACCACACATTATAGGTTGGATTACATGGCCTGGATTTCATCACTAGGTTGTTGAGCTACAAGTATACAGGTGAAATTCATTTCAACACAAGAATACCATCCAACAAAATATAAAATACATGACACAAGGTCTTATTTATATACAATGCATCAAAACACACAAAATAGCTTAGGGAACACACATTAATCCTTAAATGAGATAAACATTTGTTTGCTTTGCTTATGTGGTTTGAAATTGACATAAGAATATAATTCACAATTCATTATGGTATACACATGGAGCAACCGCCCTCCATCCAATACCAAGGTGAAAACTGATGCTTCACACACTCACTATCATAATAGCATTGAGCTATCCACCCATAGTGTTGCTGGATAAAGTTCAACAAGTCTTGAGGGTGACAACTCAACCCTTTGGGGGAATCCTTGAGAAACCCTAGTGAGAGAACCGTATCCTGATTATTCTCATAGTAAACATGCAGAGGCATCAAGGCCTTCATAATCACATAGACATGAGGAGGCCTCAAGGCATTCATAATCACATAGACATGAGGAGGCCTCAAGGCCTTCATCATCACACAAAAATGAGGAAGCCTCACAACATTCATCATCACATAGACATGTAGAGGCCTTAAAGCCTTCATCATCACATAGACATGAGGAGAACTCAAGGTCTTCATCATAACATAAATATGAGGAGGCTTCAAGGCCTCCCTCATCACACAGACATACGAAGGCTTCAAGGCCTCCATTAGTACACATACATGCAGAGGCCTCAAGGCCTCCATCATTACATAGACATGTGGAGGCCTCAAGGCCTCCATCAATACACATACATGCAGAGGCCTCAAGGCCTCCATAAAAACACATCATGAGGAGGCATCAAGGCCTCCATCATCCCATAGGCATGTAGGGGCTACAAGATCCCAAACTTCACATGATACACTTAGGATAGATCAGCCCACTAAGGGGCAAGACATTAGGGCTACACCCAGTCATAGACCCAGGATATCCTATAGCCTCCCTGCATATGGGAGGATACCCCTATATTATGAGCTCATTGGTGCTAATAGAAATCCATAGGATCGGTCGTGGAGGACCAGATAGCTTGATGAAATGGATCGAGTTCCCTTGAGATCAACTCCAAGAAGCATTGCTACTGCACATTATGCTTCAGGAAGTTCATGTAGCATAACCACTAGGTACACCAATGAACCAGGTAAAACTTCAAAGTAGACCTGTAGCACATACACTACCTTCGACCATGGGGGCACACAACATAGATCACAATATATTAAGCAAGTTACCCTAGTAGACAAGGAAAAGAACCTAGTAGGAGCCTCTCCAAGAGGCATATCCATTAGGACTCCTTGCACGGAGTTAGAGAGACATGAACCTTTAGTAGCAGGTCGGTCCGATCGCATATGTAGGTTAGAAGAAGTGATGCATGTTGATTGAGAGCATGTGGAAACTCTCAAGCAAGAAGAACGAAGGAAAAGGTTCATGCACCTACATGAGCAACACTTGAGAGAAGAAAGGGATGAGCACAAAGAGCAAGCTGACAGGTTGGCTCGAGTCGACTTATACATAGGTGGTGATGAATACCAATATGATATACATGTTGATTCTTAGCATGAGAGACACACCAGACAAAGATACAAGTGTACTCACCATTCCTCACAACATCAAAAAAACCTGGATCCTAAATAGACGTAACTTAACGAGGAACAGGCATGGATGGAAGACCAAGAACAAACATATATTGAACCTCCATCCATGGTTATGGAAGATGAACATAAATGCCCAAATTGGGTAAACATAGGATTACCTCCTTTACCACCGTGAGTAAACCTTTAGGAATAGGATATTATTTTCTCGAAGGTATACCAAATACTCATCAAGAGAGTCAAATATCTCAAGAATCAGGACACGGTTGGGAAAAACCCAACTTTGAGTAAGATACATAACCAACTTCTATTCCCCTCAGTACCGAGTCCAACATACCCTAAGCACTTTGACATACCTAGGATAGACAAGTTTAAAGGAGAGGAAAATGAGCAATAATATGTTATAAATTTCATGAACACATGCTTCCAGCTTGAGTATAATGACGCCCTAATTCTAAGAATGTTCATCATAATGTTATCGGGTGAAGAAACTCAATGGTTTAACCAACTTCCCAGGCACATCATCATCAGCTTTGAGCAACTGGTGAATGCATTCCTTGAACGCTTCTCCTTCGACATCAAGAATAAAGTGAACTTGTCTGATCTGGTCAACTTAAAGAAATATGACGATGATCCAATTATGGAATATGGGAATAGATGGATAAAAATAATGGTAAAACTACCATTCTTCATTCCCACTGAAGAGCTCACCCGAATGTTCACAAAGAGCTACACCAAACACATCTCATTGCTATTGCAACTATAGCAGTATGAATCATTCAAATAAGCCTTGGCCTAAGCCAAGCTTATAGAGGACATAAAGCTTAATGAAGGAGACCTCAAGCTCCAAAAAAAAGAGTGGAATAATGCCAACCATAACAAGAATCAATAGAAGCATTCCAAGCCTACTCAAGTCAACTAGGTCATTTTAAGCACGCCAAAGGGAGGCAATGACTAGAAACCATAAAACTATTAGGCTCACCCCCCACTGGCTAATTACTACCCAAAGAACAACCAAGGCCAAAATAAGGAGCTTCGACCACATCACTATTTCATGCCTCTATCTGAATTTATGTAATCAATATTTAATCAGTTAAGCGAGGCATAGAGAATCATATTTCTTGATGAACAAATTATTGACCCTAATAATCCCAAGCCCAAGGGATATAGGGAATATCAATACTACCCATATCATAGAATATAAGGGCATGATATCGAGACATGTATCAGATTCAAGAATGTTGTGTAAAACATGATTGAAAAGGGTGAGCTAAAAGTTGAAAACCCATTAGCACCCAATAATAGAGATATGGGTATATTCAGGAGCCCATTGCCAAATCATGAGGCCCCTAGAGATCAGGATGCCCAATTCAACCAAGTTTGGGTCAAGCCACCCACTCAAGGATGCATCAGAATAATTGAGATAGTCAACATGGTAACTAGAAGTTGGTGATATGGTCAACAAGAGCCTCTAGTGGATCCTACTCATATACCAGTTGTACCTCAATAGAGATATGTGCAAAACAATCCTCTAGGTCTTCCAGCATGACTTGTGGTAACTATTCATAGTAGACTAGAGTAAAACTTATAAATAAATCTAGCCAAGTTATCAATTTATGAGCTCATTCAACAATATCCTAGGCATAAGGAGACTTTGATGGTGATATTGAGATTTATCAAGCTCCAGCACCAGAACCTAGATGCGTTCACACATTTTTTGGGGTAAGTGTAAGAGTTTCAAGAGCCTATGATCTGTTTCTATGATCACAAAATCAAGGTAGTACCTACTACCATAGAAGACCTACCTTTGTGTATCATCACATAAATCAATGACATACTCTTCAAGCAGGTTCTAATCGACAAGAGCTCGTCGATCAAAATTATCACGACAAAGGCTATAGGGAATATAAAATTCCCTAGGTCCAAAATTATCCCAACCTCCTATACATTGAGAGCTTTCAATGATGCATTGTGCTCCATAGTGGGTACAGTTGTTCTGCCTATTCAGGTAGGGAAAAAGACCATCCCCATGATGTGTCACATATTAGAGGGTGCAATGTAGTACACCATCCTTCTAGGGTGTCCTTGGATAAGGGACATGCAGTGTGTTCCCTCAATATTGCACCAATGCATCAAGTATGTGCATGAGGGATAAGTTCATGTGGTTCCATCCGATGAAGAGCCATTTAAATACTTACATAAGGTTAACTTACTGGGATACTTTGTCCTTCCATCAACACATATGTACATAAGACCTTCATCCCTGACCATGCAGCTAGAAAATAAGAGCAAATCAGTGCGAGGTGACTCATACACATTGGCACCACCTCCTGCATCTTAGACTACTAGCACTTCTAAGAAGCCTTCAACATCTAAAGCAAAAGATACTCAGAAGCTGAAAGCATCCCTAGTGGAGGAAGGGCATAAGGAAATTCCAACTATAGCAGCTATGAAAATTCCAAATTCCATGGAGGAGGAATATTCCTAGGACATAGCCAAGGAGGTACCTCAACCTGCCTCATCTGTTTCATCAACAATACTATTTGCATCGTAGGTGAACGTTCACTTGGCCAACATAGGGTTAGGTGAGTACCTTGTACAGAATGTGACTTTCACACCTATTATCAATTTTATGTAAGATATGGGATGGCCAAGAGTCCCAAATTTTCTAGTAGATATAGTAGTTCCATTAGGGGTTCCCCTAGCCAAACCAACTTCATCTATGCTAGTTTGAACTGTGCCCATAGTGCTTCTAATATTGAATAGGATGAGGATGAACCATTCACCATGGATGTTCATTACTTGTCAAAATTTGAGTTCGGTCTAAGGTACTTTGATTAGTACCATTGGCATGGCTATGGCTTAGGTTTGTACAAGCAAGAGCATTAGCTTCCATTCCAACTATAGTACCAACTACCTACTGATAGGTGCGATCTAGGGTATCAAATACAGATCCACGATGATTCTTTGGTAGCAACTCTAGATAGGATAAGCTTGGGGTTCGGGAAAGACATTGAATGGAATACATATCAACCCCCTAGAAAAAATTACTTGGGTGATGGATAGGTGTCTATGGTCAATATCAAACCACTCGATGAGTATCACCCTAATTCCTCTCTTGAAGTGCACCCATCAGGAACCATCCTATGGGAGGATGAGCCAATCCATGGATATGAGCAAGAGAAATATGAATATGTCTCAAGTGAGGATGAAGATGAAACCGGATTGGTCCATCATGGGCCTCAATATCTACAAAACCTCACTTGGTCTAGCCATGCAGAGAGTGGATACATCTCAAATGAGAGTGGATATGAGTCAGAGGACTCAACTAAGATGGCCTTCATAATATATGCATGCCAAATCATAGGTCCAATAGTGAATGCCAATGTATTCTTCATAAGAAATGATGATTATGAAGATGAGACTAAAATGGCCTATCTTAGGGATCAATAGGTAAGTCACCATCCAATCCCAGTGGGTAGGAATGAGGGTTTCTTTATAAGTGATGATGAATTTGAGAATGAGGCTGAGATGGCTTACCTTAAGCATCACTTACATCAAGTCAATATTCTTATTGAAAGAGAAGCACTACTTCACACCATAGATCTTGACCTTCGCTTCCTGGAAATACCACCAAATCCAGACGTTATCTATCACATGGTCTTCTCGAATCCACCAACATTTAGAGAGCTACTACAACCTAATGATCTCATCATCTTGTCTATTCATAGAATATATCCTAAGATCCCCATACCCCTAGAGCCACATATTGGGTATGGAATGTAAATAATTAATGAGGAGTTTCACCCATGTGGTCCTGGAGATTTCATCCCATCCATAAACATGATCTCCATTGATTTGACCACTCCACTTCACAACCCTCCTTTAAAACCATTGTGTCTTAACGTAGATGCAATTGATTGGGATCACACTAATTCACCCCTAGAGCCTGAATATTTCTTCCCTAATGAAGAGATGCTACAACCGTTCCATTTTTCACCAGGCTATGCACATGATGTCTATCATGCTGGTTTTGACCATGATTCAGTGGAACCTTTAAACCTAGCAAATGACATCCACTTAATTTCCACTTCTCACCAGCTTGATAAGGGGTCACATATGGCAATAGAGGATACTTTCAAAGTGGACATCAATGATGACCCTTCTAATATAAAGAAAGTCAATTTTGAAGAAGCTTATCCCTAGAAGAATAGGCCATCATTATTCCTCTATTGAAAGAGAGACCAAGTTGTAGGTGAGTTGGAGAGGAGAAGGCAATCCTCCAAGGGAGGTCCCAAGTTCAAATCTCCACCCTACCAAAAAGTTGAATTGGATATCCAAAATCCAATTGATAATGTTGGTGTGGGCAGGGTTGGGTGCGACTCCGGGTGACTTTGATGGTGTAGAACCCCTGTTCATGGTCTCTCAGACCAAGGTGGCTCTGCAAGGGGTTTTTTGCTTAAAAAAAAAGTCTCTTTTCTTGGACCTACAAGGATATGTCGGGACTAGATCTGAAGTTGGTTGTCCACAACATTTCGATGTACCCCACAAAGAAATTGGTCAAGCAAATAATCAGAAAGATGCATCAAACCATCGCTTTGATGGTAAAGAATGAGTTTTAGAAACAGTTGGATGTAGTATTTATTGTTCTCATCGACTATCTAGAATGAGTATCAAACATGGTGCCCTTAGGAAAACCTAATGGAAGAATCCACATTTGCATGGATTTTAAGGATCTCAATAAGGCAACACTCAAGGATTCATTCATGTTACCAAACATAGATGCTCTTGTAGATGCAATTGCAGGTCATGATATGCTCTCCCTAATGGATGATTTTTTTAGTTACAATAAAATTCATATTAAACCTAAAGATCAGCATAAAACCACATTCACCACTCCATGGAGAACATTCTACTACAAAGTAATACCATTTGGTATTAAAAATGTTTGTGCCACATATCAATGGGCTATGACATACATTTTCCATGAATACATGCACAAGATATTAGAGGACTATATAAATGACTTACTGGTCAAGTCATTGCTACGTGAAGAGCATGCTGAGATCCTCAGAAAGGTCTTCAATCGCCTGATTGAGCATAATTTCATATTGAATCCCAAGAAATGCATCTTTGGTGTAACCTCTGGAAAACTCTTGGGATTCATCACTTCTAAATGAGGAATTGAGGTAGACACAACAAAGGTAAATGCTATCCTAGAAATGGCCCCATCCACTAACATCAAAGAGTTGAGAAGCTTACAAGGCAAAGTAGCATCCATAAAGTGATTCATCACACAACTATCGGATAAATATCAACTCATGAATCGACTACTACATAATGGGGTCCCATTCCAGTGGGACAATGAATGTCAATAAGCATTTTCTAAAATCAATAAGTACCTGGTAATACCACTAGTTCTAGCTCCACCAAGGCTAGATGTGCCATTCCTATCATATATATCTGCTACCAATTTTGCTTTGGGCACCATGTTGGCTCAAAAGAACATGCAAGATAAAGAACAAGTGATATATTACATTAGTCACACCTTGGTGAGCTACGAGATAGGATACACATACATAGAAAATTTATTCTTAGAAGTGGTCTTTGCAACCAATAAATTATGCTACTACATTGATTCATACAACCTATGTAATATCCAAACAAAATGCTTTGCAGTATATGATGAGCAAGACATATCATCATACATTTACTGCAAAATAGATCATGCTATTGATAGAATTTGACTTGGAATTCATAATCCAAAAGTCCATAAAGGGACAAGTCATGGCTGATTAGCTAGCTGAGGTGGCTCTTTTAAACAATAGGTCCCTCACCATAGAAATTCTTGATGATGTATTCTTCGCATTATTAGAAGCACCCAAACCCGAAAAACCTAAAAATAAAGCTGACATGACTTTATTCTTCGATGGTTCAAAGTGTGATCAAGGAGGTGGTGCAAGGATTGTCTTTTTCACACAACAAGGTACTCCAATACCCTTGTAATTTAAAATAGACTTCCCTTGCATGAATAACAACACCAAATATGAGGCCCTAATCTTGGGTATCCAAACAACCATCGCTATTAATATCAAGAGGCTAAATATCTTCGATGACTCTATTAGAAACATACTATTGAAATAAAGCTCACATACACAAAATACTGAAATATAACTAAAATACATGCAATAACAAAATAATACTATGCAAAAAGTAATTACGGAATTAAAACAATCTCACAAATAATTCAGAATTACAGGCCTCTTCAAGGGGGCAACCTCCTTCAGTATTTCATTAACTTGAAAAAAGATGCTTTGTACATGGCTTCATAGCTTTTTAAAGAAAGACTTCATGCAAACCCTAACCCTAGGCTCAAGAGTTGGCTTACATGCAAAAATCCACTCGATCTAGAATCTTCTACCAAATTTTAGTTACAATCTTGATAACAATTACATCAAATGGCCCCACTTGGCTAGGAGCATAACATACCACGTACATTACAAAATAATATTATTTATGGGATCTCCCATGTTGGAAGTGGGTCATTACATAATAATGTAAATTACAAAGTAATGTTAGGATGGGATCCTAACATGTCCTTCCACTTCAAAAACTTTGTTCTCAAAGCTGAAGGTGAGGAAACTGCTACTAGAGCTGATGGAGAGATTCCCATGTAGCATCTTTCGGCTGGAGTCCATGCCACTGAATAAGGACTTTAGTAATGGTTCAATTGCAAAGAGTGCGAGTCTAAAGATCCAAAAATTATTTAGTTTAAATCAATATAGAACCCTATTCATCTAACTTTGGGAGTGTAGATTGAACCTGTACCTAATTTCCCATGACCTTTTTGATAGAAAAAATATGAAAAATAGGATGGAGCTTGGATGTAGGTGGAAGAGCTAATTTTTAGGCTGTAGCACCAATCCACTGTAAAACCTGATATGGCCCATAGTACTTTGCAACAAGCTTTTGGCATCTACAAATATTGAGGGTAACTTTTTGTATGGTTGCAAGCGAAGAAAAACCATATCACCCGCATCAAAATTGTGCTCAGAACAATGTTGATCAACCTGTTGGTGCATCTGATTCTGGACTACCTTAAAATTTAGCTTTAGTTGATGGAGGACATCAACATGCTGACTGAGAGTAGTGTCAACTGCATGGACCTTGGAGCTACCGAGAATGTAGGAGGAATACGTTGATGGAGGGTACCCATAAACTACCTCAAAAGGGGTAACCTTGGTGGCTATGTGATAGGAAGTGTTGTACCACCATACGGTTAAAGGAAGCCATCTCGCCCAATGTGTAGGATGATCTGAGGAAAAAAAAATGAAGGTAGGTTTCCAAAAATTTATTGACAATATCCATGTAGCCATCCATTTGTGGATGATACACTGAAATCATCTTGATCTGAGTCCCCTACAACTTAAACAATTCTTTCTAGAAGCGACTAGTAAAGGTTGGATCACAATCGGATACGATGGAGGAGGGTAGACCATTAAGGTGAAAGATAGAATCAAAGAAAATTTGGACAATGATGGAGGTTTTGTAAGGATGGAAGAGGGGACAAAAGTAAGCATACTTCAAAAGATGATCCACTACCATGAAGATAGCAGATTTGTCGCCAGACTTAGGTAAGCCTTCAATAAAATCCATAGAAATATTTTTCTAGACCTGGTCAGGAATAGGCAAGGGTTGAAGAGTGCCTGCAGAATGCACTGTTTCACCTTTCATCCACTGACAGGTATCACAAGATACCACAAAAACATGAATATCCTTTTTCATACCCTTCCAAAAAAAGTGTGCTTAAGCCATTCATATGTTTTGAGAAATCTTGAATGGCCAACAGATGGAGTAGCATGTAGTTCTATCATGAGAATTTCTCATAGTGAGGACTTATGGGGAACAACAAGGCATAGGTGGTAACAAAAATCCTAACCATCCCAAGTGTATCCTGGACATGAAGTAGGCTCAGTGGATATGGAAGCAACCAAAGTTTGCAATTTAGAATCCTAAAGTACCTCATGGCATAGAGAATCGATCCATTGGGGGATCGATAATGAAATGACACACAACATACTAAGAGCTTCAAATTGGCAAGAGAGAGAATCAGCCACAACATTCTCCTTACCCTTCTTATAGGTAATATCATAATCATAGCCCATGAGTTTAGAGAACCATTTGTTTTTTTCAAGGGTGGCAACCCGTTGCTCTAAAAATTATTTAAGACTCTCATGATCTGTTTTAATGGAGAAATGATGCCCAATGAGATACGGTCGCCAATGGGTTATGACATGCATAATTGCAATCATCTCCTTGGCATATTTAGACTTTTCCAAATTTTGATTGGAGAGAGCCTTACTAGTGAAATCCAAGGGTATCCATTTTTGCATCAACACTACCCCAATACCACGACCTAAAGCATCGCTTTCAATAACAAATGGTTTGGATAAATTTGGCATGGTCAAGACAAGCGTAGTTGTCATGGCATGCTTCAATTATTGGAAATCCTATTCACTAGGTCCTATCCAAGTAAACGAGTCCTTCTTTAGCATAGAAGTGAGGGGATCTACAATCTTATCATAGTTAAAAATAAATTTATGGTAATAACCTGTAAGCCCTAGAAATCCTCGAAGACCTTTGAGAGTGTGAGGTTTTGGCCATTTATGAATAGCTTGGATCTTCTTTAGATCAACTTTAACGTCCTCCTTAGTGACAATGTGTCCCAAATAGTCTACTTCTATCAACCCAAAAGAAAACTTGGAACGCTTAGCATAGAGTTGATTTTGTACCAACATGTGGAGAATCTGATTCACATGAATAAGATGCTCTTCCCATGAGCGACTATACACCAGAATGTCATAAAATAAGACTAGAATGAACTTTCGAAGGAATGGACAAAGAATTTTGTTCATGAGGCTCTATAAGGTGGAAGGGGCATTAGTCAAACCGAATGGCATTACCAAAAACTCATAGTGATCTTCATGAGTACGAAAGGTAGTCTTGGGAATATTTTCTTCTTTGAGTTGGATTTGATGGTACCCTGAGCGAAGGTCAAGTTTATAAAAATACATAGTCCATGAAGTTCATCCAGTAATTCATCCACCACCGAAATAGGAAACTTATCCTTGATGGTGAGTTTATTGAGCTCTCTATAATCGGTACACAACCACAAAGACCCATATTTCTTGCATACCAGTAAAATCGGTGAAGAGTAAGGACTGTTTCTTGGTCGAATAACATCGAATTTTAATAATTCCTGTACTAAATTCTCAATTTTTGACTTAAGAGCATGAGGATACCTTATGGTGTAATTTTGGATGGTGCATTACCAGGTAACAAGGGAATAGCATGGTCATGAGAGCGATGAGGTGGTAATTATATTGTCTCAGCAAAAATAGAGTTGTGCTTGGTCAAAATAAGTTGTAAATATTCAGGAACAAAATCCTCCTCTGAAGAATGTGCTTGGATCAAAAAAATCTAAGCTATGACACCCCGAGATGATTTTTTTAACTTCTCCATTCAGTTGGAACTGATAATCTATGATGACCCTAATTTTAAGCCATGGAGAGTGTAGGACTATCCATTCTATGATAATTGCATCCAAATCTCACCAAAGTGCCAAGAGATGATTCCCAATGTGCCCAACCATTGAGATCCCAACACAATATTACATCCCCCTAATTGAAGTGTAAACATATCTTGTTTGAGCTCATAGTCCCCAATCTTGACCTTAAAATTACGACATTTTCCATTGCAAGGTAAAGTCCCCCATTTTCTACTATAACCTCAAAGGAATTACATGTGTTTACATAAAATTTTGCCTACTTGGCAATGTGGGTATCAATAAAATTATGTGTACTTCCAGAATCAATCAAGATGGTAAGTCGTAGGCCCCTGAAATAACCCACAACTTTCATGGTTTGGGGTGTAGTAATTCCAGCAAGAGCATGAACATAAATTTCATCATGTGATTCATCTGGATTTGCATCCTCTAGTTTTGATGGTTCCTCTGTTGACTTAGTGTCATCATCACTATGGTCCCTGGTGTCAGGCTCATCAACATCAATGAGGAACAATTTCTTTTGGGTGCATCTATACCTACAAGAAAAAATTTCATCACAATTGTAGCACAACCCTGGGCGCGTCACGCATCCATTTTATCAATGGTTAAAAAATTTAGGTGCAACAGTGGGTGCAACAATTTTTTGTTCATGTTGATTGTGGAATCTAGGAGGAAAAGAAGGTTTAGCCTGTGGAAATTTAGATAATCACCTCTAAGCTAAAAATTTGGACTTGGCCAAACGATCCAATTGGATAGCCTGCATCATGGATTGTGGTTTAAACATTGTGACATCAACTTGGAGATATTCCTGTAACCCACTAACAAAGCAACTCATAAAGACCCCTTCATTCAATCTTGTAGTTTTTGTGGCCAATCTCTCAAATTATATTTGGTAATCTCAAACTGTTGAAGTTTATTTTAGCTTTTTAACTGTCCTATAAAATCATCATATGCACTAAGGCCAAAGCGAGTGAGTAATTGGGACTCAAATTCTACCCAAGAAGGATCAGAGATAGTTTTATACAACCATTTGTACCATTGTAAGGCTTCAAATTCCGAATTGAAATAATCCATTTGAACTTGATGATAAATGGGGACATCATGGAGTCTAAATAATTGAGCAACATGACATAACCATCCATCAACATCCTTCCCATTAAACTTAGGAAAGTCTAGTTTTGGCATCTTGAAGGGAGTATCACGATCAAAGCAAAGGTGAGAGTCATATGTTCCCATTCCGTAACGATAATTAGACTTCCTTATGCCATCTTGTATTTTAGACTCAACATCTGCTAGGTGTTCTTCTATGCAAATTCTGGAGGTATCTTAGGTAACTCTGAAAGTTTGAAATTCTATCATCAAGTGGTTAGTTTTTTTTTACAAGCTAGTAACAACACTTAATAGGGTATCCAAAATTGATACAATATTTTTTTCTACCTCTTTTTGATGTCCACAAGTGTCACTTGCCATTTAAGAT
The DNA here is from genome assembly GCA_028583015.1 of Wollemia nobilis. Lineage (NCBI taxonomy): Eukaryota > Viridiplantae > Streptophyta > Pinopsida > Araucariales > Araucariaceae > Wollemia > Wollemia nobilis. The sequence goes on from JAQPPZ010016361.1 coordinate 1,352,623, forward strand.
AGCCTTGAACTTTTTTACTTAGTTACTAAAAATAGAGTGGGACTTCAGGAGTTACTATTTTTAGTAAGGGTCCAAAATTTAATTTGGGAAATGGATTACAACACTGATTTTAGGATAGGATCCACTTCGGTGGTTGTTTGATCTGAGTGCTCGATGAGGAGATATACTGAATTTCTTGACTTTTTGTGATCTCCTATTGGTTGCACTACAATGTTAAGGTAATTTCCTTCACTTGGACTTAAAATTTCACCAGTGATTCCTTGAGGGTCTTTGGTGTAGAATAACAAGTAGCTTTTATTCCCAAAAAATTGAATCAATCTGATGGACCGTTGAAAAGTTATGGCCTTAGAAAGAAAAATAAAAAATTGCTATTTTTGGAAAATTGGTGCAAAATTTGACCAAGGGTTGCCAAGGACAATTTTGTCTGGAGTAGAGTGTAGAATTTTTTTTTTTTTGGACTCTAGGTAATAAGTGGGAAACTAAATAAATTGTCTCAGATTTATAAACTGATCACCCTATCACTGTCTTGTCACATGTATTGCAGTTATAGACATTGACAGTTTTGTTTCTGATCCTGACCACCTGTATTTTTTGACTATTACAGTTGATTGTTATTATTCCAACTGTTACTGTCCCTGATCGGATTGTTACTGCCACTGACCTGAATGTTACTATTACTAACCTAAATGTTCCTAGAATATTACAGACCGTTAGAGACACTTGCAAACTCTGTCCTTACTATTGGTGCATGCAAGGTGCATTATTTTGTTATAGGGAAGTCCTTTGTATGCTCACTTTTTGGGATTGTGAATGCAATTTTAGCAGAACAGGAAGATGTGTGTTTTTATAGGTGGAAGTATTTAATAGAACCAAGGTATGCTAGGTAAAGGAGTATGTAACACCCATAGGCCATCTGTTATACCGTAGTGATGAACAATAGTGCTCGGACCAATATTTTAGGCCACTACCCAAGGAGGATTCCACACATACGCTTAAGCACACTATCTGCCTCTTTGATAGTATGAGAGGGTAATAATCTAGGATGTTATGTCCTGTGGACTATGGATGATACAAGGTCAAAAATATTCCTACTGGATAAAAAATTTTTAACCCTAAAATGGTCTCTCGATACACCCGAAGATTCGTGGGAGCTCGATTTCGTATGCGAGTGTTGTCTGAGGTCTGGGTATTAGAACCTAATCACCCCTCACTTCACTAGATGCTTTGTGGGCTATCTAGCTTAGCCAATAATGATAGGTCCTTCATGATATTTTAAAACCCCTGGAATAGGGTTTCTAACCTACATAACTATTGAAACAAAAATTGTATTTTTTTTTGTTTTCTAGATTTGCTGGTAAAAAAATGAATTGTATTTTTTTTTAATTTCTTAATAAAGGAAAAATAGAAATGAAAAACACATGGAAATTTATACCTAATAGGTGGAATGTATGGAAATAATCATCACAGTTGTAGTAGAACTCGACCCTGGAAAGTGCTCTGATACCACTTGTTAGGAACCTACTATTGAAATAAAGCTCACACACAAAATACTGAAAGATAACTAAAATACATGCAATAATAGAATAATACTATGCAAAAAGTAATTACGAAATTGAAACAATCTCACAAATAACTCAGAATCCCAGGTCTCTTCGAGGGGGCAACCTCCTTCAATATTTCATTAACTTGCAAAAAGATGCTTCGTACATGGCTTCATAGCTTTTTAAAGAAAGACTTCATGCAAACCCTAACCCTAGGCTCAAGAGTTGGATTACATGAAAAATTCCACTCGAGCTAGAATCTTCTACCAAATGTTGGTTACAATCTTGATAATGGTTACATCAAATGTCCCCACTTGGCTAGGAGCATAAAATACCATTTACATTACAAAATAACATTATTTATGGGATCCCCCACATTGGAAGTGGGTCATTACATAATAATGGAAATTAAAAAGTAATGTTAGGATGGAATCCTAATAGAATCCCTCCTCATAGTCAACTAAGTTAAGGGACTATTTCAATGCAGTGATCCAATCCTGAAAGCTTACAAGGAGCTTGTTAACACCTATCTAGCCCAACTAGAATGGTACGACATCGAGGCAATCTCTCATTCATAAAAAAAATTCATAGACACCATGGTGTCTTTGGGATCCTTGATCCCTCATAATCCATCTACTTATTTCACTACCATTCATGTGAAAATGCTCTCACACTCAATGATGCAGCATGAGGCTTTTGATAACAAAGAATCAGTCAACATGATTCATATAGAACTAAACCACAACTAGTTCTATAAATCCAAATACTTTTTAAAGAAGGCACCTTGGGGGTCCTTGATCTCATAGGGTATTACGAATAATGGTACCATCATTCACCCCAAGGTTATTTCTCAATCTGTATTTGTGCACATTGAATCACAGGAGAAAAATTCATCTTATCTGTTCAGGTTGTAGATTATCAAGATTGGCTATCCCAATTAGAAGATTTCTTGTGGATTGGAATTGTCCCACAGGTACTGTCGCATGCCGAAATATGAGCATTTAAATAGAAAGTGAAAAGATACGTCTTACTAGGAGGCACATTGTATCATCGAAGCTATGATGGATTTATCCTTCATTACTTAGAGCCCCAAGAATCAACTTGGGTGATTTTGCAAGCTCACAACGGTACATGCAGTGGCCAATTCAACGGTATGGCCATTGTTAAGTGTATCCTTCGAATGGGCTATTACTGGCCCACCATGGAGAAGGATTATTGTGAGTATGTCAGAAAATGTGTTAAATGTTAACATCATGCAAATATGATGCACTTGCCATCACAAGCTTTACAACCCATTCAGGTGGCTTGGCCATTTTCTCAGTGGGATTTTGATCTGATCAAAAATATTTCTCCCCCGTATTTGGGTTGACACACATTTATCTTAACGAACACTGAGTACTTCACCAATTGGGTGGAAGTGGTTCCCCTAAAATCAATAATAGAACCTCAAATTGTGGAGTTCATACTTCACAATATCATCTATCATTTTGGTATCCCATTCAAGATAATATTGAATAATGGTCTATCATTCAAAAACAAAAATGTGTGAGCTTTAACGACCAAATACAACATTCAACACAGTTTTGTGAAACCATACTATCCACAAGAAAACGGGCAAGCAAAGGCTTCAAACAAGACAATAGTAGCCATCTTAAAGAATATGGTGAAAGAAAATCATAAGGATTGGCATCTGTAATTACCCCTTTAATTATGGGCTTACAGGACTAGCATACGGATGCCCACTAGGGCAACATGGTTTTTGCTTGTATATGGCACTGAGGCCATTATACCCTTAGAGTTGGAAATTCCAACATTACGCATCGTATTGAAAGAGTTCATAAATGATGACACTACATGACAAGCTCACCTGGATCAGTTGACCCTTCTGGATGAATGTTGCATTAATGCTCTTGAGCATCTTTGCATTTACTAGGATCATCCAACATGAGCTTATAACAATAAATTCCACTTGTGAGACTTTAAGGTTGGGGATCTTGTGCTTAAAGAAAACTAATAGAACTCAAATCTGCCCCTGCACCTATGAGACAAATTTACGACCAATTGGATAGGTCCCTATATCATCTCTAAGAATATTAGACCTGGGGCATATCACCTAACATTTCTAGAAGGTGTTGAGGAGCCATAGCCTCTCAAAATTATTCATCTAAGGGTGTTTCACACATAAGTACAACAAAACACAAAAACATTCAAATAAACCAACAAAATATCAAAAACATTCATAAATTTCAAAATCACAAAAACAATAGAAAACTGTAAAAACAAAAGGCTCCAAAGGCATCTTAAAGCCCTTTGGTCAAAACACAAAAATATCCAAAGGCATCTTAAAGCCCTTTGGTCAAAACACAAAATGCTCCAAAGGCATCTTAAAGCCCTTTGGTCAAATCACAAAAATCTCCAAAGGTATCTTAAAGCCCTTTGGTCAAAACACAAAAGCTCACAAAGGCATCTTAAAGCCCTTTGGTAAGATCACAAAAAGATCCAAAGGCATCTTAAAGCCCTTTGGTCAAATCAAAAAAGGCTCCAAATGCATCTTAAAGCCCTTTGGTCAAATCACAAAAATCTCCAAAGGCATCTTAAAGCCCTTTGGTCAAATCAAAAAAGGCTCCAAATGCATCTTAAAGCCCTTTGGTCAAATCACAAAAGGCTCCAAAGGTATCTTAAATCCCTTTGGTCAAATCACCAAAAGCCCCACAGGCATTTTAAAGCCCTTTGGTCAACTCAAAAAATCTCCAAAGACATCTTAAAGCCCTTTTGTCAAATCACAAAAGGCTTCAAAGGCATTTTAAAGCCCTTTGGTAAAAAAAAAGGCTCCAAAGACATCTTAAAGCCCTTTGATCAAAACAAAAAAAGCTCCAAAGGTATCTTAAAGCCCTTTGATCACATCACAAAAATTCCCAAAGGCATCTCAAAGCCCTTTGGTCACATCACAAAAAGCCCCAAAGGCACCATAAGCCCTTTGGTCAAAAGCAAAACATAAAAGCACAAAAATAGTTTAAATTCAAAAATTTCAAAAAAACATTCAAAATAATCAAAACTCAAAAACAATTATGCATTCGCACTTGCATCCATATAGTTGCATTGCATTAGGTACATTGCATCCATTGCATTTACATTAGTTAGGTTGTGTTCGCAATCTTGCAAATGACACCATGTTTGTATCTCAATCATGCATCATCAAAATCCATCATCATCTATAACCCATGTGTGTAACTATGTTTTTCAACACAACCCCTCCATGTTGCAATAAGAAATATACTAGGGTTTTTCGGTCACTCAGCCATACCTAATGGTTTTATCAAACTATGTAGAAAGTTACATTTGCTTTTAATAGATGAGGTTTGGTTTTGATAGCACCTGGTATATTTTAAAATCGTGTCACTAATCAAAACACTAAAATAATAGTTGGAACAAGGGAAATATGAATGCTACTGTAACCACCAGAAAGGGTCACACCCGATGGCGTATCCTATTGTGATAAATGGTAAAGATATAGCATGCATACAAGAAAACGAAATTGACAACAAATGAAACAAGAAAGAAAGCACTTTATTCCATTATATTCAAAGCCAAAATCCAATTACAAGTACGTCCCTCTTAGGGATATTCATTTTGATACAATATTACAATAGGAGTGCACAATTGTTTTCCCTCTTAAGGGTAGGTGTGATTTCCAAATGCCTTTCAGAATGGCACGAACTGCTCTAGGGTGGAGGTGCCCTCTTCTTCGTGATGGGGAAGGAACTTGATGGTTTTCTCTCCTTTGAAACTATTCCCTATGGTCAAGAAACAACACAAGAATGTCAAAAATATAGGCAGCCTCTCATGATGAGGCCCTTTTAGGTAAATTGCATAATGACACCATTAACATGCATAATCAAGAAAACATAAAGAATGCTTCTAAACTATGCAAATTGAATCAAGATTCATGTAATAGCATAAAGGAAAGTAGCAACTATACTATGCATGGATCAAATATAGAAAATGAAGCATAAACATGCATAAAGAAAGCATTTAGGTCCTAATTGAAGCATAAACATAAGAAGTAAATCTAACCTAATTCTATGGTCAAAAGTCTTCTAAAATGCTATTAAACCATGAAAATAACTAATCTAACCTAATTAGCTGGACAAAAATGAAAATAGGAAGGTGGTTATACCTCTGTTGCAAACCGCAGCTCTGGTGCGCGGTTTACACTATAAACCATGGTTGACAGCCGTGGTTAGCACTCTGATAGGTTTACCCTCAATTCCAAGGGTAGTGGGCTTGACCTCCTTGTCCAATTGATGTTCAAGGGTCACCTTCAGTGTCCTTATGATAGGTTTGGTGGTCGAATCACTATGATGGGCCTTCGTTTGCCCAGATTTGCATTTCTTGATCCTCCTAGGCTCCTAGAGCTTCCATGGAAAATTGATCATTGGATGAATAGCAAAGTGGCCTTCGAATGCATGAATTTAGTATGCAATCCGATAGGGCTTCACTGCTCGCTTGATCACTTCACACTCACTCGATAATTCATTAGCGCTTCACTATACAAATCATCTATCTTCTCTCCCCATTTGGAGGGGGTATTTATAGGATGCCCTAGGGCTAGGGGTGGCTTCATGGAGAAGCCAAGATCAAGAAGAGGTGGTTAGGACAGTTGGAATGGAAGCCTCTAGAATATTCTATCCTTTAACCACCTTCTTCTAGATCAAATGGTCGTTCCAACCGATTTGGCTCGGATTGAAGGCCAACTGAACTTTAGTTAAGACCGCAGGTCACAGCTGTGGTCTAGACTATAAATCATAGGTCTCAGCCATGGTTTAGACTATAGACCACAGGTCTGGGCTGTGGTTCAGACTGATTAGGCCAAGGAGCCCAAATTGAGTGGTTAGAACCACTGCTCTATCTTGGAGTCTATCCAAGATCTTCCATATGGTCTTGTAGCATGTCCATATGAGTAGTCGCCCTCGACATGACACGTTTTAGGTGTCTAGAGATGCCCCTTTTGAGATGCGTTGTGAGATCGAACAACGCTGAGCAAAAATAGACCTCCTAAAATGATGTCGAAGGTTCTATGATGATCATTAGTCTGATCAACATTAGATGCCCCAGGTCCTACAAAAGGACGTGCATCCTAGAATCATTGCTTTCAACTGGGTGAAAGGCTTAAATTTTGTGCTTTGGCATTTTTGGGTATAATCGGGTAGGACCTATGGACGAAGTGATAAAGGCTTACACTTGGTGCTTTGGCACTTCTGGGTATAATCGGGTAAGACCGATAGACGGAGTGACAAAGGCTTACCTCATCATATTTGCTTTTTGCCCCTGTAAAGGGTAAGCTTATGATAGTTGTTGACAATGATTCGTAAGATGAACACAATTTTGACAAGATCAAGGGATCTACGATCTCAGGGATCTTCTGCTGATTTTAAATATGATTTGATATTATGACTACCCCCTCAAGCGACGAGTCGATGAGGGTAATGACAATGGAATGAAGCGACGAGGTCGCTTGACCACTATGAATGATCTGAACAAATTTAGATTTGAGCATTTTAATACTTGGCAAGGCCTAATCAGCTATGATTGCAACTATTAATAGTAATTGCATATTTCTATCCCATGGAGTGGTCCAGCCATGAAGGCTTTCTTAGGGAATCGAAATGAAAGTAATTTCAATTATGCTTATGTTGAATCATATTATCGATGATATGCTGAAAATATGTCATAGAAGAATTGACATGAAATATCTCATTCCCATGGAGAAGTCCAGCCTTGTCTAGGCCTTCTTAGGGATTGAAATGAAGCATATCAATTCCACGATGATAAATTTACCCCAAATGTCCTTATGGTAATTTACTCATCTTGTCGGATTGCATGGATCGCAAGTCGCTGCAACCGCCAAGTGTATAGGGTAAAGAACTAGGTACAAGGCGCATTTGGATTTTGAGTTATTTGATTTTTTTTGTTATTTTTACATTTTTGAGATGCACGTGGATGCAATGCTTATATTGATTTGATGCTATATGATGTGATGTATGGATGACATGCACTAGATAGCTATTTTATTTATGATGATGGTATGCAGTGATCTAGATGTTTAGATGTGCTATTTATGATGGATGCATATGGATGCGATGTTTAACTTAAATGCATATTTGATTTTGCTTTATTGCATGCATTTAATTTTATGACTATGTCACGATATGCTGATGCAATGTATGTAATGCATTATTTACATGATGGTAATCTAATGTAAATGAACCTGTATGCTTTAATCACTTAAAACATAAGGAATGAATGTGATATGTGTTTATCAATCTAATGGATGACACCACATAATGTATAACAAATCATGAATGTAATTGAAAATCCTCATTACAAGAATTTAATCAATTAATCACCCATATATGAAATGCAATGATATGAAATGGTATGATGCGAATGATATAATATGTCACTCGATACTTCTTTTGTAATTTTGAGATATGCATGATATAGTCAGTGGTCGTCTAAATATCATTTCTGATATCCATCCGGTATCTATCCTATATCTTGGAAACTTTGTGTTTACTTGTAATGATGTATCATGAATTTGATACTTTGCAATTTTCATGATTGAATGATTTATTTTGATTTCATGATTGACATGATTTATTTTTGATGGTTTATGATATTTGGTATGTTGTTGCTATTAGAGAACATTTTTGAGGTTTTCCATGAGACTCAAACACCCTAGTAGACTTCTCAAACATCACATACTAACTGTACAAGGCTTTTATTGGACAAGGCTTTCATCGTGAAAGACCCAACTATTCATTACCCATGTGTGTGCATGTGAGTATTTTTAGATAGACCATAGGCATACCCTAGATGTCAGTCGGGACTCTTTCAACCCATATGTGAGATCGGGTTCCTCATATGTTCGTATCATCCTTGTTTCAAATTTGATTGGACTATAATGCTAGACAACCCTAGGCACCTAGAGCTAGCTCATCTTGCAAATTGATCAGGACTACCCCTCCAAAAGCAAGTGGGACTCTTTCAACCCATTGTTGCGATTAGGGATCACCCAATAGAACTACTACTCCGAAAGTAGGCGGGACTCTTTCAACCCATTGCTGCGATCGAGGTTCACTCTATGGCTTTCGAATGGTGAACAATCCAGGGATTCAAGTTCTCACCCCATTTTTTGATACTTGCTCATATGTAGTGATTAATATCACTATTTTTTACATTTCATTTATTATTTACTTTGAGCAAGGGATTTTTATAGTGCTTTTGATTCACTATATTACTTTGAGATTTGAGCTTTGAACTTTAAACTTTGAAATTTGAATTTTGTAATTTGAGATTTAAACTTTGTATCTATGTACGAGTAGGGGAAATTCTTGTCCTTTTGCCAAGGTTCACCATTCTAGACCGAACTATTTGCAAGACAAGAAGGTAATAAAACCCATCTCTCTAGAGAACCTAGGACCACTTTCGTAGCTTTCATCCTCCCTTATCTTAGTAGGATTTTATATATTTTGCTTAGTGACGGGATCCTGATATGTCAAGTACTATCACAACTAATGACCTCATCTACAAAAGCAAAGCAAGCTTTCTATGACATCTGAGAAACCCACTAGGTATGGTTGAGTGACTGGAAAACTTTTAATATACATACATATTTTATAGCAACAAGTATTGTGTATGAATGCAATGGATTATGATAAATGCAAAGGTGCATGATTTAAACACAAACGTGGTATCGTTTGTAATACTGACAAACACAATCCATTCTACTATGGAATGCAATGGATGAAGAATACCTATATGCAATGTAATATAGGGGAATGCATGTGTGAATGCAAATGAAAATGCAAAATGCAAATGCAAATATTTTTGGATTTTATGCTTTACCAATTTTTTTGGATTTTATTGATTTTATAATTTTTATGGGTTTTGAGCCTCATAATTGACCAAACGGTGAGTACATGCCTTTGGAGCCTTTAGATTGACCAAGCGATTTTTAATAATCCTTGGAGCTTTTTAGGATTGACCAAAGAGATTATTAGCACCATTTGTGCTCTTTGGGATGAACAAATAGATTATTAGCACCTTTTGTGCTCTTTGGGATGACCAAGCGATTTTAAGAACCCTTGGAGCCTTTTGGGTTGACCAAGCGATTTTTCAAAAACCCTTGGAGCCTTTTGAGGATGACCGAGCGGTTTTAAGTAAACCCTTGGAGCCTTTAATTGACATGACCAAGCAGTTTTAGGAACCCTTGGAGCCTTTTTGGGAGGGTATGCTACCCTAGATACCCCTAGTTGTGTCACTCGAAAAGGGGGGGGGCCCACCCCCCCCTGGGGGGGGGGGGGGGGGGGGGATGCATGTTATCTACTAAAATGTAATCAGCTTGCTTAGGAAGAGTGATAGAAATCAACTCTTCCAATTGAGGCATGGACCTCCAATGGATTGCATATGTCTTGGTGAGGGGAATAAGAAAGAACCATCATCGTGGATAGCATCTTTTCATCAATCAGATCTTGAATCACATCTTATAAAATGGATAACAATAACTAATGTCATGACCCCTACATATGGTGATAATCAAGAAAGTCTTATCATTCATGTACCCATATTTAGATCTGGGCCTATATGGATTGTACGAGGGTACATCCAGTAAAGTAATTACATTCTTCTCTTGAAGCTTACAAAATATGACTGATATAGATTTCGTTAAGGGCATCAAAGCACGTTGATCCTGCTCTTGGAAAAAAGAGGAATGTTGATGCTTACGAGGTGACAAAGGCCCATAGGGTATCTGATGAGGCACTAGAAGTGAACCATCTGGGTGATAAACCCCCTTGTCTATGAGGTTTTGAACCTTATGCTTGAATCCATAGCAATCGTGAATGTTGTGACCCTCCATTCGATGATAGAGACAATAATGATCCTCTCTATAACCCTTAGGTTTGACTCGATTTGGGTCTACAAGTTTGATGTCAGGTAAGGTGATGACCTTAGATTCTTGTAGCTTTTGAAGAATGTCAGACATAGACTCATTTAAAGGAGTCCAAATGCGCTGCGACTATCTTGGGTGCCTAACCCACATTGGTTTGTCATGAGGACCCAATGGTTGAGTTGGCTGAATTGGCTCTTGCTCTTGTTGAGGCTTTTCCTGTGGTTGCATAGGAGATGGTTCAGCCTTAGATGTGGGTTGCTTTTGTAATTCTAGGTTTTCAAGCTGGTTCATGATACTATGCAATGTCTTATCTTGCTCATCCATTCGATGCTCCATTCTATCTATATGACTTAGAATGGATTGCAATATTGACAAATAATTCATGCATATTTCCAATGATTGGTTCGAAATACCCTTGTCTATTGAAGGAAATAAAAAAGTGGATGCTAGAGATCCACTAGATAAGTGCACATCACCAATTTCCTTCCTTTGAGTTGATGTGGCTGCTTCTTGATGATTCATTTTGTTAGTGTCATCCACATGCTCAGGTTCATGACTCAGTTCATATTTTTGTTTCACTTTGTACTGTTGAACTGTGTAAGCCTGAGTACCCCTAGTTTGATGTGGGGAAGGCACCCATTCTTTCTCTTGAAGAGGCACCATGAGCAATGAGTCAGGAGTGACTAATTTCAAAGGTTCTGGCCCTTTCAATGTGGAAGCAACATCTGATTGCCCCCTCTCTTGTTCTATCTGCTTTAGAATCCCTTGATCCTCTAGCTTAATGTCAACCATTCCCATGAACTCTTGAGAAGGTGCTTTAGCTTTTAGACCAGATGTAAGTAAATCATCAACTAGTCGAGATGATTCTATATCAGTCATGCTAACTGATGTTTTCTTCTCCTCATCAGGTAATATGATACCATGATTTTTGGTGATGGGAGAGGGTAGCGATTTCTTGATGCAAGCCCTAGTCGAATGTTTGATGATTTTATTCGAATGAATATCTTGAGGCTCGCATGCCACTAGAGTTTCTTGTGGCTCATCAACTTTCTTACAATATTTGAATGGCTCAGGATCATGGGGGACCACATACACTTGTCCTTGGTGTATGAATTTTAGATTTTGGTGCACTATGGAAGGCACACATTCCATATCTCTCATCCATGGTCTCCCTAGCAATATGTTATACTGCCTCTCACCCCCAAGATATGGCACAACGTAGGTATCATCTTTATCCCAACCTGTATAGGTAAGATTGTTGTGCCGATTGTTGGGGATGTGGCATCATTGAAGGCTCTCAATGTGAATGTTGAGTCCTTAATGTGCGAAGATGGTAGATTTAAATGCTTCAAAGCTGCAGTTGTGATGATGTTGATAGATGACCCAGTATCAATCAAGACTCTCTTGTATGAAATTTGATTGATGCTCGCTATGATGTGTAGCGGAGGATCAGGTTCATCCTTAGGGATTAGCTTAATCTCCTGCCTGTGAAAGGTAATCACAGGGTCCTTTTGTAAGTGAATTGGATTCATTGTTGATATGGACCATGATAGGTTATCAACTTTTGTTGAACTTTTTGGTATGTTGGGCTGATCAAGGCATTTCTTACTTTGTGCTACAATATTGATCATACCGATAAAACCCTCATCAGGTGGGGCCATGTGCATCTCATTAACATGCTCAACTTGATTGTTGTCATCCTCATGGTTGTATTGAGGGTTTTTGGATATGTCGATGTCTTGATTATCGATAGCAGAGGGGCTATCTATTTGTAATTTGTTCTTATCCAACATATTCTGCACTATATTCTTGAATGCAACACAATCCTAGATATCATGGCCATTTTGTCGATGATAAACACAATAGAGATCTTCTCTATACCCTCTAGGTTTGTGGTGATTAGGATCCAAGGCATGCACTTCAGGCAATATTAGGGCCTTAGCCTCACAAAGGCGATTGAAAATTGATGCCAAAGATTCAGGCAATGGCGTATATTTATGAGGTGGACGTCTTTGTTTATCCTTGCCTGGATTCCTGTAGCACTTGTTGTGATGTGCAGGAGGAGGTTGAGCCTGATAGTTCTCTTGTTGTTGGCTCTGTGCTTCTTTTGGAATGTTTAACATGATCTGGTTGACATGCGTAGGCTCAGCCTATTATGGTTGATATCGCGTGCTCTTATTGTTCCATTCTTTCTTGCTATGAAGCTCTAGGTCTCCTTCTTCCAGCTTGATATCTTCAATGACCTTGGCTTGTGCTAAAGCCTCTTCGAATGTTGTATATTGTTGCAATTGGAGCAACAATGATATGTGCTTGGCACAAATTTTTGTAAACATTCGATTAAGTTCAGTAGTGGGAATAGAGAATGGTAACTCTGCCATTAATTTTCTCCACCTATCCCCATAATCCATGATTGGCTCATCATCATTTTGACATAGATTGGCCAAGTCAGATAGATTAGATTTCTTTTTGGTGCCAAATGAGAAGCGCTCAAGGAAAGCATCCACCAACTATTCAAAGTTGGTGATGTTGTTCCTAGGTAATTGATTAAACCATTCAGAAGCTACACCCGAGAGGGTCATAACGAAAGTTCTTAACATCAAGGCATCATCATGTTGTATCTGGAAGCATGCACTAATGAAGCCCGTTATATGCTCTTGTGCATCTTCATCACCTTTAAACTTATCCCATTTAGGTATTTCAAAATGTTTAGGGTAAGCAGGACTTGGCACTGATGGACACAATGGTTGATTGTGTATCTTGCTTAGAGTGGGCTTTTGACTAGCCACATCTTGTTTCTCGAGAGATTTGATTTTCTCGGCAAGCACCTTGTAGGCTTGAGAAGAGATGATCTCTTCCTCCCGAAGGGATCTTCGGGGTGCAAGCGGAGGTAAGTTCCTTTGAGTGTGAGGTGGTCGATTGTATTCATCGGCCACATCTACAGAAGATGGTTCAGGATATCGTTGATCCTGGTCATCCAACTCTGATCTTTCATACTGCCTGTGCTCATGCCTGTTTGGCACTAAACGCTCTCATGGCTGAGAAGCATGTCGAGAAGTATGGCGAACATAATCATCTACTCTCCTATTATGCAGCTCAAGGTGTGAAGTAGCATGTCTCTCATTGTGTTGCTGCCTGTACTCACTACGAGGAGGTAATTTATATCGAGCCAATCTATTTGATCGCCTTTCTTGCTCCTTTAAATCAAGGAGGCATTGCTCTTCTAAGCGGTGTTCATATAACCATTGTAGGTGCAACCGCTATTGTTTTGCACTTTCTCATTCTAGATTTTCTAAACACTCACGCTCAATGTGCAAACCCTTCAATTGGTCTTGAAGCATTTGTTCTCTCTGGATTGCATCTGACCTATGTGATCGATTTGATCGATTTGTTGTGCTAGGTCTAGGACTCTACAACTCCTTGTGAGGGTTCTTGTTTGCTTCAAATTATGCAACAAGGTTGGCAACTCTTTTTCCTCGATGAGTCAAGATTGCATTGATATTATGTTCTTCCCTAGGGGTGCAATCCTCATGCAAGGATGTTGCAGGGGTACCGCGTGTTCGCTGGGAACACTCACTATGGGTGCAGATAGGATGCAATTGAGTGATAGTTCCTTCATCCATGATGTACTCCTCAATGGATCTGGTAGATCCATGAGAGGAATGATCATGATGTATGCTTCTATGCTCCAATTTCCTATGTTGAGATCTTCCAACACCTTGGTCTAAGAAGTCAAAGTGATGAGACTTCCAAGGTTGTGCAAGAGGAGTACCTTCCTCACCAACACTACGATAAGACAAATGACATCCTCCATGATCGGAAGGATTTGGCATTATAATAGGCATGTGAATGGTTGTCTTACCTCTATCTCGCCCTTCATTGGACTGATTTGAACTCTCAGTGTAATGAGATGTGGGAGGTTTAGAGGTGTTCTCGTTTAGGTCACGAGAAGATCTGTTGTTAGTTCTCCTGAGCGGGGTTCCTTGATGAGATCCATTGTGAGTGGTGTTGTCTCCTCTAAGACTACTTGAAGTGTATTCAAGTATGTTTTGGGCAGGTGTGCTACCTCTAGGGTGATCCAGACCCTGTGGTGCATTGGGTGCAACCTCAGTCTTAGATCGGGGATGACCCCATGCATTGACCATGACCTTATGAATTTTGACTTCCAAAAAAGGTTGTGAGTGTTATATATCAAAATGATCAGTGCGATGAGCTGATCACAATGAGCTATAACTCAAAAATATGATTTTCGGGTCAAAATTTAGTATTTTTGGAATATTTGGCCAACCAGGGCTCGTGGTGAAATGACCACTTTTAGGAATTTTTGGGAAATTTTGAACCATGAAGAGTTAGGACCCAAAATTTCTATGAGAGGTGCACAAGGACTAAACTAAGACAACAAAACAAATTTGGCAAGTTTTGGAGTTGTCTAGACCATTTTAGTGCAGTTTTTCTCAGTTTTTGGCCTCGAAAATAGAGTAATCATAAAACCAAAATAAAATCTTTGTTATAGCTCCGATTTACATGATTCTCGAACCGTTGGATGCAGAATCAAAAAGTAGATTATAAAAATTATTATTAGGGTTAGGGTTTGGCCCCAGATCAAGGATCTTATGTTGATTACCCAAATAATAATAAGAACACACAAAGTAGACAATATGATTATCTCTTTTAAGGATTAAATGTGTGTCCTAAAACTGGTTTAGTGCATTTGATTTGTTGTGAATATACTCTGAACTCTTATCGTGTTTTTCAAAAGTTGATGTTATACTCAATTTGTTCAAAGGTTTTCACCTATATACTCGCACAAGCCGAATATGGGAGTGAAGTCCATACTCAACGAGGTAGCATAGGTACTACCAACCCTCACCCAACACACCGTGCACAGCGATACACTCTTCCGAAGATGAGTGCGTGCTATTTTGCATGGATAGGATAGTTCTTGGGTCGGCCTTGGCCATGAGCGGGTCCCGATAATACAATTTCAAATGAGCCAACCAAGTGGTAATGACATCCACTGTTGGTCTCAATCAAATGGGTTGGATGTGAGAGCCCAATGCCACTGATGTTTAAATGAAACGTGGTGTGTGTGGTTCCTTTTAATTTGCATAAAATAAAAATGCATAATATAGAACACAATGATTGTTTCCTACATGTAATGTAAAAGAAACATTTTATATTCAAAGATGCATGCTATACTCTACATGATTTTTTGACAATGCAAACTAGTATGCAAATGGCCACTACTTGGGCCTCAAACATGCAAACCTACACACAAGTTCTAATATAGCATGTTGTATTCTAGGGCGGACTGCAATCAGAGATCCGTTGTTCCTAGCAGCGCCTATAGAAAATTTAGAAAAAGAAATCTAAGGACCTAATCCATTTTAAGTTCATTTTAGACTTAGTAAATTTATGTTTAAATTTCTATTCTCTGAAAACACAGAGAGCAAAAACACAGATGGTGAAAATGGGGCCTACCTCAAGTCCTCGCTAACTAACATTCTAATTTTTCTATCTATGTTGTCAGATGTAAACCGTAGGTCTGATCTACGGTTCAGACTATAAACCGTGTGTTGAACCTACGGTTCAATTGTTGGTCCGTAACTGATAGTTGTGGTCTGTACCTACAAGTGCAAAAACAAGTAAAGCATAGTCAAATCCTAAAAATGTGGGGTTCCACCATGATCACCTCTGTAACCACCAAAAAGGGTCACACCCGATGGAGTATCCTATTGTGATGAATGGTAAAGATATAGCATGCATACAAGAAAATGAAATTGACAACAAATGAAACAAGAAAGAAAGCACTTTATTCCATTATATTCAAAGCCAAAATCCAATTACAAGTACGTCCCTCTTAGGGATATTCATTTTTGATACAATATTACAATAGGAGTGCACAATTGTTTTCCCTCTTAAGGGTAGGTGTGATTTCCAAATGCCTTTCAGAATGGCATGAACTGCTCTAGGGTGGAGGTGCCCTCTTCTTCGTGATGGGGAAGGAAATTGATGGTTTTCTCTCCTTTGAAACTATTTCCTCATGGTCAAGAAACAACACAAGAATGTCAAAAATATAGGCAACCTCTCATGATGAGGCCCTTTTAGGTAAAATGCATAATGACACCATTAACATGCATAATCAAGAAAGCATAAAGAAAGCTTCTAAACTATGCAAAGTGAATCAAGATTCATGTAATAGCATAAAGTAAAATAACAGCTACACTATGCATGGATCAAATATAGAAAATGAAGCATAAACATGCATAAAGAAAGCATTTAAGTCCTAATTGAAGCATAAGCATAAAAAGTAAATCTAACCTAATTCTACGGTCAGAAGTCTTCTAAAATGCTATTAAATCAATAAAATAACTAATCTAACCTAATTAACTAGACAAAAATGAAAATAGGAAGGTGATTATACCTCTACTGCAAACCGTAGCTCTGGTGCATGGTCTGCACTATAAACCATGGCTGATAGCCATGGTTAGCACTCTGATAGGCTTACCCTCAATTCCAAGGGTAGTGGGCTTAACCTCCTTGTCCAAATTGATGTTCAAGGGTCACCTTCAATGTCCTTCTGATAGGTTTGGTGGTCGAATCACTGTGATGGGCCTTCATTTGCCCGAATTTGTGTTTCTTGATCCTCCTAGGCTCCTAGAACTTCCATGGCAAACTAATCATTGGATGAATAGCAAAGTGGCCTTCGAATGCATAAATTCAGTATGCAATATGATAGGGCTTCAATTATCGCTTGATCACTTCACACTCACTCGATAATTCATAGTGATTCGCTATACAAATCATCTATATTTCTCCCCATTTGGAGGGGGTATTTATAGGATGCCCTAGGGCTAGGGGTGGCTTCATGGAGAAGCCAAGATCAAGAAGGGGTGGTTAGGATAGTTGGAATGGAAGCCTCTGGAATATTCCATCCATTAACCACCTTCTTCTAGATCCAATGGCCATTCCAACCGATTTGGCTTGGATTGAAGGCCAACTGAACTTCAGTTAAGACTGCATGTCACAGCTGTGGTCTAAACTGCAAACCATAGGTCTGGGTTGTGGTTCAGACTGATTAGGCCAAGGAGCCCAAATTGAGTGGTTAGAACCACTGCTCTATCTTGGAGTCTATCCAAGATCTTCCATATGGTCTTGTAGCATGTCCATATGAGTAGTCACCCTCGACATGACACATTTTAGGTGTCTACAGCTATGAAGTGGCACTAGGAAACCTTAAGTGAAAATTTTATCTTGCTCATCCCCTTGTGCGACCATTTCAAAAATGCTGAGAATTGACAAAAATACAAGTTCCCCCCTACCCAAAGAAATCCCTTGATTTAATCAAAACAAGCAAAAAATCCTAAACAAATAAAAATTCAAAAAAAAATAGTGATTGTCATCACTACATAAATCCCTTTCTAAAAAAAAAACAAAAATTTAGAATAAACAATGATTTTTATCACTAAATATGAGCAAGTATCCCAAATAAATATGAAGAAAAGAAGGGAGTATTGAACTTGAATCCCTAGAGTTCTCAGCATTTGATGAACCATAAGGTGATCCTCATTATAGGTTTGGTGGCATCAAGCCTACTTGGCAATGGCGGTATCCTTACGCATGATGATATGTCTATCACATTAGCATCTTGCTTTTGTACAAACCAATGTTCACATGTGGAAGGGCTAGCTTTAGGTGTCCTGTATCGCCTATTGGTCTAACCCAACTGAGTCCAACTTAGGATCAAGATGAACATTTAAGGATCCCCAATTAGCAATGGACTACATGAATCCTATATGGCATTGGGGCGTGTTTATGTTTTATCTAATATATTCATTTGCACACATAGGGATAATGAGTATCTAGGTCTTCATAACAAAAAAATTATCTTTTAGGAGTCTTGTATGATCAGTATACATATTTTGATGGAGTAACTAGGGCGTTTGAGTCTCATGGAAAACCTCAAAAATCCTCTCATAGAAATAAATCATGTCATCAATCAAATCATCAGCTTTCTTTAGGAGGTTTTTATTCATTAAACGGTGTGCATGAATAGGATAGACACCAAATAAATATCAGCAATGAATTTAGATGGCCACTGACTATTTTGTACATATCATTTAATTTACAAAATCTTATAAAGAAAGCACATACATATCACATCACCTCATCTCACATTTGGATGCTTAAATAATTAATTCTTATGCTAAGAGTTATTATTTATATTCATGATTGATTTACATTTTGTGGTCTCACCCATTATATTTTTGAACTCATATAACATGCATTCCTTATGTTTTAAGTGATTAAAGCATACAGGTTCATTTACATTAGATCATCATCATAGTGCATTACACATATTGCATTCACCATACAATAACAACATAAGTTAGATGCATACAATAGAATCAAATTAAACATACATTTAACAATAAGCAGTGCATCCATCTATGCATCCATAATCATAACGCATCCACACATATAAATCATATCATCTAAAGCATACATCTATCATCAAGCTAAATGCATATCAATACATCACATCATATAGTATAAAATAATAATACTGCATCACATAAACATAGAAGCAAAAATATATAAATACACATAATGAGTCTCAAAAATGATATCATATACATGTGTGTGTCAAATAAGTACATAAGGGTACAAAATTAAACACAGGATACAACAGTGTAGGTCATATGACATTACACTAAAAAATAAATCCAATACAATCAGAGTCATCATCCTGCACCTACGCCTCCAGCCTCACCTCCACCCTCAACTTCGTCCCTATGATTGCGGTAGGAGCTATTCCATGCGGTTCGCTTTATCTAAGTCTTGGTCTTGTGGATCAGCCACACTGATGACTGCCCTGATATGCTCCACCCACTCCGATGTGACCCTCATGTTGTAGGCCTATCTGGTAGACAACATCCTCGAAGCCTAACCTCATGATCCAGTGCAAGGATGTAAGAATTTTCTTGTGTGCGCTTCTCTAAGTCCTCTGATAGGAGTCCATGCAGATTTTTGATCTCTGCATATGCATCTAGCCCACTAGGTCCTCGAGGCACTGGCATAACTGTCATAATCTATCCCTAGGTAGCACCCCTCTCGATCGTAAGCTGATCTATCCTGATCTATGTCGAGTCAATATGAGTATGTAGGGTGGTCCTCTCCTCATCAAAGCTCCTGACCTGTGCCTAAATCCTAGCAATGGTATAATTCCACTACAAGATATAGATATGAGCTGACTAAATCTTAACCTTTGTGTAGTGTAGTTGAGCTCATAGAGGGGACTCCTGCTCCTCTAGAGCTAACTCCTCCTCCTCCTTAGGATAAATATGCTCCTCGGCCACCTACTACTCTTCATCCTACCCTCAGTCCTCTATCTAGGCTCACACTTGGCATCCCTTAGGTTCCTCCCCTGTAGCTACCTCATATTGATCCTAGCCTAAGATGATGCCACCCTACCATAGACATGTGACCCACCACTGAGTGTAGGCCTATGTGACCCCACCATATGTAATACCAACATACACTATTGGAGTATCATCATCCTCTATATTTTTTATAACTTGGGGTAGTAGAATATCCCTCTCTATAGTAATTTACCTATAAAAAAATGGTTTAATAGGTACGTCCTACTGTATACCAAACTGTTGGAGCACCCTAGAGTAATGGAAGAACTACTTGATGTCGTCCTTGTGATCGATAACCCATCGATCACACCTAGTCCTGGTCATAAACCTGTCTACCTTTGCCTAGGAAGGTCAATCATGATAGGGCCTCTAGATGATGTCCTTAGCCAATAGGCCAGTCAGTGATATTATGTAGTGGAAGAGCTCTCATGCATAGCATCGACTCTTGCACTCCTCACACTCTCGGGGCCACCTAGATCCATAGCATTGAGAAACATCAGCTACGATAGTGATCTCAATAGGTAATCCTCCTGGGTAGTACACCCTTATATGCTCCCAACTCTAGATCTATAGGAGTACACTATAAGTAATGCTAGATCATCCTCACTACTGGATCCTATAGAGCTTGTTGTAGCATTGAGCTAAAAGTGTGCTCCCCCAAGCCATGATGATAGGTGATGCACTATCAATCAAGTCCTGAACCATATCCAAGAGGTTCCATGGGAACCTCACTCCGGAGCAGTCAGGTAAAAGCATATTACATATAACCATAAGAAAAATGGCATATCTTCGAGAAAAGACATCCT
Source organism: Wollemia nobilis (assembly GCA_028583015.1). Taxonomy (NCBI): domain Eukaryota; kingdom Viridiplantae; phylum Streptophyta; class Pinopsida; order Araucariales; family Araucariaceae; genus Wollemia; species Wollemia nobilis. The sequence continues at coordinate 1,373,342 of JAQPPZ010016361.1, forward strand.
CTTGGTACCACCAAGCCACAAAAATCCCATCAAATCAGATGTTAGATAATGTAGTAGCTGCATGTGCTCCAAAAACCCTAAAAAATACTGCATCTCTAGCATCAGTAGGGGAAGAAACAATGGGGAACCCATTAAAAATAATCCAAAAGATCTTTTAGATATCCTCTAGAGTGATGGTCATCTTGCCTGTAGGGAGATGAAAGGTGTTAGTCCTAGATTCCCACCTATGTGCTAAGGTAGTAAGGTAGGCCTAATCCAACATGATCATCAAAATCCTAGTAATGTACTAGGGCCTGTGAGCATCAAGCCAATTCCAGTCTGTGTCATCCATGTTGGGAAAAATATCCACAAGCAATTAGGGTCTCAAGCCCACGCAGACAAAATCTAAGAGTGCAAAGTAAATGCCTAAATTAAATACACTTAAAAGAAAAAAGAAACAATAAAAAAATGATGCAAAATTTAGCTAAGATAAGCTTAAGGCTATGAAAAAGATAAGCTTAAGGCTATGAAAACAATGACTAAATGCACCTAAACATTCAAAAAAATCAAATTCTACACTTCAAAATTGCAAAAAAATCAATTAAAACCTTTAAAAATTCAAAAATTTCAAAAATAAGCTTAAGGTCGCGTAGTTGCTTGTGCTAGGAGCGGCCACACAATGGCTGTTGAAATCAACAGTGGCCAGCCACCAATGGTCAAAAAATTGATTGTTGGAATTCAGGCTAGTCACTGACGATGATAACAGCCCCTCTTTGGTCATTTAGGGGCCTCTTTGGGCGTCAGTGGCCACGGGGTGACACGCCAAAGGTGCACCCTCCTCAGCCAAAAATAACAAAAAAATTAGAAAATCCTAAAACTAGCCTAGACCCACTAAAATTAACCCTAACCTGGACCTATTGACTGGTTCGGTTCATTGCCAATAGGTTTAGTGTGGTTCATTTACCGGTTACTTAGTGAGGTTCATTTTACCAAATAAAACAAATAGAAGGCTAGGGTTTGAGAGATACCCGTGAGTCATCGGCTCCTCTACTTGTTGAAGCCTCACCTTGCTCAACCATGGTGTCTAGTTTCGGTAGCGTCCCAGGTCACAATCAATTTCTCTCACCTCAAAGCTCAAAAAGTGCAATTGATAGTTGGAATAATGAAAAGTCAAAACCTAGAAATTGCTTTTATATTTTCAATTTGTACCTCGACCGCTACTGGCATCAGCGGCTCACACTTTTTGGTCACTGGACCTGACAACAACCACGAAGAGAGAATTAGGGGTCATTGAAACTGATAGTGGCTAGGAAACAAAGAGAAATTCACTCAATTTCTCACCATGAGGCACCTCAAAATGGGCCATTAAACATACCTATCAGTCCAAAACAATCAAAAAGTGCACAAATACCAAAAAAATCACATAAATCAAAATAAAAAACAATATAAATTGTAGCATCACACAAATTTATTCTAGGACATCATTCCACATGTGCATGCAATGGCGCTGGGAGGACGTCACACACCATGATGGAGAGCCAACAAAACTCTTTTTAACATCGCACCTCCTAGAATTAATATATCAAAAAATAAAAAAACATCATAAAATTCAAATTAACAAAAAAAATCAAACAAAAATAAAATCTCAATTGAGCCTCGCATTCAGTTATTTACTTTATACACTTGGAGGTTGCAGCGACTAGTGATCCATGCAATCCGACAAGATGAGTAAATTACCATAAGGTCACTTGGGGTAAATTAGTTATGGTAGAATTGAGAAGTTTCACTTCAATCCCAAAGAAGGCCATGGCGGCCAAACTGCCCCACGGGAACAAAGATTCATCTCATTTCTTCTATAATATTGTTCAAATGTAGTGATTCAACATAGGTTTGAATAGAATTGTTATCACCTTGATTCTCTAAAAAGGCAATTACATACGGACCACTCTGTGGGATAGAGATGTACAACTACTAAAAATGGTTGAAATAACACCTGAGATGGGACCTCCTGTATAACAACAAAGCAAAGCTCTAAAAGGGTCCATATTATTCATATTGGTCAAGCAACTCATCGCTTATTTCATTTTTCTTCCCTCATCGACTCATCATTTTAGGGGGTAGTCATAATATCAAAAATCATAATCAAAATCAAAAAAAGATCACTCGATCATGTAAAATTGTATGTCTTACGAATCATTTCCAACAACTATCATAATCTTACCCTTTGTTGGGGCAAAAAATAAACATGATAGTTAAGTTTGTAGCTCTCCTCCTTTTGGACCTATAGTAGTACTAAAACTACTCGATTGCTTGATGGATGTGTTCATGCTTTTACAAATTTAAGCCTTCCATCCTATTGGAAGCAATGATTCTAGGATACACGCCCTTTCTCATTATTGGGGCATCTAATGTTGATCAAATCAATGATCATCACACAACCTACAATGTGACCCTATGTGGTTTATTTTTGCTTTGTACTATGTTTTTTCCCACAACGCATCCCAAAAGGGGCATCTGTAGACACCTAAAATATGTCATGTTTAGGAGACTACTCATATGGGCACATTCAAAGACCATATGAATCATATTGGACTTTTACAAGAGCTAGTAGTGGTCCTAACCACTCAAAAAGGGTAGTTCTAGCCCATACAAGCTTAGTCGCTCTCAAGCAGAGTGGCCACCACATCTGGCTGCTGAAGTTGATAACGACCACACCTAGCCACTGCTTTGAATAGTGGCTAGCACCATGCATAGTATGGCCATGAATATGGGTCCAAATCATGCAATATAACTACACATTGCATTGCTTATGGGAGGGTTTTGGCGAGGAATTCTTAGAGTTCCTCCTAACTGCCCCTTCAATGCCAATTTGTGACTGATGCTTCCCCCCAAGATAGACAGTTGCATGTAAATTTGGATTTTGGCTTCTCCAGGAAGCCAAGATATAGATCCAGATCTGAAATAGAGAGGTCTACATATGGACTCTCCCAAGCAAAGCAAAAGATCCACGAATATCAAAATTTTATGCAGCGAAGCCCTGGCTGATTAGAGAGTGAATCCACGGCCCCTTTGACGAGAAATAAAGTGTTGTCTGGCTAAGCTATGTCTAGGCATCTTCTTTCAGATCTATTTATTCTTCACCACCCATCAATGTACCAAACACAATAGGTTACCCTTGAACATCAACTGGAGCAAGAAAGATAGTGCTACAGCCCCTGGTTCACGAGGAGAAGAGCTTCGTTTCCTGGCCGCTATCATTGATAGTGGCTCGTAGGCATAACCTAGGGTTTTTAGATATTAGTTTCCTAGTTCTAGCTTAGATCTGATTATTGCTTTGATTTATTAATTAGTTCTAGCATAGATCTGATTTCATTAACACATTTACATCATATTTTTGAGTTTTCTATGCATTTATCGCTTAGTTTATGCTTGCATTTTAATATTATCATGCTCATATATCATGTTTATTAGATCTTCTAATAAGAGCCTCTTTCAAAGAGGCTACCCATGCTACTGATAGTGTTCTATTTTTTTTATGCACGCAGGGTTACAGGTTTATAGGACCGATTCAAGGCATCTAGTGCATAAGATCCCTCCAAGGCAAGAAAAGGAGAAGGAGGTGTCTATAAGCCCTCATACAAGTTCATGTGTGAGATCGGGAGGCTTGCAAAAGTGCACCGCCCCTTTGCTAGGGGGACATCATTCTTCTACACCATTATTCCACTTGTATCTCTTATTGTATCGAATTGGGTATCCCTCAGAGGGACCGATATGTAACCAAGATTTGCAAAGAGTTTAATAATAAAATAAGCTTTATTTATCTTGTCATTTTCATGTTATGTTATCTATTACTTTGCGTTCTTCCATTTTTATATAATATTACAAGTATAATAAGTAGTTTAAGTGTGGTGTACGCTTCCCAAGGTTGCACATGTAGTCCCTCTCCCATGTTCATAGCAAGAAGGGGATTGAGAAAAGGGGACCCTCTTTCCCCTTACCTTTTTATCCTTTATGCAGAGGTTCTAGGGAGACTATTTTAAAAAAGAGACAAGAGGGGAGGCTAAGGTGTCTAAAAATAAGTTCTCAGATTGAGATAAATCATCTCCAGTTCGTGGATAATAATGCTCTTATTAGTCAAGCCAATATCCTATTAGCAAGAAACATAAAATAATTTATAGATGGGTATACTCAAGCTACTAGGCAAAATTTTAATGAAAAAAGTCTCAAATAGGTTTTCAATACAACAAAGAGGGTGAGAGATAAAACTATACAATTGTTAAACTTCATGGAAACTCCTTTACCCATACAGTATTTAGGAGTGTCTTTATCTACAAAGAAAACAAAAAGCAAGGAGTGGAAAGGGTTGATTGATAGACTATAAGCTAATTTGAGCAACTGGACACAAAAATGGCTAAGCTTGAGAGGAAGGCTTACAATTATTAGTTGTGCTACAAGCCCTCCCAGTTTATAAATTTTTCATACTTCATGCTCCAAAGATAATTCTAAAAGATATTGATAAACACAAGAATTTTTTTGTGGTCAGATTCAAGGGGAGAAAATTTTTTACACTAGGTGGGTGGGAGAAGATATGCCAACCAAAAAACAAGGAGAATTGGGGATAAGATCAATATTTCAAAGCAATAAGGCACTGTTGAGTGTTAATTTTACCCAATTGTGAAATTACACTCTCCCTTAGGATTTGTTTCCAAAATCCCCTCTTGCAAAGAAGTTAAACAAAACAACTTCTCCAAGGTCTTCGCTATATTAGCATTTGCATGTGTATTAGTAATCTCAAATAAAGATGTATCAATTTAATGCTTGGAACACCTTAGTGATTTCTAGTAACTGCAAACAAGGGGCATGTGTTGATTTGTTTTACCATGCTACTTCAATGATTGTTCATAAAACAAAAATAAAACAAGTGTGAGTTGGCCCTCATATGACCACGATGTAGTGCCTTAATTCCTTTTATCTTGAGGATTTTAAAGTAGATTTTATCTTCCCTTCTTAAGTGGATTTTACTCAAGTTTTATCTTGCATTAAATCCTACTTTAAATGTGAAAGTAAAGATCAAAATCTATCTATATATGTAAATCTGAAATGATGAATAGGCTCCTTGAATATAGCTTCTTATCATGAAGATAAAGATAGCTTTTGATGTGAATAATAAACTATCCCTCTTTGGTGAAATTGAAATTTTCACAAAGAGACAATAATCTATGGCCTTAAAATAAAGGCTTTAAAATGTCATTTAATTATCCCTCTTTTATGAAATGATTTTTCATAAAGAAAGGTAATTTAATGCTTTGGAATAACAACCTTTTAATATAACCTGTAAAATTACCCCCTTCAATGAAATCAGAATTTTCATGAAGAAAGGGTGCATTTATTGCTCCAAAAACGGTAATTTGTGAAATGCCATAAAACATAACCCCTTCAATGAAATTGAAGTTTTCATGAAGGAAATGTCATCATAGGCTTATGAATGAAAATATAGGATTTTATGAGGCAGGGCAGAATGTTGTAGCTGGAAAGGAAAAGGATTCCCTGTTAGCTCAGTTCAAAAATGGAAGGAAGCGGAGGAAGTGGAGGAGGAGCAAAAATGGCAGGCAAGAATTTTGAACCAACGAAAGGAGAATATCTAGAGGCAGGGCAGAATGCTATAGCTGGAAAGGAAAAGATTCCCTGTCAGTTCAGTTCAAAAAGGCTAAAGGTACAGATCCTCCCGATAAACCCTCAAACAAAGGGTCCCACTGGGGTTTGGGAGCTGGCAAAAAGGGCCCAACCTTTTTGGAAATGCTGAAAGGGAAAAAGAATGATCCAGTCAGTGAACTACCACCCCTAATACCAAACAATAACAGGTTAACTACGCTAGTGGAGATTATGGAAAGATTCTTGGATATGGACGCATCGTCCTTAGTTGGCAAGTTTTTAGGAGGAAGGCCGGACATTGAGACTATTCGCTCATGGGCCACGGTAAAGTGGAAAACTTCAAGAATCTTAGAAATTGTAGCCATGTTAAGAGGTTTTTTTATGATAAGACTCAACAAAAAATATGATGCAGAGCGCATCTTGACAGGAGGACCTTCGTTTCTAGGAAGGCGTAGCCTCTTTCTAAGGAAGTGGGGGGAGGATTTCAACCCTGAGAAGTAGAACATTAATATAGCACCCATTTGGGTCCGCTTACCAAACATCCTAGCCCATTTTTTTAATGAGTACTGGCTTAGTGGCATAGCAAAGATGATAGGAGAGCTCATGGAAATAGACCATTCAACCCGGGCAAGGACTAGAATGACGCATGGCAGGATCTGTGTAAATGTAAAATTGGATTCTGATATACCTTCTTAGGTGGAACTAGCATATGGAGAGTTTCTAAGGATTCATCCCGTGGAGTATGAGAACAAGCTGATATTTTGTAGCATGTGAAAAACCCAAGGCCACCTTCAAGCCCAATGTCTGACAATAACTGGAAATAAGGAAGCCATGAGTGAAGGTTTTTTGGGGAAAGCTAATGGGAGAACGATCCCAAAGTTTCAAGGACCGCATATTAACTTGGAAGGATACAAACAAGTTAAGAATAACCAAGCTGACCAAGCCAACACAGAACTGGCAAAAATCCAGGAGAAAGGAAAGCAACATAATGAGGGAGGCAAAAATCATAAGGTATGTAATAAAGATCCCAACTTGAACATGTTTGATATCCTAGAAAATCTAGAAGTTGAAAAAGAAAATAGTAAGGATGATACCATCAGTTTCAAGTTTCCTAAAACCCTAGACTCCCTATCCAAATCGGGACCATCTACAGTTATGACAAAAATCCCCAAAAGATATGCTCAAAATGAAGAAAAATTGCCAGGTCATTTCAGTTTAAACATGGAAAAACTAGAGTCAAGAGTCGAAGTTGTGGAAACAAGAGGCAGAAATATAGCTCCTAATCCGATAGCTCTCCTTAGCTCATTCGATCTACGCATGATTTTCCCACATGCGTGGTTATCAAAAATGAACTGTGGTGGCACGTTATTAGTTATTTTTCTCATGATTTTGTACTTCCTCGAGATGAGAAAAATCTCACCGCGAACCAGCTGATATGTGTCAATGATCACATGGAGTCAAAAATTTTGTTGATCGTGTATTTTCTCTCTCCTTGGATGCCACGTGGAAACATAACATTAAGTGCTCATTCCAAAGATTAAATTTTATTTCGAAGATAATTTTTATTCTGAAGATAAAGGTTCACTCCGAAGATAGTTTTCAATCTGAAGACAAGGCTGGACTTGTCATTTCGAAGACAATTTTCAATCCGAAGACAAGGCTGGACTTGTCATTCCGAAGACAATTTTTAATCCGAAGACAAAGCTTCATTTCAAAGATACAATGCAGCAGTCATTTCGTAGATACAATGCAATAGTCATTCCGAAGATACAAGCAAAAATCAAAATTCTTCTTTTAAAACATGTTTGCTTATGCCAAATCTTATGAACACTTTTATACTAATGGTTAATTGTCATATACTATATATCAAATATTTACAATGAGAAAAGTGCAAGAAACATATACCTGGTTAAAACAAGTTAATGCAAGTTTTTCAAAGATGACTGCTTTTTTTGATGCTCTACTGAGGCTTACTATAATACTTCAAAAAAAAATATAGTTGGTGAATTTGTACAATGGTGACTCAAAATTTTTCAAGGTTATGCATGCCATAAAACTAGTTTTCATGCATACCAACTCAGTAGTGCCTTAGAAAAAAGTTTTCACTACTGAGTTATTCATTTTTCTCTTTTTTTTTTTTACCTCTCATTTTCTCTCTTTTTTTTTCTTTTTTTTTATTCTGATTATGCCCATGAAGGAATTCACAACCAAAATTTATTCATCTTTTTGTTTTCTGATTTTTCTGATTTTTTTTGTATTTTTTTGTTTTCTTGAAATCCATGATTATGCTCAATCTGTGGCAATTATGGTGGAAGAGGGAATCTCTTCTACCTGTTGTGCATCCAAGCTATCAAGTTGTTGCAAGAACTCCTCCTTAGTCAGAGGTGTATGGTACACTCAAAGGCGATGTCCATTCACTACCAACTTTCTTTGTGAATCATCAATGGGAGAGAGGCGAGTTGCTCCGTTGTCAAATACTTATTCAATATGGTACGGTCCAAGCCATCTAGTCCTTAGTTTTCTAGGAAAGTCCACATAGCGAGAATCAAACAGCAAAGCCCAATATCCTTGCTAAAATTTTCTCTGTTGCAGGTGGCCATCATGCCACAACTTCCTCTACTCTTGAATTACTTCAGTTTGGTGCAGAGCATCCAATCAAAGTTCATCCAATGCATTCAGCTATAGAATCCTGTCCGCCTGTGCCTGTGACAATTCAATTCTAATTTCCAATGATGTACATAATGTTAGTAGCTCAAATTCAATAGGTAGGGGGGGATTTTTACCAAAAACTAGTTCATAAGATGTGAATCCAGTAGTGGATTTTCAAGTAGTATTGTAAGCCCAAACTACTTCAGGTAATTTATCTAGCCAGTTTCTCCTATGAACAGCTACTATTTTCGTCAAGATTCATTCCAATTCTCTATTTGTTACCTCAACTTGGCCATTTGCTTGTGGGTGGTAAGGTGACGATTTCCAATGTTTGATTTCATACAACTCTGTAAAATCCTCAATAAATTTAGATGCAAATTGGGGTCCTTGGTCTGTGGTGATAGACCGTGGAGCTCCAAATCTCTAAAAAAATTGGTTATACAAGAAATAAGTGACCTTCTCTTCATGAGCATGTTTGAAAGCACACACCTCTACCCACTTTGTCAGGTAAGTAGTGCATACTAGAATATGCACCTTTCCTTGAGAAGGTGGATCAATAGGTCTCGTAAAATCAAGCCCCCACCTCTCAAATGGTTCTAAAACCACTTGAGGCTGTAGTGGCATTTCATTTGTGTGAGTGGGTTTCCCCATTCTTTGACATGCATCACAATGCTTGATGTACTTTTTCACATCCTTGGGAAGAGATGGCCAATAATATCCTGTTCCTAAAATTTTCCTAATTGTGCTTTTTACAGAATAGTGTCCACCAGAGGGTTCATCATGAAAAGCCCTAAGGATATCATATACCTCATCCTTTTAGATGCACCTACGTAACACATGGTCAGGACTACTCTTGAAAAGCATACCTTGAATCCATTCAAAATAAGAGCTTTGTTTGATCAATTTTTTTCTTTGTTTGGAAGTAAAATGTGGGGGAACTTTCCCTATGACCAAATAGTTGGCTATATCTACAAACCAAGGTGATTGGACAGATATAGCAAATAATTTTTCATCAGGAAAAGTGTCATACACTAATTCCCCTTCCTCTGTGTTCTGCAACCTGGACAAAAAATCTGCTACAACATTAGCTTTTCCTGGTTTATTGATTATTGTGATATCAAATTCCTGTAGCAATGATAACCAACGGATAATCCTTGCACTCACCATAGGATTATTCATAAAATATTTAATGGTTGTGTGATCTGTGTGAATGAATATTTGATAACCTGTGATGTAATGCCTAAATTTATTGATGGCATAGATTACTACCAAGAATTATTTCTCAGTTGTGATATAAAATTTTTCAGCTTTTGTCAAGTTCTTGCTAATGTAGTAGATAGAATAGTGTTCACCATTGTTGATTTGTCCCAATGCTACTCCAATTGTAGTATTGGAAGCATCAGTCTGTATGTGGAATGACAATGTCTAGTTAGGTCCTCTTAACACAGGTGGAGTTACTAATTTTTCTTTCAGAGATTCAAATGATTCCTGATACTTTGCAGTCCAGGAGAATTCAAAATCTTTAGTCAATAGGGAAAACATGGGATTGCCTATTGTGCTAAAGCTAGGAATAAACCTGCGGTAAAAACCAATGTGTCTTAGGAAGCTTCTGACATCAGTCTAAGTTTTAGGAGGGAGAAGGTTCTTGATAATTTCCACCTTCTTTGGATCAACCTGGATCCCTTGAGGAGATATGTGATGACCAATAACTATTCCTTCCTCCATCATCATAAAATATTTGTATGGATTTAAGGATAACTGGTAGGTTTCACAATGAGTTAAAACTTTATCAAGGTGTTCCAATGTAAAGTTAAAATTATGTCCACAGACTGTGAAATCATCCATATATATTTCAACACTATTGGTAGTCAGATCAGAAAAGATGGCTAAAACTGCTCGATGAAATATTGCTAGGGCATTACACAAACCAAAAGGTAAGACCCTATAGGAAAATGTTCCCCATGGACAGGTAAAGGTTGTTTTCTCTTGATCTTCAGGTGTAACCTGAATTTGATTATATCCACTAAATCCATCAAGAAAACAAAAATATTTCTTTCCAGCAAGAGTATCTAACACCTGATCTATGAATAGCAATGGAAAATGATCTTTGTATGTCACTTTGTTCAGTTCTCTATAGTCTATACTGAAATCCAAATACGGGGCAATGACGTGCCAGACCAGATGGTGCAAACGAAATTGATATAAAAATGTTAAGTCCTACGAATGCGAGAAAAGCAATGCATGAAGGAAATGACGCATGAGCATAAACGAGATGTAAGCAAAACAAAATAAAAGTGGGGCCTCTTTTTATTAATGTTGCTTTCAGTTTGGTTACAATATGTCCCCCCTCTAGGGCTCAAAAAATTTGATACGGTTCATTACATCAACGGATGGTACGCTTCCAATGTCTTTCGCGTGCCTCACATTCAAAATGGGCAGGCAAAAGGTTATCGCCGCTTGCATCCATGTGTTTGTCATTCCTTGCTGCCCCTTCGGTGTTCCTGGTGGCTAGATCTTGCGCACATAGAAACAACAAACAGTTAATAGCATATGCGGATAAAGGGAAAACATGCAATCCCTAGGGCCTCCAGCTAGTGAGTACATAAAATAGCAAAACGATGGTCAGAACATGTCATAATGAATTAAAAATTTGAAAAAAGCATAGAGACATCATCAAAGACACATTACAAAAAGAAAAGTCAGGAAATTATGCATGGATTTCTAATCGCTCTGGGGTGGGACGATTAGGACTATCACAAAACATGCAAATGTCCTGCCCAGAGGCCTCCAAAACTCCTGCAAACTTGGGGTTAGACAAAAAGGGGCATTTTGGGACGACCCAGAAGGTTAGATTTGGCATATTCTACCCAGATTGTCTTGTATCCGAAAGTGCTCCCTGTAGGTTAGTAAACACGTAAAATGATAAAAACACAGTCAAAACAAGTCAGAATGTGATGAAAATTGAACATAAGCATAAGTAAACCAAATAGAACAGAATACAAAAAGAACAGTAGATAAATTCTTCATATATTTCTAATCGCTCTGGGTGGGACGATTAGGACTGCGATAGTTTGGGGGGTGCCCGGGGGTAGGACGCCCACCGTTTGGGTTATGGTTTTGACACCAATCCACTTTGGATGGGTCCAAAACCTCCTAGGGGGTTGTGTCAACAAATTTGGTGTGGGATTATGGCTAATTATTTGGGTTTTGGGTCGGGATTGCATTCTTAGTGTTCACCCGATAACCTCTCTTCCAAAAGAGAAATTAGGGATGTAAGAAGCACAAAGGGGGATGTGGGTATAATTTGGCAGCACTCCGTTGATCCAAATGCTCTAGCTCTATTTTTCTTTTGGGGTGAGGAGGCTCACCATTTTATAGACCTGAGGGTCTCCCTTTGAATGTGCATGCAAGGGCGCCACTTGGCTTGTCATGCCTTTTTTTGGGAAGAGAAGATTCCTCCCTGATTTAGGGCCTCCTTGCATGAGGCCTCCATGATCAGGGCATTCTTGACTGAAGTCCCTCTCTTTGATTTGAAACCATTCCTCACAATTGCATGCTCTGAAGGCATAGTTGAGTAGCAGATCTGGGTTGCCATTTGTCAAGGTTTGACTTTTTTCCAGTCAAACCTGCTATTCATCCCACCCTGGGACGATTGCTGCTAATCATCCCGGGGTGGGACGAATAGGATTCTAATCGTCCCATAATAGGGAGCCAAGTGCTTAAAAGGTGCCAATTTGACCTTTGACCTTCCAAAACTGATTTTGGAGTGGTTAGGACCACTTTTGAACCTCTAGAGGCTTCCCTAGGGGGTATGTATGTCAATTCGGTTAGTGCTTGTAGTCACATAATCGAATTGGTGTTGTTTTGGTGTCTACAGATGCCCCTTTTTGGGATGCGCTGTGTGTAGCGCAGTGCTAAGAAAAAAATAGATGACCAAAGTACTTAATGATTAGGGTTTCTCAGTAACCTAACCAAATTTTGATGCCCCAAGTATGTGCACACATTCTTGAATCCTTGCTTCTGACGAGCTAAGGAGCTTAACTCAAGGGTAACCTTTTTTGGTGAGGTGTACTTGATCTTGGACATTATTCAGTCATGAATAGGCAAAGGGCGCAACATTTTGTCTGAGGAACCTTGTATTCATGCTTCTAGAATGCCAAGTGTTTGTTCAACTTGTGATTATTGCTTTTTTGCTGCCCCAAGCAGGAGCATGATTGTCTTTGTCAATGATTCTTTGAATGCATGTCATTTCCTTGATTGAGTGTGTATTTGTTGATTGGTGACTAAGTGTGACTACCCCCTCAAGAGACGAATCAATGAGGGAATGACCAACAATGAGAAAAGTGAAAATTTGCTTGACCCAGGATGACATTTGTAAGGGTTCCTTCAGTTGTTTTCCGTTGAACGCTTATGCAGTTTTCCAACAATCGGACCTATTTTTGGTGGGTTTTGACCTTTTTCTTGATGCCTGTTGGGGTAGAAATTATTGAAAATCCTCCTTCCCGTGGAGCGGTCCGGCTATTCTAGCCTTATTAGGGAGTAGGATAGTGAGTATTTGTGACCACGACATCATTTTTTCATGCCATGAATGTCAGGTGCAAATGCACCTTTGTTCGGCAGGTTTATTGCTGTTTTTGGTGCATTTTTTGGATGCAGTTTCTGTTGCTTTATTTCTTGCTCTGTAATCATCCCAAGGTGGGACGAATACCAATTTGGTAATCATCCCAGGGTGGGAAGAGTGCCAACTAGGGCAATCGTCCTAGGGTGGGATGATTACAGGTCTAAAAGCCTATAAAAGGGCCAAAGCTAGGTTTTGGGTTCATTTGCAACATTTTTTTCTTGGCAATTTATAGCAGTGAGGAGGAGGAGTGCGAGTTTGCATAGCAGAGCGCTGTCGAGATTTTGCGGACATCATGAGTGTGAGGATCGGATCTTAGAGTGGAGGAGCCGAGGTGATATTGGTATGATGTTCCTTCCTTCTATGTGTCATTTTTTTTTTTATATGAATTTTTAAAATGCACATATAAAATGCTTGTTAGCATTATTCTGCTTGTTTTTTAGTTCACCTTAAGGTTAAAAACCCTAGTATGAATTTTATGTGTTTATTTGATTTTTTTGTTCACACTTAAGGTTAAAAACCCTAGTATGAATTTTTTGTTTGTTTATTGGATTTTTTTTGTTCACACTTAAGGTTAAAAACCCTAGTATGAATGTTTTGTTTGTTTATTGGATTTTTTTGTTCACACTGAAGGTTAAAAACCCTAGTATGAATTTTTTGTTTGTTTATTGGATTTTTTTGTTCACACTTAAGGTTAAAAACCCTAGTATGAAGTGTTTTTTGTTGTGATTTGTTTGTTTTGTTGTTCACACTTAAGGTAAAAAAACCCTAGTATGAGTTTTATGTTTTTGTTTGATTTTTTGTTCACACTTGAGGTTAAAACCCTAGTATGAGTTTCTATGTTTTTGTTTGTTTTTTTTTTTTGTTCACACTTAAGGTAAAAAAACCCTAGTATGAGTTTTATGTTTTTGTTTGTTTTTTTGTTCATACTTAAGGTAAAAAAACCCTAGTATGAATTGTTTTTTTTTTTGTTGTGATTTGTTTGTTTTTTTGTTCATACTTAAGGTAAGAAAACCCTAGTATGAATTGTTTTTTTTTTGTTGTGATTTGTTTTTTTTTTTTTTCATACTTAAGGTAAAAAAACCCTAGTATGAATTGTTTTTTTTTTTTTGATTGTACAGTTTATTTGATTGATCTGTACTTTTGCTGTACAATTTTCTATACTTTTGTTTTCATGTACTTTGTTTTTCATCTGTACAGTTTATTTGAACGTTTTTGTTTAAATTAAGGTTGAAACCCTAATTTGTTTTGTTTTTTTTGTTTTGATTTGTTTGTTTTTTTTTGTTTTTGATTGTACAGTTTATTTGAATGTTTTTGTTTAAATTAAGGTTGAAACCCTAATTTGTTTTTATTTTATTTTATTGTGTTTTGTTTGTTTTTTGGTTCATACTTAAGGTAAAAAAACCCTAGTATGAATATTTTTTTTTTTGTTGTGATTTGTTTGTTTTTTTGTTTTTGATTGTACAGTTTATCTGATTGATCTGTACTTTTGTTGTACAGTTTTCTGTACTTTTGTTTTCCTGTACTTTGTTTTTCATCTGTACAGTTTATTTGAACATTTTTGTTTAAATTAAGGTTGAAACCCTAATTTTTTTTTATTTGTTTTTTTTTTTTTTTTGATTGTACAATTTATTTGAATGTTTTTGTTTAAATTAAGGTTGAAACCCTAATTTAATTTTTTTGTTTTTTTGTGTTTTGTTTGTTCACACTTAAGGTTAAAAACCCTAGTATGAATTTTTTGTTTGTTTATTGGATTTTTTTTTGTTCACACTTAAGGTTAAAAACCCTAGTATGAAGTGTTTTTTGTTGTGATTTGTTTGTTTTGTTGTTTTTGATTGTACAGTTTATTTGAATGTTTTGTACTTGTGTTGTACAGTTTTATTGTAACGTTTTAAATTAAGGTTGAAACCCTAATTTGTTTTTTTTTTTTTTGTTTTTTTTTTTTGTTTTTGATTGTACAGTTTATTTGATTGATCTGTACTTTTGCTATATAGTTTTCCTGTACTTTTTTTTTAGCTATACAGTTTATTTAAATGTTTTGTACTTGTGCTGTACAGTTTTATTTGATTGATCTGTACTTTTACTATACAGTTTTTATGTACTTTTGTTTTCCTATACTTTTGCAGTACTTTGTTATTATAATGTTTTTGTTTAAATTAAGGTTGAAACCCTAATTTGTTGTTTTTTGTTTTATTGTGTTTGTGTTTTGCAGGTTGTGAGGAGTTGGCACTGCCAGTTGACTGTGTTCTCTGATGCCTACGATGCACTGACAGTTGCGGATTGGGAGTGGCTTGATGCCCTTGGGCTCAAGCAGGTGACGCGTTTGGAGCCTGTGGTGGGGTATTGGGCATATTTGACTGCCTTGATCAATCTGTGGGATCCCCACACTAACACTTTTCATCTCCCAATAGGGGAGATGATGGTTACTTTAGAGGACGTGTATCAGATTCTACGAATTTTGATAGATGGGTTGCCCATCCGGATGACCTATCGGGACCAGCGGACAACAGTACTGACACGATGCTTTGGGTAGGCGATGGAGATGGGGGTGGATAGGGCTATGGAGATGGCAGAGGCTGACTACTAGATAGGCAAGATTCTGGTGTGATGGTGGCTGGAGAAGGGCATATTGGGGGTGACGCATGCATTGATTATGACCCTCATCTCCAATATGCTACTGCCTAACTCTTCAGGTGCGAGGTTCCCGTGAAACCTATTGGAGTTGGTGTTTAGACTGGTGGAGGGTCCTGCATCAGCTCCACTTATTATGAGGTCAGGTCACACGCTATTAGCACAACTATACGATGAGTTGTACGAGGTCCGCTATCAGAGGCAGAAGGGGATAGCCTTCTTAGGGAGTAGGATAGTGATAATTTGTGGTCCCGACGTCAGTTTTTCATGCCAAGAATGTCAGGTGCAAAGGCACCTTTATTCGACAGAGTTATTGTTGTTTTTGGTGCATTTTTTTGGATGTAGTTTTGGTTACTTTATTTCTTGCTCTATAATCGTCCCAGGGTGGGACGAATACCAATTTTGTAATCATTCCAAGGTGGGACGAGCACTAACTAGAGTGCTCGTACCAGGGTGGAACGATTATAGGCCTAAGAGCCTTTATAAGGGCCAAAACTAGGTTTTGGGCTCATTTGCAATCTTTTTTTTTTTGATGATTTGGAGCTGTGAGGAGGAGTGTGAGTTTACGTAGCGAAGCACTGCCAAAATTTCACAGAAACCATGAGTGCAAGGACTGAATCTTCGAGTGGTGGAGCCAAGGTGAGACCGGTAGGTGCTCCTCTCTAATTTATTTATTTTTCTTTTGTCTAAGTACAGTTAAAACCGTAATTAATTTTTTGTATTTTGTTTTTGCGTTTTAGACTAAGATTAAAACCCTAGTTAATGTTTTTTTTGTATTTTGTTTTTGTGTTTAGACTAAGGTTAAAACCCTAGTTAATGTTTTTTTTTTTTGTATTTTGTTTTTGTGTTTAGACTAAGGTTAAAACCCTAGTTAATTTTTTGTTTCTTTTTTTGGTGTTGCGTTTAGACTAAGATTAAAACCCTAGTGATTTTTTTGTTTTTTTTTTCTTACATTTAGACTAAGGTTAAGACCCTAGTTATGGTTTGTTGTTTTTTTTTTTTTTTGTATACACTGTTGTACATTTTTGTTGTTGTCATGTTTTACTGTTTTTGTGTTGTTTTTATTTTTCAGGTTGTGAAGATTCGGTATCGCCAACCGAATGTGTTCTCAGATGCTCGAGATGCACTGACTATTATGGATTGGGAGTGGCTTGATGCCCTTGGACTCAAGAAGGTGATGCGGTTGGAGCCTGTGGTGGGGGATCGGGCATATCTGACTGCCCTAATTAATTTTTGGGATCCTCATACCAACACCTTTCATATCCCAACAAGGGAGATGACGGTTACTTTGGAGGACATGTATCATATTCTACAGATTCTGATAGACAAACTGCCCATTCAGATGACTCCCCATGATCAACGGACGACGGTGCTGACATAGTGCTTTGGGTAGGTGACGGAGATGGGGGTGGATAGGGCTGTGGAGAGGGCAGAGGTGGACTTCCTAATTTGTGGGATTTTGGTGCGATGGTGGCTAGAGAAAGGCATTTTGGGGGTGAGGCATGCGTTGCTCATGAACCTCATCTCTAACATCCTGCTTCCTGACTCCTCAAGTGCGAGGTTCCCTTAGAACCTTCTTGAGGTAGTGTTCAGACTGGTGGTGTGTCCAATAGCAGCGCCACTTATTATGAGGTGGGATCAGACACTATTGGCACAACTTTACGATGAGCTATACAAGGTCTGCTATCAAATGCAGAAGGGGATTAGGTGCAGCTATCTTTTGCAGTGCTAGGGGTGGCAGCACATAGTTGTGGAGTGGCCATAGGGGTTGCCTTGGACCACTCGGGGTGAGATGGTGGATAGGGAGATTGGGTATGCTACTCTATGGTGGAGGTCAGAGGAGCATGGGTAGAGTCAATGGTGGGCAGGTGACGTAAGTCACTATACTGATGCCTTATCGCGTCTTGCTCTAGGGGAGGTGTTTTTGCGGCCATACCAGGACTGTCCAACCTGGCCTGAGGCTGGAGAGTGGCTCCGGTGGGTGCATAGGAGGAGATGGTTTATCGAGCGACATGGGACAGAGCAGGAGTACTTCCCATACGTCTGGGTGATGCGATAGTTTGGGGTGCACCAGGGATTTCCTGGTGAGCCCTTGATTTATCGACATCGTGGTGATGAGGGGACTCTAGCCTGGCCGATCATTGAGCCACTAGGTGAGGAGTCTAACGTAGGTATTGATGTACCTGACATGGATGATGTCGGGGTAACTATAGAGTATGACCAATGGTGGACTATGCGATGATGGTGGGGTGAGGGGCCTCTAGGAGGCACGAATGCGATAGCAGTAGGAGGTGGGGATGCAGAGGCATTGGGGGAGGGTTGGGGGGCTCTGCTTTATGATGCAAACATGGTTGAGGTTGATGACCTCACTGGTGATGGAGATGATGCGGGGGTTCCAGAGCAACCGGATGTACAGGGCATCCCGGAGCAGTCGGTATTGGAGTAGCATGCCATCCCGGAGGTGCCCATGTCTCAGGCTATCTTAGGGGATATGGAGGCTAGGTTTCGTGCTGAGATAGCATGATTGGAGGGTATATTATGGAGATGAGATGAGGAGCACAAAGATTTTTTACAGGAGAAGGATCTCCTATGGACTCAGTTGGCATAGCGGTACAATGCATTGGCTGTGTATCACCATCGATATGTGGAGTGGGGTCAATACCGGGTGGAGTTAGAGGCAAAGATTGTTTGTATTGGTGGACCATTACCTGAGCTCGATGGAGGTGGGTCATCATGTCGTACGAGAGGTAGTGAGACTGAGTAGTCTGCATCCTCTCATCGCAGGTAGTTGGATGAGGGTAGCGTTGGTGGGCAGGGTACGAGGGCTGGTAGCAGCCACCCTGAGAGGTCCCATAGGACCCATACTATTGGGGGTAGTTCCAGTTGCACTGATCCTGCTTGATCATGGTGGCCGACTCCCTAGGCTTTGGGAATTTTGAGTTTTTGATTTTTTTGTGAGGTCAGAGGACCTTCTTATTGTAGCCTGAGGGCATTTTGACTTTGATATATACACATGACTCAATTTTGATTTGATGATATGCTTGTCATGGTTTATTTTTTTTTATGCACGTTTATTTTCTTTGATGTATGCATATGTTATTATTACTGTGGATGATTTTATCTATATGATATGGATGTATGTATGTGGAATGGATGGAATGATTTTTTGGTATACAAGCGATGGCACCATAGGCTGTACAGGATTTACTGGCTTTCTATGCTATGTGATTGCTTTATGAAATAAATTTTTATTTGTAATTTTTGTTTTGTATTTTCTTATGGAGGTGTAAGTAATGAAATGTACCATAATTGTTTTAGAATGTAGTTAAGGTTTTACTGCGACTCAGATGCTTTAACTAACTACCAAAAACTGTACAGTTATCTTACAAGACTTTCAAACAAGGTACAAATCAGACTTGAGTTTGACCAAGTTATTTCACATCTCTGTGTGTGCGATTGAGTTTGTTGATGTGGTATTCATAAGGATATCGCCAGTGCCAGATAGGCTGTCAACCAAACCTGTACTGAGGATCACCTAATTAGCTCCACTAATTACTTTGTTGCATTTAGTAAGATTAATCTACGAGGCAATCTAGGATACCATAGGCTAGCTCATCCACATGCAAACATTGATATGTACATATGCCCAACAACTAATGTGACAAATATATCGTCATGCGGGAGGTTTACCACTAGTGCCAGCAGGCTATCCACAAAACCGAGACTGAGGATCACCTCATGACCTTTCGAATGCTGAGAGTTCCAGGGATTCAAGTTCGACTCCCTTCTTTTCTTCAATTTTATTGGGATACTTGCTCTTATATATAGTGATAAAAAATCAGTGTTTATTATTATTTTTGTTTTTGAGCAAGGGATTTGAATCTTGAGTGATGAGGATCACTATTTCTTGTGCTTTTTTATGTGTGCACTTTGAGGGTTTTGATGCAAACTTTGGAGTTTGTATTTTGAATTTTGCAATTTTTTTATATTTGCAACTTTTTGAGAATTTGGGATTGTTTATAGTGGTAAAAACCACTATTTATTTTGGGGAATTGGGTAGGGAAGATGCTTGTCCTTTTTCCAACTCTCAGCATTCTTGGGGTCATTCGCATAAGGGTATGAACAAGATAACCATTTTGCTTATGGTAGCCTAGTCTGCTATGCAGGTTTCATCTTTCGTTCACACAACTTGGGAATTTTTTATGTGTTTTAAGTTTGTGTTGGGATGCTATGTAACAAGGCATGATTCAAGTAAAATTCTATCTTGCAAAAATCAGTCTGAATTTGTACAACATTTGGTTAGAAATCTAAATACAGTTGAATGACGACAACCCTAAAGACATTAAAAGATAACTGACTATGATATGGCAAAAATGTGAATGGCGTTGTTCTTGTTGGATCATGTACAAAATGGATAAAATGATGGAATTGCCGAGTAATTACAGTCTATGGTGCGTTTGATATGTATGACCAACAAATATGCAATGCGTGTATGTGATGCCTAATGCAGTTCTTTTTGTGTTTTGATTTAAGATTATGCATGAAAGTGATGCAATTTTTTTGTTATTTTTGATTATCTGTTGTTTTTTGAATATTCGTTTTTGACCAAGCAATTGTGGGAACCCTTGGATCTTTTGGTTTGACCAAAGGGTTTATGGACACCTTTGGGGCATTTTAGGTTGACCAAGTGATTGGGGGAATCCTTGGAGCTTTTGGATTGACCAAAGGGATTATAGACACCTTTGGGGCATTTTTGGTTGACCAAGCAATTGCGGGAATCCTTGGAGCTTTTGGTTTGACCAAAGGGATTATGGATACCTTTGGGGTGTTTTAGTTTGACCAAGCGATTGTGAGAACCATTGGAGATTTTGGTTTTACCAAAGGGTTTATGGATACCTTTGGGGAGTTTTAGGTTGACTAAGCGATTGTGAGAACCCTTGGAGCTTTTGGTTTGACCAAAGGGTTTATGGATACCTTTGGGGCATTTTAGGTTGACCAAGAGATTACGAGAATCCATGGGGATTTTGGGGTGGGCTATGGCTCTCTAAATGTTGAATGGCATCAAGTGACTGATGTTCAAGGGTTCTAGCTCCTTGGTTCCTTCAAGAGAGGTGAGCCAATATGTTCCAGGTCCTATTTGACTGTCGATTACATAAGGACCTAACCAATTTGCCACAAACTTGTCCCTTAAATGGGGCAGCAAGTTAGAATTTTGTTGGTTCTCTTTTAAGACCAGGTCACCAACCTGAAAGTCCCTTAGGTGAACTTTCATGTTGTATGCTTTCTTAAGTCGCTCTTGATAGATACATAAATGCTCGAGAGCATTGACGCGTCGTTTGTCGAGTAACATAAGATGGTCTAACCGGGCCTACCGTGTAGTATCATCATCGATGAACTATTGCATTGATATGTGCAGGGAGGTATCTCCAACTCGAGAGGCATGAATACCTCGGAGCCATACACTAGCAAAAATGGAGTTGCCCCAGTGGGAATCCGAATGCTAGTGCGATAAGCCCATAGGGCAAGTGGTATTTGGATGTGCCAATCCTTATGATTATCTATGACCATATTTTTAAGGATAGAAACTAACATTTTATTTGACACCTCTGCTTGCCCATTTGCCTACAGATAATAAGGTGTCAAAAAACTATGCTGAATTTTGTACTTTGTTGTCAAAGCACGCACATCTTTGTTCTTAAATGACGTCCCATTATCCGAGATGATCTTAGATGGAATACCAAAATGACATACGATGTTATGTAAAATGAACTCCGTGATGCAGGGCCCAGTCGTTGAGGTAAGCATAATTTCTTCCACCCATTTAGTGAAGTACTTTGTGGCCATTATGATAAATGTGTGATGACCTGACGACACAGGGGAGATCTTTTCGATGAGATCTAAGCTCCACTGCAAAAATGGCCAAGTCAATTGGATCGGTTGCAAGGCCTGAGAAGGTATGTGTGTCAAGTTAGCATGGTGTTGACACTTCATGCACTTTCACACATATGCGCAACAATCTCGCTCTAAAGATGGCCAATAATAGCCCATGCGAAGAATACGCTTTATGATGGCCATACCGCTGAAGTGGCCATCGCATGTACCATTATGCACTTGGGTGATCACCCAAGTGGAATCCTGTTGGTCCAAGCAATAGAGGAGGTTTCCTTCGTAGCTCCAATGGTATAAAATGTCTCCTAGCAAGACATGTTTGGCAACTTTTTGTTTGAATGATATTTTTGTGGTGTGTGATAATCCAAGTGGGAGGCTACCTAACTTGACATAGTCTTGTATGGGTGTGTACCAGTCTTGCTGATCAAAAACCTCGATAGTATGAACGACCGATCCCTCTTGAAATTCATCCCTAACAAAATTTGAGTGGGAAAGAACTTGTAAAAATAGTGTTGTGTTGCTATTACGATGGGTTGGGGAGAACAAGGACCCCCAGTTGGAGCGATTCAGACTATCATGGATTCGAGAGAACCTATCCTGAGATGGTTCAATCTGGATCAGGTGGATTCCTGGTGTTATGTCAGAGCTTACACGCTCCATCATGGATTGCAATAATATTCTGATTTGAATGGTTGTCATATCACCAGAAGGGTCTTGCAGGATTAGTGACCCCAAGGAGGCCATAGTGTCCGCAAAATGATTTGATGATCGAGGGAGTGCCTCGATGTTGTACCATTCAAGTTTTTCTAGGAATTTATCCATAAGGGCTTTGTAGGCCTGCAGAACTGGGCATTTGCATTGGAATACCCCTTTCACTTAGTTGATAATTAACAACGAATCACCAAAGATATTCAAGCATTTGATGTTCATGGTGATGGTTGTCTGAAGACCTATGAGCAAGGCTTTGTATTTAGCATTGTTATTGGTGCACGGGAAATCAAGTTTAAATGATAGAGGCATTGGATCCCCTTGCGGTGTGAAAAATATGATTCCCGTGCCACCCCCTTGCTCGCATTTAGAACCATCAAAAAATAAGGTTATGTCAGCCTGTGCATCAGGCTCATCAAAATCTGGCAATTTTGAGACATGGAAGACCCCATCATCGAGTAGCTCTACGGTCAGAGGTTGATCATCTTCGAGAGGAGCCTCTGCTAGTTGATCGACGATGACTTGAACTTTGATGGACTTTTTTCCAATGAATTCGATGTCAAACTTCATCAACAACATGATCCATTTCATCGTGCGACTACTGTGATAAGTACAACTCATCATGTACCGTAATAGATTCTTCTTAGATAGAACATACATCGTATTGCTCAGCATGTAATGGTATAGCTTTTTGGTGGCAAATACCACTGCCAAGCATAGCTTCTCAACATATGAATAGTTAAGTTCATAACTGACCAGGGTGCGGCTAAGATAATAATTAGCTTGTTCTTTATGTAATTCATTTTTCTAGGCTAGCATGGCGCCCAGTGCCACCTCAGTAGCTAAGATGTATAAGTAGAATGACACTCCTAGTCTAGGTGGTGCCAATACTGGCGACGAAGCCAAGTATTGTTTGATGTCGTCGAAGGCTGACTGGCACTCGTCATCCCAGTGAAATGCTACCCCCTTGTGTAATAATTTATTCATGGGTCGACACTTGTCAGATAACTACGCTATGAAGTGCTTGATTGACGCGACCTTACCCTACAAGATTCTGAGCAACCTGATGGTGGTTGGGGGAAGCATCTCAAGGATTGCCTTGACTTTGTTTGGATCTACCTCGATGCCTCATTTTGAGACTATGAAACCCAAGAGTTTTCCAGATGTGACGCCAAATACGTACTTCTTGGGGTTTAGCCTAACTTTATATTCGATGAAGCACTCAAGGATCTTGCATAAGTCATCGAGATGATTTTGGCACAAAAGATATTTGGCCAACAAATCATCCATATAATCTTCCAAAGTTTTATGCATGTGATCGTGGAATATGTATGTCATAGCGCGTTGGTAGGTAGCGCCAGCATTTTTAAGGCCAAAGGGCATGACCTTATAACAAAATGTCCCCCAAGGCATCGTGAACACTGTTTTTAGTTGATCATCGAGATTGATACGAATCTGGTTGTATCCCAAGAAACCATCCATGAGGGAAAGCATTTCATGGCCTACTGTAGTGTCTACCAATGTGTCGATGCTAGGCAAGGGGAAATCGTCCTTAGGACTCGCTTTGTTTAAATCTTCAAAATCGGTGCATATGCGAATCCTACCGTTTGGCTTCTTGACAAGTACCATGTTGGATAGCCATGGTGGGTAATCCCTGCAGATGACAAACTGTGCATCCAACAGCTTTTGTAGCTCGTATTTTACCATTAAGGCCACTATTGGGTGCATCTTACCTAGCTTTTGCTTGACTGGCTTGATTGTCAGGTCAAGTGTTAAATTATGCGTGACTAGCTATGGGTCGAGCCCTGACATGTCTTTGTAGGTCCACGCAAAAAACTCCTTCTTCTCTTTGAGAAGGGCAATGTACTCGGCTTGCTCTTTAGGGGATAGACTTACCCCCAGCTTGATGATTTGTGGATTCAGTAGATCAAAACCGATGTCTGCGTCAATTGTCTCTTTGACTAACATATGGGATCCATACTCCAACTGGTATGGGGTTGGAATCAGGTGGATGTCATTCACTAAATTTAGATCTGCATTGGGAACGTCAGGTTCCTCTTCAACATGAAAGATATCCTGAGTCCATCCTGGGGTGAAATGAAACATCTTAGCGCAAGTCCAGTACTTTGATGGGGATGGTGGTGAGTCAGCATGATTCTAGTTTATGGCATCTAGGTCTAGGTGCAATGGTCATGTTGGATTAGCTGGATTGTGGATGGGGGAAATTAAATCAATGGAGATCATGTTGATGGAATGAATTTTGTCTCCATTATCACATGGGTGTTGATATAGACACCTTTGGTGATCCTCATGCCTCGAATCTGGATCTGTGGGTACTGGCACAAAAGGATTGGCCCTATGTGTGGATAGAAGGATAGGGTCTATCCTTGGTACTACTGGTATTATAGGGTCTCTAGGTGGGAGGTGCTCTTTGTATGCCCGAAGTGGTGGATGAAGCACTTGGTTTAACTGTACTTGATTTAACTGCCACCTATGCCTTGGTCCCATATTCAGCTGTTCGAACATACCATCGATGTCTATGGGGTATTCTTGTTGTCTCATATGGTTAGGATATGCCATCTCAGTATCATCCTCATAGTCATTATCGAATATCCATAGGCCTTCATTAGCTCTGACAACTATGTGCTCCTCTTGTTGGTATAGCCTCCCACTAGGCGTTTCTTGATCACTTGACCTTATGGCCGATATGGGAGGCTCATTTTGTTTGAGCAAGTTGATTTGGTCCCATCCAGGTTGTTTCGCTCTCTATGGGAGGGCTAGATTCTCTTGAGGTGGCAATTTCCCAAGTGGAACATTAAGGGGGAACATTGCCTCAAAGTTCTCCTGATAGTCGTCAATGGGCGTCACTTGTGAGTGATTACTATCAGACTCAAAAGGGTCCCAGGGTGCTACCTCGTAAGCTGACTCATCTTCAAAAGACTCTCCTTGATCTTGTTCATATCCCTCTTAGAGGTTATCCCTTGAAATTTCCACTTTCTCGATCAAAGGGGAAGGGTTGTTGAGGTCAAAAAGGTTTGTTGTTAACCATGGGAGATAGTCCCCCATTGTGTATGTTGTGTTGGGTTTGGCATATGGATCTTGTGCCAACCCATCCCTATTGCCTAGACCTATGCCTTGCATGGTTTCTACCAAAATTTCAAGGGGAAAAGGGTGGTTGAACCCTACTCCTGATTTATCATATGGCATCTGGTATCTCGGTTGACAAAGAACGTGCATTCCTTGTTCATATCTGCCCAATCCATATCCATGCCAATTAAATTGGTTAAGGTATTTCAAGGTGAATTTTGGGTTGGACAGATAGTCAACATTCTCAAAAAATTGCTCTTCATCCTCTTATTCTTGTAGGTAGGGTTCAAGGCCATTATCGAGGCCCCCATATACAAATTTGGTCTGATTTTGCGGGTAGCCTAAAGGGATGATAGTGTCGATGGGGAGGCATGGTCTCCCCAAATATTGCATGGATTCGAGCATGGGTGTTGCCACGATGTTTTGCACTAGGTACTCCCCCAGGCCCGTATTGGCCATCTCAATGGTAACTGTTGATGGTTGAGGGGGAGGGAATGGGAGTTCTCCCTGAGTCCTCTCCATGTTGGGTGAACCAGGTGTCTCGACTTCCATTCGACTGGGCATCTTTTTGATAGAAATTGTTGAGACCGATGGTGGAACCTCCTCTAGGGGCTTCTTACCATTGTCCTTTGGTGTGGCCACCATCAATGGCATTATTGGTGAAGGGACAGATGACGAAGATGGGCCAGGTTGGTTACTTGAGGGACTCAACAACGGGGATGTAGGTGGAATTGGACCCTGTGTGAACAGATTAAATTGAAAGTCCAAATGTGTCGATGGGAGGGTCGATTGTGGCATCAGCTGCACCACATTGTAAAACTTAAAGGGCTCTAAGTCTGCTGGGACTACATGTACTTGCCCTTCATATGTGTATTTGAGAAATTTATGGGCTATCGAAGGGACACACTTCATGTCCCTGATCCAAGGCCAGCCTAGCAAGATATTATAGGCCATCTCACCCTCAAGGATGTGACACAACATAGGAATGGTCTTTTGTCCTACTTGTATGGGTAGGACAATTGTGCCAACCATCAAGCATAATGCATCGTTGAATGCTTAAAGAGTGTATGTGGATGCCACAATGTGGGATGCTAGAAGCTTAAGGTGTTTTAATGCCGTTGTTGTGATTATGTTGCTAGACGAGCCAGTGTCCACCAACACCCTCTTGAATGGAATCTCGTTGACCCGTGCGATGACATGCAGGGGTGGATCCACTATATCACTAGTCACCAATTTTAGTTCATCTTCCCTGAAGGTTATGAATGGTTCTATACATTGTCTCACATGTCCCACAAAGTTGTTGAAAGAATTGGGTTCTTGGGGTTGTAGCTCAATGGCTTTGAGTATCTCCATCAGAGCCTCTCGATGGGGTGGTGATTATTGAATGAGCTCATAGATGGAGAGCCTAGCCGACATGGTCCTTAAAATTTGAGTAAGCTTAGTCCAAATCATGGCCACTGGTCTAGGTAGGGGATGTTGTGTAGGGTGTTGTGGGGGTTGTGACGTTGATGGAACATTTCTTGTAGCTGCAGTGGGTGCAGCTATGTTTGGGTACCTTTTGTTTCATGTAACAATGCTTATCATCCCTACATATTCTTGCATGGGGCAATATTGTGTTACCTCATTCACTTGTAAATTCTTTGCCTACGCATCATGGGCAGGCAAGGGATATTTGAAGACTTCCATCTGTTGGTTTCTCAGTGCTATGGGATTATCTACCGTGAGCGTTTTTTTGTCTATCATGTCCTGCACCAAGTTTTTGAATTTCCAGTAATAGAAGATGTCATGTCCTTTCTGTCGATGGAATCTACAATATAAATTTTCCCTATAGCCCTTGGTTTTTGGTGCGTTGGGGTCTATGGGTCAACTTTCTAGCAAGTTTATCAGGTTTGCCACGAACAGACGATCAAACAAGGAGTCTCTAGACTTCGTAAATTGTGTGAATTGTCGCTTAGGGCGATGCTACTGATTTTGCTCTTTCTTATGATTTTCCTTTTCATAGTTAGCAAGAGGAACTACCTGATAATTAGCCTTTGGGGGCTATGTCATTTGTGTAGGTGGTTGTATATTTATGGCAACCTAATTGTTTGTGGCAGGTTTCAGTTGTGTGGGCCCAGTTTTAGCATTTTTGGTCCACTCTTTCTTGCACGACTTGGCAATCTCACCGTCTTGTATTTTGATCTCTTCAATTATCCAGGCTTATGCCAGGGCTTCTTCGAGGGTGGCATATTTTTGTAGCTACAATAGCATGGAGATTGACCTTATGCAACTCTTTGAAAACATCTGAGTCATGTCGACCATGGGAGGGAGGTAAGGTAGCTTTGAAAGCAATGTCCTCCACCGATTCCCATAAGCGGCTATGGTCTCATCATCATACTGCTTAAGGCCAGCTAGGTCACTTAATTATGCCTTCTTCTTGGTTTTGAAGGCAAAACGTTCAAGGAACGCGTCCACTAGCTGGTCTTGATTGTTGATGCTATGCTTCGGCAACTGGGTAAACCAATCCGAGGTAGGTCCTATGAACGTGGTTATAAACATTCTTAGAAGCAATGCATCATTGTCCTAAATGCCAAAGCATTAACTCAAGAACCTTATTATGTGCTCTTGGGCATCCTCATCCCCTCTTAAAATTGCCAATTGAGGCATTTTGAAGTGGTCGGGGTATGGGGGTGTCAGAACTGAAGGATGCACAAGGTGACTGCGAAGCTGGCGTAAGGTGGGCTTTTGGGGCCCTAAAGTCTTAGTCTCCATAGACTCTAAGTGCTCCAACAATGCTTTGTATGCATCAAAGGATTTAATTTCCTCTTCTTTGGTTTGTTCCTGTTGTGCATTGCGAGGAACTTGAGGCCTATGGAGGGGTATCCGGATAGCACCCCCTGCCTTGGTAGGGCATTTCAGCCCTCTCTTCTTCTCACTCAAATTCCTCATAGGCCTCTTGAGGAGTTTCTAGGTGTGACCTATAAACATGGATGGGTGCCTAAGGAAGGCGCCCATCATTGGTTCTAGGGGTAGCATCTCGTTCAGGTCTCGAAGATCTTGGAGGCAACACTTGATAAGGTCGCGAGGACCTGTCCTGAACTAATGGGTTGTGCCTCTCATAAATTTATGTTCTATGCGTGCGAGGGGTTGGAATCCTCTCATGTGCAATGTTATGGAGCAACTCATCTGTCTGGCACTAAATGCGATCTTTGTTAAGATGATACAGCTGCTCTAACTATTGCCGATCTTGCCTAAGCTGCGTGATTTGCGCTTGGCAGACAACCTGTTTGGCAAATGCCAAGTTGATTTTTTTTGTCGTCCTAGGTATAGGAGGCCTAGATGCCTCCCCTACATATCTATCTTGGTCATGGTGATCCAAGATATCTATGGGTTGCTTTCCTCTATCGAGGTTAGCAGCATTCACCTAAGGCTCTAGCCTCAATAGGTGATCTTGATAATTAGCAGGTGTGGAGGTGCATTGCTCCCACACTATGTATTGCTCTTGAGGAATATATTGGTTTTCCTCATGCTCCCTCTCATACATGTGAAAGGGATGGGTAGAGTTAGCTCACCCTTCCTAAAGAGCCCTGCACTCTAGATTTGGCTTATTAGGTCTAACAGTAATGAGGGGTGAAGGAGGGATGATATAATCATGTGGTCCCTCCTTATGAACCCTATGCTACTCTAGCGCTTCATCGCACAGTGGCCACTCATAATGAGTGTCTAAGGCAGCCTTCCCATGTATGTACTCATCCTGAGAGGGTCTATGTTGAATGGGAGTGCCCCTCAAAGGGGTGCGTCTATAGTAGTTTTCTATAGTGGCATAGTGTGGACTATGTTGTGGGTCAGGCTGCCAAGGTGGTATAACCAAGTCCTTGGGGCTATAACGGAGGTGACTTGTGCCTCCTTGTATACTTTTCATAGCTTCTACCCATGATTGGTCTTGGCTACGGGTATACACCATGGTGGTGGTTTTTTGAGGAAGATACATATATTTTTATCTCCTTTACAATTTTTTATGCTACACCAAACAAACGAGGACCACACAAACAAAGAGATGATTATCTTGTTTACAAATTAAATGTGTGCCCTAAATCTGGTTTGGTGTGTTTGATTTTTGTTATGTAAACCTTGTAAAGAGAACTTTGTTATCCATTGCCAGGCCGTTATACTGAACCTCTCAATATACCCGCCCTTACATGAGGGAGACTATTGGTATGCGAGAGCATAACAGTACGTGGAACATAGGCAGTACGGAAGGGGGATCGCTCTATTTTTAACACCTACCATAGAAGACTTATCCTCATGCATGGGAAATCATCCCCATTACACTTGGTTAGATTTCATCAAGATTTACGTCTAGCAACAGTCGTGATCGGTGTGTATGTATGCAAATCCAAGCCAAGGTGGTGATGAAATCCACCGTTGGTCTTGATCAAGTGTTGGGGTATTAAGACCAACTCCTTGATGTTAATCTTGTTAGGTGGTGTGTGTGGTTCCTTTTAATTGTATGTAAAGAAAGAAAACATACAACAAAATATGATTTTCACTAATGCAATGCTATGGAGTACGTTTTATCTTTTAGAAATCATTAGTAGCAAAAGGAAGTCACCAATCCTAACTAGAACTGAAACCTAGAATGAGGTCTTGCCATTTGTGCAAGTGCCATGCAAGAAAACCAAAGAAAAATGCATCCCTAATTAGGTTACTTCCATTTAAGTTACTCTAAGTTTTTCTTTTTTTACATTTTATTGCAAGAAAGCAAAGAAAATAGAAATATGTAAAAATAGAAAACATAAAAACACAGGGGATGTTCAAAAGGCCTACCTCTTCTTTGTCCAAACTAGATGCCTCTGAGTTTTTGCTTAGAAAATGCACAGAGCTCTAATCGTCCTGAGGTGGGATGAATAGCAGGTCTGTATTCATCCTAGGGTGAGACAAATTTGTATTCGTTCTGGGGTGGCATGAATTCCAAGTCTATATTCATCACAGGGTGGCACGAGTAGCAGTCCAACGCCCGAATGAGTAACACCTACAAAGAAACCACAAAATTTGGATAAAAAAACTTGATATTAACAGTAGGGGACAAGGTCCCACCGTTATCACCACTGAAAGCTGAATGCAGGGCGACGACATGCCATACCAGATGGTGCAAACAAAATTGATATAAAAATGCTAAGTCCTACGAATGCGAGAAAAGCAATGCATGAAGGAAATGACGCATGAGCATAAATGAGATCTAAGAAAAACAAAATAAAAGTGGGGCCTCTTTTTATTAATGTTGCTTTTAGTCTGGTTACAATACGTCCCCCCTCTAGGGCTCAGAACGTTTGATACGGTTCGTTACATCAATGGATGGTATGCTTCTAGTGTCTTTCGCGTGCCTCACATTCGAAATGGACGAGCCAAAGGTTGTCGCCACTTGCATCCATGTGTTCATTGTTCCTTGCTGCCCCTTCGATGTTCTTGGTGGCTAGATCCTATGCATAGAGGAACAACAAATAGTTAATAGCATATGCGAATAAATGGAACACATGCAATCCCTAGGGCCTCCGGCTAGTGAGTACATAAAATAGCAAAATGATGGTCAAAACATGTCATAATGAATTGAAAATTTAATAGAAGCATAGATACATCATCAGAGATGCATTGCAAAAATAACAGTCAGGAAATTATGCATGGATTTCTAATCGCTCCGGGATGGGACGATTAGGATTGTCACAAAACATGTAAAAGCAACCTTGCAAATGTCCTACCCAGAGGCCTCCAAAACTCCTACAAACTTGGGGTTAGACAAAAAGGGGAATTTTGGGACGACCCATAAGGTCATATTTGGTATATTATGCCCATATTGTCCTGTATCTGAAAGCGCTCCCTATAGGTTAGTAAATGCGTAAAATGATAAAAACACAGTCAAAACAAGTCAGAATGCCATGAAAGTTGAACAAAAACATAAGTAAACCAAATAGAACAAAATGCAAAAAGAATAGTAGAGAAATTCTTCATAGATTTATAATCACTCCGGGGTGGGACGATTAGGACTGCAGTAGTTTGGGGGGCGCCCGGGGGTAGGACGCCCATTGTTTGGGGTCTGGTTTTGACACCAATCCACTTGGGATGGGTCCAAAACCTCCTAGGGGGTTGTGTTGGCAAATTTGGTGTGGGATTGTAGTCGATTGTTTAGGTTTTGGGTTGGGATTGTGTTCTTAGTGTTCACCCAATAACCTCTCTTCCAAAAGAGAAATTAGGGATGTAAGAAGCACAAATGGGGATGTGGGTATAATTTGGCAACACTCTGTTGCTCCAAATGCTCCAGATATATTTTTATTTTAGGGTGAGTAGGCTCACCATTTTATAGACCTGAGGGTCTCCTTTTGAATGCGCATGCGAGGGTGCCACTTGGCTTGTCATGCCTTTTTTGGGGAGAGAAGATTCCTCCCTAATTTAGGGCCTCCTTGCATGAGGCCTCCATGATCAGGGCATGCTTGACTGAAGTCCCTCTCTCTGATTTGAAACCGTTCCTCACAATTGCATGCTCTGAAGGCATAGTTGAGTGGTAGATATGGGTTGCCATTTGTCAAGATTTGACTTTTTGCTAGTCAAACCTGCTATTCGTCCCACCTTGGGACGATTGCTGCTAATCATACCAAGGTGGGATGAATAGGATTATAATCATCCCAAGGTGGGACGAATAGGGAGCCAAGTGATTAAAAGATGCCAAATTGACCTCTGAAATTCCAAAACTAATTTGGGAGTGGTTAGGACCACTGTTGAACCTCTGGAGGCTGCCCTAGGGGGTATGTATGTCAATTCGGTCAGTGCTTGTAGTCACATAATCGAATTGGTGCTGTTTTGGTGTCTACATATACATACTCTCATTTTTTAATTTTTCTTAGGTACTATAACCAATGGAGAGACCCACCGACTATCAAAAATTTGGGTAAATGAATACTACTTCTAGAAGTTTTTCAATTTCTTCTTTCACAATATCCCTCAAGGTAGGATTCAGTATTCTCTAAGGTTGTCTTACAGGCTTGACATCTTCAGTATAAATTCTATGAGTACATACATCAGGGTGAATCCTTGACATATCTTTGTAATCCCAAGCAAAAGCATGGATATGCTTCTGTAAAATAGCTATCAATTTTTCTTCTTCTTCCCTAGTAAGCTGGCTATTTATGTTTAGAAATTTACTTGGATGGACTTCTATTTGTTTTGTATTTGGAAGGACTTAATTTACTTCTTCACAATTATTGACTAGGGAATTAAGAGGACAATGATGAGATGGGAGGACATAAGAAGTTTTTGTCTCATTGATTTTTGATGGAAGCATATCCTATATGGAACAATGAGAAGGGAAGATCAAGTGATGGTGCCACCCATGTGGTAGTGAAACATATGTTTCCTGTGATGGTATAGATGGCCTTTCTTTAGAACTTTGACCTTCTTCTCTCACTATCAATTTATTGATATTGGCTTCTTCCTCTTCTAACCCTTTTTCATGCAGAACATTCATTAGGACTATTTTATTTTATAAAAATTTTGTGTTATGGAGGTCTTTTGTGTGTTCCCTTACTACCAAGGTGGCTAGTGTGGAAATAACCTCTTCTGGTTCTTCATCCGAGTCAGGAAACCATAACTGACCTATGAAATTGCTTAAAGGTCTTACAAGAGGATATAGAGAAATCTGTTTTAGGTCAATACCATTTGAAATTATCATTTTCCAGATCTGTAGTCTATAAATGCTGCTGTAGTTGCAAGCCAAGGTCTTCCTAGGATAATGGGATAGCCAAGTACTGAGTTTCTTGGCTATAAAACCAAAAAATCTTTAGGGTATTCCCAAGAATAAACTTCTATAGGGACATCTTAAATGATACCTTTAGGTTTTGCAACTGACCTATCAGCCATTTATAAAACTGTGAATGTGAGGCTGAGATGTTTGAGCTGTAATTGTTCCATTGTATCCTTGGTCATGATATTTATTACAGCTCCTAGATCAACTAAGATGTTTGATATTGGTACTGATATTATGATCACTATGATAACTGGACTTCCTGGGTCACTATACTTTGGAGGTACTAGTTTTCCTGACAAAAGATCAGCTATCTTTCCTTCAACATGAACAGTTTTAGGAAATGCTTTCTTTTTTCTTCATGCTCTTATGTTGCACAAATCTTAGATATTTATTTTAATCACAGGTATATCCTTAATGGCTTGCAATAAGGGCAATGATATGGATAATTTTCTGAGTTATTTCACTAACTCTGATTCAAAATTTTCTATTGTAGTGTTAAGTCTCTTAGGGTATGGAATTATCTTTGATGAAGGTAATTGTTCTGCCTGTGGTTCTATTTTTTCTTCTTCTTCCGTTGTTGGTTTGACTTTGCTTGGTTCAATAGGTTCTTGAATTTCATCTTCTTTCACTTCAATTATAACAGGTTAAGGTAAAACTTTCCCTAAACGTAGTTGTATGTTGCTACAATCCAAAATTTGCATATCTAAATTTCCTTCAAAATCAGCCATATAGGCAGGAGCTGCCCGCCTTATGTTATTTGGATTTATTACAAGTTGAGCTGGTAATTGAGGTTGTTTCACTTATTGCATTTGTTGATTTGGTTTTCCTTGAAAATTTTGATTTGGTAGAGGCAACAAATTCTGAGTTTAACCTTGATTTCTTTGTTGCCTTGGATAGGACTGGTATTGTTGACCCCACTGTTGTTGATTTTGCATCCAAGATGGATTACTTTGATTCTGAATCCATGGTGGGTTATTTTGATTCCATGATGGGTTATTCTGGTTTTGATTCCAGGATGGATTATTCCAACCTGTCTGTGGCCATTCTTGAGAATTTGTCCATTGAGAATAATTCCAAGGACGTTGGGGTGGTTCTGACTATCCCCAAGACATGTTTCCATGGTTGTTTCCCCAATTTGTAGGAAAACAAGGGGTATTTTGATATTGTTGAAAGTTTCCCCCTTGTCTTGGTCCCACATAATTGAGTTCTTCTATTTGAGTTTCTAGGATAGTTTTTAGTTGTGGTAGTAGATGACATTTATCAGTCAAATTTCCTTTTGAGCAAATACTACAAATGGTTGAAATGGATGTTTTTTTTAGAGGACATTCCTGTAAGGCATGTTTATTCCTGCATCTTGGGTAATAAATTGCTAAAGGTTATGTGGTTTTTGCTTTAGCAGACATTTCTCCTAGATCTGTGTTTAATTGTACCAGGATATTAGTCTTAAAATTTGCAAGTTCCTCTATTAGGTCCTTCACATCAGTGCCATTTGTACTCTTTTTATTTATTTTATGCCTAGTGCGAGAGTAATTTTTGCAAAGATCCACAATATCATCCATATTACGAGTACTTACATCCCCATTTCCCATAAAATCTAATACCTCTCTGGATTCATCTTGTAATCCTCTTAGAAAAATGGTTTTGCACAATTCTGGTTCTCCTAGTCCACACATTCTTTGAACAAACACAAATCTATCAAGGTAATCTTCTAATGTTTCATCATCTTCTTGTTTAATTATGAATAACTCATCTTTTATTTTCCTTACTCGATAATACTCTTGATACTTGTCTAAAAACACAGTCTCCATTTGATCCCAGGTTTGGATGGAATATGGTTGTAAGCTCATGAACCAACATAATGTTGAGTCCTTGAGTGTTGAAGGAAAAACCTTGAGTTTCTAATTATCATTTATATAGTCATAGGTTTGACACACTACTTTGAACTCAAACAAGAACTAATCAGGATCTTCAGATGCAACACCCTGAAAGGTTGGAAGCACTAAAGGTGAGATTGTTTTCATGCGAGAGTTCTGTGTGGGATTCAGAAGAATAGGATATTCAAAAATTCTAGGAGGTTGGAGCACATATTGATTATCTTGATCATTTTCATTATGGACACGACCATGCTGGTCATCCCCATCTGGATTGCCTCTTTCTGCCATAATTTCTTGTTCTTCAAAAACAATTAAACCTATCCAAATTTCTTTCTCAAGAGGTCTAAAACCTTCTGTTGATAATGATTCTGGTAATTTTTCTTGCTCAGGAGATTCTGATGATGATGAAGCTGGTGGTTTTTGTTTTAGTTTTTCTGGTAGTTCAAACACAGGTGATTCACCCCTTAGGTGTGAAGATATTCTTAATGGAATAAGCTAAGGATCTCTTTGGATAATTTTACTTTCTTTGTACTTAGGCCTAATCATTCATGCCTACTCCTTAATGACAAATTATAAGTCAATAATTGTTACTTAACCAGCTGTTATATTCATATTTTACCCTGAATTGTCACAACTCAGTATAATTAACAGCTATTGAATGGTTGACACCTTCTAACAACACTATCCCTAGCAATGATGCCAAAATTATGCACTGTCATTAAGCACATCATTAATTCTCAATGAATTTTTCAATCTAAGGCAGTGTACAAGGCTATCTACAAAAGGAGTGAACAAGGCTATAATTTAAGGTCAATTGGGAGTAGCAAGTCTTATTGGTGGAACTGATTGTGTGGGGGTTTTTAGGTCTCTTCTACCTATAAATTGCATAAATTGAACTTTAATATAATTGCAATAATTAAAACTAATTGTTGATTACAAAAATGAAACCTTAGTTACAGTTGCAAGAATGAAATCTGATTAAATTGCAGAATTAAAACCCTAGTTACAGTTGCAGAATTGGAAACCTAATTACAATTGCAAAATGAAAGTCTATTTACTCTTGCAATAATGAAAACTAAAATTAATTCCTGTCAATACTCTGTAATAGAAGGTTTTCAATCTTCTGTGCAGGGGTTGACATAAAAAACAATAATGCAGGAAAATTGCAAAAAATTATAAATTGCTGGAAATTGAAATTGTAGTAAATTGGAAAGTTGTTGGAAAGAAAAAAGACTAATCAGATCTACTGTTAATCACATCACAAAAGTATCTTGAATATAAAATAAATTATTAAGACTTAAATGGATATTAACTACTATAAAAGAATGAAATTGACAAGTTTCACAGCTTATTCTACTGCAGCAAAATTAGAACAAAACTTGTCTATTAGTCCTCCTCCTAGGTCTGGAAGTGGCCAGCTTCCTTTTCCAGAAGAAGGTATGAGTTCCTCTCTATATAAATATTACTCACACTCAAACATAATAGAATGAATATAAAACTTGTATTTTATTGATTCAAAACATGATTACAAATCTACTACTAAAACATGTTACAAAACTGTAACAGTCTCAGTTTTCTTGCTTATTCTCTATCTATATTTTCTCTACTACTATTTCTACTGTATTATTATTAGCTAAAACTATATGGGAGCTATATTTTATAGATACCTAAAATCTAATTACAATAGAAAATATACTCTACAAATCAATTCCTGTTATTCTGCAGTATTCCTTGGGTTTATCCTAGAAGAAGATCTTTTCCATAAATTGTGGCTTTGGATGGAAAGGACTGTAAAGTTAGATGGGACATATTTTCCTTTAATCTCCTCAGCCTTATTTCCATTTTTACACCATAAAAAATTAGTCAACAGGTCAAAAAGTGCTTTCTGTTCTCAATCCGGAGCTAAGTGGCTCAATCCGAAGATATTCGCTCAATTCGAAAAGACTGTATTTCTTAATCCGAATATCTTCGGAATGACCAACTATGTACTCTTCAATTGATTTTAGCTGCATTAATTAGGTGTATTAGTCCTTAGGATCATATTGCAATAGCCTTCATTCCTCTTCATGTGTGAATTCCATGCCTTGCCATTCATTGGTAGTTGGCTAGAATTTACACAGGAAAACCAGTTTCTTTTGCACAGTAACAGTTTTTTGCACTATTTTCTAAATTCAAAGAAATTAATGCTTGAGAAACATCAAAATAAGAATGGTAAAGTGTTGCTATCAGCCTAAGCATATCCCTTATGTAAAATGTCATGGCAAAGTGACATAAAACTACACAAAACTGTAAAAATCAGCATATAATATTCCAAACACATCAATCATGCAAACAATTAATACACAACATATTAGATCAACTTAACTAGTATATAAAGTAAATCACATAGTTTTAGGCAAGTTTTAGTTGTTCAAAACATGCTATGATGGAGGAATTTCTAGGCCTCATCACCCCAGTGGGTGTCTGAATGCTAGTGCAATAAGCCCATAGGGAAAGAGGGATTTGTGTGTGCCAATCCTTCTAACTTCCATTGACTATATTTTTAATGATGGCAATTAATGTATTGTAAGAAAATATCATGATATGGTTCAATTTGAATTATGTGGATGCCTGGTGTGGCTTTAGAGTTCTCATTCTTCATCACGGATTGCGGTAGCATTTTAACACGAATGGTGGTGATGTAATCTAAAGGGTTCTGCGGGATGAGTGACCCCAAGGAGACCATAGTTTTCGCAAAATGATTCGATGATCGAGGGATTGCCTCGATATCGTACCATTCAAAATTTTCTAGAAAAACATCCACAAGGGCTTTATAAGCTTGCAACATTAGACATTTACACTGGAAAATCCCTTTGACCTGGTTAACAATTAGTAGGGAGTCACCAAAAATGTTAAGCTTTTTTATTTTCATGGCAACGGCTGCTTGAAGACCTATGAGCAAGGCTTCGTATTCTATATTTTTGTTCATGCACGAGAAATCGAGTTTAAATGAAAGGGGCAATGAAGATCCCTATGGTGTAAAGAACATGACTCTTGTGCCATCCCCTTGCTCGCATTTGGAGCCATCAAAGAACAGGATCATATCGGCCTAGATCTCAGGCTCGTCATAATATGGTGATTCTGAGATATGGAAGACCTTGTCATCGGGTAGCTCCATGCTAAGAGTCTGATCATCCTCAAGAGGAGCCTCCGCAAGCTGATCAACAATGAACTGACCTTTGATATATTTTTGTCTGATGAATTCTAGGTCAAACTCCATCAACAACATGATCCATTTTGTTGTGTGACTACTATGATAAGTGCAACTCATAATGTATCGCAATGGATTCTCTTTTGACGCAACATTCATGGTATGCCCTAACATATAATGGAATAGATTCCTAGTGGTGAAAACCACTACTAAGCACAACTTCTTGATATTTGCATATCGAACCTCGTAACTGACTAGGGTGCCGCTAAGATAGTAAGTAGTCTGATATTTGAAAAACTCGTTCTTTTGGGCTAGCATGGCCCCCAATGCGATCTTAGTGGCTAAGATTTATAAGTAGAATGGTACTCCTGGTCAAGGAGGTGCTAAGACTGGTGGAAAAACTAGGTATTGCTTTATCTCATCAAAGGCTTCTTGGCATTCATCATCCCAGTGGAATGCAACTCCCTTATGCAATAATATATTCATCGGTCGACACTTATCCGACAACTATGCTATGAAGCGCTTGATAGATACGATTTTGCCTTGCAGGCTTCGCACTTGCTTAATTATAGTCGAGGGAGGCATTTCTAGGATAGCCTTGAATTTGTTAGGGTCCACCTTGATGCCTCGCTTGGAGACTATGAAACCCAAGAGCTTTCTAGATGTGATGCTAAAGACGCACTTCTTGGGGTTTAGCCTGACATTGTGCTCAATGAGGCGATCGAGGACTTTGCGTAAGACATCGGGATGCTCATGATGTAATAGAGACTTAGCCAATAAGTCATCCATGTAATCTTCTAGAATCTTGTGCATGTAATCATGGAAGATGTATGTCATGGCTCGCTGATAGGTGGTGCCAATGTTCTTGAGGCCGAAGGGCATGACCCTATAACAAAATGTTCCCCAAGGTGTTGTAAACATCATTTTGATCTGGTCTTTTGGGTTGATACGGATATGATTGTACCCAGAGAAACCATCCATGAGGGAAAGAATTTTGTGGCCTACTATGGCATCTACCAGCGCATCGATGCTAGGAAAAGGAAAATCATCCTTAGGACTCACCTTGTTTAGATCTTGAAAGTCTGTGCATATGTGAATCCTCCCGTCAGGCTTCTTGATAGGAACCATGTTGGACAACCATGGCGGATAGTCTATGGGGATAACAAATTGGGCATCCAAGAGTTTTTGTATCTCGTATTTCACCATCAAGGCTACTGTTGGATGCATTTTTCATAACTTTTGCTTTACCAGCTTGACTGCCGGGTTGAGTGTTAAATTATGCGTGACCAGATTTGGGTCTAGTCCTGGCATATCCTTGTATGACCATGCAAAAGCTTGCTTTCTCTCTATGAGAATCTAGACGTACATGGATTTCTCTTCAAGGTATAAGCCTTCCCCTAGCTTGATAAACTATGAATTATCTGGATTTGAGCCTATGTCTTGGTCAATCATTGGCTCAACTAACATATGTGATCCATCCTCCAACTGATGTGGAGTAGGGATCAGGTGGATGTCATCTATTGAATTAAGATCTTCGATGGGAATATCAGGTTCCTCTTCAGCATGAAAGACATCTTGAGTAGATTTTGGGGTGAAATGAAAAATCTCACCACATGGCCAATACTCAGAAGGTGACGGGGGTGAATCAGTGTGATCCCAATCGATAGCATCTAGATCAAGATGCAATGGCTTGGAAGGATCGACTGGATTGCAGAGCTGTGTGGTCAAATCAATGGAGATCATGTTGATGGAATGAATTTGCTCTCTAGGACCATGGGTGAAGGACTCATTATTAGTATCACTTCCTACCCCCAAGTGTGGCGGTGGGGGAATAGGGATCACCGGATCCTGTCTATGAATAGACTGTAGGATGGGATCATTGGGCTCGAGGAGCTCCATGTATGTCAGTGGGTCTAGAAAGACCTCATGATAGATCCGATCTAGATTGACTAGTCTTGCCCTTAAGCATGGGTGAACGTGCAGCTGACGATACACCTCATCTATGTCGATGGGCTCATGACGATGATGCAAATAATGAGGACCAAGATAGGCCCTCTCTATCTCATCTTCATCATCACTATCGTATATTAGTCCCTCGCCTCTACCCACAGGAATTGGGTGATCCTACTGATGAGGTCCCATATATGCTCGCTCCTCATAATCATCATCATGGATGAGGACTTATTCACTCTCGTCTTGTGGTGCCACTGGCACATGAGGATTGAGTAGTTCAAGCAAATGGATGGTGTCCTCGCCATGCGATCTGACTTCTTAAGGGCAGATCGGCTCTTCAGGTGGTAGGAGCTGCTACCAGATAGGGTCATCTATGGGGAACATGCACATGAATTCCTCCTGCTCATCATCAATGGGTATGACCTACGAATGATCACTGTCTGACTCAAATGGATCATACGGTGCTACCTCATAATTGGAGTCATCACCCGAGGTCCACTCATAAGAGGGGCCTTCATCGCAAATGTGAGGACATGCTTGTGAGCTCTAGCATCTCTCAAAATGTGGGAGAATATCGCTAAGGATCATAGGGCTCCCATCCGATATCAATAAATAGTCCCCCAATGAGTAGATGGTGTGCGGGTTGGCGTAGGGGTCCCTAGACAACTCATCTCTTTGACCTATGCATAGGCGATCGATGCCATCCATGAGGACATCCAGGGGCAATGGGTTGTTATGCCCTAATCCCAACTTGTCATATGCCATTTGATATTGTAGCTAAAAAGGGACCCGCATGCCCTGCTCATATCTACCTAACCCAAAACCCTGCCAGTTGCATAGGTCAAAATACTTCAGTGCGAAGTTTGGGTTAGACAAGTAATCAATGTATTCCCCAAAAGGCTCCTCGTATTCCTCCTCCTACTGGTAGGGCTCTATGCCATAATCGAGGCCCCCATACATGAAGTTTGTTTGATTAGGAGGGAGGCCTAAAGGCACGAGGGTGCCTCTTAGGAGAGGTCTGCCCATGTCCTATACGAACTCAACTGTAGGTGTAGCCATGATATTTTGAACCATGTACTCCCCTAGACCTGTACTAGCCATCTCAATTATGATCAATGATTGGGGTGATGGGAGAAACATGAGTGCCTCTTGGGCCCATTCCATGATGGGATCATCGGCCACCCATTCCTCCATCGTGCCAGGCACTTCTTCAAAGGAGATGGTGGAAACTATTGGGGGGATCTCTTCAATGGGTCTCTTCCATCTGTGTCCTTTGGAAACGGGGCCATAGATGACGACGATGCCTATGAAGGAGCTAACAATGAACATGGGATGGACTATGATGAAGGCAGCTCTATGGGAGGGGGTGATGCTAGAATTGGACCCAAATGAGACTTGTTCAACTAAAAGTCCAAATGAGGCGATGGTAGGGTCGATTCGGGCAACTACTGCACCAGGTTGTAGTATTTGAAGGGCTTGAGGTCTACCAAAATGACATGAACCTATCCTTCATACATGTATTTTAAACACTGGTGCATGATTGATGGGACACACTTCATGTTCCTAATCCAGGGTCTGCCTAGCAGGATGTTATACGCCATCTCACCCTCTATTATGTGACACAACGTCAAAATCATCTTTTGCCCAACTTGAATGGGCAGGACAATTGTGCCAACTATCGAGCATATAGCATCGTTGAATGCTCGAAGGGTGTAGGTGGACGCAACAATGTGTGATGTCGGTAGTTTGAGATGCTCTAGTGCCATTGTGGTAATGATATTACTGGATGAACCAGTGTCTATCAAAACTCTCTTGAATGGGGTTCCATTCACACATGCGATGATGTGCAAAGGTGGATCCACCATGTTGATGGGAATAGGCCTTAGCTCATATTCCCTAAATGTGATGACTGGCTCGATGCATTGGCGTACATGCCCCATGAAATTGTTGAAAGAATTAGCTTCTTGGGGCTGTAGCTCAATGGCTTTTAAAATCTCCATCAGGGCCTCCCTGTGAGGCTACGATTTCTGGATTAGCTCATAGATGGAGAGCCTAGCCGATGTGGTCCTCAAACTCTGAGTGAGTTTGGTCCAGATCATGGCCATAGGCCTAGGCGGGGGAGTCTGTACTACTAGTGGTGTAGCTTGTGAAGTCGACGGAACATCGCTTGGAGCCGCAGGAGCTATGGCTGGACTAGGGTACTTCTTGTTCCGTGTCACAATGCTCACCATGCCCACAAATCCCTGCTTGGGATAGGCCTGATGGACCTCATTTACTTGTGTTGTGGGCTTAGCCTACCCTCCATGGGTTGGCAAGGGGTCTTTTTAGACCTCCATTTTTTGGTTGTTTGGTGCCACGGGGTTGTCTACCATGAGAGCTTTGTTGTCGATCATGTCTTGCACCAAGTTTTTGAACTTGTAGCATCCAAAGATGTCATGACCCTTCTATCGGTGGTACTTGCAATACAAGTCTTCCCGGTAGCCTTTGGGCTTTGGTGCATTAGGATCCATAGGTCTACTCTCAGGTAGGTGGACCAAACTGGCCACGTAAAGGTGATCAAACAAGGAATCCATAGATTCTATTATGGACATAAACTACCACTTGGGGCGGTGTTGTTGATTCTGTCCCTATTTCTTATTTTCTTTCTCATAGTTCATAGGGAGCATGGCATGATACTCTACCTTTTGAGGTTGTTGTGCTTGTGTTGGCCCTGGAACACTAATGGCAACCTAATTGACCGTGGTGGGTTTTGGTTGCCCTATGTTGGTCTTGGTGGTCTTGGTCCACTCCTTGCAAGGTTTTGCAATCTCACCATCTTGGATCTTGATTTCTTCGATGGTCCTGGCTTGTCCCAGGGCATCCTCAAGAGTGGAATACTACTGGAGTTGCAGAAGTAAGGAGATGGATCTTAGGTAGATCTTAGTAAATATTTGGGTGACCTCTGACGGAAGGAGTAGATAGGGCACCTTTGAAAGCATAGTCCTCCATATGTTTCCATAGTTGTTAATTGACTCATCATCATACTGCTTGAGACCATCCAAGTCAGCAAGTGTTGCCTTCCTCTTGGTATTGAAGGTGAAACATTCTAGGAATGCATCCATGAGTTGGTCCAAGTTGTGGATGTTGTGCTTTGGGAGCTATGTAAACCAATCAGAGGCAGGGCCTACGAGGGTGGTCACAAAAGTCCTTAGAAGCAAGGCATCATGGTCCTGAATACCAAAACATTGGCTTAGGAAATGGGTGACATGCTCCTGTGCATCCTCTTCCCCCTTGAATGTAGCCAACTAAGGCATCTTGAATTGTTTAGGGTAGGGAGGCGTAGGAACCGATGGATGCACAGGGTGACTGTGGAGCTGACGTAACGTAGGCTTTTGGGGCCCATAGGTTCTATTCTCGACTGACTCAAGGTGCTCTAGCAGTGCCTTATAGGCATCAGAGGACTTGATCTCCTCTTCTTTATCTTGTTCCTATGGTGGGTTGCAAGGAACGTGAGGCCTGTTATAGGGCAGTTGTGGAATAACCCCCTACCTTGATATGGCATTTCTGCATGCTCTTCTTCTAGCTCATATCCATCATACTCTTCATAAGGCATCTCTGGAGTTGGTCTATAAACCTATGCGGCTACCCGCGGAGGGTGCCCTGCATCAATCCTGGGAGTCAAATCCTGATCGGACCTGGGAGGTCTAGGAGGTAATCCTCTATAAGGTCTAGGTGACCTCTCTCAGA
This sequence comes from Wollemia nobilis, assembly GCA_028583015.1. Classification (NCBI taxonomy): domain Eukaryota; kingdom Viridiplantae; phylum Streptophyta; class Pinopsida; order Araucariales; family Araucariaceae; genus Wollemia; species Wollemia nobilis. The sequence continues at coordinate 1,417,072 of JAQPPZ010016361.1, forward strand.
CTAGGGGTTGTTGCCTCCGATAGGTCTCTACCCTATGAGTGCTTGGGGTCGAAACCCACTCATGTAGGGTCTTTTGGAATAACTCATTGGTTTGACATTGAATACATTCCTTCTCGAGCTGATGCAGGCGGTCTAGTTGCTCTTTATCATGCCGAAGTTGTTTGAATTGAGCTTGGTGTTCTGCATATATGGCAACCGCCTGTTGGACTTGTTCTGTTGTTCAAGATCTAGGTGGCCTAGATGGCTTCCCTCGATCTCTTTCTCGGTCATGGTGATCTGAGACCTCTATAACGTGCTTCCCTCTGTCGAGGTTGGTAGCATTGACCCGTGGATCTAGGTGAGGTAGGTGCTCCTAATACTCAGCTGGTGTAGAGGTGCAACACCCCTACATAGTAACTTGCTCTTGAGAAATGTCATGGAAAAGGAAAGGTAGGGCTGAGTTAGCTTGTCCTGTATGATGAGCCTCATACTCATCCTGATATCTAGGCTCCCTAGCCCTAATTGGGTGACGTGGAGGTAATATGTGATCATCATTCCCCACCAAATGATCATTGTGGGGATCTAGACCTTGAGTGGGTACCTCTACTCTGACAGGTATGCAAATGCATGGTACTGCCCTATCTCTATGTTCCTCTTTGTGCACTAGTCAGTCATCATCAAAATGAGTGTTTGACGTGTCCATATAATGGGAGCAATCTCCCTGGGTTGGCTCTTGGTGCATGGGGGTATCCCATTTGGGGGTCTCTTGGAGATCCTGCTCTATCCTAGCTGTCCTAGCGGTCCATGGACTAGGGTGAGTGTCAGCCCTCCAAGGTGGTATGACCAGATCTCGGGGGCTATAATGGAGGTGACTTGTGTCTCCATGTACACTCTTCACAATGTCCGCCCTTGATTGGGCTTGGCTACGGGTGAAAACCATTGTAAGAATGTCTATCAAAGTATTTTAATGTTTATCTTCCTTACAAATTTTATGAAACAATATACCAAAATGGAAACACACAATCAAATAGATGTTTATATTTGTTAATGTATTAAATGTGTATCCTAAAAACTGGTTTTAGTGTGTTTCAAGTTTGTTGTAAAGAGACCTTGTGTCACGTGTTTGATAATTGTTGCATGATATTCTCAAGTTAAAATGGATTTCACCTGTATACTCATAGCTCAACAACCTGGCTATGAACTCCAGGTTGTGTTATCCCACCTATGATGTGTGGTAATGAAGCCCACACACGGCCAGGGAGCACAGGTCCTGCTAGTTCCTCACCCAGTTCACTCGTAGTTTGTGATACACCTCCCCAAAGGGTGATGCGTGCTATAACCCATGGGCTATGATGGATCTTGGAACCGGCCTTGGAAATATGGATTGGGTTCATGGGATTTGAGCCAAGTGGATGGAGATGAAACCCACCGTCACTTGCGCTCTACCAACGGTTGGGGATGAAGTCCAACTCGTTAGCGTTTAAGTGGATCATGGTGTGTGTGATTCCTTTTAATTCAAAAGAAAGTAAACAAGAGAGCATTCAATTATTTTCAACTAAATGCAAGATTTAAAGCGATGTTTTACTTTCATAAGATGGAAATATGAGATATGGAAGTCACTACACTAAACATAGGAAAGCAACCCTAAATGAAGACTCACCAATGGGTGAGCACCAAGCAATCAGGCCAAAGAAGATGCAATCCTAATCAATATTTTCTACTCTATGCATGTTTTTGTAATTTTGCATTTTTCAGAAAGAAATTGCGATAGTTTTCTACCTTTCCTACTTAAGCACATAAAGCGAAAACAAACAAAAAACAGAGTTCTGTAAATGCAAAACAAGAAGAAAGTGGTTCAGATCCTACCTCTTCTCTGCCATTGTCTATTGGTTCTGAAATCCAACTCAGAAAACCTGTTGTTTTCTATTTTCTCCAGGGTGGGATGAATTGTAGGTCTACATTCATCCTAGGGAGGGATGGATTTGAATCCATCCAAGGGCGGCACGAATAGCAGTACCAAGTTTGCCTGGGTCTGGAGCGACTAAAACCTGCAACAAAAAAAGGTGAAAATTGAGTTAAAATATCACCTAAAGAAAAAAGGGACTAGGTCCCACCATGATCACCACTATAGCAATGGAAAAATGGTGCACCCCAACCAAAGCAACAGAATTTGTAAATGTGTATTAAGTCCTATGAAAGAAAATGACGAAGCATGCAAAGTAAATGATAATGTATGACAAGCAATAAAGTGAAATGGGGCGTTCTCCTTATCAAATAATGTTAAATTAAATTACAATGCCTCCTTTTGAGGACTTGAATCACTTGATACAATCTGTTACAAAAATAGTGCCAAGAGATATCAATCTCTCAAAGAACGTGGTGCACATCCATTGTTCTTTTGCATGCCCACACTCGAGGTGGGCGGGCTCAATGTCACCGCCACTTACGTCAATGTGATCCTTTTCCTCCACTATCTCCTATCACATTTTGGCACCTAAATATGCACATAGGAAAGCAAAAGATAATCAAAAGCATCTATGTGTGATATTAAAACATGCAATCCCCACAGCCTGAAAGGGTGCATGTGTGGTAGAGATATCTAACTAATTCCAAATGAAGAAAAACTCAAGAGTGATGTAAAATATATTATTTTGGGATGATATCACCTATTTTTGTAATTTTTGGAGGCCCGATCGCTGCGTTCGATCCCATTGCACTTTGTGAACCTACAAAAGGCAAGCGAGCAATTATTCTACCTAGACATGTCAAAAACCTACAATATTTGGTGAGTAAGTATAAAATGGCATTCTAAGAAGACCCATGTGATCATATTCTAGATATCCTACTCAAATTCTCTTGCATGCAAAAGTGGGACATGCATACATACAAATCATAAAATAGCGATATCTCGACCGATATAAGTCAAAAAGTAGTGAAATTTGAATTGTAACATCCTAGAGACATATTAAAAATAGCTAATAAAAAACAATCCTAATATTATGCATGAATTTATATTCATACGGGGGTGGGACGAATTTGACTGTCACAAATTGGGGGGCGCTTGGGGGTGGGATGCCCGCCAAAATCTCCCAAATTTTCACACCAATCCAAGGTAGATTGATGTAAAACTAGAGGGGAAATATTCGAACAATCGATTCTAGTTTTGGAGTCAAATTGCACCTTCTTTTGCCACCCGATAACCTCTCTCGCTAAGGAGAAATTATGGATGAAAAAGGCACAATAGGGGTGAGGTAATAACTCGGTAGCACTTCATTGTGATTCCTAGAAATAACCTCCCTTTCTTGGATGAGAATGCCATCCAATTTATAGACCTAGGAGGTCAAATGTGCAAAAGGCATGCAAGGGAATGCAAGGCCAAAGGGGCCATTTGTCCATCAGGGTGACATGCATAGGTGGGGGAAGAGAATCTCCCCAAAATGGCCTCATTGATGGGGGCTGCCATAGGCATGCCCTGGGTTCTGACCTGCATGCCTCGAGGAGAAGGGCAAGTGGTAATTTCTTGTGGCCACTTGTCCAGATTTGACTTTTTTCCAGTCAAACTTGCTATTCGCTCCACCTCGAGATGAATGTTGTATTCGCTCCGAGGTGGGACGAATAGAAATTGCTATTCGTCCCGGGGTGGGACGAATAGGAACTGAGCCTCAAAAAGTCCCCAATTGGCCTAGGAACCTTCCAAAACTATTTTATGAGTGGTTAGAACCATTGCTTGACCTCTGAAGGCTGCCCTAAGGGCTTTGTGCATCACATTTGTCAATGCCTTGGTAGCATAATCATATTTGTGTTTGTATCGCTCCAAATTTTTTGCATCCTTACCTTCAGGCTATAGGATCCATGCTCGGAAGGAGGATGGGAAAAGGATGGCGTTGTACCTCAGACTGAGAGGCCTTGCAAAGGTCCCACCTCTCGGGGGAGGTGTATTATGGTAATTTTTCGACGGATGGTGGGTTCAATAGGAAACGTTTGAATGGCAGTTTCCATGCCTAGGTTGGGAATGTGTTTAATGTGTTCAGTTTTATCTTTAAACATTCAAGTCTTAGGTTTGGCCAAATGAATTTAAGTTGTTCTATTATGAAAATGCAGACTAAATGAAATACAACAAACAGATTTGAACATAAAACAAAGAGAAAGAGCTAAATTACAGAACCATACCTGATCCAAATTTTTGATGGAGGTTCTGATTCTTGAAGCAGACAGGATCGTCTAGAATTTGACGGGATCGTCTTCGACCTGTAGGATCGTCTGAGATCTGACGAATTCGTCAGAGACCTGCAAATAGAGAAATAGACACAAAATACAAAAAATGCAGCAATTCTAATAGAGGATAACGATGTAAAATGACAATAAGGATGTTAATAGATAATCTCGAATAGAAATGCAAGTAAGCTGTAACACTTTAATAGCTAATCATGACCTTATTATGCAATTAAACTACATGGGTGAACTCCAATATGCAGAATAGCAAAAAATAATAAATAAACTGACTAGATGCAGAGTAAAACAGCAGATGAGAAGAGAAAAATGCAAACTCTGGGCACTGATTGCCCCTAATGTTGATTGCAGTCAAGATCATCTTGAATTGGTGTGAAATCATCTCAAATTGAACAGGATCGTCCACGAAAAACTAAGCTTGCTCCGGCTGAAGAATGACAAGGTTCCTGCAACAAAATTTGGATAGGACAAGTGCAGATGGTAATTCAGGATGTTTTAGTGCGTGTAAAGTCAAGTTACAGGAAATTTCAGCCAAGGGGATGCCAAGGGGGAGTCCTAAGTTTAAATAGGCTTAGGATGGAGGTTAGGAGGTTGGAGATCATCCCAATTTGGGAGATATCCAATGGGGAGGGTCTCTAATGGTGTAGACATGCTTCTGCCCGGATTAGAGATGCCGTTGGAACAGAGGCTAATTGGGAAAAATTAGTTTTGGGACAAGATCGTCTGGACGTCCTAGTCCAGACGAAATCGTTTGATCTGAGGTGATATCGTCTGATCGACGACGATATCGTCAAACGGTCAAAACAAACTCTAAAAATGGCACGGAAAAGGAGGAAACGGGTTAAACGGTAGTTTGGGAGCGGTTTTGGGGGTTGAAATTTGAATTTGAATATTTACTAGAGTAATTGTAATTATTTAAGGTTTTACTGTGCCAATTTTAGGGTGCTACATTTTGCCCCCTCTTTAGCGAATTTTTTGAGGAAAATGCGTTAAATATGAGTTCTTCTCGATCTACGAGAAAGCAAAAATTATTCCCAGTTTTAGACGACGATTCTAGGTCGAATCGTACGACAGCTTACTATGGTGCCCCCTCCGTGTTTTTACCCAAATCGAACGTTTGAGGTAAAAACGCGAAAAAGAAAAATTAAAAAAAAAAATTTAAGTGTTTTTGAATAAAATTAAGAAAAATAGGGTAAAACCCTAATTCATTGTTACTGTTCATTTTCCTAGTTTTTAGAGCTCTGGAGACAAGATGGTCGAGACAGCGCACAGATCAACAGAGGTCCGATGTGGGCTACCGGTAAGGATCTAAACTTAGTTTAGAATGCTTTAATTTATAATTTCATGCTTTTTAGATTAAATTTGATTGATTTTTGAGCCTCACGGCCGTTTTTGGGCCGTCGACATCATCGAGACGAAATCGTCTCGATTTCGCCGAAATTGTCTCGATATCATCGATTTCGTCTAACGGCGAAATCGGCGATATGGGGATGATTTCATCCAATAAGGGACAATTTCCTCATGCAAAATCAGAGACGAATTTGCTCAAATTGGGGACGATATCGTCCAATTGTGGATGATATCATCATTTATAAAATTGAACTTATTTTGACTTAAATTTTTAATTAATGATTTATTAATGATTTTTATTGTTGATTTTGTTTATGTTGCAGAGAGGATTACTAAAGAGCTAGGGAATGGAAATACGATGGACTAAGGGATGACTTGGCCACCCTATCTCAGGCAGAGTGAGATCAGCTGGCTCAGGTCAGCATACAGCATGTGGTAGAGATGCCATAGGTGTCTATAGATATGGGGCTATTGACAGCCCTAGCAGAGAGGTGGTATCCGGGTTCCTCATGTTTTCGGTTATCGACAGGGGAGATGACTCCCACACTGGAGGATGTATGGAGGATTTTGTAGATCCCCATAGAAGGATGGCTGATCACTCTTGTGGCCAATCAGGGCCAAGTGATGATGCGACTGTGTGGCGATCCGAGCTTCGCCTTGGAGAAGGACGGAGTGAATATCGAGTCACTATGCTAGATACCTGGGGCATCTAGACTCACACGAGTTTTGGCTGGGATGGTAGGTGGACTTCTGCTATGCCACCAGAGTGGATGTAGAGTACCATGGGTACTGACAAATGTGGTCTACAACATGAGAGACCACAGATACAGGTTTTCTTGGGGGAGCTTTGTACTCTGCCGATTGTATAGGATCCTTCATGGGGTCCTATACAAGGGCAGCCGATGTATGGTTATGACATCACTACTATAGGTTTGGTGTTGGGAGCACATTGTGGTGAGGAGGCCGATAGGGCTCCCACTGATAGGGATTGACGAGGAGAGGCCCCGAGTTTTCTACTGGTGGCTTCAAAGAGGGGCACAACGACGGATAGATCTGCCAGCATCCCAGAGACTACTAGACGACCTTGTCTTCAACTAGATCACCTGGAGGCCTTGGAGAGATCATCCAGGGTGGGCCGAGGATGGACAAGAGTTGGCTTGCATCAAGTGAGTCTGCTGGCTGAGGATGGAGAGGGGAGAGGTGGAGCTCCATCGGTATGACCGATTTTTGAGGTAGTTCGGTCTACAGCAGGGGATCCCATCTCTAAGAGACTACGAGTTTTTCTAGACTGTTCGAGATAACACTACAGTTAGTGGGGCTCCAGATATGCAGCGATTCTGGATTCAGGATGCGGATGATACCCCCATCTAGCCAATGGATGGGGATGACACTGGGGTAGCCAACGACTACGATTCCTGGTACACAGGCATCCGCACTCCTCGAATGACGAGGGCTCAGGGTCCGATTCACGTAGTTGTGCATCAGATGGGGAGGCAGCTCCAAGCAGCCATTGAGGTAACACAGGGTCACGATAGGAGAGAGCAGAGGAGACCACAAGCTTAGCAGAGGCCATGGAAATGGGAGAGGAGGGAGGATAGACCCCCTTATCCACAGAGAGAGAGACCACCATCGCCTGATAAGGGCAAGGGTGTGGACACAGGAGAGAGTAGTGAGATGGCTACTCTTCGGGTGAATACTGTCCGTCTCCAGGCATAGGTGCAGACTTTGCAGGAGGAGGATGCACGACACTGAGTGGAGGCTACACAGCTCAGAGATGAGGTTGCACGCCTTAGAGCATGGAGCGAAGGAGCGAGCACTCAGGAGATAGCACGGTCGATTGCTCAAACTGCGTTCTACTAGGGTATCTACTTCCAGATGGTGCTAGAGGGTCAGAGGGTACAGCTGCCAGCTGGCATTGCTGACCCGATCAGGATTGGGTCATCGAGGACTTCATCTCGATCGACGACTAGGACTCGTAGTACCACACATACTACGATGGGGCCACCTCATCCACCTCAGGGCGGGGGAGGAGATGAGGCTGAGAGCTCGAGGGGTTCTCGAGACACTGCACAGAGGATATATGATTGAGAGGATTGAGTATGCCAAGATGTAGATTGTGGCATACCAATCTATTTTTGATATGATGTACATATATTTGATATATATATATATATAGATGAGATATTTTTTGATCATATGACTTGTCTTATGCGTTTGTATGATGCTTTTAATGTTTTGATTGTGTGATTGATTTGATGATTCATGTAATTATGTCATTGGAAAATATTATGGTTTAAATGTCATGCTTTAAAAATTTAAATGAAATAATCTGATGTAACAAATTGGTTGTTGTGATGATAATTTGATAAAAAATAAAAGGGACTTTTAACAATAATTTCAAAGGACATTGTCGTTGTTATAGACCATTTCATGGAGTTGCCGCTCACTCGGTCATCAAGCTAATCCCAGTATAGAAATATTGTTAAAAAGAAAAGAGTGCTTAAGAGACTGTCTTAAGACTTTGGTGTGATGATGCAAATGATGATGATGATGATTTTGTTTTCAGACTTTTCAGGAAAATATTATGCATGAAATATTTTAAAATGACTTTTGCTAGGCATAAATTCCTAAGTGTGATAAAATTTTTGGATAATTCCTTAGGAATTATACCGTAATTGCAAATTTGCATATTGACATAATGACATGAAATAGTGATAATGTGCATGCTTTTTTTTAAAAACATAATTGTATAACAGAATGATTGAAGTCATATGTTTTTATGATTTTAAATAAATGGGGAAATAAAAATTGGTACAATGGTTTGCGCTAGGCATAGAATATGTAGGTATAGACTTATACCATCATCGCGAAATCCAAAGAAAAAGTTGATATAATAGTTTTATTGTATGGTTGATTTTTAATTGTTGAAAATAAAAAGAAAATATGAAGAGGAGGACTTGCGCTAGGCATAAGACTCCCATTTAAGTTTTGGAACTATACCATCGTCGCGAAAGTTGACAATATATATATGTGTGTTTTTATTGTATGGTTTGAAAGAAATTTTGATTTTTGATTATGCATGTAGTTGTATTTATACTAAACAACTGTACTTTAAAGAAGAAAATGAATTTATTCCAAACAATTTGCAGAAATATTTCAAAGTATCTTAAATACAAAAGTTAGATTTATAAGGAATCCCATGTGCATATGTGAGTTCATTTCCAATCTTGAATTATCATAATGATACACAAAATCTCTCAAATACAAATGTGTGTGCAATTGCTATGTTCGTTTACCAGTTTTGAGCAAGATACTATGATACAAGTGATTTGAATGAACCAAATAAGTGTTCATTAACCATGATTTAGATGCATATAACCATACTAGACTACTATGTAAGTCGGATTATCAAGAGCTAGCTAATCCATAAGCAGACATAGGTCTATACAAAATAAGGTCGCTAATGTGACAGACATATCGCCACGCTAGGAGTTACCCAAGGCCAAGAAGGTTGGGCACAAACCACCTATTATGGGGCTTACCTCACAGTTTTTGAATAATCGAGAATTCCAGGGATTCAAGCTCATCAACCCTTCTTTTCTTTTTAAAGGGTAGGGAGAGGGATTTTATTGCTTTTGCTTTTGCTTTCTTTTGCTTTCTTTGCTTGATTTTTTGAGATAATGCTTGAAACATTGCTGTAATGATATAAAATAACATTTTTTTTTCTCTTTTTCTTAAACTTTGCTTTTCTTCCTATGCTAGGTATACTTGCTTGGATTAGCTTTAGAGCAAGGGATTTTTATTCTGGGTAGGGGTGAGCTTGTCCTTTTGCCAATTCTCAAAGATTCTAGACCATGTGCATGATAGGATAGCAGGGGAAACTTTTCGCTCAAGAAACCACTTCTACTATGTAGCATAGCAAGGATATTACAAATATAATCATTTTATTGTGAAAGGATGTGCTTGGTTTAAGTAAATAACAAGATCAATTCTCTGTGCTCAAACTTTATTTAATTGAATTTTGTGGACTTTGATATAAGAGAGATTAGTAATCATGCCAGATAAAAATCAAGATATTTATTTTGTGTTTGTGAAAGTGAGGGATTCCAAATAAATGCTAATTTATCCAAAATAATTTGAAATATATAACTGCAACATTTGTAAGAAGAAATATATACAATTACTTTTTTTGGGAAGTTTGAGAATGTTGACTCTCTCTTTCTTCTTTATTTTGTTTTGGTTTCGAAAGAGTCAAGAATATTGCTGTTTTTATTTTTATTATTTTTGTTTGTTTTTGTTTTTGTGTAAACAGTTTGATATATTTTTAAAATAAGAGAACATGAAAAATATGTACAAATGATGAAATGACTAAATTTTATGTGTAATATCGCCTAAGATGCATAATATTCATAGGTTCGTTCAAATATTTACCATCTAAGGTAGCTAATTTGTATGCTCCTGATTAAAATTTAGCAGTGATAATGTATGGTACTAGCCAGTTGGGCTCAAATTTACCTTTAAGGTCTTTAGTTGCATTAGTATTTTTTTGATTTTCTTTTAAAACAAGATCGCCGATCTCAAAGGATCGATGACAAAATTTCTTAGCATATGATATTTTAAGCTTGTTTTGGTAGGCACGGAGATGCTCTAAAGCATTGATGCATTTTTCATCTAGGAGTTTCGGCTAACTGAGTCTGCCAGCTCGATATTCATCTCCTACTTCGGTATCTTGAAGTAGTAGAGCCAAAGAAGGAACTTCTAATTCAAAGGGAAAAACGGCTTCAATACCATAAACCAAAACAAAAGGTGAAGTTCTAGTGGGGGTTCGAACACTAGTTCGATAGGCCCACAAGGCTGGATATAATTGAATGTGCCAGTCGTGGCCAGATTTATTGACCAATCTTTTGAGAATTTTGATTAAGGTTTTGTTAGATGCTTCTGCTTGACCATTACCCTAAGGATAATAGGGAGTGGACCAATGATGTTGAATCTTATATTTTTGGCATAATTTCTTGACATCTTTATTTTTGAAACAAGTTCCATTATCAGAGATGAGATTTGTAGGAATTCCGAACCTACAAATGATTTGATTAAAAATAAATTTAGAGACTTGTGTGCCAGTGCAGGAAGCTAAAGGCATAACTTCAACCCACTTCGTGAAATACTCGGTGGCGGTTATGATGAATTTGTGTCCATTAGATGACACAGGATTAATTTTGCCAATAATGTCTAAGCCCCATTTTGAAAAGGGCCAAGGAGATGAAATAGCCTGCAGTTCTTATGCAGGCACATGGACAAGGTCAGCATGTTTCTGGCACTTGTCGTAATGGCGCACATACTCATGTGCATCATTCTCCATGGTAGGCCAAAAGTATCCTATCCTAAGGAGATTTTTAGCAATGACACTACCACTGAAGTGTCCTCCACAAGATCCATCGTGGGCTTCACTCAAGGCTAATTTGGATTCTTCTAAATTCAAACATCTTAATAGGATACCTTCAAAATATCTCCTATACAAAGTATTGCCAATTATTACAAATCGACTTGCTCGTCTACGTAATAATTGACGCTGGTTTCTATTAGAATTAGCAAGGAAAGTCCCATTTTGAAGAAAATCAAATATATCTGTATAACAAGGTTCAGGAGTAGTTTCATTGATTAGAAACACATCCAAAGGTTCTAAGCATGATTTATTTAAAGCGGGTTCCTGGAGTCGACAAATAATGATAGTGGCATATTTGTCATCTAACTCCAAGGGTAGAAGAGATGCAGCTGTGGCCATAGCGTCAGCCGCACAGTTGCTAGTTCGAGGAATAGCTTCCAAGGTAACTTGATCAAATACATACATTAATTTTAAAACATAGGCTTTATATGGGTGCAGTTTATCATCTCTGGTCTGATAAACTTCATTAATTTGGTTTATGACAAGTTGAGAATCACCAAAAACTAACAAATGTTTAATTTTTAGCGCCAAGGAAGCTCGTAATCCAAGGATTAGAGCTTCATATTCAGCAGTATTATTGGTGCAAGCAAATTTTAATTTGAAGGACAGAGGAATAAGATGTTTTTGTGAGGATATTAAAATAATACCCGCACCAACCCCACTCATGCATCGGGCTCCATCAAAGTATAAGGACCATTGTTCAATATGGTCTGCCTCTAATTGAAGGCATTCATCATGAAACTCAATGATGAGGGGATGAGTAGACTCTAAGGGTGCAACAGCTAATTGATCTACTGTGATTTTACCCTTAACAGACTTATGTCCTATGAACGTGAGGTCAAACTCGCTTAGAGCAAGAACCCACTTGGCTGTACGACCCGATAAATAAGGTCGACAAATGAGATACCTCAAGGGATCATATTTAGCAATGACAGGTTTTCTGACTAAGCATATAATGGCGTAATTTCTACGTAGAAAATATGACTGCTAGACATAGTTTTTCTAATGCTGTGTAGCAGGTTTCATAACTGATGAAGGTTTGGCTAATATAATAATTAGTACATTTTCTCTTCGCATCATCAAGCTGAGCTAACATAGCTCCTAAGGCAGAATCTGAAGCTGAAATATACAGGATAAATGGGCGATCAGGTCTAGGCGATGAAAGCACAAGTGGGTTAAGGAGGTATTGTTTGAGAAGTTCAAAAGCTTCTTTACATTCGTCATCCCAATTAAAAGGGACATCCTTCTTAAGGAGCTTAAGAAAGGGACCGATTTTGTCTGCCAACTTATCGATGAAGCGACGGATAGCTTGAAGTTTACCTTGTAAACTTCGTAATTCAGATATATTGGTAGGTGTGGGCATATCAGTGATAGTCGTAATCTTAAGAGGGTCAATTTCGATACCACGTAAAGAAACTAAAACCCCTAATAGCTTACCGGACTTAACTTCGAATATGCATTTGGCTGGATTTAATAAAATAAGGTATTCTCTTAACCGATTAAAAACTTTTCTCAAATCATCTAAATGGTTATCTTCATTAATAAAGCGAGCTATAATATCATCTACATAATCATGTAGGATATCATGCATCATATCATGAAAAATATAAGTCATAGCTCGTTGATAGGTTGCGCCTGCGTTCTTTAAGCCGAATGGCATCACTTTCCAACAAAAGGTACCCCAAGGGGTAATAAAGGTTGTTTTAGCCTAATATTCAGGAGCTATCCTGATCTGATTATAACCATAGAATCCATCCATTAAGGACATCATCCCACTCCCAGTAGTAAAATCAATGATTTGATCCATGTTTGGAAGAGGAAAATCATCTTTAGGGCATGCAGCGTTAATATCTCTAAATTCTGTGCAAACCCTAACTTTGGTAGCTTCTTTCTTGGTGACTGGAACTACATTTGAGATCCATTCAACATAACCAATAGCTTGTATAAAAACAAAATTCAGGAGTTTTTCTAACTCCCCTTTGACTAGCAGGGCCACTTTGGGATGCATTTTTCTAAGTTTTTGTTTAACAGGTTTAGCATCCGGATGGACTACTAGGTGATGCATGACTACAAAAGGGTCCAGACCTGGCATATCTTCATATGTCCAAGCGAAGACATCTTCATATTCCTTAAGAAATGCAATGTATTGCTCTTGTTTTTCTTGACTTAATTATGATCCAATATTGATTATGTGAGGATTATCCTCAGTTCCAATGTTAACTTTAATGACGTTTTCTACTTCCATGTGTAGATCTCTTTCAAAATTAGGTGGGGCGGGTGAAACGCCCAATTCTTGTAATTATTTTAGTTGGATAATTTGTCTTGATGAGTGGTGGCCTCAAGTTGGGCTATAGTTGGTATAGAACCATCAAAATAAAACCCATTGTGTAACATTTCTTCAACGGAGACATCGTGGAAAATATCTCCTTCCAACTCGTCATCGGATTCAGCGATCATTTCAGGGTAAGCTATGGATAGCATGTTACATGTAAATGGCTGATTTTTTAGAGGCAAATCATCACGCCTATCCAAATAATCTTGATATCATATGAGTTGATCATCATCTTCAAAAGGAAAGGGTTGACCCTTACTAGGAAATAGGCCCACACCACAGTAGGCAGGCCACGGTTCTACCTCAAAAGTTTCTTTCATACCATTTTGGAAAGGTCCCAAGCCTTTCCCTTTATATCCCATTTTAAGCATTATAGGTTTAGCTTTAATATACTCATTAGTAAAATAACACCGAGCATATCCATCATGATGAGTTTTGATATTCCGAGGTATTCTTTCCCAGTCATATCCTTTATAAATAAAATCACAACTCCTGACTTGGTAAGTACTTCCCATGGGTTGTGGGAGGCCCAAAGTACGAGGAGATGGCGGCAAGTTATTTAAAAGAATAGAATTTTGCATAGAAGCATTTGTTTTTTTTGATATTAAGATTGTGGATAAATCTGGTAAAAGTTCATCAGAAAGAGCATAATATGTAGAAGGATTATTCCCTATATCTTTAGATGTGGAAGGTATGATAGATGTTGATAATGTGGAAGTGTTAATGAATGGGTCTATAGGTTTTGAAATTATAGGGATAGAACATGAAGGATTGGTTGTGGATTGAAGATCTTTTTGAGGTTCTAGAGTGGTTTTTTTAGAAGATTGTTGATCTATATATGAGGGTGAAATTAATGAAGGAGAAATAGGTGAAGCTATGGGAGTGCATTTCACAGTTTTAGATGAAAAATAAGAATTAGGATGTGTGGATGACAGAGCAGGGCAAAATTGAACTCCAACAGGTTCTGCCAAAGCACACATATCAAAGGGTCTAGGATCACCATGGATAGTGACCAACTGATTTTTAAATTTGAATTTAACACATTGGTGTAAAGTGGATGGGATGGCCCACATTGCATTGATCCAAGGACAACCCAAAAGTATATTGTACGATGCAGGGAAATGTACAATAAACATGGTTGTATCTAGAGTTCTAGGACCAACTTGCAATGGGATGGTGATAACTCCACGTGTTTCTTGTGTCTCGTCATTGAAAGCTTTTATGATCATGTCAATTTTCTTCATTTCATCACTTCTAAAGCAAAATCGTTGGTAGAAGTCAAAAGTACAAATGTTTAGAGATGAACCATTATCGATCAGGACTCTTTTAATAGCTACATCTCCAATTAGAGCAGTAATATATAAGGGATTATCCTTATGTAAACTGTGTTGTGGGATATCTTTATCATGAAAGTCAATACAATCGACTTCTCTAGTGATGATAGTATTGGCCATGGCTTCAGGTTGAATGTTTTGAGGTACCGTCATTTGGCTTAATGTAAACATTAACTCATCCCTATGGGTAGGAGAATATCTTAATAAATCCAAAAGGGAAATTCTGGCTGTAGTATTGGATAATTGCTCATTAATATTGTAAGGGAGTTTAGTTTGAACATTAGGAGCATGATTCCATTTATTGGGATTTTTCAAAACAAATGGAGCTGATCCATCATTCTGGTTTGGTTCTTGTTGAGAATTTTGAGCTTGTTGTCGGGTAACGACTCCAATGGTACCTACAATGTTATAATGAAGACGCTGAACTGGTCTCGGTTGAGCGTTTATGGCTTGTTCATTAGGGAGGAATTTATTAGAAGAGGGTCGAGTAGTAACTCTTCTAGGAAATGGTTCTTCTAGAACCATAGAATCTGTGATGGGTTGAATAGGATCTGATTCATTTTTAGAACTATTCGATTGGTTTGAAGTGATTTCTACTTCACTTTCAGTATCTGATTCTACATCACTAGGATCGGGAGTTTGAGTATTATGTAGGGGCCTGGTCGTGACCATGGATAAAGTTGTGTCAAATTTTTGTAAATCATGATTAGGTAAATGTTCGCTAATAGTTCCTACATATCGGGTAGGAGGAGGAACATTATGATGTTTGATTTGGTTGGCCTCCTCTTTACTATGTCTTGGTAAAAGATGTTGAAATATGTCTAATGATTGATTAGCATTTTGATTTTGATTTTGGGGAATGTTCTTTTGATCATTATTAGGAGCATTTTGTTTAGGTTGGAAATCTTGCACCTCCATTTCATTATTATCAATCAGAACTTGTATTTTATGCTTTAACCTTTTACAAGCGTTGGTAGAGTTTCCAGGTCCTCTATGGAAATCACAGTGTAAGTCGACTCTCGTATCTAGGTATGGTTGGATCGGGTTCCCGGATAGTTGGTAATTGAATCAAACCTCTTTCAAGTAATTGAGGTAAAATAGTTGATAATGGTTGATTCAATCTAGTAAATTCTCGAGGAGGTTTATCGAGGAGGTTTCAATATAAATTTTTCTCGTTGTCTTCATTACATTGATATTAGCAACATTTCTACTGTCAGTGACTCTGTCACCTACGACTTGTTTGTTTTTATACTGATTTTTGGATTTTTTCTCATCATACTTCTTCCTAAGTTGGCCTCTCCTAATGAGGGCATCTTCTACTCTTCGAGCTAAATCTATAGCCTGATCGAAGGTAGTTAAAGTAGTAGTTGATAACTCATAAGATATTTTTTCTTGCAAATTATTAATAAAAATGTCCAACATTTCCCTATAAGGTAACACAAAGTGCGCTTTTCCATCAATCGCCTCCATCTAGCTAAGAAATCAGCAAAACATTCATCTTTGTCTTTTTTTAAGTTGTATAAATATTTAATGGTGACATGCCTCTCGATGTAGGCACTAAATTGATGGACAAAAGATTCAATTGTTTCTTCAAAGTTTCTCAAAGAATGAGTGGGCAATTGATAGTACCACTCTAATGCCATTCCTCCTAAACTTTTTGGGAACATTTTTAGTAATAGCAAGTCATCATGTGATATATCATGACATGCTATCCTAAACATGCGAAGATGCTCTATGGGATCTTTAGTTCCTTTATATATAGGCAGGATGGGCATGGGAAAATGCTTAGGGTACGGTTGTGCTACAACTATGGGATCCAAAGTTTGACTACATATCTCTCGATAATTGTACGAGGGACGGTAGGATCTATCTGGTCCATACGCGAAGCTAACTGTTTCACCATGGCTTCCAGATTACTAGTTTGCCCACCATACTTGTTTGGTAGGGCATTAATATGAGATTTGTGAACATAGGGAGGGACATGAATATTAGATGCTATGTTGCTATTGTGTAAATTGTTGGTAGGAAAGGTGTTATGAAGAAATTTTGAAGTTGTATTATGTTGTATCCCAGATTGTTGAAAATTGGTGTTTGGCTTCATTTTAGATTTTTGTTTACTTGAAGCATATTTATCAATAGTTTGGCGAAGTAAAGTAGTGAAGGAAGTTTTATTTTGTGTGGGAATGATTTTAGGCTCAATAATAGGTTCCTTTGGAGGTTGGGTAACCTGTTGTTTTGGCATGTTCTGAATCATAGTGACCATATCTCTATTGGATGGTCCAGCCTTATCAATTTCTTGATCAATAAAAGACAAGGGATTAGTGTGCACATCAAACATATGTTCCATGGCTGCTTGAGTGTCACTAATTTGCCCTTTATCAATACGAACTACCATATTAAGAACGCCAATGTTATTATTGAAAAATTTCAGAAATGATCTAAGTTATCAAAAGCAATAGTTCCATCTGGATCTACTCTAGGGGATGAGGATCCATCCTCTTTAACATTTTCTTCTTGTTCATCTACAGCAAGCTCATCGTATTGCTGGTCTAGAGTTTCTTCTTCCGGGATTGGATCCTCAGGAAGGACATTTGGGTTTCTTGTTTTGTCTTCTAACCAATCTTCTTCTTCTCCTTCAGTTTGTTTACCATTCCTAAGTTTAGGCATTGTGCTTAACTTAGATTTTAGAAAATATATATATACTTGTATATATATATATATGCAACAAGGTATATATTTTAATTATATACCTACTATAGTATTTAAAATAATTTTTTTTGGGTTTTTGTTATGTTTTTTAGTTTTTCTTGTTTTTTTTTTTTTTGGTTTTAATAACAATATTATAAAGATAAGAAACAACACACAAAATGCGAGAAATAATAATAATGAAAGCAATGATCTAGTTTTCTATAAACAATTTATAAATATCATTAATGGGCTCAAGTTCTTCAGGAGTCATGAAGTGTTCTTCAAATTAAAAATTTTCTTTCAAGAATTTAATGAAAAGGGCTATAGTGATATTATCTGTCTCAGATTCTGGTTGATAGAAGTAAAGCTTGTGGCAATACTCTCGATATAACACATCTCGAGGAACTCTATTCTATCTTTACCTATCCATAAGAACGACCTCTTGGTCTTCTACACGACCTAGGAACTTGTGTATAGTGGCTGCGTTCTCGAGGTATTCCTCGAAGGTGAATAATTTTGAAGACACGAGCTCTCCTATAAGCTAACCACCTATGGCAGGCTCTCTGAAGTTCATGATAAAAGATGAGTTGATGAGGATCCAGGATTCTATCTAGGACAAGCCTTTTTATTTGTTTAAGTTTTGTTGACCTAGATGAAATGACACCTAATCTTCTATCAAGTTTGTCCCACAAAAGTTGGTTTCTATCTGTTTCAGTTACACTAAGCATAGAATTGACTTCTATGGCTGCTAATTGGTTTTCAACATTTATAGTAACTGCTAATATTTTTTTAGGAGCTACCATCTAGACATGATATGCAACTTAGTATTTTCTAATGATTTTAAATGCATCTATGTTTTTTTTTTTTTTTCAAAATGTTTTAAATGCATTCATGTCGGGTTCAAAAAAATGTATCGCTCCAAATTTTTTGCATCCTTACCTTCAGGCTATAGGATCCATGCCCGAAAGGAGGATGGGAAAAGTATGGCGCGATACCTTGGACTAAGAGGCCTTGCGAATGTCTCGCCTCTCGGGGGAGGTGTATTATGGTGATTTTTTTATGGATGGTGGGTTCACCAGGAAACGTTTGAATGGCAGTTTCCATGCCTAGGTTGGGAATGTGTTTAATGTGTTTAGTTTTATCTTTAAACATTCAAGTCCTAGGTTTTGCCAAATGAATTTAAGTTGTTCTATTATGAAAATGCAGACTAAATGAAATACAACAAATAGATTTGAATAGAAAATAGAGAGAAAGAGCTAAATTACAGAACCATACCTGATTTGGATGTCTGATGGAGGTTCTAATTCTTGAAGCAGACAGGATCATCTAGAATTTGACGGGATCGTCTCCGACCTACAGGATCATCTGAGATCTGACGAATTCATTAGACGAATTTGTCAGAGACTTGCAAACAGAGAAATAGACACAAAATACAAAAAATGCAGCAATGCTAATAGAGGATAATGATGTAAAATGACAATAAGGATGTTAACAGATAATCCCAAATAGAAATGCAAGTAAGTTGCAACACTTTAATAGCTAATCATGACCTTATTATGCAATTAAACTACATGGGTGAACTCCAAGATGCAGAATAGCAGAAAATAATAAATAAACTGACTAGATGTAGAGTAAAACAGCAGATGAGAAGAGAAAAATGCAAACTCTAGACACTGATTGCCCCCAATGTTGATTGCAGTCGAGATCATCTCAAATTGGTGCGAAATCGTCTTGAATTGAACAGGATCATCCACAACAAACTGAGCTTGCTCCGACTGAAGAATGACAAGGTTCCTGCAACAAAATTTGGATAGGACAAGTGTAGATGGTAATTCAGGATGTTTTAGTGTGTGTAAAGTCAATTTATAGGAAATTTCAGCCAGGGGGATGCCAAGGGGGAGTCCTAAGTTTAAATAGGCTTAGGAGGGAGGTTAGGAGGTTGGAGATCATCCCAATTTGGGAGATCTCCAACGGGGAGGGTCTCTAACGACGTAGACACGCTTCTACCCGGATTAGAGATGTCGTTGGAACAAAGGCTAATTGGGAAAAATCAGTTTTGGGACAAGATCGTCTGGACGTCCTAGTCCAGACGAAATCGTCCGATCTGAGGCGATATCGTCTGATCGGCGATGATATCATAAAACGGTCAAAACAAACTCTAAAAATGGCACGAAAAAGGAGGAAACGGGTTAAACGACGATTTGGGAGCGGTTTTGGGGGTTGAAATTTGAATTTGAATATTTACTAGAGTAATTGTAATTATTTAAGGTTTTACTGTGCCAATTTTAGGGTGCTACAGTGTTTTTTTTGTGTCTACACAAAACTTGAAGAATTAAAAATATCTTATCAAATTTTATCTTTAACTAAATTACTATGGATTCATAAGGTAGTCTACATCGAAAGAACATGACAAAGAAAAATCAAATGAAAAAAAAAACTAGTCATCCAAAAATAGAAACTCAAAAACTAGAACATCATGAGGTATTAAAACTAGTTGAAGAAGAAAACCTATGTCTACAAGAAAAACTAATTTACATTGGAGAAGACTTATGTTTTCAAGAAGAGCCATTATACATTAGATATGACCCCTTTGAAGAAACTAAGGAAATGTTACAAAATTTGAAATTTTGTATCAAATACATGATACCAAACATTGAAGGACAAAAGGGTATGTCAATAAAGGAAAATAAAATCTTACAAACAATCATGGAAGAAGCAAAAGATGAAAACTTTTCAATGCTTCAAGAATATCTAAATTCAAAGCTTGAAGAAGGAATTGAAAACTCTAAAAATGTTTTCACATTACCTATTGGTATAGGAACAATAATAAAGATAGTATTACTTTCAAATGAAGTTTTCAAAGGCAAGATGAGAAAACAAGGAAAATTTGAAGAAGTAGGGAATAAAACAGTGATGAAAGATGCATCTAGTGATACAAATTATTTGAGAGCCATGATGATATATTCATATTGCAATACTATATAATATAAAACATTAATGATTGATGCATGTTGTGATACTAGTGATCTTCTTCAAAAATAAAAAGATGCAAATCATAATTCTTGTCAAAATGAAAGGGAATATTGTAATGCAAGCAATGACACTAGTGATTTAGAATCCATGACAAAGATAGAAGAACCTATTGCAAATATTGATGCTATATGCAATACAAGTGATTTGAATATAGTTCATGATTGTGCAGAAAAATCCTATGCTATTAGAATTGATGAAGGCATAGATGATAGAGATAGTGATGCACAAAATCATATTGATACTGATAAAGATCATTCTAATGATTGCATTGGTCATACTAATGGTTTTTTTCAAAGTTGATAAGATATGAAGATATAGGATCAAAAAAACATGAATAGGGAATGAAAGAACCAATAGCATCAGAAATCATATCAAGGTATGAAGGTCTTGAATATATAGGTTAGACTAGCAGTAATAAGCAGGGAACTAAATTTGTAATAGAACATAGTGACACCAAATCAATAATAGAGATTGACAAGAATAGTTGCTATGAAGGATAGAATGGTCAAAGGGAGTTGGTAACATAAAATAGGTGTAGTCATTGTAGCAGATATGGGCATAAGATAGAGAGATGTTGGAATATCCATAGTTGTAAAATTTGTGGAGGAACCAATCATTCACAAAGCCATTGTTGGTACAAAGAAAACCATTTATTTGATTGGATATATACAATGACAAGAAAATTCATTAATGAATTTTCTCAAACATATTTCTCAAGGTATAGAGATGGGCACAAGAAAGGTATGAATTTATTCAATAATAAAATTAGAAGGAAATCAGTAACAATGCCAAAGTTAGAATACAAAGTCAAGAAAAAATATGAAGCTCGAGCAGAAGATCAAATCCAAGGTCAATTGAATAATGAAGAAAAATACAAATATCTATATTGAATACTAAAGTCTTCAATAACCAAATAATATAATATAGAGAGGTGTTAGAGTATATTATATTATTTGGTACATGTCAATGTATCACCTTGGGTACATTATTAGACTAGGAGTTTATCTTAGGTTAGATAGTTACTTGAGGAAGAAGGAATAAATGCACAAGTGTTAGAATGTGCAATTATGTAAATGTGCATGTAGTCCACATGAACATAAGTCTTTAGAATAGGAATAACAAGTTTCCTTAGTTAGTTGTGCATGTGCACGTGTCTATCATGCAAAATGAAAATGTGTCCTTAGGGTAGGAAAGTGAAGAGTCACATACTAGTATATATTTGTGACTTACCATTGTAATTGGCATTGAAGCATGCATGATCCATAGCATGCACTAGTAGAGCAATAGAGAGATATTGTATCAAGTTTCAATTTTCATGAGTTTACATTAATGGTTGTTGCATGAGTTATTTTTGAAGTTTATCATGCTATTTACTTGCTTATTAGTTAGCCATTATCATAGATATAACATAGCTTGCTTATTTCATCACTTGTGGTTGCATTTCCTTCAAGTTTAAGTCTTCAAAATATAACATGCACCCTCTAAACAATCAAACCAAATGGAAAAAGGGTCTAAGTAACTTGCACATATATGTCCTAAGCCACATTATGATGTCTGACACTCACAATGACTAGCTTCCCAAGGCAAGAACTACATAGATGGTATCTTGATTCTCACAAACCAACAGATTACTCTGCACACTGATGCACAAGGACAAAATAACATCCAAAGGTGCACATGAATAAATTTTAGCTTCCAAAGGTTATAGAAAGATAAGCATTTCTCTACTAGCAATGAATGCAATAGAGGGGCATGGATCAAAACCACTATGTAGAGTAAAAAATGATGCACATAGGCCAAAAATTGAAAAACATTAGGTCGACTATTGAGGCTACCAACTAAGGGAATTATAGTCTTCACAAGGATCAAAATGGCCAATGAAAACTATCAAAAGCCAAATCAAACAAGGCTATAAAAATCAATGGAACTAGATGTAAGCAAATACAGTGCTAATCCAAAGCATAAGATACAATCAAGCAATATGGAATCACTCGTGAACCACCTTCATCAAATTCATTCGATGTCCTCCTCTTCAACAATGCACTCCATTCTTCTTTTCCAAATTCCAAAGAAGACCCCTTGATTTCACCACCTTATCCTCTTTTAAAAATATCTTTGGTGTGGTCTCCATACATGCATGGCTTAGTAATGTAGGCACATTACCAAGAAAATCCAATAAATTATCACTTCTCAAAAAACATTGAGCACTCAAAAAGCATGTCAAGTAATTATTATGGGGTTTTATTAAAGGAGCCTTAATGGTTTAATTAAATATTTCTTTATGCAACCCTTATTAATATCAAAGACAATTATTCATTAATGACCCTAATACTAATATATTAAAATATTAATATTATTTTATAAACAAAAATTCTAAATTGGTTCTATGCCTACTATACACAAGCATATATGCCACACAACAATAATATTAAATTGGTTCACACATAAGCATAAAATCCAAACAAACAATATTATTACATTGGTTCTATGCTAATCACACATAAGCATATAAACCAAACAAACAATAATATTACACACCATTGTTTTAATCCTTAAGTAGGTGGTCATTATTATTTAAGGTAATCCAATGCTACCACCAACCTTATCAAGGAGGCTCATGCACAAGCATCTTCCCGGCCCAATGGTGTGAATATTCAACATGCCTAAATGAAAATGCATCTACATGAAAGGTATTTATCCATGTTACCCTGAGCTATTGATGAACAAGTCATCATCATCATTTCCCTAAATATCTCTCTTTGTAGGTGGTTCACCCATATGGTCCCACCAAAGAGAGCACCTAGTCTTGCACCCACAAATACGTCAGTAGTACCATATTCCAAGCTAAAAAGGATGAAATCATCTTATCAAAAGACATCATAAAATACAACTATGCCATAATATAAACACATCAACACATAGCTTACTATCCATAATGAGCTTTTCCAAGGAGGGGTGTTACATACTCCCCCCTTGGACTAAAAATAGTCCTCTGTGTTTCCTACAAGTGAGTAAACAAGTGTTAATTCAAATAAAACTAGAAATTGTTGCCCCATTTCTTTAGCACATTTCTCAAAATATTGGTCCCATTAGACCTTACATAGATCTAGGATCTATTTCCTCAACACCTTGGAATGGAACCCCAAATTCTTAACTGGTCTCACCTCAATGGCGGAGGAATCTACCATCTACAAATTAGAAACATTCCACACGTGAGTAGGATTAGCAACATAATTCCTAAATAGAGATATGTGGAAAGTATCATGGATCTTTAATAGGTTGGGTGACAAGGTGAGCCTATAGGCTACTGGATAGATCTTATCTATGATCTCACAAGAGCCCAACATAGCAAGGATCCAACTTTGTTGACTTGATGGTACTTTTTCATGGGTCTTACCCTTAAGAAGACTCTATCTCCTACAAAGAATTCTCTTGGTGATATTTTCAGATTATCATAGCTCTTGTGGTGATTAGTCACTTCCTTGAGCCTAAGTTGAATCACTCAGAGCTGATATTCCATATCTTAGATAGTATTTGGTCCGATCATCACTCGATCCTATGGATTATCCCATGATAGAGGCGTCTAGCATCTTTCACCATACAAAAATTCAAATGGGACCATCCCCAATGATGCATGGTACCCAATGTTATATGCATTTTCCAAATGATGTAGAAATTTTTTCCACTTTGAATTTTGGCCCATGTCATACATGTGCAACATCTCCTTCAAAAACTGGTTTACCCTCTTGGTCTAACCATCTATTTCAAGATTATATGCAAAACCAATATTTAGCTTAGTGCCCACTATATGCTGTAGAGCCTGCCAAAACTCTGATGTAAATCTATAATCTCTATAAGATATGATTACCCTAGAAAACCCATGTAGTCTAAACATTTATTTGATAAAATTATTTACCACCATCGATGCATTATCCTTGGTGCCCCCCAAAATGTGCAACCTTGGTCAACTTATCAACCACTACCAAGACCACATCAAGTTGGTACCTAGTCTTAGGTATACCTACAATAAAATCCATAGAGGTTACCTACCTTTTTTGCATAAGTACCTTATGTGGGTACAATTTACCCTATTGGGTGTCAATGTTCTACCCTCACCTTTATGGTATTCTAAACATATTGCAATAAAATTAGTGATATCTTGCTTCATTTTAGCCCAATAGAAGGTATTTTTTCTCATATTTTCCCTCATTTTGACCCTCCCATATGAGCACAATAAGAAGAATTATGTGCCTCCTGCATGATCATTCTCCTTAACTACCTTGTATTTAAAACATAAAAGTCCATATTTCATGTTGAAAACCTTATTCTCTTTAGGTTTTCCCTTGGTTTTACCCTAAATTTCTATACAATATAGGTCTTGCAACTGCATTTCCTTGACCCTATCCATCAAATCTATATGGCTCTGGGTCAATGCAACCATGTGCCTCTTACTACTCAAGGCATCAACTACTTATTCTCTTTCCCTTAGATGAACTCAATACCAAAGTCATATTCTTCTAAGAACTCCACCCATCTTCTCTATCTTGCATTCAACATAGGTTGGGTAACAATATACCTCAAACTTTGATGGTCTATCCTTAGCTCAAAAGGTCTACCCAACAAGTGATGTCTCAAGCCTTCTTAGGCATGCACATTATGGCTAAAACTAGATTGAAGAGATCATCTATCCTTAGTAGAGAGTACTTAATCTTAATGGTTACCTTATTCAACACTTTAAAATATAATCTCAAGGAACCATCCTTCTTTTTCACAAATAATATCGAAGAACCTCAAAGCGACACTCTAGGTTTGATCAACCCCTTTACTATCAAGCCTTGTAGTTGCACCTTATAATCTTGCAATTCCATTGGGGTCAACCTATAAGGTGTCCTTGAAAGGGGGTTCAACTACTAGCATAACTCATTAGTGAAGAAGAATTTTTTTATATTGATTTCATTATTTGTCATTATTGCTCAATTTGCTCTTGAATTAACTTAACTATGAAAGAGAGGTTTTCTATCCTCTCAGTAGAACCTAATTATTCTTTTGTTTTAATTATAGAAGTCTATTGTCCTCCTAGACTTCCTACTGGGATCTATTGTTCTCCGAATTTCTCTTGTTGAGGTCCATTGTTCTCCTTGTCTTATTTTGGAAATATACTATGGTTTCCTCTTGAGTAGTTGACCCTACCTTCATGGAAGATCCTTATTCCAACCAAGTGCTATCTCCTATCCATAAAAGGAGTTGGGTAAGTCATAATTTCTCCCAAATTGCACTTATAATTCATTGGTTTCATCTCCCCATGAACTAATTTAGACCATTATCACTCTCTTGATAAGGTCATAACCATACTTGTTTGGCCATAAAATGCCATCTCTGAGAAGCCCATAATTATTTATTAGATAATTATTATGGTCACACTTGTTTTCCCACAAGGTGCCATCTCTGATAAGAACATTATCACTCATTTGATAATGATCATGGCCACACTTACCTCTTCACAAGGTGCCATTCACTTTGGTAAGAAAATTATCATTTGTTCATAATGATCGTGGCCATGCTTACCTCTTCACAAGGTGTCATTCACTTCGATGAGAACATTATCACTCGTTTGATAATAATCATGGCCATGTTTACCTCTTTGAAAGGTGAAATTCACTTCGATAATGATCATGGCCACTCTTACCTCTTTATAAGGTGCCACTCACTCTAACTGCAAGAGAGTTGAATTAGGTTACAATTTTTCCCAAAATTATACTTCTAACTTTAGTTAGTTGTATTACCCTCATGCACTAACTTAATTTATTATCACCTTTTTAAAGGTCATAGCCACACTTGTCTACCTACAAGTTGTTATTTTTAATAGGATCATTATCACTCAATTGATAATGATCAGGGTCACACTTGCCTTCATGCAAGGTGCCTTACCCAAAGTAGCACATCAAGTCAAGGCTTACCCTAAGCGCACTTACTGGAAGCCTTAAGCCCTACGACCTAGAGCTCTGATACCAACTATAACAACCCAAAACTACCAACCCAATTTTTTTTAAAAGAGCACTTACCACAATGAAGGCTCTCAAGGGAGACACCCTTACTATAATTATCTCAGCATGCAAGGCTTCACCACATTTGAGTTCCAAGTCACTACAAATGATACTCAGTGGATAGGAGGGGTCAACTCCCATAATTTTTTGGGGTTCACCTTACTAAACCTACACATTTAGAAGGATGTCAATAAGTGGTCCCCCCACATTTCCTATACCCTCCTTGGCATAGGACCATGTGACCACGATGTAGGGATTACCCTTTAAGGCCCATAACACTTAAATGGGGATGCATATTCCCTAACCTGACTCTAGGTCCACCTAGGTAGGTTGATCAGTGTAGAGCCTTGGTGCTTAGTTACCACACCTCCATGGGCTAACTAAGGTCATTTCCACTTCAATGATAACTAACATGATCTCATAATCCTACACGATTGAGGGATCACCACTATTATCTTGTGAATGGTTTTCCTAACATTTAGATGGGACACACCTGATCCTACATGATCAAGGTGCAACTATTCACAAGTACCTTGGCTATTGTATTCACACAACTCCTTCTAGGTTCATGAGTTCCTAGCTATTGCATTCATGCAACTCCTTCTAGGAATCATATCTACCTGGGTATTGCATTCACGCAACTCCCTCCAGGATTGAGCTTTATGGTTTACTAGAGGAATAATCCTACCCATCCCAAGGATAGATAAACATTACAACATTTACCATAGATTAAGCATTGCACTAAGCATAAAATTAAGCAAGACATAATCCATCAATTAGAAATGCATAAAACAAAGATTCCTCTAACCATAAGCCAAACTATGCATATATCAAATATGTGTGCTTTAACTTTAATTCAAATAATTTCTAATAACATTAAAGCATAGACAAGATAACATAGCTATGCATATCCATTTTTTAGTTGATAGAACTCAATAATAGCTATCCAAAGAGATTACTCAAAATCACATAAAGTACAAAAACCCAAGTTGTCATTAAGCAACATAATATTTTAGTTTGTACAATAATAAAATATACAAAACTTATTGATCAACTCAATTATTACAAAGCCTTTGCCTTTCTACAACATCTATCAAATTAAATTCCTACAAATCCATCTACCAAAGATCTTCAAGCCACCTAAGTGATTGCAAACTTCTTCATGATGGGAAATTCACCATAGCTTATGAGGTATACTTAGGGATACAAATAGCCCTATATGCAATGCAACTTAAATCATGCCATACTCTATTATGCAAACAACCATGCACAAAATATAAGCAAGCTATAAGAAGAGAATCCTACTTCTCTTTATAATGATCCCTTAACCCACAAAAGTCTCAAGAATCATTATATTAGTTTCTCTTTCAAAACCCATATGATAAACCAATCAAAACAAAGAGAATCCCATACTTCTCTTAAAATAATTCCTTAACTATCACAAGTCTCAAGAATCAAAGATAGTTTCTCTTTCAAAACCAACATACAATAATCCATTGATTCCTTAACTATCACAAGTCTCAAGAATCAAATAATAGTTTCTCTTTCAAAACCAACATGCAATAATCCATTGATTCCTTAACTATCACAAGTCTCAAGAATAAAATAGTAGTTTCTATTTCAATAGGCAATAATCCATTGATTCCTTAATCCACTTAGATCATTATAATAGTTTCTCTTTCAAAACCAAAATAAAACATTCAAAATCAATACAAGAGAATCCCATACTTCTCTTTATAATGATTCCCTAACTCACAAGAGTCTCAAAAATCATTACATTAGTTTCTCTTTCAAAACCAAATTCAAACATTCAAAATCAATACAAGAGAATCCCATACTTCTCTTTATAATGATTCCCTAACTCACAAGAGTCTCGGAAATCATTACATTAGTTTCTCTTTCAAAACTAGAATCAAACATTCAAAATCAATACAAGAGAATCCTATACTTCTCTTTATAATGATTCCCTAACTCACAAGAGTCTCAAAAATCATTACATTAGTTTCTCTTTCAAAACTAGAATAATACTTTATTAAATCAACTATAATCAAAGTAATTAAATATAAGCAAGTACTTTATTAAATAAAATAATCAAAGTACTTAATTAAACAACCTATCATTAAATATAAGCAAAGTACTTTATTAAACATAATAATCAAAGTACTTAATTAAACAACCTATAATTAAATATAGGCAAAGTACTTTATTAAACATAATAATCAAAGTACTTAAATTAATTATAATCAAAGTACTCAAATATTTTTTGGCTACAACTATAGTCTTTGCAAAAGGGGTGTAACCCCTAGGTGCATTCAAGCGATGGAACAAAACAACAAGTTTGGCTATAGTCTTTATGAAAGGGATACAACCCTTACATGTAGTCAATCATTGAAGGAAGAAGGTTATTTACAGACCATCTCTCCACTCTATTAGAAACCCTCTTTAGCCAGAAGAAACATCTCTCAGGGATATTTTGGTTCGTGGGTGGATGATCCTCTACCCTCTATCAATATTGCAAAGGATGAATTTAGGTTGGATATGATTGATCATAAAACCCAAAAAATTATCTACAAACTCAAGGGCAAAATACCAAGCCTGGAGGAGCTCAAAGGATACATTAAATATTGGTGGACTAGTATAGAATTCCAAGTAACTCTCCTACCCAAAAATTTCTTTTCTATTTCATTTTCTAATTTAGTAGGGAGATAGGGTAATGTATTATAGATCTAATTGGTGTTTTGGACAAAGGGGTGTCTATATAAGACATTGGAATCCTAGTTTCAATCCCTTTATAGAATAAGTTAATGACATCCCAATCTGGGTGAATGTTTATGCTCTCCTTATGGAGTTTTATGGAGAGAAGATATTCACCAAAATCAGTAATGCCATTGGTGCATTCCAATATATGGATGCCCAAACAAAGGAAAATTTGTCTAGTAAAATTAATGAGTAAAGAAATATTGGTTGTTTGGATGGATGTTTTAGTTCTTGGACCTCAATACATTACTATCTCCTCAAGCAAAGGGGAATGGGTACAAAATATTGAATATGAAAACTTCTCCCTAAGATGTTATAGCTGTCAGCAATATGGCCACCAGTAAAATACATACCTGATCAACTGATCATGCTATGATTCCTCCTTAGTGGAGGATAAGGCTCTTCATGTGAATGATTTGCAACCTTAAAATTTCCTCGTACAAAAGAAATAAGCTCATCATCTAAATGCACCAATTGTCTAGCAAGAATCATGTGAGAAACAAAAGACTCAATCCCAAAAGAAGAATTTGAATCAGATCATTGATAAAATCCAAATGGTTACTAAATACCATCCAAATGGTTCTATGGAAAATATTAGCACCTTAGATGGTATTCTTGAAGTTAATTATGAAATAATCGGTGAAAATCAATTTTCTAGAAATGAAGATCCTACTCATGCTTGGAGGTCCGAGGTGTAGACCAATTGGTTCAACCAAACCCTCTAAGGGGGCGGAAGTCCAAGGTTCAAATATCTGGCCTCACCATACTGAATGCTTGTCCCTTTTCTGGTGCTTTCAGTGGCATAAAATGTTTTAAATGATTGTCGTATGGTGGTTATAGGGGTGGATTGTGCGAAGATCTATGTGGTGGATTCCAGGGCGGACAACACATAATACTATGGCAGCCATAAAAGCTAGATAGCCTACCCGGATTCATGGCGGCTACCGATTCCACCATGTAAATTCAAAAAAAAATAAAGATCCTACAAAATATGTTACAACTAGATATTTACCTCAGGAGCTTGAAGTGCAAAAATGCATTCACAAATCTTCCCACTCCAAAGGAGGAAGAACCTCTACTACAGAAGAATAATAATAAAACTAATTTCCTCTTTGATGGATGACTGTTATGTTTTTTTTCCTTCTATGCATTGGATTTATGTTTCATTTAAGGGTTGTTCTTTTTGTTACTTCCTTTAAAAAAAGTTGATTATGAAAACAATTTGAGGAAGATGGAGAATATCTTTGATAGAAAGGCAAATATGGGTATGCTTTAATTTACTTGTTAGAAATGTAATGAGAGCAATGTAATTTTTTTTGTAATGGGAGTGGCCCCCAATAGAAGCCACACATAGCTTATAAAAAAAATTATAATCAAAGTACCCAATTAAATCCTTTATAATCCAAGTACTCTAATAAATAAAAAACAATTAAAGTACTTTATTGAAACTAAAATAATCGAAGCACTTTAATTTAATTTAAAATTTTTAAAGAAATTTAATTTAAATAAAAAATATTAAAGTACTTTACTAAACTAAAATAATCAAAGCACTTTAATTTGAATCCCCATGGTGGATGTGTATAAGAAGTATTACAGAAAAAATAAATAAATAAAAAATAAAAAAATAATAATAATAAAAAATAAACATCAAAGCACTTTAATTTAAATAAAAACTATTAAAGTACTTTATTAAACTAAAATAATAAAAGAACTTTAATTTAAATAAAAACTATTAAAGTACTTTATTAAACTAAAATAATCAAAGCACTTTAATTTAAATAAAACTATTAAAGTATTTTATTAAACTAAAATAGTCAAAGCACTTTAATTTAAATTATAGCATCAAACACTTTAATAAACATTATAAAATAAAGCTTTATACAACTGCAGTGCTCAACAAAAGAAAGGGGCTAGGGTTCCTTATGAATCATTGCACTCTTAGAAAAAATCAAACCAAATAGAACAAGGGTCCAATGAACTTGCATAGATAAGTCCTAAGCCACACTGTGATGCTCAACACTAACGACAACTAGTTACCCAAGTTAAGAGCTACATAGTTGATGGCTTGGTCATCACAAACCAAGATATTAGTGTGCACACTAATGCATACAAATAAAGTAACATCCTTTCTTGATACTATGTTGAATATCCCTGAGCTACTCCATCTCTCAAACAGTGTCTAGCTTGATCATATTTCAATCCTACAGAATGTTCCACAATAGAGGTGTCCTACATCTTTTGTGATACAAGGCTTCAAATGGGTCCACCCCAATGATGCATGGTATCCAAATTATTACATGTAAACTCTATGAGATGCAAGAAGTCTTCTCACTTTACTTTTGATGCATGCAATACATGCACAAACATGTCTTATAAAATTTGGTTTTCCCTCTCAGTCTAACCATCTATTCAAAATAATATGTAGAACCTAAAATTCAACTTAGTGCCTCCTACACACTATTGTTTGTCAAAATTTGAACATGAACATGAAAGTCCCTATGTGATATGACTTCCTCAGGAAACCCATGTAACCTAAAGCTTTCTTTAGCAAACTTTTTTTCCATCACTGGTGCATCACCCTTGGTTTCCCCCAATAATAAATGTGTAATATTGGTCAACTCATCAACCACTACCAAGGCCACATCAAGCTGGTACCTAGTCTTAGGTATACCCACAATAAAATCCATAGAGGTTACTTGTATTTTTTGAATATAACTCATGTGGCTACAATTTATCCAATTGGATGTCAATGTTATGCCCTCGCCTTCTAACATTATAACATATTGCAAAGGAACTAGTGATATATTACTTCATTTTGACCCAAAAGAGAGTCTTTTCCATGTTCTTTCTCATTTTTGACCATCCTAAATGAGAAGAGTAAGGAAAATTATGTGCCTCTTTCATAATCAAACTCAGATCATCGGTTTTTGTTTAACTACCTTATCTTTAAAGCATACAAGTTCATCTTTCATGTTGAAGTCCTTAATTTCCCTCAGGATTTTGCCTAACTTTATTTTAGGTTTCTATGCAAAACAACTCTCATAGTGGCATTTCCTTGGCTCTATCCATCAAATCTATATGGCTCTAGGTAAATGTAACTATGTGTCTTTTCCTTCTTAAGGCATCCACAACCTTATCCTATTTTCCTTGGATATAGTCAATACCAAAGTTGTATTTAGATAAGGATTCTACCCACTTTATCTGTCATGTATTAAACATATATTGAAAAAAAAGATACTTTAGGCTTGAATGTCTATCCTTAGCTCAAAAGGTTTGCCCAACCAGTAATATCTCTAGCCTTCGTAGGCATGCACATTGTGGCTAAATATGGATTGGAGATATCTTCTATCTACATAATAGGTTACTTAACCTTAATGGTTACTGTATTCAACACTTAAAAATATAATATCAAGGAACCTTCCTTATTTTAAATAAATTATACCAAAGCACCTCAAAGTGACACTCTAGGCTTGATCAAACCCTTTACAATCAAGCCTTGTAGTTGCACCTTTTGATCTTGCAATTTCATTGGGATCAACCTGTAAGGTGTCCTTGAAAGGAGGTTCAACTACTAATACTAACTCATTAGTGAAGAATAATTTTTGATACTGGTTTCATTATCTCTCATTATTGCTCCATCTACTCTTGAATCAACTTAACTATGTAAGAGAGGTTTTCTATCCTCTCACTGGAACCTACTTATTCCTTTGGTTTACTTATTGAATTTTGTTGTCCTCATAGACTTCCTACCAGGATCCATTGTTCTTCTAGTTTCTCTTGTTGGGGTCCATTATTCTCCTTGTCTTCCTTTGGAAACAACTATGGTGTAGACACTAAAATCATGTCAATTCGATTAGGTGACCAAAATCAATGACTAAGTTGACATCATATGACCCCCTAGGGCAACCCTCAGAGGTTACATAGTGGTATTAACCACTCTTGCAAGGTTTTGGAAGGTTCCACCCCACTTTTTGATAATTTTTGGACCATATAGGCACCACCGTCCCACCCAGGGATGAGGGCATGCCCTCATCCCTAGGTGGGATGGTCAGGGCATTTGACCTAGAAAAATTCAAAATTGGGACAAATGGCACCCATGGGCTACCAATTATCCTATATATTCGAGCATGCAGGTCTGAGGGTGTAGAATCCTCATGACATCCTATAGGATAGAGGCCAAATAGGGAGATTATCTTCCCCCTCCAATGCATGCCAACTTTTGGATAAATGGCACCTCCTGCCCTACATGGCCTTGCATGCCCATTTGCCCATGAGCCTCCTTTGGCTATAAAGTGGATCTATTTTCCACAAAAAATATAGAGAGGAGTTTTGAGACATAGCAATGGAGTTCTGCCAAGATTTCCCCTCAACCTTTTGTGCCTTTTTCCCTTGAAATATCTACCTAGCAAAGGAGGTTTATGAGTGATCCAAGAGGCGCAATATGCTTACAAAACTGAACCAATTGAGTGAATTTCACCATAAAATTTTATGACAAAGCTATTTATAGGGTTTTTGACCAATTCACAGAGGAATTGGTGATAAATAATCAGTAGAACTAGTGGTCATCCCATTCCAGGATGGTTCCCATTATGTGACAGTCCCCACCATCCTTGCAAGGCATGAGAAAATATTCATACATTATTTTTCTACTATTTTTAATTATGAATATTATATGATATATTATGAGGTTACTTTCCAAATTTCATGCATTTTGGAGTTATATTGAATGAGATATTGTATTTTTAAGGTTTTTGTAGGTTTTTGGAGACCATCTAAGGATGCACATGAATTTGTGATTTATATTTATAATCCATTAACATGGGTCCTCTTAAAATATTATTTTATGTATACTTTCCAAGTTTGGTTATATTTGGAGGTTTTTTGGTCCATAAATTGCTCATTTTGGGTTTTGTAGGCTTAGTAGGCGCACTACGAATGCGCCATGGATTTGGATGCAATTTCTATTATTTTTGTGATTATATCTTCCCAAAATTATATTTTATGAATTTAAATGTGATTTCAGATCATTTTTTATTTTTTTATATAGGCGCATTGCATATTTACATTTTCTAGTCTATAGTTGCATGTATTGCTTTTGCATGTTTCACATTACGCACTTGCTATTTAACAAATCCGGTTTCCTTGTGTGTAGGAGCAGGATTTACAATGCATGAGGAAGGAGCATAGGATCATAAAATTAAAGAACAAAGTGGTGGTATCAAATTTTCACCCACCTCAATCATGGATATGATGAAGAACATTGGAAGTGCACCCAAGTTACTGAAAGGACTTGATCATTGGGCACCCCATTCTGTAAACAAGTGTATCAATATTGAGATATCAAGGGGAAATTTATGTAACCATGGTTTGATCCATAATAATAATAAAAGAAAACTTAATTTATCACATTTTACTTATCTTATCATGTTTTACTTGAATGCTCCTTTTGTAATGCTCATTAGACATTAGTGATAGATGCATCTTGTTTAGCATCTTTAGGTGCACCATTTTTACCATACTTCAATGGCAATAATAGTGGGACCTTGTCCCTATTAATTTTATTGAAGGTTTAATCATTATTATTTCCTTGTCTATGTTGTAGGTACCAGTTGTTCTAGATTTAAATGACCACTGGACTGCTCCTCGTGCCACCCTAGGACGGTCACACCACCATCCCACCCTGGTATGGTCATAGAACAAAGACTATTTTGCTCAAAATGATAGAAATAACAGGTTTTCAAGATGCCAAGGTAGGTACCTGAACTTCCTATTTTCTGTTACACAGTTAAAAATTGTTCTTTTATGTTTTTATTGCTTACCTTGATTGCTTAAAAGGTAGGAAGATATATTTCCCTTTTTATAAATGCAAAAATAAAACAAAACTTAGAAGAAAAACTGACAAGAAATTAAGTTGACAATGCTCTTGTATGGTTTGCTTATGGATAGACTACCTAATGGGTAGACCTTCATTTAGGGTTACATCTTGTAGGTTTCTTTTTACCTAGCTTTTTTGAAAGTAAAACGTACCTTGTGCATGCATTTAGTGAAAGATCATTGAGTGCTTCATTGCTTACTTTATTTAAGGCTTAAAAAAAACCCCATACACCATGTCTTAATTAAATGTTAGTGAGTTGGATTTCATCACCAACCACTAGTAGAGGTCAACGACGATGGATTTCATCTCCACCCATTGTCTCAAATCCCATGAACCCTTATTTTTTACCAAGGCCGACTCCAAGATCCAAAGTAGCTTGGAAAATCTACATGTACTTCTCTTCAGAGGATATAATGTTGACCAAGTGAGTATTGGGTGAGGACTGGTAGGACCTATGTTCCCTTACCGGATATGGGTTTCATCTCCATACTTTGGTGGGTTTACGTGATCAAACTTTTACTACCGATTGTCGAGCTACGAGCACAGGTGAAATCCATTTAAACACAAGCATATCATCCAATGAAATTCAAACACGTGACATGAGGTATTCTTTACAAACAACACATATAAACACACAAAATATCTTAGGGAACACACATTAATCCTTAAAAGAGATAAACATCTATCTTATTGCATGTTTTCTTTCTTTTATGTTGTTTTATTAATAATTTGTAAAGGAGATAATCATCTAGGGTTTGGTAGAGAGTAGCAATGGTGTGCACCCATAGCCAAGCCCAATCAAGAGTGGAAACTATGGAGGATGAACTAGGAGACATGAGTCATCTCCACTTTAGCCCCAAGGACTTGGTCATACCTCCTTGGTGGGCCCCATAATAGTGGGACAAGAACAACACATACAAGGGAGCCTCATGCGGGACACGCCTATGGGTTGTGGACCTTATTCGAGAGAGTATTCCTGGTATGTAAACACATCACATGCCTTATTTTATGAAAGGCAAATGTGCACTAAGGTGTAAGTATACAAAGCAATACCACGCATCTATGTGCCTGATAGGTCTAACATGCCTGCTTATGAGCTAGAGCATGACTTCGCACATTGGATAGGGTCAATTGATCATAATTCACCCTTAACTACCCTAATAGATTCTAGTAGCCTAGATAATAGGACAAGTATGATACACATCGCTCAGGGCGAGCAAACTCAGCCCTTCCCTTCCTCATCAATGAAGGAAGACATGAGGAAATCCTAGATTATAATCAAATACAATATAATACGCAAGCACGATGTGCCTCTACATCAGCTAAGTATAAATAGTATATGCCCAAGCCTAAATCTTAAGTAAATATGGCTACCCTTGGTCGAGAGAAGCGTGCGATAGATATTGAACGAGGTATGCCTTAGGATGAGACTCCTAGGCCTCGCACAATAGAGCAAATCAATCAAGTGGTAGCAATATATGTATAACACCACGTGTAGTTCAAGTAGCTTCAACAAGACAAAGAGCAACTAGACCGCTTGCACCAACTAGAGAAATAAAGAATTGAATGGTAGATCAACGAGCTATTCTAGAAAACTTTACATGAGAGGGTCCCTACCCCTAGAACATACAGATAGGAAGTCCATCCGAGGAAACCCACTCTCATTTGAGATAGGTCTCATAGGCCTTATCTAGTGTTACCTCTATGACCTCCCAGGTCGAATCAAGACTTACCTCCTAGGCCAAACATAGGGTACCCACCGCAGGCAGTTACCCCTCTCTATAGGCCAGCTTAGGAAACACCCTATGGTGCTTACACTAAGCATGATCTAAAGGTGGAATATATAGAAATGCCTTATCAAGATAGGGGGTGACATGCCACCACCCTAAAATAGGCCTAATTTTCCTCGTCCTTCACCGTAGGATAGGAGTAAGGAAGTAGAGATCCAATATTTAGATGTGTATCAGGCATTTCTAGAGCACCTAGAGTTAGTAGAGAATAAGACCTTTGATTTTGGGTCTTAGAAGCCTAATCTATGTTAGTTATGTAGTCAATCACTCCATCCTTTGATACCTACCCCTTCCTATCCATAATAGTTTAAGATGCCTCATCTAGCTACCTTTAAGGGAGAAGAAGTTGCGCAGGAGCATGTTACCAAATTCCTGAGCAAATGCTTTGGTATCCAGGATAACGATGCTTTGCTTTTGAGGATATTCTTGACTACCCTCTTTGGCCCAACTACAGAGTGGTATACCTAACTCTTGAAGCATAGCATCCACAATATGGATCAACTCATAGATGCTTTTCTAGAACACTTTACCTTCAATACCAAGTGGAAGGTGACGATGGTTGATCTCACTGAGCTGAAACAATACGATGATGAGTCAATAATGACCTATGGAAATAGGTGGTGAGTGTTTCTTTCCAAGCTGCTATATCTACTCTCCATGGTAGAGTTGAATCAAATGTTTGCCAAAAGCTACCTAAATCTGATCTTCTTATTGTTGCAATTTCAACAATATCCAACTCTTGAAGATGCTCTAGCGCAAGCTAGAATAATCGAAGACATTAAGATTTAAGAGGGAGAAATTGTGAAGCCTCACAAGAAGTGGAACAAGAATGCTAAGAATAGCCTAATGCAGCCTAAGCCAGTAGTATTCAATCAGGTTACCATTAGTGTCCCAGGGCCAGTTTAGATCGTGCCATCTCAAAAGCCCAATTATTAGGCCATGCTTAGAAACTATAACAAGGACAACCAAAACAACCAACGACAAAATTAGCAATATCAGCTCAAGTGATAGTTCATGCCCACTGCAAAGTCTATGGAATCTTTGTTTGAGCACCTCTTAGCGGCTAACATAATTAATATGCCTAAGAGTTTACCTATCGACCCAAATGCACCGAAGCCCAAAGGGTACCAAGAAGACCTATACTATAAATTCCATAGGGAAAATGGGCATGATGTGTAAATGTACTATAATTTCAAACACTTGGTGCAAGACATGATCAATAGGAACACCCTTCAGGTCGACAACCCTATCATTCCAAACAACCAACATATGGGTGTTTTTAAAGAACCATTGCCTACCCATGCGGTGCAGGCTAAGCTAGTGCCCCAGGTAAATGAGGTTCATCATGCACCCCCTAATAAAGGGTTCATCAGCATGATTAACATTATAATGAGGAACAAGAGGTATCCAAGCCCAATAACCCCACCTATGACTTCAAGTGAAGTTCCTTCAACATCGCAGTCATTACTGCCTCCATTGTCGAATCTCCCACATAGGCCCATGACCATAATCAAGAGCAAGCTAGCTCAAAGCCTGAGAATGACATATTTATAGATATCCATATATGAGATCATTAAAAAGTCTCCACCTCATAGAGAAGCTCTATTAGATATCCTCAAGGCAATCAAGCTACAACCCCAGGAGTGTAACTCCAATAATTTTATGGGGCATGTTCAATAATGTACGGAACCAGTGATTACCTTTTGAGAAGATGAGCTCAAACTAGTTCCAAATGATATGGTGGATCTCCACTTGCACATCATCACATGTGTAAATATAACACCCTACAAGAGAGTGTTGGTAGACACTGGCTCTTCCAAAAACATGATCACTACAACAACTCTCAAGCATATCGGGCTCCTAGCATCCCATATTGTCGCATCTACATACACCCTTCGAGCATTCAATGATACCATATGTTGAATAGTTGGTATGATAGTCCTACCCATTCATGTAGGTAAAAAGACCATACCAACACTGTGTCACATCTTGAAGGGTGATATGGTGTACAATATCTTGCTGTGAAGTGTAGATACCAAAACAACACCAATCTGATTATGTGGCTACAATCACTGACCGAATTGGCATACATAGCCCCTAGGGTAGCCCCCAGAGGTTAAACAGTGGTCCTAAACACTCCCAAAGTAGTTTGGAAGATCAGAGGTCAATTTGGCACCTTTCAAGCATCCTGCTCCCTATTTGTTCCACTCTGGGATGATTAGAATGCTATTCGCCCCACCCAGGACGATTAGCAGCAATCGCTCTAGGGTGGGATGAATAGCAGGTTTGACGAGCAAAAAGTCAAACCTTGACAAATGGCAGCCTAGATCCACCACTCAACTCCACCTCCAAGGCATGGGAGTGCGAGTGAGAATTTCAGAGCTCAAAGAGGCAATCATGGAGGCCTAAATCAAGGAGCCCTTGATCAAGGAGGAATTTTCTCTCCCTTGACAAGACATGATTGCCAAGTGGCGCCTCTGCATGTGCATTCAAAGGAGACCCTTAGGTCTATAAAATGGTGAGCCTTATCACCCCAAAAAAACATAGCAAGAGCATTTGGAGCAATGGAGTGCTGCCAAATTATACCCCCAACCCTCATTGTGCTTCCTACATCCTTGATCTCTCTTTTGGAAGGGAGGTCATCGGGTGAATACTAGGAGCACAATTTGGACCAAAAACCTAAACAATCGACCACAATCCCACACCAAATTTGTTGACACAACCCCCTAGGAGGTTTTGGACCCATCCCAAGTGGATTGGTGTCAAAACCAAGCCCCAAATAGCGGGCATCCTGCCCTCGGGTGCCCCCCGTACTATTGCAGTCCTAATCACCCCACCCCAAAGCGATTAGAAATCCATATTATGTTTCTTTACTTTTTATTTTGCATCATGTTGTATGTGATTTTTTTATGCTGCTGTTCAATTTTCACTACATTCTGACCTATTTTGACTATATTTTTATCATTTTACACGTTCACTAACCTACAAGGAGCGCCTTCGGATACAGGACAATCTGGGTAGAATCTACAAAATCCGACCTTCTGGGTCATCTCAAAATTCCCCATTTTACTTGACCCCAAGTTTGCAAGTATTTTGGAGGCCTCTAGATAGGACATTTGGGAGGTCACTTTCGCACATT
Organism: Wollemia nobilis; assembly: GCA_028583015.1. NCBI lineage: Eukaryota > Viridiplantae > Streptophyta > Pinopsida > Araucariales > Araucariaceae > Wollemia > Wollemia nobilis. The sequence continues at coordinate 1,457,066 of JAQPPZ010016361.1, forward strand.
TTGTGACAGTCGCCAACGTCCCACCCCGGAGTGATTAGAAATCCACGCATGATTTCCTGAATATTCTTTTTGCAATGTGTCCCTAATGATGTATGAATTCTCTTGTTCAAGTTTCATCTCATTCTGACATGTTTTGATCTCTATTTTATTATTTCATGTATTCACTAGCAAGAGGTCTTGGGATTGCATGTTTCCTTCCATCCGTATATGCTATTAACCATTTGTTGTTTCTTTGTATGCAGGATCTCGACACCGTAGGGGCAGCAAGGAACTACGGATGCACTCATGCAAGCAGCGGTGGCATTTGGCCCGCACATTTCGAATGTGGGCACGCAGAAGATATGTTGGCAATTTTGGGTTTGAGATCCTAGCTCCTTGTCTATAAGTTGTCATTGATGTCAAAAGGAAATGGCATTAATGTTAAGAGGATGTGTTGGCTTCAAAGGTGAAAGATTCCAAGAGAATCTTCTTAAGAGAATCCGGAGAGATTCCATTGGATAAGGTTTTTGGATAGGGTTTTTATTAAAACCAAGTTAAATGGTTTTTATTAAAACCAATGGAGGTTCTCTTTATTATTTAATTATTATTTAAAACCCTTCAAGGTTTTAATTAATTAATTATTTAATTAATTAAGGGAGAAATTATTTTTAATTTATTAAAAATACTTAAAGGTTTTTAAACCTTTTTTATTCTTAATTTATTAAAATTAATTAAGGGTTTTTAAACCCTTTAGAAAGCAATTTCGATTAAATTCGAAATTACGTTTCTCTGTCGCCGACGTGTTCTAAAGTCCACGATTGGACTATAAATATGGGAAGGATCCTAAGGTTTAACTCCTCTTGAGAATTTTGAATGCATTAATTTTTGGCTGCGATCGATGCTCTGTTGACGCCGCGGAAGAAGAGAGCTCGCGTTTGAAAAACTTACGAAGTGCTTGTTCGTTGAAGTGGTAGGAAGTCTGTCTTAGACTTCGTTAGCCCCTTGTGGGCTAGTGGCAGCATAGGCTGCGTTTGGGCTTTGCGTAGGCGGAGGTCTGCGTTTCGATTCCCGTGGAGGGAGCTGTGCATGGATTAAGTCACGTTTTTGTTAAAACGTATTTTGTGCCACGTTTTTCGGATTCATCAAAGGCAACCATTCCACGATTTTTAGATTCATCAAGGGCAGCCATTCCACGATTTTTGGATTCTTCAAGGGCAGCCATTCTAAGGTGTGATTAATTTCTTGATATAATTTTTGGCATTGTTTAGCATTGTTTAAAAGACATAGGAGAAATAAGGGGATATTTCTTTGGTTGTATTTTTGAGATTAGTCTTTTGCTATGCTAAAGTTTAAAATGGAGATATAAGGTGTAAGTTTTGGTTGTTGTGTTTTTGACTTCTTTGGTGGTTGTTTTCAAAAGAAGAGAAGCTAAAAGGTGTATTAAGGAAAGTTTTTATATATGCTCATTTATCTTGGTTCTAACCCTAACTTGGTTGGAAGTTTGAGGGTTGTGTGTGGTGACAGCTTTAAGGATCAATTTTCTTCTACTCCAATAAGGTATGGGCACATTCTTCTTATGAGTATGATTGGTGTATGTTTTCTGAAATAAGGTTGGAGTGAAAAGGTTTTCAACTAGGTTTTCTTTGATTGGGTGTAAATCCTATTTTCTGGTTTGTTGAAGACTACTTATGCATTGTTATCCTTAAGGAGAGTTTTTTGATGAATGCATAATTTTTGGTTTGAGATAGTGGAAGCTTTGTGCACTAGGGTTTGTATTTGTGAGTCAAGCTACTTGCATTGAGTTGGTGGAACCCTTGGTTGGCTGTTTTGAGTTTGATGGTTGAGTTGCTTCCATAGAGGTTGTTTGATCAAGTTATTGCTTTACTTGATTCATGATATTGGGCTTACTCCATTGAGTTGATTTGAGCAAGTTATTCTTTGCATTTGGTGATATTGTGTTGGTGGCTATTTTGTTCAAATATCTTTGGAGGGAAAAGGATTTCTACTTGTTTCCTTTTCTTGTGATGATTGGTTGAATGCTTCAAGGTTAATGTTGAGTTGAATGATGTTGGTTAAACCTTGTCTATAAGCATTGTTGTTAAAGCCCTAATTGGTTGAGAAAAGATATTGGTTGTGGAAAGAACATGAGTAGCATTGTTATATGAGATATTGCATGTTTGGCAATTGTTGGGTTGTGTTTCATGTTCTTGAGAAAAGCATACTACATCTATCTTATTCTTTTGAGATTGAGATTGAGTTGAGATTGATATTGGGAGTTAAGTATAGAACATATTGAGTCTCTAACAATTCTCTTTATGTTTCTATGAGATTTGAGATTGATATTGGGAGTTAAGTATAGAACATATTGAGTCTCTAACAATTCTCTTTATGCTTCTATGAGGTTGATGAATCACATTGGGTCTCTAACAATTCTCTTTGTGGGTTCATGCTAAGCAAGTTTTTTCTTGGTGAACTTGTGAGCTATTTTGGACAGGTTCCATTGGGGACTTGTGAGCAGGTTTTGAACAGGTTTCGTTGGGGACTTGTGAGCAGGTTTTGGACAGGTTTCGATGGGGACTTGTGAGCAGATTTGGACAGGTCCTAGCAGAGGACTTGTGAGCTGAGATTGATAGTTCTATCGAGAACTTGAGGACAGAGGTACATTGGTTCTATCAGAGAACATGAGGACAGATTTGGCAAGTCTTTGAGAAGGCTTGTGGATAGAGGATTGATTTGTTCAAGAGTTGGACAGATCTGACAGACAGAGGAAGACTTGTACTAGACCGACTGACTGTGTTTGGTACAGGTTGTTGAGCTACTGTGGACGTGATCATAGAAGGCAGAGGTCTCTTAGGCTAAGCATTGAGGACAGGAGGTCTTCGATGGAAAGGAGTTCCACATGCTGGCAAGAGGTAGAGACAGTTGATCTTCTGAGGGATCATATCCAGAGCAGAGGGAAGGTATCTCCTTTGAGCAGAGGCTCATAAATTTAGATTGGGGGAAGGTTTCTCCTTTGGGCAGAGGCTCATAAATTTAGATTGGGGGAAGGTATCTCCTTTGAGCAGAGGCTCATAAATTCAGATTGGGGGAAGGTATCTCCTTTGAGCCGAGGCTCATAAACATTGTAATTGGGAAGGTTTCCCAAAGAACTTTGAGATAACTTTTAGAGAAAAGTTTTGTGGACGTAGCCCAACCATTCTAGGTGAACCACGTTAAAATTGGTGTCACTTTGTGGATGATTTTGTGCATTGCTTTGATATTGCTTTGGGTATATTGCTTTACTATTTTGAAGTATAAAGGAAAAAGTAAAAGAGGTCTTATACTGTTCACCCCCCTCTCAGTATAAGCTTGTGTTCTTCAATTGGTATCAGAGCGGGTGCCTTCGAAAAGTTTAACAACTTGAAGGAAAAGCTAGTAAAGAACACAATGGATCATTCAAGTGGCAATGCAACACCTATTCTTGATGGGTCAGATTTTGGTCTTTGGAGTGCAAGGATGAAGGTTCATCTAATGGCACTTGGGAATGAGGTTTGGGAAGTGATTGAAGATGAGTACACTATTCCTGTACATGGTCCTAATACTAAAGAAGAAAGGCTCCTACATCATAACAATTCAAAAGCAATGAATGCAATCCTGAAAGGCTTACAGAAAGCAGATCTCACCAAAGTGATTCACTGCAAGACAACTAGTGAAATGTGGAATCAGTTGAAGGTGGTTCATACAGGTGATACAAATGTCAGAAAGGCCAAGTTGAGACACTTCAAAGGTATGTTTGAACAACTCAAGATGAATGATGATGAAAATATTAGTGACTACATGCTTCGTATGGATGAGGTTGTTAACTCCATGAAAGACTTAGGTCTTGAGCTTGCTGAAAATGATGTTTGTGATAAGATTTTAAGATCTCTTCCTAATAGATTTAGTGAAAATATTTCTGCTATTGAGGAAGCTAAAGATTTGGATAAATTGAAAAAGGATGAGCTCCATAGTATACTTGCAGCATTTGAGTTAAGAACTCAAGTGAAGGTTGATGTCAAGAAAGAGGCAGCTTTCAAGGCTACAAAAGAATCCAAGGGTAAACAACTTCAAGATAGTGATGAGTCTTCTAGTGATGAAGAGGCATATTACAGCAAGAAAGGCAAGTTCTCTAGAAAGCACAAAAGTATGAAAAATGTAAGATGTTTCAATTGTGGAAAGTTTGGTCATTATGCTACTGATTGTACTATTTCCAAGAATGAAAGTGATGAAGATAAACAAGATTCTAAGAGCAAGGATTCTAAAAAGCACAAGCATCACAGGAAAAACAAAGATGAGCATAGCAATCAAGGAAAGAGGTATTCTCACAAGCACAAGAAGAGTTTCTACCTAGACAAAGCAAGTAAGTGTTCTAGTAGTGATAGTGAAAGTTCTTCAAGTGATAATGAAAATGAGATGTTGTTCATATCGAAAAAGAGGAAGAACCGAAACATAGATTCATTATCATGAAATGTCTTAGATGTGGAAATTTTGGTCACCTTGAGGATGATTGCACAAATAATGATTTGGTTTCTAGTATGTATGAGGATGCTTCAGAAAACTATAAGGAAGATGCATGTATGGTTTTTGAAAAGGGTAGCACCTCTAGTGATAAGAAATCTGAAAAAGGCTTTGATGATTCAAAAGGAAATCAAATAAAGGATCTTGAGAGTGAACTTATTAGTGCTCTTAGTGCTTTGAAAAAGGAAAGAAAGAAGAATGCTAGACTCAAGGATAAGTTAGATGAATGTTGTATGGAGAGAGATGATCTTATTGAAAATCTTGATTTCTCTATAGCTAAGACACAAGAACTCAAGGATGAGTTAGAGTCTAAGGTTCTTGAGTATAGTGAGTTAGAACAGAAAATGGCTTCTTTGAAAGAGGAAACTAAAGAGTACAAGGATAAGCTTTACAGGTTTCAAGATAGCTCCAAAAAGGTTAAGTCACTCATCAAAGGTCAAAGAAAGACAACAGATAAAACAGGCCTTGGTTTTGTTAAGTCACACAAGGAACAAGTTGAAGAGTCTAGTAAGAGACTCCAAAAGGAAGAGAGTTCTGATGAGGAAAGTATTTCAGATCATGAGTCCTTGAATGATAGATGCACAGAAATAGAAAACAGAATTCAGAATGAGAAGAAGAAGTTTTCAGGACCCAAGAGGTCAAATAAAGGAAAGTTTCAAGGCAGATGTTTTGCTTGTCACAGGTTTGGTCACATGGCTTCACATTGCATGGCTCAAGTGAAGAAGGTAAATGACAGTTTCAGAAGTGCTAGTTACTTTCAAGGGTATTGCTACTCTTGTCAACAGTTTGGGCACAAGGCGATTTATTGCAAGGCAAATAACAGGAACAGATTTGGTCGAACGTTTGGCAAGTTTGGTCAGAACAGGGTTGGCCAAAATAGGTTTGGTCAGAACTGGTGGATTCAAAGATCAGGTTTACCATAGAGAAATAACATTGTTACTTGTTATAAGTGCAACAATAAAGGTCACATAGCTAGACAGTGTAGAGCTGAAATTCTAGAATACAAGAACAGGAACAGTGGCATGATCAGGTCCAAGGATCAAGGCATGGACAAGAACAGGGATGAGAACAAGAACAAGAATAGTGACAAGAACAGGAATATGGACAAAGAGTTCAAGAGAAGGCCCGACAAGGAAGTTATAGACGCTGATGATGATCAGTGCCTAATGGGAGTTTTACTCCCACCCCAGAATTAATCACCTCATCAGGAGGTGGGGGAGGGACTAAGCTAAGAGGCTCATTCTTAGTCCCGAGCCCCAAAGGTGACCCTTTGCCATTGATGACAAAGGGGGAGAGATTTGAGTAAGGGGGAGAGCCTCAAGACAGGGGGAGCTGTTTATGTTGAGTTTTTGTTGTTGAGAAGCATGGTTTGCCATCAATGACAAAGGGGGAGATTGTTGGCAATTTTGGGTTTGAGATCCTAGCTCCTTGTCTATGAGTTGTCATTGATGTCAAAAGGAAATGGCATTAATGTTAAGAGGATGTGTTGGCTTCAAAGGTGAAAGATTCCAAGAGAATCTTCTTAAGAGAATCTGGAGAGATTCCATTGGATAAGGTTTTTGGATAGGGTTTTTATTAAAACCAAGTTAAATGGTTTTTATTAAAACCAATGGAGGTTCTCTTTATTATTTAATTATTATTTAAAACCCTTCAAGGTTTTAATTAATTAATTATTTAATTAATTAAGGGAGAAATTATTTTTAATTTATTAAAAATACTTAAAGGTTTTTAAACCTTTTTTATTCTTAATTTATTAAAATTAATTAAGGGTTTTTAAACCCTTTAGAAAGCAATTTCGATTAAATTCGAAATTACGTTTCTCTGCCATCGACGTGTTCTAAAGTCCACGATTGGACTATAAATATGGGAAGGATCCTAAGGTTTAACTCCTCTTGAGAATTTTGAATGCATTAATTTTTGGCTGCGATCGATGCTCTGTTGACGCCGCGGAAGAAGAGAGCTCGCGTTTGAAAAACTTACGAAGTGCTTGTTCGTTGAAGTGGTAGGAAGTCTGTCTTAGACTTCGTTAGCCCCTTGTGGGCTAGTGGCAGCATAGGCTGCGTTTGGGCTTTGCGTAGGCGGAGGTCTGCATTTCGATTCCCGCGGAGGGAGCTGTGCATGGATTAAGTCACGTTTTTGTTAAAACGTATTTTGTGCCACGTTTTTTGGATTCATCAAAGGCAACCATTCCACGATTTTTGGATTCGTCAAGGGCAGCCATTCCATGATTTTTGGATTCTTCAAGGGCAGCCATTCTAAGGTGTGATTAATTTCTTGATATAATTTTTGGCATTGTTTAGCATTGTTTAAAAGACATAGGAGAAATAAGGGGATATTTCTTTGGTTGTATTTTTGAGATTAGTCTTTTGCTATGCTAAAGTTTAAAATGGAGATATAAGGTGTAAGTTTTGGTTGTTGTGTTTTTGACTTCTTTGGTGGTTGTTTTCAAAAGAAGAGAAGCTAAAAGGTGTACTAAGGAAAGTTTTTATATATGCTCATTTATCTTGGTTCTAACCCTAACTTGGTTGGAAGTTTGAGGGTTGTGTGTGGTGACAGATTTAAGGATCAATTTTCTTCTACTCCAATAAGGTATGGGCACATTCTTCTTATGAGTATGATTGGTGTATGTTTTCTGAAATAAGGTTGGAGTGAAAAGGTTTTCAACTAGGTTTTCTTTGATTGGGTGTAAATCCTATTTTCTGGTTTGTTGAAGACTACTTATGCATTGTTATCCTTAAGGAGAGTTTTTTGATGAATGCATAATTTTTGGTTTGAGATAGTGGAAGCTTTGTGCACTAGGGTTTGTATTTGTGAGTCAAGCTACTTGCATTGAGTTGGTGGAACCCTTGGTTGGCTGTTTTGAGTTTGATGGTTGAGTTGCTTCCATAGAGGTTGTTTGATCAAGTTATTGCTTTACTTGATTCATGATATTGGGCTTACTCCATTGAGTTGATTTGAGCAAGTTATTCTTTGCATTTGGTGATATTGTGTTGGTGGCTGTTTTGTTCAAATATCTTTGGAGGGAAAAGGATTTCTACTTGTTTCCTTTTCTTGTGATGATTGGTTGAATGCTTCAAGGTTAATGTTGAGTTGAATGATGTTGGTTAAACCTTGTCTATAAGCATTGTTGTTAAAGCCCTAATTGGTTGAGAAAAGATATTGGTTGTGGAAAGAACATGAGTAGCATTGTTATATGAGATATTGCATGTTTGGCAATTGTTGGGTTGTGTTTCATGTTCTTGAGAAAAGCATACTACATCTATCTTATTCTTTTGAGATTGAGATTGAGTTGAGATTGATATTGGGAGTTAAGTATAGATCATATTGAGTCTCTAACAATTCTCTTTATGTTTCTATGAGATTTGAGATTGAGATTGGGAGTTAAGTATAGAACATATTGAGTCTCTAACAATTCTCTTTATGCTTCTATGAGGTTGATGAATCACATTGGGTCTCTAACAATTCTCTTTGTGGGTTCATGCTAAGCAAGTTTTTCTTGGTGAACTTGTGAGCTGTTTTGGACAGGTTCCATTGGGGACTTGTGAGCAGGTTTTGAACAGGTTCCGTTGGGGACTTGTGAGCAGGTTTTGGACAGGTTTCGATGGGGACTTGTGAGCAGATTTGGACAGGTCCTAGCAGAGGACTTGTGAGCTGAGATTGATAGTTCTATCAGAGAACTTGAGGACAGAGGTACATTGGTTCTATCAGAGAACCTGAGGACAGATTTGGCAAGTCTTTGAGAAGGCTTGTGGATAGAGGATTGATTTGTTCAAGAGTTGGACAGATCTGACAGACAGAGGAAGACTTGTACTAGACCGACTGACTATGTTTGGTATAGGTTGTTGAGCTACTATGGACGTGATCATAGAAGGCAGAGGTCTCTTAGGCTAAGCATTGAGGACAGGAGGTCTTCGGTGGAAAGGAGTTCCACATGCTGGCAAGAGGTAGAGACAGTTGATCTTCTGAGGGATCATATCCAGAGTAGAGGGGAAGGTATCTCCTTTGAGCAGAGGCTCATAAATTCAGATTGGGGGAAGGTTTCTCCTTTGGGCAGAGGCTCATAAATTTATATTGGGGGAAGGTATCTCCTTTGAGCAGAGGCTCATAAATTCATATTGGGGGAAGGTATCTCCTTTGAGCCGAGGCTCATAAACATTGTAATTGGGAAGGTTTCCCAAAGAACTTTGAGATAACTTTTAGAGAAAAGTTTTGTGGACGTAGCCCAACCATTCTGGGTGAACCACGTTAAAATTGGTGTCACTTTGTGGATGATTTTGTGCATTGCTTTGATATTGCTTTGGGTATATTGCTTTACTATTTTGAAGTATAAAGGAAAAAGTAAAAAGAGGTCTTATACTGTTCACCCCCCTCTCAGTATAAGCTTGTGTTCTTCAATTGGTATTAGAGCGGGTGCCTTCGAAAAGTTTAACAACTTGAAGGAAAAGCTAGTAAAGAACACAATGGATCATTCAAGTGGCAATGCAACACCTATTCTTGATGGGTCAGATTTTGGTCTTTGGAGTGCAAGGATGAAGGTTCATCTAATGGCACTTGGGAATGAGGTTTGGGAAGTGATTGAAGATGAGTACACTATTCCTGAACATGGTCCTAATACTAAAGAAGAAAGGCTCCTACATCACAGCAATTCAAAAGCAATGAATGCAATCCTGAAAGGCTTACAGAAAGCAGATCTCACCAAAGTGATTCACTGCAAGACAACTAGTGAAATGTGGAATCAGTTGAAGGTGGTTCATACAGGTGATACAAATGTCAGAAAGGCCAAGTTGAGACACTTCAAAGGTATGTTTGAACAACTCAAGATGAATGATGATGAAAATATTAGTGACTACATGCTTCGTATGGATGAGGTTGTTAACTCCATGAAAGACTTAGGTCTTGAGCTTGCTGAAAATGATGTTTGTGATAAGATTTTAAGATCTCTTCCTAATAGATTTAGTGAAAATATTTCTGCTATTGAGGAAGCTAAAGATTTGGATAAATTGAAAAAGGATGAGCTCCATAGTATACTTGCAGCATTTGAGTTGAGAACTCAAGTGAAGGTTGATGTCAAGAAAGAGGCAGCTTTCAAGGCTACAAAAGAATCCAAGGGTAAACAACTTCAAGATAGTGATGAGTCTTCTAGTGATGAAGAGGCATATTACAGCAAGAAAGGCAAGTTCTCTAGAAAGCACAAAAGTATGAAAAATGTAAGATGTTTCAATTGTGGAAAGTTTGGTCATTATGCTACTGACTGTCTTGTTGCCAAGGATGAAAGTGATGAAGATAAACAGGATTCTAAGAGCAAGGATTCTGAAAAGCACAAGCATCACAGGAAAAACAAAGATGAGCATAACAATCAAGGAAAGAGGTATTCTCACAAGCACAAGAAGAGTTTCTACCTAGACAAAGCAAGTAAGTGTTCTAGTAGTGATAGTGAAAGTTCTTCAAGTGATAATGAAAATGAGATGTTGTTCATATCGAAAAAAGAGGAAGAACCGAAACATAGATTCATTATCATGAAATGTCTTAGATGTGGAAATTTTGGTCACCTTGAGGATGATTGCACAAATAATGATTTGGTTTCTAGTATGTATGAGGATGCTTCAGAAAACTATAAGGAAGATGCATGTATGGTTTTTGAAAAGGGTAGCACCTCTAGTGATAAGAAATCTGAAAAAGGCTTTGATGATTCAAAAGGAAATCAAATAAAGGATCTTGAGAGTGAACTTATTAGTGCTCTTAGTGCTTTGAAAAAGGAAAGAAAGAAGAATGCTAGACTCAAGGATAAGTTAGATGAATGTTGTATGGAGAGAGATGATCTTATTGAAAATCTTGATTTCTCTATAGCTAAGACACAAGAACTCAAGGATGAGTTAGAGTCTAAGGTTCTTGAGTATAGTGAGTTAGAACAGAAAATGGCTTCTTTGAAAGAGGAAACTAAAGAGTACAAGGATAAGCTTTACGAGGTTTCAAGATAGCTCCAAAAAGGTTAAGTCACTCATCAAAGGTCAAAGAAAGACAACGAGATAAAACAGGCCTTGGTTTTGTTAAGTCACACAAGGAACAAGTTGAAGAGTCTAGTAAGAGACTCCAAAAGGAAGAGAGTTCTGATGAGGAAAGTATTTCAGATCATGAGTCCTTGAATGATAGATGCACAGAAATAGAAAACAGAATTCAGAATGAGAAGAAGAAGAAGTTTTCAGGACCCAAGAGGTCAAATAAAGGAAAGTTTCAAGGCAGATGTTTTGCTTGTCACAGGTTTGGTCACATGGCTTCACATTGCATGGCTCAAGTGAAGAAGGTAAATGACAGTTTCAGAAGTGCTAGTTACTTTCAAGGGTATTGCTACTCTTGTCAACAGTTTGGGCACAAGGCAGTTTATTGCAAGGCAAATAACAAGAACAGATTTGGTCAGAACAGGTTTGGTCAGAACAGGGTTGGCCAAAATAGGTTTGGTCAGAACTGGTGGATTCAAAGATCAGGTTTACCATAGAGAAATAACATTGTTACTTGTTATAAGTGCAACAATAAAGGTCACATAGCTAGACAGTGTAGAGCTGAAATTCTAGAATACAAGAACAGGAACAGTGGCATGATCAAGTCCAAGGATCAAGGCATGGACAAGAACAGGGATGAGAACAAGAACAAGAACAGTGACAAGAATAGGAATATGGACAAAGAGTTCAAGAGAAGGCCCGACAAGGAAGTTATAGACGTTGATGATGATCAATGCCTAATGGGAGTTTTACTCCCACCCCAGAATTAATCACCTCATCAGGAGGTGGGGGAGGGACTAAGCTAAGAGGCTCATTCTTAGTCCCGAGCCCCAAAGGTGACCCTTTGCCATTGATGACAAAGGGGGAGAGATTTGAGTAAGGGGGAGAGCCTCAAGACAGGGGGAGCTATTTATGTTGAGTTTTTTGTTGTTGAGAAGCATGGTTTGCCATCAATGACAAAGGGGGAGATTGTTGGCAATTTTGGGTTTGAGATCCTAGCTCCTTGTCTATGAGTTGTCATTGATGTCAAAAGGAAATGGCATTAATGTTAAGAGGATGTGTTGGCTTCAAAGGTGAAAGATTCCAAGAGAATCTTCTTAAGAGAATCCGGAGAGATTCCATTGGATAAGGTTTTTGGATAGGGTTTTTATTAAAACTAAGTTAAATGGTTTTTATTAAAACCAATGGAGGTTCTCTTTATTATTTAATTATTATTTAAAACCCTTCAAGGTTTTAATTAATTAATTATTTAATTAATTAAGGGAGAAATTATTTTTAATTTATTAAAAATACTTAAAGGTTTTTAAACCTTTTTTATTCTTAATTTATTAAAATTAATTAAGGGTTTTTAAACCCTTTAGAAAGCAATTTCGATTAAATTCGAAATTACGTTTCTCTATCATCGACGTGTTCTAAAGTTCACGATTGGACTATAAATATGGGAAGGATCCTAAGGTTTAACTCCTCTTGAGAATTTTGAATGCATTAATTTTTGGCTGCGATCGATGCTCGTTGACGCCGCGGAAGAAGAGAGCTCGCGTTTGAAAAACTTACGAAGTGCTTGTTCGTTGAAGTGGTAGGAAGTCTGTCTTAGACTTCGTTAGCCCCTTGTGGGCTAGTGGCAGCATAGGCTGCATTTGGGCTTTGCGTAGGCGGAGGTCTGCGTTTCGATTCCCGCGGAGGGAGCTGTGCATGGATTAAGTCACATTTTTGTTAAAACGTATTTTGTGCCACATTTTTTGGATTCGTCAAAGGCAGCCATTCCACGATTTTTGGATTCGTCAAGGGCAGCCATTCCACGATTTTTGGATTCTTCAAGGGCAGCCATTCTAAGGTGTGATTAATTTCTTGATATAATTTTTGGCATTGTTTAGCATTGTTTAAAAGACATAGGAGAAATAAGGGGATATTTCTTTGGTTGTATTTTTGAGATTAGTCTTTTGCTATGCTAAAGTTTAAAATGGAGATATAAGGTGTAAGTTTTGGTTGTTGTGTTTTTGACTTCTTTGGTGGTTGTTTTCAAAAGAAGAGAAGCTAAAAGGTGTACTAAGGAAAGTTTTTATATATGCTCATTTATCTTGGTTCTAACCCTAACTTGGTTGGAAGTTTGAGGGTTGTGTGTGGTGACAACTTTAAGGATCAATTTTCTTCTACTCCAATAAGGTATGGGCACATTCTTCTTATGAGTATGATTGGTGTATGTTTTCTGAAATAAGGTTGGAGTGAAAAGGTTTTCAACTAGGTTTTCTTTGATTGGGTGTAAATCCTATTTTCTGGTTTGTTGAAGACTACTTATGCATTGTTATCCTTAAGGAGAGTTTTTTGATGAATGCATAATTTTTGGTTTGAGATAGTGGAAGCTTTGTGCACTAGGGTTTGTATTTGTGAGTCAAGCTACTTGCATTGAGTTGGTGGAACCCTTGGTTGGCTGTTTTGAGTTTGATGGTTGAGTTGCTTCCATAGAGGTTGTTTGATCAAGTTATTGCTTTACTTGATTCATGATATTGGGCTTACTCCATTGAGTTGATTTGAGCAAGTTATTCTTTGCATTTGGTGATATTGTGTTGGTGGCTGTTTTGTTCAAATATCTTTGGAGGGAAAAGGATTTCTACTTGTTTCCTTTTCTTGTGATGATTGGTTGAATGCTTCAAGGTTAATGTTGAGTTGAATGATGTTGGTTAAACCTTGTCTATAAGCATTGTTGTTAAAGCCCTAATTGGTTGAGAAAAGATATTGGTTGTGGAAAGAACATGAGTAGCATTGTTATATGAGATATTGCATGTTTGGCAATTGTTGGGTTGTGTTTCATGTTCTTGAGAAAAGCATACTACATCTATCTTATTCTTTTGAGATTGAGATTGAGTTGAGATTGATATTGGGAGTTAAGTATAGAATCATATTGAGTCTCTAACAATTCTCTTTATGTTTCTATGAGATTTGAGATTGAGATTGGGAGTTAAGTATAGAACATATTGAGTCTCTAACAATTCTCTTTATGCTTCTATGAGGTTGATGAATCACATTGGGTCTCTAACAATTCTCTTTGTGGGTTCATGCTAAGCAAGTTTTTTCTTGGTGAACTTGTGAGCTATTTTGGACAGGTTTCATTGGGGACTTGTGAGCAGGTTTTGAACAGGTTCCGTTGGGGACTTGTGAGCAGGTTTTGGACAGGTTTCGATGGGGACTTGTGAGCAGATTTGGACAGGTCCTAGCAGAGGACTTGTGAGCTGAGATTGATAGTTCTATCAGAGAACTTGAGGACAGAGGTACATTGGTTCTATGAGGAGAACCATGAGGATAGATTTGGCAAGTCTTTGAGAAGGCTTGTGGATAGAGGATTGATTTGTTCAAGAGTTGGACAGATCTGACAGACAGAGGAAGACTTGTACTAGACCGACTGACTGTGTTTGGTACAGGTTGTTGAGCTGTTGTGGACGTGATCATAGAAGGCAGAGGTCTCTTAGGCTAAGCATTGAGGACAGGAGGTCTTCGGTGGAAAGGAGTTCCACATGCCGGCAAGAGGTAGAGACAGTTGATCTTCGAGGGATCATATCCAGAGCAGAGGGGAAGGTATCTCCTTTGAGCAGAGGCTCATAAATTCAGATTGGGGGAAGGTTTCTCCTTTGGGCAGAGGCTCATAAATTCAGATTGGGGGAAGGTATCTCCTTTGAGCAGAGGCTCATAAATTCAGATTGGGGGAAGGTATCTCCTTTGAGCCGAGGCTCATAAACATTGTAATTGGGAAGGTTTCCCAAAGAACTTTGAGATAACTTTTAGAGAAAAGTTTTGTGGACGTAGCCTGACCATTCCGGGTGAACCACGTTAAAATTGGTGTCACTTTGTGGATGATTTTGTGCATTGCTTTGATATTGCTTTGGGTATATTGCTTTACTGTTTTGAAGTATAAAGGAAAAAGTAAAAAGAGGTCTTATAATGTTCACCCCCCCTCTCAGTATAAGCTTGTGTTCTTCAAGATCCTGAAGGGAAGCGTACCATCATTTGGTGTAACAAAATTGTATCGAATGCTCCGAACCCCTGAAAGGGGGGGAACGTATTGTAACCAAATCACCAGCAATATTAATAAAAGAGGCTTCACTTTAGTTTTTCTTTACATCTCATTTCATTGTGTCATTTTCCATTTTCATGCACTTGTTCTTCGCATTTTTGTAGGACTTAGCATTTCATTATACATCTGCTTTTGTTTGCATCGCACCCGGTACGCCATGCTTCCGTAGACATGATTTCAATGGCGATCATGGTGGGACTCTGTCCCCTACTATTGGGATCAAATTTTTGATCAAAATTGTGTGTTTTTCTTGCAGGTGTGTTAATCCTTAGGGCGTTGGACTGCTGCTCGTGCCACCCTGTGACGAATACAGACTAGAATTTATTTCACCCCGAGACGAATAGGCATTCATCCCACCCTATGATGAATACATACCTGCTATTCATCCCACCCTAGGATGATTAGCTCTTTGTACATTTTATGAGTAGAAAATCAGAGGCATCTGGTTTGGGCAGAGGAGGTAGGTTTTTTGGACATCCTCTGTGTTTTTTTGTTTCTGTATCTATAATTTTTTCTATTTTCTTTGCTTGCATAGGGAAGTTTGTTGCATGTTTTCTTTATTTGCATAAGTAAAAGGAACCACACACACCATGTAATAATATTAACATCAAGGAGTTGGTCTTAAAACCCCAACACTTGATCAAGACCAACGGTGGATTTCATCACCACCTTGGCTTGGATTTTGTATACATAACCCTAATCGTGACTGTTGCTAGACGTAAATCCTGATGAAAGTTGACCAAGTGTAGAGAGGGTGATTCCCCATGCATGAGGATAAGTCTTCTATGGTAGGTGTCAAAAATAGAGCGACCCCCATTTCGTATCGCCTATGTTCCATGTACTGTTCTGCTCTTGCGTACCAATAGTTTCCCTCACATAAGGGCGGGTATATTGAGAGGTTCGGTATAATGGCCTGGCAGTGGTATATTGAAGGGGAAACCATTTTGGATATATAATATCCCTCATCATGCATGAATAACAAAATTTTATTTACACAATTTGCACAACAAAAATCAAAACACACTAAACCAAATTTAGGACACACATTTAATTTGTTAACTAGATAATCATTTCTTTTTTTGTGTGGTCCCTTTTGTTTTGTGTAGCATAAAAAATCGTAAAGGAGATAAAAATATACATATCTTGTAGAGAACCACCACCATGGTGTATACCCGTAGCCAAGCCCAATCATGGGTAGAAGCTGTGGAAAGTGTACAAGGAGGCACAAGTCACCTCCGTTATAGCCCCAAGGACTTGGTCATACCACCTTGGTGGCCTAACCCACAAAATAGTCCACATCATACCATTACGGAATAGGACTATAGAGGCACCCCTTCGAGGGGCACTCCCGTTCAACATGGACCCTCTCAAGAGGAGTACAAACATGGGAAGACCCCCTTAGACACTCATTATGAGTGGCCACCACACGATGAAGCATTGGAATAGCATAAGGTTCATAAGGAGGGCCCATATGATTATATCATCCCTCATCTACCCCTCATTATTGTTAGAACTAATAGGCCAAATCCAGAGTGCAAGGCTCTTCAGGCAGGGTGGGCCAACTCTACCCGCCCCTTTCACATGTATGAAAGGGAGCACGAGGAAAACCACTATATTCCTCAAGAGTAATACACAACGTGGGAGCAATGCACCTCTGCACCTGCTAATTATCAGGATCACCTACTAAGGCCAGAGCCTCGGGTGAATGTCGCTAACCTTGACAGAGGGAAGCGACCTATAGAGATCTCGGATCACCATGATCGAGATAGATATGTAGGGGAGGCATTTAGGCCTCCTAGACCTAAGACATTAGAACAAATTGACTTGGCATTTGCCAAACACACTGCCCACCAAGCGTAAATCATGCAGCTTGAGCAATATCAGCAACAGTTAGAGCACCTATAGCATCTTAGCAAAGAGCGCATTCAGCGTCAGACAGATGAGTTGCTCCAGAACACTGTGCATGAGAGGATTCCAACCCCTCACATGCATAAGACAAAACTTTATGAGAGGCACAACCCCTTGGTGCGAGATAGGTCTCCATGACCTTATCAAGCATTGCCTCCAAGACCTCCTAGACCTGAGTAGGAGGCCACTCCTAGAACCAATGATGGGCACCTTCCTCAAGAACCCACCCATGTTTATAGGTCACACCCAGGAACTCCTCAAGAAGTCTATGAGGAATTTGAGTGGGAAGAAGGGTAGGCTAAAATGCCCTACCAAGGTAGGGGGGTGCTATCCGACTACCCCTCCATAGGCCTCAAGTTCCCCATAATTCACAACAAGAACAAACCAACGAGGAAGAGATCAAATCCTCTGATGCATACAAAGCACTGCTAGAGTGCTTAGAGTCTATGGAGACCAAGACTCCTGGGCCCCAAAAGCCCACATTACACCAGCTCTGCAGTCACCCTGTGCATCCTTCAGTGCCAACACCCCCATACCCTGAACACTTAAAAATGCCCCAATTAGCAATTTTTAGAGGGGATGAGGATGCCCAAGAGCACATGACAAGATTCCTAAGTCAATGCTTTGGAATTCAAGACAATGATGCATTTCTTCTAATAACATTTATAACCAAGTTCGCAGGCCCTGCCTCGGATTGGTTTACCCAGTTGCCAAAGCATAGCATTAGTAACCTGGACCAGCTAGTGGACACATTTCTTGAACGTTTCACCTTCAAAAAAAAGAAGGCATAATTAAGCGACCTAGCTAGCCTCAGGCAGTATGAGGAGGAAACCATGGCTACTTATGGAAATCTATGGAGGACGTTGCTTTCAAAGCTACCTTACCTCCCTCCCATGGTCGACCTGACCCAAATGTTTTCGAAGAGTTGCCTAAGGTTGATCTCTGTGCTATTGTAGCTGCAAAAATACGCCACTCTTGAGGAAGCCCTGGCACAAGCCAGGATAATTGAGGAGATCAAGATACAAGATGGTGATATTTCCAAGCCACGCAAGAAATAGTGGCCCAAAAATACCAAAACTGGGCCCACGCAATCGAAACCCGTCATGGTCAATCAGGTTGCCATAAATATACCAAAGCCTGCACAAAAAAAACATCCCCCAAAGGCTAATTATCAAGAAGTTCCTCTTGACAGCTATGAAAAGGAAAATCATAAGCAAGATTAGAATCAGCAACGTCGTCCTAGGCAATAATTCACACACTTCATAGAGTCTAAATACTCCTTGTTTGATCACTTTTTCATAGTAAACTTGATAAAATTGACAAAAAGTCTACCCGTAGACCCCAATGTGCCAAAACCCAAGGGCTATAGGGAAGATTTATATTGTAGATTTCATCAGCAAAAAGGACATGGCATCTACGCATGTTGGAAATTTAAAAGCTTAGTGCAAGACCTGATAGACAACAAAATGCTAGCGGTGGATAATACCGTAGCACTGAGCAACCAAAATATGGAGGTCTTCAAATACCCCCTACCTACCCATGATGCACATGCAAAGATTTTACAAGTAAATGAGGTGACACAAAAATGCCCCATGCAAGGGTATGTAGGGATGATAAGCATAGTGACATGGAACAAGAGATACCCAAGAACAACTGCTCCCGCTATAGCTACAGGAGATGTTCCATCAATGTCACAACTCCCACAACACCCTACACAACCTCCCTCGCCTAGACCAGTGGCCATGATTCGGACTAAACTTACTCAAATTTTAAGGAACATGTCGGCTAGGCTCTCCATTTATGATCTCATCCAACAATCACCGCCCCATCGGGAGGCTCTGATGGAGATACTCAAAGCCATCAAGCTACAGCCCCATGAAGCAAATTATTTCAACAACTTTTTGGGACATGTAAAATAATGCACAGAAACAATCATAACCTTTAGAGAAGACGAACTAAAATCGGTGACTGGTGATATGGTGGATCCACCTCTGCACGTCATTGCGTGGGTCAACAAGATTCCATTCAAGAGGGTGTTGGTGGACATTGGCTTGTCCAGCAATATAATCACAATGATGACATTAAAACACCTTAAGCTGCCAATATCTTATATTGTGGCCTCCACCTATACTCTTCGAGAATTGAACGATGCTTTATGCTCGATGGTTGGCACAATTGTCCTACCCATCCAAGTGGGACAAAATACTATTCCTACGTTGTGTCACATCATCGAGGGTGAGATGGCCTACAATATCCTGCTAGGCCGGCCTTGGATCAGGGACATGAAGTGTGTCCCTTCAATAACCCACCAATGCCTAAAATATACATACGAAGGGCAAGTACATGTAGTCCCAGTAGACTTAGAGCCCTTTAAGTATTACAATGCAATGCAGCTAATGCCACAATCGACCCTTCCATCGACACATTTGGACTTTCAATTGAATCTGTCTAAACAGGGTCCTATTCCACCTACATCCCCGCTGTTAAGTCCCTCAACTCACCAACCAGGCCCATATTCATCGTTTGTTCCTTCACCGATGATGCCACCTATGGTGGCCACACCGAAGGACAATGGGAAGAAGCCCCTAGAAGAGATACCACCATTATTCTCAACCATCTCTACCAAAGAGGTGGCCAGCAGAATGGAAGTCAAGACACCTGGTTCACCCAACATGGAGTGGACTCAAGAAGAACTCCCATTCCCTCCCTCTCAACCATTGATGATTACCGTTGAGATGACCAATACAGGCCTGGGGGAGTACCTAGTGTGGAACATTGTGGCAACACCCACGTTCAAATCCATGCAGGACATGGGGAGACCTCTCCTCCCCATCAGCACTATCGTCCCTTTAGGCTACCCACCAAATCAGAAAAAAATTGTATATGGGGGCCTCGACAATGGCATAGAACATTACCTACAAGAGGAAGAGGACAAAGAGCCATTTACTGAGAACGTCGACTATATGTCCAACCCAAAATTCATCTTGAAATACCTTGGCCAATGTAATTGGCATAGATATGGATTGGGTAGATACGAACAAGGAATGCACGTTCTTTGTCAACCAAGATATCAGATGCCATATGATAAATCAGGAGTAGGGTTCAACCACCCTTTGCCCCTTGACATATTGGTAGAAAACATGTAAGGCCTAGGGCTAGGCAACAAGGATGGGTTGGCACAAGATCCATATGCCAATCCCAACACAACATATACATTGGGGGATTATCTCCCATTGTTAGCAACAAACCTTGTTGATCTCAACAACTCCTTCCCTTCGATCGAGAAAGGGGAAAGTTCAAGAACTTACCTCCAAGAGGGATATAGACAAGGTCAAGGAGGATCTTCTAAAGACGATTCATAGTATGAGGTAGCACCTTGGGACCCTTTCAAATCCTATAGCAATCACTCGCAAGTGACACCCATAGACAACTATCAAGAGAACTTCATGACAATGTTCCCCTTGAATGTTCCAATCAAGCAATTGCCACCTAAAGAAAATATGGTCCTCCCGCATAGAGCGAAACAACCCAAATGGGACCAAATTAACTTGCTTGAACAGAATGAGCCTCACATACCACACACAGTTATCAGAGCCAATGAATGCCTATACAGTTGTGTAAGTTTTTCCCAAATATATGAACAGTCAGTAGGAAAGGTGAAACTTCAGTATTCTCTTTATACATGGCCACATTTGCATTTGCCATCTTCTTTCCCTTGTCCAAAGGTTTGGTAGTAAGCCCAGAGTATGTTTTAATCAAGTTATCCCTTTGTTCCAAAATTTGAGCTAACTCATGAAGAGTGATGTTAGCCTTGATCTTCTTCATGTCCTCCACTATATTGTACCCTTTATTGAGTGGAGCAATAGATCCATATGGGACTCTTGGATCTCCTCCCTTGGGTGGAGATGGGTTATTACTTGAAGATGGATCTAGAGGAACATTGTGGGAGTTGTCTAGAGGGGTAGATGTAGTGTTGGGCTCCAGATTTTTTTTTTTGAGGTTGTATTTGTCCCTCCTATATTGTTGAAAAGCCTGCACCTCATCCATAGGCATCTCCACTACATTCTCAGACTCACCTAGAAAAGTGAAAGAATCTAAGACCATAGTTGCACTATGGCTGGATGAACTTGGGCCATCCGCATTTCTTTGATGTTTAGGAGAAATCAACTCACCAGATAAAGCTTCAAAGGCGTTACAAAATTCCAAACAATCCAATTCCCTGTGCTGAGATGTGGCATGTATCCTGCACCAGTTAGGCAAATCCAAGTCACAAATATTCACATCATGCCCTTTACCTTTATAATCCTTATTGGGTTCGTATGGGGGCCGAGTGAATCTATTCTCACTGATAGGAAAACCTGTTTGAGTTTTCCCCAGTAGAAACTTGCCTTTTAAAACTTAAAAAGTCATTTGCCAACTTTTGGACCATTTTTGACACTTCCTCACTCTTGTGTTATCAGTTTCTTTATCTAGATTCTGTACACTTTCAGCAGGTGTTAGAGTCGATGGATTGCTTATTGGTGGGGTTTGATATGTTTGCAACATCATCTGATGTGGTATGGGATTGAAGATAGGGGTACCTTGTGTGACCAAAGGAATTTGATGAGCACTTAAAGGTTGAGGTCCCAATTTTCTTTCCAAAACCAAAGCTTCTTTATAAGCCTCTGTTAGATTGGTAATAGAGGCATCTCTTTTCAAGAAAACAGAAGTCATTGGATCTAGAGAATTCCTAAAAATTTCTAATTCCAGATCTACATTTGGCACATAATAACCCGTAAGTCTACCATAAGCCTTTTGAAATCTAATATTGTAAGATCTGACAGATTCATTTATTTCTCTTTTAATACCAGAAAATTACTGATATAATACATTGGGATCTATCACTTCACCAAATTGTGATACAAAAACCTTTTCCAGGTCATTCCAACTAGTAATAGAATCGTTAATGATATTCAAAAACCAGTCGTATGCTACCTCCTGGAGAGTGAACGGGAACAATCTGCAAGCCACATCTTCATGTTGTACATTTAACAATTTTAGAGCATTCTTGAATGCTACTAGGTGTTCTTCTGTTGTTCTAGTTCCATCATGCTTGTATCTAGGAAGATACCTCTCAAGATTTCTGGATAGATCATGGGCTGCGCCAGAGATATTTAAGGTAGTGGAACCCAACCAGTTTGCCATTACTACTTGATTGACGATGATATTTTTAGTTGTAGTTGGAGTAACTACAAGTGGTGATAAAACTATTTCGGACAAAGACTTGGCCCTTCTGAGGTTGCTTCTTCTTGGGGTTTCTAACTCAGGCACAAGGAGCTCTCTAGCTCTGGAGTGGGACCTTGTTACTCTATAAGTAGAATCCAGCTTTTCACAAGCAACTTACAACCTTACAATCCTTAACAAACTATTGAATGAAGTTTAGGAGGCCCTCCTTCTAGCACAAATTTTAAATGTTGGTTCGAATTTTATACACACCTTGTGAATAATGAGCATGAAATAATGATAACACTTATAAGGGATAAATCCCACTCACTTTAAGATCTTGCTGGATATCCAAGATGTGAGTTACAGAGTTGGGTCAAATGTCTATTCACTCTTTTTCGCTTCTGGAATAGTTTCAAGCGGACTATCTGTTACCTTACAACGGGTTCGGGACTTTAGTTCAGTAATGTTTATGGAGTTGGTTATCTTTGTGGACACTCAGATTTACAATTAGTTCTTTGATATAGCTCTTTACGCTTTAGCAGATTTAAATAAAAGACAAATTTTAAAGAAGATAAAAATGGATCATTCAATCGGTGGATCAAAGAGAGTAGAGTAGGGCAAAAAAGAGAAGTTTATCTAACTTAGCTGTAAAACAAAAACTACCAATTCTACTTATACTATTTAGCTTCACAATAGAACAAATCAAAGAGGAAAGTGTCCAGCTTTCTAAGATCACCTTCTACTAAGAGCATAAGACAAAGATGAAACAGATCTGAAAGAAAATCATAAACAGAAGGGAAGTCGGTTAAAATTGGTATCTCTCACTAGCAGCCTAGCTCGCACAGTGAGGACAGAGCAATTAGAATAGGCCTGAACCTTAAATCTGTAATTTTCCCTAGCATACAATAAAAAAGAATGAAGCCTAACAACATATTTAATCTTGATAACACAGATTTGCAACCAAAATAAATAGAACTTTAGTGAGATGAAAACAGAAGAAGATGCACTTATCGAAATTCGAAAGATATTAGGCTCCTAGCCACGCTATCATAGAAGAATGATTTCACACCAACCCTAGGTCCAAAACAAAGCATTCAAACAAGATTTGTAGGAAATTGTTCAAGTGTCTTTTATTCCAAGTTTTTTGCATCCTGAGTTTACATTCGAAAGAAGTATATATAGACTCAGGATAGACCCTGATCTTTTCAAGAATATCTTCTCCTAAAACCCTAAATCTTATCATCAAAATCCCACCGCCTAGGTTTTACAATATAAGGCATTTTTATATAGAATTTTGATAAACCCTAATTACTCTAAAAATCTTCGTGGGGATCTTGCCATAAATGGAGAAAATGAGATTTGACTTCGTCTTCATCAAATGGATACCGCGCGTAAATGTATCTTTATATTTTAGGTAGGCTGTCAGAGCATCTCATTAATCCCTCTGTGAAATCTGGATGAGTCACTGGTTTCCTGGGCCTTCTATCCTTGCAGAGCCGCCTTTGCTTGGTTCGAGTTGAAATCCTCTGTCCGCCATTACTTCTGCCATAAATTTTCCGTTAACTACATCCATCGGCAAATTCCGATGACTGTGTATGGATATTTTCATTTTTTGGCCAATCGTCGACATATTTCATTAAATGGGGTAGCTGCTTGGTCACACCTTAAAGTATTTATTTGCGGCTAGATCTATAAATTCTAGATGGACCAAAAATTCTCGGCATCTCCCATTTCCATCTGACGGCCTTCGCTTGATTTGTGCTTATTTTTGTCTTTCTTGCCATTACTTCTGCTATTATGCAACTGTCGGATTGCTTTCTGCAAAAGAAAAGCAAGGGTTAGAGTTTTAATATTATTAAATTAAACCCTAATGTTTAATACATGTCGGCTTGATTTCCTTTAAAACATGTCATGATATCGCGATGTTTTCCTCAAGCTACTTTTCCCTTGCTTTTGCCCTCGCGATAATGAGACAGGTCCAAAAATGGGACATGTCGCGATATCACGACGTTTCCCTTCCTATTCTCATGAAATCAAAATATGTCGCGATATCGTGATGTTTTCCTTGCTTTACTTCTTCCAGGCTTATGTCATCATGAAAATGGAACATGTCACGATATCACGACGTTTCCTCCAATGACTTGCTTCCAATCAAATATGTCGTGATATCACGACGTTTTCTACAAGCTTGCTTTCGATCAAAATGTGTCACGAAATCGTGACATTTTCCTTGAGCTTTGCTTCTGATCAAAATGTGTCACGAAATCACGACGTTTTCCTTGAGCTTTGCTTCTGATCCAAATGTGTCATGATATCACGATGTTTTCGTCAAGCTTCGCTTCTAATCAAAACCTGTCATGATATCGTAACATTTTCGTCATTTGATGCCTCTAGTTAAAACCTGTCGCGATATCGTGACATTTTTGTCACTTGATGCTTCCAAGCTTATGTCATCATGAAAATGAAACATGTCGCGAAATCACGACGTTTTCTTTGAGCTGTGCTTCCTCTTAAAACTTGTCGTGAAATCATGATGTTTTCCTTGAGGTTTGCCTCCAACCAAAATGTGTCGCGATATCACGACGTTTCCATCACATGGCTCTTTCAATCCAAATATGTCGCGATATCATGACATTTTCGTCGCTTTGCCCTTCTAATCCAAATATGTCGCGATATCACGACGTTTTCATCACTTGGTTCTTTTAATCCAAATATGTCATGAAATCGTGACGTTTTCATCACTTGGCTCCTTCTACCAGAATATGTCGTGAAATCATGACGTTTTCATCACTTGGGTATTTCAATCCAAATATGTCATGATATCGTGATGTTTTCATCACTTGGCTCCTTCTACTAGAATATGTTGCGATATCGCGACGTTCTCTTCGAGTTTGGCTTCTGACTAGAATATGTCGTGATATCACGACGTTTCCATCACTTGGGTCTTTCAATCCAAATATGTCATGATATCGCGATGTTTCCATCACTTGGCTCTTTCTACCAAAAAACATCGTGAAATCATGACGTTTTCATCACTTGGTTATTTTAATCCAAATATGTCACGAAATCAAGATGTTTTCATCACTTGGCTCCTTCTACCATAATATGTCGTGATATCGCGACGTTCTCTTCGAGTTTGGCTTCTGACTAGAATATGTCATGATATCATGACGTTTCCATCACTTGGGTCTTTCAATCCAAATATGTCACGATATCGCGACGTTTCCATCACTTGGATCTTTCTACCAAAACACGTCATGAAATCGCGACATTTTCATCACTTGGCTCCTTCTACCAGAATATGTCGCTAAATCGTGATGTTTTCATCACTTGGGTCTTTCAATCCAAATATGTCACGATATCGTGATGTTTTTGAAAATGGAATATGTCATGAAATCGTGATGTTTCTGAAAATGGAATATGTCACGAAATCGCGACGTTTCCTCAAGCTACTTCCACTCAACAAATTTTTTAGAAATGGTAGGTTGACTCCAATTTATTCATCTGTATTCTGCATTTTTACATATTAGTGAAAGATCTTATTTACTCATAATGATTCTAACATTTAAAAAATGAATTCTAAATTGAAATCAAAGCCATATGCAAGCCTACTTGGATACTTTGATATATGCAAAACTTGAAGAAGGAGGCAAGAAAAATTTGGAATTAAAACCTGAAAAACATCAAGAGGGTCCCTGCGGCAAAATGAAAACTAAATATTTTCAAAGGATGGAATTTCATTTTTTTAGTGGGGGTGTGTTGCTTCTCAACATACATCTCAGCTACTGAGGTGGCACTGGGCGCCATGCTACCCCAAAAAATGAACTACATAAATAATAGGCTAATTATTATCTTAGTCGCACCCTGGTCAGTTATGAACTTAACTATGCATACGTTGAGAAGCTATGCTTAGCGGTGGTATTTGCCACCAAAAAGCTATGCCATTACATGCTGAGCAATACGATGTATGTTGTGTCTAAGGAGAATCCATTGTGGTACATGATGAGTCGTACTTATCACAGTAGCCACACGATGAAATGGATCATGTTTTTGATAGAGTTTGACATTGAATTCATTGGATAGAAGTCCATCAAAGGTCAAGTCATCACCGATCAACTAGAAGAGGCTCCTCTCGAAGATGATCAACCTCTGACCGTAGAGCTACCCGATGATGGGGTCTTCCATGTCTCAGAGTCGCCAGATTTTGATGAGCCTAAGTCACAGGCCGACATAACCCTATTTTTTGATGGTTATAAATGTGAGTAAGGGGGTGGCATGAGAATCATATTCTTCACCCCATAAGGGGCTCCAATACCATTATCATTTAAACTTGATTTCCCATGCACCAATAACAATGCAAAATACGAAGACTTGCTCATAGGTCTTTAGACAACCATCACCATGGACATCAAACGCTTGAATATCTTTGGTGATTTGCTGTTAATTATCAACCAAGTGAAAGGGGTATTCCAATGCAAATTCCCAATTCTACAGGCCTACAAAGCCCTTATGGATAAATTCTTGGCAAAGCTTGAATGGTACGACATCGAGGCACTCCCTCGATCATCAAATCATTTTGTGCACACTATGGCCTCCTTGGGGTCACTAATCCCGTAAGACATTTGTGGTGATATGACAACCATTCAAGTCAAAACATTATCGCAATCCACGATGGAGCATGCAAGCTCTGACCTAACGCCAGGAATCCACCTAATCCAGATTGAACCGTCTCAGGATAGGTTCTCTCAAATCCACGATAGTCTGAATCATGCCAACTAGGGGTCCTTGTTCTCCTCGACCCCTCTTAATAGCAACACAACACTATTATTACAAGTTATTTCCCGCTCAGCTTTTGCTAGGGATGAACTTCAAGAGGGATTGGTCGTTCATACCATCGAGGTTTCTGATCAGCAAGATTGGTACACACCCATAAGAGACTACCTCAAGTTGGGTAGCCTCCCACTTGGATTGTCACACGCCATGAAAATATCATTCAAACAGAAAGCAGTAAAACATGTCTTACTAGGAGAGAAATTTTGTATCGTCAAAGCTACGAAGGAATCCTCCTCCATTGCTTGGACCAATAGGAGTCCACTTGGGCGATCACCCAAGCGCACGATGGTACATGTGGTGGCCACTTTAGCGGTATGGCCATCACCAAGCGCATTCTTCGCATGGGCTATTATTGGCCATCTTTAGAGCAAGATTATTGCACATATTCCATCCAAGATCATCTCAAATAATGGGACATCGTTTAAGAACAAATATGTGCATGCTTTGACAACAAAGTACAAAATTTAGCACAGTTTTTTGACACCTTATTATCCGTAGGCAAATGGGCAAGCAAAGGCGTTAAA
This sequence comes from Wollemia nobilis, assembly GCA_028583015.1. Taxonomy (NCBI): domain Eukaryota; kingdom Viridiplantae; phylum Streptophyta; class Pinopsida; order Araucariales; family Araucariaceae; genus Wollemia; species Wollemia nobilis. Next base: position 1,484,113 of record JAQPPZ010016361.1, read on the forward strand.
CAAAATGCTAGTTGCCATCCTTAAAAAGATAGTCGTAGATAGTCATAAGGATTGGCACATTCAAATACCACTTGCTCTTTGGGCTTATCACACTAGCATTCGGACGCCCATTGGGGCAACTCCATTTTTGTTGGTGTATGGCTCCGAGGCAGTCATGCCTCTTGAGTTAGAAATACCTTCCCTACGCATATCAATGCAAGAGTTCATCGATGATGACATTGCATGGCAGACCCAATTAGACCAGCTTACGTTGCTCGATGAATGACGCATCAATGCTCTCGAGCATTTACGTATCTACCAAGAGTGACTTAAGAAAGCATACAACATGAAAGTTCACCTGAGGGACTTTCATGTTGGTGACTTGGTCTTAAAAGAGAACCAACAAAATTCTAACTTGCCACCCAATTTAAAGGATAAGTTCATGGTAAACTGGTTAGGTTCGTATGTAATCAACAATAAAATAGGACCTGGAACATACCGACTCGCCTCTCTTGATGGAATCAAGGAACTAGAACCCTTGAACATCAGTCATTTGAGGCCATTCCACATTTAAAAGAGCCATGGCCCACCCCAAATGCTCCAAGGATTCCCATAATTGCTTGGTCAACCCAAAATTCCCCAAAGGTATCTATAATCCCTTTGGTCCAACCAAAAGCTCCAAGGATTCCCACAATCGCTTGGTCAACCCCAAAATGCCCCAAAGGTACCCATAATCCCTTTGTTCAAACCAAAAGCTCCAAGGATTCCCTCAATTGCTTGGTCAACCCCAAAACACCCCAAAGGTATCCATAATCCCTTTGGTCAAACCAAAAGCTCCAAGGATTCCCACAATCGCTTGGTCAACAAAAATGCCCCAAAGGTATCTATAATCCCTTTGGTCAAAACCTCCAAGGATCCATAAGAATCACTTGTTCTACACCCATTCGGTATAAACCAACCATAACGAATATTCAAAAACAACAAAATAATCAAAAATAACAAAAAAAATTGCATCACTTCCATGTATACTCTTAAAAAATCAAAAAAAAAAAAAAAATAAAGCTGCATTAGGCATTGCATACATACATTGCATATTTGTTGACCATACAGGTCAAATGCACCATAGACTGTAATTACTTGGCAATTCCATCATTTCCCACTTTTTTTCGCTTTGTAAATGATCCAAAAAGAATAACTCCATTCACATTTTTCACCATATCATAGTCAGTTGTCTTCTAATGTATTTAGGGTTTTTCATGATTCAGCTGTCTTTAGATTTATAGCCAAAAACTGTACAAAGTCAGACAGATTTTTACAAAGGTAGAGTTTTACTTGGATCACACCTTGTTACGTAGCATCCCAACACAAGTTAAAACACATAAAAATTCCCAAGTTGTGTGAATGAAATATGAAACCTGCAAAGCAATCCAGGATACCATACAGTGAAAATGTTATCTCGCTCCTCCCCTATGCAAATGACCCCAAGAATGCTGAGATTTGGAAAAAGGACAAGCATCTTCCCTACTCAATTCCCCAAAATAAACAGTAGCTTTTACCACTGTCAAAAATCCCAAATTCTCAGGAAGTTGCAAAACACCAAAAAAAAAATTGCAAAAGTCAAAATACAAACTCCAAAGTTTGACATCAAAATCCTCAAAGTGCACACATAAAAAATCACAAGAAATAGTGATTCTCATCACTCAAAATTCAAATCCCTTGCTCAAAAGAAAAAAAAACAAAAATAAATAGTGATTTTTATCACTACATATGAGAGCAAGTATCCCAATAAAATTGAAGAAAAGAAGGGAGTCGAAATTGAATCCCTGGAACTCTCAGCATTCGAAAGGTCATGAGGTGATCCTCAGTACCGGTTTGGTGGATAGCCTGCTGGTCACTGGTGGCAAAACCTCCCACATGATGATATATCTATCGCATTAAATTGTGTACAAATCAATGTTTACATGTGGATGAGATAGCTTATGGTATCCTAGATTGCACCGTAGATTAATATTACTAAATACAACAAAGGAGTTAGTTGAGCTAATTAGGTGATCCTCAATACAGGTTTGGTTGACAGCCTATCTGGCACTGGCAGTATTCTAACAAATACCACATAAACGAATTCAATCGCACACACAGGGAAGTGAAATAACTTGGTCAAACTCAAGTCCGATTCGTACCTTGTTCAAAAGTCTTGTAAGATAAACGTACAGTCTTGGATAGTTAGTTAAAACATTTGAGTCTCAGAAAAACCTTAACTACATTCTAAAACAACTGTGGTACATTTCATTACTTACATCACCATCAAAAAATACAAAACAAAAAAAAATTACACATGAAAAGTCATCTCACAAAGCAATCACATAGTACAGAAAGCCAGTAAATCCTGTACAGTCTATGGTGCCACTACCAATATATCAACAAATCATTTCATCCATTCCATATGCATACATCCATATAGTCAGAAACATCCGCATTCATAATAACATATGCATACATCAACATAAATAAATGTGCATGAAAGAGCAATAAACCATAACGAGTAAATAATCCAAAAAGAGAGCCATGTATATATTAAGTCAAAAATGCACTCAAGCTACAATAAAACGGTCCTCTGACCTCACAAAAAAATCAAAAACTCAAAATCCCCAAAGCCTAGGGAGTTGGCCACCATGATCACGTAGGATCGGTGTGACTGGAACTACCCCCAGTGGTGTGGGTCCTATGGGACCTCTTAGGGTGGATGCTGCCAGCCCTCGCATCATGCCCACTAACACTACCCTCATCCACCTGCCTGCAACGAGAGGATGCAGACTGCTTAGTCTCATTGCCTCTCGTATGGTGCGATGATCCACCTACAGTGAGCTTAGGTAACTGTCCACCGAGGCGGATAATCTTGGCCTCCAACTCCACCCAGCATCGACCCCACTCCACATCCCACCAACGGTACGTAGCCAATGCTTCATCCCACTGCACCAACTAAGCCCATAGGATATCCCTCTTGACTCTATGCTCCTCATCTCGTCTCCATAGTAGATCCTCCAATCGTGCTATCTCAGCACGAAACCTAGCCTCCATATCCCCTGGGACTGCTTGAGGCATGGGCATCTTTGAGATGGCATGCTGCTCCGACACCCACTGCTCCGGGATGTCCTGTGTATCCGGCTGCTTTGAAACCCCTAAATCATCCCTAGTGAAGTCATCTACCTCCACCATATCTGCATCATCAAGCGGAGCCCTCCAACCCTCCACCGGTGCCTCTGCACCCCCACCACCTGCTGTTGTCGTATCCGAATCTCCTAAAGTCCCCTCGCCCCGCCATCACTGCATAGTACACCACTGGTCATACTCTACAGTCACCCCAAAATTGTCCACATCGAGGACATCAATCACTACAATAGACTCCTCACCCAGCGGCTCAATAATAAGCCAGGCTAGAGTCCTCTCGTCGCCTTGATGTCGATAGATCAAGGGCTCACCAGGAAATCCCTGGTGCACCCCAAACTGTCAAGTCACCCGAACGTATGGGAAGTACTCCTGCTCTGTCTCATGTCACCCAATCAACCATCTCCCCCTACGCACCCATCAAAGCCACTCTCCAGCCTTAGGCCAGGCTGGACTATCCCGGTATGACTACCAGAACACCTCCCCTGGAGTAATATGCGATAAGGCATCAGTATAGTGACTTACGTCACCTACCCACCATCGACTCTACCCATGCTCCTCCGACCTCCGCCATAGAGTAGCATATCCAATATCCCTGTCCACCATCTCACCCTGAGTGGTCCAAGGCAACCCCTATAGCCACTCCACAGCTATGTGCTACCACCCCCAACACTGCAAAAGATAGCTACACTCGATCCCCTTTCGCCTCCAGTAGTAGACCTCGTACAACTCATCATAAAGTTATGCCAATAGTGTCTGATCCCACCTCATAATAGGTGGCACTGCTATTGGACACTCCACCAGTATGAGCACTACCTCAAGAAGGTTCCAAGGGAACCTCATACTTGAGGAGTCGGGAAGTAGCATGTTGGAGATGAGGGTCATGAGCAATGCATGCCTCACCCCCAAAACGCCCTTCTCCAGCCACCACCACACCAAAATCCCACCAATCAGGTAGTCCACCTCTGCCTTCTCCATAGCCCTATCCATCCCCATCTCTTTTGCCTACCCAAAGCACCGTGTTAGCACCATCGTTCACTGATCACAGGGAGTCATCTGAATGGGTAGTATGTCTATCAAAATATGTAGAATCTGATACACATCCTCCAAAGTAACCATCATCTCCCCTGTTGGGAGATGAAATGTGTTGGTATGGGGATCCCATAAATTGATTAGGGTAGTCAGATATGCTTGATCCTCCACCACAGGCTCCAACCGTGTCACCTACTTGAGCCCAAGGGCATCAAGCCACTCATAATCCACAATAGTCAGTGCATCTCGAGCATCTGAGAACACAGTCGGTTGGCGATACCGACTCTTCACAACCTAGAAAAAAAACAACACAAAAACATTAAAACATGACAACAAAACAAATGTACAACAGTGTATAAAAAAAAAAAAAAAACAACAAACCATAACTAGGGTTTTAACCTTAGTCTAAACGCAAGAAAAACAAAAAACAAAAAAATCACTAGGGTTTTAATCTTAGTCTAAACGCAACACCAAAAAAAAAAAACAAAAAATTAACTAGGGTTTTAACCTTAGTCTAAACACAAAAACAAAATACAAAAAAAAAAACATTAACTAGGGTTTTAACCTTAGTCTAAACACAAAAACAAAATACAAAAAAAAACATTAACTAGGGTTTTAATCTTAGTCTAAAACACAAAAACGAAATACAAAAAAATAATTACGGTTTTAACTGTACTTAGACAAAAGAAAAACAAATAAAGCAGAGAGAAGGAGCACCTACCGGTCTCACCTCGGCTCTGCCACTCAAATATCCGGTCCTTACACTCATGGTGTCCATGAAATTTTGGCAGCGCTTCGCTACGCAAACTCGCACTCCTCCTCACAGCTCCAAATCATCAAAAAAAAAAATATTGCAAATGAGCCCAAAACCTAGTTTTGGCCCTTATAAAGGCTCTTAGGCCTGTAATCGTTCCACCTTGGGATGAGCACTCTAGTTAGCACTCATCCCACCTTGGAATGATTACAAAATTGGTATTCATCCCACCCTGGGATGATTACAAAGCAAGAAATAAAGCAACCAAAACTACATCCAAAAAAATGCACCAAAAACAACAATAACTCTGCCGAATAAAGGTGCCTTTGCACCTGACATTCTTGGCATGAAAAACCGACGTCGGGACCACAAATTATCACTATCCTACTCCCTAAGAATGCTACCATAGCCGGACCGCTCCACGGGAGGACGGATTTTCGACAATTTCAACCCCAATCAGTGTCACAAAAAAGGGTCAAAACCCACCAAAAATAGGTCCGATTGTTGGGAAACTGCATAAGCGTTCAACGAAAAACAATTGAAGGCACCCTTACAAAATTCATATTGGGTCAAGCGACTCATTGCTTTTCTCATTTTGGTCATTCCCTCATCGATTCGTCGCTTGATGGGGTAGTCACACATAGTTACCAATCAACAAATACACACTCGATCAAGGAAATGACATGAATTCAAAGAATCATTGACAAAGAAAATCACGCCCCTGCTTGGGGCAGCAAACAAGCAATAATCACAAGCTGATCAAACACTTGGCAATTTAGAATCATGAAATCAAGATTTCCATAGACAAAGGGTTGTGTCCTTTGCCTATTCATGACTGAACAATGTCCAATATCAAGTAACACCTCACCGAAAAAGGTTAACACTTGAAGTAAGCTCCTTAGCTCGTCCAAAGCAAGGATTCAAGAATACGTGCCCTTTCCATACTTGGGGCATCAAAAGTTGGTTATGTTATTGAGAAACCCTAATCATTAAGTTCTTTGGTTATCTATTTTTTCTCAGCACTGTGCCATGCATAGCGCATCCCAAAAATGGGTATATGTAGACACCAAAACAACATCAATATGATTATGTGGCTACAAGCACTGATCGAATTGGCATACATAGCCCCTAGGGAAGCCCCCAAAGGTTAAACAGTGGTCCTAATCACTCCCAAAACACTTTTGGAAGGTCAAAGGTCAATTTGGCACCTTTCAAGCATTTTGCTCTCTATTCATTCCACCCTGGGACGATTAGAATGCTATTCGCCCCACCCCGGGACGATTAGCAGCAATCGCTCCAGGGTGGGATGAATAGTAGGTTTGACGGGCAAAAAGTCAAACCTTGACAAATGGCAGCCCAGATCCGCCACTTAACTCCACCTTCAAGGCATGGGAGTGCGAGTGAGTGTTTCAGAGCTCAAAGAGGCAATCATGGAGGCCTAAATCAAGGAGCCCTTAATCAGGGAGGAATATTCTCTCCCCTGACAAGGCATGATGGCCAAGTGGTGCCCCTACATGCGCATTCAAAGGAGACCCTCAGGTCTATAAAATGGTGAGCCTTCTCACCCGACAAAAATAGAGCAGGAGCATTTGGAGCAACAGAGTGCTGTCAAATTATACCCCCAACCCTCATTGTGCTTCCTACATCCTTGATCTCTCTTTTGGAAGGGAGGTCATCGGGTGAATACTAGGAGCGCAATACGAACCTAAAACCTGAACAATTAGCCACAATCCCACACCAAATTTGTTGACACAACCCCCTAGGAGGTTTTGGACCCATCCCAAGTGGATTGGTGTCAAAACCAATCCCCAAACGATGGGCGTTCTGCCCTCGGGCGCCCCCCGCACTGTTGCACTCCTAATCACCCCATCATGGAGCGATTAGAAATCTACATTAGATTTATTTACTGTTTCTTTTGCATCATGTTGTATGTGATTTTTTTATGCTGTTGTTCAATTTTCACTACATTCTGACCTGTTTTGATTGTGTTTTTATCGTTTTACGCATTCACTAACCTACAATGAGTGCCTTTGGATATAGGATAATATGGGTAGAATCTACCAAATCCGACCTTCTGGGTCATCTCAAAATTCCCCATTTTGCCTAACCCCAATTTTACAGGTATTTTGGAGGCCTCTAGATAGGACATTTTGGAGGTCGCTTTCGCACATTTTGTGACAGTCGCCAGCGTCCCACCCCGGAGTGATTAGAAATCCACGCATGATTTCTCGACTGTTATTTTTGCAATGTGTCCCTAATGATGTCTGGATTATCCTATTCAAGTTTCATCTCATTCTAACATGTTTTGATCTATTTTTTATTATTTCATGTATTCACTAGCCGGAAGTCTTGGGATTGCATGTTTCCTTCCATCCGCATATGCTATTAACCATTTTTTGTTTCTCTATACGTAGGATCTCAACACCGAAGGGGCATCAAGGAATGATGAATGCACTCATGCAAGCGGCAGAAACATTTGGCCCACCCATTTCAAATGTGGGCATGCGGAATATCCCGAAGGGAAGCGTACCATCCGTTGGTGTAACAAAATTGTATCGAACGCTCCGAGCCCCTGAAAGGGGGGGAACGTATTGTAACCAGATCACAAGCAACATTAATAAAAGAGGCTGCACTTTAGTTTTGCTTTACATCTCATTTCATTATGTCATTTTCCCTTTTCATGCACTTGTTCTTCACATTTTTGTAGGACTTAGCGTTTCATTATACATCTGATTTTGTTTGCATTGCATCCGGTATGCCATGCTTCCGTAGACATGCTTTCAGGAAGACCGTGGATCAAGGACATGAAGTGTGTCCCATCCATCACTCACCAGTGCCTAAAATACACCTATGAAGGGTAAGTTCATGTCATCTCTACAGACCTAGATCCTTTCAAGTACTACAATATGGTGCAACAGATCCTTGAGTTAACCTTGTCATCCATCCATCTGGATTTTCAACTGAATGAATCCATCCAAGGTCTAACTCTATCACCATCACCTTCATTCAATCCATTTCCATTTCATGCCATTCCATACTCATCATCAACATCCCCTGATATGCCCCTGGCATTAGTGAATCCTATACTAAGGGCTACAAGGAAAAGACCTATTGATGAGTCACAACCAACCATATCCACCATCTCCACATAAGATATTCCTAGCCCCGTAAATGAGGAGCCACCTTATGAGTTCAATATTGAACCAACTCAAGCCTCACTCCCGTACCCTCCTTATCCGTAGCCAAAGGTCACAGTGCACCTAGCTACCACTAGTTTGGGAGAGTACATGGTTAGGAATGTCACAACCACCCTTGCTATCAAGTCAGTGCAAGATATGGGTCAACCTCATCTTCCCATAGGTACTACCGTACCTCTTGGTCTTCCCCCTAATCAGATAAATTTCATTTATGGGGGTCTTGACTATGGCATAGAGCCTTATCAACTACAAGAAGAGGATGAAGAGCCTTTTTTTGAGGATATCAATTACATGTCCAACCTTGGATTCACCATGAGGTATCTTCACCTCTATAATTGTCATGGTTATGGCTTAGGATTGTATGAGTAGGGCACTCTTGTTCCTTACTAGCCCTAGTATCAAATACCTTATGATAACTCTAGTATGGGACACAACAAGCCAATTCCCTTCGATGTTCTCATGGATAGTTTAGATTGCATGAATCTAAACTTTAGGGATGAGCTTACACAAGATCCCTATGCCAACCCCAATCGCATCTACTCACTAGAGGACTACTTCCTCATACCCATAAGCAACCAAGAGATATTTTGTGATGTCATCCAATATTATGAGAGAGGTGAAGGTTCGCATACCCTTCCCCATGATAGTGAGGAAGAAGATCCAAGGTCCCCTTATGAGTGGATGTATGATGATGAGTCATATTATGGAGTTGCACCGATTGACTCTTCTAGTTTCAATGGAGAATATGCATGGATCATCCCTTTGGATGATGAATATGAGTTCTATTTGCGTATGTTTACATTACACCATTGCATCTATTGATAAATTCTACCTTTAGAGGAGTAAGCTTACCTAGAGCCACACCAATCACCTTTGATCATTCCATATCTGCAACAACCACCTCCATAGGTCTTATGACATATTGATGTCACTAGACACCACCAGCCACCTAGGGGAAATCATCCATCCATTAACATGATTTATGTTGACCTCCATGTGCCCTAGTGATATTTGAATAACCCATCAAAGCAATTGCAACTTGACTTGGGGGCAATTGAATTTGATCAAGGATATTCTTCCCCATCACCTTCCAAGTACTAGCCTTGCAATGAGATTTTATAGTCATTTCATTTCTCTCCTAGGCCTACTCAATATGTCTTCTAATATGAGGTCAAACTAGACATTCCAATTGATGATCTAAACCCAACTAATGACATTCACCTAATCCCTACTCCCCACCAGTTGGATGAGGGGTTGCATATGTCAATAGATCCAATGATTGACAAGGACATCGATTCAAATCCTGAGAATCCTTAATGTATCAAGTTAGGGGAAAGCTTGTACCCCGTCAAGTAGGTCGATTACATAGCCCTTCTCATAGACAAGAAGGAAGCCTTTGCATGGACTTACAAATACATGCCAGGACTGGATCCAAATCTAGTCACACATAATGTGAAGCTTGACCCCAAGGACAATCCAGTTAAGAAAAAGCTAAGAAAAATGCATTCGATAGTAGCCTTAATGGTGAAATATGAGCTACACAAAATGTTGGATGCCAAGTTCATCATATCAATGGACTATCCACCATGGCTTTCCAATGTGGTTCCCATCAAGAAGCCCAATGGGAGGATTCACATTTGCATGAACTTTTGAGACTTAAACAAAGTGAGTCCTAAGGAAAATTTTCCTTTATCGAGCATCGAAACCCTAGTAGATGCCATTATGGGCCATGAAAGGCTATCCCTCATGGATGGTTTCTTTGGATATAACTAGATTTGTATAAATCTAGAAGACCAACTCAAAATGGCATTCACAATGCCTTGGGAAACATTTTGCTATAAGGTCATGCCTTTTGGTCTTAAAAATGCTGGCACTACCTACCAGTGTGCCATGACATATATCTTCCACGATTACATGTATAATATTTTGGAAGATTACATCGATGACTTATTGGCCAAATTATTATTACGCCATGAGCATATTGATGTCTTGCACAAAGTCCTCAATCACCTTATTGAGCATAACATGAGACTCAACCCCAAGAAGTGCATCTTCGACATTACATCTAGAACACTCTTGGGATTTATAGTCTCTAAGAGAGGCATCAAAGTGGACCCAAATAAAGTCAAGGTAATCCTCAGGATACCTCTCCAAACTACCATAAAGTAGTTACGAAGCCTGCAAGGTAAGGTCACATCCATGAAGCACTTCATAGCGCAATTGTTGGACAAATTTTGATCCATGAACAAGCTATTGCATAATGGGGTCACATTCCATTGGGATGACGAGTGTCAAGATGCTTTTGATACAAATAAACAATATCTAGCTTTTCCACCAGTATTGGATCCACCCAGACCAAGAGTGCCATTATGCTTATACATCTCAACCATTGATATTGCATTGGGCATCATGTTAGCCCAAAACAACAAATTGTATAAGGAACATGCTACTTACTACCTTAGTCGTACCTTGGTCAGTTATAAAATCAAGTATGCATACATTGAAAAGTTATACCTAGCAGTGGTTTTCACCACCAATAAGCTACACCATTACATTCTTAGTCATACCACGTATGTTGTAGCAAAAGAGAATCCATTGTGATACATGATGATTCGTACTTATCACAACAGTCACACGGAAAAATAGATCATGTTGTTGATGGAGTTTGACCTAGAATTTATCGGATAAAAATCAATTAAGGGTTAGGTCATCACCAATCAACTCGTAGAGGCTCCTCTCCAAGATGAGTAGCCTCTTAGCATGGAGCTTCCCGATGATGGAGTCTTCCACATATTAGAATCACCTGATTCTAACGAGCTTGAGTCATAGGCTAATATGACTCTATTCTTTGATGGCTCCAAATGTGAGCAAGGGGGTGGCATCAAGATCATGTTTTTCACACCTCATATGGCTCCTATACTCCTATCATTCAAACTTGATTTCCTGTGAACTAAAAATAATACCGAGTACAAAGCCTTTCTCATAGATCTTCAAATAGTTTTCACCATGAAAATAACCAAGCTCAACATTTTCAGCAACTCCTTGCTCATTGTAAACCAAGTCAAAGGGATTTTCCAATGTAAGTGTCTAGTTCTACAAGCCTATAAAACCCTTGTGGATAAACTCTTGGAAAAGTTTGAATGGTATGATATCAAGGCACTCCCTCGCTCATATAATCATTTTGCGGATACAATGGCCTCCCTAGGGTACTTGATCCCATAGCACCCTATTGATGATATGACAACCATTAAGGTCGAAATGCTATCACAATCTGCAATTGAGCATGAGAACACTCAGTCCATGCCAGAAGTGCACATGATTCAGATTGAACCTCATCAAGACAGGTTCTCACAAATTCATGAGCGCTTGAATCATACCGCTTGGGGGTCTCTGTTCCCAAAAATTCCTTTTGATAGAAACACAATGCTATTCTTACAAGTTATTTTCCAATCAGAATTTGCTCGAGATGAACGTAAAAATGGTAAGCAATTCATGCAATCGAGGCTTCCTGACATCAGGACTGGTCTACCCAAATCAAGGATTACCTAAAGCTTGGTAATATCCATCCTGGGTTGTCGTATACCGCTAAATGAACATTCAAATAAAAAGTGACAAAGTGTGTCTTACTAGGAGATATTTTTTACCATCAAAGCTATGAAGGTATCCTCCTTTAGTACCTGGAGCATCAAGAGTCAGTTTGGGTAATCAACCAAGTGCATGATGGTACTTGTAGTGGCCATTTCAACGGTATGGCTTTCACAAAGTGCATTCTTTGCATGGGCTACTATTGGCAAACTTTAGAGTGATATTGTTGCACTTATGTTAAGAAGTACATAAAGTGTCAACACCATGCTAATGTTAGGATATCATCCTAACCCTTAATGTAATAACTTCCATGATGTAATAATTCCTAGTGAACGTGGGTAGTACCCATGATTAATATTTTGTAATGTTCTAAGTTTTAGCTTAGGTAGTGCCCATGACAAATGGCACCCTTTTTATGTAACACATGGTAGATAGGTGGCATTGTGCATGTAATTCGTGTGGCATTATGCATGTAATCCGAGTGGCATTGTGCATGTAATTCGAGTGGCATTGTGCATGTAATTCAAAGTGGCACTATGCATGTAATTCGGGTGGCATTATGCATGTAATCCAGGTGGCATTTTGCATGTAAGCCAACCTTGGAAGGAAACTCCTTAAATACCCGAAAGGGCACCAATGTAACCATCTTTTGCAAAATTAATGAAGTATTGAAGGAGGTTGCCCCCTCGAAGAGGCCTGCGATTCAATCCTATTGTGAGATTGTTCTTTATGCAAATTTCTGTTATATTAATGTGATGTTTATGTGAGTTATTTCCAAGCAATTGTGTGAGAGTGTGTTATTTGAGTTTATTTTATAGCGAGGATCTTAACAAGTGGTATCGGAGCGCTTTCCGGGGCCAAGTTACTGCTTGCATATTGCAATGATTCTTGCCATCCAATCCGTCTGTTAGGTATAAATTCCGTGTGTTTTTTCCATTCTATTTTTCCTTATTAAAAAAAATCCAAAAAAATACAGTGTTTTTTTTTTTCCAGACCAAAAACAAAAAAATATATTATTAGTTGAGTAGGTAGAAACCCTGTACCGGGGGTTTTAAAATATCGCGAAGGATCTGTCGTTATTGGCTAAGCTAGATAGCCCATAAAGCGTCTAGTGAAGTGAGGGGCGATCAGGCTCCAATACCCAGGCCTCAGACAGAACTCGCGCACGGACTTGAGCTCCCACGTATCTTCGGGTATATCGGGGAGACCATCTAGGATTAAACAAACTTTTAGCCATTAGGAAGCTCTTCGGCCTTGTATTACTCATAGTCTACGGGACAGCATCCTGGACGATTACCCTCCCGTATTGTCAGAGAGGCAGGTAGTGTGCTCAAGGGTATGTGTGGAATCCTCCTTGAGTAGTGGCACTGAAATATTGGTCCGAGCACTATTGTTCGTCACTGTCGGTATATTAGAGGGCCTATGGGTGGTACATACTCCTATACTTAGCATTCCCTGGTTATGTTAAAACTTCAACCTATAAAAAATGTAAAAATAAAAATAAAAATCCAAACATCCATGTTCGTAAACCTGCATTTCAAAAGTGAGCATATGAGAAAGGAGTCCTCTACTAAAAAAATAACAAAAGGACATGCATTCAGGATAATCCATGAGGGTGACACTTAAGTTGAAAGTCTGGAGAATAACGATAAAATTTACGATGGCGATCCACGATCGAGTCGATCGAGTCGAGAGAGGTCGGGCAGAATTCACGAGTCTTCGAGGTCGGAAACGGAACTGTCATATCGGTCACCTACAAAATACGAGAGAATCTTGAGTGTGAAACACGGCCGGTTATAGATAGTGCTCCGGTAGCCAACTTTTGCTCGGTAGCTCGGAATCGAGAATACGTAAACACCGTTAGACTCAGCAAAACAGGAGATAAAAAAAAAAAAGTCTGGGGTGCCAAAAAGTAGTGTTGAGATATATAGCTCATTGTGACCACCTCCTTACTGTTGATCATTTTGATATATAGCACCCAAGCACTTTTTTGGGCACTTACTAAAAATAGTAAGTCCTAAAAATTCAATTCTATTTTTAGTAGCTTGGTCACAAAAGGTCAAAAAAATGGCCCGGGGTACCCGTGGACACCAAAAAGAACTAGAACACTTGGAGTCCCTAACAAAAGCCATTGAGAACTTGAACTCGGCTTTTCACTCCATAAGGGAAGAAGTCCAAGGTCTTCGCCTAGAGCATGAGGCCACTAGCAATCGCTTGGAAGAAGCATTGACAGAAGTAGACAACAAAGCGAGAAGAGAACCACCCAAATCGGAATACCAAGGTGAGAGTTCTACAAGGAATCGTGACCATGATCCACCCTTTAGAATGCCCAAATTGGACTTTCCCAAATTCGGTGGGAAGGATGTTGATGGGTGGCTATGTCGGGTTGACCAATTCTTTCGACTTCATAATGTACCCATATTTCATCGAGTCCAGGATGGCTTCCTTTAACTTGGAATGCGAGGCTCTACACTTGGTTTCAATGGTTGCGTCTTGCCTACCCAAATCTCTCTTGGGAGGATTTTGAATCCCAACTACTCACTCGATTTGGTCCTAGTGAGTTTGAGGACTTTACGGGAGCCTTAACCAAACTACAACAAACAGGGTCGGTCCGAGAGTACCAAGCTCAATTTGAAAAATTGGCCAATAGGACAAGAGGATTGAGTGAAGGGTTCTTCCAGAGTTGTTATATCAGTGGGTTGAAGATGGAACTCCAAGCAGAAGTAAAAATGTTGAAACCACGAACTATGATGGAAGCTATCAGTTTGGCCCGTCTGGCCGAATCTAAACTCTCTGCCCAAAGACGCCCATCAAAGTTTCTGCCAAATAGACCTTCATTTCCTCCTAGAGCCCAACATCCAGTTGATAATAAACCTGCTTGCACCAAAGCGCCTCACCACCGAAGAGATGGATGCACGTCGTGCCCAAGGATTATGCTACAATTGTGATGAAAAGTTTTTCAAAGGGCATAAGTGTGCACACAAAAAACTGTTCCTGATAGATGTTGAAGAACCGGATACCTCTGATGAGAGTGATAAGGATGAGGACCCTCCAGAAACACCTCCTCCACAAGAAGAAGTGAAACAGGAACCTGAGACAACAATTACAGTCCATGCCCTTGCAGGCATCACTACTCCTCAAACCATGAAGGTTACGAGATTTTTCAAGGGTCAACGTCTTTCCATCCTTACGGATTCGGGAAGCACGCACAACTTTATTGACCCTAGAGTTGCTCAGCGGGAAAATTGCTATATCCACACTTGTAATTCCTTTGAGGTCATGGTAGCCAATGGGGGAACCTTACCTTGTAAAGGTAAGTGTCGCAATGTTAAAATCCAGGTAGGGGACTATGCACTCAAGCGGGACATGTTTGCCCTCCGAGTTGGGTGGATGTGATATTGTTTTGGGATCTCAATGGTTGAGTACGTTGGGCACTATCGGTTGGAACTTTGTTGAATTTTGGATGCAGTTCTCCCAGAACGGACAAACACACATCATCAAGGGCTCCCCAGCAGGAACACCTCAAATTATCAGTTCAAACGGCATGGAGAAATTGCTCAAGAAATCATCACGTGGGGTCATTGCACAACTATTCTCCATCCAACCATCCACATCCCCAATGGGTGAAATCCCACCAGACCTACAACAGATTCTCCACAAACATGAGGCCATCTTTTCAGAACCAACCACACTTCCACCGCATCGCTCTCATGACCATGCCATTCCATTACTGCCAGATAGTACACCTCCCAATATCAGACCGTATAGGTACCCCCATGCCATGAAGTCAGAGATTGAGAAGATGATACAGGAATTACTCAAGGCGGGTGTCATTCGGCCTAGTACTAGTCCCTACTCTGCACCAGTCTTACTAGTCCTCAAGAAGGATGGCTCTTGGCGCTTGTGTATTGACTACCGAGAACTCAATAAGATAACTGTCAAGGATAAATTTCCTATCCCTGTGGTTGATGAATTACTAGATGAATTACATGGGACCATGTACTTCACCAAGCTAGACCTCCGCTATGGGTACCATCAGATCCGGCTCAGGGATGAAGATATTCCTAAAACTGCTTTCCGCACTCATGAAGGTCATTATGAATTCTTGGTAATGCCATTTGGTCTCACAAATGCTCCTTCCACATTCCAAAGCTTGATGAACAACATCTTTCGCCCTTTCTTGCGAAAGTTCATCCTTGTGTTCTTCGATGACATCTTGATTTACAGTCACACATGGGAAGAGCACCTCAATCATGTAGATCGAACCCTCCAACTATTGGCCGACCATAAACTATTTGCAAAAAGGTCCAAGTGCTCCTTTGGTTTGGCTGAAGTAGAATATCTGGGACACATTGTCTCAAAGGATGGTGTCAAGGTTGACCCTAAGAAGATCCAAGCAGTCCAAGAATGGTTGAAACCTCGCACACTCAAAGGGCTTCGAGGATTTTTAGGGCTTACAGGATATTACCGTAAATTTGTCTGCAATTATGGAAAGATAGCCGCCCCCCTCACCTCCATGTTAAAGAAGGATTCTTTTACTTGGACAGGGCCGGATGAGCAAGCATTCCTGGACCTCAAGCATGCCATGACCACCACTCCAGTTTTAGCCATGCCAGACTTCTCTAAAAAATTTGTCATTGAAAGTGACGCTTCTAGTCGTGGTATTGGGGCAGTATTGATGCAAGAAGGACGCCCTTTGGCTTTTACCAGCAAAGCCCTATCTGATCGTAATTTGGGGAAATCCACATATGCCAAGGAAATGTTGGCAATATTGCATGCAGTCCTGCATTGGCGGCCTTACCTCATTGGGCGCCATTTCTCAATCAAAACTGACCACCAGAGTCTGAAATACTTTCTAGAACAACGAGTTGCCACCCCTGAGCAACAAAAGTGGGTATCAAAACTCATGGGCTATGATTATGACATCACGTACAAAAAAGGGAAGGATAATCTTGTGGCAGATGCTCTCTCTCGCCAATTTGAGACCCTTAGTATGTTGTGTGCCATCTCTGCACCCTTGCCCCAATGGATTGAGCCCTTACGTCGGGAAATACTTCAGGATGCAGATTTGAAAGACCTGGTTGCTTCACTTCGGGATGATCCAGAGTCTACACCGGGATATAGTTGGGATGGCCAGGATCTGCGTTACCATCAACGCCTGGTTCTTCCTCCTAAGTCCCCACTTCGGGAACTCCTCATGAAGGAATCACATGCTACTCCATCTGCTGGCCATTCAGGGTTCCTAAAAACTTATGAGCGACTCAAGCGTACCTTCTTTTGGAAAGGTATGAAACAGGACATTCGCTCTTTTGTAGCAGATTGCGACACTTGTCAAAGGATGAAAGGAGAAACAGTGCGCTCCCCAGGCACTCTTCAACCATTACCGATACCAGATCAGGTGTGGGTGACATCTCCATGGACTTCATAGAAGGGCTACCTAAGTCTGGAGGCAAGTCTGTTATTTTCCGTGGTAGTGGATCGCCTTTCAAAGTATGCTCACTTTTGTGCCCTAACCCATCCTTACACAGCATCCACTATTGCCCAAATTTTTCTTGACTCCATATTTCGCCTTCATGGCATGCCCACCTCCATTGTATCTGATCGTGATCCCACCTTTACTAGCAATTTTTGGCAAGAGTTGTTTAAGTTGCAAGGGACTCGGCTCAAAATGAGTTCAGCCTACCATCCGCAAACGGATGGTCAAACGAAGGTTGTTAATAAATGCTTGGAAACCTACCTTCGTTGCTTTGCCTCCGATCATCCTACTCATTGGGCAAAATGGCTTTCCTTGGCCGAATGGTGGTACAACACTTCCTATCATACCGCCACCAAACTCACACCGTTTGAGGCGGTTTACGGGCGCCCTCCACTCACGCCTTCCTCCTACATTCCGGGCAGCTCCAAGGTCCAGGCCGTCGACAATACTCTGAGTCAACACACCGAGGTCCTTCGCCAACTCAAGCAGAATTTGAACATGGCCCAGAATCGGATGCGCCAACAAGCTGATCAGCATCGTTACGAGCGTAGTTTTGATGTGGGTGATATGGTCTTCCTTCGCTTACGACCATACAAACAATCATCCCTACAACTCCGCGGGTGTCAGAAGCTCGCTCCAAAATTCTATGGTCCTTATCGGGTTCTACAACGGATTGGTCCCACGACTTACAATTTGGCTCTCCCCTCCACTTCCAAGATCCACCCTATTTTTCATGTTTCCCTTCTCAATAAAGTTGTGGGCACAAAGGTACAGGTTCAATCAACACTCCCAGAGTTGTATGAAGAAGGCTCCATCTTACTTGCACCGGAACAACTACTGGATCGTCGAACTCGCACTCTGCGCAACCGTACCATCACGAGAGGTCCTGGTTCGGTGGCGTGGACTTCAACTTTGAGGATGCTACATGGGAGTCTCTCCATCAACTTCAGCAACGGTTTCCTCATTTTCAGCTTTAAGGACAAAGCTTCTTCAAGGAGAAGGGCATGTTAGGATCTCATCCTAACCCTTAATGTAATAACTTCCATGATGTAATAATTCCTAGTGAACGTGGGTAGTACCCATGATTAATATTTTGTAATGTTCTAAGTTTTAGCTTAGGTAGTGCCCATGACAAATGGCACCCTTTTTATGTAACACATGGTAGATAGGTGGCATTGTGCATGTAATTCGTGTGGCATTATGCATGTAATCCGAGTGGCATTGTGCATGTAATTCGAGTGGCATTGTGCATGTAATTCAAAGTGGCACTATGCATGTAATTCGGGTGGCATTATGCATGTAATCCAGGTGGCATTTTGCATGTAAGCCAACCTTGGAAGGAAACTCCTTAAATACCCGAAAGGGCACCAATGTAACCATCTTTTGCAAAATTAATGAAGTATTGAAGGAGGTTGCCCCCTCGAAGAGGCCTGCGATTCAATCCTATTGTGAGATTGTTCTTTATGCAAATTTCTGTTATATTAATGTGATGTTTATGTGAGTTATTTCCAAGCAATTGTGTGAGAGTGTGTTATTTGAGTTTATTTTATAGCAGGATCTTAACAGCTAACTTGACACAAGTACCTTCTCTAGCCTTACAATTGATTCAATTAGCTTGGTCGTTCTTGCAATGGGGTTTTGATTTAATCAAGAAAATCTCACCTGCATCCTTGGTCCATCACACATTCATCATTATGGCTATCGATTATTTTAAAAATGGGTGGAAGTAATTCCTCTTACCACTACGATAGGATCCTGCATAGCGTAGTTCATAGTGTACACCATCATTTGTCATTTTGGTATTCCATCTAAGATAATTTTAGATAATGGGACATCATTCAAGAATAAATATGTGTATGCTTTAACAACAAAGAATAATATTTAGCATAGCTTTTTGATGCCTTATTATCCATAAGATAATGGAAAAGTAGATACATCAAACAAAACATTGATTGTCATTTTGAAGAAAATAGTTAAGGAGAATCACACCGATTGGCACACACAAATACCCCTTGCTTTATGGGCCTACCACACTAGTATTTGTATGCCCACTAGGGCAACTTCATTTTTGCTAGTGTATGGTGTCGAGGCAGTCATGCCTCTAGAGCTATAAATCCCATCGCTATGCATATCCATGCAAGAGTTCATCGATGATGATACCATATAGCAGGCTCTCTTAGACCAACTTACGTTGCTTGATGAATGACACATCAATGCCCTCAAGAACTTACGTGTTTATAAAGAGTGACTTAAGAGAGCTTATAACATGAAAGTCCATTCTAGAGAATTTCAAGTTGGTGATCTTGTTCTGAAAGAGAACCAATAAAATTCTAATTTGTCACCCCATCTGCAGGACAAGTTTATGGAAAACTGGTTAGGTCCTTTCCTCATCACTAGTCAGATCGGACCCAAAATTTACCACCTAGCCTCCATTGAAGGAATCGAGTATCCCGAACCCTTTAACATCTTTCATCTATGGCCTTTCTATGCCTAGAGTGTTGTAGCCCACCCTAAAACGCTCCAAGGGTATCTACAAACTACTTGGTCAACTCAAAATACTCCTAGGTGGTATATGACCATCTAGGTCACCCCAAAATGCTCCAAGGGTTTCTACAAACTACTTGGTCAACCCAAAATCCTCCTAGGTAGTCTATGATGGTCTAGGTCACCCCAAAATTCTCCAAGGGTTTCTATAAATCGCTTGGTCAACCCAAAATGATCCTAGGTGGTCTATGACCATCTAGGTCACCCCAAAATGCTCCAAGGGTTTCTACAAACTACTTGGTCAACCCAAAATACTCCTAGGCTATCTATGACCATCTAGGTCACCCCAAAATGCTCCAAGGGTTTCTAAAAGCTGCTTGGTCAACCCAAAATTCTCCTAGATAGTCTATGACCATCTAGGTCATCCCAAAATGCTCCAAGGGTTTCTACAAACTGCTTGGTCAACTCAAAATGCTCCTAGGTGGTCTATGACCATCTAGGTCACTCCAAAATGCTCTAAGGGTTTCTACAAACTGCTTGGTCAACCCAAAATTATCCTAGGTGGTCTATGACCATCTAGGTCACCCCAAAATGCTCCAAGGGTTTCTACAAACCACTTTGTCAACCCAAAATGCTCCTAGGCAGTCTATGACCATATAGGTCACCCCAAAATTCTCCAAGGGTATCTACAAACCACTTGGTCAACCCAAAATACTCCTAGGTGGTCCATGATCATGTAGATCACCCCAAAATGCTCCTAGGTGGTCTATGACCATCTAGGTCACCTCAAAATGTTCCAAGGGTTTCTACAAATTGCTTGGTCAACCCCAAAAGCCCTAAAGGCATCTATAAGCCATTTGGTCACCCAAAATACGCTAATCACCTCTACTAATACTGTTGGTCACATGTACATACATATATATCAATCAAAACCCAAAAATATCATCAAAATATCAAAAATATAAAAATATTGCATTACACCACATTGGATACAATTGCATTATATAATCACTTGCATTAGGCATACTCATCATTGCACTTTGTATTTTAGAGTTGCTCATACATGTCTAAGCACCAAGACTATACATTTGTCATCATTTAAAAAAAATTATTCAAGTCACCATTCACATTATTCCATGTCACACTTATCATTTCCACCTACATTTCCTACTTTCATATTAATGTTCGTTTCACCTAGTCATTTGTTTTACAATGTCATTAGGGTTTTGGTCACTCAAACATCTCTAGTTTTCTTTTTAGATTTTGTGGAAAGCTAGCCTAATTTTTAGAAGGTAGAGTCTTGCTTAGATTGTACCTTATATACAACAAAATCCCAACACATTTTTCACACTAATATATCCCAGTTTTTCACAAGGAAAGACGAAACCTACGAAGTGGTCTAGGTTACCTTAAGAAAAAAATTTATCTTGCTCATCCCCCTATGTGAATGGTTCAAAAATGCTAAGAATTGATAAAATGACAAGCTCCTCCTTATCCAATTCCCCAAAATAAACAGTGGTTTTCACCACTATCAATAAGCAAAATCCTAAAAAGCAAAAATTAAAATCAAAATAAATAGTGATTTTCATCACTAACCACATCCCTTGCTCAAAGAAAACAAAATATAAAATAACCAGTGATTTTCATTGCTATGTATGAGAAAGTATCCCAAATTAAATAAAATAAAATAAGGGAGTCCTGAACTTGAATCCTTGGAATTCTCAGCATTTGACAAACCATAAGGTGATCCTCATTACAAGTTAGGTGGCATCAATCCTTCCTAGAAATGGCAGTATCCTTACACATGATGATATGTCTATCACATTAGCATCTTGTGTGTGTACATACCAATGTTTGCATGCGGATGAGCTATCTTTTGGTGGCCTATACTACCTAGTGGTCTAATCCAACTATGTACAAAACCTAGGATCGTGATACTCATAGGGTGATATTAAGTATAGATGGGTTGTGTCAATCCTATTTGGCACTGGGGTAACCTCATACTTGTCACAAAATGAACTCACTTGCACACATAGGGATATTGAGTATCTGGGTCATCCTAGCAGATTCATACCTTATCAAAAAGTCTTGCATGGTTAGTATATAATTTTTGACCAGTCAACTAGAATGTTTGAGTCTCATGAAAACCTCATAGACATTCTATAACATTTATGTTATCCATTCCATTTTATCACATTTCATTAGCTTACATTTCCACAAATCCATCACATCATCACATTTCAAAAGAATCAATGCATTTTATACAGTCTATGGTGCTAACATAGTGTGTCAAATCATTATACATAATTTCATCATTCAAATTAATCAATCATACATTTCATTAGGCATCCACACATATTCATATCATCAAAAACATCATAATACAAAAAATTGCATACATGATAAGCATCCATCACAATATCATAAAGCAAATATATAAACATTACATACATCTCATCAAAGCAATAAGGAAACACATGATGATAAAACAACTCATATATATATATATATACATATATATGGGGCAAAAAGATACATCATAATCATCGAGCTGCTCATAGGCTACAATAAAGTGGGTCCTCAGACCTCATACACCCAAAAATACAAAAACCAAAAAGAGCCATCAAAGTCTCAGTAACCATGGTCACGCAAGATCGGTACTACGACTCCCAACCCCACCCTCGGGTCGAGTCCACTAAGAACTCTCTAACCTACCACCACTTGCCCTATCTGCTATCTATGTAGAGCCTGATGACCCCATCCTTGCTAAAGACTATCTTGTACTACTCTTTCGACTCTGGTGTGATCCACTTGTAGATGGATGATTTGGTATATGCTACCTTAGGCTCACTATCTCATCCTCCAAATCATCAGTGTAGATCCATTCCTATCGACATCACACCTGGTAGGTCTCCACTAAGGCCTAGAGTTGTGCCACCTCCTCCCATAGCTTGGTCATCTCCCCTATGCTAGGTCCCTCTCATCTAGAGCTCCAGGATCTCAACTATGTCCGTAAAGCCACTATCTCTACCTGGGCATCCTGTACCTATGTCTAAATGATATATCTCTCCTTTTTAATACTAATTAGCTCATCCCATAGCTCGGTATCGGTATCACCTCATGCGACCTACTATGTCTGCACCCCCTAGTCCTTAACATCATCCTCCAAAAATTCATCCTAATATCCTAAGTCCATGAGGTCTACCTGCTCATCTGCCACACGATGATATCCATATTGCTCACCTGCCTCTGTCAGACCCTCATTAGGAACATCCTATTGAGTCTCCACTGCTTCCACTACTACATCTCCTCCTATTGGTCCCTATCCATACCACTAGCACATCACCCACCAAGAGGCATACTAATCTATAGTATTGGCATTGTACAAGTCTAAAATGTCTACTACAGGATCTACATCCTCCCTAAATACCTCCACCATCAACCACCTCAATGTCCTCTCATCCCCGTGATGTTGGTAGACCATTGGCTCACTGGGCAACCCCTATTGTAGCCTAAACTACCGCATGAACTAAGCATAAGGAAAGAACTCTCGCTCTATCCCATGTCGCGCAACCAACCATCTACCTCACCTCACCTGGCAGAGCTACACCTCAACATCAGACCATGCTAGAAAATCCCTGTAGGGTCTCCAAACTACATATGCTACTCTGAGTCTTACAAAATATTGGGCATAATGACCCACATTGCCTGTCTAGCATTGACTCTACCCTACCTCTTGGGCCCACTGCCATAGGATCCCATAGCTAATCTCCCTATCTGCCAGTTGTGTCTATGTCATCCATGGCAATCCATATGGCCTATCCACTACTATATGTTTCCATCCTAAAACTTGTAGTAGTAATGTACACCCCAAGCCCTTATACCTATGAAAAATGGATCTCATATAGCTTGTCATACAACTATGCTAGTAATGTCATCCCCCAAGCCATAACTAGTGGACAGGCCTATACAACTAAGCCACTAAATCCCTATACCAGAGTGAACACTAACTCTAGTAGGTTCTAGGGAAACCTTGCTCTTGATGATCCTGGTAGTAGCATGTTGGAGATCAAGGTCATCAACAGAGCATGTCTGATATCCAATACCTTAGCCTCATACCAATACCCCACTAGTATACCTCCACTAAGAGAGTCACATACTACCTCCTTCGTGACCCTGCCAAAGTATCGCTCCATAACTACCTCTCTCTGATCATGGTGAGAAGATACAATCACCTATCCCTCTATCAAAATATGCAAAATCTGATAGACATCCTCCAACATCACCTTTGTCTCCCCTATCGATAGATGGAAGGTGTTGGTACATGGATCTCATAGATCGATAAGAGTGGTCAAATAATTGTGGTCATCCACCATGATCTCTAACCACATCACATGCTTGAGGCCAATGGCATAAAGCCACTCCCATTCCATATTTTTAAATAACTCTCTCATGGTCTCAAAGAGAGTTGGCACTCGATACCGACTCTTAACCACCTGATAGAAGTAAGCCGATCAATAGCAAACACCAAAAATGCTTCAAAATGCCACAAAAATACCCAAAAATACCTCCTTTTCATGCTATTTTGTGACCATCCCACCTAGGTATGGCACCCAAATCTATGACTATCCCACCCAGGGACAGTCCCAAAATAGCCCAGGCTGGCCGTCCCACCCAAGGATGGCCCCCAAATTGGGCCAAAATTGGCCCTACCGACCCTCAAAAATAGCAAAATAAAACAATAACATTACACAAAAACATAAATAAACACAAAAATATGGAAATATTTCACTAATTAGGTTTAATTACCAATTATTTAGTGCACTTTGCCTAAAAATGAAAAACATCAAATCAAAGCAATCATTCCAATTTTAAAACTAGCAAAGTGCAGTAATAAAGTTAGTCTGTACCCATATCGCATCTGTTCCTCTACTGGATGAGTCTACATGTTGGATCATGGTTACTATGGAATGAGTTCAATAGCACTCCACTACATAGAATCACTCTCCTCCTCACCTCTCAAATTTCCAAGCTAGACATGCACAAATGAGCCCAAATCTCATATTTTTGGCTTAAATAGGCCTACAAGAGGCACCACCATCCCAGGGTGGTATGAGCACCTAATTGGCCAACTGTACCACCTTGTGATAGTTACAAAATGTGTCCTCATCCCACCCTGGGATGACCACCAGCAAATTACTTCAAAATAGGTCAAAATGCACCAAAAAGGTCCAAAACCCACCAAAAATAGCTCAAATTTGGTCAAAATTTCACATGGATCAAGAGGAACCTAAATTGCTCATGGATTCCTAGAAAAGTATTCACTTCACTCCCTAATAAGGCCATTTTTGGCTAGACCACCCCATGGGAATGAATTTTTCAGCTCCTTGCTTCCATGAGACATCAACAAAATCACCAAATACTCCATTTTCAATGGGTAAAACTGAAGGAAACCCTAACAAAGTCATCTGGGTCAAGCAACTCATAAATTTTATCATTGATAATTACCTCATCGAATTTTTTCTTGAGGAGGTAGTCATACTTAACAAATTCATAATCATAATCAACAATCAAACACTCAATCATGCAAATTACGTTCGTTCAACGAATCATTGACAAAGACAATCACACCCTTGCTTGGGGCAGCAAACAAGCACAAATTTCAACTAAATAAATTCTTGTCATTCTAGAAGCATGAAGTATCATAGGCTTTGCCTCTTCATGATTGAAAAATATCCAAGATCAAGTAAACCTTACTGAAGAGATTGTACTTGAAGCAAGTTCCTTAGCTTGTTAGAAGCAAGGATTCAAGAATGCATGTTCTTTTCCTGATTGGGGCATCTAAAGTTGGTTAGGATACTAAATATACCTAATTATTTAATATTTTAGTCATCTATTTTTTCTCAACACTGTGCTTCACACAATGCATCCAAAAAAGGGGCATTTTTAGACACTAAAATCACGTCAATTCGATTAGGAAACCAAAAGCAATGACTAGATTAATATCATATGGCCTCCTAGGGCAGCCCTTAAAGGTTACATGGTGGTCTTAACCACTCCTACAAGGTTTTGGAAGGCTCCAACCCACTTTTAGGAAGTTTTGGGTCATATACGCACCACTGTCCCGCCCAGGGACGAGGGTAGATCACCACCGTCCCACCCAAGGACGATGGCATGCCCTCATCCCTGGGTGGGACAGCCAGGGCCTTTGACCCAAAAAAGTCAAAATTAGGACAAATGGCACCCAAGGGCTACCAATTATCCCATCTATTTGAGCATGCAGGTCTAAGGGCATATAATCCTCATGACATCCTACATAATGGAGGCCAAATGGGGAGATTCTCTTCCCCCTCCAATGCATGCCAACTTTTGGACAAATGGTGCCTCCTGCCTTGCATGTCCTTGCATGCCCATTTGGCCATAGACTTCCTTTGGCTATAAAGTGGATCCATTTTCCACACAAAATATAGAGAGTATTTTTTAGACATAGCAACGAAGTACTACCAAGATTTCCCCTCAACATTTTGTGTTTTTTTCCCTTGAAATATCTACCTAGAAAAGGAGGCTTATGAGTGATCCAAGAGGTGTAATTTGCTTACAAATAAAACCAATTGAGTGAATTTCACCACAAAATTTTATGACAATACTAGTGAGAGGTTTTTTGACCAATTCATAGAGGAATTGGTGATAAATAATCAATAGAACTGGTGGTCGTCCCACCCCAGGATGGTCCCCATTCTATGATAGTCCCCACCATACCTACAAGGTATGAGGATATATTCATGCATGATTTTTATAATAATTTTAATTAAGTATATTCTAGGATAGATTATGAGGCTACTATCCAAATTTCATGTAATTTGAAGTTATATTGAATGAGATATTGTATTTTTAAGGTTTTTACAGGTTTTTAGAGACCATCTGAGGATGCACATAAATATATGACTGATATTGCTAATACATTGATATGGGTCCTCTTAAAATCTCATTTTACGTATACTATCCAATTTTGGTTTTATTTGGAGGTATTTTGGTCCATAAATTGCTCATTTTGGGTTTTGCAGGCTTAGTAGGAGCATTGCAAATGCGCCATGGATTTGGATGCAATTTCTATTCTGTTTGGTATTATATCTTCCCAAAATCATCTTTTATGCATGTATCTACAATTTCATATCATTTGGAATTTTTTTAGATAGGCACATTGTATATTTACACTTTCTAGTCTATAGTTGCATGTATTGCTTTTGCATGTTTCACATTACACACTTGCTATTTAACGAATATGGTTTCCTTGTGTGTAGGTGCAGGCTTTACAGTGCATGAGGAAGGATCATAGTATCAGAATATCAAAGAAAAAAGTGGCAATATTAAATTTTTGCCCACCTCAATTGTGGGTACAAGGAAGAACATTGGAAGTACACCCAAGTTACTGAAAGGACTTGATCCTTGGGCACCCCATTTTGTAATAAAGTGTATCAATCTTGAGATCTCAAGGGAAAATTTATGTAACCATGGTTTGATCCATCGAAATAATAAAATAAAGCTTCATTTCTCATATTTTTCTTGTCTTATCACGTTTTACGTGAATGCTCCTTTTGTAATGCTCATTAGACATTAGCGATAGATGCATTTTGTTTAGCATCTTTAGGTGCACCGTTTTTCCCATACTTCATATGGTTTCCTCTTATGTAGTTTACCCTGCCTTCATAGAAGATCCTTCTTCCAACCAAGTGCTATCTCCTATCTAAAAAATGAGTTGGATAAGTCACAATTTCTCCCAAATTGCACTTATAATTCACTGGTTTCATATCCTCATGAACTAATTTATACCATTATCACTCTCTTGATAAGGTCACAACCATAATTTTTTTACCATAAAATACCATCTCTAGAAGCCCATCATTATTTATAATATAATGATTATGGGCACACATGTTTTACCACAAGGTGCCATATTTTATAATAACATTATCACTCATTTAATAATGATCATGGCCATACTTACCTCTTTGCAATGTGTCATTCCCTTTGATAAGAACATTATCACTTGTTCGATAATGATCATGGGCACACTTACCTCTTTGTAAGGTTCCATTAACTCCTATGAGAAAATTAACACTCGTTTGATAATGATCATTGTCATGCTTGCCTATTCACAAGGTGTAATTTAATTTAATAATGATCATGGTCAATATTGGCTCTTTGCAAGGTGTTGCTCACTCTAACTACAAGAGAACTAAATTAGGTTACAATTTCCTCAAATTGTACTTCTAAATTTAGTTAGTTGCATTACCCTCATGCACTAACTTAATTCATTATCACCCTCTTGATAAAGGTCATAGCCACACTTGTCTACCTACAAGTTGCTATTTTTTATAGGATCATTATCACTCAATTGATAATGATCAGGGTCACACTTGCCTTCACATAAGGTACCTTGCCCAAAGTCGCACATAAAGTTAAGGTTTATCCTAAGCACACTTAATGGAACCCTTAAGCCCTATGACCTAGAGCTCTGATGCCAATTGTAACAACCCAAAATATCCCAATACAATCTTTTTATAAAAGAGCACTTACAAAATGAAGGCTCTCAAGGAAGACACCCTTACTATAATTATCTCAGCATGCAAGGCTTCACCATATTTGAGTTCCAATTCACTGCAGATGAAACTTGGTGGATAGGAGGGTCCAACTCGTAATTTTTTGGGTTCATCTTACTGTTGGAATATATTACATCATTTGGTTTTTTACTAATGTACCTACATGGGTACATATTTAGATTAGGAATATAATAGGAGATAAATAGTTTATTAGAGTAATTTAATAAATGCACTAGTGTTAGAATGTGCAATGATGTAAATGTGCATGTAGTCCACATGTACATGAGTCGTAGGGTTGACTGAGAGGAAAGGACTCTATATTTTTATATAAAGGCCTCATTGTGAGTGTTAAAGGAGTTGTAGAGTGCATAGATTAGTGTATTAGTAGTCACAATGTAGCTCCATTTTGTTATCATGGAGGAGTTGTAAACCCCATGAGTGGAGCATTGTAATTTTTGTGAGCTTTCTTATATGAGCATTTCTAGAGCATTGTATCAAGTTTTCTATCATATTTTCATGCATGTTAAGTTTCATTTATCATAGTTATAATATTTTATGCTTATTTTTATACTTGTGATCACATTTCCTTTAATTTTAAGGATCCAAAATCTAACAGTGGTATCAGAGCCATGATGTATCAAAGAAAATCACAAAGTGATCACCATTACTATTGTGGAGTATTTGCAAATCGGACCAACCATAGTACATCGTTGCATGCAAATACCATAACAATAGATTTTTTATAGAAGTAGCTCTATATAGAAGAATATAAAGTAGAGAAAGCCACATGATTGATTTGGCTAGAGTATTTCCACAGAGTTGCAAACACTTGTGAGGACTATAACTCAACATTGCATCCACTAGATTGGAAATCCAACTAGTGAAGATTTTTTCTTTAGAGTCATAAAAATTTATTATTATTTCTAATATTTAAATGAGAGAGAAAATATTTTCTTAGGAAAACCATTGGGTTACTATCATCTAAGTTTTTCTTGTTGCAAAAAATTAACTCTTAGAAGGTCGGAAGTTTCCTACAACAGATAGAGAAGAACTCCATATTCATTGCCTTAAGGTCGACATTAATTTCCTCATGCAAGGAGTAAACATTTTGTTGCAAAAAAATAAGGATTGAATATTTGGAGGCCTAAGGAGAAAGGTCCCATTGAGATATGTATAGATTAAAGACTCCTATTTGAAATATTGAGGCGATATCTAGTGGCCAAGGAAACCACATTGAAGATTGGAAATATAAGAAGGAGGTCTTAAAAAAAATACCCCATTGAAGATTGCAAATCTAAGAAGGATTTCCTAAAAAAATACCCCATTGAAGATTGAAGAGACTTAAAGAGAAGAGTCCTGGCAAATATTGGAGATTGGTGATCTCCATTGAATAATTGAAAACTTCGCATTGAAGAAGAGGTCATGTTGGTGCAAAATCTACCTTTGGTTACGTTTGCACCCAAGACTTTGCCAACATTGAAAGACCGGGTTCAAAACAGAGTTTACTTGGTTCAATCTCCAGAGGAGGCTGGTTCCTTGCTTTATTTTAGGAAAATGGGGGAGAGTAAAGTGCATAAAGAGAGGGAAATATAGCTATTGCTAGGAATGTTTAGATGGTGCAAATTAGATAATAGCAAAGAAATATCTACAACCTTTTATAGATAAGCATACTTTGAACTATCAAAATCAGAATAACCATACCTCTGGTATAGATTTAAACAAGCTTAAATCTATTAGAACTGTTAATTTTGGATCCAGTGAAACTTTAAACATAGAAATTTAGAATAAGAATTAAGGCAATTTCTATTCAACATAGCTTATATAGCAATCAATAATCCATACATACTTGATTAAAACACCAGTGATCCAGAAACCAAAATGAGTAGTCTTTATTTTACTTTCAAAATTTTGTGTACATTACCTTGTAAACATCTAAGAGCCAACCATTTGTTAGGGTCACTCATCCTATATATATATATATATATATATCTTTTACATAACAGAAAAACTAAAATTTGTTACAATAATATGCTCGTAGGCTCATTTTGGTAAAGGGGCAATTAAGAGAGTATGAGATCTTCAAAAAAAAATGGTTGAGATCTTGTTACTGCATATTTGATTTGATATTTGTGGAGACATCATGGTCTAGTTGTCTTAAACTTATTTACTTTTGGTTCGTCAATCCTTGAAATCATGACATGTCACGAAATCACGATGTTTTTCTTGGAGGTGGACTACGTACACCAAAATGTCGTGATATCACAATTTTTTCTCTATAGGTGAACTACGGATGCCAAAATGTTATGATATCGTGATGTTTTCTCTGGAGGTGAACTGAGGATGCCAAAATGTCATGATATCATGATGTTTTTCCTTGCCTTTTCCTATAAGCTTCAAAATGTCATGAGATCGCGATGTTTTCCCTTACCTTCACCTGGGAGCTTCAAAATGTTGCAAGATCACAATATTTTCCCTTGCCTTCACCTAGGAGCTTTAAAATATTGTGATATTGTGATGTTTTCCCTTGCCTTCACCTGTGAGCTTCAAAATATCATGAGATTATGAATTTTTTCCTTGCCTTATCCTGGAATCTTCAAAATATCTTCAGATCATGATGTTTTTTCTTACCTTCACCTAGAAGCTTTAAAATTTCATGAGATCACGATATTTTCCCCTGCCTTCAAATATTGCGATATCACAATGTTTTTCTACACTTAGCCAAATTTTGATAAGACATCTCCTTACTCCCCTGGATGTAGTCATTTTGACCTACATTATTGGTGCCTCCTAGGGGAATTCTATTAGCTGAATGTTAGAATATAGAGCCTTTATCCATTGGGGAATGTATTAAAAAAAGAACAATGAGAAAAAAGAGAGAAAGAGGAGTGATACCAAGCAAAATTGTGTTTCTTTCTTTGTGCAATCATTCATCAGGAGTATCTTCCTTAGTTGATTTCTCTATGTCTTCTTGCCCCGGTGCTATTGTACTACTTGTTGAATATTTTTTAGCCTTTTTGTTCTTTTCTATCTCTTGAAAAACCTCATTATAAGCGGCACAAGCTCTTTTCCAAGCCTCTTCATCTAGGTCAGAAGTCTCCATGAAATTTAGGTATAAATACTCTAACTCTTCTACTTTGTCATAGGATAGGACTTTTGACTTCATGTACAACTCATGTAGGTAGGAGTTGATCTGGGTAAGGTCCTGAGCCATACTAAATATTTGGTCTTCTTGGACTATCTCTTTCCAGCTATCTATCTTTGATTCATCATCTATGAAAGCTTTCCAAGAATATTTCAGTTCATATTCACCTAAGAATTTTGAATCTTTATCCTAGAAACTCGGCATTCCGTAGTTCTCTGTTATACTTACATGTTTCAAGATTCCTTTGGATTCTACCTTGAGTTCCCACATTATTTTAGCACTCTCTTTCACCAAATTATACCTTTTGAAGAAACTTCTGGCAGCTATTTTGGCTTGGGACAATTTTTTGTCTTGGCCCTTGTATCCAAATTTTCCTTGCATGCTTTCTGCTAAAACTTGGATTTTGTGGTTGTCGATAGCCTTGCTTTCAGGAAGTTAATAGATGTAGTGAATTCATCTTCCACTCGATCCAAAGTCTCCTTAATATTGGCCAAGTATGATAATGTAGGCCTTGCTTTCAAGCCTATCTTCTATATGTCATTGAACATTTCTTTCCTGACCGCCTTGGTCTATTCCTTGGAAATTTCGTTGGTCTTTTCAGTGCCATATTGGATCTGCTTATGAAGGTCTTCTACCTACTTATTTAATGTCTGTATTTGTTCAACGGATTTATTTGGTTCTTGTTTATATGATGTCACTTCATTGAACATATGTTCCCATTTCTTTGCCTCATTTTTTAGCACCTTTTCAATTATTATTTGCTCATTTAAGGCTTCTTCCAAATGTTTCCTTGCCTACTCAGCTCTAAGGTATTTCTCCTTGTAATACTCAACATTTAAGTATATGGTCCCCATGTGAGCTTGGGATTTTCCCCACTCATCTTCTATAGGTAGCCGAGTGATATCTTTAGTGATTATCTCGGCTTGATAATACTCCAAGGTCATTTCTCCTTTAGTCTTGTGAACCAGTGGTGTCATATTTAGATTGAAACACTGCATATTGATAGGATCAAGGGCTATTCCTTCCTTGGTGTGAGCTATGTTCTTGGAATTTTGAGCATTGCATGACTTCAACTAGTCTGAAGCATTCAGGGTTGCTTTTTTCAATCTCTTGAGCTTAGCAATGGTAGGGTGACTTTTAGAAGAGGAGGTAGGAATGGATTGGAAGTTCAGGATAAAGGAATGGTGGCTATTAAGGCATCCATATTTTGTAGTCCTGCTAGTGTATCTTGGGGGGACAGCTAAGGATGCATTTGGGTTAGGTTGGGTTGATGATAGTGATGGTGAAGTTTTAGATGGGTAAGAAGCATCATATTTATTTACAGAATGGGAAGGGGAGTTTATCTGGGGATGAGAAGAAGAAGATGTACTACTATTGATAGGAGACATACATGCTATATTTTGCAGGCTCATACCTCTAGTATCTAGTGCATATTTAGCATGGATCGGGTCTTTAGTAGGGGTTTTTGCTATCTATTGCAAGCTCTTATCTCCAATCTCCAGGGCATATTTAGTAGGGACTTGTTCTTCGGGAGGGTTTTCTTCATTGGGGATAGAATTTTTAGTTGCTTTATTCAACTCTTGGTTACTGGCATCTTGCTGCTCATAGAGTTATTCTATTTTTTCCTCCGTAAATTTTTCTTTGTCCCCTGCCTTAGGATCTGTATGTAGTTTCTCATACATTTTTTTTATTTTGTCCCCCTACCTCTACAAATTTTGATTTTCTCTTTCTCTAGAGGAGATACATATTATCATCAGTTTTTGAGTCTGATGGGTAACAAGGAATGAATTTGTGAGCCACATTTTTTGGGATTTTTGTTTGATCTACATCAATTTCTTTTCCTTTACCTTGGCTAGCTCCGACCTTTTCAATGGGTACAACTGAGATTTCATTGATACATGGTGGGACTTTGTCTGGAAGAGTCTCAGACCATGTGGCATGATATTTTTCATATCTCTCAACAAATTCATTATCATATTTTATTCCCCATCTAGGGTGCATTTCAATTTGGCACCTCATCTACCACCAAGCTAGGATTTTTGCATGTATCCAGTATTTTCTCTTTTTCTTCATTATTTTAATGACCTTTTTATCTAACTTGTGGCCCAAATCAACTTCAGGGTTCCTATCCATCATATGATCGTAGATGCCATGTCATGGGGCCAATGGTTACATTTTTTTAACATGTTATTCTAGTACTTCATCTTCCTCATTATTTTTACCCTGCTTGTCAATCTATCTTTTTGATGAATAAAATTGTTTGAAAGGATTCTAGTTGAAGGAAGCCTATTTTTGTGCAAATCTGTCAATGGGGTCATACTTCCATTTTTGTAGAAATTATATTAACTTCAGGCCTTTTAGAGCTCAAGTGATTCACTCATGGTCCCTCTTTTTTGCTACAACGACTCCTTCAAAATAGAAAGGCATAAGACATGTGTCAATTCTGCCAATTCTTATGCCAAATTTATAGTTTATATATTAAGTTTGCCTTGCATACTCTAGATCTAATAGTACCTCAGTGACATAGTATGGAAGTAAGAAAGGCTTCCCTATGAAGGTGTATAGTCTGATGACTATTCCCTGCATTAAAATGAACAAATGTCCTTCTGTATGAGTGTGTTGCAGAGTATCCCACATCTTCTAAGGAATTCTCTACACTGTGCCATACATAATTTATAATGCGGGGCATAGTAATTCCATGTTAAAGTAGTAGTATAACTCTACTTTTGAGAGCACTATCATCCATTCGTATATAGGTAAACTATTTCCATATTTATCTTTGTGGGTTGTAGAAATGAACTCTAAATTTTTTGATTGAAAGAAAAATAAAATCCATATTAGGTAAGAAGAAAACCTAAAAGCTTTTGGATAACCCCTTTGAATCTTGAACAAGTCTGCATGTATCTACTGAGCCAGATATGACGACCAATCGAAGTAAATTGGCACTAATTTTTTATCTACATGGGAGGTGTCATAGAATTTAGGATTTGATATACACTGCACCATCGCGATCTACCATCCATATACTTATGTGTCCAATTATAATCCTACCACCATATCTAACATGGTGAAAAGTTCCTTATTTTTGAATTTCAATAGGGGAATTGGTAATTCTGGCAAAGTTCCATTGAGATGGGACTCTAACATATGCTCTTGCAGAAATAACTTGATATTAATAGTAGGAGTGTAATATTTGGCAGACGTAATTGGATCAAAATCTATGGTATTTATAGTGGGATTTCTATCACAACTGAATACGACCCTAACTGTATCAGTGTCTAGGATAAAAATAACATCCCCCTTGGAATTACTGACAATTCTATGTTTCACATTGTAAAATATTGCCATAGCTCTGAATAATTAAAGGTAGGGATGAACAGGGGTGCGAATATACAAAGAAAGTAGAGAGTGATAAGAGAATGTACTTAGATTTTATGGGGTGATGCATTTCACTACCCTGGTTTCCACATCTCTTTGAATCTTCTTTGAATTTTTCCATGTTACGATGGTATCAGTGATTGTGGGAATATGGGTCTATGAAACCACCCTCACTTTTATCGACCCTACGCTTTTACCTAGCAGTTGAAGAAAATGTGACCATGGCTCTTTGCTATGATTTTATTGTGAAAAACAAAATTGGAAGCAGTTCAAAAAATTTCAGAGGTCTTGGTAGAATTCGGGACCGCTAGATGTAGAGGAAAAATTTCAAAGAACATAGAGGCAAAATATTTTGTGGCATAAGTAGACATGCATGCATGTGTTAGGGTACCATGCATTAATTATAGTTGGTGGTGCACATTCAAAAAATAATTTTGAACATTATTGTATGCCTCGTTTCATGTTCCACCTTCAAAAAACCAACCACCATGCATCATTGTTTTCTTCGGTCCAATAACTTTGCGTCACCTCTCCTCCAGGATAATAATTTCGCATCACCTCTCCTCTGGGCCAATAACTTTGTGTCACCTCTCCTCTGAGCCAATAATTTTTTATAGTAGTACTTTGAGAGGCACGCATTCAAAATTCCAAGAAAACTGATTTTCCCATTAAAAAGTATCATTGTTTGACTTTGACCATCAGATGATGAAAATGCCATGATATCACGATAATTTCCTTGGAGTGGTCTCTGAATGTAAAAATATTGTGATATTACGACAATTTTCTTTTAAGTGGTCACTAAGTGCTAAAATATCGTGATATCTCGACAGTTTCCATTGAAGTAGCTATTGAATACCAAAATGTTGTGATATCATGACAATTTTATTTGAAGTGGCTGTTGAGTGCTAAAATATCATGAAATCATGATAATTTTCTTTTAAGTGGCTACTGAGTACTAAAATGTCATGAAATATTGATAGTTTCCCTTGAAGTAGCTACTGAATACCAAAATTTCATGATATCATGACAATTTTCTTTGGAGTGGTCTCTAAACACCAAAATATCATGATATTATAATAATTTTCTTTGAAGTGGCCATTGAGTACCAAAATATCATGAAATATTGATAGTTTTCCTTGAAGTGGTTGTTGAATACCAAAATATCATTATATCACAACAATTTTCTTTGAAGTGGCCTTAGAAAGAAAAGAAACAACATATTTACATATAATACATGCGAAGTGAAGAGAAACATCTTACTT
Organism: Wollemia nobilis; assembly: GCA_028583015.1. Lineage (NCBI taxonomy): Eukaryota > Viridiplantae > Streptophyta > Pinopsida > Araucariales > Araucariaceae > Wollemia > Wollemia nobilis. Next base: position 1,520,167 of record JAQPPZ010016361.1, read on the forward strand.
ATAGTACAACTTTAGATGGAAGTTGTTCACAGAGATGGGTTGGATCTGACCCTATTCATTTTTCAATTGGAAAGAGTTATGTTGTTTTCCTTTGATTATCTCAAAGGTTCCTTCATAGAACACATTAAACTTCTAATGGTTTCTAGTTTTTGCTTTTGTTTTGTTCCACCTTAGAACTAAGTCTGTGACCAATGCATCTAGGATACCGAATCTTGTGATTAGACTCTCAATGAATTCCATCACAAGCTCTTGATATGCTTTCTTGGTGGGTATTGCTTCAGCCCACTTAGCAAAATAATTAGTAGAATTTAGGATATATTTATTTCCAATGGACGAGTTGGGTTCTATTACCCCAATGAAATCCAAACCCCATTATTGAAAAGGTTCCTCAACCTGGATAGATTTCAAATGCATTGAAGCGTTTCTATTTCTCCCAATGTACTTTTGGTACTTTTTGTAGTTTCTAGTCACCCTAAAGGTATTTGAGAAAATGGTTGGTCAATAGCACCCAGTTTTGATAATTTTCAAAGTAGTGGTACTTCCTAAGTAATGTCCTCCTAACGGACCTCCATGGAACTCATCCAAGATCCTTTGCTTTTGATCATCTTTTATATATCGAAGAAATACCCATCTAGATTTTTTTGAACAATCCTTCAGGTAGTAAGGTGTAATTCAAATCCTAGATCATGTATCTCCTCCTCTACAAAGCATTCAAAATTGTTGGACATTTTTCAGTCTAGAAATATCTAATCAATTCATCGGCCCAGTTAGGCTCATGTAAGGGTTGATCATCCCCCAGGGATGTTTCTTGAGTTTGGTAGGCCACATATTCTGATGAGGCTTGTTTGGTGAGTTCTTGACATAATGCTCTGCCCCTCACTAGCTTGGTTGGATGGATCTCGACATCGTACTCTTCTATATTTGTTACCCAACCAGCTCTTTTCTTGCCAAGCTCTAGGGTTATGCATAGCGGCTATTTATCACTAAATTGGCTAAAATTAGGACTTTTAAAATTTGGAATTGGCTAATATTTGGGAACCTTGATCAGGACCCATTAGCCAAAAAAATTGGGTGCAATTTTTTTTTTGGGTCGATTCACCCCAATTTTATAATAATTTGACCATTTTAAGTTTAAATTTCCAACATTACCTCTAATAATAGTGAACCTTCTATATGTGTTTGGACAATGTTTGCCTGAATTTCGAAACTGATTCACCAAATTTTTATAAATACATTTTGGGGCCGATACCTTACGCATAACCCTACCAAGCTCTCCTTGTATGATGAAATTTCTAACATCAGGGTAGACCACATACACAATGGTCCTACTATGTGAAATAAAATGCTTGAAATTTTTTAACGACTTCATTATCGCGTAAACTTGCTTTTTTATGAAGTTATACTTTTCTTCGTGTTCCTGCATGGTCTGACTTAGAAATGCTATAGGCCTTTATTCATTTTCAAGCCCTTTCTAGGTAATAATTGTGGCATAACTCTCTTGCTCACCTATAATATATAAGATGAAACCTATGAAATAGTCTGGATTTACTAAGATGGATGCTTTGGCTATCTATTCTTTTATCTATTTGAAAGATTTCTTCTGTAAGTCTATCCACTTGAATTTAACATCCTTTTTTAACAAATTGATTATAGGTTTTATAATTTGCATAAAATATGCTATGAACTTACATATAAAGTTGATATTCCTGAAGAAGGATTGCAAGCCCCTTTTATTCGAGGGTAAAGGAAGTTCTAACAATGCTTTCACTTTGTTAGGATCTATAGCAAACACGACTTTAGAAATGATGTGACCTAGTAAAATTCCTTCTTCCATAGTAAATATGGACTTCTTTGGGTTCAAAGAGATACCAAAATCCCTGCACTTCTCAAAAATGCTTCTGATATGGTCAACGTGATCTTCCTTATGATGAGAGAACATTGTCATATCATCTAAGTATATCACTATGATATTGTTGATGTGTTCTCCAAAAGCCACATCCATTGCCCTTTAAAAATTTTCTCCAGAATTGGATAATCCAAAAGGTATTATCTGATAGGAGAAAGTTCCCCACTTAGTGGTGAACACGGTCTTGAATTGATCTTTATATTTGATCCACACCTGGTTATACCCAGAAAACCCATACAAGAGCGAGAATTTTTTTGCTTCTGCTATAGTATGCAAAGTTTGGTCTATTTGTGAGAGAGGATAATGATATTTTAGTGAAGCTTTGTTCAAGTTTTATAAGTCGACACACAATCTAATATCTTCATTATTTTTCCTAACTGGAACCAAGTTAGCTACCCAAGTAGAATGCTTGATAGGGTAGACAATCTTAGCTTTGAGAAACTTCAATAGTTCCTATTTCATAAGAGCTTTGATCTTAGGATTCATTGGTCTTTCCTTTTTTCAAAAGGGTTTGACACCTTCTTCGAGCTCAATTGTATGTTGTATGGTCTCTTTAGAGTAGACTTTAAGATCACCATAATTCCAGGCTATGATATCAAGGAATTCTTTGCATAATCCTTAAATTTGGTCTAATTTTTCCTCTGTAGTGTTTACTCCCACTTTAATATATTTCTCTGATTCCATTTGGACCTTCTTGTATTTTTTTTTGTCAACCTTCACCTTATGGCCAGTTGACCTATCATTGTTATCAAACAGGATTTTGAGAGTGATAAATCATTTTGGTATATGGTTGTTTTTCAATTGGATCATGCCTGCATTTTCCTCATCTTTAGACAATTTGTCATTTGGGAAGTTCATATCGTGGACAAGAAAGTCCACTATATGTTCATCATTTTTTAATATCTACCAAAAGGTATCTCTAACTAGTATGGAATTCCTGTAGATTAGTCTAACTATTTTAGACTTCTAGATAATGTTGTTGATAGGGCAAAAATTTGCGCCTACTGAATCCAATAAATTTGCATGAGTGTTCTTTTCTCTAGGGATCACTTTGAGATTTAGAGCTTCAAAGGCTTCTAGGAAATCCCAAAATTTGTTCCTATAATATTTAATGTAATTTTTCTTACTCACACATTTCTCAATGACCTAATTCACTATTAATTCAGAATATCTAAAAATATAGAGTTGTTTAATACCCAACTTCTTGGATTTCTTAAGGCTAAACAAAGTACTTCATATTATTTTACATTGTTAGTGCAGCTCTAGGATAACTGATAAGATAAAACCTTCTCTTCACCTATTGGAGATATTAAATAATACCTACTCCAGCTCCATTTTTGCATCTGGCATCATCGAAGAAAATTTTCCATAGTTGATCGGTAGATGGGTCTACCTGGCGGAGAGGAGTGGGGTTGCTTTTCTCAGGTTTCATAATTGAGTAGCTTACAAGATCTGTTTCAATCATGGCATTGAAGTATTGGAGAGATAATTGGTCTTCTTCTTACAGTATGTTTAGAGCTTCCTCCATCAAGTTTAAGTCTTCCAATTCCTCGATCATCATGTTTACTATAGTTACTTGTTTCCCTTCCTCTTCAATTTTTTCAATATGAAATATTTAAGGTTTTTCATTGAATATTTTTACTCTCTTACCCTTGAATGGGATTTTCAAGTGTGAGTAATCCAATGATAAATATCCTCCTATTTTGATAGTGAATTCTCTGGAAAGATACATACCAAAATAAGGTTCTAAATCTACTGCCACTACCTCTTGTATAATTATGAGTTGAGGTAATCTATGTAGAACTATTGGGATATGGTTTTGATAGGAGTTCTATCTAGTTATAAGACACTAGGGCTGCTCCTTGTGTATTCCATCCCCATGATGTCGCATACAACTTTGAATATCACAGTGGTTGCAGCTCCTGAGTCTATCATGTTGGAAATATGAGCACGTTTTGTTGTCATTGATGTCAAGAGTCAGTTTTAGTGAGCAGGACAAAATGAAGGATGTCAAGGATCCATTTCAGTGAGACGTGCAAGAGAAATATTGCCTCTAGAATTAAGGAAAATAATATTATAATATCCCTTATTATAATATTCAAGGTGCTCATATGAGGTCTAAAGAGCAATAGGAAGGCCCAAGAAAAATAATATTATAATATTTTATTATAATATTAAATTTCTAAGGTTAAGACCTATATATTAAATTAATTATAATAATTTACTTATAAATTAGTTTATGATTTAATTTAATAACCCTAAAGGTTAGGGTTATAAGGGCACAAAGTTTTAATTAATTTTAATTAAAATCAAATTTAAAAAGGTCACCGATGTTTTGAGCACATGACATATTGCATATAATAAGGGGTAAGTTTCATTGCAAATAATTATCCATGTGATCCATCGAATGCCATAGATAATTGTGCACAAAGAGAAGAGAGTATCGTGTGTGTTTTAAAAGGTTTATTGAAGTAGAAAAAATGATAAGTGGGGATCCCACTTCACATTGCAAGGCACTGGGTAGCACGGTTGGCATCTAGTGGCTGCTCTAAGGCGTACACAGGTGCAAGGTTAGGGTTTCAATTCTTATAGTCTTTATTTTTGGCAATCAAAGAGTTTTGGTCTACACCGTCGGGAAGAAACAAAGGGAAGGTGTGTGCCTTTCCATTTGTGTGTAGGCACATAGTCCACTTGGTGGGTGTGCACTGTGGAAAGGCACTTGGATAGAGGGATTCACATATTTGAAATCCACCGAGGCCTTTTTGGTAGTTGGACTAAGGTATGCACTCACATTGCTAAGGTTTGATTATTGCATCAAAAAATTGCAAAGGTGGAAATTAATTTTTAATTCTTAAAGTTTTGTTAATTGGAAATTGCATATTTAAGAAGTATTAAAGAGTTATATAAGGGAGATAAAAGGGTATGCAAAGTTTTATTTTTGTGTTTGATTTATGAGTGGTTAAAGTTAATAAGAGGAGAAGGTGTGCCAAGGGTGTTAGATATTTTTGTTGAAATAAAGTTATATTATAAAGATTGTTTTGAAATGAGAAATAAGGCATAGTTGATTTTTTTTTTTTGACTTGGTGAAATATTTTTGAAAGGAAATATTAAGGACAAATTTTTGTTATCTAATCCTTGAGATTGGAAAAGAGAGTGATTGTGATTGAGACAGGTTTTAATGTCAAAACTTCATAAAATAAAACGTATGGGCATATCTTCCTTGTGAGTGGAATATTGTTGAATGTTATGAATGCTAAGTTGGAGTGAAAAGTATTATTTCATAAGCATTATTGAGTTTGGTTTTTTGAAATGAAATTTGATACTAGAAACCTTGTCTAATAAGCATTGTTGGAAATATTGAAGTAATATTTCATATGCTTGAACTAGGGTTTGTGAAATATCATGAGTATCATTGTTATATGAATTTGAGAACTATATTGAACTAGGGTTTTTGAAATATCATGAGTATCATTGTTATGTGAGGTTTGTTTGATAAGCATTGTTGACTAAGCTTTCATTGAGTGATTGGTTGAGTGGAGTTGATTGAGCTTAGTTGATTGGAAGTGTTGGAGTAATATTTCAAGTTCTATGAAATAAATTGTTCCTTACTAATTTGAGAAATATTGAAAGTGATTGAGTGTGAAACATATTGAGTCTTTAACAATTATCCATATGTTTATGTGGTAAAGTAAGAGAGATTGAAAGTGATTGAGCATTGTTGTAAGTGTGAAGCATATTGAGTCTCTAACCATTATCCATATGTTTTCATGAGATTAAAAAAGATTCTATGTGAAGCTTGTTTGTGTGATTGAAGATGTTTTCTGTGATAGATTGAGTTGATTTGTATAAAGCTTTTGTGAAAGCTAGTGGACATATTTGATTAAGTCCTAGAGTGGACTTAAGGACTGAGTTGAGTAAGATTTTGTAGAAGCTTACAATGTATATTTGAGGTAAGTCTTGGTGAAGACTTGTTGAGAATATTGGACAAGTTCTAGTGAGGACTTGTTGAGTAGATTGAGGTAGGTATTGGTGAAGACTTGTTGAGCAGATTGGACAAGTTCTAGTGAGGACTTGTTGAGAAGATTTGAGGTAAGTCTTGGTGAAGACTTGTTGAGTAGATTGGACAAGTTCTAGTGAGGACTTGTTGAGCATATTTGTGCTAGATCGAAGAATTGTGTTTAGTGTAGATTTGAGGATAGATATTGAGCAAATTTGTGCTAGATCAAAGGACTGTGTTTAGTGCATATTTGAGGACAGAGATTGAGCATATTTGTGCTAGATCGAAGGACTATGTTTAGTGCAAATTTGAGGATAGAGATTGAGCAGATTTGTGCTAGATCGAAGGACTGTGTTTAGTGCATATTTAAGGATAGATATTGAGCATATTTGTGCTAGACCAAAGGATTGTGTTTAGTGCAGATTTTTGCTAGACCAAAGGACTGTGTTTAGTACAAATTTAAGGACAAATATTGAGAAAATTTGTGCTAGACCAAGGACTATGTTCAATACAGATTTGAGGACAGATATTGAGTAGATTTGTGCTATATCGAAGGACTGTGTTTAGTGCAGATTTGAGGACATAGATTGAGCATATTTATGCTAGACTGAAGGACTGTGTTTAGTATAGATTTGATACAGAGCTGAGAGTAAGATTTGGAGGTGACAAAGTAGAGGATAGTAGTCTTTAGTGGATAGAGATCCATTAGCTAGGTCAGTGAGGATAGGTCTTCTAAGTGATGACAAGAGTCTTCAGTGGAGAGAGATCCATAAGCCAATGCAGTGGAGGCAATAGTCTTCTAGAGGATCACCCGCTAGAGCAGAGGATAAGGAGTTCTCCTGTAGATAGAGATCCACAAACTTGATTAGAGAATTGGTGTCTCCTTTGGATAGAGGTCCATAAACATTGTAATAGAGAAAGGATTCCCAAGATATTTATTAAGAAAAAATTAGTGAAATATTTTCTTCGTGGAGTAGCCCACATTGGGTGAACCACGTTAAATTGGTGTCTCTATTGTGTATGGTGATTTGTGCATTACTTTAATTATTGCTATTGATATTTCCATTGATATATTGCATAATATTGTTTGGAAAAGAAAAGTAAAAAGTGGTCTTATACTGTTAACACCCTCCTCAGTATAAGCTTGTGTTCTTCAATTGGTATCAGAGTGGGTTTCTTCGAAAGAGTTTAACAACTTAAAGGAAAAGCTTACAAGAACACATATGGATTCTCAGAATGGATCATCAAGTAATTCAACACCATTGTTCAATGGGAACAATTATATACTATGAATCACAAGGATGAAGTTTCATCTAATGGCACTTGGAAATGAAATATGGGAAGTAGTTGAAAATGGATACACACCACTAGCAACTCCACCTACAGATAAATATGGTAAGCTTATACATAATTACAGTTAAAAAGCAATGAATGCAATTCAAAAGGGCTTACATGAAATAAATTTTATAAATATTATGCTTTGCAAATCAGCAAAGGAAATTTGGGATAAGTTGCAAGGCATATATGAAGGAGATAAAAAGGTCAAAAGGGCAAAGTTGCAAAATTTCAAGAGAGCTTTTGAAGATCTAAAAATGAATGATGAGGAAAACATTGTTGCATATCTACTTTACATGGATGAGGTTGTTAACTCCATGCAAGAACTTGGGCTTTAAGTTACAGAACCTGATGTGTGTGATAATATTCTAAGGTCACTTCCAAAAAGGTTTAGTGAAAATATTTTAGCAATAGAAGAGTTGAAATATATTGATATTTTGACAAGGGATGAACTACATGGAATTCTCACAACATTTGAGATAAGAATAAAAGAGGAACCTATTCCCTAGAAAGAAGAAATATTTAAAGCCACTAATAATACTAAGGGTAAGAAGTCAAATTTAAGCAATGAGCTATCCAATGATGAAGAAGCAAATTATGGCAAAAGGAACAAGGGCTAAAGAAAGTATAAAGGTACAAAATTGGTTAGATGTTTTAAATGTGGAAAATATGGTCACTATGCACCTGATTTTCCTGAAGCTAGAAATAGCAGTGGTGATGAGAAACGGGATCATAGAACAGGGATGCAAGAAATCACAGGTACAAAAATAAAAATATGGATGGACAAAGCACACAAGGAAAGAAGTTTTTCCAAAGGCATAAGAAGAGTTTTTATGCAGACAATGTAGGTAAGAGTTTAAGTGATAGTGATGATAGTTCCTCAGATAATGATAATGATGAAGTTCTATTTTTGGTAAAAGAAAAATAAGTGGTTCAAAAAAGGTCACCAATAATCCTCAAGTGTTTTAGATGTGGTAACTTTGGTCATATTGAAGATAGTTGTACAAGGAATGGATTTAGTTTCAGTGATGATGAAAATGAAGATACACTTGAAGGACCAGAAGAGAATATTATTATGACAATAGGAGAATGAAGTAATTCTAGTGGAAGTAAATAAAAAAGGAATGAAGATGTTTTCAAAGGCAAACAAATAGAGGAAGAATTAGAGAAAGGAGAAGTTGATCTTGAGGGTGAGCTTATTCATGCCCTTGATGCATTAAGGGAGGTAATAAAGCAAAACTCAAAACTCAAGCTTAAGTTTCAAGAATGTGATGAAGAGAAAGGAAAGCTTATAGAGGATCTAACCAACTCAATAGCTAAGACAAGGAGATTCAAAGAGAAGTTAGAAGCAAAGGTTTTAGAATGTGAAAGGTTAGAGAATGATGTAGCTTCTCTAAGGAATGAAGTAAAAGAGTCTAAGGATAAGTTACACAAGTTTGGGAGAAGCTCAAAGAAATTGGATAAGATTATCAAGACACAAAAATTGACATCAAATAAGATAGGTCTTGGTTTTAAATAAATACAAAAGAAACAATGAGAGGAGCCAATATCAAGTTCTAAAGAAGAAGAAACTTCAAAAGAAGAGAGTGTAAGAGAGAGTGAGACTTCTAAGGATGAGTTGGACAATAAAAAGTTCAAAAAGGAAAGGAACAATGCACAAATGAGGAACATATGGAATAGGAAGCAGCAAAGGGCAGAAGATACTAAGAGACCAAAGAGGTCAAGACAAGGTAGTTTTAATGGATGATGCTTCTCACGTCATAGGTTTGGACACAAAGCTACACAATGCAAGACACATGGAAAACAAGGAAAATGGAAGTTTTATAAATAGGTAACTTTTTCAAGGGTATTGCTACCCTTGTAATCAATTTGATCACAAGGCAGTGAATTGCAGGGTTCATGACATGAATAGATATGGCTTCACTAGGAGAAATCTCAAGACATTTGCACCTATAAGGAATAACAACATTAAGTGTTATAAGTGCAATAATGATGGACATACAACAAAGTGGTATAGAGCAAAAAAAGGTAATGGAAATGATAAAAGGAAAATGGGTTGCCATCAATGACAAAGGGGGAGATTGTTGGAAATATGAGCAGGTTTTGTTGTCATTGATGTCAAGTGTCAGTTTCAGTGAGCAAGACAAAAGGAAGGATGTCAAGAGTCAGTTTCAAGTCGTGCAAGAGAAATATTGCCTCTATACCTAAGGAAAATAATATTATAATATCCCTTATTATAATATTCAAGGTTCTTAGATGAGGTCTAAAGAGCAATAGGAAGGCCCAAGAAAAATAATATTATAATATTTTATTATAATATTAAAGGTCTAAGGTTAAGACCTATAGATTAAATTGGTTATAAATTAATTATAATAATTTCATTATAAATTAATTTATAATTTAATTTGACTAACTCTAAGAGTTATTAAATTAATTATAAGTTAATTATAATTATTTAATTATAAATTAGTTTATGATTTAATTTAATAACCCTAAAGGTTAGGATTATAAGGGCACAAAGTTTTAAATAATTCGAATTAAAATCGAATTTTAAAATTTCATTGATGTTTTGAGCATGTCATATTGCATATAAGAAGGGGCAAATTTCATTGCAAATAATTATCCATGCAATCCATCGAATGCCATAGATATTCATGCACAAAGAGAAGAGAAAGTATCATGTGTTTTTTAAAAGGTTTATTGAAGCAAAACAAAGGATAAGTAAGTGGGGATCCCACTTCACATTGCAAGGCACTGGATAGTGTGGTTGGTAGTTGAGGGATGTGCTAAGATGTACGCAGGCGCAAGGTTAGGGGTTCGATTCTTGTGGTATTCATTTTTGGCAATCAGAGATTTTTGGTCTGCACCATCGAAAAGAAACAAAGGGAAGGCATGTACCTTTCCATTTGCATGGAGGTATGTAGCCCACTTGGTGGATGCACACTGTGCAAAGATGCTTGGATAGAGGGATTCACGTGTTTGAAACCCGTCGAGGGATTTTTGGTAGTTGGAGTAAGGTATGCGCTCACATTGCTAAGGTTTGATTGTTGCATCCAAAAATTGCAAAGGTGGAAATTAATTTTTAATTTATTAAAGTCTTGTTAATTTTTATGAAGGATTAAAGAGTTATATAAGGGAGATAAAAGGGTATGCAAAGTTTTATTTTTGTGTTTAATTTTTGAGTGGTTAAAGTTAATAAGAGGAGAAATAAGGTGTGCCAAGGGTGTTAGATATTTTTGTTGAAATAAAGATATATTATAAATATTTTTTTGAAAGGAGAGATAAGGCATAGTTGATTTTTTTTTATATTTTGACTTGGTGAAATTTTTTTGAAAGGAAATATTAAGGATAGATTTTTATTATCTAACCCTTGAGATTGGCAAAGAGAGTGATTGTGATTGAGACAAGTTTTACGGTCAAAAATTCATCAAACAAAAGGTATGGGCATATTCCTTGTGAGTGGAATATTGTTGAATGTTATGAATGCTAAGTTGGAGTGAAAAATATTGTTTGATAAGGATTGGTTGAGTTTGGTTTTTTGAAATGAAAGTTGATACTAGAAACCTTGTTTTATAAGCATTGTTGGAAATATTGAAATAAGCTTTCATATGCTTGAACTAGGGTTTTTGAAATATCATGAGTATCATTGTTATATGATGTTGAGAACTATATTGAACTAGGGTTTGTGAAAGATCATGAGTATCATTGTTATGTGAGGTTTGTTTGATAAACATTGTTGACTAAGCTTTCATTGAGTGATTGGTTGAGTGGATTTGATTGAGCTTAGTTGATTGGAAGTGTTGGAGTGATATTTCAAGTTCTATGAAATAAATTGTTCCTTACTAATTTGATAAATATTGAAAGTGATTGAGTGTGAAACATATTGAGTCTCTAACCATTCTCCATATGTTTATGTGGTAAAGTAATAGAGATTGAAAGTGATTGAGCATTGTTGTAAGTGTGAAGCACATTGAGTCTCTAACCATTATCCATATGTTTTCATGAGATTAAACAAGATTCTATGTGAAGCTTGTTTGTGTGATTGAAGAGGTTTTCTATGATAAATTGAGTTGAGTTGTATAAATCTTATGTGAAAGCTAGTGGAAATATTTGAGTGAGTCCTAGAGTGGACTTAAGGACTGAGTTGAGTAAGCTTTTGTGGAAGCTTACATTGTATATTTGAGGTAAGTCTTGGAAAATACTTGTTGAGAATATTGGACAAGTTCTAGTGAGGACTTGTTGAGCAGATTTGAGGTAAGTATTGGTGAAGACTTGTTGAGAATATTGGACAAGTTCTAGTGAGGACTTGTTGAGAATATTTGAGGTAAGTCTTGGTGAAGACTTGTTGAGTAGATTGGACAAGTTCTAGTGAGGACTTGCTGAGCATATTTGTGCTAGACTGAAGAATTGTGTTTAGTGCAGATTTAAGGATAGAGATTGAGCAGATTTGTGCTAGATTAAAGGACTGTGTTTAGTGCATATTTGAGAACAAAGATCTAGCAGATTGTGCTAGACTGAAGGACTGTGTTTAGTGAAAATTTGAGGACATAGATTGAGCATATTTATGGTAGACTGAAGGATTGTGTTTAGTGTAAATTTGAGGATAGAGATTGAGTAGATTTGTGCTAGACCAAAGTACTGTGTTTAGTGTAGATTTGAGAATAGATATTGAGCAGATTTGTGCTAGATCGAAGGACTGTGTTTAGTGCAAATTTGAAGACAATGATTGAGCATATTTGTGCTATACCAAAGGACTATGTTTAGTGCATATTTAAGGAAATATGTTGAGCATATTTATGCTAGATCGAAGGACTATGTTTAGTACATATTTAAGGATAGATATTGAGCAGATTTGTGCTAGACCGAAGGATTGTGTTTAGTGCAAATTTGAGGACAGAGATTGAGCATATTTATGCTAGATCAGAGGATTGTTTTTAGTAAAAATTTGAGACATAGTTGAGAGTAAGCTTTGGAGGTGATAGAGTAGAGGATAGTAGTCTCTAGTGTATAGAGATCCATTAGCCAAGGCAGTGAGGATAGGTCTTATGAGTGAGGATAGGAGTCTTTAGTGGAGAGAGATCCACAATCCAGTGTAGTGGAGGAAGTAGTATTCTAGAGGATCACCAATCATAGCAAGGGAGGATTTCTCCTATGGATATAGATCCATGAATTTGATTAGGGGATTTGTGTCTTCTTTGGATAGAGGTCCATACATATTGTAATAGGGAAATGATTCCCAAGAGATTTGTTGAGAAAATTTTAGTGAAATATTTTCTTCGTGGAGTAGCCCACATTGGGTGAACCACATTAAATTGGTGTCTCTATTGTGTATGATGATTTGTGCATTGCTTTGATTACTATTGTTGATATTTCCATTGATATATTGCATAATATTATTTGGGAAAGAAAAGTAAAAAGTGGTCTTATACTATTCACCCCCTCTTAGTATAAGCTTGTGTTCTTCATATCATACAATTATGTACCAACCATCCTTCCATCTAAAGAGATAGATAGAAGGGAGGAGTTCTATTTTTTTTGTATTAGATGGTAGACCAGCTTGTGCAAAATTCTATTGAGCATGAGTTTTATTTCTATTTTTCATAGATCTCAAGGATTCCTACAATAGGTCAGGCTGTAGAAGCAAAAAATCAATGGATACACCTCTACTTATGTTTGTATGGCCTTCAAACAGGCAGATTTAAGCTAAGGGCCTTATAGGCCAAAAAGAGTGCATATAATGAAAATAAGCTAGAAAGCAACAAAAGACAAAAATGATAACCAAATAAAATGCAATAATATGCCTTTTATTAATTTGCTTTTCAAAACTTTGATTACAATATTCACTCCATTAATGAAGTCTTAAAACTGGCGATACATCAACCATACAAACAATGAAAATGATGGTACTAAGGGATCCTATCCCTTGGTGGTAAATTGATGTTGGTGCATCCAATGGTTGACTCATCTTCCATGAATAAGCTATGTTAAGGTTGATTTCTATACCTATAGCTCTTGGTTTGTTCAATCCTGCAATCTACACACATGGGATCTTGAAATGGGGTTAATAGCTTAGTTATTATAATGGAAAACAACATACATCCATCGAAATCAAATAAAATGAAAGCAATCTAAGCTATAAAAACATATAAAAATGCATACAATAGATATATCTATGTTCTAAAATTACTCTAGCCAAGTTTCAGATCATTTTGAGGTAGTTTAGGCACCAAACCAGGCGAAAGACGACGGAGGCCTTAATGTTGGTCCACCTCACCCTGTGACATTCAAACGGTCGGTTACCATGCCAAATCAACTCCAAAATCAGCTCAAATTTGGATAGGGGTTAGGGGAGGACCTATTTAAGACTCCTATGGTGGAATCTGGGGCAAAATATATACATATTTTGTGGCCATCATAGTTAGGGATGGTTATGACTACTGACCGCTCCTGCCCGGGATGGTCAGCAAGTCCACTTCAAAAATGGCCACCAATCCCTATTGGATCAATTCTAGAGCTCACTAATTAGGTTTTTAGGCAAATGGGGTCTGTATCTGTGCTAGAGTAGACTAGTTTTGTAATCAGGTTGGTAGGTTTTGTAATCCTTCAAATCGCCTTCATGAGGGAAGAGGGATTCAAAAGAAAAGGGGAACAAAGTTTGCAAAAAGGGGTGAGGTAAGTAACACCAGTTCTCTCCCAATTCTAGTAGCACTTCGTTGCTCCAAACCTGCATTCTATTATCTTCCTTTTTTGGTTTAGGGAAGGCTCCAATTTATAGGCAATTGGAACCCTAATGCCCAAAATGGCATGTTGCCCATCCAAGGCAACCCTTGCCACTTGTCCAAGGTTTCCCTGGATGGGTTTGGGAAGGTTTCCCCATTTGGGAAACCCATTAGGTAGCCCAAATTGTGACTGAACACTCCTAATAAACATGGGTACTAATTAGGGTCGAGATTGGCAAGATTTGATTGCCAATATCGATCCCACCTACTTTTTTGCAGGTGGGTTTGGGGGTCGTCCCTGCCTGGGATTGTCATTTATGATCGTCCCAGGAAGGAGTGGCCATAAATCCTAACCCTAATCATGACCACCCCTGGTAGGTACGATCACAAACCAGGGCCTCTAAGGCTCCCAAAATTGGTGGAGACCTTCCCAAAATTATCCTAGGATGCCTTCTAACCCTAGAAACTACCCCTAGTGAGGTCATATGATGTCTATAAGATGATTCATTTGGTGCACTGGTAGTCCTATCCAATTTACCTAATTTTTGTGGCTATAGTTGCCCCTTTTTATGATGCGCTTTATCTGAGAAAGCACGGAGCAAAAATATATAACCAAAATGGTAAATTGATTAAGGTTTTTTTTTAACCTAACCAACTCATGATGTCTCTCTTATGAAAAATAAAACATACATCCATAGAATAATTGCATTTGACATAGACTAATTATTTGCAAGTATCCCTAGACCTTTTTGTACGAGGACTTTTAGGCTTCGGGAATACTTAGGTCTTGGCGCCTTGTATCCTTGCAAGTCCCGCCAGGTGTGTGAAGAGCCTTCACAGAGGATTCATACCCTGGACCGCAAGGAGAGCCAAGCCTATTTTAATTTGCATTTTATGCTATTTATTTGCCCTAACATGGGCTTGAATATTTGCTTCGAGCAAAGACTCTTCTGGATGCATGAGTTTTAACACTGAGTGTTCTCTTGTTGATTCGATTGTTGAAATCATTATGATGACTACCCCCTTAAGCGATGATTTGATGATGGAATTCCCAATGTACAAATCAATGATTCACTTGATACCATATGATTATTTTGGGAAAATTTCATGGTTCTCCCATTTTTCGTTATGCACTTTTATTCATTTTTCCAACTATTTTTGGTCAAATTTGAGAGCGTAAGTGACTAAAATTGGGTACCTGTGGAGTGGTCCAGCCCTGGAGTACTTCTTAGGGATTAAATTAGGGTCACATAATGCTTTCAAAAACCTATTTTGGAATTATTAAGACTATTTTTAAAAATGGCCTCATTTACCTTGTTTTTGGTGGGTTTTTGACCCTGTTTTTGCTATTTTTGAGTTGTTTTTATTCAATTTTTTTGTGGTCGTCACACCCAATTATGGCCATGATTTTTATGAAAATATAAATCAGGGAAGGTCCTCAATTTTTTTTATCACCCCTGGTAGGGATGGTCGCAAACCTAGGGTTTTATATAAAAGGGCAAATGGCCCTAAAATCTTCATTATTGCAACTTGATTTTAGAAATTGGAGAGGAGAGGAGGAGAAAGGTGATTAGATGAATCAAAAAATTGTACAAACATATACCTTTCATCATGTATTTATTCTTTGGTGCAGCACATGGCAGAGCCAATGCACGATGGGTATGTTTCCATGCTTTTTCCTCTTTGTTTTTAGTAAGGAATCGTAATTTCTTAAGGTTTTTTTATTTTTTTCTTTAATTAGCCAGTAATGAACCCTTAAAGTGTAGTGAAATAACACATTTAGGGTATATTTTTAATTTTCATGCAAAAAAATCATTTTTTTTGCATTTATAGAGCATTTTTTAGTCATTTTTTGGTTTTTTTAGGGTTTCTAGGGGCTCGTTTTGCCCCAATTTTGCCCCTGATTGGGGGCCGTCCCTGCCTGGTACAATGGTGCATTGCCATACCTGGTTGGGATGGTCACAAAATTGGGGGCCTTCCCTAGTTGGGTCGGCCACAAACTGGGCCAAAATTGGCCCATTTTGGGGTCAAAATTGACCCTTTTTAGGTGTTTTTGGAGGGTAAAAAGTGCATTTTTGGTGCACTTGAGTGACCTAATTTTGTTTTTTTTTTGTTTTTTATGTTATCAGATTATTAAGAGTCGATATAGGGTCCTTACTATGTTCATGGAAGCTAGATGCATGTTGACACCCAAGGATTGGGTATGGCTCGATGCCATTGGCCTCAAGCAGGTGACTCAATTGAAGCTCGTCATGGCTGACATGGCTTATATTACTGCACTTATAGATTTATGGGATCCCCGTACCAATACCTTTAAATTTATTATTAGGGAGATGACTATTACCCTTGAGCATGTATACAAGATACTTTGGATCCCTATTAAGGGACGTCCAATCCTTAGCACACCTACTGGTCGACACGAGGCAGTCTTGCAGCGTTACTTTAGAGAGAGGTGGGAGGAGGAAGCTATAGAGTTGCTCAATGGAGGCCTGTTAGTGGTGGATTGGTTTTAGAGGGAGATATTTGGAACTAGACATACGTTGTCGATGACATTGATCAGCAACCAACTATTGCCAGACTCCTCAGGAGCTAGGTTCCCTTGGAACCTACTAGAGTTAGTGTATGCTCTATGTGAGTGCACACCAGAGCAACCTTTGATTATGGCTTGGGGTCCGAATTTACTTGCATAGCTTTATTATGAGCTTTATGAGATTCACTACTACGGATAGACGGGGATAGGATGTAGCTATTTACTACAGGTCTAGGGATGGTCCCATATTATAGTGCAGTTCCCAGGGGGACTACCATGGATGATGTGGGCTTAGTTAGAGGATAAAGATATTGGTTACGCTACACTATGGAAGACAGTGAGGTAGGAGCATGACAGTCAATGTTAGGCTGGATAGATTGAGATCTATGTTGATGCCTTTGCATGGATTCGGGTGGAGGATATTATCTGGAGACCTTACAGAGATTGCCCTGTATGGCCAGAGGCTACAGTACAATTGCATCAAGTGAGATGTGACAGATGGATGGTAGGGAGGCATGAAACTGAGAAAGAGTACTTCTATTTTGACTGTGTGCTTTGATAGTTTGGGCTACACTAGGGGTTACCCAGTGAGCCATGAGTATATCGGTGTAGAGGCATGGAGAGGAGACTAGAGGAGCCTATCGTAGAGCCCCTCAATGAGGTATCAGAACTAGTGATAGACATACCAGACATGGATGACATTGGTACTACTGATGAGTACGAGGCTTGGTGGATTATGAGAATATGGCATGGGGATGGCCCACTGGGAGGGGGTGCCGATGCTGCTACAAAGTAGGATGCACCTAGAGAGGACCTCAGAGAGGCATCTTAGGAGGCTCAGGCTCTAGATATAGTAGAGGTACGACATGTTCACCCTCGTAGGGAGGATGCCAAGGTTAGTTTACTGGATGTCCAGAATGTAGAGGGGTTTGGTATGGATGCACTTGATGAGTGAGACCTAGATGGAGAGCTAGCGATATGAGATGCCACTATTGTCGAATTGTGAGGGGAGCTGAGTAGGTTACGGGAGGAGTACATTGAGTAGCATGCTCTCCTTCATGCATAGGTACATACTGGTTAGACTAAGGCCTCTAGGTGAGATGTTGAGGTGTCAGTTCTTCATGTATAGTTATAGTCTACGTAGGTTGATATATCGAGGCAGGCTACAGAGATCCAAAGGTAGGAAACTGAGATAGTAGCATTTTGGTCTCAATTTGTGGTGTAGGGCTTAGGGCAAGGTGCATTGAGCAGCGATGAGGTGGTGAGACTGTGAGGTGAGGTAGAGCGATTACAAGTTTTGGTGGAGAGTTTTATCGTCCACTATCAGGAGGATCAGGTCTTCACTAAACTATTAGAGGATGAGATCATGCATCTCTAGTGATTCCTACCAGATAGATCTTTGGCTATTGGGTCAGTGGCTAGGTCTCAGAGTGAGGCAGGGCAGTCATCACGGATGGGACCACCAAGCTCAATGAGACAAAATGACAGACCAAGAGGGATCCAATCTGTTAGCTCGTGATGCACTCATACCGAGGGCAGAGGAGAGAGTCGTGGCACTTAGTCATGGAGGTGCATGACTTTATTTGAGATATATGGGTCTCTATTTTGGTATTTTTGTGACGAACATTATGTGGGCTCGTGACACACTCATATATATATGGATATATACATGGTTTTTATTTTGATCATCATGATGTCCTTTAATTGATGTATGCAATGTATGCATGTCTATATGCTTTTATGATGTATACATTTATTTAGATGATTTGATGTATTGTGATGGGATACATTTAGTTAGATGATAAATGTATATGTTGATGATCTATATGCGAGATGAAAATGGAATGAATATGCAAATGACATGTTGTGATTTAATATGAGTTGATATTTTTGATGTTAGCCCTGTATCTTGTACAAAATATATTTTATCATTTCAAGTTATTTTTATGACACTCTATGATTGCATTTATAATGTGGTTTTGATAAATGTATACTAACTTTTGTAAAAATAGAATAGATATTGTAATATGTTATGGGACATGTATTGTGTTGTGAAACTCAACCATGTTTAAGCAATTGGTCTATAATTGTGTAATAATTATTTTATAACTTTTTGTTAAGGTACAAACCCTGCTAAGGTAACCAAGATAACCTATATTTGTTTTTAGATTAATTAATTACCATGATAACACATAAAACAATCTATAATGTGCAAATAGGTTTGATGAATCGCACCTATAGTAGAGGAAACTTTATACGCATCATTATCCTTAGTTTTGCACTTTGTTAGATTGGACCACTAGGCAATATAGATTATTCCAAGCTAGCTCATCCTAATGCAAATATTGGTCTATACAAAGCGAATGCTTATGGGACAGACATATCATCATGTGGGAGGCTACCCCATCATTGCAAGTAGGCTATCCACCAAACCTGGAATGAGGATCACCTTATGGATCTATGATGCTGAGAATTTTAGGGATTCAAAATCTTGATTCCTTTCTTTTGCGTTGAATCATGAAGGGAATGTGCACCGTGTAATTTAGAAAGCAATGGATTTTATGATAGTGGCAAGATCCACTTTTATTTTGTTTTTGGTAGTGGTGAATACCACTTGTTTTCTTTGGTAATAATGTACTTCTCTTTTTTATTTTTTATTTGTATAAGTGATGATAATCACTATTGCTTTTATTGCTTCTCTTTTGCAAATGATACAAGCTCTAATTTAGATTGTAGAGCAAGGGACCTATGAGAAAGGAGATCTTGTCCTTTTGCTAATTCTCAGCACCCTAGAACCATTCGCACAGGAGGATGAGCAAGGATAATCCTTTTTGCTTGGAATAACCTATACTAATGTTAAGTTTTCATATTACTTTGTACTATACTTAGGATTTATTTAATGTAGCATGATGTTAGATTTTTGATATATATAAGGTATGACCTAATTAGGAGTTGTACCTTTTAAAAAATCACTATAAATTTCTACAAAAGTTGACCAAACAATAAAACATGGGTGAGTGACCAACAAATTTATTGACGCTTTTATACAATGGTTGAATTTAAAGTGATTGAACACATATTGTGGTATGTAACTGTGATATTAATGTAAAATGGATAGGTGAAAAAACTGACTTTTAACAACTATGATTTTGACAAATACCTAATGTACATACTTGGTTCTAGATATCTTGTCATCAACTTTTTAGGTATGCATGATGCGACTATTATGCCTAATGCAAATAACACTAAGATGTGACTACGATGATATGCAATGCATTATTTTTGTTATTTTGATGATTTTTGTTTTTTTTTTTAATTTTTTGATAAGATATACAAGTTGACCAATCGGTTTGATGGAAACTATTGGGGATTTTTAGGTGACCAAAGGGTTTATGGGAACCTTTGGAGTTTTTTAGCTTGACCTAGATAGTCGTAGATGATCTAGGATCATTTTGGGATGACCAAAGGGTTTATGGGAACCTTTGGGGAATTTTGGTTTGACCTAGATAGTTTTAGATGATATAGGAGCCTTTTGGGGTGACCAAAGGGTTTATGGGAACCTTTGGAGCATTTGGATGTGACCTAGATAGTGGTAGATGATCTAGGAGCCTTTTGGGGTGACCAAAGGGTTTATGGGAACCTTTGGAGCATTTGGATGTGACCTAGACAGTCGTAGATGATCTAGAAGCCTTTTGGGGTGACCAAAGGGTTTATGGGAACCTTTGGGGTATTTTGGTTTGACCTAGATAGTTGTCGATGATCTAGGAGCCTTTTAGGGTGACCAAAGGGTTTATGGGAACCTTTGGGGCATTTTGATGTGACCTAGACAGTCGTAGATGATCTAGGATCCTTTTAGGGTGACAAAAGGGTTTATGGGAACCTTTGGGGCATTTTGGTTTGACCTAGACAGTCGTAGATGATCTAGGAGTGTTTAGGGTGACCAAAGGGTTTATGGGAACCTTTGGGGAATTTTAATGTGACCTAGATAGTAATAGACGATCTAGGAGCCTTTTGGGGTGAAAAAAGGGTTTATGGGAACCTTTGGGGCATTTTTTTTTTACCTACAAAATTGTAGATGATCTAGGAGCCTTTTAGGCTGACCAAATGGTTTATGGAAACCTTTGGAGCATTTGGATGTGACCTAGATAGTTGTAGATGATCTAGGAGCCTTTTGGGGTGACCAAAGGGTTTATAGGAACCTTTGGAGCATTTGGATGTGACCTAGACAGTCGTAGATTATCTAGGAGTCTTTTGGGGTGACCAAAGGGTTTATGGAAACCTTTGGGGCATTTTAATGTGACCTAGATAGTCGTAGATGATCTAGGAGCCTTTTGGAGTGACTAAAGGATTTATGCGAACCTTTGGGGAATTTTGGTTTGCCCTAGACAGTTTTAGATGATCTAGGAGCCTTTTAGGATGACCAAAGGGTTTATGGGAACCTTTGGGGTATTTTGGTTTGACCTAGACAGTCATAGATGATCTAGGGGCGTTTGGGGTGACCAAAGGGTTTATGGGAACCTTTGGGGCATTTTAATTTGACCTAGATAGTCGTAGATGATCTATAAGCCTTTGATGGTGCTATCTAGGCATGGAAAGGCCTTAAATGCTGAATATTCATGGTTTCTTTCTCTTCTTTCCCTTATATAGCTGCTAAGCGATAAGTTCTAGGTCCAATTTGACTTGTAATAATGAATGGACCTAACCAATTAGCTGCAAACTTGTCCCATAAATGGGCTGGTAATTTTGAGTTTTTTTGGTTATCTTTTAGAACTAAATCTTCGACCTAAAAGTCATGGTAGTGGACCTTCATGTTATAAGCTCAATTAAGACATTC
Source organism: Wollemia nobilis (assembly GCA_028583015.1). Lineage (NCBI taxonomy): Eukaryota > Viridiplantae > Streptophyta > Pinopsida > Araucariales > Araucariaceae > Wollemia > Wollemia nobilis. The sequence continues at coordinate 1,541,488 of JAQPPZ010016361.1, forward strand.
CTGATAAACATGTAGATGCTCGAGTAAATTAACGCGTCATTCATCAAGTAACGTTAGTTGATCAAGTCGAGCTTGCCTTGCAGTATCATCGTCAATGAATTCTTGCATAGATATTCGTAATGACAGAATTTCTAGCTCGAGAGGCATGATTGCCTCAAGACCATACACTAGTGAAAATGGAGTTGCCCCAATGGGGGTCCAAATGCTAGTGCGGTAAGCCTACAGGGCAAGAGGTAGGTTATTATTCCAATCCTTATGGATATCTTTGATAGTTTTCTTGACGATGGCAACTACTATTTTTTTAGAAGCCTATGCTTGCCCATTGGCCTACGGATAATAGGGAGTCAAAAAATTGTGTTGTATGTTATACTTTTCAGTTAATGCACGCACATCCTTGTTATTAAATGGTGTCCCATTATCCGATATTATTTTGGATGGAATACCAAAACAACATATAATATTATGCAATATGAACTCCACAATGTGAGGTCCAGTCATCGTGGTAAGGAGAATTGCTTCCACCCATTTGGTGAAGTACTCAATCACCGTGATGATAAATTTGTGGCAACCTGAGGACGGAGGTGAGATCTTCTCGATTAGGTAAAATTCCCATTGCAAAAATGGCCAAACCGCTTGAATCGGTTGTAAGGCCTGCAAAGGTACATGTGTTAAATTTGCATGTTGCTAACACTTCACACACTTATTTACATAAGCGCAACAGTCTCGCTCTAAAGTTGACCAATAATAACCAATGCAAAGTATGCGCTTAGCGATGGCATGATGCTAAAGTGGCCATCACATGTACCATCGTGTGCTTGGGCAATGGCCCAAGAAGACTCTTGTGAGTCTAAGCAATGAAGGATAATTCCTTCATAACTTCAATGATACATAATGTCTCCTATCAAGACATATTTTGTTGCATTTTTCTTAAATGCTCGCTTTGCAGCCTATGACAATCCAGGCGGGATGATTCCTAGCTTAAGATAATATTTTATAGGAAAGGCCCAGTCTTGTTGGGAAGAAGCCTCAACTATATGGATCATGCATTTCCTTTGACATTCATCTCTCACAAATGATGATTGCAAAAGAATTATGAGATATAGCATGGTGCTTGTATCAAAAGAATTTTTAGGGAAAAAATTCCCCCAATTGGCATTTTCTAAAAAGTTGTGTAGATGAGAGAACCGTTCAATAGAAGGTTCAATCTGAATCATGTGGACTTCTTATGGGAATTAAGGTGCTTCATGCGTAGGTGCTGATTGTGCTAGCATTTTTACCTAAATGGTGGTGATATCATCTAAAGGGTTTTGGGTAATAAGCGATCCCAAGGATGCCATTGTATCTGCAAAATGATTAGCTGAACAAGGGAGTGCCTCTATATCATACCATTCAAAATTTACCAAAATTTTGTCCATGAGGGCTTTGTAGGCTTGCAAGATGGGGCATTTGCACTAAAATATCCCCTTTACCTGGTTGACTATGAGCAAGGAATCATCGAAGATATTCAAATTCATAATTTTCATGGCGATAGATATTTGAAGGCCAAGGATTAGCGCTTCATACTCAACATTATTGTTAGTACATAGAAAATTGAGTTTAAACAAAAGGGGTATGGGAGCCCCTTGCAGTGTAAATAACACGATACCAACACCATCCCATTGCTCACATTTATAACCATCGGATAATAGAGTGATGTCAGCCTGGGATTTAGGCTCAGATGAATAAGGTGATTTTGTCATATGAAACACTCCATCATTGGGAAGTTCTATACTTAGAGGCTCTTCACTTTGGAAAGGAGCCTCTGCTAATTGATCAGCTATGACTTGTCATTTTATAGATTTCTATCCAATGAACTCTAAATCAAATTCTATCAAACACATTATTCATTTTGCCATGCGAGTACTATGATAAGTTAGGCTCATCATATATCACAATGGATTTTCTTTAGATATGACATACGTGGTATTATTCAACATGTAGTGGCGTAGCTTTTTCATGGCGAATATCACTACTAAACATAGCTTCTCTACATATGCATATTTAATCTCGTAGCTGACCAAGGTGCAACTAATGTAGTATGTAGCCTATTATTTGTGCAATTCATTATTTTGGGACAACATGATGCCTAACACCACCTCAGTAGCTGAGATGTATAAATAGAAAGACACTCCTGGTTGCGGTGGAGACAATACAGGTGGTGAATCCAAGTATTGTTTTATTATTTGAAAGGCATCTTGACACTCTTTGTCCCATTGAAATGAGACCCCCTTGTGAAGAAATTTATTCATAGGCCGACACTTTTTCGATAATTGTGCTATGAAGCATTTTATAGATGCGACCTTTCCTTGCAAGCTACATAGCTGCTTAATAGTTTTGGGGGGTGGCATCTCCATTATTGCCTTGACCTTGTTGGGATCAACCTCGATTCCTTGTTTTGAAACTATAAATCCCAAGATTTTTCCTGATGTGACTCCAAATACACATTTCTTGGGGTTAAGTCTCACATTGTGCTCTATGAGGTGATCTAACACTTTGCATAGTACATCAATATGATCCTGGCACAATTTATATTTTGCCAGCAGATCATCCATATAATCTTCCATTATAGTATGCATTTAATCATGGAAGATGCATGTCATGGCACGATGATAAGTAGCACCAGCATTCTTAAGCCCAAAAGTCATGACCTTATAGTAGAATGTTCCCCAAGGTGTTATAAACATTGTTTTCAATTGGTCTTCTAGATTGATACGAATCTGATTGTATCCAGAGAAACCATCCATTAGGGAAAGCATTTCATACCCTACCGTTGCATCTACCAACATGTCAATTTTGGGCAAAGGAAACTCGTATTTGGGACTCGCTTTATTAAGATCTAAAAAATCTATGCAAATGTGAATCCTCCCATTCGGCTTCTTAACAAGGACCATGTTCAATACCCATGGCGGGTAGTCTACTGAGAATATGAAGCCTGCATCCAACAACATTTGTAATTCATATTTAACCATCAAGGATACTATTGAATGCATTTTGCGTAGCTTCAACTTAACTGGCTTAATCGATGGATCAACCACGAGATTATGCGTGACTAGATTTGGATCTAGTCCTGGCATATACTTGTACGACAAAGGAAAAGCTTTTATCCTTTCCTGTAGGACTTGCATAAACTCTTGTCTCTCAGCTGGGGATAGACTTTCCCCAAGCTTTATAATCTTAGGATTATCAGGATCGGTACCGATATCATTGTCAATTATTGGCTCAATTGACATATGAGACCCATATTCTAACTGGTGTGGAGTGGGTATCAAGTGAATGTCGTTAGCGAGGTTTGCCTCTTCCATAGGAAAATATAGCTCTGCCTCAACTTGGAAGACATTTTGAGTAGTACTTGGAGAAAACTTAAATGGTTGGAACATTTCCTCGTAAGGCCAATACTCAGATGGTGATGGGGGAGAGTTAGCCCTCTCAAAGTTAATTGCCTCATGATTTAGGTATAAAGGCTTAAGAGGGTTACTTGGATTTCTCAAAGGAGAATCTAGGTCTATAGAAATCATGTTGATGGTATCATGATTCCCATATGGGTAACGAGTGGGTCTAGGAACCTGTGGTGGTTCCATAACTCATGGGGGGGGGGGATTTTGGGTGGAAATAGAATGAATGGCGGCCGTCTACGTGGGGGAGGAAGTATCTGAACCTCTCTTGGCAGTAGTTGGTGTCATATGGGGTTTCGATCAAGAAAGAGATTACGAATGTAATCGTCCTCTTGATCTCCTAAATGTAAGATGTTTGGGACATCCCTAACTTGCTTTTATTGCATGAGAAAATGCCACAAGATGGGATGGTTGTTATTGAATCTATGAAGGTATTGGTCTTCCCTCTCTGTTAAATGGATAACTTGAGCACAATCTTCTTCTGAGCTTGGATAATTTATTGGTGCTATACCATAGTCCTCTTCATAATCACTCGTCCACTTTCCAGGAGGACCTAGATCATCATGTTCACTTTCTGATTCCAGGGTGTGTGATCTTTCTCCTATTTCATAGGATTGACCCATGTCACTGGAAAACCCCTAGTCTCTTAATTTTTGGGGAAAGGAATCCCCTAAAGAGTGAAGGTGATGTGAGTTGGTGTATGGATCGCGTGCAAGCTCATATTTTGCATTGATGCACATACGCTCCATTCCTTCTACTAAGAATTCAACAGAAACCCACATTTTGACCCCCAGCCTAGATTTATCGTATGGCATTTGATACTGTGGCTGACAAGGTACATGAGTGCCTTGCTCAGAAATTCCTAGTCCATAACCACACCAATTGTATTTGTCCAAATACTTTAGGGCATAGTCAAGATTTGAAAGATATGATATAATTTCTGAGAAAGGTTCATCATCCTCTTCCTCTTGAGAAAGAGGTGTGATTGCTCCAAACTCTAGGTGCCCATATACAAAATTTGTTTGGGTAGAGGCTTTACCTAAAGTAATAATGCTGCCTATAGGAAGATGAGGTCTTCCCATGTCTTGTACTGACTCAATTTCTGGGAGAGTTGTGACATTTATGACAATGTACTCCCCATGCCAGTGTTTCCATATGCATTGTCACTTGCAAAGAAGAAGATGGAAGGGATGATGTGGAGACTTGAGCATGCTCAATAGGAACCTCCTGTGGGTTTTTCCCATTTAGAAAGTGATAATTTACATCCTCATTTTCTAAAGAGGTAATCTCATCCGATGATATGGTCGAGACTATGGGCGGGGTATCATCAATAGGCCTCTTCAACATATTCCTCTCAAGAGGACTCGACGACGTCGATGGAATTTTAGATTTGGTCTCTAATGAGGATGGATTGGATGATGATGGGAATGGAGAATGGAGTGGACTCTGTATTGACAAATTTAGTTTGAATTCCACTAGATTCGAAAGTAATGTTGACTCTGGCATTTTTTGCAACATGTTTCAGTACTTGAAGGGCTCCTGATCAGCATCCACTACATGGAATTTCCATTCATAGGTGTATTTTAAGCATTGATGCACGATGGAAGGAACACACTTCATGTCCCGAATCCATGGCCTACCTAGAAAAATTTTATAGGCCATTTCTCCCTCTAGCACATGGTAAAGGGTAGATATAACCTTTTGTCCTACCTGGATAGGTAAGAAAATAGTGTCGACAGTAGAGCAAATAGTATCATTGAATGCTCTCAATGTGTATATCGACGCTACAACATGCGATGCTGGTAATTTAAGATGCTTTAAAGCATGGGTCATATTGATGTTACTTGAGGACCTAGTGTCTATTAGAACTCTCTTGAATGGTAGACTATTGATACTTGTAATAACATGCAATGGAGGGTCTACCGAGTCACCTCTAACTGGTTTGAGCTCATGCTCATAGAACGAGATGACTGGATCTTTGCACTATTGCACATGCCCCACAAAGTCTACAAAGGATTTTGTCTCTTGGGGTTGCAACTCGATCAAATTTAGGATGTCCATTAATGCCTCCCTATGTGGAGCAGAATGTTGGATTAATTCATATATGGAAAATCTTGCAGAAGTCATTCACAATATTTGTGCTAGCTTGTTTTTTATGGTTAATACGAGCCTAGATGGAAGGCCTTGTACCATCATTGGATTGGATTGTGATGTTGAAAGTTCCTCCTTCATAGCTATAGGTGGTGCGACTGGATTAGGGTATCTCTTATTGCGAGTCACAATGCTAATCATTCCCACATAACCTTGTAGAGAGGGTGTGGTCTTCACCTCATTTATAGGCTTAATAGGCATAGCCTGGCCATCATGAGATTGTAGTGGGTCCTTGTATATCCCCATATTTTGGTTGTTAGGTGCTAGAGGAGCATCCACTTTGAGCTCGTGCCTATCAAACATATCTTGAATAAGGTGTTTGAAAGTATAACACTCGAAGATATTGTGACCATTTTGCCTATGGTATTTACATTGTTGATCTAAGAATATACCCATAGTCTTGGGCTTTCCCATGTCTGGCTCATTTGGTCTGAGTTCTGGAAGACCCATCACTCATGCCACCATCAAGTGATCAAACAAGGAATTGAAAGACTCAGAGAAATGTGTGAATACTCGATTATTTCACTCTTTCTTTCTCTGTTTTGCTATTGCTGCATCGTTATTGTCATAACTAGCAGGAGGAGCTTGGGCCTTATAATTTACCTTCTGATGAGGCATTTCCTAAATAGGCCCAGGGACGTTTATGGCCACATGATTGACCGCAACTAGATTTTGGGCATCTGACCTATTTTTTAGATTTCTAGTCCACTCCTTTTTGGGTTTTTCTAGTTCCCCCTCTTGTATATTTATCTCCTCGACATTCCTAGCCTAAACTAGGGTGTCTTCTAAAGTGAGGAACTGCTAGAGCTATAGTACAACAGGACTGGTCTCAAGAAGATTTTGGAAAACATGCGAGAGAGTTCACTTTCTAGTATTAGGTAAGGTAGCTTGGCAAGAAGCGTTCGTCACCTATTCCCATAATCAGTTATGGATTCATTGTCATACTGCCTCAACCCCATGAGGTTAGTCAATGTTGCTTTCCTTTTGGTATTGAAATCAAATCTCTCTAGGAATACATCTGCTAGTTGTTCAAATCTATGGACACTATGCTTAGGTAACTAGTTGAACCATTCGTTGCTTGGACCTGATAGGGTACCTAAAAAGGTTTGCAAGAGCAACGCGTCATTGTCATGAATGCTAAAACACAAATTAAGAAATTATGTCACATGCTCTTGAGCATCTTCCTCTCCTTTAAATCAATCCAACTTGGGCATCTTGAAATTCTTAGGGTATATGGGAGAAGGAATAGATGGGTGTAACGGTTGGCACTTAAGCTGGCGAACTGTGGGCTTTTGAGTCCCAGTTGTCGTTGTCTTTATCTTGACCTATTCGAGGTATTCTAATAAATCTTGATATGCAGGTGAGGATTTGATCTCCTCTTCTTTGTTTTGAACCCTGACAGGTGCCTGAGGTACTCTATGTGGGTGTGGGAGTGGTCGATATGCATCTTCTACTTGCTCATATGGTGCATCCACATAGTCCTCATTATGGTCTAAGTCATCGTAGACCCTGATAGGTGTATCAGGTAGTGGTCTACATGGAGGAACTAACACCTCTTGAAGATGCTCTATATTAGGCCTATGATGTACTCTTTATTATGGCCTATTTGGTCTAGGAGGCAGTGGAGGATTGGGCCTACCTTGGTGCACCTACCTCGGTCTATTCTCTTCCCTATGCATTTTGGGAGCTTGAGCCTCTTGATGCAAGGTTTCTTTGATTTGATTCTCTAGCCTCGCTCTTTCTAGTTTTTGTCTCTTATCTAAGAGATCGAGGTGTTGCTTGTCGAAGCAAAGTTAATTAAACTTAGCTTGACATCTAGCATACTATTCTACCATATCATTTATCTGTATTGCGATAGAATGTCTTTGTACCCTCTATTTTGGGTATCTACCATACGCTAAGGTTTCTTCAAAATTAGGTGCAAGATTCTCCTCATGGAGGGTATTCACATTGACTCTTTGTTGCATTTCATGTTGGTAGTCAGCATAAAATATAGGCACATAATTGCATCTTTCCTATGTGGAATGAGATAAGGGAGAGGGAATATGATCCCTCTCATATCCTCCCTCATATATGAGGAAGGGTAAAGCAGAATTCGCCCTACCACTAGGGTGAGTGGTGAACTCCTCCCTTGGTGGTGTTCTAGCGGTAGAATTAGGCCTACCACTAGGGCGAGTCTCAAACTCATCCCTTGATGAGTTTAATTGAGTTTCATCATTTAATCTCAATGATTTATCAATTCGGGTGATGTCCAAGGCTATCTACGATAGAAGGTTAGGGTAGAGTACAATTCAAGCATTTAGATTTCAAGCAATTATTGGGTGAAACAAATTTGGTTTAGCCTTTTGGTGTCACACTAAACCTAATCTACAGAACAAAAAATTGCAAGAAATAAAAACTAATTCTAAGTTCAAAAAATTAAATTTAACTACAATTGCATGAATTGAAATTGCTAAATTGAAATCTAATCTACTTTTGCAGAATTGAAATAACAGAATTGAAATTGCTAAATTGAAATCCTAAATTACACTTGTAAAATTGAAACCTAGCTTACTCTTGCAGAATGGAAGTGATACTTTAAATGAAACACCTGTCAATGCCCTACCACAAAAGGTCGTCAAGCTTCTGCTATAGGAATTGACAGAAAAATGAAATCTGCTGGAAATTGAAAGTTGTTGAAACATAAAAATAACAGAACATGGAAAGCAAAGGAAACAAGAAATAAATGTTTAATCTAATTTGTCAGCTAATACACACATAAATGTTGTACACAAACATAATAGAAAACATCAATCGCATAATACAAAATAAAAACAAGAAAATGAAATCTGGCAAGCAATCTATTAATTCTGCTGCAGCAAAATTACAGATTAAAACCTGCCATAAAATCCCTCCTTCTAGATCTGAAAGTGGGCCCATACTTCCTAATCTAGAAGGAGGTGAAAAACACTTCTTAACTAATTTAAAATCAAAACAAAATTTGACAAAAGAATTGCAATTTATTACTCTGAAAATGGCATTACAATTTTGCTGCTACAAACTATTTTTTTTTTTAATTTACATGGTGGAATCGGTAGCCGCCACGAATTCGGGTAGGCTGTCTAGATTTTTATGGCTACCATAGTATTCTACGTTGTCCATCCCGAATTTGCCACACAAATCTTCACGCAGTATGCCCCTATAACCACCATGCCACAATCATTTTAAACCTTTTACGTCTTTGAAAGCACCAGGAAAGGGACAAGCGTTCAGTCCGGTGAGGCCCGAGATTTGAACCTTGGACCTCCACCTCCCTTATGGGGTTTGGATGAACCAATTGGTCTACACCTCGGACCTTGCTGACCTTGCTGCTACAGACTGTTACAAAGCTAAAAATTGTCTATTTTTCTATTACTTATTCTCCTTAAGCTCAACCGACATGGGAGCTATCATTTTATAGATGCATAAGATTTATTTACAAATAGAAAATATACTATTTCTATCCTACATATCAATTCCTATTATGTTGCAACATTTCTTGGTTTTATCCTAGAAGAGGATCAATTGATCTTTTTCCATGAATGGTGGATTTTGGATGGCAAGGACGATAAAGACAGCTGGGGATATTTTCCCTTAACCTTATCAACCTTCTTTCCTTTTTTCGACCATCAAAAAACAATCAAAAATTCAAAAAGTACTCTTTGATGTCAATCCGAAGATAACTAGCTCAATCCGAAGAAACTGCATTCTGTCAATTCGAAGATGTCTGCTCAATCCGAAGATCTTCAGATTGACTAACTGTGTGGTCTTCAAGTTATCTCAGCTGCTTTTCTCATGTGGGTTATCTCTCAAGAACTGATTGCAATAGCTTTTATCCTTCTCCATGTGTGAATTCCATGCCTTGCCATTCAATGTCAACTTGCTGGAATTTGTATGGAAAATCCTATTTTTCTAGCTGTCAAAACATGCCCAACTACCCTTTTGGAGTGCTCATAAATTGTTCCTCATAAATCCAATGTATATCAAATTGTATCCACATGTTCTTGGTTGTATTAACTACACTTGGTTAAATTTTCAGCTCTTAAATATTTAGGATTTTCTTCTAGCATCACTATCAAGTTGGCCTCTAACATAGATTTTCACCAAAATTTCCAGTTGTCAAAAAGTGTGAAACTATCATTTTGCAGGCCCCATAAATTCCTGATTACTTTTCCATATGCCTTCAAATTTGGTTTATGTGTTCTATGTACTATGAAGTACCATGGGTATGAATTTGGTACCTTAAATAACTTTGGATCATTCCTAGTAGATTTGCCAATGTCACCATTAATGCAAATTTGTACCTGTTAACAACTCCAGAAAAAAGGCATGAACATGATGTAACCTTCATAACTTTTTATCTACAGCTCAGATTTACTTGCTTCAAAAAGCAAAGTTGTAGTTCTTGATAAGAGGAATATTTTCATGCCATCACAATGTAATTTTACTATAGTTTTTATTTGCAACTTAATCAACTGATATAGTGCATAAAATGCTAAAAACAGTAAAAAACAAAGATATAATGCTCCTAATATAAAATCATGCAAACACTTAACAAATATATATTCTAATCAACTATTTGGCATTTAACTTAATAATATGACAGTTTTTATATGTCAAACATAGTGTAAAAATGAGGCTTTTTCAGGCCTCATCATCCCTTGGCGACGACCTAGGAGTAGGATTAGGCCTACCACTAGGGCGAGTCTCAAACTCATCCCTTGGCGATAGCCTAGGAGTAGGATGGTTCGAAAACCTAAGATGATCATTCAGTCCTACTTTGGGTGGTGGGGATTGCTCCCTCACTATAGACTATGGAGCTGATCTCTCTAGCATGCGAATGTGTGGGATCGCTCTATTTGTGGATGCATCATGGCGCACCCTCTATTAGGGAGATAACTCCCTGACTCTGAACCTTCACCAGTTTGGGTACCCCATATAGAGGTCCCTCATTGGTTAGGCCTATGTCTATGCCTAGTCTCAATAGGATTAACCATCCATTCATCAACCCATCGGTGATTGTGAATGGGTTTCTCTATGTTGGGACTTCCCCTGTAGGGTTGCCCCTATGAGGGGTCCCTTGTGGACTAGGTCCCAAACTATTCACTTGAGGACAAATAGGATGAGTAGATGGTATCCGAGGAGGAATGAGAATCTCCTCAAGGCCATACCAAATACGCTGAATGTCTTCCTGTCTACTCCCCGTAACTTCCACCCTTGAATGGGCTTGGCTACAAGGATGACCATAACTAAAACTCTATCAACTATGTGATTATGTTATTTTACAATTTTTATGAATTATAAACAAACAAACAATAGGAACACACAAAAAAAAGATGATTATTTGAATTACAAGTTTTATGTGAATCCTAAATTTTTTTGTGAGTTTCAATATGTGTTGTATTTGTAAGAGAACTCTTATCGTGTTTTTGATAGTTGATGTAATACTCAAAGTTTAAGAGGCTTTCACCAGTATACCTGCAGCTCGACAACCGATAGTGAAATTTTGGTCACGTAAATCCCTTGTATGTGGCAATAAAAGTCCACACACAGACAAGGGGCACTGGTCCTGCTAGTCCCTAACCCATTTTCCCCCAGTCAGCGTCATACCTCCCCAAAGGGAGAGTATATGCAAATTTTTTAGGGTATGAAAGGATCTCGGGCTTGGCGGTCTATGTAACCAAGGTTCGAGGGGATTTGAGTCAATGGATGGAGATGAAACCCACCGTCATTGAACTCTATCAGTGGTTGGGGATGAATTCCAACTCACCAACGTTTCTTACACTAAGTGGTGTGTGTTGTTTTATTATAAATTTGAAATATAAGCAAAGAAGCAAGCACATGATCTTTCACTAATGCACGTAAAAATGTTTTATGTTCAGAAAGACGTTAGTAGCATAAAATATAATCAAATTTATACTAGCCCTAAATGAATTTGACCTCTTGGAGGTGAATTATGCAACTTTTCTTCAATCAGCCATGAAGGAGCAAGAAAGGAAGGACTGCATTTGTTTTTCCAAATTTAGAAATTGTGATTTTAATTACATTTTGGAAAGCAACTAACCTTTATAGGCACTCAAGAATATGAAAAAAAAACTTTCAAACTTGTTGGAATTTGACAGAAAATTTACAAAAATTGAACAGACCTGGACCTGTTGGTTCTCTATTTTTTCTACAAAACCTCCTAGTTTTAAGGTCATCCCAGGTAGGGATAGTCACAGACTAGTCAATTTGGGGGTCGTCCCAGGAAAGTACGATCACAATCAAGGGCCATTTTCAGTAGGAACAACTCTGACCTGCAACACAAAAATGGTAAAAGTGAGTTAAACCTTTGCAAAAAGTGAAAACAATAAGGAATATAAGGTTCCTACCACTGTGATCGCCACTGTAGAAGTGGAAAATCAATGGATACACCTCTACTTATGTTTGTATGGCCTTCAAACAGGCAAATTTAAGCTAAGGGCCTTATAGGCTAGAAAGAGTGCATATAATGAAACTAAGCTAGAAAGCAAAAAAATATGAATCTGATAACCAAATGAAATGCAATAAGATGTCTTTTATTAATTTTCTTTTCAGAACTTTGATTACAATATGCACTCCATTAATGGAGGCTTAAAACTGGTGATACATCAACCATACAAACAATGAAAATGATGGTACTAAAGGATCCTATCCCTCGATGGTAAATTGATGTTGGCGCATCCAATGGTTGACTCCTCTTCCCATGAAGAAGCTATGTTGAGGTTGATTCCTATACCTCTAGCTCTTGGTTTGTTCAATCCTGTTGATTTAGGTTCTATTGTACTTTCTCAAAGGGAAGCCTCTTCTCAACTGGATCCTTTACAAGTGAAGGTGCCTTCAAGGGATTAAGTTCCTAGGAATTTACCTACAAAGGCTTTTTTCTCTATTGGGTTAGAACGACTACTTGCTCTATGAAAGGCATCATGAGATTTTAATTTTCTTCCCTGATCATGTTTATCTATCCTTCGAGAGTTTTCTCTACTTTATCAATAACTATATTTTGTAAATAATTTTGATGAATCATACATGAGTTTTAACCATGCGGATCAATACATGTTGAACACCAAAATTTTGACTCTGTTGAAGTGTTAGTGGGTTCACTATATTAATTTTTGTATACCACATTTGATTTGTCATGATTCCTACCACTCATGGAAGATTGATATCTTGTCACCTATGGAAATCTCCTTATCTAGAAATTTATTTTTGCTTCTCTTATTTCCATCGATGTCATCTTATTTTTTAAAGTCTTCATGGTTTATTTTAGATGTAACAGAGCTACAAGTTGAGGATCTAGAGTTGGTGAAACTACTGCCAAATGAAATGTAGGGATGATAGGTAGCATTGGAGGAGCGAGGAGTGTCTGTATTGCTGGGAGAGTAGGCTACCTGGTCCATTTGGGGAGACATGTATTAGAAGTAGAAGGGGGACTTGGGAGAGAGATAGTGGATGCTTGTGGTAGATCCAAGAAGATAGGTATTATAATATTTGCAAGGAAAATTTTGATATATATTATATCCCTTTATGCTTTTTGAGATTCTTGGAAAATATCTGAAAAAGTGAATACTTAGGATTGCCTGATAGCCATGTTTATATCTGAGTTAAAAGCCCTCAAGTAATAATACATTGATTGTTCATCTATTGGCCTTAATATGTTAGGTACTCTCTACCAAGTTTGGCTTAATTTGATATTAAAGTCAACTATTTTCTCTTGAGGGTGATTCTAAATGATGATGAACTGATTTAGTAGAGAAAATGGGTCATCATGGTCATTGAAATATTATACTAATTTACCGACAAGTTGGATCCAGGTGGATATGGTTTGGTTAGCGAGGGCTCTATACTAGTATATCATTTTCTCTTTTAAGGAAATGACTAACAGTATTATCATGACATACTCCTTAATAATGTTATGTATCGGTGCAAGTGCGACTACATATTGATAGTGTTCGTAAGTCATTTTCCCAATACTATCATACTGGGGTTTTGCATTTAAGGCCACTATTGGAATTGGGTGTTGAGCTACCAGATTTAGAGGGGCTGTATGGTTCCATAAAGGGTAACTAAGATTTGGCTAATTCACAACCATTGTAGATATAGTCTAATTAATTTTATAAGAATATGGGAAGCCGGTTTTGATGTTCCACTAGTAGCAGTACTAGGGAGAACTATAGGGGAAGGGTTTGTAGATATTGTAGTGATCGTAGAATAAGAAGTTGTCCTAGTAACTAATATAGGATTAGCTCTTAGGCTACCAAGGTGTAATTCAAAGAACTTAATGGGTTCTTCAAATTTTTTTGCTTTAGATCTAGTTTTCATAAAAATGGTAATCAACCAGAAAATAGATAAGGATTTTCTTAGGGTTTCTCTCTTGGACAGAGTCATTAGTTGATTCATAAAAAATGAACAGGACAAAGATAATCACCAAAACTTTGGTTTGTATATGTTGTGGGATTGTGTCCCACCGGGTGTGCCAAAAACTATTGGTGCAAAATATATCTTTGGTTACATTTGTGCCCAAGACTTTACCAACATTGAATTACCGGGTTCAAAATAGAGTTTACCTGATTCAATCTCCAGAGGATGTTGGTTCCTTTATTTATTTTAGGAAAAGGGGGGAGAGTAAAGTGCATAAAGAAAGGGAATATAGCTATTGCTAGGAATGTTTAGATGGTACAAATTATATAACAACAAAGAAACATCTACAACATTTTATAGATAAGCATACTTTGAACTATCAAAATCAGAATAACCAAACCTCTAGTATAGATTTAAACAAGCTTAAACCTATTAGAACTGTTAATTTCAAATCCAATGAAAATTTAAATGCAAAAATTTAGAATAAGAGTTAAGGTTATTTATATTCAATTTAGCTTATATAGCAATCAATAATCCATACATACTTGATTAAAAGACCAGTGAGCCAAAAATCAGAATGAGTAGTCTTTATTTTGCTTTCAGAAGTCTGTGTGCATTGCCTTTTAAACATATAAGAGACGATCATTTGTTAGGGTCGCTCATCCTATATATATCTTTTACCTAACAAAAAAACTAATTTTTTTTACAACAATATGCTCATATGCTCATTCTGGTAAAGTGGTAATTAAGAGAGTATGGGATCTTCAATAGAAAATGGTTGAGATCTTGTTACTACATATCTACTTTGATCTTTGTGGAGATGTCATGGTCCATTTGTCTTACACTTATTTGCTTTTGGTTCATAGGTCTACAAAATCATGACATATCATGAAATCATGTTGTTTTTCCTGGAGGTGGACTATGGATGCCAAAATTTTGTGATATCATGTTGTTTTCACTAAAGGTGAACTATAGACACTAAAATATCATGATATCATGACGTTTTCTATAGAGGTGAACTATGAATGACAAAATATTGCAATATCATGATGTTTTTCCTTGCCTTCAATTGGGAGCTTTAAAATATCATGAGATCATGATGTTTTCCCTTGCTTTTTCTTGGGAGCTCCAAAATATCACAAGATCATGATGTTTTTCCTTGCCTTTGCCTGAGAGCTTCAAAATGTCACGAGATGATGTTTTCCCTTGACTTCATCTATGAGCTTCAAAATGTCATGAGATCATGATGTTTTTCCTTGCCTTATCCTGGGAGCTTCAAAATGTTGTGATGTCATGACTTTTTTATTGCCTTCATCTGGGAGCTTCAAAATGTTGCGAGATCATGACGTTTTTCCCTGCCTTCACCTGTGAGCTTCAAAATGTCACGATATCATGACATTTTTCTACACTTAGAAATTTTTTGAGAATATATCTCCTTACTTCCTTAGATGTAGTAATTTTGACCTATAGATCCATTGAAGGCCCTATTTAATAACTTCCATAGATATTGAGCATTGAGAAGAACTAACAAAAGGTTCTACTGCAGATTTTAGTAGCAACATATTCAGGAGATCCTAGAAGAAGATCTCACTATGAAAATTCTATAGTTGAATATTAAAGAGGCCAAGGAAGGTCTCACTAAATGTTTTGAAGCTGTAATATTGATGACCTTAGAGAGGTCTCATGAAGAAACAAGAAGGGTTGGTGAGCCTCATTGAAGGAGTTCCTAGAATAACTCATTGGAAAAATTACTACCAAGGGAGAATCTCCAGATAGCTAAGGAATTGGGATAATTGTAACAATCTAACAATAAGTGTAAAGGAGAAGGTTTGGCAAGAATATTGTCAAATCACAAGGTAGTTTAAAATGGATCTCAATATTGATATATTGTTTGAGGAAGAGATCTAGTTTGAAGTCAAAATTTGACAAGAAAAATGAGATAGAAAAATTGCCAAATCTGAGAGATTTTGGGAATATCCTACCAAATTTTGGGATTCAAGGATAGCTTTTTAGTGAAGGTATTGACTAATTTACAATTTTAAATATTTCAGAATTAAGGATAGAAAAAGGTAGCAATTTTGGTAGTGTTAGTGACTACTAAAGATCATATTTTAGAGGTACATCCTGAAGGATCATTTAAGCCACCAAGTTACAGTATTGGGTGGCATATTAGTCAAGTATTAAAGTTGTAAAAATATGAGCAAGTGAGTTGTTTTGTACAGCCTAGAAGAGCTGCAATAACATATATAAAATATAGTAAATTTAAGTGACTAAATTCACTATCATCATCATCATCTACAAGGAAAAAAGTATGCAATAAAAAGGTGCAAAAGTTCATTAGTTGAGATTTTTATATTTTGATTTATATTAAATTTATAAAGCACTAGTTACAAAATTTTAAAGGTTGCATCAAAAGTTTCATTTCAAGTCTTTAAAGGTAGTGTAGAATTTATAGTCTACAAGGTTCAAACCTGCACATAGAAAAAATAGAAGTTAGGTATATTTCAAGAGAAAGAAACATATCAACATTCTATTGTTTATTCTAAGAAAAGAAGATTATTTTTTGCATAAATATATAGTGCAAATATTTCATTGAGAAGCTTGGATTTGAAAGAGAAATAATAGCCAAGCAAGGAAGGTATTTGCAAGGATTAAAGGCAATAATAACACCAATTTTATTTCAGCAAAATCAGGGAGTTAAAGGCAGATTTCACAAGAGCTCTTTTGAAGAATAAAACGTTAGTTTACTTGCAGAATTTTGTGGCAAGGAGTAGCCACCAAAAAAAGGTTGATATTACCTCCAAAGGTTGGAGAAGAAAGTCACCAATAGAAGAGCTTGAAAGGGAGAAGAAATTCCAAGTCCAAGGTGCAATTGAAGCCCACATTTTGAGTAAGATAAAGGATTGATTTACAAACACTAGGGGTAGACATAATCTACATATAAGAGTCATCCAAAAGGACTCTATAAGCACCATAAAAAATTAGGTTATACAACAAGAAGGAGATGTATCAAAATCTCCAAGTGGGCATTCTACAAAGCCCTCAAAGAAAGCTCAGGAAGCATTAGGAAGAACAATCCAAAGGCTAAAAAATATAGTTATATAAGTTTTCTAAAGACACCCAATGAAGCACCATATCCATCAGAGTTTTTTCCTACATAGAGCACAAGAATCAGATCTACATAGATCCAATACAAGTGAAAGAATACAAGGATAGAGCTGAGGTCATAGTGCAAGTAGTTTATCATCACCAAGGAGGAGCCACCATTGTTGAAATAGGTAGGAAAGCAATGGTTATTCATGTCCATAACACCATTGAAGATAGTTTGAGTGTTCTATCCAAGAATAAGACGTAGACAACAAGGATTACCACCAAGAAGTGAGCATTGGAAAAGCGTTGGAAAGAATATTGGACAAGCCCAAGGGAGTTGAAAATAATATAGGAATATCTTACCATATGGAAAGAGTCATTGCATGCACATGAGAGGAAGAGGGCCACATTGAAGAGCAAGTTTGAATACCTAGAAACAAGAAGTAAGTAAGGTATCATATTATAACACTTCATATTTGAGCGCCCAACAAAGATAAGACTAGAGAGATCAAATTATTGATAATACTCCATATATGAGTATCCAACATGGTGAAAGAATGTAGAAGCATTGATAATAGGGAGTAATCACCAAAATAGAAGGAATAAAGCACCACTTGTCATAATAGTTGGGAGGAGGTGCAATAAGAATGGTTTTCAAGAAGATAAGAAAAGACAAGTGCCACTTAGCACTTCCATTCCATAATACATCAAGGTTAAGAAGGTGCCCATGTACATATCCATTTGGAAGATCAAAGAGCATTGAATGCAACTAAAAGGTTATCATTTTAAGAGCACATAGAGGAATAGGGAAACCAGTAAAGGAGACTCAACTACTTACCAGAGGAAGACAATTTTTTAAGTATGTTCAACGTACAAATAGTGCACACAATAGTCAAGGACAAAGAGTGAAGTTTAGAGCTCATATTCAACAAGAATTTGGTTGGAGAAAGGAATATAAACCAACCTATCTATAAGAAGAAGAAATTTCACAAGAAATGTGAAGAGAAACAAGAGTAATCAACCTTTAAAAACATCATACATTCCAAGCAACTTGCAAACCAAAATCTAGCATCAAGAATGTGAGAAATGCGTGTAGTCATATTGCAAGTTTGATATCAAGTGCATTATATATTATAGAGGTATTAGCATTATGATTAATAATGTGTTTAAACAATCTCTAGAGAGCATATTGAAAAATATTTAAAACTAGAAGCATATAAACTATTTCTATTGCTTCAAAATATTTGCAAATATTAAAGTCAAGGAGATAAAAGGATTAGTAAAACTTAATTTGCAAATACTTAGTATTTCTAAAATATCTAATTAAGGAGATGTAAGGAATTCTACTTCAACTAAATTTATAGAATTTTAGAAACCTATTATTGTATTACAATATATTTGAATATATTAAGATATTGCTTGGATCAAAATTATAGTTGGAAGATTGAGATAGAAGGACATAGACAATCCAACTAAAGATATTGAACTCTTATCTTTGAAATTGCATTTCTAAAATACTTTCTACAAATAGTTGGTTGCAAGTGATAGAAGTGAATCATATTTATAGCATATATCATTACTAGGGAGATATAAGGTAGACTACTAGGACCATCATGACATCAAATAAGTTCATTCTTACAAAATATCAATTACTTAAAGGTCCAAACTATTTCTCATGGAAAAAAAGTAAAGGCCATATTGACATTTGAGAAAATTTGGGAAATTACTATAGAAACAAAAACTAAACCAAATTTAGATGATATAGAAATCTAAAATTTTAAATAAATTTATGCTAAGGCATTAATGATAATAACCTTTGCTATCACATATGAAATACAACCGTATATCATTTCAGCAAAAACATCTATAGAAGCCTAGAAATCCTTAGAGAAAATATTTGAAGGGAAAAACAAAGCTATCATTTTAAACCTTCAAACTCAATTACATTCCTTAAAAATGAATAATGGTGAAAGTATAGAGCTATTTCTAAGGAAGGTAGCATATATCAAAGGAAAATTATTAACATTAGGAGAAGAGGTCAAGGATAAATTTCTTGTTCAAGTGACCATGAGAGGACTTCCAGATAGTTACAAGCATCTAGTTACCTCCTTGCAAATTTTAAGTAAAGATATTTCCTTTGATGAGTTAGTCAATGTTCTCCAAGAATATGAGGTAGAAAATATAGTTAAATATGAGATGACTAACAATGCTTTGGTGATAAAAGACAATCCATAGGGAAATATGGCATCATACTCAAAAGGACAAAGACCTTGGAATAACATATATTTTCAAATATGCAGAAATAAAGGGCACAATACAAACTATTGTAGATTCAATCCAAAGAATTAGAGTCAAGAAAATCAAACATCCTATGGAAATCAACAAAATAAGATATTTCAGCCAAAGCAGTATCAACCTCAAAAGTAGCAGTTCCAAAGGATATATTCTTCTCAGAATCAGTACCCTCAACTTGAATATCATGGAGGAAATCATAAAGGACACATTGCCCAAAAGATTCAAGAAGTTGAAGAAATGGAAGAACCTACAGATGAATGTGGAATTAAAGATCTATCAACCAAGATAGATTCTCATGAAGATACTAACTACTCATTTAGATAGGAAGGAGAGTAAAAACTTCAATACCAGATTGCATATTCATATTGAAGAATAAAGTCTTCAAAAACCAAATAATATAATACATGGGGTTTTTGGAATATATTACATCATTTTGTTCTTTAGAGTATTTTTTAAAATGCACAAGTTTTAGAATGTGTAATGATGTAAATGTGCATGTAGTCCACATGTACATGAGTATTAGGGTTGAGTGAGAGGTAAGGAATCTATATTTCTATATAAATACCTCATTGTGATTTTTTAAATAAGGAGTTGTGGAGTGCATAGATTAGTGTAGTAATAGTCACAATATAGCTCCATTTTGTTATCATGGAGGATTTGTAAACTCCATGAGTAGAGCATTGTAATTTTCGTGAGATTTCTTATGTAAGATTTTCTAGAGCATTGTATCAAGTTTTCTATCATATTTTCATGCATTTTAAATTTCCTTTATCATAGTTATAATATTGCATGCTTATTTCTATACTTGTGATCACATTTCATTTAATTTTAAGGCTCCAAAAGCTAACACTTACTAAACCTACATGTTTAGAAGGATGCCATAAGTTCTACCCCCACCTTTCCTATACCCTCTTGGGTATAGGACCATGTGACCATGGCGATATTAGCCTAGAAGACCTATAACACTTAAAGGGGGAGGCCTATTCCATAACCTAACTCTAGCTCCACCTAGGCAGGTTAATAAACATACAGCGTTGGTGCTTAGTAACCACACCTCCGTAGGCTAAATAACCTCATTGCCACTTTGATGACAACTAACATGATCTCATGATCCTACATGATCGAGGAATCACCTGTGTTATCTTGTGAATAGATTTTCTACACACCCAATCCTATGCATTTAAGGTGCAACTACTCACAAGTACCCTGGATATTATATACACATAACTCCTTCCAAGTTCATGAGATCCTAGGTATTGCATTCTTGCAACTCCTTCTAGGACTCACGTCTACATGGCTATTGCATCCACGCAACTCCTAGGATTGGGTTCTATGGTTTACAAGAGGATGATTCTACCCACCCCAAGGATAGATAATCATTACAATATTTACCATAAAATTAAATAATGCACTTAGCATAATAACAAGCAGTACATAATCCATCAAATTAAAATGCATAACAAATATTCCTCTTAACCATAAACCAACTATGCATATATCCAGTGCTTGATTCAAATACTTTCTAACAACATAAATGCATAGACAAGATAATATATATCTCTAATATAATATGCATTTTCTGCAGTTGATAGAACTCAATAATAACTATCCAAAGAGATTACTCAAAATCACATAAAGTACATTTGGTCCAAATGCCTTATCCCTAAGATTATTTTTTTCTCTTGGATGACCACCCAAAATAAAATATTGACCATTGACAATCTTCTAACCAAAGGTTTAATCCTTCCCAATAACTTCTATCTATGCTAATCCAATTGGGAATCTACTCATCACCTCTTTCTTGATTTCTTTTTTTTCAAAGCTATCCTCAGATTCCTTTTGACTACCTTCAACATCAAGTGGACCCAACCAAATTCAATTCCTGATATTTTCACCCAATGGCCCAACCCATTCCATAATAGCCACCTCAAAGCCCTATAGTCCTTCTACCTACACCATTTTCTATGGAAAGTATGGATTGAACATAATAGTAGAGCTTTATCCAAATTCTCAAAGAACCCTCCTTTTTTCTATGCTAGAGCTTTGTGTGTCACTATTGACAATTCCTAGTTGGTCTCTTGTTTGAAAGCTCTAGATCCTAGAATTGATGTAACCATTGCTTCATCCCTCAATATTTCATCTAAACTATTGTAGCCATCCATATTATCAAGAGATTTTATTAGATGGATTCCCCCCAACTAGATGGTTAAAGCTAAAATTCAATGGTGTTGCAAAAGGAAACCCAAGTTGGAGGTGGTGGTCTCATCCATGATCACAATAGAAACATTATGATTTCCTACACTAAGAACTTAGGCAACCAACCAAACATGTCATTGAAGCCAGGGCAGTATTCAAGAGTCTCTCTATTCTCAGTGACCTTCCTTGTAAGCTCATCATCGAAGGTGACTATTTAAATATAATTGGTTATCTTAGAAATATCAAGGCCCTAACTTGGATAGTTGCCACTCTAGTCCAGGAATCTAAATGGTTCATTAGCATCCATGATAGTATCACCATTCAACATATTTTCAAGGAAGGCAACCACATTGTTGATCTATTGTCCAATCTTAGTCTAACTTTGAAGTCTCTCTAAGTTTGGAGAGTATACTTCCCTCAATATCTCATTGGTGTGTTCTCCAATGATTGGCTCCTAACTATTTAAATTACCTACATGGCCCTCTTTATACATCGATCACCATACCTTTAGTGGCATCATCCCTATCATCCCTAACCTCTTTCATCTGGTTGTCACCTATCATATCCATCCTGGATCTCTTACCCACACCAACCCTACCACATATCATCTCCATCCTAGCTCTCTTAACCACCCCAAAATTACCACCTACTAGTTCCATCCCAACTCCTCTATCCACCCTACCCCTACCACATATCATCCCCATCCATGTTCCCTTGCTAATCCCACCAATCCTTCCATACCTCAAGCCCACCCCTATTCATCCACCACCCGTCCACCCTCCTTATGGTTTCATTTTTTTCAAACCACTGCATTAGACCCCTCCACACCTTTATGGATTTTACCGCCACCTTCAGCTCCTTGCATTTGAATCATTTACAAAATTCTTGGTTCATTAACCTATGGTTCATTCATTTTTGAGATGATCATTTCACTGATAGTGAACTTGGCTTGATTCAACCCTAGATGTACCTTTCCCATACTGTGATCCCTCTATGTGGTAGATCTAATCATTCCCAAGATGCTCATGTCTTTGATGACAATTTTGGGTTGGATCAACCATGGGAGTCCCTTCCCCATACCATGATTTTATTGCATGGTATAGATCACACCTCTAAGATTTATAGCATCAGTAATCTTCAATGGCTCTCAAAGCATCTCATCTCTAGAAGCTTCAACATACATCCCGTGCAATCCCCTCATGGCTTCTTTATCCTACAATATTATAAAGAGGCTTCCAAGGAATCCTATCACCATCTCTACCCAAGTTTCCTAGCCTCCCATAGATTTAGAAGTAATCCTATCCTTATATTTTTCCCTTGCTGGTTGAGAATGGCCACCTTGGAGCCTAAAATCTTGCAACTCAACCCAAATATTGAGTATATCCTTGGAAGTAACAGGTTCCTCATGTTCCTAAAGAAATTCAATGGCAACGATGTTGAGGTTTCTAAGGATTTCACAAAAACCTAGAACCATGGGTGTGCCACTATTTGGGGCTTGCAATTCAAGGTGAGCATCAATATTATAGTAGATATTATATAATTTATGAATTATGGAAGGATCATCCAACAAGATATACACTTGATTGTTGAGGATACTAACCCCTTCACTGATAAGGAGGAAAAGTTGGTCTAGGAGAATGGTAAAATTATTAGGAATTCCCTCCCTAGCCCTTGGGATAGAGTCATGATATCGATGATGCAATATTAACCATGGATAAGATTGACTCACCCCTCCACATCTTTCACCTTGCCTTCCTAAACCACCTAAGGGATGTGAAGCTCATCAATATTCTTGACTACCTGTATTGTTCTATAGAGTTATCCATAGAGAGTATTAGAAAAAAAAATCTTTCCAACCCATCCATAAAGGACTTCACTTGATTCTCTATAGTGATGCCTTTAATAAACAAGACCAAAAAGTTGTCATCACTGCAATCCCATCTACACAATACCCTATTCTTATTTTAAGCTAGGAAACCCTACATGTTGATGTTTCCATTGATGACAATGACCCTGAGCTTGAATCCCCTATTTCTTCCAAGCAGGTCAAGCCTCCCTCTGGACCTTCATCTAGATCCACTTTGTAGTCCACCATTTGGTGTCGATCCTCTTAGAGTAAGGTGGTAGGGACTAAACGTAATGATAGCTCAAATGCCATTAGGGAGTCTCCCAAGCTCAAGAAAATCAAGGTGGAAATATTTCTCATCAAAATGATGATTGAGGATGACCTTCCTAGAATGAATTTCTTGAAGCCCTTGGGTGAGCTTACCATGAATTTATTCCAGAATACTATTCTTTACCCACTTGCAAGGACTGTGGTGACCTTATTTGTGGTTGCAAACGTAGCCAAGGCTGTGTGGATGTTATACAATCAAGCTACTAAGGTCTTGGATTAATTGTATCACCAATTCAAGGACCTCCAAAATAATGAGGATGTGAATTCTACTGATAGTTTTGATGTTGAATAACTTGGTGTGCTTCCTCTATCTTCTTGGTATCATATCTACAACATCCATGTTCATCTTGCTGTTAATTTTTCTGACTTTTTCCTTTTTTCTAAGGCGTCCTCCATGGACCCTCATGTTTTTTTCATCTTTTTTTGCTATCTTGGTAGCATCTCCAATTTCCAGTTGATGTTTTTGGTCTTCTTGGCCTGGTTGATTTTATCTTCATTTTGTAAATAAGGTTTTGGGGCCCTTTTAAAACCCACTCCTCCAATTAATAAAAAAAATCACATAAAATACAAATTATTAAGTTGTCATTAGCATCAAACACTTAATTAAACATTATAAAATCAAGCTTTATACAATCTCAACGCTCAATAAATCAACATGAAAGCAAAGATTTACACAATCACAACACTCAAAAAAAGAAAAGGGCTAGAATTTATTTTGAATCATTGTGCTTTAAAAATAATCAAACCAAATATAACAAGGGTCCAAGGAACTCGTACATATAAGTCCTAATCCACAGTGTGATGCTTAACACTAATTACGATTAATTTCCCAAGGTAAGATCTACACAATTGGTAGCTTGGTTCTCATAAATCAAGAGATTACTCTACACACTAATGCACATGGACCAAGTAACATCCAAAGGTTCATAGGAGGAAAATATAACTTCCAAAGGTTATAGAAATATAAGCATATCTCTACTATTAATGAATGCAAGAAAGGGGCATGGGTCAAAACCATTATGTAGAGAAATAATTAATGTACATAGGTCAAAAAATGAAAAATATTAGGTCGATTGTTGAGGCTACCAACAAATGGAATTTTAGTATTCACAAGGAGCAAAACAACTAATGAAAACTATCAAAAGCCAAAGCAAACAAGGCTAAACAAATCAATAAAGCAAGACGTAAGCAAAAATAGTGATAATCCAAAGCACAAGACACAATCAAGCAATATGGAAGCACTTGTGAACCGCCTTCATAAAATTTATCTGATGTCCTCCTCTTCAACAATGCAATCCATTCTTCTTTTTCCAAGCCCATAGAAGACTCCCTAATTTCACCACCTTCTCCTCTTTTATAAATATCTTGGGTGTGTTCTTCATACGTGCATGTATTGGTAACATAGGCACGTTACCAAGAACATCCAATAAATTGCAACTTCTCAAAAAAAGTTGAGCACTTAACCAAGTATGCCAAGAAATCATTATGGAGATTTATTAAGCTAAAGGAGCCTTAATGATAATTAAAACAACCTTTATTAATATCAAAGGCCAATACTCATTATTGACCTTAATATTAATATATTAAAGCATTAATATTGATTATAAAAAAATGCTAAATTGGTTATATTCTTACTAAGCATATATGCCACACAAAAATAATATTAAATTGGTTCACACATAAACATAAAATCCAAACAAACAATATTATTGCATTGATTCTATTCTAATCACACATAAGCATATAAACCAAACAAACAATAATATTACACACCATTGTTTTAATCCTTAAGTAGGTGGTCATTCTTATTTAAGGTAGTCCAATGCTACCACCAACCTTATCAAGGAGGCTCATGCACAAGCATCTTCCTATTCCAATGGTGTGAATATTCAACATGCCTAAATGAAAATGCATCTACATGAAAGGGTATTTATCCATGTTACCTTTAGCTACCGATGAACAAGTCATCATCATAATTTCTCTAACTCTCTTTGTAGTGGTTCACCCATATGGTCCTACTAAAGAGAGCACTTGGTCCTGCACTCACAAATATAGTATTAGTACCATATTCCAAACTCAAATGGGTGAAATAATCTTATCAAAAGACATCATAAAATGAAATTATGCTATAATATAAACACATCAACAAATGGTATCACTATCCATGATGAGCTCTGCCAAGGAGGGGTGTTATACACCCTAAGTCCTATTTTAATAACTTCAAACCTTACTTGGTCAATAGAGCTTTATTCATAGGCTTAACCTTTCTAATGCCCAGTCCTCCAAATTATTTTTGTTGCACACCTATTTCCAGGAGACTAAATGGAACTTATTTTTCTCCTCAGATACAGACCAGAGGAATGAATTTTGAATGAGTTTAAATTTTTGGGTAACTTTGGCCAAAAATTTGAAAAGAAATAGGAAGTAGATAGGAATAATCTGGAGGGTTGACCTGACTAGCTAGGCTTTGCCTACATGGCTAAGGAGGGCCCCTTTCCAACCTACTAATTTCCTTGGCCTCCTTTCTAATATTAGGTCCAACAAATTCTCTTTTAATATGTCTTTGAATAGGAGCAAACCAAGATAAGTAGAAGGAAACTCAACCGCATCACAACCTAGAATCTGGAAAATTACTCTGTCTTCTAAGGGGGGTGTTGAGGAAAAAATGATTATTGTAACACCCTAATATTGACTCATATTAATTCACATTAATTCAATAACATTCAAAAAAATAATTAAAGCAACTTCCTACCCTTTTGCCTCGATTTTCATGACCTCCTGGCGATATCAGCTATATTTTCATGAGATTGGATGTCCGATCCATGATAGTCATTTAATGTACAAGATCGGATGTCCAATCTTGTCCAAAAATAGAAAAATACTAGAATAGAATAATGACAAACTTGTTGCAATGCTTTTTGTCTCTATTTGCCTAACTACGAGGTGGTTACGACATCGGATTTATCGATCACCCCAAGACTGGAATAGGTTGCAACCTATTCTATTTTTGGCTCAACCCCTCCAAATTACTTAGCCTATTTAACTTGAATCCTCCCCCTAAATTCTCCCTAGATAAATTTTGGGTTCTAGTTTCTTAGTTATCACTTTCGCATTTGTTATTTTTTATGCTTTTCACAAATATTTATAGTTTTAAAGGTACGATCATTGTGCATCTATTGGTATGATTCGTTATTGAATATCCAATATCACTTGGATAGCATCCGATCCTACTCTGTTGCATCTGATATTTTTTGCAAGTTGCTTAGGGGTAAATCCAGGATTTGGTTTGCATTCTTTAGTCTCAGATTTACATTTCTAGCATCATATTTATCATTCATTATTGCATGTAGTATAGAAATTATTGTTATCATCCTTGGAGTTCACCATTCTTGCATTCAATTATATTAGTTGCATATCATAATCCATATTCATATTATTTTCTTTCAATACAACATTCAATAAGCTTTTACATGTCCTAATCCATACTTAACAAAGTCTATAACACATTGTAAGTTTCTATTTTGCTCTCTATTTGTGAAATTGCAGGTTTATGCTCTGATTGGACCTATCGATCGCTAATCGGATATGACGATATCAAATAAGCAGTTATGATCATTGATCGAACATTTGATATCGCCTTGCAACATACGATCCTACCTACAACAAGCAAATAGACTCTACATCACACATCTGATGAGTAAGAGGGTCAAATATCTTTTACTATCAAGCATTGCATTTATTTTCTTTCTATAATTCATTGTATGTTGTATTCATCTGAAAATAAATTGCATTTAGTGTAGATTAGTTGCATTTGGCCAAACTAGGTGATTGTGAGCAAACATAAAAGAATACATCAAACAAACTCCCAACCCTAGGCATGAAAATTGCCAATAAATGTTTCCTGGTGAACCCTAAATAATTCGTCCAAAAATCACCAAAGAGGGCATGACCTCAAGTGCCTCTCCTCTAAGGTGTAGACCTATTATTTTCCCATTCCCCTTAGAGGCACGGATCCATTAGCCTAAAGGAAAGGAGTGCACAAATTTTAGAGCTACATTCTTTGGTGAATCTGACGTGAATAACATAGGCATATTTTTATTTAAAAAACACAAAAAAGCATAAAAATTACAAAACAAAATAAAAGTTCAAAAATATCATAAATCAAAACTTGCACATTTTTTTTAGATGTTAGACTTCAACATAGGAAGAGTTGCAAGCATAGACGTTAGAGCATTATTATCTACACATGAAATATCCCTAGTAGTTGAAAATTCTAGTATTCCATCTCAAGAATAGTGGACTAAAATTTGGAAGAGATTAGACATTATAAAATCCAATACACCAAGACTTAGCCAAATTAAAATATTTTACATAGCTAGAATCCTGGAGCCCGATAACGCTTCTCGCTACTTTGATATTCAAAGGGTATGTGAGAGGTGGTTAATAGATAAAAGAGCAAGTGTTTCTTCAACTGTTTATACTTTTGATGATTATATTGAAAATACTATAACAATACACAGGTTTCTAGCACACATAGAATATCAAGAAATAGTCTTGGAAAATAAGAGAAGATTTCACAAAACTCCTAGGGCAGTCCATTATCGTGAGTATTGTCACAAACTATACTTTTATATGCAAAACTTTGAAATTGATAGTATCACCATAGCCCATTTTGTCAAATTTTTAAAAGCCAACTTTCAATTTGAGGAAGAGCATTATATGTCACCTGAAGAGCTTGAACCTATCAACAATATCTACAGACTCTTTCAAGAAGACTAAAGTATAATATTTAGAATATTATAATTTCTATTTTTTGCTTTGTTTTCAAAAATAAAAAACACAAAAAACTAAAAAAAATATATAATATATATTTCTATATAGGTATATATATAACATATATACCCAAGAATTTAAAGCATATATATACAATGTATATATATCACTAAAATATAAAACAAAATACCTAGGATTTTGAGAAATGGAAAACAAATAGAATATGATGAACAAGATCAAGAAAACCTTGATGATAGGGTATTATTGAAGATGATAAACTCATATAACAAGGTGAGGATGATAATTGAGGGGAAGAATAAGAAGACCATAACCAAACTTTTGTAGATCCTCAAGGTAATGTCAGCTTTAAATCTATCTAATAATTTATAGATTTTTTAAAAGACCATATAGATGAACTTCACCATGTAATAAATACATAACATTTACTCCCATCAGGAGATTATTCAATACAGGTCGCTATAGAAGTTGTCCTTCAATTAAATGCAAATCCAATGACATACAAAAATAAGATAGATCAATATCAAGCTAGACCATCTTGAAACACCCATTAGAACATAGATTTGAACAATAAAAAACCAGCAACACAACCAAATTCCAATAAAATACAAAGTTCTTCTTCTCAATCTCCTAATCAACAAATAGCTACATCACAAAGAGCTAAGAAAATTCAAAATTCCAACCATTATCAACAAAAAGTTCAATAGAATGCAATCCCATATAAACTTCACAACACTGTTCCCACAAACACTTTACACAATAGTATTTCTATTGGAAATCTTTATGTGACAACACAACCATATCATCAAAGACACAACAATATGATACCACAAAATCAACTAGGTGGGCAACCACAAGGACTTGAATCCTTGGTTAAACAATTAGCTTTGTATCTAGATCATATGGATCCCTACCGTCTCTTATATAGTTACAGAGAGATGAGTAGTCAACCCTTAGATCCTATCATTGTTGCTCAACCTTACCCCAAACATTTCCCTGTGCCATTCCTCCTAATATATAAAGGAACCAAATATTCTATTGAGCATCTTCGCATGTTTAGGATAGCCTATCATGACATTTCTTATGATGAATTTTTGTTACTAAAAATGTTTCCTAAAAGTCTCAAAGGCATGGCCTTAGAATGGTATTATCAATTACCAACTAATTCTTTGAGAAAATTTGAAGAGACAGTGAAAACGTTTGTTCACCAATTTAGTGCATACATAGAAAGACATGTCACTATTAAGGATTTATACAACTTAAAACAATGGAAAGATGAAAGCTTGATTGAATTCCTATCCAAATGGAGGCATTTTGCTTTACCCCACCGAGAGATGTTGGAAATTTTCATTGGTAATTTACAAGAATAATTATCCTATGAACTTGCTACAGCTAAAATAACCTCTTTTGATCAATCTATAGACTTAGCAAGAAGGGTATAAGATACCCTTATCATAAGATTATAGTTCAAGAAAAAGGATGAGGATAAAATTTCTAAAAACCAATATAAGAATAAACAAGTAGTAGGTGATGGAGTCACTGATAGTAGAAATACCTCAAAAATCAATACTACAGAAGTTATAAAGAATTTTTTGTTAAATATTCTTGATAAATATCCAAGAGAGTTCACAAAAATAAATCAACCCTCAACCATGATTTTGCCTCAACTAATAGATCAAGGTTTGATACGGTTGCCAGAGATAAGACAACCAGATACCACTATAGTTGGGTATAGGGCTGATCTACATTGTAATTTTCATAGAGTATATGGTCATTCAACTAATTCTTGTAAATGGCTGAAACATATGATACAAGATTTGATTGATAAAGGAATAATGGAAGTAGAAAAATTCCCTCCAAACAACAATCCTCAAAATAATACCCAAAAACAACAAACTCAAAATATAAATCAAAATCTATATATCTTTCAACATTCTTTACCCAATCATGGTAAGGAAGTTATAAACCAACTAGAACAACATAATGTTCCTCCTCCAACTTGATATGTTGGGACCATTATCAAATTTTAACCACAACAAAACTTGCAAGCTTCATATGTGCCTACTCAATTTGTAGTTACAATTAGGCCCATAAAATATTTTCAATCTTCATCTTCAGAAGACACTATAGTGACATAAAAAGTGAAACAAAAAGTGAAATGGACATTACTTCAAATAATTCAAATAGTTTTGAAGATGAATCAGATCCAATTCTTCCTATCATAGACGTATTGGTTACAGAAGAACCATTTCCTAGAAGAGTGACTACACACTCTTCCTCTCAACCAATCACTTCATGATTTTTTGTTCCAAAATATTTCCCATAAGAATATCCTCTGCAATCACCACTATATTCTTCTCTATAAAATACTTATTCATCTCAACCTCTTCATAATAGTGGTATTATTCCCACTAAATATTCATGTCAAGCTATTCAATCCACATTTAATTCGTATTTATCATCATTGCAATCACAACCATTTCAACCTTCTTCTTTCAACACAACACATTCATCTCAAAAAGGAAACACTTCTTCTAATCCTACCATGCAATCACATCATACTTCATAATCTTCTCATCATCATTCTACTCACTATAAAAAAGAAAGAGGTAATGAACCATATATTCATAAAATCCTAAGAGAACTAATGAAAGTTTCACCACATAAATTTAAAAAACTCAAACAACCATTGAATATAATCCTTAAAAATTTGCTAGATAAAAATACGATTGAGTTACCTCCTATAAGGCAACCTTGTACCACAGTAGACTGCTACAAACCTGAGTTACATTATGAATATCATAGAGTGGATGGACATATGACACAAACATGTAAAAAGTTAAAAATATGCAATTCAATACTTGATTGATGAGGGTATTTTTGCTATAGAGGAGTTACATTCTATTATTGACTATAAATCTCTTGTAAAAAATCAACATCTTACACAACAAGTACCCATAACCAATCAAGACATGGGGATCTCCCAAAAACCCATATTCAAGCATCAACAACAGGAAACCAATCAAATATTATATCGTAATGTGTCCCATTACAATGATATCACTAATAATATAACAAAAACTACAAGTGAGCAACCTCAAGCTCAATCAACTCAATTTGATAAAAAATAAATAAATTCTTCATCCAACCAACCTTCAAGACCTCTCTTAGTTTTGAAGAATAATCCAAAAGGGGACACAAGCATAGAAAACCCATCTTTAATGTTGAAGTCTCAACCTAAAGTCTCCCTCAAACAACAATGGGATAATCATCCACATAAGATATCTTTTTTGGAACTTTTGTAAACCTCTCCTATTCATAGGGAATCTTTGTCCTTTATTCTCTCTTTCTTTATCATCACTACAACAAGTTCTCTATTCTTTTCCTCTTTATCTTCATTGCCACATTTTTATATCACTTTTTATCCTTTATTATCTCTCTCATTATCATTATCACATCAAGTTCTCTATTATTTTCCTCTTTATTATCATTGATGTCTTCTGTCCATCACTTTTCTTCATCTACATCTACTTATCATTCTTCATCACAACAATCTCAACCATCAACCAATCAGCTTCAATCACCTATGCCATAACCAAATTATCCTTCAAAACCTCCTTTGATTTTGAAGCCACCTTAGACATGCTATACGAAAATCACCTTGTATAGTTTATATAGATCATCTTGTATATACCACCAATTCCAGTCATCAAATTATCAAAATAACAAAAAAAAAATCAAAAATATGAAAAATTTCCAAAAATATGTCAAATTGGTGTTTCATTATTCTGCATCATTGCTTGTTGTTTTCCAAAATTCAAGTTATATTTTATTTTCTTTCGGATAAAACTCAAAATTTATCTTGAACCAATCACTTAATTCACATTTTTACTACTTTTGATTTTATCACTTATAAATCTCTCTTGAATCAAAATCACTATTACTTCACTAAATAAATTTTTGAGTTTTGGGAACTGGTCTTGCTACTTCTTGAACCAAGAACACATTTTCACATCTTAAAATTATTTTTGCAAATTCAAAAAAGTATACTACATAGTAGTCTTAGTTCCTTAAGCGAAAATTTTCCCTTGCTATCCTATTATGCGCATGGTCTAGAATACTAAGAATTGGCAAAAGGAAAAGCTCCCCCCTACCCGAATAAAATCCCTTGCTCCTTGTCTAATCCGAGCAAGTATCCAGAAAAAGGAAAAGCAAAAGAAATAGAAAAAGCAAAGAAAAAAAAAGCAATAAAATCCCCTTGTTCAAAAATGGACAAAAATCCCTACTTCAAGAACTCAAAATAAAATAAGGGGGTAATGAGCTTGAATCCCTGGAATTCCTCAGTTATTCAAAAGCCATGAGGTGAGCCCCATAACACGCGGTTTATGCCCAACCCGCATGGCCTTGGGTAAGCCTTTCATGTGGTGACATGTCTATCATATTAGTGACCTTATTTTGTACATACCAATGTCCACTTGTGGATTAGCTAGCTTTTGGTGACTTGACTTACATAGTAGTTCAATACAATTGCATGCACAAAATCATGGTTAATGAACCTCTCATTTACACACACATTGGTTCATAAAAGTTGGCTTGTATCATTACCTTACTCAAAATTGGTAAATCAATTTCACAAGCACACACATTTGATCCTTAAGAGATTTTGTATCGTTGTGACAAATCAAGATGGATAATTAACTCACACATCACACATTGGTTCTTGATAATTTTGACTTTGTATTAGAAATAATTTAAAATATTTCTCTGAAATTTGTTAGACAACATTAGCTTATAACTATTAATATTAATCCATATCACTTCATTTTGCAATTACATATATATATTTCAAAATTATTTATTCCCAAAGAATTTGCATTTCTAAAAATCACTTATCATACATTGCATTTTGACTTCGTGATGATGGTATAATTCCTAGTAATTATTTTTCTCAAATTTCACACTAGGAATTCTATGCCTAGCACAAGTCATCCTTCCCAATTTTTTTAGGCTTAAAATAATTTCATATTTCTCACAAATAAACAATATTTTTTAAAAAACGTGTGACATAATGATTTGTTTCACATCAAATTGTATTTTAACAAACAATTTCATATTATCATGCATTACATTTTGACTTCACAATGATGGTATAATTCCTAGTAATTATTTTTCTCAAATTTCACACTAGGAATTCTATGCATAGCAAAAGTCATATTTCTCAATTCTTCATGCTTAAATCACTTTATATCCATTACAAAAAATATGCTTTATCAACCTATTTTCTCAAAGTCAATTTCTTTTAAAATTGACATCTTCTTTCATCATCATAAACCTCAATATTACTCTTGAGCCCCACAAAAAATTTTCTATTATTAGAAATACAAAACTCCCTCACAATAGGATTCACTCCATGACCTAGTGAGCATTTATATCCACCAATGGTCATATAACATCACAACATCCTTTGACGTTCATTACTAATCCATCAATTCTATCATCATACAAAACATCTTTTTCAAAAAATATACTTTACAAAAATAAAATCATTTTCTTTTATGTTAAGCATGATCAAAATATTTAAAATTCCAAAGCATGATTATAAGAAATTCAAACATTTGCAATCAAATATTCAAAATCAAATCATTCAAAGTCACATAAGACAAGAAAATCAATATATATCTATATATCTCAAAAGTCCGTTTACAAAATGAAGTCGACTGGTATGCCGCAATCTCCAAAATTGGTATACTCAGTCACTAGGGATATAGTACAAAAAACTATATACATCTATCATCTATGGTCTCATAAAACCTCTAGAGCTCTAAGCATCATCATCCCCACTAGGGGGTCATGGTGGTTGGAACCCCATACCTCCTGTAGTGGTAGCCCTGGAAGTCAAGTGGGATCTCGAGTGACTCAAAGTCGTAGGCATCTCAGGCATCATAGGCTCTAGTTGTCTCTGCTCCATAGGCACTGCTACAAAATACAAATCTTGATAAAAACCCATAAACTAAAGATCCCAAGTTAGCGCTCTCCCTGAGTCACTCCTCCCTAAGTGAGTCGAGTGAGAAGATGTAGGAGCTGGAACCCTAGGTCCCTATCCCACTTTTTCCTGAGCTTGCGCTTGTATGAGCTCCACCTATAGAGACTTAATATAAGTCTTTTGAGCCACATTATCCCCCATCAAACTAGTAAGCTCCACCTATAGAGCTACCATCTCATTGCTTTCCCCTCCTCTATCATGATGCCATTCTAGGGTAAGTCATGTCTCCTTTCCTATTGAGGAGATGCTCTCCTCTCCTCCTTGGTACCCTTGGATATCTCCCCTATCCTAGTAGACCTTCCTAATCTATATGAACCTTGGATTTGATGTCCACCTCTGGTATGAGGCCCTTCTTTCCTAGAGGATACCTATCTACTTGACTACTGCTAGCCAACTATGCATAATTATCGAAAAACCCACTCAGCTACTTATTATACTGCATTCCTCAACCTAGTCAACCGTGTAGGATGGATGTGAGCATACCACTATCGATACCTTTCAGCCACTCCAGGATTGTCTCTATTTATTGTGGCCACTGCCGCATTGATGAGCATCAGAAATGCTCATATTTTGTATATATTTTCTTGATTATTATGCGGTTGTATAATAAGGATTGCATATGTTTATGAATGATTATATAATTATTTGATAAAATTATACGTGTTATCTAATTCATGTGTTTTCAGTGTGTTTTTGTGAAATTGTAGTTGATTTATTCATATTTGGATCAGTCGAGGTCTTTTCATGGACCTGGCACTTTGTTTCTTTCAGAATCAACACAGAGAAGGTAGGCGCCTTCCTCTTCCACGAAGGCGCCAAGCGTAAGTAGGTGAAGTTGCCAAGTAAAAACAAGAACCTTACTCTCCTAGGAAGGTGCCAATAGAAGGACAGCACCTTCCTCTTCCAAGAAGGCGCCAAAGGAAAATAAGAGCCTTCCTCTCATAAGGAAGGCACCAACAGGAAGGTGCCACTAGAAGGCAAGCACCTTCCTCTCACAGGAAGGCACCAATAGAATATAAGCGCCTTCCTCTTCCAGGAAGGCACCAATGGTAGTAAGGCACCTTTCGCATAGAGAAGGTGCCCAACATACTTAGGCACCTTCCTCATAGGGAAGGCACCCCTATTCTTTGCATGTTGACCAGACAAGCACGACGTGGACAACAGATACTGGTGCAGTTCCAACTCTACATCATGTAGATTTAAATTGGGGATCGTACCGACGTATGAGAATGTCCTACCAATGCCAAGCAAAGCACAAACCAATCAGTGAGCATGCCACCATTAGAAATGAATGCCAATTTTAGCAAACATCGATCACATTTACCAGATTGTCTTAGTTTAGTCTAGAATGAATCGACTATTATAACTTCTTTGTAATAAAAGATCTGCGGGTGTGCTATATAAACACACGCATACCTCTCTGAGGATATATAGAATATTTTGATAGTAAATGTAGAGAGATATATAGAAGAAGCATTGTAATACTTTGATAATTATAATACAATTCTAAGAGTTTCTAGGTGCATGTTCAGTTGGGAGGAAGCTGCTGGAGCCTGGGCCCACTCCAATCCAGTATTTCTTCCCCTATTTTTACCATGTTTTCTAGATTAGTTTACCACTTTTATAATATTGTTTATCACATTGTTATTTCTAGTATTGAAATAGGTTTATTTCAAGGAATGCATGAATATTTCCTTTCTGTAGATTTAATGGTTTTTACATAAATTATTGAGGAGTGTATGAATGATTGATGACCATTGAAACACCCCCCAATAGTAGAACCAACGGAATCATCTTAAGTGGTATTGTAAGTAATCTTGTTCAAGACCCTTCACAAGTTTACGAAGCTCCCTAGATTGATAAATTAAATGCATGGGAATGTGACAAAAGTAGGAAAGATGTTAACCTTGTTTGGCCCGCAAAATTTTGGCATCGTTGTCAGGGAAGCGTTTCAACTAGATTATTTACAATACCTAGAAACCTTCCATCTGACCTTGTATGAGTTCTTCGAGAAGAAGAGGACCTGACGGTCGGTTTATAAAAACCAATCCACCAGAACCTGAGTCAGCCAAACATTCTAAATTTGAATTAGACTTGCCCGACCCACCTCTAGCAATCCAATGGAGTGAGGATCCACACTTTGTGCAAAGTTCCTCCTCATCCCATCAACTTGGGGAAGAATGAATTATCATAAATCCCTTGTTTAATAGGACACACTTAGAGGAAGCCTATTGTGGAAAGCTATAGAATATCAGACGATAACACCAGACAACCTTAAAGACTTGACTCATAAAGTCTTAAACAACCGTAAGGCCATAAATACTACATTAGAGGGCGCATTTCCTAAAAAAATGGCTGACAACAAAGAAGTCTCATCTAGATTTAGTTTCTCGATTGATGAAGGAGTAGGAGATACCAAAATGAAAAACATATCCCCTACTCACCTTTTGACCTTCAAAGGATACCCAACTAAGGACCCTGACCTATTTTTATTTAAGTTTGATGTCTTATGCAGGTCTGTGGACTATAAATCTGATACGCAAAAACTGAAACTCTTTCCTTCCACATTGGACGATGCAGCTTTGTAGTGGTTCATCGGTCTAGGAGACAAACACATTGCCACTTGGGATCGAATGAAGAAACTATTTTTAGAGCAATACCAAGATTTTGGGAGAGCAAGAGACTCCAGAGAAGAGGTCCTGAGCATGATGCAGAAATAAGATAAGTCTCTCAAGGAATACTGGGAGAGATTCAACTTCAATCTTCAATGATCTCCTCACACAAAACTATCTGATAAGTCCCTCAAAAGCATATTTTTGAGAGGACTTACCAATGAATCACTAGAGGCTCTTAACATGATTTCTAGAGGTGATGTCTACCAGCACGCTATGGAAGACATCCGACAACTATGCTGGAACTACACAAGAAGGAGAGGCAAGACCACTTCTAGAACCATGAAAGTGACTGCTTCACTCACGAAGATAGAAATAGGTAACATGCTAGAAGATTTAAAGAACAAAATGCTCTCATCTCTAGCATTGCAGATGGATACATTATTGTTAGAGAAAAATAAGAAAGAAAATAAAGCAACATTGAATTATTTTTGTCCAAAATGCAGAGGGAAGCATGCAAAGAATGGATGCCCAAAGAACAAAGTTAGAGTATGCGTAGTTTGCAGGCTGAACCATAAAACTTGATTGTGCCCGCAACTACCTAGTAATCAAGAGGATGTTGAAAGCATGGATTCCTATTTCATAGGCAATCGAAAGAGTTGGCCACAACCCCTTATGGGGAATATGCCAACAAAAATTTCATCATATGGGGGAGGACCATACATGTACCAAGGCCCGCCTCAACCACCTAACATGGGGTGGTGGGGGCCATCACCCTGGTCCAATGCACCCTAGTAGCATCCTCGAACTAGCAGCCATGGATGCCATATCCATATCTTGGGCAGCAGTGGAGAGGCCACACTGGGTGGAATCAGGCTCCATAGAATGTAGCACCAGCTCATCCCCAATAGAATTTATCGACGTTTCCAATAGTGAGACCTGCATAGCTACCAGTACAACCAATGTCAAATCTTAATAACAAGGTGAACCAGCCAGCATACAACATAGAGGGTGAGATGTATCTGATGTACCATATTTAGCTTAGGTCTGGTAGATAGCTAGGAGTAGTAATGCCTCCACTAGTAGAATAGGAGGAAGAGGTAGGATAAACACCTCTTGTAGAAGAGGTGATAGAATAAACGCTTGAGAGAGCAAAGGCTCCATTTCCCAATTGACTGCAAGAACAGAGGAAAGTAACACAACTGGAGTTCGATATCTTGTCTAGATTGAATAATCTCATCGTGATAATTCCATTATTTCAATCCATCCGAGATGTTCTGATCTATACCAAGGCGATAAGAGAGATGTGTCTAAGGAAGCTATATGAATAGTAACCTAGACTATTAATGTCATGGGTAAACTAGCAGATTTGATGATGGGAAAAATGTGCCATACTAAGTATGCAGACCCGGGCAGCCCGATGCTAACTATAAAAATCAAGGGACATTCCCTGTCCAATACGTTGGTTAATCTCAGAGTAGCCATCAACGTAATGCCTCAGGAGACCATGCAGAGGCTACAACTCATGAACCTAAAACCCACTATGATAGTGCTGCAACTAGCCGATCGATCGACTGTGGCATCGAAAGGAATGTTGGAAGATGTAATAGTGACAGTTAGCGCATGGGAATACCCAATCGAATTTTTAGTCTTGCAATCTAAAACTAGGTTGGGTGGTTACCCGCTCATCTCGGGAAGGCCATGGCTGGCAACAATTGATGCTTACATCAACTGTTGGGATAGGCTGATGACCATATTCGATGGATGAAACATTAAAAGGTTGACTATTTCACCCCCAGAGTAGTCCGTCAACTCATTAGGAGAACCCATGTTGACCGAGCATGAAAATCCTGAGCTATCCATGATCCAGCCGATGATGACATTGGATGAGTTGGAAGAATAATATGAAGATGGTGCTATTGTGGAGTTCCTCCATGGGGAGTCCTCCATATCCGCACCTGGATCATCGTTGGTTGGTGCCCAAGATCACCATGTTTAGTAGATACACGTCGGGCCAGGAAGAACGTTGAATGTCAGCAATGGGTTGACTCCCACATAATTGATGAAAGTAGAAGAGCTCCTAGTTAGACACCAATAGGTATTTACATGGGATTACTCAGATATTAAGTGTATCATCCCAGAGATTTGTACCCATCGTATATACCTCGATGATAAAGCAACTCCAAGAAGGAAACCACAAAGAAGAATGAATCCGATAATGAAAAACATTGTCAAGGAAGAACTGCAAAAACTCTTGACTGTCAGATTCATCTATTTAATTTCTAATAGCAAGTGGGTATCATCGTTAGTGGTAGTCCCTAAAAATAATAGGAAGTGGCGAATCTATCTGGAATACAGAGTGTTAAACAAAGTGACCAAGAAGGACCACTTTCCACTCCTGTTCATTGATCAAGTCTTGGATACACTCTCTAGGAGGAAGTATTTCTCCTTCCTAGATGGATTCAGTGGATACAACTAGATCCAGATAGGAGAAGAGGATCAAGATAATACAATGTTCACCTACCCATGGGGAATGTTTTCCTATCGGGTATTACCTTTCAGATTATGCAACGCACTTGCCACCTTTCAAAGGGTGGTGCTTAGCATATTTTTAGACATGATGGGAGATGCGATCGAAGTATACATGGATGACTTCATCGTCTATGGAGAAACCTTTGATGAAGCAATGATGAAATTGGAAAGAGTGCTCAAAAGAAGCAAGGAAAAAAATTTATCCCTGAGCAACGAAAAATGCTTTATGATGATGCAAGAAGGCATCGTACTGGGACACCACCTCTCTGTAGAAGGAATAAATATTGATAAAAGAAAAATTGAGGTCATCAGAGACCTACCCAACCCTAGAATGCAGAGAGAGGTGAGGAGTTTTCTTGGATTAGCCAGGTACTACCGACAATTTACCATCGAATTTAGAAAAATTGCAAAACCACTTCACACTCTATTATCTAAAGATGTGGAGTTCAATTGGACGAAAGACTACGAAGAAGCGTTTCAGTTGCTTAAAGAGAAATTGATATCCGCATTGATTTTAAGAGGACCAAATTGGCCCATACCATTCCATATCTACTGTGATGCATCCAACAATGCGATTGGATCAGTCCTCGAATAGAAGGATGGCAAAGAATTTTACGCCATCTACTATGTCAGTAAAAACTTGGTAGGATCTGAGCTCAACTACACGATGATGGAGAAGGAGTTCCTTGCAGTTGTGCATGCCATAAACAAATTTTGCCATTATATCACCGGGTATAAGGTATTTGTCCACACGGACCATGCATCCATTAGATACTTGATGAGCAAGCCGGCCATTGGCGGAAGAATTATCATGTGGCTCTTGTTACTGTAGGAATTCGACATCACAATAGTCGAAAAACCAGGCAAAGACAACGTCGTAGCAGATTTTCTATCCAGATTGATATCGGTAGACCATACAATAGTGGAAGACCAGTTTTTGGATGAACATTTTTTCACCATTAGTGAGAAAATCCTGTGGTATGCAGATATAGCCAATTACTTGGCCACCGAAAGAACCTCACCTGCTCTCTCTTTTTGAGAAAAGCAGGCGGTCATAGAGAAAAGTGCATCATTCCTATGGATTGATGGCCTCCTGTTCAAAATAGGACATGACCATATTATAAGGAGATGCATAGCAGAATAGGAGTTCTCAGAAGTACTCAAAGCGTGTCACGATGAACCATGTGGAGGACACTTTGCAAGGAAATGAACTACCTACAAAATCCTATAGGTTGGGTACTTTTGGCCCACTCTGTTCGAGGATACGGCTACGTACGCTAGCAAGTGCAATGAATACCAAAGAATGGGCAGACCAACCCATCGAGACGAAATACCCCTCCAACCTCAGGTACACCTAGAACCCTTTGATAAGTGGGGCATGGACTTCCTGGGACCAATTAATCCACCTTCAATAGGGAGGAGGTTTATTTTGGTCTATACAGATTACATCACCAAATGGGTTGAAGTTCAAGCATTGAGAGATTCAAAAGAAAGAATAGTCATTGATTTCTTATTTGCCCACATTTTTACATGATTTGGGGTCCTTAGAGAGATAACAACAGACCAAGGGCCTCAATTTACCTCCAAGTTTATCAAGGAGCTGATGGAGCAATATAGAGTTTGGCAAAATAAAACTACACCCTACCATCCACGAGAAAATGGGCAAGTGAAAGTGACGAACAGAGAAATAGAGAACATCCTGATGAAGACCATGTAGCAACATAGAAAATATTGGGCTACACGATTGCCAAAGGCAATCTGGGCATATAATACCATGTGGAAATCCACCACAGGCTTCACACCCTTCCAACTGGTCTATGGGAAGAGTGCGATGATGCCCATTGAATTTGAAATCAAGACATTGAGGATGACTTAAGAATTGAACTTGAGCTTGGATGACACTCAAAAATAAAGGATTTGATAGCTAGGTCAGCTAGACAAAATCTGAATGGATGCTTTGCAGAGAACATAAATCATACAAAAGCAAAGAAAGTGGTGGCATGATCACCACATTAAACTGAAGTAGTTCCAAGAAGGAGAATGGGTGTTGTACGATTCTCGATTCCAAGAAAGAAAATGTAAATTAATACAAATATGGATGGGACCGTATGAGGTGGTAGAGCTCATCAAGAATGGGGCAGTGCACGTTAGAACAATTGACGACAGCAACACCATGTTAACGATCAATGGCCACCGATTGCGCCCCTATAACACATTTGAAACCTTACAGGTGGAATCCAGAATAGATGTGGGGGAGACCCCATCTTGTTAGATCCGAACCAAACTCTTAATAGGAAAAATGATGGGCATGGATGTGATCACCAAAATCGGTTAATTTAGTTTTTTTCTTACGATGTGTTTTGCAGGGATGATACCCACATGTAAGCTGTAGGCATCCTAATCCAGGGCCTAACAAGCACAAAATGTGTCTAACTACCTTTATTTTTCTTTCTTTTATTTGATTTTTGCAAGTGAAGGACCTAACAACATGAGGAATAGGTATCTGGGAAACCAAGCCTAATTTGGCTCACCATTTCGACACCGACACTCGTAGGTAGAAGTTGAGGTAGCGTGAAGCGAGATTGAGAAGGCTTGATCACCCTTTCCCAGTCAATCGCAACATGATTGCCAAGAATAAAGCACCTTCCACATCGAGAAAGCACAGAAGAAGGTGCCTTCCTTACAAAGAAGGTGCCTAGCCAGAAGAAGTCACCTTCCTTATAAAGAAGGCACCCAGCCAAAAGAAAGAGCCTTCCGTATGAAGAAGGCACCCAGCCAGAATAAGGCACCTTCCTTATGAAGAAGGTGCCCTACCATAATAAGGCACCTTCCTTATGAAGAAGGCACCCCGCCAGAATAATGTGCCTTCCTTATGAAGAATGCGCCCCACCAAAAGAAGGCGTCTTCCTTATAAAGAAGGCACACACAAAAAAAAAGAGAAAAAAGTATGCACATTCCACATTGGGAAGGTGCCACATAAAAAAAAAATAGGTGCTTTCCGTGGTGGGAAGGTGCCACCAAAAAAAAAAAGTGCTCGAGGTGCATTCCACCCCAGGAAGGCGCAGGTATACAACGACGCCTTCCACCCTAGGAAGGCGCAGGTATTTAGCAGTGCCTTCCACATCAGGAAGGTGCACCCATTCAGAAGCACCTTCCGTAGCAGGAAGGTGCCATCATCAAAAGGGCACCTTCCACCACCGGAAGGCACATCCATTCAAAGAGCACCGACAACATCGAGAAGGCACCATATAAGTGCCTTCCACATTGGGAAGGCACCACATAAGTGCCTTCCACATTGGGAAGGTACCAAAGAGCACCTTCCGCATACAGCCAGCACTTAAGTCTCATGGATGCCTTGATCGAAATGAAATCACCACACAAACGAGTGGCATCAAATTACCACCATCGCCCATGTGATGGAAATCTTCCCCAATCAAAAAAATCTCAAAGAATTATGGGGCGAGATCAGCGTGCATGTTCCAAATATGATGGACAGACAATTTTTTAAGAAAATCGGGAGTCTGTCTTTAGCACCAACCATCAAACAACTCAGCACCAAAGTCCAGCGTAATCCACACAAACGAAATACCCCTCCCCCATGTCACAAATCAGTGAATCAACGCTCTTCACGATGCATGAAACACCAAATAAGGTACGTGCATACTAACTCAAATATTTATATAATTATTCATAAATTATGTAGTACCAAAAAAATATTGCCGCCATAAAAATCATATACCCCCATGGCCGGAACCACGTGCCAATGATATGGCTCAAAAAGTGTACCCTAGGATTAAATGCTAAGGTTAGGTGCCTTCCTTATAAGAAGGCACCTTCCTGAAGAAGTAAGGATAGAAAAAAAAGAAGCGCAGCAGTAAGTGAAGGAGCCATGGGAGGAAGGTCGAAGAATCATGCGATGAAAAAGAATTATCCAAGTGATACGAAAGGAATCAAGGGGACGGTAAAAACATAGTTCGAGGCCGAGGGATGGTTTGAATACTATACCCTAGTCAGTCAGGGCCAGGATATGGATGCAGCCAAGGAATTCGCTGCCTCCTTGAGGGGAGACGTAGCTCAAGTGCGAGGGGTATAAATTTTGGTCACCCCCGAATACATCTCATAGGTGACTGGATTGCCCCTCACAGGTGAATGCATATACAAAGGTGGATTGCTGAAATAGTACACCAAAGTGCTACTGCCAAAAGAAAATGTGCAGATAGATAAGGAAGGGCTACCCAAAAGTAGCCTTCCCATGAATCTATGGAAGATATTCAAGTAGGTTTCTTGATTCTTTACATGCATAGGGAAGTATACCCATTTGCACACTAACCATGTGCAGTTTCTGAATCACTTGGTGCATGGAAGAAAGTTGAACGTGCCCTTCTACCTAAAAAATTCCCTAAAAGAAGAAGCGGCTAGGTACCATAAGGGAGCACTGTCTACCTTGGCCCACCATGGGCTGATATTAGGACCGGTTTGCCATGCAGAAGTGCAAAGGTAGAACCCCGACGTAGAGGGAGATGGTGGCCAAGAAATGCAATAGGATGCTATTGCCCAAATAAGGCAATAATAGGGAAGCCCTATAGAGGACATGGCAAGTATCGAGCAATTGGCATTGCTCTATTTCATGGAATAAAGAGGGCATTCACCAGTGCCCAAATGCACAGAGGAAAGAGGGCATTCCCCAGTGCTCGAGTATGAAGAGGAAGGAGCATCGCTTATTAGTAGTGAGGCTGAGTTTCAACCGCTAGAACCAGTCCCTAGGAGGAAACACCCATGATGACTCCTCCTCTCGATAGAAGAAGAAGAGAACAACCCGAAAGTTGACATTACAGCCCAAACCCTCCGATAATTGACAAACCAAAGCCCACAAGATGTAGGGACTTCTGGAAGCAATGATCAGGTCAACGTAGCCTTGGAGGAAGTGTTGGAGTGTCAGACCAATTGCTGGATGGCCCAAAAAAATTTTAAGGACTACTAGAACGAGCATAGAGGGGAATTGGAAGAACAAGAAATATGAATCACCCAGCTCGAGTAGTTGGTCCAGCAGTTGCGGGAGTAGAACCAACAACTCTAGGATAGGGGAACAGAAATAAGGGATGCATCAACCCAAACTGATTGGGCAAT
The DNA here is from genome assembly GCA_028583015.1 of Wollemia nobilis. NCBI lineage: Eukaryota > Viridiplantae > Streptophyta > Pinopsida > Araucariales > Araucariaceae > Wollemia > Wollemia nobilis. The sequence continues at coordinate 1,586,329 of JAQPPZ010016361.1, forward strand.
AGAGGTCTCGATGAATTCTCCCACATTTGCAGAACGAGTATTCTCTTTGAGAGAATTTCAATCGGATGCCCGACAGAGTAGCCCGGAGGCAGGGGAGAATTCCTCTATTTTTGGGAGTGAAGGGAAAAGAAGTCCCACAACACCCCCTATCATCGACTTGAGTGATATAGAGTAGAGACGACGCTGGCTAGATCACCTTTGATAGCGGCTAGGATGAGGAAAGCAAAGCTGATAGCAGCACCCACAGCCTCGCATAGAAAAAGAGGAGACACACATCCAAATGCCAGTGCATAGAAGAGGCAGACACGGGTCGTAGGTACAGTCGGATCCACCAAGAAACATCAATGATGAGGGGTCAATAGGGCTACCTATAGTTTTTATGCCATGAGGGTGTGGCATATGTTAGGCGTGGGGGAATGATGAGCATCAAAAATGCTCATATTTTGTATACATTTTCTTGATTATTATGCGGTTGTATAATAAGGATTGCATATGTTTATAAATGATTATATAATTATTTTATGAAATTATGCTTGTTATCTAATTCATGTGTTTTCAGTGTGTTTTTGTAGAATTGTAGTTGATTTAGTCAGATTTGGATCATTCGAGGTCTTTTCATGGACCTGACACTTTGTTTCTTTCAGAAACAACGCAGAGAAGGTAGGTGCCTTCCTATTCCAAGAAGGCGCCAAGTGTAAGTAGGTGCATTCCTCTTCCAGGAAGGTGCCAAGGAAATACAAGCGCCTTTCTCTCCCTGGAATGTGCCAATAGAAGGCCAACACCTTCCTCTTCCAGGAAAGTTCCAAAGGAAAATAAGTTCCTTCCTCTCATAAGGAAGGCACCGATAGGAAGGCGCCACTAGAAGGCAAGCGCCTTCCTCTCATAGGAAGGCACCAATAGAATATAAGCACCTTCCTCTTCTAGGAAGGCACCAACGGCAATAAGGCACCTTCCGCATAGATAAGGCACCCGACATACTTAGGCACCTTCCTCATAGGGAATGCGCCTCTGTTCTTCACCCATTGACCAGACAAGCACGACGTGGACAAAAGAGACTGGTGCAGTTCCAACTCTACGTCATGTAGAGTTAAATTGGGGATCACACCGATGTATGAGAACATCCTACCAATGCCAGGAGAAGCACAAAACAATCAATGAGCATGCCACCGTTAGAAACAAATGCCAATTTTAGCATATGTCGATCACATTTACCAGATTGTCTTAGTTTAGTCTGGAATAAATAGATTGTTATAACTTCTTTGTAACAGAAGATCTGTGGGTGTGCTATATAAACACACGTAGACCTCTCTGAGGATATATAGAATATTTTGATAGTAAATGTAGAGAGATATACAAAAGAAGCATTGTAATACTTTGATAATTATAATATAGTTCTAAGAGTTTCTAAGTGCGTGTTCAAGCTGGGAGGAAGGCTGCTTGGAGCTCGGGCCCACTCCAAGCCAGTATTTCTTCCCCTATTTTTCCTGTGTTTTCTAGATTAGTTTACCACTTTTATAAGATTATTTATCGCATTGTTATTTCTAGTATTGCAATAGGTTTATTTCCAAGAATGTGTGAATATTTCCTTTTTGTAGATTTAATTATTTTTATGTAAATTATTGAGTGTATGAATGATTGATGACCATTGAAACACCCCCCAATAGTAGAACTAGCAGACTCATCTCAAGTGGTATTGTAATAAATATTGTTCAAGACCCTTCGTAAGTTTACGAAGCTCCTTGGGTTGATAAATTAGATGCATGGACATGTGAAAAAAGTAGGAAAGAAGTTAACCTTGTTTGGCCCGCAACTCATCATATGGTTGAGGGTCCACAAAATGAGCCATATTGGATGCACCACTAATGGTAGTGTGATCTTGAGTCACCCTAGAAAACATGAAATTCCTATACTAAGGAATGTCCTACTATAACCTGAATTGGTGCATCATTCGAACCACATGGTGTAGCCCAAATTCTCACTGCTCCATCTATAGCCAAATGCCTCACCTCACATAAACTAGATAATAACCATCCTCTCCCCACATTGGTATCTCTCTCCAAGGCCTCCACTGTATATCCTCTATAAGTAGCTCATAAAATAATCGCCTTAGTACATCGAGTCTAACCCACCCATGATGCCCTCTATGTAAATGCCACTAGGACACCCTGGGTCTATCATCCTCCACCCTGAGCCTCCCATCCTATGCCCATGTCAAAGGTAGTCCTATAGGTCTCTGGATAGCCATGTGTTCCCAGCACCATACTTGTATAAAGGAGGTAAGTATCAATGCCTTACCCCCTTTGTAGACCACCCTATGTAGTGTCCTGTATAGCCTGTAGAGAATGTACGAGCCCCAAGAAAATCGTATCCTCTAATCCTGCATGTTGTAGATGACCTCTGCAAAATTCCATGGTAAGTGGCACCAACTAAGATGGCATAGTAGAAGGCCTACCATTGTACCACTCAAAAGAGCTATCAATCGAGAGACTCCATCTATTTTTCCAAGCCTCTCAATGCTGACCCCACCCTTCTTGAGTATGAAGATCGGGTCTCCAGTCAATATCTACATCACCTGGCCTTTGTTGCTAGATGGAGATATATGCACACTTCTGATAGGCACCCTGAGGATCCTCCATACATCCTCTAATGTGGGGGCCATCTCACCTATCGATAGCTGGAAACAAGATGATTACAGATATAATATCTCTACTAATGTTGTCACCAGTCTCTCATCGACTAGAATTTGTGGCATATCTACCACATGTTTAAGCCCAACTACCTCTAGAGTGGTTCTCTCATCATTAGAGAGAGCACCCAAGTCTACTTGGAGACTGGCATATCTCCACTCCATGTTCTTCAAAGCTACTTTATATTAACAAACAAAACAAAATAGTTAAGTTAGTGATCGGACTTAAAGATCAAAAGATCGGATCTAAATTGGTAATATCGTACTCAATTGTTCAATATCGGGTCTATTTCTATGATATCATACTCTTTTATATCACTAAAATATGTCTGATATTGACCAAGATCGGACCCATTTCGATAATATTAGAAGGTTTTATATTACCAAAATCGATCTGATATTGCCGAATCGTTCTGATCTTGTTATCACGGCTATGCGATGACAGTCATGCCCTAAATATCCAAATTTAACCTAAATTAAATGCAAAAACATATAATTCCTAAGCTAAGGAGGTGTAAGATACTTACTCTTATGCTCTCGGGACCTGCTCAAAATTCATCTACGTGGTGGATATCCTTTGCCATAGTTTTCTCCTTAGAGCTCCAAACCAGAAACTAGTAAAAATAAAATGAATTAGGTTTTCTTCCTATTTTTCTATTTTATTTATTTATTTTACCCTCCATGCAAAACATTTTGATTTTTCCACCAAAACACAAAATTTGGTGTAAAAACTCAAGGGGTTATCACACCTAATGCAACTTACAATAAAACTTCAAACCATCAATAATTTTTGTAGTAAATTTTTGCTTTCTCGTAAAGCATGCCATTATTTTCTTTAACGCATTTTTTCAAAAATGCGCTGAAGAGGGGGCAAAATGTAACACCCTAAATTTAACTCATATTAATTCATATTAAGTCAATAACATTCAAAAAATTGATTAAAGCAACTTCCTACCTTTTTGCCTCAATTTTCGTGCCCTCCTGGCGATATCAACTATATTTTGATGAGATTGGATGTCTAATCCATGATATCCATTTAATGTACGAGATCGGATGTCCGATATCATCCAAAAGTAGAAAAATCCAAAAACAGAATAACGATAAACTTATTGCAACACTTTTTGTCTCTATCTACTTAATTACGTGACGGTTACGGGATCGGATTTACCGATCACCCCCATACTAGAAGAGGTTGCAACCTATTATGTTTTTGGACTAACCCCTCCAACTTACTTAGCCTATTTAACTTACATCCTCCCCCTGAATTCTCCTTGGCTGAATTCTGACTTCTAGTTTCTTAGTTATCACTTTCGCATTCGTTATTTTTTTGTGCTTTTCACAAATCTTTGCAGGTTCGAAGGTACAATCACTGTGCATCTGTTGGTACGATTCACGATAGAATGTCCGATATCACATGGATAGCATTCGATCCTACTTTTTTGCATTTGATATTGCTTGCAAGTTTCTTGGGGGCAACTCCAGGCTTTGGTTTGTATTCTTTAGTCTTAAATTTACATTTCTAGCATCATATTTATCATTCATTATTACATGTAGTATAGAAATTGTTGTTATCATCCTTGGAGTTTACAATTCTTGCATTCAATTATTTTAGTTGCATGTGAAAGCACGAGGATACGAAAACAAAAAGGAAATGCCAAGGTGCGATGCAAACGAAACTAAACTTAACGCTAAATCCTACGAACTGAAATGCATGAAAGGAGAGAAACATAAACGCATTGAAACAAGGTATAAAAGCGAATATGGAGTACAACCCTTTTTATTAATATGCTTTAGAACCCAGTTACAATCCGTCTCCTCCCTTTTCAGGGGCTAGGAGCGTTAAATATGTTCTTGTCACATCAACAGATGGTATTCCTTCTTTCGCGTGCCCACATGTAGAATGGGCGGACCAAACATCGTCGCCACTTGCGTTGATGAGTCTTGACTCCTTGCTGCTCCTCTAATGTCGAGACCCTACGTTCAAGGAAACAGAAAATAGTCAGTAGCACCTGTAGATAAAATGAAACATGCAATCCCCAAGCCTACGATTAGTGCATGCAAAAAATGAATAAAACGATAACTAAATAACATCAGAATGATCTAAAAATTTAACAGAGGCATGAGGACATTACCAGGAGGGCACTGCAAATGGAACAGTCAAAAAATTCACCATGGATTTCTAATCGCTCCGGGGCGGGACGATTAGACCTGCAACAAAGCGTCAAAAAGCACTATCCCAAATGTCACATCCGGGAGGCTCCAAATCACCTGCAAAGTTGGGGGTTAGGTAAAATGGGGTATTTTGGAAAGACCCAGAAGGTCAGATTTTTCCAATTCGGCCTCTATCACCGGGAATTTGATGATGCTACCTGCATGTTAGCAAAAGCGAGAAATGACAAAAACATGATCAAAACAGCTCAAAATGATGTGAAATTTGAATGACAACCTATCTAAGCAACATAGAATCAGATGCAAAAATAACATAAAGGAAATCTGCTATAGATTTCTAATCGCTCCGGGGTGGGGCGATTAGGACTGCAACAGTGCGGGGGGCACCCGGGGCAGGACGCCCGTCGTTTGGGGCCCGATTTTGGCACCAATCCACTTGGGATGGGTCCAAAACCTCTTGTGGGGTGTTGTCGACAAATTTGGTAGGATGTTATGGCCAAATGTCGGGTTTTGGTTCCGGATTTGCGCTTCCAATAATCACCCTATGACCTCCCTTCCAAAAGAGATCAAGGATGTGAAAGGCACAAATCAAAAGGTGTGAGGATGTAAAACGGCAGCACTTCATTGCTCAAAATGCTCCTTCTCTATATATTTTTGGGGTGAGAAGACTCACCATTTTATAGACCTGACGGTCTCTTTGGATGAGCATGCAGAGGCGCCACTTGGCAATCATGCCTTCCCGGGGGGAGAAGATTCCTCCATGATTAGGGGCTCCATGACTGCCCCTATAACTGCCTCTAGCGCTCAAAAATGCTCACTCACACTCCCATGCAATGAAGGAAGAGTTAAGTGGTGGATCTGAGCTGCCATTTGTCAAGATTTGACTTTTTTCCCATCAAACCTGCTATTCGCCCCACCCTGGAGCGAATATTGCTAATCGTCCCTAGGTGGGGCGAATACCAGTTTGTAATCATCCCTGGGTGGAACGAGTAAGGAGCAGAGTGCCTGAAGGTGCCAAATTGACCTCTGACCTTCCAAAACTATTGTGTGAGTGGTTAGGACCACTGTTTAACCTCTGGGGGCTGCCTTGGGGGCTGTGTGTGTCAATGCGATCAGTGTTTGCAGTCACATAATCGGATTGGTGTTGTTTTGGTGTCTACAGATGCCCCTTTTTGGGATGCATTGTGCGTGGCACAGTCTTGAGCAAAAATAGATAACCAAAGCACTAATGATTAGGGTTTCTCAGTAACCTAACCAAATTTTGATGCCCCAAGTATGGAAAGGGCATGCATTCTTGAATCCTTGCTTCTGACGAGTGAAGGAACTTAATTCAAGTGTTAACCTTTTTCGGTGAGGTGTTACTTGAGCTTGGACATTGATCAGTCATGAATAGGCAAAGGGCGCAACCTTTTGTCTATGGGAACCTTGAGTTCATGATTCATGAATGCCAAGTGTTTGATCAGCTTGTGATTATTGCTTGTTTGCTGCCCCAAGCAGGAGCGTGATTGTCTTTGTCAATGATTCTTTGAATGCATGCCATTTCCTTAATTGGGTGTGTATTTGTTGATTGGTGACTAAGTGTGACTACCCCCTCAAGCGACGAATCGATGAGGGAATGACCTACATGAGAAAAGTGATGAGTCGCTTGACCCAAGATGACTTAGGTAAGGGTGCCTTTCAGTTGTTTATCTTTGAATGTGTGTGCAGTTTCCCAACATTTAGACCTATTTTTGGTGGGTGTTTAACCCTTTTGGTGACGCCATTTGGGGATGAAATTGTCAAAAATCCGTCCTCCCGTGGAGCGGTCCGGCTATGGTAGCCTTCTTAGGGAGTAGGATAGTGACAATTTGTGACCCCGACATCAGTTTTGTATGCCAGTGAATGGCAGGCGCAAAGGCGCCTTTGTTCGGCAATGTTATTGCTATTTTTGGGTGGGTTTGGACCCTTTTTGGGACATCATTTGGGGATGAAATTCTCTACAATCCATCCTCCCATGGAGCGGTCCGGCTATGGTAGCCTTCTTAGGGAGTGGGATAGTGAGGATTTGTGACCCCGACGTCTATTTTGCATGCCCGGAATGTCAAGTGCAAAAGCACTCTTATTGGACAATTTTATTGCTTGTTTTTGTGCATTTTGGTGCAATTTTTGTTGTTTTTGAAATTTTTGCTCTGTAATCGTCCCTGGGTGGGGCGAATACCAGTTTGGTAATCGTCCCAGGGTGGGACGAGTGCTAACTAGAGTGCTCATCCCAGGGAGGAACGATTACAGGCCTAATAGCCTATTTAAGGGCCAAAACTAGGGTTTGGGCTCATTTGCATTCGATTTTTTTGGCGATTTGGAGCTCTGAGGAGGAGGAGGTCGATTCTACGAAGCGAAGCACTGTCAAATTTTCCCGACACCATGAGTTCATGAACCGGATCGAGCGACGGAGCCGAAGCGAGACCGGTAAGTGCTCCTCTTCGTTATTTGCTTTTGTTTTATGTTACAGTTTAAAAATCGCAATTTATTTTGAGTTTGTTTTTCCGTTTAAACTAAGGTAAAACCCTAGGCTAAAAGAAATGTTTTTTTATTTTTTTTTTTGTATTTTTGTTAAGGTTACAAGAAACCCTAGGTTTAAATGCGATTTTTTTTATTGTTTTAAAACTAAAACCCTAGGTTAAAGCAAAACCCTAGTTTAGAAAAATTGTTTTAATTTAAATTTTTGTATTTTCATTTAAAAACCCTAGATTCAAATGCATTATTTTTTTTATTTTGTTTTTAAACTAAAACCCTAGGTTAAACTTAGAGAAAAACCCTAGCTTTAGAAAAAAAAAATTATTCTGAGTTTTAATTTGTAAACTTTAGTTATAAACCCGAGGTTAACGAAAACTGTTATTTTGATTTTGATTATTTTTGTTTTTATTTATCAGTTTAAACGTAGAGTTAAAAACCCTAGGTACTGACAAACTATTTTTGAATTTTTTGTTTTTAGTTATCAGTTTAAACATAGAGTTAAAAACCCTAGGTACTGACAAACTATTTTTTTTATTTTTGATTTTATTTATCAGTTTAAACGTAGAGTTAAAAACCCTAGGTACTGACAAACTATTTTTTGAATTATTTTTGAATTTTGTTGCTCGTTATTTGTCTATTTTTAGTTGTACATTGTTTTATGCATTGTTGTATATTCATGTTATTGTTGTACAGTTTATCATGTTTTTAATGTTTTTGTTTTGTTTTCTTTTGCAGGTGGTGAAGAGCCGGTACCGTGTGCCTACGATTTTCTCTGAAGCGCGAGAGGCACTGACTTTGGCTGACTAGGAGTGGCTTGATGCCCTTGGGCTCAAGCAGGTGACTCGACTAGAGCCTGTGGTGGGGGATCGGGCCTATCTAACGGCCCTGATCAACTTGTGGGATCCCCAGACCAATACCTTCCATCTCCCAATAGGGGAGATGACAGTGACCTTGGAGGACGTCTATCAGATTCTATGGATTTCGATAGACGGGCTACCGATCAGGACGACATCGCATGATCAGCGGACAACTATACTGACATGATGCTTCGAGCATGGGGAGGAGTTGGGTGTGGACAGCCTAGTGGAGAGGGCAGAGGGTGACTGCCAGATTGGTAAGATTTTGGTATGATGGTGGCTAGAGAGGGGCGTGTTGGGAGTGAGGCATGCAGTACTGATGGGCCTCATTTCCAACATGCTGCTACCCGACTCTTTGGGCATGAGGTTCCCGTGGAACCTGCTAGAGGTGGTCTTCAGGTTGGTGGAGTGTTCGACCATAGAGCCCCTGATTATGAGATGGGGTCAGACACTACTGGCACAGCTCTACGATGAGTTGTACGAGGTCCATTGCTAGAGGCGGAAGGGTATTGGATGTAGTTACCTATTGCAGTGTTGGGCTTGGCAGCACATAGCTATGGAGAGGCCGATGGGGTTATCATGGATGACTCAGGCAGAGATGGTAGATAGAGAGATCGGGTATGGGGCACTATGGCAGTGGTCTAAGGAGCAAGGGCAGAGTCGATGGTGGGTAGGTGTCATAGGGCACTATGTTGATGCCTTCGCTTGGCTTGCTCTAGGGGAGGTGTTCTAGCGCCCATACCGGGACTGTCCAGCCTGGCCTGAGGTTGGAGAGTGGCTCCGATGGGTTCATAGGGGGAGGTGGCTGATTGGGTGGCACGGGACCGAGTAGGAGTTCTTCCTATATGGCTAGGTGACATGATAGTTTGGGGTGCACCAGGGGTTTCCTGGTGAGCCCTTGATCTATCAATGTCGGGGGACGAGAGGACTCTAGTCTGGCTGGTCATTGCATCGTTGGGTGAGGATTCGGATACAGTGATTGATATCCCAGACGTGGATGACATCGAGGTTACCATAGAGTATGACCAATGGTGGACTTTGTGATGGTGGCGAGGTGAGGGGCCTCTAGGGGGTGCAGAGGTGGCAGTAGCAGGTGATGAGGGTGTAGAGGCACCAGGAGAGGGTTGGGGGGTTCTGTTGGAGGATGCGGACATGGTAGAGGTGGATGATTTTATGGGGGAGGATTTTGGGGTTCCGGAGCAGCCGAAGATGTAGGACGTTCCGAAGTAGTGGGAGCCGGAGTAGACTACCATCTCTGGATATGCCTATGCACCAGGTAGTCCCGAAGGGTATGGAGGGGAGGGATCATGCTGAGATAGCATGATTGGAGGGTCTACTTTAGAGGTGAGATGAGGAGCTGGGGGAGGCTCTGCAGGAGAGGGATCTCCTATGGACTCAGTTGGCTGAGCGAGAGAACGCATTTGCTATGTACCATCGGTAGGATGGGGACACAGATGCTGTATGGGAGAGGGATCTCCTATGAACTCAATTGGCGCAGTGTGATGATGTAGTGGCTGCGTATCAACGATGGGAGGTGGAGTGGTTTTGACATCGAATGGATTTGGAGGGAGAGATTATCCACCTTGGGGGTGGTTACCTGAGCTCTCTGGAGGTGGGTCTTCACGTCGGATGAGAGGTAGCGATACTAAGCAATCAACATCGTCTCATCGTAGGTGATTGGATGAGGGGGCGCTAGTGGGCATGATGCGGGGGTGAGCAGCAACCACCCTGAGAGGTCCCATAGGACCCACACCATGGGGGGTAGTTCCCATCGCACCGATCCTACATGATCATGGTGGTCGATGCCCTAGGCTTGGGGGTTTTTGAGCTTTTGCCTTTTTGCGAGGTTAGAGGACCGGTTTATTGTAGCCTATGAGCATTTTTGATGATATATATATATATATATATATATACATATGACTTTATTTTGTTTATACACATGTTGTGATTTGATTTTATGCATAGTGACTGATGTTTGATGGATGCATGTTAATTTACATTATGTATGGATATGTTGCGATGAATGCTAATGTTTCTAATTTATATGATATGCAAATGGAATGGATGAATTGAATTTGTGATTTTTGGTGGTGGCACCATAGAATATTTAGAACTTATGGCTTTTTGTCCTAGGCGATTGTTGTGGTAAATGACTTTTTATGTATACATGTTATTTTTTGTATTTTTTGATGGCGATGCAAGGATGAAAGATATCACGGTTGGTTTAGAATGTAGTTAAGGTTTTCTGAGACTCGGATGTTTTAACTAACTAGCCAAGACTGTACTTTTATCTTACAAGACTTTTGAACAAGGTATGAATCGGACTTGTCTTTGACCAAGTTATTTCACATCCCTGTGTGTGCAATTGAGTTTATTTATGTGGTATTTGTTAGGATACCGCCAGTGCCAGATAGGCTATCAACCAAACCTATACTGAGGATCACCTAATTAGCTCCACTAACTCCTTTGTTGTATTTAGTCAGATTAATCTATGGTGCTATCTAGGATACCATAAGCTAGCTCATCCACATGCAAACATTGATCTGCACACAAGTTAATGTGACAGATATATCATCATGCGGGAGGTTTGCCACCAGTGACCGATAGGTTATCCACCAAACCGATATTGAGGTTTACCTCATGACCTTCGAATGCTGAGAGTTCCAAGGATTCAAGTTCGACTCCCTTCTTTTCTTCAATTGTATTGGGATACTTGCTCTTCTATAGTGATAAAAATCATTATTTATTTTTGTTTTTTCTTTTGAGCAAGGGATTTGAATATTGAGTGATGAGAATCACTATTGTATGTGCTTTTTGATGTATGCACTTTGGTTGTGATGTCAAATTTTGTGAGTTTTGACTTTTGCAAATTTTTGATGTTTTGCAACTTTTTGAGAACTTGGGATTCTTGGGGAATTGGGTAGGGAAGATGCTTGTCCTTTTGCCAACTCTCAGCATTCTTGGGGTCATTCGCACAGGGGGATGAGCAAGATAACCTTTTCACTAGATGGTATCCTGGATTGCTTTGCAGGTTTCATCTTTCATTCACACAACTTGGGAATTTTTATGTGTTTTAACTTGTGTTGGGATGCTACGTAACAAGGTGTGATCCAAGTAGAACTCTACCTTTGTAAAATCTGTCTGACTTTGTACAGTATTTGGCTAGAAATCTAAAGACAATTGAATGATGAAAACTCTAGATACATTAGAAGACAACTAATGCATGATATGGTGAAACTGTGGATGGCGTTTATTTTTGATGGACTATTTATAGAGTGGAGAAATGTGGAAAATGATGGATTTGCCGAGTAATTATAGTCTATGGTGCCTTTGACCTGTATGACCAACAAATATGCAATGTATGGATGTGATGCTTAATGCAGCTATTATTTTTGTGTTTTCGATGGATTGATTTTTGTGAGTATGAAGATGAGATGCAAAAGAGTTCTTTATTGTTGTGATGATTTTGAGTATGCATGGAAATGAGATGCAAATTTTTGTTATTTTTGATGATTTTATTGTTTTTGAATTTTCTTATTTTTGACCAAGCGATTGTGGGAGCCCTTGGAGCTTTTGGTTTGACCAAAGGGATGATGGGTACCTTTGGGCATTTGGTTTGACCAAAGGGTTTGTGGGCACCTTTGGGGCATTTTTGGGTGACCAAGCGATTGTGAGAATCCTTGGAGCTTTTGGTTTGACCAAAGGGATTATGGGTACCTTTGGGGCATTTGGGGTTGACCAAGCGATTATGGGAATCCTTGGAGCTTTTGGTTTGACCAAAGGATTATGAGAATCCCTTTGGAGCATTTTGGGTTGACCAAGCGACTAGAAGAATCAATATTTGGTTTGACCAAGGATTATGAGAATCCTTTGGAGCTTTGGGGTTGACCAAGCGATTATGAGAATCCTTGGAGCTTTTGGGTTGACCAAGCAATTATGAGAATCCTTGGAGCTTTTGGTTTGGGCTATGGCTCTTTTAAATATGGAATGGCCGCAAATGACTGATGTTCAAGGGTTCTAGTTCCTTGATTCCATCAAGAGAGGCTAGCCGGTATGTTCTAGGTCCTATTTTACTGTCGATGACATAAGGACCTAACCAGTTTGCCATGAACTTGTCCCTTAGATGGGGTGGCAAGTTAGAATTTTGTTGGTTCTCTTTTAAGACCAAGTCACCAACCTGAAAGTCCCTCAGGTGAACCTTCATGTTGTATGCTTTCTTAAGTCGCTCTTGATAGATACGTAAATGCTCGAGAGCATTAACGCGTCATTCATCGAGCAACGTAAGTTGGTCTAACCGGGCCTGCCACACAGTGTCATCATCGATGAACTCTTGCATTGATATGCGCAAGGAAGGAATTTCCAACTCGAGAGGCATGACAACCTCGGAGCCATACACGAGCGAAAATGGAGTTGCCCTAGTGGGTGTCCGAATGCTAGTGCGATAAGCCCATAGGGCAAGTGGGATTTGAATGTGCCAATCCTTATGACTATCTATGACTATATTTTTGAGGATGGTGACTAGCATTTTGTTTGATGCCTCTACTTGCCCATTTGCCTACGGATAATAGGGTGTCAAAAAACTATGCTGAATTTTGTACTTTGTGGTCAAAGCACGCACGTCTTTGTTCTTGAATGACGTCCCATTATCCGAGATTATCTTGGATGGAATACCAAAATGACATATGATGTTATGTAAAATGAACTCCAAAATGCGGGGTCCAGTCGTAGAGGTAAGCGGAATTGCTTCCACCCACTTGGTGAAGTACTCTGTGGCCGTTATGATGAACGTGTGATGACCGAACGATGCAGGGGAGATCTTTTCGATTAGATCTAAGCCCCACTATGAAAATGGCCAAGCCGATTGGATCGGCTATAAGGCCTGAGAAGGTACGTGTGTCAAATTAGCATGGTGTTGACACTTCACGCACTTCCTTACATATGCGCAACAATCTCGCTCTAAAGATGGCCAATAATAGCCCATGCGGAGAATGCGCTTTGCGATGGCCATACCGTTGAAGTGGCCACCGCATGTACCATCGTGCGCTTGGGTGATCGCCCAAGTGGACTCCTGTTGGTCCAAGCAATGAAGGAGGATTCCTTCATAGCTATGATGGTACAAAATGTCTCCTAACAAGACATGTTTTGCCACTTTCTGTTTGAATGATCATTTTATGGCGTGCGTCAATCCAAGTGGGAGGTTACCTAACTTGAGGTAATCTCGTATGGGTGTGTACCAATCCTGTTGATCGAAAACCTTGATAGTATGAACAACCAATCCCTCTTGAAGTTCATCCCTAGAAAAAGTTGAGCAGGAAAGAACTTGTAAGAATAGCATTGTGTTGCTATTAAGGGGAGTAGGGGAGAACAAGGACCCCCAGTTGGCATGATTCAGACAATCATGGATTCGAGAGAACTTGTCCAGGGATGGTTCAATCTGGATCAGGTGGATTCCTGGCGTTAAGTCAGAGCTTGCATGCTCCATCATGGATTGTGATAGTGTTTTGACTTGAATGGTTGTCATATCACCAGAAATGTCTTGCGGGATTAGTGACCCCAAGGAGGCCATAGTGTCCGCAAAATGATTCGATGATCGAGGGAGTGCCTCGATGTCGTACCATTCAAGATTTGCCAAGAATTTGTCCACAAGGGCTTTGTAGGCCTATAGAACTAGGCATTTACATTGGAATACCCCTTTGACTTGGTTGACAATTAACAATGAATCACCAAAGATGTTCAATCATTTGATGTTCATGGTGATTGTTGTCTGAAGACCTATGAGCAAGGCTTCGTATTCGGCATTGTTGTTGGTGCACGAGAAATCTAATTTAAATGATAGAGGCATTGGAGCCCCTTGCGGTGTGAAGAATACAATTCCCGTGCCACCCCCTTGCTCACATTTAGAACCATCAAAAAATAGGGTTATGTCGACCTGTGACTCAGGCTCATCAGAATCTGGTGATTTTGAGACATGGAAGACCCCATCATCGGGTAGTTCTATGGTCAGAGGCTGATCATCTTCGAGAGGAGCCTCTGCTAGTTGATCGGCGATGACTTGACCTTTGATGGATTTTTGTCCAATGAACTCGATGTCAAACTCCATCAACAACATGATCCATTTCATCGTGCGGCTACTATGATAAGTATGACTCATCATGTACCGCAATGGATTCTCCTTAGACACAACATACGTCATGTTGCTCAGCATGTAATGGCATAGCTTTTTGGTAGCAAACACCACTGCCAAGTAGAGCTTCTCAACGTATGCATAGTTAAGTTCATAACTGACCAAGGTGCGGCTAAGATAGTAAGTAGCCTATTCTTTGTGTAGTTCATTTTTTGGGCTAGCATGGCGCCCAGTGCCACCTCGATAGCTGAGATGTATAAGTAGAATGACACTCCTGGTCTAGGTGGTGCCAATACTAGCGGTGAAGCCAAGTATTGTTTAATATCATCGAAGGCTGACTGGCACTCGTCATCCCAGTGAAATGCTACCCCCTTGTGCAATAATTTATTCATGGGTCGGCACTTGTCAGATAGCTACGCTATGAAGCGCTTGATTGATGTGACCTTTCCCTGCAGGCTTCTGAGCTGCTTGATGGTAGTTGGGGGAAGCATTTCAAGGATTGCCTTGAATTTGTTTGGGTCCACCTCGATGCCTCGCTTTGAGACTATGAAACCCAAGAGTTTTCTAGATGTGATGCCAAATACGCACTTCTTGGGATTCGATCGACTTTATGTTCCATGAGGCGATCGAGGATCTTGCTTAAGTCATCGAGATGATCTAGGCGCAAAAGAGATTTGGCCAACAAATCATCCATGTAATCTTCCAAAGTTTTATGCATGTGATCATGGAAGATGTATGTCATGGCACGTTGGTAGGTGGCGCCAGCATTTTTAAGGCCAAAGGGCATGACCTTATAACAAAATGTCCCCCAAGGCATTGTGAATGCCATTTTTAGTTGGTCCTCGAGATTGATACGAATCTGATTGTATCCCGAGAAACCATCCATGAGGGAAAGCATTTCATGGCCCGTTGTAGCATCTACCAATGCATCGATGCTAGGCAAGGGGAAATCATCCTTAGGACTCGCTTTGTTTAGATCTCAAAAATTAGTGCATATGTGAATCCTCCCATCAGGCTTTTTGATGGGCACCATGTTGGACAGCCATGGTGGGTAATCCACGCAGATGACAAACTGTGCATCCAACAACTTTTGTAATTCATCTTTGACCATTAAGGCCACTGTTGGGTGCATCTTACGTAGTTTTTGCTTAACTGGCTTGATTGTCGGATCAAGCGTTAGATTATGCATGACTAGCTACGGATCTAGCCTCGACATGTCTTTGTAGGACCATGCAAAAACCTCCTTCTTCTCTTTGAGAAGGGCAATGTAGTCGGCTTGCTCTTCGGGGGATAAACTTACCCCCAGCTTGATAATCTATGGATTCATTGGATCAGAGCCGATGTCTACGTCAGTCGTCTCCTCGACCGACATGTGGGATCCATCCTCCAACTGGTGTGGAGTTGGGATCAAGTGGATATCATTTGCTGAGTTTAGATCTACGTTGGGAACCTCGGGTTCCTCTTCAGCATGGAAGATATCCTGAGTTGGCCCTAGGGTGAAATGAAGCATCTCACCGAAAGGCCAGTACTCTGATGGGGATGGTGGTGAATTGACGTGATCCCAGTCTATGGCATCTATGTCTAGATACAATGACTATGTTGGATCGGTTGGATTGTGGATGGGGGTGGTTAAGTCAATGGAGATCATGTTGATGAAATGATTTTGGTCTCCATTACCATGGGTGTGGTGACTCGGACATCTTGAATGATTTTTGTGCTTCGGATCTGGCTCTGGAGGTATTGGCATGAATGGATCAGCCCTATGTGCGGATAGGAGGACAGGGTCTACCCTCGGCACTGATATCTCTATAGGGTCTCTGGGTGGTAGGTGTTCTCTATATGCCCAAAGTGGTGGATTCAACACTTGGTCCCACTGCACTGGGTTTAGGTGCCACTCATGCCCTGGCCTTATGTTTAGTTGTTCAAATATGTCATCAATATCCAGGGGGTATTGTTGTTGCATCTACCGCATGTGATTGAGATATGCCATCTCAGTTTCATCTTCATAATCACTATCAGAGATCCAAAGGCCTTCATTGGTTCCAACAACTATTTGTGACATTAGAGGCTCATCTTGCTCGAGCAAATTGATCTGGCCCCATTGGGGTTGTTTCGCTCTCTATGGGGGGACCTAATTTTCTTGAGGGGGCACTTGCTCGATTGGAGCATCCAAAGGGAACATTGCCAAGAGGCTTTCTTGATAATCATCCATGGGGGTCACTTGTGAGTGATTGCTATCCGATTCGAAGGGGTCCCATGGTGCTACCTCATATTCTGACTCGTCTTCTGAAGATCCTTCTTGACCTTGTCTATACCCCTCTTGTAGGTGAGTTCTCAAACTTTCTCCTCTCTCGAGTGAAGGGAAAGGGTTGTTGAGGTCAACAAGGTTGGTTGTCAACAATGGGAGATAATCCCCCAATGTATATGTCGTGTTAGGATTGGCATATGGATCTAATGCCAATCCACCCTTGTTGCCTATCCCTAGGCCTTGCATGTTCTCTACCAAGATGTCCAAGGGTAGAGGGTGGTTGAACCCTACCCCTGATTTGTCGTATGGCATCTGATACCTTGGTTGGCAGAGAACGCGCACTCCTTGCTCATATCTGCCTAACCCATATCCATGCCAATTGCATTGGCCAAGATATCTCAAAGCGAAATCTGGGTTGGACAAATAGTTGACATCTTCAGTAAAAGGCTCTTCATCTTCATCCTCTTGCATGTAAGGTTCAATACCATGATCAAGGCCCCCATACACAAAGTTTGTCTGGTTTGGCGGGTAGCCTAGAGGAACAATAGTGCCGATGGGGAGGCGAGGTCTCCCCATGTCCTGCATGGACTCAAGTGTGGGTGTTGCTACAATATTCCACACCAGGTACTCCCCCAGGCCCGTATTGGCCATCTCAACGGTGATTGTTGGTGATTGAGGGGAGGGAACGGAAGTTCTTCTTGAGTCCACTCCATGTCGGGTGAACTAGGAGCCTCGACTTCCATTCTGCTAGGCATCTCCTCAGTAGAGATGGTTGAGACTGATGGCGGTGCCTCTTCCAGGGGTTTCTTCCCTTTGTCCTTCGGTGTGGCCACCGTAGGTGGCATCGTTGGTGAAGGACCAGACGATGAAGATGGACCCGACTAGGGATTTGATGGACTTGTCAACGGGGATGCCTACGGAATCGGACCCTGTTTAGATGGATTCAACTAAAAATCCAAATGCATTGATGGAAGGGTCGATTGCGGCATTAGCTGCACCGCATTGCAATACTTGAAGGGCTCCAAGTCCATCGGGACTACATGCACTTGCCCTTCAAATGTATACTTTAAGCACTGATGAGCTATCGAAGGGACACACTTCATGTCCCTGATCCATGGCCGACCCAACAAGATGTTATAGGCCATCTCACCCTCCAAGATGTGGCACAATGTAGGTATAGTCTTTTGTCCCACTTGGATGGGTAGGACAATTGTGCCAACTATCGAGCATATTGCATCATTGAATGCTCGTAGTGTATAGGTGGAGGCCACTATGTGAGATGCGGGCAACTTTAGGTGCTTCAAGGCCATTGTTGTAATGATATTACTGGATGAGCCAGTGTCCACCAATACCCTCTTATACGGAATCCCGTTGACCCGTGCGATGACGTGCAGGGGTGGATCCGCCATGTCACCAACCACTGATTTCAATTCGTCCTCTCGAAAGGTGATGACTGGCTCGATGCATCATTTGACATGTCCCACAAAGTTGTTGAAGGAGTTTGCTTCATGGGGCTGCAACTCGATGGCTTTTAGTATCTCCATTAGAGCCTCCCGATGGGGCGATGATTGTTGTATGAGCTCGTAGATGGAGAGCCTAGCCGATGTGGTCCTCAAACTCTGGGTGAGTTTGGTTCGAATCATGGCCACTGGTCTAGGTGGAGGAGGTTGCGTAAGGTGTTATTGTGGTTGTGACATTGTTGGCACCTCTCCTATAGCTGCCGTGGGGCAGTTGTGCTCGGGTACCTCTTGTTTCGAGTCACTATACTTGATCATCCCTACATACCCCTGCATGGGGCAGTTCTGTGTTACCTCATTGACTTGTAGGGTCTTTGCCTATGCATCATGGGCAGGCAAGGGGTCCTTAAAGACCTCCATTTGTTGGTTGCTTGGTGCCATGGGATTATCCACCGCTAATGTCTTGTTATCTATTAGGTCTTGCACCAAGCCTTTAAACTTCCAACATGCATTAAGGTCATGTCCCTTCCATCTATGGAACCTACAGTACAAGTCTTCCCTATAGCCCTTAGGTTTTGGTGCATTGGGGTCTATGGGTTGAATCTCGGGCAGGTTGATCAAGTTTGCCATTGACAAGCGGTCAAACAGGGAGTCTCTGGACTCTGTGTAAGGTGTGAATTGTCGCCTAGGGTGACGTTGCTGATTTTGTTCTTGCCTCTAATTTTCTCTATCATAACTATTAAGAGGCACCACCTGATAGTTAGCCTTTTGGGGTTGTGTTGCTTGTGCAGGCTTAGGGACATTTATAGCAACTTGATTGACCATAGCGGGTTTCTATTGCATGGTCCCTATTTTGGTGTTCTTAGACCATTCTTTCTTCTTTGGCTTGGCTATCTCGCCATCCTAAATCTTGATCTCCTCAATGATTCTAGCTTGCACCAGAGCTTCCTCTAAAGTGGCATATTGTTGCAGCTACAATAGCATGGAGATCGATCTCAAACAGCTCTTTGAGAACATTTGGGTGAGGTCGGACATAGGAGGGAGGTAGGGCAGCTTTGAAAGCAAAGTCCTCCATCGGTTCCCATAGGCCACCATGGTTTCTTCCTCATACTACTTGAGGCTGGCTAGGTCGCTTAGTGATGCCTTCTTCTTGGTGTTGAAGGTGAAGCATTCGAGGAATGCATCCACTAGCTGATCTAAGTTACTAATGTTGTGCTTTGGCAATTGAGTGAACCAATCCGAGGTAGGGCCTACGAACGTGGTTATAAATGTTCTTAGCAGCAAAGCATCATTGTCCTGAATGCCAAAGCATTGGCTCAAGAATCTAGTCACATGCTCTTGGGCATCCTCCTCACCTCTAAATATTGCCAACTGAGGCAGTTTAAAGTGTTCAGGGTAAGGGGGTGCCGGCACTGACGGATGCATAGGATGACTACGGAGTTGGCATAAAGTGGGCTTTTGGGGCCCAGAAGTCTTGGTCTCCATAGACTCCAAGCGCTCTAGCAACGCTTTATATGCATCGAAAGATTTGATCTCTTCCTCCTTGGTTAGTTCCTGTTGTGGGTTGTGGGGAACTTGAGGCCTATGGAGGGGTGGCCGGATAGCACCCCCTCTGCCTTGGTAGGGCATTTCGGCCCGCTCTTCTTCTTGCTCATACTCCTCATAGGCTTCTTGAGGAGTTTCTGGATGAGACCTATAAACATGGGTGGGTCCCCACGGAGGGTGCCCATCATTGTTCCTGGGAGTGGCCTCCCGCTCAGGTCTAGGAGGTCTCGGAGGCAGCACTTGGTAAGGTCGTGGAGACCTATCTCGTACCAAGGGGTTGTGCCTCTCATACAGTTCTGCTCTTTGGGTGTGAGGGGTTGGAACCCTCTCAGGCATAGTGTTATGGAGCAGCTCATCTATTTGGCATCGAATGCGCTCTTTGCTAAGGTGATATAGATGCTCTAGCTACTGTTGGTCTTGCTCAAGCTGCGTGATCTGCGCTTGGTGGGTGGCATGTTTGGCGACTGCCAGGTCAATTTGTTCTACCATCTTGAGTCTAGGAGGCCTAGATGCCTCTCCTACGCATTTATCTTGATCATGATGATCCGAGATCTCTATAGGTCGCTTCCCTCTATCGAGGTTGGTGGCATTCACTCGAGGCTCTAGCCTCAGTAGGTGATTCTGGTAGATAGCAAGTGCGGAGGTGCATTGCTCCCATGCTATGTATTGCTCTTGAGGAATGTAATGGTCTTCCTCATGCTCCCTTTCATATATGTGAAAGGGGCGGGCAGAGTTGGCTCACCTTATTTGAAGAGCCTTGTGCTCTAGATTTGGCTTATTATTCCTAACAGTGATGGGGGGTAAAGGAGGGATGACATAATCATGTGGCCTCTCCTCATGGACCCTATGTTGTTCTAGCACTTCATTGCATGGTGGCCACTCATACCGAGCTTCTAAGGGAGCCTTCCCATTTATATTGAGTGCCACGTGTAGGGACTCCTCCTGAAAGGGTCTATGTTGGATGGGAGTGCCCCTCGAAGGGGTGCCTCTATAGTCCCATTCTGAAATGGCATGATGTGGACTATCTTGTGGGTCGGGCCACCAAGGTGGTATGACCAAGTCCTTGGGGCTATAGCGGAGGTGACTTGTGCCCCCTTGTACACTCTCTACAGCTCCTGCCCGTGATTGGGCTTGGCTACGGGTGTACACCATGGTGGTGTCTCCCTACAAGATGCGTAGATTTTTATTTCTTTTTATGATTTTTATGCTACACTAAATAGAAAATATCACACACACACAAAGCAATGATTATCTCATTTAAAGATTAAAGGTGTGCCCTAAACCTGGTTTAGTGTGTTTTGATTTTTGTTTTGACAGTTTTGTAAAGAACGTTTTGTAGCAAATGCAATATGATGGCTCTTATGACTCCCAAAAATGGTCACCCCTTCGATATACCATTGCCAGGCCATTATACCAAACCTCTCTATATACCCGCCCTTACGTGAGGGAAACTATTGGTACGTGAGAGCAGAATGGTACGTGGAACATAGGCGGTACGGAAGGGGGATCACCCTATTTTTGACACCTACCATAGAAGACTTATCCTCATGCATTGGGAATCACCCAATCTACACTTGGTCAGCTTTCATCAGGATTTACGTCTAGCAACAATAGCGATCGGGGTTATGGATGCAAAAATTCAAGCCAAGGTGGTGATGAAATCCACCGTTGGTCTTGATCAAGGGTTGGGGTTTTACGACCAGCTCCTTGGTGTTTAAATTGCCATGTGATGTGTGGGGTTCTTTTTATTTTGCATAAATGAAGAAAACATGCAGTAAAAACTTTCCCTAAGCAAGCAAATAACCAAAAAATAGAAAGCAAAAAATGACAGAAGGTGTTTAGGACCCCTACCTCTTCTCTGCCCAAATCGGATGGCTCTGAGTTTCTATCCTGAAACTGCATAGAGAGCTATTCATCCCTGGGTGGGATGAATAACAGAACTGTATTCATCACAGGGTGGGGCGAATGCCCATTCGTCCCTGGGTAAGACGAATTCCAGCTCTGTATTCGTCATAGACTGGAACGAACAACAGTCCAACGTTTGAAAACTTGGTACCTGCAAGCAAAAACAAGCAATTTTTGATCAGATTTCTGATCTCAAAAATAGAGGACAAGGTCCCACCATGATCGCCACTGAAAGCATGAGGATACAGAAACAAAAAGGAAATGCCAAGATGCGATGTAAACGAAACTAAACTTAACGCTAAATCCTACGAACTGAAATGCATGAAAGGAGAGAAACATAAACGCATTGAAACAAGGTATAAAAGTGAATATGGAGTACAACCCTTTTTATTAATATGCTTTAGAACCCAGTTACAATCCGTCTCCTCCATTTTCAGGGGCTAGGAGCGTTAAATATGTTCTTGTCACATCAACAGATGGTATTCCTTCTTTCGCGTGCCCACATGTAGAATGGGCGGACCAAACGTCATCGCCACTTGCATTGATGAGTCTTGAATCCTTGCTGCTCCTCTAATGTCGAGATCCTACATTCAAGGAAATAGAAAATAGTCAGTAGCACTTGTAGATAAAATGAAACATGCAATCCCCAAGCCTACGATTAGTGCATGCAAAAAATGAATAAAATGATAACTAAATAGCATCAGAATGATCTAAAAATTTAATAGAGGCATGAGGAAATTACCAGGAGGGCACTGCAAATGGAACAGTCAAAAAATTTACCACGGATTTCTAATCGCTCCGGGGTGGGACGATTAGACCTGCAACAAAGTGTCAAAAAGCATAGTCCCAAATGTCACATCCGGGAGGCTCCAAATCACCTACAAAGTTGGGGGTTAGGTAAAATGGGGTATTTTGGAAAGACCCAGAAGGTCATATTTTTCCAATTCGGCCTCTATCACCGGGAATTTGATGATGCTACCTGCATGTTAGCAAAAGCGGGAAATGACAAAAACATGATCAAAACAGCTCAAAATGATGTGAAATTTGAATGACAACCTATCTAAGAAACATAGAATCAGATGCAAAAATAATAGAAAGGAAATCTACTACAGATTTCTAATCACTCCGGGGTGGGGCGATTAGGACTGCAGCAGTGTGGGGGCGCCCAGGGGCAGGACGCCCACCGTTTGGGGCCCGATTTTGGCACCAATCCACTTGGGATGGGTCCAAAACCTCTTGTGGGGTGTTTTCGGAAAATTTGGTAGGATGTTATGGCCAAATGTCAGGTTTTGGTTCTGGATTTGCGCTTCCAATAATCACCCTATGACCTCCCTTCCAAAAGAGATCAAGGATGTGAAAGGCACAAATCAAAAGGTGTGAGGATGTAAAATGGTAGCACTTCATTGCTCAAAATTCTCCTTCTCTCTATCTTTTTGGGGTGAGAAGACTCACCATTTTATAGACCTGACGGTCTCTTTGGATGAGCATGCAGAGGCGCCACTTGGCAATCATGCCTTCCCAGGGGGAGAAGATTCCTCCCTGATTAGGGGCTCCATGACTGCCCTTGTAACTGCCTCTAGCGCTCAAAAATGCTCACTCACACTCCCATGCAATGAAGGAAGAGTTAAGTGGTGGATCTGAGCTGCCATTTGTCAAGATTTGACTTTTTGCCCGTCAAACCTGCTATTCGCCCCACCCTGGAGCGAATACTGCTAATCGTCCCTGGGTGGAATGAATACCAGTTTGTAATCATCCCTGGGTGGAACGAGTAGGGAGCAGAGTGCCTGAAAGGTGCCAAATTGACCTCTGACCTTCCAAAACTATTGTGTGAGTGGTTAGGACCACTGTTTAACCTCTGGGGGTTGTGTGTGTCAATGCGATCAGTGTTTGCAGTCACATAATCAGATTGGTGTTATTTTGGTGTCTACAGCATGTCATAATCCATATTCATAGTTTTTTATTTCAATAAAACATTCAATAAGCTTTTACATATCCTAATCCATACTTAACAAAGTCTATAGCACATTACAAGTTTTTGTTTTACTCTTTATTTGTGGAATTGTAGGCTTTTGCTCTGATCGGACCTATCGATCGTTGATAAGATCTGATGATATCATATTAGAAGATACGATCACTGATCGAATTTTTGATATTTACCTGCAACATCCAATCCTATCTGTAACAATTAAACAGACTCTACATCAAACATCCAGGTTGAGTAAGAGGGTCAAATCTCTTTTACTATTAAGAATTGCATTGATTTTCTTTTTGTAATTCACTGTATGATGTATTCATCTGAAAATAAATTGCATTTAGTGTATATTAGTTGCATTTGGCCAAAATAGGTTATTGTGAGAAAACATAAAAGAATACATCAAATAAACTCCCAACCCTAAGCGTGGAAACTGCCAATAAATGTTTCTTGGTGAACCCTAAACAATTCGTCAAAAACTCACCAAAGAGAGCACGATCTTAAGTGCCTCTCCTCTGAGGTGTAGACCTATTATTTTTCCATTCCCCTTCGAGGTGTGGATCCATTAGCCTAAAGGAAAGGAGTGCAAAAATTTTAGAGCTACAATTATACTTTTCATGTAGTTGATCTTTGTAGACAAGGAATTTTGACACATTTTAAAATTCCCTGATCCCTTCTAACTCATGTAATTTCACCCCTCATCAGCCCACCTTTTTCCTCATGCTACCAAAGTTGTTTGCTAATCGAATTTTATCTTTTCCTTCATTTTTAGTGAATCCACACCCATAAAAATTCCACGTGTGCATTCGATAAAAATTGGTAAATGGTTAATTTGTTGGATATTGTTGGAAGTTGTTTTGATTCAGCCCAAATTTGGTCCAATATCACAATTTTTATGAATCCACTCTTGGAAAAATACCAGACACATATTCACTCAAAATAGAAAATTGTTAATTTTGTTTAACAAAATTCTAACTACACCCCCAATTGCGCAACTCCTGATTACTCTAAATATTATAAAACTAGCATTTTTCCCTTCAATCAAGGTTAATGGTCATTTTTGCATTTTGAGCTATCTTTCTTGTAGGTTTAGGATTGATCTTAGAGCTTGAACCTACTTTGCAAACATTGTTGCTTCAACCATTAGTAGTCAATCAACATAATTCCCACTATGAGCATATTAATTTTTGTAATCATATTTGCATGTCCTTTTGTTTTGCATTTGCATTTTTTACTCTTAGCAGGTTTCTCACGAATTTGCACCATCCTAGATGCGAATTTGCCTCGAGACGCGGATCCACCTTGTCATGAGCTTGGGGGCAATTTCTTGTGTTATGATTCATCCTAGAATCTTGGAATATTGTGTATTTATTATTTTGCACTTTATAGCATTCTTACTTTTGCATATTTCAATTACTCTTTCAATTTTGTATCAGTTCTCAAGCAATATTACAATTTACATTTTTACCCATGGTTTGTTAAAAAATCCAAGGGATTTGACTGCCACACTGCTAATATTCATCACACAGTGGCCTAAGAAAATATCCCAATACTAATCACCATTTTTAGTGTCCCTGTATGATTGATTGCAGGTTTCTCGTGAATCCACATCATCCCAAACATGGATTCGTGATATGGATTTATATCAGATGTTGATTCATGATGCAAATTTCCTTTCAGATGCAGATCTTCTCTATTTATACATTCAGATATAGGGAGGTTATTTATTAGATCTATTTTAATACAATTTTTTTTTTTTTCTCTCTATTATATATCTATTTATTCTTAGATTATTTTAAAAATATAAATACAAAAAAAAATAATAAGATTGCATTATAGTTAATTTAGAAGAATCCTGTTTGTTGTATGTTGTCTTCAAGGAAATCAAAATTGCATGTAGTTCAGGTCTAGTTGCATTCTATCCTAAACATAGGTGCTTGTTAAGTAAATAACACATCAAACACTTCTCATTACATAGACATAGAAACAATATTTAAATATTTCTTGGTGAACCCACCCAATTTATCAACAATCACCAAAGGAGGTACGACACCAAGTATCCCTCACATCGATATGTGGGCTTCTGATTTCCCATCCTCCTTCTAGGAATGGATCCATCAACCTGATGGAAAGGGGTGTAAAATTTTTAGCCCACATTCTTTGGTGAACCCAACGTGAATCACTACTTTTCTTTTGTTTTCTTTTCAAAAAAAAACTAAACAAGATCATTAAAATTTGTTTTCTTAGATTAGAAAATATAAAAATAAAATTTTAAAATTTGTTTGATTCACATTTTATTTTTATAACATCCCTAAAAAGAACAACATCCAATGTCTTATTCCATGGTTGAGTCTCGTTATAGGATGCCACTTCGGTGGTGGGAAATCCACATTAAAGGTCCTATGAGGTAAATCTGGTTTGGACATAACAAGAATACACAGTGAGAGGGGTTAGCCATACCCACAAATATTTGGAAAGGAATTATCCTTTCACCTGTACTAAAAAAACTAAAAACTTTGAATCAATATTAAAATTTAGCCGGTCCAAAAACCATCATAGTCATGGAATAAAGCACATATTTCTCTTTGAAGGGTATATTGTTGACCATAGTGAACTCGGTGAGGATTGGTAGGACTTGGGCTCCATCACGGCTTAGATTTCACCAAGTGTGTATGCAGGAATCTAGGTGAAGGCCCTAATTTAAGACAATTCAACTATACACCTCCAATGTTTTCCCACATTTTTTTATTTATGATTAATAGAGTGAAACTTTTGTGTGAAGCATTTCTTTTAAAAGGCAAAAAAAGCAAAAAAAGAGACAAGTAAATGGTGGATAATTGCATTAGAGAGTCTGCATTCATAGACCTTAGAAAAATATTTCTAGAATAGGAAATCAATCTTCTTTATAGATAAGACAAAGATCTACCTTGGAAATAGTGGGGTCAATTGTGGGAAAGCCTTGATATTATTAAGAGAAGGTCAGAAGAGCTAAGCAACATTAAGAGGATCAACATAGCTAATGCCTTAGGTGTAGACTACCATTCACCCTACTTTGACATCAAGAGAAGTTGTGAACGTTGGTTGGAAGATAAAAGGGCAAGTGTCCACTCAATAATATATCCTTGGGAGAGTTACTTTGAAGATTCCCTCATTGTCCATAAGTTTTTGGTAGACATAGAAAGCAAAGAGGTGACTTTGGAATATAATAGAAGATACAACAAAGCACCTAGAGCTGTACTTTTTCAAAGAATTGTGCCATGATCTACAATTTGAAAATGCTAGCACTATTCAAGGGCAATTCTTTGTTATCCAATTGGTTACTCTTTTGAAAAAGGATTTTACATTTGAGGAAGAACACTACATGACCCCAGAATAGTTGGAACCAATTAATGACATTCAAAAACTGTTCAAAGAAGATTAAGTGATGCACTTAAGCTTGTTGTATAGAATTATAGGTTTTGAAAATTTATGAGTTAATTTAATAAATTAAAGACAAAAATTAAAAAAAACAAATCTTGGAGGAGGATTTAGTGATATTCTTGACTGTTTTAAAATAATAGAGAGATTATCAAGAGATGATCATGAATCTAATAAGTGGTAAGGAGATTGTAGATCCTCTAGGGGATGAACTTGACACTGAAAACCCTAATTAAAATATTGAAATAGAATAAGAGAACCAAGAAAATGAGGAACAAACTGAACAAACTATACACACTAGATGAATTCACTTCGAACCTCAGATAGAACCTATGGGAGGTATTCACTTTCAAATCAAGAAATATTTTTGAGGCTTAACAAAGGCTAATCATGATGCCCTCATGCAAGCCTTTAAGGAATTGTATCACCTCAAAAGGGGTGAGACTTTAGGTGAAGCGTCTTTGGATAAGACTTCTCGACCTCACCCCACCTCCTCTCAACCTCTTTCTAAAATATATTTAGGTCAGATTTTAATTGACACCACTCAATCCACATAAATGGTATATGTTTACTCATAGATCCATGCTCAAAATTTATTATGACACAATTCGTTCTATACTATCTCTACAACTATCATTATCGATAAAATCCCATCAGTTTCTTTGACTGATAAATTTCATAATCCATATGCACAAACTTCCACATTAAATACCTCATTTCAACCAAATCATTCACAAACTCTCCAATAAATCTTATTACAATCACAACAAGTTCCACATTCATCTTATATCCCACATTCTTCTCACATCCCACATGCTTCATATAACATACCACATCTACATCAACAAGCTAATACTTCTTTCTCAAATCCTCTACATAATAGTATCACCATCCCTTCCATGAATCCTTATCAAGTCACACAATCTAACTACTATCCTCCTCATGGAAATATAGTAGCACCAAGTGTTCATAATGCACAAACACATCATATTGAAACTATAGTCAAACAATTGGCTTCACAATTGGATCACATGGATCCATATTGCCCTACATATAGTTATAAAGAAATGTGTAATCAACCTTTGGACCCTGTAGTTGCAGCCAGACCATACCCAAAATATTTTCCTATGCTAGTTCTCCCCATCTACAAGGGGACTAAAGACCCTATTGAGCATCTTTGAATTTTCAAAATAATGTGCCATGACATTGCCTATGATGATATGTTGTTATTGAAGATATTCCCTAAGTGTCTTGGGGGTATAGCCCTAGAATGGTGTTACCAGTTGCCAATACATTTCATTACAAATTTTGAGAAAATAATATAATTATTTGTGCATCAATTTAGAGCCTACATTGAAAAATATGTGACAATTAAATATTTAATATAATTTGAAAAAAGGAAAAGAGGAGATTTTTGACAAATTCTTGGCACAATGGAATAAAGTTGTAGGGAAATTACATTTCTCCCTACCTCCTAGGTAAATGCTCAAAATATTCATTGGGAAATTACAAGAGCAACTTTCCTATGAGTTGGTGACTACAACTCTTACCTCCTTCGATCAAACTAATGACTTGGCAAGAATAGTGGAAGAGGACCTTATTAGGAGAGGGTAATTAAAAATAAAATAAGAGGATAAACCATCCAAGAATCATTACAAAAACAAACATGTGGTAGGATATGGAGTTATGAAAAATAGGCCTCCTATGAATGCAAATGTAGCCAATATTTTGTAAAATATGGTGTTGAAGGTACCCTAGATACCTCCTCCATGTAAATTCACAATATTAAACCAACCATTATCCATGGTTATACCATAATTTTTAGAAATGCTTATGATAGAGTTTCCTAAGATTCAACAACCAAACACCATTGCCAAGTCGTATGAGTTCAAAAAACACTACGACTTTCATAGAGTCGATGGACATGTGACAAATGCATGCAATAGGTTAAACATCTAGGGAAATATTTAATTGATAGTGGTAAGTTTGAGGTAGAAGGATATACTCCAAATTAAAATTCACCTACCACTACACAACATCCTGTGCAACAGGCACAAAATACAAATCAAAATTTAGATATTTTTCAAAATCCATTACCCAATCATGGTAAAGAGATGGTAAATCAAGTTGACTATTAGAATACACCATTGCTAGCACAATATGTGGGTATGATTAGTAGCATTTCACTATCACAATATCCATTAAATGAGGTTGTACCTGCACCTTCTATTATAATTATAGGAGAAATTCAAAAGAAATATTATACAGCAGTAGCATATGATTATTCTAAAAGTGAGTCAAACTCCGAGATTGACATTAGTTCACTTCACTCTAATAGTTTAGAGGATGAATCACAACCCATGATGCCCATTATAGTTGCTTTTTCTTGAGGAACCCTTTGTGGTATTCTTGTACACTCTTTCATCTATGTGTCAATTACTCCTCTTAGAGCAAGCAACACATCATACACCTCACCCCATCCAAGCCATCCTAATTTCTCCACCCATTATCACCCATCCTCTTCCTCAACCAGATCATATAGTGGGTATGATTAGAGCTACAACTAGATAACAGGCTCAAGCCCATGTATCACAACCAAATCAAATACCAACAATTCAACCACAATCTTCATCATCACAACCAAGTGAACCTATTCAAGCTCCTTTGATCTTGAGGGCACCTCAAAAGGGTAACAATGTAACTAAATTTTAATAGAAACCTTTTGATATCAATGATCATCTTACTCACACACCGGCTAGAATTTCCCTTTTGGAATTACTTAGATCCTCCCCCATTCATAGGGAGGAGTTGATGAATTCCTTGAGTAAGATGATGGTGCCCCAAGACATCAATCCAAGTGTTGTAGTCAATGTTGTAGTATCTCATGGAGTAGATTATATAGAATTTCATGATGAAGATATACCTCCTCATAGTTTACAAAGAGATAATCCTCTCTATATATCAGTATTGATTGGAAATATTTATGTTAAGAGAGTATTGATTGATAATGGGTCCTCACTTAATATTTGCACATACAATTTCTTCAAGAGGTTTGGGTTCAAATATGAAGACTTAAAGAAAATAGACTTAATCATTAAAGCTTTTAATGATGAAACTCAAGATGCATGTGGCATGATGTCCATTCCTCTACAAGTCAGCCCTAGAATTATAGACACTTGTATTTATGTTGTGCCATGCCCAACATTGTACAATATCCTTCTAGGTTATCCTTGGATTAATGCAATGAGGGTAGTTCCCTCTACCTTACACCAATGTGTCAAATTTGAGTTTAAAAATCAGTTGGTCACCATCCATGGTGACTCCAAACCATTTGAGTTATGTGCAATGATTGAGCTTGTCAATGTTCCTTTCTATCCTTCTTTGTCATCAACATCACCTTCATCTCAACAACTATCTTCATCTCATCAATCTTCTTCATCACACCCTTCTACATCCACTCCCCATACACATTCTTCTAATACAAATGATCCATCCACATCATATTCTCTCATGGAAAAACCCTTAACCGATTTGTCCACCACATCACCATCTGATCATAAGGATTTTTCCACACAAAATTCTCTCATCTTGTCTAAACTACCACCATCTCCTCAAACTATGGGTTTACCCTGCAAGAGAGGATATGTGCACCATGTTGGTAATTGCACTTTCATCAATGTTGGATATACTAAATATGAGATCATTGTTGGTAAGAATCTAATTTTTAAAGAAAGTAATTTTACCCACTGCTATTTATCATATGAGTTTCTAATTCCTAAGCAAATCATGTGTAGCATGGGCTACAAAGGTAAAGGTTTGAATCACCTAGAAAATGGTATATGTGAGCTTCTTGATGCTGATATTTGGCTAGCACAATGTGGCCTAGGCTACATCCCTTCAAAAGGCCAACCTTTACCCTTTGATGATGACGATCGTTTAATCACCTATACTGAATATCTAGAGAGTTGTCAACAATTATAATGAATAGAAGACAAGGGACCCCCTTCTCCCTCAAAAATTTACTACAATATACTTTCATTGGTTTACCCTGACCTAGTTACAATTCCTAAATATTGTGTTTAAGAGGATGTCCTTTGTGATATGGTTGTAGGCAAAAAATTCACCTCCTAGAAGAAGAAGTAAACATTAGAATTGCATAATTTTGCTAATTGTCAAATTTTCTAGGTGTACGATTTGTCAAAACATACACATATGAGGTTTTATCTAATTGTACAAAGGAGAGTTAGAAATATACAATTGGGTGTAATTGTATAAAGTGATAAAAAGTGCAATTAGAAATTAAAGTGAAATTAATTGAAATGTGCATTTAAGGTTAATTTTATAATAATCAAATTAGACTTCAGAAAACCTTAATACAAATAGATTGTTATGGGGATGGTAGTTTTAAATGGTGATTTTATTAGGAACTACTTTGGAACATCCTGGGAAAATATTATAAGGACCTCCCATTGAATTTTTATGGTTGTTCAATGATAGTTCATGATAGTTTGATTATTGTTGTTCATGCATGAGAGAAGATTATCCATTGCTAATCCAATGTATTCATTATTCCCTGATTTTAATGAATATGTTGTATATAATTACACCATATTTCCTTGATTTTGTGTAACATGAATTCCATTGCATGTGTTGATGTTTATTGTAGACTCTGGATTCTGTGAAGACTTGTTGGAATTGTAATGGAAATAATTGGTTATGATCACATGAACTTGATATGAGAGTTTTGAATGAGTCCAGGTGGAATTAATGCTTTATAGAAATTTATTATGGTAGTTGTATTCTTTTTGTAAATTTTTATGATGATAATAATTCAATGGCATTGATTTAGGGTTTGCATGTTAGAGGAAAAGTTGGCAATTTTAATAGGAAAACATCCCCAAACTTGTATTGAAGATATTGGTGGTAAAAATTAGAAAAAATATGAATGAAAAATTCAATGAGGGTTTGGTGAAACCGTACAACCTGACCACCAAACCGTACAACTAATTATTTTCCTAATTTGGGAATAAAATTGTATACATAAAACTTGCCATTTATGGAAAACTAGTGTTTCGGAGGAATCAATTACAAAACTGATCGATTGGAGTTCCAAAACCACTTCTAATGAATTGACTAAGTGGAAAATAATACAAGTTGTAGTTTTGTACAATTTATATTGTACAACTATATGATTTGCAGTTCATTCAAGCTATTTTTGGAAGTTTACAAATCGTACAAGGCAAATCGTACACCTTGTACAATTTGCATGAAAGTGTTACAAAAATTTGGTAATTATTTCCAAACCTTCTAAATAAAATCCCCCATAGGAGAAATTTTGAATACTTAAAGATAAAATATGAAGAATATATTGCTAAGTATCTACTCTAAGTTGATGAGGTTGTCAACACCATTTGTGGGCTTGGAGAAAGTATTGAAGACTCTAAGATTGTCCAGAAAATCTTAAGGTCACTTCCCATGAGGTTTGATGCAAAGGTTTTAGCAATAGAAGATATGAAGGATCTTAAAACATTAAGCATGGATTAGCTACATGGAATTTTCACAACCTATAAAATGAGAATTGACAAATATCAAACATCCAAACAAGAAGCAACATTTAAAGCTTCAAAGAAGACAAAAAGTAAGGAACCAAAATCAAGTGAAGAATCAAGCAGTAGAGAAGAAGTTAACTTTGTGTGAAGGAATAAGAATATTCCAATAAAACACAAAGGTATACATTATGTGAAATATTTTAATAGTTGTAACCTTGATCACTATGCATCTAACTGCTTACAAGCTAGATGTAGTAGTTGAAGAAGAAAAGAAACTCAATATTGTAAGGCTCAAGTACAAGAGTATGAGAAGACAAAGACAAAGTTATCACAATAGCTCATTGAACTGAAAGTTAAAATCAAAGAGGTAAGGTAAATTGAAGAAGTTATGACTAAGCAGTTAAAGGCAAAATATTTGGAATGTGAAAAATTGGAACTTGAGGTTGTCTCTCTGAGGAATGGAGTTGAAAAATCTAATGATAAGCTACATGAGTTTGATAAAATATAAAAATTTATGTTTGTCATTATCAAAATATAGAGATATTTAGTTATAAATACTGGACTTGGGTTTGAATAAGGTCAAAAGAAACAACAAGGGGAGTCAAGCTCAAAAGGAAAAGAGGCATCAAAGAAAATGATTAAAGAGGAACCTAAGACCTATGTTGATGTGTTGAGAAGTGGAAGCATAAAGAAGGAATAAAACAAAGCATCATCATGGTCAAAGGACCATCATATAAACAACAATGAAAGAACCATGCGGTAATATCCTCCAAGGTAATCAAACAGGTTTCAACATTTATTCCATGGTCATTGTTTCTCATGTAACCATTTTGGTCATTAAGCTATAAATTGTAGGGTTTGTGCTATGAATTATTTTGGCTTCTCCAAGAGAAATTTTAATTTATTTGAAACCCTCATGGACTACAACATCATATTTTACAAATGTAATCATTTTGGGCATACAACTAGATGGTGTAGAATAGTTTTCCCTAAACTTCCAAAGTCAAGATAGAAGGAGAATAGTCAATATGGTCAAAATAATATGACCTCCAAAGTTTGGAGACAGAAATAGAGCAAGAAGATGAGTATAGTAATTTATGAGTTTCACTCCCATATCATAATTCAAGTCTCAAAGAAGAGTAGGTGGAAGGGGGCATTGTCAAGTGTCTTATCTTATAGCCCCAAGGAGCCTTTGCTATTGATTTCAAAGAGGGAGAGTTTTTAGTAAGGGGGAGAAGCTAGTCAAGGGGAGCAGTTTGTGATCATGTTGCAGTAAAGGATAGATTCTTTGCAAGGTTTTCATAAGTGACAAAGGGGAAGATTATTAGAATTATTGAGTTGCTTGAGTTGTCATTGATGTAAAAGGTAGACTTGGTGATTGGCAAACCATGGTGTGCTTGAGAAAATATTAGTAGTGGAGTATACTTTATTATTAATTATGGTGTATACTTTAATATTTAAATATTAAATTATTATAAAGTTTTTTTATATTTAAATAAAAAAAAATTAAATATAATTGAAAATATTATTGAAAAGCAAGAAGGCCGACTTTTGAGTGCCAAAAGTAAAGTGAAATGTTTGCAAAATATTATTGAAAAATAAGAGGACCGAATTTGGGTTCCAAAAGGAAAGCAAAATGTTTGCATATATATAAGAGGTCAAAACTCATTTTAATGATGTTTTGGAATCAAAAAATCTTGAGCGCCGATATAGAAGACTCGTGCTCTATGAAACTAAAGGAGAGCATGGATATAGAAGACCCATGCCCTATGAAACTAAAGGAGAGCACGGATATAGAAGACTCGTGCCCTATGAAACTAAAGGAGAGAGTATATATGTAAGACTTACGGCCATCAAAACTAAAGAAGAGCATTGATATAGAAGACTTACGTCTAATGAAACCAAATAAGAGCACTAATATAGAAGATTTGCAACTAGAAAAATAAAATAATGAGCATTCACCACTTATCACAATGCCAAAAATTATTCTAAATTGCATAAATTTGAAGCAATTTTTATAAGAAACAGTGCCAAATGTAGCACACTTTGGTGCAACATGTTCAATCCTTGGGGTTCTCCAAAATGGCAATGAGAACCAAATGTAGCACTCAAGAACACAAGCTTATATTGAGAAGGAGGGGTGAAAAGTATAAGATAAAACTTTTCTATTTTCTTTCCAAAGCAATAACTTCAAATAATATCAATGCAATAATGAAACAATGCACAAATCACCACACACATAAGAGACAAATATTTTACGTGGAAACTCCCTCTTGGGAGAAAACCACGACAAAATATTGCTTATATATTTCTTTAATAAATTTCGTGGGCACCAACCCACAGGAGACACCAATCCCCTATACAAATTTGTGGACACCAATCCATAGGAGACACCAATCCCCTATACAAGTTCATGGACACCAATCCACATGAGACACCAATCCCCTTGCTCAAGTTCATGGACACCAATCCATAGGAGACACCAATCCCCTTGCTCAAGTTCATGGACACCAATCCAAAGGAGACACCAATCCCCTTGCTCAATTTTATGGACACCAATCCATAGGAGACACCAATCCCCTAGATCAAGTTCATGGACACCAATCCATAGGAGACACCAATCTCCTCCACTCTGGTTCATGGACATAAATCCACACGAGACACCAATCCCCTCTGCTCAAGTCTACTCCAAATACTACTCTTAAATCTACTCCAAAACCTACTCTCAAATATGATCCAAAACCTATTCTCAAATCTTCTCAAATATGCTCCAAAACCTGCTCACAACACTGCTCAAATCTGCTCCAAAACCTACTCACAACACTGCTCAAATTTGCTCTCAAACTTGCTCAAACCTACTCCTAAATATGCTCTCCAACACTACACAAATTTGCTCTTAACCTTGTGTGTTGAATTGGAGATGCTAATACCTTTCTTTTCTTCCTCTTGTAGATAGCTAAAAAGTCCTTCCTTTCAATTTGATGCTTAGGTGAAGATGTGCATTAATCCCTTCACTCTATCC
The DNA here is from genome assembly GCA_028583015.1 of Wollemia nobilis. Taxonomy (NCBI): domain Eukaryota; kingdom Viridiplantae; phylum Streptophyta; class Pinopsida; order Araucariales; family Araucariaceae; genus Wollemia; species Wollemia nobilis. Next base: position 1,621,773 of record JAQPPZ010016361.1, read on the forward strand.
TTGCACTATATGACACTTCCAAATCTACCTCAACAAAAATGTTGACCTTTCTTTTGTATGTGCAATCCAAATCTATCTTAACAAAATGATGTACTCCAAATCTATCTTCAACAATAATGATGCACCTCAAATCTATCTCAACAAAGATGATGCACTTCAATTTATCTCAAAAATGATACACTCCAAATCTATCTTATAATTTTCTTTTTGTTTCAATTTCAAATCAAACACTCTTATCACTCCAATAATAAAACTTACAAAATATAACTTTTATTAAAAATTGACTCCTTATATCTCCAACTTTTAAAGACAACAATATTTGCTTCAAAATATAAAACTCAAAACAACAAACCCTTTTCTAACTCATTCCATTGTAATGCATCTAATAATACCTTGTATTCCCTTTTCAAAACTGATTCCTTATCTCTTCACACTTTTATAAAATTAAACAATAATTTGTACCTCTTATGGCATGCACAAAACAACCTTTCAAGAGCAAGCAATCATGTGGTGATGGGCCTTTATAGAGATGTATCTTTTCTGCTTCATGTTTTCCTTTGTAACACTCCCTATCACAAAACCATCAACAACCGCACAACACACCATGCGCTCTTTGACTATCACTGATCTCTTTCACATTTTCCTGGGCATTCATTTCAAGTTGACGTGAACGTTTGTGATGCCGTTTGTTCACTCACAAGATGAATTGAAGTTTCCCTACTATGAAATCTGCCCTAAAATTTCTCTGATGCTCTCATTGTGTCATCATGGAAAGCATATCAGTTCTACATTATTGTGTAGTCACCATTTACACTAGCAAACCCAGGTCTTCTCTCTTCATTGTGCAATCAGAAAAAAAAATTGTTCTTTTGCCAAACATTCTCAGATAAGCCAATGAAAATCATAGGCAAATGTTGTCCTCACCAATAGATATATCTGTTAAACGTTTAGCAATTTTGAAATATTTTATTTAAATAAATCACCATACCATTGTGCTTAACACAATTGCTTTAGATGATGTCCTTTCTCTTCTTTGATTTGGATCTCGATTCTTGTTGTTTCAAAAACTTCTTTTTGCCGCAATCTACCACACTGCCTTTCACAGCGCTCTTTTCTTTCTATCGCAAGCTACCAAGTTGTCTTCCACAACACCATCGTCCACAAGAGCTATGTTCTCTACATCTTTGTCTCATGAGCTCCCACACGAGCTACATTCACTGTGCCTTTGTCTCATGAGCTCCCACACGAGCTACGTTCATTGTGCCTTTGTCTCATGAGCTCCCACATGAGCTATGTTCACTGTACCTTTATCTTATGAGCTCGTTTAGCAAGTTTTCGTTTGTTGCACCTTTGTTCTTACAAGCTCAATTGCAAATCTTCCATTGTTACCCCTTTTTCTCACAAGCTCCAATTACAAATCTTCTATCGTTATCCCTTTGTTCTCACAATCTTTGATTGCAGATATTTGTTCGTTGTGCCCTTATTTTTGATTTGCTAGTCACAAGTCTTCTACAATGATGCTCATTCTTTTGTTTTGTTGGTCACATGTCTTCTATTACAATGCTCATTATTTTATTTTGCTAGCCAAAAATCTTCTTTATCAGTGCTCTTCTTTGGTTTTGCTGGCTACAAGTCTTCTATATCAGTGCTCTTATTTTGTTTTGTTGGCCACAAGTCTTCTATATCTGATCTCTCCTTTAGTTTCATAGGGCACAAGTCTTCTATATCTGCACTCTCCTTTAGTTTCATAGGGCATGAGTCTTCTATATCCATGCTCTCCTTTAGTTTTGTTGGCCACGAGTCTTCTATATCCACGCTCAAGATTTTTTTATTCAAAACCTCATTAAAATGAGTTTTGGCCTCTTATATATGCAAATGTTTCACTTTCCTTTTGGCACCCAAATTCGATCCTCTTACTTTTCAATAATATTTTCAATAATATTATGCAAATGTTTCACTTTCCTTTTGGCACTCAAAATTTGGCCTTCTTGCTTTTCAATAATATTTAAATATTTTTATTTAAATATAACAAACCTTTATAATACTTTAATATTTAAATATTAAAGCATACACCATCATTAATAATAAAGTATACTCCACTACTAATATTTGCTCAAGCACACCATGGTTTTCCAATCACCAAGTCTACCTTTGACATCAATGACAACTCAAACAACTCAATAATTCTAACAATCTCTCCCTTTGTCATTGATGGCAACCCTGCAAAGAATCTGTCCTTTACTGCAACATGATCACAAACTACTCCCCCTGACTAGTTTCTCCCCCTTACTAAAAACTCTCCCCTTTGACATCAATGGCAAAGGCTCCTTGGGACTGTAAGATAAGACACTTGACAATGCCCCCTTCCTCCCTGCTCTTACTTGAGACTTCAATTATGAGATGGGAGTGAAACTCCCAAATTACTATGTTCCTCTTCTTGTTTTATTTTCTTTCTCCAAACTTTGGAGGTCATACCATTTTGAACATTTTGACCATTCTCCTTTTTGCTTGACTTCGGAAATTCAGGGAACATTATTCTACACCATTTAGCTCTATGCCCAAAATTATTGTAATTGTAACAAATGATGTTGTAGTCCATGAAAGGTGCAAATGAATTGAAATTTCTCCTGCAATTTATAGCTTTATGACCAAATTTGTGACATGAAAAACAATGACCTTGGAAGGAATATTGAAACCTGTTTGATTGCCTTGGAGGATATTACCACATGGTTCTCTCATTGTTTTTTTTGTGATGGTCCTTGTTCCTTGATGGTGCTTTGTTTTCTTCCTCATTGATGCTTCCACTTCTCAACACATCAACATAGGTCTTAAGCTCTTCTTCAATTACTTTCTTTGATGCCTCTTTTCTTTTTGAGCTTGACTCCCCCTTTTGTTTCTCTTGACCTTCTTCAAAACCAAGTCCAGTATTTATAAATGGAGATCTCTGTACTTTGATAATATCATCCAATATTTTTGAGATTTTCTTAAACTGATATATCTTATCATTAAATTTTTCAAGTCCCTTCCTTAGAGAGACAACTTCATGTTCTAGTCTTTCACATTCCAACTCTTTTACCTTTAACTGCTCAGCCATACCTTCTTCAATTCACCTTGCCTCTTCGATTTTAACTTTCAGGTCAATGAGTTCTTGTGATAACTTTACCTTTGTCTTCTCATCCTCTTGTACTTGAGCCTTCAATATTGAGTTCTTCTTTCTAACCCTCTTCAATTCTTCAAGAGCAACAACAAGTTCCTCTTCTATATCAACCATGGCTTCCTCTTCACTTTCTGAATCTTTCTCTTCTTCTTGGTCTTTGACAACATAAGCATATTCTTTCTCTTCTATGGCCAAAAATAGGATTTCTTCTCTTTCACTATTGGAGAGACTTTCATCATTGCTACTGGAGGAATTGCTTGCTTCCTCAACATAGAAACTCTTCTTGTGTCTTTGAAAGATCTTCTTCTCATGCTTGCTTTGACCATGCCTATTTTTCTTTTCATGATAATTTTTCTTTCTTTCTTTTTCTTATATTCCTTTTCTTCTTCATTGCTACTACTTCTAGCTTGTGGGCAATTAGATGCATAGTGACCAAGGTTACCACAATTAAAACATTTCATAGTATGCATACCTTTGTGTTTTCTTGGACCCTTCTTATTCCTTCGTACAAAGTTAGCTTCTTCTCCTCTACTTGATTCTTCACTTGATTATGGTTCCTTATTCTTTATCTTCTTTGAAGATTTAAATGCTACTCTCCCTTTTGGATGTTTGATCTTTTTTACTCCTCATATCATAGGCTATGAGAATTCCATGTAGCTCATCCATGCTCAAGGTTTTAAGATCCTTCATATCTTCTATTGTTGAAACCTTTGCATCAAACCTCATGGGAAGTGACCTCAAGATTTTATGAACAATATTAGAGTCTTCAATACTTTCTCCAAGTCCACGAATGGTGTTGACAACCTCATCAACACGAAGTAGATACTTAGCAATATCTTCTTCATCTTTCATCTTCAAGTCTTCAAACTTCCTCCTATGGGTTTGAAGTTTTGCCATTTTAACCTTGTCATCTCCTTCATATGTTCTCTGTAACTTGTCCCATATTTCTTTTGCTGAAGTGCATTGCATGACTTTCACAAACTTTATTTCACATAACCCACTTAATATTGCATTCATTGCCCTGGAATTATTTTCATATGGTTTCTTACCATCTCGATCTATGGGAGGAGTTGTAGGTGGTGTGAACCCATCCTCAACAGATTGCCATATATCATAGCCATGTGCCAACAAATAAGTTCTGCATCCTCATACTCTAGAAAGCATAGTTAGTCCCATCAAACAATGGAGCCTTATTTGATGAAAAACCTTCTTGGCCAGCCATGTGTGTTCTTGTAAGATCTTCCTTCAAGTTGTTAGGCTTTCATTAAGGAACTTGCTCTGATACCTAATTGAAGAACACAAGCTTATACTGAGAGGGGGGTGAAAAGTATAAGATAAAACTTTTCTCTTTTCTTTCCAAAGCAATAAATTCAAATAATATCAATGCAATAATGAAATAATACACAAATCACCACACACATAAGAGATAAATATTTTATGTGGAAACTCCCTCTTGGGAGAAAACCATGACAAAATATTACTTATATATTTCTTCAATAAATTTTATGGGCACAAACCCACAAGAGACACCAATCCCCTATACAAGTTCATGGACACCAATCCATAGGAGACACCAATCCCCTATACAAGTTCATGGACACCAATCCCCTTGCTCAAGTTCATGGACACCAATCCATAGGAGACACCAATACCCTTGCTCAAGTTCATGGATACCAATCCCCTTGCTCAAGTTCATGGACACCAATCCACATGAGATACCAATCCCCTCTACTCTAGTTTGTGGACACCAATCCATAGGAGACACCAATCCTCTCTACTCAAGTCTACTCCAAATCCTACTCTCAAATCTGCTCCAAAACCTACTCTCAAATTTTCTCCAAAACCTACTCTCAAATCTACTCAAATCTGCTCCAAAACCTACTCACAACACTGCTCAAATATGCTCCAAAACTTTCTCACAACACTGCTCAAATCTACTCTCAAACCTACTCAAAATTACTCTAAATCTGCTCAAACCTGCTCCCAAATTTGCTCTCCAACACTGCACAAATCTGCTCTTAACCTTGTGTGTTGAATTGGAGATGCTAATACCTTTATTTTCTTCCTCTTGTAGATAGCTGAAAAGTCCTTCCTTTCAATTTGATGCTTGGGTGAAGATGTGCATTAATCCCTTCACTCTATCCTTGCACTATATGACACTTCCAAATCTACCTCAACAAAAATGTTGACCTTTCTTTTGTATGTGCAATCCAAATCTATCTTAACAAAATGATGTACTCCAAATCTATCTTCAACAATAATGATGCACCTCAAATCTATCTCAACAAAGATGATGCACTTCAATTTATCTCAAAAATGATACACTCCAAATCTATATTATAATTTTATTTTTGTTTCAATTTCAAATCAAACACTCTTATCACTCCAATAATAAAACTTACAAAATATAACTTTTATTAAAAATTGACTCCTTATATCTCCAAATTTTAAAGACAACAATATTTGCTTCAAAATATAAAACTCAAAATAGCAAACCCTTTTCTAACTCATTCCATTGTAATGCATCTAATAATACCTTGTATTCCCTTTTCAAAACTGATTCCTTATCTCTTCACACTTTTATAAAATTAAACAATAATTTGTACCTCTTATGGCATGTGCAAAACAACCTTTCAAGAGCAAGCAATCATGTGGTGATGGGCCTTTATAGAGATGTATCTTTTCTACTTCATGTTTTCCTTTGTAACACTCCCTATCACAAAACCATCAAAAACCGCACAACACACCATGTGCTCTTTGAATGTCACTTATCTCTTTCACATTTTCCTGGGTATTCATTTTAGCTAACGTGAATGTCTATGATGTCGTTTGTTCACTCACAAGATGAATTGAAGTTTCCCTACCATGAAATCTACCCTAAAATTTCTTTGATGCTCTCATTGTGTCATCGTGGAAAGCATATCAGTTCTGCATTATTGTGTAGTCATCATTTACACTAGCAAACCCAGGTCTTCTCTCTTCATTGTGCAATCAGGAAAAAGAATTGTTCTTTTGCCAAACATTCTTGGATAAGCCAACAAAAATCATAGGTAAATGTTGTCCTCACCAATAGATATATCTGTTAAACGTTTAGAAATTTTGAAAGATTTTATTTAAATAAATCACCATACCATTGTGCTTAATGCAATTGCTTTAGATGACATCCTTTCTCTTCTTTGATTTGGATCTCGATTCTTGTTGTTTCAAAAACTTCTTTTTGTTGCAATCTACCACACTACCTTTCACAATGCTCTTTTCTTTCTACCGCAAGCTACCAAGTTGTCTTCCACAACACCATCATCCACAAGAGCTATGTTCTCTGTATCTTTGTCTCACGAGCTCCCACACGAGCTATGTTCGTTGCACCTTTGTCTCACGAGCTCCCACATGATCTACGTTCACTGCACCTTTGTCTCACGAGATCCCACATGAGCTACTTTTATTGTGCCTTTGTCTCATGAGCTCCTTTAGTAGGTCTTCATTTGCTATGCCTTTGTTCTCACAAGCTTTAATTATAAATCTTCTATAATTGCCCCTTTGTTATCACAAGCTCCAATTTGTAAATCTTCTATCAATGTCCCTTTATTATCACAATCTTTGATTATAGATATTTTTTCACTGCATCCTTATTTTTTATTTACTGGTCACAAGTCTTCTACAATGACGCCCATTCTTTTGTTTCACTGGTCACATGTCTTCTATTAAATAAGAACCAATTGGATGTGAATTATAGATACAAGTTCATGAGGATGTAGGATATGGAATCAAGAAGAATAAATCCTAGTTAGAAGGAGCACAAGAGCTGATCAAAGGGAAACCATGAACAAATCGACAAACAAACTAGTAATTAAACAAGTATGGACTTTATAAGAAAAAGATACTAAAATGTAGGAGATGTTGGTGGTAGTGTAGACACCAAAACAATGCCAATCCGATTATGCTACCAAGGCATTGACAAAAGTGATGCACAAAGCCCTTAGGGCAGCCCTCAGAGGTCAAGCAGTGGTTCTAACCACTCCCAAAATAGTTTTGGAAGGTTCCTAGGCCAATTGGGGACTTTTTGAGGCTCAGTTCCTATTCGTCCCACCCCGGGACGAATAGCAGTTTCTATTCGTCCCACCTCGGAGTGAATACAACATTCATCCCGGGGTGGAGCGAATAGCAGGTTTGACTGGCAAAAAGTCAAATATGGACAAGTGGCCACCAAAAATTACCACTTGCCCTACTCCTCGAGGCATGCAGGTCAGAACCCAGGGCATGCCTATGGCAGCCCCCATCAATGAGGCCATTTTGGGGAGATTCTCTTCCCCCACCTATGCATGTCGCCCTGATGGACAAATGGCCCCTTTGGCCTTGCATGCCCTTGCATGCCTTTTGCACATTTGACCTCCTAGGTCTATAAATTGGATGGCATTCTCATCCAAGAAAGGGAGGTTATTTCTAGGAATCACAATGAAGTGCTACCGAGTTATTACCTCACCCCTATTGCACCTTTTTCATCCATAATTTCTCCTTAGCGAGAGAGGTTATCGAGTGGCAAAAGAAGGTGCAATTTGACTCCAAAACTAGAATCGATTGTTCGAATACCCACATATAATTTGCCTAAAATACTTCCCCTCTAGTTTTGCATCAATCTACCTTGGATTGGTGTGAAAATTTGGGAGATTTTGGTGGGCGTCCCCCCCTAATTTGTGATAGTCGAATTCGTCCCACCCCCAGATGAATAGAAATTCATGCATAATATTAGGAATATTTTTGATTAGCTATTTTTCATATGTCTCTAGGATGTTACAGTTCAAATTTCACTACTTTCTGACTTATATCGGTCGAGATATCGCTATTTTATGATTTGTATGTATGCGGGTCCCACTTTTGCATGCAGGATAATTTGAGTAGGATATCTAGAATCTGATCACATGGGTCTTCTTATAATGTCATTTTATGCTTACTCACCAAATATTGTAGGTTTTTGACATGTCTAGGTAGAAGAATTGCTCGCTTGCCTTTTGTAGGTTCACAAAGTGTGACGGGATCGAACGCAGTGACCGAGCATCCAAAACTTACAAAACTAGGTGATATCATCCCAAAATCATATATTTTACATCACTCTTGAGTTTCACTTCATTTGGAATTCATTTGATATCTCTACCACACATGCGCCCTTTCAAGCTATGGGGATTGCATGTTTTAATATCACACATAGATGCTTTTGATTCTATTTTGCTTTCCTGTGTGCAGATTTAGGTGCCAAAACATGATAGGAGATAGTAGAGGACAAGGATCACATTGACGTAAGTGGTGGTGACATTGAGCCCGCCCACCTCGAGTGTGGGCATGCGGAAGAACAGTGGATGTGCACCACGTTCTTTGAGAGATTGATATCTCTTGGCACTATTTTTGTAATAGATTGTATCAAGTGATTCAAGTCCTCAAAGGGAGGCATTGTAATTTAATTTAACATTATTTGATAATGGGAACGCCCCATTTCACTTTATTGCTTGTCATACATTGTCATTTACTTTGCATGCTTCGTCTTTTGCTTTCATAGGACTTAATACGCATTTAAAAATTCTGTTGCTTCAGTTGGGGTGCACCATTTTTCCATTGCTATAGTGGTGATCATGGTGGGACCTAGTCCCTTTTTGCTTTAGGTGATATTTTAACTCAATTTTCACCTTTTTTTGTTGTAGGTTTTAGTCGCTCCAGACCCAGGCGAACTTGGTACTGCTATTCGTGCCACCCTGGGATGGATTCAAATCCGTCCCTCCCTAGGATGAATGCAGACCTGCAATTCATCCCACCCTAGAGCGAATAGAAAATAGTAGGTTTTTTGAGTTGGATTTCAGAACCAGTAGACAATGGCAGAGAAGAGGTAGGATCTGAACCACTTTCTTCCTGTTTTGCATTTACAGAACTCTATTTTCTGTTTGTTTTCGCTTTATGTGCTTAAGTAGGAAAGGTAGAAAACTATCGCAATTTCTTTCTAAAAAATGCAAAATTACAAAAACATGCATAGAGTAGAAAATCTTGATTAGGATTGCATCTTCTTTGGCCTGATTGCTTGGTGCTCACCCATTGGTGAGTCTTCATTTAGGGTTGCTTTCCTATGTTTAGTGTAGTGACTTCCATATCTCATATTTCCATATTCTAAAAGTAAAACATCGCTTTAAAGCTTGCATTTAGTTGAAAATCATTGAATGCTCTCTTGTTTACTTTCTTTTGAATTAAAAGGAATCACACACACCACGATCCACTTAAACGCTAATGAGTTGGACTTCATCCCCAACCGTTGGTAGAGCGCAAGTGACGGTGGGTTTCATCTCCATCCACTTGGCTCAAATCCCATGAACCCGATCCATCTTGCCAAGGTCGGTTCCAAGATCCATCATAGCCCATGGGTTATAGCACGCATCACCCTTCGGGGAGGTGTATCGTAGACTACGTAGGTGAACTGGGTGAGGAACTGGCAGGACCTGTGCTCCCTGGCCATGTGTGGGCTTCATTACCACACATCATAGGTGGGATAACACAACCTGGAGTTCATAGCTAGGTTGTCAAGCTACGAGTATACAGGTGAAATCCATTTTAACTTGAGAATATCATGCAACAATTATCAAACACGTGACACAAGGTCTCTTTACAACAAACTTGAAACACACTAAAACCAGTTTTTAGGATACACATTTAATACATTAACAAAGATAAACATCTATTTGATTGTGTGTTTCCCTTTTGGTATAATGTTTCATAAAATTTGTAAGGAAGATAAACATTAAAACATTTGATAGACATTCTTACAATGGTTTTCACCCGCAGCCAAGCCCAATCAAGGGCGGACGCTACGGAGAGTGTACATGGAGACACAAGTCACCTCCGTTATAGCCCTCGAGATCTAGTCATACCACCTTGGAGGGCTGACACTCACCCTAGTCCATGGACCACTAGGACAGCTAGGATAGAGCAGGGTCTCCAAGAGACCCCCAGATGGGATACCCCCATGTGCCAAGAGCCAACCCAGGGAGATTGCTCCCATTATATGGACATGTCAAACACTCATTTTGATGATGACTGGCTAGTGCATGAAGAGGCACATAGAGATAGGGTAGTACCATGCATTCGCATGCCTATCAGAGCAGAGGCACCCACTCAAGGGCCAGATCCCCACAATGATCATTGGGTGGGGCATGATGATCACATCTTACCTCCATGCCACCCAATTAGGGCTAGGGAGCCTAGATATCAGGATGAGTATGAGGCTCATCATACAGGGTGAGCTAATTCAGCCCTACCTTTCCTCGTTCATGGGGGAAGGTACGAGGAAGTCCATGACATTCCTCAAGAGCAAGTTACTATGTGAGGGCATTGCACCTCCACACCAACTGAGTATCAGGAGCACCTGCCTCACCTAGAGCCATGGGTCAATGCTGCCAACCTCGATAGAGGGAAGCACGTTATAGAGGTCTCGGATCACCATGACCGAGAAAGAGATCGAGGGGAACCATCTAGGCCACCTAGACCCCGAACAACAGAACAAGTCCAATAGGCGGTTGCCATATATGCAGAATGCCAAGCTCAATTCAAATAGCTTCGACATGATAAAGAGCAACTAGACCACCTGCATCAGCTCGAGAAGGAACGTATTCAATGTCAAACCAATGAGCTATTCCAAAAGACCCTACATGAGTGGGTTTCGACCCCAAGAACTCATAGGGCAGAGACCTATCGGAGGCAACAACCCCCAGTCTAAGAGAGGTCACCTAGACCTTATAGAGGATTACCTCCTAGACCTCCCAAGTTCGATCGAGATTTGACTCCCAGGACTGATGCAGGGCACCCTCCACGGGAAGCCACATAGGTTTATAGACCAGCTCCAGAGATGCCTTACAAAGAGTATGATGGATATGAGCTGGAAGAAGAGTGCACAAAAATGCCATATCAAGGTAGGGGGGTTATTCCGCAACTACCCCATAATAGGCCTCACGTTCCTCGCAACCCACCGTAGGAACAAGATAAATAAGAGGAGATCAAGTCCTCCGATGCCTACAAGGCACTGCTAGAGCACCTCGAGTCAGTCGAGAATAGAACCTCTGGGTCCCAAAAGCCTATGTTACATCAGCTCCATAGTCACCTTGTGCATCCATCGGTTCCTATGCCTCCCTACCCTGAACAATTCAAGATGCCTCAGTTGGCTACATTCAAGGGGGAAGAGGATGCACAGGAGCATGTCACCCATTTCCTGAGCCAATGTTTTGGTATTCAGGACCATGATGCCTTGCTTCTAAGGACTTTTGTGACCACCCTCATAGGCCCTGCCTCCGATTGGTTTACACAGCTCCCGAAGCACAACATCCACAACTTGGACCAGCTCATGGATGTGTTCCTAGAACATTTCACCTTCAATACCAAGAGGAAGGCAACACTTGCTGACTTGGCCGGTCTCAAGCAGTATGACGATGAGTCAGTTAACAACTATGGAAACAGATGGAGGGCTATGCTTTCAAAGGTGCCCTATCTACTCCCCACATCGGAGTTGACCCAAATGTTTACTAAGAGCTGCCTGAGACCCATCTCCTTGCTTCTACAACTCCAGTAGTACGCCACTCTTGAGGATGCCCTGGTGCAAGCTAGGACCATCGAAGAAATCAAGATCCAAGATGGTGAGATTGCAAAACCTCGCAAGGAGTGGACCAAGACCACCAAGACCAACATAGTGCAACCGAAACCCACCATGGTCAATCAGGTTGCCATTAGTGTTCCAGGGCCGGCACAAGCACAGCAGCCTCAAAAGGTAGAGTATCATGCCACGCCCCCTATGAACTATGAGAAAGAAAATTAGAAATAGGGGCAGAATCAACAACGCCGCCCCAAGCGGTAGTTTATGCCCATAACAAAATCTATGGATTCCTTGTTTGACCACATTTACATGGCTAGTTTGGTCCACCTACCTGAGAGTAGACCTATGGATCCTAATGCACCAAAGCCCAAAGGCTACCAGGAAGACTTGTATTGCAAGTACCACCGACAGAAGGGTCATGACATCTTCGGATGCTACAAGTTCAAAAACTTGGTGCAGGACCTGATCGACAACAAAGCTCTCATGGTAGACAACCCCATGGCACCAAACAACCAATAGATGGAGGTCTACAAAGACCCCTTGCCAGCCCATGGAGGGTAGGCTAAGCCCACAACACAAGTAAATGAGGTCCATCAGGCCTATCCCAAGCAGGGATTTGTGGGCATGGTGAGCATTGTGACATGGAACAAGAAGTACCCTAGTCCAGCCATAGCTCCTACGGCTCCAAGCGATGTTTCATCGACTTCATGAGCTGCACCACCAGTAGTACAGACTCCCCCACCTAGGCCTATGGCCATGATCTAGACCAAACTCACTCATAGTTTGAGGACCACATCGGCTAGGCTCTCCATCTATGAGCTAATCCAACAATCGTAGCCTCACAAGGAGGCCCTGATGGAGATTTTAAAAGCCATTGAGCTGCAGCCCAGGAAGCTAATTCTTTCAACAATTTCATGGGGCATGTATACCAATGCATCGAGCCAGTCATCACATTCAGGGAAGATGAGCTAAGGCCTATTCCCATCGACATGGTGGATCCACCTTTGCACATCATCGCATGTGTGAATGGAACCCCATTCAAGAGAGTTTTGATAGACACTGGTTCATCCAGTAATATCATTACCACAATGGCACTAGAGCATCTCAAACTTCTAGTATCACACATTGTTGCATCCACCTACACCCTCCGAGCATTCAATGATGCTATATGCTCGATAGTTGGCACAATTGTCCTACCCATTCAAGTTGGGCAAAAGATGATTTCGACGTTGTGTCACATAATAGAGGGTGAGATGGCGTATAACATCCTGTTAGGTAGACCCTAGATTAGGAACATGAAGTGTGTCCCATCAATCATGCACCAATGTCTGAAATACATGTATGAAGGATAGGTTCATGTCATTTCGGTAGACCTTGAGCCCTTCAAATACTGCAACCTGGTGCAGTAGTTGCCCGAATCGACCCTACCATCACCTCATTTGGACTTTCAGTTGAACAAGTCTCATTTGGGTCTGATTCTAGCATCACCCCCTCCCATAGAGCTACCTTCATCATAGTCCATCCCATGTTCATCATCAGCTCCTTCACAAGCATCACCATCATCTACGACCCCATTGTCGAAGGACACAGGGAAGAGACCCATTGAAGAGATCCCCCAACAGTTTCCACCATCTCCTCTGAAGAAGTGCCTAGCATGATGGAGGAATGGGCGGTCGATGAGCTCATCATGGAATGGGCCCAAGAGGCACTCCCATTTCCCCCATCACCATGATCATTGATCATAGTTGAGATGGCTAGTACAGGTCTAGGGGAGTACATGGTTCGAAATGTCATGGCTACACCTGCAGTTGAGTCCGTACAGGACATGGGCAGACCTCTCCTTCTGAGAGGCACCCTCGTGCCTTTAGGCCTCCCTCCTAATCAGACAAACTTCATGTATGGGGGCCTCGATTATGGCATAGAGCCCTACCAGTAGGAGGAGGAAGATGAGGAGCCTTTTGGGGAATACATTGATTACTTGTCTAACCCAGACTTCGTGCTGAAGTATTTTGACCTATGCAACTGGTAGGGTTTTGGGTTAGGTAGATATGAGCAGGGCATGCGGGTCCCTTTTCAGCCACAATATCAAATGGCATATGACAAGTCGGGATTAGGGCATAACAACCCATTGCCCCTAGATGTCCTCATGGATGGCATCGATCGCCTATGCATAGGTCAGAGAGATGAGTTGGCTAGGGACCCCTACGCCAACCCGTACACCATCTACTCATTGGGGGACTATTTCCCGATATCGGATGGGAGCCCTATGATCCTTAGTGATATTCTCCTACATTTTGAGAGAGGTGAGAGCTCGCAAGCGTGTCCTCACATTTGTGATGAAGGCCCCTCTTATGAGTGGACCTCGGGCGATGACTCCGATTACGAGGTAGCATCGTACGACCCATTTGAGTCAGACAATGATCATTCATAGGTCATCCCCATTGATGATGAGTAGGAGGACTTCATGCGCATGTTCCCCATAGATGACCCTATCTAGCAGCAGCTCCTACCACCTGAAGAGTCGGTCCACCCTCAAGAAGTCAGACCGCCTAGCGAGGACACCATCCATTTGCTCGAACTACTCGATCCCCGCGTGCTAGTGGCACCACAAGATGAGAGTGAAGAAGTCCTCATCCATGATGATGATTATGAGGAGTGAGCATATATGGGACCTCATCAACTAGATCACCCAATTCCTATGGGTAGAGGTGAGGGACTAATATACGATAGTGATGATGAAGATGAGATGGAGAGGGCCTATCTTGGTCCTCATTATTTGCGTCATCATCATGAGCCCATCGACATAGATGAGGTGTATCATCAGCTACACATTGGCCCATGCTTAAGGGCAAGACCAGTCAATCTAGATCGGATCTATCATGAGGTCTTTCCAGACCCATCGACATACATGGAGCTCCTCGAGCCCAATGATCCCATCCTATAGTCTATTCATAGATAGGATCCGATGATCCCTATTCCCCCATCGCCACACTTGGGGGTAGGAAGTGATACTGATAATGAGTCCTTCACCCATGGTCCTAGAGAGAAAATTCATTCCATCAACATGATCTCCATTGATTTGACCACACCACTCCACAATCCAGTCGATCCTTCCAAGCCATTGCATCTTGATCTAGATGCTATCGACTAGGATCATGTTGATTCACCCCCATCACCTTTTGAGTATTGGCCATGTGGTGAGATGTTTCATTTCACCCCAAAACCTACTCAAGATGTCTTTCATGCTGAAGAGGAACCTGACATTCCCATCGATGATCTTAATTCAGCAGACGACATCCACCTGATCCCTACTCCACATCAGTTGGAGGACGGATCACATATGTCAGTCGAGCCAATGATTGACCGAGACATAGGCTCAGATCCAGATAATCCATAGTTTATCAAGCTAGGGGAAGGCTTATCCCCTGAAGAGCAAGCCATGTACATCCAGATTCTCATGGAGAGAAAGCAAGCTTTTGCATGGTCATACAAGGATATGCCAGGACTAGACCCAAATCTGGTCATGCATAATTTAACACTCAACCCGATAGTCAAACCGGTAAAGCAAAAGTTGCAAAAAATGCATCCAACAATAGCCTTGATGGTGAAATACGAGATACAAAAACTCTTGGATGCCCGATTCGTTATCCCCATAGACTATCCGCCATGGTTGTCCAACATGGTTCCTATCAAGAAGCCTGACGGGAGGATTCACATATGCACAGACTTTCGAGATCTAAACAAGGTGAGTCCTAAGGATGATTTTCCTTTGCCTAGCATCGATGCACTGGTAGATGCCATAGCAGGCCATGAAATGCTTTCCCTCATGGATGGTTTCTCTGGGTACAATCAGATCCATATCAACCTAGAAGACCAGATCAAAATGGCATTTACAATGCCTTGGGGAACATTTTGTTATAGGGTCATGCCCTTCGGCCTCAAGAACATTGGCGCCACCTATCAATGAGCCATGACATACATCTTCCATGATTACATGCACAAGATTCTAGAAGATTACATGGATGACTTATTGGCTAAGTCTCTATTACGTCATGAGCATCCCGATGTCTTACGCAAAGTCCTCGATCGCCTCATTGAGCACAATGTCAGGCTAAACCCCAAGAAGTGCGTCTTCGGCGTCACATCTGGAAAGCTCTTGGGTTTCATAGTCTCCAAGTGAGGCATCGAGGTGGACCCTAACAAATTCAAGGCTATCCTAGAAATGCCTCCCTCGACTACCATCAAGCAAGTGCGAAGCCTGCAAGGCAAAATCGTATCTATCAAGCGCTTCATAGCGCAGTTGTCGGATAAGTGTCGGTCGATGAATAGATTATTGCATAAGGGAGTTGCATTCCACTGGGATGATGAATGCCAAGAAGCCTTTGATGAGATAAAGCAATACCTAGTTTCACCACCAGTCTTGGCACCTCCTCGACCAGGAGTACCATTCTACTTATACATCTCAGCCACTGAGATCGCACTGGGGGCCATGCTAGCCCAGAAGAATGAGTTTTTCAAAGAGCAGGCTACTTACTATCTTAGCCACACCCTGGTCAGTTACGAGGTTCGATACGCATATGTCGAGAAGCTATGCTTAGCAGTGGTTTTCACCACTAGGAAGCTATGCCATTATATGCTAGGGCATACCATGCATGTTGTGTCGAAAGAGAATCCATTGCGATACATGATGAGTCACACTTATCATAGTAGTCGCACGGTGAAATGGATCATGTTGTTGATGGAGTTTGACCTAGAATTCATTGAAAAAAAATCTATCAAAGGTCAGGTCATCACCGATCAGCTTGTGGAGGCTCCTCTTGAGGATGATCAACCTCTTAGCATGGAGCTACCCGATGACGGGGTCTTCCATATCTCAGAATCGCCAGATTTTGACGAGCCTGAGATCCAGGCTGATATGACCCTATTCTTTGATGGCTCCAAATGCGAGCGAGGGGGTGGCACGGGAGTCATGTTCTTTACACCGTAGGGAGCTCCATTGCCCCTATCATTTAAACTCGATTTCCCATGCATGAACAACAACGTAGAATATGAAGCCTTGCTCATAGGTCTTCAAGCAATCGTCGCCATGAAAATAAAAAAGCTTAACATTTTTGGTGACTCCCTGCTAATTGTTAACCAGGTCAAAGGGATTTTTTAGTGCAAATGTCTAGTGCTGCAAGCTTATAAAGCCCTTGTGGATGTTTTCCTGGTAAAGTTTGAATGGTACGATATCGAGGCAATCCCTCGATCATCGAATCATTTTGTGGATACTATGGCCTCCTTGGGGTCACTCATCCCATAGAACCCTTTAGATGACATCACCACCATTCATGTTAAAATGCTATCACAACCCGTGATGAAGCGTGAGAGCTTTGAAGCCATGCTAGGCATCCACATGATTCAAATTGAACCATCTCATGATAGGTTCTCACAAATTCATGATCACCTGAATCATGTCGATTGGGGGTCCTTATTCCCCCAAACCCCTTTTGATAGTAGCATCATGCTATTATTACAAGTTCTCCCCCAATCAACATTTGCTAGGGACAAACTTTTAAAGGGCCAGGACATTCATGCCATCGAAGCTTCTATGTAGCAGGACTGGTATACTCCCATTCGAGACTACCTCAAGCTTGGTAGCCTCCCACCTGGATTGTCGCATGCCACCAAAAGGACACTCAAATAGAAAGTGGTAAAGCATGTCTTGTTAGGAGACATTTTGTATCATCGGAGCTATGAAGGAATTCTCCTTCATTGCTTGGAACAACAGGAAGCCACTTGGGCCATTGCCCAGGCACACGATGGTACATGTGGTGGCCACTTTAGCGGCATGGCCATCGCAAAGTGCATTCTTCGCATGGGCTATTATTGGCCATATTTAGAGTGATATTGTTGTGCATATGTTAGGAAGTGCGTGAAGTGTCAGCATCATGCTAATTTGACACATGTACCTTCCTAGGCCTTGCAACCGATTCAATCGGTTTGGCCATTTTTACAATGGGGACTCGATCTAATCGAGAAGATCTCCCCCACATCCTCAGGCCATCACACGTTCATCATCATGGCAACCGAGTACTTCACCAAATGGGTGGAAGCAATTCCCCTTACCTCAATGATAGGACCCCACATAGTGGAGTTCATAACGAATCATATCATTTGTCATTTTGGTAT
This sequence comes from Wollemia nobilis, assembly GCA_028583015.1. NCBI lineage: Eukaryota > Viridiplantae > Streptophyta > Pinopsida > Araucariales > Araucariaceae > Wollemia > Wollemia nobilis. The sequence continues at coordinate 1,639,715 of JAQPPZ010016361.1, forward strand.
TCCATCCAAAATCATTTTGGATAATGGGACATCATTCAAAAACAAGGTTGTGTGTGCTTTAATGAATAAGTACAAAATCAAACATAGCTTTTTGACACCGTACTATCCGCAAGAAAATGGGCAAGTAGAGGCCTCAAACAAGACATTAATTGCCATCCTTAAAAATATAGTCAATGGAAGTCATAAGGATTGGCACACACAAATCCCTCTTGCCCTATGGGCTTATCGCACTAGCATTCGGATGCCCACTAGGGCAACCCCATTCTCACTAGTGTATGGTGCAGAGGCAGTCATGCCTCTAGAGCTAGAAATCCCCTCACTATGCATATCCATGCAAGAATTCATTGATGATGATACTGTGCGATAGGCTCGACTAGACCAACTTACGTTGCTTGATGAATGATGCATTCATGCCCTAGAGCATTTGCGCATTTATCAAGAGTGACTAAAGAGAGCCTACAATATGAAAGTCCATCCAAGGGACTTTTAGGTTGGTGACCTCATCCTGAAAGAGAACCAACAAAACTCTAATTTGCCATCCCACCTGAGGGATAAGTTTGTGGCAAACTGGTTAGGTCCTTTCATCATCACCAGTCAGATAGGACCCAGAACATATCGACTCACCTCTCTTGAAGGAGTCAAAGATCCCGAGGCCTTGAACATCATCCATTTGAGGTTTTTCCATGCTTAGAGCACCATAGTGCCCCAAATGCTCCAAGGGTGCCTTAACCCGCTTGGTCAACCCAAATGCTCCTAGGCGGTCTAGAACCGTCTAGGTCACCCCAAAATGCTCCAAGGGTGCCTTAACCCCGGTCAACCAAAACTCCTAGGTGTCTAAAACCATCTAGGTCCCAACTACCACCCCAAAATGCTCCAAGGATGCCTTAACCCACTTGGTCAACCAAAATTCTCCTCGATGGTCTAGAACCATCTAGGTCAACCAAAAAGCCCCAAAGGCACCCATAAGCCCTTTGGTCACCCCAAATGCCCCAATGGCCCCCAATAAGCCCGTTGGTCACATGTACATACATATATATCAATCAAAAATCCAAAAACATCATCAAAATATCAAAAATACAAAAATATTGCATCGCATTGCATTTTCATACATATAAATCAATCAAAATTTCAAAAACATCATCAAAACATCAAAATACAAAAACAAGTCACATCTCATCACATTGCATCCCATTGCATTCGATCATCGCTTGCATTTAGGCACACTCATTAGAATTTTACATTTTTAGAGTTGCTCATACATGTCTAGCACCAAGACGATACACTTGTTATCACTCAAAATCAATGTTGTGAAAGTAATCATAGTTCAATGTTATACTTATCATCTTCATCCACATTTTTGTCCACCGCTTCACCTAATCATTTGTTTTAGAATGTCATTAGGGTTTTTGGTCACTCAACCATTTCTAGCTTCTCTTCAGGTTTGGTAGAAAGCTATCTTGATTTTTAGGAGGTAGAGTCCTGCCTAGATTATGCCTTGCGTACATCATATCCCAAACACATTTACACATTTAAACATCAAAGTTTTGCACAAAGATAGATGAAATCCATGAAGTGGTCTAGGTTACCTTATGCGAAAAGGTCATCCTGCTCATCCCCCTATGTGAATGGTTCAAGAATGCTGAGAGTTGGCAAAAGGACAAGTTCTCCCCTACCCAATTCCCCCCACAACAATAAGTGGTTTTCCCCTTTTTGTCATCAAATTCCCACATTTTCACATGTTTGCAATAGTCTAAATTTGCAAACCCCCACAAAGCAAAAATTCAAATTCAAAAAACCCCAAATACAAAAATAAAAAAGTGCACACATCAAAAAGCACAAGAAACAGTGATCCCCATCACTCAAAATTCAAATCCCTTGCTCAAGAGAAAAAGAAAAACTCAAAATAAACAGTGATTATTGTCACTAAAAGAGAAAAAAATAAACAATGATTTTTATCACTATATATATGAGAGCAAGTATCCCAATAAAATTGAAGAAAAAGAGGGAGTCAAACTTGAATCCCTGGAACTCTCAGCATTTGGAAAACCATAAGGTGATCCTCAGTACAGGTTTGGTTGATAGCCTACTTGGCACTGGCGGTATCCTTACGCATGATGATATGTCTGTCACATTAGCTTCGGCGTGTGTGCAGACCAATGTTTGCATGTGGATGAGCTAGCTTTGGTAACCTAGATTGCCTATTGGTCTAATCATACTTAGTACAAAACCTAAGATGGTGGCATTTATTTGGTGATCCTCAGTACAGGTTTGGTTGAGAGCCTACTTGGCACTGGTGGTATCCTTATGCATATCACAGGAATGAACTCACTTGCACACACAAGGATATGAAGTACCTTGGTCATCCTAGCAGATTCATACCTTGTCATAAAGTCTTGCATAGTTAGTATACAACCTTTGATCACACCAGCTAGAATGTTTGAGTCCCATAAAAACCTCACCTACATTCTTTAAACATGTCAGTTCATTTACTCCATTTCACCACATTACAATAATGGTTTCACATTTCTATTACAAAAACAAAGCAAAAGCAACAAAAACAAAAGTGCATCAATATGTTGAACAGTCTATGGTGCTAACATAGTATGTCAAATCATCAATCACAATCATTTTTATCAACCATCCAAATAGTTCATCTCACCATGCACCCATGCATATAGATAGCTGCAAAACAAAATACAAGCAAATACACATGCATACATAACATCTATCCATCACCATCTCATTGCATCCATATGCATCCATATCAAACACCTAACACATCATCAATAAATCCATACACACATTGCATTCATACAATAAAACAATAAGCGAAACACATGATGACAACAACAAAATCTCATATATATATGGGGTAAAAATAGTACATCATAGTTTCCAAAATGCCTGAAGGCTACAACAAAGTGGGTCCTCCGACCTCACCCATACCAAAAATAAGGCCCTATCCATATCGGCCACCATGATCACGTAGGATCGATGCTGCGACTAGTACTACCACCCATAGTATGCGATCACTGAGATCTCTCGATCGGTTGCTGCCCACCCGACTCCCCCTAGCCACCTCGATCCTCCACCTCGATGAGATAGATCTCTCTGTCTCACTCCATCGGGTCCGATGTGAGGTACTACCATCATCCAACTCTAGCAGCTATCCCCCAAGCTGGATCACCTCTCACTCTAGCTCACTCTTGTAGAGCTGGCCCCGAGCCTCCCGAGCCTGGTAGGTATCCATCACCCACAACACCTGGGCCTGTAATGACCCCACCTCAACCTCCAACTCCTATACCCACAACCATAGAGCCTTAACCTCTATCGGGTCACCCTACCCCTACACCTATGCCCATAGGAGATCCCTCTCCTACCTAACCATAGCTAGCTTGGTCTACAACATGGCATACCGATCCACTGGCACATCCTACTACTCAGGCAACCCCTGATCCCCCGCATCCACCTCCTCATCATCACCCTGATCATCCATGATCAGGAGGTCCACCTGCTCATCCATCTGGTAAGGTGACTCCACTTGATCCTCCTTAGGTACATCCTGAGGCATATCCATAGCTACCACCATTGCATCTCCCCCAAGGGCCTCCTCACCCCGCCACCACCGCATAACCCACCACGTGTCATACTCAACTGTAGTCCCGACATCATCCACATCGAGAACCACTATAGCTAGGTCAACCACCTCATCCGTCTCCACCACTATGGGCCAAGTCAGGGTCCTCTCATCCCCATGATGCCTATAGATCATGGGCACCCCAAGAAATCCCTGGCATACCCTAAACTACCATGTCACCCGCTCATAAGGGAAGAACTCCTTCTCTATGCCATGCCACCCTATCAACCATCTCCCTCGCCTACTCCTCCATAACCACTCCCCAGCCTCAGGCCATGCTGGGAGTCTCTATAAGGCCGCCAACTAACATCACCCACCATCAACTCAGAAAAAGCCTTAGCATAGTGACCCACGTCACCTGCCCAACACCTACTCTGACCAACCTCTCATACCTTCTACCAAAATATGGCATACCCAATCTCCAGGTCCTCCAACTCACCCCAGGTCATCCACGATAGTCCTTATGGCCGCTCCACAACTATGTGCTACCATGCCCAACACTGTAGTAGATAGCTGCACCCTATCCCCTTCACTTTTGATAGTAAATCTCGTACAACTCATCATAGAGCTATGCCAATAGTGTAGTACCCCACGCCATCACCAATGGTTTCTTCTTAGTGCTTGCCACCAAGGCAAACACTAGCTCCAGCAGGTTCCATGGGAACCTCACTCTAGAGGAGTCGGGTAGAAGCATATTGGAGATGAGGGTCATGAGTAATGCATGCCTCACCTTCAATACCTCCTCCCCAAACCAATAACCAACCAATATACCACCCTTTAGGAAGTCATCCTCCGCATCATCTGCCCGATCACCAAAGTAACGAGTCAACACTGCACCTCTCAGGTCATGGTGCGTAGTCCTGATGGGTCACCCCTCTATCAAAATCCTTAGAATATGATAGACATCATCTAAAGTCATCATCATCTCCCCTATCAAGAGGTGAAAGGTATTAGTGCAGGGGTCCCACAAGCTGATCAAAGCCATCAAGTAGGCACGATCGCCTATCACAGGCTCCAACCGTGTCACTTGCTTAAGGCCCAACTGATCTAGCCACTCCCAATCCGCCTCACTCAAGGCAGCCCGGGTGGTCTCAAACAACTTTGGCTTATGATACCGACCCCTCACCTAATAAAACAAAACACAACAAAAATTAGTAAGAATTCTTATGCTTCACAAAAATGGCCTTTTTAAGGCCTCAAAAATAAAAATAAAAAAACACACAAAATTCAAAAATAGCACAAAAACATGATCGAGGAGTCACTACATACCCACATCACACCAGCCCCTCTACTAGATGCTCCAGTCTACTAGCTCATGGTGTCTTGGATCGAGTTCGACAATGCTTCACTATGCACAATCACTCTCCTCCTCCTCACCACTCGAATCGCCAAAAGAAACTTGCAATAATGGCCCCACACCATAATTTTAGGGGCTTTATAGGCTATTAGGGTTGTATTCATCCCAAGGAGGGATGAGCACATTAATTTGTACTCATCCCACCCTAGGATGAATACAAAATTTGCATTCACCCCACCCTAGGATGAATACAACTCACAATTTTCAAAATAACACAAAGCAACCCCAAAAGGGCTCCAAAAATAGCATAAAACTGCCTAAACTTGGTCGATTTCATACCCAAGAATAATGGCATAATAAACCACCACCAAGTCATATAGAGACTCTACTTTACTCCCCAAGAAGGCTAGTATATCCAGACCGCTCCATGGGAACAAGGTTTTTCTCTCCCTCTTACTTCGAAAGGTGCCAAAAATGGTTTAAAACCCACCAAAAATAGGTCAAATTTGATGCGATTCATTCGAACTCAAGGTAGAATTCAATAGCACCATGGAAGTGTGAGAACCACTCCTTTAATCCCTAAGAAAGCCTTGATGGCTGGACCACTCCATGGGAATGAAGTTTGTGACTCTCTCTCCTCCATAAGACATCTATCGGATCGACAATATCCTTCCAAAATTGCCATAATCTTCATGAGTACACCTGAAGGCAACCCAACAAAAGTCATCTAGGTCAAGTGACTTGTCACTTTTCTCGCTAAGTCCTTCCCTCATCGACTCATCACTTGAGGGGGTAGTCATACTCATAATCATAATCAATAATTAAACACTCAATCATGCAAATTGTGTTCGTCCAACGAATCTTTCACAAAGACAATCACGCTCCTGCTTGGGGCAGTAAACAAGCAAAAATCTCAATTAAGAAACACAACAGAGCAGATGGTCCTACCTATTTACCAAAATACTTGGTATTCTCTAAACACCTAGGGTTATAAGTCCTCTGAGCATACCCGCAAGCTGAAGAGAAACCAAGATCAATTTCCTTAGCTCGTCAAAAGCAAGGATTCAAGAACGCATGCTCTTTCCATGATTGGGGCATCTAAAGTTGGTTAGGTTACTGAATAACTTTAATCATTGAGTGCTTTGGTCATCTATTTTTGCTCAGCACTGTGCTGCACATAACGCTTCTCAAAAAGGGGCATCTGTAGACACCAAAATAGTGCCAATCCGATTATGCTACCAAGGCATTGACAAAAGTGATGCACAAAGCCCTTAGGGCAGCCCTCAGAGGTCAAGCAATGGTTCTAACCACTCCCAAAATAGTTTTGGAAGGTTCCTAGGCCAATTGGGGACTTTTTGAGGCTCAGTTCCTATTCGTCCCACCCCAGGATGAATAGCAGTTTCTATTCGTCCCACCCCGGAGCGAATACAACATTCATCCCGGGGTGGAGCGAATAGCAGGTTTGATTGGAAAAAAGTCAAATCTGGACAAGTGGCCACCAAAAATTGCCACTTGCCCTACTCCTCGAGGCATGCAGGTCAGAACCCAGGGCATGCCTATGGCAGCCCCCATCAATGAGGCCATTTTGGGGAGATTCTCTTCCCCCACCTATGCATGTCGCCTTGATGGACAAATGGCCCCTTTGGCCTTGCATGCCCTTGCATGCCTTTTGCACATTTGACCTCCTAGGTCTATAAATTGGATGGCATTCTCATCCAAGAAAGGGAGGTTATTTCTAGGAATCGCAACGAAGTGCTACCGAGTTATTACCTCACCCCTATTGCGCCTTTTTCATCCATAATTTCTCCTTAGCGAGAGAGGTTATCGGGTGGCAAAAGAAGGTGCAATTTGACTCCAAAACCAGAATCGATTGTTCGAATACCCACATATAATTTGCCTAAAATACTTCCCCTCTAGTTTTGCATCAATATACCTTGGATTGGTGTGAAAATTTGGGAGATTTTGGCGGGCGTCCCACCCCGGCGCCCCCCAATTTGTGACAGTTGAATTCATCCCACCCCCATATGAATAGAAATTCATGCATAATATTAGGACTATTTTTTATTAGCTATTTTTCATATGTCTCTAGGATGTTACAGTTCAAATTTCACTACTTTTTGACTTATATCGGCCGAGATATCGCTATTTTATGATTTGTATGTATGCGGGTCCCACTTTTGCATGCAGGAGAATTTGAGTAGGATATCTAGAATATGATCACATGGGTCTTCTTAGAATGTCATTTTATGCTTACTCACCAAATATTGTAGGTTTTTGACATGTCTAGGTAGAAGAATTGCTCGCTTGCCTTTTGTAGGTTCACAAAGTGCGACGGGATCGAACGCAGTGACCGGGCCTCCAAAACTTACAAAACTAGGTGATATCATCCCAAAATCATATCTTTTACATCACTCTTGAGTTTTGCTTCATTTGGAATTCATTCGATATCTCTACCACACATGCGCCCTTTCAGGCTGTGGGGATTGCATGTTTTAATATCACACATAGATGCTTTTGATTCTATTTTGCTTTCCTATGTGCATATTTAGGTGCCAAAATGTGATAGGAGATAGTGGAGGACAAGGATCACATTGACGTAAGCGGTGGCGACATTGAGCCCGCCCACCTCGAGTGTGGGCATGCGGAAGAACAGTGGATGTGCACCACGTTCTTTGAGAGATTGATATCTCTTGGCACTATTTTTGTAACATATTGTATCAAGCGATTCAAGTCCTCAAAGGGAGGCATTTTAATTGAATTTAACATTATTTTATAAGGGGAACGCCCCATTTCACTTTATTGCTTGTCATACATTGTCATTTACTTTGCATGCTTCATCTTTTGCTTTCATAGGACTTAATACGCATTTACAAATTCTGTTGCTTCGGTTGGGGTGCACCATTTTTCCATTGCTACAGGTAGATACAAAATAAGGGGTACAAAAAACACCAATAGTTAAAGAGAATGTTGACGTAAGGGAAGACGTTGATGAAAGAACTATACGAGAAGACAATGAGTGGATGGTAACACCTGAATAAGCAACAGGAAGGTTGCAAAGGGGTGTATAGGATGGGAGTCAAGCACCAGAGCAATAGGATGTGAGGTCTTATTAAGGAGAACCAGGGCAATAGTCAACATTCCAATGAAGGAAGTCACAGAATGAGGATGCACAGGAGGTCTGGAGAAGACTATTTGGTGCAAATAATGTACCACGAATAGAAACATCCGATGAAGAAAAACATAGTTGAATACCCACCCAAGAAAGGAATCAATTAAGGATTTCATAAGATACCTTCTCAAGTGATGAGGAAGGAAATTCAGCAATGGCTAGTATAGCTACGAAAATTGGGAAACAAAGATGCCCACCCTTCACGGGTGTAAAGAGGAAGGTTGTCACTAGTTATGTAGTTTGTGACACTCATCATAGAAATAAAAGAGGTAGAATATTGTATGATATTGAGGGTAGAACAATTGTACAATTTAAGGATGTTGTTCAATTGGAACAATCAATTATACAATTGAAAGATGTTGTCATGGAAGATGTTGTTGTGGAAGATATTTTTATGGAATATGTTACCCAGATATAACCCATCATTTAATCAAAATTATCCAAGGAAGACCAAGATTGTACAAATTTACAAGAGAGAATTGTATGATTGCTGGGTGAAACCAGATAGTTGGCACAAATCATATAACTAATGGATGTGATTGTACAATTGGTACAAATTGTACAAGTAGTAATTGAAATCGTATAGTTGGTAGAGATTGTACGATTACAAGTCAAATTGTACAATGTGAAATCTTTCACTGTCAAATCGTAAAATTTGAGACCGTACAAGGTGAAATCATACAATGTAAAATTATACAAGGTAAAATCATACAGTATGAAATTGTACAAGAGTAAACCATACAGAGCAAAACTATACAAGGATAAGAATGTCCAATAGTGGTTAAGATAGGGTAGTTCAAGGCTAATATTTAGTTATATAGATCTTGAGAGAAGCAAAATGGAGTCGATGGTGAGCTATTTAAGTGGGTTGAGCAAATATCCCCAAAGTGCTAACGAAGAGAAAATTTTGACTTTGACTATGATGGTTTTCATATTTTTGCCATTGAGGTTTCAAGGCTCTGAGGGACACTACTATTGGAGGCATCATTTGTTGGAGTAACCAAAAACATCTTCCATATTATCTTTGTAAAAATAAAATTAGTTGAGGTACTCTTTCCCACCTTGTATTTTTGTATTTTTTAATTTGTTTCTTCTCTTTTGTGGGTGGGTGTTTTTTTGCGGGTTGAGCTTAGGGCTTCTCTTATTTTTATTGTCTTTGTCTATAAACCCTATGGTTTGTAATAATGCTTGGATGTTTTTATCCCACATGCATTACTCTTCAACTCCCCCTAGAGTTACGTCTTTATAAAGAGAGGTTGTACCTCTTTGAAGCTTACTTCGCTGATGAGACATGTAGGTCGAAACACGTTCAAATTTTTTTAGATGTATCACTTCTTTTTTGGAATAAAAACTCAATCAAATGTTTTTTTCCTTTCCTAAATCATCTCTTTCTTTAATTTTATAATCCCTCATTTTATTCCTTATGTTTTCTAATATGTTTTTGATACCGATATTATGATCTTTATTTACATGTAATGTGATCTGGTGAACTAGAAATCTTGCAGCACAAGGAGTATAATCTTCACTTGCACATCTATGATCTAGTGAATTAGAAACTAGTTTTTGTTTTTAGAGTACTACTCCGCCATGTTTCTTTTTTTATTAATGAGGTGTGTGCGAGGGACATTTTCCCTTGACCCCACAAGGGATGTTATCCCTTGACCCTACAAAGGGGATCCCGCAACCTTAACCCCCATTACAGGTTGTGATGGGTGTTTCCCATCATGTTGATGATGTTGGTCATCTTGATTATGTTTAAGGCCACAAGGTGGTGTGAGCTACAAATTGAAGTAATGTCAGTTACAGCAAACCTATGTAATAGTTGAAAGTGTAAGGAGACTAAAAAGTGATACCAGTAGGTTTTTCAAAAGTGGGTTGAAAACCAACAATGGAAACCCCTTATGAGAAAAAAGAAAAAAATAAATAAAAAGAAAAGAATAAAATATTCCAAAAAGGCAAGAAAAAGATAAACAATTATAAAATGACAAAAGCAAGCAAAAAGGGATGAGTTTGCAATCATCCATCTAAAAAGTTAAAAATCCATGCAAAGATGGTTGAGGTGGCAAAATTTTATGCAAAATAAAGCTAGGGTTTAAATAGCAAGCGCTCACCAACTTGACAATTCGTACATTTGTGGTGGTGAATTTTGAAGAATTCGAGAGCAAGGAGGGTGCAACAGATGATTTTTCTTCCATAGGGTATGCAAAAATAACCATTTAACACAAACTAATTGACCCATCATGAATTTGCACTAGAGAAACTATTTATTTTTATAGAAGCCAGCCAAAATTGGAGAAAATCAACAAAAATGAGGGTTTTTACTCTGTAAATCTAGAATTGTTCTAGAAAATGACTTGTAGGTGGAAAAACATGCTAAGAAAGTTAGGTTTTGAAGTGGAAGTGTTCCAAAATAAACCCCAAGTGGAAAAAAAAAAATTGCTAGGATTTAGGTTTTTCCAAAAAAAAAATAGAGGGAAAATTTGCAAACCCTAGTGCATGAAAAATTAGTCGAAGGAAAGATAAAAACATCTCAGTTGTTGCATATGGGAAAATATTAGGAAAGAGGCCATACATAGGATTTCCATACACCCCAAGAATTCATAATGTGGAGGAATTGCACTAGTTTGAAAGAAAATTGCATAAAATACACTAGAATTACACTGAAAAGGAGAATTACACACTATCGGCAGAAGGGTACCACACAAATCATGCAAATCTGAGAAAAACAACAATTTTTGGCCAAGTACAGGCATGAGGAAAATTTTGTATGATTTAGAGGTGAAATTTTATGATTTTGGAAGAGATTGTACGATTTTAGGAAATTCGAGACCCAATTTGTGCATTTTGGAGGTAATTACATGAATTTCGCTACAATCATATGAATTTTGATGCAAATGTACAAATTTGAATAATCCTTGTATGATTTTTAGCAGCTTGTATGATTTATGGGTATAATTGTATGATTTGGAGCTCCAATTGTAAATTTTTGTGAAGTTCTACAAAATCGGGTATAGTTGTACGATTGTAGGTAGAATTATACGATTTCGAAGGCATTGTACAATTTTTGAAATGTACATGTACGATTTGGAGGAGGATTGTATGATTGCTAAAGGAATATATATGTTTTGGGAGCAGTTGTATAAATTTTGGAGCTGTTTGTGTTGAAGTTTTCTTGAATTACCAATTGGGATATAAGTTGTGTGAAAGTGGTTTCAAATCGACCATGGGAGAAGCATGAGTTTCATGAGAGAATTATGAGCTTGTTTAGATAGAATTACAACCACTAGGGTGGAAGGCTCACCAAATCCATTACACCAAATATATTCACATCCCTGGTGAACAAATGAGACCTACCCCGTACATGACCAAGGGCAAGAGTTTCAGTCACACAGAAGAAGTGGCTATTGTACTTAGAGAGGGAGAGGGTACATGTCATAGACGTTGGCATGGTGGTAGAGGATGAGCCCTGTTCCAATGTTGAGAAGATATGATTAAACAACCAAGATCACACCATAGAGAACTTCATAATGAACAACTACTTAGTGAAGAGGAAGAAGAGCAAGTGCATATCAATAATATTACTTTTGTACAACCAATAGTAGATTTCTATCATTAGTGGTGGGAAAATATTGATCCTGGATATCCATTGAGAGCAACATTGGCTAAAGCTAAAGTTAGTATCTTGGCATAGGTCCCACCCCAAGATAAATTATTCTTTAATAAATACTTGTTGTAGATCATACAGTCGTACGAACCTAGTAAGAATCACACCTATGTGCAGGTGAATAATTGACATATTAGGGTGGAATTCTTAATAGTGGTATTTCTAAGGATATTCTAATTTCCTAATGAGGGATAATATATTTTGAAGAAGGTAGATCAAATTGAGGCTCACAGGATGATTACCACCCTCACGTGAGTAAAGTCTCTAGCAACAGCCAAGATTTCTATTTTAGGAAATTGTGGAATCAAGTAGAGCTAATTGAAGATAGATGAACTTGCTTGTGCAATGAACGTAGTGATGGATCGCTTGTCAGAGGAAACAAAATATTTGGAGATATCAATATGGATGGCACAATATGTGGAGGGAATCATACACAACATTAAGTATGATTGGGGAACCTATTTGGAGAAAAAAAATTGAACACTATTGGCTACAAGGAAAAAGACCTTTGTCATGACCTTCCATGCCATTGCACTCTTGTTGGATGTAGTATCCCAAGTAGCCATTCAGTATCCAAGCTTGACACCACCTTGGGATTTGTCACCAGATCAACCCACTATATTATTATGGGTGAAGACCATGCCTCTTCATAAAGTGACTATAGAGAAACCTCAATTGAAGAAGGTACCAAATAAACTAGAACCTTAGTTTATGGAAGAGACTTTATTAGATGAGGAATTACATCCTCAAAGGAAGCAATGATGAAAACTTGAACCTGCTTTGGAGTAATAGGCATTGGAACAAAGGTTGTAGGAGTAACAGTATCTCAAGAAGGGGAGGAGGTAGTAGCACTAACATACAGTCCAGTGCAAATTAGAACATGTAGGTAGTGGGAGAGATAGAATAATGAGCATAATTTAGTGCAGAAGCAGTAGCCTGACTCTATGCCTAAGCATCTAGATAAGATGCACTTAGACCAAGAAGGTCTATATTTTATGGATATCAGTATACCATGTGGTACATGAAAAATGGGAGAAACAATGGGATCTCTTGTATTGCTTCAGTCCAAAAATTTGGTGGGAACCCCCAATAAAATCACTAGTAATAAAAGTAAAATCAGTGATGGTATCCCCACCAGAGGATGCTAAGAAAAAGAAGCTAAATTTTATCATGCAAGGTGGCAACAGTCAACAAAAGAAAGCAAGCACACAACCACCAGAATGGTTTAATCCACCTTTGAGTGTTACAACAATGCAAGAAGCACAATTGAACCCATAGATTGAAGGGTTGATAGAGACTCAATAGTAGTACTTGCCTAACCCACAAGAGTAAATAAAAAAACCTATGGAATAGAAGCAGCTACTCAAGGAAACCATCAATGTGGAAGAGTTCAAACCATCTAAAGAAGAGGTAGGTAGTACTGTAGCCCAAATTCTACTATAGGAAGAGAATGCATCTGGTACAATCAAAGAGATTAGAGTAATTTTAGTTCCACAAGAAAGGGATACAAGGATTCATACAAGCTTCTTGTTTGAAGTACCTTAGTTTGGTACTCTAGGAAATTATGGAGATGACACATATGGATAGGTGGATCACTTTTTCCAACAAGCCAAATATGTTTTCACTAGTGTCATATTGTAATTTATTATTGGTGGTGTGGTACAACTAAAGCAATGGAGGAAGAAAAAAATTACTGAGTTGGAGAAGGTCATGGAGTGGGTGTGTAGTGAAGAACGCATCAAAAAAATAGCCCATATTCACATACAACACCCATGGCAATTACCACAAAGAAAGGTAAAAATAATGTTAGGAATTGTTGGTTTGTCAAATGGAGTGAGGACCAATTATAGGGCATATCCACAAGTGTATTTGGATTGGGCAACATGCTAGAGCTATTCATTGAATACACCGGATACAAAATTTTGAAGGGCACCTTTAGAATTAGTCTTCACCTTACAAAAATTAAATTTCTTGACACATTGGATCAAGTGGCTAAGCTTGGGTCTTGAACACATTTACCAAGCTAAGGAAGAAGTGAAGACTACTTGAAAAAAAATGGTTGTGATTGAATAAGAACTTGAATAATCAAGACCGAGATTGAAGAGAGGATGAGAAATGTATAAGCTGAAAGGAATGCTCTTAATAGGGCTTACGAAGATAATCTAAGCTCGTAGGAGAAGGAGAATTAGCTTGTGATCTAGCAAGCTAAAGAGCATGCAAAATAGTTAGAAGCATAGTTGGCTGCATAGAAAGAATAGTTGGCTAAAAAAGAATCCCAATTGAATGAAGATGAAGAACAACTATAGTAGAAGGATTGTAAGATAAAATAAATAGCCACGGATGCCAAGAACTACAATGAAATGATCTTGGATTATAAGGCTTGATTGTGTGCTAAGGATGAGCATATTGCAGCTTGTGAAGCTGACATACATTAGAATATTAAGGTCATTACTGATAATAATGAGTAGTTAGTCATTGATCAATAAGATATGCAAAGGAACATTTGAGTGAGAGGATTTAGCTCAACTCTTGACTATTGCGAAAGGGAAGGCCAATGAGTATGGGTTGAAAGCTATGGAACTTAACCATTATGTAGCCATGTTGCATAATGAATGTGTCACTCTTTGTCTCTATATTGAGGATTTCCATCAAGAATAGTTAGCCAAAGTAAATAAAACTGAGTCAGTGAGGACACCAACTGATGTAAAGGAGAGGGGAGATATAGGTAGCAAATCCACCTCCTAGAAGAAGTAAAAAATGGATTTGTATAATTTTCCTAATTGTCATTTTTTCTAGGTGTATGGTTTGTCAAAATGTACACATATGAGGTTTTATCTAATTTTACAAAGGATAGTTAGAAATGTACAATTGGGTGTAATTGTACAAAGTGATAAAAAGTGCAATTAGAAATTAAAGCAAAATTAGTTGAATTGTGCATTTACGATGAATTTGATAATAATCAAATTAGACTTAGGAAAAACTTAATGCAAGTTGATTATGATAGGGATGGTAGTTGTAAATGGTGATTGTCTTAGGAACCACTTTTGAATGGCCTGGGTAAGCATTATAAGGACCCCCATTCAATTTTGATGGTTGTTCATCGATAGTTCATGATAGTTTGGTTGTTGTTGTTCATGCTTGAGAGAAGATTGTTCATTGTTGATCCAATGTATTCATTGTTACCTGATGTTAATGAATATATTGTACAAAATTACACCATGTTTCCTTGATTTTGTGTATTGTGAATTCCATTGCATGTGTTGATGTTTATTGCAGACCGTGGATTCTATGAAGACTTGTTTAAATTATAATGGAAATGACTGTTGATGATCCCATGAACTTGATATGAGAGTTTGGAATGATTTCAAGTGGAATTATTATTTTACAAAATCATATTATGGTAGTTGTATGATTAATGGAAATTTTGATAATGATAATAATTCAATGGCATTGATTTAGGGTTTGCATGTTAGAGGAAAAGTTGGAAATTGTAATAGGAAAACATCCCCAAAATTGTACTAAATATATTGGTGGTACAAATTAGCAAATATATGAATGGAGGATTTAGCAAGATTTTGGTAAAACCATACAACCTGACCACCAAACCATACAACTAATCATTAGCCTTATTTGGGAATAAATTTGCATAATAAAAATTGTCATTTATATAAAACTAGTGTTTTGGATGAATCGATTACAAAACTTATCGATTGGAGTTGCAAAAAACTTGTAGTGAATTAAATAAGTGTAAAATCATACAAGTTATAGTTTTGTACAATTTGGATCGTACAATTGTACAATTTGTAGTCCGTACAAGCTATTTTTGGAAGTTTGCAAATCGTACAAGGCAAATCGTACACCTTGTACGATTTGGGTGAAAGTGTTACAAAACTTTGGTAACCATTTCCAAACCTTCTAAATCACCTCCCCCTATAGGAATATTGCACCCTATGCTACAATGGCACACAATGATTTGTGCATAAGGGTTTTTATTTGACGGTTCTATTCCCTGCATAGTGCACGTTAAAGCTTCTAGTTCACAAGATAAACATGAAGACTTCTCTCTCAAAGACCTAAGGCAAATGAGTGTTTCACCCATTCCTCCTATTTTTTAGAGAGAATATCATATGGTAATTGAGGAAACTATAAATATCAATCTGAAGAACACAAGCTTATATTGAGAGGGGAGGGTGAACAGTATAAGACCACTTTTTACTTTTCTTTCCAAAATAGTATTAATCAATGGAAATATCAATAGCAATAACAAAATCAATGCACAAATCATCACACACAATAGATACACCAATTTTAATGTGGTTCACCCAATGTGGGCTATCTCCACGGAGAAAATATTTCTTCTAAATATTTCTCAAATAATCTCATGGCAATCCTTCCCAATTATAATATTTATGGACATATTTCCAAAGGATATGATGATCCCCTAATATCAAGTTTGTGGATCTCTTCCATAGGAGAAATATTTCCCCTTATGCTCTGGCTAGTGATCTTTAAGAAGACTTCGTCTCTCTACTGTAATGATTGGTGGATATCTCTCCACTTGAAGACTCCTCACTCAGATCTGTCTTCAATTGTCCTGGTTGTTGTATCTCTATCCACTGATACTTTGTCCTCTAAACTCTATCACCTCCAAATCTCTATCTCAATACTATACTAAACATAGTCCAGTCGATCTAGCACAGCTCTGCTCAATAGGTTCACTCAGAACCTACTCAAATCTGCTCAATAAGTCCACTCAGAACCTGCTCAAATCTGTTCAATAGGTCCACACAGAACCTATCCAAATCTACTCAATAGGTCCACATAGAACCTGGTAAAATATTCTCAATAGATCCACACAAAACCTACTCAAATCTGATCAACAGGTCCACACAGAACCTGTCCAAATATGCTCAACAAGCTCACTCATAACTTGTCCAAATATGCTCAACAAGCTCACTCAGAACTTGTCCAAATCTGCTCAACAAGCTCACTCAAAACTTGTCCAAATATACTCAATAAGTCCTCTCTAGGACTTGCTCAAATCTGCATAGCAAGCTTTCACAAAAGATCACACAAAATCAGTCCTCAAGTCTTCTCAAAGACTTGACTCAAATCTGTTTAACAAGGTCACACAAAACTTGTTCAATCACATAGAATAATGAGAATTGTTAGAGACTCAATATTTTCTAAGCTCAATGCTCAATCAATATCTCAACTCAATATCATAGAAGCATAAAGAGAATTTTTAGAGACTCAATATGTTCTATACTCAAATCCCAATCTCAATCTTAAATCAATCTCATAGAAGCATAAAGAGAATTGTTAGAGACTCTATATGTTCTATTCTCAAATCCCAATCTCAACTCAAATCAATCTTATAGAAGCATAAAGAGAATTTTTAGAGACTCTATATGTTCTAATCTCAAATCCCAATCTCAACTCAAATTAATCTTATAGAAGCATAAAGAGAATTGTTAGAGACTCTATATGTTCTATTCTCAATTCTCAATCTCAACTCAAATCAGAATATAGAACAATTTGTTTCTTGGAACTTGAACAACCACTTCACACATTCACTTGACTAGGCTCAATCAACTCTACACAAGCAATCATGTCATGGATCAATCCTTTCTCACAAGCCCTAGTCCAAGTATGTATCAACCAACTCAAAATGTTTCCAACAATGCTCAACCACAAATCTCACATAACAATGATACTCATGTTCTTCTCTAACTCAAGTTCAAGTTCTTTGCACAACCAATGGGCTTCAACAACAATGCTTATAAAATATTCTTCACATAACAATGATACTCATGTTTTTCTCAAACCCTAACTCAGTTTTTTTCACACAACTAATGGCTTCAACAACAATGCTTATAAGACAAGGTTTTAATCACAACTCTCAATTCAAAAAACCTTGAAGCATAAACTCAAAGTACTTCACTCAACCAGTGATCTAAAAAACAATGCTTACCAAACAAGGTTTAATAACAACTCATAATCTAGAAAACCTTGAAGCATTAACTCAAAGTACTTCACTCAACCAATGGTCTAAACAAAAATGCTTATCAAACAAGGTTTAATCACAACTCACAATCCAAAAAACCTTGAATCATTAACTCAACCACTTTTGAAAAGGAAACCACAATCAATCCTTTTCACTCCAATGATATTTCAAAAACCACCACCGAAATAAAATTAATGGAGATTATTACTCATACCTTTTTGATGCCTTATGAGTTATCCACTAAATCTATCACACTCAACACACTTTATTTTTCAACTCTTAACAAGGTTTAGAGATCTTGAGTAATAACACAACAATAATATCCAAATAACACCTTATTACTCCTACTTTATTTTAACATCCACCAAAGTTCTTTTTAAAAGAAAACCCTTACTCAAAATAACTTTCACTAAAAATAACTTTATCAAAAACCCTTATTACTCCTAACAATTTCAAAAAATCACAATTAAAAATAATTCACAACTCAAATAGCCACCATGACCTTATTCCCTAAGGTTACTTGTTAGTCTTACAATGACACTGAGAGGGGAGGTGAATCAGTGTAGCTCTTTTAACTTGAATTTATAGCTCTTAATATAGTAGCAATTAAAACTAATTACTAGATATAGTAAGTATAACACAAGAGCATCACACAACACAATATTTAACGAGGTTCACCAATGTGGCTACTCCTCAAAAATTACTGCTTGGACTACCATCCAAATCCAGCCTTTGCAAAGCACCAACTTTACAATTAATTTACCAGCACCCACTGGAAGGAGCACCAACCCCTTATTTATTTGCACCAGTATAAAGGAGCACCAACCCCTGATTTTCCAGCAACTACTGGAAGGAGCACCAACCCCTGATGCCAAGCTGTAACCTGGACTTCAATTTTGAATCTATAAGATTGACAGAAAGATACCTTTGTTTTTGCAAGATCCTGACTGGTCTTTCTTCACCTTTGTGCTCTTTGCACACTCTGTTTTCACTGCGCAATCACTTCACACACTCTGCTTCATTATAGTAGACCTTCATGATCATCTTCTCCCTATCGCACACTCTGCTCTCTTCGCACTATGACCAAACTTCGCACACTTCTTCGCTTTCAAATCTCCAAATAGCCCTCCTTTTATAACAGAATTCTTGTGATGAAAACCCTAATCTTAGTCAGCTGTAAACCCTAATCTTAGTCGAATTTCATGACAACTATAAACCCTAATTTTAGTCGATTGTCATCGGTCTTCGTCAACTTCAACTCAACCGCAAAAATATAACATGTCATGATATCGTGACACTTTTGCTTTCTCTCTCTTTCTCCTTGCTTTGGCCCCAAAAATACAACATGGCACGATATCGTGACACTTTTTCTCCTTGCTCTTTCTCTTAGCTTTGGCCCACGAAAATACATGTCGCGATATCACGACACTTTTTCTCCTTGCTCTTTCTCTTAGCTTTGGCCCGCAAAAATACAACATGTCGCGATATCGTGACACTTTTGCCTCCGTACACTTTCTCTATTCTTTTGTCACGAAAATGCGACATTGCACGATATCGTGACACTTTTGTTATTCTGCCTGCCTGCCCTTCTTGAGTCACGAAAATGCGACATGTCGTGATATCGTGACACTTTTGCTTCTCTGCCTTCCTGTCCTTTTCGAGTCGCGAAAATGCGACATGTCACGAAATCATGACACTTCTGCTTCCGAAGTCTTGCTTTCTACTTTTGTCGTGAAATCGTGACACTTCTGCCTTTGAATTCTTCTTCTCTACTTTTATCACAAAATCGTGACACTTCTGCTTTCGTACTTCACTTCTTTGCTTTTATTGTGAAATCGTGACACTTCTACCTTTGAAGTATTCCTTTCTATTTTTGTCGCGAAATCGTGACACTTCTGCCTTCAAAGTCTTCTTCTCTACTTTTGTCACGAAATCATGACACTTCTGCTTCTGTACTTCACTTCTTTGCTTTTGTTACGAAATCGTGACACTTTTGCTTTCGTACTTAACTTTTTGTTTTTGTCACAAAATCGTGACACTTCTGCTTCTAAAGTCTTGCTTTCTGCTTTTGTCGTGAAATCGTGATAGTTCTGCTTCCGTACGCTTCCTCTCTTTATTTTGTCATGAAAATGCGACATGTCACGAAATCGTGACACTTTTCAAACTTGCTTTCTCTCTCCTATTTTAGTCACGAAAATGCGACATGTCGCAAAATCGTGACATTTTTCTTACTTGTTCTCTTTCTTTGAACTTGTCACGAAATCACGACACTTCTTCCTGCTTTCTCTTTTTCTTCCAACATGTCACGAAATCACGATAGTTTTTCCACTTGCCTTTTTCTCTTCCAACATGTCACGAAATCGTGATAGTTTTTCCACTTGCCTTTTTATCTTCCAACATGTCGCGAAATCGCGAAAGTTTTTCCACTTGCCTTTTTCTCTTCCAACATGTCACGAAATCGCGACAGTTTTTCCACTTGCCTTTTTCTCTTCCAACATGTCGTGAAATTGCAACAGTTTTTCCACTTGCCTTTTTCTCTTCCAACATGTCACGAAATCGTGACAGTTTCTCCAACTTTTTCTCTCTCTCTTCTAACATGTCACGAAATCGTGACAGTTTTTCCTGCTTTTTCTCTCTTCCAACATGTCGCGAAATCGCAACAATTTTTCTTGCCTGCTGTATATGTCGTGATATCGCGACACTTTTCTTACTTGTCTTTTTCTTTGATCTTTTGCATATGAGCCACTTCGGTCTTCTTGGAAAAACACTGTACATACTCTAGGTAACCTTTGAAATCCTATCATCTGCATCTGAAAAGCTTTTGAACTTCCTGTCCACTGCATCAACAGATCTATCTGACTGTGTTGACAACAATGACAATATTGTTGTTGCACCTTGCTCAACAATCTCCCCCTTTGGAATTGTTGGCAACACATGTGCAATTTCCTGTAACTCTTCTCCCCCTTTGACAATAATACCAAAGGGCTATTGCAGACTCCCCCTGAGTCCATGCACAACATTCTCAAGCACAATTTATTACACTTAGCAAAAATCATGACCACTCCCCCTGAGAATGTGATCCCTATAGCTAGTCAATTCTTGGGAAGTGTGACCACTCCCAATTTATTGCGAAGGTACTCAAAAAATTCCTTGGGCAATGGTTTTGTGAAGATATCTGCTACTTGCTCTGTAGTTGGAACAAAATCCAACTTAACCTCACCTTCCACAACTTTCTCCTTCAAAAAGTGATACTTGATAGCAATGTGTTTTGTACGTGAATGCATAACCGGATTCTTGGATATGTTAATGGCACTTGTGTTATCACACTTAACTGATATTGGATCATTGAAGCTAATACCAAGATCTTTTAGGGTTTGTTTCATCCACAATACCTACGTACAACATGTTGTCACTGTAATATATTCTGCCTCTGTTGTCGATAGAGAAACTGACTCTTGTTTCTTACTGTGCCATGCGACCAATCTGTCTCCAAGATAGAATGCACCTCCACTGGTACTCTTTCTATCATCTACACATCCTGCCCAATCTGCATCTGAATATGAAATGAGGGAGAAGTCTTTACCTTTCAGATACCATAACCCATACTCCATAGTACCCTTGAGGTACCGAAGAATCCTTTTCACTGCTGTCACATGAGTCTCCTTGGGATTAGCTTGAAATCGTGCTACCATGCATACTGCCTACAAAATATCTGGTTTGGTAGCTGTCAGGTACAGTAAGCTTCCAATCATAGATTTGTACATGGTTTGATCAACAGGTGGAGATTTGTCATCCTTGCTCAGCTTGCAACCTGTCATCATGGGAGCGCTCACTGGCTTACAGTCCTCCATTGTGAATTTTTTCAACATCTCTTTCACATATTTAACTTGAGAAATAAATATGCCCTTCTTATTTTGATTAACTTGCAACCCGAGGAAATACGAAAGTTCACCAATCATTGACATTTCAAATTCTTTCCGCATCTTATTTGCTAAATATTTACACGACTCATCTTTGCTGCTGCCAAATATGATATCATCTACGTATACAACAAGAACAATAAGATGCCCATTTTCTATTTTGACATACAAATTACTATCCACCATACCTTTCTTAAACATTTGTTGGGTGAGATAGTTGTCTAGCCTTGCATACCATGCTCGGGGTGCCTGTTTTAAGCCATATAATGCTTTCTTCAACTTGCAAACAAATTTGGGATCATCACCAAGTTGGAAACCATATGGTTGCTCAATATAAACCTCTTCTTCAAGTTTTCCATTCAAAAATACTGATTTCACATCCATTTGATAAAATTTGAAATTATTGTAGACTGTTAAAGCCAGAAACATTCTAATTGCCTCTAGTCTCGCTACTAGTGCAAAAGTTTCCTCAAAGTCAATGCCTTCAACTTGTGCATAACCCTTACATACCAATCTTGCTTTGTTTCTGACTACCTGTCCATCTTCATTCAATTTGTTTCGAAAAACCCATTTAGTCCTGATTAAATTTTTATTTACAGGTCTAGGTACTAACTCCCAAGTTTCATTTTTCTCGATCTGATCTAATTCTTCATTTATTGCCTTCATCCAACTTTCATCTTTACTTACGTCAGCAACATTTTTGGGCTCGATGCTGGATAATAGAGAGTAGTTACTTACTACTCTTCTTCTTGTCTGAACACCAACTTTGGGGTCTCCAATTATTTGCTCTCTAGGATGATTTTTCTGCCAGCTGCCTATTTTGAATTTCTTATTTTCTTCCACTTTTGAATCACAACTTAAATCATCTGAGTCAATTTTCTGTATCTTTTCCGTTTTGTTTTCCTCATCTCCTTCAATAACCTCTTCATAAATGGGGTAGTTCATTTCATAGCTAATTACTCGTTCTCTACCTTCATCAAATTTAACATCAGCACTGTCCACAATTTTCTTTAGCTTCTTGTTGTAGCATTTGTAAGCTTTGCTTTTTTATGAATAACCAACAAAAAAACCTTCATCCACTGTATCTTCAAACTTACCAAGATTATCTTCAGTTATTTTGATGTAGCAATTGCTGCAAAAAACTTTGAGGTATTTTGTTGTTGCCCTTTTACTGAACCATAATTCATAAGGATTTTTGCTTTCATGTGTTCTCAGCATTTACCTATTTTGGATATACACCGTAGTATGGACTACTTCTTTCCAAAATCTGTCTGCTAGTATGCTTTCAGTCAGCATAGTCCGTGCCATTTCCTACATTGTCCTGTTCTTTCTTTCTACCACTCCATTCTGCTGAGGTGTCCTGCCTGCTGAAAATTTTCTCCTAATACCGTTATTTTCACAGTACTCTGTAAACTCTACTAAAATGAATTCTCCTCCTCTATCTGATCTTAAACATTTTATCCTCTTTCCTGTTTCATTCTCAACCTGGTTTTTGAAAATCTTGAACATATCAAAATCTTCTGATTTATGCTTCAAGAAAAATATCCATGTCATTCGGGAATAGTCATCAATGCACAACATAAAATATTTGTCACCATTTATGCTTTGAGTTATCATGGGTCCACATAAATCAGTGTGTATTAGTTCCAAAGGTTTGCTTGTGTAGTACTCTTTTGTTTTGAATGTGACTCTAGTTTGTTTCCCCTTTTGGCATGAAGCACAAATGTTCTTTGCAGGATTGCTGATGGTGGGAATATCTCTCACTGCCCCTTTTGAGGTGATTTTTACTAGATTATCAAAATTGATATGATCGAGTCTCTTATGCCACAACCAATTTTCATCTTCCTGTCCAATAAAACAAGCTCCTTTTGAATTCTCTGAGAGCGTGTACAGGTTTCCAGATGTCCTTGCTCCAATTGCTATCAATTTTCCACTGTTTGTTTTTCCGACTTCACAACCCCGCTTCATAAAAACTACTTCATGACCTTTATCACAAATGACTTACGCTCAACAAGGTTATGTTTCAAACCATCCACAAACAAGACTTCCTCTGACTTAATTTTTCCCTCACTAATTTTAACTGATCCTTTGCCAACTATCTTAGCTCCATCATTATTCCCAAACTTTACTAAACCACCTTTATATTTCTGTAGCTTCTCAAATTTTTGTTTGTCACCTGTCATATGACTGGAGCATCCACTATCAAGTATCCATGGTACATATTTGTTCTGTGCTTTAAATGTTGTTTGTACGATTAAGGATTCCTTTTCTTCCTTAAGTTGCTCTTTTCCTTTCCACTCCGTTTTGATAGTAGTTTTGGGTTCTTCCTTTCCCTTATCAACAACTTGTGCATATTTTTCAAGAAGTTTTCTATTTTGTATCATATTATTTGGTTGAAATTTTCTTCCCTGATACTGGTTTGATGCAAATTTACTTCTACAGTTTCTTGCAATGTGCCCAAAATTATGACAGTTATAACATTCTACTCGTATAATTCATCGGAGGAGAAAAAGCATTTCTACTCGGTGAAATTCCTTGGTCTTACATTATATTTGCAATCGAGATTTTATGTCCATAGCCATTGCATTTAAAACAGAAACCAGAAAAGGGATAATTGAACCTGGGTGAAGGTCTTTGCCATGTTGTTGTAGGAGCCATAGGTCTTCTTCTTATTTGATGTGTGACATTGGTGAATCCATCATTGTCAATTCTCCTTTTGTGTCTGGTATTATTACTTTCTCTTGCATGAGATGTTTTTCCTTGATCAACCTATTTCTTATCTTTTTTCTTTATGGATTCTACATTTCTGGCCTTTGATTCATTTTATGATTCTCCTTCGACGAAACCGAGACCAAATTTGATGCCTACAGGCCTTTGGTCATTTATGATCTTATCCAGCTTCATAGAACTTACTTCATGTTTGTGATAACAACTTATTTTCTTATTCATCTCTTCTAACTGCATTCTTAAACCAACAATCTCTTCTTCTAGCTTGCTGCAATAATCTATTTTCATGGTTATTTGCACTTCGAGATCTTCGAAGATTTTCTTGGATTCTTCTATCTCGTACTTTCAAACTCGGATATGATTTCATTTGCATCCTCAAGCCTTTTTGAAAGTTTCTTATTCTTTTTCTTCTCTATTCTCCACTCTTCAAGTGTAGAGATCAACTCACCTTCTAGATCTACTTTAGCCTCAAGGTTTTCACCACATACTTCAGAGTTCACTCCTTCTTCCTTTTGTGATCTTACTTCTTCAAATGCCATGAAAAGAGCTTCACCTGTTTCCTCTTCAGAAACCTCACCGGAGCTGTCTTTTGATGAACCGACATTCCTGGAGATGAAATTTTTTCTTCTTGAAGTTGCCTTTTCTGAAATTCATTTTCTTCTTCCAGTCACTTATTTCTTGGTGCGATCCTGCATCATTTTTGTTCTTCTCTTTAAGTGGACATTTAGTCGCAAAATGCCCAACACCTCCACAGTTGAAACATTTAAGCGGTAGCTTGCCTTTGTATTTTCCTTTTCCCCTTTTTAGTTTTCTAACAAAGTTTGCTTCCATTTCATCTGACGTCTATTCTTCCTCGGACTCTTGTTTTGTGTTTTTATCTTTAAGGGCTTTAAAAGCCGCTTCTCTGTCTGTGGGTTTAGATCTTCCTATCCTCATCTCATATGCAATCAAAGAACCATACATCTCATCTATACTAAAATAATTTAGATTCTTAGCTTCTTCTATCGCTGAGACTTTAGAATCAAACCTTTGAAGAAGAGATCTTAATACCTTTTTCATGACGGCAAAGTCATTGATATCCTCGCCGAGTCCTCTGATCACATTAATGATTCCATTAACTCTTAACATATATGCCTCAATGTTTTCATTTTCATTCATATTTAATGCTTCAAACTGAGCTCGATGTGTCTATAACTTGGCCTCCTTGATCTTATCATCTCCTTCATGAATACTCCTCAGTTTGTCCCATATCTCTTTTACTGTTTTATAGCTCGTGATCTTTACTAGTTCACTGTCTGCTAATCCGCACATGATAGCATTCTTTGCTTTTGAGTTACTTTCAAATAGTTTCTTTTCATCAGCCTCTTTTGGAGGAGTGATGGGTATTATGTAACCACTAACTATTGAATCCCAGATATCATATCCCAAAGCACAGAGATATGTCTGCATCCTGATTCTCCAGAATGTGTAATTATATCCATCAAACAATGGTGCTTTGTTTGATGAGAAACCTTCACCACCCACCATTGTGTTACTTCCAAGATCACCCTAACCAGTTAGGCTTGTATAGGAACTTAGCTCTGATACCAATTGTTAGTCTTACAATGACACTGAGAGGGGGGGTGAATCAATGTAGCTATTTTAACTTGAATTTACAGCTCTTAATACTGTAGTAATTAAAACTAATTACTAGATATAGCAAGTATAACACAAGAGCATCGCACAAAACAAGATTTAACGAGGTTCACCAATGTGGGTACTCCTCAAAAATGACTGCTTGGACTACCATCCAAATCTAGCCTTTGCAAAGCACCAACTTTACAATCAATTTACCAGCACCCACTGGAAGGAGCACCAACCCCTTATTTATCTGCACCAGTAGAAAGGAGCACCAACCCCTAATTTTCCAGCAACTACTGGAAGGAGCACCATCCCCTGATGCCAAGCTGCAACTTGGACTTCAATTTTGAATCTATAAGATTGACAAAAAGATACCTTTGTTTTTACAAGATCCTGACTGGTCTTTCTTCACCTTTGCGCTCTCTACACACTCTGCTTTCTCTGTGTAATCACTTTGCACACTTTGCTTCGTTACAGTCGACCTTCACGATCGTCTTCTCCCTATCGCACACTCTGCTCTCTTTGCACTACAACCAAACTTTGCACA
The DNA here is from genome assembly GCA_028583015.1 of Wollemia nobilis. Lineage (NCBI taxonomy): Eukaryota > Viridiplantae > Streptophyta > Pinopsida > Araucariales > Araucariaceae > Wollemia > Wollemia nobilis. The sequence goes on from JAQPPZ010016361.1 coordinate 1,666,303, forward strand.
CTTCTTCGCTTTCAAATCTCCAAACAGCCCTCCTTTTATAACAGAATTCTTGTGATGAAAACCCTAATATTAGTCGGTTGTAAACCCTAATCTTAGTCGGCTTTCATGACAACTGTAAACCCTAATTTTAGTTGGTTGTCATCGATCTTCGTCGACTTCAACTCAATCACAAAAATATAACATGTCACGATATCGCGACACTTTCACTTTCTCTCTCTTTCTCCTTGCTTTGGCCCCAAAAATACATGTCACGATATCGCGACACTTTTTCTCCTTGCTCTTTCTCTTTAGCTTTGGCCCACGAAAATACATGTCGCGATATCGTGACACTTTTTCTCCTTGCTCTTTCTCTTAGCTTTGGACCGCAAAAATACATGTCGCGATATCACGACACTTTTTCCTCCGTACACTTTCTCTATTCTTTTGTCGCGATTGTGCGATATCGTGACACTTTTGTTATTCTGTCTGTCTACCCTTCTTGAGTCATGAAAATGCGACATGTCGTGATATCGCGACACTTTTGCTTCTCTACCTTCCTGTCCTTTTTGAGTCACAAAAATGTGACATGTCATGAAATCACGACACTTCTGCTTCCGAAGTCTTGCTTTCTGCTTTTGTCACAAAATCACGACACTTCTGCCTTCGAAGTCTTATTTTCTGATTTTTTCGTGAAATCATGACACTTATGCTTCCGTACTTCACTTCTTTGCTTTTCTCATGAAATCATGACACTTCTGCCTTTGAAGTCTTCCTTTCTGCTTTTGTCACGAAATCGTGACACTTCTGCCTTTAAAATCTTATTTTCTGCTTTTGTCATGAAATCGTGACACTTCTGCTTTCGTACTTCACTTCTTTGCTTTTGTCGTGAAATCGTGACACTTCTACTTCCATACTTTACTTTTTGTTTTTGTCGCGAAATCGCGACACTTCTGCTTTTGAAGTCTTGCTTTCTACTTTTTTCACGAAATCGTGACAGTTCTGCTTCGTACGCTTCCTCTCTTTCTTTTGTCGCAAAAATGCGACATGTCACAAAATCATGACACTTTTCAAACTTGCTTTCTCTCTCCTATTTTAGTCACGAAAATGCGACATGTCGTGAAATCGCGACACTTTTCTTACTTGTTCTCTTTCTTCGAACTTGTCGCAAAATCACGACACTTCTTCCTGCTTTCTCTTTTTCTTCCAACATGTCACGAAATCACGATAGTTTTTCCACTTGAATTTTTCTCTTCCAACATGTCGTGAAATTGCGACAGTTTTTCCACTTGCCTTTTTCTCTTCCAACATGTCGCGAAATCGTGATAGTTTTTCCACTTGCCTTTTTCTCTTCCAACATGTCACGAAATCGTGACAGTTTTTTCACTTGCCTTTTTCTCTTCCAACATGTCACAAAATCGTGACAATTTTTCCACTTGCCTTTTTCTCTTCCAACATGTCGTCAAATCGCGACAGTTTTTCCACTTGCCTTTTTCTCTTTCAACATGTCACGAAATCGTGACAGTTTCTCCTACTTTTTCTCTCTCTTCCAACATGTCGTGAAATCGTGACAGTTTTTCCTGCTTTTTCTCTCTCTTCCAACATGTCGTGAAATCGCGACAGTTTTTCTTGCCTGCTGTATATGTCGCGATATCGTGACACTTTTCTTACTTGTCTTTTTCTTTGATCTTTTGCATATGAGCCACTTCGGTCTTCTTGGAAAAACACTGTACATACTCTGAGTAACCTTTGAACTCCTGTCTTCTGCATCTGAAAAGCTTTTGAACTTCTTGTCCACTGCATCAATAGATCTATCTAATTGTGTTGACAACAATGACAATACTGTTGCTACACCTTGCTCAACATTACTCAACAAATCAACTAACGAAGCACCTTTACCCCTTATCACTCCACCTTAGGCAATCCAAACAAAAGAATATTAAAAACCTTAATACCTACCTCGAGGGAAATAGAACCCTCATATTTCCCCAACACGAATGCCCTAGCCACATCCAAGCTGCCGCACGAGCTGCGAGCTCATTGGTGAAAAAGAAGCACCACCCACTTCTAATCCTTCACCCTCTTTCTCCAAGTGAAAAGTATGCACCTTAGGCGCCTCAATAGAACAAAGCCAAAAAATTATGCTTGCGGGAATCGAACGCACAACCTCCTTGTCACCAACACATTTGCACAATCCATGCTGCCACTAGGCCATGCTGCCCAATGCGTTTTGGGAAGTGGTTGCTTTCTCCCTTTAATTTTCACGTCACTTAAATGAAAAACACGAGCTCTTTTTCTTCGCAAATAATAAGCGCAAATATCAATGAGCAAGGATTAATGATATAAAAAATTTAATGGCATATGTATATGCCTTCCATTTGCTTTGGAAACGTTGGCCTTTTTTAAACTTCCTTCATGACATTGGCGGATAAACTTTTAATTTTAATTTTAAAATTTAAATTTAAATTTTAAATAAATTAAAATTTAAACTATATCTTTAAAATTAAATTTCTCCATCACCGAGGAACATTTTTCGATGAAACAAAAAGCCAACTTGGGTTTTAAGAAAAACCCATTTCAAATATGCCATTCATGGTTTTAAATAAAAACCTTTTGCAAAGCTTCCTTTGAAGCTCCTTTTGGAACCACATGCCATGCATCCCTTCTTGAACCTTTGATCCTTTGCTTCTCATGAAGCTCTTTGTGAAACACAAACACAATGCTTACTTACATAGATACTTTTGACATAAATGACAAATCTTAGCTTAGGGACTCAAAATATCCAACACAATCTTGGTACTAAATCCAATCCTCATATGGTTAGAATAGGAGCTACATTGAACAAAGAACAAGTTAAATTTATGAACTTTCTATCAGAATAACCATATTTTTTTGCATGATCTTATATAGATATGCCAGGTCTAGATCCATATGTAGTCATGCATCACTTAGTGTTTCATCTTGACATAAATTCTGTAAAACAAAAGCTCAATAAAATGCATCCTAAAGTCACCCTTTTGGTTAAAGAAGAGCTTCAAAAACTCTTAGATGCTAGCTTTATTCAAGCCATCATTTATTCTGATTTAATATCAAACATCATTCCTATGGCAAATAAGGAAGCCAAAAATATCAAGGTATGCACGAATTTTAGAGACATTAATGTCATATGCCCTAAAGATGATTTCCCTCTTCCTAACATGGATCAAATAGTTGATTTTACTAGGAGTGGGATGTTATCCCTCATGGATGGATTTTTTGGATATAACCAGATTTGCATTACACCTGAAGACCAGCCTAAAATAGCTTTCATTACACCATGGGGTACTATATATTGGAAATTAATACCTTTTGGTTTGAAAAATGCAAGTGCAACTTATAAAAGATCCATGACTTATGTGTTTCATGACATGATGCATGATGTTATGAAAGACTATGTAGATAATTTTATTGGGTATTCTATCAAGGAAGAAGATCACAATCATGATCTAAGATGGATTTTTGATAGACTTCATCTGTATAAGATCCATCTAAATCCTGAAAAATGTGTATTTGGAGTCAAATCTAGAAAATTATAAATATGCTACTACCAACTAACCTAATTGAGCTACGAAGCTTACAGGGCAAGCTCCAATCTATTCATCACTTCATTGCCCAATTGGCTAATAAATGCCAACCCTTTCTTAAGTTACTTAAGAAAGGAACCTCATTTTGTTGGGATGAAGAGTGCCAAAATTCCTTTGATGCATTGAAACATTACCTTCTAACACCACCTATGCTTGTTCCACCAAACCCCAACCAACCTTTCATTTTGTACATATCTGCTACAATGCATGCATTGGGGGCATTGCTCATCCAACATGATGATGAAAAAAGAGAGCGAGAAATCTACTACATTAGTAGAATGTTAGTGAGTTATGAAACTCACTACACCCCCTTGGAAAAATTTTGCCTTGCAGTAGTGTTCTCTACATAGAAACTTTACCATTATATGCTTAGTCAAAGCACACTCGTCATTGTGAAATTTGATCCACTATGATATTTGATGAGTCGGCCTCACTTATTAGGATGAGCAAAAAAATGGGTTCTTGCCCTAAGCAAATTTTATTTTACATTCATCGACCAAAAGGCCATCAAATGATAGGTTATAGTTGATCAACTCATTGTTTCTCCTCTTCAATATGTCCATCCTTTAATAGTGGAATTTCCAGATGAGTGTCTCAACCTAGAATTCAATCATCTTAAATCCTAGTATTTATTTTTTGATGGAGCTCACTGCATGATTGGTGCTGGTGCAGGCATCATATTGGTGTCACCTCAAAAGTAATTGATCTCCTTATTATTCAAATTACAACTTTCTTGCACCAATAATACAATAGAGTATGAAGCTTTAATCCTTAGGTTGTGTGTAGCCTTGGCATTATGAATTAAGATATTGTCTGTCTTCAAGGACTCTCAACTCATGGTGAACCAAAATAATAATGTGTATCAAAATCAGGATGAAAAATTTGCTCGTATATGAAATATGTTCAAAAAATTATCTCCTTGTTTGAAAATATCACCATTGAAACCATTCCCTAGTCGAGCAATCATTTCATAGATGCTATGGCAACTACTATTTCTTTGATTTCCTTGGAGTTATAGGATGATCATGCCACCATTATTATTTGACAACTTCAAGAGCTCGCTTCACTTGAGTTTAGTCTTGTTGAAGAACACAAGCTTATACTAAGAGGGGGGTGAACAGTATAAGACCACTTTTTAACTTTTTTCTTTTACTTCAGAAAGTAATGCAATGAACCAATAGAAAAATCAAAACAGTAACCAAACTAGTGTACAAGTCATCACACAATTGAGACACCAATATAATGTGATTCACCAAAGGTGGGCTACTCCACAAAGAAAATATTTCACTAAATTTTCTCAATAAAATACTTTGGTAATCCTTCCCAATTACAATGTTTATGGACTTCCTGCCCAAAGGACAATCCTTACCCTAATCAAATATTTATGAGCCTCTTGCCTAAAGGAGATGTCATATCCCCCAAAGAAGTATTTATGAGCCTCTTGCCCAAAGGAGATGTCCTATCCCCAAAAGCTCTAGAAATGATACTTCAAAAGATCACTGCCTCTTCTACCACTAGCAGGTGAAACTCCTTTCCACAAAATACGTCATATCCTCCTTGCTTTGTCTCTAGAGACTTATGTCCTCACTGATCACCTCCACAACTGCTCATCAAAACATGTACTAAACACAGTCAGTCGGTCCAACACAAGTCCTCTAAAACTCTATCATAAATCTACACCAAACTCAGTCCTCTGGTCCAACACAAATATGCTCTCAAATCTCTGTCATATATGTCTCAAGATTAAGCCAAAATCTTAAAAAAATCAATCACAACTGCTCACAAGTCTCCACCAAGACTTCATCAAATATGTCCACAAGTTCTTCAACAAGAACCTATCCAAATCAGTCCACAAGTTCTCCACAAGAACCTATCCAAATCATTCCACAAGTTATCCACAAGAACCTGTCCAAATCAGTCCTAGCAAGCTCACCAAGAACTTGCCCAAATTAGCTCAAGCAAGTTTACCAAGAAACTTGCCCAATGTGAACACACAAAGATAATTGTTAGAGACCCAATGTGTTTCATCCAATCATATCAAATCAATCTTATAGAAGCATAAAGAGAATTTTTAGAGACTCAATATGTTCTATCCTTCAACTTTCAATCTCAACTCAAATCAATCTCATAGAAGCATAAACAGAATTGTTAGAGACTCAATATGTTCTATCCTTCAACTCTCAATCTCAACTTAAATCAATCTCATAGAAGCATAAAGAGAATTTTTAGAGACTCAATATGTTCTATCCTTCAAATTTCAATCTCAACTCAAATAAATTTCATGGGATCATAAAGAGAATTATTAGAGACTCAATATGTTCTATCCTTCAACTCAAAAACAAACTCTTTCTCAAGTCAGAATAAAGATAGAAGTAGTATACTTTCACAAGATCTTGAACCACAACCCAACAATTGTCAATAATGCAATATAAAGGAATCAACTCCTCCAACATAGAACCATAACTTACTATGAAACCCTAGCTAAGTTAGTTTTCAATAACTCAAAGCAATATCTCTCTAAGCATCAAAAAGGGATTCAATATATTTCCAACTTCTCTCAAATGGGAATGCTCAACTTAACCACACAACCAAGTTTATCAAGCAAAGTACAACTTGATAAAATCAAATATCAAAGGAGCAAGCCCAACTCATGTATCAAGTAAAGCATAACTTGATCAAATCAATCTCAATGGAAGTAATCTCCAAACCAAATTCTCAACAACCAAACAACACAATTAGGGTTTCAACAACTTATATCACTGGCATATGCTTCTCACTCAAAAACCCTAAAGTAAACTTCAAATGCTTCCACTCTCATAAACCATAATTATGCAATAACTCATAAACTCATCATGATCTCATAATGCATAATCAATACTTCCACTTTCAGAAAATAAGATCCACTCCAAATAAGGAAACTTAATTTAATCCTTTTCACTCCAAACATATTTTCATAAAACCATCAATCAATAATAACCATGGAATAATGTGCCCATACCTTTACTTTGATGAAGAATGAGAACTCAAAATTTGTCACAACACTAAATATCAATTTGCCACAAATTAGAGTTAGCAACAATGGAATAATGCACAATGATAATATTCCTAATAACACCTTATCACTCCAACTCATCAATAATCAAAACTCACAAATATAGATATCAACAATATTCCTTTACACCTTATAAATCCTACTTAATATATTACAAAATAACTTCAACCTCAAAAATAATTACAAGCGAATATCCACTCAATAACTCCAAAGGCTTTCTAACCCCAATATGACATTAAGCACAATTATTCCTTAAACCCTTATAACTCCTAAAATACATTTACTTCTAAATGCAGTTACCACATAAACATTAAGCGTCAATAATAACAATGTCAAATCAATATTTTTATTTAACCTTATACCTCCATCCAATTACCAACAATAATTTTCCAAGTCAAATCAAATATTCCACATTATCAACAAAAGATCTACCTTGGCTAAAAATAAATTCTCCAACCTTAGGAGAAGTGTGGAAACACCACCATAAGCGCCAAAGCGCTTCCTCCTCCAAACTCATGGCCCAAGGCAACTATTGTACCACGTGCACAATAATCCATGACCAAAAATGAAACACACCAGACACGAATCGATCTCGACACCTCTGCCTAGCGAGTGCCTTTACTCCATTGCCTCTACCGTTGGAGCACAAGTGCCCAATGAAACTCTCAAGCGCCACTCATCGTTTTACCTTCCCTTTGCTCATAGAAATTAAAGAAAAACAAATTTGTCTTCCTCACAAGCGTACGAAATCAAAACTTAAACACAGAGATATACAAAACTCAAAAATCATAGAGTAATCTGAAATTAAAGGTCACATAGCAATACAAAATCAAAGATCATAGAGCAATATGAATTCGAAGGTAATCGTGCAAATCGGAGGTGTATTGAACCTTAGGAATTAATGCCCTTTAATAGTCTTTTGCATCCCATGCAAGCTGACGTTGGCGCTTCTTCCAAAAAAATGAAGTCAGTGAAGTAAGTCTTTTACATTAGCTCCACTAAGGGTTTAGAAACCCTTTCAATAATAATTATTAAATTAATAATTATTATTTTATTAATAATAAACTTGACTTAAAACCTTTTCAAAGGTTTTAGTTAATTTATTTATTAATAATCAAAATGGAATTTTAAGGTTTTTTCAAGGAGCAAAACCTTTTTATTAAGCCAAGATGGTTTTAATAAAAACCCTTAATGAGTCCATATGGTTTTAAGAAAAATATTTAACCTTGTCACCATGGTTTTAATAAAAACCCTTAAACAAACATCATGGAACTTTCAAGATATTTTTGGCACCAAAATCTTTTTGACATCAGCACAAATTCATTTTGACATCAACACAAACTTATTTGGACATCAATGACAAACATGAAGCTAGGCAACATACCCAAAATTGCCAACAATATCCCCCTTTGTCATTGATGGCAAACCACTACTGAAACCACTGCCAACTATCAAAATTGAAACCAACTAAAAACCATCCTCTGAAGCTTTGCTCACCCTGACTCAAGGCTCTCCCCCTTACTCAAATATCTCCCCCTTTGTCATCAATGGCAAAGGGTCACCTTTGGGGCTCAAGGCTAAGAATGAGCCTCTTAGCTTAGCCCCTCCCCCACCTCCTATTGAGGTGATTAATTCTAGGGTGGGAGTAAAACTCCCATTAGGCACTGATCATCATCAGTGTCCATAGCTACCTTTCCATGATTTTTCTTGGTATCCTTGTCCATGTTCTTGTTCCTATTCTTGTTCATATCCTTGTTTTTGTTCCTATTCAAAACCCTGTTCATGTTCATGTTCTCATCCCTAATTTTGTCCAATCCATTATTACTATTCTTGTCATTATTCTTGTTCCTGCCATTATTCATTTTCCTGTTCATAGCCCTAAACCTGTACCTTGGAACTTTTGCTCTACACCATCTGGTTGTATGTCCTTCATTATTGTAGTTATAACTTTTTACAATGTTATTCCTTTGAGATGTACCTATTTTTTGAATCCTCTCTATTGGACCAAACCTATTCTTGTTGTTAACCCTACAATTAACTACCTTGTGCCCAAAATTATTACAAGAGTAGCAATACCTTTGAAAGAAATTACCATTTCTAAAATTTCCATTAACCTGTCTTGCTTAAGCCCCACACTGTGAAGCCATGTGTCCAAACCTGTGACATGCAAAACATCTTCCATTAAATTTTCCTTACCTTGACCTCATAGGTCCTTTAGTATTTCTCCCATTATGATAATTCCTATTTTATGATTTTGTGTTATCTAAATTACCATCTAAAAACTTACTCTCTAAAGTACTCTCTTCATCTGAACCATCTTCTTCTTGGGAGCTCATACTAGATTCCTCAACCTGTTCCTTTTGTTTCTTGTCCAAACCAATACATGTTTTATCTGTTGTCCTTCTTTGATCCTTGATGATTGATTTTACCTTCTTGGAACTTTATTCAAACCTATAAAGCTTCTCCTTGTTTTCTTTTTCAAGGAAGCTACTTCGTGTTTTAACTCTTTACACTCAAGAGACCTAGCTACCAACTCGGAGGTGTATTGAACCTTAGGAATTAATGCTCTTTAATAGTCTTTTGCATCCCATGCAATTTGACATCGACGCTCCTTCCAAACAAATGACATTGGCGAGGTAAGTCTTTTACATGAGTGTCGCTAAGGGTTTAGAAACCCTTTCAATAATAATTATTAAATTAATAATTATTATTTTATTAATAATAAACTTAACTTAAAACCTTTTCAAAGGTTTGAGTTAATTTATTTATTAATAATCAAAATGGAATTTTAAGGTTTTTTCAAGAAGCAAAACCTTTTCATTAAGCCAAGATGGTTTTAATAAAAACCCTTAATGAGTCCAGATAGTTTTAATAAAAACCTTTAACCTTGTCACCATGGTTTTAATAAAAACCCTTAAACAAACATCATGGAACTTTTAAGATATTTTTGGCACCAAACTCTTTTTGACATCAAAAAAAATTCCTTTTGACATCAACATAAACTCCTTTGGACATCAATGACAACTCACAAACATGAAGCTAGGAAACATACCCAAAATTACCAACAATCTCCCCCTTTGTAATTGATGGCAAACCACTACTGAAACCACTACCAACTATCAAAACTGAAACCAACTGAAAACCATCCTCTAAAGCTTTGCTCCCCCTAACTCAAGGCTCTCCCCCTTACTCAAATCTCTCCCCCTTTGTCATCAATGGCAAAGGGTCACATTTGGGGCTCAGTGCTAAGAATGATCCTCTTAGCTTAGCCCCTCCCCCACCTCCTATTGAGGTGATTAATTCTAGGGTGGGAGTAAAACTCCCATTAGGAACTGATCATCATCAGTGTCCATAGCTGCCTTTCCATGATTTTTCCTGATATCCTTTTCCATGTTCTTATTCATGTTCTTGTTCATATCCTTGTTCTTGTTCCTATTAAAAACCCTATTCCTGTTCATGTTCTCAGTCCTATTCCTATTCATGTTCTCATCCCTATTTTTTTCCAAGCCATAATTACTATTCCTATCATTATTCCTGTTCCTGCCATTATTCATGTTCCTGTTCATAGCCCTGAACCTGAACCTTGGAACTTTTGCTCTACACCATCTGGTTGTATGTCCTTCATTATTGCAGTTATAACATTTTACATTGTTATTCCTTTGATATGTACCTATTTTCTGAATCCTATGTTGGACCAAACATGTTCCTGTTGTTAACCCTACAATTAACTAGCTTGTGCCCAAACTTATTACAAGAGCAGCAATACCCTTGAAAAAAATTACCATTTCTAAAATTTCCATTAACCTGTCTTGCTTGAGCCCTACACTGTGAAGCCATGTGTCCAAACCTGTGACATGCAAAACATCTTCCATTGAACTTTCCTTTGATGCAAAGTAAGTCAAATGAAATAATAATCAAATTAACTAACTTAACATTAGGTTTAAGACTAATGTTTATATAATACAATGAATAGTAAACCTAACTAATTCCCCACTAACCAAGCTAACAAATGCGTTAGGCTAGGTAGAGAGTTAGGTTTAGGATTGACTACCCTAGGATATTTAGGCTAGTTACCATTAGATATTTAGGACAGTAAATATCTATATGCTAGAAAGTAAAACAGTAAATGTAGAAATAAATCCTAAGTAGTGTAATGCAATACACTAGCTTATTTTACCTAGTGGAGTAAATGGTAATTATCCCAAGTAATGGAATATTACTCTAACATCCCCCCTTATTACATTATTTTGGTAATACATACATATCCCTCTATACAACAATATTTGGGTGAAGTATATAACTACCCCAATACAATGAAGAAGATGTTGATTTCCTGGTTTTTTGCTCTGTCACAGTGCTTTGGCTGCTCCTAAGCAAAAAGTGGGTCATTCCTCACTATGTCTTCACGCCAACGAATGTCCTTATGGTAATCACATCATCCAACCGATTTGCATGGGTAACCAGTCGCTGCAATCGCTAGGTGTAGTAGAATAGATCACTTCATACAAGGTTCATTCATTTACAATATGAATTTGCAAAATATAAGGTAGCTAAGGTGTCGGTCATTGTCAAAAATGCACCCTTATAAGTTCCCCCCTTCTTGTTGCAAAACATAGTGTAATTAATTTCTAAAGGAAGTGTGACTAAGGTGTCGGTCAAAGCCAAAAATGCACCCTTATAAGTCATCTTCCCTATTTACAAAAAACAATGAAGAAAAGAAATGGATATCCCCCCTCAATTGCAAAAAGTGTGCAACGCAAGAATGTTGTGAAGGATTTTACAAATATTGCCTCCTAGACAATTGTACACCATAAAAAATTGCTCCTCTTGTTACAAGTGCTTCAAACACCTAGAATTTGCTATTTATGAAGACTAAAAGAGGTACAAGCACCCCTTAATGCAAGGTCTTCAAACAAAATACTTATGCTATTTATGAAGCCTAAAAGAAGAGTGAGAGAAAATGGTGCTTTTACCCAAGGGACACGTGTTTTCCCTCTACAAAACTGTTTTAGAAATTTAGCACTCCTTGTGCTATCTTTGAACCAGAAACAGAATCAGAATGAGACACTTCACAAGAAATATGGCTTCTATGTTGTGCCTTTGCCATTTTAGTTTTGCTTGTTTTGAAACCAACACTGAATGGTGTCTTGGTTTTCATTTTACAATTTTTGCAAAACTATGTTTTCTAGGCAATTTGATCAAAAAATTTCACCAATTTGTCCTTTCTTATTGCAAGTACTTCAAGCATGATTGCTATTATGAAGTCTAAAATAAAATGTTTAATGTTGATGAGTTGGACTTCTCTGATTGCCTTTACAAGTTTTATTTCCCTCTTATCAAAATCTATGTTTGAAGGAAGAAAGGAATTATCCCCCCTTAGTGCAAAGGATTGCTACTTTTAAGGTTCCTTATTTTCAAAAACTTGTTCTTTCTTTTGATTACCCTAAGAGAGTATCAAAATATAATTCACTCAAACAGATATTTAATGGCACCTGCCTTAACTCCCTTCAAGAAGGATGAAAAAGTTTGAGGAAATTAATCCAAACAAATAAGAGTGAATTAGGGGTTTTGATGATTTATGAGAGAATATCAAGTAATTGTGGCTTTAAATCTGTGCAAGGATTTAAACAAATTTGTGAAATTTTGGGGTTTAGTGTGTTCTTGATTCTATGACTTATAATTGCAAAAGAAATAATGCAATAATCAAACAAGAATGCCCACAAAATTCTTATCACCTAGGTGTCGGATGCAACCGAAAATGCACCTAATTTGCCAATAAAGGTGTCGAGTAAAATCGAAAATGCACCTTTTAATTTTTGCAACAAAATGTGTATTTGTGTTGTGCAAAAAAAAATGATATTTTTATGTCTCCTACTTTGTTTTCCAATTTTGCAAAAGAAGTACAATGTTGTCTTCTCCCCTGAATTTTGCAAAATTAACAATTTTGAGCACTCCTTCCAAGACAAGTTGACACACAACCCGCATTTGGAAGGCTTCCAGAACCAATCAACAAACAACTTGGTTTTTTTGATGGACCAAAGGTTACAATTACTTCTCAAATTTTTGTAAAAAAGAATGTGCAATTTTATGTCTTATGTCCCCCTTCGAAGAAAACAAATGCACATTTTGCCTTTCGAAATTGACAAAAAAATTTCAGTCTCCTTGTTTGCTATTTGTGCAAGAAAGAATCAAATTTCTATGATGTTGTCCCTCTTGGATTTTGCAAAACTAACAAGGTTGAGAAGATTTTTCTTTATCCAGGGTCTATTCTTCATGAGATGTTTAACTTGTGCTCTCCAATCAAAGAATTAGTAAAAAAAATTGGGAGCAAAGTTTTAATAAAACTCTCAAAAAAAATATGCAACAGATTAGTGTATTGCTTTCTTGTCTATTTATCCCCTTGAAAGGAGAAAACTAAGAAAAACACTTAATTGTGTGGTTGCAAAAAAAATAGCCCTTAGGTATGAAAATTTTCTATTTTAATATATTAATTTAGTAAATTTCATTAATTAACTTAATAAAATAATATTTTAAGTTTTAAAAAACCATCTTTAATTAAAAAAATGATTTAAAAAACAAAAATTATCAGTAAATTAAGAATTTTAATTAAAAAATACTAAAAAAAATAAAAAATAAAAAATAACCTTATTATGTCCCCGATGGGAGTCGAACTCCCGACCTCCCGTCGGGCAGTGCCTTAGCGCTGGCCTTCCCGTCGGTCGGGCTAGTTGGCCCAACCTGAAGGGAAGGGAATGATATTCCCTTTCCCTTCACTCCTCGTGTGGGTGGGGAAAAATGTGGGATTTATCCCACATCGCCCGTGCGGGGGTTGATCCGGGGTATAAAAGGGCTATAAAGCCCTTAGAATATTGACTGCCTTCAAGAAGTCACCCCACCCCCTTTTTGGTTGCCGCCACATGGCACGGCCAAGTCGAGTCAGGTGGCACGTGGTAGTCCGCCATGTGTCATTGGCATGTCAGGTCTGGTGACACGTGGCTTATCTGCCATGTGTCACGTCCATCTTTGTCCTCGTCCTGTTGTTGTCTAGTGGTTGTCCACCATGTGTCATGTCTGGAGACACGTGTCATGTCTAGTCTAGGTCAAGTCCAGTGGCTGTTCACCACGTGTCATGTCTGGTCTAGTCCAGTCAGCACCACGAGGTGCGTGCCAGGGTCAGTGGTTGTTTGCCACATGTTTGGTTTTCGTCGAGGCCAGTGGTAGTGCCACGTCAGCACCTAAGTATCTATGCCTGAGGTCATTCACCACAGTCCAGTCTTGATCAAGGCCAGTGGCAATGCCATGTCAGCACCTTGGGATCTATGCCTGAGGTCGATTCAGTCTAGGTCAAGGCCAGTGGTAGTGCCACATCAACACCTCAGGATCTATGCCTGAGGTCAAGTCAGTCCAGGTCGAGTCTAGTGGCAGTGCCACATCGGCACCTCGGGATCTATGTCGAAGGTCGAGTCGGTCTAACACCTCAGGATATGTGCCTGGGTGCGCATGGATCCTTCTGGTCTATGTGGTCTGTTAGGTGTGTGTGCCACCTAGCACCTATTTTGAGCTAGGGTGCTCCTGCCCTGGCTCTAGTCGATGGTCATCGTGCCAGTCATCAAAAATTGGAGGGTCGCCTGCCCTCTCAGATTCTGATCGCCAGACGGTGGGTCGGTCCGGTCACCACCTGGGGGAGGGCACACCTACCCTCCTTAGGTGGTCGATCGTCAATTGTCGGTCCGGTCATCGGATAAGGAGGGCATGCTTTCCCTCTCTTTTCAATCATCGGACGACGAGTCCCACGGTCACCGACCCTCCTATGTCAGCCTGTCAGGCCTGACATGTCGGACAACAGAATGCTGTCAAATCTGTCTAGGCCTGTAGGTCGTCTCCCTTTGTAGCCTGGTGATGTGGACCTGTGGGTCCTCTCCCGTGGCTGCCCTGTGATATGGGCCTGCGGGCCCACCTAGGGATCATGCAAGTCCTGAGGGCCAACAAGGCCCTCGAAGATCGTGCCAGGTCCAGGTCAGGTGGAACGAGCAAAGCTCGTATTAGGCCACCCGACTGCGATGATACCAATGATGCAAAGTAAGTCAAATGAAATAATAATCAAATTAACTAACTTAACATTAGGTTTAAGACTAATGTTTATATAATACAATGAATAGTAAACCTAACTAATTCCCCACTAACCAAGCTAACAAATGCGTTAGGCTAGGTAGAGAGTTAGGTTTAGGATTGACTACCCTAGGATATTTAGGCTAGTTACCATTAGATATTTAGGACGGTAAATATCTATATGGTAGAAAGTAAAATAGTAAATGTAGAAATAAATCCTAAGTAGTGTAATGCAATACACTAGCTTATTTTACCTAGTGGAGTAAATGGTAATTATACCAAGTAATGGAATATTACTCTAACATCCTTGCCTTGACCTCATAGGTCCATTAGTATTTCTCCCCTTATGTTGATTCCTGTTTTTTGATTCTGTGCTATCTGAATTACCATCTGAAAACTTACTCTCTGAAGTACTATCTTCATCTAAACCATCTTCTTCTTGGGAGCTCATACTAGATTCCTCAACCTGTTCCTTTTGTTTCTTTCCAAAACCAAGACCTATTTTATTTGTTGTCTTTCTTTGATCCTTGATGATTGATTTTACCTTCTTGGAACTTTCTTCAAATCTATAAAGCTTCTCCTTATACTCTTTAGTTTCCTTTTTCAAGGAATCTACTTCATGTTTTAACTCTTTACACTCAAGAGACCTAGCTGCCAACTCTTCTTTGAGTTCATGTGTCTTTGCTATAAATATATCAAGATTCCCTATAAGCTCATCTCTTTCATAATGGCATTCATCAAACCTATTAATGAGTCTAGCATATTTCTTTCTTTCTTTAACACATCAAGAGCATTAACAAGTTCAGCCTCAAGATCTACTTCTCCCTTTTCTAAAACATCCTCTATTTGTTTACCTTTTGAAAAATCAATATCCTTTTCTAATTTCTTATCACTAGAGGTGCTACCTTCATCTAAAGCCATAAGAAGATCTTCATAATTTTTTGAAGCATCTTCATACATAGTATTACCATAATTCAAACCATCATTTGTACAATCATCCTCAAGATGACAAAAATTTCCACATATAAAGCACTTAAGCACAACAAATCTATTCCTCTTTTATTTTTCTTACTTTTTTGTTAGAAACAACATCTCATTTCTATCATCACTTGAATAACTTCCATCATCACTACTAGAAAACATACTTGCTTTGTCTATGTAGAAGATTTTCTTGTGTTTTTGGAAGTACCTCTTCCCTTGATAGTTTTGCTCATTTATGTTCTTCCTTTGATACCTATTCTTCTCATATTCCCTATGCTTATAATCCTATTTTTCTTCATCACAATCATCCTTGGGTTCTAGACAGTTAGTAGCATAGTGACCAAACTTTCCACAATTGAAACATTTAACAGATTTCATACCTTTGTGTTTTCTTCGAAACTTACCTTTCCTACTGTAGTTTGCTTCTTCATCACTATCTTCTTGTTGTTTACCCTTGGACTTCTTGGTAGATTTGAAATCTGCCTCCTTCTTAGGATTAGGTACCACTTTAGGTCTTAACTCAAAAGCTGCAAGTATACTATGAAGCTCATCCTTTTTCAATTTATCCAAATCCTTGGCTTCCTCAATAGCTGAAATATTTTCACTAAATATATTTGGAAGAGACCTCAAAATTTTATCACAAACATCATTTTCAGCAAGCTCAAGACCTAGTTCCTTCATGTAATTAACAACCTCATCCATACAAAGCATATAGTCACTAATATTTTCTTCATCATTCATCTTGAGTTGTTCAAACATACCTTTGTAATATCTCAATTTTGCTTTTATGACATTTGCATCACCTATATGAACCACTTACAATTGATCCCACATTTCCTTTGTTGTATTACAATGAATCACCTTTGTAAGATTTGCCTTTTGTAGACCTTTCAGAATTGCATTCATTGCCCTTGAATTGTTGTGATGTAGAAGTTTCTCATCTGTTATAGTAGGAGGAAGATTTGGAATAGTGTACCCAAACTCAACTGCTTCCCAAAATTCATTTCCAAGAGACATTAGATGAACCTTCATATTTATGCTCCATAGACCAAAATTTTTCCCATCAAGAATAGGTGTTGAATTACCACTTGTAAAATCCGTTGTGTTCTTTTCAAGATTTTTCTTCAAGCTGTGAAACTCTTTCGAAGGAACCTGCTCTGATACCAATTGAATAACACACGCTTATACTGAGAGGGGGGGTGAACAGTATAAGATTACTTTTTAACTTTTTCCTTTTACTTTATAAAGCAATGTAATGAACCAATAGCAAAATCAAAGTAGTAATCAAACCAGTGTACAAGTCATCACACAATTGAGACACCAATATAACGTGGTTCACCCAAGGTGGGCTACTCCACGGAGAAAATATTTCACTAAATTTTCTCAATCAAATCCTTTGGGAATCCTTCCCAATTACAATGTTTATGGACTTCTTGTCCAAAGAAGAATCCTTCCCTTAATAAAATATTTATGATCTTCCTGCCCAAAGGAGATGTCCTATCCCCCAAAGAAGTATTTATGAGCCTCCTACACAAAGGAGATGTCATATCCCCCAAATATCTGTAAATGATACTTTAGAAGATCACTGCCTCTTCTATCGCTAGCAGGTGGAACTCCTTTCCATAGAAGACATCATGTCCTCCTTGCTCTAGCTCTAGATACTTTTTTCCTCACTGATCACCTCCACAACTGCTCATCAAAACCTATACTAAATAAATTTAGTCAGTCCAACACAAGTCCTCTTAAACTCTATCACAAATTATTACAAAACTTAGTCCTCTATTCCAGCACAAATCTGCTCTTAAATCGCTGTCAAATATGTCCCAAGCTTAAGACAAAAGCTTGAACAAATCAATCACAACTGCTCACATGTCTCCACCAAGACTTCACCAAACTTGTCCACAAGTTCTTCAACAAGAACCTATCCAAATCAGTCCACAAGTTCTCCACAAGAACCTGTCCAAATCATTCCACAAGTTCTCCACAAGAACCTGTCCAAATCAGTCCTAGCAAGCTCACCAAGAACTTGCCCAAATCAGCTCAAGCAAGTTTACCAAGAAAATTGCCCAATGTGAACTCACAAAGAGGATTGTTAGAGACCCAATGTGTTTCATCCAATCATATCAAATCAATCTTATAGAAGCATAAAGATAATTGTTAGAGACTCAATATGTTCTATCCTTAAAATTTTAATCTCAACTCAAATAAATCTCATAGAAGCACAAACAGAATTGTTAGAGACTCAATATGTTATATCCTTCAACTCTCAATCTCAACTCAAATCAATCTCATAGAAGCATAAAGAGAATTGTTAGAGACTCAATATGTTCTATCCTTCAACTTTCAATCTCAACTCAAATCAATCTCATAGGAGCATAAAGAGAATTGTTAGAGACTCAATATGTTCTATCCTTCAACTCAAAAACAAACTCTTTCTCAAATCAGAATAAATATAGAAGTAGTATAATTTCACAAGATATTGAACCACAACCCAACAATTATCAATAATGCTATATCAAGGAATCAACTCCTCCAACATAGAAACATAAATTGCTATCAAACCCTCGCCAAGTTAGTTTTCAAGAAGTCAAAGCAATCTCTCTCTAAGCATCAAAAAGGGATTCAAGATATTTCCAACTCCTCTCAAATGGGAATGCTCAACTTAACCACACAACCAAGTTTATCAAGCAAAGTACAACTTGATAAAATCAAATATCAAAGGAGCAAGCCCAACTCATGTATCAAGTAAAGTATAACTTGATCAACTCAATCTCAATGGATGCAATCTCAACAACCAAACTCTCAACAACAAAACAACTCAATTAGGGTTTCAAAAACTTATAGCAATGGCACATACTTCTCACTCAAAAAACCTAAAGCAAACTTCAAATGCTTCCACTCTCATAAACCAAAATTATGCAATAACTCATAAACTCATCATGATCTCATAATGTATAATCAATACTTCCACTTTCAGAAAATAAGATCCACTCCAAATAAGGAAACTTAATTTAATCCTTTTCACTCCAAACTTATTTTCATAAAACCATCAATCAATAATAACCATGGAAGAATGTGCCCATACCGTTACTTTGATGAAGAAGGAGAACTCAAAATCTGTCACAACACTAACTCTCAATTTGCCACAAATTAGAGTTAGCAACAATGGAATAATGCACAATGATAAGAGTCCTAATAACCCCTTATCACTCCAACTCATCAATAATCAAAAATCACAAATATACATATCAACAATATTCCTTTACACCTTATAACTCCTACTTAATATATCACAAAATAACTTCAACCTCAAAAATAATTACAAGAGAATATCCACTCAATAACTCCAAAGGCTTTCTAACCCCAATATGACATTAAGCACAATTATTCCTTAAACCCTTATAACTCCTAAAATACATTTACTTCTAAATGCA
This sequence comes from Wollemia nobilis, assembly GCA_028583015.1. Lineage (NCBI taxonomy): Eukaryota > Viridiplantae > Streptophyta > Pinopsida > Araucariales > Araucariaceae > Wollemia > Wollemia nobilis. The sequence continues at coordinate 1,685,478 of JAQPPZ010016361.1, forward strand.
TTTACCACATAAACATTAAGCGTCAATAATAACAATGTCAAAGCAATATTTCTATTTAACCTTATACCTCCATCCAATTACCAACAATAATTTTCCAAGTCAAATCAAATATTCCACATTATCAACAAAATATTTACCTTGGCCAAATATCAATTCTCCAACCTTAGGAGAAGTGTGAAGACACCAACATAAGTGCCAAAGTGTTTCTGCCTCCTAAATTGTGGCCCAAGGCAACTGCTGTACCACGTGCACAAAAATCCATGACCAAAAATGAAACATGCCCAATGTGAATCGATATTGACACCTCTACCTAGCGAGCGCCTTCGCTCCACTGCCATCGTCGTTGGATAACAAGTGCCCAATGAAACTCTCAAGTGCCACTCATCGTTTTACCTTCCCTTTGCTCACAGAAATTAAATAAAAATAGATTTGTCTTCCTGATAGGCATACAAAATTGAAACTTAAACATAGAGCAATACGAAACTCAAAAATCATAGAGCAATCCGAAATCGAAGGTCACAGAGCAATACAAAATCGAAGGTCATAGAGCAATACGAATTTGAAGGTAATCACGCAAATCAAAGGTGTATTAAACCTTAGGAATTAATACCCTTTAATAGTCTTTTGCATCCCATGCAAGTTGACATCGGCGCTCCTTCCAAACAAACGACATCGACGAGGTAAGTCTTTTACATGAGTGCCGCTAAGGGTTTAGAAACCCTTTCAATGATAATTATTAAATTAATAATTATTATTTTATTAATAATAAACTTAACTTAAAACCTTTTCAAAGGTTTGATTTAATTTATTTATTAATAATCAAAATGGACTTTTAAGGTTTTTTCAAGGAGTAAAACCTTTTCATTAAGCCAATATGGTTTTAATAAAAACCCTTAATGATTCCAGATGGTTTTAAGAAAAACCTTTAACCTTGTCACCATGGTTTTAATAAAAACCCTTAAACAAACATCATGGAACTTTCAAGACCTTTTTGGCACCAAACTCTTTTTTACATCAGCACAAATTCCTTTTGACATCAACACAAACTCCTTTGGACATCAATGAAAACTCACAAACATGAAGCTAGGCAACATACCCAAAATTGCCAATACTTGCACCTTTGGATGTCTTTGATAGTAGAGATGCATCATCAAAACCATGGTATAAAAATATTCAAAACTTTCTCTAAAATGGCTTAATTCTCAAAGGCTTCGATCATAATCAACATAGACTTTTACGCAAAAGAGTAGTCTGCTTTATAATTTTGGGTAATACCCTATATAGGCACTCTTTTGAAGGAATTTTTTTGATATTCTTAAATGTTGAAGAGACCAAACTAGCTCTTAGTGAGGCACACGAAGGGTATTGTGGAGGCCATTTTAGTGGCAATGCCATTTCCAAGAAACTTCTTTGAATAAGATATTATTAGCCTTAAATGGATAAGGATGCATGTGATTTTATCTGTAGATGTGACAAATATCAGTGACATACCAATATTTTCCATGCTCCTTCCCAAGAACTTTAGGCCCTCTCTTCCCCTTGGTCCTTCTCTATGTGGGGCCTTGACATCATAGGGAAGGTTAATCTCATTTATTTTGATGGTCACAAGTTCATAATAATAGCAACTAAATACTTTACCAAGTGGGTGGAAGCTATGCCATTAGCTTCTTCTACAAGGGTTCAATTTTTAAATTTCATATTTAATCTAATCATATGTATATTTGGAATCCCTTCTATGATTGTTTTAGACAATGGTACTTGTTTCAAGAATAAGTATATACACAAACATTGTACACAATATAATATCTAGCATAGATGGTCTACTCCTTATTACCCTCAAGGCAACGACCAAGCAAAAGCATCTAACAAAATATTAATCAAAATTCTAAAGAGGTTGGTTAATAAATTTGGTCGATGCTAGCACATCCAGTTGTATCTAGCCTTATGGAATTATAGGACCAGTGTACAAACACCTACAAGTGCTTCCCCTATTGTCTTGGTCTATGGTGCTGAAGTTGTTTTCCTCTTTGAGCAAGAAGTATCCTCTTTAGGGACTCTGCTTCAAGACGCAAAAATAGGAGACAAATATCGTGTTGGAATTTTAAGTCAACTAGAAATTCTAGATGAAAATTGTGTAAATGCCTTAGAGCACCTCCATGCTTATCAAGAAAATTTTAAAAGGTCATATTCAAAGAAGGTTCATAGTCGATGTTTCAAGGTTGGCGATCTTGTTCTCAAATAAAATCAGAAAAAATACCAATGCTCGAATAGATATTAGAGGAAAATTTCAACCAAATGAGTTAGGAACTTTCATCATGACTAAAATTTTTGGATATGGTGCATATTGTTTGGAAACATTAGAAGGAAAAGAACTAAAAGAGCCAATGAATATAACACACCTAAAGAGATATTATGCATGAGCAATATTGCATATTGTACATAAAATATTTTACATTCAAATCATCATGTGTACATAAAACATTTTGCATAACCCATCTTGTACATAATCCATCATTCTAGATTTAGGTTGCATCGCATAATCATCATCATGAATCAGATAACTTGCATTTTTGCATATTACAAGTTTATAGTTTACATTTTGTATTTTGATTAGCCCATTTGCTTGTGATATATGTTCATATTTATCCATCATGTCATTTCTAGACAAAGGCCTTCATATTCATGGTTAGTCTTGGTCTTTTTGAGTGTTTAAGAGTCTCTTTTGAACCCATCACATGATTCATATTTTAACAAATTCTTGATCCTTGATATTGATTATAATCTCTCTTGAACCAAAGCACATTTTATCACTAAGAAAATTTTTGAGTCTTGGGACTTGACCATGCTACTTTTGGAACCAATCACTTATCACACTTATTAATAAAATTTTGTGTTAGGAAGGATGATGCCATGATTGGATTGAACCTTGAAGCAAAAAATTCTTCTTGCTTATCCAATTATGCACATAGTTCTGGATGGAAGTGTAATCCTATCCTTACTACTTACTATTTTTAGTTTTATAAAATTTGTAAAGATATATATCTTTACAAAATTTTACAAAACTAAAAAGAGTGAGTAGTAAGGATAGGATTACACTTCCATCTAGATGGTTGTGCAGTTCTATTCCCCAAAGCTTTACTTATTTTTCACAAAAATAATATCATAATAATAGAGTGAGTAGTAAGGATAGTATTACACTTCCATCCATATGGTTATGTAGTCTGACTCCCCAAAGCTCTAACTCTCTCAATAAAGGTAAAATACAAATAATAATGAGTCTTTGAGTAGTAAGGATAGGGTAAAATTCTCATCAAGACTTGATTTGAGTGGTTGAGAATCTGATTCTCCAAATATTGGAGACCCTAATAAAGGACTATGATGCATGGCAACATGTCTCTCTTGAAGAGACCTATGAATGCACATAAGGACAAGCTAGCTTCTTGGTTCTCTCTATAACTGGTTTACTCCTACCTTGCTCAATATTGGTTAATGAATTCATTTTGCACACACAATGGTTCTTAAATTGGCTTGCATCACTACCTTACTCAAAAATGGTTAATGAATTTCAAAAGCACACACATTGGTTCTTGATAAAATTGCATCATAATCAAGTTCAATATAGGAAATTAACTCATCGACCACACACATTGGTTCTTAATAGACTTGATTTCATCTCAAGGATATCCAAGATTCTCCTTGAATGTTGATTGGTTAATGTCATTATATTTGTAGACACCCAAAAGTCACACATTGCTACTTCTATGTATCCATAGGTGATTCCAGACATCCCTAGGCTATTGTAGGCTATCATAGTCATGTGTAGTCATGCGTAGTCAGGCGTAGTCATGCGTAGTCATGCGTAGATTGCCATAGTTTGCCATAGCAATATGTAGACTTCCATATACTACTCCATCGACTTTCAGGTCCTAAACCCTCATAAGCCTTCAAAATCACATCCCATGCATTGGGATATCCTCCGATAGCCTATTTGCACTCAATTGAGGCCCCCATGGGGTATTAGTTGACCAAAACAATTAACAAGTCAATACCTAAAATCTAATTTAATGTTGACTTCACTTAAGTCACCTTTTTAGGGCAAATTTGATTAAAAGAACCCTTAATCTTGATTAACACTAATTACATCCTCCCACATGTGTGAAATTAGGGTTTGTTAAGATATTTCTTTAATCATGTCCTAAATTGACTTAAGACCTCCTAATCAGGATTAGCCCTAATCCATCCTCACACATGTGTGAGGATGGAATATTTCCCATAAGGAATGTGATGTTGCCACATTGCATTTCCTAACCTAACCCTAGTCAGAATCAAACCTAGGTTTAGTCTATCTAACCCCCCCTGCACCTTGCCTTTGCCTATAAATAGTGGGTCCTAAACCCCTAATTAGAGATCTCTCCCAAATTCAACAAAGCATAGAAACTCTGCAGAAATGGAAAGTGAACATTGAACAGTCAGTTCTCGATGCACACAATCAGATTTTGACACCAGACAGAGGCACCCCAGCTGCCTAGGAATCGATCCACCGAAGCAATTTTGCACAAGGGACCTCACAGCTCAGATCGCCCCTTGCCCCATGAATCTGGCCCTAATTCACCCCTCGGGTGGCGAAGTGGGTCTACAGGGCCCCAAATCACCCCATATTTGGGAGGTAAGCTCCGTTTCACCATATTATCACCTTTTGCATATTTTATTCCAGTTTTTATCATGTTTTTATAGTCATTTCATCTTCATAAATATGGGGCCTGACTAAGGCAAGCCCCCCATCACACTAACCCCCTTTTGTAGGTTCTTCATAGGTTTAGCAAATCTGAAGAGGAAGAACAACATCAAACAAACAACAACCATGCGAGTGGCCCACATACAAAGAAGCCCACCTACATTGAGGGATGATTGAAGAAGACATCAAATTGATTGTAACATTGTTAGGAAAAGAAATGGATAAAGGGCATCATGTCCCTCTTGTAACACGTATCTCTTAATATCAATGAAATTACAGTTTCTTTGTTTAATGCATCATTGTGTTTTGTGTTAAATTATCAAATGTCATTTTCTACCCATTTCATTCTGGCACGCCCGATGGGACCCCCACAATGGATAATGCTTGGTTAACTATTTTAAGTAAATCTGATATTATCCTCTATTTCTTTGTGTTGTAGGTACTTAATCTGACCTTCACATGGATTTTTCAAGCCTTGGGAACCTTCTCAAGCCCTCAGAATAGAGATTTGAGGCCTTTAGACCCAATTTGCCCCCCGAGGGGCAAAGTGAACCAAATAGCCTCAAAACCCCCCAAAATTACAGGGGTGACTCTCATAGGGCCAAGCAAACCCTCCATAGCATAATATTGTAGGTATGGCCCATTTTTACCCCTCTATTGCTTAATATTTTGAAAGCAAAAAGCATGCACTAGTTAAATAACAATTTCTAGGTGTAGATTTGCTTTCATTTCAAATTAGTAGGATTATTAAATTTCTCTAAAGTTTTAAGACCTACAACTTTCTAGCAAGTTCTTAAAATTTATTTTCAAATAAATTTACATTTCCTTTAGTTTTTTGCATGTAGTACAAGCCTACCTTATTTCCCCCTTTATTTATAGCATCTATCGCTAAAATAAGTGTACATTCTAATGGTTAAAATTAGGGTTTCCTAATCCCCTTCTTCTATGTCATCTAATTTTTGAAGCATATTGTAATCTATAGCTTAAATCAGGGTTTCCTAATCCCCTTTTACTTCACACACTTGGATTGCATGTTTCCATGCTTTGCAAAGTAGATTAATTTGTTTTATAAAGGCATTTAGGACTAGACCATTTCTTTGCAAAGAATACAAGTTATCTAATCATTTGCTTTTGAAAAGGCATTAGGATTAGTTTTCTTTTGAAAAGGCAATTAGTTAGTTTCTTACCTTGCATACACCGTTAGCAAAACACAAACCCACACACACTCACGTGGTATTTAAACAAGTGGTGAGATTGGACTTCATCCCCAATCCATCGCTCGAGACTGGTGTGGATCGAGTTTCACTCTCCATCAGCTCACCCCCTAGACACCTAGCAGCCCCACAAGAGTGGTTTTTTGGATTTCATCACTAGAAAATCCCCCACTTTTGTGATTGGGCCCTGGATTTCATCACCAACGGTTACCTACGGAGTGGGATAGGATTAGACGCCTTCATCCACAAGGCTCATATAATTTATGGAATTGGTAACTATCATTCTTGACTAAGCCCGCCCGAGGGTGAAGCGAAAGCATGGGTATGCCAATAGCAGGTCTTAGACAGTGCCACCTCTTCTCATGAGAGGATATAGTGAACTCACTTCAGCATAGTGGGTTCCCCCCCTTTAGGATATCATTTTACCGTACCTTCCATACAGGTCACCATTTGCACATTGTGATACCATTCTATTTTGTGCATCTTTGGGTGTTGTAGGAGGTTTGATATTGATGACATTCCTGATTTGCTAGAGTATTCACTCCATTACCCATGATTCTACATAGGGAGTATCAACATTACAACACAAAAAATGAACAAAACACTTTTACTTTTTCAGCATTTAGAATTGATTTCGGTCTACCATTGTTTGCATGATCATAGACCGATCTCAACACATTACACTATATATTGTTTTTCTACACACAACATGTCACTTACTTTACACTCACATTAGACACAGTTGAGTCTACATCACACAGGGTTTATTCCTAAAACCCCTTTTACACATGCTACTATGCTTGTGGTCACCCGTAGTAGAGCGCATGAGCAAGCACGCTCTATGGAGGAATGGCCTCCCCCTTCCTCTAGTCAGTCCACTCTTACTCCTTCGATCATGAAGGGGAAGATCATAGACACATCTGATTCACGCATAGAATCCGATGTACAACTCACACACATGATGCCTCATGATGAGACATCAACCTTGAGTGAAGCCCTTGCTACTTCACTCGTAGAGGATTACCCGCTCCTTTCAGCCCCATCCTCACCTAATCCACCGACCACGTTCTATGACCATGTAATCTACATAGCACCAGGAAAACCTCCTCCATTCTTTACCATAGATGAGGAGGTCATGCCTACTTCACCCACCTTTGCACATCCCTTCTTCCAAAATCTATCTCAATCCCTTTTTGAGAATGATTCCTCCCTCCTAAACCGTACCCATCCTGAGGTCACATCATTCACCCCTACCGTAGGAATGGTGTCTGACCCATCCTCCTCCACTATAGGAAGCCAGAAGCCATCCTTCCAAACTGCACAACAAATCCCTACCCAATAGGAACCGCAAGCATTCCCTCAAACCTCACACCCATACTCTTCACAAGAGTACCAACCATCATCTTCCCAAGAGCCATTCTTCACCATATCTGAAGGCACCTCCCAACAGCCCCTTCAGAAGCAAGATGCACAAACCCAAGAGGGAGTGTACACATACACTTTCCCCTCAACCCAAGCTCCTACCTCGATAGCTTATCCCACATTTTGGTAGCTTTCCCACCAATCTCCTAGGTATCCGGAGTGTACGATACCCAACCTTTAGAGCCACCTTTGCCTACGATGACCTTTAGGATACCGCCACCTCCTCCTTTTTAGGCTCCCACTACCAATCTCCATCCTACCTATGGACCGAGACCGACAGCTTACCCACCCACTCAGCCAAGCTATTCCACGTAGTTTAGCTTCCCTACTTCCTACCCTCCAAGACAGAGATAGATCCCATCCTTTGATACCTCATCTCGACCACCCCTAGTACCGGTAGCTCCAACACCTACACCATTACCAGCTGCACCTAGCTTCTTTATGCCTCCTCCAGCTTGGTCATCACCACCTACGGCCCAACCATTACAGTAGGCTCCAACCCAACAAGTACCTATGCCACAACCACATGCTTCCCAATCACAATACTATTACCCACAATAGACACCTACCCCACAACCTAGTGTGCCCATAGATATGATAACACATGTCACCCAATACCCACCTTACCAAGATCAGGCACAACCATACTCTTCACAATACTAGGAAGAGCAACAATACCAGTATCCACCACATCCACAGGGTCAACCTACCATAGCTCAGTCCCCCACTTCTATGACACCCAAACTTCAACTCTTACGAGATGAAGTTAAAAGGCTAAACGTGTGCATCGCAAGCTACGGACAACAAATGCCAACCTATGATACATTCTACAATGATCCAGGTCATACTAATATGCCTCCTCCAACACAAAAATTATATCATACTAATGCACCCCCTCCATCCAAACCGCAATGAGCCCGTGGTCCCCATCCTCCATGTCGACATCGCAATTGGACTCCACTTTTTGAGCCTCTTCCTACTTTATTCCAGAGGCTATTTGAGGCTGGCCATGTTACATTACCAGACATTCGACCCATCAATCCAAATTGACCCAACCCTCATGGGCACATCGAACATACCTTTTGTGTTTATCATCGCCATCCAGGTCACGATGTCCATTCTTGTCGCACCTTTCATGATTTAGTTGAGGACCTTATCGATAATGGTACCATTCCAGTTTCAAACCTTGTCACACAAAAGGGTCAAAAGTTTCAAAAGGTTACACCCTTTACCTTACCCTCATCAAATCAAGTCAATCGCTAGGTTCAAAAAGGTGCCATCCTTTTGTCAAAGGTTACACCCCTTGCCTTACCTTCATCATAGTTGTTTTTCCAAACCTCAGGTTTTTCCAAAATCCTCAGCTAAAATTTTGGAACATTCTTTTTAGAATCCCTTAGCAACTCAGGTTTTTCCAAAATCCTCAACTAAAATTTTGGAACATTCTTTTTAGAATCCCTTAGCAACTCAGGTTTTTCCAAAATCCTCAACTAAAATTTTGGAACATTCTTTTTAGAATCCCTTAGCACCTCAGGTTTTTCCAAAATCCTTAGCTAAAATTTTGGAACATTCTTTTTAGAATCCCTTAGCAACCTAGGTTTCCCAAAAAACCTCAGTAAAACTTTGGATAGGTTTCTCCAAAAACCTTAGCAAAAATCTGGATAGGTTTGTCCTAAAAACCTCAACAAAAATAGCCTAGCCTAGCCTAGCATAGTTATAGCACACTCACAACCTAGCACATGCATAGCATTCACATACACCACTACATGTTAAACCACACAACTTTTGTCATCACCCAAGATAATCCCCTTTGATACATGATGAACAAGAGTTATCATAATTCATGCACAACCAAATGGATCATGCTCTTAACTGAATTTGACCTAGAATTCATCTCCCAAAAATCCATCAAAGGGCAAGTCATCACCGACCAACTGGTCGAAGCCCCTCTAACTGACAATCAACCCCTCATCATCCAACTCCCTGATGATTCTATCTTCCACATAACAGAAGCCGAAGAATATGTCGAACCAAAAGTCGAATCTGACCTCACCATGTTCTTCGATGGTTCTAGATGTCTCCATGTTGGGGGTGCAGGCATTGTCTTCTTCACACCTGAAGGAGAACCACTCCCATTTTCATTCAAACTTGACTTCCCTTGTACTAACAACAACGTAGAATATGAAGCCCTAATCCTAGGACTAAAACAAGCACACTCTATGCATATAAAATGCCTCCACATCATAGGTGATTCACTCTTGATAGTCAATCAAGTGCAGGAACTCTGGCTATGCAATTGCCCAGTCCTCCAAAAGTACAAGAAAATCACACAACTCCTATCCCAATTTGAGTGGTATGACCTCGAAGCCGCTCCATGATCATCAAACCATTTTGCAGACACTATGGCCTCCTTAGGGTCCCTCATCCTACAAAACCCAACATCTGACACAACATCTATATCCATTCATACACTTACACAATCTGCTATATCACCCACACCTCCCATAGATGATGGTGGTGTGTATGTGGTAAACATCGAACCTCATGACCCATGGTTCTCATAGATCAAAGAGTACATCAAACTAGGATTTCCTACCATGTGATTTACCCCATGCCCAATGTCGAACCTTTAAACAAAGAGTGATCTGCTACACCTTGCTAGGGGACATCCTTTATTACCATAACTATGATGGCATGCTCTTGCATTGCCTAGAACCACAAGAATCACAATGGGTTGTACAAGAAACCCATGATGGTACTTGTGGTGGCCATTTTAGTGGCATGGCAATCACCAAATGCATCCTTCGTATGGGCTACTACTGGCCCAAAATGGAGCAAGACTATTGCGAGTATGTCAAACATTGCATCAAATGCCAACAACATGCCAACCTAACACATTTACCATCCCAAGCACTTCAACCTATCCAGTCCATGTGGCCATTTTCCCAATGGGGCCTAGATCTAATTGGATAAATTACACCTGCCTCCTCTAGCAATCATAAATTTATCATCATAGCAATAGAATATTTTACCAAGTGGGTCGAAGCCATCCCACTGGTCCAAACCACAGGAGCCAAAATAGCAGCATTCATCATAGAGCATATCATATGCCACTTTGGAATTCCCTCCCAAATCATTTTTGATAATGGGAAATCCTTTAAAAACAAGATTATCCGAGCCCTATGTGATAGATTTCACATACACCATAGCTTTTCTACCCCATATTACCCTCAAGGAAATGGCCAGGTAGAAGCCATGAACAAAACCATCTACTCCATTCTCCATAAAACTATAGCAGAGTCTCACTAGGACTGGCATAATCAAATACCCCTAGCATTGTGGGCATATCGTACGAGCATTCGTACTCCTACTAGGGCAACACCTTTTTCACTTGTATATGGGGTAGAAGCTATCATGCCCCTTGAGCTTGAGATACCCTCCTTAAGGATATCTATGAAAGATTTCATTGACGATGACACCGCTCACCAAGCTCATCTAGATCAACTAACACTTCTCGATGAGCATCGCATCCATGCCATCGAGCACACATGAGTCTATCAAGATCACCTTCATCATGCCTACAATAGTAAGGTACATCAACGTGAGTTCAAAATTGGTGACTTGGTTCTCAAAGAGAACCAACAAATCACAAGTCAACCTCACCAGTAGCATGATAAATTCACCCCAAACTGGTTGGGCCCATTCATTATCACACACAAATACGGTTCAAGAGCATATCGTCTAGCCAATATTGAAGGCCTTAACGACCCTGAACCCATCAACATCTTGCACCTTCATGCATTCAATGCATGATGCACAAACACATTCACCATCATGAGTGCCACATAGTATTAGTAGTAAATCACTAAGCACATCACCATGTAGATATGTTATTTTGCTTTATTATTTCTCTATACATGTATGTTTCACCTTTCTATCATTTTTATGCTATAGGTATTTGTTTTTCCTTTTGTAGGACTCACATCATCAGTAGGAGAGTACTACAGCATCCTCACTCACCACCATGCAGGACCATCCATAGCCACAACATAAACCCATCACACCGGCTGATCTAGCCCGACCACCAATCGCCCTTCATACCAGGTGCTCCTCACATTCATCCCATTCAGGTCATCATACCTCACCTCGACACCATTCCCCTCGCCAGTGAGGTTCATCCTATTCACCACACTCTGGAGACAACCAGATCACCATGTCCTCTTTTGATGAAAAGGAGGAATCAGCCCAACCCCAAGAATGGGGGTCACCATCTCACCCATCTGACGATCTCAGACATCGCTATTCACCAACAAATCACCCCCATCATCCCATAGGAGCCTATCACCCACCTAATAGGGAGTATACACCTCATCCACCTCACCCTGCATTCCTACCCACTCCACTTCCCAATGGTGAGTCCACCTACTCCCAAGCTTTGCAAGCTCATGCTGCACAAGCTGCTCAAGCCACTCCATAGGTAGGCCTCTATCCCATGCACACCATCATTTGGGACCATCCCCTATGCCACCCATACTCTAGACACCTCCATCTCCCTATGAGGCTTGCCTTTCAAGCTCTCCAATCCCCATAGCCTTTCCATTCCTCCCCTTCATCCTCGAGGCCTTCTCCATCCTCCCATGCCTACCAAGCCACACCACACACATCTCGACCTCCATCACCACCCTCACCAACACAAATACCACCGCACCATGAGATACAACATCTCTTCTCCCGCATCGAAGCTCTAGAGCTACAAATGAGCCACTACCATTGCCATGTTCACCCATGCCAGTCTCCCATGACCCATACACCTTCACCTTCATGCAGATCCACCCTTCGATCACGTGCCCAACCTACATTGGATCCCTCGACCCATGCACCCATAGGCCTTCACCTTCATCACCTCCAGTAGAGCCTCGTATTTACCCCATGACATTCCCACTAACCCCATTATCAAAAATGTTTTACCACCTAATGCACCAAGGCCACTTGACTCTACCAAAGACTCGACCTATTGATACCTCATGCCCTAAACCGCATAACTATCATGCGAGCGAATACTGCATCTACCACCGTCGACCAGGCCATGATATTGAAGAGTGTAGAAGATTCAAAAACCTAGTGAACAACATGCTACATGGTAACCGCACCATCACATCACCTTCTCATACACGTCCTGACTCACATAGTTTTGCCCACCAGTAGGTCTTCTTATATCCTTCTTCCACTTCCTCATCCATATTTCTTCTAATTTCCTCACGTAGCTACATGGCCCCCTTTGAGCAATTGTATACCTATGTTAATTCACTCTCCTCTTCTATCATATTTTGGACTTTGGTAATCCCCTCTTCTTGTTGGTTACCAAAGTCTATTTCTTCTCACTTCTTCCATCTGTACATTCTACTCTTACATCTTCCCTCGTTCGATGACTATTACACACATTTTTGTAGCTCATAGCTTGTACACCCACTACACACACACCCCACACGTTGGGGCAACCATGATCATAGCATCATGCTTTTTGTCATCATAACACACACTACTCATCTGTAGATAAATTTACCATAAAATTCTTCATCTTCATGTTACAAACTTCCTCTTGTAGATATTGCATTCCCCCACTTGCATCATTTACATTTACATCCATTGCACATATTCATATGCTTTATATTTAGACTTTTAATTCATGTTTGTACATTCTTTCCCAAAATGTGCCTTAGTAGGAGTAACAAATGCACTTGTTAGCATCACCACCTAGATGTCCATTCCTCCTTTTTAGGGTCAGGATATACATAGGTGTCATGTTTGACTTTGACTACTCTTTAGTTCAGTCAATCTAGTGTCACCCATAGCTACCAAGGCTTGTACATTCTTCTTATGGATCTTTAGGCTGGTTCAACTTCTCTCATGGACCATACACAAATAGGTTATACATTAAACAATTTTGAGTCTAGGAAAGAGGACATCTTGAGTAGATATCGCCATCTAGCGAACGGTATCCCCTGCTCATCCTATCACTTGCATGGTCAACATACGACCTGGGGATAAACAAAGGGATCAAGCATAAGAAAAAATAAATGATTGGGTAGAAAATAAACTTCATCACCCATACAAAAAGAGCACCACAAATCAAAAAGAGAATAAAAATAAAGAAAAGAGTACCACAATCATTAGGTCAACACTAGAAGAGGGGCAGAAAACAAAAGGAAATGCCTCTTGATATCACCCATGTTATGCTTATCGCCTTTGGTCCTTAGGTTCAACATAACACCATGGGATGATTTCCATCGCTAGCAATAGGCTCCAAGAGCCTGCCTACCAGTGGAATAGTCTTACAGGTGGCAACACATCTGTAACATTAGCATCTCACTTTTGTATAGATCACTATTGTGGATGGATGAGCTAGCTAGTCCGGTAGCATCTACAATGGGTTAATCCTACCTCCCTCAAAATGGATAAATGAACCTTACACATGCACACACATAGGTCCATGATAGATTTTGAACCAGCCCGATTAATTATAAGTTGCCATAATACTTGTATAGCTAAGGGTCTGAGATTTGATTGTCACAACTATGTTAGTCAAAGCCATTACACATGCTTTACATTATCCAAATTCCCTAAAATCATGGGATGGATCGCATCCATACAGGTAAATGTCATGATACAAGTGCTTCCTTGGCGCATTTCAGTAAGTCCATACATGCATCCATGCATCTATGTCATACACACTTAGTATACATTACAACTATGCATTCATCCTACATGCATTTAAAATAGCAAATCACATTATTGCATTCATCTTACATGAATTCCAATATCAAATTACATCATTGCATTCATCCTACATGCATTCGATATCACATCACACTGCATTCAAAACATAATCATGCATACTACTCTACAATTCATTCATATGAAAGAACGATAATAGATCTAAACCATTCACACATATGCATCTATTTATCATACATACCTACAGATTATGTTGTACTACCTATGCAAACATAAAAACAATACATTTCAAAACATCAAAATGACACATGTATATATAACAACCAAAATCAAGGTATATATATATCATCCATACAAAATGTTCGAAGGCTACAATCTAGGACCATACCCATCATCTAGCATCCAAAATACCCATAGGCTACAATCATGTATATGAATCCTAACTACCACCACGAGCCTCCCCACGTCCCTCCCAGGCTCGCTCGCATCTCCATAGCCCTACTCGACTCTGCCATAAACTCTAGAATGGGATCTACAATAGGCTGCTCCATAGTAGGTAGATCCTACACCTCAACCCTAGCACCAACCTATGCTACTAGGGCAACACTATGCTGACTCTGATGAGAAGGTGCCCACACTCATGAATGTGTCCTAGACTATGACACCACCTGATCATAATCAGGTAATGGGATACCGTGCACTGTCAGAATAGTCTCACACAAAACCTTCTTTGCAGACTCCATAGCCAGCTGACCAATCAACCTCCCAATAGCCTACTCCTGCCTAGCCATCCTAGCCCTCAACTACTCCACCTCAGTCCCCTACCTAGCCATCCCAACCCTCAGCTACTCTACCTCAGCCTCCAACTATCAGACTCTATCCTGTAGCACCTGTGTCTCCTCCTCTACATCCTATCTCATCGAGATATTAACAGGAATCTATGGTGCCATACCAATGAATGCACCAATATCAATGGTGTCATCAATGTCACCCAAAATAGTAGCCCTGCCTCTTCCCTCCTCTCCTCCAGTAGCCTACCCCATATCCACATCGACATCTACAGGCACCTGCTCCACCCTCACGCCTTGGGTGCTCGCTCCACCACCCAAGTGGCATCGTGACCATCATAGAGGAACCTCCTCCTCATCACCAGCCACACCCTCTACCCTAGCTCGAGCTCCCCTACTAGCTCTCCCCTCTGGTGGAGGCACCCCAACATTAGGTGCCACCCATCGGTCAATCACGCCTCTACTAGGCTCCCAACTCTGCCATGCTCACCAGGCCTCAAACTCTGGAGTAGTCCCGACATTCTCCACATCCAGAATATCCATAGGAGGATCCCTCTCCCCAACCCAAGACTGCACCTCGACCTCATTACATCATAATAAATTGATAGGCTCAACAGGTTGCATCCTTTACCTCATATTCATCAAAATCAAATCAATTACTAGGTTCAAAAGGTTGCACCCTTTGCCTTACATTTTATCACAAACATTCTTTTTAGAGTCTTAGCACACTAGGTTTTCTCCAAAATCCTTAGCAAAAATTTTGGAACATTCTTTTTAAAAGCTCTTAGCAAATTAGGTTCCCCAAAAACCTCAGTAAAACTTTGGATAGGTTTCCCCAAAAACCTCAGTAAAACTTTGGATAGGTTTCCCCAAAAACCTCAGTAAAAATTTGGATAGGTTTGTCCCAAAACCTTAGCAAAAATAGCATAGCATAGCCTAGCATACATAGCCTAGCATTTCCTAGCATAGCACAACAATTTTTCACCTCTTTGTCCTCACAAATATTTTGCTTCCATGCACACCCTTCACAAGGCTTGAAATTGTGCATTCATTACTTCTAAAAGTAGGGTCATATTTGGTCTAACTTTTCACCTATCAAATCATCTCCACATTTCCTAAAACTTTCACCATTGTATCGGGCTTAGAAAGATCTTTCCAACAGTATAATATTTGTCCAATTTTGACATCGTTTGGTTCCCCAAACTACCAAAACACTACACATGTGTCAAATAGTTCAAAACCCTAATTCACCCCTCGGGTGGCGATTTAGGTCAAAATCACCCCCGGGTGGTGAACTCAGCTCAGACCTTCCAAAATCAACCAAGTTACCCCCAAAACCCTAGGAAATCATGCAAATTTCTTCTAAAACCCTAGGAACTTCCCAAAACACTCTTCTAATTTTTTTTTTGTCATCATAATCATCATGCATTGGTATCTTATCAATCATTGCATCATCAACTCATCGCATTCCATTCACCTCATTGTTGATTCCTCATTTGAGGGGGTATTCATATCCAATGTCAGCTTTGCATGCAATCACAACATCAAAAATCCAAAAGTGTGATTAGCACATTTGTCTACAAATTTTTTTGCTGAATATTATCATACGAAATAATCTCAATCCCAACTAGGCATGGGTTACATCAAGAGAGTTATGCATGACAATGGAAAGGTCATCTTGGCATTCATGGAGCACAATGAATGACATGGGTGACTAATTCAGTGCAACATTTGGAAGACTTCACTCTGGAATTCATGGAGCACAATGAATGACATGTTTGAATAATTCAAATGTTAACTAACTCAAATGGTTTGACACTTGTCACCATGTTCTCATCAATCAATCAACAACAAATATTTAGTTAGGCTTTTGTCCTAATCATACTTTTGGACCACGCTGATCTGGTCACAAAAGCAAAGCAATCAAAATTTGTCATTCTCAAGCAACTAGTATGGCATCGTAAATGTCATACGGACTCAGCAAAATCACATCATTGCATCCACAATCATTCATTTCCTTTTTTAGCATAGGCATTAGTATCTTGAGTTTGAAGCTCGATTGACTTTAATATTTCCATTAATGCCTCTCTATGCAGGGGAGATTGTTGAATGAGGTCATAGATCGATAACTTGGCAGAAGCCATTTTTAAACTGGTAGTTAATCGGCTACTCAATAACATGATGGGTCGTTGGCGTTGAGTAGAATTATTTAGCGGTTGTTGAGAAGTACTAGCATGTCGTTGGGTCACTGTTACCTTAGGTGGACTGGGGGTTTGTACAGGTGGTCGTGGTTCACCTGATTTGGTTGGTTCGCCCTTTGACCCCGGGTTACTACGTTAATAGTACCCACAAAACCTTGGTATTGTTGTACATGGTTGACATGATTAGGAGGAGTTACCTGAGTTACTCCCCCTGAATTTGTTGGAGCTTCCTCCCGATGTGGAAGGGGTGTTTGAAATACACCAAGATTTTGATTTTGTTGGGCTAAGGGGTTATCCAATTTAATGGCTCCAATCTCAATAAGATCTTGGATCACATGTTTGAAATTTGTACAATTATTGATATCGTGCCCATTTTGCCTATGATAAGGACAAAATAAGTACTCCTTGTAATATTTCCCCCTCCTAGATGGTTCTAAAGGTTTAAACTCAGGTAAAGTTAACTGATTTGTGCTATATAACTTGTTGAATATGACCGCATATGGTTCATCTAAAGGTGTGAATTGTCGCTTGGGACGATTTGTTTGCCAAGGTCGAGTTTCCATGGTTGGCCCAGTATTGTGAGCTGGTTGAGGAGGGGCGGGTACCGCATGATAAGCAATTGGTTGGGGTTGACTTTGCATTACTTGTTGTTGTTGAGCCATTATGGGCTGGCTTGCCACCACTTGATTAACTTGGTTAACATTTGAGGCTGAACTAGCCTGTGCTTGTTTGTTTTGGCCATAATTATTATTTCGTTGTTGGCCCTTTTGTTGCCATTCTTTTCTACGGGGTTTTAAAACACCCTCTTGGACTTTAATGTCTTCTATGATACTTGCTTGGGCCAAGGCCTCTTCAAAAGTCCTGTATTGTTGTAATTGGAGTAACCAAGAGATAGGTTTTAGACAACTCTGGGTGAACATTTTGGTTAACTCCTCCATTGGTAGGGAGAATGGCAGTTTATTAATGATAGCCCTCCAACGGTTTCCAAAGTCATAAACAATCTCATCGTCATGTTGCTTGAGCTTGTATAAGTCGGACAATGAAACTTTCCTTTGTACATTTAGGGAGAATCGTTCTAAAAACAGATTAATCAATTGCTCGTAAGCATAAATGCTATGGTGAGGTAAATGATTGTACCATTGTACAACATCTCCTCCTAATGTCTGAGGAAAATTTTTGAGCATAAGAGCGTCATTATTTTGGATTCTAAAGTAGGCATGCATGAATGAGCTCACATGTTCATGAGGATCCTCAGTTCCTCAAAATTTGTCAAACTTTGGTAATGTGAAATCAGTCGGATATGGCGGTGAAGGTACCGAAGGATGAATTGGTTGATTGATCAACGACCTTAGCGTAGGTTTCTGACTAGATGAGCCAGGCATGTTGAGCGTAAGGTTTTCAATCTATTGTTGCATAGCATGGAGTCGATAATATTCATGAAAATTTTGATTCATTTGATGATTATGATGATGCAATGGAGGAGTTGAAAAATGATGAGATGGGATGAAATTGCCTGGATTAGGCGGTGTGGAATGGACAGGTTGTTGGTATGGATGATACCGAAAAGAAGGTGATTGGTTTGAATGATGAACTGGACTGGGTTGGGAGAAAGGTGGGGTAGGAATGGACACCATCGAAGATTGGGGTACCCAGGTGGGGCCTGAGCTAAGAAAATTTGGCTGGGTAGAAATTGGTTGTGTAGGATTTACTACGACAGGTGGTTGAGCATTTTGTTGTTGTTGTTGCTGAAGCAACTTGTCGAGGTACTCCCTAACCTTATTAATTTCTAACCCAAGGGATGTGGGATGATTGGATGAAGGTGGAGGGCAGGCTGCCATGGTAGTCACAGGAGACTGCATAGCAGGGGCAATGAAGGTGGCTGAAGTAGGCGGTACCTGGGAAGAAACAGTAGACTGTACCCCAGGTAGGGTGAAACCATAAATGGTTTGGGAAGAAGAGGGTTGAAATTGGTTATGGTTAGAGGAGGTTCCACCAGCCTCATAGAGAGAATTGGTGTACACCCGGGTAAATGGAGGAGAAAGTGGTCGGGAGGACACTACATTTGTCTCCAAAGGAGGACAATTGAGCATCTGGGAAGATGTTGGAGATGAAGTCGGCTGAACAGATACAACATTAGCCTCAAAAAAAGGGTTAGTGTAGACCTGAGTGAAACCAACGGGTATGGTTGATGCAATATCCTGCTAAAAAATAGAATCTTGCATAGGGGAATCTTGGATTGGCTCAAGGACATAGCCAGTGCCATTTCTTAAGTGAGTTTGCACTTGGGCCATATCAATGTGGGTAATATGACAGGAATTGTCTTCCTCCATGGGCATGGCCATGTGATAGACGGTAGAAGGGTGTGAAAGACCTGCGAGCGAACCTGCCTGAAATTCACTAGGATAAGTGACCATGTTGGTGGTGGGGATGTTCTGTGAATTACCCATTTGATTATTTAGATTTAACATTTTAGATTGATTCTTTGTTAATACCATGAAGCAATAAATCTAAAAAAATTCAGAAAAGAAGAATGCAAAACTTAAATGATAAATTTACACTAAAGAAATTATCAGAAAATAGTCACAACCTAGGTTTCAACCAATATGTCTTACCTACGGTTAATTAATTATTTTCTGATCTTAATCTGCAGTAAATTTTAAGTTTCCGATTTATGAGTTTTGAATGTGATCTAATCTTGAATTATTCACAAAAAAGGTAAAAACTATGGCTAGGAAAGGACAACGAGATTCTTACTGGTGATGAAATCTAGCAAGTTTTCTCGGGGGTGACCTATGGTGTCTAAGGTATAAGTTTAATGGATGGAGATGAATTCCACCGTCACTAAACTTCAAGCAATACCTGGTGATGAAATCCAGATATTACTATTTTAAATGCAATATGAAATGCGATGAATTTTATTTTAAGTGTTTTAGTTGTCTAATGTATACATACAAAGCTATAAATCAAAAGTTCTAATGATCTAAGCAAGAGGCTACTGAAAACATGCCATTTCCTCTTAAGAAGTGGAGTACACCATTTAAAACCCCCTGCCTACCAATGATATCAAATATCAAAGGAGCAACCGGAAGGTTCGTCCACTTCTCTGCCTAGAATCACCCAATGGCAGGAGTACTATTGACATCCAATCAATAGTCCTACTTAGATAACTAAAACAGATAATTCGTAGCTATTCTAATATGCAGCTAGGTATGCAATTTTTTTTTTTTATGCAAGCAACAACCAATAATGCAATGCAGAAAAATGTAACTAAAAATGTAACAAAAAAAAATGTATATACAGCTTAACTGTTCTTTTCCAGATTACTTAGTTTTTGTTCATTTTAAAGTAATGATCTGAAAAAGAAACAAGTATACAGCAGAAAAACCAAAAAACGTAAAAAGTACGAGTTTAACAAAGAAAAAAAAATGCACTTACTCGGAAGCCTACGCTTTCTCACGTAAACTGCCTTCAAACGCCCAAGGGAGTCTGCGCAGGCTGAAACGCACCTCTGCGTTTCGGATCGGACTTCCAGACGCCGCTCTGCATCTG
The DNA here is from genome assembly GCA_028583015.1 of Wollemia nobilis. NCBI lineage: Eukaryota > Viridiplantae > Streptophyta > Pinopsida > Araucariales > Araucariaceae > Wollemia > Wollemia nobilis. The sequence continues at coordinate 1,706,119 of JAQPPZ010016361.1, forward strand.
TTGCGTTCTCTGCAAACTCCTCAGAAACCCTAGTTCGCTAGAACAGTGAATTTCATAATTTCTGGAACCTGCAAAATAAAACAAAAATAGGAATAGATTAGTAAAGCAAGTATTAAAAACATGAAACCCTAGGGGGTCCCACCGTGATCGTCATTTGTAGATTAAAAATACAACGCCAAACAGAAATAAAACCACAATAATGGAATACAGGAAAGTTGCACAAAACAAACAATTTTTATTAATCAGTGGAGTTTAAAAACTCCTTTTGAGTACAACAGGGCCTGTAATCGTTTTTGTGATACACAAATTACAGTTTGTGCTAAGGTTCTCCGAAACCCTAGCTGGCATAAAGTGGTGACATTTTCGAAGACGTATCCTTAATCCCAACAAAGTGAGTGGGTTTTGTTGTATCCTTTGGCTCGGACCACTCCAACTTAAATAGCTGCTATCAACACACCAGATCTGCCATTAAAATCCTGCACACATTAACACTATCAAGGAGTTAGAAATTAATAAGAGGGCTCCACTGTGTGAGCCCTCAAAAACAATTTAAAACCCTAGAAAAATATAATGTAGGAGTTCAACAACAGATTAATAAAAGAAAAGAATTTACTTGCTTTAAACTGATTTATACCTGTTCTCTGTTAACACGGCTAGACCAGGCAGCATCTGGAAGTAATGTGGCTATCAAATCGGCTGCAGAAGGTGCCCTAGTGCACTCGCTGAATGCCCGCATGCTTTTGGATCAAGGTTTCAGACACCGGTCTGAGTCTGTGGCTCCGGGTAAACGCCCGTGGGCACTTGTGACAAGAATGGGGAATTCTACAGAGTACTGCAGAAGAGATGGCGGCGAAGTTGGCGATAGATGCGGTGATGGATGCGGCGAAAAGGGGCGGCGATGGATGGCTGAAGAGAGATGAAATAGAAGAGATCGGTCCAAAAGATAGCAAAGATAGCAAAGATAGCCAAGATCAAAGTAGGGTTTGAGCCATCAAGGTGGCTCTATTTATAATCTACTCTTAGGGCACACTTTAGGGTTTTAACGACACTTTGAACGTGTGGCTAAGATTAAAGTGGATCCAAGGGTAGAGAATAAATCTAGGTTGTGAAACGGATTAAGAAGGATGGACGGATGAGATTAAATGAAAGATGGACGGCTTAGATTAAATCACTTAAACTATATTTATATATATATATATATATTAAAATATATTAAAATATTAAAATATATATATAAATATTAATTTAAATAAATTTGGGGATGAAAAATGGCGGGAAAGGTGAAATTGGGCCAAATAATGGCGGGAAAGTGTGGATTTGGGCCAAATAATGGCGGGAAGGATGAATTATTGACATGTGGCTGACAGGAAGGTATAGATGACTTGCAAGTGGCTGGATTTTGGTGTCTACACATTGTCTTTATTTCTTTCCTCTTCTCCTTTTTTTATTCTTCTCTTATTTCCCTTGGATATCTCATTAATTTGTATGGTCATCCTTCGAGTGGCTACATACTCTTTTATTAGATTCCATTCCCCTTCTATCCCTTTTCTTTCTGCACAAACCCTTAACATTTTTGTATTAAACTATGTTCTACACAGTATAGTACAAAAAGAGGTAAATGTAGACACCCAAAAGTCACACATTGCTACTTCTGCATATCCATAGGTGATTCCAGACATCCCTAGGCTATTTTAGGCTATCATAGTCATGCGTAGTCATGCGTAGTCATGCATAGTCAGGCATAGTCATGCGTAGTAATTTGTAGATTGCCATAGTTCACCATAGAAATATGTAGACTTCCATATACTACTTCATCGACTTTCAGATCCTAAACCCTCATAAGCCTTCAAAATCACATCCCATGCACTGGGATATCCTTCGATAGCCTATTTGCACTCAATTGAGTCCCCCACGGGGTATTATTTGACCAAAATAACAAGTCAATACCTAAAATCTAATTTAATGTTGACTTCACTTAAGTCACCTTTTTAGGGCAAATTTGATTAAAAGAACTCTTAATTCTTGATTAACACTAATTACATCCTCCCACATGTGTGTAATTAGGGTTTGTTGAGATATTTTCCTAAGAAACCCTAATCATGTCCTAAATTGACTTAAGATCTCCTAATCAGGATTAGCCCTAATCCATCCTCACACATGTGTGAGGATGAAATATTTCCCATAAGGAATGTGATGTTGCCACATTGCATTTCCTAAACTAATCCTAATCAAAATAAAATCTAGGTTTAGTCTATCTAACATTCCCTGCACCTTGCCTTTGCCTATAAATAGTGGGTCCTAAACCCCAAATTAGAGATCTCACAAAAAGTTAACAAAGTATAGTTACTCTACTGAAATAGAAATCAAACTTTGAACAGTAATTTCTCGATGTACATAGTCTGATTCTGACACCAGAAAGAGGCACACCAACTGCCTAGGGATCGACCCACTGAAGCAGATTTGCAGAAGGGACCTCATAGCTTAGATCACCCCTTGCCCCATGAATCTGGCCCTAATTCGCCCCCCGGGTGGTGAAGTGGGTCTATAGTGTCCAGATCGACCCAGATCTGGCAGGTAAGCTCCATTTTGGTGTTTTATGTCCTTTTGCATAATTTATTTTAGTTTCTAGCATGTTTTTATAGTCATTTAATCTTCTTAAACATGGGGCCTGACTAAGGCAATCCCCCAATCACACTAACTCTCTTTTGCATGTTATTTAGTAGATCTAGAGAGGAAGAACAATGACAAATAAACAAACCATGTGGTGGCCCACATACAAAGAAGCCCACCTTCATTGAGGGGTGATCGAAGAAGGCATCAGATTGGTTGTAACCTTGTTGGAAATAGAAATGGATAAAGGGCAACATGTCCCTCTTGTAACACATTTTTATTAATATCAATGGAATACAGTTTCTTCGTTTAATGCATTATTTTATCTTGCGTTGAATTATCAAATGTCATTTTCTGACCGTTTTAATATCTTCATGGATTTGTATGACCATTGTTATAAAAAATTGAGACTAAATCAGTAATTACTCTTACATTTCATATCCACTATCTTAATAGAATGCAATTTTATCATTTACTTTAGTATATTGCATGATTGTTTGCCATATACAAATATGCACAATTTGCTTGTTCATACATGATTGCTTGATCATATAGTTGCATGAGGGCTTTGTGATGATGGCATGAGATAATACCTAGTTAAATTTTCTCATTTGTACTTTTTTTCATGCTAGGAACCTTATGCCTAGAAAAATCCCTCTATCACATCCTTCATGCTCAATCATTCACATCATTCTTCACTCCCTTAATTTTAAATTAAATTAATTTTAAGGGTATACACCATGCATCATTCACAATGATATTTTGACCATCAAGTTAAATCATATTTGGGTTATATACCTATGATGTCAGTATAACAACATCCCTCATACAGGATCCACTTCATGACCACAAGTGAGGGGTAGCCTCCATTCAGATCTTAAGCAAGCATACATCCTCAAGGGTTTCTACTAAAATATTATAATCATAAGGATATGCCACCCAACGCATTATCTTTATAATGACCATCACAATTCATCAAATCACATTCTATTTCTACAAAACAAATGTTGACAAGAATTATAGATGTACATTAGAAATCATCAAATAAAATTATAAGCATTCTAATATGCATTATCATTTACTATAATCAGTCATAAAATATTAAAAACAATAAATTTGTTTTGCATAAACGCACATAAAAACATAATATAGTATGGTATATCTCAAGATAAATATTACATATATAGATATGACGAGTATACCGCAATCAAAAATAAAAATGGTATACTCAATCACTAGGAAAGTATGTCATAGAAATATAAATCTTGGCATATCACCCCCTAGATCACTGACCCTCACTTGTATCCCTAGGTGGCCTCGATGGAGGTATGTTCATGGACTGAGTCACTATCCATGAACTGGATCATATTCTACTCTGACTCTAACTCATAACCATATCCATCGGTAAAGACATCCTCTATCCCTCTGGAACCAAATGGAAGTATAGGGTCTAATAAAAAATATCTCACTTGTTGGCTCTTGATAACTCCTCTTAGACATAGCATAGACAACCGTTGCTCGAAGAGTGCACTAGCCTACTCAAAGAGGGTGTAGCCCTTGCTTGCTACTACAACTAAGTGTGAGCCTATGTCAAATATATCTCCAGTAACTAGATGTAACCTGTATTAGTAGCTATCTATGCTCTCAAGGTAGCCACCCCTATATCTACTGAAGTAACTTGCTTGTGGTCTCCCTCATCTTCTCTACCAACACCACCAATCTCCATCTCAATAGCAACATCAGTCTTACATTGTGTCTACTCAGGTACCTCCTCTTTTCGAGGTACCTCCTCCTTAGAGCTGTTAATTCATGTTTTGGAATGCCACACTGATTCACCCCCCCTCTCAGTGCCATACTAAGTACAACAATTGGTATCAGAGCCAAGTTCCCTTTAAAGGCTAAATCAGCTAGGGTTGATCTTGGATTAATACTCTAATGGAAAAGAAAGGCAAGAATGGAACCATGAGACACAAGAAGAAAAGATCACACAGGGTCATAAAAGAAAATAAAGATAAATTCATTATTTTTGTAGATTCAAGAGATGAATCAAACAATGGAGAAAAGGCCAAGAGTCAACTCGGTCATAATGCAGGTTCTCAAGGTTCAGAATGTTTTGATCAACTCTAGCATAATGAACGTCAGTGTTATGGGTTTAGTAGCAGTGAATATGAAGAAGAAATAGAATCAAAATAGGAATGTAATAAAGAAGAAATGAATGCAGAAGCAAATTGGAATGAAGATCAAATTACAGCTCCAAGTAAGAAAAATAGAACCTCCTTCAAAAGGACATCTCAACTAGTTTCAGTTTCTGTGGTAGAGGAAATTGAACCAGAAAAGGCGTAAGGGGTGAACACTGAAGCAGATAATAAAAACCTCAATGCTGAAGTAGACTGGGAAGGTGAGTTGATCTCTACTCTTGAAGAGTTTAGTATAGAAAAGAAAAAGAACAAAAGATTGTCCAAGAAATTGGAAGAATATGGGGATGAGATTGAAAATATGTTCTTACAATTCCAACAGGCCAAGAAAATAGAAGAAGACTTGAAGTCACAGCTGAATGATAAAGTCAATGTGTGTAACAAACATGAAGAGGATTCTAACAAAGTAGTCATTAATCTAAAGCTGCAAGTAGAAGAGTCTAAAAGGATTGAGAAAACTCTCAGGTCGCATATCAATGAGAAAGAGATTATTTGCCGCAAACAAGAAGAAGAGATTGTTTCATTGAAGAAACAACTAGAAGAGGCCAATACAAATATTAAATTCGAGAAGAGCACAGAATTTCTAGATAAAATGATAAGTCATCAGAGAAGCTCCACGATTAAGCATGGTCTTGGATATGAAGTTGAACAACCTGTATCTTCCAATTCTACAGAGAAGAAGAAGTTCACTATTGAAGGGTCCGAGCAAGAAAAGGTTAAAGCTGTATCTTCAAAAGAAATAAAATATCAAAGGAGATTTACAGCAAAGAAGCCACAACAAAAGAGGTTCTACCACTCTCACTTTTTTCATACTAACACTTTTAATGGCTATTGTTTCAGATGTAACCAGTATGGTCACAAGGCAACTTATTGTGGATTAAATAATAAATCAAAGAGTTATGTTGGTCGAAATACATCTGCATATCTGAGTGAACACTTTGTACAATGTTTTCAATGCAATGGTCATGGGCACATAGCAAGGTTTTGTCCAAGTTCTTATGTATCAAATCTAAGGCAAAACAAGTAGATTTCATAAGACGCAAAGAACACAACACAGACAGGAAATAAATCAGGTTCATAGAAGAAAGGAAAATAATCATTCATCATGGATGCATAAGAGACAACCACACCAGAGAGATATTCAAGTTCATGCAATGATGCAAAATAGGGACGCAGGTGAAAAATCCAAGCTCAAGGTCAAGAAATTCTAGAGAAAGAAAGAAGAGAGGAAATCGTGTCTCCTTGAACTAAAGGATACTGCTCTTCTACTGCACTAAGCAACTCCAGGTAACACATCCTCAGGGGGAGCATTTTGAAAAAGGTTTTATTTTAATGCTTTTGTATATTTGTCTAGGTATCTAAGGATGAAAGACCAACAGTTGGGCTTTTGTGGTATAATTGTCAAGTGTGTTGGCTGTTCATTTAGTTGTGTGTGGAAGTGCCGTGAAGGGTAGTGTTTGCATTGAGAATCTTCACCATTGGTAGTATTGCTTATGTCATTGTTGTTTTGTTGATGGTTCTTACTCGCCACTGATTATAGCTATGGATTATAACAGTTCGGATTGTTTTTGTTTATTGAAAAAATGCTTGCCCCAGCTGCGTATTTGTGTTTTGATAATAGCAGCATGTTTTTTTTTTATGCTTGATGTGAATATTGTCAGATCTTTCATTACACCTTGGTGAATATATTTAATTCACAGACAGTTTTGTTTTAATTTTTAATATAATGCCAATTCAAGGATAAGAAGTTTGAGGCTGAGTAAGGTGCACTACGGTTGGCCATAAAGTGTTTGACAAAATGTCTTCTTTCGACATGCACAGTTGAAAGTAAGAGTTGGCAGTAAAATTACAGTGCTGGACAAAAATTGGTACAGATGTGAGTCACTTGTCAATTCTGTTGATAGAAGTGAAATCAGCATGTTGAATGGGAAGATTGAAGAAAAAGTTTATAATGTGCAGCTAGATGATTTCCAGCCTGGTGATGAATTTTTGAGGTGCTTTTATAAAGAATTGAGGTAGTCTGCTAGATTATCACTGTAGAGAAATACAAACAACTATCAGTAGGTTCAAGTCTGTTGAGAATATTCAAGATGTATATGCAGATGTTGTTTGCATTACAGAGCAAAAATTTGGATAGTTAAACGATCAGTGTATGCTTTCACTAAAATCAGTGGACAAGTTTGAGATTGCAGAGCAACAGAGGGTTGAGGCTCAGAAGACAGCGTGAATTGAAGTGGCCACATATTCCCAAGAATAGTCTAAAATTTGACTAGCCATTGGGATCAAATTCTCAAGGGGGGCATTTGTGCATTTGTTCATCTTATTGATCATATCCATGATTTTTGCTAACTATTTCAATGTGGTTCTGAGAATGGTGTGTATGGACTCAGGGGGAGTCTGCAGCAGCCCTTTGGTATTATTGACAAAGGGGGAGAAGAGTTACAGGAATGTACATAGGTGTTGCCAACAATTCCAAAGGGGGAGATTTTTGAGCAAGGTGTTGCAAGAGTTTTGTCATTGTTGTCAACTCAGGCAGTTAGATCTAATAATGTAGTGGACAGGAAGTTCAGAAGTCATTCAATGCAGGCTGACAAATTTTAGGGTTTGCAATTGACCACATTTAGGGTTTGCAATTGACCACATTTAGGGTTTGCAATTGACCACATTTAGGGTTTGCAACCGACCATGTTTAGGGTTTGCAGTCGACCAAGATTAGGGTTTGCATTTGCATAATTAGCCGACTACTATTAGGGTTTTCATCTCAAAATCTCAAGTATATAAGCGGGGTTGTTTGGAGATTTAGGTATCCATCGGGTGAATGTTGAAGTGCGAGATGCAATCGTAAAAGCGTAGATAGCATAGAATCGGTGAGATGATAGCGAAGTGCATAATGTGAATGCACACAGAGAGCAGAGTGTGGAATGACACAGAGTGTGCAAAGCATGTGAGCATAGAAAGCAGAATGTGCAGAGAGTGCAAAGTGCAAAGTTGATTGCAAATTTTGGCTGTAGCAGTGCAACAGATTGTGTGAAGAGATTGCGCAAGAAAGAGCAGAGTGTGCAGAGATTGCAAAGGTGAAGTAGATCGGTTAGAGTCTTGCAATAACAAAGGTATTTGTCAAACATTTTCATTCAAAATTGAAGTCCAATTGGTGCTGGCAAATTAGGGGTTGGTGCTCCTTTCTATTGGTGCAGATAAATAAGGGGTTGGTACTCCTTCCAGTTGGTGCTGGTAAACAAATTGTAAAGTTGGTGCTTTGCAAGAGGCTAGATTTGGATGGTAGTCCAAGCAGCCGTTCTTTTTGAGGAGTAGCCATTTTAGTGAACCTCGTTAAAAATCTATGTTGTGTGATGTTCTCTTGTTGTACTTATTATATTTGTTTATAAGTTTTAATTGTTGTGGTTTTTAGAGCTGTTAATTCATGTTTTGGAATGCCACACTGATTCACCCCCCCTCTTAGTGCCATACTAAGTACAACAACCTCCTCCTACTAAGATCTCTCCTATCGAGGAATATCCCTCTATCTTGGTAAGCCTCCTCTCACACTAGGCCTATGCCCTACCCACTACCTCATCTTGTTATGGTCTCTCGGCTTCTCTCTACTAAATCACCTATCGAGATAATCATTATACCCTATGATCTATGATCCATCACCATGGTCACACTAGGTGAGGAGTGAGCCTCTCAAGTATCAAGTCATGGTACCATATCTGGTACTCATCAGTCATCCCTACATCTATCCTAGGATCCACCAATAAGGGGTCATCCTCATATAGCTCTCTAAACTATGTAATGTCAGGACTATCTCCCACACCAAACGGATCCCATATCACCACCTAAACCATATGTCTTCTAACTTTGGTATATCCTAATTTAGACCAAGTTGGCATCGCACTTGATCAAAGTAGTATAGCTCCACCTCACTCTTCTCTAATCATAGATATTAGATTCGGCACACTCAATACAACTCTATGCAGTCACCATCCTAGTATGGATATGTCCATCATGGTCTCCATACAATCCATAAAAGATGTAGGTTGTTTATCACCTGCTTCACTGCTCTCAACCCACTAATTATCTTTCTCCCCCATCTTGAGGATGCCTATTGATATGTAGTTAGTCTTTGTATATCTATATACCTATGTAGCAACCTGAAGGGCCTCCTCACTGCTATATGTTCCCAAATCTACACGTGGAGCAGTGTAGTGAGTACAATGTTGGTATAACACTTATGCATGATATTATACAATGTCTTATACAGGTGAAATAGTACAAAAGTTCCCCACGCAAATTGCATCTCAATATATATCATCTCAACCATAACCCCTACTATACCCCATGGTAGATGATGTCTACTTGTGTGGTAATCAAGCAACCCGATAACTCCTCCACTCAGCACCATAATCAATGTGGAGATATCCTATGTAGTTGTCATCCACTCCATACTAATCCCACTCTTCTCAAATAAAAATTATTGGTTCTCAGTCAACTATTGTAGGGCCTAATCCTGTGCCACAGAGTGATATACATGCTGACCCCTGGAGGGAATGTGAAGGATTCTCTATACGTCCTCCAAGATAACTATCATCTCACCTATAGGTAACCAAAATGTGGATGATTCTGGGTACCACCACTTTGCTAGTGCAGTTAATAGGATGGTGTCTACATCTATCCTTGCTATCTCTACTACATCTAGGATTCCAACATGTTATAGCAAGTCCCTATCTTCCTCAATAAAAGCCTCCACATAATCAAGGAATTTTTTGCATCACCACCCCGAATATTGAAAGTATCATACTACAAGCAAAAACATCAAACATTACATATCATTAGTACATCACATTCATCATATCATAAAACAAAACAAAAAAGAAATAATTTTTTTTAAAGATAAATTACAAAAAAAATGTTGAAAGCAATTTTTTCGTAAATCTGTGTGATCCTCGCGGAACCATGCTAGGCCAGACATGGATTCACTGGAGTTTCCAAAAATCCTAGTGGAGTGAATCCATGATGCATATTCATCATGTAGATGTGGATTCACTTCGCCCGATCGTATAATGAAAAATCTAGCACGAAATCATAAAAAGCAAGCAAAGGTGTAAAATAATCCTTACTTGTATCCTCGGTCAGCTTTGTTGCCACCTGTGCACACCTCATCTAGTCTATGAGTTGAAAGATCCATTTTCTCCAGAGCTCTAGTTTAGGAAATTGCAATGTAACAATGAATTAGGGTTTTGCCCTAAAACCCTATTTTAACCCTCCCACCCTCATTCATTTTTGTAAATTTAACTTTTTTTACCGTAGTTTTGAGTTCCCTGAAGAATATTGCATTCTTCCCAAAACTTGAGGGGGCACCACACCTAGAATATTAAAATTTTAATTTGTGTGCCTCGATTTATGTGCCATAAAAAAGTAATTTTTTTTCTAAACAAAATTTTCATGTTAACATTCCATCAAAAACCATCCATCCTATTTTTTCTCGCTCCAATTCTTGTTTCAAGTGTCTACATATTTCTTTGATGCATTTAATGCTTATAAATATGCCAAAGAAGGGGTAAAATGTAGACAAGGAATTTTGACACATTTGAAAATTCCCTGATCTCTTCTAACTCATGTAATTTTACCCCTCATTAGCTCCCCTTTTCCTTGCACCGCCAAAGTTGTTTGCTAAATGAATTTTTTCATTTCCTTCATTTTTAGCGAATCCGCACCTACAAAAATTCCATGCACAAATTCACCAAAAATTAGAAAATAGTTAATTTATTGGATATTGTTGGAAGTTATTTAAATTCGACCCAAATATGGCCCAATCCCATAATTTCTGTGAATTTGCACCTAGAAAAATACCAGATGCAAATTCGCTCAAAATGGAAAATTATTAAGTTTGTGTAATGAAATTCTAACTGCACCCCTAATTGCACAAATCTTGATTGCTATCAAGGTTATAAAACCAGCATTCCACTCTTCAATCAAGGTTAATGGTCATTTTTGTATTTTGAGCTATCTTTCTTGCAAGTTTAGGATTGATCTTAGAGCTTGAATCTACTTTACAATTATTGTTTTTTTGGCCTTTAGCAGTCAATCAACATAATCCCACTATGATCACATTAATTTTTGCAATCATATTTGCATGCCCTTTTGTTTTGCATTTGTATTTTTTACTCTTAGCAGGTTTCTCGTGAATTCATGCCATCCTAAACACGGATTTGTCATGCGAATTCACCTCTAGATGTGAATCCGCACTGTCATGATCTTGGGGGAAACTTCTTACCTCCTAATTCATCCTAGCATCTTGGAATATTGTGTATTGATCATTTTCACTTTATAGCATTCTTATTTCTGCATATTTCAATTCCTTTCTTTCAATTTTGTATCAATTCTCAAGCAAGCTTACAATTTATATTTTTTCCCATAGTTTTATAGAAATAGCGAGGATATTTGACTGTCATGTTGTTGAGATTCATCACACAGTGACCTAAGAAAATATCCCAATGCTAATCACAATTTTTAGTGTCATTTTTTGATTGATTGCGGGTTTCACATGAATGTGTGTCATCTCAAACATAGATTCATGATGCGAATTTATACCAGACATGAATTCATGACATGGATTCGCTTCCAGATGGGGCTCTACTCTATAGAGACATCTAGATCTAGGTAGGTGATCTATCAGATCTATTTTAATCCCAATTTATATATTCTCTCTATTATATGTTTATTTATTCTTAGATTATTCTAAAAACATAAATACAAAAAAAAATAGAATAAGATTGCATTGTAGTTAATTTAGAAGAATCATATTTGTTGTATGTTGTCTTCAAGGAAATAAAATTGCATGTAGTTCAAGTCCAATTGCATTCCATCATAAACATAGGTGCTTGTTAAGTAAATAGCACATCAAACACTTCTCATTACATAGATGTAGAAACAATATTTAAATGTTTCTTGGTGAACCCACCCAATTTATCGATAATCACCAAAGGAGGTATGACACTAGGTACCCCTCACATCAAGGTGTGGGCTTCTAATTTTCCATCCCCTTCTAGACATAGATCCATTAGCCTGAGGGAAAGGGGTGTAAAATTTTCAGCCCATAATCTTCTAACTTGTAGCCCTTTTAAAGGATGTCATAATCCCCTTTATCTTCTTAGCCTAATAAATGGATGCCATGGAGGTAATAAGAGTATCATCCATGAATTACTGCTAAGAAATGTGATCCATAAATATTACATATTTGATTTCAACAATGGCTAGCACCACTTTGAGATATCTTCCTAGAACTTCAACCATTTGTATAAAAGATAGGGTGAAAGAGGGTCCCCCTAGCATAGGCCTCTACAACTCTGAAGTATCCCACAGTAGAACCATTGATGATAACCAAGAAGTAAGTGAATGATATCTATTCTTTAACTAGACTTATCCAATCTTTGTGAAAACCAAATTTGTTTAGTACTTTCAAAAGGAAATCCCATGAAACTCTATCATAAGCTTTATTCATGTCGAGTTTCAAGAAAAGACCCGCTCTTCCACTTTTTTCCATGGAATGAATGAGCTCATGAATAGCAATTATACCATCCAAAATATGCCTTCCTGCTACAAAACCACCTTCTATTATACTAGGTAAAAAGGTTTTGACCCTATTAGCCAAAATTTTTGTCAAAATTTTATAAATAGTGTTACAAAGGCTAATGGGTGTATAATCATTAAAAACTTTAGCCCTTGTGATTTGGGGATAAGAACCAGGAAGGTAGAATTCACATCCCTAGGAATGAAGCTTTTTCTTTGGATCTCCTTCAGTGTTTTGATCCACTTTTGTAGGACACTTTACATGATTAACTATGTATTAATATATAAACATATGATCTATAGTTTTAATGCATTTTGATGATTATATACGTTGTTATATTGATATGAGGATATGGTATTATTGATATCTTACTTGATTGCAGGACCAAGTGCTCTTGTGGGTGGAAGAAGATGTAAACCATCGAGAATGGGGTACTGGAAAAGGGAAATTATGATGATGGTGGCTTAGGGTAACATGAACAATTACCCTCATGTAGATGCATGCATTCTTGCTTTTGAGGTGATCATCAACAATCTATCCATCCATAGCCAAAATTTGGTAACCTAGAAGTTACCGTAAGTCTATGGATAGGACAAGTGATTGGACTTGCAATGAATCACCTACCTTTTTTGATGCATTTGTTCTATGCTTATGTTAGTTTTAATTAAAATAATTAATATCATGAATTTCTAATGCATTTTGTTTTATTAATACCACTTTTTGTCTTTTCTAGTAAAGTAAGAAAATGAATATATTAATATGAGATATTTTATAAAAAGAGAAATCACATTATATTATATATAAAATATATATCTTTGTCGTCATGTGTAGATGGGAATTTATTTTGGTATATGGGCTTTTATGTTAGGAAGTTGAGCATTTAGTTCTTGGCGTAGATATTTTCCCTTTATGAAGAGGGAGGAAATGTGAAGAAAGAGGGGATGAAAGTTTTAGAAAAATAGTGAGAGGCCTTTGGGTTGAAGGATTTTGAAAGGAATTTTGGAGACTAGGAGGAGGCTATCTTGAGGAAGCCACCTAAGGATGTGATTCAGGTTGGAGCCTTTATTTTAAAGCCTTGTTTCCACATCTTTTCAATATGAATATACTACCTTTTATTTTAAAAGAAAAGAAATAATTAACCTAGACATATTGTTGTATAGGCTTAGAGGAATTATTGCAATCTTTAAAGAAATATATTTGTATGTTGTTGAGTGAATCATGTCATTGTAGGGGATTTCAATTAAAGATTTTTTTTATTACTTGTAAGGGAATTTATTTTGGTATATAATCCAATGCATTCATCACTAAATCGACTATGGCTAAACCAAAGGAAACCATTTTTTTATTGTGTCGGTGTTGTTGAGTGAAGAGTGACATTAGTCGCTAGAATATTATCCATAGAAATCTTAATCATGGATTTTAAATTATTTCACCCTTACCTTTGTTTTAGAAGCCTTGAATTGATTTATTAAGTCCCATGGTGCCACCAACGCACTATTTTTTTCCTCTTTTGGAACCTTCTGTACAAGCATGGTCACTTGATTACCGAGTGATAGGCCACTTAGCTGAGTTAAACTAGAGATAGCTTTGTTTATTTTAATTTTTTGCTCCTATAATTTTTTACCTTAATTGAATGATGAAGTGAGAGGTTGTTTTCATTTTTTCCTCTGTAATGGGTTTACAGGCACCTTGGTCACTTAAACCGTGTATAAGGTTTAAATGGTGAATTTTGGTTAATTTCGTGTCTTCTCCTAAGGTTACGCTTAAGATGCAAATCTTAATTTCTTTCCCCATAATCAAGATGCGATGCCACAATCTGGCATCTCCATGATCAGGGAGGTGTGGAAAATGGGAAGGCCACTCAAGATTCCCCACTAAATATACCATACAGGATATATAGGGGCCTGAGCGTACCTTAAAAGGGGTTTAACTCCCCATTAAGGTTGACCACATGTATTGGTTAGGGCCACTCCACTTGGTAGAGCTACCTAGCGATAGTTGGAGGTACTATATGGCTTTCATGCAAGGGTTACCTTGCACCAGTTATGTTGAGCAAGGTGCAGCGACAGTATTGTCATTGTTGTCAGTATTCAGAGTATGTACAATGATATTAAATGCTTATGAGGATGTTTTTGATGTTTGGGTGAAGTTGTTACAAGTTTTCCAAGAAGACCGAAGTGGCCCATATGCTAAAGATCAAAGAAAAAGCAAAACACCGCATCGAGAAAAAAGTGTCACGATATAGTGACATGTTGCATTTTCACGGCCAAAAGAGAAGCGAAAAAGCAAAGGGAAAAAATTGTTGCGATATCGTGGCATGTTGCATTTTCGCGGCCAAAAGAGAAGCGAAAAAGCAAAGAGAAAAAGTGTCGCGATATCGCAACATGTTGCATTTTCGTGGCCAAAAGAGAAGCGAAAAAGCAAGGAGAAAAAAGTGTCAAGATATCGCGAAATGTTGCATTTTCGTGGGCCTAAGCAAAGAGAAAGAACAAGGAGAAAAAGTGTCACGATATCGCGATATGTTGCATTTTCGCGGTCAAAAGAGAGAAACAAAATGGTCGCGATATCGCGACATGTCGCATTTTCGTGTCTCAAAAAGGGTAGGCAGGCAGAGAAACAAAAGTTTTGCGATATCGCAACATGTCACATTTTCGTGACTCAAAAAGGGCAGGTAGGCAGAGAAACAAAAGTGTCACGATATCATGACATGTCACATTTTCGTGACTCAAAAAGGCAGGCAGAGAAACAAAAGTGTCGTGATATCGCGACATGTCGCATTTTCGCGACTCAAAAAGGGCAGGCAGGTAGAGAAAGAAAAAGTGTCGCAAATCAAAAAGGGTAGGCAGGCAGAGAAACAAAAGTTTCACGATATCGCGACATGTATTTTCGCCAAAGGAACATAGTAGTTGACAACGCGTCTGATATTAGTGATGAACACCAGGATGGTGAAACTAAAGACTACATAGTGACGTGGACCCATAAGGAATCTTTAATGATTTGAAATCATTTAAGATGGTCATTACACATGGAAAGAAGTGGACGCATGCCCATGTGGAGAAAACGAACAGTCGTGGAAGGAGAAAACGAACAGTCATGAAGGAGAAAATGAACAATCATCGAAGGAGAAAATGAACAATCATGCAAAGAGAAAATGAACAGACATGCAAAGAGAAAATGAACAGTCATGCAAGGAGAAAATGAACAGTCATGAAGGAGAAAACGAATAGTCATCGAAGGAGAAAATGAACAGTAATGACCGAGAAAACGAACAGACATGGTAGGAGAAAATGGTGTCAATTATTTGCATGTGACGTGTTTGACAAAATGCCTTCTCAATATAAACAAAAGGATTTACATAAAGAAGTAGTTACAATTGACAAGTGGCGTATGAGAATGTGAAAGGAGTTACAACTGGAGTTATGAAGAGAAAGGATGGGTATAAAAGGAGTGTTTCTTGGAGAATTTTAGTGTGGATTTTATCTTGCGAAGAAAGTGAGAGGAGAGCGAGAGGTGAGCGATATGCGAGCGAGAAGGGTGTGTGTTTTGTGAATTGTGTGCGAGAGGCGAGCGAGAAGGGGGTGTGTGTTTTGTGAATTGTGGGCGATGTTGGGTAAGCAATAGACCAGTCAGGGTCTTGTAAAAGTGAAGGCATTTTTATGTCAATCTTCTAGTTTCAAAATTCAAGTCCAAGTTGGTGCTTGGCATCATGGGTTGGTGCTCCTTCTAGTTGGTGTTGGTAAATCAGGGGTTGATGCTCCTTCCAGTGGGTGCTGGTGAATTGATTGTAAAGTTGGTGCTTTGCAAATGCTAGATTTGGATGGGAGTCCAAACAGTAATTTTTGAGGAGTAGCCAAATCGGTGAACCTCGATACATCTTGTGTTGTGTGATGCTCTCTTGTTATACTTGCTTTATTTGGTTTTATGTTTTCATTATTTTGGCTTTAAGAGTTGAATATTTAAGTTATAAAGAGCTACACTGATTCACCCCCCCCCCTCTCAGTTTAATTATGAGACTAACAAATTATAGGTACATTTGCTTGGATACATGGCATATTGCTATGTTTGTTGACTGCTTGATTCTTAGTTGTCTAATTCTGGTTAGTCCAATTGTCATGGCTAGTTGGTTTTACTTTGTTTTTTATGAGCTCTTAGTTGATTGGGGGTAGATAAAACTCTTTTTGATTAGGCTAATGTGGGTTTAGACCCACATGTCCCTGTGGAACCAAATTTATTTTTTTTATAGGGGATTTAATCCCTTAAGGCCTAACCACCAAGCGGTTTTCTGTAAAGCCACCGCTTTGTGGAGGCTAGAGCACTAGTTGATGGCATGATCAACTGTGTTGACCCGCTTGACTATGGAAACTATGGTGACTAACTCGTTGACCCTCCTTTGAACAAACTTGAATGTTGATCGTTGTTTGATGCCTTGGTTTGACTATCTTGACTCAATTGATTGTTTGATTATGATTAAACCAACATTTTTGTTTTATGGGTAATTTGATTAATTGAAATAATGGATTATGGGTATTTTTTATTAATTGAAAGAATGGATTATGGGTATTTTGATTTATTGAGTAGTTGACAGTGCGTTTGATATTACTGATGAACACCAGGATGGTGAAACTGAACACTGCACAGTGACTTGGACCCATAAGGAATATTTAATGATTTGAAATCATTTAAGATGGTCGTTACACATGGAAAGAAGTGGATGCATGCCCATGTGGAGAAAATGAACAGTCATGGAAGGAGAAAATGAATAGTCATGAAGGAGAAAATGAACAGTCATCGAAGGAGAAAATGAACAGTCATGCAAAGAGAAAACGAATAGACATGCAAAGAGAAAATGAACAGTCATGCAAGGAGAAAACGAACAGTCATGAAGGAGAAAATGAATAGTCATCGAAGGATAAAATGAATAGTAATGACCGAGAAAATGAACAGACATGGTAGGAGAAAATGGTGTCAATTATTTGCATGTGACGTGTTTGACGAAATGCCTTCTCAATATAAACAAAAGGAGTTACATAAATAAGTAGTTACAATTGACAAGTGGCGTATGAGAATATGAAAGGAGTTACAACTAGAGTTACGAAGAGAAAGGATGGTTATAAAAGGAGTGTTTCTTGGAGAATTTTAGTGTGGATTTTATCTTGCAAAGAGAGCGAGAGGAGAGCGAGAGGTGAGTGATATGTGAGCGATAAGGGTGTGTGTTTTGTGAATTGTGTGTGAGATGCGAGCGAGAAGGGGGTGTATGTTTTGTGAATTGTGGGTGATTTTGGGTAAGCAATAGACCAGTCAGGGTCTTGTAAAAGTGAAGGCCTTTTTATGTCAATCTTCTAGTTTCAAAATTCAAGTCCAAGTTGGTGCTTGGCATCAGGGGTTGGTGCTCCTTCCAGTTGGTGCTGGTAAATCAGGGGTTGATGCTCCTTCGAGTGGGTGCTGGTAAATTGATTGTAAAGTTGGTGCTCTACAAAGGCTGGATTTGGATGGGAGTCCAAACAGTCATTTTTGAGGAGTAGCCAAATCGATGAACCTTGATACATCTTGTGTTGTGTGATGCTCTCTTGTTATACTTGCTTTATTTGGTTTTAAGTTTTCATTGTTTTGGCTTTAAGAGTTGAAGATTTAAGTTATAAAGAGCTACACTAATTCACCCCCCCATCTCAGTGTCATTGTGAGACTAACAATTGGTATCAGAGCGAGGTTCCTGAACAAGCTTAATCGACTAGGGTGATCTTGGAAGTGACACAATGGTAGGTGGTGAAGGCTTCTCATCAAACAAAGCACCATTGTTTGATGAAACTAATTATGCATTTTGGAGACTCAGGATGTAGACATATCTTTGTGCTTTGGGATACGACATTTGGGATTCAGTAGATAGTGGATACACAATACCCACCACTTCTCCAACCGATACTGTCGGTAAGAAACTGTTTGAGAATAACTCAAAAGCAAAGAATGCTATCATGTGCGGATTAGTGGACCGTGAACTAGTAAAAATTATGAGTTGTAAAACGGCAAAAGAAATATGGGACAAACTAAGGAGCATTCATGAAGGAAACTCTAAGATCAAGGAGGCCAAGTTACAAACACATTGACCTCAGATCGAAGTATTAAATATGAATGACAATGAGAACATAGAGGCATATATGCTGAGAGTTAATGAAGTCATTAATGTGATTAGAGGACTCGGCGAGGAAATTAAATATTTTTTCATTGTGAAAAAGGTATTAAGATCTCTTCCTCAAATATTTGATTCTAAAGTTTCAGCTATAGAAGAAGCTAAAGATCTAAATTCTTTTAGTATGGATGAGATGCATGGTTCTTTGATTGCATATGAGATGAGAATAGGAAAATCTAAACCCACAGACAGAGAAGTTGATTTTAAAGCCCATAAAAATATGAAAGCAAAACAAGAATCCGAGGAAGAAGAGACATCAGATGAAATGGAAGCAAACTTTGTTCGAAAACTAAAAAGGGGAAAATGAAAATACAGAGGAAAGTTACCGCTTAAATGTTTCAATTGTGGAGTCATTGGGCATTTTGCAAATGATTGTCCACTTAATGAGAAGAACAAAAGTGGTGAAGGATCGTGCCAAGAAAGAAGTGATTGGAAGAAAAAAACAAATTTTAGAAAAGACAACTTCAAGAAGAAAAGTTTGATCTCCAAGAATGTCAGTTCATCAGAAGACAGTTGTAGTGAGGATTCTGAAAAGGAAATAGGTGAAGCTCTTTTCATGGCACTCAAAGAAGAAAAAATAGAAAAAGAACAGGAATGTGATGAAGAAGAAATTGATGCAGAAGTAAATTTGGAAGAGGAACTAATTGCAGCTCTGGATGTATTGAAGATAGAAAGAAAAAAGAATAAGAAAATTTCAAGAAAGCTTGAGGATGCAAATGAAATCATAACCAGTTTGAAAGTACAGATAGAAGAATCCAAGAAAATATCTGAAGATCTCAAAGTACAAATAACCATGAAAATAGATTATTGTTGCAAACTAGAAGAAGAGACTGTTGGTTTAAGAATGCAGATAGAAGAGATGAATCGTAAAATTAGTTGTCATCACAAACATGAAGAAAGTTCTATGAAGTTGGATAAGATCATAAATATCCAAAGGACTACAGGCATGAAATTTGGTTTGGGATTTGTCGAAGGATAATCATCAAATGGATAAAAGAATGAAGATAATAAATAGGTTGATCAAGAAAAATTGACTCATGCAAAAGAAAGCAATAATGCAAGGCACGAAAGGAGAATTGACAATGATGGATTCACCAATGTCACACATCAAAGAAGAAGAAGATTTATGACTCCTATGATAACATGGCAAAGACCATCACCCAGGTTCAATCATCTCTTTTCAAGTTCTTGTTTTAAATGCAATGGTTATGGACATAAGATTTTAGATTACAAGTATAACGTAGGACCAAGGAATTTTACCAGTAGAAATGTTTTTTCACCTTTAATGGATTATGTAGTAGAATGTTATAACTGTCATAAGTTTTGGGCACATTGCAAGAAATTGTCAAAGTACATTTGCATCAAATCAATTTCAGGGAAGAAAATTTCAACCAAATGGAATGAGACAAAATAGAAAATTTCCCGAAAAACATGCACAAGCTACTGAAAAAGAAAAGTCAAAACAAGAGCCCAAAACTGTAATCAAACTAGAGTGGAAAGAAAAAGATCGATCTAAGGAAGAAAAGGAATCCATGATTGTACAAATAGCATTTAAAGCACATAATAAATCTACACCATAGATACTTGATAGTGGATGCTCCAGTCATATGACAGGTGACAAATAGAAATTTGAGAAGTTATAGCAATATGAAGGTGGTTCAGTAAAATTTGGAAATAATGAAGGAGCTAAGATAGTTGGCAAAGGTTCAGTGAAGATTAGTGATGGAAAAATCAAGTCAAAATAAGTCTTGTTTGTGGTTGGTCTGAAGCATAACTGGTTGAATGTAAGTCAGATTTGTGATAGAGGTCATGAAGTGATTTTTAAGAAGCAGGGTTGTGAAGTCGAAAAAGCAAATTATGGAAATTTGATAGCAACCGGATCGATGACATCTGGAAACCTATACACTCTCTCAGAGACTTCAGAAGGAGCTTTCTTGATTGGACAGGAAGAAGAAAATTGGTTGTGGCACAAGAGGCTTGGTCATATCATTTTTGACAATCTAGTAAAAATTAGCTCAAAAAGGGCAGTGAGAGATATTCCCACCATTGGAAAACCATCAAATAGCATTTGTGCTTCATGCCAAAATGGGAAAAAAACTAGAGTCTCATTTAAAACAAAAGAGTACTACACAAGCAAACCTTTGGAACTAATACATACTGATTTATGTGGACCCATGAGAACGCAAAGCATAAATGGTGACAAATATTTTATGTTGTGTATAGATGACTATTCCAGGATGACATGGATACTATTTTTGAAGCATAAATCAGAAGCTTTTGAGATGTTCAAGGTTTTCAAAAACCAAGTTGAGAATAAAATAAGAAAAAGGATTAAATTTTTAAGATCATATAGAGGAGGAGAGTTCATTTCAGAGGATTTTACAGAGTACTGTGAAAAATATGGTATTAGAAGACAGTTGTCAGTAACCAGAACACCTCAGTAGAATTGTATGGTAGAAAAAAAGAACAAGACAGTGCAGGAAATGGCATGGAATATGTTGACTGAGAGCAAAGTAGCAGACAGATTTTGGAAAGAGGCAGTCCATACTACGGTATACATCCAAAATAGGTGCATGTTGAGGACGCATGAAAGCAAAACTCCTTATGAGTTGTGGTTCAGTAAAAAGGCAATAGTAAGATACTTTAAAGTTTTTGCAAGCAAGTGTTACATCAAAAGAACTGAAAAAAACCTTGGTAAGTTTGAAGATAGAGCGGATGAAGGTATTTTTCTTGGCTATTCTTCAAAAAGAAAATCTTACAAATGCTACAACAAGAGGCTAAGGAAAATTTTGGATAGTACCGATGTTAAAGTTGATGAAGGTAGGGAATGAGTAATTAGCTATGAAGAGAACTATCCAATTGATGAAGAGGTTATTGAAGAAGATGAGGAAAATGAAATGAAAAAGAAATAAAAAATTGAATCAGATGATTCAAACAGGGATTCAGAAATGGAAGAAAATAAGAAATTCAAAACAGGCAGCTGGCAGAAATATCATCCTAGAGAACAAATAATTGGAGACCCCACAGTTGGTGTTCAGATAAGAAGAAGAGTAGTAAGCAACTACTCTCTATTATCTAGCATTGAGCCCAAAAATATTGCTAACGCAAGCAAAGATGAAAGTTGGATGAAGGCAATAAATGAAGAATTAGATCAGATCGAGAAAAACAAAACTTGGGAGTTAGTATCAAGACCTGCAAATAAAAATATAATCGGTACTAAATGGATCTTACGAAACAAATTGAATGAAGATGGACAGGTTGTCAGGAATAAAGCAAGATTGGTATGTAAAGGATATGCACAAGTTGAAGGTATTTACTTTGAGGAAACCTTTGCAACTGTGGATAGACAAGAGGCAATTAGAATGTTTCTGGCTTTAGCAGTTTACAAGAATTTCAAAGTTTATCAAATGGATGTGAAATCAGCATTTTTGAATGGGAAACTCGAAGAAGAGGTTTATATTGAGCAGCCAGATGGTTTCCAACTTGGTGATGATCCCAACCTGGTTTGCAAGTTGAAGAAAGCATTATATGGCTTAAAATAGGCACCCCGAGCATGGTATGCAAGGCTAGACAACTATCTTACTCAACAAGGGTTCAAGAAAGGTATGGTGGATACTAATTTGTATGTCAAAACAGAAAATGGCCATCTTATTGTTCTTGTTGTATATGTTGATGATATCATATTTGGCAGCAGCAAAGATGAGTCGTGTAAAGATTTAACAAATAAGATGAAAAAATAATTTGAAATGTCAATGATTGGTGAACTTTCGTATTTCCTCGGGTTGCAAGTTAATCAAAATGAGAAGGGCATATTTATTTCTCAAATTAAATATTTGAAAGAGATACTAAAAAAGTTCACAATGGAGGATTGTAAACCAGTTAGCACTCCCATGACGACAGGTTGTAAGTTGAGCAAGGATGAAAAATCTCCACATGTTGATCAAACCATGTACAGATCTATGATTGGGAGCTTACTGTACTTGATAGCTACCAGACCAGATATTTTGTAGGCAGTATGCATGGTAGCACAATTTTAGGCTAGTCCTAAGGAGACTCATGTGACAGTAGTGAAGAGGATTCTTCGGTACCTCAAGGGTACTATGGAGTATGGGTTATTGTATACGAAAGGTAAGGACTTCACCCTTATTGTGTATTCAAATGCAGATTGGGCAGGATGTGTAGATGATAGAAAGAGCACCAATGGAGGTGCATTCTATCTTGGAGACAGGTTGGTCGCATGGCACAGTAAGAAACAAGAGTCAGTCTCCTTATCCACAGCAGAGGTAGAATATATTGCAACGACGTGTTGTACACAGGTATTATGGATGAAAAAAACCTTGAAATATATTGGTATTAACTTCAGTGAGCCAATTTCAGTTAAGTGTGATAACACCAGTGCCATTAACATCTCAAAGTATTCGGTTATGCATTCTTGCACAAAACATATTGCTATCCGATATCACTTTTTGAAGGAGAAATTTGTGGAAGGTGAGGTTAAATTGGATTTTGTTCCAAAAACAAAGCAAGTAGCGGATATCTTCACAAAACCATTGCCCAAGGAAGTCTTTGAGTACCTTCACAATAAATTGGGAGTGGTCACGCTTCCCAAGAATTGACTAGCTATCGGGACCACATTCTTAGGGGGAGCATTTGTGTATTTGTTTATATTTTTGCTCATGTTTGTGATTTTTGCTAAGTGTAATAATTTTTGCCTAAGAATTTTGTGCATGGACTCAGGGGGAGTCTGCAGCAGCCCTTTGATATTGTTGTCAAATGGGGAGAAGAGTTACAGGAAATTGCATGTGTGTTGCCAACAATTCCAAAGGGGGAGATTGTTGAGCAAGGTGCAGCGACAGTATTGTCATTGTTGTCAACACAGTCAGATAGATCGGTTGATGCAGTGGACAGGAGTTCAGAGGTTATTTAGAGTATGTACAGTGAAGTTAAATGCTTATGAGGATGTTTTTGATGTTTGGGTAAAGTTGTTACAGGTTGTCCAAGAAGACCGAAGTGGCTCATATGCAAAAGATAAAAGAGAAGGGAAAAAGCAAAAGAAAAAAAATGTCGCGATATCATGACATGTTGCATTTTCACGACCAAAAGAGAAGAGAAAATGCGAGGAGAAAAAGTGTCGTGATATCGCGACATGTTGCATTTTCACGACCAAAATAGAAGAGAAAATGCGAGGAGAAAAAGTGTCGCAATATCGCTACATGTTGCATTTTCGCGGCCAAAGCAAAGAGAAAATGCAAGGAGGCAAAAGTGTCCCGATATCGTTACATGTTGCATTTTCACGGCCAAAGCAAAGAGAAAATGCGAGGAAAAAGTGTCATGATATTGCGACATGTTGCATTTTCACAGCCAAAGCAAGGAGGAAAAAGTGTCACGATATCGCGAAATGTTGTATTTTCATGGGCTAAAGCAAAGAGAAAGAGCAAGGAGAAAAAGTGTCGCGATATCGTGAAATGTTGTATTTTCACGGGCCAAAGGAAAGAGAAAGAGCAAGGAGAAAAATTTTTGCGATATCGCGACATGTTGTATTTTCGTGGGCCAAAGGAAAGAGAAATATCAAGGAGAAAAAGTGTCGAGATATCGCAACATGTTGTATTTTCGCGGGCCAAAGCAAAGAGAAAGAGCAAGGAGAAAAAGTGTCGTGATATCGCGACATGTTGTATTTTCGCGGGCCAAAGCAAGGAGAAAGAGCAAGAAGGAAAAAGTGTCGCGATATCATGACATGTCGCATTTTTGTGACTCAAAAAGGGTAGGCAGGCAGAGAAAGAAAAAGTGTCGCGATATCGCGACATGTCGTATTTTCGTGACTCAAAAAGGGCAGGCAGGCAGAGAAAGAAAAAATGTCGCGATATCTCAACATGTCGCATTTTCATGACTCAAAAAGAGCAGGCAGGCAGAAAAAAAAAAAGTGTCACGATATCGCGATATGTCACATTTTCGTGACTCAAAAAGGGCAGGCAGGCAGAGAAACAAAAGTGTCACGATATCGAGACATGTCGCATTTTCACGACTCAAGAAGGGCCTCAAAATAGAAATGAAAAGCCTTTTCAGAAACTAAAATGCATGCATGCACAAAGGAGAAAACGAACAGTCATGAAGGAGAAAATGAACAATCATGGTAGGATAATATTCTTTGCATGTGACATGTTTGACGAAATGCCTTCTCAATATAAACAAAAGGAGTTACATAAATAAGTAGTTACAATTGACAAGTGGCACATGAGAATATGAAAGGAGTTACAACTGGAGTTACAAAGAGAAAGGATTGTTATAAAAGGAGTGTTGCTTGGAGAATTTATGGGTGGATTCTATCTTGCAAAGAGAGCGAGAGGAGAGTGAGAGGCGAGCGAGAGGCGAGCGAGAAGGATGTGTGTTTTGTGAATTATGGGCGATGTTGAGTAAGCAATAGACCAGTCAGGGTCTTGTAAAAGTGAAGGCATTTTTATGTCAATCTTCTAGTTTCAAAATTGAAGTCCAAGTTGGTGTTTGGCATCAGGGGTTGGTGCTCCTTCTAGTTGGTGCTGGTAAATCAGGGGTTGGTGCTCCTTTCTATTGGTGTAGATAAATCAGGGGTTGGTGCTCCTTTATGTTGGTGTAGATAAATCAGGGGTTGGTGCTTCTTTCTGTTGGTGCAGATAAATCAGGGGTTGGTGCTCCTTTCTGTTGGTGTAGATAAATTAGGCGTTGGTGCTCCTTCTAGTGGGTGCTGGTAAATTGATTGTAAAGTTGTGCTTTTCAAAGGCTAGATTTGGATGGTAGTCCAAACAGTCATTTTTAGGAGTAGCCAAATTGGTGAACCTCGGTACATCTTGTGTTGTGTGATGCTCTCTTGTTATACTTGCTTTATTTGGTTTTAAGTTTTCATTGTTTTGGCTTTAAGAGTTGAAGATTTAAGTTTTAAAGAGCTACACTGATTCACCCCCCTCTCAATGTCATTATGAGACTAACAAAAGAGTCTAGTACCTTGGATAGGTAATCAATCAAATATTAATAAGTGTATGTTACTCTAATATCTAAGGATGTTACAATTAGGTGAATCGTCAATGCATAACCATTACAGTGGGTGAACAGTGAGCTATGTGAAACACTGAGGTGATATGCAGTAACAAGTGGTACAAGAAGCAATTATAATATAGAGTGTGATCATTGGATGCTCTTTGGAGGAGTTGTTACAAAAATTACATCTCAAGCACCGTTACATGAAATGGTCAATTGGTAATGTACACAGACAACACAAGAAGTAGATTTTTTTAATCTCTTGAGAGGAATATAGCATGAATAGACTGTTATCAAAATTACTAGCTATTACTTTTGTCGAGTTGGAGGAGATCAAAGTATTTTTATAACGCACACACCATGACATAAGTATTAATGAATGTTTGCCAAGCACTGGAGGTGATGTGGAACCTAGTTTGAAGGTGAACAAATAGTAGAACATCATTGATTAATCTTAACATTCTAAGTTTTACAAGCAACACTCATGCACATCATTTAGAAAAAGAGCACGTTTATTAAATATGCAATCATTATATAGATACAACCCTGTGAGTTCCCCAATGCAGCCACATGTGTCATCAAGTTTGAGGGAGCGAACATCCGAGAAAATATCATTCATCCACCACAAGAGTAATGGTCACCTATGTGTATTTGTAGGAGAATTTTTAGGTAAATCAAATAACATAGTGGAATGTTGAATGAGTCTATGAAAAATATAGCATTACGTGCGGAGGATTATTGAATTTATCATGTTAGATAACACTTATAGAGAGGTGTTATAAAAGCGTAAAGGTGAAGGCACCAATTTTTTAGAAATAAGCTACATAGATAGTGAAATTATGCAAGGGAGTGAGCCACGTTGAAGGAGCTAACATGGATTAATCAGTGAGTGCATAGTTTTTTAAAATCCTAAAGGTAAGTAACCATCAGCAAGTAGCCATTCATGCATAATCATTGGAAGATCTCTAGGTGATGATTGAAGGAAAGCTCATTGAAGGTGCCAATGCAATAGTTTTAGGAGGTCACACCTTGAAGAGCCATTGAATTTTGAGTACTAATGAGCCGCACAACAGTATTGAAAGAAAGTTATAGGGAGCAACCAAATTCATATTTGAAATATCTCATCAATACCAATGTTTGATAAGTTTAGAAGACCACAGAATAGCACCTTATGATATAGCTGAGAATCAGCTGAAGAAGTAGAAATTCAACCATTGCTTTTGACCACCATCAATGCACAAATTGGGCATTAATAGTTGGAGGCCACGTAGGAGTAAATACCACAACATATTGAACCAACTAGCCACTAAAGGAGGAGATCACGTCACCTAATGACCATGACTAATTAGGATTTATGTGTTTTGTGAATTGTGGGAGATGTTGGGTAAGCAATAGACCAATCAGGGTCTTGTAAAAGTGAAGGTATTTTTATGTCAATCTTCTAGTTTCAAAATTGAATTCCAAGTTGGTGCTTGGCATTAGGGGTTGGTGCTCCTTCCAGTTGGTGCTAGTAAATCAGGGGTTGGTGCTCCTTTTTGTTGGTGTAGATAAATTAGGGGTTGGTGCTCCTTTCTATTGGTGTAGATAAATCAGGGGTTGGTGCTCCTTCCAGTGGGTGCTGGTAAATTGATTGTAAAGTTGGTGCTTTGCAAAGGCTGGATTTGGATGGGAGTCCAAACAGTCATTTTTGAGGAGTAGCCAAATTGGTGAACCTCGGTACATCTTGTGTTGTGTGATGTTCTCTTGTTATACTTGATTTATTTGGTTTTAAGTTTTCATTGTTTTGGCTTTAAGAGTTGAAGATTTAAGTTATAAAGAGCTACACTAGTTCACCCCCCCCTCTCAGTGTCATTGTGAGACTAAAAATTGGTATCAGAGCGAGGTTCCTGAACAAGCTTAACCGACTAGGGTGATCTTGGAAGTGACAAAATGGCAGGTGGTGAAGGCTTCTCATCAAACAAAGCACCATTGTTTGATGAAACTAATTACACATTTTGGAGACTCAGGATGCTGACATATCTTTGTGCTTTGGGATACGACATTTGGGATTCAGTAGATGGTGGATACACAATACCCACCACTTCTCCAACTGATGCTGTCGGTAAGAAACTGTTTGAGAATAACTCAAAAACAAAGAATGCTATCATGTGCGGATTAATGGACAGTGAACTGGTAAAAATTATGAGTTGTAAAATGGCAAAATAAATATGGGACAAACTGAGGAGCATTCATGAAGGAGACGTTAAGATCATGGAGGCCAAGTTACAAACACATCGAGCTCAGTTCAAATTATTAAATATGAATGACGATGAGAACATAGAGGTATATATGCTGAGAGTTAATGAAGTTATTAATGCGATTAGAGGACTCGACGAGGAAATCGAAGATTCTATCATCATGAAAAAGGTATTAATATCTCTTCCCCAAATATTTGATTCTAAAGTTTCAGCTATAGAAGAAGCTAAAGATCTAAATTCTTTTAGTATGGATGATATGCATGGTTCTTTGACTGCATATGAGATGAGAATAGAAAAATCTAAACCCACAGACAGAGAAGTTGCTTTTAAAGCCCATAAAAATATGAAAGCAAAACAAGAATCCAAGGAAGAAGAGACATCAGATGAAATGGAAGCAAACTTTGTTCGAAAACTAAAAAGGGGAAAAGGAAAATACAGAGGAAAGTTACTGTTTAAATGTTTCAATTGTGGAGACGTTGGGCATTTTGCAGTTAAATGTCCACTTAATGAGAAGAATAAAATTGATGAAGGATCACACCAAGAAAGAAGTGACTTCTGGTTTAAGGATGCAGATAGAAGAGATGAATTATAAAATTAGTTGTTATCACAAACATGAAGAAAGTTCTATGAAGCTAGATAAGATCATAAATAACCAAAGGACTACAGGCGTCAAATTTGGTTTGGGCTTTGACAAAGGAGAATCATCAAATGGATCAAAGAATGAAGATAAGAAATAGATTGATCAAGAAAAATTGACTCATGCAAAAGAAAGCAATAATGCAAGGCACGAAAGGAGAATTGACAATGATGGATTCACCAATGTCACACATCAAGGAAGAAGAAGATTTATGACTCCTACGACAACATGGCAAAGACCATCACCCAGGTTCAATCATCTATTTTCTGGTTACTTGTTTTAAATGCAATGGTTATGGACATAAGATTTCATATTGCAAGTATAATGTAGGACCAAGGAATTTTACCAAGAGAAATGTTTTTTCACCTTTGATGGACTATCCAGTAGAATGTTATAACTGTCATAATTTTGGGCACATTGCAAGAAATTGTCAAAGTACATTTGCATCAAATCAATTTCAGGGAATAAAATTTCAACCAAATGGAATGATACAAAATATAAAAGTTCTCGAAAAACATACACAAGCTACTGAAAAAAGAAAAGTCAAAACAAGAGCCCAAAACTGTAATCAAACCAGAGTGGAGAAAGAAAGAAGAAAGGAAATCGTGTCTCCTTGGACTGAAGGAGACTACTCCTCTATTGCACTAAGCAACTCCAGTTAGCACATCCTCAGGGGGAGCAATCTTAAAGCTTTATTTTTGCTCCTATGTATTTTTTTGGTTATCTGAGGATGAAAGGCAAGTAGTTAGGAGGAGTTGTCGTATAGTTGTCAAAGTGTGTTTCAGTTCATGTAGTTGTTTATGGAGGTACCGTGAAGGGTGGTGTTTAAGTTGAGAGTTGTCACCATTTGTAGTATTGCTATATGTCAGTGTTGTACTTTTGATGGTTCTTACTGCCATTGTTCAAAGTTATGGTATCCGAAAGGTAAGGACTTCACCCTTATTGCGTATTTAGATGCAAATTGGGTAGGATGTGTAGGTGACAAAAATAGTACCAGTGGAGGTGCATTCTATCTTGGAGACAAGTTGGTCACATGGCATAGTAAGAAACAAGAGTTAGTCTCCTTATCCACAGTAGAGGCAGAATATATTGCAGCGACAACGTGTTGTACACAAGTATTATGGATGAAAAAACCTTGAAATATCTTGGTATTAACTTCAATGAGCCAATTTCAGTTAAGTGTGATAACACCAGTGCCATCAACATCTCAAAGAATTCGGTTATGCATTCTCGCACAAAACATATTGCTATCCAGTATCACTTTTTGAAGGAGAAAGTTGTGAAAGGTGAGGTTAGATTGGATTTTATTCCAACAGCAGAGCAAGTAGTGGATATCTTCACAAAACCATTGCCCAAGTAAGTCTTTGAGTACCTTCGCAATAAATTGGGAGTGGTCACACTTCCCAAGAATTGACTAGCTATCGGGACCACATTCTCAGGGGGAGCATTTGTGTATTTGTTTATATTTTTGCTCATGTTTGTGATTTTTGCTAAGTGTAATAATTATTAAGCCTGAGAATGTTGTGCATGGACTCAGGGGGAGTTTACAGCAGCCCTTTTGGTATTTTTTTCAAAGTGGGAGAAGAGTTACAGGAAATTGCACAAGAGTTACAGGAAATTGCATGTGTGTTTCCAACAATTCCAAAGGGGGAGATTGTTGAGCAAGGTGCAATGACAGTATTGTCATTGTTGTCAACACAGTCAGATAGATCGGTTTATGCAGTGGACAGGAGTTCAAAGGTTATTCAGAGTATGTACAGTGATGTTAAATGCTTATGAGGATGTTTTTGATGTTTGGGTGAAGTTGTTACAGGTTGTCCAAGAAGACCGAAGTGGCCCATATGCTAAAGATCAAAGAAAAAGCAAAACACCACATCAAGAAAAAAGTGTCGCGATATCGCGACATGTTGCATTTTCGCGGCCAAAAGAGAAGCAAAAAAGCAAAGGGAAAAAAGTGTCGTGATATCGCGACATGTTGCATTTTCACGGCCAAAAGAGAAGCGAAAAAGCAAAGAGAAAAAAAGTGTCACGATATCGCGACATGTTGCATTTTCACGGCCAAAAGAGAAGTGAAAAAGCAAGGAGAAAAAAGTGTCGTGATATCGCGACATGTTGCATTTTCGTGGGCCAAAGAAAAGAGAAAGAGCAAGGAGAAAAAGTGTCGCGATATCGCGACATGTTGCATTTTCGTGGTCAAAAGAGAAACAAAAGTGTCGCGACATGTCGCATTTTCGTGACTCAAAAAGGGCAGGCAGACAAAGAAACAAAAGTGTCGCGATATCGTGAAATGTCACATTTTTGTGACTCAAAAAGGGCAAGCAGGCAGAGAAACAAAAGTGTCGTGATATCATGACATGTCGCATTTTCGTGACTCAAAAAGGGCAGGCAGGCAGAGAAACGAAAGTATCGCGATATCGTAACATGTCGCATTTTCACAACTCAAAAAGGGCAGGCAGGCAGAGAAACAAAAAGTGTCATGATATCGTGACATGTCACATTTTCGTGACTCAAAAATGGTAGGCAGGCAGAGAAACAAAAGTGTCGTGATATCACGACATGTTGTATTTTCGCCAAAGGAACAGAGTAGTTGACAGCACGTATGATATTAGTGATGAACACCAGGATGGTGAAACTGAAGACTGCATAGTGACGTGGACCCATAAGCAATATTTAATGATTTGAAATCATTTGAGATGGTCATTACACATGGAAATAAGTGGATGCATGCCCATGTGGAGAAAACAAACAGTCATGGAAGGAGAAAATGAATAGTCATGAAGGAGGAAACGAACAGTCATCGAAGGAGAAAACGAACAGTCATGCAAAGAGAAAATGAATAGACATGCAAAGATAAAATGAACAGTCATGCAAGGAGAAAACGAATAGTCATGAAGGAGAAAACGAACAGTCATCAAAGGAGAAAATGAACAATAATGACTAAGAAAATGAACAGACATGGTAGGAGAAAATGGTGTCAATTATTTGCATGTGATGTGTTTGACGAAATGCCTTCTCAATATAAACAAAATGAGTTACATAAAGAAGTAGTTACAATTGACAAGTGGTGTATGAGAATATGAAAGGAGTTACAACTGGAGTTACAAAGAGAAAGGATGGTTATAAAATGAGTGTTGCTTGGAGAATTTTAGTGTGGATTTTATCTTGCGAAGAGAGCAAGAGGAGAGCAAGAGGTGAGCGATATGCGAGCGATAAGGGTGTGTGTTTTGTGAATTGTGTGCGAGAGGCGAGCAAGAAGGAGGTGTGTGTTTTGTGAATTGTGGGCAATGTTGGGTAAGCAATAGACCAGTCAGGGTCTTGTAAAAGTGAAGGTATTTTTATGTCAATCTTCTAGTTTCAAAATTCAAGTCCAAGTTGGTGCTTGGCATCGAGGGTTGGTGCTCCTTCCAGTTGGTGCTTGGTAAATCGGGGGTTGATGCTCCTTCCAGTGGGTGCTGGTAAATTGATTGTAAAGTTGGTGCTTTGCAAAGGCTGGATTTGGATGGGAGTCCAAACAGTAATTTTTGAGGAGTAGCAAAATCGATGAACCTCGGTACATCTTGTGTTGTGTGATGCTCTCTTGTTATACTTGCTTTATTTGGTTTTATGTTTTCATTATTTTGGCTTTAAGAGTTGAAGATTTAAGTTATAAAGAGCTACACGGATTCAACCCCCCCCTCTCGGTGTCATTGTGAGACTAACAAATTAGAGGTACATTTGCTTGGATACATGGCATATTGCTATGTTTGTTGACCGCTTGATTCTTAGTTGTCTAATTCTGGTTAGTCCACGTGTCATGGCTAGTTTGTTTTACTTTGTTTTTTATGAGCTCTTAGTTGATTGGGGGTAGATAAAACTCTTTTTGATTAGGCTAATGTGGGTTTAGTCCCACATGTCCCTGTGGAACCAAATTTGTGTTTTTTATAGGGGATTTAATCCCTTAAGGCCTAACCACCAAGCGGTTTTCTGGAAAGCCACTGCTTGCTGGAGGCTAGAGAACCAGTTTATGGCATGATCAACTGTGTTGACCCGTTTGACTATGGAAACAATGGTGACTAACTCATTGACCCTCCTTTGAACAAACTTGAATGTTGATCATTGTTTGATGCCTTGGTTTGACTATCTTGACTCAGTTGATTGTTTGATTATGATTAAACCAACATTTTTGTTTTATGGGTATTTTGATTAATTGAAAGAATGGATTATGGGTATTTTTATTAATTGAAAGAATGGATTATGGGTATTTTGATTAATTGAAAGAATGGATTAAAGGGAATCTTTATTAATTGAAAGAAAGGCTCCTTGATGATAAGAAAGGATTATAGGTATCTTTTGGATTTTTAAAGGCAAGTTTGTTATTTTGGAAATGTAATAGAGCTTAAATATTAAAGCTTAGTTTTCTTTATACAAGAGTAGAACTTGTTTATAAAGGAACATAGTGGATAATATTAATGAAATTTAACTTGTATTTATCTATGAATAATTTAGATTGACAAGTTTATGCTTTCAAATGATGAGATTTGAATACATAGAGTTTATATTTAAGCTTTGAATTTATGGTTAATAATAGATAGGTTAACTATTTTTAAGAGAAGTATGGGCTTATCTCGGTATGCTTCTATAAAAATTGAATAGAAGTATATATTGAATTAATATATATTTTGGATTATGATAAATGACTTTCATTCTATGTTCATTTGAATGGTAAATAAATTTCATTCTATGTTCATTTGAATGGTAAATAACTTTTATTCTATGTTCATTTGAATGATAAATGACTTTCATTCTATGTTGGATTGAATGATAAATGAATTTCATTCTTGAATGATGAATGTACTTTTGTGTGATTGATGAAAGAAATATTCTTGTATGGAAAAAAGGGTATTAGATGATTGAATGGGTGGGGAAATTATGGGGTTTCCTCTTTATGATTGATTGAATGATTTATGCATGGTTACATTATGGAGAATGTATAGTTGCATTATGGCATTCAATTTATAAATGCATATGTTGCATAATGATAGATCATCTAGCAAATGCATTTAGTTGCATACTACATGATATCTATGAGTTATCCTGATCCCTTACTACCATCAACTGAGTGATGAAGAAGCAAGAAGGACCAGTGAAGACTTATTTATTCAATACATTGACCCCTTTGACATATATTGTAGTAAAGCTCTCATTATGGAAATCTTATTGTAAAGTAGTTTCTAGCATGAATATTCTCCTAGTTTGGATGATGATGTAATGCTCTACTCTTTTATATTGTGGTAGTACTTTTACCCTACATGGAATATGTAATGGTTGGGGTTATGAATGTGTTCATTTATGAATGGAAAATGTATCTTTTACTTTTTTATTGATAAAATATCTATGATGCTATGGTTTTGTAAATATATCATGTTTTAATAATGGAATTAAATAAGGATTACATCTTTATGTGACTTCTTATTTGATGAATTTGTAGATGTTATTTAATGTTTAATTAGTAGATAGACTTTATTACTCCCTATTTAAGTGATAGAGAGATGATCAAGAGAAAAAATATTAAAATCCAATCCTAAGGGAGTTGTGGGGAGGTAACACCTAGGATGATTGCATAAGTTACACTATGAGTGTAGAAATCTAGTGGGATCCATAGATGGTAGTCTTTGGGGAAGGTCTAAAGTGGTGTAGCTTAGATATTATCTCCTACCATGGAGGTTAGGAGAGTCTTATGCAAGTAAGTTGGGTGGTAGGCATTAGGATGCCTATGTGGACTATTACGTGAAGTGATAGATTCTTTGGTTGGCTCATCGTATAGATGAGATGAACAACTAAAACTTTACCTAAATAGATGAACTTATGTATGGTAAAGAAAGCATAGAAAAATTATGCTACTATGCTTATTACACCTACATAGATGGACTTATGTATGGTGTGGGGATGCGCATACCATTTTGATAGAAAAAAAGGGATAAGTTGGCCCATTGTAGAGATGAAATAGACAACTTAATAATAAGGTATTACATCAATAGACACCTCTATAGAATAACTTATGTAAGGTGGGGAATTGTAGATCCCTTTTGAATAAAAAAAATATTTCTCCTCTCTCTCTCTCTCTCTCTCTCTCTCTCTCTCTCTCTCTCTCTCTCTCTAATAAGAATCAAGTTCATATTTTTTGAAACTAGGTTAAGGATATTGGATAATAAGGTTCCTTCAGCAAGGGCATCACTACCTTCAAAGTCACACATGAGTGATTCATAAAAATAGATAATCTTAGACCTAATTTCTCGGATATCCTCTATCTTAGAGCCATAAAATTTTAGAATTTATCTTATTCTATTGGATCCCCTATGTATTAGAGTAGACGCATTAAAAAAATTTGTGTTACGGTCCCCTTCTTTAAGCTATAACTACCTCAACTTCTATTTCTAATGAATCTTCTCCCTAGCCATAGTATTGTGAAAATATGCCAACAACACCTTCTCCCTATTTTTTATCTCTAAATACTAATCTCCATAATTAATAGACCTCTCTATATCCATCAACTAAGATCTTAGGTTCTCTTTATTTTGGAATATGTGACCAAAAATAGCTTTATTCTAGACTTTAATATTTTCCTTAACCCACTGAAGCTTAGAAGCTATTTTATAGATTAAGGGACCAAAGAAGCTATGGTACCACCATTATTCAACATTGGATTCCAGATATGGATGCTGAAACCACATTACCTCAAATATAAAGGGTCTTGGGTACTTTCTAGAGTTCTAAACTAAATTCAACAGTATAGGTTTATGATCCAAACCCACTTTAGGAAGTAAGCACAAGGAGGCATCCCCAAAAAAGGGTAAGGCTTCTTTATAAATTAGGATTCTATCTAATCTAATCTAGATAAATTGATTCCCAAGCCTTCTATTACTCCAAGTATACTTACTACCTTTGAGATCAAGATCCATTAACTCATTTTGGTTAACAAAAAGAGCAAAATCTTCCATACCTCTTGAGAGAAAATCATTCTCCCTTTCTTATCAGACTAGTAGAGTGGCGAATTGAAGTTTCCTACAAAAATATAGCTTCCCTTTTAAACACTTCTCTCATTGAGCTTAAAGAGGTCAATAAAATACTTCTATTAATATAAGAATTTAGCACATAAATATTAGACAACACCCATCGACGAATGATTTCCTTACAACAAAAAAGGATGTTGATAATTTTGTCTAAGGTTGAAAGAACAAAGCCAGACAATTTCTCTATATCCCAAAGGTAAAGAAGGCTCCTAGAAGCCCCTTGAGCTAGGCTAGAAATAAAACATGTGTTCCTCTAGATTGCTTTCCTAACTAAATTAATTCTATCATCCTCCACTTTAGTTTCTTGAAGGAAGATAATGTCTGGCAAATGATCTTTTCTTAGGGATATCACCACTCTCTATTTTGTAGGGCCATTTAGGCCTCTTATGTTCCAAGATAGGAGCTTTATTTATGAAATGTTGTAGAGGGTTTCTTTTTGCTCCCATGACAATGATAAGACTGAGAACTGAAGAAGGTAATCTTCAATTATTTTTCTCCAAAAAATCTACCCTCTTCTAGATCCAAAAATAACTGAGTATTGTTAGCTATTTTAAATTTTATTTTCCTTTTCTTTAGGTGCTTATGCAAAGTTTTTCCTAGCTTATGCTCCACCCTCAGATCAATGAGACCTTTCTTATGAATATGAGTTTCAGGGCTTGGGAGCCCTTTTCCAACTTAGGGGTCCTATTCCTAGCCCTCACACGAGCCATAAGAGTTTCCTTAGGGCTTGAGGTTAAGTCAATACCAAACTTAGTTTGGAAATCTAAAACTAAGTCTAGATACTCAAAGGAATTTTTCTCATTCAACAGAGGTAAGAGAAGAAATAAACTAACATAAGGAGAGCAGTATTGACCCCAGCTTCGATAACTAGGGGAATTTTTGAGTCCTAGTGTGAGGGATCCAGGCTAATTATAACAACCTCCTATGACTCAAGCACTTATGCAACCTCCTTACCTCTTTGAGAAGGCATTTTGGTAATATTAGCTTCCTCACCTCCTTGAGCAAAGGGACTATTCCTTTTCCAAAAAGGGCTTCTAGGAATTTTTGCCTTTGGGGATAAACTTGGACCAAGATTTTTATTTTTGGATTTTTGGTAGGGCACTTTGTTGTGATATGTCTAGATTTTTTACACTCACTATAAAAATCTAATCAATTTTCATAAATTATAGCATGTGTCCAAGACCCCAGACTTGAGGTTAGCTCAATGGATGATAATATTTTCTTCCAAGTCAGCGTTAATGCACATTCATAAAAAAATAATTCTTTATTTGTCCCTTGTGGTAGGATCTATCAAGATTAGACTTACCACTACTTTAGCGATGCCCCTCAATATATCATCATGCCAATAGTGAAAGGGAAGGCCAGGAAGCCTAATCCAAAAGGGTGTAGAATTGATTTTCTATAAATCTAGGTTGATATCAGTACTCAAAAATCTAAGGAAGAGATCTCTTTCCCATAAAAACATGGGCTACAACTCAGGATCCACCTCGAGTCTTCCTCATAGTTAACATTGAACATGAATAATGCTTTTAGAAGAGCCATGATCTCTAGTTGAACTAGGGGTCTCCACTTGGAGAGAGCCCACCTCCTAACTTTATCTAAATTTTGTCGTGCACCCATAAACTTACCCACCAAGTTTAAATTACCTTGGTACATTGTAAGATTTGGAAGATCTTCAGGGACATAAATATTATTCTAGTTTGGAGATAAATTGAACAAATCTTCTAACTCATTCTTGCCCAAAAAATAAAATATCACCATCATGTAAGAAGAATGTAACAACCCACCAATCCAATTCGAGAAAGATAAATTTTTTATAAGGTTCACAAGGAGACCCAATATTAATTTTATATTCTTAAGCCTTCACCACATTTGAGTCTAATATCACTACAGAAGATACTCAAGTGGATAGGAGTGGTCAACATCCCATATTTTTGGGCTTCACCTTAATAAACCCCACTATTTAGAAGGATTCTGAAGTGGTCCCCCACCTTTCCTATACCCTCACTAATATAGGAAAATTTTATCAGTGTAGGAATTATCCTTTAAGGCCCACAACACTTAAATGGAAACGCGTATTACCTAACCTTATCATAAGTCTATCTATGTATGTTATTTTAGCATAAAACCTTGGTTCTTAGTTAACACACCTCCATGGGCTAACTATGATCATTACCACTCGTATGTTAATGAACATGGTTACCTAAACCTACTATTTATGGTACCACCACAACTGACTCGTAATTGATTCCATTAACTACATAGTGTGGAACCACCCGATCCTCACCCTTCAAGGTGTATCAATCATAAGAATTTGGTTATTGCATACCCATAACTCCTTCTAGATTTGTGAGTGTCTATATATTGCATTCTTGCAACTCCTTCTAAAACTCACGTCCACCTAGTTATTGCATTCCCATAACTCCTACCAAGAGTGGGTTCATTTTGACTTTAAGGGTCCTAAGAGAAAATGTCTAATTTCAAAACCCAAGAACCCCATCCAAGAATCATACTAGCCAATAGCATCTCTCTCAAATATGCAATAACTAAAAACCAAGTGCATAGTCCATAACACCATATTAAGGCTTTAAAAATGAAAATTTTGTACTAAATCACATGAGACTAGCACAAAGGAAACATCTACCTAGATTTAAAGCATGAGTAAATAAAACATGAAACTAACTTCTAACTTAATCATAAAACATCCACTTAAGCTAGCATTAAATTTCCATTGATTTCATAATGACAAACTTCCTTAAAAGGAATCCATACTAACTCATAGCTTCATTCCATCATTGCATAAAATCTAAATATTTTCTTTTGCACTTACAAAATGGCTCCAAGCCTTATTATAAATGAAGTAGAAATAGACCAAGTTTACATTCTAAACTTTATATTTTCATAGCAACACTTTCTCATAAAAAATACTAGAGCAAGTCCACGCAATAGTCCTCTACACCATCTTCTTCTCATGACCTTCTTCATGAGGGCAATCCTTCCTGACTTAAAAATAATTAAGGGATCAATAAAACTCTTAATGCAATGCAACTACTATGCTCCATGCTTAAATGCAAGCAACCATGCAATTAGGCAATTAAAAACAACCAATGAGAGAATCCCA
Organism: Wollemia nobilis; assembly: GCA_028583015.1. Lineage (NCBI taxonomy): Eukaryota > Viridiplantae > Streptophyta > Pinopsida > Araucariales > Araucariaceae > Wollemia > Wollemia nobilis. Next base: position 1,744,730 of record JAQPPZ010016361.1, read on the forward strand.
TACTTCTCTCATTCTAATGATTCCCTTGCCTACTCAAGTCTTATAAAATCATTAAAAATATTTTTCCCAAAATAAAGGTTCTTTCTTGTTCTTAAAAAACAAAATCCATCCAACTTTTATCATCCAACCAAAAAGAATTTTTAATTTTTATTACATAAACCATTCTTTTCAATGCATACAAAAGTCTTACACAATATTCAGGCCATTACAATATTAACCCCTTTTCATCTATACAAATCAACCCTTTTACATCTAAGTTAACTATTGGAAGGAAAATATAATCAATCCATTTTCCTTTTTATTTAAATCTAAGTTAACTATTGAAAGGAATACAAATCAATCCATTTTCCTTTTCATATAAATCTAAGTTAACTATTGAAAGGAATACAATCAGTCCATTTTCCTTTTCAAATAAATCTAAGTTAACTATTGAAAGGAAATACAACTCATTCCATTTTTATTTAAATCTAAATTAACTATTGAAAGGATTACAAATCAATCTATTTTCCTTTCCATTTAAATCTAAGTTAACTATTGAAAGGATTACAAATCAATCTATTTTCCTTTCCTTTTAAATCTAAGTTAACTATTGAAAGGAATACAAATCAATCCATTATAGTGCACATAGAAGGATTTCGTAGAACAAACTTCCCACATAACCAAACAACTAAAGTCAATTTAAGGATTCTAAAGACTTCCCTTCCCCATGATCAACTAAGGCACTTTCACCTACTCAGGGGGGTCAATAGCATAAATGAGGAAATTAGCTACCCAACCGGTGGAATATACCCTACGTTCACACAACACTACCAAGCTAAATCGAAAGGTAAAAGAAGCATGAGATGAACAGATGTAGATCGGGATGGAAAATTTCAAACGTAAGACTACCAACATAATAGTGGGTAGCGCAGGTTTGGGTTATGTGAAGGTTAGGAGGATCACTCAGTTGGACGAAAAAATATAAAAGACCCACCAAGACATAGCTAAAACTCACATGATTCCAACATGGATGCATGCAAGGAAATATATAGACCTAAAGGAAAACACAACCAATCAAGCTATACTTAACCAAGGAGAAGAGTTTCACAACTACGTAGCCCTCAACCACAACACTCAACACATCTAGATCAAAAAAATAACCAAAAGCAAAAAGAAGGCATTAATAAAGCAAACACCATAAAGACATTCATTTCAGGCCTCAACTATAGTATGCACCTCTATTTCGATGCTTTTCTATAGTTTCCTTCTTCCTTGTACCTCCTTCTTCTACCTCGATCCTCCTATACTTACAACCAACCACACAATGGATGGATCCTCCCCATTTATTCTATATTTCATCTACCCATGCCCTCATGAAGGTGCCCATGCACATCCTTCATGGTGCATGAGGGTAACATATTCTACATTACCAAGATGGCCAACTCACTTCGAGCACCATCTTTTCCAAGATTCAAAAATATTATCTTTTAAGGCTTTAATAAATCATCTCATTATTATTTTAAAAACCTTAATATTAATATTTTATTTATTTATTTATTAAAAGGCTAATGTTTGGTTTATAATTCTAAAACCTTCTTACAAGCATAAGGCAACAAAAAAAGTCTAATAAACCAAAATCTTAATCTAAACACCTTAATATTCCTCTTATTGCTAACAATAAGTATTTGGATTAATTACTCATCAAGTAATATCAATTGTTAATATTAATTATTAACAATGATACTAATATCTGGAGTATTAACCTTATTAATACTTTAAAGGTTTTTCAATTAATCAAAACTCTATTTCCAAAGCAAGCAAAACATTGAATTCTTGATACATTACATTGCTTTATCCTTTAGGAGTGGCTTTTTAAGACAACTAGCATGTTATCCCCATTCCTACTAAGGATGACTCCTTTGTCATAGCAATGTCATGGTCCAACGATGTATCCAAATAATAAGCAAATACAATGCATCTATATGATGGGTCTACTTTACCCTAGAGTTGTCGATGAGCAAGTCATCAACCATCATTTCCCATATTTTCTTTCAATTTGGTTGATTGTCCAATCTCAATCCAACAATGAGAGTACCTGTTCCTACATCCATATGGTTCATCAATAATACCATATTCTTCATATATTTTAAGCAAGTACAAAATGCATTACTAACTCATCTTGATAATAGAAATAAGAATTTGCATTAGATATCCTCATACATCAATATATAATTCAATATCAAGATCAAGTTTTTCCAAGGAGGTTTGTTACAAATATATTATGGGGTCAAAAGGCTTTTTAAGAGTTTGGGAACCCAAGGGTGGGCCCCCAATTCCCACACCTCCAAAAAATGACCCATGACCTACTAGGATAATAGGATCCCCAACATCCTCATGTGCAATACCTCTCACCCCACCAATCCCTACCACTAACCTCAAATTGCTAGACCCCAAAAGCACACCTACCTGATCACCCACCTAAAAGCCATCTTGACCACAAACCAGACCATCATCCTGGTCATCCTTCTCACTCTCTAACATTTGAGATTTTTTTTTTAAATATATAAGCTCCTATTTTCATCAAGTAGGATATTAGTAATTAGCAATCTATAGAACCACAAGCATCCTAGACATTTCAAGTTGTGAAACCTCCAAAATTTATCTAGGCTTGTTGGTCCATACAAAGGACACCCTAAAATATCATGGGAAAAGATAAAAAGGGATCAAATTAGCCAAATACTAACAAAGAGAATAACTTAGACACAATAATAAGTCTTGTAAACCCTATTCAAATGTAACTTTAGAACATAAAAAAAAAAAGCAAGGAGCAGGTCAATAGTAAAAATACATGCATTAGACTAGGAGATGGTTGATAAGGCAGTAACTAGAAATATGGCTAGCATTCAAGCTTGAAGGACCTATCTAGACCCATAATTGTTTCAAGTATTTTATTTCAAAATATTACGAAAAAAATGCATGCTTAAATTTGCTTTAGGTCTACCTATTTTATCAAGCCAAAAGCTCTTGTCCAAACTAGTCTGGTGCAAGAACAACAAAAGAGGTAAGCCAATTTTTTTTGCACTGATGTAAAAAAGGTGCTTCAAAATATATGGAAAGGTGAAGAGATTATATGGTAGAGTGTTCAAGACTATAAAGGAAGCATGCTGGAGAATTTTCCTACTAACGTCAACAAAGCACTTTCACTTAGCCTCGCATGGTTGACAGACACTTAGCCTCCAAAAGGTTCCAACGTGGTGAAAATACCTCCATTAAGCATGAAAGGTAATCTAAAAAGCAAGGAAAAGGAGCAACATATTGGACCAGGGTATCTTGTAAAGAAATATAACTTCAATATCAACAATGTTTGACATGCTTACAAAGCAATATTGCTTAAATAAAAGGCACCAAGCACTCCTAGACAAAAATGGTTAAGCCAAAGGTGATGTTTGTTAGAGCCTAAAAGTAATTACCGCTTTTTCTAAGCATAATGAATGATCTCACAAATCAAAACCACCTGACATAAGACATGTTGAAGATGTTATGTGGTGCCAGTTCATCCCTCATCACATAAAGCCATTTTTATTCATGATTATACATAGTGTTTAAGTTTATTTTAGCACAACAAAAGCTATAAACAAGGGAATAATCCTCATTGTAAAGGATTGTATGTTTTAGTATTTACCTATCATAGGCTACATTTTTATGCTATTCTAATGCACTCAAGAGTTTTTTGACTTATCTCAATTGAAGTTTGGAAGGTTAATCTTTGTGATGATATATGATTTCAATATTTTTGTTATTCTTTAAGAGAAATATTTCTATTAGGATTTAAGTTTTTTGGTATGCTTCAATAATCGAAGTGTTATTTGTTAATATTGAAGTTATTTTTCTTTCTTTGATTGGAGTGCTTAGGATGTTGAATTATGTAATATTTGTGCTTACTAAATTTATCCATTGCTTTGATTGAATAGTTTAAAGTCTTTATTTGTATTGGATAGTTGATTTTCATTCAATAGAAAACAATGTTGTTGGTTGAACCCTAACTACATTAATTGTTCTCTTTATCCCTATATTTTTTCTCAACCATACCTTTTCTCTCAATCCTATTTCATGTATCTATTTTTTTCCTTTACATAGTAGGATTTAGATAAGGAACTAGTCTTCTTCAGAGATTGGATTAGAAGCAAATTCTAAGCCATCCAATCTTGACTTTGGTCTAGGATATAAATTTTATCCTAAGCATATCAAAGCATCAGAAAGAAGATTTAAAATGGGAAGATAATTAATTTCAATCAGTTCTAAAGTTTAGAGAGTTGGCCATTGGATAAGGAGAAGCAAAATATAACTAATTAAATTTTGTTTTAAAGAGTTGATTAAAGAAGGAGAAAAAGATTTTTTTTATACCCTTATATCTCATTCTCTCGATATACTAATCTAATTGATATACCTTGAGGGACACCTTATATACCTAAAGGTCCATATATATCTAATCACTCTTTATATACCCATTGAACACATGAGAGACAATTGTTATGTGGGATCACAATGGTACATGAATGTAACCACTAGGTACATGGCCCAAGATGGTAAGTGAGAGATAATGAAAAATCCTCCTTATGACTCCCACTAGTCCACCACAATATACTCCCCAAGAGAATAAAAGTATGTGCGAGACCCTACATGGGATGCTAGCATCTCAGGCTCACGATATACCTATTTTAGCCTTAATATTTGTATGGTGGTTATTCAAATAGTTATAAAAACCCCTAATAGGACTAGCCTTTGATTTAGTTATTATTATTCTTAATTAATGTGACCTATGCTAAGGACACAAAATTAGGTGATATTGATTAAGGTGTAATTAATTTTATATTGATTAATATTTGGTCAATTAATTTTATATTGATTAATATTTGGTCAAGGCCAAATAATTGTTGGGACCCATATAGGTGTTCACATTAGGTTCACCAAAATGTAAGAGGGAACTCAAGATTTCATCACCAAAGTGAGGACCTCAAATATTTGTGGGGGAGTTATGTGATATGTCACCTATGATATATTTTGTGGATTTATTTGAAAAACAACTGCAATCCCAAGGGTACTAAAGGTTCTCCTCTTAATTTTTGAGGACCTAGTTAAATCCTAATTTGCAATTAGAAAGAGATGTAAACAAATAAATAAGCAATAAAATAAATCTTAGACTATATGATGCTTTAATTTGCATGATACAAGAAAGTAAGTTTTTCTTTTTCCTTTAGATATAATGTTCCAAGGAGGGAATCCAAAAAAAAAAATACTAACCTATTGTAGTGACATTCACTTATAATTTTATTCCTAAAATAAAAAATAAAATGTTGTTTTTTAGTTTAAACTATGCTAAATTCCTTAATTTTTCCTTATTAATATAGCAAAGAGAAAAAAAGGACCTAATCTATGTAAAACAACAAGCAAAATTATCTTATAGGAATATAAACTATATATTATGTAACAAAGGCACTTGGTTTTACTATAGAGGCAAATTCATTGCTAGGAACATGGATTTACTATCTATAAAATCATTGCTTGGAGCGTAGACCGCTAGTGTTTTTATGAAATCCTATAAAATAGAAATAAATAATATTAGGGATTTTTTTTTTAAGTGAAAAACCCCTTGTGGGGCTGCCTTGGTCTGAGAGACCATGAACAGGGGGTTCTACACCGTCAAAGTCACCCGGGAGTCGCACCCGACCCTGCCCGCACCAACATTATCAATTGGATTTTGGATACCCAATTCAGCTTTTTGGTAGGGTGGAGATTTGAACATGGGACCTCCCTTGGAGGATTGCCCTCTCCTCTCCAACTCACCTACAACACCTGGGTAATATTAGGGATTAGTGTAGGGAGGTTTTCCTAGCTTAAAATATAGAGAACTACCTTATTTTACTGGTCAAACCCTTGAATTGTGAACAAAAATAAAAAAATTACCTTTGATTATATGGTAAATCATAAATCACAAAATCATTACCGATAAGTGAGTTGGTAGCATTTTCAAATTTGTAACTTAAATATATGGATAGTATGCAATATTTTTAATGGTATAATCAAATTTAAATGTAATATACCTTTAGAATGGTGTACTAGTATAGTAACTAATAGAAATGCAATAGAAAAGTGTAAATAGCAAAAACACTGCCTATAAACAAGTCGATAATATTTTCACTTCTACAAGTAAAATATGTGAACAAAGAGTGAAAATATAAAAGAGAGAGTCAAATAGAGATGCAATATACCCCCATATAGATAGGTTCTCTTCTAAATATATGATAATGATATAAAAATGGAGTCATTTGGTAAAAAATAGAAGTATATATGATTTAGAATGTAAATGGAAAATGTTAAGTGAGATAGCAATAGAAGAAGATTATTAGGATCAAACAAAAACAAAAGATAACATTAATTAAACCAATAATACCAAGAAATATGAAATTTTATCCAATATTAGGCTAAAATAACAAGAGAAAAGAAAAAATAAATACAACCAAGCAATATCAAGTTGTTCTCCCTTCCTTGCCCTTTTGCAAGGAAACTCAATTGTTGAGTGGACTTCTTCCAGAGCTTGAGTATGATTTAGATGGAGAAGAGAGTGATTACAAAGAAATTTTGGTAGAGTCTTTTTATAGAGATTGTTGTTATTTTTTTGTCATCTCAAGTTCTAGTCTTATAGGGTGATCCATCAATCCTTGGGGGAGGAGATGCTTTCAATGGTGTTATGATTCCAAAAGATAAGAATTTGGAAGGGATAAAAAGGCCATTAATGGAAGATCATGAAAATATAAGTTCTTGGATTTTGGGTTCTACTAAATAGGACTATGGATCAACAATGGGATTGGGATCATTAATGGCATGTGGCTTGAGAGAAGTACATATTTGAGGTTTGGAGCATGTTGAGGCAAAAAATTTATCAAGTGAATTTGTTGCTAGCAAACTTGCCTTGAAATATTTTTTCCATTTGATCATTAAAGGTCAAACTTAGGTGGTAAATTTTAAATTTAGGTAGTTAAATTCAAATTGTGAATTTGTTGTTGAGGTGGCAAATTTATTACTAATAAAACTATTGTTGGTGTGCAAAAATATTGCCAGCATTTCCATGCACTATTTTTTCATAGTTAGAGGTATTTATTGTTATAGAAGTATAGGCATAAATATAATCATTGGAAAGATATTTTTTATCCTATTTTAATGGAAGTAATATTGTAAATTTTTGTGAAGATATAAAATAGAAATTAATTCCCTAAATATCCTCTCTTTTTGAAGCAATGAATGCTCTAAATTTAGAAATGAAGAAGGTGGATTTAGTTTGGTTGATTGGAGGACTAGTGGATGATATTTATGGTGGATTGAAGTGTGCAAAATTGGGTGTCTATATTTTCCCCTTTTTGATGTTTTTATTGTATAATTAATGCATAAAAAATTGATGTAGATGTTCTAATTTGGAATAAAAACAACATGAGAGGTGTTAAGTTAGACAACATCAAATGCAACCATTCCCCGATATAAGCCCTTATTTTTAGATAGAAAACCAATTTAACCAATTAAACTCAAGGTAGCTACAATAATATTCATGATGAAATATGGGAAATTGACAGGAAGGACGAATTTGATTAATATGATCAAGAATAATGGATCATATGGGATGAAATAGTTAATTCAATAGATTTGAGATTAGATTAAGTGTTGATAATTGATTGCTAATGTTGAATTAAAAGTGAGTTAAGAGAAAAGAGAAGTTTTTTATAATTAAAAGATAAAAGATGAAGGAAACAAGAGGGAAATAATTGGAAATGAGAAGATATATGTATTTCCAAAACTCTACCAAATTATTAAAATGAGATGACTAAGACTAGATTTAGATAACAAAAATGAGTAAAAGTATGCACTTTTTAATCTTCTATTTGGTATGTGCAAAGATGCATAATTAGGCAGCCTCTTTAAAGACACATAAGTAACTGGCCTATTTAAATATGCATAAATGATCAACTATTCACAAGTACATAATTGACTGGCCTACACAAAGGCACATAATTTATTGGTTTATGTATTGATTGGTACATTTAAGGACACATATTTGATTGGCCTATTTAAAGGCACGTATTTGATTCATCCTGAAGTGGTCACCTCCTAGCCTAATTAGTGGACAAGTACTTAAGTGATGTGATATGTGTCCATGATATGTATGAATTTGATTCACCCCTAAGTGATGGTCTCATAGACTAATTATTGAGCAAGTTCTTAGGTGATGTGAGGTGTATCTAGAGGGACATCATATGTATATTTTTATTTACCCCTAAGAGGTTGCCTTGTAGCTTGAATACTAGACAAGCACTTAGGTAGCTTTAATATGCCTGTGAAGAGATAAAATATGTCTAATTTTGATTCACTCCTAAGAGGTGGCCTCTTAGCCTGATTATTGGACAAGCACTTAGATGATTTTAGGATGCACCTAAAGGGATAATATATATATGATTTTTATTCACCCCTAAGTGGTGGGATCTTAATATAATTATTGGACAAGTTCTTAGGTAGTTTTAAGATGATTATCCCTTAGGAAGAGGCCTAAAGGGGCACTTTTTATTGATAATATTTGCACAAAGGACTTAGTTAGATTTGCCTAGGGGAACTTTTGTTAGCTTTCCTAGAGGGAATTTCATTAGCTTGATATAAAATATATACAAAATATTACCCAAGAGGACTTTCATGTGTTTGAAATGATAAAAAATATGTTTAAAATATTACCTAGGGGGACTTTTGTTAGTTTTTCAAAGTAGAATTTCATTTGATAAGATATAGATATGTAAATATATATGCACATATGTATAGATTAATGTTGTTTGATTCATCCTTAAGAAAATTTTCATGCTTATAGGACTCATATTTATTTGGTTTATCCTCAAAATATTTGTAGTTTTATTGGTCCATTTAAGGACTCACAATTGGTCTATTAAAGATACACTTGATGTGATTTTTCCATTAGTCATAGCACATATCAATTAATGAGGATGTTTTAATTGATTAGCTTATTAGTCTCATGGAATTATGATTGTGATTTACCCTTTAGTCTTGGACCTTTTTTGATTGAGAATTTTCTTATTAGCTTTGGGGTATTTTGATTGATATGTATCCCTTAGCCTTGGGTTATTTTGATTGATATTTGTACCTTAGACTTGGTGTATTTTTATTGAAGGATACCCCTTAAATTTAGGGTGCTATGACCTAGATTTACCCACTTAGTATTAAAGCGTTTAAATTGAGAGATGCCCCCTAACCTTGGGATACGATTTATATTTTTCCCCTTATCCTTAGAAAATTTTGATTGAGAGGTTACCCCTAGCCTTGGGGTGTTGTGATTTAGATTTTGACATTATACTTAGGGTATTTTGATCAATATATTCCCCCTAGCCTTAGGTCACTATGATTTAGATTTTACCCCTAGCCTTAGGGCATTTTGATTGAGATTCTAATCTGATTTGCCTCATAGACAAATGTCATCGAGGACTTATGATAAATTAGGGTAACAAAAAATTATTTCCCTAGTTGGGAGAATAATTTATTGTAGGTTTATTGACCCCATACTAATAATATACTGAGTGAGAGATATGGATAGGGCTATAATTATTGTGGACTATTGTGTTGTCAATCATATAGCCCATGATGAAATAGAAGAAATTGATTTGATTGATACTTCCATTAGCACCTAAAATTCATAGTATAAATAGATATAAATGATTAGTTGATAGAAATAGAGAATGGGATTGAATATTTGAATCAATAGAGATATGTAGAACAAATACATTACATCGCTAATAAATTCATATTGTAGGTAGGTCATTAGATTGAGAGAGATATATTCTTGAGCCTGGGTTTATAGAGATATATGGTTCTATGGATCCACACTAATAAAGATATGTTTATAAGGATGGATTTATTACACAAAACATAATTTGATTCACAAATGTGGGGATTGGGAGGTTCCACTCGCATCATTCACCTAGTGTAAAATGCAATAATGAACTATCCTGTCTAGGAGCATCATTTACATCATTATAGATTCCTAGCTCAATTTACAATAGGAAATCCAAGTAGAGATAAGCATGTGTACATATTTAAATATAACATTTGATAGATATGTAGACAAGCAATGATGCATATAGGAAAATGACCAAGTAGTGAAAGTAGACTTAGACTCACATGCAAATTGAACCTTAATATCTATTAAGAGGCATTATGTTTGGGGAATGTTGAGGTTAGGTGTTTTACACATTAAAATGGGTGAATAAAATGGAGTAGGACCTAGGAAGAGTAAGGGATCCTCATTTATATCACCCCAATCTAATCTATTTATGGAGACAATATTTTTATGGGACTCTCAAAAGAAAAGGTTGGATTTTTCATCACTATCAGATGAAATTCAAGCAATAATAGGCTTACTAAGGTTGAGGATATACCCTATCCCATAGAGACCCACCCAAAATTTGGCCTCTAAAGGCTTTTTTAGACCTTGTTCATGAAGGCCTAGTCCTTTACCTTGATATTCCATGTTTGAGAGCATTTGATTTAGGATGGAATACAAGTTTGACAAGTATCATGAGCTATATATTCATTTTATTGGGTAAGGTTTATTTCTATGGATGTGCTCATCATTAGTAGTACTAACATAAACAAATGAGTAACTTCATTTTTGTATATTTGACCCTTCCTAAAAGGTAAGCCCAGTATGAGGACATGGAGGAAGTTTGGATAGGTCCAAGAAAGATTGATTTTTATTGACTATATTTATTAAGGTGGGTTTCATTAGTAGTTTTGGATTTATTATTTATGTTTATTTGATCATGATTTTTATTTTTAGATTGAGTCTTATATATTGGTCATTTAGAGGTAAATACCTTAATGCATTTTTGATTTGAGAGGAGTAAAATTTAGTTGATGAGGATGGGTTGATGGAAAGGTAAATACTAGCCCCAAGATTCTCAACTTCAATCACCTTACAATAGGAAAATAACTTGGGATTATTAGAAGAATAGATCATTCCCATTGTATTTTGATTTATGGGTGGGACATTTCTATACTACATATTATTAGATCCTTTACAATCATGATTTGGCAATGGATATTGAAATATTCTAAGATCTTGATTTGAGGATGGTTGTGAATTGATGCCATTAAAAGCAACTTGAACATTTTCTAGCGGGTTTTGGATGAGGTACTTAATATGCTTACATCTATTTGTTGAATGGCCATTAATATTATGGAAAGCACAATGCTCCTCAAGGTAGAACCAATTAGGTTTATCACTTCATAGATATATAATTTTAATTGGTGGGAGCTCGACCATAATTGCTTTAAGAAGTATTTTTAAGATGGTTGAAGGGGATTGGTTCATTTTAGTGAATTGTTGCTTGGATTTTAATTCTTTGGCTACAATTTTTTAAAGGGTTTCTACAACATTCACATGGATGGCCTAGTGTGAGTCAATGACTATTGCCTATGAGATACTTATTTTTGTCCCACCCCTTTGGGTGTGAGGAAGTTTTCTCCTCCTTAGGATTTTTGGTTTTCAATTTCACCTCTTGCAAATGGTGGTTTCTAATCTCTTGGTCATTTCTATGGCATCTTCAAAGGAAGATACATTGGTCCTCCCTAAGTAGAAGGCTAGTTGTTCATTAATTTTTTCTATAAATATGTTTAAAAGGTATTTTAGTGGGGGGATGTATTGGAGTCTCCCCACAAGACCTCATGAGCTTGCCATAAAGTCGATTGAATTCTTGTATTTTGCTTGTTTGAGTTTATAAAGATCATAAATTCTAGCCCTTTCTTTGATGTATATGGAGAATTGTTTGAAAAATATTTTTACACGGTATTTGAATCTTTTGAAGGAATGCCTTGGTATTGGTATTACCACTCCAAGGGAAGATTGCTAAGGATTTTTGGAAAGGTCTTGAGCAACAATATTTAATATTAGGGAATGTCACTACATGTTTTCCTAAATAGTCTAATCATGCTATACATTTGAATCATAGGGGTTTTAATGTTAGTGTAAAATGGACAACTAACTATTATAGGATATAGGTATTGATTGCACAAGTCCTCATAGGAGTACTTATGGTTGGAAGAGGATTATTGAATAAAGGCCATTATCGTTTCAATTAGTCCATTTGTGAGGTTAAAAATTGAATTTCAGAAGAAATAGGACCAAATGGAACATGAGGTATGTACTATGAGATAAGAAGATCTTGATAATTGATGTAAGAATAAGTTTGATATGTTGGGGCTTATGATGTTTATGATGGAATCATATGGATCATCCCGAAGCTATTTGTAATATAAGGATCAATAAATGTGTGATTAGATATTGTAGGCATAGATTTTTTAGTGAAACTCATATTCATGTTGATGAGGTTAGAAGAAGTGTTGAAAAAGGGATTTGGTATTGGAGTGCTACGAGGTACATCTAGGCTAGGGATGTAACTCATGCTTATTTGTTGTGATGCAGGGAAAATTAATTTGATGCTTAATAATTCCTTAAGAGCAAGAAAATTTGGATGGTGTCATGAGGATGATGGGGTATCTTGAAACCTAACATTCTTGGAGATAGTGATCATAGGAGTGAAATTAGTTGATATATTAAGATTTTCATTTGAAATGTTTAGGATAGGTTGCAAGGGACGATCCATGAGGGAGTCCTCATTTGAAGAAGTGCTTTTCTTATTTTTATCATCCTTAGGTCTAACAGGAATAACATCCTTATGCTCTTGCAAAGAGGGTGTCATATGATCAAATGAACTAAGGGTCACTCTATTTTGTCCATCATGCAAGGATATTATAGAACCAAAGGGTGTAGCACCCTCATCTTCTCTCTTGAATTTAGGGTTCTCAAGGGTGTAAGGATCTTCATGATATTCCACTAGAGGCTTAGGATGAGTGGCTAATTGATGAACTACATTACAAGCCATGTAGAATATTTTAACTACTAGAAATATTTAAATGGAGAAGAGGATTACTTTAAATATGTTTCTAAATTTTTGAGAGTTGACTATTGGATAAGGAGAAGATAAATTTAATTAATTAAATTTAATTTTAAAATTTTATTAAGAAGAAGAATATGTTTTTTTGATGTCTTTATATCTTCTTCTCTCGATATACCTTAGGGGCCACCCTATATACTTCAAGGTCCCTATATAGCTAATCACTCTCTATATACCTATTAGTTAATGAGATACATTTGGTATATGGGATCACAATGGTACATGGAATTAACCGCTAGTTATGTGATCCAAGATGGTAAGTGAAAGAGGTAATGAAAAATCCTTCATATGACTCCAACTAGTCCATAATATACTCCCAATGAGGCTTAAAGTATGTATGAGACCTTGTGTGGGAGGCTGGTGTCTTGGGCTCATAGTATACCCAATTTAGCCTCAAGATTTGTATGATGGTTATGTGAAGGGTTATGAAAACCCTCAATAGGACTAGCCTTTTGGTTAGCTTCTTATTAATCTTAACTAATGTGGCCTATTCTAAGCACACAAAAATAGGTGATCTTATTTAAGGTGTAATTAATTTTATTTTGATTAGGTTTTGATAAAGGTCAAAGAATGGTTGGAACCTACAAAGGTGTTTACATTGGGTTCACTAAAATGTAAGAGGGGATTCAATATTTTCTCATCAAAGTGAGGGGTTTGGATTCCTCTCACCTCAAATACTTACGTGTGCATTATGTTATATGAGATCTAAACTATATTATGGATTTATTTGAAAACACCTACATTTCCAATGAGATTGAATTTTTATGGGTAATTTTCATGATCACCCACATCCATCTTCTTATGAGATAGTCCAATAGCAATATTGGTGTTGAAGCTCAAATTTTTTTTCTAAGTATAGAAGCCAAATATTTTGTACCGCTGATATTAGTAGTGAGGGATCTAAATCCCATCGCTCAACAGTTATGAAGAAGAGTAAATTTGTCTACGTGAAAAATCTACCAAAGATTTTGTACAATTGATGTCAGCAATGAGGGACCAAAATCTTGTTGCCTAATAGCTATTGAGAGAGCAAAGAAAGTTCCTAAGTGTGGAAGCCATAAAATTTTTTATATTGTTGATGTCAGCAAAGGGGTACCAAAAGCCCATCGTCCGATATCTATTGAGAGAGCTAAAAAATTCTTAAGTGTGGAAGCCACTAGAGATTTGGTACCACTAATGTTAGCAGTGAGGGACCAAAATACCATCACCCGACAACTATGAAGAAGAGCAAATTTGGTGAAGTGCAAAAGTCGTAGAATATTTTTTACTACTGATGTCAACAGTGAGGGACCAAAATATCATCACTCAATTGCTATCAAGAGATCTCAAAAATACCTAAGTGTGGAAGCCACTAGAGATTTTGTACCATTGATGTCAACAGAGGGGTACCAAAATCCCATCATATGATAGCTATCAAGAAAGCTCAAAAATTTCTAAGTGTGAAAGTCACCAAAGATTTTTGTATCACTAATTTAAATGGAGGGGTACCAAAAGCCCATCATCCAACAACTATTAAGAAGAGAAATTTTGGCTAAGTATGGAAGCCATTGTATTTTTGAAGCTATTGGGAGAATGAATACCCGATACCCTATAGAAGGCTAGCAAGAATAATTTGGATTCCAACACAATTTAATATTCTCAAGGACATAGGTTGATGCTCTCCATTGCACCTCAAGTAGTTAAGACCTACTAACAAAGGATCCCAATGACCAAACTACTCACTGACACATGTGGGTAAGAAATCATGGGATAGATAATGATATAATAAATATATAAGAGAATTCTAGTGATCAAAAGTAGACAATGCAACCTTCACTTATTTATATGGAACCTGATCAAGCCACATAAACACAATCTTACCTAGTTAGTTGTAATAGAGAAAACTATCAAACACGCATGTAGGTTGGAAAGTACTCTGACATTATAACAATCCACTCTCAAGATAATGATATTCAAGTAACATAATTCATTGTGAAGCTATATATACTAGGTGAAATAGATTATAAGGGTTGGCTCTTTAGCTTTTACAATTTGCATCAATGTATGAGGACGATCTATACCTTTGAGGAATACAGATTGGTTTGTTGTCTAAACTCTTGCTGAAAATGTATGTATGATCATGAGTTGTTAATCATTTTTGTTAAAAGCTAGTTGAATGAATGCAATAGTTATTCTAATTTTTGGATTTCTTATTGGATCTTCATTCTCTAGTTTTGGAATGTATGGTAAATTGTTTATCATTTAAATGAATGAATTGTTCTGTAAGTAAAAGTGATAAGTTGGTTTGTTAGGTGACTCATTTTTGATTGAGTGGTACAATCCTTTATGTATTATGTATCTTGATGTTGTTGAACCCATACCATTATAATTCTAGCTATCTAATTTAATTTATTTTTGCACTCTTTTCAAACCTCCATTTCATTAGTTAGCTAGTTGGAATTTAGAGGAATCGGCCTACTTCAAATGTTGATGCACACAACGTCACTTCTTTGTGATATTCTAATCTTAGGGCACAAATTAATCATAGGTAGATTTCAAACCAATAGTTTATCCTCTCAAGATTCTAATACCTAGTTAAAGCCTAATTTGTAATTAAAAAGAGATGCAAAAAAATAAATATACATTAAAACAAATCATAGACTATATGATGCCTTAATTTGTATGATACAATAAAGTTTTCTTTTTCCTTTAGAGATAATGGTCCAAGGAAGGAATTAAGCAAATATATATTAACCTAATGTAGCTACATGCAATTCCTATTTGATGCCTAAAATAGAAAAATAAATTACTTATTCCTATGTTTAAACTATGCTAAATTCCTTATTTTTTTCTTATTAATATAGAAAATAGAAATAGAGGACCTAATATATGGAAAATATAAATCATAAATATCATATAGGAATATAAACTATAGATTTTATAATAGAGGCACCTTTTTTTATTGCAAAGGAAAATTGGTACTAGGAACATGAATTTGTTGCCAACGAAATCACTACCTAGAGCATAGATTGCCAATATTTTCATGAAATCCTACAAAACATAAACAAATAAAAATAGAGATTAGTGTAGGTGGTATACCTATATTGTAGAAGATATATAACTATCTTACTTGACTAGTCAAACCCTTGAGTTTCAATCAAAAGTAGAAAAGCTGCTTGTGATTATATGGTAAAACATAGATGGTCAAAATATTGTCTGTAAGTGGGCCAACAACATTTTTATTTTTGTAAGTTAAATAGATAGATATAATACGATATTCTTAATGGTATGATTATATGTATATGTAATATGAATTTAGAATTATGTGGTCTAATAATAGACAAAAATGCAATAGAAAAGTGTAAATAGAGAAAACGTTGCTTGTAAACAAGCTCAGAATTCTCACTTTTGTAAGTAAAATATGTGAATAAAGAGAAAAAAATATGAAAGATAAAGTAAAATAGAGATGCAATATGCCCTTATATAGGTATATGCTTTGTTAAATTTTTGAAACTGATGCAAAAATAGAGTCAAATGATTAAAAATACAAGTACATATGATTTAGAATATAAATGGAAAATGTTAAGAAGTGGGATAGCAATAAAATAAGATGATTAGGATAAAATTAAAACAAAATATATTAATAAAACTAATGATAACAAGAAATATGAAATTCTAGCCAAGATTAGGCTAAAAGAACAAGAGGAAAGAAAAGAAAAATAAAACTAATCAATACCAAGTTGTTCTCCCTTACTTGCCCTTTGTAAGCAAACTCAACAGCTAAGTGGACTTCTTTGAGTGCTTAAGTATGAGCTAGATGGAGAAGAGAGTGATTGCAAAGAAAGCTTGGTAGAGTTTTATTACATAGCTTATTATTGTTTTTTGGTCATCCTAAGTGTTGGTCTTATAAGAAACCATGGATCCTTTAGGGAGGAGATGCATTCAATGGTGATATGATTATAGAAGGTAAGAATTTAAAAGGGACAAAAGGCCTTTAATGGAAGATCATGATAATAGTTCTTGGATTTTGGATTTTTCTATATGGGATTATGGATCATATACAATATTTGGCTTATTAGTGGCACATGGATAGAGAGATACATATGAGGTTTGGCATGTATTGAGGCAAATATGCTACCAAGCAAATTTGCTACCACAAAATTTGTCTTGTATAATTTTCACCATTTGCCCATTAAAGGTAAAATTTGGGCAAGAAAGGTTGAATATAGACAAATAAAGCCAAATTGATGAATTCACTGTTTGGGTGGAAAATTCACCATTGGCAAAATCATTACTGGCCTACAAAAATACTACCAATACTATCAGGCATTGTTTTTCATAGTTAGAGGTATTAATCATTATATATATATATATATATATATATATATATATATATATATATATATATATATATATATATATATATATATATATATATATATATATTCTCGTTGAAAAGCTCTTTTTGAGTTCCTTCTAATAGATGTATTTTTGTAAAGTTTTATCAAGATTTGAAATGAAAATTAATTTCCCAATTATACTATTGTTTTTTGGAGAAATTAATGATCCAAATTTGAACATGAGGAAGGTGGATTTATTTATGTTGATTAGAGGAGAGTTATGGTGGATTGAAGTGTGCAAAATTGGGTGTCTACATTTTACCTCTTTTTGATGTGTTTATTGTATAATAAATGTGTTAAAAATTGGCATAGATGTCTCAATTTTAGAATAATGATAAAATAAGAGATATTAAGTTAGACGACATCAATCACAACCATTTCCTAGTGTGTCCCCTTGATTTTTTGAGGGAAATCCAATTTGACCAAGGAAACACGATGTAGTTATAGTAATTGTGGTGATGAAATATGGGAAACAAATATGAAGTATTTGATTAAGATGAGAAAGAAGGACAAGTTATATGGTTTGAAAGAGTCAATTTGATAGATGTGATATTATATTAAGTGTTAATGATTGATGGCCAATGTTGAATTAAAAGTGAGTTAAGATAATAAAGAAGTTTATTTAATCATTGAATATAAAATATGAAGGAAACAAGAGGTAAATGATAACAAATGAGAAGAAATAGGTATTGCCAAAATTCTACTAAATTATTAAAATGAGATGATTAATATTAGATTTATATGGTAAAAATGAGTAAAAGTAGGCACTTTTTGCTCTTCTAATTGGTCTGTGCAAAAATGAATAATTAGGTGACCTATTTAAAGGTACACAAGTGATTATCCTATTTAAATGCATACAATTGATTGACCTATTTATAGGAACATAAGATATACAAAATATTGGCTAGGGGGGCTTTCATTAGTTTTCCCAAGGGAACTTTCATTATATAATATATATACATAGATATGTGTAGATTTATGTTGTTTTATTCATATTTAAGTAAATTTTCATGCTTACAAGACTTGTATTTGTTGGATTCATCCTTCTTGCTTGAAGGACTTGTAATTTGGTTAGTTTATTTGAGGACTCATAATTCGTATATTTAAATACACAATTGATGTGATTTTTCCATTAGCCATAGGAAATATTGATTGATGAGGATGTTTTGATTGATTATCCCATTACCCTAATGGAATTATGATTATGATTTTCCCCTTAACCTTAGAGCATATTGATTTATAATTTACCCATTAGTGTTGGGGTATTTTGATTGGTAAAAAATAGGTTTTGAAAGGGACCTTGAACCTTTTACAAAGTGATTACCCAGCAAAAATGGAAGAATCCCGACAAGGTTCACCTTTGGAACAAAACCAGAAAGAGAAAAATCAAAAGGGTTAGCCTTGGGGTATTTTGATTGAAGGGTACCCCTTGACTTTAAGGCACTATGATCTAGATTTTTTCCCTTAGTTTTAGGGTATTTTATTGAGATGCACCCCTAGCCTTGGGGCATTATGATTTAGATTTTTCCCCTTAGTCTTAGGGCATTTTTATTAAGAGGTGTCTTCTAGCCTTACAGAACTATGATTTATATATTTTCCCCTTATCCTTAAGGTATTTTAATTGAGATTCTATTATGATTTATCTCATAGGAGGACTTATACCAGATTGGGATAGAAATGAATGATGTCCCCAATTGGGAGAAAACTTTATTGCAAAATGATTGTCCCCCATACACATAAGATATTGATTGGGATAGATATGTATAAGACTCTAACTATCAAATACTATCATAATGTCAATCATGTTGCCCATGATGGAACACAAGAGATTAATTTGATTGATTTTTCCATTAGCACCTACAAACTTCACAATATTCATCATGCGAAAAGAAGAGTTTTCTTAGTTTGGAATAATTGATAGATGCAATTTTAAGACCAACTATATTGAGGAAGAGAGAAAGATAAATTTGCTTCAAAATGATTTCTTGGAGTGAAAGAACCAAATTATTTGTTGATCGAGATAGAGAATGAGATTGAATATTTGAATTGACAAAGATAAGTACATTAGTATGCTATGTCATTGATAGAGGTAGATAATATATAGGTATTATATTGAGAGAGAGAGAGAGAGATATAGGGATTATTGAGACTAGATTGCTAGAGAGATATGGTTAGATGGATCCACGATGATAAAGATACATTAATAATATTGAATTGATTATGTGAACCTTTATTTGACTCACAATGGTGGAGACTAGGATGATCTACTCGTATTAGTCACCTAGTTCAAGTGCAATGCAATAATAAAATATCTTGACTAGGAGAATTTTTATGTCATTGTAGATCCATAACTCGATATGCAAAATGTAATACAAGTAGAGACAAGAACATGCACACAATAAAATATGATCTCCAATAATCATGCATACAAGCAACAATGCAAGCAAGAAAATGAGTAGGAAGTCAAAGCAGACTCACATGTAGATTCAAGCATAATATCTATTAAGAGGTATTATGTTTGTAAAAAGTTGAGGTTAGGATTTTTACACATTAAAATATGTAAATTAAAAGTAATTAGGACCTTGGAGGAGCAAGGGATCCTAATATATCTTGTCCCAATTCAATATTTTTATGGAGATAGTACTTTCATGGGACTCTCAAAAGGAAATACTAGCTTTGTCATCACTATCAAATGAAAGGGAAGTAGGAATAGGTTGACTATGACCAAGGATGTACCCTATCCCATAGATACCCACCCAATATTTGGCCTCTAAGGTCTGTTTGATATTTTGTTCATGAAGGCCTAGTCCTTTGCCTTGATATGCCATGTTTGAGAGAATTTGCTTCAGGATTGGATACAAGTTCAACAAGTATCGAAAGTCACTCTATCATTTGAATTGGTAAAGGTTACTACCATGTATTTTTTTATCATTAGCAATAACACCAAAAATAAATAAGTAATTTCATATTTGTATTTTTTAACTCTTCCTAAAAGACAATCTCATGGTTTGAGGAGATAGAGGGAATTTGGCTAGATCTAAGAAAGATATTATTTTTTCTTTTTCATTATTCTTAATATGTGTTTGATCAATAGTTTTGAATTGATTATTTATGTTTATTTGATGAGGGTTTAATTTTTAGATTAATTATGAGGTTGATTAGATTGATCATTTAGAGTTAAAAATATTAATGCATCATTTGTTTGTGTAGAAGACAAGGTAGTTGATGAGTAGGGATTGAAAGGAGGGAAAAGACTAGCACTTAGATTCCCTACTTCAATCACCTTGCAATAGGTAAATGGATTGGAGTGATTAGAAGAATAGATCATTTCCATTGTGTATGAATTTGAAGGTGTGATATTCTTGTATTGAACATTATTAGATCCCTTTTGGTCGTGGTTTGGCAACGGATCTTGAAATATTCTAAGATTTTGAATTGAGGAAGGTTGTGAATTGGTGCTACTAAAAGCAACTTGACCATTTTATATCAATTTTTGGACGATATTCCTAATATGCTTACATCTATGTTCAGATTGGCGTTCATATGATGGAAATCACAGTGCTCCTTAGGGAAAAAATCAATGAATTTTCTCCCTTTGTAGAGATATAGGTTTAATTTAGTGGGATATCAAACATATTGGCTTCAAGAAATCATTTTAATATGAAAGGGGTTGTTCTAGTTTAGTGAATTATTGCTTGGGTTTTTTTCTTTGACTACAAGTTTTTGAAGTGTTTCTATAGTACTCATATGGCTAGCCTGGTAGGATTCAATGAATTTATTTCCTAAATAGTGCTTATTATTGTTCCACCCCTTTGGGTGTAAGGAATGTTTCTCCTCATCAGAATTTTTGGTTTTCAATTGCCTCCTCTTGCAAAGGGTAATTTCTACTCTCTTGGACATTTATATGGCATCTTCAAATGAAGATACATGGGTCATCTCTAAGTATATGGCTAGTTGTTCATTAATGTTTTCTAAAAATATGTGTAAAAGGTCTTTTTGTGGGGGGGCGCATTGCATTATCCCCATCAAATATTTCCATGTTACCAGGAGGTTGACATAATTCTCATATTTTTCTTATTTGTGTTTACAAAGGTCATTAATTGTGGCACTTTGTTTGATGTAGATAGATAATTATTTGTTGAAAATTTTAATAAGGTCTTTGAAGCTTTGAGGGAATTCCTTGGTATTTGGTAATATCACTGAAATTTAGGACCACTAAGGCTTTTGAAAAATTTCTTGAGTAGCAACATGTCATCATAGACAATGTCACTACATGCTTCCCTAAATAGTCTAAGGTGATTAATAGGGTCCTCTTTCCCACTATACATTTGAAAATTAGGGGTTTTTATGTTATGGAGAAGGGTGACTAACTATGATGGGATGTAGGGATATATTTCAAAAGTCATAGGATTACTTGTGGTTGGAAGATAATCCTTGAATATAGGCCATTTATTGCTTCAATTGCTCTATTATGAAGTTAATATTGAAAAAAAAAATGGGACTAAGTGTAACATGAGGTATGTGCAATGGGAGAAGAAGAACTTGATAAATGATGTAATAATAATGTTGAGATGTTTGATTATATGATGTTGTAAATGGCATCATATGGCTCATACCAAAGCTATTTGGAATAAAATGATTAATAGACACATGATTAGAGATTGTGGGCATAGAGTTTTGAGAAAAACTCATGTTCATGTTTATGAGGTTGGAATAAGTGTTGATAAAGGTATTTGATATTGGAGTCCTATAGGGTGCATCTAGGCTAGGGATGTAACTCATGCTTGGTTTTTGTTATTTAGGGAAACTTACATTAACACATAATAATTTCTTAAGACGAGGAAAATATGGATGTTATCCTGAGGATGATGGGATAAGTTGCATCCCAAAATTATTTGAGATAGTGATATATGAAGTGAAATTATTTGTTGACGTGTTAAGCTTTACATTTAGGGGATTGGGGTTAGGTTTCAAGGAATTATCCATGAGGAAATCCTCCCCAAAAAAAGTGCTTTGCTTATTTTTGTCATCCCTAGGTATGATAGGAAGAACATCCTTATGCTTTTGCAAAGAGGGTAAATTGTGAATTGCATGTGTTTTATTTTATTGTGTAGGTAAAGGGTAAACCAAGCTTCAAGTATTATTTATTAACTTTTATAAACATAGATATAAAGATTTCATATCTGCACAACACACAAAAATAGCAAGATAACCAGCTGCAAAAAGAAACCTCATGCATGGAAACCTATGTAAATTACACAAAAACTAATAAAACATGCATTTATAGCCTTAAACTCTAGAATCTATTCATAAAATAACCATTTGAATGCATATAAAATATAGATCCAACAGATTTTCATTAGATCTAAGTATGAATACATTTTGTAGATCACCTTCTCTTCTCTTGCACACAAAAAGCATACCATACTTGTTGTACCATTGCATAAAAACACCTACAACATCATTGCACAACACCTAGAATATCCTTCAACAACAAAAGAAACCATAGATCTACTTCAGGAGAGAAAAATAAAAAAACAATTGCATATATACTCAAATTTGCAACAATATATCTAAATTAGCTTTACATTCATGGTATGTGTCAGAAACTCAAAAACAACTACCGCCTCTTTTGTACATATTTTTTAATCCAAAAATATATACATAGCTATATAGATATGATGAACTGAAAGCAATGCAATATGCTTTACAAAAAGCAAAAGAATCAATAGTTTTCTTATCCTTCCACAACTGGTAAATCAACTTTTATTGAAAAATCCATATCATACGTGACCTTTCCATTCCTAGTGGTCAGCCTTGTCGTTGCTTTTTAGCATGTATATCCCATTGCCAATTTAATAATTTTTTTTTTTTCAATTTCTATACGTATTAGTTTCCATGACTGAACAATATCCCACTTGATGACTACTCCAACCAAGGTTGTATTCCTACCTTGCCTTGACACCAAGTAAATTGTTGTGCATCCAATGGCTTGGTCAATGCATCTTCAACATTTCTTTGTGTTTTCACTATTAGATAATATTACGTTATTTGGTACATGCTAATGTACCCTCATGGTACATATTGTAAATATTAGATTAGGGTTGTGTCCTAGATTAGAGTGTGAGTAAATATTTTATGTAATGTAATAATGTGCAGGAAATGCACAAGTGTCATGTGTGCAAGTGTTATGTGTGTAGATGTGCACAAGTGTCTCATATGTAAGTGTGCACAAGTGTTCTTAGATTAGGAAGTGTTATGTGAAGATTCATGTCCAAGTGTGTATACAAGACAAATTCATGTGTATGCAAGTTTCAAGTAGATAAGTCAAGATTCATGATACTTGAAATAATAAGAAGGAAGATTCAAGTAACTAAAGAGTAATGATACTTGGCATAATAAGAAGTAAGAGTCAAGTAACCAAAGATTCATTCTACTATGGCTATATATTACTCCATAAAGGACATAGCCTATATCACTTACATAGCTTACAGAGCCTACAAAGCTTACATTGTTTACATAGTGAGGATTGTCATTGTATGAGAGTTTCATGATACATTTGTAAGAGAAAGAGGAGTAATAAAGTTTGCATACATTTGAGAAACTAATATTGTAAGTCTTATTATATTGTATGATTCAGGCTATTTATACATTCATATTGCTACTTATTAATGAATGTTATTTGATATATTATTAGCCTTGATTTACATATTTGTTGGCTCATATTATTTTGTTCACATTATTATATTGATCTTACTATATTAGGGCTATAATATATTTGATCCTGTGAATATTTATCCTATGATTTTACATTAATATTAAGGCTTCAAAATTCATTAGTGGTATCAGAGCTATACCAAGAAGTTTATTGTACGGGGTTGATTTATTTAGTTGCATATAAAATTGATTCTTATCCAACATGATAAAATTGGTTATAGTATGTCTACTTTAAAGGGAGATTGACTTGGACTCTATTGTAATATCAAAAGAAGTAGAAAGGCTAGAGTCTTTCCACAGTTTCATAACAACTCATGAAGACTAGGACTCAACTAGAGTCTTCCCACTAGGTTGAATAATAACCAATGAAGACTAGGACTCATATTTGGGCGAATAAGCTTGAAGATAATTTATTATTCAAGGAAATAACTAACCCTGACATTGATAATGGATTTTAGGGACATAGATAAATTCCTAACCATTTATTTCTATCAACACTTAGAAGAAAGTTTAATAAGTTTATACAGTCAAGCTATCCTTGATAGAGAAAAGGATTCAGGTCTTGAAGGTAGACCTTGATAGAGAAAAGGATTCAGGTCTTGAAGATAGACCTTGACAATTGGCTTGACATTGGTAGCCATATAAAATTTTTAGTAAATAATAAATATAGAATATTTTAGGCCATTTAGAGACCTTTACATTGGTTCAAGAAACCAATATTACAAAAAGGAGACCCATTGAGAAAATATATCCTCTTGAAGATTTGTGGCCCTTATTAGTGAAAATAGAAGAGGCCATATACAAGTCCTTTATTAAAAAATATAACAGGCTTGAATATAAGATATGTAGATTTTAGAGAAACAGATTAGTGGTTATAGGTCAATATTAAAGGAAGATAACCTTCAAAAAAAGAAGTCAAGATGTAGAGGAAAACTTAAAGGAAAGAGGCCATTATATAAAGGCCCATGATATAGAGAAAGAAAGATATTAGTTCAAAAAATGCTATTCAACTAAATAGAGAAGAAGATTTATGCAACCAACATCAAAAAGGAAAGAGAGAGGCCAAGTTTCTTGTCTACATAAAGAAGAAAAACTTGTTGCAAAAGAAAGGAAGTATTATAAACTTCCTAGTCACATATAGCAGTAGAAAGGAGCTCCTATAAAATTAGAAAAGAAGGAGAGCATGTAAGCATTAAAGACAGTGCAAAATAACAACAAAAAAGAGCACCAAAGGATAATATTACATAAATATTATTGAAATATAAATAATTGTGTTGTATTCCTATGGTAAGAGTAGAGTTAGAATTGCATTAAGCAAGAGAATAAATATAGAAGAATTATAGGGAAAAGAAAAGTGTTCGCTTGAATCAACATAGTGCTCAAAATAGATTTGAACTGAGCCAACATAGCATTCAAAAGGGAGTCTAACCAGCATAGAACTTAGAGAAGATTCTAAGCCAAATATATCAAACCACCATAACTCATTGATCAATGGTTAAACCAGTGGTAGAACGTCTCATTCAACCAAATAATGCAACACCAAAGATTAATGCACAGGCATATCAGCTTGGAACATGATAAAACAACCCAAATTTCAACTTGGAAGGAAAACAAATCATAGAACATGTAACCCAACTCATCAACTTGGAAGGCAAACAATTCATCAACTCGAACAGACAACTTGGCTCATCAACTTAAAATGCAAATAAAGTTCAATGTAGAATTTGGAATGCAATATCCAACATTTGTAAAGAAACAACAAAAGGGAAATTGAAAGGATAACACAATGCTCAACTCATTCCTTCCTTACAAGCATGCAGTGCAAGCACCATATATGTTGAATTCAATGTGGTCCATTTCCTTGATGAATGCTACACACTTTCCATATAAAAAATAAACAGATAGGGAATATAGAATGCCTACCAAGAATGAAGCATGTGAAGTTTAAAGTAGTTGCCAAGCTAAGTCAAAATCAATTGAAGGGAGTCCAGTGAAGCAATGCAAAGAGCGTGAACACGAGAGCACGAATGAGAAGCAGAGGTATATTTTTTAAAATTTAAATTTGCTAAGTTTTTAAGTGTTTAATTTTTGGAGTCATAAGGTTTTGAGATTATAAAGTTATAGGATTATATTTAATTAAGTTGTGGAGTCATAAGTGGATTATTAAAAGAATTGATCTTTGATTATTTTAAATAGTGAAGAGATGTTATGATAAGTTAGGAGTTATAAGGTTTTTAATAGTTTCTTTGATTTGATTTATAATTTTTTGAAATAATAGCTTATTGAATTTTTGCAAAATAATTAAGTTGGGAGACAAAAGGTATTCAACTTCAAATTTAGGAAATTTAATTTTGCAAAATTCATATTTTCTAGTTTCTAAATATTAGGGAGTCATAAGGAATTCTACTTCAAAGGTATTGTAATTTAGAAACTATGATTTAGTTAAAATTCTAGGGAGTCACAAGGATTTCTATTTCAATATTATGAAAAGAAAGGATAGACGTCATAAAATTTTGAATAAAAATATTGCTTGCAAAATTTGAAGGAAATATAGATCTAGTTTCAAAGTTGATTTATAGTGAAGCCATAGATGAAAACTTTGAAGCATTTGAATACTATTTATATGCAAGGATTGTTGAAGCAATTGATGATGGAAAATATAGTATTATGATAACTTTAGATATTGGTAGCATAATTTATATAATATTTCTTACGCTCAAGTTTCACAAAGAAGAGAACATGAAATAAAAGGAGTTGATTGAATCTCTTAAGAAGAAAGCAAAAGTAGACGAATCATTTTTGGAAAATTTATTTCATTCTTCATGCAATATTGATATTCCAAGTTCATCTAACTCAAGAACCTATTATGATGCTTTAAGTGAATGTTCAAAAGTCTCTATACAAGAAAAGAAAGAGTCATATGATTCTAAGGACAAAGGCAAAGGAAATATTCTTATGCAAGAATCTGAAGTCAATGAGAAAGTACAAGAAATTTGTAATCTTGAAGCTACAAAGACTGGAGAACATGAAGTTGAATCCAAAGACAAGGCCAAGCAAGGAGAAGAAGGAGAACCTGATCAAGATGAAGGTCACATACATTGTAAATTCAATTGAAGGATGAAGACCTTGATTGAAGACTAAAGTCTTCAATAACCAAATAATGTAATACATGGGGGTGTTAGAGAATATTACATTATTTGGTACATGCTAATATACCCTCATGGTACATATTGTAAATATTAGATTAGGGTTGTGTCCTAGATTAGAGTGTGAGTAAATATTTTATGTAATGTAATAATGTGCAAGAAATGCACAAGTGTCATGTGTGCAAGTGTGCAAGTGTTATATGTGTATATGTGCACAAGTGTATCATATGTAAGTGTGCACAAGTATTTTTATATTTGAAAGTGATATGTGAAGATTCATGTCCAAGTGTGCATACAAGATAGAGTCATGTGTATGCAAGTGTCAAGTAGAGAAGCCAAGAGTCATGATACTTGGCATAAGGAAAAGAAAAAGTAAAGTAGCCAAAGAGTCATTCTACTATGGCTATATATTACTCCATAGAGGGCATAGCCTACATCACTTACATAGCTTACATAGCTTATAGAGCCTACAGCGTTTATATTTTTTATATAGTGAGGATTTTTATTGTATGAGAGTTTCATGATACATTTGTAAGAGAAAGAGGAGTAATAAATTTTACATACATTTGAGCAACTAATATTGTAAGTTTTATTATATTGTATGATTCAAGCTATTTATACATTCATATTGCTACTTATTAATGAATGTTATTTGATATATTATTAGCCTTGATTTACATATTAGTTGGCTCATATTATTTTGTTCATATTATTATCTTGATCTTACTATATTACGACTATCGTATATTTGATCTTGTGGATATTTATCCTATGAGTTTATATTAATAGTAAGGCTTCAAAATCCATCATTCACCTTGAGTAGCTCCACCTCTCCTAATTCCACCATTTCTCTAATGAAGTGAAACCTCACTCTAATATGTTTTATCCTAAAGTGAAACGTTGGGTTCACTATTAGATCAGTGTCACTTTGGTTGTCATACCAAAGAGGTATTGGTCCTTGTTCAAATCCAACATCCTCACATAGCAAATGCAACCATACAACTTCTTTGAAGGCCTCTGCAACAACAATATACTCAGCTTCTATTATAGATTGTGCAATCACTTCCTGCTTCTTACTCCAACTAACTGCACCACCAAATTACATGAAGATATACCCTTATCCACATATCCTCCAAAATCTAAATCAACAAATCCTTGTAATTGTTTGTTTTCTACTACACCATAACATATTTCATGGTCTTTTATCCCTTGTAGATACCTTAATATCCTCTTAAAGACAATCCCATATTGTTTACCTGGATTGGACATGAATCTACTTACAACACCCAATACATGGGCTAAATAATGCCTTATACATACCATTGCATACATGAGCTTTCCACTTGCACCATATGGTACACTTGTCATTTCCTCCTCTTGTTGCTTGTTCTTTGAATTCTTTTTATTTTACAATGTCACTACCACTTGAGATAAAGTGTGTTGGAAATATGAGAAATATTTATTGTCATTGATATCAAGAGTAGGTTTCAGTGAGCAGTGCAAGAGGAAGGATGTCGAGTCAGTTTCAAAAATAAGAAGGTGATCAGATAAGGTCCAAAGGAGAAGTTAGAAGGCCCAAGAAAAATAATATTATAATATTTTATTATAATATTAAAGGTCTAATGGCAAGACCTAAAGTAATTAAATTAATTATAATAATTTCATTATAAATTAATTTGTAATTTAATTTAATTAACCCTATGGTTATTAAATTAATTATAAGTTAATTATAATAATTTTATTATTAATTAAATTATAATCTAATTTAATTAACCCTAAAGTTAGGGTTGCAAGGCAAAAATAAATGTGCCGACATCATGAATAAATCCCTCCACTTATGTCTAATGTTATGGTGGCACAATGGTAAAAATACCATGTGCCTTGGTGGCAAAGAAATTAACCTTCGTTCGAATTACTCTAAGCCTACGATTTATGTGATTTTCGTGTGAGGAAGAAGACAAAAGTTCTTTTTGTCTTGTATGCGCCAATGAAGGAATAAGGTTGGTAAGGCTCTAAGCCTCATATCCATCCTATGGGTTGGCCTAGTGGCAAGCAGCTAAGACTTAGGGCTTTGGCAAGTGGGAGGACCCACGATCGAATCTCGACGGCAGTTTTGGTTTAGGTGCCAAAGGAAGCAGTTCAATCATTTTTGGTTTAGACACCAAAGGGAAGCATATAGAGCACATGGTGCTCCTTTTTGCCAAGGTGAGCACCTAGCTAATGCGGCAGTTGAAGTTATGGCTAGGGCATTAGTGGAAGCGTAGCATGGGTTCGATTCCCTCCAAGGGTAAAAGGTTTTTAAATTTTTAAATTTTAATTTTTTCCTAAGGTTGTTTGGCAAAATATTTTTAGGGAGATATAAGGTTTATGAAAGTTGATTTTTATATTGTAATTTTGGTGACTAGAGTGTTTAATGGAGTGATAAGGCTTTAGATGGTTTTGAATGTTATTTCAAAATAAAGTCTTATTTTGTTTAATATTTGAAAGGAGTAATAAGGTTAATTGAGTTATCATGTTTTGTATGGTGAAAATAATTTGTGAGGAAATTATTGATTAAAATTCTGAGAAGGTTTTTGCTACCTAACCCTTAAAATTGGTAAAGAGAGTAATTGTGATTGAGACAGGTTTTACTGGGCAATTCTTCATCAAACAAAAAGGTATGGGCACATCTTCCTTGTGAGTGATTGTTGGATATTGTGAATGCTAAGTTGGAGTGAAAAGGGTCATTTGATAAGCATTGTTGAGTTTGATCCTTAAAGGTTTTTCTAAGTGAAATTTGATGACAAAAACATTGTTTGATAAGCATTGTTGAAAATATTGAATTAAAGTTTTCATATACTTGAACTAGGGTTTGTGCAAGATCATGAGTATCATTGTTATGTGAAGTTGAGAACTATCTTGAACTAGGTTTTGTGCAAGATCATGAGTATCATTGTTATGTGAAGTTGAGAACTATCTTGAACTAGGGTTTGTGAAAGATCATGAGTATCATTGTTATATGATATTGTTTGATAAGCATTGTTGGAAATGTTCAAATGCTTGGTGTAGAGTTTGTAAGCAAGGATTGTTTCATTGAGTGATTGATTGAGTGGATTTGTATAATCCTAATCAAGTGGAAGTGTTGAAGTGATAGTTCAAGTTCTATGAAACAAATTGTTCTATATTCTGAATTTATTTGAGAAAGAGATTGAAAGTGATTGAGCATTGTTGTGAGTGTGAAGCATATTGAGTCTCTAAAAATTCTCTATATGTTTATGTAAGATTGAACTAGATTCTATGTGAAACTTGTTGATGTTATTGAAGAGGATTGATTTGTGTTGAGTAAGCTTTTATGGAAGATTACAATACATATTTGAGGTAAGTCTTGGTGAAGACTTGTTGAGCAGATTGGACAAGTCTTGGTGAAGACTTGTTGAGCAGATTGGACAAGTTCTAGAGAGGACTTGTGGATAGATTAGTGTGATATTTTGTGGAAGCTTACAAGGTAGAGTTGAGACAAGTCTTTGAGAAGAATTGAGAGCAGAGTTGATTGATTTATTTGTTCAAAACTTGGGTTAAGGTTTGGGGCAGATCAAGCAGGGTTGATTTGTGATTGATTCAAGCTTTGTGTTAAGGCTTAAGGACATAGTTTGAGTAGATTTATGTTAGACCGAAGGACTATGTTTAGTACATATCATAGAAAGATATTGATCATATTTTTTCTAGACCAAAGGACTATGTTTAGTACAAATTTAAGGACAGATATTGAGCATATTTGTGCTAGACCAAAGGACTATGTTTAGTGCAAATCAGAGACAAATATTGAGCTGACTTGTGCTAGACCGAAGGACTATATTTAGTGTATATTTGAGGATAGATATTGAGCAAATTTGTGCTAGACCAAAGGACTATGTTTAGTGCATATTTGAGGATAGATATTGAGTAGATTTATGCTAGATCGAAGGACTGTGTTTAGTGCATATTTGAGATAGAGTTGATAGTAAGCTTTGGAGGTGATAGAGTATAGAGTATGATAGTCTCCATTGGATAGATATCCATTAGCCAGGGCAATGAAGGCAAGTCTTCTGTGTGAATGCAAGAGTCTTAAATGGATAGAGATCCATAAGCCAGTGTAGTGGAGGCAACAGTTCTTATAGAAGATCACCAACCAGAGCAAAGGAGGAGTTATCCTATGGATAAAGATCCACAAACTTGATTATGGAATTGGTGTCTCATTTGGACAGAGGTCCATAAACATTGTAATAGGGAAAAGATTCCCAAGATATTTTTTGAGAAAATTTTAGTGAAATATTTTCTCCGTGGAGTAGCCCACATTGGGTGAACCATGTTAAATTGGTGTCTCTATTGTGTGTGGTGATTTGTGCATTGCTTTGATTATTGTTGTTGATATTGCTATTGATAAATTACATAATATTGATTGGGAAATAAAAGTAAAAAGTTATCTTATACTATTCACCCCCCTCTCAGTATAAGCTTGTGTTATTCAATTGGTATTAGAGCGGGTTCCTTTGGAAGAGTTTAATAGCTTGAAGGAAAAGCTTACAAGAACACAGATGGATTCTCAGAGTGTATCCTCAAGAAATTCAACACCATTGTTCAATGGTAATAATTATACACTATGGAGCACAAGGATGAAGTTTCATCTAATGGAACTTGGAAATAAAGTGTGGGAAGCAATTGAAAATGGATACACACCACCATCAACTCCACCTACAAATAAATATGGTAAGCTTCTACATCATTATAATTCAAGAGGAATGAATGCAATTCAAAAGGGCTTGCATGAAATAGAGTTTATAAAGATTATGCATTTCAAATTAGCAAAGAAAATTTGGGATAAGTTGCAAGGCATATATGAAGGAGATAAAAAGTTCAAAAGGGCCAAGTTGCAAAACTTCAAAACAGCATTTGAAGATCTAAAAATGAAGTATGGGGAAAACATTTCTGCATATCTACTTCATGTGGATGAATTTGTTAGTTCCATGCAAGGGATTGGGCTTAAATTTTTAGAACCTGATGTATGTGATAAGATTCTAAGGTCACTTCCAAAAAGGTTTAGTGAAAATATTTCAGCTATAGAAGAGTCAAAAGATATTTATCTTTTGACAAGATATGAATTACATGGAATTCTCATAGCATTTGAGATAATAATAAAAGAGGAACCTATTCCCCAGAAGGAAGCAGCATTTAAAGACACCAAGAAGACTAAGGGTAAGAAGTCAGATTCAAGCAATGAGTTATCCAATGATGAAGAAGCCAATTATGGCAGAAGAAACAAGGACTCAAGAAAGTATAAAGGTATGAAATCAGTTAGATGTTTTAAATGTGGAAAATATGGTCACTATGCATCTGATTGTCCAGAAGCTAGAAATAGCAGTGGTGATGAGAAACAAGATCATAAGAACAGGGATGCAGGAAAGCACAGGTACCAAAATAAAAATAGGGATGGACAAGGTACACAAGGAAAGAAGTTTTTCCAAAGGTATAAGAAGAGTTTCTATGTAGATAAGGTAGGTAAGAGCTCAAGTGATAGTGATGATAGTTCCTCAGATAATGATAGAGATGAAGTTCTATTTCTCGAAAAAGAAAAAGAAGTGGTTATAAAAATGACACCAATAATAGTCAAATGTTTTATATATGGTAACTTTGGTCATCTTGAAGATAGTTGTACAAGGAATGGACTCAGTTTCAGTGATGATGAATATGAAGATACATTTGAAGGACCAGAAGAGAATCTTCTTATGGCACTATAAGAAGAAGGAGGTGATCCTATAGAAGACAAGCAGAAAAGAATGAATATATTTTCAAAGGTAAACAAATAGAGGAAGAATCAGAGAAGGGATAATAAGATCTTGAGGGAGAACTTATTCATGCCCTTGATGCATTAAATAAGGTAAGAAAGAAAAACTCCCAACTTGAGCTTCAGTTTCAAAAATATGATGAAGAGAAAATAAAGCTTATAGAGGATCTAAATAAGTCAATGGCTAAGACAATAAAGTTCAAAGATAAGTTAGAAGAAAAGGTCTTAGAATGTGAAAGGTTAGAGCATGAAGTAGCTTCACTAAAGAAGGAAGTAAAGGAGTCTAAGGACAGGTTACACAGGTTTGGTAGAATCTCAAATAATTTGGATAATAAGAAACTTTAGAAGAAGAGAGTGTAAGAGAAAGTAAAACTTTTTAGGAAGATTTGGATAACAAAAATTTCAACAAATAAAGGAACAATACACAAATGAGGAACAGATGGAACAGAAACCAGCACAAGGTAAAATAAACTAAAAGACCAATGAGGTCAAGGCAAAGTAGTTTCAATGGACTATGCTTCTCATGTCACAAGTTTGGGCACAAGGCTACATAGTGCAGGACACATAGAAAACAAGAACATGGAAGCTTCAACAACAAGCAACTTTTTCAAGGGTATTGCTACTCTTGTAATCAGTTTGGTCACAAGGTAGTGAATTGCAGGGTTCATGACAGGAATAGATATGTCTTCACCAGGAGAAATTCCAAGACATTTACACCTCCAAGGAATAACAACATTAAGTGTTATAAGTGCAATAATGATGGACATACAACAAAGTGGTGTAGAGAAAAATTTCCAAAGACAAACATGAACAAAAATAGTCAAAGTAATCATAAGGATAATATGATGAGGAAAGTGGACAAAGGAAAATATCAGTGCATGCTAGGAGTAGAAATACTTCCACCCCAAAATTAACCACCTCAAGAGGAGGTGGGAGAGGGGCTAAGCTAAGAGTATCATTCTTAGCCCCGAGCCCCAAAGGTGACCCTTTGCCATTGATGACAAAGGGGGAGAGATTTGAGTTAGGGGAGAGCATTTAGTCAGGGGGAGCATTTTCTCAGGGGGAGCAGAACAAAAAAAGATAAAAGGAATGGTAAAAGAAAAATGGGTTGACATCAATGACAAAGGGGAAAGATGTCAAGAGTCAGTTTCAGAAATAGGAAGGTGATCAGATAAGGTCTATAGAAGAAGTTAGAAGGCCCAAGAAAAATAATATTATAATATTTTATTATAATATTAAAGGTCTAATGGCAAGACCTAAAGTAATTAAATTAATTATAATAATTTCATTATAAATTAATTTGTAATTGAGGTCCGAGGTGTAGACCAATTGGTTCATCCAAACCCCATAAGGGGGGCGAAGGTCCAAGGTTCAAATCTCAGGCCCTTCGGACTGAACTCTTGTCCCTTTCCGGTGCTTTCAGCGACGTAAAAGGTTTAAAATGATTGTGGCATGGTGGTTATAGGGGCGGACTATGCGAAGATCTGTGTGCGCGCCCCAATAACGACTATAAAAGTTGGACAGCTTGCCCAAATTCGTGACGGCTACGGATTCCACCATGTAAATTAAAAATAAAAATAAAATAAAAAATTAATTTGTAATTTAATTTAATTAACCCTATGGTTATTAAATTAATTAAAAGTTAATTATAATAATTTTATTATTAATTAAATTACAATCTAATTTAATTAACCCTAAAGTTAGGGTTGCAAGGCAAAAAGAAATACACCAACATCATGAATAAATTCTTCCACTTACATCTAATGTTGTGGTGGCACAATGGTATAAATACCATGTGCCTTGGTGGCAAAGAAATTAACCTTCGTTCGAATTACTCTAAGCCTGCAATTTCTGTGATTTTCATGCGAGGAAGAAGACAAAAGTTTTTTTTGTCTTGTATGCGCCAGCGAAGGAACAAGGTTGGTGAGGCTCTAAGCCTCATATCCATCCGACGGGTTGGCCTAGTGGCAAGCGACTGTGACTTAGGGATTTGGAAAGCGGGAGGACCCGTGATCGAATCTCGATGGTAGTTTTGGTGAAGGTTTTGGTTTAGGTGCCAAAGGGAAGCATATAGAGCATGTGGTGCTCCTTTCTTCCAAGGTGAGCGCCTAGATTACGCGGTAGTTGAAGCCGCAGATAGGGTGTTGGTGGAAGCGCAGCGTGGGTTCGATTCCCACCAAGGGCAAAAGGTATTTAAATTTTTAAATTTAATTTTTTCCTAAGGTTGTTTGGCATAAGATTTTTAGGGAGATATAAGGTTTTTGAAAGTTGATTTTTATATTGTAATTTTGGTGATTAGAGTGTTGAATGGAGTGATGAGGCTTTATATGGTTCTAAATGTTATTTCAAAATAAATTCTTATTTTATTTAATATTTGAAAGGAGTAATAAGGTTAATTGAGTTCTCATGTTTTGTATGGTGAAAATAATTTGTGAGGAAATTATTGATTAAAATTCTGAGAAGGTTTTTGCTACCTAACCCTTAAAATTGGCAAAGAGAGTAATTGTGATTGAGACAGGTTTTTAAGGGCAATTCTTCATCAAAAAAAAAGGTATGGGCACATCTTCCTTGTGAGTGATTATTGAATATTGTGAATGCTAATTTGGAGTGAAAAAGGTTTTTTGATAAGCATTTTTGAGTTTTATTGTTAAAGGTTTTTATGAGTGAAATTTGATGGTAAAAACCTTGTTTGATAAGCATTGTTGGAAATATTGAAGTAAAGCTTTCATATACTTGAACTAGAGTTTGTGCAAGATCATGAGTATCATTGTTATGTGAAGTTGAGAACTATCTTGAACTAGGGTTTGTGTAAGATCATGAGTATCATTGTTATGTGAAGTTGAGAACTATCTTGAACTAGGTTTTGTGAAAGATTATGAGTATCATTGTTATGTGAGGTTTTTTGATAAGCATTGTTGGCAATGTTCATATGCTTGGACTAGGGTTTGTAAGCAAGGAGTGTTTCATTGAGTGATTGATTGAGTGGATTTGTATAAGCCTAATTAAGTGGAAGTGTTGAAGTGATAGTTCAAGTTCTATGAAACAAATTGTTCTATATTCTGAATTGATTTGAGAAAGATATTGAAAGTGATTGAGCATTGTTGTGAGTGTGAAGCATATTGAGTCTCTAACAATTCTCTATATGTTTATGTAAGATTGAACTAGATTCTGTGTGAAACTTGTTGATGTGATTGAAGAGGATTGAGTTGTGTTGAGTAAGCTTTTGTGGAAGCTTACAATGCAGATTTGAGGTAAGTCTTGGTGAAGACTTGTTGAGCAGATTGGACAAGTATTGGTGAAGACTTGTTGAGCAGATTGGACAAGTTCTAGAGAGGACTTATGGATAGATTAGTGTGATCTTTTGTGGAAGCTTACAAGGTAGAGTCGAGACAAGTATTTGAGAATACTTGAAAGTAGAGTTGATTGATTGATTTGTTCAAAACTTGGGTTAAGGTTTGGGGTAGATCTAGCAGAGTTGATTTGTGATTGATTCAAGCTTTGTGTTAAGGCTTGAGAACAGAGTTTGAGTAGATTTGTGCTAGAACGAAGGATTGTGTTTAGTGCAGATCAGAGACAAATATTGATCAAATTTGTGCTAGACCAAAGGACTATGTTTAGTGCAAATTTGAGGATAGAGATTGAGCAGATTTATGATAGACCAAAGGACTATGTTTAGTGCAGATCAGAGATAAATATTGAGCTAACTTGTGCTAGACCAAGGGACTATATTTAGTGTATATTTGAGGATAGAGATTGAGCAAATTTGTGTTAGACCAAAGGACTATGTTTAGTGCAGATTTGAGGATAGAGATTGAGCAGATTTATGCTAGATCGAAGGACTATGTTTAGTGCAGATTTTACAGAGCTGATAGCAAGCTTTGGAGGTGATAGATTATAGAGTATGATAGTCTCCATTGGATAGAGATCCATTAGCCTAGGCAGTGAAGATAGGTCTTCTGTGTGAAGTCAATATTCTTTAGTGGATAGAGATCCATAAGCCAGTGTAGTGGAGGCAACAGTTCTTCTAGAAGATCACCAACCAGAGCAAAGGAGAAGGAGTTCTCCTGTGGATAGAGATCCATAAACTTGATTAGGGAATTGGTTTCTCCTTTGGACATAGGTCCATAAACATTGTAATAGGGAAAGGATTCCTAAGAGATTTGTTGAGAAAATTTTAGTGAAATATTTTCTCCGTGGAGTAGCCCACATTAGGTGAACCATGTTAAATTAGTGTCTCTATTGTGTGTGGTGATTTGTGCATTGCTTTGATTATTGTTGTTGATATTGCTACTAATACATTGCATAATATTGATTGGGAAATAAAAGTAAAAAGTGGTCTTATATTGTTCACCCCCCTCTCAGTATAAGCTTGTGTTCTTCAAAGTGTTCATAGGAGTGCACTTGTCCATTATAAATAGTTCAAGGAGATCCACTATGTATTTTCTTTGGCTTATCCAAAGTCTTATTGTCATGTGATCTCTTTTAACTTCAATTCCCAAAAAATAATGCAATGGACCCAAGTCTTTCATGTTAAATTCTCTTGATAATTTAGATGTCCTTTTTACTAACTCCTTTGAGTCACTAATCAAAATAATATCATCAACATACAAGACCAAAATAATGAATCGATTTACCTTTTTTATGAAGTAGATGCAGTGATCTCCATCACTTCTTGTGAAACCATGCTCAATCGCATGCTTGTCAAACTTGGGGTACCATTATCTTGGGGATTGCTTCAAACCATAGAGTGATTTTTTCAACTTGCACACCAAATTACTACTCCCACTTGATACAAACCCCTTCAACTGTTGCATATATATATATATCTTCATTGAGATCTCCATGAAGAAAAGTTGTCTTCACATC
This sequence comes from Wollemia nobilis, assembly GCA_028583015.1. NCBI lineage: Eukaryota > Viridiplantae > Streptophyta > Pinopsida > Araucariales > Araucariaceae > Wollemia > Wollemia nobilis. Next base: position 1,782,675 of record JAQPPZ010016361.1, read on the forward strand.
CATTTGATCAATTTCCCAATCATAATTTGCTACCATTGATAATAATAATCTAATTGAAACAAGTTTTTCCACATGAGAGAAGGTTTCGTTAAATTCTATACCCTCTAATTGAGTATATCCTTTAGCTACTAGCCTTTACTTATATCTTTCTATTGAACCATCAGATTTGTACTTCCTCTTAAAAATCCATTTACAGCCAACTACTTTCCTATCTTTAGGCAATGGTTGGAAATCCCACGTCTGATTTTGTTCAAGTGACCTCATTTCTTCTTTCATAGCCTTTTTTCAATTAATTTCTTCATCACTATGAAGAGCATATTTCACACTTCTTGGCTCATCACACATGGAAGACAATACAAAATAACTAAAATCACTTGGTTCATAGCTAAACCTATCAGGTGTTCTTCTTTACTAAAGACTTATTGTCAATTGATCACTTTGTTCAACTTATGATCCTTTGAGTTCTATATCATTTTGTAGTTATACTTCATCATGAATAGGTTGATTACTCTCCATAGTAGTATCTTCTTGCTATTGTACTTGCATTTCATCATTAGACCCACTTACAAGTGGTTGCACCTCACGTAATGGAGTTGAAATAGGAGTGACACTTGTATTTGGCAACACCTGCTAATAATTTATAGCCTACTAATTTTTTATTACCAAAATTATTCTTGGTTTTTCTTCATTTCCTTGAGTATCTATATTTTCTTGCTTTCCACCAACAAACTCTTCCTTGAATATGACATCTCGGCTATATGTATGGTGGTGTTCTGATGGGATCCATAGCTTGTACCCTTTGATTCCTTGACCATACCCAATGAAAATGCATTTCACTTACTTGTTATTAAGTTTTCTTCTACTCTCCTTAGGAATGTGCATGTAGGCTTCACATCCAAAGACTCTTATATTTGCTATTGTGGTATTTTTACCACTCCAAGACTCCTTTGGTTTTTTTCCACCCAAAACAGAGCTAGGAGACAAATTGTTCATAAATTTTATTGTATGTAAAGCTTTAGTCCAAAATTTTTTGCTTAAGTGTGCATCCTCTCTCATGCTCCTTACCTTCTCCACTAAGGTTCTATTTAACCTTTCTACAACACCATTTTATTGTGGGGAGTATGGTGTAGTTTTTTTTCCTTGCAATACCATGCAACCTACAAAATGCATCAAAATCCTTGGAGCAATACTCACCTCCATTATCCATAGTGCTTGTACCTTCTTCCCAATTTTTCTTTCAACTTCATACACAAATACTTTTAACATATTCAAAGCACTACTCTTCTAATTCATGAAGTATACCCATGATTTCCTTGAGACGCCATCAATGAAGGTGATAAAATATTTAGACCCTCCTATGGAAGCCACTTCCATTGGTCCATATATATCAGAATGTATTCATTCAAGAATTTCTTTTCTCATATATTCACTTGAATTAAATGAAACTATTTTTTGTTTTTCCATCATGCATGCTTCACAAAAATCAAATGAACCAAACTTCATATCTTCTAAACCTTAAATAGTTTACTTGTTACACATCTCATGTAGGCTCTTCTCTCCAATATGTGCTATCCTTCTATGCCATAGCATCATTTATGACATCTTTGTTGTTTATATGAATTTTGCACTCTCCATTGAGCTTGTATTTACACTACCAACATCAAAAGGGACTATATCTAACTTGTACAAGGTTCTATGTCTTATACCTCTAACCAAGACCATGGCTCCACAAACTAATTAACTCTCATATTTGCCAAAGAGAGTCTCAAAACTAGCCTCTACAAGTTGACTTATTGAGAGTAAGTTTTGTATCAAGCCTAGAACATATCTTACATCTGGTATGGTCTTGATCCTTCCATCACTAAGCTTAACTCTTACACTACCTTTGCCAACAACTTCATAGTAATAATTGTCACCAAGGAATACTTTTCCATAGTGACTTGCTTCATAGTCCTTGAGTCCCTGTAACACCCTAGGTCTACTCACCTGGTTGACCAAAATTATGAATAAATTTTTTTAGTAAATCTATTTTACACCTAATTATTTAATTGGTACACGAACATGTGGATATTCGTTTCAAGGTAATTGACTGTTGCAAACAGCCCCTTAAACATTCGATATTGGCCAAATATTGCATATAGTGTCATTATGTGAACATGTTCGTCTCCTTCACGAGATTTCTAAGTTCACAGTATGGGATTATCCTTTTAGGGCCCATAATACTTGAAAGGATGGATGCATAGTTTCCCCATCCATAGCATGGTATGAATTGGGTTCTTTTCTCATTAGTTACTCCAGGCACATGCTACGGTCTAGCATGTTTACATGCCTAGTGCCTAGTTGAATGCTCATCTACTTTGGATTCAGCTAGGGCCCACCATTTCCCTGGTCCAGGACCAGGTATTTTAGTCCATGCTACAAGTGATAAAGTGTTATCCCATTCCACCACTCATTGGACCTTTTAGCTTTGGTATTGAACTACTCTTGAACCTATCGAATATTTGCTAACAATTCCCCACTTGAGCTTGGATCATGAGATACCCTCACGTACCACTCGCATGTCAATCTAGAGAGAGTGTCCCATTCCACCTCTTGTTACTTGTTCATAGTAACAAGACCTCCTCGTCCCTGGCAGGGTTATTGGAAAGTGATTGAAGTCAAATCACAGAGTTTTCCTATCTCGCAATAGCTGAAATTGGGTGTGTGAGTCCATCCAACTTGATGGGGCACTCAAGCTTGTTTTATAGTTTCACCCTACTCGGTGATAGATTTATTTGAAGACATGGAATAACACTTATTTTGGTTCTAAAGGTTTTGGAGTAAAAAATATTAACATAAGTACAAACATAATCTATTATTTCATAAAATTTCACCAACATTTGAAATAATACTACAAGAGTATTCGATAGTCTATATAAAACATATATTTAAGCCATGTAAACCAATTATCATGGATTATTCTTTCATTCTATCTTTGCTTGTAAAAGCAATAAGATTAAAATACTTAATTGAATCTTAATATCTAAAATAAGGAAACTAAGTGACTTTTACTATTTTCAAGCAACCAACAACAATTATTTCTCTTTATTCTACGATAAGACATAAAACAACATGACTCTACTAAGTCCTTCCCTAAGTCCAACTCCTTTTATTTCTTATACATTCCAAATAAATTATTTAATTTAATCTTAAATACTTTCTGAAAGCCACGTCTCTCATTCTATCCATAAAGAACTTTATGTTTTTACATAAGAGACAAACTAAAAAAACAAGCCATCTACATTGTATACTACTTCCTTTTACATTCGGATATCTCAGTCGGCAAAAAACAAATAGCAAATATTATCTCACACGTTTTTCGAAGGATGGATTTCATTGAACAAAGTTCTATATTTTTTGGAAAAGAAATAAAGTGGAATTTACAAAGACAAGTCATTGACGACTTGTTGGTTTTGCGTCAATGGGCAACTATGTGTTAAATGAAAGTTTACTTTCTAAAGCCAAGCTTAATAAGTTTGCAGTTCACTCATCTGAGTTTGAGCACACATAACAATGTTCTCGGGTTTAAGTTTAAACATATCCAAAATCAATATGTCATTTTCACATTTTCACTTTCGTTAACTTAACTAATGCATGGTATATGGCGTAGTTTTACAAATCGGAGCACCACAAGCCATAAGCTTATTTTTACAATAAAGCTGTAATAATGGATTTAAGTGCTGGAAAGAATGAAATTTGAAAATAAAGCTAACATTCACTTCTGCTTGGGAGTCGTTATACGTAATCTGAGGACGTTTGCTAAACACAACAACCTCTAATGATTGTTTAATAGTTATTTCGCTCAGAACTGACATAAGGATGTTTTATACTATTGGACATCCTGAAAATTTATCATGAGATGTTGGATGGGTTGCAATTGGTTTCCTAAAATAAGGATTACCAAGCTGCCAAGTGCACTTTCTTGCAAGTGCACTGACTTATAAAAGATACTCCTAGTCTTTCATTCATTAATTCAATTCAAATATTGCCTCATAACGATTACACGAGGTTCTAAAAAAAATGAGATATTCCAAGGTGACTTTGACATTCTAGAGACTTTTAAAAGCTTCTTAAAAATGTTTTACTATATATTGAAAACTGGGTGTAATTACTCTTATCAAGGCTATCGAAAGGCTTGATAACATATATATTTTTAAGCTAAACTCAAGTGTATACCTTCTACCAAAACCTTTTCTTTAATATAACCTTTTATGTGTACAAACTCCTATTTTGTCAAAACAGAAAGAGTTACAAAAGCTTCTATCTATATTTATATATTTTCTAAAGAAAACAAGAATGTACACAAAAATAGCTTTTATACATTCCGCTTTAAAACACTGGAGCTGTCAAACATAAACTTAATATACAGATGCCTATCTCATTGAACATTTTCTTTTCTGGAGTTTCAATACACATCAAAACTTGTATATACAACTCTTATGTACCTTCTATTGGAAAACTCTAAAAGAAGACTCAACATACAGTTACATTTTTGTCTAAAAGTTTAAATCATATCCACAGGTTAATAAGGTAATATGGAGTTCAATAAACATGAAACATAGCCAAATGTACATCTCTTCACTTTGGACTAAATGTGCTAGGATTTTTATATAAAAGAGCTTTTTCCAAATGTTTTTAGCTGTGAAAACTCAGACAAGAGAATAGAACGAATATCATACAGCCTATAATCGATTTCATAAGCTCCTACTCAGCGCAGAGGACTTTTGAAGACATAGCCAAGCACATACTACAATGAGTGAACCTTCCTATCATAGTCACGATAGATAACAATCTTCACATTGGCAGTAGAAGTAAACAGTCCAATGGCTTACATATGGCGAGTCAGAGCGGCTGTCTACTTCATAGATGCAATGTATTCTAGTATGCAAACACTTGATGCAATTCACAAATATATTCATTTTAAATTTCTTTAATATGCTTTCAAACTTAAATTTATCATCCATACCCAATCAATACATAGAATTTTTGGCTTAATGAAATGAAATATTTAACTTTCATTCAGAGAAATACATCACGTAACATTCAATCAAAAGCATATCAACATCCATACTTCATTAGTATTTCAATAAAAGACTTATTTCAAGACCTGACCTGAGAAAATGCAAAACTCCTTCTCTTATAATATCTCTTCGATGGCTTTTTCAAACATCCAAGTGAAGATGTCATCTACTAGATTTCTTAGTAGGTTTTATAGATGAAGGAGCTAAATGTTCTTAACACCTGTGAGGAACATGTGGATGTCCAGGCTCCAGCTTTGCCAAGTGGTCCACCAAGTGTAGGAATGGACTTGTCATTTTATTTAAGTACTTCTTTTAAATTTAGTATTTTCTATATTATTTTCCATATATATTCTTGTATATTTATTATTTTTTATTTACTTTCATTTAATGTATTTTTTTTTATTATTTTATTATTATTTTTTTTAAGAAACAAATATATAAAGAACTATTTCTGCATAGCCCATGATTAAAGTACAAAATTCAAAACACAAATCCCTATATGCATCTATATGAATGCACCTATATGGACCGTTGGACAAGTGTATTGCTAATAGGGTCTTTCACCCTATAATTGCAAATACCCTACCGCTCATCATATTTTCCCACCTTATCTTTTTACTTCTAGTCTTCATTTGCCATCAAGAGGAGGTGTTTGATTCTCTCGATCGATTCTTCAACAAGGTTTACCTGTTCCTGGAACCATCGTTTGAACAACAGTACCTCATTCTTCCAGATAAAGTAAGTAAACCAGTAGGTAAATTTAGGAGGGATGTTACATTATCCTCCTCTAAAATTAAACACAGTCCTTGTGTTTGAAATAACAATATAATTTTCTCGAGTATCAAACCCCTAAATCCAAGAAGACCCCCCCCAAGCATTATACCCCGTATAAGCCCACCCCATCCTCCAAGAAGACGGCATTGGGAAAGCACAGAACCGTAATTGAGGATGTTCTTGTGATCCGCAAATCATCGAGGACCAAGAAGATCAAAACATAGTCAAGCCAGAACTCCCTTGTTAATGTCCCTGATGATAACAGCGGGGACTCAGACCCCGCCCCTGAAACATCAAAGCGCATGACAAGAATTTTTATTAAATGTTTTATTTCTGCATTCGAAAGTACCACCGAGGCTATGAAGCGCTTCTTGGAGGAGCTCACTGCGGACGCGAAGGAGAACCCCGCGGAGGTCGACCCTTAGGGATTCCCTTTCGGTTTCCCTGGCTTGTTCTTGTTATGTTGGTCCTTTTTGATTACTTCCAGTTTTTGTTTTTGGGAAAGCCCTTGGGGCTCTGTCACCATTTCTAGGTAGGGTATTATGCTAGAAAGGAATGCCCCTGCATGGGCTATTCGGTCATAGATGTTAAGGCCTTAATCCCCTACGTGGGACTGCTTTCATGCTTATCCCCTAAGAGGGATTCTTCTAGGCCTTTGGCTTCTATTTATCGTTACAAGGTTTTTGCAATATCAATATCCACCACCCTAGAAAGGGTTTTTGTATATCTGGGACTGGGACCCAATTAAAACATTGATAATAAAACTACTACTTACCAAAAAAATAAATAACAATATAATTTATTCATATTATTTTAAACATTTTAAGCATTCATCCATAAAATTTAATAAAACATGTAATATACAACCCAAAACATGCATATGTAGATATATATAATGTTCAGTCATCTATTAGTTTTCAAACAAATATGAAAACTATTTTTTCATAGTAGCCACATCTTCCCATGTGGCATTTTTATCAAAGTAATGGTCCCATTGGACCTTGCATTGCTCTACATTTATTTTTCTTAGTTGATTTGTTTTGAAGATAAGGATTCGGATAGGGTGGACTTAAATGTGTTGCGGGTCCGACATCTGCAAGTGAGGCACATTCTAGACAAGCAAAATTCCTTTAAGTATATTATTAAAGGTAAATAAAAAGTCCTATGGTCAAAGAAAAATTCTTTTAAGCATTTATTTAAAGGTAAATCAAAAGTCCTATAGGAAAAACAAAAGTTCTTTAAGCATTCATTTAAAGGAAAATCAAAAGTCTCAAGGGCAAAGCAAGATCCCATTAAGCATTTGTTTAAAGATAAATAAAAATCCTATAGGTAAAGTAGAAATCCTTTAAGCATTTATTTAAAGATAAATCAAAAGCCCTACGAGTAAAGTATGAGTCCTTTTGACACTTATTTTAAAGGAAAATCATATTATTCTCGTGTTTATATATATCTTTGTATCATAGTAGCAAATCAAGTCCTCTAGACAAAGCTAACTAAAGTCCCCCTTCACAGATATCAAAGCTAACCAAGTCCTCCAATTAATACTAACTATATCTCCTTTGGAAAATATCTAAGTTTCTCTCATGTATATAGTTGTACATATTTGTATATGTTTCTATAAATTATTGTACTATATCAATGCCTTCTTAGGCACATCATGCATCATGCATCTCTCAACACACTAAATTATTTAATCATTTAAACCATGCAATCATCTTAAAAATCTCTTAATTAATAATTATTCATTAATTAATCATAAATAATCAACATTTAACAAACATGTAACCTCAATCTTAATTTAGCTTAATCCATGCTCATCAGATCATAAGTCAAATCATCATCATCTAATCCACAACATAATCATATCATAATCAAATAACCATAAATTATTAACATAAAACAATTGAATCATATCACATCATAATAGCTTATCACATAAACACAAATTTGAATTCATAATCCTCAATATATATATATATATATGATCAATATCAGATGTACAATATGGTACAATGGTACAATCAATAATAATATACAATCATAATGTACATCAACCATCCCTAAAACTCAATCCAATAGCCCAAACTCTAATTAGCTTTAGGATCCCATGTCTGGTGCTCCCCTCCTCCTCTTATAAGTGGTGACATCCACACCAATTACTGTGATAAGTAAGTAATTGTTATAGCTTGGTTATTATCATTATATCCCAACAAAAAAGTATTCATGGAGGAGAACATATAAAAAATTTACAACCCTAGAAGTAGCAATTTGAATTTGTATTAATGTCCATCGGTGACCAAAAGAGGTCAATAGGACTGTAAAGTAAGACATATACAAAGTAACGGGAGTGCCTAATGCAGCTCCATATAAAATAAAATAAGAAAAACAGTAAACAGAATGACATATGATATACAAGATATGTGGATCAAGGATTGCTCCCAACATTCAAGGCTAAAGAGAAGTGAGTGATATAATATTTGGATGTCGTCGTAGATGTTCTTTGTTGGAGTCGACGACGAGTTGATCTTGTTGTATCTCTGTGATCATCCTGGCGCTTCCTGGTCATGGCCTCTGGAGGTTGGAAGAATGAAATGATAAGTCAGGATCTTGTTATCTTCTACAAACTGTTACTAAGTAGTTCTTTCCTGAGATTGAATAATTATCGGATGAAAAGGGTAATGCATCTCTGATCTTCATAATTAATCCAAGAATTTAGTGTATGGGTGTTTCTGAATAAGCAATATTATCTATCTTGTATCTCGTAGTAGACAGGACAAATGAAAATGAAATGCTCCTCAAATTCCACATCAGCACAATCTACAAATACACTGATCTCTGGGGAGGTGATGATATGTCTCAATACATAGTTGGTGGGAGCAAACTCATAGCTGAGCTAAAGGAAACCTGAGGTTGTGTGACATCTGTATCAAGTTATATTTTGGAGTAGTGATCAATCCATTCTCTAGTTGGAGATAAAAGTGAGAATAATGGAGCAATTTTCGTGAAAGAGGTTCCTTTGGATTAGTCCAAGTAGTTTTTATATATGTTGAGTAAATCTCATCTCGAATATCCTTATTGGAGTATGGTGCATTGACTGATGCTTTAGTAGGAGGAGGTCTCATGATGTCTAGACCAAGATATTGAAGTAGAGTAGTAGTCTGAGCATACCAACAATTCCTAACCCCTTGATTTACCAACTATCTTGAGGATTGTAGTGCTAAATATGGATATCTTCTCATGTTCGACATACAATGCAATCTACACAGTAAAGAGACAACAAGAAATATTGTTTTTGAAATCAATGGACGAGAACCAAACATAGCTAGAATGATGGAATGTAGAACAGTTCTTTTGGAACGAATGAACTTGGACAACATTGAGATAAGGGCCCTTTCAATACAAGACCAACCCAACTGTCTGAGGCTAGGGCCCCAAAATTCATAGCCATAGAGCAGTATAGGGGTAACAAGAGTGTGGAAGAGTTTGATCTTCATACTGATGTCCTGAAACTAGAGTTGAAAGCATTGCTTTTCCAGAGAGGCTAAGGCAACATAACCTTTGTTTAACCTTTCTTGAGATGTAGGGATCAAGTTGAAGGTAGGTCCTATGAAAATAACTCCCAAGTATGTGTACGATGTGACAATTTCAATAGCATTCCCTTTATATGTGATGTGAACAAAAGAGAAATATTTCTTGGGTAGGTTGAATGTCATGATTTTTTTTTCTGGAGATTAACTTCTAATCCATGCAAGTCAGAGTATGTGCCAAGTATGTCCAGTTGTTGTTGAAGTCCTGTTGTATGTGACATTAGGATAATGTCATCAACAAATAGCAAAATAGAAATAACACTACCAAAAAGTAAGCAACCTGTACTCTTAGCCAGAGAGTCCATAATGAGCACCTCCAATTCATCAATATACAATCCAAAGAGTGTAGGTGAAAGTGGGCAGCCATGTTTAACCCCAATAGTACTATGAACATATTTTGTTCTGAGAGATCCAATTTTCACCTATCCAGTGACTTTTTCATATAAGTTCATAACCAACAAAGTAACCTCCTCTAGAATTCCTAGATCTTTCAACATCTAAAACAGAAACTGTCTGGGAACAATATCAAATGTTTTCCTGTAGTCAACAAAACAACAATAAATCCTGTGTTTATTGGCTTTGGCTTCTTCAATGATAGCTCTGAGAGTTAGAATGTGATCACAGGTACGATGATTTCTTCTGAAACCTGCCTGCTCCTTTGCACGAAGTTTCTTAGCCTCAACAAAATCAGAGATAAAAATATCAAGAACTGTTGCAAAAAATTTTGCAAGAGTATGACCAACCATAATAGTTTTGTAATTGTTTGGATTTAGTGGATCTACGAATTTATCGATGGGATGTATGATATTATAAGACCAAGAGGGTGGGAACCCATGAGTCATTATATGATTGAAGAGTTTGGCAATATGGATCGCCAAGACTCTAAGGCTATGATTAAGAAATTCTGCCTTCAAATTTTCAATATCAGCTGCTTTACCAGTCTATAGTTTATGAATAGCATGAAAAATCATTTCATCAGTAAAGAAGTTAAAATGTGATGGTCATGGGTTGGGGATAATTGGGACATGGTTTGGAATATCATAGAGTGAGCCAGCATAGGTGTACCAAGTGTGAGGGTCAGAAATGGGACATGTTTTCTCTTTGGGTAGAAAAATATGCCAAAATTTTTTGAGATTAAGTTTGAGCATGACTATAATTTCTTGTCTTTTTTTGATAAGAATTGATGCTTTTTCTTCCTAAGAAAAGAACGATAGTGGTTTTGGGCTAGATTTTAATTCAAGGGATCAAGACGACCTACTGACTGGATGAACCTATGTAAAGCTTTACATTCTATTTCAAACCACGAGTTACGAGGGTAATGGCCATGGGACTGATGAAAATAGCGGGTGGTATGGGGAAAAGACTCAACAGTTGCCAACCATAATGCTTTAGAAAAATAGTTCACTTTCTCAATGGGATATTGAATTGTGTAAATATAGGTAAGGTAGGTTTTAAGTTTTTCTGTGTACACATCATCATAACTATGGTTAAAGTGGATTTTGGTAATTATTTTGGGAGGGGGTGGATGGGAAGGTTTAGGTTTGGGAACAAATGGAATGTTAAAGGCGAGGAAGGCATGATCTTCTAAAGGAGATACACTTGAGATGCACAGATCAGATATGGTTAAGGCAAAAGGTGGGTTAGCCATCACATAGTCAACTACACTAGCTCCATCAGCTGGTGGAAAACATGTAAAATTATTGGAAAGAGGGAACAACTTGATGCCATTTAGAATGATTAAATCATGAGACTCGCCAAGGTTAATCAGGTGCTTACCATAGGGTGTGATGGTAGTTTCTACATCGGTTGAGCAACAAGAAATGCCCAAACTATCGTGACCAAGCTCCTTTAGACACGGTGGATCTAAAGAAACATCTTATATAGAGCATTGTGTAGTACCTGTGCGTGCATGGAAATCACCCACTAGCAAAATATCATCGAGGGAGGATAAATTAGAAATTTTTGGAAAAAGATCTAAATATGGTGAATCTCCATGTGATGTCATTTCATATGAAGAGTAGGTTGGATGAAAATAGCACACTGATATATAGAGTCGACTGAGTGGTGGATTTCTATCCAGAGAGATCCACATAAATTTGGCATGAGAAACTAAGCATTCCAAATGTATAGAAGAGGCAAGACGATCCTGAAACAAACAAGCAACACCTCCTGAACCCTTAGCACCATGCTGAGTCTTTGGTATTTATGTGGATAACCTTGAGTAGCCTGTATATGAGGGGAGTAGTTTTGTGCTAGTCTCATGTTTTTCTGTGGGAAATATAATATCTATGTTCTAAATCACATCATCTACTGAACCTGGGGAAAAGAAGAGAGAACCACCACAATTCCATACAACGATTGATAATTCAGTCCGAAGACTCAGAGCCTGGCATCGTGTTGAGCATATTGGCCAAGGCTTGGTCCATCCTGTGGGAGGGGTATTTCTAATCCAAGCTTTTCTATTTCAGATAATAGCCCATTTACCTTGTTTCCTTGCTTCTATCATTCTATTTCTATTGTCTTTAAATTATTCATACTGCAATCTGGTCAAATATTCATCAAGATAAATCTTATCAATCATATTAAAAAGAGTTTTCTTAGACTTAAGGGCCTCTAGCCTATCCTACAGGGTGTGAAATCGCATGATCAAAGAGTTGTCCTATGTATACCATGCCCTTTCTGGTAGAATTTCCTTCTGGCTTAAGGTGTTGTGCAAAAATTTAGTGGTCGTTTTCATTGGGTCCCCTTGATCTTGATCTTTCAAACCTCTCACTCGAAGGTTCAATGATTTAAATTGCCTATGATATTCCTCAACAAACTTAGCTTGAATGACTGCATCTACTAGAGGGGGGGTTTGCTAAATTTATTACCTTTTACCATCTGAGCCCATGATTTCACACCTGTTGTCTCTAGCTTGGTTGTTAGATTTTTCTAGTCTTCTCAATTTGTAGAGAGCTCGGCGTAGAGATTTGGGATATCCTCCATATTAATAGTTTTGAATTCATAAGCCATGTTTTTTTTATCCTCATGGCTTACATTGAGTTCGGTGCATAGTCTGGTAATCTCTTCTCTGATGCTAGGAGAAACGTCCTGAAGCTTAGCTACTATATCTTCTAGCTAGAAAATGTGCTCGATTTGTGCATGGATAATAATTTTTTTCAAAAGCTTGAAGGGAGATCTCTAGAAAATTCTTCTCAAGAAGATCGAGCTTAGACTGAAACCCTTGTTCGGATAGATCCAATCGTTCCTGTAGGTCAGAATTTTGGATTCCAGTCTTGACCTTTGAACCCATATTGATAATCAAAAAAATCCTAATTTTTTAATCAGAAAATCCTCAGTAGATCTGCCATAACATATCAAAAATTTCTATGCTCTGTTCTAGGTGAAGCAGTCCAGGGCTTCTCCAAAACCCCTTCTCCACCAAGTCGATGGCTATCACTCGCTTCTTTCTCCTTTTTGCCGCTCGTTGATAGTGGAGATGATTACAAAAGAAAATTTGATAGAAATTCATAATTTTGTGTCAGCATCCAAAAGTGTGACCCGTTATAAAGGAACAATTTACGCAAGTCTAAAGAGTGGATCACAATTTTAACAAAAGAGTGAATCACTCTTTCAAAGAGCAAATTGCTCTCTAAGGCATGGATTTAGAAAAAGGTTCCATGAAATCCAAGGAAATGGCTTGGAAAGCGATATTTTATCCCCGAGTGATGCTAATGAAGGTCAAAAATTACCAAAGTCATTTAAAAGCAGTTAAATTTAGTAGAGCATCAATTTTTCTAAAGATGATACTAAGTTAAAGGAATTATTAGGAGTAAAAAAATACTGCAAATTACTCTTAGGTGAAAGTTTTGGTATAAATAGGAGCCAAGGGTTCCATCACAAACATATTTTGGTCATTTATATAATCAAAGCTACACTTTGTTAGACTCAATTGTACTTATAAATTCATATCGTCGTTAATAAAAAGACTATGCATGACATTTATGGATTAATTGTTTTACTTGACCCCTTCATTTGTGGATGAATAGTTTTCTTTTTTGGTTTGTGGATGAATAGTTCTTATGACATTGTCTTTCACTTTCTATTAGTCCTTTTTCTATTATAGATTGGATCACACTAACGTTATTTGATTCCCTCTAAATGTGTTTGATTAGAATTAATCATACTATGGCCAAGGTCGGTATTTCTTTTATCGCATTTGTTTTATTTCTCACATCCTTTTTCTTTTCATATCTACTTTTATGCATTAGATTGGTTTAGTTTAGCTAGAATGGTGGAGAGTCAACCTAAATCTACAGGTTTAAGAGGTCAAATCCTTTCCTTTCAATTGTTGAAATGTGATCTCACAAGCACATATACTTACGCGAATCAACAAGATCATAATGGTAATATATCTATCTTGGTTATACTTAGTGGTATAATGCTTCTAATATTTTCATTTTAATTACCCAAAATGAACCCACATGGTATGGTATTAGGTATAGTATGGACCCCTATGACACCATAACCGCTTGTGACATTATACTAAATTGTGGTACCAATGCTACTTGTGCATCATGACCACTATGTCACAAACCTTACCTTGGTATCAGGGTTATGCATAAGCATGATATATTGTAAATTGGCTATATTTAGGATTTTCAAAATTCAAAATTTGCTAATTTTCGAACCTTTCACTAGGGCCCATTAGCCCGAAATTTACGAGGTGGAAGTTTTTTTGGGGTCAATTTGTCTGACGTTGATAATAATTATCCTATTTTTTATTTTAATTCGCCAACCACTTTCGCCCAATTCCACGGATAATTCACCTTCAAATTATAAACAATTTTATTTTTTTCACCCAATTCACCACATATACTGCCCGTATAAATACTGAAGGGGGTACCGATAAACATACATCTAAAATACTAATTTGAAAATATCTCTGAAGCAACGAAAAACCTATTATTAGTTGACATATTTACCGATTGGTTGTAGGGTATTATCAATCGAAAGACACCGATCGGACCCACAAATTTGACAAGGTTGCAGAGGAGTGCTCAACATAAATCGATCCATTGCAGAGGAGTGTCAATCGACATATGTTTCTCAACACAAACTTGATAGGTGTTGATAAGTTACAAAGGGTTTTTTGAGGATTTTACTAAGTTTTATGTGTAGATATCATCGAGCTATGTGGTTTAAAAAAAATAAAATGGAGCTCTAGATCAAAAGTTATGCCTCCTAGAAGGTTCTCTGCAAAAGCACACCTCTGTAATCGATCGACTTATGTCGATCGGTTGCAGAGGCATGTCAATCGATCTAATCCGATCGGTTGCAACTTTGTAATCAATTGGCTTAGGCCGATTGACATGCCTCTACAATCGATCGGCTTAAGCCGATCGGTTACAGAGGTGCGCTTTTGTAGAGAACCTTCTAGGAGGCATAAATTTTGATCCAGAGCTCCATTTTCGATTTTTTTTAAACCATCTAGCTCAACAAGATCTACACAGAAAATTAGTAAAATCCTCAAAATACTCTTTTAAATAGACTGACACCTCTGAATCGATCAACACCTCTACAATCAATCGACACCTCTACAACTGATCGGTTGCAAAGGTGCTGATCAATTTCAAATGGATTTTTGAGGATTTTACTAAGTTTTTGTGTAGATCTCGTTACGCTAGGTGGTTTTAAAAAAATGAAAATAGAGCTCCGGATCAAAAGTTATGCCTCCTAGAAGGTTTTTTGTAAAAGCACACCTCTACAACCGATCGACTTAGGCCGACTGACACATCTCTACAACTGATCAGTTGCAAAGGTGCTCTTTTGAAGAGAACCTTCTAGGAGGCATAAATTTTCATATAGAACTTCATTTTCAATATTTTTTGTAAAACCACCTAGCTTGATGAGATCTACACAAAAAACTTAGTAAAATCCTCAAAAAACCATCTAAAACCGATCGACATGTCTGCAACCGATCGACACCTCTATAACCGATCGATTGTAGAGGTGTAGATCGGTTTTAGATGTTTTTTTATGGATTTTACAAATTTGTTTGTGTAGATATCGTCGAGCTAGGTGGTTTTAAAAAAAATGACAACGAAACTCTGGATCAAAAGTTATGCCTCCTAGAAGGTTTTCGGCAAAAGCGCACCTCTACAATCTATCGGCATAAGTTGATCGATTGTGGAGGCGTGTTGAAACCAATCGACTTAGGTCAATTGACATGCCTCTACAATCGATCGGCTTATGCCGATTAACACACCTCTGCAATTAATTAGCTTAGGTCGATCGGTTGCAGAGGTGCTCTTTTACAGATAACCTTCTATGAGACATAACTTCTGATCTAGAGCTTCCTTTTCAATTTTTTTAAAAAAACCACCTAGCTTGACGAGATCTACACAAAAAACTTAGTAAAATCCTCAAAAAACCATTTGAAACTGATTGAAACATCTACAACCGACCAATACCATTGCAATTGAGGTGTCGATCGATTTCAGATGGTTTTTTGAGGATTTTACTAAGTTTTTGTGTAGATCTCATCGACCAATATCTTTGCAACCAAGGTTTTGATCGGTTTCAAATGGTTTTTTGAGGATTTTAATAAGATTTTGTGTAGATCTCATCGAGCTAGATGGTTTAAAAAAATTTGAAAACGAAGCTCTGGATCAAAAGTTATGCATCGTAAAAGGTTCTTTGTAAAAGTGCACCTCTACAACCGATCAACTTAGATCGATTGACACTCCTCTACAACTGATCGGCTTAGGTCAATTGACACGCCTCTGCAATTGATCGGCTTAGGCCGATTAACACACCTTTGAAATCGATCGGCTTATGTTGATCGGTTGCAGAGAACCTTCTAGAAGGTATAACTTTTGATCCAGAGCTTCGTTTTCAATTTTTTTAAAACCACATAGCTCGATGAGATCTACATAAAAAACTTAGTAAAATCCTCAAATAACCCTCTGTAAATGACCAACTGAAACCCTCTACAACCGATCAACACCTCTAGAAATATTTTTCAATTGATTCGCCACGGTTTGAAAAATTTTGGTGAATTCGCTGTCTCCTTAAACATAATTCGTCGATATTTTGAGACAATTCACCTTGATTTTATAAATATATTTCGGGGCTAACCCCTTATACATAACCCTGCTTGGTGCCAATGCCTCTGACACACAAGCACCTAGATAGAGATACCTTTGGTGCTAGTTTATCATGTCACCATAAGAATATAAAAAATCTTTCCAACACCAGGCATTAAGGACATAGCTTCAATTGTTTAGTCTTACCACTTGATATCTTATGAACTAACACTAAGTTTAGAAGAGATAGATGAACAATTTTATAAATTGTAAAAACTTCTTTTTCCATCAGTTAAAGAATCGAACTATTTAATCTCTCAATTGCTTTATAACTATTGTAGATAATGTATATAACTTAGGAATGTAGGAGATCAATTCTTCCTCTATGTCTTTTGTTACCTCACTTCTTTCTCTACTTTCCTTTTATAAATTCTTGTTTTCCTTGTAGTACTTAAGCTTTTCTTATGCTACTTTCATTGCACAAGAAAATGATGAACATATGTGTTATGCAACGCACACCTCATGTACTAATCATTTGTATTATTGCTAATACTACTACATAGCCCTTGTATTCTATTAAATATTTATATTTGCATTATCTATGAATAAAGTTTCAGTATTTAAAAAAGATTTTGTTGTATCTTATTTTATTGCACAAATCTAACCATAACTCATCTAGTATTGAACTTTGGTTAAAAGAGTAATCTTCAATATTTTTTTCCTTCAATGGGCTATATGGGATTGAATCATAACTCATCTAATATTAAACTTTGGTTAAAAAAGTAATCTTCAATATTTTTTTCTTTCAATGGGCTATATGGGATTGAAACGGTATCACCACACAGCGGTATTACAACAAAGCTTAGATTTTATCCCTATATAGTTTGACAATATTTAAACTTAGGTCTCCTCCTTAAAATGTTGAGAAATCTAATCTGATCGAGCTAATACCACTTGATAAAATAATCATCCATATTACTCATATTGTATCCCATAATAAAAATCCTTATGTAAAAAACCCTAAAATTATTTATCTTAAAATATCTTTATCTTAGTTTTTTCCTTTTTCAAAAACACTTTGCATCAAAGTACTAATCTATTTCCTATGAAAATTCATGTTTTTCGTGGAAGCGTGGACCATCAACTACTAATCTTCTTCTTCCTCCATAAAATCCCCAAATGAATGCGTGCGTAGCCAACTCCACAAACAATCTCATGGGACCCACCTAGCAACGTCGATGTTTGTCGACGGGAATGTTACGTATATTAAATTTCTGTCGTATGTCACTCATACAAGCTAGAGTATATCCTTCACATAAGAAATTATTTTTAATTGATATAAGCATGCAACTAGTGGGCCCTACTCGCAACTAGTTATCTCTACACCACTCTCTGTCATCTCTGTCAGGACATCCCGATCTATATAAAACAGATTTGACCTTCAAGTAAAGGGGAAGGGCATATACAATGAATATACCATTTCATATGCTTTCTGAACTTTTCTTTTTCTTACCCTCTAAAAGTTTTACCTAGCGATGAATTATCATTTCCTTTTTATTATTGGGAAACAAATTGGAAAGGAAAAGACAAAGGCGGGCCCCACGTCTAATCAGGCAATCATCACCATAGACCGACCAAGCAATTAACCTTTTCGATGTTTTAGCGGTCGAACCGACCTATGTAGCTTCCAACAAAGGCAAATAAGCCAAGTTTGCCATCCTATTTGCATTTGTAGTTCACCTTGGTTTAGGTAGCTACTATTGTGATGCACGAGCTAATTTATCAATATGATTCAAATTACAAAGGTCTAAGTTGAAATTACGGCATTTCAATTACTCAAATTCAAATTACAAAGGTCTAAAAATTGCAATGGTTTTTTTGTGCAACCTTTAACCATAATTCCCCTCACTTAAGGTCTTCTGTATACATAAGACTATCTTGTCTTTAGGTTAAAAGATAATTGTATTAATAATTTATAAGTTAAAAGAGTAATTATTTTAAAAAAATTAATTTTTTAAGGTGAAGATTTAAGTTTGAATTGTAAACTCTATATATATATATATATATATATATATATATATTTATTAAACTATTGCAATACTTTTATTTAATTACAATAGATGGAACCTTTTCCTATTTTAATATCATATAACTAATTAAAAAAATTTACAATTTATCACCTTTAACTCTATTTTCAAACTATCAAATCATTTTCAATTTCAATTTCATATAACTTTTTTTAATTACAATTTATCACTTCCAGCTCTATTTTCAAACTATCAAATAAAGATAGTATGATATTTTAATGATAAGATTTATCCATATAATATTTATCTATATAATAACAACATGTAATTATAAGAGTTGGTCAAGTAATTAGCATGATGTAATTATAAAAGTTGGTCAAGTAATTAACATGATGTAATAATGAGAGTTGGTCAAGTAGTTAACCTTGTTGATTTTTAATTTGTATTCTTTGGATTTGCATAATGTTCTCTCAAAATGGATTTTATTTATGACCATTAACTATTAAAGGAAAATGAAGTTTTTCATCCCACATCAAAGTAAATGGATTTGTACATCAAAGTAATTGAATTTGTACCAATAAAAACCATAAATTTGATCTTCAAAAAATTAATAATAAATTTATATAATAACTTATATAATAACAAATGATTTAGCCAATAAGAATTTTGCTAAACTTCATCTTGTTGAAATTCAAATTTTAGGAGGTTGCTGGCCTAAGTGAGATAACATAGCTCTTTGAGGAAGATGAATATATTTGATAGAAAAATGAATTATAATTGTTGTAAAAAGACAAGCTAGTTCAAAAAATTAATAATAAATTTATATAATAACTTATATAATAACAAATGATTTAGCCAATAAGAATTTTGCTAAACTTCATCTTGTTGAAATTCAAATTTTAGGAGGTTGCTGGCCTAAGTGAGATAACATAGCTCTTTGAGGAAGATGAATATATTTGATAGAAAAATGAATTATAATTGTTGTAAAAAGACAAGCTAGATATGGTTTAATTGACCTAACAACAATAATATTTTGGTATTTTTATGGAAGTGGCCTCAATAGAAGCCATATATAACTTATTAAAAAAATGTGATATAGTGTTGTCATAATAACAATAAGATAGGAAGCATGAAGAAGCAGCTAGGATTTAATTTAGACAAACTTAGAGAGAAAGAGTTTGGCATAGTAATGGCAGGTATGGACCTATATTATATATTTGCTTTTGTTTTTAATTCATTTTTAGATATGGCTTCAATAGCTTCTCTTTTCATGTCATCTGACAATAGAGTTATTTTCTTTTTCTTCCTATCAATCGTCTTTTGATCAAAATAAAATGGACAATATGATTCAATTTCTCAATGCCCACCCTTATCGAGTGCCTAAGCCACAATCTCTAAATAAAACCATAAAAAAGGCCAAACTCGATGAGGTACCCATTGTGGAGGTAATAAAAAATTATGTCACATAGCTTTGATTTGATGAATAAAAATGTATACTATATCAAAATGTATATTTTATTTATCAAATGACATTAGCTCAACCGGTTAGATTCCTTGACTTTCAAGGAGGAAACCAAGGTTCGAATCTTGTCAAATGATACATTCACAATTGTCAGGTTATTGTAATACCATTATATGGTCATGATGTAATATGGATGGAGCCCATTTCAATTCCATATAATCCATTACAAAAAAATTGTATATTTTATTTTAAAAATATAAATTTAAATAAACATTCAAGATGCCAATGGATCATTATCTTTCTTGTTCTTCTGACTGTTATTGTTGTCATTGTCATCTTTCTCATCCTTTGATTGATGATCTTTTCATGAGATTTTTCTATGATGATTACAATTATAACGACAATATTATAAAAGTAAAAATGCATATCCTTGGATAATAGTGACATTTTATAAAAAAAAAAGATCTTTGATGATTGTGGACAATTGATTGATGATTTTTCCATATCAAGAAGCTAATTTGAGTGAAGTGTAGGAGGCCAAAAGGTGCACAGGGGCGCTAGCCCCAAATGCATTCCCTTAAGGGTCGTCCACACTTGGATGGGAGAGTGTTGTTGCTAACCTGTCATTAGGACTACGTTTTGTGTAGTGTTTATCTTTAGTTTTGATGTATTCAATTTAGCAAACACCTAAGTTTTATCCTATCCTAGAAAATGATTCACAAGATGCTAATGCAGTGCAATATGAGAACAAATGCATAATACAAGATATTGTCCCATATACAATTTTGCTTTTGATGAATGTTATCTATGTTATGAACATAAACGTTTGTTTTCTTATTTTAGAAGGCAAGGCGCTAATTTTATTGATTGATGATTTTTCCATATCAAGAAGCTAATTTGAGTGAAGTGTAGGAGGTCAAAAGGTGCACAGGGGCGCTAGCCCCAAATGCATTCCCTTAAGGGTCATCCATACTTGGATGGGATAGTGTTGCATCTAACCCGCCGTTAAGACTACGTTTTGTGTAGTGTTTATCTTTAGTTTTGATGTATTCAGTTTAGCAAACACCTAAGTTTTGTTCTATCCTAGAAAATGATTCACAAGATGCTAATGCAGTGCAATGTGAGAACATATGCATAATACAAGATATTGTCCTATATATGATTTTGCTTTCGATGAATGTTATCTATGTTATGGATATAAACTTTTGTTTTCTTCTTTTAGAAGGCAAGGTGCAAGGAGGATGCAAGAATACAATTAATCCTAGATGCGACTATATGTAATTCAAATTAAATGCCTAAGAAAAACAAAGTAAGATACTATGATAAACTTTTATTTTTATTTTCCCCTTTTATATTATTTCAAGATAAAACAACAAGATATACAAGCAGACAATCAACAAACACTCTATGCTAAGGACTAAAAACTAGAGGATAAAGGGTACTTATATGTTTTGGTGTTTGGTGTGAATACATCGTCTATGTGCAAATATACCTCTTGACAAATACGTCACTTAGAAATCCTGCACCTAGAAAAATTGCTAAAGACCTACATAATAAACTAAAAAATAAACAATTTAGAGCTTGGGGACCTCCCAAACCACAATAAACATGCAACTTCCTAATTGGCATAAACAGGCCGTCTATTTATATACAAAATTGAAATCGAGAAACCTTGAAAACTCATGTTGATATTCTTATGGTGAAATCGTTGTCTAAAGACCCTATGGTTGGAAAATTTGTTAAAACATTGAAGTCAGATTATCAGAGGGCAAGAACAAAATTATGAGTTGTGAGGATTTGATAGAATAATGCACAGGGTAAGACTAGAAAAACTAGATGTTGAGTTGGTAGGGAGATCTAAGATCTCAAATATGGATAGTGAATATGTCGTCTATAACAATCATAGGTGGTGTATTTTTTCTATGATTGAAAAGACAAATGAATCTTAAGAATGTGAAATCGAGGTTTCTATTGCTTATAGCAAAAACATCACATAGTTTAGATATAGGTGGTAAATTCGCACACACTAACAAAAAAACCAAAATCACGAGGCAACAAAGGTCATTGATCTCCTTTACTAGTATCCTAGGAATATTGAGAGCAATTCTCTACCTTGCAAACCTCTTAGGGCACCTTCTAAAAAGACTTAAAGAGGTCACTGACCAATACAATGGTTAGATCAAAAAATATATATATAGGGAATGCATGCATAAAGATTAAATCATGATTCTACTAATGGAAATAAAAGCATACTAGATTAAAAAATCTATCACTAAATTCCAAAAGTACAAGGTGCCCCATTTCTTCCTTTGAAACCTAAACCACTTGATAATTTTGTAGCAGAATTTTGGCAACACTTCGATGCACAAGTTCAACATATGATTTTAGTAGAATTTTGATGCAAGAATTTGTTGTTGTAATGCCAACCCAAGAGGTAAATTTATAAAAATTGGCCCTCTTGGGGTTTCCCAAAAAGGGAAGGGCAAGGTGGCTTGGTAGGTGGGTGATAGGGCTAATTGGGTTGTTGATTAGGTTAAATGGCTAATGGGTTTACTACCAATCAATTGCCCCCTTGATTGGGGCTTATTTGGGCAGGTGGAGAATGATTTATGATAGAAAAGGGGTAGGTAGGAATGATTTACACCCTGATTGGCAATTGTAGGTAACATTAAAGATTTTGCATGTCGAATGCAAATACGCTGCCTATACAATACGTCGCTAATGTATTCGATAACTCAAAAAAATTATGAATTTTACCATTAGAGGTCAAATCCAATAGGGAGCTAAAAAATTTGGACTGGTTGGAATTACGCCAGCTAGAAGGTTTATTCGCTCTAAGACGACGAATTCGCAACTATTGAAAATTTAACTACAATTTTTGAGGTTGAGTTAATTGTCATAGTTGGATTGACCTTTTTGTGCATTTATATCAAAAACTGGTCTAAGTTAGATAGTCCAATTTTACGTATCTATATTTGCCTCCTTTTTTATGCATTTAAAATTATAAATGCATCAAAAATAGTTGTAGATGCCTCCAATTTTTAGGGAAACAAGGTAATTGGGTTTGATTGATTAATATGGGACAAACATACCAGAAGATTGTTTGCAGAAGAGGCACATATTTCCCTTGGATTTTACTAGATAATTTTATTGTTGGGCTTGAAAGGAAGGGTTTGGACTAGTTTATTACCCCTAGCCTAGGTGCCCCCTCAAGTTACTAAGGGAAAAAAAACGGTCTCGAAGAAACTCAAATAAGCTAGGTAAGAAGACAAAGATTAAAAAAATTTATCCAAACAAGGTAAAATAGGGTTTTGAGGAACAGGGAAAAGTCATTTTCACCGTGCATAAGGAGAGAAGAGAGATTTGGAGAAAACTAAGGATTTTATGAAATGGTGCAATAGAGACGTCCTACACACAGACGAGACTTAGTGTAAGGTGGAATAGGCCCAGGTGGAACCTAGGGACAGGTATGGACTTTTTTCATTTGTTAGTTTATTTGTTTTTCCTTTTTGGGATCATGATGCCATGGCTAGTGTATTCACTTCACACGATGTGAAAAAGACATCTCGAATTCACCACAAAGGTAGTATATTTGCGATATTCGTGGCATCAACGATTTCACTTTGAGCTAGAAAATTTATGAGGGGATAAGGAGGAAAAAGGATAGATGCTTTTTATAGAAAAATATATCAATTTTTGCTTTTCTATGTATGCAGGTACTAGATGTTTTGGAGTATCTATATCAATGCTTTTATATCCTATGTTCGATGGTAGAGACCATGACGTTAGCTAACCGAGCAATTTTTGATGCGGTGGGGCTAAGTTATCTTGTGTTGATGCCCAATATTGAATTAGACCATGCATTACTTATGGCTTTGGTGGAGAGGTGGCACTCAGAGTACGTTATCTTCCTTTTGCCAATAGGGGATATGTCGATGACATTAGAGGATGTTTGGAGGATCCTCTGGGTGTCTATTTGAGGTGCTTGCATACATATGAGCCAAGACCAAATACGAGCCATACAAAGACTAACTCATGGCACATAGTTCTAGCTAAGGAGGTATGAAATTTATATCGATGTCATGTATCAAATAAATTATTGGATTGACTTACAACACTACTATGTGTTGTGGTTTTATACTTGTTGGTTAGGGACACCAACAAGAGATTATTGAATTAGGGGATCTTTTTCGGTTAAGGGATAGTCAGGTGTATTTTGCATGGGGTCTATTTATTTTACATAAATGGTACCAGACTCTCCATATAGTTGCCTATTAGGATAGGAAGAGTCTAGTTTATTTCACTTTCCTATAGGTTTAGGTATGGGAGCACCTAAACATCAGATAACAGCGGGGACTCAGACCCTGCCCCTGAAACATTAAAGCACATGACAAGAATATTTATTAAATGTTTCATTTCTACGTTCGAAAGTACCATCGAGGCTATGAAGCGCTTCTTGGAGGAGCTCATTGCGGACACGAAGGAGAACCCCGCGAAGGTCGACCCTTAGGGATTCCCTTTCGGTTTCCTTGGCTTGTTCTTGTTATGTTGGTCCTTTTTGGTTACTTCCAGTTTTTGTTTTTTGAAAAGCCCTTGGGGTTCTGTCACCATTTCTAGGTAGGGTATTATGCTAGAAAGGAATGCCCCTGCGTGGTCTATTCGGTCGTAGATGTTAAGGCCTTAATCCCCTACGTGGGACTGCTTTCATGCTTATCCCCTAAGAGGGATTCTGCTAGGCCTTTGGCTTCTATTTATCGTTACAAGGTTTCTACAATATCAATATCCACCACCCTAGAAAGGGTTTTTGTATATCTGGGACTGGGACCCAATTAAAACCTTGATAATAAAACTACTACTTACCAAAAAAAGAAATAACAATATAATTTATGCATATTCTTTTAAACATTTTAAGCATTCATCCATAAAATTTAATAAAACATGTATTACACAACCAAAACATGCATATGTATATATAATGTTCGGTCATCTGTTAGTTTTCAAAAAAATATGAAAACTATTTTTTCATAGTAGCCACGTCTTCTTATGTGGCATTTTTTTCAAAGTAATGGTCCCATTGGACCTTGCATTGCTCTACATTTATTTTTCTTAGTTGATTTGTTTTGAAGATAAGGATTCGGATAGGGTGGACTTAAATGTGTTGCGGGTCCGACATCTGCAAGTGAGGCACATTCTAGACAAGAAAAATTCCTTTAAGTATATTATTAAAGGTAAATAAAAAGTCCTATGGTCAAAGAAAAATTCTTTTAAGCATTTATTTAAAGGTAAATCAAAATTCCTATAGGAAAAACAAAATTTCTTTAAGCATTCATTTAAAGGAAAATCAAAAGTCTCAAGGGCAAAGCAAGATCCCCTTAAGCATTTGTTTAAAGATAAATAAAAATCCTATAGGTAAAGTAGAAATCCTTTAAGCATTTATTTAAAGATAAATCAAAAGCCCTACGAGTAAAGTATGAGTCCTTTTGACACTTCTTTTAAAGGAAAATCATATTATTCTCATGTTTATATATATCATTGTATCATAGTAGCAAATCAAGTCCTCTAGACAAAGCTAACTAAAGTCCCCCTTCACAGATATCAAAGCTAACCAAGTCCTCCAATTAATACTAACTATATCTCCTTTGGAAAATATCTAAGTTTCTCTCATGTATATAGTTGTACATATTTGTATATGTTTCTATAAATTATTGTACTATATCAATGCCTTCTTAGGCACATCATGCATCATGCATCTCTCAACACACTAAATTATTTAATCATTTAAACCATGCAATCATCTTAAAAATCTCTTAATTAATAATTATTCATTAATTAATCATAAATAATCAACATTTAACAAACATGTAACCTCAATATTAATTTAGCTTAATCCATGCTCGTCAGATCATAATTCAAATCATCATCATCTAATCCACAACATAATCATATCATAATCAAATAACCATAAATTATTAACATAAAAAAATTGAATCATATCACATCATAATAGCTTATCACATAAACACAAAATTGAATTCATAATCCTCAATATATATATGATCAATATCAGATGTACAATATGGTACAATGGTACAATCAATAATAATATACAATCATAATGTACATCAACCATCCCTAAAACTCAATCCAATAGCCCAAACTCTAATTAGCTTTAGGATCCCATGTCTGGTGCTCCCCTCCTCTTATAAGTGGTGACATCCACACCAATTATTGTGATAAGCAAGTAATTGTTATAGCTTGGTTATTATCATTATATCCCAATAAAAAAGTATTAATGGAGGAGAACATATAAAAAATTTACAACCCTAGAAGTAGCAATTTGAATTTGAATTTGAATTTGTATTAATGTCCATCGGTGAGTAAAAGAGGTCAATAGGACTGTAAAGTAAGACATATATAAAGCAACGGGAGTGCCTAATGCAGCTCCATATAAAATAAAGTAAGAAAAACAGTAAACAGAATGACATATGATATACAAGATATGTGGATCAAGGATTGCTTCCAACATTCAAGGCTAAAGAGAAGTGAGTGATATAATATTTGGATGTCGTCGTAGATGTTCTTTGTTGGAGTCGACGACGAGTTGATCTTGTTGTATCTCTGTGATCACCCTAGCTCTTCTTGGTCATGGCCTCTAGAGGTTGGAATAATGAAGTGATAAGTCGGGATCTTGTTATCTTCTACAAATTGTTACTAAGTAGTTCTTTCCTGAGATTGTATAATTCTCATATGAAAAGGGTAATGCATCTCTGATCTTCATAATTAATCCAAGAATTTAGTGTATGGGTGTCTCTGAATAAGCAATATTATCTATCTTGTATCTTGTAGTAGATAGGACAAATGAAAATGAAATGCTCCTTGAATTCCACATTAGCACAATCTGCAAATACACTGATCTCTGGGGAGGTGATGATCTGTCTCAATACGTAGTTGGTGGGAGAAAACTCATAGCTGAGCTAGAGGAAACCTGAGGCTGTGTGACATCTGTATCAAGTTATATTTTGGAGTAGTGATCAATCCATTCTCTAGTTGGAGATAAAAGTGAGAGTAATGGAGCAATTTTGGTGAAAGAGGTTCCTTTGGATTAGTCCAAGTAGTTTTTATATATGTTGAGTAAATCTCATCTCGAATATCCTTATTGGAGTATGGTGCATTGATTGATGCTTTAGTAGGAGGAGGTCTCATGATGTCTAGACCAAGATATTGAAGTAGAGTAGTAGTTTGAGCATACCAGCAATTCCTGACCCCTTGATTTGCCAACTATCTTGAGGATTGTAGTGCTAAATATGGATATCTTCTCATGTTCGACATACAATGCAATCTACACAGTAAAGAGACAACAAGAAATATTGTTTTTGAAATCAATGGACGAGAACCAAACATAGCTAGAATGATTAAATGTAGAACAGATCTGTAGACACCAAAATCCAGCCACTTGTAAGTCATCTATACCTTCCTGTCAGCCACATGTCAATCATTCATCCTTCCCGCCATTATTTGGCCCAAATCCACACCTTCCCGCCATTATTTGGCCCAATTTCACCTTTTCCCGCCATTATTTGGCCCAATTTCACCTTTCCCGCCATTTTTCATCCCCAAATTTATTTAAATTAATATTTATATATATATTTTAATATTTTAATATATTTTAATATATATATAATATAGTTTAAGTGATTTAATCTGAGCCGTCCATCCTTCATTTAATCTCATCCGTCCATCCTTCTTAATCCGTTTCACAACCTAGATTTATTCTCTACCCTTGGATCCACTTTAATCTTAGCCACACGTTCAAAGTGTCGTTAAAACCCTAAAGTGTGCCCTAAGAGTAGATTATAAATTGAGCCACCTTGATGGCTCAAACCCTATCTCTTTTATCTTGGCTATCTTTGCTATCTTTCTGGACCTATCTCTTCTATTTCATCTATCTCTTAGCCATCCATCGCTGTCCCTTTTCGTCGCATCCATCGCCGCATCCGTCGCCAACTTCGTCGCCATCCCTTCTCAGATTCTCGTAATTCCCCCATTCTTGTCGAAAGTTTACGCAGCGGCACTCAGACCGACGTCTCGAAACCTTGATCCGGAAGCACGCGGGCGTTCAAGCGAGTGCACCAGGGCGCCTTCGCGAGCCGATTTGATAACCACATTACTTCCGGATGCCGCTCGGTCTTGCCGCGTTAACAGGAAAGGTATAAATCAGTTTAAAGCAAGTAACTTCTTTTCTTTTATTAATCCTGTTGTTGAACTCTTTGCATTCTATTTTTTTCTAGGGTTTTAAATTATTTCGAGGGCTCACACAGTGGAGCCCTCTTATTAATTTCTAACCTCCTTGATAGTGTTAATGTGTGCAGGATTTTAATGGCAGATCCGATGTATTGATAGCAGATGTTTAAGCCGGAGTGGTCCGAGCCAAAGGATACAACGAAGCCCACTCACTCTGTTGGGATTAAGGATACTTCTTCGGAAACGCCACCACTTTATGCCACCTAGGGTTTCGGAGAACCCTAGCATGAATTGTAATTTTTGTATCACAATAAAGGGTTACAGTCCTCTTTGTACTCAAAAGGAGTTTCTAAACTCCATTGATTAATAAAAATTGTTTGTTTTGTACAACTTTCTGTACTTTTTATCGTGATTTCTTTATCTTTTGTTTGGCGTTGTATTTTTAATCTACAAATGGCGATCACGGTGGGACCCCCTAGGGTTTCATGTTTTTAATACTTGCTTTACTAATCTATTCCTGTTTTCTGTTTTATTTTGCAGGTTCCAAAAATCGTGAAATTCGCTGTTCCAACGAACTAGGGTTTCTGAGGAGTTTGCAAAAACGCACGACGCAGAGCGGCGTCCTGGAAGTCCAATCCGAAACGCAGAGGTGTGTTTCAGCTCGTGCGACTCCCTGGGCGTTTGAAGGCGTTTTACAGAAAAGCGTAGGCTTCCGAGTAAGTGCGTTTTTCTTTTAACTGTACTTTTTACGTTTTTGGTTTTTCTGCTGTATTCTGTTTCTTTTTCAGATCATTACTTTAAAATGAACAAAAACTAAGTAATCTGGAAAAGAACAGTTATTTTTAGTTACATTTTTTTTTGCATTGCATTATTGGTTGTTGCTTGCATAAAAAAAAAATTGCATACCTAGCTGCATATTAGAATAGCTACGAATTATCTGTTTTAGTTATCTAAGTAGGACTATTGATTGGATGTCAATAGTACTCCTGCCATTGGGTGATTCCAGGCAGAGAAGTGGACGAACCTTCCGGTTGCTCCTTTGATATCTGATATCATTGGTAGGCAGGGGGTTTTAAACGGTGTACTCCACTTCTTCAGAGGAAATGGCATGTTTTCAGTAGCCTCTTGCTTAGATCATTAGAACTTTTGATTTATAGCTTTGTATGTATACATTAGACAACTAAAACACTTAAAATAAAATTCACTGCATTTCATATTGCATTTAAAACAGTGAATATCTGGATTTCATCACTGGGTATTGCTTGAAGTTTAGTGACGGTGGAATTCATCTCCATCCATTAAACTTCCGCCTTAGACACCATAGGTCACCCCCGAGCAAACTTGTCTGGATTTCATCACCAGTAAGAATCTCGTTGTCCTTTCCTAGCCATAGTTTTTACCTTTTTTGTGAATAATTCAAGATTAGATCACATGCAAAACTCATAAACCGGACACTTAAAATTTACTACAGATTAAGATCAGAAAATAATTAATTAACCGCAGGTAAGACACATTGGTTGAAACCTAGGTTGTGACTGTTTTCTGATAATTTCTTTAGTGTAAATTTATCATTCAAGTTTTGCATTCTTCTTTTCTGAATTTGTTTAGATTTATTGCTTCATGGTCTTAACAAGGAATCAATCTAAAATGTTAAATCTAAATAATCAAATGGGTAATTCACAGAACATCCCCACCACCAACATAGCCACTTATCCTAGTGAATTTCAGGCAGGTTCGCCTGCAGGTCTTTCACGTCCTTCTACCGTCTATCACATGGCCATGCCCATGGAGGAAGACAATTCCTGTCATATTACCCACATTGATATGGCCCAAGTGCAAACTCACTTAAGAGATGGCACTGGCTATGTCCTTGAGCCAATCCAAGATTCCCCTATGCAAGATTCTATTTTTCAGCAGGATATTGCATCAACCATACCCGCTGGTTTCACTCGGGTCTACACTAACCCCTTTTTTGAGGCTAATGTTGTATCTCGTTCAGCCGGCTTCATCTCCAACATCTTCCCAGATGCTCAATTGTCCTCCTTTGGAGACAAATGTAGTGTCTTCCCGACCACTTTCTCCTCCATTTACCCGGTTGTACACCAATTCTCTCTATGAGGCCGGTGGAACCTCCTCTAGCCATGACCAATTTCAACACTCTTCTTCCCAAACCATTTATGGTTTCACCCTACCCGGGGCACAGCTCAACTGTTTCTTCCCGTGTACCGCCTACTTCAACCACCTTCATTGCCCTTCTTCGTGACTACCATGGCAGCCGCCCTCCACCTTCATCCAATCATCCCACCTCCCTTGGGTTAGAGATTAATAAGGTTAGGGAGTACCTCGACAAGTTGCTTCAGCAACAACAACAACAAAATGCTCAACCACCTGTCGTAGTAAATCCTACACCTCAACCAATTTCTACCCAGCCAACTTTTCTTAGCTCAGGCCCCACCTGGGTACCCCAATCTTCGGTGGTGTCCATTCCTACCCCACCTTTCTCCCAACCCAGTCCAGTTCATCATTCAAACCAATCACCTTCTTTTCGGTATCATCCATACCAACAACCTGTCCATTCCACACCGCCTAATCCAGGCAATTTCATCCCATCTCATCATTTTTCAACTCCTCCATTGCATCCTCATAATCATCAAACAAGTCAAAATTTTCATGAAGATTCTCGACTCCATGCTATACAACAACAGATTGACAACCTTATGCTCAACATGCCTGGCTCATCTAGTCAGAAACCTACGCTAAGGTCGTTGATCAATCAACCAATTCATCCTTCGGTACCTTCACCGCCATATCCGATTGATTTCACATTACCGAAGTTTGACAAATTTCGAGGAACTGAGGATCCTCATGAACATGTGAGCTCATTCATGCATGCCTGCTTTAGAATCCAAAATAATGACGCTCTTATGCTCAGAACTTTTCCTCAGACATTAGGGGGAGATGTTGTACAATGGTACAATCATTTAGCTCACCATAGCATTTATGCTTACGAACAATTGATTAATCTATTTTTAGAACGATTCTCCCTAAATGTACAAAGGAAAGTCTCATTGTCCGACTTATACAAGCTCAAGCAACATGACGATGAGACTGTTTATGACTTTGGAAACCGTTGGAGGGCTATCATTAATAAACTGCCATTCTCCCTACCAATGGAGGAGTTAACCAAAATGTTCACCCGGAGTTGTCTAAAACCTATCTCTTGGTTACTCCAATTACAACAATACAGACTTTTGAAGAGGCTTTGGCCCAAGCAAGTATCATAGAAGACATTAAAGTCCAAGAGGGTGTTTTAAAACCCCGTAGAAAAGAATGGCAACAAAAGGGCCAACAACGAAATAATAATTATGGCCAAAACAAACAAACACAGGCTAGTACAACCTCAAATGTTAACCAAGTTAATCAAGTGGTGGCGAGTCAGCCCGTAATGGCTCAACAACAACAAGTAATGCAAAGTCAACCGCAACCAATTGCTTATCATGCGGTACCCGCCCCTCCTCAACCAGCTCCCAACACCGGGCCAACCATGGAAACTCGACCTTGGCAAAACAATCGTCCCAAGCGACAATTCACACCTTTAGATGAACCATATGCGGTCATATTCAACAAGTTATATAGCACAAATCAGTTAACTTTACCTGAGTTTAAACCTTTAGAACCATCTAGAAGGGGAAAGTATTACAAGGAGTACTTATTTTGTCCTTATCATAGGCAAAATGGGCACGATATCAATAATTGTACAACTTTCAAACATGTGATCCAAGATCTTATTGAGATTGGAGCCATTAAATTGGATAGCCCCTTAGCCCAACAAAATCAAAATCTTGGTATATTTCAAACACCCCTTCCACATCGGGAGGAAGCTCCAACAACTTCAGGGGGAGTAACTCGGGTAACTCCTCCTAATCAAGTCAACCATGTACAACAATACCAAGGTTTTGTGGGTACTATTAACGTAGTAACCCGGGGTCAAAGGGCGAACCAACCAAATCAGGCCGAACCATACCCACCCGTACAAACCCCCATCCACCTCGGGTAACAGTGACCCAACGACGTGCTAGTACTTCTCAACAACCGCTAAATCATTCTACTCAACGCCAACGACCCATCATGTCATTGAGTAGCCGGTTAACTACCAGCTTAAAAATGGCTTCTGCCAAGTTATCGATCTATGACCTCATTCAACAATCTCCCCCGCATAGAGAGGCATTAATGGAAATATTAAAGTCAATCGAGCTTCAAACTCAAGATACTAATGCCTTCAACAACTTTGTGGGGAGTATTCAAACATGCATGGAGCCCTCCATCACTTTCTATGATTTTGAAATCAAACCTATGTCAACAGAAAGTATAGATCCTCCACTGCATATCATGGCCAAGATCGATCACAAGCCATTCAAGAGAGTCTTAATTGACACCGGTTCCTCAATCAATATCATTACAACATCGGCGTTGAGTCATCTAAAGTCGTCGCCATCCCTTATCACAAAGTCGACTTTTACTCTTAAAGCATTCAATGATGCTTTATCTTCCACGGTTGGCACGGTTATCTTGCCCATTGAGGTAGGGGCCCGAACTTTGCATACCTTGTTTCACATCTTGGAAGGGTCCATGGCATACAATGTATTGCTTGGACGGCCTTGGCTTAGGGAGATGAGATGTGTCCCTTCTATACCGCATCAATGTCTGAAGTATGTATATGAGGGACAGAGTTCATTGTGTACCCGCCGACATTGAACCCTTCAAACATTGCAACTATGTCTCAAATCCTTATGAGATTGTGTTGCCATCCACTCATCTTTTCTTGACCCCATCTACTTCTTCTATACCATCTTCTTCTAAAGCTCCCATTCCCGAGGAGCTACCCATCATATCGCAACCATCTTCCTCTTCCGCTATTCCATCTCATTCACCACTTTCTTCATCTCCTAATCTTCCTTCTTCTTCATCAGTGACCACATGCACATGTGGCCATGACCAATCATCTCTTTCCACGTCATTACCCCATTCTTCTACACCTTCTTCAACATCACCTATTATTCCTCCATCTTCCCAACCATCACCACTGATGTTTCACAAGTCAGTGAAGCATCAACCCAACCAAATCCTTCCAATTCTTCTATCCCACATTCTTCTATTCCATCATCTAGTCCATCTCCCTCCCAAGTCAAGGTCCATCTCACTGATGCAGGTATTGGTGAGTATGCCATCCAAGATGTCCACATCACACCGTTCAATGTGCAAACAGTTAAAGATTTTGGTCGTCCACATGACCAACATTTATCCATTGGATCGGTTTATAACATGGGTTCTATGCCAAATTCCATTAATTTTGTATATGGGGGAATAGAGTCATCTTCTAGTCCTACCACCATACTAGAACCTAAGCATCCAGTCCCTGCCAATATCGAAAGGATGGAGGGTTTTCCCTCTCGCTATTTCCACGGACATAATTGGCAGCAATTTGGCCTAGGTCGATACGAGCAAGGGGTAACCGAACGCATCGATATGCCATATCGGAGACCCACCGAGCGTTTTGGTCCGGGCTACCAACCACTTCCATCCCTTTCTTCTTTTGAACGAGCTTTTCAAAGCATTAATCTTAATTCGAAAGAAGAAATCCTCCACCCCGACGAATCCGAAGATGAAGCCTATGAAGAATTTGACGTCATGTCAAATGGTGATGAATTTGAAGAAGAGTCGGCGCCCATTGTTCCCCTCATTAAACAAGACGAGTTTTATCTCCAATTGTTCCCTCTCCAAGAGGCCATCTTTCGCTTGCTTCTTCCACAAGAACGAGGTGAACCACCCCCTCCGCCACATCCATAAGCCATAATCCAAACCTGTATTATATGTATATACTAAAATAGTGGTTTTCACCACTACCAAAAAAAAAAAAAAATCAAAAAATTTCCAAAAAAAAAAAAAAAATCAAAATATATAAAAATACTTTATTGCTTTATGTATGTGTGTAATAGTGGTTTTCACCACTACAAAAAAAAAAAAAACTAAAAAAAAAAAAAACTCAAAAACTATGTTGTTTTGCATCTCAGGTCTTCCGAGGTCTTCACCGGTTTTCCCTTCCATTCCGCCCATCCTTTCTTCCATAAGTCGACAATGAATTTTGAAGACTTATTCACACCACTCCATAATCCATATGATCCGGATAAGCCAATCCCGATCAACCCAAGCTTGATTGACATGGATCGGATTTCATCCCCTCCATCTATTTCAGAGTTCATCCTTTCCGAGGAATTGTTAAGGGCTTCCGCCAACTACATTCCTCCTTCACCTCCACATTCACCTTCATCTTCTAAGCCAGAGGTCTTCCAGGCAGACATAGACGAGAGCAAGGCACAGGAGCTTGATGACATTTTAGATGACATAAATCTGATCCCTACTCCCCATCACCTTGAGGAAGGTTCCCACATGTCTATTGAAGAAACTATCGATGTAGACCTTAGTCCAGACCAAGATGGCACCCAAATTGTGAAACTGGCTAAAAGTCTATCATCAGAGGAACAAGAGCAAATGATTGCTCTACTCAAGCGGAAGAAGGAGATATTTGCATGGTCTTACAAAGACATGCCAGGCCTAGACCCTAATTTGGTTGTCCATAACCTCACCTTACAAAAAGATGCTAAACCTGTCAAACAGAAACTTAGGAAAATGCATCCTACCGTGGCCCTCATAGTTAAATCGGAGATTCAAAAACTTCTGGATGTTAAATTTGTCGTCCCGATTGATTATCCTGAGTGGCTTTCTAACATGGTACCCGTTCGCAAGCCTAACGGGGGATACGTGTTTGCACCGATTTTCGAGATCTAAATAAAGCGTGTCCTAAGGATGACTTTCCTCTTCCAAACATTGATACTCTTGTCGACACTTGCGCTGGTCATGAAATGCTTTCGTTCATGGATGGATTTTCAGGATACAACCAGATTCGAATAAACCCTGAAGATCAACACAAAACAACATTTACCACACCTTGGGGAACTTTTTGTTACAGGGTGATGCCCTTTGGCCTTAAGAACGCAGGTGCAACCTATCAACGAGCCATGACTTATATTTTCCATGATTATATGCATAAGATTATCGAAGATTATGTGGATGATTTATTGGCAAAATCTAAAACTCGACAAGAGCATTTTGATGTATTGGAAAAAGTTTTTGATAGACTTCTAGAGCATAAAGTAAGGTTGAACCCTAAGAAATGTGTCTTTGGTGTTACCTCAGGCAAACTCCTAGGTTTTATTATCTCTAAACGAGGTATTGAG
The DNA here is from genome assembly GCA_028583015.1 of Wollemia nobilis. Taxonomy (NCBI): domain Eukaryota; kingdom Viridiplantae; phylum Streptophyta; class Pinopsida; order Araucariales; family Araucariaceae; genus Wollemia; species Wollemia nobilis. Next base: position 1,818,188 of record JAQPPZ010016361.1, read on the forward strand.
GTGGACCCAAACAAGGTCAAAGCCATTATGGAAATGTGTCCCCCAACTAATTTGAAGGAGTTGCGTAGTTTGCAAGGAAAGATTAATTCAATCCGTCGCTTTATTGCACAACTTTCTCATAAATGTAGGCCATTTTGCCACCTACTACAAAAGGGGGTACAATTTTCATGGACAGATGAGTGTCAGAAAGCCTTTGATGACATCAAGCAAGACTTAGCATCTCCGCCGTCTTAGCTCCGCCTCGTCCAGGGGTCCCTTTCAATCTTTATATCTCAAGAACGGACTTTGCCTTAGGGACAATGCTTGCACAAAAGAATGAACAAAATCGTGAGCAAGCTGTCTATTATATTAGTCGAACATTGGTAAGCTATGAAACCCGATATGCTTATGTGGAAAAGTTGTGCTTAGAAGTGGTTTTTGCCACTAAGAAACTTCGTCATTATATGCTTAGCCATACAACATATGTCATAGCTAGAGAAAACCCTCTGCGTTATATGATGTCTCGCACTTATAATAACACTCGTACCGCTAAATGGATAATGTTGCTTACCGAATTCGATCTTGAATTCATTAGCCAAAAATCTGTTAAAGGTCAAGTTATAGCCGATCAACTTGCGGAAGCTCCACTACCTAGTGATCATCCTTTGATTATTGAGCTCCCAGATGATTCGGTATTTGCTATCACTGAACAAGAAGAGGACATCATTCCGGAGGAAGATGTTGACATCACGCTATTCTTTGATGGCTCTAAGTGCGCGAAAGGTCAAGGTGCTGGAGTTGTGTTTCATACACCTCAAGGGATTCCCATCCCTTTATCATTCAAACTAGACTTCCAATGCACCAATAATACAACAGAGTATGAAGCCTTAATTTTAGGTCTTCAATCAGCCATAGCTATGAGCATTAAGCGTATTCGGATATTTGGGGATTCTCAACTCGTGGTTAAACAAATTACAGGAGAATACCAAGCCAAAGAACCTACCATTAAGCTTTATCATGATGTAGCAATGAAGTTGCTCTCTAAGTTTGATTGGTATGAGATCACTAGTTTGCCTCGTTCGACTAATAGATTTGCGGATGCCATGGCCTCTCTTGGATCATTGATTCCAAAGGACTCCCTTGGAGAGGTACAACCCCTAATCATTTCCACAATCTCTAAGTCTGCAATTGTCCGTGCTGAGTCTAAGGATGAAAAAGATGTTTGCTTTATCCATTCGGATCCATATGAGCCTTGGTCTAGTGAGATAGTAGCCTTCCTCAAGTTTGGAACACTCCCATCTGATTTGTCTCGAATTGCCCGTCGCTGTTTTAAGCAAAAGGCAGCTCGTTTTGTTCTTTTGGGGGATGTGTTGTATAAACGTGGATATGATGGAGTACTCCTCCGCTGTCTAGAAGCAGGTGAAACACATAGAGCTATTGCTGAAGCCCATGATGGTACTTGTGGTGGTCATTTTAGTGGAATGGCCATTGCGAAGCGTATTTTTCGTATGGGGTATTATTGGCCCACTATGGAACAAGATTGTTGCAAATATGTTAAACAATGTAAAAAGTGTCAAGAACACGCTAATTTAATCCATATACCATCACAAGCTTTACAGCCCATCCAAAGCCTTTGGCCCTTCTCACAATGGGGTCTCGATTTAATTGGCAAGATTTCACCCGCCTCTTCGAGGACAACATACTTTCATCATTACAACCACCGAATACTTCACAAAGTGGGTTGAAGCTATTCCTCTAACCAAGATCGACAGGTCCTAGAATTGTGGAGTTTATACTTCACCATATCATTTGTCGTTTTGGTATTCCCTCTAAAATCATTTCTGATAACGGCAAGTCTTTTAAGAATAAGGATGTTCGAGCTCTTTGCGAAAAGTATAATATCCAACATAGTTTCTCAACTCCTTACTACCCACAAGCCAATGGACAAGTTGAAGCTTCCAATAAGACCATAATTGCTATTCTTAAGAAACTTGTTAAAGAAAATCATAAAGATTGGCATACACAAATCCCCTTGGCATTATGGGCTTACGTAACAAGCATCGGAACTCCCATTGGGGCAACGCCATTTTCTTTGGTCTATGGAGCTGAAGCAATCATGCCTCTTGAGCTCGAGATCCCTTCCTTGCAAATTTCTTTGCAGGAATTTATCGATGATGATACTGCTAGACAAGCACGTCTTGATCAACTCACACTCATAGATGAAAAATGAATCAATGCTTTAGAGCATTTGCGAGTTTATCAAGACCGATTGAAACGTGCTTACAATGCCAAAGTTCATCTAAGAGAATTTCAAGTAGGAGATCTTGTCCTTAAAGAGAATCAACAAAACACCAATGCATTGCCGCATCTTCGAGATAAATTCGCGGCTAATTGGTTAGGTCCATATATGGTCACCGAAAGAGTGGGCAATGGAACTTATAGACTTGCCGTTTAGAGGGAGAGGAAGAACCCGAACCACTTAATGTTATACACTTGAGGGCATTCTACGCATAGTTTGAATTTTATATGTACATATATACATGGCTTGTACAAAAAAAAAAAAAAAAACAAATAAAATAAAAAGAATTTGCATTTCATTGTTAGTTGCATACATCTCATTCAAAAACATTGCATTTCATGTGCATACATCTCATTGAAAACCATAACATTTCATTTTCAGCCATAGTTGCATATCATGTTAGAGACCATTCTATCTTTTGGATATAAAATTTGGTCAAGCAAAAGTCATGTTGCCTTAATCGGGGGCACCTTCATAAAATCCATCAAACCGAATTGTCATTCGTACACCCATTTTCCATTTGCACATATTTACATTGCCAAAATGTTTTCAATCACTCACCCATTCCTAGTGTTTTAAGCAAACTTTGAAATGCATGTCAAAGTTCTCTAGGGCCATATCACAAATTACACTAAATAAAATCTTGAGTATTGGGAAATGATTTCAAAAGCGGTCTTGAACCTATCACATTTTCACATCTTAAAAACATCTTGTGTCAAAGAGAGATAACACCATCCTTGGGTTGTGCCTTGAAGTGAAAAGGGTAATCCTCGTTTGTCCTATCATGCAAACATAGTCCATAAAACAGTGGTTCTTACCACTATCACAAGCAATCACAAAATATAAATATAAACAGAGTAGTAAGGATAGGGTAAAATTCTCATCATACTTCGGTTGAGAATCCGATTCCCCAAAGCTCTAAGGAAATGAACATTTTTCACACACCACTGATCCCAAATAAGTTGTAAGGATCGTACTACTTGTCCAATCAGACGGATAGGTAGTCATCCCCAAGGCTTACAAAGGTCAAAAACAACATGGACTATGGAGTTAACCTTCACCGGGGCTATAGACGCTTGACTGGCAAGTGGAGTATACTCATTGCGTGGCGACATGTCTCTCCTCAAAAAGAGACCTCGAATGCTCATACGGACAAACTAGCTTCGGGGTCTTCTCCATAACAGGGTTACCTAATTTATGCAAGATGAGGTTAATGAACACACTTGCACACACACAGGTTTTTGATTGCCTAGAGTCACTACCATGCTTCTGATTTGGTTAATGAACTCGCATGCACACACATTTGGTCCTAGTTGAATTAGGCAGTATTAGTAAGTTTGTTTGATACCACTAGCATGTTTGAGTCTTTGTAAAACAGTCTTCCTCCATATCTACCTCCATATCATCCTCCATATCTTCTTCCATATTCATGTCATTCCATACGTCATCCATTCACAAGCCACCAAGTTCGGTGCCCCCGATTAAACAATTATGATAACAATTGGCTAAATCTAACTATCTAAAAATATGAGTGCTTCTTAGTGCATATGTTATATACTTAGTCTCGCATTAATCATCCATAATTTACATATCATTTACTTATCTGCATTAATCCCCTAAATTTGTATGTTATATACTTAGTCTCGCATTAATCATCTATAAGTTTGCATTCCATTCCATCACATATGCATCAAAAACATTAAAACATATAAAAACATGCATCACAAAAACATAGGCATTCACACAAAAGAGAGTAAAACACCAAATAAATAAAAGCCATGTATATATATATGTATAAAGGTCAAACTGTACAATGAATGCCAAAAGGCTACAATATACAATAGAGCACCAAGGCTCATAAAGAGTGCATCTAAGCACTAAGCTAACCATCAAAAGAGGACCCCTGAGACCTAGTAGGAGCCCTAGACCTAGTGGTGGCCTAGACCAACCTCCGACTAGTCCCACCGCCTCCAATATCTCCTCATCTCCGGGACAACGACCTCCTCATCCCCGAAATGATAGGGGAGAATCGGTGTCGTGCCTCTAACACCCTAAGTTGCAAAACAACAAAACAAAAATTTGTTACAAATTTTTCCCAAAAAAAAAAAAAAAAAAAAAAAAACACATAATAAGTACTTGCTTAAATGAACAAATACCTCAGCTGGCTGCACTGGCGCGTCCGCTCCCATCTCCGCCATAGCTCCCACGTGCTTCAATCTCCCACACAACCTTTCACTTCACTCCACTCCCTCAGACGCACTTCTCTCAAGCTCGAACGCACAAATGAGCGAAATTCTCGTTGAAACTGTTTAAATAGCTGGTTTTGGCGCCCTGAAACGTAGTGGGGCATTTCATGGCGCATTCAGACGCAGTCATTTGCAGAGTGCCTAAACACCGACGGGCGTCTCTGCCAACCACAAATGCAGACCGACGTTTGGTGTCAGTATTGAATAAAGGAACAAAACTTGCAAAATTGAAGCTTACCTCCTCCAAATTTCATCAAATTGCATTCATCCATTCTTCTTATCATAATAAAACATTTTGTGAAGGTTACAACAGTTTTGGACACAAATTTTGTCATTTCGCTCAAAAAGCGCATCATTCATCATTGTTTTACAAATTGGGTTAAAAATATTCAAAACCTTCACAAAATTAACCACATTCATCAATTCTTCTGATCTATCGTCAATTTCATTCATTCTTCTTTCATCATGCATATTTTTGCCAAATCAAATTAAAGTAAACCTCGTATCTAGTGGTATATTCTATCACCTTGGCGATTGCAGCGATTTGAATCCATGCAATTCGGTAAGAGGATTAAACCACCATAAGGACACTTACCATTTATCATCATCAATTATTTCACTGTTTGAAAATTGGAAATCAATTTTGGGTATTCTACTTTTCAAGTGACCTCATACCAAGATTAATTTGCTCAACAACTTGTCATTGATGGCCTAGTTCATGGGGCCTTAAACATGGACAATCTTTAATATCATCATTATTTTGAGTCTTGCTAGAGATTGAGGCTACCTAGGTTGATTGGTTCCGACCCGAGGAATTATCCATACAATCACTAGGAGCATCTCTGAGTTCTGGACTCTTTTCATGCATCTTTCATCTCTGCATATCAATGGCGCCAACAAGGCAATTTCATTAACAGTATGGACTCACACACAGGAGTTGGGGCATCCGTTATCAATTTCTAATTTTCCTATAGTGGAATTCATCTTACATGATCATGGAACTTACAATTTGGCAAAAATCCCTTTATAACCGTTGGGGCAGAAAACGGTCCATCTTTCACATCACTCATATCGTCTTCAATCATATTCTTTTCTGGTTTGTACACCAACCCCTTTCTTGTTGGGACATAAACAGATGGTTCATACACCAACCCTTTTTTTCACCGTTGGGGCAAAAACGGTTCATTTTCTTCCGAATTTCTTCCAATTGGCTTGTGAGAACCATTCTCGCTCGCCAATTGAGGGGGTAAGCTAAAATTTTAAATATTCTTTTATTCTTTGGTCTTCAAAGTTGTGCTTTAGTCTTGAGAGAGAGTTGCGTCTGATCCAGCTTTTCAGGTGTCTTAAGTTTTTGTGCTGCATTGTGTCTTCACACAAAGCAGCTCAAAAAGGGGCATCTGTAGACACCAAAATCCAGCCACTTGTAAGTCATCTATACCTTCCTGTCAGCCACATGTCAATCATCCATCCTTCCCGCCATTATTTGGCCCAAATCCACACTTTCCCGCCATTATTTGGCCCAATTTCACCTTTCCCGCCATTTTTCATCCCCAAATTTATTTAAATTAATATTTATATATATATTTTAATATTTTAATATATTTTAATATATATATATAAATATAGTTTAAGTGATTTAATCTAAGCCGTCCATCTTTCATTTAATCTCATCCGTCCATCCTTCTTAATCCGTTTCACAACCTAGATTTATTCTCTACCCTTGGATCCACTTTAATCTTAGCCACACGTTCAAAGTGTCGTTAAAACCCTAAAGTGTGCCCTAAGAGTAGATTATAAATTGAGCCACCTTGATGGCTCAAACCCTACTTCTATCTTGGCTATCTTTGCTATCTTTGCTATCTTTTGGACCTATCTCTTCTATTTCATCTATCTCTTCAGCCATCCATCGCCGCATCCATCGCCTCATCCGTCGCCAACTTCGCCGCCATCCCTTCTGCAGCATTCTCGAAGAATCCCCCATTCTTGTCGCAAGTGCCTCCCAGGCGTTTACCCGCAGCCACGGACTCGGACCGACGTCCGAAACCCTGATCCAGAAGCACGCGGGCGTTCAGCGAGTGCACCAGGGCGCCTTCGCAGCCGATTTGATGGCCACATTACTTCCAGGTGCCGCCCGGTCTAGCCGCGTTAACGAGAGAACAGGTATAAATCAGTTTAAAGCAAGTAACTTCTTTTCTTTTATTAATCTGTTGTTGAACTCCTGCATTCTATTTTTCTAGGGTTTTAAATTGTTTCTGAGGGCTCACACGGTGGAGCCCTCTTATTAATTTCTAACTCCTTGATAGTGTTAATGTGTGCAGGATTTTAATGGCAGATCTGGTGTGTTGATAGCAGCTGTTTAAGCTGGAGTGGTCCGAGCCAAAGGATACAACAAAACCCACTCACTTTGTTGGGATTAAGGATACGTCTTCGGAAATGCCACCACTTTGTGCCAGCTAGGGTTTCGGAGAACCCTAGCACGAATTGTAATTTTTGTATCACAAAAAGGGTTACAGGCCCTGTTGTACTCAAAAGGAGTTTTTAAACTCCATTGATTAATAAAAATCGTTTGTTTTGTGCAACTGTTCTGTACTCCATTATTGTGGTTTTATCTTTTGTTTGGCGTTGTATTTTTAATCTACAAGTTCTTTTGGAACGAATGAACTTGGACAACATTGAGATAAGGTCCCTTTCAATACAAGACCAACCCAATTGTCTGAGGCTAGGGCCCCAAAATTCATAGCCATAGAGCTGTATAGGGGTAACAAGAGTGTGGAATTGTCTGATCTTCGTACTAATGTCCTAAAACTGGAGCTGAAAGCATTGCTTTTCCAGAGAGGCTAAGGCAACATAACCTTTGTTTAACCTTTCTTGAGATGTAGGGATCAAGTTGAAGGTAGGTCCCGTGAAAAGAACTCCCAAGTATGTGTACGATGTGACAATTTCAACAGCATTCCCTTTATATGTGATGTGAACAAAAGAGAAATATTTCTTGGGTAGGTTGAATGTCATGATTTTTTTTTCTGGAGATTAACTTCTAATCCATGAAAGTCAGAGTATGTGCCAAGTATGTCCAGTTGTTGTTGAAGTCCTGTCGTATGTGACATTAGGATAATGTCATCAACAAATAGCAAAATAGAAATAACACTACCAAAAAGTAAGCAACTTGTACTCTTAGCCAGAGAGTCCATAATGAGCACCTCCAATTCATCAATATACAATCCAAAGAGTGTAGGTGAAAGTGGGCAACCATGTTTAACCCCAATAGTACTATGAACATATTTTGTTCTGAGAGATCCAATTTTAACCTATCCAGTGACTTTTTCATATAAGTTCATAACCAACAAAGTAACCTCCTCTGGAATTCCTAGATCCTTCAACATCTAAAACAGAAACTGTATGGGAACAATATCAAATGTTTTCCTGTAGTCAACAAAACAACAATAAATCCTGTGTTTATTGGCTTTGGCTTCTTCAATGATAGCTCTGAGAGTTAGAATGTGATCACAGGTATGATGATTTCTTCTGAAACCTGCTTGCTCCTTTGCATGAAGTTTCTTAGCCTCAAAAAATCAGAGATAAAAATATCAAGAACTGTTGCAAAATTTTTTGCAAGAGTATGACCAACCATAATAGTTTTGTAATTGTTTGGATTTAGCGGATCTACGAATTTATCGATGGGATGTATGATATTCTAAGACCAAGAGGGTGGGAACCCATGAGTAACTATATGATTGAAGATTTTGGCAATATGGATCGCCAAGACTCTAGGGCCATGATTAAGAAATTCTGCCTTCAAATTTTCAATATTAGCTGCTTTACTAGTCTATAGTTTATGAATAGCATGAAAAATCATTTCATCAGTAAAGAAGTTACAATGTGATGGTCATGGGTTGGGGATAATTGGGACATGGTTTGGAATATCATAGAGTGAGCCAGCATAGGTTTACCAAGTGTGAGGGTCAAAAATGGGACATGTTTTCTCTTTGGGTAGAAAAATATACCAAAAAATTTTGAGATTAAGTTTGAGCATGACTATAATTTCTTGTCTTTTTTTGATAAGAATTGACTCTTTTTCTTCCTAAGAAAAGAACGATAGTGGTTTTGGTCTAGATTTTAATTCAAGGGATCAAGACGACCTACTGACTGGGTGAACCTATGTAAAGCTTTACATTCTATTTCAAACCATGAGTTACGAGGGTAATGGCCATTGGACTGATGAAAATAGCGGGTGGTATGGGGAAAAGACTCAACAATTGCCAACCATAATGCTTTAGAAAAATAGTTCACTTTCTCAATGGGATATTGAATTGTGTAAATATAGGTAAGGTAGGTTTTAAGTTTTTCTATGTACACATCATCATAACTGTGGTTAAAGTGGATTTTGGTAATTATTTTTGGAGGGGGTGGATGGGAAGGTTCAGGTTTGGGAACAAATGGAATGTTAAAGGTGAGGAAGGCATGATCTTCTAAAGGAGGTACACTTGAGATGCATAGATCAGATATGGTTAAGGCAAAATGTGGGTTAGCCATCACATAGTCAACTACACTAGCTCCATCAGCTGGTGGAAAACATGTAAAATTATTGGAAAGAGGGAACAACTTGATGCCATTTAGAATGATTAAATCATGAGACTCACCAAGGTTAATCAGGTGCTTACCATAGGGTGTGATGGTAGTGTCCGCATCAGTTGAGCAACGAGAAATGCCCAAACTATCATGACCAAGCTCCTTTAGACACGATGGATCTAAAGAAACATCTTATATAGAGCATTGTGTAGTACATGTACGTGCATTGAAATCACCCACTAGCAAAATATCATCGAGGGAGGAGAATTTAGAAATTTTTGGAAAAAGATCTAAATATGGTGAATCTCCATCTGATGTCATTGCATATGAATAGTAGGCTGGATGAAAATAGCACACTGATATATAGAGTCGACTGAGTGGAGGATTTCTATCCAGAGAGATCCACATAAATCTGGCATGAGAAACTAAGCATTCCAAATGTATAGAAGAGGGAAGACGATCCTGAAACAAACAAGCAACACCTCCTGAACCCTTAGCACCATGCTGAGTCTTTGATATTTATGCGAATAACCTTGAGTAGCCTGTATATGAGGGGACCAGTTTTGTGCGAGTCTCATGTTTTTCTGTGAGAAATATAATATCTATGTTCTAAATCACATCATCTGTTGAACCTGGGGAAAATAAGAGAGAACCACCACAATTCCATACAACGATTGATAATTCAATCCGAAGACTCAGAGCCTGGCATCGTGTTGAGCAGATTGGCCAAGGCTTGGTCCAACCTATGGGAGGGGTATCTCTAATCCAAGCTTTTCTATTTCAGATAATAGCCCATTTACCTTGTTTCCTTGCTTCTATCATTCTATTTCTATTGTATTTAAATTATTCATACTGCAATCTGGTCAAATATTCATCAAGATAAATCTTATAAATCATATTAAAAAGAGTTTTCTTAGACTTAAGGGCCTCTAGCCTATCCTACAGGGTGTGAAATCGCATGATCAAAGAGTTGTCCTATGTATACCATGCCCTTTTTGGTAGAATTTCCTTTTGGCTTAAGGTGTTGTGCAAAAATTTAGTGGTCGTTTTCATTGGGTCCCCTTGATCTTGATCTTTCAAACCTCTCACTCGAAGGTTCAATGATTTAAATTGCCTATGATATTCCTCAACAAAATTAGCTTGAATGACTGCATCTACTAGAGGGGGGGGTTTGCTGAATTTATTACCTTTTACCATCTGAGCCCATGATTTTGCACCTGTTGTCTCTAGCTTGGTTGTTAGATTTTTCTAGTCTTCTCAATTTGTAGAGAGCTCGGCGTAGAGATTTGGGATATCCTCCATATTAACAGTTTTGAATTCAGAAGCCATGTTTTTTTTATCCTCATGGCTTACATTGAGTTCGGTGCGTAGTCTGGTAATCTCTTCTCTGATGCTAGGAGAAACATCCTTAAGCTTAGCTACTATATCTTCTAGTTGGAAAATGCGCTCGATTTGTGCATTGATAATAATTTTTTGTTCAGAATCTTGAAGGGATATCTCTAGAAAATTCTTCTCAAGAAGATCGAGCTTAGACTGAAACCCTTGTTCAGATAGATCCAATCGTTCCTGTACATCAAAATTTTGGATTCCAGTCTTGACCTTTGAACCCATATTGATAATCAAAAAAATCCTAATTTTTTAATCAGAAAACCCTCAGCAGAGAAAACCCTCAGTAGATCTGCCATAACATATCAAAAATTTCTATGCTCTGTTCTAGGTGAAGCAATCCAAGGCTTCTCCAAAACCCCTTCTCCACCAAATTGATGGCTATCACTCGCTTCTTTCTCCTTTTTGCCGCTCGTTGATAATGGAGATGATTACAAAAGAAAAATTGATAGAAATTCATAATTTTGTGTGCGCATCCAAAAGTGTGACCCGTTATAAAGGAACAATTTACGCAATTCTAAAGAGTGGATCACAATTTTAACAAATGAGTGAATCACTCTTTCAAAGAGCAAATTGCTCTCTAAGGCATGGATTTAGAAAAAGGTTCCATGAAATCCAAGGAAATGGCTTGGAAAACGATATTTTATCCCCAAGTGATGCTAATGAAGGTCAAAAATTACCAAAGTCATTTAAAGGCAGTTAAATTTAGTAGAGCATCAATTTTTCTAAAGATGATACTAAGTTAAAGGAATTATTAGGAGTAAAAAAATACTACAAATTACTCTTAGGTGAAAGTTTTGGTATAAATAGGAGCCAAGGGTTCCATCACAAAAATATTTTGGTCATTTAGATAATCAAAGCTACACTTTGTTAGACTCAATTGTACTTATAAATTCATATCGTCGTTAATAAAAAGACTATGCATGACATTTATGGATTAATTGTTTTACTTGACCTCTTCATTTGTGGATGAATAGTTTTCTTTTTTGGTTTGTGGATGAATAGTTCTTATGACATTGTCTTTCACTTTCTATTAGTCCTTTTTCTATTATAGATTGGATCACACTAACGTTATTTGATTCCCTCTAAATGTGTTTGATTAGCATTAATCATACTATGGCCAAGGTCGTATTTATTTTATCGCATTTGTTTTATTTCTCACATCCTTTTTCTTTTCATATTTACTTTTATGCATTAGATTGGTTTAGTTTAGCTAGAATGGTGGAGATTCAACCTAAATCTACAGGTTTAAGAGGTCAAATCCTTTCCTTTCAATTGTTGAAATGTGATCTCACAAGCACATATACTTACGCGAATCAACAAGATCATAATGGTAATATATCTATCTTGGTTATACTTAGTGGTATAATGCTTCTAATATTTTCATTTTAATTACCCAAAATGAACCCACATGGTATGGTATTAGGTATAGTATGGACCCCTATGACACCATAACCGCTTGTGACATTATACTAAATTGTGGTACCAATGCTACTTGTGCATCATGACCACTATGTCACAAACCTTACCTTGGTATCAGGGTTATGCATAAGCATGATATATTGTAAATTGGCTATATTTAGGATTTTCAAATTTTAAAATTTGCTAATTTTCGAACCTTTCACTGGGGCCCATTAGCCCGAAATTTACGAGGTGGAAGTTTTTTTGGGGTCAATTTGTCTGACGTTGATAATAATTATCCTATTTTTTATTTTAATTCGCCAACCACTTTCGCCCAATTCCACAGATAATTCACCTTCAAATTATAAACAATTTTGTTTTTTTCACCCAATTCACCACATATACTGCCCGTATAAATACTGAAGGGGGTACCGATAAACATACATCTAAAATACTAATTTGAAAATATCTCTGAAGCAACGAAAAACCTATTATTAGTCGACATATTTACCGATTGGTTGTAGGGTATTATCAATCGAAAGACACCGATCGGACCCACAAATTTGACAAGGTTGCAGAGGAGTGCTCAACATAAATCGATCCATTGCAGAGGAGTGTCAATCGACATATGCTTCTCAACACAAACTTGATAGGTGTTGATCAGTTACAAAGGATTTTTTGAGGATTTTACTAAGTTTTATGTGTAGATATCATCGAGCTAGGTGGTTTAAAAAAAAAGAAAATGGAGCTCTGGATCAAAATTTATGCCTCCTAGAAGGTTCTCTGCAAAAGTGCACCTCTGCAATCGATCGACTTATGTCGATCGGTTGCAGAGGCGTGTCAATCGGCCTAAGCCGATCGGTTGCAACTTTGTAATCGATTGGCTTAGGCCGATTGACATGCCTCTAAAATCAATAGGCTTAAGCTGATCGGTTACAGAGGTGCGCTTTTGTAGAGAACCTTCTAGGAGTCATAAATTTTGATCCAGAGCTCCATTTTCGATTTTTTTTAAACCATCTAGCTCAACAAGATCTACACAAAAAATTAGTAAAATCCTTAAAAAACTCTTTTAAATAGTCTGACACCTCTGTAATCGATCAACACCTCTACAACCGATCGGTTGCAGAGGTGCCGATCAATTTCAAATGGGTTTTTGAGGATTTTACTAAATTTTTGTGTAGATCTCGTTGAGCTAGGTGGTTTTAAAAAAAATGAAAATAGAGCTCTGGATCAAAAGTTATGCCTCCTAGAAGGTTTTCTGTAAAAGCACACCTCTACAACCAATCGACTTAGGCCGACTGACACACCTCTACAACCGATCGGTTGCAAAGGTGCTATTTTGAAGAGAACCTTCTAGGAGGCATAAATTTTGATCTAGAACTTCGTTTTCAATTTTTTTTGTAAAACCACCTAGCTTGATGAGATCTAGACAAAAAACTTAGTAAAATCCTCAAAAAACCATCTAAAACCGATCGACATGTCTGCAACCGATCGACACCTCTATAACCGATCGATTATAGAGGTGTAGATCGGTTTTAGATGTTTTTTTGAGGATTTTACTAATTTGTTTGTGTAGATACCGTCGAGCTAGGTGGTTTTAAAAAAAATGACAATGAAACTCTGGATCAAAAGTAATGCCTCCTAGAAGGTTTTCTGCAAAAGCGCACCTCTACAACCGATTGGCATAAGCTGATCGATTACAGAGGCATGTTGCAACCAATCGGCTTAGGTCAATTGACATGCCTCTACAATCGATCGGATTATGCCGATTAACACACCTCTGCAATTAATTAGCTTAGGTCGATCGGTTGCAGAGGTGCTCTTTTACAAATAACCTTCTATGAGGCATAACTTCTGATCCAGAGCTTCCTTTTCAATTTTTTTAAAAAAACCACCTAGCTTGACGAGATCTACACAAAAAAATTAGTAAAATCCTCAAAAAACCATTTGAAACCGATCGAAACATCTATAACCGACCAATACCATTGCAATTGAGGTGTCGATCGATTTCAGATGGTTTTTTGAGGATTTTACTAAGTTTTTGTGTAGATCTCCTCGATCAATACCTTTGCAACCAAGGTGTTGATCGGTTTCAAATGGTTTTTTGAGGATTTTAATAAGATTTTGTGTAGATCTCATCGAGCTAGATGGTTTTAAAAAAATTGAAAACGAATCTCAGGATCAAAAGTTATGCATCCTAAAAGGTTCTTTGTAAAAGTGCACCTCTACAACCGATCAACTTAGATCGATTGACACTCATCTACAACTAATCGGCTTAGGTCAATTGACACGCCTCTGCAATTGATCGGCTTAGGCCGATTAACACACCTCTACAACCGATCGGCTTATGTCGATCGGTTGTAGAGGTGCTCTTTTGCAGAGAACCTTCTAGGAGGTATAACTTTTGATCCAGAGCTTCGTTTTCAATTTTTTTAAAACCACATAGCTCGACGAGATCTACATAAAAAACTTAGTAAAATCCTCAAATAACCCTCTGTAAATGACCAACTGAAACCCTCTGCAACCGATCAACACCTCTAGAAATAATTTTCAATTGATTCGCCACAGTTTGAAAATTTTTGGTGAAAAATGAATGCAATTCGCCATGTCTCCTTAAACATAATTCGTCGATATTTTGAGACAATTCACCTTGATTTTATAAATATATTTCGGGGCTAACCCCTTATACATAACCCTGCTTGGTGCCAATGCCTCTGACACACAAGCACCTAGATAGAGATACCTTTGGTGCTAGTTTATCATGTCACCATAAGAATATAAAAAATCTTTCCAACACCAGGCATTAAGGACATAGCTTCAATTTTTTAGTCTTACCACTTGATATCTTATGAACTAACACTAAGTTTAGAATCGAACTATTTAATCTCTCAATTGCTTTATAACTATTGTAGATAATGTATATAACTTCTTTTTCCATCAGTTAAAGAATCGAACTATTTAATCTCTCAATTGCTTTATAATTATTGTAGATAATGTATATAACTTAGGAATGTAGGAGATCAATTCTTCCTCTATGTCTTTTGTTACCTCACTTCTTTCTCTACTTTCCCTTTATAAATTCTTGTTTTCCTTGTAGTACTTAAGCTTTTCTTATGCTACTTTCATTGCACAAGAAAATGATGAACATATGTGTTATGCAACGCACACCTCATGTACTAATCATTTGTATTATTGCTAATACTACTACATAGCCCTTGTATTCTATTAAATATTTATATTTGCATTATCTATGAATAAAGTTTCAGTATTTAAAAAAGATTTTGTTGTATCTTATTTTATTGCACAAATCTAACCATAACTCATCTAGTATTGAACTTTGGTTAAAAGAGTAATCTTCAATATTTTTTTCCTTCAATGGGCTATATGGGATTGAATCATAACTCATCTAATATTAAACTTTGGTTAAAAGAGTAATCTTCAATATTTTTTTCTTTCAATGGGCTATATGGGATTGAAACGGTATCACCATACAGTGGTATGACAACAAAGCTTAGATTTTATCCCTATATAGTTTGACAATATTTAAACTTAGGTCTCCTCCTTAAAATGTTGAGAAATCTAATCTGATCGAGCTAATACCACTTGATAAAATAATCATCCATATTACTCATATTGTATCCCATAATAAAAATCCTTATGTAAAAAACCCTAAAATTATTTATCTTAAAATATCTTTATCTTAGTTTTTTCCTTTTTCAAAAACACTTTGCATCAAAGTACTAATCTATTTCCTATGAAAATTCATGTTTTTCGTGGAAGCGTGGACCATCAACTACTAATCTTCTTCTTCCTCCATAAAATCCCCAAATGAATGCGTGCGTAGCCAACTCCACAAACAATCTCATGGGACCCACCTAGCAACGTCGATGTTTGTCGACGGGAATGTTACGTATATTAAATTTCTGTCGTATGTCACTCATACAAGCTAGAGTATATCCTTCACATAAGAAATTATTTTTAATTGATATATGCATGCAACTAGTGGGCCCTACTCGCAACTAGTTATCTCTACACCACTCTCTGTCATCTCTGACAGGACATCCCGATCTATATAAAACAGATTTGACCTTCAAGTAAAGGGGAAGGGCATATACAATACAATGAATATACCATTTCATATGCTTTCTGAACTTTTCTTTTTCTTACCCTCTAAAAGTTTTACCTAGCGATGAATTATCATTTCCTTTTTATTATTGGGAAACAAATTGGAAAGGAAAAGACAAAGGCGGGCCCCACGTCTAATCAGGCAATCATCACCATAGACCGACCAAGCAATTAACCTTTTCGATGTTTTAGCGGTCGAACCGACCTATGTAGCTTCCAACAAAGGCAAATAAGCCAAGTTTGCCATCCTATTTGCATTTGTAGTTCACCTTGGTTTAGGTAGCTACTATTGTGATGCACGAGCTAATTTATCAATATGATTCAAATTACAAAGAAGGTCTAAGCTGAAATTACGGCATTTCAATTACTCAAATTCAAATTACAAAGGACTAAGTTTCAATGGTCCATTACTAAAAAAATTGCAATGGTTTTTTGTGCAACCTTTAACCATAATTCCCCACTTAAGGTCTTCTGTATACATCAGACTATCTTGTCTTTAGGTTAAAAGATAATTTTATTAATAATTTATAAGTTAAAAGAGTAATTATTTTTAAAAAATTAATTTTTTAAGGTGAAGATTTAAGTTTGAATTGTAAACTCTATATATATATATATATTTATTTATTAAACTATTGCAGTACTTTTATATAATTATAATAGATGGAACCTTTTCTTATTTTAATATCATATAACTAATTAAAAAAATTTACAATTTATTACCTTTAACTCTATTTTCAAACTATCAAATCATTTTCAATTTCAATTTCATATAACTTTTTTTAATTACAATTTATCACTTCCAGCTCTATTTTCAAACTATCAAATAAAGATAGTATGATATTTTAATGATAAGATTTATCCATATAATATTTATCTATACAATAACAACATGTAATTATAAGAGTTGGTCAAATAATTAACATGATGTAATTATAAAAGTTGGTCAAGTAATTAACATGATGTAATAATGAGAGTTGGTCAAGTAGTTAACCTTGTTGATTTTTAATTTGTATTCTTTGGATTTGCATAATGTTCTCTCAAAATGGATTTTATTTATGACCATTAAATATTAAAGGAAAATGACGTTTTTCCTCCCACATCAAAGTAAATGGATTTGTACATCAAAGTAATTGAATTTGTACCAATAAAAACCATAAATTTGATCTTCAAAAAATTAATAATAAATTTATATAATAACTTTTAGACCGAAGTGTTGCAGGTGAGTTGAAGAAGGTAGGGTAATATTAAGGGTGGGGTGAGGAAGTAATACTTTCCCAAGGGAGGTCCCTGGTTCGAATCTTCAGCCTACCAAACGCACATTGGGTACCCAAAATCCAGTGCTGAAGGAATGATTTTGACTGTATTAAACCCCTAATCTTGATTTCTCAAACCAAAACGTGGTTTCTCAGACAAGCAACCCGCAAAGGTTTTTTTTTATATAAATTCAAAACAAAATTAAACAATCCCCTCTAAATGTTTAGAATTTTGAAAGTTATTTAATTTATCCCGTTGTATCTTCGTTCTTCCCTCAAATACTTCCGAATTTTGAAAGTTATTTAATTTATCTTAATTCCATGTGCCGTTGTATCTTCGTTCTTCCCTCAAATACTTTCCTCCATTGATGACCTCAGCTGGCCGCGGCCAATGGCCACCGAATATAAGTGCTCCCTTTTTTCATTTCTGGCGCATCTGCTATTGTTATTGCTTCCCCTTTCTATTTTCTTTTTAACTGGAGATGGGGTTTGGTCATTGCCATTCACCTCTGGATTCAGGGCATTGTGAAGTCATCCACATCTGGATTCAGGGCTTTCTGAAATGAATGGTGTGGGGGTTGAAATCGTGAGCACACGTTAACGAGTAGGCATTGAGGGTCCTCTCTCTTTATCTTAATTGCAATCTGGTTATTTTTTGTGGCTCTATCAAGATAGAAATCTAATCTGTTTATTACAAATCAGAGACATAGACATTGCCTTCATGTAAAGATCTTAAATCCCAATTGCTACAATCTCGAATCCTACGTCGTTGAATCTTCTGAATACAAATCTGAACTTGGGTGGCTCAAACAAAGCAGGCGGTGTATTTGGCCCTGAAAGATTAGAGTCTTGTGGTCCATGAATTCTCAATATAAACACGGAGAGTCCTTGAAGAAGTAACACACACAAACCTCCCTCTAATAAATTTCAGCAGAGATAGGGTAACATCCCAGCCAAATAGGCAAAGATTATAAGGGAAAAAATTGTGTCACACAATGTGCAAAACATGTAGGAATATCGAACTCCACATTATCAATAGCTTTGAGGCATAGCACTTCACATTATCAATAGCTTTGAGCCATATGGGTAGGACAGGAATGCAACTGGTACGGAAAATCCATGTCTAAATCTTGTCAAGTCAAACATGCACATGGATTAGGTGGATTCATTACAAAGAAGAGAACTTTGCAATGTTCTCAGTATAGGTTAGACTGACGATGATGATACGAATCCCGAGCACAGGTGGTCCATTTCACGTCAGGCTATAAAACAACAAGGTGAAATAGATTTGGTGGATGCAGCCCTTGTGGTTTGAACCCTTGTGGATGCAGCCCATATGGTTTGAACCTTGAACTTGCCAATATGATTATAACCAATTCTATCAAGGAAAAAAATAAAAATAAATAAATAAAATTCTTATAGTACTATAATGTGGTCATAATGTAATATTGGTAGGATATATTTCAATCCTATATAACCCAAATTAAAAATAAATATATATTTCATTTTAAAAAGAAAAACATTAAAATAAATAAACATGAAAAATGTTAATGTATGTATATAGTGTTTATTTTTAGAAAAATATGAAAATATATTGAATACCTCCATTGAAAGATGAAATGTTGGATTAATTATTTTAAAGCTAAATCATTATGCATTATGTTTAGAGATATGGGTGGAAAAAGAGGTGGCAACAACTTGATGACATACACACAAGAGTCATCTTCAAAAATGGCATTAAAACAAAGGAACTACTTTGATCTAGGCTAAAATGGAAATGTTTAGGGATTGGAATATTCAAAATTAATTTTGATGGTGCATCTAAAAGGAAGGAAAACCTAGTGGTGGTGGTGTTTTTCGAAATAATGAATACACAATTATCCTCGCTCATAATCATATGAAACTTTAACTAACGCCTATGTAGAGAATATGGCACTTCTTACATGAATTAAAATTGGAATTGAAAAAATATGGAAATATATTTCAGGTAAGTGAGATTTTCAAATTATCATTAGTACCATCAATAAAATTGGATGTGAGGATTAGATAAAAAATAATATTATTGTTGATGATCATCATCTATTATTAAAGGTAATCTCTTGGAAATGTGAGTATATTTATAGAGAAGGAAATTGTGTAACAAATGATTTAGCCAATTAGAAGTGTACTAAACTTCATCTTGTTGAAATTCAAATTTTGGGAGGTTGCTGGCCTAAGTGATATAACATAGCTCTTTGAGGAAGATGAATATATTTGATAGAAAAATGAGTTATAATTGTTGTAAAAAGACAAGCTAGATATGGTTTAATTGACCTAACAATAATAATATTTTGGTATTTTGATGGGAGTGACCTCAATAGAAGCCATATATAACTTATTAAAAAAATACGTGTATATAGTGTTGTCATAATAACAATAAGATAGGAAGCATGAAGAAGCAGCTAGGATTTAATTTAGAGAAACTTAGAGAGAAAGGGTTTGGCATAGTAATGGCATGTATGGACCTATATTAGATATTTGCTTTTGTTTTTAACTCATTTTTAGATATAGCTTCAATAGCTTCTCTTTTCATGTCATCTGACAATAGAGTTATTTTCTCTTTTCTCCTATCAATTGTCTTTTGATCAAAATAAAATGGACAATATGATTCAATTTTTCAATGCCCACCCTTGTCGAGTGCCTAAGCCACAATATCTGAATAAAACCATAAAAAGATCCTTTGTGGCCAAACTCGATGAGGTACCCATTGTGGAGGTAATAAAAAATTATGTCACATAGCTTTGATTTGATGAATAAAAATGTATACTATATCAAAATGTATATTTTATTTATCAAATGACACTAGCTCAATCGGTTAGATTCCTTGACTTTCAAGGAGGAAACCAAGGTTCGAATCTTGTCAAACGATACATTCAAAATTGTCAGGTTATTGTAATACCATTATATGGTCATGATGTAATATGGATGGAGCCCATTTCAATCCCATATAATCCATTACAAAAAAATTGTATATTTTATTTTAAAAATATAAATATAAATAAACATTGAAGATGCCAATGGATCATTATCTTTCTTGTTCTTCTGACTGTTATTGTTGTCATTGTCATCTTTTTCATCCTTTGATTGATGATTTTTTCATGAGATTTTTCTACGATGATTACAATTATAACAACAATGTTATAAAAGTAAAAATGCATATCCTTGGATAATAGTGACATTTTATAAAAAAAAAAAAATCTTTGATGATTGTGGACAATTGATTGATGATTTTTCCATATCAAGAAGCTAATTTGAGTGAAGTGTAGGAGGCCAAAAGGTGCACAGGGGCACTAGCCCCAAATGCATTCCCTTAAGGGTCATCCACACTTGGATGGGAGAGTGTTGTTGCTAACCCGTCGTTAGAACTACGTTTTTTGTAGTGTTTATCTTTAGTTTTGATGTATTCAATTTAGAAAACACCTAAGTTTTATTCTATCCTAGAAAATGATTCACAAGATGCTAATGCAGTGCAATATGAGAACAAATGCATAATACAAGATATTGTCCCATATACGATTTTGCTTTTGATGAATGTTATATATGTTATGAACATAAACGTTTGTTTTCTTCTTTTAGAAGGCAAGGTGCTAATTTGATTGATTGATGATTTTTCCATATCAAGAATCTATTTTGATTAAGTGTATGAGGTCAAAAGGTGCATAGGGGCGCTAGCCCCAAATACATTCCCTTAAGGGTCATCCATACTTGGATGGGAGAGTGTTGCATCTAACCCGTCGTTAAGACTACGTTTTGTGTAGTGTTTATCTTTAGTTTTGAAGTATTCAGTTTAGCAAACACCTAAGTTTTGTTCTATCCTAGAAAATGATTCACAAGATGCTAATGTAGTGCAATGTGAGAACAAATGCATAATACAAGATATTGTCCTATATATGATTTTGCTTTCGATGAATGTTATCTATGTTATGGACATAAACTTTTGTTTTCTTCTTTTAGAAGGCAAGGTGCAAGGACGATGCAAGAATACAATTAATCCTAGATGCGACTATATGTAATTCAGATTAAATGCCTAAGAAAAACAAAGTAAGATACTATGATAAACTTTTATTTTTATTTTCCCCTTTTATATTATTTCAAGATAAAACAACAAGATATACAAGCAGACAATCAACAAACACTCTATGCTAAGGACTAAAAACTAGAGTATAAAGGGTACTTATATGTTTTGGTGTTTGGTGTGAATACATCGTCTATGTGCAAATATACCTCTTGACAAATATGTCACATAGAAATCCTGCACCTAGAAAAATTGCTAAAGACCAACAAAAGAAACTGAAAAATAAACAATTTAGAACTTGGGGACCTACCAAACCACAATAAACATGCAACTTCCTAATTGGCATAATCAGGCCGCCTATTTATATACAAAATTGAAATCGAGAAACCTTGAAAACTCATGTTGATATGCTTATGGTGAAATCATTGTCTAAAGACCCTATGGTTGGAAAATTTGTTAAAACATTGAAGTCAGATTATCAGAGGGCAAGAACAGAATTATGGATTGTGAGGATTTGATAGAATAATGCACAAGGAAGTTCATGGGTGGCAGACCGGACATGGAATCCATTCGACGGTGGGCCACTACCAGGTGGAAATTTTTAGGGAATCTTGAGATTGTAGCTCTCCCTAGAGGGTTCTTTCAAATCCGCCTTAACAATCCCGAAGATGCAACCCGCATTCTAACAGGGGGGTCATGGTTCTATGGGAAGAAGAGTTTGTTTATTCGTAGATGGGGGGAAGATTTCAACGCCGAAACTCAAAGCATAAATTTTGCTCTAGTGTGGGTTCGTCTTCCGGGACTCCCTAGCTAATTTTGGCATGAAGACATCCTGCAAGGAATAGGCAGATACATAGGGGAAATGGTGGCCATGGATTCAACCACCAAAGCTCGCACTAGGTTGACCCAAGCTAGAATATGCGTCAACGCAAATCTTGATTCCCAGCTCCCAACTCGAATCAATCTAGTCTATGGTTCCTTCCGCCACTGCCAGGCCATAGAGTATGAAAACAAACCGGCTTTCTGCATCGAATGTCGAACTCAAGGACACCTCAAGTCCCACTGCCCCTCGCTCAGACCATAGAAGGAGGTAGATTCTGGCAACCATCTCTATAGGAACCAAGGGTTTCGCTTCCCTAGGAAGCCCCCAATGCAAAAGAATAGGCAAATCTATAGCAGAAACCCTCATCAGCAAGCACCAGGGCAAAACCCTATGGCAAACAAAGGAAAGCAAAAAGTGCAGCCAGAAAAATCAGAGGACCAAGCTCAGGTAAGCTCCCTGTTCGCTCATCCTAATCGATTTGATATTTCAAGAAATATCACCCACTCTGATTCAAAAATAAATGAAGGGTTATTCACTCAACAAGAAAATGATATGTCGGATCCAAATGTCGACCTCCAAATCCCCACCATCAAAGAAATTTTGTAGTATCCCCTTCCCACCAGTAGCCCTATCTTATCTCCAGTCAAGCTAGCTTCCCCTGATCCCCCCTAAAAATCTTCTTTCCCAAGAGGCTATCGAGAAAACAAAAGCAGATTTCAGTCCCAAAAACACTCGAAGCTCCAAAAAATCCTGTGTCGATGTTGGCAATGACAAGAAAAGGGGAAGGCCCAATATCCAAGAGCAAATAAGAAGCCAAACTGCCGAGGACATAGCCAACGGAGTCCAAACAACCCTTGTACCTAAAATGTTTACTCACCCGAAGGAAGATCCCAAATTACCCAAACCCCCTGTGCAACAGTCAAAAGGGGGCAAGAAATCATCTAAAGTTTCCAGATGAGGATACTCTCATGGAATGTGAGGGGCCTCAATAGTGCGGCCAAGCAGAGGTTGGTTAGCACTGTTAGAAAAGAAACCAAACCAACAATCCTCATTATTCAAGAGACCAAGTTAGATCAGTCAAAAGCATGCAAGGTGGGCAACACCATTTGGAAAAATAGTGGAAGCATTTTCAGTCCCAACCAAGGTCCATCTAGGGGTCTTTTGTGCCTTTGGGATCCAGAGAAAGTGGATGGTAGAGTAATATCATCCTCAGATAGAGTTATAAATATCATGTTTTTTTGCAAAGACAAGGATCAATGTTGGATCCTGTCTAATATCTACGCCCCAAACAATCCCCTCAGTAGGAGTTCCTTTTGGGACCAACTAAGTCAAATGAGGTAGGCTTTCAGAAATTTCCCTTGGGTTTTGGCTGGGGATTTCAACTCCCCCCTTTACCCGTCAGATAAGGCAGGAGGCAATGACATTCCTACCAAAAGTATTCAGGACTTCCATGGGTTTGTCACTGAGAATAACCTAATGGATATCCAGATCCGGGGAGCTCAATTCACATGGAATAATAGAAGAATAGGGAACAATCTGATCCAAGTTAAGCTAGATAGATTCTTTCTATCTCAAGAAGCCATACCTCTGTTTGGTGATGCCTCCCTCACTTCCCTACCCAGAATCGGATCGGATCACAGTCCTCTCCTGTTCGAAGCTAACAAGCCTCCAATTTTTAGGACCCCTTTTAGATTCGAGGCAATGTGGGTTCTCCACCCAGATTTACGTAATCAAATTGTAGGGTGGTGGCAACAATAGGTGGATGGATCCCCCATCGCTCAAGTTACCCAAAAACTCAAAATAATCAAAGACCACATCAAAATTTGGAACAAGGAAGTGTTTGGTAACATTTTTGAAAATAAGGAGCAAATCACCAACAAGCTCAAAGCCATAGAAGAGCAAATTTAGAAAGGGCAGATGAGCATACAAATCAGGAATGAAGAGAAAAAGCTCCTTGTCGATTACCACAACATTCTAGCCAAGGAAGAAATGTATTGGAGACAAAAGTCTAGAGCCCTGTGGCTCAAGGACGGGGACTCAAACACGAAATTTTTCCATGCTTCCACTCTTCATCACAGAAGCTCCAATAAGATCAGGGAGTTAATAAACAGTGATGGCACAAGTGTGAGAGACATCCACCTCATCAGAAATGAAGCAGTCACCTTCTTTGAAAAAATGTTGGGAACAAATTCCACTATTTTCAAACAGGCCCAGGATCAGCTTCTTCAGCATATTCCAAATCTGGTATCCCCTGAAATGAATGACATGCTCATCAAGGACCTTACCAATGAAGAAATAAAGTAGGCTCTTTTCTCCATGGCCCCTGATAAAGCTTCGGGGCCTGATGGCTTCTCCCCCAAGTTTTTTTAAACTTACTGGGATATCATAGGGGTTGACATTTGCAAAGCCATTATTCACATGCAAAAATCCAAAGCCATCCCCAGAAGCACCAACTCCACCTTCATCGCCTTAATCCCTAAAGGCCCTGAGTGCAAATCCATGAATGACTACAGACCCATCAGTCTATGTAATGTCATATACAAGATTCTTGCCAAAGCCCTGACAACAAGACTCAAAGAAATACTCCCGCTCATTATAGATCCTTGCCAGGGCAGCTCGGTCAAAGGAAGGTCCATTCATGATGGCATAATCACCCTGCATGAAGTCCTCCACTCAGCTTCCCAAAACAAGAAAGCAACCCTTTTTCTCAAATTAGATATCAGTAAGGCTTTTGACCGAGTAAACAGGGATTTCCTCCTGGTTGTTCTTCAAAAATTTGGTTTTCACAGGGAATGGATAAATGTAATCAGAGGCTGCATATCCAACCCTCATTTCTCAATCTTGGTTAACGGATCACCCGTAGGTTATTTCCCTAGCGGTAGAGGCATCAGGCAAGGAGACCCCCTATCACCCATCCTTTTTATAATACTCGTTGAATCTCTAGGAAGAGCACTTAAGAGTGTTGTCAGTGAGAAAACTATCACAGGGATCAGGGCTGCCTCGAGTCTAAACCCGTTGTCACACCAACAATTTATGGATGACACAATACTCGCTACCTATGCTTCAGTAGTGGAGGCCAAGATGATCAAAAAAATCCTTGATTTATATGAGAAAGCGGTTGGGCAAGAAATCAACTATAACAAAAGTAAAAGCTTCTTCATCAATACCCCCCTTTCCAGGAAGATTAAAATCGGGTGTATTCTTCAATGTAGCATTGGTGAGTTCCCTACTCGCTATCTGGGGCTTCCTCTTTTTTACAGTCATCCCAAATTGTCCATGTGGAGTCATGTGGTGGAAAGGATAAACAAAAAGTTAGCTGGATGGAAAGGGGCTTTTCTAACCCAAGCAGGTAAAATCACTCTTACCGCAGCATGCCTCCAAAGCATCCCAACCTATTTCCTCTCAGTCTTCAAAGCTCCTGCTTCAGTTTACGCCCAAATCGAGCAAATACAAAAAATATTCCTATGGGGAGGCACAGAGGAGAAGCAAAAGATTCATTTGGTTGGATGGGAAAAGGTTTGTCGGCCAAAAAACCAAGGGGGTCTGGGACTTAGAAGAATCAAGCATATGAACACTACTCTGTTGGCTAAGCAAGCCTAGAAAATTCACACAAGTTTCAATGCAGAATGGGTGTCAATAATACAGAGGAAATACCTTCAGCACAAAGAATTCACTGATGAAGATATCCCCAAAGAGGGATCAACTTTTTGGAGGTCAATTATTCAGGTCAGAGAAGTTCTCCAGAAAGGTTCAAGGTGGCAGCTGGGAACAGGTACTGCCATAAACTTCTGGATAGACAGGTGGGTCAGTGATCAGCCCCTAGTTGAAGATGATGAGATATATATCCTAAAACCTATCCTTGATGGCACCATAGGCAGCAAAGTAGCAGACTTCATCCAAAACATCAATGGGTCTAAAAGCTGGAAAGACCTCAACATTAACTCAAATGATGGGCACATAACCAGGGCAGCGAGGGCTTTGGCTCTTATGTTGAATACTACAGTGATTCCGATAGATGGAAGAGAAGACTTTCTAATTTGGAAAGAAATGGATAGTGGATGTTTTTCTATCAAATCTGCCTACCAACTTATCCTCAATCCACAACAAGCTCCCTTCTCTCCTAGCCAAATCTGGATCAAGCACCTCATCCCTAAAGTGGTAGTGTTTTCCTGGATGGCAATTCAAAACAAGATTCTAACCACTGATAATCTCATCAAGAGGGGGATGATGGTACCCAACAGATGCCACCTATGCTATAAATCTTGGGAATCCATCAACCATATTTTCACTAAATGTGATTTCTCTTATACTATGATGAGTAACTTACTATCCAGTTTCCACATCAACTGGGTCCAACCCAACTCCCTGGTAGAGCTTTTCACTCAGTGGCCCAATCCTTTCAAAAACCCTTGGTTGAAATCCTTGTGGAAAATGTGCACTCACCATTTCTTATGGTAGGTATGGCTAGAAAGAAATAGTAGGGTGTTCTCTAACACTCCCAAGGACCCTACCTCCATTGCTAGTAAAATCATCAGCTTTGCCACAGAGAACTCCCGGCTCATCCCTTGCACAGAACCCCCTGATGTGGGATTGGAGATTTTTCTATTCAGCAGTCTTAATATCCCCAGGGAAGATAATCCTCGTGTCACTCATCCCCACCCAAGGCACACCTCTTCATGGAAACCCCCTCGGTAGGATGGCTCAAGCTCAATTTCGATGGAGCTTCTAAAGGAAACCCGGGAATGGTAGGGGTAGGAGGACTGGTCAGAGATAGCAGCGGTAAGATTGTGGTCGCCTTTGTGGAGAACCTAGGCATTCAAACTAATCACGTAGCAGAAGCCCATGCCCTATGGAGAGGTCTCAACATCATCCAAAAGCACAAAGGGAACTACGAAATAGAAGGGGACTCTCTAAACATCATAAATTATATCAACAACAACTCCAATCCTTCGTGGAAGGTCATGAATGCCATCAGGGAAGCCAGAAACATGATCAGAAGATAGGGCAGCGTGATATGCAGACATGTGTACAGGGAGGCAAACAGATTGGTTGACCTCTTAGCAAACATGGGAATCAGTCAGAATTCCTTGATTGTATGGGATAACAATCCACCCTCAAACATTGTCAATGAAGCCAACCAAGAGTGGGCAAATCAACAGTGAAGCACCGGAGCAGGAGATTCATCATCAGGTTGCCAACATCTTCATCAACAGCCTTATTAGTACTCTTGACAACATTAGTGGGAAGCTGAAGCAGCTCATAAAGACTGAGGAAAGCACTGCGAAGAAGAAGGTGGTTGACGCATGATGGAGGGTCGTGGGTCTTTTTTTGTTTATGGTTCTCTGGGTCCTTACTGGGGTTTGTTTTCATGAGGGTTATTTTAACTTTACATATATTATATGCATCAATGTTGGTTTGGGTGTCTGTTGTCCATATATTATCTGCATCAATCCTGTTTGGGGTGTTGTCCATATATTATCTGCATCAATATTGTTTGGGGTGTTTGCTATTAGGCTTATCGACTTTTAATCAATATATGGTGAACGGTGTTTATCCATGTACGAAAACACTTTTTTAAAGTTTAGTCTTCTAAGTTGCTAGCCTCCTTTGAGGTTTTTGTAACTACTGGTTTTGGGATCCAGGAAAAAACCCTTTAATATAAGCTACACTATTTACCAAAAAAATAGGAGCTCAGGGTACCATCATAAATATATTTTGGTCATTTAGATAATTAGAGCTACACTTTGTTAGACTCAATTGTACTTATGAATTCATATTGTCATTAATAGAAATACTATGCATAACATTTATGGATCAACTATGTCTTTTGACCTCTCCATTTGTAGATGAATAGTTTTATGACATTACCTCTCACTTTCTATTAGTCCTTTCTTCTATTATAG
This sequence comes from Wollemia nobilis, assembly GCA_028583015.1. Classification (NCBI taxonomy): domain Eukaryota; kingdom Viridiplantae; phylum Streptophyta; class Pinopsida; order Araucariales; family Araucariaceae; genus Wollemia; species Wollemia nobilis. The sequence goes on from JAQPPZ010016361.1 coordinate 1,846,223, forward strand.
ATTGGATCACACTAATGTTGTTTAATTCCCTCTAAATATGTTGATTGATAGACATTAATCATACTATAACCAAAGTCGTATTTCTTTTATTGCATTTGCTTTATTTCTTGCATTCCTTTTTTTTCCTTATTTATTTTTATGCATTAGATCAATTTAGTTTAGCTAGATTGGTAGAAAGTTGACCTAAATATAGAGGTTGGAGAGGTCAACTCCTTTCCTTTTAATTTTTGAAACATGATCTCGAAAGCACATATACTTATGTGGATCAACAATATCATATTTGGAATATCTCTATTTTGGTTATACTTAGTGGTATAATTCTTCTATTTTTTTTATTTTAATTACCCTATAAAGAACCCACATGGTATGGTATTAGGTGTAGTATCCCATGACACCATAACCCCTTGTGACATCAGACTAACTTGTGGTTCCAATGCCACATGTGCATCATGACCACTATGTCACCAATCTTGCCTTGGTGCCAATTCCTATGTCACACAAGCACCTAGATAAAGATACCTTTGGTTCTAGCTTACCATATCACCATAAGAAGCTAGAATACATAAAAGACATATTTCCAATGCTAGGGATTAAGGACATAGCTTCAATTGTTCAGTCTTATCACTTGGCATCTTATGAATTGACACTAAATTTAGAACAGTTAGATGGACAATTTTATAACTTATGGAAACTACTTTTTTATTTGTTGAGAGTCAAACCATTTAATCTCTGATTCACTTTATAATTATCGTGGATTATGTATATAGATTATGAATGTAGTAAATCACTTCTTCCTCTATTTCTTTTGTTACCTCACTTTTTTCTCTACTTTCCCTTTGCAAATTCTTGTTTTCCTTGTGGTACTTAAGCTTTTATTCTGCTGCTTCTTTCATTGTACAAGAACATAGTGAACATGTATCTTATATAACACAAATCTTATGTACTAATCATTTGTATTTTTGCTAATATTTTTTTTCCCAGAAAAAGTCTTAATTTTATATTAAAAAAATATGAAATTACATTCTTCATATGCCTTTTTTGGCATTTCTTCAAAATTTCAGTAGTGACCTAAAAATCAGGTCACTTATATATCATAACTAGCTGTCTATATCATGTTAAGTTATATCCTTAAGAATCTTCCCAATTTATCAAACAGTATCCTTTAAATCACTTATGAGTTTTTTTGGAAAAGTTGCTTTAATTGTGCTTGCTTTAACTAGATTGTATTAGTCCCAAATAAATATTTGGAACAACTGCAATGCATTGCCCTCATTAAATTCTTACATTCTTATAATCCCAAATAAATAAATAAATAAATAAATATATATATAATATATATATGACCCTTATATTCTATAAAATATTTATATATGCAATTATTTATGAATAAAGTTTTAATATTTAAAAGAGATTTTGTTGTGTCTTATTTTGTTGCACAACTCTGAACCATAATACATCTAATATCAAATGGTGGCTAAGAGAATAATCTTCTATACCATCACATCCTATATCCCATATTGCAAATCGTGATATAAAAAAACTCTTAAAAACTATTTATCTACTATATATGTAAGCCCTTTTGTAATTATTATTATTTTTAAAAATATTTACTTGGAATGTTCAGTACACATAATCATATATATATATATATATTTTGGTTATATAAGAAAATTGGTCACAACCACACTATTTTTAATAATCGACAAGTGTAAGGTTCAAACCACAGGAGTTGCTCTCACTAAACCTATTTGACCTCGTTATAGTTGATCCAACGTGAAGGGGACAACCGATCCCACCAAACCTATTTCACCTCATTATTGTTGGACGTGAAGGGGACCACCTACCACTTAGGATTCGTATCATTATCGGTCTAACACACACTTAGAAGATTCATATCATACTACTATCTTTGCAAACAGGCTCCCCCGAAGTTTGAACTTAGGTGTCTTCTTAATAAATATGTAGTCAAACAAACACTTACCAATCCTCTTAACCTTAAAAAACGATATACAAATATTTTTAATAATTATAAAATAAATCAAAGTTTATCTTAACTATTCATCAAATTTTTTATATTTTTAATAATTTTTTTCTCAGTTATAAATGAGCCAAAGTTTATCTTAACGAGTCATCAAATTTTATGAGCTTGAAAACCTTTTCGTTCAAAGCTCTTGGATCGATTCTCAAGTTAAAATATAGATATAATGACAATAACATGTCCTTTCTTTCCTTTGTTGATACATGTTGATAAGGCTTGTAATTTTAATTGTGGATCATAAGCTTTATCGATATTCAATCAAATAATAAAAAATTAACACTAACTTGCCGTACCCACATCCGAATGATTTCAGCAGTTATGTGGACCGTGCATTCACAAACAAATAAAAGTTTAAATGCTTGGCCTAAGTTGATTAGACCGTCTCCATCACTGATTTCAGCAGTTATGTGGACCGTGCATTCACAAACAAATAAAAGTTTAAATGCTTGGCCTAAGTTTCAATGTTGAATTTTAATTTGTAAAAATAGTAGTTAATGGAAGACGACGGTATAAATCTTGAGTAACGGGTAATGTACTTCATGCGGGGTTAATAACAACGAGGTGGAATAAGTTTGTTGGGAGCAACAACGGTATAAATTTCCAGTGACTGATGGTTCCCTTCATGATGGGTCAATATCAACAAGGTGGAATAAACTTGTTGGACGCAGTATGAAGGTACGAAATCCGAGTGACCGATGGTTTTTTCCACGATGTGTCGATATCAAAGAGGTGAAATAGGCTTGTTGGAAGCAGCACAACGATATGAAAGTCTTGAGCAACTGATGACCCCCCTCACGCTAAATTAATAACAATGAACTGGAATAGACTTGTTGAGAGCAGCCCCTATGGTTTGAACCATGAGCATAGTGTGATTGTAACCAACTCTCCTATACATTTAAAAAAACAATTTCAATATATGCCACCAAAAAAATCGGTTCATTATTGTTAAGTATTTTCTTAGTTAGATTGCATACCCTAAACAAAAGGAAAAACAATTTCATTACTATAAAAAAGGAAAAATACTCCACTCTGGACACAAGTAAGGTACTAACGTTACATATGAAAATTTTTTCACGAAGCCTAGACCACCAACTGCTAATCTTCTTCTTCCTCCACAAAACCCAAAATAATAAATGCACGCGTGCAATGCGTGCCTAGCAACTCCACAAATAATCGCATGGGAACCAACTCACAACGTCGATGTTTGAGGACGGAAATGTTAGATGTTTAAAAAATTCTGTCGTATATCACTCGTGCAAGCTAGAGTATATCCCTCACATAAGAAATTGTTTTTAATTGATATAAGCATGCAATTAGTGGGCCCTACTCGCAACTAGTTATCTCCAAACCACTCTCTCAAAACATTCCGATCTAAAGGGGAAGGGCAAATACCATTTCATATGCCTTTTGAACTCTTTTTAGTTTAACCCTCTTGCGATGAATTATCATTCCCTTTTTATGATTGGGAAACATATTGGCAATGAAAAGACGAAGCCGGGTCCCCACGTCTAATCAGGCAATTTCGATGTTTTAGCGGTCGAACCGACCTAAGTAGCTTCCAACAAAGGCAAATAAGCCAAGTTTGGCATACTATTTGCATTTGTAGTTCACCGTGGTTTAGGTAGCTACTATTGTGATGCACGAGCTAATTTATCGATGTGATAATAAATCGACCATTGGGATGCACATACCTGATTTATTAATGTTATGTAGATGTTTGTGCTTATGCGAAAAGAATCTTTCTATATAGTTTTTATGGAGATACTCCAATTGTTATTGGTTTTTATTTTACTTATTAAATTTTAAAGTATATAGGAAGTCCCTTATTACTATGTTTCGAGGAAGTTAAGCCACTCTTTATACTTCGTATTACTTAAAAAATTCCAATAAGTTTTTTGTTTGTGCAACATTTCAACCATAATTCCCTTCAGGTAAGATCTTCTCTACACATCAACACTATTTTATCTTTAAGAGAAGAAATAATTTTATTAATAATTTATATAATTTATAAATTAAATGTAAAGAGTAATTATTTAGAAATTTTAAACCTTTCAAAGTGAAGATTTAAGTTTGAATTGTATTAAATAATATATGTATAATTATTACACTTTGTAATATTACAATACAATATAGATAGGACCTTTTTCAATATCATATAATCAATTCTAAAAAAAAATTACAATTTACTACCTTCAACTTTATTTTCAAACTATTAAATCATTTTTAATCTCATATAACTAATTTTTTAAAAATTACAATTTACCTCTTCCAAACTCTATTTTCAAACTATTAAATAAAGATATTTTGATAATAATATTTATTTATACAATAACAATATGTAATTATTAGATTTGGTCAAATAGTTAACAACATGTAATTATGAAAGTTGGTCAAGTAGTTAACCTCGTTGGTCTATTTTCACATTAATATATAATCATAGTTTTAATTTGTGTTCTTTGGATTTACATAATGTTTTCTCAAAATGGATTTATAATCTTAAAAATGTTTTTTCATCCCAAGTCAAAGTAGTTAGATTTGTACTAATAAACACCATAAATTCATCTTCAAAAAAGTTGATAATAAATTTATATTTTATTACAAGTAGAAAATAATAAATTAATAACTATTTTATAAGAAAAATATTTTAGTTTATTACAACTTCTAATTTAAACTAGTCAAAGACATTTTTGGAAAACAAACAAATTTATAATATATAATTATAGTAACTAGTCAAAGACATTTTTGGAAAACAAACAAATTTATAATATATAATTATAGTAATAAGATATGAATATATTTTAACAATACTTTTTTACATATTAAATGGTTTGATGGCAAAGGTTTAGGTATTTCAAATAAGGAGTTTAAAAATTTGAATTTGAAGCGGTAAGGACATTTATTTCTCGTAGATGGATAGCACCATAAAATGTTTCCTTTCAAATTTTGAAAGTTATTTAATCTATCTTAATTCCATGTGCCTTTGTATCTTTGGAGTTCTTCCCTCAAATACTTCCCCCGTTGATGACCTTAGGCATGTTTTGGGAATCACATATGCGTTGGAGCTTGGAACTTTCAAGTCACTGTCATACTCTCCATCGTGTCATGCCAACAATAATTCTGTCTCTTAGTCTTGCTTTATTACTCCCTTCCTTTACCTTACAGGCAAGACCATCCATAAATGGCATTCAAAATTTCTGGTGGCAGGAATCCATAATGGGGAGGCATTTTAATTTTATTACAGCTTAAGAAATATTGACTAAGGAAAACCACACTTGCTATAAAAGGTGCATAAGGGTGTTGGCCCAAAATGTTTACCCTCAAGGGTTGTCCACATTTAAATGGGTGAGCTTTGTTGCTAAACCATTGTTAAGATTGCATTTTGTACAGTGTTTATCTTTGGTGGGGGATTCGAATTCACCAAAGGATTATAGATTTCCCTAATCTAATTTCGATGTATTCAATTTAGTAAACACCTAAGTTTTGTTCTATTTTTAGAATCTAATGCACAAGATGAGAATGCAATGCAGTACGAGAACAAATGTAGAATACAAGATATTATCTTATATTAGATTTTGCTTTTGATTAATGTTATCTATGCTATGGAAATAAACCTTTTTTTCTTCTTTTTGAAGGCAAGGGTGCAAGGAGGATGCAATAATACAATTAATCCTAGATGTAGTTATATGTAATTCAAATTAAATGCCTAAGAAAAATAAATTAAGATACTATGATAAACTTCTTTTTAACTTTCCCCTTTTTATATGTATTTTAAGACAAAAGAACAAGATGTACAAGCATATAGTCAACAAATAATCTATGCCAAGGATAAAAAACTAGAGGATAAAGGGTACTTAACTGTTCCGATGTTTGGTGCAAATATGTAATTTGTGTGCGAATATGCCTCTTGACAAATACATTGCTTTGCACGTGGTAAATTTGCTAAAAACTTGCAAAAGAAACAAAAAAAAAAAAAAAAAGTTTGGAAGCCTCCGAAACAGGAAGAAAGATGCAACTTTTTAATTAGCACAATCAAATTCTCTCTGTTTATACACAAAATAGAAATAAATAAATAAATAACCTTGAAAATTAATGTTCATATGCTCATGGTGAATTTATTAAAATGTTGAAATCAAATTATCAAAGGGCATGAAAAGAATTATGGCTATGAGGATAATAGAATAATGAACACGGCAAGACTAACCAAACAGGATACCAGGCTGATAGGGAGATCTAAGATCTCAAAGATGGATAACGAATACATCGCCTATAACTGATTTGTAAAGAGCCAAAACTTGACTCTTTCCTCAAATAGATCAGATATTTTGCTTAATCCTTCAGCTTAGGTTAGTTAAATATATCCATGCTTAGACTTTATGCTTTAGATTGTATGTGATATCTGATCTACTTATCAAATTGAAATTAAAACTCAGATATTGCAAAAATGAAATCACACACAATCATAAATTGCAAGAGGACACAATATTTTTATGTGGAAACCCCAAAATGGGTAAAACCATGGCCCAAATAAATTGGATAGATTGTTATTAGGATTCAAAACTGATACAAATCCTTACTGATATTCAGTTGGCTGTATTCTTCAGCTTGTTCTCCCCAATCTCTGCTCTTGCTTCTTCCTCCTCTACCTCTTGGTTCTCCCACTGCAGATGTAGCAATCAAACCCTGACAATGTGTTGTCCAAAAAGCCCTCACAATGTGTTGTGCAAAAAGCCCTCACAATGTGTTGTGCAAAAACCCTCACAATGTGTTGTCAAAAAAACCTCTTTTCTTAAATGAGTGTTGGTATTTAAAACCAACCCTTTTCTTAAATGAGTGTTGGTATTTATAACCAACCCCTTTTCTTAAATGAGTGTTGGTATTTATAACCCACTCATTGAATTCTAGAAGTTACAACCAATTTTTATCATTTTGAACAACCCTTTTTTGACTACCATAACTTTCTATGTTGACCTCCATTTTCTAAGAAACCACTCTAGAAATATGCTCCTCAAAACCATATTTCTAACGGTACCAGTTTCATCCAATTTGGCCTAGTAACAAAGAAGTTACGACCTTTTAAAGATGCCCCTGTAAGTAGTTTTGAACACGTCGACCCATACATTCTAGGACTTCGTGGTTCAGTAATTTGGCCATAACTTTGGCCTCAATTGTCCATTTTGAGTGATTCAAAAAGTGTCAAAAATATCTTTCTAAGACACACATCATGGAGCCATCCACATTCACCTAGCTTCCATGAATTTTACCTAAAATTTGAAAACATAGACCTTACTCCATTTGTCCTCCATACTCTATTCCAACAAGTGTTGATTGCTCTAAAGCGAGGATTTTATCTAGAGCTCCTTCCACACTTCCTGTAGATGACCTTTTAGTTGGTCTCCTAATCAAGACCTCCCCCATTGGAGGATTTTGGTCCCTCAAAATCATCTTTATTCAAATGGGGATATTGTTTCTCCGCTTGCTTCTTGGAGATCCACTTTGCCTTGCTTAGCATTTTTCCCTTAGGACATACCAACCATAATTCTTCCTATCCTTGGCATGTTGTCCATATTTTCCTATCCAAAATTAAATCTTCTATTGCCTCCTCAAACTCAACTGAGACTAAATCATCCAACTTAGGCAATATTGGAGCATCTTCTCTCTCATCCAACAAAGAGGGCTCAAACAACTTCAGGTTTTCCACATTGACAATAGAGTACATTTGCATATAACTTGGCAGTTCGAGTTGGAAGGCATTTGGCCCAACCTAGCCTAAAATTTTAAATGGCCCATATCTGATAGGCTTCAATTTCTTACCTTCTCCCTTCAGTCATTCCTTGCTTAAATGCAACCATACAAGATCTCCCACTTGGAAATCATGAGCTACCCTGTGTTTGTCATGGTGTTCCTTATAGTGCTGTTGAGTTTGCTTTAGTTTCTCCTCTATTTTTTGTTGTATCAACTAAATACATTGAATGAACTTCAATGCTTTCTCTCCTTTCGACTCTGAGCTACTTGGATCTTGCCCACTCTCAAAGGCTCCATCAAAAGGTGAATGAGGTAGAAACCCATAACACACCTCAAATGGTGATAATCCCATAGATGAATGTATTACCCGGTTGTAGCAGTATTGGACATACACTAGACTATCATCCCATGTCTTTGGATTCTATTGATTATAGCCCCTCAACAAGTGCACAATTGTCTTGTTGACCACCTCTGTTTGTCCATCTATTTGTGGATGAAATGTTGTTGATCTCTTCAACTTAGTGTCCAACATTCCCCATAATGCAAGCCAAAATTTACTAAGAAAGCGAGTATCTCTATCTGAAATGATACTCTTAGGCAATCCAAAATGAACAAAAATATGTTCAAAAAATAGTTTGGTTGTACCTTCTACTGTAATAGTTTTCTTACAAGGCACAACAATTGCCATTTTACTAAATCTATCCACTATAACAAACAGATAATCATTACCTCTCCGAGTGGTTGGCAATCCACCCAAGAAGTCCATTGAAATGCTCTCCCATGGTCGATTAGGAACTGGTAAAGGTGTGTACAGTCCCAATTTGTGGTTGTTGGGTTTGCTTGTGCTACAATTTGCACATCCACGAATAAAGTTAGACACATCATTTTGCATATTGGGCCAGTAGACATATCATTGCAGGTTAGCTACTATTTTGTGCACGCCAAAATGACCAACAACTAGTGATGTGTGAGCTTCCCTTATCAGTTGTAAGTGTTTGTCTCCCTTGGGCACACATAATTTTCCCCCTTTGAATAGCAAGTCATTTTCCAAATGAAAATCCTCATTGGATTTGCCTTGCACTCCATTTTTCAACTCCTTGTACTTCTCCCCAAGTTCAACATCTTCTTCATACTACCCCTTGTACTCTTCGAAAGAAAAAGGCTCCAATTCCATTACAACTGAAGCAACCTTTATTGGAGGACAAGACAACATATCAACCAACTTATTTGTCTTCCCCTTCTTGTATTTGATTAGGAGATTAAACTATTGTAGGAAACCCATCCATTTAAAATGCCTGGACTATTGTAACTTGCTCTGAGTTTGCAAGTACTTTAATGGCTCATGATCCATATGCACAATGGTTTCTTTACCCAATAAATAATGTCTCCATTTCTTCACCACTTGGACAAGTGCGAACAACTCTTTATCATACGTAGGATAGTTAAGAACAACCCCTAAAAACAATTCAGAATGATAACATACAGGTTTACCTTGCTGGAACAAAACTGCCCCCATAGCATGGCCTGAGGCATCCATCTCAATCTCAAAAGGCATCCTCATGTCTGGCATAGCAAGCATAGGTGCATTGCATACCTTATCCTTTATCATCTCAAAGGCTTTGTTCTCCTCTTTTCCCCAAATAATATTTCTATTCTTTTGTAGCTACTGTAACAGAGGTCTTGCTATATGTGAGAAATCCTTAATAAAATTTTTGAGGTATTGGGCTGCCCCAACAAAACTCCTCAATTCAGTTTGGGTCTTTGGTGTTGGCCAATTCCTTATGGTAGCCACCTTGGAAGGATCTATTTTGAGTTCTCCATTCCCAATTACATGATCCAAATAAACTAAAGACTTCTTTCCAAACTCACACTTTTTAAGATTCAATTTTAAATCTTCCCTTGCTGACACTTCAAAAACTGATTTTAAATTCTGAATATGCTCTTCCCATGTTGGACTGAAAACTAATATATCATCAAGAAATACAATGACATACCTATCCAAGAAAGGTCTCAAAATGTCATTCATCAACCTCATGAAGGTAGCTAGGGTGTTTGTTAATCTGAATGGCATCACCAACCATTCAAACAGACCCTACTTGGTCTTGAATGCAGTCTTCCAGATGTCCTCTATCTTCATCTAGATTTGATGATAACTTGATTTTAGATCCAGCTTAGAAAAATACTTTGCATGCTTCAACTAGTCTAGTAGATCATCAATTCATGGTAGTGGGTACCGATTCTTAATAGTTATCTTATTGAGTGCCCTATAATCTATGCACATCCTCCATGTTCCATCCTTCTTGGGGACTAAAACAATTGGGGACCTAGCTAGGGATGCACTAGGATGAATCAAACCCTTATCCAACAACTCCTAAACTTGTTTCTTCACCTCATCTGACTCAATTACAGACTACCTATACAACCCAATATTAGGTAGAGGTGAATCAGGTAAGAGCTGAATTTCATGCTCCACTTCTCTCTTTGGTGGTAAGCCTTTTGGTTCTTCCATCAATCGGCTAAATATTTGTAGCAATCCCTCCAATTCCTTATTTTGTTGGGGAGTACAATTGGTTGCTTCCACCTCCTTACTGAACTGCATATTACTATCCATACCCCTTATCATCAATAGCATGAATCTCTTGCTTACATTCACCAAATGCTTGGCCTGTTATATTGTCACAAGCTAGAATTTCTTTTCCAACCCATTGGGATTAATCACATATGTGATTCCACCTTTCTTCAACTCCCAAACATTGCACCTCCACTTAAACAAAGCATCTCTTTCCCATAAATATGGGCTACCAAAAATTACTTGGCAAATATCAAGAGGTACTACATCACAAGTAATTACATCATGGAATTTATTTTTGATAAAAAATTGTAAAGTACATTGCTTGGTTACCTATAGCTCCATGTCCTTATGCACCCATCCCAATGGGTATGGTTGTGGATGATCCATAGTCTTCAATCCCAACTGCTTCACTAGATCCTCAAAAATTAAATTCCTTTGGGATCTATTATCAAACAATGTTGTAACTTTCATCCTCTGCACTTGTATGTAGACCCAAAATAATTCCTCTTTCTTGGCCTCTAAAGCTTGTTCCTCCTTCTTAGAGGTCTACTCCTACCTTAAAGGCTTAATTTTAGTAGCACACACTACCTTTCCTTCATCCTCTTCCTCAAAACACCCTTCTTCCTCCTACTCAACCTTTTTGGTAGAATTAGCAGATTTCTTCTTTCCCTTGTTCCACCATTTTGGCCTCTTTTCAAGGTGTAGCTTCCAATAATCCTCACTTGAATGAGTGTCAACATTACATTCCTTGCAATACTTTTCACCCTTTTGTGATTTGGTGGTTGTAGCCCCTGATTTCTTCTTGCCTTTACTATTGGAACCCTTGGTTTTCTCTATAGGCTTGGAGGGTTTAGATGAAGTTGATGCCTTATTATCCTTTATTGGCTTTTTAGCCCTCATTTCCAGGTATGTGGCTTTAATGCATACCTCATCAATGTCCTTGGCATCAAATAATGTCAGTTCTATCCTGATATGATAAGACAAGCCACACTTATATTTCTTAAAAATTTGAGGATCTCGAAGATTAACACCCATTAACACGACTTGTTTTCTGAATTTCGTGGTGTATTCTTGGATTTTTTGGCCCTACCTCTATCTCAAAAATAACCATCTCTCCTCCATATTCTCTTGATAGCCAATAGGATAAAACTGAGCTCTTATAGCCTTCACAAATTCTGCCCATGTTTCTATAGTTGGCTATTGATTTCTTGCCAATCCAACTGAGTATGCCTCCCACCATGTGAGAGCATGGCCACCCAATTTCAATCTAGCAAAGTTGATCTATTGTACCTCTGTATAAGACTTAGTACTGAAGTAAACCTCCAATTTCTTCAGCCACCCATCTAATTTTTTAGGATCTAACTCCCCTTCATAGGCTGGAATATCAATTTTGACCTCCATTTTAAATGGATCTACTATCAAGGGTTGTGATGAGATATTCTCAAGTTGTTTGGAGTGGGATCCTTCAACCTCCTTTTCTTTCTCACCATTGGAAGCACTAGACTCAATCTCAGATTTTGAATCTAATTTCTTCCTTCCCTTCCTTGATTTCCTTTCTTCTTTAGAAAGCATCATCTCCATCAAGCTTTGGAGAGTGTCTTCCATTTCAAGAAATCTTCTCTTGAATTCCTTGTTGGACATTGTTGGAGAGTTAGGTTCTGATTGATCTACCATTTTCTCATATCTGATCCTTCTTCTCCCAATATCTGGGTTGTATGGGGCTAAGTCCTTTCCTTGAGATCTTCTACCTTGCATACATAGTTCTTTAAGAAAATTTGCTCTGATACCAAACTTGATCCGTAAAGAGCCAAAACTTGACTCTTTCCTCAAACAGATTAGAGATTTTGCTTAATCCTTCAGCTTAGGTTAGTTAAATATATCCATGCTTAGAATTTATGCTTTAGATTGTATGTGATATCTGATCTACTTATCAAATTGAAATTAAAACTCAGATATTGCAGAAATGAAATCACACACACAATCATAAATTGCAAGAGGACACAAGATTTTTACGTGGAAACCCCAAAATGGGTAAAACCACGACCCAAATAAATTGGATAGATTGTTATTAGGATTCAAAACTGATACAAATCCTTACTGATATTTAGCTGGTTGTATTCTTTAGCTTGTTCTCCCCAATATCTGCTCTTGCTTCTTCCTCCTCTACCTCTCGGTTCTCCCACTACAGATGTAGCAATCAAACCCTGACAATGTGTTGTTCAAAAATCCCTCACAATGTGTTGTGCAAAAGCCCTCACAATGTGTTGTGCAAAAAACCCTCACAATGTGTTGTGAAAAAATCCCTCACAATGTGTTGTTCAAAAAAAACCCTTTTCTTAAATGAGTGTTGGTATTTAAAACCAACCCATTTTCTTAAATGAGTGTTGGTATTTATAACCAATCCCTTTTCTTAAATGAGTGTTGGTATTTATAACCCACTCATTGAATTCTGGAAGTTAGCATTACAACCCAATTTGTGTCATCATCCATGACAATTTGACAAATTATTGGTTTCACCTTCACTAATCTCTAGTTCATCATAAGTGCCATGACAAAATAATTCCCACCGTCTCTAGAAGTGACAAAGGTAACTCACACCACTTCCAAGAGATAGTCCACCCTACAAACCGACCAGATTTTTCCTTAGTAGATGTTTTAAAGACATGGAAAAAAAATATAGAAAAGAAAATAGGCATCATATAGGAATAAAAAAAAGTAGATCAGTAAGACATTATTGGTGTAAAATCTTCAACTTCTACAATGCATGTGATCTTGTAGTCCCAACTATTGAAAAGAGAGGAAATTATTTATTATCGAGGCACTTCCAATAGATTCAAGTAGGTTGGCCACTACTCCTATTGACTACACTTTCATAATGTCTACCTTAGAATTTTCAAGGACCAACCCTTCCACATAAAAGAATTAATGAAATAGTATGAAAGCATTGAATTAGTTGGTTAAAGATAAGAAAATCCAAGTGATGTGGTTATAGAAAGACCTCAAAATGCTAAAAAAAAAGGAAATAGTGATGTAAGGGAACAAGTAGCCAAGAAGGAGGAAATAGAAAAATAATTGGGTGAACTAAAAGGGTAACTAGCATAGGAGAAGGATTAATTGAAGCAATAATTTTAAAAAGAAGAAACAAGACTTTAAATTCCAACTTGTTTAACTAAAGGTAACAATGCAAAGCAAGGATGAATATATTTACAAGTCCAAGAAGATAAGTGAAGAATTGGAGAAGCTATAAAATATGGAAACAAATACCTCAATAGTTAAGTATGTTAAGTCCCTAAGGGACCAAGTACATGTTGAGGTCATGTAGGCCAAGGCATACTTCAAAGAATATGAAGCCTTGTTTGATCAAACTTTAGTGGTAATCTAATGGGTGGAAAATGATGATGGCAAGATACGTTGAAGTGCTCCTTTAATTGCACAAAATATCTAATGAATAGGTAAAGCATATGAGTATGTTATATAAGAAGAAAATAAACAAACTGTAGACACCAAACTGCAGCCACTAATCCTCCATCCTAACCATTCCACCACCCACTTGTCCACCATACACCCTTCCCGCCAATTATTTGGCCCAAATCCACCTTTCTCGCCATCCATTCCACCATTTTAGCCCTTTCTCGCAATTTCCTAGCCTAATTGGGATTATTTTAATATTATTTAATATTTAATATAATATTTTATATTATATTATAATATATTTATTATAAAATATGTATTTATAAACTAAATTAACCACAACCGTCTGATACATTCTAATCTCCACTGTCCATATTCATTAATCCATGTCACATGCAAAAAGTAATCTCAACCTTAAGATTTAATTTAATCTTAGCCACACGATCAAAAGTGTAAGGCTAAAACCCTAAGAAAACCCTAAGGTTGGATTATAAGTAGGGGCATTTGCAAATGCCCAAACCCTGGAGCTAGAACTAGAATCCATTATAACCTTGAGAATTAGACATTTGCACCCTAGAGGAATTATTGGTGAAGCCCTAGCATAGAATCCTAAAAATCTGAAGCCCTAGCTCGCCAAAAAGACTTATGTTGTTCCATACGTCCTCCATTCATCCTCCATCGCCATCACAACCCCCATCCATCCACCGCATTCATCACCATCACCTAGATTTGCTTCTACAGATTCTGCCCTAACCTACAGGTGCCATCTAGAGCTTGCGAGGCTCACTATAGAGCCTTCGAAGTGCTCACCAGAGCCTGTTGTATACCGTAGGTGCAATCCAGAGCTTGTTGTATCCCGTAGGTGCACGCCAAAGCCTACGAAGCTCACGTTAGAGCCTTCCAAGTGCACGTTCGAGCCTGTTGTAGCTACAAAAACGTGAATCTGAGCCTGCTACACTACACCATCAGCAATAACTAAATCAAATCAAGGTATATCTCATTTTAATGTATTTTATTTAATAATTTGTTGATATTGCATGCTCTCTTGCTTCACTATTAAACTAGGGTTTTATTGATGTCCGAGGGCCTCACACTATGGAGCCCTCACAGGTATTACTAACTCCCTTTATTATGTTTTGTGTATGTAGATCTACAAATTTCACACATATTTTGATGACTATTGAAGCTGGAGTGGCCCAACCTTAGATATCTGAAGCCCACTCAACCTGTTGGAATCAAGGACACACCCAAATCTGAAGATACTTCTGTTGTTGTTAGCTAGGATTTCAGAGAACCCTAGTACCATTGTAATCTATTGTATCAAATATTCACATGGAACATTGATTATAACAAAGGACTTTATTGGCTCCCTCCTATTTTATTGAATATATTCTTTTATGCAATTTTTGTGTCTCAATGCAGTATTTGGTTTTCTGTTATTCTATTTTTAGTATCGTTTTCTTGCATTCATAAATGGCGATCATGGTGGGACCCCACAAGGGTTTCATGATTTGATATATCTACCTTGCTAACTTAACTTTATTGTTGTTCATTGCAGGATTTGCAGAAACGTAAAATTCATCGCGTTCATCGTTAGGTTTTCTGAAGCATTTTGCAGTAGTTCTAGAGATCACACAGGCGCTTTTTCGCACTACACAGGTGTCCTTGTGCACCTACCAGGTGCTCTACTATGCCTATGCAGGCGTCCAACTATGCCTGGCATTAATTTGGAGTAGAGCTGAGGCTTCCAAGTGAGTTTTGTAACCCTAGTTCTTCATTTAACGATTTACGTATTCTATTTTCTGTTGTTGTTTTTCATTGTTTTCAGGCTTAACATTAAGTAATCTGGGAAAGAATTTGCAGCCAGTTACATTTAGGTTTTGTGTGTGTTTCATTATATCAAATGCATTTCTTGTCCTGAAATTTGTAGATCTAGGTGATTGTTTGCATTTTTGAGTGCATATGAAACATAAAAGCATCCTAGATGTTGCATTTTAGGGTTAAAGATCACTTTAATTTTGCATATATAGATAGGAACAACATTTTGACGCATAAAGTAATCTTGCCCTAGGCTGGCCCTTTTGGTAGAGAGGTGGACAAACCCTCCGGTTTCTCTTGTGATTTTAATGACTTGTAGGCAGGTGATTTTAAGGGTGTACTCTACACTCTTTAGGTGAAATTTACATCTTTGTGTTGGCTTCTAATTTAGATTAGTGAAGTTAGTAATCTTTAATATTGCTTGCACACCATAGAGAATGAGAAATCTAATAAAATAAATCACACACATGTGCACGCTCCACTTTTTAACAGTAATAGTTGGATTTCATCATCAACTATTGCTTGAGGTTTGGTGATGGTGGCATTCATCTCCATCCATCAAATATCTGCCCCTATACACCATAGGACTACCCTCGAGAAAACTTTTTGGAGGTCATTACCAACAAGAATCTCGTTTCCCCAACCAGCTATAGTTTTTACCTTTATTTTTCATTAAACAAGATTAAGTTACATCAAAACACACAAGCCAAAAATTCTAAAAGGAACTTCACATTAATGAAAGAAAATAATCAATGAACAAGGTAATCCACACAAGGTGAACCCTAGGATTGGTTGTTTTCTTTGCTTTAAATTTTGGAAAGGTTGTTAATTTGTGTGATTTAGATAAGCTTAAAATATTTGGTTTTTTTACTTTATGGTGCTAACACAACAACAAAAGAAAATAATAAACCAAAGTAGTTTAATGGAAAACAATTCCCATGAGCCCGCTACTTCAGTAGCCCCATACAATATGGTTTAGACCACTTTGTTTGGATCATCCCATCCACCCCACTCTCAATTAGAGACACATTCACACAATGTGGAGACAACCACCACCTACATAGACATGGATAGAGTGCAGGCCCTTTACAAGGTTTCTAACTATCTTAGAACCCCTTAGCCAAGAAGATTTGGAAGAATCTGAATTGGCTACCACCTACCTTACCCAAGGATATCCTAATTCAAGTTACGAATATGGTATGCCTTCCTCCACGAGGCAACCACCGTAAAGCCCAAGTGTTCCAAATACTTACCTCACATCCACCTATACCAACCCCTTGTATGAGGAGTATGTCAATGCTGCCTCACAAGTACCCAGCCTCCAAGTTGTAACATCAAACACAACTTGCACCATACCCATGTCCTCTCATCCATCATCATCCACACCTCCATCATCTCACTTAGCCAACATGACCATGTCATCCACCCCTACATCATCTCACTGAGCCAACATGACCATGACTACTCACCCATCATCATCAACTCATCCATCATCTCATCCAACCACAACCCCATAATTCGAAACATGGTCAAATCAAGAACTTACGGATACATTAAGGCTTATCAACAGGTTGCTTTCACAACGAACAAAAGAAAAATAATCAGTTCACATAGACCCTATGATACAAGGAGTTCCAAATCAACCTCCGCTCACTAATAAAAATTTAGCATGGGTCCCTCAATATTCCATAATGTCCATCCCCAATCCACCACCACTCCACACATCCACCATACTAATCAGCATTGCCACTAACCAACAACACAACCTATTTATCCATCATCATCTTCATCAATAATCCCCATCTTTCAACCATCAATATTCTCCACATACCCAACCTAATTCATTCCACAACACCATATTGGTCACACCCCAACATCTACCATCCAGCCCATCAATCACCCATCACATAATCCAAGGTCCTCATATTCCAGCAGAAGATCTTAGATTCCAAGTAATGCAAAAGCAAATCAATCGGTTGATGTAAAACTCACTAGGGGTGATGAGCCAAAAGCTCACATGCCACTAATCCTCCATCCTAACCATTCCACCACCCACTTGTCCACCATACACCCTTCCCACCAATTATTTGGCTCAAATCCACCTTTCCCGCCATCCATTCCACCATTTTAGCCCTTTCTCGCCATTTCCTAGCCTAATTGGGATTATTTTATATTATTTAATATTTAATATAATATTTTATATTATATTATAATATATTTATTATAAAATATGTATTTATAAACTCAATTAACCACAACCTTCCGATCCATTCTAATCTCCACCGTCCATATTCATTAATCCATGTCACATGCAAAAAGTAATCTCAACCTTAGGATCTAATTTAATCTTAGCCACACGATCAAAAGTGTAAGGCTAAAACCCTAAGGTTGGATTATAAGTAGGGGCATTTGCAAATGCCCAAACCCTAGAACAAGAACTAGAATCCGTTGGAACCTTGAGAATTAGACATTTGCACCCTAGAGGAATTATTGGTGAAGCCCTAGCATAGAACCCTAAAAATCTAAAGCCCTAACTCACCAACAAGACTTCTACTATTCCAGTCATCCCCCATTCATCCTCCATCGCTGTCATAGCCCCCATCCATCTGTCGCATTCATCGCCATCACCTAGATCTAATTCTGTAGATTCTACCCTAACCCGTAGGCACCATCCATAGCTTGCGAGGTTCGTTGTAGAGCCTGTGAAGTGCTCACCAGAGCCTACTGTATACTGCAGGTGCACTCGAGAGCTTGTTGTATCCTGTAGGTGCACGCCAGAGCCTATGGAGCTCACGTTAGAGCCTTCCAAGTGTGCGTTTGAGCTTGTTGTAGCTACAAAAATGCAAATCTGAGCATGCTATACTATGCCATCAGCAATAACTGAATCAAAGCAAGGTATATCTCATTTTAATGTATTTTATTTAACAATTTGTTGATCTTGCATGCTCTCTTGCTTCACTATTAAACTAGGGTTTTATTGATGTCCGAGGGCCTCACACTGTGGAGCCCTCACAGGTATTACTAACTCCATTTGTTTTGTTTTGTGTATGCAGATCTATAAATTTCACACATTGTTTGATGGTTGTTGAAGCTGGAATGGCCCAACATTGGATATCTGAAGCCCACTCAACCTATTGGAATCAAGGACACACCAAAATCTGAAGACACTTCTATTGTTGTTAGCTAAGGTTTCAGAGAACCCTAGCGCCATTATAATCTATTGTATCAAATATTCACATGGAACACTAATTGTAACAAAGGCGTTTATCGGATCCCCCTTATTTTATTGAATATATTATTTTGTGCAATCTTTGTGTCTCACTGCAGTATTTGGTTTTCTGTTATTCTATTTTAAGTGTTGTGTTCTTGCATTCACAAATGGTGATCACGGTGGGACCCAACAAGGGTTTCATGATTTGATAGATCTACCTTACTAACTTAATTTTATTGTTGTTTGTTACAGGATTTGTAGAAATGTAAAAGTCATTGCGTTCATCGCCAGGGTTTCTAAATCATTCTATAGCAGTTCCAGAGATCACACAGGCACTCTTCCATGCCACGCAAGTGTCCTTGTGCACCTAGTAGGCGCTCTACCGTTCCTACGTAGGTGCCTAGCTGCACCTAGCATTAATTTGGAGTAGAGCTAAGGCTTCCAAGTGAGTTTTGTAACCCTAGTTCTTTATTTAACAATTTACGTATTTTATTTTTTCTTGTTGTTTTTCGTTGTTTTCGGGCTTAACATTAAGGTCGATGAGTAAATCACTCACCAACCCAAATAGATTCCAAGGAAACATGCACCCAGTGCTATTAGGTAGCACTATGTTCGCTAGCACAAACATGATCAAGGCAGGGAGTGCATCCAAATCCTTTGCCCTGTACATGCTCAAGTAGCATATCCTTCCATCCTCGATCTGGGCCTCTTGCCATCGATCCCCAAATATTCTCTCCATATACACCTACTTATCCCTCCCAACCACCACCTTCTACCCTTCTACGGGCACCTTGAGAATGCGATAGATATCCTCAAGAGTGACAGTAACATCTCTAGTCGGTAGTTGGAACATCCCCCTATCCAGGTCCCACCTCTCTATCAAAGCAGAGAGATACCCCTCATTAGCCCTCACTACATCAAGCCTCGCGACACCCTCTAGGACCAACCTACCCAACAAGACCCACTCATCCTTCGAAAGCTTCTTCCTTATTCCTAGAACGAGAGAAGAGAAGCGATGTCGAGACTCAATATCCCTTAAATGCAACAACAAAAACACTTTATTAGCATTCAAACTATGTTAAAAAAATAAAAAATAAAAACAAAAGACAAAACAATTTTTTTTGCACAAAGGGAACAAATGATCTTACCAGGACAAAGGGTGTCCCCACTCCACCAGTAGCATCAAGGCCCTCTACCGCCATCACCTCACTTTGCCACACTCACTAGCCTCACAAACTCACTCCACTCCTCAAACGTAGCTCTTCGAAGTCAACAACACATGAATGAGCCTAAAAGTTTACCCAAAAAGCTTTTTATAGCTTTCCTTAGAGCATTCAGGTGCAGACCTGCACCTAAAAATCATGAGCATGGTTGTACGCCTGAAAGTGCACTCAAGTGCACGCGGGCGCCTGCAAAACACGCCAGGTGCAGTTGCACGCCTGGAAACCAATAAGCATGAAGGCAAAAACATCAAAATGGTATCTCCCCTCATCCAACATGATCAAAATTTCATCCACACATCATGCACATCATAAAATTTTATTTTGTGAAAACAAAATTAGTTTTGCATGCATATTTGGCAAGACCAAGACCAATTTCTACACAAACACATATCACATTACAAAACATAACAATCAAGGTCAAAATTTCACAAAATCACCATTCCACAATTCATCACCATATGCTTCATCATCCCATCCACTTTCGTGCATGTTGGAGTTGATTCGACTGCTAAATCACTCATCTTTGCCACAAAGCACCGCAAATACCAAAAGCAAAAATCAATCAACTCCACAATCAATCACAACATTGCATGACTCCATCAAGCATTCTTCCATCATCATCTTTCATATATCACTCATCACATAGCACATTTTATCAGGTTAAGTCAATAATAAGTGAACCTTGTATCTAGTATGTTATTCTATAAACTTGGTGATTGCAGCGATAGTAATCCATGCAATTCGACAAGATGAATAGCCTACAATAAGGACACTTCAACAAGATCATTACCATCATCTCATCATCACAAATCACAATCACATTTGGCACCTCGCACTTTGAGTACAACCTTGCCAAGAACAATTTGCTCGTAATCAATCATTGATATCCTTGTTTGTGGGGCAAGAAAACATAGACAAACCACAATCACAAACACTCATTCACTAGAAAACAATCATAATACAGAACTCCGATAAGTTTGATTGGTTCCATCATGGAATTGGCAAAGATATTTCCACAGTCAATACCCAACCCCTGTGTTGACTTAGTCAGCCTACATATTCATATCTTGGATACTCAATGACGCCATTACGATAGATTATTAAACAACATCGAATCAACCCAAAGTTTGGGGTAACCACATTACATTATGATTTTCCCATGACAGGATACATATCACATGATCATAACAACTATATTGGACAAAATACCCTCTCCATCGTTGGGGCAAAAATGGTATCACATTTTACATCATTCATATCGTCCACAATCACATGGTATTATACACCAACCCATTTTCCACCGTTGAGGCAAAAATGGTATCACATTTTTACATCATTCATATCATCCACAATCACATTGCTTTTCACACCATTCATTCATCAATTGCACAAATCCACCGCATCATTCATCATTTGCACAAAATTTTCAATTGGCTTGTGAGATACATTCGTAACTCATTCGCCAATTGAGGGGGTAAGCTACAAAATTCCAAAAATTCTTTATTCTTTTGTCTTCAACATCGGTGTTCAAATCCAATGATAAAGAGGAGTCGCTTCTATGCCCATAGCCCAAACAGGTGTCTCGTATTTTTGCACCATATTGTGTTTCATGCAAGATGGTACAAAAATGGGCATCTGTAGACACCAAACTACAGCCACTAATCCTCCATCCTAACCATTCCACCACCCACTTGTCCACCATACACCCTTCCCGCAAATTATTTGGCCTAAATCCACCTTTCTTGCCATCCATTCCACCATTTTAGCCCTTTCCTGTCATTTCCTAGCCTAATTGGGATTATTTTAACATTATTTTATATTATTTAATATTTAATATAATATTTTATATTATATTATAATATATTTATTATAAAATATGTATTTATAAACTCAATTAACCACAACCGTCCGATACATTCTAATCTCCACTGTCCATATTCATTAATCCATGTCACATGCAAAAAGTAATCTCAACCTTAGGATCTAATTTAATCTTAGCCACACGATAAAAAGTGTAAGGCTAAAACCCTAAGAAAACCCTAAGGTTGGATTATAAGTAGGGGCATTTGCAAATTCCCAAACCCTGGAGCTGGAACTGGAATCCATTAGAACCTTGAATATTAGACATTTGCATCCTAGAGGAATTATTGGTGAAGCCCTAGCATAGAATCCTGAAAATTTGAAGCCCTAGCTTGCCAAAAAAACTTTTGTTGTTCCAGACGTACCCCATTCATCCTCCATCGTCGTCATAGCCCCCATCCATCCGTCATATTTGTCACCATCACTTAGATCTGCTTCTAAATATTCTGCCTGAACCCGCAGGCGCCATCCAGAGCTTGCAAGGCTCACTGTAGAGCCTACGAATCGCTCTCCAGAGCCTGCTATATATCGCAGGCACACTCTAGAGCCTACTGTATCCTACAAGTGCATGCTAGAGCCTACGAAGCTCACGTCAGAGCCTACCAAGTGCGCGTCTGAGCCTGTTGCAGCTACAAAAATGCAAATCTGAGCCTGCTATACTACGCCATCAGCAATAACTGAATCAAAGCAATGTATATCTCATTTTAATGTATTTTATTTTACAATTTGTTGATCTTGCATGCTCTCTTGCTTCACTATTAAACTAGGGTTTTATTGATGTCTGAGGGCCTCACACTGTGGAGCCCTCGTAGGTATTACTAACTCTCTTTGTTCTATTTTGTGTATGCAGGTCTACAAATTTCACACATTGTTTGATGGTTGTTGAAGCTGGAGTGGCCCAACCTTGGATATCTGAAGCCCACTCAACCTGTTGGAATCAAGGACACACCCAAATCTGAAGACACTTCTGTTGTTGTTAGCTAGGATTTCAAAGAACCCTAGCGCCATTGTAATATATTGTATCAAATATTCTCATGGAACACTGATTGTAACAAAGGATTTTATCGGCTCCCCCCTATTTTATTGAATATATTATTTTGTGCAATCTTTGTGTCTCTGCAGTATTTGGTTTTTTGTTATTCTATTTTAAGTATCGTGTTCTTGCATTCACAAATGGCGATAACGGTGGGACCCCACAAGGGTTTCATGATTTGATAGATCTACCTTGCTAACTTAATTTTATTGTTGTTCATTACAAGATTTGTAGAAATGTAAAAGTCATCGCATTCATCGCTAGGGTTTTTGAAGCATTTTGCAATAATTCCAAAGATCGCGTAGGTGCTCTTCAACGCTATGCAGGTGTCCTTGTGCGCCTAGCAAGCGCTCTACCGTGCCTACATAGGCACCGAGCTACGCCTGGCATTAATTTAGAGTAGATTTGAGGCTTCCAAGTGAGTTTCGTAACCCTAGTTCTTCATTTAACGATTTATGTATTCTATTTTTTGTTGCTATTTTTTACTGTTTCTAGGCTTAACATTAAATAATCTAAGAAAGAATTTATAGCAAGTTACATTTAGGGTTTGTGTGTGTTTCATTATATCGAATGCATTTCTTATCTTGAAAGTTGTAGATCTAGCTCAAATAATGTACGTATGCCTCACTAGCTCGAAGACACTACAAATCCATCTGATGTCGTAGCTCCTTCTCTAAAATCTCTACCTGGAGCCTCGTAACTATCTCCTGATTTCCAGCCGTTGTTGTTGCCCGCTCTACCTCTAGCCGAGCTATAGTCTCTCTAGACTCCCTCTAAGACTCAAGCATAGTCTCTTGCTCCTCATGTAGCTGATCCAGCTCCACCCACTACCTGGCTACCTCAGAGATCTCATCCATCTCCTCATCATCCTCCCTCTCTCCCTCTACCAAGCGCACCTCGACAGCTTGTGAGGTTGCTCCCCTCGACTACCTTTGACCCGTTGATCATTGGGGCCTTGTCATATTTAGAGTCATCCTTGACCCCGCAACTGTTGCATCCGCACTTGCAACTTTTGGAACCCATATCGGTTGGGAACCAAACCACTCCACATACTTTGAAGTCACCCCAGCATCATCCACATCAGGGATCTCAATATCATTGTCATCCTCAATCACCATTCGCCATGGCTCCGCACATGGCAGCATCCCCTCATCTCGTTAACGTCAATACAACATCGACTCATCTGGCATATCCTGAGGTAATTAAAATTACCTCAACACCCGCGAGTATTAGAAGTACTCCACCTCCTCATCCTATCGCCCAACCAACCATCGAGCCTGCCTCACTCGATGCAGTTGCATCCTATCTCCATCCTATCTGGTTCCTCGCCATGGCCTCCATATTACATATGCCTGAGCCAAGCCTGACCACATGTCCCGATACCACTGCCCAGTGTGTATCTCTCGACTCGACTGAACCTCCTCAGCCACCACCCATCTCCTAGCATAGGGCTCCCCCATTCACCATGACTCACAAGGCAACCCCTCGGGCTGAGCTATCACAAAATACTCCCAAGGCCAAAACTGTAGGAGGAAGCTACAACCAATCCTCTTACTCTCCTTACAAATCACCTTATATAGCTCCTGATACAGTTGTGCCAACAAGGCAGGAGCCCATGCATACTCCTTAGGGTCGATGAGTAAATCACTCACCAACCCCAATAGGTTCCAAGGAAACTTGCACCCAATGCTATTAGGTAGCACTATGTTCGCTAGCACAAACATGATCAAGGCAGGGAGTGCATCCAACTCCTTTGCCTTGTACATGCTCAAGTAGCATATCCCTCCATCCCCCATTCGGGCCTCTCGCCACCGATCCCCAAACATTATCTCCATCCCTTCTTATCCCTCTCAACCACCACATTCTCCCCTTCTATGGGCACCTTGATAATGCGATAGACATCCTCAAGAGTGACAGTAGCCTCCCCAATCGGTATCTAGCACGTCCCCCTATTCAGTTCCCACCTCTCTATCAAAGCAGAGAGATACCCCTCATTAGCCCTCACTACATCAAGCCTCGCAAAACCCTCCAGGCCCACCCTATCCAACAAGACCCACTCATCCTTCGAAATCTTCTTCCTCATTCTTGGAACGAGAGGAGAGAAGCGATGTCAAGGCTCAATATCCCTTAACTGCAACAACAAAAACACTTTGTTAGCATTAAAACTATGTTAAAAAAAAAAGATAAAACAATTTTTTTTTGCATAAAGGGAACAAATGATCTTATCGGGACAAAGGGTGCTCCCACTCCACCAGCAGCATCAAGGCCCTTTGCCACTATCGCCTCACTTCGCCACACTCACTAGCCTCACAAACTCATAAACTCACTCCACTCCTGTAACGTAGCTCCTCAAAGACAACAATGCACGAATGAGCCTAAAAGTCTACTCAAAAAGCTTTTTATAGCTTTCCTTAGCGCATTCAGGCATAAACCTGTGCCTGCAAATTGTGAGCATGGCTGTGCATCTGAAAGCACACTCAGGCATACGCGGGCGCCTATAGAACATGCCAGGCGCAGTCACGCACCTGGAAACCAATAAGCATGAAGGCAAAAGACT
The DNA here is from genome assembly GCA_028583015.1 of Wollemia nobilis. Classification (NCBI taxonomy): domain Eukaryota; kingdom Viridiplantae; phylum Streptophyta; class Pinopsida; order Araucariales; family Araucariaceae; genus Wollemia; species Wollemia nobilis. Next base: position 1,871,688 of record JAQPPZ010016361.1, read on the forward strand.
TCAAAATGGTAGCTCCGCTCATCCAGCATGCATGAAATTTCATCCACACATCATGCACGTCATAAAATTTGATTTTATGAAAACACAAATAGTTTTGCATGCATATTTGGTGAGAACAAGACCAATTTCTACACAAACACATATCGCATTGCAAAACATAACAATCAAGGTCAAAATTTTACAAATCACCATTCCACAATTCATCACCATATGCTTCATCATCCCATCCACTTTTGTGCACGTTGGAGTTGATTCGATCGCTAAATCACTCATCTTTACCACAAAGCACCACAAATACCAAAAGCAAAATCAATCAACTCCACAATCAGTCACAACATTGCATGACTCCATCAAGTATTCTTCCATCATCATCTTTCATATATCACTCATCACACAACATATTTTATCGGGTTAAGTCAATAATAAGTGAACCTCATATCTAGTATGTTATTCTATAAACTTGGTGATTGCAGCGATAGTAATCCATGCAATTTGAAAATATGGATAGCCTACAATAAGGACACTTCAACAAGATCATTACCATCATCTCATCATCACAAATCACAATAATTTTTGGTACCTCACACTTTGAGTACAACCTTGCCAAGAAAAATTTACTCGTAATCATTCATTGATGTCCTTGTCTGTGGGGCAAGAAAACATAGACAAACCATAATCACAAACACTCATTCACTTGACAACAGTTATAATACAGGACATCGATAAGTTTTATTGGTTCCATCATGGAATTGGTGAAGATATTTCCACAGTCAATACCCAACCCCTGCGTTGACTTAGTCAGCCTGCATCTTCATATCTTGCATACTCGATGACACCATTACGATAGCTTATTCAACAGCATCGAATCAACCCAATGTTTGGGGCAACCACATTACATTATGATTTTCCCATGACGGGATACATCTCACATGATCATAACAACTATACTGGACAAAATACCCTCTCCACAGTTGGGGCAAAAACGGTATCACATTTTACATCATTCATATCATCCACAATCACATGGTATTATACACCAACCCCTTTTCCGTCATTGGGGCAAAAACGACATCACATTTTTACATCATTCATATTGTCCACAATCACATTGTTTTTCACACCATTCATTCATCAATTGCACAAATCCACCACATCATTCATCATTTGCACAAAATTTTCAATTGTCTTGTGAGATACATTCATAACTCATTCATCAATTGAGGGGGTAAGCTACAAAATTCCAAAAATTCTTTATTCTTTTGTCTTCAACATTGGTGTTCAAATCCAACGACAAAGAGGAGTTGCTTCTGTGCCCACAGCCCAAGCAGGTGTCTCGTATTTTTACACCATATTGTGTTTCACACAACATGGTACAAAAAGGGGCATCTGTAGACACCAAACTACAGCCACTAATCCTCCATCCTAACCATTCCACCACCCACTTGTCCATCATACACCATTTTCGCTAATTATTTGGCCCAAATGCACCTTTCCTGCCATCCATTCCACCATTTTAGCCCTTTCCTAGCCTAAATGGGATTATTTTAATATTATTTAATAGTTAATATAATATTTTATATTATATTATAATATATTTATTATAAAATATGTATTTATAAACTCAATTAACCACAACCGTTCGATACATTCCAATCTCCACCATCCATATTCATTAATCCATGTCACATGCAAAAAGTAATCTCAACCTTAGGATCTAATTTAATCTTAGCCACACGATAAAAAGTGTAAGGCTAAAACCCTAATAAAACCCTAAAGTTGTATTATAAGTAGGGGCATTTGCAAATGCCCAAACCCTAGAGCTGGAACTGGAATCCATTGTAACCTTGAGAATTAGACATTTGCACCATGGAGGAATTATTGGTGAAGCCCTAGCATAGAATACTAAAAATTTGAAGCCCTAGCTCATCAACAAGACTTTTTTTTGTTCCAGACATACCTCATTCATCCTCCATCGCCACCACAACCCCCATCCATCCGTCGCATTTATCGCCATCATCTAGATTTGCTTCTGCAGATTCTGCCCTAACCTACAGGTGCCATCTAGAGCTTGCAAGGCTCGCTGCAGAGCCTGCAAAGCGCTCACTAGAGCCTACTATATACCACAGATCCACTCCATGGCCTGTTGTATCCCATAGGTGCACACCATAGCCTACGAAGCTCACATTAGAGCCTACCAAATGTGCGTTCGAGCCTGCTGCAACTACATAAATGCGAATTTGAGACTGCTACACCATGCCATTAGCAATAACTGAACCAAAGCAAGGTATATCTCATTTTAATGTATTTTATTTAACAATTTGTTGATCTTGCATGCTCTCTTGCTTCACTATTAAACTAGGGTTTTATTGATGTCTGAGGACCTCACACTGTGGAGCCCTCATAGGTATTACTAACTCCCTTTGTTCTATTTTGTGTATGCAGATCTACAAATTTTACACATTGTTTGATGGTTGTTGAAGCTGGAGTGGCCAAACCTTGGATATCTGAAGCTCACTCAACCTGTTGGAATCAAGGACACACCCAAATCTCAAGACATTTTTGTTGTTGTTAGCTAGGATTTCGGAGAACCCTAGCACCATTGTAATCTATTGTATCAAATATTCGCATGGAACACTGATTGTAACAAAGGAGTTTATTGGCTCCCTCTATTTTATTGAATATATTCTTTTGTGCAATCTTTGTGTCTAACTCATATATTTGGTTTTCTGTTATTCTATTTTAAGTGTCGTGTTATTGCATTCACACAAACATTTGAATAACATACCCTATAAGAAAATAAGATTCCAAGGATGAAATACTATCTATAATGCTTTAAAAATATCTATTAAAAAAGTGGGAAAAGAGATATAACAGTTGAGAATTGCTTCTTTGACCAAGGAAATCTCCTCGTGCAAAAACTGATATCCAAGACCATTGATGAAGAAAATACCAAGGGGTAGATTTTCCAATAGATAGTGTTGCGCCTAACCTCTTAAAGAATATTATTAAATTTGAATGTTTATTAGAGAAGGTAAAAACATTCCAAATCAAAATAAGGATCTTCCAAAATATTAATATGAGGAATTGGTAATAGATGATTAGATATTTGACACACTAGACATACCTTCATATGTAGATTTGCAGATATTATAAAACATATTGTCCCAAAATTGAACAAAGATAACCTTATAATTTTGTAATTTTGGTACAAGTTGATCCTAATATTGAAGACCTTGTGCACAAGGATAAAGGTATAATTTACAATCTCTCACCAAGTTTGAAATGTAGTAGCTTGGTTACTATCATTATATCCCAACAAAAAAGTACTTATGGAGGAGAACATATGAAAATTCTACAAACCTATGAGTAAGAATGCAAAATAAAATTTGGTAGAAATTAATAATTTTGTGTAAGCATCTAAAAGTGTGACCCATTCTAAAGGACTAATTCACTCAAGTCTAAAGAGAGGATAACAATTTCAACAAAAGAGTGAATCTCTTTGAAAGAGCAAATTGCTCTATAAGGCATGCGTTTAGAAAAAAGGTTCCATGAAATCCAAGGAAATGGCTTGGAAAGCGATATTTTATCCCTATGTGATTCTAATGAAGGTCAAAAGTTACAAAATTCCTTCAAAGGCACTTAAATTTAGTAGAGCATCAATTTTTCTAAAGATGATACTAAGTTAAAGGAATTATTAGGAGTACAAAAAATACTATAAATTACTCTTAGGTGAAAGTTTTGGTATAAATAAGAGTTAGGGTTCCATCATAAACGTATTTGGGTAATTTAAATAATCAAAGCTACACTTTGTTAGACTCAATTGTACTTATGAACTCATATTGTTGTTAATAGAAAGACTATACATGAAATTTATGGATTAATTATTTTGTTTGACCTCTTCATTTATGGATGACTAGTTTTGAAGACATTGCTTTCCACTTTTTATTAGTCCTTTCTTCTATTATAGACTGGATCACACTAATGTTATTTTATTCCTTCTAAATGTGTTGATTGATCAACATTAATAATACTATGACCAAGGTCATATTTATTTTATTGCATTTATTTTATTTCTCACATCCTTTTTATTTTCATATTTATTTTTATGCATTAGATTAGTTTAGTTTAGCTAGATTGGTGGAGTCAACCTAAATCTAGAGATTGAAGAGGTCAAATCCTTTCCTTTCAATTGTTGAAATGTGATCTCACAAGCACATATACTTATGCAGATCAACAAGATCATAATAGAAATATCTCTATTTTTGTTTAGCAATATCTCTATTTTTGTTTTACTTAGTGGTATAATGCTTCTAATATTTTTATTTTAATTACCCCAATATGAACCCACATGATATGGTATTAGGTATAGCAAGGTTATGCATAAGGGGTTGATCCCAAAATGTATTTATAAAAATAAGGTGAATAAGTTTTGAAATCCAAGTGAATAGTGTCCAAAATCATGTAGAAGACATGATGAATTGCCTTTTTTCACAAAAAATATAAAATTATGGTAAATTTTTAATATTAATTAAAAAACTTGTTAAAATTAAAAATGTTGTCTATTCCTGCCACCAATCATCAATCCTCTATTTTTTCTATCGCTCGTCTATCATCTATTCTTGTTATCGATCGTCTATTCTTGCTATTGGGCATTTATTCTTGCTACCGATCGTCTTTAGAAAAATCAATGACTTAAGAACCTCTCTTCTCATTACCATAAATCATTCACCAATATGCATAAATATTCAAAATGCATCCATAAATAAATTACACAATAATAATCCACAAAATAAAATAGAGATTGATGATACCCTTGAGTTAGGACAACATTGTACAATATTCATTATTGGAAGGAAGCCACTCCATAATATCTCCAACTCCATGAGCCAAGACTTCTATAAGAATACTTTATGTATGTCTTACTTTTTACAATGGGGATACATCTCTCTTTATACAAGAATGTGATGGTTCACCTTCAATGAGTTACAAGGTCACCCATGTGGTGGTTCACCTTCCATGAGTTACAAAGTGCATAATATTATAATATGATATTATTTTAAATATTAGTATAATTTTATGTGTGAGCCATGCCATAATACAATATTATATTATATCCCCACATGCATATACTTGGGTACCTAACATTTTATCTCCCTTACAAAAAAAATTCGCCCTCGAAACATTGGAAGAAACTAAATAATATGATCTTCTAAGTGAAGATAAAAATTGGTACCGATCTTGATCATCCATCCATCCTAATGAAACTATGATTGATGTTGTTCTTTGGTGATGCCAAGCTACCCTTATGCTATTTTAATACCCATAGTTTTTATTCTTATGGTTCTAAGTATATCCTTGTTTCCATGATTGTTGTTTCTCATGGTGATGTGGATGATGATATGCTCCAATATTTTTTGCCTCTATTTTGTTCTCTTCTCTCATACTCCTCTCCTTTAGATCTTTTTGGACTTTGGTTTAACTTTATCTTTGACCTCTGTCATTGCTTACTCATATTCTATTACAAGTTCCTTCATGTGTTCTTCAATTTGTTCTCTTATAATGGTTTCTTGGCTTTCCCTTGATCCTTGCTCTCTAAGCTAAGAAATATCATGCAAAGTTATCTTCTTTCTTCTATACCATACTTTCATAAATTTCTTTTACACATTTATGTTAATAGTGCCCAAAGAATGCAACCAAGGATAGCCAAGAATAATATCTATATCACCTATCTCAATAGCATAAAAATCTGAGTGTAAAATATATTTATCCATGGTGATCTTCAAATCTTAAAAAATCTAAACATCCTCACCTTCAAGCTTTATATTTTTAATTTTTGTTGTTTGAACTTGCAAACTATTAATCAAGTGCCTCCTGATGAAATTATGCTTGCTGCTAGGGTTTATGGAGACAATAACATTTTTTCTTTTCAATGCAACCATTAACTTGCAAAATAAATTTCTGATATTCAAACATTTTTTTATTAACATTGTTTGGCACCAAAGGTATGACTTCCTTGGCTTTCATATCCTTATCATTTTTCTTCAATCCCCATTTTCTTAAAAATGCAACTTCAAATTCTTCCCATGTGAATGTATAATTATGGGCTTGACCAAAGTTTGAAAACCAAGAAAAAACTTCCCCTTTCAAAGCATTGCAAAGCTCAATTTTCCATTCTAAATCTTGAAATTTAAAACACTTAAATATTTTCAACTATTCCCTTGCATCAATATCAATATTAATATTTTTTAAGAATTTTGGCAACTCCATGACTCTTTTTTTTTTTCAAAGCAACTAGGGTTTTAAATAACCAAATATTCTCAAAAATTAAAAATTTTCAAATCTTATCTATTCTTTGCTTCAAACAATGAAATCTGCAAATAAAAATTAATATTGTTTGGCACCAAAGGTGTGATTTCCTTCGCTTGCATATCTTTATCATTTTACTTCAATCCTCGTTTGCTTAAAAATGCAACTTCAAATTCTTCCCATGTGAATGTATAATTATGGGCTTGACCAAAGTTTGAAAACCAAGAAAAAACTTCCCCTTTCAAAGCATTGCAAAGCTCAATTTTCCATTCTAAATCATACAATTTAAAATATTTAAAGATTTTCAACCATTCCCTTGCATCAATATCAACTTTTTTAGAGAATTTTGACAACTCCATAACATTTTTTTCAAGTAGCTAGGGTTTTAAATAACCAAAAATTCTCAAAAATTAAAATATCTCAAATCTTATCTATTCCTTGCTTTAGAAAATAAAATCTACAAGTTATCTTCAAAACAAGTCAAACTACAACTGATTTGCTTACCCATATTGAGAGATGAATTTTTCTTTTTGCATGAATTTTTTGCATCCCAAAAACAACACCAAAAGCCTAACTTGCAACAACTGTAACTCCCTTAATACTTATCAAAATTTAACAAGTGAGCAGTCATTTTTGTAGTACTCAAAATAACCTATATGCTGATGCAAAAGGATTTTGAAAATAACTAATAGAAAATTTAATACAAATTTTTTCTTTTGAAAAAAATTCACCCAACCAAACAATAACACAAATATTTCAACTTCAAACAACTATAAATCTCTCAATACTGATCAAAATTTATCAAATGAGCAATCATTTTTGTAGTACTCAAAATAATCTACATGTTGGTGTCAAAATCTTCTGAAAATGATAGCTAAAAAATTTAATACAAATATTTAAAAAAAAAAATTCGTATGGCCAAAAAACAACACAAATAACCCAACTTCAAACAACCATAATATTCTCAATACTTATCAAAATTTAACAAATGAGCAGTAATTTTTGTAGTAGTAAAAAAAATCTACACAATAGTGTAAAAACCCCCAAAAAATGACTGTTGAAAAAAATATGGCTCCCACAAAATATGATATTTTTCTAAAAAACATGCCCTAGCTCTGCAAAAACAACCCCACTTTACCAAAATTGTTGCTCTGATACCAAATGTTAAGAACCTATCTTATGATCAACAATAAATCATTCACCAATATGTAGAAATATTCAACATGCATCCACAAATAAATTGCACAATAATAATCCACATAATAAAATAGATATTGATAATACCCTTGAGGTAGGGCAACACTATACAATGCTCCTTATTGGAAGGAAGCCACTCCATAATATCTCTAGCTCCACAAGCCAATACTTCTAATAATAATCTAGATGTTAAGAACCTCTCTTATCCTTATCATAAATCATTCACCAATATGTAAAAATATTCAACATGCATCCACAAATAAACTACACAATAATAATCCACGTAATAAAATAGAGATCAATAATACCCTTGAGGTAGGGCAACATCATACAATACTCCTTATTGGAAGGAAGCCACTCCACAAGATCTCCTGCTCCACAAGCTAAGACTTCTACAAGAATACTTCATATATGACTACTTTTTACAATGGGATACATCTCTTTTTATACAAGAATGTGATGTTTCACCTTCTATGAGTTACAAGGCCACCCATGTGGTGGTTCACCTTCCATGAGTTACAAAGTGCATAATATTATAATTTATCATTAAGTTAAATATTATTATAATTTTGTGTGACCCATGCCATAACACAATATTATATTATATCCCTACATTCATATACTTAGATACCTAACACAATGTTTAGGATGTAGGAGTATCGCTATCACATTATTTATATATATATAGGGGTATAATAGGTGATTTTGTTAATTTAAATAAAATACTTTTTAATTTCAAGGCGAAAAAATCTATTATTATCATGGGCGATGTTGGTGATTTAAACTTTAAACAATTAAATTATTATAAAATTAGGACGATTCAACTTAATTTTTTGGGCTAATAGACCCGTCAAGGATCCTTATATTAATTTATTCCAATTTTTAAAAATCCAAATATTCGTTAATTAGCAATAATTAATCGCTCTACATAACCTTAAGGTATAATATGGACCCATGACACATAATTGCTTGTGACATTAAACTAATTTGTAATACCAATACTATGACCACTATGTCACAAACCTTAGCTTGATGCCAATGCCTATGACACACAAACACCTAGATAAAGATACCTACACCTAGATAAAGATACCTTTGATGCTAGTTTATCATGTCACCATAAGAAACTAGAATGCATAAAACATCTTTCCAACACTAGGCGTTAAGAACAGTCTTACTATTTGATATTTTATAAAATGACACTAACTTCAGAAAAGATGGACAATTTTCTTACTTATAAAAACCTACTTTTTCCATCAGTTACATAATCAAACCGTTTATCTCTCGATCGCTTTATAACTATTGTAGATTGTACAGATAACTTCTTCCTCTATGTTTTAAATATTTTTAATAATTATAAAATAAATGAAAGTTTATTTTAATATTCATAAATTTTTTATATTTTTAATAATTTTTTTCTATAAGCCAAAGTTTATCTTAACGAGTCATCAAATTTTATGAGCCTGAAAACCTTTTTGTTCAAAGCTCTTCGATCAATTGTCAAACATAGAAGACACCCGAGTTAAAATATAGATATAATGATAATAACATGCCCTTTGTTTCCTTTGTTTATACATGTTGATAAGGCTTGTGTAATTTTTAGTTGTGATTATGAACTTTATCGATATTCAATACCCACATCCGAATGATTTCAGCAAGTTATGTGGACGGTGCTTTCGCACATTCAAAAACAAATAAAAGTTTAAATGCTTGGCCTAAGTTTGCTACACCGTCTCCATCACTCACAATACATTAGTAACAATTCCCATAATATGCACAAAAACAAAATAGGTTGGTTGGCCTAGTATATTGTTTTAGTTAAATTTGAGATTTGTTGAATAATTAAAGTTTAGCTGACTTTGTTTTTTTTTAATTTATAAGGGTGGGTGACACAAGAAAAAAAAGAAAAAACAATTTTATTACTAGAAAAGGAAAAAAAACTCCACTTTGGACAACAAGTAAGGTACGTTACCTATAAAAATTCATGTTTTTACTTGAAGCGTGGACCACCAACTATAAATCTTATTCTTCGTCCAAACACCCCCCAATAATAAAGGTGTGGACGGGAATGTTAGGTGTATAAAATTTCTGTCGTATGTCACTCATGCAAGCTAGAGTATATCCGTCACATAAGAAATTGTTTTTAATTGATATTAGCACGCAGCTAGTGGGCCCTCCTCGCAACTAGTTATCTCCAAACCACTCTCTCAAAACATTCCGATCTAAAGGGGAAGGGCATATACCATTTCATATGCCTTTTGAACTTCTGTGTTTTAAATAATACAAGTTGGAGAATCGAATCGAACACATAAGATTTGAAGATTATTGGTTAGAACCATCCACGTTGAAGATAGCAAAGATAAATTGACTGAAATTGGTCCGCAACTTTTGATTATCATCCATTTCCGTCATGGATAATGATGATTTCCAAGAGATTTTACTGATTTCATTTTACTTAATACATCAAATTGAATTAAAAAAGTTTGAGTAGATTTACGATAACATCCAAACAGGCAAAGATTAGGAAAAGAAATGTCACACCAACGACCTGCATATACCAAACATGCAGGAATGATTTGGAACCGTTACCTCTGCATTAGCAATAGCTTTGAGCCATATGGGTAGGACAGGAATGCAACTGTTATTGAGTTAGTCTCCTGGACTCGTCAGAGCGTGACAAAATTGTAGGCCCTTACTTTGATTCACCTGAATAAGGTTGGATCCTTTTCCTAAATAAGGTTGGAAAATAATCAACAATGTTATTTTTATTTTTATGTTAGAGTTAAGTAGATTGGTAAGATTTTGGGTACTTATCAAAAGGAGGTTTAAGTTTAAACCTGGGGTATGTTTAGTAAGAGTAAAGGTAGTAGTCTGACTTGAGTCCGCTGAGTGAGTGTTAGCTTAAAGAGATACCAACTTTGAGCCACCCGGGTCTCCCTCACTCCAAACCGCTAGGAGAGGCAGGAGTTATAGAGGCAGCTTCAATGTGTTCGAAGGCAGAAGCAGAAACTTAAGAAAAATATTGTTGTTAAAGATGTTACTGAATATTAAAAAAAAATGTTAAGATGTGATAGGAACTCCTAAGAAACGTTAAGAAGAATATTTAACCTACATGAAAGAATGTTACCATAACAAAATGCAACTGCATATGGTTTTGACGTTGATAAGCGATAAGTCTTAGAAAATGATAATACATAAGATCCCTGCATATGGTTTTGACGTTGATAAGCGATAAGCCTTAGAAAATGATAATACATGAGATCCCCTTCTGATATTCCACTACTAAAACATTTTAATATTTATTAAGTGATTCTCACACTGCCACGTTGACTATTGTTTTTTTTTGGAATGCAGCTTCTAACTTTCCGTCATACTCTTTATCATGTTATAGTGGCCAGCTGTGGTCCCCTTTATGGATAAGGTCCAACCCTAAAATTTGAAAAGTAAAAAAAACTATAAACGTAATTCTCGTATATATAAAAAGACAGTTCTCATTGTTATTCTTGGCTTTATTACTCCCTCCCTTTAGCTTACATTCAATACCATCCATAAATGGCATTCAGAATTTCTGGTGGCTGGACTTCATAATGGGAGGCATTGTAATTTTGTACGGCTTCAGTACAGGAAATATTGACTAGGGAAACCACGCTTGCAAGAAGTGTATTCTCGGTAAAGTATTGTTTCTCCTACGTCTTAAAACTTGCTCACACCATTAGAATAAAAATACATATATTTTATGCATCTTTTTATAATGCAATAAAATTGCTTTTAGCTTTTTCTCTTCATTATAAACTCCATATTTTACAGCAGAGAGGGAATATCAAAGCTGCTCTTTCAAAATCAGGAGGAGATTCCAAACTAGCCTCATAAAGTCCACTCCATGACCGATCTACAGGCGGACCTGACAGCAAAATATGGTTGGCAATCAGAGGACCAACCTTGTTTCTTCCAACGGAAACCTTTTGCGGAGGGAAAACTTGATCAAAGAGAGAATCCTTGTCAAAAGACTGCTGCTTAAATCAATTCTGCACTGATATGTTCACTGTTCTGTTATATATATTAATATATAAAAGATGTATGTTTTCTATAATGACATATCCACTTGTATCCATATTAGGTGGTCTTGAAAAAATGTTGAATCTAACTCAATGATGGTACCTATAGTTAAGTGGTTCTTGTAATGTTTCCCAACTTTCTCACTCAGATGTCCCCTAGTGTTGTCTTATGGGGCAAGATTGGGGAATAATATATGGCAAGATGCTCATATATCCATGCCTATAATAAGAATATCAGGGAAATAGTGCATCCCCTGGGATGTAGTATAGGTCATGGTATAAGAGTACTAGTAAAGCTCTTCCCTATGCAAACCCCCTCTCTAGTCTAGTATGGCCCTCCTCAATGGCCACATGGAGTGGATAAATCAAAGACACCAATATTCTATTTGTTCCCTTATAATAGAACATGTAGGTGAATAGGAGAAGGATCCCTATATATCATACAAACAAAAACGTTATTGTTAATCGAGTCTTCTCTAGTATGGTGGTCCTCTATTGGTCCATCCATCTCTCCCTAGGAGCCCATTCTGCTAGCATTAGTTGAGTATCCTCCATGGTGGCTATTTGAGGGGTTTGCCCAATGACTAACAAGCTTGTGATGAAATAAACACCTTCTAAGGTTATTATCATCTTGATGACCTCATCTAGTATAATCCTCCACAATAAGGTGTCGGTCATTATGCTCCAAAATATCATGAACTCATAGCATAGTGATTGATAGGGCCATAAGTATGATATCTTAGCTACTCAATCTAGTCAGACCTAGTGTAGATCCACCTGCACCTAAGGGGTCATCTTGTCTAAGTCATCCAACATCTAAGAGGGCTCCCTATAATTGCATAAGTGGCCATCTCATCTCTGGTCTGTTTTGGTTGCTCCATTAGTGCTAGCCTCAACATCATGTCAACCTCAAACCCATCCTCAATACCTACCTCACCTAGCCTTGCCTTGCTAGGTCATGCATGAATGATGCTTAGTCTCAAAGAAAAGAAGTTTGATCACAATTGTTAACATTGACTGTGATCGCCGATTAGCGTGAAGATCACCTCTAGTTTAGAAGGACTATGATCACCCCTTTCAATAGGTAACCTTGATCATTGTCTTTTTCTACAATCATCAATTGTAATCATAATTATCCCATTTTCCATGATTATCCCTTTGGGCCCTAATTAGCATTGTTCTATGTTTTTCCAAGATTGTTTAGTTTGACAATGATAGTCACTTTTCAAAAAGGGTAATCTTGGTCATCTTTAGTTTGTGATCTTTCTAGGGCACTTTTGAGTTGTTTTTAGCTGCCCCATGTGGACCCCTCCACCTAGGAGATGTGTAAATCTTGATGGTATTTTTTGTACTGTCATAGATATCTCTTAGGTAGCCTAAGTGATTTTTTTTTATTTTTAGACACAATTTGAGAAAAACATAGAGAAAGGATGGGGAACCTACATCTCTAGCACTGCCCCGATATCAACTCACCATCGATTATCTTTGTGCTCAATTTGGATACTATACAAATGTGTGGTGGTCATCAAAAAGCTTAGAGTGCGCATGAAAATGAATTTGAAAATCAAATTTTTATCCCCCTATATATATTTTTTAATATTTTACTACAAAAAATAATTTTTATGCATAGTATTTTGTTGAGTTTTATAGGGATATCACAAGGATAGTGCTTCTATGTGTTTTGACACACTCTGAATTCATTTATATACTCATATTTTTCTCATTTTGAATCCAACTATTTTTTTATAATGGTTTGGGTATTTTTATAGGTAAATTCCTTTCCAACCATCTAGGGCAATTAAAAATCAATTTCTTCTAGCCGAAATTTTTAGGGGAACATACAAGTAAGTATCATCTATGTTTCCCTTTACTTTTGTGTTTTCACTAAGGTTTTTTCATTTTATTTGTTGTTAATTAAAAAATACATTCTAGCCAATAAGTCCTTGATCCAACGGTTGGGACAAATAGTTGATGTAGCCTACATTTTGGTTCAAATCTCAACAACACAAAATAGCTCAATGTGACTAAGTCAATGTAAAAGGGAAGGGGTAACCCTTTCAAAACCCTATTTAAAATAAATTAAAAGTTAAAAATTTACATTTTGTATAGATAACAATATAAAAAATAACAAAATTTTAATTTTGTTTCATAGCATAGATTTTTCATTTTTGTTGCTTTGGCTATTGCATATTGTTTTCTTTTTCTTTTTTTCCTAAGGACTCATGAGTGGCTATCCCTTGTAGTGTTACCCATGATCCTTAGAAAGGTAATATGTATTTGCAGAAGGAGCATTAACATTCGATTTTATACATGTTGAAGAGTACCATCCTCTCATATATGGGATAAGGGTGGGTTAACTTTGTTAGTCCCTAGATAGGATGATACTGATCCATGTTGGCCAATGAATTTAGTTCCCTTTTTTCATCATTTTTGCTTGTTAACTTTTTCTAAACCCTAAAGTAAGTATAGATTCATTATTAAAGGACGTTTTGACATGTGTCTTCCCAAGCATGTATCCTAAATATTAACTTAGTAAGATTTTCACTTTAAGTAGGGAGCTTGGTTTTTACATAAATTTTAGGGTTTTAGTGTATGGTCATGATTCTAGCATGTTTTTATACCTAGGGTTTGAATGATACATCATTTGGATAGATAAGTTTTTATGGCTCTAAAAAGGATGAAAATTTATCATTGACTCAAAAGAAAAAGATATTTCATTTCATCCACTATAAGTACCCATTTCCATTTCTCATTGAATCATCTATTATTCATTCAGTCCTCAATATTGCTAACATTGCTCTCAAGCTCTCTCCCTCTATTACTTCTAAAACACAACCCTCTGGCTCTCTTTCTCTCTCTATCTTCCTTTGTAGGCACATCTAAAGCCATTGAATGTTGGTTTGTTGCCTTCCACAGAGAAGGATGGGATGCTCTACTAGGATTTGTAGCCAAAGGTCATTGATTGCTATTCAAGGACTAGTTTCAATTGCAGGTTAAATACTATGTATATAGTCCAAGTATTTTTTGTCCTTATTGTGGTGACATTGCAAGTAGAATAAAGTAGAAATGAGTGATCTACTATGATTATTTTATGAATGATATAGTCGTTGATACCCTAGGTATCAAGTCATTTATTTTACTATATTAGGATTAGCCCGACCTTTTGCTTTATTATAGATAATATTAGTGTGTTGTACTCTTGAATATCCTATTTTTATTTATGCTAGGATTAATATAATTTTCAACTCTAATTGTTAAATATCATACTATCTTAGTTTAAGCATTTTGGCTTATCTTGTATTCATTCATGTAATTGTGTGAGATACCCCCTTTTCCTAAAAACACCCATTATTTTGCTTGCCCTTCTTCTACTGCACCTTCACCTCCATCCCATATAAGTACAACCACCTCCCCAACAATCGTTCCCACCTCATCATCCACCAGTCTATCTTCCATAACCATCACATCCATATTTGTTTCATATATTTTGTTCCATCCATATACACCTCATCCATTGCCACCTCAACCATGTCTACCATGGTATCCCATATGTGGTCTACCCATGCATCACCCACCACCTCTTCATCCATTTCACTCTTTGGGAAGGGAAAATGAATCAAAATTCTTGGCTTTTCTTCCCAAGATCTTGAAATTATTGCTCCAGGTGCTAGAGTATGTATAGAAGTGTAGAAACAAGAGGTTCAGTACGCCTTAGAACTATGAGATGGATATTTGGATGCACTGTGTTACCTTAATATGGGTATGTTATATCCTATGTTATGTTTAATGTGCTAACTATACAAAACACCTAGGGGTTTGAGTATTATACCTAAACCCTTTAAGAGATCTAAAACAAGAAGTTTAACAATGCAAGAATACAAGCAATGTAATCAAACAATCCTAACATTATGTGCTATTTTCAATTCAAATGATTTACAAATAAAGTAAGAACTATTTTTCTTTAAATAAAACAAGGAATTAATGCAAATAAATCTATACTTAAATGCAACTATATATCTTTTTATTCCTTGCCTAGAACAGAAATTAAAGATTTTTTTCCTTGTATATACACTATACTAGCTTCCTTGATTTTCCTCTTGTTATTTAAGTAAAACAAGAATAGAGACTGTAAAATCATAGCAAATAATGAGTAAACTACTTTTTTAGTAATATAAAGAACAAGTTTTAGATAGATAACATTTGGGATAACCCTACCATCGAATCCACTGCCTATTTGTGAATCTGTTGCTAGCAAATTTGCTCTCCTAAATGCAAAAATTAAAAACAAATAGGGTTAGTGTAGGGGGGTCTACCTGGCCTAGGAAAGATTGTAGACTTCCTTTTTCATGTTAGTAGACCCCTGTTTTGAAAGACAAATTGTAAAACCTGATGAAAAACTTGAAATAAAATGCATAAAGTTAAATCGTTACCTTTACATGAATTTTTTGTTGGTATATTTGATCTTAGATGGGAGATTTGTTTCTATGAGCAAACAAATAAACATAAAGTGACCACTATAGAAATATGACTAGCTAAGAATGTAAGATATTTCATAATAGAGATGCTACAGTAAATGGACTAATGTTTAATATCTTCTAATAAGTGAAAATGGTATGCTTAGAAGTGAAAACAAAGATATATGATTCTACTAAAATGGCACCTAAAACAGGTTAGTCGATAGATCTTAGCCCTAGTTCTGGGTAGACAATATGATAGTCAATATAGTCTTGAGAATAGAAATATGGAAAGCAAAATTGCTACCTATAATGCACATCTACTACTAGTGGATTTGCTTGTAGATGGCAAATTCATGTGTGACAATGAAACAAAAAGGACAAAAAAGCAAGGTAACAATATGATGGTTAATCTAATATATATTCATTTGAACAATGAAAATATCACAATAAGTGGTTCAAATTTTAGTCAAATACCTAACATGTGATGACAAATAGATGTAATGAAATGAGTACTAAAAATAACTACCAACAAGATTTTAGTCTGCTATGAAAAGAATATGAAGAGTGTTAGACAAAGAATGCAAATTAAAAACCAACTAAATGTGCTTGAAAATAAAGTAAACAAGAAACAAAAGGAAGCAAAAGAGGAAGAGAGTATTACAACCCAAGATCAAGGTTGCTCTCCTCTTGATTGATTGTGGTATGACCTCTTGTTGCTTGTTGATTTGTTGGCTTTAGATGCCCCAAGACTTTGCTAGAATGCTTGCTCAAAGATCTTAAATGCAAAAATAAATACTAACTAGAATGTTAAAAGTATTTTAATAGAATAACAATATTAAAATTGCTTGATTATAGGCCCTTCTCAAGGGTTGTATTTATAAGCTTTTGGAAGGGTTTCTTGGAGGGATGAGAGAATGGTCAAATATACCTTTGGAATATTGTAGGTCTTGGTGTGCAACCTCAAGGGATGCAAACTGGCATGTGCGATCATGTCTAGGAGTGGTGGATGGAATCCATGTGCTAGAGTCGGTAGGCTTCTAAGATTTTTCCCATGTCAAGTCAAATCCACTACCACACAAATCTGCTTCTAGTGGATTTTTGCTAGCAGTTTTGACAACTGATTGTTGAAAGTCAAAATTAGTGGGGATGGTTAAATTTTAGGAAAAAAATGTAGGTAATGAGACTCTACCATATGGTCGTGATACCAAAATTAGAGTTTTATCACGCTCCACTTTCAACCTTGGCAAAGAGGTGGTACTCTAAGATGGTATCTTCCACCTATTGATCGATGAGATGTTGATTAGCCTAGAGGATGTATGGAAAATATTGTGAGTTTTGATCTATAGAGCCCATGTGCAAATGAGTGATCATTAAAAGAAGGATTTGTTGTAGCTAACGAGAGATCCATGAATCCCCTTGGTACATTATGGTATTAATATCAATACCATTTACCATGGGCACCAACTAGATAGATTGATAATAATTTTGTTTTCTATCACTTTGGGGTTGCTATTTGGAGATAGAGTGTGTCGATACCTACATTGGTTGGGCAAATATTAGAGCTAGGATGCATAATGAAAAAGTACAGTTTGCATGAGGCTCAATGATTTTGACATGACTTTACCACACACTACATAAGATAATGTATAGTAGGGAAAAGAGCTTGGTATGTTGTCCCTTTCTCCAAGTATGGTGCTAGGAGCACTTGGTGATCTATCGCCTATAAGGATTACCTGGGTAGGTTGATGATGTGGCAACACTAGTTGTATATAGGTGGGTGCACTATTTTGAGGTAAGACATTACCTTTTAGAGGGACCTTAGGAGCAAATTGTAGGACCATTGATGATATGATGCCAAGATAGATGATATAGAGACCATTGTATGGGTATCTAGGGTGTCCATAAGATGGCTACTAGTTAGCGAGAGTAAGACAAATTTGATGGCTAGTGGGACCTTGATGGAAGATAGATCCATTATTACGACTTGATCACTAGACAATTCAAAGTTCATCGGGAGGTACCTGCATTGGGGTTGTAGTGGTATAGGCAAATTATGAGAGAAATAATTTGGGGTTCCACTAGATTTGGATAGCTTCATAAAGGTGGACAAGGATGATGCTATAGTGGTAGAGCTAGGATGTGATGACATTGGTGTGGTGCTTGGCTACTTGTAACGATATTACTAATTTTGACCCAAATGAATTACAATTGAGGAATCATAGAGTGGGACCCAAATATGAGCTACATCAATTTTACAAAAGCATGTGCAAGAGGCACAACAATGTCATAGAGAGAGACACTAAGTATGTATATTATTGTGCCTCTTGATATCACTCTAATTTTGATGGTGCTTATGGAGAAAAGGAGGGAAGAAGAGGTGATAGAAGGGACTAGTAGGACTCTAGGAGAGGTAGTTTATGTAGATAGGGCATCCATGCTAAGGCAAATATTGATGCAAAATGATCTCACCAAGGTTAGGGAGCATGTGGTGAGCCTAGATACAACCAGTGGATGGAGTAGGAGGACCATTAGGCTAAGATTATAAATTTTCATAGGTAACCAACCTTTGATAGGAGAGGGATATATTTTTAGTACAAGTGGAGTGGTTGGAGGTAGATGATGCCATGGATATCACGAGGATGCAACAAATAATTGTTTTTTTAACTACATAGCTAGATGATGTAATGGCACAATTAGCATAAACCAAAATTAGGAGTGAGGAACTCATAATGCAAGTGATAGATGACTAGCTAGCCTTGGTACAAGGATTGCTAGTTCAGGATCATGTATAGATAGCATAGGCATAGGTATAAGTAGTACAAGTGTAGGCATAGAGCCAACTAGATGTGTAGGTAGAGAGTGAGCAAGTTGTGTTTTATTAGGTACTATATTATCAGGCAATGCCAAAGAGTTAGATGGCACCATAATTGATGAGCTCAAGATCTAGACTCGATCGAGGTCAATGACACTCAAAGGTCTATTCAGATGCCATGACCAGCACCACCAACTAGAGGAGATATTGGGTCTGTGACTTAAAATGTATGAGGCCATCCACTAGTTTTGGGGACCCATAACTAATTTTGAGACTTATTGTTGATTTGAGGGTGTATTGTATGATTTTTGATGGTACATTGATATTGTCATAGGGTGTACCTAGAGTAGTTTTTATTTTTGTTATTAAATTTTGATGATAACATAAAGTTTTATATATATGATGATTATTATATATGATTTCCATTTTTTCTATGCCTATTGTGTGCATGATGATGCATTTTGAGGAGCTTGACTTTCTTTATGTGATGCATGAGGATTATTAGTGTGTGATAATGTTAACGTGTTTTGATTCTAATAATGATTAATCTAAGTTGGAAAAACATCTTATGATAATTTAATGGTGTGGTATTATTTTATGGATGGATGTATTGTATTTGTGTTAGCTTTTGAGAGTATATATATTAAAGCAAATGCAACTATGAGATGTAAAATAAGCAAGCTATGATAACTATATGATAATGGCACTATAATATGCAGGAAAACTAGATGATAAACTTCTACAATAACTCAGTAATATGCTATTAATAAAAGCTCACAAAAATAGTACAATGCAATATAGTGGAGGACTTGGACACTCCAAATTTTTCAATGAAGAACTACATTATACCTACTCACTACTCTCTATATTTACATCATTCCTCTCTCTCTCTCTCTTTCATACTCTCAAAGGCCAATATATAGAAATCTATAAATCCTTGGTCTTTACTCTATCCATGACTCTTCATCTCCCTATCCTATGACTCATGTACATGTGGAATACATGCACATTTTCATCATTGCACATTCTAACACTTGTGCATTTATTACTTGCTTGAAGTAACTACTCAAACCTTAATCTATGATAAACTCCTAATATAGAAATGTACCCAAGATGGTGCATTGGCATGTACTAAATAATGTAATATACTCTAACACACCCCTATATTACATTATTTGGGTATTGAAGACTTTAGTCTTCAATATGGATCTTCATCTTTCAAATGTTCTTCATCTTGATTAGGTCCTTCTTCTTCTTTAGTTTGTATATGGCAAAGTAGTCCATATTTTTGGTGACCTCTCATCTTCTTAATTTTTAATCTTCTATTCCCTCGTTTTCTCTTATGATATATAAGTTCTTCAATTTCAAAAATATGTTCCTTAGAAAATGCATTAGTATTGTTTTGAAATACAACAATATCTTGTGAAGTCTCAATTGAGTCTAGAGTATACATATTTCTATGGATTGATCTAATAGCTTCTATCTCATTTTAATTTATTATGAGACACATATTGACTCTATTTAACTATTTCAAATCAACCATCCTTTTGCTCTCCACTAGCTTGGTTACTGAAATAAGATTACATGTTTTTTTTGGTAATTCAGGGTCATTTCATTAATATCGGGTTTTAAAGTTTAACCCAAAACCTATTACAAAATACAACCTTAAACTGATGTGGATCCTTGCCTTGTTAAGGACTACCCATCCTCTACAATTCCTTACCTTTCTAAGCCCAAGAAACAAGTGGGATTGATACCCCTTACCCATACTAATAGCCCAACCATCAAGCTGACAACATCCCGTAAGAACACTATAGACCCCCAGACATCTTTCAAGACAATCTACAGAGCTATTAAGAACGATATACCTATGAAGGACCCTTTCCTTAGTACAAAAAAAAACCAAAATTTATCACGGATTGGAACAGAACAGGGCTGAAAAGCCTAAATTCCTTTGTACTAGGCGGCTGGATGGAGGAAGCTAAGTTTCCTTCTCATCATCATCCTCAAGCTCCCTGACCTCCTCATCCTCCTCATCTTCATCCGAGTCTTGAACAAGTTCAGTCAGCTTTCCACCTTGATATCTTTCATTAAAAACAGATTGGTGAGGGCTCCATGGAGCTCATTCATGTGTTGAATTATGTTTCCCATAGTGTCCCCACCTCATACTTCATTGGTAGTAATTTTACATTACTTCTTCCACATCATTGGGTACCCCTTGCTCCCACGTGATAAGTCCATCAGCATCAACCCCTAAGTTGGCGAGCTTATCTATCATTTTATTGCCTTCCTAGAATACGTGTTGTGCCATCCTGTCATTCCTAGCTTCAAAAAGGATCCTTGCCTCTTCTATGACTAATTTGATCGACCACGAAGGTTTTTTCCCATTGGTTAGGAGGTTTATAATGTTCATTGAGTCCCCTTCAACTATTAGTTTGCCTTCGGTCTCCTGGGACATCTGCAACCCTCTCCATAGGGCTCAGTTATGAAATTAAATATTAGATGTGGGTTTCATCATACCCATTGACTATCCTGAGTGGCTTTCAAACTTGGAACCCGTTCATAAATCTAACTGGGCGATATGCATTTGCACTAATTTTTGAGACCTTAACAAAGCGTATCCTAAGGATGACTTTCCTTTACCAAACATTGATACTCTTGTTGACACTTGCGTTGGCCATGAAATGCTTTCACTAAGGGATTATTTTTTAGGA
The DNA here is from genome assembly GCA_028583015.1 of Wollemia nobilis. Lineage (NCBI taxonomy): Eukaryota > Viridiplantae > Streptophyta > Pinopsida > Araucariales > Araucariaceae > Wollemia > Wollemia nobilis. Next base: position 1,893,229 of record JAQPPZ010016361.1, read on the forward strand.
TACAACCAGATTTGGATCATTCCTAATAACCAACACAAAAAAACATTCACCAAACCTTGGGGGACTTTTTATTACAAGGTGATACCCTTTGGCCTTAAAAATGCAAGTGCCACTTATCAACGTGCCATGATATACATATTACACGATTACATGCATAAAATCATTGAAGATTATGTGGATGATCTCTTGGAAAAATCTAAAACTTGACAAGAGCACATTGGTGTCTTGGAAAAAGTCTTTGATCGACTTCTAGAGCATAATGTAAGGTTGAACCCCAAGAAGTGTGTCTTTGATATTATCTCAGGAAAACTACTAGGATTCATTATCTCCAAAAGAGGTATTGAAGTAGACCTAAATAAGGTCAAGGTCATCATGGATATGCCTCTCCCAAAAAACTTAAAAGAGTTGCATAGTTTACAAGGAAAGATTCAATCAATCTGTCATTTCATTGCACAAATCTAAGACAAATGCAGGCCATTCAATCACCTGCTACAACAAGGGGTAAAATTTTCATGGATAGATGAATATAAAAAAGCTTTTGATCATGTCAAGCAATACTTGGCTTCTCCACCAGTATTAACTCCTAGTTTGAGAGTCCCCTTCCATATTTATGTATAAGCAATGGACTTTGCATTAAAGACAATGCTTGCATAGAAAAATGGAAACAACCGAGAGCAAGCTATCTATTACATTAGTTGAATATTGGTAAGCTATGAAACCGGATACACTTATGTCAAAACAATATGCTTAGCGATGGTTTTTACCACCAAGAAACTTAGATATTACATGCTAAGCCATACTACATATGTCATAGCTCATGAAAATCCTCTCCGTTACATGATGTCTCACACTTACAACAACACCCACACTACAAAATGGATAATTCTTCTAATAGAATTTGATCTTGAGTTCATCAACCAAAAATCTATTAAAGATCATGTGATAGTCGATCAGCTTGTGGAATCTCCACTTCCTAGTGATCATCCATTGATTATTGAGCTCCCATTGATTTGGTATTTATCATCACTAAAAAATAAGAAGATGTCATTCTGGAGGAAGATTTCAATATCACACTATTCTTTTATGGTTCTAAGTACAAAAAAGGACAAGGTGTTGGAGTCGTGTTTCATACACCACAAGGAATACCCATTCCTTTATCATTCAAAATTGATTTTACCATGCACAAACAATAATGCAGAGTGTGAAACCTTAATCTTAGGACTTCAAGCAACCTTAGTTATAAGCATAAAGTATATCAAGATATTTGGTGATTTTCAACTTGTCATTCGTAAAGTAAATAGAGAATACTAATGCAAAGAACCAATCCTAAAACTTTATCATGAAGTAGCAATGAAATTTCTTGCAAAATTTGATTTGCATGATATCTTGACTAGATCAACTAATTTATTTGCAGATGCGATGGCCTCTCTAGGATCACTGATTCCAAATAACTCTGAAGGAGAGGTACAACCCATAATTGTCACAATGATCTCTAAATATGCAATTTTTCATGCTGAGTCTAAAGATGAGAAGGACGTTTGCTTTATCCATACAGAGTCATATGAGCCTTGTTCTAACCAAATAAAAGCCTTCCTCAAGTTTGGAACACTCCAATTCAACATGTCGTATGGATAAAATATATACTTTATCCATTACTTAAATTTTTCTTATATATGGGATAAAATATACTTTGGGAAAACTCATATAGAAAAAATATTGGAAATTTTTATGTTACCCAATACATGGTTGCAAACAGAGTATAAAGTCCCATAGGATCATATCATAAACTCAATAATGATAATCCAGAGCTATTTCACTTATATTCTACATGGCTTCAAGACCCTAATTTCTTCTAGGTGGCAATGTTATGGTGGGATGAAATAAATTTTGAAGGATTATTTATGTATAGGTTTTATCAAAATATGAAATATATAAAGAGGCAAATGAATATAAAAAAACTAGGAAGAAATGACTCAATGAAGGAGATAAAATTTTCATGCTACAACAAAAATTGTTTTTAAACTTTTGGTCGTACTAAAAATATTTTAACTCTATATGGAAGAAATATTAAGAAAGAAAATGATATTGCAAAGGAAGCAATGGAAGCAAATAATTAATTCAAATATATTTTATTAGATGTTGAGAAAGATAAGGAGGCAAACGACAAGCTTATGCAAAATATTACATGAATTTTCACATAGGGGTAAAACAAAATCTTGATGAAAATATCTATGGAGTATATATAAGGTAGTTTTCTCTTTCCATCCTAACAAGGCACTTGGTCCAGATTGGATTTCTTACAATTTTATTTAAAATATTTTAAGATTTATTGAAGAGTAATATATTGACTGCATTTGAAGAGGTCAAGAAGGCCATAATAAGCAAGATTAATGCCACCTTAAGTTAGTTTCCAAGAAAGGTGAGATAAATTATTTTGATAATTTTTATCTAATAAGCCTTTGTAATATAATATATAAGATCATTTTAAAAATGATGGGAAAGAGGTTTAAAAATATTCTATATTATGTTATCTTAGAGGAACAAGATGCTTTTGTAGATGGGAAACAAATTCTTGATGGTGTAATCATTGCATGGGAGGTCATATATTCTCTTCATTCCATGAAGAAAATGAGGTATTCTAATGAAATTAGATATTAAAAAGTGTATGATAAGGCTTGCTAGATTTTTATTCTCAAAAGGTTTGTTTTCTATCATGGTTGGTGTGAATGGATTAGATGTTGTTATAATACCCTATAATTTTCTACTTTGATCAATGGATCCCCTATTAAATATTTTGAGTCATCTCATGGACTATGCCAAGGTGATCCACTATCATCTTATCTATTTATTACTCTTGCAAAGGCATTATGAATAGCTCTTTTAAGAAAAATTAGAAGTAAAAATCAAAGGCATTCAAATTGCAACAAATGCCCCTTTGAATCTCATCTCCAATTTGTTAATGATACTTTTGTTTTAGGTCATTCCTTAGTCAATGACGACATGAAGTCTATATTATTATTATCATGCCATGATATAGCTACCACACAATTGATTAGTACTAGAAAGTCTAGGATTTTTCTTATTAACATTACCCTAGATTTAAAAAGGATTGTTGCGGATATTTTAGGGTAGCAAAATATATATATATATATATATATATATATATATATAAACCTACTTAGGTATTCCACAGTCTCATAATGGAAAGAATAATGAGCTTTGGGAATCATTTTTTCATAAAATGAAATCTTGTTTGGAAGGTTGGAAAGGTGAATTCTTAGATATGGCTATAATCATTACAATGCATAAAAGACTACATTATAATAAATTTCTACTTATATGATGTCACTTTTAAGATTGCTAGCAAGCATAACATCCAAATTTGTAAGATTTAAGGACATTTTCTTTGTAAATGAAGTGAGGAAAAAATTAGATTTCCTCTTTATAATTGGGATATCATTTGTAAAGGAAAGAATAGTGGAAAGGTAGGCTTCTAAAATTGTTGACTTATAAGTTTGATCCTAGGGATGAATCTTGGATGAAGATTATTAAAAAATGAAGGAAAGAGTTGGATAAAATTTTTACTTTAAAAATATATAAATCATGTTAATACAATGAAATTATTTAAAAAATAAAATCTATCTAAAAGATTGTTATCATAAAACTTTATATTAAATAGTTTATATTCTTTAAGAGACATTATATAAACTTTTGGTTTACCAATTGATTGAAATTTCAACCTCTTGTCTATAATTTAAAAATGGAATATGTAGCAGCTATTCCAAATCATTCGTTCTAATCACTAACCCAAATGAAAGGGATAAACACAAAATAACAGATGAACTTCGAAAGATACTTTAACAACTATTAAGGATACCTGCGGTCAACAGGCTTTTTTTAATCAACTTCAACACTAACCCAAATGAAAAGGGATAAACACAAAATAACAACTATTAATAACTATTAAGGATGCCGGCAACATGAAATTTCGCTGTAATTCGACTTGAAAAGGATGCCTGCGGTGAACGGACTTTTTTTTATCAACTTAACACGATTTGGCAAGCTCACGGAATTCCAAGGGTACTTCGCGGTTCCCCTCACCAGTAGCGAAGAAAGATTCCGATGCGATCTTACCGTTATCGTTGGGCCCTTCTATGATTAGAAGGCTAGGAAATTTTATGATAATTTCTCGAATCAATTTGGACAAGAGAGCTCACTTTCATTCAATTACAGCGAGCCCTGAGAAGTCAATGGGCGTCGCTATTTAAAACAACGTGGCTACGCGCTTATATTGGGAAGCTTTCCTGCAAAGAAACTTCGATATATATATTTTTTAAGTACGATATAAAAAATAAGTGGAAGCATAACGAGCTAAGGAACTACCTACCACGTAGAATCGAACTTGGTCTCCTTATATATATTCTCATTCTTTCACGAGGATGTCTATACGCCTGCAACGTTATACACTTTTCTTCTCTTTTACCTTGTTTAAAGTCATGGCGTTCTCAGATTTATATGACTGGATTTCTCGTCTTCCTCATCCATGTCAGTGGCGGCATGGTGTACAATCTATCCGGCTTTTCAAGATACTCGAATTTATGGCCGAAATAAGAGGGGAAGGGCGTGTCTCCTTCTTCATAGAGGTCACCTCCTGGAGGACCATCTATTTGGGAGAGTTTGAGTGCGAATATCAAGCGGCAATGGAGGTAACCACATCCTGCCTTTTCACCTTTTTTATCAAATGTATTTCCCATATTCTGTCTCACATCAAAGAAATGGGAGTATATAGGGAGGGATCCATAGAACTACCCGCTGCAGATCCAATCCCCTCCTATGCAGATTTGTCTGTCACACAGTTACCTAATTATCCCCTGCTCTTTAACTCTGCGTTTCTGTGCGTATGTCTCTTAGTCATATCTCCACCAGGTAGACTGTATCCACGTATCACCCAAGAGTTCACTGAAATAATATCTCCAGAGTTTCTCTCAGCCATAGGAAACCATTTGGAAGAACCCCTTATGCGCTTCATGGGATCGTATTTCTCATCTGCATTTACCTCTTCGTTGCACGAGGAGCCATTCCATTCATCTACAGGTGATCTCTGGAAAGTGGGTGTCTATTGTCCCATCGTGTGCATGAAGACAAGCAAATCACAGCACAAGCTCTGTACACTTCCTCACACCCCCGGCAAGCTTGGAGATGCATTGCGGTATCAGCAGTTGGAGAGCATTATTCAACTCCGCCACTATACGCGCGTCAAGGAAAACCACATTAAACTTGTGGTTTGCATAAATAATGTAAGGTGCGGTGTCCATCCCTATGAGATTCTTCCCTGTGACGTGAAATCAGATCTCGTTTCAACGGAGCGATACTTTCCATCGCGGGTCTCATTGTCTGTAATCCCCCAGCACAGGCCCGGTGATGAGCTGAGTGTATCCGTGGGTCACTCCTCGCTCAATCCCAACGTCCGAATTGGTACTGAAACCGCCATGGAGTTATCATTGTCGTCGTCTAAGAATGTCCAAGTCAAGGCATCGAATAGAAGAGAGAGTAGTTTCAATATGAAGTACTGGAAATTCGAGCAGTCTGCTCAAGGCGTGAATGGAACCTTCACATGGATTTTGTATGACAGTGTGAATGGAACGGAAGTAGCGTCTTCCAAACCCCCAAGTTATAGGTTTCTGGATTCGAATGCATGGTACAAAGACAGGTACCGCAAGGCTTGCAGCCCTTTCAACACTGATGGGGGAGTGGTGTTCGCCAGTGACAAGTACGGGAGAAAGATTAGCTGGAGATTGAACAACAACTTGAAAGGCAAAATCTTTTAACTGAAAATTCAGGGCACAATCTGGTTGACGTACTGGCGGAATATTTATAGCACATCTTTCTACGAAACTAGATTCCACACATTCAGTGAAGAAGTTGATATTTCTCTGTAAAATTATGTCCTCACTTGTGGTGTTGCTGTGCTATGAGCTAAGCGCGATCTCTCTCACACCCGCTCATGTCCAGGGTAGTTGGCTTGGCTTTGCATTTTTTTTGGCTATGTAATCGGTTTATGGATAGACAAGTCTTCAATAAAGATAAGATTACACTAAAAAAAAATGATAATAATAATTTTGAATGTTTATATAACAGAATATACAACCCTCTGTATTACACTATTTGGAGAAGGAAGACTTTTCAAGTTAATGACGTCCATGTTAACCCACCTAAGGAAGACTTTTCTAGTTAATGACGTTGATGTTAATCACCTGCTCACGTACAAGATTATCATAATGACGTTACCCAGGGAAGAACACCTTGCACTTTCCCTCTCTAACAATACAAAATTATTTCAGGAGATTATTATATGTCATCCTCCCTTAACGAGTACTCTTCTACTCTATGAAGCATTAGTATTTGGTGAAGGCATTCCTTTTGCATGTTCATGGTCAAAATAGCTATTATGAAATGTTTTTGTTATCCAACTTTAATATTTTGTAACATGTGAAAAAAAAACATTTATGGCTATGATTGTGATAATAATAGTGGTTGGATGCCCTTGAGAATTTACTTGAAATATTTATGCTAGATAAAGCACTTTATGATCAAGAATATATAAATTCATCTACTAGACCAATGATGTCAAACTCCTTATGATGAGGGGATCTTCAATATACAAAGTAAAACTAACACCTTGTTCATCAAGATTACAAGTGAATCACAATTATAAGTAAGACCTCCTCTGGTTCCTCATGAGGAAGCACATATTACACACTATTATGAAAAGCATCCCCATGTACAAGAAACAACCATACAAAAGAAATAATGAGAAAGATCTATCCAAGCAATTTGTTTGAAGAAACTAGGGCAAAAGTATCTATACCAAAGTCTATGAATTTCATCAATCTAATATTTCATACCACTAGAACCATTCTCCTTGAACAAGAGATCAAAGGAAGGAGGCATACCAAGCTTATACATTTGATCAAACTCATTACAATAACCAAAAAATAATGATTTGAAGACATCTTTAATGTCCTTAATCACCAATTTGTCTAACTAAAACTCAACCTTTTTGTTAATATGACTAATGTGATAGATGTAAATAAGATTGGATTCCAAATTCTTAAGTGATAAAGAAATAAGAGTCATCTCTCCACTTCCTATAACTATCAAAGGAGATCCATCACTAATGATAGCTAGATCGTCATAGTGTCTTATATTATAGTTAGTCATAAGGTAATGATTCTTTGTCATATAACTAGTGGCTCTTGAATTTACAATCCACACCTACGAGTAAATAAAAGTTCTAGTGATAAAGGTATACGAGGTTTCTCTTTTATTTTCTCCATGCAAAAAAAAAGAGAGAGGTATAAACACTTTCCTTCTTAGCTTCTTGTCCTTCCTTCATGTAGTATGTGCAAGTAGACTTCTTGAAGTATTATTAGGATTTTTATCCCTTTATTTCAAATATTTTCAAATTTTGATTTACACACTTCCTTGACATGGGCCCAAATGGAAATGAAAAGTGTCTTTCTTCTCATCATACAAGTCTATTAGTGAAGGAGATACTAAAATATATATTCTAGCTTAAGATTTTTTTTTCTTGGGAAAATACATAGGAAGCATTTCAAATAAAATTGTTACTATCTCATAATATTCAAAAATATTATTATATACTATATGGAAATATTATACTTCTTCCTTTTTATTCTTGTTATTTTTCAATTTTTTTGCTCAAATATCTTGTTGTAGTTTATTTAAGTGATTAATATACTTCTCAATTATCCATATGTGAGGTAGCAAGTTCTACTTCTAATCTACTAATATAATAAAAGTCAACATAGTCAAACAATTGATTGAAGGCATCCATAAATTTTTTAGGATAATATTCATGAGAGAGGTAATTATCACATATTTAGTTTACATGTAGAACAATCAAAACATATCCTTCTTGGCCTTGTATATTACCTTCTTATCTAAAGGATGTATATATTTTTTATTTTCACTAATGTATTTTAGAAGACCCTTGATGTTGAGTGGATCTTCTATCTTGATCTTCCAATCATTCATTATGTTTCTACACAAAGACTACCCCTTGCATGTAGAATTGATTAACAATAATACCTTCATAGCAAAGAGCTAAAAAAATCATGTAATTCTTAAAAAAGAGTCTGAAAATACTTCTTTCTACAAAAGTTATGATCCCTAAAATATTTAACCTCAATTTGCAAAATAAATATCATAAAATATTTACTTTGCAAATTAAATATTAGATGTGGGTTTCATCTTACTATTTATTCAAATTGGAATATTATTTCTTTGCTTGCTTCTTAGAGATCCACTTTGCCTTGCTTAGCATTTCCCCCTTAGGACATACCAGCCAACATTCTTCCTATCCTTGGCATGTTATCTGTATTTTCCTCTATAGAATTAAACCTTTTGTTGCTTTCTCAAACTCAACTAATATTAAATCATCCAACTTAGGCAATATTGGAGCATTGTCTCTCTCATCCAACAAAGAGGACTCAAAAAACTTCAAGTTTTCCATATTAACAATAGAGTACATTCACATATAACTTGGTAGTTCTAGTTGGAAGGCATTTGGCCCAACCTGACCTAAAATTTTAAATGGCCCATATCTAATAGGTTTTAAATTATTACCTTCTCCCTTCAACCATTCCTTGCTTAAATGCAACCATAAAAGGTCTCCCACTTGGAAATCATGAGCTACGCTATGCTTGTCATGGCATTCCTTATAGTGTTGTTGAGTTTGCTCATTTTTTCTCCTTTATTTTTTGTTGTATTAGCTGAAAACATTAAATGAACTTCAATGCTTTCTCTCCTTTCGACTCTGAGCTACTTGGATCTTGCCCACTCTCAAAGACTCCATAAAAATGTGAATGAGGTAGAAACCCATAACACACCTCAAATGGTGATAATATCATAGACGAATGTATTACCCGGTTGTAGCAGTATTGGACATACACTAGACTATCATCCCATGTATTTGGATTTCGTTGATTATAACCCCTCAGCAAGTGCATAATTGTCCTGTTGACCACCTTTGTTTGTCCATCCGTTTGTGGGTGAAATGTTGTTGATATTTTCAACTTAGTGTCTAACATTCCTCATAATGCAAGCTAAAATTTATTGAGAAAGCGAGTATCTCTATCTGAAATAATACTCCTAGGAAATCCAAAATGAACAAAAATATGTTCAATAAATAGTTTTGTTGTATCTTCTGCTGTAATATTTTTCTTACAAGACATAACAATTGCTAATTTACTAAATCTATCCACTATAACAAGCAGATAATCATTACCTCTCCGAGTGGTTGGCAATCCACCCAAGAAGTCCATTGAAATTCTCTCCCATGGTTGATTAGGAATTGGTAAAGGTATGTACAATCCCAATTTATAGTTGTTGGGTTTTCTTGTGCTACAATTTGCACATCCACAGATAAAATTAGACACATCATCTTGCATATTGGGCTAGTATACATATCGTTGCAGGTTATCTACTATTTTATGCACACCAAAATGACCAACAACTAGTGATGTGTGAACTTCTCTTATAAGTTGTACATGTTTCTCTCCCTTAGACACACAAAGTTTTACCCCTTTGAACAACAAGTCATTTTTCAAATAAAAATCCTCATTGGATTTGCCTTGCACTCTATTTTCAACTTCTTGTACTTCTCCCCAATTTCAACATCTTCATACTGGCCCTTGTACTCTTCAAAAGAAAAAGGTTCCAATTCCATTACAACTGAAGCAACCTTTATTGGAGGACAAGACAACATATAAACCAACTTATTTGTCTCCCCCTTCTTGTATTTTATTAGGAGATTAAACTGTTGTAGGAAACCCATCCATTTAAAATACATGGACTGCTTTAACTTGCTCTGAGTATGTAAGTACTTTAATAGTTCATGATCTGTATGCACAATGGTTTATTTACCCAATAAATAATGTCTCCATTTCTTCACCGCTTGGAAAAGTGTGAACAAATATTTATCATACGTAGGATAGTTAAGAACAACCCTTGAAAATAATTTAGAATGATAACATATAGGTTTACCTTACTAGAACAAAACTACCCCCATAGCATGGTCTGAGGCATCCATCTCAATATCAAAATGCATCCTCATGTCTGGCATAGCAAGCACATGTGCATTGCACACCTTATTATTTATTATCTCAAAGGCTTTGTTCTTCTCTTTTTCCCAAATAATATTTCTATTCTTTTGTAGCTGCTATAACAGAGGTCTTGTTATATATGAGAAATCCTTAATAAAATTAATGAGGTATTGGGCTGCCCCAACAAAACTCTTCAGTTCAGTTTGGGTCTTTGGTGTTGGCCAATTCCTTATGGAAACCACCTTGGAAGGATCTATTCTGAGTTCTCCATTTCCAATTACATGACCCAAATAAACTAAAGACTTATTTCCAAACTCACGCTTTTTAAGATTCAATTTGAAATCTTCCCTTGCTAACACTTCAAAAATTGATTTTAAATTATGAATATGCTCTTCCCATATTGGACTAAAAATTAATATATCACCAAGAAATATAATGACATACCTATCCATGAAAGGTCTCAAAATGCCATTCATCAGCCTCATGAAGGTAGTTGGGGTGCTTGTTAATTTGAATGGCATCACCAACCATTCAAACAGACCTTGTTTGGTCTTAAATGTAGTCTTCCAAATGTCCGCTATCTTCATCGAGATTTGATGATAACTTGATTTTAGATCCATCTTAGTAAAATACTTTGAATGCTTCAACTAGTCCAGTAGATCATCAATTTGTGGTAGTGGGTACCGATTCTTAATAGTTATCTTATTGAGTGCCCTATAATCTATGCACATCCTCCATGTTCCATCCTTATTGGGAATTAAAACAATTAGAAATCTAGCTAAGGATGCACTATGACGAATCAAACCCTTATACAATAACTCCTCAACTTGTTTCTTCACCTCATATGAATCAATTACAGACTACCCATACCACCTAATATTAGGTAGAGGTGAATCAAGTAAGAGCTATATTTTATGCTCCACTTCTCTCTTTGGTGGTAAGCCTTTTGGTTCTTCCATCAGTTGGCTAAATATTTGCAGCAATCGCTCCAATCCCTTATTTTGTTGGGGAATATATTTGGATTCTTCCACCTCCTTAATGAATAGCACATTACCATCCATACATTTTATCATCAATAGAACGAATCTCTTGCTTACATTCACCAAATGTTTGGCTTGTTATGCTGTCACAAGTTGGAATTTCTTTTCCAACCTGTTGGGATTAATCACATATGTGATTCCATATTTTTTCAACTTCCAAAAATTGTGCCTCTCCTTAAATAAAGCATCTCTTTACCATAAATATGGGCTACCAAAAATTAATTGGAAAATATCAAGAGGTACTACATCACAAGTAATAACATCATGGAATTTATTTTTGACAAAAAATTGTAAAGTACATTGCTTGGTTACCTATAGCTCCATGTCCTTCTCAACCATCCCAAAGGATATTGTTGTGGATGATCCACAGTCTTCAATCCCAACTGCTTCACTAGATCCTCAGAAATTAAATTTCTTTGGGATATGTTGTCAAACAATGTTGTAACTTTTGTCTTCTACATTTGCATGTAGACCCAAAATAATTCCTCTTTCTTGGCCTTTGAAGCTTGTTCCTCTTTCTTAGAGGTCTACTCCTACTGTAAAGGCTTAATTTTGGCAACACACAATCCTTTACTTCATCCTCTTCTTCAAAACACCCTTCTTCCTCCTGCTCAATATTTTTGGTAGAATTAAAATATTTCTTCTTTCCCTTGTTCCACCATTTTGGCCTCTTTTCAGGGTGTAGCTTCCAATAGTCCTCAATTGAATGAGTGTCAAAATTAACATCCTTTCAATGATTTTTACCCTTTTATGATTTGGTGGTTGTAGCCCCTGATTTCTTCTTGCCTTTATTGTTGGAACCCTTGGTTTTATTTGCAAGCTTGGAGGGTTTAGATGAAGTTGATGCCTTATTATTCTTTATTATATTTTTGGCCCTCATTTATAGGTATGTGGCTTTAATGCATACCTCACAATATCCTTGGCATCAAATAATGTCAGTTCTATCTTGATCTAATAAGACAAGCCACACTTATATTTCTTAAAAATTTGAGGATCTCAAAGATTAATGCTCATTAACACAACTTGTTTTTTGAATTTTGTGGTGTATTATTGGATTGTTTGGCCCTACCTCTATCTTAGAAATAACCATCACTCCTCCATATTCTCTTAATAGCCAATAGGATAAAATTGAGCTCTTATAGCCTTCACAAATTTTGCCCATGTTTCTACAGTTGGTTGTTGATTTCTTGTCAATCCAGTTGAGTATGTCTCCCACCATGTGAGAGCATGGCTACCCAATTTCAATATAGCAAAGCTGATCTTTTTTACCTCTATATAAGACTTAGTATTGAAGTAAACCTTCAATTTCTTCAACCACCCATCTAATTTTTTAGGATCTAACTCCCCTTCATAGGTTGGAATATCAATTTTGACCTCCATTTTACACAGATCTACTATCAAGGGTTATGATGAGATATTCTCAAGCTATTTAGAGTGGGATCCTTCAACCTCCTTTTCTTTCTTATCATTGGAAGCATTGTACTTAGTCTTAGATTCTGAATCTAATTTCTTCCTTCCCTTACTTGATTTTCTTTCTTCTTTAGAAAGCATCATATTCATTAAGCTTTGGAGATTGTTTTCATTTCAAGGAGTCTTCTTTCGAATTCCTTACTGTATATTGTTGGAGAGTTAGGTTCTGATTGATATACCATTTTATTAGTTTTGATACTTATTTTCCCAATATTTGGGTTGTATGGGGTTAAGTACTTTCCTTGAGATCTTCTACCTTACATACACAGTTCTTTAGAAAAAGATGCTCTGATACCAAACTTGATCTGTAAAGAGCCAAAACTTGAATCTTTCCTCAAACAAATTAGAGATTTTTCTTAATCCTTCAGCTTAGGTTAGTTAAATATATCCATGCTTAGACTTTATGTTTTAGATTATATGTGATATCTGATCTACTTAACAAATTGAAATTAAAACTCAGATATTACAAAAATGAAATCACACACACAATCATAAATTACAAGAGGACACAAGATTTTTATGTGGAAACCCCAAAATGGGTAAAACCACAACCCAAATAAATTAGATAGATTGTTATTAGGATTCAAAACTTGGTACATATCCTTACTGATATTTAGTTGGTGGTATTATTTAGCTTGTTCTCCCTAATCTCTGCTTTTGCTTCTTCCTCCTCTACCTCTCGGTTCTCCAACTGCAGATGTAGCAATCAAATCCTAATAATGTGTTGTTTAAAAATATCTCAAAATGTGTTGTACAAATAGCCCTCACAATGTGTTGTGCAAAAAAACCCTCACAATGTGTTGTGCAAAAATCCCTCACCATGTGTTGTTCAAAAAAAGACCCTTTCTTAAATGAGTGTTGTTATTTAAAACTAGCCCCTTTTCTTAAATGAGTGTTGGTATTTATAACCAATCCATTTTCTTAAATGAGTGTTGATATTTATAACCCACTCATTGAATTCTAGAAGTTAGCACCACAACCCAATTTGTGTCATCATCCATGACAATTTGACAAATTATTGGTTTCACCTTCACTAGTCTCTAGTTCATCATAAGTGCCATGACAAAATAATTCCCACCGTCTCTAGAAGTGACAAAGGTAACTCACACCACTTCCAAGAGATAGTCCACCCTACAAATCGACCAGAGTTTTCCTTAGTAGATGTTTTAAAGACATGGAAAAAAAATATAGAGAAGAAAATAGGCATCATATAGGAATAAAAAAAAGTAGATCAGTAAGACATTATTGGTGTAAAATCTTCAACTTCTACAATGCATGTGATCTTGTAGTCCCAACTATTGAAAAGAGAGGAAATTGTTTATTATCGAAGCACTTCCAATAGATTCAAGTAGGTTGGCCACTACTCCTATTGACTACACTTTCATAATGTCTACCTTAGAATTTTCAAGGACCAACCCTTCCACATAAAAGAATTAATGAAATAGTATGAAAGCATTGAATTAGTTGGTGAAAGATAAGCAAATCCAAGTGATGTGGTTATAGCAAGACCTCAAAATGCTTAAAAAAATAAAAAATAGTGATATAAGGGAACAAGTAGCCAAGAAGGAGGAAATAGAAAAATAATTGGATGAACTAAAAGGGTAACTAGCATAGGAGAAGGATTAATTGAAGCAATAATTTTAAAAAGAAGAAACAAGACTTTAAATTCCAACTTGTTTAACTAAAGGTAACAATGCAAAGCAAGGATGAATATATTTACAAGTCCAAAAAGATAAGTGAAGAATTGGAGAAAATATATAATATGGAAACGAATACCTCAATAGTTAAGTATGTTAAGTCCCTAAGGGACAAAGTACATGTTGAGGTCATGTAGGCCAAGGCATACTTCAAAGAATATGAAGCCTTGTTTGATCAAACTTTAGTGGTAATCTAATGGGTGGAAAATGATGATGGCAAGATACGTTGAAGTGCTCCTTTAATTGCACAAAATATCTAATGAATAGGTAAAGCATATGGGTATGTTATATAATAAGAAAATAAACAAGCTGTAGACACCAAACTACAGCCACTAATCCTCCATCCTAACCATTCCACCACCCACTTGTCCACCATACACCCTTCCCGCCAATTATTTGGCCCAAATCCACATTTCCCGCCATCCATTCCACCATTTTAACCCTTTCCCGCCATTTCCTAGCCTAATTGGGATTATTTTAATATTATTTTATATTATTTAATATTTAATATAATATTTTATATTATATTATAATATATTTATTATAAAATATGTATTTATAAAATAAATTAACCACAACCATCCGATACATTCTAATCTCCACCATCCATATTCATTAATCCATGTCACATGCAAAAAGTAATCTCAACCTTAGGATCTAATTTAATCTTAGCCACACGATCAAAAGTGTATGGCTAAAACCCTAATAAAACCCTAAGGTTGGATTATAAGTAGGGGCATTTGCAAATGCCCAAACCATGGAGCTAGAACTTGAATCCATTGGAACCTTGAGAATTAGACATTTGCACCTTGGAGGAATTATTGGTGAAGCCCTAGCATAGAATTATGAAAATTTGAAGCCCTAGCTCACCAACAAGACTTCTGCTATTCCATACGTCCTCCATTCATCCTCCATTGCCGTCACAACCCCCATCCATCCACCACATTCATCACCATCACCTAGATCTGCTTCTGCAGATTATGCCCTAACCTGCAGGTGCCATCCAGAGCTTGCGAGGCTTGCTATAGAGCCTTCGAAGCACTCACCAGAGCCTGTTGTATACCGCAGGCACACTCCAGAGCCTGTTGTATCCCGCAGGTGCACGCTAGAGCCTGTGAAGCTCGCATCAAAGCCTGCCAAGTGCACGTCCGAGCCTGCTGCAGCTACAAAAATGCGAATCTGATCCTGCTACACCATGCCATCAGAAATAACTGAACCAAAGCAAGGTATATCTCATTTTAATGTATTTTATTTAACAATTTGTTGATCTTGCATGCTCTCTTGCTTCATTATTAAACTAGGGTTTTATTGATGTCCAAGGGCCTCACACTATGGAGCCCTCATAGGTATTACTAACTCCCTTTGTTATATTTTGTGTATGTAGATCTACAAATTTCACACATTTTTTGACGACTTTTGAAGTTGGAGTGGCCCAACCTTAGATATTTGAAGCCCACTCAACTTGTTGGAATCAAGAACACACCCAAATATGAAGATACTTTTGTTGTTGTTAGCTAGGATTTCGGAGAACCCTAGCACCATTGTAATCTATTGTATCAAATATTCGCATGGAACACTGATTGTAACAAAGGAGTTTATCGGTTCCCCCCTATTTTATTGAATATATTCTTTTGTGCAATTTTTGTGTCTCACTGCAGTATTTGGTTTTCTGTTATTCTATTTTTAGTGTCGTGTTCTTGCATTCAAAAATGGTGATCATGGTGGGACCCCACAAGGGTTTCATGATTTGATATATCTACCTTGCTAACTTAATTTTATTTTTGTTCATTACAGGATTTGCAGAAACGTAAATGTCATCGCTAGGGTTTCTGAAGCATTCTATAGCAGTTTTAGAGATCGCGTAGGCGCTCTTCCACACTATGCAGGTGCTCTTGTGCACCTAGCAGGTGCTCTATTGTGCCTATGCAAGCATCCAGCTGCACCTGGCATTAATTTTGAGTAGAGCTGAGGCTTCCAAGTGAGTTTTGTAACCCTAGTTCTTCATTTAACGATTTACGTATTCTATTTTTTGTTGTTGTTTTTCACTGTTTTTGGGCTTAACATTAAGTAATCTGGGAAAGAATCTGTAGTAAGTTACATTTAGGGTTTGTGTGTGTTTCATTATATCGAATGCATTTATTGTCCTAAAATTTATAGATATAGGTGATTGTATTTTTTAGTGCATATGAAACATAAAAGCATCCTAGATCTTGCATTTTAGGGTTAAATATCACTTTAATTTTGTATATCTAGATAGGAACAACATTTTGATGCATAAAGTAATCCTGCCCTAGGATGGACCTTTTGGTAGAGAGGTGGACGAACCCTCCGGTTTCTCTTGTGATTTTAATCACTTGTAGGCAGGGGATTTTAAGGGTGTACTCTTCACTCTTTAGGTGAAATTTGTGTCTTTGTGTTGGCTTCTAATTTAGATTAGTGAAGTTAGTAATATTTAATATTGCTTACACACCATAGAGAACAAGAAATCTAATAAAATAAATCACACACATGTGCACGCTCCACTTTTTAACAGTAATAGTTGGATTTCATCACCAACTATTGCTTAAGGTTTGGTGACGGTGGCATTCATCTCCATCCATCAAATCTCTGCCCCTAGACACCATAGGACTACCCCCGAGAAAAAATTTTGGAGGTCATTACCAACAAGAATCTCGTTGCCCCAACCAGCCATAGTTTTTATCTTTGTTTTTCATTAAACAAGATTAAGTTACATCAAAACACACAAGCCAACAATTCTAAAAGGAACTTCACATTAATGAAATAAAATAATTAATGAAAAAGGTAATCCACACAAGGTGAAACCTAGGATTGGTTGTTTTCTTTGCTTTAAATTTTGGAAAGGTTGTTAATTTGTGTGATTTATATAAGCTTAAAATATTTGGTTTTATTACTTTATGGTGCTAACACGAAAACAAAAGAAAATAATAAACCAAAGTAGTTTAATGGAAAACAATTCCCATGAGCCCGCTACTTCAGTGGCCCCATACAATATGGTTTAGACCACTTTGTTTGGATCATCCCATCCACCCCACTCTCAAGTAGAGACACATTCACACAATGTGGAGACAGCCACCACCTACATAGACATGGATAGAGTCTAGACCCTTTACAAGGCTTCTAACTATGTATTAGAACCCCTTAGCCAAGAAGGTTTGGAATAATCTGAATTGGCTACCACCTACCTTGCCCAAGGATATCCTAATTCAAGTTACGAATGTGGTATACCTTCCTCCATGAGGTAACCACCGCAAAGCCCAAGTGTTCCAAACACTTACCTCACATCCACCTATACCAACGCCTTGTATGAGGAGTATGTCAATGCTGCCTCACAAGTCCCTAGCCTCCAAGTTGTAACATCAAACACAACTTGCACCATACCCTTGTCCTCTCATCCATCATCATCCTCACCTTCATCATCTCACTTAGCCAACATGACCATGTCATGCACTCCTCCATCATCTCACTTAGCCAACATGACCATGTCATCCACCCCTCCATCATCTCACTTAGCCAACATGACCATGTCATCCACCCCTCCATCATCTCACTTAGCCAACATGACCATGACTAATCACCCATCATCATTGACTCATCCATCATCCTATCCAACCATAACCCCATAATTCGACACATGGTCAAATCAAGAACTTACGGATACATTAGGGCTTATCAATAGGTTGCTTTCACAACGAACAAAAGGAAAACAATCAGTTCACATAGACCCTATGACACAAGGAGTTCCAAATCAACCTCCGCTTACTAATCAAAATTCAGCATGGGTCCCTCAATATTACATAATGTCCATCCCCAATCTACCACCACTTCACACATCCACCATACTAATCAACATTACCACTAACCAACAACACAATCCATTTATCCATCATCATCTTCATCAATCATCCCCATATTTCAACCATCAATCTTCTCCACATACCCAACCTAATTCATTCCACAACACCATATTGGTCACACCCCAACATCTACCATCTAGCCCATCAACCACCCATCACATAATCTAAGGTCCTCATATTCCAGCAGAAGATCTTAGATTCGAGGCAACGCAAAAGCAAATCGATCAGTTGATGTAAAACTCACCAGGGGTAATGAGCCAAAAGCTCACATGCCACTAATCCTCCATCCTAACCATTCCACCACCCACTTGTCCACCATACACCCTTCCCACCAATTATTTGGCTCAAATCCACATTTCTCGCTATCCATTCCACCATTTTAGCCCTTTCCCGCCATTTCCTAGCCTAATTGGGATTATTTTAATATTATTTTATATTATTTAATATTTAATATAATATTTCATATTATATTATAATATATTTATTATAAAATATGTATTTATAAACTCAATTAACCACAACCGTCCGATCCATTCTAATCTCCACCCTCCATATTCATTAATCCATGTCACATGCAAAAAGTAATCTCAACCTTAGGATCTAATTTAATCTTAGCCACACGATCAAAAGTGTAAGGCTAAAACCCTAAGAAAACCCTAAGGTTGGATTATAAGTAGGGAAATTTGCAAATGCCAAAACCCTAGAACTAGAACTAGAATCCATTGGAACCTTGAGAATTAGACATTTGCACCCTGGAGTAATTATTGGTGAAGCCCTAGCATAGAATACAAAAAATCTAAAGCCCTAGCTCGCCAACAAGACTTTTTTTGTTCTAGTCGTCCCCCATTCACCCTCCATCGCTATCACAACCCTCATCCATCCACCATGGTCATCACCATCACCTAGATATACTTCTACAGATTCTACCCTAACCCACAAGCACCATCTAGAGCTTGCGAGGCTCATTGCAGAGCCTGTGAAGAGCTCACAAGAGCCTACTGTATACCACAGGTGCACTCGAGAGCCTGTTGAATCTTGTAGGTGCATTCCAGAGCTTATGGAGCTCGCATCAAAGCCTACCAAATGCACGTCCGAGCCTATTGCAGCTATAAAAACATGAATTTGAGCCTGCTACACCATGCCATCAGCAATAATTGAACCAAAGCAAGGTATATCTCATTTTAATGTATTTTATTTAAAAAAAATTGATATTGCATGCTCTCTTGCTTCACTATTAAACTAGGGTTTTATTGATGTCCGAGGGCCTCACACTATGGAGCCCTCACAGGTATTACTAACTCCCTTTGTTTTGTTTTGTGTATGCAGATCTACAAATTTCACACATTGTTTGACGGCTATTGAAGCTGGAGTGGCCCAACATTGGATATCTAAAGCCCACTCAACCTATTGGAATCAAGGACACACCCAAATTTGAAGACACTTATGTTGTTGTTAGCTAAGGTTTCAGAGAACCCTAGCGCCATTATAATCTATTGTATCAAATATTCACATGGAACACTGATTGTAACAAAGGCATTTATTGAATCACCCTTATTTTATTGAATATATTATTTTTTGCAATCTTTGTGTCTCACTGCAGTATTTTGTTTTTTGTTATTCTATTTTAAGTGTCGTGTTCTTGCATTCATAAATGGCGATCATGGTGGGACACCACAAGGGTTTCATGATTTGATAGATCTACCTTACTAACTTAATTTTATTGTTGTTCGTTGCAAGATTTGCAAAAATGTAAAATTCATCGTATTCATCGCTAGGGATTCTAAAGCATTCTGCAACAGTTCCAGAGATCACATAGGCGCTCTTCCATGCCACACATGCGCCCTTGTGTGCCTAGCAGGCGCTCTACCATGCCTACGCAGGTGCCCAGCTGCACCTGGCATTAATTTGGAGTAGAGTTGAGGCTTCCAAGTGAGTTTCGTAACCCTAGTTCTTCATTTAACAATTTACGTATTCTATTTTTTGTTGTTGTTTTTCACTGTTTTTGGGCTTAACATTAAGTAATCTAGGAAAGAATCTATAGCAAGTTACATTTAGGGTTTGTGTGTGTTTCATTATATCGAATGCATTTCTTGTCCTAAAATTTGTAGATCTAGTCCAAAGAATGTACATATGCCTCACTAGCTTGAAGACGTCGTAAATCCATCTGATGTCGTCGCTCCTTCACTAAAATATTTTCCTAGAGACTCGTAACTATCTCCTAATCGCTAGTCCTTGTCGCTGTCGCTGTCCGCTCTACCTCTAGCTGAGTTATAGTCTCCCTTGCCTCCCTCTGAGACTCAAGCATAGTCTCTCGCTCCTCGTTTAGTTGCTCTAGCTCCACCCGTAGCATGGCTACCTCAAAGATCTCACCCATCTCCTCATCATCCTCCATCTCTCCCTCTACCAAGCACACCTCGGGAGCCTGTGTGGCTACTCCCCTCGACTGCCTCTAACCCGTGGATCATTGGGGCCTCGTCCTCTTCTAAGTCATCCTCTATCCCATAGTTGTTGCATCTGCACATGCAACCTTTGGCACCCATATTAGTTGGGCACAAAACCAATCCACATACTCCAAAGTCACCCCAACATCATCCACATCGGGGATCTCAATCTCCTCATCATCCTCAATCACCATTCGCCATGGCTCTGCACATGGTAGCATCCCCTCATCTCGTTGGCATCGATACAACACCGGCTCATCTGGCACATCCTGAGGTAATCCAAATTGCCTCAACACCCGTGAGTACTGGAAGTACTCCACTTCCTCATCCCATGGCCCAACCAACCATCGAGCCCGCCTCACTTGATGCAATTGCCTCCTATCTCCATCCCATATAGATCCTCACCATGGCCTCCATATCACATCTACCCAAGCCAAGCCTGACCACATGTCCTGGTACCACTGCCTAGTGTGTATCTCCCGACTCGGTTGAACCTCCTCAGCCATTGTCCATCTCCTAGCATAGGGCTCCCCTATCTGCCATGACTCACATGGCAACCCCTCGGGCCAAGCCATCACAAAATATTCCCAAGCCCAACACTGTAGGAGGAAGCTACAACCAATCCCCTTCCTCTCCCTCTGAATCACCTCATATAGCTCTCGATACAGCTGTGCCAACAAGGCAAGAGCCCATGCATACTCCTTCAGGTCGATGAATAAATCACTCACCAACCCTAATAGGTTCCAAGGAAACATGCACCCAGTGCTATTAGGTAGCACTATGTTCGCTAGTACAAACATGATCAAGGCAGGGAGTGCATCCAACTCCTTTACGTTATACATGCTCAAGTAGCATATCCCTCCATCCTCCATCCGGGCCTCTCGCCACTGATCCCCAAATATTCTCTCCATATCCACCTACTTATCCCTCCCAACCACCACCTTATCCCCTTTTATGGGCACCTTGAGAATGCGATAGACATCCTCAAGAGTGATAGTAGCCTCCCCAGTTGGTAGCTAGAACATCCCCCTATCTAGGTCCCACCTCTCTATCAAAGCAGAGAGATACCCCTCATTAGCCCTCACTACATCAAGCCTCGCCACACCCTCCAGGCCCACCCTACCCAACAAGACCCACTCATCCTCTGAAATCTTCTTCCTCATTCCTGGAATGAGAGGAGAGAAGCAATGTCGAGGCTCAATATCCCTTAAATGCAACAACAAAAACACTTTATTAGCATTAAAACTATGTTGAAAAAAATTAAAAAATAAAAACAAAAGACAAAACAATTTTTTTTTGCACAAAGGGAACAAATGATATTACCAGGACAAAGGGTGTCCCCACTCCACCAGCAGCATCAAGGCCCTCTACCGCCAACACCTCACTTTGCCACACTCACTAGCCTCACAAACTCACTTTACTCCTAAAATGCAGCTCCTCCAAGTCAACAACACATGAATGAGCCTAAAAGTTTACTCAAAAAGATTTTTATAGCTTTTCTTAGCGCATTTAGGCGTAGACCTATGCCTACAAATCACGAGCATGGTTGTACTCCTAAAAGTGCACTCAAGCGCACGCGGGAACCTACAAAACACGCCAGGTGCAGTCGCACGCCTGGCAACCAATAAGCATGAAGGTAAAAAACCTCAAAATAGTAGCATCCCTCATCCAACATGCACAAAATTTCATCCACACATCATGCACGTCATAAAATTTGATTTTGAAAAAACATAAATAGTTTTGCATGCATATTTTGCGAGACCAAGACCAATTTCTACACAAACACATATCATATTGCAAAACATAACAATCAAGGTCAAAATTTCACAAAATCACCATTCCACAATTCATCACCATATGCTTCATCATCCCATCCACTTTCATGCATGTTAGAGTTGATTCGATCGCTAAATCACTCATATTTGCCACAAAGCACCGCAAATACCAAAAGCAAAAATCAATCAACTCCATTTTATCGGGTTAAGACAATAAGAAGTGAACCTTGTATCTAGTATGTTATTCTATAAACTTGGCAATTGTAGCGATAGTAATCCATGCAATTCGGCAATATGAATAGCCTACAATAAGGACGCTTCAACAAGATCATTACCATCATCTCATCATCACAAATCACAATCATATTTGGCACCTCACACTTTGAGTACAACCTTGCCAAGAATAATTTGCTCACAATCAATCATTGATGTCCTTGTCTGTGGGGCAAGAAAACATAGACAAACCACAATCATAAATACTCATTCACCTGACAATAGTCATAATACAAGACACCGATAAGTTTTATTGGTTCCATCATGGAATTGGCAAAGATATTTCCATAGCCAATACCCAACCCCTATGTTGACTTAGTCAACATGCATCTCCATATCTTGCATACTCAATGACGCCATTACGGTAGCTTATTCAACAACATCGAATCAACCCAAAGTTTGGGGCAACCACATTACATTATGATTTTCCCATGATGGGATACATCTCACATGATCATAACAACTATATTGGACAAAATACTCTCTCCACCATTGGGGCAAAATTGGTATCACATTTTACATCATTCATATCATCCACAATCACATGGTATTATACACCAACCTATTTTCCACCATTGAGGCAAAAAAGGTATCGCATTTTTACATCATTCATATCATCCACAATCACATTGCTTTTCACACCATTCATTCATCAATTGCACAAATCCACCGCATCATTCATCATTTGCACAAAATTTTCAATTGGCTTGTGAGATACATTCATAACTCATTCGCCAATTGAGGGGGTAAGCTACAAAATTCCAAAAATTCTTTATTCTTTTGTCTTCAACATCGGTGTTCAAATCCAATGATAAAGAGAAGCTGCTTCTGTGCCCATAGCCCAAATAGGTGTCTCGTATTTTTGCACCATATTTGTTTTTCACGCAATATGGTACAAAAAGGGGCATCTATAGACACCAAACTACAACCACTAATCCTTCATCCTAACCATTACACCACCCACTTGTCCACCATACACCCTTCCCGCCAATTATTTGGCCCAAATCCACCTTTCCCGCCATCCATTCCACCATTTTAGCCCTTTCCCTCCATTTCCTAGCCTAATTGGGATTATTTTAATATTATTTTATATTATTTAATATTTAATATAATATTTTCTATTATATTATAATATATTTATTATAAAATATTTATTTATAAACTCAATTAACCACAACCGTCCGATCCATTCTAATCTCCATTGTCCATATTCATTAATCCATGTCACATGCAAAAAGTAATCTCAACCTTAGGATCTAATTTAATCTTAGCCACACAATCAAAAGTGTAAGGCTAAAACCCTAAGAAAACCCTAAGGTTGGATTATAAGTAGGGGCATTTGCAAATACCCAAACCTTGGAGCTGGAACTGGAATCCATTAGAACCTTGAATATTAGACATTTGCATCCTGGAGGAATTATTGGTGAAGCCCTAGCATAGAATCCTAAAAATCTGAAGCCCTAGCTTGCCAACAAGACTTTTGTTGTTCTAGACGTACCCCATTCATCCTCCATCATTGTCATAGCCCCGATCCATCTGATGTATTCATCGCCATCACTTAGATATGTTTCTGTAAATTTTTCCCGAACTTGCAGGCGCCATCTAGAGCTTGCAAGGCTCGTTGTAGAGCCTACGAATCACTCACCAGAGCCTGCTATATATCGTAGGCACACTCTAGAGCCTACTGTATCCTACAAGTGCATGCCATATCCTACGAAGCTCACATCAGAGCCTATCAAGTGCGCGTCAGAGCTTGTTGCAGCTACAGAAACACGAATCTGAGCCTGCTATACTATGCCATCAACAATAACTAAATCAAAGCAAGGTATATCTCATTTTAATGTATTTTATTTAACAATTTGTTGATCTTGCATGATGCTATTTTTTGCTGCTATTTTTTTTATGGTTTTAGGCTTAACTGAGGGTTTATGTGTGTTTCATTATATCGAATGCATTTCTTGTCTTGAAAGTTGTATATCTAGCCCAAAGAATGTATGTATGCCTCACTAGCTCGAAGACGCTGCAAATCCATCTGATGTTGCAGCTTTGCTAAAATATCTACCTGGAGCCTCATAACTGTCTCTTGATCGCTAGCCATTGTCGTTGCCCGCTCTACCTCTGCCGAGCTATAGTCTCCCTAGCCTCCCTCTGAGACTCAAGCATAGTCTCTCACTCCTTACGTAGCTACTCCAACCCCACCCACAGCCTGTCTACCTCGGATATCTCACCCATATCCTCATCATCCTCCCTCTCTCCCTTTGCTAAGCACACCTCGGGAGCCTGTGAGGTTGCTCCCCTCGACTACCTCTGACCCATTGATTGTTGGGGCATCATCCTCTTTGGAGTCATCCTCGATCTCGTAGCTATCGCATCCGCACCCGCAACCTTTGGCACCCATATTGGTTGGGAACCAAACCACTCCACATACTCTGAAGTCACCCCAACATCATCCACATCGAGGATCTCAATCTCCTTATCATCCTCAATCACCATTCGCTATGGCTCCGCACATGGTAGCATCCCCTCATCTCGTCGACGTCGATACAACACTGACTCATCTGGCACATCCTGAGGCAATCTAAATTGCCTCAACACCCGCGAGTACTAGAAGTACTCCACCTCCTCATCTCGTCGCCCAACCAACCATCAAGCCTGCCTCACTCGATGTAGTTGCCTCCTATCTCCATCCCATATGGTTCCTCGCCATGGCCTCCATATCACATTTGCCCGAGCCAAGCCCGACCACATGTCCCGGTACCACTGCCTAGTGTGTATCTCCCAACTTGACTGAACCTCCTCAGCCACCACCCATCTCCTAGCATAGGTCTCCCCCATTCGCCATGACTCACATGGCAACCCCTCGAGCAAAGCTATCGCAAAATACTCCCAAGCCCAGCACTGTAGGAGGAAGCTACAACCAATGCCCTTCCTCTCCCTATGAATCACCTTATATAGCTCTTGATACAGCTGTGCCAACAAGGCAAGAGCCCATGCATACTCCTTAGGGTCGATGAGTAAATCACTCACCAACCCCAATAGATTCCAAGGAAACCTGCACCCAGTGCTATTAGGTATCACTATGTTCGCTAGCACAAACATGATCAAGGCAGGGAGTGCATCCAACTCCTTTGCCTTGTACATGCTCAAGTAGCATATCCCTTCATCCCTCATCCGGGCCTCTCGCCACTGATCCCCAAACATTCTCTCCATCTCTGGCTTCTTATCCCTCTCAACCACCACATTCTCCCCTTCTATGGGTACCTTGATAATGTGATAGACATACTCAAGAGTGATAGTAGCCTCCCCAGTCGGTATCTAGAACGTCCCCCTATTTGGGTCCCACCTCTCTATCAAAGCATAGAGATACCCCTCATTAGCCCTCACTACATCAAGCCTCGCCAAACCCTCCAGGCCCACCCTATCCAACAATACCCACTCATCCTCTAAAATCTTCTTCCTCATTCCTGGAACGAGAGGAGATACGAGATTTCAAGGCTCAATATCCCTTAACTACAACAACAAAAACACTTTGTTAGCATTAAAACTATGTTAAAAAATAAAATAAAAGATAAAACAATTTTTTTTTTGCATAAAGGGAACAAATGATCTTACCGGGACAAAGGGTGCCACCACTCCACTAGCAGCATCAAGGCCCTCTGTCACCATCGCCTCACTTCACCACACTCACTAGCCTCATGTTGAGTGGTGTTTTCACCCAATTGTGAAAGCACACTCTCCGGTAGGATCTGAGTCCAAAAATCCTCTGCTTGCAAAGAAAGTAACTTTCTCCAAGGTTCCTGTTATGCTTAAATAATGCTATTCAAATGAAATGCTAGGAATATCTTAGGGTTTGCAAGTGGATGTTAACAAGGGGCACTGATGGTTTATTTAATTTGAATTTCTAGTGGACCCAAAGTGAATAAATCTATTCTAATCTTCAATTCTGATGGATTTTCAATTGTTTATTCGGATACTGTAATTAAACCGCAAGAAATAAAGCAAGGGTTTGAAAAATAAAGAAAAGTAAATGGAAATAAGACTAAACTACGGTCGAATATCTGCCATCAATTCGATGAAACCGAAGATAATGAGGTTTTATGCATGCAACCTAACCTAATGAACCTGCAAACTCGCACAATCCAAATAAGCTAGGTGCGGGCTTCTAGGGTTTCTACTGTAATTCCAGATTTAGGCATTCGCATGAAGCAACCAAGAGCACTTGCATTAAACTTCACCTAAAAGCCTCAAAAATCTGGAATGAATGATAAACATTAAATCATGCATGCAAAAAATGACTCCTTCTTTCTCATCAATAAGATGCCAACACTCTGTATTTCTGTATTAAATGATGTGTCAATTACATTCAAAGAATGTTCCAGGCATAAATATTCCGGAACAAAAAGAAGGAAATTGCCCAAGTGCAGGCCCGAAATGGCATGAAGCCCTTGTCTCCGCAACTCGCAATCGGCAATTTCCAACCCCTCTTTCAATCTGCACTTCTGGCTTTATACTAACGAAAACGGCTCTTCGATTCTCCCTGTGTCGCTTTGTTTCATCTTCCTGCATGTGACCCTTCAACTTCCCTTTCTTTTCGTTGCTTTTGACTCAGTCGATGCCGAGACCTTTGAAATCCTTCGTTGCATGTAACGCTTCTGCAACTCTGACATCTGTACGCCACGTGTCCTACGTTTTCTGTGCCTTTTGTAACGTTTTCCTGTGCAAATCACGACAAAAACTGCATGCAGCCTGTTCACCTTCCTAGCCGCGAAAACGTGACATGTCGCGAAATCGTGACATGTCGCGATATCGCGACGCCCTCCTCGTTCGTATGCCTTCGGCCGCTTTCTGTCGCGATATCGCGACGTTTTTCACCTTCGGACCTTCATGCCGCTTTCTGTCGCGATATCGCGACGTTTTTCACCTTCGGACCTTCATGCCGCTTTCTGTCGCGATATCGCGACGTTTTTCACCTTCGAACCTTCATGCCGCTTTCTATCGCGATATCGCGACATTTTCACCTTCGAACCTTCATGCCGCTTTCTGTCGCGATATCGCTACCGATTTCTTTTTTAAGCCTCCTTTCCACAAACTGTAGCGAAATCGCTACCGTTTTTTCCTTCGGACCTTCTTGCCGCAAACTGTCGCGATATCGCTACCGCTTTTTCCCTCCGTACATTTTGTCAAAATTCTCCATATCCTACCACCACTTTCCAACTTACAACGTCACGAATATCGCTACCATTTTCTCCTTCGGGCCACTTTGCCAAAACACGTCGCAAAATCGCGACCATTTTCCTCCGTACACTTGCCAAAACACGTCGCAAATCGCGACCATTTCATCATCCTTTTCTCTCCGTCTGCAAAACACGTCGCGAAATCGTGACACTTTTCATCATCCGTACGCTTCCAAAACACGTCGCGAAATCATGACACTTTTCATCATCCGTACGCTTCGGCAAAACACGTCACGAAATCGCGACCATTTTCATTCTTTTCCAGCGGCATGTCGCGATTTCGCGACACCTTTTCTTTTCTTCTCAACGACATGTCGCGATTTCGCTACACCCTTTCACTCTTTTCCAGCGATATGTCGCGATTTCGTGACAACTTTCAATTTTTCTTTTCTTTCTCCTTTTCGGCAGCGATGGAGCTACATGTCGCGATTTCATGACACTTTCCTATTTTCGGCAGCGATGGCGCGACAAGTCGCGATTTTGCGACATGTCGCGATTTCACGACACTTTCAACACTTAGGCATTTTTTTCTCTTTTCTTCAATTTTAGCATCTGGGTCACCGAGATTCTTCTCTGCAAGCCTGCAAAAAGGTGGGTCCCCAATTTTGGGGTGTGTTGTGGATCAACCACAACAAATGGCGACTCTAGTTGTCAAATGCTCTTGAGCATTTTAGTAAGAACCCAACCTGAAACATATCACAAACTCGCAAACATATGTTAGCACATAAGCAAAATAACAAATGCCCAAAGATCAGAAGTACATGAATCATCAGAATCATCAAGTATTAGCTCAGTGTGTGCAATGTGTTTTCATTCCCTATCGTTTGAAATTGATCAACATTCCATTATCAGTTTTGCATGAATGCATATGTGGGATGGTGAATGATTTGTGTACCCTAATGAATGTGCAAGGAGATTTTGCTTTCATAAAAGGCATGGTCCTTCTTCTATTATTATGTACAAGCATTCAAGATTGCCAAACCCTCTTAGGATCCACTAATTCATTACCTTATTGTATCCCAAAGTTGGTTACGAGTCTCTACCATCTAGAACCCATGTGCAAGTGAATGTGAAATCAGAACTTTGGGGAATCAGACTCCCAACCAACCGAGATGAGAGTTTAACCCTATCCTTACTATTCTGATTTAGAGTTCATTACCTCACTTTAAGCAAAATAATTAAACCAGTTATGGAAGAAATGGTCATGCTAGTCTAACCCTCTAGACAATCAGTGGTCTTGTTTTTTAGGCAAGACATGATGCCATGCATGGGCATATCTAACCCCACAATCCAAAACTTATCTCCATTTCTTTGGACCTTGGGGATGACTACCCATCCCTTGCTAGAGGACAAGTAGTACAATCCTTACAATCCAAAATAAAGATGAGATGGGAAAAATTTATTCTTTTACTTCTTGGACCTTGGGGATGACTACCCATCCTGGCTAGGGACACGTAGTACGATCCTTGCAATCCAAATTTTAGATGAAAACATTAATTTTGTTGCTTAGACCTTGGGGATGACTACTCATCCTTTGTAGAGGACAAATAGTACGATCCTTACAATCCAAGACTGATTATGAAATGAGACATAAGAGCTTTGGGGAATCGGATTCTCAACCAACCGAGATGAGAATTTATACCCTATCCTTACTACTCCATGTGGGTCAAATCAAAGCTTTGGGGAATTGGATCCTCAACCTAAGTTCGATGAGGATTTAACCCTATCCTTACTACTCTGATTTTAGGCTTTTAAGCTCTATGGAAGTGATCAAAACCACTGTTTTAAGGATCATGCTGCATAAATAGGATAGACATGAAATACTTCTTTCGCCCAACCCTTTTCTTCCAAGTTAGGTTTTGATCATTTTGCTCAAGATCCTTTTTAATGAATGAGACGTGCTTGGTTCTAGATATCTCAAGACTCGGTTTCCAACCTTAGGATTTTTCTTATATTTATGTTATAACACAATCCTAAGAGGATTTGACATACTTTAATGACTTGCACCTAAGATGCATATGCAACTAAGATGAAATATATGTAAAGTGAGATGGAACATGAATGCATTATCTCTTGAAATGCAAATGAAATGATTTGTCATGCAAAACTGACTCTTTCATGCATCACAAGTTTCAAACGATGTAATTAAATTGCTTGTGTTACTTGTGGAGCTTTTACAAGACAATTCCAATATTTCATGTTCTCCTAGTCTTAAGCATAAGTTGACATCTCAATTTTATTTTATTTTATTTTATTTTTTATTTTTTTATAAAAACAAACAAAGCATGCCAATTGAAATCAAACACACAACTTAAATCATGATTAAACTAAGGATCCAAAAAATAAAATTTGAAAAACACAAACCAAAACCAAAACCCAAACACAATCCCAAAAACAAAAACTTGAAAGCCCACACCAAAAAACCAAAAATTATATACACTATTGTACAAGATGATGCCAAGCTTGGACTATTACTTTCCTGGATCCCAAACATGATTAGAATATATCAAAAAACATATGACACAATACACATGCCAAATTTTGTAGGAATCCAACAACAATAAGATCAAACCGAGCAATGCAACAAATTTCAACTTGCCATGCTCACCATTCCACTTTGATTTAGTTCTATTACCAACGTCATAGGTGAGATTCAAATCAAATTGGTTAGACAATAGTTGATATTCAATTTTATCTTGTCTATTCTTTAAAGTGCAAGTTTCATCGTTCCCTTCATGATTTAGAAGTAGGCTTTCTTTTTCAAATGTGAGATGTTGCAAACAAGAGCCTATTTCTAAAAATCTTGACTTCAAATCATTTTCCAGGATTTTAAAGCAATCAAAATCATTCAAAACTTGACAAGCATCAACAAAGTTTGGCATTTCCTCATTAATGATGTTAGCATCCAAAGGGACATCATGTGACCTATCACTTGAAATTTTTGTAGCTACTACCAAAGGTACAGATTTCCCCTTGTCATCCATACTCAACCCATCATGATTAAAATTTATCATAACTTGATGAGTATTAGTAGCCTTTTCTTTTTTCTCTTTGTCTTCTTCATCATCCAATACCTGTTCAAAAACACCAAAGTTAGGCACCCAATCAAACATGCGTCCATATTTTTCAAAACAAGAGCCTAATTTTTCAAGATATATGTCACGTGACACCTTTCCCCGATCAATGGCTTGAGTTGCCCCAAACTCCATATTTTCATTAGGATCATCAGTAGCATCTAACCCACACCACTTAGGTTTTGTAATTTCATCATTTTGAGATGGCATAGACATTGTAGAAACAATAGGTGGATCAAGATTTTTGATTTCTTGCCCCCCAAGGGGAACAAAAACAATTGATTCTCCTTCTTCATCCATGGTAGTAGAATCATTATCCTTCTCCAACCCTTGATGAGATTCCAAGGCTTCTTCCAAAACATTCTCAGATTGTGCAGGACTTGTAATATCCTCATATGAAAGGGCAATTGTATTATCCTGCATATCAATAGGCACATAAACTCCATTAGAAGGTTTGGAGTGAGCATACTCTTCCCAAGAATCATAACAATCATCTTTCAAGATCAAATTGTGATGCTCAACTATTTCTTTATCATCTTTTAATTCATCAACATGTTTCTCATCAAATTTATCTTCTCCTTCCTTAGATGGTTCAATTACTTCCAAAATTGGGTTATTGCTTGCATTCAAATTGATAAGGCTATCATAATCCACATGTGTAACCCATGATTCACGTTTAACATGATTTGGAAGGTGTGAATTTCCTATGCCATTACTTTCAACAATGTCATCCAATGTGTCATCCGAATCAGATTCATCCTCATAGAATTCATCTTTTGGTGAGTCAAGGGTTTCCAATCTATCACATGTTTCCATACGAGTTGGATCTAGTATTCCTCCCTTGCCTAAAATCATATTCCTATGAAAATCATTGAAATTGATTTTAGCAACATCTTTTGAATCAAGATGAGTATTTTGAAGTTGATTCATACTTAAGAAAGATGGTTGATCTTGCAAAGTAGGTTGAGGACTTTGAATTTGATTGAAGCATGGGAATGATTGTTGATTCTGAAATTGATTCACACTTGAACTTGGTTGTGATGGATAAATCATTGGGTGGGTAAAGGAGTTATTAAATGATTGAAGATTACATGATCCAAAACCCACACCATAATTTTGACAACTCCATTGTTGCTCAATTGCCATTGCTTGAGTATAGGCTTGTGACAAAGATGTGATTTGAGGCATCCCTCGCAAATATGTGGACATGGGTGAGTCAAGAGCATTGATGTATATTTGGAGAGCCATTTCTTCTTGAAGAGCATAAAATGTCACTAATTGAGCATATAATCCAAAGAATCTCTCGAGAAAATGACTTCACATTTTCACTTGGTCCTTTTCTAATATAGGCTAACTGATTGTACATGAGGATTGGGTCAACTTGCTTTTTGTTGAATTGATTGAGAAATGTTGCCTCTAGCCGAGCCCAAGAAGTGATAGACCCTAAAGGCAGACTTGTAAACCAATCATATGCCACTTTGTCCAAGGTATAAAGGAACATTTTACACGCAACATCATCATACCAACTCGTCAAGTGATTCACAACAAATTTGAATGCTTGAATATGTTCTTCTGCAGTATTTGTCCCATTAGACAAAAATTGAGGAAGACATCTCTCAAAACCAACGGGCAAATAATGTTGAATTCCCGGTATATTCAATGGGCTACCTGTCATCCACGGTGTAAACATAGCCATTCGTGAATGTTAAAGAATATAACTTTAATAGCCAAAAATTCCTTTTTTTTTTTTATTATTATTATATATATATATATATATATATATATATATATATATATATTTTAAAATCAAATTAAATCATATTATTCCTGTATGAACCATCAAAGCGTTAAGAACAGTGCATAGCAATCATAATAAAATAAACCGCTTCAGCCCTCCTTGACGAAACTCTCGATTATCATCAAGAAAACCTCGCAAGAGAAAAACAAATGCTGCAGTTTAGCCGTTTGTGAGATTTAATAAATGATTTCGAAATTAGATCAAAAAGATATTGCTCATGTATGAAAATCAAAATAAAATAAACCAATTCGTGCCCTCCTTCTAGCGCCAATCTGTTGAGTGGTGTTTTCACCCAATTGTGAAAGCACACTCTCCGGTAGGATCTGAGTCCTAAAATCCTCTGCTTGCAAAGAAGGTAACTTTCTCCAAGGTTCTCGTTATGCTTCTACCAATGATGTTGTTCAAATGAAATGCCAGGAATACCTTAGGGTTTGCAAGTGGATGTTAACAAGGGGCACTGATGGTTTATATAATTTGAATTTCTTAGTGGACTCAAAGTGAACAAATATATTCTAATCTTGAATTTTGATGGATTTTCAATTACTTATTCAGATACTGTAATTAAACTGCAAGAAATAAAATAAGGGTTTGAAAAATAAAGAAAAGTAAATGGAAATAAGACTAAACTACAGTCAGAATGCTGCCATCAATTCGATGAAACCGAAGATAATGAGGTTTTATGCATGCAACCTAACCTAATGAACCCGCAAACTCGCACAATCCAAATAAGCTAGGTGCTGGTTTCTAGGGTTTCTACTGTAATTCCAGACTCAGGCATTCGCATGAAGCAACCAAGAGCACTTGCATTAAACTTCACCTAAAAGCCTTATAAATCTGGAATGAATGATATAACATTAAATCATGCATGCACAAAATGACTCCTTCTTTCTCATCAATGAGATGCCAATACTCTGGTATTTTGTATTAAATGATATGTCAATTACATTCAAAGAATGTTCCAGGCATAAATATTCCAGAACAAAAAGAAGGAAATTGCCCAAGTGCAGGCCCAGAATGGCAAAAAGCCCTTGTCTCTGCAACTCTACAATCGGCAATTTCCAACCCCTCTTTCAATCTGCACTTCTGGCTTTATACTAACGGAAACGGCTCTTCGATTCTCCCTGTGTCGCTTTGTTTCATCTTCCCGCATGTGACCCTTCAACTTCCCTTTCTTTTCGTTGCTTTTGACTCAGTCGATGCCGAGACCTTTGAAATCCTTCGTTGCATGTAACGCTTCTGCAACTCTGACATCTGTACGCCACGTGTCCTGCGTTTTTTGTGCCTTCTGTAACGTTTTCCTGTGCAAATCACGACAAAAACTGCATGCAGCCTGTTCACCTTCCTAGCCGCGAAAACGTGACATGTCGCGAAATCGTGACATGTCGCGATATCGCGACGCCCTCCTCGTTCGTATGCCTTCGGCCGCTTTCTGTCGCGATATCGCGACGTTTTTCACCTTCGGACCTTCATGCCGCTTTCTGTCGCGATATCGCGACGTTTTTCACCTTCGGACCTTCATGCCGCTTTCTGTCGTGATATCGCGACGTTTTTCACCTTCGGACCTTCATGCCGCTTTCTGTCGCGATATCGCGACGTTTTTCACCTTCGGACCTTCATGCCGCTTTCTGTCGCGATATCGCTACCGATTTCTATTTTAAGCCTCCTTTCCACAAACTGTAGCGAAATCGCTACCGTTTCTCCTTCGGACCTTCTTGCCGCAAACTGTCGCGATATCGCTACCGCTTTTGCCCTCCGTACGTTTTGCCGAAACACGTCACGAAATCGCGACCATTTTCTCCTCCGGACCTTTCCAAACACCCGAAACGCACCACCCCCGACCAAACCGCATCGCGACCATTTTCTCCTTCGGGCCACTTTGCCAAAACACGTCGCGAAATCGCGACCATTTTCTCCATCCGTACGCTTTGCCAAAACACGTCGCGAAATCGCGACCATTTTCCTCATCCGTACGCTTCGGCAAAACACGTCGCGAAATCGTGACACTTTTCATCATCCGTACGCTTCGGAAAAACACGTCGCGAAATCGTGACACTTTTCATCATCCGTACGCTTCGGCAAAACACGTCGCGAAATCGTGACCATTTTCATTCTTTTCCAGCGGCATGTCGCGATTTCGCGACACCTTTTCTTTTCTTCTCAGCGACATGTCGCGATTTCGCTACACCCTTTCACTCTTTTCCAGCGATATGTCGCGATTTCGTGACAACTTTCAATTTTTCTTTTCTTTCTCCTTTTCGGCAGCGATGGAGCTACATGTCGCGATTTCGTGACACTTTCCTGTTTTCGGCAGCGATGGCGCGACAAGTCGCGATTTCGCGACACTTTCAACACTTAGGCATTTTTTCCTCTTTTCTTCAATTTTAGCATCTGGGTCACCGAGATTCTTCTCTGCAAGCCTGCAAAAAGGTGGGTCCCCAATTTTGGGGTGTGTTGTGGATCAACCACAACACCTCACAAACTCACTCCACTCCTCCGACGCAGCTCCTCAAAGTCAACAGCGCATGAATGAGCCTAAAAGTTTACTCATAAAGCTTTTTATAGCTTTCCTTAGCGCATTCAGGCGTAAACCTGTACCTGCAAATTACGAGTGTGACTGTGCGTCTGAAAGCACACTCAAGCACACGCGGGCGCCTGCAGAACATGCCAGGCATAGTCATGCACCTAGAAACCAATAAGCATGAAGGCAAAAGACTTCAAAATGGTAGCTCCCCTGATCCAACATGCACGAAATTTCATCCACACATCATGCACGTCATAAAATTTGATTTTATGAAAACACATAGTTTTGCATACATATTTGGTGAGACCAAGACCAATTTCTACACAAACACATATTGCATTGCAAAACATAACAATCAAGGTCAAAATTTCACAAATCACCATTCCACAATTCATCACCATATGCTTCATCATCCCATCCACTTTCGTGCATGTTGGAGTTGATTCGATCGCTAAATCACTCATCTTTGCCACAAAGCACAGCAAATCCCAAAAGAAAAATCAATCAACTCCACAATCAGTCACAACATTGCATGACTCCATCAAGTATTCTTCCATCATCATCTTTCATATATCACTCATCACACAACACATTTTATCTAGTTAAGTCAATAATAAGTGAACCTTGTATCTAGTATGTTATTCTATAAACTTAGCGATTGCAGAGATAGTAATCCATGCAATTCGGCAAGATGGATAGCCTATAATAAGGACACTTCAACAAGATCATTACCATCATCTCATTATCACAAATCACAATCATATTTGGTACCTCACACTTTGAGTACAACCTTGCCAAGAAAAATTTTCTCGTAATCATTCATTGATGTCCTTGTCTATGGGGCAAGAAAACACAGACAAACCACAATCACAAACACTCATTCACTTGACAACAGTCATAAAACAGGACACCGATAAGTTTGATTGGTTCCATCATGGAATTGGTGAAGATATTTCTATAGTCAATACCCAACCCCTGCGTTGACTTAGTCAGCCTGCATCTTCATATCTTGCATACTCAATGACGCCATTACGGTAGCTTATTCAACAGCATCGAATCAACCCAAATTTTGGGGCAACCACATTACATTATGATTTTCCCATGACGGGATACATCTCACATGATCATAACAACTATACTGGACAAAATACCCTCTCCACCGTTGGGGCAAAAACGGTATCACATTTTACATCATTCATATCGTCCACAATCACAAGGTATTATACACCAACCCCTTTTCCATCGTTGGGGTAAAAAAGGTATCACATTTTTACATCATTCATATCGTCCACAATCACATTGCTTTTCACACCATTCATTCATCAATTGCACAAATCCATCGCATCATTCATCATTTGCACAAAATTTTCAATTGTCTTGTGAGATACATTCGTAACTCATTCGCCAATTGAGGAGGTAAGCTACAAAATTCCAAAAATTCTTTGTTTTTTTTGTCTTCAACATTGGTGTTCAAATCCAATGACAAAGAGGAGTTGCTTTTGTGCCCATAGCCCAAGCAGGTGTCTCGTATTTTTGCACCATATTGTGTTTCACACAACATGGTACAAAAATGGGCATCTGTAGACACCAAACTACAGCCACTAATCCTCCATACTAACCATTCCACCACCCACTTGTCCACCATACACCCTTTTCACCAATTATTTGGCCCAAATCCACCTTTCTCGCCATCCATTCCACCATTTTAGCCCTTTCCTGCCATTTCCTAGCCTAATTGGGATTATTTTAATATTATTTTATATTTAATATAATATTTTATATTATATTATAATATATTTATTATAAAATATGTATTTATAAACTCAATTAACCACAACCGTCCGATACATTCTAATCTCCACCATCCATATTCATTAATCCATGTCAAATGCAAAAAGTAATCTCAACCTTAGGATCTAATTTAATCTTAGCCACACAATCAAAAGTGTAAGGCTAAAACCCTAAGAAAACCCTAAGGTTGTATTATAAGTAGGGGCATTTGCAAATGCCCAAACCCTAGAGCTGGAACTGGAATCCATTTTAACCTTGAGAATTAGACATTTGCACCCTGGAGAAATTATTGGTGAAGCCCTAGCATAGAATACTTAAAATTTGAAGCCCTAGCTCGTCAATAAGACTTATGCTATTCTAGACGTACCTCATTCATCCTCCATCGCCACCACATCCCCCATCCATACACCAAATTCATCGTCATCACCTAGATCTGCTTATGCAAATTTTGCCCTAACCTACAAGCTCCATCTAGAGCTTGCAAGGCTCACTACAGAGCCTGCGAAGCGCTCACTAGAGCCTATTGTATATCGCATATGTACTCCAGAGTCTGATGTATCCTGTAGGTGCACACCATAGCCTACAAAGCTCTCATTAGAGCCTGCAAAATGTGTGTTCGAGCCTGCTGCAGCTACAAAAATGCGAATTTGAGCCTCCTGCACCATGCCATCAGCAATAACTGAACCAAAGCAAGGTATATCTCATTTTAATGTATTTTATTTCACAATTTGTTGATCTTGCATGCTCTCTTGCTTCACTATTAAACTAGGGTTTTATTGATGTCTGAGGACCTCACACTGTGGAGCCCTCATAGGTATTACTAACTCCCTTTGTTCTATTTTGTGTATTCAAATCTATAAATTTCACACATTGTTTGACGGTTGTTGAAGCTGAAGTGGTCAAACCTTGGATATCTGAAGCCCAATCAACCTGTTGGAATCAAGGACACATCCAAATCTAAAGACATTTATGTTGTTGTTAGCTAGGATTTCGGAGAACCCTAGCACCGTTGTAATCTATTGTATAAAATATTTGCATGGAACACTAATTGTAACAAAGGAGTTTATTGGCTCCCCCCTAATTATTGAATATATTATGTTGTGCAATCTTTGTGTCTCACTACAGTATTTGTTTTTCTGTTATTCTATTTTAAGTATCGTGTTCTTGCATTCACAAATGGCGATAACGGTGGGACCCCACAAGGGTTTCATGATTTGATAGATCTACCTTGCTAACTTAATTTTATTGTTGTTCATTGCAGGATTTGTAGAAATGTAAAAGTCGTTGCGTTCATTGCTAGGGTTTTTGAAGCATTTTGCAACAGTTCCAGAGATCGCGCAGGTGCTCTTCCGCACTATACAGGCGTCCTTGTGCGCCTAGCAGGTGCTCTGCCATGCCTACGTAGATACCGTGCTATGCCTGGCATTAATTTAGAGTAGAGTTGAGGCTTCCAAGTGAGTTTTGTAACCCTAATTCTTCATTTAATGATTTACGTATTCTATTTTTTGCTGTTATTTTTTGATGTTTTTAGGCTTAATTGAGGGTTTATGTGTGTTTCATTATATCGAATGCATTTCTTGTCTTGAAATTTGTAGATCTAGCCCAAAGAATGTACGTATGCCTCACTAGCTCGAAGATGCTACAAATCCATCTGATGTCGTAGCTCCGCTAAAATCTCTACCTGGAGCCTCATAACTGTCTCCTGATCGCTAGTCATTATCGTTGCCCGCTCTACCTCTAGCCGAGCTATAGTCTCCCTGGCCTCCCTCTAAGACTCAAGCATAGTCTCTCGCTCCTTGCGTAGCTACTCCAACCCCACCCGCAGCCTGGCTACCTCGGAGATCTCAAGTATAGTCTACTTGGATGGGATATGCACCTAACTAAAATAGAGTAGTGCAGCAACCGAGGAATGGAGGAGAGGAGCAGCAGAGGAAGTTTGAAAGTTTCCTCATGAAGCTCGAAATACTTCCCCCTGGGAGAGGTTGATCGCTCAATCCTTAAATATTACTCTGGGCGAGAAACCTGTGTCTACCAAGGTCAATCATAGATTAGATGTCAAGTGGAAACCGCCCCCGGTTGGTTGGTTCAAGCTCAACTTCGATGGGGCCTCTAAAGGTAACCCTAGCAAAGCAGGGGCTGGAGGAGCGAGTGAGAGACCATCAAGGCAAGCTGGTGATGGCCTTTTATGAGCAGCTGGGAACAAGGACTAACAACGAGGCGAAAGCAAGAGCGTTATGGAGGGGTCTTCAGTTGGCTCAGGATATTGAAGGTAAACTAATTATCGAAGGATATTCGATGCAGTCATAAACCTTCTCAGTAATGGAAAAAATCCTCCGTGGTAGATTAAGACTATCATCGAAGAGGCTAGGATCCTCTACCAAGCCAGGAATGATCGGAAGGCCTAGCACGTGTTTAGGGAAGCAAATAAAACAGCTAATATCTTAGCAAATATAGGGGTGGAAGCCGATGGGCTGGTCACTTGGGAACATGGGGTCCCAAGTGATGTGGACAAAATTATTCAAAATGATCGCCAATGATAATGAAACTATGGGGTTCGAAAAAAGGGAGAGGAGTTTCATTTTTGTTTTGTCAGTATTGCTTCGGTCCTTCTTGTGACGGCTTTAGTTTTCTTTGCAATGGGGGAAGGATCCAGGCGGCATGGTGGCCTCATGTTATGGGGTTAGGGGCAAAGGCAGCTGCCAAGGACTGTTGTCGCATTTTCGCGACATGTCGTAGTTTAAGGAAAAGCAAAATACAACAAGAAAGAAAAATTGTTGCGATATCGCGACATGTTGAGCAAGAAAGAAAAAGTGTCGTGATATCACATGTTGAGCAAGAAGGAAAAAGGATTGCGATTTCGCGACATGTTGAGCAAGAAAGAAAAAGTGTAGCATTTTCGCGATAGGTAGAGCAAGAAAGGAAAAGTGTCACGATATCGCGACATGTTCAAGAAAGAAAAAGTGTCGCGATATCGCGACATGTTGAGCAAGAAGTAAAAAGTGTCGCGTTTTGGCGACATGTTGAGCAAGACATAGAAAGTTTCGCGATATCGCGACATGTCGTGATTTCGCGACCAAAAGAGAAGAGAAAGAGCAAGAGGGAAAAAGTGTCGCGATATCGCGACATGTCGCATTTTCGCGACCAAAAGAGAAGAGAAAGAGTAAGAAGGAAAATTGTCGTGATATCACGTCATGTTGAGTAAGAAGGAAAAAGTGTCACGTTTTGGCGACATGTTGAGCAAGACGGAAAAGTGTCGCAATATCGTGACATGTCGCAGTTTCGTGACCAAATGAGAAGAGAAAGAGCAAGAGGGAAAAAGTGTCACGATATCGCAACATGTCGCATTTTCGCGACCAAACGAGAAGAGAAAGAGTAAGAAGGAAAAATGTCGCGATATCGCGACATGTTGAGCAAGAAGTAAAAAGTGTCGCGTTTTGGTGACATGTTGAGCAAGATGGAAAAAGTGTCGCAATATCGCGACATGTCACAGTTTCGCAACCAAAAGAGAAGAGAAAGAGCAAGATGGAAAAAGTGTCGTGATATCATGACATGTCGCATTTTCACGACAAAAAGAGAAGAGAAATAGTAAGAAGGAAAAATGTCGCGATATCACGACATGTTGAGCAAAAAGGAAAAAGTGTCGCGTTTTGGCAACATGTTGAGCAAGACGGAAAAAGTGTCGCGATATCGCGACATGTCGCAGTTTCACGACCAAAAGAGAAGAGAAATAGCAAGAGGGAAAAAGTGTCGTGATATCACGACATGTCGCATTTTTACGACCAAAAGAGAAGAGAGAGTAAGAAGGAAAAATGTCACGATATCGTGACATGTCGCATTTTCGCGACCAAAAGAGAAGAGAAAGAATAGGAAGGAAAAAGTGTCATGATATCGCGACATGTCACATTTTCATGACCAAAAGAGAAGAGAAAGAGTAAGGAGGCGAAAGTGTCGCGATTTCGCGACATGTTGGATTTTCGCGGGCAAGAGCCAAGAAAAGGAGCAAGGAGGCGTATGTGTCGCAATATCGCGACATGTTGCCTTTTCGTGTCCAAAAGCAACAAAAGAGGACAAAGAGGCAGAAGTGTCGCGATGTCGCGACATGTCACATTTTCGACATGTCGCAGTTTCACGACGATCCAGAGCAAATGAAGGAAAAGACTCAAGGACGACGCGATTTTGTGACTTGTCGATTCTTTGCGGCTGGAAGCGGCAAGAGAACAAAATGGGAAACGAATGTCGCGATTTCGCAACATGTCTCAGTTTCGCAACAGGCAGTAGAAAAGGAGCAGAATGAAGGCAGATTGTTGCAATTTCGCGATAGGTCTCATTGTCGCGACGTGTCGCATTTTCATGACTATCCAGAGCAA
Organism: Wollemia nobilis; assembly: GCA_028583015.1. Taxonomy (NCBI): domain Eukaryota; kingdom Viridiplantae; phylum Streptophyta; class Pinopsida; order Araucariales; family Araucariaceae; genus Wollemia; species Wollemia nobilis. The sequence continues at coordinate 1,934,712 of JAQPPZ010016361.1, forward strand.
TTGAAGGAAAAGACTTAAGGATGTCGCGATTTCATGACATGTCGCACTTTCACGGATGGAAGTGGCAAGAGTGCAAAATGGGAGACGAATGTCACGATTTTGTGAAATGTCTCATTGTCGCAACATGTCGCATTTTCACGACATGCAGTGACAAAGGTGCAAAACGAAGGCAGAATGTCGCAATGTCGCGACATGTCTCTTTTTCGTGATAGGTCGCATTTTCATGACTATCCAAAGTAAAATATGGAAACAACTTAAGGACGTCGTGATTTCGCAGCATGTCGTATTTTTGCGGCTGGAAGCAGATAGAGTGCAAAATAGGAGACGAATGTCATGATTTCGCAACATGGCTCATTTTCATGACATGTCACATTTACGCGACTTATAGCGACAAAGGAGCAGAACGAAGGCAGAATGTCACGATTTCGCGACATGTCTCATTTTCGTGACATGTCACCATTTCGCGACTCTCTAGAGCAAATGAAGGAGAAGACTTAAGGACGTCGTGATTTCGTGACAGGTCACATTTTTGCGGCTGGGGCAGCAAGAAAGCAATGCGATAGGCCGCTGCCTGTGCTCTAAGGTGGTTGTAAATATGTGTAAGGGGTTGTGCTCTTTCTTGGCAGGGTGGCCTCAGAAGGGTACTAGTAGCGAAGGATAGACTGTCCCTATTGAGTTTTTGATCCGTAATAGCATAGTGTTGATTTTTGTAAAAGGTTTTGGGTCAACCTGGAAAACCTGGATGTAATGAAATTGTTCCTTAATTACCAAAAAAAAAAAAAATTATTTTGTGCAATCTTTGTGTCTCACTGCAGTATTTGGTTTTCTATTATTCTATTTTAAGTGTCGTGTTCTTGCATTCACACAAACATTTGAATAACATACCCTATAAGAAAATAAGGTTCCAAGGATGAAATACTATCTATAATGCTTTAAAAATATCTATTGAAAAAGTGGGAAAAGAGATATAACATTTGAGCATTGCTTCTTTGACCAAGAAAATCTCCTCGTGCAAAAACTGATATCCAAGACCATTGATGAAGAAAATACCAAGGGGTAGATTTTCCAATAGATAGTGTTGCGCCTAACCTCTTAAAGAAGATTTTTAAATTTGAATGTCTATTAGAGAAGGTAAAAACATTGCATATCAAAAGAAGGATCTTCCAAAATATTAATATGAGGAATTGGTAATAGATGATTAGATATTTGACACACTAGGCATACCTTCATATGTATATTGGCAGACATTATAAAACATGTTATCCCAAAATTGAACAAAGATAACCTTATAATTTTGTAATTTTGGTACAAGTTGATCCTAATATTGAAGACCTTGTGCACAAGGATAAAGGTATAATTTACAATCTCTCACCAAGTCTGAAATGTAATAGCTTGGTTACTATCATTATATCCCAACAAAAAAGTACTTATGGAGGAGAACATATGAAATTTCTACAACCCTATGAGTAATAATACAAAATAAAATTTGGTAGAAATTAATAATTTTGTGCAAGCATCTAAAGTGTGACCCATTCTAAAGGACTAATTCACTCAAGTCTAAAGAGAGGATAACAATTTCAACAAAAGAGTGAATCTCTTTGAAATAGCAAATTGCTCTATAAGGCATGGGTTTAGAAAAAGGTTTAATGAAATCCAAGGAAATGGCTTGGAAAGCGATATTTTATCCCTATGTGATTCTAATGAAGGTCAAAAGTTACAAAATTCCTTCAAAGGCACTTAAATTTAGTAGAGCATCAATTTTTCTAAAGATGATACTAAGTTAAAGGAATTATTAGGAGTACAAAAAATACTATAAATTACTCTTAGGTGAAAGTTTTGGTATAAATAGGAGTTAGGGTTCCATCATAAACGTATTTGGGTAATTTAAATAATCAAAGCTACACTTTGTTAGACTCAATTGTACTTACGAATTCATATTGTTGTTAATAGAAAGACTATGCATGAAATTTATGGATTAATTATTTTGTTTGACCTCTTCATTTATGGATGACTAGTTTTTAAGACATTGCTTTTCACTTTTTATTAGTCCTTTCTTATATTATAGACTGGATCACACTAATGTTATTTTATTCCCTCTAAATGTGTTGATTGATCAACATTAATAATACTATGACCAAGGTCATATTTCTTTTATTGCATTTATTTTATTTCTCACATCCTTTTTATTTTCATATTTATTTTTATGCATTAGATTAGTTTAGTTTAGCTAGATTGGTGGAGTCAACCTAAATCTAGAGATTGAAGAGGTCAAATCCTTTCCTTTCAATTGTTGAAATGTGATCTCACAAGCACATATATTTATGCAGATCAACAAGATCATAATAGAAATATCTCTATTTTTGTTTAGCAATATCTCTATTTTTGTTTTACTTAGTGGTATAATGCTTCTAATATTTTTATTTTAATTACCCCAATATGAACCCACATGATATGGTATTAGGTATAGCAAGGTTATGCATAAGGGGTTGATCCCAAAATGTATTTATAAAAATAAGGTGAATAATTTTTGAAATCCAAGTGAATAGTGTCCAAACTCATGTAGAAGACATGATGAATTGCCTTTTTTCACAAAAAAATATAAAATTATGGTAAATTTATAATATTAATTAAAAAACTTGTTAAAATTAAAAATGTTGTCTATTCCTGTCACCGATCATCAATCCTCTATTTTTTCTATCGCTCATCTATCATCTATTCTTGTTATCGGTCGTCTATTCTTGCTATTGGGCATTTATTCTTGCTACCGATCGTCTTTAGAAAAATCAATGACTTAAGAACCTCTCTTCTCATTACCATAAATCATTCACCAATATGCATAAATATTGAACATGCATCCATAAATAAATTACACAATAATAATTCACAAAATAAAATAGAGATTGATGATACCCTTGAGTTAGGACAACATTGTACAATATTCATTATTGGAAGGAAGCCACTCCATAAGATCTCCAACTCCATGAGCCAAGACTTCTATAAGAATACTTTATATATGTCTTACTTTTTACAATGGGGATGCATCTCTCTTTATACAAGAATGTGATGGTTCACCTTCAATGAGTTACAAGGTCACCCATGTGGTGGTTCACCTTCCATGAGTTACAAAGTGCATAATATTATAATATGATATTATGTTAAATATTATTATAATTTTATGTGTGAGCCATGCCATAATATAATATTATATTATATCCCCACATGCATATACTTAAGTACCTAACATTTTATCTCCCTTACAAAAAAAATTCGCTCTCGAAACATTGGAAGAAACTAAATAATATGATCTTCTAAGTGAAGATAAAAATTGGTATCGATCTTGATCATCCATCCATCCTAATGAAACTATGATTGGTGTTGTTCTTTGGTGATGCCAAGCTACCCTTGTGCCATTTGAATACCCATAGTTTTTATTCTTTTGGTTCTAAGTATATCCTTGTTTCCATGATTGTTGCCTCTCATGGTGATGTGGATGATGATATGCTCCAATATTTTGTGCCTCTATTTTATTCTCTTCTCTCATACTCCTCTCTTTTATATATTTTTGGACTTTGGTTTAACTTTATCTTTGATCTCTGTCATTGCTTCCTCATATTCTATTACAAGTTCCTTCATGTGTTCTTCAATTTGTTCTCTTATAATGGTTTCTTGGCTTTCCCTTTATCCTTGCTCTCTAAGCTAAGAAATATCATGCAAATTTATCTTCTTTATTCTATACCATACTTTCATAAATTTCTTTTACACATTTATGTTAATAGTGCCCAAAGAATGCAACCAAGGATAGTCAATAATAATATCTATATCACCCATCTCAATAGCATAAAAATCAGAGTGTAAAATATATTTATCCATGGTGATCTTCAAATCTTCAAAAATCTAAACATCCTCACCCTCAAGCTTTATATTTTTAATTTTTGTTGTTGGAACTTGCAAACTATTAATCAAGTCCCTCCTGATGAAATTGTGCTTGCTTCTAGGGTTTATGGAGACAACAACATTTTTTCTTTTTAATGCAACCATTAACTTGCAAAATAAATTTTTGATATTCAAACATTTTTTTATTAACATTATTTGGCACCAAAGGTATTACTTCCTTGGCTTGCATATCCTTATCATTTTTCTTCAATCGCCATTTTCTTAAAAATGCAACTTCAAATTCTTTCCATGTGAATGTATAATTATGGGTTTGACCAAAGTTTGAAAACCAAGAAAAAACTTCCCCTTTCAAAGCATTGCAAAGCTCAATTTTCCATTCTAAATCATGAAATTTAAAACATTTAAATATTTTCAACCATTCCCTTGCATCAATATCAATATTAATATTTTTTAAGAATTTTGGCAACTCCATGACTCTTTTTTTCAAAGCAACTAGGGTTTTAAATAACCAAAAATTCTCAAAAATTAAAAAATTTCAAATCTTATCTATTCTTTGCTTCAAACAATGAAATCTGCAAATAAAAATTAATATTGTTTGGCACCAAAGGTGTGATTTCCTTGGCTTGCATATCTTTATCATTTTACTTCAATCCTCGTTTGCTTAAAAATGCAACTTCAAATTCTTCCCATGTGAATGTATAATTATGGGCTTGACCAAAGTTTGAAAACCAAGAAAAAGCTTCCCCTTTCAAAGCATTGCAAAGCTCAATTTTCCATTCTAAATCATACAATTTAAAATATTTTCCTATTTTCAACCTTTCCCTTGCATCAATATCAACTTTTTTAGGAAATTTTGACAACTCCATAACATTTTTTTCAAGTAGCTAGGTTTTTAAATAACCGAAAATTTTCAAAAATTAAAATTTCTCAAATCTTATATATTCCTTGCTTTAGACAATGAAATCTACAAGTTTTCTTCAAAACAAGTCAAACGACAACTGATTTGCTTACCCAGATTGAGAGATGAATTTTTTCTTTTTGCATGAATTTTTTGTGCAGCCCAAAAACAACACCAAAAGCCCAACTTGCAACAGTTGTAACTCCCTCAATACTTATCAAAATTTAACAAGTGAATAGTCATTTTTGTAGTACTCAAAATAATCTATATGCTGATGCAAAAGGATTTTGAAAATAACTAATAGAAAATTTAATACAATTTTTTTCTTTTGAAAAAAATTTGCCCAACCAAACAATAACACAAATATTTCAACTTCAAACAACTATATATCTCTCAATACTGATCAAAATTTATCAAATGAACAATCATTTTTGTAGTACTCAAAATAATCTATATGTTGGTGTCAAAATCTTCTTAAAATGATAGCTAAAAATTTTAATGCAAATATTTTTTAAAACAAATTCGTATGGCCAAAAAACAACACAAATAACCCAACTTCAAACAGCCATAATATTCTCAATACTTATCAAAATTTAACAAATGAGCAGTCATTTTTGTAGTAGTAAAAAAATCTACACAATAGTGTAAAAACCCCCAAAAAATGATTGTTGAAAAAAATATAGCTCCCACAAAATATGATATTTTTCTAAAAAACATTCTCTAGCTCTGTAAAAACAACCCCACTTTACCAAAATTGTTGCTCTGATACCAAATGTTAAGAACCTATCTTCTGATCAACAATAAATAATTCACCAATATGTAGAAATGTTCAACATGCATCCACAAATAAATTGCACAATAATAATCCACATAATAAAATAGATATTGATAATACCTTTGAGGTAGGGCAACACTGTACAATGCTCCTTATTGGAAGGAAGCCACTCCATAAGATCTTTAGCTCCACAAGCCAATACTCCTAATAATAATCTAGATGTTAAGAACCTATCTTATCCTTACCATAAATCATTCACCAATATGCAAAAATATTCAACATGCATCCACAAATAAATTACACAATAATAATCCACATAATAAAATAGAGATTGATAATACCCTTGAGGTAGGGCAACATCATACAATGCTCCTTATTGGAAGGAAGCCACTACACAAGATTTCCTGCTCCACAAGCTAAGACTTCTACAAGAATACTTCATATATGACTTACTTTTTACAATGGGGTACATCTCTTTTTATACAAGAATGTGATGGTTCACCTTCTATGAGTTACAAGGCCACCCATGTGGTGGTTCACCTTCCATGAGTTACAAAGTGCATAATATTCTAATATATCATTAAGTTAAATATTATTATAATTTTGTGTGACCCATGCCATAACACAATATTATATTATATCCCTACATTCATATACTTAGATACCTAACACAATGTTTAGGATGTAGGAGTATCGCTATCGCATTATATATATAGGGGTATAATAGGTGATTTTGTTAATTTAAATAAAATACTTTTTAATTTCAAGGCGAAAAAGTCTATTATTATCATGGGCTTGGCGATTTAAACTTTAAACAATTAAATTATTATAAAATTAGGACGATTCAACTTTAAAAAGTTTTACACCTAAAATTTTCATCCTAGGACCTCCATGGATTGAATTTCCATTTTGATCTCTCAATTTGGGATAAGAAAGCAATATCACAATGTAATTAGGTGAGTGTTGAATTCAACAGAGCTTCACTGCTCAAATTTGCCTATGCAAAAAAGAAAGAAATAGAAAATAAATTTGGGTGAACTAAAAGGGTAACTAGCATAGGAGAAAGAGCATTTCAAGCAAAAATTTAAAAAATAAGATACAATATTTTAAATTTCAATTTGTTTAACTGAAAAGAATGATAGAAATAAAGGATAAAAATATCTACAAATTGAAGAATATAAATGAAGAATTATAGGAAAAGATATAGAATATGGAAGCCAAGACCTCAACAGTTAAGTAGATAAAGTCCCTAAGGGATCAAGTACATGTTGAGATATTATGAGCCAAGGCATACTTTGCATACCTCAATGAATGTCAAGTCTTGTTTTACCAAACTTTAGTGGTAATCTAATGGGTGGAAAATGACGATGACAAGATACACTGAAGTGCTCCCTTGATTGCATAAAATATATAATGAATAGGTAAAGTGTATGAGTTTGTTAGATAAGAAGACAATAACCATACAATTGAAGTACATATTCCATAAGCAAAGAAGGTTCCAAGGATGAAAGACTATCTATAATGCTTTAAAACTATCTATTGAAAAAGTGAAGAAAAAGGTGCAACAATTGACAAATACTTCTTTGACTAAGGAAATCTCCTCATGCCAAAATTGATAGCCAAGGCTATTGATGAAGAATATACAAAGGGGAATATTTTCCAATAGATAGTGTTGTGTCTAACCTCTTAAATATCACTAAATTGGAAAGCCTATTAGGAAAGGTAAAAACATTGTAGATCAAAAGGAGGATTTCCAAAGGGCAAGTAAGAGGAATTGGTAATAGATGCTGAGATATTGGACACATTAAACACACCTTCACATGTAGATTGGAAGGCAATATTGAACATGTTGCCCCAAAATTGAATAAAGGTGGCCTCACAATTTTATAATATTGGTACAAGTTGATCCTAATTTTGAAGACCTTGTGCACAAGGATAAAGGCATAGTTTTGGGATCTCTCACCAAGTTTGAAATGCAGTAACTTAGTTACAATCGTTATATCCCAACAAAAAAATAGTCATGGAGGAGAACATATGAAAATTCTACAACCCAAAGAGTAGCAATGCAAAAGAAAATTTGGTAGAAATTCATAATTTTGTGTAAGCATCCAAAAGTGTGATCCGTTCTAAAATGCCAATTCACTCAAGTCTAAAGAGTGGATCACAATTTCAAAAAAATAGTGAATTACTCTTTCAAAGAGAAAATATCTCTCTAAGGCATGGGTTTAGAAAAAGGTTCTATAAAATCCAAGAAAATGGCCTGGAAAGCAATATTTTATCCCCGAGTGGTAGCAATGAAGAGTTAAAAGTTACTAAAGTTTTTTAGAAGCAATTAAATTTAGTAGAGTATCAATTTTTCTAAAGATGATGCTAAGTTAAAGGAATTATTTGGAATAAAAAAAACTATAAATTACTCTTAAGTGAAATAGGAGCTTGGACCATCATCTTTTGGACCGTGGGATGGCGAGGATTTTATCTTAGGTGAGTTCTGGAGGGAATGTATTGGGTGCGACAACGACAGGGAACCTCGAATCAAGTGAGATCCCCATATTTGTTACAGGGGAGGGCACTAATGAGTCAGATGTTGATGCTGAAACGGAACTTTTCGTTGGGTGAGAGAAAGACCCGAGGAAGGACCCCTCGAACAAGAACGAGGGCTATCCAAAGGTATGGGGATCGACGTTGGGCCCTCCAATTTTGCATCTTATCTTGAAAAGGTCATGGGTACCAAATCGCAGAAATCTACCAAGGACTGAAGCCCTTTGATAGTAGTCGGAGAAGACTTAGTGATTCCAAAAACCCTAATGGCCGAATATATTTCCCTAGAAGAACATTCTCTTATTGGGAAGTTCATGGGTGGCAGACCGGACATGGAATCCATTCGACGGTGGGCCACTACCAGGTGGAAATTTTTAGGGAATCTTGAGATTGTAGCTCTCCCTAGAGGGTTCTTTCAAATTTGCCTTAACAATCCTAAATATGCAACCTGCATTCTAATAGGGGGGTCATGGTTCTATGGGAATAATAGTTTGTTTATTCATATATTAGGGGAATATTTCAATGCCAAAACTCAAAGTATTAATTTTGCTCTAGTGTGGGTTCATCTTCCGGGACTCCCTAGCCAATTTTGGTATGAAGACATCCTGCAAGGAATAGGCAGATACATTGGGGAAATGGTGGCCATGGATTCAACAACCAAAGCTCGCAATAGGTTGACTCAATCCAGAATATGCATCAACACAAATCTTGATTCCCAGCTCCCAACTTGAATCAATCTAGTCTATGGTTCCTTCTGCCACTGCCAGGTCATAGATTATGAAAACAAACCGGCTTTCTACATCAAATGTCAAACTCAAGGACACCTCAAGTCCTATTGCCCCTCACTCAGACCATAGAAGGAGGTATATTTTGGCAACCATCTCTATAGGAACCAAGGGTTTCGCTTCCCTAGGAAGACCCCAATGCAAAAGAACAAGAAAATCTATAGCAAAAACCCTCATCAACAAGCACCAGGGAAAAACCCTATGGAAAACAAAGGAAAGCAAAAAGTTCAACCAGAAAAATCAGAGAATCAAGCTCAGGTAAGCTCCCTGTTCGCTCATCCTAATCGATTTGATATTTCAAGAAATATCACCCACTCTGATTCAGAAATAAATAAAGGGTTATTCACTCAACAATAAAATGATATGTTGGATCTAAATTTTGACCTCAAAATTCCAACCATCGAAGAAATTTTGCAGTATCCCCTTCCTACCAGTAGCCCTATATTATCTCTAGTCAAGCTAGCTTCCCCTGATCCCCCCATATGAAAATATTCTTTCCCAAGAGGCTATCGAGAAACAAAAGCAGATTGCAGTCCCAAAAACACTTGAAGCTCCAAAAAATCTTGTGTCGATGTTGCCAATGACAAGAAAAGGGGAAGGCCCAATATCCAAGAGCAAATAAAAAGCTAAACTACCGAGGACATAGCCAACGGAGTCCAAAAAACCCTTGTACCTGAAATGTTTACTCACCCGAAGGAAGATCCCAAATTACCCAAACCCCCTGTGCAGCAGTCAAAAGTGGGCAGGAAATCATCTAAATTTTCTATATGAGGATACTCTCATGGAATGTGAGGGGCCTCAACAGTGCGGCCAAGCAAAGTTTGGTTAGCACTATTAGAAAAGAAACCAAACCAACAATCCTTATTATTCAAGAGACCAAGTTAGATCAATCAAAAGCATGCAAGGTGGGCAACACCATTTGGAAAAATAGTGGAAGCATTTTCAGTACAAACCAAGGTCCATCTGGGGGTCTTTTGTGCCTTTGGGATCCAGAGAAAGTGGATGGTAGAGTAATATCGTCCTCATATAGAGTTATAAATATCATGTTTTTTTGAAAAGACAAGGATCAATGTTGGATCCTGTCTAATATATACGCCCCAAAAAATCCCCTCAACAGGAGTTCCTTTTGGGACCAACTAAGTCAAATGAGGCAGGCTTTTAGAAATTTCCCTTGGGTTTTGGCTGGGGAATTCAACTCCCCCCTTTACCCGTCAGATAAGGCAGGACGCATGACATTCCTACCAAAAATATTTAGGACTTCCTTGGGTTTGTCACTGAGAATAACCTAATGGATATCCAGATCCGGGGAGCTCAATTAACATGGAATAATAGAATAATAGGGAACAATCTAATCCAATTTAAGCTAGACAGATTATTTCTATCTCAAGAAGCCATACCTATGTTTGGCGATGCCTCCCTCACTTCCCTGCCCATAATCGGATTAGATCACAGTCCTCTCATGTTTGAATCTAACAAGCCTCCAATTTTTAGGACCCATTTTAGATTCGAGGCAATGTGGGTTCTTCCATCCAGATTTACGTAATCAAATTACAAGGTGGTGGCAACAATAGGTGGACGGATCCCCCATCACTCAAGTTACCCAAAAACTCAAAATAATCAAAGACCACATCAAAATTTGGAACAAGGAAGTTTTTGGTAATATTTTTGAAAATAATGAGCAAATCACCAACAAGCTCAAAGCCATAGAAGAGCAAATTCAGAAAGGTCATATGAGCATACAAATCAGGAATGAAGAGAAAAAGCTCCTTTTCGGATACCACAACATTCTGGCCAAGGAAGAAATGTATTGGAGATAAAATTCTAGAGCCCTGTGGCTCAAGGACGGAGACTCAAACACGGAATTTTTCCATGCTTCCACTCTTCATCATGGAAGCTCCAATAACATTAGGGAGTTAATAAACAGTGATGGCACAAGTGTGAGAGACATACACCTCATCATAAATGAAGCAGTCACCTTCTTTGAAAAAATATTGGGAACAAATTCCATTGTTTTCAAATAGGCCTAGGATCAGCTTCTTCAACATATTCCAAATCTGGTATCCCCTGAAATGAACAACATGCTCATCAAGGACCTTACCAATGAAGAAATAAAGCAGGCTCTTTTTTGCATGGCCCTTGATAAATCTCTAGGGTCTGATGGCTTTTCCCCCAAGTTTTTTCAAACTTACTGGGATATCATAGGGGTTGACATTTGCAAAGCCATTATTCACATGCAAGAATCCAAAGCCATCCCCAGAAGCACCAACTCCACCTTCATCGCCTTAATCCCTAAAGGCCCTGAGTGCAAATACATGAATGACTACAAACCCATCAGTATATGTAATGTCATATACAAGATTCTTGCCAAAGCCCTAACAACAAGACTCAAATAAATACTCCTGCTCATTATAGATCCTTGCCAGGGCAGATCGATGAAACGAAGGTCCATTCATGATGGCATAATCACCCTAAATGAAGTCCTCCACTCAGCTTCCTAAAACAAGAAAGCAAACATTTTTCTCAAATTAGATATCAGTAAGGCTTTTGACCGAGTAAACAGGGATTTCCTCCTAGCTATTCTTCAAAAACTTGGTTTTCACAGGGAATGGATAAATGTAATCATAGGATGCATATCCAACCCTCATTTATCAATCTTGGTTAACGGATCACCCGTAGGTTATTTCCCTAGCGATAGAGGCATCAGGCAGGGAGACCCCCTGTCACCCATCCTTTTTATAATACTCATTGAATCTCTGGGAAGAGCACTTAAGAGTGCTATCAGTGAGAAAATTATCACAAGGATCAGGGCTACCTTGAGTCTAAACCCATTGTCACACCAACAATTTTTGGATGACACAATACTCACTACGTATGCTTCAGTAGTGGAGGCCAAGATGATCCTTGATTTATATGAGGAAGCGGCTAGACAAGAAATTGACTATAATAAAAGTAAAAGCTTCTTCATTAATACCCCCCTTTCTAGGTAGATTAAAATATGGTGTATTCTTCAATGTAGCATTGGTGAGTTTCCTACTCGCTATTTGGGAGGTCCTCTTTTTTACAGTCATCCCAAATTGTCCATGTGGAGTCATGTGGTGGAAAGGATAAACAAAAAGTTAGCTGAATGGAAAGAGGCTTTTCTAACCCAAACAGGTAAAATCACTCTTACCGTAGCATGCCTCCAAAGCATCCCAACCTATTTCCTCTCAGTCTTTAAAGCTCCTGATTTAGTTTACGCCCAAATTGAGCAAATAAAAAAAATATTCCTGTGGGGAGGCACAGAGGAGAAGAAAAATATTCATTTGGTTGGATGGGAAAAGGTTTGTCGGCCAAAAAACTAAGGGGGTATGGGACTTAGAAGAATCAAGCATATGAACACTACTCTGCTAGCTATGCAAGCCTGTAAAATTCACACAAGTTTCAATGCAGAATGGGTGTCAATAATACAGAGGAAATACCTTCAGCACAAAGAATTCACTAATGAAGATATCCCCAAAGAGAGATCAGCTTTTTGGAGGTCAATTATTCAGGTCAGAGAAGTTCTCCATAAAGGTTCAAGGTGACAGCTAGGAACAAGTACTGCCATAAACTTTTGGACAGATAGGTGGGTTAGTGATCAACCCCTAGTTGAAGATGATGAGATATCTATCCTAAAACCTATCCTTGATGGCACCATAGGCAGTAAAGTAGCAGACTTCATCCAAAACATCAATGGGTCTAAAAGCTGGAAAGACCTCAATGTTAACTCAAATGATGGGCACATAACCAGGGCAACGAGGGCTTTTGCTCTTATGTTGAATACTACAGTGATTTAGATAAATGGAAGAGAATACTTTCTAATTTGGAAAGAAATGGATAGTGGATGTTTTTCTATCAAATCTACCTACCAACTTATCCTTAATCCACAGCAAGCCCCTTCTCTCCTACCCAAATCTGGATCAAGCACCTCATCCCTAAAGTGGTAGTGTTTTCCTGGCTGGCAATTCAAAAAAATATTTTAACCACTGATAATCTCATCAAGAGGGGGATGATGGTACCCAACAGATGCCACCTGTGTTATAAATCTTGGGAATCCATCAACCATATTTTCACTAAATGTGATTTATCTTATACTGTGATCAGTAACTTATTGTCCAGTTTCCACATCAACTAGGTCCAACCCAAATCCCTGGTAGAGCTTTTCACTCAGTGGCCCAATCCTTTCAAAAACCCTCGGTTGAAATCCTTGTGGAAAATGTGCACTCACCATTTCTTATGGCAGGTATGGCTAGAAAGAAATAGCAGGGTGTTCTCTAATACTCCCAAGGACCCTACCTCCATTGCTAGTAAAATCGTCAGCTTTACCACAAAGAACTCCCGACTCATCCCTTGCACAGAACCCCTTGATGTGGGATTGGAGATTTTTTTGTTCAGCAGTCTTAATATCCCCAGGGAAGGTAATCCTCGTGTCACTCATCCCCACCCAAGGCACACCTCTTCATGGAAACCCCCCTCGGTAGGATGACTCAAACTTATTTTCTATGGAGCTTCTAAAGAAAACATGAGAATGGCAAGGGCAGGAAGACTGGTCAGATATAGTAGCGGTAAGATTGTGGTCGCCTTTGCAGAGAACCTAGGCATTCAAACTAATCACGTAGCAAAAGCCCATGCCCTGTGGAGAGGTCTCAACATAATTCAAAAGCACAAAGGAAACTATGAAATAGAAGGGGACTCTCTAAAAATAATAAATTATATCAACAACAGCTCCAATCCTTCATGGAAGGTCATGAATGCCATCAGGGAATCCAGAAACATGATCAGAATATAGGACAGCATGATATGCAAACATGTGTACAAGGAGGCAAACAAATTGACTGACCTCTTAGCAAACATGGGAATCATTCATAATTCCTTGACTATATGGGATAACCATCCGCCCTCAAGCATTGTCAATGAAGCCAACCAAGAGTCGGTAAATCAACAGCGAAGCATCGGAGCAGGAGATTCATCATCACATTGCCAACATCTTCATAAACAGCCTTATTAGTACTCTTGACAGCATTAGCGAGAAGTGAAGCGACTCATAAAGGTCGAGGAAAGCACTGTGAAGAAGAAGGTGGTTGACACATGATGGAGGTCGTGGGTCTTTTTTTATTTATGGTTCTCTGGGTCCTTATTGGGGTTTGTTTTCATGAGGGTTATTTTAAATTTACATATATTATATGCATCAATGTTGGTTTGGGTGTTTGTTGTCCATATATTATCTGCATCAATCCTGTTTGGGGTGTTGTCCATATATTATCTACATCAATATTGTTTGGGGTATTTTGCTATTAAGCTTATCGACTTTTAATCAATATATGGTGAATGGTTTTTATCCATGTATGGAAACACTTTTTTTAAGTTTAGTCTTCTAAGTTTCTAGCCTCATTTGAGGTTTTTGTAACTACTGGTTTTGGGATCCAGGAAAAAAACCCTTTAATATAAGCTACACTATTTACCAAAAAAAATAGGAGCTCAGGGTACCATCGTAAACATATTTTGGTCATTTAAATAATTAGAGCTACACTTTTTTAGACTCAATTGTACGTATGAATTCATATTGTCATTAATAGAAATACTATGCATAACATTTATGGATCAACTATGTCATTTGACCTCTCCATTTGTAGATGAATAGTTTTTATGAAATTACCTCTCACTTTCTATTAGTCCTTTCTTCTATTATAGATTGGATCACACTAATGTTGTTTAATTCCCTCTAAATGTGTTGATTGATAGACATTAATCATACTATAACCAAAGTCGTATTTCTTTTATTGCATTTGCTTTATTTCTTGCATTCTTTTTTTTTCCTTATTTATTTTTATGCATTAGATCAATTTTGTTTAGCTAGATTGGTAGGAAGTTTACCTAAATCTAGAGGTTGGAGAGGTCAACTCATTTCCTTTTAATTTTTGAAACATGATCTCGAAAGCACATATACTTATGTGGATCAACAATATCATATTTGTAATATCAATATTTTGGTTATACTTAGTGGTATAATTCTTCTATTTTTTTCATTTTAATTACCCTAAAAATAACCCACATGGTATGGTATTAGGTGTAGTATCCCATGACACCATAACCCCCTATGACATCAGACAAACTTGTGGTTCCAATGCCACATGTGCATCATGACCACTATGTCACCTACCTTGCCTTGGTGCCAATTCCTATGTCACACAAGCACCTAGATAAAGATACCTTTGGTTCTAGCTTACCATATCACCATAAGAAGCTAGAATGCATAAAAGGCATCTTTCCAATGCTAGGGATTAAGGACATAGCTTCAATTGTTCGGTCTTATCACTTGGCATCTTATGAATTGACACTAAATTTAGAAGAGGTAGATGGACAATTTTATAACTTATGGAAACTACTTTTTTATTTGTTGAGTCAAACCATTTAATCTCTGATTCGCTTTATAATTATCGTGGATTATGTATATAGCTTATGAATGTAGTAAATCACTTCTTCCTCTATGTCTTTTGTTACCTCACTTTTTTCTCTACTTTCCCTTTGCAAATTATTGTTTTCCTTGTGGTACTTAAGCTTTTATTTTGTTGCTTCTTTCATTGTACAAGAACATAGTGAACATGAATCTTATATAACACAAATCTTATGTACTAATCATTTTTATTTTTGTTAATATTTTTTTCCCCGAAAAAAAGTCGTAATTTTATATTAAGAAAATATGAAATTACATTCTTCATATGCCTTTTTTGGCATTTCTTCAAAATTTTAGTAGTGACCTAAAAATCAGGTCACTTATACATCATAACTAGTTGTCTATATCATGCTAAGTTATATCCTTAAGAATCTTCCCAATTTATCAAACAATATCCTTTAAATCACTTCTGAGTTTTTTTGGAGAAGTTGCTTTAATTGTGCTTGCTTTAACTAGATTGTATTAGTCCCAAATAGATATTTGGAACAATTGCAGTGCATTACCCTCATTAAATTTTTACGTTCTTATAATCCCTAATATTATTATATGACCCTTATATTCTATAAAATATTTATATATGAAATTATTTATGAATAAAATTTTAATATTTAAAAGAGATTTTGTTGTGTCTTATTTTGTTGCACAACTTTGAACCGAGAATAATCTTCTATACCATCACATCCTATATCCCATATTGAAAATCGTGATATAAAAAACTCTTAAAAACTATTTATCTAATATATATATAAACCCTTTACTAATTATTATTATTTTTTAAAATATTTATTTGGAATGTTCAGTACACATAATCATATAAATATATATATTTTTGGTTATATAGGAGAGTTGGTCACAACCACACTATTTTTAGTGGTTGAAAAGTGCAAGGTTCAAACCACAGGAATTGCTCCCACCAAACCTATTCCACCTCATTATAGTTGATTCGACGTGAAGGGGACAACCAATCCCACCAAACCTATTTCATCTCATTATCGTTGGGCGTGAAGGAGACCACCTATCACTTAGGATTCGTACCATTATCGTCGGTCTAGCGCACACTCAGGCGATCATACTACTACCTTTGCAAACAGGCTTCCTCAATATTTGAACTTAGGTGTCTTCTTGGTAAATGTGTAGTCAAACAAACACTTACCAATCCTCTAACCTTAAAAAAAATATATACAAATATTTTTAATAATTATAAAATAAATCAAAGTTTATCTTAACTATTCATCAAATTTTTATATTTTTAATAATTTTTTTCTCAGTTATAAATGAGCCAAAGTTTATCTTAACGAGTCATCAAATTTTATGAGCTTGACAACCTTTTCGTTCAAAGCTCTTGGATCGATTCTCAAGTTAAAATATAGATATAATGATAATAACATGTCCTTTCTTTCCTTTGTTGATACATGTTGATAAGGATTGTAATTTTAATTGTGGATTATAAGCTTTATCGATATTCAATCAAATAATAAAAAATTAACACTAACTTGCCGTACCCACATCCGAATGATTTAAGCAAGTTATGTGAAATGAAATGAAAGATTTTAATTACGTCCGCGAGACCCAAATATGGTTTATGAGACCTCAAATATGGAAGTACAATTACTCAAATCATATCATATGATCTTTAATATCTTTGAGAAGGTTGTTTCTTCTTCTGCTGATTTGTGTCAGCAATTCCCCAACTTTTTTTATTTTACTGTCTTCAAATAAATCTGCCATAAACTCATTCCCAAGTGTTTCTTTGTATTTGTCACGGATATCTGAAAAACTTGGGCATTTATAGATGAAGTGTTCCTCTGTCTCTACTGCCCTTGTGTTGCATAGAGTACATATCCTTTCTTCCCATTGTTCTTTGGGCGTTGTCCATCTCCCTGTTTCACATCTAAGCCTATGAGAGTCGGTCCTTATCTGAGCAATGAGTATTTTTTCCTTCCACTTGCTTTCAGCGCCTATATACGTTTTTTCCTTGTGGTCATACGTTGGGTTAAAATTTGCAATATAATATTGTCTTTTCCTTGCACTTTTCCACATTCCACTTATGAACTTTTCATTCATATAATTTTTTGTCTTTGTTGACATTTGGGCATTCATTTATGTTGATTTCCCAACGTTTCATCCATTTCTAATTTTGTTTCATCCATGTATTCTTTCGCCTATGCAACTCTTCGTCCCTAGCTTCCCTAGGCCATCTATCATTTGTCATGTTTTCTGCTTTTTTCAAGTAACATAACAACTTGGTCATAGCAATTGCTTCTAAAGGGAACATTCCAGTTTCAGCTAGAATAATTTCATAAGGGTTTTGGCCTTAATTTTGAGAAAGTTTATGATTAGATATTTTTGAATCCTTTCTATTTGCCTCCATTTTGCATTTGTTGTGCCACTAGCCCACACCTCGCAACCATACAACAGAATCGATGTAACAAGTAGGCCAAATAAGACCTTGGTGGTCTTCCAGTCCCACAACTCGGCATTCATACACCTGTTTTGAAGTGCATATAGTGCTCTCCAACCACTTTGAGTTCTTTTCATCCTACATGTATTCCAATTAAGTTTGTCATGAAAGTCTATGCCCATGTATTTGTATTCTACTACTACATCAAGCGGTTCTCCTGCAAACTGAAATTTGAGTTGTTACTTCTTCTTTTTTGCTAAAAAAATCATAATTTATGTTTTGCTCGTGTTCACCTGCATCCCAACTTATTTACAAAAGAGTTCTAGAGCTTGAAGGAGATGTTCTAGATCTTTGGTTGTTTTGTCCACAAGAATTACATCATCTGCATACATGAGGAGTTTTACCACATATTTGGCTAAATGCACACCCTCTCCCCCAAATTTGTTTATCCATTCTTCTAACTTGTCAATGTACAGCCCAAAAAATGTCGGAGATAGAGGGCAACCTTGTTTGACACCTATGTCACTACCAAAACATTCAGATAACCCTTCCTGTGTTCCGATTCTAGCCTTTACATGCTCATATAGTCTGTGAACTGTTGCCCTGTAGTGAATTGGAACCTCTAGCTCTTCCATTCTGCTCCATAATTTTTTCCTTGGCACTGTGTCAAATGCCTTTTTGAAGTCTACAAAACAACAAAAAGCCTCCTCTTTTTTGTCCCATATTTTTTCCACTTGTGTCTGAACGTGATACAGTGATCAATAGTTGAGTGCTTGGGCCTAAAACCTGCTTGCCCCTTTGCTCTCTTTCCCTTTTCTTCTGCTCATATGCTGATTCTACACTCTATCATACTCCCAAACAACTTTGCAAAGAGAGGGTTGATCATGATAGTTCGATAGTTTGAGGGATTATTTACATTTCCACTTTTAAACAAAGGAATGATCAAGCTTGTTGTCCACTCAGTAGGGAAGCCATTTTGTATGACCTCATTGAAATTTTTTTTGATTTGCGGTGCCAAGATATCTACCCCCATTTTATATGCTCTGCTTGAAGATTGTCTATGTCACGGGCTTCACCAGTTGCTAACTTTTTTATCCCTTGAATAATGTCTTCAATAGTGAAAAGTTCTTTCTTGACAATGATAGTAGGGGGTGTCTCCTACTGGTTACTACGTTGATACAGTTGTTTTGAATACTCCAACCACTGATTAACTGTTATGTTATTTTCAGTTTGCATCCTTTTCACACTTAGTTCCTTTCAAAATTTCTTTGGTTCATGCTTCCCTAAGTAAATCAATTCTTTCCTCCTTGTTCTAGTGTATTCTTCTTTTTTGCCCTTACCAGTTTCTCATATGCTTTTTTGTTTGCTCTTGTTTTACCCGTTGGTTCCTTTAGTAATCTTCGTATTTTTTTGCAATCTTCATCGAACCATGGGTTGGTTGGGAAGTTATTCCTTTCTTTCTTTTTAGGTTTAGCTCTCTTGCATTTGTTTAGAGCTTCTTGAATAATGTGCATTAACCATTCACTCTTACTGTAATCTCTACTGTTGTGATGTAGTTCTTGAATAACGTGCATTAACCATTATTTAATATTGCTCTAAAATTTTGTCGATCTGTTAAGAGAATGTTTCTCTTGTGAGGATATTTATTTTGATTGCCTTGCAAGTGCTTTTCCCTTGGTTTGTCTCCATGCATTCGAAGTTTCATAACAATTGGGTTGTGATCTGACTTAAGTTCCACTAGAGAATCTTCCACTTCTAGCTCCTCTATTTTTGGTATGTAATTATGTGAGCATATTACATAGTCTATTACACTTTGTCCCTAATATGTTTTGCATGTATACTTTCCTAAATTTTTCTATTTGTTCGTCCCATTGCAAATAATCAAATTGTATATGCTGCAAAGACCTAACAACTCTTCTTCATATTGCGTGATAGCCCCATGCTCATCTTCTGAAGTCCTGGTCCACTGTTGATTTTCCTCTTCTAACATCCAAAGAGGATTAATCTCAATATCTTCATTACCTTCTAGAATTTTAGCTTGCTTATTTGTTGTCTTTGCATTGAAATCTCCAATTAATATAATCTCCCCCAACTTACTGTATATTGAAATGTCTCTTTTAGGGAGGAGTATGGGTCTTCTCTGTTAATATCATGTTTCTTATAGAATTTAGAATTCTTGGGAGCAAAATAACATGCTGTTATGCTAATAACTAACTTATTTTCTAGGATCTTTATCCAGATGTACTGTTTGTTTTCATTTTGTTTTTTAATTTTAATGACCCTATCCCATTCCTCTTTTATTAAAACCATAATACCCCCATGCCCTTTGCCATTTTCTGTTGCTTTATTCCATATTGCTATTTTTTTGTATCCCATAAATTATGGAGTCCTACATCCATCGTGTTCATGTGTTTCTGTCAATATGATTATATCTTTGTCTCTAACAATGGGCCCTAACCGGGTCCTCTTCTCCAAGGGAAACCTCTACAGTTCCAACTTACCATTGTAAGATGTTCCCGGGTGGGCCATACTCCCTATTTGTTTTGGATTTGTTTAGATGTGATGTATGCCTTTCCATTTCTTAAATATGTCTGTTTCCCTTCATTCCTTGTTGCCCTCACCTTTTCTCATTCCTTATTTCTTTCTTCCTGCTGTAAAAATGTTAGGTCATCATCTAAATAAAATTGTGACCCTCTCAGCATGCCTCTATTTTTAAGTAACCTTATTTTATCCTCGTAGCTCATCAATGTGACCCGAATATGTCTATCTTTGTCTCCTTCTCTCAGCCGGCCAATTCTGCTTGCTTTTTTTATCTGACCCTTCCATTGTAATCGATCTGACAAGAAGTCCCTGGTTAAATGATTTGTGTCTTCCCTGTCCCCATAATCTTTCAACCCTTTGATGATTATATTTGATAACTTCTCATGTCTTTCTTTCTTTTATGTTATTTGAATTTTTACTTGCTTCTGTATCAACTCTTTTTGTTGATTGGCTGGTTATTTTACTACTTGATACCATGTCTTTGCCTTTGCTAATTCATTTCGTAGCTCATTTTCTCTTGTTTCCATGTTTTGGAGTGTTTTTTGTACCTCTTTTATTTGATTTGCATTTGTTTTTTCCACCTCTATTGCATCATTGATTGGGGGGTGGATGGCTTGTTTGAGGACATGCCATTCACGTTGACCCATGTTTGCAAGGTTTTGTAGCTTTGACATTTGCTCCTTGAGTTGGCTGTTTTCCTTTTCCAGCCTCAGAATGGTGTTTATAACCTCATCTGATTTAGATTCTCTTAATTTCTCCCTCCTTTCCATGCTTTCAAGTTTCTCTTTCATATTCATTAGCTCTTGCACATAAAGTATTGGTGCCCACATGAGTGGTGTAGTTGTGGGACTGTAAGTTTCTTCCTCATCTAAAAACTCATTTTGGTGATTTGCCTTTGATTGTTCCTTATTCTCCACCTATTTATGTGGTAGAATATTTTTTATTTTTATTTTTTGATATGTCCTCTTCATTGTTGTTGCCCTTGCTTGAGCTTGTCGACGCCTTAATATCCTCCAGTACTGTTTCTCATTGACATATATTGGTTCTTGAAATTGTTGCTTCCCTTCTTCCATTTTCAAGCCCTTTATAGCTGAACCCTCTATACTATTGATCCGATGAAATAAATATGTAATAAAACCCTCCTTGCTTTGCAAACCCTTGCTGATAATAAAACCTTCTGCCGCAAACCCCTATAATGAATGTATTTCTCCTACCTACTTAAATTGTTTTATAAATCGAAAGAGGACGAAAAATGTGCTTACCCGATGAAATAGATGTTTAATACAATACTCCGTCGCAAACCCTCCTTGCTCTGCAAAAACCCTTTGCCGCAAACCCTTTAATTTTTTTGTGCTGATATTTCTTGTTTGGTTCAATGTATAGTTCGAATCTTCTCCGTTCTATCGGCTCTGCTTCAGTATCCCCGCTCTGCTTCAGTATCTTGTCGTAAACCCGATGAAATAGATGTTTAATACAATACTCCGCCGCAAACCCTCCTTGCTCTGCAAAAACCCTTTGCCGCAAACCCTTTAATTTTTTGTGCTAATATTTCTTGTCTGGTTCAATGTACTAGACAAGAAAAGTTTAAATGCTTGGCCTAAGTTGATTAGATCGTCTCCATCACTCTAATCAGTTTCAATGTTGAATTTTAATTTGTAAAAATAGTAGTTAATGGAAGATGACGGTATAAATCTTGAGTAACCGATAATGTTCTTCATATCGGGTTAATAACAATGAGGTGGAATAGGTTTGTTGGGAGCAACACGACAGTATAAATCTCGAGTGATGGATGGTTCCCTTCATGATGGGTCAATAACAACGAGGTGAAATAAACTTGTCGGAAGCAACACGAAGGTACGAAATCCGAACGATCGATGGTTTCTTCCATGACGGGTCGATATCAAAGAGGTGGAATAGGCTTGTTGGAAGCAGCACAACGATACGGAAATCTCGAGCAACAACGATACGAAAATCTCGAGCAACTGATGGTCCTCCTCACACTAAATTAATAACAATGAAGTGGAATAGACTTGTTGGGAGCAACCCTTATGGGTTGAACCCTGAGCTTAACAGGTACTAAAAATAGTGTGATTGTAACCAACTCTCCTCTACATCTAAAAAACAATTTCAATATATGTCACCAAAAAAAATCAGTTCATTATTGTTAAGTATTTTCTTAGTTAGATTTCATACCCTAAACAAAAGGAAAAACAATTTCATTACTATAAAAGAGGAAAAATACTCCACTGTGGACACAAGTAAGGTACTAACGTTACATATGAAAATTCATCTTTTTGTCTCGAAGCGTACACCACCAACTGCTAATCTTATTCTTCCTCCACAAAACCCAAAATAATAAATGCACGCGTGCAATGCGTGCCTAGCAACTCCACAAACAATCGCATGGGACCCAACTCACAACGTCGATGTTTGAGGACAGGAATGTTAGGTGTTTAAAAAATTCTGTCGTATATCACTCGTGCAAGCTAGAGTATATCCCTCACATAAGAAATTGTTTTTAATTGATATAAGCATGCAATTAGTGGGCCCTACTCGCAACTAGTTATCTCCACACCACTCTCTCAAGACATTCCGATCTAAAGTGGAAGGGCAAATACCATTTCATATGCCTTTTGAACTCTTTTTTGTTTAACCCTCTTAAAGTTTTACCTAGCGATGAATTATCAATCCCTTTTTATGATTGGGAAACATATTGGCAATGAAAAGACAAAGGCGGGCCCCCACGTCTAATCAGGCAATCAGGCAATCATCACCATATACAGTCGAACCGACCTGTGTAGCTTCCAACAAAGGCAAATAAGCCAAGTTTGGCATACTATTTGCATTTGTAGTTCACCGTGGTTTAGGTAGCTACTATTGTGATGCACGAGCTAATTTATCGATGTGATAATAAATCGACCATTGGGATGCACATACCTGATTAATTAATGTTATGTAGATGTTTGTGCTTATGTGAAAAGAATCTTTCTATGTAGTTTTAATGAAGATACTCCAATTGTATGTTATTGGTTTTTATTTTAATTATTAAATTTTAAAGTATATAGGAAGTCCCTTATTACTATGTTTCGAGGAAGTTATGTCACTCCTTATACTTCGTATTACTTAAAAAATTCCAATAATTTTTTTGTTTGTGCAACATTTCAACCATAATTCCTTTCATGTAAGGTCTTCTCTACACATCAACACTATTTTATCTTTAAGAGAAGAAATAATTTTATTAATAATTTATATAATTTATAAATTAAATGTAAAGAGTAATTATTTAGAAATTTTAAACCTTTCAAAGTGAAGATTTAAGTTTGAATTGTATTAGTTGTAATATTACAATATAGGACCTTTTTCAATATCATATAATCACTTCTAAAAAAATTTACAATTTACCACCTTCAACTTTATTTTCAAACTATTAAATCATTTTTAATCTCATATAACTAATTTTTTAAAAATTACAATTTACCTATTCCAAACTCTATTTTCAAACTATTAAATAAAGATATTTTGATGATAAAATTTATTTATACAATAACAATATGTAATTATTAGAGTTGGTCAAGTAGTTAACAACATGTAATTATGAAAGTTGATCAAGTAGTTAACCTTGTTGGTCTATTTTCACATTAATATATAATTATAGTTTTAATTTGTGTTCTTTGGATTTACATAATATTTTCTCAAAATAGATTTATAACCTTAAAAATGATTTTTCATCCCACATTAGATTTGTACTAATAAACACCATAAATTCATCTTCAAAAAAGTTGATAATAAATTTATATTTTATTACAAGTAGAAAATAATAAATTAATAACTATTTTATAAGAAAAATATCTTAGTCTATTACAACTTCTAATTTAAACTAGTCAAAGACATTTTTGGAAAACAAACAAATTTATAATATATAATTATAGTAATAAGATATGAATATATTTTAACAATACTTTTTTACATATTAAATGGTTTGATGGCAAAGGTTTAGGTATTTTAAATAAAGAGTTTAAAATTTTGAATTTGAAGTGGTAAGGACATGTATTTCTCGTAGATGGATAGCACCATAAAATGTTTCCTTTCAAATTTTGAAAGTTATTTAATTTATCTTAATTCCATGTGCCTTTGTATCTTTGGAGTTCTTCCCTCAAATACTTCCTCCATTGACCTTAGGCGTGTTTTGGGAATCACATATGCGTTGGAGCTTGGAACTTTCAAGTCACTGTCATACTCTCCATCATGTCATGCCAACAATAATTCTTGCTCTTAGTCTTGCTTTATTACTCCCTTCCTTTACCTTACAGGCAAGACCATCCATAAATGGCATTCAAAATTTTTGGTGGCAGAAATCCATAATGGGGAGGCATTGTAATTTTATTACGGCTTAAGAAATATTGACTAAGGAAAACCACACTTGCTATAAAAGGTGCATAAGGGTGTTGGCCCCAAATGTTTACCCTCAAGGGTTGTCCACATTTAAATGGGTGAGCGTTGTTGCTAACCCGTCGTTAAGACTGCATTTTGTACAGTGTTTATCTTTGGTGGGGGATTCGGATTCACCAAAGGCTTATAGATTTATCTGATCTAATTTCGATGTATTCAATTTAGTAAACACCTAAGTTTTGTTCTATTTTTAGAATCTAATGCACAAGATGAGAATGCAATGTAGTATGAGAACAAATGTAGAATACAAGATATTATATTATATTAAATTTTGTTTTTGATTAATGTTATCTATGCTATGGAAATAAACCTTTTTTTCTTCTTTTTGAAGGCAAGGGTACAAGGAGGATGCAATAATACAATTAATCCTAGATGCAGTTATATGTAATTCAAATTAAATGCCTAAGAAAAATAAAGTAAGATACTATGATAAACTTCTTTTTAACTTTCCCCTTTTTATATGTATTTTAAGACAAAAGAACAAGATGTACAAGCATATAATCAACAAATAATCTATGCCAAGGATAAAAAACTAGAGGATAAAGGGTACTTAATTGTTCTGATGTTTGGTGCAAATATGTAATTTTTGTGCGAATATGCCTCTTGACAAATACGTTGCTTAGAAATCTTGCACGTGGTAAATTTGCTAAAAACTTGCAAAAGAAACAAAAAAAAAATTATTTAAAGTTTGGAAGCCTCCGAAACAAGAAGAAAGATGCAACTTTTTAATTAGCACAATCAAATCCTCTGTTTATACACAAAATAGAAATAATAAATAAATAAATAAACCTTGAAAATTAATGTTCATATGCTCATGGTGAATTCATTAAAATGTTTAAATCAAATTATTAAAGGGCATGAAAAGAATTATGGCTATGAGGATTAATAGAATAATGAACAGGGCAAGACTAACCAAACTGGATACCAGGCTGATAGGGAGATCTAAGATCTCAAAGATGGATAATGAATACATCACCTATAACTAATTTGTAAAGAGCCAAAACTTGAATCTTTCCTCAAACATATCAAAGATTTTGCTTAATCCTTCAACTCAGGTTAGTTAAATA
Organism: Wollemia nobilis; assembly: GCA_028583015.1. NCBI lineage: Eukaryota > Viridiplantae > Streptophyta > Pinopsida > Araucariales > Araucariaceae > Wollemia > Wollemia nobilis. The sequence goes on from JAQPPZ010016361.1 coordinate 1,960,532, forward strand.
TATCCATACTTAGACTTTATGTTTTAGATTGTATGTGATATCTAATATACTTATCAAATTGAAATTAAAACTCAGATATTGTAGAAATGAAATCACACACAATCATAAATTGCAAGAGGACACAATATTTTTATGTGAAAATCCCAAATTGGATAAGATCATAACCCAAATAAATTGGATAGATTATTATTAGGATTCAAAAACTGATACAAATCCTTACTAATATTTAGCTGGTTGTATTCTTCAGCTTGTTCTCCCCAATATTTGCTCTTGCTTCTTCCTCCTCTGCCTCTTGGTTCTCCCACTATAGATGCAACAATCAAACCCTGACAATGTGTTGTCCGAGAAGCCCTCACAATGTGTTGTACAAAAAAAACCCTCACAATGTATTGTGCAAAAACCCTCACCATGTGTTGTCCAAAAAAAACCTCTTTTCTTAAATGAGTGTTGGTATTTAAAACCAACCTCTTTTCTTAGTGATGGTATTTAAAACTAGCCCCTTTTCTTAAATAAGTGCTGGTATTTATAACCAACCCCTTTTCTTAAATGAGTGTTGGTATTTATAACCCACTCATTGAATTCTCAAAGTCACAACCAATTTTATATCTTGAACATCCCTTTTCTGACTGCCATAACTTTCTGTGTTGAGCTCAATTTTCTAAGAAACCACTCTAGAAATACGCTCCTCAAAACCAACTTTCTAAAGGTACCAGTTTAGTCCAATTTGACCTAGTAACAAAGAAGTTACAACCTTTTTAAGATGCCTCTGTAAGCAGTTTTGAACACGTCGACCCATACATTCTTGGACTTTGTGGTTCAGTAATTTGGCCATAACTTTGGTCTCGGTTGTTCGTTTCAAGTGATTCAAAAAGTGTCAAAAAGCTCTTTCTAAGACATATATCATGGAGCTATCCACATTCACACGAATTCCATGAATTTCATCTAGAAATTGAAAACATAGACCTTACTATATTTGTTTTCCATACTTTGTTCCAAAATGTGTTAATTGCTCTTAAGCGAGGATTTTACTCGGAGCTCCTTCCACACTTCCTGTATATGACCTTTCAGTTGGTATCCTAATCAATACCTCCCTCATTGGAGGATTTTGGTCCCTCAAAATCATCTTTATTCAAATTAGAATATTATTTCTTTGCTTGCTTCTTAGAGATCCACTTTGCCTTGCTTAGCATTTCCCCCTTAGGACATACCAACCATAATTCTTCCTATCCTTGGCATGTTATCTATATTTTCCTATATATAATTAAAACTTTTGTTGCTTTCTCAAACTCAACTAAGATTAAATCATCCAACTTAGGCAATACTGGAGCATTGTCTCTCTCATCCAACAAAGAGGACTCAAACAACTTCAAGTTTTCCACATTGACAATAGAGTACATTCACATATAACTTGGTAGTTCTAGTTGGAAGGCATTTGGCCCAACCTCACCTAAAATTTTAAATGGCCCATATCTAATAGGTTTTAATTTATTACCTTCTCCCTTCAACCATTCCTTGCTTAAATGCAACCATAAAAGGTCTCCCACTTTGAAATCATGAGCTACGCTATGCTTGTCATGGCATTCCTTATAGTGTTGTTGAGTTTGCTCTAATTTCTCCTCTATTTTTTATTGTATCAGCTAAAAACATTAAATGAACTTCAACGCTTTCTCTCCTTTCGACTCTGAGCTACTTGGATCCTGCTCACTCTCAAAGGCTCCATCAAAAGGTGAATGAGGTAGAAACCCATAACACACCTCAAATGGTGATAATATCATAGACAAATGTATTACCCGGTTGTAGCAGTATTGGACATACACTAGACTATCATCCCATGTATTTGGATTTCGTTGATTATAACCCCTCAATAAGTGCACAATTGTCCTGTTGACCACCTCTGTTTGTCCATCCGTTTATGGGTGAAATGTTGTTGATATTTTCAACTTAGTGTCTAACATTCCTCATAATGCAAGCTAAAATTTATTGAGAAAGCGAGTATCTCTATCTGAAATAATACTCTTAGGAAATCCAAAATGAACAAAAATATGTTCAAAAAATAGTTTGGTTGTACCTTCTACTATAATATTTTTCTTACAAGACACAACAATTGCTAATTTACTAAATATATCCACTATAAAAAGTAGATAATCATTACCTCTCCGAGTGGTTGGCAATCCATCCAAGAAGTCCATTGAAATTCTCTCCCATAGTTGATTAGGAATTGGTAAAGGTGTGTACAATCCCAATTTATAGTTGTTGGGTTTTCTTGTGCTACAATTTGCACATCCAAAGATAAAATTAGACACATCATCCTGCATATTGGGCTAGTAGACATATCGTTGCAGGTTATCTATTATTTTATGCACATCAAAATGACCAGCAACTAGTGATGTGTGAACTTCTCTTATCAGTTGTACGTGTTTGTCTCCCTTAGACACACAAAGTTTTACCCCTTTGAACAACAAGTCATTTTTCAAATAAAAATCCTCATTGGATTTGCCTTGCACTCTATTTTTCAACTTCTTGTACTTCTCCCCAATTTCAACATCTTCATACTGGCCCTTGTACTCTTCAAAAGAAAAATGTTCCAATTCCATTACAACTGAAGCAACCTTTATTGGAGGACAAGACAACATATAAACCAACTTATTTGTCTCCCCCTTCTTGTATTTTATTAGGAGATTAAACTGTTGTAGGAAACCCATCCATTTAAAATACATGGACTACTTTAACTTGCTCTGAGTATGTAAGTACTTTAATGGTTCATGATCTGTATGCACAATGGTTTCTTTACCCAATAAATAATGTCTCCATTTCTTCACTGCTTGGACAAGTGTGAACAAATATTTATCATACGTAGGATAGTTAAGAACAACCCTTGAAAATAATTTAGAATGATAACATATAGGTTTACCTTACTGGAACAAAACTACCCCCATAGCATGGTCTAAGGCATCCATCTCAATATCAAAAGGCATCCTCATGTCTGGCATAGCAAGCACATGTGCATTTCACACCTTATTCTTTATTATCTCAAAGGCTTTGTTCTTCTCTTTCTCCCAAATAATATTTCTATTCTTTTGTAGCTTCTATAACAAAGGTCTTGTTATATATGAGAAATCCTTAATAAAATTAATGAGGTATTGGGCTGCCCTAATAAAACTCTTCAGTTCAGTTTGGGTCTTTGGTGTTGGTCAATTCCTTATGGCAACCACCTTGGAAGGATATATTCTGAGTTCTCCATTTCCAATTACATGACCCAAATAAACTAAAGACTTCTTTCCAAACTCACACTTTTTAAGATTCAATTTGAAATCTTCCCTTGCTGACACTTCAAAAATTGATTTTAAATCCTAAATATGCTCTTCCCATATTGGACTAAAAACTAATATATCACCAAGAAATATAATGACATGCCTATCCATGAAAGGTCTCAAAATATCATTCATCAACCTCATGAAGGTAGTTGGGGTGCTTGTTAATTTGAATGGCATCACCAACCATTCAAACAGACCTTGTTTGGTCTTAAATGTAGTCTTCCAAATGTCCTCTATCTTCATAGAGATTTGATGATAACTTGATTTTAGATCCATCTTAGTAAAATACTTTGCATGCTTCAACTAGTCCAGTAGATCATCAAGTCGTGGTAGTGGGTACCGATTCTTAATAGTTATCTTATTGAGTGCCCTATAATCTATGCACATCCTCCGTGTTCCATCCTTATTGGGAATTAAAACAATTTGAAATCTAGCTAAGGATGCACTAGGACGAATCAAACTCTTATCCAATAACTCCTCAACTTGTTTCTTCACCTCATATGAATCAATTACAAACTACCTATACCACCTAATATTAGGTAGAGGTGAATCAAGTAAGAGCTAGATTTTATGCTTCACTTCTCTCTTTGGTGGTAAGCCTTTTGGTTCTTCCATCAGTTGGCTAAATATTTACAACAATCCCTCCAATTACTTATTTTTTTTGGGAGTACATTTGGATTCTTCCACCTCCTTAATGAATCACACATTACCATCCATACCTTTTATCATCAATAGAACGAATCTCTTGCTTACATTCACCAAATGCTTGGCTTGTTATGTTGTCACAAGTTGGAATTTCTTTTCCAACCTGTTGGGATTAATCACATATGTGATTCCATATTTTTTCACCTTCCAAACATTGTGCCTCTCCTTAAATAAAGCATCTCTTTCCCATAAATATGGGCTACCAAAAATTACTTGAAAAATATCAAGAGGTACTACATCACAAGTAATAACATCATGGAATTTATTTTTGACAAAAAATTGTAAAGTACATTGCTTGGTTACCTATAGCTCCATGTCCTTCTCACCCATCCCAATGGATACTATTGTGGATGATCCACAGTATTCAATCCCAACTGCTTCACTAGATCCTCAGAAATTAAATTCCTTTGGGATATGTTGTCAAACAATGTTATAACTTTTGTCCTCTACATTTGCATGAAGACCAAAAATAATTCCTCTTTCTTGGCCTCTGAAGCTTTTTCATCTTTCTTAGAGGTCTGCTCCTACTGTAAAGGCTTAATTTTGGCAACACACACTACCTTTCCTTCATCCTCTTTTTCAAAACACCCTTCTTCCTCCTGCTCAATATTTTTGGTAGAATTAAAATATTTCTTCTTTCCCTTGTTCCACCATTTTGGCCTCTTTTCAGGGTGTAGCTTCCAATAGTCCTCAATTGAATTAGTGTTAATATTAACTTCCTTTCAATGATTTTTACCCTTTTATGATTTGGTGGTTGTAGCCCTTGATTTCTTCTTGCCTTTATTTTTGGAACCCTTGGTTTTATTTGCAAGCTTGGAGGGTTTAGATGAAGTTGATGCCTTATTATTCTTTATTATCTTTTTGGTCCTCATTTCTAGGTATGTGGCTTTAATGCATGCCTCACAATATCCTTGGCATCAAATAATTTCAGTTCTATCTTGATCTAATAAGACAATCCACACTTATATTTCTTAAAAATTTGAGGATCTCAAAGATTAACGCTCCTTAACACAACTTGTTTTTTGAATTTTGTGGTGTATTCTTGGATTGTTTTGGCCCTACCTCTATCTTAGAAATAACCATCACTCCTCCATATTCTCTTAATAGCCAATAGGATAAAATTGAGCTCTTATAGCCTTCACAAATTTTTCCCATGTTTCTACAGTTGGTTGTTGATTTCTTGTCAATCCAGTTGAGTATGTCTCCCACCATGTGAGAGAATGGCTACCCAATTTCAATATAGCAAAGCTGATCTTTTTTACCTCTATATAAGACTTAGTATTGAAGTAAACCTCCAATTTCTTCAACCACCCATCTAATTTTTTAGGATCTAACTCCCCTTCATAGGCTAGAATATCAATTTTGACCTCCATTTTACACATATCTGCTATCAAGGGTTATGATGAGATATTCTCAAGCTATTTAGAGTGGGATCCTTCAACCTCCTTTTCTTTCTTACCATTGGAAGAATTGTACTTAGTCTTAGATTCTGAATCTAATTTCTTCCTTTCCTTCCTTGATTTCCTTTCTTCTTTAGAAAGCATCATATTCATTAAGCTTTGGAGAGTGTTTTCATTTCAAGAAATCTTCTTTGGAATTCATTAATGGATATTGTTGGAGAGTTAGGTTCTGATTGATATACCATTTTATTAGTTTTGGTACTTATTTTCCCAATATTTAGGTTGTATGGGGTTAAGTCCTTTCCTTGAGATCTTCTGCCTTACATACACAGTTCTTTAGAAAAAGATGCTCTGATACCAAACTTGATCTGTAAAGAGCCAAAACTTGAATCTTTCCTCAAACAGATTAGAGATTTTGCTTAATCCTTCAGCTTAGGTTAGTTAAATATATCCATACTTAGAATTTATGTTTTAGATTATATGTGATATTTGATCTACTTAACAAATTGAAATTAAAACTCACATATTGCAGAAATGAAATCACACACACAATCTTAAATTACAAGAGGACACAAGATTTTTATGTGGAAACCCCAAAATGGGTAAAACCACAACCCAAATAAATTAGATAGATTGTTATTAGGATTCAAAACATGGTACATATCCTTACTGATATTTAGTTGGTTGTATTCTTTAGCTTGTTCTCCCTAATCTCTGCTTTTGCTTCTTCCTCCTCTACTTCTCAGTTCTCCAACTGCAGATGTAGCAATCAAATCTTGATAACGTGTTGTTTAAAAATCTCTCAAAATGTGTTGTGCAAATAGTCCTCACAATGTGTTGTGCAAAAAAATCCTCACAATGTGTTGTGCAAAAATCCCTCACCATGTGTTGTTCGAAAAAAGACCCTTTTCTTAAATGAGTGTTGTTATTTAAAACTAGCCCATTTTCTTAAATGAGTATTGGTATTTATAACCAATCCCTTTTCTTAAATGAGTGCTGATATTTATAACCCACTCATTGAATTCTAGAAGTTAGCATCACAACCCAATTTGTGTCATCATCCATGACAATTTGACAAATTATTGGTTTCACCTTCACTAGTCTCTAGTTCATCATAAGTGCCATGACAAAATAATTCCCACCGTCTCTAGAAGTGACAAAGGTAACTCACACCACTTCCAAGAGATATTCCACCCTACAAACCGACCAGATTTTTCCTTAGTAGATGTTTTAAAGACATGGAAAAAAATATAGAGAAGAAAATAGGCATCATATAGGAATACAAAAAAGTAGATCAGTAAGACATTATTGGTGTAAAATCTTCAACTTCTACAATGCATGTGATCTTGTAGTCCCAACTATTGAAAAGAGAGGAAATTATTTATTATCGAGGCACTTCCAATAGATTCAAGTAGGTTGGCCACTACTCCTATTGACTACACTTTCATAATGTCTACCTTAGAATTTTCAAGGACCAACCCTTCCACATAAAAGAATTAATGAAATAGTATGAAAGCATTGAATTCATTGGTGAAAGATAAGCAAATCCAAGTTATGTGGTTATAGCAAGACCTCAAAATGCTAAAAAAAAAGAAAATAGTGATATAAGGGAACAAGTAGCCAAGAAGGAGGAAATAGAAAAATAATTGGGTGAACTAAAAGGGTAACTAGCATAGGAGAAGAATTAATTGAAGCAATAATTTTAAAAAGAAGAAACAAGAATTTAAATTCCAACTTGTTTAACTAAAGGTAACAATGCAAAGCAAGGATGAATATATTTACAAGTCCAAGAAGATAAATGAATAATTGGAGAAAATATATAAGATGGAAACGAATACCTCAATAGTTAAGTATGTTAAGTCCCTAAGGGACCAAGTACATGTTGAGGTCATGTAGGCCAAGGCATATTTCAAATAATATGAAGCCTTGCTTGATCAAAATTTAGTGGTAATCTAATGGGTGGGAAATGATGATGGCAAGATATGTTGAAGTGCTCCTTTAATTGCACAAAATATCTAATGAATAGGTAAAGCATATGGGTATGTTATATAATAAGAAAATAAACAAACTATAGACACCAAACTACAGCCACTAGTCCTCCATCCTAACCATTCCACCACCCACTTGTCCACCATACACCCTTCCCGCCAATTATTTGGCCCAAATCCACCTTTCCCGCCATCCATTCCACCATTTTAGCCTTTTCGTCATTTCCTAGCCTAATTGGGATTATTTTAATATTATTTAATTTTTAATATAAAATATTATATTATATTATAATATATTTATTATAAAATGTGTATTTATAAACTCAATTAACCACAACCATCCGATCCATTCTAATATCCACCGTCCATATTCATTAATCCATGTCACATGCAAAAAGTAATCTCAACCTTAGGATCTAATTTAATCTTAGCCACACGATCAAAATTGTAAGGCTAAAACCCTAAGAAAACCCTAAGGTTGGATTATAAGTAGGGGCATTTGCGAATGCCCAAACCCTGGAGCTAGAACTAGAATCCATTGGAACCTTGAGAATTAGACATTTGCACCCTAGAGAAATTTTTGGTGAAGCCCTAGCATAGAATCATGAAAATCTGAAGCCCTAGCTTGCCAACAAGACTTCTACTATTCCATACATCCTCCATTCATCCTCCATTGTCGTCACAACCCCCATCCATCTATCGCATTCATCACCATCACCTAGATCTGCTTCTGTAGATTATGCCCTAACCTGCATGTGCCATCCAGAGCTTACGAGGCTCGCTATAGAGCCTTCGAAGCACTCACCAGAGCCTGTTGTATACCGCAGGCGCACTCTAGAGCCTGTTGTATCCCGCAGGTGCACACCAGAGCCTGTGAAGCTCGAGTCAGAGTCTGCCAAGTGCGCGTCCGAGCCTATTGCAGCTACAAAAACATGAATCTAATCCTGGTAGACCATGCCATCAGCAATAACTAAACCAAAGCAAGGTATATCTCATTTTAATGTATTTTATTTAACAATTTGTTGATATTGCATGCTCTCTTGCTTCACTATTAAACTAGGGTTTTATTGATGTCCGAGGGCCTCACACTATGGAGTCCTCACAGGTATTACTAACTTCATTTTTTCTATTTTGTGTATGTAGATCTACAAATTTCACATATTGTTTGACGACTATTGAAGCTGGAGTGGCCCAACCTTAGATATTTGAAGCCCACTCAACCTGTTGGAATCAAGGACACACCCAAATCTAAAGATACTTCTATTGTTGTTAGCTAGGATTTCGGATAACCCAAGCACCATTGTAATCTATTGTATCAAATATTCGCATGGAACACTGATTGTAACAAAGAAGTTTATTGGCTCCCCCCTATTTTATTGAATATATTCTTTTGTGCAATTTTTGTGTCTTACTGCAGTATTTGGTTTTCTGTTATCCTATTTTTAGTGTCGTGTTCTTGCATTCACAAATGGCGATCACGATGGGACCCCACAAGGGTTTCATGATTTGATATATCTACCTTGATAACTTAATTTTATTGTTGTTCATTGCAGTATTTGCATAAACGTAAAAGTCACCGCGTTCATCGCTAGGGTTTCTGAAGCATTCTGCAGTAGTTCCAGAGATCGCGCAGGTGCTTTTTCGTGCTACACAAGTGTCCTTGTGCACCTAGCAGGCGCTCTGCTGTGCCTATGCAAGCATCCAGCTATGCTTGGCATTAATTTGGAGCAAAGCTTAGGCTTCCAAGTGAGTTTTGTAATCCTAGTTCTTAATTTAATGATTTACGTATTCTATTTTTTGCTGCTATTTTTCACTATTTTCGGGCTTAACATTAAGTAATATGGGAAAGAATCTGTAGTAAGTTACATTTAGGGTTTGTGTGTGTTTCATTATATCGAATGCTTTTCTTGTCCTGAAATTTATATATCTAGGTGATTGTTTGCATTTTTGAGTGCATATGAAACATAAAAGCATCCTAGATCTTGAATTTTAGGGTTAAAGATCACTTTAATTTTGCATATCTAGATAGGAATAACATTTTGACGCATAAAGTAATCCTGCCCTAGGCTGGCCCTTTTGGCAGAGAGGTGGACGAACCCTCCGGTTTCTCTTGTGATTTTAATCACTTGTAGGCAGGGGATTTTAAGGGTGTACTCTACACTCTTTAGGTGAAATTTGCATCTTTGTGTTGGCTTCTAATTTATATTAGTGAAGTTAGTAATCTTTAATATTGCTTGCACACCATAGAGAACGAGAAATCTAATAAAATAAATCACACACACGTGCACGCTCCACTTTTTAACAGTAATGGTTGGATTTCATCATCAACTATTGCTTGAGGTTTGGTGACAGTGGCATTCATCTCCATCCATCAAATATCTGCCCCTAGAAACCATAAGACTACCCCTGAGAAAACTTGTTGGAGGTCATTACCAACAAGAATCTTGTTGCCCCAACCAGCCATAGTTTTTACCTTTATTTTTTAGTAAACAAGATTAAGTTACATCAAAACACACAAGCCAACAATTCTAAAAGGAACTTCACATTAATGAAAGAAAATAATTAATGAACAAGGTAATCCACACAAGGTGAACCCTAGGATTCGTTGTTTTCTTTGCTTTAAATTTTGGAAATGTTGTTAATTTGTGTGATTTAGATAAGCTTAAAATATTTGGTTTTATTACTTTATGGTGCTAACACGACAACAAAAGAAAATAATAAACCAAAGTAGTTTAATGGAAAATAATTCCCATGAGCCCGCTACTTCGGTAGCCCCATACAATATGGTTTAGACCACTTTGTTTGGATCATCCCATCCACCCCACTCTCAAGTAGAGACACATTCACACAATGTGGAGACAGCCACCACCTACATAGATATGGATAGAGTGCAGGCCCTTTACAAGGCTTATAACTATGTCTTAGGACCCCTTAGCCAAGAAGGTTTGGAAGAATTTGAATTGGCTACCACCTACCTTCGCCAAGGATATCCTAATTCAAGTTACGAATGTGGTATGCCTTCCTCCACGAGGCAACCACCACAAAGCCCAAGTGTTCCAAACACTTACATCACATCCACCTATACCAACCCCTAGTATGAGGAGTATGTCAATGTTGCCTCACAAGTCCCTAGCCTCCAAGTTGTAACATCAAATGCAACTTGCACCATACCCATGTCCTCTCATCCATCATCATCCACACCTTCATCATCTCACTTAGCCAACATGACCATGTCATCCACCCCTCCATCATCTCACTTAGCCAACATGACCATGACTAATCACCCATCATCATCGACTCATCCATCATCTCATCCAACCACAACCCCATAATTCGACACATGGTCAAATCAAGAACTTACGGATACATTAGGGCTTATCAATAGGTTGCTTTCACAACGAATAAAAGGAAAACAATCAGTTCACATAGACCCTATGACACAAGGATTTCCAAATAAACCTCTGCTCACTAATCAAAATTTAGCATGGGGCCCTCAATATTCCATAATGTCCATCCCCAATCCACCACCACTCCACACATCCACCATACTAATCAACATTACCACTAACCAACAACACAATCCATTTATCCATCATCATCTTCATCAATCATCCCCATATTTCAACCATCAATATTCTCCACATACCCAACCTAATTCATTCCACAACACCATATTGGTCACACCCCAACATCTACCATCTAGCCCATCAACCACCCATCACATAATCCAAGGTCCTCATATTCCAGCAGAAGATCTTAGATTTGAGGCAATGCAAAAGCAAATCGATCAGTTGATGTAAAACTCACCAGGGGTAATGAGCCAAAAGCTCACATGCCACTAATCCTCCATCCTAACCATTCCACCACCCATTTGTCCACCATACACCCTTCCCACCAATTATTTTGCTCAAATCCACCTTTCCCGCCATCCATTCCACCATTTTAGCCCTTTCTCGCCATTTCCTAGCCTAATTGGGATTATTTTAATATTATTTAATATTTAATATAATATTTTATATTATATTATAATATATTTATTATAAAATATGTATTTATAAACTCAATTAACCACAACCGTCCGATCCATTCTAATCTCCACCATCCATATTCATTAATCCATGTCACATGCAAAAAGTAATCTCAACCTTAGGATCTAATTTAATCTTAGCCACATGATCAAAAGTGTAAGGCTAAAAACCTAAGAAAACCCTAAGGTTAGATTATAAGTAGGGGCATTTGCAAATGCCAAAACCCTAGAACTAGAACTAGAATCCATTGGAACCTTGAAAATTAGACATTTGCACCCTGGAGGAATTATTGGTGAAGCCCTAGCATAGAATCCTAAAAATCTAAATCCCTAGCTCACCAACAAGACTTTTGTTGTTCCAACCGTCCCCCATTCATCCTCCATCGCTTTCATAGCCCCCATCCATCCACGCATTCATCGCCATCACCTAGATCTACTTTTGCAAATTCTACCCTAACCTATAGGCACCATCCAGAGCTTGCGAGGCTCGCTACAAAGCCTATGAAGTGCTCACCAGAGCCTACTGTATACCACAGGTGAATTCGAGAGCCTATTGTATCCTGTAGGTGCATGCTAGAGCTTGTGAAGCTCACGTTAGAGCCTACCAAATGTGCGTCAGAACCTGTTGCAGCTACAAAAACATGAATTTGAGCCTGCTACACCATGCCATCAGTAATAACTGAACCAAAGCAAGGTATATCTCATTTAAATATATTTTATTTAATAATTTGTTGATCTTGCATGCTCTCTTGCTTCACTATTAAACTAGGGTTTTATTGATATCCGAGGGCCTCACACTGTGGAGCCCTCACAGATATTACTAACTCCCTTTGTTTTTTTTTGTGTATGCCAATCTACAAATTTCACACATTGTTTGACGGTTATTGAAGTTGGAGTGGCTCAACATTGGATATCTGAAGCCCACTCAACCTGTTGGAATCAAGGACACACCCAAATCTAAAGACACTTTTGTTGTTGTTAGCTAAGGTTTCAGAGAACCCTAACACCATTATAATCTATTGTATCAAATATTCACATGGAACACTTATTGTAACAAAGGCGTTTATCGGATCCCCCTTATTTTATTGAATATATTATTTTATGCAATCTTTCTGTCTCACTGCAGTATTTGGTTTTCTGTTATTCTATTTTAAGTGTCGTGTTCTTGTATTCACAAATGGCGATCACGGTGGGACCCCACAAGGGTTTCATGATTTGATAGATCTACCTTACTAACCTAATTTTATTGTTGTTCATTGCAGGATTTGCAAAAATGTAAAATTCATCGCGTTCATCGCTAGGGTTTCTAAAGCATTCTAAAACAGTTCCAGAGATCACATAGGCACTCTTCCACGCCATGCAGGCATCCTTGTGTGCCTAGCAGGCACTCTACCATGCCTATGTAGGTGCCCAGCTGCACCTGGAATTAATTTGGAGTAGAGGTGAGGCTTCCAAGTGAGTTTTGTAACCCTAGTTCTTCATTTAATAATTTACGTACTCTATTTTTTGTTGTTGTTTTTCATTATTTTTGGGCTTAACATTAAGTAATCTAGGAAAGAATCTACAAAAAGTTACATTTAGGGTTTTTGTGTGTTTCATTATATCGAATGTATTTCTTGTCTTGAAATTTGTAGATCTAGCCCAAAGAATGTACGTATGCCTCACTAGCTTGAAGACGTCGCAAATCCATATGATGTTGTCACTCCTTCACTAAAATATTTGCCTAGAGCCTCATAACTGTCTCCTGATCACTAGCCATTGTCGCTGTCACTGCCCGCTCTACCTCTAGCTGAGCTATAGTCTCCCTGGCCTCCCTCTGAGACTCAAGCATAGTCTCTCGCTCCTCGCGTAGCTACTCTAGCTCCGCCCGTAGCCTGGCTACCTCAGAGATCTCACCCATCTCATCATCCTCCATCTCTCCCTTTGCCAAGCATACCTCGAGAGCCTGTGTGGATACTCCCCTCGACTGCCTTTAACCCATCGATCACTAGGGCCTTGTCCTCTTCGAAGTTGTCCTCTACCCCATAGTTGTTGCATCTGCACCTGCAACCTTTGGCACCCATATCAATTGGGCACCAAACCACTCCACATACTCTAGAGTCACCCCAGCATCATCCACATCGAGGATCTCAATCTCCTCCTCATCCTCAATTACCATTCGCTATGGCTCTACACATGGCAACATCCCCTCATATCATCGACATCGATACACTGGCACATCTTGAGGAAATCCAAATTGCCTCAACACCTGCTTGTACTGGAAGTACTCCACCTCCTCATCCCACGGCCCAACCAACCATCGAGCCTGCCTCACTCGATGCAGTTGCCTCCTATCTCCATCCCATCTAGATCCTCACCATGGACTCCATATCACATCTACCCGAGCCAAGCCCGACCACATGTCCTGGTACCACTGCCTAGTGTGTATCTCTTGACTCAGTTGAACCTCCTCAGCCACCGCTCATCTCCTAGCATAGGGCTCCCTCATCCACCATGACTCACATGGCAACCCCTCAGGCCAAGCTACTACAAAATATTCCCAAGCTAAACACTGTAGGAGGAAGCTACAACCAATCCCCTTCCTCTCCCTTCAAATCACTTCATATAGCTCTCGATACAACTGTGCCAACAAGGTAGGAGCCCATGCATACTCCTTCAGGTTGATGAGTAAATCACTCACCAACCCCAATAGGTTCCAAGGAAACATGCACCCAGTTCTATTAGGTAGCACTATGTTCACTAGCACAAACATGATCAATGCAGGGAGTGTATCCAACTCCTATGCCTTGTACATGCTCAAGTAGCATATCCCTCCATCCTCCATCTGAGCCTCTCGCCACTGATCCCCAAATATTCTCTCCATATCCACCTACTTATCCCTCCCATCCACCACCTTCTCCCCTTCTACGGGCACCTTGAGAATATGATAGACATCCTCAAGAGTGATAGTAGCCTTCCCAGTCGATAGCTGGAACATCCCCCTATCCAGGTCCCACCTCTCTATCAAAGCAAAGAGATACCCCTCATTAGCCCTCACTACATCAAGCCTCGCCACACCCTCCAGGCCCACCCTACCCAACAAGACCCACTCATCCTTTGAAAGCTTCTTTTTTCAATCCTGGAATGAGAGGAGAGAAGCGATGTTGAGGATCAATATCCCTTAAATGCAACAACAAAAACACTTTATTAGCATTAAAACTATGTTTAAAAAAATAAAAAATAAAAATAAAAAACAAAACATTTTTTTTTGCACAAAGGGAACAAATGATCTTACGGGGACAAAGGGTGTCCCCACTCCACCAGCAACATCAAGGCCATCTACTGCCAACACCTCACTTTGCCACACTCACTAGCCTCACAAACTCACTCCACTCCTCAAACGCAGCTCCTCGAAGTCAACAACACATGAATGAGCCTAAAAGTTTACTCAAAAAGCTTTTTATAGATTTCCTTAGTGCATTCAGGCACAGAACTATGCCTACAAATCACGAGCATGGTTGTATGCCTGAAAGTGCACTCAAGCGCACACAAGCACCTGTAAAACATGCCAGGCACAGTCGCACGCCTGGCAACCAATAACCATGAAGGTAAAAAACCTCAAAATGGTAGCTTCCCTCATCCAACATGCACGAAATTTCATCCACACATCATGCACGTCATAAAATTTGATTTTGTGAAAACATAAATAGTTTTGCATGCATATTTTGCGAGACCAAGACCAATTTATACACAAACACATATCGCATTGCAAAACATAACAATCAAGGTAAAAATTTCACAAAATCACCATTACACAAATCATCACCATATGCTTCATCATCCCATCCACTTTCATGCATGTTAGAGTTGATTCAACCACTAAATCACTCATCTTTGCCACAAAGCACCGCAAATACCAAAAGCAAAAATCTATCAACTCCATAATCAATCACAATATTGCATGACTCCATTAAGCATTCTTCCATTATCATCTTTCATATATCACTCATCACATCGCACATTTTATCGGGTTAAGTCAATAATAAGTGAACCTTGTATCTAGTATGTTATTCTATAAACTTGGCAATTGCAACGATAGTAATACATGCAATTCGGCAAGATGAATAGCCTACAATAAGGACACTTCAGCAAGATCATTACCATCATCTCATCATCACAAATCACAATCATATTTGGCACCTCACACTTTGAGTACAACCTTGCCAAGAACAATTTGCTCGCAATCAATCATTGTTGTCCTTGTCTGTGGGGCAATAAAACATAGACAAACCACAGTCACAAACACTCATTCACTTGACAATAGTCATAATACAGGACACCGGTAATTTTGATTGGTTCCATCATGGAATTGGCGAAGATATTTCCATTGTCAATACCCAACCCCTATGTTGACTTAGTCAGCCTGCATCTTCATATCTTGCATACTCAATGACGCCATTACGACAGCTTATTCAACAACATCGAATCAACCCAAATTTTGGGGCAACCACATTACATTATAATTTTCCCATGACGGGATACATCTCACATGATCATAACAACTATATTGGACAAAATATTCTCTCCATCGTTGGGGCAAAACTGGTATCACATTTTACATCATTCATATCATCCACAATCACATGGTATTATACACCAACCCCTTTTCCATCGTTGAGGCAAAAATGGTATCACATTTTTACATCATTCATATCATCCACAATCACATTGCTTTTCACACCATTCATTCATCAATTGTACAAATCCACCGCATCATTCATAATTTGCACAAAATTTTCAATTGTCTTGTGAGATACATTCGTAACTCATTCGCCAATTGATGGGGTAATCTACAAAATTCCAAAAATTCTTTATTCTTTTGTCTTCAACATCGGTGTTCAAATCCAACGATAAATAGGAGTTGCTTATGTGCCCATAACCCAAGCAGGTGTCTCGTATTTTTGCACCATATTGTGTTTCACGCAACATGGTACAAAAAGGGGCATCTGTAGACACCAAACTACAGCCACTAATACTCTACCCTAACCATTCCACCACCCACTTGTCCACCATACACTCTTCTCGCAAATTATTTGGACCAAATCCACCTTTCCCACCATCCATTCCACCATTTTAGCCCTTTCCCGCCATTTCCTAGCCTAATTGGGATTATTTTAATATTATTTTATATTATTTAATATTTAATATAATATTTTATATTATATTATAATATATTTATCATAATATATGTATTTATAAACTCAATTAACCACAACCATCTGATACATTCTAATCTCCACCTTCCATATTCATTAATCCATGTCACATGCAAAAAGTAATCTCAACCTTAGGATCTAATGTAATCTTAGCCACACGATCAAAAGTGTAAGGCTAAAACCCTAAGGTTGGATTATAAGTAGGGGTATTTGCAAATACCCAAACCCTGGAGCTAGAACTGGAATCCATTAGAACCTTGAATATTAGACATTTGCATCCTGGAGGAATTATTGGTGAAGCCCTAGTATAGAATCTTGAAAATTTGAATCCCTAGCTTGCCAATAAGACTTCTATTATTCTAGACATACCCCATTCATCCTCCATCGTTGTCATAGCCCCCATACATCCACCATATTTATCGCCATCACTTAGATCTACTTCTACAGATTCTGCCCGAAGCCGCAGGCGCCATCCAGAGCTTGCAAGGCTCGTTGTAGAGTCTACAAATTGCTCACCAAAGCTTGCTATATATCGCAGGAGCACTCTAGAGCCTACTATATCTTGCAAGTGCATTCCAGATCCTACGAAGCTTGCATTAGAGTCTGCCAAGTGCACGTCAGAGCCTGTTGCAGCTACAGAAACACGAATCTGAGCTTGCTATACTATGCCATCAACAATAACTAAATCAAAGCAAGGTATATCTCATTTTAATGTATTTTATTTAAAAATTTGTTGATCTTGCATGCTCTCTTGCTTCACTATTAAACTAGGGTTTTATTGATGTCCGAGGGCCTCACACTGTGGAGCCCTCATAGGTATTACTAACTCCCTTTGTTCTATTTTGTGTATGCAGATCTACAAATTTCACACATTGTTTGATGGTTGTTGAAGCTAGAGTGGCCCAACCTTGGATATCTGAAGCCCACTCAACCTGTTGGAATCAAGGACACACCCAAATTTGAAGACACTTTTGTTGTTGTTAGCTAGTATTTTGGAGAACCCTAGCGCCATTGTAATCTACTGTATCAAATATTCTCATGGAACACTGACTGTAACAAAGGAGTTTATCGACTCCCCCCTATTTTATTAAATATATTATTTTGTGCAATCTTTGTGTCTCACTGCAGTATTTGGTTTTCTGTTATTCTATTTAAAGTATCATGTTCTTGCATTCACAAATGGCGATAACGGTGGGACCCCACAAGGGTTTCATGATTTGATAGATCTACCTTGCTAACTTAATTTTATTGTTGTTCATTGTAGGATTTGCAAAAATGTAAAAGTCATCGCGTTCATCGCTAGGGTTTTTGAAGCATTTTGCAATAGTTCCAGAGATTGCCTAGGTGCTCTTTTGCACTATACAGGCATCCTTGTGTGCCTAGCAGGTGCTCTTCCACGCCTACGTAGGTACTGAGCTACGCCTAGCATTAATTTAGAGTAGAGTTGAGGCTTCCAAGTGAGTTTCGTAACCCTAGTTCTTCATTTAATGATTTACGTATTATGTTTTCTGCTACTATTTTTCATTGTTTCCAGGCTTAACATTATGTAATCTAGGAAAGAATTTGTAGCAAGTTACATTTAGGGTTTATGTGTGTTTCATTATATGGAATGCATTTCTTGTCTTGAAAGTTGTAGATCTAGCCCAAAGAATGTACGTATGCCTCACTAGCTCGAAGATGCTACAAATCCATCTAATGTCATAGCTCCTTCACTAAAATCTCTACCTGGAGCCTCGTAACAGTCTCCTGATCGCTAGCCATTGTCGTTGCCCATTCTACCTCTAACTGAGCTATAGTCTCCCTGGCCTCCCTTTGAGACTCAAGTATAGTCTCTTGCTCCTTGCGTAGCTGCTCCAGACCCACCCACAACCCGGCTACCTCAGATATCTCACCCATCTCCTCATAATATTCTCTCTCTCCCTCTGACAAGTGCACCTCGGGAGCCTGTGAGGTTGCTCTCCTTGACTACCTTCGACCCGTTGAGCGTTGGGGCCTCGTCCTCTTTGGAGTCATCCTCAACCTCACAACTGTTGCATCCACAGCCATAACCTTTGGCACCCATACCAGTTGGGCACCAAACCACTCCACATACTTTGAAGTCACCCCAGCATCATCCACATTGGGGATCTCAATCTCCTTGTCATCCTCAATCACCATTCGCCATGGCTCCGCACATGGTAGCATCCCCTCATCTCGTTGATGTCGATACAACACCAACTCATCTAGCATATCCTGAGGCAATCTGAATTGCCTCAACACCCGCAAGTACTGGAAGTACTCCACATCCTCATCCCATATCCCAACCAACCATCGAGCTTGCCTCACTTGATGTAGTTGTCTCCTATATCCATCCCATATGGTTCCTTGCCATGGCCTCCATATCACATCTGCCCAAGCCAAGCCCAACCACATGTTTCGGTACCATTGCCCAGTGTGTATCTCCCAACTCGACTGAACCTCCTCAGCCATCATCCATCTCCTAGCATAGGTCTCCCCCATTCGCCATGACTCACATGCCAACCCCTCGGGCCGAGCTACCACAAAATACTCCCAAGCCCAGCACTATAGGAGGAAGCTACAACCAATCCCCTTCCTCTCCCTATGAATCACAATATATAGCTCCTGATACAGCTATGCCAACAAGGCAGGAGCCCATGCATACTCCTTAGGGTCGATGAGTAAATCACTCACCAACCCCAATAGGTTCCAAGGAAACCTACACCTAATGCTATTAGGTAGCACTATGTTCGCTAGCACAAACATGATCAAGGTAGGTAGTGCATCCAACTCCTTTACCTTGTACATGCTCAAGTAGCATATCCCTCCATCCCTCATCCGGGCCTCTCTCCATAGATCCCCAAACATTCTCTCCATCTCAGCCTTCTTATCCCTCTCAACCACCACATTCTCCCCTTCTATCGGCACCTTGATAATGCGATAGACATCCTTAAGAGTGACAGTAGCCTCCCTAGTCGGCAGCTAGAACATCCCCCTATTCGGGTCCCACCTCTCTATCAAAGCAAAGAGAAACCCCTCATTAGCCCTCACTACATCAAGCCTCACCAAACCCTCCGGGCCCACCCTATCCAACAAGACCCACTCATCCTCCGAAATAGTCTTCCTCATTTCTGGAACGAGAGAAGAGAAACGATTTCCAAGCTCAATATCCCTTAACTGCAACAACAAAAACACTTTGTTAGCATTAAAACTATGTAAAAAAAAAACAAAAGATTAAATAATTTTTTTTTGCATAAAGGGAACAAATGATCTTACCGAGACAAAGGGTGCCCCCACTCCACCAATAGCATCAAGGCCCTCTATCGCCATCGCCTCACTTCACCACACTCACTAGCCTCACAAACTCACTCCACTCCTCCGACGTAGCTCCTCTAAGTCAACAACGCACGAATGAGACTAAAAGTTTACTCATAAAGCCCTTTATAGCTTTCCTTAGCGCATTCAGGCGTAAACATGTGCCTGCAAATTGCGAGCATGGTTGTGCATTTGAAAGCACACTCAGGCACATGCAAGCGCCTGCAGAACATGCCAGGCACAGTCACACGCTTGGAAACCAATAAGCATGAAGGCAAAAGACTTCAAAATGGTAGCTCCCCTCATCCAACATGCATGAAATTTCATCCACACATCATGCACATCATAAAATTTGATTTTATGAAAACACAAATAGTTTTGCATGCATATTGGGTGAGACCAAGACCAATTTCTACACAAACACATATCGCATTGCAAAACATAACAATCAAGGTCAAAATTTCACAAATCACCATTCCACAGTTCATCACCATATGCTTCATCATCCCATCCACTTTCATGCACGTTGGAGTTGATTAGACCGCTAAATCACTCATATTTGCCACAAAGCACCGCAAATCCCAAAAGCAAAATCAATCAACTCCATAATCAGTCACAACATTGCACGACTCCATCAAGTATTCTTCCATCATAATCTTTCATATATCACTCATCACACAGTACATTTTATCGAGTTAAGTCAATAATAAGTGAACCTCGTATCTAGTATGTTATTTTATAAACTTGGTGATTGCAGCGATAGTAATCCATGCAATTCGGCAATATGGATAGCCTACAATAAAGACACTTCAACAAGATCATTACCATCATCTCATCATCACAAATCACAATCATATTTGGTACCTCACACTTTGAGTACAACCCTGCCAAGAAAAAATTGCTTGCAATCTTTCATTGATATCCTTGTCTGTGGGGCAAGAAAACATAGACAAACCACAATCACAAACACTCATTCACTTGACGACAGTCATAATACAATACACCGGTAAGTTTGATTGGTTCCATCATGGAATTGGTGAAGATATTTCCACAGTCATACCCAACCCCTGCGTTGACTTAGTCAGCCTGCATCTTCATATCTTGCATACTCAATGACACCATTACGACAGCTTATTCAACAGCATCAAATCAACCCAAAGTTTGGGGCAACCACATTACATTATGATTTTCCCATGACGGGATACATCTCACATGATCATAACAACTATACTGGACAAAATACCCTCTCCATAGTGGGGGAAAAATGGTATCACATTTTACATCATTCATATCGTCCACAATCACATGGTATTATACACCAACCCCTTTTCCATCGTTGGGTCAAAAATGGTATCACATTTTTACATCATTCATATTGTCCACAATCACATTGCTTTTCACACCATTCATTCATCAATTGCACAAATCCACCGCATCATTCATCATTTGCACAAAATTTTCAATTGTCTTGTGAGATACATTCGTAACTCATTCGCCAATTGAGGGAGCAAGCTATAAAATTCCAAAAATTCTTTGTTCTTTTGTCTTCAACATTGGTGTTCAAATCCAATGACAAAGAGGAGTTGCTTATGTGCCCATAGCCCAAGCAGGTGTCTCGTATTTTTGCACCATATTGTGTTTCACGCAACATGGTACAAAAAGGGGCATCTGTAGACACCAAACTACAACCACTAATCCTCCATCCTAACCATTCCACCACCCACTTGTCCACCATACACTCTTTTCGCCAATTATTTGGCCCAAATCCACCTTTCTCGCCATCCATTCCACCATTTTAGTCCTTTCCTGCCATTTCCTAGCCTAAATGGGATTATTTTAATATTATTTTATATTTAATATAATATTTTATATTATATTATAATATATTTATTATAAAATATGTATTTATAAACTCAATTAACCACAACCGTCCGATACATTCTAATCTCCACCATCCATATTCATTAATCCATGTCACATGCAAAAAGTAATCTCAACCTTAGGATCTAATTTAATCTTAGCCACATGATCAAAAGTGTAAGGCTAAAACCCTAAGAAAACCTTAAGGTTGTATTATAAGTAGGGGCATTTACAAATGCCCAAACCCTGGAGCTGGAACTGGAATCCATTGTAACCTTGAGAATTAGACATTTGCACCCTGGAGGAATTATTGGTGAAGCCCTAGCATAGAATACTAAAAATTTGAAGCCCTAGCTTGTCAACAAGACTTCTGCTATTCCAGACGTACCTCATTAATCCTCCATCGCCACCACAACCCCCATCCATCCGTCGCATTCATTGGCATCACCTAGGTCTGCTTTTGTAGATTTTGCCCTAACCTACAAGTGCTATCTAGAGCTTGCAAGGCTCACTACAGAGCTTGTGAAGCGCTCACTAGAGCCTATTGTATACCGCATATGCACTCCAGAGCCTGTTGTATCCTGCAAGTGCATGCCATAGCCTACGATGCTCACATTAGAGCCTGCCAAATGCGCGTTCGAGCCTGCTGCAACTACAAAAATGTGAATTTGAGCCTGCTACACCATGCCATCAGCAATAACTGAACCAAAGCAAGGTATATCTCATTTTAATGTATTTTATTTAATAATTTGTTGATCTTGCATGCTCTCTTGCTTCACTATTAAACTAGGGTTTTTTTAATGTCCGAGGACCTCACACTGTGGAGCCCTCACAGGTATTACTAACTCCCTTTGTTCTATTTTGTGTATGCAGATCTATAAATTTCACACATTGTTTGACGGTTGTTGAAGCTGGAGTGGTCAAACCTTGGATATCTGAAGCCCACTCAACCTGTTGGAATCAAGGACACACCCAAATTTGAAGATATTTCTATTGTTGTTAGCTAGGATTTCGAAGAACCCTAGCGCCATTGTAATCTATTGTATCAAATATTTGCATGGAACACTGATTGTAACAAAGGAGTTTATTGGCTCCCCCCTATTTTATTGAATATATTCTTTTGTGCAATCTTTGTGTCTCACTGCAGTATTTGGTTTTTTGTTATTCTATTTTAAGTGTTGTGTTCTTGCATTCACACAAACATTTGAATAACATACCCTATAAGAAAATAAGGTTCCAAGGATGAAATACTATCTATAATGCTTTAAAAATATCTATTGAAAAAGTTGGAAAAGAGATATAACAGTTGAGAATTGCTTCTTTGACCAAGGAAATCTCCTCGTGCAAAAACTCATATCCAAGACCATTGATGAAGAAAATACCAAGGGGTAGATTTTCCAATAGATAGTGTTGCGCCTAACCTCTTAAAGAATATTATTAAATTTGAATGTCTATTTTTAGAAGGTAAAAACATTGCATATCAAAAGAAGGATCTTCCAAAATATTAATATGAGGAATTGGTAATAGATGATTAGATATTTGACACACTAGACATACCTTCATATGTAGATTGGCAAACATTATAAAACATGTCCCAAAATTGAACAAAGATAACCTTATAATTTTGTAATTTTGGTACAAGTTGATCCTAATATTGAAGACCTTGTGCACAAGGATAAAGGTATAATTTACAATCTCTCACCAAGTCTGAAATGTAGTAGCTTGGTTACTATCATTATATCCCAACAAAAAAGTACTTATGGAGGAGAACATATGAAAATTCTACAACCCTATGAGTAATAATGCAAGATAAAATTTGGTAGAAATTAATAATTTTGTGCAAGCATCTAAAAGTGTGACCCATTCTAAAGGACTAATTCACTCAAGTCTAAAGAGAGGATAACAATTTCAACAAAAGAGTGAATCTCTTTGAAAGAGCAAATTGCTCTATAAGGCATGGGTTTAGAAAAAGGTTCCATGAAATCCAAGGAAATGGCTTGGAAAGCGATATTTTATCCCTATGTGATTCTAATGAAGGTCAAAAGTCACAAAATTCCTTCAAAGGAACTTAAATTTAGTAGAGCATCAATTTTTCTAAAGATGATACTATGTTAAAGGAATTATTAGGAGTACAAAAAATACTATAAATTACTCTTAGGTGAAATTTTTGGTATAAATAGGAGTTAGGTTCCATCATAAACGTATTTGGGTAATTTAAATAATCAAAGCTACACTTTGTTAGACTCAATTGTACTTATGAATTCATATTGTTGTTAATAGAAAGACCATGCATGAAATTTATGGATTAATTATTTTGTTTGACCTCTTCATTTATGGATGACTAGTTTTTAAGACATTGCTTTTCACTTTTTATTAGTCCTTTCTTATATTATATACTGGATCACACTAATGTTATTTTATTCCCTCTAAATGTGTTGATTGATCAACATTAATAATACTATGACCAAGGTCATATTTCTTTTATGGCATTTATTTTATTTCTCGCATCCTTTTTATTTTCATATTTATTTTTATGCATTAGATTAGTTTAGTTTAGCTAGATTGGTGGAGTCAACCTAAATCTAGAGATTGAAGAGGTCAAATCCTTTCCTTTCAATTGTTGAAATGTGATCTCACAAGCACATATACTTATGCAGATCATAATAGAAATATCTTTATTTTTGTTTTACGTAGTGGTATAATGCTTCTAATATTTTTATTTTAATTATCCCAATATGAACCCACATGATATGTTATTAGGTATAGCAAGGTTATGCATAAGGGGTTGATCCCAAAATGTATTTATAAAAATAAGGTGAATAAGTTTTGAAATCCAAGTGAATAGTGTCCAAACTCATGTGGAAGACATGATGAATTCCTTTTTTTCACAAAAAAAATATAAAATTATGGTAAATTTATAATATTAATTAAAAAACTTGTTAAAATTAAAAATGTTGTCTATTCTTGCCACCGATCATCAATCCTCTATTTTTTCTATCGCTCATCTATCATCTATTCTTGTTATCGGTCGTCTATTCTTGCTATTGGGCATTTATTCTCGCTGCCGATCGTCTTTAGAAAAATCAATGAGTTAAGAACCTCTCTTCTCATTACCATAAATCATTCACCAATATGCATAAATATTCAACATGCATCCATAAATAAATTACACAATAATAATCCACAAAATAAAATAGAGATTGATGATACCCTTGAGTTAGGACAACATTGTACAATATTAATTATTGGAAGGAAGCCACTCCATAAGATCTCCAACTCCATGAGCCAAGACTTCTATAAGAATACTTTATATATGTCTTACTTTTTACAATGGGGATACATCTCTCTTTATACAAAAATGTGATGGTTCACCTTCAATGAGTTACAAGGTCACCCATGTGGTGGTTCACCTTCCATGAGTTACAAAGTGCATAATATTATAATATGATATTATGTTAAATATTATTATAATTTTATGTGTGACCCATGCCATAATACAATATTATATTATATCCCCACATGCATATACTTAGGTACCTAACATTTTATCTCCCTTACAAAAAAAATTTGCCCTCGAAACATTGGAAGAAACTAAATAATATGATCTTCTAAGTGAAGATAAAAATTGGTACCGATCTTGATCATCCATCCATCCTAATGAAACTATGATTGATGTTGTTCTTTGGTGATGCCAAGCTACCCTTATGCTATTTTAATACCCATAGTTTTTATTCTTATGGTTCTAAGTATATCCTTGTTTCCATGATTGTTGTTTCTCATGGTGATGTGGATGATGATATTCTCCAATATTTTTTGCCTCTATTTTATTCTCTTCTCTCATACTCCTCTCCTTTAGATCTTTTTGGACTTTGGTTTAACTTTATCTTTGACCTCTGTCATTGCTTACTCATATTCTATTACAAGTTCCTTCATGTGTTCTTCAATTTGTTCTCTTATAATGGTTTCTTGGCTTTCCCTTGATCCTTGCTCTCTAAGCTAAGAAATATCATGCAAAGTTATCTTCTTTATTCTATACAATACTTTCATAAATTTCTTTTACACATTTATGTTAATAGTGCCCAAAGAATGCAACCAAGGATAGTCAAGAATAATATCTATATCACCCATCTCAATAGCATAAAAATCAGAGTGTAAAATATATTTATCCATGGTGATCTTCAAATCTTCAAAAATCTAAACATCCTCACCCTCAAGCTTTATATTTTTAATTTTTGTTGTTGGAACTTGAAAACTATTAACCAAGTCCCTCCTGATGAAATTATGCTTGTTGCTAGGGTTTATGGAGACAATAACATTTTTTCTTTTTAATGCAACCATGAACTTGCAAAGTAAATTTATGATATTCAAACATTTTTTTATTAACATTGTTTGGCTCCAAAGGTATTACTTCCTTGGCTTGCATATCCTTATCATTTTTCTTCAATCCCCATTTTATTAAAAATGCAACTTCAAATTCTTTCCATGTGAATGTATAATTATGGGTTTGACCAAAGTTTGAAAACCAAGAAAAAACTTCCCCTTTCAAAGCATTGCAAAGCTCAATTTTCCATTCTAAATCATAGAATTTAAAACATTTAAAGATTTTCAACCATTCCCTTGCATCAATATCAATATTAATATTTTTTAAGAATTTTGGCAACTCCATGACTCTTTTTTTTTCAAAGAAACTAGGGTTTTAAATAACCAAATATTCTCAAAAATTAAAAAATTTCAAATCTTATATATTCTTTGCTTCAAACAATGAAATCTACAAATAAAAATTAATATTGTTTGGCACCAAAGGTGTGATTTCCTTGGCTTGCATATCTTTATCATTTTACTTCAATTCTCGTTTGCTTAAAAATGCAACTTCAAATTCTTTCCATGTGAATGTATAATTATGGGTTCAACCAAAGTTTGAAAACCAAGAAAAAGCTTCCCCTTTCAAAGGATTGCAAAGCTCAATTTTCCATTCTAAATCATACAATTTAAAATATTTTCAGATTTTCAACCTTTCCCTTGCATCAATATCAACTTTTTTAGGAAATTTTGACAAATCCATAACATTTTTTTCAAGTAGCTAGGGTTTTAAATAACTGAAAATTCTCAAAAATTAAAATTTCTCAAATCTTATATATTCCTTGCTTTAGAAAATGAAATCTACAAGTTATCTTCAAAACAAGTCAAACTACAACCGATTTGCTTACCCAGATTGAGAGATGAATTTTTTTTTTTGAATGATTTTTTTGTGCAGCCCAAAAACAACACCAAAAGCCTTACTTGCAACAGTTGTAACTCCCTCAATACTTATCAAAATTTAACAAGTGAGCAGTCATTTTTGTAGCACTCAAAATAACCTATATGCTGATGCAAACGGATTTTGAAAATAACTAATAGAAAATTTAATACAAATTTTTTCTTTTGAAAAAAATTTGCCCAACCAAACAATAACACAAATATTTCAACTTCAAACAACTATAAATCTCTCAATACTGATTAAAATTTATCAAATGAGCAATCATTTTTATAGTACTCAAAATAATCTACA
The DNA here is from genome assembly GCA_028583015.1 of Wollemia nobilis. Classification (NCBI taxonomy): domain Eukaryota; kingdom Viridiplantae; phylum Streptophyta; class Pinopsida; order Araucariales; family Araucariaceae; genus Wollemia; species Wollemia nobilis. Next base: position 1,987,881 of record JAQPPZ010016361.1, read on the forward strand.
TGTTGGTGTCAAAATCTTCTGAAAATGATAGCTAAAAAATTTAATACAAATATTTTTTAAAACAAATTCGTATGGCCAAAAAACAACACAAATAACCCAACTTCAAACAGCTATAATATTCTCAATACTTGTCAAAATTTAACAAATGAGCAGTCATTTTTGTAGTAGTAAAAAAAATCTACACAACAGTGTAAAAACCCCCAAAAAATGTCTGTTGAAAAAAATAAGGCTCTTACAAAATATGATATTTTTCTAAGAAACATGCCCTAGCTCTGCAAAAATAATCCCACTTTACCAAAATTGTTGCTCTAATACCAAATGCTAAGAACCTATCTTCTGATCAACAATAAATCATTCACCAATATGTAGAAATATTCAACATGCATCCACAAATAAATTGCACAATAATAATACACATAATAAAATAGATAATGATAATACCCTTGAGGTAGGGCAACACTATACAATGCTCCTTATTGGAAAGAAGCCACTCCATAAGATCTCTAGCTCCACAAGCCAATACTTCTAATAATAATCTAAATGTTAAGAACCTCTCTTCTCATTACCATAAATCATTCACCAATATGCAAAAATATTCAACATGCATCCACAAATAAATTACACAATAATAATCCACATAATAAAATAGAGATTGATAATACCCTTGAGGTAGGGCAACATCATACAATGCTCCTTATTGGAAGGAAGCCACTCCACAAGATCTCTAGCTCCACAAGCCAAGACTTCTACAAGAATACTTCATATATGACTTACTTTTTACAATGGGGTACATCTCTCTTTATACAAGAATGTGATGGTTCACCTTCTATGAGTTACAAGGTCACCCATGTGGTCGTTCACCTTCCATGAGTTACAAAGTGCATAATATTATAATATGTCATTATGTTAAATATTATTATAATTTTGTGTGATCCATGCCATAACACAATATTATATTATATCCCTACATTCATATACTTAGATACCTAACACAATGTTTAGGATGTAGGAGTATCGCTATCACATTATTAAAAAAAAAAAAAAAAAATATATATATATATATATATATATATATATATAATAGGTGATTTTGTTAATTTAAATAAAATAATTTTTAATTTCAAGACAAAAAAGTCTATTATTATCATGGGCTTGGCGATTTAAACTTTAAACAATTAAATTATTATAAAATTAGGACGATTCAACTTAAAAAAGTTTTACACATAAAATTTTTGGGCTAATAGACCTGTCAAAGATCCTTATATTAATTTATTTCAATTTTTAAAAATCCAAATATTCGTTAATTAGCCATAACTAATCACTCTACATAACCTTAAGGTATAATATAGACCCATGACACATAATTACTTGTGACATTAAACTAGTTTGTAATACCAATACTACTTGTGTATCATGACCACTATGTCACAAACCTTACCTTGATGCCAATGCCTATGACACACAAACACCTAGATAAAGATACCTTTGATGCTAGTTTATCATGTCACCAAAAGAAACTAGAATGCATAAAACATCTTTCCAACACTAGGCATTAAGAACAGTCTTACTATTTGATATTTTATAAAATGACACTAACTTCGGAAGAGATGCACAATTTTCTTATAAAAACCTACTTTTTCCATCAGTTACAGAATCAAACCGTTTATCTCTCGATCGCTTTACAACTATTGTAGATTGTACATATAACTTCTTCCTCTATGTTTTAAATATTTTTAATAATTATAAAATAAATGAAAGTTTATTTTAATTATTCATAAGTTTTTTATATTTTTTAAAATTTTTTATATAAGCCAAAGTTTATCTTAACGAGTCATCAAATTTTATGAGCCTGAAAACCTTTTTGTTCAAAGATCTTCGATCAATTGTCAAACATAGAAGACACCCGAGTTAAAATATAGATATAATGATAATAACATGCCCTTTGTTTCCTTTGTTTATACATGTTGATAAGGCTTGTGTAATTTTTAATTGTGATTATGAACTTTATCGATATTCAATACCCACATCCGAATGATTTCAGCAAGTTATGTGGACGGTGCGTTCGCACATTCAAAAACAAATAAAAGTTTAAATGCTTGGCCTAAGTTTGCTACACCGTCTCCATCACTCACAATACATTAGTAACAATTCCCATAATATGCACAAAAACAAAATAGGTTGGTTGTCCTAGTATATTGTTTTAGTTAAATTTTAGATTTGTTGGATAATTAAAGTTTAGCTGACTTCGTTTTTTTTTAATTTATAAGGGTGGGTGACAAAATAAAAAACAATTTTATTAAGGGAAAAATACTCCACTTTGGACACAACAAGTAAGGTACGTTACCTATAAAAATTCATGTTTTTCCTTGAAGCGTAGACCACCAACTACAAATCTTATTCTTCGTCCAAACACCCCCCAATAATAAAGGTGTGGACGGGAATGTTAGGTGTATAAAATTTCTGTCGTATGTCACTCATGCAAGCTAGAGTATATCCGTCACATAAGAAATTGTTTTTAATTGATATTAGCACGCAACTAGTGGGCCCTACTCGCAACTAGTTATCTCTAAACCACCCTCTGTTAAGACATTCCGATCTAAAGGGGAAGGGCATATACCATTTCATATGCCTTTTGACTTCTGTGTTTTAAATAATACAAGTTGGAGAATCGAATCGAACACATAAGATTTGAAGATTATTGGTTAGAACCATCCACGTTGAAGATAGCAAAGATAATTTGACTGAAATTGGTCCGCAACTTTTGATTATCATCCATTTCCGTCATGGATGATGATGATTTCCAAGAGATTTCCAAGAGATTTTACTGATTTCATTTTACTTAATACAACAAATTGAATTAAAAAAAGTTTGAGTAGATTTACGATAACATCCAAACAGGCAAAGTTTAGGAAAAGAAATGTCACACCAACGACGTGCATATACCAAACATGCAGGAATGATTTGGAACCGTTACCTCTGCATTAGCAATAGCTTTGAGCCATATGGGTAGGACAGGAATGCAACTGTTATTGAGTTAGTCTCCTGGACTCGTCAGAGCGTGACAACACAAGCAAAATTGTAGGCCCTTACTTTGATTCACCTGAATAAGGTTGGATCCTTTTCCTAAGTAAGGTTGGAAAAGAACCAACACTAATGAAGTGTTTTTTTAATGTTATTTTTATGTTAGAGTTAAGTAGATTGGTAAGATTTTGGGTACTTATTAAAAGAAGGTTTAGGTTTAAACCTTGGGTATGTTTAATAAGAGTAAAGGTAGTAGTCTGACTTGAGTCCGCTGAGTGAGTGTTAGCTTAACGAGATACCAACTTTGAGCCACCCGGGTCTCCCTCACTCCAAGCCACTAGGAGAGGCAGGGGTTATAGAGGCAGCTTCAATGTGTTCGAAGGCAGAGGCAGAAACTCCAAGCCACTAGGAGAGACAAGGGTTATAGAGGCAGCTTCAATGTGTTCGAAGGCAGAGGCAAAAACTTAAAAAGAATGTTGTTGTTAAAGATATTACTGATTACCTTGATATTAAAAAAAAAATGCTAAGATGTGATAGGAACTCCTAAGAAACGTTAAGAAGAATATTTAACCTACGTGAAAGAATGTTACCATAAAAAATGCAACTGCATATGGTTTTGACGTTGATAAGCGATAAGCCTTCGAAAATGATAATACATAAGATCCCCTTCTGATATTCCACTACTAAAACATTTTAATTTTTATTAAGTGATTCTCACACTGCCACGTTGAATGGAGCTTCTAACTTTCCGTCATACTCTTTATCATGTTATAGTGGCCAGCTGTTGTCCCTTTTATGGATAAGGTCCAAACCTAAAATTTGAAAAGTTAAAAAAAACTATAAACGTAATTCTCGTATATATAGAAAGACAATTCTCATTGTTATTCTTGGCTTTATTACTCCCTCCCTTTAGCTTACATTCAATACCATCCACAAGTGGCATTCAGAATTTCTGGTGGCTGGACTTCATAATGGGAGGCATTGTAATTTTGTACGGCTTGAGTTACAAGAAATATTGACTAAGGGAAACCACGCTTGCAAGAAGTGTATTCTCGGTAAAGTATTGTTCCTCCTACGTCTTAAAACATGCTCACACCATTAGAATAAAAATACATATATTTTATGCATCTTTTTATAATGCAATAAAATTGCTTTTAGCTTTTTCTCTTCGTTATAAACTCCATATTTTACAACAGAGAGGGAATATCAAAGCTGCTCTTTCAAAATCAGGAGGAGATTCCAAACTAGCCTCATAAAGTCCACTCCATGACTGATCTACAGGCGGACCTGACTGCAAAATATGGTTGGCAATCAGAGGACCAACCTTGTTTCTTCCAACGGAAACCTTTTGCGGAGGGAAAACTTGATCAAAGAGAGAATCCTTGTCAAAAGACTGCTGCTTAAAACAATTCTGCACTGATATGTTCACTGTTCTGTTATATATATTAATATATAAAAGATGTATGTTTTTTATAATGACATATCCACTTGTATCCATATTAGGTGGTCTTGAAAAAATGTTGAATCTAACTCAATGATGGTACCTATAGTTAAGTGGTTCTTGTAATGTTTCCCAACTTTCTCACTCAGATGTCCCCTAGTGTTGTATTATGGGGCAAGATTGGGGAATAATATGCAGCAAGATGCTCATATATCCATGCCTATAATAAGAATATGAGGGAAATAGTGCATCCCCAATGGTCTGGGATGTAGTATAGGTCATGGTATAAGAGTGCTAGTAAAGCTCTCCCCTAGGCAAACCCCCTCTCTAGTCTAGTATGGCCCTCCTCAATGGCTACATGGAGTGGATAAATCAAAGACACCAATATTCTATTTGTTCCTTTATAATAGAACATGTAGGTGAATAGGAGAAGGATTCCTATATATCATACAAACAAAAACGTTATTGTTAATCGAGTCTTCTCTAGTATGGTGGTCCTCTATTGGTCCATCCATCTCTTCCTAGGAGCCCATTCTGCGAGCATTAGTTGAGTATCCTCCATGGTGGCTATTTGAGGGGTTTGCCCAATGACTAACAAGCTTGTGATAAAATAAACACCTTCTAAGGTCATTACCATCTTGATGACCTCATCTAGTATAATCCTCCACAATAAGGTGTCGATCATTATGCTCCAAAATATCATGAACTCATAGCATAGTGATTGATAGGGCCATAAGTATGATATCTCAGCTACTCAATCTAGTCAGACCTAGTGTAGATCCACCTGCACCTAAGGGATCATATTTTCTAAGTCATCCAACATCTAAGAGGGCTCCCTATAATGCCATAAGTGGTCATCTCATCTCTGGTTTGTTTTGGTTGCTCCATTAGTGCTAGCCTCAACATCATGTCAACCTCAAACCCATCCTCAATACCTACCTCACCTAGTCTTGCCTTGCTAGGGCATGCATGAATGATGCTTAGTCTCAAAGAAAAGAAGTTTGATCCCAATTGTTAACATTGACTGTGATCATCGATTAGCGTGAAGATCACCTCTAGTTTAGAAGGACTATGATCACCTCTTTCAATAGGTAACCTTGATCATTGTCTTTTTCTACAATCATCAATTGTAATCATAATTGTCCCATTTTTCCATGATTGTCCCTTTGGGCCCTAATTAGCATTGTTCTATGTTTTTCCAAGATTGTTTAGTTTGACAATGATAGTCACTTTTCAAAAAGGGTAATCTTGGTCATCTTTAATTTGTGAGCTTTCTAGGGCACTTTTGAGTTGTTTTTAGTTGCCCCATGTGGACCCCTCCACCTAGGAGATGTGTCAATCTTGATGGTGTTTTTTGTACTGTCATAGATATCTCATAGGTAGCCTAAGTGATTATTCATTTCCTTGATTTTTTTTTTTTTTAGCCACAATTTGAGAAAAGCATAGAGAAAGGATGGGGAACCTACATCTCTAGCACTGCCCCGATATCAACTCACCATCGATTATATTTGTGCTCAATTTGGATACTATACAAATGTGTGGTGGTCATCAGAAAGCTTAGAGTGCGCATGAAAATGAATTTGACAATCAAATTTTTATCCCCCTATATATTTTTTAATATTTTACTACAAAAAATCATTTTTATGCAGAGTATTTTGTTGAGTTTTATAGGGATATCACAAGGATAGTGCTTCTATGCATTTTGACACACTCTGAATTCATTTATATACTCATATTTTTTTCATTTTGAATCCAACTATTTTTTTATAATGGTTTGGGTATTTTTATAGGTAAATTCCTTTCCAACCATCTAGGGCAAGTAAAAATCAATTTCTTCTAGCCAAAATTTTTAGGGGAACATACAAGTAAGTATCATCTATGTTTCCCTTTACTTTTGTGTTTTCACTAAGGTTTTTTCATTTTATTTGTTGTTAATTAAAAAATACATTCTAGCCAATAAGTCCTTGATCCAACGGTTGGGACAAATAGTTGATGTGGCCTACATTTTGGTTCAAATCTCAACAACACCAAATAGCTCAATGTGACTAAGTCAATGTAAAAGGGAAGGGGTAACCCTTTCAAAACCCTATTTAAAATAAATTAAATGTTACAAATTTACATTTTGTATAGATAACAATATAAAAAATAACAAAATTTTAATTTTGTTTCATAGCATAGATTTTTCATTTATGTTGCTTTGGCTATTGCATAATGTTTTCTTTTTCTTTTTTTCCTAAGGACTCATGAGTGGCTATCCCTTGTAGTGTTACCCATGATCCTTAGAAAGGTAATATGTATTTGCAAAGGGAGCATTATCAGTCGATTTTATACATGTTGAAGAGTACCATCCTTTCATATATGGGATAAGGGTGGGTTAACTTTGTTAGTCCCTGGATAGGATGATACTGATCCATGTTGGCCAATGAATTTAGTTCTCTTTTTTCATCATTTTTGCTTGTTAACTTTTCCTAAACCCTAAAGTAAGTATAGATTCATTATTAAAGGACGTTTTGACATGTGTCTTCCCAAGCATGTATCCTAAATATTAACTTAGTAAGATTTTCACTTTAAGTAGGGAGCTTGGTTTTTACATAAATTTTAGGGTTTTAGTGTATGGTCATGATTCTAGCATGTTTTTATACCTAGGGCTTGAATGATACATCATTTGGATAGATATGTTTTTATGGCTTTAAAAAGGATGAAAATTTATCATTGACTCAAAAGAAAAAGATATTTCATTTCATCCACTATAAGTACCCATTTCCATTTCTCATTGAATCATCTATTATTCATTCACTCCTCAATATTGCTAACATTGCTCTCAAGCTCTCTCCCTCTATTACTTCTAAAACACAACCTTGTGGTTGTATTTCTCTCTCTATCTTCCTTTGTAGGCACATCTAAAGCCATTGAATGTTGGTTTGTTGCCTTCCACAGAGAAGGATGGGATGCTCTACTAGGATTTGTAGCCAAAGGTCATTGATTGCTATTCAAGGACTAGTTTCCATTGTAGGTTAAATACTATGTATATAGTCCAAATATTTTTTGTCCTTATTATGGTGACATTGCAAGTAGAAATGAGTGATCTACTATGATTATTTTATGAATGATATAGTCGTTGATACCCTATGTATCAAGTCATTTATTTTACTATATTAGGATCAGCCCGACCTTTTGCTTTATTATAGATAATCTTAGTGTGTTGTACTCTTGAATATCCTATTTTTATTTATGCTTGGATTAAGATAATTTTCAACTCTAATTGTTAATTTATTGGTATATCTTAGTTTAAGCATTTTGGTTTATCTTGTATTAATTCATGTAATTGTATGAGATATCCCCTTTTCCCACAAACACCCATTATTTTGCTTGCCTTTCTTCTACTGCACCTTCACCTCCATCCCATATAAGTACAACCACCTCCCCAACAATCGTTCCCACCTCATCATCCACCAGTCTATCTTCCATCACCATCACATCCATATTTGTTTCATATATTTTGTTCTATCCATATCCACCTCATCCATTGCCACCTCAACCATGTCTACCATGGTATCCCATATGTGGTCTATCCATGCATCACCCACCACCTCCTCATCCATTTCACTCTTTGGGAAGGGAAAAGGAATCAAAATTCTTGGCTTTTCTTCCCAAGATCTTGAAATTATTGCTCCAGGTGCTAGAGTATGTATAGAAGTGTAACAAGAGGTTCAGTACGCCTTAGAACTATGAGATGGATATTTGGATGCACTGTGTTACCTTAATATGGGTATGTTATATCCTATGTTATGTTTAATGTGTTAACTATACAAAACACCTAGGGGTTAGAGTATTATACCTAAACCCTTTAAGAGATCTAAAACAAGAAGTTTAACAATGCAAGAATACAAGCAATGTAATCAAACAATCCTAACATTATGTGTTATTTTCAATTCAAATGATTTACAAAGAAAGTAAGAACTATTTTTCTTTAAATAAAACAAGGAATTAATGCAAATAAATCTATACTAAAATGCAACTATATATCTTTTTATTCCTTGCCTAGAACAGAAATTAAAGAATTTTTTTCCTTGTATATACACTATACTAGCTTCCTTGATTTTCCTCTTGTTATTTAAGTAAAACAAGAATAGAGACTGTAAAATCATAGCAAATAATGGGTAAACTACTTTTTTAGTAATATAAAGAACAAGTTTTAGATAGATAACATTTGGGATAACCCTACCATCGAATCCACTGCCTATTTATGAATCTGTTGCTAGCAAATTTGCTCTCCTAAATGCAAAAAAGAAAAATAGATAGGGTTAGTGTAGGGGGGTCTACCTGGCCTAGGAAAGATTGTAGACTTCCTTTTTCATGTTATTAGACCCCTGTTTTGAAAGACAAATTGTAAAACCTGACGAAAAACTTGAAATAAAATGCATAAAGTTAAATCGTTACCTTTACATGAATTTGTTGTTGGTATATTTTATCTCAGATGGCAGATTTGTTTCTATGAGCAAACAAATAAACATAAAGTGACCACTATAGAAATATGACTAGCTAAGAATGTAAGATATTTCAGAATAGAGATGCTACAGTAAATGAACTAATGTTTAATATCTTCTAATAACTGAAAATGGTATGCTTAGAAGTGAAAACAAAGATATGTGATTCTACTAAAATGGCACCTAAAACAGGTTAGTCGATAGATCTTATTCCTAGTTCTTGGTAGACAATATGATAGTCAATATAGTCTTGAGAATAGAAATATGGAAAGAAAAATTGCTACCTATAATGCACATCTACTACTAGTGGATTTGCTCGTAGATGGCAAATTCACGTGTGACAATGAAACAAAAAGGACAAAAAAGCAAGGTAACAATATGATGGTTAATCTTATATATATTCATTTGAACAATGAAAATATCACAATAAGTGGTTCAAATTTTAGTCAAATACCTAACATGTGATGACAAATAGATGTAATGAAATGAGTACTAAAAATAACTACCAACAAGATTTTAACCTGCTATGAAAAGAACATGAAGAGTGTTAGACAAAGAATGCAAATTAAAAACCAACTAAATGTGCTTGAAAATAAAGTAAACAAGAAACAAAAGGAAGCAAAAGAGGAAGAGAGTATTACAACCCAAGATCAAGGTTGCTCTCCTCTTGATTGATTGTGGTATGACCTCTTATTGCTTGTTGATTTGTTGGCTTTAGATGCCCCAAGACTTTGCTAGAATGCTTGCTCAAAGATCTTAAATGCAAAAATAAATACTAACTAGAATGTTAAAAATATTTTAATAGAATAACAATATTAAAATTGCTTGATTATAGGCCCTTCTCAAGGGTTGTATTTATAAGCTTTTGAAAGGGTTTCTTGGAGGGATGAGAGAATGGTCAAATATACCTTTGGAAGGTTGTAGGTCTTGGTGTGCAACCTCAAGGGATGCAAACTGGCATGTGCGATCATGTATAGGAGTGGTGGATGGAATCCATGTGCTAGAGTCGGTAGGCTTCTAATATTTTGCTCATGTTAAGTCAAATCCGCTACCACACAAATCTGCTTCTAGTGGATTTTTGCTAGCAGTTTTGACAACTGATTGTTGAAAGTCAAAACTAGTGGGGATGGTTAAATTTTAGGAAAAAAATGTAGGTAATGAGACTCTACCATGTGGTCATGATACTGAAATTAGAGTGTTATCACGCTCCACTTTCAACCTTGGAAAAGAGTGGTACTCTAAGATGGTACCTTCCACCTATTGATCGATGAGATGTTGATTAGCCTAGAGGATGTATGGAAAATATTGTGAGTTTCGATCTATAGAGCCCATGTGCAAATGAGTGATCATTAAAAGAAGGATTTGTTGTAGCTAACGAGAGATCCATGAATCCCCTTGGTACATTATGGTATTAATATCAATACCATTTACCATGGGCACCAACTAGATAGATTGATAATAATTTGTTTGCTATCACTTTGGGGTTGCTATTTGGATATAGAGTGTGTCGATACCTACATTGGTTGGGTAAATATTAGAGCTAGGATGCACAATAAAAAGTGCAGTTTGCATGAGGCTCAATGATTTTGACATGACTTTACCACACACTACATAAGATAATGTATATTAGGGAAAAGAGCTTGGTATGTTGTTCCTTTATCCAAGTATGGTGCTAGGAGCACTTGGTGATCTATCGCCTATAAGGATTACCTGGGTAGGTTGATGATGTGGCAACACTAGTTGAATATAGGTGGGTGCACTATTTTGAGTTAAGGCATTAGATACCTTTTAGAGGGACCTTAGGAGCAAATTGTAGGACCATTTAGGATTTGATGCCAAGATAGGTGATATAGAGGCCATCATATGGGTATCCAAGGTGTCCATAATATGGCTACTAGTTAGCGAGAGTAAGACAAATTTGATGGCTAGTGGGACCTTGATGGAAGATAGATCCATTATTATGACTTGATCACTAGACAATTCAAAGTTCATCGGGAGGTACCTGTAATGGGGTTGTAGTGGTATAGGCAAATTATGAGAGAAATAATTTGGGGGCCCACTAGATTTGGATAGCTTCATAGAGGTGGACAAGGATGATGCTATAGTGGTAGAGCTAGGATGTGATGACATTGGTGTGGTGCTTGGTTACTTGTAACGATATTACTAATTTTGACCCCAATGAATTACAATTGAGGAATCATAGAGTGGGACCCAAAGATGAGCTACATCAATTTTGCAAAAGCATGTGCAAGAGGCACAACAATATCATAGAGAGAGACACTAAGTATGTATATGATTGTGCCTCTTGATATCACTCTAATTTTGATGGTGCTTATGGAGACAAGGAGGGAAGAAGAGGTGATAAAGGGACTAGTAGGACTCTAGGAGAGGTAGTTTATGTAGAGAGGGCATCCATGCTAAGGCAAATATTGATGCAAAATGATCTCACCAAGGTTAGGGAGCATGTGGTGAGCCTAGATACAACCAGTGGATGGAGCAGGAGGACCATTAGGCTAAGATTATAAAGTTGCACAAGTAACCAACCTTTGATAGGAGAGGGATATATTTGTAGTACAAGTGGAGTGGTTGGAGGTAGATGATGCCTTGGATATAACTAGGATGCAACAAATAATTGCTTTTTTAACTACATAGCTAGATGATGTAATGGCACAATTATCATAAACCAAAATTAGGAGTGAGGAACTCATGATGCAAGTGATAGATGACTAGCTAGCCTTGGTACAAGGATTGTTAGTTTAGGATCACGTATATATAGCATAGGCATAGGTATAAGTAGTACAAGTGTAGGCATAGAGTCAACTAGATGTGTAGGTAGAGAGTGAGCAAGTTGTGTTTTATTAGGTACTATATTATCAGGCAATGCCAAAGAGTTAGAGGGTACCATCATTGACGAGCTCAAGATCTAGACGCGATCGAGGTCAATGACACTCAAAGGTCTATTCAGATGCCACGACCGCCACCACCAACTAGAGGAGATATTGATTCTGTGACTTAAGATGTATGAGGCCATCCTACTAGTTTTGGAGACCCATAACTAATTTTGAGACTTATTGTTGATTTGAGGGTGTATTGTATGATTTTTGATGGTACACTGATATTGTCATAGGGTGTACCTAGAGTAGTTTTTATTTGTGTTATTAAATTTTGCTGATAACACAAATTTTTATATATATGATGATTATTATATATGATTTCCATTTTTTCTATGCCTATTGTGTGCATGATGATGCATTTTGAGGATCTTGACTTTCTTTACGTGATGCATGAGGATTATTAGTGTGTGATAATGTTAACGTGTTTTGATTCTAATAATGATTAATCTAAGTTGGAAAAAAATCTTAATGATAATTTAATGGTGTGGTATTATTTTATGGATGGATGTATTGTATTTGTGTTAGCTTTTGAGGATGTATATTAAAGCAAATGCAACTACGAGATGTAAAATAAGCAAGCTATGATGACTATATGATAATGGCACTATAATATGCAGGAAAACTAGATGATAAACTTCTACAATAACTCAGTAATATGCTATTAATAAAAGCTCACAAAATTAATACAATGCAATATAGTGGAGGTCTTGGACACTCCAAAATTTTCAATGAAGAACTACATTATACCTACTCGCTACTCTCTATATTTACATCATTCCTGTCTCTCTCTTTCATACTCTCAAAGGCCTATATATAGAAATATATGTTCCTTGGCCTTTACTCTATCCATGAATCTTCATCTCCCTATCCTATGACTCATGTACATGTGGAATACATGCACATTTTCATCATTGCACATTCTAACACTTGTGCATTTATTACTTGCTTGAAGTAACTACTCAAACCTTAATCTATGATAAACTCCTAATCTAGAAATGTACCCAAGATGGTGCATTGGCATGTACTAAATAATGTAATATACTCTAACACACCCCTATATTACATTATTTGGGTATTTAAGACTTTAGTCTTCAATATGGATCTTCGTCTTTAAAATATTCTTCATATTGATCAGGTCCTTCTTCTTCTTTAGTTTGTATATGGCCAAGTAGTCCATATTTCTGGTGACCTCTCATCTTCTTAATTTTTAATCTTCTATTCCCTCATTTTCTCTTATGATATATAAGTTCTTCAATTTCAAAAATATGTTCCTTAGAAAATGCATTAGTATTGTTAGGAAATACAAAAATATCTTGTGAAGTCTAAATGGAGTCTAGATTATACATATTTCTATAGATTGATCTAATAGCTTCTATCTCATTTTAATTTATTATGAGACACATATTGACTCTATTTAACTATCTAAAATCAACCATCTTTTTGTTCTCCACTAGCTTGGTTACTGAAATAAGATTACATGTTTTTTTTTTGGTAATTAAGGGTCATTTCATTAATACCGGGTTTTAAAGGTTAACCCAAAACCTATTACAAAATACAACCTTAAGCTGATGTGGATCCTTGCCTTGTTAAGGACTACCTGTCCTTTACTATTCCTTGCCTTTCTAAGCCCAAGAAACGAGTGGGCTTGATACCCCTTACCCATACTAATAGCCCAACCATCAAGCTGACAACATACCGTAAGAACACTATAGACCCCCAGACATCTTTCAAGACAATCTACAGAGCTATTAAGAATGATATCCCCACGAACGACCCTTTCCTCAGTACAGACAGAAAACCAAAATTTGTCACGGATTGGAACAGAACAGGGCTGACAAGCCAAAATTCCTCTGTACTGGGCGGTTGGATGGAGGAAGCTAAGTTTCCTCCTCATCATCATCCTCGAGCTCCTCGACCTCCTCATCCTCCTCATCTTCATCCGAGTCCTGGACAAGTTCAACCGGCTTTCCACCCTGATATCCTTCATTAAAAAATAGATTGGTGAAGGCTCCATGGAGCTCATTCATGTGTTGAATTATGTTGCCCGTAGTGTCCCCACCTCAGACTTCATTGGCGGTCATTTTGCATTACTTCTTCCACGTCACTGGGGACCCCTTGCTCCCACGTGACAAGTCCATCAGCGTCCACCCCTAAGTTGGCCAGCTTATCTACCGTTTTATTGCCTTCCCGAAACACGTGTTGTGCCAGCCTGTCATTCCTAGCTTCAAAAAGGATCCTTGCCTCTTCTATGACTGATTTGATCCACCACGGAGGTTTTTTCCCATTGGTTAGGAGGTTTATAATGTTCATTGAGTCCCCTTCAACTATTAGTTTGCCTTCGGTCTCCTGGGACATCTGCAACCCTCTCCATAGGGCTCTTGCTTCCGCCTCATTGTTGGTCTTTCTTCCAAGCTGTTCAAAAAATGCCAGCACCAAGTTTCCTTGGTGGTCGCGAACCACTCCTCCAACACCTGCTCTTCCAGGATTGTCCTTAGCTGCACCATCGAAATTGAGCTTGAACCAACCAACCGGGGGCGGGGTCCACTTCACACCTATTCTGGGATTGGGCTTAATGACCAAGGGCTCCTCTTCCAAGGTAATATGTAGGGATTGAGCAAGTTATTTTTCCCAAGGATGGTTATACTGAGCTTCATAGGGGATGATACTGACATTTTCACGAGCAAAGGCAAGGATCTTGTTGGTAATGGTTACGGGATCATGGCTAGAACCCTTAAAGGCTCTGTGGTTTCTTTCTAACCAGACCTGCCACAGGAAATGGTGAAGGGAAATCTTCCACATGAACCTGAGCCTAAGGTTAGTAAAGGGGTTAGGCCATTGCTGGAAGAGGTCAATGATGGAGGCCGGTCTGACCCACGAAATGCTAAAATCTTGGAAAACCCCACCTAGAATATCATCTGCAATCGAGACATTCAAGGAAGATATGGAGGGTGGATTCCTAGTTAGCCCTGCATAGATAACAACGATTAGCAATTATCATACCTTTCCTTAACATATTATCAATGGTGAGTATCCTCCCTTGGATCACCAGCCACGAAAAAAAGGAGATTTTGGGGATGAGATTTTTGACCCACACCAACTGGGTCTGGAGGATGGGATCCTCAGGATCAATCATAAGCTTATAGGCGGATTTGACAGTGAAATACCCGCTCTCGGTTGCAGCCCACGTTACATGGTCCTCTCCACTTCTCATGGGAATGAATTGTTGGTGCAGGATATTTTGGATTTCTTTTGACTCGGCTTCAAATCTCGGTATCCTGATTTGTTTCCATCTAAACCTTCCCCTATTTTGCATCATAAAATCAACCACTTTCCTTCCTATGAACTGATCAGTATAATCCTTGACCCTGGCTAGGTGTGGCAATTGAGAGAGAGCCTCCTCCCTGGCCCACCTATCATCCCAAAAGCTAATATTTTGCCCGTTCCCTAAGATCCATCTCAACCCTTTATTGATGATATTTCTGCTGGTCAAGATTGCCTTCCAAAAAGTTGATCCTCTGTTTAGGATATTATCCTTTAGAAAATCAATGCCTTGGAGGTATTTTCTTTTAATAATGGTAGTCCATTGGTTCTCCTCGTTGGTTATGAGATGCCACGCTTGCTTAGCTAGCAGTGTTGTGTTCAACTGAGATACTCTTCTCAGGCCTAACCCCCCATTCTCCTTAGGTCTGCATACCTTACTCCACCCAACTAGGTGTATTCTCTGTTTTTCCTCCGACCCTGACCAGAGGAAGTTCTTTTGGAGTTGTTCAATATTTTGGTATACCTTAGTTGGGGCCTTAAAAATGGATAAAAAATACACGGGGATGCTCTGAAGGGAGGCCATAGTGAGGGTAGCTTTACCTGCCTGAGACAGAAAGAGCCCTTTCCAACCAGCCAATTTCTTTTGAATTCTTTCTACCACATTGTCCCACATTGATTTTCTTGGGGAGCCTGTAAATAGGGGAAGACCTAGGTAAGAAGTAGGGAGAGCAGCAATTGAACATCCCAAAATCCCAGCTATCCTGACCTACCTTGGAATGGGGGTGTTGAGGAAGTAAATTTTGCTCTTGAAGAAGTTCACCTTCTGCCCAACCGCCTCCTCATAAAGCTTTAGAATGCGCTTTATCCTTCTAGCTTCAACTACTGACGCCTGGGTCAACATAAGGGTATCATCAACAAACTGTTGGTGGGTTACCGGATTGGTAAGGGAGGTGGCTTTAATCCCAGAGATCAGACCTGCGTTGCAGGCCGCTTTGATAGTTCTTCCTAGAGCCTCCACCACAATAATGAACAACATTGGACTGATCGGATCCCCTTGTCTGAGGCCTCTAAGGCTTTGGAAATACCTTGTTGTCGTATCATTTACAAGGATAGAGAACCAAGGCTTGAGAATACATCCTTTGATAAGTCTTACCCACTGAGGATGGAAACCAAATTTTAGAAGAACTGCAATCAAGAAATCCTAGTTGATGTGGTCAAAGGCTTTATTCATGTCAAGCTTTAGGGCAAAGGTTGCCTTCTTAGTTTGGCTTGCAGTGTGAAGGGCTTCATGGACTGTAATCACCCCATCAAGAATCGATCTTCCCTGAACCGAGCTCCCTTGACAAGGATCAATCATAAGGGGTAAGATTCCTTTCATCCTATTAGCTATGGCTTTAGTAAGGATTTTGTAGGACACATTGCATAGACTGATTGGTCTAAAATCTGCCATCATTTTGGGGTTCGGGCCCTTAGGAATCAATGCAATGAAAGTAGAATTAAACCCTCTAGGGATGTGTTTTGAAGCCTGGAACTCCTTGACCGTCGAGATTACATCCTCCCCAACAATGTCCCAGAAAACCTGGTAGAAACGAGGAGGGAATCCATCAGGACCTAGGGCCTTATCAGGTTCCATGTTGAACAAAGCATTTCTGATTTCCTCCTCTGTGAAGGGAGCTAGAAGTTTGGCATTAGTGGCCCCATCTATGACACTAGGTATGAATTGGAGGAGAGTCTCCTTGGCTTCCTCTTGGCATTGGGTTTCATCCCCGAGGAGGGAGCTAAAATAACTAACAACTTCTTCTCTGATCTCAATTAAATCCTGAGTTTTGGATCCATCAGCTCTAGTCAGTTCTCTGATCTTATTATTACTTCTATTTCTCAGGGTAGTGATATGAAAATTTTTTGAATTCGAGTCGCCATCCTTCAACCATAAAGCCCTGGATTTTTGCCTCCAATAGGTTTCCTCACAAGCCAGAATATTATGATATTTCGAAAGCTTAATTTGCTCCTCTGTTCTTATTGTTTCATCATAAGTACCATTTTGAATCCTATTGTCAATAGCCTTCAGACTTTCTCCCACTTGTTTCTTGTTCTCAAACAGGTTCCCAAAAACATCCTTATTCCAGATTCTCAGGTTTTCCTTCACTGATTTCAACTTTTGGGCTAACTTAAAAGTTGAGCTGCCCTGAATGGGTTGTTGCCACCAGCTTTTGATTCTTTCCTTCAGGTCTGGATGTTTGATCCACATTGACTGAAAGTGAAAGGGTTTCTTAAAGGAGTTAGCTTGCGGGACCTCCAATAAAATGGGGTTATGATCTGACGCAATTTTGGGAAGAGCTTGCAGAGTGGAGTCTCCAAAAACTGTGACAACTTCTTTTGATAGAAAGAACCTGTCTAACCTTTCCTGAATAAGTTGGCTTCCTATCCTATGGTTGCTCCAAGTAAACTTAGCCCCTCTTAGCCTCACATCCATCAGCTCGTTAGAATTGACAAACTCATTAAATTCTTCCATGCTCCTTGTTGGAAGCCCAACCCCACCCTTTTTGTCTGAAGGGTATAAGGGAGTATTGAAATCTCCTGCTACCATCCAGGGAATATCATGAAAGACTGCGTTCAAGTGGCTCAGATATTCCCACAATGAGGTTCTTCCTTGAACTGAATTGGGTGCATACACATTTGACACAATCCACGATCTATTCTTGTCAATGTCATGAAAAAACACACTTAACACCCTGTCATCATCCTGAATAATGTTGCCTTCCACACTCCTAGAATCCCATAGCACCATGAGTCCTCCTGAAGCTCCTCTTGCCTACTTGAAAACCAAATCTCCTTGACTCCATATTTTTTTGCTGCTATTTTTTACTGGGCTTCATCTATTTTTGTTTCTTGTAAGAGAATAATGGTTGGGTTGTATTGCCTTCTTATTGAACTGACCACCCTGTGGGTCGGTGGGCCATTTAGGCCTCTCACATTCCATGAGAGTACCTTCATTTAGACTATTTGGGATTTTTTCCCCTCCCCCTTCCTTGGGGAGGTTTGCCTAATTTGTTATCATCTTGACTTGGGATAACCTGTTGTATCAGTGTTTTTTGTTTTCCACTTGCCACTTCGTTGTCAGTCCTCAATCTATTATGTTCAACATTAGACATCCTTCCCCTCTTTTTCTCACTATCGTAATCAATTGGGGATTTTTTTGTGCTTCTGGTCTATTTTGGGCTAAAATGAGGAGGTACAATCTGTTGAAGGACTGGACTAGAACACTCTTCTGGCCTGTTTGTTCCTACCATTTCAGTCCTTGATTCTAACTCTTCCGTCCTTATCCTATATTCTCCATAATTCTGTTGTGAACCTTCCTGAAAGTTTGTAGGGCTTTTGGTTATGATATTGGAAGGACCCGATTCCTTTGATCCTATCTCCTCCATCCTTTTCCTATATTCCTCAGGGGTGTGCTTTAATCCTTCCTGATGGTTTGGGAGTCTTTTAGTTTTGATGTTGGAAGGACCCGATATGGACGGGGATTCTAAAGTTTTTGGTAATTCAACCTGAAGGATTCCGTCCTCACCCATCTCCCCTTCTACCGTCAGGTCAGCAAGAACTTTAAACTTATTTGAACTCGGGATTCTAGAGCTTACCTGATTTTCCTGCTCGTTGGTGATTTGTTGCTTTCCTTTCTCCTGGGGTTGAGCCTGGTTGTCCTGCTCCTGGTAAATATTGTTGTTCTTGGCCGGCCTGAACCCTCCTCTGCCTGCTGGTCCTCCCGTGGATTGGTTCCTGGGGAATGCTTTGCCATTTGTCCTTTTGCCTTCTGTCCTCTGAGCTTCTCTGCTAGCTGCTAGACTTGGACATTGATTTCGCAGGTGACCTTGAGTTTTGCATTCTATGCAAAATGTTGGCTTATTTTCATATTCCATCGGCTATTTTCTTAGATAATCTCCATAGCCCAGTTCTACGAAGGTTGGCAGTTCGGAATCTAAGTCTGCATTGACACAGATCCTTGCATGCATCATCCTTGTCCTTGCCAGGGTTGAATGGTCAATGGCAACCAACTCCCCAATGGCTCTGGCAATCCCTTGCAACCAGTACTCATTAAAAAACTGAGCGGGAAGGTTTGGCAAGCGGACCCAGATGGGAGCTATATTAATATTTTGTTTTTCGGGGTCAAAGTCCTCCCCCCATTTTTTGAGAAACAAGCTGCGTTTTCCTAAAAACCACGGTCCGCCTGTTAGAATGCGATTTGCATCCTCCTTGTTATTGAATCTTAAGATGAAAAAGCCCCTGGACAAAGCAACAATCTCCAGGTTCCCAGTTGTTCTCCATTTGGATAGCGCCCAGGAGCGTATAGTTTCTATATCCGGCCTTCCACCCAGAAACTTGCCTACTAGTGAAAACTCCTCCAGGGATAAAAATGGACCCATAGCATTCGCAGGTGCCATAATCCGGTTGTTCTCAGGTATGAGGGGCGGGAGTGAATGAAAATCACTCTTTTTGCCTTTTAGGGTTTCTACAAAGGATAGACCTCTTCTGGGACCCGTAGTACTCTACTGGGTCCATTTGTCCGGGTCTTTGTCAGGGGGTTCGGGTCCTCGTACCTTGTCAACTTGCTCGTGGATGGGCCCCTGACCCCTTCCAGAGATAGTCGACCTGCCTGCCTCTGGATCCTCACCTACCGCCTGCTCGAGGTTCCCACCCGAAACCTTCGAACCTCCTTCTCTGCCTTCACTGTTCTCGCTACTCCGCTGCTCCATATTCCAGTTACTGCTTCTTTTATTTTACTTAAATAAGATTACATGTTAATACAGGAACATACATCACATTATGTAACAGAAAATTTGGAAATGATTTACTAGGTGTTACACACCCATATCCATGTATAAGATAGGTTTTTCCATCTGCAATTTTCAACCTATAATCATTAGTGATTTCAAGACAATCAAACCATTGTAGATTTCTTGTCATGTGATGACTAGCACCAAAATCAATATACCAAATGTTCTTTTCAATTTGGCTTGTAGAATTGTTTGTGCTAGAACTAATTTTACATCTTTGATGTGGTCTATTGTATGTATCTTGATCTTGAATCCTTTTGTAGTGTGCCTTGTGATGATATGTCCCTCTTGCTAATTTATCCATTTAAGAAATTGTAGTATTTCTTATGTCTTTCAATCCTTTTAACTTTTGGATTCTGACCTTCAACCTTTGTATTATATGATCAATCAATAGAACTCTTTGTAGTAGTCTACCTTATGACTCCCTAGTTTCAAGTATATGCTCAACCTTGCTAAGAACTTTTCAATTTTACAAGTTTTGTAAAATGCCTTCTATCTTGCAAGTGTTTGAATGCACTATGAGTCTTGATAGTATGCTTAGCTTTCTTAGTTTGAGTTGAATTCCTTTTGTCTCCCTAATGTTCAACTTCACTTTCTTGCCTTATTTCTCCCTAATAATTAGTAAGTAGAAAGCTAAAGATAAATGATGATGCACCTTCAAGTTTTAATAAGGTTCTTTTCCTTCAAGACCTTTTAGTTGGATTAATGTCTCATAAATTAGTGTAAGAGACTAATGTAAAATGCAATTTCCAACTTTCAAGCAATTAATGGTTTTGCTTCTTTAATCCTTCAATTCTCAATGGTTCAATTTTCTAAATTCCAAGAAACTAAAGTTTGATGTAGTATTCCTTATATCTCCCTAATTTGGAAATTTAGAAAGTAATAATATTTGCAAACTAGTATTTCAATTTTCCAATGTTGAAAACCTTATATCTCCTAATTAATTATTTGCAAATATTTTAATGTTTGAATCTCATGCAATTTGTAATATCTTTTAAGATATACTCCCTTTGCTTTAATTGCCTTCTAACTCTCTAAGGTTGGTATTTGCTTAGTTCTTCAATGCAGTAATAAATAAACTTCAACCTTATATTAAGCACCTTATAACTCCTTATACTTAAGGAAAGCAAATATTAAATCATGTAAATATTTACCTTCCTTGCAATGTGAAATGTGCGTGTTGATTGGCTTCTGGTTTGACTCTTCAATCCAAGCTTTGGCGTTGTAATGCTAGTCTTCTATGTATGATAGAGAGCATTTATTGCTCATGGGTGCCTTATGAGTCTTTCTCCTCCTTAAATGCACTTTGACCTCACTCTCAATGCATAATCTGCGTGCTTGCAATCTCTATGCTCTTCTCAACTTAGGCGCTTTAATATCCTTTGTCCCTTCTTGATGCTCTAGCCACGTGGCGCGTACATTGCTCAGGTGTGTTGGTGGAAAATGGAGGTTACATTCTTGGTAAGCGTTAGTTGGTGAACCTTCAATGCTCTTCCTTTGAATGATGTGCAATAATTATGTGCCTTCAACCTTTGAATGATGCCTTCAATGCTTCAAGATGAGCGTTACTTCTATCTTGGGTGCTTCCTTCCTGTGCAGGCGTTATAAAGAATATTTTAGGCACCTTATTTTGTTGTGCCAAGTGGCACAAGATGCCTTAGCTTGAGGTGGCAAGTGGCGCTCCTTTCCTATGCATGTAACTCCACCTTCAACGTCTTCTATCTCTCAATGCTTCTTGCCAACAATTGCAAGTTGTTTGGCTTGGCATTCAACGTTCTTTCTCCAGCAAATGGTGGCTCTATTCTCCCACGAAGTTGGCTCCAGCAATGGTGGTTCTAAGGTGCTCCAATGCTGCCCTCTTAGTTGGTGGTTCTACTCCAATGATGGTGGCTCTAGAGTGCTTCAAGCTATCCTCTTAGCTGGCAGTTTGTCCAAGCTATTGCTTGGGTAATGCACTCTTTGTTTGCACCTTGATATTTTACGTAACTTGTGTATGTTGTACTCTTGTAACTTGCACTTCGTTATCCTTTGTGCTATTCTTCTTGCTTTACGTTGGACTTGCAATGGATGTTATGCTACCTTACATAGGTTCTTTGATGTTGCAGGTTACTTCTCTTATACTTCTTGTAGGCACTCTTTTCATGAGTCCAATGGCGCTGGATTTGGTGTCTTTAGACACCTTGAAACTTGGCTATTGAGCCCTTCATTGGCTCTCTTGCTTTACTCCTTTAACTTGATGATATGGCCACTTTGTAGATATAATATGCTTGTTGTTGTAGTGTCTTAAGACACTCTGGATTTTGTCCTCTTTTTGCTACGTAGGACAAGAGAAATATGGTGCAATAATGTAATGCAAATAGCTTTGCAATAGTTAGAAAAATACCTTAACTTGCACCTATACTTTGAGATCTTTAAATCTCTTTTTTCAAGCTTTCTCTCTTCCTTGATGAGGCGGCTTCTTGCTCTACTCCTTGGTGGCAAATGGTGATTTGATGTTGCCTTCCTTACTAGACAACTCTCTTCTATAATTCCTTTGCTTGGTTAACTTTGCAATAATGAATCCAAGCCTTTAATCATGCAACTAATATGCCCTTTTGAATGGCTTAACTTTGCACTAATTTTCCACCTTAACTTAAATACTTAATGCACCTTTAATAACTAGTAAGAATAACTAGTATGATGCAATAGTAATTTCTCCTTATTGCTCCTTTTAATGAACTCTTAATCTATGCAACCTTCACTTAAGAGTAATGTCTTCTTTGCTTCTAATAGATAATAGGAAGTTGATATTCTTATTTTTCTTGAAATATATCTAACTCCTATTTTTGATGTGCAGGTTTTAACCTTATAAGAAACTATCTTCTGCACTCCCTTGAAGACTTTAATATGCAACCTTCTCCTTGCAACTTTTAAACTCTAATATGGTGCTTAATGAAACTTAATAATGAACCAAGTAACTAATGTTCAAGTAATGAACCTTTTGCACCAAATTTGCTTACCTTAATGACCTCTGTAGATGATGGAAATCTTGGTGATTAGATTCACCTAAATGCTGCCATGTATTAGATGAAATCGTAGCTCTTCCTTGCTGTCCAAAACAACTATTTAACCCACCAATTTGCAGCTTTGAAACCCTCTAACTTGCTGCCCGAAAATGTAGTTTGGTGGCTTTAACTCTCCTTCAGGATGCTCCCTTGAAATCTGAAACTTAGCAGCTAGTAATGCTGCCCAAATTGCTGCCCTTTCACAGTCAATTTCTCCTCCGAAATGTTGTCCTTGAATCTCCCAAATTTGGTAGGAAACTCCTCCAAATCGTAACTGAGATTTTCCTTCTAGAAACCTTCAATTTTTTGTTGTAAAACCAGCAAACTCCTTTCTCTCGAAATAACCTTCAATAGCAATCCCCAAATCTCTCAGATTTGGTGGCTTCTTCTAACTCCTTTCTCCTTCAACCTCCTTGTCAAATTTTGACTTCAATCTTGGCCTATCTAATGGCCTTCTTCTCAATAATCTGACTGTCTTGAGGTCTTCACTATTCTCCTCTAAAATTTGGCAAACTCCTTGCCAAATTCTTCTCCTTTTGGGCTTGTTGTCGGATGGCGATAATTGTCCCAAAAACTCCTTTATCAAGAACTCCTTCTTGCTAGTAAATTTCTCCAATAAGTTCTCCTAGAAACTCCTTCAATGGCTTCTATGTCTCTGGACTTCTCCTTCTTTTTCCTTCCTTGAGACCTCTTCTCTAGGGTCTTCAATCTCTATAGCTTCTCTAGTCTTCTTAATGAGACCTTCCTTGATCTCTTCAATCTTCAATTCTAGAAGTTTTACAATGAGATCTCCCTCTTGGATCTCTAAAATATACTGCTTCTGAAATCTGGAATAGGACCTTTGCTAGTCCTTCTCTATCTTCAATCTTCCAAAAATAGAAGTTCTTCAATGGGACCTCCTGTGGGTCTCTTCAACTTCTTGAGTTGTTTTCTCCTTTATTGACTCTGCAATCTTCAATCTTCAATATTCAATGAGACTTTCTTCAATCTTCAATGGAGATCACCAACCTCCAATATTCTCCTGGACTCTTCTCTGGAGTCTCTTCTTCCTTAAATCTGCAGTAAGGCTCCTCTGGCCTTTTTCTCTCTTCTACAATCTACAAGATCTACAACTCTTGCAATGGGACCTTTATCTTAAGCCTCCAAATCTTTAATCTTCTACTTGTTGCTTCAGGTCCTAGATTGATTCTAAAGAAGATATTTAAAAAAAAAAAAAAAAAAAATATTCTTCCTAGCTTTCTTGTAGGAAGCTTCCCAACTTTCTTTGAATCTCCTTTTTCTACAACAAAGTGTTAGAAACTAGAAAATGGTAAATCTCTAAATATAGAGATTATCAATCTTCACTAGTTGATTTGTCAATCTAGTGGAATCAATGTTGAGTCCTAGTCTTCACGAGTTTTTCTGCAACTCTATGGAAAGACTCTAGCCAAATGCAATTTTTAGAAATTCTAAAAATGAGATTTTTGATCTCCTCTCAATCTCTCTTGTGGCTCTCTCTATTTCCTATTGATCTACCATGTGCTCTAATACCATTGTTAGCTTTTGAGGATGTATATTAAAGGAAATGCAACCACAAGATGTAAAATAAGCAAGCTATGATAACTATATGATAATGGCACTATAATATGCAAGAAAACTAGATGATAAACTTCTGCAATAACTCAATAATATACCATTAATAAAAGCTCACAAAAATAGTACAATGCAATATAATGGAGGACTTGAACACTCCAAAATTTTCAATGAAGAACTACATTGTACCTACTCACTACTCTCTATCTTGACATCATTCCTCTCTCTCTCACACTCTTACTCTCAAAGGCCTATATATAGGAAGATATGTTCCTTGGCCTTTACTCTACCCATGACTCTTCATCTACCTATCCTATGACTCATGTACATGTGGACTACATGCACATTTACATCATTGCACATTCTAACACTTGTGCATTTATTACATTGCATGAAGTAACTACTCAAACCTTAATCTAAGATAAACTCCTAATCTAGAAATGTACCCAAGGTGGTACATTGGCATGTACCAAATAATGTAATATACTCTAACAATTTGATGAATGTAATTAGAGCAATAGAGTTACTTGATTTGGTTGAGATATGTAATTCTAATTAATTCATTGGATAAAATAATGAGATTTTATTTGCATAATAGGGTTAATTTAAAATTTTTATGATTTGGTGATAAAAATGTTGTAATTTTTTTATTTTGATTTGACAAATTTGGCTAAAATTGATCATTAAATAATGGATATGTTTTTGTAAATTATTTGATTAAATTTAATTTGATGAATGAATCAATATAACTATCTAATATGAATTTGAATTAATTAATTTGAATGTGAATTTGTAATAAGAATGAAATAGATTAAGTTTAGTTCATGATTGATGAGGCAATTTGGTTGTAATGAATTAATGGGCTCAATGACTAGGATTTGGACAAGTTTTTTAAAACTCGATAAACTAGCCAAATTTTGTGAAGAACTTGTTTACAATTTGATGATATAATAGGTTAGTTAAAATGTGAGAAGTTATGATAATTAGTTTAACTATGAAAATATGTGTAAAAATTGATGATAAGTGAACTTGATTATGACCAATTTATTAAGAAAAGTATTGATCACAAATTCATTTAGTTAAAATCTTGTTTAATTATGGTTGCTTAATGAATTGAGATTCACTTAGGATTCTTGCTATGTAAGGGATCTCTAAGTTGACTTCAAGTTAATGATTTCAATTCGATATAATGAAATGGTTACAAATTAATGGGTGTACTGGAAATTGATTAAGGTACTAAGCTAATGTGATAAGGTTGTATTAAGAAATGAGCTAAAGAGGTAAGTTAATAAATGACAACAAGTAATTTGAAATTCTAATTTATTAAAATGAGTTAATTAGATTGCTAAATTACTTCGTCGATCCTCGACCATGTGAATTAGTTATCTATTTAAACAATTGTATGGTTTAATGATTGAGTGAGGAATTATTTAACCTTGATGATTGGATAAAATATGATTTACTTAAATAAATTGGTTTTATGGGAAGGTGAACTGACATGATTGAATTATTCGTATGCGACTTAAATGACATGAGTAGGTTGTTAATTAAGTACTTTTGCATTCATATTGATCCTGAGTGAATGGGTTGATTCTAAATGGGATTGATTCTAGGATGGCTTATTCTAGCTCACTAAAGCACTGGATGATGCGCTACTCCAACTCGTTCACAACACGTGCCCAACTATTGTGGTGGCCACCTCCACCCCTTGTGTCAAGCTCCAGCCTTGCTTCCTCTAAACCTCCTTAGGCACCAATTGGAATATTAGAACCCACGTTTGCCATTGTAACATGTGCTCTTTAGGTAGCCCCACACCAACCTTTGAACCAAACCCATGAACTTGTTGCCATTCATTGCTTCACGAAGACCTAGATGCACAAATTTAACTCAAACGCCATCCTCTAGCTCTAATATCATCTATCAAGGGTCTAAGGTCTTCAAGCACCAAACCACCTATGGTATCCTGTTTACCATGCCCATGTGGCCTCATAGGGATTGCCTTTCAATCGTTCACTCGAGTGAGGATGTTACACCTTGTCATTATTATAAACGTGATATATTAGTAGTTTGCACAGGGGCTCAGTTCAATACCATTAGATTAGAGATACATGGTCTACCGACAAGCATACATAGATCACCAAACCAATGCGTAGAATGCACATTCATTGTATTCATTAAAGTTCAAAGGTTACAAATATTCGTCAACCTTTTACATGGTAAGGTGGGGTGCTTAATTAAGCATGCGATAAAGTTGACAAACATTTAGCACTTGTGCCTTACAAAATTTAAAAACCATGGTAGGTCATCGCATAACTCCAACTAGCATGATGAGATACAATATTAAGGACACACACCCTTCCAAGTCAACCTAATGACCAAAACTACCTTAAAGGCCCTAACTACCCCGTGCTACCCTCGCAACATGTTTACAAGGAAACCCATCCCCCAAGGTAACTACCATGTTAGACTTGTTAACAAACATGACATATCTCTGAATTAGACTAGACTCCTAAGTTACCATCTTGGTGCTTGTTGGAACTAGTCAAAAATATCGACAACACTACCAACACTCTCTCCAAGTGCCCTTTCCACCTGGTAGGGGCTTCAATTTGCCAAAATGATATTTGCCTTGCACACCATGATCGCTCTAATGGATGGCCATTGTCCATCATGGCAACTGATCTTGCACATGCTTGACTCCTTTGGACTGGCATGACAACCCAAATTGCAACTTTGAGACACGAGGATGGCAAAGGAGTAGTCAAACCTAACCACTCCCTACACCTTTCCTTAGTGCCAATTCCTATGACACACAAGCACCTAGGAAGAGATACATTTGGTGCTTGTTTATCATGTCACCATAAGAAGCTAGAATGTAAAAAAATATCTTTCCAATGTGCATTAAAGACAAAGCTTCAATTGTTCAATTTTACCACTTGATATATTATGAACTAACACAAAGTTTTGAAGATATAGATGGACAATTTTGTAATTTATAAAAACTACTTTTCCATCAGTTTAAGAGCCAAATTGTTTAAACTCTCAATTGCTTTATAACTATTGCAAATTATATATATAGCTTAGGAATGTAATAGATCACTTCTTCCTCTTTGTCTTTTGTTACCTCACTTCTTTCTCCACTTTCCATTTATAAATTATTTCTTTCCTAAGAGTACTTAAGCTTTTTTGTTGCTACTTTCATTGCACAAAAACATAGTGAACTTGTATGTTATGCAACACACACCTCATGTACTAATCATTTGTATTATTGTTAATATTGCTACATAGCTCTTGTATTCTATAATATATTTATATTTGTATTATTTATAAATAAAGTTTTAGGATGTAAAAAAGATTTTGTTGTATCTTATTTTATTGCACAAATCTAAACCATAACTCATCTAGTATTGAACTTTGGTTAAAAGAGTCATCTTCAATATTACCACATCTTGTATCCTATTATAAAACCATAACATAAAAAACCCTAAAAATAATTTTCTTAAAAATATTTTTTATTTTAATTTTGTTTTCAAAAACACTTTGCTATTTATATTTTCCAAAATATTTACGATCAATAATACACATAATCATTCAAATGTTTTAAATATTTTTTTCCCAATTAAAAAATGAGCCAAAGTTTATAGGCGAGCTTGGCCCTGTTGAACATGAGGTTCACGGTTCGAACCTCTACAATGCAAAGGGGGACACAAAGGTTGTGTGTTAAATTCCCTATTGATAAACATAGCTCTTGGCTTTACGAGGGGTCATGGTTGGGAGGAGACTACTCAGCCCTATGCGTTGGTCATAGGGGTTTCTCACACTAACCTAAAATTTTAAAAGAATCCCATGGAAACAATACAACGGTTCGGGCTTTGACTCTTCTTCGAAAGGTTCAAGGTTCAAACCGTGACGTGATGGCTGTATGTTAAAATCCCTATTGATAAGCATATCTCTAGGCTTTACGAAGAGTCATGGTTGAAAGAACACTGCTCAACCCTTTGCCTTGGTCGTAAAAATTTCTCACACTAACCAAATCAAAATTCAAAAAAATAATAATAATACACATAATCATACAAATGTTTTAAATATTTTCTCCCAATTAAAAATGAATCAAAATTTATCTTTATGAGTCAGGAGCTTGGTCGCCAAATTTTATATATTTTTACTAATTTTTCCTACTTAAAATGAGCCAAAGTTTATCTTAACATTCATCAAATTTTATGAGCCTGGTCACCATATTTTATATATTTTTACTAATTTTTCCCAATTAAAAAATGAGCCAAAGTTTATCTTAACATTCATCAAATTTTATGAGCTTGAAAACCTTTTTCGTCAAATATGGAAGACAGGGGGAGTTAAAATATAGACATAATGATAATGACATGTCCTTTGATTCCTTTGTTTATACATGTTGATAAGGCTTGTGTAATTTTAATTGTGATTATGAACTTTATCGATATTCAATCTAATAATAAAAAATTAACACTAACTTGCCGTACTCACATCCCAATGATTTCAGCAAGTCATGTGGACGGTGCATTCACAAACAAATAAAAGTTTAAATGCTTGGCCTACGTCGGATATACTCTCCATCACTCACACTAAATTAATAAATTAATAATAATTGCAATACCTTTTAAGGTTAATGAATTGATAATTATTTGTTTAACTATAAATCTTGAAATACCAATTTGTGTTCCATGAAACCAAAAGAAAAACAGTTACAGTCCACTCCGAACACGACACTTAAGGTGCTAATGCTAACGTTACCTATGAAAATTCATCTATTTCTTCGAAGCGTAGACTACCAACTACTAACTTTTTTCTTCCTCCATAAAATCCCCAATAATGAATGCATGCGTGCAATGCGTTCGTAGCAACTCCACAAACAATCGCATGGGACCCACCTTGCAACGTCGATGTTTGTCGACGGGAGTGTTACGTATATAAACTTTCTGTCGTATGTCAGTGTTGCAAGCTAGAGTATATCCCTCACATAAGAAATTGTTTTTAATTGATGTGACCATGTGGGCCCTACTGGCAACTAGTTATCTCTATACCACTCTCTGCCAGGACATCCCGATCTATAGAACAGATTTGACCTTCAAGTAAAGGGCAAGGGTATATACCATTTCATATGCTTTTTGAACTTGTGTGTTTTTCCTCTCTAAAAGTTTTACCTAGCGATGAGTAATCATCTCCTTTTTATCCTTGGGAAGCATATTGGCAAGGAAAAGACAAAGGCGGGCCCCACGTCTAATCAGGCAATCATCACCATAGATCGACCAAGCACTTCACCTTTTCGATGTTTTAGACCGACCAAGCAAATTAACAATTTGGATTTTTAGTGGTAGAACCGACCAGTGTAGCAAATAAGCCAAGTTTGCCATCCTATTTGCATTTGTAGTCCATCGTGGTTTAGGTAGCTACTATTGTGATGCACGGGCTAATTTATCAATGTGATAATAAATCGACCATTGGCATGCACGTACCTGATTTATTAATGTTGTATAGATGCTTGTGCTTATAATTAGTAGGAGACAAAGAGACATTTTAAATTTTAACTGTATGATGTTTTATTTTAATTATTTGAGTTTAATTATAGCGGATGGGATTTTATTGTTGTGTCATTAGTTATACTTTATATTATCAACCTTTCAACCACAATTCCTTTAAGTATGGTCTTCTCTGTACATCAAACACTATTTTATCTTTAACATAAGAAATAATATTATTAGAAGAGTAGTATGATCAAATCTTTTGTGTGAGATTAACTAATGATGATAGTATGAATCTTGAGCACCTAATGGTTCATTTCAATCCGGGTTATAAAACAACAAGGTGGAATAGGTTTGGTGGATGCAGCCCCTATGGTTTGAACTCTGCACTTGCCAGCTACTACTAAAAATAGTGTGGTTTAACCAACTCTCCTATTTTATTATAAGAGTAATTTTTTAATCGTAATATTATATTAAATAAATATGAAATTGCATTCATAAGATGTCGACCTAAAAGTCAGGTCATTGAAGTCTTATAAGAGTAACTAGTTAAAAATGTTAAACTTTTTAAAGTGAAGATTTAAGTTTAAATTGTATTTTTTTTAATACATATCCACAACTACTTTTCCTTTTGAACAACTAGTCAAGTTGTCATCTTATATGTTTAATTATCAAACTGTTGTAATATGGTCACATGAGATAGGACCTTTTTCAATATCATATAATCAATTTTAAGAAATTACAATTTACCGCATCTAATTCTATTTTCAAGCTATTAAATCATTTTCAATTTAATATTATTAATTTAAAAAAAATTACAATTTATCACTTCCAACTCTATTTCCAAACTACTACATAAAGATATTTTGATATATATATTTGATATATTGATGATAAGATTTATCCATATCTTAATAACATAATAACATGTAATTATGAGTGTTGGTCAATTAACAACGTGTAATAATGATAAAATTCAAAATAGAAATAAATCAAAAGAATAGATGAAATGGAAATTAGAAATAGATAAAATTCAAAATAGAAATAAATCGATAGTTTAAATCCGGAGTGAAGGTTTTCATTCTTCATTCAGTTTTCATTTTTTATTCAGTTTTCATTCGGGAAAACCTTTTTTTATTGAATTTTGGTTTTATCCTTTTTAGATGGTCAAGTAGTTAACCTTGTTAGTCTGTGTTCAAATTAATATATTCAAAGTTTTAATTTGTGTTCTTTGTATTCTCTTAAAATGGATTTATGATTATTAACTATTTAAGAAGAATGACTTTTCATCCCACATCCAAGTAATTGGATTTGTACTAATAAAACCCATAAATTCCATCTTCAAGAAAGCTGATAATAAATTTATATATATATATTTTTTTTTGGTAATTATCATAATAGATTAACAGTGGGTTTTTATAGAGGATCCCAAAACCTTATATACAAAATCAGCCTTGCTAAATAGTGCTTCATGCCTCTTGGCTGGAAGAATAAACCTGTATGCAAAAAAAAAAACAAAAAGCTGCTAATTGCCCGAGGGCTACAAGTAAGGCATTTTTTCCTGATTATCCTGGAAACCATGGCCATTATAACTGGGAAAACAAAAACTAGCCGGAGAAGCTGGACCATCGGAAAGCAGAAGAAGACAGCCAAGAAAACTACAAAAAATTCTCCCATACCTGGGAAATAACTTTCCACATTTACGCTTTCCCGAGGCGGAATTCGAAGCATACATGTTGGATAGGATCCAAGAAAAATGACTGGACTGAAAAAAACCGTTGAAAATCCTGCTGGAAAATTTTACCCTGGCCCAAATGGCCACTCCGTTTAGTCTTCTCACATCCAGGATTTCATCCGTGCGATTTGAGGTTCTTCTTACTTCCCTTTCCTTGCTGGAAGGGAGGTTTTGGGATAAGCGCATCACCCATCAAAGAATCGGAGTCATCCTGAAACAACAACCGTTGGGTTCCATTTGCAACATCAACCGCAGTTTCTTTGTCTCTCTTTTCCTTGTTGGGGGGACGACCCTGCTTCCTTTCACTACCAAAATCCACCCCTCGCTTTTGACTCCTCGTAATCCGAGGGCTAATATTACCAGGCTGGTAACCTCTTCTTCCCAGCAGGTAGTCTTCCAATATCTTTTGTGCCTCGGGAGAGTTCCGGTCATAAATTTTGGATGAATCTGCCTGTGTGGTGATAAGGGGGGGGGCTGTTCATTTTCCTCCTGTGGTCCTAGTTGGGGGCGCCCACCACACTGCTCGGAGTCCGGATGGGTGGTGATTTCCTCTTCTGGTAAGAAGGATTCGAGATGGTCCCTGGATGGACCTGGAGATTCATGGCCTTTCGCAAAAGGGTGCTTCGTCTGACCTTCACCATGCTCTAGAGGGTTGCAGGGATCTCGCTCCTTCTTCCTCGGCTTTTGGAGAGGACAATTGGACTAAAGATGCCCTTGAGAACTACACTGAGGGCAGAAAGCTGGCCTGTTCTCATAAACAATAGCTTGCTTGTGTAGAAAAGTACCCCCAGACCGCAGAGTAATGGAGGATGGGAGGTCCGTCTCCAAGTCCGCCAAAACACAGAACCGAGCTTGGACAAATCTAGTTCGAGCTCTGGTGGGAGAGTCTAAAGTGATCAGCTCCCCGATGGACCGAGCAATACCTTTGATTACATTTTCATGCCAGCAGAAAAGGGGAAGACTCGGGAGCCTAACCCATATTGGAGCAATGTTGATATTCTGGGTATCGGGGTTAAAGTCCAAACCCCACTTCCTTAGAAAGAGACTCCTACGGCCCAAGAACCAAGGCCCTCCGGCCCGGGATTTTACGGTAGTCCTCCTTGTTGCTCGGCCCTAATCGCGAAAAAACCTCGGGTTAGGGCAGCCGGCTCTAAGTGACCAGAGGTCCGCCATTTGCCAGATGCCCACTTGCGAATGGTCTCCATGTCGGGACGACCACCAATAAACTTACCGATGAGGGTAAATTTTTCGAAATCCACAAAGCTTGAGAGAATTTCCGTCGGGATGTCCAACTCGTCCCCGGACGAAAATAACTCCTTGGAGAAGAGCCCGCTTAGGGTTTCAGAGGCCGCTGCCAAAGCATATGACTTTCGAGGTCCATCTCCCCGTTTGTCTGGCGGATCCTTGCCGCGACTTGGCAAGGACTTCTCGGCGTCCCCAGACTCTGTTTGCCCTCCCTCCACCCTGCCGACGCTCCCGTGCTCTCCCAGAACAGCCTTCCCGCCCACCGTCATCCCCACCCTCCCAAGAAACCCTAATTTCATCGCTCCCTCCGAATAATGTCAATTTATATATATTTTTTGATTTCATTGGACATCCAAGTAATTGAATTTGTACTAATAAAACCCATAAATTTCATCTTCAAGAAAGCTGATAATAAATATATATATTTTGATTTGGTTAGTGTGAGAAATCCCTACAACCAAAGCACATGTCTAAGTATCCTCCCAATAGAAAATAATAAATTAATTACTTTTTTAGTAGAAAAAACTCTTAGTTTATTATAACTTCTAAACAAGTCGTGGATACTCCTTTATCCCAATGACATCTTTGAAAAAGAAAAAAAAAAAAATTATAATTATATATAATTTTTTCTCCCAATAAAAAATAATAAATTAATAACTTTTTTATTAGAAAAAACTCTAGTTTATTACAACTTCTAAACTAGTGGTGGATACTCCTTTATCCAAAGGACATCTTGAAAAAGAAAAACAAATATTCTATAATTATATATAATTTTTTTTATTGAGTAAATACTTCTTATACATATACATATCAACCACGGGATTGAACTCGGGTCACATTATCGATAATGCAAGTGGCGTCCTTGCCCATAGATTATAGTAATAAGATATGAATATATTTTAACAACACCTTTGCATTTTGAGTGGGTTTGATGACAAAGGTTTGGATACTTCGAATAAAAAGTTCAAAAATTTGAATTTGAAGGGGTTAAAATATGTATTTTTACATAGATAACACTATCTAAAAATGTTTCTTTTTAAATGTTTTCGAATTTTGAAAGTTATTTAATTTATCTTAATTCCATATGTCTTTGTATTTTTATAAATATTATTTTTTAAATTAATTATATGAAATTAAAAACCCTACCCTTATTGATTTTGTGAAATTAAAACAATCTACCTATAACTACTTACTAATATTATAATAATTTAATAATTATATATTTCATTAAACCTATTCACCTACCATTCCTCACACTTTCAATAGCCGTACCTCAAATTTCCATTCCTCACACACTTTTTTTTTTTTTTTTCAATAGCCGTACCTCACATTTCCATCCTTTACCGGCACCTTCGTTACTCACTCTCACACGACTAATTTATTCTCAGAACTTCCACGGTGGCGGGCGCTGACTTGTTTTGTTGGCTACGCTTTATGTCTACGGCGGTATCGATGGGATATACGCATTTCCAAGCGTTTTCTTCCTGCCTTCCCTTCTGTCTTAAATCTCATACCTTAACACGGAACTGGCCAGCGGTTGAGAAAAGGATTTTAGATCAGGGCGTGCCTGCTAGCGATCCTTTCATTTGGTTTCCTCTCGACTAAATTGAATCGAATAGTTGAATACAAGTTGAATAATCGAGTCGAATCGAACAGATAAGATTTGAAGTTTATTGGTTAGAACCGTCCACGTTGAAGATAACAAAGATAAATCGATTGAAAATGGTCCGCAACTTTTGATTATCATCCATTTCCGTTATTGTGAATATTTAGTGAAGAGGAGGAGGATGCCCAAGAGTTTGGTTCATGCGAATTCAAATGGGAATGGGGAGGGATCTTCGGTTTCACCGAGGAGTTGTGGCTCGGGGTCAGGGTGTTCCGATAGAGAAAGAGAATGGAGCGTGGAATCCTCCGAGAGCGGGATTACAAGCTTACGCAGTGTCCAGTGGAGGGTGAATCTTGGAGTTCTTCCCTCAAATACTTCCTCCATTGATGACCTCAGGCGGGCCGCGGCCAATGGCCGCCGCATGTAAGTGCCCCCTTTTTTCGTTTCTGGCACATCTGCTATTGTTATTGCTTCCCCTTTCTATTTTCTTTTTAACTGTAGTTGGGATTTGGTCATTGCCATCCACCTCTGGATTCAGGGCTTTGTGAAATGAATGGTGCGGGGGTTCAAAATCGTGAGCACATGTTAATGAGTAGGCATTGAGTGTCCTCTCTCTTTATCTTAATTGCAATTAGATTATTATTTTTTTTGGCTCTATCAAGATAGAAATCTAATTTGTTTATTACAAATCAGAGGCATAGACACTGCTTTTGTTTTAAGAAGATCTTAAATCCTAATTGCTACAATCTTAAATCCTACGTCGTTGAATCTTGAATTCTGAATCCAAAATTCTTGAAATCTGAATTTGGGTGGCTCAAATAAAGTAGGCAGTTTATTTACCCCTGAAAGATTAGAGTCTTGTGGTCCATGAATTCTCAGAATCAACACGGGAAGTCCTTTAAGAAGAAGAAGTAACACAAACAAACATCCTTGTAATAAGTTTCAGCAGAGTTAGGGTACCATCCCAGCCAAACAGGCAAAGATTATAAGGGGAAAATTTGTGTCACACCAACGATGTGCATATGCCAAACATGTAGGAATGATTTGACACCATTATTTGTGATATTTTTATTTTTCGCACTCGACATTAGCAATAGCTTTGAGCCATATGGACAGGACAGAAATGCAACTGGTACTGAGTTAGTCTCCCGGACTCGTCAGACTGTGACAACACAACCGAGGCGGTGGGCCCTTACTTCGATCGACCTGATTAAGGTTGGGCCCTTCTCCTGAATAAAGTTGGAAGGGAACCAACACTAGTGTATGGGTTGGGGTGTTTCTTCTTATGCTAGGGTGTGATGGGAACTGCCATGTAAACTTTTTTATAGGGTTCTGACACCTGAAGTCACAACTGGAGATGGTTTTGATGTTGGTAAGCTTTATAAAATGATAAAATGATACATGCATAAGATCCCCTTCTGGTATTCCACCATTAAAAGATCTTAATTTTTATCATTAAATTTTCACTAAGTGATCGGCACACTGCCATGTTGACTATTTTTTGGGAATCACGTATCTATTGGAGCTTGGAACTTTCAAGTCATTGTCATACTCTCCATCATGTCATGCCAGCAACAATTCTTGATCTTAGTCTTGCTTTATTACTCCCTTCCTTTACCTTATAGTCAAGATCATCCATAACTGGCATTCAGAATTTCTGGTGGCAGGCTTTCATAATGGGGAGGCATTGTAATTTTGTACGGCTTCAGTAACAAGAAATATTGACTAAGGGAAACCACACTTGCAAGAATTGACTATATTCTCGGTAAAGTATTGTTTCTCCTAGATCTTAAAATATGCTCATACAATTAGATTAAAAATACAAATATTGTATGCATATTGTTATAATTCAATATAATTTCTTTTAGCTTTTTCTATTTATTGTAAACTCCATACTTTACAACAGTGAGGGAATATCAAAGCTGCTATTTCAAAATCAGGTGGAGATCCCAAACTAGCCTCATAAAGTTCACTCCATGACTGATCTATTGGCAGACCTGACTGCAAGATATGGTTGGCAATCAGAGGATCAACCTTTGTTTATTCCAACGGAAACCTTATGTGGATGAAAAACTTGATCAAAGAGACAATCCTTATCAGAAGACTGCTGCTTAAAACAATTCTACACTGCAACTTTTAAACCTGGAAGAACCTCACTAGTAACCTCCATGCACACATCACATGATCTGTCCACTGTTCTGCCATCATTGGAAACTCAAATATTTGTATGATCAGTGGCATAAGCATCATTACTCTGTTGGTAATCCTGCTGCTTCATGAGACCTGAATCATATATTCCAAGAATGTTATGCACTCTGGGAAATCTTCCTCTACCTTTTCCTCTTTTGGTCTTGTCCATTGCTTTCCTATTTGGAAGATTGGGAGATGACTTCTTTAGAGATGTGAAATGAGCTGTTACCTCCACAACCTCCACAACTTCATATCGAAATGTGACTTCCCTAGAGAATTCATCTCTCTCTCTCTGTGGAATGAGCTGTCACCTCCACAACTTCATATGTGACTTCCCTAGAGAATTCATCTCCATCTCTCTCTCTGTGGAATGAGCTGTCACCTCCACAACTTCATATGTGACTTCCCTAGAGAATTCATCTCCATCTCTCTCTCTGTGGAATGAGCTGTCACCTCCACAACCTCCACAACTTCATATGTGACTTCCCTAGAGAATGCATCTCTCTCTCTCTCTGTGGAATGAGGTGTCACCTCCACAATCTCCATAACTTCATATCAAAATGTGACTTCCCTAGAGAATTCATCTGGCATGTCAGACTTGGATACAGTACTTCTCAGATACCGTGTCCATCCAAACGTATCCGAATCCATGGATACAATATTTAGACATCTCTCTCCCCCCTCTTAAACGCATGGATATTTCCATCTTTTGGAGGAGCCAAAGGTAAAGGTACCATGTCTGGCACTCTTCCAGCCTAGATACCTGTATCTGCAAATCTGAATCCATGGATACCATATGTAGACGTATGCAGGTATTTGGTTGGGATATAAGAGTAATACATCCAAATATGGCCTAGGCATGTCTGGAGTTGTATCTACAACATGAGATTAAAAGGAAAACGGACATTTTTCAAAAACATTTTTTCATATTTAAACAATGACAATTCTCTTCTTCATTAATGAAAATATCTATTTAAAACTTATATTTATGTATTTTTCTTTGCTGTGTTATATGTTTTTTCTTTTAACATATAAAATATGTACGCTTTTTATAATGACATATCCACTTGTATCCATATTAGGGAGTCTTGAAAATTGCTGAATCCATATTTATATCAGATACTGTAGAATTTCTCAACTTGTATCCACTTGTATCCATATTAGGGAGTCTTGATAATGTTTTTAGAGGTAGTAATGAACCAGATAAATACTATAGAATTTCTCAACTTGGAGACAATCAAAATACCAGACTAACTGTTATTCCAAGTAATATTCCTATCAATAAAAATGAGCCAACCAACCAATATACAAGACCAAATATTGCAGCTGTTTGGACAATCATAAAAAACATGTTTTATATCTTCTTTTATACAAACTTTGCAGACAGAAAGGGGCAAACCAATTTTTTTAATACCTTTTCAATGGCTAACTTTTGCCAAACAAAATAACCATCTGAAAAATGGCTTTTTGGGCTCAATGCAAGGGGACCACAGGATATAAAAAATAAGAGACCAGGAGGCTGCAGAAATGTCAACTTTCCATGCTTGATTTAATTTTGATTCATAAAGAAATGGACCAACTAACATGTTATATAGATCTTTAGAACAAGCACCAAAGAAAGGACTCCAAGGCCACTTGGTGTTCGTAAGGGAAAATGTCTGCAGGGATTTCTGCCCAAGATTTTGAGAATAAAGAATATGTAGTTTTCTCAGAGTCCAGGAATGTTATAAACTTCTTTCAGAGACTGCCAATTTCTAATTGCACCCTGGTCACATTAGTCATCAAAGGATCTTAATCCTTTATTAAACCAAGAGAGAGCTGAGCAACCTCTGACCAGAGCAAGAGGCCTGATACCTAAGTAAAGATTCCACCAAACAAATCTGGAGGCAGCACATTTCTTTCCCAGAGACAAAAAGCTTGAAGAGGCAACTAGGTGCTTTAATAGTTCCTACGCTTTCCAAATAGACTAAAAAAATCACAGAACCAACTGGCTGCACTCTAAAGGATCTAAGAATTTTATCAGCAAAATGTACATCACACTGATGTCAGTTTTGTTGTAATTGAAGGGCTGTATGCACTAATTGTTTGTGAAACTCCATAATATTTTCTGTGTTTACTTTGTTGTCTTTCAGATGCACCTACATTTGATCCTAAAAGTTATAGTTTACAGGTGTATTATTTTATTCTGTGCAAAAATTTAAGAAATCTCATTTGCAGGTAATTTATAATTTTCACAAGCAAGTATTTTAATTCTTTCCAAATTTATGAAAATTCTTTTGCAGGTATGCTGAGTTAAGAAGGCGTCTGCTTGTTGACCCACACATTATGGAAGAAAGCCAAAAGGGTGCTGATCTGAGTATGGAGAACCCTTTATCTCAAAATCCTGGTGAGTCTACATTTTAAATGGCCATGAGACCTCACTTAACTGGGCATTCCTAGTAATTGATTATATACCATTCAACTGCAGAGAGTGTATGGGGCCGTTTCTTCCGGAATGCTGAACTTGAAAGGACCATAGACAATGATTTGTCACGGTTATACCCTGAGCATGGCAGCTATTTTCAAACCACTTCATGTCAGGCTATGCTGAGGCGCATATTGCTATTAAGGGCATTAAGATATCCAGAACATAGCTATCGACAAGGTATGATGCTACTAACATGGACGAGAAGAATCTTGTGATGGTTGTTTGTGCTATTGAATGTTGGCATTGTTGCCTACTTCATTTTAGCAAAGGGTTTCTGTTGCTTTTGAAGTACAACATGCTATAACAATATTTTTAATTTGTTTTCTTTCAGGCATGCATGAACTGCTTGCTCCTCTTTTATATGTTCTTCATGTGGATGTCATGCATCTCTCCCAAGTGAAGCATCTGTATGAAGATCTTTTTGATGACAGATTTGAAGATCTTTCGTTTCAAAAAAGCAATTCAAACTTTAGTGAGAATCTTGAGAAACAAAAAAACACATTTGTCTACGGTAAAACTCTGACGAAAGTGGAAGATGAGGATAAAGCACTGGATGGCAGTTCAAGCATTGACAGCGTTGGCAGCGATGAACTTGATACAGATGTCATGTCTGTCATTTTGAGCAGCGATGCTTATGGGGCTGAGGGCGAGCTTGGGGCTCTTTTATCTGCAAGATTTATGGAACATGATGCATACTGCATGTTTGATGCATTATTAAGTGGACAAGGTGGAGCAGTTGCTATGGCAGACTATTTTATGAACTCCCCTCCAATTGGCTCTGTGGCAGGGTTGCCTCCTGTTATTGAAGCATCTGTTGATCTATATAATTTACTTTCAGTTGCTGACTTTTCCTTATACAGTCATCTTGTTGAACTTGGTGTTGAGCCCCAGTATTTTGCTTTGCGTTGGTTGCGCGTGCTGTTTAGTCGAGAGTTTGAATTCGAGGACCTTCTACTTGTGTGGGATGCTATTTTTGAAACAAGTAATGCTCCTCTACCATTCTGTGGAGATAATATCCTCAGAAATAGTGTTCCATACTCTGCTCGCAGTGCATTCATATCAGCAATGTCAGTTTCATTGCTTTTGCACCTGAGATCTGCATTACTTGCCACTACCAATGCAACAATTTGCCTTCAAAAATTGCTTAATTTTCCAAAGAATGCAGATGTGAAGAAGCTAATTAGAAAGGCCAAGTTGCTTCAAAGCCTTGCTCTAGATACAAATGCCACCACTCCACCACCGATGGGAAAAATAGGCCGGAATTTTGACAATGCCAGGACAGGTAAGCTTGTTAGGAGTGTGAGTGCTTCTTCTTCATATCAAATACCTGCATTGTCTCATAAAGCTGCAGTTTTGCAACATCACAGGTCCATCCCATGTTCACAGGATGGGTTGAGAGTCTCAATGCCAGAGAGCTACTGGGAAGAGAAATGGAGAAATTCAATGCTCCAAAAGGTGGTGCCTGAGGAATCCTTGGATCAAGGCACGGAATGCCTCGGAAAGGCATTACCTGGGCAAACATATGGAAAGATTCCAAAAGATGCTTCATGTCAGGAACATAGTTTATCAAATTCTGCAAATTGTTCAGAGGTGCAGGAAACAGGAAAAGAGAACTGTTTGGTGCTGTTAAATGACGTACAGGATTCTCTCTCAGATAGCATGGATGCCAAAGATAGA
This sequence comes from Wollemia nobilis, assembly GCA_028583015.1. NCBI lineage: Eukaryota > Viridiplantae > Streptophyta > Pinopsida > Araucariales > Araucariaceae > Wollemia > Wollemia nobilis. The sequence continues at coordinate 2,028,848 of JAQPPZ010016361.1, forward strand.
AATGAAACTTCTTCTATCAGATTAGCTAGACGAAAATTGCTCGATAGTAAAATTGAGAGCTCTGATATACGGTCAGAGTTGAATGCCAATAAGTTCTGCTTCATCGAGGGAAATGATGCCAATGTGGCAGATCAAAATCATTGTAATCAAAATTATTCTGTTCATCCAAATGGAGGGCATTTGGTGGACAGTGTTCATGAAAAAGGCACTAACGGAAATCAGTCGTTGGAGGAACCAAAAACAGATAATATGATATCTATTGATTCTGTCAAAAATTTCAGCAATGGAAATGTCTCAGACCAAGGAAATAAGTGTCTGAGCAAATTGTCTTCTGACAAAGAAATAAAGCAGGAAACCAGTGCATCATCTTCATGTCTGTCTGAACCTGTATCAACTAATTCAAATGTGGATAAAATTTCTGCCCCTGATAGGGACAGAATGGATGGTGTAAATATGGAAGTTAAAGAATTTCCAAAAAATTCTGAAGCTTGCAATATCAGATCATGTCCAGAACTTCCTAGTCAGGTTTCCAGGGAAGGCACCTGTGAAGAGCCACCAGGCAAGGCTGTCACAAGTGGTTCTTCCGAAGTTGCAGAGACTTCAGATGCTATGAGAAAACAGAAGCCTTCTGGGAAGTTCCGTTGGATTTGGAATTTTATTAAAAAGGATAATGGTGAACTTTCTAAAACCAAAGCAGAAGATAACACTGGTTCTGACGGCAAGAGGGGATTGTCTGAGAAAACAATCATCTCCCAAGGAAAACAAGGTAACTCGGTTTCATCTTTGCCTATACTTCATGAGAATGATATAGGTACTTCCCTATTTGCATGTGAGAATGAAGGAGATCAGTCCTTACATTCTCCATCCATACATTCTTGCAACAATGATGGAGATCAGTCCTTACATTCTTGCAACAATAATGGAGATCAGTCCTCATGTGCTTGTGAGAATGATGGAGATCAGTCCTCATGTGCTTGTGAGAATCAAAGTGATCAGCCTTTGCAAATTCATGAGGGTGATAAAAATCAGCTCTCACATGTTTGTGAGAATGATGGGGATCAGCCCTTATGCATTTGTGAGAATAACAGAAATCAGCCATGTTGTGTTCATAAGAAGGATGAGGATGAACTTTCTTGTAGTTCAGACATTCAGAATGAAAGTACAACAAACTGTGAGGTTTCACAGCCTCTTCTTGATAATTCAGAGGTTTCAGAACTGCTTAATGACAATAATCCATCTACCAATTTGCGAAATTTGGGACAATCTATGCTTCAGAATATTCAGGTATGTTCATCAGTGTTGTAGAAGATTCTTTTCAGAGTTTCATATTGTATACTGTTCTCCTCCTTATATCAAGGCTGCTTACTGATCTGGTTGTAAATTGGGTTTCTTTTCTACTGGTCAGGTCATTGAATCAACTTTTTTGCAATCTTGTACGGCATCTAACAAGAGTGAAACTCAAACTGCTTCAGTAGAAAGGGTGGAGCATTCATCAAAAAGCCTTGCAGGGAAAGGGCAGCATGCAGCTTTGATTGCTCTAGCGGAGTTGCGGAAAATCAGTAATATCTTGTCACAAATGTGATGTTAGTGTATCTATAGTGCTTCCTTCATTCTATTCTAGTTTCAGGAAAAAAATCATCCTTTCTACAAACTACAGCAGATCAATAATGCAGTTCCACATTTCAGAGTGGAATTCATAGAAGTGCCTCTTTAAATAAATAGCTGCATTGTATATTAGGGACTTTGGTCTTCCATTGTAATTCCAAATAGGCCTCATCAGATCCAAACAATATTCCATGCTACCATAAATTACGTAATGGTAAGCTTCATGTACATCTGATTTTTTTCCCCCAATGAAATAAAGCAAGCCAAGATGTCTTGGTGATCCTATCCCTTTTATATATCGAGGGCATAATGTTGCATGAGCATCTCCGTGGTGCTAAATTCAAAGATTATCTATAATTTAGCACTACTCTAGGTGCCACTGCTCTTTCGACATACATCATTGTTGCATTGACAATGACAGCATAAAGCATAGCTGAAATGTGGCTTTAGCATAATGACTTAATTGTATCAGAATCTATCTATCTATATATTTGTATGTGGATTACCATAACGTTAAATAACAACGAAATTAAATATATAAGATTAACTATTAAACTTAAATTAAATACGTAAACCTGAATTAGAATTTATAATTAAGATTCTTAGTTCTGATGGTAACTTTCTAAGCCACATTGCCTCCTAAATGATTTGATTCTCGTTGATTATTTATATTATTTAAAGTATAAAATTACATGAAAAAACATAAAAAATATAATGTATTAAAATATTCATTTCATCTATCAAATGTTATTGGTTAAATTCTGACTGTTTAAGAAAAACCCCATGTTTGAATCTTACCAACCCAAACATACATCATAAACCAAGTTATTATAATACCACAATGTAGTCATAACGGAATATTGGTGAGGGAGATACGACCTGTGAAGTCAACCATTCAGAACAAGGGCAGTGACGATTTTTCAAATCATGAAAAACGAAATTGCAAAGTGTGAAGGATTAGGGTTTTTCTTTAAAAACGTCTCATCTTTTAGGACCCATATCTTCGTGAAGAGTTATCTAATTCAGTTGATTCTTGGACCAACTTTTACAAAATTTGAATAGCTTTAAAATGAGTGGTCATATGCAAATCAAAGCAATATTGAGGGATATCCGACCATGTGAAGTCAACCATTCAAAAGAAGGGCAATGACGAATTTTCAAATCGCGAAAAACGTAATTGCAATTATTTGCCTAGTAGGGTTCGAACGATGCGAAGAGCAATGAAGGGCTAGGACTTTAGCGAGGCAAGACGTTCTATCTGGACAAAGAATTTTTAAGCTAAATTATTTTTTCTCTTTCTTTATCTTAGAATTTGTGCATGAAAATTTTATGTAGTTTTTATCAAATTTTATATTTGTTATAGAACTTTCAGATAAATTTCATTAGATTTTGAGTTTTAGTTTAATTTTCAGCTAAGTTCTTTTTCCCTTTTCTTTATCTTAGAATTTGTGCATGAAAATTTTATAAAGTTTTTATCAATTTTTATATAGAACTTTCAGATAAATTTCATTAGATTTTGAGTTTTAGTTTCCTTTCCATAGACCAATTTATAGTTAAATCTTTATAATCATCCCTAGTGGTAGAGGTTAGTGAGCGCACCTCAGAGAGATCCTCATTGCTCCAAGATAGGGCAATTTTTGATAAATTTAATGGGTATTAGCCAGGGGCTTCAACCTTGAGAAAATGGATTGATAGGAGTTGGAAGTTTCTAGGAGTGATTCTATCATTTCTTCCCAAAGGTTTCTTCCTAGCCATTTTTTGTTCTAGGGAAGAAAGAGAAAGAATCCTAAAAGGGGGTCCTTGGTTTATGGGTTATGAAGGCTTTTCACCTGAAAATGTAAATCTATCCCTAGTACCAGTTTGGGTTAGGATGTTTGGATTGCCCATTGAATTTTGGGAAATAGATACATTCAAGGCAATAGGCAACACTCTAGGAGAATTCCTTGAGATTTCAGATACAACAAAAGATGGATTTTTGGCTATTTATGCTCGAATATTGGTTATGATTGATATAAGTAAAGCTTTACCAAAATCAATCATTTTTAAGTATGGGGATAAAATGTGTACCTAAACTATAGATTATGAAAACATATCTTTTAGTTGTAGAAGATGTCATGAGGTGGGACATATGGAGAGATCATGCCCTAAGAAGAGCCCAGCAGAATCATTTGTAAAAAATCGTTAGAGAAATTTACAAATGGTTATGGATAAATATGGTTTTCAACTTCCAAAAAATAGATCTAGCAAAATTAAAATGAACAGTGGAGACCAATAAGAAATGATAATGGAAGAAATTCCAATTCTTTTGAGGCTTTAGCAAGGTTACTAGGTGTAGGGGTGCGGGTGCGGGTGCGGCCCCTGTCAAAAATAGGGTTCGTCAGGTACAAGTGCAACTAGTTTTTAATATATATTTTATCAAAAAAATTAAAATTTAAAATAAATATGCACATTGCGAAATAATTAAATCAATAATACATCATACACATTGTGAAATAAAATAAATCAGTCATACACATTGAAAAATAATAAATATTTAAATATGTCATCATAAAAGCATATTGATATATCATATATCATATTCAAGTAAAAAAATGACAGGATGTCAAGTCATAAAGAGTCAAGAGATAACAATATACTATATAGTAGTGGACTTGTACAAAGATAACATCAAATATCTGATATTTGACTCTCATTCGTCATATTCCTCATCATCAACTTCTAGGCCCTCCTCCCGCAGATCTGCTGGTGGTATATCTAAAAAGCCATCACACCTAATGTCATCTTTGGTGTCATCGGGAACTGCATCCCAACGTGCAAAAGGCCCCTCTGTATAACCCTTGTCCCTACGAGACATTAGTCGAAGAGTACTATGGATATACACGAGGTTCTCTATTTTTTTTTAATAATTTTTTTTAGCCCATATGGGATTGGTGTGGTTGGGCCCACCTTAAAAAAAATAATATTAAAAAAAAAGTTATTTTTCCTATGTTAATGCCCAAACAGGGTTGGGTTCGACTGGGTGAACCCTGACTGAAAGGGTTCGGTCAAAGTTGAACCCTGTCAAATAGGGTTCGGCCTAGCCATACCCGATCATGAACCTACAAACCCGGTGCGGTTGCGGGTGTGGGTTCTCACACCCAGCCAACTGGGTGCGCAAACCCGGTTACATTGGGCTTTAGCCTATGAAGAAAAAGTAGATCAAAACTTAGAGGACACATGACAACAATTTCAACATATTAGCAAGGAACCGTCTATTCAATATGATCCTAATTTAAGGAAGAACATTCTCGATGAACCCAAGGAATGTGTTTCATCAGATTTTTATGACTCTCTTGAAGTATCATGCACCATTCAGGAGGAAATAATTGGTAAATAAAATGCAGTTTTAGAAGGTAATACCTCTGCCATTAATAAGGAAATACTAGAAATTAAGCAAGATAAGTCAAAAGCTTCTATAATAGAGCCAGGAGAGGATAAATATCTTGAAAAGCAAAATGGTGAAAGAATATTGAGGAATAGAATAATAAGACCTACTCCTTATATAGGCAAGGCAAAAAGAGGAAAACCCTCAAATTATCAAGAAAGAGCCAGGGAAGCAAGAGCTAACATAGAGAAAGGAACACAAACTAAGTTGGTTGAACTTCTCTTTACCAAACAACAAAATGATATTTGGTAATACTCAAGAGGGGCCAAAAGCCCCTAATGAGACATGATTATCATCTCATGGAATATAAGGGGTGCTAATGCCCCCTCAAAGCATAGGTGTATTAGGGACCTATGTTTAAGTAATAAACCTAATATTCTTTGTATTCACAGGAAACTAAAATGACAAAATAAGAAGTTCCAAAAACTATGAAAGTAGTTTGGCCAAGATGTGAATGGGATGTTATGGATTCTGAAGGAGCGGCAAGGGGAATTTTAACTTGTTGGAATCCTTCTAGAACCTCTTGTGTAACCATTCATAAAACTAGGCATTGGATAGCCTCTTTAATCACTTGTTACTTTGTTGATATTCGCTTCATCCTTATCAATGTGTATGGTCCTACAACTCAGTCAAGTAGATTGGAAGTTTGGAGTGGGATTAAGGCCTTTATGAGAAGTAAAGACCAAGAAACCCGTTTCATGATCATTGGAGATTTTAATGTCATTACCAAGATGAATGAAAAATTTGGGGGAATTAGGAAATTGACCTAAAGTATGAAAGATTTCTCAGCTTTTATTCAAAACAACAATCTATGGGAAGTTGAATTTGAAGAAGACAACTATACTTGGACCAACAACAGGAGAGGCCAGAACCTAATAGCAGAAAAATTAGATAGATGCATTATCTCAGATCATTGGCTAGATGAAGGAACTTGTGCTAAAATTAATACCTTAACAAGGATTGGTTCATATCACTGGCCAATAAGAGTTAATATGGTGGTTAGTGAATTCAAAAAAAGATCATATTTTAAATATGAGCAGATGTGGGAAGACCATCCTCAATTTTTTGATATGATAGCTCAAACATGGAATTATTTAGGTAATGGTGGGTTGTATGCTCTTCCAAACCAAATTAAAGCTATGACATATAGATTAAAAGAATGGAACAAGAACACTTTTGGAAACATTTTTGAGAAGAAAGAACTAAAAGATAAACTTTCAAAATTTCAAAAAGGTGATGAAAATAATACAAGCTCATAGGAAAGGGAGTTGCTTAGTGAATATCATAATATTTTGAGTAAGAAATATAAATTATGGAGATTAAAATCAAGATAGACTTGGTTAAAAGGAGATAAAAATACAAAGTTTTTTCATAGGATGGCTATAGTACAAAGATCTTCTAGAATTGGTAGAATTAAATCAATAGAAGGGGTTTGGATTGAAGATCAGAGTGAAATTAGAAAAGAGGCTAAGTTGTTTTATCATAATATTCTAGGTTCAGAGGAGACCAAAGTTCTTAATGATAAACTTCTTCAAGATGTTCCTTCAGTTATAACAAATGAAGACAATAGGAAACTGATGGAGCCTATTACTCTAGAAAAAGTTCATTTAGCTCTTTTCTCTTTTAATAAGGATAAATCCCTTGGTCCAGATGGGATCTCTACAACTTTTTACCAACATAATTAGGATATAGTGAAGAATTATTTATTGGTGGTAATGGAACAGTCTAGGGTAAAACAATACAATCCTTATAAAATAAATGCAACTTATCTTACCCTAATTCCAAAAAAGAAGAATGCTGAATTGTTTGATTCTTTTAGACCCATAAGCCTATGTAATATGGCTTATATAATTAATTCTAAAGTGATGACGAATAGATTAAGGCCATTTTTAGACAAAATCATTTTAGAAGGGCAAGGAGATTTTGTGAAAGGGAGACAAATTTTGGATGGGATCATAGTAGCTCATGAAGTTATACATTCAACAACTTCAAGAAAAGAGAAAGCTATGATCTTAAAACTTGATGAGTAAAGCCTATGATAGGGTTAAATAGAATTTTCTTTTTGTAGTTTTAGATAAGTTTGGTTTTGGGAAGAAATGGGTTAGATGGATTAAAGCTTGTGTCTCTGCAGTTTCTTATTTAGTGTTGGTCAATGGGTTAGTGACAAAATATTTTAAAGCCAAGAGAGGCCTTAGACAAGGAGATCCTCTATCTCCTTATTTTTTCATTATTATGGCAGAAGTTTTGAGTAGAAACTTAAAGAAGGCTTAAAAATATGGGTTTATAAGTGGACTTAAGGTTAGTAATAACATCGATAACATAACCCATCAACAATTTGTAGATGATACAACCATTTTTGGAAGGGCAAGGATAAATGAGGCTAGAGCTTTGAATAACTTTTTAAAAGAGTATGAAAGAGCTTCAAGGGAAAAAATTAATAGGACTAAATCCAAAATTTACTTTCTTAACATTCCTGCTAATATCAAAGCAAGAATTTGTAGGTTGCTTCAAATGGAGGAGGCAAATTTACCTACAAATTATCTAGAGATGCCTTTATTTGAGGGGAGAATGAGGATAGATTTATGGAATCCAATTATTAGTAAAGTTTAAAATAAACTTCCAACTTGGAAAGGTAGATGGTTATCATTAGCAGGAAGAGTGCAGTTAATTAATTCAGTCTTACAAGCCATTCCAACATATTATATATATTTGTATTCTATGCCAAAATCAGTTGAAAAAAAATTAATCTTTATTATGCGATCCTTTTTATGGTCAGGTTTACATGACAAAAGGAATTTTTCTTTGGTGAAATGGAGCAAGTTGTGTGATGACATAACTAGGGGAGGTCTTGGTTTAAGAGCTCTTACAGATGCAAAATTAGCTCTTAGGGGAAAAATTATCTGGAGATTGTACAAAGAGAGTCAAAGACAATGGGCAAGAATTCTTCTAAGTATGTTGATCCTAATGACCCAAGTTTAATATTTACTGCATTCTCTTCCAAATGGTTCTGCTCTTTGGAATGTTTAAAAAAACCTATTGATCTTATGATTAAAGGTTTAAGATGGGTGGTGGGAACTGGAGAAAAAAATTCTATTTGGATGGATACTTGGTCTGATAAAGAACCACTCAATTTAGATCCAGTTTTGAAACCTTGGATGAGATTGTTTCAAGACAAATATAGTGATAGGGTTTCAAACATTATGTATAAGGATCAATAAGGAAGATACAAATGGAAAGAAGATTTTTTTACAAGTATACAAGACATTGATGCTAGGAGGCAATAGAGTAAAAAGATAACAATTGTAATTATTCCAAGGGGTGCCATGGATAAATTGATTTGGGAGTTGAATAGCTCATGAGAATACACAACAAGAAGTGGATATAATGTTCAACACCAACATAATAATAATATCACTAGAATTTGGAGAGATATTTGGGATAGCCCAAGCATTCCTAAAGTTAAAATGTTTGTTTGGCTAGTAGGTCATAGAAGAATTTTATCCTAGGATAACCTTATAAAAAGGGGTTTTCATGGCCCCTCTAAATGTGTTTTCTGTAAAAAGGAGGAGGAGAGTATTGACCATCTATTTGGACATTGCTTAATTGTCTGGAATCTATGGCAATGGATTCTTAATATGTTTAGTAAATATGTGGTGATGACTAGCATAATTGAAAATTGGTTAAAGCAATGGTAGAGCACTTATAAAAGTGAGGCTTACAGACAATATGGGATATATCAAAAGATACAATACTTTGGACTATATGGCTAGAAATGAATAGAAGAATATTTAAAGGAAATGAAAGCAGATTAGAGGTAATGAAAAATAAGATATGTTTAGCCATAGAGGAGTCTAAATCAACCCTATCAACTGACCCAATCCCTAATTTGGAAGCAGAGAGTCTTGATAGATGGAGTCAAGTCATTAAATGGAATTACGATGTTGGGTACAAGAGAAGCAAAAATAAGGTAAAGAATATAAAGTGGAAACCACTACATATGGAGTGGGTTAAGCTGAATTTTGATGGAGCATCTAAAGGAAACCAGGACCAGAAGGAGGAGGAATAATTAGAAATAGAGATTTTGGACGGAAGGTGATTCTCTCATAGTAATAAATGTAATTTTTGAGGAAAGCAAAGGCTCCATGGAACAAACAAGAGATAATTGTAGAAATTCAAGATTTTTCTGAAGAGTTTGAAGAAATCAAGTTTACACATATATTAAGGGAAGGAAACATATGTGCAGATAAGCTAGCCAATAGAGGGGTTTTGGTTGAGGATTGTGAAGTTAACATCTCCTTTCCATGGTTAGAGAAAGTAGAAAGTTTAGTTGAAGCTAACAAAAATTATTGATTGCCTAAATCAATTAATGATTAGGATTTACTTTAATGTTTTCCATTGGTAATATCTATTTTATTTTGTAACAATAATGTGTGTTCGTTTAGACTATTTATTATATTTTTTGTGGTTGCACTTGTGTTTCAGGAAGGAAACTAGCAATCCAGATTTGGTAAAGCGAACTATGTTAGTGCGATGTTTTGGAAATATTACTCTACTAAGATATAAGGCATAGATAGTAGAGGTGAAGTTTTGGCATTATGAAGGTTTCTATAGAAAAATGTCAAGAAAGATGCTAAATTATGGAGTAATTGTATTCATACAAAGATTTGAAAAGATCCAGAAAATGAAAATCAAGAATTCAAATATTTTATATAAAATGATGTAGATTTCTAACTATAGCATCTCAATTGAGATGAGAAGTGTATCTATTTGTAAACTCTCAAGCTCTAAAGAAGAGAGATGTAATTTGTTAAGGGTGGAGGACCCAAGTACAACCCCTTTTTATCAAGCAAAAAAAATAAATATTGGTGGGACCTATTTTAATCTCATATAACCAAATTAAAAATAATTAAAAAACAAAAATATAATTCATTTAAAAAGGGAAAGCATAAAGATAAATGAACATATAAGATGTCAATACATGTTTTTTTTTTTAATTATAAGATGTCAATGTGTGTATATAGTGTTTATTTTTTTAAAATATATTGTGTGGCTCCATAATATTAAAAGATGAAATGTTGGAAATGTCCAAAAATTAGGTTAATTAAAATTATTTTTGATGGTGCTTTTAAAGGAAATCCGAGAAAAGTTGATGTAAGCGGTGTTTTTCGAAATAATGAAAAAATTCTTCTCACTCATAATCATACAAAACTTTAACTAAGGAGTATGTAGAGGCTAGGGCACTTTTTAAGGGATTAAAATTGCAATTGAAAAAGGATAGAAATATATTTTAGTTAAGGGGAATCACAAATATATATATATATATATATATATATATATATATATATATATATATATATATATATATATATATATATATAGTATTATTGCTAACGTTCATCATCTATTATTGGAGGCAGACTCTTGGAAATGTGAGCATATTTATGAAGAAGAAAATTGCATACCAGATAATTTAAATTAATCAATCATTGTGTAGAAACTTTCTTTTGGTGAAATTCAAATTTTAGAAGATAGATGGTTGGCCAATGAGATTTTATCTCTTAATAAAAATGATGTCAAACAAGTGTGGAGACATCACTTTAAAGAATATGATGAATATATTTGATAGAAAAAAGGAAAAATATTTGTGATAAAAAGGCAAGCTAAGTATGATTTAACTGACCTAACAACAAAGTTGCAAGCTTACTGCAGTGGTAAGTGGAAACATATCACTTTAAAGAAGATGATGAATACATTTGATAGAAAAAGGAAAAATATTTGTGATAAAAAGATAAGCGAAGCATGTTTTAATTGACATAACAACAAAGTTGTAAGCTTACTGCAGTGGTAAGGGCTTTGGCCTCTCTTTGAGATGTCTAAGGTTCAAACCCCACTCAGTATGAGGGGACCGGGTCCCCTCATAAAAACCTGTGTAAATCAATTGAAATCAAGTGACATTAGCTCAACTGGTTAGATTCCTCAACATTTAAGGAGAATACAAGGTTCAAATCTTGCCAAGCTATACATGGATAATATCCAAGCTTTGTTATAATACCACTATGTGGTGATGATGTAATACGGGTGGGGCTTGTTTCAATCCTAGACCTAACAACAAATATAATATTTTGATATTTTGATAGGAGTGATCCCAATAGAAGCCATACATAACTTATTAAAAAAAGTATGCATGTAGTGATATTATATTAATAATAAAATAATAATAACTTTTATGTGAAGCAGGGGAATCGTTGGTCCATATCAATGTGTTTTATGCTACAAGAGTGAGGAAAAATTTGACCACTTGATGTTTGAGTGTCCATTTACATGCCAAATCTGGGAGTGATGGTTTTTATATTATAAAATTCAAGCCAATGGTGATTTGAATCAGATTAATATTTGGGAAATATGGAAGAGGGGTAGATTTAAATCTAAAGCTCTTTGTATCGGTTGGAAGCTTGGATTAAACTTCATTTGGTGGCAAGTGTGGTTGGAGAGAAATGATAAAAATTTTAGAGAAATATTTTCATCCTTAGATGGCGTTTGGCAAGTCATTTGGAGCAAAGTCACGAGAATTGTGGCAGTGTATGCTAAAGAGGAAATTCAGGCTGATATAGGGATGATGGAGAAGGAAGATGAAGTTCAAGAGGGGTAAGACAAACCTAGTTGGAAACCACTCCTAGAAGGTTGGATTAAAATTAATACTGATGGAGCTGCAAAAGGCAATCTGGGTAGGTCTGCAGGAATCATGTTGGGATAGTGGTCTATTGGGAACTACAAGGTCTGGGAAGGGCCACAAACAATGAAACAAAAGCCTTAGCTATCAAATTTGCTTCTATCTAGGCGATAAGACAAGGTTACAGGAGGATAATCCTAGAATCGGATTCTCAAATATTGGTAGGAGCTCTGGATTGCATGAGGAACTTTGCTTTGAAGACATGGAGGTTGAGGATTCTTGTCACCCAAATTAAGGAATTGTGGAGGAAATTAGATGATGTGATTCTAATTTATGTGAGTAGAGATCTAAATAAAATGGTAGACTTCTTGGTTAAGATGGGTATTGAGAAGGAGGTAGGGGTTTAGTGGCACAGTGACATGGTTATTGAGGATGAGAGGATTAGGCAGGTTGGTGAGCAAAACTAGTGTCATTGTTATTGAGGATGAGAGGATTAGGCAGGTTGATAAGCAAAACCAATGTTTAACTAGTTTGGACAACCATTATAGAAATATGGTTTAGGAGATTTGGCTCCAATGCAGATCTTCTTATTCTATTGTAAACATGGTTATTAAGGATGAGAGGATTAGGAATGTTGGTGAGCAAAACCAATGTTTAACTAGTTTGGACAACCATTGTAGAAATATGGTTTAGGATATTTGGCTCCAATGCAGATCTTCTTATACTATTGTAAACATGGTTATTGAGGATTAAAGGACTAGGCAGGTTGGTGAGCAAAATCAATGTTTAACTAGTTTGGACAACCATTGTAGAAATATGGTTTAGGAGATTTGGCTCCAATGCAGATCTTCTTATCCAATTGTAAATAGGTGGACAAACCTTGTTAAAATATGGTTTAGGATATATGGCTCCAATTCAGATCTTTTTTTACTGTTTTAAACATGTGTTCTTGTCGGCCAAGGCTGAGAGGAGTCTCACCCCAACTTGTAAATGATCTTGTTTTAATATAAAATTTCTAAATTCTTTTTCAAAAATAATAACTTTTATGTCACAAATTGATTTTATAAAATAAATAAATAAATATATTCTATATGAAAATATACATTTTATTAATCAAATAACATTAGCTCAATTGGTTAGATTCCTCAACTTTCGAGGAAACTAAGGTTCAAATCTTACCAAACAATATATGCACTATTGTTAGGCTATTGTAATACTATTATATGGTCACGATGTAATACATGTGAGACCTGTTTAATCCCATATAACTCATTAAAGAAAATTGCACATTCTATTTAAAAACATAAAAAATAAATAAGCATATAAGATGCTAATGAACATATAATGTCTTCTAATACTATTATATGGTCACGATGTAATACATGTGAGACCTGTTTAATCCCATATAACTCATTAAATAAAATTGCACATTCTAATTAAAAAACATAAAAAATAAATAAGCATATAAGATGCTAATGAACATATAATATATAATGTCTTATTTATCTTTCTTGTTCTTCTTCTAACTGCTATATTTATAGTTGTCATATTTCTCTTGCTTGGTCTTTAGACAAATGTTTAAAGGGCTTTTGATAGCTTTCTGACGAAGACTTTAGTTAGATTGCTATGATATTGTACAATTAAATACAATATACAAAAAGACTTGCATTTAGACAAAACCTCATGCCTATAGGACTTTTGACATGACATAATATTCGCCTTTTGATTGATGATTTTCTCATGAGTTCTTACTACAATGATTACAATTATAACAAAAATGTTAAAAAAATAAAAACACATATCCTTGGATAATAGCCATATTTTATAAATATAAAAATATAAAAACATTATTATTGTTAGAAACATTTAAATTTCAATAATAAGAAAATATTAAAATACATATCTTTAGATGATAGTGTTTTTTTATTATTTTTAAACTGGTTATATGAGATTGAAATAGACCACTTGTATCACAATAACTAGTAATTATTTTTGTACTATTTGAAAATATTAGAACCTAGGTCTCCTTCTTAAAAGTTGAGAAATTTAACCAGTTGAACTACTGCCATTTGATTTTGAGATATATTTTTAATTAAAAGTATGTAATGAATTTTTGAATTTCAAAGGTAATTGGTATTTGGTGTTTAAACTCTCGTGCATATTATAACATATGAGTATTGTGTGTATATATATATATATATATATATATATATATATATATATATATATATATATATAATATATATATTATTTTATATATATATGTGTGTGTGAGAGAATTTGTTTAAATAAATTATATGGGTTTGAAGCAAGCAATCAAGAACAAGGAGTTGAAAAACATCTCATCTTTTAGGAGCCATATATTCACAAAGGGTTGTCTGATATAGCTAATTTTTAGATCACTTTGTGTGAAATTTGAAGAGCTTTAAAATGAGTGGTCATATGAAAGAATATGAGCAATATTGAGGGAGATACAACCTTGTGAAGTTAGCCATCTGAAACAAGGGCAATGATAAATTTTCAAGTAGCGAAAAACAAAATTACAAATATTTGTCAACCAAGGTTCAAATGATGGGAGGAGCACTTGTTAGCTTTTGATGAATGAGCCTTGGGAGATAACAATCACAAGATGCAGAATAATATGAAAGAAAGTAAATCTGCTAGATGACTGAAATATGTTGTAAATAGAAATCATATAAAATATTACAATGTAGCTATGGAGGAAATGAACACTCCATTAATAAAGCTACTGAACTACATTGTATCCATCACCAATGGATGGTGAGGCACACAGAACTGTACTATCCACTAAGCTACACTATCTGACTATGTCCCCCGACTCTATATCTATCTATCTATGAGGCCATCCTTATATAGGCAAAATAGGATACTTGGCCAACACTCTATCTAGTTGTGCAAGGGACAGCTTGCACATGTACAACTTGCACATTGACACTTGTGCATTTATTACATTGCATGAAGTAACTAGATAACTTGCACATAAAGTAATCTAAGTATGTATCTTGGAAGATACATTTACATAACCCAAATGATGGAATAGACTCTATTTCTAACACCCCCCTGTATTACATTATTTGGGTATTGAAGACTTTAGTCTTCAATATGGATCTTCTTCATCATCTTCTGCTTGATCTTCGTAGTCTTCTTCTACATTCTTTGTATTCAGGTTCAGTAGGTAATCTGTGTCTTCATATGATGCAGAGTAAGTTGTAGGGAGCTTCTTCTTTCATTGGATGATCTTTGGCATGTTCAGATTCATCTTCTATCCAGCCACCTTTATAGTTCTCCTTGCAAGTACCTTCATTTGATTATGATTGTTGATGAATGAGTAGGGCATGGTGTAATTGTCCTCTCGTTCTTTTGTGCTTACCTTTTTGGTGTACTGGTTTTTCCTCTGTTGCTTCAGTATTCATGTCTTGATTTCTTTTAGTATGTCTCTTCTTCCTTTTTCTTCTTCTCTTCCTGTGATTCTGCTTTGATGCAGGTGAAATATTTGCTTTATAACAAGTTAGTCTATCATCACAAAAGTATTGTTCTTTATTACCAACTTGTTTCTTGTGTTGAGTAAGTACAAACATAATTAATGATAGATAAATCATCAGACATTCTTCTGGTGAAAATATAACCAATCTTTGTGAGTTCCACCATGTTGTGAAGAGAATTTCATGAAGATAGTTAATCAATGTTGTAAAGCTACCTTCTTTGGCTTCCTTAAGAAATAAGGAGAATTTCACTTTGTCATTAGAGGGTAGATACTCGTATCCATCTAGAGTATCTATTAAGTTTTGAGAGTAGAATTCTACTTCATGGAATAGTTCTTCATTATTGAAAGCTTTTCTCAAAATTTCATCCATAATGTTTTCTTGAAATTGAAATTTGATAGAACCTTGATAGTCTATCTTATAGCTCCTTATATATGATGCCTTATTGAAGTATATAAGCTTGATTTGGTAAAACCTTTATAGATTCTTAGGTTTGTAGACTACCTTATGTCTCCCTAGTGATAAGAGTATGAACACCTAATTTTAGGTTTTGAAGAAAGCTTATATCTTCCCAACTTGATAATCTTAGACAAATATTATTGTTATCAAGTTTTGTAGAATGCCTTATGACTCCCTAATGTTTTGAAGTATGATATAGTGCTTTTTGTAAAAATATAGTTCAATTTTAGTTGATTTTGTACAAGTTTTGTAAAGATCAAAAATCAACTTCTTAACACCTTATTACTCCTAATTGAACTAAGCACTTTTCAATTTTTGAAGAGGTTTTAATGTTGGAATTCTTTTATCCCTTTTTGAAGGTTTGAGACAAGTAAAAATATATTTATCCAACCTTAATAGAAACCCTAATAACCTCTTTTATATCCCTTGGATTATTTCTAATTTCCAATAAAATAAATTTGATGGAGTAACCCTTGTGGCTCCCAAGTTTGGAAAATTAGAAAAATAATAATATTTGCAAAATGTTAAATAATTTAATCCAAGTAGAATTCCTTATTTCTCCTAGGTTAAATTGCAAATATTAAATCAATGAGATAAGTTACCCCTTATAGATTTTGCTTTCAAAATCTAAGTTTTAACCTTAGTTTATAACCCTTATATCTCCAACTATGAAAGCAATAATAAATGGGATTAAACCTTACCTTTTTAGATGCAAAATCTCCTCACTATTCGACGCTTTCTACGGCTGAATATAACAGCAATGTAAGTGATACCTTTGGTGCTAGAATCAATGGAGATCCCTTGGAGTTGCTTGTCTTTAATGTTGGTACGTAGGTGTTGAAGGTTTGACCTTCAAAATACAAGAGCCTTTAATGCTCCTTCTTCCTTCCTTCCATGCTATGCTTCGGATGTTTTTGATTGTGCTTCACTCCCTCTTTGGACGTCTTTGACTGTGCTTCACTCACACTTTGAACTTGGACTTCGAATGCCTTTTATGGACAATTAATCATAGACTTTGTGACATGTGTCACATCCATTACAAGTGAGTGCTCCCTTCTTTTTGTAACATCCCAAGTTCTTTGTTCAATGCTCTTGAAGCAATCTGAAATGTATGGGCACTCATGTGAAGCTGGTGGAGAATACCAAGTGTCACCACTTCGCTGTAACTCCTGCATGGGAGTTTCTTGAACGTTGAGAGAGGAATGATGTCTATTATACCAAGTGGTATCTCTGCATGGAGTCCTTTCCTATAACATCTTCGAATATGGAGATTATAACTCCTCAAACCCTTTTGTAACCATTCCTTTGCTTTGCTACGTTGCTTGGGCAGCAAGCAAGCTATTCTTCTACAGGTGGATTGACGATGCGCTATGGAGCTTGGACGATGATTTGGAGCTTCCTTTGGTGGATGGTCTTCTCCAAGTTAGAGACCATGAATGTAACACCTTTGCTCCTTCTCTTTTATGCCTCCAATCGTGTTGAATCCTTTGTAGATTTTTGACATCTTTTAGAAGTAGATGTGCACTCTCTTGTCTACGTAAATGTAGCTCGAAGATAATCTGATATGAGCTTTGATTCTGTAGGTACGTACATCCAAGATGAGCCCTTTGAGTGGCTCCTTTTAGCTTGGGAAGAAGAGTGCTGACGTCCGACCTTCCTTGGCTGATTTACCCTATAGTTAATGTGCCCTTTTGTGGCACTTCCAAATCTACTCTTTTGCTATAAAAACCAGATTAGAGTAGTGCAATATAATGTATTATAATATTGTATATAAGGCTTCTTTTAATATACCTTCTTTTGCACTCTATTTCCAGATCTGAAATTCTAGTTTTGTGGCAGATTTTTCCTGCAATACAAGGGTTTTGAGGTTGTCTTTTATGAGTAGACACACCTTTCCCTTTTTCTTGGACACTTTGATAACAAATCCAAGCTTAAATAATAGTAGATAGAAGCTTTTCAATTGATGCAATTTTCTACACTTTCTTTCCTTGCATCCAACCTTGTAATGCTTTTGGATTTGAGACTCACCAAGTCTCAATATTTGAAGCTTCTATTTCTATTTTTGGTTAGTTAAGTTCTTCTCCAAATTTTGGAGGATTCTAACCTTTTTGGGTGGCTTCTTTTGGCCACTACAAGTTGCAGATTTTTATGCTTCAATAGTGTCTTTAGACACTTGATACAAATCAGATTTTGTGCCCTTCAAAAAACACAAAACTAATTTCTTTTTGAGAGTAGTATAATAGTACAAGTCCTTCACTTTTAATGCACTAATATTACACCTTATCACTCCAATCAACTCTCAAATTCATGCACTAATAATTTACTACAACTAATCAAGAATAACCTAAAATGAATCTTTAAGAGTTATTCTGCAATTTCACTACAATCAATGTTGTAGGACTTAGTCTTCTTTTTTTTTTCCAAAGTAGATGATAGGTAGTTGATAGAAGCTAATATGAAATCTAATCAACTCCTAATAAATGTGCAAATAAATCCTTAAAAATAATCTTTTTCCTTTTGCACTTTAGAAGACTGTAATCTAATTTTCTTCTTGCAACTTTAATCCAAATTCAGGTGCTCTAATAAATCTGATAAGTAATCCAATTAATGAATCTTCTTGCACCAAAATTTGCTTACCTTTTTCTATAGCTCTTCTCCCACTTTTGTAGAGGATGTAGATCTTGGTGTCTAAAATCACCAAGTTGTTGCTTCAAGTAGGATGTCCTGAACAACTCCTTCTTCACCAAATGATGGTCTCGAACTTTCTTTCATGAGCCTAGGATTTGGTGGCTTGTTCTCCTCTTGTGTTCTCCTCCTTATGTTGTAGATTTGGAGAAGTCTATGTCTCTAAAGTGGTGCCTTCTTGCTGTGAGAGGTAATCTTCAAATCTCCAAGATTTGGTGAGCTTCTTCTATCTTCAAGTCTTCTTGTCAAATTATGACTTCAAGCAGGATCTTCTTCTAGGATTTGGCACTCCTTGCCAAATTCTTCTTCACGATTTGGAACTCCTTGCCAAATTCTCCTTCACATATTTGGAACTCCTTGCCAAATTCTCCTCTTGGGCTTATTGTCAGATGGCAATAATTGTCCCAAGTCCTTCACTATCAGGGACTTCACCTTGGTAGTGGATTTCTCCAATGAGTTCTCCAAAGAACTCTCTTGATCTTCAACAAGGCTCTCCTAGCCTTTTTTAGATGCTCGATGAGACCTTCTCAAGGTCTTTGATCTGGCAACTTCTGATGGTCTTCCTTGAGACCTTCTCTTCAACCTTCTGCTCCTAGAAGTGTTGGTGGTGAGATCTTCTCCTAGATATTCTGATTTTGCTACTTTTGGCTTTGAGTAGGACTCTCCTAGTCCTTCTTCTTCTTCCAAGACTAGAAGTTCTTCAATGAGATCTTCTCCTGATCTCTTCACTTTTGCTTTAGGGCTGAGTTGATTCTGAAGAAGATACTCTTCCTAAATTTCTTGTAGGAAGTTTCCCAACTCACTGAATCTTCTATCCCTACAACAAAGATATTAGTACTAAAATATTTAGTCTACTTCTGAATCAGATATTCTTCTCAAATTCTTCTTTAGGATCAAGGCTTTTGTGGCCTTTTTCAATATCAAGGCTTTTATGGCCTTTTTTAGTACCAAGGCTTTTATGGCCTTTTTAGTATCAAGGCTTCTATGGCCTTTTTAGTATCAAGACTTATATGGCTTCTTCTTCAAGGCTTCTATGGCCTTTTTGTATCAAGGCTCCTATGGCCTATTCTTCAACTATGGAATTCTTCAATCTACAATGGAGATCTTCAATCTCCTATCTTCACCATGATCCTTCACTAGAAGTCTTCTTCCATAATATTCTCCTCTTGCACAATGAACTAATCTCTACACTATGAGGGCACACCGACCTTTAAGAAATGAAGTTGGAGTCTCCTAGATTTCTATCATAGGAGGAGTCCCAATCCTCTAAGAATTAATTTTCTGCAACAAAAGAAACTTTAGGCACTAGTTAGAAAATTCCAGATAACCTGGATGATCTTCACTAGATGATTTGTCAATCTAGTGGATTGAATGTTGAGTCCTGGTCTTCACGAGTTTTCCTAACAACTCTGTGGAAAAGACTCTAGACAAAAATGATCTCAATATTTTTTGAAACTGAGATTTCTTTCAGTCCTAACTTTGTGACTCTCCCTAATTCTACCACCTAGATTCTTCTGAGATATTTTGATAGTGGTTGGTCCAGCGGTGTGTCAGTTTGACAAAACACTTAGGCTAAATGATAATGGTGGTTTCCCTATTGACCTACACAGACTAGATCTACCATGGCTCTGATACCACTATTAGCTTTTGATGAATGAGCCTTGGGAGATAACAATCACAAGATGCAGAATAATATGAAAGAAAGTAAATCTGCTAGATGACTAAAATATGTTGTAAATAGAAATCATATAAAATATTACAATGTAGCTATGGAGGAAATGAACACTCCATTAATAAAGCTATTGAACTACATTGTATCCATCACCAATGGATGGTGAGGCACACAGAACTGTACTATCCACTAAGCTACACTATCTGACTATGTCCCCCGACTCTATATCTATCTATCTATGAGGCCATCCTTATATAGGTAAAATAGGATACTTGGCCAACACTCTATCTAGTTGTGCAAGGGATAACTTGCACATGTACAACTTGCACATTGACACTTGTGCATTTATTACATTGCATGAAGTAACTAGATAACTTGCACATAAAGTAATCTAAGTATGTATCTTGGAAGATACATTTACATAACCCAAATGATGGAATAGACACTATTTCTAACAACAATGGAGGTTTAGGGCTTCAATGAGGCAAGACATATTATCTAGGCATAGAATTTTTCAGCTAAGTTTCTTTTTCCCTTCTTTATCTTAGAAATTTTGCTTGCAAACTATTCTAATTTTTTTATCAAATATTATATCCATTATAGGATATTTTGATAAATTTCAGTAGATTTTGAGTTTTAGTTTCCTTTTGATGGACTGATTTATAGTTAAATCCTGAGAATCATCTCTAGTAGTAGAGGTTAGTGAGAAAACCATATAGGACTGATCCTTGCTAGTCAAAGATAGGGTATTTTTTGGTAAATTTAATGGGTATTGACCAGGGGCTTCAACCTTGAGAAAATGGATTGATAGAAGTTGGTAGTCTCCAGGAGTGATTATATCCTTTCTTCCTAGCTATTTTTTATTCTAAGGAAGAAAGATATAGAACCTAAAAGGGGGTCATTGGTTTATGAGAAGAGTAGGACTCTTCCTTACCTGTTGGTATGAAGGCTTTTCACTTGAAAATGTAAATCTATCCCTAGTACTAGTCTGGTTTAGGATGTATGGGTTGCCCATTGAGTTTTGGAAAATGAATACCTTCAAGGCAATAGGCAACACTCTGGGATAATTTCTTGAGATTTCCAAACTACGAAAGATGCATTCTTGGCTATTTATGCTTGGATATTTGTCATGATTGATATAAGTAAACCTTTACTAGAATAAATCATTCTTAAGTATGGGGATAATATGTGGATCCAAACCATAGATTATGAAAACATGTCTTTTAGATGTAGAATATGTCATGATGTGGGACATATTGAGAGATTGTGCCCTAAGAAGAGTCCATCAAAATCATATGTAGAAAATCGTGAGAGAAACTTACAAGTGGATATGGATAAGAATGGTTTTCAAATTCCAAAAAATATAAATAGACAAATAAAAACAAATAAACAATGGAGACCAGTAAGAAAGGATAATAGAATAAATACCAACTCTTTTGAGGCTTTAGCCTATGAAGAAAAAGTAGATCAAAGCTTAGAGGACATAATACAACAAGTTCAACATATTAACAAGGAATCATCTATTCAATATGATCTTGATTTAGGGATGAACATTCTCAATGAACCTAAGGAATGTGTCAAATCAGATTTTGAAGACTCTCTTGAAGTACCATGCACCATTTAGGAGGAAAAAATGATAAATAAAATGCAGTTTTAGATGTTAATACATCTACCATTAATAATGAATTGCTATAAAATGAGCAATACAAGTCAAAAGCTTCCATAGTAAAGCTAGGAGAGGATAAATATGAGGAAAAAGAAATTTGTGAATAAATATTGAGGATTAGAATAATAAGACCTATTCTTGATACATGTAAGACAAAAAGAAGAAAACCTTCAAATTATCAAGCAAGATCCAGGGAAGCAAGAGCAAATATAGATATATGAACACAAACCAAGTTGTTTGAAATTTTCTTTACCAAACAACAAAATGATATTGGTAATTTGTAGGCAGTGCCAATATTCTCTAATGAGACAATATTAACATCTCATGGAATATAAGGGGTGCCAATACCCCCTCAAAGCAGAGGTGTATCAAGGACCTTTTTTTAAGTAATAAGCCTTAAATTCTTTGTATCCAAGAAACTAAAATGACAAAAGAAGTTTCCAAAACTATGAAAGCAGTAAGGGCAATATGTGAAGGGAATGTTATAGATTCTGAAGGAGTGGTAGGGGGATTTTAACTTATTGGAATCCTATTAGAACCTCTTGTGTAACCATTCACAAAACTGGGCATTAGATAACCTCTTTAGTCACATGTTTCTTTGCAAATTTTTGTTTCATCCTTATCAATGTCTATGGACCTACAACTCAGTAAAGCAAATTATAAATTTGGAATGGGATTAAAGCCTTTATGAGAAGTAAAGACCAGGAAACATGATTCATGATCATAGGAGATTTTAATACCATAACTAAGTTGGATGAAAAATTTGAGGGAATTAGAAAACTAACCCAAAGTATGAGAGATTTTTTAGCTTTTATTCAAAATAATAATCTATGGGAGGTTGAGTTTGAAGAATACAACTATACATGGACCAACAACTGGAGAGGCCAGATAGCAAAAATAATAGACATATTCATTCTCTCATATCATTGGTTAGATGAAGGAATTTGTGCTAAAATTATTACCTTGATAAGAATTGGTTCATATCACTGGCCAATAAAAGTTAGAATGGTGGTAAGTGAATTAAAAAAATATCATATTTTAAATATGAGAAAATGTGGGAAGACCATCCTTAAGTTGTTGATATGATAACACAAACGTGGAATTCTCTAGGAAATGGTGGGCTATATACTCTTCCAAAACAAATTAAATCAATGACATCTAGATTAAAAGAATGGAACAAAAATATTTTTGAGAAGAAAGAACTAAAAGATAAACTTTCAAAATCCCAAAAAGTTGATCATAATAATCCAAGCTCAGAGGAAAGGAGTTACTTACTATATCATAATATTTTAAGTAAGGAAGAAAAATTTTGGATATTAAAATCAAGATAGACTTGGTTAAAAGGAGATACAAACACAATTTTTCTTAGGATGACAATAGTACAAATATCAACATCTATAATTAGTAGAATAAAATCAGTAGAAGGGGTTTGAATTGAAGACCATAATGAAATCTGAAAGAGGTAAGGTATTTTTATCAAAATATTCTAGGATCTGAGGAGTTTGAAGTTCTTAATGATAAACTTGTACAAGAAGTTCCTTCAATTATAATAGATGAATATAGTAGAAAACTGATGGAGCTTATTACTTAGTAAGAAGTTCATTTGGCTCTTTTCTCTTTTAATAAGGATAAATCCATAGGTCCGGATGGGCTCTCTACAACATTCTATCAACATAATTGGGATATAATGAAGGATTGATGAGATTACTTTAATAAAAATATGGTGATAGGGTTTCAAACATTTTATACAAGGATCAAGAAGGAAGATACAAATGGAAAGAATATGTTTTTACAAGTATACAAGACATTGATGCTAGGAGGTAGTTGAGTAGAAAGATAACAACAATGATTATTTTGAGGGGACCCAAGGATAATTTTGATATAAGAGTTGAATAGATCCGGATAATACACAACAAGAAGTGGATATTATATAAAGCACCATCAAAATATGAATATCACAAGAATATGGAGAGATATTTGGGATCGTCTGAGTTCCTAAAGTCAAAATGTTTGTTTGGCTAGTAGGTCATAGAAGAATTTTTTTCTAGGATAATTTTGTGAAAAGGGGTTTTCATGGCCCCTCAAAATGTGTCCTTTGTAAAATGGAGGAGAGTATAGACCATAGTTGAGAAAATATACAAAAGATCTTGCTCCTATCCGATTTTTCCCAATTCACAGGCTAGCCAATTTTTTACCGATTTTTGTCGATTTTTTCCTAAAATTTTTTGATATGCATGAAAAAAGCTTTTTTTCAATGAAAATTTGCATTTTCTTTGGTTTTTTCAATGAAAAAATGTCGATTTTTTGATGACTCCTGATTTTTTGTTGACTCTTAACTATGGTATAGACCATCTATTGGGACACTTCTCAATAGTCTAGAAACTATGGCAATGGATTCTTAATATGTTTGGTAAATGCATGGTGAAGAATGGCATAATTGGAGAATGGTTAAAGCAATGGTAGAACACTTTTAAAAGTGATCATTTACAAACAATATAGGATATATCAAAATATACAATACTTTGGACTGTATGGCAAGAAAGGATTAGAAGAATATTTAAAGGAAAGGAAAGTGGTTTAGAGGTAATTAAAATGAATATTTGTTTAGCCATAGAGGAGTCTAAACCAACCCTATCAACTCACCCAATCCCTAATCTAGAAGTAGAGAGCCTTGATAGATGGAGTCAAGTAATTAAATTGAATTAAGATATTAGGGATAGGAGAAACAAAAAGAAGGTAAATAATATAAAGTGAAAACCACCAGATGTGGAGTTGGTGAAATTGAATTTTAATGGAGCATCTAAAGGAAATCTAGGACCGGTAGGAGGAGGAGGAATAATTAGAAATAACAGAGAGATTTTATCTCATTATGCTTTCAATAGTGGATTTAAGACAAATAATGAAGATGAAGTTTGGGAAGTTTTGGAAGGGTTAAAAATATGCAAACAAATGAAATGGAACAAAGTATATGGAAGGTGATTCACTCATAGTAATAAATGCTATTTTGAGGAAAACAAAGGCTCCATGGAACATACAAGAGATAATTGTGGAAATTCAAGACCTTGCTATAGAGTTTGAAGAAATCAGGTTTACACATACATTAAGGGAAGGAAAAAATATGTAGATAGGCTAGCCAATAGAGGGGTTTTAATTGAGGATCATGAATTTAAATTATCTTTTCCTTGGTTAGATAAAATAGTAAGTTTAGCTAAAGTTGACAAGAAAATGTTGATTGCTTGAATCAAATAATGATTAAAATTTACTTTAATGTTTTCCATTGGTAATATCTGCTTTATTTTATAACATTAATGTGCTTTCATATATATTATTTATTACAATTTTTGTGGTTGCACTTGTGCTTCAGGAAGGAAACTAACAATTCATATTTGGTAAAGCGGGTTAAGATAGTGCGATGTTTTGGAAATATTACTCTACTAAGATGCAATGCATATATAATAGAGGTGAAATTTTGGTATTGTGAAGGTTGCTATAAGAAAATTTCAAGAAGGATGCTAAATTTTGGAATATTTGTATTCACAGAAAAAGTTGAAAAAGTATTAGAAAATAAAAATCAAGTATTCAGACATATTATGTAAAATGATATAACAACTCAATTGAGATGAAAATTGAATTTGTTTACAAAATAGCATGCTCTAAAGAAGAGAGTTGTTATTTGTCAAGGGTGGGGAACCCGAGTACAACCCCTTGTTATCAAAGGAAAAAAAAAAAAAAAAACAAAGAACAAGGAGTTCGCATCTCAAGCAAGGTTTGAAACCTATGGATGAATCTTAACAACTTTACATATGTTGAAGAGTGATATGTAGGCTTTGGTTGAAAAGGTTAGAGAATAAACTATTAATAATGGAATTAATATATTTTTTTGTTCTCAAGAAAAGTTAGATAGATTATTATCATGTTTGTGTACTAAGCTTGTGCAACATAATTTATAAGATAATTTTAAAAAAATATGATAAATAAATTGAAAAGTATTCTAGATTGTGTTATTTCAAAATAATGTGGTAGTTTTCTTTGTGGTAAGCAAATTCTTGATTACATAATCTTCATAAGGTCATACTAGTACAATTGTAAAATTAGATATGAGCAAAATATATAATAAGGTTCATTAGATTTTTTAATATGATATTTTTTAGAAAATTTAGTTTTGATGAAGATTGATATGAATAGATTATATATCTATATCTATATATAATTATTGTTTTTATGATTATATGAGATTGAAACATGCCACACTTGTATTACATTACGACCACATAGTAGTATTACAACTTGGCAAGTATGCATGTATTGCTTGGTAAGATTCAAACTTGGTTTTTTCCTTGGAAGTCGAGGAATTTAACTAGTCAAGTTTATGTCATATGATAATAGATTAGATATTGTTATAATACTATAAAATATTCTCTTTTGATCAATGGATCTTTCCTTGGGTACTTTGAATCATCTAGTGGACTTTGTGAGGGTGATCTACCATTTTCTTCTCTTCAATATTCTTATTAAGGCATTAGGGAGAGCTCTCTCAGGTATATGTTAAAGGCAAAATCAAAGGTATTTAGGCTTATAATGAATGGTCTTCGAATCTCATATTCAATTTGTTGATGATAATTATTTTGGGGGGTCATCCTTATATTAACAAGGTCATGGAATTTAATTCAGTACTATTAATTTATAAGGATGTTGGATAGTTGGTTAATATGAAAAAATCCAAGATATTTTTCATTAACATTGCTTAGATTTACAATAGATTATTCTAGATTTTTTAGGGTTTAATATTAAAAAAATGCCATCAACATATCTTGGTGTTCTCTTATTTCCTAAATATAAAGGAGCTTTAGGACACAATTTGGAGCTTAATATTTGGGGCACTAATCTCCGCAAACAAACACTTTCGTTGGAACAAGCTCAAAAAGAGCTTTTCAATGAGTATAAACATGCCTATATTCTTGTGATGAGCAATGACTCAACCTGTGGCCTCTAACATTGCATGTATGAATAATTAAAAATAAATTAATAAATAACAATAAAAAATCATTAACAAGTTAAAATAAAAATCATTGTAACTTTAAAGGGAAAGGAGGCGATAAGTTTTTCGAAAGGAGTGATGGAGCAGGAAAAGAGCAAGTTGAAGGTCTACAAAGCATGGAGGCTGAATAGTGGGGCCTGCTTTGATCCATTTGACCCAAGAGCCTCTTAGTGTCAAGTGGTGAAAAGGTTTAAAGGAAAATATTTGGTTGTGAATTTGTGTTTAGTCCCTAAGGGTGATAAGATTGTGGTTACGAATGAGCTCACAATAATGGCTATAGCCCAGGGGACCTTTGTTTGGTGGGAATTTTTTTCGGTGCCCGAGCAGACTTGGATGTTATTCGATGATTTGACACTAGGCTCAAGCCAAATGGAGAGTTTTGAGAGGTTTAGAAATTGTGGCTTTGCCAAAAAAAATTCTAATTCGTCTAAGCGTAGAGGAGGATGTGGAGTGGATTCTTCAATAATGTCCCTGGTTCTTTGGGTGCTAGGGTTTATTTCTTAAGTTTTGGTCACCTGATTTCAATCCACACACCCAAAGCCTCAATCAAGCCCTAGTTTGGGTCAAGATCTCGGTCTTGCCTCTGTATCTATGGCATGAAGATATTTTTGTGGGGATAGGGCATCATTTGGGTCAACTCGTGGTTATTGATAAAAAAACTATAGGCAGGACCAGACTTATTCATGCTAGAATATATGTCAACTTGGATATGGAGCAACCCGCTTTGAAATCCATTAAACTAGCCTCCATGTATGGATCCTAGTTTCAAGCTTTAGAATATGAAAATTTATCGGTGAAATGCATTTCCTGCTCGAATATAGGGCATTTGAAGAGGGATTGCCCTTAAAAAAAATTCTCCTTCTCGTTGGTAACAAAAAAAAAATCAATGGTAACATGGATGAAGCTTCTGGAAAATAAATCGAAGATAAAAATGAAGCAGACCAAGTGTTTTATCCCCAACCATCCTTTGAAATTTGGGAAGTAGAAGTGATTGGAGAACCCATTAAGCTTAGTGACCCTCATCTTGCTGATTCTTATGCTATTATTTCTCAAAACCACTTTAAATGTTTCACAAAGTCTCTAGGAGTTAGAGATTTGGATGACCCAAATGAAGAAACGACTCTAAGGAAATTTTTTATTTTAGAGTAAATCCATTTGAACCCAAATCCCCCCTTTGAACCAGCTATCCCTGTTGAAAATATAAGGCCTTCACCTAAATACTAGATGGTAATAAAGGACCTAGGGAGCTCAAATAAACCCTCCAATATATTGAAAAAGGATCAGGTAAATGTGGGAAAGGAAAAATCTAGTGGTAGACCTACCTAGAATAAAATTAGGGAGAGGGAAACGACCAAAGAAGTGGTAAATGGAAATCATTGACCCTAAGATTAGGTGATAAAAATCCCCCATCAAAATCCAAGAAATGAGAACAATATTATGGAACATTAGAGGGCTTAATGCCCCCTCTAAACTTTGCTTGCTTCATTCTCTTAGGAAATACCTAAAACCCTAAATTCCATTATTGCAAGAAACTAAATTGAATGATCATAATATAGATATAGTCAAAATAAATGTATGGAAATAAGTGGAATATGTTGCTAGTGCAATGAAAGGAGCCTCAAGGGGTCTCCTTTGTCTATGGGACAAAAAACTTTTAGAAGGGAAGGCAATTTTAACCACTGAAAAGTTAATCAATGTTCTTTTTCATTGTAGAGTCTCCAAGGTTAGTTGGGTCTTAAACAATGTTTATTCTAAAATACCTGTTCAAGAAAGACATATTTGGAAAGACCTTACCTCAATGAGAAAAGCCTTTCTCAATTTAACCTAGATCATTGTTGGTGACTGCAATAGTCCTCTCTACCCTTTTGACAAGTATGGTGGTATCCTTAGCTAGTTAAATAGCATGTATGATTTTGAGGAGTTTGTTTCAGAGAATGGGCTGATGGATACTAACCTCAAAGGTGAAAAAATAACATGGAGTAACAAAAGGTTAGATGGTGAACTTATTCAAATAATATTGGATATATTCCTAGTGTCCCATGAAGGATTGATCAATTTTGGCAATGCCTCTGTCATTTCTCCCTAAAACTGGCTTGAACCACAACCCTTTGGTTTTTGATGCTCAATCAAATAGTAGAAGGTTCTTCAACCCTCACTGATAACATTGTGGAGATTCGTAATGCGATGGTAAGTTATTTCAAAAATCTCATTGGCATCGCTAAAAGGTTGGATGAGGTTGAAGCTTCCCTTTTTCTTCAAAATATTCCTTTGTTGGTCTCTGGAACACAACTTGTTTTTGACTACCCCTTTACGGAATATGAGATAAAAGTTGTTATTTTTGAGATGGCAAGGGATAAAACCCTTGGGTTGGATGGCTTCCCTACCATATTCTACCAAAACTTCTAGCATATTGTGGTAAAATTGGTTTGTGTAGCTATTTTTGAGATCCAAATAACCTTCTTTATCCCTATTTTTGAGAGCCATTCTATTGATAAAATTGGCTATGTTGGTCTCCTTGTGAATCTTGACATGAATATAGCGTATGATATAGTCAAATGGGAATTCTTGCTGCAAGTTCTCTCTAATTTTGGATTCTGTAAAGACTAGATTAGATTATCTAAAGAATGTATCTCTTCCGCAATGTTCTCAGTTTTGGTGAATGGGGTTGTTGCATGTTACTTTTCCAATCAGAAGGGGCTTAATGCAAGGGGATCCCCTATCCCCTTACCTTTTCATTATTATGGTAAAATATCTTAGTAGAGCTATATTTTCTTCCACTACAACCAAAAATATTATTGGCATCAAGCCTACTGCCTTTCTTCTATCGATTTCCCATCAACAGTTTGTGGATGACACAATTCTAGCCACCATTGCTTATGTACTCCAAGTAAAAGAAATCAAATCTCTTTTGAATAGCTATGAAATAGAAACAGGGCAAAAGATAATTTTTTTGAAAAGCAAATTCTACTTCTTTAATACTCTTGCAAGAAGGTAAGGTTAAAGAGCTATAATCCTAGTTTGTGAAATTGGGTTTTTTCTTGCTACTTAGGAATCATGGAACATTTCACAAAGGAAAAAAGCTTACAAGGCTTTATTAAGCACCTTAATTATTACAAAGGTTTAACAACCCCAAATTGTAGAGTAAAAAGACAAGGCAAGGGTTCCCTAATGCACAATTTTGCCTAGAGTACAACAATTTTACCTTTTTGCCTTCCAAATTACAAAAAGGGGCTAAATTTAGTGCTTTTACAAAGTTGCATCAATTTGTGCAATTACAAAGAATTTACCCTTCAATTTGAAGTGGTAAAACAAAAATGAGCACTAAATTTAAAATTTGACCCTTAAAAATTATAAAAAATTAGCTTTTTGCAAAAATATTAGGCAAAAATTTACCAAAGAAAAAAATCACCTTGCTTGGTGCAGCAAAATTTGAATTCCAACAGTCACTTTGGTGGCAAAAAATTGGTTTTCAACAGTCAACTCTAATCGAAATTAAACTGTGCAGGGGTCAGTCAACTGCCCAGTCAAATTGGGCTTAGAAGTCAACTACGATCCATTGGGAGGTCAAAGTGTCTGAAGAGTTCAATGGGAAGTCAACGGTCCTCGAGGCCCACAATTACCTCGTTGTGACCATGCACGGGTGGCTCGCGTGAGCGTGACCACCGTAAGGTGATCACCTCTCTACCTGTGCGACAACCCTTTTAAACCGCTCGTGGATCGTTGCACAGTCAATGTGGGACTGTTAAATTTTTGTTGCTTAAGATGCAAGGAAGCTTGTTATACTTGATAATTTTTGTACATGATTGGTCAAATATCTAAAGGTAGCTTATTGGGTCTAAAATTTGGCTAAGGCAAATAAGTCCATCTACTTCAAAGTATAAAATAAGAATGGTCAGGGATTTATAAAGGTGATGTCAATAATAGTACACAAAAGTCCTAACCAGTCTAGAGTAGAGAGGTCAAAGAATTTTAAAGGCGATGTTAGCCTAAGTCCTCAAAGGCCTTGACCACTAATATTAAGCAAAGCATAAGTGGCTAAAAGCTAAAAGTATCTGGAAAAATTTAATTATGATATCGTGAAATCTTTCCAAAAATCCCAACCATATCTTTAAGGCCCGATAATAAGCCAAAATTCATTAGTATATGATGACAAAAGAGAGTGGCTCCCTAAAAAAAATCATTAAAAAAAGGTCATTTATTTCAAAGGATAATATCGCCTAGGAACTCCTCAACCACAAAGAACAAATCAATTAGGATGACTTAACAAAACAATTAGGTAGGAAAGTAACACCTAGTCTTTTAAAATCTGCAATAGTGGCAACCTCCCCTAGTGATCATGAATGAAAGTGCTTGCAATGTTGAGAGATGGCATAACAATAAGGAATAATGGAAAAAGGGCCAAGCATACCGAATACATAAGGTTACCAAGATTATGATTGGTTGAATCAATCACCTAGATTAGGCCACTTGGGCTAAAAGAGTGACAATTGGCCAAGACAAAGCAAGAAAGAGACAACCAATTCTTCCAAGCATACCAATTAATCATAAGCCCTTAATTGGGCTAGGTTGTGCCTATTATTGTCATGCCTATAATAGGCCATCCATGTAATGATTAAGCTAGATTCAATTCATTGTAAAAACTATAAATAACTTAAGTTTCCTTAATATGAGGGTCGACAATTTGAGTATTTACCTATTGTAAACTATGTGATTTTGCTTTATTGCTTAATGAATCAATTATTGTTTGACCTATACCAGTGATGTGTTGTAGATATTAATGAGTATGCATGTTTTTTAGTCTCTAGACATTTTTGTAAAAACTTTGTTACTTGTCTATTTTGTTAGGCCTAAGTTGCTATTTGGATTATCATTGCAGGCTATTGGAATGTTAGGGATGCATTGCATTTAATAATTATATATCTTATTCATTTTTGCATAATTTTTATCAGTGGTCTATTATATTAGGCCTTAACTACTATTTGGATTATTACTATGGGCTATTAGAGTAGTAGAATACATGATCTATGCTCAATTTATATTTTGTAATGCTTTATTTGGTAGCTAGTCTGTTAGGCCTTGTATATTTGATTGTCCAAAAAATTTGCAAGGACCTATATGTGTGGGAAATTATATTGGTCCATATTATTGGTGCCTATAGGGGATTTTTGCTTGTAAAATTTAGAACACAAAGAACTTTATTCATTAGATAGAGTCAAGAAATGCCAAAGAAAACATTTAGATGAAAAAATACTAAAACCTAACTATTATGTACCATTATTAGCCAAAATTGATTGGGCATGATCTTTAAGCTAAGTTGGCACCATTAATTCTTTTCAGTTTACTTTATTATAGAGATAAGATACTCAAATGTCTCATTATTTCAACTTTGTTAACATGAAAAATTGCCATTTTGACTAATATGATAAGTTAACTGCCAAATATTTTGATTATTCTGCATTAATATGTTAATTGTAGAATGTTAAAATGACAAGGAATTTTGTTTTGTTGTTTAGACAGTTTTTTGCATTTTTTGTGATTATTTTGCAAGTTTTTAGCAATTAAATAGCATTAGACATGTTGAAAAATGGCTATCAATAAGGTTTTTATTAAATATAATTGCTGGAAATGTTTGAAGTATTTTTCCTGCCTTAAAAACTATTTCTAGATGATGTAGCATCAAAACTTTCACACTGCAGCAAAAATAGGACAATCAACCTGCAAAAACAGAACCTACAGATTCTGCTCCAGAACATTCGGGCAACAACCTACAAGATAATTGGAGGATGAAGATGTGCACCTGATTTGGGGTCTAAATAACTTTGGGAGAATGAAACAAGGAAAAAGGGATGTAACCAACCACCAAACACTGAACCAACTCAAACTATCCAAAGCATCTACCTTTGACAACTATGTAGCATGACCTTCTAGAGTAGTTGCAAGTTTTT
Source organism: Wollemia nobilis (assembly GCA_028583015.1). Lineage (NCBI taxonomy): Eukaryota > Viridiplantae > Streptophyta > Pinopsida > Araucariales > Araucariaceae > Wollemia > Wollemia nobilis. Next base: position 2,061,515 of record JAQPPZ010016361.1, read on the forward strand.
TTGCATTTAAAAACCCGAATTGGTTTTTGATCGGTTTGAATGTGCAAATGGTGAGCTGGAAAGTTGGGATTTGGTACACATATTTCTAGGACTATTTCAAGGCATATAATAAATATTAGAAGTGCAAAAATGAGGGAATATCTCTATTCCAACTTATTATCTTAAAGTTGGAAAAGATAGATTAACTGCATAATTTCTTGCAGCAAAACTGTTTTGATTGATTTGGAGGAGGAAAATACAAGTTGGCATGTGGATAACAAACAAAAACCATGTCAGAACCATTCTAAGGATTATCCACAATATTTGGAGGTATGGAAAAGTGGAGATCTGGCTGTAACAACATCATGTCCTAATTTTAAACAAATTGTTGATGACACAACAAACAAAAAATCACTTGATGATGTAATTTTAATCTATAGGTAAAATAAGTGGAATATTTGGTATAAATATCCTTGTATTACTACATTAACAACTAATAGAAGAATAGGGAATAGAGAAATAGGAATAGAAGCAAAGTGTAGAATTTATCAAACAACATTTTTGTAACAGTTAATTTAGTTAATAAAAAGTGCAATATTTTCCAAAATTGTCCTTTATGCCAATTTGATTTTATAATTTAGCTTAGGTTTGTGAGCTCATTCCTTATGTTGGACCAAGAATCAAGGGGCCACTCTTGGGGCTGGTGGAGGGAACTATATCATAAAATTACAGGTATTTTATGTTGTTTTTCATGTTATTTATTGTTGTTTAAAAATATAGTTTTTCCCCTGTTTCTAAGTGTGTTTTATTTTATTTTTCATCATGTTATTTTATGTTTTCTTACAGCCAGTTGACCTTAGTTTCTGTGTTTTCCCATATGTTTTAACATTTAATTGCAGCATTTAAATTCTATTTTTCTTGCTTTAAAATTTTATTTTTACCATTTTAATTTCAACACTATTAAAGTAGTTTCAGTTTCAACATTTTATTTTTGCAATTTCAATTTTAGAAAATGCAATTTAGTGATTTTCAATTTTAGCATTTTCAATTACTGCAAATTAGTTAGTTTTTCTTTTCATGCAAGTGTAAAAATTAGCATTATTTCCTTTCTACAAATATTTTTAGCTTTCCTAAGATAATCTAGTGCCTTGATATTTAAGTTGTAATTCCAATTTCTCTAATGTATACAGCCTTAGGACGCCTCCCTAGATGAGCATTAACGAAACCCATCACATAGTTCTTTGCCTTCCATGCTTCCTCCTTGCTTACTTCTAGTATAGTGGATGACTCATAAGCTTAGCCTACGTGACTTGGGCTACTACCTCCTCAATTTTTTCTTGATTTTTGATGCCTTTTAAAGTTGCCTTCATATGATAATCACAAGAGTACTTTAGATGATGAGTGTGCCTATAGTATTTCCTTCATCTGGCTTAGCCTATTTGTTGCCCTTGTTCCTAGATGAAGGATTTGAGAAGCTATGATGTCCATAAAGCTTTTCGTTTTCTTCTTTTCATGATTAAGATGACCTCCTTATGGACCTATAAAGTTATGTCGTTTGTGCAAGTTTGATAACTTGAAATACCCCATATACTTGTTTTTTTGCAAATCTTAAGCTTTTCTAGGTCATGCCAATCCCTCTTTTCGAAGAGCTCATATTGGGTGGTAGTAATGTACCCCATTGCCTATGAAGTATATATTCATTTTCTAACTCACTATTGTTAATGATGAGCGAATTTGAAGCTGAAGTATGGGACTAAATCCTCTATCTATAAATCCCATTAAATTGCAATTGGAATGGCTCCAAGGCTCATACCATCAACAAAATTTTGTTTACTTATCATTGGAAAGGCTATAGGTAAAGAATGAATTCTCTAATCTAGTGGATTAGCATCACTTCATGGCATAGGAAGCTTTAAACTTGCCAACAATTTTTTTTGTAGGCCTTCCCTTGTTAGCATTTATGGTATCTTAGCAATATTAGTAACTTGATAGATCAATATAGCTTCAAGACCTCTCATTTTATTTGGTATTGGAAATAAATTTAGCTCCAAAATCATTCTTGTTGGATCAATTCTTTGTTTGTAGAAGGCAAATAACCTATAAATAAAAGCCTTGTGTATGGGGCACAGAGTCTATGGAGGCAAATATTGGAATTTTGATTACAAAAAGGGAGGAAGGGTGTGTCATCTCATTCGAAGGATAACTTTATTTGGGGCTTATGATATGATGAGAAGGGAATCCTCATTATATAGACTCTTTCAACTAAAAAAGAGGTTACAATCACACTCTTTCCCACCCAATATTATCTGGATAGCTAAGTAAACACTTAGTCATTTATTCTTTTCTAGTTGTATTATTGATTCTTAGACCTCCTAATTTGTACCAACTTTTCTTGATCATGCATGTGAATTGGCCATTACATTTTTCTAAAATTGATTTTATGCTAGTGCTACTCTATTGTCCACTCTAGCTAATGGATTTATTACACTTATTTATCATTATCTTTATTTACTTATCTCCTATTTACAAAAAAACTTGGCATGTTTTTCTCACACTAACTATGTCACATGTTGCCACTTCATCAAGATTTACAATTTTTAGACCATATCATCCCAAACCTCCACCATTTTAATCTTTTTGTATTCTAAAACATGTGACTAGTTTGTTATTCCAAAATATGTGACTAGTTTAAGTGTTTCCATCAACCTAGCCTTGAGATAGGATTTTCAAAGCTTGTATGGGCTATAGCATCAAAACTCAACAAAGATAACTCATCTTTAGCTTGTGGATACTCTAATCACTCTTTCATGTACTCTATATCTTATGCTAGATTGATGCCTTGCCCTTCATGAGTTCCTAGGCTCATGTGAATACTATCTTTGAATAGATTATGGAAAACTTGGTTGTTGTGTGTGGTCCTTCTACTAGATTTCCTAGATTTTTTTTGACACATTTGCCAAAATATGTGACCTATTGGGACCTAGAACCAATTGTCAGTTAGATTTAGGATGTACTGAATTTGCATGTTCTAGTGGATCACTACATTGGGATGAAGCATGGAAAACTCATCCTCTATCAGTTCCTCCTTACCTTTCATCCAATACTCTATTTCCACCTTGGGATGCTCCAAATCATTCTCAACCATATTGAATTTTTGCTCCTCATACCTTTCAATGTGGTAAGGGTTGAGCTTCTCACCATAGATCTAGACCTTCTTCCTTATGCATGGAATCACCATGTGAGTGCAATATAGTGATAAGTATCCCCAAGCTTTTCCATAAACTCCTTTGACGAGACTAATCCAAATAGAAATAGCAATTCCACCACTATCACCTCCTAGATCACTACAATATCTAACAACTTGTGCAACAATATTAGAATATCTCTTACAACTCGCATTGCTTGGATCGACATTTCATCAAGGTGTAATACTATAGAACTAGTTTGGGTATATTATAATCCCATGGCATCACAAAATGCTTGAGGTATGATCATTACAATAGCTTTAGAATCCACAATGCAATTATGAACTACCCAGTCCTCCATACATAAGGATAAATACGGGGTGAAGGCTTAATCTTACCCATGCCAAGAGATGGTTGCTTTTGTGTTAACTTGAAGTTAGAGAGGGTGGGTTTTCTAGTTGTTGATATTTTGAGAGTTGCTTCTACCAAATCAACTTGTTAAAATATCAACAAAGTCTCCTTCATATTGACTCTCAAGGGATTCCTCTTCATTTCTTTCACAATGCTATGTTCAATCGCCTATGGCAGCTTCTCATCCTTACAAGCTATTTTTGGTTGCTTGAACCTCCTTTGATATTATTGAGCATCTTCTTCCCTTTATCTCCTAGTTATCATAGGGTACCATAGTTTTCTCAAAAATTATTCCCTTGATTCTTGTTGCTTGGCTTTTGGTGCTTATTTTAGTTTCTTTCGCTCAATTTTTTCCTTGGGTTGCTCCCTCCTTTGCTCTACAATTTCCATACCTTCCCAATTTTAGGGATATGATAGCAAAGGACTTTCCCTAAATCCAATAAATATATTGGCAAGACTGGATGTCAAAGTCTCCTCAGCTACAAGATTATATTCTTGATCCATAAGCAAGTCTTATGGATTTTTCTTTTGCTTCTTGTACTTGAATTTCAATAGTAGCAACTTTGCTAATTGGTATCTCTTGATCCTTTTATACATAGATAAATCCAAACTGACCATGCCATCATAGAAGAATCAAAATAATTAAGCTAATTTGGTCAAGACAATGTAGGAAAATGACATCTACTCCCCTCAAGAGTGTTGGCTAAGTTGTGCCTATCAAGCCTTTAATATATTGATGTTATAATAATTGAGCTAACAAGTTCAATGTAAACTTATAATAAGCCCAATTTACCATAGTATGAGGGTTGATTCTTTAGCATTTTGTCTGTTATATGTTGTATAATTATGCCTTGCAATCAATATATTCAAATTTTATTTGGCCTCTATAAAAGAAAGTAATGCATATTTCTATGAGAATGTGAGTTATGTTACTTGATGCATTTTTGTGTATGCTTCATGGGTAGTAAATTATGTTAGGCAAATTTTGCTAAAATTGGATTGTTGCTTGAATTATTTTCTATGAAGTACTTGGAATGTTATATGTGTATAATATATGAGTTTAATGTATCTATACTCTATGATGCTCCATCTAATTGTTGGTCTGTTAGGTTTTGTTTTACTTTAAGTGTAGGATATTTGTCCAACATATCTCACTATTGTTAGTTGAATTTTGGTCACCATTCAATCATCTTTCGACCCTCGTCTCCCTTCTAAACCCTTGCATTTCTATATTTATTCTTAAACCCCTTTTATTTTCTTTAGTACAATAATAAATCGACCTCCTTCAGAGGTTGACTCAGAAGCAGTTCAGAGTCATCCAAACTTGGCTACAATCTAGGGTGCATATTTTATATTATGCATATTGATTACTAAGAGTTGTGTTCAATCAAATATTATCTATAGTATGTATTTTAACTAGCATAAAAACAAATTTGTTTTAGATATATACACATGATGAATAAAAAATTACCTTTATTGGATTTTGTTGATGTATTAAAGATTCAAGGATAGAAGCATTTTATGTTGGATAAATTGTTTTATTTGATGGGTTGTGATAATTTTGAACCTATAATATGTTGTTGTATTCAACAAACCCATGGGTTTTTTCACCTAAGAAAATGTGTGATCTTGCCCATCCACCTTACGACAAGAAGCCAACCACCAAATGTTTGTCCTTACTATTATCCCCAACCCTGAAAGTCAAAGATAAATAGGTTGGTTCAAGATATGTTAGAGCAAGGTATTATTTTTTTTAGCACCAATTATTATTCCTTCAAAATGGTCATTGGTGTAGTGCAAGGAAATTTTTTGGCACATGTTCCAATTTTTTCCCTCTCAATGATATTACCATTAAAAATATGTTTCCTATCACTATTATTAATGATTTATTGGATGAACTACATGATACTAAATATTTTACCAAGCTTGACTTGTGTTCTAGGTTTCATCAAATTAGGGTTAGAGAAGAGGCTATTCCCAAGGTTACCTTTTGTACACATGAGCATATCTATGAGTTCTTTGTCATGCTTTTTGGTCTTATTAATTACCTTTCCAATTTTCAAAGTCCATTGAGTTATGTATTTTATTCTCTACTTTGCAAGTTTATGTTGGTCTTCATTGATGATATCTTAATTTATAATAAGTCTTGGGAAGACCATTTAGTGCATGTTAAAAAAAGTCCCCCATATTTTATACAGGGAATAATTACATGTCAATAGGTCCAAATGTTTGTTTGGGGTATTCAAAGTAGAATACTTGGATCATGTTATGTATCATGGATTCAAGGTGGACCCCAAAAAGATCAAGGCTATGTAGGATTTTCATATGCTTAAATACCTCAAGTACCTTCAAGGATTGTTGGATGTTATAGGGTTTACCATTTCTTGGGAAATATTGTACCTCCTCTTACAATTCTCACCAAGAAGGATGTCTTTGTTTGGTCTAACATGGCTACTAAAGCCTTCCATTCCTTCAAGAAGTCTATGTGCACCACACTTATTTTAGCTATACTAAACTTCAATGAGTCATTTGCTATTGATTATGATGATTTAAGAATAAATATTTGTGTTTTTTTTATGTAGGATGGCTTCCATTTGGCCTTCAAAAGTAGGCAACTCTCCGATAAAATTTTGGGTCATTCCACTTATGAAAAAGAGATGTTAGCCATATTGCATACCATGGAGAAATGAAATCCTTATTTATTAGGTTGTCACTTTCTTATTCAAACTAACAATAGTAACCTCAAGCATTTATTGGAACAATGTCTCTCTTTCCTAAACAAAATAAATGGTTGACCAAGTTATTGAGTTATAACTTTGCCATTAAATACAAGAAAGGTAAGGAGAATATGGTGGTTGATGCTCTTTCTTATAAACCATTTGAAGTGGAGTTGGTAAAATTGATTTTTTATGGAGCATCTAAAGGAAATATAGGACCAGTAGGAGGAGGTGGAATAATTAGAAATGATAGCAAAAAGATTTTGGCTCATTATTCTTTCAATAGTGGATTTAAAATAAATAATGGAGTTGAATCTTGGTCGGCTTTGGAAGGGATAAAAATATACAAACAAATGAAATCGAATAGAGTATGGATGGAAGGTGATTCACTAATAGTAATAAATGCAATTTTGAGGAAAGCAAAGGTTCCATGGAACATACAATAGATAATAAAGGGGAAATAAAATACCTTGCTACAAATTTTGAAGAAAATAAGTTCACACATATGTTAAGGGAAGGAAACAAATGTGTATATACGCTAGCCAATAGAGGTATTTTAATTGAGGATAGTGAAGTTAAATTCTCTTTTCCATGGTTAGAGGAAGTAGTAAGTTTAGCTAAAGCTAATAAGAAAATGTTGATTGCCTGAATCAAATAATGATTAAGATTTACTTTAATGTTTTTCATTGGTAATATTTTTTGTATTTTATAACATTAATGTATTTTCATATAAACTATTTATTATAGTTTTTATGGTTGTACTTATGCTTCAGGAAGGAAACTAATAGTCCATATCTGGTAAAGAGGGCTATGATAGCACAAAGTTTTGGAAATATTATTCTACTAAGATGCAATGCATAGAAAATAGAGGTGGAGTTTTGGTATTGTGAAGGTTGCTCCAGGAAAATATCAAGAAAGATGCTAAATTTTGGAATATTTGTATTCACACATAAAATTGAAGAAGATCTAGAAAATGAAAATCAAGAATTTAGACTTTTTATGAAAAATTATGTAGGTATATAGCTATAGCAACTCAATTGAGATGAGAATTAAATTTGTTTGTAATCTCTCAAGATATAAAGGAGAGAGTTGTGATTTATCAAGGATGGGGAACCTGAGTACATCCCGTCAATCTCCAACAATAAATAGAGGAAAATTAAATATATGGCAAGTTCAATCCAATGAGTAAATGTTACACCAAAAGTAAATATCAAGGATGAGATGATCAAGCATGATATAATGGTTCTTAGTAGAGGGTTAATTTGTAAGTTCTATGGATATTGGCTATGATTTTAAAAATTGAATCAAGTGGAAGTGGGGATTGAATTAAAATTACTCCATGGCTTTTCCTAAAGGTTTTTTCCTTGTTATCATTTCTAGTTCAAAAATCATGAATAATATAATAGGTGATGGTCCATGGTTTAGGGGGAGAGATGTCATTTATTTAATACCATGGAGTGAGAATTTTTCAGTCGAGATAAACTATTTAAAAATCTTCTAATGTGGAAATACCCTAGGGGAGTTCATCAAGGATAGACCAACTACTGAGTGAAACATGCTATATATCCTTAGATATGCATTGTTATGGATATATCAAAACCTTTGCCATAATCCATTACTACTAAATCTAAATAAAATGAATGGGATTAAGATTATGAAAATATTGCATTCCCACGTGGCAATTATTATGATTTTAGATATATTACAAGAGATTGTAAAGTGAAAAAGATAAAAAAAAGATGAAATTTTTTGGTCATGCGACTAACTTCAAGATGAAGCAAGGAAAACATATTATAGTAAAATATGGATTAGATCAAGTTCCACTCTCAAAGAAAAGGTAAATAAATCCTCTCTGCATCATCATATGTAAAATGCCACCATGGTTCACTAAGATCAATCATTAGAAGAAACAAATAAAGATACAAGGGATGAGAAAGCACAATGTATAAGTTTAAATTCAAAAGGAATTAAAGGTGCAAAGGAATACATAGAGAAAAAAATTAAATAAGGGAGGCATAAGAGGTCAAGTTTATTTTGAGTAGATCATCTTTGTTTTTTTCAAGTAGTATAAAATCCTTTCCTAGTTATAGAAATGTAAGTAGTGTAGATGTTATATAAATGTAAGTAGTGTAGATGTTATGCCTTGCACTTTAGGGTTTTAAGAGCAACATATTAAAGAAATGAGGATGGAGGAAATTCATAATAATTTAGGTCTTTTATGGCAACATAAGAAGATAAATTCAATGGAGTAGTGTCCTCACTCATTAGGGTTTATAGAGCAACATAGAGCAAAAAGTGCTTTTGAGGTTATTCCTTATAGTTTAGATCTTTCAGAGCAAGACAATGCAATTGATAATAACTCTCACTATGAACAATATGAAAAAATTCAAGAGAATGATGAAGATGAAATTATTAGTGGAAATTAAACAAAGGAGAGGAAGACCAAGGATCAAAAATAAAGATAAGGAAAATCAAAGGGATATTTATATGGGAAAACATAAGCAAATATCATTAGTGTTAACAAGAAGTGGGGCTAATACCACAAATAAAAGCAAAAAGCTATGATGAAAATGATATCTTGGAATATTAGGGGCATGAAAAAAACCCCTTAAAAACAAGGTATTAAGAAATTGATAGGTTGTTATACATAACATATTTATAGATATGGAAATTAGCAATAAATATTTTATTCATTCATGTTGTTGATTTTCATCTTACCAAAATTCAATAGAAGGAAAATAGATGAATGAGATTCTATCTCTTAATAAAAATGATGTCAAGGAATTAATTGTCGAAACAAAGCAGTTTGAGGAAGATGATGAATATCTTTGATGAAAAGGTATACAATGAATATATTTGATTAGGAGGCAAGTTGGATATGGTTTAATTAACCTAATAGTAATGTAATAAGAGCAATATCATGTTTTGTTATTTTAATGGGAGTGCTCCAATGGAAGCTACATATAGTTTATTAAAAAATGTTATCTCTATTCCCCTTCCATTATGAATTTCTTAGCTTCATGAGGAATGGCATTAGATATTGATACTGTTGATGTAGTTTATGATGTTAAGGTTGGTAACCCATCCACTTTAGACTCTCTTATGTTTATAGATTCATCAATAAGAAGGATTGTATTTATCTCCCTCAATCTTCCAAGGTCAAGAATAATATTCTACAAGAATTACATTCTTCACCATTGCAGGGCATTCTAGGTTTTTAAAAACTTATCAGTGGGTGAGACAGTCTTTTCTTGAAAAGGAATGAAAATAGATAAGCAATTTATGGTCGAATAGGAGGTCTACCAAAGAAATAAAGGGATAATAGTTAAATCTCTTGCCTTATTGCAACCCTTGCCTACCCCAAATTAGAACATGTCTTCACGGATTTCATCAAGGATCCTCCCAAATTAGAGGACAAAATTATGATTTTTTTGTGGTGGACTACCTTTTGAAGTATGCTCATATTTGTTCCTCCAACATTCCTTCACTATCAACAAGGTAGCCAATGTATTTCTAGACTCTATTTTCAAATTGTATGGTATGCCTAAGTCAGTAATTATTGACCATGATATAAATTTCACTAAGCACTTTTAAAAGGAGTTGTTTACTCCTCCTAGTAATTAGTTGAATATGATCTCTTCTTATCAGCTTTAATAGGATGGCCAAATAGAGATTGCCAACATATGTATGGGTACTTACCTCATATTTTTCACCCAATACAAATAATATTGTGTATTAAATGGATTCCATTAGTGGAATGGTGGAATAGTACTTCTTATCATTGTCCCTCGAGATGTTCTCATTTGAATTATTGAATGTTAAAAACCACTATATATGGTAGACTATGTTCTAGGCTCCTCAGCGATGGCCCAAGTAGATGATTTCATTTAGCAACATCATATTGTTATCCAACTTTACAAGGATAATAATTATTAGGTACAAGACTACATGAAGTAGTAATAGGATTTGCACTCCTTCGAGCAACAAAATTTGATGGATGATATGGTCTTTTTGGGGTCTAACCTTATAAGTAGTTGTCCGTGAGAACCAATTTTAGTCAAAAATTGACACCTTGGTTTTATGATCCTTATAATATGGTTTTTTGAATTGGGAAAGTGGCATATCAATTAGAGCTTCCTTCAACTATTAAAATCGATTCTATCTTTCATTTTTCTTATGTTAAATGGGTTATCATTATAAAGGTGTGTCCTAAACAAATCTTCCAATCCTTGATCAAGATGAGAAAATTGATCTTGAATTAAATGTAGTTTTGTAGCCCTAAGTTTGTAAACTGAGGTCTACTAGGTGTAGGAGTTCCTCACCAAGTGGCAAGATCTACTAGATAGAGATGTGATGTAGGGGCCAACAAGCATTTTCAAGTCATTTTTAGCTTTAAGGAAAAACGTTTTAGAGGGGGTCATATAACAACAACAATATAACCACATTGGATATCTTTTTTATTGTTATCTCAAGTCCTAGGTTAGGGTAGTTGGCCCTTGATCATTAGGGTTAGGGTTATTAGTTGTTTTAGTATATAAATAGACGAGTTATGTAGCAGTTGGGGATAATTTGGACTTGTAATGTTATATCTCATGTGGTGCACATATGAGACTTTTTCCTCTCTAAGTAGCTAGGATTATTGGTGATTTGAAATCTAGACCTATTACTTGTTATTGTTGGTTTATTTTTTTGGAATCTAAGTTTTATTTTGGTGGATGATTTATGTTTCAAAATTTCTAAGTTGTATTGTTTTTGTTGCTATTTTGGAAAGTTATTTTGTTACATATCAATACTTATTCCTTAAGCCTTGAGCAAATTTCAATTTCTTCCAACAATATTAATATCCAATGGGGACATAAAACCACACATAATAACCATGACCATTTTATCTTTCAAAGATAAAATAAACCTAACATCCAACCAATTTGACTTATTTCCATAGAAATTAATCTCATTAAAAAGGGATCTTAGACAAGATAATTATCTCACCTGGTATCCTATATACTTCTAACACATTTTAGCATAGTTAAGTTTATTTATTTTGGGAATATTTTCTCTACTTCATTCCTATTTACTTTTGATTCCTCAATCATTCAAATACCAAGTAAGAATGAGAAGAGTTTATTTTTGGACTATATTTTCTTACTAGGGGCATTTTTTTTGCTAGAGAAAAAGGGGTTGTACTTGGTTCCCCACCCTTGAAAAATCACAAATCTCTCTTTTAGAGCTTGATAGTTTATAAAAAAATCGAATCTCATCTCAATTGAGTTGCTATAGATAGATACCTACATTTATTTTCATAATAATTTTAAAATCTTTACTTTTATTTTCTAGATCTTCTTCAATTTTCTTTGCAAATACAAATATTCCAAAATTCAGCATCCTTCTTCTTGATAGTTTTCTACAAAAAACTTCACAATACAAAAACTCCACCTCTACTATCTATGCACTACATCTTAGTAGAGTAATATTTCCAAAACTTCGCGCTATCATAGCCTAATTTATCGGATATGGATTGTTAGTTTCCTTTTTGAAGCATAAGTGCAACCATAAGAACTATAATAAATAGTTTATATGAAAACACATTAATGTTATAAAATACAAAAAATATTACCAATGAAAAACATTACAATAAATCTTAATCATTATTTGATTTAGACAATCAACATTTTCTTGTCAACTTTAGCTAAACTTACTACTTCCTCTAACCATGGAAAAGAGAAATTAACTTCATGATCCTCTATTAAAACCCCTCTATTGGCTAGCGTATTTGCACATTTTTTCCCTTCCATTAACTTATGTGTAAACCTAATTTCTTCAAACTCTATAGCAAGGTCTTGTATCTCCACAATTATCTCTTGTATGTTCCATGGAGCCTTTGGTTTTCTCGAAATTGCATTTATTACTATTAGTGAATCGACTTCCATCCATACTCTATTCCATTTCACTTGTCTACATATTTTAACCCTTCCAAATCTATCCAAGCTTCAACTTCATTATTTATATTAAATCCACTATTGAAAGCATTTGACAAAATATCATCCTTATTATTTCTAATTATTCCTCCTCCTCCTGTTGGTCCTAGATTTCTTTATATGCCTCATCAAAATTAAATTTGATCAACTCCACTTTTAGTGATTTTCAATTTATATTATTTGCCTTCCTATTGTTTATCCTGTATCCAACATCATAATTCCCTTTGACAACTTGACTCTATATGTCAAGGCTTTTTGCTTCAATATTAGGGATTAGGTGGGTTGATAGGGTTGGTTTAGACTCCTCTATGGATAAAAAATCTTCCTTTCTATTTTCTCTTAAATGCTTTTCTTTACTTTAAGCATTCTTTTGTTCTTTTCTAGCCATACAATCCAAATTATTGTATCTTTCGACGTATCCCATATTATCTCTAATGCCTCACTTTTCAAAGTGCTCTATCACCATGCATTTACCAAACATATTAAGAATCCATTTCCATAGTTCCAAAACTATTAAACAGTGTCTCAAGATATGATCTATACTCTCCTCCTCATTTTTACATAGAAAACAATGTGAGGGGCTATGAAAACCCCTTTTTATAAGGTTATCCCAAGAAAAAAATTTCCTATGACCTACTAGACATACAAACATTTTAACTTTTGGAGTGCTCGGGCTATCCCAAATATCTCTCCAGGTTCTTGTGGTATTCCTATTTTGTTGGTGCTTTACATTATATCCGCTTCTTGTTGTGTATTCTCTTGAGCTATTCAACTCCCAAATTAGCTTATCCTTGAATTCCCTCGAAATAATCATTGTTGTTATTGTTCTCCTCAATTGCCTCATAACAACAATGTTTCATATACTTGTAAAAAAAAATCTTTCCATTTGTATCTTCCTTCATGATCATTTTACATAATGTTTGAAACCCTATCACCATATTCATCTTGAAGTAATCTCATCCATGGTTTCAAAATTTGATCTAGATTGAGTGGTTTTTTATCACACAAAGTATCCATCCAAATAGATTTTTTTCTCTAGTTCCAACCACACATCTTAGATCTTTAATCACTAGATAAATTGTTTTTTTTAAACCATTCCATAGTGTAGAACCATATGGTAGTGAGAATGCAATAAAGATTAATTTGGGGTCATTGAGCTCAATGTATTTACTTAGGAGAATTCTTGCCTATTGTTTTTTACTCTTTGTATGATCTCCAAATTATTTTTTGCCTTAGATATGGGTTTGTATCTGTAAGAACTCTTAAACTGAAACCTCCCCTAGTTTTATCATCACATACCTTACTCCATATTACCAAATGAAATTTCCTTTTATCATGTAATCCTAACCACAAAAATGATCGCATAATATAGATTAAACTTTTTTCTATTGATTTTGGCATAATATACAAGGACATATAATATGTTGAAATGGCCTATAATACTATTTTAATTAGTTGCACACTTCTTGCTAATGATAACCATCTACATTTCCATGTCGGTAGTTTATTCCAAATTTACTTATAACTAGATTCCACAATTCTATCCTCATTCTCCCCTCAAATAAGGGCATCCCTAGATATGTTATTGATAAATTTGCCTCCTCCATTTGAAGTAACCTGCATATCCCTACTTTGATTCTAGCTAGAGTAATTAGGAAGTATTTTTTGGATTTTATCCTATTAAATTTCTAATCTAATGCTCTTTCATATTCCTTTAATAATTTATTCAAAGCTCTGGCCTTATTTTTTCCACCCTCCCAAAAAGGGTTATATCATCTACAAATTGTTGATGGGTAATTTTGTCGATGTTATTACTAGCCTTAAGTCCACTTATTAGCCCATCATTGTATGTCTTCTTCAAGTTCCTTCTGAATACCTCTGACATAATAATCAATAGATATGGTGATAGAGGATCTCCTTGTCTAAGACCTCTCTTGGCTTTAAATGATTCTATTACTAGCCCATTGACCAACACTTCATATGATATTGTAGAGACACAAGCTTTAATCCATCTAACCCATTTCTTCCCAAATTCAAACTTTTCTAATACTACAAAAATAAAATCCCATTTAACCCTATCATAAGCTTTATTCATATCAAGTTTTAAGATCATTACTCTCTTATCTAGAAGTTGTTGAATGCATTACTTCATGAGATACTATGATTTCATCCAAATTTTGTCAACCTTTCACAAATCCTCCGTGCTCTTCTAAATTCATTTTGTCTAAAAGTGGTCTTAACCAATTTGCCATCATTTTGGAGATTATATCATATGCCATATTACATAAGCTTATTGGCCTAAATGAATCAAACAATTATGCATCCTTATTTTTTGGAATTAATGTAAAATATATTATCTTATAAGGTATGCATGTTTTCACCCTAGACTGTTCCACTACCACCAATAAAGAATCCTTCACTATTTTCCAGTTATACTGAAATAATGTTGTAGATATTCCATCTAAAACTAGGTATTTATCCTTATCAAAAGAGAAAAGAGTTGAATGAACTTCTTCTAGTGTAATAGGCTCCATTAGTTCACCATTGTCTTCATTTTTTATAATTGAAGGTACTTCTTGAAGTAGTTTATCATTAAGAACTTCAATCTCCTCTAATAATAGAATATTATGGTAAAAGAACCTTACCTCATTTTTATTTTGCTTTGGTCTTCAATCCAAACCCCTTCTACTAATTTAAATATACTAATTCTTGATGTTGATATCTACACTATTGCAATCCTATGAACAACTATGTTTTTATCTCCCTTTTTTAACCAAGTCTATCTCAATTTTAGTCTCCAAAATTTATCTTCCTTGCTTGAAATATTATGATATTCACTAAGCAACTACCTTTCCTCCAAGCTTGGATTATTGTGCTAAAATTTTTGGACCATGTGTCTAATGAGGCTACCCAATGCCTAATTTTATGAATGGTTTCACAAGAGGTTCTAACTAGATTTCAACATGTTATTCACAAATCCTACGTGCTCTTCTAAATTCATTTTGTCTAAAAGTGGTCTTAACCAATTTGCCATCGTTTTGGAGATTATATCATATGCCATATTACATAAGCTTATTGGCCTAAATGAATCAAACAATTATGCATCCTTATTTTTTGGAATTAAGGTAAGATATATTATTTTATAAGGTATGCATTTTTTCACCCTAGACTGTTCCACTACCACCAATAAATAATCCTTCACTATTTTCTAGTTATACTGAAATAATATTGTAGATATTCCATCTAGACCTAGGGATTTATCCTTATCAAAAGAGAAAATAGTTGAATGAACTTCTTCTAGTGTAATAGGCTCCATAGTTCACCATTGTCTTCATTTGTTATAATTGAAGGTACTTCTTGAAGGAGTTTATCATTAAGAACTTCCATCTCCTCTAATAATAGAATATTATGGTAAAATAGCCTTACCTCCTTTTTATTTTACTTTAGTATTCAATCCAAACCCATTATACTGAATTAATTATACTAATTCTAGATGTTGATATCTACACTATTGCAATCCTATGAAAAACTATGTTTTTATCTCCCTTTTTTAACCAAGTCTATCTCAATTTTAGTCTCCAAAATTTATCTTCCTTACTTGAAATATTATGATATTCACTAAGCAACTACCTTTCCTCCAAGCTTGGATTATTGTGCTAAACTTTTTGGACCATGTGTCTAATGAGGCTACCCAATGCCTAATTTTATGAATGGTTTCACAAGAGGTTCTAACTAGATTTCAACATGTTATATTTCCCCCTATCACTCCTAAATCCACAACATCCCATTCACATCTTGTCCATATTGCTTTCATAGTTTTGTAAACTTCTTCCTTTATCATTTTAGTTTCCTGATTACAAAGAATATCAAGTTTATTACATAAAAAAAGTCCCTAATACACCTCTACTTTGAGGGGGTATTAGCAGCCTTAATATTCCATGAAATGGTAATCATGTCACATTAGGGGCTTCTAGCCCCACTTGTGAATAATCAATATCAATTGTTTTAGTAAAGAGAAGTTCAACCAAACTAGATTGTGTTCCTTTATCTATGTTTGCTCTTGCTTCCTTGGTTGCCACTTGATAATTTGAAGATTTTTATCGTTTTTCCTTGCTAGAATCGAGAGTAGGTCTTGTTATTCTATTCCTCAATATTCTATCATAACTTTCATTTTCATTAGATTTATCTTCTCTTAGCTCTACTAAGGAATATTTTGACTAATCCTACTCATTTTCTAGTATTTCCTTAATGGTAGAGGTATTAACATCTAACACTATGTTTTCTCTACCACTTTCCTTCTCCTAAATGGTGCATGGAACTTCAAGAGAGTCTTCTAAATCTGATAAGGCACATTCCTTAGGTTTAACAAGAATGTTCATCCCTAAATCAAGATCATATTGAGTAGACAATCCATTGTTCATATTTTGATCTAATTCTAGTGTGTCCTCTAAGCTCTGATCTATTTTTTTGTATAATTTAAAAACAAAAGAAATGGTAGTTATTCCAATATCCTTACATACTGGTCTCCACTATTTATTTGCTTTCATTTGTCTAGACCTATTTTTTGGAAGTTGAAAACCATCCTCATCCATATCCATTTGTAAGTTTCTCTTATGGTTTTCTACATAAATGTGTGTTGAACTCTTCTTAGGGAATGATCTCTTAATATACCCCACCTCATGACATTTGAAAGATATATTTTCATAATCCATGATTTGGACCCATAACTTACCCCCAAACTTAATAATGAATGATTCTAGCAAAGGTTTATCGATATCAATTATGACCAAGATTTTGCCATAAATAGCCAAGAATATGTCTTTTGTAGTTTCTAAAATCTCAAGGAATTCTGCCAAAGTGTTTCTTGTTGGCTTGAAGGTATCAATTTCTTAGAATTCAATGGGTAAACCATACATCCTAACCCATACCGATACTAGGGACAGATATATGTTTTTAGATGCAAGGACTTCATACCAGTGGGTAAGGAAGAGTCATGATCTTCCCATAAACCAAGGACCCCATTTCAAGATTCTATTACTTTCCTCCCTAGAATAGAAAATAGCTAGGAAAAAACCTTTGTGAAGAAAGGATAGACTCACTCCTAGATACTTTTGACTCCTATCAATCCATTTTCTTAGAGTTGAAGCCCTTGACAAAGACCCATTGAATTTACAAAAGACTACATTATCTTTGAGCAACAAAGATCTCTACCTTGTGAGGTCCTCCCTAACCTCTACTACTAGGGATGAATCTAAGGATTTAGTTGTAAATATGTCAATGAAAAGGAAACTATAACTCAAAATGTACTAAAATTTATGAGTATATCCTATAGCAATTATATTATTTGAAAATAAACCTACAATAATTTGCATGTAAAACTTCTAAGATAATGAAGAAATAAATGAAACTTAGCTAAAAAAAATTATGTCTAAATAGAATGTCCTACATTCCTAATGCCCTAACCCTCCATTGTTTCCCCCATCATCCAAACCCTAGTTGATAGATATTTGCAATTTTGTTTCTTGCAACTTGAAAAATCATTATTACCCTTATTTTGAATGGAGTACTTCACAAGGTCATATCTCCTTAAATATTACTCAGATTCCTTTATATGACCACTCATTTCAAAGCTATTCAAATCCCATACAAATTGGTCCAAGAATCATCTAAATCAAACAAGCCTTTGCAAAAATATGGCTCCTAAAAAATGAGATATTTTTTTGAAAATGTCTGTCCTACCACTACCCTTGTTTTGGATAGTTGTCTTCACATGGTTATATCTCCCTCAATACTGTTTGGATTCTTTCATATGACCAATCATTTCAAATATATTTAATTTTTGCACATAATGGTACAAGAATCTACTAAATTAGATAGCTCTATGCAAGATATGGCTTTGAAAGATGAGTTGTTTTTAAAGAAAAATCATCCTAGTTGTATTGATTCATAATTGCTTTCCTTATTAGGGGCTTTTAATGCTATACTATAAAAGAAATAAGATTGATTTCCTTTTAGAGGGGCCTTTTTGCCTATATTTTATCATAATATTAATCAAGCTCAACCAATATCCTACTTCAATTGCTACTTGTGCTTCCATTTCCAACTCTGTTATTGTCTCTCAAACATTTTTTGGGTTATATCAAATACCTTATCAAATAGTTGGTTGTCTTTTAGGTACATCATAAAGGTACAATTTTTAATGAACATTTTCTCAGTTCTTTGTTTTCAAAAATTTTTGTTGATTCTTAAAATGATATACCCTTGACCATGCATTTCTTTTACTTGAGTCCCTCTTATGTATCCTTCAATATGGCATGGTCAATGAGTTGGCCTTCATTGTCACAACGGGTTAAAGTAAGATTTATAAGGTTAAAAATTGTTCAAGGTGCCTTTATATAGTATATAGTGGTCATGTTGTTCTTGTTATTTACAATTTATCGAAGAGGATACGAATGCAATTTAGGGGTGGAAGAATTTTCATTAGTTTTCTTAAGGTCCACTTCTAGTTATCTTTTCTTTGGTTGTTAAGTTTTTGTTTCAGCTACATTATCCTTTGATTTAGTTGCTACCAATAATTACCACCTTCATTTACCATGATAAATGAGTATAATCACACCTAAGATGACCATAAACATGGTAATATCAACATAAAAATTGTAAAGTTACATAATTAAGGTCTTATTTTTAGTTTGCTAGCATTTATCCACATATCCTTCAAAATAATTTTGAAGATGTAATTATATTTAAATTGTTTTTTAAATACCTTTCAAGTAGAATCCATAAGCTTACAAACATAAATGAACTTTCTATTGAGTTACGAATTTCCATCGTCCTAAAATACTAAAGGTATGTTGTAGAATCTAACCCATAATGGTGCTTTCAAAAACCCTTTCCCATAAATTTTTCCTAGTTGTGTTGATTCATAATTGTGTGTCCTAGTTGTGTTTATTCATAATTGCTTTCCTTATTAGAATATTTTATTCCTATACTATAAAATAATTAACAATCATTTCCCTTCAAAGGAACCTTTTTGCCTCTCTTCTATCATAATATTTATCAAGCTTAATCAATATCCTACTTTAATTGCTATTTGTGCTTCCATTTCCAACTTTGTTATTATCTATCATGCTTTTTGGGGGTTATATCAAAGACCTTATCAATTAGTTGGTTATGGCTTTTAGGTGCATCATAAAAGTACAAGTTTTCAATGAATTTTTTTCTCAATTCTTTGTTTTTCAAAATTGTTTGTTGATTCTTACAATGGCATATCCTTGACATTGACATTATTTTACTTCCTTCAACATGGCATGGTCAATGAGTTGGCCTTCATTGTCACAATGGGTTAAAGTAAATTTTAATGGTTAAAATTTGTTCAAGGTGTCTTTCTATAGTATATAGTAGTCATGTTGTTCTTTTTATTTATAATTTATCAAATAGGATATGAATGCACTTTAGGGGTGTAAAATTTTTCATTAGTTTTCTTAAGGTCCATTTCTAGTTATATTTTCTTTGGTTATTTTTTTTTTAAGGGAAAAACCCCTTTCGGGGCCGCCTTGGTCTGAGAGACCATGAACAGGGGTTCTACACCATCAAAGTCACTCGGGAGTCGCACTCGACCCTACTCGCACCAACATTATCAATTGGATTTTGGATACCCAATTCAGCTTTTTGGTAGGGTGGAGATTTGAACCTGGGACCTCTCTTGGAGGATTTCCCTCTCCTCTCCAACTCACCTACAACACTTGGGTACCTTTTCTTTGGTTATTAAGTTTTTGTTTCAACTGCTTTATCCTTTGATTTAGTTGTTACCAATAATTACCACCTTCCTTTACCATGATAAATGAGTATATTCACACCTAAGATGACCATAAACTTGACAATAACATACAAATTGTAAAGTTACATAATTAAGGTCTTATTTTCAGTTTGCTAGCCTTTATCCACATATCCTTCAAAAGGATTTTGAAGATTATTTAAATTATTTTGTAGATACCTTTCAATTAGAATCCATAAGCTTACAAACATAAATGAACTTTCTACTGAGTTACAAATTTCCATCATCCTATAATACTAAAGGTATGTTGTAGAAATGGTGCTTTCAAAAACCCTTTCCCATACCCAGGTGTTGTAGGTGAGTTGGAGAGGAGAGGGCAATCCTCCAATGGAGGTCCCAGGTTCGAATCTCCACCCTACCAAAAAGTTGAATTGGGTACCCAAAATCCAATTAATAATGTTGGTGCGGGCAGGGCCAGGTGCGACTACCGGGTGACTTTGACGGTGTATAACCCCCTGTTCATGGTCTCTCAGACCAAGGCGGCCCACAAGGGATTTTTCGCTTAAAAAAAAATCTTTCCCATAAATTTGTCCTAGTTGTGTTGATTCGTAATTATATTTTTCGAGAAAAATTATCCTAGTTGTGTTTATTCATAATTACTTTCCTTATTAGGTGCTTTTAATCCTATAATATGAAAGAATTAACAATAATTTCCTTTCAAAGGGGCCTTTTTGCCTCTCTTCTATCATAATATTTATGAAGCTTGATCAATATCTTGCTTCAATTGCTACTTGTGCTTCCATTTCCAACTTTGTTATTGTCTCTCATACTTTTTGGGGGTTATATAAAAGACCTTATCAAATAGTTGGTTATGTATTTTAGTTACATCAATAAAAGTAAAAAATTTCAATAATTTTTTTTCTCAATTATTTGTTTTTCAAAATTGTTTGTTGATTCTTACAATGGCATATCCTTGACATTGACATTATTTTACTTCCTTCAACATGGCATGGTCAATGAGCTGCCCTTCATCGTAAAGTAAGTTTTATTGGTTAAAATTTTTTCAAGGTGCCTTTATATAGTATATAGTGGTCATGTTGTTCTTGTTGTTTACAATTTATCAAAGAGGATATGAATGCACTTTAGGGGTGGAAGAGTTTCCATTAGTTTTATTAAGGTCCACTTCTAGTTATCTTTTCTTTGGCTATTAAGTTTTTGTTTTAGTTACTTTGTCCTTTGATTTAGTTGCTAGCAATGATTACCACCTTCCTTTAACATGATAAATGAGTATAATCACACCCGAGATGACCATAAACATGGCAATATCAACATACAAATTGTAAAGTTTCATAATTAAGCTCTTATTTTTAGTTTGCTAGCCTTTATCCACATATCCTTCAAAATGATTTTATAGATGTATTTATGTATAAAAATTTTTGTAGATAACTTTCAATTAGAAGCCATAAGCTTACAAGCATAAATGAACTTTCTATTGAGTTACAAATTTCCATAGTAGAGATCCTTGTTGCTTAAAGATAAGGTAGTCTTTTGTAAATTTAATGGGTCTTAGTCAGGGGCTTCAACTCTAAGAAAATGGATTGATAGGAATCAGAACTCTGTAGGAGTGAGTCTATCCTTTCTTCCCAAAGGTTTCTTCCTATTCATTCTCTATTCTAAGGAGGAAAGAGAGAATCTTGAAATGGGGTCCTTGGTTTATTGGAAGAGCAATACTCTTCCTTACCCACTGGTATGAAGGCTTTGCACCTGAAAACATAAATTTGTACCTAGCACCAGTCTGGGTCAATATGTATGGTTTAACCATTTAATTTTGAGAAATAGATACCTTCAAGCCAACAAGGAACACTTTGGGAGAATTTCTTGAGATTTCAAAAACTACAAAAGACATATTCTTGGCTATTTGTGTCGAGATGTTGGTCATGATTAATATCAGTAAACCTTTACCAGAAACAGTAATTCTTAAGTATGAGGGTAAGTTGTGGGTCCAAACCATGGATTATGAAAACATATCTTTAAGATGTAGATGTCATAATGTGGGGTGTATTGAGAGATCATGCCCTAAGAAGAGTCCAACATAAATATATGTAGAAAACCACAAGAGAACCTTACAAATGGATGATTTTCAACTTCCAAAAAATAGGTCCAAATAGATGAAAGTGAATAAATAGTGTAGACCAGTAAGTAAGGATATTGAAATGACTACCAATTCTTTTGAGGTTTTAACTTATACAAAAAAATAAGATCAAAGCTTACAGGACACACTATAATAATAGAAAAAAATTAACAATGGATCATCTACTTAGTATTATCTTGATTTAGAGATGAACATTCATTTTGAACCTAAGGAATGTGTCTCATCAGACTTAGAAGACTCATTTAAAGTTCCATGCACTATTTAGGACAAGGAAAGTGGTATATAAAACATAGAGTTAGATGTTAATACCTCTACCATTAAGAAAATACCAAAAAATGAGTAAGATAAGTTAAAAGCTTCCTTAGTAGAGCCAATAGAGGATAAATATCAATGAAAGGGAAGTTGTGGAAGAATATTGAGGAATAGAATAACCAAACCTACTCCTGATATTGGCAAGGCAAAAATAGGGCATCCCTAAATAAGAATGGCATGTAATATTGATTTAATTAGTTGCACTTTTCTTGCTAATGATAACCATCTACCTTTCCATGCTGGTAGTTTATTCTAAAATTTACTTATAACTATATTCCATAATTTTATCCTCATTCTCCCCTCAAATAAGGGCATCCCTAGATAATTTGTTGGTAAATTTACCTCCTCCATTTGAAGTAACTTGCAAATCCCTACTTAAATTCTAGTTGGGGTGTTTAGAAAGTAAATTTTGGATTTTGTCCTATTAGATTTCTGCCTTGACTCTCTTTCATATTTCGTTAATAAATTATTCCAAGCTCTAGCCTTTTTTATCCTTGCCCTCCTAAAAAGGATTATATCATCTACAAATTGTTAATGGGTAACATTGTTGATGCTATTACTAGCCTGAAGTCCACTTATTAGCCCATATTTATTAGCCTTATTAAATTTCCTACCCAATACCTATGCCATAATAATGAACATATATGGTCATAAAGGATCTCCATGTCTAAGAACTCTCTTGGGTTTAAACGATTCTGTTACTAACCTATTAACGAACAATGAATCTGAAACTATAGAGACACAAGCTTTAATCCATCTAACCCATTTCTTCCCAAATCCAAACTTTTAAAATAGTGCAAGAAGAAAATTCCATTTAACCCTATCATAGGATTTATTCATATCAAGTTTTAAGATCATTTATCTATCTTTTTTTGAAGTTGTTGAATGCATAACTTCATGAGCTACCATGATCCCATCCAAAATTTGTCTCCCTTTCAAAAATCATCCTTGCTCTTTTGAAATAATTTTATTATTATTATGGGAACCTTTACAAGAAATTCAAAGAGTTGTTGAAAGGTCCTTGAAGCTTTTACAAGAAAGTCAAATATTTTTTATTAAGCTCAGAGTTGTAGCCTACAAAAAAAAACATCTATGCAAATCAAAACAACTATGAACCAAAATAGCTTAAAATATTCTAATTCATAGCCACTCAAAATATTATATCATGACTACAAACATACACCAACAACAAACTAGAAGCACCACCCCATAACTGAGATGATTTTTATCTCTTCTCAATGTATACACCAATGTTTGTTTGATAGTGGCATTGAGTCCCCTTGTGTTCTAGAATAACAATCTTATTTCTTAGTTATGGCAGTCAATATTTTCCTCCCACCCAATGTTAAAGTAGATTAGGTTTTGTTTGCAATTTCAACCATAGTCTCCCATTCTCTAATCTCTTGATTAGTTGGCCTTCCATATTTTCTTTCCACCCCTACACCAATCACTCCCTAATTATTATTTTTGGTTCGTTGACTTGGGTTTGGGCTAATGTTATCTAAGTCCCCTAGATTCTTTGTCTGTTTACCCTCCTCTTGGTTTACAGTCTCTAAAATTGGGCAGTGGTCTTTCTCATTTGAATCAACACATACTATCAATTGTATATTTTCTTCAATATTCATTTCATTGTGCTTGTGGGAAATTGAATCAAATGTAACAATATCTAAATGGATAAATTAATTAGATAGCAGGACTTCAAACTCCTTGAGAAGGGGATTTGAGTACATACCTCTTGGATTTCCTCCAAGACTCTTACTAATTTGGTTTGACCCTATGGTTCAATATTTAATCCTAACTATTCTTCAAAGTTTGATTCATAGTTTCCTTAGTCTGCTTGGAG
Source organism: Wollemia nobilis (assembly GCA_028583015.1). Lineage (NCBI taxonomy): Eukaryota > Viridiplantae > Streptophyta > Pinopsida > Araucariales > Araucariaceae > Wollemia > Wollemia nobilis. Next base: position 2,085,863 of record JAQPPZ010016361.1, read on the forward strand.
CTCTCAGTCAAATGTTGCTTCTTTTTCCATACCTTTTTCTTTTGGATCAATTTACTTTGATTTGGGCATGCACTTGATGAATGCCCTAATTTCTTACAACTCCCACACTTCATCAGGACATTTCCATATTCAATACTTTGATTCCATACCTTGTGTTTAGAAACAAGTTTAATTGATCCTGATAGCTCATTCTCCATGTTTGTGTTTATGCAAATTCTTGCATATATTAGTCGTGATCGTGCTAGGGTTGTAGGGTTTAAGGTGATAAGATGCCCTACTTACTTCATAATGTCTACCAATATTTTCTCATTCCAATACTGAAAGGGTAGACCTAACAACCTCATCCAAATTGGCACCTAGGTGAAACATCGAGTTTCAAGGTCAAAATATAGGCTCCACCTATGTAAAAAGAGCCCTCAACATCCATAAAATCATGTGCAATTCTATATAATACGATCGATGTCCTCACTATAATTAAGTTTCACCATAAAAAACTCCTTCAGTATTACCACAATCTCCATGTGGTCTTGGGGCTGCCATTAAGCCACTACCCATTTCCTCATAGCATCAAGGTTTGGTCGTGCTCCCAAAAACTTCTCTACAAGATTCATTACTCCTTACACGACTATTAGGTCCACCAAATCGTTGAGAATGAAAAGTTCTTTTTTTAGCTATAGATCAAAGTATAAGTCTAGGGATTTTTGCTTCCCCCATACCACATGTGACCAAGAGTGATCTCTCGGGTCAAAAGGATGCTTCCTCGAATCCATTGCATTTTATCTTACCCTAATATTTACATCATCAGCCCTAGAATCGATACCTGGACCCAATCCTCCATTATTGCCTTCCTATTGTTACCTTACTTCTACCATTATATTCCAAGATCTTGGTCTATAGTGTGAAACTCCTTGCTTCTCAATGACATTGTGCACAAACTCTAACAAATCTCCCAATGACACTATGCACAAACCCTAGCAAATCACCTGAAGACACTATGCACAAACCTTTGTAGATATCTCGATGATGCTATGCATAAACCCTAGATATTTTGATGATATTATGCATAAACCCTAGTAGATATCATGATGACACTATGCTAAAACCCTCATAGATCTCCTGATGACACTGTGTGTAAACCCTAGAAGATATCTCAACAACACTATGTTCAAACCCTCACAGCACTATGTGTAAACCCTTTTAGATCTCTTAATGATACTATGCACAAATCCTTATAGTTATCCCAATGACACTATGCACAAACCCTTGCAGATATACTAACAACATTGTGTGCAAACCCTCACAAATCTTCCAATGGCACTATGCGCAAACCCTAGCAGATTTCTTGATGATACTATGCTCAAACCCTCACAAATCTCTCAATAGCACTATGCTTAAGCCCTTGCAAATATTTCAATGGCACTATGCGCAAACCCTCATAGATCTCCTGGTGACATTGTGCACAAACCCTAGCAAATCTCCCAATGGCATTGTGCACAAACCCTTGTAGATCTCTCGATGACACTATGGCAATAAAGTTATTTTTAAAAGTGCTAACTAGAAGTAAAGATGACATAGTTAGTGATTAGAGGAAGAATGAATCTATGTCAAACATTATATAGGTGGTAGATACTACACCATAAGTGATTATTAAGGATGAGATGATTAAGCATGATATATTGATTCTTAAAACCAAAGGGTTAGTATACAAGCTCCATGGATACTAGCTAGGTTTTTTTCTCTTTTGAAATATTTTTGTCTAATAGTGGTCTTAACCGATTTGCCATCACTTTGGAGATAATCTTATATGCCATATTACATAATATTATGGGTCTAAAAGAATCAAACAATTCTACATCCTTCTTTTTTGGAATTCTAGTAAGATATGTTGCATCTATTTTAAAAGGTATGTATTGTTTTACCCTAGACTGTTCCACTGTCACCAATAAGAAATCTTTCACTATATCCCAATTATGTTGATAGAAATTTGTAGAGATCCCATCTAGACCTGGGGATATATCCTTATCAAAAGATAAAAGAGCTAAATGGACTTCTTCCAAAGTAATAGGCTTCGTTAGATTCTTATTGTATTCATCTATTATAATTGAAGGTACTTCTTGTAGTAGTTTATCATTAAGAACTTCAAACTCCTTTGATCTTAGAATATTCTAGTAAAAAAACCTTACCTCTTTTTTTTTGGTTGGATAATAAGGGGTTGTACTCGGGTCCCCCACCCTTGACAAATTACAACTCTCTTCTTTAGAGCTTGAGAGTTTACAAATAGATACACTTCTCATCTCAATTGAGATGCTATAGCTAGAAACCTACATCATTTTACATAAAATGTCTGAATTCTTGATTTTCATTTTTTGGATCTTTTCAATTTTTTGTATGAATACAAATATTCCAGAATTCAACATCCTTCTTGACATTTTTCTATAGCAGCCTTCACAATACCAAAACTTCACCTCTACTATCTATGCATTGCATCTTAGTAGAGTAATATTTCCAAAACATCGCACTATCATAGTCCACTTTACCAAATCTGGATTGCTAGTTTCCTTCCTGAAACACAAGTGCAACCACAAAAATTATAATAAATAGTTTATATGAAAACACATTATTGTTATAAAATAAAGCAGATATTACCAATGGAAAACATTAAAGTAAATCTTAATCATTATTTGATTCAGGCAATCAACATTTTCTTGTCAACTTCAACTAAACTTACTACTTCCTCTAACCATGGAAAGGAGAATTTAACTTCATGATCCTCAATCAAAACCCCTCTATTGGCTAGCCTATCTACACATTTGTTTCCTTCCCTTAATGTATGTGTAAACCTGATTTCTTCAAACTCTTTAGCAAGATCTTGAATTTCCATAATTATCTCTTGTATGTTCCATGGAGCCTTTGCTTTCCTCAAAATTGCATTTATTACTATGAGAGAATCACCTTCCATCCATACTCTATTCCATTTCATTTGTTTGCATATTTTTAACCCTTCTAAAGCCGCCCAAGCTTCAACTTCATTATTTGTCTTAAATCCACTATTGAAAGCGTAATGAGACAAAATATCTCCTCTATTATTTCTAATTATTCCTCCTCCTATTGGTCCTAGATTTCCTTTAGATGCTCCATCAAAATTCAATTTAACCAACTCCACATCTGGTGGTTTCCACTTTATATTCTTTGCCTTCTTTTTGCTTCTCTTGTACCCAACATCATAATTCCATTTAATGACTTGACTCCATCTATCAAGGCTCTCTACTTCTAGATTAGGGACTAGGTGAGTTGATAGGGTTGGTTTAGACTCCTCTATGGCTAAACATATCTTCCTTTTCATTACCTCTAAATTACTTTCCTTTCCTTTAAATATTCTTCTATTCCTTTCTAGCCATACAGTCCAAAGTATTGTATCTTTTGATATATCCCATATTGTCTGTAAAGCCTCACTTTTATAAGTGCTCTACCATTGCTTTAACCAATCTTCAATTATACTATTCATCACCATGCATTTACCAAACATATTAAGAATCCATTGCCATAGTTTCTAGACTATTGAGCAATGTCCCAAGAGATGGTCTATACTCTCCTCCTTTTTACAAAGAACACATTGAGAGGGGCCATGAAAACCCCTTTTCATAAGGTTATCCTAGGATAAAATTCTTCTATGACCTACTAGCCAAACAAACATTTTGACTTTAGGAATGCTTGGGCTATCCCAAATATCTCTCCATATTCTAGTGATATTACTATTTTGTTGGTGTTTTACATTATATCCACTTCTTGTTGTGTATTCTCCTAAGCTATTCAACTCCCAAATCAATTTATCCTTGGCTCCCCTTAAAATAATCATAGTTGTTATCTTTCTACTCAATTGCCTCCTAGCATCAATGTCTTGTATACTTGTAAAAAAATCTTCTTTCCATTTGTATCTTCCTTCCTGATCCTTGTACAAAATGTTTGAAACCCTATCACCATATTTATCTTGAAGCAATCTCATCCAAGGTTTCAAAATTGGATCTAAATTGAGTGGTTTTTTATCACACCAAGTATCCATCCAAATAAAATTTTTTCTCCAATTCCCACCACCCATATTAAACCTTTAATCATTAGATCAATAGATTTTTTTAAACCATTCCAAAGAGCAGAACCATTTGGTAGAGAGAATGCAATAAATATTAAACTTGGGTCATTGGGCTCAACATACTTAGAAGAATTCTTGCCCATTGTCTTTGACTCTCTTTGTACAATCTCCATATTACTTTTCCCCTAAGAGCTAAGTTTGCATCTATAAGAACTCTTAAACCAAGACCTCCCCTAGTTTTATCATCACACACCTTGCTCCATTTCACCAAAGGAAATTTCCTTTTATCATGTAAACCTAACCATAAAAAGGATCACATAATATAGATTAAACATTTTTCAACTGATTTTGGCATAGTATACAATGACATATAATATGTTGGAATGGCCTGTAAGACTGACTTAATTAACTACACTCTTCCTGCTAACGATAACCATCTACCTTTCCAAGCTAGAAGTTTATTCTGAACTTTACTAATAACTAGATTCCATAATTCTATCCTCATTCTCCCCTCAAATAAAGGCATCCCTAGATAATTTGTTAGAAAATTTACCTCCTCCATTTGAAGTAACCTACAAATTCTTGCTTTGATATTAGTTGGAGTGTTAAGGAAGTAAATTTTAGATTTTGTCCTATTAAATTTTTGCCCTAATGCTCTTTTGTATTCCTTTAAAAATTTATTCAAAGCTCTAGCCTCATTTATCCTTGCCCTTCCAAAAAGGGTTGTATCATCTACAAACTATTGATGGGTGATGTTGTCGATGTTATTACTAACCTTAAGTCCACTTATAAGCCCATATTTGTAAGCCTTCTTTAAGTTCCTACTCAAAACCTCTACCATAATAATGAACAAATAAGGAGATAGAGGATCTCCTTGTCTAAGGCCTCTCTTGGCTTTAAAATATTATGTTACTAACCCATTGACCAACACTAAATAAGAAACTGTAGAGACACAAGCTTTAATCCATCTAACCCATTTCTTCCCAAATCCAAACTTTTCTAAAACTACAAAAAGAAAATCCCATTTAACCCTATCATAGGCTTTACTCATATCAAGTTTTAAGATCATTGCTTTCTCTTTTCTTGAAGTTGTTGAATGTATAACTTCATGAGCTACTATGATCCCATCCAGAATTTGTCTCCCTTTCACAAATCCTCCTTGCTCTTCTAAAATAATTTTGTCTAACAATGGCCTTAATCGATTCACCATCACTTTGGAGATAATCTTATATGCCATATTACATAGGCTTATGGGTCTAAAAGAATCAAACAATTCAACATCCTTCTTTTTTGGAATTAGGGTAAGATATGTTGCATTTATTTTATAAGGTATGTATTATTTTACCCTAGACTATTCCACTACCACCAATAAAGAATCCTTCACTATATCCCAATTATGTTGGTAAAAAGCTATAGAGAGCCCATCTAGACCTAGGGATTTATCCTTATTAAAAGAGAAAAGAGCTAAATGAACTTCTTCTAGAGTAATAGGCTCCATTAATTTCCTATTGTCTTCATTCATTATAACTGAAGGAACATCTTGAAGAAGTTTATCATTAAGAACTTCAATCTCCTCTGATCCTAGAATATTATAATAAAAATACTTTACCTCTTTTCTAATTTCACTCTGATCTTCAATCCAAACCCCTTCTATTGATTTAATTCTACTAATTCTAGATGTTGATCTCTATACTATAGCCATCCTATGAAAAAACTTTGTATTTTTATCTCCTTTTAACCAAGTCTATCTTGATTTTAATCTCCAAAATTTCTCTTCCTTACTCAAAATATTATGATATTCACTAAGCAACTCCCTTTCCTCTGAGCTTGGATTATTATGATCACCTTTTTGGAATTTTGAAAGTTTATCTTTTAGTTCTTCTTTCTTCTCAAAAATATTTCCAAAAGTGTTCTTGTTCCATTCTTTTAATCTAGATGTCATAGATTTAATTTGATTTGGAAGAGCATACAACCCACCATTTCCTAAAGAATTCCATATTTGTGCTATCATATCAACAAATTGAGGATGGTCTTCCCACATCTACTCATATTTAAAATATGATATTTTTTAATTCACTTACCACCATTTTAACTCTTATTGGCCAGTGATCTGAACCAATCCTTGTTAAGGTATTAATTTTAGCACAAGTTCCTTCATCTAGCCAATGATCTAAGAGTATGCATCTATCTAATTTTTTTGCTATTAGGTTTTGGCCTCTCTTATTGTTGGTCCAAGTATAGTTGTCTTCTTCAAACTCAACCTCCCATAGATTATTATTTTGAATAAAAGCTGAGAAATCTCTCATACTTTGGGTTAATTTCCTAATTCCCCCAAAATTTTCATCCAACTTGGTTATGGCATTAAAATATCCTATGATCATGAATCAGGTTTCTTGGTCTTTACTTCTCATAAAGGCTTCAATCCCACTCCAAAATTCTAATCTACCTAACTGAGTTGTAGGTCCATAGACATTGATAAGGATGAAATGAATATCTGCAAAGTAGCAAGTGACTAAAGAGGCTATCCAATGCCTAGTTTTATGAATGGTTACACAAGAGGTTCTAGAAGGATTCCAACAAGTTAGAATTCCCCCTATCGCTCCTTCAGAATCCATAGCATCCCATTCACATCTTGCCCATACTACTTTCATAGTTTTTGAAACTTCTTCTTTTGTCATTTTAGTTTCCTAGATACAAAGAATATCAAGCTTATTACTTAAACATAGGTCCCTAATACACCTCTACTTTGAGGGGGCATTAGCACCCCTTATATTCCATGAGATGATAATCATGTCTCATTAGGGGCTATTGGCCCCACTTACGTATTACCAATATCATTTTGTTGTTTGGTAAAGAGAAGTTCAACCAACTTAGTTTGTGTTCCTTTCTCTATGTTTGCTCTTGCTTCCCTAGATCTTGCTTGATAATTTGAGGGTTTTCCTCTTTTTGCCTTGCCTATATCAAGAGTAGGTCTTATTATTCTATTCCTCAATATTCTTTCACAATTTTATTTTTCATCATATTTATCCTCTCTTAGCTCTACTACAGAAGCTTTTGACTTGTCTTACTCATTTTATGGTATTTCCTTATTAATGGTAGAGGTATTAACTTCTAAAACTACATTTTCTTTACCAATTTTTTCTCCTGAATGGTGCATGGTACTTCAAGAGAGTCTTCAAAATCTGATGAGACACATTCCTTAGGTTCATCGAGAATGTTCTTCCTTAAATTAAGATCATACTGAATAGATGGTTCCTTGTTAATATGTTGAAATTATTGTATTGTGTCCTCTAAGTTTTGATCTACTTTTTCTTCATAGGCTAAAGCCTCAAAAGAGTTGGTATTTCTTCCAATATCCTTCCTTACTGGTCTCCACTATTTATTTTCTTTCATTTTTCTAGATCTATTTTTTGGAAGTTGAAAACCATCTTCATCCATAACCATTTGTAAGTTTCTCTTGTGATTTTCTACATATGATTATGTTGGGCTCTTCTTAGGGCATGATCTCTCAATATGCCCCACCTCATGACATCTTCTACATATAAAATATATGTTTTCATAATCTATGGTTTGGATCCACATCTTATCCCCATACTTAAGAATGATTGATTCTAGTAAAGCTTTACTTATATCAATCATGACCAATATCCGAGCATAAATAGCCAAGAATCCATCTTTCATAGTATCTAAAATCTCAAGGAATTCTCCTAGAGTGTTGCCTATTGCCTTGAAGGTATCTATTTTCCAAAATTCAATGGGTAACCCAAACATCCTAACCCAGACTAGTACTAGGGATAGATTTACATTTTCAGGTGAAAAGCCTTCATACCAATAGGTAAGGAAGAGTCCTGCTCTTCCCATAAACCAAGGACCCCCTTTTAGGATTTTTTCTCTTTCTTCCCTAGAACAAAAAATGGCTAGGAAGAAACCTTTGGGAAGAAATGATAGAATCACTCCTAGAGACTTCCAACTCCTATCAATCCATTTTCTCAAGGTTGAAGCCCCTAGCCAATACCCATTAAATTTACCAAAAACTACCCTATCTTGGAGCAACGAGGATCTCTCTAAGGTGCGCTCACTAACCTCTACCACTAGAGATGATTCTAAGGATTTAACTATAAATCGATCCATGGAAAGGAAACTAAAACTCAAAATCTATTGAAATTTATCTGGATGTCCTATAGCAAATATAATATTTGATAAAAAATTTATAATAATTTGCATGCAAAATTTCTAAGATAAAGAAAGAGAAAAAAACTTAGCTAAAAATTCTATGTCCAGATAGAATGTCTTGCCTCACTGAAGTCCTAGCCCTTCATTGCTCTTCCCATCATCCGAACCCTAGCTGACAAATATTTGCAATTTTATTTTTCGCGACTTGAAAAATCGTCATTGCCCTTGTTCCGGATGGTTGACTTCATAGGGTCGTATCTCCCTCAATATTGCTTGGATTCCTTCATATGACCACTCATTTTAAAGCTATTCAAATTCCGCACAAGTTGGTCCAAGAATCAGCTGAATCGGATAACCCTTCGCGAAGATATGGCTCCTAAAAGATGAGATATTTTTCAAAAAAATGCCCTAATCCTTCGCAAAGCTCTAGGTAAACCCCAATATCTGGAGCAAAAATTAACCAACCTTACCTCATTTCAATTTGGTCTTCAATCCAAACCCCTTGTATTGATTTAATTCTACTAATTCTGAAGAAAGTAGAGAGGGGAGGGCTCTGGTCCCTCCCCTGCTCCCCCTCCCATGGCTCCTAGTTCCTGCCCAGTCCCTGGCTCAACCCAGGTCATCCCTCCCGGGGAGTGGTTGTTTGCAGATGATCTCCTAGGGGGAGATCCTTCTCCACTATCTGTGCCCCTCCCGATCGGCTAGGGTTTCCTTGGTTGTTTTTTCGGACTGGTGCTTCCCAGGGATCCCTATTTGGTTGGGGATCCCTTCCCTTTTTCCCTCAGGCTTCCCCCTAGGGTTTTTTGCAGGTTATTCGCGTGGATCTGGTCCCCTGCATTTCTCGGTGCGGTGGAGGTGACGGTTTAGGGTTTGGACAACTTCCCCCTTTTTCTTGTGAATCCTCGACGGGCTCTGTGCTTGGACGAGATTCTTGGTCCCTGCTGCTGGGATCCTCTTTTGTTTTCCCAGGGCGGGTTCCTTGTGGTGCAACTCTTTGGTCACTTCCTGATGGGTTGGATCCTCTCTGTGCTGGCTGTCGGCTTCCTGTAGGATGGCTCTCGCTGAACGGAATGTTTTCTCGGTGGGCGGGATGGTTTCTCCACAGGGCGGGATCCGCCAAATCTGCCGATTTTCCGCGAGGCGGGATCCTTTTTGCTTCCCGCTAGGCGAGACTGTTTGTGGTGGTTTTGACTGCTTCTCGCGAGACAGGATTTTATTGTAATGGTTTTTCTTTGCTTCCTGCTGGGCGAGATCTTCTCAATGGTGGTTTTTGGCTACTCCCCTCTGGGCGGGATCTCCAAAACTACTTTCTTTCTTATTTGTTTGTTTCCTGCTGAGAGGGATTGTTTCATGCTTACTGTTACCGTTGGGCGGGATTTCTATTTTGGTGTTCAGTTTCAAGGGATTGATGCCCTAGGCCCATTGCTTATGTAATCAAGTTTTTTTAGGGGTTACGATTTCTGTAATAGGCTTATACATAAAGCCAGGAGGCATGATGCAAGGCTGATTTTGTACATAAGGTTTTGGGATCCTCTATAAAAACCCTTTTTTAATCTACTATAATAATTACCAAAAAAAAAATTCTACTAATTCTAGATGTTGATCTCTATACTATTGCCATCCTATGAAAAACTTTGTATTTTTATCTCCTTTTAACCAAGTCAGTCTCGATTTTAATCCCCAAAATTTATTTTCTTTACTCAAAATATTATGATATTTACTAAGCAACTCCCTTTCCTCAGAGCTTGGATTGTTATGATCACCTTTTTGGAATTTTAAAAGTTTATCTTTTAGTTATTATTTTTTTCCAAAACTATTCTTGTTCCATTCTTTTAATCTAGATGTCATTGATTTAATTTGTTTTGGAAGTGTATACAACCCACAATTATTCCACGTTTGTGTTAGTATATCAACAAATTGAGGATGACCTTCCCACATCTGCTTGTATTTAAAATATGATATTTTTTGAATTCACTTACCATCGTTTTCTCTTATTGGCTAGTGATATGAACCAATCCTTGTCAAGGTATTAATTTTAGCATAAGTACCTTCATCTAGCCAATGATTTGAGAAAATCCAACTGTCTATTTTTTTGCTATTAGGTTTTGGCCTTTTCTGTTATTGGTCCAAGAATAGTTGTCTTCTTCAAACTCAACCTCCTATAGATTATTGTTTTGAATAAGGGTTGAGAAATCATTCATACTTTAGGTTGATTTCCTAATTCCTCCAAATATTTCATCCAACTTGGTTATGGCATCAGTACCGAAAAAGACACCACAATGGCAAAAGGCATTGGGCTTTCCTAACGAAGACCCAAGTTGAAGTCATGGGAAGGGTGGCCCCGATATGCCCCCAACTTTTCAACCTATTGAAAAACGAACTTGGTTATGGCATTAAAATCTACTATCAGGGTTTCTTGATCCTACTTCTCATGAATAGGGTTTCTTGATCCTACTTCTCATGAATAGGGTTTCTTGATCTTATTTCTAATAAAGGCTTCAATCCCTCTCCATACTTACAATTTGCTTGACTTAAATGTAGGTTCATAGCATTGATAAGGATGAAATAGATATCAACAAAGTGATATAAAATTAAAGAAGCTATCCAATACCTAGTTTTATAAATAGAGGATCTAATCTCATAAATCATATTCTCTACCTAATATATATTTATTCAATATTACCAAAATAAAATGTACAACTCTAAAAAAAACAAAACATTTAAATTATTTTATTTACATACGATACATAGCTAATATACACCATATACCATATTGTTAATAAAAACTAAATTAAACAACTTACTGAACTAAAATAGTTTATATAACCTCTCATCTCATAAACTTTAAAAACTAAAACCACTTATATAAATTAGGCAAGCCTTCAACTGTATAGAATGAAAACCTTAACATAAATCCCATTTATGCTTAAGTTTGGAAGCTAACTTATTGACATACGCCGGACGTCGTGGGAAACAATGGTCGGGAAGAGCAGAGTTTACCAATCTTGTCCTGTATTTTTGGAATTTGCAATTGCGTGTCCTACCCTCAATGATTAAGCTATGCTTTTGCTTGCAGATATGATTTTATTTTATTTTTAAAAGCCAGGTACCCAGCTTAAAGAAAAGCGAGCTACGACGCACAGGAGAGCATGGCGATGGGGATAGAGATGAAGCTGAGGCGAGCTAGCCGCGTCTATCGCCCCTCGGTCGGTCGTTATTTCAATCGTGCCTTTTTATTCTTCTCTTCTCAGCGAATTTTTTTTCTTAACATTAATTGATTAAACCCTTCATTCGATTCAATCTATGGCATTGCATAAATAATGCACTGTGTTCGTGATAATTATGTTTCCCCCGTCTTTCGGAGTCGAGAGTCGGGGCACGAAATAGAAATGTAACAAGTCTGTGAACAGGAAGTGGTGGAAGGAGTGGTGGTGATAAGCAGTGGAACAGCGATATCTCATCAGGGAGTCCGCGTCACTATCGATGGTCGTGTTAATTTACAGGTAGGGAAATGATTAAGGATTGTCTAAACTTGTAGCAAACGGCACACTGGCAGCGCTTCGGTCATGTGTTTATTTTACTAAAGTTTCGTAATTTCAATTCTGCAAGTGGTTAATTTTCCTTTTTCATTGAATTTATACAATTTAAGCAATTTGAAAATCTAAACTTCCAACATTTTATTTATAATTTTCGAAATTTTAGTACAATAAATATCTATCTGGAGCGCTGCTCGAAAGCTGCTGTATGCAACAAGTTTAAACAACTGCGGTAGCGGTGGCGGTAGCGCTCTGGCAAGTGTTTATTTTGTTATTTTTTTAAAATTTAAGATCTGAGTGCTGTAATCTCAATTTTGCAACTGGTCAGATTGTATCTATTATCAAATTTATATAATTTAAGCAGTTTCAAAACTGAAATGTCAACACTCAAATTTCAAAATTTTAAAATTTTAACGAAATAAGCGCCTGACTGGAGCGCTGCCTGTCAGGTGCCGTTTGCTTAAAGTTTAGACTACTCCCAATTTTATAGTCGTTTGCCATTCATGTCAGTCAGTCAGTCCACCTGAGTATTGTGTCGACATTATATGGTTGGTTGATTTGCAGCTTAGCTCTGGGACCATTGGAGTGATCGAATCGCTTTACAGTTCTTTAAAACCCCTGCACATTATGTAAGTGCGAGTTGCTTGTACACTGTATTTGACAAATTTTTAACAAAAAAATGTGATTGCATTTGGATAGGGCTAGAATTTGGATGTATCTATTGCATTATAAAGCAGAATACACAGATGCACACTGTTCCAAAGGCGACTTTGATTTCTCGTAGGCATAAAATGGACAATTTAGTATTTTCGCATAAATATAAGAAACAATCCTATCAAGGTCTGTGGACTGTGGCTTAAAATGGACACTTCAGTATTTTTTCAAAAATATATAGTCTGATAAGAAACAATCCTATCAATTTCTGTGGACTATGGGGCACATGCCATGTGGGAGCACGTACCATGTGGACTTCAGATGGTCTGGATATCGCACTATGAAGTCATGCAAACATATGCTCTACTATCCCACAAAAGCAGTATTTTTTTTTCTTTTCAATAAAATAAATTTGGTTACAAAAGTAATATAATAAACTGCATTGCAATTTTACATGTTAGGGGAATTTACATAAAACAACATGCAGTTTAGATTTATTTGTAGTTTTCTCTTGTGCTGGTCAATATCTTCACATTATGTAGCATTAGAGAGTTGTTGCTTTGTGTTTTAGGTCTTTCAAGGACTGCATGTTTTATCCAATTTAGGTGGATAATGACAATGCTACCAGCTTTCAAATTAAAGCAAAACCCTCTAATTTTAAATTCTACTTACCTCAGCCATATATATATATCCTCAATTATATATATGTGATTGAATAGGCCTCATCCATATTACATCATTACTGCATTCCTGCAATATCTCAACAACCCAAGTAGTGGTATTGGCAGTTATGCATATTGCCTTGCAAGATTTGAACATGGTTCTCCACATTGGGAGATCATGTCTTTAACCACTTGAGCTCATGCCATTCAATTACTCATCCAAATATGTTGTTTATCTTTGTTTGGGATATCTTTATGGTGGAAGGGTGTTGTATAGAAGCAAAAAATGATTACCATAATATTTTTTGATTACTCATATCTGAAAAATAGAAACAAGATAGATGGCTCCAAAGCTGTGCATCTAGACTCTTTACTGGATTTACAGATTAGATTGTTACAAAGATCGTTGGAATAACTCATTTTTCAGTTTGAATAATCGTAAAATCCATTTCATTATGGATACCTACACCTCAAATGTATAAATACATTATTACAGCAATGCCAAAGATCATTGCAGCCTTTTTTGTGTTCATATCATTTGGTATCAAACTGTTTCAAATGGATGAATACAGTTGAAGGAAGCCATTCTTCTATCATGAACGTGAGAGACTCTAGAAAGATTTGCTGATCAGTCTGGGAAGGAGATAAACAGCACGAGTTATTTTGTAAGATTTGTGTTTGAAATATTGCATTTGAAGGAGATATTTTCCCATCCCATGTCCAAGATAAATATTGAAGGATCTGTAAAGACATGCATGTAAAGGGCGTTTACATCAAGGTGAAGTGCAGAACGAGGTTGTAAAGACAAACATTTTCAATGTTGGAGACGTCCAACAAATGGCATGCCCTCTTCATAGTTGAAGATTAAATTTGAAGGGGGGAAGCAGTGGATTTATCAAAGCGATGATTATTGTGAATTTTTGAACTATTCTCTGTGAGTGAGTGTACCCTAGGCCATCTCCAAAGTGTTAAGGGCAATTGCACTATTTGTCTCAAGTGCTGCCATCAGCATCAAGCAGATTGTTTAGTGAATGCAGAATATCATTGTTAGAAGTGTTGTCATCAGTATTTGGAAGATCACCAACACAATTTATTCTCAAAAGACAAGCTTGTAGGTTGTGGAAATAAAGAGGAGAGTGCTGTTGAAGGTGTTTTACATTCCCAATATCTGTGTTTTGAGTGTTACATTTGTGAAGGAAGTGGAACAAATATAGCCCGTGTTTTTAACAAGTTTCACATGAAAGAGAGGAAATACGTCAATGTGAATGCAACCATACTTGCTAGAGGGGACACATCCTATGTGAACCCCGAACCCCATCCCTTGAACAAGTGGCGTCTTTTGACGGCCTTACGTCTGACCTTGTTTTCATAACGGTCGTAATATCACATTGGTGATTGCATTGGAGAAGCATTTTTGCAAAGGAGCTGATCTTACACCAACATACATTTAGTGTTGCCATCAACACTCAACTTGAGAAGCAAGGCCGCATTTGGTGAGTTTGTCATTGTGGAGGCACACTTGTACATTCCATTGAATTTTTGTAGACATTGTAGTCAAATGAACTAAATTCTCATAAAATCAAGTGGTATTTGTACAAATGAGACAGGCTCAAATTAGCCTGTAACAAGAAAGAACCTAAGATAGTCAAACAAAATCTATTCGACTATCTAAGCTAAATATAGGCTAACAAATTATTGTTAGCATATTAATCAAATAATGCAATAACAATATACACTATACACCTATAGCCTAACATCCCCCCCTTATTACATTATTTGATGTACATAGAGAGTTGCGAAACAACTCAAATTTGACACGTGCAAGTGCCTTAGTGAAAATGTCTGCAACCTGTTCATCGGTGGGAATGTACTGGAGCTGAATCTTGTGCTTTGGAACTTCATCTCGAATAAAGTGACATTGAGTGTCAATATGCTTTGTTCGTTCATGGAACACTGGATTCTTGACAAGTTTCAAAACACCTTGGTTATCGCAATTCAAGTGTATTGGAAGATTCTTTGGAAGACCCATACTTGAAAGAATGCGACGTAACCATATCGCTTCACACACTGCTCCTCGTGCTGCGCGATATTCTGCCTCTGTAGATGAAAGTGCAACAACTTGTTGCTTCTTGCTGTGCCAAGAGACAGGACCAGATCCAAGATGAAATACGTATCCTGACGTTGATTTTCTGTCATCTATAGATCCAACATAATCTGAGTCCGTGTATCCTTGCAAGAAGAACTTATCATTCTTCTTGTAATCCAGGCCATATTCTGGTGTGCCACGGACATAGTGAAGAACTCGCTTTACTGCCTTCCAATGACTGACCTTAGGTTCCTGCATGAACCTCGAAAGATAGCTTACAACAAAGCTGATATCCGGCCTGGTATTCGTCAGATATATGAGACTCCCAATCAACTGTCGATAGAGAGTTCCATCTACCTGAGGAGAGTTGTCGTATCGAGACAGTTGTAGCCCTGTTTCCATTGGAGTTGCTTTTGGCTTACAATCTGTCATTCGATATTTTTCAATTAATGCCTTGGCATACTTCATTTGTGTAACCTTGATGTGGTTCTTTTTCTGCACAATTTCTAAGCCAAGACAATAATGGAGAAGTCCTAGATCTGTCATTTCAAATGACTTTTTCAAGTCACCCTTCACTGCTGCAATCATCTCTTCTGAACTGCCAGTGATGATCAGATCATCTACATAGAGCACAAGGATCACTATTTCAGAACCAACTTTCTTGAAATAGAGATTGGCATCTGATGGACTTCTCTTGAATCCATGCTGCAGAAGGTGATTATCAATCTTTATGTACCAAGCTCTCGGAGCTTGTTTCAACCCATACAAGGACTTGATCAGTTTGCAAACTTTTTGTTCTTGTCCTTGTACAACAAATCCTTCAGGTTGATTCATGTACACTTCTTTTAAATCACCATTTAAGAAGGCACTCTTCACATCCATCTGATGAAGCTTCCATCCGAACTGTGCTGCCATTGCACAGAGTACACGAATGGTAGTCATTTTTGCAGTTGGTGCGAATGTCTCTTCATAGTCTATGCCTTCTTTTTGAGCATAGCCCTTTGCAACAAGGCGGGCTTTATGCTTATCAATAGTTCCATCTGCCTTATACTTGACTTTGTATACCCATTTGCAGCCAATGGGTTTCTTACCAGTAGGCAGATCAACTAACTCCCATGTTTTATTCTTCATAAGAGACATATTTTCAGCATCCATAGCTGCCTTCCATTGAGGCACACTAAGGGCTTCTTGCACTGAAGTTGGTTCATGCTCCACAACTGTAGTCATAAAATCTGATTCACTCTTGTCTTCTTCTTCTTCATCATCTGCATCTTTTGCATCTTCGGCTTCTTCTCTTTCTTGACGAGACATACTTCGAGTACGTGGCCGATCTGAAGTGAGATCAGGTGGTGCATCCAATTTTGCGTCTCTCATAGTGCTAGTATACCATTTTGGAGTTTTCTTCTGTTTTGGGGGAGTCCTTGCCTTAGGCTCCTCAAAATCCAGGTATATAGCAGGAGATGTGTCTTTGCTAGTTTCTGGTGTATCCAACTTGGGAGCTTCGTCGAATACCACATCTCGACTTATATGAATCTTCTTGGTTTTAGGGTCAATCAATCGATACCCCTTGGATTCTTCATCATAACCAAGAAAGATACATTGCAGAGTTTTCTCATCTAACTTGTGCCTTTTCTTCTTTGGAATGTGCATGAAGGCTTTGCATCCAAATATCCTTAGATGAGAAATGGAGGGCTTTCTTCCACTCCATGCTTCTTGTGGTGTGACTCCTTGAAGAGCTTTTGTTGGTGCTCGATTCAAGAGATACACAACAGTAGTGACAGCTTCTGCCCAATATTGTTGCCCAAGATGTGCACCTGTGAGCATACATCGAACCATCTCCATGATGGAACGATTCCTCCTTTCAGCAACTCCATTTTGTTGAGGGGTATAGGTTGTAGTAAGCTGTCTTTTTATCCCATGTTTAGTGAGATATTTTGAAAACTCATTGGAGGTAAATTCCCCCTCGATCTGAGCGGAGGGCCTTGATTGAACATCCTGATTCTTTCTCAACAAGCTTCTTAAACTGCTGAAAATACGAGAATGCATCTGACTTCAGTTGTAGAAAGAAAACCCACATCTTTCGTGAGTAGTCATCAACAAACAACTGAAAGTACTTCTTTCCACCACAACTGTTTGGCATTGGTCCGCACAGATCGGTGTGTATCAACTCCAATGGTATTTTGGCTCTTGAAGAGCTCAATTCAAATGGTACTCGGTGTTGCTTCCCTGCTAAGCAATCCGAGCAAACAGGCAAAGTATGGGAAAGGTTTGGCAGACCTAACACCATCTCATGCTTACTCAATTCGAGTAGATAGCCTGAACTTAGATGCCCATACCGTTTGTGCCATAAGGAAGTAGCTTCTTTTGAGTTGGCAGCCATGGCAACATGAGGAGTATAGATAGCATCTAATACAAACAAACCATGTTTGTAGGAAGCCGTTGCGATATGTTTACCCTTCTTGGTAATGAAGCAACGCTTTTGTCCATTAACAACTTTGAAGTCAACCACCATATGTTTATCCAGAATTTGAGGCACGGACAACAAGTTGTTGGCCAATCCTGGTACATATAGGACCTTCTCAATTTGGCATTTTCCATCGGGAAGAGTTACTGAAACATTGCCTTCTCCTTGGACTTTATAGGTCTTATCATCGGCAATTGTTACCGGTTTGCCTTCTTTTGCCTCAAATGTGTCAAACCACCTTTTGTCACCAGTCATGTGTTTGCTGGCACCAGAATCAATATACCAAACATTATCTTTCTGTTTGGGATTTGTTTGAGTCATGAGCACCTTGTGTGCCCTCTCAGAATCTGAATCTGATTCTTCTATAGCAACATTTCCCTTTGGTTGTCTATTTCTTCTTCGTGGTTTGTTTTGGCCCTTTTTCTGTTGTGGTTGCTTGTTCTTGAACCAACACTTGTTGGTGTCATGATTGTCCATCTCACAAATATTGCAGTACCTCTTCTGTTTTTGAGGTGTCTTTTGTGAGGAATTGGTGTTTGAACCCTTCGAGGAAGATCCCTTTTGAAAGTAGCCTTTTTGCTTATTTCCAGATTTCTTAGAAAACAATGCATTGTTGGACACTTCATCTCTTTGGTTGTTATCTGCTTCATGTTGTTGAAGCAAATTAACTAACTCTTCAAAAGAGACTTGTCTATTAGACACTTGAAGGGAAGTGACCATCATTCTAAAGGAATCTGGTAAAGCTCTCAAAATGATTGAGGTTAAGAGCTTATCTTCTACTTTCTCACCCATTGCATGCATCTTAGCTCTCAGTTCAGCAACTCTGCAAAGAAACACTTCTACACTTTCTCCATTTTTCATGCTAAGAGTGTGAAGTTGGGATTGAAGGTTAAGGATCGTGGCTTGATTCCTTCCCTCATATATTGTGGACAATGTATCCCATGCATCTTTTGCGTGCTCCTTTTCACAAATGTGCGGTTGAACTTCATCAGCAGTGGCAAGAATTATGATCATCAGTGCTCTCGCATCGACATCATCATATGCTTCTTGTTTATCATCTATTGTAGTTGGGCGTTTGACTTTTCCAGTCACAACATCCCACATCTTTTCAACCTGCAATATTGCTCTCATCTTTGTTTTCCATGGAGCAAAATTTGGACCTTTGAGAAGCTGTGAATCTGACAAGTATGCTTTAGCAATGGCCATTGTGAGGGTTCCTTATAACACCAAATGGTCCCCCTTTCTTTATACCGCTAAAGCAATATTGAAAGGGATTCACTCTATCTTTGACACTTGCTTAAAAAACCTTCCGCATACGTAGGGCGCCAAGTCCCTTAAATACTTGGAAGAATTTTTAGTTGGAGGATTTACGCCAAGCAATAGTAGTGAATGGGGTAATAATGGAGTGAATATCAAAAAATTGGCTTTCCTTATTTCTCCCCGACGATTTATAGAGAACAATAGCTCAGACGTCGTTGTTGCAGCTATATTAGGCGTTAGATACAATAGCCCAAAGCACGACAACATCACCTGTAAGTGTGGGCCAGAGGTACCGTAAATACCGAACGCTGCTTTGTGCAATAAATTGCACAAAAAATAGGTATAAATTTGGGGTCTTTTGCTACCACAATATGTATATTTTTTGAAAAATAATTTGAAAAAACTTGTATTAAAACAAAGATCATTTACAAGTTGGGATGAGACTTTTCCCAGCCTTAGCCAAAGAGAACACATGTTTACAACAGTGAAAGAAGATTTGCATTGGAGCCAAATCTCTTAAACCATATTTCTACAATGAATGTTCACCTGTTTAAAACTATAAAAGAAGATCTACATTGAAGCACAAATCTCCTAAACAGTATTTCTGGAATGGTTATCCAAATTAGCTAAGCACTGGATTTGCTCACCAACTTGCCTAATCATCTCATCCTCAATAGCCATGTCACCGTGCCACTGAACCCCTACCTCCTTCTTAGTACCCATCTTAGCCAGGAAGTTTGCCACTTTATTTAGATCTCTACTCACATAAACTGGAATCACATCATCTAATTCCCTCCATAATTCCTTAATTTGAGTGACAAGAATCATCAACCTCCATGTTTTCAAAGCAAATTTCCTCATGCAATCTAGAGCTCCAACCATTATTTGAGAATCTGATTCTAGGATTATCCTCCTGTGACCTTGTTTTACTGCCCAAATAGAAGCAGATTTGATAGCTAAGGCTTCTGCTTCATTGTTTGTGGCTCTTCCCAAGCCTTGCAGTTCCCAATAGAGCATTGTTCCAACATGATTCCAGCAAACCACTCCAATTCCAGCTCTACCCGGATTGCCTTTTGTAGCTCCATCAGTATTAATTTTAATCCAACCTTTTGGGGGTGGTTTCTCTGTCCTGCCCCTCTTGCACTTCAAATTCCTTCTCCATTGCCCCAATAACAACCTGAGTTTCCTCTTTAGCATAGACTGCCACAGTTTCTGTGACTTTGCTCCAAATGACCTGCCAAACTCCATCTAAAGAAGAAAAAGTTTCTCTAAAAATTCTGGCATTTCTCTCCAACCACACTTGCCACCAAATGAAGTTTAATCCAAGCTCCCAACCAATACAAAGAGCTTTAGATTTAAATCTACCCCTCTTCCATATTTCCCAAATATTAATCCGATTCAAATCACCATTAACTTGAATTTTATAATATAAAAACCATCTCTCCCAGATCTGGCGCATGAATGGGCACTCAAACATCAAGTGATCAGTTGTTTCCTCACTCTTGTAGCATAAAACACATTGAGATGGACCAATGATTCCCCTACATCTGATATTATCAAAAGTAAGAATTCCATTATGCATGAACTGCCAAGCAAAAAAGTTTACTTTCGGCCAACCCTTGGACTGCCAAATCTTTCTCCAATCCTCAACCTGATATGTATGAGGAGGAGGCTCTGGAAGAATCTTATCATATCCATCCTTCATTGTGTAGACACCAAGGCTCCCATAGCCCCAAGCTAATTCATCCTCCTCATCTCTACCTGTGAGAAATCTTTCTGCCAGGATTTTAGTCATGATGGGTGTCAAATCCGGAGGGATTGAAATTGGCCACTCATCCAACTTCTTAAACTGCTTAAACTTATAATCCCCCAGCTGACTAGTGTTGAAATAACTTTCAATTTGGACCCACCCCCTGGTTTCTATGGCTGTTTTTATTGGTTGCAGTTCAGGAAATTCAACAATGATAGGTGGGTATTGATCCCATGAATCTGTCCAAAATCGTGCCTTCTCCCCTCTCCCCACTTTCCAAAATAATCCATCTTTTACTACCTAAGATCCTAACTTGAGAGCCTGCCACACTAAGGATCCATTACCATCCAAAGGGAAACGACTCACCTCATTTGGGTTTACCTGTCCCAAATATTTACTAGTTAAGATTCTACTGAATAAAGAAGTTGGTTGGGAAATCCACCTCCAGTAAAGCTTTCCAGCCAAAGCTTTATTATTTAACTTTGATCTTCTCAGTCCCAAACCTCCTTTTACCTTGGGCTGGCTTACTTTCTCCCAACCTGCCATAATATGAATATTTCAATGCATAAAACAGAAAATTAAATGCATATTACAATCTCATCATGCCCACAGATTTTTGATTTTTTGAAGGTGTCGGATTCCACCGAAAATGCACCTTTTTACAATGCCAATTTTTTTCAAAATATTTTTGCAATAAATTTTGATTTGCAAAATGATATTCACAACTTTGCCCTTGTTTTGAATGTGATTTGCAAAAAACAACAAAATTTTGTGTTGCCCCCCTTTGTGTTTTGGTTTTGCAAAATAACAAGGTTTGTGCAAAGTTTTGAAGCTTCGGTTTGGAATTTTGATGCACCTTAATTTTTGCAAAAAAAAATCATGTCATGTTTTTTTGAATTGTATGATTTTTTTTGTTTTGCAAAATTGGTTGCTCTCTTCAATTAAAGTTGCATACAAGTTTTTGAATTAAATAAATTAATTGAATCAAATAATTAATTACATTAACTAATTAATTAACTAATTAATAAAAAAATTAATTAATTAATTAACTAATTAAAAAACATTAAAAATTATATAATTAATTAACATAAAAAATGGTAAAAAACTTTTAAAAGCAAACAAATTGAGAAAAAAATTGGGGGTTTTTAGTACCAGGGAGAGCTCTCCGGCTCCTTCAATTTGCGTGAATTCCAACAGTGCCAGCAAAGTCAACCAACACATAGTCAAACGACACGGTCAACCCATCGAACGCAGCGATTCCTCGCGGTCAATGATGGTCAACCAGAGCAGAGCTTCTTTTGCCCAGAGCATCCTCCTGATTTTCATCTCGCGATGAATGTGGGACAAAACAGATTTCCCACATAAAAAAAATGAACTTCCTCCCTGTTAAAAAAAATAACGCCGACGAAATTTGAACCAACGACCAAGTGGGGAGCAACGCCTTATCTTGCATGGTCGGATCGACTGAGTTGAGCAGCTTGTCGAGAGCAATGAAACACGAGTATATTTAAATTGAGCTAGCAGCTGCAAAAAAAAAAAAAAAATTCTTCTCCCTCCACTTGGTGCATGCAAGTTGGAGGGTTCTCCGAGGCGTCCGTTTGGGCGGAATAACCTTAGAAAAACAAAATTTAATTTTTCATTTTCGTTTGCGCTTTGTGATCAGCTTCTACGAGGGATATCGCTTTTCGACAAAAACCAGATCAGATTTGCAAATGGATTTCACTGACAAAATTTAGATGATTTCGTCGACGAGCAGGGAGAAGACCGGTTGCATTGGTGCCTTTCAAATCGATTGGATTGGAGATCGGGGCGCGACGATCTTATTCTACTTGCACGCGATCAGATTGTCCTCCAAGCGCGATTTGAGCAGCGATCAGATCAGACATCTACGACAGATTGCCGTAGTGTGGCTGTGTTTGACGATTTGATTTCTCCTTGCGGGGGTCCTTTGCGCACCGCGAACTTCAGGGTTCTGGACGTGCGAGCAATAGCGTCTGCGGCGGGAAATCACAGCAATCGGCCTGCGTGGGAGCGACCGCGGGCGGCAGTCTTTTTTTCCCAATTTTTTTTTAACTGAAATAGGAAGTCAGCATAACGGGGGCGACAAACAGGGCCAATTGGGCCTCTGTTTTTTTATGAATTTGTCACTGAAAATTATTGCAGCATTGTGATTAGACCTTCAGTTTGTCTATCTACTACAAAATTTCCAGCTCCTTAGTCTAGTTGCAGGCTGGCCAATATGAGCACACAATCAGCTGGCAGGGAGACAAAATAGCATAGGTTCCATTAATAAGAATTTGCATTGATACCAATATAGTCGAATGAACTAAATTCTCATAAAATCAAGTGGTATTTGTACAAATGAGACAAACTCAAATTAGCCTGTAACAAGAAAGAACCTAAGATAGTCGAATAGAATTTATTTGACTATCTAAGCTAAATATATTCTAACAAACTATTGTTAGCATATTAATCAAAAAATGCAATAACAATATACGCTATACACCTATAGCCTAACAGACGTTAGTTTTGTACTATCAAACATGGAAGCCAATGCCCTTGAAGTTTTGTTGCTTGATTCCCAATTGTTGAAGCGGAATAACTATTTCGCTTGGAAGACGAAACTTAAGATTCAGCGTGAGTTTGAAGACTTGTGAAACATTGTCTTGGGAGCCACATGGAGACATGCCACAAATCTTGACGAGTAGAGGAAGTTTGATAAGGCGAATTAGAAAACTGGATTCATCATCATGTTCGGTGTATTCGATGAGATACAACCTTACATCCTTGATGCCATGATAGCCAAAGATGTGTGGGATAAACTTTGCACAGTATTCGAATCCAAGAACAAGAACCAAATTCTTTACTTACAAAGTTAGTTGTGCCATTTGAAGATGAAAAGTGGTGAGAAGTTAAGGCTTTTTTGAGGAGGATTGTTGAGGTGTGGGCCTTGCTCATTAGGCGAAACCATGTCTAATGACATTCTTGTGACCATTGTCCTGAGAGCTTGCAACCTACATTTGGTGTTTTAGTGATGACCTTGAATAATACTAACCAGAGTTCGTACTTGGAGGCTTGTTAATTTGCTTCAATAGGAGGAAGCCATTCATGAGACGAAGTCATAAAAGGAATGATCCCTAGTCACACATCAGAAGGGTAAGAAGTCAATTCGGTCAAATAAAAGTGGCAGATACCCAAAGTAGTAGCAACAACAGAGAGGGCACAATCAGTAGCAGGAAGGAAACTATTCTCGTTCCAATGTGAGTTGTCATAATAGTGGGAAGTCGAGGTTTGTACTTAAAGATTGTAAATACAACATGTTCCCATAGGGTTCTTTTGGCAAGAACTAGCAGTAGGCATCAAGAGGAAAGCATAAGGGTCGTCAATAGAAAAGGAGGATTGTGCCCCAATGCAAATATAGCATTGTTGCAAAGGACACAAATTATGAGGATGAAGAGTTTGTCTATACAACACAATATCCTAATGCAATTCCTCAAACCTCGCCCAGTTTGGTTTGTTAATCCCAAAGGCTACTGTTGGCCACGGATCCGCCACCTGGGAAGGACTTGGTGTGTCAA
Organism: Wollemia nobilis; assembly: GCA_028583015.1. Taxonomy (NCBI): domain Eukaryota; kingdom Viridiplantae; phylum Streptophyta; class Pinopsida; order Araucariales; family Araucariaceae; genus Wollemia; species Wollemia nobilis. Next base: position 2,110,113 of record JAQPPZ010016361.1, read on the forward strand.
TGCGCCCTAGACCCGCAGACCAACATTGAAAGGCCGGGAGGAAGGGATGCCTCCCGTGCCAATCTTCTGAGAAGGCCGGCTCCTTTCCTAACCTACTTGGGGGTTTTAGATAAGGGTGTAGGAAAGAGATTAAAAAAAAGGGGGTAAAGGGAATTGGAAAGAGATTGAAAAAGATAAGGGAGCAGGAAAGAGATGTAAATATCATGTGTTTCGGGTGGGGGAGAACAAGCGACACGATCGCAAATTTGCATCCGAACCAACAACAATTAAAACAAAGCATGTAACAGAAATTGCAGCTGCTATTCTACCCTATGTATCCTTCTGTTTAGTATTCCAGATCCAAATAATCACCAATGCCCAAATCCAGAGTTCAGAATTCAGACAGACAGAAATATAAATGGACATGAAGCAGAAATACTAGCGGAAGGCAATATAAAAGGTGACTGCGATTCTATCCTATGTATCCTTTATCTATGCATTCCAGGAATACTTAATCATCAAATACTGGAGTCCAGAGTTCAGTACAACAGTAAGCAATGAAATAAGAAACATGAGGCAGAAATGACAAGGAGAGGCAGCATAAAAGACAGAGACAAGAAGCAGAGCCAAGGATGCTTTGAATTAATTAGAAGGTGGTCCGTCACAGCAGAGTCCTCTAGCAATATGTTCCCCCCCTTTTACAATGATGTGGTGCGGCTATTTATAGCGCAGTTTCCCCCCAATTACAATCCTGGGCACGAAATCCCAGAGCTGACAAAAGCTGACAAAAGCGACGAAAGAGCTGCTGATGTTGACTCCTACAAATAGGGGTTGTACTGGCAACAAGGTCCTCCTGAAGACTTGGCAACTACGTGGCAGTGCGGTTGATGAAACTTCGAGTCAGCATGAATGCGGGTAGCTGTGGTAGATGGAACTTTGCATCAGCTTAAATGGAGGCAGCTGGCGTAGGTAGTGCAGCCCATGCTTGTCCTTTATCCTGTCATATCTTGGTCCGAATCCCGAGGCTGAACACTTGTCAGATTCTGGTGAGTGACACGTGTCTGCCTTGAAAGGCAGTTTGTCCAACTTCGCCCGGGATCAGAGCGTTGTCGGGTAGCGCAGGCGGGAAACAACGCAGTTGGGGAGGCCTCCGTGCCTTAGCCAATTTCTGGCTTGCTTGATGAATCTTACCCAACTGCGCACCGGTCAAAGGGCGCACCCCGACTTCGCTGCGAAGTCGGGTTGCGCACCGGTACTTAGGCTGATTTTGCCGTTGTTCGGACTGCGCACCAAAAGGGGAGCGCACCCCGACTTCGCTGCGAAGTCGGGTTGCGCCCCAGCACTTAGCCAAATTTTGCAACCACTGCTTCCCTAGTGTGCACAGGAAGAAGAGCGCACCCCGACTTCGCTGCGAAGTCGGGTTGCGCTCCCACACTTAGTCAAATTTTGCTCCGTTTCAGCCTGCCTTCGCACTTCGCATCCCCTGCTGCGCACCGACTTGAGGGCGCACCCCGACTTCGCAGTGAAGTCGGGTTGCGCTCTCATGCTTAGCAAAATTTCTGTTCAGCTCTCCGCACTTCGGCTCCCCAAGTGTGCACAAAATTAAGGGCGCAACCCGACTTCGCTGCGAAGTCGGGTTGCGCACCTAACACTTAGAAAATTTTGGGCCTTTGTATGAGCGCAGTTGGGAGGCTGAGCGCAGTCGGGAGGATGAGCGCAGTCGGGCGGGGCCCAACACTTAGTCAATTTTTTGGCCCAAAATTGAGCTTCTTGGTCCTGCTTCCCGGGGCCATAACTTTTGATCCGCTGACCCGATCGCCTATTATAATATATCGTCGGAAAGCTAGCGAGAAGATCTGCAATGATAAAATATCCAAAGCTTATTTCATCCCTTTTATCGCCCCCGTTTATGGCCCGTGAAAACCTGAACACCTCCGCATGCTCTTCACCGCTTTAAAGCTCCATACTTAGGCCAAAGTTTATCAAAAAATTTAATGTGGCAAAATTGCCAACAGCTACCAAACATATGACAGGCTAGAAGGAATGGTTTGTGTCTGTTAATCATTTCTCTTACCATGGGCATGTAACTCTTGGTGACAACTGTTGTAGGTATCGGTGATGTTTCCTTGGATCTTGATTCTCATACTTGTCGCATGACCAATGTTCTTGACGTGCTTGGCTCATGAAGAACTTACTTTTTGTAAATCAATTGCTTGATCATAATTTGAAAGCTGAGTTTGATAGAGAGGAGATAAGAAGCCGTCTCATTGGAGACAAACCCATGGTTTCTACAATTGTTGCCTTTGCTTTTGGCATTGGCAAGATGTTTAAGCTTGCAGTTGTGTTGTTTAACAACCAATCTTTAGTAGCTAAGGCTGATGATGCTGCCTCTCTTTGGCATTGGCAATATGGCCACCTCAATTTCGGCTATTTGAAAGCACTTCACAACCATGCTATGCTGAGAGGCCTTCCCTCACTTAGCAAATCTAGTGATATTTGTTTGAGTTTTTTTTACGAATATTATGTCATCTTGATGTAATCATAAATCAAGGAGTTATGGGCAGTTACAAAATTAGTTGTAACCGAAGACCTCTCCATTCTTACTTCTTGTTTGTATGTGCACACTTATATGATCAATGCAAATTTTATCGCAACTAATTTGCGTTCATAACATTTGACATCACAACTTCTACGTTGCAAAGTTGAGACCGGTGTTGCAGAGTAGAAACAACTTTTGAAGTTCTTGTCTGTCTTGGCCAATCCAGGAGTTGTGGACAAGAGTTGAAAACTTCTTGGCCAGTCAAAAAAACAATCTAGTGATTGTGAATTCACATGAGGAGAAGGAAGATCCTACCAAACCGATTGCAGGAGAGAATTTCTTTTTTGTTCTTGTTTTGTTTTGTCTTTATGGGTTTGGAGTTGAGAGAGAGTTTGTCCAGCCAAGTACGTTGGAGTAGTCTAATGTCTAAGACTTGTTGGTGTGAGACATGTACGTCAAGAAAGGAGAACCATCATTGTAGGTTATCTTCATTCCAAGTGAAGAGGTCATTTGATGTTGAGTGAAGGACTTTCAAATAGAAGGTGATCTGTCGTAAAGGGGCATTCATCGAGTCATTTGAAGAGACATAAGGTGATTGAGTGAAGTAGTGCAAAGAGGAGTGCTATTTTTACCGTCAAGAGTGGAGCATAAGGCCATCCCAATTTTGAATAAGGCTATCTAGAGAAAGACCACATGGTGGAGACATAAAGGCTATTTGAAGTACATTGCCATGGGTTATCTAAGAATAGTGCAGGCTGTCAAGGCGAAGGAAGGAAGGTACGTCTGAAGGAGAGTGTAGCCATCATCTTGAATGTGCAAGGCCATCATCAAGTGGTAATAAAGTTGTTCGATGAAGGGATGATGCTGTCTCGTATGTCACTGAAGGGCTGTTATGTAGAAAAAGCTGTCCAATGTAGTTGAAGGGGAGAGCGTAAACAAGTTTAGAGGGCTGTTTAAACTATTTGTGAAATGGTCGTCTACGCTATTTCAAAGGGCCATCATCACATTGAATAAGAGAGGTTAGTTTGAATGTTTGCACAAGGGCCATCTAACTGCAACGCCAGGCCATTTAAAAGCTAAGGTTGTTTGAAGTGGAGTTTGCACCGATAGGTGAAGCCATTTGAGCATGGACTATCAGACATTGAGTAGATTGAAAACCATCCAAAGTGTACATGAAGGCCGTCATTGAAATTGAAATAAAGATGTTTGGATGGTACATGCATCAGAGGCTTTGAGTCATCCATAATGGAGGGAACATTTGAATCCCGTTTGAAATCATGCTAAAGGAAGGCAATACTGGTGATAGTGGTGCATCTTCAAGGTGTTTGAGGGTGTGCACAACCTGTAAATTGTTGAGTTGCATGTTGAAGGGTATTACTGAAGGAAGAATAAAATGTTTTTCAAGCTCTTAAATAAACCCTAACTTACACCTACAAACCTTAGTCATTTGATTGACAATTAACGACAACGATGCATTGATTCTGCTCTAATGATTGTTTTGACCTGGATGACGTCATCATGCTAAAGGGCGCACATTTCTTTTTTGGAGGCACAAGCAAATATATATTCCACATGCATTGTGGGTAATACCTTGGAGTTTTTATGTACACCTTAGCGCCTATCAATAATCGAAGCCACGTGAAGGTTGGAAGCAAATTAGACTTTTCCTCCCTTTTGACCTTGATTGGAATATTCCTTGATTTGTCCATGATTTAGTCGGAGATTGACTTCCACCCCATATATTTTTTGCTTGGCTAAACTAGTTGTTTTCTCGCAATTTGAGGCACCTATTTTTTTTGTGAGGATAGGTGTATATATATTTCTTGGAAAGCTATTGTCAAGCCCGATCCAGTGGAATTCATATTTTCATTTTGTGAAGAATAAAGATGGCTGTTAACGCCCTAAGGATGTTGTTGCCTACTTTGCAACTATTGGTGACAACTCTTTCGTAGGGAAGACGAAGTTAAAAATTCACCTTGATTTTGAAGATTTATGGGGAGTGGCATTTGGCATCATGCAAAGACATGTGATTGACTCCAAAGGACAAAGAAAGTTTGACAAAGTAGACTAGAAAGCCTAGTTGATCATATGTTTGGCGTGATTGATGAAATCCAACTATACGTTTGTGATGCAATAACCACCAGATGCATGGGACAAACACAGTACGATGTTTGAATCCAAAAATTAGAACCAAATTCTACACCTATAGAATCAGTTGCATTGTTTGAAGATAAAGAGAGTGAGAAGTTGGAGGGTCTTTTGTGGAGAATTTTTGAGTTGCCGGCATTGCTACAAGTGTTAGGCAAAATTGTTTGTGATGATGTGTTTTTTCCAATATTGCTTTGAGTACTGCCACCTGCGTTCATTGTTTTGGTGATAACTCGTAACGTTACAAACCAGAGTCCAAATTTTGAGACTCTTATAAATTTGCTTCAATAGGAGGAAGCAATTCAAAAGACGTAAGTTGAAGATGAACGTGCTTTAGTCACACATCAAATAGGCAAGAAGCCAATGCAGTTGAAGAAAGGTGGTAGAGCCCCCAACAAACACCAACAACAACAGAAAGGCAAAGGGCATAATTAGCAATTGTAGCAAGGACAATGGAACTTTTTATATTCCAATGTCATGTATTTCATTTGGGGGAAATTAGGACACGTACTTGTTGAACATGGAAATCGGCAAGTGCGATTTGTGCCTTTGACCACAATTCAACAAATGGATGGGGAGGTTTCTCCTCTTGCCAACCTATGGATCTCGGGCTGGTTCCCTTCTACCTTCTATCTAATGCTGAAAACAAAGAAACTATGCAAAAAATGAAAATAACCAATTTGATCTAAGAATGCAGAAAACAAATCTAATCTAATTTGTTTGAGTAAGGGGGTAAGAGAAATAAAATGCAAAATACAATTGAGGCTATAGTGGGGTTTAAATCTGGTGCAATTGGTGTTAGCTGCAAAAGTGAATAACTTCATCGCGTAAGATCTTTGAATACCTCCAACAACAATCCAAGAGGACTAAGAAGGGAAAGGAGAAAGGTCGAAGAGACAATCAAATATGAATGCCACATGCAACTCTTTATTGATTTCACAATTCGAGTTTATAATTCTTACTTCGAAGAGTAGCTCTGGTATTGCTTCTAAGGCCAAAAGACCCTTACAATGAGCATTTAGCTCTTATTTATACTTGAACTTGTAGCCATGAAATGGACTACATACAATGAACCTCGGTGATAATTACGAGGTGATTATATCATTCTTATCTATTTACTAAAAATAGGCATAGAGTGAGGCGCCTGGAAAGCGGGTCGCTCTAAGGGCGAGTCACTCTGAAAGTAGGGAGCTTGGAAAATGGGTCGCTTCAAGAGTGGGGCACTTTGAGAGTGGGGTGCTTGAAGAGCAGATTGCCTGGAGAGCGGGTCAATTTGAGAGTAGGGCACCTAGAGAGCGGGTAACTATGAAAGCGGGGTTCCCTCTTCCAAAAGCTTTATTGATTATTGATTTCTGCTTTGCTTTTTCTTTTGCCTCAGCTTGTGTGACAGACCTCCGTTCAGGGGGCGAGGTCACTCGAAAAGTGGGTTGTTCAAGAGCGGAGTGCTCAGTGAGCGAGACACTTCGACGAGTGGGCGCTTTATGGAGTGAAAAATGTTCAAGGCAAAGTGTCTATGAAATCTGTCTTGGTCCCTTCACATTTTTCATACTAATTGCATGATAGAACTTGTTTTAGAAGTGATGGTAGTAGTCAACTACTACAGTTTTGGTGACTTGTGGGTACGTTAATCTTGATTGACAAAAGATCCCATATGGTGCCTGCTTCTTGGGTGTGGAGTCAAAATTGAGACAACCATGCAACCAAATTGATGCTTCTGAAGGGAAAGAGTGTTAGTGCTTGCAACAACCTGTGGATTGATGAGGGTAAGAATACTAGTATTATGCTGGTGACCTTTAGAATAAGGTCGTGCTTATTAGAGGTGAGGTGGACATAGAAAAAATGAAGCAGATTTGAGAAGTAGAAACAAAAAGAATAGGGAAGAAAAGAGAATAGTGATAGTAGAAAAAACAAAGGAGGTGGAGGTGTAGTGATCATGACGTGAAGTGGGAACCTGAGTGTCTCTTGCGATTTAAAAAAAATAATATATAAATATTTTTGCTTTTTTTATTTATTATTATGATGAGGAATAAAATTCAAATTTAATTAATTAATTTTATGAAAAGTTATATGTAAAGGTACATGAAAATTTGTGCCTCTTCATAATCTTGTAATATTTATATTCGAAAATATTGAATAAGAATATTTGGCTTTGGATTTGCAATTATATATCTTTTTGCCTATATCTTTCTGTATCAGTTGGTATCAGAGCATATTGATCTGCCTGTGGATCAGGGTTGCTTCTAACATGGCCTCAGCCTTCTGTCCATTCAATACGACCGACTGTATTTTTGGACCGTTCGAATGTCAAGGCATTTTGAAATTCAAGGTCTCAGCCTTTTGTCCATTCAACACAACCAACTGCATTTCCTCACCGTTTGGACGCCAAGGCTTTTTTAAACTTTGAGGCAATTTTTATAGGGTAACATGCCCTAGCTGCTGAAATGTACACCTCCAACAACGTTCCTTATGTACAATCCAGCATGCAACACAATCTAGCTACAGTTCGGCATGCATTCCAATGCGCTGCATATTAGCAATTTAACATGTGTTGGATAAATTTATTTATTTATTTTAATTTTTTTTAGCGCACTACAAACAGTGCGCCATACAAGTCACTGTGCGCAATACAGTACATTGTGCGCTGTAGATAGTGCACAATACAGTGCATTGCGCACAAATTAACACGTGCGCTGTAGTGCTCGGGCTCGAGGTGTTTTCCCTACCACGCCCCATCCATCCCCTAGCGCAGGTGTGCAAAGCATGCCACATGCTCCCCTCTCCCCTTCCCGCTACCCCCAGCGCGAGCGTGCCCCTTGCGCACCACGTGCCCTTGTTCCCCCCCTCACCTCACTCCCTGCACGGGCGCACTTTGCGCGCCACGTGTGCCTTCCTCCCCCCCTTTTGCACGACGCACACATTACACATCGCGCCTAACACCCCCTTTTGATAATTAATTAATAAAATTATTAATTCATTTAAAGTATTAATTTTATTTAAAAAATCAATTAAATAATTAATCAAAAAAAACTTTTAATTAATTAATTAATTAATTAATCGAAGGGGAAGAAACATATCAAGTTGAGAAAGAAAAATATCAAACCAAGGGGGAAAAACATTCAACCGAAGGCAAAATTTCCCAATTAAACTTGGGACTTTACAGGGAAAATTATCGTGAGGGAAGAAGCTAGCACCATGTCGCTTAGCCAAGACATCAAAGAGATGGAGATCAAGAGGTTGGCACAGTATATCAAATAGCTATGTGCCCAAATAGCACAGATAGTGTTAGAGCTTGATGTTAAGGACTCCAAGCAGGACGTTAAAGTTGATTCAAACCCTGCTCCATTAGCCAAGAAAATTAGCATTGTGGACAACAGAATTGGCATGATCAAAGCCAATTTGGGGAACAATCTTGGGACTATTGCTCAATCCATGAAGGCCTGTAGACAGGGGTTGAGGTGAGAGCATGAACGGGCAGAAAGTGGTAAACGAATTATACAAGATTCCTTGGATCAGGAAGGGCGCAATTGTGCCTAGCAAACCTTTTCCTATGGTACTTTTTAATGGGACACTTTCAACTCGAGAGGCAACTCCTACTGTGTACGTTGCAGAAGACGATGTTTATGCCCTTGCTTCACTTCAAGAAGTGTCCTCCGTTATTGGCTCAGTGGACTAGAAGCTTGACAATAGTTTGGAAAATGCATTTGAAGGTGAGCTCTTTGAGGATGAGGCTCGTTTCTTCTATCAACCACTTATATCAAGTGTGGGCTATTGTCACTCTATGCAAGCTTGTTATTGAGATCCAAAGTTGAAGAACATATTCTTGGATGGAAGTCCTGCCAAACTAAAGTTAAATGTCGACACTCCTGTTTCTATTGTTCTAGCAATCGAATCCATTGCCGTGAAGGCTCTGGATTGCTTGGAAGGGAATACGATCAATATGTTTTGAAGAATGTTCCTGTGTGCCCCCTTTGCGCGCTTGATGCCACATCATAGGACTCCCCTATGGTCGCCTCCTCCTCCTTAGACTCCTTTCTTCCTATTATTCTGAACGCATTGGGGACCAATGCTCATATTATTGGGAGGAATGTTGAGGAATAAAATTCAAATTCAATTAAATTAAAAATTTAATAAATTATTAATTAATAAACTTTATAAAAAGTTATATGCAAAGGCACATGAAAATCCGTAAATCTTCATAATCTTGTAATATTTGGATTAAAAAATATTGAATAAGAATACTTGGCTTTGGATTTGCAATTATATATCATTTTGCCCATATCTTTTCGTATCATATTATTATTTAAAAAATTACTTAGGGTAGGGGCCCTACGTCCTTGGAGCGAGGCACTCCAGAATAAGACATTTGCCAAGCAGGGCGTTTCAGAATGGGGCACCCAAAGCATTGCACGGTTTTGAGCACAACCTATTCTCTTGACCAACACTGTGTTTTGCTTTTCTTGGGGCATCTATTAAGCTAGAATTGCAAATTCCAGAGCTACTAGACATAGATTTGTATCCCTTTTGTATTTGTGTTGCAACTTCTTTACTCTTGTTCTTGCCCGTCGACAAAGAATCAAACCTTTTCTTAAGCAAAATTGCATCTGCAAGCTGATTTTGCTGATCATCTAGAAAAGCTTGGTGTGTCATAATATATTTGGATTCTCAAAATGGGCTTTGCATGCGTTTGGTCTCCTTTGACAACAACTTCTCCACACTCCAACTAAGGATTATCTTCCCTCTCCCTTTCTAATTTGTGCAATAGAGCAAGTAGTTGGGACAAGTTTCTACAATCTCTGCTATAGCACTCTAGCACTATCCTCGCTATATGACTACTCCTTTGATTTTTTTCCTTAATTTGTCTAGCCATCTTTGTAGCAACATCGTTTGATGGTCAAAGATGGTGCACTTCTTCAACTCGTTTTCTCTCCTATTGTTGTTATTTTCAGCAAAGGCCACTCTTTTCTTACCCTTGATGACCTCCATGGTGTTTTTGCTATGCTATAGAACATGCACAGTCATCGATGACAATGACCTTTATGATTGTTCCTTGCAATCTATCATTTCCTCCCTTGCCAAAATGGGTACTGCTATCAATACTTGAAGTTGAATAAATTTTTTTCTTTGCTTTTATATATATATATATTTTAAATAATTTTTTTCCTTTGGTGGCGGCTAGGGGCCCATGGAGTAGGGCAACCACAAGCAAGGCGTTCTGCCCGGAGCGGGATGCTCTACCATTAATTTATTTTATTTTTTTAAGGGAGGGGCAAAAGTGGTTCACGCTCCAAAGCAGGGCACTTTTTTTTTTTTAATAAGGAAAAACGAGGAGCGGGCCGCATGTTTTAGGGGCAGGGTGCCCGTAGAGCAAGCCGCTCAGATTTTCTATTTTAAAGGAAAAATGGGGAGTAGGCCTGTGTTCCGGTGGCGGGGTGCCCTCGGCGTAGGATGCTCAAATTTTTTTAGAGTAAAGAGGCCATGAAGTCGGCCTAGGGTTGCCTCAAACATTGCTTGTTGATTGAGATGAGTAGTGGGTGTCCTTTTAGACTTGCCAATTTGAAAGCGTTGGCGCTCTTTGTTTGGGTGACTTGATAAGGCCTGGACCACAGAGAATCAAACTTTGTATGTTTGACTAGGCTTGGATTGATCTTCGTCCCACTTCTAGACCAAGTCCCCTTCCTTGATGTCATGTTGTATCGCTTTCCTGTCAAACCATCTCTTCCCTACAACTTGGTGTTTTGCGCACTATGCAAATTCTTTCTCTCTTTCTTCTTCGAGGAAAAGCAATTTGTTCAGCCTAGTTTGTAGTGGTGCCATATTTGTGTCCTCCAGTTCGAGTTGTTGCGAGAGCTGCAAAGATGGGAGTTCCAAGTTAATGGGTAGAACAACCTCTTTGCCATACACCAGTTTGTATGGCAAATGTCTAGTGGATGCTTTTGGGATTACTTTGTTTATCCATAACACCTTTCGTAACTGTGTGTGCCAATTTCTTTGGGATTGTGTGATTGTTCTCTTTAGGATCTTGACTAGATTCTTGTTAGTTGCTTTAGCTTGGCCATTGCCTTGCGGATAATAGTTTGAAGATGTTTTCAACAAGAAATCGTGTTGAAGCGTGAACTTTATCATCTTCCCCCTGGTGAAAACTAATGCATTGTCATTGATGACAAGAGAAGGTACCCCAAAGCAAGTTATGATGTCTTCCAATAGTTGTATCACTGTTTCTTGGTTAGCTTCTTTAACTGGGATTGCCTCTACCCACTTGGTGAAATAATCCGTGGCCATAAGGATCCACCCGTGGAGTGCACTAGAGAGGGGGTTGATCTTACCTATGAAGTCTAAGCCCCATTGCTGAAATGACTTTGAGACTATGATGGGTTGCAGGGGCATTGGGGCCTTCTTTCTCTTCCTCACAAACAAATTACATGACTTACAACCTTTCACCCATTGAAAAGTATCTGTTATGATTGTGGGCCAATAATACCCTACCCTCAAGATTTTGTCGATAGTGTTTTATGCTAAGTAATGTCCTCCTTCATCATGGTAAGCTCTTAGCAAATCGTCTATTCTCTCCCCTTAAACGAATCTTAAGAGGACTCCATCGTACCCTCTTCAGAATAGGATGTTGTTCACTACAAAATAGCTCATTGGTTGTCTCTTGAAACGTTTCCTTTCAATTCTCGTTTTTATCACTTGGGACCATTTTGAGGTACTCCATTACATCATTCATTCATCTCAATATTTGTCCCATGGTTGTATGCCCCTTCGGTTGTTCAGGCTCATCTATAAATGCTACTTGTTCCTCTACACAAGATCGTGCCAAATTCTTGCATAGAGCTCGGCCCTTGATTAGTTTAGTTGGCTTAACCTTGTCAAATTTTTAAATCTTGTTGATCCAATCGACTCTCTTTTCTCCTAATTCTCCTTGCAGGATGGTAGATCTAACAGATTTGACATAAGGATGCACCACAAATACAGTGGTTTTGCTTTGTGAGAGGTAATATTTGAACTTCCTTGGGGCTTTCATTATTGCAAACACTTGCTTTTTTTTTTTTTTTTAAGCGAAAAACCCCTTGTGGGGCCACCTTGGTCTGAGAGACCACGAACAAGGGGTTCTACACCGTCAAAGTCACCCGGGAGTCACACCCAGCCCTGCCCGCACCAACATTATCAATTGGATTTTGGGTACCCAATTCAGCTTTTTGGTAGGGTGGAGATTCGAACCTGGGACCTCCCTTGGAGGATTGTCCTCTCCTCTCCAACTCACCTACAACACTTGGGTTCCAAACACTTGCTTTTCAATGAAAGTGTACCTCTCCTCATAGTTATGCAAGGTTTGGCTCATGAAAGATATAGGATGCTCATCCCTTTGTCAACTTTTTGTATGAGGACTATAGCTATGCCGATGTCTATTTCGAATACATATAGTCTGAAATCCTTTGAGAAGTCTAGATTCACAAGCACTGGAGCTTTGGTGATCGCATCCTTAATGCTTTGGAATGCTTGCTTGCTCTTGTCTATCCAGGAAAAGTTAGCATCCTTTATTGACATTTTTGTTATTGGCTTGACCATCTCGACAAAGTTTGTGATAAAACAAGAAGCAAATGATTTGATCCCCTTCACTGATGATGGCAAAGGTAATTGTTGTATGGCTTTGACCCTGTCCGGATCAATAGCCAGTCCATCCCTTGTTACAACATGACCCAACAATTTCCCTTCTTGGACCAAGAAAATGGATTTCTTGGGGTTTAGTGAGATGCCAAACTCTTTGCAATGTTCAAAAATGGTGTCCAAGTGCTCCAAATGCTTGCTCCTGTCTTTTGAGAAGAGCATTATATCATTGAGGTATATTAATATGATATCTTCCAACAAACCTATAAAAGCAATGTCCATAGCTCTTTGGAAGGTGGCTCCTACATTGGACAACCCAAAAGGCATTCTTTGATATGCAAATGTCCCCAATTTTGTGGTAAATGGTGTTTTGTATTGGTCTTCATCTGGGACCCAAATTTGATTGTATCCTGAGAAACCGTCAAGCAGGGATAACATTTGTGAACCAACAACTTTTTATAATATTTGGTCCATAGGGGTTAAGGGGTAATGATCCTTCAATGAAGCTTTGTTTAGATTCCAAAAGTCTACACATAGCCGAATATCTCCATTCTTTTTCCTGACTGGCACTAGGTTTGCCACCTAGGTGGAGTGTTTGATTAGAAAGATGATTTGTGCTTGTAGCAACTTTAGTAGCTCCATTCTAATCACCGCTTAGATCTTAGGGTTGATTGGTCTCTACTTTTGCCTGAATGGTTTGACCCCAGGCTCCAAGTCGATAGTTTGCTCGATTACCTGCCTGTCATAAACTTTTAGGTCCTCTTAACTCCAAGGTATGACATCGTTATACTTGGCACACAAATCTATGAATAGTTGCCTTTCCTGGTTTGTGCATTCTTTCCCAGGCAAGAGAGACTTCCCTTTACCCATATGAACTGGTTGATAATCAAATGTCTTGACTTTGAGATTTTATTCTTTGGGGGTTCTCCCCCCCTCTCGGCTTTCTAAGGAGAAGATGCTCCACGAGATTCGGAAGGATGTTAGTCTCCTGTACACCGGATGCACATGAACCTCTCCTGTTGCCCCTCTTTCCCCCAAGCTGTCTTTCTACCATGAGCACTTCTTACAGATACAGGAGGGCAGAATAGTTCCTCCACAATACCTTCAGCAACACACAATGCATAGTCTTCGGATCACTATTGGGCAACTCGGGGTGTGTTCTCACCAACTCCGGATTGAGTCAGATCACCATCTTCCGATGGAGGAGCGGATTTGCTTGTTTTGCTCCTTGGGTGAAGTCGAGACCCTGCATCACTTCATTTTTTATTGTCCCATTTATTATGAGATTTGGGGTAGGTTCCATTGCCTTTTCAGGGACAACTCTCAATGTGTTTCTACCTTCTTCAGATACCCGGACCAGCGTTGTCTCGCACTCTTTCTTAGGGAGATAACTCAGCTTCGACGACATAAAAGTTCTCCAAATGGATCTCACCCTCCTCAACATCGGCTCATCACAACATACTTCACCAACTCCGACGGACCAGGTGACTTCGACCTGAAACGCCCCACACCATCCAGTTTGAACAGAAGCAGGGTCACTAGACAGCGCACCAACAGTTTGTTAGGGTTCCGAACTAGCAATGGGCAGAGACATATCATGGACTTCTTCAGCTCCGGTACTTCGGCCTTGACTGTTAGGAGAGATTAGTTTTTGGGGGATTCTCGGAGCTTGCCCCTCCTGGGCTGCTCCCTCCCCCCTCCTCTCTCTCCGTTCTTCTTGGCATGCACTTCTCTCTGTTGGACTGCAGCCCTCCCCCCTCTGCTCTCCCTTTTCTTTTCTTTTCCCTTTCTCTTTGGCCCGTTTGTCGGGTTTGATCTTGTATTTTTCTTAGTTCTTTTCTTTGTTGGGCTTTTTAGCCTGCTAGCTGGCAGTCATTATTGTACTTCTTATAGTCCCTTGGGTCTTATTTTGGCCCACCGCGGACATTAATAATATTTCATTTCATTTCACCCTATTGTCTAGATTGAACAAACACTTGAGTGTGATCAGACCTTTCAGCAGCTGATTGGTCTTTAGCTGAATAATTCCGTCCTTGACATCATTGTGAAAATTTAACATAGACTTGAAACTTGGATGATGTTAGATACTTATCATATTATTTGATGTAATTATTATACCTTAGGAGATGTTAAAGAATTATTACATTATTTGTAATTATTACTATACCTCATAGGAGGTTGAGAGAAGACAAATAGTTACACCTCACGGAAGGTTGAGAGTAGCTAAAAAATTAGATGAAGGTGAAACACCACGAGTCTCTTAAGATAACCAAGAGACATACATCTATATTTATATATGTATATCCAAGGTTTAATCAATTGCAATGCAATAAAAATAAAAATCATCCGAGTCTCAAGTTTGTGTTAAATTTTGACATTGGTATCAGAGCAAGGTTCTTTCTTGTGAGTTCTGCTCTAATCTTGGCCTCCACCCATTTTTATGTCACCATCCGCCATACAAAATTGTTTTTTTTTCATGCTTGCCTCTACCATCTCTCCAGTCCTGCCCTGATCTCCTTGCAATACTTGCCGTCGAAAGTATACAACCCCGTTGTCTAGGGATCATAACTCGGGCTGCGTGCTTGATCCTGTGCATTACTCCTTTTACATTTACGTCCATTACGGTTTGAAATTGTTCCATATCATACTTTTCAAGCCAGCCGAGTTGGGAAATATGGTGTGAGAGTGAATTGCGTTTCTCTTTTTGGCGTTGCCACGGATCTTGCAGTGCGGTACTTCGAGGGGAGTGTAGAAGAGAA
This sequence comes from Wollemia nobilis, assembly GCA_028583015.1. Lineage (NCBI taxonomy): Eukaryota > Viridiplantae > Streptophyta > Pinopsida > Araucariales > Araucariaceae > Wollemia > Wollemia nobilis. The sequence continues at coordinate 2,125,143 of JAQPPZ010016361.1, forward strand.
TAGGACGAAGGTGGAGGAGTTCTGTAACAATATAGCCAACTTAAAGGGGGTGACTCTTAAAGCGGAGGATATTGTAGAGCTTTGTATCTGCTGGGTAAGGAAGCTATATATGTCAATGGTCACAATCTTGTGGTGGATGTGGAGCATGCTGTTGTAAAGCACGACTAGAAGATGTACCAGCCATAAGTTCCCAATAAGGGGTGGTTTTTGAATAGAGGAAATTGGCTGAACTTATCACTGCTTTTGCATAGTGTTGTGATTGTGCAACAAATGGAACCCAATGAAACTATGTAGTGGAAATTTTGTCGAACCCTCAAAAAAGCGCTTAGCTGTCACAGTCAAAGCTCTACAAAGGAGGAAAACAAGTTAGCGGCTATTTTCTGCTGTGTTTTCTCTCGAACTTGCTAAAGTCAAAGCTCTCCGAAGGAGAAAATCAAATTAACAACGGTCTGAATGGTTTTTTAGTGATGTATGAATTTTTTGATGATGTCCACGTGTATGGGAAATCATTCTTGAACATTACGGGTTTGAGTTATAAATTAAAAAAAATAGAAAAAGAAAAAGAAAAAGAAGCCTACTGCTACAGCCTATTAGAGGCAACTTTAACGGTTGTGCTAACTTCCTTTGAAGAACGCTTGCTTTGCAAGTCCTACGAATGAGGTGGTTTTGCAAAGGGTGACTACCCACACTATACACCTGGAAGGTGAAACATGTGAGTGTAGGTAGGAAGCGCCATGAGTTAGTCAAGGCGGCTTAGGTTGACAACAGTAAGGTGACACTCCCCACAATCAACGACCAACAACCTTCGTTCTATTGTCCAAAAGGTTATAATTCCAGTCAATAGACATGCGGAGATGACACACATACTGTTTGGCTACTTGGTTGATGAATGAGGAGAGCAGGGTCATTACCCAGAATGAAATTGTTCTAAAGGCATGACATCAAGGGCTCATCCTATGGACACGTCAAGGCGAATAGCTGAATTGGTGTTGAGGCAACCTTGAAGACAAGAGGTCTTAGGTTCAATTTCCTTTGCTTATTCTTTTTCCGCTTTAAAAACATTTGCATAACATTTAAAGGGTTAAAATATATATTTTTTACCATTTTCCATGTATAAAGTATTAAAAAGGAGAGTTGGCAAGTTGAAGTGAAGTTTAATTTAAAAAAAAAGAAAAAGAAAAGAAAAAGTTTAAATTAAAAAAAAGAAAGAAAAAAGATGGAGAGAAAATAAATAGTTTAAAAAGAAAAAGAAGAAAAATAAAAGAAAACAATTTTTTTTAGTCTTTAAGAGTCAAAATAATTTGCATCTTGATATTGGTTGGTAAAGTGACATGGTCAAGTTTTTTTAAAAAGTCCAAGTGTCTAATGATGTGTTAAAAAAATTATTATAAATGTCAAGGTGGGTTCAAGACTCATGTTGTGAGAGTAGTGGCTAATGACGTGTTAAAATTTTTATTAAAGATGTCAAGTGATTATGTCTTCGTATGTTGTGTCTAAATGTGAAAAGAGTCATAGTTGTAATTAAGTAAAGGTCAAAGGATTATATTTAAAAGGTGTGAGATTTATGTGATATTGTGGTGAGAAGTTATTGTAATCTTGGGAGTCAAAATAATTTGTAATTTGTCATTTTTTTTTTATAGAAAAGTTGGTCTATGGTAAAAAACTATTGTATATGTGCTTAAGCACACTCGTAGCGTTTGGTATGAATGATACCTCTGGCTTGCGTTTACAAGTAAATTTGTTGCATTGAGCTATTGTGTCTATAGCCTAATATAGTTGCCATAACAACGTTTGGGCATTGATCCTATAAATTGTTTTTATTTTTTTTATTTTTAATTTACATGGTGGAATCGGTAGCCGCCACGAATCCGGGCAGGCTGTCCAGCTTTATGGCCGCCACAGTATTCTGCGCTGTCCGGCCCAAAATCCGCCACACAGATCTTCGCGCAGTCCGCCCCTATAACCACCATGCCACAATCATTTTAAACCTTTTACGCCGCTGAAATTACCAGGAAAGGGACAAGCGTTCAGTCCGGCGAGATCCTATAAATTGTTGGGGAGAAATAAGGACATCATTTTTTTGTGATTCTTTCACTCCATTTTCTAGAATCTACCCTATATTCATCACTTTCATTAGAGGTAAATCCTGTAACTGAGAAATTATAAATATATATAGGGAAATTTACGTCCATGTACAAGGATTTCTCTTTAAGCAAGTATCATTGTTAGGGCGAATCTCTTTCCGTACTACCTTGGTACCATGTATCGTTCTCTTTCACATACCTTAAGGTCTCTCTCACGTACGATCGCATATATCGAGAGGACTAGCTTTGTCCATGTATGAACAAATATATAGGAAGGCTGGGTATATAGAAAGGTTCGATATATCAGACTTGTGGTACATTAAAAAGAGGTCCATTTTGGAGACATTAGGAGACCTCACCACTCTGTTGAAGAAAATAAATTCCAAAGACTACAAGAAGAAGCTTTCATATCATTTGAGTAAATGAGAAAGGCAAAGAGGAAACAAGCCAAGAAGCAAGTTGAAGTTCAAAAATGTGCGACACCATATAATGATTTCCAAGAAGCTAGTGAAGGTGGAGAGAAGCAAGCTGAAGTTCAAAAGTGTGTGACACCAAATAAATATCTTTATTTCCCAGAAGGTAAAGATATTTATGAAGATGGAAAATTCTTAACACTAAGGAGCTGCTTACGAACAATTCTCAAAGAAGCTGATGCTTGTGAAGATCACTTTGAAATGTTTCCTTTCTTTAGATGTCGTGAAGATAGTATACATGGCATTAATCAGTATTGACATCTGAAGTGATTGCCATGTATACTATCTTCACGACATCTAAAGAAAGGAAATATTTCAAAGTGATCTTCACAAGCATCAACTTCTTTGAGAATCGTTCGCAAGCAGCTTCTTAGTGTTAAGAATTTTCCATCTTCATAAAGATATTTACCTTTTGGGAAATAAAGATCTTTATTTGGTGTCACACACTTTTGAACTTCAGCTTGCTTCTCTCCACCTTCACTAGCTTCTTGGAAATCATTATCTGGTGTCGCACACTTTTGAACTTCAACTTGCTTCTTGGCTTGTTTCCTCTTTGCCTTTCCCATTTAGTCAAGTGATGTAAACACTTCTTCTTGTAGTCTTTGGAATTTATTTTCTTCAACACAAATGTCTCCCAAATGGTCCCCCTTTTAATACCAGTCATATAGATTGAACCTTTCTATATACCTGCCCTTCCTATATACCTGTCAGTACGTGGAAGAAGCTATACCTCTCGATATACGTGGCCGTACGTGAGAGAGACCTTAAGCTTCGTGAAAGTGAAAGAGAACAATATGTGGTACCAAGGTAATACAAAAAGGGATTCCGCCCTATCAATGACACCTGCTTAAAGAGATATCCTTGTACGTGGGCGTAAAATTCACTATATTCTTGGAATTTCTCAATTTAAGGGTTTAGGTCTAATGATAGTGACTAATAGGGTAGAAAATAGAGTGAAAGAATCACAAAAAAATGATGTCCTTATTTCTCTTCAACAATTTATAGGGTCGATGCCTAGACATTGTTATGGCAACTATATTAGGCTATGGACACAGTGGCTCAATGTGACATCTTTACCTGTAAATGCAAGCCAAAGGTGTCATTCATACCGAACGTTGCAAGTGTGCTTAAGCACACATACAATACTTTTTGACCATAGACCAACTTTTTTTAAAAAAGTTTTTTTTTTTTTTTGACAAATTACAAATTATTTTGACACGCAAAAATAAAATTACTCCTCACCACACTGTCACATAAATCTCACACCTTTTCTATATAATCCCTTGACCTTTGACTAATTACAAATGACTGTTTTCACACTTAGACACAATATACTAAGACATAATAACTTGACATTTACAATAATTTTTTTAACACATCATTAGACACTACTCTCATGACATGAGTCTTGAACTCACCTTGAATAATACATGTTTGAAGAGGAGGGTAACCGTATGGTGACAGTTAGGCAAAATGAATGCGACGAAAGTATGAGTGAAGGACGGGAATTCCATGAGCACATACGAATTATTGCCAGATGGAGAATTGAACGTTCACTAGGCCCATTGCACCCTTGGCCAAGACGAGAAGAACCCTGATTTCCAACGCAACAAGAACCAAATTATTAGCCACAAAGGCGAGGACGGGGTTATTGACCTTGGAGAGGACAAGGCTATTGCTTGTGGCGAGGACGTCACAATAGACTTGGTGACAAGATGGAGGAGCAGAATCAGCCTTCTAGGGAACAACAAATGGAACCCCCTAGGGCACACTAGAGAGAACTTCGGAGTGAAGTTCATAAGGAAACAACACCTGAAGACAATAGTGATCCACAAAGTGAAGGGGAAGGTGAACAAGTAGCATTGAAGGATATCACCTTCACTCAACCAACAGGAGAATTTTGTTGAAAATGGTGGAATGAGCACCCAAAAAAGCATGAGTTGAAGGCAACATTGGAGAAAGCCAGTGTAAGTGTTCTAGCACAGGTACCTCCCTTTGATAGAAATTTCTTCAATATCTATCTGTTACAAATAGTACAGTCATATGATGCAAACAGAAACTGTACTTTTATCCGCGTTGGAAATCGGCATATCAGGGTAGACTTCTAAGCAGAGAATTTTCGACTGACATTTGGATTGCCATAGGGAGGACAACCTATAAGGAAGGGACACGTGGATCCAATTGAATGGCATTGATTGATTCGTGACTTGACGGTCCTTAAATCTCCAACGACAACCAAGTCTTTTGGTCCGGGAGGTCGAGGAATCAAGCAAAGTCAATTGAAGACCCAAGAACTTCAATGTGTCATGAATATTGTGATGTCACAGCTATCAGGAGAGGCACACTCATCAAAGATGCCCATGTGGTTGGCACAGTATGTGGAAGGCGTAATGAAAGGTGTGCAGTACGATTGGGGCATGTACTTAGCACAAAGAATCCAGAGATTACTGCAACACACGAATAAGAATTTCTCCATCGCCACCCACCTCTTTGGGATATCTTCATAGCCACCTGTTACTTTCCCCCCACCATGTCCAATTTTGCTATTCACACGAATGGAGACCCTTTCTAGAACCTCTATGAGGACATTACTAGATACTTGGCTTCAAGGGAGGTGCTTTTGCTGGGAGACTTCAATGCCCAGACAGGAGCTATGTAGGTTTCTCTTCACGACCTCACAATAGATGAGATGCAGACTCGGGATCTGGATCCTGATGACCTTGGTTTTGCTTGAACCTCCATCGACACATAGGTTACTGCTCAGGGAAAACATCTTCTTGAGTTGGGTGAATCGAACAGGCTCGTTTTTCTCAATGGTATATCTTGTTTTCTAGATTCTAGTGGGTTTACTTGTTTTCCTCACAGCGGTGGGGCCAGTGTCATGGACTATGCTATTTCTTCTACCACCCTCATCCCATTCATTTCCCGGTTCAGCGTCTTTGATAACCCTCTCCCCCTTATTGATCATTCAGTTCTTTCTCTTACTTTTTTCGCTATTTCCCTTCCTATTATTCCTCCTCCCCCTCCCTCCACTCCAACCCCTTGAGTCTCTATAGACTTTGACTATTATTATTCCTTTACCTACATGGATTGTTTGCGTTAGGTTCTCCCCAGGATGTCTTCTCTCCCCGATGTGTCCGATCATTTTGCTTCCTTGGTCCAAGCTATTTGGAAGGCAGCTTTGGACTCGTACCCCCACACCATTCGCCCCCCTCCTCGCCCTCGTCCCCTTGGTCATTGCCCTATGAACATTTGGTACGATGAGGAATGTAAGTCTGCTCATAGAAGGTTGAAACATGCCATTTGGTATCCTTCCCGGCTCAATGCCATTTCTCACAAAGCTTATAGGATGCTCCTCCAAAAGAAGAAGCGTCTCTTGCTCTCTCAGCATAGACTCGATCTTATTTGCTCCCTTCAACAGTCTCCTAAATCCTTCTGGCGCCTTATCCTCCCCCGTGATCAAGTCACTCATGGGATCGCTCTTTCCTCTTGGACCACTCATGCCTCTTCCCTCTATACCATCCTAAATCAGCCTCCTAATATGGTTCCTTCCCCCCCTTCCTCTTGCCATCTCTTTTCTACTGGGCTTGTTAGGCAGGCTATTAGGAAACTTTGTACAAGCAAAGCAGCTGATTTAGATGGGCTACAGGCGGAATTCCTGAAGCATGGCATTGACCCTCTTGTTGGGCCCCTCACCGATCTCTTTAATCTTTCTGTCTATTTTGGTTTCCTTGATTCTTGGACTCAGCATATCATTCATCCCATCCATAAGGCAGGTGATCTCCACGAACCCAATAATTACAGGACTATCATGATTGGGCATGTCTTTGCCAAGCTCTATGCCACAACAGTGCATATGCTTCTTTCTTGAAGGTTGGAGCAGGGTCACAGGGCTATTGGCCAAGCTGGTTTTCAGGAAGATCACTAGACCACGCATCATAAACCCAATAATTACAGGACTATCGTGATTGGGCATGTCTTCGCCAAGCTCTATGCCACAATAGTGGATATGCTTCTTTCTTGAAGGTTGGAGGAGGGTCACAGGGCTATTGGCCAAGCTGGTTTTCAGCAAGATCACTAGACCACGCATCATATCCTAGTCTTAAGAGCTATTATTGAGGAGGCACGTTCCAAGTCCTTGAAGTTTTTGACACAGTGCCTCGACATCTACTTCTTGAGAGACTTCGGTCAGTTGGCATCTTTGGGCAGCATTTGACAGCAGTTTCGCAATTGTATGAGACTGTGAGGGGTCGGTTTTGCTCTCCGCAAGGGCTTTCAGCCAATATTCTTAGTATCATAGGAGTGAAACAAGGTTGCCCCCTTTCCCCGACACTTTTTGGGATCTTTATCGATGAGCTTGAGTCTTTTATTCGAGAGAATGCTCATGTAGAGGATGGTTGCCTTCTCCACCATGTGCTGATTTCTCATCTCCTCTTCGCTGATGACGTTCTTTTAGCCTCATCACCTGAGGGGCTTCACCATCATCTGGACATACTTGCCGCTTTTTGTGATTTGAGACAGATGAAAGTGAATCTTTCTAAGACAAAGGTTATGGTATTCAATACTACCAAGGAGGTTCTATCCCATCTCCACTTCTTTCTTCAAGGCCAGGAGGTTGAGATCGCCACCTCATATGTGTACTTGGGGGATCTCTTCATTGGACCAAATTTTGGTCTGTAACCCGCTGCCCAGGCCCGGGTGTGTAAGGGGTATCCAACTTTGTCTTTGCTCGAGAGGAATTGCTTCAAAGCACATTTCAAGGATATACCTTTGAAGATGAGGATCTTTGACGTCTTGGTCACTCCAACTATTACTTATGGGTCAGTGGGTTGGGGTCCTAGTCTTGGCCTGACTGAGTGGTCCCATGTTGAACGAGTACAAACACTCTTTCTTTGATGATTCATTCGTTGCAAAGCCATAGTCCCCTGTTCTATTATTCTGGCAGAGTGTGGGGCCTCTCCTCTCCAGCTTGAGATCATCTTCTTGATTATCGGTTATCTTCACAAAATCCGTACTTTAGGAGATACCCTTGTGGGTTGCAGGCGGTACCCTTACCTCGCCCTTCGCTCCTCTTTGGAACTCTCTCCGAGTTCTTGGGGAGGCTGGAGGAGTTGGTATTTTCAGGTCTCCACACTCCTGGCCAACATTCATATACAGATAGACAGGCTCCCCCCTTACTCCTTGGGTATTCTCCCCCCCTCTCAGAATAGTAAGGAGGAGATTCTCCATGAGATGAGGAAGGATATTAGTCTCCAGTACTCTAGATGCACATGGATCTGTCCTGCTGCCCCTCTTTCCCCCAAGCTATCTTTCTACCACGAGCACTTTCTACAGACTTAGGAGGGCAGAATAGTTCCTCCACAATACCTTCAACAACACACAATGCATAGTCTTCGGATCCCGATTGGGCAACTCAAGGTGTGTTCTCACCAACTCCGGATTGAGTCAGATCACCATCTTCCGATGGAGGAGTGGGTTTGCTTGTTTTGTTCCTTGGGTGAAGTTGAAACCTTGCATCACTTTATTTTTTGTTGTCCCATTTACTATGAGATCCGAGGCAGATTCCATTGCCTTTTCAGGGACAACTCTTGATCTGTTTCTACCTTCTTCAGGTACCTTGACCAGCGGTGTCTCGCACTATTTCTTAGGGAGACAAGTCAATTTCGTCGACATAAAAGCTCTCCTCCAGATGGATCTTGCCCCCCTCAGCATCGATTCATCACAACCTACTTTAATAGCTTTGACGGACCAGGTGACACCGGATGGAAACACCCCACATCATCTAGTTCGAACAATAGTAGGGTCACTAGACAACACACCCTCAGTTTGTTAGGGTCCCAAACTAGCGATGATACTTTGGCCTCGACTGTTAGGAGAGATTAGTTTCTGGGGGTTTTTGGAGCTTGCCCCTCCTGGGTTGCTCCCTCCCCCCTCCCTCTCTCTCTTCGTTCTTCTTGGCGTGCGCTCCACTCTTTTGGACAACAACCCCCCCCCCACTCTTTTCTCCTCTCTCTTTGGCCCGATTGTTGGGTTGTGTCGTGTATTTATCTTAGTTTTTTTCTTTGTTGGGCTTTTTAGCTTGCTAGCTAGTAGTCATTATTGTCCTTCTTATAGTCCCTTGGCTCTTTTTTTGGCCCACCGCAGACGTTAATAATATTTCATTTCATTTCCATCACATTTCATGCGATTGGAGTTATGCTAGATGCAGTTTCTCAGGCTGGCATACCTTTTTATGGAATGACAACACCAAGGGATTTGCCCAAAGATCAACCTTCAATTCTAAGATGGGTAAAAGCAGTACCAATAAAGAAGGCCACTCTAGAGAAAAAATGAAGAAACCGGAGCCAGTTGTAATTGAAGAAAGTGAGGCTTCTAAAGAAGAGGTATACCATAGGCGAAAAAGGAGAAGGAAGCTGAATCTGGAGCAAGAATAGGATGATGTAATCCTTGAACAATTGCTACAGGAGCAGTCAATGCTTCAAAGGAGGGAAGAAGAAGAACCGGCAACATGGCCTGTATAGTCAAGGAGGCAACGAGAACAGGGAAAAAGAAGACCACAAGAACAACAACTTCCAACACTTAGTGAGCAACAACAAATATTGCCCACAAAACCAAATGATGAGGTTGGATTAGGATTAGAAGAACTAGATTTGATGGATATAAATCTGCCAACAGAGGAAGCCCAACCAAAGAAAACTTGTGGATCACCTCCTTTGATAGATGCAATTGAATTTGAGCTAATGGAAGAAGCAAAACAATGGTTAAAGAAGGTTGCAACACCACCAAGAGCTGGGGTGGAAAGTCCAGAAAAAGATAAGGAGGTAGTGGTTGCACCACCAGGAAAGAAACAGAAACAAATTAGAATTGTCATGAGAGGTGGCAATAGTCAGAAAACAGTAAGAGAAGAGAACGTGGAGGATGGAGATAAAGCAAGAACAATGTAATCAAGCAACAGGGTCATAGGAACAAAATATAGAACGTGATCCATTAGAAGAGTCACAGGTGCAAAGTGACACACAACATAATCAGGCAGAAATTGAACAAGAGAATGCTGCAGAGCAAGTAAATCCACCAGAGATTACTATAGAACAAATAGAACAACTAGAAACAACTGCATACCAAACCAACCAGTAGGAAGAAACTAGAGATTTGCAGTTGAAGGATAATAGAGAAATACCTTCCAATCAGGAGGAAGCAGAGGAGGAGGAACAAGCGGGTGGAACCAATCGAGGGTTGCAAACACATTTCTTGATTGAAGTACCCACTTTTGGAATATCTGATGCAGGAGAAGGAACTGATGAGTGGGTAGACCAATTTTTTGAGTAAGTAACATACATGTTTGTTACTACTTGACTGCAATTTCGGATGGGTTGTGTAGGGCAGCTAAAACATTGGAAAGAAAGAACTTTTGATGAGATGGACAAAGTGATGAATTGGGTGCGCAATGAAGAATGAACAAGAAAACTGGCTGAAATCTATGCGTAACAACCTTGGTAGTTACCTATTGGCGAGGTAACTAGTATGTTAGGAGCAAATGACCTACCAAAAGGGATAAGAACTAATTATAGAATGCCTCCGAGGGTATATATGGACATAAGTAGATCCCAACAATGTCCAATAGATACAGTAGGAATTGAATACCGGAGAGCACCACCAAAATTGGCATTTTTGTTTCACAAATATAATTTCCTAACACACTGGATAGAATGGCTTATTATAGGACTGAAGCACATCTATCAGGCCAAGGAAGCACAACAAGGGGAAACAAAAGCAGCACGGAAGGAAATGGTTGCTATGGAGGATGAAATAGAAAGGATTAAGAAAGAAGCTGAAGCCAGACAAAAAGACACAGATTGAAATGAATAGTATGAAACAGGCCTTTGAAGACAAATTGAAGATCCAAGAAGAACAATGGCAAATCACGAAGGATCAAGTGGAAGAACAAAGAAAACAGCTACAAGAACAAGAAGAGTTGTTGAAAAAGTATGTAGATCAGTTGAAACAGTAAGAGGAGCAATTGAAAAATAATAGTAAGCAACCCAAAAACCAAGAAGAGCAATTGAAGAATCAGGAAGACCAATTGAAAATGGAGGGACAATTACAACTCAAGGATCAAAAGATGGCTGAAATGTAAAAAGATATGGATAGATATAATAAAAAGCTCATGGAACAGAAGGCCATACTGCAAGTTCGAGAAGAGCAACAACAAGCTCATCAAAAAGAGCTAAAGCAGCGGGATCAGGTGATCACTGAAAAAAATGAAGAAGTAGCCATTGCAGCGAGGAGAAGAACGAAGGAGGAGAAGAACAGTGCTTGCTGGCTAGAAAAGCAGCAAGAGAGCAGAAGTGTTCTGCTGTAGCTGTAGCCTCTTTTATTTGTAATATTTCAGGTTCAGAAATATATTTAACTTCCGCTGTTCACGCTGTTTATGTTTTCCAGCCATCTGTGTGACTGTTGCATGTTTGAATAAATTATTCTCAGATCTGATTTATTTTAAAAGAACATAGGACAGCAATTATCTAGGGTTTGGAAAATTTACATGGTATCAGAGCTAGGTTCTGTGATTGAGATCCTCAAAGGTTTACAGTAGTAGATCACTGCTGGATATTAAGAAAAAAAAAAACAGCAGTTAGGGTTTCAAGCGAAAAAAAAAAACAGCAGTTAGGGTTTCATTTTTTTTTGGCTTGAAGGACTAAGCTTATTTGCAGGATTGTTTTTTTTGAGTCATTAATATTTCAGCAGTTTCATTTTTTTTTGGCTTGAAGAACTAAGCTTATTTGCAGGACTGTTTTTTTTTCAGTCATTAATATTTCAGCAGATCTCAGAAATGGCAGCAGCTAGCCTCAGATTTGAGGATAGATTGGAAGATGCCTCCAATTTTTTGCCCTTGAAAGTTAGGGTAATGTTCTTATTGGAAGAGAATGATCTCTGGGATATTGTCAAGGCTGATGTGACTTTGCCTACAGATCCGCAGGAATTGGCAACTCACAAAAAGAAGGAAGTGAAGGCCAAGCGGATGATCTTGGATGTAGTGAAGGATCACCTAATTCCTCACATATCCGAGAATACTAGGGCAAAGGAGATGTTCGATGCCCTGGTTAGCCTCTACCAGAGCGAGAACATAAAAAGGAAGATGATATTGCGGAACAAACTCAAATCTATGGAGATGACCAGATCTGACTCCGTTACCAGTTACCTAATGAAGATCACACAGATTCATGATCAACTAGCAGCAGTAGGGGAGAAGGTTGAAGACACAGAGTTGGTGAACGTGGCACTTAATGGTTTCTCAGCTTCATGGGAACCATTTGTCAAAGGCATTTGTGCTCGTGAGAACCTTCCCAAATTTGAGAAACTGTGGGATGATTTCATCCGAGGAGGAGACTCGGATGGAGTCAAAGGCCAACAAGAAAGGTGGTGACGATAACCTAGCTCTTTTTGGGCAAACCAAGAAGGGCAAAGGTAAAGGACCCAACAAGGGTGAGGTAAAGAATGAGGAGTCAACCTCACAATCGGGGAAGAAGGACTTGAGCAAGATCAAGTGCTTCATTTGTCATAAGCACGACCATTATGCATCATAGTGTCCGGACAAGAAGGGCAAAGGGAAGCGGCGACGGATGCAGGTAGCGGCCTCTGCAGAAACTCGGATGAGTGAGTTTGCTGCCAAATTCGAGAAGGATTTCTCATTGGTCTCTTGCCTTTCTACCAACACGGTTCCAAGGAATGCTTGGTATGTGGATAGTGGGGCATCTCGGCACATGACATCAGCCCGACAATGTTTTACCAATATACAAGAGTGGGACTCAAGGGTTCAGGTTGAGCTTGGTGATGATACCAAATATCCGGTTGTAGGAATTGGTACCATTCCTTTTCGACTCCAATCAGGGAAATCTTTAGACTTTGATGATGTTTTGTTTGTTCCAGGTCTCAGGAAGAACTTGCTTTCAGTTTCGGTTATGGAGGATAAGGGTTATGCAGTGGAGTTCAAGAACCAGCATGTCCTTATTAGACCAAAAGAATCTAGCCCGGAAACAGCACAAGTAATAGGGGTTAGAGAAGGCAGTTTATACAGGTTGCAGGGTGAACCTGTTCGAGCCCTAGTTCATAGCAGTAACAACTTGTGTGATTTGTGGCACAAGAGGATGGGGCACCTGCATCATAGAGTGTTGCCTATTCTGAGGGAGATAGTCACAGGTCTTCCAGAGTTCAGCATTGAGCAACAGGGAGTATGCAGAGGGTGCACGCTTGGCAAGCACGCCAAGGCTGTTTTCCCAAACAGTGAGCATAGGTCTAAGAAGATACTAGATCTAGTACATTCGGATGTTTGTGGACCGATGTCAGTAGCATCAATTTCAGGTAGCATGTACTATGTTTCCTTTATTGATGATTTCTCTCGCAAGACATGGATCTATTTTTTAAAGACCAAGGATGAAGTCTTTAGCAGGTTTCGGGAGTTCAAAGCTCTAGTTGAGAACCGGACAGAGAAGAAGATCAAGGTCTTGAGATCGGACAATGGGGGTGAATATACCTCCAAGGAGTTCGATGGTTTACGCAGCGAGGCTAGGAATCAAGAGGGAGTTGACTGTTCCATACAACCCACGACAGAATGGGGTTGCGGAGCGAAAGAATCGATCCATCATAGGGGCTGCTAGGGCCATGATTCATGACCAGGGCTTGCCAATGTTTCTTTGGGCAGAAGCATGCAACACAACAATCTACATCCAAAGCAGGTGTCCTCACGGGATCTTGGAGGACAAGACACCGAGAGGAGGCATTCACTAGTGTGAAACCGAGAGGTGAGTCATTTCCGCATCTTTGGATGTCCGAGTTTATATCCATGTTCCGGTAGAGAAGAGGACCAAGTTGGAGCCCTCCGAGTGGGAAGGGTTTATTTGTAGGATACGGTGAGACTTCAAAAGCTTACGGGGTTTATATTCCGAGAGAAGAGGAAGACAGTAGTGAGCAGGGATGTAAAGTTTGAGGAGGACGTTGCATCCGGGAAGTCCCATGAGCCTATTCCAGTGATAGAGAATGAGGAGCAAGAAGCTCCGAAGGTTGAGCTAGGGTCACCAAATACACCAGTGGTTTCCAATTCAAGACAACAACCTTCAGGTGAGGAGGTGGAGACATTAGCCCCTTCTAGTTCTATCAGGATATCTCGATGGCTTACACAGACATTGAGGGATGCTTAGGAGTATGTTGAGGCTCCTAGCAGCATGATTAGGGAGAGCGGACCTCCAAGGAAGTTTTCAAGCTACATGGCATTGATGAGTAACATCATAAATTCAGAGCCTACCGGTTTTCGGGAGGCAACGAGACCAACGAGGTTTGGCGGGATGCCATGGTGGAGGAGTACACCTCCATCATGAAGAATGATGTTTGGGACATAGTGCCAAGACCGGAGGGGAGGTTTAGTTATGATTTCCACGTGGATCTATAAAATTAAGCATGTTGTGGATGGTAGCATCGAGAAGTTCAAGGCAAGGTTTGTGGCGAGAGGGTTCTCCCAGAAAGAGGGAGTGGACTATGAGGAGACTTTTGCTCCAGTCGCCAGATACACTTCCATTAGAGCAGTTATGTCTTTAGCTTCATCTATGGGATGGCAGATTCAGAAGGGAGCCGTAAAGCTCCAGTATATTCCCACAAGATCAGCAGGTAGCTGATATTCTGACCAAGCCCTTAGTGAAAGGGAAGTTTGAAGCATTCGAAGACAAACTTGGATTGGTGCAGAATTCCTTCCTCGCTAAGAGGGAGTGTTGAGAAATGTAGCTCGGACGGGAACTTCTTGCACGGGCTTCGGTATGAACGTGCTAGAAGTGGTTCGAGACATTTCTAATTCTATTTTGAATTTCACTTAAGTGATTTTCTATTTTTAAGTTCACTTAAGTGATTCTATTTTGTAATTCACTTAAGTGATTCTATTTTGAAATTCACTTAAGTGATTTTCTATTTTTAAGTTCACTTAAGTGATTCTATTTTGTACTTCACTTAAGTGATTCTATTTTGATATTCACTTAAGTGATTTTCTATTTTTAACCTTACATCTCAAGATGAGATGAGATCTAATCTTAGGGTTAGAGAGATTAGGGTTACCTTTTTCAAGGATAAAAGGAGAAGATCAAGAGTGTTTTAGATACACGAGACAAAGACACAGAAAAGAATGGGAGGAGAACAGATTGTTGAAGGAAAAATACAAGCTTAGGAGGAGAAGAACAGTGCTTGCTGGCTAGAAAAGCAGCAAGAGAGCAGAAGTGTTCTGCTGTAGCTGTAGCCTCTTTTATTTGTAATATTTCAGGTTCAGAAATATATTTAACTTCCGCTGTTCACGCTGTTTATGTTTTCCAGCCATCCGTGTGACTGTTGCATGTTTGAATAAATTATTCTCAGATCTGATTTATTTTAAAAGAACATAGGACAACAGTTATCTAGGGTTTGGAAAATTTACAGTAAGCAACTCAAAAACCAAGAAGAGCAATTGAAGAATCAGGAAGACCAATTGAAAATGGAGGGACAATTGCAACTCAAGGATCAAAAGATGGCTGAAATGCAAAAAGATATGGATAGATATAATAAAAAGCTCATGGAACAGAAGGCCATACTGCAAGTTCGAGAAGAGCAACAACAAGCTCATCAAACAGAGCTAAAGCAGCGGGATCAAGTGATTACTTGAAAGAATGAAGAAGTAGCCATTGCAGCAAGAACGAAGGCTGAGTTGACAGAAAAACTTCAAAAAGGCACCTCAGAACGGGATAATAGTTGTTACAGACCTTAGCCAAAGCCGAAGAGAAAGCAAATAAATACGGATTAAAGGCACTAGAACTAAGTAACTATGTCTCCAAATAGTAGATCTACAGGCTGAACAAAAGCAGGAGCAACCAGCTAAAGGGAAAAAGCAAGTGTCATCGGGGACATCGATTGATTTAAAGGGGAGGGAAGATGTAGGGGGTAAATCTGCCTCCCAGAAGAAGAAATAAAGTGTGTATAAATTGCAAATTTTTGACAAGTTTTGTGCATTTTTGACAAAGTTTTGTAAAACGAAATGTAAATGAAATGATGTGTAATTAATACGAAATGCAAATTAGGCTTAAATGAAATTAGACATGAAATTAGCCGAAATGAGGAAAATGAAAGTGAAATTGAGTTAAATAAAAATTAAAAGTAACCTTAGGAAAATTAAAGGTACATGTTATACGACAGTTGCGGGGTGGCGGTTGTGAGTAATGCGCTGTCGCAAGAACCGCTTGGAACAACCTGGACATGCATTATATAGCCTCCCCTTCATTTTTGAGCGATATCCTTTTGTTGTGCGTGTAGTAGAACAATGGTATAGAGTACGAAATACTAGTGTAGGAAATTGAAGAGTTACCAGGGTCGATGGACCTGGCTAGTTTGTATTGTCTGTGCATGTTGCGTTTTGCAGTCATTATCAATGCAATTCTATCTTTGACCACAACTGTGTGTGCATGTGCTGGGAACTGAATTCTTTTATGTATAATTGGCATTGTCCTGTGCAATATATAATGGATAGTGCAGGTAAAAGTCCTTTTTAGAGCAAGCGTTTATTGTAGGTTTGGATGAGCAGGGTTACTACCAGAAACCGTACATATGTTGCAGTAGATATAATATCCAACTGAAGCGTTCAACATGGTTTGTAGTGTTTCATAGATCGTGTCATTGAAGTGTTGGCAGTAAATTCAAGCGCTAAGTAAATCATGCAGACTGTTTGTAAACGTACAGTTTAAACCAAAGCTTAGGAAGAATGGTAACTGTACAAGAAGTATAACTGCTTTGAATATTATGCTCAGTTGAAGAACTTACTATGGTTATGATGAATTGCTGATTTGATCAATCGTACAATCAACAAATGTCAAACTTTGGGAACCCTAGAATGGTGAAACTGACCTTGTACAATTTGCTAAATTGTACAATTATACTATTGAACGGTTTTGCATAAATTGTACGATCACCAGACTGTACGATTTAGTGAAGACTGTACATTTCCACCAATTGTACAGTTGTGGATTGTACATTTTGAGATCGTACGATTGTGAAAACGTACAATCGTACAATTCCAGTCATTGTACGTTTTGGTAGTATCCATTGTATGCTTGCTAAGATGAAGGGTTTGAGATTGCATGCCTGAATTTGTCACCACCTCTCTTATTGGGAATATCGCCGTTCGTGCTACAACCTCAACATCACCAACATGTGTAACCTCATAACCCTAACAACACCAACCTTTACATCGATCATAATGAACATAATACATAGGATTGATGGGATATCCGTAGGCAGATAACAACTGCCACATCCGCTCAACTACCTAACTACTTGATACTTGTATATATAAAATTAAAAGAGTACCCCAAAGTTTTTGATATACTTTTTATCTAAGTTACTAGACATGTCTGCACATTTTTCTAGATCCACGCATCCTTGTTTTGGAAACTGTTACGGACACGATATAGGGCGGATATGGCTTGGATACCATATCCAACCATATACAAATGTTTTCCTATAGGTTGATGTATCAGATATGCCCAGATATGGTGTCTAGGCCATCCGTAGACGTTTTTGGCACAACTCCCAAAAAAACATTATAAAACAAGGAAAAAATAATAAAAAATATCTACTCTTTAAAAAATCTCTATATAACAATGTCCAAGCCCCACAGTATATCACCAAACTAGCAAGCCATGTAGGGTGAGTAAAATTCATGTTGTAGAAATGTGAGAAGGTGGATTTAGGTTGGTTGGCTGGTGGGTTGTGGTCAAGACGCTGTTTATGAAGCAATATCCCTCAACAACTGAATTGAGTCCGAACTGCTATTGAAGAGTGTTTTGTAAATGCCCTAAGACGAGGTTTTCTTGTGAATGAATGGGTTGCACTACCGGCTGTTGCAACACAACTGGACTACAAGCTACACTACCGGCTATTTCTTGTAAATTATAGGTTGTTAGCTCTTCCTCGGCTGAGAGAAATTGGAGCACATATGGCTTCATCCATTCCATGAAGCGTAATAGATTGGTGGCCAATAAGGTAGAGGACCTTGTATATGTCCATTCCAACCTTCGCCTCCTATCACATTTTGGGGTAGACTACAAGAAGGGACCTTCTAGGCTTTGGGATGTACAACCTGAGACAAGTGATATTGATATATCATTGAATGCATTGGCACATCTAAATCCCATAGTCAAGGATTCTTCCACATCAAGGGGTTCTCCTGCAACATCTTCATCTGGCTCTGGGAGTGTGGTTGGCAGTTACATCCAGTCTAACATTCCTAGCCCTTTGAAGGACCCTGATGATCTGGATCTTCATTTTGATGAGAACAGTGATGATATTTTTGATAACATGTGATTGTATAATGTTTTTATTTTGATGATCTATAGACATATTTTGTCATATGTACTAGCAATCATGCATTGCTCCTCTAATTAATAAAAGTCTCCTATTTAGCACTTATGCTTGTTTAATTGTACATATTTTTTTAAAATACATATAATATACATGTTTTTATAAATGTCGTATCCAGCCATATCCATATTGAGTGGCCTTGAAAATCTGCCGTAGTTGTATACGATATCGTATCCACATCCGTTTCCATGCAACAAAGCTTTTTTTTTATTATATAAGACACATCAGCATTAACACATCATGGACACCTACATTAATGACAAAACTCTCTCTACATTGACTCATGATGACTCATCACTAAGCTGGCTCTTCAGGAGGCATGCTGTCAATCTCTCTCCCTACAGACATGGATTAATGATATAAATATAGTTCCAACATTCTACCTTCTATTGACGATTGATCTGCCATGGTTAATTAAGCCTTTGTAGTACTTGTATCCTATCTTTGTAGGTTTGTGATGTAATTGTATTTCATGATATGATATGTTACATTCATTTGGACTGTGTAGTGTGTGCATTGGACTTTGGGACTTTTGCACTTTTCACATGCTAATGTAACCAAGTGTACTTTTTGAATCCCATTGACCTACTTTGTAACTCGTGGACATCAATTTACTTTCTCTTTCTTTTTTTTTCTATGCATCCTAGCTTTGTTTGTCCTCTAGGTCACCTAACCCCAATATCAATAATTTATTTTGCCCATTGAACATCAAGAAAGTGCTTGAAAAGCTATGCCCTAACACAGCAGATAATTGTGAGGGGCTTCAAGTAGAATTATTCAAATAAGGGATTAAATCTTGAGTTATCTCATTACATTGCTAGACAATGAAATCATTTATGGTGGTTTCCCTTCCTCTTGGTCGTAGCAAGTCATTCATCACATCTACAAATATGGAGATAATTTGGAGCAAAATATAGGAACACTTCTATGATTGGGCACATATTTGCTAAGCTATATACCATAATATTGGACTTGAGGCTTTCTGAATAGTTGAAGAAAGGTGGTTCTTGAGAGAGGGGAAACAGGTTAGGTATAACCATTCATGCTAACTAAGCATGTGATAATAATTGCTAACCTTATTATACCACAGACCCCTTAATGGTGATTGATAATGATAATGATCTCTCATCCATTGACAAGGACCATTGATAAATACATCTCCACCATGATATCCATCAGCGTTATCTACCTTTCTTTGTTAGTGGATCTATCTTATCGTTGTTTGAGCTTTAGTTGTATTATATCTATGTTTTATTTTTAATTTTATATTTTATTTGCGTTGTACTTGTATTGCATACGGTGACATGGTTTCCCATTATTGTAATTCTGGAGCACTTTGGTTTCCATCATCGTACTTCAACCAAGCATACTTTTGGATTCCCATTGACTTCCTTTAGTTACTCCTAGACATTAATACGATTTCTTTGTTCTTTTGGTCATTGCTATACCCATGAACTTTGAGGCATATATTGCATCAAATTGACCCTCGTATGGCAGAATTTTAAACTTTGCTTCCTCTTTGATTGATGAAGCTGCACTTGAAGCCTCTTCATCAGCCAATTTCTTGTTCACCTCCTCTTTTTCTGATATGTTTCCTTCTTTTTCCCCCTTCACTCTTCTTGCTTCTAATGTAGAAGCCTTCTGTTTGTCAATTGCTCTTGCTAATTCCTTAATGGCTGCTACCAAACTAGCTTGAGACGAGATGACACTTTCCACAATGGTTTACAACCTTGCACATCATTCTTCACGGAGATCTGGCTCACCTGCTGCCGTGGTCCTTACATAAGCTTTCAAACCTGCCGACTCAATTTTGCTTTCTCTTTTTTCAGGCAAAGGCTTTCCTATTGCTGGGTAAGGGTCATACATTCCCTTTAAGGTCCCATTCCAAGACTGTTCTGATACCAACTATGATTTGTAGTTGCACAACCTTCAGCCAATATGAATCTTTATTCAGATCATTAGAAGATTTTTAAACTGATTTATAGGTTTATGATCAGAAGGTTCAAGTACTTTGCTAAAATTGCTATAATCTATGCTCTATTTGACAAGTAAATTACTTCCAAATGAAACTGCAAGTACAACAAAGGAAATACAGAATAATACAAATCACATATAAACACCAGATTTATATGGAGAAATTCCTCTTGGGGCATAAAAACTCCATGGCAAAAAAGAAAAGGCTTAGCCTTTTCTTTGCCTTCGCTGAAATGTAGTGTTTACGAGTACATAACAAAACCTTGTCACTTCCTAACGTATGGACAATTGTGAAATTGCTGAGGGAGTTTGCTACAACCCTCTTACCATTTGCTTGCTCACAAAGCATTCGTGAATCTGGTCAAGGTTGCAAAATTCAACTCCTTCCCAATGACTTCCACCATATTTGTAGGGAACTGTGAGGGGTATGGTCTCCTTACCAGAACTGGTTATAGAACAATTTGACTCCTTTGTTAGTTCAATGACTTACGAACCGATCATAAATTGAAAATACTTATGATGATCTATTTTTGATCATAAGGTGTGCCCTCCTTGAGGCCTTTATGGCCAATATTGCAAATCAGCCATGGAACTAAGTTCAATAAAATCAGAGATACAGTTATTCCTTTGTAGGGTCTGTGATGTGAAAGTGGACTTTCGTTGGATGTAAATTGCAAGTCAATGGAAATATATCAAGACATTAACTTCTAGATCACCTCAGTACAAAAACATGAGTTGACCACATCATGTAAATTCTCTGAAAAATCAGTCTCATGGTTTCACTGTGCACTGCAGTTAATGTCAAAAAAATGACAATGGAATTGTGGCAGCGGTGATTTGAAGATTGGTGATCACAAGAAATAAGTGGCCGAGGTTGATTTTGTAAAGAAGGTAAGGGGTGCTGGGTGTGTAAGGCTATTCACAGTTCACCATGCTAGTGACTCACTGCTCCTATCTTTCATTTTCTTCCTCTCAGATGGAATTCCAATATTTTTATGAAAGTCTTGGAGGCTTATGTAGAAATGAAATTTAACATGCTCAAACACATTTCCATTTCTACTTAAATAATTCTATAGATCTGCAGCCATTAGCAATAACAATACACAGAAACAGCAACAGCAACAGCAACAGCAGCAGCAATAGCAGATAAATAAATATGAGCAGATTTATATTAACAATGGCATGTACAGTTATAGCATTACATCCTGCAAACCCTGTGCAAAATTCTCTTCATGACTGCATACAAGAGCCGACTGCATCCTACCAAACGCACATATGCACCAGCCTTCTCTCACACGTACCAATGCTCTTCTAACAATGAATGAATGAGGGGAGGGTCTTATTTATACAACTAGAAATTAGTTGCACCCCCCAACTACCTGACACATCATCATTCTTCTAAATTACATTTAACTTGCATTTACATGACATTTCCCACTATAGGACAAACTAACTTATGACTTATGACTTTACTGACATACATGACTTAACATTATATTAGTACAATATTAAATTGCCACTTTATAACATTATTAAATATATGTACGCACATTTCATCAAACACTTTGCATACAACTATAAAATAACACAGAATACCAAAACTTATTCATTAAATGCAGACATATCAATTTGCCTGCCTACAGCTTATGTAATGTATCTGGCCAATATTCTATTTAGTGCCTATGGTGTAATTGTTTCACAGGCCAGAGTTTCTTGAAGCTCTGATACTGGTGATGGCAGAAAGTGGTATAGAGAAGATACAACTTTATATATGTATTTATGTTAGGAAATAGATTAGATGATGATGGTCTGTAGGGGGATACATGCGCTAATATTTACACAAGCATAGGGCTGCATGTCAAGGGAGACAAACTAATGGAAACATATTTTGGAAGGGACGCACCCTTTGCAGGAGCTACACAGTTAGAGACAATTTGTAGAGGTAGAGATGATTTGCAGTCATTAGTCAATGTATAGTTGTTTAATAAAGGAAAATTTGTTGTTTATTGGAAGATGTGACAACTTTGCTTGACTAATGCAAGTTTTCAAACAATCCAAAATATAACACAGAAATTTTATGAAAGTTAATTCAAGAATTGTGACAATTGCCTATTAGAAAAGATTATTTTGTTGGTAAAAATGCTTCCAATGCTTCAACTGCTTGAATGATAGGCCTGGCATTTTTATGGCTAGCATTGTTTTATTTTCCTACAAAAGGCAATGGATCGACAATAAATCTTCTTCTGTAATCACTAACTGGGGTTTTCTTTCCTTTAGCATTGTATCAATGTTGATATTTCTTTTAACACTCGTTTAGAATTTCTTTTTCCTTCATACTGCATTACCAAATTTCATTATTTGGTTTATGCTGAGAAGGAAATTTGTATTCTAGTTTTACAGTATATTATATTTTCGTCCTAATCTGACTAAACAGTTTGTCAATGCAGAAACAAGACTATAGAAATCAGGCCAGCAGGTAAACTGAATCCTGGTAAAACAGAGGTGAGTGCATCTACCTCACTTTTTTTGAGTGATTAAAACTTGTGGAATGTTCAATTTGCATCAATCGCTGTAAATTTCATTTGAAGTAGAAAGATGAAAATGCTACTCAGGTTTTGCATTAAAGTGGAGTCAGTCATGCACAACTAACCGAACAGTCATAATGGTTAGAGGGGATAATAACTGCTTTAACAATGCATTAAGTGAACAATGGAAATGTAAGAGATCGTTCAAAAAAATGAAACATTTAATGTGAAGAAAGCCACAAAGGATTGTCAAACATGTACCATATAGCATAATGACCAGTCCAGTCAAACCTGGCCCACAGTTAGTAACTTGTTCCAGACTGATCTTCTTGGGAAGACTCAACTTATCAGCTTTGGTTCTGACTTGATAAATTGAAAAAATAAAAATCCCTACATTTGCAATATATAACGATAAATGGGAATGGTGAATTGCTTTGCCTCTTTCCAAAGTGTCAGTAATTCTTGGATGCTCCCCTCATCCATATTATCAAGACTTGGAATTGTCTAGGACTTGACAAACTTGTTTTATTTATTTATTTATTAATATTATTATTATTATTTTGACTTGGACATCAGTTGGAGAAAAAGTTGTAATGATCTTGCAAATAAGGTAAAACATAAATATAGTAGACTTTATAGAAAGAGGCTCAGGGTCAAAATGACTTTTACCGGACTTGTGGACTTTGGACTACTCGTGAACTTATGAGTACTCGTGGAATCAAGGAGAGTATGCCCACATATTCTTCCTAAGAAAGAAGTGATTCATGAAATAGTCAAGGAATATATCTATTGGCATTACAATCTTACTACTTTGATATATCTATGTAGCTTGTGATGAGGTTGTATGTGACAAAATCACAAGATGTAGAAAGGATGGGTTGTGAGGGATTGTGGTGAACATTTCAACATAGGCACAATTGCATAATTGCGCATTCAATAGTACATGGGATGGGAGTGCAACAAGGGTGCAATCATGAAGGAATATGTCCGGGAGTGGTTGGATCTATGGTAGTCGGCTAGATTCGACAAGGGTGTATACAAAATGACATTCATAAGGCTTGAATGTGTACATTAGAAGAAATTTTAGTGTTGAGTTTGAACTCGGTCGATGGAGGAGAGTTGTCAGAGATAGCAAACAACAAGTGAGGAGCATTGTGAGAATAATGTGTAGACACTTGTTAGAATGAATTGTACTTAGGTGGCTCTAAACCAAGCAAGAATAAATGTAGGTTCAACACAACAAACAATGGGTGCGATAGGAGGAAAGCATAAGCGTTCGAAGTTCTTGGGAGATGGAAAGGACCTGTTTCTCACATTGAAACTTGCATGAGCATTTCGAGGTCTAAAGCTTTGTGAGGTGGAGTGGTTGCAAAAGTTTCCTATGACATTGAGAGGAGTGGCAATGGATTGGTTCCTGTTGTTGTGGGCACCATACACTACATGAGACGATTTAAAGGGAACTTTCCAGGGGTTCAACCTCCTTCATAACAACAACAACATTGTTGCAAAATTATGTAATACAAAGTAGAAAAAATATGGGGATGCTAAGTCCTACAACCGTTACTTGAAGGAGCTACCATGCAAAATGGGAATTTAGCTAGTAGATGGGTTGAAGAAGCGATGGTTCATAGATGGGTTTCTTTTGAGGTTTTGGAAGAAGATGAAAGTGGATCCACCCACAACTTACCAGGAAGCTGTTGACAGGGTGCTCAAATTGGAAAGTGAATTGAAGACAAATTGGCAGTAGCATTCAAAATCGGCTAGAAAGTGGCTTCAATAATGACATCGAGAAAGAGAAGGAAGGGACAAAATTAAAAGGAAGAGCAAGAAAGTCGTCAACAATCACCCCCATGCCATCGGTCACACTTGTGTTGTTGACTAGATCCTATTCTTGTTAGTCGTTGCTTGGCCAATGTGGTTGCCGATAGTTAGGCAACCATCGACCCTTGCTAGGCTGACATGGGGTCCAGGCGGCCCCTTGTCGACTGTATTGCCATTAGGCTGTTTGCCTACGATATTTCTATCAGACACTTAGCTAGTTGACAAGTCAACAATAGTGCTGTCAGGCCATTCACTGAGAAAGTGTCGTCAAACACTTAAGACGGTCAACAAATTGATGATCATGTGCTGACAGGTAGGCAACCATCGACCCTTACTAGGATGACATGGGGGCCATGCGGCCCTTTGCCAATGGTATTGCCATTAGGCTGTTTGCTAACGGTATTGGTATTAGACACTTAACTAGTCGACAAGTTGAAAATAGTGATGTCAGGTCATCCATCAAGATAGTGCCATCAAACACTTAAGACAATCAACAAATCAATGACCATACTGTTAGGCTATTTGTTGTAGATATTATTCTCAGATAGGATGGTCATGGCATCATGCCCTTTATTGATAGTGTGCCATCAAGCCCCTTGTCAATGGCAGTGCCATCCGACATAGTTTTCGGGTAGGCTTTTGATAGTGTCATCTGCCCTTGAGCAAACAAGCCACAAACCAACAAAGACAACCTTTGAGATGATATACCATTAGTATAGGAATTGGTAGACAATGTTATGACTAGTGCCAACCTAGTTGTGTAGTCACTCATGTCGATTGAAGAACTTGTGGGGCTTAGTCCAACAATTGTGCGAAACCTTTAGTAAGTGTAAAGAAATTTTATAGAGTTACACTGCGTGTTGAATAGTGAACTACATTAATTGTTGGCTAGGAGAAAAAGAAAATCAAAACCATCATCACCACAAGGAGAGGAAAGCTAGCAACTTAGGAAGTCAATACAAGGGTGGTGATGGTGTTGGAAGAGAACAAAGGGCACAAAGTGTTGGTACATCAAGACCCGGCACTCATGAACCAGTGATTGTAGATAGAGAGCAACGATACTTATTGTGATAGTTGCCAACAACAGTGGGAAGTTACAATGGTTCATGCAGTACCAACTGCTCAAATGGTTGCACATACATGATCCTCACTTGAGGAGGAACATGTTCCAAATTGGGTCTTAGATGTTGTATATGAATTTTGAGTCCTAGGACTTATGTGTGTTTGTATTTCTTGGCTTGTAATGCAGACTTGATGGACACGAAGATTCTAGGTAAGGAAAGTTGCAAAACTACATTAATCCATGTTGTGACATCGACACTACGCCTCTTGACGAAGTATTGAAGTTGTTGTATAGGAGTTGCAGGTTGAGGATGTAGTTGCTGCACATAGAGGAGTGTTGATGCGCAATGTGCTTGGTGATGTCAAGACTGTTGGATGAGCACAGATGGTTGGAAATTTGGACATGGTTCATGTTGTATATGTAGGGGATCATGGATAGGATCAAGTATAATTGGGCTTTGCACTTGTTAGAGCATGTGCAGGAATTTCTACATTGGGGTGCAAAGAACTTTTGGATGGCATTCCATTCCATCACCTTCAGGTTAGACCCAACATGGCTACAACACATGTATTAGAGGGGGGGGGGGGGACATCTGATTGAGATCACAATGGGGAGATCTACGGTGTTCCCCTTGGGTGGTTGTTGTGCCTACTTTGCAATGACAAATGTAGTGCATATGTATTAGTAGTGGTATAGGTGGAGCAAGTGGCTTGTATTGCAAGGCAAAGAAGCGATTGTGGGAGTCTTAGAGGAAGAAACCACTCAGGAAGAAGAAGAGGGGGGTGAGGTGGAGAAGGATGAGGAGGAGCTGAGCAGTCTAGAGTAACCCTTGCAGTAGCACAAAAACTTGATGATGATCATTCCTCCTTCACTTAGCAGGAAGTTGAAGATCTCTTTGATGGAGAGGGTTAGTCAAGGAAGAAGCAACACTAGGACAATTGAGACGGATGAAGCTTAGACCATGGTGAACGATAAAGGAAAAGAATTTGAAGCGGAATGAGATTTGCTTCAACTACAAGCATGGGAGAAAAATGTGGAAGGTGCTAGTCTATTCATGGTGACTCCTACTCTTGAAGAGCATGTGTAGCAGGTGGATATGTTTATACTCGATGCACAAGCAAGAGCACCAAAGTTGAAGATTGAGCCTCATTATGAGGTTGAAGAGTAGTAGCCCTTGGTGAGAGACACATCCAAAGGAAAGGCCATAAGAAAGCTTGATGAGGAAGATTTTGATTGGAGGAGCTAGAAGACACAATTTTCTCTTTCCATCATGAGAAGGCACCTAGTCTTGATAGATTCCCTACAATTTGGAAGATTTTGAAGAGCAATATTTTGGCTGTGGCATAAGAGGCTAGGACTAAGAAGATAATAAGAGAAATTAGCTCCACTTTTATTGTGCTGGTTCCAAATGAAGGTGAGAACCCTTTTGACAATTGCGTCCAATAAACCTTTGTAAGATGGCTTATAAGATAATCTAAAAAAAATGGAATATAGAATGAAAGATGTAGTAGATTGTGTTATCTTGGAAGAATAATGGTTTTCTTCATTGTAAGCAAATTCTTGATGGTGTACGTATTGCCCAAAAGGCCATGGATTCTCTTCAATCCATGAAAAAACTAGGTATGCTTATGAACGAAGCATATGATGAAGTTAGCTGGAGTTTTCTATATGATGTTCTTAGAAAATTTGGTTTTGATCAAGGATAGCGTAAATGGATTAGTTGCTGTTACTGTTTTCCAAAAGAATACTCCTTGCCTCTTTAGGTTGTGAATTATTAAGTCTTGTTTTCATTGTTTCTTCTATTCTCTTTTATCTACCATTTATGTTATTTAATATATGCTATTCCATGCGCGACATACAATTTCAAAATGTTGAATTGCATTAGTGTAAAGGCTGGCAAGTGATGTATTTGATGATATAAATAGACAACTTGAGGACAAAACAACATTTTTGCCTGAAACATAGAAACCTGATTGAACTTTAGAACGTGTTTTCATGAACGCAGGCATTCCACCATATTGCTTTTAGGGGGGATGAGGAAATGCGGGGCCTAAAAAGTGGATGCCTGGAGGTTCCCCCAAATCCTAGGAAAAGAGGGATGACAAGGGAGGGCTGCATTCACAAAGCAGCAGCAGCAGAAAAAGAAGAAAAAGAGGAAAAAGAAGAAGAAACTATATGCACATAGTCCATTTTACGACAAGCTATTCATGACCAAGGAGTGTTGGCAAAAGGAATGAGGTTTATGTCCATTTGAGGTGACTGACAGTGGATGTACATTGTATACCCACAGTTATCAAGTGCAATACATTCCCATTGAACACAGGTGTATACAAAATAAACATAGCACAGGCATTGGAATTACAAGTTATTTAATATATAGTGCAGGCATACTCATTTACAGAATTATTCATCACAGAGAGACATCAGAGAGAACTATACGTCCATTATATTTGAATGCAATTTACATGGTTTGTGTGTATATATTATCGGTCGTCATGTTCATGGAGCCCATTGAATACTGGTGGAAGAGAGCATATAGTATGGAACCATGAGAAGTACAATACTGGATGTGACCACCTATATGTGACTATACCATGACTGAAACTAATCTCAAAAATTAACAAGGGTCTAAGTAGAGTACACTTTGTCTAACCATTGTTTTTATTTAAGTTATGTGCTTTTATTTATTGGCTACACATACAGATGAGTATGAAAAACATTATGTCAGAACTCTCCTTTTATTATACATTCTCAATTATTTTTCATTTTCTTACAATTGTATTCATGGATACATAGTATATGACATGTAATTAATTAAATCTTTTTTGGTATATAATAAAATGCATCTGTGCCCTGCATATGAATTTACAATATTAATAAAATTTATTTTTGGGACAAGTTAATTAATTTTGGGTGTCTGCACAACTCCATAGCTATGAAACCTTGTTTTGATAACTTTTATGAGTGAGGAGACTTCATCTTTATTGTTTTCAAGGTTTGAAAATGTTTTGCCTAATAAGAATTATCCTAATAATGGTATCAAGATGACTAAGAATTATCCTAATAATGGTATCAAGATGACATTTAATGATTATGAATATACAAAAGTGAGTTTGCTATACACATACCTATTGCTATTTTGGCATGTCTGGTAGCTCAGGTCAAACAAAAATACAACTTGCTTCCCGTACTGTATCAAGGTCTTCAAGTATTCTGTCCTCATTGATGTCATTTACTAGTAGCATGAGACAATTATAAAATCATGGCATAGACTCAACATTCAAGCAATAGAAACTGGTGGTTCTCTAAGCCATGTTTGAGATTTGTTGTCCTAGGTAGACTTAGCTTCTGCCACATAAAAAATTGAAGTATCAATAAGTTGAAAAAATGTGAGTAACATACTTATCGTCTAATGAGCTCACTAAGGCTGCCTTTATTGGAAGGACAACAATGCAAACTTATTTGTTACTCGGCAGTTCATCTTCTATAGTTTAAATCAGTCAAATAAAGTAAAATATATTCCAATTCCCTTCAGCATTAATAAAATATGAACTACTTTTTCACAGATTCAATTTCGTCTGCCATTGGATGTGTCCAAGTGTGATCATGATGGATTTTATGAGACTTATCATGGCTCAAATATTAACATTCAGGTGAAGCATTTTAATTATGAGTATTAATCTTTTTGGGTGTTATATTAATATTGTAAGAGGTCATTGTTAATCATATTTTATGAAATTTATGTGCTTCACAGCACTGTCCTCAATTAATCAGTGTCCCATTTTTATGAAATTGTAAGAAAAGTTTGGGCCCTCTCTAGGTTCCATTATCTTGATTGTAATGCAATGCTGAATATTTTTTCTATTGATTGAGTGCAGTATTTAATAACTGCAGATGTTATGAGGGGATATTTACATAAAACTTTATCTGCAACATTGGAGTTCATCATTGAAAGTGAAAAAGGTAGCATTGTTTGTTTTTTAATCCTTTAGTTCTGTTTTCAAACCGTGTTAATTCTGTTAGCCTTGTTTACATGTCTTCTAATATACTCTTTCTGGCAAATCTCAGGTAATTTGTTTAAAGCACCTGTGAGCCCTGAATCAGTGAGCTTTTTTATCACCCAAGATACACAAAAACATCAATTGTTGCCTGCATTACGGTCAGGTTTGCATTTCTGTCTTTTTATTTTATATTTAAGAAATGCATAATCTGTATCTTTAACATATTATTATGCAATTTTGTTTGAAAATCCTTCTTGGACAATAACATTACATAGACTGAAGTGAAGTTAGAAAGGTTTCCCAGCTACAAGTTATCTCTTCTGTGATGGCACAGAGTGACTAATAAGAGTATAAATAAATAAACATATTTATCTCTGTAATTTGCAGATAGAAAGAAGATTGATGGTTTAAGTGAGAATACTCATCTTAGCATTTTCATGAGGAGAAGGTTGTGTGTTGAGGGACATGACACATAGGAAGAGAGACACCCTTGAGACGGAGCCAATGAGTTTGTTAAAAGTCCTTCCTTCCAGGGATGAAAATTGAAGTATTCCTCTACTTTTTAATCGAAGGATAAATTTCTGTATTGCCCTTCAATGTTGAAGGGTTGAAAAATGTTTTGCCAATTTTATGAAAATTGAATACAAAATGGCCCATCATTTGTATGAATATCATACGTAGTTATGGATGCAAACTCTAAGACGAACACATGAAACTTTTAAAAAAGCTTGACTAAGTGGCAACAATAATGGCAACCAATTTCTTACTGAACTGTGAGCATGAAGTTAGTTAAATGTATCCATGAAATCATTCACACGGTGGAATGGATAGGTTGTATATAAGTGGAAAGATGAAGTCGAAGTCAATAAGGATATTGTCCTATCCAGGACTGAGCTTCTTGATACTGTAGACAGCGGTGAGTACCTTCCCAAGACGAGGGAATGACAGGTTTCAGAAGAGGGAGGAATGGCAAACTTGACTGGTAAACATAGTGCTAAACTGTGTTGTATATTGCCCAGACGGATATATCAGTCTACCTAGATGGCTAGCTGGTATGACTGATTGGTCTTAGATGGATACTAGCAACAGTCACTAATGACTGATCAACGAATGACTGAAGATGGGTTAGCCAGATGGCTCAGGCATGACGGGTATGATGCTGACGGATAGGTCTAGATTGATGATGGATGCACTTGACGGATAGGTCTAGACTGATGACAGATACACCTGACGAATAGGTCTAGACGGATTGCACCTGACGGATAGGTCTAGACGGATTACACCTGACGGATAGGTCTAGACAGATTGCACCTGACAGATAGGTCTAGATGGATTGGTGACGATTTTAGTTGGATAAGCCAGATGGATGGCTTATGTCGGTTTCTATTCGTCAATACCTGCAACAGATTTCCTGCAAATCTTGGGTCTTCTCCTAGGCAAGTATCCCTGCAAACCTGCACAACATATACAACACAAGCCTGATACAAGACTACTCCATAGCATTCATCACGAAGTTAACTGCAACACAGGATGATGTCTTCTCTACGCAATGAGTCTGCACAACAGTGGATCATTTCTCATTCATGTATGGATATTTTTACAAAATGAAGGGGGTCTATATATATAGGGTGGCCTTGGTGGTTATGGCAACCACCAGGCCCCCAACGTCCCCAACCGTATGCTTGTTACAGTACTAACTAATCTGCCCAGAACTAATTAGTCTAGAGTGTTACAATTTAGTCTGCGCCTAATTAATCAGTCATCAACTTAACTAATCAGTCTATGACGACTGATTTGCACAATTTAGCATTACATTAATTATTACTAATCAGTCCTTAACCAAAATGTGACGGCTGACTATGCATACATCAAAACATATTATAAAACATTTGATCAATTGTTCATGACTCCAAAACATGATGTAGACGTTTTGCTAAGCACTTCTGAATTTCTTTTCTTGCTGTCTACATCTATCCTCCCCTTTGAAGTAGTTGATGTCCTCAGCGACTTCCTGCGTTGTTGTGTGGGAGTTTCAGCATCCTTTGACTCAGTAGCTTGGAGTCCTTCCAATTCTTGTACCAGGAGCTTGAAGGCTTCTCGTTCATCGTGAAGTCTCTTGGCATAATTGAAATACTTGGCCCATTCAACTCCCATATTATTGGCCCTATCTTCCATTTCTTGGAGTTTTGACAACAACTCCAATTCGCGCTGAATAAAGATTTCCTTCATCTGCTACAGTGCCAGGGTTGGGGAAGATGGTTTCCTCTGTTCCAGCTCCTCCTTGAGAGCTGCTTCGCGCTGTTGTGATTGAAGCAATTCGCTGCGCAGTGCCTCCAGTTCATTCTGCCAGGTATTCTCACTCTGACTTTTCTGGGCCACTAATTCTGTATTCTGTTGCAAAAGCAATTCCTTGGCTGATTTTTGGCGCAGCATTTCTTCCTCCAAGGTCACAATCACTTGCTCCCTCTCACTCAGCTGAATATGAAGGTTCAAGAGTTCCTGTTGTTTCTCCTTAATTTGCCACAGGAATCTTCCAACTGTATGACATCTTCTGCCAACTGGCGTTCTTTTTCCTATAGTTGTGCCTTCGTCATCTATAGGTCTTCGTCAAGATTCTGCCTAGTCGGATTCAACTGTTTGATCCCTTCAACTAGCCAACACAGCAAGTGTGCTATGAAGTTAATTTGACTATACATTGGCAGTAATTCCGGTACCAACTCCACCTATGGCCTTTGTTCTGTGGTGCGTTGGGAAGGGGGATTATTACCATGTCCGAGAACATACACTTGTGCTGGTTCCAAATAAAGGGTAGGTGTCTTGTCCGGCAATTTCTCGACTCCCTCCATGGTCTTCAAATACTCAGTAGGCAGAGTCCACGACTGTTCTTGGTAAATGTTGGAAATCTCTACTCGCCAGCCTCCCTTTCCAGCCCATTTAACCAACTTGTCTAGCTCTTCTTTTGCCATCAACTGCCATTTCTTCCATTGCCCCACACAACCTGCATCAAATTGCAATCGCAACCTATCCATCACATAGGTTAACTTTGTGAAGCACACTATTGCTTGCTGGTCAATATGAGCACCCATATTTGGTGGATCCAGAAAGTTGGGCAATTCTAGCAGTATGTGTTCGGACCATTCGTCCTTGGTTTCCTCCTCTTCACTGGTTTCGAGATGCTCCTTTCTTTTCTCGGAAAGATTAATGGGCTTCTTAGCCACTTTTCCTTCTGTGATCATCGACTGTTCTGCCGGTGTCTACGATTGCCTACTTTCTCCTGCTGCCATTACACCTGTTGAGGCACTTCTGTCTGCTGTGGGTCCTTTTCTTGCATTGTTTTTGTCTCTTGATCTGGGGACACTTCCTCTTCTACTGAAATAGGATGCTACTGTGTTGCATCTTGCAGATTTTTAGCGGCTTTCGAAATGAGTGACGGTTCTTTATTTATCGTACCTACTGCTTTCTTTGTGGTGCCTATGTCTACAGACTGGCCCGTCGCCTTTGCTTCCGCAATTGCAAGCATATCCTCAAATGAGAAGGCTTGTAGGGTGTCTGTAAAAGAAGTCCTTGCAAACAAGGGTTCCAGGGGTACTTCAAGTGACTTCGAACTATCCCGGAATTGCGCTTCTGCTAGGAATTTTGTAGGCCCCACGTATACAATAGTACTGGGTCTTGATGGTACGTCTTTGAGAACGACAGGGATTGTAAAATCTACCTCTTCAGTTTCGATCCCTTTAGTTTGTGACCTCATTCGTGCTTTTTGCCATTGTTGCTCGATTTCATGGGCCACTGCTTGACTTCAAGCTATCTTCTTTGTTGTTATTCCTACCATTGATTCCCGTGACGATGATGGTGATGGTGGCTGAAATTTCCTCCTCTTCCTTGCCAATGGTGCAACTGCCTTTGCTGGTGGTGCAGTTTCCTGTCTTGGTGGTCCCACATCTGGTGCTTGGGGCGCATCCTCCTCCCCTTCTGATTCCTCCACGAGTCCCTCCTTGAGTGAAGATTTGCTAAACCATTCCTTAACTCGCTACTTTTTTATTGGAGTGGACTTCTTTACTTGGGATTTAGCATTGATCCACCGCAAAATTGATGGTGCTAACGGAGGCAAATCCTTGGGAGGGTCCATTCTTGGAATCTGCACACCTGCTCTATGCATTGCATCCAGAAACAGACCTATTGCATGGAAGACCATTGAGAAGTTTTTGGTGGTCATCAGAAAATTTTGGATGCGGACTGCCAAGTAACTTGCCCAATCATAGGCAACTCCCTTCTCAATGCCTTTCAAGTATGGAATCAACCAAACTGGCAAATCTAATGCCCGTTGTTCTCTTGATAGCCTGGCCATCAGTACATTCATAATGCACTACAATCCGGTATTTGACAACTAAGTTTGCTTGACCCCTCGACTTCCATGTGCCAATAGAGCTTCAATTTCCTCCTTCAACGTGGTGATACTTTGAATTAACTGTGGGGTCTTCTTGGGATCCACCCGTTCGTTAAGGATAGGTTGTCCACCTTTTGGCAATCCAAAGGTTCTCCTAAACGCTTCGAGCTGAAAAATCCACTTCTATGGTCTTGTCTTCCACTTGCACCTTACTGACATTCTTTGCCATATCATACGTCAACAACATTTGTATCAAATACTCCTTGAAGAAATCTTTGTCAAAATTGGGGACCTGTAAGATAAAATGCACTCTAGACTCCTTCATATTGTGTTTGACTGGATCTTTCGGCGATGTGTGCTCCCACCATTGTCGGTATAAATCCCTTGGGACGTGAGTCCACGTGATTTCTTTAATAGGTATCTGATCTTGCTATCCCCGAGTTTGCCCTTGCTTAGGTTTTTGCACTTGTCCACGCATTGCCCCTCTAGTACGGGAATGTTCCTGGTGATGGCGAAGTTGCTTCTCTGCCACTGATTCTGGCAATTCTTCCTTCCTCGGAATTGCCTTTGTTTTCTCCCCTCCCAATCGTTCGGGCTCATTAATTTTGATCTGCCCTAACCTATTCCGACTCATCCTCTGGTGATGACAGCAATCGTCTTCTTCACTACTTGAGACAACCATGACTAATCCTCTCCTTCCCATGGCTATAGGCAAGATGGCTCTTTCCTATCTGGCTGCAGTCTTGATGGCTTAGACAGCTGCAGTCTGATGACTTCCTCCTCAGACGACTTCTCTTTCAGACGACTCAGATGGTTGCAGTCTGACAACTTCCCCCTCAAATGGCGTAGATTGCTGCAGTTTGACGGCTTCCCCCTCAGATGGCTCAGAAGACTGTAGTCCTAACAGCTTCTCCCTCAGACGGCTGTAGGCCAGACAACTTCCCTTCAGACAGCTCAAACGGCTGTTGTTTGGCGGCTTCCCCCTTAGACGACTCAGACGGCTGCAGGTCAGACGACTTCTCTTCAGACGGCTCAAACGGCTGCAGTCTTGACGACTTCTCCCTCAGACGGTTGCAGTCTAAGCGAATTCACCTGGCCGATTGATTGATGGATCTGGCAGTTCGAGATTTCTCGGTCTAGATGTGTTAGCTAGTGTCTTCTTGAACTTCATCAACTAGGTTTGATTGCGAATTTCGGATCAGAAGCGCCTTGCAAATGCATTGAGTTCCACGAAATTTCCACGAAGTCTTGCAGATCTGCCGGTTGAATCCGGTTCTTCAACTTCATCTTGCTTGCAATATGTTGATGCATAGGTTGTTCCCGCTCCGAATCTCCAACTGCGGTTCCTCCTTGCGAATGCCTCACACTGCAATGCAAAAATGAGCACTCTCCTCCCTAGCCGTCTAATTTATAGCCTTCTCTTGTTGATGTTGCCCATGCAATTGCTCTATAACTGCCACTTCTCGCCTTGACTGCTACATGCGTGCCACCTCGCCACCTTTGCATGCGATTGTCGTCCCTTCCTTATTTTGTCTTTTCCTAATTTCGTCTTTGCCCTTATTTTGTCTTTTTATATATATATATATATAATTTTCAAGGTTATTCTCTTACCGGCGTCTTGTGAAGCGCATGGCAATGCCAATGCGGACTTCCAGTGTTTCCGGTGACATTTCCTCCTATGGATTACTGAGTCCCTTGACTACTAAAGTCATCATCACCATACACTGATTCAGTTTGCTGGTGATAACGACATTTTCTCGTCTTCGAGGGGTTTCCATCTGTGGCTATTCCTCCCTCCTATCGTTCCTAGTCCTTACAATACGCCAATCTGATCTGTCTCGAACTTCCGGACAACTTATTTCTGTTGGCAATTGGTGAAAATCCCGTGGATCTATTCTGTTGCCGAAGTCCTAACGGGTTCCCTGTCTAACGTCCTCTTGATTGATCCTATCAGTCCGTACTTCTTCGTGATTGAATTCATTAGTCCTGCCGCCTCCCTGACTGATTCCACCAAATTTGTTGTTGTCAGGACGCCTCAATTCTGTTCTGTCGTTTGCAGGACGGATTCTACCGTTTTCCTGATTGTTGCCGTCATCAAGACGGATTTTGCAATCTCTTTGACTGATTCTATCAGTCCTGTCGTCCTTATGACCGATTATTATACTTAATCAATGTAGCAAATTTTGGTCTTGTTCTGTACTTGACGGCTATCTGTCCTTCCGTCTGAATGGCGGTTCCCTTGCCTTTCGTCATTCTGATGAATCCTTTGTGCGGCTTGTCCTCTGCCTCGATGTCCGCCCTCCTGCCTTTTGTCATCTGCCCTTTCTGGGCGTATCAGATTATGAGCTGTATTTCTTAGAGGTACTTGATCACTATTTCTGAATCCATGTCTCCCTTGAACTTGCTCGAATTGTGCTCTCTCTCTTTCCGGTCAAATCTCCCTTATGTTGGGCTGTCGCACTCCCAGCTGCCCGAGATTTGGCCGGTCCCTCGGTTGCTCGTGACGACGTCTTTAGTTTCTACAAGCTCGTTAAGGTAGACCTGATGGTCTATCCTCGTGAATTTGTAGTTGTTGGTTGGTTTGGACTATGTTTGCAGATAGTCCTTGCGGTCCATCCTGCGGACTAGTCAACCTATGGGTAGCATGAGGAGAATTTCTTCTCCTCGAGCTTTCGGGAAGGAGACCAACCGAACTCCCCCCTTGGTCAGGCACCCTTGGGTTACCCAAAAGTCCTGTCGAACTCCCAAGATCACCCAAATTGCCTCTCTTCCTGGTCTGATCAATGAATTCCGCTCTTATATTTTGTTCTGCGCGATCTTGGGTTTCAGGTGTCAACTGCCTTAGAATTGTCAATATTCTTTGTGCTTTCAACATTCTTCTTATCCATCTCGCTTCTTCAAAATGTCTCTGTGGTGCATAGTGAGCTAAGGCTTCTCTGTACTGATCTGAGAAGGCAAAATCAGTACTTGAATCATTTCCTTCATAGGCTAACTCGATGTCTCCTGCAACCTCCTTTGCAATCTTCGCACTTCTTTTCGTTGTCTTCTTAACTGATATGAAGTAGCTCAATATTCGTCTACCTCCGGTCTTACTAGTGGTCTTCTCATCGGATCCTCCTCGAAACTTGAGTTTTCTCCCATTTGTTCTTCATTCTCTTCATGGGGCATCAGTGGTTCCTGATTCTCAATGATTTGGACTGCTTCTAGGAATCTGACCCTAGCCTATTGGCTTCGAACTTCATCCCTTTCTCTTCGTCGTTGCGTGTTGGGACTTGGATATGGAGTGTTAGGATTCCTAGGAAGATTATCATCACTACTAGATTATTCTATCCAACATCCATTCCTAGGCTATTCAGGTACTTCTCTAACATATCTCCATAATATCGTAGTTGTTTGTTCCCTGCTTACCCGTTGTTCCATACTGTCAGCCAGACATTGTTGAGGTCTATCCGCAATTCTCCCTCGAGGTTCCATTGTCTCTTCCTGTTCCGGTGGCTTGATGTTCCTTTGTCTTCTAGAACGCCTTGTCAATGGCGAAGTAGTACTCTAAGAGTCTTCGGTATTTAAAAGGATTCTCAGTGTTGCTAAAGATGAACTACCGGAATCCAAGGAAAATAGGCTGCTTTCTGAGGGTACTTCCTCATTGCCTCCTGCGCTTCCCCTTAATTCCCCTTGTTTCCTCTCCAGTTGTTCAAATTCATCCAACTTGGCTCTTCGTACTTCTTCCTGTTCCTGCATCGTTGCATGGTTTCATCCAGCTCTTGGACCACTTGTTCTCTCAATCGTGCATTGTGCATCCTTAAGGTTTTATATTCTTCCTACAACCTATGTGTTTCCCTACTCATCTGTTGCAGAACTCTTGATTCTTGATTTCCCTGTTCTTCCACTTCTGGTTCTTGCTCTTGCAATGTGACATTCGTGATGGTCCGAAGTCGTTCTTCTCCTTCATTACTTGGGAATTTGACATGAACTTGTAACTGCCTCTGTTCTCCTTCGCGAGGTTCCAACTCCCTCTGCTCGATTACAAGTTCTTTTTCCGCGTCGCACAACCGCTCCAAGTTTGTTTGTTCTTCATCTCTAACGACCTCACTCGGTTCTCCATGTTCGTAGGATCGTATCCCTGGTCGTGATTCTTCCATCGTTCTTCCAGAAGTTTCTCCTGATGTTTCCAACTTGATCATGTTCACTTGTGCTTGTGCTTTGTACACTTTCAACTTAGAACCATTTACAGTTTCAGGGCAAACTGTACCATCCAATTTCTTTAACCGGACAACCCCGTTGTCCAATACTTCTTCCACTTGGATGGGTCCAAGCCATAAAGTTTTAACTTTCCTGGCTTGATTTCTTGTTTTCCATTGTATTTGAGCACTAAATTACTGGTCTTCAAATCCATCTTCCTAAGATGCTTATCATGCCAGTACTTGCGTCTTTGCTAAGCAATCTTTGTCGCCCATTGTGCCATCACCCTCTTTTCTCCTAACTGTACTAGTGCTGTGAGCCTCTCTTTCATGCTCTCTTCATCATTTAGGCGATGCTCTATTGCTATTCTTAAACTTGGTACCAAAAACTCAACTGGTACCACCGCCTCCTACCCGTACATTAACTGAAAGGGTGTATGGTTTGTAGGTGGTCCTGTACGCACACATAACTGCCAGCAAGCGCTCCTTCCAATTGGCGCCTTCTATGTCGCATGTTTTGTACATAATCCAAAAAAAGACCTTATTTGTTGCCTCTGCTTGCCCATTTGCCCTGGGGTAATATGGGCTTGACAAGGAATGAAAGATCTTGAATTCCTTTGTCAATTTTTGAATAATTTCATTAACGAAATGGCCTCCCCGATCTCTTGTTAATTGAAGAGGAATTCCAAACTGTGTGATAACCTGCTCATACAAAAATTGAGTCATGCTCCTTGTAGAGTTATCAAGTTAGGCTCTCGCTTCTACCCATTTCGTTAAAAAATTTTGTTGCTACTACAATGTATCGACATTTTCTCTTACGGTTGGTTTGCAATGGTCCCACAAAATCTAAACCCCATCTTTCAAAGAGTTCTTGAGGTTGCGACGGGTGTAATGGCATGAAGTCTCTTCTTAACGACTTCCTCATTCTTTGACACATATCACATGCCTTGACATACTCCTTGGCATTGTGGTAAAGGGTAGGCCACCATAGCCTTGCCAACAACACCTTTCTAGCTGTTGTGTATGGCCCCATATGGCCTCCTACCTTGTGTGCCTCCTTAGGTGTCTGCTGTATTTCATCTTCCATTACGCATCTTCTTAGAATGTGGTCCTCCCTTATTTCATAGAGCAAACTTGCAATCAATGTGAAAGGTGAAGATTTTGTAATGATTTTCCTTTGATCGGCTGCCGTCATCTCCTTTGGTAGCTCTCTTGTCGATAAGTAAAGCATAATATGTTTATACCATGCAAGTATTGCACTTATCATAAATAACTGTGCGTCAGGGAATTCCTCGTCATTTTTCGTCTTCAATACATTCTTCGACGATTCATTCATTGCAAGGGCACAGTCCCTCGTTCTATTATTCTGGCAGAGTTTGGGGCTTCTCCTCTTTAGCTTGAGATTATCTTCCCGAGATTCGTACTTTCGGAGATACCCGAGGGTTGCAGGCGGTACCCTTACCTCGCCCTTTGCTCAATGGAACTCTCCCCGAGTTTTCGGGGAGGCCGGAGGAGCTGGTATTTTCAGGTTTATGCCCTCCTAGCCAGCATTCAGATACAGATAGACAAGCTCCCCCCTTATTCTTTGGGTGTTCTCCCCCCCTCTCGGCTTAGTAAGGAGAGGATGCTCCACGAGATCCGAAAGGATGTTAGTCTCTAGTACACCAGATGCACTTGGATCTCTCCTGTTGCCCCTCTTTCCCCCAAGTTGTCTTTCTACCATGAGCACTTCTTACAGATACAAGAGGGCAAAATAGTTCCTCCACAATATCTTCAGCAGCACACAATGCATAGTCTTCGGATCACTATCGGGCAACTCAGGGTGTGTTCTCACCAACGCCGGATTGAGTCAGATCACCATCTTCCGAGGGAGGAGCGGATTTGCTTGTTTTGCCCCTTGGGTAAAGTTGAAACCCTTCATCACTTTATTTTTTGTTGTCCCATTTCTTATGAGATTCGGGGTACTTCGGCCTCGATTTTTAGGAGAGTTTAGTTTTTGGGGGGTCCTTGGAGCTTGCCCCTCCCAGGCCGCTTCCTCCCCCCTCCTCTCTCTCCATTCTTCTTGGCGTGCACTCCTCTCTTCTGGATTACATCCCTCCCTCCCTGTGCTCTCCCTTTTATTTTCCCTTTGTCTTTGGCCCGGTTGTTGGGTTTTGTCTTGTATTTATCTTAGTTATTTTCTTTGTTGGGCTTTTTAGCCTGCTAGCTGGCAGTCATTATTGTCCTTCTTATAGTCCCTTGGGTCTTATTTTGGCCCACCGTAGACATTAATAATATTTCATTTCATTTCTTCTAGTTGCAATACTCCTTCGTCTGGTTCATACCTTGTTTCACCATAAAATTAGGAACTCTCCAATTCGTCTGAAGTTGCAATGTCTTGGCTTACTGCCTGGTTCTTCAGGTTAATCATATACCTGTGTTGGCCTTTTTTGAAGGTGAGGTGTTCCTTCTCCCAATTGTGGTTCACCTTTGCTGTTCTTAGCCACCCACATCCGAGTAATGCATCATATGCAGGTTTCTGCATAGCAATTACAATGAAATCCAAAATGAAATCTTGTTCCGCTATGCGCACTTTTTGGCTCATCAACACTCCTTTTGTTTCAATACCATATTGGTCAGCTCCATATAATCTAAAATTTGGAGATCTTAATGCTGGTTGGCCAATATTCCGTCATGTTTTCTTTGGCATCACGTTTACACTCGATCCTCCATCCACAATTACTTGGTTTAGCTTATGGTCCAATATCTCCATGTGAACCAAAGCTGGCGTTTTCCCTGCTTCAATCATTAGTATCGTAGGATCGATATATTGCTCTTACTTGATATTAGCTACCTGTTGAACTTCATCCCTTTTCTTTGCTTTTATCACCTCACCAACTGTAGCGTATAGTTCAGGTACTACACCAAATAGACTTGATACCTTTACTTCCAAAGTCATATTGAGTACTTGTGTTACCTAGATTTCAACTGATGCTTGCTTTTCTGTTAAGATCTCCATCTTTGTCAAGGGTTTTTCTTGGAATAGCCTTTCCTGCTTTTCTTTGTCCAATTCCATCTTAATGATTTCCTGAGCTTCCTGCCATCGCTCTTTCTCCTTGGTAGGATTCGGATATTGCTCCATTTTCCTAGCATGGGCTCTGGTTACCAATAGGACTTCTTTTCCTTCTTCCATCTCATTACTAACTTCACCAATGTCAATCAAATTGACATTTTGTGTGCCACTCGTACTTGCTTTATTTGGGCAGTTTACCTCTTTGTGGTTTCTTGGTCCACACCATCGACACATTTGGGTAGCATTACTACCATTGGTATTGCCTGCATTTTGAGGTTTGGGGCAATTTTTTGCAAAATGTCCCCATTCTTGACAATTTCGGCATTGGATGATCGGTCTTCCCTCGGAGTCATACAATAGACGACTTTTTCCACCCTGTCTTCCACCTCAGTGGTTATTCCTAAATCCGCCGCTTTTGCACCTTGCCCGTTTCTTGAGGTTCTTCTTGTTGTACTGTCATGGTTTGATGCCTTGCTCCTTTCAGATTAAATGGACAATTTGCCACAGGGTGCCTTGCTATGTCGCATATATTGCAATATGCATTCTTTGGGCAGTTGATATTTGTATGTCCTTCTGATTTGCAGTCTGAACACCTTCTCCTTTAACTTCTTTCATGATTTTATCAAACTCTCTTCTAAAGGAGTGTATAGCGCTTTGGACTTTGTCTTCCATATCGCTATTGGAATCGTCATTCCTTGAATGTCCTCCGATTTTTGCTACTGTTTGTTTGGCTTTGCTCTCAAATTTTTTTGCTTTTTCGAGAGCTTCTTCGTATGTGGAGGATGGTACTACTTTCATTTTCTTTCTATATTTTGGTAAAAGTCTGTCTAAAAACCAATGTTTCACCATTCCATCCGTTAGTGGCATTTGCATTTTATCAGGCAGTTGTTTCAATCTCCTATTATAACTTTTGACATTTTCATGTATGCTAACATCAATTACATGGACAGTCCATCGAGTGTGCACGAATATAAGATAAGATGCATGATGTGTCATGGAGAGATTCTTGGTCATTTGCTGTAGTAACAAGTGTATATACTCTGACAGGTATGAAACCCAGTCAAACTTGACTTCATCCACAATGCCCTACACGTATAGAACAAGCTATGTCGGAATATTTGATGATGCTCGTTGATTGCTTGACAACCATGACGTCACCAAGGAACATTTTTCACTGGGACTCACTATAGCACATCAATTGTTTCTTGCACACAACTTTATGAAATTAACATGCATGAAATAGAAATGACTTGCAGTAACTCATGAAACATGTATGCTAACATCAATTACATGGACAGTCCATCGAGTGTGCACAACTTGTACAATGTTTGAACAATATGCACATTAGATTAGCAAGATAACATCACAGTATACTATATCCAATGTCTCAAGCTACTCAGTCGGAAAGCAAGGGATGCATTTATACAAGAGGATCATTAGGGGAACTCCACAATCTGCACATAAGGTAACTGTCTAACCACCAACTACCCGCTGATATCTATATATGCCAAAAATGAAAATTAACCTCTTACTAACTTTATTACAAAAGGTGTAGCACTCCCAAATGTGACCACCTATACACAAATACCCATATCAAAACTATGTACAAAGACAAATGGTCATACATTTTTGTGACGTGTACTCAGTTACTCACTGCTACAATGACGCATGAATTGGTGCTATGTCAAATATGCTGCCTATGTTTACCTCCTCTCCTCCCCTCCCAACCAAATAACAAAAAAAAAAAGAAGAAAAAAGAAAAGAAAAGAAACTAGTCGGCGTCTCCTCTGACTGCGACATTCGTATCAAGTGGGCAGGCTGAGCAGTAGGAGTTGGTGCTTGCTGTGCAGATTAACTGAGAAGAAGGGCCTAGGATGGGTGCTTGTGGTGTAGATGAACTGACAAGGAGGGCCCCAAAATATTGAATCTTCTATCACATGGTTAGTTGCCTTTGCTGCATCTTCTTTTCAAAATCTGTGTGCATGGCCCATTATTTCCCGAACTTCTGCAAATCCTGCTTGAGAGAGGCAATATGTTGATCTCTCTCCTTTGCCTCAAATATCAGAACACTAATCCATTGATTTCTCTCAGTAAGCTACTCCTGATGCTGGAGATTCAATCTTGGTTCATTGTAAGTTGCCTTTTCCTCAACTCTCTTACCCAAAAGTCATAGCTTCTCCTTGAGCTTCTTAGCATGCAGGCCTTTGGCGTTGGCCAACCCTTGCAACTACTTGGTAAGCTCACTCAAAGATCAAGTGCTAGCTGACAACCATTGTGTGAGGTATGCCAAATAATTGAATTGCCTAAAGGTATCTCAAGGTCCTTGGGAATCATGTATGTCTTGATTGTCAATGGGCTCGGGTACTCGGTTGAGCATTTGTCAAGTAAATGCATGGAGGGTGTTTATAATACCGGTGTCCCAACTGGCCTCTTTGGCTGGCCAAGCAGAGGGTCCTAGTCTATGTGTTGTCCTGTGTTTCCCTTGCTCTGTTAGCAGTGAAATTCTCCAACTTGTTATGTCTTCTATTGATGCGACACCACTTGTACATCTTAGCATTCTTGCTAGCCATGCACATAGACCATATGCACCATTGCTCCAAAGAACTTGCTAAAGTCATTGCACATGCCTATCATCAAATCAATCTTCTGAATCAGTTAAACCAGCGATGCGTGCATTGGTTATCCCTCTTGCAACATCTGGGTTGCTCAAAATGGGGAACTCCACAATCTGCACATAAGGAAACTCAGCATTTGACTTTGGCTGTGTTTCCTCTGTCTTGTCCTCTGTACCCGGCAACAACCTTACCCTTTCTCTCAGTCTGCTGCTCAGTCTCCT
Source organism: Wollemia nobilis (assembly GCA_028583015.1). Taxonomy (NCBI): domain Eukaryota; kingdom Viridiplantae; phylum Streptophyta; class Pinopsida; order Araucariales; family Araucariaceae; genus Wollemia; species Wollemia nobilis. The sequence continues at coordinate 2,168,951 of JAQPPZ010016361.1, forward strand.
GAAGAGACTCCATCTCCTTTGGTCTACTCTCTACCTTGTTATCATCATGTACCAGCATCTCAAAGGCTGGAAAGCAAAACAACCGAGAAGAAAATGTCTTGAAGGATGGTGGTGCTTGGGAATATCAGATTTCCTGAATCGATTACATTATCATCACTTCCGGATAAAATTCTTGTTCATTGGGAAGGGGAGAAGTGAATCTGTCATTTTATTTGCTAAAGTGCAAATGCAGTGGGGAAAGGGAGACAATGTTTTCAAGGCAGCAATCTTGTTTACAAGATGCCAAAGACCAATCTATGTATCTGACTGAAACAACTACTAATGAACTAGTTCTGATTCTATAGTTGACTGTATGCAATTTAAGCTCTATATTTTGTCATTTTATATGTGAATTTGCTCTTTGAGCCTTTACTTCATGGAAGTCCCCTGTATCTGTATGCACAATCTCATGATTAGACCATATGTAAAGTTCTTCAAAAGAAATTAAGTGCCAAATAATTTATAATAAGGGAGAAATAACAAGGTAAAAATAGATGTATCAATTTGATCGCCACATGTCCCGAGGAGTGTGCTGCCAACCATTCCACTGCTGGATGATGTAGAACATGTACTCCTGACCAGTTAGGAAAGTTTATTTCTTTTATTATTATACTTACTGATTGACTCTAGACAAAGTAATGAAATATTTTTTAAGGTATGTGTTTAGTGTGCATGTTGTCGAACCAGTTCAATATTATAAAACAAACATTTTGATGCATGAAACATCATTTAACCATTAATGCCATCTACATCGTTGCCAGTCCGAGGATGTCAGACAGCAATTTTGAATTTTCACTTACTGGTATTCTATGTTATAAATTGATGGAAAATCCTTTTATGCATTGCCATACATATTTAACTATTTATGTGAACTATTTATTATTATAACCGCACATAATGCCTGGAAGATGAATGTGCATGTTAAACAGGTGGATTTCGAGTTACAGGTAGGGTTGCCACGCAATGCTCCTTGATAGAAACTGTTACAGGAGAGATAATGGTTGAAGCATCTGCTCTGCCAATCCATTCAATTGATATTCAGTTGCTTCGTGTTGAGTCAATAATAGTTGGAGAAAAAACTGCAGTTCAAACTACAGAGATTCAGACAACACAGGTAGTTGATTGGTTTACTATAGTTACATTATAGATTGAGTTTTCAGCATGGGTGGTGGCATGAATGTTAAATTTTGTGCTTCAACATCAGGTTGCAGATGGGGATGTTTGTCGTTGCATGACATTGCCAATCTACATTAGACTGCCACGACTTTTAACATGCCCTAGTCTGTCAAATGGGTAAGTTGTCCATATATTTTGTTTTGTGATGTAATTCTTCTCTGACTGGCCATTTGCATGAATTACTTTTCTGTGAGGAAATCTCGGGGTGCTTATTAATTGTCAATATTTATTCATCATATTATTTGTTTTCCTGAATAGAAACCAATTCCTATTTCTGATGAATTAAACATCAAAAAGTCTTCAAACAATTAACATTATTTAAAATGGTTTATAATTAATTAAGAAAAAGAATGCAACTCTACTCTAGAGTCCTACCAAGGCTATAACCTGCAAAATAGAAGATTTTCTTTGATATCTGAATCAGCTTAATTCAAGCTGCAAGATTTGAGACAATTTCTTTGACACATTTTCATTCTCAATATAGTGTTTTGGAGCCTTTGATCTTGTTCTATGTCATCTTGGTTGGCTACTTGTGACTGAAAATTCTCAAGGGGATGAAGCTATTTTGCTATTAAAAATCTCAGGAGCCATAAATTAGGTACAAATGGAGTATTGACCTCTTGAAGAACTTTTCTACCCTTTATATAGTCATTGAGGCAGTAAAATCTCTTGAAATATGGTCTCGGTGCAATCCAGTAAAATGTTATCGGACCTTAGCATAAATCCAACAAGCTTTAGGGTTGATAGGACCAGCTTCACACTGGCCAAGTCCAAGACCAATTTATTTTCTGATATTTGTATCTTGCTTATCTCATTCTAGGCTTCATCGTTAACATTCCTGAGAGACCTTTCAGTAATACTTTTATTTATCTGATTCCCTTTTTACAATCTGGGACTGACCAACTTTCTTATATTTGTATCTTGTTTATGCACCTTCATCATTTTAGTTTTCATCTTTAACATTGCTGAGCCATTTTTGGTAAGACTTTCACTGATTTGATTCAGTTTCTCTAGCATCTACAACATGGTTCTCTTTCCTTGGATTTTTAAAGAATTTAGGGTCCTTGCTGCCTGCAATGTATTTGGATAATACTAATTCTGGCAAATATTTTTTCAACTTTAATCTTACAGTGTTATTACCCCATAAGACATGGCAGTGTAACTTAATGATAATAGAAACTGGTTATTGTGCACCCAAGTTTCAAGCAAGGAAATCACAAAATTAATGGAAATACTTACTCTTTAGCTTTTGGTACTGATATTGTCACAAGAAACCTTCTTGGGTGATGGAATTTGCTCTGCTCACTTGGCTTTGTAGGCAAGTCTTGATCTTCACTGCAGGGTTGAAGATGTGTTGTCACGGAGGTTAACTCACTCATAGAACCAGCTTTTGGTGACTGCAAGTTATGGTCAGAGTTGCGTTGTGAGGGAGTGGGGCATAGGCGTGTTCTCTCATTCAGCACTGATGAAGAAATGCCCCATACAAAACAATAAACACAATAGGTGATGATGATACAAATGCATTGCAGAATACAAGGCTCTTGTATTAAGCATAAGGCAACCGTACAAATGTTTAATACAAGGGTGTGGTGTTGTAGGATGCAGGGCACTTCGTTTTACTAGGGTGGCAAGAAACAACTTGAGAAAGAAGTCTACAAGAGAAAGGTGGAAGAAGAGAATGGTGGAGAACTCACAAGACCAAAAATATTAGAAAGGAGTTCCTATACCAAGTTATATACAAGTCTTTTAGATAAGTTATGGAATTAGTTGGAAGATGAATTGCTTTAGATTCCAACTGATCAAGAAGTAATTTAAAAAACAGTCCACAAATTGTCCGTTCAACTTCCTCTGTGTTGGGTGCCATTCATTGGACGAACAGGTTGTTGGACGAGTCCATTGAAGTGTTTCTGAGTGCTCAGTTGCTTGTTGTTGAATGGTAACACATACAATTGGTATCAAGGTTTTGTCATCTTCTGTATGTTGGCGTTAAAGAGATCATGGCGCCAGACAAAGACTTAGCTCTAGTTTGTCTGGTAAAGATCCCAAATAGGCGCCAAGGTCTGCAAGCGGCATTGGCTATGCCATTATGCTTCTTGGGACTTTGAGCAACCCGTGCTCTGCTTAGATCATTTGTCCCCCCCTTGAGAAGCAATGGTCTCCATTGCATAAGCCTTCAATTGTGGAAAATGACTCTTGAGCTGTTCAATTGTGTACCACTTTGCTTGTGCTGGAAACTACCCTTGTTTCTCAACACTGAATAGGTTGTGTCCCTTAGCAAGTACTCTTGGTGGTCACATCAATTAGCCAGTCTACTATTGCAGGCTTCAACTGTGATGGATCCAACTCAATTGGATGTTGTACTGCCACCAACTCTACCAGAGGAGATATGTATGGCTTGAGGAGTTTTGCATGGAGCACTAGATGCAACCCCTACTAAAATGGCAAATCAAGAACAAAGGTGTTCTCCCCGCTTGGTGTTGAATGGTACAAGGACCATAATGCAAAGGTTTGATTCTTCAATGAGGGAGAGAGAAGTGTTCCTTCTTCAGATGGAGCCAAAATTTCTAACCTAAAACGAGTCTGGTGTTTTGTGTTGATCATGTTGCTCTTTATACTTCTTTTGTTGGCACTGCAGGACTTGCTGAACCCAAATCTGTATATTCTGCACTTGTTGCAGAAACTTCTTAGCCTTGTTTGCCTCTTTGATTTGAGTTGACGTCATGGTGCCGGTTAGGATATAAAAGGCTATGTTCATTGGGGTGCTAGGCTGGAAATCCAAACATGCCTGAAATGGGCTACGGCCTATGGAGGTGTGAATGGCCTGTTATAGGAAGCTGTATGTAAGGCAGACTCTCATCCCACATGCGGCGGTGATTGTGATTGTACATTCTGCGAAGATGCACTAACATCCTATTAACTATCTTTGTTTGTTCATTAGTCTGGAGATGGAATGTAGTGGAACGAGGAGCTTAGTGTCCAATAAGATCCATAGATGGTACCAAAAGTTACTAAGGAACTTGCTGTTCCTGTTGGATACAATTGAATTAGGTAGGCTGAAATGTACCCAAACCTACTGAAAGAACAACTGAGTAATGTTCAAAATGTCAATGCTTTTACTATAGGGTGCCATGATAGCCATATTGCTAAACCTGTCCACGACCACAAAGATGCAATCACATTGGTGCTTAGTGGTCAACAACCCTAAGAGAAAATCCATGCCAATGGACTCCAGAGGCTCGCAAGGAACTTGCAGAGGAGTGTACAATCCGAGGAACTGTTTTTTGGTTTGATGGTGCTGCAGGCATTATAGGAGCAAACATATGTCTCCACCTCTTGGCCCATGTGTGGCTAGTGGATATACTGCTGTAGCATGACAAGTGTCTTGCTGATGCCAAACTATGCAGCTACCTTAGAATAGTGTGCCTCTCATATCAGTGGTTGATGTGGTATCCGTATTCGCATCGAAATCTTTCCAAGATGATACAACAACCTATCTTGAAGACGATGCTTTGGCAATGACTTGCCTTCTGTCAACTAACGATGGATATTGACAAAATCGGTATATAAGGGATACAATGCTTGCTTGTCATGGGCGCCATGCCCTCTAGTGTCGAGAATTGACAATAGTGTTTGTACTAGTGGAAGCTTAGACAGTGTGCTCCCTAGTTCTTTCCATTGCAATGTTTGATCACAAAGTAAAATTGTTGTAGGCATGTCATCCATTTCATATGCACAACATTCTCTAGTTCGTTGTGAATGTAATAATTGCAAAGGTCTATGATCTGAGTGAATGATAGTTTCTTTACCCATAATGTAGTGGTGCCACTACCGTATAGCTTGAACAATGGCATACAACTCCTCATAAGTGGAATAATGCCAAGTGGTATTTGATAACATATTAGAATGGTATGCCATCTGATGCCCATTCTAGATCAGGATGGAAACAAGTGCATAGTTGGTTGCATCTGTCTCTAGCTCAAAGACCTGAATGACGTTTCCATGGCTAGCACTGGCGTTGAGCACTTGACTTGATATGATTGGTGGATCAATCATGCTCATATATATAAAAGAAATTGATTTAATGCAGAGGTTTGGAGCCGACGGGGCTCAAACCTAAGACTCCCTACCAACAAGCAAGGACACTAACCAGTGTGCCATGTGCACTCGTTGAAACCAAACCTAGAGCTGCATTTATTTGAAACACGTGCTGAGCCATAAACCTTTGCAACAAAAGGAATACCTGTGCCTTTGCCGAGTCGAACTCGGGCCATTCCATGTTCACGCAAGTGGACTAGACATTGTTCCACGCAGTGCGTTGAGTTTAAAAGGGAAGCTTCCCCCCTAAGGTGCATACGCCATCCTACATAGAGAGAATGTGGGCCAAAAAATGACTTTGTGGGGAATCGAACCGCAGATTTCTGTGTTACATGGTAACTAATTTCACCAACTGCTTCCCCCCTAACTAATTTCACCAAGTCTGCATTGGGACTTTGAGCAACTTTTGCTTTGCTGAGATTAACTCTTGATGTAATTTCGATTCTCCTTGTGGCTTTACAAAGAATGTAGTTCCATATGCATGGAAATTTCAACTTAATCTTACAAAACAACTACTATGTTGGTCATATTTTTGAAACATTCAGAACCATGATCTTGTTCAATGGCTAGGAATATGTTATTCGTCTTAAACCCACTTGGACTATTGTATTTGCTCTGCTCACCTGGCTTTTTGGGCAAGTCTTGATTCAATTTGCAATCTCCTTCTTTGTGGCTTTACAATGGATGTAGTCCTCTACATATAGAAGCTTGAAATTAATCTACATGACTTGCAAAACTCCTATTATGTTGGTCTTAGCTTTGCAACATTTGTAACCATGCTTGTTCAATGGCTTTGAATATATTAGTTATGTTAAGTCTTGAATGCCTCCTATTGAGTTTCTTTTGCCTTGGTGCCAAGTGTAGGCAACCTTCACTTTGATAGGGAGCAAGCATAGACTATAGTACTATTATTGACCTTTAGGAATTTTGATAAAATTGCTCTACATTTTGATTTAACTTAGGCCCAAGCAGACACGATTGTACAAGAGCAGGAGTATGGAAAGTGTAGGTATGGAGCATCTGGTGCAGACCCTCATAACTTTGGTATTTGTGTGCAAGTCTGTAGTTGTATACTCCATATAAAAAATAAAAATCAAATATTAAATTCTAAAATTTGAGATTCAAACAGTAAAACATCATGCTTGAACAGAGAAAGTGGTCAATAATTTAAAGCTATAGAAATAGCAAGTTTTCTAGTATTACATGGTAACTAATTTCACCAACTGCTGTTTAAAGTTGAAAACTAAAGCATGGATCACTGTGGATTTGTTTCAAGAATTCAACTTTAATATTGTGCGTGTGTGTGTGTGTTGGGTGCATCCAAAATTTGTCGGGGTAGATTCATCCATGCAACATTGCTTAAGCCTCAGTTTCCCAGAGACTGCAATTCATCTATACTGTCAAGAATATGAGTTTCCTCTAAGTGAAAAGATTTTGAGGGTTTTCTAGATTGCATTCAGTCCAAGGTAATTCTATTTTAAACAACGTTTTAAGTATGCAATGCACAGTTAAATAGAATACATGCCTATATATATACAAGGAAAGCAAAACTATTTGATGAGAATATACGTAATAGTCATGCAAAATAGATAAAGTGGGAATTCTGTCATTGATAAAAATATGATATACATGTAAGGAGTTAAAACTGCAGAAATAATTCCTAAACATTCAATCTTCTAGGGAGAGTAGCAATCGGCCTGCTGTAAATTCATATACAGCCAGGACATTAAGGAAACTGTCTGCTGTCTTACGTTTACAGTCAAATAGAACATTGAAAATTTGCTTTAAACTTATTTACAGTCAACTGTCAAGAGGTCTGAAATGATTTACAGCCATATATATTCTTATGGGCAGTCCTTAATTTCTATACAAGAAACATTTTACAGCAGTTAATGTGTTCCTTATAATCTCAGAATTAAATGTTCAGCCTCTATCTAGTTGCATTTAATTTATACCAGCAACATAAAAGAATATATACAAAATTCACACACACATAGAAAAAGAGAGAGAGATTTGAAGGGGAAAACCCTTTTGGGAAAAAAACCCCGGGAAGAAAATCAGGACCAGCCTTCTATGTAGAGATTTATTACCAAATGTACAATCAACAATCCTCCTACACAAAGCTCCAAATCCTCCCCTTTTTTCCTCTACGCCAAACTTGAATAATGAAGATAATACAAAATGAATTCCAATGCCTGTAGACAGGCATATTGAGATATCCTTAATTGCAGAACCATTTTTGATATTATGTGTTTTATTGTAAATGCACGCAAAGTGTTTGACGAAACACCCGTGCATATATTTTAATGTTGTAAAGTGCAATTTAATATTGTACGTAAATAATAAAGTCATGTAAAGTCATATTAAATCATGTAAGTCGGCTAAATAAGCTATTTCATCCTGTAGTGCAAATGAAATGTAAATGCAAAGCAAATGCAAATAAAATATAATTTGAGGGTAGTTGCAAGGTAGTTGGAGAGCATAACTACTTGGTGGGTGTATAAATAAACCCCCCCTCATTCATTAGAGTTGCTCCAGATTGGTACGTGTGAGGATTGAAGTCCATGGAATGCAGTCTAGCATGATATGCAGCCATGAAGGATGTTCAGCCTAGGGTTGAATGGTGGATACCTAGAGGAGATATTGCAGGGCATTCATGCAGATTGATGGCAAAGTGTAGTCCAGTCCTGTGTACAGCCATGGTTATGCTGGCTGTAGGTTGTATTGATGAAACTGTAATGCTGTATTACACCTACCATTATTAATACAAACTGTTGTAATTACTGTTAACTGTTATTGCTGTATTTTCTGCCATTACTGCTGTTATTTAATGCTGTTGCAGAATTTCTGCGTATTATTATTGCTACACTACAATGCTTGCAGATCTAGAGATTACTTACGTGAAAGGGAACTGTTGGGATATGTAAAAACCCTTTCTACATTCTGGCGCCGTTGCTTTACAAAATTGGGTCTAAATTGGTGACATAGGGTTTGAAGAAGTGAAACCCTTGGGAAGACGGGCAAACGAAGATCAACCCAGTGCAAAGGACGGGAGGCAGGCACCAGAGCAACAACACGCGAGGGCTTAGGAAGGAAGACCAAGGCCACAATCGATATCCCTGCGAAGGAAGTCGCGAAGTAAGGAAGTTGAAAGATGACTGTTTGGTGAAAGTAAGATACCTAAGACTAAAAATACCCGACGAGGAGCAGCATAGCAGAAACCCCACCAATGGATAACATAGACACCCAAGCATTGGAGAATTTGCCACTTTTCACAGGAGAAGGGAAGGAAGACCCGATTAGGCATTGGAGAATTTGCCGTATGGAGTGGAAAGCGATTGGGCAGAACAATGAAGAAGATTGGAGGAGGTGGTTTCCTGCAACGTTTCGAGAATCTGCAATTGATTGGTACATATACTTACCGCAAGTCAAGTTCCAAACATGGGGAGAGTTGCGTGATGCATTTGTGGAAGAATTCCGATCATACGATACTGACGAAAATTATAACATTCAAGGAGAGAAGGAGCCTATTCGTTCTTACAATCGAAGGTTGAGTAGGTTGTTTGACTATGTGGAGAAAGGCCACTTAGAGGAATCAAAGGTTACATGGTTCATAGATGGACTTCTCCCTGTGTATGAAAGGAAGATGAAGATATTTCCTCCAAGATCATACCAAGAGGCTTTGGATTATGCCTTGACTTGGGAAAGAGATGCAAAAACCTCACCGATGAAGGAGACTCAGACAACTAGAGAATGCAGTCAGATGGCGACGAAGGAGACGTCTGAGGTGCAGACGTCTGAGCAAGAGCCGTCTGATGTGGAGATGTCTAAGGTATAGACATCTGAGCAAGAGCCGTCTGAGAAGAAGACATCTGAGGTGCAGACGTTTGAACAGGATTCGTCTGAAGTGGAGACGGCCGAGGTGAAGTCTGCAGTGCATCTGTCGGAGGAGCCGTCTGAAGAGAACCCGTCTGAAGTGGAGTTGTCTGAAATCTACCCGTCTGAAGGAGTTAAACGTCGGGTAGTCAGACTAGACATCCGCGATCGACCGGACGTCGGCGACCGGTCGGCCCGGACGTCGACCATCCGACCAGACGTCGACCATCCGACCGGACGTCGGCAACCGATCGCCCTAGACGTCCGGCCATCCGCCCGGACGTCGGCCATCCGACCCGGACGTCCGGTAGCCGATCGACCAGACCTTTGGCCATCCAGCCCAGGCGTCTGGAAATCCGTCAGCTCAGACGTCTAGCCTTCTGGCCCAGACGTCTGGCAATCCGTTAGTCCAAACGTCTAGCCGTCGGACCCAGACATCTAGTCGTTTGTTTGGTCGTCCGTTTGGCCACTCGTCCCAGACGTCTAGCAACCTGTCAAGACGTCTAGCCCATCTATTTGCGACGTCTACCCTTACCCGTTTGAGACGTCTACCTGTGTACAATCTGTCTGAGACGTCTACCCATCTGAGCTGTCTAACCCGTTGTCCTAGACGTCTAGACATTGTACCCGTCAGACTCCTCTATCCGTCTGGTCTAATCCGTCAGAAACTAAGCTGTCAGGGATTGTCGTCAGAAATGTTGACGTCGGAGGCAGTGCAGTCAGAGGAGTTGTTGTCAGAAGCACAATCCGACAAGGGAAAGGTCTGTCAGAGGATGATAAGCAGTCAGTTGGATCAAGAAAGCAGTGAAGTAGAGCTAAAAGAAAGTAGTTTGAATGAGTTGAAGGAAAGCTTCCAAATGGTTGATGAGAAGAAAAATTTAGTTTGGACATTGAGGCTTTCAAGGGTTTTGCTGTTGAGGTTTCGGGGCTCCGCCCCGAACCCCGCGAGGGCTCCGCCCCTCGACCCCGCAAGGGACACTGTCCCTTGACCCTGCAAGGGGACTCCCGCCCCCTTGACCCTCGACACAGATGGCGGAGGGCATTACCAATCATGTTCATGATGTTGATGGCACTGCTCATGCTGATGATATGGCTTATTGCAAAAAGTGAAGTGCCTATTCAGAGAATGTTGATCATGCTGATACTATACATACTTGTAGCAGAAGAAGTGCACAATCAGAGAATCAGATGTTGTGAGCAGCCCCAAGTAAAGTTTATTGCCAAAGATGTATGGAACAGGAACAAGAGGAAGGAGCGTGACAAGAGATCCTATTACATTGCTCAGTACTTCTATTCCTAGTGTTTAGCTCGTGTCGTTGAGGACAACGACCAGTTTAGAGGAGGGGATAGATGTAGATAGGCATATTGAGATATCCTTAATTGCAGATTCATTTTTTATATTGTGTTTTATTGTAAATGCACGCAAAGTGTTTGACGAAACACCCGTGCATATATTTTAATGTTGTAAAGTGCAATTTAATATTGTACGTAAATAATAAAGTCATGTAAAGTCATATTAAATCATGTAAGTCGGCTAAATAAGCTATTTCGTCCTATAGTGCAAATGAAATGTAAATGCAAAGCAAATGCACATAAAATGTAATTTGAGGGTAGTTGCAAGGTAGTTGGAGAGCATAACTACTTGGTGGGTGTATAAATAAACCCCCCCCTCATTCATTAGAGTTGCTCCAGATTGTTGCTCCAGATTGGTACGTGTGAGGATTGAAGTCTATGGGCAGAATGCAGTCTAGCATGATATGCAGCCATGAAGGATGTTCAGCCTAGGGTTGAATGGTGGATACCTAGAGGAGATATTGCAGGGCATTCATGCAGATTGATGGCAAAGTGTAGTCCAGTCCTGTGTACAGCCATGGTTATGCTGGCTGTAGGTTGTATTGATGAAACTGTAATGCTGTATTACACCTACCATTACTAATACAAACTGCTGTAATTACTGTTAACTGTTATTCCTGTATTTTCTGCCATTACTGCTATTATTTAATGCTGTTGCAGAATTTCTGTGTATTATTATTGCTATACTACAATGCTTGCAGATCTGGAGATTACTTACGTGGAAAGGGAACTGTTGGGATATGTAAAACCCTTTCTACAATGCCTCCTTAAATAAGTAAACGAGTTGTGCATGGATAAGATAAGATGGAATAGTTAACTCAACTCTAACTATTCCATCTCTATCCATCAAGTCTCCAGTTCCACCTTCAATTAAGGGAGTTGCTTCACTTAACTCCACCGCCCAGCTCATCCTTATCCTAAGAATGGGCCCCACATGCTTTAAGTAATCTCAACGTCCAATTAGGGTGTTAATTCCTAGGCGCCTCAATTTAATTCATCATTTCATCACTTTTTTTTACATAAGTAATTGACAAGTAAATACTTCTAGGACCCCATTATCGAGAATTGATGGGATGTCCTATTACAAAGTAATTAATTATTAGAATTTACATGATATGAGACACCATATTCTAACAATACATACTTGCAAAAGTGCAAATCCAACTCAAATTTGATATGACAAAGGACTCAAAGGCAGAAATGAAATGAAAAATTATTAATGTCCACAGTGGGCCAAAAAAGACCCAAGGGACTATAAAAAGAACAACAATAACTATTAGCGAGCATGCCAAAGTGCCTAACAAAGAAAGAAACAAAGATAAATACAAAGACGCAACCTGATAAGTGGGCCAAAGGGAATGGGAATAGAGAAGAGAGGAAAGAGGTGGGCTGCAGCCCAAAAGAAACTGTGGAGTACACGCTAAGAAGAATGAAGAGAGAGGGAGGTGGAGTAGCCCTAAGGGGAACTCTCCAGCGGCCCTGGAACCTAGTCTCTCCTAATAGTCGAGGCTGAAGAATTCATGTTGAAAAAATCCATGATTTGTCTCTGTCCATGACTAATCTGGGGCCCCAATGAACTGTGGGTGTGTTGTCTAGTGACCTTGCCACTGTCTAAACGGGCCAATATGGGACGTTTTCGTCTGGTATCCCTTGGTCCATCTGAGTTGGTGAAGTAGGTTGTGATGGGTCGAGAGTGAGGGGGGTGAGAGCCATTTGGAGGAGAGCTTCTTTGTCAATGAAACTGAGTTGCCTCCCTAAAGAAGAGAGCGAGACATCGTTGGTCCATGTATTTGAAGAAGATGGATAGAGATCGAGAGTTATCCTTGAAAAGGCAATGAAATTTGCCTCGGATCTCATAGTAGATGAGACATCGAAAAATAAAGTGATGCAAGGTTTCTACTTCTCCCAAGGAGAAAAAAAGGCAAACCCGCTCCTCCAACGGAAGATGGTGATCTGACTCAACCCAAAGTTGGTGGGAACACACTTTGAGCTGTCCAATTAGGATCCAAATGTTATGCATTGTGTGCTGCTGAAGATATTGTGGGGGGACAATCTTGTTGTCTTGAATCTGAAGGAAGTGCTCGTGGTAGAAAGACAATTTGGGGGAATGAGGGCAGTGGGAGAGATCCAAGTGCAGCTGGTATACTGAAGGTTAATGTCCTTCCGGATCTCGTGTAGCATCTTCTCCTTATTATTCCGAGAGGGGGGGAGAGCACCCAAGGAATAAGGGGGAAGTCTATCAATCTGTATTTGAATACTGGCTAGAAGTGTAGAGACCTGAAAATACTAGCTCCTTCGCCCCCCTCGAGAGCTCGAAGAGAGGTCCATCAAGGAGTGAAGGGCAAGGTAAGAGTACTGTCTACAACCCGAGGGGGTATCTCGCAAAGTACGGACCCTATGTAGATAGGTGATAATAAAAAAGATGATCTCAAGCTAAAGAGGAGAGGCCCCAAACTTTGCGAGAATAATAGAATGCGGGACTGTGCCCTTGCGATGAATGAATCTTTGAAGAAAAAGTTTGTACTCGTTCAACAAGAGACCATTTAGTCGGGCCAAACTGGGATCCCAAACCACCCACCCATAGGTAATAGTTGGCTTGACCAATGCGTCAAAGTTTCTCATTTTTACTAGAATATCTTGGAAATGTGCTTTGAAGCAACTCCTCTCGAGCAAAGATAGTGCTACATACCCCTTACACACTTAGGCCTGAGCGGCCAGTTTCAACAACTATTCAGTGGCAGAGTCGATTGTCAAAATAGTGTCACTTGACGCAACAAGGGGACATGTGAACTGTTTCATAATTGCTTCTTTAGAACTATCATTTTATATCTATTTAAAGGAGAACTGTTTAAGTTTCCCAATGGAACCTTGTAATTGTAATGTACATAGATGTATACAAGCCAAAGTACAGTATATTTTAGCTTCTTTTGGATCTGTCTCTTTCCTATAAATAGGCTAGATTAGGAGTAGGAATCAACAGTTCAGAATGCAACATACACTACAATACTTGCTTGCAGTATTATAGCCAAAATTCCATGTTGTCACTAATACTTCGAGACGGTTCATCATAGGTGGCTATGTTTGAGGATCTTTCTTGGTCTACACTTAGATCACATTGTTATGACATTTCTTGAACATTCATATAGGCATCCTACAATATTTTGCTCTATGACTAAATCAAGTAGTTGGTCTTCTTCTTAGCCTAAACCTATTTAACTTTGAGAATGTGTTTGTCCCTAAGTTCCTTTCTTCAATGTTAATCAAGTTCACATTTTGGTTATCCTCTTCCTTCTACTTGAGACACCTTGCTTCTACGTGGTTGCTAGGTCCACTCCATTGTACGTCATTGATGCGTTTGGGTTGGTGGCATTGGTACGATCATGTGTGAAATGTCCTTTTTAGCATTCATGCCATTGAACAATTGACTTATCCTTCATGTTGTAATATGTGATTGGTCTGGTTAATGTTCTTCACACTACCTTGATTTCTATTCCTTTTCCCTTGACGTTTGTTCCAATAGTCACCACTCTTTGCACCACCTTTGGTGTTGGACTTTTTTTGAATTGGCAACATCTAGGGTTTCTTGCACTTCTTGTTAAATGAGTACTCTCATAGTGTTTTTGCACCTCAAAAATGTTGCAATAGTTGTATTATACTATTATTTATTGTTGGCATTGGTGTATTTTTCGCCTTACATCCGGTGCACCATGCCTTTATTGTCCTTTCTGTTATTCTTAATCTCTTGAATCATCTGTATCATATCATTTGTGAGCACCTCCATTAATGCTTCTCCCTAATCACTGTCATTGTTAGAGTCGCTTGCTGGTCAACTCTAACGTCCAACATCGTTCTTCATCACACTTTCTAGGTTTAGTGCTCTATCCATTACTTCTTAATAAGAGGTAGGGGTAACCATGTTCATCTTCTTCTAAAATCTCCAAAGATGCCGTTCCTTGAACCAAACTCTTCAATCCATTTGTGATTGAATCTCCATATTGCCGAGTAGCTCCTTTAGACAATGGTTATATAACTTTATTTCCTTGTTCTTTTGTCTCTTGTTATATAACTTGATAATGATCTTGATATTGTCATCTAGGAGAGAAACTCTTTTGGAAAATATTCCTTTAGCTTGTTCTAAGTGCCCTACAATGTCTAAAACTGCAAATACAAGTCAATCGCCATACTTTTGAGCATTAGAAGAAAATTTTGAATCTACTTTATCTTGGCATGTTGAGTATTTGCTCTCCAAATGGTCATGCATGTTCCAATATGATAGATAGGATCGTCTTTTTTGTATTCGAGGTATCTCAAACACTTTTGCTTGCCTCCAGCAAAAACCATTGTCCACTTTGTTGTAACTGTTTTCATCTTAGTTTGTATGTGGTTGGATCAGGGTAATTGTTGTCCACACATTGTTCTTTGATTGCTCTTGACTCATCACTTTCACTATTGCTAAAGATTCTCCTTCTTCGGTTGGTCTTTCAAACTCGAAACTGAGTTCTTCTAATGTCCCCATTTAAGCTTCACAACCATTGTTAAGTATAGACTCTTGTTGGCTACGTTCGATTCTCGTAACTGCACCCACTTATGAATGTACACCTTTGCAGTTTCTCCTTTGCTAGATTCCCATCTATTGGATCATTAAATGCACCCTCTTTTACTTGTGTCTATGTTGAAATCATCATTGCAATCACTTGCCAATCGATCTCTTCATTGCTTACGACTTCATCATGGACACTTTTATTACGTACGCTAACACAATGAAACTCGTCAACATGCATGGCTTTGTCACACCTTGTGTTTTCATGCCCTAAGTCAATAGTTTGCTTTTTTGGTATGAAAAACAATGTCTTAAATAAAGCTTGATTTTGTTAATGCCATTCCTCGATTGAAAGTGAGTCTTCCATTTGACGACTTCCCTCTTCATGAAGAGGCCACATGCATTGGATCTCTACAGATGAGATTACCTCTATCAACTAGGTAGTAGGGATGGTATCATCACTTTTCTTTGCATGTCTTCATTCAAGTAGAATGGGCAGATATATTTGCCCATCTTCTCTTTCCTCGTCATCAGTGGGCTCTATTGATCTCTCTCTAGTGTCTTTGCACCTATGCATAGTCTCTCTCGTTTGTGGAAAGACATATATTTGCACCTATGCATAGTCTCTCTCTAGTGCCTTTTTGTCTATGCCCTCATACACCTTATGGATATGTATTGCATGCTCTCTCCTTGGCGGTCATTGATCTCATTGCACTTGCACTTGTAGAGTATTTACATCATAGGAAATTGAAATTGAGTCATTCATGACTGAAGGAACACATGTTGAATCAACTATTATCACACAAATCCACATGTGATGAATGGATCATGCTTGGATTGTGAAGTTGTATGGGAAGGAGTCAATCTATACTCCTGATCATAATGATGTTGATAGCTTGCTTTTTTACATTTGTGGATAGTTTTGGTTGCAAAGAGCCTTATGGAGCACTCCATCAAGCCTAAAGACATTTATAGAGCTTGGACATCTTCATTGATTATTTGGGAGTGAGCTAAGAGAGACATGCTCAAGTTGTTGGAAATTGTCATTAAGGGGGAATATTGGTGGAATACCATCTTATTGGCCCTCCAAGATGTTTTAACCAGGGTGCTGGAACATGAAAATCTTCTTGTTAGACTTGTTGGAATCTTCTATAATATTTTGTTATAGACCTATGGTTGAATTAGATGTTTTCCGTTGGGAATATTTTATTTTTATTTTCTAAATTTATACCTTTACCACTTTGAGCCTATATAATGGCATCTCATTTTCTTGTTGGTAATGATCATTACAACATGGATTGATCATTGAGTTATTCATTCCTATTTCACAAAGTATTCCTATTCTGCATCTTTATCTTCCGTTATTTGAAGGCATGCACTTTAGAAACATGGATTCTCCAAGAAGTATAAATCTTCATACAATGTGGTTGTATAGGTTGACTATTAATCTATCAAATGTACTTTTTTATTTCTTTCCTATTCATAAAGTTCTAAATGATTCAATAGAACTGATAGGAAATGGTGGAAGAGAATACTCACGAAATGGAGACAATGGCTTTCCTGCACATTATTCCCAAAGAATGCCAAATCTATGCTAAATAGATGAAGTGAAGACTCCATCTGATATGCTATGGTTATACTTTGCGAGGTTTTATGGAAGAACTAGTTACCATAACACTCATAGTTGGAAAAGGCAAAGGAGGTAACAAATTGTAAAAATCCTTTCCACCAAGTTAAGTAGCTGGATGAAATAAAGAGTCCTCTTGTATGATTTGATAGTAGTAAGAAGTTTCTTGTCTTTTTAGGTTTTCAAATTTACATGGAAGTGCAAGAATTTTAACTCGGAAAAAAAGAAAAAAGAGAGAATATAGTTTTTTTCCAGTGATGGATATCCACTAAAAATGGGAGGAATAAAAAGGTAGGAGTCAATAAAATTAAGAGTATAAAATGACAAAATTTAAAAGCAAGGAAAATATGTGAAAACTTGCAAATATGTTTTACAAGAGACACCTTTTATGCTCTTGTTTGTGAGAGATGGTAAAGAGATGCAAGATATGCAGAGCAAAATTGTTAATATGTGAATGTACTTATGATATGATGTACAATGTGAGAGGGTGACAATTATATAGACCCTCCAATGTTAGGTGTGAAGTCCGTATGGCCACCAAACGTCTGGGCTGCCAGACATCTGGTCTGGCAGACGTCTAGGCCAGACGTCTGGATTGGCAGACGTCCAGGCCAGACGTGTGGGCTGCCAGACGTTTGGGCTGCTAGACGTCTGGACTGGCAGATGTCTGGGCCCAGACGTGTGGGCTGCCAAACGTCTGGTTTGGCAGACATCTAGGCCAGACGTCATGCCAAGAAGACGCCAAAGAAGCAGACTTCTAGGTAGACGTCAGTACGCAGAAGACGAACAGTCTTGGAATTCAGAAGACCAACAGTCTTGGGAGCGGAAACGAATAGTATTTTGGAGGCTTGTGTTGGAAGATGAAACGAACAGTTTTGGAGTCTTCCTCTGCTCTATAAAAGGGATGAAATCCCTTGCATTTATGTTGAGTTGTTGGAAAACGTCCAAGGACTTGAATGTAATCCTTGCTGAAATTGATAAGAAGAGAAGTTGCCATTGCCCCGTGGTTTTTCCTGCACATTGCAGGTTTCCACGTAAAATCTCTGTCACTGTTTCCGTGTTCTATATTTTTTTTATTGTGCTTCCTCTTGCAGGTGTGGAATCTTGGAGTTTTTCCTAACATCTGGTATCAGAGCTAAGGTTTTGTGCAAGTGGGAGCTGCAACAATGTCAAAAGGTGTAACCAAGTTCGAGATTGAGAAATTTGATGGCAGGAACTTCGCTCTATGGAAGATGAAGGTGGAGGATTTGCTGGTTCAGAATGACCAAGCGCAAGCCTTGAAAGGGGTCGCAAATAAACCGAGCGACATGAAAGATGAGGAGTGGACAACGCTCGACAGGAAGGCGGTTTCTACAATCCGTCTTTGCCTAGCGGACTCCGTCTTGTTCAATGTAGCTGAAGAGAAGACCGTGGAAGCCCTTTGGCAAAAGCTTGAAAAGTTGTATGAAACAAAATCAACAATTAACAAGGTTTTTCTGAAAAGCAGCTTTATAGCTTGAGGATGAAGGAAAGTTCATCTGTGGTAGATCATTTGAATGAGTTTAATACTCTGATCAGTAAACTGGTTTCAGTTAATGTGAATATGGAGAATGAAGATAGAGCTATCACCCTACTTTGTTCTCTCCCGGACACTTGGGATCATATGGTGATGACCATCAGTAATTCATCATCAAGCACTCTCAATTTTGATGATGTGGTAGCCGCTTTGTTGGTAGAAGAGTTGAGGCGAAAAACGTCTCTAGAACCCTCAACCAATGAAGCCCTATCCGTGAGAGGTTGATCTTTCGAGGGGAGTAAACAAGGTAGAAAGCAGTCTCGATCTTAGTCTAAAGGACGGAAGCAGAAAGGGAAGTCTTGGCATTGTGGGAAGCTAGGACACTCCAAGAAGGATTGTTGGCAATTAAAGAATGGTGAGAAGCAAAATCAGCCATCAGCTGAAGCCAGTGCAGTAGATTCAGGAGAGACGGCAACATCTGAAGCCTTCTGTATCGAGAATGACGAGATCGGTTTTATATACCGGGTTTTGGACTCGAGTGCATCCTTCCACATGTCTCCCCACAGAGACTGGTTTGACATATATCAGCCATACTGTGGTGGAAAGGTCTATTTGGGTGATGATCATCCTTTAGAAATTATGGGAAGAGGGGATATAAGGATCAGACTAGACGATGGTAGAGAAACGATGCTATGTGATGTGCGACATGTGCTCGATTTGAGGAAGAATTTGCTATCAATCAAAATGATGGATAAGCTAGGGTATTGTTGAGTGGTATTTTCACCCAATTGTGAAAACACACTCTTCCTTAGGATTTGGGTTCCAAATCCCCTCTTGCAAAGAAGTTAAACAAACAACTTCTCCAAGGTCTCCGCTGTATTAGCATTTGCATATGTGCATTAGTAATCTTAAACAAAGATATTCACTTTAAATGCTTGGAACATCTTAGTGATTGCAAGTAACTGTAAACAAGGGGCAATGTTGGTTTATTTTACCATGAAACTTTAGTGATTGTTCATTGAACCAAAATAAAGCAAATGTGAGTTGGCCCTCATATGACCTTCAATGTGATACTTAAAATGGTAATTTGTGAAATGCCATAAAACATAACTCCTTCAATGAAATTGGAACTTTCATGAAAGGAATGTCATCATAGGCTCATGAGTGTAAAACAAAACTGAAAAAATGAAATTTGACCTTAAAATGGAAATTTTCTATTTTCGGATTTTTAAAATCTGCAGTAAAACAACTTCGATGAATTTTTAAAAATACTAAACAACTCCGAAAATGAAATTTCAAAGTGCGTATGGGAAGTCTGAAGTATAACCTACGCAATGGTGAAATTATTTTTGGATTTTGAAAATTTTTAAATGTTTATTTTAATGCCTGAAGATTAAAAAAAAGTTAAAATTTCTGGAAAATAAAATGCAGAAAAAGTTGAAAGAAAATGCAGAAAACTGAAAATAAAATGCATTCAGTATGATGCTATCCTATTCCGGAAAAACCGAAGATGTGAGGTTTTCATGCATGCAACCTAACCTATTGGACTTGCAAAACAAGCACAATCCGGATAAGCTAAGTGCTGGCTCCTAGGGTTTTAAATGAGGTTTTCAGATTTAAACATTCGCATGAAGCAACCAAGAAACTTGCATAAACTCCATTTACAAGTCTAAAATCTGAAAAGGGGAAAAATAAACATTTAATCTTGCATGCAGAAAATGACTCCTCCTTTCTTGTCCATAAGATGCAACTTTCTGAAATTTTCTGTATTAAAAATTTGTCATTTTACAATAACAGAAATTTCTGGTTTTCCCAAACCAGTCTATGGAAGAAAAACAGCTCAAACAGGTCCAGAATGGCCCTCTTGCCTTCAAACCTGCAACTCTGCTTGCAGCAGTTTCCAACCCCTTATGGCCTCTTTGAATGGCGTATTTAAACTTCTGAAAAAAAATTGTTTCTCCTTCCATGACTGTTCGTTTCATTTTCCAATGGCTGTTCGTTTCACCTTCCCTGACTGTTCGTTTCATTTTCCAATGGCTGTTCGTTTCACCTTCCCTTGTGCATGCATGTGTTTTGTTTTCCAAAAAGGCTTTCCGTTTCTATTTTGTGGCCCTTTGCCGCGAAAATGTAACATGTCGCGATATCGCGACACTTTTGCCTCCTTGCTCTCTTTTGTTGCTTTTAGCCGCGAAAATGTAACATGTCGCGATATCACGACACTTTTTCTTTCTTGTTCTTTCTCTTCTCTTTTGGCCGCGAAAATGCAACATGTCGCGATATTGCGACACTTTTCTTTCTTCTCTTTTGGCCGCGAAAATGCAACATGTCGCGATATCGCGACACTTTTCTTCTTTTGGCCGCAACAATGCAACATGTCGCGATATCGCGACACTTTTTCCCTTTTGGCCGCAACAATGCAACATGTCGCGATATCGCGACACTTTTTCCCTTTTGGCCCAACAATGCAACATGTCGCGATATCGCGACACTTTTTCCCTTTTGGCCGCGACAATGCAACATGTCGCGATATCGCGACACTTTTCCCTTTTGGCCGCGACAATGCAACATGTCGCGATATCGCGACACTTTTTCTTTGAGAGACCATATTTGGGTCTCGCGGACGTAGTTAAAATCTTTCATTCATTCATTCATTCTTTGCTTTGAACCGCGAAAATGCAACATGTTGCGATATCGCGACACTTTTTCTCCTTGCGGTGTTTTGCTTTTTCTTAAAGTACGTTGTGGAGCAGCCACAACAAATGGCGACTCTGCTGGGAAATGCTCCTGAGCATTTCGGTGAGAACTCAACCTGAACACCTTCAAAACACAAACACAAGCGTCAGCAAATATCCCAAGAATGAAACTAGACAAGAAATACATGAAGCATTAGAATTATTAAGCATCAGCTCGGTGTGTGCAGTGTGCTTCATTCCCTATCGTTTGAAACTCGTTCAACTTTCCATTGTCAGTTTCACTTATGATTCGTGCATATGAGAAGTTATGAATGATTCCTGTAGGATTTAATGCGTGGTGAAGATGCTAGAGATATAACAACCTGCTTTGCAAAAGCTCAAACTTTCTAGTATCATGAACAAGCATATTAAAACTGTCAAACCCTCTTAGGATCAAATATGTGTATACTGAATTAATTTACTAGATCCCAAAGTTGGTTATGTGTCACTACCATCTTGAACCCATGTGCAAGTGTAAGTGAAATCAGAGCTTTGGGGAATCGGATTCCCAACCTAAACGAGATGGGAATTTAACCTTATCCTTGCTACTCTGATCTGGAGTTCATTACCTCATCTTGAACAAAATGATTTAACTCTGTTATGGATGAAATTGTCAGGCTAGCCTATCCGTTTGAGCAGTCAGTGGTCTTGCTTTTAGACAAGACATGTTGCCAAGCATGAGCATACTCCACTTCCAGTCAGGCATCTATAGCCACGGTGGAGATCAACCCCATAATCCAGGATTTGATTTTACTTTTGATTTCTTGAACCTTGGGGATGACTACCCATCCTTGCAAGGGACATGTAGTACGATCCTTCCAATCCAATATCAATGATGCGATAAAAGTAGAATGAAACATATTCGCTTTGGAATTTCAAGTTCTTGATTGACAAAATAGAAGCTTTGGGGAATCGGATTCTTAACCTAAGCGAGATGAGAATTAGACCCTATCCTTACTACTCCATGAAGGTCAAATCAGAGCTTTGGGGAATTGGATCCTCAACCTAAGGTCGATGAGGATTTAACCCCATCCTTACTACTCTGATTTTAGTGTTAGGAGGTGAAGTCAATATCCAGATCTCCAATGTTCTTCAGTAGAGAGGTGCATGGTGGTGCAGCTTATAAAGAGGAAACAAACAGTATTCTGTAGTCTTCCTTTGGGAGAGGAAACAAACAGTCTTTTGGACTCTTCCTTTGGAAGAGGAAACGAACAGTTTTTGGACTCTTCCTTTGGAAGAGGAAACAAACAGTTTTTGGACTCTTCCTTTGGAAGAGGAAACGAACAGTTTTTGTTTTTTCTATAAAAGGGGAATGACCCCTTGCATGTAAATGATGATTGAATGTAATTCTGCCGAAATCAATAAAAGATCAAGCTGCCATTGCCCCGTGGTTTTTCCTGCACATTGCAGGTTTTCCACGTAAAATCTGTGTTACTTGTTTTTTCTGTGTTATTGTGTTTTTCTGCTTGCACATAATTTTGCTATATTTTCTAACATATGGTATCGGAGCCTAGGGTTTTGTGCGAGTGGGAGCTACAACAATGACTGGAAGTGTAACCAAGTTTGAGATTGAAAAGTTTGATGGCAGGAACTTCGCCCTATGGAAGATGAAGGTGGAGGATTTGTTGGTTCAAAATGACCAAGCCCTAGCCTTGAAAGGGGTCGCGAGTAAACCAAGCGGCATGAAAGATGAGGAGTGGGCAACGCTGGATAGGAAGGCGGTTTCTACAATCCGTCTATGCCTAGCGGACTCCGTCTTGTTCAATGTTGTTGAAGAAAAACCGCGGAAGCCCTTTGGAAGAAGCTTGAAAAGTTGTATGAGACGAAATCTGCAACAAATAAGGTTTTTCGAAAAAACAGCTTTACAGCCTAAAGATGAAGGAGGGCTCATACGTGGCGAGATCACTTGAATGAGTTTAATACCCTTATCGATAGGCTGGTTTCAATTAATGTGAAGATGGAGGATGAGGACAGAGCTATCACCCTACTTTGTTCCCTCCTGGAGACTTGGGATCATTTGGTGATGACCATCGGCAATTCATCATCAGGAGCTCTAACTTTTGATGATGTGGTAGCCGCTTTGTTGGCAGAAGAGTTGAGGCGGAAAACGTCTTTGGAACCCTCAACCAATGAAGCCCTAGGTGTGAGAGGTCGATCTTTCGAGAAGAGTCAACAAAGTAGATCACAGTCCGGATCTAAGTCTAAAGGACGCAAGCTGAAAGGGAAGTGTTGGCATTGCGGGAAGCCAGGGCACTCAAAGAAGGATTGTTGGCAATTAAAAAAGGAAAAAAATGGTGAAAACCAATTTCAGCCTTCAGCTGAGAGCCGATACGATAAATTACGGAGAGACGGCAACATGTGAGGCTTTACGTATCGGCAACAGCAGATCTGTTTTATATACCAGGTTTTGGACTTGGGTGCATCTTTCCACATGTCTCCTCAAAGACTGGTTTGACAAATATCAGCCATATAGTGGTGGGAAGGTCTACTTGGGTGATGATCACCCTTTAGAAATTGTGGGAAGAGGGGACATAAAGATCAAGTTGGACGATGGTAGATAAAGGATGTTATGTGATGTGCGACATGTGCAGATTTGCGGAAGAATTTGCTCTCAATCAAGATGATGGATAAGCTAGGGTATTCTGTCACTTTCGGTAACAACTATTGCAAAATTACCAGAGGTGCTATTGTAGTAGCAAAGGGAGAATCTTATGGGACCCTATATCGTTTATGCGGTGATACGGTGACAAACCATGCAGCAGCAGCAACTTCTATTCAGGATGCAGTAATGCTATGGCATCAACGCCTAGGCCATATGAGTGAAAAAGGTCTGAAAATTCTGCATGAGAGGTATGCTTTCTGGGATTAAGTCTTGCAATTTAGACTTGTGTGAGCATGTATTTTTGGTAAACAAAAGAGGGTTCGGTTTACTGCAAGCCCTAGTAAGAGTTCTGATTTTCTGCAACTTATACATTCGGATATATTTGGACCAGTCCCCACTCAGTCCTTAAATGGTGCCATCTATTTTCTGACATTTATAGATGATTATTCTAGGAGAGTGTGGGTTTATTTTCTGAAGAAGTCGGAAGCTTTGCAGAAATTTAAAGAGTTCAAAACTCGAGTAGAGAAAAGTTTGGGCAAGCTTGTTTTATGTCTTAGGTCAGATAATGGGGGTGAATATTGCTCCAAGGAATTTGATAAATTTTGTACGCAGGAAGGAATTAAGCACCAGAAGGCTGTACCATATACTCCACAACAAAATGGTGTGGGTGAGCGGATGAATCGCACAATCATGGAACGTGCAAGAAGCATGCTCGGCGCATCCATGTTGGATAAAAGGTTATGGGCAGAGGCTGTTAATACAGTTGTTTACCTCATTAACAGGTCACCTACAGCTGCGTTGGATGGACAGATTCCGAGAGGAGGTTTGGTGTGGTAAGCCATTTGATTACTCTCATTTGCGTACCTTTGGTTGTGATGCATTTGCCCATGTGCCTAAAGAAAAAGGTCCAAACTTGACCCAAAGTCAAGCAAATGTGTTTTCTCGGCTATGGAGATGCAATAAAGGGGTATAGACTGTGGGATCCTACTGCCCACAAGGTAATTATTAGCCGAGATGTTATTTTTGATGAAAAATCCATGCAAAGGAAGGAGGTACAGCAAACACCTAATGTTGTACCGGTTGAAGTAGACATGAACGAAGATGAAAATGAAAATCAGCATGCTGAAATTTTTGACCACATCAATTTTTTCACAAGTAGAACAGCAAGTAGAGCAGCCACAACAGTCACAAGACCAAGAGCCACAATCAACAGATCATTGGGTTAGAAGATCTACACGTCCACAAAAGTGTCCGGAAAGGTATTCTCATGTTTATCAGTCCTCTTTTGCTTTGTTAGCGGATGATGGTGAGCCTAGTTCATTTCAGGAAGCTAGAGAGTCTGAGAATGCGAAAAAGTGGAGGAAATCCATGGAGGAGGAAATCGAGGCACTTCGCAAGAATAAAACGTGGGAACTTGTGGATCTCCCACTTGGAAGAAAGACTGTTGGAAACAAGTGGGTGTACAAAGTGAAGAAGAACAGCGATGGGCTGTTGGAAAGCTATAAAGCTCGCTTGGTGGCAAAAGGCTATGTGCAGAAGTCAGGTATTGACTTTAATGAAATTTTCTCTCCGATTGTGAAGATGACTACTATTAGAGTTCTACTTGCACTTGTAGCTGCACGGGATTTAGAACTGGAGCAGCTTGATGTAAAGACTGCTTTCTTGCATGGTGATCTCGAGGAGGAGATTTATATGGATCAGCTTGAGGGCTATGAGGAAAGAGGCAAAGAGCATTTGGTTTGCAGACTAAAGAAATCTATGTACGGGTTGAAACAGGCGCCAAGGATGTGGTACAGGAAATTTGACACCTTCATGAAGAGCCAAGGTTTCAGCAGGAGTGAAGCTGACCATTGTGGATACTATAAGAGGTTTGATGATGGCAGTTTTATTATTTTGTTGTTGTATGTTGATGATATGTTGGTTGCAGGTCCCAGCATGAAGAAAATCATTGATCTTAAGGCTCGATTGGCTAGGACATTTGAAATGAAGGATTTAGGAGCAGCAAACCAAATTTTAGGGATGAAGATACACGGGGACAGAAAAGGAAGAAAGATCTGGTTAAGTCAAAAGTCATATATAGAAAAGATTCTGTAGCACTTCAATACGCGAGAATGCAAAACCGGTTAGTACCCCACTTCTTTCAAACTTAAAATTGTCTTCCAACCGGTGTCCTAGAACGAAGCGAGAGAAGACAAGCATGTCTCGTGTACCGTATTCATCAGCGATAGGAAGCCTCATGTATGCCATGGTGAGCACCAGACCGGATATTGCCCAAGCAGTGGGAGTAGTTAGCCGGTACATGGCAAATCCTAGTAAGGAGCATTGGAATGTGGTGAAGTGGATATTTAGATATTTAAGAGGCACTTCAGATGCTGCTATTTACTACGGATCGGATAGTTTGCAAGTTAAAGGTTTTGTGGATTCTGATTATGGTGGAGATAGAGATGGGAGAAAGTCCACTACAGGATATACTTTCACTCTTGCTGGTGGAGTTGTGAGTTGGGCTTCTAAGTTGCGGTCTGTGGTGGCTTTATCAACCATTGAAGCAGAATATATTGCAGCGACTCATGCCAGCAAAGAGGCAATTTGGCTAGAGCGATTGTTGGGTGACTTCAAGGTAATGCAGGGGAAAATTACGTTGCATTGTGATAGCCAAAGTGCTATTCAGCTAGTGAAGAACCCAACATTCCATGATCGCACGAAACACATTGATGTCAAGTACCACTTTATAAGAAATGTGGTGGAAGAAGGTAGGATCCTGTTGCAGAAAATCGACATTGAAGTGAATCCTGCAGATATGCTTACTAAGCCGGTCAAGACAGAGAAGTTTGAGTGGTGCAGAACTTCTCCGGGCTTGCTGAAAATGTGATAAGGGCAGCATTGGGCAATTGGCACTTGGATGGAAAAACATAGGCAAAGAATTCCTGTATATCGACTTCAAGTGGGAGAATGTTAGGAGGTGAAGTCAATATCCGGATCTCCAATGTTCTTCAGCAGAGAGGTGCATGGTGGTGCAGCTTATAAAGAGGAAACAAACAGTATTCTGTAGTCTTCCTTTGGGAGAGGAAACAAACAGTCTTTTGGACTCTTCCTTTGGAAGAGGAAACGAACAGTTTTTGGACTCTTCCTTTGGAAGAGGAAACAAACAGTTTTTGGACTCTTCCTTTGGAAGAGGAAACGAACAATTTTTGTTTTTTCTATAAAAGGGGAATGACCCCTTGCATGTAAATGATGATTGAATGTAATTCTGCCGAAATCAATAAAAGATCAAGCTGCCATTGCCCCGTGGTTTTTCCTGCACATTGCAGGTTTTCCACGTAAAATCTGTGTTACTATTTTTTTCCTGTGTTATTGTGTTTTTCTGCTTGCACATAATTTTGCTATATTTTCTAACATTTAGGCTTTAAGCATTATGGGAGTGGTAAAAACCAATGTTTTAAGGATTATGTTGCATGATAGGACAGACACGAAATACTCCTTTCGCCTCACCTTTTCTTCCAAGTATGGTTTTGACCATTTTGCTCAAGATCCTCTTTAATATGTGTAGAACGTGTTTGGTTCAAGATGGTTCGGGCATCATTTCCCAACCTTAGGATCCTTTTAATATATGTTATGTAATAACCCTAAGAGGATTCGACACCTTTTCAATGATTGTATTTGAAATGTAGATGCAACTGAGATGAAATGTATATGCAATGTGAAATGTAACATGAGATATGGATGAATGCATTGCTCTTTTTGAAATGTTGATGGAGTATATCACCTATTTTGCCATAATTTGTAAAACTGAAAACTTCATGCATCACAAGTTCCAAACGATATTCTTTAATGTGTTTGCGATACTCGTGGAGTTTTCTGCAATACAATTCCGATGTTTCATATTCTCCTAGTCTTAGTCAACATTCATAAGGATATAAGTTGACATCTCGCTTTTTTTTTTTATTTGTAAGACAAACCAAAAAGTGTCCAAAGGACCAACACACAAAACTTAAAACCAAATCCAAAAAGCAATCCCAAAAACGAAACCTGAAAACACAAACCAAAACCAAAAACCAAAATCTATATACAAATGTACAATATAATACAAGATGGTGCAAAGTTTGGATTATCATTTTCCCGGATCCCAAACCTGATTAGAATTCTTTAAAAGACATATGACGTGATATGCATACCAAGCTTTGTAGGCATCCAACAAAAACAAGATCAAACCAAACAAAGAAACAAACTTCAACTTGCCCCTCTCACCATACCAATTTGGTTTAGTTTCATTAATAATCCTATGGTGGAGTTTCAAGTTTTCAAATTGATTAGACAATGATTGATATTCAATTCTTTTATGTCTATTCTTTAAGATGTCCATTCCGCACTTTGATTCATGGTGTAGAAATAAGTTTTCATTTTCATTCAATAAAGCCATGACATTAATAATATTTGAATCAAACCCTTCATTAGGCAAACCTTCATTCGAATTTTGCATGGTGAAACCAAAAAGGTGAGATTTTACCTTTGGCATGTTTTCATTTGCCCGCCCTTGAAGAGGATTTGAAAATTCCTCTTTTCTCTCATGACATTCATCATCATATAGCACTTGTTCTTTCTCCATGACTTGTTTATCAAAGGCACCAAACTTAGGTATCCAATTGAAAATATGTCCATCCCTTTCAAACCATAAGTCTTGTCTATCTAGGGGTGGGTTAACTAACACATTTCCATGATCAATCACTTGGGTTGTTTTGGGTAACGTGAGATTTTCAATTGGATCATCAATGATATCAAACCCAAATGATTTAGGCTTTGTAATTTTCTCATTTTGAAATGGCATAATCATTGTCGTACAAGTAAGTGGATCAAGATTTTCAATTTCTTTTCCTTCAAAGGAATCTAAAGCAAATGACTCCCTTTCTTGATTCATGGTTGTAGAATCCTTATCATGTTCCAACATTTGATGAGATTCGAATTCCTCTTCCAAAACTTTCTCAAATTGTACAGGATTTATAGTATCTTCATGTGAGGAAGCAATTGAGTTATCCTGCATATTAATTGACACAACAAGTTTGTTAGAAGATTCAGATTGATAATATTCTTCCCATTTCTTCCACAAATCATAGTAATCATCTTCCGTTCAAGTTGTGACGTTCAAGTACTTCTTCTTCATCTTCTAATTCATCAACATGTTTCTCATCCAATTCATCTTCACCTTCCTTAGATGGTTCAGTTATTTCCAAAAGTGGGTTATCTCTTGAATTCAAATTGGTAAAGCTATCATAATCCAAATTTGTAACCCATGATTCAAGTTTATCACAATTTGGAAGGTGTGGATCCTCTTGGTCATCACTTTCGAGAACATCATCCAAAGTGTCTTTCGAGAACAAGTGGTGAGATTCGAATATGTCTTCAACTTCATTTGTTGATTTTCTTTCAAATTCATTTTCAGCCACTTGTGATGACTTAGGAGCTTCTATAATGGGATCGATTTTTGAATTCCGTGTCATATAGTTGCTCCAATCCTTTGCAAGTACATCTGACCAAATCATGTCCACATAAGTTTGTTCATCCAAATCCTCCTTTTTGGGTAATGATTATGGATATTTCTTTTCCAAAACAAGATGGTGATCATTTGATTCCAACTTCTTGTTACCCATCCATAGAATTTCTTCTCCAAAATCTTCATGCTCTTCAAGACATTTCGAATGGGTATTTACTTCAACGTGAGTCACCTCAAAATCTCTTGTATCACTTGAAGAAGCATAACATGAAATATCATTAAGATCGGCATTATGAATTTTCTTCCTAGGATGATTTGGATGCATACATTGATGTGCTCGTTTTTGTGGTGGAACATGCCTACATACCTTCTTAACCACTTTCTTTTGCTCTTTTACTTCCAATGCGAACTCTTTGGGTTGAGTGGTAGAAGTAGTAGGATTAGTTGGATTGATATCCACGGACAAAGCTTGAACATTTGTTGCAATGGTTCCATGGGTGACCACATGATTCTCTAATTGAGGCATAGTTGGATGGATGGGAGTACTTGTATAAGCACATGTGGAAGCATAAGTTGGTATGGTAGGATAAAGTTGATTGTAGGGAAAAACATTTGATATCGAATTTTGTTGTGCCTATGCTTGATTTACCATCGAGGTTTGATTGCAAGCCCCTAGTTGTCCTACCATAGTTGATTGCTCCATTCCATAACCTTGTGGCCTCAATTGTTGATCTACAATCATAGCTTCAGTGTAGGCCGATGCAAGATCAGTAACGGGGGATTCATCCTAACAAATATGGCACACCATGGATCCAATGCTCGAAAGTATATTTGAAGAGCACCACTTTCCTCAATAGTATAGGGAGAAATTAATCTCACATAAAGCTTTCGAAACCTCAAGTTGAAACTTCTCACTGGCTCATTAGGTTCTCTTTTGCAAGAAGTAAACTGTTGATATATCGTGAGAGGATCAATGAGCAACCTAAATTGATTGATAAAACTATCTTTCAATTGAGTCCAAGATGTAATAGAACCCGTGGGTAAATTGATGTACCAATCATATGCCACCTCATCTAGGGTTCCAGGAAACATCCTACATGCCACATCCTCATGTTCGACATTCCATCTAACTAGGATATCCAGATAGGCTTGAATATGGTCCTCGGCTAATGTTGGACCATTGTGTTTAAATTTGGGCAAACGTTTTTCTATGTTCTTGGGTAAATCATGAGAATCTCCACTAATGTTCAAAGGATTACCATGTATCCCATACCACATTCCTGCAGTGGTAGCCATTAATGAAACTCAAAGAATAACTTCAAAACCAATTTGTTAGTCATGAATAAAAAAAGGAACCACGACAAAGCAATATTCTAAAAATGTAAATTAGTTTTTGATTCACCAGATCGCATATGCGCAAGTGAAGAGCATACTCCTAGTGTTGTAGGCTTTCTGATTCACAAGATTGCATTACACGCAAGTGAAGAGCATAATACCGACAACAAATACATTTTAGACAAAATAATTCCTTACAAATAAGCATGAAATGACTAGCAAATATCAAACATGTAACATATGAATAATCATGTTAGCATCAACCAAGAGATGTATCCATTAAAATCAAATGAAAGTAATTGCATGGAGACAACCTCGTTAGTCAAGACCAAAATTTTTCAAAATTTAAATCAAAACACATTATTCCTGTATGAACAATCAAAAGCGTTAGAACGATGCACAGCAATTCATGTCCTCATTTTAACACTACAAGGTCGTATTGTTAAAAGAGGGCTAAAGATAATAATCAATAGGGCATGAAATATTCAAAATTTAAATCCCTATAGCATTTAAATCACACTGAAATAAACCAACTCGGCGGTTCATGCCCTCCTTCTAGCGCCAAAATGTTGAGTGGTATTTTCACCCAATTGTGAAAACACACTCTTCCTTAGGATTTGGGTTCCAAATCCCCTCTTGCAAAGAAGTTAAACAAACAACTTCTCCAAGGTCTCCGCTGTATTAGTATTTGCATATGTGCATTAGTAATCTTAAACAAAGATATTCACTTTAAATGCTTGGAACACCTTAGTGATTGCAAGTAACTATAAACAAGGGGCAATGTTGGTTTATTTTACCATGAAACTTTAGTGATTGTTCATTGAACCAAAATAAAGCAAATGTGAGTTGGCCCTCATATGACCTTCAATGTGATGCTTAAAATGGTAATTTGTGAAATGCCATAAAACATAACTCCTTCAATGAAATTGGAACTTTTATGAAGGGAATGTCATCATAGGCTCATGAGTGTAAAACAAAACTGAAAAAATGAAATTTGACCTTAAAATGGAAATTTTCTATTTTTTCGGATTTTTAAAATCTGCAGTAAAACAACTTCTTCGATGAATTCTTAAAAATACTAAACAACTCCGAAAATGAAATTTCTAAGTGCGTATGGGAAGTCTGAAGTATAACCTACGCAATGGTGATTTTGAAAATTTTTAACTGTTTATTTTAATGCCTGAAGATTAAAAATAAGTTAAAATTTCTGGAAAATAAAATGCAGAGAAAGTTGAAAGAAAATGCAGAAACTGAAAATAAAATGCATTCAATATGATGCTATCCTATTCCGGAAAAACCGAAGATGTGAGGTTTTCATGCATGCAACCTAACCTATTGGACTTGCAAAACAAGCACAATCCGGATAAGCTAAGTGCTGGCTCCTAGGGTTTTAAATGAGGTTTTCAGATTTAAACATTCGCATGAAGCAACCAAGAAACTTGCATAAACTCCATTTACAAGCCTAAAATCTGAAAAGGGGAAAAATAAACATTTAATCTTGCATGCAGAAAATGACTCCTCCTTTCTTGCCCATAAGATGCAACTTTCTGAAATTTTCTGTATTAAAAATTTGTCATTTTACAATAACAGAAATTTCTGGTTTTCCCAAACCAGTCTACGAAAGAAAAACAGCTCAAACAAGTCCAGAATGGCCCTCTTGCCTTCAAACCTGCAACTCTGCTTGCAGCAGTTTCCAACCCCTTCTCCTTCCATGACTGTTCGTTTCATTTTCCAATGGCTGTTCGTTTCACCTTCCCTGACTGTTCGTTTCATTTTCCAATGGCTGTTCGTTTCACCTTCCCTTGTGCATGCATGTGTTTTGTTTTCCAAAAAGGCTTTCCGTTTCTATTTTGTGGCCCTTTGCCACGAAAATGTAACATGTCGCGATATCGCGACACTTTTGCCTCCTTGCTCTCTTTTGTTGCTTTTAGCCGCGAAAATGTAACATGTCGCGATATCGCGACACTTTTTCTTTCTTGTTCTTTCTCTTCTCTTTTGGCCGCGAAAATGCAACATGTCGCGATATCGCGACACTTTTCTTTCTTCTCTTTTGGCCGTGACAATGCAACATGTCGCGATATCGGGACACTTTTCTTCTTTTGGCCGCGACAATGCAACATGTCGCGATATCGGGACACTTTTTCCCTTTTGGCCGCGACATCGCAACATGTCGCGATATCGCGACACTTTTTCCTTTTGGCCGCGACAACGCAACATGTCGCGATATCGCGACACTTTTCCCTTTTGGCCGCGACAATGCAACATGTCGCGATATCGCGACACTTTTTCTTTATTGTTCTTTCTCTTTGCTTTGAACCGCAAAAATGCAACATGTCGCGATATTGCGACACTTTTTCTCCTTGCGGTGTTTTGCTTTTTCTTTGATCTTTAGCATATGGGCCACTTCGGTCTTCTTGGAAAACATGCAAAAATGTGGGTCCCTAATTTTGGGGTACGTTGTGGAGCAGCCACAACAGGTATTCTGTCACCTTCTGTAACAACTACTGCAAGATTACCAGAGGAGCTCTTGTAGTAGCAAAGGGAGAATCTTACGGGACCTTATACCGTTTATGCGGTGATACGGTGACAAACCATGCAGCAGCAGCAACTTCTGTTTAGGATGCAGTAATGCTATGGCATCAACGTCTAGGCCATATGAGTGAAAAAGGCCTGAAAATTCTGCATGACAGAGGTATGCTTTCTGGGATTAAGTCTTGCAATTTAGACTTATGTGAGCATCGTATTTTTGGTAAACGAAGAGGGTTCGGTTTATCGCAAGTCCCGGTAAGAGTTCTGATTTTCTACAACTCATACATTCAGATATATTTGGACCAGTCCCCACTCAATCCTTGAATGGCGCCATCTATTTTCTGACTTTTATAGATGATTATTCTAGGAGAGTGTGGGTGTATTTTCTGAAGAAGTCGGAAGATTTGCAGAAATTTAAGGAGTACAAAGCACGGGTAGAGAAGAGTTTGGGCAAGTCAATTTTGTGTCTCAGGTCAGATAATGAGGGTGAATATTGCTCCAAGGAATTTGATAAATATTTGTATGCAGGAAGGGATTAAGCACCAGAAGACTGTACCATACACTCCACAGCAAAATGGTGTGGTTGAGTGGATGAATCGCACAATCATGGAACGTGCAAGAAGCATGCTTAGCGCAACCATGTTGGAGAAAAAGTTTCGGGTGAAGGCTATTAATACAAATGTTTATCTTATTAACAAGGTCACCTATAACTACATTGGATGGACAGATTCCGGAGGAGGTTTGGTGTTGTAAGCCAGTTGATTACTCTCATTTGTGCACTTTTGGCTATGACGCGTTTGCCCATGTACCCAAAGAAAAAAGGTCCAAGCTTGACCCGAAGTCAAGCAAATGTGTTTTTCTCAGCTATGGAGATATAGTGAAGGGGTATAGACTATGGGATCCTACTGCCCACAAGGTAATTATTAGCCGGGATGTAATTGTTGATGAAAAATCAATGCAAAGGAAGGAGGTACAGCAAAATCCTAATGTTGTACCTGTTGATGTAGAATTGAGTGAAGATGACTATGAAGATGAACATGTTGAAGTTTTTGATCAGCATTTAGAACAGCAAGTAGAACAGGAAGTAGAGCAGCCACAACGGTCACAAGATCAAGAGCCAGAACCGACAGATCATTGGGTTAGAAGATCTACACGTCCACAAAAGTGTCCGGAAAGGTATTCTCATGTGTGTCAGTCCTCTTTTGCTTTGTTAACTAATGATGGTGAACCTAGTTCATTTCAGGAAGCTAGAGAGTCTGAGAGTGCAGCAAAGTGGAGGAAATCCATGGAGGAGGAAATCGAGGCACTTCGAAAGAATAAAACTTGGGAACTTGTGAATCTCCCACCTTGAAGAAAGACTGTTGGAAACAAGTGGGTGTACAAAGTGAAGAAGAATAGCAACGGGCTGTTGGAACGCTATAAAGCTCGCTTGGTGGCAAAGGGCTATGTGCGAAGTCGGTGTTGACTTTAATGAAATTTTCTCTCCAGCTTGTGAAGATGACTACTATCGGAGTTCTACTTGCACTTGTAGCTGCACAAGATTTGGAACTGGAGCAGCTTGATGTAAAGACTCGCTTTCTTGCATGGTGATCTCGAGGAGGAGTTATATATGGATCAGCTCGAGGGCTATGAAGAAAGAGGCAAAGAGCATTTGGTTTGCAGACTAAAGAAATCACTGTACAGGTTGAAACAAGCGCCAAGGATGTGGTATAGGAAATTTGACACCTTCATGAAGAGCCAAGGTTTTAGCAGGAGTGAAGCTGACCATTGTGCATACTATAAGAGGTTTGACGATGGCAGTTTTATAATTTTGCTGTTGTATGTTGATGATATGCTGGTTGTAGGCCCCAGCATGAAGAAAATCATTGATCTTAAGGCTTGGTTGGCTAGGATATTTGAAATGAAGGATTTAGGAGCAGCAAACCAAATTTTAGGGATGAAGATACACAGGGACAGAAAAGGAAGAAAGATCTGGTTAAGTCAAAGGTCATATGTGGAAAAGATTCTGCAGCGCTTTAATATGCAGAATGCTAAACCAGTTAGTACCCCACTTCTTCGACACTTAAAGTTGTCTTCCAACCAGTGTCCTAGAATGGAAGTAGAGAAGACAAGCATGTGTCGTGTACCGTATTTATCAGCAGTAGGAAGCCTCATGTATGCCATGGTGAGCACCAGACCGGATATTGCCCAAGCAGTGGGAGTAGTCAGTCGGTACATGGTAAATCCTGGTAAGGAGCATTGGAATGCGGTGAAGTGGATATTCGGATATTTAAGAGCCACTTCAGATGTTGCCATTTACTTTGGATCGGCAGATTTGCAAGTTACAGGTTTTGTGGATTCTGATTATGGTGGAGATAGAGATGGGAGAAAATCCACTACAGGATATACCTTCACCCTTGCTGGAGGAGCGATGAGTTGGGCTAATAAGTTGCAGTCTGTTGTGGCCTTATCAACCACTGAAGCAGAATACATTGCAGCAACTCATGCCAGCAAAGAGGCAATTTGGCTAGAGCGATTGTTGGGTGACTTCAAGGTAATGCAGGAGAAAATTACGCTGCATTTTGATAGCCAGAGTGCTATTCAGTTAGTGAAGAATCCAACATTCCATGATCGCATGAAACACATTGATGTCAAGTACCACTTTATCGAAAATGTGGTGGAAGAAGGTAGGATCCTCGTTGCAGAAAATCGACACTGAAGTGAATCCTGCAGATATGCTTACAAAACCGGTCAAGGTAGAGAAGTTTGAATGGTGCAAAACTTCTCTGGGCTTGTTGAAAAAGTAACAAGGGCAGCATTGGGCAATTGGCACTGGATGAAAATCTTTTGGCAGAAGAGTTCCTGAATACTGACTTCAAGTGGGAGAATGTTAGGTGTGAAGTCCGTATGGCCACCGGTCTGGCAAACGTCTGGGCTGCCAGACGTCTGGACTGGCAGACGTCTAGGCCAGACGTCATGCCAAGAAGACGCCAAAGAAGCAGACGTCTAGGTAGACGTCAGTACGCGGAAGACGAACAGTCTTGGAATGCGGAAGACCAACAGTCTTGGGAGTGGAAACGAACAGTCTTTTGGAGGCTTGCGTTGGAAGATGAAAAGAACAGTTTTGGAGTCTTCCTCTGCTCTATAAAAGGGATGAGATCCCTTGCATTTATGTTGAGTTGTTGGAAAACGTCCAAGGACGTGAATGTAATCTTTGCTGAAATTAATAAGAAGAGAAGTTGCCATTGCCCCGTGGTTTTTCTTGCACATTGCAGGTTTCCACATAAAATCTGTGTCACTTCTGTTATTGTTTTCATGTTCTATATTTTTGTTATTGTGCTTCCTTTTGTAGTTGTGGAATCTTGGAGTTTTTCCTAACATCCAAGAGAGACAATATGGTGACACACCCCTTATAACAATAGTTAAGACAGAATTAGGTACATATCTCCTCCCATCTTAAAATGGTTTGCCCTTAAAGCATAACAGAGCAAAATAGTTATCAACAAAGGATTCACTTTCCCATGATGCTTCTTCCCAAGATAAGTGATTCCACTCGAAGAGAATTTCCTTTGTTTATTGGGAACATGACTCTTTCTTGCATGTTTCCAAAATTCATTCAAGTTCTAAGACAAGTCGACCACCTTCAGTAAGGACTGGCAATTCTCTTTGGATATTTGAATTCAAACCTAAATTTTTTAGACAGGAGACATGAAAGATGTTATGAACATGAGATGTTTGTGGGAGCCTTAAGGCATAGGCTACAAGACTATATTTGAAAAGTTAAATTTGGTGATAGTTTCATGTTCTTGCTTTTTTAAATGAAGTCTTGTTTATAGGGTTGAATATGCACAAAAACTTAATCTTCATGAAATTCATGTTCAGTTGTATGTTGGTCAGCGTGTTGCCTTAGTTGTATGTTGGTCACTATATTTATTTTCATTTTTGTGAAGGAACATGTAATGGTTGCAACACTTAGGAATAGGGATATCTTCACTATTGTGCCTCCTACACACATCACTTACAACAACATATTTTTGTATGTCTTTTCTCAATCTGCAATGTACACCCCTTAACTGCTGTTCCGAATGTACTCTGTTTTACTTTTTTTTTTTCTGATTTGTGTTTTTCCTGATTTTTTTTGTATTATTATTTTTTTATGCTTTGAAAGGAAAATGCTATGCATGAAATAACTTCAAAAACGCCACACTCGAACTGAAAAGGAACCCAAATGAAACTGCACACTAAATAACAATATTTTATTAAAATTTCTGACCTGAAATTGCAAGCACAGATCTGGTATTAAAGACTGAAATTGTACAATGCACAGCTGGAAATCATTAAAATGCTTGTAACTTCTTCAATCGGACTCCGAATCGCCTCCCGTAAAGTGCAATGAGCTCGTATTTACTTGCTGATCAGATCTGGGCAGTAACATCAGAATTTTATGACTGTTTTCCTGCTGCACGCTTCCCTGGGCAGCTGTACGGTCTCCCTGGATGGTACGGTCAGCAAAAGAAGTTAATGGCTGCACTTACAAACCCTAAAATCACCCCTAAAGGGGTCGCCCAAGCATGAGGAAGGTGTGATAAAAAACCCAGATTGAAACCCTTGATGAATAATGAGTTATGAACCAAACACACTTTCCAAAGCCCTCCAAGCAGCAGTTCGATCTGACCCAAAAATGCAAATTTACTCCTTAGGATGTGAAACTAACTTCTACCCAGATGAAGATGGCCAAAAACTGAAAAACCCAGATGATCACTTTGCCTGGAACCCAAACTTCGAAAATCCTCAAACCCTACTGCTGAATCTGTGATGCCCAAATGAGCCCTCTGTGTAAGGACTCCAATTGTCTGACTAGGTGAGATCTTCCACCCACGAAATCAGAGCTACTCATGGAGGTTGTCGTCTCCACAAGCCTCAAGCTACAATTTTCTCCATGAAAACTGGCAGAGTTTCTCCAAGATAGCAAAGATGTGAATGAATCCAAAAACCCCAAAAACTCCTCCTTTTTATGAAAGCTACGCCCATCTTGGATTTGGAACCAAAAAGCATAAAATTTAATATTGTTTTATTTCCTTATCTCTCCTTGGAATGGGGGCCCAACTTGTACCCCATCCTAGTTGATATAACATTGTTTTTAAAAGAGGGCCCTTTTATGTCCCTTTTTAAAGTCACTTTATGACTTAATAATATAACTTGAATTTATTAATTTATTTACTCACCAAGGGGACGCCAACTTAGACTTGGGCAAATATTGCATCCACAAAATAAATGACTCTACAAAATTGGAAGAACTGCATCGGGCCCACATTGCTAAAAATAGCAATATCTATAAATAGTAACCCCCATGAACGGATGAATCCCCTAGCAAAAGCACTGATCAACCTACAGGGACTCTGGATAGGTTATCAGGACCTATCTCAGCTCATGAACGAGGAGGGGACATTACAGTCCTCCCTTCCCAAGATTGCTTGTCCTCAAGCAATCGAAGATCTGGATGCTGTAAGATCTCTGCACTCTCCCACGTAGCATCCTCAATCGGTAGATTCCGCCATTTCACCAAGTATTCTCTCACTGTCCGCCTCCTGAGAGTATGCTCTCTAGTGTCCAAGATGGCCTCTGGAATCAATATCAACTTGCCTTCCTCATCGAGGGGAGGCAACTCAGCTGTTGGTGTCACCTTATGTCCTAGCGCCTTCTTGAGGCGAGACACATGAAACACATTATGGACCTTAGTGCCCTCTGGGAGCTCCAACTCATAAGCTACCTCGCCCACTCTCCTGATAACTCTGAAAGGCCCATAAAAACGAGGTTTGAGCTTCTCGGCACCGCTCTTCTTGAGCGAGGACTGTCTGTAAGGCTGTAGGCGAAGATAGACCAAATCCCCAACCTCAAATGTGCGCTCTATCCTGTGCTGGTCCGCATACTTCTTCTGCTGGTTCTGAGCCTGTTGGATGTTATCTTTCAGAGAACGCATAATATCCTAACAATCCTGTAATAGGTCCTTTGCTTTCGGCACTCTGCTATCTCCTATTAACAAATCCATAAAGCTGGGAGCATCATACCCATATAGTGCCATGAAAGGAGACATCCTGATGGTCATATGATATGAGGAGTTGTAGCAGTACTCCCCCAAATAGAGCCATCTGACCCACGCCTTCTGCTGTCCTGAAATGTAATTGCGAAGATATCCCTCAAGCCACTTGTTTACCACCTCCGTCTGTCCATCCGTCTGAGGGTGGTAACTGGTGCTAGGTGTTAATTCAGTGCCACATAAACGGAACAACTCCTGCCAAAACAAACTGATGAACTTGCTGTCCCGGTCACTCACAATGTTCTTCGGCACCCCATGAAGTCTAAACACCTCCCGAAAAAACAAATCCGCCACCTGTGCAGCTGTGTACCCTGCTGATATGGCGAAGAAGTGCGCATATTTTGTCAACCGATCTACTACTACATAAATGCAATCCTTCCCCTGCACCTTGGGAAGACCAGTGACAAAATCCATAGATATACTTTCCCACTTCCTGGCAGGAATGGGAAGTGGCTGTAATAGGCCAGCTGGATAAGTGTGCTCATTCTTATTCTGTTGGCACACGTGGCACTCTCTGACATACTGTAGAATATCCCCCTTAAGTCCTTTCCATGCAAACCTCTCACGCACCTGCCTGTATGTTTTGAAGTAACCTGGGTGGCCGGCCATGGGAGCATCATGAAAACAACTGAAAATCTGCCTCTTAAGCTTAGAGTTTGCCACAAGCCAAATCCTATCCTTGTAATAAATGATCTCATCTCTCACCACATACCTGTCATCACCGTGAGAACCATCTAAAATGTTACTGGCAAATGTATCCCGGGCATAATCAGCAATGATAGTATACCTCCAATCATCAAAAATCTCTGTGAGTGAGCATATGTGCGGTCTCCTGGACAATGCATCGACAACGACATTCTTCTTACCACGCACATACTCTATGTCAAAGTCATAAGCTTGGATCTTACTCACCCATTTCTGCTGACGATCATTGAGATCTTTCTGATTGAGGAAATACTTTAAACTGTTATGATCCGTCTTCACGATGAATTTTCCCCCAACCAAATACTGTCTGAACTTGGCCAATGCATGGATAATGGCCAACATCTCTCTGTCATATACCGAATAACTCCGTTCACTCCCCCTCAACTTCCTGCTCTCAAAAGCAATAGGGTGGTTGTCCTGCATCAATACTGCACCAATCCCCTCACCTGAAGCATCACACTCAAGCACAAAGGGTCTAGAGAAATCCGGAACTGCTAAAACTGGACTAGAAACTACAACCTGTTTGAAATAGTCGAAGGCCTACTGCGCTGATTCGGACCATACAAATACCCCCTTCTTGGTCAAATCTGTGAGTGGGGCTGCTAACTGGGAAAATCCTCTAACAAATCTCCTATAGAACCCACACAACCCGAAGAATCCCTTAAGCTGTGTCAAATTGGTGGGTGGAGGCCAATCAATGATAGCTCGGATCTTTTCAGGATCCATCCGAACTCCATCAACACTAATAATATGCCCCAAGTACAGGAGTTCTGACAAGCCAAACTCACATTTGGATTCCTTGGCGTAGAGTGACTCCCTCTCCAGGATGCCAAGAACCTCATCCAAATGTCTCAAGTGCTCCGCCCAAGACCTGTTGTATATGAGAATGTCATCAAAGAAGATCAAAACAAATCTGCGAAGCTGTGAACTGAAGATCCTGTTCATGCAAGACTGAAATGTCGTTGGTGCATTTGTCAACCCAAAAGGCATAACTATGTACTCAAAGTGACCGAAATGACAC
Organism: Wollemia nobilis; assembly: GCA_028583015.1. Taxonomy (NCBI): domain Eukaryota; kingdom Viridiplantae; phylum Streptophyta; class Pinopsida; order Araucariales; family Araucariaceae; genus Wollemia; species Wollemia nobilis. The sequence continues at coordinate 2,209,637 of JAQPPZ010016361.1, forward strand.
CTGAACGCTGTTTTTTCTATGTCCTGCTCCCTCATACGAATCTGGTGATAACCGGACCTCAGATCAATCTTGGAAAAGTAACAAGCCCCATGCAACTCATCAATCAACTCGTCAATCCGAGGTATAGGGTACTTGTTCTTAATTGTCTTCTTATTTAATGGCCTGTAGTCAATGCACATACGGAGTGTCCCATCCTTTTTCTTTACCAAAACAACTGAAGAGGCAAATGGGCTCTTACTAGGCCGAATGAATCCCATCTCTAATAACTCCTTAATTTGCTTTTCTATTTCATCCTTAAACCTCTTAGGATGCCTGTAAGGTGTAGAAATGATGGGCTTGGCCCCATCCTCCAACTCAATAACGTGCTCGGTACCCCTATCCGATGGCTGTCCTGGAGGTATATCACTGAAAACTTTGCTCCGTTTTTGAAGCACTGCATAGATATCTGGGTGATACTAGTGTTTGGACTCTGCTCCTATTGTAGGCATAATGATACATTCTGCTGCCCACTCCACCATGTTATGCCTGAGAAGTCTCTCCATGCGCCGAATGGATACTATCCTGGGTCCTCCATCTGACATGCCTCTAAGGACCACATTGTGACCTTCCGATTGGAACTTCAACTCCATAGTTTGGAAGTTGAGTACAATCTCACCCAATGATCGGAGCCACTGGAGTCCCAAAATCAAATCAAGCTCTCCTATGCTGACCACATAAAAATCATCGCAAATCTCATGGTTACCCACTTTCATCTTCAACTGTGGCACCATTTTAGAACATGTAATAGTAAATCCATCTGCTACCATCACCTGAAAGCTGTCTATATCTTCTATTTTCAGTCCTCTTCGTGCAACCAATTCCTCATCAACAAAGTTGTGAGTTGCACCTGTATCAATCAATGCAACCACACGTTGTCCCTGTAACACACCACGTATCCTCAGTGACTGTGAGCTCTGAAAACTATGCAATTGGGCCAACATACCCTTCTTCTTTTCATCCCCCTTTTCTTCTTGCTTCTCCTCATGTTTTTCTTCTTTATTTGGCTCAAAATAAGGGAGTTCTTCATCGTTGTCCTCCAATTCAGATTGTTGTTCAGAATCATCAGCAATGGATTCATCTGCAGAATGATACTCAATGAGCTGCAATGTACCCTTGGCTTCACACTTATGCCCCGGTTTCCAAGGTTTTTGACATTTGAAGCACAAGTTCTTCTTCCTAAGGTCATTGAGTGTGTCTTCATCAAGTTTCTTAAAGGTATGTTTGGGCTGATCAAATGTTTTTTGGAATGGCTTTTTACTATCCTTGCTTGGAAAATGCTTTGACTGAAATTTTGCTTTAGGGGCAGCCAACTCCAAACTACGTGCCTTCTTCATAGCATCCTCTAGGGAAGGTGGATCAAATGCTTTGACCCAACCACGGATAGGCTCTGTAAGTCCCTCCATAAACAATACGGTCAATCTCCTATCTGAGATGTCTACCACCATCACCGACAAACGTTGAAACTCGGAGATGTAAGCCTCCAATGACCAATACTACCTCAATTAAGCAAGCTCTCTAAAATGTAATTCTGGATCCTTCTTGTCGAACCTGTCTATGAGCTTCTCCGTGAACACTGCATAAGATGTGATATATCTATGCCCCAATGTAGTGAGACCATGGTACCACCAATCGTGTGTTGCTCCATCTAAATGCAGTGTAGCGAATTTAATCGCCTCGTCCTCAGGAATAGATCGGAGAGTGACAAATGTATCTAACTTATCAACCCATGCTCGTGTTGTGGTCCTCCCACTACCATCAAAGTGGGGTAATGTCACCTTGCTCAATGCATGATGCACCTCACGCTGAGGAGGTGGCCCACGCTGATCCTGTCTGTGGAAGTTGCCCCTTGATCTCTTCTCATGCACAAAGTCATTAAATGTGGTGAGTGCCTTAATCTCATCAGGAAGGGTCTCATACTCCACATAAGCCTCCCTATACTCATCTGCTATAGAAAGTGGAGGAGTCTGCACTACTGGTGTCTCAACCCGAGGAGCAAATGTAGGCTGTAATGGTCTAGAGGAAAAGACTGTGCGGCTAGTATGTTGATTAGCATGACTAGTCTCTGTTGTATGAGCACCATTATGCTCTGTAAGACCTGTACCCTGTACCTGCTGGATGGGTATTCCCTGCTGAAACTTCCCCAACAATTGTGACATCATGTCCATCATCAAAGTAAACTGCCTCTCACCCCTGGTATTGGGACTAACTGAATCCTGTCTACCTTTCTGCCTGTCACCCATACTCCCCTGTGAATTAGATTCCGCAGACCCACTGTCACCTGACCTATGGGACAAACTACCCTATTCCTGCTGCTGTTCCAAAATATCCTCCTGCTGATTAAACTCTGGTTTGGATTTATTTCTCCGTAAATAATACTGATGTGTATGCATTAATGACCCAACAGGCTGGCAGGGGTTAACATGAGCTCTGATACCACTGCAATGTACACCCCTTAACTGCTGTTCCGAATGTACTCTGTTTTACTCTCTTTTTTTTTTGATTTGTGTTTTTCCTGATTTTTTTTGTATTATTTTTTTTATGCTTTGAAAGGAAAATGCTATGCATGAAATAACTTCGAAAATGCCACACTCGAACTGAAAAGGAACCCAAATGAAACTGCACACTAAATAACAATATTTTATTAAAATTTCTGACCTGAAATTGCAAGCACAGATCTGGTATTAAAGACTGAAATTGTACAATGCACAGCTGGAAATCATTAAAATGCTTGTAACTTCTTCAATCGGACTCCGAATCGCCTCCCGTAAAGTGCAATGAGCTCGTATTTACTTGCTGATCAGATCTGGGCAGTAACATCAAAATTTTATGACTATTTTCCTGCTGCACGCTTCCCTGGGCAGCTGTACGGTCTCCCTGGATGGTACAGTCAGCAAAAGAAGTTAATGGCTGCACTTACAAACCCTGAAATCACCCCTAAAGGGGTCGCCCAAGCATGAGGAAGGTGTGATAAAAAACCCAGATTGAAACCCTTGCTGAATAATGAGTTATGAACCAAACACACTTTCCAAAGCCCTCCAAGCAGCAGTTCGATCTGACCCAGAAATGCAAATTTACTCCTTAGGATGCGAAACTAACTTCTACCCAGATGAAGATGGCCAAAAACTGAAAAACCCAGATGATCACTTTGCCTGGAACCCAAACTTCAAAAATCCTCAAACCCTACTGCTGAATCTGTGATGCCCAAATGAGCCCTCTGTGTAAGGACTCCAATTGTCTGACTAGGTGAGATCTTCCACCCACGAAATCAGAGCTACTCATGGAGGTTGTCGTCTCCACAAGCCTCAAGCTGCAATTTTCTCCATGAAAACTCGGCAGAGTTTCTCCAAGATAGCAAAGATGTGAATGAATCCAAAACCCCCAAAACTCCTCCTTTTTATGAAAGCTACGCCCATCTTGGATTTGGAACCAAAAAGCATAAAATTTAATATTGTTTTATTTCCTTATCTCTCCTTGGAATGGGGGCCCAACTTGTACCCCATCCTAGTTGATATAACGTTGTTTTTAAAAGAGGGCCCTTTTATGTCCCTTTTTAAAGTCACTTTATGACTTAATAATATAACTTGAATTTATTAATTTATTTACTCACCAAGGGGATGCCAACTTAGACTTGGGCAAATATTGCATCCACAAAATAAATGACTGCGAAATTGGAAGAACTGCATCGGGCCCACACTGCTAAAAATAGCAATATCTATAAATAGTAACCCCCATGAACGGATGAATCCCCTAGCAAAAGCACTGATCAACCTACAGGGACTCTGGATAGGTTATCAGGACCTGTCTCAGCTCATGAACGAGGAGGGGACATTACACAATCCTTTTCAATAAAATGATTGTCTTCTATTGTAATAGGTCTTAAATAATCCCGCATGATCCACTGTGGGGGAATCATGACACTCGTTTAGGACCTGAATCTTGAACTTAGAATTGGAAGGTAAACAAATAGGACCGTTGAACCATAGCATGTCAATTTTCCAGGTAAGTTTGGTATACTTGGCAATTTGCTTTCTATTTTTCATTTAATTATCATCCTTAACATCTCCAGACTAAATGTCCTTTATCCATTTTAGAAATGGAATACAACACACTGCAATATAATTCCATGACCACTGATGAAAGTACACATTTGGAATACTTTCAAATACAAATGGATACATTGCATACACAACATGTATCCCGCACAACTATCTGCATTACATCATACATTGACAAACAATATACCAACAAGCAACTCTTGCTAACAACAACAAGCATTCTCGCATCTCTCATATAGATGTGTACTTATAGATATAACAGGACCGGTAGGCAGTTTGCAGATACCCCAATTACCTCCGAAATACCCGTCTACATAAAACAATAAAAATATCCCATTACATTACATTATTACAGACTGTTTACCACGTGCACATTGTTACACACATTTTGCCACATCCATATTGTTACAAACACTTTATCATGTGCTCATTATTACAAACACCTTGTGCGCACATATACATTCCTATGCTGAAACATGCATTCATGCAGACATGTCAAATCATCTGCCTACATCCATTTTGGAAGAACAGATGCGAAGCATAGATAATAACTTCTTCATCTTTACAAGACAATGCATTAGTAGTATCATTGTCTCGGACTCATGATAATTTCAAAATCAAAGTTTGAATCTTTTGAACCTATTTTTGTTGTTCTATGGAAAATTACTTTTTCTCAAGTATTTAATGTTATTATGACCTGTCTTCATTAAATATTTCCTTCCTATCATGTATTGTCTCCATGTTACAAAAGCATGCATAATTGCCTTTATTTCCTTATCATATTTTGATCCCAATTTTTTTTGGGATAATTTTTTTTGATTTCAAGTGTAATGGGATGACCATCTTGTGGTAATATGGCTCCAATTCCTACTTGTAATATCACAAACAGTTTCGAAAAGTCAAAGAGAGCAATTTGGTGTTAATAATTTCTCCTCAAGGTCATTGAAACTCCACTTTACTTTAGTCCTAATAAATGACTCCGTTTTCAACAATTCTATTAATGTTGCTACAGTTTGAGCATAATGTTCAAAGAAGAACTATAGTATCCTATGAACCCTAAAAAATCACATAACCTTGAAATATTTTTAGGTATTGGTCATTCAATTATCACATTGATCTTGGATGGATCAACCTTAACACTTCCATTGAAATAATACCACAAATACTCAATTTTGTCATTCTTGAAACTGTATTTGCACAAGTTGGCATAGTATTTATGCTTCGTTAATAGGGATGATATTTTATGAACATGCGAGAGATGATTTATCTAAGTCTTACTGTAAAATTAGATATCATCAAAGAATGCCAATACAATGTTCCTCAAATATGGGCGAAACATATTGCTCATTGCAACTTGAAAAGTTGCAAATGCACCAGTCAGTCCGAAAGGTATGACTAAGAATTCATAATGGCTCTCATGGGCTTTAAATGTTGTTTTTGGAATAACTTTCATTGAACATGAATTTGATATCATCTTGCTTGAAAATCAAGTTTTGTGAAATATGTGGCATTATTTAACTCATTCGTTATTCTTTTACTTAAATTTGGATGAGCCTAGGAGTAAATTACCCCCGATAAGAATAGGCAATACTAGCACAAATGCGAATTGGGTAATATTATAATAACAAGCTAAAAAGTAGGGAAGGTTAAGTTGGATTCAAGATTATGTGATCTAGGACAGGTAGGGGTAATATGTAAGGATATAGAATATGCACACACACAATTCAACTGTATACGTGGAATACAGTAAAGTACATGATGATCTTTACTCCTTGATGCTTTGATGATCTTTAATAAGGTACCCTTGGAAGCTTGGTACTGAGTCCAACCTTGACCTTTAGGTAAGTGAGCATCTAGTGATGGAAGCAGTGATACTAACAAGGGCACTTAGTGGCCAAGGGTGATAATATAATAGACCTATCACAACCTCTTAGTATCCTTGTGTGTAAAAATTAAGTGGAGTTTTTAGAATCTTCCGAATGGTATGTAGTGGTGGAAGATAAACTAATAGAGAGGCAAAATAGAGATTGACGATTTCTATGTGATGTTTGGGTATTTCATTTGGAATTATGAGTTGTAATGCATTTTATTAATGGAGGAGTTTTAGTATGTATATGAATCAAATCATAAAGGTCAACCAGAATTGGGCTAATTGTAGTGAAAATGAGCCTAGAATGGGACATCCAAAATCATTTTATAAAATGGGCCATCAAAATTATGAAGGTATGGGTTTATTTCGGCCTTATAGTGAATACATTTATAATAAAATTTAAGTAAATGAGCCATTTACTTAAAATATATATTATAATTATATGCCTATAGGATGTTTGAGCATGGTCTTAGATTCATAGTACCTACAGTGGAGAAACTAGATTTTGACCCCTAGGATTTTACCAACACTTAACCAAATTTTAGGATTTCAGGCTTCTCGACTTATTCAATTTTTAGGGTACCTTTTGGGACATGCATAACTAATATGATCCTATAGTCAAGACTACATAATGGAAACTTTATGATATTCAAAGGCTGAGACTAGAGATAGAGGTAGAACCCTAAGGGAAATCTAAGGCTTACCTTATCTCAAAGTCTACCCATGCTCATCTCGGGGGACTTTTGTGAAGCAAATGAGAAAGCAGCGGGATTGCACACCTTAATTATCCAAATTCCATAGCATACAGTTATTTCATCAATGAATCGTATATGAAATTTGTTTGTTATTAGTGATTTTATTTACTTCTCTGACATTAGTGCAAAGGTTATATGAACCATTCTTTTTTCTTACTAGAATGGCTGAGGATAAGAATGGACTTTTACTGGGCAGTATATTGCCCAAGTCTAATAACTCTTGTACTGGTTTCTTAATTTTATTTATGATGACGTGGATACTTATATAATTTGCTATTAACTAGTGCAGATCCTAGTTGTATCTCAATGATATGTTTGATATCTCTTTTGCAAAGCAATCCTATTGGGAAATTCTTGAAAACTTAATGTTTGGTAATGTGTTTTTCATTTCTTGTGCATTATGGTCGTTTGATTTAGGCATGGCGTAGGTGGCATCACATCTATTCATGTATATAGACGCTTCTTTCCAAATAATTTTTTCATTCTATGCAATGATACATGTTGAGATTGTAGATTTCTCTATCCATTAAGCACATGCTTTTGCCCTCCTAAATAAAATCTCATGAATTGCTTGTCAATAGTCATCTTAATTGTGCCTAACTCTAGCAACCATTCAATACAGAGCATCATATCAACTAGACCTAAAGTTACAACATGAAAATTCCTTTGAATGTCAATCTTGCATAGCTGAGTTGAAAGTATGGCATCTCCCTTGGGAAGACCTCGTTTATCTACCACCAGAACATTGTAGACAGCAGCACTAAGAAAAAGTAAAAGTGTTTGTAAAAAGGCCTACACAATTGGAATGAAATGAAACGAAATTTCAGTCCAAATGCAATGTAATGTAAAATTTAGATAAAATATAATTAAATGCATAAACAGCCGCCATTGTAAAACCTTAAGCAAATCACATCATTTGCTAAGGTTAATCAAGGATGATACATAGGAAGTTGTAGGTAGTTGAGGAAACACCCTGAAATTTGTTACAATAACCACCAGGCCGTTAGTATAAATAGACCCCCCTTTTTTTCATTTGGTATCAAGCAATCACTCAATGGATGTATGGTAATGTTGGAGAGGCTGGACGCAGTCATTGTGGATGTGTAAATTGTGCAACTCGATAATGCAATTAACTCTCTTGTTCTCCAACCATGTGCTGTGTGTGAGGAGTTTTGTGTGATACATTGTTAGATTTGTGTGCAAGTGTCATTGTTGTTGCAGGTTACAGGCTTGGACGAAGGAGCGGAGCAGATGTTGCCAGGCTGTAGAAGAAATCGTCGATGCAAACATTGACAACGCTGTCATAACCATCATCGACGTGCTAGGTGAAGATGTCGTCATGACTGAACGCCATCATGCCGGAACGCCTTCATGTCGTCATGCCGTCAGCCAATGCCGTCTGAGTTGAGCCGTCATTGAAGGGACACTTGCTGACTGAAGTTCTTATTGTCGTAAGGAATATATCATTTGAAGGAATAAACCATGTTAGAACTCGCAACTCCTTGATGCATTAAATGTCATTCCCTCACCACTAGGAATTCCCATTGTTGTGCTACATTTGGCACCGTTGCCTATAGAAGTATGGGTCGCGAGGAAGTAGTAGATGTGACAAACAAGGAGGTGAATGACAGATTTAAGGGTGCAAGCTCGACGACAAAGGAACCAAGTATGAATGTTGGAGCAACCTTTGAGAAGTGCAAGACTGGCTAATCAAGGAGTGCAACTTGGAGAGGGGATCACACAACCAAAGGTAGTAAGAGTGTGGAACCCTCTGGAGGATGAGAATCTAAGGGAAAATACTAAGAAGTGGCAAACGTTGCTATTAACGACAAAAAACGAAGTAGAGCTGCACCAAATAGTCAAGACGAATATTTGTGTGGTTGAAGACACAAACGTAGGAGGTGCGCGAAGAAACGAGGCGTGGATGGTAACACCTGAGCCAACGAAGAGGAGTTTTCCAACGGGTGTGGAGGAGAGGAGACAGGCATCGGAGCAACCACGCGGAGGCTCTTGGGAAGGAAGACCAGAACCACGTATTGTGTACCCTCGAAGGTCGCGGAGTATAGACGCACGAGAATTGGGAAGGCGACTATTTGGAAGGGAAGAAGAAGAACGGGAGTAAAAAATCCAGCCACCAACAATTGAAAGAACGCAGGGTTAGATCCCACAACAAACATCATCAAGTGACGAAGAAGTTGAAGTTGACACAATGGCGAATATTGCAAATAGAGTAGGCAAGCATAAATGCCAACCTTTTATTGGGGAAGGAAAAGAAGACTCGACGAGACACATTGGTACTTGCACTACTATTTGGAAAGCAAATGGGGTGATACAACCAAACAAATGGCTACAACTATTTCCTGGTACGTTAAGAGGAATGGCAATTGAATGGTACCTAAAGAGGGAGAGCACGCAAGCCTTTCGACATTGGGATACCATGGTACAAGAATTTGTGAATGAATTTTGACCATTAAGGGATAACACAAAAATCATTACAGAAATGTATGCCACAAGGCAAAGACTAGATGAGGATGTTAAAACCTACAATAGAAGATTGAAGCAACTAACAGACAAAATGTAAATGCCACCTACTGACGGACTAGTGAAAAGATGGTTTATAGATGGATTGTTGCATAAGTATAGGAAGAAGATGAAGGCCGTCCCATCATCTACATATGCAGAAGCATTGGAGAAAGCAAAGCAAAATAGACAACAACTAGAATCGTAGGACATCCCAAAAGTGACGATTCGGATAGTGACTCTGATAGTAAAGTTTGAAGTGCTATCCACTCGTTTAGAAAAGCATTTGAGAAAATGATGAAAGAAGTAAAAGGCGAAGTCAAAAAGAATCGGAAGGATATTTGGTGCTCGGATTGTAAGATAGAAGGACATACAAATGTGACTGTCCTAAAAATGCATATTGTAATATATGCGATGTAGCGGGAACTTAATTACAAATTGTCCATTCAACTTAAGGAGAATAAGACACCAAACCATCATAGTATAGGAAGAGGAAAAAGCAAATATTCCAAAGAATGGACAAGGTGCAACAAGTGGCGGATATAGAAATAACCGCTGAGGAGGAAGGTAAGGAGGTCAAAGTCAATTACAGTGAAGACCAATTCAGTGTTGAAATTGCTAGTAATGGGGTCATTTCGCAAAGACCTGCCCTAAACCGCAAACAGGAGGAACAAATGGAAGTAATAATACACGTGTCGATGGCGTGGACCGGGCAATTACAAGGAAGTAAATGGCCCAAATAAAGCAAGTACTAGTGGGATACAAAATGTTAATCTAATTGACATAGATGAAGTAATAGACCAATAGGAGAACGAGAAACAGGTGCTAGCAATAACTAGTGATCAAGCCAAAAAATTGAGCAATATCCGAATCCTGCCAAAGAAAAAGAATGATGGTAAGAAGCTCATGACATGATAAAGGAAGAGTTGGGGAAGACAAAGCAAGCAAGGTTGTTACAAGAAAAAATTCTGAAAAAACCAGAGGTAGTAACGAAGCAATCAACAATGGAACAATTGGAAACACAAGTACTAAGTATGACAGTGGAAGTAAAGATATTTAATTTGCTTGGTACAATCCCAGAATTGTACACTACAGTAGGAGTAGTGAATATCAAGAGTCGAGGAAGTACGAGAAGTTGCCAACATAGAGCAAGAACAGTTCATTGATCCTACAATACTGATGATCGAAGCAGGAAAGAAACCAACTTTGGTCCATATGGAGATATTGGATCATAAGCTAACCCAGGTAATCATAGATGGAGGGTCAAATGTAAATGTTATGCTAGAGAAAACATGGAAAAGTAGTGGAACTCCACCCTTACGATCCCCAAATTTTCGGTTGTATGGAGCAAACCAGTATGGAATTGAAACAAAGGGCGTACTCACAAATCAAAAAGTACGAATAACAGATCAAGATTTTATCTTGGATTTTGTAATAATTGCAATGCAAAAGCCAGCATACAATGCACTTCTTGGACGAGGGTGTTGCGGATGGTGAAAGTGAATCATAATTGGGAAAAGGAGCACCTTACATTCAAGAAGGGCCAGCATAAGTGTATGATAAACCTTAAGAACCAATCCGTAAGTCGAGATATTGCAACATCAGACGAATCAGGGAGTTCATCATCAAACGATGAAACAAGAATGAACTTGACGAAGAAGGGGTAATGCAGCTAGAGGATTGCACGGAAGATGAACTTGATGACGATAAAGGACTCCTCCTTTGGTAGATGGAAGACTATGAAATATTCACCCCACAATGCTTGTGCATCCACGCAGAAGACAAAAACCAGGATAAAGAAAAGGAACTGAAAGAAGGCCAAAGTAGTTAGAAGAGATCTGCAATAAAGAAAGATCAAGAAAATGACAAATGGACATTTCCAAAAAACTTTGTAGAATACACTATGGGTGACGCGGTTATTGAAGATAAACCAGCCCATCCAATTGATGTACTCAAAGCAGTAGAAGAACCAGACAATGAAGTATGAAGGACCAAGGATGGTGCAAGTGAACCTTGGCAATGATGGGGAAGCAAAAATGATAAATTGTGGAGATGATTGGGATCCAGTACTAAAAGCAACAACTTTTAAAATTTTTATGAAGTACAAGGATGTATTTACATGGACTTATAAAGACTTGAAGGGGATACTGCCAAAATTGTGCGTATATAGGATACCTTTGATAGAAGGTGCGCAGCCAGGAAGGAGACGACCATACAGGATGAATCCAAAGTACGCAGCACTGATGAAAGCCGAAATTGAGAAAATATTGGAGGTTGGCATCATTTTCAAAGTTACAAGTGAACGAGTGTCACCAATAGTAATCACCCTAAAGAGAGAAGCAAACAAAATCTAGATTTATGTAGACTTTCGGAGTTTGATCGCCGTAACTATAAAAGACCCCTTCCCGATCACATTCACAGACTCCATACTGGAAGAAGTATCTGGGCACGAGATCTATTCATTTTTGGATGGAATTTTGGGTTATAATAAGATTAGTATTGTAAAGGAAGATAAGTTGAAAACTACTTTCGTAGTAGAAAATGGCATATATGCATACAATCGAATGCCATTTGGATTATGTAATGCACCTGCTATTTTCCAGAGAATCATTTTATGCATATTTGATAAAATGTCCATAGGAAATTTGAAAGCTTTGCTTGATGATTGGTCCCTATATGGAAGAACAACCGAACATTTAAAGGCGTCAGATGAATGTATGGGCTTGTGCCAAAATGCTCGAATAACAATAAATCCTGGAAAATGCGTGTTGTTGGTACCCTGTGGCAAGTTATTGGGACATATTGTTTGTCAGGAAGGACTGAAGCCGGATCCAGATAAAATACACATAATATTGTTGATGGAAGAACCCCATGATGTAAGTTCTGTAAAGACCGTCTTGGGAACAGTGGGCTACTACAGAAGGTTCATAAGGAACTATGCACATATTGCTTACCCGCTAGACGCTCTCACTCGTAAAAGTGTTCCTTGCAAATGGGTGGAGGAACACCAGGATGCTTTTGAAGGACTGAAGGCACATTTGGTATAGGCACCCATTTTGGTATTTCCAAATTGGGAAAAGGAATTTCACGTCCATGTGGACGCATCGGACTTCGTGATTGGATGCGCCTTAGCCTAGGAGGGGCAGTTTGGGTTGGACCAGCCCATTTATTTTACAAGTCGGTTGTTGTCTAGGGCAGAGAAGAATTATAGCACGACAAAACGAGAAGCATTGGGAATGGTATATGCAGTTCAAAAATTCTAACTCTATCTGCTAGCCAACCCATTTGCCTTCTCCGTAGACCACCAGTCATCGCTATATTTAATCAACAAACCGACAATAAATGGGCGAGTCAGCATGTGGCTTGTCACATTACAAAAAATTGTGTTTCAAGTGGTAGTAAGACCAGGTAAGAAGCACGTAATAGCGGATCAGTTGTCAAGAATTCGCTCAGGAGTACCTGTGCAGGGAGGAATACCAAATGAATTTGCCAATGCACAATTGCTCATGATGAGTGCAGTAGCGGGATGGTATAAACATATAGGGGAATATTTGTCGATAGGAGAACTGCCGAAGGAGATGACAACAACAAAAAAGCGCAAGATTATAGCAAAAGCAACACCATTTTCACTTGTTGCAGGTTTGTGTACAAAATGGGACCTGATCAAATTTTGAGGAGATGTGTTGCGAAGGACGAAGTACAAACCATATTGAAGGAAGCACACGAGGGATTAGCTGGAGGTCACATGGGGCCGGATGCAATAGGGGAAGAAATTCTCCCTCTTAGTAGCTTGAGGGGAAGAAATTCTCTTGCTGCTACCCATAGGCTATTTGATCAGCAAAATAGGCCACAAAGACTATCTGCGGAACGAATACAAATCAACCAACCATCACAAAATCATGGGGGGGGGGGCCATCAGGTCCACCTCATGGGACCCATGGAATCCAAAGAGGTCGCTCTGAGCGACTAAGGACTTGGATGAACATTGGACAACTGGGACTGCAGTAGTCTCAAACAAGGGAGGATCGCCCGAGAATAAGAGGAGGAAATATAGGATGACTTCAAGGTAGACAGGTTTTGGAACAAAGATCAAGTACAAACTCCGACTGCAAACTCAACAAGTCAAGGAATGGATGAAGGAAGAGTGGAATGCAATTAGAATGATGACAATCAAGGAAGGGGCCGTCAAGCTATTGTTGGGACGACAACAAAGTTAGCTGTTAGGATGACGGTAGAAACATGTGCCGTCAGGATGTTGGCAGGGGAAGACACCGTCAGAATATCGGCAGACAAAATGTCTGACAAAGAAACAATTGACAGCAATAGGAGGAACACCAAGGTCAAGAAGAAAATAACAATGAAAGGAAGCCATGATGGACTGGCGAATAATCACGAGAGATGAAAAACAGTCGGAAACACCTCGGAGTCGAGGGAGCCGTCGAAGCGTATAGGAGGTAGAAGCGATGTCTAATGACGATGGATTAGGAAGTGATCGCCGCAGGCAAGAGAATGCATTGGTAGCAAACATGTTGTAAATACGCATTGGCATAGCCATGCGATTTATGCGCGAAGGTGACACGTGGCAATTTGCTATATTTGTACATAGTGTACATACAAAAAAAAAAGACAAAATAAGGAAAAAGACAAAAAAAAAAAAGATAGACAAATACATGCAAGGTGGCGAGGTGGCGAACATGTGGTTGTTTGAACATGCAGTGGTAGTTAGGAAGTGGTTGCTCTCGGAGACAACTACATGAAGCACCTAGTATAAATAAAGGTGGACGAGGAGGCCTAGTGCGCAATGCAAATTAAGTTGCAAGGGAAAGCACAGAGCAACGACGTTTCAAAGTGTGCAAAGCAAGGGCATGGAGACTTAGTTGGTAGAAGACACCTGTGCACCAACAATATTCTTATACTAGACGAAGGATGCCTCAACCGGAAATAAAACGGAGGAACTTAAGGAGATTCGTAGAATTTATAGTAATTACCTGTGCAACAGCAGGGTAACTCTGCTAACAAGGCGCAGTCAAACGAAGATTAGTTGCAAGTCGGCCAACACCAACAAAAGCCGAAGGCTAGGAAAACTACCGTCAGAGGACGAAGGACAAGTGCTTGAGAGGTGCTGTCTATGGGAGTGGAGTGTTGGAAAACTTGTAACTACACGAAGGGGAGGAGTCTTTAGATCGCCACCATTAGAATTGTCGTCGTATCTGTCGTTAGAAAATTGTTGCTTGACCGTCAAAAAATTGTCGTCATAAGTCGACACCTGGAGAACTGTTGTCATAAGTTGGCACGTGGAGAACTGTCGTCACAAGTTGGTAGCTGGAGAACTGTCGTCACAAGTCCGTAGCTAGAGAACTGCCGTTATAAGTCGATAGCTGAAGACTCGTCGTCATAAGTTGGCAGCTGGGGAATTACCATAATAAGTTGGTCGGCAAGAGAAATATCTGTCAGGAATAACAATGCCACCATCTGGTAGAAGTTGCCGTCAGAACAAAAGATTGCCGACATCACATTGCAACAATGAGTCAAAGTCGTCCAATTCATGAAAGGTTGACATATCCGAAGCTAGCAAGGACGAGGATATCACAAGAGTCAGTGTTTGAAAAACGACTCCGACATCATCATGAACATTCCCGATTCAGTGGTGAAGCACATGAACGAGAACAACATCCGGAGATTGGACGAACACATGATAGGCAAATCTGTTCACAAATAGAACTTATTTAGGAAGTAAAAGGAAAGGAAATACGACAAAGTGACCAAGAGTAGATACCTCTCACAGATATCACATGGATTCATGCCACCGGAGATTACTGCAAATAGTGGTGGGAGAAAGCACCAACAGAAAACGTGCTTCGACAGAAGATAAAGGAAGCAGGCATACACTTTATATTGCAATTTCCTAACTTTGACAAGGAAATTTTTAAGGAGTATTTGTTGCAAATGTTGCAAACATATGACCCTACAAGACATGCCAGTATGGTGCAGGTAGGAGAAAGAAGCATAACCATTGTTTTCTTAGCCGAAAGCTTCAAAAGGACATTTGGGTTGCCAAAAAGAGGACAACCAATGGTGAAAGAAGGGGTAGATTCCAAGAGAAGCCGACAATTAATTCAGAGTGTCACAAAGCTAAAGAAGGAAGAAATTGACACATTGATGTCACATGGAAGCCGAGGCGTGAAGCCAAATTAGTTGAGGGATGTAGGATTACAATGTATAATGAATGTACTAATTGTGAGACTGTATAGGGAACAAAGGGCTTTGGAATTGCCTATTTGGCTGATACCATACCCATAGGGTATAGAAAATGGTGTAGCCTATGACTAGGCAACTTATTTGGGGACACGTTTTCAGAATTTTCTGATGTGTACCACAAAGAATTTTTCAATGGTATTCCATGCTATAGGGTTGTTTTTGAATGCCGCATATCAGGAAGGCAGGGAAATCCTCGGACTGGATCCCCATAGAGAATTGCACGAGTTAGCACTGACAATACTGAGGTGGATGAATGCAAAACCTCAGCAAAAGAAGAATCTCAGAGGAGGCAGCTAACTCCAAAACAACGATTGGGTAAAGCCTCACTCTTAGAAGAGCCCTTGAAGGAATTAGAGGTAGTTGTACTACCTTGAAAAGGAGGAAATTCATACGACCAGTACTGTCACATTCACCATCGCTAAGATCAGTTCACAAGATCATAGCTGAACAAATTGCAAAAAGCCAGGCCATGATGCGTGACATACAACAGACATTGGAGCAAGCACAACACATAGGGGAGGCTTCAACAAATATACTAGTAGAAACACAGTTAGGCAAGCCGCAAGAGGAGGATTTTGAAATTCCGAAACCTCTGAATATAGCTCCCCTAGAAGAAAGTAGCGGTGTACACATTGGACCTGCAGAGTTTTTGGCTGAAGCACAGTATATTGATCCATTGGCATCACCAACCATATGCCTGGATTTTCAATATGAGAAGACCTCAATCACACAAGCATTATGAGCACGTTCATTTGAGGAAATGCTTGTTGCTACAGAAGAAGAGGCTAAACAAACGGTGGAATCTAGCAAGGAAAAGGAGGAAGAACATGAGAAGAGAGGGGAAGAACCAACACCAATAGAAACTAGAGCATCAAATTAGCATTTAGGAACTCGGCTGAATCCCATAACAGTAGATGAAGGGCAAAACTCCAAACATCAAGAATTGCTAGCCAAGAAGGAAGTTGATTCACAACAAGAAATGCCTTTTGGAAAGTTGGAACCAGCTATAGGAGAAAGTAGCCAACCACATCAGCCGCTAGAAGAGCATGCATTCAAGGAACGAAAAGCGACAAAGAAACAAATTGATCTTTCAAGCAAAGGGAAGGATACAATTTTAGAAGAGGAAGATGATGGCTTAAATGAGCATGTGTTGATTGAAGTTCCTAACTTCCAAGATCCACCAGAACTTGGGGCATGCATCAATCAACAAGTTGTCGCTTGTTTTACTAAGCTGACCCAAGTCATGGACATGATACGACTGGAATTTGAAGTAGGTTGTGTCGGACAATGGAAACAGTGGTAGTTAATGGCAGAAGGAGAGCTTGACAAATTGGTGCAGTGGGCTGGAAAAGGAAAATGGCGGTTCAACATTTCCAACATTTACTAGGAACAACCATAGGAATTGTCAATGCAAAGCATTAAGACCATGGAAGGGGTAGAAAAACTGCCACACCACACACCAACTCTATACCTAGAGCCAACTTGTATTTATATATTGGGTCATGGGAATCATACTCCATCTTCTACAAGCATTGAGGGAAGAAGGCAACAGGTAGAACTAGTACCGGAGTTATTTCCGATGTATGGCCATATGAATTTTGTGGCACATTTAATATACTGGCTAGCTGAAGGGATTAAGCAACTACACTTGGTGAAACAAAACCTTGTGCAGAAGTTGCAAGAGACCAAAGGAAAATTGCACGAATCAGAGGAAAAGCTGCAGAAATCCGAACAATAGGTGAATGATGACATTGCCCAGTTGACTGAGACCATGGAGCGAATTCAGGCAACTCAAAAAGAACTGTATAATCTTAATGAGCAAGTCAGAGAAAGGGAAAATATCATTGTGGATATGGAAGCCAAACTGCTGCAACAGCAATCGGCGAATAAACTATTATAGCAATAACAAGAAGAGCTAGTGGCCCAAAAAATCAATGTGAAGAAGATTTTCTAAAAGATCTTGAACAGACAAAGCAGAGGGAGGAAGCATTGTTGAAGGAATTGGCTCAGACACAACAACAAGAAGCAGCACTACAGCAAGAGTTGGAGCAAAAGAATCCGAATATTTCAACTCTAACGCAGGGGAAGATAAAAGAAATATTTGCGAAACGAGAAGAAGAAATCTTGCAGCAATTGCAAATAATGGAGGATAGAGCCAATGCTTATAGTGTGGAATGGGCCAAGTACTATAGCTATGCCAAGAAACTACAAGATGAACGAGAAGCCTACAAGATTCATGTTCAAGAATTAGAAACTCTGCATGCGTTAATACCAAAGGAGGCAAAAAATCCAACAGAAGAACGAAGGAAGTCGTTGAGGACATCGATCAATGTAAAGGGGAGGATAGATGGAGACAACAACACTAAGAAAAAGTAAAAGTGTTTGTCAAAAGGCCTACAAAATTGTAATGAAATGAAATGAAAATTCAATTTAAATGCAATGTAATGTAAAATTTAGATAAAATATAATTAAATGCATAAACAATTGCCATTGTAAAACCTTAAGCAACTCACATCATTTGCTAAGATTAATCATAATCAAGGCTGTTACATAGGAGGTTGTAGGTAGTTGAGGAAACACCCTGAAATTGGTTACAATAACCACCAAGACGTCAGTATAAATAGACCCACCTTATTTTCACTTGGTATCAAGCAATCAATCGATGGATGTATGCTAATACTGGAGAGGCTAGACGCAGTCATTGTGGATCTATAAATTGTGCAACTTGATAATGCAATTAACTCTCGTTCTCTAACCATGTCCTGTGTGTGAGGAGTTCTGGGTGATACATTGTTAGCTTCGTGTGCAAGTGTCATTGTTGTTGTAGGTTACAGGCTTGGACAAAGGAGCGGAGTGGACGTTGCCAGGCTGTAGAAGAAGTCGCTGACGCAAACATTGACGACGCCGTCATAACCGTAGTCGACACTCTAGGTGAAGATGTTGTCATGATTGAACGCCGTCATGCCTGAACATCATCATGCCGTCAGACCATTGCTGTCTGAGTTGAGCCGTCATTGAAGGGACACTTGCTGACTGAAGTTTTCTTGCTATCATAAGGAAGATGTCGTTTAAAGCAATAAACCATGTTAGAACTCGCAACTCCTTGGTCCATTAACTGTCATTCCCATACCATAGGGAATTGTCATTACTGTGCTACAAACATCCAAGACTTTACAAGATATAGAAATGAATTCAAAGGTATTGGCAGTGGTTGTATCCATAATTACTAAATTAAATGGATCTGGACAAAATACGGCCCAATTTGGACTTTGTAGGCATGCTAGATTTGCAAGATAAAATATACCCATCTAAAAATAAGATATATCTAAAAATAATAAATGGATTTTGATGCTGTAACAAGATATGATGTTGTAGGTGTTTCACTTGAAAGTTCATTTCAAATCAAGCTTAGCCTTGGATCTTAGATGGATATTATTATAAATTTTTAATATAATTGAAGTTTGAAGCTCGTACATTTATCATCTTAGCATATTTCCAAATTTCTGCTCATGAATTATTGTAAAATTTTATATATGTTCATAAATTTTATGTCTCTAGTCTATATAATGTTTGATTTTCCAATATTTTCCAAAACCATTCCAAAACATATATTCACCACAATCATATGCCAAAAAGAAGATATGCAATTTAGAAGATAGCGATAAACGACATGAAGTAGGCTTACATAAACAAATGCCCATAGGCTACATAAATGGCTCTGATAAGCACCTCATCACGCATTTGGCCTTGGCCTAAACAAGATCAGATTACACAAATTTCAACACCCCCCATAATCTGAGTTGAGAGGGCCAAGGAGAGAAAGTATTAGAGGTAACACCTCCCCCCTATAATGGATGCTCTAGTGGGCCTTTGCCGTTCCTCCTTCGTCCTCATATTCATCATCAAAAAGCTTGTGTCCAGCCTTCAAGAATTCTGTCTCAATCTTCTTCAGCCTTGTAATGCAATTCTTGATGGAGTGTCCTTCCCTTTTACAATACTTGCAAATGTTTGACTTCTTTGAAACCTTAGACTTGCCCTTAGGCACTTGAGCCTTAGATTCCATTGACTTGAAGTCTTTTGGATGAGTTTTTATATGAGAAAGAGCTACACAATTCTTCATTGCCACTTCATAATGAATTAGAAGCTTGAAAAGACTTTCAAGAGAGATGGGTTGTGGTTCTTTGATAGTCATAGCATTCACATAAAGAACCAAGCCAACTGTATGAAAAGGAGGAGAAATATTAGAAGTAATAGATTTGACATACTCTTCATCACTCTTTACCTTGCCTCTTATCATAGCTAGATCAACTTTTAGAGATTTGAAGTGAGATATATAGTCTTTGACATTACTGAAATCTGAAATTTTGAGATTGGAGAGCTCAATTTCTATTCTATTAACTTCACTAGCACTTACTTTTCCATAGATATCTTTCAAATTAGTCCATACATCAATAGGACCAGTCTTCTTTGTAATGTTGAAAAGGACATCTGGTTCCACTAACATGAAGAATAGTCCAAGAGCTTCCTTTCTCTTATTGAGTTCATGATCACTGAGACCTTTTGAATCCTTACTGAAGATGAACCAAAGATTCGTGCTTTTGAGTAATCCTGCCATTTGAACCGACCAAGTGCTATAATGTTGCTCATTGAAGCGGGTGACATACCCTAAGGAATCCATTTTGCACAAAAAACACTAAACAAATCTGTAAAATCTTTTGAGTAATCCTGCCATTTGAACCGACCAAGTGATAAACTGATGTCACCACTACATAGAGCTTGAAAAATCATGCAATATGGAAAAAATGGGCTCCAAACGCTTCTATATGCAAGAGTTATGGCCTCCAAAAGATTTGGTTGAATTAGCATTCAAATCAGGGGAAAAAAACTCAAATGCGAAACCTTAGAAAAAATTTGCCAATTAGCTATTGTGATGTGTCGCCATTGGATTGGTTGCTGCATCTACGAAACAGTGTTTGACACCTAGTCTGATGTGACTCATATATATATAAAATTTGAATGGGTTCAGGAGCTGACGAGGCCCGAATCCGATAACTTGCCCAAGACAACAAGTGATCATACCACTGTGCCATACATGCACTTTGAAAGTGAAAGTCAACTTTGTTTATTTGAATAATGTGTTGAGTCACCAAGCTTAGCAAAAAAAGGGATCATCTCTGCCTGTGTTGAGTCAGACTTGAGACGTGCCACCTACAAGCGAGCGGCCCAACCACTGTGCCATGTAGTGGGTTGGGACCAAAAATGTGAGCTTCTCCCCCCAAGGCACATATGCCATCCTACTTAGGAGAAAAGTGCACCAGACCCGCATTGTGGGGATTTGAATCAATATTGGATTTTCCAAGCCAGTAATTATGTGTATTGCTTGTATCAATTAAAATTGTGACCTTTCTTTTCTTAATTTATCTTTTTACTTTAGTGTTTGAGTGTCAAAGATTCCTGTGATTGCTGCTAGGGACACTCTTGGTTTTGTTATTTGTTTGCAATTTGAATTGGAGCTATCTTCATCTTGATTTATGGATTCACATGAATACAATGTTTTATGATTATTTGGCTTTTGGAAATTATTCTTCTTGAAGGTAGTCTTGTTATAGTTGTTTGGACATGTTCATGGTGGCTTTTAACTTTTGATACTGTGTTCTCATATTAGTTCTAGTTGATGTGAAAGATACAAAAAACCTTTGTTGGCATGGAATTTTTTCTCATGTCAAACCATTTTTAGGCGTGGCATTTTTTATGGACTTGAGATTATGGATCTTTAGTTCACTTTGGATATCGGACAAGCGTCCCCCAACATAGCTTTCTAATAATAGGTTTTTTTGTGCATTGTCCACTAGGGAAGCTAAAGATTCCCATGTTGATGAGTTCTCTCTTAGTAAGCTTATTGGTGACAAATGCATTAGTTAATTGAAATAATTATTATTTTAGGTTGTGATTTCTTTAAGAAATCTCTCACAAATCCATTCCGTATAACACTAAAACAATTTATTTTCTTGATGCTGCTAGTAATTGGGCATTAGTTATTGCCTTTTGCAGATTTGATAGGGTTTAAAAAAAATGAGACTTCATTAACAGATCCAACCTAACGCTTCATATGAATCAATGTTGTATTTAAGCAAAGCCATCCGAACAATTGTTTTATATGCAAATGCATTACAATTTTCACTAAAATCTTCTTGTATGTTTGTGGCATTTTTTGAGTCTCGTTTATATCAATGGTGTTTAAATTTTCATAGAGCGTTTGAGCATACTTCTTTTTTTCTATTTTATGTTTTTATCTTCTATTATTATTGTTGTCAACTTTATATTAGGATAAAGATCGTACTAGGTCTATGGCCGAAATAGGCTTATCTATTTGTAGTATGCTGGTCAACATTGTTTGGAACTTAAGCTTAACAACAAAAATCCCCTTATATACTTCTGAATATGAAATATGATCGTGTGGCATTGTGAAAAACTATATGGCATTTGAGCAAAATAGTAAGAGGTCCAAGTTACACAGGTCCCAAATCTAGTGATTTGTCAGATTGTTTGGAACTTAAGCTTAACAACAAAAGTCTAACTTTATTATCCAATCCCCTTATATACTTCTGAATTTGAAATATGAACGTGTGGCATGTGTGAAAAACTATATGGGATTTGAGCAAAAGGTAAGAGATCCAAGTTACACGTCCCAAATTTAGTGAGTTTTTTGGTTATTCTTAGAAAATAAGTCAGTTATTAGCATAGCAGCATGTTATTTTGCTCCCAAGAAATTCTAAATTCTATAAGAAACATGACCTTAACAGAGAAGACCCATACTCCTCCCTAAAAAGAGACATTTGAATATACAGTAAGTTGGGGGAGATTATATTAATTGGAGATTTCAATGCAAAGACAGCAAATGAGCAAGCTAACATTCTAAAAGGTAACGAAGATATTGAGATTAATCCTCTTTGGATGCCAGAAGAGGAAAATCAACAAGTGGACCAGGACTTCAGAAGATGAGCATGGGGCTATCACGCAATATGGAGAAGAGTTGTTAGGTCTTTGCAGCATATACAATTTGATTATTTGCAATGGGATGAACAAATGGAAAAATTCAAGAAAGTATACATGCAAAACATATAAGGGACAAAGTGTAATAGACTGTAATATGCTCACAGAATTACATACCAAAAATAGAGGAGCTAGAAGTGGAAGATTTTCCAGTGGAACTTAAGTCAGATCACAACCCAATTGTTATGAAACTTCAAATGCATGGAGACAAACCAAGGGAAACACACTTGCAAGGCAATCAAAATAAATATCCTCACAAGGGAAACATTCTCTTAACAGATGAAAATCGACAGAATTTTAGAGCAGTATTAAATAACAAGTTACAGGAAAGGGAAGAACTACATCACAATAGTAGAGATTACAATAAGAGTGAATGGTTAATGCACGTTATTCAAGAAGCTCTAAACAAATGCAAGAGAGCTAAACCTAAAAAGAAAGAAAGGAATAGCTTCCCAACCAACCCATGGTTCGATGAAGATTGCAAAAAAATGTGAAGATTACTAAAGGAACCAACGGGTAAAACAAGAGCAAACAAAAAAGCATATGAGAAACTGGTAAGGGCAAAAAAAGAAGAATACACTAGAACAAGGAGGAAATAATTGATTTACTTAGGGAAGCATGAACCAAAGAAATTTTGGAAGGAACTAAGCGTGAAAAGGATGCAAACTGAAAATAATTGAAAAATAACATAACAGTTAATCAGTGGTTGGAGTATTCAAAACAACTGTATCAGCGTAGTAACCAGCAGGAGACACCCCCTACTATCATTGTCAAGAAAGAACTTTTCACAATTGAAGACATTATTCAAAGGATAAAAAAGTTAGCAACTGGTAAAGCCCATGACATAGACAATCTTCAAGCAGAGCATATAAAATGGGGGGTAGATATCTTGGCACCGCAAATCAAAGAAATTTTCAATGAGGTCATACAAAATGGCTTCCTTACTTAGTGGACAACTAGTTTGACCATTCCTTTGTTTAAAAGTGGAGATGTAAATAATCCCTCAAACTATCGAACTATCATGATCAACCCTCTCTTTGCAAAGTTGTTTGGGAGTATGATAGAGCGTAGGATTAGCATATGGGCAGAAGAAAAGGGAAAGAGAGCAAAGGGGCAAGCAGGTTTTAGGCCCAAGCACTCAACTATTGATCACTGTATCACGCTCAGACACAGTGGAATAAATATGGGACAAAAAAGAGGAGGCTTTTTGTTTTGTAGACTTCAAAAAGGCATTTGACACAGTGCCAAGGAAAAAATTATGGAGCAGAATGGAAGAGCTAGAGGTTCCAATTCACTACAGGGCAGCAGTTCACGGACTATATGAGCATGTAAAGGCTAGAATCGGAACACAAGAAGGGTTATCTGAATGTTTTGGTAGTGACATAGGTGTCAAACAAGGTTGCCCTCTATCTCCGACCTTATTTGGGCTGTACATTGACAAGTTAGAAGAATGGATAAACAAATTTGGGGGAGAGGGTGTGCATTTAGCCAAATATGTGGTAAAACTCCTCATGTATGCAGATGATGTAATTCTTGTGGCCAAAACAGCCAAAGATCTAGAAGATCACCTTCAAGCTCTAGAACTCTTTTGTAAAGAAGTTGGGATGCAAGTGAACACGAGCAAAACAAAAATTATGATTTTTTCAGCAAAAAAAGAAGCAACAACTCAAATTTCAGTTTGCAGGAGAACCGCTTGATGTAGTAGTAGAATACAAATACCTGGGCATAGACTTTCATGACAAACTTAATTGGAATACATGTAGGATGAAAAGAACTCAAAGTGGTTGGAGAGCACTATATGCACTTCAAAACAGGTGTAGGAATGTCGAGTTGTGGGACTGGAAGACCACCAAGGTCTTATTTGGCCTACTTGTTACACCGGTTCTATTGTATGGTTGCGAGGTGTGGGCTAGTGGCACAACAAATGCAAAATGGAGGCAAATAGAAACGATTCAAAAATATCTAATCACAAACTTTCTCAAATTAAGGCCACAACCCCTTATGAAATTATTCTAGCTGAAACTGGAATGTTCCCTTTAGAAGCAATTGCTATGACCAAGCTGTTATGTTACTTGAAAAAAATAGAAAACATGACAAATGATAGATGGCCTAGGGCAGCGAGGGACGAAGAGTTGCATAGGCGAAAGAATACGTGGATGAAACAAAATCAGAAATGGATGAAACGTTGGGAAATCAACATAAATGAATGCCCAAATGTCAACAAAGACATAAAAAATTATGTGAATGAAAAGTTCAGAAGTGGAATGTGGAAAAATGCAAGCAGGAAAAGACAATATTATATTGCAAATTTTAACCCAACGTATGACCACAAGGAAAAAGCGTATATAGGCGCTGAAATCAAGTGGAAGGAAAAAATACTCATTGCTCAGATAAGGACTAGCTCTCATAGGCTTAGATGTGAAACAGTGAGATGGACAACGCCCAAAGAACAATGGGAAGAAAGGATATGTACTCTATGCAGCACAGGGGCAGTAGAGACAGAGGAACACTTCATCTATAAATGCCCGAGTTTTTCAAATATCCGTGACAAATACAAAGAAACACTTGGGAACGAGTTTATGGCAGATTTATTTGAAGACAGTAAAATAAAAAAAGTTGGGGAATTGCTAACACAAATCAGCAGGAGAAGGAACAACCTTCTCAAAGATATTAAAGATCATATGATATGATTTGAGTAATTGTACTTCCATATTTGAGGTCCCATAGACCATATTTTGGTCTCGCGGATGTAATTAAAATCTTTCATTTCATTTCAATGAGATCTCTTCTAAGCTTGCAATTTCTGCAAATTGATTCAAGGATCTTCCTTAGCCTTACACAAGTCATGATTGAAGCACCATGCCACCATGGCCCTCCAAATTAAAACTGACCATGTTATTAAAGACGTCTCTAGATCAATTGCCTTGAATGCCTTGGCTTCCTTGATTTTAGATCTCAAATTATCCAAATGCGCATGTGCCTAAGATAACTTTGGTTTTGGTATTTTTGAAGTGGCATTTTTGAGCTTTAATATTTTGATTTGAATGTTAGCCTATTCGACTTGAGACATGGTAGGGGTTCTAGAAACCATGGACAAGATCAGCTTGTGCTTTGTCCTTAGAAGCTCGTGTGTTCGAAAGTAAACTAGTCATGTTGATCGAGTGTTGCCTTTCCACGGCTTCAAGCTCAGCTAGCCATGCCTTCTCTTTCCTCGAAAGCTCGTTGAAGCATTCACGCCTTTTCGTAAGCAACTTCCAATTCAATTTTAGCCCTTTAGGCTTCTGCCATGGCTTGGAGAAGACAAGTCCACATTGACATCAACTTGTGGCATTGCCATTCGTTCCACACTACTCCTTCAAGATCTATTGCCACACCTACCCTTGCTTCTACCATCCTCGTTGAATGCACTCCTTGCTAAACATGCCCTTTCCAAGTTTTTTGCAATGCCATGATTTCCTCACCTGTGCCACAATTATCCCATGCTAGTTCCACTTGTTTTTTGCAATTGCCCTCCTAGATTCCTTTGAGGCATTCTTAGTCAACGTCCTCCTCAAGCCACGCGACAGCTAGCCATGTCAGTACTAGTGACTGAATGTGTGGCTACATTGTTAGGAGCACACGTTCTAACCCTTTTTAATTTATTTTGTAATAATTTAGTTAGTAATGAGTGGGCACCCCCTTTTGAATGTAAGGGTGACCCTCGATCATTAGGGTTAGGGTTAGCTTAGACAACTATTTTAAGTTTAATCTATTTTTGCATTGTAAGAGAGGTAAATGCATCTTGAAGACATTATATTGTGAAGGAGCATTGCTCATAAAGGAGGTTTCCCCTTCAAAGCGGCTGCGATACTTTGTAAACTCTTTAGTGCAATCAATAATATAATTGCTATTTTGTGTTCGAATTGCAAAACTATGTTTCTGTGCGATTCAACATCTAGTTCCACTTAATTTATGCAAGTAGAATCATTACATCTGGTATCAGAGCTTGATCTAGGGATGGTTCCATTGCGGCAGTGAGGCTTCTATTTCAAAAATAAAAATTTCTACGGCCGTAGCGCATCCATCTTAGTTATTTGTCTTTTCCGTATTTTCCTTCACTCAATCTTTTTTATTTTTCGTAATTTGCTTTGCAGTCAGCTGGATCACTTCATTTTTTCCCTCTTAGATTCATTATGTTAGAAACCATAAACTAGGGGTTTTAAAATATCATGGAGTTGTCGTTATTAGCTAAGCTAGATTGCCCTTAAAGCGTCTAGTGAAGTGAGGGGTGCTCACACTCCAATATCCAGGCTATAGACAACACCTGTATATGATTGCGAGCTCCCATGTATTCTTAGGTATATAAGAAGACCCCCTAGGAATAGGAGAAGCTTTCACCCATAGGATGATATCGGCCATTTGAGTTTTGTGGTGCATCAGTAAGTGGTTAGCCTTGGTAAGGTACTCGCATCGTACCTCGTAGACTAGCAATGATGCCATGGGAACGATGGAATCCTTTGTAGTTAGTGCCTTGGAATATTAGGCTGGACACTATCTACGAATGAGGTAAGTATATTTGCGAGCCCACAAACCAAACAAACCCCAACTTAGCACGTTCGAAAAAAAACAAACCTTGCAAGGGATTTTTGGGTATACTGAGAGAGCACTTGAGAAGACACCAAAATCTTGACCTAAGCAAAGTTCGTTTTCAAAGAATATTTAGGAGTTTGCAGGTAAAATAAATTGCGAAGACTCTTGGGCATACGAAGAGTGCATTTCTAGATAATATTAAGAAGTTTGTAGAGTTTAGCAATGAAGGGATTACAAGGGTTTTTATAGACAAAGATTACAAGGTTTTTCTTACAGGCAAAAATTACAAGCAAGTATTATAGGAGTTTTTATAGGCAGAGATTACAGGCAAGGATTATAGGAGCTTTTTTTAAGCAGAGATTACAAGGGTTTTATAGGCAGGAATTGCAAGGGTTTTCATTAGGGCATTGAGTTGTAGGTAGAAAATTCTATATGGAATATTTGATAATCTATTAAAAATAGTAACAAAGTGCGAGAGAGAGAGAGAGAGAGAGAGAGAGAGAGAGAGTACCGAGCATTGGAAATTGTCATTGAAGGGTGCCATAATTGAGGTTTAGAGGCACACAAAAAAATAAAAAATAAAAAAATGAAAAATACAAAATGAAAATGGCTGCAAGGTGGTGATCATAGGACAGTTCTTTACAAAAAATGAGTGAGGAGTTAAAGGAACTACAAGAATTCAGGGATCAATTTCAAATTTTTGACTAGGACTCCTTGATTATTGGGATAAAAAAGTTGGGCACGATGGACTAGAGTATACACAACACTCAAACCTTCACCACCGGTTTCCATGACTGTCCAAGAAGTACGACAAGCATTGCAACATGGTGAACAAAAGCCCACATAGGAAATCCACAAAATATCATAAGTGGACAATATATCTTACTCACAACTCGTACCACAAAATTGGATTTCCCAAGTTTGATGGTGAAGATTACTAGTTGGATATATCATGCAAATCAATATTTTGATCTACATCAAACTTAGGACATTCTAAAAGTCCCTATAGCCTCTTTCAACTTGGAGAAAGAAGCAATACAATGGTACCAATGGTTCCATAAATCTAAGGGAATGACACTTTCGTGGGATGAACTCTGTGAAAACTTAATCGTTTGATTTGGCCCTAGTGCATATGAGGATTTTACAGGAGCTTTGATGAAGCTCAAACAAACTCACATATTTTGAGACTACCAGAAAAAATTTGGAACTTGGCCAAGAGGATAGAAGGGCTAAATGAGACATTTTTTACAAGTTGCTTTCTTAATGGGCTGAAAGAAGAAATCCAAACAAAGGTACAAATGTTCAACCCTGAGAACATGATAGACTTCATTGGGTTAGTGAGGTTGCTGGAGGATAAGTTAGTAGCACACTGCCGCACAAATAAGCTGCCCCAATTCCAAAAAATTTCAAATCCTTTTGTATGTCCAAATATCGTAAACATAGCTATTCCCATCAAATGGCTAAGTGAGGCAGAGACGAAAGCTCGCCAAGATAAGGGCCTATGCTATAATTTGATGAGAAATTCTGTCATAAATGCATTGAGTAGAAGTTATACTTGCTAGATGTTGAGTCAACCACTACCCTCCCTAGACCGGAGACAACCATTGATAGCTCAGAGGATGACCACACAAACTATGAGAGTGCGCGGGTATTTCAAGAAATGTCCTCTAACTATTCTCATCAACATAAGTAGCACTCATAACTTCATTGATCCCAAGGTGGCAAAACAAGTAGACTACTACTTGTACCCATGCAACAACTTTGAAGTCATGATAGCCAATGGAGGTACTCTTTCCTGCAAACACAAATGTCGCAATGTCAAGCTTACTATGGGAGACTATAATATAAAAACCAATATGTTTGTGTTTCCATTAGGAGGATGTGACATAGTCTTAGGAACTCAATGGTTGTGCACATTGGGTCCTATCTTGTGGGACTTTTCAGAAATGTGGATGCAATTCATAGTGGGGGATAAAAAATATACTCCCAAAGGGATGACAACTGGATCCACACGAGTCATCGGTTCTCATTGTATGGAAAAATAACTTAAAAGGGGCACTCAAGGAGTCATGGATCTATTTCTCACAGTGCATTCGGTTGAGAATGATCATACCGACGAATCCTTTATAAATATTTCTTCATAACTATAACTAGGTGATCGAGGAACCTCATGGACTGCCCCCACTGTGTGCGCATGATCATACCATACAAATCATCCCAGGAAATCCACCACCCAACATTTGTCCTTACAAATATCCTTATGCCCCAAAATTAGAAATTGAAAAGTTGATCCAAGCATTGTTGAAACCAGGAATAATCCCACCAAGCACCAGTCCATATTCATCACCGGTAGTTTTGGTATGCAAGAAAGATGGATTGTGGAGACTGTGTAGATTTTTGAGCACCAAACAAAGTTACCCCTAAGGACAAGTTCCTAATTGCAGTCATCGATGAGCTCTTGGATGAGCTACATGGGGCCTATTTTTTCTCAAAGCTGGATTTGCGATCAGTGTACCACCAAATATGGATAAGAGACGAGGATGTTCCTAAGATGACATTCAGGATACATGAGGGACACTGTGAATTTTTGGTGATGCTTTTTGGCTTAACAAATGCTCCATCTACATTCCAAAGTCAATGAACCACATTTTTTGGCCCTTCAAAAGTTCATCTTAGTGTTCTTTGATGAAGAGCATTTAAATCACTTGGATCAAATCCCTAAGCCACTTCAAAAAAATCAACTATATGCCAAGCGTTCCAAGTGCTCACTAGCTCAAAAGGAGGTTGAATATCTAGGGCATATTGTCTTGGACAAAGGAGTTAAGATAGACCCAAAGAAAATTGAGGATATGCAAAATTGGCCTAAACCCAAAACCCTCAAAAGCTTCAAAGGATTTATGGGTCTTACTGGCTATTATCACAAGTTTGTTAGGAATTATTGGAAGATTGCAGCCCTTCTCACATCAATGTTAAGAAAGGACTCATTTAGGTGGAACAAAGCAGCAAAAATGGCTTTTAAATGTCTCAAACAGGCAATGAGCACCACTCCTATACTTGTGATTCCTAACTTCTCTCAACCCTTTACCATTGACTGTGATGCATTTGGGAATGGAATTGGAGCAGTCCTCATGTAACAATGACACCTATTAGCTTTCATCAGTAAAGCCCTTGCAAGCTAGCATATGGGAAGGAAATGATGGCTATTTTGCATGCAGTGACACATTGGCGAGGTCACTTTGTGGACCACATTTTCACTTCAAAACAAACCATCACAGCCTCAACTACTACTTGGAACGATGAGTACCTTCTTTTGAACAACAAAAATGGATGACTAAACTACTGGGGTATGATTATGAGATGCTTTACAAAAAGCGAAAAGACAATGTTATAGCCTATGCCCTATCATGCAAGTTTGATGACCATGCCACTTTATGTACACTATTTGTACCACATCCTGAGTGGTTGGATGACATCCAACAAGAATGGCAACAATTAATCCATAGGTTATCTACACACTCTAATCCTGACTAAGCGTATTCTTGGGATGGTCAAACCTTGCACAGTAAAGGACTTGTTGTCCTAGTTGCCAATTCTACTATACACGATAAACTATTACAAGAATTACATGCATCACCTTCGGCTAGACATATTGGATTTTTCAAAAATTATCAATGTACAAAAAGGAACTTTTGGGAAGGGATGAAACATGATATTAAACGGGTTGTTCAGGAATGTGATTTATGTTAGCGCCACAAATGGGAGACACTTCTAGTTGGAAGCACACTCCAACAATTACCAATTCCATCAACAATATAAACTGACATTTCCATGGATTTCATTAGGGGATTACCTAAGTCAACCAACAAGTTAGTTATTTTAGTTATGGATTGATTCTCAAAGTATGCCCATTCTTTTTTTTGAGTAATACTTATACACATCCACCATGGGGATTGAACCCGGGTCACATCACCGATAATGCAAATGGCATCTTGCCGGTAGACCACACTCACGCGGATTAGTATGACCATTTTTGTCCTCTTGCACATCCCTACACACTTCCACCATTGCCCAAACATTCATTGACCACATTTTCCGACTCCATGGAGTGCTATCGTCTATAGTTTATGACCGTGGCCCCACATTCACCAGTAATTGTTGGAAGAAACTCTTCAAGCTACAAGGAACCCAACGAAAGATGATCTCAACATATTACCCCTAGACAAATGGCCAAATTAATATTGTCAATAAATGGTTGGAGGCATACTTATGCCGGTTTGCTTCAGAACATCAGACACAGTGGACCAAATGGATACTATTGGCAGAATGGTGGTACAATACCACTTATCATACAACCAAGATGACTCCTTAAGAAGCTATATATGGCCAACCACTACCAACTCTCACTTCGTATCTTGTAGGCAGTTCGCGTGTACAAGCAATTGATTATACTTGTAGCAATCATTAAGCCCTACTTCGATCTCTCGAGAACAATTCAACAATGACGTAAAATAGAATGAAACAAGCAGATCAACCCATATGAGCGAGAGTTTTTTTGAAGGAGATTGGGTATTTCTAAGATTACAACCCTACAAGCAGTTCTTAAAAATCAAAGGTAGTCACAAGCTTGCACCAAAATTCTATGGGTCATACAAGGTATTACAACGAATTGGCATGGTTGCATATAGGTTGGATTTGCTGCCATCTTCCAAGATACATCCTGTCTTCCATGTATCTTGTTTGAAGAAAGCTTTGGGACAACACACTCGGGTTCAACCAATGTTATCTGAATTGGGTGTTGAAGGCTCTATCATTCTTGAACTAGAGGCTATTTTGGACCGATGCTCATGACAACTATGCAATCGAAGCATTACAGATCTCTTGGTGCAATGGCCCAAATTACACCTTGAAGACGCCACATGGCAACCACTACAACTCCAACAACAGTTTCGTCCTCTTCAACTTTGAGGGAAAAGGTTATGTTTGAAGGGGGAAGCAATTTTAGGACTTGAAGTCCTAACCCTTTTAAATTTATTTTGTAATAGTTTAGTTAGTAATGACTGGGCATCCCCTTTTGAATTTAAAGATGACCCTCGATAATTGGGGTAAGGGTTAGCTCAGTCAACTATTTTGAGTTTAATCTATTTTTGCATTGTAAGCTATTTAGGTCAAAATTATCTTTATATATTGCATTATAAGAGAGGTAAAGGCATATTGAAGAAATTAATTGTAAAGGAGCATTGCTTATAAAGGAGGTTGCCCCCTTGAAGCGGCCTGCGATACTTTGTAAACTCTTCAGTGCAATCAATAAAATAATTGCTATTCTGTGTTCGAATTGCAAAGTTGTGTTTTTGTGCAAATTCACTTTTGGTTCCAGTTAATTATGCAAGCATAATCATTATGTGCCACACCTACCCCTGCTTTTGCCATCCTCGTTGAATGCACTCCTCGTTAAACATGCCCTATCCAAGTTTCTTGCAACGTCATGATCTCGTCTCCTATGCCACAATTCTCGCATGTTGATTCCACTTGTCATTCTCAACTGCCTTCTTAGATTCCTCTAAGGCATTCTCAGCCAACATCCTCCTAAGGTCACGTGATAGGTAGCCATGTTAGCCCTAGTGATTGAATGTGTGGATACATTGTTTTTGGAGCTTTTTTGCCAAATTGGGATTGTCATATAAACAAAAGGATCCATTTCTTCTTGTGCCTAATTTTGGCGTGAGAATAGCAATATAGTCTCATGATAACGATGTGGAGAGTTTGAATCTCGTTGGGCTTCTTTTATTATCATGGTGTGGACATTTTTATTTGCGTGGTTAATATTGGTCAATAATCTTTGAGCGCCCATTTAACATGTCCATTCTTGTTGGCGCAATGGTGAAAACCCTTATTTGAAACCTTGAGGGTCCCGAGTTCAAAGCTCATTAATCCTCTTTTTGGTGGCAACATGGAGTCCTTTTTTGTTCATGGTCGAGGTTTTTTTTTTTGAAGCAATGTATTTGCCATAGTAAATGAAGGAACATGTCCTTCCATGTCATCCCCATGGCACAATAGTAAGGTTGCATGCTTGCTACAACGAGGTTGCAAGTTCGAATCCCATGAATGCACAACATCGAGTTGAGTTTTTTGGGAAGTGGTAACGCTGATCACATTTTTTAATTTCCAAGAGACCTTTGTTTCAAATTACAAGAGGGAGAAATTTTTGCGAGCATTATTTTTAGGAGGGTGGAATGAATCAAAAGGACATGGTAGCATATTTTGGCAACAAGTATTGCGTTTTAATTTTAAATAAGTTTTCCTTTGTAGCGGCTGGACTATAATGAAGCAGTGTAATTACTTGTCTAAGCATGTCTTTGACCAATATGAATTCATACAAATATTCTTTGCACTTTGAAAGATGCTACATAAGGCATGATATGTGACATTTGATCACTTGGTATCTCAAGTCTGTTTGGAGCATTTCATCTTTGAAGCTTGCTGCCATGCCCGTCAACTGAAGTGGAAACTTGACGAAGGATACAAAGGAGACATAGAAGATGATTTAGATAGAAAGCATCATCGACAAGACACAAGTAACAATCAAAGTGTTCCATCTTGTTCTTCCATTTGAAAGAATCACTTTCAATATTTGAAAGCATTATTGCAATACTTAAAAAAGTGTTTAAAAGTTTAGTCAGTTTTCTTATTTTGATTTTGTGAAGGGGTAAGATACCAATAACATGGTCAAGAAACTTCAAAATCTTGTAAGTTTGTCACCTACTTTCCAAACCTATCATGTAAGTACTCCTTTTTTAGGTATTAGGGGTATTTCAGTCAAATTGGTGATGTCATTTTTGGTATACAAAGTCTCTATCATTAGTTTTTTGGATATATCATGTTTGGTCCATTGATATAGTCTATTGAGGTGCATGATTGGTTGTACTCGACACAACTCATTTTGTAAAGCCAATGATTTTTTTAGTGAAAGTTATCTACAACTAACTCATCATGGGAAAAGGAGCCAAGAACATGAATGGCAATCATCTAGAAGCAAATCTTCTAGATTCGATAGAAGAGTTTGATAGATTGCAAGAAGAAAATAAGCAATTAAGATTTAAAATTGGATTGCTTGAGAAGATCAATGCTCAAAAATGTGAGTTAATAAAATCAATACTACTAGATTTTCTTGAGAAGAAAATTATAGTTGTGTCAGATGCATCATGTGACACAGTGATTTGCTTCAACAGTTTATAGAGTCTAGTGATCTCATTTCAATATTTGATGCAATTTGTAATACGAATGATATGAGTGGTGGTGTTGATAAAGATGCACATAGAACTCTTGATGATGATGATGATGATTATGATACAACAG
Organism: Wollemia nobilis; assembly: GCA_028583015.1. Taxonomy (NCBI): domain Eukaryota; kingdom Viridiplantae; phylum Streptophyta; class Pinopsida; order Araucariales; family Araucariaceae; genus Wollemia; species Wollemia nobilis. The sequence continues at coordinate 2,244,109 of JAQPPZ010016361.1, forward strand.
GTGATGATTTCTCTATTGATATTGGTTAGGATGATGGCAAGGACGACAACCATGATGATGCAAGTTTATATAACATTTATGGATGTAATGATGAATTTGGATGCTTTGAAAGGCATACCAAAGGTATTGGTTCAAAGCTATTATAGAGAATGGGATATGAAGGAAAAGGGTTGGGCAAATTTGGGCAAGATAATATGGAGCCTATAGAACCAATTATGAGGACAAAACGTGCAGGTCTTAGATATGTTGGTAAATCGAGTAATGTGCAAACTAGTTTCATTAAAGTTGAAGCTAATGATATATTTGAGACTCTCACAACCAATATGTGTAGACCAGTAAGTTCCAAAACAAGAACTTGGTTGTAGCCATTGTGGTAGGAGAGGTCATACACAAGAAAAATGTTGGGATCTTTATCCTTGTTGATTTTGTGGTTTGGAAAACCATTGTGAGCAGGTGTGTTGGGAAAAGCAAAGCTTATAGAAATATATTCGTCAATTGGTTGGATAAATGCACTTGAATGGTGCTAAGTTACATGTTGAGAAAATGTTTTGTGCATAGATTTTCCCATGTGAAAGGAAATGCAAGGCTAAAACATTGTTAGTGTGCACCTGTGGTTCAGGATAAACCATTACCAACCCCATTGGGATATGCAAGATTAAAACATTGTTAATGTGCACTTGTGGTTCAAGGAAAACCATGACAAACCCCATTGTAGAGATGCTTGTGAAAATGGTTAAGGTCACATCAGTTGAAAACCCCATGTTTGTTGAGATGGCTGAGGGTAAACCCATTCAAAACCCAATGTTTCTGGTTAAGGATAAACACGTCGTTCAAAAACCCCATATCTGTACGATTAAGGGTAAACCAAGGAAAACCCCTATAATAGTGATCTTTGTAACTGATTGAGGGTCAACCAAAGATAATAAAACCTTGTATATGCAACTCCGTACAGTCAATCAAGTGGTGGCAAGGAAACACTGACAACTCCATACACTCAGGAGAGTGGTTGCAAGGAGACATAGGCAACTCTGTACACTCAACTAGAGTGGTGTAAAGAAGAAGCAACGCAAGGCGTATGGTGCACAATAAAAATGTATTTCAAGAGAACCCTATAGGGGCAGGTATATTTGTCCATAAGTCCAATGGTGGTAAGCATTTGGTGTCATAAGACCTATAGAGGCAGACATTTGGCAGTAAGACCTTTTAAATGCATGCTTGTTTTTGTAAATTCAGATGTAATGACTGAACCATATGTTGTACCTGGTTTAGTCATTAAAAGCGGGGTATTAGGTTAAAGATCATGCTTGTCTATTCATAGTATGCTGGTCAGATTATTTGGGATTTGTGCTTACCATCAAAATTCTAACTTTACTATGTAATCCACTATATATATCTGAATATGATATACGAATATTTGTCCGTGTGAAAAACCATACCAATTATCTCTATAATATTTTACTACTAACCTTTTGATAATAAAGGCATTTGGCTGTCTGCGTGTGCATGCGTGCATGTAAATATAAATAGAATGGTATATATGTCATGTAATGATCCTTTCATGCATTGTTATGATACATTGTCATTAATGCTATTCTATTTGCTGTATTCACGAAGCGAATCGATGAATAACAGTCCAACAATCTTCGACTATGGCATCTATAATGATTGTGAAGCATGATTGTTTCTTTTGGCCATACTTGAATTCTATATTATTGCCAATGAGACACCACTTTCATAGACACTCGGCTTCTTCAAGGTGTGATAGAGTTTGCAATACTTCCACAATTTCAGTCTTATTTTTTTTGACAATAATAGTAGCACTCTAGCGTTTCTCAAATCAAAGCACTAGTACCAAATGAGATGTTACAAAGGCTCAATATATGTAGAGCATGTGTGTGTTGTATCAATATGTGAATGTAGTTATGATGTTGTACAATGAAAAAGAGTGAAAATTATATAGATATCCTAGAGATAAACTAGGGGGACACATCCCTTCATAACAATATTTAAGATAGAATTAGGTAAGCCTTTTTTTTTTTAAATATAAATTTGGTTATATGGGATTGAAATGAGTCCCACCCATATCATATTATATGTTACCATGGCATTACAACATCTTGGCAATTATGCATATATCACTTGGTAAGATTTGAACCCTGGTCTTTGACTTGAAAGTTGAATTGTTTAACCAATTGCGGTTCTGCCATTTGATAATTAGGTACATAACATTGTTATAGGTTCATTGTGATAACATTGTAGGTTTTGATAAAATTCTTGACAGTAATCCTGTTTTGAGATTTCTTAGCTTTACATCAACCTTGCTTTACTTGACGCAAAATTTGTTGAATTGACATTTCTATGATGGTTGCACATATATGCAGTTTATTTTCTATTGAATTCCAACTTCAAGTTATTGTAAGTTTCGAGTGCGACCTAGCAAAGATTTATGCACATTCTGAGTTGAGCACTTCAAAACAATGGGTAAGATACAACCTCAAGTTTTAGTAGTCGCAGTGCGGTTTGGATTGCTTGATATATTTGAGATTTTGTTCTAATCTGCATGTTACTTATTTTTTTTTATAGTTTGTTAATATTTTGAATATGATTTCTGCAGGTGGCCTTTCAAGCTCTACCTCTTAGATTGGTTCGTGTAGAGAGAAAACAAGAAGCACGAACATAATTTTGTGTTTGCAAGTTGTGTGTCAATGTTTGCAGGTTTAATTATACTTTTGATATACATTGAAAAACAATATACAAATTGAAGTCAAGATCACAACAAAGTTTTCTTTCCATGACTCTTACTTTTAACACATTGCTTTGGATGAATATTCTTAAACTTGCATTTCCTACAACTATATCTCTATGCAAGAGCTCTTTGGACACATTCTACATACAAAATCAAGTGCTCATAATGAATGCTTGACGGTGGGATTTCCAGAAGTTTCCGAGTCTTTATCATGCATTCGTGAGATAAAATCTTATAATGATAAAATATTGAATATTAACAAGCTACAGCCTAGTTGTCTTAAAATTGTTACTTGATTTTAAAAAACCAGCTAGATAATAGATATTCTGTGAGGGGCATTCAATCTTATAATAAGATTCCATGTTTTGAATAAGGAGCCTTCTAATGGTGGTCATAATTTATAAATATGAGCTGTCTGAAGAGTTTTGACTTGATTTTCAGTGAACCAACTAGTTAGTATATTTTTCTGTCAGGGGCATTCAACCTCATGATAGCTCTTCACATTCTGAAGAATGAACTTTATATTGGTGATTGTAATCTACAAAATTAAACTCTTTTTTTTTTTGTAATTTAGTTTTGACATGCCTTTGTTGGAAAAAAATTGCATTCCGTAGAACAAGTTCTTTATGTTTCTTTAAGCAAATGATGCTCCAATTATAGGAAATTTTACAATATTGATTTATTTTGATTATGTGGTTACATAGAAAATGACAAATTGTTTTCACCTTTTTTTAATTTTAATATTGTTCTGTCCATCAATGGTGGCAGCGGTATACAACTAGGCAATTTTTATATAATAAAAACACATATATGCAAATGAAGTGAGAAGAGCTTTTAGTTTTCTGAGCTTATTTATAAAACACAAATGATTAATGTGCAAGTTGACTCTCTTCTTATATCAATGGTTTCTATTGAAGATTTCATTTGGGTTTTGTTTTAATTAGATAGTTTAATATGCGAGAAGAATTATTGATTGTGCCAAGTCATAGCAAACAATGGAATTATTGTAATATTGAATATAAAATGCTACATTGTCCTTAAATAGACATCATGTTATGAGCTTGAGTCTACATACGAGTATAAATTCTTGTACCACTCTCCAAGTTGGATTGGAACGATTAAAGAAAAACTTGGTTATAGTGTTGCATAAAGGAGAATATTAAGTTATTATATATAAGCATGTCCATGAAGAGTTGATTCTATATCTATTGCATAATGTTTTAGGCTCTAACCTGGCACAACATAATAAGAGCCCATAAGTGCATACAACTATGATTGTAAACTTATCAGTTACCATTACTTCATTTGAATGGTTAAGTGGTCTCCCCTTTGAAGTCATGGTTACCCAAGAGCACAAGTTTTTGTAAAGTTGGCTCAATTACTGATATGTGATGAAGTTGTCTAACCTTACATGTTTGCAAGATCGTAGTTTCAACATTGGAAGAAAGGGAGGTTAATCCCTTTCAACCTTTAGATTGAGGTCATCTTCACTAATCTAGTTGTTTGCAAGGGAAAAAAAACCATATAATTACACTAATTACTATAAGATATACCAAAATACTTTAAACAACAAAGCAATAATCATGCAATAAATTAAGCAGAAACTATATTGCTCTAAGTAGAAACTAATGGATAATAATTAAAACAGAAACTAATGGATAATAATTAAAACCTTACACCTGATCGTCTATAAATGCTTAAGAAAAACAAAATACTAGTGCAAAAAAACATATTACTTGATAACCTATGGTATCAAGGACCATAACATTCACAAATCTTGCAACAAAGAAGCATAATAATAGTACATTCCTATTCTATCTTGCTTGCAAAGTCACCACAATAAGAAGAGATCGCACCTGGAATTGGTGCAAGGGACTAGAGGTGCCTTGGAATCCTGTAAAGTAAGAGCTTTGATATTTAATTGCAAATTGTGGTGGGACATCTTGCTCTCCATGGAAGGCAACAAACCATTAGTCTATGGGTTTGGTTGTACTTGCAAGAAGAGAGAAAGAGAGCAAGAAGGTCCTGTGTTGTGGTAGTAGTAGAGGTAGTAGAATGTAAACTGAAAGTAGTGTTAACAGTAACAATGATTGATAACGCTACTAAGAAAGTAGTGTTAATCTCATTGATCCTTTTCATGTCTCCAACCCAAGTTTTAATCCCTCATAGTTTTATAGGCCTTTGGAATAAAATATTGGCATGGGGGAAAGATTCCTCGATAACAAATAACAAATAATTTTCTGCCAATCCCACTTGCCGACATGTCTTTTCGTCCCATATCTACTTTGTCATTTGTTCCCTTGCCAATGAAAAATCCATTGTCATTAGGCCTGCAGATAAAAACTTGGGTGTTTGTGTTTTGTCCATGGACTGGTACATTTCAGAAGGCTTTTCCCAGCTTTCAGATCAGAATGTGTACTCTGAAGTGAATAGAGTCCCTTGGCAGGATATTTTTTATCAGCTCCAGGACTTGCTTGGCTGGGCTTTTAGGAGGAATCTGCTTTCAGAAAACCACATGAAATTTATGCTCCAGGTAACACCATCCTCTGCCAGAGTGTGTCTTTTACCTACTCCCCAAAATCCACAAGCCCAGGCTTTTTGGCCGACCCATCTATTCCTACTGTGGTTTCATGCTCGAACCTGCCTCCAAATGGCTTCATCATCTGCTCCTGCCAATTTTGTTGAAACAGAAAAATCATCTCTTGGATTCCATATCTCTAATTAAAGATCTGCATGGTCGTACTTTTCCTCAAGACATCATTATTTTCTCTTTTGATGTTGAGAGTCTCTATCCCAACATCTCCACCTCTCAAGGATTGGCAGCCCTCCGTCATTTTTTGAGGAACGAATTTGATCCGGCCAAGACAAACTTTGTGGTAAGGCTTGCAGAGATAGTGTTAACACAACACTACTTGGAGTTCAAAGGGAAAACATACAGGCAGATAAGAGGAACAGCCATGGGAAGTAATTTTGCTATGGTTTATGCTTGTTTATTTCTCTGTCATCTAGAGGAACAGGTATTTAATAATGTTGTGGAAAATCTTTTATTTTATAAAAGATACATTGATGATGCCATTGGAGTTTGGCATGGCCCTAAGGAGGATCTTAATGGTTTTCTTGTTGCCTACGGTTCCTTCTATGACAGTATTAAAATTACTTCCTTTGTTTTTTATTTTGAAGTAACACTTCTAGATACTGTATTTTTTAAGGGGCCTGATTTTGCTCAGACTGGAATTCACTGCATCCAAATTGTTTTAGAAGCCGATGAATGCCTATCAATACATCCTTCTTTCCTCCCATCATCCAGTTCATCAACAAAAGGCCTTTATCATGAGTGAACTCAACAGATTTATGTTAAAAATAAAATTTTCATCAACAGAGAAAACTCTAGGGATGGATTTATTTATGTTAAAAATAAATTTTTTAACAGACTTAGAGCTAGGGGATATCAAATTAATTTTCTCCTACCTTTGTTTGAGAAAGTTAAATTTGAATGTAGGCCTTCACTTTTGGCTAGAGTTCCCAAAATAAAAATAGTTCCTCTTATTTTGAAGCTGGACAACTGCAGTTTTGTCAGAGATCTTTGAATCGACACAGATATTATTTCTCCAATGTTTGAAAAATGGAGAAAAGATAGAGAGCTCAAGCACATTGCTCGAGGCATCATTTGTTGGAGGAACCAAAAACCTCTTCGATCTTATCTTTGTAAAAATAAAATTATTTGAGGGACTTTATTTCCCACCTTGTATTTTCGCATTTTTTAATGTGTTTCTTCTCTTTTCTGGGTGGGTGTGTTTTTTGGGGGGTTGAGCCTGAGACTTCTCTTCTTTTCACCGTCTTGGTCTATAAACCTATGGTTTGTAACAATGCTTGGGTGCTTTTTATCCCACATGCATTACTCTTCAACTCCCCCTAGAGTTAGGTCTTTATAAAGAGAGTTGTACCTCTTCGAAGCTCACTCCGCTGATGAGACCTGTAGGTCGAAACGAATTTAGAGTTTTGTAGATGTATCACTTCTTTTTTTTAGAATAAAAATTCAATCAAATGTTTTTTGTTCCTTTCCTAACTTGTCTCTTTCTTTAAGTTTATAATCCCTCTTTTTTCTTCCTTTTGTTTTCTAATACGTTTTTGTTGCCGATATTATGCTCTTCACTTGCACGTAATGTGATTTGGTGAACTAGAAAGCTTGCAGCACTAGGAGTATGCTCTTCACTTGCGCATCTGCGATCTGGTGAATCAGAAACTAGTTTACATTTTTAGAGTACTACTTTACCATATTTCTTTTTTCATTAATGAGTTTACCCATTAATGGCGCATGTTGCTCTACCAGTTATTGACCTTTCAGATTTTGAATCCTCTCCCATAGTTCCTGATAGTCCCCCTAGTTCCCTTGTTCGTCTTCCTCGCAAGCATCTACGGCAAGAGGGTTCACGACAACAAATTTGGGAGCTTGAAGAACGGGTCTTCGACACAGATAAAATGGAAGAGTTTTGTAGAGGTCTAATAGAAACAAAAGTTTTTGCTCAAAACGAAAGAGTTCCTTCCACATAGGATAGAAGGACCTTCATAGATGGAATCGGTGCAATGCATGGCGTTCCTCCACGACCAGAGTCTTTGGACAAGCTGTTGGAAACAAGGTTCGAAGAATTTAAGATTTTGAGTAGAAAGGTAAAAAAATGCCATTCCAGGCTAGCCCGACTTGAAGAGAATCTGGGCAAAGGCATTGTTCCCCATAGCCTACGAATGGAAAAACCACACCTTCAACTTCCAGATGAAGATATTAATAAACAATTTTCTAATGAGTCGGAGGCACTCACAGAAAAATTTCCCTTGGAAATGGCCAAACTGTACATCTTTAATTTCAAAAAATACATAGAAAAATTAGCTTCTGAGGCCAATGATTATATTCTTAGCATTTTATTGCCTGCAGTTAAGGAAATTCTTACAGATTTCGTAAATAAACACAAGATAATTTCTCAAGAAATTGCTTCGGAATGGGAATCCCAGATTAAAGAGCTTTTTGAGGGAAAGCTTCAAGCCTGGAGAGTTGAAATGCAAATCCAAAAAGACATACAAGAGAAATCCAAAGTTGCTCGAGAGAATGTTGCTTCAGAAGTCCTAGAAGTTAATATGTCAAAAGCTACAGAAAGCATAGCCGACTTGGTTAAAAGAGAAATCAAGCAGCAAATCGATCGTCTAGAAAAACTAATCACAAGCACACAAAAGAACTTTCCTGCACAACACAACAGAAATAGAAGTCGCAGTAGAGGGCCAAACCAAAGAGCCTCTACTACACATAAAAGACAATCGCAGCAACAACATCCACAACATAGAAATAAACAACAACAATGGCAACCACAACAAAGGAATAAACACCCAAAACAACAACAACAAAGGAAGCAACAGCAACAAGGACGTAATTTAAACTTTTGGGGCCCTTCTCCAAGAAGACGAAAGAAGGGGAGAAACTTCCAGAACCACACTTCCTCTATGCAACAACAATTACGATAGGACAATGGAAGAAATTTTTGCAGCTTTGGTTTCGAGAATCCAAGAAAGGTTTTTGCTCCATATGTTTAGAAGCAGCAAGGGCATGGGTTCATTTTGGCATTGGAAACCAAAAATAACCCTTTGGTTTGTAATTTTCAGCCCACAGGATTTTGGCCATCGGTACTTTTATAGAAGTCTTGTTTGGGTTGTGGATGGCAAAATCACAAATCTTGTCGTCCATAATTTTTCCTCCAGAAAACTTACCCAAAATGAAATTGAGGCCCTCAACCTAGGTTTAAAGTTCCTCCCTATTCCTCCTCCCATGGCCAAAGAGGTTCTAAAACAAGAGTTTTCAGCCTTTTGTAGACGTCTTCGTCTTGAATGGTTCTTTGGACCGAGAGGTGGCCCTCCAAAACCGCCTAAGCCCATTGATCCTTTTCGTGTCTCCAACCCAAGTTTTAATCCCTCACAGTTTTATAGGCCTTTGGAAGAAATTATTGGCATGGGTGAAATATTCCTTAATAACAAATTATCTACTGCCAATCCCACCCGCCAACGTGCCTTTCTACCCCATATCTGGTCTGCCATTCGTTCCCTTGCCAATGACAAATCCATTGTCATTAGGCCCACAAATAAAAACTTGGGTGTTTGTGTTTTGTCCATGGACTGGTACATTTCAGAAGGTTTTTCCCAACTTTCAGATCAGAATGTGTACTCTAAAGTGAAAGTCCCTTGGCAGGATATTTTTTTATCAGCTCCAGGACTTGCTTGGCTGGGCTTTTAGGAGGAATCTACTTTCAGAAAACCACAGAAAATTTATGCTCCAGGTAACACCATCCTATTCCAGAGTGTGTCTTTTACCTGCTCCCCAAAATCCACAAGCCTAGGCTTTCTGGCCGACCCATCTGTTCCTATTGTGGTTTCATGCTCGAACCTGCCTCCAAATGGCTTCATCATCTGCTCCTGCCAATTTTGTTGAAGCAGAAAAATCATCTCTTGGATTCCATATCTCTAATTAAAGATCTACATGGTCATACTTTTCCTCAAGACATCATTCTTTTCTCTTTTGATGTTGAGAGTCTCTATCCCAGCATCCCCACCTCTCAAGGACTGGCAACCCTCCGTCATTTTTTAGGAACGAATTTGATTTGGACAAGACAAACTTTGTGGTAAGGCTTCCAGAGATAGTGTTAACACAACACTACTTGGATTTCAAAGGGAAAACATATTTGCAGATAAGAGGAACAACCATGGGAAGTAATTTTGTTGTGGTTTATTCTTGTTTATTTCTTTGTCATCTAGAGGAACATGTATTTAATAATGTTGTTGTGGAAAAGAAATTATTTTATAAAAAATACATTGATGATGCCATTGGAGTTTGGCATGGCCCTAAGGAGGATCTTAATGGTTTTCTTGTTGCCTACGGTTCCTTCTATGACAATATTAAAATTACTTCTTTTGTTTCTGATTTTGAAGTAACACTTCTAGATACTATATTTTTTAAGGGGTCTGATTTTGCTCAGACTAGAATTCTCTGCACCAAATTGTTTTAGAAGCCGATGAATGCCTATCAATACATCCCTCCTTCCTCCCATCATCTAGTTCATCAATAAAAGGCCTTTATCATGAGTGAACTCAACAGATTTTCGGTTAGAGAACTCTAGGTGGATTTATTGTTAAAAATATTTTTAACAAACTCAAAGCTAGGGGATATCAAATTAATTTTCTCCTACCTTTGTTTGAGAAAGTTAAATTTGATGGTAGGCCTTCACTTTTGGCTAGAGTTTTAGAGTGAGCAACATGCAAACATGGAACCAAAATAAAAATAGTTCCTCTTATTTTGAAGTTGGACAACTGCAGTTTTGTTAGAGATCTTTGAATCAGCATAGATATTATCTCTCCAATGTTTGAAAAATGGAGAAAAGATAGAGAGCTCAAACACATTGCTCGAGGCATCATTTGTTGGAGGAATCAAAAACCTCTTCGATCTTATCTTTGTAAAAATAAAATTGTTTGAGGGACTCTATTTCCCACCTTGTATTTTCGCATTTTTTAATGTGTTTCTTATCTTTTCTGGGTGGGTGTGTTTTTTTGGGGGGTTGAGCCTGGGACTTCTCTTCTTTTCACCATCTTGGTCTATAAACCTGTGGTTTGTAACAATGCTTGGGTGTTTTTATCCCACATGCATTACTCTTCAACTCCCCAATAGATTTAGGTCTTTATAAAGAGAGGTTGTACCTCTTCGAAGCTCACTCCGTTGATGAGACATGTAGGTCGAAACACGTTTGAAGTTTTGTAGATGTATCACTTCTTTTTTTGGAATAAAAATTCAATCAAATATTTTTTGTTCCTTTCCTAACTCGTCTCTTTCTTTAAGTTTATAATCCCTCTTTTTTCTTCCTTTTGTTTTCTAATATGTTTTTGCTGCCGATATTATGCTCTTCACTTGCACATAATGTGATCTAGTGAACTAGAAAGCTTGCAGCACTAGGAGTATGCTCTTCACTTGCGCATCTACGATCTGGTGAATTAGAAACTAGTTTACGTTTTTAGAGTACTGCTTTGCCATGTTTCTTTTTTCATTAATGAGTTTACCCATTAATGGTGCACGTTGCTCTACCAATTATTGACCTTTCAAATTTTGAATCCTCTTCCATAGTTCTCGATAGTCACCTTAGTACCATTGTTTATCTTCCTCGCAAGCGTCTATGACAAGAGGGTTCACAACAGCAAATTTGAGATCTTGCAGAACTGGTCTTCGAAATACATAAAATATAAGAGTTTTGTAGAGGTCTAATAAAAACATAATTTTTTTCTCAAAATGGAAGACTTCCTTGCACACATGATAGAAGGACCTTCATAGATGGAATTGGTGCAATGCATGACATTCCTCCATGACCAGTATTTGGATAAGCTTCTGGAAACAAGGTTTGAATAATTCAAGATTATGAGTAGAAAGACAGAAAAATGTCATTCCAAGCTAGCCCAGCTTGAAGAGAATATGGACAAAGGCATTTTTTCCCATAGCCTACGAATGGAAAATTCACGCCTTCAACTTCTAGATGAAGATATTAATAAATAATTTTATGATGAGTCAGAGGCCCTCACTGAAACATTTTTCTTGAAAATGACCAAACTGTACATCTTTAATTTCAAAAAATACACAGTTAATTATCTGCTCAGGCCAATAATTATATTTCTAGCATTTTATTGCTTGCAGTTAAGGAAATTCTTGCAAATTTCGTAAATATATATGATAATTTCTCAAGAAATTGCTTCGGAATGGTAATTCCAGATTAAAGAGCTTTTTGAGGAAAAGCTCTAGGCTTGGAGAGTTGAAATGCAAATCCAAAAAGACATACAAGAGAAAGCCAAAGTTGCTCGAGAGAATGTTGCTTTAGAAGTCCCAAAAGTTAATATGTCAGAAGCTATGGAAAGCATAACCGACTTGGTTAAAAGAGAAATCAAGCAACAAATCGATCATGTAAAAAAATAATAAATGATGCACAAAATAACTTTCTTACACAACACAACAGGAATAAAAGTTGCAATAGAGGGCTAAACCAGAGAGCCTCTACTACACATAAAAGGCAATCACAACAACAACATCCACATCATAGAAACAAACAACAACGACAACCACAACAAAGGAATAAACAACCAAAACAACAACAAAGGCAACAACAACGTGGACATAATTTAAACTTTTGGGACCCTTCTCCAAGAAGACGAAAGAAGGGGAGAAACTTTTAGAACCACACTTCCTCTATGCAACAACAATTACGACAAGACAATGGAGGAAATTTTTGCACCTCTGGTTTCGAGAATCCAAGAAAGGTGTTTGCCCCATCTGTTCAAAAGCAGCAATGACAGGGATTCTTCCCATGCCAAAATGATGATGAAAATAAAAAGTAACCCCTTGGTCCGTAATTTTCATCCCACAAGATTTTGGTCGTCGGTACTTTTATAGGAGTCCTCTTTGGGTTGTGGATGGCAAAATTACAAATCTTGTCATCCATAATTTTTTCTTTAAAAAATTACCCATAATGAAATTAAGGCCCTTAGCTTGGGTTTAAAGTTCTTCCCTGTTCCTCCTTCCATGGTGAAAGAGGTTCTAAAATATGAGTTTTCAGCCTTTTGTAGACGTCTTCATCTTGAATGGTTCTTTGGACCGAGAGGTGGCCCTCCAAAATTGCCTAAGCCCATTGATCATTTTCATGTCTCCAACCCAAGTTTTAATCCCTCACAGTTTTATAGGCCTTTGGAAGAAATTATTGGCATGGGTGAAAGATTCCTCAACAATAAAATTATTTGTTGCCAATCCCACCCAACATGACTTTTCACCCCATATCTAGTTTGTCATTCATTCCCTTGCCATTGAGAAATCCATACCACTAGACCTATATATAAAACCTTGTGTGTTTGTATTTTATCAATGGACTGGTACATTTCATAAGGCATTTCTCAACTTTTATATTAGAATGTGTACTCTGAATTGAATAGAGTCCCTTGGTAGGATATTTTTTATCAGCTCGAGGATTTGCTTGGTTAGGATTTTACGAGGAATTTGCTTTCAGAATACCACATAAAATTTATGCTCTAGGTAAAACCATCCTCTGCCAAAGTGTGTGTGTTTTACTTGCTCTGCAAAATCCACAAGCCCAAGCTTTCTAGCCAACCCATTTGTTCCTACTATGGTTTCATGCTCGAACCTATCTCCAAATGGCTTCATCATCTACTCCTATCAATTTTTTTGAAGTAGAAAAATCATTTCTTGGATTCCATATCTCTAATCAAATATCTGCATGGTTGTACTTTTTCTCAAGACATCATTCTTTTCTCTTTTGATTGTTGAGAGTCTATCCTAGCATTTGCACCTCTCAAGGATTGGTAACCCTCCATCATTTTTTAAGAACACATTTGATCTAGTCAAGACACATTTTATGTTAAGGCTTGCAGAGATAGTGTTAACACAACACTACTTGGATTTCAAAGGGAAAACATACAGGCATATAAGAGGAACAACCATGGGAAGTAATTTTGTTGTGGTTTATGCTTGTTTATTTTTTTATCATTTAGAGGAACAAGTATTTAATAATGTTGCCATTGGAGTTTGGCATGGCTCTAAGGATTATCTTAATGGTTTTCTTGATGCCTACGGTTCCTTCTATGAAAATATTAAAATTACTTCCTTTGTTTTTTATTTTGAAGTAACACTTCTAGATATTGTATTTTTTAAGGGGCCTAATTTTGCTCAAACTAGAATTCTTTGCACCAAATTATTTTAGAAGATGATGAATGCCTATCAATACATCCATGCTTCCTCCCATCATCCAGATCATCAACAAAATACCTTTATCATGAGTGAACTCAACAAATTTCTGGTTAGAAAAAGCTTTAGGGATGAATTTATTTTTATAAAAATTGAAATTTTAATAGACTCAAAGCTAGGGGATATCAAATTAATTTCCTCCTACCTTTGTTTAAGAAAGTTAAAAATGATGGTAGACCTTCACTTTTGGCTAGAGTTCTTGAGCGAGTAGCATGCAAACATGAAACAAAAATAAAAACAATTCCTTTATTTTGAAGCTAGACAACTACAATTTTGTCAGAGATCTTCGAATCGACACAATATTATTTCTCCAATGTTTGAAAAATAGAGAGCTCAAGTACATTGCTCAAGGCATTATTTGCTGGAGGAACCAAAAACCTCTTCGATCTTATCTTTGTAAAAATAAAATTGTTTGAGGGACTCTATTTCCCACCTTGTATTTTCATATTTTTTAATGCATTTTTTCTCTTTTTTGGGTGGGTGTGTTTTTTTAGGGGGTTGACCCTAGGACTTCTCTTCTTTTCACCGTCTTGGTCTATAAACCTACAATTTGTAACAATTATTGGATGTTTTTTATCCCACATGCATTACTCTTTAGCTCCCCCTATAGTTAGGTCTTTATAAAGAGAGGTTGTACCTCTTAGAAGCTCACTTCACTGATAAGACTTGTAGGTCGAAACACATTCGAAGTTTTATAGATGTATCACTTCTTTTTCGGAATAAAAATTCAATAATTTTTTTTTGTTATTTTCTTAACTCGTCTCTTTCTTTAAGTTTATAATCCCTCTTTTTTCTTCCTTTATTTTTTAATACGTTTTTGTTGTCGGTATTATGCTCTTCACTTGCACGTAAGATAATCTGGTGAATCAAAAATCTTGCAGCACTAGAATTATGCTGTTCACTTGCACATATGTGATCTGGTGAATCAGAAACTAGTTTACATTTTTATATTACTGCTTCACCATGTTTCTTTTTCATTAGAGAGAAAGAAGATCCTGTGTTATGGTAGTAGTAGAGGTAGTAGAATGTAGACTAAAAGTAGTGTTAACAATAACAATGATTGGAAGCTTCAATCTTACTGCAGTGGTAAGGGCTTTGGCCTCTCTTTGAGAGGTCCAAGGTTCAAATCCCACTTAGTATGAGGGAACTGGGATCCCTCATAAAAAACTTGTGTCAATTCATTAAAAAAAATAATAACAATGATTGATAAGTGAATGTATGGTAATGTTATGGTGAATAAATGAGAAGTTAAAATGGGTATCTATAGCAGATGAATGAGATTTTTTCTTTGAGGTTGATGATTGGATTACACTCTTGGAGCTATAAAATCACAATTCTTGATCCAAATGATGCATTGCCTTAACCCTAGATATAAAAAAATGCTAGGATAGCAATCATACATCAAAAACCCTAAAATTTGATCAAATACTACGATTGCTATTTTGGCACCATTGGTTTTTATGAGACATGTAAACATCACTTACGTATTTATTTTTATTTTAGAGTTTTGAAAAAGTTAACAAATAAAAATACTAGGGAAAATTGTAGAAAGGTGACAATTAGGAGAAGAAAAGGAACCAAAACCATCAGCCATCATGGTTGATTGTCATCCTATGCAAGGACTAACAAAGTTACTCCATCCTTATCCCATATGTAGATGGACAAGACTCCCCACCACCTACAAAGTCAATCATTAGTGCTCTTTTTACAAATACATATTATCCCTCCATAAGGAGGATGGTTGACATCTTAAAGGATAGTCAATTGAAAGTTTTTAGGGAAAAAGGAAAAAGAGCAATGTATGATAACTGAAGCAATATGAATAAAAATTCTATGCTACAATGCAAAAACAAAACTTTTGTTAGTTTTTATTCTAGTCTATGCAAAATATAATTTTTATGGAATAAAAAGCAAAAACATATAAAAACATAGCCAAAAATGCAAAACCAAAGAAAAGATATCTACTACTTACCTCTATGTGCTTTTGGAAATTTTTGGTTGGATCAAATGATTTTGGCTTGCTCCATGCGACATCAAAATATTTTACTTGTAAAAATATCCAAAACATTGAAAAATGCTAGTCGAATGTGAAATAAGTACAATTATAGTGCAAAATGAGTTTATATTTTAAGAACATAAATAAGGTGGTAAGAATTTGAAATTTTTATTTTATTTTCATGTGCACTTTGAGCCTTCAAGCGACCATTATGCCATTGTTCAAAATTTGATTTGAGTGTATAGATACCTAATGGCAAGTAGACATGGGGATGATGCTAAGAGGTAGGTCCCTAACTTGCTCTTGTATTTTTGTCAAATTTTTAACTAAAATGAACAAAAACTAAGAAGGTAAGGTAAATGAATAACCATCTAGTTTGGTTAGCTAGGAAATAACTAGGACAACACAAAAAGCACTATTAGGACTACCATGTCACACAGGTGGTGGGGTTTGACCAAGGTGGTCATATATGACCTAGAAATGCCCCAAAATTTACATTAAACAAGGTCGACCAAGATTACCACTTTTTGAAAAGTTATGATTGTGGTCAAAATCAACGATCATGACCAAATGAAGAAAATATAGTGATCTAGGTTAAAAGCAATGATTGCAAACAAAAGTGACAGCCTTGGTTGTATTCAAAAAAGGGTGATCATGGTCCTACTAAAATAATGGTGATCTTACCCTGACAAATGATCTTGGCAAAAACTAATGATTGTTGTCATGCATTTTTTTTTACATTGAGCTTCCTTTGGGAATGGTCAGTAGGGGGACACCAGACAAGGTAGAGGCCAAGGTTGAGGATGCATCCCTAGCTAACATGACTTGGATGCAAGCACTAATGGCAAGCCAGGGAATGCAATAGAAATATTTAGGATGGTTACCTATAATGATTTTGAGAGACCTCATAGATGTAGAATTGGTTGTAGTAGGGATCGATCCCTTAGGTGAGAGGACAACTATATCGTCAATGTAGACTAGGTAGTTGACATATCCTACATCAGACCCCATTGATCATTGTGTTATGAATTCATGATCTTTTGAAACACAACCAACACACTTTTGTGGAGTCCAACACTAGATGAGGTAGTAGAGATGATGGTCATTGAAGAGGATATCTATTTCATCATAGGATTATTAATCATCGAGTAGACACCTTGGATCACCATGACATAGGACACAACTCATGCTGGTAAAGTGGGTGATTAGGGAGAGGATGCTAGACATGCAACATGTTGTTTGTTGGAGTGGGTCTTCCAAGTCACATACATTCCATTTGTATGACATGCCAAGATCCTCTTCTTTAGTTGTGTTTTGTCTTAAGGGTACAAACAAGATCCTCATTGCACTTATTTATCTACTATACCTAGGCCTGGAGGAATTCTACACATGTCTAGAAGGGTTTTTCTTGGAGGTGGATATAATTAACTTTATTATATCATGACCTCAACAAGATTTGTGATTGTTAAGCATATATCAGTTCTGTCTTCTTGTCATAGGCCTAGATTTATAAGTATTTTTCTATGTATCATCTGGAGGGCTCGCCCCATGACACAATGTCCAATGAGATTTGAGTGAAGTAGTGGAATCATGTAGCAATAGTAACACGATCGCATGTGATAGCCTATTTTGAGTTGATTGTTGATGAAGAAAACATTAAGATGGAGGACATCTCAAATGATCCTCCTCAAGATGGTCCCTTGGACTATCTAATCCAAAAAGACTTCTATTTTAGAGGTTTTATTTTACAAATTACAAATGTTGTTATCTTAGTCAATCGACATTAGTTAGCCATCCTTAGATCCTTTAGATTTAGAGAGCCTATAAGTGTTGCTAGATCCCCCTCAATTGGAAGCTAAATCTCATATTTTTATTGAGGAAATTATGGACATTAACATTGGGACTCCTAAAGATTCCAAATTCCTTAAGCTCGAAAAGGTTTTGATCCCAAATGAGCATGAGAAATACACCAAGCTTTTAATAGAGTTCAAAAACATATTTGCTTGGTCCTATGTTGATATGCCTGGTCTTTATCCTTCTCTTGTCATCCATCAACTATTCCTCACTTTTGGTGTAAAACCTATAAATTAAAAATTATAGAATATGTATTCAAAAGTAACCTTGCTAGTCAAAGAGGAGCTTAAATAACTCCTTGATGTCAGATTCATCAAAGCCATAGATAATTTTGATTGGATATATATTGTTGTCCTTGTTGCTAAGAAAATAAGTAGTGTTAGAGTGTGCACTAACTTTTGGAAAATCAAGGCATGTCCCAAGGATCCTAACATAAGTATGATTCTTGACTTCACTACATGATGTGAAATAGTCTCTCTAATGGATTGATTCTTACACTATAATCGGATAAAAATTGCTCCTAAAGAATAAGCCAAAACAACTTTCACCACCTTGTGGGTAACCTTCTGCTATCAAGTCATTCCCTTCAGGCTATATAATGTAGGAGCTATTTACTAGAAATCCATTAGATACATATTTCATGATATGTTCATGAAATTATGGAAGACTATGTGAATGACCTTCTTGATTGGTCTTTAAAATAAAAATATCATTTTCAATACCTAAGACAAATATTCGAGTGACTATGAGAGTACACGGTATACCTAAATCCTCATAATTGCATCTTTAGGATTACATTAAATGGTATGAGCATGAAATGGAATGTAATGGTTTTGAAAGAGTTGATCTTAAAATTATCAAAGCATGTACAAGGATTTCTACAATGTGATGTGTCTTAGGATCGAACACTCATTGTTCCTTCTTATAACAAATATCAAATGGGAAAATCCATATCATGTCTCTTATATTTTACCTAAACAATGTAATAATAATTATCTAACATCCCCCCTTATTATATTATTTGGTATACAAAGAGAATTATGAAACAATTCAAACTTGACTCGTCCAAGTGCCTTTGTGAAAATATCTGCAAGTTGATCTCTGGTGGGAATGTATTTGAGTTGTATTTGGTGATTCTGAACTTGCTCTTGAATGAAATGACATTGAGCTTCAATGTGATTTTTCCCTTTATGAAATATTAGATTCTTAATCAATTTTAAAACACCTCGATTATCACAATTCAATAAGGTTGGTCATCTTTTGCACATACCCATATCTAAAAATATGTTTTGTAGCTAAATTGCTTGAAACAAAATTTCTCATGCAACATGATATTTTACCTCTATGGATGATAATTACACTACTATTCTTTGTTATGCCATGAGATAGGTCTAGATCCTAGATAAAACACATATCTTGATGTTGAATTTTTGTCATGTATAGATCTAGCATAATGCGAGTCCATGTATCCTTGTAAGAAAAATTATCATTCTTCTTATATTCTAGGTCATATTCTACTATACCACATACATAATGTGGAATCCTCTTTGTATATTTCCAATGACACTCCTTAGGATCCTACATAAATTTTGAAATATAACTTGTAGCAAAATTGATGTTAGACTTGGTGTTTTTCAAGTATATGAGACACTCAATTAATTGACAATAAAGAGTTATAGATATGTGAGGTGATTTATCATGTTTAGAAAATTGTAACCCTGGATCCATATGTGTCATCATAGGTTTACAATCTATCATTATGTATTGTTTAGTAGTGTCTTGGTATATTTTGTTTGTGTGACTAAAATGTGGTTCTTTCTTTGTCAAACCTTCAGGCCAAGACAATAGTGTAGAAGCCCCAAATCTTTAATTTCAAATGAATTTTTCAAGTCATCCTTCACATCATTCACCAATTTATCTAAACTTCTAGTGATGACCAAATTGTCAATATAGAGCACAAGAATCACTCTTATTTATATTTGTTGACATAGAGTAGCATTAGGACTTCTGATAAATCCATGTTGTAAAAGGCGATCATTAATTTTGATATACCAAGCTCTAGGAATTTGTTTTAACCCATATGGTGACTTTTTTAGTCTGTAGACTATTTGACGTTACCCATTGTCAACAAAGCCTTATGGTCGGGTCATGTACACTTTTTCAAGATCACAATTGAGGAAGGAAATTTTTACATCCATTTGATGAATTTTCCAACCAAACTTTATCTGCCATTGCAGATATTGCACAAACAGTGGTCATATTTTTTGTAGGTATGAATGTTTCTTCATAATCTATTCTTTCTTTCCTTGCATAGACCTTAAAAATGAGCCATGTTTTTTATTTTTTAATGGATCCAGCTACCTTATACTTGATTTTGAAAACCCACTTGTAGCCTATGGGCTTCTTTCCTTTTGGAAAATCAATGAGATCCCATATTTCATTCTTCATCAAAGATGTGTATTCTGCTTCCATGGATTCCTTCCATTATGACAAGCTTAGTTATTCCCTTACTAAGGTTGGTTTTACATTTTCTATTATGGAAGTCATCAATACCAAATTTACCTCTTATCATGTACAACTATGAATATGTGGTTATGTGGAGGTTAGGTCAGGTGGTGCATCTGGCTTAGCATCTTTGATAGTATTTTTGATCCATTTTAGGATAATTATTTGTTATGATGGAGTAGGTTCTACTAGTTATTTTACTAGTTTATCAACCACTTTTGACTTTGACTCATCTTCTAGAACTTATTTGTAAACTTCCTCATTCGAATCAATGCTTAAAATAGGATATTCAGACTCAAGATCTTCAAAAAATTTCTTCCTTCCAAAATCTTCATCAAATACCACATCTCTTCCTATATGTATGTTCTTGGTGATTGATCGTTAAGATTTATACACCTCATCATACCCCAAGAAATATGCAAGGCATAGTTTTTACATCCAACTTGGTCCTCTTTTGTTTTGGCACATGCATGTATGACCTACTTCCAAAAACTTTGAGATGAGTGACTAATGTCTTCTTCTCATATCAAGCTTCTTTAGGTGTAATCCCTTGAAGTACCTTTGTTGTTGCTCTATTTTGAAGATACACAATAGTATAGATAACTTTAGCCAATACTACTACTCTATACCAACTTCTATGAGCATATAGTTAACCATTTCTATGATGGAATGGTTTCTTCTCTTGACAACCCCATTCTATTGTGAACTATAGGTAGTAGCAACTATCACTTGATCCCATTTTATACAAGGAAATTTGAAAAATTATTGGATGTATATTACCCCTTGATTTAAGCAGAGGACTTGAATATAATGCTTAATTTCTATTTCAACAAGCTTCTTGAAGTGTTGAAAATTATGAAGGCATCTAATTTGAGTGGTAGGAAATATACCCACATCTTCTATGAGTAATCATCAACAAAAAACTGAAAGTCCACGTATCATCTGCTCTCACGTACCTATAGTCTCCCTCACGTAAGGGCGGGTATATAGAGAGGTTGGTATATCGGTCCGGCAATGGTATATTGAAGGGCGACCATTTATGGGAGTCATATGAGCCAACATTTTGCATTTAAACGGTTTGCACAAAATTTTTCAAAAACAACACAAAATCATCAAAAACACACTAAAATCAGTCTAGGACACACCATTAATCTTTAAAAGAGATAATCACCGTTTGTGTATGCGTGTGTTCATTTCTGCTTAGTGTAACAAAAAGAAATCAAAAAAATCATAAACAAAAGATAAAAATCTACGCATTTTGTCACTCGCTCCAAAAAGCTCCAAGGATTCCCGCAATCGCTTGGTCATCCCCAAAATGCCCCAAAGGTGTCCATGAACCCTTTGGTCAACCCAAAAGCACCCCAAAGGTGCCCATAAGTGATGCAGGAGCATCCAAAAAAATATGGGAAATCTTATATTTTTCCCTAAATTTTAGTGCATCTTGTCGGGGCCATAACTTCTCAACCGTAGCTCCGATTGATGCGAAATTTTACAGGGAGTTAGTTGGGATAATTTTAAACAAATATGACTCTATAGAGTCCTATTTGCCCAAAAAAGTCAGTTTTCGGGGCCAAATTCCATCATCTAGTGCCCCAAAATTAGGTTTTAAAATTGATAACCTAATTTTTTACGCTTTTTGAGCTATTCGGAGGTCAATATCTCCTAATGTATTTAGAGTTAGGACTTGAAACTCTATTTATGGCTTATCTATGGTAAGAGGGATGTGCACCCCAATTTTGGGCCCCATATGACTCATTTCAATTTTTAGGGTTTTTAGAGAGACATCGTCATGGTGCTCACCCGCAGTCAAGCCCACTCACGGGCAGACGCTGTGGAGAATGTCCAAGGAGGCACAAGTCACATCTGTTATAGTCTCGAGGATTTGGTCATACCACCTTGGCGACCTGGCACACAAGGCAGTCCCCTCCACACCTTAACGAAAAGGGACTATAAGGGCACCTCTTCTAGGGGCACTCTTGTTCAGCATAGCACCCAGCACACACCCTTCCATGAGGGGTACATCCATAGGAGAGCTCCCTTAGATGCTTGCTATGAGTGGTCACCACGCAATGAAGCACTAGGTCAACATAGGGTTCGACGGGAGGAACCACATGATTACACTCTCCCTCCTTCACCCCCTCTAGTTGTCAGGACTACAAGGATAAATCCAGAGCACAAGGCTCCTCAGGAGGGGCAAGCCAACTCTGCCCATTCCTTTTTCACTTATGAAAGAGAGCACGAGGAAAAACCTTACCTTCCTCAAGAACAATATACATCGCGAGAGCAATACGCCTCCGTAATTGCTAGCCATCAGGATCACCTACTGAGGACAAAGCCTCGGGGGAATGCCGCTACCCCCAATAGAGGGAGGCGGCCTATAGAGATCTTAGATCACCATGACCGAGATAGATATCTAGGAGAGGCATCTAGGCCTTCTAGACATGAAACGGTAGGACCAACTATCTTAGAATCTGCCCAAGCATATCGCACATCGGATGGAACTCACGCTACTTGAGCTAGAACGACAACAGTTAGAGCAACATTATCTTCTAAATCAAGAGTGCATTCAGCGCCAGGAGGATGAGTTGTTCCAACACACTATGCAGGCGCGGACTCCAACCCCTCACATGCATAAGACAAAACATTATGAGAGACACAACTGGGTGCAAGACAGGTATCTACGACCTTATCAAACGTTGCCTCCGACGCCTCCTAGACTTGAGCGGAAGGCCACTCCTCAAACCAATGACGGGCGCATTCTTCAGGCACCCACCCAGGTTCATGGGCCACCCTCAAAAATTCTTCAAGAAGCCTTTGAGGAACCTGAGTGAGAAGAAGAGCGGGATGAAATGCCCTACCAAGGCATGGGGGGTGCTATTCGGCCACCCCTCCCAAGGCCCCAAGTTCCCCACAACCTGCAATGGGAACAAATCAAAGGGGAGGAGCTCAAATCCCCCGATACAAGCAATGTGTTGCCCGATCACTTAGAGTTGGTAGAGACCAAGATTTTGGGGCCCCAAAAGCCCAACCTAGGATCAACCCCTGGTTGTAGAGCTACCTGATGATGAGGTCTTCCATCTCTCAGCATCACCAGATTCTGCTGAGCCTGACTCTCTCGCCAAAGATGAGTCAGCATATACAATAGCATCATGGGACCCGTTTGAGTCAGACAACAATAATTCGTAGGTGGTCCCCATGGATGATCATCACAAAATTCTCCTAACATTATTCCCTTTGGAGGCTCCCATCGAGCCCGTGCCATTACAGGAAAATCAGGTCCCCCCGCAAAGCGCAGAACAACCCCATCGGGACCATGTCAATATGCTCGAGCCGAATGAGCTTAGAATGTCGCAGACAGTTGTCAGGGCCAACGAGGGCCTTTGGATCACCGACAATGATTACGAAGATGAAACTGAGATGGAATATCTCAATCATGCGCGATAGCACAATCACCCTGTAACCCATGAACTAATGGCACAATTAGGCATAAGACTAGGGCATGAGTGGCACATAGACCCGGCCCACTGGCATCACATGTTGATCCCGCTCCTTTGGGAAGATCGTGAGCAACTTCCACCCAGAGATATCATAGCACCATTAGTGCCGAAGGCAGACCCTATCCTCCTATCCGTGCATAAGGCCGATCCATTTGTGCCAATTCCTACAGAGCCAGATCCGATGCACAAAGATCATCAAGCTGGGGGTACCTCTATTCCCTAAAGAGCAGGTGGATTACACCAAAAGCTCCAAGGATTATCACAATCACTTGGTCACCCTAAAAGCTCCAAGGATTATCACAATCCCTTGGTCACCCTAAAAGCTCCAAGGATTATCGCAATCCCTTGGTCACCCTAAAAGCTCCAAGGATTATCGCAATCCCTTGGTCACCCTAAAAGCTCCAAGGATTATCGCAATCGCTTGGTCACCCTAAAAGCTCTAAGGATTATCGCAATCCCTTGGTCACCCTAAAAGCTCCAAGGATTATCGTAATCACTTGGTCACCCCAAAAGCTCCAAGGATTATTGCAATCACTTGGTCACCCTAAAAGCTCCAAGGATTATCGCAATCCCTTGGTCACCCCAAAATCTCCAAGGATTATCGCAATCACTTGGTCACCCTAAAAGCTCCAAAGGTATCTATAAACCCTTTGGTCAAGCCAAAAGCTCCAAGGATTATCGCAATCACTTGGTCACCCTAAAAGCTCCAAAGGTATCTATAAACCCTTTGGTCAAGCCAAAAGCTCCAAGGATTCTCATAATCGCTTGGTCAACCCTAAACGCCCCAAAGGTATCTATCAACCCTTTGGTCAAGCCAAAAGCTCCAAGGATTTTCATAATCACTTGGTCACCCTAAAAGCTCCAAAGGTATCTATAAACCCTTTGGTCAAGACAAAAGCTCCAAGGATTATCATAATCGCTTGGTCAACCCTAAATGCCCCAAAGGTATTTATAAACCCTTTGGTCAACACCAAACGCTCCAAGCGTTACCACAACTGCTTGGTCAAAATAAATATTCAAAAATCAACAAAAACAATATAATCATCAAAAAGCACAAAAACAATTGCATTTCAATTCCATGCATACTCAAAAAAAAAATCAAAATCACAAAAACATTTGCATTCCAATTCCATGCATTCTCATAAAAATAAAAATCACAAAAACAATTGCATTCCAATTCCATGCATTCTCATAAAAATCAAAATACAAAAATATAGGTTGCATTAGGCATCGCATCCATACATTATACATTTGCTAGGTCATACAAGTCAAAAGCACCATAGACAGTCATTACTTGGAAATTCCATCCTTTTCCACCTCAGATCCATTTTCATAAATGCCTACATCTAGAATAGAACCATCACCATTTTTCGCATTGTCAGTTGTCTCCTAATGTATATAGGGTTTTCGTCATTCAACTGTTTTTAAATTTCTAGCCAAAAACTATACACAGTTAAGCAAATTTTACACGGGAAAGTTTTACTTGGATCACGCCTTGTTACGTAGCATCCCAACACAAATTAACACACATCTAATAATTCCTAAGTTGTGTGAATGAAAGATGAAACCTGCAAAGTAATCCAGGTCACCATAAGCAAAACAGCTATCTTGCTCATCCCCCTGTGTGAATGACCCCAAGAATGCTGAGAGTTGGCAAAAGGACAAGCATCCTCCCTACCCAATTCCCCAAGAATCCCAAGAGTTGCAAAACATCAAAAATTTGCAAAACGTCAAAACACTAAAATTTGACATCCTACAGTGCACACATCAAAAGGCACAAACAATAGTGATTCTCGTCACTCCATATCCAAATCCCTTGCTCAAAAAAAAAAAAAAAAAAATAAAACAAAAATAAACAGTGATTTTATCACTACAAAGGAGCAAGTATCCCAATACAATTGAAGAAAATAAGGGAGTCAAACTTGAATCCCTGGAACTCTCAGCATTTCGACAGGTCATGAGGCAAGCTTCAGTACCGGTTTGGTTGATAGCCTATCGGTCACTGGTGGTAAACCTCCCACATGACGATATATCTGTCACATTAACTTGTGTGCAGATCAATGTTTGCATGTGGATGAGCTAGCTTATGGTATCCTAGATAGCATCGCAGATTAATCTGACTAAATATAATAAAGGAGTTAGTGGAGCTAATTAGGTGATCCTAAGTACAGGTTCGGTTGAAAGCCCATCTAGCACTGGCGGTATCCTGACAAATACCACATAAACGAACTCAATTGCACACACAGGGATGTGAAATAACTTGGTTAAATTCAAGTCGAATTTAGACCTTGTTCAAAAGTCTTGCGAGATAAATGTACAGTCTTGGCTAGTTAGTTAAAATATCTGCATCTCAGAAAAGCTTAACTCCATTTTTAAACAACCGGTACATTTTATTTCATACATCATCATCAGAAACTAGACAAAATACAAAAACAAAGTTTTCACATGCACAAGCATTCCACAAATTAATCCCATTCCTCTAGCAAGTCCAATCCAAATCTTGTACAGTCTATGGTGCCTTGAAAAATCATCAACAATTCATTGCATTCATTCCATATGCATACATCATACAAATTAGAACCATCGCATTCATAATCGCATATGCATACATCAATGTAAAAACATGTACATAAAAATAAATCATGAAAACTGTATAAACACCAAAAAGAGTCATCTGTATATATATCATAACAAAATTGCCCGTAGGCTACAATACACTGGTCCTCAGACCTCGCTCCCATCATCCAAAATCTCAAAAACCCCCAGCCTAGGGCATCGACCACCATGATCATGCAGGATCGGTGCGACGAGAGCTACCCCCTGCAGTATCAGTCCTCTGAGATCTCTCAGGGTGACTGCTCGCCCCTGCATCCCGACCACTAGCGCCTCCCTCATCTCGCCGTCGACGACGAGATGATGCTGACTGCTCTGTCCCACTATCTCTCGTCTGGTACGACGAGCCACTCGTCGGAGGCTCTGGTATTCGCCCACCAAGGCGGATAATCTCGCCCTCCATCTCCCGTCGATGCTGACTCCACTCTACCTCCCGCCTACGGTAGTACGCGATGGCATCATCACGCTGTGCTAGCTGCACCCGCAGGAGATCCCTCTCCCGTGCAGCATCCGTATCACCACCCTATCGGCGAGATGCAGCCCCTGCGCTCTCCCGCTCTGCCAACTGTGTCCATAGGAGATCCCTCTCCTGTGTCATCTCCCCAAGCTCTCCATATCACCTCTGCAATAACCCTGTCAATCGTGCTACCTCAGCGCGCAACCCCGCCTCTGTATCCCCCGACCCGACCGGCTGCGTCGACCTCTCTGGAGCATCGGCCTGCTCCGGAGCATCCTGCATCTCTGGCTGCTCCTCCTCATCAATGTCCTCTCCCGCATCTGCCACCTCCACCATGTCCACATCAATAGGAGCTCCCCAACCCTCTCCTGGTGCCTCTGCACCCTCTCCGCCTCCCGCTACCTCATCTCCTCCCAATGGCCCCTCACCTCACCACTGTCGAAGCATCCACCACTCCTGGTACTCGGCAGTCACTCCGACATCATCTACATCCGGAATGTCTAGTACTGTATTCGACTCCTCCCCTAGTGGCTCGAGGATCGATGCAGCTAGGGTCCTCTCATCACTTCGATGTCGATAGACTACGGGTTCCCCAGGTAACCCCTGGCGTACCCCAAACTGTCGTGTCACTCGGAGGTAGTGGAAGTACTCCTGCTTTGTCCCATGTCGCCCAATCACCCATCTCCCCCTTCGAACCCACCGAAGCCACTCATCAGCCTCTGGCCATGCGGGACAATCCCGATATGGCCTCCATACCACATCTCCAGGAGTCAGTCATGCCAATGCATCTCTGTAATGGTCCACGTCTCCCGCAAACCGTCGACTCTGCCCCGCTCCTCGGACCGATACCATAGAGCACCATAACCAATATCCTTGTCCGCCATGTCCGCCCGTGTAGTCCGGGGTAGCCCTCGTGGTCGCTCTACGGCTATATGCTTGCCATGCCCAAGCACTCGCAACAAGAAATCGTAGCCAATCCCCTTTCGCCTCCGATAGCGGACCTCATACAACTCATCATACAACTGAGCCAAAAGCGTCTGGCCCCATCTCATAATCATCGGCTCTATCACCGGACAATCCACTAACTGCCACACCACCTCCAATAGGTTCCATGGGAACCTCGCTCCTGACGAGTCTGGCAGGAGCATGTTGGAAATGAGGCTCATGAGTAGTGCATGCCTCACTCCCAACATTCCCATCGCATACCAATATCATACCAGAATCCCACCAATATGACAATCCAGCTCCGCCCTCTCCAACGAGGTCATCCCATCCTCATCCTCTCCGTGTCCAAAATACCGCGTCAGTACCGCCGTCCTCTGGCCTCGTGGTGTCGTCCGGATGGGAACCCCGTCTATCGAAATCCGGAGAATTCGATACACGTCCTCTAAGGTGACGGTCATCTCCCCTGTCGAAAGATGGAAGGTGTTCGTCCGAACATCCCATAGGCCGATCAAAGCTGTAATGTATGCCCGATCCGCCACAATTGCATCCAACCGAGCCACATGCTTGAGCCCTAGGGCATCAAGCCAATCCCGATCCTCCGTCACTCAATGCCTCGCGGGCATTAGAAAAAATAGTCGGTACCTAGTATCGACTCTTCACCACCTGCACATCACAGAAAATAACACACATCAAAAACATGCATCAAATCACCATCACATGTACAAAAATGCATAACTGTACAGTAACATCTTTCATTCACATGTACATCCAAAAAAAAAAAAAAAAAAAAAAAAATTGACATGGTTTACCTACGGTTTTACCTAAGTTTACCATTTCAAAACAAAAAAAAATTCATTCAGTTTTCATTGTACATTTCATCAAAAACGACAAAAATTTGACATGGTTTACCTACGGTTTCGACCTAAGTTTACCATTTCAACAAAAAAAATTCATCCATTTTTCATTTTTAATTCCATAAAAAATTGCAAAAAAATTTGACATGGTTTACCTACGGTTTCGACCTAAGTTTACCATTTCAAACAAAAAAATTCATCCATTTTTCATTTTTAATTCCATAAAAAATTGCAAAAAAATTTGACATGGTTTACCTACGGTTTCGACCTAAGTTTACCATTTCAACAAAAAAAAAATTCATCCATTTTTCATTTTTAATTCCATAAAAAATTGCAAAAAAATCGACATGGTTTACCTACGGTTTCGACCTAAGTTTACCATTTCAACAAAAAAAAATTCATCCATTTTTCATTTTTTAATTCCATAAAAAATTGCAAAAAAAAATGGGCATGGTTTACCTACGGTTTTGACCTAAGTTTTACCATTCACATCAAAAACAAACATTTTTATAACCATGGTTACCCTAAAGTGTTACTCTAAGTTTCATTTTAGGTTTATCTTACGGTTTTCCATCTAAGTTTCCATCGGTTTGCATCCACGTTTCATTTGGTTTCATTCATTCACCTTTTCATTTAATTAATTAGGGTTTCATGTCTTCAACAAACGAAAAACATAATAAAAACACATTTGCATTTTTCAAATTCAAACTCGAGGAGATAGTGCACTTACTGGTCTCGCCTCGGCTCCGCCGCTCGACGACCCGGTCTGTGCACTCATGGTAGCTGGAAAATCCGGCAGCGCTTCGCGTCAGAAAATCTACCTCCTCCTCCCCGAGCTCCAAATCGCAATCGATGAACAAGTGCAAATGAGCCCAATCCGTCATTTTCGCATATTTATATTTTTCGCTTGCTGGTAATCGTCCCTGACTGGAACGAGCGCTTTTTCCTGAGGCGCGCTCGTCCCACCCCAGGACGAGTACCATCATGGCGCGCTCGTCTCACCCCAGGACGAGTACCATCATAGCACGCACTCGTCCCTCCCCGGGACGAATAAAAAAAAAAAAATCAACAACAACCAAAACATAAAAATGACAAATGCCAACAAAACCACTAAAAAATGCCAGATAAAAGTGCTCTTGCACTTAACCTCTTGGCATAAGAAAACTGATGTCGGGGCATACCTTGTCATTACCATACTCCCTAAGAAGGCTACCATAGCCGGACCGCTCCACGGGAAGCCGGATTTTTGCCACTGTTAACCCCAAATGGCATTCCAAAATGGGTTCACACCCACCAAAAATAGGTCAAAACAATCAGGAAACTGCTCGAGCATGCATCGGATAACATCTGAAGGCACCCTCACTTAAGTCATCTTGGGTCAAGCGACTCGTCACTTTTCTCATGTCGGTCATTCCCTCATCGATTCGTCGCTTGAGGGGGTAGTCACACTTAGTTGCCAATCAACACCAATATACCCAGTCTTGGAAATGACACGCATTCAAAGGATCATTGCAAAAGACAATCGCGCCCTGCTTGGGGCAGCAAACAAGCAATTATCACAAACTGATCATATACTTGGCATTCGTGAATCATGAACTCAAGGTTCCCACAGACAAAAGGTTGCGCCCTTTGCCTATTCATGACTGATCAATGTCTAAGTTCAAGTAATACCTCACCGAACCAGGTTAATGCTTGATTTAAGTTCCTTAGCTCGTCAGAAGCAAGGATTCAAGAATGCGTGCCCTTTCCATACTTGGGGCATCAAGAGTTGGTTAGGTTACTGAGAAACCCTAATCATTAGTGCTTTGGTTATCTATTTTTGCTCAACACTGCACCATGTGCAGCGCTTTCCAAAAAGGGGCATCTGTAGACACTAAAACAGCACCAATCCGATTATGTGACAACAAGCACTGATCGCACTAACACACACAGCCCCCAGGGCAGCCCCCGTAGGTTAAACAGTGGTTCTAACCACTCACACAACAGTTTTGCAAGTCAGGGATCAATTTGGCATCTTTTAGACATTCAGCTACTTATTCGTCCCACCCATGGACGAGTGCAAATTTATACTCGTCCTACCCAGGGACGAGTGCGGATTGATACTCGTCTCACCCAGAGACGATTACCAGCGCTCGCTTCGGGGTGGGACGAACGCCAGGTTTGACTAGCAAAAAGTCAGATCTCGACGCATGACAACTCAGAACTACCACTTAGCTTTTCTTGCATGGCATAGGAGTGCGAGTGAGTTCTTTTGACAACTCATATCTGCCAATTGACTTTCCCTTCATTGCATGGGAATGAGAGTGAGCTTTTTAAGACAACTCAGATTTGCCACTTAGCTATCCCTTCATTGCATGGGAGTGCAAGTGAGCTTTTCTAAAACATACAAAGACATGCACAGAGGCAATTAAGAAGCCCTTGATCAAGAAGAAGTCTTCTCTTCACACAAAAAGCATTCATGCAAAGAAACACTTTTGCATGTTAATTCAAAGAGACCCCTTGGGTCTATAAAATGGTGAGTTTCCTCACCCAAAAGATATAGAGAAGGAGCATTTTGAGCGACGAAGTGCTGCTAATTCATTTACTTGCGATTTGTGTTTTCAACATCCATAATCTCTTAATCGAAAGAGAGGTTATTGGGTGACTTTTGAAGGCACGAATCAAGAACCAACACCGATTTTTCTGACCACAATATCCTACCAATTTGTCGACAACACATCACATCAGGTTTCGGACCCATCCCAAGCGGATTGGTGTCGAAGCAAAGTTTCACCCGCGGGTGGTTTGCCTTCGGGCACCCCCGGCTTTATTGCTTTTGGTGACTATTTCTTTTGTAGTATTTAGCTAGTTTCATGTTTATGCTTTTGTCAAGTTTTCAGTTTATTTAGATTCATTTTAACCATCGTTAGATTTATCTTTTATTTTTCATACACAGGTGCTACTGATTCTTTGTTTGTTTCTTTGAACGCAGATTTGCAGCATTAGAGGAGCAGTGAGGAATCTACCTTTACCAACGCAAGCGACGACAACGTTTTGGTTCGCCCATCTTACATGTGGGCACGCGGAAGAAGGAATTCTAAAACAAGTTGTAAAAGACCAACATTTAACGCTCCTATCCCCTAAAAAGGAAGGAGACGCATTGTAACACGAATTTGTAAAGCATATCAATAAAAGGGCCGTTCTTTTTATATTGCTTTGATATCTTGTGTTCATGTTCTTTCTTTTTATGCATTTTTCAATAACATAGGGTTTAAGCGTTATTTTAGTTTCGTTTACATTGCATTTTTAGTCTATCCTTTTTGTTTCCGAAATCTCATGTTTTCAGTATGTATCCACCAAAACTAACTGGCATTGGTCTCTGTGGATTGATATATAGGATATCTAATAATATCTTAGCTCTATGAGTGGTAAGATCAAAAGGTATTCAATTTTATTTTCCTACTAAATAATCCAAGCAACCAATATTGTAGGCAAAAGGCTGGGCAGACATATCACCATATGATACTTATTTAGCTAGATTAAATACCCATAACTCAAATATCCATATGTCCTATGCCAAATGGAGGTAGCATTTGTCATGGATATGAATATTGCAATATTAGGAGATGATATGACATCAAGGGAAAACAAGTCATTCTTATATGAACTAGTTGATGCAAACTTACCATATTTGGTGATGAAACCTCTCTTTTTTCGATCAACAACCCTAAATTCAACTACCATATCTTGATCCAACATTTGTAAAATAGATAGCTAATTGTTTGCTAATCCGTGTACATATAACACATTCTTAATTGTATATTTTCCATTAGTCAAGTTTAAAGGAACATTTCCCACTCCTTTAACATGATAGGTCTTACATAAACAATAGTGACTAATTTCTCATATTTTACTTGCATGAAGTTAAACCACATTATATATTTAGTAATATTCTTTCTAACACCTAAATCAATATACCAAATTTCATCCTTTGGTTTTGTCACTGTCTTGGTCAACAATACCTTGTGTGCTAGTTCAAAGTCCTATTCACAATCACATTTTGGTTCTTCATGTGCAACATGCTCTTGTTAAAGCTTGGGATATGGTTTAAACTATGTTTTCTTTTAAGGAGTCTTATGAGATTGACCCCCTCAAGTCATAGGATTGCATCTACGAAACTTTGTATCATGTCCTTTTTTATCATAAAATGATAATATCTCCTTTGTTTTTAGGTTATTTTTATGATGTTGATGAAGATGAGGAATGACTCTTTTATGACTTAATTATGGAAAAGTGCATTATTTATGAATTGGTTCCTTAATTTATTGTTTTCTTCCTTCTATTGAAGCATTTTCACCAATTCATTAAAGGATACTTTTCTGTTTGATACTTGCAAGGATGTAATTAACACTCAAAATAAATTTGGTAAGGCTCTAATTATGATAGGTACTAAGATCCTATCTTCTACTTTCCCCCCATGGTATTCAATCTTGCTTTCAAATTAACAAATCTATGAAGAAAGTCTTTAATGCTTTCTCCATATTGAACTTAGTGTATGGAGTTGAGATTGAAGGTGAAGAATTGAGGCTTCATTCTTCCCTTCAAATATGGTAGAAAGTGTATCCCAAGCCTCCTTTGATGTTTTTGCTTCACCAATGTATGGTTGAATGACATATACTATTGCAAGGGTGATGATCATTAGTGCCTTCGCATCAGCCTCATTAAATTATTATTGAGTCTTTTCATCCTTGTATGGTCAAGTGGTCTTTTCTATGATAATGTACTAGAGATTCTCAACCACTAGGATGGTCTTGATCTTGTTCTTCCATTATCCAAAGTTTAGACCTTTGAGAAGTTGTGATTCTATAAGAATATTTTTTGGTGTTGCCATGGTGAGGGTTTCTTATGTCCCCCAAATGACCCCCTTTTAATATACCACTAGTTTGATATATTGAACCTTTTTATACACCCACCCTTCTTATATACCTGTCGGTACATGGAAGAAAATAGTCATCTCTATATACATGAGCATACATGAGAGAGACCTTAAGGTATGTAAAAGAGAATCATACGAGGTACCAAGGTAGTATGAAAAGGGATTCACTCTATCTATAACACCTACTTAAAGAGAAATCCTTATACATGGGCGTAACTTCTTTATATACTCAGAATTTTTCAATTTCAAGATTTATGTCCAGTGATAGTGATAAATAGGGTACAAATAGAGTGGAAAGAACAAAAAATATTTTCTTATTTCTCTTTTGACGATTTATAGGATTGATGCCCAAACATTGTTATAGTAGCTATGTTAGGCTATATTCACAATAGCTTAATGTGATAAATTTACCTATAAATGCAATCCAAATGCGTCGTTTATACCAAACATTGGAGGTGTGTTTAAGCATATGTTTACAAAATTTTAAGGCAAAAAGCTTTTAAAAAATAAAGGTGTTGGTCACCATTGAAAATACACCTTTTTTTATTACAAAAATAAGTTTATTTTCCTTAATTTTGCAAAATATTCACTATATTTAATTTTTCATTTATTTATTCACAAATACCATAAGAATTTGAGTTGGAAAAAAATACCTCCTAAGATAGTAAAAATACAAAAATGGTCTTTGTATGATTTGACTCTTTGACATATGTTTCGAAAAATAATGTTTTTCTTCAACTTGCTAATTATTCTACTTAGCACTTTATTCTTCAACAATTTGTTTCTTTATTTTAAATTCTTCTTCACAATCTTCTCTCTTGTGCCCTTATTTTGGTGCATCCTTGTGCACTTATGATAGAGCTTCCTTGGACTTTGTTGTTGCTTCTTCCATGGAATTTATTGTTGTTGCTATTGTAAATTCAAATTTTGAGTCTTTTGTTGGTTCTTCAACTTGTTCCCTTTCCATAACTGCTTCTTGCTTCTCCTTGGATCCTTACTTCTTAAGCTTTTTCTTTTGAATGCAACCATGAACTTGCACATTGTCATATGTATTTTTCCTTCTATTATATCCTCTTTATTTATTTATTTAGTTCCCTCTAAAACCATTTTATTTCTTCTTCATATCCTTTGATGGTAACCTTCAAACTAGCTATCTTTTTATATGGGTTCCACTGACTCAAGAATGCATGCTCCATTTCATCCCAAGTGTAACTATAATTCCTTTCCTTAGCAAAACTTGCCCACCAAACATAAGCTTCCTCTCTTAAAATTTTGCAAAGGTGGCATGGCCAAAAATGGTTACTAAAATATAGAGATCTAAACTTCATCCACCATTCTCAAACATCAATGTCATCCTTTCTAGTGAAAATTGGCAACTCCATGACCTCAACCCCCCCCAAAAAATTTGAAAACAATTAGGGGTTTAAGAAAAAAAAACTAGGTTTAAAAAAAAAAAATTCAATCTCCACTATTCCTTGCTATGAACAAATAATTCTAGAGATTTTCTTCAAAAGGAATTAAACTACAAATGATTTCCTTATCATGACTAACAAAAATACTATAATTTCATTTTTTGCAATTTGAAAAAATACTCACTCTCCTTATTCCATATAGACTAGAGAGGGTCATAACTCTCTTAATACTCTAACATATTTACACTAGACCATCCTTATTAAAGAGTTTAGAGTATGCAAAGTATATGAAATGCTCAACAATTGTATTGATAATATGTGATGAATAAATACAAATGAGAAGTGGTTCGAATTCAGTTGAACCACCCGAATTCGTTGGCTAACTACCCAAAACTTGGAGAGCGCATTGGAGGCGCTAATTTTAATTAACCTAATAATGAAATATGCTAACATCCCCCCTTATTACATTATTGGCAAATCCCAAGGATATTGCGAAACAATTCAAATTTGATGCGTCCAAGTGCTTTGGTGAAGATATCTGCAACTTGAGCATCAGTGGGAATGTATTGGAGATGTATTTTGTGCTTTGGAACTTCATCATGAATAAAATGACACCGAGTGTCGATGTGTTTGGTGCGATCATGAAAAATTGGATTCTTGACAAGATTCAAAACACCTTGATTGTCGCAAAACAAATGTAGTGGAAGATTCACTGGAAGACCCATGTTTGTAAGAATGCGACGTAACCATATTATCTCGTAGACTGCTCCACTAGCTGCTCGATATTCTGCCTCTGTAGATGAGATAGCAACCACCTACTGCTTCTTGCTATGCCACGAGACAGGACCAGACCCAAGATGAAATATGTATCCAAAAGTTGATTTTCGATCATCAATGGATCCAACATAGTCGGAGTCCGTGTATCCTTGTAGATAGAACTTGTTATTCTTTTTGTATTCCAAGCCAAAATCTGTTGTACCACGGACATAATGTAGAACTCTTTTTGTTGCTTTCCAATGACTTACTTTGGGTTCCTGCATGAACCGTGAAAGATAACCCACAACAAAACTGAGATCAGGCCTGGTATTGGTTAGATATAGGAGACTCCCAATCAGCTGGCGATAGAGAGTACCATCTACCTGAGGTGATTTATCATATCGTGATAACTTAAGTCCTTGTTCCATTGGAGTTGTTTTAGACTTACAGTTAGTCATTCGATATTTTTCAACTAATGTCTTGGCATACTTCTTTTGTGTAACTCTGATATGGTGTTCTTTCTGAGTTACTTCCAAACCAAGACAATAGTGAAGAAGTCCTAGATCTGTCATTTCAAAGGATTGTTTCAAATCATCTTTTACTGCATCAATCATCTTCTCTGAACTTCCCGTTATGATCAGATCATCTACATATAACACCAGAATCACTATATCAGAACCATTGTTCTTGATATAAAGATTCGCATCTGAAGGACTTCTTTTGAATCCATGCTGCAATAGGTGACTATCTATCTTGATGTACCAAGCTCGAGGAGCTTGTTTGAGCCCATACAAGGATTTGGTTAATTTGCAAACTTTATGTTCTTGCCCTTCAACTACAAATCCTTCTGGTTGAGTCATGTATACTTCTTCTTGTAAGTCACCATTTAGGAAGGCACTTTTCACATCCATCTGATGTAGCTTCCACCCAAACTGAGCTGCCATGGCACAAAGTACTCTAATGGTAGTCATATTTGTAGTAGGGGTAAAAGTCTCTTCATAATCTATACCTTCTTTCTGAGCATAGCCCTTTGCAACAAGACGGGCCTTATGCTTATCAATAGTACCATCTGCTTTATACTTTATTTTGAACACCCATTTACAGCCAATGGGTTTCTTTCCTGTAGGCAGATTGACTAGCTTCCAGGTTTTATTTTTCATGAGAGATTTATGTTCTGCTTCCATAGCAACCTTCCACTGAGGCTCACTAAGTGCATCTTGAACTGTTACAGGCTCATTTTCATCCAATGTTGTCATATAGATTTGTTCATTATCTATATCTGTATCTTTGTCTTCCTCTGCATCTACAGATAGATCATCAAACTGTTGGTAGAGCTCATCAACCTCTGAAGATGATGCCTCTGCTCTTCTCTGTTGTGTCATACTTCGAGTGCACGGACGATCTTGAGTTAGATCTGGAAGTGTATTTAGTTTAGAATCTCTCAATGTACTAGTATACCACTTTGGAACCTTCTTCTTTGGAGATGAGCTTTCTTTCTTAGGTTCTTCTTCTTCTTCAAGGTATACATTTTCAGATGTGATATCTGATGTGGAAGCTTCATCAAATACTACATCTCTACTTATATGTGTTTTCTTGGTTATAGGATCTATCAAGCGATATCCTTTTGAAAACTCATCATAACCAAGAAAAATACATCGCAGTGTCTTCTCATCTAACTTCTTTCTTTTCTATTTTGGAATGTGCATGAATGCTTTACATCCAAAAACCCTTAGATGAGAAATGGAGGGTTTCTTACCACTCCAAGCTTCTTGTGGTGTTTTTCCTTGTAGAGCTCTGGTGGGTGCTCTATTTAGAAGGTATGACGCTGTGTTTACTGCTTCTGCCCAATACTGATCCTCAAGATGTGCTCCTTTTAGCATACATCGAACCATTTCCATAATGGAACGATTTCTTCTCTCTGCAACTCCATTCTGCTGAGGTGTATAGGTTGTAGTCAGTTGTCTCTTAATCCCATGTTCTTTCAAAAATGATGAAAATTCTTCAGAGGTGTATTCCCCCTCGATCTGAGTGGAGGGTTTTGATGAAACATCCCGACTCCTTCTCAACAAGTTTCTTGAATTGTTGAAAGTATATAAAAGCCTCTGATTTCAATGGAAGGAAGAAAACCCACATCTTCCATGAGTAATCATCAACAAACAATTGAAAATACTTCTTTCCACCATAGCTGGTTGGCATAGGACCACACAGATCGGTGTGTACCAACTCTAGAGGTTTCGTAGCTCTGGAGGAGCTAGCTTCAAAAGGTACTCGGTGTTGCTTCCCTGCTAAGCAATCCGAGCAAACTGGTAAGACATAGGAGAGGTGAGGAAGTCCTTTCACCATCTCATATTTGTGCAATTCAAGCAAATATCCTGAGCTTAGATGTCCATAACATCTATGCCAGAGAGAAGTGGCTTCCTTTGTAGTTGCTGCCAGAGCAACATGTGGCATTGAAAGGGCATCTAGTATGAACAAGCCATGCTTGTAGGATCCAGTTGCGACATGTTTACCTCTGTGAGTTATAAAACATCTCTTCTTACCTTTCACAACTCGAAACACAACCTCCATATTTCTATCCAACATTTGTGGAACAGACAATAAATTATTGGCTAATCCAGGAACATAGAGGACCTTTTCTATCTGACATTTACCATCTGGAAGAGAGACAGAAACATCCCCTTCACCCTTCACTTGGTAGACTTGATTGTCAGCAATAGTGACTGGTTTACCTTCTTTCTCCTCAAAGGTGTCAAACCATGATTTGTCCCCAGTCATGTGCTTACTAGCTCCTGAGTCAATGTACCATACAACATCTATCTGGGAAGATGAAGTATGGGTCATGAGCACCTTGTGTGCTCTTTCAGAGTCAGAATCTGAATCGGACCCAGGAGAATCTGAGTCTGAGTTGGAGTCAGCATAAGCAACATGGCCCTTAGGTTGCTTATGTTTCTTTTTGTATTTTTGTTTCTCTTTGCCTTTCTTCTTAGGCGGCTGGTCATTTTGTTGCTTGTTTTTGAACCAACACCTATTGGTGTCATGGTTATTCATATCACAAATCTTGCAATATTGTTTATCTTTTTGCTGATTTTGCTTCCCTTTTCCTTTGGAAGAAGAGCCCCCTTTTTGAAACTGACCTTGTTTCTTACCCTTTTGTTGGGTTGAGAGGGCATTATCTGGCACCTCATATTTCTGAACCTGATTTGCCTCCTCAGTCTGAAGCAAATTTACCAGCTCTACAAATGTTACTTGTCTACCAGAAACGTTGAGAGAAGTGATCAACATTTTGTAGGAATCTGGCAGTGCTCTCAAGATGACTGAATTCAAGATATCATCATCTACTGGTTTTCCCATGGCATTCAATTTGGCTTTCAAATCCGCCACTCTGCAAAGGAATAGATCAACTGTCTCCCCAGAATTCATACTAAGAGTATGTAGTAGAGTTTGAAGATGAAGAATAGTGGACTGATTTTTTCCTTCATACACAGTGATCAAAGCATCCCAAGCTTCCTTACTGGTTTTTGCATCACAAATATGAGGTTGCACCTCATCTGTAGTAGCAAGCAAGATAAACACGAGACCTCTTTTGTCCTTCTTATCCCAAGCATCTTGATCTGTTCCTGCTATCTGAGGGTGTTTTGTAGTGCCAGTCACTATATCCCATAAATCTTCCACCTGAAGAATGGCTCTCATCTTTGTTTTCCATGGAACAAAGTTTGGACCTTTCAGCAACTATGAATCTGAGAGATACTTGTGAACAGTGGCCATTATGAAGGTTCCTTATATCACCAATTGGTCTCCCTTTCTTTATACCTACCAAATCTATATATCGTAACCACTCAATATATACCCGCCCTTACGTGAGAGAGACTGTAGGTATATATGAATAGTATACCACTCAATATGTACCCGCCCTTACGTGAGGGAGACTATAAGTACATCTGAGAAGCACAACATATTGAATTTTGGCGATACTGAAAGGGCATCGTGTTGTTTATGACACCTACCATAGAAATTTTATTCCGCATGCATGGGGCGTAACTTCCCCTAAACACTTTGGAAAAACCTTCATCAAGATTTACGCCTAACAACAATCACGATGTGGGTATGAAATGAAGTGAACAATAGAACTGGTTTGCCTTATTTCTCCCCGATGATTGATAGAGAACAAGCTCAGACGTCATTGTTGCAGCTATATTAGGCGGCGGATACAGTAGTCCAAAGCACGACAACATTACCTGTAAGTGTGGACCAGAGGTATCACAGATACCGAACGTTGTTGTGCAATAAATTGCACAAATAGGTGTATAAATTTGGGGTCTTTTGCCTTTTTTTTATATGTGATAATTATTTGCAAGAAAGCAACAAAGTTAAGTGCAAAATAAAATCACAAATGCCCACAAATTTTTGAACCTATATGAGGTGTCGGTTTCCACCGAAAATGCACCTATTTACAATACCAGTTTTTTTATTGTTTTAGAATTTTATTCCCCCCTTTGTCTTAGATTTTTGCAAAAGGAAAGTGTTGTAATTCCCCCCTCTTTGTTGCAAAAAAAATGAGTAGGAAAAAAATGGGAATAATGCCAATTCTTTAGAAAGCACAACTTATCACTCCAAAAAATGAGGGAGAAAATCGAAGCATTTGGAAAAATACCTCAACAAATAGCCCCTCCTTGTGGCGTGGTGGCAAAAAATTGGTCAAAAATACCCCTCCTAAAGCAATGTGAACACCTGGAGCAACTTTTAGAGCAAAAAAAAATTTAGCAAAAAACTTAGCAATTTAGCAAGTTTTAGCAAAAAAACAATTTTTGCTTTCAAAAAAATATCACGGGCAGCCATGGTAGGGCGCGGGCAGCATGAACAGTTCAAAAAAGAAGCAAATATCCATGGTGGGATTCGACCCGTGGACCTTGTCCATGCAAGGCAAGCCCAACACCAACTGCGCTAGAGGGCACGTTGGACAAAGAAAGCACGATCTGTGCTTTGAAAGGCAGCGGGCGCGGAGAGTTGGGAAAAAATCCCAACTTTTATCCCACATGCACTATGAAATGCATGTGTGGGTCTTCAAAAACCCAACCACGCGCGTAATTAGTCGACTGCCTTCGGGCGGTCACCGTTCATATTTTTGTCACCTCGAACTCTGCCCAGTTGTCCGCCCTCTATCTGCCTAGTTGTCCACCCTCTGTCTACCATGTCATCAGCCCTCTATCTACCACATCATCTCTATCTACCACAAAGGTCAGTCCTCTATCTACCACATCAACAGCCCTCTGTCTACCACGTCAATAGTCCAATCAGAATCTCCTCGGGCCTCGTGCCCTATCAACATCCAGTCAACCACGTCTCTCGGGTTTCATGTCCTATCAGTAGGGCAAACAGAATCTCCTCGGGCCGCATGTAGCTTCAGCATTCTATGCATCTTTTATCACCTCAGGCCTCGTGCTCGGGCCGCATATGGCTTCAACATTCTCTACATCCTCTATCACCTCGGGCCTCGTGTGGCTCACCCCTTCTGTTCGCCCAGTCCAATCTGTGGCTCTGGTACCATAAAGAGTTTAGAGTATGCAAAGTATATGAAATGCTCAACAATTGTATTGATAATATGTGATGAATAAATACAAATGAGAAGTGGTTCGAATTCAGTTGAACCACCCGAATTCGTTGGCTAACTACCCAAAACTTGGAGAGCGCATTGGAGGCGCTAATTTTAATTAACCTAATAATGAAATATGCTAACACTTATTGATAACTTCATTAAGACCTTGAGGTCAAAATAATAGAAGTCAATTTGAATCACTACTTCGTTTAGGAGAATAAGGACAAGCAACATTTTTATTTGACCCATTCAATGTGGAATAAGAATCTTACAATTAGCATCATTAAAACATGAATCTTTGACAAAACTTAATTATATTGTACAAACGAGGATAAGGTAACCCACATAGATTGAGACATGACTCAAGAGTTTAAATAGTTAAACTGTTAAGAATTTTGGGAATGAAAGCTCAACCACTTACACTTTCACACAATATTCACTCCCTGTAATACTTTCTCTTTCACAATGCATCCATGATTCACCAGTATCTTCATTTACCAACAACGCCTCTCTTATTCGGTTAAGATAAAGAATATTTTTTATAATGAAAATGAAAAATATTTGATAGAAAGATAATTTATCTATGATTTAATTAAATTGACAACAATGTAATGAAAGGTTCTATTATTATTTTAATAGGTGTGATTGCAATAGAAGCCTCACGTAGCTTAATAATTTTCTTCTTAAAAGTTGTAATAATAGATTATTTTACGTAAATTAAGGAGCAAGATAAAGCCTTATCAAGATTTAAGATAGCATGATAAAGAAGTAAAAAAAATATAATTTATAGTAAATGACACGGTAATTCAAATAGATTTCAAAGAATGTATATGCAGGTGCATAATGTATGCTAGAAACATAAAAGGAGGGTTTATAAAGATCCTTGGCTGAGGGTTTTCCAAGACCCTTGGCCAAGGGTTTATGGAGATCAGTGGATAACAAAACAATAAATCCCTATATGGTGGAAGGAGGATTCCATGGGAATAGGACTGATAAGCAACATAAGCCAAAGGGTGTGGACTCCAAGGAGGGCCAAAATAAACATGAGCACATGCAGATGAAACATATAATGTAATTTAGTTATCAAATCCTATTACAACAAGAGAAATATGATGATTTATTTGAGTTAAAAATAACCAATCTTAAACAAGGGTAGAACCAAGGATGCAAACACACAAGAGACATGCCTGAATTTAAAACAACAAGCTAGGGTTATATTGCAACAAGTGGAAATATCTAAAAAGGGAAATAACATTGGACCAGTGGAAAGTAATCAAGCAAGGAAAATTAGTCGATCCCTCGTATGGAAAGATATTTTTGTGAAAATATTTGTGAAAATGTGCCAAAGATGACGTTTTGGGATGCCTTGAGAGGAGGATAGTTACAAATAACTATAATTAATAACACTAGGACTTATTGTAGGCCTTTGAGAATGCCCAAAATAGACCCTAGGAAAACAACCTTGGGGTGCATGAAAGCGGCATATGGCTCTTATATAGTCCAACTTTAGATGTCAAACATATAAGATGAGATCAATGCTTTGGAATGTAGAGGATTAATATGTGTAATTTTGGGTCTTTGTCCAGGCCTCCCTGTTTTCAATATGTGGGATTCTAGACAATGGAGAATTAGAGGTGAGTTAAATATTTTTGCTTATCCCAATGGTTATTTCTTAGTTATTTTTTCTAATGAGGAGGATAGAGAATAATTTTTCCAAAGGATCAATTTGTAGGTAGGGCAGGGTATTTCATGAAGCCCTGGCATACCAAGTTCAAGGTAAAAGAGAAAATACCCTTAGTAGCCCTAGTATGGGCAAGAATTTTTGGGTTACCAATAAATTTTTGGAACCAAACTATCTTCATGGTAATAGGTAATACTCTAGGAACTTATATGATGACAACAAATAATACAAGCCGGTTTGAAAAAATTATCTATGCCATAATTTGTGTTCTCATCGACCTTGATAAGTCCTTATTGAAAAATATTACTCTATATTTTGGGAGGATGCTTGGAAATAAGATGTGGACTATGAAAACATCCCATTCAGGTGTAGGATTTATCATGAATATGGTCACCTAGCTAGGGATCATAAACATTGGATCCCAAATAAGTCATAAGAGGAAACAACCCTTAGAGGTTTTAAAATACCTAAACAAAAGAACATATAGAGAAAACAAACATCTAAAGAGCAGGTAGTCATATCCACAAATAAGTTTGCTAACCTCCCAATAGATTATGAGGAGAATATCATGGAGATGAAGATCCTAGAAACTCCTCTTTAAGCCCTAAAAAAGGAACCAATAGTTGAAGAAATAAATCACAACACTAAGCCAATTCTAGATCTACTAAGTAGCCCATAATAGAACCCACCCCACAAGTTGAAAAGATCCCTATGGAAAAAAATAAACCAAGAGAAATACAATAACTCTAACAAATCAAATGGATGAACTCACAAAGGAATAGATAGTGGAGGTGACACCCAAGAATATTCTAATGGGGCCATGCTGGTATTCTCACCAATGCTAGGTTTGGGGTCCATCCTAGAACCAATAGGAGTGAGTCAGGAGTCTACTAAAAATATGAAGCTAGATACATACCAAAGAGAAAGCAGGAAGTAGGAAAAGGTGTAAATTTGATAGAAATGGGAAAGGTCAAGGATCTTACCCATATTTTTAGTCCTCATGATTAATGAAGTGCATCACCTAGAATATTTGAGGACTTAAGGGTAGCACAATGAAGCATAATGAAGTAAAACAAATGATTCAACAACATCATTCATAGATGGTTTTCATTTAAAAATAAAAGTGTCAAAATAAGAGATGGAGTGGCTTATCCTTGGGAAAAAAAGAGATAGTGATACACCAAATAAAAATAAGTTGGGGGATTCTAAATTTACTAGCCCAAAGTAGACATTCTTCTCAGCATTGCTTATATCTCAATGTATACTCTCTTATCAACTTGGATAAAATTTAAAACAATGGAGTGTAACTTATATTATCGATCATTCCTTAAAGCTCAACCACTTGTAGGTGGTTATTTCAACACCATCCTCTAATTGGAAGAGAATAGAGGGGAAAATCACACTCTAGACAATAGTATTGACCTTATG
This sequence comes from Wollemia nobilis, assembly GCA_028583015.1. Classification (NCBI taxonomy): domain Eukaryota; kingdom Viridiplantae; phylum Streptophyta; class Pinopsida; order Araucariales; family Araucariaceae; genus Wollemia; species Wollemia nobilis. The sequence goes on from JAQPPZ010016361.1 coordinate 2,288,183, forward strand.
ACAAAGCATATTAGATCTCTTAAATAGTAACTATCAAACTAGAAAATAGTATGACGATCTAGTCTAATAAAATGTAGGGGTCAACACAAGTTTCTATTATCAAAGGAGTTTTTTATGAATGGATATATTCCAAGAGCATAACAAGTGAATAATGTTGGATCAAATCATTGGCTGATTTTGGTGGAAGTGTGGAAGACTAGAACCATTCATACTCCTTTTAGATTCTAGTTAATGTGGTTTTGAGATAGTAGTTTTTGACATAAGGTTCAACAATGGTGGTAGGAGGGTAAACCCAGTCATGGTACGAAGGTGTACAATTTTGTTAGGAGGATTTAGTACCTCAATTCCAAATTGAGAACATGGAAATGGGAGGATTTTTATGACATAAAGTAAAATAATTGATATATGTTAATCAAATTTGAGGACCTAAATGAGCAAATAAGAACGAATGACACTACTGAGATTTGAAGCAAAAAGGAGGCTAGGCTTACTACTCAGATAGAGGAATGGGACAAAAGAGAAGAGATCCTATGTAAATAGAAATCTAGGATCCAATGACTCTAAGAGGAATATAGGAACACTAGCTTCTTCCATAAATCTTTCCTAGTAGGGCGATTGCACAATTTCATCTCTTCCCTAAAAATAGTTTTAGGTGATTCAATAAACACATGGGATGGGATGAAAGATATAGCAAGATAATACCTTTCCCAACTCTTTAAGGAAGAACCATTGAACTAGGAGGTATAATAGGAAGTACTCCAAGATATTCCTTCTCTCATAACAGAGGAAGCTAATGTAACTTTGACTACCCTAATTACTACCAAAGTACTTCAATAGGTAGTTTTCAATATGCAAAAAGGTAAAAATCTAGGCCTAGATGGATTTCCCATAGAATTCTACCAAGAATTCTAGGATATCCTTAATGAAGAACTGTTGGAAGTGGTAGAAGAGGCTAGGATAGCCAAAGTTGTGCTCAAATATGTGAACAAGACATATATAGCATTGGTTCCAAAAACCCAGGAGTTTGAACACATCTCTAGCTACCGACCAATTGCCCTTTGTAATGTCCTATATAAAATTATCACTAAGATCATAGTAGAAAAGGTCAAACCTCTTCTTCACAAAATTATTTCTTTGAAATAGGGTGGTTTTGTGAAAGGAAAATAGATCTTGGATGAGATAGTATTAGCTCAAGAGGCCATCCACTCTATGCAAGTACATAAAATACCCTCCATGTTTATTAAGTTAGAACTATACAAAGCATATGATAGAGTTGACTATTACTTCCTCCTAAGATGAGATAATTTGGATTCTCGGGTGATTGGGTAGAATGGATCAAGGCATGCATTTTCTCAGTATCCTATTTGGTTCTAGTACATGAATATCCTACCCAAAAATTTATAACTTCTAGAGGTATCAGGCAGGGAGTCCCATTATCCCCATACTTGTTCATTAGATTGGATGAATGCTTGGATAAAATATTAGCTAAGGATAGGGAAACTAGATATTTAGAGGGAATAATGATAACAATTGGAGATAAACCAATTATTCACCTACAATTTTTTTATGACTACATTATTAGGAAAAGCAACAACACGGGAGGCTTCCAGATTTAAAATAATTCTAGGTCGGTTTACAAAAGTGACTAGACAACTTATAAATGAAGAAAAGTACAAGGTCATATTTTTCCATTGCTCACCTAGGTATTAGATAATGTTGTTGGATAAATTAAGATAAAATAATATATCTCTTCCAATCACCTACCTAGGAATTCCACTTATAGTTTGGAGGCAAAAAAAGAGGGATGAACTTGGTTGTTAGAGAGAGTGAAAGGCAAATTGGGAAAATAGACTAATAGGTGGATTTATACGAGAGGATGGATGACCCTAATAAAAATAGTCCTCAATGCCATACCTATCTATATCTCCTCAATTATAGCTATCCTCAAAGTATTTCTTAAAGAATTGGATCAAATAAGTTATAAACTCATCTGGAATGGAGTCAAGGAAGAACAAAAATGGGCATTAGTGAAATGGGATACTTTATGATTACAAAAAAATAATGGAAGACTAGGAATTAGATTGGTTGTTAATAATGAAAAGTGCTAGCCAAGTTATATTGGAGATTGCTAAAATCCCCTAAGGATTTGTGGGCTCAAATTTTGAGGGCCAAATATTTTGAGAATAAAAGCCTGGCAAAGTTTATCTATTTTTGCTTCTTATTAAAGGATTTTCCATATTAATGGAAATTAGAATAGGAGAGGATATGATCAAGGAAATATTATTCTATATTATCAATAATGTACAAAAGGTTAACTTTTGGACAAATGCGCGGGATGGTATTCCTTCTCTAATAACTCAATTCCTTACTTGGAGACCATTGATGGAGAATCTTCATAGAAAAAAATGGGTTAAGATAGCCAAATACTATAAGACTCAAATCAGTAGCTAGAAGGTAGGAAGCCAATGGATCCCATTAGAGGAGTGGCCAATATAAATACCAGAGGATCAGAGAAAAGAAATCTATAGGACCATATAAACGAGATCATTCTTGTGGTCTCAAGAGGAGGATACTCTTGGTTGGGGTAGGAAAAATCAAAGTGAATATACAGTTGCCTCTAGATACTTAGCCCTTTGTTAGAGTATTCCAAGCCTATTAAGTGATATATTCATGTAGTTATGAGCATAAAAACTTTAGCCTAAAGTTAGATTCTCTATTTGGCTTCTAATTCATAGAAGAGTGCTAACAGGGGAACAATTGGTGAAAAGAGGGATGCATGGGCCTTTCAGATGTGAGATGTGTTGAGAGAATGAGGAAATAATCTATCACCTTTTTTATAGAATACCCCATCACAATCAAACTATGAAAATAGATGGCAAATTTGCTAGGCATTCGTTGGTCTAAAATATCTTCTATAGAATAACTTTGGAGTGAGTGGCCTAAACAAGAGGAAGTGGACCAACCCACTCAACATAGTTTTTGGATGGGGATAACTCTCCTTCTATGGAATTTGTCAAGGAAAAGAAATAATCGCACCTTCAACAAGGAATACAGAGACAACCACTTTGTTTGACAAAGGATCATAACCAATATGAGGGAGTTAATCCAATACCTATTAAAAGGGCCCTAAAATCATAACCAAAAGTAGATTCAAATAATATCCAGATTACAAGTATCTCCAATAGTGGTCACATAAAAATGATAACCCAAATCATGCACAAATAATCAGAACTAGAAATTGGAAACCTCCTCCAAAGGGACTAGGTAATATTAATACAAATGAAGCCTCAAGATAAAATCCAATAAGAGCAAGTATGGGGGGAATAGAACACCTCTCAAATGGCACCCCTACTTTTATCTTTGTAAAAAACCTTGGTATCTTATCCAATAACCTCACAGAGGGATATGTCATCTTAAGGTGTTTATAGGAAGATCTGAAGGTGAGGTGGAGGAAAATTCATGTGGAATTAGACTCCAAAATTATGATTAATCACTTAAAAGTACCAAGTAAGCAAAATAATATAGATTAGAGAATACAAAGAATACTTGAGCAAATACAAATGACCCAACAATGCTTTGAGACAATGGAGTTCATTCACATATTTAGAGATCAAAACAGAGTGATAGATGTGATGACTAACTAGGCTCTTGATCGAGGAGACTTCACTTACTATGGATATCCTCCCATATGATGGCCTCAACGGACTAGGAAAGCTCTTTTTTCCATTCTTACCATTGGTGATAGTACTGCTTGTATCTATATTTATATATCCTTGCTTTACATAGCTAATTTTTTTTGCATAGATAGTTGTAGTATATTAGATGTGAGGGAGAATAGTCCCACATCCTCTGTTAAAAATTTTATTAAAAGCTTTCAATCCTAGAAATGTAGGAGATGTAATATGATTTTCAACTAATTTAAATTATTAATCCTTTTTACCAAAAAAAGGTTACAACTTAAAGTTAATAGTTTAAAGATTAAGTAATCTATTTTGAGAAATCAAACAAATATTATTTAAGAACAATGTAATCTATTTTAGTTATAATATTTTTTCAATTGGTTATATAGGAATGAAACAACCCCACCTATGTTAGGTCATCACCACATAGTGTTATTATAACAACTTGGCTATTATCCATGTATCACTTAGCCAGATTTAAACTTAGGTCTTCTCCTTCAATGTTGAAGAATCTAATTAGTTGAGTAAATAACATTTGTTCAAGGTCTCTATATTTGTAGTATATGAAGACATAAATTTCATTCTAGTAATAGATAAATTATTTAAGATGGTTCATCATTGGTTTTTCATGATAAGGGATGAGAAGGTTACATGGAACACCTATGTCTTAGATAATATTGTGAATAAAATGATCAAATCATACATGTGCCACTTGACAACAACTTGACAACTATGCATGTATCACTTTATGTATCAATTGATAAATAATGCACTCATTATGGAAATGAGTGCATTATTTATCAATTGATACATAAAATGATACATGCATAGTTGTCAAGTTGTTGTAATACCACTAGTCCAACTAATCGAGCACAAAAAAATATGTAAGGTCCACCTCCTCAAAACTAGAAAATTTTATAGATAGGGTTAAAATATCCCCTTCTATAGTAGAATATTCAACCATATCCTAACCAACAGTAGGAATACCTAAATCGACCACCTCAATATCCTCTACTTTACTATCCCCGATATCTATATCATCTATACCTACCACCTAACTATGTAAGGTACCTTCTCAACAATAGTATGGTTAATGTCCTTAGCAAAATAATCTAGGAGCATCTGTTAGGCCATGAAACCAACTAATTGGACCTACCAAGGACTGTTAAACCTAGTGGTTTATTCTCCAATTTTCCTAGCAAGTAGAAAGCACTACCTACCTTTGATGAGAATAAGAACAAAATAAAATTGTATCACCTCAATGAACTATCAATTCTCAAGTCAATTCAATACATGCAAGAGGAATACATAATGGTATGATTACTAATCTATTCCCTTAATGATAAAGCTACTTTATGATGTAGGGGATAACTAGACAATTTAGTTACTAGTTGGGCATCAATAGTAAAACCATTTATGTGTATATTTGAGAGCATGTGAAATGGCTACTTGGTTTTATTTTATTTCAATACAATCAAACACATCCTTGAAAAAAGAATCATGTTTTTAACACTAGATTATTTAGGACTCTAAATTTAATTCCACTAAATGTTAATCCAAACAAAGAATAAGCATTATCATATTATATCAAAGGTTTATAATTTGACTTAGCTTTAATGATTTATAATGCCAACCATCACACACTAGCCACAATATTTGAAGAAGTTACTAAAGAAGAAGATATTCTTATTTGAGTAGGAAAGATACCCATGCTCCATCGATGGCCCATGTAACCCAAATTTTCTAGAGTATGCTTACACCAAACCCCATGTCCAAATTTTCACCAATCCCCAAACTTAAGTAAATTCTTTAGTTTATTTTTCCATGTCACTGTTGACGCCTTTTTGTCACATTATACAAGGGGTAGAAGAATAGTAGAATTTTGTATAATATTTCCTTGTTGAAAGTTTTTCTTTTATTTTAAGTTGCAGCGATTTTGACTCTCCCTATCGCCCCTTTTATAAAATGAAGAAGAAAGAGCTTCGCTACCAAATAGGCCAAGGAAAATAGCTTCGCCGAAAGAAAAGGAGGAGAATGTGAAAAGAGCTTCAGGCCCGAAGCACTTAAAATCACCACTTCAGGCGAAAACCTTGCGAAGTAATTTCTCCGAAGAAAATACAAAGATAACGCTTCGCACCCGAAGCATTTTCAGCAGTCGCTTCGGGCGGAAGTTTTGCGAAGCAGCATCCAAACGACTTCGTCGAAGGAGGAGAGCATAATCCAAATCGGCCAAGGCAAGGAAACTACTTCGGGCCCGAAGTATTTCGACACCTACTTCGGCTAGTTTTCACCCGAAGCGGTGGTGCTCGAAGCAAAATGTGCGGTTTTGAAAATAGAGAAGTGCTTCGGGACGGTATTCCCTGAACCGTAGTTTTGAGAAAGAATCGGGCCGAAATATTTTCCAGTCGAAGCAGTTTCGCCAGCAAAGGACAAAGAACCCCACTTCAAATATGGAATCCGCTCGGTACTCGGCACCCTCGAAGTAGTTTTTGCGAAGCATTATTTTGCGAGGAACAAATCAAGGAGGATCTACTTTGGCCTAAGGTTTTGGCGAGGCGAATATGTAGCGAAGCACTTTCAGGCCCACGTTCCAAGGCGGGTAGCTTCCCAAGGTGATCGGAGGCCCCTTATAAATACCCGCTTTCTTTCCCGATAATTCTGCTGACCATTTTTGGCAAACAAAAGAGACATAACAGTCCTCAAATTAAAACTCGATGGGCGTAACGATCACTCAAGCACAACATCCAGAAGCCAGGGACACTCGGGTGGCGCATTAAATGAAGGTTGACCCAGTCACAGTTGCCAGTTTTGGTAGCCAATTTGAGAGATCATTCGCAGCAACAGCGAGGCACCAATTTATCAGGGCCCGAGGGTGTACTCCACCATTTTTTGTAATAATGACTCAGAGGATCGGGTCCTCTATAAAAACCCAGGCATGTAATGTAAAAGGGGGGGAACTTTCTGCTAGAAAGCTGCTGTAACTTGATGTCCTGCATCTAATACTAAATATTTTTGTACTCCATTTCTCTCTTTTATGCTATCTTCTCTGCTTAATTCTTTTGTTTGTCTGCACTCGTATACTGAGACTCTGAATCCTGAATCCGGTGTGCGATTGGGGACTGTACCCTAAAATTTGTTGGCAATTTTGGGTACCTTGGGTACATTGCCCTTGCTCAAGTGTTGATGTTGTCATTGATGTCAAGAAGCAGAAGGGTTTTTGTGAAAACCAAGGCAGACAAATTAATAGGTTTTATTTAAAACCATGGACAACTGATTTGAAATGGGTTTTTCTTTAAACCCAAGTTGGCTCTTCGTTTCGTTGAAAAAGATGCTCCGGTGATAAAGATATTTAATTTTAAATATTTAGTTTAAATTTTATTTAAAATTTAAATTAAAATTAAAATTAAATAGTGCCGACGTGTTTTTTAATACATCTTAGTGTATTTAAATAAGGCAATGAATTTCATTTAAAGAAATGAATTGCGAGTTGCGGATGTGTGTGGTAAAATATCCCTTGTCGAAGGCTTACGAACGAAGAGAGTGAGAAAGGTATTGCGACCAGCGTACGAAGTCTGTGGAGAGCTTTCTACGACGCTGGAAGAGAGAATCTGTGACTGCGTTCGAAGGCAGAACTTGCGTCGAAATAGCAAGGGAGAGATTCATCGTATAACTCACCAAAAATTGTATACCGTAGTAGAAGAAATAGTGATTTCGGAGGGCAGCGATTGGAAGTGAGGAGCTGCGGAGGGCAGCGATTGGAAGTGAGGAGCTGCGGAGGGCAGCGATTGGAGGTGAGTCATATTGTATTCGTAGCGTGGTCACGGAGAGCTTACACACAAAAGGGAACAAAGGTACAAACAAGAAAAACGTGGCGGATAGCTCAGATGAGGCGGATGTAAGGGAAATTACCCGACAAAAACTGCTACACGGTGTTGACAAAACCAGCAGGTGGAATGAACAGTGATGCACAGCGTGACAGTGAATGAATCTAGTATGGCCCACCGGTTGAAGATGCTCTGACTCGGGATGAACAAGCCGTCTGCAGCGCACGGGTCATGTGATAAGACTTATGAGGAGATAGTTATCGGTTCGATTCCGGTTGAGGGATTTTTTTTTTTATATATGGAATTATGTTTACCGAAATTATGGAGAAGGCTGTGAATTCAAGTCACAGTGGTGACAACAACACATTAGGGTAAGTCTTTCTTAATTAAAATAATTCTTATTCTAAAGCAAAGGGAGACATAAGGGCTTGAAAGGCTAAATAGTTTAAATTATTATTATTTTTTTTTTAACTATTAGAATTCGGGGAGTTATAAGGGTTTAGTTATTTGTAAGATTAAAAGGTATTGTATGTTAAAAATAATTAGAGAGGTGTAATAAGTTGTTGAAATAAATTTATTATAATTTATTTTATGGTACAAGTGGTTTTAGGAGAGATAAGGAAGTTGTGCAATTAAAGACTTTGGTGATGATTATTGAAAGGTGGAGTAATGTTGATTAATTTGTGATCTACTAACCCTTGTGAAGATTGGCAAAAGAATTTTGTGATTGTGGCAGATTTCCAAAGGGGTTCCTTCACTTCAATAAGGTATGGGCACATTCTTCTTATGAGTATGATTGGTGTATGTTTTCCTGAAATAAGATTGGAGTGAAAAGGTATTCAACAAGGTTTCCTTTGGTTGGGTGTAAGTCCTAGTTTCTGGTTTGTTGAAGACTACTTATGCATTGTTATCATTGATGAGAGTTTTGGTGAATGCATAATTCTGGTTTGAGGTAGTGGAAGCATTGTGCACTAGGGTTTATGGTTGTGAGTCTTGCTACTTGCTATGAGTTGGTGAAACCCTTAGTTGGCTGTTTTGATATTGTTGGATGAGTTGCTTCCATAGTGGCTGTGTTGATCAAGTTAATGCTTTACTTGATACATGATATTGGGCTTACTCCATTGAGTTGATTTGAACAAGTTATTCTATGCATTTGGTGATATTGTGTTGGTGGCTGTTTTGTTCAAATATCTTTGGAGGGAAAAGGATTTCTACTTGTTTCCTTTTCTAGTGATGATTGGTTGAATGCTTCAAGGTTAATGTTGAGTTGAATGTTGTTGGTTAAACCTTGTCTATGAGCATTGTTGTTGAAGCCAAATTGGTTGAGAAAAGATATTGGTTTTGGAAAGAACATGAGTATCATTGTTATATGAGATATTGCATGGTTGGCAATTGTTGGGTTGTGTTTCATGTTCTTGAGAAAAGCATACTACATCTATCTTATTCTTTTGAGATTTGAGATTGAGTTGAGATTGAGATTGGGAGTTAAGTATAGAACATATTGAGTCTCTAACAATTCTCTTTATGCTTCTATGAGGTGGATGAATCACATTGGGTCTCTAACCATTCTCTTTGTGGGTTCATGCCAAGCAAGTGTTCTTGATAAACTTGTGAGCAGGTGTTGGACAGGTTCCATTGGGGACTTGTGAGCAGGTTTTGGACAGGTTCTGTTGAGGACTTGTGAGCAGATTTGAACAGGTCCTAGCAGAGGACTTGTGAAGCTGAGTTTGATAGTTCTTTTAGAGAACCTGAAGAGCAGAGGTCTTCTAGAGGATCACCAGCCAGAGCAGAGCTAGGGGATTGGTGTCTCCTGTGGGTCGGTGCCCACGAACTTGAGCTAGGGGATTGGTGTCTCCTGTGGGTCGGTGCCCACAAACTTTAGATTAGGGGATTGGTGTCTCCTGTGGGTCGGTGCCCATGAATTTGAGATTAGGGGATTGGTGTCTCCTTTGGGTTGGTGCCCATAAACATTGTAATTGGGAAGGTTTCCCAAAGAACTTTGAGATAACTTTTAGAGAAAAGTTTTGTGGACGTAGCCCAAGCTTTCTGGGTGAACCACGTTAAAATTGGTGTCACTTTGTGGATGATCTTGTGCTTTGTTTTGATATTGCTTTGGATATATTGCTTTACTATTTTGAAGTATAAAAGAAAAGTAAAAAGAGGTCTTATACTGTTCACCCCCCCTCTCAGTATAAGCTTGTGTTCAACAATTGGTATCAGAGCGAGGTTCCTTCGAAAAGTTTGACAGCTTGAAGGAAGATCTTACAAGAACACAAATGGCAAGGAAAGGCAAAAGCAAAACCATAAGACACAAGAAGAAGAAATCTCACAAGGGCACAAAAGAAAATGAAGATGATCTCAATGTTGCTGCTTTGGGAATGAAAATAGATTCAAGAGATGAATCAAACTAGTGGAGAACAAGCCGGATTAATAAAGTTTTGCACCAGATGTGGGAAGACCGGTCACTTTGCGGCTGATTGCTCACAAGGTAGAGAATGTTTTGTTTGTGGTCAACTCGGTCATAATGAACGTCGGTGCCATGGGTTTAGTAGCAGTGAAGATGAAGATGATCCGTTCAAAATTGGTAAAGAAACAGATTCAGAACAAGAGTGTGATGAAGAAGGAAGTGATGCAGAAACAAATTGGGAACAGAAACTGATTTTAGACCTGAGTAAAAAGGTTGAGGATGCAGAAGATATAATCACCAGCTTGAAAGTCCAAGCAGAAGATTACAAGAAAATTTATGAAGATCTCGAAATACAATCTTCTAGGAAAACAGAGTATTGCAGCAAGCTAGAAAAAGAAATTGACAGTTTAAGAATGCAGACAGAAGAAATGAGTAATAAAGTTGGTATATACAACAAACATGAAGAGGAATCTAACAAAGTTGTTAACAATCTGGAGCTGAAAATAGAAGAGTTCAAAAAGAGTGAAGAAACTCTCAGGTATCAGATCAATGAGAAAGAGACTGTTTGCTGCAAACAAAAAGAAGAGATTGTTTCATTGAAGAAACAACTAGAAGAGGCCAATACAACTCTTAAAATCAAATATGAGCACAACAATCAAGAAAAGAAGAGCGTCTACCTTGACAAAGCAAGTAAGTGTTTTAGTAGTGATAGTGAAAGTTCTTCAGGTGATTATAAAAATGAGATTTTGTTCATATCAAAAAAGGAGGAAGAACCGAAATGTCTTAGATATGGAAAGTGTTGGCACCTTGAGGATAATTGCAAAAATAATGATTTGGTTGCTAGTTTGTATGAGGATGCTTCAAAAAGTGATAAGGAAGATGCATGTATGGTTTTTGAAAAAGGTAGCACCTCTAGTGATAAGAAATCTGAAAAAGGCCTTGATAATTCAAAGTGCAATCAAATAGAGGATCTTGAATGTGAACTTACTAATGCTCTTAGTGTCTTGAAAAAGGAAAGAAAGAAGAATGCTGAACTCAAGAATGAGTTAGAATCTAAGGCACTTGAGTATAGTGAATTAGATCAGAAAATGGCTTCATTGAAAGAGGAAAATAAAGAGTACAAGGATAAGTTGTACAAGTTTCAAGATAGCTCCAAAAGGGTTAAGTCTCTCATCCAAAGTCAAAGAAATCCAACAGATAAAACAGGTCTTGGTTTTGTTAAGCCTCACAAGGAACAAGTTGGAGAGTCTAGTAAGAGACTCCAAAAGGAAGAGAGTTCTGATGAGAAAAGTATTTCAGATCATGAGTCCTTAAATGATAGATGCACAGAAATAGAAAACATAGTTCAGAATGAGAAGAAGAAGTCTTCAAAACCTATAAGGTCAAATAATGGAAAGTTTCAAGGCAGATGTTTTACGTGTCACAAATTTGGTCACATGGCTGTACACTGCATGGCTCAAGTAAAGAAGGCAAATGACATTTTCAAAAGTGGTAATTTTTTTCATGGGTATTGCTACTCTTGCAATCAGTTTGGGCATAAGGCAGTTTATTGCAAGGCAAATAACAGGAACTGGGTTAGTCAGAACAGGCTTGGTCAAAACAGGTTTGGTCAAAACAGATTTGGTCAAAACAGGTTTGGTCAGAACTTGTGGATTCAAAGAACAGGTATGCCTAAAAGAAATAATATTGTTACTTGTTATAAGTGCAACAATGAAGGTCACACAGTCAGACAGTGTAGAGTTGAAATTCTAGGATACAGGAACAGGAACAGTGGCATGATCAGGTCCAAGGATCAGAACAATGACAAGAACAAGAATACGGACAAAGAGTTCAAGAGAAGGCCCGACAAGGAAGTTATAGACGCTGATGATGATCAGTGCCTAATGGGAGTTTTACTCCCACCCCAAAATTAATCACCTCAACAGGAGGTGGGGGAGGGACTAAGCTAAGAGGCTCATTCTTAGTCTCGAGCCCCAAAGGTGGCCCTTTGCCATTGATGACAAAGGGGGAGAGATATGAGTAAGGGGGAGAACTTCAAGTGAAGAGGAAAGCTTCAAGTCAGGGGGAGCAAAACTTCAAAGGTAGATTCTCAGTTGTGGGTTTCAGTTTTGGCTCTTGAAGATGTGTTTTTAGTAAAGGTTTGCCATCAATGACAAAGGGGGAGATTGTTGGCAATTTTGGGTACCTTGGGTACATTGCCCTTGCTCAAGTGTTGATGTTGTCATTGATGTCAAGAAGCAGAAGGGTTTTTGTGAAAACCAAGGCAGACAAATTAATAGGTTTTATTTAAAACCATGGACAACTGATTTGAAATGGGTTTTTCTTTAAACCCAAGTTGGCTCTTCGTTTCGTTGAAAAAGATGCTCCGGTGATAAAGATATTTAATTTTAAATATTTAGTTTAAATTTTATTTAAAATTTAAATTAAATAGTGCCGACGTGTTTTTTAATACATCTTAGTGTATTTAAATAAGGCAATGAATTTCATTTAAAAATATGAATTGGGAGTTGCGGATGAGTGTTGCGAAATATCCCTTGACGAAGCCTTACGGACGAAGACAGTGAGAAAGGTATTGCGACCAGCGTACGAAGTCTGTGGAGAGCTTTCGACGGCGCTGGAAGAGAGAATCTGTGACTGCGTTCGAAGGCAGAACTTGCATCGAAATAGCAAGGGAGAGATTCATCGTATAACTCACCAAAAACTGTATACCGTAGCAGAAGAAATAGTGATTCCGGAGGGCAGCGATTGGAAGTGAGGAGCTGCGGAGGGCAGCGATTGGAAGTGAGGAGCTGCGGAGGGCAGCGATTTGAAGTGAGGAGCTGCGGAGGGGAGCGATTTGAAGTGAGTCGTATTGTTTTCACAGCGTGGTCTCGGAGAGCTTACACACAAAAGGGAACAAAGGTACAAACAAGAAAAACATGGCAGACAGCTCAGATGAGGTGGATGTAAGGGAAATTACCCGACAAAAACTGATACACAGTGTTGACGAAACCAGCAGGTGGAATGAACAGTGATGCATAGCGTGACAGTGAATGAATCCAGTATGGCCCACCGGTTGAAGATGCTCTGACTCGGGATGAACAAGCCGTCTGCAGCGCACGGGTCATGTGATAAGACTTATGAGGAGATAGTTATCGGTTCGATTCCGGTTGAGGGATTTTTTTTATATGGAATTATGTTTACCGAAATTATGGAGAAGGCTGTGAATTCAAGTCACAGTGGTGACAACAGCACATTAGGGTAAGTCTTTCTTAATTAAAATAATTCTTATTCTAAAGCAAAGGGAGACATAAGGGCTTGAAAGGCTAAATAGTTTAAATTAATTTTTTTTTTGTTTAAACTATTAGAATTCGGGGAGTTATAAGGGTTTAGTTATTTGTAAGATTAAAAGGTATTGTATGTTAAAAATAATTAGAGAGGTGTAATAAGTTGTTGAAATAAATTTATTATAATTTATTTTATGGTACAAGTGGTTTTAGGAGAGATAAGGAAGTTGTGAAATTAAAGACTTTGATAATGATTATTGAAAGGTGGAGTAGTGCTGATTATATTGTGATCTACTAACCCTTGTGAAGATTGGCAAAAGAATTTTGTGATTGTGGCAGATTTCCAAAGGGGTTCCTTCACTTCAATAAGGTATGGGCACATTCTTCTTATGAGTATGATTGGTGTATGTTTTCCTGAAATAAGATTGGAGTGAAAAGGTAGTCAACAAGGTTTCCTTTGGTTGGGTGTAATTCCTAGTTACTGGTTTGTTGAAGACTACTTATGCATTGTTATCATTGATGAGAGTTTTGATGAATGCATAATTCTGGTTTGAAGTAGTGGAAGCATTGTGCACTAGGGTTTATGGTTGTGAGTCTTACTACTTGCTATGAGTTGGTGAAACCCTTAGTTGGCTGTTTTGATATTGTTGGATGAGTTGCTTCCATAGTGGCTGTGTTGATCAAGTTAATGCTTTACTTGATACATGATATTGGGCTTACTCCATTAAGTTGATTTGAACAAGTTATTCTATGCCTTTGGTGATATTGTGTTGGTGGCTGTTTTGTTCAAATATCTTTGGAGGGAAAAGGATTTTTACTTGTTTCCTTTTCTTGTGATGATTGGTTGAATGCTTCAAGGTTAATGTTGAGTTGAATGTTGTTGGTTAAACCTTGTCTATGAGCATTGTTGTTGAAGCCAAATTGGTTGAGAAAAGAGATTGGTTTTGGAAAGAACATGAGTATCATTGTTATATGAGATATTGCATGGTTGGCAATTGTTGGGTTGTGTTTCATGTTCTTGAAGAAAAGCATACTACATCTATCTTATTCTGTTGAGATTTGTGATTGAGTTGAGATTGAGATTGGGAGTTAAGTATAGAACATATTGAGTCTCTAACAATTCTCTTTATGCTTCTATGAGGTGGATGAATCACGTTGGGTCTCTAACCATTCTCTTTGTGAGTTCATGCCAAGCAAGTGTTCTTGATAAACTTGTGAGCAGGTGTTGGACAGGTTCCATTGGGGACTTGTGAGCAGGTATTGGACAGGTTTCATTGAGGACTTGTGAGCAGATTTGAACAGGTCCTAGCAGAGGACTTGTGAAGCTGAGTTTGATAGTTCTTTTAGAGAACCTGAAGAGCAGAGGTTTTCTAGAGGATCACCAGCCAGAGCAGAGCTAGGGGATTGGTGTCTCCTGTGGGTCGGTGCCCATGAACTTGAGCTAGGGGATTGGTGTCTCCTGTGGGTCGGTGCCCACAAACTTTAGATTAGGGGATTGGTGTCTCCTGTGGGTCGGTGCCCATGAATTTGAGATTAGGGGATTGGTGTCTCCTTTGGGTTGGTGCCCATAAACATTGTAATTGGGAAGGTTTCCCAAAGAACTTTGAGATAACTTTTAGAGAAAATTTTTGTGGACGTAGCCCAGGCTTTCTGGGTGAACCACGTTAAAATTGGTGTCACTTTGTGGATGATCTTGTGCTTTGTTTTGATATTGCTTTGGATATATTGCTTTACTACTTTGAAGTATAAAAGAAAAGTAAAAAGAGGTCTTATACTGTTCACCCCCCTCTCAGTATAAGCTTGTGTTCAACAAAATTCACCCTAAAGGATACATAGGAGGGGAAAAACATCGTATAAGCTTTATTTTATGCTGCCTGGTGGGTCATGGTTTCTGTTATTCCCTTATCTCAATCGCTGCTACTCTGAACCCTGAATTCCAGTGAGAGAGAAAGGAGAACCCTGTGAACTCGTCGAGAGGATACATAGGAAAGTGAGTATCACGTTTCTTTCATCTATTCTTGGTGTTCTTTGTTGCTATTCGAGTTATTAGTGAGTGATCGTGCTTCCTGTTCTTCCCCACCTTGAATCATCAATCTCTAACCCTTATCCTTTTTATTTCTTTCTCTAACCCGAACTCCTTTTATTTCTTTCCTGCACTCTTATCTCAAACCCCAAAAGTAGATTAGTATAGGAGCCGGCCTTTCTTCGGAGATTGGCATGAGGGGCATCTCTTCCCCTCGGCCTTTCAACGTTGGTCGCAGGTCCAGGGTGCACAAACCCACCGAAAGTCCTTTTCTGTGTGGATTTGATGACCAACAGTTTTTGGCACGCCCGGTGGGACACAAGGTCCCATATTTGAGAAAATTTCTAGCCCGTCTTCACCGGAGCCAGTAGTTCTAACAAAGTTCTCGATGAGATCCGATCAGTCTCATTCCCTGAGTAGTAGTGAGAATCGATGTGCTCATTACTAAAAGACTCTTAGCATCTGGCGACTCTGTTTTACCCAAAAATCTCTAAAGTCGTGAAGACCAGTGCCTAAACCTGGTTTTCGTAACCAGGACTCCCCGTGTCTTAAGAAGGTTCGAGTTCGGTGAATCTCTGGTCTGTCTTCATCCGATAAAATCACCTAGCGACTCAGTTGAGCTGAAGATCCAGATTTCCTGGTCGTAGGCGCCTATCAAATCTGAAAGAAGATATCCCGGAGGAATCAAGGTTCGGTGAGCAGCCTTGACCTCATAAGCGGAGAAAGAATGTCCACCTAACAACTCCGACTCAGCGGCGACAACCACGATTTCCATAGGCTGTTGTCGTAATGGCTGGGAGAAGCTTTCCTAGCTGGAACGATCCAGGCCCCCTGAATATCCAAAGCTACCACGAGATTCCCAAAAGTGCTTTGAAATCATTGTCAAAATACAGTGGCACCGCGAGAATGGCCCGAGAACACCTTGAAGATGTTGTCGATTTAGCGACCCTCCATGACATTATCCATGAAGATGTCATGATCAGACTTCTTGTTTTATCACTGGAAGGAAGGGCGCTACGGTGGTACAGATTGCTCAGGCCCAAAAGCATCTGCTCATGGGATGACTTAGCGGGGGCATTGATCAAAACGTTCGATGGCTCTCAGGACCCCTTCCATCTCTTCGCATACCTCTCCACCATCAAGAGAGCACCTTCGAAAGGTATCACGGACTTCAATGTCCGATTCTACAGAAGTTGGAAGAGAATCCCAATGGAGATCCAACCGACGCCCGCCCAAGCCCATCTCTTCTATGTTCGGGCCTTCCACCCGGACGTAAGCCTCATTCTACTGCAATCAGGGGAACGAAGGTTTCCTCAAATATTTGAGGAGGCAATACGAGCGGAACAACTTTTGCTCCTATCGAGAAAGTGGCAATGGAGAGAAGCTCCGTCGCTTCCTCCGATAATTACTACTCCTGTCCGACCAACGCAATACTCATCATGGGGCATTCCTCACACTGAGCCGAGGCCTGAGATGCAATCATTTGGAGCTCAGGAGGCAGACCTCATACTAGCCCAACAATGGGAGTACGCAAGCACGGCCCACCTAATGAACAACATGGCTGCTTGCGATCTTCATCAAAAGATGAACCGAGGAGAGGAGCAGACTCGAGTGGTAGGACCCGAGAACAAAGAGGGCACATTTTTGCACCCTTTTTGTATCCCAAGAGATGGCATGCAAGTGTTCAGCCAAAGCTCATCAAGCCTGTCCGATTCAGAGGATGAGCCCGAAGGAACTCTGGAGGACTACTCTTCATCGGAGGAACCTTGTTACCATATCAGTAGGGAGGAAGAACCTGTACCCGACCTTTATTTCAAAGAATCTAGAGAATTCTGGCATTGGGTCTGGTATTGGTTTCGACTATCCCTAAGACCGATGCCCCAAGAAGGCTTTCAACTGGCGAACTCCTTCGCCAATAATCTGGGCACTAGCAGGAATGGAAATCGGCTGCATTGCTTCTGGTTCGCAGCATGGACAACTTCGAGAAGGGTCCAGCCGAACTTCAAGGATCTGCTAAAGTACAATCAGATCTGGTCCGGACATTGTAGGTTTATCGGATAATTACCCGAAGCCGAGTTCATGGTGGCGGCATGCCAATTATGCCGCAAGATTGTGAATAGTGTAAATAGTTCGGCTGATAAATAAGGTGTTGCTCAGAAGCTCGGGTCGAGTTTTACTTCGACAACTCAAAAATAAAAAAAAAAAAAAAAAAAAGAGAAGCTCGGGCACTGAGCGTGCGAAGTAGCCAATGGGAAATGGCTCGCAGCGAAGCCCGTCGACCGAACAAAATTTAGACCAAGGTATGAGGGACGCCCCACCGAGGGGAGTCCAAGCGAAGCAGTTTTCGAAGGAGAATCGGCGGACCACTTCTCAAATGGAAAGCACTTCGGGAACCTTCTCCTGCGAAGGAAATCACTTCGGGCCCGAAGCGTAAAAGAAATAGCTCGCACCAAGGGTTTGCCCCGAAGCACTTCAACCCTGACCTCGACTTCACCAACTCAATGACAAAAGGGCGGGAGCATTTAAAATGTGCCTAGGGGAACGTGTCGACAGTCGCCTTCAAAAGCGTTCGAAGCAGGCGAGTTAAATGAAAAGGTGGCGGGTACGTCCTCTAAGGATTCGGTTAGGCAAAAAGTTCACACTCGGGTACAAAGTGGCAGAGGGTCACGCTTCCAAAGCAAGCCGCAATCATCATAGCACACACCCCTGTGTACCACTCCACCATGCGGCGAATTAGATGAAGCGATGCGAAGTTAATTATGGCAAGTGCCATAAATACTGGTGGTTGCCTTCTACGGCTATATAATGCAGACTCCAATAGTGGAGAAGCTACTTGCTCGATAATTCATGCAAACTTCACTACTAGCCTTCAAGCTCTCCTATCTTGCGCCTTCAAGCCTCCGAACCCCAGCATATTGCATACTTTGCCACCCTAAGCATCGACCATGGGAAATAAGAACTCTAAGGAAAAGGGGAAGGAACCAGAAGTGGTGGCCTCCAAACAGCAAAAGGCAAAGGGCCATGACAAAGGGCCGAAGAAGGTTGATGTTAGCCGCCACCCTGAGAAACAAGTCATGAGAGAAAGAGAGGATTCTGGGGATGAGCAGCCTGAAGAACCGCCAGTTGATGCATGGGATAGAATCAGAGACACCAAGCTATCAAGGAGCGTGGCCGAACTCAGGAGCACCATCGAGTTCATGAAGAGCAGGCTCTCGATAGACAACAAAAGGGCTGCCACTTACTACTCTCAGATATACTGGTATCTGACGCCCCCCACACATCACTGCCCTGAGCTAATTGATGCCATCACGTGGAACTATCAGCCCGACTCCAGGCAAGTGGTGGACGCCTCCGGTCACAAGCTATTCTCCATCCTGAAGGAAGATGTCCAGACAGCCTTTGCGCCACAATAGGGCCCTCCTAAGGGGTATACGGTTCGCAACGTTATTCTTAGCGAACAAATGGAGAGGTTCGCGTCCTCCAACTACATAATCAATTTTTTGTAGCAGAGCCTCAAAAGCGGGCTCCCTTCGGGCAAATTGCCCCAAATGCCCCTACCCTTGGAGGCCTTCAAAAACGTCGACATCTTCTCCATCATTGCATGGGTGGCAGGCCTATCTACTGACGCTTCGGTGCACCCATGGTAGGTGTCTTTGGCCGAGTGTATCTCTAGAGGGGAATTTTATGCCCTCGATGCTTCGAGGCCGAGCACCAACCCAGTATTTTTTGACTGGGCAGAATGGGTGGCCAGGACCCTACATACGTGGCTCGCTAGCATGAAGAATGTTGGGACAAACAAGTACTTCTCGCCCTGTTCTCTTCTTGTTTGGTTATTTTTCTTTCATGTACATAAGAGTTTCCCTTATGTTGCCATTACGACAAGCGGCGAGGATGGAAATCCTCTGCCTGTATACCAGTGGACCCCTCTCCTACTGAAGACGGAGTCCTATTATTCTTTTAACCAACAATTTTTGGGACCCGCAATGCACATGCTAACGGGGTCTTCCCCTCGGGTTCCCCTCCTCCTAAGGGACAAGGTGGTACAAGAGAAGAGGGGAGACATTTTTCAGCTGACACAGGGGCTCGTAATTCGCATATTCGGCTTCATAGGGAAGCCTTTCCTACTGCCAGTCTATCCCTCCGAATACCAGTTCGCATTGGAGGTCGCTCGGCAGAGTGATGCAACAAACGCCATTTATGGCCATGGACGGAAATGGGCTCACACCTACGATTTCCCTTTCAAAATGGGAGTTATCGAGGTGTTTGCCCTCAAACAAAAATGTTTTCTTGGAGGAGAAACTCGCCAATTTTGGCCTAATCCAGCTTCCTCAGCAATGGCTCTATGACCCCTTGGGGGTAATGAGGGACCATCTGCGATTTAAGAACTTCCACGCTTGCCCCTATCCAGAAATTGTGGAGCAAAGGAACAATCCTAATGGGAAGGATCTGGAGTGGCATTTGGAGAAAATGGAAACGCTACCTCCCTGGCATGAGTTCTACCCGATGGAGGTCACATATGACCCAGTTCGGCACCCTCTCCCGAGCCCCAACTCTACCTTCTGGAAGAAGGCAAAAGATGATTTGAAGGAAGCAACGAAATATTGGGACGTGGCCCAATTAAGAGAGTGGTGGGTAATGAGGGTCCATCATCGAAAGACAAATTCTTACGGTCTTTTGTCATCTGACAAAGACTTCATAGCGGTCTATGAGGCCAATGTCGGGACATGGAAGCCTCTGTCCTTCGTCGACCTCATTCCTCCAGCTATTCCAGGTTCGGGCGAAAGCCCAAGAAGAGAAAGCAAGACTTTGGAGCCAAAGAAGGAGAAAAAGGCCAAAGCCACGCCACGGAGGCCACCTCAAGTACCTGTGGTAGGCCAAGAAACAAGCTTCGAAGAGTCAGAACAACCGTTGGTCAGAACAAAAAGGAAGAGGCCAGAACAAGGCTCAGTGCCCTCGAGCTTTTCGAAGCGACCCCGTACAGGTTTTCAGAGTCCCTCCACTGGACGATCTACACCAGGTCCGTCCGAAGCAAACATTGAAGGCGTAGCGCCACCAAGCACCGAAACCGTCCCGAATATCAATGTCATCAATGTGGAGGAACTCCTCCAATCTGAAGGGGACGCTGAGGCGGAAACCATGGAGGTTGGAGATGCCGAAGCAGAGGAAGAACAAGATGCGGCTGCACCAGAAGCCACCACTGCCACAATGCCAGGAGGGCACTCAGGTACGCATTCTCCACCCCTTGCTCAAGACTCACCCATGCCCCCTGCGGCCACGACCGAGAGTTCTCACCAGTCTCCCCTACGTAGCCCATCGCCCCATCACGCGTCACCCGTGGCTAGTCCAAGTCCATCCCATGATCCCGACCGAGATAAGTCCATTGAAGTCACTTCGCCCACTCGCGCTGCCACCCCCTTGATTTTTAGTAGAAGCGGAGGTATCGCTTCGACACCGAGCCCCACCACCCAATCCCTCGTCTCGCATGATGTGGCCGCCATTGCCGAAATGCCCGCTACACCCACCGTCGGACCTTCTGGCAAGGCATCCCCCATCCACTCCCTATATTTGTTCACTCCTTTGGCTGGTGACCCAGCCTTGTTCGAATCTGAGATGTCCTTGATCAAGGAATGCCCCCTTGCCGAGAAGCTGCTCCAAGCTCGATAGAATACCGACAAAATCTTGAAGGAGGCAAGAAAGAAAAGGGGGCAAGCGACAACTCAAGTTGAAAAATGCGTCGTATTTGATTTGAAAGCTGGGAAGATGCATAAAATCAAGAAGGTCCCCAAGGTACAAAAGCCTCTGGATGAAATGACTCCAACAGACTATGATTACCAAGAAACACCTAAGGACCTGGTGCATCTGAATGTGGATAACGAATCGGCATCCATGCATGTCCGAATTGAGACCTTTAGGGCTCATGCAGTCATCGCCAACCAATGCAGGATCGAGGCCGAGGCCGCCAATGTTAAGCTAGAAGAAGATTTGGCGAGGGTCCGCTCCAAGTTGGCAGAGGCCGAGGAGCAGTGCAAGGCCATGAAAAAGGAAACACGTGCCCTAAAGCTGCAAGTTCTACAGCTCCAGAATTTTGAAGAAAATCAGGCGCAGAGACAAGCCGAAAATGACCTAAAGGCCAAGGAGCTGGAAGGCAGAATTGCACAAATGCAAGCCCAACTATATGAAAAGGAAGACCTGACGATGTTCGATAGGAGCAGAATCAAGGAGATTCGTGCCCACTTGCTCAAGAATTTTAGGTCTCGGTGTTCCAGCGCCCTCACAATACTAACCTTCATCACCGAAGCCCAACAGGCTATTGCCGAAGGAGGGCCAATCATTGATGAGGTCACGCAAAAAGCCAAGCGCCGTCTCAAGTTAGCCTTCGACGTCCAAAATACAAAATATCAAGACTTGCAGGTCACTGCGATGACTCGGACGGCTAGGGATTGGTCCACGGCTCAAGCCACGGTTCGCGCCTTTTTCTCCAAGGTGCGAAAAGCTCAGAAAGCGAGAAGCCTCCAAGACATTTTTGACAATGAGCAGCGCGCCTCGATGAATTATTTTCAAGACCTTTCCTCCTTGGGTTTCCCGAGTTTCACAGACGATGACGGGAACCTTCTGACTAAAGATGACCTCAAGCCAGTCTGGCTCCAGTTCGAGGGCGATGTCTCGGAGATAGACGGGTGGGCGGAGCCGATCTCAGAAGGGCAGGTGACCGACTTCATCTTGAGATACTGCAAGATGGTCGCATGCCTAAATGATTTATTCATCAGGGCCAAACATGCTGACATCGGGCAAATTGATCGGTTTTGCATTTTGGTTAAGGCATTACAAGATCAAGAGCCATTCCAAAAGAGTGCCTGGACTCATGTCCGAAGAACGATGAAGCGCATCCGTGATCGCCTCGAACCATCGCCTCAGCCAGAAGCCGCGTCGAAGGAAGAAGGAGAAGAAGAAGGAGAAGAGGAACAAGAGGAGGGACAGACCGCAGAAGCAGGGTCCGGGGAAGACCAGTGACTCCATAGCCCAATGGATCAGGACTAAAGGGTTCTTCCGTCGAGACGAGCTCGTCACCCCGTGAGCCGCCAAGAATGTTGACACCTTTTTGTCACATTATACAAGGGGTAGAAGAATAGTAGAATTTTGTATAATATTTCCTTGTTGAAAGTTTTTCTTTTATTTTAAGTTGCAGCAATTTTGACTCTCCCTATCGCCCCTTTTATAAAATGAAGAAGAAAGAGCTTCGCTACCAAATAGGCCAAGGAAAATAGCTTCACCGAAAGAAAAGGAGGAGAATGTGAAAAGAGCTTCGGGCCCGAAGCACTTCAAATCACCACTTCGGGCGAAAACCTTGCGAAGTAATTTCGCCGAAGAAAATACAAAGATAACGCTTCGCACCCGAAGCATTTTCAGCAACCGCTTCGGGCGAAAGTTTTGCGAAGCAGCATCCAAACGACTTCGCCGAAGGAGGAGAGCATAATCCAAATCAGCCAAGGCAAGGAAACTACTTCGGGCCCGAAGTATTTTCGACACCTACTTCGGCCAGTTTTCACCCGAAGCGGTGGTGCCCGAAGCAAAATGGCAATGTTTTGAAAACAGAGAAGTGCTTCGGGAGGATATTCCCCGAACCATAGTTTTGAGAAAGAATCGGGCCGAAACATTTTCCAACCGAAGCAGTTTCGCCAGCAAAGGACAAAGAGCCCCATTTCAAAGATGGAATCCGCTCGGCACTCAACATCCCCGAAGTAGTTTCTGCGAAGCATTATTTTGCGAAGAACAAATCAAGGAGAATCTACTTCGGCCCAAGGCTTTGGCGAGGCGGATATGTAGCGAAGCACTTTTCGGGCCCACGTTCCAAGGCGGGCAGCTTCCCAAGGTGATCGAAGGCCCCTTATAAGTACCCCCTTTCTTGCCCGATAAGTCCGTTGACCATTCTTGGCAAACGAAAGGGACGTAACAGTCCTCGAAGTAAAACCCGACGGGCATAACGATCACTCAAGCACAGCATCCAGAAGCCAGGGACACTCGGGCGGCGCATTAAATGAATGTTTCCACGGTTGACCCGACCACAGTTGCCAGTTTTGGCAACCGATTTGAAAACTCAGTCGCAGCAGCCGCGAGGAGCCGATTTCTCAGAGCTCGAGGGTGTACTCCATCATTTTTGTAATAATGACTCAGAGGGTCGGGTCCTCTATAAAAACCCAAGCTTTGCAATGTAAAAGGGGGGGGAACTTTCTGCTAGAAAGTTGCTGTAACTTGATGTCCTGTGTCTAATACTAAAGATTTTTGTACTCCATTTCTCTCTTTTATGCTGCCTTCTGTGCTTAATTCTTTTGTCTGTCTGCACTCGTATACTGAGACTCTGAATCCTGAATCCGGTGTGCGATTGGGGACTGTACCCTAAAATTCGCCTTGAAGGATACATAGGAGAGGAAAAATGTCGTGTAGCCTTCTTTTATGCTGCCTGGTGGATTGTGGTTTCTGTTATTCCCTTATCTCAATCGTTGCTACTCCGAACCCCGAATTCCAGCGAGAAGAGAAAGGAGAACCCTGTGAACTCGTCCAGAGGATACATAGGAAAGTGAGCATTTCGTTTCTTTCATCTATTCTTGGTGTTCTTTGCTGCTATTCGAGTTATTAGTGAGTGATCGTGCTTCCTGTTCTTCCCCACCTTGAATCATCAATCTCTAACCCTTATCCTTTTTATTTCTTTCTCTAACCCGAACTCCTTTTATTTCTTTCCTGCACTCTTATCTCAAACCCCAAAAGTAGATTAGTATAGGAGCCGACCTTTCTCCGGAGATTGGCACGAGGGGCATCTCTTCCCCTCGGCCTTTCAACGTTGGTCGCAGGTCCAGGGCGCACAAACCCACCGAAAGTCCTTTCCTGTGCGGATTTGATGACCAACAGTCACCTACATAATAACTTATCCTAGCCAAAATGTGCATCATCCATAGTAGTATTCCATCCACATCTAGCCATTCCCACTTCATCCAACCCTGGTAATGAGTCTATAGCAATTTTATGATGAACAAAATGCTAGACATGATCAATACTTTTGTAAATCAAAATAATATTGTGAAAAAATAATGGAAACAACTACAAAATTTTTAGCCTTGAAACACCACATACCTACTAAAATATTAGGTGCCTTTTCAAGGTGCTAATAAAGGAGTAAATTAAACTCACAATCTGATGGTTAACACCAATACAAAGGCTGAAATGACATGGTGTATTCCTTGTAGTGATAGGTATGATCTTGCTAAGTGTATGGATGTCATTAGGCATTCTTAAATTGTTTAGTATAGTCAATAGTATCAAGTACAACAATATTACATCATAGGTCAAGCAACCCTTATATAGAATCTGACTAGGTACCAACAACCCTAGGCTTCACCATCAATATCTACCATGCTCAATCCCAACAATGTCATTCAATCAAATTCTAATGCTATGTAAGTAGACACAGAATCAACTTTCAAATATGATTCCATATGCACCAATTAGTAAGGGGTTGAAATTAGGGATAAATAAAATATTTCTAAAGAGCAATCTGCTAATAAGAAAATTGAAACTTGGAAAGGTATAATGGTCCTTAGGAGAAGAAGGTCATATTTGCAATTAAAGGATAAAGGACTTATTTTGGTACAATAAAAAAACAAAAGGATAAGGAGAATATGTTGGGTTTTCAACATCAACAAAATTACATTGATCATGTAGCAATATTTATACATTCATATGGTTATACCCATATGTAATATTAGGTTGTATTATTATAACCAAAACTAGAAACAACCTAGTGGTTACAACCAATCAGATATCCCATATCATGCAAATAATGGAATAATATTTTCTAACACCCCCCTTTATTACATTATTTGGGACAACATATATTACTATCCCCCCTTAAGGTAGAGGAGAGAATAATGAAATATAGCTTTGGCTCTTTGCTCTTGGATCTGGTTTTGGATCTTTCTCTCCGTCTACCTTTGGGTCATCACCTCTGGGTCTTCCTCTAGAGGCTTTCTAAGCATAGCTCAAAGAATCCCAAGATTACATTTTTCCATGGGAAATCTATGATTTCTCTATGCCCTCTTTGGAGAACATATTTTATAGAAACCATACAATATTTTGTCCTATTGTGTGATATTTATCCATCCACAATCAATATGGATCTTGTTGGTTATTTTCTCTTTGTACCAATAAGTTGTCTGAGAGTGATTATGACCTCCATAGATCTTACAAGGATGCAAATGCCAACATTGAGTTGTCACATGTCTAAATCTTCCACATTGATTGCAATAGTTTATACAAGGGGTTTGTTTTACTACACAGGTGGTGTATCTTTTGAAAAATTTGGTCTCATTACTTTGTTGGACAATTATAACCAAGGCCTACATTATTTAACCTTATATTTGGTTTATGGGCTCTTGTATGCCTTGGCCATATTTTTCCAATCTTGTGTCATTATATCCTATTTGTTTCATTATATTTGAGACAATTATTTAGTGTGATTTTCAAAGCACTCAAGTTCTAGTTCATGATATTCAACATCTTTATTATTATTATGGCCTTTGTCATATCCACCACTATCATTAATAGTAATTAGTATCACAAGCTAGATCTATATTTTTAATAAGATTGCTTGTATCAAAAGAAACATTTTCCATCAAGGGATGGAGGTCACTTGTGTCACAATAAATATTTCCACCAAGGGATTGAGGTCGCTTGTGTCACAACTAGCATTGGGCACCATGGGTTTGATCTTTGTTTACTCCTTTATTTCCTCTTTCTTTGTATGTTTACAAATGTCAAGTGAGATTAATGCCATATACACTATTATTACAACATCTACAAGCATTGTAACACCATTTTAAAGAATATTTTCACAAAAACCAGAGTCTTTGAGGATTTTTTGCAAACATCTCCTTAATGTTATGAATTTACCATCTTCATAAAGATCCTTACCTTTTGAAAATAAATATCTTGTTGAAATTCAACTGGTTGTTTGAATTGGTCTCTAGCTTGTATGTTCTTTGTCTTTTCCATGCTTAAAGCAAAATTTGAAAGAGATATACCATGTTTAAACTATTTAAGGTGTTAATATCTACCAAAAATGAACCTTTTCCAATGTAATTTTATAAAATATAGGTGTCGGTCTCCTAGGAAAATACACCTTATTACAAAGCATTTACAATGCAAAAATAATTATTTACATATACACCTTATTACAAAGCATTTACAATGCAAAAATAATTATTTACAAATACACCTTATTACAAAGCATTTACAATGCAAAAATAATTATTTAAAAAATATATTTATAAAAATTTAAATTCAATCATTTTTATTTTTTAATAAAGCTTATTTTTAATATCTTTTTGAAAAAATAATATTTGTCCCTTTTTCAAAAAATAAAGACTCTAATTGTTAAATTAATGTGCCAATAAGTTTTTAGAATTTGCATCCAATTAATATTTACCCATTTCTCAAAAATTAGGGCTCCAATTGTTAAAGTAATATGCCAAAAAGTTTTTAGAATATTGCATCCAAGTTTTTAAAAAAAATGTATAAAAAGGATTTGAACCTAGAACCTGCCAGTCAAAACTCTTAGCGCTTGTGTGATCACCGGTTGAGTGGATATTCTTATTATTTTTAAATGGTTATAAGACATATATTAAAAAACTCTTGGACTGCTCCTTCGCTTTGTTTCTTTAGCGACATCGCTCAGCCTTTGCCTCAAGGCCACCTACATGGCGTTGGTCAAAGTGGTGCCTCCACATGGACCTATCATTGTGCCTTTAGTAGCCTGCCTTTGACTGCTCTGATGATAATAGGTGGTGAGTTTGATGTACATTTTGGTTTACTTCCTTACTACTAGATGGCACTCTATCCTACTATATATATGGACTATGAGTTTCAATTACCCATATGTAATGGCTCAACTGATACGACCTAGATCTTAACCTCCTTTTCCTTATGGTGTGTAGATTCATCATTTGCATTTTGACCTCTAGCTCAGGGGAATTTACAACTAGTTTTTTAGGATTAAAGAATGCACCAAGCCATTACACCATAAATGTGTTGTTGGTGATGTCAAATTTTTGATGTGGAAACCATTGCACTAGGTGCTAAGCAAACTTCTTGGTCCAATCAAATAAATGATCTTCGCATACTCCAAATGCCTCCAAGTTTGGTTTGACCTTTCATCAATTTTAACATGGCTACTAGGTGGTCAACATTCAAAACTATGGGGACTAAGAATGTAGAGAAATTTTTTTAAGCAACATAACCCATATGTCTATTCTTCTAAGCATAATTTACATTGAGTTATTGATGTTTTGCATATTTGGCCCTTCAACTTAGCAGTTCTAGTGGGCTATAATCGAGCATGAGGGGACTGAGATTATCTTACTTCCACTTCTATGCCATGAATATAAGACATAGTCCTCATCGAGGCATTCCAAATCTAAGTTCTTCACTCCCTAGTCAAAAATATTTTTTCTCTGGTTGAGCCTAATGTCCTACACATGGTGTTTTTAAGCTATGGGATCTAGCAACTGATTTGGGGTATCACAAATTTTTGACACATTGAATGCCTTCAAAGGAGTGGTTTGACATGGGGCTTGGGTCAAGATTTTGGGAGTTATGACAAGCTATGAGTGCCGATTCCATCATAGCTTATAGAAAAAAGCCTCTTTTTCTTTTTATTGATAATTTGACTCACACCAGGTTCACCATGGGTAGACTTTCATCGACGATTAAAAAATACATGGACTAACAATGGTAACTATCATCAATAGCAGCTATGGATTCCACATAGTCCCCTAGTGTGGGCGTATAATGGCCCAATATTCATGCTCTTATTCACTAGAACTCATAGGAACTTGGGTGTGTTTTGCAACAAATTACATAAAACATAGCCCATGTAGTCTACAGAATGAATTGATTTAACCTCGTACAAGTAGGATCATAGACACTTTGATACCAATGTTATATTTTCAACATCAACCAAATTGAATTGATCATGTGTTAATATTTATACATTCATATGGTTATTACCCATATGTAATATTAGGTTGTATTGTTATAACAAAAACTAAGAATAGCCTAATGGTTACAACCAATTGGATCTCCCGTATCTTGTAAATAATGGAATAATATTTTCTAACAAAATATAAGAAATAAAATTATAGATACATCTTAAAATGAGAATAATGAAAATGATAGAGGCCATTAGATGAATAAAGGAAAAGAACCTATAATAGGCAACATAGATAGAAGAGCAACTAGTAAATATACCAAAAAGGAGTGTGACAATAGAAAATATCCACTTAAAAAGGAGATTAAAAGTTGACTAAAATATCCCTCTCTTACAATCAAAGGATGAACTATAGTCTCCAATCAATATTCAAAATTTTCAATAAGACGAGGGATCTTTGCCAAATATAAATTCAATATCATAGAGGAGATGAGAAGAATATCATCCAATGTCAACATGTTGGAAGCATTAACCCTACTAGGACAATAGGACCTACTCCAAAAGGCTTTAGAAGAGGAGTGAATCTTTGCTAAAGGTAAATAGTTAAAAATATTTATAGTTTACATAGTAGAAAAACAAAATTAATTTTAAATACTATCAAATATCCAAACTGGAACAATTTTTTGTGATACTCAAGATCAAAAATTATATTCTCAAGAGATGCATAGTGAATTTAGGTGCAACGCTCATCATAATACCAAAATTTATTTGTGAATAAATGGGCATACCTTACACTAAGACAACTAGATACCTAATCTAGTTGGATGACATAAGGGCCAATGCATTTGGGGTTCTCAAAGATCTATCATGACTATAGTTATATATCTAGAATTTGTAGTGGTACATGATGTGATAGTCATAGATCTATCCCTATAATTTGGGATTCTATTGTCCATATAATGGACACATAAGTTGTCATGGGATGGTTACTTGGAAATGGACTATACTCATATGAAGGTGCCCAAAGCAAAAAAAGAATCAAGATTGAGAACAAACCACCTTGTAACTACCTCCTACACAATCTTCAGGATGAAAGTATAATGAATTGGTATAAGCTACCAAAATTTATTAAATATGATGAAAATCGAGAAGGTGACCAAGATTGATAAGTAGACATGATGATTATCATATTATAGGATTTGAAGACCTATAAGGGGAGTACAAAGAAACTAAGCAAACTACCTAATTACAAGTACTCCTTTTAATCTCCCCATATTGATAAGTAGAGGAGCTAAAAAGACATGGAATATGTACTTTGTTGGCACTAGAAATAGGAATGGATTAGACAATAGGATATAATTCATTGATCCCCAAGGATCACAGACTCACTATACCTATAGGTTATTGTTCAACCATATAAATAATATGGCCAAATATTAAGCACTCTATACTGGATTAAGGAAAGCAAAAAATATGGGGATGAAGGACCTAAGAATATATGTTGACTCTAAAGTAATTGTAAATTAGGTCAACTCCCTGTATACCATGAAAAACAAGCATCTAAATTCTTATAAGTATCGATTTTAGGATTTGCTTCAATGTTTTGATTCATATAAAATCAAAGTAATACCTAGAGAGTTGAATACAAAAGTAGATGATTCAATAAGGACGTCATCTCGATTTGACCCCACTAGTGATATGTGGGATAAACTAAAAGAACTGGAGGTTTATATAGACTAGAAGTATGTGATAACTCTAATCATTGGTAGCTCTTTAATAGTAATGAGCAAATGATAGATTTCCTAATTAGGAAGGCCCATTACATTAAATAACATAATGAGTATGGGATGACATAAAATATGGATTCATACAAGTAAAATTAAATAAGATTCCTAAAGGCCTGATCACCCTAGAGAGTCATTTTAATTAGTTTATAATACAAGAAAAATTAGTTTAAAAAAAAGTCTTTTGCATATCACCTAGTTGAGGTAGTTGAAGGGAAGAGTTTGTTACTTGGGAAAGGTTGCGAGGAGAAAATTGACCTTTTCAGTAAATCTATGGTAAGTACAAGGACATTATTTCCTAGTAATACATATATTTTAAAGTATATGATTGAAATATCATAGAGCATATTGTCGAATTGGAGCCTAATCCAAAGCCTTTTAGACAAAAATAGACCAATAGACCTAAAGTTAGAAGTAGTGATAAAATATGAGTTATTGAAGATTTTGCAAGCTCAAACTATATTTCTAATCAAATACTCCACATGGGTTACTAATTTGGTCCTAGTATGCAATTAAAATGGGGATATAAGACTATGAATCAACTTTAGGAACTTGAAAAAGGCATCATTAAAGGATCATTATCAATTGCTTGTCATCGAACAAATATTGTAAAAGTAGTAGCCAAATTATAAATGTTGTCACTCCTAAGTGGATTCTCCAGATGTTATTAAATGTAGGTTAAGGATGAATACCAACATAATATGGTATTCACCACCAAATGGGAGACCTTATCCTATCAATAAAATCCATTCAATTTATCAAATGCAAGGGTAACTTTCCAAAGAGTAGTGGACATAAATTTTTTTAGGCTCATAGGTGAAATTGTTCTTAACAACCTAGATGATATAACAATATTTTCAAAAACCAAGAGTAAACATCTCAACCATCTAGAGTCATTTTTCTAGATATATAGAGAGTTTAGTATTTCTCTAAATCCTCAAAAGTTTATTTTCATGTTTCAAGAAAGCAAACTATTAGGCCATGTAATTTCAAAATAAGGTTTATCCATAGACCTCAATTAAATAAAACCCATCCAATATCTACCATTACCCACATTAGTCAAATGGATCAGGTTATTCTTAGGATAAGTTCTATTTTTAGCTAAGTTTATTACTAATTTTGCTCAGATGGTTAGGCCCATAATCAAGATGTTAAATAAGGATGCCTCCCTATATTGGAACAAATAAGGAAAAGTATCCTTTCAAAAGGTCAAATATACCATCACAAAAGTCCCTATCATAATTAATCTAGATATTTCTAAATAATTTAGGTTGTATAGGGTTGGTATTGATGAGATCATTGTGGTTGTCCTAACCCAAAAGAATGATCAATATTATGAGAATTACATATCCTTCATGATCCAATCCCTTCACAAATATGAAGAAAGATATACCCTAATTGAGAAACATGCATTCACCATCATGAAAGCCTGGAATAAGTTCAAATATTATCTATCATAGAGTAAGACCATTGTCTTTGTAGTACACATTAATGTCCAGTTAGCTATTTTACATGGAAAACTAGGAGAAAAAAGGGTTGGGTGGATCAATAAGACATAATAATTTGATATTAAGGTCAAATGCACTAAGCTAATTAGGTGAAGGGATTTATGCAATAGGCTGGTGAGGGTAATTTTTGAAGGACATATCACTCTAGTTAAAGAGATGGATATCAATGAATAGACTATATGGATGGGATATATGTGTAGATACATAGCTATAGGATAGGTCCTTAAAGGATTGATATTCAAATAGAGATTCAGGTTTAGAAAAAGACAACACACTACCAATGGTTAGATAATGTCTTATTTAGGAAGGGATATGGTGGAATTTTACTCTACTATGTGAGACAAGATATATATGGAGCCCTAATAAAGTAGTATCATGCTAAAAGAGGATACTTATTTTCACCCATGACAACCCATGCAATCTTAAGAGATGGATGCTATTGTCCTACTATTTTTATTGATTGCTATCAACCAATCAAGGAGTATAAATATTGTTGTATGTATAGAATAAGGAAAAGAAGAGATCTAATTCATTTAAGACCCATCATCATGACCAAACCATTTAAATAGTGGGGCTTTGATTTCATGTGTAATTTTAACCCATTGTCAAGTGTAGGTTATGTATGGATCCTCATTTTCATAGACTACTTTACTAAATGGGTCAAAGAGGTCTTTGCCAAGGTAACTAATAAATAAATGATGGTTCAATTACTTGAAGATATAATCACCATATTTGAAGCTCCATCCTCTATTGTCAAGGATAATTCCACCTATTTCAAGGGAGCTAAAGTGATGAGATTTTTCTTAAGTATATTTTCCTACTCAAAATATCATTCAATTACTATCCTCGAGGTAATGGGTTGGTTGAGACAACCAATAAAAACATCACAAGGATCTTGAAAATGACCATCTTGAAATCTCAAAGGGATTAGCACACAAATATATAAAAAGCATTATGGGTAGATCAGTGATGTTGAAGGTATCCATCAATCCTCTCCTTACAAGCTAGTGTACAATAATAAGGCAATACTAATTAACCTTAAAGGTCCCTTCCCTCCAAATATAGCATCTTGAATTTTAGGATAATGACATCAAACCCATGTAAGCAAGATTATATGCACTACTATCCCTAGAAGAAGAAATATATAAGGTCTTAAAAAGGACCATCCAACTTGAAGATACCATAAAGAGATGGTTTGATAAAGGAACTACAAAAATATTATATAAATAATAATACCTTGTTCTCAAAGGTGATAAAGGTCAAGAAAAACTAGGAGCACATTAAAATTTTAAATCATTATGGAGTGATCCTTACCAAATTGTTGAAATTATGGGTCTAAATGCCTATAGACTTGCTTTCATGGAAGAAGTGATGATACCTATTTCTATAAATGTGTAGCACCTTCACTTTATATAGTGACAATAATTATAGCTAAAATAAATTGTAAGTACATAATATTAGCTATTAATCTAGCAAGTGTCTTCCCCTGTTCTTACTTTTACTAAATCCTATATTTTATATTTTACCTTTCTTTTAAACATATTTATTTTGATAAAAAGGATTTCCTTTCTTCTCCACCAAGTAGTCCATCAAGGACTCAATCATATTGATGTTAAAAAAAGAGGATTTCACTTGATAAAAGTGAGCAACATGCTTGCCCCACAAAGGCCCCCACACTAACCACAAGGTAGTGCAAATTGGTACTTTATAGGCTAATCGCCTTGCTCAAGTGGCCTATGCTAAGGAACAAATAAAGCATTGGGTGCATAGGTCTTATATAAGACATGGGGGTCTTATGGATTCTCACTTACACATGTCATACTCCTCTGCCACATTACAAAAATATCACACCCAACAACCACAATGGTAGAGCCTAGCTAGGTAGCATCTCCATAGAGCTCCTCAACTACCAATGACTAAGTTAATTGCTTGATAAAATAATGCAAACCTTGTAAAAAGATCATTTTTTTTCCTGAGTCCACAAATAGGAGAGAATTATTTGAAAATCACTAGTGAATAGCTTGAACCCATTGAGTGAATTGCTCTCCCTTGACAAGCAAAATGGTCTACTTCCTTGAGTAAATTACTCTAATTTTTTGAGTGAATAGCTCTAACATACCTCCCTCTTATAGGCACTCCAAATGAATGAATCACTCTAATTTTATGAGTGAATTACTCTAGCCTTTAAAAGTTTAAATTTACCTATTTTACCCATTTTTTTGCCATTTTGTCTAATTTTATATCATTTTTCATCATGGACATCAAATTCAAAATTTTTATCCCTTTAATACTAGAAGCATAGGATATTTCACCACCTTCCATGAATCTCAACCCACCCTTCACCATTCCATTATCCCCAATCATAGTCACCATGGTAGAGGTTGGGCCATTTAAGAGGTAGACACAAAATAACAAGAGGGAAAAAGAAATAAATAGAGTTCTCCACCTCCTAATAGACTAGAGGAGCAATTTGGATACCCATATAAGAGAATGGAAGAAGGAAGATATACTCACACAATAGGAAAAGTAACAAATGAAGCTCTTTTGAGATACAACCTAGGTCCCTAAACAATTTCATAGAGCATAAGCAAAATCTAGACCTTAGGCTTGGCAATGATTTTGGTGCCACAAGTGTGGAGCTACCCAAAGTTAGTGAAAGTGGTGGTAGAGAAAAAGGGGTTGTACTCGGGTCCCCCGCCCTTGAAAAATCACAACTATCTCCTTTAGATCTTGAGATTTTACAAAAAGATTCAATTATCATCTCAATTGAGTTGATATAGCTCGATACCTACCATTTTTTCATAAAAGGTATGAGTTCTTTATTTTCATCTTCTGGATCTTCAATTTTCTTTGTGAATACAAATATTCATAACTCAACATACTTCTTCTTGATATTTTACTACATAATGAATATGGGATGACATCAAAGATGTATTCATACAAGTGAAATTAAATAAGCTTCCCAAAGGCCTGATCACCATAGAGAGTCATTTTAATTAGTTGATAGTACAAGAAAAAATAGTTTCAAATAAAGTCTTTTGCATATCACCTAGTTGAGGTAGTTGAAGGGAAGAGTTTGTTACTTGGGAAATGTTGAAATGAGGAGTAAATTGACCTTTTAAATAAATCTATGGTAAGTACAGGGACATTATTTCCTAGTAATACAAAGATCTTAAATTCTATGATTGGAATATCATAGATCATATTTTTGAATTGTAGCCTAATGCAAAGCCTTTTAGACAAAAATAGATCAATAGACCTAAAGTTAGAAGTAGTTATAAAAAATGAGTTATTGAAGATTTTGCAAGCTCAAAATATATTACTAATCAAATAATCCACATGGGTTACTAATTTTGTCCTAGTATGCAATTAAAATGGGGATATAAGGCTATGAGTCAACTTTAGGAACTTGAAAAAGGCATAATTAAAGGATCATTATCAATTTCTTGTCACCGATCAAATATTATAAAAGTAGTAGCCAAATTACAAATGTTGTCACTCCCAAGTGGATTCTCCAGATGTTACTAAATGTAGGTTAAGAATGAAGACCAACATAAGATGGTATTCACCACAAAATGGGAGACCTTCGCCTATCAACAAAAGCCATTCAATTCTTAAAATTCAAGGGTAACTTTCCAAAGAGCATTGGACATAGATTTTTTTAGGCTCATAGGTGAAATTATTCTTAACTACCTAGATATATAACAATATTTTCAAAAACAAAGAGTAAACATATCAACCATCTAGAGTCATTTTTCTAGATATGTAGAGAGTTTAGTATTTATCTAAACCCTAAAAAGTTTATTTTCATGTTTCAAGGAAGCAAACTATTAGTCCATGTAGTTTCAAAATAAGGTTTATCCATAGACCTCAATTAAATAAAACCCATCCAATATATACCATTACCTACATTAGTCCAATGGATCAGGTCATTCTTAGGATAAATCCAATTTTTAGCTTAGTTCATTAATAATTTTGCTCAGATGGTTAGGCCCATAATAAAGATGTTAAAGAAGGATGCCTCCCTAGATTAGAATAAACAAGGAAAAGTATCATTTCAAGAGGTCAAATATGCCATCACAAAAGTCCCTATCATAATTAATCCAGATGTTTCTAAATAATTTAGGCTGTATATGGTTGGTATTGATGAGATCATTGTGGTTGTCCTAACCCAAAAGAATGATCAAAATGATGAGCATTCCATATCCTTCATGATCCAAGCCCTTCAAAACTATGAAGAAAGTTATACCCTAATTGAGTAGCATGCATTCACCATCATGAAAGCATTAAATAATGTCAAATATTATCTATCATAGAGTAATAATATTGTCTTTGTAGTACACCTCAATGTCCAGTTAGCTATATTACATGGAAAAATAGGAGAAAAAGAGGGTTGGGTGGATAAATAAGATATAATAAATTGATATTAATATCAAATGCACTAAGCTAATTAGGGGAAGAGATTTATGCAAGAGGTTGGTGAGGGCAATTTTTGAAGAACATATCACTCTAGTCAAAGAGATGGATATCAATTAATAGACTAGATGGATGGGAGATATGTGTCGATACATAGCTATAGGATAATTCCTTAAAGGATTGATAGTCAAGAGATATTTATGTTTAGAAAAAAGGAAACACACTACCAATGGTTAGATAATGTCTTATTTAGGAAGGAATGTGATGGAATTTTACTCTGCTATGTGAGACACAACATAGAGAGAGCCCTAATCAAGTAGTATCATGCTAAAAGTGGATACTTCTATGAACACATGACAACCCATGCAATCTTAAGATATGGATGATATTATCCTACTATTTTTATTGATTACTACCAATCAATCAAGGAGTATAAATATTTTTGCATATTTAGAAGAAGGAAAAGAAGAGATCTAATTCATTTGAGACCCATCATCATGACCAAACCATTCCAATAGTGGGTTTTTGATTTCATGCACAAGTTTAACCCATTATCAAGTGTGGGTCATGGATGGATCATCACTGTCGTAGACTACTTTACTAAATAGGTAAAAGAGATCTTGGCCAAGGTAACTAATCAATAAATGATAGGTCAATTACTTGAAGATATAATCATCATATTTGAAGCTTCATCCTACATTGGCATGGATAATTCCACCTATTTCAAGGGAGCTAAAGTAATAAATTTTTTTTGAAGTATATTTTACTACTCAAAATATCATTCAATTACTATCCTTAGGGAAATGGTTTGGTTGATTCAACCAATAAAAACATCACATGGATCTTGAAAAGGACCATTTTGAAATCTCAAAGGGATTAGCACACAAATATATAAAAAGCATTATGGGTAGATCAATGATGTTGAAGGCATCCATTAGTCCTCTCCTTACAAGCTAGTATACAAAAATGAGACAACACTAATTAACCTTAAGTTCCCTTCCCTCCAAATATAGCATCTTGAATTGGAAGACAATGACATCAAACCCATGTAAGCAAGATTATATGCACTACTATTCCTAGAGGAAGAAATATATAAGTTCTTCAAAAGGACCATCCAACTTGAAGATACAATTAATATATGGTTTGATAAAGGAACTATAAAAATAGAATATAAATAAGGATACCTTGGAGAGCTAGGGTTTCGACCAGCAGAGTAGCAGAAGGGTGAAACCAGTAGCCGCCAACAGCCGGAGAGTGGAGCAGCAGTCTCCAAGTGCGGGGAGGGAGGAGATGTCGATGGGCGGGAAGTCATCTGTAGGGGAGCTCGGGAGCGGCTACGGTTCGTGTCTTGGGCGCAGCGGAGCAATCGAAGGGCACCAGGGATCCGGAGGTGCGGAAGCGTCCGGACCCATTGAAGAAGACCGGGCTGTTGACGGTGTCAGTCGGGGTAAGGACCCACCAGACAAAGGGGGTGGTGGGGCTCAAAAGTCTTATGCCCAAGCAGCGGCCTCAGAAACCCTAAACAGGTTTTTTACCAAAGAGTTGTTTTCGGTTGGGGATGAGCTGGACATCCCGATGGAAGTTCTTTCAAGCTTCATGGAGTTTGAGAAATTTACCCTCATAGGCAAATTCATTGGCGGCCGTCCCGACATGGAAACTATCCGAAAGTGGGCAGCAAGCAAATGGAGGACTTCTGGTCATATGGAGCTAGCGGCCCTATCCCAGGGTTTTTTTGCCATTAGACTGAACAATAAGGAGGATTACTGTAAAATTCTGGCTGGCGGGCCATGGTTTATGGGCCGCAGAAGTTTATTCCTTAGGAAGTGGGACAT
Source organism: Wollemia nobilis (assembly GCA_028583015.1). Classification (NCBI taxonomy): domain Eukaryota; kingdom Viridiplantae; phylum Streptophyta; class Pinopsida; order Araucariales; family Araucariaceae; genus Wollemia; species Wollemia nobilis. Next base: position 2,325,899 of record JAQPPZ010016361.1, read on the forward strand.
GGATTTCAGTCCTGATACCCAGAACATCAACATTGCCCCAATATGGGTTAGGCTCCCGAATCTTCCCCTCTTTGGCTGGCATGAAAATGTCATAAGGGGTATTGCGCGCTCCATTGGGGAGTTGGTCACCATTGACCCACCCACCCGAGCTCGAACAAGGTTTGTCCAAGCCCGTTTTTGCGTTCTGGCAGATTTGGAGGCGGAACTCCCAACTTTCATCACTCTTCGGTCTGGAGGTACCTTTCTTCATAAACAAGCTATTGTCTATGAAAATAGACCAGCTTTCTGCCCCCAGTGTCGGTCCCAAGGGCACCTCCAATCCCAGTGTCCTCTTCAAAAATTGGGTAAGCAGAAGCGTGAAAACGACAACCCCCTGGAGCATGGGGAAGGTCAGGCGAAGTAGTCAAATCTTCCAGATGCGAAGGGTCATGAATCTCCAGGCCCCTCTAGAGTCTACGTCGGACTCTCTCAGCCTGAAGAGAATCCCACTCTCCAATCGGACCCCGAGCAACTTGAGGCTGACAATCAGCAAGGAGCAGACTCCCACTTGGAAAGTGAATCGCAGGAAGAGAAGGAACGGACCCCATCCCAAATTGTGACTCAGACTGTTTCTCTGCCCCAAGATATGGGTCATCCCGATTTCAGCCAGTCGCAGACGATGCTAGAAGATTACCTCTTAGGAAGGAGGGGTGAACAATCCGGTCACATTAGCCCTCGAAACACGAGGAGCCGAAAGCAAAGTGTGGATTTTGGTAGTGAGAGGAAGCAGGGCCATCCTCCTAACAAAGACAAGCGGGACAAAGAGACAGCAAATGACGTTGCAAATGGAACCCAACGTTTGCTGGTTCTGGATGACTGTGGCGCTCAGACGGACGAAGCGCATGCATCAAAACCTCCCCCTCAACAAGGAAGGGGAGGCAAGAAAAACCTCAAACTGTCCAGATGAAAGTCCTCTCATGGAATGTGAGAGGACTGAACGGTGCAACCAAACGAAGGTTAGTGGCTGATCTCCGTAGGAGGACTAATCCTTCCATCCTTATTTTGCAAGAGACCAAGGTCGATGCTATCTCCTCTGATAAAGTTGCGAAGGCCATTTGGGCCAAGGCAAATTGTCTGTCCAGCCCTGTAGTGGGAACAACGGGAGGACTCATGGTTCTGTGGGACCCTTCGAGGTTTGAGGGCAGCCTGCTATCAACTTCCAACAGAATCATCAATGTACTGTTCCAGTCCAAAACCACCAATTTTTCCTGGATTCTGTCCAACGTTTATGCTTCAAATTCTGCCACAGAGAGAGCAGAAATGTGGAAAGCTATCTCTCAGATGAGGGAGAATTTTAGTAATTTTCCTTGGGTTTTAGGGGGTGACTTCAATTGTCCCCTTCATCCTTCGAAAAAAAAAGGAGGATCCGACCACTTCAGCCGCAGCTTGGAGGACTTCAGGGATTTTGTCTCTACTAATGGCTTGCTCGACATCGAACTCAAAGGGGCTTCCTTCACTTGGAGTAATAGAAGGATTGGGAGCGGTTTGATTCAAGTCAAGCTCGACAGATTTTTTATGTCCCAAGAAGCCATTCCTATCCTTGGCGGGGCTATCCTTTCGGCTCTTCCAAGGATTGGGTCTGACCATAACCCTATTTTCTTGGAGGCGGATGATGGGCCTATTTTTAAAACCCCCTTCAGATTTGAATCCATGTGGATCTCTCACAAGGACTTCAAAGGTTTGGTTTCGAGCGTGGTGGCAATTGAAGGTGGAAGGAAATGCTCCTAAGAGGGTGGCTCTAAAGCTCAAAATGGTCAAAGAAAAGCTGAAAGTTTGGAATAAAGAGGTTTTCGGCAACATTTTTGAGTCCAAAAAATCCATCTCTGAGAACCTGAAGGTTTTGGAGGAAAGGATGGAACTCGAAGGTTACACTGAGGGTCTCAGGGAGGAAGAGCGGAGTCTTTTGGTGGACTTTCATTCTATTCTCGCTAGGGAGGAAACGTTCTGGCGCCAGAAATCTCGTGACCTTTGGTTGAAGAATGGAGACACCAACACGAGGTTTTTCCATGCGTCTACTATGAGGCACAGAGGGGCCAACAAGATCAGAGAAGTGGCTTGTAAGGATGGGCGCATTACCAGGGAGATAGAGGAAATCAGGAGCGAAGCGGTTGACTTTTTTCAGGATTTGCTTGGCACTCCTCCGGACAGCAACCTTCAGGTCCAGAAATCTCTGCTCGCCAATTTTTTGACTAAAGTCCCCCATGAGGTAAGCATTAAGCTTCTGGAACCTTTTTCCTCATCCGAGATTAAGGAAGCATTGTTCTCCATGCAACCGGATAAGGCCCCTGGCCCCGATGGTTTCCCCCCCCCGATTCTTCCAAGTCATGTGGGAGGTCGTGGGTCCGGATGTGTGCGATGCTATTCGGGTTATTCAAGCTTCCAGATCCATCCACCCGAAACTCAATTCCACCTTTCTTGCCCTCATTCCTAAGTCTCCTGCCTGCAAAAGTTTCTCTGACTATCGGCCCATCAGCTTGTGCAATGTTTTTTACAAGATTCTTACCAAGTCTATAGCCAATAGACTCAAAACAGTCCTCCCCATCCTGATTGATCCTTGTCAGGGAAGCACTGTTAAAGGCAGAAACATTCTTGATGGTGTCATCACTGTCCATGAGACCCTTCATTCCGCTTACCGCTCCAAGAATGCTGCTCTTTTTCTTAAGCTCGACATGAACAAAGCCTTTGACCGGGTTGATCAAAATTTTTTGTGTGCAGTCCTCCTCAAGTTCGGCTTTCATCCCCACTGGATTGACCTTGTCTACAGTTGTATATCCACTCCCTTTTTTTTGTCCTGGTCAATGGGTCCCCAGCTGGGTATTTCCAAAGTGCCAGAGGCCTCAGACAGGGCGATCCTTTATCCCCCATCCTTTTCATTCTTCTGGCGGAGGTTTTGAGTTGGTCCATGAAAGAGGCTCTTCGTCAGAACAAGATTTTTGGCATTTTGTCGACTTCTAGAGTTGATCCTGTCACTCATCAGCAATTTGTGGATGACACCCTCATCTCCACTAGGGCGTCCGTTGCCCAAGCCAAATCGCTCAAGCGGATCCTGTCTCGTTATGAGCAAGGTTGCAGGGCAAAAGGTCAATTACATCAAGAGCAAAATCTATTTTATTAACACTCCCCTACGCAGGCAACTTCGGATTGCTAGAATTCTTGAATGCACTATTGATTCCCTGCCTACGTCCTATCTGGGGTTGCCTCTATCTTATAGCGGGTGGGCGAGTGGGGATATGTGGAACATGATTCTTGAGCGCCTTCACAAGAAACTCGAAACTTGGAAGGGCAAACTCCTGTCGCAAGCCAAAAAAGCCACCCTTACCAAAGCTTGTCTTCAGGGGATCCCGACCTACTTCATGTCGGTGTTCATGCTTTCGGTTGTAGTTCACTCCAAAATTGAGAAGATTCAGAGGACCTTTCTATGGTCTGGCAGCGAAGAGAAATCTAGACTCCCCCTTGTTGCCTGGGACAAGGTGTGTTCGAGGATAGACCAAGGCGGTCTGGGGTTGAGAAGATCAAGACTTATGAATTTGGCTCTGATAGCGAAGCACGCTTGGAGGATTCTATCTAGCGACCCGGTGGAGTGGGTTAAGCTGGTTAAAAAGAAGTATCTTGGCCCCATTTCCTTCTTGGATGCTAAGACCTCCTCCGTGGCATCGACCTTTTGGAAATCTGTGCTCCAAACCCGGCATTTGATCAGCCTGGGAGCCCGCTGGATTTTGGGTGATGGCAACCTCATTTTCTTTTGGAAGGATAGGTGGGCGACTGAAGAAGCCCTTGGGTCGAGGGCGGATCTCGCTGGGCTGAGAGGTTTGACTGACCCTAACTCCCAACTCAGGGTGGCAGAGTTCATAGACCGGAGCACCCATTTTCCTCGGTGGAAGATTCCAGTTGTGGAGGGGTTTAATAATGAGGTTACCTTTCTTGCAAATATCCTCCAGTCGGTTTTAATTCCTTCTACCAGGAGGAATGACAGAATCATCTGGAGTGGTACGGAGGATGGGCTTTTTTTTGTTAAATCAGCTTATGAGTTTCTTACCACCAAGACTGCTCTGGACTACAGGTGGAATACTGTGTGGAGGAAAGGAGTCATCCCTAAAATCAACTTCTTTGCATGGATTGCTTTCCACAACAAAGCCTTAACAATTGACAACCTTCACAAGAGAGGTTTTGCCTTCCCCAACAGGTGTTACTTGTGTCTTGCAGATTGCGAGACGAGGGATCATTTATTCTTGCATTGCCCATTTTCCCACTCTGTTCTTAGTATTGTCCTATCCTCCTTCCAAATCCTATGGTGCTCTCCCCGTTCCCTCAGAGATGCTTTCCACCAATGGCCTAATCCTTTCAAGAATCCCAAACTCCGCTTCCTCCTCGAGGCCTCCTTCCATCATTCAATTTGGCAAATTTGGTTAGAGAGGAATGCCAGAATCTTTGGCAGAGCTCCTAGAGGGCCCCCTTCTATTGCTCAAAGGGCGTTGTCCTACGCCATCGAGAATTCTATTGTTGTTCCCAGTCCCCGTCCCTACCTTTCGAGCGAAGAAGCGATTCTCAAAATGATGAATCTCTGGCCATTTTTGGAGGTTGTTAAAGGGCCCTATCGAAGGAATATTGTTTGGACCAAACCCCCCATGGGGTGGATTAAATTAAACTTTGATGGAGCGGCTAAGGGGAATCCTGGGCCCGCTGGTGCTGGGGGTGTTGTCAGAGATCATGATGGGAATCTTGTGATGGCCTATTGTGAAGATTTGGGCTCCCAGACAAATCACTATGCCGAAGCCCGAGGCACTCTGAAAGGTATTCGGATACTCTCTGAGGATCCTCGGCCTCTTATTATTGAGGGTGACTCGCTCAACATCGTGAATTACCTTCTTGGCACCAAAAATCCATCTTGGAAAGTCTACAACATCATCCTCGAGGCAAGAACGCTTCTCTCCTATCGTGGTAGGTGGAAAGCAAATCATACTTTGAGAGAAGGTAATCGCGTGGCTGACCACATGGCCAACAAAGGGCTCGCGACCACGTGTCCGGTCGTGTGGCGGTCTCGCTTCCCATCCGAGGTGGAAAGGTTGGCCAGAGCAGACATCCATTCATGATGCTTTCCTTGCACAGTTTTTGGAAAGCCCCCTCCGACGAGTTTTGGTGTGGCATGGCAATTTTGTCTACTTAGCTGTCCATGGTGTCTTGTCTGTTTTGCTTTCCTCATTTCATTTCTTCGGGCTCTACTTGGTGTTCCTTCGGTTTTGTCCTGTTTCTTTTTCGTTGGGTTTCCAGGCCTAAAAGCCCTTTTTACAGTTTCCAAGTCTTTAGCATTAGGATGGCTTTACTTGCAATTAGGCTTATTGTTACAGCCAAGAGGTATGATGCATCATTAGAAATATGGCTAATTTTGTACATAAGGTTTTGGGATCCTCTATAAAAACCCACTGTTAATATATTAAAATAATTACCAAAAAAAAAAAGGATACCTTGTGCTCAAAGGTGATGAAGATCAAGCAAAACTAGGAGCACATTAAAATTTTGAATCATTATGGAGTGATCCTTACCAAATTGTTGAAACTATGGGTTTCAATGCCTATAGACTTGCTTTCATGGAAGAAGTGATGCTACCTATTTATATAAATGTGTAGCACCTTCACTTTATATAGTGACAATATTTATAGCCAAAAGAAATTATATGTACATAATATTAGCTATTAATCTAGCAAGTGTCTTCCCCTCTTATTACTTTTACTAAATCTTATATTTTATATTTTACCTTTATTTTAAACATCTTGATTTTGATTAAAAATATGCCCTTTCTTCTCCACCAAGTAGTCCACCAAGGACTCAATCATATTGATGTTAAATAAAGAGGAGTTCACTTGCTAAAAGTGAGAAATATGCTTACCCCACAAAGGCCCCCACACTGACCACAAGGTAGTGCAAATTGGTACTTTATAGGCTAATCGCCTTGCTCAAGTGGCCTATGCTAAGTAACAGATAAAGCATAGGGTGCATAGATCCGATATAATACATGGGGGTCTTATGGATTCTCACTTACACATGTCACACTCCTCTACCACATTGTAAATGTAGCACACCCAACAACCACCATGGCAGAGCCTAGCTAGGTAGCATCTCCAAGGAGCTCCTCAACTACCAATGACTAAGTGAATTGCTTGATAAAAAATGCAAACCTTGTAAAAATATCATTTGTTTGCCTGAGTCCACAAATAGGAGAGAATTATTTGAAAATCACTAGTGAATTGCTTGAACCCATTGAGTGAATTGCTCTCCCTTGCCAAGAAAAATGCTCTACTTCCTTCAGTAAATTAATTTAATTTTTTGAGGAATAACTCTAACATCCCTCCCTCTTCTAGGATAAGTGAATCACTCCAATTTTATGAGTGAATTACTCTAGCCTTTAAAATTTCAAATTTACCTAATTTACCCTTTTTCCAATTTTGTCCAATTTTATATCATTTTTCATCATGGACACCAAATTCATAATTTTCATCCCTTTAATACTAGAAGCATAGGATAATTCACCACCTTACATGAATCTCAATCGACCCTTCACCATCCCATTATCCCCAATCATAGTCACCATGGTAGAGGTTGGGCCATTGAAGAGGTAGACACAAAAGAACAAGAGAGAAAAAGAAATAGATAGAGTTCCCCACCTCTTAATAGACTAGAAAAGCAATTTGGATACCCATATAGGAGGATGGAAGAGGTAATATATACTCACCCAATAGGAAAAGTAACAAATGAAGCTCTTAGGAGATACAACCTAGGTCCCCAAACAATTTCATAGAGCATAAGCAAAATCTAGACCTTGGGCTTGGCAATGATTTTGGTGCCACAAGTGTGGAGCTACCAAAAGTTAGTGAAAGTGGTGGTCTATTATTTTTTTGCTAGAGAAAAATGGGTTGTACTCGGGTCCCCCACCCTTTAAAAATAACAACTCTATCCTAATAGCTTGAGAGTTTACAAATAGATTCAATTCTCATCTCAATTGAGTTGATATAGCTAGATACCTACAAATTTTTCATAAACTGTATGAGTTCTTGATTTTCATCTTCTGGATCTTCTTCAATTTTCTTTGTAAATACAAATATTTAGAATTCAACATAATTCTTGATATTTTCCTATAATAACCTTCTTAATACCAAAACTCTACCTCTACTGTCTTGCATCTTAGTAGAGTAATATTTTTAAAACTTCACATTATCATAGACTACTTTACCAACTTTAGACTATTAGTTTCCTTCCTGATGCATAAGTGCAACCATAATAACTATAATAAATAGTTTAATAGTCTAATTATTTTAAAATTCATGTTTAAAACTTACCAAGAGATATATGCATATTAACTAAACTGTAGGTCACTATATGATACAAGTGGAATTCATTTTAATTCAAATAATCAATTAAAAAATACATATCATTTTAATAAGTTATGAAATGAATCTCATTCATATTATAATGATCTTTTAACAAATCATAATGGTATTATTTTAATAAATAGTTTAATAGTCTCAAAAAGTTGAAAGTTTCAATCCATACTCTATCCCATAATCCATTTATCCATGAAGTCCATCTAATATCATCTTCTTCTGCTTCACATACAAAATTCTACTCACTTTATGAAATCATAGTTTGCTTTATCAAATATGGACTGTTAGTTTTCTCCAATGCATTGATCTTTAAATGGACCCCCTAAAACATTTTATAATCCTCTAAAATATCATTTTGAATTTGATCCTTTCAATTTTTTCTTATCAACTTTAGCTAAACTTACTACTTCCTCTAACCATGGAAAAGAGAATTTAACTTCACAATCCTCTATTAAAACCCCTCTATTGGCTAGCCTATTTGCACATTTGTTCTCTTCCCTTAACATATGTGTAAACTTGATTTTTTCAAAATCTATAGCAAGGTCTTGTATTTCTATAATGATCTCTTGTATGGTCCATGAAGCCTTTGATTTTCTCAAATTTACATTTATTATTATTAGTGAATAACCTTCCATACATACTCTATTCCATTTTATTTTTTTGCATATTTTAATCCTTCCAAAGCTTCCCGAGATTCATATTTATTATTTTACTAAAATCCACTACTAAAAGCAAAAATGTAACAAAACACCACCCCTATTATTTTTTATTATTCCTCCTCCTCCTCCTGGTCTTGGATTTCTTTTAGATGCTCCATCAAAATTCAATTTGACCAACTCTACTTCTGGTAATTTCCACTTTATATTCTTTGTATTCCTTTGTTTCTCCTATACCCACCATCATAATTCCAATTTATGACTTGGATCCATCTATCAATGCTCTTTGCCTCAAGATTGGGGATTGTGTGAGTTGATAGGACTAGTTTAGACTCTTCTATGGCTAAACAAATATTCCTTTTTATTACCTCTAAAATACTTTCCTTTCCTTTCAATATTATTTTGTTCCTTTCCATCTATACAATCGAAAGGATTGTTCCTTTTGATGTACCCTAGGTCATCTATAATTTCTCAATTTTAAAAGTGCTCTTCCACTACTTTAATCATTCTTCAAGTTTACCATTCATCACCATGCATTTTCCAAACATGTTAAGAATTAATTGCCATAGTTCCTAGAATTTTGAGTAGTTTCCTAAGAGATGGTCTATAATCTCCTCATTTTTACATAAAATACATTATGGGGGCCATAAAAATCCCTTTTCATTAGGTCATCCTAGGATAAAATTTTCTCATGACCTTCTAGCCATACAAACATTTTAACTTTTGGAATGCTAGGGTTATCCCAAATATCTCTCCATATTCTTGTGGTATTCTTATTTTGTTGGTGCTTTAAATTTTATCAGCTTTTTGTATTCTCTTGAGCTATTCATTTTTTAAATTAGCTTATTCTTGGCTTGACTAAGAATAATGACTTTTATCTTTTTTCTCAACTACCTCCTAGCAACAATATCTAATATGCTTGTAAAAAGATATTTCGATTTGTATATTCTTTCCTAATCCTTGTACATATTATTTGAAACCCTATCACTATACTTATATTAAAGTAATCTCATCCATGGTTTCAAAATTTAATCTAGATTAATTTATATTTTATCACACCAAGTATCCATCCAATTTATACAAGAGATAATTGCTAGTAAGAGGAATGAGTGAGCTGAGGTTTAGCGGGTGCGGTGGGAGTGAGGGTTTGAATTTTTTGGGCAGGAATCTCAGCCAAGGTGGTAGAGGTAGAGCAGGTATGGAAGGGGTGGGTGGGAACCTCGAGCATGGATCAAGTGAGGATCCAGAGGAAGGCGGTCAGGCTATGGTAGATTTGGAGGTGGGCATCACGCGGGGCCCGACCCTCCTTAGAAAGACCCCGACAAAAAATATACGAAGGACAATGCGGGGCCCAAGAAGTGGTTGTCTTTTGTTGAGACTCTTAGAGGAAAAAGAAAGGAGGTTCTCTCTCTTCCACCCCTAGTTCCAGTAAATAATAAAATTTTGGCCCCGACAAGTTCCATGAGCCCTTTTCTTTCAATGGAAGAATTCTCCCTAGTAGGCAAGTTTTTGGGAGGTAGGCCGGACATGGAGACTATCAGGGCTTGGGCGATGGGTAAATGGTGACCGGTAGGCAGCTTGGAGTTGGTAGCTCTAACTCGAGGGTTCTTCATTATCCATTTTAACAATATGGAGGATGCTAACCACATTTTAATAGGAGGTCCTTGGTTTTTGGGCAAAAGGAGCCTTTTTCTCAGACGATGGGGTGAATATTTTGACCCTGAAAAGCAAAATATTAACATTACCCCTATTTGGGTTCATCTCCCGAGTCTACCTGCCTAGTTCTTCAATGAATATTGGCTGTAGGGCATAGCCAGAACTATAGGGGACCTGATCTCCATTGACCATGCGACCTTGGCTAGGACAAGGATGACTCATGCATGAATCTACGTAAATGCTAATTTGGATAATGAATTGCCAAGGTTTGTGGAGCTAGAGTATGGAGAATACTATCAAAAATAGTCGGTAGAATACGAGAACAGATCGACATTCTATGCAGAATGCAAAAATCAAGGACATCTATGCAATCAGTGCCCTAACCTGGCAATGAATAGAGAAAAGCAGAAGCAGGGAATGCTAGACAGAGGAAATTTGAGGAGTTTCCCTAGCAGAGGTGATTTCAATCAGGCAAACTATGTCTACCAAAAAAAAAAAGAGAGGGTGCAGGGTCCCAACAAGACAAAGGAAAACAAGAGGTTGTTGGCAACCAAAATACTCAGGTAAGTTCCAATCCTCTAGTTTCAAATAAATTTTCAATTCTATCCAATATGGGAGTAGGAGGATTATCGAAAGACATGGAAGCCCAGAACCTTCAGGCTAACCTTTATGACTCTCTAGAATCCCCATCCAAGTCAGGATCCTCAAACCCTAATGCTAAAATTATTGTAAGCCCCGTGGGCATCACAAAGCCAAACCCTAATGCCCGATCTCTAGAATCCCCATCCAAGTCGGGATCCTTAAACCCCAATGCTAAAAATACTTCAAGCCCAGTGGGCATCCCAAAGCCAAACCCTAATGCTGAAGAACTTAGGAAGAAAGTTGAGGCATTGGAAAATAAAAATCTCATCTCCCTAACATCATCACTAGGAGCCAGGTGAATCCTACTGAGGGGCCATCCCGTAGACCAGGGGAATACAGGAAAAAAGGAGAATATTTGGATGTAGGGGTGGAGATATGTGAAACTCTTTAGACTGAGGAATATGGCAGTCCGATTCTACAACAAATTGCCTCCCCCAGTTTAGTCCTAAACAAACCAGGAGCACTGTGAAGTCTCCTATAGATTTTAGCAGTGAAAAAAGAAGAGGGAGAATATCAAATTTTGAGCATCAAAAAATTAAAACTGATAATGACATTGCCAATGGAAAATAGAGAACCTTGTTTCAACAGGTTATTTTAGGTTCTGAAGACAACAAATTAGGAAAACCCCCTCAAGGGAGGGGGAGAGGAAGAAATCCCAAACAATCTAAATGAAGTTCCTCTCATGGAACGTGAGAGGCCTCAATGGCCTACCCAAACACAGGGAAGTCAGTGCAATAAGAAATCAAGTGAATCCAACTATTATCATGTTGCAAGAAACAAAAATTGATGAGATTCAGTCAAAAAAAGTAGCAAAAAAATCTGGAATCAAGGGGAGATGGTTTGCAAATCAGCCAGAGGAGCGTCTGGAGGCCTTATGACTTTGTGGGATCCCTGGATAGTAGAAGGCACCATTATTCAAAAATATGACAGGGTTCTTAGTGTTTTATTTAAGGAAATAAACAACAACAGGTCATGGATCCTTTCAAATATTTATGCCCTGACTTCAATTCAAGGGAGAGCTCTACTATGGGAGTACTTAGGCAATCTGAGTGAAATCTTCCATAATGTCCCCTAGATTATGGTTGGGGATTTTAACACTCCTCTTTACCCTTCAGAAAAAATGGGTGGAAATGGACCACCTATCAGGAGCATGGATGAGTTCAATGACTTTGTGAACTCCAACATGTTGATGGATGTAAAACTTAGAGGAGCGAATTATACCTAGAGCAATCGGTGGATAGGGTGTCATCTCATTCAAGAAAGGCTTGACAAGTTTTTCTATCAAAGGAGGCTACAACTCTATTCGGTGATTCTACCCTGCAAGCCCTTCCTAAAATTACCTCTGATCATAATCCCATTTTTTTGGAGATCCCTAACTCTCTATCCTTCAAGAAACCTTTCAGATTTCAATCTATGTGGATCAAACATTCCAGTTTCAGAGATAACTTAATTCAATGGTGGCAACAACCTATCAGGGGTAGTGCAACTTTTAAACTTGCTGGCAAATTAAAGTTTGTTAAGGAAAAGCTTCGAACTTGGAACAAAGAGGTCTTTGGGAACCTCTTTGAAAATAAAAAATAGGTTGTTGAAATTTTGAAGATAATTGATCAGAGGATTCAACATGGTGATGCTGATGAAACTACTAGGCAGGAGGAACGGACAAAACTAGCAGAGTTTCATAACATTTTGGCCTGTGAGGAAATCTATTGGAGGAAAAAATCAAGGGCTCTTTGGTTGAAATATGGAGATTCAAATTCCAAGTTTTTCACATCACCACGCTTAGAAACAGAAGCAATAACAAGATAAATTTTTAAAAAGTAGATGGTTCTATTACTCAGGACTTAACAGAAATCAGAAAGGAGGCAATAACTTATTTCAATTCTATCCTTGGTCAGGAATCACAGTGCAATGAGGAGGCCAAAGATATTCTCTTGCAATCCATTCCTAGCATAATAAATGAGGATATAAACCTTAAGCTTCTAGCTCCATTTTCTGATGAGGAAATTAAGGAAGCCTTGTTTAGCATGGAGCCAGACAAAGCCCCAGGACCCGATGGCTTTCCCCCTCATTTCTATCAAGATTTTTGGGACATCGTAAGTGAGGATGTAATTTCTACTATCAGAGAATTCCAAGCAAGCAATCATATCCCAAAGGTCTCAACTCTACTTTTATTTCTCTAATTCCTAAGAAGCAAACCCCTGAATCTATGGCTGACTTCAGGCCAATCAGTCTATGCAATGTTTCTTACAAGATCCTAACTAAAGCCATTGCAAATAGAATGAGAGATGTTCTGCCCGCATCATAGATCCATGCTAGGGAAGCTCTATCTAGGGTAGGTCAATCTTGGATGGAGTTATCATAGTTCATGAAGCTCTGCACTCTGCTCATAAGACTAACAGGTCTATTTTTGCCCTCAAGCTTGATATGAACAAAGCATTTGATAGGCTAAATTGGGACTTTCTGATTGTTGTCCTCCTTAAGTTTGGTTTTCACCACCAATGGGTTAATTTGATCAAAGAATGCATTTCTAAAGCATGGTTCTCGATTCTAGTTAATGGAACAACTGCTGGTTACTTTCAAAGTCATAGAGGAATTCGATAGGGGGACCCTATCAGCCCCATGTTATTCATCATTGTGGTAGAAGCTTTAGGTAGAACCATAAAAAATGCTTGCAGTTCAAGGCTAATATTGAGAATCAAGGCAACATCTCTCACTAGGGTTGTTTCTCACCAACAATTCATCGATGATACCCTTCTATTGACTAAGGCGTCGATGGTTGAGGCCAAAAGAATTAAATACATCCTGCAACTCTACGAGGATGTTGTTGGTCAGAAAGTTAATTTTAGTAAAAGCAAGTTATATTTCTTGAACACCCCCATTCAGAGGCAAGGAAGGATTGCAAAAATTTTAGGGTGTGATATAGCAAACCTCCCCACTTCGTATCTTGGTCTCCCTCTTTTCATTGGTTCTTCGAGAGAGTCAATGTGGGACAGGGTTATTGAAAGAATTCAAAAAAACTTGTTGGATGGAAAGGTCATCTTCTATCTCAAGCAGGAAAGCTGACCCTCACTAAGGCCTCTCTTTAGAGCATTCCAGTCTATTTCCTCTCCATTTTCAAAGCCCCTGTGAAGGTTTTCCAAAAAATTGAGAAACTCCAAAAGAATTTTTATGGACTGGATCAGAGGAGAAAAAAGGATACACCTTGTAGGATGGACCAAAGTGTGCAGACCCAGGGAAAATGGGGGCTTAGGTCTGAGGAGAATTGCTCATATGAATTTAGCTTTACTAGCTAAGCAGGCGTGGTACCTCATTTTTGGTGAAGAAAATGAATGGACAACTATCATCAAATGAAAGTATCTTCAAAATATGGAATTTCTAAGTGACTCAGTTCCAATCAGAGGTTCTGCTTTTTGGAAAGCAATTCTCAATTGTAAGGAAATCATCAAAAAAGGTTTAAGATGGGTTTTAGGCAATGGTGAGAGGATAAATTGTTGGAATGATAGGTGGGCTAAGGATGAACCATTGATGCAATATCCTAACTTAGCCCGAATCAGAGATATCACGAAAGAACTCATTGGCAGAAAAGTCTTCGATTATATGGTTGAGGACAGAGGCAGAATGAAGTGGAAACAAATAAGGATTCAAGGATTTCAAGCAGAATCAAATGATCTTTGTAACATTCTCGAGCAATAGTTTATCCCCATGAGACCCAAGGAAGATCAAGTGACCTAGGCTCCTACGAAAAATGGGTAGTTCACTATTAAATCAGCTTACAAGCTTCTGCTTGATGATGAGGATTTTGTCCTCCAAAAGGACTTAGTTTGGATAAAAAATTTAATTCCAAAAATTGTAGTCTTTTCATGGCTGGTTATCCAAGGAAGAATTCTAACCATTGATAATATGATGCGTAAAGGTATTTGTATCACTAATCATTGTTATCTATGCAGGGCTAATTGGGAGACCATTTATCACATTTTCCTTGAGTGCCCTTTTTCCTTGACTATCCTAAGTGGGGTTTTTAGGCCTTCAATATTTCTTGGGTTAAACCAGCCATCGTACTTGATTTGTTCATCCAGTGGCCTTACCCCTTTTCAAGCCAAAGACTTAGATACATGTGGAAAATTTGTCTCAATCACTATCTTTGGCAGGTGTGGTTAGAAAGGAACCATAGAGTCTTTAATGAGTCTATCCATGATCATCAAACTATCATTGCCAGGATCCTATCCTTTGCCAATGAGAATGTGAACCTTATCCCTTTTGATAGTCGTAAACCTCATCTGCAGGAGACCATGATTGCTCAATATTTAAGCTTAACCTTGTTAGATGAGTCTGTGCCTAGGGTAGTCAACCCCAGAGCCAATGTTAAGTGGTCCCCACCTCCTACGGGTTGGTTTAAGCTTAATTTTGATGGAGCGGCTAAGGAAAATCCTGGCAGAGTAGGCGCTAGCGGCATTGTGCGAGATCATAATGGGAATATGATGCTTGCATTTTCTGAATATTTGGGAACAAGGACGAACAACGAAGCTGAAGCTAGAGCTATGTGGAGAGGCCTTCAAATGACTCAAGACTTAGAAGGCAATTTGATCATAGAAGGAGACTCTATGCATGTTATAAATCTCCTCAATAATTGGAAAACACCTCCTTGGAGGATTAAAACAATTGTTGAAGAGGCTAGGATCCTTTTCAGGGAAGACAGGACAGAAAAGCCCAACATGTCTTTCGGGAAGCTAACAAAGTTGTTGATAAGCTGGCCAATTTGGGTGTCGATGGTGATGGACTTTTCAAATGGGAACACGGTGTCCCGAGCGAAGTAGAGGAGCTTATTCAACAAGAATGCCAAGAATGATAGTCAAATTTACCAATAGGGAAGGCATTGTAAGTTCGAAGGCTATGAGTATTCCCGTCTCTTTTTGAAATGGACTCACAATAAAAATTATTCGAGTTGTCAGTCTTGGTGGATGTTGCTTGGAAATACCACAAAGACTAATGGGGATAGTCACATGTCAGATAACATGGCTCCTAGTCATCTTAGTAATTTGAGGTTGGTTGATAATCACAGGGCAGGAAAGAAATGACAATATAAGACTTCGAACCAGAGCCACGTGGACCACCGGATAGCCACCGCCATAAATCTAGCCAGCAGGTTCACTTCTCCAAGGCTGATTGGCCAAGACGGGATGTGGTCCCAAAGCATGTCATATATGGAAGAAAGCAATTACCAAAGAATTATTAAGAGTAACTGTCAATACAGAGCTTGTGGGAGTTTTTTCAGTACTCTGCTATGTGTGTCTGTAGCTTTTTGTTTCTCCATTGTTTCAAGGAAGGGATCCGTGTATGTTTCTTTTTTTGTAATTATGATGCAGGTGTGTTTTCTTGGGGTATACCCAAAATGTTGTATGGGAAGTTTCTTTTTGATAACAGGCTATGTGCCTTACCGGATGTAATGGCTTTGGCGGCATGTAGATTTTACATATATAGGATCCTTAGTAAGGACATGTTCATCAACAACCCTGGGCTGATTTTTGTAAAAGGTTTTGGGTCAACTTGTAAAACCCGGTATTAATGCTATAGTATCTTATCTACCAAAAAAAAAGTATCCATCCAATTTTTTTCTAGTTTCCACCACCCATCTTAAAATCTCTAGATCAATCGATTTTTTTAAATTTTTTTGTAGTGAAAAATCATCTAGTAGTGAGAATGCAGTAAATATTAAGCCTAGGTCATTGGCCTCAATGTACTTATAATATTTTTTTACCATTGTCTTTTAATATCTATGCACAATCTCCAAATTACTTTTCCTCTTAGAGATAAGTTGTGGTGGTAGAGAAATATAACTAAATAACAAGGAGCTTTAGGCTACCCCATTGGACCAAAAAATATTGCTACATAAAATGAGGAGTGTCAAGGAGTATGTTGAAGTCCATTGATGACTAAGCTATGTGGATATCTAGTAGTGTTTTTTTTAAATTGTTTTGTAGTGCAAAATCATCTAGTAGTGAGAATGCAGTAAAGATTAAGCTTAGGTCATTGGCCTTAATGTACTTATAATATTTTTTTCCATTGTATTTTAATCTCTATGCACAATCTCCAAATTACTTTTTCCCATAGAGATAAGTTGTGGTGGTAGATAAATATGACTAAATAACAAGGAGCTTTAGGCTACCCCATTGGACAAAAAAATATTTCTACATAAAATGAGGAGTGTCAAGGAGTATGTTGAAGTCCATTTATGACTAAGCTATGTGGATATCTAGTAGCCCTAATATATAAAATGACTTTTACTATAGGTAAACTAATGCCTATTGGTAGAGCCTTTTGATACCTTACCTGAAGAAGCAAGATTTCCCCTTCAATTTTAGTATCCCACTGGAGCTTGATAAATTCAAGGAGGATGAATAGATGGTAATGTCAAGGATATCCATAGTCATAGGGGAAAATAGTGATAATAAGATATATAAGGAACACATAGACCTATTTTATACCATACAAACCTACTTGGGACACTCCCAAATGATTAACTATGCCAATAACATATCTAAAAAAATGGACAAACAACTAAAAGTTTTTAAGGAATAGAGGAATTTCACCTATACATCCTACATGATTTAGTTCTAGAAGAAAAATTATTTCCCCACCTTCTAGCTATACTAGATAGAAAAGGATCGACAACCTATGAGCATAATGGAGTGTATAAATGTACAATGTTTAGAAGCAAAAAATACTCCTTACTACTTCTATTTCAAGGTGTGTGAGGTCATAATGGAGATATTAAAAGTAAATGTGCCTAGATTGATAGATAATGTATGATAACTATTAATAGATGGCAAGTTACCTAGAAGATATTTCTACTTGGAAGGGCCAAATCCTTCATCTACTCTTATGGATTCTCAACCATGCCCTTTGAGTTGCCTACACAAGTCCAAAAATACATGTTTATTTGGAATATTTAAGGCAACTTGACTATGTGGATTTGAAATACTTTAAAGGGTAGAAGAAAACCTCCTTCAAACCCACTCAAGTATCAAATCATGGACATTACCCCTAAGCTACATATATTTCATTTGATGGTTGAGGAAATATTATGAGATATGGGTCTTGAACAACTTAAATACCACGAGGCCTATGACCCAAACAGAATATTTGAGAAAACCCTTAGAGACAAGAATCTAGATACCTTTTTTCCCATAAAAAGAGGTATAAAATTCAATAATAAGCAAACCTAGATGATAAAATAGCCCTTGCCATTCTAGGAACCACTTGTGGGTATGAATATGAAATTCAAAGTTGGTATGAAAACCCCCCAAAGTGGCATACATTTTACAAGTATAAGGATGACTTCAAAATAGATATCAAGTTTAATCATATAAGGTTGGGGGTACTCTAAAATCTAGGGTATATAGATAAGATAATTCTTGTGTGCTAGATAATGAGGTACAAAATGGACACAATGACCAAATCCATAAGGGATGGTCCCTTTGATGCCAAAGGTTTTGTCACCTATGATAAAAGTAACCCCAAAGGTATGAAAAAGGATTAAAATCATCATGGAAGTGATGGCAAGAACCCAAATCCCTCGTAAAGAAAACATATAATACAAGTAATATTACATCAATGAATCTAGCATTAGTCAATTCACTAGTTAGGTAAATGGAAATAAAAGGGTAAAATAGGTTTGATAATTATAGGTATATGTTTGGATATGTGGCCATGATAGAATAGAGGTAATAATAATGACGAAAACTTAACTCAAGGAGGTGGAAATATATCAAGGAGGCTTTTAATATAAGATTGGAATTTCTAGTCTAGTGGTAATGACTGCACACACTCCTACTCCATTTTAACCATCCATCATCCCCCTTCTCTATATTGTTATTTATTCTTTCATATCCACTCAACTTTATCTCAATACCATTTTTTATTCTCATTTATTCCCCTTCTCATATTTTTGCTATACTTATATCACCATTCACTAGTGCAACACCTATTTCCCTAGGAGGCATCTTGCCTCATAGTTATCGAAGAGGTATTCTACCTCCAATGGTTATATTCATAGTGGAAATAACTCTCATCACTTAATTCTTATCTCCCCTCATCCTATCCATCATATCATATATACTAGTTCCATGCACCATGCCTTACCTCTCTGCTAATTTGGTAGAAATAATATCACATCCTACTCCTACCACTTCCACTACATTTTCCATTGTTACCACTTGATATGATCCTCTTGTTTTTACATCAACCTCCATATGTCCATTGTCCCAAGTGTATAAAATTCTCTTGTAGTTAACAATGCCCATCACCCTTGCTCAAGTAGCTAAGTCTATAAGAGCTCCTCCATTGACAATTGAATAAAGGGCTTGGATAAAGCTATGCATACAAGGCTAGATAAACTAAAATTATCAAAGCATTAGAAATTATTTCCATTGCAAAAAAAGTTGTAAGTAGTATAAATACCCTTGGTAATATTTTATCTGTAACTATCAAGAAAGAGGGACAAACTGTACTTTTCTAAGGCAACAAAAACCAATCCCACAAAGGTAGCATTGGTTCCTATTGACTTGATTGCTAAAGTATCCCAACTAGATCTAGAGAATATGGATCCCTACCAATTGTTCTAGTTGGCTAACCAAATCACACTTGGTGTAATGATAAAATATGACTGACTAATAGTTGAGGATGAAGCAACACAGATCAAGAATAGGAAATTGAAAGCAAATTTGGCATAGTTAAGGGCAAAAAAGGATCAAATCTAGCAAGAGAAGGAAGGGCTAAAGAAGGAGGTTATCAAGAATGATTAGTTGAAGAAAAAATTGAGGACCTTGAATTCCAAATTTTCAATATTGAAGAATTCATGCAAGAGATGACAAAAGAATAGAGTAGAATTCTAGAAATCCTGGAGTAGAAAGACCAAAAGATCAAGTATTTGGTAGTCTCAAATCCTAAAGAAATAGTTGTAGATCTAAAGTTAGCATAAGAAATTTAGAGGTTCAAGGAATTTTGGGTTTAGACAAAATAGGAAATAGGGAATGCATTTGAATAATTTTGATTCACCTCCTTTATGGAAGAGCCTAGAATAGGTGGAAAACCCATCAAACATATAGAAGGAAAATTATCCAGAGGGGGGAATATCAAGAAGTACTCAAAATACTTGCATTAATGACCACATGTAGGTAAAAAAGTAAGTAAAATATCACAAATAATTAGTCAAGAAGCTAAAAAAAATCCTATATGTGCAAAGGAACCTAAAAAACCTATAAATAAAACTTTGCATCCTTGAAAACCTACATGCAAAAAATAGATAAACAGATCCAAGGGTTGATTTTTTTTGGAATGCAAAATAATTTTTATGACACGAAGCACCTCCTATATGATTATGTCATTATAACTATGATTGAGGAAGAAAAAACCAAGCCAACCAAGGTAATGTAGCTAAAACATATGAGAAATTGAATCCAATTCATGCCAAATTTAAGGTGCTATGTTCCAAGGGAGAAGAGCTATCAAAATATCTATTTAAAAATATGATGAGGAATCTAGAATGCCTAAAGACAGTTAGTTTTTGGATGTCATGAGTGGAAGAATTTCTTGGGGCTTCTGCCATTGAAGATCATCTAAATATGAGATGATTTTAACAATTTTACAATGTAGATCCCAATTTTGTAGACTCCATGCCTAAGAATAAAGGTAGGATCTTGGATCATGTGCTAATTGAGCTTGTAATTCCTTGAATTTTCCATAAATATAGTACCTAAACACTACCTTTACAAAGTTCATCAATTTTGAAGGACAATATAGCAGTAGAGATTAGATAGTGGAAAACATCTCAAAAATGTCAAAATTTGGCTAAGTATTAATAGGGACCAATTTGCTTGCAAAATTTTATTGATTGAATTAAATGAGAAATTATCTTGATTAAGGGGACTAATTTTATTGATAGAGTAATTCAGTCAAAAAATGGCCAATATACTTGCAAAACATGAGCGAATCATTTGAACAATCACAAAGATAAAATATGGTGTATATCTGAAGGCGAATCTTATAGAAAGCAACTTTTTGGTGTATAGTGGTACACCAAGTTATTTTGGAAGCATTATAAGCCTATTCTATGCATTTTAGAGGACTATAAAATTTGGAAATATAAAATTTTACTAAATTTACACCTAAATATTTACTGTTACTAGGTGTAATTGTTTCTCATCGTAGGTAATTTAGGGGTAAACTTTTGCTATATGGGCCTAGGGCCCTTCTTGCAACCATATTTTTGCCATGAGAATCCAAAGCTACACTATGTGAAATACACATGTGCTTTGTAATCATGAGGTTGTAAAAAATTAACAAGTCCTTATGCATCCCATTAGTAGCACCACCCTAATGGTATGCTAAGTGTGCAATAATTATGGCATGGCCCTTCTAGCGCAACTTATCATTCATTTATCAAGTTCATAGTCAAATGAATAGGTAGAAATTAATTTAATTTAAATTATCATGTGTTGATTGATCATATGCTATCTTCGCTATGGTGTTAAAGCCATATTTACTTTCATTTTTTTGCACTCTTAACTTCTCATAATTATTTTTGCACTTTACTTTTCATGCATTTTCCTTTTTGTACTTTATTTTCATGTAATTTAGTTTATATCAGTGATCTACATGAGGAAAACATGGAGCTGAATTAAATCTAAAGATTGAAAAAATCCATTTGTAATCTAGTTCAACCTTGTTGAAACTCGGATTGGGGGCATAAAACCTGATTTGGAAGTCAATACAATTCCTAGGTTCAACAAGGTTATCTAAATGAAAAACACATTTCAAGAGCTTGAATATCTAGAAATAAAATAAAAAATCATTTTTTGTTATAATTATAAATCTATCAACCTAACACACAATATAAATGCATAGAACAAAGAATAAAATATATTTAAATCACTCCTACAACATTTAAAAATTAATCAAGAAAATTATTTTGTCAATGGAGTTGTTTACAAATGATCATATTGTCGATATTTTGACCATGTTATTTTACACTCAAAGTTCAACTTAGTTCAATACTCAAGTTGAGTGAAGATGAAGTTAACGATAAAATTTAATATTCTATTTACTCCCCTTGTTTTATTAAATTTTGGCATTACCTACACTATCTTAGCAAATCTAATGCACACAAATTAAACACAAACTAAGCAAAGGTAAAGCATTCAAACCAATATCACTTTAATATAGATATAAATGAAATTCCATGAAATGAAAATATTTTATACTAATTTATATATGTAAAGCAAAATATCATAAGCTAATGTAGAAAGTAAAATCTTGAAACCCTAGCTTTCTAAGTTTCATATTTGAGGAAACAAGGTAAACAAGGTTTTGATAAAAAACTAGCAAAATGCAATAAAAAATAAAAAACCCCTAACAAATAAGCCCTAGCTTGAATTACACCAAGGAAAGATAACACTAGGAGTCCTATAAAGGGTTGATAAGTCTATAAAATCATGTCTTTGATATAAACAATACCTTTAATTGTAAAGTATTGATGGAGCATTCCATCCTTCTCCATTGGAGGGTATCAAACCAATGGTCAAGAATATTGAATATACCTACAACATCTAGGGAAATTGTATAGCCAATGGAAAACATTATACAATGGGAAAGGAAGGGAATTGGTTTTTTTATTTGGTACATGTCAATTGATAAATACATTTTGAGATGTCAAGAAATAGATTCTAGATTGTTTTCTCTAAAATGAGGAATGCTTTTGGGTATTTGTAGTCACCAAGAAATGGAAGTTTAATAAGATCTCCTTTGTATTTAAAATTTTAAACTTTAAATTAAAAATAAATTTTAAATTTGTATTTGAAAGGTTAAACTTTTAAATTCTTATTTAAAATTTTATTTACAATAATTTGGGGTTTTTGGTATGAAATAGCAAAAAGTTACACATTGCATCATGGGAAAAAGAGAACAATTTATGGAAGATAACAAAGTTTTTTGGCTGATTGTTTTTCCACCATCCCATCCAAGGACTAACAAAGTTAGCTAACCTTTGTTCCATAATTATGAGGACAAAGCTCTCCACAACCCACAAGTTAGTTGCTAGTGCTTTTTTTTAATTACATATAGTCCTTTTCTAAGAACCATAGGCAACACCATATGGGATAGTTAGTCATAAGTCCTTAGGAATAGAGAGAAAAAGAGCAATAAGTGATAGAAAAATTAAAAATAATAATATTCCATCTAAAATTTGTCAATTTTGATTCTACTATATACACAAAATGTATTATTAAAATAAAAAACAAAATAACAATAAAATAATATATGCATGGAGAATTTTTTACCTAACACTTACGTTGGTGTGCTCGTTGAATTTTTTGATAGATGGAATTGTTGATTTATTATCTCGTATAGTGATATATGAATTAGACCTACAAAAATCCAAAAGTGACAAAACAATTATCTAAGTAGACTAGGTGATGGAACTTGGTGCCCTATGTTGTACTATATTAGCATATTTTTACATCATTCTTCTTTTCATGAGATGTCCATTGACTCACATAAATTTTGTACTAGGACATTCGTTCTTATATGAGATAATTCTTTTGGCTCCCATATTTATTTATGAATTTCTTATAGATGACATGAGCCACTTGGATATCATCCTTTATGTATTATTTTTCTTTTGAATGACATGATCATTTGGCTACCATCATCCTTTTATTATTTCTTTTCTCTTGCAAAATGTTTGTGACTTTCATTTACATGTTTTGCATGATAAAACATGATTTCACCATAAAAATTCCAAATATGCAATAAATTTATGGATTTCAAGAGTTCATGCATTGTAACCTACATGGAGCAAGAAGTTTCCATAAAAGAGAACAATACATACCTCTACTATAGATGGAAAAATAGAATCTAAATATATTCAATAACAAAATAAAAAATTATGCACTACAATATGCCTTGGAACACAAAAAAGGTGTGCCCCATCATACTATAAAATTTTATGCATTGTACTATATATGGAGTAAGAAAATCCCATCAGAGAGAACAAGACATGCCCCAATATATAGGGAAAGGAATATTCTAGAGATATTCAATAACAAAAGCACAATTTTTTTACTGCAACATACACAAAGCAAGAAGTTCCATAATAGAAAACAAGTTATGCACTATAAAGGAATAAAAATTCTAAAAATATTAAAAAATAAAAGGGCAAGTTATGCACTATAGCTTGTCTTGGAGCATAAATTTCTTGTAGGAAGGAACAAGGAATTTACCCACCATAGTGTAAAATTTCACACACTATAGCATACAAGGAGTAAGAAGTTGCTATAAAAGAGAACAAGACATGCCCCTATTATGTTGGGAACAAAGTACAAATATGAAATATAGTCAATATAATTTATTAACTTGCATTACAATTCACATCATGTACAACATATTTAATGTACAACCAATTTGGTACATCAACCTCTATATGAGAATGAACTTCCTTATAAAAATGAGCAAATTAAAAAATTAAACCATATAGGCATACATAAACTAGATAATATAAATAATGCTAGCATAATATGATCAAATATTATAATATAAGGCTAACATCCTCCCTTATTATATCATTTGTTATAGTAAATAAATATGACTACCCCCCATTACTTTTGATTTTTTTCCTAGGGTGGTAGTATGTAATTGTATTCTAGCTTTGGCTTTGGATTTGATGTTGGCTCTAGCTCCGGCTCTGGTTCTCTCTAGCTCTAGATTTGGAACTAGCGTTGGTTCTTCTAATTCTATGTAATTTCCACTTGGTCTCTCACTTTGGTTTATCTTAGGGTCTACCTCTAGGTTATTGTCTTAGGGTCAACCTCTAGGTTATTATCATAGGGTTGTTTCCTCTGGGTCATTACCTTCTAGTCATCACTAGACTAATTCATTGCCTCTAGGTCACATCTAGGTCTCTACCTTTAGGTCATTGCCTTTAGGTTGCCTTTCAAAATATCCAATTTTTTTATCGCTACTCTAATTTTTGTCATTCTTTAAATATGATATCCCATCATCACAATGATCTTCCACACCAATTTAAGTGTCATTATAAATATCTCAAACACAATAATTATCACAATCAATTCTAACAATATGGCCTTCATTATGGACAAAACAACTACTTTCTACACAATATTTATCTTCACAAAAAACCTTCAAATCACTGGTTTCCATGTTATATATTTCCCTTGTAAAGGATATCTTGTGTCACAACTCACATTTTCTACTATAGGATCCAAATAACAAGTATCACAACACACACCATTTTGGGATTTAAATCACCTATATCACAACTGATATTTTTCCTTTGAAGATCATGAGTAGAGTACTTTTTTATACAATTTGTATTACGAGCATGTTCTTTCCTCTAGATAAATCCACTTGTGTCACAACAAACACTTGATATCATGGGTTTATACTTTAATTTTTTAATTATTTCTTCTTGCCTTGACTTCACTTTAAGTACATTAACAATGAGTAATGCCATATATATTATTTTTCCTACAATTAACATTAGTGTTAGCTTTTGGAGCTTTAAAGGAATTACAATAACAAGTATTGACATAAGCATGCAATGTTATAACTATGATAATGACAACTTAACATGCTTGAAAATATGATAAAAAACTTCGTACAATGCTCTATAAATGCTCATATAAGAAAGCTCATGAAAATTATAATGCTCCTCTAATGGAGTTTACAACTACTCCATATTAATAAAATGGAGCTACATTGTGACTACTACTACTCTAACCTATGCACTCCACAACTCCTCTCTCAAACACTCATAATGAGGCCTTTATATAGAAATATTTATTCCTTACCTCTTACTCAATCCTAAGTGAAGAACACAAGCTTATACTGAGAGGGGGGTGAACAGTATAAGACCACTTTTTACTTTTTCTTTCAATTCAATATTATGCAGTGTATAGATAGCAGTATCAATAGCAGTAATCAAAGCAATGCACAAAACACCATACACAATAGAGACACCACAATTTACGTGGTTCACCCAATGTGGGCTACTCCACGGAGAAAATATTTTACTAAAATTTTCTCAATCAATCTCTTTTGGGAATCCTTCCCAATTACAATGTTTATGGACCTCTGTCCAAAGGAGATGTTGATCCCCTAATCTCAAGTTCGTGGATCTCTTCCACAGGAGAACTCTTTCCCCTTCTGCTCTGGCTAGTGATCTTCTAGAAGACTTTGTCTCTCTACTGCACTGACTGGTGGATCTCTCTCCACTTGAAGACTCCTCACTCAGATCTATCTTCAATTGTCCTGGCTGTTGGATCTCTATCCACTGAGACTCTGTCCTCTGTACTCTGTCACCTCCAAAGCTCTATCTCAATACTATACTAAACATAGTTCAATCGGTCTAGCACAACTCTGCTCAATATCTTGCACTAAACATAGTACATTCGGTCTAGTACAATTCTGCTCAATAGGTCCACATAGAACCTACTCAAATATGCTCAATAGGTCCACACAAAACCTACTCAAATATGCTCAATAGGTCCACATAGAACCTACTCAAATATTCTCAATAGGTCCACACAGAACCTGCTCAAATCTCTCAATAGGTCCACACAGAACCTGCTCAAATATGCTCAACAAGCTCACTCAGAACTTGTCCAAATATGCTCAACAAGCTCACTCAGAACTTGTCCAAATATACTCAACAAGCTCACTCAGAACTTGTCCAAATCTGCTCAATAAGTCCTCTCTAGGACTTGCTCAAATCTGCATAGCAAGCTTCCACAAAAGCTTACTCAAAATCAGTCCACAAGCCTTCTCAAAGACTTGTCTCAAATCTTCTTAACAAGCTCACACAGAACTTGTCCAATCTCATAGAATCATAAAGAGAATTGTTAGAGACTCAATATGTTCTATACTTAATGCTCAATCAATATCTCAATTCAATCTCATAGAAGCATAAAGAGAATTGTTAGAGACTCAATATGTTCTATACTCAAATCCCAATCTCAACTCAAATCAATCTCATAGAAGCATAAAGAGAATTGTTAGAGACTCAATATGTTCTATACTCAAATCCCAATCTCAACTCAAATCAATCTCATAGAAGCATAAAGAGAATTGTTAGAGACTCAATATGTTCTATACTCAAATCTCAATCTCAACTCAAATCAATTATAAAAAAAACATCTAAATCTCATTCTCAACTCAATTTAGATATAGAATAGTTTGTTTCATGGAACTTGAACAACCACATGCATCCACTTGACTAGGCTCAATCAACTCTACTCAACCAATCACCTCAATGAACAACCCTTTCTCACAAACCCTAGTCCAAGCATGTATCAACCAACTCAAAATATTTCCAACAATGTTTCAACAACAAATCTCACATAACAATGATACTCATGTTCTTCTCTAACTCAAGTTCAAGTTCTTTGCATAACCAATTGGCTTCAACAACAATGCTTATAAAACAAGGTTTAATCACAACTCTCAAACCAGAAAACCTTGAAGCATTTAACCAATCACTTTCGAAAAGGAAACCACAATCAATCCTTTTCACTCCAAAGGTATTTTATAATCAACCACCATAATCAATCAATAGGAGAATGTGCCCATACCTTTTATGAAGATGAAGAAGCCTCTTTGGAAATCTGCCACAATCACAATATTCTTTTGCCAATCCTCACAAGGGTTAGAAGATCACAAAATAATCAACATTACTCCACTTCACAATAATATTCACCAAGGCTTTTAATTAGAAAACCTTCTTAAGAATTAATGCACAACTTCCTTATCACTCCTAAAACCACTTGTACCATAAAATAAAATAAATCAAAACATTGCATAACCTTGTCACTCCAAAAACCACTTATACCATAAAATAAAATAAATCAAAACATTGCATAACCTTGTCACTCCAAAAACCACTTATACCATAAAATAACTCAAATATTTTATATCCTTCCTTTCAACACTTTTGCACTTAAAAAAATAATCACAAAGCCTTCTTAGGCAATATCCCACATTAATCAAATATCAAACCTTAGCCATATGCAAAAATTAAATCCACTATACTCTCCGTGAAAGTCGACGCTTAACACAACCTTAGCAAATTCGAAATATTTCATGCACCCAAAAATTTTGGTGATCGAATTATGGCATACCTTGCAAAATGGCTTCGGGTGGTTTCGACCCCGCGTTCCTCCTCGTCGTGCGCCTTAGCGCACTCTCCGCCCACCGTGTGGGCTAGGCCTCCCACATGGAGGCTTTAAGCCTTTGAGACTTATATTTCTATCCTCTCCACCTATGCCTTGAAACTTGCTCCCTTGTTCCACGTGCAGTGCACAAACGAAATCGGAAGGGGGGAATCGACGATTGCAAAGGAGGGGATAATCGAATGCGGAAAATATTTCTTGTCACCTACTTGGTTGATAAAATCAACCCCTTTAAATATTCGAACCTTTGCATGATAAAATATATGACGTCGACGGACATGGCGGGAAAACTCTTTTATTTAATTTTAAAATTTAAATTTAAATTTTAAATAAATTAAAATTTAAACTAAACCTTTAAAATTAAATTTCTCCATCATCGGGGCACATTTTTCGATGAAACGAAAAGCCAACTTGGGTTTTAAGAAAAACCCATTTCAAATCTGCCATCCATGGTTTTAAATAAAACCTTTCCTTGCCTTCCTTGGTTTTCATAAAAACCTTTTGCTAAGCTTCCCTTGAAGCTCCTTTTGGAACCAAATGCCATGCATCCCTTCTTGAACCTTTGATCAAAACCTTTGCTTCTCATGAAGCTCTTTGTGGAGAAAAATCATAGTGCTTACTTACATAGGTCCTTTTGACATCAATGACAACTTTTAGCTTAGGGACTCAAAATGTCCAACAATCTCCCCCTTTGTCATTGATGGCAACCCATATTCATTTTACTGAAACCTGACCTTCTTTTCTGCTCCCCTGGCTCAATGCTCTCTCAAATATCAAATCTCTCCCCAATACACAAATCTCTCCCCCTTTGACATCAATGGCAAAGGGTCACCTTTGGGGCTCGGGGCTAAGAATGAGCCTCTTAGCTTAGCCCCTCCCCCACCTCCACATGAGGTGGTTAATTCTGGGGTGGGAGTATTTCTACTCCCCGAAAGCATAGATCTGTGCCTTTATCTTTCTCTCTTCTTCTGTGAGTCTTCTGAATCCTCTCACTATTTCTTTCCAAGTCATCATCCATGTTCCTGTCATCACTTATGTTCCTATTCCTGTTCTTGTTCTCATCCATGTTCTGTTCTTATTCTTGTTCTCATTCTTTTTAGTCTCTATTCCTGTTCATCTTCTTGTTCTATTCATATTTCTATTCTTGTTCATATTCTTGTCCCTGTTCATGCCTATTTTTAGAATATTTTCTCTACACCATCTTGCTATGTGACCATCATTATTGCACTTATAACACTTAATGTTATTATTCCTTGGATGTGCAACTATCTTAGGATTTCTCCTAGTGAAGCCATATCCTCTTCTATCATTAATCCTGCAATTCATTGCCTTGTGACCAAAACCATTGCATGAGTAGCAATAACCTTGGAAAAGTTATTCTTTTCCATATACTTATCTTTCATGAGTCCTACACTGTGAAGCCATGTGTCCAAACCTGTGACATGAATAGCATCTTCCATTGAAGCCTCCTTGTCTTGACCTCATTGGTCTCCTATTCTGATTGTTGTTCCATCTGTATCTTCTTTGTGCATTGTTCCTCTCTTTGTTGAACTCTTGGTTGTCCAACTCATCCTCTGATGTCCCACTTACACTTAAACTATCTTCTTCTGATGTATCTTCTTCTAAAGTTTCTTCTTCATCAAGACTTGAAGTAGATTCTTTTTCCTATTTCTTTTGAGCATTTCCAAAGCCAAGACCTGTTGAACATGATGTTCGTTGTTGTCCATAGATGAACTTATCCAAGTTCTTAGAGCTATTTGTGAAACTCTTCATCTTGATCTTGGAGTCCTTTAAATCTTCTTTTAGAGTAGCCACTTCTTGTGCTAACTTCTCACATTCCAAAATATTTGCTTCTAACTTATCCTTGAACTTGCTTGCCTTAGCCTTTGACTTTTCTAAATCCTCTATGAGCAATAATATTTCTTCATCACATTCTTGAAACTGATTTTCAAGCTTAGAGTGTTGCTTTCTAACCTTCTTTACTATGTCAAGGGCATAGATAAGTTCTCCCTTGAGATCATAGCCATTCTCTATTGAATATTCCTCTATTTTTTTACCTTTGTTCATATCATTACTTCCTTTTGGCTTGTCTTCTATAGGATCATCTTCTTTATCTTCCAAAGCCATTAGAAGATTCTCATCTGGTCTTTCAAGTGCATCTTCAAAATCATCATCACTGAAACTATAACCATCCCTAGTGCAATCATCTTCAAGATGTCCAAATTTACCACATCTAAAACACTTGAGAATAACTGGAGTCCTTTTCTTAACTGGATCTTTCTCTTTAACCATAAATAGGACTTCATCTCTATCATTGTCTGAAAAACTAGCATCACTATCAATTGAGTACTTACTTGCATTTTTCGCATAGTAGCTTCTCTTTTGTCTCTGGAAGAACTTCTTTCCTTGTCTGCTTTGTCCATCCTTGCTTTTCTTTTGGTACCTGTGTCTTTCTGATTCCCTGTATCTGTGGTCCTATTTTTCTTCATCATTGTTGCCTTTTGGCTCTTTGCATTCTGTTGCATAGTGTCCATACTTTCCACAATTGAAACATTTGATAGATCTTAGATCTATGGGTCTTCTAGAATCTCTATCTCTTCTACCATAATTTGCTTCTTCATCACTGGATGATTCACTACTCGATTCTATCTTCTTTCCATTTTTATTTTTGTCTACTTTGAAAGCAACTTCTTTCGGAGGAATAGGATCTTTTGTTCTTATCTCAAAAGTAGTAAGCATGCCAAGCAAAGAATTCCTTGTCAAAGAATCACTATCAATTGATGTTTCTATAGCAGAAACCTTTTCACTATACCTTTTTGGAAGAGTTCTCAAGATCTTATCACAAGCATCAGATTCATCAACCTTCATTCCCAGACCTTTCATCTCATGTACAAGTTCATCAATCTTACTGAGATAGTCATGAATATTTTCATCATCCTTCATTCTTAAGTTCTCAAATTCTCCTTTGAGATTTCTGATCTTAGCCATTCTGACTCCTTTATCTCCTTCATATATTTCATGCAGAAGTTCCCACATTTCTTTTGTTGTTTTACAATCCATAACCTTCATAGATTCTGATCTATGCAATCCTTTTATAATTGCATTCATGGCTCTTGAGTTTGCATGCATTAGAAGCTTACCTTCCTTATCTATAGGAGGATTGACTATTGAATCGTATCCAAGTTCCACTGCATCCCAAACTTCATTTCCAAGTGCCATCAGGTAAAATCTCATCAGCATACACCAATATAAGAAGTCACTTCCATCAAATACTAGTACTGCATTATTGAAGGGTCCATCTCTTTGATCCTTTTGATCCATTGTGTTCTTAGACCACTTTTCCTTCAAGCTGTCAAACTCTTTTGAAGGAACCCGCTCTGATACCAATTGAAGAACACAAGCTTATACTGAGAGGGGGTGAACAGTATAAGACCACTTTTTACTTTTTCTTTCAATTCAATATTATGTAGTGTATAGATAGTAGTATCAATAGCAGTAATCAAAGCAATGCATAAAACACCATACACAATAGAGACACCACAATTTACGTGGTTCACCCAATGTGGGCTACTCCATGGAGAAAATATTTTACTAAAATTTTCTCAATCAATCTCTTTTGGGAATCCTTCCCAATTACAATGTTTATGGACCTCTATCCAAAGGAGATGTTGATCCCCTAATCTCAAGTTCATGGATCTCTTCCATAGGAGAACTCTTTCCCCTTCTGCTCTAGCTAGTGATCTTCTAGAAGACTTTGTCTCTCTACTGCACTGATTGGTGGATCTCTCTCCACTTGAAGACTCCTCACTCAGATCTATCTTCAATTGTCCTAGATGTTGGATCTCTATCCATTGAGACTCTATCCTCTATACTCTATCACCTCCAAAGCTCTATCTCAATACTATACTAAACATAGTTCAATCGGTCTAGCACAACTTTACTCAATCTCTTGCACTAAACATAGTACATTCAATCTAGTACAATTCTTCTCAATAGGTCCACATAGAACCTACTCAAATATGCTCAATAGGTCCACATAGAACCTACTCAAATATGCTCAATAGGTCCACATAGAACCTACTCAAATATTCTCAATAGGTCCACACAGAACCTACTCAAATATCTCAACAAGTCCCACACAAAACCAACCTCTCAAATATCTCAAAGTCCACAAAACTTGCTCAAATATCTCAACAAGCTCACTCAAACTTGTCCAAATCTGCTCAACAAGCTCACTCAAAACTTGTCCAAATCTGCTCAACAAGCTCACTCAAAACTTGTCCAAATCTCTCAATAAGTCCTCTCTAGGACTTGCTCAAATCTGCATAGCAAGCTTCCACAAAAGCTTACTCAAAATCAGTCCACAAGCCTTCTCAAAGACTTGTCTCAAATCTACTTAACAAGCTCACACAGAACTTGTCCAATCTCATAGAATCATAAAGAGAATTGTTAGAGACTCAATATGTTCTATACTTAATGCTTAATCAATATCTCAATTCAATATCATAGAAGCATAAAGAGAATTGTTAGAGACTCAATATGTTCTATACTCAAATCCCAATCTCAACTCAAATCAATCTCATAGAAGCATAAAGAGAATTGTTAGAGACTCAATATGTTCTATACTCAAATCTCAATCATCAATCTCTCAACTCAAATCAATATAGAATAGTTTGTTTCATGGAACTTGAACAACCACATGCATCCACTTGACTAGGCTCAATCAACTCTACTCAACCAATCACCTCAATGAACAACCCTTTCTCACAAACCCTAGTCCAAGCATGTATCAACCAACTCAAAATGTTTCCAACAATGCTCAACAACAAATCTCACATAACAATGATACTCATGTTCTTTTCTAACTCAAGTTCAAGTTCTTTGCATAACCAATTGGCTTCAACAACAATGCTTATAAAACAAGGTTTAATCACAACTCTCAAACCAGAAAACCTTGAAGCATTTAACCAATCACTTTCGAAAAGGAAACCACAATCAATCCTTTTCACTCCAAAGGTATTTTATAATCAACCACCATAATCAATCAATAGGAGAATGTGCCCATACCTTTTATGAAGATGAAGAAGCCTCTTTGGAAATCTGCCACAATCACAATATTCTTTTGCCAATCCTCACAAGGGTTAGAAGATCACAAAATAATCAACATTACTCCACTTCACAATAATATTCACCAAGGCTTTTAATTAGAAAACCTTCTTAAGAATTAATGCACAACTTCCTTATCACTCCTAAAACCACTTGTACCATAAAATAAAATAAATCAAAACATTGCATAACCTTGTCACTCCAAAAACCACTTATACCATAAAATAAAATAAATCAAAACATTGCATAACCTTGTCACTCCAAAAACCACTTATACCATAAAATAACTCAAATATTTTATATCCTTCCTTTCAACACTTTTGCACTTAAAAAAATAATCACAAAGCCTTCTTAGGCAATATCCCACATTAATCAAATATCAAACCTTAGCCATATGCAAAAATTAAATCCACTATACTCTCCGTGAAAGTCGACGCTTAACACAACCTTAGCAAATTTAAAATATTTCATGCACCCAAAAATTTTGGCGATCGAATTATGGCATACCTTGCAAAATGGCTTCGGGTGGTTTCGACCCCGCGTTCCTCCTCGTCGTGTGCCTTAGCGCATTCTCCACCCACCGTGTGGGCTAGGCCTCCCACGTGGAGGCTTTAAGCCTTTGAGACTTATATTTCCATCCTCTCCACCTATGCCTTGAAACTTGCTCCCTTGTTCCACGTGCAGTGCGCAAACGAAATCGAAAGGGGGGAATCGACGATTGCGAAGGAGGGGATAATCGAATGCGGACAATATTTCTTGTCTCCTCCTTGGTTGATAAAATCAACCCCTTTAAATATTCGAACCTTTGCATGATAAAATATATGACGTCGACGGACATGGCGGGAAAACTCTTTTATTTAATTTTAAAATTTAAATTTAAATTTTAAATAAATTAAAATTTAAACTAAACCTTTAAAATTAAATTTCTCCATCACCGG
Organism: Wollemia nobilis; assembly: GCA_028583015.1. NCBI lineage: Eukaryota > Viridiplantae > Streptophyta > Pinopsida > Araucariales > Araucariaceae > Wollemia > Wollemia nobilis. The sequence goes on from JAQPPZ010016361.1 coordinate 2,359,549, forward strand.
GGCACCTTTTTCGATGAAACGAAAAGCCAACTTGGGTTTTAAGAAAAACCCATTTCAAATCTGCCATCCATGGTTTTAAATAAAACCTTTCCTTGCCTTCCTTGGTTTTCATAAAAACCTTTTGCTAAGCTTCCCTTGAAGCTCCTTTTGGAACCAAATGCCATGCATCCCTTCTTGAACCTTTGATCAAAACCTTTGCTTCTCATGAAGCTCTTTGTGGAGAAAAATCATAGTGCTTACTTACATAGGTCCTTTTGACATCAATGACAACTTTTAGCTTAGGGACTCAAAATGTCCAACACTAAGACTCATGTACATGTGGACTACATGCATATTTACATCATTACACATTCTAACACTTGTGCATTTATTAAATTAATCTAATAAACTATTTATCTCCTAATCCTAATATAAATATGTACCCATGAAGGTACATTAGTAAAGAACCAAATGATATAATATATTCCAACACCCCCTTGTATTACATTATTTGGTTTTTGAAGACTTTAGTGTTCAACATGGATCTACAATCTGGAATTGAATTTTGTATTCTTCTTCCTATTCAAATAAGTAGTTATTATCTTCATAAGAATATATCTTTGCTGATAGAGCTTTAATTCCACGTTCATTTGTAGGTTCTTCCATTTCTTCAACTTCTTGAATATTTTGGGCAATGTGTCCTTTATGACTTCCTCCATGATATTCTAGTTGAGGGTATTGATTCTGAGAAGAATATATCCTCTAGAACTGTTGCTTTTGAGGTTGATAATGCTTTGGATGAAATATCCTATTTTGTTGATTCCCATAGGATGTTTGATTTTCTTGACTCTTATTCGTTGGATTGAATCTGCGGTATTGTGCCCTTTCTTTCTACATATTTGGCAGTATCTATTGTTTCAAGATCTTCATCCTTTTGAGGATGATGATGCCATATTTCCCTATGGATTGTATTTTATCACCAAATAATTGTTAATAATCTCATATTTAACTATATTTTCTACCTCATATTCTCGGAGAGCATTGACTAACTCATCAAAAGAAATATCTTTAATTAAAATTTGTGAGGTAACTAGATGCTTGTAACTATTTGGAAGTCCTCTCATGGTCACTTGAACAAGAAATTTATCCTTGACCTCTTCTCCTAATGTTAATAATTTTCCTTTGATATCTGCTACCTTCCTTAGAAAAGGCTCTATACTTTCACCATTTTGTATTTTTAAGGAATGTAATTGAGTTTGAAGATTTAAAAGGGTAGCATTATTTTTTCCTTCAAATATTTTCTCTAAGGATTTCCAGGCCTCTGTAGATATTTTTTCTGAATTGATATACAGTTGTATTTCATCTATGATAGTAAAGGTTATTATCATTAATTCCTTAGCATAAATTTATTTGAACTTCTATATTTCTATATCATCTGAATCTGGTTTAGTTTTTGTTCCTATAGTAATTTCCCAGAGTTTCTCAAATTTCAAGATGGCCTTCACTTTGTTTTTCCATGGGAAATAGTTTGGACCTTTAAGTAGTTGATATTATGTAAGAATGAACTTATTTAATGTCATTATGGTTCTAGTAGGCTACCTTATGACTCCCTAGTGATTAGAATAATGTTTAACTTCTATCACTTGCAATTAAGTATTCACTTGTAGAAATATTTTAGAAAAGTTCAATATATTTAGTTGGATTGTTTGTGTCCTTCTAACTCAATATTCCAACTATAATTTTAATACAAGCAATATATTAATCTCTTAAACTATTATTCAATGCAATTATAGGTTTCTAAATCTTCTAGAAATTCATTTGAAGTAATATTTCTTATATCTCCTTAATTAGAAGTTTTAGAAATACTAAGTATTTGCAAATTAAGTTTTACTAATCCTTTTATCTCCTTGAATATAAGATTTGAAAATATTTTGAAGCAATAGACATAGTTTAGATGATTCAAATTTTAACTTCTTTCTTCACGTAACTAATAAATATTCTAGATATTCTTTCAACACCTTATTACTCCTAAAACTAATATCTCTAGTTATAGAGTGTAGTTGATATCAACCTGAATAAACATGCAGTATAACTTATGTATAATTCTCACCTTTCAAATTCTTGACTCTAATTTACAAGTTGATTGAAATGAATGTTGGTTGCTTCATATTTTCAAAGGTTTACTTATTCTTATCAATTTTTGAATGCTCTTGTTACTCTTTACTTTGCTTGTGCACTTTCTCCTTGATGTAGATACGTTGGTTTGCTTTCCTTTCTCCAACCACGAGCTTGCTGAATATGTGCCTTGAAATCACTCTATATCTTTGACTATTACGTGCGCTATTCTCCACTTCAATGCTGGTATTCTTTCGATGATTGGTCATGCCTTTCCTCCTTGTTAATCATACCCTTTTTCTAGTTTCTCTATCACTTTATGTGCTCTCTAAAACAAGGATTCTCTCCTTACTTTCAATGCTATCTTAGCTTCTTTTTAATAGCTACATACGTGAAGCACCATTTTTAATATTAATCCTACGTAGAATGGGAACTGCCAAGTGGCACTTACTTTCTCTAATGGTTCTTTTTGCACCTTCTCCCAACACCTATGACAAGTGGTGCTAAGTGTCTTACTCTTGCTTCCTCAATGTCTTGATAATTGGTGTTGTTAGCAATGCTTCAAAGAGAGTGTTATCAAATGATATGCTTCAAATATTCCTTTTCCCTAGGTGCTCAAATTGGTTTTAACAACATGGCAAGCTTCTTATTATTTGCATGTGATGGCTCCTTCCAAGTGATGTAATATTCCTACTTTTTTTCCTTATCTTCCTTGGATTTGTTTATGCTGGAAATTTTGAGTATTTTGGTTTTCATTGATGTCAAAGGTAAAATGATTGAAAATCATCTTCTAGGTTGAAATATTAAAATTGCAAGGCAAATACCTCCATTGAAAAAGGAAGACAAGGTAGACAAAGCTCCTTTGAAAAAGGTTCATTATTTGCAAGGTTGAAGAAGTTCCCAAGGCAAAAGACAAAGGTTTTAAAAAGATTAATTATAATATTTAAATTAAAAGTTTAAATATTATAATAATAAAAATTTGAATTTCCTTTGGCGCCAAAATTCAAATATTCTTTATATGTTTTTCCTAAGTCAAAGTGCATATATAAGGTGGAGCCAAAAATCATTTGAGGTGGTGTGTGAGATTAATTGGCATCGATTTATTTACTTCGTCCTTTCACAAAGCATAGCACACGGTGTTCGAACGAAGGCAGTAAGAGGGTAAAGAGGGATGCACGTGTTTTAAAGTAGGAAGACGATGCACAAAGTTCAAGTAGGAGCAGCGCATGTTAGTTTCCAACCGAGCGGGTAGCTCAGGTGGCAGGTAGACCCTGCGTAAGGCGTGGCACGGAGGAGGTCTCGAGATCGAGACTCGATGGTGACAGGTTGTTCGTATTTTTTTGATCAAAGGATCACGATGGTTTAAAGGGAATTTTGTGCATTGAGGTTCTTGTGTGGGTAGTTAGCCCACATGGTGCTCTAGCACGCGCTAGAGCGTGGGCTCCATGAGGTCGCGTACTCGAATCCCCATGACAGTAGAAGTGGTAAGGGCAAATTTTTATATAAATTTTTTTCTTGATTTTAGGGAGTCATAAGGGTTAGGTTTTGATTAAGTGTGCCATAAGGGTTGAGATTAATAAAGCATGTTTTTGCCATTAGGGAGTCATAAGGGTTAAGTTTATTATTTTTTTTTAGGGAGTCATAAGGGCTGAATTTAGTAAAGTTTAAATTTGCACTTAGGGAGTTATAAGGGTGTGAATTAATAAAATATTAAGTGCAAAGATATGTTTTAAAAAGCCTTCTATTTTGCAAAACACAAATAATAAGAGTGCTTTATATAGTTTTATTTTTGCAAAGTGCATAAATGAAAAATATGTTTTGCATGCAAGAATAGGAGTAATAAGGTGTAATAGTGGCTTGACATTTTGTTGTAATTCTTGTATGGTGAAAAGTGATTTTGAGGGTTTTTGATAAGTATTAATGCTCCTATATTTTGAGAAAAAGAAGAGTTATTGAAGATCATTTTCAGATTTCTTTGAGCACATATTTTTGAGAAGAAAGTTCATGTGGGTGTTTTGAAAAAGTACTTTTGCTATCTAACCCTTGAAGTGGCACTAGAAAGATCAGTTGTTTGTGAGACAGGTTTTTGAGGACATATCTTCATCAGAGAAAAATAAGAGGTATGGGCATATCATTCCTTGTTTAAGGTGTTTTGTTGAGTAAATGTTTCTAGAACATAAGGTGGAGATAAAAGGGTTGTTTGGTATGCATTGTTGAAAATATTTGAGTTAGGGTTTGAGACCTAATAACACATGTGCATCAATTGTTGAGAGAAAGTTGAAACAATTGCATTAGAGTTTGAGAACTACTTGTGCTTCATGATTGGAAATACTTAAGCTAGAGTTGAGAACCAAGTTTGTACATCATTGTGAAACCTTTTGAGCATTGGTTTGAGAGATATTGAAAGCAATTGTGAAAGTGTTTGAGATCAATATTGTGAGGGAAATTTGTGCATTAGTGTGGTTGATATTTGAGAGCAAATTTGCAAGAAAGATAGATCAGTTTTGTGAAGCAAGTTATACACTATTTTGATTTGATTTGAAAGGGATTTTGCAAGAGATAGAGATTGGATTAATTGAATGCAAGATTTGTGAATGTGAAGAACATATTGGGTATTTGATAGTACATATCATTCTCTATATGTTCCAGAGGTTAAACGAATTCTAAGTAGAATATGTCTGTTCCTAGTTGAAGAAAGCATTTCTGAAAGAGATATAAGCATTGTTTGTATGCAAGATTTGGAAATATTTGAGCAGGTTCTATGAGCAGTATTAAGGTAGATTTGAGCAAGTCTTTTGAGAAGGCTTGAAGATTGAGGTAGATTTGAGCAAGTCTTTTGAGAAGACTTGGAGCAGTTTGAGGTATATTTGAGCAAGTCTTTTGAGAAGACTTGAAGCACCTTTGAGGTAGATTTAAGCAAGTATTGTGAGAAGACTTGTAGTAGCTTTCAAGCATATTTGAGCAAGTCTTGTGAGAAGACTTGGAGTAGCTTTGAGGTATATTTGAGCAAGTCTTGTGAGAAGACTTGGAGCAAATTTGAGGTAGATTTGAGCAAGTCTTGTGAAGACTTGAAATAACATTGAGATAGATTTGTGAGCAGAGATAGAGCAGATTTGTGCTAACCTTGTGATGAGGTTTGATGCAGATTTGAGATAGAGTTGAGAGAAGGATTTGGAGCAGACCAGAGAGAGGATAGAGTTCTCCTATGGAGAGAGATCCACAAACCAGAGCAGAGGGGATAGAGTTCTCCTATGGAGAGAGATCCACAAACTAGAGCAAAGGGGATAGAGTTATCCTATGGAGAGATATCCACAAACCAGAGCAGAGGGGATAGATTTATCCTATGGAGAGAGATCCACAAACTAGAGCAAAGGGGATAGAGTTCTCCTATGGAGAGAGATCCACAAACTAGAGCAAAGGGGATAGAGTTCTCCTATGGAGAGAGATCCACAAACCAGAGCAAAGGGGATAGAGTTCTCCTATGGAGAGAGATCCACAAACTAGAGTATTGGGGATTGAGATCTCCTTTGGATAGAGGTCCATAAATATTGTAATAGGGAATTGATTCCCAAGAGATTTGTTGAGAAAATTTAGAAGAAATATTTTCTCCATGGATGTAACCCACATTGGGTGAACCATGTTAAATTTATGTCTCTCATGTGTGTGATGATTTGTGCATTACTTTGATTACTGCTATTGATATTGCAATTGATAACATTGGATAATATTATTTGGGAAAGAAAAGTAAAATTTGATCTTATATTGTTCACCCCCCTCTCAATATAAGCTTGTGTTCTTCAATTGGTATCAGAGTGGGTTCCTTCGAAAAATTCTAATAACTTGAAGGAAGATATTACAAGAACACAGATGGCATCTCAGAATGGATCTTCATAAAATAAGGCTCCATTATTTGATGGGAACAATTATGCCTTCTGGAGTATAAGAATGAAGACTTACTTGATGGCACAAGGATATGAGACATGGCAATCGGTTGAGGATGGGTTCACACCTACAACTACTCCTCCCACAGATAAAGATGGTAAGTTGTTACATGTGAATAATTCCAAGGCTATGAATGGAATCTTAAGTGGATTACGTGAAGCAGAATTTGTGAAAGTTATGCACTGCAAATCAGCAAAAGAGATATGGGATAAATTGAAGTAAACATATGAAGGAGATAAAAAGGTCAAGTTGGAAAAACTGCAAAACCACAAGAAAATGTTTGAAGATTTGAAGATGGAAGATGAGGAAGATATTGCTAAATACTTACTTCATGTGGATGAGGTTTTTAATACCATGCATGGACTTGGATTCAAAATTGAAGACTCCAGTGTTGCTCAGAAAGTATTAAGATCACTCCCTATGAGGTATGATGGAAAGGTTTCAGCTATAGAAGAGATGAGAGATATTGATAAGTTGACTATGGATGAGTTACATGGAATTCTCATAACTTATGAGATGAGAATAGTAAAGGATCCCAACTCCAAGAAAGAGGTAACTTTCAAAGCTTCAAAGAAGACAAAAGATAAGAAACCAAAATCAAGTGGTGAGTCAAGCAGTGATGAAGAAGCTAACTATGTGAGAAGAAACAAGGACTCAAGAAAGCACAAAGGTATGAAGACTATGAAATGTTTTAATTGTGGTAATTTTGGTCACTATGCATCTAATTTTCCACAAGCTGAAAGTAGTAGTAGTGAAGAGAAACAAGATCATAAGAAAAAGGAAGAAGGAAAATCCAGGCATGAAAAGAAAAATAGGTATGGTCAAGGCAAGCATGAAAATAAGTTCTTTCAAAGGCACAAGAAGAGTTTCTATGTTAACAAGGCAAGCAAGGCTTCAAGTGATAGTGATGAAAGACTCTCAGATAGTGAAGAAGAAGAGATTCTATTTTTGGTAATAGAAGAGGAAGAAAATGCTCCTGTTGAAGATAAAGTTGAAAAGTATGAAGATGCTCTTGGAGACCAAGAAGTAGAGAAAGATTCAAAAAATGAAGAGGAAGGCATAGTTAATCTAGAAGAAGAACTTATTGTTGCTCTCAGAGAATTGAAAAAGGTTAGAAAGTAGAATTCAAGACTAAAGGCTCAAGTTCAAGAACATGAGGAAGAAAAAGAAAAGCTTCTACAAGACCTAACAAACTCAAAAGCTAAGGCAAGGAGATTTAAAGAGGTCATGGTTGAAAAGTTAGAGGTAAAAGAGTTAGAATGTGAAATATTAGAACATGAGGTAGTTTCTCTAAGGATGGAAGTGAAATATTCTAAGGACAAGCTACACAGGTTTGGGAAAAGTTCAAAAACTTTGGATAAAATTATCAATGCACAAAGATCTTCATCTATCAAAATAGGACTTGGTTTTGAAGAAGGACAAGGGAAACAAGAAGAAGGGTCAAGCTCAAGCTCAAAAGAAGAGGAAGTTTCAGAGGAAGAGAGTGAAGAAGAAATTAAGACTTATGAGGATAAGTTGAAGAATAGAAGCTTCACTAAGAAAGGAAACAATGCACAAACAAGAAACAGGGATCATCATAGAGAAGGCAAAGAAAGGACTAAGAGACCAGAGGTTTCAAAATAATATTTCTTCAAAGGGCATTGTTTTTCATGTAATCATTTTGGTCACAAAGCTATGCATTGCAGGGTTCATGGAAAGGAGTATGGTTTCACTAAGAGGAATTTCAACTCATTCAAAGATGGATATTTCTTTCAAGGGTATTGCTACTCTTGTAATCACTTTGGTCATAAAGCGATCCACTACAAGGTTCATGATAGAAATGATTATGGCTTCACCAAGAGGAACTTCAAGACATTTACACCTTCCAAGAACTACAACATTAAGTGTTACAAGTGCAATAATCTTGGGCATAAGGCCAAGTGGTGTAGAACAGAGTTTCCAGAACTTCCAGAGACAAGCAAGAATAGGGACACTCAAAAGGATCAAAAGGGTATGGCTACAAAAATGTTGAAAAAGAAGGTTGACAAAGAAAAAGAGCATTGTATGCTAGGAGTAGAGATACTCCCACCCCAAAATTAATCACCTCAAGGAGAGGAGGTGGGGAGGGGGCTGAGCTAAGAGTCTTATCTTTAGCCCCAAAGGAGTCCCTTTGCCATTGATGTCAAAGGGGGAGAGATTTGAGTAAGGGGGAGAGCATTCAATCAGGGGAGCAGTTCCTCAGGGGAGCAGATTTGGAATCCAGTGGTAGGAAAAGGAATTTTTAGAAAGGGTTGCCATCAATGACAAAGGGGGAGATTGTTGGAAATTTTGAGTATTTTGGTTGTCATTGATGTCAAAGGTAAAATGATTGAAAATCATCTTCTAGGTTGAAATATTAAAATTGCAAGGCAAATACCTCCATTGAAAAAGGAAGACAAGGTAGACAAAGCTCCTTTGAAAAAGGTTCATTATTTGCAAGGTTGAAGAAGTTCCCAAGGCAAAAGACAAAGGTTTTAAAAATATTAATTATAATATTTAAATTAAAATATTAAATATTATAATAATAAAAATTTGAATTTCCTTTGGCGCCAAAATTCAAATCTTCTTTTAAGTGGCAAAGCGTCGATGTTTTTCCTAAGTCAAAGTGCATATATAAGGTGGAGCCAAAAATCATTTGAGGTGGTGTGTGAGAGATTAATTAGCATTGATTTATTTACTTCATCCTTTCACAAAGCGCAGCACACGGTGTTCGAACGAAGGTAGCAAGAGGGTAAAGAGGGAAGCACATGTTTTAAAGTAGGCGGACGATGCATGAAGTTCAAGTAGGAGCAGTGCATATTTGTTTCCAACCGAGCGGGTAGCTCAGGTGGTAGGCGGACCCTGCGTAAGGTGTGGCATGGAGGAGGTCTCAAGATCGAGACTCGGACGGTGATAGGTTGTTCGTATTTTTTTGTTGATCGAAGGATCGTGATGGTTTAAAGTGAATTTTGTGCATTGAGGTTCTTGTGTGGGCAGTTAGCCCACGTGGTGCTCTAGCACGCGCTAGAGCATGGGCTCCATGAGGTCATGCACTCGAATCCCCATGATAGTAGAAGTGGTAAGGGCAAATTTTTATATAAATTTTTTTCTTGGTTTTTAGGGAGTCATAAGGGTTAGGTTTTGATTAAGTGTGCCATAAGGGTTGAGATTAATAAAGCATGATTTTTTCATTAGGGAGTCATAAGGGTTAAGTTTAATGAAGTTTAATTTTTGTTATTAGGGAGTCATAAGGGCTGAATTTAGTAAAGTTTAAATTTGCACTTAGGGAGTTATAAGGGTGTGAATTAATAAAATATTAAGTGCAAAGATATGTTTTAAAAAGCCTTCTATTTTGCAAAACACAAATAATAAGAGTGCTTTATATAGTTTTATTTTTGCAAAGTGCATAAATGAAAAATATGTTTTGCATACAAGAATAGGAGTAATAAGGTGTAATAGTGGCTTGATATTTTGTTGTAATTCTTGTATGGTGGAAAGTGATTTTGAGAGTTTTTGATAACTATTAATGATTCTATTTTTAGAAAAAAAGAGTTATTGAAGATCATTTTCAGATTTCTTTGAGCACATATTTTTGAGAAGAAAGTTCATGTGGATGTTTTGAAAAAGTAATTTTGCTATCTAACCCTTGAAGTGGCACAAGAAAGATCAGTTGTTTGTGAGACAGGTTTTTGAGGACATATCTTCATCAGAGAGAAAATAAGAGGTATGGGCATATCATTCCTTGTTTAAGGTGTTTTGTTGAGTAAATATTTCTGGAACATAAGGTGGAGATAAAAGGGTTGTTTGGTATGCATTGTTGAAAATATTTGAGTTAGGGTTTGAGACCTACATGTGCATCAATTGTTGAGAGAAAGTTGAAACAATTGCATTAGGGTTTGAGAACTATTTGTGCTTCATGATTGGAAATACTTGAGCTAGAGTTGAGAACCAAGTTTGTACATCATTATGAAACCTTTTGAGCATTGGTTTGAGAGATATTGAAAGCAATTGTGAAAGTGTTTGAGATCAATATTGTGAGGGAAATTTATGCATTAGTGTGGTTGATATTTGAGAGAAAATTTGCAAGAAATATAGATCAGTTTTGTGAAGCAAGTTATACACTATTTTTATTTGATTTGAAAGGGATTTTGCAAGAGATAGAGATTGGATTAATTGAATGCAATATTTGTGAATGTGAAGAACATATTGGATATTTGATAGTACATATCATTCTCTATATGTTCCAGAGGTTAAACGAATTCTAAGTAGAATATGTTTGAATTCCTAGTTGAAGAAAGCATTTTTGAAAGAGATATAAGCATTGTTTGTATGCAAGATTTGGAAATATTTGAGAGGTTCTATGAGCAGCATTAAGGTAGATTTGAGCAAGTCTTTTGAGAAGCTTTGAGGTAGATTTGAGAAAGTATTTTGAGAAGACTTGAAGAAGCTTTGAGGCATATTTGAGCAAGTCTTGTGAGAAGACTTGAAGCATCATTGAGGTAGATTTGAGCAAGTCTTGTGAGAAGACTTGAAGTAGCTTTGAGGTAGATTTGAGCAAGTCTTATGAGAAGACTTGGAGACTTGAATTTGAGCAAGTCTTTGAGAAGACTTGAAGTTTGAGATAGATTTGAGCAAGTCTTGTGAAGACTTGAAACAACATTGAGACATATTTATGAGCAGAGTTAGAGCAGATTTGTGCTAACCTTGTGATGAGGTTTGGTGTAGATTTGAGATAGATTTAAGAGTAAGCTTTGGAGTAGACTAGAGCAAAGGGGATAGAGTTATCCTATGGAGAGATATCCATAAACCAGAGCAAAGGGGATAGAGTTCTCTTATGGAGAGAGATCCATAAACCAAAGCAAAGGGGATAGAGTTCTCCTATGGAGAGAGATCCACAAACCAGAGTAGAGGGGATAGAATTATCCTATGGAGAGAGATCCACAAACTAGAGCAAAGGGGATAGAGTTCTCCTATGGAGAGAGATCCATAAACCAGAGCAAAGGGGATAGAGTTCTCCTATGGAGAGAGATCCACAAACCAGAGCAAAGGGGATAGAGTTCTCCTGTGGAGAGAGATCCACAAACCAGAGTATTGGGGATTGAGATCTCCTTTGGATAGAGGTCCATAAACATTGTAATAGGGAATTGATTCCCAAGAGATTTGTTGAGAAAATTTAGAAGAAATATTTTCTCCGTGGATGTAACCCACATTGGGTGAACCATGTTAAATTTGTGTCTCTCATGTGTGTGATGATTTGTGCATTGCTTTGATTATTGCTATTGATATTGCAATTGATAACATTGGATAATATTGTTTGGGAAAGAAAAGTAAAAGTTGATCTTATACTGTTCACCCCCTCTTAGTATAAGCTTGTGTTCTTCATTTTCAATGTCTTTTCGAGTGCTCTTCAATGCTCACTTCTTGGTGATATTCCTTGTTTTCATCTTCTTCTTGGGTAGAAAACTCATGTGTTTGGTGGCTACCTTTGAATGACATTATGGAATGTGAATACTCTTTTAGTTCTACATTGCTTTCCAGCTTGCATCTACCATGGTGGTGATAATAGTTCTACCAAACTACTTGCACTTCATCCTTAGTTCTAACCTTGTGTTCTTTCACTTGCACTAGCTCTTTACTAAATATGTAGGTTTGGTTCTTGCACTTTGTATAGGTGGTAATTCTAGTGGCTCGTGCACTACATTGGGTGTCTTTAGACACCTTAAATGATTGGATTTTTGAGCCTTTGTATGGCTCTTTATCTTGCTTACCAAGGATTTATTTTATTAATTTTTAGAATGTCCACTTGAAGGCTTTGATATGGACTATATTTTGTTTTCCTACTATTGTGTAATCTACGTCTTGACCTTGGGTATACCTTGTGTGTATAGGTCTCTTGGATATCTCTAATATGTATACTATGATGAGATAGTTTATTGCCCCCTGTGCTTGTAAACCAAGCCTCTTTATTACTCAAAATGCAGGCTTCAATTGGCTGATATTGCTATTCTATTTCTTTGTTCGAGATTGCTTTCACAAAGCTATCTTAGCTCTTATCAAATGCTACCTTCAACTCTCTTATTTTGGCTAAGACAAAACTGATATTATTATTGCCTTTAATCCTTGGCAATACCTTCCTTGCTTGGCTATTCTTTCACTTATCAACCCAAGCTTTTCAATGAAATATTTTGTATTATAGATTATTCAAAAATTATAGTCTTATTTTCTTAGAATAAGCAATAGAATTTTGATACGTTTCTTTCTCTCAAAATATACCTAACTTCTATTTTATTCTATGTGCAGATTTGAACTTTGTAGACTATAACTTCTGCACTATCTCTGAAGACTTTAAATAAAACTTTTATGCAACCTTTAAACTTTTGTGACTGATGCTTTATAACTTTAATATAAGACCAAATAGAAAGCTCAACTAATTAACTTTTACACCTTTTTGTTGCATACATTTTTCCTTGTATATGATGATGATGATATGAATTTGGTCACTTAAATATGTTGCCTTTTGTAGATGTTATTACAACTCTTCTAATATTTCCAAAACAACTCACTTGCTCACATTTTTGCAGCTTCAATACTTGACTAATATGTTGCCCAATACTATAACTTGGTGGCTTAAATTCTCCTTCAAGATATACCTCTAAAATCTTATATTTAGAAGTAACAAAATGCTGCCCAAATTACTACCTTTTTTCTGTCCTCAAATCTGAAAATTTTTAGATTGTAAAGCAGTCAATACCTTCATTGAAATGTTGTCCTTGAATCCCAAAAATTTTGTAGGATCCTCCTCCAAATCGTAGCTGATATGTTCACTCAAGAACCTTTCAATTATGGCCCCCAAATCTCTCGGATTTTATGGTTTTTCTATCTCCTTTCTCTTGCCAAATTATGACTTCAAACTAGATCTCCTCCTCAAAAAATATGTCAATATTGAGATCTATTCCAAACTACCTTGAGATTTAACAATATTCTTACCAAATATTCTCCTTTGGTCTTATTGTCGGATGGAAACAATTGTCCTAATTCCTTATTTATCACTAGCTTCTCCCTTGGTAGTAATTTCTCCAATGAGTTCTTCTAAGAACTCCTTCAATGAGGCTTACCAAGCCTTCTTCTTGTTTCCCCTTGAGATCTCTCCTCAAACTTGCAACTTCAAAAACTTCAATGAGACCTTCCTTGACCTCTTCAATATTCAACTATGGAAGTTTCATAGTGATATCTTCTTCTAGGATCTCCTTAATCTTCTTCTACTAAAATATACAATAGAACTTTTGTTAGTTCTTCTCAATGCTCAATCTTCCAATATGGAAGTTCTTCAATAGGGCCTTCAATGGACCTCTTCTTCAATGTGAATTTTTTAGTCTTCAATGGAGATCACCAATATCCAATATTTTCTAGGACTCTTCTCCTTGAGTATCTTCAATATTCAATGGGGTCTTCTTTATAGGACCTCCTTCCTAGATTTTTAGTCTTTAATGTGGATTCCTTGGCCACTAGATCTCTCCTCAATATTTCAACTAGGAGTCTTCAATCAGCAAATCTCTTAACGTGACCTTTCTACTTAGGCCTCCAAATCTTCAAACCTGATTTTTATGCAACAAAGAATTAATCCTTGCATGAGGAAATTAACACTGAATTTTAGGCAATAAATATGGAGTTCTTCTCTATCTATTGTAGGAAGCTTTCCAACTTCTGAGAGTTAATTTTTTGCAACAAGAAAAACTTAGATGATAGTAACCCAATAACTTTTTTGAAAACTTATTTTCTCTCTTGCAGTGAAATATTAGAGATAATAAAAATTCCTATGACTCTATGGAAAATAATATTCACTAGTTGGATTGCCAATCTAGTGGATGCAATACTGAGTTCTAGTTTTCATAAGTTTTTGCAACTCTGTGGAAAAAATATAGACAAATCAATCATGTGGCTTTCTCTACTTTCTATTCTTCTACCTAGAGCTACTTCTATCAAAAATATATTGTGATGGTATTTACATGCAACGACACACAATGGTAGATCTGATTTGAAAATACTCAATAATAGCAATGGTGATCGCTTTGTGATTTCCTTTGATCCACCATGGCTCTGATACCACTGTTAGCTTTTGGAGCCTTAAACTTAAAGGAAATATGATCACAAGTATTGAAATAAGCATGCAATATTATAACTATGATAATGACAACTTAACATGCATGAAAATATGATAGAAAACTTGATACAATTCTCTATAAATGATCATATAATAAAGATCATGAAAATTACAATGCTCCTCTCATGGAGTTTGCAACTACTCCATATTAACAAAATGGAGCTACATTATGACTACTAGTACTTGTTGGTATTTTTGCCACATTGTTTTTGTTGTTACTGTTCATGTAAAAGAATGCACAAATTGTAGAGATACTAATTCTTCTGTTTGTCCCTCCAAGCACTTTGAAAGGGAAAATGTAAAAATCTCTATAAGTTTTGTGTCAAAGCAAAGTAACTGTAACATGTCGCGATATCACGACATGTTGCAGTTTTGCGACGTCAAATGCAGAAATAGGCTAAGTACAAAAAATATCGCGATATCGCGACATGTCGCATTTTTACGACCTGTCGCATTTTTACGACCTGTCGCATTTTTACGACCTGTCGCATTTTCGCGATCAAAACAGTCAACTGAAGCAATGAAGTCAAACTGTCGTGATATCGCGACATGTTGGAGTTTCATGACTTGCGGTGGCCACAGAGCAAAGTGGGAGAAAAATGTCGCGATATCACAAAATACAGCAGCCAAGGGCAATATCAATGAAAAATGTCGCGATATCACGACAGAAAAGCGAGAAAGGAGCAAATGGTACAGACTAGCGCGATATCGCGACATGTCACATTATCACGAAAAGGGCTGAAAGATAAACATAAGGTGAAAGATGTCGCGATATCATGACATTTTTGGAAATGAAGCCAAGCAAGAGGAACTTGTCGCAATATCGCGACAGGAAGCGGCAACGATAGAGAAGGCAAGAAATTGTCATGATTTCGCGACATGTCAGGGCAGAAGGGCAAAGCACAAAGAAATGTCATGATTTCATGACATGTCACGTTTTTGTGAGGAGGAAGCAAGGAGGCAGCCAGATTGTATGGAATGTCATGATTTCACGACGTGTCAAATTTTTGCGGCCTAAAAGCATCAAAGTAAAAGAAGACAAAAAATGTCACGATTTCACGACATATTGTGGAGATCAAGCCAAATGGAGAAACATGTCACGATTTTGTGACTTGTTGAAGATGAAAGAGCCAAATGGAAAAAACGTCATGATTTCGCGACATGTCACATTTTCGCGACCTGTCACGTTTTCGCGAAATGAAAGTTGAACCGTACAAGGCAAAGGAAATTGTCACGATTTCGCGACATGTCATGTTTTTGCGGGTATAAAGCAGACAAGACAGTGTTGAGTGGAAGATGTCATGATTTTGTGACATGTTTCATTTTTGTGATAAGGAGTAGCGAAGAAGCCAAGAAAGAGGAGAATGTCACGATTTCGCGACATGTCGCATTTTCGCGACCTGTCACATTTTCATGATTGAAGCAATAACAAAGGCCCGATACAGTTTTGTTTGCATTTTCCTTCAGGATTGCATAGGAGAACATGAAGAGAAGATAAGGATCAAGTAAAAGCTCTCTAACTAATTTTTAGATCATGGTCAAAGAAGCTCAAAGATTAAATGTTGTTGATTACCGATGTGCGCTAGATGGAAGAACCTGAGGTAGCTTTCGAAACCACCAACATTTAAGATGCCTCCAATATTAAAATCTCCTATTTGTGGTCTCTTAACAACTTCTGGATTCCCCTGATAATGGTCATTTAATGAAGAAATATGGGCCCTTGTTTCTATTTCATTTTCGGTTTTGATCCATTAAAACAGGGACTGTCATTTCTCCGAGGTAGATTAAGGGGATCATTTCTTCAAAATATGTTTCATGTATTAAATGTTGTAATACGAAAGGACGAGGGAAGGCCTCTATAAATACCAATGTAAAAATCTCAAGCAAGAGGATGAGGACCTTTTTGCAAAAATTGAAGCAGAAATCCTAGATGCATTTTGCTCTATTCTTAGTGTCTTTTGGAGTTGGTGATCCAAACTGTCCATGTGATGCTTTTTGTGTGAGTCACTTCTGTTAGTCTAGTGTTAATATAAGTTGAATTCTATTGTTTTGGATTTGGTTGTATTTGCATTTGAACATTTGGAGTGTAATTGTAAGTGAACTTATGGCTAATGCTTGATCCAATTTCTATATATGCATTCTAAGAGTTGGTTGTTGTTTAGATTCAGGATCTAGTAGAGGTTATTTACTGTTTGAGGTTGTTCTCCCCATTAACTATCAACTTTGGCCATATTTCCATATCTTTCTGCATTTCCCATTTCTTTCTGTATTTCCCATTTCTTTTTGCATTTCCCATTTCTTTCCTGCATCCTTATCTTGAAACAAGTTTAGACTAGTTTGGGAGCCAGCCCTCTCTGGAGATTGGCCCGGGAGACTTCTCTTTCTCTCGACCTTTCAATGTTGGCCAAGTCTAGGGCGTGTACACATACAAAATCCTTTCCTGTGGCATATTTGTGACCAACAGTTTTTGGCATGCCCGATGGGACAGACTATTTCTGTCTCAGAAAGATCCATAATCGGTGGGACAAGTGTTATTCCAAATTGACAAACCCACCTGTGCCAACAGTTTTTGGCACACCTGGTGGGACAGACTGTTTCTATCTCAGAAAGATCCATAATCGATGGGACAAGCACTATTCATTGACAAACCCACTTGTGCTAACAGTTTTTGGCATGCTCGGTGGGACTCACAAGTCTCATTTTTTGATACCCGAAGGAATCAAGATTTTGATGAACTGTCTTGACCTCATAGCGGAGATTGTAAGTTCATCTGGTGACTCTGTTGAGCTGAAGATCCAAATTTCTTGATTGTATACGCATTTTAAATCTAAAAGAAGATACC
Organism: Wollemia nobilis; assembly: GCA_028583015.1. Lineage (NCBI taxonomy): Eukaryota > Viridiplantae > Streptophyta > Pinopsida > Araucariales > Araucariaceae > Wollemia > Wollemia nobilis. The sequence continues at coordinate 2,376,585 of JAQPPZ010016361.1, forward strand.
CCAGAGGAATCAAGGTTTGGTGAGCAGCCTTGACCTCACAAATGAAGAAAATAATGTGCACTTGGCGACTCTGACTTAGTGGCGAGAACCATGATCCCTGCAGACCACTGCTATAATGGAGAGTGTATGCTATCCTAGCTGGAATGATCCTGGCCCCCTGAATCTTCAAAGTCAGCACAATATTCCCAAAAGCACCTTGCAGACATTGATGAAATACAATGGTACTAAGGGAATGGCCCAAGAGCATATTGAAGATGTTGCTACTTTGGCAATCCTCCATGACATAATCCATGAAGATGTCATGATCAGACTTTTGGTTCAGTCTTTGGAAGGAAGGGCGTTGTAGTGGTACATACTACTCAAGAAAAAAGCATCTACTCATGGGATGACTTAGCGGGAGCACTAATCAGAACATTCGACGGCTCTCAGGATCCCTTCCAACTCTTGATGCACTTCTCCACCATCACGAGAGAACCTCTGGAGAGCATCACAGACTTCAATGTCCGATTCTATAGAAGTTGGAAGAGAATTCCAGGGGAGATCCAATCGACACCCACCCAAGCCCACCTCTTCTATGTTTGTGCCTTTCACCCGGACATAAGCCTCCTCTTGCTGCAATCAGGTGAATGAAGGTTCCATCAAATATTTGAAGAAGCAGTGTGAGTGAAACAACTTTTGCTCCTGTCAAGAAAGTGGCAGTGGGGAGAAACTCCATCACTTTCCCCGGTAGTCACCGCTCCTGTCTCTCCTGCGCAGTATTCACCATGGAAGATTCCTCATACTGAGCAGAGACCTGAGATGCAGCTGTGTGGAGCTCAATAGGCAGCTTTCATCCAAGTCCCATGATGGGAATCGGCAAGCCTTGTCTCGACAATAGATAATATGGTTGCTTGTAGTTTCTATCGAGAAATGGATCAAGAGAAGACGAGCGAAGGAGAAGAAGAACAGGCTCAAGTGGCAAAACTTGAGAGAAAGGAGGGCATATTTTTGCACCCTTTTTGTGTCCCAGGGTATAACATGCAAGTGTTCAACCAGAACCCATTAACTATGTCTCATCAAGAGGCTGAGCCTGAAGAGATCTTAGAGAAAGGACTATCGCTGGACAATTCTTGTTATCGCATCAAGGGGTTGGAGGAACATGTACTCAGTCCACAACCAGTGGACTCTTCAAAATGGTGGTATTGGCTTTGGCCATTACTACAACCGGTACCCCAAGAAGCCCTTCATATGGCAAATATATTTGCTACATTATTCATCAACTATATGGGTACCGGCATGCATGATAACCTGCCACATTATGCCCTGTTCGCACCATGGAGAACTTCGGGAAGAGGCCAAACGGACTTCAAAGATCGATTGAAGTACAATCAGATCTGGTCTGGACACTGCAGGTTCACCGGATAGACACCTAAAGCTGGGTTTGTGGTGGCGGCATGGTAATCATGTCGCAAACTTTTGTGTACATATTGTAAATAGCTTGGCTAGTAAATAAAGTGCCGATGGCACTAAGTGTTGCTTAGGAGCTTAGGTATAGTTTTTGTTTAGTTTGTGTGTGTTTCTTTTTATGCAGTAGTTACAGGAATAAGGGAAGTTCTGCTCTTCTATTAATTTTTGTTGAAAGTTCTATTTTTGAGAGCCGAATGCCAGCAAGAGCTTGTTGCAGCAACCCACAGATGCGTCCAGCATCAACCAGCACTCACTTTTTCTGCTCCTCCAGCTTCTTGACTCTGTTGCCCAATGGATAAAGGCCTGAGGTTCATGCATACAGCAGAACTGTATACCCTGCGAGCCACCAAGAATGTTGGCATTTTTGCCACATTGTTTTTTTTGTTACTGTTCATGTAAAAGAATGCACAAATTGTAGAGATACTAATTATTTTGTTTGTCCCTCCAAGCACTTTGAAAGGGAAAATGTAAAAATCTCTATAAGTTTTGTGTCAAAGCAAAGTAACTGTAACATGTCACGATATCGCGACATGTTGTAGTTTTGCGGCATCAAATGCAGAAATCAGCTAAGTACAAAAAATGTCACAATATCACGACATGTCGCATTTTCATGACCTGTCGCATTTTCACGATCAAAACAGTCAACGAAAGCAATGAAGTCAAACTGTCGCGATATCGCGACATGTTGGAGTTTCATGACTTGCAGTGGCCACAGAGCAGAGTGGGAGAAAAATGTCACGATATCGTGACATACAGCAGCCAAGGGCAATGTCAATGAAAAATGTCATGATATCACGACAAAAAAGTGAGAAAGGAGCAAATGGTACGGACTGGCGCAATATCGCGACATGTCGTGTTATCGTGGAAAGGGCTGAAAGATAAACACAAGGCAGAGAAAGATGTCACGATATCACGACATTTTTGGAAATGAAGCCAAGCAAGAGGAACTTGTTGCGATATCGTGACAAGAAGCGGCCACGACAGAGAAGGCAAGAAATTGTCATGATTTCGTGACATGTCAGGGCAAAAGGGCAAAGCGCAAAGAAATTTTACGATTTCGCGACATGTCGCGTTTTCGTGAGGAGGAAGCAAGGAGGCAGCTAGATTGTATGGAATGTCATGATTTTGCGACATGTCGAATTTTCACGGCCTAAAAGCATCAAAGTAAAAGAAGACAGAAAATGTCACGATTTCGTGACATATTGTGCAGATCAATTCAAATGGAGAAACATATCACGATTTTGTGACTTGTTGAAGATGAAAGAGCCAAATGGAAAAAACGTCACGATTTCATGACATGTCACATTTTTCACGACCTATCACATTTTCGCAGAATGAAAGCTAAACCGTACAAGGTAAAGGAAATTGTCACGATTTCGTGACATGTCACGTTTTCGCAGGTATAAAGCAGACAAGACAGTGCCAAGTGGAAGATGTCGCGATTTCGTGACATGTTTCATTTTTGCGATAAGGAGTAGCGAAGAAGCCAAGAAAGAGGAGAATGTCGCGATTTCGTGACATGTCGCATTTTGGTGACCTGTCACATTTTCGCGACCGAAGCAATAACAAAGGCCCGATATAGTTCTGTTTGCATTTTCCTTCAGGATGACATAGGAGAACGTGAAGAGAAGATAAGGATCAAGTAAAAGCTCTCCAACTAATTTTCATATCGTGGTCGAAGAAGCTCAAAGATTAAATGTTGCTAATTATCAATGTGTGCTAGATGAAAGAACTTGAGGCAGCTTTCGAAGCTACCAACATTTAAGATGCCTCCAATATTAAAAGCTCCTATTCGTGGTCTCTTAACAACTTCTGACTTCCCCTGATAATGGTCATTTAATGAAGAAATATGGGCCCTTGTTTCTATTTCATTTTTTGTTTTGATCCATTAAATCAGGGACTGTCATTTCTCTGAGGTAGATTAAGGGGATCGTTTCTTCAAAATCTGTTTCATGTATTAAATGTTGTAATACGAAAGGAATATGGAAGGCCTCTATAAATACCAATGTAAAAATCTCAAGCAAGAGGAGGAGGACCTTTTTACAGAAATTGAAGCAAAAATCCTAGATGCATTTTGCTCTATTCTTAGTGTCTTTTGGAGTTGGTGATCCAAACTATCCATGTGATGCTTTCTGTGTGAGTCACTTCTGTTAGTCTAGTGTTAATATAAGTTGAATTTTGCTATTTTGGATTTGGCTGTATTTGCATTTGAACGTTTGGAGTGTAATTGGAAGCGAACTTACGGCTAATGCTTGATCCAATTTCTGTATATGCATTCTAAGAGTTGGTTGTTGTTTAGCTTCAGGATCTAGTGGAGGTTATTTGCTATTTGAGGTTGTTCTCCCCATTAACTATCGGATTCGGCCATATTTCCATCTCTTTCTATATTTCCCATTTCTTTTTGCATTTCTCATTTCTTTCTGCATTTCCCATTTATTTCCTGCATCCTTATCTTAAAACAAGTTTAGACTAGTTTGGGAGCCAGCCCTCTCTGGATATTGGCCCGGGAGACTTCTCTTTCTCTTGGCCTTTCAATGTTGGTCGAGTCTAGGGTGCACAAGTGATGAAATCTTGTACTTAGGCAGATTTGTGACCAACAAGTACTCTAACCTATGCACTCCACAAATCCTCTCTCAAACACTCACAATGAGGCCTTTATATAAAAATATAGATTCCTTGCCTCTTACTGAACCCTAAGACTCATGCAAATGTGGAATACATGAACATTTACATCATTGCACATTCTAACACTTGTGCATTTATTAAATTACTCTAATAAACTATTTATCTCTTAATATAATCCTAATCTAAATATGTACCCATGAAGGTATACTAGTAAAGAACCAAATGATGTAATATATTCCAACAATTAATAGGTAATTTAATAAATTTTTCAAAGCAATCAACAACTTCATTGAGTATATAGCTTAAGTAGTCCTTTAGTGTTGAAAAGTCACCATCTTTAGCTTCTTTAAGAATCATTGATAAGGACTACATTAATTTTGATGATATGTATTTTGAGCATTTCTAATAATAGAATGTAATTAGGAATTTAGTATTTCATCTTAAAAATAGATATCTCTAGTTTGTTCTTCTCCACTTGATGACCTATGATTTTGAATTTTTGTTTACTTTTCTCCATCCATGCTATCTGTTAATGAGGCCCACTTTTGAATATTTATTTATTTCTTTGTTTTTTTCCTATTTTCCTTTCCCATGTTATGCTACTTCTTGAGATAATTTAGTGGCTTGGCCTTATTGACCTAATAGATGAATTCTTCTTTGCTTTTGATATCTTATATTTTAAAAATGTGGAGACATGAGCAACTGAGATTTTATGAGTAGAATTTTTAGGTAGATATGGTAAGGGTTCCTTATATCTCCAAATAAGGCCCCTTTTGATATACCAATCCTTTCAATATACCTACCCTTCTGATATATGCAATCGTACATGAGAGAGATCTTAAGGTATGTGAAAGAAATTGATAGATGGTACCAAGGTGATATTGAAAGGGATTCATCATGACTATGACATATTATTAAAAATATTCCCTCATACATAGGGTATAATTTCCTTAATATACTTGGAAAGTCTTAATTTTAATTTTATGTATTGTGGTGAATAAGGCGAAAGATGGAGTGAAAATTTAAAAAAAAAAAGTTCCCTTATTTTTTCCCAATAATTTATTAGAATAGATCCTAGATGTCATTGTTGTAACTCTATTAGGCATTAAGTGCAATAGCTAGTAATTACAACATTACCTATAAATTATTACCAAGGGTATTGTATATATCAAACACTACTTCAAACCACAAGGTTTGATAAAAGTTTGGTTATTCTATGAATAAATTTAAAGGGATGCACTTTGTAAATAAAATCTTTCTTTAAGATGCCATTTAGTTTTTTTACATTAAAAATATATATTTCCTTACTAAAAATGTCTTTTTAAAAATAATTTACAATGAAAAAGATACTTTATACACCTTATACCTCCTATTACTTAAAAAATTAATATTTTTATTTCTCTTAAATGCCTTATGTCTCCTTTTCAAAAATATTGTTCTATGATGTTATGATTTTCTTTTGAAACTATAGAAATATATTTATATTCCTTTTGTTTCTTTTAAGGTAAAAGTTTTATAGAATTCGAACACATGAGTTGTCTTACAAAATCTTAACTCAATATATGCTAGCCAATAATGTTGCTTAACATTATGTATAAATAGAGAGGAAAATATTAATCTCCACAAATCAAGCATTATTATTTTGGTAATAAAAGTATACTTTAAACTATTTCAGATCACTCATTCAACCACGTACAAGAAGCATGTAAATATTAATATAAAAAACATGAATATTATTATTATTACATAAGTAATAAGGATATTTTTAAATATTAATACTAAAAAAGCAAGAATAACAATGCATTCAAGAACTTAGAATTACTTATGTGACGAGGCTATATATATATATATATATATATATATATATATCACCACACACCTTAGTATTAAACAAGCTTAATCAAGCATGAATCATATTTTAACTTCCATGCAAGCTCAAACTTTCACTTTACTTTTGTATTGGTGCAAAGAGTTATACACCTCATAAGAAATTTTTTCTCCTTCCAAAATGAGTACAAGTGTCACCTTTTTTTAGTTTTCTTTTAAATGCACAAGTAGAACTTTTTCAAAACATATTAAACTAATCAAATATGAAATTTTGTTGGTGTGTTCTCCAAAGTAGAGAGTTTTGCACTTCTATAACTTCACACAACATGATATTAAGCAATCATTCCTTTCAATTGCTCAAAACATCCACACATATTCATTGTAATTGAAGTTATTAATTAGAGCATTAATTTTATGCTTTAATAAAGGCTTTAAACATTTGATCTAAATACTTTTTAAATGTGCATAAAATGAACCAAAATATATTTTCATCTAGAAGGTTTCTATTCAACAAAAAAATAATTTGAACAATTGCAAACCTTATACGTCATCACTAGTTGATCAATAAGCAAGACTTATAATCTACAAGATGTGTTGCTCCAATCAAACAACGTGAAAATCTTCTTCTCGAGATGTTCTTTTCAATCCAATGAGGTGTCTTTAAATTTTTCCTTCGTCACATAAACAATGCTTTGTTCCAAGATTTAGTACTTGTTTATGAAAATTGTTCTTTCGCTTTACTAGAGAACCATATGAGGGGTGATATTCCACTTTCTTGAAAAATATTTTATCTCTTTTGTCTACTAGTGAAATACAAATACCTTATGTTTGGTTTCACTTAAATTATGCCAATTATCTATCATAACCTTCCTATAGGATGTCTGAAACTCTAGTATGAAACCACATGTTAGGAACAGAGTAAAAATATGAAATATATTCAATATAATTTATTAACTTATATTATGATTCACATCAACATGTACAATTAGTTTAGTGCATCAAACTCTATACGAGAATGAGCAAATTAACAAAGTAAACAATATAAGCTTACATAAACCAAATAATATAAAGAAAATGCTAACATAACATTATCAAATAATTTAATATAAGACTAATACATTATAGAGGAAAAAATATATAAATACATTCAATAACAAAAAGAAAAATTGCATACTACATTGTGCCCTAAAGTATGAAGCTCATATAATAAGGAACAAGACATGCCCACACCATAGTGGAAAACTTCATACACTAAAGCATGCATGAAGTAAGAAGTTCCCATAAGGGAGAGAAAATATATGCCCCAACATAGAGGGAAATGCATATTTGAAAGATATTCAATAACAAAATGGAATTTGCACACTCTAAAATGCCCTAGAGTATAATTTTTTTTCAATAAGGAATAAAGCATACCCCCATCATAGTGGAAAATTTTATTCTTTAAAGCATACATGGAGCAAGAAGTTCTCATAAGAGATAATAAGACATACCCCCACTACAGAGGGAAAGATTTACACACTACAACATACAAGAAGCATGAAGTTACCATAAGAGAGAACAAGACACACATCCACTACAATGGAAAAATAGGTTATGCTCAAAATATTTTCAAGATAAAAATGTTTGATTAAAGATAAAATTTCCTTTGTGAATTTTAGTTGTTTTCTGGAGACATGATACTTTTGAAAGAATTTTGAGAAACTTTAGAAATAGATTTTTAATGGATGATTTTTTTTAAAGATATTTTCAAAATATTGTCTTTATGTAAATAATACATATTATATGGAAGATAGTATGAACATGAGCTAAGGCATTTTTATTTGTGGCACTTAAAGCAATTGGTACTAACATAGAAGGAAAACAAAGTAAAAGGAATATGAAATCAAAGCAACAAGAATTTATCACGATGTCTCTCACAAATAAGGCATAACCTTAAGATAAAAAAAAAATAGGAAATCATGATTCCTATTTTTATTTTCAAAGAAAAATGATAAAAAAAAGAATTTCAACATCATAGATAAAGCAACTTAAGTACCATGCACCAAAGAAAAAGGAGTATCCCCTATGACCGTTTGAATATTGATATGATATACCTACAATATGAGATGCAAGTTTAAGTGCTAATAATGTTAATATGATTCTTTTATAGTTTTTTTTGTTCTTTTTAGTTAATAATTATTTTCATTTTTTGTTATTTTTAATATATTCATGACATTTTAAATTTAAATAGACCTAAAATGTGACTATGAATATCTTTGTTACTAGATACAAAAGGGATAAAGAGAAAAGTTTCTTATATTGGATTTTATAATACTTTCCAGGAAATGAAATAAAATATAACATTCACCACAAGCATATGCAATAGAATATAGAAGAAAAATAAAAATATCAGGAAGATAAGATAGGATGGGTGGGTTCCTAAGTAGGGCATCCAAAATGGTAGCTCACTATAGAATATTATAAAATAAACTAATACAATGGATCAATGGTTGAGGGTTATTTATAGTAGATACTTATTCCCTTAATTGTAATTACAATTACACTAATCAAGGCCAACATAAGGCTCAAGGTTAAGTCAAGTTTTTAAACCCTTAACAAATTTTAGTTAATATTAACCATCAAGTGGTTTTACTACTCCTACTAATCGTGAATACATCAATATTGCACGTAGGCTTACATAAGATTGTACTTATATCAAAGGTTTCCCATAGGCTTATGTAATATTGTACTTATATCAAAGGTTTACCATAGGCTTACATCATCATTTATCAAACTTGACTAATAATGTCAGATTACCATATCTTTGAACACCTCCAATAATCTAAGACTAGGTTCCAAGGAGAAATGGTATTAGATATGTTATCATCTCTCATCTATGGTGTAAGCTTTATTTAGGTGAATAATATCTAGACCATTAAGCCTCTTACATCTTCCAGAAGACAATTAAGTTGCAAAGTACTAAAGCTCCATCTCCAATTATAATATTGTCAAGATGCCAAAGAGTTTGAGCCTCCATCATCATCTAGAAGACTACTAATTTCCCTATAAGGAATATAATGTCAAATCCAAGATACTTCCATAATATCTCTCATGGAACTTATGGCATGATCTAGGTCAAATTTTCCCACTAATTAGGGAAAATGACTCATTTTATCTTCTCTTACCAAAGGTACATGAACTAGATCAACCCATCCTCGAACATGAAGTCATGACTCCATATTCTAGATCTAAAATATTGAGCTTTCTATTAGAATATATTCAACATGCAATATGTAAACTATTAGTTGTCCTCCAATCTAAAAATAAAATAGTTAAATCATCAACCAAGTGTAAATTTTTTAATAACTAGCCCTTATAGTTAGAAAGGGACACATGGGAATAAGGCATACCTTGTGCTAATCATCCAAAAATTCCTCCTCTTAAAGCCAAAAACATCTACACAATTGTAATAAATCCATGAACAAATGTGGCAAATGTGGTCCATAAAGATCCTAAAAATTGCCAAATTCTACTAGCAATAAAAAATAAAATCATTGCAACATTACTAAGAGCTTGAAAAGTCATGTGATTTGAAATATAAGCGGGCTTAAAATACTTTTGTACGCAAAATTTATGGCCTCCCAAAGTTTTCCCCTCCAAGAACTAACAAAATTTTCCAAATTTTGAATTTAAAAAATTCACATTCATAAGCAAATACATATGATGAATCAGAGGGTCCATTGTGTCATATAATCATTTAATTAAAAAACCACCTACCTATTAAGTTGGTTGTTGACTATGTAGATGATTAGGTAAAAATTATTATTGGAATGTGTGGTGTTTTATTCTTCTCTTGAGTCCACAATTGACTTTTGTATTGTATTATATATAAGCCCTTTGGGCCATTATAAGCCTTGAAAAAGTATCTTTGTAATATTTTATTATATATCTAAAGAATACTATATTTGGGTATAAATACCCCATCATACAAACCATTTCATTAATTGGTTAAAGTGTATTCTATTTTTCTATAGTGATATTATTTAAAGTTGATGAACACCCTCATATATTTTGTGTGTAATGCTTTGTGTATTTCTTTTCAATAATATTGGGTAATGTGTTGATTCCATTCATTTTTGGAAACTATTGTGAAATCTAACATGATATCAAATTAGGTGTCATTCTCCTTCGCTCGATTGTTGGTTATCAAAAAATAAACTTCTATAGCATCTCCCAAGGATAATAATGTTTGAAGCAACCATAAGATTTTTTGTAAGCTAATACCAAATTAGAAAAGGGTTTTCTTCTAAAATCTTAGGTGGACTTGGATCACAAGGATCACACCAGATTTAGCAAATTTGCTCCAAAAGAAATATTAATTGACAAGTTTTTTATTCCTCTCATTAGCACTCAATCCTTTATTAATTTTTTAAATATTTAACCAGATGGACGCCCTAGTTTTAGGATTGAGTTTCCTATGGTTTTTCAAAAACCTTATTTATCTTTTATTGATTTTTCCAATAAATCCATTTCCTTCTCTTTTGAAATTTTATGTCCAATAGTAGTATAGATGAGAGGACAAACTACTTGGATTCCATGAAAGAAAAAAAGAAGATGATGTGCATATTTTGATAGGCCCCTTGTGCCAATGAAGTTAATGATAGGCTTCCATACATGGTAAAGAATTCCAATCTACTTGAAAAGGTTGATAAAAAGGTTCAATAATTTTTTGGTTGCATGGGCATGAGAGGATTTCTTGATTGATTATGTTTGATAAAAAATATTTATAGAGTAAACTATTATAAATACAAATGAACCGTTAACATTTTTAGATTCTTTGTAAAATTTTAAAGGGGAATAAATTCAACACTTTTTCTCAATATACCTCTATGTATTATTTTTTGTACATCAAAAAATTGTTTCTTTACCCTCCAAACAAAAAAAGTATGAATTAGCAAATATTCCTTGGAATGAGCTATAAAACAATAATGTGCATGCACGCATGTTTCAACATGATGGATTTTGGCATCATACACACATGACTTTGGGAAGGCATTTTGTTAAAGGAAGACGTTCACAAGGTAAAAATATGTATAGTTATATTGAGGGAACCTTCTCCCTAGTGGCAATGAAGGTATGCATAAGGTGTTAAGACCTAGAGGAGGACAATGGTTTGAACCTCATTTGTACCAAAAAAAATTATAATAAAGGATGACAATAGCATGATTCACAACGATGACATAGAAAGGACTAATTGTGTGCCATTATGTGATGACATGACACATAATGATGTCACCAGTTTCTATGTATACATATTGATGTGTCATTTAATGATGTGGCACCTAATGAAATGGTAGTCCATATTGATGACATGATAGTTTCTATAGTCTATATATATTTCATGGTAAGATATATGGTATTTGATGTGGTAGGTGATAATGTGGTCTATACAACTAACATGGTGGTCTGTATAATTGACATGGCAACTAAGGTAGCAATCGATGTGGTAGTTTGTATAAATCGAAATGTTAGCCAATATGGTAGGTAGATTTCCACTTGGTATGCATAAAAGTGGTTTGACCAATCACATTTTTCCATTCACAAAACACAATTATTGTACAGTCACACAACAACAAACTTGATTAAGCATAAATTTAATAGTGAATCAAAAGCAATAAGTGGCACAACAAGGTTCATAGATTGCAGAGCAAATCAAAGCATGACAACTAGCACAATCTAATTCATTTATACCTTACCAAATGGCTTGTATAATCAATGTATAATTGGTAATCCCCTACTCATGACAAGTGGCATCACCCCATTTATCAGTACATTGTCTAGTCATTGCACAATTGGCATCCCCTTAGCCACACATGTAGCGAATATGGAGGCCAACCATTCGTTATAAGTACTAGATTTTTATTTATTTTTCAAATATTTTAGAGCCATTTTGTTTAATTTTTGGGCCAAACTTCTAAGGACCATATATTTTGCATATGGAAGCATTTTGTATCATTTTCTTTTAAATCACATGGTTTTTCAAAATATCTATATTGGTGTTGTTGTTTTTGGTTACAAATGCACACAATATTTTGTATTTTAGTAGGATAGTTAAGTATTAGGATGTTCCCTTGCTAGAATGGTCCAAACTATGCTACCTAGAAAATTAAACTTAAAGTTTTCCTTTGAAGTAAGGGTTTAATTAAATATGTGAATGAGGAACCTCATGCTACTAGTTATACAGAAAGAAAGTAATTGTAGAAATATAAAATGGATGAGGATCTTGTGTGATAGCTCTTCATGTTGATAAGATCTATAACACCCATATTAGTAGTACAACCAAAAACCAAATGAGTTGCTTGATGAGTTCCAAGGATTGTGTGATTACATTGATTCTACATAGATTAGTAGGTTGGAGTTTGAGCTTGCTACTTTGACTATAGAATATTTTTACACTATTGATGAGTATATTAGTTTTTAAAAACTACAAGAAGATATCTAGATTTCAAGAGGAATACTAAAGGTAATAAAAAAGTTTAGGAAGTTGTGGATAAGCAAAAAAATGTTAAACTACTCAATATGGTCTTCAACAATATTTAGTGACATATGAGATAGTTTTGGTTGTGTTTGAGAGGATTCAAGTATACTTTATTGATTATCTTACACCACCAATTGATGAGGTATTCAAGTAATTTCTACATCATCAAGCTAGAAGACTAAAGTGTAAAGGTAGTTGTTTCATCAATCAAGACCATCGAAAAGAAGTGATAACCAAAGCTCAAAATGAAAATAATATAAAACAAAATGAAAAGAATCTCAAAAATCCCTTAAAACAATTATATAATTAATGCAAGAAGGATGGACATAAAGCAAAATTTTGTCAAGTTCACATCAATAAGCTAGATGAAGTAGTAAAAACAAGGGGTGTTGATGTTGGTCTCTTCTATGAATAGGTTGAGGATAGCTTTGATAGAGAAACCTCACATGCATATATATTTATTCATTTAACTTTTTAGACATCCACTTCTTTATATAAGTGGATTGCAGATTCATGGGCAACAAGGCACGTGATAAAGCATATACATATCCTACAACGGTACAATAAATTATATTCATGAAGCATGTTGTCATTAGAGATGACTTTTAATTTTAGGTTACAATATTTTGAGATGTTAGCATTAGATATTCTTCTTTAATGAGGTGCTTCACATTCCTAGTGTTGGACCTCATATCTTGTTTATTTATCATGTGGCTCATACAAATAAAAAAGTAAAATATGGTCCTAATCATTGATTAATAAAGGATATAGGCAATGGATTTAAAATTATTTATTCTGGTTATTGGGATGAGTTGGGTCAAAGGTATAAGTTATAATAAAGGTCAACTCCTTTTATTTCTTTCCTTAGGAATAAATATTTTGCAGCTATGGTTGCTCATGTAGATGATGAGAATCAAATATGGTGTAGGCTTGGGCATCTTAGTTATGGATCATTGAGATACATGAGTTATTGTTATATAGTCATTGGACTTCCATGTATTTCTACTTCATGCATGTGAGGGATATATTCATTGGGAAGTTTTGAGTGATAATTTTGCCCAATTGCAAAACCACACTCATAGTTAGGATTTTGATTAGAAAACCCTCTCTTGCAAAGAAATAGAAATTTATCCAAGGTTACTTTTACTTAATGTGTGCATGTATGCTTGTGAAAATGTGTCAAATAAGTGCTAGAATACCTTAGTGATTTGCAAGAAACTATTAACAAGGGGTATGTATTGGTAGTACTTTATTATGCTATGCTATTGATTGTTCATGAAACTTAAAAGGAAAAGAATATGTGATGTGATTGGCCCTCATATGACCACGATGTAAAAGTGATTTAATTTATTTTATCTTGGAGTGTTTTAGGTAGATTTTATCTTCTTTTGTTAAGCATATTTTAAACAAGTTTTATCTTCTTTAAACCTTGCTTTAAGCATGAAACAAAAGATTAAAATCTATCTCTAAAATGTGAATCTAAAATGATGAGTGGATTCATTTATCTTGTTTTGAGCACAAAAGAAGATAGCTAAATGACTAACTTTAAAATGTCATAGCCTTTGAAATGCCATATAAATTACCCCCCTTTAATGAAATTGTAATTTTCATAAAGAGAAGTTAATTTATTGCTTGAAAAACAAAAGTGCAAAGCTTGAAATTTTATCCTCATTTAAAATGTGAAATCATGTAAAGCTTTGAAATTACAAAATTCCTTTTAAAAACTGAAATTTATGTGAAATTTTAGAATTTCTAATTTTCTTCAAAATAAAATCAAAACTACTCTAAATGAAACTTTAAAGCTTATTCTTGGGATCTGTGCATCTCTTTTTTGGATTTTAATTTTTTTTTTTTATTTGCAGAAGTTAAAAAAAATGAAAAAATATAGGGTTAGAAAAATAAAGGAAAATAAAATGAAATAAAACAAGCTACTAAAACTCTGAAACTTCACACAGACCCTGCAAACATCAGTATCCTACATAAAACTAGCATTAATGTGATCGCATTCATGCAATCCAACATTTAATGTGGTGCAATATTCTAAGGAAAAGGTGCAACATATTAAAAATCAGAGACGAGTCTACCATTAACATGCATAAAAACTCATTTAATTTCCAATATATTGATAATAAATATTTTCAATAAACTCTAGTACAAATGCAAAATACCAACTTTCAATGGCATCAATGATGAAACAGTGCAAACCTAATAGCTTGGGAGAAGAAAAGTCTTCCACAACAAATCTAGTTTCCTACATCATCCCTACAAAAATTCTTCGACCTGATATCCATGCATTCGATGAATATTTAAACTTTTTTCATCTAACCCCTCGTTTTGCTCTCTTCTTTCTTGTTCCATTTCACAACCTTTTTCATTTCTTGCCCTTTGGTTTTCCAACACCTCCTTTTTTTTCCCTAACACGTTTCTGTGCTTGGTTTTGTAACGCTCCACGAGCGTACATTCTTTTATTAATTAACACTTTACAACACACTATCCTATTATGCACTTAACAAAGTCACGGATGCTCTCTTCGATGCTCACATTACAAAAATTGGCATGATATTGGTTTTCTCTGAAAGCTAATGTTTATGCTAGCTATTGGAAACTCTCTACCATTTACGCCTGCGTATCTTCCACCTCACCTGTAACTACCATGCCAACAACTCATGTATGGTCATTCATGTGACATATTTGCTTAGAAGAGGTATTTGAATGACATGTCATTGATGACTTCCCTAATTCATATACGTTACCACCATCGCCCAACAATCCATAAGACATTATGCCAGTTGATCGTTTTATGACATCTTACCAATACTTCCATTCAGTCTCTTGTTCGTGCCATATTTTATACACTGCTTCTGCACTTGATAACAATTACCATCTGCATGTTTGTTTATTTGTTCATTCACGTGTTATGCTAGCATCTCTACAAACATTGATATCTCCCGAATGTTACCTCTAGATGATGTCGCAACATGCATTGTGGTTCTCTATTTTTTGATAGTACACATGGCTAATGATAGTGGGTGCAACAATATTTAATATAACTCTGCTACTTCCATGATCATTTCCATCGAAACACACTGTCTATACATGATTCAAGTGCTCTTCATACTCGATGTAATAAGTCATGATGACTCAACCTTCCATGAAATATCTATCCTCAAAATGCTTATCTAGTTTTTTGATGCTATGATGTTTGATTACCATTTTTATGGTACTCATTACAACAGTGCATCTCTCTAACATCCGTGTGACCATCCATTGTCAATTTCTTTCTAAATCAAGCAACTTTCCTACCAAAACTAGTGTTGTCACTTCACAAGGATCTAGCAATATTCATGATCTAAGGCATGTTAATTTTACCTAGAATAAAAATCTTTGTCTTCATTTGATCTTGATGCTCTCTACACTATTCTTAAACATGACCATATCCACTGCCTGACCATGCTGGACACACTACATCCACACCTACATCATTGGTCCACATCACCACCGATGCCATGCCCTCTTCGAAAATATAATTCTACTATTATGTCCGTCAGACATCCATGTTCACATCATAGGTTTGGGTTTGAGTCAGTGGGTCCCTCAATCCAAGTTGATTTGATTGGATATCCTCTCAATAATCACACCGAAGATCATACCCAAACCTTATATTCACCTGTATGCATGAAGCAATACAAGCTCATTAAGAATTTGCACAATATAACCTGATAGGATTAAAAAATCATATTAGACTAAAATAGCTCTCACTATCACACAAATCCATAGTCTCTCATGCTATTTATATATATAAGATAAAAACTTTAGAAAATTCAACTATTAGCCCATGTGACGTTGTCCTTATTTAATTTTTCATTTTTTATTTTTATTTTTATTTTTATTTTTCCTTTTTTTATCATTTTAAACTTAATTGAATTAATTTCAAATGCATGAACTGGTTTAATTCAAACACTAAAATTAAATCAAAATAAAACAAAACAAATAAACAAAACCTACCCAACATACTAGAAAACTCACAAAAACTAAAAAGGAGATACTAAAAAACATCTAAATCTAGGAACCCATATTTCAAGGTCATGGGTAAAGACCCATGAAAACTACCATTCAAAGGAAACTAAAATTTCCAAAATTCAAAAATTAAGGTGGGTCCCCAATTTTAGGGCAATTTGTGCAATGACCACAATAAATAGCGACTCTGGTAGGAAATGCTCCTGAGCATTTTGGATGAAGAACCCAGTTCTGAAAACAAACAAACCAAATATTAGAAAAACAAACCATCTAGCAACTTTTGAGAAGGTGGGATAGATCACTTCAAATGAAATCACATAAACCCTTTGCTTTAGCTTAATGTGTGTGAAAGTGATTTCATTTTGCATTCTTGAAAACCATTCAAACTCCATCACCTGTTTTGCATTTAGGCTATAGAAATATTACTCATAAATAATGTGCCTTCGCATTTCTCCACTACCAACCAGACGTTTATAACCCCGATGGAGATGACCTTGATCTCTTCTACACCTTACTCTACTGCCATCCAAGCATCTATAGCCTTGATAGAGATTATCTGAATCACCTAGATGTCTAATTGATACTTTATATTGTTTTCTTTCTTTTCTTTTCTTTTATTAAGCATCATATTGTCCTGTAAAACTCGTATGTCACCTGGGTTAGAGACCACTTAAGGCTAAAGATAGAGTCTATAAAAAAAATTGCCTTAATTTGAAAACCAAAATGACTTCATCCTTCAATATTTCAAGGCATGCCCCTTAATATGATGTGTTCATGTGTAGCTTTAGCAGAATGATCCATTGTTCCAAAATTCACTATCTTAGTCCACAATCTAAGAATGATAACTAAACAATTTCATCCCCTTTTCCTTGATTCATATGATCCCAAAATAGGCAATTCACCCTTCATGACAAAGGAACACAAAAAACAGTCAAGAGGCCATAAATTAGTAGCTACCACAAAACATCACCTCAAACGAAGGGACCAACCCCAAAACGCAATACTCTAAAACAAACCCAATCCTAACCTAATGAAAACTGATAATTAGGGACAAAGAACAAAAACAACAAAACTAAAACTAAAGCATGAAAACCAAAGCTATATATAGTAATATACAATAATGTACAAGATGATGCAAAATTTAGGCTATCACTTCCCTGGATCCCAAACACGATTAGCACACTTTAAAAAACATATATCATGATATGCATGCCAAGATTTACAAAAATCCAACCAAATGAAGATTAGGCCACACAATACAAAAACTCTCATTTTACCTTTCTCACCCCACCAATTATATTCCATGATATTAGCAATTCCATGTTGAAATTTTAATTCATTAAACTTGCAAGTGAATACATGATTTTCAATTATATTTTTCTTATTCAAAGAGGTGTAAGTTTCAAAATCTGATTCATCATTCCGACTTGAGTTTTCACTTTCACAAACATATGGAATTTCCTTCAAATAGGAGGCTATTTCTAAAAATTTCTAAGCCAATATTATATATCTCTTTAGGCCAATCATACTTATGCAACAATTTTCAAGCATCTAGGATATATACTAAATGAGGATCATTATAATTTTTTATCCTAGATTCCATCATTAATTTTTGATGAACTCGATTTAACAACTCAAGCCCATAAGGTCCGAGGTGTAGACAAATTGGTTCATCCAAACCCCATAATGGGTGTGGAGGTCTAAGGTTCAAATCTTAAGCCTCATCGGACTGAAGACTTGTCCCTTTCCTGGTGCTTTCAACGACATAAAAGGTTTAAAATGATTGTGGCATGGCATTTATAGGGGCGTAGTGCATGAAGATCTGTGTGGAAGCTTCTGGGGTGGACAACGCATAATACTGTGGTGGCCATAAAAGTTGTACAGCCTGCCCAGATTCGTGGCAACTATCGATTCCACCATGTTAAAAAAAAACAACTCAAGCCCATCTACTTCTGTTTCATTCAACAAAGCAATATTAATAGCAGTGTGAGTATAAATCAACTCTAATTCTTTATTAACCTCCAATGGTATTTCATTATTGATAAAATTTGAATCCAACATGCAATTAAGTAAACTTTTACCTGGATTTCGAATGGTTGGACACAAAGGATGAGATTCTACCTTTTGTACACTTTCATTTACCAAAACTTGGTGAGCCATTGTAATATTTTCTTTTTCTTCATGGGTTTCATCATCATCATCATCTTGTAGCCCTTCATCTTCATCAATTACCTCTCCCTCCTCCAAAATAGATGAGTCATAAGAAACATTTACCATTTATTCTTTTTCCATTTCAGCAAGGTGTTCCATAATATCATATTCAAAATTATTGAATTTTGGAACCTTCTCTATTTTTTCCAGTGGCATACCATTTTATTATTGTACAGGAATTGCAAAATCTTCATGTGAGATAGATGTTTCAGCATCCTGCATATCAAGTGAAATAGAAATTTCATCAATAGGAATGTGAGAAAATAATGATTCCCCATATCTTCCCCAACCATTATAATAATCATCTCCTAAAACCAAGGGATGAAATTCTATCATGCTTTCTGCATAATCTTCATATTCATCTATTGATTCCTCTTTAAATTCACTTTCAACCACTTATGAAGGCTTAAGGGTTTCTATAGAGGTATCATTTCTTTAATTCATATTTCTATAATTATCCCAATCCTCCCTTGTAAACAATGACTCTTAAGACTTTAATTTCTAGCTAATAATTATTTGGAACATATTGGCCTTCATAATCATCCACTTTAACCGCTTCATTCAACTCCATCGAAGGTCATGACCTATCACATATTTCAATGCTAGTTAGATCTAGGACTCCATTGTCTGAATACTCATGCATTTCTAAAAATAAACCAATATCTACATTTTGATAGGCATGTTTACCACAATCCTCATTGGTGGATATTGGCTTTGAAACTTGCACCTCCTCTTGGAAAATATCTAAGGTGGTTGTAACATTTGGACAATCAAGTTTATCCCATTTATTGCTCACATTAGACATCATTAGATTCAGGGGTGCTAGATTGGATGGTTGGTATTGTTTGGAATCCATAGCTCCTATAAAATATTTCATCATGGTAGAAGGTACTGAATCAACCTGACTCATGGGTGGTATCTGATTTTGAGCCTTGGGGTTAAGTAATGATAATCGACCCACATCAACACCTTTTGAAATCCATCGTTGTTATACTGTTATTGCTTCATTGTAGGCTCTAGAAAAGGGTGGATATTTAATAATTCTCCCTATAAATGCAAAAGTTAATGGGTCTAAGGCTTCCAGGTATATTTGAGTGGCTTCTTCTTCTAAAATGATGTAATGTGTCCCCATATCGGTATACAACCTATGGAACCTATCATTAAATTGGCTCATGGATTCATTAGGTTCTTTACAGATAGAGATAAACTGGTTTAATATCATATCCAGGTCAACAAATTTTACAAAATGTTTGAGAAATGTTGCTTCTAGTTGAACCCAAGAGGTGATAGAGCCTGTAGGTAAATTAATATACCAATCATAAGCAAATTCATCTAATGTGGATGGAAACATCCTACAAGCAACATCTTCATGCATAATTTACAAATGAATTAAAGTGTTCTTGTATGCCTGAATATGTTCCTCAGCCAATTCCATTCCATCATGCCTAAATTGAGGTAGATAACACATAAGATCTATAGGCACATGATGTGAAGGCCTAGGTATGTTTAAAGGATTGCCTATCATCATTGGAGTAAACATTGCCATTAGTGGACCTTATAACTTTAGCACCAATTTTATTAGTCAAAGAAATATATCTTGCAAGTATGTGTGAAATGACTAACAATATTTGAATGTACAAATGAATAAATCATCATATTCATCAACCAAAATATATGCATCGATTAAATCATAACAATAAAGATCACTCTCCAATTTGCAAAAATTTAACATTAGTGTATCATCAATTAAAGGACTTTCAAATCAATGAATGTGATCACATGTTAACAAAACCTCATTAATCAAGACCAATGCCTTCAAAACTAACTTTCAAATAACAATGAACAATTTAGAATTTAAGTAGAAATAGAATAACCAATTTGGCCCTCCTAGTGCCAAAATGTTGAGTGGTAATTTTTTCCAATTGCAAAACGACACTCATAGTTAGGATTTTGATTAGAAAACCCTCTCTTGCAAAGAAATAGAAATTTCTTCAAGGTTCCTTTTACTTAATGTGTGCATGTATGCTTGTGAAAATGTGTCAAATAAGTGCTAGAATACCTTAGTGATTTGCAAGAAACTGTTAACAAGGGGCATGTGTTGGTATTACTTTATTATGCTATGTTATTGATTGTTCATGAAACTTAAAAGGAAAATAATATGTGATGTGATTGGCCCTCATATGACCATGATGTAAAAGTGATTTAATTCATTTTATCTTGGATTTTTTTAGGTAGATTTTATCTTATTTTGTTAAGCAGATTTTAAACAAGTTTTTACTTCTTTAAACCTTGCTCTAAGCATGAAACCAAAGATTAAATCTATCTCTAAAATGTGAATCTAAAATGATGAGTGGATTCATTTATCTTTATTTGAGCACAAAATAAAATAGCTAAATGACTAACTTTAAAATGTCATAGCCTTTGAAATGCCATATAAATTACCCCCCTTTAATGAAATTGTAATTTTCATAAAGAGAAGTTAATTTATTGCTTGAAAAACAAAAGTGCAAAGCTTGAAATTTTATCCTCCTTTAAAATGTGAAATCATGTAAAGCTTTGAAATTACAAAATTCCTTTTAAAAACTAAACTTTATGTGAAATTTTGGAATTTTGAATTTGCTTCAAAATAAAATTGAAACTGCTCTAAATGAAACTTTAAAGCTTATTCTTGGAATCCGTGCATCTCTTTTTTGGATTTTAATTTTTTTATATTTTTTTATTTTATTTGCAAAATTTAAAAAAAATGAAAAAATATAGGGTTAGAAAAATAAAGGAAAATAAAATGAAATAAAACAAGCTACTGAAACTCTAAAACTTCACACAAACCCTACAAACATCAATATCCTACATAAAACCAACATTAATGTGATCACATTCATGCAATCCAACATTTAATGTGGTGCAATATTCTAAGGAAAAGGTGCAACATATTAAAAATCAGAGATGAGTCTACCATTAACATGCATAAAAACTCATTTAATTTCCAATATATTGACAATAAGGAATTCCAATAAACTCCAGTACAAAATAATGGCATCAATGGTGAAATAGTGCAAACACAACAGCTTGGGAGGAGAAAAGTCTTCCACAACAAATCCAGTTTCCCACAGCATCCCTACAAAAATTCTTTGACCTTGTATTTATGCATTCGATGAATATTTAAACTTTTTTCATCTAACCCCTTGTTTGGCTCTCTTCTTTCTTGTTTTGTTTCACAACTTTTTTCGTTTCTCACCCTTTAGTTTTCCAATGCCTCCTTTTGTTTCCCTAATGCTTCTTTATGCTTGGCTTCATAACGCTCCATGAGTGTACATTATTTTATTAAGTAACACTTTACAACACACTATCCTATTATGCACTTAACAAATTCACGGATGTTCTCTTCAGTGCTCACATTACAACAATTGGCATGGTCTCAGTTTTCTCTCAAAGCTAACATTTATGCTAGTTGTTGGTAACTCTCTACCATTTATGCCTGTGTTCCACCTCACACGTAACTACCACGCTAACAACCCATTTACACTCATTCATGTGACATATTTACTTAGAAGAGGTATTTTGATGACATGTTGTTGATGACTTCCCTAATTCATATACCTTACCATCACCGTCTGATAATACACAAGACACCATGTCAGTTGATAATTTATAATAGCATCTCACCAATACTTCCATTTCGTCTCCTATTCGGGCCATGTTTTATACACTACTTCTATGCTTGATAGCAATCACCATCTACATGCTTCTTCATCTATTCATCCACGTGTTGTGTTGATGTCTCTACAAACCTTGATATCTCCTAAATGTTACCTATAGATGATGTTGCAACATGCAGGGTGATTCTTTGCGTTTCAATGGTACACATGGCTAATGACAGTGGGTGCGATGATATTTAATATAACTCTGCTACTTCTGTGACCATTTCCATCAAAACCTATTGTTTGTACATGAGCCAAGTGCTCTTCATACTCGGCGTAATCAATCGCGATGTTTCAACCTTCCATAGAATCTCTATCCTCGAAATGCTTATCCAGTTCGTCGATGCTATGACATCCGATTAACCATTTTCATGGTGCTAATTACAACAGTGTATCTCTCTAACATCTGTGTGACCAGCCACTGTCAATTTATTTCTAAACTGAACAAATTTTCCATTGAAACTAGCATTGTCACTTCATCAGGATCTGGTAATCTTCATGATCTAAGGCCACTTTGTTTTACCTAGAAAAAAAATCTTCATCTTCATTCGAGCTTGATGCCCTTTTCACTGTTCTTAAATACGACCATATCCATTGCTTGATCATGCTAGACACACTGAATCTATGACTACATCATTGATCAACATCACTATCGGTGTCACACCCTCTTCGAAAATATAATTCTACTAATTTTCTCATCAGACATCTGTGTTCACATCACAGGTTTGAGCTCGATTTGATGGGTCACTCAATCCAAGTTGATCCAGTTGGATCTCCTCTTGAGAATCACATCAAATATTGTTGCCAAACCTTCTATTCACCTATATGCATGAAGCAATACAAGCTCATTAATAATCTACAAAATATAACCTGATAGGATTAAAAAATCATATTAGACTAAAATAGCTCTCACTATCACATAAATTCATAGTCTCTCATTCTATTTATGTATATATATATATAATATGGGAAAACTTGGGATGGAGGCTCTGTAGGGTGACTTCCCATGGAAGTCATGTTCCTCTTACCTGCATCCTTTCCTTGTCCCTGTCCTAGGACCCTGTTCCTTTCCCAGTTTCCTTGGCACCTTTCCCATCCTTTACGAAAGGAAGGTGTTGCAGACGATCTCCTTTGGGGGGGAGATCCTTGATCCATTGTTCTACCCCTTTCCTTGCCCTAAGGTGGGAAAACTTATCCCATTTTCTATTCCACTATTCCATCCTTTGGTGCTTGGGTTCTGGGTTGTGTTCAGGTTTTTCCCTAGGACTTTTCCTGGGGTTTTTCTTAGGTTGTTTTTGGAAGTCTTCCTCTCGATTGTCCTTTGGGTTGCTTTAGTTGTGGTTTGTTGGGTCTTAGGATTTATGGCTTCATGAGCAGTTTTGCACAACATCCTTTTGGTTGGAGGGACCATGTGCTTTATACTATGGCTCTGCTCTTTGGGTCTGAAGTGGTGGCTCTTGGGGGATTTCAGCTTCTTTCGTGGCTTCAGGTGGGCCTCTGTTCTTCTTGCTACTGAATCCTTTTAGGACTTCCTCTTTCATTTCCTTGAAGCTGTTTGTTGGTGGGTTTGAGAAATTTTGGCTTCATGAGAATTTTTGCACAACATCCTTTCAGTTTTAGGGGTTACTGTGTACTTTCTACTGTGACTCTGCTCTTTAGGTTCATGGTGTTGGTTCTTGCAGGTTTTTAGTTCCTTTCATGGCTTCAGGGATGGGCCTCTACTTTTCTTGTTGTTGAATCCTTGTAGGTTTTCCTTCTCTATGTCCTTGAATATTTGGTGTTGAAGGTTTTCTGGGATGCCTGGCTACTTCCTTTCATTTTGGGCTCTTTTATCTATAGTCGTGCCTCCTCGTGACTCCTTCTTGGATTCCTATGGCACTTTCCTACCTTTCCTTCTGACGTGTTGTTCCACTGTTGTTGTTTCCTATGTTGGGTTGTTGTTTCTCAAAGACTTCCTTTTTCCTTCTTGAGGACTTCATTGCCTAGGAAGTTCCTCTTGTTCTTGTTCCACTGATGCACCATCCTCTAGGTTGTTGTTCCACTACATGAGGATTTTGTAGCCTACGATTTTCCTCTTTATGTTGATTTATTTTTTTAGGCTTTCAGGGAGTGGTCTCTTCAGTTTTCATAATCTTGCACTATCCCTGTATGATTCATTCTGCTACACTAATCCACCCTTTGGTTCAAGGTGGATTTTCTATTTCTTTTTTGTTTTCCCCTGTGTGGGAAGTTGTTTTCTCTCAGGCCTGTTTCCCAAGGGTGGTTTCTGGTTTTCCCACCCTTGGGTTGTTTCAAATTTTAAAATCCTAGCTTTGTTTCCTTTTCCCGCCCTTGGGAAAGTTTCAAAATGGTTTTTAGTGGATGGGGCGGTTTGGCACTTTCTCCCACCCTTTGTTTGCTTCAAATACTTGTTTGGCACCCTTTGATTCAAATTTGGTTCTCTGGCGGGCTTTCCCTTCCTGCCCATTTTTCCTTTGGCACATAGGAAGTCATCTTCCTCTAGCGCAAAGGATTGCGCCTTCCTCTGGTGTTTAGGATGGCGCATCCCTTTTCTTGTTTGTGTTCCTCTAGTGTTACCTTTTGTTACAATCTGATGTATTGTGTTGTAATCTGATCCTTTGTAATCAGGTTTTGGGATCCTTGATAAAAACCCACTTTTAATATAACTTACCATATATATATATATATATATATATATAAGATAAAAACTTTAGAAAATTCAACTATTAGTCCAAGTGACATTGTCCTTATTTAATTTTTCATTTTTATTTTTATTTTTCCCTTTTTTTATCATTTTAAACTTAATTGAATTAATTTCAAATGCATGAACTGGTTTAATTCAAACACTAAAATTAAATCAAAATAAAACAAAACAAATAAACAAAACTTATCCAACATACTAGATAACTCACAAAAACTAAAAAGGAGATACTAAAAAATATCTAAACCTAGGAACCCATATTACAAGGTCATGAGTAAAGACCCATGAAAACTACCATTCAAAGGAAACCAAAATTCCTAAAACTCAAAAATTAAGGTGAGTCTCCAAATTTGGGGCAAGTTGTGCAATGGCCACAATAGGAAGAATCATAGGGTGACTTTTCTAAAAGGAATAATGAGAGAGGCTATTACCCCTTGGATATCATATATAGTGACATTTATGAACCTACGATTATGCCACCCTTTTTGAAAATATATGCTTCTTTATTCTATTGATGACTTCTCTAGATATGTGTTGTTATATACTATTTACACTAAGGATGAGGCCTTTGAGAGATTCAAGGAATTGAAATCTCTTATAGAGAATAAACTAGATAAGAAAATCAAGTGTCTTAGGTCAAATAAGGGAGGTGAATACATAAGCAATGGCTTTCATGACTTATTGACTCTTCATAGCATAGCATATTAAAGGACTATTCACTATAGTCCTAAGTAGAATGGTGTGGTTAAAAGGAATAAAAATTTAGTCATCAAGATGGCACATTGTATGGTTCATGTCAAGGGAATGGAGAACAAAATTTGGGATTAGACCATAACTTGTGTAGAGTACATCATCAATAAGGTTCTCACTAGAGATATTCAAGGTATGACATGTCTTAAGAGGTTGATAGGAAATAAGCCTATTGTGTCTCAATTTTATATCTTTGGATATTTAGCATAGGCTCACATACACAAATATATTTATGAGGAACCAAAGATTCATAGATGCAACTTTGTTGGATATTCATAAACCTCAAAGGCATATTGCCTTTATGACCCTCATCTTGAAATTCACAATAATTTCTACAAATGAATATAAGTAAATTATCCACTCAAATATTATATAGAAAGTGATAGAATGGATAAAAAAGAGAGATATAATGGTCACCCATAAGCACCATAAATAATCACTATATCCATAAATAATATTACACAACACTCCAATAGATAAATGAGGAGTGGTAGGGGGTATTTATAGCAATACCAAAATCTTAAATACATAATAAAGCTTAACCTAAGCCAATATAACAAGAGGGTCTTAGGTTAATTACAAGATATAAAGAGGGTTTAAACATAATAATATTAACCTAGACCCATAGGAATTTTATAATAAAATATTATAAATAGTTAATACAATGTATAATGAAATGCCCTTAGGCCTAGCAAAAAATATTACACAATATTACCCTTGACCATGAATCAAATTATAATTTCAACACCCCCCATAATCTGAATTGAGGGGCCAAGGAGAGAAGAAATTAGTGATAATAATATATCCCTCCCATAATGGATTCTCTAGTGATCCTCTACAGTTGAGGCAGATCCTTTAGAATCTCCTAATCATCTATAATATGTCCACCAAGCTTTAATAATTCAACTTAAATCCTTTATCTTTAGCCATAAATTATTTATTGGATGTCCTTACCTCTTATAATATCTTTAAGTGATATTTATCTTCTTTGAATACTTAGCCTAACCCTTGATACCATAAGTATTAGCCTCCTTAGATTTAATGTCCTTTGTGTGAGGTTGTATTTATTAAATCCCATCATAATTTCATATTGCCATCTAAAAATGAATTAGAAGAGAAAAATTTGATCAAGAGCATGAGTATTTTGAGATTCCAAGAACATAGCAATTATATGAACCATTAGATTCAACATCTGAAAGGAGGGGGAGATATTAGCAAGAACAATCTTAACGCATTATGCATCATCTTTCTTTGTGCCTCTAGAAGATGATCTATCTACCCTCAAAGCCTTGAATATTGCAATATAGTCCTCAACATTATTAAACCCAACCAATTTAAGAGAAGAAATATCTAATTCCAAGTGAGTTACTTCAGTAGTATTAACCTTCCAAAAATATCATGTAATTTTGACCAAATCTTAATAAGGTAACTCTTCTCTTTGATGTGGAAAATCAACTCTGGTTCAATCGACAAGAAAAATAGACCTAGAGCCTCTTCTTATCTTTTATGGTGAGCTTCATCATCAAGAACAATTGATTTATCCTTTTGAAATATGCACCATAGGTTCTTCATAATAGGACAATAATATGAGTTGACCAAACACTATAGTTTCACCCATTAAGGTGAGTAACTAGGGTTTTGTCATCCATCTCACACAATTCAACTATAACACCATAACAAGTTCATGAACTGATGCCACTAGTGCATAGAGGTAAAAAATCATATGATTTGAAAAAATTCTTAAATGCTTTCATATGCAAAAGATATGACCTCATGAATTTTTTCCCTAATGGACTCCAAAATATTAAAAAATAAATGCTCAAACCTTAGGGTTATAAGAGCCAATCTTGGCCCACTGCTTGGAAATTTTTTATTTACTATTATGCTCTAATAAAACTTCATGATTTAGCTCCTCTAGTTCACTTGATTATCAACACTTACAAGAATTTGATTGGATGAGTCCCTTTAAATATTAAAATATTTATATTTCATGGTGCATGGAAGGCCTATATTGTCTGCCATGTTGGCTACAAAAGTTATTCCTTCAATGCATGGTGCCAATGGGATACAAACCTAGATCTCTACTAGCCTAAAAACATGCTATCTAAGATAGTGAAGCACCCATTGGTCCCTTGGAGTGACTTCCAATTATATTTTAGCACCTCAAAGTGACTTCCAATCATATGTTAGCACCTCAAAGGTAGACTAGGATGCAATAACATACAATATATAGATTTAAAAGTGCATTCCTTTCTTGCTAAAACTTCAATTACCCTACCATAACCAACTAACCAAGTCTCTTGCTTGAGATGATATGGTTAATACCATAGTAAAAGACCTCCATGCCCCTAAAGAAGATGATGAAAGAGCTAGGATGGGATTTAAACATAGTCCTAAGTAAATTCAATGCCCTAACATTATTCACCTAGCCAATCCATTATCGATCTAGGTTACAAAAAAATATGATAGTGTACCATCCATCCCCTATAAACATGATTCAAATAATCAAACCAAATGTGATCCAAGTAACCAAAGCATACAATATTTTTTAACCTATGTTGCATAGCAACAATACCCAATAATACCCTCATTTAGCTGCCTTATTGCCCTCGATATATGGTCATAAGGAGGCATTTTTTCCTTATGAAGAAAATCCCTACTCTATTGATGCAGTATTAAGAGATAACACATAGGAGACAAGAACTATAAATTTAAATTTTTCCCAATGAATCTCCTTATTGAGCTATGGTCATGAAAACAAGATGATGTTTGAAGAAGAAAAAAGAGATCCTTGGAGTGTGGTTTTCTCTTGATTTCTTCTGTAAAAAGAGCTTATGAATATCTGAGGAATAATTCATCCTAAAATTGAAGGTATCGAGTTATATTTGTGTATGACCAAGTGATGCTACTCCATACATGCTCTAATACCATAATGGTGGTCATAATACTTTTTAGAAATAAACAAAAGAAAATCACCCACTCAAAGATTATACAAAAACTGAAATAAAGGATGAAAAAAGAGAGATATTATGGGAACTCATAGGCACCATAAATAATAATTATATCTATATATAATACTACATAACACTCTAAAAATCAAATGAGAAGTGGATGGAGTATTATGAAAATATGAAAATCCAAATACATAATAAATTTTAACCTAAGCTAACATAACAAAAGGAATTTAGGTTACTTACAAGATATAAATAGGGTTTAACCATAATAAGGTTAACCTAGACCCATATAAATTACATAGTAAAATATTATAAATAGTTCATACATGATACAATGAAATTCCCTTGGGCCTATACAAAACATAGTACAATGTCAACCTTGGCCATGAACTCAATTACAATTTCAACACCTCAAAGGTATGAGGTCCTAATTTGGAAAATGATGAGGTTCTATTAGGTGCTCCTTCTAGTCCATAATCTAATATTTAGGTAGAAGACTATGTTGTCTCTTAAATTTATTTAGTTGATTCTTTAAATATTTTAGTAGGATTTATTCCCATTAGAGCACCTTCTTCATCTTCTAGTGATGGTCATTTTCCTATAGACTTGACTCCTTCATGGGTGACACCACTTACAACACCTTATTTTCTACATTTAGGATATGTTGAGCTTGATATATCAATTTAGAGTGCTTTAGCTTTGCATGATTAGGTGAATGATAAGTTTGATCTAGATTTGTTAGGTATGTATTTTGATGTTCATTTTCCATAGAGTGCACATGGTTCTTCTTCAATTAGTCCAACACCTAAGCAGGTTCAAACACTTTTGAAGGATGTTCAACCTATTCTATATCTATAGTGACATTAGAAGGTTCCTTCTTAAACATTGCTCTTGAATATTACTCATTTTGGATATCCTCTTATATATTATTAGGCTAAGGATTGACTAGAGTGGGAAGATGTTATGCTTGTAGAGTATGAGGTCTTGATGAAGAATGTGGTTGGATTTAAATGGATCTATATGAAAAAGTACAATTTATATG
Source organism: Wollemia nobilis (assembly GCA_028583015.1). NCBI lineage: Eukaryota > Viridiplantae > Streptophyta > Pinopsida > Araucariales > Araucariaceae > Wollemia > Wollemia nobilis. The sequence continues at coordinate 2,406,373 of JAQPPZ010016361.1, forward strand.
GTCAGGTGAATAAGCATAATGTACGCTTTGTTGCTAAGGGGTTCTCTCAATAAGAGGAAATTGATTATTCCAAGATATTTGCTTTAGTTGTGAGGATGGATTTTGTGAGTTTGATTCTTTCTATAACAACCTAATTTGGATGGAAGGTACACATGAAGAATTCTTTACTACATTGTAATCTTAAATAGGAAACATATATGTAGCATCCATTGGATTTTAAGCTTAAGGGTCTCACTACCTTGGTTTGCTAGTTGACTAGGTCATTGTATGGACTTAAGCAAGCATCTTGCACTTGGTATGAGAAGATACACTCTTTCTTCCTCAATTACAAGTTTTGATAATATGAGATCAAACATGATGTTTACATCAAACATTAGGATGTGAAAAATTTGGTGATTGTGCTCTATATTGATGATATTTTCATTACAAGTAGTTCCATTACCTTAATTTGGGACATGGTTTCATGGATTTGTTCTACCTTTAAGATGACATATTTAAGGTTCTTACAATATTTTTTGGGGATTCATATTTATTAGAAAAATTCCTACAACACTATTTTATATCCCAAATATGCATTAGATATTCTTCAATACTTTAAGCTAGAGGATTGCTTCTTTTGCTCTAGAACTAAAAATTTTAGTTGAATGTACTACTTTGGTGGATATCACTATGTATTGGTATCTTTTTGGAGGTCTTCATTACCATAATGATATATGACCTAATGTAGCCTTTGTTGTTAGTTATTGCTCTTGGTACATGTAGACCCCTTAAGAGTCACTAGACCATGACCAAAATTATTCTTAGGTATACTAGACTTATCACATGGGTATTCATTTCAATTGGTTCACCTTTGATTTTGATAGGATTTACAAATGTTGATTAGATAAATTATTTGGATGAGTTATGTTCCACCATAAGATTTATTTTTTATTTGATATCTAACCATATTTCATGATGCTCTAGGTGATAGTCTACCATGTTTTAGTCTTATATAAAAGTTGAATATTATGGTTCTAATGATGTATCTAGGCATATTTAGTGGATGCTCATAATTTTGGAGTATATTGGCATTCCTTAGGCATATCCAATCACTCTTTGATGTGACAATTAGAGAACCATCCACCTTGTTCAATCATAATCTAGTGTTTCATCAATGAACTACACACATTGGGATTTGAATGTATTTTTTGAAATGGATTCATTCTCATGGGAAGCTTGATCCTATTCTCATGCTAATCAACAAAGTAGGTAGTATATATCCTAACCAATATCATTACTAAGGTTCCTTTTGTGTGTGTGCATGAGTTGCTTTGTGTGGGAGAGTGTCCCTTAAGAGGGGATGTCAAATAATGTTCTCTATCCATGTTCTCCATTCAACTTAAGGAGGGATGTTGGAATATTAATTTTTATATTATATTATATATATAATCCCTTTGGGACCTTGTAAACCTTGATAAGTTATCTTTGTAATATTTTATTATTTTAAACCTGAAGGTAAGCTACTTAATCTTGACCTAAAGGTAACTTGTATTTTAGTATAAATACCCCATAATACCAACCATTTAATTAATATGTTGGAGTGTATTTTATTTTCTATAGGGATATTATTTGTTGTCCATGGACACCCCTATATATTATTATGCACTACTTTGTGTATTTAATTTTTAGCAATACTAGGTAATATGTGATTCCATTTGTTTCTAGAAATTGTTGTGAAGTCCAACAAATATATCCATATATTGATGAGGAATGCACAATAGGAACATAGACATATCAAATATATATTTTTCATCCCCATATATAGCCTAAATATTTTTTAGTGGCTATTAGAGGTGCACATTAACCTTCTTATTATCACATAATAAGATAAACTTTCTAAAAATGATTTGAACTCAAGTTAAAGGGGTTAATGAGAATCCACACATTCTTATCTAGCCACCTAAACAACATACCCATTTGCATGTACACATGGAACATAAATTAATCAAAATATTGATTCATCATCACATAAATAGCTCTCACGGATAGGGAAGTATCTCCATATAGGAAAAGCGCCAATGCCAATTTGAAACAATGACATATGGGTGAGAATAAGGTTTGAACTTAAAATATATATGTGTCAAGCCTATGTATTTTTTGGTATACCATAGCATTTTTAAGATTATTTAGATTCCCTATGACCATATCCAAAAGCACCATGTCAAGCAATAGGGGTTTGTAGTTTTTATTTCCCCATATAGATCCCATGTAGTTAACATAAAATAACCTAGGATTGTAGATTGAACATTGGTTGTATCATAGGTCAATTTTTTGGTAATGGATATTTTGAGCATAATTCTCATGGGCCTTTTATCTCTCATATATTATTATACAACCAAAGCAAAAAGAACATATGAGATGAGGAGAGGAGAAATAGACCACTAATGGAGAAGCATGTATACCAGAATTATCATGTGGCACCACATCATCCATCATATCAACCAAATACCAAAATGGATATCAACCATGTTAAAAAACATCGCATCCTATCCAAAATATCATTCCTAATGTAATTCATCCAAATTATCAGATCTATACCCAACCCTTATGGAGCACCAAAGCTTTGTATACCCTTTGCTACCCATAAGTCCCACACATTATTCAATAACCACATGGGACATTGTAAAATAAAACCATTATATGACATAAAGACTCATTGAAAACTTGTAAAAGGTGGAGGTTGAGCTCAAACCTATAATATCCCCTCTAGATGACTCAATAAAATAAGTGTGACTCATTTTACAATGTGTAATAGAGATAAAGAACACCCATATAAAGCATACCTTTTTCAAATATGCCAAAGATTCTATGTACATATCTAGAATATAATAATAATTTCATGTTTTAAACACTTAACCTTTGATTTATATCTGAGTGCATTATCATTGCACCACACACTATTGAATAAATTAAACCAGTCACTCAAACAAAAAATAGGCCCATAGATATTCATTCACCTAACATTGTGTATCAAAACTCATCACCAGTACCTTTTTCAAAATTTGTTGTCAATCAACAGAATATTTGACAAAATATTCTTTTTGAATACAAAATTTTGAATTTTAAGACAAAATGATCATTTTTTAGGATTAAAAAATAGTCAGTGAAATAATGAAATCAATGGAAGTGTTAAACTTGAATCTTATTAAATTTTACAAAGAATCAAAAATATTAATGGTTCATCATATCTACCATAGTTTTCCCTATATAACCCTTTTATGGAATGCAACATGTCACACCATCCTCTTCTATCAAAGTAACATAAAAAATTATTGGACTGATCAAACAATACATCATATGGCTTGGAGGTCTTTGCCATGCACTGAATCCAACCCAAGTATCATCTAAAAATTGGGGGTGATATATCAAATGTTCATTCTTCTTCTCAAGTTTAGAATGCATGCATACTTCTCTCTCATTTGTGTTGCATCGATGTCCAAAAAAAAATCCGAAGTAGAGAAGAAAAAAGATTTTTTATAAAAATTTGTAGAAGACAAACAAGGCTTTTGAAAAACATCAAAATATTCAATCTACCAAATTCATCAACTGTTTCTTCTTTAGGGCGTCATTGGAATCATACATAAAAATAATTAATCATACAAATGGAATGAATGATAAAAGAGGGAAACATGGCTAACTTGTTAATGAATATTTCTTTTGATCCAATCAGACACTGCTACACAAGATATCCTAACAATCCAAGATCCCATTATATTTTTTAAGGAAAAACCCTAAATATTTTCAAATAAGATCTTCCTCAAATTGACTTAGAAGCGATCTCTCCATGTAATTGATTAAATTCTCTCCATCGTTATTCTAATACCATGTTGGATTTCAAAATACTTTTCATAAATTAAATGAAGCATAGCACTCACCACAAGTATATGCAAGATAATACAAAGATAAAAAATATAAAATAGGATGGGTGGGTGGGTACCCAAAAAGGGCACCCCCAATAATAGCTCACTTAAGAATATTACAATACACACTAATTTATAAATTGATACAATAGATCAATGGTTGGGGGTATTTATAGTAGATACCTAGTACCATAATTATAAGTATAATTGCATTAGTCAAGGCTGACATAAGGCTCAAGGTTAATTCAAGTTATACCCTTAATCAAGCTTTAGTTGAGGTTACCCATCAAGTGGTTTACTAATCTTGCTAGAGGTTAATACATCAAGATTGTCTATAGGATTGCATAAGATTACCTATAGGTTTACATCAAAGGTTTCCCTTAGGCTTACATAATCATTTGTCAAATTTGGCCAATAAGGTTAGATTACTATATCGTCCAACACTTTGTTTCTTACGTTTACACTGACATAAAAAATTGAAGATATTTTTAATGACTGGTAAAGATGAGAATGTGTTGTGGATTAAAAGGCTTTTCATTTATTTTTGACTATTGACGGGAGTAGATAAGACTACTATAAAGTCAAATTCAGGCAAGAACTAAGTTTTAAAAATTATTTGTGATGGATAAACCTTTTGATAGTCTTTTGTAAAGCATAAAAATGATTTAAAATAATTTATAGTAGAATTGTAAAATATAGGAATGCCATCGAATGTTGTTTGACAATATATTTGCTTTAAATGGGAATATTGTCAAGGATGGGGAAAACTTAATTTTCCATTTATGATGGGGAGAGGTGTTCTAGATAGGGATGGCATAGCCTTGGTCCTATTAAAAAAATTTGGAATTATTTAAGTAGTATTTTTGGGCACATAATAGGTAGATAGGATTTCACTATAATTTATAGACTTTTGATAGGATATAGAGTCAAAATAAGTGAGAGAATTTTGTTGAAATTGTTGGAGAAAATTGAGGTATTGCTACATGGTGGTGGTAATCCACCATTGGAGGAACAATTTGGATTGATAGATTCAATATTCAAGTGTGTAATAATTAGGTTATATGGCTTGCATCATATCCTTACCTCTAACTACCTTGTTCATTGCTTCAAATGATCCAATATACAAATACAATGGCCTACCCTTTTCCATACAACTTTTCTTTAGTCTAAATAGCCTAGGATATTCACTCTATGGTCCAATAACTCACTATACAAAGTATACATAATATATGTGTTAATATAGTACATTGTTTGGCATGTACCCTCTCCTTCCATGCCAACAACACACTTTAGCCAACAAGAATATTAAATGAGGAAAGGGTCTTATTTATACAAATAAGGAGGTAGTTGCATCCTCCAACTTACTAACTATCCAACACCTCATCATTTTCTTAAATTACATTCAACATGCATTGACTTACATCTATATCATTTCGTGACTCACTTTATATTTATTCATATATAAATAATACTTCACTTAACATTACACATTGTCATATATAGTATAACATCACAAATTTATAAAATCAAATATATAAAAACTCCTAATTTGCACATACTTGACTTCCATCGCACTTGTTCATTGGGTATGTAGACATGCTAATTTACCTACCTACATATATTCCATCCTCTAGATTTATTGGAATCCTTGATGACATATGAGATAAACACTAGGGATAGAAGCATTGAAAACTATACTAGAATATCTTGTTGCCCTTCTTCTACTTTATCCTATTCCCAGCTTCTTCTAAAACATACTTCACTTCAAATTGCTTCCAAAAATACATTATTTTGTGATTGACCACAATAATTTTTCCAATTAGTCATATCATCAACTTGTCCAACATGATCAACATGACCAATATTATGGTAAATGGCTACTTCCTAAGTTATATGGTTCAACTTTGTGTAACCTAATTTCATATGACTCTACCTTAGATGACCTAACTTCTTATGGCCTACTTTCGAATGGCCTCACCTTAGATGACCCAACTCCATATGGACTAATTTTGGATGGCCTTGCCTCAAATTACCCAAGTCCATATGGCTTGCTTTCATATGACCTCGCCTTAGATGGCTTGACTTTTTACAACCTACTATTTTTATCAAATGACCTATGCAAAATTCCATATAATATTCTTATCCTATCAAATTATACTCTAGATAGTCCATACCATGCACTCTTCCAATTAGATAAATTCCTCCTTGCCTCAAAATTTGTGTCACTTCATATTTTTTAATGGCTCTACAAGATATCCAAAAAACCTGATATCATCTTCCTCCCCAACTTAGGATGTAGAAAACCCTACATGATTATCAGATAATCATGAACTATCTTTAGATGTCTTAGGATGTTCGTTTGATGACCTGCAATAAATATAAGGGTTATATGACTTCCTTAGATAGCCTATGGAGGATACACATGGCCCTCCCCTTGGGATAAATAGCCTAAGGATTGACCTAGGACTTATTGTCTCATGATATGACCAAGGTCCCAACTCAAATATCCTAGGCATCGATAGCCTAAGCTTTGATAATTTATTCTTAGGTCCAAATGACCCAAGTACAGATGGTCAAATGACTCTAGTATATGGTTAGATGCCAAAAAATCTCTCTTTGTCATTTGTATCATCACTTTGTCATTTTCATCACTTCACATTTTGTATCAACCACTTTTGCAACTTCTTGCATAGCTTCCACTATCGACTAGATTTTTGCCTCTTTGATTGAAATCAAGTTCACCTCATTTACTTCTAGGCTAGGGTTGTGAATCTTATCTATCACTTCAAACTCTCTATGTATCATTAGTTCATCTCAACTCATAACACTTTGACATTCATGTGCATAGTGCCCCCATAAATGGCATCACTAGCATTGTACAATGGGTCCGCCCTTAGTATCATATAATTCTATGTATTCTAGTTATCTGGAAGTTTTCATAGACTACATCACCAATGGTATCCCCCTTGGTATAATCTCCTTTTATGTTATATATTTTGGTAGCAATGATCTTGCGCTCTTTGAGTCGCATGCATTCTTAGAGTCATTATTCTTTTCTTTAGATTCACTTCCTTCACTAGACCCTAACACTTTTATAATAAACTAATTTTATTATCAAAATCATCACTCTCATTGTCAATCACTTTTAACATCAAAGTCACTTTCATCCCTAGAGTCACTCTAATTTATTTTAACATGACTCCAACACTTTATTAATGTCTTTACATCACTTTCCAAGTTCAAAGCTTACTCTAAGACCTCTTGATATGATGTTTTAGGGACCACCCTAATCTTCTTCTAGTACATAGAAATAATTTCCTCTATGAACCACCTCTTATTTAATGCATCTAATGGATCTCCCTCAAAATTGGTAAAAAACTCACTCAACCTCTAGTTGTACAAACAAATAGGCTCTTCCTCACCTTATTCCATTCTATAAATTTTAGCAATGACCTCATTGTCATTATGAAACAACCAAAATTCCTTCACGATTGCTTCAATAAATTTATCCCATATTTGGTACTTGCCCTCTAGAAATATCATGTACCATTCCATTATGATTCCATGAAATATCATAGGGAATAACCTGCTCTAATCTATGTTATTATTCTGCATATTTCCTTTCCATATCATGAGATATATTTTATAATATCTAATAGGGTCTTTTGTTTTCCCTCCATGAAATATTGGACACTTACAGGAAATGCAAAAATTATTCTTTGATTTGATAGGTTGACTTGACATTGGTAGAAGTTGTTTTATTTGGATCTCCTTCATGCAAATCATTAAACACACCACACTATAATTATCCTTATACTAGATTACTATCTTATGCACCATGAAACATAACTTGTAGTTGCTTCGATGTTAGAATCCCATCATGCTTATCATTGAACACTCCATGTAGTTGCTCTAGTATTGGACTTCCATCTCATGCATTATCTAACACATATTGCATTTGTACCAATGTTAAACTCTTGTCCTACTCACGATAAAGCACATCAACTTGTAATTGCTCCAGCATCATATATTCTTTGTTGCCATGCAATTTATCACCATCGCATAACTTTTTATCACATTATTCTCCACCAATATCAAAAATCCTCTATTATCATTACATAATTAACCACCATCATCATGCAACTCTCCATTTCTATTATGTAACTCTTGTTAATTAACATGCACTCTCCATTTCCAACATGCAATTATTCAATTTCATCATTAACTCTTTGTCACCAACATGCAACTCTCCATCATTGTCACACAACTTTCTATACACAAACCCTTATGCATATCCTCCATGCATGTCTACTTGCATGTTTAGTTGTACATTTGCATACACTTCTACTTCATGCGTTAATCCTTTTTTGAAATAAACAAACAAGTCTACATATTTATTTTCTTTGTTAGCTATATTACAATCATTCCATTGTTGTCATTGTGTACCTTCCCAAGTGAAATACTCATCACAACTCTATGTCACCAAGCTTTACCCAACTTTGAATAAGCAATGACACAAAAATGTAGAAATATAATACAACATAATAATATATATTAGATTGTTTGACACATTAGTTCAAACATTTGTGTATTGGTTGATCTCTCACTCTTTTGTGTCCATGTCTCCCAAGTCCTTATGACAAGTTATTTGTCATCCACCTCTCCAAGCATCATGTAGTGTTGGTTTGAACTTCAAAAGAAAACACCAAATGTTTCATGGTGGTGGTATTTAGTGCTTTGAGGAACAATTTGGATTGATATATTCAATATTCAAGTTTGTAATGATGAGGTTGTATGACCTACATCATATCCTTACCTTTGACTATCTTGTTCACTATTTTAGATAACCTAGTCTATAAATAGGACAACCTACCATTTTCTAGGTATCTTGCCTTTAGTCTAAATGATCTAGGCTCTTCACTATATGGTCCAAGAAATCACTGTATAGCCTGACAAATTCACTATACATCTTGTAAACTCACTATATGATAGAACTTGGAAAGAATACAAATAATCTATTGAATCTAATCTATTGCCTAAATCATTAGTAACAATACATGCAATGAACACAAAATGGCAATAACAAATGATTAATAAGTATGAACAAATCTTACATTAATGATAACTTATATGGTGAAATACATACTAGATTCTCTTATATACATAATATCTGATCCTATGCAATGCAATGTCTATGCAAATGTATTTACTCTTCATGACTACAATGTACTTCCTCTAGCATGTACAAATTCTACCCAATATATGTGTTAATACAATACCCTCTCTAGCATGTAACCTCTCCTTCTATGTCAAAAAAACACTTTAAACAACAACAAAAATGAGTGAGGGAAGGGTTTTTTTATACAACTAAGGAGGTAGTTGCATTCTCCAACTTGTAGCATAGTGGTGATATTCCCAACAGTAGGGAAGTAAAATGACAAACTTATGAATAAATTAGGATTGTATTCATAATATTAACATCAAAATCACATAATATCATAGTCATGATATGGAATAGTCATACTTGTATAGTGCAATCTTATATGACATAGTCCTATACAAGGTAGTTTATTGCATGAGATATTGTAGTACTTGGTAATTTTATGCTGATGTTTGTATGGTAATCACATGTACAATGCTTAAGTCTTCACAAATAAATGAGATAGTTATGTATTGAGACTACATTATAGGCCTCATATGGTAATATCTTTTTATGGTTCTACAACAATCCAATCTATAATCCTACATTTATGGTAGTCATTCCCTAAAACCTACAAATTGGATAAAAATATACTACAATACAATGCACAATCACACTAGCAAACACAATGCGAATAGAATGCAAATGGAAGCAATTTAATGGTATTTAAATATAATTGTACTATAGAGTCATTGCAGATAACACTATCTACAAATAATTCATATGTAGGGTTCCCTCTCCTCAATGTTCTCCATAATAGGTACGCATCTCTCACATCATTCATTGGTTTCCAAGGAATTATCTCAAATTAAGGAGGGGTGTTCTATTTATCAACTACCCTAGCCATTACATTCAATGGTTTTCAAGATAACACATCCCAATCCCCATTCCATTTGGACATACATTTACAAATAAATTTAGGAAACTTTATAATTTCTATAATTAATCAAACTTGATCCTCAATTACATGACATCATCATTTTTCCTTCATTTATATTTGCATTTCACATGCATTTCATTACCTTTACATTTGGATTTTATTTACATTTCATTTCATTATCTAATTCTAATATAAAATTGCACTCCATTTATAATGCATCTTCTACTTGTTCTTCTTCTAGGAAGTAATTATTTTTGTTGTTTTGTTGTCTACATCTATCCCCCTCTTTAAACTAGTTGGTGTCCTTGTCAATGCTTGCTATTACTCTTGAGGACTTGATTGTCTTTACTAAGAACCATGAATAGGGGCTTCACCCATTTTTGTGATCTATACTCTTAGGGTTGCTCATTAATCCTTTAAATTTCATGCATAATTATAGTAATAAACACATTCCAACCTAAAGTGATTGGATTTTTTCTTCATTTTTTCTAATTTTACCATCAATTCTTTCCCCCTCTGCTTAGGATTCATTTGTACCTTATGTTCTCATCTTAAATTCTAGCTACAATGGCCAGCTACTCATTTTTCTCTTCAATCAATTGGTTCTTATGCTCTAACTCATTTTCCCAAGCTTCATACACCTATTCTTGGACTACTAATTCAACTCTCAGTTGTGTAATTATTTCATTACACTTCTCTAAATTCTTTCTTTTTGAATAAAGTTTTTCCTCCTTTGCTTTCATTTTCTCTTCAAAAATTTGTCTTAGGATATCAATTTCTATATTTGCTTTCCCTTTTATCTTCTATAGGTCTTCTTGGTATTTCTTAACATGTTCCTCCTTGAATTGGTAAATATTTTCCAATCCTATTGTTAACCATTATATCCAATGTTTCAATAATTTGATCTTTACATACAAAGGTTCCAACTTAGGTGGAATTTTCCTATATTCTACTTCTATTGTATCTACTTTTCAAGGATCCAATGTACATATGTTTATATATACTCTTAATGGTAACCTATAAACTATCTATATACAATCTAATAGTTTTTTTATTTCTATCATTCTTGTCAATGCTCTAGCTTCCATTTCCCATGGATATTTTTAATTAATTCTAGTGAGCTTCTTTGTCCTCTCAATATTTGGAGCCCATTGTATTGCCTTCTCCATCTCATCATAGACCATGGATTTCTCTATGATCACCTTCTTCTGTCGATAACTCAAAATTGGGCACATCAATTATGATATAATTACCTAATGTTGGAGGTGTGTCCTTTGCTTGATTTTTGCATTTACATCTTCTTCCCTTATTTCTTCCCTTAGGTTAATAGGTTGTTCCTTTGCTTTTTCTTGTGGTTGTAGTTTATTTTCAACATTGGTTGACCTTTGGCTACCACTACCTCTTTTAAATATTTTATATTTTGCTTTCTTTGTTTTCTCTATTTCCTCTATAATTTTAATTACATTTCCCTTAATTGGTTATTTTGATATTTCAACCACCTCCATATATTCCATAAATCTTGTTTTGCCATTGAAAATTTAAACTACATCACATTTGGCATTGGTGGTGACATAGTTGGGTCTAATTGTTGCATCCACTTAGCAATTTCTAGTAATTTTATTTTTGGTTGTGACATATCCATTGGCAATTCATCCTCCTAAACCATCTGCATTGCCTCTTAAATTAATTGTGCTAGTGCTTTATCTTCCTGTTGCATAGTATCAAATGAATTTTATTGTTCCTACAACATAAGTCTTTCTTGCTCCTTATATCTCCTTGTTCTTGTAGGGTTTTCTTGCTACCCTTCTTCATGTGTACTTTCATTTCTTTCTATCATTTCTTCAACCTATTGCTCTTGGGAAAATTTCTCAATCTACTACTAATATTATAGGTTAGGCTCTACTCTTATTTGTCTTTTCTTCCTTCATGGTGCTAGCTCTTCCTTTGATTATTCATTATCATCCTCTTCTACTAGGTTTATTCTTCACAAAATTTTCTTGGTTCTTGTTTTTACTGGAATGGACTTAGTTACTAGAACTACATGTATCCACCTAAGTTTTATTGGTTCTTCTTCTAAAAAATTTCTTAGGAGTACTTAATCCTAGAATTTCCATCTTAATAAATGATATTGCATTCAACATTATTCCAATAACATGAAAAGCCATCAAAAAATTATTGGTTTGTTGTTTTAAAAAATTCTTTGTGATATGACAAGTAGGATGCCCAATCATATTGTTCTCCTTTCATAATACCTTGTACATATTGGATAATACAAATAGGTATTTTTTATGATATCATATCTCCTGATATTTTAGACGTAAATATACTCATGGCAAACCATAATTATTCCATATTTAATTGACTCTACTTTATTCCTTGACTTCCATGACCAAGGGTCTTAGTTACTTTTATAGGAGTAATATTGATGACTTCATGAATTTTCTTATTCCCTTCATCTGCATCTATTGAATCCTTCTGTATTGTTATCCCTTGCTTTGGTATTCCAAATGTTCACCAAATATTATTTGCTAAAAATATAACTCTTACTTCCTAATCACCAATTCTCACTATGCTCACATTCTGTTTTGAGTCATAGGTTTCCAAATTTTGTAGCAAATAATCTTTAAAAAAATCCTTATCAAAGATAGGAACCTGTGCTATGTATCTTAATCCTACTTTAGCCAATGTAACTTTTAATGGATGGTTCTATGGGTTTTCTTACGACCATTTTCTACAAAAAATTCCCAGTTGGTTGAATCTAGGTTATTTTATTTAGGGATATTTTTCTTTCTCTACTCTACTTTTTTTGATGAGTCTTCTTTTCTTTTAATTGTGTGCCTTCTCTGAGGATGATTTCCTTCTTACTTATTATGGTCATATATTTTTTCTCTAGTGTATTCTATTGGTCCTTGTATCCCACTAAGTCTTGGCTCTTCTTCTCTATCTCGGTATTGTCTCCTATGTAGTGGACTAGGCAAATGTCTACTCCTTCCTATTTCTATCCTTACTAGTTATTATCAAATTTTTATTCTCCCACTCATACTTCTTCAGTCATGTTTCTACATATTATATCATACAATAACTATATTTGTACAACATCGTTTGTATGGTTAGTCCTTTTTAAATGTACATTTCTTTTATATGTTTGTATGATAACATCCTATAATTGTATAATAGCTTGCATAGTAGTCAATTTGACTTGAACAACAATTTATCTTTACTCATTGTAGATGTTTTTCTTGTAGTCTTTCCCTCTATGCATGTGTATGATGATAAGTGTCCCCTGAGTCATCATCCATATTGGATCTCTCATTCATACAATAACTTTCTTTGCCCTTTTTTGCACAGATTCTATACAGCCCTAGACTATACTTCGTTGAAATATTCTTCAAATAGTGGTTACCCTTTTATTTACTTGATATGGGGGTATAAAAATTTTAGCCATATTCTCTAGACTTTGCATGGCATTACCTTCTGCCATCTAGGTCATTAGTCTTCCACTTACTACACAAGCAACTCTACCCTAGCTTCTGTTTCCAGTATTCTTCTTTGTACTTGTATGTTTGTATGATAGTTTATATGCCTATAAATTCTTCCAACAATTTCTTATTGACTGTTAGGACACATTTCTATACCCTACTATGATTTCACCTTCTTCAATGTCTTCTCCTCCACGATGTCCTCTCTTTTTTCTTGCCTTGTTCCTAAATGGCTCTTGTTCAATTTTTATTTCCTCTACCTCTATGCCTATATTCATAATTTTAAGTAGAGTAGAAACATTTATAACTTCCCTTCATCTGCCACATCATCCTTCTTGCATGCACTTTTTATTTTTCACTTTACTCTTTTTTTTAAATTAAATACTTACATATTTACAATATTTTTTCCCTCTAACATCTAAGATCACTATACAACTTGTACTACCATGTATACTTGCACTTCTAAGACGTTTGTTGTTGACATGGCATTTTCTCTTTCATCCTATCCTTATTTTATTTCTTCTATTATACAATCTACTTGGTCTGTACATTCAAAATTTGGTTCCCATTTGTATGGTTCCCTATCATACAACACAAATAAAATTTATCTGTATGATATTCTTCAATACCTTCCCCTTGTACTTGACTTGTATGTCATCCTATTGTACAATATTGTTGTGTTTCATTTGTATGACCATCCTTTGTACAACCTACTATCATACCATCCTTTTTGCAATCTCCCATACAATGGTCTACCTTACATTCTTCTTTATTTGTATGGATTGTTTATTTAAGACATACAATCATCATTTGTATGATCCATAGTTAAGTTTCTTCAAACTAAGCCAAATTTTAGACTTGATGATCAATCTTGCTCTCTTACATTTTCTCTAAGTTGTACTCTTTTCTTTCTTATATGATTTATTTCTTCCATATTTTGACTTTGGTATCTTCCTTTGTTGTAAGATAATCCTATGAATCTTCCTCTTGTCAAGTGAATATTTATAGCTTAGAATTACCTTCTCCCTACTCTAGACTATTCAATATCCATCTGGTTCCTTGGTCACCCATGACTTCCTTGGTTCTAACGTGACACCTGAGGTGGTCCTGATGGATCATCCTATTGGTCATGTACTAGTTGGTTGTTTTGTGTCTGGTCCATGGGTGGTCCTTGTGGCCCACTTCATTGACTCTACAACCTAAGGGTAGAAAGAGGAAAAATTCTTCCCCTCGAGGCACTAAGAGGGAGGCCAACCAATATTTTCCCTTGTCTAGGTAATATTAGACCCCCAAGAAGACTTGATTGTCTCCCTAAGTTGTCTAAGTTACCCCTTTCTTGCCTTAACTATTGTGATCCATTGAATTCTCTTTTTTCATGGATCTTTTTAGTTTTGCTTTCTCCAAGCATCTTTTAAGTCATTTGTCTTCCTCCAAATAATTTTGCACTATGGGACTAATAAATATATCTCTTCTATATCGTCTTGTAAGGGGGGAATCAAATCCTAAACTTTCCACATTAATATTAATTTTATAAGGACTTGTACTATTACCTATATATGTTTCCCAATTTCTTCTTGCTTCTAGGGATGTAGTTTCTTCCATAACATATCTCCATAGTATTTCAAAAAACTTTTTCTAACTTAACCAATATTACTCAGGATTATTAGATTCCTCTTGTGACCTTTCATCCAGATATTGCCTTAGACCTTCTTCAACTATTGATTGTTGTTCAAGTTCATTGACTTATTCTTGCCTTCTTGCTTCTCTTTCATTTAACATTTGTGTTGTATTTCCCAACTCTTGAATTATTTGTGCTCTCATTTTTGTGTTATGCATATGCAAAGTTTCATATTCTTCATGCAACCATTGTGCCTCCTCATGCATTCTTTGTTGCAGGAACCCTATTTGAGTTAAGGGACTCAATTTCTCAAACTCATTATTTTGCAATTCCTTTATTCTCTATTTTTGGTGGCCAACAAGTGTTGTTCTTGCTCTTCCACTTCCTTTGTAAAATGAACATGAACCCATACTCTTCATCATTCATTAGGGCAGGGTCCTAATTCTTGCTACTCCACTACTACTTACATTTCCCCCTTATGTGTAAATATTTTTTCTAGTCCCATGTCTTCTTCTTCCATATAAATTTTCTAACTTTGACTATTCCTCTCTCTTATAGATCATCCTTTGTCATAATATTTCTTATCTTGTTGCTTCATTTATATGGATGAATATACATTGTACCTTTGTCTTATAGGGTTTCAATTTGAAATCATTACTATTTTAGGAATCACCATACTATCTAGTTTTTACAATTTAACCACGTTGTTATCCATCATTTCAATTACTTGGAAGGGTCCAATCCATAAAGTTTTCAACTTGTCAAACTTGATTTATTTTTTTCCATTATATCTCAAGACCAAGTCACTTAAATTCAGTTCCATATTTCTCAAGTGTTTATCATGCCACAAATTCCTTCTTTGTTAGGCCACATCCATCACCCACTATTCCCTTATCAATTTTTTTCCAATTATATTAGTAGCACTATCCTCTTCTCTAGGTTTTCTTGGTCACCTAGATGGTTTTGTACTGCCACTTTTGACCTATGTACTAGAAATTCCACTAGAACTATTGCTTCTTGTCAATACATCAACTCGAATTGTGTATGGTTTTTTTTGTTAAGTTAAGATATTTCATTAAAAAGGGCATTTGAAAGGTGCCCTAACGCCTTAGTACATAGGAAAAAAAAATGATGCTAGGATTACAAAAGGAGCATCCTAGAGGAGCAAACTAATATGGGAAAACAAAACAAATTATAAAAACAAACTATGGAGAATCTCCAAAGGAACAAAATCATAAACAAGAAAGCCTTTCATATGGCCGATGCAACAACATCCTCCTTTTTTCCTTCCTTGACCTCATCCTTGACCTCATCCTTAGGGAGGTCCTTAGGGAAGTCCTTGAAGACTTCCTTAGCAATCTCGATGACCTCATCCTATTTCACTTTAGATTTAGCAGCAGTAGTGGAATTTGTAGGGACTTCTTCATCAAAGTTGTCATAGAAGAACAAAATATTGAGTGCATTCCTATGGTCTTTCAACTGCGAGATAGCTCCCCCTATGGCAGCCCAGGTGGTTTCCAAGTGGGAAATAGTGGTAGACATAGTTTTGATTGTGTATTTCTATAGAAGATTTTCAACAGGATCTTTGGAGTCATCCTCATCAGCTTCCTTTGCCTTTTCAGAACTCTGAAGCTCCTTGTTTTTGAGCCACTGAGAACTCCTCATGGGAGTAACCTCCACTTTTACCTTCTTCTTTGCACTATCAGGACCTTGAATCTTCTCTTCCTTCCTCTTTCTTTTAGATCCTCGTATCCTTGGAACCAGGGTGGAGGAAGTGTCATCTTCAGTAGTATCCATAGGTGTGTCCTGAGTGATGATGTTACCCTTCAAAAACTTCTCCAATAGGAAAGCATACAGTACTTTGAAGAGGCCTTGGTGGGAGGGCCAAGCTTCTTCTTTCTTGGCTCAGGTTGAGGTAATGGTATAATCCATTGACAGGAATAAGAATTTAGGAATATTAAGCAATTTGGATTCCCTAAAATGGTTTACAAAGGATATATGAAAGCTATGGAGCTGGGAATCAGGGTCATCAACTATTATGTATTCCATAACAGGTTTCATGACCTCCTTCCAAGGAGTGGGAAGGTCACTATGATACATTCCTTGCTTTATGAGCTTCCTAAATGGTGAAGTTGGTTCAAACTGGTTTATCTCAACCTCCCAATTGTGCTTGTCTCTTCTAACGGTGCATCCAGTAGCAGGTTGACCAGTCAGTTCCACCAAAATGCCAACATCCACCAAGAAATCAACACCATGGATTATAACCATCCCCTTCTCCTAGGAAGAAGCAAACACCATGTTAATGTCCCAGTATGCACCTAAAAATATCTTGATAAAGGGCATGAATCCCCTGTCCCTGAGGATTGCTTCTGTGATAGGCTCAATAGAGAGGGTGTCAGGCTCAATGAAAGTCATCCTGGTAGCGCTCGAAGGACAAGGGTAAAATCTCTCCAAGGTGGTGCAGGGGAGAAAAGGATTAACAGGGGATAAACAGAGCACTTTTAGAGCAAGACTTAAGTAAATCCAAAATGAGTCTGGATGATTCTAGAAACCCTTCATGTACCATCTCACAAGAATTCCTCATCTGGGGAAACTCACATGCCAAAAAAGGTGGGCCAAACAAACTTTACGCAGTGTGAGTTTCCAAAGGAAGAGAGAAATCACGAATATGGAAAGGTGTGCCCTAAATTGGAATGGTTGACCAATTAGGAAGCTTGGGTGATTGATCATAGAAATAACAAAGATCAAATCAAAAACCCAAAGCATAGGAATGCAAGAAAGGGCGGAGATGGAAATGGACCTCAAAAACAAGCAACTAGAATAAGGTTTAAGAAATGACCGCAAGTGAGGCCACATGTGGATGGACAACCCATTATTATGGAGAAAGGTGGAAGAAAAAACCCATAGCTTGATATGAAGCAGATCCTAGGAAAAAACCAAAGGGACTAAGGCGATGACATGATTGTTTGGCATGAGGATTAAGCACAACATAAG
The DNA here is from genome assembly GCA_028583015.1 of Wollemia nobilis. NCBI lineage: Eukaryota > Viridiplantae > Streptophyta > Pinopsida > Araucariales > Araucariaceae > Wollemia > Wollemia nobilis. Next base: position 2,424,443 of record JAQPPZ010016361.1, read on the forward strand.
GGAAATGTGCCAAAGAATCATTTCCGAGATGTTACTCCAAAAAGAGGAATACCTAGGGAAAATATAGGTCATAATGAAAAATATTTTGATGATTGAGATTATTGTGATAGTAGCCACATCACATGATGTGCTAAGACCTATGATACACCTTATTTTCAAATTTGAAGGCAAACAATGATGACTATCATGCATTAAATGATGAAAATTATGCATTTTGCTGAGTTTGAATTATGTCCACCCTGGCAAGTTCATTAACATCACATGGAAGAGTATCTGTCCAGGTCAGCATCCCAAGGGCATACGTACCAATGTTGGCCAACTTGTCAGCAACAATGTTGGCTTCCCTAAAAATGTGTTGGACTATAACTTCCTGTTGGAGCAGCAATAGACTTTTGGCTTCCTCAATTAGATTTCTAATCTTCCATGCTGGTGTTCTGGAACTTTTGAGGTAGTTGATAATATTTAACGAGTCCCCTTCAATGATAATATTTCCAGGGAATTGTTTGATAAATTGCAATCCCCTCCATAGAGCTCTAGCTTCTGCCATATGGTTAGATTGTTCACCTAAGGGTTCTGCAAAGGTAAAGATAGAATTTCCAAGATGATCCCTTAGAATCCCTCCGGCACCAGCTCTCCCTAGATTTCCTTTGGTAGCTCCATCAAAATTGAGCTTAACCCACCCCAGAGGAGGAGGATTCCATTTAATGCTTTTCCTAGAAATTTGGGAAGTACCAGGATTAGGATTTTCCAAGGAAATGAGAAAGGATTGAAGTAAGGAGGCTTCAAAGTGAGGAATAGGTGAAGGATCAAACGGTGTAGCCAACGCATTTTCTTTGGCATAAAATATAATTCTATTGGTTATAAAATCAATATCCCTAGCTTCCTTAGAGAAAACTTACCTATTGCGCTCAAGCCAAATCTGCCAAAGATAGTGATGAAGGCAAAAACTCCAAAAACCTTTAAGACAAGGATTTCTAAAAGGATTGGGCCATTGGGAGAAAATATCAACTAGAGATGGGGGAGAAACCCAACTAATTTGAAACTTGAGGAAAATATTATTTAGGATAGACCTGGAGAAGGAACATAATAGAAAGAGATGGCTAGTGGATTCCCAATCAGCAAGGCACATGAAACATCTATTGGGGAGGGGAATACCACGTTTGATAAGATTTTCAATAGATAGAATTTTGTCTTGAATGGCCAGCCATGAGAAAAAGGAAACCTTTGGAGTCAAATATTTAAGCCACACAAGCTTGAAAGGAATAAGAACATCTTCAGGGGTTAAGGAAATTTGATAAGCAGACTTAATAGTGAATTCCCCTGAATCTGTGGGTTCCTAGATAGGACGATCATAGGACTCCTCAGAAGGGATAGAAAAGGAAGATAATCTAGCTTCGAGGGATGATATTTTAGCTGCCAAATTTGGGTTTTGAATCCTTTTCCAAGATCTGATGCCATTGGAAGTAGTTAGGAAGTTCACAACTTTAGGACCAAAGAGAGGATCAGTAAAATATTTTATCTACCTGAATCCTAGGAATTGCAAGAGGGGTTGATTGTCTAACCACTTGTCTTCCTAAAAATTCACTGAGTTCCCATTGCCAACCTGCCATCTTAATCCTTTTTTTAAAAGTTATTTTGTGGAACTGATGGATTTCTAGAAGGTGGAGCCAGCAGGAGGAACCTCATCATGTAAAAACTCATAATTCTGAAGGTATTTCCTTTTTACAATTTTTATCCATTCTGCATGGTCCCCTGAAATCAACCGCCAGGCTTGTTTTTCTAGGAGAGTTGAGTTTAATAACTTGATTCTTCTGAGCCCAATTCCCCCTTGATCCTTAGGCTTGCACACTTTTTCCCAAGAAACAAGATGGAATCTATTTTTGTTTTCAGCTCCTGTCCATAGGAAATGCTTTTGAATTTGTTCAATTTTTTGATAAACTTTGACTGGTGCTTTAAAAATTGAAAGGAAGTAGACAGGTATGCTTTGTAAGCAGGCCATTGTCAGAATAGCTTTCCCTGTCTGAGATAAAATATTTCCCTTCCATCCTGATAGATTTTTTTGGAATCTTTCAATGACATTGTTCCATAGATGTTTAGAAGCATTACCCACGAATAGAGGCAGCCCTAGATAAGTAGCAGGCAAGGAGGAAATGGCACATCCTAAGATGTTGGTAATTTTGAGTTGTCTTCTTAAAGGAGTATTAAGAAAAAATAGTTTGCTTTTCTAAAAATTTACCTTTTGACCTGTTGCTTCTTCATAAAGGAGGAGAATATGTTTTATAACTTTAGCTTCAACCACAGATGCAAAGGTGGATAATAGAGTATCATCAACAAATTGTTGATGGGTGATAGGAGTGGTTTGGGAAGTCACCTTAATACCAAAAATTAAACCTGATTGTCTGGCCGCATGAATGGATCTCCCTAGCACCTCTACAACAATGATGAAGAGGAGAGGGGAAAGAGGATCTCCTTGCCTTAAACCTCTGCTACTAGGGAAATAGCCAGCTGGTGAACCATTTATTAAAATAGAGAACCAAGCAAAAGATATACATCCTCTAATCAGATTGATCCAATCCTGATGAAAGCCAAATTTGGTTAAAACCGCAAGGAGGAAGTCCCAATTCAACCTATCATAGGCTTTATTCATATCCAATTTTAAAAGAAAGGCAACCTTTTTGGAAAAAGAGGTTGAATGAAGAGCTTCATGAACATATATGATTCCATCCAGAATGGATCTTCCTCGAACCAAGCTTCCTTGAAAATGATCAATAATAAGAGGCATGACATCCCTCATTCGATTAGCCAAGGCCTTGGTTAAAATTTTATAAACAACATTGCAGAGACTAATAGGCCTAAAATCATTGAAATATTTGGCGTTAGGATTTTTTGGAATGAGGGCAATGAAGGTAGAATTGAAACTTCGTGGGATAACTTTGGAGTTCTAGATCTCTTTAATTGCTTCACACACATCAGGACCTACAAAATCCCAAAAGGCCTAGAAGAATCTGGGAGAGAAGCCATCAGGACCAGGGGCTTTGTCTGGCTTCATGGAAAATAGGGCCTGCTTGATTTCCTCATCAGACAGACAAGAAATAAGCTTAAAATTGATATCTTCAAGAATAGAGTGAGGAATGAATTGGAGCATAAACTCTTTGGCCCTACTTGAGCTATCAACAAGAGGATTTTCCAGCAACTACATAAAATGAGAAATACCTTCAGACCTGATTTCCTTTATATCAAAAGTGATTCTTCCATCCTGGCAGTGGATTTATTTGATTTTGTTGTTGCTTCTATTTCTCAAGGTTGAAATATGAAAAAAATTAGTGTTGGAATCCTCTTCCTTTAGCCAAATGGCTCAGGATTTCTACCACCAAAAGGTTTCTTCACACTGAAGAATATTATGAAACTGAGATAGGAGACTTTTCTCTTCATTTCTTTGCTCAATGCTACAACTTTGGCTTTCTTGGATGTCTTTCTCAATGGTAGCAAGACAGTTTTTAATTTCTTGTTTGTTCTAAAATAAATTTCCAAAGATATCCCTATTCCATATTTTGATATTTTCTTTAATCATTTTGAGTTTTTGCCCAAGTCTAAATGATGGAGATCCTTGAAAATTTGTTTGCCACCACTGGATAATTTTATCCCTAAATTCAGGATGTTGCATCCACATGGCTTCGAATCTAAAAGGGATCCTAAAATTCTAGGGATTATTGGTATCCAGGAGAATAGGACTGTGATCAGACCCAATTTTGAGAAGATATTGGAGATTGGCATCTCCCCAAATAGTGGTAGCTTCCTGAGAAAAAATAACTCTATCAAGTTTGACCTGAATCAACTGACTACCACTTCTTCTATTAGTCTAGGTAAACTGATTATATTTTAGGTTCACATCCATCAAGTCATTAAGGTTAATGAAATCTTGAAAGTCATCCATGCTTTTTGTAAATGATCCCACACTACCTCTCTTATCATAAGGGAACAATGGAGTATTAAAATCTCCCACCAGGACCCAGGGAAGGTTTGAAAAGGCTTTCCTTGCTGATGATAGAATTTCCCATAACTTGGATCTACCAGGGATGGAATTTGGGGCATAAACATTAGTAAGAACCCAAGAAGAGTTAGAATTTTTATCAAAAAATAAAATACTAGCAGATTCCTCATTAGAATGGATCAATCTCCCCTCAAAGAGTTTAGGATTCCAAAGGTAGATAAGACCACCTGAAGCCCCTTTTGCATTACAGAAAATGGATTCACTATTCTTCCATATATTATTACATACAAACTTGGCTGTAGAATCTCCAACTTTGGTTTCTTGCATCAGAAAGATAGAAGGATTGATTTCTTTTCTTAATGACTTGGCTATCCTTTGTTTAGCCATGCCATTAAGACCTCTCACATTCCATGAGAGGACTTTCATTTGGAATATTTGAAAGCTCTTTTGCCTCCCTTTCCTTGAGGTTGGGGAGGTTTGATACAGTTTGTATCATCCTTTCTTTGATTTATCCTTGTGGAAAATAGGATTTTTGGAATACCATTAGCAATTTCATTTGCTAATCCCTGTTTCCAGTGGTCAGCATTATAAGTTATACCCTTTTTCTTCTCACCTCCATAGTCAATTGGAGATTTTTTGTGACTTCTGGTTTGCTTTGGGCTAAAATTTTGAGGGTTTATTCTTTGAATCACAGGGCTTGAAGATTCGAGGAGAGAGGTAGGGATAGCAACTTCCTCAATATGGGTCTGAATACAATGAGCATAAGAGCTTTCAGGGAACAACTCAATAGATGGTTTTGGGGATCTAGATCCCACAACCCCACACATAGGTGAAGGGACATGAATCTCAAAGTAGGGTTCCCACTTTTTTACTCTTCCTTACTCTGTTCTTGAATAGAAGAATTGTGTATGGTTTTTTGTTGCCTTAAAATTTTTCCTATATGCCCACAAGGATGAAGGAAATATTTCTTCTCAATCTACCCCTTCTACTCAATATATTTTATGCATAATTGATACCAAGGTTTTATTTGTTACCTTCACTTTCTCATTTGCTCTAGTGTAATATGGAATAGGAAACAAATGCAAAATATTGAATTTTTTTGTTAGCTTCTTAATTAATTCATTTATAAAGTGACCTCCTCTGTCACTTTTCAAGTGTATTGAGATCTCAAACTTGGTAATCACTTGTTTTTACAAGAACTAGTCTATACTTTTTGCTAAATTATTTGGTAGTGCCCTTACCTCTACTTATTTTGTTAGGTATTCAGTTGCAACTACTATATACTAACACTTCCTCTTTTGACTTATCCTTAAAGGTCCTACAAATCCAAGACCCATATTTGAAATAGTTTCTATGATTGATATTTATGTAATGGAATGAAGTTCCTTCGTCATGTTTTCCTAGCTCTTTGGCATGTACTTTGACAAATTTCTTCACATCATGATAGATGGTGGGCCGCCATAGCCTTTATAGAAGCACCTTCATTGTGGTAGTATTTAATCCCATGTTCTCTCCTACTAGTCTTCATAATATTTATTTAAATATATGTGGATTTCTTCTTCTATTACACATCTCAAAATTCCATCTAGTTCCATTTTGTACAATAATCTAGCTATCAATTGTAAAGGTGCTAACTTTATGATTATATTTCTTTTATTAGTTTCTAATATCTCTTTTAAAAGCTTCCCTATGGATAGGTACTCTCAAATCAACTTCTACCATGTTGGTATAACTTTTATTGTGAATAATTGAGCATCAAATATCTCATCTAACACTCCTATAGGTTCCCTTGGGCGAATCCTTTATAGTTGATATGCTAGCACATGCTTCTTTTTGGGTTTAACCACTACCCAAAATATGAACTCCTATAATGTGATGAACCACCTGCTAACTCATCTGTGTATAGTCATTTTATTAATTAAGTACAACAATGCTTAATGATCTACATAAAAAGTGAAAGGGTTGGCTAGTAAACAGTGTCTAAATATTTTAACACCATACACTATCCCAAGTTCTCCCCTTTCAGTTGTACTATAATTCTTTTTGGATCTTGAAATTAACTGACTAGTGAAATAAAGAGGTTGGTCTAACCTAAATTACCTATTGTAAGTATTACATTATTTGGTACCTTGCAAGATTTATACAAGGACTATGTAAATAGTTTAGTCTAGAGTGTGTTTAATATTTGAGTATATAGTAGGTATCATGTTAATAAATATGGATTTATGTAAGTGAGGTATCATGTTAAAAAGTGTGAGTTACGTAGGTGAGGTTTCATGTAAATAAGTATGGATTTATGAGTTATGGAATTTAGTATGTGTAGTCATGAGAGTCTTTGTCTTTATGTAAATATGTGAGATTTATGTATTGAGAAATACAAAGTGTTAGATCTCCCGTGTGTGTGAGGAGATGAAAAGTTTATGTAAGTAGAAAGGTCAAGGGTTGTGAATATGAAGAGTCTTGTGTATGTATATATTGAAGACAAAGATTTGTAATAGAGTGTCAAAGAAAAAGACTTGCATTACAGTGCATTGCTTAAGTAGGATGTCAATAATATATTCAATAAGTTTATATCTCATTGTTATTATGGATTGAATGTATGAATTTGTGATAATATCTTATCTTGACTTATTTTGATATCATGGAAGAATATTAAATTACTAACAGTGGTATTAGAGCCACATTGGATGTTCTTAGTGAGAGAGACATTGAGCATTTGATAGATATCATGTTTGAAAGGATCCACACTTGTAAAAGCTAGATCAATCACCTAGGTTTGTAGATGATAGGTCATGAGAAAGTGTTTATGCATTGGAACCAAGTGAGAGTGTCATTGTATATGAAGAGTCTAAGATTTATTACATAATAAAAGCCTAAGAAAGCAATACATTGGATAAAGAAGAATGTATGAAGAGGTTGAACATTAGGGAAGTCAAGACTATGAAATAAAGACAAGAGAGTACACCAAATACTAGAAGAAGAATGTGTTGGATTTGTAAAATTTTAATGCAAAATTTTGGATATCAAGCACTTGGAAAACATTGGAAAAGAGTGCCCATAGACAGACACCAAATTGGTAAAAGTTGAATGCAAAAATATAGACTTTGAGCAGCTATAAAACGCTATAAAAATAGCACACATTGACAAGTGCTAGGTGAATGCAGAATTTTGGATGTCGAGTAGGAAGTTGGAACAAAGTGAAAGACTAGACAAAGTAGAAATAATGGTTAAAATCCAAGATAATGCTTAGGCAGGTGCAAGTAAATTTAGAAAGTGAAATATTTAAAAACATGCAGAGGAGAGTTAGCCTAATTTGGAGGAGTGTTATTTTTACTAAGGTACATTAAATTACCTCTAATTATTATTCAATGAATTCATAAGTAAAGGGTTCTTAGTAAGTTTGGAATATTAAAGGAAAATTAAAGAGGCATTTTTTAAAGTGAAAGGAAAAGAGAATAGTTTCTTTATTGAAGGGAATTCTAAGAAGATAAGTAATTAAAGAAGAATATTATTTATTGAAGATATATTTGAAGGAAGATGTTGAAACTTAAAAATATTATTGCTAAATATTAAAAAGTAAAGAAGAAAATTATAGAGAAAGAAATTAATTGAAGGAAAAATATTGAAAAAAAAATTGAAAGAAAGAAGGAAAAGAATTGAAGTAAATAAGAATATTGAACATTGAATAAGGAGATTAAATAAAAGTGAAATAAAGATAAATATTGAAGGAAATAAATAATTTCAAATATATTGTGAAGAATAATTGAATATTGAAGAAAGGAAATTAGAGAAAAGAAAATTTGAGGAAAGAAAATTAAAGAAAGAAATAAATGATATTAAGATGAAGAAATATTTTTAAAAATAGAAAAGATATTATCATAAACATGTTCTAAGATATAAAGAAACACTTCTTTTCTAGGTCCGAGGTGTAGACCAATTGGTTCATCCAAACCCCATAAGGGGGGTGGAGGTCCAAGGTTCAAATCTCGGGCCTCATCGGACTGAATGCTTGTCCCTTTCCTGGTGCTTTCAGCGGTGTAAAAGGTTTAAAATGATTGTGGCATGGTGGTTATAGGGGCGGACTGCATGAATATCTATGTGGCGGCTTCTGGGGTGGACAGTGCAGAATACTGTGGTGGCCATAAAAGCTGGACAGCCTGCCCGGATTTGTGGCGGCTACCGATTCCACCATGTAAATTAAAAAAAAAAAGATACAAAGAAACACCAAAAATTTAAATATAATAATAAAATGAGTATGAAGATATTTCTTGGTATATTGATTCAACAACCAACCATCATATGGCTAATAATCTAGATTGGTTTGATTCCATTCAAGTAAAATAAAGTATCCCAATTAAGTTAGTTGATGATAAAATCAACCAAATACAATGAAATGTTACACTTAGTCTACCCTACACATAATGTACATTGAAAAATGTACTTTATATTCCAGGGATAATAAATAATATAATTTCAATGTCACAATTATTTGATAGAGGAAGAAGTGTAACAAAGATAGGTACATATGACAGTTCATAAGGATAGATTAAATACCCAAAATAATCAATGGAAATAAAATATGTCTTATCGAAAGACTAAACAAAATTGAATCTCTTGAGTCCTACAAAAGTGTTGTATTTGTTTTAGATGTGATAGCACTAGAACAAAAAAAAATGGATCAACTTCTATAAAAAAATAATGATACCATAAGAGGTATTTAATTGAACATAAAATTTTCATGGCAAAAGAAAAATATACGACCAACTTCAAAATTGAATATTTTGATGAGTTATAAATGGTTATGACTTATTCAGAAGTGTAATAGAGACAAGTAGATATGTCAGTTCAGAAGGACAGATTAAATTTCCAAACCTGAAGAAATACAAGAGTCAAAGCAAGAAGACCAAGACCAAGAATTAAAAGCACATGAAGGAAAATGAACTTCATACCAAATAATGTAATATAGAGGGTGTTGTAAGTATTACATTATTTGGTACCTTGCAAGATTAATGTAAGGACTATGTAAATAGTTTATTCTAGAGTATGTTTAATAATTGAGTATATAATAGGTGTCATGTTAATAAGTGTGGAATTATGTAAGTGAGGTGTCATGTTAATAAGTGTGAGTTATGTGGGTGGGATGTCATGTAAATAATTATGGAGTTATGAGTTATGTCAATTATTATGTGTAATCATGAGAGTCTTTATATTTATGTAAATATGTGAGATTTATGTATTGAGAAATATGAAGTGTTAGATATCTTGTGTGTGTGAGGAGATGAAAATTTTATGTAAGTAGAAAGGTCAAGGGTTGTGAATATGAAGAGTCTCATGTATGTATATATTGAAGATAAAGCTTTGTAATAGATTGTCAGATAATAAGCATCATATTAAAATGCATTGCTTAAGTAGATATATTAATAATATATTCAATGAGTTTATTGTTGATTGTTATTATGGATTGAATGTATGAATTTGTCAGAATATCTTATCCTGAGTTATTGTGAGATTCTAGAAGAATATTAAATTACTAACATTGTCCCTCCTAGTCTAATGCACATCCAATTACAAAATTGAATGCATCCACATGGATATGGAATTTATTATCCTAATATAGGAATACAAGAATGGACATGCATACTAACTTTGACTTCAACTCTTTGAAAGCCCCTTGATGTTCCTTATTCCATCAAAAAGGAATATTCTTCATTGTCAACACATCTAAGGGATAGGACACAAGGGAATAAATCCTAAAAAAATTCCAGTGATATCTTATAGATCCCAATAAGGTATTCAATGAGCTCATGCCATGTGGTTCTTCCATATTCAATATGACACGAATCTTATCAGGATTTCTCTTTAACCCTTATTTATACACTATGTGTCCTAGTAGTTTTTCATACGATTACACTTTTCTAGATTGAGTTCCAAGCACATATTCATACATAATCTCATACATTCCTCTAATGATTTCAAGTGTTCATATTTTTTAAATATAATGACTAGTCATCTAGAAATGCTTTGAACTTCCTTATTGACATATGATTGAATGTATATAGAATAATCCTTTAAAATGCGGTCGGGATATTACATAGCCCAAACAAACTTCTATTATAGGTATATATACCATTCTCCACAATGAATGTCATATTTAGTTTATCCTCCTCCATAATGCTTATCTAGTTGTAATAAAAAAACCCATCCAAAAATGAGTAAATTCATGTCCAAATACCTTTTCCAATATTGATTTGGTGAATAGTATTGGAAAGGGATCCTTTATCATCACAACATTTAGACTTATAAATTCCACACATATGTGGATATGATTCACCTTCTTCTTTTAAAGTAATGATAATTGGTGACACTCATTCGCTCACTATAAATTTAAATATTATGTCAACATCCAACATCTTTTAAATCTCCACATTGAATAAGGTTGTGTACTTAGGATTCATCCTATATGGTCTTCTTCTCACTAGTAAGGCACCTAGGATCAACTAGATATGGTGTACACAGCTTTGGGAGTATCCCTTTCAAATATTTGTATGTCCATAAAAAAATTATTTTGCTTTCAATACTAGGAACCCACTTATCTCCACAATGGATTATATTTTGTTCACCATCGCTTCCTAAATTTACCTTGACCACCCTTGTTCCTTCATACTTGATAGTTTTTGGTCCTTCATATGATTAAATTTATATATAATAATCCTATGAAATATGGTTGGTACATTACACAATCCAAATGGCATTCTATTAAAGGTATAGATGCCATTATCCACAATAAATGTTGTATTTAGTTTATTCTCCTCTATAATGCTTATCTAGTTGTAATCAAAAAACCCATCCAAAAATGAGTAAATTCCATGTCTAGCTACCTTCGCTAATATTAAGTTGGTGAATGGCATTGGAAAGGGATCATTTATTGTCATAATTCTTAGACTTATAAATTCCACACATATGTGGATACGATTCACCTCCTCCTTTAAAGTAATGACAATCAATGATACCCATTCGCTCATCGTAACTTTAAAGATTATGCCAACATCCAACATCTTCTAAATATCTACATTGACTAAGGTTGTGTTCTTAGGATTCATCCTATATGTAATTATTCTAATCGATAAGGCACCTGGGATCAATTGGATATGATGTACGTACAACTCTAGGGGTATCCCTTTCAAATATTTATACGTCCATATAAAGACTTCTTTATATTGTAAGAATGTTTTTTAAATTGTTGCTTTTAGTACTAGATCCTACTAATCTTCGTAATGGATTATATTTTGTTTGCCTTTGCTCCCCAAATTCACCTTGACCATCTTTGGTCCTTCATACTTGATATTTTCAAGCTCATTTATTTATTTAGCCATATCTACCAGGTGTGTTGGCTTCTCATCCATAATAGTATCAATTATTGTATATTCTACAAAATTATTTGGAAACATGCATTTATCTTCTTCCTCCTTCGGTGAGGTTTTCGTACTACTTTAACCAGTATTATTATATATTTTCTTACTCTCTTCTAGTTGTATGCAGAGGCAGTTGGGTAGGAATATTTCATATTCCTCCATCTACAAATGGAGTAGTCCACTATTAGATCAAAATGTATTCTCTATATTCCTCTAAGTGCAATTCCTTAATTATTAGGTTGATATGTGTTATATTCATTAGAATAACCTCCTAACTTATCAATCATTGCAAGATATTAAGTTACCATCCAATTCTTCAAATTGATCATATATTTGTATTGTCCCTTCTTGAATGTAATTCAATTTTTTTTCTAGTTGTGATTAACTGTAGTTTTTCACAACTAGCCTCTTCCTAGCAAGGCATCATATTTTGGCTTCTAAATTGTTATCACAATGAAGTCCATGATAAATTATTGATTTGTTATCTTCACATTTTGAGTTGTTAAGACTCATTTCATCTCAATTACATATTGGTCCACACTATATAACTTAAAATTTAGAGACCATAAAATGGAGCTCCAATCCTGTCTCATATTTTCTCTTGTAGCACATTAATACTTGATCCTCCATCCACAATTACTTGTGTCAAATTGTGGTCTAATATCTCAATATGAATCAATGCTAGATTTTTTCCAATATAAATCATTAACATGGTTGGATTAATAAATTGATCCTTTCTCCTCTCTATCTCTTTTGGCTGGTTGTGTAGCTCCATTACTTTCTTTAGATATAATTCCTCTCCTATTGCTAAATATAGCATCGGAACGGCACTAAGTAGACTTGCAAATTTTACTTCTACTATCATATTTAATTCTTGTGTTGTCAACTCATGAGTTGATGAATTCTCTGAGGCTAATGGTTTCTTGAATTTTTTTTGTTCTATTAACCATTCTTGCTTGGATTTCTTCATCTCTTCCTTAATAACCTTTCATTCTTCCTACCATCGTTCATTTTCTATGACAAGATGGGGTATTGATATTTCTCAAATTTTTCCCTTGTAACAAAAAACACATTATTCTTTTTTTTGTTGGTCTATGGGAGGCTGTTCAATGTCAAGAAATTTTATATTTTGTGAATTGGTTGTACTAGATTTCTTTGAAAATTTTACATCCTTATGATTGCTTGTTCAACACCATCTACACATGTGCTATGTTATTTCCAACCAATCCTTCATTATGAGTATTAGGGCAATTCTTCTCAAAGTTCCTCCACTATTGACAATTTTGGAATTGTATAATCAATCTTCCATCTAAATTATATTGTAATTGGCTTTGTCCATGCTATTGATTTCCTTGTTGGGGTCTTCCTCCTCTTCAATTGTTTCTATATCAGTCATTTTTTGTGCCTTGTCCATTTCTTGAGGATTCAAATTCTCCTTTTTCATGCCTTGCATTATCATTGTATCATGTCTTGTACTTCTTAAATTAAATAGACATTCACTTATAGTGTACCTCAACACATCACATATATTACAATATGCACTTTTTGGATAGTTAGCATTGCTATGTCCTTCAAACTTACAATTTTAACATCATATATCTTTATTATATTTTCTTCCTTCAACCTTTACCTCTTTAATCATTCTATTAAATTTATTTTTCATGGACTGAATTGCACAATGCAATTCCTCCTTGCCACTATTAGAGTTATCACTTCTAACATGACTTCCTATTCCAACTACTCTTTGTTTGGATTCACTTTCAAAATTTATTTCCCTCTTGTGTGCTTCTTCATATGTCGATCAAGGTATAATATTCATATTTTTCTTATATCAAGGCAATAGCCCATCAATAAACTATTGCTTAACCATCCTATCTGTTGTCAATCCCATTTTATTTGTGAGTTGTTTTAGTTGTTGGTAGTAAGTCTTGATGTCTTCGTCTTTCTTTTGTTTAATACAATATATTTCTATTATAATTTGTGTCATCTCTCAATGGAAAAAATTCCTTCTTAAACTCATCTACTAAATGAAGTAAAGGGTTTTGTAGATTCTCTTTTAAGATGACATTTTATTGTGATCCCTCACAATGTGGCTAGAAATAACAATAACCATTCTTTAGGTTGTCTTACCCCATTTTCTTTCCATATTGTGGTGCAGGTACCTATATTTATCATAGGATCCTCATTCCCTTCTCCTATGAAGGGAGGGCATATTTTTTTGTCTGTTCTAATTGTAATGTTAGCCACTAGTGAATGTTTTCTTCTTTCAATTCACTATTGCTTGGTGATGTCTTGTATGGAACTTCAACCCAATGAGTTTCCCTTCTATATGGTTCTTCTTTTTGTTCTATTGTGCTTCAGCCTTAGGCACCTCATCAACTTGTGGTGTCTCTTGACCTTGTGTATTACTTTTAAATAGACTCCTTCCAAACTTCAATGCATCTTGACTTTGCAACCTTTACAAATACATGAGTGGTGATTTTCCAAACACTCATGTGTGGTTTCTCTAGTGTTTAATTCTCATCCTCTACACTCCTTAGCAAAATCCTCCCTACTTGCTCAAGCATTACCATCCACTCTTCATCTCCTTAAGCACATTCTACATTGGCATATTCAGTTACATGAATGTTTTCTTTAGTTATTCGATCCAATTCTTCTTTCTTCTCATCCTCCATGATTAAAAATGTTTACCACTTGTCATTATCCTTATATTGAGGCCTCTAAACTCATTCAAGGATTGGTTCTTTCATTTCACAAAATTGTATTCCTTGATTGTTTATGGTTTGATATTTTCTTTGACCAATTATTGTGCTTATTCTCACTAGTACTTGGCTCTCTATGCGATCTCATATTCCATGTCCTTATGGTATTGTATCTTTCATTCACTTCTCTCCTTTCATGCACTATTTTTCCACTAAGTTCATTCTCCTTACTTTGAGAATGACAACAACACCAAATGTAGCATGGTGGTGAGATTACCAACACTAGGAAAGTAAAATGATATACTTATGAATTAATCAAGATTACAATCATAATATTATCTTCATAGTCATACAATATCATAGTCATGAGATAGTATGGTATCACTCGTATGGTGCGGTCTTATATGACATAATCTTGTGCAAGATGATTTACTACATGAGATTCTACAATACTTGGTAATTTGACCCTGATGTTTGTACGGTAGCACTTATATGGTAATCACATGTACAATGCTTAAGTCTTCACCAAGAAATAAGATGATGATATCCTAATATTTTGTTATAGGCTTTGCATGACAATATTCCCATATAGTTATATAGAAATACAACCTATAATCTAGCTCAAACGTGGAATTATTTAGGTAATGGTGGGTTGTATGCTCTTCCAAATAAAATTAAATATATGACATATAGATTAAAATAATGGAACAAGAACACCCTTGGAAAAAAAAATTGAGAAGAAATAAGAACTAAAAGATAAACTTTAAAAATTACAAAAAGGTGATCATAATAATCCAAGCTTAGAGGAAAGGGAGTTTCTTAGTGAATATCATAATATTTTGAGTAAAGAAGAGAAATTTTGGAGATTAAAATCAAGACAAACTTGGTTAAAATGAGATAAAAATACAAATTTTTTTCATAGGATGGCTATAGTACAGAGATCAACTTTCATAATTAGTAGAATTAAATCAATAGAAGGGGTTTGGATTGAAGATCAATTTGAAATTAGAAAAGAGGCTAAGTATTTTTATCATAATATTATAGGTTCAGAGAAGATCAAAGTTCTTAATGATAAACTTCTTCAAGATGTTCCTTCAGTTATAACAAATGAAGATAATAGGAAATTGATGGAGTCTATTACTCTAGAAAAAGTTCATTTAGTTCTTTTCTCTTTCAATAAGGATAAATCCCCAAGTTTAGATGGGCTCTCTATAGATTTTTACTAACATAATTGAGATATAGTAAAGGATTCTTTATTGGTGGTAGTGGAACATTATAGGGTAAAACAATACATACCATATAAAATAAATGCAACATATCTTACCCTAATTCCAAAAAAGAAGGATGTTGAATTGTTTGATTCTTTTAGACCCATAAGCCTATGTAATATGCCATATAATATTATCTCCAAAGTGATGATGAATAGATTAAGGTCATTGTTAGACAAAATTATTTCATAAGAGCAAGGAGGATCTGTGAAAGGGAGACAAATTCTAGATGGGATCATAGTAGCTCATCAAGTTATACATTCAACAACTTCAAGAAAATAGAAAGCAATGATCTTAAAAATTGATATGAGTAAAGCCTATGATAGGGTTAAATGGGATTTTATTTTTATAGTTTTAGAAAATTTTGGTTTTTGGAAGAAATGGGTAATATGGATTAAAGCTTGTGTTTCTACAGTTTCTTATTTAGTTTTGGTCAATGGGTTAGTGATCAAATATTTTAAAGACAAGAGAGGCCTTAGATAAGGAGATCCTCTATCTCCTTATTTTTTCATTATTATGGTACAATTTTTGAGTAGGAACTTAAATAAGGCTTACAAATATGGGCTTATAAGCAGACTTAAGGCTAGTAATAACATCGATAACATCACCCGTCAATAGTTTGTAGATGATACAACCCTTTTTGGAGGGCAAGGATAAATGAAGCTAGAGCTTTGAATAAATTTTTAAAAGAGTACAAAAGAGCTTCAAGGTAAAAATTTAATAGGACTAAATCCAAAATTTACTTCCTTAACACTCTTGCTAATATCAAAGAAAGAATTTACACGTTGCTTCAAATGGAGGAGGTAAAATTATCAACAACTTATCTAGGGATGCCTTTATTTGAAGGGAGAATGGGGATAGATTTATGGAATCCAATTATTAGTAAATTTTAGAATAAAATTCCAACTTGGAAAGGTGTATGGTTACCGTTAGCAAGAAGAGTGCAATTAATTAAGTTAGTCTTACAATCCATTCCAACATAGTATATGTCATTGTATTCTATGCCAAAATCAGTTGAAAAAAGTTTAATCTATATTATGTTATCCTTTTTATGGTTAGGTTTACATGAAATAAAATTCTCTTTGGTGAAATGGAGCAAGTTGTGTGATGATAAAACTAGAGGAGGTCATGGTTTAAGAGTTCTTACAGATGCAAACTTAGCTCTTAAGGGAAAAGTAATTTGGATATTGTACAAAGAGATTCAAAGACAATGGGCAAGAATTATTCTAAGTATGTTTATCCTAATTACCCAAGTTTAATATTTACTACATTCTCTGTACCAAATGGTTCTGCTCTTTGGAATGGTTTAAAAAAATCCATTGATCTTATGATTAAATTTTTAAGATGCATGGTGGAAATTGGAGAAAATTTTTCTTTTTGGATGGATACTTGATGTGATAAAAAACCACTCAATTTAGACCCATTTTTGAAAACTTGGATGAGATTGTTCTAAGACAAATACGATGATAGGGTTTCAAACATTTTATACAAGGATCGAGAAGGAAGATGCAAATGGAAAGAAGATTTTTTTTCAAGTTTACAAGTTATTGATGCTAGGAAGCAATTGAGAAAAAAGATAAAAACTGTGATTATTCCAAGGGGAGCTAAGGATAAATTTATTTGAGAGTTAAATAGCTCAGGATAATATACAACAAGAAGTGGATATAATGTACAACACCAACAAAATAATAATATCACTAGAATATGGAGAGATATTTGGGATAGCCCAAGCATTCCTAAAGTCAAAACATTTTTTTGGCTAGTAAGTCATAGAAAAAAATTATCCTAGGATAAACTTATGAAAAGGGATTTTCATGGCCCCTCTCAATGTGTTTTTTGTAAAAAGTAGGAGAGTATAGAGCATCTCTTGGGACATTGCTCAATAGTCTGGAATCTATGGCAATGGATTCTTAATATGTTTGGTAAATGTATGGTGATGAATAGCATAATTGAATATTGGTTAAAGCAATGGTAGAGCACTTATAAAAGTGAGGCTTTACAGACAATATGGGAATATATCAAAAGATACAATACTTTGGACTATATGGCTAGAAATAAAAATAAGAATATTTTAAAGAAAGGAAAGCAGTTTAGAGGTAATGAAAAGGAATATTTTTTTAGCCATAGAGAAGTCTAAACCAACCCTATCAACTCACTCAGTCCCTAATTTGGAAGCAGAGAGCCTTGATAGATGGATTCAAGTCATTATATGGTATTATGATTTTTGGTACAAGAGAAGCAAAAAGAAGGCAAATAATATAAAGTGGAAACCACCAGATGTGGAGTGGTTTAAATTGAATTTTTATGGAGCATCTAAAGGAAATTCAGGACCAATAGGAGGAGGAACAATTAGAAATAATAGAGGAGATATTTTGTTTCATTATGCTTTCAATAGTGGATTTAAGAAAAATAATGAAGTTGAAGCTTGGGAAGCTTTAGAAGGGTTAAAAATATATAAAAAAATGAAATGGAATAGAGAATGGATGGAAGGTTGTTCTCTCATAGTAATAAATGTAATTTCAAGGAAAGTAAAGGCTCCATGGAACATACAAGAGATAATTATGGAAATTCAAGATCTTTCTAAAGAGTTTGAAGATATCGGGTTTACACATATATTAAGTGAAGGAAATAAATGTGCAGATAAGCTAGCCAATAGAGGTATTTTGATATAGGATCATGAAGTTAAATTCTCCTTTCCATAGTTAGAGGAAGTAGAAAGTTTAGTTGAAGCTAACAAGAAAATTTTAATTGCCTGAATCAATTAATGATTAAGATTTACTTTAATATTTTCCATTGGTATTATCTACTTTATTTTGTAGCAATAATGTGTTTTCATTTAGACTATTTAAAATAATTTTTGTGGTTGCACTTGTGTTTCAGGAAGGAAACTAGTAATCCAGATTTGGTAAAGTAGGCTATGATAGTGTGATGTTTTGAAAATACTACTCTACTAAGATGCAAGGCATATATGGTAGAGGTGAATTTTTGGAATTATGAATGCTGCTATAGAAAAATTTCAAGAAAGATGCTAAATTCTAGAATAATTGTATTCATACAAAAATTTGAAAAGATTCAAGAAATGAAAATCAAGAATTCAGACATTTTATGTAAAATGATGTAGGCTTCTAGCTATAGCATCTCAATTGAGATGAGAACTATATCTATTTGTAAAATCCCAAGATCTAAAGAAGAGAGGTAAATTTTTAGGGGTGGGGGATCCAAGTACAACCCCTTATTATCTAGCAAAAAAAAAATCCAACCTATAATCCTACTTCCATGGTAGTCATTCCCTACAACTTGTAACTTGGATAAAAATATACTACAACCCAATATACAATCACACTATCAAACACAATGAAAATGCAAGCAATGTATTCACATTCAAGGGATAATTGCATTATATAGTCATGGTAAACATTAATGTTTGAAAATAACTCATATGTAGGGTTCTCTCTCCTTAATGCTCTCCACAATAGGCATGCATCTCTCACAACATGCATTGATTGTCATGGAATTGTCTCAAATGAAGGAGGGGGGGTTCTATTTATCAATTACCTTGGTAATTGCATTTTATGGTTTCCAAGACAACACATCTCAACCACCACCACATTCAAATGTACATTTATATATAACTGTAGGAAAATTTATAACATTTACAATTAATCAAACTTGCAGGTCCTAAATTACATTACATCATAATTTTTCCCTCATTTGTATTTTCAATTTGCATACATTTCATTTCCTTTGAATTTGGATTTAATTTAAATATAATTTCATTATCTAAGTCTAATACAAAATTTCACTCCATTTACAATACATTTTCTACTTTTTCTTCTTCTTTGAGTATATTTTTTATGTTTTGCCTCACACTCTCAAGGGACTTCAAGGATTTTTGGAACTAACAAGGTATTACCCCAAATTTGTCAAAAAATATGGAAAAATAGAAGCTCCTTTAATAGCCATGTTGAAAAATAATTATTTTACTTGGTTAGACCCAACTAAGAAGGCTTTCTTTGACTTAAAGCATGCCATGACAACCACCCCAGTGTTAGCAATGCCTAATTTTTCCAAACCTTTTGTAATTAAAATTTATGCTTTGGGAAGTGGCATAGGGATCATGTTGATGCAAGAGGGAAGACCATTGGCCTTCACTAGTAAAGCACTTTTAGGCCACAATTTGGGCAAATCTACTTATGCAAAGGAGATGCTAGTTATTTTGCATGTGGTTAATCACTGGAGGCCCTATCTCATTGGGTGCCATTTTCAATCAAAATAGACCACCAAAGTCTTAAGTACTTCCTAGAAAAATAGGTTACCACACCTAAACAACAAAAGTGGATCTCTAAATTAATGGGCTATGATTATGAGATCACATATAAAAAAAGAAAGGAGAACATCATGGCTAATGCACTCTCCCAACAATTTGAGGATTATAGTATGTTAAATGCTATCTCTTCTCCCATACCTCAATGGATTACTTCTCTCAAAGAGGACATGATCAAGGACTTAGGATTGCAAACTTTGATCACCAAACTTCAAACAGAACCTAATTCATGCCCAAGATACACTTGGTATGGACAAGATTTAAGATATCTAACGACCTTGTTATTCCCCAAACTTCACAACTATGGGAATTCATATTAAAGGAAATGTATGCCTCACCCATAATAGGACATTCTAGGTTCCTAAAGACTTATGAAAGGATTAAACGTACATTCTTTTGAAAGGTAATGAAAAAATATATTTAAACTTTTATGGCTAAATGTGACATGTGCCAAAGAATGAAAGGAGAAACAATGCATTCCCTTGGAACTCTTCAACCCTTGCCAATTCTATAACAAGTATGGACAAATATTTCAATGGATCTTATTAAATGGTTACCTAAGTTAGGGGAAAAATTAGTTATTCTAGTGGTAATGGATCATCTCACCAAGTATATTCATTTTCGTTTCCTCTTCCATCCCTACACAACCTTAGTAGTAGCCCATTTTTTTCTAGAATTCATCTTTTGCCTTCATGGCATGCCTGCATAAATTGTGTCTAATAGAGATCCTATCTTTACTAGTCATTTTTGGCAAGAACTTTTTAAGTTACAGGTAACTCAACTCAAAATGAGTTCAACCTATCATCTCTAGATGTATGGCCAAATATAAATTGTTAACAAATGCTTGGAGAACTACCTTCATTGCTTTACCTCTCAACATTCTACACAATGGGTGAAGTGGCATCCTTTAGCTGAATGGTGGTATAATAATTTATATCACACCATGACCAAGGTTACCCCTTTTAAAGCAATCTATGGTTGTCCTCCATAAATATCCTTCTTTTACATTCTAGGAAACTCCAAGGTTCACTTTGTCAACACTACACTCAACCAACATGCCACCAACCTCTATCAACTAAATATGAATCTGGACTTGGCCCAAAACCCTATGTACCAACAAGCTGATAAACACCATTCTAAGAAGATATTTGAAGTAGGATATATGGTTTTTCTCTTCCTATAACCCTATAAATAGTCATCACTCTAGCTCCACAGATGCCAAAAACTAGTTGCCAAATACTATGGGCCCTACCATATTTAGAGCATATCGGTGCAATAGCCTACAAATTGGCCCTTTATACTATGTCAAAGCTTCATCTAATATGTTGTCTCCTCTCTTAAAAATGTTATGGGTAATAAGGTACAGGTTCAATCTGCTTTACCAAAACTAGATGAAGAGGGTTTCATCTTGCTCGAGCCTAAACAAATTTTGGACCAAATATCACACACCCTTTAAAACCATGTCAGCACTTAGGCTCTTGTTCAATGGAATAGATTACAACCTGAATATGCCACTTGGTATTCTCTCCAACAACTACAATAGTGGTTTTCTCATCTCTATATTTGAGGATAAATATTTTTTAAGGGAAAGAGCATGTTAGGACCCCATCCTAACATTATTATGTAATTATCCCTTTCCAACATGGGGACCCTATTATAATGATATTTTGTAAAGGTATGTCGTAATTGAGGCACCTAGACAAGTGGAGCCATTTCATGTAACTATTATCAAGAATGTAACTATTGTTTGGTATAATATTCTAGCTTGAGTGGCACTTTGCATATAAGTCAACTCTTGAGCATTGGGTTAGAGTTACATGAAGTGTATATTTAAAATAAAAGGGTCAGTAAACAAATGTATTTTTTTACATATTGAATGAAATTATTGAAGGAGTTTTGCCCTTCGAAGAGGCCTGCGATTCTATGTTGTGTTTGTGAGATTATTATATTTTTGCATTTACAATTTGTATTGCAATATTTTGTTCTTCATGAATTTTTGATTTTATTGCAATATTTATGTGAATGTGCCAATTTTAATTAGAAGGTTCCTAAAAATTGGTATCAAAGTGCTTTCCAGGGCCGTTTTTTTTTGTGACTAGGACAATTCTTGCCCTACCATTTTGACTATTAGGTATATTTTTTTTTGTGTTTTCATTTTTTGCCTATTTTCTAATTAAAAAAATAACTTTTTTAATACTTTATTAGGTTAGAGACCCTATTCTAGGGATTTTAAATTATAATGGAGCTATCATCATTGGCTAAGCTAGATTGCTTGTAAAGCATCTAATGAAGTGAAGGGCGATCAAGATCCAATACCTAGGCCTTAGACAACACCTATATACGAAATTGAGCCCCCATGTATCTTTTGGTATATCAAAAGAGCCCCTAGGATTAGGAGAAATCCTTCACCCTAGGAATATTTTTGATCATGTATTCTCCATAGTATATTGAACACAATATCTGAGAAGATCACTCTCTCATACTGTCAAAGAGGCGGGTAGTGTGTTCAAGGGTATGCATAGAATCTTCCTTGAGTAGTGGCCTAAAATATTGGTGAGAATACTAGTGTTCATCATTGTGGTATAACAAAGGGCCTATGGGTAGTACACACACCCTCGTATAGAGTACCCTATTTTTTTATCCTACATGTCAAAAAAGTACATTAAAAATTGATCATATTGAGGAGATTACACTATTTTAGAATTAACTAAACATAAATAATATATAGAAAACTAGTTGTGAGAATAACAATCACAACAGGTTCTATCAGTAACATTCAAGACAAAGTTTACCAGCATTAGTAATAGTTACCTGTAACATTAGGGAATCATAACATATAGGGAATATGTAAATAACAAATTCATCCTAGACAGTTGTTAGAGATAGTGAGCTAGTGTCAATGATAAAATAGTGTCAGACAAAACAAAGTCAGTAACAAATAGTGTAGAGTCTAGTAAGGGGTTGTCAAATAAAAGTCAATTTTTTGAGTGAACCAAGACTCCAAGAGAAAAATAACAACACCTGAAGACAACACTCCCCTAAACAAAAAATATGGGGTTCCAAAAAAATAGTTTTGTGGGATATAGCCCATTTTGATTGTCTCATCGAGCTGATCATTTTGGTACATAGCCTCCATGCATTTTTCTAGGGTGTCAAAAATACCATTTTGATACTTAGTCCATTGTATTCATATTTTGAAGATAATAATTTTAATATATAGCACCCAAAAAAAAAAAATAGTAAGTCAGTGGGAGTGGTTTAAATCATACATAAATGGTTGGTGAAACTAGAGGACACCAAAAGGAGTTAGACCAAAGCAACTTTATGGAGCATGTGAGTATCACACTCACTAACCTTGAAAATAAATTTAAATAGATGAGGGAAGAAGTATCAATTATGAGAAGTGATCAGCTTATATCCAATGTTGCATTTGAAGAAAAAATCCTAGATGTTGAAGATAGAGCCCAAAGGTGTTTGGGCATCTTAAAATTGAAAAATTGGGTGGTAGTTTAGGCAATAAAGAGAAGGAATTCCTTAAGGAGAAATAAGGCTATCATTATTTTTTTGACATAGATACTTCATTTAATATGCATAAATTAGACTTTTCTAAGTTCAATGGAAAGGATGTTGATGGGTCGTTATGTCATGCAAATTAGTTCTTCAAACTTTATAATGTGACTAAATGTTCAAATCATACATAAATGGCTAGTGAAACTAGAGGACACCAAAAGTAGTTAGATCAAAGCAACTTTATGAAGCATGTGAGTATCACACTCACTAACCTTGAAAATAAATTTAAATAGATGAGGAATATGTATCGATTATGAGAAGTTACCAGCTTAGATCCAAAGCTACATTTGAAGAAAAATTCCTATATGTTGAAGATAAATTAAGGGAAGGCCCAAAGGTGTTTGGGCATCTTAACATTGAAAAATTGGGTGGTAGTTTAGGCAATAAAGAGAAGGGAGTCCTTAAGGAGAAATAATTCTATCATTCTATTTTTGACATATATACTCCATTTAATATGCATAAATTAGACTTTCCTAAGTTCAATGGAAAGGATGTTGATGGGTCGTTATGTCAAGAAACTTAGTTCTTAAAAATTCATAATGTACCTAAATATTTGTTGGTCACCATGGAATCTTTCAAATTTGAATCTAAACACTTACAATGGTATCAATGGTTACAAAACATGACTCCAAACCCTTCTTGGAAAGATTTTGAGTCACAATTACTCACTCAATTTTGTTCTAGTGAGTATGAGGACTTTACATGAGCATTAACCAAATTGAAACAAACCTCTTTTATCCATGAATATTAGATTCAATTTTAGAAACTAACTAATAGGACAAAGGGGTTGAATGAAGGATTTTTTCAAAGTTGTTTTTAATATGATAACAAGGTTGAGGTAAAAATGTTCAAACAACAGTCTATGATGCAAGCCATAGGATTAGCTAGATTCGTAGAAGAAAAAATTTTAGCTCAAAGGAGACCATTTAAATTTCCATAGGACAAACCCATATTTCCTTTCAATTTCACACCAAATATCGAAAATATATCTACCTAATTCAAGTGTTTGACTATAAAAGAAATAGATGTCCATAGAGCACAAGGTTTATGTTATATTTGTGATGAGAAGTATTCACCAGGGAATAAAATCACCCAAAAGAAATTTCTTTTGTTGTATGTAGAGGAATCAATAAGGAGTGAACAACTTGATAAAGAAGTAGAACCACTAGAGGAACAACTTAAGGATGATGGTGAAACATAATAAGAACCACAACCATAAATCTTTTTCCATGCACTTGTAGCAATTTCTACCTCTTAGATGATGAAGGTAGTAGGATTATTCGAAGGGCAACATATTACAATTCTTATTGATTTAGATAGTACACATAATTTTATTGATCCTCAAGTAGCCAAGCAAGCAAATTGTTACATACATGCTTAAAACTCATTTGAGGTTATGGTGACCAATGACAAAACATTATCTTATAAGGGTAAATATTGTAGTTTTAAGTTGAAGATAGAGGACTATGAATTCAAAATGGATATGTTTGCTCTTCAACTAGGAGGATATGATGTTGTGCTCGAAGATCAATAGCTAGGTACCTTGGGAGCAATAGCCTGGAACTTTATAAAATTATGGATGTAGTTCTCATAGAATGGTAAAAACTCTATGTGGTTCACCAGCAAGATCTCCGTGAATTATTAGTTCAAGCCATATGGAGAAGTTAAAAAAATCTTCACGTGGGGTAGTAGATTAAATATTTGTAATTCAACTGCAAAATTTAGACGAAGACAAGCCCCAAGAAGATTTGCAACTCATTTTGACTAAGCATAATGCAGTTTTTGTAGAGCCAACATAATTACCTCCATGTTGTTCCTATGATCATGCAATACCATTGGTACCTGGTAGTGTGTCACCTAATATCAGACCTTATTGGTACCCTTATACCCTTAAGTCAAAAATTAAGAAATTGGTACAATAATTGCTATAAGAAAGAGTCGTTTGGCCTAGGAATAGTCCTTATTCTTCTCCAATACTATTGGGGTCATGGTGGTTGTGTATAAATTTTTGTGAGCTCAATAAGCTCACCATTAAGGATAAATTCCCTATCCCAATGGTCAATTAATTTTTGAATGAGCTACATGGTGTAATATTTTTCTCCAAGTTGGATCTTTGCTCAAGCTATCATCAATTAAGGCTCAAGGAGGAATATATCCCCCAAAACAACATTTCAAACTCATGAAGGCCATTATGAATTTTGGTCATGTCATTTGGCTTAACGAATGCACCATCCACATTTTAGAACCTCATGAATAATGTCTTTCACCCATTCATTTGCAAATTTATTCTTGTTTATTAATGATATTTTGATTTATAGTTTCTCTTGGGAGGGGCACCTCATATATTTGGATCAGACTCTACAACTTTTGTCTTAGAATCAACTTTATTCCAAGAGGTCTAAGTGTTCTTTTGTATGATAGAAGTGGATTATTTGGGTTACATTGTCACCTAATATGGATTTAAATTTGATCCTAACAAAATTCAAATTGTTCAAGATTAGCCAAACCTTCACACTCTCAAGGGACTTTGAGGATTTTTGGGACTAACAAGGTATTATTATAAATTTATCAAAAACTATGGAAAAATAGTAGCTCCTTTAATAGCCACGTTGAAAATAATTATTTTACTTGATCAAACCTAGTTGAGAACTTTTTATTTGACTTAAAAAATGCCATGACAATCACCCTATTGTTAACAATACCTAATTTTTCCAAACTTTTTGTAATTGAAAGTGATGCTTTGGGAAATGGCATAGGGGTCGTGTTGATGCAATAGGGAAGACCATTGGCCTTCACCAGTAAATCACTTTTAGGCCAAAATTTGGGAAAATATATTTATGCAAAGGAGATGTTAGCTATTTTGCATGTGGTTGATCATTGGATGCCCTATCTCATTGGGCACCATTTTTCAGTTAAAGCATATCAACAAAGTCTCAAGTACTTCCTGGAACAACGGGTTACCACACCTTAACAACAAAAGTGGGTCTCTAATTAATGGGCTATGATTATGAGATCACATAAAAAAGGAAAGGAGAGCATCGTAGATGATGCACTCTCCCAATAGTTTGAGGATCAAAGTATGTTAAATTTTATCTCTTCTCCCATCCTTCAATGGATTACTTCTCTCATAGAGGACATGATCAATGACTCAGGATTGTAAACTTTGATCACCAAACTTCAAACAAAGTCTAACTCATGCCCAAGATACACTTGGTATGGACAAGATTTGATATATATTAATTACCTTGTTATTTTCGAAACTTCACAACTATGAGAATTCATTTTGAAGGAAATGCATGACTCGCCCATTGCAAGACATTTTGGGTTCCTAAAAAATTATAAAATAATTAAGCATACTTTATTTTGGAAGGGAATGAAGAAAGATATTCAAAATTTTATGGCTGAATGTGGCATGTGCCAAAGAATGAAAGGAGAAATGGTGCATTCCCTTGGAACTCTTTAGACCTTGCCAATTTTAGAACAAGTATGGACATATATTTCAATGGATTTTATTGAAGGGTTACCTAATTCAAGAGGAAAATCAGTTATTTTTGTGGTAGTTGATCATCTCACCAAGTATGCTCATTTTTTTTCTCTCTCCCATCCCTACACAACCTCATTTTTAGCCCAAATATTTCTAGACTTCATCTTTCACCTTCATGTCATGCCCACATCTATTGTGTCCAAAAGAGACCCTACCTTTACTAGTCATTTTTGGCAAAAATTATTTAAGTTGTAGGGAACTCAACTCGAAATGAATTCAACCTATCATTTTTAGATGAATGGCTAAACAAAAATTGTTAAAAATTTTCTTGGAGACCTATCTTCATTGCTTTACCTTTGAACATATTGCATAGTGGGCGAAGTGGCTTCCCTTTACCGAATGGTGGTATAATACTTCATATCACATTGTGATCAAGGTTACCCCTTTTAAAGCAGACTGTGGTCATCCTCCATCAACACCATCCTCCTACATTCTAGGAAGCTCCAAGGTTCACATTGTTAACACTACACTCATCCAACATGTCGTAGTCCTCTATCAACTAAAGAGGAATCTTGACTTGGTCTAGAACCCTATGCATCAACAAGCTAATCAACACCATTCTGAGCATAAATTTGAAGTAGGATATATAATTTTTCCATGCGTATAGCCCTATAAATAGTCATCACTCCAACTTCGTAGATGCCAAAAACTAGCTACCAAATACTAGGGACCCTACTAGTTATTACAATAGACTAGTGCAACAACCTACAAATTGCCCTTTCAGCTACGTCAAAGCTCCATATAGTATTTCATGTCTCCTCTCTCAAGAATTTTATGGGTATTAAGGTATAGATTCAATCTACTTTACCTGATCTGGATGAAGAGGGTTCCATCTTGCTCGAGCCTAAAAAAATTTTGGATTGGAGATCATGCACCTTTCAAAATTGTGTCATCACTGAGGTTCCTATTCAACGGTATAGATTACAACCTGAAGATGCCACTTGGAATTCTTTCCAACAAGCAACAATTTTCTCATATCCAACTTTGAGGACAAAGCTTTTTGAAGGGGAAGGGAATGCTTTTTTTTTATTAGATGAACGAAGGAGTTTACCTTTACTAGTCATTTTTGGTAAAAAAATTATAAGTTGTAGGGAACTCAACTCAAAATGAATTCAACCTATCATTTGTAGATGAATGGCTAAATAAAATTGTTAACAAAATGCTTGGAGATCTACCTTAATTGCTTTACCTTTGAACATATTGCATAGTGGGCGAAGTGGCTTCCCTTTGCTGAATGGTGGTATAATACTTCATATCACATCATGACCAAGGTTACCCCTTTTAAAGTAGACTATGGTCATCCTTCATTAGCACCCTCCTCCTACATTCTAGGAAGCTCTAGGGTTCACATTGTTAACACTACACTCATCAAGCATGTCGTAGTCCTCTATCAACTAAAGAGGAATCTCGACTTGGCCTAGAACCATATGCATCAACAAGCTAATCAACACTATTTTAAGCATAAATTTGAAGTAGGATATATGTTTTTTATCTGCCTATATCCCTATAAATAGTCATCACTCTAACTCCATAGATGCCAAAAACTAGCTACCAAATACTAGGGGCCCTAACATTTATTACAATGGACTAGTGCAATAGCCTAAAAATTGGCCCTTTTAGCTACGTCGAAGCCCCATATAATCTTTCATATCTCCTCTCTCAAGAATGTTGTGGGTAATAAGGTATAAGTTCAATCGACTTTACCTGATTTGGATGAAGAGGGTTCTATCTTGCTTGAGCCTGAACAAATTTTGGATCGAAGATCATACACCTTTTAAAACAGTGTTATCACTAAGGTTTCTATTCAATGGCATGGATTACAACCTGGAGATGCTACTTGGAAGCCTCTCTAGCAACTATAGCAACAATTTTCTCATCTCCAACTTTAAGGACAAAGCTTTTTGAATGGGAAGGGCATGTTTTTTTTTTATTATATGGACGAAGGAGTTTTGAAAGGATCTCCAAACCTTGTACAAAAGAGACTAAACCCCACCCAAAAATAGGGAGCTAAAATTACTTACATCTAATAATAATCGAGGAATGACCAATTAGAGGAGTTATCCCTTCCAAACCCAAACCAATACATATAAAACTTAAAACAAATTGAAATTAAATCAAGATTTCAAAGATAACCAACCGAACACACATCAATAGCAGAACCTAAACCACAAACCAAGCCATGCACCAGCCCCATTATCCCCTATGAGGTTTTTGCTTTCCCAGGCCTGCCAGCCCATCAGAGCAAGAATTTCTTTCACATTAGATATCGTGGCTTGCAGGGAGAAAACAATAGATTGGAGACATAAAATTTGGTGTGGAAACCCAAAATCAATAAGCGTCCCCAAGTTTTGCATCCAAGTCATCAACAACAACTCGACCAAAGTGGCTAATTTTGTATTATTGATATAAGCAATATCTGCCAAGAAATTATCCCACCACACCACTAAACCATTTTGAATAACTCCTTTGTTAGCCAATAGATCGGTCGCTCGATTACCTTCCTTGTATGTATGCTTAAACTGAACCTCTTCTAGATTTTGGATGTATCTTTGAACTTCTAGAAGAAGGTTCAAAATAGTCCATGTAGGATATTGAGTCCCTCTTGCCATATTTATAATATTACAGGAGTCCTCTTCAATGATTACTTTCTTGCAACTTACAAAATCTAATAGAGAAACTCGTTGGTATAGGGCCTTGGCTTTGATGAAGTGACTGGTTTGATGGCCTATATTATCAGCAAAAGCTAAAATTATCAAGCCGTCATGGTTCCTTACAATCCCTCCAATACCTATAGGACCCAGATTTCCTTTAGATGCACCATCAAAATTCAACTTCAGCCAACCAATTGGAGGTGGCTCCCACTTAACCCTGGCTTTGTCCGGAGGCACAATAGGTCTAACTAGTTGAGGATTGACATTGAATCCAAGAGATCTCTCCACTGATAGTTCCTATTCTACAATCACAACATTCATATTTAGGGTTCTAATGTTCTCCACAAAAAATAAATCACCTGCAAAGCCATAGCTTTAGTCGAATGAGAAGCATCCTTAAATGCCCTTGAGTTTCTTTCCTTCCAAATCCACCACCAGATATGAGGAAGGCTAAATTTCCAAAACCAACGAAGGTGGAGAGACAGTAAGGGAGAAACCCATTGGGTCAACACATCCTCTTGACTATTCAAAAACAACCATTGTATATTCAAATCTTTGAAAAAGTAGTTTAAAAACTCCTGTGAGAAAGGATAGATGAAAAGAATATGGAGTGGGTATTCCTCCGTATTTCTGCACAAGAAACAAGCACTAGGTAAAATCATACCTCTTTTTTTGAGATTGTCTAAAGTTATAAATTTTCCTTTTACAAGGCATGTTAGGACCCCATCCTAACATTATTATGTAATGAACCATTTCCAACGTGGGGACCCCATTATAATAATATTTTATAATATTTTATAAAGGTATGTGGTAATTGAGATGCCTAGAAAAATGAAGCCATTTCATGTAACCGTTATCAAGAATATAACAATTATTTGGTAGACGATTCTAGCTCAAGTGGCACTTTGAATGTAAGCCAAATCTTTAGCATTAGGTTAGGATTGCATGAAGTGTATCTTTAAAAGACAAGGGTCCATAAACAAATGTATATTTTTGCATATTGAATGAAAGTATTGAAGGAGGTTTTCCCCTCAAATATGCCCACTTTTTTGTGTTTTGTTTGTGAGGATATTATAATTTTGCATTTACAATTCATATTGAATATTATATTCTTCATGAATTTTTGCTTTTATTGCAATATTTATGTGAATTTTCCTATTTTAATTAGAATGTTCCTAACTATTTTTTTGCCTACACAACTTATTAACTAGTTGACACCTCATCATTTTTTTATATTATATTTGGCATGCATTGAATTACATTTACAATTCATTTCATGACTCACTTGATGACTTATTTGTATATAGCAAATTTTTCACTTAATATTACACATTGTCACATATAATATGACATCACAAATTTATAACATCAAATATATCAAAACTCTTAATGTGCACATACTTTAATTCCAACACACTTATTCATTGATTATGCAGACATGTCAATTTGTTTACCTACAAATATCAAGATTAACTATGTGAAGCATAGGACTATGCTTAGGAATAGTCTTTGTGTAACAACCCAAAATTCCATCCCTCTAGTGAGTAAATTTTTTTTCTTTTTTTCGTATACACTCGTTAGGGATCTACTTATCCCTACCTTCCATGAACCTTTTCTATAAGGTTATCTAATGACTACTATATCATAGCTAAGTTGTTTGTAAAATCTTCATGATGATCCAACTTATCCCTTTAGGTTCATCAAAAGGGCACACCTATCCCTACACCTTACATACATTTGTCTATGTAAGCATACTAGGTGTAATGCAAAATAAGCTATTTATCTCATTCTCATAATGAGCTAGCTTATCCCATTTTATCTGTTAAAAGGGGTGCACCCATCTCTACACCATGCATAAGTCCGTCTATGTAGGTGCACTAAGCGTATTGAGTGTAGGCTATCCATCTCATCTCCATGATGACCTAGCCTTCCATCATTTTCTTGGTGATGCACGGATCATAGGTCTTAAGCCTAGTTGTTATCTTTGTACACATACCTAATTTTGGATCTTAATATAATTAATTGGAATAAGGTCCTTTGGGGGTTTCATTCCAAAGGTTCCCACCCCTTTGCTAGCCATTGATCACCTTCCTCTTGAGTATCACTTTATGCTCCTAATCCATGTGCATAAATCATTAGGTGTCATCTTTTATATTACTAAGATTCATCTTGCAAGGGTTATTCATAACATGAAATGCATATACTATATCCTTCTCACAACTAGAGATATTTTCCTTTTATATAATACATCATTCACAAAGATAAGAGTAGAACTATAATTATTCCATCAAAATCTTGCCAAATAACCAATGTGTAATCTATGAGATCATAGTGGAATTCTATTTCAACTAAAGATCAATAGGATTCCTATAGCTACTTCAATAAAATCAAGACCAAGGATAAAGAAGCACCACATAATCACATAACACCTCATATATCCTGGGAAATCCTTATGGAAAAAACCTAGACTTCAATCATCTTTTTTATTTATTTCATAAAATAATTTATCTCCAATACAATTAATCAAAGGAACCCCGTAATTCCTTTCATCCTAACATAATAATTCCATAATTATTATGACACTAAAACATGAATTGGTCCTTTAATTAATATTACAAAACTTGGTTGAGGAACTCCCAAGTCCCTCGAATGAAACTCCACGTTCATTCTTCCTATGTTGATATTCCCCCTTGTAAAAGGAACATTCTAAAGAATAAATTCTTTGATAAATCAATTGTATCCCTCTATAATGAATTAGCATATAGCTAAACCATTAGAGAGGACCCCATAATCCTCTCTAGAAATATCATTGTTACCATTACAAAAATATAAGGTGGGATAATCTATGCTTTTCCAACATTCTGCAATATGACATAAAATCTAGAATCAGCCACAACACAATTTAACCCTAAATGAAGCATATCACCCTTAATACATCTCATAGCATCATTTAACTCAATCATGTTTATACTTCAAAACACAATAAAAATATCTTAACCCTAAGGTATCTCAATCATAATTTACCTCAACCAAAATATCTTAAACCCAAAGTATCTCAATCATAATTTACCTTAACCAAAACATAATGTCCTTAATGTATTCCAACTACCATTTACATCAACATGAAGTGTAAAATCCTAGGTATATTTCAATCATAGACTACCCCAACCTGAAACATGAAGTCCTTATTACATCTCAATTAATTAGTTCAAAGGCATACAAAATGAAACCATGTTTACCCTTATAAATGGAAGATTAAATTTTGAGCAACAACTTAACTCTACGAATTTTAATCCGAGGTTACAAGAATCCAAAAAGGAGGTTTTCTTTTCAAGAGCTAAGATAGGCCTAAAAATAGTACATACCTCAACTTAGATGATCACAGTCAATAGGCCACATGATAATGAGTCAAAATAAACAACACAGGCACCAACCGAAAGTCCATAATCTATCAATCATCCACGAAACTCCACATAGCAAGAATCCGATGATGAAACAATAGAACCACAAGGGACACAAACGGGTCAAGGGAATAAATGGGTTTAGCTAAGCACATGGCGCTTGGCTATCCACTACTAGGCGGCTTGTGTATAATAAACTACATTTATCCCATCGTGCCCTGTGTGTGGGATATATATTTTCCATACAACAAAAAATGGAACCCCTGTCAAGCGACAATCAAACCACCGATGGTCAAACAACACACCAACATAGGTCAACAAGTGGATAAAGAGACACATCTAGGATTAGGTGACCATCACTTGGTGGTTGGGGGTGTATGGGATCCTAGCTCCCTATAGAACCCTCAGCACCCTGAGTATATCCCATGTGGAATATAGCTCAAGTAGGGATAAGAAAGCCCTTTCGCTTGTGTGTATTTTGAATGTAGGCATCACACCACTAGGGTGGCGCTACAGTGGTGCAATGGTGGAAGGGGGGAGAAAATTTTAATAAATCAAAGGGATACCCTAATTTTAACCTTATTGCCCTTTCCCTATGGTTATGGTGAGAGAAAAAAATAAAAACAAAGTGATTGAGGGAAGCAAACATGGAAAGAGGAAAATGAATGGCATAAAACAGAGTCATGGAACTATTCAATATGGTTTGGCATAGAACAAAGAATTCTAGTCAATTCAGTCAAAGGTAGTGAGGTGAAGCCATGATAGGGCTAAACTCAGTAGTTGGGGATAGAAAACAAGACCAACATAGTCTTGTCAGACTCATATTACAATGGTCCTCCATCAAGCATTCACAGGTGATAAGAGGAAAACTAGAGACATTCATATAAGGTCAACCAAGCACTCAACATGTTGAGCAAGGTTAAACCTTCAAACCATTCAATGACGTTAGTTGACAGCCATAAGGCTGGATGGGGAAAATAGTGAAGATTTAACTTCTATCCAAGAATGGCTTTCGAATGGAAACCATCAACAGACTAGTAAAGCTTTAAACTAAGAAAACTTAAAATTGATTCGCGGAGTATAACAAGAGGGAGAATAAAACATTAACCATTCAATAGAGCTTAAGCAAAACAAGTAAACTAGTCTAAGAGAATTCTCCAAACCTATTACTCCTGCTAGATGGGTTCTCCTCCACTCCAAATCCTCCAAAAAACCTGCAACTACTCCAAAAACATACAACTACTCTAACAACCTCCCTCCTTTTCCTAACCATGTGCCCTCAACCCAGAGGTCGTTATTTTCCTGTTACAATTCTCCTTAGTCAAAAAATGGCATGTACTTCTCATTAAATCCCACCTCCTTCTCAGATCTGACATGGGCCTTATTTCCTTGTTCAAAGCCTCACACCCTTTTTTCTTGGTTTCAATTCACGCATAAATTGGAAATTCAACAATGAGATAATATTACCTTAAAGATAATAAATTTGTGCTTGTTCAAAGGCATTATGTCTCCTTTTTTTTAAATAAAGCTTATTTTAATTAAAAGGAGTTATACCCTTATTTAAAATAATTTGGATAAAACCTCTTTTTTTTAAATAACATTAACTAATTTAATTCAATTAAAGGAGATATAAAATTCCTTCAATTAATTAATTTCCAAATTAATTAATTAAATTCAAGATATTCCTAATTCTCAAAATTGAGCATAACAACCAAAGACGTTAGTCTTCTTAATCCAATTAAAGCATGCATAAAATGATATCAATAATCCCTAAAATTGATTAAATCAAGTGCATGCACCGAAACCGGTTTTAAATTGTTAGCTTAGTATTGCCCACCTACGTATTAGTAAAATTTCTATTTTACAAATATCCACGTGGATGGGTTTGTTCTTGGCGGATGGTCTTTTCTTTCACCTGCAAGCATAGTTACCTTGAAAAAAATCCATGTTAAGACATAATACCATATCCATACAACATAATAATTATTACAAGCATATTTGCATGTCCATAATGTAAACTATGCTAGGCATTGAAACAATAAATCACACACATTGTCATTTTTAAAATGGTCCTTTGGGTATTACACTTTGAAAAAATCCTTGCTTAAAAGGGGATAACGTTGTAGTTTAGATTTTTGAAAAGGGTCTAAAAATTTAGGGAAGGAGGCTCGACCTTAATAGGGTAACCAAGTTTATCATCTACATAAAAATTTTGGAGTAAACATTATTTTTTTGATAAGTAAAAACTGTATTAATCCGAGTTTTGAAAGGAATCCCAAAACCTTGTTACAAAAATAGCATTATGGAATGTTGTGAAGAGGAAAATGTAAATAAAAGAGGCAACCTTCCTACAAGAAAAAATCCATAAAATAATACCAGCCAATAGGACACAGAAAAATAGGCTCCAAAAAATGTAGCCCAAAGACCGCTCATAGCCACATCCTCATAATTCCCAACAAACAACACCTACACATTATCCTTGCTCCCATACTTTCTTACTTCCTTCACCACTTCCTTCGCTGCTTCACTGACCACATTAGGTTCATAAAAAACCTTAGGTTCAACCGTGATTGTGCTAGAGAAAGCTTCATAAAGCAGGTTCAGGGCATTTTGCATCTCCTTCATGGTGGACAAAAAATCCTAAGACTAGGAAATTGTTGTAGAAATCATATTGATAACGTGTTTCTGAAGCACCATGGACGTATGGTCATCACAAAAAATCATCAAAAACCACTTCATAAATATTTTTTTGGCTCTGAGACGTCTTCCTTCTGGTGCGAGCGGAAGATCTGGTAGAACTTTTTGGTTCTTCAACCTTGACCTTCTTTCCCATGGAAACCTCGACATCCCTACAGATCCCATTGACTTCCTATTCCCTAGACAAAGGGGTCGACAAAGGGCTTGTGGATATGTCATCCTCAAGGATGACCTTAGAAGGGCTGGAATTACCTTGAGGAGGTTCCTTGGGGGCGACCAGGGTCGGCCAAGGAACCTTCAGGATAGTGAATCAAGAAATGGTTATAGATTATCTTGAACAAACCTTGATGGGACGAAAACACCAAATTCTTATTTTTCCTACAGGTTTCTATGGAGTAACTCATGGAAAAAAATATGAAATTGAGAACATTGATAACATTTATATCCCTAAAGTGGTTAAAAAAGGCAAGGTGGAAGCTACACAGGATTTTGTTAGGATCATCGACAGTTATATATTGCATGATGGGCGTCATGACCCTATTCCAAGGAGACAGTAAGTCTGACCTGTGCATACTCATTTTGTCCAGCTTGAACATTCTAGATTTGTTAGGAAAATCCTTGAGCTTCACCTCCCAATTATGGTTCTTCCTCCTCATAGATATTTCGGTCAGAGGCAGTCCAGAGGAAAGAGTCAAGGTGTCGACAAGGCTGCATGGATAACAAGGTAAGTCCAACATGGTCTTGGGGAAAAAACTTGGCAAATTACGATTGGACATTGCAGCTTTGAATATAATGATAGGATTTGCCACTAGAGCTTTGAGGAATGGAATCTTTGTTCATATTGACCACATCGAAGATATGTTGGGGAAAGGCATCATACCAAGTGATTAAACCATTGAGATTGGTCCTATGATTTTCCAACGCATCTACCACCATATTCTCTTCTCTGAAAATGTGTTGAATAATGGGTTTCTATTGATGAGAGATAATTTTTCTAGCTTCTTCAATGCATCCTTTCATGAGGGATTTTTGTTGTTCCTCAAGTAATTGATGATGTTGAGAGAATCACCTTCAATAATTAACCTATTGAGATTCGACTTAATTAAATACAATCCTCTCCATAGGGCTCTGGCCTCGATGAAATGATTGTATTGAAAGCCAAGACTTTCAGCACAGGCCAAAATGGCATCCCCTTTGTGGTCTCTAAAGATACCTATAGCCCCTACTCTTCCTGGGTTACCTTTGGCTGTACCATTAAAGTTTAGCTTCATCCAACCTATTGGAGGAGGGATCGAATTGGTGTTAAGTCTAACCTTGGGAAGGGTGGAGGGCATGAAATATTGGAAGGGAACATTCAATGAGGGCAGCAAGGAGGATTCGAACCTGGAAGCGATGGTTTTGGTGGAAGAGGTGAGCTGGGCATTTTGGAGTAAACATTTGACATGTTTGGTAACTGTTGGTCATCAAATCTGCCTAGGTAAGGATTTTGAGTAAATGTATGCGCCCTAGACCTAGACCAACATTGAAAGGCCAAAGGGAAGAGATGCCCCTCGTGCCAATCTCCAGAGAAAGGTCGGCTCCTATACTAAACTACTTGGGTGTTTGAAGACAAGAGTGTAGGAAAGAGATAAAAGGAGTTAGGGTTAGAGAAATCGATGATGTAAGGTGGGAGAGAACAGGAAGCAGGATGCCTAACTAGCAACTTGAATAACAGCAAGGAACGCCAAGGATAAACGAAAGAAATGCAATATCGATTTTCCTATGTATCCTTTGAGCGAGTTTCAGGGTACCTTCCCCGATCGCACACCAGACGCAGAGTTCAACATCCAATATACAAACGAAGAAAGACAAAAGAATCAAGCATAGAAGATAGCATAAAATAAAGCCAATACAACACTTTTCAACTCCTATGTATCCTTCAGAACGAGTTTCAGGGCCCAGTCCCCGATCACACACCGAACGCAGGGTTCAGCATCTCGATATACAAACAAGACAAAAGAATCAAGCACAGAAAGCAGCATAAAAGAGAAGAATTGAGCTCAAAGCCTCTTAGTATTAATCATAGAACATCAAGTTATAGCAGCTTTCTAGCAGATAGTTCCCCCCATTTTTTCCCTTACAATGCCTGGGTTTTTATAGAGGACCCAGGTCTCTGAGTTATAATTACATAGCAAGGAAGAGTATGCCATCGAGCCCTGAGAATCGACTCCCCAAGGCTCTCGTGACTGAGCTTTCAAATCTGTTACCAAAACTGGCAACTATAACCGGGTCAGCAATGGAAAGGTGCATTGATGAGCCGTCTAGACGTCCTTGGTCTCCGGGTGTGGTTCTCGAGTGGCCACCATGCTTGTCGGGCTCTCCATCATGGCTTGATACTTCGTTTCTAATTGCCAAAAATGAGCAGTGGACTTTGTGGGCACAAAAAATTGCATTTATGAGGCACTTGATCGCCTTGGGAAAATACCCGACTTGGAACATGTGCCCGTGAAGCGCTTCTCTAAGTTTTCATTCACCACTTCACTTCGCAATGGTTTTGGGCCTACGCAAAACTCCTCCTTGGATTATACTTCACAAAACTGAGCTTCGCAAAACTGCTTTGGGGTTGGTTTGTGCCAAAGCACATCTGCTTCGCAAAATGGTCTTCTTCGTCCTTGCTGCTTTGCTGAAAAAACTATTTCGCTGATGCCTTGGAGAAATGCTTCGCTGCGATCTTCTTTCAAAACTGTGGTTCGGGAAGGTTTCGGCCGAAGCAATTTGTTGAGAAGCAACACATCCCCACTAAAAAAATGAAATTCCATCATTTGAAAATGTTTAGCTTTCATTTTGCCATAGGGACCCTCTTGATGTTTTCTTGGTTTTAATTCCATATTCTGCTTGCCTCCTTTTCAAAGTTTTTCTTACATCAAAATATCCAAGTAGGCTTGCATCTGGCTTTGATTTATTTAGAATTCACTTCTTGAATGTTAGAATCATTCTAAGTAAAAATATCTTTCACTGATATGTAAAAATGCAGAATACAGATGAATGAATTCATTGGAGTCAACCTGCAATTTCTGGAAAATTTGCCATTTTTGGAAACGTCGCGATTTCGCAACGGGTTTGAGTCAGGAAGCCTAAGGCACAAAGGTGTCGCGAAATCGTGACGTCACGAAATCGCGACACGGTTCAAGGCAGGAAGACTAAGGCACAAAGGTGTCACAAAATCACGACACGGTTCAGAAGAGAAAGCTAATTGGGGGTTCATCGCGATTTCGCGACATGTCGTGAAATCGTGACATGTCACATTTTGCGATGGAGGAAGCCGAAGAGAAAGCCAAGTGGGGGACCGTCATGATTTCGCGACATGTTGTGAAATCGTGACATGTCACAGTTTCACGACGGAGGAAGCCGAAGAGAAAGCCAAGTGGGGGTCCATCGCGATTTCGCGACATGTCACGAAATCACGACCTGTCGCGGTTTCACGATGGAGGAAGCCGAAGAGAAAGCCAAGTGGGGGTCCGTCGCGATTTCGCGATGGAAAAAGCCGAAGAGAAAGCCAAGTGGAGACTGTCGTGATTTCGCAACATGTCGTGAAATCGTGACACATCACAGTTTTGTGACGGAGGAAGCCGAAGAGAAAGCCAAGTGGGGGACTATCGCGATTTCACGACGGAGGAAGCCGAAGAAAAAATCCAAGGCATGGAGACCGTCATGACTTCGCGACATGTCACAAAATTGCGACATGTCACGGTTTCGCGACGAAGTCGCCAACAAGAGGCACGGTTGAAGGGAACGTCGCGAAATCGTGACGTGTCACGATTTCGTGACGAAGTTGCCAACAAGAGGCACGGTTGAAGGGAGCGTCGCGATTTTGCGACATGTCACGATTTTGCGACAGAAGAGCTTGGAAGAGCAAAGTGATGAAAACGTCACGATTTCATGACACGTGTCAAAAGAAATCAAACCGACGTGTGATGAACATTAGGGTTTTAATTTAATAATATTAAAATACTAATCCTTGTTTGTCTTTTGCAGAAAGCGAGTTGGCAGTTGCATACTGGCAGAAGTAATGACAAAAAAAGACAAAGTAAACGCGGATCAAGCGAAGGCCGTCAAATAGAAATGGGGGATGCCAGGAATTTTTGGTCCATCCAGATTTTACAGATCTGGCTGCAAAGAAACTTTACGATGACTAAGCAACTGCCCATTTAATGGAATATGTCGACAATTGACCGAAAAATGAAAATATCTACACACAGTTACCAAAATTTGCCGATGGACGCATTTAACAGAAGAATTTATGGTGAAAGTAATGGCGTGCAAAGAATTTCAACTCAGAGGTGGCTTTGCGAAGTAAAATGTCAGAGAAACCAGTGACTCATCCGAATTTCTCTAGGGAATTAATGAGATGTTCTCGGCAGATGCACTAGCCGGCCAGAAAACAAAGATATTTACTTGCAGTTACAGATGGATGAGAATAATATCAGATCATGCCTTCTCCATTTATGGCAAGTAACTGCACTAAGATTTGCAGAGTGGTTAGGGTTTATTAAAAACTCTATTTTTAAAGGGGCTTATATTGTAAAACCTAGGCAGTAGGGTTTTGAGGATAAGATTTAGGGTTTGAGAAGAAGATATTGCTAAAAAGATCAGGGTTTGTCCTGAGTCTATAAATACTTCTTCTGAATGTAAATTTTGGAGGCAAAAACTTAGAAATAAAAGCTATTGGAGCAATTTCTTGCAAATCTTGTTTGAAAGCTTTGTTCTGGACTGAGAGTTGGTGTGATTTTCGTTTTCTGTGATAGCGTGGCTAGGAGCCTAATCTCTTTCAGATTGTGATAAGTTCATCTTCTTTTGTTTTCATTTCATTAAGGTTTATTTAAATTATGTTGTAGATCTGTGTTACCAGGATTGGATATGCTACTAGGCTTCATTTTCTTTATTGTATGTTAGGGAAAATTACAGATTTAAGGTTCAGGCCTGTTCTAATTGCTCTGTCCTCATGGTGCGAGCTAGGCTGCTGGTGAAAGATACCAATTTTAACCAACTTCCCTTCTGTTTGTGATTTTATGTCATATATGTTCATCTCTGTCTTATGCTCTTAGTGGAAGGTGATCTTAGAAAGCTGGACACTTTCCTCTTTGATTTGTTCTATTGTGAAGCTAACCGGTATAACTAAAATTGGTAGTTTTTGTTTTGTAGCTAAGTTAGATAAATTTCTCTTTCTGCCCTACCCTACTCTCTCTGTTCCATCGATTGAATGATCCATTTTTATTTTCTTTTACATTTGTCTTTTATTTAAATCTGCTAACACATAAAGAGCTAGATCAAAGAACTGATTGTAAATCTGAGTGTCCACAAAGATAACCAATTCCAAAAACATTACTGAACCAAGTCCAGGACCCGTTGTAAGGTAACAGACAGTC
The DNA here is from genome assembly GCA_028583015.1 of Wollemia nobilis. Taxonomy (NCBI): domain Eukaryota; kingdom Viridiplantae; phylum Streptophyta; class Pinopsida; order Araucariales; family Araucariaceae; genus Wollemia; species Wollemia nobilis. The sequence continues at coordinate 2,465,408 of JAQPPZ010016361.1, forward strand.
CACTTGAAACTATTCCAGAAGCGAAAAAGAGTGAATAGACATTTGACCCAACTCTGTAACTCACACCTTGGATATCCAGCAAGATCCTAAAGTGAGTGGGATTTATCCCGTATAAGTGTTATCGGGTTTCATGCTCATTCTTCATAGGGTGTGTATAAAAGTCGAACCAACACAATTGTCTTCAAAATATGTTGCATTCCTTTACTTTGGGTAGAAGTACTTCGCACAAAATTAGCCGAAGCAAATGCTTCGCAATGAGCTTTTGGCGAAGTAAAAATGGTTCGTTGATGGAGGGGCCCGAAGTGAGTACTTCGGCAACTTCCTGGCGAAGTACTTTCAATGCTCCTTGAGTTTCGCTTCACTGATTTTCTGGCCGAAGTGACTGATGGAAATACTTCGGATGCGAAGTAGTTTTCTTGCCTTCTCCTTTGTATTTCTCTTCGGCGCAATGCTTCGCAGAAATCTTGCCGAAGTAGTTGCTTGAAGCGCTTCGGGCCCGAAGTTCTTCTTATTGCTATTCTTGTATTCTACTTCGGTGATACTACTTCGCAAAAAACTCCACCCGAAGTAGTGTTGAAAATGCTTTGGGTGCGAAGCTCTCTTTTCTTTTGAACGCCGCTTCGCTCAACTTTCGTCCGAAGTGGCTGCTAGAAATGCTTCGGGCGCGAAGTAGTTTCATTCTCTTTTCCTTGTGTTTTTCTTCGACGAAAACTACTTCGCAAAACTTTTACCCGAAGTAGTGCTGGAAATGCTTCGGGTGCGAAGCTATTTTTATTTTCCTTCGATGAAGCTCTTTTCTCTAGCTTGTTTGGCAGTGAAGTTCTTTCTTTTTTACTTTATATACAAAGGGGTGGCATTGGAAGCCAAAATTGCTGCAACTTTTCAAAAAAAATGACAAAGCAAAAACTTTACTATACAAAACTTGTTTCTTTTTTCTACCCCTTAAGAAATGTGACAAAATTGTCAACATTCTTGGCGGCTCGCGGGGCAACGAGCTCGTCTCGGTGGGAGGACCCTTTAACTTTGATCCATTGGGCCAGAGTCTTTTCTCGATCCATCTCCTCCTTCTTCTTGGAGTGCTTCTGCAGCTGGTTCTTGTCCTCCTTCTTCTTCTGCTTCTTCTTCCTCCTCTGCTCCTTCATCTGTTGGCGTGGCCTCCTGCTGTGGCGATGGGACCAGACGGTCATGGATTTTCTTTATAGTTCGGCGAACATGAGCCCAGACCCCTTTCTGAAATGGTTCTTGGTCTTCGAGTGCCTTGACCAGAACATGGAATCGATCAATCTGCCCTATGTCGGCGTGTTTGATTCTTGCACCTAGGTCATTTAGGCAAGCCATGATTCTGTAGTGTCTCAGGATGAAATCAGCGACTTGTCCCTTCGTGACTGGCTCTTCCCACTCATCGATTTCGGAGACATCACCTTCAAAATGGAGCCACGCCGGCTTAAGTTCCTCCCTGGTGAGAAGGTTCCCATCATCGTCTGTGAAACTCGGGAAACCCAAAGAAGAAAGGTCTTCGAAGTAACTCATTGATGTGCGTTGTTCTTGCTCAAATCTATCAAGGAGGTCTTTCACCTTTTGCGCTTTCTTCACCTTGGAGAAGAAAGCGCGAATAGTGGCTTGGGCAGTAGACCAATCCCTGGCCGTTCGACTCATAGCAGCGACCTACAGGTCTTGATATCTGATGCTTTGGACCTCAAAGGCAAGCTTGAGTCGCCTCTTGATTTTTTGGATTACCTCATCCACTATCGGTCCCTCTTTAGCAATGGCATGCTGAGCTTCGATGACAAAAATTAAAATCGACAGGGCACTGGAGGCCCGAGATCTGAAACCTTTGAGTAGGTGAGAGCGGATCTCCTTGATTCTACCTTTATCAAACAGTTCCAGGTTTGCTTTTTCATACAATTGCTGCTGGGCCCGCAAGATCTTGCCCTCGAGCTCTTTGGCTTTTAGCTCATTTTTGGCCTGTCTTTGTGCTTGGTGTTCGGTCGAAGTCTGCAGTTGTAGAATTTGTTGCTTGAGGGCATGCGTTTCCTTTTTGAGCAATTTGCACTGCTTCTACGAATCCTCCAGCTCAGAGCGAATCCTAGCCAGCTCTTCTTCCAACTTGATGTTGGCATTTTCTGCTTCAAACCTGCACTGGTTGGCAATGTTGGCATGTGCTCGAAAAGTCTCAACCCTGACATGCATGGACGCGGATTCGTCATCTATGTTTAGATGCTCCAGGTCCTTGGTCTTCTCCTGGTAGTCGTAGTCGGTTGGAGTCATTTCATCTAGAGGCTTTTGGACCTTAGGGACCTTCCTCACCTTATGCAACTTTTCGCCCTTCAAGTCGAAAACTGCACATTTTTCAACTTGAGCCAGAGATTTCCCTCTTTTCTTTCTTGCCTCCTTTAGCATCTTCTCTGTATTTTGTCGAGCTAGGAGTAGATTTTCAGCCAGGGGGCACTCCTTTATTGAAGATAAGTCTATTTTAGAGAAGGCCGAATCTCCAGCCAAAGGTGTAAACAAATATAAAGAGCTAACAGGGGCAGATTCCCCTGACGGCTCGGAGACTGGTGTGGCAGGGACTTTGGCGAGCGGGACTATGCTTTGGGCTATGGGAGAGTGGGTTATGGGGCTTGGTGTTGGGTCACTACCCTCGCCTTGACCTAGGATTGATGGAACAGGGGTATGGGTAGGCGAAGGGGTTTCAAAGGGCTTATCCTGGTCAGATGACTCGGGAGGAGTGGGGCTATGGAGGATTGGACTGGCAATGGGCAGTTTTTGAGTGGGGGATTGGCCCTATGGGGGATGGGGAGATTGATGTGGACTTCCACCCAGGACTACCATGGATGTATCAGAGACCGAAGCGAAGGGAAGAGAGTGCGTACCTACGTGCCCTCCTGGCAAAGTGGCTGTGGTAACTTCTTGCGTGGTTGGTTCTTGGCCCTTTTGGGCTTCAACACTCCCGACCTCCACAACTTCTACTCTAGGGTCTTTCTCTTGTTGGAGGAGTTCCTCCACATCGATGATATCTATCTCGGGGACCGTCTCAGCACTTGGTGCCCCTGCATCCTCAATGTTCGCTTCAACCGGGCCTGATGCAGGTGACCCGACGGGGGTACTTGTAGGCTTTGTGCGAGGGCGCTTTGGGTGGCTCGGAGGCACTTGAATTTGCTCCTGCATTTTCCTTTTCTTCCTCTCCAATGGTTGCTCTGCTTCTTCGGTGCTTGCTTCCTTTTCTTCCTTCGAAGCATCCTTAGCTCCACCTGGGCTTTCGCCTGATCCTGGGGTAGCTGGGGGAATAAAATCTGCAAAGGATATCGACTTCCAGGTTTCGACATTGGAGTCATAAAGAATTGCGAAGTCTTTATCCGATGCTAAGAGTCCATAGGAGTTCATTTTTTGATGATGGACTCTCATTGTCCACCATTCCCGAAGCTTTTCCTCGCTCCAGTATTTTACCTCCTCCTTCAAATCGTCCCTCGCTTTCTTCCAGAATGTGGAGCCTGGGGTCGGGAGGGGATACTGATCAGGGTCGAACTCGACCTCCATAGGATAGAACTCATGCCATGGAGGCAATGTCCTCATCCTTTCTAAATGCCACTCTAGATCCTTCCCATTGGGGTTATTTCTTTGTTCTACAATTTCGGGGTGAGGGCAGATGTGGAAGTTCTTGAATTTTAAATGATCCCTCATCACGCCCAAAGGATCATAGAGCCACTATTGGGGAATCTGGAGTAGGCCAAAGTAGGCAAGCCTTTCTTCCAGGAACGTGCCCTATTTTAGGGCAAAGACTTCGATTACCCCCATCCTGAAGGGGAAGTCACAGGTATGTGCCCACTTTCGATCGTGACCGTATATTGCATTGGTAGAGTCGCTCTGCCGAGCGACTTCCAATGCGAACTGATATTCGAGAGGGTAGACCGGTAACAGGAAGGGCTTCCCTATGAAGCCGAACATGCGAATCACCAATCCCTGTGTCAATTGGAAGACGTCCCCCCTTTTTCCTAGCACCACTCTATCTCTCAAACTGAGTGGTACCCGAGGAGAAGAACCTTTCAACAAATGCATGGCGGGTCCCAAAAATTGTTGATTGAAAGGATAATAGGACTCTTCCTTCAATAGGAGGGAAGTCCATTGATACACTGGTAGAGGATTTCCATCCTTGCCGCTTGGAGAGATGGCGATATGAGGAAACCGCTTATGCACTTGGTAGAAGTACAACCAGACAAGAAAAGAACAGGGTGCGAAGTACTGGCCTATTGTAGCATTCTTCATGCTGGAGAGCCTTGTATGCAGGGTTCGGGCCACCCATTCCGCCTAGTCAAAGAAAACTGGGTTGGTGTTCGGCCTTGAAGCGTCAGGGGCATAAAACTCCCCTCTTGAAATGCACTCGGCCAAAGACACCTGCCAGGGCTGTACTGAAGTATCCGTTGACAAGCCCGCCACCCATGCAATGATAGAAAAAATATCTATATTTTTGAAGGCCTCCAAGGGTAAGGGCATCTGGGGCAGCTTGTTTGAAGGTAGCCCGCTCTTGAGATTCTCTCGCAAGAATTTCAATATATAGTTGTTGGAGGTAAATCTCTCCATTTGTTCGCTCAGGATGACATTGCGAACGGAATAGCCCTTGGGTGGACCCTGCTGTGGAGCGAAGGTTGCTTGCACATCTTCCTTCAAGATGGAAAATAGTTTGTGTCCCGAAGCATCTAACACCTACCTGGACACAGGTTGGTAATTCTATGCAATGGCGTATATCAGCTCGGGACAATGGTGAGCAAGTGGGGTTAGAAACTAGTAGATCTGGGAGTAATATGCAGTGGCTCTCTTATTTTTTGGCGTGAGCCTGCTTGTCATGAATTCTATGGTGTGTCGAAGATCGGATACACCCTTCGAGAGCTGTGTGTCTCGGATCTTCTCCCACCCATCAATTGGTGGCTCCACAAGCTGTTCTTCCTCTGAGTCGTCTCCCTCTTCCATTGGCTGCTTTTTAGGTCGAAGGGGAAGATTTAGCTTCTTTGGAGTGCACTTTTTCTCTTCCTTCCCCTTCTTTGTCTTTTCAGGGGCCTGCAACTTCGGGCTCTTTCCCCTTCTCCTTAGAGTTCTTCTTTCCCATGATGCTAGTGATAGCGGCAGGGTTCTTGATACAAAGAGCTTAAATGTGAATGGCCAGATGCAAAGGATGGGAGAGTTGCAGAATATCCGAAGGCTCTTAGTTTAGTTCTAACTGATGGACAAATAACTTCCCTCTTGCTAGGAACTCGCTTTTATAGCCTAAAAAGGCAACCACCTGAATTTATGGCACCTACTAAAATTAAATTTGTACTTCGGATGACGGAGGCTGCCGTATTCTCAAACCGCTTCTGCAACGACGTGGTACACAGGGCTGCATGCTTCGATGATTACACTTTGTACTGGAGACGCCACCCGCTGCCACCTCGTACCTTGGTGCGAGCTTTTCCTTTCCCTTTTCTGACTCGGTTACCTCGGGAAGTGCTCCACCACCCTTTTGCCTTAAATTCGTCCGCTTTATACTCCTTTGAAGGCCGTTCTTGGCATGTTCTTCGAGGCACATTTCGAATTTCCACCTCGCGCGTGTTCGGCTCGACGAAGTTGAACTTTAATGCTGAAAATGCTTCGCGGTGAACCTTTGGTTTGGACTACTTTTAGATGCTTCGGGCCCGAAGTACTTTTTCTTCGCCGTGTTGCCGCTCTGCCTTACGAAGGTCGTCGAAGCTTCCCCTTTTGAAAACTGCTTCGCAAAAATTTTGCCCGAAGTAGCTACTGAAAATACTTCGGGTGCGAAGCTCTTTTCATGCCTTCGTTCGAATTTTGGTTCGGCTTCCTTTTGGGTAACATGCTTCGCAAGGAGCCTCTTATAATTTACTTCGCAAAAATGCTGCCCGAAGTAGCTGCTAAAAATACTTCGGGTGCGAAGTTCTCCTTTGGTGCCTTTTGTAACCTTCTTCGCAGCGAACCTTCTTGTACTTGCTACTTCACATCAGAAGTCCCCGAAGAGGATTTGGAATTGGTACTTGGCTTTTGTGATCTTGGAAGAGACTGTATATACAAATGCAAAATATATACAGAAGTATATATACACACATTTTTTTTTTTTAAAGAAATCGAATTATACTTAGTAGTGAAAAGTCTTCAGATGAAGACCATTGACAAAGATTGGCAGAACTTGACCATCTGCATCTTTGAGGATGAATGAATTGGCCGAGTTTACCTTCATAATTTCGAATGGCCCATCCCACAAGGCGTCCATCTTGTCATGATTCCCGGGCTTGGCCTTCCAAGAGTCCCACTTCAATACCAGGTCTCCCACGTTGAATGTGCGATCAGATGACCTTTTCTTGAACCAGTCTCGGGTGACCTGAGTATGCTTGGCGAAGTTTTGGTATGCTTCTTCGTGATCTTCTTCTAGTCGCAGTAGCTGAGCTAACCTATTTTCCATCGGACTAACTTCATCCTCTGCTTCTAATAGCTGCAGTGCAGGGATCTCAACATGGATGGGTAAGATAGCCTCCTTGCCATAGACCAGGGCATAAGGCGAAGTTTTGATTGACCTTTTGATAGAAATCCGATCGGCCCACAAGGCCCGATCTAGAAGGAGATGCCAAGTCCTTTTGTTTGTCTCTATGAGCTTCCTTAGCATTCTCAACAGAGTCTTGTTGGTGGATTCTACCAAGCCGTTGCCTTGTGGATAATAATTGGAGGATACTTTATGATATATCCCATACCTATAGAGGAATTCATTAATTTTAGCGCCTGTGAAGCCAGGGCCATTATCTATGATGATTGCTTCGGGGATGTCGAACCTGGTGATCAATCCTTCTAGGAAGGTGACTACAGTCTCTTGATCTGCATGCTTGGTGGGAATCGCTTCGGCCCACCTGGTGAAGTAGTCAGTTGCGGTCAGGATGAACTTATGTCCCGTGGAGGAGTTCGGTGATACGACCCCTATAAAGTCCAACCCCCATTGCTGAAAGGGAGTTTCTACCTGTATCGGGTGAAGGGGCATCGAAGCATTTCTGCTTCGGCCGATGAACTTTTGACACTGCTCGCATTTGCGGCAAATGGCGAAGGCATCAACGAAGAGTGTAGGCCAATAATAACCTGCTTTGATAATCTTTAATGTCATCGTTCTTCCTACGAAGTGACCTCCAGATAGCCCCGAATGGAACTCTCCTAGGACTTTTCTTTTATCATCATCTTTGATGCATTTGAGAAGGACCCCATCAATATTCTTGAAAAATAGGCCTTCGGGGCGCAGAGTGTACCGGGAGGACCGCATCCTGAAATGTCTTCGCTGTGAAGCATTCAGATGCGAAGGACAACTGCCAGTGTTGAAATATTCAACTATTTCACTGACCCAGTCTCTCTCGTCCTCCTCGTGGTTAGCGAAGCATTCTTCGACTGGTAAGTCATCCCTCTGAGGTTCTACAGCTTCGGCCGCTGCGTTCTTTGCTAATTCTTGACATAATGCGCGACCGTGAACCAATTTGGTGGGCTTGATCTCAATGTCAAACTCCTGTATTTTGTTCACCCAACCGGCCCTTTTACTTCCCAATTCTCCTTGGATGATAAAATTGCGCACGTCGGGGTGAATGACAAAGACTGTGACCCGACTTTGAGAGATGAACTGTTTGAATTTTCTAAGGGATTTCATTACTGCATGCACCTGGCGTTCTATGAAATTATATTTTTCTTCATGGGGGTTGATCACCTGGCTCAAAAACGCGATGGGGCGCTCCTCGCCATCTTCCCCCTTTTGTGTCAGGACGACAGCATAACTTTCGGGTTCCCCTATAGCATATAGGATGAAATCCCGACTGTAATCTGGATTGATCAAGACCGGCGCCTGAGCGATTCGTGCCTTAATCTCTTCAAAAGCTTCTTTTCTTTCTTCGGTCCAGCTAAATTCGGTGCCCTTCTTCAGGAGTTGGGACATTGGCTTGATGACTTGGGCGAAGTCGGGGATGAACTTCCTTACGAAGTTAATTTGACCAAAGAAGGATTGAAGTCCTTTCTTGTCCGCTGGGAGTGGGAGCTTCATTAGAGCTTCGGCTCTATCAGGATCTACAACGAGCCCCTTTTTTGATATCGCGTGTCCCAACAACTTTCCTTCGCTGACTGCGAATATGGACTTCTTTGGATTAATTGAGATGCCGAACTCTCGACACTTTTTGAAAACTTGTTGTATATGTAGTGGATGATCTTCCCTTCTTCGAGAGAAAATGGTCATGTCATCCAGATAGATGACGATGACCTTATTTAGAAGCTCACCAAAAGCAAGATCCATTGCTCTCTAGAAAGTGGCCCCAGCATTCGAAAGGCCAAATGGCATTCGCTGGTAGGCAAATGTTCCCCACTTGGTGGTGAATGTTGTTTTGTGTTGGTCTTCGTCCCTGACCTAGATCTGATTGTATCCAGAAAAACCATCGAGCAGAGAGAAGCGTTGAGCTCCAGCCACTGAGTGCAAAATTTGATCAATTTGTGGGAGAGGATAGTGGTCCTTGAGGGACGCCTGATTTAGATTGTGAAAGTCCACGCATAACCTGATATCTCCATTCTTCTTTCTGACTGGGACCAGGTTCGCTACCCATGAAGAGTGCTTGATGGGATATATGATCTTTGCCTCGAGCATCTTCAAGAGTTCGGCCTTCATTAAGACCTCGATCTTGGGATTCATCGGTCTTTGCTTTTGTCGAAAGGGTTTGACCCCCTCCTGCAACTCGATTGTGTGTTGAACCAGCTATCGATTGTATCCCCGGAGATCTTGATAAGACCAAGCGATTATATCAAAAAACTTTCTGCACAGATTCTGTATCTGTTCTATCTCCTTTGTAGTGCAGTCGGTCCCAACCTTTATTGCTTTCCTAGGTTCGAGCTCCAAATCCTGATACTATTTCTCATTGACTTTGATCATGTGAGAGAGAGCTCGGTCATTCCGATCAAAGAGGCTTTCAAGGGTGATTAGTCCCTTGGGAACATGATTATTCTTCAATTGAATCAGCCCTTCATACTCTCCTTCATCAGAGCTTCGGTCTTCGACTGTGGCGGCTTCTTGGATCAAGAAATTTACAATCTGCTCATCGTTATCAAACACTTGCCAATGCAGATCCTTGTCTGGGATAGAGGGTCTATAGATCATCCTCACAGCTCTAGGCTTGTGCACCATGTCTTCTGTTGGAGAGTACTTGGCTGCGATGGATGCCAGAACATCGGCATGTCGGTTCTTCTCTCGTGGGATTGATTGCAGATTGAGAGATTCGAACCGATCGAACAGGTCCCATACCCTGTTGCGGTATGATTTTAGATAATGCTTCTTTGAAGTACACTTATTTGTGACCTGGTTGCAAACCAGTTCAGAATCTTCGAAGATTTGGAGATGCTTTATGCCTAACTTATCAGCTTTCTTAAGTCCTAGGCACAATGCTTCGTATTCTACTGCATTGTTAGTGCAGCTCCATGTCAACCGGTAGCAATATTCCTTTTGCTCTCCGGAGGGTGAAATTAGAAGAATCCCTGCCCTAGCGCCATTTTTACATCGGGCGCCATCGAAGAACAACTTCCATAGTTCTTCCTGGGCACTTGTTCTATTCCCGGGTTGGGAGTGATTTTTAGGCTTGGCGATCGCATAACATCCTATTTCGGTCTCCACCATGGCGTTGAAGTCTGCCAATGAAAACTCATCTTCACAACTTAATTGCGCAAGAGACTCCTCAACCAGATCTACCTGTTCTATTTCCTCCACCATTGCGTTCACTGGTTCGTTGCTTTCTTCCTCGGACATCTTCTGTACAAGAAAGGAAGAAGGCTTTTCATTGTAGATCTTCACCTTCTTTCCTTTGAATGAAATCTCCAGGTGGGAGTAATCCATAGACAGATATCCACCTAGCTTTGTCGTGAATTCCCTCGACAAGCACATACTGAAATATGGCTCCAAGTCGACTACCACTACCTCTTGTATGACTGTGATCTGAGGCATCTTATGTAGTCGGATAGGAATGTCCTTGATCACCCCTACAGTCTTCACTGGAGTACCATCCAACTGGAGTACACCTTGGCTGCTTCGCGTATACTCCATCCCTATTTCTTCGTAGACTGCTCTTGGCATTACTGTTGTAGCGGCCCAGAGTCGATCATGCAATTATGCACAATATACCCTTCCATTTGTAGGGACAGGTAGAACGGAGGTGGTCTATTCTTCCCCATGATTGACATGGATAGGGTCTGTACCAAGGCAAGCGGTGCTACCTTTTTTACTTTAATTGTCTTTAATGATTCCTGCAGCAGGTCTACTTGTCCAGGAAGTTGCAATGCATCGTACAGGCTGATCTTGGCTGGAATCTTCTTCAATTCCTCTACAATATTGTACGCCAGGGATTTGGGTGCTTCGGGCTCCTTTCTGGGCTCATATCTTGTGCGATACTGCTCTGTAGCTTCCACTCTTTGTCGCTTAGTCAGCGAAGGAAACTTGAGCTTTTCCTTAGCCTGTTCCTTAGTTTCCACCTGAGGTGGTTCGGCAGAGGCCTTTTGAGCCTTTCCTTTGGTTGGTGCAGGCGAAGGAGCTTCGCTCGGGGCCAAAGTAGATGATTGTCCTTTCTCGGGTTGAACTTGCTCTTTTGAAGGAGCCAGCTGAGTAGCATCTGCTTCTATTGTCTTTTTTCCTCCTCGGGTGAGTACTGCAACCGGCTCCTCCTCGCCAATTGCCAAGTTTTGACTCATCTGCCTAATGACATTTACTTGACCACTGTGACTACTGTTTGCCAGCGTTTGTACATAGTGTTGGTGCAGGGTGCAGGTATTCTCTTCATGCGGATCATTGCACGTAGAGCACCAATACACATAGTCGAAAGTGCTCGGAGCCTCATCAATTGCAGCATTTCTCGTCGAAGCCTTCCCTTGCTGGACTGCTTGGTCCTTGGTAAGCGCAGGTGTAGGATAAGATCTTCTCGGTAGGAACTCCTGTTGCGCTTGCTTATTTTTTACAATGGTCATGTCATTAGACAACATCTGAACCGTAGAGTTCAGAGACTGCATTTCCTACAGAATTTTGGTTTGTATATCATCGGCTTTCGGAGCGAGTGGTAATGGAGCCATCGTCGGTATTGGAGGAAGGGCGGGGTGTTGAGGTGGTGCTGGTAGTACAGGAAATGCCGAAGAGACAGTGGGTTGTGGAGTTGAAAATGTAGGGAAATGAATTTGTGGAGCAGTGATTTGAGACACGACAGGGTTTGGATTCCAAGATGAAATCGGGAGTGCAGGGGTGGTGGAGATTTGCGAAGCGACTGCGCTTGCATACTGGAATTGTAAGAATTCAGGAAGTATGGGCATCGGCATCCTTTGGGGAAGCTTGCCCATAGCTATTAAATCCATCTCTGCTCTCTTAGCTAACTCATACAACTCGGGAAAAGTATTAACGTTAGAATATCTTACCATGAGACTGATATCGGGATTGAAAGCCCGAAGGAAATAGAGTGCTGCAGCTTCGTCGGTTGGCCGAAGTCCAACTGGTACTCTCTGCCAGGTTCGAGCGAACCTAACATTGAAATCTGCAATTTCTTCTTGTGGATGTCTCTTGATCGAAGTGAACTGATGCAGAAGAGAAGTAGGATCGGAAGACTCGTTGAAGTTTCCCATCATTTGTCCAGCTAACTGGTCCCATCCCGTAATGCTACCAGGTGGTAGAGATCTATACCAGTAGAGGAGTTTTCCTCTAAGGGAAAGAACCAGAAGCTTTACCATAATTTGTTCTTCCGTAATGTCATGGATCGCCGCCAGAGATATTATGTCCTGGATATGCTCTAGGGCAGTCTTCCCAGTTCCATCGAACGTTGGGATCTTCTTTATGGCAGCAGGAGGCACTTGCCCTTGTCCTGCTAAATTCAGTGGTGACAAGGAATCCCATGCTGGGCACAACCTGGGCGGTTGTGGCTGCTGCATTTGTTGTTGTTGTTGTTGTTGTTGTTGTTGTGCCATACTCGCTCTTAGATTTTGAGAAATCAAAATTCTCGAAGCTCCCCCTTGACTGCTAATAGGACAACTAATAGGAATAGAGGGACTAGGATGCTTCGGAGAGTTGGGAGGATTGGGAAGAAAACTAGATGTTGTACTATCAAAAGTTGAGCCTTGTCTGCCAACAGAGGATGTTCCTTGTAATGAGTGATTCGGGGGTGATCAACCTTGATTGTTCCCCGAAGGCGTCAATATCTAGCTCAAAGAACTCGGTTTCCTCTCCTCTATTCTTAACTCTCCATCTTGTTTGCATGAAGGCACAGACTTTTGGTACTGGTCTTTACGACTTAAATATTTTTGGGTAAACAGAGTCGCCAGATGCTAAAAGTCTTTCGATAATGAGGGCATCGGTCCTCACTACCACTAATCAGGTGAGACTGACCGGGTCACATCGAGAACTGGTTAGCACTATTGGCCCCGGTGAAGATGGGTTTGAGATTTAAAATATGGGACCTTGACTGGTTATGGATCTTTCTAAGACAGATACAGTCGGTCCCACCGGGCGTGCCAAAAACTGTTGGTCATCAAATCTGCCTAGGTAAGGATTTTGAGTGAATGTATGCGCCCTAGACCTGGACCAACATTGAAAGGCCGAAGGGAAGAGATGCCCCTCGTGCCAATCTCTGGAGAAAGGCCGGCTCCTATACTAAACTACTTGGGTGTTTGAAGACAAGAGTGCAGGAAAGAGATAAAAGGAGTTAGGGTTAGAGAAATTGGTGATGTAAGGTGGGAGAGAACAGGAAGCAGGATGCCTAACTAGCAACTTGAATAACAGCAAGGAACACCAAGGATAAATGAAAGAAATGCAATATCGATTTTCCTATGTATCCTTCGGGCGAGTTTCAGGGTACCTTCCCCGATCGCACACCAGACGCAGAGTTCAGCATCCAATATACAAACGAAGAAAGACAAAAGAATCAAGCACAGAAGGCAGCATAAAAGAAAGCCAATACAACACTTTTCAACTCCTATGTATCCTTCAAAACGAGTTTTAGGGCACAGTCCCCGATCACACACCGGACGCAGGGTTCAACATCTCGATATACAAACAAGGAAAGACAAAAGAATCAAGCACAGAAGGCAACATAAAAGAGAAGAATTGAGCTCAAAGCCTCTTAGTATTAATCGTAGGACATCAAGTTACAGCAGCTTTCTAGCAGATAGTTCCCCCCTTTTTCCATTACAATGCCTGGGTTTTTATAGAGGACCCGGGCCTCTGAATCATAATTACATAGCGAAGAAGAGTACGCCCTCGAGCCCTGAGAATCGGCTCCCCGAGGCTCTCGTGACCGAGCTTTCAAATCTGTTACCAAAACGGCAACTGCAACCGGGTCAACCATGGAAAGGTGCATTGATGAGCCATCTAGACGTCCTTGGTCTCCGGGTGCGGTGCTCGAGTGGCCGCCATGCTCGTCGGGCTCTCCATCATGGCTTGATACTTCATTTTTGATTGCCAAAAATGAGCAGCGGGCTTGTTGGGCACGAAAAATTGCATTTATGAGGCACTTGATCGCCTCGGGAAAATACCCGGCTTGGAACGCGTGCCCGTGAAGCGCTTCGCTAAGTTTTCATTCACCACTTCGCTTCGCAATGGTTCTGGGCCGAAGCAAAGCTCCTCCTTGGATTATACTTCGCAAAACTGAGCTTCGCAAAACTGCTTCGGGGTTGGTTTGTGCCGAAGCATATTTGCTTCGCAAAATGGTCTTCTTCGTCCTTGCTGCTTTGCTGACAAAACTGCTTCGCTGATGCCTTGGAGAAATGCTTCGCTGCGATCTTCTTTCAAAACTGTGATTCGGGAAGGTTTCGGCCGAAGCAATTGTCTTCAAAAGATGTTGCATTCCTTTACTTTGGGTAGAAGTACTTCGCACAAAATTAGCCGAAGCAAATGCTTCGCAATGAGCTTTTGGCGAAGTAAAAATGGTTCGCTGATGGAGGGGCCCGAAGTGAGTACTTCGGCAACTTTCTGGCGAAGTACTTTCAATGCTCCTTGAGTTTCGCTTCGCTGATTTTCTGGCCGAAGTGACTGATGGAAATACTTCGGATGCGAAGTAGTTTTCTTGCCTTCTCCTTTGTATATCTCTTCGGCATATTGCTTCGTAGGAATCTTGCCCGAAGTAGCTGCTTGAAGCGCTTCGGGCCCGAAGTTCTTCTTATTGCTATTCTTGTATTCTACTTCGGTGATACTACTTCGCAAAAAACTCCACCCGAAGTAGTGTTGAAAATGCTTCGGGTGCGAAGCTCTCTTTTCTTCTGAATGCCGCTTCGCTCAACTTTCGCCCGAAGTGGCTGCTAGAAATGCTTCGGGCGCGAAGTAGTTTCATTCTCTTTCCTTGTGTTTTTCTTCGGCGAAAACTACTTCGCAAAACTTTTACCCGAAGTAGTGTTAGGAATGCTTCGGGTGCGAAGCTATTTTTATTTTCCTTCGACGAAGCTCTTTTCTCTAGCTTGTTTGGCAGCAAAGTTCTTTCTTTTCTACTTTATATACAAAGGGGTGGCATTGGAAGCCAAAATTGCTGCAACTTTTCAAAAAAAAATGACAAAGCAAAAACTTTACACAACACTATACAAAACTTGTTTCTTTTTTCTACCCCTTAAGAAATGTGACAAAATTGTCAACAGTAACTGTGTGATTTATGGTTCCACATACCAATAATTTTTATCCACACACTTGAGAGTTTTGGTTAAAAAGGAATGATCATTATGTTCATGAATTTCAACCTAATTAAATTGAGGCATATAAATATAACTAGAGTGAGGAAGCCCGTGATTTTTATAATTATTTCCTTGAGAAAAAATGGAGGATTTTCAAGAACATTATTGATTTTCAAAAATGTTTCTCTAGGGATTTCTTGAGGGGAACTTCATAAATTTTATGTACAAAAGAGTTTAGAGCCTGTTTTTAAAATTGTAAGGCTTTTCAAGCCCTTCATGGTGATAGATATGATTTAACTTATAACTTTGATTTTTACTATAACAAAAAGGATTTTGCACTACTTTATTTAGGTCAATAGCCTCTACCTCTGGAGCTAGGATTTGACATCAAGAATTTTTATGGTTATAATAACCTACCTTCCAAGATTGGCTTGAGGAGGTAGGGGTGAAAGGTCATCAAAATCCCAAGAATGAGATAGAATAACTAGGGTTTGAATAACAAGAGCCCTATTATTAGTGTTAGAGAAACTTTGTACTATTAGTTGCATTAGGTCCTCTAGCTGCTTTGTTAGACTTGTTGGGATTCTTGACATTATTACGTAAATGTGTTATGTTGTTCAAACAAGGTAGTCATCATCAAGATACAATTGGCCAATAAATACTCATCAACACTCTCAATGTGAATTCCATTCTGGTTGGAAGTGATTTCAAAATCATTATGATTAATATTAAGATCTTTGTAAGAATACTCAATTTCGTCCTCTTTATGGTTCAAGTTCTTCTTGGATCTAGTTGTTATACCAACACCCATAGAGGAAGAAGGGGAATCCATAAGAGGAGGCAACTAAAGAACAACAACTAGGGTTTAAAATTTTATTTTCTTAAGAATAAAAACCCTAGATATAAGCTACAATAACTATCCTACCAAGCTCTAATGGTCAAAACATTAAAAAATCTCAAGAATTTTACATTAGGTTCAAATATTTTATAGGGTATTCACATTACCTAGATTATCTTAATAAATATAATATAAGCAATCCAAACACAAACTATATTGGGAAAATGTAAAGCATTCAAATGAATATTACTCCAATATAAATAGAAATAAAATGTCATGAACTAAAAAGCTTTCTATAGTACCCAGGTCTTGTAGGTGATTTGGAGAGGAGAGGGCAATCCTCCAAGGGAGGTCCTAGGTTCAAATCTCCACCCTACCAAAAAGTTGAATTGGGTATCAAAAATCCAATTGATAATGTTGGTGCGGGCAAGGTCGGGTGCAACTCCCGGGTGACTTTGACGGTGTAGAACTCCCTGTTCATGGTCTCTCAGGCCAAGGCGGCCCCGCAAGGGGTTTTTTTTTTTTTTTTTTTAAAAGCTTTCTATAGTAACTTACACATATAAATCACAATATCAAAAGCTATTGTAGAAAAAAATCTTGAAACCGTAGCCCTGTAAAATTTATCTTTGAGGAGAACTAAGGAAACAACAATGTTTTTGATCCAAACAACCAATAAAGTGCTATGAATGAACAAAAAAATTAACAAACAAGCCATTGCTTTAATTACACCAAGAAGAAATGGAGATACCACCAAGAGTCCTATTGAAGGTCAAGAAACCAAGGAAACCACTATATTAATGGATAACATGACCCTTGGCTGCAAATTCCTAGTGAAGTGCCTTGTCCTCCTCCATTGGAGGGCACTAAACTAGCAATCAAGAAGCTTGGAGGTACCTACAAGGCAGGGTTATGCATAAGGGGTTGGACTCAAAATGTACTTGTAAAAAAATGGTGAATCCTAATCAAAATAAAGGTGAATCATGGAGAATCCTAAGCAAATCAAATCAAGCATCTTCATACCAAAATTTAGGGTATTTGAAGCCCTAAAATGTAAGGTCATATTTGGGGCCACTTTTGACCTATTAAATCATCTTATAACTTCATAAAAACACCACCATTAGATCAAGCTTGAAAAAATCTTTCCAACGATTACAAATATGCATATTTTTAGATATATATTGTGGCGAAGAAAAAATTAGTCATAAAAATTTTAGGCGAATGGGAATATGTCGAGGGTCCTCATATTTGCCAATTTCCAATTTAGGAAATCTTAATATTCGCCCAATTTGTGAATATTCGCCACTATGCATAACCCTGCTACAAGGTATAAGGAAGTTGTACAAGAAGAGCAAAAACATTCTATGATAGTAGAAGGGATTTGACTTTTTTATTTGAGATATGCCAATTGATGGATGGATTTTGAGATGTCAAAAAATGGATTCTAGATTTTCTTTCAAACATCTAAAATGAGAAATGCTTTTGGGTATTTCTAGTCATAAGAAAGTGAAAATTAAATGAAATCTCTCTTTTGTTTAAAGTTTTAAACTTTCAATTTAAAAGGTTAAACTTTTAAATTTTTATTTAAAAGTTTTTTTTAAATAATATAGTGATTTTGACATAAAATAGCAAAAAGTGACACATCATATCATGGGAAAGGAAAAAAGATCCATTGAGGTTAATGAAATTTCTTAGCCATCTAATTTTCCATTGTCCTACTCAAGTATTTACACCCTTCTTCCATAATTAGGAGGATGAAGCTCTCCATCACCTGCAAATAAATTGTTATTTTATTTTTTAGATGATCATATTGTTGATATTCTCACCATGTTATTTCTACATCCTAAGTTTTAACTTATGTCAATACTCGAGTTAAATAAATTTAAAATTAAGAATGATAAAAAGTAATATCCTTTTGAGTACCCTCTAATCTATTTGATGGGGAATATCAAATTATATAATAGTGGTAACCCCAAATTTCAAGGTCATTCTATGTTTATCTTATAGATCATCATATTAGTCTATAACATTACATGGAGATCCAACAAGTTGCTCCTATTCTCCTTAGGATCTATAGTATAAAAATACAAGATATATAAATACACATTAGTAATCAAGCATTTATACTATTTTTATGTATACCATATTAGAACTACTTAGTATATCTTCACACATCCATCTTAGTATTCAAGCATTTATACTATTTTGATCCATACTACATTAGGATTAGTTAGTGTCTCCTCATATTGCTTCATTTGTTCATCTATTTTATAAATCAATGATCGTTTATTTAATTTGCTTTGCAGCCCACTTTTGATCCATATTTAAAATATTTTAAACTCACATGATTATTTTTTTCTTTACTTTTAACTTATGCATTACAAATGCATTTGTGCCAATGGTTTCAATAATTTGAAAAAATGAACAACTTCACTATTTCAATCTTTATTATAAATCTTCATGTTATAAAGAAAAATTCTTGATATGATAGCAATTTCTTGGCCATAACAAAAAAAAAAACTAGCTTTTAACCCACTTTTTACAAACACAACAATCTAGATTCTTGTTTAGATGTGATGAATTAAATGATAAATCTTCTTCATATATTAAGTTAATTATTGAAGACAACCAACAAATATCTATCTTGACTCATCACTATTTGGAGAAGAAGCCATCAGATGCATTGAATAAAAGATGATTCATGCAGGGTTTTTTTCCTTCATATAGGAAGATCAACATGGTCCCTTCAACATCATATCAAGAGACCTTTGTTTGGGAAATGAACTTACAAAATAATGCAAAGAAATCATTCAAAGTTTGGGCTCAAAAAGATAGTGATCAAAAAGTCTTCAAATATGAGAGTAACAACGAAAGTGATGATTCTAAGAGTAACTTGAAGGATGATTCAAGGATATCATCTAGTAGTTGGGATTGAAAAATTAGTGAAGAGAGTGACAATTACAACAAGAGCGATGATTCCAAGAATGCGTGACATACACAACACATGTAATGATGAGGACCACACTTGATGAATGTAATAGTTAGGCTTAAATATTCATGTTGTAGTTAAACTTATATTAATTATTTATAAGGCCTATGCTTGTAATGCATGAAGCTTCTTATAACTCACGTTTGTTAGCTTAGTATGAGTTAGCAAATTGGATTTGTTAGCATAGTTAGAGTTTGTTAGCATATTAGCTTAACTATAGCTTATGGTTAAGCATATTCCAAATTTGGAGGATTATGGTTGTGTAATTTCTTATTTAAGCATGTTTTTCAATGAAAAAACAAGCTTCTTTTTTATCCACATCATGTAATGAGGTATATATGGCCTATAGAGACACTATCCTGACAAGAGGTACCATTAGTGGTAAATTTCATAACAATTTACAAGGCAATAGAAGGAGCCAAACTTAGTATGATAGTAGGTGCAAACCCATTATGAAATTCCATACATGTCGTCTTTGAGGGCACTTTGCATGAGATTGTCAAAGTGATGTGAGTTGAGATGAGTTTATGACATGTAGAAGGTTTGAGAAGCCTGAGAAAAGTCATGCCTAAACAGGAAGCATAGGACACTCTAAACCTAATTATAGTTGAGGATGTAGAGTGAGATGTGGTGAGTGATGACAAGTTGTGCAAATGTTGATGCCAACATTGACATAATTAGAGACAACAAATTTACCTCAAACATGAAAGTTGTATGGAAAGCATTGGATAGATGTGAAAAATTTAGCATTTTCATTTTAATGTTTCTATTTCCAAATAAAGAATGAAATTAGGAATGGAACTTGCACCATGCTTAAAGGTGAACGAGAGAAAGAGTGTAGTCCAAATGATGGAGGATAGCATAGGATGTGAAAATATTTCAAGTGAAGGATGCAAACCACGAAAATTTGAATGAAGAAGGATATCGATGTCTATATGGTGGAAGTTGGTTTGAATAGAAGGTGATTGATGAAGCTAATGGGGGTAGAAGAGACAAGAATGACAAATCATGCTAGCTTGTGACACTTTCCTAACCTGAAAAATAATACAATATGGAGCAAAGTCGTAAAGAGGGAACAACAATATGGAGTGTAAAATACTGCTAAAAAAACAAAGAAAAATATTGGTCACTCATATTATGCAGTGACAAATCCAAAATAGGGACTTCCAAAGGTATAAAAATGTGGTAGATGTAGGTGAGCATCAATTCGAAGACTAGGACAAAATTGCAGTTTGCACCAACTTAGTCAAGAATGAAGGAAGAAATTTGAATTTGTAATACAAGTTGTTATTGTTTGTAATGCTAGATAATTCACATTACATGGCAAAGGAATCACCATGCATTCATGGGACATGAGCCTAGAAATCCTTGACATGGGTATTATTTTACAAAATAGGAGCAACAAAAGTTAGATCAATTCCCTTGCTTATGACCTGTGTTGTCAACCCATTCTGCAATTACAACATTTAATTGTGCCTTGTGATCTTCTACAAATAAGTTGTAGTCCTTGTTGTCTTCTAACTTCAAGTTATTATTGCTAACATCAATAATTTTATAGATGTTTACTTTACCGTTAGCAAGCACCTCCTAGTCATTGCCACTATTTTTCTTACCTGATTGTTCAAACGTCATCATCCTTATTACGGTTAATAAAATCCTTGGAATTAGTTAATACTTTGTTGCCATTGGCAAAACTAGTGTAGTTGTCATTATCACCCTTTTCCAAGTCATCATCAGCTCAATAAAAGGTCCCATTGTCATTGGATAAACAATATTCAATGTCATTATTGCTAATATTTCTTGTCATTTGGTCATCCTCTTATTTACCATCAACCATTTTGCTCTCAATGTTGGCATAATTCTCTTAACCACCATTAGCCATTTTACCCTCATCATCTGCTCACTAATAGCCCATTTTATTGCCAATCAATAAATTGTTATTCCATAGTTGACACCTTTTTCCTCATCTTTATTAGCTCAATAGAAATACCTATAATCTTAATTAAAGTCCTCATCATCAAAGCTATCATATTTTTCATCTCAATCTACAAAACTATCTTAAGTCCTTGTTGCCCACAACATAGTTATCGTTGGCCATTACTTGGCATCCAAACTTACCATCATTAGACTCTACTTTGTTATTTTCAACAAATAAATTTTAGCCATCATCGATGAACCCTTTTGTCTCTTCATCATTGTTATCATGCAAATTTATTACACCATTGATAGGTCGATTTTAGTCATTGTCAACAAGCCCTTTGTTGTCATCATAGGCACACTCTTATTTATTTCCATTGTGCAAAATTATTTTACCATCGATGATAAAGTGATCTTCACTAGAATTGTTGTCCAAATCCCTATTGTCAATAAGCACCCGACCATTGTCATTGATAGATTCAATTTTCCTGTTAGAAAATTTCACTCAATCTCCTCATTATCCTCGTCATTTAAGACTACAATGCCAACAACATTTGCTTTGTCATATTGCTCAAAACTACCCTATCATCTATTAGTAAGTCCAAGTCATTTCCTTGTCTTTAATCTATCTACTTACCTCATCAACATCATCCCCACCATCAACATTATCCTCAATTGTATGTTTTGTTCTCATTGGTATCATTTCCATTGACATTTCATTCATTTTTGTTGTCAACATCTTGTTCCTTGTCTTCAAGACTATTGTTTCCCTTGTTAGCAAATGAGCCCAATTATCATAGGTCACTAATTCCCGTGATCATAAAATCTCACATAAACTCATTCAACCATTCAATAATAATATTGCACACTAATAATAAAGAAATATTTATTGAAAATATATCTACCAAAACATGCATAAAGCAATATTTCTTTGATTCTCTTCAATTACATTTGATCACATAATACAGAGCTTTGTCTTCAATATAAACTTACATGAGACTCTTCATATGCACTGACTCTTGACCTTTGCTCTCCTCAAACTCATGAGAGATGCAACCTTTCATATTTTTTCTCTTTACACAACAAATATCACATATTACATAATGATAAAGTCTCTCATGATTACACATAACTCCCTACTTCTAAACTTGACACATCACACTCATAACTCTCACTTACATATAAGACACCTCACACTCATAACTCTTCACTTCCATACATGATTACATGACACATATCCACACTTCACAACTTGACACATACTATTGACTCAAATAATAAACACACACCCTAATCTAAATATTTACAAAGGTACTCAAGGTACCAAATAATGTAATACCTCCAACACCCCCTGTATTACATTATTTGGTATGACAACTTTTTGTCTTGCACTTCTTTTCTTGGTCTTGTTATTTTTACTTTGACTTGAGTTTTTTTTTTATTTTGAATTTTGTCCTTTGTATTACTGATTTTTCCTATTACATTTCTCAGCAAGTCATCAAAATAATATACTTCATGACTTCATTCATTATTGTTATTGTTGTTGTCAAACTTGTTCTTGGTTGTAAAATGTACCAATACATGTTTAGTTTCAACTAATTTTGTGCACTTTTCATATTTATAATGATCCTTGTTGATATTTGAAAAGTTTGTCTTTTGTATATTTTTCTTCAACGTTCAAGTCCAATTTTTCATCAATTTCATGGTCAAAATATTTGATATTTGATAATTTTTTCTTCCTTTTTGTTGACAATTCTGCCAATTATCTCACAGGTAGCTTTCCCAAGATCAAATATCATTCACATAACAACTCAAATATTACACAACGATAAACTTTACAATTACATTCATGAATCATAAAACATTACATAGAAAGTTACTCAGATTTCTCAATATTACATTGCATGGAGATTTGTCTCCATTATATAATTTTTCATGACTTTTGCTTTCCTCAAACACCCGGGATATGCATCCTTTCACATGCCTCACATTATGATAAAACTCTCATAATTACGTAACCTCTCACTTTACATCTTGCCACTTCTCATGGCTCTTCACTTTATCATTTGACACCTAACACCTATGACTTCACTTACTCTCTTGACACCTTACACTCTTACAACTCACACTTGCACACTTTATTACATAACACATGCACACTCCTCACACTTTGACACATACATTAGACAAATATAAAACACACTCCTAAACTAATATTTACAAATGTACCTCATGGTACTTTAATGTTACCAAATAATGTAATATCTCCAACACCCCCCATATTACATTATTTGGTGTGAAGACTTCTAGTCTTCAATCTTTGGTCGTCTTGTCTTCATCTTCTTCATTCTCTATCTTTACCTTTAGCTACGATATTGCTACTGCTACTGTTACTGCAATTGTTATAATCTTGATTATTTCAAAAGTTGCTTTTGCAATAATATCTTTAAGTATTTCATCCAATGCCATCATTAAGATTCATTTTAGAGTGCTCCATTCATGAACATTGTTTCCTTTGTACCAACATGTTTTGTGGATATAGTTATGGCTTCCACAATTTTGACATTGAATGTGATCCCAACAATCTTTAGCCTTATGTCCATACTTATTGCACTATTTACACCTTTGAGTGTAATTTGATTTTGGATAGACTTTGGTAGGAACATAAAACTTGTTTCTTGATTTTGTAATTCTCCTTGATGTCATTGTTGTTTCATAATTTGATTTTCCTTTATTATGAGCATCTTCAAAACAATCTTTCATGCATTGTTTAAGAATCATAAGAACAACACTTTCTGCTTCACTTTCAAGAAATTATATATGTTCTATCAATTTTGTTGTTCCATGAGGCTTTTCTTTTAAAGCAATTTGTAAATGACCTAATTTTTTTTTCCTTTTACTTGAATATTCATTTTTCTTTACTTTTTATCCATGATGTAACAAACAATCAATTCTTCAAATTTATTTTTCACTCTTCTCTTCTTATAACTTCCCAAAAAATTATAATTTCAAATTCTCTTTTTTTTTCTTTAATCATTCAAATTTCTCAAATCTCAATTTTTTCCTTCAAATTTCAATAATCAATTTTCACATTCATTAGTTCACCAAATTTCAAATTCAATTTTTTCATTTCCCAAATTTTAAAATTCACAAATATCTTCTTTCAATATTAATCAATCAATCTTAACATTTCAATTCACCATTCATTCATTTCATTCCATCCATCAAATTTATTTCTTTAATTTTCTTGTATCTCCTAATTCAATTTCACAATTTCCCAAATTCATATTTAAATTTTAATTTAATTACCACTCCATTTAATTCAAGCTTCAATTTAAATTTCAAGCATTTGATTTCCTTATATCTCCCATACATTAATTCAATTCGTAATTGTTCCTTTTATCTCCCCAAGGTTTGATTAAAAATATCAATATCTCCAATTTTAACTTTAAAACCTTATAACCCCGTTAAAAATAATAAAGCATTCAAAATGATGTTATAAAGTAAATGCACCCTTAATAAATATTATGTGACCATACCTTAACATTAGCCACATCACAAATTTAGGGTATTAAACTTTATGCACTCTATTTCCATTATACATTTTGCTCGCTTTCGTTACTCTACTCGCTTCTAAGGTTCCTCTAAATTCCTTTTGTGCTCAAGACTCTATGCTTCTACTCATGTTCACAAATTCACCAAGCCACTTTCTTCATTTGCATTCTTGCATTCACAAGCTCAATATCTTCTCATTGGTCACATTCTTTGTCCTCACAACTTATTGTCTCTTCATAGGCTTAATGTCTCACAGGCCAAGTTCAACGTACACTGCAACCAATCACCTTTCTCGCTTTCTGCAAATCATCTCGTTCTCCATTGTTTCAATAGTCTTCTCCTTCAACTCTTCAATTCTTCTTGATCAATATTATTCCATCCAACTTCTCGTTCTTTCTCTTCAATCTGCTATCAATTCTTCTCCTCACTTTCTTTCATCTTCTCTAAGCTTCTTCTCTTCAATTCTTCCTACAACTCTTCACTCAATGTCTTCAATCTTACTCCAATTCTTCAACAACTCTTCTTCTCCACAATATTCTCCTTCAACAATATCTCCACTCCTTCAAATTATTTTCACAAATCTTCTACAAGATGGGACTTGAACCAAGTAGGCTCTAATTCCATTGTTGGCAATTTTGCCCGATTATCTCATAGGTAAATTTCCCACGATCAAATATCAATCACATTTACATAACTCAATTACATTCATGAATCATAAAACATTACATAGAAAGTTACTTAGATTTTTCAAGATTACATTGCATGGAGCTTTGTCTACAATATATAATTTTCATGACTCTTGCTCTCCTCAAAAACCCGAGAGATGCATCCTTTCACATGACTCACATTATGACAAAGCTCTCATAATTACATAACCTCTCACTTTACATATTGCCACATCTCATGACTCTTCACTTTCTCATTTGACACCTAACACCTATGACTCTTCACTTACTCTCTTTTGCACTCTTACATCTCACACTTGCACACTTTATTACATAACACATGGACACTCCTCACACTTTGACACATACATTAGACAAATATAAAACACACTCCTAAACTAATATTTACAAATGTACCCCATGGTACTTTAATGTTACCAAATAATGTAATATCTCCAACACTATTATGAACTTTGAGAGAGAGTAATGTCATATATGCTATTTTTCCTATATCAATAGGTATTGTAATAGTACCTTTGGGGTCTTCACTTGCTTCAATCAATTTTGTGCTTAGATAATCTTCAAATGTTACAAAATGTTCATCTTTGGCTTCTTTGAAAATTGTTTGTAAGACCCTCTTTAATTTTATTGATACATCTTTTTGTTTTCCAACATTCTCTATCATGCTTTGTGTGCAATGTTTTAGATTTTCCAATATTTCTTCACTTTCTTCTAGCAATGCATTTTGAATATTGTCTTCCATGGTAGTCTGTCCTTTTTTAAGTTTCTTCAATTTCGAAAAACTTTATTTTCCCTTAATTTTCTTTCAATTCAATCATTCAATTTTTCAAAAAAAAAAATCATAATCTTCTTATTATTTCTCCCCTCAATTTTATTCATGAATTTCAATTCAATTTTTTTTTTAAATTCTTTTCATCGGCCAATTTCAACTTTCAAAACAAATTTCTTAATCTTGTATCTCCTTGATTTCCAATTTCCTCCTCCAAACTTTAATCAAATATTCTTCCCTTTAATTAATTCATTTCCTCATCTTATTTATCCATTCATTTCATTATTTAATTAATTATACACAACCTTATATCTCCCAAACAATCCAATTCCAAATTAAAATACTCTTCAAATAAAAATGTGCCTTTCTCCTATATGAAAGTAAAAAATATACCTTAATTGTGCTTTAATCTTGTCACATTTGCATGCACGGATATCATCACGTTCTCTACGTTAGGGCATCTAGATTAAACGTTGTTTTGAGCGTTACACGAAATATGCACTTATGATTCTCATTTCACTACATTCTTCTCCAAGAGTTACTTCTAACGTTATCCTCCAACTGCACCAATGTTTCTCTTCAGCTACAACTTCGGATCGATCTTCTCCAATGCTATTCTCATGTTTGTCAACTCTCAAGCTCCGTTTGATGCTTTTGTTTACCAAGCTTTTTACGTCCTTCTGCTCTCAAGCTTTCTCTCAACGTCTTTCTACTCTTAGGCTTCAAACAATCTCTCGACGTCCTGCTCTCAGGATTCAAATAATCTCTTGACGTCCTTCATATGCTTTTAAAAAACGCTTCAAATTCTTCAATGTCCTTAAGCTCTCAAGCACTCTTTGATGTTCTTCACAAACACACTCACACTTCTTGCAATTGCTTCTATTTCTCATTGAACCTTTGTTTCTCCAAACTGCACTACACATCCTTCCACGTTCATTAGGTTGGTCTTTTAGCATTGACTTCTCTCCAATCCACTGCATGTCCTTCCAAACTGCTACTTCATCAATCTCCAATGTTTCCTTCAATCTCTCTCTCAACCCTTGATGGATAACTTAAAGTGGCTCTCATACCACTGTTAGCAATTGAGCCCAATTATCATACATCACTAATTCCCAAGATCAGATAATTTCTCACATAAACTCATTCAACCATTCAATAACAATATTGCACACTAATAATAAAGAAACCTTTATTGAAATTACATCTACAAAAGCAATGCTTCTTCAATTCTCTTCAATTACATTCAATCACATAACACAAAGCTTCATCTTCAATATAAACTTACATGAGACTCTTCATATGCACCTGACTCTTGACCTTTGTTCTCCTCAAAATCATGGGAGATGCAACCTTTCATATTTCTCTCTTTACATAACAAATCTCACATATTACATAATAACAAAGTCTCTCATGATTACAAATAACTTCCTACTTCTAAACTTGACACATCACACTCATAACTCACTTACACATGATACCTCACACACATAACTCTTCACTTCCACACATGATTACATGACACATATCCACACTTCACAACTTGACACATACTATTGACTCAAATAACAATCACAGCCTAATCTATATATTTACAAAGGTACACACGGTACCAAATAATGTAATAACTCCAACAACCCCTCAAGTCTAAGTCATCCAATGAGTCTAAATCGTTCAAGTCTGAGTCATCCTCATCCAATTCTATAGAACATTGTCGTTGATGACCTTGCCTGCAACCCCATCGACAACCTAATTTTCCACCATTATGATTTCTACTTCTCATCCAAAAAGCACACCATCATTGTCGACCAAAAAAGGAGGAAGCCTACAACCATCTAGCAAGAGTTGACAATTTGAACATCAAATTGTATTGAAAGTAGGTCGAGTGGAAGCCTACAAAATGCCATCAAACCTACAATGTGACCAATTACACAAAGTGCAAAAAGCAATTGGCCAAATCTGTTGTGATGATAGAGAAGTGCATCTTATAGTTTTGCAACAGATGTATGGAACCAAAAGAAATGAAAGGAGTGCTTGATGAAGCGAGATTAGGGGATCTACCCCAATGGTTGTATGTAGTCCATCGATAAGGACATTGACAACTCCATAGGAGGCAAATGTAGGCCGATGAATTATCACATGTAACGCCTTGCATGAGTGCACACTTGTACGAGTGTATGGATGTATACATGTGTGAACGCATGGCATTAAGTGTTAATAATAATGTAATGGGGTTTTTTTAATGTTTTAGAGTATACAAGTAGTTAGGTAGTAGTTGATCAATTGTCAACTGCCTACCAGTCTCATCATAAGTACACATCTATTTAGGAGATATTGGTTGTTCTTGAAATGCTTTTCGAGTCATGATGTTGGTGGAGGTTGGTCAAGGCAAGTTTGTTCGTGTTGTAAGCTTGGCCAGACCATGATGTATTGTGAATAACTAAGTTATATAGTTCTCACTGTGTATTTTTATTTAATCATATATAATGGAATTGGATTGTACTGTGTTGCATTCCCTTTCTACATACAACTCCCCCTGTCCTAAGTGAAAATTAATATTATTTAAAAACTATGACATTCATGAGATTGAACAATTCTTTAAAGCTTATAATGATCACATGAAACAGAGAGACCTTGCAACCAACTCCATGGTCGAATATTGATTAAATTCAGATCAGACTGGACTTTACAGACTAGCAGGATTTATTCAACCAGATTTGTAGCTTTGTAAAGTTAGATTCGTTATACTTGGGAATCAATAATTTTTTATCATCACATTTCAAAAATCTTATGTTCAACTCTTGCTGCTGCCACTATAACCCCACCACTCTTGATTAAATGCAGTGACTAGCCACTAGTAGCATTAGAAATGAACATAAGGAAAGAGACCTAAGACTCACAAAGTGTGCATGTATTATGATACAGATGATTTGTAGTATGCTTAACATCTAGCTATAATATTTTTCTTAAATGCATTCAGGTTTGCCAAACTTTTCAAAATTTCTGAATTTCAAAATATTTTGTGCTCTCAGAATGGATCCAAAATTACAAACCATGTTAGTAGGATATTAAGAATTTTTTTTTTTATAATAAAAAAAAAAAAACTATCAAAAGGTTAATCTATGCATAGTGTAAATATTTTATTTAGTTTGTAACTATTCCGAAACAGATTAAAAAAATAATAAAAAAATGGACTTGTTTGCTTTCAAATGAATCGAATTTTTTGAACCTGATAACTTAAATATTTAAAAGATCGTACGAAACATCATAATCTAATTATATGTCATTGGTCTCTACACCTTTATATTTTCAAGCTTCTACTTGCAAATGTGCTTGAATTGCTGATACAAATGCATAAACCTCACCAGAATGCTAACTCCTTAATTAGACTTGCTGAAACTTGGCTTCAAACATTACTGTTTGAATAGCAAAGCAATCTCTTAGTACTTCATGCCAAGGCAATATACCTTA
Organism: Wollemia nobilis; assembly: GCA_028583015.1. Classification (NCBI taxonomy): domain Eukaryota; kingdom Viridiplantae; phylum Streptophyta; class Pinopsida; order Araucariales; family Araucariaceae; genus Wollemia; species Wollemia nobilis. Next base: position 2,494,291 of record JAQPPZ010016361.1, read on the forward strand.
TGATTCTTCAATGGTAATTAATTACATAGCACACAGCACAAGGCTTGTATTAAAAAAATTAATACAAAATAGCAAAAGCAGATAAAAGCATTCATCCTCCATGCAGATTCAGAATATAATATTCTACTCTCATCTTTTGTTCAAAATTCCTGTCGTTGAATTGCTACACTACAAGATCTATAGTTTGATGACAAGAGCTATTAAATTTATATTGTGAATAACTTCTGGAAGTTTCTAAACATCAGGTAGAAGATTCCCACCAATATAATAGTGAAAGATCTCTGTACTTCAAATAACAAAAGATCTAATTGAGGACTTCAAAAACAATTAAAAAAATGCTAAAAGAAACAAAATTAGGAAAATTATCATGCTCTCATCTTTTCATTAAGAAGAGTAACCATCAATAGATCATTCCAATAATCTGTAATGCCTGGCAAGCACCAGTGCATGCAATCCTCATGCTTTTTCCCTCCTGATGTTGATGGATGGGCATCGGCTCTAAATTCACTCATATACGTGATGTCCAGAAGACGAAAATTTGAATCTTGTAAAGCCTTCCGCAAATGAGTATTTGCAACTCGTACCTCAATATTTGGACTGTCAAATGCAAACATACGATCCACCTGTAAAATGAAGATTGTAGATGCTTCTGTTATCATAGCGGTTAAGATGGGTACATGTAAGAAGCTTAGCACAATTCAGCAATATGAAGATATCGAAACTTCAACCACACACCTCATTTACACTATAAAGATTACATCTTACATTTACAAATTTGCAAGGTGTACATCAATATCCTGTACTTTTATAGATCCTTAAAGACACAAATGGCAATGCAAGTGCAGAGCAGTCCTGATTCCTAAGATTTAGGTTGATATAATAATGCATATCCTCATAATCCATAATTGCCAATCATGATCTTTATAATCTGTCTTCACGTTCTATAGCATTTTGCATTGAGAATCTAACCTAATTTCTGCAAAACTCTAAAAGAATGTGGCAAATCAGGGTCAAAATCGCTACTTCATGGTGCAGATTGCCAAATTATAAACCAACACTCAAAAGTTATATACACGAATGCTGGTTTACCAAAAAATGGCATGCCTTACGATCAGATGTATAGTATTTTCTTGCAAACAACTTAATTATGTGAATGTCAAAATCTTGAATGCTTTGGTGCAAGGAAAATATGGTAATACACTCAATATTTTAGGAAAACTATGATTTATTGCAATTTGAAACACAACATAAATGTTATATTGATTTCAAGAGCAAAATATAAGCATAAATTCACAGAACTCTGATATAAAATCCAAAAATAGGAAAATCACAATAAGGGGATTTGTCCCTGTACAAATAAGAGAAGGCACATTGCATAAACCCCTCCACCCGAGGGATTCTATAAATTAACTTCAACAGGGATTGCGGAGGCGAACCAGAACCAACTGAAGCAGGCTGCTTCATTAGAGCCCACTATCTCTTGTTGGGCTACCTTTTCTAGAATTCTCATGGTGCAAGTAATGAAGCACATGCGATTGGGAATTTGAATGGTTATAGCCCTGAATATAAAAGGCCTCTTGCTAGGGGATTCTATGGTGATAATTCTAGCTATAATTAAGGGATCATTTGAATACCGTCATATGGATAGGCTGCTTGAAGAAGTGAGGAATTTGAACTCCTTTAATTTGATCACCTTTGCACCAGAGAACCTAGTTAACCAGCTGATTTGCTGGTTAATTCTGCCATGGAGTTGGGACTATTTGATGGCCACTTGAGTGTAAGAAATGAGGATTGGGTGGGCTTCAGGCTCCTCACTGACTTGGACATTGGAGGAATAGGTTGGGCATAGGCATTAGTCTTTAGCATATAAAGGGGCTTATAATCATATATTGATGACTTCTCAGAAAAAAAACACTGCGAGATAGCCTTCATGGTAGCCTACTAAATACCATAAATCAGCACATTTGCCCAAATAATTCCCATCATTTCCATTAGCAGCTCCATAACAAGTTCAGCAAATTTAACCCATTAAGTTAAAACTTCATCAAACTTGATAACCAGCAGAATAAAATCATTAAATTCACAAATCATGTTTGCCTCCAGAATTTTGATTCAGATTCAATTGGCCAAATAACTTTGATCAAAATCAAGAAAATTTCCTTTAGTTTGGTTAAAAAATGTCAGTTTATAGGTCCGCATCCTACCAACATAGAAATGTAAGAAACTTTGGCAACAAGTTTTTGGCAACTTATGCAACCATAGTTGAGAAAATCGGAATCAGATCGGAATCGGCATGGAAAAAGAATTGGGAAAAATTGGGAATCGACAAAAAAATGAGGAAAAATCGGCAAAAAATCAACAAATTTTCATTGAAAAAAATTAAGAAAATGCAAATTTTCATTGAAAAAAAGCTTTTTTCATGCATATCACATTTTTTTGGAAAAATACCAGCAAAAATCAACAAAAATTGGCTAGACTGTGAATCAGGAAAAATCTGCTCGAATCAGGATATTTTGCAGATTTTCTCACCTATGCATACAACTATATTCATAGGGGCATAAGTTAGGTACGTTTTCATGTATGTTTCAAGTTTAATCAATTGTTTTTATTTTCTATTTTATTCAATTTTATGAAACTGCACAAATATTTTCATAATTTTAATATCTACAATCTTCTTTTTTTATTAATACTTCTTATACACATCCACCGTGGGGGTTGACCCCGGGTCTCATCACCGATAATGCAAGTGGTGTCCTTGCCAGTAGACCACACACACATAGATAATATCTACAATCTTATGTTGAACTCAAATTCGAACACAATCCTTGTGACCTTGATTAGCAGTTTGACGCATTAAGCAAGACAGAGGTTGCACTGCATAGCTGCAAGCTTACTGTAGTGGTAAGGGCTTTGGTCTCTCTTGGAGAGGTCTAAGGTTCAAACCCCACTCAGTATGAGGGGGCCAGGACCCCTCATAAAAACCTGTGCAAACTCATTGAAAAAAAGATAGAGGTTGCACTGGGTGCTGAGGAAGAAAATGGAGGAATCAGAACAACTATGGGCATGTTTGCAGGGTACTTTGGCCAGGAAGAAAGAAGAACATTGCATGGATACTGCAGGATACATAGCAAAGAAATCTCAGGAATAATTTTAAAATTTTATTTTGTAATCCCTGATGAGCAGACAGTAGCAATGATAAGAGAAATGCTGGGCAATGCTGCAGTAAAGCATTTTACAGCCATCAAAACCACCACTGACACCATGACACAAGATTTTGCAAGAATATTAAGTGTTTTGGTGAATGATGCCACTGTTTCCTGATTGATTCTGAGGTGTGCCAGCATCGCTAGAGCTGTGAAATTTGAATTACTAGAATAGTAAATGCAGCTATTATGCTAGGTGGAACTCAGTTCATTGCACTGTGATTGCTTCATTTGCTTTATTTTGATGATTTTAGAAGTGTGGAGGACCCAAAATAACCACCATTTACTGAACCAAAAGTTAAAAGGAAAAAACAAATCACAAACTTCATTTTCTAGTCAGAACAGCTTATTGATTACTGCGACAAGCTAGATTTGATTGAGATGATTTCAACAGACATCTGTGCATGTCAAAGCTTGACTTCATGATTGCAAAAATAAAGCATGAGACACAGGCAGGACGATTTGATGAGGATCCCCTTACACAGCTCTGTGAACCAGCTTACATTTAATCCCATTAACCACAATCAGATATTCAGAAGAGATTCAAATACTTTTCTGAAGTGGTTGAAAAATAAAACAGCTGGAGAAATACAAGATGGGTTATTCCAATAGAGACTGCTACAATTGAAAGCCTTTTGATTAGCTCTTCAAAAAGGTCTAGAGCTGAGCACAAATATGAAAGATGCTCTCATGTACTAAGGATTTGAATGGCATATACACAAACAAACTAAATACAATTTGGTTAGATTACCTTGCATTGGAAACCTGGCATAAGTAAACAATAAGATGAGTAAATCATTAGTAAAAATATAAGATATCCAAGACCTTCAATTAAAGTTTTAATATACAGAGAATTAAGGTAAGATCAAATCTTTGAATATTGAACTCCCAGGAAATTTAGCAGACAATTTAACAGGTAAGTGATAGAATTTAAGTTTCCTGCAAGACGTTTCAAGAGGTCAATAACATGCAGATCATCTTCAAGAAACAGGTGGGTTTCATCAATTGAATTGATCAAGGATATATGATGATTGCTACTGAAGTTAGGGTGGGAATCTTCTCAAGTTCAATGAGAAGGTTGTTCTTTGTCATCTTGATATATAAAATGATTCTGCACCGAGGAAAAAAAACACTACATAAGGAAGATTTGAGGTGTTCAAGCACAAAGTGATAACTCAAATTAGGATATGCAAAGTTTTATAGTTGCAGTTGATTTAGACGATGTCAATTCTGCTGTCATACAAGTTAAGACATGAACACAGTTAACAGCAAGAATAGATGGTCCATTTAACATTTGATCTATATAAGATAAGATAATTCTATTAATATCCACGAATGGCTGAGTAGGCCAATGGGACTTGTCTAAAAAGGTTGTCACAATGCACTGCAGTAACAAAAAATTCAATAGCAAGTTTAGACATGAACACAGTTAAACATCAAGAATAGATAATCTATTTAACATTTGATCCATATAAGATAAGATAATTCTATTAATGTTCATGGATGACTGAAGCCAGCCAAGGGGACACATTGATAAGAGTTGTCACGATGCATGTAGTCACAAAAAAGTACTACAAAAATAAGCTAAACTAGAGTTAAGAACTATGATGAAGTACACTATAGCAGAACGATTGTATGGCATTAAATTACAGCCTTGAGGGTTGGACCCAAAGATGGGTAAACACTAACATGCTTAAAAGTAACGATGAAGAGAAAAGAGAGCTGGCAGTCAAGGTAAAAAAAAGATAGGAAGGAGTCCAAGGGGATCCAAGTGCCAACCCTGCAGTGGGATGTAAGTTAGAAACAAGTGCGTTTACTTTATATGATATTGATTTTCTATGATACGTATGAAATTTTCAAAATAACCTACAATATAAAGAAAGGACTAACAAGGGGAGGGTAGAGCCACTGATTCATGAATAAGGAGGTCATATACATAGCCGATTCAAAAAGCAATGCACAATATTTTGTTTTATAACAAGCAAAATATCAAGTACAATTCGACTCCAAAAAGCAGTTTTGGTATGCTAGATAGCCAAAAGACCCTTACAATGAGTATGAAACTCTTATTTATACTTGAAAATGTAGCCTACTCTACTTCTAACTGTAGTTAAAATTAACATGCAATTTACAATGGTGATAACCACGAGGTGATAAGGTAAAATCATTATCTTTATCCACTATAACGAATGGGGTGCACAAAATTGAGCAAGGTGCACTGGACAGAAGCAGGGTGCACTTAGTTGGAACGGAGTGCACTCAAACGAAACAAGGCACACTGGAACAGAGCGGGGTGCACTCGAACGGAGCAAGGTGCACTCGGACAAAGCACTTAGCCAATTTCACTGCTTTGTCTTCTAACTTGTGCGAGGGATCTTCGTTTGGAGCATGATGGTAGAAGCGAGCTACTACAGGAGATCATTAGGAGTGATACCACCGTCTTCCAAGTAGTTTGAGCATGAGCATGGGTATGAGGACAGATATGCCCATGTCAAAAGCGCAAGATCCGAAAGAGTTGAATTGAGATAATCATACATTGGAGTGAGAGATTGTGGAGATAGACGATTCCAATTCCATGGGTCGAGAGGAGGAATAGCCTCACCGCCACAACAAATCAAAGTCAAGTTCTAGAGGCACGATTCACACCTATTAAAACTTCTCAAGTAGAGGAACAACCCATGCAACAGGAGGAGGAGCTTGCATAGTATCTACAACAAGAAGAGATTGTAAAGCATAAAACAGAGGGAGTTTTAGAGGAGCTAGTTGAGGAGCATGAGACACATGAGGAGGAACAAATTCAACCAGATACGGATGAGAGGTAGGAGGAGCAAAATGAGCAAATTCCCCTGAAGCACGATGTGTGCAAAAGGAACCAATTACAAAGAATGAAGCAAAGGACCACTGGTGAGGAACACTTTGTCACAACTGGCTTGCCTATGTATAAAATGCTACTTGAGCTATCTGATTTGAACAAATAGGACACTCTATGAGGTAGAGAAGAAACCATAATTGTAGGATTTTTCACACAAGTTTGAGACCTATTTGCCAAGGCCTAGGAGAATTTTGTGTAGAACAACCAAAGCGAGTGGCGAATTTAAGCAAAGTGTTGGTTTTAGGAGAAAAATTTTGCCAATGGCTCTATAGTAAACAGCATCAAGAGCAGCTTAATGAGGTTCTTGATTTGCAACAATGGGATACGAGCATAGTAGAGAAAATCAGAATCGGGTAAAAAACCAAAGAAAATGATTTTTTTTTTCTTCATGCATATTACAATGAATTAACATTATGCAAATAAAATATTGCAATAAAAGCAACAATTCAAATCAAGACATCATACAAGGCTCAAGCTTTAAGTACACATGAAAGTGACAAAACACATCCTGTATTGCTTATAATATGAAAAGGTACAAAGTTACAAGTAACAAGAAGGAAAAAAAGGTTTCATTTTTTATATGCCTGCACATGGAAACAAGTAACAACAAAGTTACATTCACTTGAAAAAAAAAAGAAAAAAACCTAAACCCTAAACCAAAAGTCTAGGGTTTAGGGTTTAGGGTTTAAAATTGAAACATTGATAGCTGAAAAATGGGCTTGCATACATAGTTATCAGGCAGCAATATTTAAAAGAGGAAAAAAAACCTTCAACCCAAAACCCTAGGGCCCAGACTAGAGTTTAGGGTTTAAACTTCCAATTCAAAGTTTCAAATTCAAACACTAACATTTGAAAAATGGGCTTGCATACATAGTTACCAGGCAGCAATATTTACTTATTTACTTAAAAAGAGGAAAAAAAACAAACCCAAACCCTAGGGCTAGGGTTTAAACTTCAAAGTTTCAAACATTAACAGTTGAAAAATGGGCTTGCATACATAGTTATCAGGCAGCAATATTTACTTAAAAAAAGAAAAATAAAAAAAACCCAAAACCCTAAACTAGGGTTTCAGATTTAGGGTTTAAACTTTAAACTTCAAAGTTCAAACATTAACAGCTGAAAAATGGGCTTGCATAAAAAAACCCTAAATCGGCCACAACTTGAAAAAAAAATTCAAAAAAAATTATTATTAGAATAAAATTCCCAATTTTTTTAAAAAATCGGGAATGAATCGCCGAACTCCCGATAGTTTTCTGATTGACTCATTTTGCGAATGACTTCCGATTGACTCGCGATTCCGACGATTTTTTGGCGATTTTCGTAACAGAGGATACGAGGGCAAGTGAATTACTACAGCGGCAAGAGTTACCGGTGGCCATCATAATTCTTTATAGGTAACCTCCCATGGTGTACTTGACAGCTGAACAGGACAAGCATATTGTGATACCACAAGGAGCCAAAAAGTATCAAATGGTCAATCAAATGGGAGTCTCCTTACACTACTTGAATTACCTGGCCTTGGCAATCCAGGATCTTGTAGCATGTAACCGCATTCTTCGTGAGAGAGCTAGGAATGCAAAGTCACTTTTGAATGTATCGAAGAAGGCACGGTGCCTAGAGTAGGAGATGGCGTGTCTACATCAGCAAGTAGAAGCAACAACATCTCAACATGAGGAACAGTTGGAGAGAATTCAATGCACATACCAAGAGCATATCCACAAGAGAGATCACCAGAATCAAGAGAAAGAGATCAATGCATTGTTAATATCAAGGCTAAGTTGAGCACTACTGAACAAATGTTAAGTGCTGCATTTCATCCGCCAAAGGATTTGCAGATTCAGGAGGCCAAGGTGAATGCAGCATAGTGACTTTGGGAAAAGGATGTAGAAAAGGTAATACAAGTCATGATAAGAAATCCAATAGTTGCAAGCTTTGCTTGCTCAACACCAAATACTGATATCTAATGCTCCTATTGTACAAACTGCCCGCATAGAAAATCCAATAGCATAGTCGGCAAGGATATTGACCAATTTAGAGAAGGGGGCAGATGTAGGCAGTCAATCCAATTAACTCAACAAGTGGACTCAATGAGTTATAAGGTGTTACGTACATTGATCATATTTGTAACGAGTGTTGATCAAGTGTTGTTACAAATTGTCATTTTGTACACATCATGGATATCGTGAATGTAATAAGACAATGTGTGGTGTCTTCTAGGATTAGTTTGTACAAGAGTGATAGTTGGGAGTTGTAACCGACCAATTGCCCCTTCATTTTGTATATATTTCATCTAAGAGTAGTCAAATGGTATTGTTGAATCATCATCGCATGTCGTCGTGTTGTTCGTATTGATAGTGAAGATGAGAGACAATCTCGTAGTGTTATGACTCACAAATCATGTTGTTGTAAGTAATGTATATCAATTGCACGTAATGAAATGGTTTTTTTCATACAATTGATGTCCATTCCTTGTTGCATGTTTCTTTGATTTGCTCAACTGATGGTTTGGAAATAAAATCTATACTACAGCCATCTTTTCATGATCTGTTTCATTTTTTAATTCCCTCTTCAACTTATCCCACTTCTTAAAATTGCCCTTATTAAATTCCATATGGCTATTTATGGCGGCATCCCTCAATGTGGCCAAAAAGGAGTTTTAACTAGTATCCTTCATGTAGTAGCTTGCTACTACCATCATGCTCCAAACAAAGATCCATCGCATAAGTGTTCGAAAGTAGTATGCCCCACTCCATTCAAGTGTGACCTGTCCCATTCTAGCGCAGCCTATTCAGGTAAAGTGTGACTCGTTAGATTCAAGTATAACCTGCTTTCCAATGTGACCTAATCACTCTACCTAGTACTCCTTGCTTACCAATGGACCCCACTTCCCAATGCCCTAGCTCACTCTACCTGGTGCGCCCCGCTTGTACTCCAATGCGGCTCACTCCAAGCCGTGCACCTAATTTTGGCATTGTGGATAAGGATGATGAGTCCACATGCAATTTTGAACTGCAAGTCCAGAAATAGATTAGGGTTTATTTTTCAAGTATAAATAAGAGATTCATTCTCATTGTAAGGGTCTTTTGGCTACCCAGCATACTAGAGCTACTCTCTACAAATCAATTGTACTTGACATTTTGAGATCAATAAAACAAAAGATCATGCATGACTTTCTAAATTAACTATCTATGACCTCTTTATTCATGAATGCGTGGAATTAGTGACTCTACCCTCCTTCCCTCTGGTAATCCTTCATTCGTGATATTGTTGATTATTTTCAAAGAATTGATGCACTGAAGTTATTTAGTCATTGTTGTATTTGCTGATTATACCAACGCTAATCTCACTACGGCTTCGGCCATATTTAATTTTCCACTATCTTTGCTTATTTTCTTGCACTTTTTTCCTAACAAAGTAAATCAGATTTTACCTTTCATGCATTAATTTTAGATTTCAATTTTGCACGCTTAGATTAGTTTCTTTTCACATTTTTTAACAAAGTTATAAGGGAACAGCCCAATTCCAAAGGTTGGGGAGAGTAAATTGTCATCATCCATTTGTTGACTACATTCACAAGCACAAATCGCACTTGACCATTTTCGTGTTCAACAATTCTGGCACACCAAGTGGGACAATCCATGTTTTCCAGTAAAAACATTTGATTGATCCCGCAAAGATATAGCCACCATGCATGCACCAATAGTTTTGGCACTCCTTATGTGAAACGCAAGTGTGATTTCGATACGAAATCGATCTTTTACCCCACTTGCACATAATTTTGTAGATCCGAACAAGCATACTTCATATTTTTTAGACTAGTAAAAGGCTTGTGTATCACAACAACACACAAAGAACCCACACATCATTCGAGTAGATTTGTCCATTCGGCTCTTAGATCTGATTGATTTTGCATTGAAAATTTACAAGTTGCGTTTTCATTTCAGCTTTCATATTTCGTTTCATAATATGCAAATGGCGACTCTCTTTTGAATTGATCCAAAATCTTGCCTAACTTGTGATTTGTTGTTTGGTGAACCTTGATTATCAAAAATTTGTGTTTATTGGAATAAGTGAAAGCGAGAACGAGCAAAAACGGAAATGAGCAGAACAATGACTTTCTGACGAAATCTTCTATCTCATACGCCTTGCTCTGTCAATGCTCCCCACTCTGTGATAGTGCACCCCGCTCTGTCAATGCACCTTGCTTTGATAGGCAGAGTGCCTTGCTTTGAAGGCCCTTATTATCTTTTCATCTTTCAAAATCTGTCAGCTTTCGTTCATGAATATTGGTAGTATGGCCAAACTGTACAATACGAGCAAGTACCTTAGCCATCTCAATTTATTCACCAACAAAACCTTATAACATTCACTCAACAAGGATATTGTACCCAAAAAACCCAAATGCCCATCCCGCAATTCCAACATCCTTCCCCATAGCGATTACCCCAATATCCACAATTTCCCCAAGCTCCATAGTGTCAACAAGTTTGTCAAAGTTAGCAAGACATTCTAATGCAAACTTGATGAGCTCAAGTATATGGTCTTAATCCTTCAGTTGTTCTATACAGCGAAGTATGAACTCGATAAGGGGCACCGGTCAATTCCCCAGCAGGGGAATTTTAATATACCTAATCAAGGGTACTAGTCAATTCCTCAGCAGGGTAATTTTCAGATGGTTGATTAAGCGAACTGGTCAATTCCTTAGCAGCGAAATTTTCAAATGATTGATCAAGGGAATTGGTCGATTCCTCAAAAGGGGAAATTTCAGATGGCTGACCAGGCACAAAACTATATGGTTTATCAACCTATTGTAGTCGGTCAAGCAATGGCTGACCAATTCATGATGAACCAACCAGCAATGAGTCAAGTAGTTGTACCTCAAGCCAATACAATGAAAGTCTATGCGATGCCTGAGACATCCTCAATGGCTAGAAATTGTTTAACTTCTCAAGGTAATGTCATGCATAGTACTTGTTCCGATGGGTTGCTAATTCCCCTAGAGAATCACCCATCCCCTCACCAAGAGTTGAGTCTCTCCCTCAACTAATGATAGAGCCCGAATTAATAAATGAAAATTCTAAAGATGAAGGGGCAAAACTCATAGAGAGTGTGAAGTATTTGTCGTCCCAGATAGAAGAGAATCTATAGAGGTGATGGAAGTAAGTTTGAAATCAAAACAAGAGACCATTATATTGGATCCTAATGAAATGATATAAAAGGAAAGAAAACCGAAGACACTAGAAGAGATATCACATGAGCCCCCTTTCGTAAAAGTGTTGCATTTCTCTAAAGACAAAATTCTAGAAGAAAACTACTTAATTCATGGAACACTACGTGAGCAAGAAAAGGAACCTAAAGTGAAAGGCAAAGATTTGGAGGATGAGGATTCAAAGGTCAAAGTAGCATACGTGGCATGCATGTTTCCACTAAAAGAGGCAGATCCCATAGGGGCGATGGAAGTAAACTTCATCCAAAATATGAGACATTTTCTTTTGAAGGTAAGAAAATCTACTTGTTCAAAAAACATTATGACAAAAAGCTATCCTATGGAAAGATTCTACCTCCCTAAAGATGAAATTTCTGAAGCAGATATCATTTAGCTAATGGGTATGGATCCACCTACAAGTCCCAAAGGTGTCCAAACTCCAAATGAGTCTAAATGAAGGAACCATGCTAAGTATTAGACAGATCATAATTCTAAGAATGATGGGGTTTCCCATGATTTTGAGGGTAAAGCAGTAGGGTTTACGATTCGGCGCTATGAAGGACAATAGGAGGTTTGTCGAAGAACGACATCAAGAAGGATTGCCACTACTAAGCAACGATATGTCATTGGTCAAACAGGAACAAAGGCCCGAACTAGTTATAAATACCAAATTCCACCATGGGATGAGATGAGAAGTTAGGAAGCAGTCATAATCACAAAAGTTCATGCATCCACCCTCGCTTCCAACCTCTTTAGGTCCAAAAGGGAATATTCTCCTCTATTGGTATCAAGTTTTAGATCAGGGAGAAATCAAAAAGGCAAAGGTCACCTTAGATTTCAAAACTTCAATTTTTTCTTTCAAATTTGCACAATCCTTTGATGGGAGGGTATATTGTTCACTAGGGTTCATCCACCAAGTTTAGAATTGGAGAAGATCTCTTGGCGGTACGCCACTAATACCATCCAACCTACTTTGTTCGCATAGGTGTTTGAAGATTCTGAATTGGAACATTGTCATCAAAAGGAAAGGCAACTAGTTTTCGGAGCTAGTCAACAGAAGCAGCCTGCTCAACAAGAATAGCTGCTAGTAAATCCATAAAAAGTGATTCGTGATGTTCATAAAAGAAATTGCCTAGCCTGGAGTGTGCCTCGCTCAAGGCAGCATGCCACACTCCTTCAGAGGCCCGTTCAAGCCAAGCACACTCTTGCTTTGAAAAACCAAAAAAAAAAAATGTTTTGTCTGATCAAGCTAAAATCCCCATGAGGACATTCAATTTGCCCACATCTTTCCCATCCACTCCTTCTACGTTGTTTGGTTCATAAATAAAAAAGTTAAAATAAAAGAAAAGAAAATGAAAATATCTCACCTAAGCAAATATCTCACAAGAGACACTCAAGTTCCCGATTCTTATCCCTTTCCTTCACCATTTGCCTTCTAATCACTTCACCTCCACTTCCGTTGTTTCTTATTTCTTTTGTTCTTGCTTCTCAAGTCCCCCTTACTTCTTCTATTGTGCCCAACTTACAATATCCCATATCAGTTTGTCACAGAATCATTAATGCCACCATCATCAACTATTCCACCACCATTTATGCTTCCTTTGGTCCTTACCACAAGTGTCGTGTCACCTCATGTGTCCTCGTCTCAAACCTTCTCATCACCTATCGTCACCCTAATTTTGCCACCGTTTATATTATCACATCAAACTAATATCCTCACTCATCAGTTTATAGGTCATTGCATGTGTAGTGACACCCTCCCCCCCAAGAGGATTAGCTTTCCTACATGACGACCTCAATTTTGACTCAAGATTGACTTCTCCATGAGTCGCCAAAATTGTAGTAGCTCGCTACTTACTATCACATTCCGAACAAAGATCTGTCACACAAGTTGAGGCAAAGGACAAAGCAGGGCATAAATCAGCGAAAATTGGCTTACTGTTAGAAAACAATGCGTCCCACTGCATTCCAATGTGACCAAATCGGGTCAAGTGCAACTCGTTCAGTTCAAGTGTGACTGCTTCCGAATGCGCCCTACTTTCTCTACTTGGTGTGGCCCACTTCTACTCTTCTCTACCTCACTCTAGGTCTTGCACCTAATTTTGGCGTTGTGGATAAGGATAATGGGTGCACATGCAATTTTGAACTACAAGTCCAAAAAAAAGGTTAGGAATTATTTTTCAAGTATAAATAAGAGACTCATTCTCATCATAAGGGTCTTTTGGCATCCCAGCATAATAGAGCTACCTTCTACAAATCAATTGTACTTGACATTTTGAGATCAATAAAACAAAATATTGTGCATGAATTTTTGAACTGTCTATGACCTTTATTCATGAATGTGTGGAATTAGTGGCTCTACCCTCCTTCCCTCCGTTAGTCCTTTCCTGATATTGCTGATTATTTTCGAAGATTTGATGCATTGAAGTTATTTGATCATTGGATTTGTCAGTTGTACCAATGTTGATCTCACTATGGCTTTGGTCGTATTTAATTTTCTGCTATCTTTGCTTATTTTCTCACATTGCTCTTCTTACAAAGTAGATCAAAATTCACTTTTCATCCATTTAACTTAGATTTCAATTTTGCACGCTTAGATTAGTTTCTTTACACGTTTTTCAGCAAATTCAGAAGAGAACCGGCCTAAACCCAGAGGGTGGGGAGAGTAAATCCCTCCCCATCCACTTGTTGAACTATGATCACGGGCACAAATCGCACTTGACTATTTCCGTGTTCAACACTTTGTCAATTTGTGCATTCAAAACATACATTTCACACTATCAAACATCCTTCACTCATTTCACACACAAGAGTCAGTCCACTATCAAACTTACACTCTAAGTTTGTTGTCACTCACAATAGTAAACACATACGACTTCAGGCTCACATGCCCATTCCACTTTGATGAGATCTTCCCTAAACTCTACTTTCTCTGTTCTTTTTTAAACAAACGTGATGAACATGTGACTAGGTCACTTCATGTCTCTCCTACTTTGGTCTGCTCTTCTCTTCCTTGAACATGAAAGTGCATTCATGCATTGCATTTAGGGCACAAAACTCAATTAGTGTTTAGGAAGAGTCTCATCCCAGTCTGCAAATGTCATTCTTCCACATGGTCTCTACCTTTGCTTTTCAAATTCCTGCTATCATTGTTCTCTCTTTCTTCCATCTGATGAAAACTTCTTGCCATGTAATGAGGCATGTGTTTTGTCACCCAATCAATTACTTGGTTCCAGGCAACACTATTATTGATTTCTCATTGTGTGCTACTTGTCTTCCACTTCATGCTGGGTGCAATAATTCACAGGTATTTGCTAAAGAAAAAGTACTTTTGGAGTTCGTGTTCTCATATTCAGTTCTTCTATTGAATGATTTATCCATTCTTTTTACAGGTTTTTGATAGTTCTGATTGCAAGGCTATAAGTGCACGTAGAAATGATATGAAATGAAATATTATTAATATCCGTGGTGGGCCAAACTAAGACCCAAGGGACTATAAGAAGGACAATAATGACTGCCAGCTAGAAGGCTAAAAAGCCCAACAAAGAAAAGAACTAAGATAAATACAAGACGAAACCCAACAATGTAATGAGCTGCCCTGTTCTGTGTTTGGTGTTGTAGCAATAACTATGGATTAATTTGAACATGCAATAATACCCAAATGAAAGAAGCCAATAACAGCAACATGCAATGATACCCAGATGGACTTAACACTGAATAATCGATTTTTATGCAGCACCCATTATCAAAATAGCTTATTAATTCATATCAGCAAATTAACAACAATGTTTAGAAATTCCAGATGGATAAATGTCTTCGGAATATCATTATAAACATACCAATTTGCTATTATCTCAAACTGATAGACTATAAACCTCTGAATCTTTGATTGAATCACATAAGCGTGAATCCTGAGTGAATTCACCAGCCAAGAACTGGGTTTTCGTCCAGCTCCCTTCTCCAATACTAAGGGTTTCCGTCCTCAGAACTTCAACAATCTGCACACTGTCGATCCCTAAAATGGAACCGATCTACCCTTCGGGGTTTCGTCCGTCGGGTTATCGATTGGGGTTTCCGTCCCTTTCGATGAAGAAATATCAGCCGCCGGCCTTAATCTCCAAGAGAAGAAATAACATAAACTAGAATGTCTGAAATGAGACCAAGCCACCGAATAAATAGGCTCCTCCTTGGCAAACTCTTTTTTGTGTGCTCAATGTGGGATAAACATATTTTTTCCCTTTAATTATAATATAAAGTTTTAACTTTATAAAATGAATTTAATAATTCACTTAATAAAGCCAAGCTTTGCGCTTTAAAAACTCTGCCTTATGAAACTCCGATTGACCAACTGAAACTTGTTTTGGATACCCATTTCGTTGTAGAACAACATCCCCCTGTCCGCTCGGCAAGAAACCCTAAAACCCGACACTGCTAAAAATAGCAATTCCAACATCCTAGCTCCGTTTGATCCCAAATGACCACCAAAACTGAGCTCTAAGAATCCAAAAGTTGTCTCAAATATCTCCAAAGGCTCTCATCCATATGACAGCCTACGGGAACCCGTGTATAGGCTAGTCTCAATGTGCTCCCACTAGCTGATTAGAAGGGGACATTACAAACAATCAAGCCAAAGAGAAAGGGAAAAGAAAAGGGAGAGCAGAGGGGGGGAGGGCTGCAGTCCAGAAGAGAGGAGTGCAGGCCAAGAAGAACGGAAAGAGAGAAGGAGGGGGGAGGGAGCAGCCCTGGAGGGGCAAGCTCCAAGAACCCCCCAGAAACTAATCTCTCCTAAAAGTCAAAGCCAAAGTACTGGAGCTGAAGAAGTCCATGATATGTCTCTGACCATTGCTAGTTCGGAACCCTGACAAACTGTGGGTGCGCTGTCTAGTGACCTTGCTTCCATCCGAACATAGACAACTATGGAATGAAGCAAAAACAATGCCAAAACTGTACATGTCTAATTGGAATAGCAAAAGTTAAAACTAGTTAAGAACTAATAAGAACAAAACATATCCACATCATATGTAGGTTATTCTTACACTCGTTGAGAAAAACAATTATCTTCAAATATCTTATCATTTAATCATCTTATCAAATCTCTAAACAGAAAGGGCTACAAGAGATAAAACCCTTTACCTCTTCTAGCAGCAAAGGCTCGGACCTCCGGCATGTGCCACCTTCATTCCAATCACCACCTTCAAAATGCCTGGGAGACTGTGTCCGAAAAATTTTCAATGCATTATTTTGCATTCTCTTCTCTGCAAAGTCTATCTGCAATAAATAAGTCAGAAATCTTTCTTTGTTCACATGTAACAATATAAAAACGACCTTGAAAGAAACAAATAAGACTGAAAAACTAAAAGTTGTTCTGAAATACAGAATAGTGATTTGCTTATTTCCACTTATTTTTAGCTAGTCGTCTGGCATGAACAAAGAAAAAAGCATCGACATCTATTACAGATGAGGTTTTTCTTCTGAGGATGATAAAACTTCCCATAGAAAGACAAATCACGCATACATAAATGAGCACTGTAGCCATTGAATTCCATAATTATGAGTTAAGCTCCAGCAAATGAAGCTGAGTAGACATCATTCAGCCAGTAGGGATGCCTGTTAACATAAAAGTGATGCCCTTTGAAAGTGACCTCTAAGATTTGAAATTAACATGCTATATCTAATAGTAGCACTAGCAATACAAGGAGCTTATAAATATCCTACAGCAACAATCCAAAACTCAGAATTTTGAGTTAAGGAAGATAAAAAAAGAGTGCAATTTGGAAACAACAGAGTATAACAAATCTGAACACAGAAATATAAGTAAAATAATAGAAATAATTTATTGCTCAGAAAATAGAGTACAATGCAAACAATCTCTGAGAAGAGATTTGAGGCTATAACATTTTATTCATTACTCATGCTTTTTACAGTAAGAGGTGTATCTCTATACGATTGGAAATCCACCGTATTGAATATGGAAGGTCCCCCATATGGAAATGTGGTGGTTCATCATACATATGACTTGTCCTTTTGTGTTTTGTCTTTTATTGGTGTGTCAACATGGCTAGAGATGCAATTTGACTGCAAAATATCTAATTATAGAAAATTACTATTTTTAGTAAATATTTTAATTTTAATTTTAGGGGCCTCCAAAACGTTTTTTCCATGCGATTCTGATATGGTTACCTATTGAAAATTGTTGTTCTCACATTAAGCTTTCCAACGCTTCTTCAACATATCCAAACAAAGTCCCAAGCACAAAGTTGTGCCCCCGACAATGTGGTTAGCACCAAAAAAATAGGTTTTCAAGCATTTTCAGTCATAAAGCCATGCACCAACAAGGTCACATGCCTGGATCATTTGTCCCCCCCTTGAAAAACAATGGTCCCCATTGCATCAACTTTTGACATCAGGTGTGGTAATTGTTTATTTATCTGATTTTTTGTGTGCTATTCCCCTTGGTGATTAGTTGTCCTGCCTTGACCACTCTATACAGTTGAATGGACTGCCTTTTGGTGGTCTTAGACCATATATCAGCAACCTAATCCTCCTCCGCTGTTGCTAAATTGTCTGGATTGGGTTCCTCAATGTCCAATTGTTCTGCTACTGCAAAAGTGTCCAACAAAGGTGGATGATAGGGCTTGAGAAGTCCAACATTAAAGATTGGATGCAAACCAAGATAAGATAGAAGATTCAGTTCAAAAGCATTCCCTCTCACCTTCTTGGTGATGATGTATGGTCCACAACAAAGAGTTCTAACCTTCCTATGGGGTTCTACAAGTCTCTCTTCCAACCTTAAATTGATGTGAGACCCAATCTTGGTCATGGCACTGCTTGTATTTCTTATTTGTCTTTTCCAAGAGGTCATGGACCTATTGTTGGATATGTGGAATGTGTTCCACAAACCGTGTTGCCTTTTTCATTTCTTTCTATCCATGAGGTGAGTACTCCATGGGTTGCATAGGAAGAGCTATGTCAATGAATGCCAAGGATTGGAACTTGAAACAGACATGAAATGGGTTGTGTTTGATAAATTTGTGTAGAGCTCGATTGTAACCATGTTGATTGTAGGGGAGGCTATCATCCCATGTGCATGGATGTTTGGAATTGTATATTTGAAGATGTAAAATCAATCGATTCACAACTTATGTCTGGCTATCAATCTAAGGATGGAAAAGTATGGACATGGTAAGCTTGTCGTTCATCATGCTCCATAGGGTGGACCAGAAAATGCTATTTCTATCAAAACGATGGACTTTGGCAAGCCATAGTTGAGCCAAACATGACTAAAATAAAGCTTAGCAATCTCCTCTGCTGAAATGGATTTCTTAGAAGGAATCATGATAGTCATTTTTTAAAAACAATCAACTATTACAAAAACAAAATTATTACCATGTTTAGATGTGAGCAAACTTGAGAGGAAATCCATGGAGACAGAATCCCAAGAATTAGATGGCATTGGCAATGGTGTCTATAGTCCTTAATTCTTGTTGGTTTGAAAACAGTGCAAGGGGCACATGACTTGATGTACCTTTTAACATCATTCCCCATTTTGGGCCAATAGAAGTACTTTTGAAGAACTGGCTAAGTTTTCTCCACCCCAAAGTGACTTGTTACTTTGCTGAAGTGCGCTTCCCAAATCATCTTTGAGCACTCACTAGCTGGTACACAAATATGTCCCATGTGACACAGGAGGTTATCTTGCAATAAAAAATAGGAACATGCTTATCCACATGAAGAGCTTGACATATATCTACAAAATCAGAATCTGTTTCATACAATGTGGACCAATTGGAAGTCTCGTGTTCACAAGAATCAAGAATGGCAATGATTGGAGGTTGGCTCAAATAATCTACAATCGAATTGGCACTCCCTTTCTTTTTCTTAATGATCAGATGAAATTGTTGCAAGTATGTGGCCCACTTTTGACATCTTTCATTCCTTAGGTTACTCTGTGTCTAAATGAACTCCAAAGGTCTATGATCTGTATAAATCATGGTTTCTTTGCCCAAGATATAGCGCTTCCATTGTTTACATGCTTGGACAATAAGTTATTTGTCATATGTGGGGTATTTTCAAACTACTTCATTGAATGTTTCACTATGATAGGCATTTGAATGCCCATGCTATGTGCGAACAACTCCCAATGCATGCTTTGATGCATAAGTCATTACCTATAAAGGTTTTTGCAGATCAAGGAGGGAAAGTGTAGGAGCTGAACACAATTGGTCCTTCAACCTCTCCAATGCTCTTCGTTGTGTATCTCTCGAGTGGAACATTGATTTGGCACCTCCTTTGGTCACGTGGTGCAATGGCCAAGTAATGTGTGAGAACTCTAATACAATTCTTTCATAAAAATTGGCAAGACCCAAAAAACTACAAAGCTCTATCAAAGTCTTTGGGTAGGCAAATCTCTAATTACATAAATCTTCTCAGAATCAACATGGACTCCTTTGTCACCAATGTACCCAGGGCACCAAATCTTCATCATGCCAAATGAACACTTCTCTAAACTAACTTATAGCTTGTGTCTTTGAAAAGCCTGAATTATGTGACAAACATGTTGTAGATGTTCCTCCCACATCTTACTATAGATGAAAAATGCCATCTAAGTAGACTACCAGAAATGAGTTGGTGTGAGGATGCACGATGCCATTCATCCATTGGTCAAGCCATAAGGCATAACCAACCCCTCAAATAAACCCTCCTTGGATTTAAATGCAGTCTTCCATATGTTAGTGGGCTTTATGGATTTGATGATAGCCAAATTTGAGATCAATTTTGGTGAAAAACATTGCACCACGAAGCTGGTCCAACAAGTCATCTATCAAAGGGCGTGTCTACAACGGTTCTTCACAGTGATATTATTCAAAGCTCTATAGCTGATACAAAGTCTCCACATTCTTCTTTCTTTGGAGCCAAGACAATTGGACCACCACATGGTGAAGCACTTGGATTGATATGCCCCTTCTGAATCAATTCTTGGATTTGCCTCCTAATTTCATCATTTTCAAGGACTACTTTGTAATACAAAGGTGCATTAGGCAAAGGAGAGCTAGGAACTAAATCAATGGAATGCTTTACCTTGCAATGAAATGGAACCTGAGTTGGTAACTTGACAAGCCATCATGTTCTGGTACAATCTGGTCCATTTGCTTTTGCTATGCAAATCCTATGATCGATGTAGCAACAATCCTCCTTTTGCTTTGCAACTTGATCATCAAAAGAATGAACTTTCTTGTTTTGGTTATCATTTCCCTGCATTGTTTGGCACTGATTAAGGAGATAGAGGTACGAGAAGATATCTCTAGTATCCTAAAGAACTAACCTCCGACGATGATAATGACACTTCGAGGCCTAGACTCATACACACCATGCCTCTTCCACGTGAATGGTTGGCTAAAAATCACATCACAAACATTCAAGGGCACAATATCACACAATACTTCACCTTTGAAGGGTTTGACGACATACGAGAGGAGACATTGTTGAGTGATGCTAATGTCTCTACCTTGTTGTACCATTCCAACATTATATGGCAATGGATGTTGTTTGACAGATAGATTCATATCCCACTATCAACAATGAAATGCAATGGCTTACCTTTGACCCACATTTGTGCATGAAACAGGCGTTCCTCCTCTTGTGACTCCACTGGTGTAGCATATGTGGTGGTAAGGATCACATTTGGTTCAACTCATGATCCCTTCCCTCTATACTCTTTCATGTAGAGGTGGTAGTGCAGTGGATGTATAGGGTTGCGACTCGGCAAACAACGATGAAATTCCTTGATACTCCTCCCTCAAATGTTTGTTGCTCGTGATAATCGCACCATTTGTCAGTCTTGGCCTTCGAAGGATTCTTTTCTTGGAAGATTTTCTTCTGCCTCCAATTCTGATTTTGGGGCTAACCCCCTTTGTGTTGATTCTTTGGAATGTCACTCTTGCCTTTCTTTGGCTGGTACTTAGTGTTCTGGTTCTTGTTATTTGCTCCTCCTTTTCTCTTTGCTTTGTGCTTCAGTTCCAATTGGAATGCAAGTTTGTATGCCTACCCCAATGTCTTGAATTCAAAGAGGTCCATGTCCTCTTGAATGTACCATTGCAACCCACTACAATACTTGAGGATTGTATGCATTTCAGTATCTTGAATACCTAGTTTTTCTGCCATGGAATGGAAAGCATCAATATAATCTTGAATGGATTGGTATTTACCTTAACACAATCGTTGCCATCACATGTATCAATCTTCATAGGCTCCCACAGGATAGTACTCTTCCTTGATGGCCTCCATTAAATAACCCCATGTGAACACTACTTCATCTTCATTCTCCTCATTGAACTTGTTATAATATGCTTCCCACCAATTTCAAATAGGCAATGAAGCTTATAAGAGCGCAAAAGTGATCTCATTGTTGATAAAATTATTATAGAGAAGTATGAAGATAACTAATCCAACCAATTCTCTAGGGCATCAACATTTAATTTTCCTTCAAAAATAGGAATATCAAAATTCACTTGCACCTTAAAAGGTGTTGGAGCACTGAATGGTGCTAGGGTAGAGAGAGGTCGTGAGGAGGTTGCAAATTTTGCAATAAGGAGCCATTGAATTTGAGCAAATTGATCCATCATCTTGTTCCTCTATTTCACAAGGGCTTCATTCAACATTTGCTTGAAAGGATTGACTATATTGATGTCATCTGTTCGAGTTTCCATTTGAGATTGTTTGGAACAATGAGGGAGAGGGATCTCAAATCTAATACTCAGTTTTTCAATATCTTTATCTCGTGCTTATGGACAAAATCAAAAGACAAACAGCTCTAATACCACTGATACGAAACTGACAAATTTGAGTTAAGATAACTTTATTGATGTCCACATATAGCCAAAGCAAGCCAATGGGCTCATTGAAAAGAGTTGTTACAAATTAAAATGCATTATAATAACCACAAAGTACTACAAAAATAAGCTAAACTAGAGTAAAGAATCTAGTGTAAACTACTATAAAGTAGAACACTGTATGGCATACAATTACAGCCTTGAGGGTTACCCAAAATGGATAAACCCTAAAAGTAATGATTAAGAGAGAGCTAGAAGTCGAGGTACAACATAGATAGAAAGGAGCCCCAATGGATCCAAGCGCCAACATTAATCTCTAGCGGGATGTAAAGTAGAGGCACAAAAGTTGTCGTTACCAACTTCCCAAAAGGTCCAACAAAAGATCTAATGATGCTCCTGGACGAATAGCCAAGACTAAGAGGGCTTGGTTGGATAATCTTGGGAGGACATGGAGTTCAACCCCTCAAGACTCTTCTAGCATCCATAGTTATGGAACCAATAGAAGAGGACAAGAAACTAGTAAGTTGCGCCTGTCTATAATTTGGTATGTGAGGGGTGGTCGAAACAGGACACTGAAGAACTACAGTCCTGTCCTGTCACAAGCAAGAAGAAATAACTAAAGCCCTAGTAGCCACTCTTGTATGCAGACAAGGACACAAATTTGTCATTAATATTTTGAATATTTGTAACTTCCAATGAGCGCTTATTACTCTCGACTGTAGCGATAGGGTGAAAGAATGAGGTGATTAGTCGATTAGTAATTTGTCTCTCCTTTAATAACTAATGCCAAAAAGTGATAGCTTCCCCGAGCTAAAGAGCCAAGCATCTTTGGCCAGGATAGCTAAAAAAAAGTGGCAAGTGATCCACCTGAGTCTCTATACAAGCAAAAGTACCTCCCTTGAATCTACACCTATAGATGAAATGTTCTTCGCTCTCCATATCCCAAATAGAGCAAAGATGACATACCCTATCCTCTCGAAGAATATGGTGGTCAATCTTCACCCACAACAAAAAAGCATACTTTGAGTTGACCAAGAGAAATCCTAAGCTTGTTTGTCCAATGCCGCTCAACATAATTAGAACAAGTAATAATGCCATTCTCAATCCTCATGAAATGCTTAATGTAGAAGGCCAACTTAGGACTAAGAGGTTGAGATGGAGCGACCCAAGTGATTTGAATATATTTTTGATAAAAATCATCTTTGACTACTTGATTAATTACCCTCTTATCAAGAAGAAGGCAAAGAGGAGCATTTAAAGAGTATTTGAAAGGAGGTAATTGATCTACGAAGATGCCAACTAACTAAAAGAAGAGAAATAAACTTCCGAGTACCATCCATGATGACAACCAAAAGAGCCCCTAGAGGTAATGCACTGGGAGGAAGATCAAGAAAGAGTGCAATTCAAAAATAGTAGAGCATAACAAATCAGAACGCAAAAATATAAGCAAAATAGGATAATTATTTTATTGCTTAGAGAATACAGTACAATGCAAGCAATCTCTAAGAAGAGATATGAGGCTATAACATTGCATCCATTACTCATGCTTTTTACAATCATGGGTGCATCTCTCTTTATACAATATTTGGTGGGTTGGAAATCCACCATATTGAATATGGAAGGTTGCCCATATGGAAATGTGGTGGTTCACCTTCCATGAGTTAGAAGGTCACTTGTATGAAAATATGGCGGTTCACCTTCCATGAGTTATAAGGTGCATTTTAAATGCAACTTACATAAATATAATTTGTCCTTTTTTGTTATGTTTTCTACTGGTGTGTCAACATGGCTAGAGATGCATTTTAGCTGCCAATATCTAGAAAAAGAAAATTACTATTTTTAGTAACTATTTTGTTTTGCATTTTTAGGGCCTCCAAAGCCTTTTTTTTTCATGCAATTGTTGGAAGACAAGGTTTGCCTATTGAAAATTGTCGTTCCCTCTAGGTTTTCCAACACTTCTTGAACGGATCAAAATGAAGCCCTAAGCACAAAGTTATACCCCCGACAATGTGGTTAGAACAAAAAAAATGGGTTTTTAGGCATTTTTGGGCATAAAGCCACGACCCAAAAAGATCACGGTGCCCTAGGCCCTTGCATCTCTGGTTCCCCCGTCCCTACGCTTCCACGTGTTTGTGTTTCTTTTCCCCACATTTTTATATGGGGATTCTTGATGGTGGAGGGTTGGAGGAAACACGGGCTTCTCCACACAAGTTTGTTCAACGTTTTCATATAACAACCTCCTACCAACATCTCTCCAAACAGATAAGATATCTTCAAAAACAGTTGGATACACAGACTAGCATCATACCCTCTCTACAAGATCAAGTGAACAATGGCGCAATCAAATCATCACGGATCTGCAAGGTAAGATTCAAGATCAGCAAGCCACTATCACTCAATTATAGACTATGCACCTAGAACGGTCTCCTTAGGACTCTCCAAATTTTCAATCTGAAATCTCAAAGATCAAAAATAGCAAGCTACTCTTTTGGCTGAGCAAGAACGTCTTAAGGAAGCATCCACTAAACAGAGTCAGAAATTAGCTGATCAACAATATTGGGTTCAGGTAGTGGCCGGGAAGAACCTTCCTCCTTCAGTTGAGCTTGTAGTCCAGGCTAAATTTGAAGAAGAAAGAGTTTGCAATTCTAAGGCCCCCAATCTCAGGGTCCGTGGAGTGCCCAAACCAACAGATCTGCTTCAAGCCAACAACACCTTCATTCATAACACTATCTAATAGACATCACCCGAGAGAAAGCATGGGTCTTTCCTAATTCCACATTGGTCATACGCTTCAAGAATGTGGGAGAGAGTATGAAGGCCTTAAGGGCCAAACAGAAACTATTCAATCTCCAGGACAAGATCTTCCTTGATGAGGACCTTACGCGACTCCAGATTGATGAATTGAAGAAAGCCAGAGATCATGTTTATCGTAGCCAAAAAAGCCAACAAATGGGCAATAATCCATAATCTACGTGCAGTCATCAAGGACTCCCCTCCACTAGGGTGGTCCAAACCCTTACCTACCAAATGAGTCCTTCGGCACGAAAAGGGGGGGATTGAGGAGCTGGCTATAGCTTGCTGGAATTGTAATGGTATGACATGGTCTGCCACTCGGTATGACTCATAGTTGCTAAGCACTAAGACAATGAGAATGTGAACGAGAAGAAGATACAAGAGCATGCCAACTTAGAAAGAGTGTAGGGGCAAACATCATAAACCTTTGCTTTAGCACTTGGTTCAAATTAAATTGTAGCGTCCCACTAAGAATTATTCCTTCTACACACAACAATTAGAAAACAAGACTACAATACACTTTTTTCAAATCATAGAATAGACATAATAACACAATGTAGAATGCAATTGTACATACATTAAAAATTTAAAGTAGAATTCTACATTCTACAATACATAATGAAGTCTTGGAGTGGGTAACGTTGTCCCTACAGGTTGTTAGGCCATAGCCCACCCCTTCCTCATGCTCCCCACATGAGGTCATCAAACCCACTTCATCCAACACACTTTCTCCAAAATGCGTGTACCAAAGGGTCTTCACTTATTAACTTAGAAGTTGAATCCATCGTTAACATACATATATCCATGGCCAATGGTATCAAATGAGATAATTTGAAAATAGAAAGAGACTCATAGCACCATCTCTCCAAGATGGGTTGGACTAGTTGTTATGGTCATGCACTAGCTAGATAAGAAAATATGAAAATGGGTACTGACTCATAGCATCATCTCCCCAAGATGGTTTAACTGGTCGTTTTGATCATGCGCTACCCAACCCTAGTCTCATATACCTTGATAGAGAAACAAAAACAAAATAATGGAGGTTTTGAGCCTTGACAAGGGATTTACCCTTTTCTACCAAAATTGTAGCCCATCCTGCTCAATGTAGAGGGATTCCCTCCTCTATATTTAGCTATATCATCCATGACAAGCAAATAGTGACTCTCCTTTTCACAACATAAAACACTGGCAAAGGATCCACCTGTTTTTGCCAAGTCTCTATCCCATCAAACTAAATTTAGAGCGACTTCCTCTAGATTTAGTTGGGGCCATCCATATTGAAAATACAACTTCACCCATTACAACAAAAAACTCTAGGAAGGGATCCACCACTTTTTGCCAAATACGTAGCCCATCCTACTAAATCTAGAGGGACTACCTCCTCTAGATTTACCTATGACTATCCATAGCAACAAATAGCGACTTCCCTCGTCACAAAAATAAAACTCTGGTTTAATTTTCTTTTTCCTTCCCTAACATCAAACCGCACACATTACCATACACATAAGTAAATGTGTCTAAGACCCTACCTTCTAACACCCTAACAATAGTAGACTTGCAAGAGATTCCGTCCAATGCAGTAGCACTTCTTTCCGTACTACGTTTCTTTCTTT
Organism: Wollemia nobilis; assembly: GCA_028583015.1. NCBI lineage: Eukaryota > Viridiplantae > Streptophyta > Pinopsida > Araucariales > Araucariaceae > Wollemia > Wollemia nobilis. The sequence continues at coordinate 2,520,807 of JAQPPZ010016361.1, forward strand.
GGTTTCCCCTAAAATGGTAAAGAATGAACTCTCTTTTCGTTTTTTTACCATGGATTTCATATTTAAAAGGGATTGTCCTCCAATAGGGTCTTGACAAGTGTCCTTTTGGAGATCTCTTTAGAAAGGGGGAGAGGGAGCTCACTCATCCCTAAAAACCTTATCTTTTTTTTATTGTTTTGGAAAAAAACTATGTGTGGCTTCTATTGGGGTGACTCCCATCAAAATAGCAATATCCAGCTTGTATTTTTATCAAAGATATTCTTCATTTCCTTTTCTATCAAATATATTCATCTTCCTCAAACTGCTATGTTTCCACAATCAATTCCTTGACATCATTTTCATTGAAAGATAATATCTCACTTGGCTAGTTGCCTTCTAAAATTTGAATTTTGCCAAGACAAAGATCAACACCGCGATTGGCTAAATTATCTCCGACTTGGTTTCTTTCTCTATAGATATGCTCACATTTCCAAGAGACTACCTCCAACAATAGTTGATGAGCATCTCGAATAATGTTGTTTTCTATCCAGTTTGCACATCCATTTTTTTATAGCATTAATGATAATTTTTGAATCCCCCTCAATTGAAATATATTTTCGTCCTTTTTCAATTGCAATTTTGATCCCTCTAAGAAGTGCCCTAGAATTTGTATAGTTGTTAGTTTAAGTTCCATATGATTGACTAAGTGAGGAGAATCTTGCCTTCATTATTTCAAAAAGCGCCACCTCCAAAAACTTTTCTTGGATAATCTTTGGAAGCACCATCAAAATTAACTTGACAAACCCAATTTCTGGCCATTTCCATTTTATCATAGATTGAAACAGATCCTTTTTTGTTAACCCCATTGTTGTAGACAACCCTTCCATGTATATTCAAATCCTGTAACCAAGAGGCTAGCACCTCTTTTTCCACACTCAAGACTTCACATGATGAGCACCATGTCTATAAACTTGGGCATGATTTTGAGATTTATTTTTAAAAATTCTATTATTCCTTTCAAGCCATAAACTCCAACAAATAATGGCAAGACCAATCATCTGTAGAATGCATAATGTGTTAGCTTTGAAACAATTAATCCAACATTTTACCAAGTCTTTCAATGTTGAAGGAGCTACCAAAATTGAGTCCCAAAAATCCTTCTTTCTTTTATCAAACAAAGGAATACTTCAATATGTTGATGGAAAACTTTACAACCTAAAATGTCGTAAATCTACGATAGCATTAATGAATATTCTTTCTTTTGCTAACCCTATCCCACTTACAAAGAGGAAACCTAAATTTCTCCTCACATCCTTTACAAAGAAAATCTCTTTGAATTTTATTAAATTCAAATAGTATAAACCTATTGGCAATCTTGAAGGTGACATACATATAGGGATGAACTGCAATCTAATCTTTATGAGTTGTAGCTTTCCTGCCATGGTTAAGAACTTACCTTTTCAACCTACTAAACAAGATTTCATTCTATTCAAAACTGAGTCCCAAAAATCCTTTCCTTTATCCAATGAACACTTAAATATGTTAAAAAAAACTTTCCAACTTTACAACCTAAAATGTCCACAATAATTTGTTGTAAATCTAGGGTAAAGTTAATGAAAAAGATCTTGGATTTTGTAGCATTAAAAAATTGTCCAATGGCCTTGTCATTGGATAATAATATTGATTTAAACTCCTTGGGCTCATTAGCTGAGGGATGACCCAAAAGAAAATTATCATCAATAAAATCAAGATGAGATTTGGAGGGACCATTTGTTACAACCTGAATATCTTTGATTTATCCTTCCATTCTCGTCTTTGAGAAAGCTCTCCCCAATACCTCCATCTGTCTTTACTGTATTAATCTTTTCCGCCCATTTCTATAACCCTTTCAATATTAGCATTTACTGTAAGTTCCAAACATAGATAACAAAAGGCTGTGATGTAATATAGGAACAAACCATGTTTCGTAGAACCAAGTCCAGACCATCTTCAGGAGATTTGGGGGGCATTATCGGTTGGCCCTTTTCAAAGAATAGCATTGGTGATTTCACTGGGTCAAATTTTGTTGGTGCCCACCACCTGAACATTGCAATGCCAAGATTACCACAAATTAATTTTGATATATAGCTAATTACTAAAAAAGGATCGTTCTCCTGAAAATAATATGACAAACAACGCAACAACATAATCATAAACACTCCAAAATAAAAATCAACTAAAACCAAACAACACAGGAATTGTTAAGGCTTTTCATAACCCATAAGTACTCTCTCTCTCTCTCTCTGCATTATATTTGTTTGTTACTGGTGTATCTAATGAAACCTACTAATAAAGGATAATAACATAATAATGAGACTTGGACATGGCAAAGACTTGGCAAGGCCATTTTTGACTCAGACTCAGTGACCAGAAAAGACTTTGCCAAAGACTAAGCTAATCTCTCTCTCTCTCTCTGCGCATCATATTTGTTTGTTAATGGTGTATCTAATGAAACCGATTAATCAAGGATAATAACATAATAGTGAGACTTAGAGATGGCAAAGACTTTTGATGGGTCCCAAGTTTTTTGCTGAGTCCTGGGCTTTTAGAAAGCTTTTACAAAAGCTTCCCAATTTTTTAAAACTCATGCATTGAACAGGAAAAACTTGTTTTCACTGACTCAAAATCTCACCAAGTTTTATAACTATGGATAATACGATTGCTTTCATTGAAATATATGAATAATTTACAGTCCAAAACTGTCTAAATTCAAAATTCTAGAAACAATGCAAACAACATTGCTTCTAACAAACAATTGAAAATGAAGGAGACACAACCAAATACATTTTAAACCAAGTACATGACAAATCTCCTTGATAACTGTGACATTCCTTTTTGAAAACAGTGAAAATTTAGCCAAACAAGAAGAGCACTGTATGCATAAGTAGTACGTGATGAAGTAAGCAAAGATAAGATAGAACTTTATGCATAAATAGTACAAGATGAAGTAGAAATAAGATAGCCCTTTATGGCGGAAGAAAGTTGGAAAGGTTTGAACTTTCAGACACCATACTACCCCAGCTCAAAGTCATAATAACAGCACAAACCATCCAGAAAAGGAAAACTGTCAAAATCCAATGATCAAGAGATCAATTCAGAGATGCCCTTACCTTAAAAACCACCCATTTTGGTGGTCACTAGTGTTGCTTTTCTATTAATACACTTCCACAGAAAAACCTTAGTTCACTACACTAAAGTTATAAAAGAAAGAGATAAAGACTGAAGCACCTTTTCTTTTCTTTCTTTTTTTTTTCTATCAGCTAAATATTGGTAATCATTTTAGGAACTTGAATACAAGCTCACGCTTGTCGATTCTAATTGATTGATTCAAGAAATAAATCAGGAGCTTATGATTGATTCCTTGTTATACAGATGGGATACCAAGCTGCCTGTTGGTGCTAGAATAATGTTGACACATTTATTAGTTTGAGTATGTTTACCAATGCAAAACATATCCTAGGATAATCCAAGGGGCAATAGTAATCTGATAATAGTTGTTGTAACATTGCAGATACAGAATGATCCCAAGTTTAACAACTTTCCATCTATTACAGTTAACCATTAAACAACAGAAAACCAACATTTATGCATATCAGTTCAATGAGTTATAGAACTATGCTCCAACCAACATGCTTTATGGAAAATAAATTGATTTCAGCCACATCAACTGAAAATTATAAAAGAAAATGGGAAAACACAAATCACAAACACGTTTGAAACACCAATATTTATAAAGAGATAACCCTGTTAACGGATTAAACTACACCAGAAGCAATGACTTTTTTTTCCTCTTAAGAAACAGAAGAAACACAAAAATCTACGCAATAAAATATGGCTTTTTCAGCCCCACACACTCTAAGGAGCTCCACACTGGTTTGATACAGTCTGATCTCTGCTTGTGCTATGCTCTCCTTTAACTCAAACCTGCCTAAGGATCCCTCTCAAGTGGAAGTTCAAAGATTTTATTTTCTTTGATGACTAATTAGACACTGAAGCTAAACTATCATGCAAACCTGTTGAAGGCTGATGAAAAGCCAAGAGGTGCAATGGATATGTCCTGACCTCATTTTCCCATTACAAATAAACTCAGTGTGTATCAGCACAGCAGGCAGCATTTTTTCATGGTGATACCCCCACCTCTGCAACAGCAGGTGTCAACATTTTCAGAATATGAGTTTTCCACCAGTCTGACAGGTATTGCAACAATCTAGCATTATATGGATGGATTGCATATCCAGTTTCTGCCTGGCAAGTCTTCGGTACAAATATCCATCAGCCCATCATGGTTTGCCTTTGTAATTTCAGAATTCAAGTTAGCAACTGTTATCATAGAGTGTTTAACTCATTTAATGCATTTTGCTGAGGTATCTCACGTTGTTTACTGTCTTGGATAGATCCTCTGTGCAGGCAGACAATTGACCACATGGCACATGAATGCATGAACGCATAAGCGTCTACGAGTATAAGTGTCGACGTAATCAGGAACATCACAAGTGCATGAACTATCAAATGAAATCATGTTGTATGATGTATTGTCTAGACTGTCATAAGTATTATATTATCACAGTGTTGTCACATACGTAATCATGACAAGGTGTGTTAGTAATAAATGTTATATAATATTTGATAGGGTATGTTTAATGTTTCATGTATACAGATGGTGTGGTAGTAGTTGGGCAGTTGGTAATTGCTACCGATTCCCATGATACAGATACGTATGCCATCTGCCTTGTTAGAGGTATGATGTTGGCAGTTGTTGGTTGAGATATGATGTTTGCCATCTATGTTCATCGTCTATGTGATTCTAATTGACCATGATGTACTACAAATAATTGGAATATGAACAATACATGTGTGTTGTGTATTTACATGTATATGTATGTTCTTCCCATTGTGCATCTTTATTTATATATATTATATTGGAAGCATATTATACTTTGTGGAACCACTGCCTTTATGAAGTTGGGTCAAAGTCAATGACATGGAGTTGTGATGAGCATCTCACATTGGAAGATAAATGACAATGGGAAAATAAGAGCATCATCAACAAGTGTTGTAATCCAACAATAGCTCTTCCTACCCAATCGGAAGGAAATGGTAGCCTGAAAGGAAAAGTGATGTAGACTTCTTTGTTAACATCAACGAAGGTCCAAGTGACATGAGTCAGATGATAGAGAAAAATCTAGCAAGAAAGGTTGATAGATGTGGTTAAAGTGGGTTCTACATCTCACAATATGCAATCCAGCACAAAAGCAGCTACAGGTTGTCATGTTAGATTGTGTGCACTGTGTGCAATGAGAGTCTGATATTGAAGCAACTATAGGTTAGTGTGTCCCACGATGCACGAGACAGGAGTCAAGCACTGAAGCAACTTCCAGTTGGTGTATCCAACGAACAAAAGACCATATTCCAACACAAGAGGAACTACAAGTTGGCACATCCAATGGTGTGTGGGGCAAGAGTTTAGCACCAAAGTGACTATAGAGTATTGTGTTCAACTATGCACAAGACGAGTCCAACATGGAAATGGTACCAATTTGGTGCTCTTAATAACGCTTCAAGACAACAATTTGGCACGAGACCAACAGCAAGTTGGTGCATATGACAGTGCATGGGGTGAGAGTCTAGCACATGCAATTCTACAATGTGGTGCATCTAAAGGTGCATGTAACGAGAGTCCCATACAAAAGTGAACCGTTGCATACATCAAATCAAAATCAACTGATCAGGACAACGACCAACATTAGCATAATTTGCAAATGTGACACATTTCATGATAGTGAAACAGAAGAGCCAATCAAATATTGGAAAATCTGCATCACAATTTGGAAGGTCAATGGGCAAATGAATGAAGTGGAAAGGAGAAGGCTATTCCTTGCGACATTGCTTGGAACCATAGTAAATTGGTGTGTGAAATTTATACAAGTACCATACCTAGAAGGAGTTGTTAGAATTCTCTCAAAAGGAATTTAAGTTGTTTCACAATGATGATGAGGTCATTGCAAAAATTTATACAACAAAGCAAAATGAGACAGAGTCTACTCAATCCTACAACTAGAGCTTGAAGGCATTGGTCAACCGATTGAAGAACCCATCAAATACAGTGGAAAAAAGATGGCTTGTGGAGGGCCTTCTCCCTACATATAGGAAGAAGATCATGGTGGTCCCTTCGACGTTGTATCAGTAGACCTTTGAGCAGACCATGAACTTAGAAATTGATGCAAAGATATCATCTAGATGTTGGGGTTGGGAGGTCAATGTTGAGAGCAACTTTGACAATGAGAATCTGATGACAAGAATGACTTTGAAGACAAAAGTGATAACTCCAAGAATGAGAGCCATTTGATGGATGACAGTGACATGGAGGACGAGCATAACAAGGCACGAACATTGATAGATGCTCTCCATAAGGAAATGAAGCACATGTTTGATGAATACAAAATTGAACAAGACATGGGGTGCAATGAGTCCAAAGGAGCAATACAAAAATTATACAATAATTGTTAGAATGAAGGACATTTGACAAAGCAAAGTCCCTTGAATTTGAAGAACATTTAATAGGTGTATTTGGCACAAAGCAGATTGGTCTAACAAAAGGTGCCGCTAATGGTGAGTTTCATAACTACTAGCAAGGCAACAAAAGAAGTTAAATTGCATATGATATTGAGGGAAGACCCATGTTGTAGTGTCGAGCATGTTATCTATGGGAGCACTTCGCACAAAACTATCAAAGCAATGCAACTCAAGATGAACCAATGATGTGCACAAGGTTCATGAATCATGAAGATAATGACTACCCAAATGTCAACCCAATTGCTTCAAAACTCAAGGAGGTAAAGCGTTTCATGGTATACAAGTGACCAGTACAAAAGCAAGTGGTGCAGACAACTACAAAAGCATCATAAAAGGTGTCAACTTCCAATTCCATACAGACCTTGGTAAATTTTGGCATTGTTACTTTTGAACGTCTTTGTTAGTAGATGGAGGACAAGAATAGGAATGAAACTTGTAACTTGTCTGGAGACAAGCAAGAGGAAAACTACAGATGTCATCTGGATAAGCAATGTTGTCTAGATGAGGATGTAGGCCATGTGATTGAAGATGAAGGCCATCTAGATGGTGCAGGATATTGTTTAGATGAAAAAGCAAGATGTTTGAATGATGAAGGATGCCATCCAAGCAAGGAAGCCTACTATCTAGATGATGAAGGATGTTGTTACGACCTAAAGGACAATCACAGTCTCAGTAGCAATTAGTCCAATTTGGGTGAAGATAGAAAGAATGACAAAACTTGATAGGTCCATTACACTCACTAAAACCAAGCAATTGAGCATGAAAGTGAGCAATTACAACACAAAATGAGAAACAGGTTAGTCCTAAATTGTATTTTTCATGCAATTAGGGAAAGATATCACGGGTGCATAGATCAACGAGATTGTGCAGGTCCAGGAGCATGTCTTCTCAAGTCAGGATGTGACTATCATTGATACCATTGTACACGCTCTCATAAAAGGGAACAAAGTAGCAAGAATGGCCCAAGTTGTGGTCATCATCTAGGATGTCATGGAAGATGAAATGGCCATATGACATAGTTGGCCATCCCAACATTGTGTGTCATCACAAGAATAGGAGTCATCTAGCCCATCCATGTCATTTAGCTCAATCATGTTGTCTTACCTATCAAAAGTGTCATCTAAAGCAAAGGAGCCATCGACCTTGTCTCAATAAAGCTTAACCTGATTGGGGTTGTTGTCCAATCTAAACCGTTTGTCTTCTACAAGACTTCTTGTCTCGTGACCCTGAGACACTGGTTGCAAATGAAATGCAAGTGTGTGGCATCAACTCTTTTTATGTTCATGAGAAAAGGCATGGGATGGAAAAGGAAGCGAACCTAGATGAAGACATGACCCTTGTCAAGTTGGAAGCGCTCCATAGATATAAATACGAATTATGACAATGGCAGAGTAACCCTCCTCCATGGTATGCATTCTACACCAACATGAGGATGAAAACAAACTTTGATCTTGATGTGAAAATAAATCATCAAACAATAAAAGCCCTTGAGAATCAAGGATATTCAACGAGGAAGATCTTGGCTTAGCAAAAGATGTGGTGTAAATAAATACTACTAGAGGTCCTATGCAACAAGGGCAATTTGACGCAAAATTTTCGAGTGCATGCATCAAGTACACCGAAAGAGGGGAGCCAAGAGAGCACAAACTGAAGTTGATGTACCAAGTGGTCCCTCTATTGCCGTCATTGTTACCACCTATTCCACATTGGCACTACTAAGCAGTACCGTGAGGGAAATGGCCTAGTAAGAATTTAGCACAAACACGTCAATTTTAGACAAGATGTCAAAGAGAGGCTATAGCCAAAGCTTCCACATCCCAATTCATAGAAGGATTAAGAGGAGAAACACCAAAGGAAGACGTTGAGCAACTACATCACCAGCCAAGGGCGAAGCCATGGGGATTGTGTTCGTGACTTTGCGAGTCATAACAACATTCATATTCACTCCTATCACCAAATTTCTTGTACATCCACCCCCTTCTCTCTCCTCATGTCTTCACCTCATACTTCTTCTGCTCCCTTTTCTCAAATCCCTCTTACTTATTTTGTTGCACTCACCTCACCACTCACAAGCACAACTATAGGGTCTCCTGGAGGCACATCTCCCCCAAATTGGAGGTCAACCAGTATCGACACCACCACAAATTACTTCATTCCCTTTGGCCATGCCTACCATCAAAGTTGCAACGACCTATCCACTTCTCTCATATTATGTTAGCCCCACTATGTCTCTCCTTGTGTCACCTCTCCACCACATTGACACAAATCACTACCCAAGTCTCAGTGTCCACACCTCTGCCTCCACCAATGTCCATCACCATTCAATTCGCTCCTCCGATTGTGTCATCACATCCCCTTCCCAATCCCAACATCCCAGCCAAGCAATTCCTCATAATGGGGATGATGTCACCTCTGCAAACATTACGACGAATGACTAAGACAATATGAACCACCCAAGAACAACAACCCATCACAAGACCTAGCCAAAACATTCATCTGACACAAGAAAAATGCCCCTAGGAAGAAAGCGATCAATGAATTCATTAATTCAATGGAGGCCAAAAGGAAAACCAGGGAAGATGTGGTCAAATTTAAAGCCTCAATGCCGAAGGCACCCATGGTCCTACAATCCCAGCTTACAAAGGGTCGAAAGGAGCTAATAATTGCAAAGGTTCTCCCTACAAATCCCACCAGACCAGCTACTACACCGGCCGACTATACAACCAAAATATCCAAGCTAGATCTAGCAAAGGTCGATCCTTTCCAAATGGTGCAACTGGCAGGTTAGCTAAAATAGGCCATAACCATTGGATACCTGCAAGCTACCAACGACACGGAAACATACAAGAACCAAGTGTTAGATAATGCTCAAGCAATGGTGTGATTGGCGTCCGAAAAGCAACAACAAGCGGCAGACTTCCAACAAGAGATTGAGGCATTGAAGAAAGAGGTAGCTGAGAAGGACAGGCTAAAGGAGCAGTTTGAAGACCTAAAAGGATAACTGGCATAAAATAATGCACTGAAGAAGCACCTAGAAGACTTGAAGGTACAACTAGTGCAAGGGCAAGACCAATTGAAGCAACAATTTGAAATGCAAAGACGACCTAAATCTTTAGTTGGATCATGTGCAGGCAATCATGCCAAGAAAAGATAAAGAAATTGTTGAATTAAGAGCAAAAAATGAGGAATTGAAGAAGAAAGCCAACACAATAGCAGCACAAAGCTTCAGAAGTTGAACAACTTAAGCCCTTATGGGACAATATTCATACTGAGGTCACACAACAAGGCCTATTCCGGTTTCATCGCAAAATCTGAATCCATCCTCAATCAAACTTTTGATGCAATTCAGCAAGTAGAAAGGGAGATGGGTACAAAGACAAGATACACTAAAGCACTGCAACAATTGTCAAAGATGGCTATAGAGCAGGTCAGACAGTTGGGCATGTCAAGTAGGAAAAATGCAGTCAAGCAATTGAAGGGCATACCAAACATACAACGACGACTGCAAGAATGTAAGACTACCCATGACGCCCTCAACCCGCCTATACAAGAAATAAAGAAAGAAATGCAACAATTGACAAAAGTCGAATTGCCCAATGTCTTCTCTAGCCAAGGAAAACCCCTTGCCTCTCAACAAATAGATAAAATCTTCGATGAAGAGAAGAGCAAAGCATAAAGTAGCACCATGCCAAATAAATTTACCGAGCTAGTCTCTACTAAACAAGCTAAAGGGAGTAGTAGGCCAGAGGCAGAGCCCTTCTCAGTATGAGGATATGGCGATAGAGGTAGAGATGCTAAATGATCTAGAATTGCCCAACGACGAGGACTAGCAAGCACTGTTGAGCCTATTGCCATCATTAGCAAATCAAGCAAACCCACCAATTTTGCAATTTTGTCACAAAATGATTCCAATTTTGAAGACTCCACACCCAAGGATAGGGGCAAGAGCCGAGATCTCTAGCCAATCGAGCTTGGCACCGCAAGAAGTCGGTAGTAAAGTAGTAGCCCAGCCACTGCCTTCAAATTTCAGCCAAGAATCATCCATGGAGAACAAAGAAACAAAATTTTTTAGCCCCAAGAATATTATTATAGGTCCAAAAGATTTTAAGTGAAAGAAAATTGGCTAAGTCTAGAAAAGGGCAATTGGTCAAAATGAGTGATTGGTTAGATGGTGCGATCTGTCAAAAGAAGCAACCCATCTCAGATAAGCGAAGAGTTGTTTTACAGCCAACGAATCGCCACTTTTAAATTCAGTGAATCATCATTTTTGGGGCCAAAGAGAACAAGGGTAGTGTGGAATTCCAGGAAACCCCCAAGAAAGCAACATTTGTCTCCATGTGGTGTCCAAAAGGCGTTAGAGGCCTACTAATTAGGTTTAGGAGCATTTTAAAGGAATGTAATGTTTAGAAGAGCATCATTTTGCTAAAGATGCCCCTAAACTAGATATTTTACTATTGGGAGAAAGGATTTACCATAAGTAACTTATAGGTGAATAATTTACTATAAATAGGAGCTACAAGCTCCATTGTAATCATCTTTTGTCCATTTGAAGAGATTAGAGCTAAACTTCGTGGACTCCACATTGTACTCTTGAACTTATTTTGGAATAACTAAAAGATTGTGCATGACATTTGCTTATCATTTGTGGCACTACCCTTTCGATCTGTCGAATGCATAGTGATTGTAGCACTATCCTTTCACTTTTTGTTAGTCCTTTCCTTCTATTATTGCAAATTTTATACGGATTTGAGCACACTGATGTTATTTGATTTACCACACATGCACTAATTGATCACACACCAATCATGCTATGGTTACGACCATGTTTTCTTTTATTGGATTTACCTTAAATATCTCGAACCTTACTCTTTTGAATTTTACTTTTTAATACTTAGATTAGGTTAGTTTGGCATGATTGATGAGGAGTCCACTAAATCCAGAGGCCGAAGAGGATACAATTTCTCTTCTTCCAATTGTTGAAATAGAATTGAGGGCACAATTCAATCAAACAATTTCATGGTTCAACAATACCACATTTGTCTCTCATCAAAGTTATACAATATGTGATGTACTCAAACCAACGCATAGGCCCTATCCATTGTCTTTGTTGTTTGCATCCTCATACACCTAGATTGTTGATCATCCACTTATGTCATCGCGTTCACTTCGACCCAAAATCAAGGCAATGACATCAAATGCATATGGGTCTATGGTATGCCAATCCATGTAGAATAATTATAAAAAGAAATGTGCAATGTAAAAAAATATACAGCAATTCAATATTACTCATAGCAATAACCAATGCATGTTATTATCTCTAATAAAATAGTGCATCACCAATCTAGACTAGTATAGCTTGGTAACAATATTTTGCATGTGCTAAGACACATGACCACAGTCTCTCTGCCTATGACAATGCAAACATATCCAAGGCTTCTACATCTACAAGGGTTATCGAGGAGCACTTGGCAACCACCCAACAACCCAACTATTCAATACTTGAATATATATATATATATATATATATATATATATATATATTTGAAGAACCATATAAACTTAGGTGACATACATTGCTACAAAATGTTGGTTGTCGAGCACACATTTGTCACAACTTGCAATATGTAAACAATACAAAAAAATTCTACGTACTATGTACAAGACTAAATGCTCTAACAACTCAATGTTGTGGTGGCGCTTGAGGTTGGTTGCCTACAACTGCAAGTGGCTGAAAAAAGAAAAGTTGGTGAGAATCACCACCCTTGGAACCTCTAAAGATCCTCTTTGGCTTCTTTGAATTTCTCTAGATACTAGTACAGCCTAAATGTCATAGGGATGCCCTATACATGAAAGGTGACGACCTTGCCACAACAGTGACGACCATGGGCAAAAGAATGACAACCCAAATCAAAGGAATGCCAACCCAACATTGCTTTCACCCATTGTGGGAAGCGTTCACTACCCTATGATGGCACCTCCACACCAAATTATAGTCCTTCCTCAAGCTCAAACTCCGATTGCTCAGTTGAAGTTGATGATAACCTTCTCGAATATGTTGAGAACTTCCTCTTAATTCCTTCTCATTGCACAAATTTCAACCCTTAGATGGCTCTCCAAGTTCTTTGTATTGGCGTGAAAATGAAGGATGATGACCTTCACATGGTGAGGGATGGCCTTCACAAAGAATGTAATAGCTTTCCCTCAAAGAATAATTATGTTCGTCAAAGTCATGGCTATGTGTTTGGTTTTATGTATTCTCCACAAGTCAAAGACTACCTTGGTGTCCTCTTCTCATGTTTTTTTTACACAGATGGCCCTCACAACATATAATACCTTTGTTGACCACTCTAATGAGAGTGATTATAGGTTAAGAAATAGGGATAAATCCTGCAATTAAATTCCTCCAGTTATCCATCTGGTTGTTGGAATAGCATCTTGGATGCCATCAACAACCTAGACAATGAGGGTGAAAGCCTCTCCAAAAGAAGGGATGACCCTTATGCTAATAATGATGGCCTTCACCAAAACGACAATGGCCCAAACGACATGAAGTGGAGAAATGGCTCAACAAACAGGTGAAATTGCTATTTGCCTTGCCTACATAAAAATGACAAATCCTTTAAGGGTGAATGCCACTTAATTTCCCCCATGAATGCAATGGTGCATTCTCAATGACAAATCATTGCTATAACTAGCACAATGATGGCCTTGGCTAGGTGAACGACTCCCTTGAAGATGAATTCTTCTTAGACATTCTTCTCCTTCCTCATCCTTCGCTTCATGTGTCCTCTTCCCACCTGTATTCATCCTCATTCTCTTGGACACTTCCCAAGATACATCTATCATTCAATACAACTCCCCAGCAGTGTCCATCCTTTAGCACACTTTTAGATGACCATTGTGTTCAAGGCATCCTCCATCAACTAAAGGTCACACTTCTTCATTAATCAAGCAACTTGCATCCTCATCCAAATAGCATTGCATGTCCAAAAGAATTCTTCTTCACCCACACTTCACTCTTCTACTCATTTATCTTCATGCAAGTTGTTGGTTCATCATGTTCTCATTCTGATCATTCTCAACCTATAGATAGAGACATTCTACAATTGTTTTATAATGTTGCACGGTTTGCAACACTTGTTGTGCAATCTCTATTTCAATATTGGAGGTAGACACTTATGGTTGGCGTAGCCAACGTCTACACAACTTGCTTTTGCACTAGTTGTTTGTCCTCCACAGTTCACTCTAGCTCGTTGATATCAATCTGGTTTACATTGTCCACTACTTTCTACCTAGGGCTCCAACTCGCCTCATGATTCTCAAGCCCTCCACACAAAATTGACCAGTTTTGACTTGCACTATTCGAATATTCCTCAAGAGGATAGGGTATGTCGTCTTCGCAAGTGGAGACAAACCACCATATTTCTCAAGAGGATATGATATGTTGTCTTTGCTCTATTCAGAAGGTGGAAATTGAAGCACATTTCATCTTTAGGTGTCCTATTTATTATAAGATTCGAGGGAGATAATATTGTTTGTATAGAGACTCACGTGGATTGCTTGCCACTTTTTTCAGCTATCCTGATGAAAGATGCTTGGCTCTTTATCTCAAGGAATCTATCACTCTTCGACATCGATATTACAGGGGAAACAAGCTACTACTCGACTAGTCACCTCATTCTTTCACTCTATCTTTGCAGTCAAGAGTAATAAGTGCTTATTTGAAGCTACAGCTATCCAAAACATTAATCCCAGATATGTGCATTCTTGTTTGCATACAAAAGTGGCTACTAGGGCTTCAGTTCTTTCTTCTTGATTGCAACAAGATAGGACTACAATTCTTTGGCATCGAGTTTCAACCACCCCTCACATACCAAGCAGTTGTAGATAAACTCAACTCACCAATTTCTTGTCCTCTTCTATTGGTTCCACAACCATGTATGCTAGAAGAGTCTTGAGGAGACGAACCCCACGTCCTTCCAAGATTATCCATCCAAGCCCTCTTTGTCCTGACCATTCTCCTAGGAGCATCATTATATCTTGTGTTGGTTGTTTTGGGATGGTGATGACGACGACTATGCTTCTACTGTACATCCCACTATAGATTGATGTTGTCGCTTCAATCCAATGGAGCTCCTTTTTATATTTGTTCTACCTCAACTTCTAGCTCTATCTTAATCGTTACTTTTAGCATATTAGGGTTTATTCATTTTGGGTAACCCTCGAGGCTGTAATGTTATGCCATACAATTGTTCCACTTTAACAGTATTTTCCACTAGATTCCGTACTCTAGTTTAGCTTATTTTTGTAGGATTTTTTGGTTACCACAGTGCATTGTAATTTGTAACAACTCTTTTCAACGAGTCCCCTTGGCCTACTTTGATCATTTGTGGACATTAATAGAATTATCCTACCTAATAGTGTTTTACAAAATTCCCCCATAGACAAAATTTACGACACTAAAATTTTGGTTTGCCAATCATATCATACTTAATTTGGCTTATTTTGCTACCTCGAAGGTGGTTGTGAAACCCACCACCACTAGCACCTCATTGGAATATTCTCCCTTTATGCCACATAAGCCTATTGAGTGTTCTTGAAAGTAAATAGGCATTCCTTTGTCAAATGTCCTTCTTCCTAACAAATACCACAAAATGTATGATTTTGTAAATTTTCCCAACCCTAGATAAATGTTGTCCTATGTTATTTTAGAATAAATCAGATCTGAAAAGAATTTATTCAAACATGCAACAGTCACACAGATGGCTGGAAAAAATAAACAGCGTGAACAGCAAAAGTTAAATATATTTTTGAACCTGAAATATTACAAATAAAGGAGGCTACAGCTACAGCAGAACACTTTTGCTCTAGCCAGCAATTTCACTGTTCTTCTCCTCCTAAGCTTGTAGTTTTCCTTCAGCAATCTGTTCTCCTTCTCTTCTTTTCTGTATGTATAACACTCTTGACCTTCTCCTTTTATCCTTGAAAAAGGTAACCCTAATCTCTCTAACCCTAAGATTATATCTCATCTCATCTTGAGATGTAAGGTTAAAAATAGAAAATCACTTAAGTGAATTACAAAATAGAATCACTTAAGTGAATTATAAAATAGAATCACTTAAGTGAACTTAAAAATAGAAAATCATTTAAGTGAATTTCAAAATAGAATCACTTAAGTGAATTACAAAATAGAATCACTTAAGTGAACTTAAAAATAGAAAATCACTTAAGTGAATTTCAAAATAGAATTAGAAATGTCTCGAACCACTTCTAGCACGTTCATACTGAAGCCTGTGCAAGAAGTTCCTACCCGAGCTACATTTCTCAACAGATTTGCTCTTTGGAATCCGTGCACCATGCATCCTGTTTATTAAAATAAAAACCAAAATCCTACATATGCCCCCCATATTCCTTGTTTAAATGATCTAAAATTTTGGTGTAGAGTATGGGAGTATCATTGTAATGCAAATATCTATGCAATGCAGCATGCTACAATAGAGATCCATATTAAACAAAAAGGACACAATGGAAAGAACTCACAGATACATGTAAATATGCAACACACAGCATGTATCCTTCATATTCCAATTATTTGCAATACATACCGGTTTGGTCGAGCATGCAATACATATGTAATTAATATACCTTTATCATCATTTGACAACTAGCTATTACTTGCCACACATCTCAACCAAGGTAATTGGACATAAATATAGGTATAATATGAAAGTAGTCAGTTGCCAACTATCATACCCACTCAACCACCTAACCATCCATATACCAGGAAAACATAAATTACCTCATACCCTATGGCATACTGTTTATTACATCATAACATCAAAACATAACATTAACACCTATGCTCAAAACACTATGTACAATGAATTATCATAGACTTGTCGCTGACTCATGCACATGACTCATCAACGTGACTCATGCAAGTGTTCATGCCAACCAACTCAGTTGCCTACATTTGACTTAAGTCTTCATCCTCTATAGATTTCAGACTTTGCAAAAGGAATAACCAGTGTATAATATGTGTTATTTTCCTTTCTCAAACCGCTCAACAAGACCACAACAAAGGATAGCCTTCAAAATTAGCCGAGTCCCTTCACCTTTCCAAACTGTGTGTTCTTGACAATATCTATTCCAAGAACTAACGGTAAAATTGAAGCGATGAAATCTCTGCCTTCTCCATAACCTGCACCTCCGCAAGAAAGGGCATCATAGCAGTCTATTGAAACTTTTACTCTTTTGCGTTGATCTGCAGAACCAGATTTTTTCCTGGTTTACAGCTGAATTCAAGAATGAAGCAACCAAAGGCCTTTTACATCTGCATTCCCACAACCCTGCACAAGAGCCATAATTCCGATCACCTTTACTAACCTGCGAACTTGTGCAGAATTCCTTCATATGCCCAGAATTGGTGTTGAAGTGTGCAGCACACTTTGACAAGGATAACTGTCATTCTCCATGTTTGCATGGCTACTTTCTCCACTCTTTCAGAATACCAGCTGATCCAAATTCAGTTGTGCTTACAACAAAAATGAGTATGGAAAAATGGGCAAGAAATTGCTACAAAAAATGAAGTTTATCAATGAGTAAGGGATGATTGAAAAGATAATTAAAAACAAGAAGTCAATACATGGCTTACACAAAAGTGAATTTAATGGAGAAATAACTAACACAATTACACTACCTAGGAGGCTCAGAGGTGTAAGAATTTCCAACAGGTTTCAAACGGAAATGTGACCAATGAAGAAATGTGTTAGCAACTTGCCAAGTTTCCCCAAGCCAAACAATTCTACCTTAACTCTCATCTGTCTTACTTGCTTCAACTCCTAGACTAGAAAGCAAGGTTCATTGGCAATAAGAAGAGCTTGAAAAATATTAAACTAGCTCCCAAATTCTTACCAAGATTCTATGCCAAAAATTGATCCTGCCAGTATACTTATGGGAACTATGAATTCATAAAGCCACTGATGGATAGATTAGCAGGAGATCCTAATTTCAAGATATGTGAAGAAACAATGAGAGTCATTAACCTAAGAATAGACTCGTATATCCATAAGCCATGGCAATGATACATTAAGGTGTTTGGTAGGATTCTATGCCAGTCATCATAGCTACAAGAATGTATGATGATATGGTGTTAATCAAATTCTACAGGCAAATAAAAACCTCTCCTTGAACTATACTCTTATAAGCATTTGAAACGGCCCGTCATCTTTCCTATGAAGATTGGTGAATATAATTATAAATCCAAGACACATGCTGATGATATGGCTCCAAAATGGATCCTTATTACCTAGAAAACTGCCATAAATGGCAGAACTATGATCAAGGGGAGTTCTAGGGAAAGGGTACAAGTACAAATCCAATATCTCTCTTGAACATGTTTCTAACTCAAACTATGAATGGGCCAATTGTAAGGATAACAGGGGGGTAAGTAAAGATGAGAAATATACGTACAGATGGGTTCCCAAACTAGGCCCACCTAGGTGATCACCACTCTGTTCTCAACCCAAGAAGATGAAAGGTCTCATTTGAAACCAAATCTCACCCTGAGGAAGGTGAGGTTGGTGAAGAATTCCATGAAGAAGTAGTGAAAGAACACAAGGAGACAGAAGGAGAAACATAGGAAGAAAATTGACTGGGGATCAGCCCATGATGGAAGTCTCTTCAGCCTTTCAAACCCTCGCTAGCCTAGAAATATCATATGGTGAAGGTTTTTAAACCCTTTTCAATTCAATAACATCATCTAGTAACCATCATTCACAGCAAAAAGGAGGACTACAAGATCACAGAGAAATAAATAACCAGCTTCCACTTCCGAGCAAGGAAAGACTCAAAGCTCTTCCTCTAAAGGAGGATCAAGAGCAAAACCATCACAATAGGAAGAACAAGACAGGCAAGGCCATTGTTGAAAACCCCATGGACTCAAGTATTGATGACTTCCTAGGGGAAATGTCAAAGGACCACACACATGGTTGCCTTATATGCTGATGGGTCTTCTAGAGTGTGGAAAGCAAGAGTCAAGTCTAAGGTCAAGTATGACTAAAAAAAAAAGGTGATGATCAAGTAGGCAGCCCAAAAAAAAGGATTGCCAAAAGGGAAGAGACTCACAAAAGAAAATTATCAGATAACATCCTTTACACTGCCCCATTTGTATTTCCATGGGGTGGTTGGTTTTATCAAACTGCCATTGATGTTCGAAACATGACATCCAAGAACTAATACAAATAAATCTTAAGCTTGAACAACTGAAATATTTGACCAACTTCATCAAAAATTCCATATAAGTCCAAAAGGCCAGCATAGCTCCTGAACAAGCAGAAGCAAGAAAGAGCAAACAGGATGGAAAAGCCAGGCACAAAGCAGCAAGCAAGGAACAGAGCTTACTGCCACTAAGGCCTAACAGGCTCTCCAGTCAAGATTAGAATCTGAATCAACAGTTGATCATGAACTTGAGACAAGGATATTGACTACAATCAAGTCAACAAGATTGCAATAGCATGAATGACCTTGATGCCATGTGTGGAAGACACAATGAAGATTACCCAAGAGCCTATAAAGGAAGGGTGGAAGCTCTTCCAGCATATAATCTAGAGGCAAGTGAATATGGAGACGAGCAGAAAAAATACAAAAAGGAAATAAAAGAGATCACGGAAATGTCAATTGTAAGCAAATAAGCATGGTAAAAGCAGGAATAAATTGTAAAGAAACTATCAGCAACCTCCTTTAATGGATAGCGGTAATAAAAAACAGGTAGGCAGTCCTGCCTGAAGCAGCTTAATTCTATGAACATGTGGAAAGTGTAATTTGACTTATGGCCAAGGCCGACATTGTATGATGCAATCTTGTATAGACCTATATGCAATCATTGTACAAATGTATTTAATTTATTGTATTATTTTATTATGTAAACCCTATGGACCACAATTAACCTTGTTATGGTTAAACCCACCTTATAACTTGTAATTAACCTTAAGCCCTCTTTTTATGTCGGCTTAGGTTAAACTTATTTATGTAATTGAGGTTTTGGTATTGGTATAAATACCCACCACCACTCCATCTATCGTATTGGAGTGTTGTGTATCTTATCTATGGACAATATAGTGATTATTTATGGTGCCTATGGATGCCCACTATATCTTTCTCTCTTTCGTCCTTTTTTACACTTTTTGTATAAGATTTGAGTGGATGGATTGCTTATGTTAGTTTTTGGAAATAGATGTGAATTTCAACATAGTATTAAAGCGGGCATGGAGCAGCATCGTTTGGTCACACGAAAAGGTAATCCGAATCCTCCGATCCTTCTTCTAGTCTTTAGGGCAAATTACTGTTCAAAACCTCATAAGCATTTTCAGCATAAGAGGCAAAGAGATCTTCTTCCACAACTCTTCTTTCACTCTTCCATCCATTTCAAAGAAGACATGCCTTCTCCATTTCGTTATGATCAAGGAGGATTTTACTTCAGATTCAAAGAGTTTGACCTACTTCATTGTCATCGAGAAGGATAGTGTTTCAGATCTGCAAGAGTTGATTTCCCCATGCATTGCAGCTTTGAATTCAATCTCGCGTGAAAAAAATTGAATTCAAACTTGCACGTTTTTAATTCATGTGCACTTCTTTGGCGCCCTCCTACAACTACTGGCACAATAACCTTCTTTGCAGAGAAAATGTGCATATCGTTCTGTTGGGAACGGCAACTGAGTTGGCTAAGTAGTTGCACGTAAGGCATTTGCAAGGTGAAGGTCACAGGTTCAAACCAGAGTTTTTTCCATTTGCTTTCTATATTCGAAAAGGCGAAACAAATCTTGTCTCTTGGCATTTTCTAACAACTTTAGTACACTGGCAATCCAATCAAGGGAGCCCTATTTTGCGCATTGGAGGAAGTCAAAATTTGAAATCCCACGCCCTTTTGTTTTACAAGGTGGAGCCCTCGTTGGTTGGGGCAAATGGTCATCTTTAACGAGGTCGTTGCAGTTTTGACTCGATGGCAACTAGAACCATGGCAGATAGTTGAAGTTTGTTAGCAGCATGAGGTCAAGAGTTTGAATCCCCATTTTGTTTTGCTCACAAGTTAAGGGGTCTTATGGTTCCTCTAAGAGGACGTGTGTTCTTAGCCTCATTATAAGAGTTGGGCGCTTGGTTAGCAGGAGCATCTTAGGATTTGAAAGACTTGAGTTCAAATCCCTTTGAGCACGCCTACAATGTTTGATGGATGACGTGGACATTTTGACCAACATAGCACCTCTGCGTGACACCGAGTTATTCTTTTACCTATATATATATCCTCAACCAATTAAAAAAAGGCACATGTCACAATCACAGTTGATTCAATAGTTCAACAATGTCTAGGTGGCACAAACCAAGTGGCAGGCACCTATGAATGAGTGGACAACACGTGGCAGACTATGACTGGACACTATTTTCTTAGGGTTTGAGGCTTTAATTTTTCTATTTTTCAAGGCTATTTAGTCAAATATTCCTAAGATATTCCTGAGGCCACAACTTTTACATATGGAAGCGTGTTGAGCCCCTTTTTTTTCAAATCCCACAATTTTTCAATCTCTTCGCATTGGTGACATCAAGGAACTATTACAGTGTTAGGGGCAAATTGTGCAGGATACTCCTCAAAACCTATTGCCCTATTTCAAAAAGGCACATTTACCATATTTTATGCAATCAGAATCTTTGGTCCACATTTATGGGAGACAGTTGGATTTGTGACAATTGCAATCATTTTTGAGTCTTTTGGAGGCATACAAGAAAAAGATTCAGAATATACTTTAGTCAATCCCTCTTCCTCCTTTGGGCTATTGATTCAGCTTATTCATGAATATCTAATCTTTCATGATCTCTTCTTTCTTCTATTCTTTGTCCAGGTACTCCTTGAATTTGTATTGGCTCATTTCATAAACAGGTCCATGCAAAGCCTCTTTTGGTGAGAAGAATCAAATGGCCTAAGGGCAACTTGAAGTTTCCATTCCAAACAAGGTGATGTATGCTGTAAAAAGAAAAGCTATGCTTCCAAGTCTTACCTCATGTGACTAGAAGATTGAAGCAGTTTTTCTTTAGAGGGAGTACTCTTGACTTCTCTTCCTCATATAGAGTCTTAGCAGAAGTGGTCTTTGGATATTTGTAGGAGTATCTAATAGCGACAATGATGACTCCAGTCCAGCCTAAGGAGATTCTTGTGCAGAGACATTTTCATATCAATGGATTTCTAGATGATAAGGGGGATCCAAATGAGTCTTCCTCAAGTGCGGAGGTCTACTAGAGCATCTATTATGAGGGGAAGATATTATTGTTACAAATATCTTTTCTCCTTGGCCTCTTAGTTCAGATTATGAGGGTGTGTTGAAAGTGTAATCTGACTTATGGCCAAGGCCAACATTGTATGATCAATCTTGTATAGGCCTATTGGCAATCATTGTAAAGTTGTATTTAATTTATTCTATAATTTTTTTATGTAAGCCCTATGGGCCGCAGTAAACGTTGTTAAGGTTAAACCCACCTTATAACTTGTAATTAACCTTGAGCCCTCCTACTATGTCGGGTTAGGTTAAACTTGTGTAATTGGGGTTTTTGGTATTGGTATCATAGTTGAGAAAATTGGCAAACAAACGACGGACTCACAATTTTTTGCCTATTTTTTCCCACAACAATGCAATCAGCAAAGTATCGGCGATGCACCGATTCTTTGCTGATTTTTTGAAAAAATCGGCATTAGTGATTTTTGCCGATTTTTTGAAAAAATCAGCTGCAGCCGATATAAAGAAAATTTAAATTTTTCTTTCTCATTTTCTGAACTGACCTCTTGCAAACAAAAAAAAAAACTCTTCCACCTTGCTACCACCCCGACCAAATACGCCAAGGCATCCTAGGAGCGCGAGCAATTGCGGTGTGAGGGAATCCAGCAACCAACAACAACCGCCCAAAAGATTCATTCAAGGTAAGAAATTCTTTGAAAACTCTTTTTTTTTCCTCCAACTTAAAACAAGGTTTGAAAATAGATTAGGGTTGTTTGAAATTAGGTTAGGGCTGTTCTCAACTTTAAAACCCAAAACCCTAGTCTAGGGTTTTGGGTTTAGGGTTTTTTTCCCTCCTTTTAAGTAGATACTAAATTGATATATGCAAGCCAAATTATTAGCTATCCTATCAATATTTGTTAAACATTAAACCCTAAACCCTAGTCTAGGGTTTAGGGTTTTTTGTTAGGGTTTAGGATTTTTTTCTTCTCTTTTTAAGTAAATATTGCTGCCTATCAATATTTGTTAAACATTAAACCCTAAACCCTAGTCTAGGGTTTAGGGTTTAGGATTTTTTTCTTCTCTTTTTAAGTAAATATTGCTGCCTAATAACTATGTATGCAAGCCTATTTTTCAGTTGTTAATGTTTGAAAGTTTGAAGTTTAAACCCTAGGCCCTAGGGTTTTGGGTTTTTTTTTCCTCTTTTTAAGTAAATATTGCTGCCTTGTAACTTTGTTGTTACTAACTTGTTTCCATGTGCAAGCATATAAAAAATGAAACCATTGGATCCAACATGGGCGTATGGAACGCCAGGGCCAAGAAAAGGGGATTTTAAATGCAATTTTTGTGGCTTTAATTTTACTGGAGGCGTTTATCGCCTCAAATTCCATTTGGCACAGATACCTAAAAATAATGTCAAGGTATGCGATAAGGTGCCAGAAGAAATTAAAAATAAAGTAAACGCCATGATCACTGCGGCAGATGAAAACGCTAGTCTCAAAAGAAGTCATAGCGATGCCATTTCATCCCCCCCTCCCGAGTTGCTCGTACTAGTGGCAACTTTAGCCGGTTTCAACAGAGTAGTTCGAGTCCTTCAAGTGCACAAGCAACTAGTGGGACGGGAGAGTCCTATTTTGTAGACCATTCCGTGCTAGGGGCACAATCCACACTTGAGGGTATGGCTGCGTGGAACCAAGAGAAGCACAATGCAGCGAGGACAGCCATTGCCACTTTTTGGTACTATTTTGACATTCCCTTCAATGTGGCAAGGTCTCCATACTGGCGGCGCATGATAGATGTCGTCGCAAGTTGCGGCGCAAGATTTAAGGCGCCGACTTATGATGACCTTAGGGGCCCTCTCCTTCGACAATTTGTGGACAACATTCAGGTTGTGTCATTGTGCTTGACTAAATTTATATATATATGGCATGACTAATTTTTTTATATATATTAATATGATAAAATCAATATGCAATGTGCATGACTAAATTTTTTTTATACTTCAGGTTGTGCTTGACAACCAGCGTAGGGTGTGGAGGAGCAAGGGTTGCACTATAATGTCTGATGGTTGGACAAATGGGAGGGGAAGAACCCTGATTAATTTTTTGGTTGCATCTGCAGAAGGAACTGCATTCCTCAGGTCAGTAGATGCATCGGCACATGTTAAGAATGCCGAAATGCTTGCAGGGTTGTTGGAGGAGGTTGTGTTGGAGGTTGGGGAGGAGAATGTTGTCCAAATCATCACGGACAACGCAACAACATATAAGGCAGCCGGGAGGATTTTGGAGGAGAGATTCCCCACCATTTTTTGGACCCCATGTGCAGCCCATTGTCTCGATTTGCTCCTCGAGGACATTGGGAAATTACCTTGGGTGGCAGAGGTTGTAAGGAAGGCTAAGGCCATCACAAAATTTATTTACAACCATTCATGGGTCCTTAGCCTCATGAGGCGATTTACTAATGGGAGGGAGCTAGTGCGGCCTGGCATTACACGCTTCGCCACAAACTTTGTGACATTGCAGAGCATTTATGATGCAAGAGGGTCACTGAAGCAAATGTTTGTGAGTGATGATTGGAATTCTGAACCAGCTGCAAGATACCGAACATCACCTGAGGGGCATAATGTCTATACTTATTTGTTTGAGGACTTTTGGATGGCCATGGATGAGGCCATCAAGGTACAAGACTACGCTTATTAATTTATTTTATTTTATTTATGTTGTAAAATATTTTTCTTTAAGTTTAAATTATTTTTTCTTTTTTTTCAAGTCTCGGAGCCTTTGGTGAAGGTTCTTCGTCTTGTTGATGGAGAACAATTTCCAATGGGATTTGTATATGAGGCTATGGACAAGGCAAAAGAGGCCATTGCTGCATTTTATGGACATGTCCGCACCAAATATGATGCCATTTGGTCTATCATTGATAACCGATGAACATCACAAATCCATTGCCCTCTTCATGCAACGGGTTACTATTTGAACCCCAAACTTTTTTATAATGCTTCATTTCATGTTGATTATGAGGTGAAGCTTGGCCTTCAAGATTGCATTGACCGCGTGTTCTCAGCGAGTAAGCAATTGCGCGATAAAACGCGTGCAGAGATACAAGATTATAAGGCACGCCATGGTCGCCAATTCCCATCTGAGCAATGCATAAATGCTATTGAGATATTGAGGCCAGGTAACCCTCATTGAATTATTATTTATTGTCTTTTGATTTTGTTTTAAACTTTTAAGTTGTTACATGTGAAATATTATTTTTTTGTTTTGTTGTTGTTGTTTCTACTTCTAGATTTATGGTGGGAGGACTTTGGTGATTTTACGCCCAATTTGCAGCACATGGCGGTTAGAATCTTATCTCAACCATGTAGCTCTTCAGGTTGTGAGCGCAATTGGAGTATGTTTGAGCACATACACTCCAAGAAGCGCAACAGACTTACACAAGAAAAGTTAAATGATCTTGTGTTTGTGCATTACAACCTTCGTCTCCACCAAAAATCTTTTGAAAAAACAAATATTGAGCCCATTGACCTAAGTGACATTGATCCATCATCTGAATGGATCACAGATGTAGCATAGGAGCAGCAAGAACAACAAGAGCCTCTATTCACCATGGAAGATTTACAAAACTATGAGAACCTAGCGGAGGAGATGGCAACAAGGGACCAACAAGAGGCCTTAGCACAAGAAGCGGCGCCAGCAACTACAAGCACACATCAACAAAGAGAGACTAGGGCTTATGCTAGGACAAGGGGCAAAGGAGTTGCAAGACATTAGTGTGTGGGCCTATTGAGGCATTTTGACACATTTTGTAATTTGTACCTTTTCATATTATAAGCAATACAAGATGTGTTTTGTCACTTTCATGTGTACTTAAAGCTTGAGCCTTGTATGATGTCTTGACATGAATTGTTGCTTTTATTGCAATATTTGATTTGCATAATGTTAATTCATTGTAATATGCATGAAAAAAACTTTTTTCAATGAAAATTTTCGTTTTCTTCGATTTTTTTTTGCCGATTCTTTTCCCGATTTTTTGTCGATTCCCGATTTTTTCCGATTTTTAAAAATGCCGATTCTTTGCCAATTCCGATTTTCTCAACTATGATTGGTATAGATACCCATCACCACTCAATCTATTGTATCAAAGTGTTGTGTATCTTATCTACGGATATTAAGGTGATTATTTATGGTGCCTACGGGTGCCCACTATATCACTCTCTCTTTCATCGTTTTTGGCAATTTATGTATAAGATTTGAGTGGATGGATTGCTTTTGTTCGTTTCTGGAAATAGGTGGCAATTCCACTAGAATAGGAATACATTGAGGCCAATAAAATGGCAAATTCATTGGACACTTTCTTGACTTGTTGCGGACTGAAGTTCTGTGAACATGATGAGCAATTAATGGAAAAAACTGAAGAAGAGATGATCAAAGATATGGAAGAATATTGGGAATGGGAACCACTTAGTTTCTCATTCCTGATAATAGGAGATGAATGTTGTCTCAAAACATCAAGCTTAAATTCCCTATGCATGATGTAACCCAAGGCTAGCAAACAAAAAAAACTCTTAGTTTCAAGAGATATGAGATAGATAGCATTGACATGCTCATTGCAATTATTAATAACTTAAATGCATTTCCAAATATTTTGCAGTCAGACAAAGAAAACGATAAAACCATCAGAAAAAATAATGGAAAATTATGAAGCACATGTTGAAGATATCTGCATCAGAAATTTTATTTAAAAACAAAAAACCATAACAAAGTTGGGCATTGGATATTATATATAGAACAAAAGACAATGGAAGGGAAAACACAACTCTAGTGGACATCAATGTTACCACATTTGGTGATTTATACCAAAAATCTCTAGACATGATTTTCTACACTACACAAACAAATTTGACAAACACAAGTGGACAAATAACCTAAAACTTGTCCCATTTCTGTATTTCACTCCCACATTTAATTGACTCCATTCTACTTCTATAAATGTCAAAAAACTAAAGATTGAAATAAAACAACCAAAGAAAAAGTTAAAATGATCTCAACAAGGAAAACTAATTATAGGGCAACTCATTCATAAAGGCATTTGCAAGTCAATCTATTTTTGTATGAAATGTGAAGCTATTATTCTTCATATTTATTTTACAAATTCAGATTAATAAGATATATTTATTTCTTTTTTTTTCAAAGTTCATAGCAAATAATGTAGCTATTTTTTCCATGATGATTTTTTTTCAATTTCTGTCCTCATCAAACTCAAACCTAGATGCAAACCTGATAACTTAATGTGTTAAATCCAACAGTGTTCTAGTATTTATGTCCATTTTTAAATGTGTTGAAGCTATTCAAGATGTGCGAGAATTTCATAGTTAAATATTAAGTTTGAAAAAAAAAAAAAACCATTCATTTTAGCTAGTAAAGATTTCTCAATTTGTGGAAAAGTTCATTAGAAGTTCAAATATGAAAATTTTATTTCATTATCGATACTCATTTTTTAGCAAAATTCACAGGCCATACTAGCAACATTCAATACAATTTATAGAAAAATTGCAAGCTATCAATAAAATTCATGATAATCATCAACCCCAAATCATGCTCACAGACTCTCTATAAATAGACTAAAAAGTAATACCTCATAATTTGAACAATTGTGAGACTAAATAAAATGCTAAAACTTCTAACAAACTTTATCCTAACAGCTGCTAAAGCTTGCTAACAAACTTAATACTAAGAGCTGTTGAATCACATGCTACGACTTCTAACAAACTTTATCATAACAGCCTATATCTCTAATACCGCCCTGAATGACTAAACCAGATACAATCCCGAGTTCACCCCTAAATTTTATAAAGTTTTCTTTACCAAGCAGTTCAGTTGTTATGTTTGCAACCTGCCCAAAAGTTGGACAATAATGAAGATAAATATCTTCATTGTCAACTAGCTATCTAATATAGTGGTGATGAACATCAATATGTTTTATTCTGGCATGAATGCCAGATTTTTACCATCTTAAGCACACTCTAATTATCACAATGAAGTGGAGTTGGTGTTGTTTGATCTGCCAAGAAATGACTCCTGATCCAAGAGCAAACACATATATAATATTAGATTTTCATTCATCAAACGACCTGGGCCAATATACATTAGTATATGCAGTCTACAAAAAGTCAGCAGATTGTTGATACAAAGTACCAAAGTCAAGGGTTCCTCCAATATATCTAAGAATGCACTTTGCAACCTGCCAATGTTCTGTTTGTGGCTTTAACATAAAAAAAGAGAAGTAACGCACTGCAAAAAACAGATCCGATCAGGTGGTAATAAGACAGATCAAGCTGTCACCAACTGGCAATGCATTGAGTCATCAACAAGAGATGAATCGCTGTGAGCTGTCAATTTCAGCCTGACTTCCATAGGCGTAGATGTCAGGTTACAATCAGTCATCCAAACATTTTCTAAAAATGTTTTTGGCATACTTGTTTTGTGAGGTAGCAGGATTATGTTGCCAAAATTTGTTAGGGTACCTAGGAATAGATATATGGGGATATGATATTATATTGTATAAGGGTTGGCATGGGCCACACATAACCCAAGGTTGATTATATTATAATATAATATTATATTAGTAGTCGGCTCCCCAAAGTAGAATTAGAAGATGGGTATATAAAGAAGGGATATTTGTCATTGTAATCATCATGGAGATCAATCATATGTAATCGTCTTTGCCCATGAAGTGGCTTATGGGACTTTGCCCTCTCTAAGTGGCGCTCTCATCTTGGGAGATCTTGTGGAGTTATTCCTTCCTTAAGGAGTATTATTGGTGTTGCCCTACCTTAAGGGTATTATCTATCTTTGTCTCATTGTGTGGATTGTTATTGTGGAATATTATTTGTGGATGAATGATTTGATATTTTTGCATATTGGTGAATGATTTATGTTTATGAGAATAAAGTTTTGTAACAAGTGGTATTAGAGCAATGATTCTAGCAAAGTGGGGATTGTTTTTTGTGGATTGCAAAATTAGGGCAGATTTTTTTTTCCAAAAAACATCTCATCTTTCAAGAGCCATATCTCTGTGAAAGTTTGTCCAATTCAGACGATTCTTGGACCATTTTGTGCAGAATTTGAAGAGCTTTAAAATGAGTGGTCATATGAAGGAATCCGAGCAGTATTGTGAAGTCAGCCATCTAGAACAAGGGCAGTGACGAATTTTCAAATCGCGATTTTTTTGAAGACAAAATTTATTAGTTGGGGTAAGCAAATCAGTTGCAGTTTATTTTGTTTTGAAGAAAAATTGCAGATCTAATTGTTTATGTGGAATTTTAGCTTCAAATTAGTGGGGAGATATATATTTTTGTAAAACCCTAGTTTGCATTATCATTTTTGTGGATGTGAACTCATGGCACTTCAAAGGTTTTCTGGAGAAGATGATATTGATGTGAGAGAGTGGTTGAAAATAGTAAAATCTCAATATGGTGAAAGCATGATACGCTTTGGATTTCATGGTTTTTTTGGGGGAAGCTTTACAATGGGTAGAAAGCTTTGTTAGGGACAATCCCTTGTGCACTTGGAAAGAAATGGAACCAGCATTCTTGAGTAAATGGGAACCTATTCAATTACAAAGAAAGTTAGATATTTGTAAGAGAGATCTTGAGGGAAGGGATAAAAAGATAGATAGCCTGATGGATGTCATCAAAGACCTTGAAAAGAAACTACAAGGGATTCAAAATGAGCGAAATGAAATGAAAGGAGAGTGGGAAGTTTTCAAGAAACAGAATGAAGACTATGAAAAAGAAATAAAATTACTCAAAGAGGGAGAAAGAGGAAAATGTTAAGGAAGATAGTGAGAAGAATGTAGAAGCCACATCTTTGGATTTACAAAAGCAAAAGAAGGATCAAAAGGGATCTAAATTCATCTAAAAATTCTATTTTGCAGGTTCATGGATGCATTCAAAAGGAAAAGGTTATTATTTCCATTAACCCTAGTAACAAATATAATTTTATTAATATTGCTTTGGCTAAGAGGTTGCAGGTTCAAGCAACAAAAATTAAGGACATACAACTTGAGGGTGAGAATGTTCAAATTTTTGAAGATTTGAAGATCACCATGGATAAATATGTTTTACATTCAGATTTTCATGTTATTGAGATGGATGATGTGGATATTGTTCTTGGTTATCCTTGGTTGGATTCTTTGGGTACTATTAACATTAATGTTCAAAAGAAGTTTATGAAGTTATGGTACAGGAAAAAGAAGATAACATTACAGGATATTTCTCAGCTTAAGGAGCAAGGATCCAAGGAAAAACAAGAAGTGGTTGCAGAGAAACAAATTGAAGAACAAATAGAAGAACCTAAAACAGAATCCAAGAAGGAAGTAGCAACAACAGAGTCCATGGAAGAAGCAGTAGCAACAAAGTCCATGGAAAATAGCAGAGTCCAAGGAAGCTTTGATAGAAGAGCACAAGGACACACCAAACAAAGGGAACATGAAAGAACAACATGTAGAAGAATTTAAAATAGTGGAGCCAAATGTTGAGGAGTCAAAGAAGGTAGAACATCAAGTTAAGGTTGCAGCATATCGCCATCCACACCACCAGGAGCAGCAACAATCTTGGAGGCATGGCTTAAGGCAACAATATTATGGTTCTACATGGAATCAAAAGGGCACCAAGTATGGCAATGTTTGGCAGAGAAAGCATAGTGATCCTAGTTTTCAGAGTGGTGCAACAACATCAAGGAACAAATGGACCCATCATTCAAATTATCATAATAAAGCAGCAAAAGCGTGGAGCCAACAAAGCGGTTTTGGATACTCAAGTGGAAAAATGGCATACCAACATCAACGAAGACCACCACCAATCAAAGTTTCACTAGGATGGATGGATGATCGAGATTGGTACCAGTTGCTAACATTGCTTAGCAAATCATATTATCTTGTTTCTTCATATGTTTCGAGGACAAAACATTTGTAAGGAGGGTGGAATGTTAGGGTACCTAGGAATAGGTATATGGGGATATGATATTATATTGTATAAGGGTTGGCATGGGCCACACATAACCCAAGGTTGATTATATTATAATATTATATTATATTAGTAGTCGGCTCCCCAAAGTAGAATTAGAAGATGGGTATATAAAGAAGGGATATTTGTCATTGTAATCATCATGGAGATCAATCATATGTAATCGTCTTTGCCCACGAAGTGGCTTATGGGACTTTGCCCTCTCTAAGTGGCACTCTCATCTTGGGAGATCTTGTGGAGTTATTCCTTCCTTAAGGAGTATTATTGGTGTTGCCCTACCTTAAGGGTATTATCTATCTCTATCTCATTGTGTGGATTATTATTGTGGAATATTATTTGTGGATGAATGATTTGATATTTCTGCATATTGGTGAATGATTTTTGTTAATGAGAATAAAGTTTCGTACTAAAGTTTTACACCTAGGAAATAATGCTCAACCAATCTCAATGTCGACTAGCTATTGATTGGCTATTGACCCCTTCAGACAATAAAATGAATGGGAAAAATGGATGGACAAGTAGCCTTCATAAGTTTAAACACATTATGTAATAAAACATGCATACAAAAAGCTAAATTATCAATTTCAATTTGTTGTTTCAAATTATTCTCAGATTTCAACTCTCCCAAAGTCTAGTTTTGGATTCTTTCTTCAGGGAACCGTATTTCATGTCTCCCATTTTTATTCAAAGAATTTGAAAGCTAACATGTATTAACTCTTTTCTATCAAATAATTACACCCTTTTTCATTTTTTATGCAGCTTAGGCTTTGGCTGTGAATCTTTTTTTTTTTTTTTTTTAATTGGTTATATGGGATTGAAACATGTCCCACTTGTATATTATCATGACCACATAGTGGCATTACAACAACATTTTTGGCAATTATGCATGTATCGCCTAGCAAGATTTGAACTTGGGACTTCTCCTTGAAAGTTGAGGTATTTATCCGATTGCGCTCATGCCATTTGATTTTTTATGTTAATATTGTAATCAATATTTGAGATATTTTTGTTCATGACTAACTGATCAGCAGTCAAGATGAAAATTTTATTGAACTAGCTTTGTTAATTTCCAATTGCTCGAGTATATGGCTATCTAATTTCCCCTTTACAGCTGCACCAGAGTTAGTATTGCATTGACCTGATCAATAAAAATATTTGAGTCAGCATCTTTAAAAATTAATTTCCTTAGTTAAAAGAAATTTCTGGAATAGCCTATGTTTATGGAAACAAGATACATCAACGTTTCAGATCACGCTCCATGATCCATCATTAGGATGACACTGGTGATAGGCTTAGATGGATAAAACCACCTATATGTGTATCTATCAAGCCCCGAGGAAAAAAACAAATTAACTACATTAGTTTATGTAAATTTAAAATTGCAATGGGCAAGAAGCATGAATATCAGAATTCCTCCTGTCAAGAAGGAAACCTCACTAACATGAAGATATTTGGCCAAATTTAGCAATTTTGGTCAAAGCACAAGTGAAATGGATATGAATGGATATTAATTCTTTACTGGAGGGAATAAAATGTAGGCACTTTTTTTCCCTACTTATTTAGGAAGAGGCTCTCCATGTACTCCTATTTTTAGTGAATGTACTCCTATTTGCTCATTCTGCAGAATTGCTACTTTGAGCTAACAAAATACTAGTAGAAAATTACTCAGGCAGCGGGGCACATTTTGTAATGCCACTAAATATGAAAAAAAGCAGTATGAATAACAAGAAGAGAACTAGCAACAGTATTGAAGCAACAAAAATGTTTATACCAGTGACCTGTGTTCATGATCAACACATCATGGTAACTAGGAGCCTCTGCCCATGTTCCGTCTGGAATGTCAACATCCACTCTAAAACCTTCTTTGTATCCAAGTTGCTCTAAAGCCCCACCTTCAGTGTTCGCGGACCACCTGGAAAATAATCAAAAAATAACTTCCAAGATTAAAGACTACAATCTACAAACCAATTCCAATAAATTGTCCTTATGTGGGCAATATTATACTTATCATTTATTAAAACAAGACAGCTTAATTCCATAACCGGATGAAATGGTAACGGCAAAGTCTATGAATTCAATCTATCCAAATAATTGGAAGCCTGCATTTGAACCCCTTGGATGTTTCCATCATGGTTTTCCTCTCTCCATTCTCTCAACAAGGTTCTTGTTATCTGGTTAGTCAAGTACAATACGATGCCAAAAATTTAAAGCAACTAATATTCAAATACAGCATAGCCGTTATAACTTTAAATTCTCAAAAAATGTGGGCTAGGAAAATATTTATCAAGCTCATCACCATATATCTCATCATGAGTAAACCGATGAACGTGAGAATCTATACGCAACCTTAGTCCTATTCGCATAACTATTAATGTTAAGCAGATTAAATTCTCAAAAAAATGTGGGCTAGAAAAACATCTATCAAGCTCATCACCATATATCTGATCATGAGTAAATTGATGAACATGAGAATCTATAGGCAACCTTAGTACTATTCGCACAACTATTAATGATGAAGCAGATCTTGCCACAGACGTAAAAGATGCCAATGTGATGTCTATTTCTAAATTATGCCTTTTAACTATTATAGGCTATAGCAGATCTCGTGGACCATTGTAGCTCACATTTATGTTAAAAAAATGGCCACTAAATAGCAGGAAATATCCATTCTGTTTGTTGTTTCAAGGGAACTGGCTTGGGCGTACTTCCCTGAATGTTTCCACACACTGCTGTCCTTTTTCTCCAGCTGCCTATGTCTCCATACTTCCCCATATTCTGTCCTCTTTTCATACACGTCTCTTACCCACCTGCCCTTCATTCTTCCTGCAATCCCCCTTCTTCATCCACTCCACATCTTGATGATGTCAATGGTATTTGATAATGCCATCATCTTTTTTTGGACCATCTTTGTACATATTGATCTAAGATTATCCAACATACTTTCTTTGTGGAGTGAACGCATTGGATTTGATAACAACAGTCTCTGTGCACTCTCTTTAATGCTATTAGGAACGAAGTAAGTGACCAATAGTTCCAAAATGCTGTAGTGTTTAAGGTCCTTGAGAAGTTTGAATCCAACATACTTTTTCTTTGTGGAGTGAACACACTGGGGTTCATAACAACAGCCTTTGTGCACTCTCTTTAATGCTATTAAAAACCAAGTAACTGACCAATGGTTCCAAAATGCTGTCTTTGAGCACTCTCTTTAATGCTATTAACAACCAAGAAACTGACCAATTGTTCCAAAATGCTGCAGTGTTTTGAGGTCCTTGAAAAGGTAGACAAAGAGAGAGGAGGAGGGGGAGAGGGAATGGGGTTCATAACAGCAGTCTTTGTGCACTCTCTTGAATGATATTAGGAACCAAGTAACTGACCAATGGTTCCAAATTGCTGCAGCGTTTAAGGTCCTTGAAAGAAGAGAGAGAGAGAAAGAGAGATCCAAAAAAGTACTCAAACCCATCAAATAAACACATTTCACATTGGAAAACATGCAAAGAATTTATATTTGTTAATAGTAGTTGTTGAAACAAAGACAACACATTGCATTACAATTCCATTATCACTTTGATAAACAAAGCATACAATGGGCATACTTACAAATATAAATGGAGACACTGCTCACACAGTATGTATCTTGCAAAGCAATTATCTATAATACATCATATTCCGACGCAATCTACGAACAATATGCTTCGGACAACAGCAACATGCACACACGTACTCTCTTGCATCTCCCACATAGATGCATACTTATAGACATAACAAGATCAGTAGGCAGTTGGCAACTACCCAACTACCTCCGAACTACCCATTTACATAAAACATTAAAAATATCCTATTATGTTACATTATTACAAACACTTTGTACACAAGCATTATTACAAGCACTTTGCCACGTACAAACACAACACTACATGATAACTTGTTACAAACGCATTGTGCACACACATTCGCACATATACATTCTCACACTCAAACATGCGTTCATTCATTTATTCATGCAGACATGTCAATTCATTGTCAATTTGTGTGCCTACAGTAGTGATATGATAAGCGATCATGAGATTGGGATGATATCTACAAAAAACCATATTAACAATAGATTGACCATGAAACGCATTTAAGTTGGAATTCACCAGTTGGGCCCAAACACTAACCAGCAAGCCATCACATATTTTCATGACTAGTTACATTGAGACTTGCCACATGATAGTTATGTACATGATTTTTTAAAATATTAGTGAGCATAAATACAATTATTCTTTGTGATTAATGTTAAAGACTTCATTAGATTCGTGGGGTACATGATGTATTTCAACACTTGCCTAAGTTATCCGTGTACTTGATGATTACATCAGGTGCACACATGACATACTAACTGTTGGCATTTTGCCACATTATTTTTTGATAAACTTTGGCCTAAGTATGGAGCTTTAAAGCGGCAAGGAGCATGCGGAGGTGTTAGGTTTTCGCGGGCCATAAACGGGGGCGATAAAATGGATGAAATAAGCTTTGGATATTTTATCATTGCAGATCTTTTCGCTAGCTTTCCGACGATATATTATAATAGGCGATCGGGTCAGCGGATCAAAAGTTATGGCCCCGAGAAGCAGGACCAGGAAGCTCAATTTCGGGCTAGAAATTTGACTAAGTGTTGGGCCCGCCCGACTGCGCTGCCCCGCCCAACTGCGCTCATCAATTTGTGCGCAATAGGGCGGAAAGACAGGAAAAAGCAGCCAAAAATTGACTAAGTGTCGGGCCCGCCCGACTGCGCTGCCCCGCCCGACTGCGCTCATCAATTTGTGCGCAATAGGGCGGAAAGACAGGAAAAAGCAGCCAAAAATTGACTAAGTGTCGGGCCCCGCCCGACTGCGCTCATCAATTTGTGCGCAATAGGGCGGAAAGACAAGAAAATGTTGCTGAAATATTCTAAGTGTTGGGCCCCGCCCAACTGCGCTCATCAATTTGTGCGCAATAGGGCGGAAAGACAGGAAATGTTGTTGAAAAGATTCTAAGGCAGGACGGCCCGCCCAACTGCGCTGTCTTCACCCTGCGCCGTCCGGCTGCGCTCCAGTTTTGTGCACAGTCGAGCGGGATATAAAAGATGAGCTTTAAAGATGATTTCTTCTCCCCATCAGATGCTGACAGGTGTCCAACCTCGAGATTCAAGTCAAAGATGTGATAGAAGGTGTGCCGCCAGGGTACCGAACAGATGAGCGTGAACTGACATATTGTACCGCGTCTGCCCTCATTCAAACTGACTCGAGGTTTCATCTACCGGATTGCCACGTAGCTGCCAAGTTTTCAGGTGGACCTTGCTGCAAGTACATTCTTTACCCGCAGAGGTCAACATCAGCCGCTTTTGTCAGCTTTTGCAGCTTTTGTCAGGTCTGGGATTTTGTGCCCAAAGTTGTAATCGAGGGGGGGAAATTGCACTATAAATAGAAGCCTCATTTCATTGTACAAGGGTGGAGGAGGGGCATATTGCTTGAGGACTCTGCTGTGACGGACCACCTTCTAATTAATTCAAAGCATCCTTGGCTCTGCTTCTTGTCTCTGTCTTTTATGCTGCTTTCTGCTAGTATTTCTGCTTCACGTCCATTTACATTTTTGTCTATCTGAATTCTAAATTCTGGATTTGGGCGTTGGTGATTATTTGGATCTGGAATACTAAACAGAAGGATACATAGTATAGAATAACAGCTACAATTTTTGTTACATGCTTTGTTTTAATTGTTGTTGGTTCGGATGCAAATTTGCGATCGTGCTGCTTGTTCTCCCCCACCTAAAACGCATGATATTTACATCTCTTTCCTGTTCCCTTATCTTTTTCAATCTCTTTCTAGTTTCCTTTACCTTTTTCTAATCTCTTTCCTGCACCCTTATCTAAAAACCTCCAAGTAGGTTAGGAAAGGAGTCGGCCTTCTCCGGAGATCGGCACGAGGGGCATCCCTTCCTCCCGTCCTTTCAATGTTGGTCTGCGGGTCTAGGGCGCATTGACACACCAAGTCCTTCCCAGGTGGCGGATCCGTGGCCAACACTAACTATAATTACCATGTACACACAGGGCATACTAAGCATAATATCTACCAAGTACAAAAATGACATTATCTACAATATTGAATTATATGAAACTTGATAATAGATTGACAAATGAATTGCAAGAAAAGGTGTCCTTTCTAATGTGTGCAAGAGCGGGAATGCCTTTGGATAACAATAAAAAGAGTCTGTGATCCTCTTTTCTGTGATTCCTATAATGTCTCAGGATCCATGCACTCATTTTGCTATTTGCAATGATGTGCTACGTGTGAAATCTCACTGGTTCTGGTTTGAAGGATT
The DNA here is from genome assembly GCA_028583015.1 of Wollemia nobilis. Classification (NCBI taxonomy): domain Eukaryota; kingdom Viridiplantae; phylum Streptophyta; class Pinopsida; order Araucariales; family Araucariaceae; genus Wollemia; species Wollemia nobilis. Next base: position 2,558,025 of record JAQPPZ010016361.1, read on the forward strand.
ACTCTAAGGGACTTGTGTTGTTTACACTTTTCATTTAGTGATATTACTATCCAGTCTGCAAATGTTTATTACAGTTACCAACAACTGTTGTAAAGGTTTATGTAGTGGTTTTAGCCATGTTTCAAGGTCTCATAGCTCATCTTTGAGGTGCCTCACATGCTAATATTCTAGCAGACAAATAAGGAATGCTCTCCTATGGCAGCAACATTAGCTTTTACCATTTCCATCACTGGGTATGATGCTAAAGAATGCAATTTCAAAATAGGGTTTGACCTGCAGGGGTCTTCCATATCCTAGTCTTGCTCCTGGATTATTATATATGGTGTCAAATTTGTGAAGCACCAATAGCCTGGCAGTAGTCCTTATAATGGGTACCACTTTTACCCCAATGCTTGATATAAGATATTGTACTTTCTAAGGGATTTTTCTTCCTTAGATGTCTGATATCCTATTAGGGGATTTTGTCCAATTTGGAGATTGTTATATAGCAGAGCATGTTTTCAAACTTGTGGTTAAGGGTGTCTGCTATTTCAGTCTTTTATCTGTCTAGAGTAGTGCTTGTGACCTGTTTTTCCTAGGGCATGCCAATCACAGCCTATGTATATTGTATTCAAGCTATGTACATGCTGATTTACTTTAATTAATACTTCTGATTGGTAGGATTTTGCTTCACATAAGGGATTAAAAAAACAATATAATTTATGTTTGAATATACCACTCCATTCAATTGGTATGAGCTTTACAAGTAAAATAATATTGTTTCTGACACTTTAAATATAAAGCTTACAATAAAAGAATTCATTCTACTTATTCAATAAGATTCAATTGAATATTTCAACCTATTTTTTCCATGTTTATGCAAAGACTATTTGACATATTTTGACCTCAAGTGGAACTTTTAACACTATAATAAATCTGTTAATTATATTATTCGGAAATATCAAGCTGAAATTGTGCTAACGTTTGTACAGTTTCCCTTGCGATCAAAAAGGCTCAAACATAAGTATTCTGGAGGAATATCACACCAATTCATTGCTAGCCACAAGCTTGAAAGCAAATTCAAAGAAAATACAAGCATTTGAAAAATGATGTTTTTGCAAATCATGACCAGCAACTATTACATGCCAAGACAAGATTTCTATCATTTACCGGCTATAACGTGCCAAGAGGTTTGTACGATGATATGCTAATGTCACATTATACTGAAGAAATGTAAATCCTCGATCAGCTCGCATAGGACGCCACTTCCTAACATCATTGGATGCTTCCTTGAGCATGCATACAAGAGAAACAAACATGTTTCGATTCAATGAATCCCCCACAAACCCTGCAGAAAAACAAATTGATGATGGCAATTCATGAAAATTAAATATTGAGACACTTTGGCTAGAATTTTGCAAATAAAACACCAGTTTGAAATCTAAAATTAACCACACTTGCAATATATGCAATGACATTAAAAGTTTGGACTCATATCAGAGAAGTCTATGCACTCTCACATAAAAATAAAACTAGTTTAACATAGAGCAGAGCAAGCCACAGATTTTTTTAACAAAGAGCGGAGCAAGCCATAAATCTATTTAATAGAGAGCGGAGCAAGCCATTTTGAGTAGGTAGCTTGAACGGAGTTGCTGAGGAGACAATGGTTGCCTAGGGTTTCTTCCTGCATGCTCTTCCACCGCCAAATGGAAGAAGAGGCAGCAGAGAGAGGGATCGTGGCAGGCTACAGTCCTATACCTTCTAGTTCCAAGCATGTATAATTCAAATATGTTATATAATTTGTGAAGTTTTTAGTCTGGATCATCCAGGGTTTGATTCCATCGAAGGAAATTTTATGTGTTGTGCTTGCGAAAAGAATTTTTGGTGGTTGATGTTGATTTTGGTGTAAGGTTCACCCAAAAAGTTCAATTTATATGCTAGATGTATTACTGGTCTTCAAAGATTGGCCATCTGCTTCGATGTTGTGTCTGCATGGAGAATAAATGGAATGGATCGAAGTGAAATTTGTAGTTTTTGGAGGTAACACAGTTTTGAAAATCAAAAGTACAATATGGAATAATCTTTGATGAAACATGGAAAATGCAAGAAACATAGAGGATTTGAAATACTATGGGGAAGGGGGAGAAATGGAACCAGTAGATTTCACAGAAGACATTTTGGAAATTAATGAGATTTTCCCTACAAATGAAGAGTTGTTGAACATGTGGAGGAACGACAGGGATAAAAAGTTACAAGTTGAGGATGGAGAACTAGCATTCTTAGAGATAAGATTAGCAGAGTTATACAACAACCAAGGAAATCAAAGGACTAAGGAGAAGAACCTTAATGAGGAATCACCATCAAGAACCCATGGCCAAAGACTAGATTTAGAAGAAATGATAGGGATACCCAGTTCAGTCAAGACTAATGAACCCAAGGAAATTCCCAATGCTAAAAGAAGGAAGAAATGTGTAAAGCAGAAGAAGGAAAGGGTAAATTTAGTGCTGGGGGAGGATATTCTTCTAAGTCAGGTCTTGGAAATGGAGGACAAAACCCTTATTGGAAGGTTTTACTGAAGATTATGCTCAGAACAAACAATAGGAAAGTGGATTGAAAAAGTTTGGGGTCTTGTTCTTGGATATGTCCCAAGATTTTATTTCTTGGTTAGAGGATGATTGGCCTTCACCCTCATAACAGCAGAAGATGCGAAACTCATACTTAATCCGAAAGGTTTTGGGGTCTAGTTGCGCTATCTTTGAGGCAGACTCCATGTTTCGATCCACGAAGGGAAACGGGATCAATTCAATCCATATGGGTTAAATTGCTAGGACTGCCATTAGAGCTGTGGTCATTAAACATTCTAAAGGAAATTGGGAACAGAATAGGATCCTTCATAAAAATGGATGATTGTACTTTAACCAACTCTTCTAGAACTATAGAAAGGATTTTGGTTGAAATGGATTTGAGGGAAGGGCTTCCGGACAGCATGGACATTGAAGTAGGGAAATGGAAATATACTCAGGACCTTGACTACATAAAGGTGCCCTTTAGGTGTGCTTGATGCCATGTATATGGACATGTGGCGAGTGAATGTTCTCTAAATTTCACCAGAGGAAGATGGAGGAAGAAAGATTCCATGATCCCAAGTTCAAATCAGACAAATGATGGGAAGGAATCCACAGGAAGTATCAAAAGGAGGTCAAAATACTTGCTTCAAAGCTAGAGAAGAAGAAATACCTTACGATAAAGGGAGGGACAAACAGAAGGGAGAACAAGAGAGGGAAGGTGGCAAGCAGGTGGAACCAGTTTAAGGGGAAGAAATGAGAGGATTTATGCTCAAAACAGAGTATGTGGAGGAGAGCTTAACACTACAGTTTCTTAACCAAGGTCAGAAACATAAGATGACACACACACAAACCACACCTGAACTGGTAAGCCCAACAAATCTTACCCAGGAGTTTTGGCCTGCTCTGGAAGACTCTTACCAAAACATACAGAACTACAAGGTCGAGAGTAGGGGGGCAAGAGAATACAAAAGAAAAGTGGAAGATAAGGTGACCGAGGAGGACACAATATCCATTAGGGATATAGTCTTAGCATTCCAAAAGAATCCAAATGATTGATCCTTATCTCAATCCTCTTCCACCTCAGAGGATGACTCAATGATTAATGGGAAGAATCACTATTTTCTAAGATCACACAAAAAATATGGATCAAAAGAAGGTATAGCAATGGAAGGAGGCATAGTTTCAGATTTTGGAAGTGGTGGGAACACCTCAGCACAGGGTAGGAAATCTTACCTAAGCATTGCCAAAGACAAAGCATTAAGAGATATACAAAATGGGAAGCAAAAAACCATATTTGGGGTTCTTAGAGCAAGTCAAACCCCTGGAAAGTTTAAATAATGTTAATAATCTCTCTCAATATTAGGGGAATGGGCAGTGCCTCAAAAAAGAATGCCTTGAACAGGTTAGTACAAGTGCAAAAACCAGATATGCTGATGTTGCAAGAAACAATGGGGGAAGGCCGGAAAGTCAAAGGAGATCTATACAAATTCATGAAGGATTGGGAATTCCTTTCTGTGGATGCAAAAGGGAGGTCAGGGGGTCTGATTTTGGGATGGAAAAAAACAACTTGTCAACTTGTAAATTCAGAAAATTTTGACTCAGGAATAGCAGCAGTATTACATCTACCAGAATTTGGAAGAGAATATACTGTGGTTAATGTCTATGGTCCCTATGAGAATAGAATACAATATTGGGAAACATTGTGGATGAAGGACTTTATGAAGCATGAAAGAATTATACTAGGAGGAGATTTGAACTTTACCATGAGGAGAGTAGAAATTTGGGGGCCAACAGCCAAGGTGGACTCATTAGCAGGTTTTTTCTTACACAAAATAGAGTCAGTAGGGCTAGTGGATGTGGAGCCAATAAAACTAGTTCCAACTTGGAGGAATAACAGAGTTGGGGGGGATGGGGCGGTTTGGGTTTCGGCGCGGCGTTCCTCTAGAGTCTGTGGATTTCTCTATTGGGGGTTCCATTTTCTAGAGATTTGTGGATTTGTCTACTGAGGGTTCCGTTTTCTAGAGATCTGTGGACTTGTCTGCTGAGGGTTCCATTTTCTGGAGACTCTTCAAAGATATGAGTGTAAATAGACTTGAAATGAATGTAAATCTGTAGAGTTTTGAAACAAGGTAGTTTAATGTTTCGAATGTCTTGTAGCCTTTGAAGACGAGGCTTTTTGGTTGATAAGACTAGACAGCCCAGTCTAGGAATGTAAAAGGGTTTGGGCCCTTTCAAAAACACAGATTTTACCCTAATAAAAAAAAAACAGAGTTGGGGGGGATATGATAGCCAAAAGATTGGATAGATTTTTAATCATAGCAACCATCATGCTTGATGGAGAAAAAATTAGATCAAGTGTTGAGACAAGGGAAGAATCAGATCATTTCCCAATTATACAACTTGGCTCAAAGGATAGCAAACCTCCAAGCCCGTTCAAATTCAATTCCAACTGGCTAGAGGAGCAAGAATTTTGATAGAACCCAAAGTAAGAAAGAAGTGGCAAAGTTTTGATAGAACCCAAAAGATCTCGACATGTTTACAATTCGCAGCCAGCCTAAGAAGGGTAAAAGCTACAGTCTCTAAATGGGCCTACCACAAATACAAAAACCAAGACCAAGAGCTAACAACAATTGAAAATCAGATTGCTAAATTCTATGATATAACAAGAGAGGAAGAATATACAGAGGAATCCAGACAGAGGATCAGAACCTTAGAAAATAGGAAAAGAGAATTGTTGGCATCACAAGAGGCCAAGTGGAGGCTGAAAAGCAGAGCAATCTGGTTGGAAAAAGGAGATGAAAATACAAAATTCTTCCATAACTATGCAAATCATAGAAGGAACATTAACACCATATGGGAAATGCCAAGAAGGGATGGAAGCAAAGCAAGGAAATTTGAAGATATAGCTGATTTAGGGGTGCAACACTTTCAGAATCTTTTCAAGGAGTCAGTGAGGCCAAATTTAGTTGAGATCCTAAAGATAACGACTTATTTCCCTAGATTTTAGAGGCAGAAACCAATGAGATGCTTTTGGCTAGAATAACCAAGAAGGAGCTGAGAGATGTGGTGGTTTCATTCCAAAAAGATAAAAGCCTAGGCCCAGATGGATGGATAGTGGAGTTTTTTATAGGTTTCTATGAGATGATAGAAGAAGATCTGCTAAGGGTGGTTGAGGAGACAAAGGAAACAAGAAATATCCCAGTGGACGTGAACTCAACTTTTATAGCACTAATCCCTAAGAAGGACAATCCAGAAACCTTTGATGACTTTAGACCAATTTCCTTATGTAACTGCCTCTACAAAATAATTGCAAAAATCATTGCCCTTAGGATAAAAAGAGTATTCTTGGACTCAATTTCCCTAGAGTAGTTTGGTTTTCTAAATGGAAGACAGATTCATGATGCCATTGGAGTGGCATAGGAAGTTCTACATATGGTAAAGACAAAGAAAATGAAAGTGAGGATTGCAAAATTGGACCTATCCAAGGCCTATGACCAAGCTAACTAGACGTACCTAAGGATAATGTTGCTTCATATAGGGGTCAACATTCAAGCACTTAATTGGATCATGGGGTGTGTGACCTCGGCTTGCTTTGTTGTTCTAATTATCGGTTAGGCATCAAATTTTTTTCCCTCCTCCAAAGGCCTAAGACAAGGATGCCAACTTTCTCCAATATTATTTTTAGTGATAGCAAAAGGTTTAAGTAGGTCCCTTCGAGAAGCAAAGAGGACAGGAGTCATCAAAGGGATCAAGGTGGGCACATCTCTATCTCTCTTTGGTTAATTAGGAAGACACTTTCCACATATTGTTCAATGGATGAATTCTTTCTCAATAATTAATATATGATGTGTTTTCTCCCACAAAAGAAAATGGAGTCCCAAAACGAAATAGGTTTGGAATCCTATAATTCAAAGGTTTGGGCCATCTAAGAATGTACACTGGGTTGAAAGCATCATTGATATGAACACTCAGTGAAAGTACAACAGCTGCATGCACTGACTGGAATACAAACAGCAGAAGAGCACAGACTAAAAAGCAAACTAAAGATGATATCCGCCAAACTGATGATTTATGCTCTTCATTGGAATGTATTAAATAGATGTGCAAGGATAAAGATGTGCCTGCTAGATAGGCAACAAAGCACATGCAAAAGATACTAATTGGAAAGCTAATTATAAGGATATAAAGTTCTAAAATGAAAAAAAGTTTTAATAAAAAAGATGCTAATTAGAAAGTATGCTACAAAGCACAAAAACATCTAATATACAAATTAAAATTTCAAACATTCTAATCTCATCATTATTGGAAGTTGTCCACAACTTCTAAGGTAAGTGAGGAATCCGAACATTGAGAAAATATCATCCACCAAGGGTTTCTGAAAATCGAGAAACGGGTCTTCAGAATAAGTGACAGAAATCTCCTCCTCCAAGTGTCACGGCTGTGAGATCTATGCTTGTTCAATTGAAGCCAAACATGGTCACCAACTTCAAAAAAAATGAGATACTCAAAGTCCATCATGAAGTGCCTTGAATGTGTTTTCCGGATGTTGAAAATAACTTGAATTTTGGTATGAAGCTTCACCAAATTCTGTACATAGGGAGAAGCTTTGTCTTGCTCATTCTGTTTGTCGTTCAAATGTGGAGTTGGAAGGGCTACTGGAATATCAGAGACTGGATGTCCTCCCTGCTTAAGAACCACATCAATGGCATACTCAGAAGATTTTGTCTCAAGAATGAATGGTTGTAGGTGAGGGGGATCACGTATTGGGGCTCTCCACAAATCAATACACGTTGGCTATATTAGAATTCAAATTGAGCCTCTGAGAACCCAAAGATCGTCAAGCTGAAAAAGGAAAGAACGCGTTCTAATATAGGATTTATTGAGCCAGCTCAATGTCCATTTCTTGGTCTCTCTGAAGGCCCCATTCAAATTGGCCTGTGTAAATGTCCACTGCCCTGGTTTGTGTTCAATACCCTCCATTTTTGGCATAGCAATCCAGTTGCAGTCTATTAGCAAGCTGTTTAAATAATTTGGCAAGTGCATACCTTGGCATGGCATGGCCCAATTTGAACTTTTGGTTAAAGACCCATATCTACAACTACAAGGTTTTGTCTTTGATTACAAAGAAGAAATTGATTGTCCAGTGCCTTTCCACTATTCCATCTTCAACGTCTTACGAAATATTACGGCCCAGCTTGAAGTATATATTTACCGAAGACAAAATAAAAGCAATGCAGACTTGAGATATTAAGAAGTTAGGAAGGCCAAGGGCCAACAGTAAAAGTGAGGAGTTTCTCAAGTTTTCAATTTTACATGATTATTGTAAATATCAAATGCTCATGATATAATAAATTTAAGTTTAATACCAATTCAATCTTATGTAACCAATTTTTTAAAAAATAGAGAAAGCAGGCAAACTAACCAATGCTAGAGTGCCGGAAAAGGTGGAGGAAGCGTTTGGGGTCGAGGCGAGGAAGATCGCAATCCCATGGCTGCCAATGCCACTCCAACATCTCTTTCGCATTCCACTTGCCGTTAGAAATGCAATTCCATCCCTTGAAGATGTCCTTGCACTTTTCATCGTATCTCTTCGCTCTCGCATTTTCCTTGCCGACACGAACCCAACTCCCCCGCGAATAGTTACAGCCCTTATTCCATTCTCTCTCTATCTCTTGCGGCATCCAATTATTCACCTGAACTTCGCTTTCCCGCCTCAACTTCAAATTTCCTGATTGCGAGAAAATGAGCAGCAATACCGTGAAGAATATCAAAACTAGTGATGCGGCTTTACATGACATAAATATCGATTTCTTATTTTGTTCCTTTCCAGCCATTTCGTTACTTCTTCTGTCACAACGAGATCATCGTCGTCGTCAACATATTTTGAGAATGAGCACGATCGTCCAATGTTGTAAGCATCTCTATTGTTGAGGAATGTCTGGCTTAAGGATTTCGCACTTCCGCCCATGTATTAATTTCTTCGTTGGTTTAGAGGTCGTTTTGTAAGGCTGTATCTCGAATTTTTCTTCCGCACTCTGTACTTTTTATATAAAACAAACGGATGTAAACAAGTGTTATATTAATTGTAGATTTCAATGCAAGGATAGCAAATAAGCAAGCTAACATTTTAGAAGGTAATGAAGATATTGAGATTAATCCTCTTTGGATGTAGAAGAGGAAAATCAGCAGTGGATTAAGACTTCTGAAGATGAGCATGGGGCTATCACGCAATATGGAGAAGAGTTGTTAGGTCTTTGTAGCATATACAATTTGATTATTTGCAATGGGATGAACAAATGGAAAAATTCAGGAAAGTATACATGGAGAAGAGTTGTTAGGTCTTTGCAGCATATACAACTTGATTATTTGCAATGGGATGAACAAATGGAAAAATTCATGAAAGTATACATGGAGAAGAGTTGTTAGGTCTTTGCAGCATATACAACTTGATTATTTGCAATGGGATGAACAAATGGAAAAATTTAGGAAAGTATACATGCAAAACATATAAGGGACAAAGTGTAATAGACTATGTAATATGCTCACATAATTACATACCAAAAATAGAGGAGCTAGAAGTGGAAGATTCTCCAGTGGAACTTAAGTCAGATCACAACCCAATTGTTATGAAACTTCGAATGCATGGAGACAAACCAAGGGAAAAACACTTGCAAGGCAATCAAAATAAATATCCTCACAAGGGAAACATTCTCTTAACAGATGAAAATCGGCAAAATTTTAGAGCAGTATTAAATAACAAGTTACAGGAAAGGGAAGAACTACCTCACAGTAGCAGAGATTACAGTAAGAGTGAATGGTTAATGCACGTTATTCAAGAAGCTCTAAACAAATGCAAGAGAGCTAAACCTAAAAAAATTTAACAGTTATTCAAGAAGCTTTAAACAAATGCAAGAGAGCAAAACCTAAAAAGAAAGAAAGGAATAGCTTCCCAACCAACCCATGGTTCGATGAAGATTGCAAAAAAATGTGAAGATTACTAAAGGAACCAACGGGTAAAACAAGAGCAAACAAAAAAACATATGAGAAACTGGTAAGGGCAAAAAAAAAGAATACACTAGAACAAGGAGGAAAGAATTGATTTACTTAGGGAAGCATGAACCAAAGAAATTTTGGAAGGAACTAAGCGTGAAAAGGATGCAAACTAAAAATAACATAACAAGTAGTCAAAATTCGTATCAACATAGTAACCAGTAGGAGACACCCCCTACTATCATTGTCAAGAAAGAACTTTTCACAATTGAAGACATTATTCAAGGGATAAAAAAGAAAGCAAGGTAAAGCCCATGACATAGACAATCTTCAAGCAGAGCATATAAAATGGGGGGTAGATATCCTGGCACCGCAAATCAAAGAAATTTTCAATGAGGTCATACAAAATGGCTTCCCTACCGAGTGGACAACTAGCTTGACCATTCCTTTGTTTAAAAGTGGAGATGTAAATAATCCCTCAAACTATCGAACTATCATGATCAACCCTCTCTTTGCAAAGTTGTTTGGGAGTATGATAGAGCGTAGGATCAACATATGGGCGAAAGAAAAGGGAAAGAGAGCAAAGGGGCAAGCAGGTTTTAGGCCCAAGCACTCAACTATTGATCATTGTATCACGCTCGGACACATAGTGGAAAAAATATGGGACAAAAAGAGGAGGCTTTTTGTTGTTTTGTAGACTTCAAAAAGGCATTTGACACAAGTGCCAAGGAAAAAATTATGGAGCAGAATGGAAGAGCTAGAGGTTCCAATTCACTACAAGGCAGCAGTTCACAGACTATATGAGCATGTAAAGGCTAGAATCAGAACACAGGAAGGGTTATCTGAATGTTTTGGTAGTGACATAGGTGTCAAACAAGGTTGCCCTCTATCTCCGACCTTATTTGGGTTGTACATTGACAAGTTAGAAGAATGGATAAACAAATTTGGGGGAGAGGGTGTGCATTTAGCCAAATATGTGGTAAAACTCCTCATGTATGCAGATGATGTAATTCTTGTGGCCAAAACAGCCAAAGATCTAGAAGATCACCTTCAAGCTCTAGAACTCTTTTGTAAAGAAGTTGGGATGCAGGTGAACACGAGCAAAACAAAAATTATGATTTTTTCAACAAAAAAGAAGAAGCAACAACTCAAATTTCAGTTTGCAGGAGAACCGCTTGATGTAGTAGTAGAATACAAATACCTGGGCATAGACTTTCATGACAAACTTAATTGGAATACATGTAGGATGAAAAGAACTCAAAGTGGTTGGAGAGCACTATATGCACTTCAAAACAGGTGTAGGAATGCCGAGTTGTGGGACCGGAAGACCACCAAGGTCTTATTTGGCCTACTTGTTACACCGGTTCTATTGTATGGTTGCGAGGTGTGGGCTAGTGGCACAACAAATGCAAAATGGAGGCAAATAGAAAGGATTCAAAAATATCTAATCACAAACTTTCTCAAAATTAAGGCCACAACCCCTTATGAAATTATTCTAGCTGAAACTGGAATGTTCCCTTTAGAAGCAATTGCTATGACCAAGTTGTTATGTTACTTGAAAAAAACAGAAAACATGAAAGATGATAGATGGCCTAGGGCAGCTAGGGACGAAGAGTTGCATAGGCGAAAGAATACATGGATGAAACAAAATCAGAAATGGATGAAACGTTGGGAAATCAACATAAATGAATGCCCAAATGTCAACAAAGACATAAAAAATTATGTGAATGAAAAGTTCAGAAGTGGAATGTGGAAAAATGCAAGCAGGAAAAGACAATATTATATTGCAAATTTTAACCCAACGTATGACCACAAGGAAAAAAGCGTATATAGGCGCTGAAATCAAGTGGAAGGAAAAAATACTCATTGCTCAGATAAGGACTAGCTCTCATAGGCTTAGATGTGAAACAGGGAGATGGACAACGCCCAAAGAACAATGGGAAGAAAGGATATGTACTCTATGCAACACAGGGGCAGTAGAGACAGAGGAACACTTCATCTATAAATGCCCGAGTTTTTCAGATATCCGTGACAAATACAAAGAAACACTTGGGAACGAGTTTATGGCAGATTTATTTGAAGACAATAAAATAAAAAAAGTTGGGGAATTGCTAACACAAATCAGCAGGAGAAGGAACAACCTTCTCAAAGATATTAAAGATCATATGATATGATTTGAGTAATTGTACTTCCATATTTGAGGTCCCATAGACCATATTTGGGTCTCGTGGACGTAATTAAAATCTTTCATTCATTCATTCTAACGATCACAACCAAAAAATTATAGGTGATTTAAGGTTATAGTTATTTTTTAAAAATTATAAAATAAATTGATGTGAATATGTATTTAATTTGTTATATTTGTTGTATTTAATTTGTTATATTTGTCAATTTTCAAAGAGAAGATTAATGTTCAAATTTTGTTAAGTTATATTTGTTTTTTTAATTGTTAGATAGAAGCAGGTTATTGAATAGGACAAAGAGTCCATAGGCCATAAGGAACAATCCTCATAAAACATGTTGTTTATTGAATATGTGTTTCTTCAACCAAATTTCGAATTATTATAGTATTTAGAGCAATATTAAATAACAAGTTATAGAAAAGGGAAGAACTACATCACAGTAGTAGAGATTACAGTAAGAGTGAATGGTTAATGCACGTTATTCAAGAAGCTCTAAACAAATGCAAGAGAGCTAAACCTAAAAAGAAAGAAAGGAATAGCTTCCCAACCAACCCATGGTTCGATGAAGATTGCAAAAAAATGCGAAGATTACTAAAGGAACCAACGGGTAAAACAAGAGCAAACAAAAAAGCATATGAGAAACTGGTAAGGGCAAAAAAAGAATACACTAGAACAAGGAGGAAAGAATTGATTTACTTAGGGAAGCATGAACCAAAGAAATTTTGGAAGGAACTAAGCGTGAAAAGGATGCAAACTAAAAATAACATAACAATTAATCGGTGGTTGGAGTATTCAAAACAATTGTATCAAGTAGTAAGTGTAGTAATCAACAGGAGACACCCCCTACTATCATTGTCAAGAAAGAAATTTTCACAATTGAAGACATTATTCAAGGGATAAAAAAGTTAGCAATTGGTAAAGCCCGTGACATAGACAATCTTAAAGCAGAGCATATAAAATGGGGGGTAGATATCTTGGCACCGCAAATCAAAGAAATTTTCAATGAGGTCATACAAAATGGCTTCCCTACCGAGTGGACAACTAGCTTGACCATTCCTTTGTTTAAAAGTGGAGATGTAAATAATCCCTCAAACTATCGAACTATCATGATCAACCCTCTCTTTGCAAAGTTGTTTGGGAGTATGATAGAGCGTAGGATCAGCATATGGGCAGAAGAAAAGGGAAAGAGAGCAAAGGGGCAAGCGGGTTTTAGGCCCAAGCACTCAACTATTGATCATTGTATCACGCTCAGACACATAGTGGAAAAAATATGGGACAAAAAAGAGGAGGCTTTTTGTTGTTTTGTAGACTTCAAAAAGGCATTTGACACAGTGCCAAGGAAAAAATTATGGAGCAGAATGGAAGAGCTAGAGGTTCCAATTCACTACAGGGCAACAATTCACAGACTATATGAGCATGTAAAGGCTAGAATCAGAACACAGGAAGGGTTATCTGAATGTTTTGGTAGTGACATAGGTGTCAAACAAGGTTGCCCTCTATCTCCGACCTTATTTGGGTTGTACATTGACAAGTTAGAAGAATGGATAAACAAATTTGGGGGAGAGGGTGTGCACTTAGCCAAATATGTGGTAAAACTCCTCATGTATGCAGATGATGTAATTCTTGTGGCCAAAACAGCCAAAGATCTAGAAGATCACCTTCAAGCTCTAGAACTCTTTTGTAAGGAAGTTGGGATGCAGGTGAACACGAGCAAAACAAAAATTATGATTTTTTCAACAAAAAGAAGAAGCAACAACTCAAATTTCAGTTTGCAGGAGAACCGCTTGAGGTAGTAGTAGAATACAAATACCTGGGCATAGACTTTCATGACAAACTTAATTGGAATACATGTAGGATGAAAAGAACTCAAAGTGGTTGGAGAGCACTATATGCACTTCAAAACAGGTGTAGGAATGTCGAGTTGTGGGACTGGAAGACCACCAAGGTCTTATTTGGCCTACTTGTTACACCGGTTTTGTTGTATGGTTGCGAGGTGTGGGCTAGTGGCACAACAAATGCAAAATGGAGGCAAATAGAAAGGATTCAAAAATATCTAATCACAAAATTTCTCAAAATTAAGGCCACAACCCCTTATGAAATTATTCTAGCTGAAACTGGAATGTTCCCTTTAGAAGCAATTGCTATGACCAAGTTGTTATGTTACTTGAAAAAAATAGAAAACATGAAAAATGATAGATGGCCTAGGGCAGCTAGGGACGAAGAGTTGCATAGGCGAAAGAATACATGGATGAAACAAAATCAGAAATGGATGAAACGTTGGGAAATCAACATAAATGAATGCCCAAATGTCAACAAAGACATAAAAAATTATGTGAATGAAAAGTTCAGAAGTGGAATGTGGAAAAATGCAAGCAAGAAAAGACAATATTATATTGCAAATTTTAACCCAACGTATGACCACAAGGAAAAAGCGTATATAGGCGCTGAAATCAAGTGGAAGGAAAAAATCCTCATTGCTCAGATAAGGACTAGCTCTCATAGGCTTAGATGTGAAACAGGGAGATGGACAACGCCCAAAGAACAATGGGAAGAAAGGATATGTACTCTATGCAGCACAGAGGCAGTAGAGACAGAGGAACACTTCATCTATAAATGCCCGAGTTTTTCAGATATCCGTGACAAATACAAAGAAACACTTGGGAACGAGTTTATGGCAGATTTATTTGAAGACAGTAAAATAAAAAAAGTTGGGGAATTGCTAACCCAAATCAACAGGAGAAGGAACAACCTTCTCAAAGATATTAAAGATCATATGATATGATTTGAGTAATTGTACTTCCATATTTGAGGTCCCATAGACCATATTTGGGTCTCGCGGACGTAATTAAAATATTTCATTTCATTTCACAACTCTACCTTCGTTGAATTCAAATTTTGAACCTCTTAGTATTTGTTGTTAAGTCTATTTAAGCTATTAAGACAATAAAGATATAAAAGTCTATGTAGAAAAAATTAAAAAGAGAAACTGTCGTGACTTTGATAGGTTCAACTTATAAAGTAATATAAAATAAAATAAAGGGCGAGTGAGTAGTTGTCGATTCCTCTATGTATAAAAAAAAAGTGAGTGCATACTCGAGTTGGTGTGAGATGGTCAGTTGAGAAATGTGATCCGTATGGTGCAGATCCACGAAATCACACTGGTTTACTATAAACCCTTTGGCCCCCAAGGACTAGTGGATTGGTAAGTGCTTGTCTGGCTAAGCATTTACCAATAAGAGACCTGGGTTCAAACCTTGGGGTGCTAGTTAACAAATGTGGCTAGGTGGATTGGTAAGTGCTTGTTTGGCTAGGCATTTACCAATAAGAGACATGGGTTCAAACCTTGGGGGTGACAGTTGAGAAAAGTGATCTGTATGGTGCAAATCCATGCAACTCAAGTTCAAATCACATTGGTTTACCATAAACCCTTTGGCCCCCAAGGGCTACGTGGATTGGTAAGTGCTTGTGTGGCTAGGCATTTACCAATAAGAGACTTGGGTTCAAACCTTTGGGGTGCCAATTGAGAAACGTGATCCGTATGGTGCGGATCCACGCAACTCCGATACAAATCAAAGTGATTTACCATAAACCCTTTGACCTCCAAGGGTTAGGTGGATTGGTAACTGCTTGTCTAGCTAGGCATTTACCAATAAGAGACCTGGGTTCAAACCTTGGAGGTGCTAGTTGAGAAACATGATTCGTATGGTGCAGATCCACACAACTCCGGTTCAAATCACATTGGTTTACCATAAACCCTTTCGCCCCTAAGGGCTAGGTGGATTGGTAAGTGCTTTTTTGGTTAGGCATTTACCAATAAGAGACCTGGGTTCAAACCTTAGGGTGCCAAAGGTAGTAGTCTAGGCATTTACCAATAAGATACCTAGGTTTAAACCTTGGGGGTGCCAATTTGCAAAGGTAGTAGTCTAATCTAAATCCTTTGAGTGTGCACCAAACCGACAATGATAGTACGAACACCGAGCGATCGGTGGTCTCCCTCTCATGCTGGGTCAACAACAATGAGAAGAATATGCTTGTTGGGAGCAACTATGTGGTTTGAACCCTACACTTGTCAGTTACAAAAAATAGTGTGTTTGTAACCAACTCCCCTCTCTTTATAGAGACGAATTGGCTTGTTGGGAGTAGTCCACGTGGTTGAACCCTGCACTTGTCAATTACTAAAAACAATGTGACTATAACCAACTCATCTCTATATATAATAAAATAAAAAAACATGTAGATGAGTAACATAAAAAAGTATGTATAATAACAAATATCAAATAAGAGCGCCTGTAGTGGTTAGGGCTTTGGCCTTTCTTTGGGAAGGCCCAAGATTCAAATCATTGCATACCTAGAAGGGAATAGGCTAGATGGTAGCAGTCGAGTGACTGTCGTTTGGCTACCCCAACTCGATGCCTTGGAGGGTCGGGGGTGCTTTACCCAACGAGCTTAAGGTTTATAGAGACAACCCATTCATGGAGTTATTGATTTCCCTATGAATAAAAAAACAAATATCAAATAAAAGCCCCCAAGGTTAGGTAGATTGATAGTTGCTTGTCTGGCCAAGCACTTACCACAATAAATAAATAAATAAATATATAATAAAATAAAAACATGTAGATGAGTAACATAAAAAAGAGCCCCAAGGGTTAGGTGGATTGGTAGTTGTTTGTCTGACCAGGTACTTACCAAGAAGAGACATGGGTTCAAACTTTAAGGGTGCCAATTTGCAAAGGTAGTAGTCTGCTTTTAATCATCTAAGTGTGTGTTAGACCGACAATAACGGTATGAATTCTGAGCGACTGGTGGTCTCTCCCTCATGCCAAGTCAACGACAATAAGTTGGAATAGGCTTGTTGGGAGCAACCCCTATGGTTGATCCCTACACTTGATAGTTATAAATATAGTGTGGTTGTAACCAACTCCCTTGTGTATCTAAAAAATAAATGTCAAATAAGAAGCAAAAATCTAAAAAACTAATATCAAATAAGAAGCAAAGATGACAAAAAGATTAATTGAATAAATGAAAGAGACTTAAATAAAAAGAATATGTACCTAAAGTAAAAAAACAATTTATCTTAAAATGCATAGTTGAAATAACTATACCATCCAATAATGTTTTTTTTTTTTGAATTTACATGGTGGAATCGGTAGCCGCCACGAATCCGGGCAGGCTGTCCAGCTTTTATGGCCGCCATAGTATTCTGCGTTGTCCGCCCTAGAAGCCGCCACACAGATCTTCGCGTAGTCCGCCCCTATAACCACCATGCCACAATCATTTTAAACCTTTTACGCCGCTGAAAACACCAGGAAAGGGACAAGCATTCAGTCCGGCGATACCATCCAATAATGTTACTAATACCCTTATTTATTTAAAAATAAAATAAAAAAACATACATTAAATAATTAATTTGATACATTAATAAAAAAAAAAAAAAAAACATAAAGCTATAAAAAAAAAAAAAAAAAACTTAAAGCTAAGAACTAATAATAAAACATTAATTTAAAAAAAAACAATGATTCAACTTTAATTTTTTTATATATACTTCTTTTAAGAAAATAAGAAAGATAGCATGTTGTATTTGATGGTGAACCTTTGTTGTTCCACATGTTATTTTGACGAGGTAAATGTTAAAAGCCTTCCGTTCCACTCTATTCTTCTTTTATGATGCTATAACTCTCACGTTGTGGAAATAAGACAAATACTTATATAGACAAACGTGCCTAATCAATATAAAACTTTTGATAGAATAGAATAAAAATGAGATATCATAATAGTAAAAGTATTGGGTTTTGTTAAGATTCAAATTTAATTTATAAGAAGGATGAATTTTATATGCCTCAATTTTTTAATTTATTCAAAAAAAATATTGAAATAACTTTATACGAATACAAAATTATAAATATTATTATTTAATATATTTAATTTTTTATATTAAAAATTAAGATTTTCAAAGTCTAATTAAATTTCGAGGTTGATTATGATAATAAGTGTTCTTACTCTCTATATAGGTGTTGTAGGTGAGTTGGAGAGGAGAGGGAAATCCTTCAAGAGAGGTCCCAGGTTCAAATCTCCACCCTACCAAAAAGCTGAATTGGGTATCCAAAATCCAATTGATAATGTTGGTGTAGGCAGGGTCGGGTGCGACTCCGGATGACTTTGACGGTGTAGAACCCCTTGTTCGTACCCCTTGTTCGTGGTCTCTCAGACCAAGGCGGCCCGCAAAAAAAAAGTGTTATTACTTTCTCTGCTTTTGAAATAGTTAATGCTAAGTCTATTGTTAAAGTATATAAAAAAAACTAATCTATATATTATTTTTTTAATTAGAGATTTGACGGTGTAGAACCCCCTGTTCGTATCCCTTGTTCGTGGTCTCTCAGACCAAGGCGGCCCCGCAAAAAAAAAGTGTTATTACTTTCTCTGCTTTTGAAATAGTTAATGCTAAGTCTATTGTTAAAGTATATAAAAAAAACTAATCTATATATTATTTTTTTAATTAGAGATTTTTAATTACGTTTGCAAGACCCAAAACATGGTTTATGGGACCTCTAAATATGGAAACACAATTATTCAAATCATATTACCATTAATATTCTTGAGAAGGTTGTTCCTTCTCCTACTGATTTGGGTTAGCAACTCCCCAACTTTTTTTATTTTATTGTCTTCAAATAACTGTCATAGACCCTTTTCCAAGCGTTTCTTTGTAGTTGTCACGGATGTCCAAAAAACTCAAGCATTCAAAGATGAAATGTTCCTCTATCTCTATTGCCCTTGTGCTGCATAGAGTACATATCCTTTCTTCGCATTGTTCCTTGGGCATTGTCCATCTCCCTGTTTCACATCTAAGCCTATGAGCGCTAGTTCTGATCTGAGCAATGAAGATTTTTTTCCTCCACTTAACTGCAACGCCTATATATGCTTTTTCCTTGTGGTCATACGGTGGGTTAAACTTTGCAATATAGTATTGTCTTTTCTTGCTTGAATTTTTCCACATTCCACTTCTAAACTTTTCATTCACATAGCTTTTTATGTCTTTATTGAAATTTGGACATTCATTTATGTTGATTTCCCAACGTTTCATCCATTTCTGGTTTTGTTTCATCCATGTGTTCTTCCGCCTATGTAGATCTTCATCTCTAACTGCCTTAGGCCATATGTTGTTTTTCATGTTTTCTATTTTTTTCAAGTAACATAACATCTTGGTCATAGCAAAAGCCATATGTTGTTTTTCATGTTTTCTATTTTTTTCAAGTAACATAACATCTTGGTCATAGCAATTGCCTCTATAGGGAACATTCCAGTTTTAGCTAGAATAATTTCATAAGGGACTGTGGTCTTAATTCTAAGAAAATTTGTAATTAAACGTTTTTGAATCCTTTCTATTTGCCTCCATTTTGTATTTGTCATGCCACTCACCCACACCTCACAACCATACAACACAATTGGTGTAACAAGTAGACCAAATAAGACCTTGGTGGTCTTCCAATCCCACAACTCGACATCCCTACACTGTTTTTGAAGTGCATATAGCACTCTCTAACCACTTAGAGTTATTTTCATCCTACATGTATTCCAATTGAGTTTGTCATGAAAGTCTATGCCTAGGTATTTGTATTCTACCACTACCTCAAGAGGTTCTCCTGCAAACTGAAATTCGAGATGTTGCTTCTTATTTTTTGTTGAAAAAATCATGATTTTTGTTTTGCTTGTGTTCACCTACATTCCAACTTCCTTACAAAAGAGTTCTAGATCCCGAAGGTGATCTTTTAGATCTTTAGTTGTTTCGGCCACAAGAATTACATCATCTGCATACATGAGGAGTTTTACCACATATTTGGCTCAGTACACACCCTCTCCCCCAAATTTTTTTATCCATTCTTCTAATTTGTCAATGTACGACCCAAATAATACCGAAGATATAGGGTAACCTTGTTTGGCGCCTATGTCACTCCTAAAACCCTTCCTCCATTCTGATTCTAGCCTTTACATGCTCATATAATTTGTAAATTGCTGCCCTGTAGTGAATTGAAACCTCTAAATCTTTCATTCTGCTCCATAATTTTTTCCTTGGCACTGTGTCAAATGCCTTTTTAAAGTCTACAAAACAACAAAAAGCCTCCTCTTTTTTGTCCATGTGATCGCAAGGATTTAAGCCACCTATATATTTTTATAAATGTTGTATTTTAATTTTAACTTTTATTTGTTTCCATTGCACTTGATATATATATATATATTCCTTCTATTTTTCTTTCGGTCACTTCTATTTATTTTTTACATTTGAGTTGGTGCAGTATCTTGTATTTGATGTTTTGATTTATTCATGTATAATTTTTATTAATAAAAAAAATTCTTATTATATTTTTTTTGTCATTTATTTATATTTATTTTTCACTCTTTTTTAAGATAGCTTCAAAGGTGAGTGGTAGTGTTTTTTTAAGATTATTTCTATAAGTAAAGTACTTATTTTTGTTATTAAGTATTTCATACAGAACAAAAGTTTTATTTTTGTTTATTATCTAACATTTTTGAATCTCATCTATATGTTTCCATTTTAACTTTGATTTGATATTAGCATGTACTTACATTGATAAAGTATTGTTGTCACCATCAATAACTCGAATAAGATTCATATAGTGTGTCACTTCCATAATTTTGCTTCTTAAATATTATTTTGTAGTGCAAAGAGTCCTTTGCATCACCTAAAATTATTTTCATTCTATATGATTCTAAACTACGTTTGTTATTAAAATTCATCTTAAGATATTTGTACTTTGCTACTTTTTCAAAGAGATCCTCTCAAAATAAAAAGTTATTTATTTATCTTTTGGTAGAGAAAGTAAAGATCTTAGTTTTTTTGCATTCACTTATGTGTATATTTCCTTGTAATAAGAATTAAATACTCTCATGATGCATGTGTTATCCTTGTAATAAAAATGAGATCATCCATAAACAAAAGAAGCTTCAACGCATATATGCCCAATTAGAGACCGTCCCTAAATTTTGAATCTAACCATTCTTTTAAGTTGTTAATATGTAAATCAAATAAAGTAGGGGATAGTAGACAACATTGTTTGACTCCTTTCACTTCAAAATAATTTTAACATACTTTCTTGTGTTCTAATTTTGGCTTGAACCTCCTCACAAATTCTATGATATGTTTTTGAAAAATAATTTGAAAAACTTATATTAAAACTAAGATCATTTACAAGTTAGGATGAGACTCCTCCTAGCCTTAGCCAACAAGAACACCTGTTTACAATAGTAAAAGAATATTGGCATTGGAGCCAAATATCCTAAACCATATTTCTATAATGGTTGTCCACATGTTTACAATAGTAAAATAAGATCTACATTAGAGCCAAATCTCCTAAACCATATTTCTACAATGGTTGTCCAAATTAGCTAAACACTGAATTTGCTCACCAACTTGCCTAATCCTCTCATCCTCAATAGCCAAGAACCTTACCTCCTTCTTAGTACCCATCTTAGCCAAGAATTCTACCACTTTATTTAGATCTCTACTCACATAAACTGGAATCACATCATCTAATTCCCTCCACAATTCCTTAATTTGGGTGACAAGAATCCTCAACCTCCATGTCTTCAAAGTAAAGTTCCTCGTACAATCCAGAGCTCCTACCAATATTTAAAAATCTAATTCTAGGATTTTCCTCTTGTAACCTTGTCTTACTGCCCATATAGAAGCATATTTGATAGCTAAGGTTTATGCTTCATTGTTTGTGGCCCTTCCCCGACCTTGCAATTCCCAATAGAGCGCTATCCCAACATGATTCTTGTAAACCACTCTAATTCTAGCTCTACCTGAATTGCCTTTTGCAGCTCCATCGATATTAATTGTAATCCAGCCTTTTGGGGATGGTTTCCAACTAACTTTGTCCTACCCCTCTTGCATTTCAGATTCCTTCTCCATCATTCCTATATTAGCTTGAATTCCCTCTTTAGCAGACACTGCCACATTTTTTATGACTTTGCTTCAAATGACCTGCCAAACACTATCTAAGGATAAAAGGTTTCTCTAAAAAATGTTTTATTTCTCTCCAACCATACTTACCACAAAATGAAGTGTAATCCACGCTTCCAACTGATACAAAGAGCTTTAGATTTAAATCTAGCCCTCTTCCATCTTTCCCAAATATTAATCCGATTCAAATCATCATTGGATTGAATTTTATAAGATAAAAACCATCGCTTCTAGATTTGGCATATGAATGGACACTTAAACATAAAATGGTCAAATATTTCCTTGCTCTTGTAGCATAAAACACATTGATATGGACCAAAAATTCCTCTACATATTAGATTATCAAAAGTACAAATTCCATTGTGCATGAATTGTCAGGCAAAGAAGTTTACTTTTGGTCAACCCTTGGACTGCCAAAATTTTCTCCAATGCTCAACTTAATATGCATGAGGACGATGTTTTGGAAGGATCTTATCATATTCATCCTTCACTATGTAGACTCCAAGACTCTCATATCCCTAAGCTGATTCATCCTCCTCATCTCTACCTATGAGAAATATTTCTACCAAGATTTTAGTCATAATGGGTGTCAATTCCGAAGGGATTGGAATTGGCCACTCGTCCAACTTCTTAAACTACTTAAATTATAATCCCCTAGCTAACTAGTGTTGGAATAAATTTCAATATGGTTCCAACCCCTGCTTTTCATGGCTATTTTTATTGGTTGTAGTTTTGGGAATTCGACAATGATAGGTAGGTATTGATCCCATGAATTTTCTAAAATTGTGCCTTCTCCCCTCTCTCCACTTTCCAAAATAATCCATCTTTCACTACCTTAAATCCTAACTTTGGAGCTTGCCACACTAAGGATCCATTACCATCCAAAGGGAAACGACTCACCTCATTCGAGTTCACCTGTCCCAAATATTTACTAGTTAAAACTCTATTGAATAAAGAAGTTGGTTGGGAGGTCCACCTCAAATAAAGCTTTTCAGCCAAAAATTTATTATTTAACTCTGATCTCCTCAATCCCAAACCTCCTTTTACCTTAGGCTGACTTACTTTCTCCCAACCTATTAAGGCCCATTTGCTCTCCCCCTTTACTTCTCCCTATAAAAAAATATAGCCATTTAATCTAACTCTTTTCATATGGTATGTGGGGTAACAAGGATAGAAAAATTATAAATTGACATGGCTTGAATGACTGTCTGTAAAACTTTTAATCTACCCCTAAGACCAACGATTAATTATTTCTTTGATATAATCCAAAATAATCCTCCACATATCTTTTTTTAGTTTTTTAAAATGCAAAGGGACCCCCAAATATACCACTAGGAGAGAAGTCCTCGTAAATTCCAAGATCTCTAAAAAAAATTTCTTAAGCCTTTGACCAAGATTGGAAAATACCACTTTGGATTTTTTATCATTGATGACTTGGTTCGTGGCCCTAATGTAAACAATAAGAATATCTTTATTCATTCTTACTTCCCTAAAGTTGGCCACTCCCACCAATATTGTGTCATCCATAAATTGTAGGCGAGTCAAAACCTCCTCACCCACCTTGATACATGTTAGAAAATCTTATCTTCTCCTCAAGATGAGTCTACCCAAGCCTTCAACCAATATGAGAAATATATAATGGGAATAAGGATATCCTTGACGAAGGCCTCGAGTAACTCTAAACGGTTGTGAGGGAAGGCCTTTGATTAATATTGTATATGTCGAAGTAGAAACATCACTCATGACCCATTCTATCCAATCTTGAGAGAAACCGAAGGTTGCCATCATCCTTGTCAAGAAGCTCCACTCCACCCTATCATAAGCCTTTGATATATCCTATTTTATAAATATTTCCCTATTGCCAATTTTTTGCATCGAGTGGATTGCCTCCAAAGATAGAACCACACCATCCAAGATTTGCCTACCCTTTACAAAATCCCCTTGCTCTGAGGAGATAATGCTTTGTAGGAGAGGTTTTAGTCACTCATCCATTACCCTCATGATTATTTTATATATGACATTGCATAAGGCAATAGGTCTATAATCTGAAATATGCACCCTTCCTCCCCTTTTGGAATTAAGGCAATGAATGTATGATTTAATGTTTTAAGCATTATTTTACTACCTTTGGACTCTTCTATAAGTAAAAGGAGCAACCAAAGCTAGAACAAGCTAAGAAAATCAAGAGTATCCTAGGAAGCAAGATTTGAAAAATTTATGGTATCCATTAGTAACCAAAAGGAAAAGATAAGAAACAACTAAGTTGTACCAAAAAAAGTTCAAGGAGCCAATACAAAAGTATTAAGAGTTGCCAAAAGTTTTCAAATACAATATAGTTAAAAAACTAAAGAGGAATCCTTCATGCAAAAGCATGTATGATGTATTATTTATCCCCAAAAAAATTGAATTGCTTAGGGTATCATTAGAAAATGTCACTTCAGAAGGACTATTATGCCTAAATCTAAAATTGGCTTAGGATCAACAAATCCCAAGAATGGGTAAAAACTAACTACCACCTTTTTATGTCCCTACATATGGAAGATTGGATGGTACGTAATTGCATGGTTGATTTTGGAGTGGCTACTACTATCATGCCAAAGTTGGTTTTTGAAATAAGGGAAATGGAATACACCTTGTCAAGTTCTAGAGAACTGTAGTCAATGGTACCCTAGCCTAGATAGTTGGGGTGATCAAAGATATACCAATGGTGCTACACCTGGTGCCAAAATTTATAGTAATCCAAGAAGTGTTAGTAGTAGACCTCCACCAATACTTCAATTTATGCCTCTCTGGGGAATTCATGGCCAAGTTGGGTAGATATTTGTCCTTAGATTATTCTCATATGGTTATACCTCACAAAGGAAGAAAGGAAAGAATCCATATGGAAAAACCTTGCCCATACCACATTGAGAAAATTTAAGGAGAAAGTATTAACCTAGTTGAAGATGATTCAGACTACCTTGAAAGGGTGACTAAATACCTACAAATGGAGGATGGATTATCTTAAGGACTTTAATGTAGTGATAATTATTGGATTAGGGACTTATTGCACAACAAGATCATATAATCAGAAGCTCTTAACTATCTCAAATCAATAGCTCTAGAAAATAAAGATATAAAAACTTTACTTTGATGGAGTTAGATGCAAAAATGGATCTGAAGCCAGAGTGGCCTTAATTTTCCCTTCAAAAGGAATTAAATTTTTTTCATACAGGCTAACCTGGATCTGCACTAATAATGTTACTAAGCATGAAGCTATATACTCGGGTTTGTTGAAAGCTTAAAGAATGGAAAATAAGATTCTCTCAATTTATGGTGATTCAAAATTATTGTTAAATTAGGTCACAAAAAAATGCAGTAGCAAGCACCACTACCTTAAGGCTTACCATAATAGAGTTTGGGATCTTTTGAAAAGCTTTGAGGCAATCAATATAAAAGCAATACCTAGAATTGAAAACATGCTAGTTGATGGATTGGCATCACAAGGAGAACATTTTAATCCTATTTTTATAATTGGAGAAAGTTAAAAGGAGTTAAACTAGCCTTCAAACCATTAGTCCCATATAAAGATATCTTCTGGTAGGTATTTGATAATGATGAGCAAATAGTAAACTTCTTAACTTGAGAAACTATATATGCAACTTAGACAAAAGAAATTTAAGATCATATTGATCAAGAGGATGTGATATAGTTGAAAAATAATCATATTCCTAAAGTACTAATTATCCTAGAAATCCTATTTAATAATAGCTACCAAATCACAAGCCGAAGAATGAACATTTATTAGGTAGAGTTCAAGGAATTCCAAATTGAGTTGGAAAAAATATTAAAGGTTGGAATGAGGTGTACATAAAAAGAGATAAATGAGTTTATTCCATTAAGAAAATAATATGGAGATATAATAGCTTAGATCTATGATGATATCAAAGTATACAATAGGGTAGTCATCCAACACACCATAGAATTATTGCCCAATGTTAAGCCATTTAGGCAAAAGAAAAGTCTAGTGAATCCAAAAATTGAGGCCTTCATGAAATAATAATTGTTGAAGTTGCTCAATGCAAAGTTTATAATGAGTCAAGCACTCTAAATGGGTGGCTAACTTGGTCCTCATCTAGAAAAATAAAGGAGATATCCAACTATATGTAGAGTTCAAGAATATGAATAAGGCCTCCTTAAAGGATCATTATC
Organism: Wollemia nobilis; assembly: GCA_028583015.1. NCBI lineage: Eukaryota > Viridiplantae > Streptophyta > Pinopsida > Araucariales > Araucariaceae > Wollemia > Wollemia nobilis. The sequence goes on from JAQPPZ010016361.1 coordinate 2,583,914, forward strand.
TACTTTTCCAAATAGATCAAATATTACAAACTATGTTTGGAGTTGAGATATTCTCTCTGTTAGGTGGGTTCTCTAGCTTTCATCCAATTTGGGTTAAGAGTGAGGATCAATACAGAACAACATTCACTACCAAGTAGGGTACATTTGCTTACCATAGAATGCATTTTGGGTTGTCTAATGCTGGGGAAATTTTTTAAAGAGCCATGGATCTTGCTTTTGGAGAATTTGTGAACAAGGAAATTCTCATATATTTGGATGATATGATAGTATTATTGTGTGATAAGAATCAACATATTACTCATTAGAAAATGGTCTCTCAAAGATGATAGGAATTTAGGATTTCCTAGAATCCTAAGAATTCAATCTTTGCAGTACATGAAGGCAAGTTACTGGGGCACATTATTTTAAAGCAAGGGTTAGCCATTGATTTGGACAGTATTAAAGCAATTCCAGCATTGCCCATCCATGAAAAGAAGAAATTTCTATAATCCTTTTTTTAGAAAATAATTTTTATCCAAAAATTCATCTCAAATTTTGCTCAAATAGTCAAGCCCATGATTGAGCTCATATAAAAGGAAGTATCATTCATCTGGTTGCCAGAAAGAAGACAATACTTTGAGAAGATAAATCAAGCAATAGCTCAAGCTCCTATCTTAGTGAATCCATACTACAAGAAAGATTTTGTATTGTACGTATATGGGATAGAAAAAAGTATTGTTGTTGTCCTTACTCAGAAGGATAAAAAGGAGGAAGAACATCCAATTGTCGTCATCATCCATATGTTGCATTCTTATCAAAGGAATTATAACTACATTAAAAGATAGGTATTTGCTCTTATGAGGTCTCTCAAAAAACTTAGACATTACATATCTTGGAGAAATACTCTTGTATATTTGGTGCATCTAGACATTAGAAACTTTGTTTTACAAGGATAATTAGGTGAGAAAAGAGCTGGATGGGTCACAAAGATACAAGAATATGACATTAATCAGAACAAAAAATCTGGTTAGAGGAAGAGATTTATGTGATAACTTATTTCTTGAAGACTACCTCGGGTTAGAGTTTGGAATAAATGATAGGAGCAAAAGCATGGATTGGGTATCAAACATGACCAAATATTTCCATATAGGAATATTTTTAGATAGTATGAATGCTTTATAAAGGATGAGATATAGATTGCAAGCCATGAATTATGTCTTACTTTAGGAGGGCTTATTTTGGAAGAACTTTGATGGTGTCCTTCATTGCATTCGACCTAAAGAAGAAAAAATGTACTAGACAAATTTCATTCAAGTTTTTTTGTGGACATTATTCTATCTAGACTATATCAGTGAAGATACTAAGGACTGGATACTATTGGCCAACCCTATTTGTAGATGCATTCCAATTTGCTAGGACCTATGAAGTATGCCAAAAGTTTATAAGGAAACGAAGGAATGACGCACTCCCCTTGTAGTTAGTAGTTGTACAGAAAGTTTTAAGCAATGGGGAATAAATTTCATTAGAGTAATCAACTCGAATTTATTAGCAAAACATAAATTTATCTTGATAGCAACTAACTATTTCACCAAGTGGTTTGAAGCGATGGCAACCAAAAAAGGTGATAGAGAGACGATGGTCAAATTCTTGGAGAAGCTGATAACAAGATTCAATATTTTGACCACTATTATGACTAATAATAAAAAAAATGGGCTTGCATTCATAGGTGCTAAGGTCTTAAAGTTTGCAAAAAAATATGAAATTTCTTTGAATATGTCATCTAACTACTATCCACAAGGAAATGATGTGGTAGAATCTACAAATAAGAATTTGTTAAGAATTATCAAGAGGATAGTAGAAGAAAACCAAATAAATTGGTACTAAATGAGGTATCAAGCTTTGTGAATTGACCAGATCATAATAAAGAAGGATTTGAAGACATTCATACTCATTGGTCTATAGTAAAGGAAGTTTTATAGCCACTTCACTTGGAATTGCCTATAATGAAGCTATTGAGCAAATGGGATTGCCCAAACATGGATCCAATGGAAATAAATATGACCAAGCTATTTATTTTATAATAATATAGGGAGAAATATTATAACAACTTTTGAAAGCATCAAAACATGGTAAAATGATGGTTTGATAAAAAGGCCTCTCCACCAAAATTTAGAATTAGTGCTTTGGTGTTGTAGACACCCAATTTTGACACACCAACAAAGCAAAAGATACCAAACAAGTCACACACATCATAAAACATCAATCTAGCCCAAACCCAGTAATTTGGGCACCTTTTTCAACCTCTTCCAAATTCACCACCTTGACCAAAAATGCCACTGGCAAATTTGGTAAGCCTCACAAAATCAAATCCTGATAGTCAGATTTGATCCCTGACCAAAATCACCAGTCAGAACCAAAATCACCATTGGAAAATTTGGTCACAAGTGGTGAATTTGGCTAATGGCCAAAATATCTTAGAGCAAGCTAGGGGCACATGGATTCCATCCTTCCACTCCTTGCTTTGACCTTGCACACTCTAGCAACAGATGAGACCTACAAAATTCAAATTAGTCCTAACTAATTTTCCCCCTAATCCTTCCTTCAAAATCTATTTAAACAACCCTTGGGGCAAGGCATAGGAAGGATTCTAAGAGCTAATTAGACTCTGCTAAGATTCTTCTAGCAGCTCTTCTTCTTCAGCATTCTTCATTTTCAAGCATTTTTCATCATTTGCAAGCATTTTTGGAGGCTAGTCAAGCAAGGCAAGGAGGGCTTGGAGGTAAGGAGACCTTCTTGGTGCAAGGGAGAGGCCATTTCTAGGTGATATCACTCCTAGTGTATCTCTCTTCTCCATTACTTTGCTATCCATTTTGCATTTTGTTCTCTTAGCATTAGCCTTGCTAACTTGAATACTTCATTTACTTGCAACTTTCTTTCATTTTCATGCTCTTAATCTTCTTGTGTAGGGTTTATATTTGTTTGTAGGCTTTTACATATTCATTGCAGGTCTTGGTTGAGCATCTACACTCTTATCCAAGCATTCTAACATCTCTTTGCAGGCTTAGTGGAGCTATTCTACTTGCCATCTTCAGTTTTGTTCACTAATCTCTCCATTTTGTAGGGTCATTTTCATGCATTTCTCTTCATAGCACTTAACTACTTGTTGTTCTTTTCATTCATAGTCTTATTTACCTTCATTATCAGCATTCTAATCCTCTCTTTTCATGTCCATGCTCATACATTTTTATTTATCAAGCATTTAGCATTCTTATCTCTCTTTTTCAAGCATATTTAGCTTCATTTTGCTAGTATTTCAAGCATATAAGCATCCTTTCCACCTCCAAACTATTATAGTGGTGGATACAAGGTTATCATTACCTTGTTATCCCACTAATAGTCCTCTTTCAATCACCATTTGCATGCATTCATCTTCTTAGTTTGTTATAGACTTCATTTTATAGCAAATTTTTCATCTATTCATTATATTTGCACTCATTTCTCATTGCTTTTACAAATCTTGCTTAAGTTAGGATTTAATTAAGTTATCTTGTTATATTCCTAACCCTTTCATAACTATTTTCATCCCCTTTTACATCCCCTAAGCTGTTCAAAATAGTCATTGAGAAGTCTTCCCTTGTCTTTTACACTTGCACTCATTTTGATCACAAATTTGTAAAGATTTGTGGTATATTCCATTGAATTCTTGCATCACAACCCTAGAAAATCCTTCTAGCATTACAATCCCACAATTGCATCACAAAAATAATCAAAAACCCATCCAAAATCATCCTTGCAATCATCTCAGCCCTGTTTCAGACCAAAATCGCCAACCACCATAGTAATTGGTAATTTTGGCTCTCTAGAATACATAGACCAAAAATACCACTTAGACCAAAATCACCAATGGTAAATTTGGTAAGCCAATTGGAATTTTTGGTACAACCTTATTTCCATCCAAGGAGGCAAGCATACTCAAATTTTCCAAAAATAAGGGGTCTGATCAACTACCTAGACAAGAAATTCACCTTCTCTAACTCTTAGACAGACCTCCCAAAATAGAAAACCTAATTTTTTTGGTCTTCTTTATGCAGGTACCAAATTCTCTAATCAAGACCAAAATTCACCAATGGCATTTTTGGTTCAAACATCTATAAAGGTAATTAAACCACTTGGCATCACTCTAAACTCTATTTTCAAGCATTTTCATATTTTATTCTCTGTCTATCACTATTTTGCATCTAAAATCACATTTCAATTTGGAAAGTCAAGGAACCCTAATCTAGTTTTAACTTCCTTTACAAAACACATTTACATTGGGTAAAATCAAGGAATATTAGGTCAAAATCTTAATTTCTTTCTCATTTTTACAAGTATCTAGGCAAGGAATCAAAATCATATAGTTGCATTATAGGCTAACTTATCTTTTGCATCATCTCTTGTTTGCCTTGAAAATCAAATCTCTCCTTAGTTAGCCTATCATCAAAATGAAAAGCATATAGGTTAGCTCTTATTTTCTTGCATTTGTGTGATATAAGCTTAGCATGCATTTTAGATGATCTTAGCCTTAAGTCTTAAATAACCATTTAAGGCTCAAAAAAGAGTCAAGATATAGTGATCCAAAACTTTAGGTGTTTTTGTTGAATAAACCCATATAAACACCGATATACAAGCATTTACATCTACATTTACACCATGAAAAACTACATTGAGTAGGGGTCTAATCGTGTAGAGGATATTCATATCCTTGAGGTCTCCTTTGGAAAGAGACCCTCAAGTGGGGAAGTAGAGATTCCAATAAATCTCCCTCATACACGCTTGACATGGTTAGATTGAAAAATTTCCATGCCTACATATTTGGTGAACCCAACGTGAACACTCCTTTTACCTTAAACAACATAAAAGTTTGTTAAACTTAAACAAGATCATCTAATTTTGTTTGCATAGCTTACATCACATTAAATCAAGATAACAAGAACATAACCAATTGTTAATCCTACTAGGGGAAGGATAATGACCCCTTGAGAAAACTGACATACAAACCTTAGGGGAGCAATCTTCTTTGGCTAGTATATCATGGTGGATTAGTGAGAGTCACAAGGAGGGCTGCTTTTCAAGGTGACATAAGGATTTCAAAACATCTTCTCTTATTTGCTATAAGTACTCTAGAAACAAAACTCTAATAAATTGATCTCCTTCAAAACAAAACTTTCAAACCATGTCTCAACATCCTTATAATACCCAAAACAAGGGTTTAGCTTCCTCATCTCATGAGGTTTTTACACATGAGCATGATGACCAAGAAGTCAATCCTTGGTCACAACAAGGGACTAAGGAACAAGGACAAGTTGTTGAACACATTTATTTCCAAACCATAGACCATGTCAAAGAGTACATTAGAAGAAATAAAGATATATTTTTAGACATCCTTAAGGATGAACTTAAAGAACAAGCTAAAAAGGAATCAACTACAATTCATGATGGTCTTAAACATTCCAATGATCAATCAACCATAGCTCAAATCAATGAAACTCAAAACAACTTGGCTAGTCTCAATGTGGCTATGACACAACCCACCAATTCTACAATACCTCCAACCATATCCATAGGGACACCCACTATGGGTAACCCCTTTTCAACACCTCTCAATGACACAATACCTACCAATTCTACAAATCCTTTTCTAACTCATAACTTGGGGCTTAACCAAGCCCCTCCAACCATGTCATCTAATAAAAACACTTCAAATCTCATAAATCTACCTTTCATATCTCAAGATTTCACCCAACCACTTACACAACCATTCATAACCTTACCTACACCACCTAATCCTCCATCCAATAACCTTCAAAATATCAACACTAAAATCCTAGACCTAGAAAAGAGGGACTCCAAGTTTAAATAACTTGAGCATCAAATTACCTCTCTTCAAGGGACATCCAAGCTAAAGTACTCTTTTGAAGAGTTTTATAATGAGCCATTAGATGCTATGATCATCAATCACCTCTTTCAAAATAATTTTGAAACTCCTAAATTTCAAATGTACAATGGAAAGCAAGACCCCATTAACCATCTAAGGTTATTTCAAATAGCTTGTAGTGACATCAATCATGATGAAAAGCTTCTCCTTAGGTTATTCCCTAAAAGTCTTAGTGGTTTAGCCTTGGAATGGTATTTCCAAATACCTCATCATTCCATTAAGAAGTTCAAAGAACTTATGGAAACCTTTGTCAAACAATTTTCAATCTACATAGAAGACAAGGTTACCATAGATGACCTTTACCAACTTAAACAATCTAAGACCGAATGGTTCTTAGAATTCTTGGCCAAATGGAGAGGCTTAGTGGGAAGACTTCAATATATTCCTCCTCCTAAGGAACTCCTACATATTTTCATAAGAAACCTTCATGAACAACTATCATATCCCTTGGAAATGATAAACCTAACCTCTTTTGAAGAAGTTGTTGACATGGCTAAAAGAGTAGAAGTCATCCTCATAAGATGAGGGAAACTCAACTATAACAAGAAAGAAGAGGAAAACCCCCTAGCAAAGGACAATACAAAAACAAACATGTTGTAGGAGATGGTGTAATAGATTCCTATCAAAATAATAACATAAACACAACTCAAAATGCTCCTCAAAAGTTAGTTGTCCAAAGGTAAGACAAACCCAAGAGATAATACACAAACACTAGACAAAGTCAAGTAGTCATGTTAAAAATGCTCCTTGATTCTAAGATGTTGGAGCTTCCAACTATTAGACCTTGGGATACAACCAAAGAATTACCAAATTGGTATAAACATGATGAGTATTATGAATATCACCATACGAAGGGACACACTACCAACAAATGCATAACCTTAAAGAACATTATCCAAGACCTCATAGAAGAAGGGAAAATAATATTCAATCAACCAGAAACTCCCAACAAAAATTTAGGGATCTTCCAAAATCCCTTACCAACACATAATCAAAAGTCAACCAACTTCGTAGGCACTATGCATTTATCAAAACCTTCCTACGTTGTGACTAGGCAACAAGCAAAGAATCAATCCTTAGATCAACCTCCTTTGGTTATCCCAAGAAGCACTAAAGTCAATATTCCTAATAAATCACCTTTGGTTCTCACACCTTCTCAAAATACCTTACATACCTTTGATCTCCATCGACAATTAGATGAGATACCCACAAAAATCTCTCTTCTAGAATTGTTAAAAATATCACCCGCTCATAGGGAAATATTGTTGAAACTCTTAAGTGAACAAGAAGTCCCTCAAGACATATCTCCAAATGATATCACCAATATAGTTGGGTTTACTAGAGTAAACAATGCTATCTTAGCATTCCATGAGGTAGATACCCCTCTTGAAACAATATCAGGAGACTCACCTCTTTACATCATAACTCAAATAGGTGATAAACATATCAAAAGAGTCCTAGTGGATAATGGGTCAACCTTAAATGTATGCAATGTCAAATTTTTACAAAATTTTGACTTAAGCATAAATGATTTACAAAAATCTGACCTCATCATTAGAGCCTTCGACAATGAAGAAAGAGAGGTAACAGGCACTATTACCCTACCTATCAAAGTAGGGCCACATGTCCTAAACACCCTCTTCTATGTTATATCATGTGACGTAACATATAACATGCTCCTTGGAAGGCCTTGGATACATGCCATGAAGGCAGTACCTTCTACCTTACATCAATATCTCAAATACGAATATCAAGGTAGGATTATCCATATCCCTAGAGATCCAGAGCCTTTTACCTTATGCAACTTTATTGATACACAAGAGATTAATCTTTGTCCTTCCATACAATAAGCATTACCAACTAATCAACCAAAAATAGACAAAGGGAAGGAAATATTAGAAGAACCCCTCATAAACCTAGGGGACACTCCTCAATCATCCTCTCCCAATGATCAAGTCAATTTAATCCACCAAAAATTAGATCCCTTCACAGAATTAGTAAGCATGTTCCTATCTCCTCATGACATAGGCATGCCAAATAGGAAAGGACTCAAAGTCCAAATAGGGACTTGTGCTTTCATTTATGGGGGAACCACCTTTGATAAAAGGATTCAAGGGTGCAACTTCATGCCAAGTGAATGAACATACACCACATGTTACATATCACCCTCATTCTCTATAGCTAAGCAAATGCTAACCAACATGGGATACCAAGGTAAAGGCCTAGGTCATTATGAACAGGGTATCAAAGAGCCCCTAGAAGTTGAACCTTGGCTAGGATGATGTGGAATTGGATTCATCCCTAACAAAAATGAACCCTCACCTTTATTAGAAGAAGATAATGAGGATAACTACCCCAAATCACTACATGGCTCTCAATGGGGTGATGAAGATGAAGAACTATGGTCACTCCTCAACCAAGCACCCCATAAAACCATACGATTTGGTAGCATCAACATGCTAGAAATGGTTCATCCAAAATCAATAGCAACAAAAGAAAACTTTGAGGATTCTCTAGACAACTACCTTATGGAAGAATCCCTTAAGAAGATCTTTAATTTAAGCTCTACCCAACTTCTCAAATTAGAACAAACATCTCTAGATCCATAAGAACTTGAAGAATTAGGGGTACTAACTACCCCTCCTCATTTTGAGGATGAATCACAAGCCTTAATCAAAGAAACAATAGATATCAATATCAAAATAGATCAAGATCCTCACCTTATCAAACTCAAAAAAGTCCTAACTCAAGAAGAATGGATGGAATACACAAACCTATTAAAATAATTTCATGACATATTTGCTTGGGCATATGATGATATGCCAGGACTTGACCCTTCATTGGTAGTCCACCATTTGGTAGTGCACCCCGATGCCAAACCCATTAAACAAAAATTAAGGAAAATACATCCAAAAGTCACTCTTTTGGTAAAATATGAACTGCAAAAACTTCTAGATGTTGGCTTCATAAAAGCCATAGATTATTCAGATTGGATCTCCAACATTATTCCTATCACTAAGAAGGAAGGATCCATTCAAATTTACATAGACTTTAGGGATATAAACAATGCTTTACCAAAATATGATTTCCCTTTACCAAACATAGACATGATAGTGGACTTCACTATAGGATCTGAGATGCTATCTTTGATGGATGGATTCTTAGGATATAATCAAATTAAAATTGTACTAGAAGATCAATCCAAAATAACCTTCACTACCCCTTGGGGAACCTTTTGCTATCAGGTCATGCCATTTGGCCTTAAAAATATAGGAGCAACATATCAAAGAGCCATGACATACATATTCCATGACCTTATGCATAAAACTATAGAAGACTACGTGGATGACCTCTTAGGTCGATCCAAGAAAAGATAGAACCATACTCTAGATCTTAGATGCATTTTCGAAATATTATGAGACTACAAAGTTAGGCTAAAACCCCAAAAGTGCATCTTTGGGGTAACATCAAGAAAACTATTAGGGTTCATCGTATCCCATCATGGGATTGAAGTTGATCCTTCCAAGATTGTAACCATAATAGACATGTCACCACCTACAAACTTAACTGAATTACATAGCTTTCAAGGCAAATTGTAAGCTATCCATAGATTCATATCACAACTCATAGATAAATGTCAACCCTTCTCTAAACTACTAAAGAAGGGAACAAAATTTGAGTGGGATAATGAGTGTCAAAAGGCCTTTGAAGCTTTAAAGACTTATCTCTTAACACCACCCATATTAGTACCACCAAACCTAAATCAACCACTATTGCTATACATAGCTACTACTAAACATGCCCTTGGAGCTTTATTAGCCCAATATGATGAACAACATCGAGAAAGGGAAATCTACTATATAAGTAGAACTTTGGTGAACTATAAAACTTGTTACACACCATTAGAGAATATTTTCTTAGTCATCGTCTTCTCATCCCTCAAATTAAGACATTATATGCTTAGTCAAAAGACCTACATCTTAGCAAGGGTAGACCCATTATATTACCTTATGTCAAAGCCTTACCTATCAAGAAGGACCACAAAATGGGTCATAGCCCTTAGTGAATTTGACATAGAATTCATCAATCAAAAATCACTAAAAGGGCAAGTTATAGCCGATCAACTCACCATGACCCCTTTAGAATCAAAACACCCCATAGACATATCTTCCCTAATGAAATAATTCTCTCAATAGAAGCTCAAGAACCCAAAACTTGGATCTTGTACTTTGATGGAGCTAAGTGCGCTAAAGGCGTAGGGGAAGGAATTATCTTAGTCACTCTACAACAACAACTCATTCCATTATCTTTTAAACTTTGCTTCTCATGCACCAACAACATAATAAAATATGAGGCATTGATCTTAGGTCTTAGGGCCACATTAAAATTAAAGATCAAAAGCATAACAATGTATGGTGATTCACAATTGGTGATCAACCAAGTGAATGACACTTATCAAACCAAGGATAAAAAATTAAAACCTTACAAAGACATTATAGACATGTTGAAAACTCACTTCAACCAAATCACCATAGAAGCCATCCCACGATCTAGAAATCACCATGTTGACGCTATGGCTATTGTTGCATCTCTCATCCCCTTAGATTTGGAAGATGAAGAAGCTTCTATTATCATAAGATCAATCAATGAGTCCTCTACACTCGAATCATGCCTGCAACCCCTCAACATATGCACCATCGAAACATCTACACCTCAAGAACCTTGGTACCAAGACATCTTTAAGTTCCTCAAAGAGGGAATATTTCTCGAGGGATCCAACTCTCAAAAGTGAAGATAATTTAGACTAAAATCTTGCAAATATGTCATCATTGGAGATATCTTATATCGATGCTCCTTTTGTTATACCCCACCTTGGTAGGAAATTTAATAGACTATGTACTAAAAAATGACTAACTAATGCTTAGTTTTGATGCTTTGAATGACTATGCATTATTTATAATGATTTATATTTGTAGAATATGGTACTGCTAATGTTTTGTCAATGTGCAACACCAGGTACATCCATGGGTGGAAGAGGTAGAATCGACCACCGAGAATGGAGTACTTGAAAAGGGAAGTGATGATTTAGATAACTTAGGGTAACATGAATGGCTACCCTCATATAGGCATGCATTATTGCTTTTTAGGGTGATCATCAACAATCCGACCACCTAGAGCCAAAGTTGGTAGCCTAGAAGCTATCATAAATCCTTTAGCTAGGGCAGGTGACTGGATTGATGATAGAGCCCTTGCCTTGTTTTGATGCACATGATTTCTCAAATTTTTTATGTGTTTGTTGTGTGCAAAAAGGATTGGTGAAGAAATACCTTTGAAAAAAAGGACTAATGGATATAGAGGATCCATTATCTAGAGGCCATTTAAAATACCATGTTGATGCTTGATATTTTTTTTTTTTGAATAATTTGAAAAAACTTGTATTAAAACAAAGATCATTTACAAGTTGGGATGAGACTTTTCCCAGCCTTAGTCAGAGAGAACACATGTTTACAACAGTAAAAGAAGATTTGCATTGGAGCCAAATCTCTTAAACCATTACCTAGCTAACAGGGGAGTCGGCGAATCTGACATTCAAGTGTGGAGAGACTCCTTCCCCATTGGCCTAAGGCACGATCCTACAAGTTTCAATGTTTGCACAATGTGAGATGTTGCCAGGGGGATCGGTTTGGTCTGTTGATGCAACTTGTCGCGATATCGCGACACTTTTTCCTTCTTCTCCTTTGGCCGTGAAAATGCAACATGTCGCGATATCGCGACACTTTTCTCTTTTGGCCGCGAAAATGCAACATGTCGCGATATCGCGACACTTTTTCCTCTTTTGGCCGCGACGTTGCAACATGTCGCGATATCGCGACACTTTTTCCTCCTTTGGCCGCGACGATGCAACATGTCGCGATATCGCGACACTTTTTCTCTTTTGGCCGCGATGATGCAACATGTCGCGATATCGCGACACTTTTTCTCTTTGGCCGCGACGATGCAACATGTCGCGATATCGCGACACTTTTTCCTCCATTGGCCGTGACAATGCAACATGTCGCGATATCGCGACACTTTTTCTCCTTTGGCCGTGACGTTGCAACATGCCGCGATATCGCGACACCTTTTCCTCCTTTGGCCGTGACGATGCAACATGTCGCGATATCGTGACACTTTTTCTCTTTTGGCCGTGACGATGCAACATGTCGCGATATCGTGACACTTTTTCTCTTTTGGCCGCGATGATGCAACATGTCGCGATATCGCGACACTTTTTCTCCTTTGGCCGTGACGATGCAACATGTCGCGATATCGCGACACTTTTTCTCCTTTGGCCTGACGATGCAACATGTCGTGATATCGCGACACTTTTTCTCTTTGGCCACGATGATGCAACATGTCGCGATATCGTGACACTTTTTCTCTTTTGGCCTGACGATGCAACATGTCGCGATATTGCGACACTTTTTCTCTTTGGCCGCGATGATGCAACATGTCACGATATCGCGACACTTTTTCTCCTTTGGCCGCGATGATGCAACATGTCGCGATATCATGACACTTTTTCTCCTTTGGCCGTGACGATGCAACATGTCGCGATATCATGACACTTTTTCTCCTTTGGCCGCGACGATGCAACATGTCGCGATATCATGACACTTTTTCTCCTTTGGCCATGATGATGCAACATGTCACGATATCGCGACACTTTTTCTCCTTTGGCCGCGACGATGCAACATGTCACGATATCGTGACACCTTTTCTCCTTTGGCCGCGATGATGCAACATGTCATGATATCATGACACTTTTCTCCTTTGGCTGACGATGCAACATGTCGCGATATCGCGACACTTTTTCTCCTTTGGCCATGACGATGCAACATGTCGCGATATCGTGACACCTTTTCTCCTTTGGCCACGACGATGCAACATGTCACGATATCGTGACACTTTTTCTCCTTTGGCCGCGACGATGCAACATGTCACGATATCGCGACACCTTTTCTCCTTTGGCCGCGACGATGCAACATGTCATGATATCATGACACCTTTTCTCCTTTGGCCGTGATGATGCAACATGTCACGATATCATGACACTTTTTCCTCCTTCTTTCTTCTTCTTTGCTTTGGCCACGAAATGCAACATGTCACGATATCGTGACACCTTTCTCCTTGTGGTGTTTTGCTTTTTCTTTGATCTTTAGCTCATGGGCCTCTTCGGTCTTCTTGGAAAACATGCAAAAAAAGTTAGTTCTTCTAGTTGGTTCCTCTGGCACCTTTACCTTAGGTGGCCCTACTATTTAGTGTCTCTCACATTCTTCCCTTTCCCCTCTTCTACTTGTACAAGGTTCAGGGACCTTTCAACACCCTGCCTAATCACCTCATCCTCAATAGCCATGTCACTGTGCCACTGAACCCCTACCTCCTTCTCAACACCCATCTTAGCCAGGAAGTCTACCACTTTATTTAGATCTCTACTCACATAAACTAGAATCACATCATCTAATTCCCTCCATAATTCCTTAATTTGAGTGACAAGAATCCTCAACCTCCATGTTTTCAAAGCAAAGTTCCTCATGCAATCTAGAGCTCCAACCATTATTTGAGAATCCGATTCTAGTATTATCCTCCTGTGGCCTTGTTTTACTTGCCCAAATAGAAGCAGATTTGATAGCTAAGGCTTCTGCTTCATTGTTTGTGGCTCTTCCCAAGCCTTGCAGTTCCCAATAGAGCATTGTTCCAACATGATTTCGGCAAACCACTCCAATTCCAGCTCTACCCGGATTGCCTTTTGCAGCTCCATCAGTATTAATTTTAATCCAACCTTCTAGGGGTGGTTTCCAACTAGCTCTATCCTATCCCTCTTGCACTTCAACTTCCTTTTCCATTGCCCCAATAACAACCTGAGTTTCCTCTTTAGCATAGACTGCCATAGTTTCTGTGACTTTGCTCCAAATGACCTGCCAAACTCCATCTAAAGAAGAAAAAGTTTCTCTAAAAATTCTAGCATTTCTCTCCAACCACACTTGCCACCAAATAAAGTTTAATCCAAGCTCCCAACCAATACAAAGAGCTTTAGATTTAAATCTACCCCTCTTCCATCTTTCCCAAATATTAATCCGATTCAAATCACCATTAACTTGAATTTTATAATATAAAAACCATCTCTCCCAAATTGGCGCGTGAATGGGCACTCAAACATCAAGTGATCAGTTGTTTCCTCGCTCTTGTAGCATAAAACACATTGAGATGGACCAATGATTCCCTTACATATGAGATTATCAAAAGTAAGAATTCCATTATGCATGAACTGCCAGGCAAAAAAGTTTACTTTCGGCCAACCCTTGGACTGCCAAATCTTTCTCCAATCCTCAACCTGATATGTATGAGGAGGAGGCTCTGGAAGGATCTTATCATATCCGTCCTTCACTGTGTAGACACCAAGGCTCCCATAGCCCCAAGCTAATTCATCCTCCTCGTCTCTACCTGTGAGAAATATTTCTGCCAAGATTTTAGTCATGATGGGTGTCAAATCCGGAGGGATTGAAATTGGCCACTCATCCAACTTCTTAAACTGCTTAAACTTATAATCCCCCAACTGACTAGTGTTGAAATAACTTTCAATTTGGACCCATCCCTTGGTTTCTATGGCTATTTTTATTGGTTGCAATTCAGGAAATTCAACAATGATAGGTGGGTATTGATCCCATGAATCTGTCCAAAATCGTGCCTTCTCCCCTCTCCCCACTTTCCAAAATAATCTATCTTTTACTACCCGAGATCCTAACTTGAGAGCCTGCCACACTAAGGATCCATTACCATCCAAAGGGAAATGACCCACCTCATTTGGGTTTACATGTCCCAAATATTTACTAGTTAAGATTCTACTGAATAAAGAAGTTGGTTGGGAAATCCACCTCCAGTAAAGCTTTCCAGCCAAAGCTTTATTATTTAACTTTGATCTTCTCAATCCCAAACCTCCTTTTACCTTGGGCTGGCTTACTTTATCCCAACCTACTAAGGCCCATTTCCTCTCTCCTTTTACTCCTTCCCATAAAAATTTTCTAGCCATCTTGTCCAACTCTTTCCATATAGTATGTGGGGCAGCAAGGATAGAAAATTTATAAATTGGCATGGCCTGAATGATTGACTGTAAAAAAGTTAATCTACCCCCATAGCTTAACCATTTGTGAGACCAATGATTAATTCTATCCTTGATACAATCCAAAAGATTCCTCCAGATATCTATTTTTAGTTTTTTAAAATGCAAAGGGACCCCCAAGTATACCACTGGGAGATAAGTCCTTGTGAATCCCAAGATCTCTAAAACTTTGTCTTGAAGCCTTTGATCAAGATTGAAAAAGACCACTTTGGATTTTTTATCATTGATGACTTGGTTTGTAGCCCTAAGGTAGACATTAAGTGTATCTCTAATCATTCTTGCTTCCCTGAAGCTGGCCACTCCCACCAATCCTGTGTCATCCACAAACTGTAGGTGAGTCAAAACTTCCTCACCCACCTTGATACCTGTTAGCAAACCTTGTTGTCTTCTCCTCAAGATAAGTCTACCCAATCCTTCAGCCAATATGAGAAAAATATAGGGAGAGCAAGGATCTCCTTGACGAAGGCCTCGAGTAGCTCCAAACGGTTGCGAGGGAAGACCCTTGATTAACACTGAGTATGTCGGAGTAGAAACACAACTCATGACCCATTCTATCCAATCCTGAGAGAAACCAAAGGCTGCCATCATCTTTGACAAGAAGCTCCACTCCACCCTATCATAAGCCTTTGACATATCTAATTTTATGAACATTCCTCTATTACCAGATGTTTGCATTGAATGGATTGCCTCCTGAGCTAGAACCACACCATCCAAGATCTGCCTACCCTCTACAAAACCCCCTTGCTCCGAGGAGATAATGTTATGTAGAAGAGGTTTTAGCCGCTCAGCCATTACCTTTGTGATTATTTTATATATGACATTGCATAAGGCAATAGGTCTATAATCTGAAATATGTACCCCCTCCTCCCCTTTTGGAATTAAGGTAATGAAAGTATGATTTAATGCTTTAAGCATTCTTTTACTACCTTTGGACTCCTCTATAACAACCATTACATCCTCCTCCAAGTTATCCCAAAAGGCCTGAAAAAACTCAATTGGAAAGCCATCTGGACCTGGAGTTTTTTCGGTGCTCATTCCAAAGACTACATTCTTCGATTCCTCTCTATCAATGGGTTTAAGTAGGGTCTGATTTTCTTCTTCAGAGATAACAGAGGGTATGACAACAATAACTTCTTTTTGAGCCTCTTCATCTTGCACCATACTTTCCTTAAATAGTTTAGAAAAATAATCCATTGAATGGAAATGCATACCTGGAAGTGTATCAAAGGAGTGTCCATTCTCATCTTGAAGAGCTTCCATGTTGTTCATCTGTCTCCTAGCACAAGCAGTCCGATGGAAAAATTTGGTATTTTTATCACCTTCTAATAACCAAGTGGTTCTTGCTCTCTGTTTCCAGTAGGTCTCCTCTTGGTTGTCAATGTCCTCAACCGCTTTACGCAATGCATCATCCTCTTCTTTGAGCTGCTCTGTAATTGTTCCTTCCCTAAAGTGTTTTTGAACCTCATCCCATCTGGCCACCAATGGAGCTCTTTGGACCTGGAAGTCTGTCTTGTTAGCTCGCCTCCATTGTTTCAGTTGATCTTTGACATAATGAAGTTGTTTGTGGAATCTAAACATTGTTGTCCCATATGTTGGGCGACCTTCTTCCCACCACTGTGGAATTTTCTTTCGAAGTTCCTCTTTTTGTAACCAAAAGTTTTCAAATTTAAATGGTTTGTGATGTTGCCTTGTCTTAATCCCTCCTTCCAACAAAATGGGAAAGTGATCTGAAACTGGACCCTCCAAAATCTGAAATTTTATATTCCATTTTACAAATGCCTCCTCTGAAACCAAAAAATGGTCTAACTTCACCTTCCTGCTATGTGGCTCCCTCCTCTTATTAGTCCAAGTATAGTTGGTTCCAGGGCATTTAATATCCACCAAGTGTAATGCCTGGACTTGGGCAATCATAAGTCGATCCCCTGGGTCCAAAATTGGGGTTCCCCCTTCCTGATCTCTAGAGGATAATTTAGCATTAAAATCCCCAGCAATAATCCAGTCTAAATCTTCCCTTGAGACTCTCATGTTATGCACAACTTTCCATTGATGCATCTGACCATCTAGGTTTTGAGCCCCATAAAAATTTGTGATTAAAACATGTTCAGCTGTGACATTATTTCTAAAATGTGATGTGAGAACACCCCTCCAAGCTATATGTTCTATTGCAGTCCATTCAAGAGAGTTCCAAAGAGTAACTATCCCCCTGAGGCACCTTGGGCAGCCACTTCCATATGACCAGCACCCCTCCAAATTTTGTTAACTATTTTACACATAAGATCTAACGACATTTTTGTCTCCTGGATAAGCAAAAAATCTGTTTTACATTTTTCTAAGAGTCTTCGAACAACAGA
The DNA here is from genome assembly GCA_028583015.1 of Wollemia nobilis. Taxonomy (NCBI): domain Eukaryota; kingdom Viridiplantae; phylum Streptophyta; class Pinopsida; order Araucariales; family Araucariaceae; genus Wollemia; species Wollemia nobilis. Next base: position 2,601,381 of record JAQPPZ010016361.1, read on the forward strand.
TTGATGGGTTCTACTGTTTAAACCCCTAACATTCCATGATTGTATAATCATTGGTTACCTTGAGAGCAGTAAGAATCTATTGGCCTCACCGATCCTCCAGTGATCAGTTTGTCTCCTTGAACTGCTATCAATTCCTTATTTGATTTTCTACCCACTCCTTGAGAGTTGCTATTTTTTGATCTCTTTTCCACCTGAGTTATCCCTAAAGTTGGCCTTTCTCTGTTCTTTTCTGCTATTCCCATGCTGACATCCTTAATTATTGGCTGCTCTTGGTTATGCACTATCAATGCCCCTGCACTCTCTGACTGCGGTAACTCACTGTACTCAATTACCTGCTCTATGACGGGGGGAGATGAAAGAGGAGCTTGAACATGGATGTTATTATTTTCATTATTCCCATCCACTCCTTCCATGAATTGTTCTTCTTGGTCCATTAGTGTCTTAAATATCTCATACCTATTGGAGGGCTTGAGTTGGGTTTGCTCTTTACCATATTTTTTCTTTTGCCTTCTCCTTCTTTTGGGTTGTTCAAAACCATCTCTCTGTGCTTCTTTACCCTGAGAAATATTGGTTGGTTCTTTGTTTATTGTTGACTTACCCTCCTTAGGAAGATTTGACATTCCTAGAGGAGCCTCCATTTTTATGTTCATATTATTTGGGCAAGATCGGGCCAAATGCCCATATTTGTGGCAAACTCTGCATCTGAAGGGCAATGCCTCATAATCCAGTTGTTGAATCCAAGATAGTCCTGCAAGTTCAAGTTCCACCTCTGTCGGTAGAGGCTGGCTAAGATCCATTTCCACACATAATCTTGCATAAACAACTGTGTTTCCTTCTATTGTGTCTTTGGAAACACCCAAATGTCTTCCAAGGGAATTACCGATAATTTCCAATACCTGCTCACTCCAAAACTCCATTGGAAGTGCATACAAACGGATCCAAACCGGGACAGCAGTGGGTTCAATTCGAGGATCAAATCCCACTCTCCAGGGTTGAACAAATAATCCTGTCGGACCATGATTCCTCTTTTTTGATTCGAAAGCCCTATTTCTATCGGCAAGTGAAGAAAAACTAACAATAAAATATCCATTGCTAATAAACCATAAAGAATACTCACCAAGAGGCTCCCAGTTTTGTCGGACCCAGGAATGCAAAAAATTTAGGGTAGGGCGAATACCCATGAATTTATAGATCAAATCATGATTGGCTCTATATAAAACTGTTTCTTCAACCATCCTTTGCTCAATGACAATATTTGGCCTTGATTATGACTGTGGCAAGCATCCATTAACTCGTTGAGATGTTGATCTATTTCCAGCAGCCGTAAAGAGCATTTTTAATGCAGTTTTTTGTGCTTCTTCAGTCTTTGATGGAGATTTATCCTTTAACAAATCTGCAAAAGAACTATGTCTCTCTAGAAGAGGATCCGGAGGTGTCCCCATTGGACCCTCCTGGGGCAGCAATCTTGTCTTCAAATCCACAGTAACCAGAAATCTCTTCGGCTACCCAACTGATGCCCTAGTTTTTCCCTAGCTCCAGAAACCCTAGTTCATCATCATCAATAAATGAATTTCATAATGTTCATGTTGATGCTTGATATTAGCATGGGTATTTTATTTAAATAAAAAACAAAATTATTTTTGTATTTTATCTAAATAATAAAAGGTTTTTATTAAATAGAATGAAAAGTTTTATTTTTAAAAATAACAAATAATTTTTGTATAGAATAAAATATTTTATTATATATATATATATATATATATATATATATATATATATAAATGCTTTAATTAGAACCAAGGAATACTTTTTCTCTTTGTCAAATAAAATAGAACATTTCCATTTCATATACCATCAAAAATTAATCACGAGGGAAAAAAGTAGAGAGGGGAGGGTCCCGATCCCTTCCTTGCTCCCCCTCCCCTGGTTCCTGCCCAGTCCCTGGCTCATCCTAGGTCATCCCTCCCTGGGATTGTTTGTTGCAGATGATCTCCTTGAGGGAGATCCTTCTCCTCTTTCTGCATCTCTCCCAATCGGTCACGGTTCCCTTGTTTGAATTTTTGGCCTGGTGCTTCCCAGGGTTCCTTGTTGTTTTTGGGATCCCTTCCCTTTTTTTCCCTCAGGCTTCCCCCTGGGGTTTTATGTAGGTTTTTGGCACGAATCTGGTTCCCTGCAGTTCTCTGGGTGGTGGGGGTGATTGGTTGGGTTTTTGACGACTTCCTGGGGTTTCCTTTGAGGTCCTTAATGCTTTAGGGGTGGTCTGGAGGGGCCTCTTTCCCCCTTTTACTAGTGAATCCTCTCTGGGATCTTGTGGCTGCTGTTGGTCCCGTCCCTGTGGGGAGGGCCCTCTTCGATTTACCACTTGGAGGATTCTTCATGCTGGTTTAGCTCCTTGGTAGACACCCTGGGCATTTGTTTGGCCTTGGGGGGGGGATTTTTCTCTACCTGGGCTGTTCCTAGCCTCAGTCCCAGTTCCCTGAAGTTTCTCCTATGCAAGGATGGGATTCTTGGCCCCTGCTGTTGGGGTTCTCTGGGTTCTTCTAATTTTTCAAATCATGGGGGGATCTAATCTATGCGTGCAGACCCTGGATCCCCCAGGCTAGTCTCCCAGGGATCCCATCTTTATGGTTGTTACCTCTTCCTGCCTGGGATCCCCAGTCCTTGTATCCCTGGTCCCTTAACCTGTTCTCTTTTCTTGCTGGTTGTCTTGGGGGCAGGATTCTCTTGGTGGTGCTTTCTGGCTGCTTCCCGATGGGCGGGATATCCTCTTTTCTGGTTTTCAGCTACTTCCTACTGGGAAGGATTCCCCCTTTTTTTTAGGCAGGATGGTTTCCCGCGAGGCGAGATTCTCCAGAACCGCTGGGTTTCTTGTTGGGCAGGTTTTTCTCATTTCTTGCTGGTTTTCTCGAGAGGCGGGATTCACTTGGTAGAGGCTTTTGCTGCTTCCCGCTGGGCGGGATCTACACTGGGATGGATTTTAGCTGCTTCTCGCTGGGCGGGATTCACTCTTTGGTGGTTTTTCGACTGCTTCCCGCTAGGCGAGATTTATATTATAATGGTTTTTTGCTACTTCTGGTTGGGTAGGATTTACACGATGGTGGTTTTCAGCTACTCCCCGCTGGGCGGGATCTTCAAACTTACCTTCCTTTGAAATTGGTAGTCTGGGCGGGATTTCTGTTTGTTTTTCATTTTCAGGGTATTGGTGCCTTGGGCCCAGAATTTTGTTATGATGGCTTATTCTCGGCATGTTATTTCCAACTCTTATGTAATCAGGTTTTGGGATCCTAGTTAAAACCCACTGTAAATACAATAGCTACTTATAAAAAAAAATAGAACATTTCATTATAAAGCGAGAGACTTTTATGTAGAAACAATTTTTTTTATGGAGGTGAGATATTTTTGATAAGTGAAAAATAATTTTAAAATTCAAATATCTTTGTTGGCAGCTTGAGGATAAGGAGGAAATTACTTATGGTAGGTGGTCTTTATGGAAAGAGGGACTTTAGTATTTGGGTAGTTGAAAATGCCATGTTATGAAGGCAGAGAATGATAGAGAGAGGGAACATTTTTTTGGAAATTGAGACGAAGGCCTTGGGCGAAGAAAAAAAGAGAAGGTTGGGATTTGTAGTGATAGAAGGCGCTCCTGTTTGAAATTTTCCCCACACCAGGTTGGACCCTAAAAATTTTGATTAGTTTTTGTTTAAATTAGAAGCTTGTTATCCTTTGAAATTAAGTGCTTGATATACATTATATGTGCTTTGAATGTCTAAATGGAGGCACCACTTTATATTGTGCCCCTCATTTTGCTTATTTTTAGTTATATTTTTAAGTTGGTAAGAGGTGGAATACAGACGTATGCTATAATGGTTATCCTTGCATTAGCTATTACGCTGCCATAGTAATCTTCCTTAGTTAACCAAATGACAATCGCTATAATCAACATTGGTCCTACATTGAAACTATGCTTTTGGAGTCAGGGCATTGATCTCGTCTTCTTCTATATTTTGTTTAACTTATCGGTGGTTCAATTTTCTTTGGGGTATCCTATTGATGTTTGTTATAGTCACATCACCTGTGTAAAGCCATTAGTAACCACTATATCTAGGCCTTGCTTCTGTATTTGCTTTCGAATTTGTAGATGGTGTATTCCTCCTTTAAAGCTCCTTAAAGCCTATAAACCTATGAAGTTTTTGGTTGAGGTCTATTGATGGTTATTGGGGAGGTTCATGATCATCCCCTGAGCCACCATGGTGCACTGGTTGTGTTAGGCATGCTCAGGCGAAAGGTCTTCATGGCCTTCCATGAGCATTATCCCACATGGGACATGCTTGGGCCAAAGAAGGGTTTTAAGGGAGCCAAGCTCCCATAACCCTTTGACCATGGTTGGTGGTCAGGGTTGGGCCATTTGGTGGTCATTGAGACCGCATGGCATGTGGTGTCTTTTCGTTGGTCTGGCCTAGATATTGTTTTTGGTTTGTGTATGTTGTTGTTGGGCTGCATGTGACTAAGATAAAACCCCTAGTTTTTAATTAGTTTATTGTTGTTGTTGGGCTACTTGTGATCAAGATAGAACCCTAGTGTCATAACCCTCCCAGATGGACCTTGGAATACGAAAAACAATGTATTAAATGATGATACTTAAATACTCAATTTTGTGCAATTAAGAAGCTATGCAATATTATTATATATTGAAGAGTATGATATTGCTAACGAATTGCCAATGTGTAGGATCAGGTGCACTTGTAAGTGGAAGAAGTTGAGTCATCCACCGAAGACGAGGGTACTTGAGATTGGGGAAATGATGACAAGGCAAATCAAAGGTAATATAGATAGATACCTTCATATAGGTATGCATTCAGTTAGGGAAAATCATCAATAGCTAGCCACCTTGAGCCCCATATTGATGGTGTAGTAGCTATCATAATTTCTAGAGGCTGAGACAAGTGACTAGATTGATGGAAAGACTCCCTTTTTGTTTGTTGCACATGCATGCTTATCTTTTACTTCAGCACTATTTTCCTTAATAATCTGTGAGCTATGAATGAATGGGTTGTCTTCATAACTCCTTGTATGTTTGGTAAATAGTATATATAAAAAAAGAGGGGATATCATTTTTAAATAAATAGTTGATTTATTTAATTAGTAAAAGATATCATTTTTAAATAAATAGTTGATTTATTTAATTAGAAAAAAGATATCATTTCAAATAAATAAGTGATTTATTGAAATAATAAAGAAAAAAACATTCTTAAATGAATAGTCAATCTAAATGGAATGGTAAAATATTATTATTCTAAATAAATAATTATTATTTTAAATAAATAGTTAATTTATTTAAAGTAGTAAAGAGATCTCATTTTAAATAAATGAGTGATTTATATTATGGTTATAAAAGCTTTCATCTTAAATAAAATATGATTTATTCCAGAAAACTTTGGTTGTTTATACTAAGAAATAGAAGAACCCTATTAAAGTGAATGGCTATAGACTGTAATTAAGTCGAATTGATGCAGAGCATGCTTAATCCGAATAGCCAATCATTGATGGTTTGAATGTGATAAGACCCCTTCTGAGGATGGGATGGATCACCTTTAGAGATCCGATCGGACCAGTTGTGCGAAGGGATGTCTCCTTAATGACAAATACCTTGGGCAGAGGGAGGAGAGGATGTTCACCCCTACCACCTAATGGATGTTGATGGAGAGTTAATGCGGGTAGGTGAGGGATGGTAGCCGAGGAGAGAGGATGTGGTTGGATAGGAGGGAGAGAGGATGTAGTTTGAAGAGAGGCTATTGGAGGGAGAGTGCGAAGGAAGTGGGAGAGCAGTGCACAACATGAAGGAAGTGGTTGACAACATCTTCTGGAGCAACCCAGAAAACCAACGACTGAAAAAACTAGGTTGGAATCATGATAGCACTTAACAAATGATAAGTGTATTGTGTTTTCCTTTCTCTGGTTTTAAATGTTGTCGGGTTGTGGGATTTTGTTGGTTTACGTCAACTTCTTTAGAAGCTATGGTAGATCCTTCCTTAAATATTATAGTGCTAAACCTCTGTTTACCACCTGTTAGCAATATGAAACCATGAGGGCCAATAGCCATGTTTAACCTCCTCTACTATGCATTAAGCGTCACACCTCTAAGATTTATTAATCGTATGTAGTCGACTGGTCTTTTGTAGCACCCATGTGTGTAGCCTATTGTAGTCCTGGTCTATGGTAGTACCTATATGGATAGTCGGCCGGTTGTGCCATACCATGCTCATTGTTGTGACCATTACTCTAAAGGATGACCTATTGTAGGTTTAGAAAACTCTAAGGTTAGGATAGCACCAAGGTAGTCATTCGCTCGTTTTTAGGGATAACCCTCCACCTTGACACTCGTAGATGTGCTATGTTTGTAGTAGAATCCCAAACACATTAGAAAACCATCCCTGGGTCTGACTGCGTAGCACTATTGGATACGGTAGTGTTGGATCGATTTGTCACATCGTGGTTGATGCTAGTATCTAGGGTAACTCCCTCCTAAATATTTCACACACATATGGGTTGTTGTGGGGTGAGTCGTCTCTGTAGTGATTGTCGCCTCTGTGTCGAATACTCCCTTCTCGATGTTTTGTTCTTCCTCCGTGAGAGTCTTGGCCATTGGTCAATATTCACGTAGGAAGGCAATCAAGCCATGCATGGTTTGGCAGAACCTTTGTTGTTATTTCATTATATTTAATGGGTAATGAAAGGACAAAACCTTTATTGTTATTTCATTATATTTAATGGGTAATGAAAGGGAAGAACCTTTATTTTTATTTCATTATATTTAATGGGTAATGAAAGGGCAAAACCTTTGTTGTTATTTCATTATATTTAATGGGTAATGAAAGGGAAGAACCATTGATGTTATTTCATTATATTTAATGGGTAATGAAAGGACAAAACCTTTGTTGTTATTTCATTATATTTAATGGGTAATGAAAGGGAAGAACCATTGATGTTATTTCATTATATTTAATGGTAATATTTAATGGGTAATGAAAGGGAAGAACCATTGATGTTATTTCATTATATTTAATGGTTAATGAAAGGGCATAACCTTTTTGTTATTTCATTATATTTAATGGGTAATGAAGGGAAGAACCATTGATGTTATTTCATTATAGTTAATGGTAATATTTAATGGGTAATGAAAGGGAAGAACCATTGATGTTATTTCATTATATTTAATGGGTAATGAAAGGGCAGAACCTTTGTTGTTATTTCATTATATTTAATGGGTAATGAAAGGGCATAACCTTTGTTGTTGTTTCATTATATTTAATGGGTAATGAAAGGAAGAACCATTGATGTTATTTCATTATGTTTAATGGTAATATTTAATGGGTAATGAAAGGGAAGAACCTTTGATGTTATTTCATTATATTTAATGGGTAATGAAAGGGTAGAACCTTTGTTGTTATTTCATTATATTTAATGGGTAATGAAGGGAAGAAACATTGATGTTATTTCATTATAGTTAATGGTAATATTTAATAGGGAATAACCTTTGTTGTTATTTCATTATTTAAAAGAAAATAGAAATTGGATAATGAATGTGAAATATGGTTTGTTTTGTAAATTAAGGGTATGGGACTTTAATTTATGAAATGAATAAAAAGTTTTATTTGAAGATTAAAGTAGTTGGCTTTAATTGGATAATGAATGTGAAATATGGTTTGTTTTGTAAATTAAGGGTATGGGACTTTAATTTATGAAATGAAGAAAAAGGTTTATTTGAAGATTAAAGTAGTTGGCTTTAATTGGATAATGAATGTGAAATATGGTTTGTTTTGTAAATTAAGGGTATGGGAATTTAATTTATGAAATGAAGAAAAAGGTTTATTTGAATATTAAAGTAGTTGGCTTTAATTGAATGATATGTGTAAACCTAAATTATTTAGCAATTAAGGGTATGGGACTTTAATTGTTAAGTAAGGGTTAGACCATTTATTGCAAGTAGAGCATATGGCTTGATGCATGGTTGAATAACTCTCATGAGTAGATGAGAGGGGAAATAGAAAGAGTAGTTTCTATGATGTCAACTATGCATTGGAAAGTTGAATTGCTTGGGTTATTTGTATAGTTGCAATTTGACAATAAAATAAACAAATGCATTTAGAAGCATGTCTATCCTGATCCATGAGTGTCCTGATCCCCTACTATCCTCACTTGATCGAAGGAAGAGCGGGAGGACCAAAGTCATAAGATGGACCAATGCACAAGTTTGCTCTCTACCTTACATCTTGCTTAATTATGCAATAGATTAGATTTGTGGGGAGATTTCCCCGATGGAATTGATGTAAAGTATTGTTTGAAGGTATGGGGTTTACCATACATACTTATGTAATAAATGAACAATGTGACTGATGCACCTTGTATTTCATTATTGAATGTGATTGTATTATATATCTTTCTATTGCATGTTATCCTTTAATCATTGCTTATTGATTCAATTATCTTTTGCTTGTTTAATGATTCATGTTTTGTTATATTTAGTATCTAGACCCTATTATTTATATTATTGTTTGATTAACTTTCATATAATTCAGTAGTAAGTTCTAGGGTGAACTTAGAGGTTAACCTAAGGGCTTGAGACCCATTTAGGGAGATTGGTAACTAGGTTTAGAAGATCATACTAGAGTTAAGATAGCTTTTTAGAGGACAATATTGATAGCTTAACTCACAGTGCACGTAGCATACCCACACATAATGGTTTATGTGGAATATGGAGATGCGTGTACACCTTCTAATGATTGAGGGTGGTAAGTCTAGCTCATCAAGAATGATGAGATGGATGGACTTATGTGCATGAAATTAGATATGCCTACGCAGAAGGGACTTGCATGAGGGGAATCTTGTGTGGTATAGTTCTTAAGAAACTTAGGGGTTGTTAAACATTAAGTCAATCTAAGGTTGGTTAGGGGTTTATGAATCCCTCTCCTTAGTAAAAAAAAAATTCTTTCTTTTTCTGTATGTTTTGTTTCTTGTTTTTTTTGGGTCGTTACACCCAATATTAACCTATTTAATGTTGAGCTCATCTGTGTCATTTTAATAGATTAAAAGAATAGTTTTTAATTCATTAACAATGAACTCACTTGATGTTGATTAAATTATATAAAAGATCGTTTTATTTCATATTAAATATGGACTGATTTGGTGGATTGAATTAAAAAAAATGTTTGATGCATTGATTTAAAGAATGTTTTATGCGGTTTAAAATAGTATTAAGAAAGGAAGGTTTTCAACTAGTATTTATTTAAAGAAGGATTTAAATCGTATTATTAGTAACATAATTTGATTTCTATTTTTAAGCAATATTGATTAAAGGAATGTTTCTTTTTAGTGTTAATTAATATTAATTTAATGGATGATTTAAGTATTTACTTAATCAGGGTTTATGGGGCCTTAATTAGTTAAAGAAATGGTTTTTTAAGTATTTAATTAATTAGGATTTATGGGACCTTAATTAGTTAGATAAATGAATGTTTTTTAAAGTATTTAATTGATTAAGGTTTATGGGGCCTTAATTAGTTAGGGAAATAGATGAATTTAAGTGTTAATAAAATATAAGGGATGGTTTCTATGTTAAACATAAACTTTTGATTGATAAAAGGATGTTATACTGAATTTCTCATGTTGATAAATGACCTTCCTAGATGTTGAGTGAATGATTTGTAAAATGCATTTGGTGATTGTATAGTTGCAATTTGGCATTATAAATGCACTAGATTAAAGAATCATCTAGTAGATGCATGCTTCATAGTTTCATGAGTTGTCTTGATCCCTTACTACCATCAATTGAGTAATGGGCAAGCTAAAGGACCAAGGAGAACATCAAATATCCAAGGCAATACTTTTGATTTATGTTATGATAAAAACACTATGTAGAAACCTGTTAAGGGGTAGACTTTAGATGAGCAACCTCTATTTGATATATCAATGTAATGATTTATTCCTTAAATTAAGGATTAATCCTACCATACTTGAACTATGTAATGATTTGTTTAAAATAATGGATGATGTAACTCTTATTGGCTATTTAATTATTTATGTTTTAGATAGATCTTGAAATTATTTTAAGTATATCTCTTTAATGTTTCTTTATAGTTATTATTTCCATGCTTGATCTAATTAGATAGTCTTAGTAATTATCCTCCTATGATTTGAAGGCTCTTGAATGTTTAATCTAGTTAAATAAGCTAAATATATATTTTAGTATGGTTGAGTTGTGCTAGAGGTAGAGAAGAGAGCCTAGGAGATTATGGGATCTCGTAGGATTGTTGATGGATAAACTTATTTTTAGCAAACATCTTCCAAGAAACACGATTGAGTAGACTATCTATAAAAGGATTAAGTTACTTCATCACGAAGATGAGACGAGTATCCTAATTATTGTATGTGTAGTATACCTACATAGATAGACATGGGCGTACCCTTTGATTGATAGAAGAAGATAAGTTAACCCTCACAGAAATGTGGCTAGTAGCTTATCATAATATGCATAGCATACCTACACAGATAGACTTGTGTATGATATGGAGATGGGCGTATCCTAAATATATTTTAGAAAGAATGTTAGTTTGTTGTAAGACAGAAAAAACAACTTTAAACATTAGGTTAGCTTATATATTTTCATAATTTGTGCATATATAAAATGGGATAAAGATATCTCTTTTGAATATGTGCTAGTTGTTTAAAAAAAACACTTCTTTAGTTAGATTATCTGGTTGTTACACCTTTGAAGGCATACTCCTTAGATGCGTAAATATGGAAGGAGCCCAAACTATCATAAAAGAAGCCCACAATGGATCATGTAGCAAATATTTTAACAGAATAAATATAGCCAATAAACTCCTTAGGATGGGTTATTACTGGCATTTTATGGAAAAAGACACTCATGACTATGTTAGGAAGTGTGATATATGTCAACAACACGATAATATTATCCATACTCCCTCTCAATAATTACAACCAATCACATCTTCTTGGCATTTTTCCTCTTGGGGATTGGATATCATAGGCAAAATAAACCCACAATCATCATGTGGGCACAAATTCATTATCACCACCATAAAATACTTCATTAATGGGTCAAGGCAATACCTCTATCCACCATAATAGAAATTCAAGTATCCAAGTTCATCCTTATCAAATCATCAGTCGATACGGAATACCTTTAACCTTAATTGCTAATAATGACACACCCTTTAAAAATAAGGAAGTTTCTAAAATATGCACCAAATACAAATTTAACAAAAAATGTCAACACCATATTACCCACAAGGGAATGGGCAAGCTAAATCATCCAACAAGATGCTAATCTAAATCCTCAAGAAGCTAGTAAACAAAAACGACCAATATTGGCACTTACAACTTTATCCTACTTTATGGGCATACTACACTAGTGTATATACTCCCATGGAGGCAACACCTTACACCTTGGTCTACGATATAGAAGCATTTTTTCCTTTCAAAATAGAGATACCCTCTCTAAGGGTCTTACTGCAAGATTCTTTGGTAGGAGATGAATATTATCTAAGACGCTTGCAACAAGTAAAAATCTTGGAAGAAAGAGACATTACTGCTCTAGAACACCTCAAAACATATCATAATAGACTTCAATATGCTTATCATAAGAAAGTACATCCAAGATCCTTCAAAATTGGGGACCTAGTCCTCAAAGAAAATTAAAAGAACACCAATGTCGACATTGACCTCAAAGGAAAATTCAAGTCCAATTGATTATAAACTTTCATCATCACAACAAAATTTAGATCCAAAGCCTACTATTTATCCACATTAGATGACCAAGAACATAAGGAATCAATCAACATCATGCATCTTAAAAGATACTATGCATAAAATATTGAGTCAATTTCTTGCTTATATGATTGAATGCATGATAAACCTCACCCAAAAAATAATACATTTCACCCCTTGCATGATTTCCTGGTTTGCTTGATCATACTATAGAGTCAAGAGGGATTATTATGATGCAAAAAATCAATCCCTATTACAAAATCCATTTGCATTGCATTCACATAGGTGGATGTCATGTTGAGTAAATCCTCTTAGTCCCAAAATTCTCGCTTTCAAATATTCTTTTATATCCCACTTCACTACTATCATGCTTCTTCTCTTCTTTTCTCCCTCTTGGGTTAAGTGATGTATGATGCGATTATTCATGGTCCTGATGATCCGACATCGCCCATTTCTTCTATCCCAACCTTGGGACACCTAACAACAAACAATGATCAATTACATTTTCTCTCCTACCTTCCTATCTCTTGTTCATCATATTTCTTCTTCTCCTTCTCTTGGGTTAAGTAATGTATGACACAATCATCCACAACCTCAATAACCCATATTCTGTTCCATACATATTCACATCACTACTATCAACATTGTTTTACAACAATAATATCAACGTTACATATCTACAATATCTTTTAACAAACAAAACTTTACATCAACACTCACTATTATTTAATAGGTTCCTCCAAAATATTGCTTCTTCCACTATAATGCATCATGATCTTACAAACATTTGTAAGCATATCGTGTAGCATAGGAAAATTTTAGCCCTTTAGATAAATCTATCAAATAAGTCATGACATCTATTCATCACTTCCATCAAGTGCAACTCATTTGACAAACCACCCATGGATAGGAAATCACATTCAACCAATATCTCATAAATTCATAATCATTTGTGAATTTCACTAGTCACTGGTTGAATGGGGTTTTCTTCCCTGGTTGGCCTGTCATCTAAGTTTGCAAAATCATACCTAATACAAAATTCATCATCAACCTACTTACTTGGTATATCACATGGGCTAAGAAGCCCTATTTATCTATTATCTTGTAGGTTTACAATTATTTATGTATTTTATAAGGGAATTAATAAATAGGGTTCTCTTTCCCATTCAATTTATCATTTAAGTATGCAATCAAACATAAATCAAATCTTCATAAAGTACCTTTTCAATAAATCACAAGGATCATAGAGTTCCCTTGATCCAATATCTCATAGGTTTGCAATTTCTTGCAAATCTCATTAGGTAATGGATCAATGGTGTCTTTAATTTACGCTTTATTTATTGCATCAACATGCTATCACTTTAACACAGTCTCATTGATTACCTTCAATAAACCATGTGGATTAAGAAGGCTCCATTAATCCAATATCTTGTAGATCTACAATCATTTGTAAATATTACTAGGCATTGGATCAATGTTGCCCTCTTAACCATTTGGTTCATTTCTTTGGAATTCTATAAAAAAAAATAAAAATCTTGCAAAATGTTGTTTAAATAGGTTAGTTAGACCATGAGGCTCCCTTGATCCAATGGCTTGTGAGCCTACAATTATTTGCAAGCTTCACCAGACACTAGATCGATGTTGTCTTCATACCTGCCTGGTCTTATACAATAATAGGCCATCTGCAAATCATTATCTCTCTACTAGCTACTTGCCTAATAAGTCGTTGGGTCACCACAAATTTATTTCCAACTAATTTATTATACAAGTATGCAATAACAACAAATCTAAAAAAAATCATGATTATGTAAACACTTATTAATATGGCAAGATATTATCTATCTATTTGTACAAAATATCACTCAATAGATAGAGAACTTTCTCCATATTGATATGCTACAAAAAAATATCATCTATTCTTTCTTTTATAAATCATTATATCTAATTAAATAAAAACATCCTATTTTATTTGTAGACCCTTCGGGAACATTGGGGTTTGATTATCAACACTTTACGTATCCATAATTATTGATGACTGTGTTAAGCAGACGATTATCAAATTCTTGTACTTCCTAATGGTATATAATATAGCATGGATGTTATCCTCCCACTTGCAACAAAACCCTTCAGACTAAAGGCCATGCTATCATATGGACCTCCTAGAAAAGGGGATTTCTTTTTCCTATATTCTATGCATATACAATTCTTTGTACACATGCCAAGAAAGGGAGAAGGGGTTTTTATTTTCTTGGATTATCTATATGAACACGTTACCCTCAGTTTGAAATATTTTTGTTTATTTTAAAAATTCTCAAATCTTTCAATACATCAAATATGCTCCAAGTACTAGCTCTTTTCCTCACATATTAGTAAATCTTTGCATATGCATTAGATAACGAACCTGTGTCCATGGAGTTTTATCTTAAGCATTCAAAAGTTTAAGGAGCAAACATTATGATGTGGACGTCATTAGATCTAGGCTAATTTTTATTAGGCTTAGATTATTTTATCATTTACTTAAGCCTAAAGTCCTAAGTCTAAGTTAGAATGTGTGTTCTAGACTAGGTGTTAGCTTTACTTATTTAATTAAGTATTAAGTCCTAAGTCTAGGAGTGATTTAATAAATATCTAATTCCAACTTGTAAATGTCAACACATTTGGATGGCATAGTCTTTGGATTAGATTTGTTAGCTTAGTGAGAGTTAACAAGTTGAGTTTGAGTGCTTAGTCATAGATTCTGATTAGCATCTCCTATTTTGGGAGATTATGGTTGTAAAATGGATTATAAAATCCCCTTATGTGAATAATATGAGTTAGTGTGATTTTTAGTTTTAGTTTCCTCATCACTGGTATCAAAGACTATGATCAAGCTTATGCTAGTTGGACTCTTAGTTTGTCTAGGAAGTCCTAATTTTCATAGGAATTAATTGTTTAGGTCCTCATTTGGCCCTCTATTTTTTAGCAAGTAAATTTGCTTCCATGCATACAATTTGGTGCAATTTGAATCAGTTTACTCCAAGTTAGGGTCACATAGGTAGACATTGAAGTTGAACTAAAGTTAAAATTTCAATTTGATATTAATATTTTTTGAAATATTAATATTAAATTTATTTTTTCTAATTACGCCCTTAAAAGGGGGGTATTCGACCTTTTTAAGGCCTTGTTCTCCACTAGCGCAAAGCTCACCAATGATCAGGCCCATCGAATTACAGTGGTCGACCACCAACAACTAGCCCCAGGCCAACAAACTAGTGGCCAAGCTCTCCCGATGGCAGAGAGTACCAATTATTGATGATAATCCTTTCTCTTATATGATGATTAACCATCAATGACCAACCCTGATGGCAGCTCTCACCGATGTCGGCTCCAACCAAATCTGGTTTGCCAATTTGTTTCCTTCGGTGCTACCACCCACTTGATGCCCTCTCAGTGATTCTACCTATGCTCCTTGGATTTTCATCGATGACCATAACACTAATGCAAATGTCAATCCGACCAACATACTGGTTGTTTTCTCTAGTAACCATCAAAGTTACGACATCATTGCAGAAACTTGCACAAATGATATAAGTTGCTCGCCTACATCATCAACAACCCTAAATCTTGTTTTCTATATCCTTCTGGGAGGTTACAACTGTTAGAGTACTGTTACTATTCTTGTTTATATTACATTATTTAGCGTACTGTTACAACTCCTGTAACAGTTATGTTTACGCCGGTGCTATTCCCGGCATTGTAACCTTTATTTAAACCCTGCTGAATAATACAATTCTATTCGTTGTTCTAACATGGCATTAGAGCTGTTCTGATTTTTTGGGCGAGGTAACTACAGATGAGGAGCAGAGCGTGATTTTATTTTTTTTCGGGCGTGATTTTTTTTCCCAGCCCGTGCGCTATCTCCTCTCCCGCGCAGCCGAGCGAATAAAAAAAAAAAGAAAGAATTTTTTTTTTGTCGCGCATAGACGACATCCACGCGCGACTGTGGAGAGGGCGGAGGCCCCCGTTGAACGGCTGGAACGCAGCGAGGGACGGCCCGTTGGAGGCTACGGGGAACGTAGGAATTTTTTTTGAAAAAAAAAAAAAAAAAAAAAGACGCAGCGCGTGTCCTTGGCTGACACAGGAAGCAGCCTGCACAATCCCCCCCCCCGTTGGAGGCTGCGCGACGCGCGTCCTTGGCTGACGCAGGCGCAGGCCCCACCCCCCCCGTTGGAGCGCGTCCTTGGCTGACGCAGCGCAGCCCCCCCCGCGTTGGAGGTTGCGCGACGAGCGCCCTTGGCCGACGCAGCGCAGCCCGCGCCGCCCCGGCGAGCGCGCGCCGGCGCAGCGCCCCCGATGAGCGCGCGCCCTTGGTCGACGCAGCCGCAGCCGCGCCGCCTCGGCGAGCGCGCGCTCAGCCGTAGCGCCCCGGCGAGCGCGCGCCAGCATGACGCCCCCGCGCGAGGATTTTTTTTTAACAAAAAAAAAAAAACCTGGATGTGCGCGACTGTGGCAGTGGGCTCGGGTAGCAAAGAGGAGGAGAGCACGAGAGGAGGACGGGAGGCCATGATTTGCAGAGGAGTCTGCAGGCAGCAGGCTGAGGTCCTCAAATACGAGGGGGCCCTTTCTCCTCCCAGATCAGCCCACGGGCTCACTGGCAAGTGAGCTGCGTGGTGGGTTCCGGGAACCCAGCAGTCGGGGGTTCAAATCCCACCGACTCCCCCCTTTCAAAGGTAAATTTTTTTTCAAAGGTTTTTTAATTATTATTTTTTTAGTTAAAATTTTTAATTTTAATTTATTTTTTCTATAGTTTTAAAACTTTATAAATTAAAATTTATTTTTAATTTATTTTTTCATAAGGTTTTAAAACTATATAAATTAAAATTATTTATTTTAACTTTAAATACATAATAATTATTTAAAATGCTTTGTTAAAGAGAATTTTTTTTTAAGGGGGGATATTTTTTTCAAAAAATCAAAGGGGGAATGTGAGTAATTTTCTGAAAAAGCAATTTGGCGAATTGTAAAAGGTGCATTTTTGGCTGTGACCGACACCTTGTGGGTTATTCTTGTGGGCATTTTTTTTGTTGTATGTTGCATATTTCATTTTTGCACTATAACATTAAAAATTAAAAGCAAATTCACTCCCTAAGTCCTCGGAATAATTAAAACCCATCCGTGCAATTTATTGCACTGCAGCGTTCGATATTTGTGATACCTCTGGCCAGCACTTACAGGTAAAGCTGTCGTGATTGGGCTACTGTATCCACCGCCTAATATAGTTGCTACAACGACGTCTGAGCTTGTTCTCTATAAATCGTCGGGGAGAGATAAGTTTGCCATTTTTTGCATTTTTTTACTCCATCCACTACCCTTAATCGCTCTTGTGTTTAGGCATAAATCCTGACGAAGTATTCTTCATAGTGTTTAGGGGAAGTTACGCCCCACGCATGAGAAGAATCTTCTATGGTAGGTGCCATCAACAAGGAGATTCCCTTTCAGTACTGCTTATGTTCCACGTATCGTATGATCTCTAAAACTCACCTATAGTCTCCCTCACGTAAGGGCGGGTGATTTTTGTTGATCTTTTCTAAATACCTATAGTTTCCCTCACGTAAGGGCGGGTATTTTGTACGGTATAACGGCCTAGCAAAAGGTATATCGAAAGGGGGACCAATTGGTGATATAAGGAACCTTCACTATGGTCGTTGTTGCAAAGTTGATGACTGATCCTCATCAGTTATTGAAAGGTCCAAATTATACACCATGGAAACATAAGATGAAGGCAATTCTCCAAATGGAAGATTTATGGGATATTGTTACTGGAGTAACATCTAGGCCTTCATCAGCATCAGGATCCATAACTCCTTCTGCTGATCAGATAGCTTTTGACAAGAAAGACAGTCGAGCAAAGGTGCTCATTTTGTTTGCTGTTTCAGATGAAGTGCAACCTCATATAGCTGACAAAGCAAATGGTAAAGAGGCTTGGGATGCCCTTCAAACCATCTATGAGCGAAAGAATGACTCCACCATTCTTCATCTTCAACAACTTCATAACCTGAGTTTGAGACAGGGTGAAACAGTTGAACTCTTTCTGTGCAGAGTGTCTGAATTGAAAGAGAGATTGAGTTCTTTGGGAGATTCTATGGACGAAAAGCTCCTCATTTCAATTGTGATGAGAGCTTTGCCTTCTTCATTTGATATGTTGATCACCTCCATCCAGGTGTCTCAACGACAAATTACCTACATCGAGTCGGTCAATCTGCTTCAACAACAGGAGGCACGCCAACTTCACAAGGATGATTCTTCCAACACAGCCCTATACACCAACAGGCGGGGTTCTAGGAAGAAAGGTAATGGGCAAAAAGGAGGCAACTTTCGGAAAGGAGGAAATTCTCAACAGGACATGAAAGGAAAAGGAAAACAACCTCAACAGAAGAAGAGGTGGTGCAAGATCTGTGAGAAAGACAACCATGACACCAACAGTGTTGGCATAAGAACAAGCAGAAAGGCCAAAACAAACCACAAAATAAAAACAAGCAACCCCAGGTGAATGTTGTCGTTGAAGAATCCGACTCGGATTCCGAATGGGCACATAAGGTGCTCATGACTACCACATATTCCACACAGAGGGATCCTGTTTGGTATGTCGATTCTGGAGCTAGCAAACATATGACTGGCGACAGATCGTGGTTTGAATAATTCATGGCCAAAGAGGGCAAACCTGTCACCATTGCCGATGATAAAACCTACGGGGTTCGGGGAGAGGGTACAGTTCGAGTCACTCTTCCCGATGGCAAGTGTCAGATTGACAAAGTCCTCTATGTTCCGGGATTGGCTAACAATTTGTTGTCAGTCACACAAATCCTGGATAGAAATATGGTTGTCAACTTTCGTGTTGAGAATGGAAAGAAGTGTTGTACTATTACCAAGAAGGGTAAGCAGATTGCAACAACTTCATATAAGCATGGCTTATTTGCCCTAGATGCTATCTCTACTCCACATGTTGCCATGACTGTCTCTACCAAGGAGGCAACTTCCCTATGGCACAAGAGATATGAGTATCTTAGTTCTGGCTACTTACTTGAGCTCAGTAAGTATGAGATGGTAAAGGTTATTCCTTCCCTTTCTGCCACATTGCCGCTGTGCTCCGACCGCTAGCGGGAAAGCAAAGATAGAGTACCATTTGAGAAGAGCTCAACAAGAGCACAAAAACCTCTGGAGTTAATTCACACCGATCTCTGCGGTCCTTTCACACCCAATAGTTATGGAGGGAAGAGGTACTTTTAGTTATTCGTAGATGACTACTCACGAAAGATGTGGGTTTTCTTTCTCCAACTAAAATTCGAAGCTTTCGCATTCTTCCAGCAGTTCAAGAAATCCGTTGAGAAGGAGTCAAGAGCTTCTATTAAAACCCTCCACTCAGATCGAGGGGGGGAGTTTACCTCTAATGAATTTTTTGCATTCTTAGATAAGCATGGAATCAAGAGACAGTTAACAACCGCCTATACTCCTCAGCAAAATGGAGTTGCTAAGAGAAGGAACCGTTCTATCATGGAAATGGTTCGTTGTATGCTCACAGGAGCTACTCTTGGGCAACAATATTGGGCAGAAGTTGTCACCACTACAGTATATCTATTGAATAGGGCACCCACAAAGGCCCTAAAAGGAATGACTCCACAAGAAGCATGGAGTGGTCGAAAACCCTCCATATCTCATCTACGTATTTTCGGATGTCACGCTTTCATGCACATACCGAAAGAGAAAAGGAAGAAGCTAGATGAGAAAACACTGAGATGTATTTTTCTTGGTTATGATGAGCACTCTAAAGGATATCGTTTGATAGATCCTTTGACCAAGAAAATTCATGTCACCAGAGATGTTGTCTTTGATGAAGCTTTCACATCACAGAGCACATCTAAAGTACACCTAGATCTTGTGGAATCTAAGGAAGAGAAGATTCCTTCGTCAACACCACCGAAGAATAATCCAAAATGGTGTACAAATACAATCAGAGACACAAATTTATCCACTCCTCCCAATTTGAACTTGGATAGACCTCGTACACGCAAGTATGGCTCAAAAGGAAAAAGAAGCCAAAGAAACTGGTGAGGTTGATGATCTTTGTCAATATTTTGAGGAACTTTCTGTAACTCCACGTATAGAAGTAGAGGATATGGATATTGATGATGACAGGGCGTTCATGTCTACCATAGACGATCTTGAACTCGCATCGATGCAAGATGCTCTTAGTGAGCCTCGGTGGAAGGCCGCTATGGATACGGAGTATGAGTCTTTGATGAAAAATAAAACTTGGAAGCTTGTTGATCTCGCCGCATAGAAAGAAACCCATTGGCTGCAAATGGGTATATAAAGTCAAGTACAAGGCGGATGGAACAATTGATAAGCATAAGGCCCGTCTTGTTGCAAAGGGCTATGC
Organism: Wollemia nobilis; assembly: GCA_028583015.1. Lineage (NCBI taxonomy): Eukaryota > Viridiplantae > Streptophyta > Pinopsida > Araucariales > Araucariaceae > Wollemia > Wollemia nobilis. Next base: position 2,621,584 of record JAQPPZ010016361.1, read on the forward strand.
TCAAAAGGAAGGCATTGACTACGAGGAAACTTTTGCACCTACTCGCTCGGATGACCACAATTCGAGTTATGTGTGCTATGGCAGCACAATATGGGTGGAAAGTTCACCAGATGGATGTCAAAAGTGCCTTTCTAAATGGTGATCTCCAAGAAGAAGTCTACATGACTCAGCCAGAAGGATTTGGAGTGGAAGGCCAAGAGCAGAAGGTTTGCAAATTGGTCAAATCCTTATATGGTCTAAAACAAGCTCCTCGAGCTTGGTATATAAAAATGGACAATCACCTTATGCATCATGTATTTAAGAGATGTCCGTCAGATGCAAACCTCTATTTCAAGAAACAGGGTTCTGAGATAGTGTTGCTTGTACTCTATGTTGATGATCTGCTCATTACAGGGAGTTCAAAAACTATGATCTCTCTCGTCAAAAGAAACTTGTGTAAATATTTTGAGATGACAAATCTCGGACTTCTCCATTACTGTCTTGGTCTGGAATTCAGCCGGAAGGAGCACTCCATCAAAGTGTCTCAGAAAAAATATGCCAAGACATTGCTGTAAAAATATCGCATGAATGATTGCAAGCCAATGGCAACTCCGATGGAGAATGGACTTCAGTTATCGCGATATGATGATTCACCTCAAGTAGATGGAACTCTCTATCAATAGTTGATTGGGAGTCTCATATATCTGACCAATACTAGGCCGGATATCGTATTTGTTGTCAACTATCTTTCGAGGTTCATGCAGGAGCCTAAGACCACTCATTGGAAAACAACAAAACATTTTCTTCACTATGTCCGTGGTACTATGGAATATGGCCTAGAATACAAGAGGAATAACAAATTCTTCTTGCAAGGATACACGGACTCTGACTATGCCAGATCATTTGATGATCACAAGTCAACTTCTGGATACATTTTTCATCTGGGATCCGGTCATGTCTCTTGGCACAGCAAGAAGCAACAGGTGGTTGCTATTTCATCAACAGAGGCAAAGTATCACGCCGCACATGAAGCTATGTGCGAAGTGATATGGTTGCGTCGCATTCTGACAAGTATGGGCCATCCATCAAAATCTCCAATACACTTGTTTTGCGACAATCAGGGTGTTCTGAACCTCGTCAAGAATCCAGTCCATCATGAAAGAACAAAGCACATTGACACACAATGTCATTTCATTCGAGATGAAGTTCCAAAGCACCGAATTCAGCTTCAGCACATTCCCACCGATGCTCAAGTTGCAGACATTTTCACTAAGGCACTTGGACTTGATTCATGCCAAATTTTAGACTGCACATCGACGATCCCTATCGACGAACATATGTTTTTCATTGATGAAACCTATCACCATTGGAATTTGGTTGTGTGTCGACCATTATTTAATTCTCTTAATAGTTCACCTCTAGATATCATCTGTTTCTACATTTTTTGATGGCCTCGTAGAGGCTCTAGTGCCATTTTTGATGATTTCTCATCATTTTTTGATGATATCATGGTGGTGTTTCTTGTTTGCTTTTAATATTTTGTAGGTTCAGATATCCCACATTGCCCATGAATGCAGGTGAGAGGAATTTAAAAGGTATAGAGCACCTATTTCTAATCGGTTAATCATAGGGCTAGCCATTGGTTGAAACACGGATGATTTTATCCCTTTGACAAACTGTTATCGTGTGGTGCCTACCATGTGCCCTGCTCGATTGACAATAGAATTTTCCTGTTGCGGGTTAAAAATAGTTTTTGTTTGTGGTAGCTTTAAGATTTCATTTGTAGTATATACAACAAAATCCCACATTCCTTGTATGGGTTCCTTGTAGACATTTAATAGGTGCAACACACCTATACAAAGGTAGCCAATCCACAAGGGCTGGCAAGCACTTTGATGCGCACGATCTTCCATTGACTTTTATGACCTATGCTTGTGCAGTTGACTGTAGTTATTATTGTAGCTTTATTGACTTTGATGCGATTGATTTTGATTGCTAAAATGCTAACCCAATAGTTGTTATTTTTGCTGCTTCCCAATTTGTCAGAGGATATCAATTTATTTTTGCTACTTTATTTGGAAAATTAGGTTCAAAATTCGTAAAAGAGGGTGGTTATTACTGCACTAGTTGACAAATAACTTTTTGTAGTCCCTCTTGTAGAAAGTAAAATTTTGAATTTTTTTGTCATAGCCTAGGAAAGGCAAAATGTGTAACTTGATCGATTGGCTTACACTAGATCACAAATGAAATTCGATTTGAATGATCAAATTTTTGCCTTGGTGCAAACTATTGGGCAATTAGTCAACAAAGTGGATGACATTTCAGTCCGCTATGCTCCTGAAGAAAAAGCCACTAGAGATGCTAAGGCCCACACAAAATGTGAAGTAAAGTTGTATGATGGGTCTCAGAACCCCGATGTATTGAATAACTGGATCATGGACATGGAAACCTGGTTTGCATACACATAAGTTTCTATCAATGATCAAGTTTCTTTTGCTAAACTCAAATTGATTGGGTTAGCAAAACTAGTCATCATGGATAGACAAAAAGACCAAAATCCCATTACCATTTGGGAAGAATTGGTCCAAGCATTGAAGGATTCCTTTTATCCTTCTGATTATGCTAGAGAATTGAGAGTGAAATGGTGTAGATTACACCAAATTTATAATATGTTTGTGTAGGAATATGTCTCTTCTTTCAATAGGTTACGCATTTTGCTTTGCATGAAAGATCCTACAGATGACTTGATTGTAAAATTTATAAGTGGCCTTCAAGAGCACTTGTATAGGAAGCTCAAATATACTCCCTTGGAAACAATTGATGCAGCCTTCAACCATGCATAATTGATTGAAGAGAAGTTCACCACTCCAACACAATAAACTTCTCGCTCTTCAAATTAGTAGCAGTATTTGAAGGCCAATATGCCTTCCAATTCTTCTCCTTCTTCTCCTAGTTCTTATTCTTCTTCCTCTTCTTATCCAAAGTCTTATAATGCAAATAAATATTGTAATCATTGTAAGAGACAGGTACACTTAGAATCTGAGTGTTTTAGGAAACATAAGAACTTACTTGTACAACCTATAGTGGAGGAGCCCCAAAAGGCATCTATTGTGGTTATGGAAGAAGGGAGAGCATATGATGAATTGAGAGGAAAAATAAGTAATGTTACGCTGCTGCATCAAAAAGGTGGATGTGACCATTTGTTTGTCACTAAATCCCACCTCACTCATGACTTATTTGTGGATTGTATTATCCAAAATGGATCCCAAACTAATCTGATTGCACAATCTATTGTCGATAGGCTCAAATTACCTATAGAACCACATACTCATCCATATCCATTGGGATGGAAGGATACAAATTTTAAATCCCACACAAAGACTTATATTGTGTCATATGCTTTGGGGCCTCATTATGTAGATCGAGTCACCTGTGATGTGATTCCCATGGACTACTGTGGTCTTATTCTGGGAAAGCCCTATCAGTTTGATAAGAGGGCTATTTATGATGCATACCATCAGACCTACACTTTGCATCATAAGCATAGGTAATTTTGTCTTCATTCCCAACCATAGACCACACTTATACCTAATTTTTATCTACCAGAGAAGATAGCTCTAGTCTTCAATAGGTCTCATGACACACTTGCTTCCGCTGCACCACCTCCTCCCAAGGTGGTATTTTCCTCATCTTTAGTTGCATTACCTCCTTCTAAAAAGGTAATTTCTTCATCGACAACTCCTCTTGCTGCTCCATATCTTCTTCCACCTATTTTAGAGCGGCCTTATTCATTGCCATCTTTATTGATTCCTATTTTTTAGCAGACTTCACCGGCTCTGCAATAGGCTATTGGTGCTTCATATTTACCTCATCGAGATCCTACATGGATTAGTGATCAAGATGTACCATGATATTCTACTCTAGCATCGACTGTGACTCGTGTCCCACATGATCTTGTTTAGCATCTCAGTCAACTTTGTTTTCAGTGTGTTGTATCTCACCCCTTCACCCCTATTGTAAAATCATTGGAGTCCAATGCTACTATGGTGGAGAGGGATGATGTGGAAATCATTAGATCTGGGCTAATTTTTACTAGGATTAGTTTATTTTACCATTTACTTAAGCCTAAAGTCCTTAGTCTAAGTTAGAATGTGTTTTCTAGACTAGGTGTTAGCTTTACTTATTTAATCAAGTATTAAGTCCTAAGTCTAGGAGTGTTAGCTTTACTTATTTAATTCTAACTTGTAAATTTTGGCACATTTGGACGATGTAGTCTTTGGATTAGATTTTTTAGCTTAGTGAGAGTTAACAAGTTGAGTTTGAGTGCTTAGTCATAGATTCTAATTAGCATCTCTTATTTTGGGAGATTATGGTTGTAAAATGGATTATAAAATCCCCTTCCATGAATAATATGAGTGAGGGTGATCTTTAGTTCTAGTTTCCTTGTCACATTCTTAAACAACTCATTTCACACAATCAAGACCTTACCTCTTAGGTAAGATTGTATATCATATCCCCACAAATTGCATACTACAACTACATTGTAAATATACCAATTTGGAACATATGATATTCAAGAAAAGTTGTATCGACAAATTACACAATATAATCTAATTCAATTCCTCTAACACATCAGAGGTGGCAATGAGTATTAAGTTCACTTCCTCACATGCATGTAAATATTTGCATATGTGTTAGGTAATGGCCTTATATAATCTTGTTACCCTCCCTCATGTGTTAAAAAATTTGTAGTAAATATCATTTTATTTACAAAAGCATTTGCTTTCAAGCCAAAGGGACAACTACTTCCAACCACAATATCACATCATTATATTTACAAACCAAGGGGGTAACTTGCTACGACAACAATAAATATCATTATATTTATAAAAGCATCTACTTTCAAACAAAGGGGGTAACTTATTCCAACAAAAACAAAAATATTTCTTCATATTCAAATTTAGAAATCCACCATTTTTTATTTCTACTACAAAGCCCCTGTATAAGAGAACACTTATTAGGGCAAAGCATACAAATCACTCATTGCAAAATCATACTGCAAATATTACATTACATATCTATTTCACAAGCATTACATTATTCTTGCAACATTTGAAAGCATTTTAGAACATTGCAAATCATTGTAGACTCATACTACAAACATTACATTACATATCTCTTTCAAGATATTTTAGAACATTGCAAATTATTGCAAAATCACACTGCAAAAATTACATTACATATCTCTTTCAAAAGAATTACATTACTCTCGCAACATTTCAAAGCATCTCAGAACATTGCAAAATATTACATAATCATACTCCAAACATTACATATCTATTTCAGAAGCATTATATTATTCATGCAACATTTTAGAACATTGTAAATCATTGCAAAATAATATTGCAATCATTATATTACATATCTCTTTCAAGGCATTTTAGAACATTTCAAATCATTATAGAATCATACTGTAAACATTTCATTACATATCTCTTTCAAAATATTACAAAGTATTATAAAAGCATAAAATCCTTTAGGTACGCCCCTCAAAGCATGCATAAAAAATTATAAAGCACTAAAAAAGTATAAAATCCTTCGAGTACACCCTTTAAAGTGTTCATAAAAACATTACAAAGCATTTCAATATCATAAAATCCTTCGGGTATACCCTTCAAAGCGTACATCAGAACATTACTATCAAAGCATTACAAAAGCATAAAATCCTTAAGGTTTACTTAAGCATATACAATTGTTTAGGTGTGCATAAATCCTTCGGGTTCACTTAAGCATATATAATTGCTTAGATGTGCATAAAATCCTTCGGATTCTCTTAAGTATATACAATTTATTAGGTGTAAATAAAATCCTTTGGGTTCACTTAAGCATATACAATTTATCAGGTATGCATAAATCCTTCGGGTTCACTTAAGCATATACGATTGCTGAGGTGTGCATAAAATACTTTGGGTTCACTTAAGCATACATGATTTCTGAGGTGTACATAAAATCCTTTGGGTTTCACTTAAGCATATACAATTTCTCAAGTGTACATAAAATCCTTCTAGTTCACTTAAGCATATACAATTGCTTAAGTGTGCATAACATCCTTTGGGTTCACTTAAGCATATACAATTTCTTAGGTGTGCATAAAATCCTTTAGGTTCACTTAAGCATATACAATTGCTTAGGTGTGCTTAAAATCCTTTGGGTTCACTTAAGCATATACAATTGCTTAAGTGTGCATAAACTAACTACTAACAACTCACTCTACTAACCTCAAATACACATATCTTGTACATATTACAAGTACCTCATTATGTCTTAAACGCTTTCATTTATGTGGCTCCATAGGCCACTATTTAAGCATAGTGAGATCATGTTTCCATATACGAAAACATATAAGGGATATCCAGGCTCAAAGGATAACCTTCATATGAGCGCTTACCTCTATCAAGTCTAGAGATCGCTGCTCACAACATAAAATTTGAATGATTGTCTATCATTAGATATTAATTCATCTCTCAACAAAGTAACTACTTTCCCTTAGCATTTAGTCATCATCTGACTCGCAATATCATCTCTAAGCAATCAATAAATTTTTAAGAACTACCATCAATAGTCAATACAATCAACATATCAATGCATCATACAATCAACACAATAATACATCAAACAATCAATGCATTCTACACATGACAATCAAAATCATAAAATGAAATTATCACAAAGAATTTTTGGAAGCCAACATATAATTTCTATATATATACCTCAAATCATACATACCTCTAGAGAAGGTGTATCGCAAATAAACAGAATGAAACACTTAACCCATGTGAAAGAAGAGTGTACCGCATCCCAAAACTGATACACTCACACCTAAGTTCCTAACAATTAGAACCAGTATCTCCTCCCCTAGCTCTTGGTGAGGTGAAAACTAATGAAAGCCAACAAACCACTATAAAAATTCACTCATCAACTGTGCCCTCAATTGTGGTTATGAAGGCGATGACACTCATCACTCTATAGGAAACTCTATGTGGTACAACTATTAATAATAGGTAGTCCTATCTCACTCCATATTAGCATGAAGCTCTATGTATTGTACCCTCTTTAGCACACTAGCTAGATTTTCCCTAGAACCCTACAACTCTCACTATAGTGGCCTCATAATAATGGTCATTATATTGAAATCCAACCTATCCAATATTTACCTGAGCCTCATCTCTCTCCCTTCAAAACTACTCCATATTTGACCGTAGTCCAACAACGATCATCTAATCTATGGCCCATTCCTTGACAACCTGATCCAAATTTGATGGGAGATGAGAAATGGTCTCCCCACTCATAGCCCTCACTTGAGCTGTCTCATCCCTAAATTTTATGACTTCCTCCACCTACATAATCTTAGAGGCTTCCAACTATCTCCTCACATATTTTAGAGTCTAACAAAGAACCTCTAACTCTATTTTTGTACTCTCAACTATCATCCTACTGGGACCCACCTCCCCGAAAGAGCTAGGACCCACTCCACTAGATGAGGTAACAAAAAGTGGAATTGTGGATAATGGATGCACATCCAAAGGAGCACAATTTGATGTAGCTCCCTATCCATCCCATCTAGTTGCCTATATAGCTACCACCCTATCCTTCCTGTCCCTCTCAGGTCATCGCTTAACCCCTCTAAAAGTGTTCGCCATATCTTGGAAAGCCTGTGCTTGGTCCCTTAATGGTTGTTATCAGTTGATGAGGCCTAAATTATCCATACCATATAATATACTCTGCTTTCACCCACATAACATCCCTTGTAGGAGTCAAGACTATGGGATCATCCATATCTGCCTCTATAAATGTATAAGGATCCACAGGATCCCATCATGTTTCATCCTGGAATCATCGTATCCATACCTCTCCAATTGTTGGTACACTTTGTACTTGCCCATGTTGGTGTAACATGAGATCATACCTGTACAACTCATATATTTGATTTCTATCATCCAAATATCATGTTCACCTCACCATAGCAAGATTCTTTCCATCATTTTCCCACATATAGCAATCCCTCCATTGTGACCAAATAATATGTGTAGACCTCAAATCATCAATCAAATGGAGTGCCTAATCCAATGAGTTGTGAGAAGGGTGGACACACCTTGCCCACCTATAAACTATAAATCGCTTAGAATTGTAGCCTTCCATCGCTACCATGGATTTCCTAACCACTATGTTTTCCCATGCCTAGACCTAGAGTATTGTACAACATACCAAACTCTTACCCTTCCTATATACCATCCTAGAAAAAGTGTGGTATAGCCTCGATAATTTTTTTGGAGTCCAAGCATAGACAATATAATCATCCCTCAATCTGATGATAATCTCTCCCCATCCCCACTGCATAAACTGCCTGCTGGTATCACCCATCAACAACCTTGATACTAGACACTAGTAACGTAGTCAACTGATCAATATGCCATCTTATATAGGTATTATTGATCCTCAACCTTAATTTCATCCCCAAAGAGTTTCCATCCTCTAAAAAATTCTAAATTTTTTAGCATCAACATATATCCCTAGGTAGATGGGCTCACCTTGAATAGGCACTCAAAGGATGTGCCATACATCCTCCAATGTCACGGTCATTTCCCCTGTCAGCAATATAAAAATATTTTATGACAAATACCATTTCTTTGCCAAATATATCAATAGAGACTGATCAAACTCTAACTTGGGCATGTACGTCATATAGTACAACCCCATCACTGCCAACACTCCCACTTCCTCTACATCAAACTTGCTCTCCATATTGTTTGAGCAATGCTCCTAACTCACCAAAACCTGCATCCCCTGTAAAAACCACATACAAAGCATAATTAGACAACCTCATAATCAAATTTTTGATCAGTGATAAATTTGCCATTGGTACTAAAAATGCTAGTGCCAAATTTGCTATTGATACCAAAAATGCCAGTACCAAATTTACCATTACCACAAAATTCACCACACATGTAAAAAAAACCTCATAAATTGACCTAAAAAACAAAATTTTGGATCAAGATCAAGGACATACCTATAGGTCTCACTTCGATGCATGCACTGTCCCTCAAATGACGTTCACACGATGTGCCCACCTCTGGTTATTTGCCATATTCAAAAGCACACCTTTATCTCTCTCTCTCTCTCTCCAATTTTATTAAAGGGGTAAGGTGAAAATGAAGTTAATTTTACCTCCTTTCCCTCTTTTACCCCCAACCATTCCCAACCATATCATTAGCACATCCTATTTTGAGAATTCATCCCAAATCGACCATTTGGCACATTTTTCTCGAGGGGGCACCTTAGAGTAATTTTTTTTTTCACATGAAGCAACATTTTCCAACATCAAGGCATACATCATAAAAACAAGGTATACATTCAATAATGATGTAAATTAATAAAAATAAATAAAATCATAATCATTTCTTAAAATCAACACTACAATACAACAACAATGCATTACAATGTCAAAATTGAGTTTACTAAACTTTTGATGCAATCTCACAAACATCATGTCAAATCTGGGGTAAAATGTAAACACCCAATTTTGACACACTAGCAAAGCCAAAAGACACCAAACAAGTCACACACACCTTAAAACATCAATCAAGATGAAACCCGGTAATTTGGGCACCTTTTTCAATATTTTTCAAATTCACCACCCTAACTAAAAATACCACTAGAAAATTTGGCAAGCCAAATAGTGAATTTGGAAAACATCACAAAATCAAATCCTATCGGTAAGATTCAATACCTGACAAAAATATCCAGTCAACCAAAATTACCACTAGAAAATTTTGTCACAAGTGGAAAATTTGGCTAACCACCAAAATATATTAGAGCAAGCTAGAGGCACACGGATTCCATCCTTCCACTCCCTGCTCTGACCTCGCATGCTTCAATAATGGACTGGACCTACAAAATTCAAATTAGTCCTAACTAATTTCTTCCCTAATCCTTATTTCAAAATATATTTAAATAACCCTTGGGGCAAGAAATAAGGAGGATTCTAAGATCTAATTAGACTCTGCTAATATTCTTCTATCTCTTCTTTTTCAACATTCTTCATTTACAAGCATTTTTTATCATTTGCAAACATTTTTGGAGGTTAGTCAAGCAAGGCAAGGAAAAATTGGAGGTAAGGAGGCCTTATTGATGCAAGGGAGAAGCTATTGCTAGGTGATATCACTTCTAGTGCATCTCTATTTTTGTTTCCCATTTGAATTTACTTCTCTTAGCATTTCCCTTGCTAACTTGAATACTTCATCTACTTGCAATTTTCATTCATTTTCATGCTCTTATTCTTCTTGTGTATGACTTATTTTTTCTTGTAGGCTTTTACATATTCATTATAGGTATTTGTGGAGTATCTACACTCTCATCCAAGCTTCTAATATTTCTTTACAGGTTTTAGTGGAGCTATTCTACTTGCCACCTTCATTTTTGCTCACTAATCTCTCATTTTGCAGTGTTATTTCATGCATTTCCTTCTATAGCATTTGACTACTTGTTGTTATTTCCATTTATAGTCTCATTTATCTTCATTACAAGCATTCTAATATTTTATTTTCATATCCATGCTCATACATGTTCATTATCAAGCATTTAGCATTCTTATCTCTCTTTTTCAAGCATACTTAGCTTCATTTTGCTAATATTTCAAGCATCTAAGCATCCTTTCCACCTCCCAAATGTTATAGTAGAGGATACAAGGTTTCCATTACCTTGTTGTCCCACTAAAAATTCTCTTCCAATCACCATAGAATTTATATTATAGCAAATCCTCATCTAGTCACTACATTTACACTCACTTCTCATTGCTCTTGCAAATTATTTTAGAATTAGGATGTATCTAGGTTACTTTGCTATATTCCTAACTCTTTCATACCCACTTCATCCCATTTTACATCTCTTAATCTGTCCAAAACAATTATTAAGAGGTCTTCACCTATTATTTTACACTTGCATCCACTTTAATCATGAATTTGTAAATATTTGTGGTATTTCCCCTCATTTTCTTGCATCCTAACCCTAGTAAATCCTTTTAGTATTACAATCCCACAGTTGCATCACAAAAAAAGTCAAAAAATCATTCAAAATAATCCTCACAATCACCTCAACCTTGTTTTAGACCAAAAATGCCAACCACCATAGCAACTAGCGATTTTGGCTCTCTGGAATACAGACAAAAAACGCCACTCAGACCAAATTTGTCACTGGTAAATTTGGTAAGCCAATTGATATTTTGGCATAGCTCGATTTCTATCCCAAGAGGTAAGCATACTCAAATTTTCCAAAAATAAGGGGTTTGATCAATTGCCTAGACAAAGAATCCACCTTATTCAACTCTCAAATAAACCTCCTAAAATAGAAAACCTACTTTTTTTTGGTCTCTTTGTGCAGGTACCAAATTTGCCAACCAAGACCAAATTTGCCAATGGCGATTTTGGTAGTAGTGGAATTTCTGGTCAAATAGCTACAGAGGTAATTCTACCATTTCACATCACTCTAAACTTTATTTTTTAACAATTTTGCATGTTTTTTCTTTGTCTATCACTGTATTTGCATCAAAAATCACATTTCAATTTGGAAAGTCAAAGAACCCTAATCTAGCTTAATTTTCTTTACAAAACACACTTCCATTGGATAAAATCAAGGAATCTTAGGTCAAAATCTTAATTTTCTTTTCATTTTCATAAGTACTTAGGCAAAGAATCAAAATCATATAGTTGCATTATAGGTTAACTTATCTTTTGCATCATCTCTTGTTTGCCTTGAAACATCAAAATCTCCTTAGTTAGCCTATCATCAAAATGAAAAGCATATAGGTTAGATCTTATTTTCCTACATTTGTGTGATATAAGCTTAGCATGCATTTTAGATGATCTTAGCCTTAAAGTCTTAAATAATTATTTAAGGCTTGAAAAAGAGTCAAGATATAACGATCCAAATATTAGATATTTTCATTGAATGAAACACATATAAACACTGACCTACAAGCATTTACATCTACATTTACACCATGAAAAATGCATTATGTAGGGGTCTAATCATGTAAAGGATATTCATATCCTCGATATCTCCTTTGGAAAGAGATCCTCAAGTGGGGAAGTAAATATTCCAATGAATCTCCCTCATATGCGCTTGACGTGATTAGGTTGAAATATTTCCCATGCCTACAGATGCTAAAATGGGATGAAGAAAGGTCCAAGTTAGGAAAGCATAAAAATTTTGATTCCTTGTGGTCCAAACCCTATCAAATTATTAGTAAGTAGGAATGTAATGCATTTGAATTGGTTGTAGCTAATGGTTTAATATTTACAATACCAATAAATGACTAATATTTAAAACACTTTACATAGAAAAGAACGATAATTTGTATTATTGTGTATATAGAAAAATGTGATTAGATACACGTGCAGCTATTTTGAAAAGTAATAGGTGGATCATAGTAATTTTTAAAAGTAAAGAGCTTATTAGCTTAGAAAAGCAACATCATTTAAAGTTGAAAATCGTATCAAGGCACTTGCATGTGCCATAGTTGTGATAAGTATTTTTGACAATAAGACAAAACACACACACACTTTTTGACCTTAGCGATGCCATTTGCTAAAAAAAGCTATAAATACAAGCTCTTGCGACTTCATATGTACACTAAGCAATTGAGCATTCAAAGAGCCAGGGAACCCAAAGAGTGCTAAGTAAGTTTGTAAGCATTATTTGTAGTCTATTTCCCAAAAGCTAACTAAGCAACTATGGCTATCAAAAATATTGGAACACATTCCAAACATCCATGACCCAAAGCTCACTATCAAGATTAAGAGATGAAACAAAATATAAGGCTATCAAGTTTTTTAAAGAACATCTAGTTGCATTTGCATGAAACTCATTGGTGCAATATATGCCTAGGCATGTGCACCCTTGCCCAAAGCTAGTCAAAGTAGTTACAAATAATTATGATGCCAAAACCAAGACAATTTGTGATTGTAAAGGCCAGGTATTTTTTCTCTCAGACTAAATTTTTTTACAACGATATTTGTAGTTCGTGCCCTCTCTAAGAAAACCCTCAAAATTTTTAATAAATTAGGTCAAATTACCTACTATAATGATAAGGTGTTGGCTTGGCTCAATAACCAACTATATGAGCACATCCCTAAATTACCTAAGGGTTCTATCAAAATGGTAGATTTTAATATTGCAAGAAATATTTACCATGCTAGCTATCCTCTTTTGTTTATATTTTTATAGATATATGTTTGACTACCAAATATCTATGGCATACACCATGACCAACCCCCTAATCCCTATCTATTTTGATTAGGCCCAACACCTTAGCTCAGTAATGCATTCCGAGTTGATAGAGTTTAAGCAAAATTTTATTGGGGTATTTAGGTATCCTTCCTACTTGTCATGGTTATTTTTGTATTTTAAAGTAGATAGATTCCCAAAGTTAGAAATAAGTAGGCAAACCCCAAAAGGGAAGGTATTTTTAGTGGTGGATTGTACACCAAACCTCAAAATGTCTAACTCTTACATGGAATTCAACAAAAACTTTCTAGGACCTATTGATGCCTATATTTATGGAGAAATTCCCAAGCTAAACAAAAAAATAATAACTTATCTTTAGACCCCTAGATAGGAAACTTGAGAATGGTACTTTCTAAAGAAGGGTACAATGATAAGGGTAACGACTTTCAGGGTTATGCATAGCAATGAATATTAGTAAATTGACGAATTTGGGGGACCCTGGACATCGGCCCATTCACCTAAAATTTCTAGGACAAAACATTTTTAGGTGTCAGTTCGTCATGCGTTGATAATAGTATTACAATTTTTTTTTTAAATTTGCCAACACTTGCCTAAATCGAGGACCCTTTTCGCTTTAAAATTTAAAATTTTTAACTTATCTTGCCAAATTCGCCAATTATACCAATATATATAATTAACAAGCCAATGATACTTTTTCATTTAAAACATTGAAACTATTAGAAAATCAAGCATCCACAACGAAAAGTAAAACCTTCCAAGTAAAAAGACGAACTAAAACATTCGATCTATTGCAAAATTCCACTAAATTTCAACCGTGTGCAAAAACTAATCGATCTAGATCAAAACTCTACACAAACTAAAATTGGACCCATATATGCACCCAAAGAGATCCAAATCTCATTTTTTCACTCAAAAATACTACCAAACTCTTTTCTACACCAGATCAACTATTGAATCTTGTTTTGCACCCAAACAGACTACCAAACCCTTTTCTACACTCAAAATGATAATCGAATCTTGTTCTACACTCGGATCGACATCTAGGTCTTGTTTTGCATTCGAACTAATTACTGAACCCTTTTCTACATGCAGATGATAGTCAAACCCTATTTTGCACCTAGATCGACATCTAAACCTTATTCTGCATCTGAATCGACTACCATACCCTTTTCTACGCTTAAAATAATAGTTGGACCCTATTATGCACCCAAACCGACATTCAAACCTTATTATGTACCTGAACCTACTTCCAGACCCTCTTCTTCACTCAAAATAACAACCGAATCCTAATATACACTCGAAAAGATATCCAAACCCTATTTTGCATCTGAACAAACTACTGAACCTAGTTTTGCATTCGAACAAATTGTCAGATCCAACTCAACATCTGAATGAATTGCTGGACCTCGTTTTACACCGAAGCTACTGTCAAACCTCTTTTACCACATGGAACAACTGTCAAACCTTTTTTTGCACCTGAATAGATTTTTGGACCAGTTCTGCACTAGGTTCTTCGTTTCTCTTAAGACATTGTGAATCTGTGATCCTATGTTTTTATGTTTTTTTAGAGAATATAAGTTGAAGCAGTTGTAGTAATAAGATATATTTTTTGTCATCTAATTGCAATTTTTGCTTTTATTTTTTTCTATCATCTATTGAAAATAGTTCAATACTCTATTTCCCTTGTATTTATCTATTTTGTCTTGTTTTGCATGTTTCCCCTATTTTCTCCCTTTATGTTAAAACTCTTTGATTCTTTGTTTCTATTGAGATCTACTTTTTTGTTATAAGATTATAAATAGGTAAATGCTTTGGTTCTCTAAAGACATTGTGATGCTATGTTTCTCTAAATACATTATGATTCTCTGTTTCTAGTCCATTTTGTACTATAATCTTATATTTTTTCACATTTGTATTTTCTAATTATATTTCGTATACATATCAATTTTTTTTCTAAAATTGATTTGGATTTGTATATTGATTAGTTTTGTGCTCTTATTAATTACAAGTGCTAGCTCTAGATAATAGATTAGTGGCATACACTAAAAAAATCACAATAAAGCATGCCTGGAAATATGTTTGTATTTTCTACCAACCAACCATCTATTTATTCTAGTTACAATATTATCTTTAAGCCTCACAGAAGTAAGATCTCTTCAAAATTTTATTACTTTTCTAAAATAAAAAATATTTTCTTTACAAGTAAAATATCACCTACTGGCAATGGAAAGAAGGGACCAAGTCTTCTGCTAAAAAGAGTATCCTCAGATATTTTAGCCATATGTTAAAATCCAACGAGCCGTCGACATCTGTGCAAATTCAAGGTACAAATGATTTTTGACTACTAAACAATAATTTATATATTCTGTAATTATTTTAAATAATTCTTTCTTCCTCAAATATTTAATTCTCTGTATGTGCCTCTGGTCATATTGCATGATGATATAATTCTTTTTTCTAGTTGTAAGTTTTTTTGGTTAAATCCATAAATGATAAAAATATTATTGTATACTACTATGCAAAATACCCTGTTTACCCTGATATGTCTCCACTTGAAGATATTCCTCACCAAGAGATGTATTTTAATAAAAATTCTCTTAACAATGACATATAACAACCACTTGAAGATATTCCTCAAAATGACATGCTAGTTGAAAATGAAAGCGAAAAATCAAATCCATTACAAACTTCTTCTGAATCTTCAAGCAAAAATACTAAAAATAGAAAGGCATCTAACTGGGCTATTGGAAGGTCATTTTAGGTTGAATGGGTAGAAAAATTTCCCTTTATAGAGTCAGTCATGACTAAGGACTACAAAGCCGTTCTAAAAGCATGTAGATGCAAAATTTGTAGTTGGAAACTAGGTAAGGAACATAGGTTGCAAAATAAGATAGATACAATAGAAAAACATTATGGCAAAGCTTATGTAAATGTTAAAGGAAGTGATGGTAAAATTAATAAAAAAGTTAGGTGGAAGGATGCATCAAAATGTATGCATGTTAGATATGCATTAGAATATAAAAATCACTTGAAGATACAACAATCTCTTGTTGAGAAAGGTGGAATGATTGAATCTCAATTTTATAAAATTTATAGGACCACTTTAGCTTCAAAAAGTTTACAGTTTACTGTTGTATATAGTATTCTAAAAAAGGGTAGAGCCATGACCAATTTTATTGATTATAAGCATCTGTTTCAACTAGATGATGTGCAAAACCTTCCTAGTTCCCGTAGGTCAAATTGAAGTGGTTGGAAAATGGCAAAACGTCTATCATTAGTTGAGAAGGATGATCTGAGGGAGAAAGTAAAACTTGCCAGATTTATTTCACTTTATATTTATGAGGTGATGGTTGTGGACAACACATCCTAGATTTGCATGCATGTGTACACATTTCAAAATCATGTAGCAAAATTTAAATGTAGAAAACACCTATAATGTTATTGTAACTAGTTTAAAGGATATTGCACGAATGAATGATATAGACATAGCTACAAAGTTAATATGCGTTGGAGCTGATGGTACTGCTATAATGCATGGGAACCGAAATGGTCTTCGTGTTTGAATCCAAACCTCAGTTGCCTCATAGATCATACCCATTAATTGCATGGCTCATAGAATGAATTTTGCATATAAAATCATGAGCACTTTTGAAAATGTTGCAAGAGTAGAAGACCTCACTCGTGAAATATATTCTTATTTTTCTTGCAGTCTAAAAAGGTTTGCAAAGTTTTAACAGTTTGCACTAGAAGTTACAGATGAATTTTTTTCGTTAAAATATGTGAATACAAGGTGGATTTCATTGTATCAACTTGCACACAGAGTTTTTACAGAATATCAATCATTTACATGGTTTATGTATGCAAATTATAGGGTAGTTGATAAGGCAAAATATTTGTTGTTCTATTTGACTAACTTTGAAACCCTTTTAACATTATGTGGTATTCTTCCAATGTTACAAGAAATGAATAGATTGATTAAAATTGCACAAGAGAGATCCATCTATATCATTGATTTCATGAGGATGAGAAAAAAATATGTATGATTATTGACAAGTAATATGTGTCCAAAGCTGATTTTACAAATCCCATGTTTGATAGTTGAAATATATTGACAAACATGAATGATCCAAAAATATTTTTGAGGTTTGACATCAATGATCACCTTTGTATTAATGTTTGTAGAAATATGATACCTATATATTGTTTTGAAATGCATTCAAGGATAGTTACGGATGATGTTGAACAAGTTCCTGTAACACACAATAGATTTGAAGTTGTTTTACACAATACTAAGACAAAATTGTTAAAAATAGCAGAATCATTGACAAGTGAGATAAGAGATCGATTTCAAAGAGATGAGTTGCTTGAGGTCATGGATGTGGTTAACCCTCTATTTTGGGGTCCTTGTATTGACTACAATTCTACACGAGTTGTTTATTAAATATATGCACATACTTATTAAGAATTTAAGTAAAAGTGTGGAAGTCAATGGTGTTGAAATCAAAGGTATACTCAAAAAAGATGTTTTAAAACAACAGTCATCGCATTTTAGAAGAACAATGGTTGAACAAACGTCACTTTTGAGAAACATCAATGAAACTGGTTCTATTGCACGTTTATGGAAGAAATTGTATCAAAGTAGTGTCTTACAAGATGCGATTAGTAAAACTGTTGTTTACATGAATTATGTCAAACAATAATTTTGGGATCTATGGAATATGAGAGGGTTTTTAGTGCACTGTCTTTTGTTAAATCTAATCCTCGCAACAGGTTGGACAAAAATTTATAAAATTGTTTGAGAATTTATGTCATCATATCAGTTGGACAAATTTCCCTATGGTAGAGCATTGACATACTAGAAATCCCTTACAAATAGAAGGGGTACCATGAATACAAATGATAAGGAGGATAATGATGGTTTAAATGATCAGATGGTGGATACACATATACTCACTATGCTTAATAGTGATTCTAGACAAGTTGACAAGTATTTATTTCAGCTACCTGAATTGTAATTTTTCCAAGATTTCATAGCAATAATAAATTTGACTTCACTTGATATCAGATTGCACAATATTGTTTCAAATTTATTAGATTTTATAAAATTTGTTTATTCATAAATTGTATGTTTTACATCACATTGTTGCTTTAAAAATTGTATGTTTTAGATCACATTGTTGCTTTAAAATTTGTATGTTTTATATCATAGTGTCTCAACTTCCTTCATTAATAAATCGTTATGTTTTATATCATAGTATTTTTAATGTATGAATATTGGTATTGTTATGTTTTACTTTACAAATAACTATTAACCAACAATAATATTTTTTGTTGTTGTTTGAGATGAGCATAGTAAATAATATTGGATAGACATAAACTAAAAAAGCATAACAAAATTATAAATAGAAATAACCTTTGAATAATGGAAGACACAAAATTAGTAAATGTCTTTTTTATTAATTTGAATAAAAATATATTACATTGTACAAAATTTTTGACTGCAGTCAACTTGAAACATTTCACACTTTGCTAAATATCTAGTTGGGGGTTTGTTGCCTCAGTTTCACTTGGATTTACCTGTTCCTTTCTTTTTGGTTCTTCTTGACACCCTATGCAGTCAACTTGAAATATTTCACACTTTGCTAAATATCTGGTTGGGGGTTTGTTGCCTCAGTTTCACTTGGATTTACCTATTCCTTTCTTTTTGGTCCTTCTTGACACCCTATGTTGGTAGTGCTCCAAATCTGACTAGGTTTTCCTGTACCTTTTCAATACTCCCCACCAATGCAAATTCTCCTTGGTTTGTATCTTCTAGTATTTTTGAAAGTGGTTCTTTCACTTTCTGCTCCTATGGTATGTGATCCAGATATTCGTTGAGCTTTTCCCTGATATATCTTCTTAAAATATTATTATCCCTCACTTTTGATTACAATGTTTTCTTCATTTCCATTGCATGGTTTAGAAATGTCTTCGCTGCATCGATATAAAATTACATGCTCTTAAATTATCTTTTTAAGTTATCAAAATTTAACTGCAAAAAGAAAATGAAAACATAATTCAAAAAAGTTATATGAAAAAATACACATTTAAATAAAAAATTAAAATTTTACAGCAAAAGAAAATTAAAAGAAAAAAACATTTGCTTACCTCGGCCACATCCCTTGCAGCCTCAACAACTGCAACTTTTTCTTATTGAAAGCTCATTGGTTATAAAAATCTTGGGCTTCAACATTAATATTCTCTATTCTACTAACCATAATATTTAAAACATTATCATCATAGAAAACAATGGACTTCACTGATCCTGATGTGGCCTATCTAGCAGGCCACCAAGATTTTCTGGTTCATATTGAACCAAAGAGAAAATTGATCCTCTTTTAGTAAAATTCTTATATCGGGCATTAATTTCCTTTATAAGGACCTTGGCCCGATAATACCAATCCTTCATCACTTCCAAATATCTAAGCACAACTTTTTTTATGGTTGCTTCAGTATTTTCAACCATTAAAACATTTTCATCAAAATTTACAATGTCATCCTTAGTTTGAGGATGAGGGTCATTTCCTTGAGGAGATGGCAATGATGTTTGCTCAGCTGTAGGGGCTTCTATTTGTTGTGCTTCACCCTATGGATCTTGAAGCACATTTGTTGCTTTGAAGCCTAAAATGTTGTCTACAATATAAAATCATCATCGAGTTGGATATTATCCAATCCTATGGTTCAAAATTTTGGTACTTGTGAAATTGTGTGAAATGTAAAAGATGAGAATCCATGCCCAAAAGTTGGTGTTGCCCCCACAATCTCTATGGAAATTTTTATTTTCCAACTCCAAACTGCATTTGGCCTCTTATTTATGTAGGCTATCATTACAATGGTGGAAGTGGTGGCGACATATGGCCTCTCATGGTTTTCATTGAGAGGTACCTGAAAACAGTCAATTTTTTTTGCTAGAATTATTAAAAAATAATATATAAAAAAATCTTAATTCAAAGTAAATACACATTGATTTACCTAAAGATGATAAATTCTAATGAATTTAGGTATTAATGGGGATGGGGCTGGCCTCACTAGATTTAGCCTAAAAATTTTGTGCAAACCTAGGTGCATGAGAACCCCTAGGTGAAGCAACTTGCCTCAAATATTTATGCAACCTCTACAATGGTGATACTTATGATGCACTATCTTCATAATAACCAGTTTGTTCTATCCTGTGACCCCTTAAGGCAACATCTTGTTTACTCCTTGTGGTGGTTACCCTACTTTACATTTAGATGAAAATGAAAATTAAAAAATAAAAATGTGTTAAAATATAAAATACTATTTGAAGTTCAAAGATGGAATTATTACCTTCAATTCCTGGGGTGTCGTGGCAATGGTGTGTAGTGTTGTATGCACTACAGTTGGTACAAGAATATTTTGTAAATTATGAAAAATTTTTGTTGGTAATTTTGGGTACTTTGGGTACATTGCCTTTGCTCAAGTGTATAAGTTGTCATTGATGTCAAGAAGCTTTTGAAGGAATTTGATTTGATGTCAAATAATTTGTTTTGATGAAGGTTACGGCATGACAGTTTCAAAGGACTTTTGCAAACCCCATGTTGACAGAGAAAAAGGCAAGTGGAAAAACTGTCGCGATTTCGCGACATGTTGGCAGACAAAAAGGCAAGTGAAAAACTGTCACGATTTCGCGACATGTTGGAAGAAAAAGAGAAAGCAGGAAGAAGTGTCACGATTTCGCGACAAGTTCGAAGAAAGAGAACAAGTTGGAAAAGTGTCACGATTTCGCGACATGTCGCATTTTCGCGACTCGAAAAGTGCAGGAAGGCAAAGAAGGAAAAGTGTCGCGATTTCGCGACATATTGCAAAGAAGGTTGTACGGACGAAAAAGTGTCGCGATTTCGCGACATATTGCAAGGAAGGTTGTACGAAAGAAAAAGTGTCGCGATTTCGTGACATAATGCAGGAGAGAGAGTCCGATAGAAAAAGTGTCGCGATATCGCGACATGTCGGGTTTTCGCGACCCGAAGAACAGAAAAGAGCTAAGGAGGAAAAGTGTCGCGATATCGCGACATGTCGCATTTTCGTGACTTAAGCAGGAGAGAGAAAACAAGTTAGAAGACAAAGTGGAAGCAAGATAAACTGTCACGATTTTGCGACATGCTGCAAAAGTCGAAGTGAGAACTGTCGCGATTTCGTGACATGCTGTAGAAATTGAAGTGAGAACTGTCACGATTTCATGACATGCAGCAAAGGGAAGAGTTTGAAATGAGAACTGTCACGATTTCGCGACGGGTTGCAAAGAAAGCATACGGAAGCTGAAAGCGTCACGATTTCATGACGGGTTGCAAAGAAAGCGTACGGATGCAAAAAGTGTCACGATTTCATGACAGGTTGAAGAGAAAGCGTACGGATGCAGAAAGTGTCACGATTTCATGACAGGCAAAAAAGAAAGCACACGGATGCAGAAAGTGTCATGATTTCATGATAGATTGAGATGGCAGCATACGGTTGGAGAAAGTGTCACGATTTCACGATAGAAGTAGAAAGGAGGTCGATGAAGGGAGAAGTGTCGCGATATCGTGACAAAAGCAAAGTTGATGCTGATAAAGACAGAAGTGTCGCGATATCGCGACAAGAGCTTAGTTGAAGTCGACAAAGGCTGAAGTGTCGCGATATCGTGACAAAAGCCAAAAGAAAGTGTACGGTTGCAAAGGTGTCGCGATATCGCGACATGTTGTAGTTTCGCGGCAAAAGCTACAGAAGAGTTACAGAGGCAGTTGAAGCCGACAAAGTTAAATGTGAGCCGACGAAGTTTAGGGTTGTGCAGCCGACTAAAGATCAGGGTTACAGCTGACTAAGATTAAGGTTTTGATCTTGAAAGTGTTATTATAAAAGGCAGGCTATTTTGAAGAGTTGTGTGCATCATTTTTGCGACGTTCGTAGATAGAGCGCAGAGTGAGAAGTTCGATCATCGAGAGCAGAGTGCAAAATTCGATCGAAGTGTGCAGAGTGAGCGAAGAGTCATGGTGAATTGTTCTAAGTGCCGTTGTGATAGCGCAGAGAGTGCAAAGGTTGAAGTTCGACCAAGTGCGGCTGTGATTGCGCAAAGAGAGCAGAGGGCGTAGAGAGCACAAAGGGCAAAGACGAACGTGGAGTGCTACTGTATGAGGACAGAGGTGCATTGGTTCTATGAGAAGAACCTGAGGATAGTTGGCAAGTCTTTGAGAAGGCTTGTATGCAGAGGATTGATTTGTTCAAGAGTTGGACAGATCTGACAGACAGAGGAAGACTTGTACTAGACCGACTGACTGTGTTTGGTACAAGTTGTTGAGCTGCTATGGACGTGATCATAGAAGGCAGAGGTCTCTTAGGCTAAGCATTGAGGACAGGAGGTCTTCGGTGGAAAGGAGTTCCACGTGCTGGCAAGAGGTAGAGGCAGTTGATCTTCTGAGGGATCATTTCTAGGGGAAGGATCCTTGAGCAAGCCATAAATAGATGGGGAAGGTATCTCCTTTGAGCAGAGGCTCATAAATTTTGATTGGGGGAAGGTATCTCCTTTGGGCCGAGGCTCATAAACATTGTAATTGGGAAGGATTCCCAAAGAACTTTGAGATAACTTTTAGAGAAAAGTTTTGTGGACGTAGCCCAACCATTCTGGGTGAACCACGTTAAAATTGGTGTCACTTTGTGGATGATATTGTGCATTGCTTTGATATTGCTTTGGGTATATTGCTTTACTATTTTGAAGTATGATGAAAAAGTAAAAAGAGGTCTTATACTGTTCACCCCCCTCTCAGTATAAGCTTGTGTTCTTCAATTGGTATCAGAGCGGGTGCCTTCGAAAAGTTTAATAGCTTGAAGGAAAAGCTAGTAAAGAACACAATGGATCATTCAAGTGGCAATGCAACACCTATTCTTGATGGGTCAGATTTTGGTCTTTGGAGTGCAAGGATGAAGGTTCATCTAATGGCACTTGGTAATGAGGTATGGGAAGTGATTGAAGATGAGTACACTATTCCTGTACATGGTCCTTATACTAAAGAAGAAAGGCTCCTACATCACAGCAATTCAAAAGCAATGAATGCAATCCTGAAAGGCTTACAGAAAGCAGATCTCACCAAAGTGATTCACTGCAAGACAGCTAGTGAAATGTGGAAACAGTTGAAGGTGGTTCATACAGGTGATACAAATGTCGGAAAGGCCAAGTTGAGACACTTCAAAGGTATGTTTGAACAACTCAAGATGAATGATGATGAAAATATTAGTGACTACATGCTTCGTATGGATGAGGTTGTTAACTCCATGAAAGACTTAGGTCTTGAGCTTGCTGAAAATGATGTTTGTGATAAGATTTTAAGATCTCTTCCTAATAGATTTAGTGAAAATATTTTTGCTATTGAGGAAGCTAAAGATTTGGATAAGTTGAAAAAGGATGAGCTCCATAGTATACTTGCAGCATTTGAGTTGAGAACTCAAGTGAAGGTTGATGTCAAGAAAGAGGCAGCTTTCAAGGCTACCAAGAAATCCAAGGGTAAACAACTTCAAGAGAGTGATGAGTCTTCTAGTGATGAAGAGGCATATTACAACAAGAAAGGCAAGTTCTCTAGAAAGCACAAAAGCGTGAAAAATATAAGATGTTTCAATTGTGGAAAGTTTGGTCATTATGCTACCGACTGTATTGTTCCCAAGAATGAAAGTGATGAAGATAAACAGGATTCTAAGAGCAAGGATTCTGAAAAGCACAAGCATCACAGGAAGAACAAAGATGAGCACAACAATCAAGGAAAGAGGTATTCTCACAAGCACAAGAAGAGTTTCTACCTAGACAAAGCAAGTAAGTGTTCTAGTAGTGATAGTGAAAGTTCTTCAAGTGATGATGAAAATGAGATGTTGTTCATATCAAAAAAAGAGGAAGAACCGAAACATAGATTCATTATCATGAAATGTCTTAGATGTGGAAATTTTGGTCACCTTGAGGATGATTGTACAAATAATGATTTGGTTTCTAGTATGTATGAGGATGCTTCAGAAAACTATAAGGAAGATGCTTGTATGGTTTTTGAAAAAGGTAGCACCTCTAGTGATAAGAAATCTGAAAAAGGCTTTGATGATTCGGAAAGCAAACAAATAAAGGATCTTGAAAGTGAACTTATTAATGCTCTTAGTGCTTTGAAAAAGGAAAGAAAGAAGAATGCTAGACTCAAGGATAAGTTAGATGAATGTTGTATGGAGAGAGATGATCTTATAGAAAATCTTGATTTCTCTATAGCTAAGACACAAGAACTCAAGGATGAGTTAGAGTCTAAGGTTCTTGAGTATAGTGAGTTAGAACAGAAAATGGCTTCTTTGAAAGAGGAAACTAAAGAGTACAAGGATAAGCTTTACAAGTTTCAAGATAGCTCCAAAAAGGTTAAGTCACTCATCAAAGGTCAAAGAAAGACAACAGATAAAACAGGCCTTGGTTTTGTTAAGCCACACAAGGAACAAGTTGGAGAGTCTAGTAAGAGACTCCAAAAGGAAGAGAGTTTTGATGAGGAAAGTATTTCAGATCATGAGTCCTTGAATGATAGATGCGTAGAAATAGAAAACAGAATTCAGAATGAGAAGAAGTTTTTAGGACCCAAGAGGTCAAATAAAGGAAAATTTCAAGGCAGATGTTTTGCGTGTCACAGGTTTGGTCACATGGCTTCACATTGCATGGCTCAAATGAAGAAGGTAAATGACAATTTTAGAAGTGCTAGTTTCTTTCAAGGGTATTGCTACTCTTGTAAACAGTTTGGGCACAAGGCAGTTTATTGCAAGGCACATAACAGGAACAGGTTTGGTCAGAACAGGTTTGGCCAGAACAGGTTTGGTCAGAACAGGTTTGGTCAGAACTGGTGGATTCAAAGATCAGGTTTACCTCAGAGAAACAACATCGTCAAGTGTTTCAAGTGCAACAATGAAGGTCACATAATCAGACAGTGTAGAGCTGAAATTCCAGATTACAGGTCCAAGGATCAAGGCATGGACAAGAACAGGGATGAGAACAAGAACAAGAACAGTGACAAGAACAGGAATATGGACAAAGAGTTCAAGAGAAGGCCCGACAAGGAAGTTATAGACGCTGATGATGATCAGTGCCTAATGGGAGTTTTACTCCCACCCCAAAATTAATCACCTCATCAGGAGGTGGGGGAGGGACTAAGCTAAGAGGCTCATTCTTAGTCCCGAGCCCCAAAGGTGACCCTTTGCCATTGATGACAAAGGGGGAGAGATATGAGTAAGGGGGAGAGCTTCAAGTGAAGAGGAAAGCTTCAAGTCAGGGGGAGCAAAACTTCAAAGGAAGATTCTCAGTTGTGGGCTCAGTTTCTCGCTTGTTAGCACAGTTGGTTTCAGTTTTGGCTCTTGAGAAGTGTTTTCAGTAAAGGTTTGCCATCAATGACAAAGGGGGAGATTGTTGGCAATTTTGGGTACTTTGGGTACATTGCCTTTGCTCAAGTGTATAAGTTGTCATTGATGTCAAGAAGCTTTTGAAGGAATTTGATTTGATGTCAAATAATTTGTTTTGATGAAGGTTACGGCATGACAGTTTCAAAGGACTTTTGCAAACCCCATGTTGACAGAGAAAAAGGCAAGTGGAAAAACTATCACGATTTCACGACATGTTGGCAGACAAAAAGGCAAGTGAAAAACTATCATGATTTCGTGACATGTTGGAAGAAAAAGAGAAAGTAGGAAGAAGTGTCACGATTTCGTGACAAGTTCGAAGAAAGAGAACAAGTTGGAAAAGTGTCGCGATTTCATGACATGTCGCATTTTCGCGACTCGAAAAGTGCAGGAAGGCAAAGAAGGAAAAGTGTCGCGATTTCGTGACATATTGCAAAGAAGGTTGTACGGACGAAAAAGTGTCGCGATTTCATGACATATTGCAAGGAAGGTTGTACGGAAGAAAAAGTGTCACGATTTCGTGACATAATGCAGGAGAGAGAGTCCGATAGAAAAAGTGTCATGATATCGCGACATGTCGGGTTTTCGTGACCCGAAGAACAGAAAAGAGCTAAGGAGGAAAAGTGTCGCGATATCGCGACATGTCGCATTTTTACGACTTAAGCAGGAGAGAGAAAACAAGTCAGAAGACAAAGTGGAAGCAAGATAAACTGTCACGATTTCGTGACATGCTACAAAAGTCAAAGTGAGAACTGTCACGATTTCACGACATGCTGCAGAACTCGAAGTGAGAACTGTCACGATTTCGTGACATGCAGCAAAGGGAAGAGTTTGAAATGAGAACTGTCATGATTTCGCAACGGGTTGCAAAGAAAGCATACGAAAGCTAAAAGCATCGCGATTTCATGATGGGTTGCAAAGAAAGCGTACGGATGCAAAAGTGTCACGATTTCATGACAGGTTGAAGAGAAAGCGTACGGATGCAAAAAGTGTCATGATTTCATGATAGAAAAGAAAGCACACGGATGAGAAAGTGTCACAATTTTGTGACAAATTGAGATGGCAGCGTACGGTTGGAGAAAGTGTCACGATTTCATGACAAAAGCAGAAAGGAGGTCGACGAAGGGAGAAGTGTCACGATATCACGACAAAAGCAAAGTTGATGCTGATAAAGACAGAAGTGTCGCGATATCGCGACAAGAGCTTAGTTGAAGTCGACAAAGGCTGAAGTGTCGCGATATCATGACAAAAGCCAAAAGAAAGTGTACGGTTGCAAAGGTGTCGCGATATCGCGACATGTTGTAGTTTCACGGCAAAAGCTACAGAAGAGTTACAGAGGCAGTTGAAGCCGACAAAGTTAAATGTGAGCCGACGAAGTTTAGGGTTGTGCAACCGACTAAAGATCAGGGTTACAACCGACTAAGATTAAGGTTTTGATCTTGAAAGTGTTATTATAAAAGGCAGGCTATTTTGAAGAGTTGAGTGCATCGTTTTTGCGACGTTCGTAGATAGAGCGCAGAGTGAGAAGTTCGATCGTCGAGAGCAGAGTGCAAAATTCGATCGAAGTGTGCAGAGTGAGCGAAGAGTCATGGTGAATTGTTCTAAGTGCCGCTGTGATAGCGTAGAGAGTGCAAAGGTTGAAGTTCGACCAAGTGCGGCTGTGATTGCGCAAAGAGAGCAGAGGGCGTAGAGAGCACAAAGGGCAAAGACGAACGCGGAGTGCTGCTGTATGAGGACAGAGGTGCATTGGTTCTATGAGAAGAACCTAAGGACAATTGGCAAGTCTTTGAGAAGGCTTGTATGCAGAGGATTGATTTGTTCAAGAGTTGGACAGATCTGACAGACAGAGGAAGACTTGTACTAGACCGACCGACTGTGTTTGGTACAGAGTTGTTGAGCTGTCGTGGACGTGATCATAGAAGGCAGAGGTCTCTTAGGCTAAGCATTGAGGACAGGAGGTCTTCGATGGAAAGGAGTTCCACGTGCCGGCAAGAGGTAGAGGCAGTTGATCTTCCGAGGGATCATTTCCAGAGCGAGAGGGGAAGGTATCTCCTTTGAGCAGAGGCTCATAAATTCTGATTGGGGGAAGGTATCTCCTTTGGGCCGAGGCTCATAAACATTGTAATTGGGAAGGATTCCCAAAGAACTTTGAGATAACTTTTAGAGAAAAGTTTTGTGGACGTAGCCCAACCATTCTGGGTGAACCACGTTAAAATTGGTGTCACTTTGTGGATGATATTGTGCATTGCTTTGATATTGCTTTGGGTATATTGCTTTACTATTTTGAAGTATGATGAAAAAGTAAAAAGAGGTCTTATACTGTTCACCCCCCTCTCAGTATAAGCTTGTGTTCTTCAATTTCATAATACAATGCTAAAATGTAATTAACGCTGCCCACAATGGGATTGGATGTTGTGTTGGTTTGCAATTGCACGCCATGCAACTATGCTCTAATCCAATCTAAAATATATATGCGCCAGTCCAAATTCTCATGGTGCAGAAAACAAACAATATAGACAGTGCCCAATACTAAATTTTCATTCTTCCATGTAGAATCAATCTCTCCTGGAAGAACTCAATAATTACCTTTAAAATTGGATGTTCAACAAAGGTTATTGTTAACCCTATTTTTTACTTAGTGACAAAAGTTACAAAAAGAAAATTAGATAATAATTTATAAATTTGAAAATTTGAACATTAATAGAATCTAAGTAAGAAGAATTATACCTGCCAACAATTATGTGCTGATATTGTATGTTATCTTGAGGTATTCTCTATAATCTGGAGACAATGCAAAATTCGATGTCACTGGAGGACAATTCTTAAAAGGAAGATATGTCAATCTCTGAATATTTGTAGGTGTAATTATGAACAACAATTTTCTATTCCATAATTTTATGTTGACTGTGGCATGGTCATGGTCATAAGCAACTATGATAGTGTGTAGGAGGACTTTATCAGTTTTGAATTGGGGTATTGAAACAAAGTTTGTTAAACCAAAATCATCTATCCATGAAAATTCTAAACCTGGGGTTGTTAAAAAATTTGAAATTGCAGTGCAAGAAAGTAACTTGAATTTTGGAGTAAGGGTGGAAGCGGTGGCCATTGCTAGAAGTTATGGAAGCAAGAGAAATTGGATTCAAAATTTTGTTGGGTAACGATTCACTCTGGTCGGGTGCAATCATAGAAATAAAAATTGGAAAAATTATAGTTGATGCCCTTTTATAGAGAGAATAGATGGGGTTGACACATGGCAACATGGTATTGGACATGCAATATGGGTGATCGATCATGTGACACATGGCTACATATGCATGGGAGAATGTGTTTTACATTGGGTCAATGGTTAAACCTTGCATAACACTTGGTATGAGACTGGACCATTGTCTGCACCCGATCTGAGGTTGGACCATTGTCTGCACAAGGCTAGACCTTGATCTACACCTAGTCCAACGTCAAACTTATTTCTACACCCTACCCAAGGCCAAATATTGATATGCACTTGATCCAAGGCTGGACCTTGATCTGCATCCAATCCTTAGTCAGACCATATTATGCACCCAGTCCATGGCTAAACCTTGATCTGCACCCGATCTGAGTCTGGACCATTTTCTACACCTGGTCCAAGACGGGACGTTGGTCTGCACCCGATCTGAGGTTAGACCATTTTTTGCACCTGATCCAAGATTGGACCATTTTTTGTACCCAATTCAATTTCAAATCATTTTCTGCACTCGGTCCGATTTCGATCAATTTTTAGCACAATGGTGTGGTTGAAAGGAAAAATAAGGTGATAATGGATATGCCACAATGCATAATTTATGATAAGGGGATGAACAATAAATTTTATGGTGAGGCTATCACTCATATAGCATACATCATCCATAGAGTTCCTACCAGGGCATTCTAGGGCACAAGACCTCTTAAGATATGGATAAGGGATAGGCCTAATATGTCATAAATCTACATATTTGTATCTTTAGCATTGGACCACATACACAAAGATATTAAGAAGGAGGAACCAAAGATTTATAAGTGCATTTTATGGGGTATTTAGATACCTCAAAGTCATATCATATTTAAGATCCTTAGAGGTGTAAGATTTTGATCTAATGTAAAGAGATGCCTTCTTTGACGAGGTCATTCTAGGTAGCCCTTCCATCTCACCACCTAATATTTAGGTAAATTGCTCTTATAGTTATTTAACCATATTAGAATTAGCCACTTCTTCCAATATTTTGGTTGGATCTATTCCCATTGGAGCATTTGCATCATCTTCTCCTTATTTATCTTTAAGTGGGGTCTATTACCTATTGATTTGATACCTTCATGGGTAGCACCATTGGTAGCTGTTGGTCCAAATTTTATACACACCCTGTGAAGAATGAGCATGAAACTCTGATAACACTTATAAGGGATAAATCCCACTCACTTTAGGATCTTTCTGGTTATCCAAGGTGTGAGTTACAGAGTTGGGTCGAATGTCTATTCACTCTTTTTCGCTTCTGGAATAGTTTTCAATATGGACTGTCTGTTACCTTACAATGGGTTCGAACTTGTTCAATAATGTTTAGAAATTGTTATCTTGTTGACAATCGGATTTAAAATCAGTTCTTTGATCTAGCTCTTATGGGTCAGCAGATTTAAATAAAAGACAAATTAAAGAAAATAAAAATGGATCATTTCACGGTAGAACAGAGAGAGTAGGGTAAGGCAGAAAGAGAAGTCTATCAAACTTAGCTATAAAACCAAAACTACCAATTTTATTTATACTATCAGCTTCACAATAGAACAAATCAAAGAAGAAGGTGTCCAACTTTCTAAGATCACCTTCTACTAAGAGCATAAGACAGATATGGAACAGATCTGAAAGAAAATCATAAACAAAAGGGAAGTCGGTTAAAATTGGTATCTCTCACCAGCAGCATAGCTCACACAGTGAGGACAGAGCAATTAGAACAGACCTGAACCTTAAATCTATGGTTTTCCCTAGCATACAATAAAACAACTGAAGCCCAACAACATATTTAATCTTGATATCACGGATTTACAACATATATTTAATAAACTTTAACGAGATGAAAACAAAAGAAAATGAACTTAGCACAATCTGAAAGAGATTAGGCTCCTGGCCACGCTATCACAGAAAGCAAAAAGCACATCAACTCCAAGTCCAAAATAAAGCATTTAACAAGATTTGCAAGAAATTGCTTCAATAGCCTTTTTTCTAAGTTTTCGTCTCCTGCGATTACATTCAGAAGAAGTATTTATAGACTCAGGACAGACCCTGATCTTTTCAAAAATATCTTCTTCTCAAAACCCTAAATCTGATCACCTTAAACTCTATCGATCGGGTTTTACAATATAAGGCCCTTTTAAAATAAAGCTTTGATAAAACTTAACCCTTCTGCAAATCAGTGCAGTTACTTGCCATAAATGGAGAAGGCAGAATCCGATATTATTTGCATCCACTTGTAACTGTGTGCAAATGTCTTCATTAATTCCCTTGGGAAATTTGGATGAGTCACCACTTCTCTGACATTTCATCTCCGCAGAGCCATCCCTGAGTTGAAAATCTCTACACGCCATTAATTTCGCCATAAATTTTCATTAAATGCATCCATCGACAAATTCCGGTAACCGAGTGTAGATATTTTCATTTTTTGGCCAATTCCCGACATACTCCATTAAATGGGCAGCTGCTTAGTCACCGTAAAGTCTCTTTGCGGCCAGATCTGTAAAAATTTGGATGAAACAGCAATTCTCGGCATCTCTCATTTCAATATGACGGTCCTCGATTAATCTGCGCTTAACTTTGTCTTTCTGGTCATTTCTCCCGTTATCATGCAAGTGCCAAATGGCTTTCTGCAAAAAAGACAAAACAAGGATTAGTACTTTAATTAAATCAGATTAAAATCCTAATGTTAAATTGAAACCCTAAAGTTCATCACACGTGGCTTGCTTTGTTTGACACGTGTCACAAAAAATGCGACATTCCCGCACTTGCTTCCACTGTTTTTCACTTCGTGCTGCTTTCCTGTCTCTGCCGTGAAAATGCGACATGTCGTGATTTCGTGACATGTCACGAAATCGTGCCCCTTTTTGCCTTGGGCGTCCTTTGTTTCTTCTATGCAGCGAAAACGTGACATGTCACGAAATCGTGCCCTTTTCGCCTCGCGCTTTCCCTGGTCGCGATTTTCCGCCTTTGTGTCTTGGCTTGTTTTCGTTTTGCGTCGACCTTCTATGTCTTAGCTGCCCCTGGCTTCCCCTTGCTGCCTTTGCTTGAACCTGCCGTGAAACCGCGACATGTCGCGATTTCCCGACATGTCACGAAATCGCGACGGTCTGTACCTTAGGCCCCTTCTTCGAAAAACATCGCGATTTCGCGACGTCGCGATTTTGCTACACTTTCTTGCCTTGCCTGTCTGCGCCAAAACTTGTCGCAATTTCACGACGTCTTCGATGTCGCGATTTCGCTACACTTTCTTGCCTTAACCACTTTCTTGCTCTGGCAGCCGCGAAACTGCGACACGTCGCGATTTCGTGACATTTCGCGAAATCACGACGCTTTTTGCGCTTTGCTTCCTTTTTCCTCCTGCTGCCGCGAAAATGTGACATGTCACGAAATCGCTACGTTCCGTACGCACTTGCTCTCTCTCTCCAGACCCGTCGCGATTTCGCTACATTTCCAAAAATGGAAAGTGTCGCGATATCGCGACTTTTCCAAAAATGGAAGTGTCGCGATTTCGCTATGTTTTCAGGACTTAGCCAATTTTTCTAAAACCCGTCGCGATTTCGTGACATTTCCAAAAATGAAAAGTGTCACGATTTCGCGAATTTTCCGAAAATGGAAAGTTTTGGCCTCTAATGAATTTATCTGTATGTATTCTGCATTTTTTTATATCAATGAAAGATTTTCTTTACTCATGAATGATTCTAACATGTGAAAAATGAATTCTGAAATAAATCAAAGCCAGATGCAAGCCTACTTGGATATTTTGATAAATGCAAAACTTGAAGAAGGAGGCAAACAAAATTTGGAATTTAAAACCCGGAAAACTCAAGAGGGTCCCTACTAAAAAATGAAAGCTCAATATTTTCAAAGGATGGAAATTCATTTTTTCAGTGGGGGTGTGTTGCTTCTCAACAAATGGCGATATCTGTGGGTAAAATAGTAGCATTATTTTAGAACCCAGGACTCTAGTTTCAAAACAACATAGACCATGTACCATGCCTTGCCACAAATATTCTTCAAAATAATTTAACTACTAGCTGATAGTTGTCAAAATTTCCCAAGGACATACTAGGCTGAATCATTCAAGGAAGATTTCTGATGTGCAATTACAAGCGTATGAAACTTTCTTCAAGAATGACTGGGCCTTCAAATGTTGTACTCTGGATTGATCAGCTTTTCTAGATTGTAAAAGGGGAAACCGAGTAGAGCTCTGTTTACTAGTTTAGCCTTTTACAGCCCCGACAGAGTTACCCTTTAGATTTACACGACCCAGATTCACAACTGTGAGGTAGAATCTACAACTTGGTAAAAGAAAACATCTTTTGAAGTCTTGGCTATCTCTTTGATTACATAACTTTTTTTTTTTTTTTATATATATAGGAAATAACAGAGTGCCAGTTTTATGTTGTCTTGCTCAACTTTCACCTTCTCTCTCTCTCTTTGAAATATACCAACATCTGAAAAGCCTTAGAAAGAACAACAATTTTTTTTTTTAATATTTCATCAATCTGGAACTGCTTCAGCCTGGGTACTGATAGCCTCTATGGATACTCAAATAATTTCACGAATCATAGTCCCCTCTTATGACCAACTTTTCTTGGATTCCCTAGGAGTTTCTCCAGCCAAACAGTATAGCAGTTTCTTTATAATTAAAATAACTGTGGCAAGCAAGACACAAAATCCAATCATCCTTCCACTGTTGTTCTGAATAACAAAATAAGTCCACTACTTAGTTTAAGCAGACTATCTTTCAATTAGAATAATGAACATTGGATTTGAAACTCAGGATGAAATAATCTTAGAAGGCTGACTTTTCTTTACTGCCCAGGCAAAAACTAAAAGAAAGAACAAAATTTTAAAAGCTAAAGAAATTTGTACAGACTTCCACGGATAAACAAAATAAAATAAAATAAAATAAAACAGACTTAAAGAAAAATAAAACTGTACAGACCTCAAAGGAAATAAAACACAAAAAATAAAATCAAATAAAACAAAACAAAACATACAGACATTTAAAATAAAATAACACTGTACAGATATTAAAATAAAATAACACTGTACAGACACCAAAAGAAATAAAACACAGAACTGTATAGACCTTTAAAAATAAAATAAAACTTTAAAGCCCATTTACAATGTATACACATGCACAAAGTCCCTTCACACTCAAAAAATGCAGCAGTTGGAAAAGCAGAGAAATAGTGCCTTAAATTTTTTTTGACCATTTGCAGGTAAATTTAGAAAAATTACCTTTCAGGTCCTGTTGACGAAATGCACTCCAGACTATGCTTCCAAAATTTTTTGCTACCTGGGAAAGACTTGTG
Source organism: Wollemia nobilis (assembly GCA_028583015.1). Taxonomy (NCBI): domain Eukaryota; kingdom Viridiplantae; phylum Streptophyta; class Pinopsida; order Araucariales; family Araucariaceae; genus Wollemia; species Wollemia nobilis. The sequence continues at coordinate 2,655,853 of JAQPPZ010016361.1, forward strand.
TTTACCGTCTTCCCTCTCTCCTTTTATTTTATTTTATTTTATTTTTATGGATCTTGTCCCACTGAAAAACAAATCTGCAACTCTTTCACCCTCCAAATTAAACAAATCATATAATAACATGTTTATGCTTTTACTTGAAGGGTTTGCAGAATTCTTTCAAAGGGACGGAATGTAAAAACCCCCCAGGATCAAATACCTTAAAGCCTTGATAGACCCAGATCATCACATCTTCAGATTTATGTAACAACTCAAAGAGATCATATTTTATTCGTATGTCATGGTTCTTAATAGCTCGAACATTTTGTGGTTGCTCTACTGCTTCAATATCCAAGACTTCAATTTTTATCCCTCTAACAGAATTTTCATAATTTGCTTTTTCACCTGAGCCTTGCTTAGATTTAACCCCATCAATGTGTAATGTCCAAACATCATTGTTGTAATTGGTCAGAGCTGTAACCCGTCTTACCTTCTCGGTTGCCAAATTATAAACTCCAATATCTGCATCAACACGGTTTACAACCTTTTCTTTGATATTATGTTCAGTAATCAAAGGCTTATACTGAGACTCTTTATCTATTCCAAGTTGGTTGACCACATTCACATTTACTATCTTTTCTTCTTTTTCTTGAAATTCAATAGGTGGTCCAGAGTAAGCTTCAATCAAGTTATCTTTTTGTTCAACAATCTGGGCTAGCTCATGGAGGGTGATGTCAGCTTTAATTTTCTTCATATCCTCAATGATGTTATCCTCCTTCCTAGTTACTTCTGCATAGTGATACTGAATCTCATTTTCATCATCCTTTGGTGAGGAAGGATCATTGGTAGGTTCTGGATTTTCACATCTCAAATTATAACTGTCCCTTTTGAACTGTTGAAAATCTTGCATTTCATCCATAGGAATTTCTACAACATTTTCTGACTCTTCGGGAAAAGAATCTGAAACCCTGGTCGTACTATTTTTGGATGAACCAGAAATATCAATATTTCTTTGATTTTCGGGAAAATTTAACTCACCAGGAAAAACTTCAAATTTGGGTAATGCTAGATTACAAATGTTTACTTCAAGCACTTCCACTTTGAACTTGTCAGAACCTTTCTCTATATTTTGCACATGCTGAGTGGATGTCACGGTTAACGGAGTTTCCTTGGGTAGAGCATTATATGTTGGCACTAACTCATGATGTGGAATGGGATCCGAAATAGGCATGTTCTGTGTAACATAGGATATCAAAGGACTGCTCAAAATTTGAGGTCCTAACTGTCTTTCAAGAATTAAAGCTTCCTTATAAGCTCCTACCAGGGTTGTGATATTGATGTCTCTCTTGAGGAAAATAGAGGTCACCGAATCCAATGCATTCTTATAGATTTCTAAGGCCAGATTTGCATTTGGGATGTAATGACCAGTCATTCTACCATAAGCTCTTTGGAACCTCATATTGAAAGACCTGACAGCTTCTCTCGACTCTCTCTTGATGCTGGAAAACTGTTGGTATAACACACTGGGGTCTATCACTTCCTCAAATTGTGATACAAAAACCTTTTCCAAGTCATTCCAATTGGTAATAGAATCGTTAGTGAGATTTAGAAACCAATCGTAAGCTCCCTCCTGGAGAGTGAACGGGAACAATCTGCAAGCAACATCTTCATGCTGTATATTTAACAATTTTAGAGCATTCTTATATGCCATCAGGTGTTCTTCTGCTGTTTTAGTTCCATCATGCTTGTATCTAGGAAGATATCTCTCAGGATGTCTGGGCAGATCATGGGCTGCACCAGGGATATTTAAGGCAGTGGAACCCAACCAGCTTGCCATTACTACTTGATTAATGACGATATATTTTCAGTTGTAGTTGGAGTAACTACAAGTGGTGATAAAACAATCCTTAACAAACTACTGAACTTCAGGTCCTCTTTTCTAGCAATTTTAAATATTGTACAGACAACTTACAATACTGAACGGAGTTTAGTGGGCCCTCCTTCTAGCGCCATTTTAAATGTTGGTCCGACTTTTATACACACCCTGTGAAGAATGAGCATGAAACTCTGATAACACTTATAAGGGATAAATCCCACTCACTTTAGGATCTTGCTGGTTATCCAAGGTGTGAGTTACAGAGTTGGGTCGAATGTCTATTCACTCTTTTTCGCTTCTGGAATAGTTTTCAATATGGACTGTCTGTTACCTTACAATGGGTTCTGAACTTGTTCAATAATGTTTAGAAGTTGTTATCTTGTTGACAATCGGATTTAAAATCAGTTCTTTGATCTAGCTCTTATGGGTCAGCAGATTTAAATAAAAGACAAATTAAAGAAAATAAAAATGGATCATTTCACGGTAAAACAGAGAGGGTAGGGTAAGGCAGAAAGAGAAGTCTATCAAACTTAGTTGTAAAACCAAAACTACCAATTTTATTTATACTATCAGCTTCACAATAGAACAAATCAAAGAAGAAGGTGTCCAACTTTCTAAGATCACCTTCTACTAAGAGCATAAGACAGAGATGGAACAGATCTGAAAGAAAATCATAAACAGAAGGGAAGTCGGTTAAAATTGGTATCATTCACCAGCAGCATAGCTCACACAGTGAGGACAGAGCAATTAGAACAGACCTGAACCTTAAATCTGTGGTTTTCCCTAGCATACAATAAAACAACTGAAGCCCAACAACATATTTAATCTTGATATCATGGATTTACAACATATATTTAATAAACTTTAATGAGATGAAAACAAAAGAAAATGAACTTAGCACAATCTGAAAGAGATTAGGCTCCTGGCCACGCTATCACAAAAAGCAAAAAGCACATCAACTCCAAGTCCAGAATAAAGCATTTAACAAGATTTGCAAGAAATTGCTTCAATAGCCTTTTTTCTAAGTTTTCGCCTCCTGCGATTACATTCAGAAGAAGTATTTATAGACTCAGGACAGACCCTGATCTTTTCAAAAATATCTTCTTCTCAAACCCTAAATCTTATCACCTTAAACCCTACTACCCGGGTTTTACAATATAAGGCCCTTTTAAAATAAAGCTTTGATAAAACTTAACCCTTCTGCAAATCAGTGCAGTTACTTGCCATAAATGGAGAAGGCAGAATCCGATATTATTTGCATCCACTTGTAACTGTGTGCAAATGTCTTCATTAATTCCCTTGGGAAATTTGGATGAGTCACCACTTCTCTGACATTTCATCTCCGTAGAGCCATCCCTGAGTTGAAAATATCTGCACGCCATTACTTTCGCCATAAATTTTCATTAAATGCATCCATCGGCAAATTTCGGTAACCGAGTGTAGATATTTTCATTTTTCGGCCAATTCTCGACATACTCCATTAAATGGGCAGCTGCTTAGTCACCGTAAAGTCTCTTTGCGGCCAGATCCATAAAATCTGGATAAACCAGCAATTCTCGGCATCTCTCATTTCAATATGACGGTCCTCGATTAATCTGCGCTTAACTTTGTCTTTCTGGCCATTTCTCCCGTTATCATGCAAGTGCCAGATGGCTTTCTGCAAAAAAGACAAAAGAAGGATTAGTACTTTAATTAAATCAGATTAAAATCCTAATGTTAAATCGAAACCCTAAAGTTCATCACACGTGGCTTGCTTTGTTTGACACGTGTCGCAAAAAACATGACATTCCCGCACTTGCTTCCAGCTGTTTTCCACTCTACGTTGCTTTCTTGTCCTACCGTGAAAATGCGACATGTCGCGATTTCGTGACATGTCGCGAAATCATGCCCCTTTCTGGCCTTAGGCGTCCTTTGTTTCTTCTATGCAGCGAAAACGCGACATGTCGCGATTTCGCGACATGTCACGAAATCGTGCCCCTTTTTTGCCTTCGGCGCTTTCCCTGAAATGCGTCGTGATTTCGCTATGCGTTTGTGTCTTGGCTTGTTTTCATTTTGCGTCGACCTTCTATGTCTTTGCTGCCCCTGGCTTCCCCTTGCTGCCTTTGCTTGAACCCGCCGTGAAACCGCGACATGTCACGAAATCGTGACGGTCTGTACCTTAGGCCCCTTCTTCGAAAAACGTCGCGATTTCGCTACACTTTCTTGCCTTGCCTATCTGCGCCAAAACTTGTCGCGATTTCGTGACGTCACGACGTCGCGATTTCGCTACACTTTCTTGCCTTAACCACTTTCTTCTCCCGGAATCGCGACACGTCACGATTTCGGACATGTCGCGAAATCGCGACCTTTCTGCCTTGCTTCCTTTTCCTCCTCTGTCGTGAATGCATGTCGCGAAACCCGTTCCTACCCTTGCTCTCTCTCTCACCGTCGCGATTTCGCTACATTTCCAATAAATGTCGCGATATCATGACTTTCCAAAATGAAGTGTCGCGATTTCGCCACTTTCAGACTTAATTTTCTAAAATCGATTTGAACATTTCCAAAAATGGAAAGTGTCACAATTCGACAAAATAGAAAGCCTCTAATAATTTATCTGTCTGGAATATGCATTTTTTCATATCGGTGAAAGATTTTCATTATCATGAATGATTCAACATTTGAAAGATGAATTCTCAAAGTTTTAAATTGAAGACAATGCCTCATGCAAGCCTACTTAGATATTTTGATAAATGCACAACTTGAAGAAGGAGGCAAGCAAAATTTGGAATTTAAAACCTGAAAAACTCAAGAGGGTCCCTACTGCAAAAATGAAAGCTCAATATTTTCAAAGGATGGAAATTCATTTTTTCAGTGGGGGTGTGTTGCTTCTCAACAAATGGCGATATCTGCGGGTAAAATAGTAGCATTATTTTAGAACCCAGGACTCTAGTTTCAAAACAACATAGACCATGTATCATGCCTTGCCACAAATATTCTTCAAAATAATTTAACTACTAGCTGATAGTTGTCAAAATTTCCCAAGGACATACTAGGCTGAATCATTCAAGGAAGATTTCTGATGTGCAATTACAAGCGTATAAAACTTTCTTCAAGAATGACTGGGCCTTCAAATGTTGAACTCTGGATTGATCAGCTTTTCTAGATTGTAAAAGGGGAAACCGAGTAGAGCTCTGTTTACTAGTTTAGCCTTTTACAGCCCCGACAGAGTTACCCTTTAGATTTACACGACCCAGATTCACAACTGTGAGGTAGAATCTACAACTTGGTAAAAGAAAACATCTTTTGAAGTCTTGGCTATCTCTTTGATTACATAACTTTTTCTTTTTTTTTTTTTTATATATATTGGAAATAACAGAGTGCCAGTTTTATGTTGTCTTGCTCAACTTTCACCTTCTCTCTCTCTCTTTGAAATATACCAACATCTGAAAAGCCTTAGAAAGAACAACAATTTTTCTTTTAATATTTCATCAATCTGGAACTGCTTCAGCCTGGGTACTGATAGCCTCTATGGATACTCAAATAATTTCACGAATCATAGTCCCCTCTTATGACCAACTTTTCTTGGATTCCCTGGGAGTTTCTCCAGCCAAACAGTATAGCAGTTTCTTTATAATTAAAATAACTGTGGCAAGCAAGACACAAAATCCAATCATCCTTCTACTGTTGTTCTGAATAACAAAATAGTTCCACTGTTCAGTTTAAGCAGACTATCTCTCAATTAGAATAATGAACATTGGATTTGAAACTCAGGATGAAATAATCTTAGAAGGCTGACTTTTCTTTACTGCCCAGGCAAAAACTAAAAGAAAGAACATAATTTTAAAAGCTAAAGAAATTTGTACAGACTTCCAAGGATAAACAAAATAAAATAAAATAAAATAAAACAGACTTAAAGAAAAATAAAACTACACAGACCTCAAAGGAAATAAAACATAGAAAAATAAAATCAAATAAAACAAAACAAAACTGTACAGACATTTAAAATAAAATAAAATAAAATAACACTGTACAGACATTAAAATAAAATAACACTGTACAGACACCAAAAGAAATAAAACACAGAACTGTACAGACCTTTAAAAATAAAATAAAACTTTAAAGCCCATTTACAATGTATACACATGCACAAAGTCCCTTCACACTCAAAAAATGCAGCAGTTGGAAAAGCAGAGAAATAGTGCCTTAAATTTTTTTTGACCATTTGCAGGTAAATTTAGAAAAATTACCTTTCAGGTCCTGTTGACGAAATGCACTCCAGACTATGCTTCCAAAATTTTTTGCTACCTGGGAAAGACTTGTGTTTACCGTCTTCCCTCTCTCATTTTTATTTTATTTTATTTTTTTTATGGATCTTGTCCCACTGAAAAACAAATCTGCAACTCTTCCAAATTAAACAAATCATATAATAACATGTTTATGCTTCTACTTGAAGGGTTTGCAGAATTCTTTCAAAGGGACGGAATGTAAAAACCCCCCAGGATCAAATACCTTAAAGCCTTTATAGACCCAGATCATCACATCTTCGATTTATGTAATAACTCAAAGAGATCACATTTTATTCGTATGTCCTGGTTCTTAATAGCTCGAACATTTTGTGGTTGCTCCACTGCTTCAATATCCAAGACTTCAATTTTTATCCCTCTAACAGAATTTTCATAATTTGCTTTTTCACTTGAGCCTTGCTTAGATTTAACCCCATCAATGTGTAATGTCCAAACATCATTGTTGTAATTGGTCAGAGTCGTAACCCGTCTTACCTTCTCGGTTGCCAAATTATAAACTCCAATATCTGCATCAACACGGTTTACAACCTTTTCTTTGATATTATGTTCAGTAATCAAAGGCTTATACTGAGACTCTTTATCTATTCCAAGTTGGTTGACCACATTCACATTTACTATCTTTTCCTCTTTTTCTTGAAATTCAATAGGTGGTCCAGAGTAAGCTTCAATCAAGTTATCTTTTTGTTCAACAATCTGGGCCAGCTCATGGAGGGTGATGTCAGCTTTAATTTTCTTCATATCCTCAATGATGTTATCCTCCTTCCTAGTTACTTCTGCATAGTGATACTTGAATCTCATTTTCATCATCCTCTGGTGAGGAAGGATCATTGGTAGGTTTTGGACTTTCACATCTCAAATTATAACTGTCCCTTTTGAACTGTTGAAAATCTTGCATTTCATCCATAGGAATTTCTACAACATTTTCTGACTCTTCGGGAAAAGTGAATGAATCTGAAACCATAGTCGTACTATTTTTGGATGAACCAGAAATATCAATATTTCTTTGATTTTTAGGAAAATTTAACTCACCAAGAAAAACTTCAAATTTGGGTAATGCTAGATCACAAATGTTTACTTCAAGCACTTCCACTTTGAACTTGTCAGAACCTTTCTCTATATTTTGCACATGCTGAGTGGATGTCACAGTTAACGGAGTTTCCTTGGGTAGAGCATTATATGTTGGCACTAACTCATGATGTGGAATGGGATCCGAAATAGGCATGTTCTGTGTAACATAGGATATCAAAGGATTGCTCAAAATTTGAGGTCCTAACTGTCTTTCAAGAATTAAAGCTTCCTTATAAGCTCCTGCCAGGGTTGTGATATTGATGTCTCTCTTGAGGAAAATAGAGGTCACCGAATCCAATGCATTCTTATAGATTTCTAAGGCCAGATTTGCATTTGGGATGTAATGACCAGTCATTCTACCATAAGCTCTTTGGAACCTCATATTGAAAGACCTGACAGCTTCTCCCGACTCTCTCTTGATGCTGGAAAACTGTTGGTATAACACACTGGGGTCTATCACTTCCCCAAATTGTGATACAAAAACCTTTTCCAAGTCATTCCAACTGGTAATAGAATCGTTAGTGAGATTTAGGAACCAGTCGTAAGCTCCCTCCTGGAGAGTGAACGGGAACAATCTGCAAGCAACATCTTCATGCTGTATATTTAACAATTTTAGAGCATTCTTATATGCCATCAGGTGTTCTTCTGTTGTTCTAGTTCCATCATGCTTGTATCTAGGAAGATATCTCTCAAGATGTCTGGGCAGATCATGGGCTGCACCAAGGATATTTAAGGCAGTGGAACCCAACCAGCTTGCCATTACTACTTGATTAATGATGATATATTTTCAGTTGTAGTTGGAGTAACTACAAGTGGTGATAAAACAATCCTTAACAAACTACTGAACTTCAGGTCCTCTTTTTTGGCAATTTTAAATATTGTACAGACAACTTACAATACTGAACGGAGTTTAGTGGGCCCTCCTTCTAGCGCCATTTTAAATGTTGGTCCGACTTTTATACACACCCTGTGAAGAATGAGCATGAAACTATGATAACACTTATAAGGGATAAATCCCACTCACTTTAGGATCTTGCTGGTTATCCAAGGTGTGAGTTACAGAGTTGGGTCGAATGTCTATTCACTCTTTTTCGCTTCTGGAATAGTTTTCAATATGGACTGTCTGTTACCTTACAATGGGTTCTGAACTTGTTCAATAATGTTTAGAAATTGTTATCTTGTTGACAATCGGATTTAAAATCAGTTCTTTGATCTAGCTCTTATGGGTCAGCAGATTTAAATAAAAGACAAATTAAAGAAAATAAAAATGGATCATTTCACGGTAAAACAGAGAGAGTAGGGTAAGGCATAAAGAGAAGTCTATCAAACTTAGCTGTAAAACCAAAACTACCAATTTTATTTATACTATCGACTTCACAATAGAACAAATCAAAGAAGAAGGTGTCCAGCTTTCTAAGATCACCTTCTACTAAGAGCATAAGACAGAGATGGAACAGATCTAAAAGAAAATCATAAACAGAAGGGAAGTCGGTTAAAATTGGTATCTCTCACCAGTAGCATAGCTCACACAGTGAGGACAGAGCAATTAGAACAGACCTGAACCTTAAATCTGTGGTTTTCCCTAGCATACAATAAAACAACTGAAGCCCAACAACATATTTAATCTTGATATCACGGATTTACAACATATATTTAATAAACTTTAACGAGATGAAAACAAAAGAAAATGAACTTAGCACAGTCTGAAAGAGATTAGGCTCCTGGCCACGCTATCACAAAAAGCAAAAAGCACATCAACTCCAAGTCCAGAATAAAGCATTTAACAAGATTTGCAAGAAATTGCTTCAATAGCCTTTTTTCTAAGTTTCCGCCTCCTACGATTACATTTAGAAGAAGTATTTATAGACTCAAGACAGACCCTGATCTTTTCAAAAATATCTTCTTCTCAAAACCCTAAATCTTATCACCTTAAACCCTACTACCTGGGTTTTACAATATAAGGCCTTTTTAAAATAAAGCTTTCGATAAAACTTAACCATTCTGCAAATCAGTGCAGTTACTTGCCATAAATGGAGAAGGCAGAATCCGATATTATTTGCATCCACTTGTAACTATGTGCAAATGTCTTCATTAATTCCCTTGGGAAATTTGGATCAGTCACCACTTCTCTGACATTTCATCTCCGTAGAGCCATCCCTGAGTTGAAAATCTCTGCACGCCATTAATTTTGCCATAAATTTTCATTAAATGCATCCATCGGCAAATTTCGGTAACCGAGTGTAGATATTTTCATTTTTCGGCCAATTCCCGACATACTCCATTAAATGGGCAGCTGCTTAGTCACCGTAAAGTCTCTTTGCGGCCAGATCCATAAAATCTGGATGAAACAACAATTCTCGGCATCTCTCATTTCAATATGACGGTCCTCGATTAATCTGCGCTTAACTTTGTCTTTCTCGGCATTTCTCCCGTTATCATGCAAGTGCCAGATGGCTTTCTGCAAAAAAGACAAAACAAGGATTAGTACTTTAATTAAATCAGATTAAAACCCTAATGTTAAATCGAAACCCTAAAGTTCATCACACGTGGCTTGCTTTGTTTGACACGTGTCACAAAAAACGCGACATTCCCGCACTTGCTTCCAGCTGTTTTCCACTCTGCGTTGCTTTCCTGTCCTACCGCGAAAATGCGACATGTCGCGATTTCGCGACATGTCACGAAATCGCGCCCCTTTTGGCCTTAGGCGTCCTTTGTTTCTTCTATGCAGCGAAAACGTGACATGTCGCGATTTCGCGACATGTCACGAAATTGCGCCCCTTTTCTGCCTTCAACGTTTTCCCTAAAATGCGTCGTGATTTCGCTACGCATTTGTGTCTTGGCTTGTTTCTGTTTTGCGTCGACCTTCTATGTCTTAGCTGCCCCTGGCTTCCCCTTGCTGCCTTTGCTTGAACCCACCGCGAAACCGTGACATGTCACGAAATCGCGACGGTCCGTACCTTAGGCCCATTCTCTGAAAAATGTCGTGATTTCGTGACGTCGCGATTTCGCTACACTTTCTTGCCTTGCTTGTCAGCGCCAAAACTTGTCACGATTTTGTGACGTCCCGAAGACGTCACGATTTCGCTACACTTTCTTGCCTTAACCACTTTCTCGCTCTGGCAGCCGCAAAACTGCGACACGTCACGATTTCGCGACATGTCGCGAAATCGCGATGCTTTCTGCGCTTTGCTTCCTTTTTCCTCCTGATGCCGCGAAAATGCGACATGTCGCGATTTCGCGACATGTCATGAAATCGCTACGTTCCGTACGCACTTGCTCTCTCTCTCCAGACCCGTCGCGATTTCGCTACATTTCCAAAAATGGAAAGTGTCGCGATATCGTGACTTTTCCAAAAATGGAAGTGTCACGATTTCGCTACGTTTTCAGGACTTAGCCGATTTTTCTAAAACCCGTCGCGATTTCGCGACATTTCCAAAAATGGAAAGTGTCGTGATTTCGTGACTTTTTCGAAAATGGAAAGTTTTGGCCTCTAATGAATTTATCTGTCTGTATTCTGCATTTTTTATATCAGTGAAAGATTTTCTTTATTCATGAATGATTCTAACATGTGAAAAATGAATTCTGAAATAAATCAAAGCCAGATGCAAGAGTACTTAGATACTTTGATACAGGCAAAACTTGAAGAAGGAGGCAAGCAAAAATTTGGAATTAAAACCTGAAAAACATCAAGAGGGTCCTTACTGCAAAATGAAAGCTCAATATTTTCAAGGATGGAAATTCATTTTTCAGTGGGGGTGTGTTGCTTCTCAATAGTAGCACCTTCATATTCAAGGTATGATGAATAAGAAACATCAATCCAAAGTGTTCATCCGTAGGGATTTTTGCATAGAAAACTATGTACCAATCAATGTTAACTTGATGCTTAGTTTTGATGCTTTTGTTGGTTATGTTATTTATATTGATCTATATTTGAGGAAGATGGTCCTGCTAATGTATTATCGATGTGTAGGACTAGGTGACTCCATGGGTGGAAGAGGTAGAATCGACCATTGAGAACAGGGTACTTGAAAAGGGAAGTGATGATTTAGGTAGCTCAGGGTAACATGGATGACTACCCTCATATAGGCATGCATTATTGCTTTTAGGATGATCATCAACAATCCAAATCATCTAGAGCCAAATTTGGTAGTCTAGAAGCTACCGTAAGTCCTTGGCTAGGATAGATGGTTGTGTTTATGATAAATCACCTACCTTGTTTTAATGCACCTAATTACTCGCTTTTATTTGCATGTGTATTATGTGTAAAAAGGATTGGTTAAAGAACACCTTCCTCTTAGGACCATGGCAACCCTACACTAGTGGTGACCCCCTCATCCTTTTTACTACCTTCTCTTGTCAATGTTTATGTCATGTCGCTAGAAGCGGGAGCTCTCTAGCTAGATGAGGGTTCCCAAACTATCTTAGGACTCTCTAAGGCCTATGTGCCTATACCACCTCTAGCCAATGATCTCATACAATGATCATATATCGTACCCTTGCAAGTTATCTCATATCCCACAATCCAGTCTATCATAAATGGTAGTAAGGGGTTTATAAGATCTAGCCTTAAGCAATATATCTCAATAGAATCACATATGGATGTGTTGTCCTTGCAACGTTGTCCCACTACCTCACCTAGATTTCCCTTGGTGATGAATCTTGGGGTAATTTTGAGGGATCTATACATAGCTAATTGCTCATAGGCCCATGCTAGTAACAAGAAAATTGGGGTATTAGTATGAGCATATCGGTATTGAATATAGTATAGGTCATGATAGAGCAATGCAAACAATACCCTCTCCTAGGCAAACCACCTCTTTATCCCTATGTGACCCTCTTTCATGGCCAACTATAAAGAATAAATCAGTGAAGCTAAAATCTTATTTTTTCCCTTATGACAAAACATGAAGGTGAATAGGAAGAGGATGCTTCTATGTCATGCAAATGGGATGGTGGTAGTTGACCTAATCCTCTCTAGAATTATGTTCCATTGTCAATACAACCACCTATCCCCAATATCCCACTCTTCCATCTTGAGTTGGATCTCCTCTAAAGTAGTGATATGTAGAGGTTATCCCAAAAATAGTAAGCTTGTAATGAAAACATATCCTCTAGTAAAATTATCATCTCATCTGGGGTAGGCCTCCTAAAAAAAGTGTTGAACATTGTGTTTGAAAAGAGCATGAAATATTAATATGACCTATGTGGTCTATTATAGGGTATCTTAGCTACACGGTCTAGGTCAACCTCACATATTATTGTTTGTATCTGGGAAGCCATCCTCTACCTTAGACACTTCTACATCCATGAGGGCTCTCAATATATCCAAAGGTGGCATTCACCTCGTCTCTCTATTTTGGTTGTATTGCCCATGCTAGACTTGGTGTCTTGTTTCCCTTGGACCTATCCCTAGTCTTTGCCCTATCAAGACATGTCAATTGGTCAAGAAAAGAGTTAGGTCTTGACTATGACTATCAACTTTGACCATGATCATCAATTGGGGCCATGACCATCTTTGGCTTGCCAGTCCCGTGACTATCCCCTTTTAGTGTGTGATCTTGATCATCACATTTTTATATGATCATTAGTTTTTACCATGATCACCCACTTTTCTAGAGTGATGTCCTTAACCATCCCTTCTCTCATAATTGGTTTTTATATTTTTCAATACCGCCCCATTTGATTATGATTGCCAATTTTCAACCAGGGCCAATCATATTTTTTCTTAGATTTTGAGCTTTCTAAGGTATCTAGAAGGTCATTTTTGGTTGTCCCATGGATCCTGACACCTAGGTGACATAGCCCTCTCATTAATTCTTTCTACACTATCCTAGCTACTTCCTAGCTAGCCTAACTATGTGGTCATCCTTTTTTTTGTGTTCTTAATTTTGATTTATTTTAGTCAAAATTGAAGAAAAAAAAGAAGGGTAAAAAATCTACCTCTCCAGCATAGCCCCCGTTTCCACTCACCATTAGCTATCTCTGTTCTCAATTCAATGACTATACAAATGCATTGTGCTCATAGGATGGCTTGGAGTGCATGTGAAAATAAAATTTTGTATCCTCATTTGTATTGTTGAATACTTTACTACACAAACATTAACCTTTTGATAAGTTTTGCAGTGATAGAAAAAAATAGTTTCAACATGCTCTAGACTCATCTACGCACTCTATTTTTGCTCATTTTGCATCCAACTAGCACTTTCAGTGCTTTGGATTTTTTTATAGGTAAATTCATTTCTAGTCACATAAGGCAAGTAAAAATCAAAATATTCTAGCCAAAATTTTTAGGGACACATGCAAGTAAGTATCAGGTATGTTTTCCTCTCCTCTTGCATTTTTTGTTGTATTTTTACATAGTTTTTGCTATTTATTTAAAAAATACACTTTGTATAGACAATAGAATAAAAAATCACAAAAAAATAGTTTTTATTTCATAACATAGAATTTATATTTATGTTGCTTCAGTTATCACATATTTCTCTTTTTCTTTTCTTGTTTTTACTAAGGACTCACAAGTGGTTGTCCCTTATGGTGTTACCCAGGGCCCTTAGGGAGGGGTAATATGTATTTTAGAAAGATCACTAACAACTAAATTTGTAGGTGATGGAGAGTCTTGTCCTTCAATTTATAGAACAAGAGAGGACTAACCTTGTTAGTCCTTTGGTAGAACAATAGTAAGACATGTTGGTTAGTGGTTTTGGTTCCCTTCACCCAATTGTTAATATTTTCCATCTTTCATGATGATTTTACCTCCTAACTTCCTAAAACCTAAAAATAAGGATAAAGTCATGATTAAGGGGTGTTTTGACATGCATCTCCCAAAGCATGCATCCCAAAATCGATGATGCCAAGATCAACACTTTAAGTGAGGAGCTTGGTCATTCAATTATTTTTAGGGTTTTTGGTGCAATGTCAAAATTATAGCCTATTTTTACACATAGGTCTTGAAAAGTTCATTGTTTTAATTGAGGGTTATGATTTTATGATCCCAAAAAGGGATAAAATTAGTTATTGGCTCCAAAGGAAAAGTTATCTACTATAAATACCCACTTCACTTTCTCATATTTTGACCAAATCATTACCAAGCATCTATAAGATATTTTTATGCTAACATTGATCTCAAAACTCTACCTCTATTTCTACTAATTCATGCTCTCTCTCTCTCTCATCCTTATAGGCAAAACCAAAGCCATCGACCATTGGTTCTATTGAAATTATGCATAAAATATTAGCAATACTACAACAATAGAAGATAAATCTTACAATAATAGAATACTCTAATGAGTTCAATATATAAATCAAACCCTTGAGGTAAAGAAACAATAAACAATGCTTCTTATTGGAAGGAAGCTACTCCACATTATATCCCAATATGAGATCCAACACATATCATCCCTCCATATGAGCCTCTTGCCTACTTTATATAACCCTCAACTACCTACCACTGTCATTCACCCACACATGTAAGATAAAAAAAATTATTCTAATTAAGTAGTGGGCTGATTTATAAAGCATATGCATTCCAAATCCTTATTTATACTACATTATCATATCCTTATTAAACATGTTTCATCCTTGAAATATGGGAAGAAGCCAAAATAAAATTGTTGCAAAGCATTATAAATATGATGCCATGCTTGATATTTTAATCCTCCATCAGATATCTTTGTGAAAACTTGTGCTTGATGGTAGTTAGATCATATCCTAGATCCAAATTTTTTTGTGCCACTTTGATCCCACTATTTTGCATAGTAATTGCTCATATTTGGCACTAAATAACAAGTGCTTTTGTGATGCCATTGACTTTGGTTCCATTTAGATCCATAGTATTGGTGCATTGATTCCATGTAGTAGCATTCCTCCATGAATGTGATCTCTCACAATGATGTGGATGTATATATAGTGCACCTTTGTTCAAATTTAGAGCCTTTTTTATTCTTCAACCTTTTTTTACTACTTTTTTTATTGGCTTGAGAAGGGAAATAGTCCTTTTGTCTTATTGCTTTTCTTCTTTATCCTCTTATTCTCCAATAAATTATTTTGTGCATACCCCATTAGAGTTTTAAATTTTCTCAACCTTATCTTTGTTTTGGGCTCCATTATGTGTAATATCATACAATGTAACTTTTTCTTTCTATACCATAGCTTTATAAACTTCTTTTGTATATTCATATTTATTGTTCCCAAAGTATCTAACCAAGGATATCCAAGAATAATATCTAACCCATCCATATCCACAACATAAAAATTTGAATGCAAAATATATTTGTCCATGGTGAGTTTCAAATCTGCAAAAAATTGAACATGCTTACCCTCTATTTGAGATTTCTTGATCTTCTTTTCTTGAACTAGTAATTGCTTTGCAATTTCCATGTTGATGAAGTTATACCTAATACTAGGGTTTACAAATACAATAACCTTATTTTTTGCATGCATCCATGAAATTGAAAAATATAACCTTTATTTCTAGGAGTTAAATTACATGTACTCTGATCTTTCATCTTATATTCATTATTTTCATACTTACTTTCTACTACTTCATTCTCACCCTTCTCTTCATTGTATTTATTATCATCAATTATTGCTTTGTTTGATGTCCATCTAACTGAGAAAACCTGTTGAATTTGGTCCCAATAATAGTTTATAGGCAATGAAAAAGCCATATAAGAGTTGCACCTCTCAATTTACTAATGAGTATTAAATCCAATAAATGAGATCAATAATGATCATTTTTGAACTAGAACCACCATTCCATGTATTAGCACTTCCATAAAATGGAGAAATTGCCATAAAAACTATTACCTTTCTACCACATATTTAAAAGAAAATATTTTAGAATGGTATATTTAATTGTTTATTTCCACTTGCAAAAAATAGAATTCTATTTCCTCACCTAATTTATAAAAATCGCACGTCCAAATCTATGAAAATTTTTAATCATAGGGTCAAATTCAAATCACCATATCTCCCTTGATACTGTGACCATTTTTCGAAAATCTTTCAAAGTCCTCTTTTCCAATGAATCTAGATTTATCTTTTTTAAAGACTTGTTTCATGCACATGACCCTCTATAATATTTTGCCCTAATTTAAAGTACATCCAAATCTGTGAAAATCTAAATCATATAATCAACTTTATTTTACCATATCTCCATTGATATTTATCCAAATATTTAATGTGACCACGTTTTTGAAATCTCTCAAAGTCATATTTCCAATGAATCCAATTTATCCTTTTTAAAAAACCTATGTGAAACACATGACCCTTTGTAGGATTCAACTCTAAATTGAAACAAATCAACAACAAATTCCTCCCACTTTTCACTAGAAAGTTCTTTGATACCACTCATTAAGATCCTACATCAAGGATTAGAAATACTCTAATAATAGAAGATATATCTTACAATAATAAAATACTCCAATGTGTTCAAAATATAAATCAAACCCTTGAGGTAGGGCAACACCATACAATGCTCCTTATTGGAAGGAAGCCACTCCACACTATATCCCAATATGAGATCCAACACATACCATATCCCTATATGAGTCTCTTGCCTATATTATATAACCCTCAACTACCTATCACTAAAATTTACCCACACATAAGGGATAAAGACATTTATTCTAATTAACTAGTCGAATTATTTATAAGGTATATGCACCCCCAATTCTTTTTTTACAACATTATCATATCCCTAGGTACATTATAGGTTCATTATCTTATACAAAAGACAAAAGGGTGCTCTAATAGGATTGCATCCAAAGGTCATTAATTCTCATTTGAGGACCCATTTGGACCCATTTTCAAGGTAGGTCAAACCCTTTGCAAATAAGGTAGTTTTGATCTCTCCTTATTTACTGTGGTGACATTGTAAATAAGATAGAATAGGAGTGAGAATTTTATTATGCTTATTATGAGATGATTTGGTCCTTGATGCCCTAGGTGTCAAGTAATATTTTTTACTATATTAGGATTAGCCCTAACATTTGTATTTTATGGATAATATTAGTGTAGTTTTCTCTTAAATACTTCATTTTATTTATGCTTGATTTAAGATAGCTTTCGATATTTACTATTAATTTATTATTATTTTTGTTTAAGCATATAAGTTTATCTTGTATTAATTTTAATAATTATATGAAATATCCCCTTTTCACATAAATATTTAGATGCAAGATCATCAAAATATATCATAATTCTTTAACTCTAATGATAAAATAGATAAATATACAAGAAATATCTAAAGTACTATGCCAGAAAGGAGAAGATCCTTTTACTTAGGTCATATGGCTATCGAGTGGGATCGTCCTCCTCAAGGGAAGGAAACTAGAGATTTATGGTGTCTACTTTGATCTTATAGACATAGAGCTTCTCCATGCTCATCTCCTCATTTGATTCATCTCCATTATTTGGAGTAGCCTTGTTATTTGTATTGTCATTGACTACCTCCTCTACAATATCATCCTTAGCCACCTTAGATGTGGTATGCTTTCTTGGAATCTCCTCCTCCCTTGGGGACTTCTAGTTATTTATCAAAATTCCCATCACTATTGCACTGGATGGAGTGATCCAAATAGGATCAATGATAATGGCCTCTCCAAGGCTCCTCTAGAACTATATTATAGGAACCCCATGTGAATCCCTAATAGGCCAATGATAGTATTGAGTTAGTAGAGGATTGTTTGCACCAACTGTTATCTACTCCCGATGATTTCTACTTGGATGTAGGTCCCCAAATTTCCCTAGGACCCTCTTCACCTTGTGTGGATCTACTACCTCAGGCTAGTGACCTCACACAAAAATCATCTTCCTCATCCCTACAACCTATTGAAGATTCCATAATCCACTCTAGCATAGGTGATGGTATGGGATTCATATGATCTATTCCTAGGTAAAAAATATGAGTTAGAGGTGGAAACTATAGTTTTTATGTACTTATTATGTCCTCATTGCCTCACCAGGGTCTATACATCACAAAATGCTCATAATTATTGGGTTGATAATAATAACCCGACGATCCTAAATGTGATACAAGATATAATATAGGAGCATTAGAAAAGCTCTTTTCCAAGCAAACCCCCTCTCTAATCCTATGTGGCCCTCCTCCATGACTAGGTACAATGGATAAATAAGTGATATTAAGATCATATTTGTGCTCTTGTGATAGAACACATAGGAGAACAAGAGGATCCCATGTATCATGCAAATAAGATGGTTGTCATTGATCAAATGCACTCCAACATGATAATACTTTATTGGTCTAGTCACCTCTCTCTAATATCCCACTCTACCATCATAAACCAAATTCTCTTAGTGATGTTAATGCATGGAGTCTATATGATGATTAGAAAACTCATGATAAAGTAAATATCCTCTAAATTCATTGTCATCTTAGTAACCTCAACCAATGCAGATTGCCACAAAAAGGTGTCGGTATTTATGATCCAAAATAGCATAAACTCATATACAGTAACCGATGTGTCCAAATATAAGGTATCTCTGCTACGTGATCTAGATTAACCTCATGTAGCTTTGGTATTATTTGGGGAGTCATCCCCTATCTTATCAACTTTTACATGTAGAAGGGATATCTATGGAAACATATATGATCATCATCCCATATCTTTATCCTAGTGGTCCCACTAGTGTTGGCCTCAATATTGTCTCACCCTCGACCTCATCGTC
Source organism: Wollemia nobilis (assembly GCA_028583015.1). Taxonomy (NCBI): domain Eukaryota; kingdom Viridiplantae; phylum Streptophyta; class Pinopsida; order Araucariales; family Araucariaceae; genus Wollemia; species Wollemia nobilis. The sequence continues at coordinate 2,674,744 of JAQPPZ010016361.1, forward strand.
GACCTCATCCTCAATCCCTTCCCATATGGTATTGCAATATCACCATCATGTTGCACAATAAAAAATAAATCAAGGTTTGATCATGACAATTGGATTTTACCATGGTCATTGGCCAAGGCCATGATCATCCCTAGCTTGCCAGGCCCATAAACACCCCCATTTTATGGTAACCTTGATCATTGTATTTTGTTGTAATCATTAGTTTTGACTACAATTACCCAATTTTTTAAGGTCAGGACCATGTTTACCTTATTTTGTGTGATCATCTCTTTACACAATGATCACCATTTTTTATAGTTTTCCAAAATTGATTACTTGATCATGATCATTAATTTTAAAAAATTGGTAGTTACACTCTTTCTCAGGTTTCATTCTTTTTGAGAAACTTTTAGGCCATTTTTTGTTTCCCCATGTGGACCTCACCACTTAGGTGATATGGTGGTCATGATGAAAATTTTTGTGTTGTTCTAGCAAGTTCCTAGATAGCCTAACTAAGAAATAATTAATTTTTGTTCATTTTAGTCAAAAATAAAAGGAAAAACACAAAGATGGAATGGGAAGCCTACCCCTTCATCACCACCCCCATATTTACTGGCCATCAGATTTCTATGTTGAAAATAAATATCATACAAACATGTGGTAGTCATAGAAGAGCCAGTAGTGCATGTGAAAATGAAATTAAAAATGGAATATTTTACCCCTAATATATATTTTTGAATATTTATTTATTTTTTCACAAGTTTGGTAGGGATATAGCAAAGGGATAGTGCTTCTAGAGGTTTTGGTATGCTCTAAACTCATCTGCATATTTTGTTTTTTCTCATTTCATACATAATTAGTGATTTTTAGTGATTTGGATATTTTTATAGCTAAATTTATTTCTAGTTGTATAGAGCAAGCAAAAATCTATTTCTTCTAGCCAAACATTTTAGGGAAACTATAGGTAATTATCAGGTATATTTTTCTCTACTTTTGTATTTTTGGTTATGTTTTTGTATTTTTCGCTATTTATTTAAAAAAATTACATTTTTTGCATAACCAGTAATATCAAAAATTACAAAAAAATTGTTTTTGTTTTGTAGCATAGAATTTAATTTTTTGCTGCTTCAATTATTGCATATTGTTCTTTTCCTTTTATTGTTTTTATTAGGAGTTATTACATCATAGAAAATGTGAGAAGTCAAGTGGTATAACCACCCCACAAGGTATATGCATGTAGTATAGGACGAGATAGTTGCAAGGTTTTTTGAGGGTTTGTTATATCTAAATTTGGCATCCTATGTACTTAAATACCCTCCACTATCATAATACAAAACACTCAAAGCATTAAGATCTAATATGTGATATTAAATTATGTTGAAGGAAGAAAGAATTTTCCCTCTAATCCTCTTGTATCTCCAATATAGAGATAGCAAAAAGAGCACCCTATTTAAGAAAAAAGTTTTGAAGTTTGAGAAAATAAGTTTCAAGGAAATTACCCTATATAAATGATGTCGTGAAGCAAAATTCCATAGTAGAACTAAAATATATAAGGGTGGAAAATCCTTGTCAAAGAAAAAAACTTGAAAAGTAAGCTACTAAGCCAAATTAAGGCAAGAGAGGAAGTTATTTGTAGTTCCTCAAAAGTTACAAGAAAAGGAAGCCATAAAAACTCCTTAACATTGCAAGGAAGGAAGCCATTTGAAGCTCCTTTTTGAAAATTATAAAGAAGCCATTTTTGAAAGGCTTTGAAATGAAGAATTGAATAAGATATAAAAGGCTCACAAAAGTAGCCCATTGAAACTATTTTCAGTAAGGTTTTTGAAAAGAAGATTGAAATAAAAGGCTCATAAAAGTATAAGCCCATTGCAACCATTTGCAACATTATAAATGTTCCAAGAGATCGTGTTGAGGCATAGAAAGAAAATTTGTTTAAAAAATTGCATAGCAAAAATACAAGGAAAGAAGTAATACATTTCGATATTTTTTTGAACAAAAAAATAGTTTGCATCAAGGTAAATGTTCCAATGGGAGCAAAAAGGGAAGAAAACTCACCATTAGAGAACATCTCTAGAACAAGCACTAGAATGCAAAAACAAAACAAAATTTGATATTCATGAGGTGCTCAAGGAAAGAAACTAACTTGCGAAAACAAGAAGAAGATAAAAGCAAGAGAGCAAAAAGTGAAAAGAAGTTTCAACCAATGATCTAAGAATAGATCATGAAAACTTTAATAAAAAGGTCCATATGAATCCATTTTTAGCAAAAGCATAAGTTTCATGAACAAAACAACACTTATAAACAAATAGAAAGAAGAAGGAAGATTGACACTTAGTTTAGAAACTAGTGAAACTTCCAAAAGTTTGAGGGAAATATAAACATTTAAAGAGAATTGGAGAATCCTATTAGAAAAATATATTATTATATTATTTGGTTATGTTATAACATTGAGCTAAGTTTTGCTCACTTATGGGTAGGCACCATTATTACATAACCATATGAATTAATTTGGATATGATTATTACATCTATGTTATTTATATTTTATCAATTCAATAGGGTATGTGCTTCTTCGTCAAGTCAATATGGTATTAATGTGTCACTTTGATCCTTTGGGGATTTGGGATTTGGGTGACCTCTGTGATCAGAGTGTATATTCAGATCCTGTAACCAAGTCGCTTGATCGTTTAGATAGATAACTTCATACTACTATTGGACACCACAATATTGTAGATGCTGAAATCATAGACATAGGATTATCACTTTGACTCTCCCAAATTTGATTGGAGAGTGTTGATTTGTGTGGCGAGCATCGATCAACCAACACAAGAATAACTATTTTCCATCGGGGGTGGTTTTAGTAGAAACACAACCAAATAACACAAGACGTCCATAATTAAAAATAGCTCCTCATAGCCACTTGGCACGAGAGAGAGTTTTCAATAATAATCTCGCATCCCTTCCTACCTGGTGAGGTGGTGAGGTATCCTGGTTATGGTGTGGGAGATAAACATATACCGACGTGGTCCAACTTCGAATCCCTAACCAACATATTTTAGAATCATATGCATTAATTTTCAATCATTTTTTTAAAAATAGAGCATTACTTCTTAAAGCGGAGGTTTTTTTTTTATATATTTATTTTAAGGGGTCAATTTTAAATTAAAAAAAAAAATTGTCGAAAAATTGCTTGAGACAATTTATATTAATTTTCAAGAAACTTTTTAAAAAATAGAGCATTATGATTAAAGGGCAGGATTTTTTTTAGGTGGACATTTTTAAATTAGAAAAAAAAAACCTTAAAAAAATTGTGGAAGATAATAATAATAATTATTTTTAAATAAGCTATATGTGGTTTCTATTGGGACCACTTCCATTAAAAAAATATTATATTATTTTCATTAAATTTTTAACAAGTTAATTAAAGCATACTCATCTTTGAATTTCTATCAAAGATATTCTTTATCTTCCTCAAACTGCTAAGTTTCCATAATCAACATTTTTTTTTAAGGAACTAACAACAAGAACAACCCTTACATGAAACATAACTCCAACAGATAGAAGGAAAATAAACATAATAGTCATCCATAAAAGAGGAAATTAGTTTGATTATTTTTCTTCTCTAATAGAGGTTCTTCCTCCTTTAGAGTGGCAAGATCTGAGAATGCATTTTTGCACTTCAAGCTTCTAAGGTAATATCTAGTTATAACATATTTTGTAGGATTTTCATTTTTAGAAAATTGAATGTCATCTATTATTTCATAATTAACTTCAAGAATACCATCTAAGGTGCTAATATTTTCCATGGAACCATCTAGATGGTCTTTAGTAACCATTTGGCTTTTATCAATGATCTTATTCAAATTCTCCTTTTGGGGTTGAGTCTTTTGTTGCTCACATGATTATTGCCAAATAACTAGTGCATTTGGAGGATGAGTTTCTTTCTTTTGAATTGGGAGATTTGAAGGTTTCAAATCATTTGCATGCAAGGCCTTCTCCTCCACCGAGGAATTAGAGCATGATCGGATGAATAGGCATCTCTTCTTCAAGTGGCCATATTGCTGACAACCATAACAGCTTAGTAGGGTTATGCATAAGGGGTCAGACCCGAAATCTATTTATAAAAATGGGGTGAATCAGTTTTGAAATCAAGGCGAATCATGTCCAAACTCATGTAGGAGACATGGCAAATTGCATTTATATTTCACCAAAAATTATAAAACTATGGTAAATTTTATAGTGTTGATGACCGATGCCATACAATATTTGATAGACTAACTACAGATAGTTATGCTTGATGATAGCATATTGATGATCGATTGTAGCAGAGCTTCCATTGATGATAGCACGATGATGCAAGGCTTCCATTGATGATAGCACTATGATGTTCGGTTGTAGCAAAGGGTTCCATTGATGATAGCACTATAATGTTCGGTTGTAGTAGAGGGTTTCATTGATGATCAATTATAATAGAGGTTCAATTAATGATCGATTGCAGTAGAGAGTTCCATTGATGATAGGTTGCAGCAGAGGGTTCCATTGATGATCAATTGCAAAAGAGGGTTCCATTGACGATCGATTGCAGCATAGGCTCCTTTGATGATTGGTTGTAGCAAAGGGTTCCATTGATGATAGGTTGCAGTAGAGGGTTCCATTGATGATTGGTTGCAATAGAGGGTTCTATTGACAAAAAATTACAAAAGAGGGTTTCACTAACAATCAGTTGTAGTAGAGTTTCCTATGATGATCGATTACAGTAGAGGGTTTTAATGTCAATCGATTGCAAAATAGTGTTCCACTAATGATCAATTGTAGCAAAGACTCCCTTGACGATCAGTTGCAACAGAGGCTCCATTAACAATCAGTTGTAGCAAAGGGTTTCATTGATGATATGTTGCAATAAAGGATTCCATTGACGATCAATTGCAAAAGAGGGTTCCACTGATGATCAGTTGCAACAGAGGTTCCTATGATGATCAGCTGTAGCAAAGGTTCCATTGACGATCGATTGTAGTAGAGGGTTCCATTGATGATAGGTTGTAACATAGGGTACCATTGATGATCAGTTGTAAGATACCATGTGTCAACCCAAAATTTAATTTTGGCATGCAGAAGCCTATAAAAAGGCATCAACAATCATTTTTAAACCTTTTTCTCATGCACAACATATCAAATCTAACAATACACTCTCAAAATTTTTACATTCACACCCTATACCCTGATCCATCATACCTCAATCATTTTTAACCTTTTTCTCACACATAGCACATCAAAGCTAAGCAAAAACCATCATACACCCTCAAAAATTTTACCTTCCACCCTACCCTCATACCTTACCCTAGGGATTTTCTATCAAATACATCAATGGTGACCTCTTCCACCCCTATTCCTTCCAAAATTTCTTTCAAAAACCTTGTGTACCCCTTATTTTCAAAATATTAACCACACCAGGTTATGACATATCATGGGTCAATGACTTTGGTCTTCAGGGTTTAGTGTCAATGTCATAGTACAAAACAGAGAATAAATTATTGCTTAAGATTATTGGTGCATACGACAATGATTTGATGACTATCAATATGAAAATTGACAACAAGAATATCAATTTTTTTTCAAACCCTCAGACGTCGAGAGATTGATAGGTTTGCTACTCAAGGATTATGATCTCATCACTCCAAAGTTTGTTTTAAGTGATGATGACAAAGTATACCTGGAGACCAACTTCAATATCTCTTCAAATTTTTGTTAGGTATAACTCTCCATATTTCTAGTCTTGTTTAAAGTTGAAATTTTGGGTTTCACAAGTACTATTTTTTTTGTAATTTTTGCTACTAAGTCTAGAAGGGGCTTGACTTTAGCAAGTGTTCCAGACAAGTTTCTTTGAGCATGTATAAAATTCTTCCAAGCAAGACTTGTTCTACAAGGAAGACCAATGAACATTCCATTCTAGGTATTGGCATATTTGGTTCATTATCTTGGCCACCAAAAATTTGACTAGTGCACCTATGTTTCACAATGGATCAAAATAGATCTACACAACATCAAAATGAACACTTCTACAACACTCTCCACATGCAATTATATTCTTTCATTTTATTATGAATCTTATTATAATGTGCAAAATATTGTAGTACCGACCTCGCTGCACCTAGACCTAGCCAATGTTGGCATGACAGTGGAACAGGTGCAGGTAAATTTATGTTTTTCAACAAAGTAATAATTTTTATATTCAAGTATTTTCTTTTTTTATTTTATTTTAAAATTTATACATAAATGCAGAAAAGGGCATCCTCTTCCTCTTCAAAATGGGATGTTGCTTTAAGAGGTCATAAGCCAGAAGAAACTAGAGATTCTGAAACACCCTCAAAATCGACACCATTACAAAGAAGATCTACAAAATATTTAAGATCTTCTACTTCTCCTATTTCTCATCAACCTCTCCCTGCACATCATGTGCAAACTGATGTTGAAGTTAGTGAGGCCACGCCCACTACACGTAAGCTTTCTATTTCAAGTTTTGGTTCATGTATTCATTTAGTTAAAATTATAATCAATCATTTTTATTGAATTTTTTTATATGTTTTCAGAGCTACACCGCACCAACATGCCATTACGTGGTGTAGCTACCCAAGAGATCTCATCTTCATCCGATAAGTGTAATACATTTAAATTAAATTTTATTGTATCATTGTTCACAAAAATTTTAACAAAATTTTATTGTGATATTTTTAGTGGCTTCACTACAATTTACCCAAAGAAGACAACAGATGATGTCACCCCCTCCTCCACCATGACAACAACTAATGAGAGGTCAACAATGTATGCGAGGAAAACAATTTTTTCCATCCATCATGCGGGGAGCACCAAGCCAAACATTTTTAGATTTTCTAAATTTTTCTTTTGGAAAATTTTCAAGTATGCAGGGAATTTTAGCTTCAGGGTTAGATAATCCTCCACTTGATGAGGATTATCTTTTACAGGGCAACATTCCCAATTTATTTAAAGCAACAAATGTGCTTCAAGATCCTAAAAAAGAAGCACAAGTAGAAGATTCACCTGCATCTCCCTAGACCTCATCGCCTCCTCCTAAAACCAACAACCCTCATCCTCTAACTGAGGATGAGAAAGTAATTTTTTAAAGATATTTTAATGTCTGACAATTGTGAAGCAACCATCAAAGATACATTGCTTCAATATTTAAAAGAAATAAAATATTGGGAGTATCGAGCCAAAGTTTTAATAAAGCAAATAAATGCTCGATTAAAAAAATTCAAAAAGGGAAGACATTTTTTCATTTGTTGAAAATGAACCAGAAAAGCTTGATGCTCTACTACATCAAGCTAAATCCAGCACAATGAAGGCTACAAATTTTTACAATGATGAAATTTTAAATATTATGTTGAATAGATTGGAGAACATTAATGTTGAAGCCCAGGCTTATTTTAACCAATGGGCATGTGACAAGAAAAAAGTTGTTGTTGAGGCTACAAAGGATGTAGCCGAGGTAAGTCATATAAATTTTGTTTGTTCTCTTTTTTTATATATAACTATCTACTGACTTATTTTTTCTTTTCTCTTTTGTAGGCCAATTTTGATAATTTAAAGAAATAGGTGAAAAGCTTGCAAGTTTATCTAAAAATGGCAAAGGTAAACCTACAAGTTGCTATAAAAATGAAAGAAATATTAAAAGCGACAATTAGAGAGAACAATGCTTTTAGAAGGATCATAATCCTACATGATTTTGATCTAGATATTTTGCTTAAGGAGAAGGGTAAAGAAGTACTTTCAATAGTACAAGAGGATCCTACAAAAGAAGAAAGGGTATTGTTGGGGGTTTAGAGATAGTAGAGGAAGTCTTGGTCAGATCTAGAGCAATGGAAGTGCAGACTGTAGAGGAAGGACCTGGAGCACTGGAAGTGCAAACTTTAGAGGAAGGACCTGGAGCACTAGAAGTGCAGACTATAGAGGTAGCACAAAAGGGAAAAGAACCTGAAACTCATGGAGAGCCCAAAACTACCTTAGGCCCCCAATCTCAAGAATGAAAAAGTGAACACAGTTCACTTGTTGACTACAAATTTTGTTGTATTGTAGTCAACAATTTTGTACAATGCAATGATATCTTTTCCAATTAATAAAAAAATATTTCCATAACTTGAGTATTATACTATTTCCATGTATATTCTTGTGTTTTTTTACAATTTATGATAATTCAATTATGTTTGAACTTAGTTTGTTTCTTCATATATATTTTAACCATACAATACTTTCTATAAAAAAATATTTATGAAGGATACATGCATGCATGGGTTTAAATTTATTCAAAGCCAAAGCATAAAACATAAAATTTTATCAACATAGATAGTTAATACAATAACAAAGCTATGATATAAAAAATAAAATTTTATCAACGAAGACAATTAATAAAATAACAAGGCTATGTTATAAAACATAACATTTTATTAAACCAGAAAGCCAATTTTGATATCCTTGTAGAAAACAAATGATAACAAATACCATTAAATATATCAATTTTGTTAAATCTTGGAAATTTTACAATGGAGGAAGCTGAAACAAACACTTCTCAGCTTGTCCAAAATCACTTGTAAGCATATCAGATCTCTATGTCTCCACAATCTGATCACTACAAGTGTCATTATCCTCATTATCATGAATATTAGTGATACCTCTTCTGTCTGCTAGGGATTTCCAATATGTCAAAGCTCTATCATAGGGATACTTATCCAACTCATACGATGACACATATATTCTCAAACAATTTTCCAAATTTTTGTCCAACCTATTATGAACTTTAGATTTCACAAAAGATAGTGCACTAAAAACCCTTTCATCTTCCACAAATCCCAAAATCATTGTTTGACATAATTCATATAAACGAAAATATTCACTGATCGTATCTTGTAAGACACTACTTGGATACAATTTTTTCACAAACATGTAATGGAACCAAGCTCATGAGGGTTACTCAAACGTGACATTTGACCAACCATTATCAATCCAAAATGGGTTGATTGTTGTCTCAAAAGTTCTTTGTTGAGAATACCATTGATTTCAATACCATTGACTTCCACACTTTTAGTGAAATGTTTCACAAGAGTGCCCATATATCTTATAAACAACTCACTTGTAGTATTGTAGTCAAGACAAGGATTCCAGAACATGGGGTTAACCACACCCATCGCCTCAAGCAACTCATCTCTTTGAAAATGATCTCTTATTTCCCTTGTCAATGATTCTACTATTTTTATCAATTTAATCTTAGTATTGTGTAAAACTACATCAAATCTATTGTGTGTTATGGGCATTTGTTCAACATCCTCTATAACTATATGTGATCACTTTTCAAAACAATATAAAGGTATCATATTTCCATGAATAGTAATACAAATATGATCATTGATGTTGAACTTCAAAAAGCTTTTTGGATCATTGACGTTAGTTAAAGTTTTCCAACTATCAAACAAAGGATCTATAAAATTTTCTTTGAATAAGTATATCTTATCAATATGCATACATATTTGTTTTCTCATCCTAATGAAATTGATAATATAAATGGATCTTTCTTGTGCAAGTTTAATCAAAGTATTCATTTCTTGCAACAATGGAAGAATACCACATAATGTGAGAAGTGTTTCCAAGTTAGTCATACGGTATAACAAATATTTTGCCTTATCAACAACCCTACGATTTGCATACATAAACCCTGCTAAGGATTGATATTCTATAAAAATTCTATATGCAGGATGAAATAGTGAAATCCACCTGGTATCTACATATTTTAACAATTTTTTGCCTTCAGTAACACCTAGTGAAAACTATTGAAACTTTGCAAACCTTTTTGGACTGCACAAAAAGTAAGCATGTATTTCATGGATGAGTTCTTCCACTCTCACAACATTTTCAAATCTGCTCACAATTTTGTATGCAAGATTCATTCTATGAGCCATGCAATGAATGAGAATCAAATATGGGGTAATTGATGTCTGAAGTCGAACACAAAGACCATTCATGTGTCCTTGCATTGTAGCAACACCATCAGCTCCAACACAAATTAACTTTGTGGCTATTTTTGTATCATCCATTCCCGTAATATCCTTTAAACTAGTTACAACAACATTGTAAATATTTTTTGCATTACAATTTTCCACCATCTTATGTAGTGCTAGTAAATGAGGTTGCCTTAAATGATTTTGGAATGTGTAAACATGCATGCAAATCCAAGATGTGTTGTCAACAATCATTACCTCATCAATTGAAAGTGAAATGAATTTGGCATGTTTTACATTCTCTCTCAGGTCCTCCTTCTCAACCAATGATAGACATTTTACCATTTCCCAACCACTTTGATCTGACCAATGGGAACTAGGAAGGTTCTGCACATCAGCTAGTTGAAATAGGTGCTTATAATCAACAAAATCAGACATGGGTCTACCCTTTTTAAGAATACTATATACAACAACAAACTGCAAACTTTTTGAAGCTAATGTGGTCTTATGAATTTTTTGAAATTGGGCTTGGATTGTTCCACCCTTCTCAACAAGAGTTTGTTGTTGTTTCATTTTTTTTCATATTCCTATGCATATCTGACATGCACGCATTTTGATGCATCCTTCCACCTAATTATTTTCTTAATTGTTCCATCACTTTCTTTTACTATCGAATAAACTTTCCCACAATATTTTTCTATTGTGTCTAATTTAAGTTGCATCTTATGATCCTTTCCTAGTTTCCAACTACAAATAATGCATCTACATTATGTTGGTATGTCATTGTTGTTCTCTAGCTAAACTAGCTCAATAAAGGGATATGTTGATGACCATTCAAGTTGAAATGTCCTTCCAATAGTCCACCTAGTTAACTTTCTACATTTAGGTTTCTGACTAGAAGATTCCCCAAAAGTCTACATTTTACTTGAATGATCATTTTTTTTTCGATTGGTGTGTCTGTATGAGGTATCTCATCAAGTGGTTGTTGAATGTCATTGTTAAGAAAATTTTCATGTGGAGGCATCTCATCCCCAGGAATATCTTCAAGCGGAGGCATATAAGAGTCAACAGTGTTTTCTGCATACAATTGTGTTCTATATCATTTTTTTGATGTAAAAAGGCATTATTTTAAAGAATTAACATAATACATTTTTACAAGCATTAAAATAAAGGTAGATAAACACACCACTTGGCCAAATCCATCAACAAACAAACCACCATTTTTTATGAAGAAAGACTTTATATTTAAGAATAACATAATACAAAAATTTAAACAAAATATATTTTTACAAGCATTAAAAAAGAGATAAATAAACACACCACTTGGCCAAAGCCATCAACAAACAAACCACCATTTTTTATGAAGAAAGGCTTTATATTTAAGAATAACAAAATACAAAAATTAACTAATTAGTTGGTAAAAGGTGTTTGTACCTTGAATTTGTGTAGATGTGGATGCCTCACTACATTTTGATATATGTCTAAAATATTTTAGGATACTCTTTTTACCAGAATATTGGCCTCCCTTCTTTCCATCACCAGTAGGTGCCATTGTACCTATAAAGAAAAAATTTTGATGTTAGGAAATGAATATGAAGTTGAACAAAATTGAGAAAATTCTACAATCGGTAGAAGGAAATTCTTGCACCACTTAGTCGTTATCATGATTTTTGCAACCATACTTCCCTCAATAATTATTTCCATATTTACTCAAGGGTTAGGGAACCATTACTATTATCCATTACTTCCTTTAAGAAAATAAAAATAACTCTTATGCATTTATTTTTCTTACAAAACAAAATAAGTAGCAAGTAATAAATTTCTACATTATGCATTTCTACATAATTTGATTCCATAATATAAGTAGGAAGTAATAATTCTCACAAAGCCAATCATAAAATTAAAAGCATAAATTTAAAGCCTTCCTTCAAAGAAACCAAGGTTAAACTATCATGCCATTAAGCATCTATGAGGACGAACCTACGCTGCCCTCTACAATGACCTCTACCTGCATGCTCAAGGAACAACAACAAAATAATGCAACGCTATGAAAACTTACTCTAACACACACAAAGCAGGCTCTAACAACAAGAAATGCTCCTAAAACACTACAAGATGACATGGATACTTGGATCTCACAGTTGTAGATAGTGCATCTACGTTGCCTATGAAACTGAAGGAACAAGCTTTGGACAACAAAACAATGAAAGAAGACAACAATCCAAGATAACATTCCAAACCCAACACTAACGGAAGACCTTGCACTCCACCAAGGCTAACCTTCACTCAATTCTAAAGAAACCTTGACGTCTAATGTCATTGCAACTACCATAGTCTACAAACTAAAAGAATAGTTCTATAGCTCAATTCTAAAGAAACTCTATAGTAGCACACCAACAAAGGTTACAAAACAAGTAACAAGGCTACAACAACAAGTAGGCATAAAGTAAAAGCTATTGCTAGAGATGATCCAAAGCAAAACAACAACCATACTCAGATGTTTGGAAGCTTACCACTTTATCTATCTCATTCATATCATCACACCTTTCTACAACAGATCGTTAGATCCTCTACAACCGATCAACTTTTTTATCGATAGATAGTCTTCTGCAACTGATCATCACCCTATCATGCTTCTTTACAATCGATCAATAAATCTATCAATAGATAGTCCTCTACAATCAATCAATTTTTTATCGATAGATAGTCTTCTACAATCGATCATCACCTTATCATGCTTCTTTGCAACCAATCTATAAATCTATCGATTGATAGTCCTCTACAACCGATTGACTTTTTTGTCGATAGACAGTCTTCTGCAACCGATCGACAAATATATCGATTGATAGTCCTCTGCAACCGATCAATTTTTATCGATAAACAATCCTCTGCAACTGATCGTGTTTGGTTTTTTTGGTTGCTTCAGGTCATGTTTGTCTATTATAGGGTTTTTGTTGCTTTAGGTCTATTTTTGAGGAGTTCAAATGTTTTAGATGTATGTTTATCGTTGTCATGTTAGGTATATATACTGGTGGTATAAGAGGTAAATTTGGTGGGATAAATAAAAGTTTTTATAATTTCAAGGTGAAAAAGGTCCACGATTTAGGCGGGAGTGTTGGTAATTTAAAATAAAAACGGTGAAATTATTTTCAACATGGGGTGAGCCGACCCCCAAAAAAATTTTGGACCTAAAAATTTTTGGTGAATGGGCCCCCGTCAAGGGTCCCCATATTTGCCAATTTTCAATTTCAAAAATCCTAATATTCGTGAATTAACGATGATTCGCCGCTATGCATAATGTTGCATCTTAGGGAGAAGATTTTATATTCAATATTTTGGATCCATTCCCCTTTGCTTGAGGAGATAAAAATGGATTGAGGCCCAAGAACTGAAACATCCATCCAAATACCCAATCTTGCTTTACTCATATTAATTTTACTAGACAAATTTTCCTCTAATTGGGCATCTGTATACTTGAATGCATCAATGGAATTATCGATTCTGGTGAAAATATTCTCCCCAAAACTCCACAGGGAGAGCATAAAGATTCACCCAGATTGGGAAGCCATTAACTTATTCTGTAAAGGGGTTGAAACTAGGAGTCCAAGGTCTTATATAGACACCTTTTTTTTGAAAAACCAATTATATCTATAATCCAATACCCTATCTCTATCCCCTAAATTAAAAAAGGAATTAGAAAAGAATTTTTTGGGTAGGAGAGTTGGAATTCTATATTGGTCCACCAATAGTTAATGTATCCTTTAAGCTCCTCCATGCCTGGTCTTTTGTCCTTGAGTTTGTAGATTACTATTCGAGCTTCATGATCAATCAGATCCAACCCAAATTCATCCTCTAAAATCCTAATAGAGGACAAAGTTTCATCAACCCATGAACCCAAATATCCCTAAGAGATATTTATTTTGATTGAAGAGGCTTTCTCACAGACTGAAGAGATGGTCTGCAAACAACCCTTTTCCTTCAACGCTTGACTACACCTAGGGTTTGCATCCCTTTTGTGAAGACTATAGCCAAATTTGTTACTTTGTTCCAACACTTGACTGCACCTAGGGTTTACATCCCTTTCGGGAAGACTATAGCCAAATTTATCGCTTTGTTCCATTGCTTGACTACACCTAGGGTTTACACTTCTTTTGCTATATGTTATAATAATATGTCGAAGATAATTATTAAGACAAATATTTTATACATTAATTTTCAAGCAATTTTTTAAAATAGAGAATTATTTTTTAAAGGGAAGGTATTTCTTTTCTTTTCTTTTTTTTTTTTTTTGAAAAAAATGAAAAAAACTTGTATTAAAACAAAATACAGTTACAAGAGGGAGAAAGGGCATCCCAACCAAGCGCAAAGAGACCAGAAGTACAAAGGGCGCGAAAACGCGACATGTCGCGAAAACGCGACATGTCGCGAAATCGCGACACCAAACCAAACAACCGCCGCGCCATCAACAACCGCCGCGATAACGCGACAAGTCGCGAATCGCGACATGTCGCGATATCGCGACAAAAAGCGCCGGAACCACAACACACGAAAAAAGTCGCGAAATCGCGACAAAGACAAACACCAAATCACCCAAACGCCAAAAGCGTCGCGAAATCGCGATGAGAAAGCCTGAAGGCACCTGCTCCCCGAAACTGTCGCGAAATCGCGACGAGGACCCCTTTGATCAACAACTTTGAGAAAGTGTCGCGACATCGCGACGGCTTTTCCTTGGAGCCCCACTTGGCCGGAAGTGTAGCGAAATCGCGACAAGAAAACCAATGGGCGCCCCATCCGCAAAAGTGTCGCGAAATCGCGACATGTTCACCCCCGAGGTGCCCATTACCAAAACTAGTCGCGAAATCGCGACGTTTTTCCTCGCAAGCGCTTTTTCTCCAGAATTGTAGCGAAATCGCTACGTGTTTGCCCCCGTGCTTCCTTTCCATAAACATGTCGCGAAATCGCGACAAAGTTATCCATTGGGAGGCTTTTCTCAAAAAGGTCGCGATATCGCGACGGTTTTTCCCCTTAACTAAATTTTGCTCAAAACATCTCAAAATCGCAACAAGTATGCCCCTTTGTGTCCTTTCCTCAAAAAAAGGCACGAAATCGCGACGAATTTTCCTTAGAGTAGCTTTTCACAAAAATTGTCGCGATATCGCGACGGTTTTTCCCTTTCATGCAATTTTTCTCAAAGCGTCGCGATATCGCGACACTTTTCCTCCAAAGAAAAACCAACCAAAAAGGTCGCGACATCGCGACACCTTCTCATCAACGACCGCGACGGCGCAACATGTCGCGAAATCGCTACAATTTTCCTCCCAAAGCCGCAGCAACCAAAAGGGTAGCGAAATCGCTACAGTTATCCAGGATAGGTCGCGACAGAGCAACATGTCGCGACAGAGCAACATGTCGCGACAGAGCAACATGTCGCGAAATCGCGACAGATTACCAAACAGGGTCGCGACGGCGCAATATGTCGCGATATCGCGACAGAAACTAACCTTAGTCATTTTTGAGCTCATGGATGCAGTGATCGTTCCAGACCACTCCGAATCTCTTCATCTATCATAGGCATATCACCGTGCAATCGAACACCTACCTCTTTCTCAAGACCCATCTTCGCAAGGAAGTCACCACCGTGTTCGCATTTCTACTCACATACACAGGGATGACATCATCTAACTCCCTCCATAACTCCTTGATTTGAGATATCAACATCCGTAGCCTCCAGTGCTTTTAAAGAGAAATTCCGCAAGCAATCTAGAGCGCCGATCAGACTTGAGAATCGTATTCAAGAATTATCCTCCGGTAACCCCGCTAATGTACCCGTATAGACGCCGACTTAATGGCCAAGGCTTCGGCTTCATTGTTCGTGGCTCGCCCAATCCCCGCAATTCCCAGGAAAGAACCGCACTCGAGTGATCCCGACAAACAACACCAATTCCTGCGTTGCCCGGGTTGCCTTTTGCAGCCCCATCAGTATTGATCTTGATCCAGCCTTCAGGGGGAGGTTTCCAAAGATGATCTGCCTTGCCTCTCATGACCCTCAACCCCCTCTTCAGGATGCCCAAGAGTAGCCTGATTCTTTTCATTGACAAAAGTAGCAACAGTTTCTGTGACTTTGCTCCAGATGACCTGCCAAACGCCGTCAATCGAGGAGAAAGTGTTTCTAAAGATCCGGGCGTTTCTCTCCAACCAAACTTGCCACCAAATGAAGAGAAAGCCTAACTGCCAGCCAGTTCGGAGAGCTATGGAATTGAACCTGCCCCATTTCCATTTTTCCCAAATATTGGTACGGTTGAGAACACCATTAGCCTCGGAGTTTAAATTGAGAGAACCAGCGCTCCCAAATCCGATGAGTAAAAGGACACTCAAAAAACAAATGGTCTCAGCTTCCTCATGTTGGAGGCATAAAGCACATTGAGAGGGGCCATTGAAACCCCTACGTCTGAGATTGTCAAAGGTGAGAAGACCATTATGCATAAGTTGCCAAGCGAAGAAATTCACTTTCGGCCAACCCTTTGAATGCCAAATCCTTCTCCAATGCTGAACCGGAAAAGAGTGTGGGGGAGGCTCAGGGAGGATCTCTTCATATCCAGCCTTAACTGAGTAGACCCCAAGGCTTCCATAGCCCCAGGCTAATTCATCTTCCTCATCCTTCCCCGTGAGGAACCTTTCTGACAAGATTTTTTGCAGGATAGGCGCCAACTCCGGAGAGACAGTAATTGGCCACTCCTCCCATCGCTTAAACTTTTTAAAAGTATACCCCCCCAAATGACTGGTAAGAAGATAATTATCAATAAGGATCCAACCCTGGGCTTCTAAGGCGGTCATGATAGGTTGTAGCTCGGGGAACATAACAATAATGGGCGGATGTCGGTCCCAAGAGTCACCCGTAAACGAGCCTTGTCTCCTTTCCCCACTTTCCAGAATAATTGATCTTTGATAACTGGGACCCAAGCTTGAGAGTCTCGCCACACTAAGGAACCAGGACCTTCCAAGGGAAAGCGACCCACCTCATTGGGATGAACATGCCCCAAATATTTACTCGGAAAGAATTCTCGTCGAAGAGAGAGGATGGCCGAGAAACCCACCTCCAATACAGTTTTCTAGCCAAAGCCTTGTTATTAAGCATAGAACTTCTCAAGCCCAGACCTCCTTTATCCTTAGGCTGGGTAACTTTGTCCCACCCAACCAAGGCCCATTTTTTCTTCCCTTTTGCGCCTTCCCATAAAAATCTTCTAGCCATTTTGTCCAGCTCTTTCCAGATGGTATGAGGGGCAGCCAATATTGAGAATTTATAGATCGGCAAAGCCTGAATAACCGATTTCAGGAAGGTTAATCTACCCCCGTAGCTTAGCCATTTATGGGCCCAATGATTCATTCTCGTCTTTGATGCCTCGCTAATGTGTTCTTCCAAATATCAATATTTAACTTTTTGAAATGAAGGGGAACGCCCTGTGTAAACAATTGGAAGAGAAGTCCTTGTGAAGCCCAGGATCTCAATAACGCGCTCCCGAAGCCGTTGGTCGAGATTGAAAAAGACCACTTTGGACTTCCTGACGTTTAGAACCTGATTTGAAGCCCTTAGGTAGAAATTCAAAGTATCTCTCGATTCCTCTAGCTTCCCGAAGAGTGGCCGCACCAACCAGACCCGTATCATCCACAAATTGCAAGTGAGTCGGAGTTTCCTCCCCAACCTTGATACCAGAAAGCAGACCTTGTTGCCTTCTCCTCAAAAACAATCTGCCCAAACCTTCAGCCAAGAGAAGGAAGAGATAGGGAGAACAAGGGTCTCCCTGGCGGAGCCCACGGGAGGCGCCGAAAGGAAGCGAGGGAAGGCCCTTAATGAGAACAGAAAAAGAGGGAGAAGAAACACAACTCATAACCCAATCAATCCATTCCCCGAGAGAAGCCAAAGGCAGCCAAGCATTTTCGACAAGAAGCACCACTCCACCCGGTCATAAGCCTTGGACATATCCAGCTTTAATGAACATGCCTT
Source organism: Wollemia nobilis (assembly GCA_028583015.1). NCBI lineage: Eukaryota > Viridiplantae > Streptophyta > Pinopsida > Araucariales > Araucariaceae > Wollemia > Wollemia nobilis. The sequence continues at coordinate 2,692,728 of JAQPPZ010016361.1, forward strand.
TGTTGCCCGAAGTTTGCATTGAATGGATGGCCTCCCGGGCCAAAACCACCCCATCCAATATTTGTCTTCCCTCAACAAAGCCCCCTGTTCAGGAGAAATGATGCTATGAAGAAGGGGTTTAAGCCTCTCAGCCATTATCTTAGTGATGATTTTGTAAATCACATTGCATAAAGCAATAGGCCTGAAATCGGAGATATGAGTCCCCGCTTCCCCTTTTGGAATTAAAGCAATGAAGGTGTGATTGATCGCCCTGAGCATTCTTCGATTGGATCTGGATTCCTCAAGAATGACCGTAACATCCTCCTCCAAGGTGTCCCGTAAAGCCCCAAAAAATTCAATAGGAAAGCCATCTCGGACCAGGAGATTTTCCAAGACTCATACCAAAGACCACATTTCTCGCTCATCCCTTTCAATGGGTCTAAGCAGTGGTCCGATTGTCCTCTTCGGAGATAATAGGAGGAATAACATTAAGAACTTCGTTCTGAGCCTCAATATCTTGCTGCATACTTTCCTTAAAAAGTTTAGAAAAGTAATCGATAGCATGGGAGTGCATACCAGAATAGTATCGAAGACATTTCCATGTTCATCTTTGAGAACTTCCATATTGTTCATCCGTCTCCTAGCACAAGCTGACCGATGAAAAAATTTGGTATTTCTGTCCCCCTCTAATAACCAAGTATTTCTAGCCCTCTCGCTTCCAAAGATAACTCCTCTTGGTTGTCAATGTCCTCAACCGCTTTACGCAGCTTCGTCATCTTCGGATTTGAGTTGCTCAAGAATTGATCCTTCCCTAAAAAGTTTCGAACCTCCTCCCATCTAGCCACCAAGGGGGCCCTTTGGGACCCGGAAATCCGACTTGTTTCCTTTCCTCCACTGCTTCAATTGAAATTTGACAAATTGAAGTCGTTTATGAAATTTGAACATTGCTGTCCCAAAAGGTGGACGGCCTTCCGTCCACCAATGAGAAATTTTCTCGTCGAAGGTCCTCCTTTTGTAACCAAAAATTCTCAAATTTAAAAGGCCTATGGTGCTGTCCTCTCAAAGTCCCTCCCTCAAGCAAAATGGGAAAATGATCCGAAATAGGGCCCTCCAAAATCTGGAACTTAAAAGTCCATTTAACAAAAGCCTCCTCCGAGACCAAAAAGCGATCTAACTTGACCTTCCCCGCTATGTGGCTCCTTTCTCTTGTTTGTCCAAGTGAAAAAACACTAGGGCCTTGAACGTCCACTAGATTAAAGGCCCGAACTTGGGCAATCGAAGCCGATCCCCCGGATCCAAAATAGGGGAGCCACCTTCCCGGTCCCGAACCGTATAATTTTGCATTAAAATCCCCCGCAATAATCCAGCCATAACACTCCCCGTATGCTCTCATGTTGTGAACAACGTCCCATTGGAGCCTCCGGCCATCAAGATCTTGGGCCCCATAAAAGTTGGTTATAAGGACCACTCGTAACTGAAGTTATTTCGAAGAGAGAAGTAAGTACACCCCTACAAGCTACATGTTCTAAAGCAGTCCGCACTCGTAGGGTTCCAAAGGGTAACAATTCCACCTCGAAGCTCCTTGGGCAGCCACGTCCATATACCCACCTCCCCGCCGCATTTTAGTAGCAGTTTTACTCATAATATCTAAAGACATTTTGGTCTCCCGAAGAAGCAAAAGTCTGTTTTACGGTTTTCTAAGAGTCTTTGAACAAGCAGATTGATGGGTTCTACCGTTTAAACCCCTAATATTCCAAGATTGAATAATCATTGAAAACCTTGAGAGCAGTAAGAATCAATGGTCCTCACCAATCCTCCATTGATTAGCTTATCTCCTTGGGCTGTTAGTAGTTCCTTATTGGATTTTCTTCCCGCTCCTTGAGAGTTATTGTTTCTTGATCTCTTTTCCACCTGGGAAATCCCTAAAGCAGGCCTTTCTCTGTTTTTATCTGCATTTCCCATGGTAACATCTTTTATAGCCGACTGTGGCCGGGAGTGTATAACCAAAGCCCCCGGATTCTCCTCGACCGCAGGTACTCACCGGCACAACACATGTTCTACTACAGGAGTGAAGGAAGGAGAAACAAGAGGTGGAGTGTTGACATTCTCACCATTCCCAACCACTCCTTCCATAGATTGGTCCTCCAGATCCACTAATGACTTAAAAATTTCATACCGATTGTTTGGCTTGAGCTGTACCTGCTCCTTGCCATTTTTCTTTTTGTTTCTCTTTCGTTTCACCTGTTCAAAGCCATCCTGCCGAGCATCGGGACTGGAGAATTGCTAGAGGGTTCATTGACCGGACCGGACTTACCCTCTCTAGGGCGGTTTGACATTCCACTCGGAGCCTCCGTTTTTGTGCTCACTACGTTTGGGCGTAACCTTGCCAAATGTCCATGCTTATGGCATACTCGGCACCCGAAAGGTAGGGCCTCATAGTCTAACTGCTGGATCCAGGGTACTCCTGCAAGCTCAAGTTCCACCTCAGCTGGTAGAGGCTGACTAATGTCCATCTCTACACATATTCTAGCAAAGACAGCAGTATTGCCCTCTATGGTATCTTTGGAGACTCCCAGAAATCTGCCTAGGGAATTACCTATTAATTCCAACACCTGCTCACCCCAAAACTCCATCGGGAGAGCGTACAGCCGGATCCAGACCGGGACAGCCGTGGGTTCGATGCGGGGGTCGAAACCCACTCTCCAGGGTTGGACAAATAACCCTGCTGGTCCATGGTTTCTCTTTTCTCGATTCAAATGCTCTGCTTCTATCTGCTAAAGAAGAGAAACTTATGATGAAATACCCATTGCTTATAGGCCATAGAGAGTACTCACCGTGTGGCTCCCAGTTCTGACGAACCCTGTATGCAGAAAATTCAGTGTGGGCCGGATGCCCATGAATTTGCAGATCAAGTCGTGATTAGCTCGGTAGACGATTGTATCTTCGACCAAGCATTGGTTCTATTACAATCTTAGGCCTGGAGGAAGATTGTGGGAGGCATCCATTAACGCGGTGAGCATTTGGGCCATTGGCAACAGTCTTGAGTATCGATTGAAAAGCATTCCGCTGAGCTCCGTCCGTGGAAGGCGAGGGAAAATCTTTCAACTTCTCGGCATATGAGGTCTTTCTCCCAGCAGGAGAAACAGGAGGAGACCCCATCGGGCCCTCCCGGGACCACTAAAGAACCTTCAGGCGAAAGCAGAAACAACCCCCCAAAGCCCTAGGCAAGATCTTCGGCCAGAGTCCCTCGAGCAACACCAGACGCCGTCACAAAAAATTTCCCGCCAAAAGCCAAATCGCCAGAGCCGAAAAAATTTCTAACTCAACCCCTCCGTTTTGCAATAGTTCATTCTTTTCTTTTTTTTTAAAAACCTTTTTTTTTAATTAGGGAAAATTTTAAATTAGAAAAAAATGCATTAAAAAAATAAAAAAATTGTCGAAGATATTTTTTTTTATAATTGTTGAAGATAATTATTAAAACAAATATTTAATAGTTAAAAATAAAAAATTTAACCATAGAATATTTCAATAGGGATACATTTTATTTAAGTAAAATTTAGAGGTATAAGGGTGTCAGTGTCAATTTTTCGCACTTGATAAATCATTATTTTGCAATCTAAAAAATTGTAATAAGGTGTATTTTTAGCGAAGACAGACACCTTAACAAATTTTGTAAAGTTTCAATCTATATTTTACAAAATTAAATTGTCTAAGGTACATTTTTGGAGGAATCCGACACCTTCACCCCCATATTTTGCATGATTACACAAAATCATAAAAAATTGTCAAAAGTGCAATTTTAGCAGAGACCAACACCTTAATAGGAAAGGAAAAAAAAATCAAGTCAAGAATCAAACAAATGTCCATGAGTGTGCCACATTAGATAAAGGTCTTTATTTTTGAGAAGGGAAGGATCTTTATGAAGATGACAAATTTCTCACACTAAAGAATTATGTGTGAACAATTCTCAAAGATGCTAATATCAATGAAGATATTCAAACAAATGGTGTTATATTCCCTATTGACATTGTAAGAATAATATATATAGAATTAATCACACACATGGTGGCCAATGCTTGTTGTGACACAAGCAATCTCCAACCCTTAGTGGTAAATGCTTGTTGTGAGACAAGTGACCTACAACTCTTGATGGCAAATGCTTCTTGTGACAAAAGTGATCTTATCAAAAATATTGATATAGCTTGTGATATTAGTGACTTAAAATTTGATAATTCTAAAAATGAGCACCATGATATTGTCAATTGTGACAAAGACAATATTTTTAAAAGCTTTGATTATGAAATTAGGTGTTTTGAAAAATACACCAAAGGAATTGGCTCAAAACTAATGCAAAGAATGGGATACAATGGTAACAAATTTGGTAAAAATATGTAAGGCATAAGAAATCCCATAATACCAAAAATGTAAGGCCTTGGCTATGATAGTTAAGTAGGAAGTAATAAGGTCAAGTTTGTGAAATCGGAATCCCATACAACTCCTAGAATCAACTGTTGCAGTCATTATGGAAGAACTGGACATGTAACAACTAGGTGTTGGAACCTACATCCTTATGACATATGTGGTTGTACTAATCACTCCCCTACAAATTTTTGGTACAAAAAAATTGACCAAAAATATTCATGTTGATTGTGGATGGATAAATATCACATAATGGAATAAAATTAAATAAATGTTGTATGGCTTCTATAAAAGAGGTAGACCTAGAGGTAGACCCAGTGATAAACTGAGTGACAAAACCAAAGGCAGACCCTAAGGCAGTGACCTAGAGGTAAACCTAGAGCCAAGATCTAGAGCCAAAGCTAAGAGCCAGAGCCAAAGCTAAGAACCAAGAGCCAAAGCTAAGAGCCAGAGCCAAAGCCAAGAACCAAGAACCAAAGTCAGAGCTAGGAGCAAGGTTTTAACCCTATGAATTAATTTGGATATGATTATTACATCTCTATTATTTATATTTGATCAATTCAATATAATCTATTCTTCTTCATCAATCCAAGAAGAAATACATTTGCTTGAAAATAAGAGATCCACTCACTCAAGATAAGAAAAGACACCTGAAACAAAGTGACACAGGAACTATCATGATTCACAAGGTCAATGTGAGCCACTCGAGAAAGCACGATGAGCTAAGCCTCAAAAAAGAGATGTTTTCGCATCAAATAAAAGAGAAGCAACTCAAGAAGATAATGATGAATCTCAAGAAGACTTGCAAGATGGACCAAGAAGAAGAAGTAAGCAACAAAAATACTTTTCTAAGGCACTTGTTAATTAAAGAATTCTCCTTGAATGCTAAAATCATTCTCAAGAAATCAGAGAAACAATCCAAATTCAAACAAGCACTAATATTCAGTAAAAACCCATAGAAGGGATTCAAAGCAAGTCATTTTAACATAAAAAAGTAGCAAAAAAACATTCACTCGACAAAAATATTTTTCCAAAAAGGATTGGAAGACAATCGTTTGGAAGAAACACACCTAAAAAATTGAGAGACACTCACTATGAAAGAAGAACACATATTCAAAATAAGAGGAAGGCACACATTTGAATAGAAGAGGAAGACATAGACACCCGGACTCATCCAAAAGATTAAAATATCTGGAAACCTGGATGTTAAGTAAAGTTTTTATAGAAAGGAACATGTGAAATACATTTCAAAGTATGATTTTGAAAAAAGGTCATGTATAAAGTTAAAAAATTATTTTTAAAGTTTGAAAGGTTGAAAAATAATATTCAATAAGTATTGAATATTTAATAGTGGTAAGAAAGAAATTGGAAGGTGTCTCTTGATTAAGAGAAAAGCAGAAAGAATTCAAAAAGAATAAATATTATTCTTGTTCAAATAAATTCAATTGGATAGCAAAGAAGAAAAAAAGAGTATTTAATCAATTCTTAATATTTCAAAGAATATTTGGTAGAGGAATCATTCCTTCTATCTTTTTTGGTCAACGAGATAAATCTTTCTCATAATTTTTTAAGCATCATTTGAAATTTGAGTACAAACAATATATATATATATATATATATATATATATATATATATATATATATATATATACTCATTGGAAAGAGTTTTTTGAGGTAGACTCAATAAAATAAGAATATTTGAATTTTGTGAAAGATTACCATGGCTAGTGAAACATCAAAGTTCTTGTTACTCGATTCCCAATTATTGATGGGAAATAATTATGCTACCTAGAAGACCAAACTCATGACATAGTTTGAATTTGAGGAAGTTTGGCTAGTAGTAGATGGAAACACTTCCCATCCTATGGCAGAAGGAGAACAAACAAAGTTTGACAATGTAAATAGAAAAACAAGTCTAATCATCATGTTTAGAAGTAGCATATGAGGTCCAAGCATACATTAGGGATACAATCACAACCAAGAATACATGAGAGAAGTTGAAGATAATAATTGAAGCCAAGAATCAAAATCATATTATATTCCTCCAAAGTCATCTCCATTGTTTGAAGATAAAGAGTGGAGAAAAGTTAGAATCATTCATAAGGAGAATAGTAAAATTACAAGCATCATTGCAAGCATTAGGAATTCAAGTATATGATGAGATTTTAGTTCCTATATAAGATCATTCCCAACAAAGTACAATGTTTTTGTGACTACATTAAATATTACTAAGTAAACATCAAGCTTTGAGAAGTTGGTGAACCTCCTCCAAAAAGTAGAGGCCTTGCATACTACAGAAGAACTACTAGTTACAAGTCTAAGAGAGAAGTAACCATTCAAAAGAGGCATGAGATCTCCACAATGCTTCCAACAAAGATTTTTTTTAGAGATTTCATAATAAAAGAAATGATTCTCAAATAGGTACTTTCAACACGTATAGGATGTGTGAACATTGTGGAAGAAATGAACATACCTTGAAGGATTGTTGGCATTGTTAGAAGTAAAACTGATGAGATATTTTATTGATACAAATGGATTACATATATAGGCATAAGGCCTATTTGATAACATGAAAAATGTCAAGTGAAACTGACAAGTGTCAAGGTGAAGGCATAGTGCACTTTAATTCTAACATTCCCCCTTAAAGTGCACTATCCTAACTAAAGAAACTTGTCAAGGTGAAGGCATAGTGCACTTTAATTCTAACATTCCCCCTTAAAGTGCACTATCCTAACTAAAGAAAAAAAAAGTCAACATTAGGTAACATTCCCCCTTAATGTTGACTTCTCTAAAAGCAACCTATCATCCTCTTTTATTGCTGATTTGGTCTAGGCTCGTGCTCTATGTGCTTGGATCTCTAGCTGTGAAAAAATGCTAGATCAACGGTGTATACATCTCGGTCTGTTGCCATAGGGTCAGCCACTTCCTCGGGTCTGTTGCCTCTGGGTCAACCGTCTAAGTGCCTCAGGGTCATCATGGGTGCCTCAGGGTCAGCCACTCCTGGGTCTGTTGCCTCTGCAGGTCATCCTCAAAGGATGTTGCCTCTTGTAGGTCACTAACTAGGTTCACCATGAATATCATCCCCCCTCATGGTGAAACTCAATCTAGAAGGTGTCGGTCTCTACCGAAAAATGCACCTTAATACAAATAAAAAATGAGCCATATAAGAGTGTCGATCTCTGTCGAAAATGCACTCAATACAATAAAATGATCCATAGGTCCAAAAATGGAGGAGTAGAAGAAGAGAAAAAGAGAATCTTCTAAAGTGTCTTCGTCTGTAGTCTTCAGAAGTAGATCCGAAAAAACCTCGGATAGAGTCTAGGGTGTCTATGTCTGTAGTCCCTAGAATAAGTGTCCTTATGGTAGTCACCTCATCTTACCAAAATGCATGGGTAACCAGCCACTGCATCCGCCAAGTAGAAAGAGGAGAATACTAGATACTAGGTTCACTTACAAGTGCCTTGGGAGTGTCGGGTTCAATCGAGAGTGCACTCCAAGGTAGAAAAATTTGAGGCTTAAAAACTCAAATGAAACAACCTCAGAATTACAAATGGACACCACCAATGTGTCCATCTCGAAAAAATCTTTCCAACGACTATAAACATGGCTATAGTCGAATCTCAATAAGTCCTTCATCCATGGGAAAAACAACAGTAACCTCACTAAGCAACAAATACCCCTCGTAATGTGGCGGCATCGCTTTCTACAAGAATAAAAAACAAATCAATTTACCCTCGTAGGGGAATTACATGGGCCATCTAGGCCTTCCACCTCCATGTAGAAAAAAATAGGGCCATGTGGGCCTCTCCACTTCCACTTTCTATGTGGAAAAATAAATAATGGCCAAATAGGCCATATTGTCGGCCAATAAAATCTCCACCATGATTAAAAATCTTCCCTCCAAGGAAAATTACAATGTTTGAAAAAATTTGGCCATGTGGACTTGTCGGCCAATAAGACTCTCCATACATGTTTAAAAATAAAGTGGCCTTTCTCCACTTTATAAAAGCTGACCCTTACAACTTGCAAATATTAAAAAAGGTTCATGACCCCTTCATAGTTGATTACACCCAACATAAATATGTCATTTCTGATCTCAAAAAATCCATAGATGAGGCTTGCAAGGGTATCAATGGTGCGCTGTGGGCAAAGCTATTCAGAGGCCCTTACCATTCTTAACTACAATGTTCTATTTCTGCTGTAGACATTAGCTTCCAAGTTCAAAGACTACTGTAGATATTAGCCGTAACCCTACGCCAACAGTTCTCAGCTTCAACAAATAGCATATGGAAAAAATTGTATATCTGGTATAGACATCCTCATTTTGCTTCGGGCACAGTCATCATGTCTCCCTGTCGCATGGTCCTTGCACTCCGTGAGATGACTCCTTCAGGTGCAGTAAAACAATAGATAATGGGTTCAAATTAACCATGGTCAAGTCAACAATGCGTGCACCAGGTTTCTCCTAGGTTTCTCTTCGACATAATGCACCAAAATAAAAAACTTAATACCATTCTTCAAACATCGACGACATTACACTTAGCTTCAAAAATAGCTGCATGACCATTTTAGCCACAAAGCTACATGCTGCTAGCCTCCACTCCTCGAAGAGCATCGAGAGAAAAAGAAAAATTATGCGATGACGTCTTGCCGCCATTCAAATCTGCACACAGTAGCTCATAGTAGGAACCGCGGGCTAGGAAAAATTCTAAAACAACACCTGTAGGACTCACGCCATAAAAAAACTACCACCAAATTAGAGCGTATCATTGCAGAGGGCCGCCAGGAAAAATGTGCAGTCTACATTACTTCATAACAAATTTACATGATCCATGACTGCTCAAATCTAGTGATATAGATATATCAGGACCTCCATGATACGTTTGAGAAACTTGCATTGATGGCATCAACACAGTCCAGGTAATAGAAAATTAGGCAATACATAAAGTAGATGAGTGCTATGCAGCACACACGATCATTGCGTTCCACTACTTTCTGCCGAATACTTTTCTGGAACTGGGCATTAACTTCGAAACAATTGGAACTTCAGCTACTATGGTGTCATTCCAAACACACCAATGTTTCCCCACCAGCTTCGTACATGGACCTTCAAGCATGTGTACCTCCATTAATAGCGCTCACTCTTCTGTTTGACATCAATATCATGATTGAAATGCACTTCCGTTGTGTCGTAAATTAACAACTTGTGGTGCACTGCCAGCATAGATGACTCCATCCCTTGCAATTTATTTATGGTAAAGTTTAGACTGCCTGAGAAGGCACATGGCACCTCCAAAACGCTTCGTCCATGACTAGTACTTGGTCGCGAGCACGTTGCTGTTGTTTTCAATCGTTGCACGCGGGACGACCTTTGACACGATCAGACCAAAATTCATATCTTGAGGTTATGCGCTGCTGTGCGCACTGAGTGTACATCCACACTGTTTTTCTCGTAGAGTGTCCACGAGATCCATCGATGCACCATGTGGGAGATCCATCTCCACACCATCGACGCTATCATTTCCTCCTGCAAATCCATGCTTCGGCTGTAATACTAGGGATTTACTTCATCGCTTTAGTCGTAATGCACTGAGAACTCCAAACAGTAAATGAGGATAGCACATTGTACAATATATTCACACACAAAAAGGCTTCGCATACTCTCTATTTTGAAAAAAATGGGGGGAAAGGGAAAAAATGGAGGGAGGGGAAAATGGCAGGAAAGTGTATCCCGTTTTTCATTTCTCCATGGAGAAATTACTTCTACGGATGAACAGATACAAAAGGGGAAAATAAATCATTCTAAAGAAAAAATTGGGAGCCATGATTCTTTCAAAAGTCTGGTTTCTGATCCATTGTAAACAATGGAGAGCATACTCCCTGTTTTGAAAAAAATGGGGGAAAATGAAAAAATGAAAAATGGGGGGAAAGGATGAGGGGGAGATTTCCCGAGGGAAATCCCCCCTCAAGCTCACAAGGCCAGAGAAATCCTGGAGCTCTGATACCAAATGTTAGAAGTAAAACTGATGAGATATTTTATTGATACAAATGGATTACATATATAGGCATAAAGCCTATTTGATAACATGACAAATATCAAATGAAACCGATAAGTGTCAAGTGAAGGCATAGTGCACTTTAATTCTAACAAATATACTCTATTAAAAAATGGATCACCTTCATGAGAGATGAGCCAATAACAAGTAAGATCATCTTCAGAACAATAAAACCAAAGTTGGAGAAAGGTACATCAAAGTAATATAGCTAAATAAAATCAAGTCAAAGAAGCAAAAGAAGAAGTTCAAGAAGAAGAAGAGCAAGTGTTTTTCGCACAAGCACACTTGAGAAAACATAGTAATTTTTGGTATAATCACAAACACATGATAGGTCAAGAAATATAGAAATATCCAAATCATCATATAAGAAGATTTCCATTGATTGATCACTTCAGGGTAAGGAACCAACAAGAGGTAACAATACCTAGATATAAAGAGAACCATTACAAGAATAAGCCATGGGACACCTCCAAGGCCAAGAAGTTCAATACATTCTAGAACAAAGATGGTACATTCAAAGTCAAATCATTTTCTACTCACTTTCCCAAGTATAGAGAAAAACATCTATAGGATGAATGGTCTATTATGAAGGAAGTTTTAAAAAGGCATGGAATAACTTACAAAATAGATCTTATTGAAAGAAGATTATCTATATTTATGACATAAACAAGAGATTCATACATCATCATCAAAGCCTAGGATCTCATAAGACTATTATCAATAAGTATACCAACACTACAAAAAAGCAAGATATTAAATGATGAGATGCATTGTGATGTCATCAACATTGACAACATAATTATTGATAAGGGAATATTTATTAGACAACAACAATTATTAGGCTCTAATGGATCAAATCTAAAGACCATAGAACAATTGATAGGTTTCTACATTCTAGTTCAAAGAAAAACTATGGCAACTATGGGATCATTCAAAGGACTAAAAAAAGTGTGAAGAATTGCTAGAGAATGCATTCAAAATATACATCCATTAATCATATCATATAGCTTATGATAAAAGGAGAACTTGGAAAGAATCCAAGATTTGATCACAATGAAAAGCAAAAGGAAAAGCAACAAAATAAGCCATACACAACTTTCATTCCACCATATGCAAGACAAAAATAAATGAACAATCAATTCAACAAGCGACATTGGATGCATGGTTGTTGGAACATGCCACTATTTTCATAATATTATGCACTGAAACATAACAACATCAAGATAAGATCACACATGAAATGTACACAAAAATATTGAGATAGAAATTGCACAAAAGAGAGATCTCACTGTATTATTCTTCCATGCTCAAGGTATGATCCAACAATGGAGATTTATCTCCAATATAATACAATACATGACTTTAAGTCCTCAAAATGTTGCTCTCCTCTATAAATATGGGAGATGCAACCTTACACATTCTTGTCATTAAGACAAGCTCTCAACATGCCACATGTCAATGTGACTCTTCACTCACTTCTCTATTTTGACACATTTCACTTTCACAAAGTGACACATACATTATACTAAATAATGTAATACTCACAAAACCCTCCTTTAGTACATTATTTGGTAATTTTTTTTCACAAATTTTGATGATTACACATTCCCTCTTCATCAAAATTATCTTCATTCTCTATGTGCCACTATCTCTATGTCTTATCAACCAAGGTTATTCATAAGGGGTAGTACTGAAAAAGTAATTATAAAATTGGGGTGAATATAGGTGAATGGTGTATAAACTTTGGGATGAATTTTTCAAAATTTTGTAGAAAATTTATCAAAATATGGTAATTTTTTTATTTTTTTGCACAAAAATTATCAATAAAATTTTATGGCTACTGGTAGAAGGCGAGTGGTATAAGGTGAGTGGCAGATGGCGAGTGGTAGAAGGCGACTGGCAGAATGTGACTAGAAGATGGCAAGTGGTAGATGACAAGTGGTAAATGATGACTAACAGATGGTGAGTGGCAACTGGCGACTGGTAGATGGCGAGTGGAAGATGGCGGGTGGTAGATGGTGAGTGGCAGTTGGCAAGTGGTAGATGACGAGTGGTAGATAGTGAGTGGTAGATGGAAAGTGATGAATGATGACTAGAAAAAGGTGAGTGACAATATCTGAGTGGCAAATGACGACTAGCTGATGGCGAGTGGTAGATGGCGATTGACAGATGGCGGGTGGTAATAGGTAAGTTGTAGATGGTAACTGGGAAATGGCGATTGGCAAATGGTGACCATCAAATATCGTCAATAAGATGGTGCCATGTGTCATCTCCTCTACCATGTGTTGCACATCTATTAACTTACGCCATGTATTATTTCTATAAATACATATGCAGGGTTATTTTCCACCTTTCCCACAGTGTTTTCCAGAGCAATTTTAGAGATTTCTCTAACATTTTCAGAGTGTTTTCCAAAACAGTTTTAGAGCCTTTTCAAACGCTTTTCAGAGCATTTTTAGAGCATTTTGGTAGCGTTTTCAAAAGGTTTTGGCAGCGTTTTCAGAAGGTTTTGACAGTATTTTTAGAAGGTTTTGGCAACATTTTTAGAGTGTTTTCCAGGGTGTTTTAGAGAGTTTTAATAAGTGTTTCAGAGCATTTTCCTGCGTGTTTTTAGAAATGGCTAGCTCTTCCTCTCCTCTTCCTTCTAAAGTGAATTTTAGGAGATTCTACTGCCCCAACATCAAGAACATTTTCAACACTCTTAGAAGAGATTCGCAATGGATTTACACCTCCGAACTTTCTGGTGTATTGAAGATGCCATCATTGAACATTAACTTTCTGTTGATGCAACAAATCGTTAGTTATTACAACCATGGCATATCCACTATTAAGATCATAGTAGATAACAAGGACATTGTTTTTTCTGTTAAACCCTCCGATGTGCAACGACTAACAGGGCTACCATTTTTGGATGGTGTACTGGTGAACAACCAATATGCCTTGACCGATGATGATAAATCCACCCTAGTAGTCAATTACTCTATTTATTTAGACAATTTGAAAGGTATATTTTTAAAATTTAGTTTCTATTTAACATTAAATATTGATGTATTGTAGTTTCCATTCTCTAATAACGTTCTCCTTGTTGTACTTTTTGTTTTCTAATAATGTTCTCTCTTTTTTTCAGCTAATTCTTCTAAGTCCAAAAGGGGCTTAAACATTTCCAACGTTGGAGACAAATTTCTTTATGCTTGCATTGAATTTTTTTAGGCAAGGCTTATTCTGCAGGGGCGATCTACAAAAATACATTTTTGGTAACTGTCTTTATTGATTCGATGTATTCATGGTGAAAGATTTGACTGGTCCACACACATTTCCAACCGCCTGAAATAGGACCTTTTGAGTGCCCAAAAAATTCAAACTTCGTATATAGTGACAACCAACAATTTTATTCTTTGTATTTTTCATGAAGCTTATTTCAATCTTCAACAAAGCAATCCTCCCACTATATTGCACCCCAGTTTGTTGGCTATTGGCATGACTGAGAATGAAATACAGGTAAACATATTTTTTGAAATATTTTTCAATCTATCTTGTTATTTTCTAATTTTTTTTGAAAACAGAGAAGAGTGTCTTAGTCTTCAAGTAAAAGGGATACCACATTTAGTATTAAAGAAGTGTCTATTGATTCTGACACACAGTCACAGTCATCACCAGTAACTCCCTCCAAACACGTGAGGTCTCATGGTGATCAAATTCAACATACACATGCGACTCCTTTTACTTCTCGAATTGCTACAGTCGATGTGGAAGAGGTTACCTCCAGCCCACAAGGTAACCTTATTATTCAAAAGTACTATTTTAAATGATGTATTTTAATGACTTAAAATTATATTTTTTTGATTTATTTTAAATATTTTTTAAAGAAATGGCAAATGGTTGAATCATCAACGACTACAAATTTTGAGTCTGGTATGTTTGGTTAAAATAAATATCTTTTTATGATATTGTTATTTACACAAAAAAAAATTTATATTTTCATGTAAATTTTTGCAGATAGACCTGTTACATTCAAAATACTAAAAAATAGATACCTCCACCATTTACCCAGTTGCAAATGCAACAACCATCAACACAACAAGTTCTTGTTCGTCCACAGCAGGTACCATCGATGAGGAACCAATCACGCATGCATGGTAAAATGTTTCTCACACCACTGTCTCATAATACGAGAAGTGTTATCCAGACATACAATGTGTCTGAACATAATATTTTTGTTTTACCAATTTTAACCTTAGAGAATTTCTCAAATGTTGGGAGTGCATCTCATATGTCCTCAAGAAATCTAGATTGTAATTTTCTTTATCAGGATATGAATCCTCAAAACTTTCCTTTAAAGCCAAGTGATATGCTTTACGATGAAGAGGACAATTATGAAGAAGAAAATGTTGATGCAGATGCTGCCAAAGTTTCCTCCTCCCCCCCAACAAGTCACCGCCCATCATCTAACAGATGATGATAAAGTAATTTTATTTGAAAATGTGTTATTAGCTAATAGATGTAAAGCTATAGTTCATAATACTCTTCTTTTAGATATTGATAAATTGAAATAATGAGAATATCGGGCCAAGGTTTTTATTAAAGCAATAAATGGCCGATATAAGATTTTTCAAAGGGAAAAGAGTTGTTTTTAAAGGTTGAGAATGAGCCCCAAAAGCTCGATGCTTTACTACATAAAGCTGAATCTGGCATTATGGAGGCAGAGTCTGCATACATAGATGAAGTTCTGGCAATTGTTCTGAATCGTTTGGAAAACCTCAATGCAGAGGCCCAAGCATATTTCAATGAATAGGCAGTTGCAGAAACTGCACGACTTACAACTGATGTAAATTTTACATCTAACTAAAAAATCATTTTTTTTCTTAAATATGTTTTTTTAATAAATATTAACCTTTTTTCACTTGTATTTTACAATCTAATTTCTAGCACTTAAAGCAACAGGTCAATGCCATGAAAACGTTGATCAAGATTGCCAAAATTAGTATTAATAATGCTATTGAAGTGAAGAAGAGGTTACAACACACTGTTAGAGAAAATAATTGGCTGAAGAAGTTTATCAGAGATATGGACCTGGATGTCAAGGTTGTATTGAAAGAAAATGAGAAAGAGCTGAATGCACATTTTAAAGAAGATCCAACAAAGGAAGAAAGTTCATTGTTATCGAGGATCGACACTACAATTGAAATTTTGGTTAGGGCTGGTGCATTAGAAGCAAGGGATATTGAGATAGATGAAGGTGGACCTTTAGGAACCATGCAAAAAGAATAGAAGTTTATTGTTTTAAATTTGAAGTGAAACAAAAACTCTGATATTTTTTATAAATTGTGAAAGAATGGTATCTTTCTTGAAATCAATGAAAGAGATTATTTTCAAAAAATTTGTATTATCTTTTTGAAATTTTGTTTTAAATATTGTTATATTTTGATTACTTGTGTTGATGTAGAATTTTGTTGTTTTTAGAATTTTGTTGTTTTTAATTTGAAATGAAACAAAAAATGTTTGATATTATTTGTAAATTGTGAAAGACTGGTATCTTTTTTAAAAATTGAAATCAATGAAAGAGAAATGACTGGAAATATTTATTGTCATTGTATGCTAGCTTTTGATTATAATTATGTGGATGCAATATGGCAGTTTTGATTATTTGTGTTGATGCATTAAGTAATTTTGAATTATGTAGATGCAGTAAGATGTTCTTTTATGTTATATGAAATAATTTGAAATGACTAGAAATGCAGCATAGATATTTACTTTGACAAATTTCCAGAAATGATATATACAATATAAATCTACCAAAAACTTTAAAACTTTAGACTAATAATTTAATAACAAGGCTTATGTAAAATGATATACAAAATATCCAATAACACATTTCTGATAAAAAAGATAATGGAGTGTTCTAATCAACATGTGTAATCAAATAATTCAATTTCATTCAAATATACATAATCAATCAGAGGGCTATGCTATACAGAGTATCTAATGGGGGTGACTTATAAAATCGGGGTGAATCTAGGTGAATGGTGTATAAAATTTGGGGCAAAATTTTCAAAATTTTGTAGAAAATTTATCAAAAAATGGCAATTTTTTTTTTACAAAAATTATCAATAAAATTTTATGGCTATTGGCAGAAGGTGAGTGGTATAAGGTGAGTGGTAGAAGGCAAGTGGAATAAGGTGAGTGGAAAAATGCAAGTGGCAGAAGGTGAGTGGTAGATGGCAAGTGGCAGAAGGCGACTGGCAGAAGGCGAGTGTCAAATGGTGAGTGGCAGACGACGACTGAAAAATAGTGAGTGGTAGATGGTGAGTGGTAGATGGCAAGTGGTAGATGGTGAGTGGCAAATGGTGAGTGGTAGATGGCGAGTGGCAGATGGTGAGTGGCAGATGGTGAGTGGTGGATGACGACTGGTAGAAGGTGAGTGGCAGATGGTGACTAGCTAATGGCGAGTGGCAGATGGCGAGTGGCAGATGGTAATTATCTGATGGAAACTGGCTAATAGTGACTGATAGATTACGGGTGGTAGAAGGCAAGTTGTAGATGGCAATTGGTAGATGGTGACTGTCAAATATCATCAATAAGATGGCACCATGTGTCATCTCCTTTGCCACATGTCGTGCATCTATCAACTTCTACCATGCAGACTTCTATAAATAAATATGCAGGGTCATTTTTTGCCTTTCCCACAATGTTTTCCAGAGCAATTCTAGAGCTTTTTCCAAAATTTTCAGAGCATTTTCCACAACGATTTTAGAGCCTTTTCAAACGCTTTTCAGAGCATTTTGGCAGCATTTTTAGAAGGTTTTGGTAGCATTTTTAGAAGGTTTTT
This sequence comes from Wollemia nobilis, assembly GCA_028583015.1. NCBI lineage: Eukaryota > Viridiplantae > Streptophyta > Pinopsida > Araucariales > Araucariaceae > Wollemia > Wollemia nobilis. The sequence goes on from JAQPPZ010016361.1 coordinate 2,710,008, forward strand.
CCAATGTTTTCATAAGGTTTTGGCAAGCATTTTTAGAGTGTTTTCCAGGGTGTTTCAGAGCGTTTTCCTAAGTGTTTTAGAACATTTTCTTGCATGTTTTTAGAAATGGCTAGCTCTTCCTCTCCTCTTCCTTCTAAAGTGAATTTTAGGAGCTTCTACTACCCCAACATCAAGAATATTTTCAGCACTCCTGGAAGAGATTCATAATGGATTTACACCTCCGAACTTGCTGGTGTATTGAAGATGCCATAGTTGAACATTAATGTTTAGTTGATGCAACAGATCGTTAGTTGTTACAACCATGATGTGTCCACTGTTATGATCAAAGTGGATAACAAGGACATTGTTTTTTATTAAACCCTTCTATGTGCAATGACTAATAGGGCTACCATTTTTGGATGGTGTACTAGTGAACAACCAGTATGCCTTGATCGATGATGATAAATCCACCCTAGCAGTCGATTACTCTTTTCATTCAGACAATTTGAAAGGTATATTTTTAAAATTTAGTTTTTATTTAACATTAAATATTGATGTATTGTAGTTTCCATTCTCTAATAACATTCTCCTTGTTGTACTTTTTATTTTCTAATAATGTTCTCTCTTTTTTTAGCTAATTCTTCTAAGTCCAAAATGGGCTTAAACATTTCCAACGTTGGAGACAAATTTATTTATGCTTGCATTGAATTTTTTAGGCAAGGTTTATTCTGCAGGGGCGACCTACAAAAATACCTTTTTGGGCACTATCTTTATTGATTCGATGTATTGATGGTGAAAGATTTGACTGGTCCACGCACATTTCCAACCGCCTGAAACATGACCTTTTGAGTGCCCAAAAAATTCAAACTTCGTATACAGTGACAACCAACAATTTTATTCTTTGTCTTTTTCATGAAGCTTATTTCAATCTTTAAAAAAGCAATCCTCCCACTACATTGCACCCCAGTTTGTTGGCTATTGGCATGACTGAGAATGAAATACAGGTAAAAACATATTTTTTGGAATATCTTTATTTTCTTTTTCAATCTATCTTTTTATTTTCTAATTTTATTTTGAAAACAGAGAAGAGCATCTCAGTATTCAAGTAAAAGGGATACTGCATTTAGGATTCAAGAAGTGTCTGTTGATTCTGATACACAGTCATAGTCATCACTAGTAACTCCCTCCAAACGTGTGAGGTCTCATGGTGATCAGATTCAACATACACATGCGGCTCCTTTTACTTCTCGAATTGCTACAATCGACGTGGAAGAAGTTACCTCCAGCCCACAAGGTAACCTTATTATTCAAAAGTACTATTTTAAATGATGTATTTTAATGACTTAAAATTATATATTTTTTGATTTATTTTGAATATTTTTAGAGAAAGAACAAATGGTTGAATCATCAACGACTGCAGAGTCTAAGTCTGGTATGTTTGGTTAAAATAAATCTCTTTTTATGATATTGTTATTTACACAAGAATAAATTTATATTTTCATGTGAAATTTTGCAAATAGACCTGTTACATTCAAAATACTAAAAAATAGATGCCTCCACCATTTACCCAGCTACAAACACAGCAACAACCATCAACACAACAAGTTCCTATTCATCCACAACAGGTACCATCGATGAGGAACCAATCATGCATGCGTGGTAAAATGTTCCTCACACCGTCGTCTCATGATACAAGAAGTGCTACCTAGACACACAATGTGTCTGAATATAATGTTTTTGTTTTACCAATTTTAACCCTAGAGAATTTCTCAAATGTTGAGAGTGCATCTCATATGCCCTCGGGAAATCTAGATTGTGATTTTCTTTATCAAGATATGAATCCTCAAAATTTCCCTTTAAATCCAAGTGATATGCTTTAGGATGAAGAGGGCAATGATGAAGAAGAAAATGTTGATGCAAATGCCACTAGAGTTTCCTCCTCCCCCCAGCAAGTCACCACCCATCATCTAACAGATGATGATAAAGTAATTTTTTTTGAAAATGTGTTATTAGCTAATAGATGTAAAGCTATAGTTCATAATACTCTTCTTTTAGATATTGATAAATTGAAATAATGGGAATATCGGGCCAAGGTTTTTATTAAAGCAATAAATGGCCGATATAAGATTTTTTCAAAGAGAAAAGAGTTATTTTTAAAGGTTGAGAATGAGCCCCAAAAGCTCGATGCTTTGCTACATAAAGCTGAATATGGCACTATGGAGGCAGAGTCTGCATACACAGATGAAGTTATGGCAATTATTCTGAATCGTTTGGAAAAAATCAATGCAAAGGCCCAATCATATTTCAATGAATGGGTAGTTGCAAAAACTGCACGACTTACAACTGATGTAAGTTTTACATCTAACTAAAAAATCATTTTTTTCTTAAATATGTTTTTTTATAAATATTAACCTTTTTCACTTGTATTTTACAGTCTAATTTCTAGCACTTAAAGCAACAGGTCGATGCCATGAAAACATTGATCAAGATTGCCAAAATTAGTATTAATAATGCTATTGAAGTGAAGAAGAGGTTACAATACACTGTTAGAGAAAATAATTGGCTGAATAAGTTTATCAGAGATAGGGGCCTGGATGTCAAGGTTGTATTGAAAGAAAATGAGAAAGAGTTGAATGCACCTTTTAAAGAAGATCCAACAAAGGAAGAAAGTTCATTGTTATCGAGGATCAACACTACAATTGAAATTTTGGTTAGGGTTGGTGCATTAGAAGCAAAGGATATTGAGATAGATGAAGGTGGACCTTCAGGAACCATGCAAAAAGAATAGAAGTTTGTTGTTTTAAATTTGAAGTGAAACAAAAACTCTTTGATATTTTTTATAAATTGTGAAAGAATGGTATCTTTCTTGAAATCAATGAAAGAGATTATTTTCGAAAAAATTGTATTATCCTTTTGATTTTTTTTTAAATATTGTTATATTTTGATTACTTGTGTTGATGTAGAATTTTGTTGTTTTTAATTTGAAGTGAAACAAAAAAATGTTTGATATTTATTTGTAAGTTGTGCCCAAGCCTATGGTGAACTCTTTTTTAGAAGATAATTGAAATCAATGAAAGAGAAATGACTGGAAATATTTATTGTCATCATATGCCAGTTTTGATTATTTGTGTTGATGCATTAAGTAATTTCAGAGGGGGGAATTGTATGTCCGGATGCAATATGCCCCAGTTTTGATCTATTTGTGTTGATGCATTAAGTAATTTTGAATTATGTGGATGCGGATAATCTGATGTTCTTTTATGTTATTATGAAATAATTTCGAAATGAATGGAAATTGCAGCATTTTACGATATTCCTACTTTTGAAGGTAGTACCAATTGGAGTGCCCTAAATGATATATATGTATACAAGTCTACCAAAGCTTAAATTGTGAAACTTTAGACTAATAATTCAGATAACAATGGCTTATGTATTATTATATCAAAAAATATCCAATAACACATTTATGATAAAAAAGATAATGGAGTGTTCTAATGAACATGTGTAATAAAATAATTTAATTTCATTCAAATATACATAATCAATCAGAGGGCTATGCTATATAGAGTATCTAATGGGAGTGTAATTATAAAATCGGGGTGAATCTAGGTGAATGGTGTATAAACTTTGGGGTAAATTTTTCAAAATTTTGTAGAAAATTTATAAAAATATGGTGATTTTTTTTTTTTTTTACAAAAATTATCAATAAAATTTTATGGCTATTGGAGAAGGTGAGTGGTAGAAGGTGAGTGGTAGAAGGCAAGTGGAATAAGGTGAGTGGCAAAATGTGAGTGGTAGAAGGTGAGTGGCAGAAGGTGAGTGGCAGAAGGTGAGTGGTAGAAGGTGAGTGGTAGATGGCGACTGATAAATAGTGAGTGGTAGATGGCGAGTGGTAGATGGTGACTGGCTGATGGTGAGTGGCATATGGCGAGTGATAGATGGCAGGTGGCAGATGACGAGTGGTAGATGGCAAGTGGTAGATGGTGAGTGGTAGATGGTGAGTGGTGGATGACGACTGGTAGAAGGTGAGTGGTAGATGGGGACTAGCTGATGGCGAATGGCTGATGGAAACTGGCTGATGGAAATTGGCTAATAGTGACTGATAGATGGTAGGTGGTAGAAGGCAAGTTGCAGATGGTGACTGGTAAAAGGTGACCATCAAATATCATCAATAATATGGCACCATGTGTCATCTCCTCTGCCACATGTCGCGCATCTATTAACTTCTACCATGCAGACTTCTATAAATACATATGCAGGGTCATTTTTCACCTTTCCCACAATGTTTTCCAGAGCAATTTTAGAGCTTTTTCCAACATTTTTAGAGCATTTTCCATAGCGGTTTTAGAGCCTTTTCAAACGCTTTTCAGAGCATTTTGGCAGTATTTTTAGAAGGTTTTGGCAGCATTTTTAGAAGGTTTTGCCAACATTTTCAGAAGGTTTTGGTAGCATTTTTAGAGTGTTTTCCAGGGTATTTCAGAGCATTTTCCTAAGTGTTTTAGAGCATTTTCCTACATGTTTTTAGAAATGGCTAGCTCTTCCTCTCCTCTTCCTTCTAAAGTGAATTTCAAGAGCTTCTACTACCCCAACATCAAGAACATTTTTAGCACTCCTGGAAGAGATTCACAATGGATTTACACCTCCGGACTTGTTGGTGTATTGAAGATGCCATAGTTGAACATTAACGTTCAATTGATGCAACGGATCGTTAGTTGTTACAACCATGACGTGTCCACTATTATGATCAGAGTGGATAACAAGGACATTGTTTTTTGTTAAACCCTCTGATGTGCAATGACTAACAGGGCTACCATTTTTGGATGGTGTACTGGTGAACAACTAGTACGCCTTGACCGATGATGATAAATCCACCCTAGCAGTCGATTACTCTATTCATTCAGACAATTTGAAAGGTATATTTTTAAAATTTAGTTTTTATTTAACATTAAATATTGATGTATTGTAGTTTCCATTCTCTAATAATGTTCTCCTTGTTGTACTTTTTGTTTTCTAATAATGTTCTCTCTTTTTTTAGCTAATTCTTCTAAGTCCAAAAGGGGCTTAAACATTTCCAACGTTGGAGACAAATTTCTTTATGCTTGCATTGAATTTTTTAGGCAAGGCTTATTCTGTAGGGGCGACCTACAAAAATACCTTTTTGGGCACTATATTTATTGATTCGATGTATTGGTGGTGAAAGATTTGACTGGTCCATGCACATTTCCAACCGCCTGAAACAGGACCTTTTGAGTGCCCAAAAAATTCAAACTTCGTATACAGTGACAACCAACAATTTTATTCTTTGTCTTTTCATGAAGCTTATTTCAATCTTCAACAAAGCAATCCTCCCACTGCATTGCACCCTAGTTTGTTGGCTATTGGCATGACTGAGAATGAAATACAGGTAAACATATTTTTTTGGAATATCTTTGTTTTCTTTTTTTCAATCTATCTTGTTATTTTCTAATTTTGTTTTGAAAACAGAGAAGAGCATCTCAGTATTCAAGTAAAAGGGATGCCACATTTAGGATTCAAGAAGTGTCTGCTGATTTTGATACGCAATCACAGTCATCACCAGTAACTCCCTCCAAACGTGCGAGGTCTCATGGTGATCAGATTCAACATACACATGCGGCTCCTTTTACTTCTCGAATTGCTACAATCGACGTGGAAGAAGTTACCTCTAGCCCACAAGGTAACCTTATTATTCAAAAGTACTATTTTAAATGATGTATTTTAATGACTTAAAATTATATGTTTTTTGATTTATTTTAAATATTTTTTAGAGAAAGGGCAAATGGTTGAATCATCAACGACTGCAGAGTCTGAGTCTGGTATGTTTGGTTAAAATAAATCTCTTTTTATGATATTGTTATTTACACAAGATTAAATTTATATTTTCATGTGAAATTTTGTAGATAACATGTTACATTCAAAAGACTAAAAAAAATATGCCTCCACCATCTGTCCAACCGCAAACGCAGTAACAACCATCAACATAACAAGTTCCTGTCCATCCACAACAGGTACCACCGGTGAGGAACCAATCATGCATGCATGGTAAAATGTTCCTCACACCATCGTCTCATGATACAAGAAGTGCTACCCAGACACACAATGTGTCTAAATCTAATGTTTTTGTTTTACCAATTTTAACCCTAGAGAATTTCTCAAATGTTGAGAGTGCATCTCATATGCCCTCGGGAACTCTAGATTGTGATTTTCTTTATCAGGATATGAATCCTCAAAATTTCCCTTTAAAGGCAAGTGATATGCTTTAGGATGAAGAGGGCAATGATGAAGAAGAAAATGTTGACGCAGATGCCGCTAGAGTTTCCTCCTCCCCCCAGCAAGTCATCGCCCATCATCTAACAGATGATGATAAAGTAATTTTTTTTGAAAATGTGTTATTAGCTAATAGATGTAAAGCTATAGTTCATAATACTCTTCTTTTAGATATTGATAAATTGAAAGAATGGGAATATCGGGCCAAGGTTTTTATTAAAGCAATAAATGACCGATATAAGAATTTTTCAAAGAGAAAAGAGTTGTTTTTAAAGGTTGAGAATGAGCCCCAAAAGCTCGATGCTTTGCTACATAAAGCTGAATCTGGCACTATGGAGGTCGAGTCTGCATACACAGATGAAGTTCTGGCCATTGTTCTGAATCATTTGGAAAACCTCAATGCAGAGGCCCAAGCATATTTCAATGAATGGGCACTAGATCAGAATAAAGTAGCAGTTGTAGAAACTGCATGACTTACAGCTGATGTAAGTTTTACATCTAACTAAAAAATCATTTTTTTCTTAAATATGTTTTGTTTATAAATATTAACCTTTTTTCACTTGTATTTTGTAGTCTAATTTCTAGCACTTAAAGCAACAGGTCGGTGCCATGAAAACGTTGATCAAGACTGCCAAAATTAGTATTAATAATGCTATTGAAGTGAAGAAGAGGTTACAATACACTGTTAGAGAAAATAATTGGCTGAAGAAGTTTATCAGAGATAGGGGCCTGGATGTCGAGGTTGTATTGAAAGAAAATGAGAAAGAGCTGAATGCACCTTTTAAAGAAGATCCAACGAAGGAAGAAAGTTCATTGTTATCGGGGATCAACACTACAGCTGAAATTTTGGTTAGGGTTGGTGCATTAGAAGCAAAGGATATTGAGATAGATGAAGGTGGACCTTCAGGAACCATGCAAAAAGAATAGAAGTTTGTTGTTTTAAATTTGAAGTGAAACAAAAACTCTTTGATATTTTTTATAAATTGTGAAAGAATGGTATCTTTCTTGAAATCAATGAAAGAGACAATTTTCGAAAAATTTGTATTATCTTTTTGAAATTTTGTTTTAAATATTGTTATGTTTTGATTATTTGTGTTGATGTAGAAGTTTGTTGTTTTTAATTTGAAGTGAAACAAAAAATGTTTGATATTTATTTGTAAATTGTGAAAGAATGGTATCTTTTTTGAAAATTGAAATCAATGAAAGAGAAATGACTGGAAATGTTTATTGTCATCGTATGCCAGTTTTGATTATTTGTGTTGATGCATTAAGTAATTTTGAATTATGTGGATGCAGTATGCCAGTTTTGATTATTTGTGTTGATGCATTAAGTAATTTTGAATTATGTGGATGCAGTAAGATGTTATTTTATGTTATATGAAATAATTTGAAATGACTGGAAATGCAACATAGATATTTACTTTGACAAATTGCCATAAATGATTTATACAATACAAATCTACCAAAAAATTTGAAACTTTAGACTAATAATTCAATAACAAGGCTTATGTAAAATGATATACAAAATATCCAATAACACATTTATGATATAAAATATAATGCAGTGTTCTAATCAACATGTGTAATCAAATAATCCAATTTCATTCAAATATACATAATCAATCAGAGGGCTATGCTATACAGAGTATCCAATGGCATTTCTAATATCATATTATATGATTAATGACATCAAAATTATACAAAGTATCCAATTGCATTTCTAATATCATATTATATGATTAATGACATCAAAATTACATTTATCAAATTACAATATAATCTCAATATTCCTTTCATTATAATGCTGAACTCAAATCAAATCAAATGATAATATGTGAAATCAAATCAAATGAAAGCATCCTTGCATCATAATGCTGGAAGCTGGAACAAACTCTTTTTAGATTGTACAAAATCGTCTGCACTCATACCCAAAATTTTTGTCATCACAATCTGATCAGTGTTACCATCATCCTCATCATATTCGTTACACCTCTTCTCTCTGCCATAGATTTCCAGTGTGACAATGCTCTTTCATAAGGAAACTTCTCCACCTCATAGGTCGACACATATACTCTCAAACAATTTTCCAAATTTTTGTCCAACCTATTTCAAACTTTAGATTTTACATATGATAATGCACTGAATACCCTTTCATCTTCCACAGATCCTAAAATCATCGTTTGACATAATTCATATAAATGAAAATATTCACTCATAGTATGTTGTAAGATACTACTGGGATGTAATATTCTCCACAAACGTGAAATAGAACCTATTTCATGATGGTTAGAGAGTTGTGAAACTTGAGCAGACATTGTTGTTCCAAAATAGTTTGATTGTTTTGTCAAAAGATCTCTGTTGAGAATACCATTGATTTCAATACCATTGACTACCACACTTTTACTGAAATGGCTAGCAAGAATGCCCATGTATTTGAGAAACAAACCATTTATAATCTGGTATTCACTACAAGGATCCCAAAACATCGGATTAACCACACCCATAGCCTCAAGCAATTCATCTCTTTGAAAACGGTCTCTTATTTCTTTTGTCAATGATTCTGCTATTTGTTTCAGTTTAATTTTTGTATCGTGTACAACTACATGAAATTTGTTGTAGGTTATGGGCATTTTCTCAACTTCATTTGTAGCTATATCCATTCGTAGACCAAAATAATATAAAGGTATTTCCTTTTCGTGGACATTAATACATAGATGATCATTTATATTGAACTTCAAAAAGCTTTGAGGATCATTCACGTTTGTTAATGCTCTCCAACTCTCAAACATGGGATCCATAAAACTTTGACCAGATGCGTACATCATATCAATATGCATGCAAATTTGTTTTCTCGCCCTAATGAAATCCACAATATAAATCGATCTTTCTTGTGCAATTTTGATCAAAGTATTCATTTCTTCCAACATTGGAAGAATACCACACAATGTGAGAAGTGTTTCAAAGTCACTCATTCAAAATAGTAAATATTTAGCCTTATCAACTGCCCTACGATTTGCATACATAAACCCTATCAAGGATTGATATTCTTTGAAAACTCTAAATATCGGTTGATACATCGAAATCCACCTAGTATCCACATATTTTAACAGTTTTTTACCTTCAGTAACTCCTAGTGCAAACTGTTGAAACTCTGAAAATATTTTTGGACTGCACGAAAAATAATCATGAATTTCACGGACAAGCTCTTCCACTCTCGCAACATTTGTAAATGTATCCACAATTTTGTATGCAAGATTCATTTTGTGAGCCATGCAATGAATAGGGATCAAATATGGGGTAACAGATGTTTGTAGTCTAACACAAAGACCATTCCTATGTCCTTGCATTGTAGCAACACCATCAGCTCCGACACATATTAACTTAGTGGCTATTTCCATTTCATTCATTCCTGCTTCTTCCTTTAAACTAGTTACAACAACATTGTAAATGTTTTTTGCATTGCAATTTTCCACCATCTTGCGTACTCCAAGTAAATGAGGTTGCCTTAAATGATTTTCCAATGTGTAAACATGCATGCAAATCCAAGATGTATTGTCAACAACAGTCACCTCATCAATTGAAAGTGAAATGAATTTGGCCTTTTTTACTTTCTCTTTGAGGTCATCCTGCTCAACCAATGAGAGACATTTTGCCATTTCCCAACCACTTCGATCTGACCAATGGGCATTGGGTAAGTTATGCACATCAGCTAGTCAAAATAGAGATTTATAATCAATGAAATCAGACATAGGTCTACCCTTTTTAAGAATAGAGAATACAACAACAAACTGCAAACTTTTTGAAGCTAAAGTTAACTTATTCATTTTTTGAAATTGGGCTTGAATCGTTGCACCTTTCTCAACCAAAGTTTACTTTTGTTTCATTTCTTTATCATATTCTTGTGCATATCTTATATGTGCGCACTCTGATGCATCCTTCCACCTATAATTTTTTGGTATTGGTCGATCACCTTCTTTTGTTTTGATATAAACCTTTCCATAATGTTTTTCTACTGTATCTTTCTTAAGTTGCAATCTATGATCCTTTCCATGTTTCCAACTGCAAATTACGCATCTCAATTCTATTATTTCCTCACTACTATTCTCTGGTAGCACTGGCTCAATAAATGGAAATTCTGCTATCCAATCAAGTTGAAATGATCTGTTAATTGTCCACCTAGATAACCTTGCATGTTTATGTTTTTTAGATGAAGATTCTTTGAAAGTAGGGACTGCATAAGAACTATTATTTTATTTTCCACTTGGCATGTTAGATTCAGGAATCTCTTCATGTTGTTGTTCCATTTGATTAAGAATATTTTCATCTGTGGACTTTTCATTAACGTGGATATGTGGAAGTGGAGGCATACCAGGGTCAATGGTGTTTTCTGTAGAGATAATACTAGTGTCAATAGTAGGGTCATTATCACTATGGCATTTAAAAGCATACCTTCTATAGATAAAAAATGGACAAAGCCATCAACCAAAAAGCACACTTCTTTATGAATGAAGATATTATATATAAAATTAACAATGTAAAAAAATTAACTGGTAAGTAAAGGCGTTCATACCTTCAGTTTGTGCAGATGTTGATGGCTGACCGGATTTTGAAATATTATGAAAGTATTTGAGGATACTCCTTTTATCTGAAGACTAGCCTCCCTTCTTTCCACTACCAGTAGTTGACATTTTACCTGTATGAACAGAAGAGTAACATGAACAATGAACATCATTTTTAAAAATGAAAATAATTGGTATAAAAGAGAACTACTGCTAGAGACAACAAAATATCTATCCCAAGAATATCTGTCCCAAGTAGAATAAACCTCCTTATTGAGTGTCCATGAAAAAAATGTTAAAAAAGGAAAATTAATGGTAAAAGAAACTTATCGGTAAATGGTGATCATTGTATTTCAGTCAGCTACTATCAATTACCTTAAGCTAGTCACCTTCTACCAGTTGCCTTCTGTCAGTTGCTTTATGCCAGTCACCTTATGCTAATCACCTTCTACCAATCGCCTTATGCCAATCACCTTCTACCAATCACCTTCTTCCAGTCACCTTCTACAAATCACCTTATGTTAGTCACCTTATGCTAGTCACCTTATACCACTCGCCTTATGCCACTCACCTTATGCCACTCACCTTCTGCCACTCACCTTCTACCACTCGCCTTATACCACTCGCCTTATGCTACTCGCCTTATGCCACTCGCCTTCTACCAATCACCTTCTACTAGTCGCCTTTTGCCAGTCACCTTCTACCAGTTGCCTTCCACTAGTTGTGGACTCGTGTTTTGTCAGTCATTTGCTTTGTATCGCTCGCTATCCAAAAAAATTAATGTTGTAATTGTATGAGAGTCGTTGTTAGGGTTAGCTATATATAATGGGGTACAAGGGGTGAATTGGGTGGGATATTTTTTATTTTTTATAAATTTAAGGCAAAAATTAGGCGGGAAACCTTATGATAACGTGGCGAATTTACCCTTAAAAAATTGGATCCCAAAATTTTTGGGCGAATGGGCCGACCTATATGGTCCCAAAATTCGCAAAATTAACATTGTGAAAATCTGAATATTCACGCTAAATTGTGAAATTCGCCACTGTGCATAACCTTGTTATCAACTTTTGATCATAATTGGTTTTCTTTTGAAGAAACCATACAACATTCCTTTTAGCTTATCCCAAGAATTCATATCAATCCATCCACAATTCATTTTTAATCTACATTCTTTCCTTTCTCTTTGTAGACAAAACATGTGTGAATGGTTATATCCTCCACAAATTTTACAAGAATAGAGATTCCAATATTTCTCTATCCTATGACCATATTTACCACAATGCTCACATCTGTTTTCTATCACCAATTTGCTATCACTTTTACCTATTACAAATTTTATTCTTGAATCATTTTGATTCACTTGTCCTGTGTACCCAAGACCTTCACATTTTGGTCTTACTATTGGTACAAATGGTTCTTTCATGCCTTGTTCATGCTTTCCCAAACCTTTCTGTTTGTAGCCCATTTTTTGTAGCAATTTGGAACCAATTCCCTTAGTGTGCTTCTCAAAATGGCCAAAACCATCATTACATTGCTCAACACAAATTTGAGCATCACTATGTCTATCATCATTTGAGTCTATGTCCTCATCAATTACAATGGCATAGGCTCTCTCTAAACAATCACGAACCATGTGCAAGTCACTTTCATTTGGAAAGAGATCACAACATGCATCTTTTTCCTGCTCACAAAGATCATTAGTATCACAACATTCATCCACCATCATGGGCTTCAAATCATTAGTATCACAAACAACATCCTTCATCAATGGCTTCAAATCATTAGTGTCACAAACAACATCCTTCATCAATGGCTTGTTTCCTTGTGCTTTGATTTTGGAAACATTAAGAGTAATTATTCCCTTGTATATTGCTTTCCATAAAACAATAGGTATGGTGATAAAATTTTCATTACTATCATTAGCATCATTAAGGATTTCTTGCATGCATTGTTGAAGTAATAAATATTCTCCTTTTTTGGCTTCTTCAATAATGGAATGTAAATCTTTCCACACTTTGTCCGACACATATTTTTCATCTTCTTTGGCTTCTTGAACAAATTTTTTAAAAAAATTGTGTTTCTTGTTTTTTGGCATTTTTTCTTGTTCTTTCCCCCCTTTGATTTAATTTTTCTTTTGAGGTAGAAAACCTTTTACCTCCCAAAATTAAATCAATTTAAAAAAAACTTAAATTATTATTTTTTTAACCTTTGAAGTGGAAAACCTTTTATCTCCCTAAAAAAATACCAATAAAAAATTTCCTTTTAAACTTAAATTTTTTTTCCCTTTTTAATTTCTCCACAAAAAACTTTTCTCCTTTATTTTTATTATAATTCAATCTCTATTTTTTTATTTTTTAAATTAATTTTTATTTTTTACAACATTATCCCTCCAATATTAAGTATTAACTTTATAAATCAAAACTTCTTTCGTTATCACTCTACAACCTTAAAAAACTTATGTACCTCTTTTTTTTTTAATTTTCCAACCCAAAGTTTAAAAATGTTACCTTCTTTAAGAAACTACAGATGGAAGCTTAACATGCGGGTCTTTGAAGCTGAACTCGGTGAATATCTCCCTGACTGAAACCTGACGTGCCTACAAGAGAGTCCAAACTGTTTGTTACCACTTGTTCATAGGAGAATGACAAACTTGGTAAGAGATCCACTTTCATAATGTTTGCACATCGAATTCACTCATTAACGATTTTGATAGTCTCTACCACTCAAGCGTTTAAACATGCCAATCTAGGCCTACTTGTCTTGCTTGTTGTAAGTGTTACAAGTTATCCAATAGGTAAAATATATTGAGAGAAACCCTAATGACACACATGAAAGGAAACAATGATATTTTTTTGGTGGTTTGTTATCTCAAAGCAAATTCTACAATCACTCCATAAAGTATGTGTGGTTGCAACCTACAATATGACTACAAACCATGAGATGTGGCACTTTTGGTGAGATAAACAGTAGACCTGCTCCACATCTCAATGATAAGGAAGATGGTACATCACTAGTAAAATATGAGCATGTTTTAGTTTTGAAAAAGGTAATAGTAGCACACTGGTTGCATACACAGGTTGTAATCGACGATAGTCCTCTCAAGAAATCAATAGGTGCACAACAAAATTTTTTTTTCCTTATTTTGAAATCAAGGGTATTCCTCCTTTGCCTTTGTCACTCTCCTTGCAATCTTACAACATTATGCAACACTCATTCTCTACTATTGGTTTGACATCCAATATTATACCTAGTTTGATGTTACTTTGTACACCTTTCTTCTACTTGATTTCTGCCTCAAAATTTCCAAGTTTGTAGCTCTCTATCCTCCTTCGATGCTATTTATCGACATTTTATGTTTTTGGTTGCTCTTCAACTGCAACGTATCCTACCGTAAACCACAACCAAAAAACTTCAAACCTTAAATAAACCTTCTTCAAATGGTCTCTTCTTTGTCTACTTTCAAATGGGCATGTTGTCGTATGGTGACGATTGTCCCAAAAATTTGTGCAAACACTTTGCTCTCTAAAACAACTTGGGTCACTGGTTTTCCTTACCGTTCTAGTTTTTTGGTTTTCTCGATAGCTCTCTCAACCTTGGTTTCTACATAGCTTCCTCTATAGCTCTGATACCATGTTGGAACATGACACTATTTCATGTTAACAAAATATTAACCAGGATCATAATATTATGCATTGAAACATAACAACATCAAGATAAGATCACACATGAAATGTACACAAAAATATTGAGATAGAAATTGCACAAAAGAGATATCTCACTATATTATTCTTCCATATTCAAGGTATGATACAACAATGGAGAGTTATCTCCAATATAATACAATACGTGACTTTTCAGTCCTCAAACTATTGCTCTCCTCTACAAATCACAAATATTGGAACATGACACTATTTCATGTTAACAAAACATTATCAAGGATCATAATATTATGTATGAAACATAAGAACATCACAATATCACACACATAAATATTGACATAAGTATATCACAAAAGAGAGATCTCATTGTATCATTCTTACATGCTCAAGGTATGCTCCAACAATGGATATTTATCTCCAATATAATACAATACATGACTTTTCAATCCTCAAAATATTTCTCTCCTCTAAAAATTTGAGAAACGCAACCTTTCACATCCTTATCATTAAGAAAAACTTCAAACATACCACATGTCAATGTGACTCTTCACTCACTTCTCTCTTTTGACACATTTCACTTTCACAAAGTGACACATACATTATACCAAATAATGTAATACTCACAACAATGGTAACACATGTTTCACTTGAAGCATTGACGAAATACAATATATGCAAATATAAAAGCATTGAATAAGTATTTTGGAGTGTATTATCAGTAGAACCCAACACTCCTAAGTATCAAAGTAGAAAGTATACATTCAAGGAAAAAATTCTCTCTCAAATTCCATCACCTTACACATTATTATTTGGTCATAATCGAAACAAATATTTTGACAATGATGTAATAAGGGGGGTATGTTAGGAGTTATTGCATCATAGACCATGTGAGAAAAGTGGTATAACCACCCCTCACAAGGTACATGCATGCAATATAGGACAAGATGGTTGCAAGGTTATTTGAAGGTTTGTTATACCTAAATTATGTATTCTATGCACTTAAATACCCTTGACTATCATAACAAAGAACACTTGAAACATTAATATTTAACAATTTTACTAAGGACTCGTGATTGGCTATCCCTTCTAATGTTGCCCATGGTCCTTAGGGAAGGGCAATGTATATTAATAAAAAGAGCACTAACAACTAAATTTGTAGGTGTTGTAGAGTCTTGTCCTCCTGTTTATGGGGTAGGGGTGGATTAACTTTGTTGGTATTTGGGTAGGCCAATAGCGATCCATGTTGACCAATGGTTTTGGTTCTTTCTTCATATAGTTATCATTTTTTTTCCATCTTTCTTGATGTTTTTGCCTCCTAACTTATTCAAAACCCCAAATAAGGATAAATTCATGGTTGAGGGATATTTTGACACATGTCCCCTAAAGCAAACATCCTAAAATTGATGGTGCCAATACCACCATTTTAAGTGGGGAGCTTAGTCATCAGGTTAATTTTAGGATTTTTAATGCACAATCATGATTTTAGCATGTTTTTACACCTAGGGTTCAAATGATGCATTGTTTAGACTAATAGTTATGATTTTAAGAACCCAAAACAAAGAAAGTCCAACATTAGCTCTAAAGGGAAAGTCATTTCATTTCATCTATTATAAATACCCACTTCACACCCTTATTTTTTGACCATATCATAACCATACATTCACTTATTGACAATCTTTATTGCTAACACTACTTCCATGCTCCTTGCCTCTATTGTTATCACGTCATGCATCTCTTTCACCCTATTTCTCTCTCTTGTCCTTATAGGTACAACCAAAGCCATCAAATACTAATTTGTTGCCTTCCACGAAGGTGGAAGAGATGCTCTACCAAAAATTATAGCTCAATATCATTGCTTGTTGTTTGAGGATCAGTTTCCAAGGTAGGTCAAACCCCCTACAAATATCTCAAGTGTGATCTCTTTATTTATTGTGGTGATATTTCAAATGGGATAGGGTAGTAATAAGTTGTTTATCATGTTTATATTCTATGCTCCTTGATGCCCTAGGTGTTAAGTATTTTATTTTACTACATTAGGATGAGCCCTAGCTTTGCATTTTATGAATAACCTAGTTTAGTTTATCTTAGTTTAATCATCTTTGGTAGGGTTATGCATAAGGGGTCGGACCCAAAATGTACTTGTAAAAAATGATGAATCCATTGCAAAAACCTGGTGAATCCTGACCAAATTCATGTAGGAGGACATGGTGAATTACCTTATTTAAAAAAAAAATTATAAAATATTGGTGAATTTGAAAGTTCTAGCTAGATCGGGTGGAAAACGAGATCCATAAATGGACTGATGAAAAAAATGGTTTGACCTTGAACCAAAAGTAGAAAAAGGTTCGATATCAAATCGGGTACAAAACATGGTATTGGTTGTGGATCCTGATTCTCTCTAATTTGGAGGTCTTGTTTTTATCCACACTTGGCAAATCCAAAAATAGATGTATTTTTCCCTTTGTAAAACAAGATATGATAGTCCGATCAGATGCAAAATAGGGTTCGAATATCGACTTTGTGTAGAACAGGGTTCGGTAGTCTGTCCGGATGCAAAACAAGGTCCGAATATCATATGGATGCAAAATAGGATCTGGTAGTCCGTTCGGATACAAAATAAGATCCATATATCATTTGGATGCAGAACAGGGTCTGATAGTCTGTTCAAATGTAGAACAGGATCCGGATATCGTATGGATGGAGAACAGGGTTAGGTAGTCCATCTAGATGTAAAAAAGGATCCGAATATTGTTCGAATGTAGAACAAGGTCCGAATATCATCCAGATGCAGAACAAGATCTTATAGTCTGTTCAGATGCAGAATAGGGTCTGATAGTCCATCCGAATGTAGAACAAGGTATGGATATTGTTCGGATGAAGAACATGATCCAAATATCATTCAGATGCAGAATAGAGTCCAAATATCATCTAAATTTAGAACAGGGTCTGGTAGTCCATTCGGATGCAGAACAGGGTCTAGATATCATCCAGATGTAGAACAGGGTCTGGTAGTCCATCCAGATGTAGAACAGGGTCCAAATATCATCCAAATGCAGAACAAGGTCTGGACATCATCCAGATGCATAACAGGGTTCGAAAGTCCGTCCAGATGCAAAATAGGGTTTGGATATCATCCGAATGTAGAATAGGGTCTAGTATCCCATCCGAATGCAGAATAGGATCTAGATATCATTCAGATGCAGAACATGGTTTGATATGGTGCAAAAAAAACAAGGTTCAATTTGGTGCAAAAAATGGTTTCGATCTTGTTTGGTGCAAAAATGTGTTCGATTTAGTGTTGGGTCGAGATATTCCTCTAGTATAGAACAAGGTCTAGAAATGAAATATTATTTATGGGGTGTTAGTTATATAAAGTGGTATATCTGGCTAATTGGGCAGGATAATTTAGAAATTTAAAAATTTTAGGGCGAAAAGGGTCCTTTATTTAGGCAGGATTGCTGGCGAATTTTTAAAAATATTCATGATACTATTATCAACACATGACGAACCGACACCTAAATTTTTTTTGTTTCAAAAAATTCTGGCTAAATAGCCAACGTTTGGGTCCCCCAAATTCACAACTTTGAATTTTTAAAAATGCCAATTTTTTGCCCTAATGGCGAATATTTTCCACTATGCATAACCCTGATCTTTGGTTTATCTTTTATTAATTATAGTAATTATATGATATGTCCCATTTTTTCCATAAAAAACAACCTTCTATGATAGAAATGATTACAAAAGAATAAATACACTTCATCAAAAATGAGGGAGTGAGGATCGAATCCCAATATTCTTTAAACAATTCTCTATGTAATTTTACACTATCCACCTTAGCAAGAATGACAACTAAGACCAAGATCCATATTTCACTAACATGGATAAGAGTTGTTGTCCTAAAAATGACATGTATACTCCTCTATGGTGTCCCAAAATCAATAGATCCAAGATCAAATAGTGGAAAACTCAAAAAAGCTGGTATTTTAGGCCTCACTTGAATGGAGGCAATAGTCCTCAAGTCCATGGAATCAACAACTCCAAAAATCATCCAATTTTGCATGGATTTCACGTGCCCAATAAAATATATATGGAAAGAGGAAGAAGATAAAATGGATGGAAAAGGGTTGGTGGCATAAGGAAAAATAATCTCTGCATAGAATACCTTTGCCAAAACACTCATACATGTGACAACCATAAGGAAAAAGAAAATTGTTTTGCCAAGGTTTGTTATGTTATACCTTGCTCATAAAACCTTAGGAAAAAATTCATCCAAAAGTTTGGAAGAAGAATTGGTGGCTCTTATCATACTTCTTGTGTGACCAAGTAGTATCGCTCCAAACTCGCTTTGATACTATGCTAGAATTCACAATACTTTCTAGAAACGAACAAAAGTAATCCATGTACTCAAATGTTATATAGAAAACATAAAAGGACAAAAGAGAGGAAAGGAGGAAAATATTTTGGGGGACCCATAGGCACCATAACTAATCATTGCATTTATCCATATATGATAATTACAACACTCCAATTATTAAATGAGTGGTGGGGGTATTTATACAATACCAAAACTTGAAAAGTATAAATGAAATTAACCTTAATTTGACATAACAAGAAAGAATTTAAGGTTAATTACATGCTCATAAGGTGGGTTTATCCATAACAAGGTTAATCGTAGCCCATAAAGATTACATAATAAAATATTACAATAAATTCAATACATTGTACATTGAATGCCTTTAAGCCCATCCAATGTTACATCATACAATATTAGCCTTGGCCATGAATCAAATCACACTTTCAACAATTAACCCCTTAATGCACTAAGGTGTCATTTGAACAAAATGAAACCTCCAAATCCCACTATCCATCAAGAAACCATTCATATTAGCTTATCCAACTATTAAAAGAAAAAAAGAGCAAAGATCCAATCAACAATCATGGTTTCCCATGATGCACTATCTACTATTAGTTTTTGAAGATATATCACATGTAAAGTCATACAAAGTAAGGAATTGGAGTGGGAATTTACCATCAATTTATAGGTATGAATCCCCATATTTTTTTGAAATTAGTTAGACTATGGCACCCAGATCCTCTAATTCACTTTTTTTCTCATGGATTGCACCATTGAGGGTGATTCATGACATTAAAGTCTAAGGAAATAACTCAATGAAACATCCAATTTATTTGAAGAGTGATTTTCTCTCTAGACCAATAACAAATTGCTCACCCCTAAAGAAGATCACAAAAACCCTTTAACTCTTCATCAAAGTGAATTGCTCTATTACTATAAGAGTAGAATGCCTTTTAAAGAAGAGCAACAATTTAGTAAGTGCTTAGAGAAGTGATTTTATCCCTTAGTACTATCAACAAAAGAGCAAGTCATACTCTTATGGAGAGTGAAATCTCAATAAATTTGATACTGAGTGAAAAACTTTGGCAAAATTTCAATAAATTTGATATTGAGTGAAAAAAATTGAAGCAAAAAAGATGGATACTCAAGGGGCATCAAGCAACGATATTGTGCTAGAATTAACTCAATCGGGGACCTTAACAATTATTATTAAGATGTCAAATACAACCATTGAAACTCAAATAGAGGCAAGGTCATTAGTGGTATAGACTTAAACAAGAGCAAGTAGGACCCTTAGAAACATAGACTTCTATGAAGAGGAAAATCTTTGGTGGAAAATTATAAAAATATCCATATAGTAAAGTTGTCAAAGGGAACTATAAACATATACCTAATACCATAAGGAAAGAGGCCATCAAAACATTTGAAATTGCTCTTGAAACCAATTAATTATGTAATAGCCAAATATGGACCTCATAACTAGGTATATTGCAAGTACCACAAATATGAGACTGGCCTAAAATAATAGGTATATGTGTTGTTGATTACAACAAGAACAATCATGTGAATAAGGTATACTCATGGGAAGAGCCTCCCATTAATTTGATTTCCAAGGAAATCAAGGAAATAATGTGCATTAATGATGATAGAGCGCATTGGATTTCATGTTTTCCCACAACCAATTTGACTACTATAAATATTTGATAAAAATAAACAGATAAACGTCTTAGTCCAATAATCAATCAAACCAAAGAAGGCTTGAGGCTTTGAATTTCCCTTGAATGTCACTCAATTCAACATGATTTGCAATATGTCTTGTTTGTTTTAGTAGCCATGATGATTTAGTGATGGACAAGCATATATAAAATTGCATGCAATTCAAAACTATGAAGGATACATGCAAGTACTAGATTATGCCTTCTATGTCACATACCATATGGATTATCAAGGAACCTTGTGTATGCAATGTAGTTCAAGTTCATATCTTACTTAATTTAGATGGTCGTACATTAAAAGAAACACTAGTTGCATACAATACAACTAGAAAGAGTTGAATAGAATGATAAAATATTGTATGTATGAGATTGCATAGAAGTTCCCCATAAGGGTGAAGCGAAAAGCAACTATGAATTTTACACAATGGTGTATGAGCCTATCATCAAGGGATTGAAAGGTGCAATGCCACAACTATATAAATAAAGCATATATTGATTAAGTCATAAAAACAAAAGGGAATTTATTATTGGGTAAGAACAAATCATTCTTAGGTTATATGGTTTTTCAAGACTTCCTTTTACTTTCGCACATGTCAAGTTATCTATTTATCTTAGAATTTATTCAACACTTAGATTTTGTAGATCATAGGTTATTCAAAGGGTAGAAAAAGTTTACCTGTTATAAGCTTATAGAGAGGTTTTTGATAATAACCCCTATGGAAAAATAATTTCACATCCATCTAATAATATTAGAGAACCTCAGGCTAGCACAATTATAAGAAAATTGGGCTTTTATCATAAGGCCAAAATTCTAATATATTATTAGACAAAGAGATCAAAACCAAGCATGTGCATGAAAAGAGGGTTGTTATGGAGAAGGAAGCAAACATGGTTGAAGAGCAAGCCAAGGATAAAATGGATATGTCATGAGATTATGGGTGTAAGTGAAATGTAACCCTCCTTAGTTTATTTCTTATGTCAATGTGAAGGTGAGAACAAAATTTGATCAAGACAATAAACTAAACCCTCACATAACAAAATCCCTCATGAAATAGAACTAGAGGCTAGAGAAAATACTATCTTGGAGATAAATGAGACATGAAACCATCATGATAAAGAGGCCAATATTGCAAGGTGAATTTGATGAGGAGTTCTCTAAAGCATGGAATAAACACCATGACAAAGAGAAGAAGATAAAGAGAGTTTAGTAGACACTTTATCATCACATCTTAGAGTACTTACCATAGTGATAAAATCTAAGTTAGCCCTTATTAGTAGAGAAATTATTCAATACAACACATTTCTTAAGATTGCAAATGGGAAAAAATATTGATGGGGCTATAGGATATTTTATGACTCAAGATGAAGGAGGAAGGGAAGAAGGGGAGATGACTAAAATCCCTAAAGAGGAAGGTCTAAAAATATGAAAAGGTTCTACGAAGGAAGAAGTAGCATACAAAAAATTACTATTTTGGAGATACCAATTACTTTTACCACCACTTTCACCACTCTTCCATCCCTCATTTCTTCTACTCCTATTTTTTTTCTCTCTTCCACTCCTACTTCTCACCCCTCTTCTTCTCTTCTCTTTATTTTTCTATTATGCTTATCTCACTAGAAATAAGCCAACCACAATTCAAATAGTACCAACAGATCCTTTTACCTCTAATATAGGGCTATCATATACACCATTGGTACCAATTTTTCCACCATAATATATCCCTATATCAACTCACCTAATCATGACCAACATCACATCACATCACATACCTCAGCCTCTTGTATTATATACCAAAACATAGTTCACTTCATCATCCATATTTCCTTACATAACAAGCAACTTTGTTAATACAATTCACCAATTTAGTACTAATGCAACAATACACTCTTCACTAGTACTATAGGTAGGCAATAATATAGGAATAAATACAAAAATCAATCAGATTGCACTCAAGAGGTAATTGACACTTGATACTAGCAAACTGTTTGGGCAATTCCCTTGGCAAGTCATAGCATACCCAAGAGAGCAAAATGCAAAAGTAATTGGAATATTGCAAGAGGCTAACGACCACATTAGATAAGACATTATCAATGTGCAAGCTTAATTTTTCATTTCTATTTCCCTCCTCCAAACCCAACTAGATTAGAAGGAAAGTAATTTATTGATCACTAAAGCACCACAACTAGATCAGGGTCGACTGACCAATTTTTCTTCAAACTATGTTAGTAGTGTATCTACCTTATACCTCATTAAGGTACTCCACTCTATATCATATATAACTTAAAAATTGCACCAACCATGAAAATTAAGTGTATGGACATGAATAGAGAGGGAGATATACAAAGAAGAAGCTCAAAAGAACACCCAAGTTCTAGCATAGATGTAGGTTGAGTCCAAAAAGAAAAATGACCAAATATCCTAGTTGCAAAAGGAGTTGGAGGTGGTAAGAAAAGAGAATGAATCCTATGTTGGAGGTGGTAAGGAAATATAATTAAATATGTTACGCAACAACTACAAAAAAATAAATTAACAATTAGTAGAAATAATCCTATGTTGTGTAAAAAAATATTTAAATCCAATTGCAAGAAAATCAATAACAATAATAAAATTCTAGATTCCAAACAATGTAAATCCTTAGCCACCTGAGGAGGGTGAAGTCTCATATATGCAAAAAACACAACTTAAATTCAAAGATGAAATATGATTATGACAATAAAAAAATTCTTCCTATTAATATATTAAATCAACATCAACCCTAAACCTAATGCTTAAGGGTTGATTAACTAAACTTAGGGCTCGACCAAATAAAAAATAAAGATAGCCGATGGCTATATTGGAAATGTGGGGGCGAAGCCATGAAATTTAAGGAAGAAAGAAGGTGTTGATTAAAACTATTGATATTAGGGGGAGTTTTGTGATGCTTACTAGGATTTTTGGGTTGGCACTTCTTTATGCTCATATACACATCACTCGAAAGAGCAATATGTTGTAATTAACTGTTGACTCATGCCCAACCAGTAGGGACAACAGGTTCACTCATGCATAAGGGGAAATTAAAGAACTCAAATAGATTCTTATAATACAACTACAAAAATATTGTAAAAAATACATCTTATTTTGATAAGCTTGAAGAGTCAATCACAAAGCGATAGGTCTCCTACAAGGGTCCGACGACACCCGACACTATTTTATTTTTTTAAAGTTTGTTTCTTCTTTTATTTTTATTTTTTTTTAAATTAGTTTCTTATTTATTTTTATTTTTTTAGTTTCTTTTATGTGTTTGTTTGTTTATATATTATTATTTTTCATTATTTTTTAAATTTGTTTATTTTTTATTTTTATTTAAATAATTATTAAAAACAAATAAATTTTTTAGTAATAGCCTTATAGAACTATTTGAAAATACCTTATCAAAGTAAATTGATATTATTGCCTTATTATATCCTCCAAATGTTGATTTCTTCTTGTTAACTTATCAGTAGCACAAATCCTCATCGTCTATGTAATGCAGTGAAAAATTTATAAATAGAAATGACTGGAGTCATGATATAGAGTAAATTTCTAAGTAGTTTCAATTGTTGATTAAAACATCTACTTCGTGCATAGAATAAGAACAAACTAAAGTGAAATACAAAAAATTGTCATTGCATCAAGTGTTTTTTTTACTTTAACACCTATAATGAAAGATTATGGTTTTTGTTTGTAGGAAGCGAGTAGTTTTGCAAGATTCCACTGGAAGGGATAGGAATGGAGACTAATTTTCTTGAATAAAGTAGGCAAAAGGAAGTAAGGCAAATTAAATAAGGTTGCAAGTCAAAATATTATAGGAAACTTACAGTTTACTAAGACTAGGTGTCGATTACTTGGGAATACCGAGCTTTGTCCATTTGTCGTCAAAATGGGTTGCAAATTGGCTTCAAAAATATTTTGGAGATGCATTGGCACAGTAACCTTACTTTGGGATAAAAAATATACTATAAAATCCTTTAATTGGTACCATGAGGGGTCTATGTGATCTTTTGCCATTATATACTAGTAAATCCTCTAATTGGCCATGTAGTTTTTTGTTGAAAACAATAGTATCAAAAAACAAAGTTGTATTTCACTTGAAGCTATTCAAGCCTTATGAAGTGCACAGGTCTACCATAATTTTTTTCCAAAAAAGAATTATCAAATTTTTGTTAATCCAAAAAAAAATCTCCACTTTGCCAAAATCTTGCTCTAATACCACTTGTTACACAACAATTATTAAAAAATAAATTAACAATTAGCAACAAGAACCTAATGTTGTGTCAAAATTTATTTAAATCCAATTGCAATAAAATCAATAGCAATAATAAAATTCAAGATTTCAAACAATGCAAATCCTTAGCCACTTGGAGAGGGCACAATCTTATATGTGCAACAGACGTGACTTAAATAAAAATATGAAAGATGATTCTAACTATCACAAAATTCTTCCTATTAATATATTAAATCAATTTTAACCCTAACCCTAATTCTCAAGGGCCGACTAACTAACCTTAGGGTCCAAGCAAATAAAAATTAAAGATAGTCGACATGGCTATATTGAAACTATTACAATATATATATGGGACAAGTACACACTAAGGTAACACGTGCCATAGTATATCTCATGTACCTTAAGGAGTGTGAAATACTAATTGACCATCCATAATAAAATAAGCAAAAGTTCAGTTGGAAGCCAAGGCAAGATATGCTAAAGCATCAACATTATATAAGACATCCAATGACCAAGTGAAGCAATTAGACATAACAAACGAGAGGGAAATGATTATCCAACTTAAAAATGTGTCTGATAAACAAAAGAACTAGAAGGATGCAAAGCAATTTGTGATGCCCTAAACATGTCCATAGAAGAAAGGAATAAAGGAATGCAATTGTTGGTCATTAGGTCTCTCAATCTCTTCTTCGACCAAGAGGATCTCCTTATGTCTGAAT
Organism: Wollemia nobilis; assembly: GCA_028583015.1. NCBI lineage: Eukaryota > Viridiplantae > Streptophyta > Pinopsida > Araucariales > Araucariaceae > Wollemia > Wollemia nobilis. Next base: position 2,735,522 of record JAQPPZ010016361.1, read on the forward strand.
AGATGGCCAATGTTTGAAGAAAAAATCCAAGATCACATTAATTAAGGCCGATACACATAAATATCTTCTTAAATATTCTAATAAAGAAGGATACTTTTTTCATCTATTTTATGTACCTTTCATCCATAAGAGGTAATAATAGAGACAAAAATCCAAAGTGCACTAGTGCAACTGAGGCAAAGGTCTTTAAATAGTCTACTTTCTCCTAAAAGAATCCCTTAACAAGAAGGCAAACCTTGTGCTTCTTAACTTGACCATTGGAAGTGTAAATGATCTTATAGACCCATTTACAACCAACAATGTCTTCCCTTTAGGAAGAGGAACAAGTTCCCACATTTGATTCTTTATCAGTGACTCATACTTGAAAAGCATATTAGCCTCACACTCCAAATAACTCTTGGACTTAGAATAAGTGAGAGAATATCCAAACTCACTAAATTTCAATATTAAGACCCAAGAGAGGGCCTTCTAATGAAATTATTAAGAGAGAATGGGTTTAACATCCTAAAGGAGTCTCGATCCATTTGGACATTCAATAATTTGTGAAAAATTATGAGACATCTGACAAATATGTAGCATCCAAATATTGCACTAAAGAATCACACACAAACTAACCATCTACCTTATTATCCACACTATTGCACAAGGCACAAGAGGATCAAACTCAGATGTTATGAGTCCAAAAATAAAGTGTTGAAGAAAGGTCTGAAATAGGATTCATATGAGAAAATCCTATTGATGGATCTTTTTTGGGGGTAAATAAGCTAGAACATACAAGAATGCCGTAAGTTTTGGATCATACAAGTAATAAGTCTGGGAGGTGTTAGAATACCCTACAAGAATGCAATGATAGATCTCAACATCTACCTTCTTTAATATATCTCTGAGAATATGATCCCATGCAATAGATGCAAAAAAGTAAAAGTTGAAACATCAAGCCTTTTTTTCCTTTTAATATCTTGAGAGAAATCATAACTTGAATGGCTCAAGTCGAAGTCTAATTGATTATATGAATTACAAAAATCACTACTTCATACCATAACTTTAACTCCATATTCTTGGTATTCAACATACATCTAGCCATCTTCATGGTAAATATATTCTTCTACTCAACCACACCATTTTTCTCTAATACATAATGAACAATCCTTTGAAAATAAATATCATAAAGAGCCAAGAAATTACCAAAAATATGACTAACATACTCACCTCCTTCATCTGTCCTCTAGTGATTGATCATCCTCTCAAAAAAATTCTCCACAAGAACCTTAAAGTATTAGAACTTATAAAAATATTCATCTGTGGTATGAATGGTAGACAACCAAACATACCTATAAAGGTAAGAAAGTACTTACTCTTGGAAATAGATGGTGCCTAAATGGACCAGTAAATATCACTATGAATGAGCTCTAAGGATTGTGTAGAACACCTAGTAGTCCCTTTTGGGGAGGACTCATGATGATGCTTCCTCAAGATACATCTCTCACAAACACCACTAGGAGAAGAAAGAGAAGGAAGACCAACAATGAATTAATGTTGGTTCATATACCTCAAGGATTCATAGTTAATGTTCCCAAGTCTATGATGTCATAACTTGCTAATGTCATATATTTGTGCCACCATAGCCACAAAGTGTTTCTTCTTGGAGGAAGAATAAGAAGAAGACAAACACTCATTAAGCTTGTAAATTTAATTAGATTCATCATAATATCCTAAGAGAATCATCTTAAATTCATCATCAATATCCTTAATAACCTATTGATTTGGCCAGAACTCAACCTTCTTAAACTCAACCCTCTTATTCATATGAGTGCTGTGATAAACAAAAAGGAGATTGGGACCCACACCTAGAACATGAAGAACTTCATCAAAGGAGGAGTAGTTGTCATCTCAATTATATATCTACTTGTGAGGAAGAGTCACCACCAATGACCACACACTCTCTAGAATTATGTCCACTATAGTCATGCAAAAAATGGTGATGCTTAGTCATGCCAAGTTGCATCTAAATTTGCAATCCACTATTTGATGGATATGGATGTCCAATATTCTAAGTGAAAAAATACATGTACCTATGAGGTCTCACCATCATGGTCTTTCTTATCCTAATAAAGAAAAAGAGAAACACCAACACCCATTTTAGCTACGTATTCAATCTTTTTAATCAATAATTGATAAAATGTTGCCTTTTGTCCTTCTGTCTAAAATTTCCAAACCAACTTCTTGAAAGGCTTCTTGGCTTTCTTATCTCATTTCTTTGACTTCTTGTCAACTTCTAGTTTGACCATTTCTTTTGCATGAGTCAATATGGTGAGAGAACAACTCTTACGTTGTTGTTGTCGTCTTATATGAAGAAGAAATTTGAACACATCATTAAGGGATGGAGTAGGACTATTCAAAAATACAATTTAAATATCTCAAATACAATAGCTACTATCTCATATACTTAAAAATATATTTGAACATGATATTGAGAAAATCAAGATTTGTCTTTCCACCAATACCTCCTATGGTAATTCAAATATCTTTTTGTTTTTTCTTGAATCCACTAATGTACTATCGACAACCCCAAAACTATCTATGCCCAAAGTGGCAAGTTCTGCATCAAATCTATTGATATGTATAGAGTCAATTTGGTCACACATATACTAGAAATTGTCTATTATCTTCTTTGAATGTATAATGTTGTTGATGTATTTATCATAGATCTTACCAACATGTAAAAGGAGCCTCCTCCTTATCTTTGTATAATTACTTATTCTTATCAAAATTGGTGTCTTAATGATGCTCATTCACACATTTGAGTAGTCTCTTACTCTAGAGCATAACTTTAATATTGATTTTCTAATGGCATAGTTAATTCCACTAAGAAAGGGCACATACTAATCTATGGAATCCCTATCAAAATAGAGTCTCCTGCATGTTGTGATAAAAATAATATTATTAATGCAAAGAGCTCAAAATATCGTGTGATTTGAAAGAAGGGCTCAAAATTATTCCATATGCAAAAGTTATGGCCCTTGGAAATTTAGCTTGAAATCCATAAAAATAAACACCAAAACCTTTCAAACTATACAAAAAATTAAAAGTACCTTTAATGAATGGAGTTATCCCAAACGTTGCTAATTAGATGATCAAGGGGATGCCAACTATGAACTGACTAGTTTTCCAACTAAACATTACTCCAATGAACCATCTACTACCAAATGTCATTAAAATGAACAAGGGTGGTCATCATGATTCTCACTATATAGATCATTGGATAAAGGATAACTAAACAAAATGCTTTCACATGTTACCTTCTATATGGAAAAACACTTGTGGACCATTTATACTAATGAGTGACCTAAGGAAAGTATAGATCAAATAAAGGGATGTTATTAGTCAATTGGTTCTTTTTAGCTTTATATATAAAAAATTGTTTGAAAGCCATGTTATCACTTCTACATCAACAATACCTATATCATTGGCCATCAAACTAAGTCAAATCCATTTTAATGGGTGTCTAAGGGATTTGAACCAAAGAGCTCCACCACGGTGCAAAGTCTTAGAATCCCTTCCTCCAGCCAAGGGGCCACTATTCTACTTTAAAACCAAAACTCCTATCAATAATGAAAAGTGTTGATACAACTGAATTTGGGAAAAATGGTGCACCTAATGATGATGAACAATATATGTATCTATCTCCTACTGCTTAAGAGCATCAAATGGAAGCATGCAAGTAAAATGGAAGAGATGCCAAATAACAAGAAATGAAGCAAAAGAGAGTTGATTTCTTATTAATATGGTGGATAAAATCCAAGGTTACATAGATGTCCCATTGAGGGCTCAAATATGATACAATTTTTACAAATTGGGTGCCCAAGGATCAAAATCCTTCAAGTAACTCGAGTGCACATCCAACATATTTCCTCGTACCCACAATCGAGGTGTGTGGGCTACTGCTATCGCCACTTGTATCTTTGATCTTGAGGTATTGTGCTCCTTCCTAATGTGATGTAAAAACCTACACCTTCATGCAAGGAAACATAAATTTCAAATAGAAAGTGCGTATGATGAAAAACATGCAATCCCCACAGGCATTAAAAGACTAGTAATGATAATATGCATGGATCCTATACCAAATCAACTACAAATGACTTGAAATTGTAGAGGGATGTAAAATGGATGGTTTTGGGAAGATATAACCAAAAAAAGAACCAAAATTGTGTCCGATGGCATGTCGCATTCGCAGTGCCTGTCTTCAACCTACAAAACCCAAAGCAAGCAATTTTTGAACCAAAACACATCCAAATCAAATGAAAATTGGATAATATTCATAAAAAATGATTTTAGGAGAACACATATGGTCAGATTTGCAAAATCAACAACATTTTTAGGTGCTTCACCATATGACCTCCATAGACCTGCATAAGACCTTGTAAAACACTAAAAATATTATATCTCGCTCAATATAGCTCTAAAATGCATGAAATTTGGAAAACAACATCATATGGTAATATAGAATCTAACTAAAAAATAATTGCAGAGAAATCATGCATAGATAAGCCACCATCCTGACGTGTGATGGTTGGGACTGTCATAAACTAGGGATCGTCCTAGGGTGGGACGACCATCAGTCCTACACTTATTTTATCCCCAATTCCTCTATGAATTGGTTAGGGACATCCTAAATAGTGTTGTAATTAAATTTGGTGGTAAAAATGACTCAGATGGTTCAGTTTTGTAAGAATATTATGCCTCCTAGTTCACTCACAAACCTCCTTTGCTAGGTAGAGATTCCAAGGGAAAAAGGCATGAAAGGGCGAGAGGAAATCTTGGTAGCACTTCTTTGCTGTCTCCAAAACTCCTCTCTATTTCTTGTGTGGAAAACTAATCTACTTTATAGCCAAAGGAGACCTTTGGGCAAGAAGGCATGTGAGGGCATGCAAGGCAAGAGGTGCCAAGTGGCCACCAAGGTGGCATGCATTGGAGGGGGAAGAGAATATCCCTATTTGGCCTCTTACATGTAGCATGTCATAAGGATGATGCGTTCTTTGACTTGCACGGTTGAATAGGTAGGGCAAATAGAAAATTTTGGGCACCATTTTTCTAGATTTGACTTTGGGATTCAAACCCTATGGCAATCCCACCCCAGGACGACCAGGTTGTGGCCGTACCACCCCAAGATGGCCAATTTGTGGTCGTCCTAGGGTGGGACGATAAAAAATTGTGACCATCTCGGGGTGGGACAGTCATGCCTATATGGCCCAAAATCTCCCAAAAGTGGGGTAGAGCCTCCCAAGAGTGGTTAGGACCACTAGTAAACCTCTGAGGGTTGCCCAAGGGGGCCATGTGGTGTCAATTAACTAGTTCTTGTGATTGCCTAATCGGATTGACCAGATTTTAATGTCTATAGATGCCCCTTTTTGAGATGCGTTGTGTGCAACACAACGTTGAGAAAAAATAGATGACTAAAATATTGAATTATTAGGGTTATTCAGTAACCTAACCAAATTTTGATGCCCTAGTCATGGAAAGAGCATGTGTTATTGAATCCTTGCTTCTGACGAGCTAAGGAACTTGCTTCAAGTACAACCTTTTGAGTAAGGTTGGCTTGATATTGGAAATTGTTCAGTCATGAAGGTGTGAGGCATCTAACCCTTCATGCTCCTATAATTCCAAGCATTTGTTTGATTTAAACTTGTGCTTGTTTGCTACCCCAAGCAAAAGCGTGATTATCTTTGTCAAAGATTCGTTGGATGAACGCAATTTGCATGATTGAGTGTTTAATTATTGATTGTTATTATGAATGTGCTTAATATGACTTACCCCTCAAGTGATGAGTTTATGAGTGAGTGACCAGTGATAAAAGCAACGAGTTGCTTGACACATATGACTTTGTTAGGGTTTCCTTTGATTTTAATCATTTGAAAAATAGAGCATTTTTTAGAGGAATTTGGTGATGTGCTGATGTTGTATGGAAGAAAGGAGCTGAAAACATTATTCCCGTGGGGTGGTATGGAAATTGACTTCTTAGGGTGTGAAGTAAAGACTATTCCACTTATCCATGAGAAATTTAGATTCCTTTTGATCCGATGTGAAATTTAACTAAATTTGAGCTGTTTTTGGTGGGTTTTGGACCTTTTTTGGTGCATATTAAGTTTTTGTGAAATTTTCTATGGCCATCCTAGGGTGGGATGGTGGCCTATTCCATTAATATCCTAGGGTGGGAAGGCCAGCCAATAAGCTACTTGGCTCACCCCAGGATGGTCAGGGTCCTAGGAGGGTTATTTAAACCAAAAATGGGTCATTTGGGCTCATTTGTACATTTGCAACTTTGTAGCTTGATAGATGAGGAGGAGGAGAAAGGTTATGAGCAACGGACCACTACAAAAATCATCCTAAAATCACCATGAGCCAACATGTAGACTTGTACAATGGCAGAGCCAGTGCGAGACGGGTAAGAATTTGGATTTCTTACTGCACTATGCTTGAAATTGAAATTGAAATTATTGTTTGTTTTTGTTTTTTGACAAAGCACACTAAATTTTCGATAATTAAAACTTATTAGGGATGCCCTATAATTTTGTATGTTTTTTTTTGTGTTTTTATGCTATGTTATTGCTTTTTAGGGCTTTAATTTGCTGTTATTTGCCTATTTTTGAGGGCCTAGAAGGTCCAATTTTGCCCAGTTTGGGGGCCGTCTTGGGGTGGGACGACCAGCATGTGCTGTTTAAGGGATGTCCCAAGGTGGGATGTTCATAAATTTAGGGGCCGTCCCAGGGTGGGACGACCACAAACTGGCCTAAAAAAGGGCCCTTTTTTTGTTATTTTTTTATGTTTTGGGGGCATTTTGAAGCCTGTTGGGAGCCTATTTTTGACCGATTTGCCTCTGCCAGGTGTTGAAGAGTCAGTGTCATGTTCCATATCTATTTGAAACCATGAAAGAGTTATTGAATAACATGGAATGGGAGTGGCTTGACATCATTGACCTCAAGTAGGTGATGTGGTTAGAGCTTGTGTCGAGCGGTCACGCTTACTTGACGACGCTTATTGACTTATGGGTCCCACACGCCAACACCTTCCACATACCAATAGGGGAGATGACGGTGACACTAGAGGACATATATCGTATATTACAAATTCCTATAGAGGGATGACCGATTGAGTCTACTCACTTTAACCGGAGATATGTAGTTATGGAGAGGTACTTTGGCCAGGTTGTGGAGGAGGTGATAGGTGGCTCTTCCAACGGAGGTATACTTGTGGCACATTAGTACAAGGCCAAGATACTGGGTGTGAGGCATGTGCTACTGATGATCCTTATTTCTAATATGCTTCTACAAGAATCGTCATGTGCCAGGTTTCCTTGGAACCTTCTGGAGTTAGTTTTTACTGTGGTAGGGTGCACTATGGAGCGGCCACTAGTGATGGTGTAGGGGATGACACTGTTGGCACAACTATACAAAGAGTTGTACAAGATTTGCTCTTAGGGGTAGAAGGGCTTGAGGTGCAAATTTTTACTACAAGTTTAGGGATGACAACATATAGCGGTGGACAGGCCGTAGGGGCTACCATGGATGATACGGGCAGAGCTGGAGGACCGAGATATTTGCTATGGGATCCTATGGTAGGGGGAATGGGAGGTAGGATATATTTGATGTTGGGTAGAAGACATGGATTATTATACCTAGTATTTTGTAGGACTCAGATCACTAATATGTCCTTGAGATCCTATAGGGATTTATCAGCATGGGCTGAGACTGAGGTGCAGCTTCATCAAGTGAGGCAAGGGATATGGCTAGTTGGCTAAAACGATATAGAGTGGGAGTTCTTTCCATATGATCAGGTTATGCGGTAGTTTAGGCTATGATAAGGATTTCCCAATGAGCTAGTGGCTTACCGATATCATGAGGATAAGAGGACACTGAGGTGGCCTATTTTGGAGGCAGTTAGTAGGGATGCAGATCCTATAGTAGACATTCCAGATGTGGATGATGCCAGGACTATAGAGGAGTATGACTCTTGGTGGGTGACACACCAATGGTGAGTATAGGGGCCAATGGGAGGAGGTGTAGCAGGGGAATAAGGGGAGGCTTATTAGGATGCTTTGGATGAGGACCAGGTCGAGACAGGCGAGTGGTATGGGCGTGGGTGCATGGCAAATGAGCAGGTAGACCTCTTGGACTTGGGATATCGAGGTGACTTTGGGAATGATGATACTGGGATAAGGGGGTACAGGCACAACAGGTGTCACCAGGTGACACAAATACTGAGTTGTAGGATGAGCTGATTATGGTTAGATAGGAGAGAGATATCCTTCAAATACAGATACAAGATGCTCAAGCTGAGATAGCAGCTCTATAGGTACATTTGTAATCTCAAAGCCCTAGGTGGGAGGGATCCATTAGTGAGGATGTGGCTAGGCTGTAGGAAGAGGTGACATGACTCCATTCGATAGTGGAGATCTACCAGGTGCGGTACTGATAGGGGTGGACCTACATAGATGAGCTGGAGAACGAGGTGATGCAGCTTGGAAGGCACCTACTATATGATTCAGCTATGAGTAGATCACACCAGAGTCGACGGAGCGATATCGGATAGTTGTCAGATAGGATGGAGGTTCCTAGATCTAGGTGGTGGGCTAACAAGATAGGTGGGAGCAGACATGGGAGTTCACAGCAGACTCTGATTGTAGGTGGAAGTGTGAGTTGTAGTACCGGTCCTGCGTGACCCTAGTCACCGAGACTTCGATGGCTCTTTTTATATTTTTGGATATTTTAGCATGGTGAAGTCCAAGGATTCACTTTATTGTAGCCTATGGGTAATATGATGTATCTTTTTACCCCATATATACATATATATGATCTTTTATGTGGTTTATCATCATGTGTTTATTGCTTTATGATATGTATGCAATATGTTTATTTTCTTTATGAGATGTATGCAATGTGTTTATTTGCTTTATGATATGTATGCAATATGTTTATTTGCTTTATGATATGATGGTGGATGTCTATCATGTATGCAGATGTTGTGATTTGATTTTATTTGATGCTATGCATGGATGCATCTTGAGATGGGTGATGTATTGATCTAGATGATGAAATGTATATACTATATGACATACTATGTTAGCACCATAGACTATATAAAATTCATCAATTCATGTGTAATATTGTCATGAGACTATGTGATAGGCTTAGGAAAATGTAAATTGACATAAATGTGATAAAATAAAATAAATAAGAGGATGCTATAGGATGTCTTTTAGGCTTTCAGGAGACTCTAACACTCTAGTCGACTGGTAAAAATTATATGCTAACCATGCAATACCTGTTGACAAGGTAAGAATCTACTAGGATGACCAAGATACTCAATATCTCTGTGTATGCAAGTGAGTTCATTTTATGATAAGCATAAGATTACCCTAGTACTAAAAGAGATTACGCAACCCATCTGTACTGAAGAGCACCCCATGAGTAGCACGATCCTAGGTTTTTTGTTTAGTTGGATTAGACCACTAGGTAGTATAGGCTACCAAAATCTAGCTCATCCACATGCAAACATTGGTCTGCACACATACAAAAGCTAATGTGATAGACATATCATCATGCATAAGGATACTACCATTGCCAAGTAGGTTGTCCACCAAACCTGTAATGAGGATCACCTTATGGTTTTTTGAATGCTGAGAATTCTAGGGATTCAAGTTCAATACTCCCTTCTTTTATTTTATTTGAATTCAGGGATATTTACTCATATGTAGTGATGAAAATCACTGTTTATTTTGTATTTTATTCTTTGAGCAAGGGATTTGGGGAGTGATGATAACCACTATTTTTTTTTTTTGATTTTTTTTTTGGGTATTTTGACTTTGTTGATAGTGGTGAGAACCACTATTGACTTTGGGGAATTGGGTAAGGAGGAGCTTGTCCTTTTGCCAATTCTTAGTATTCTTGAACCACCTGCATAGGGGGATGAGTAGGATGACATTTTTGCTTAAGGTAACCTAGACCACTTTGTAGGTTTCATCTTTCCTTGTGCAAAAATTGGATTATTAATGTGAAAATGTGTTGGGATCTTGATGTATACAAGGTAAAATCTAAGCAATACTCTACCTCCTAAAAATCATGATAGCTTTCTACAAAATATGAAAAGAAAACTAGAGATGGCTGAGTGACCGAAACCCTAATGACATTCTAGAACAATTGGCCAGGTTAATGGAATGGACACAAATATAAAAAGTGGGGAATGTAAGTGGAAATGATATGTGAAATATGAAAAGCTTTGAATGACGACTTGAACAACATCAATTTTGAATGATGACTAGTGTACAGTCATAGTGCTAGACATGTATGAGAAAATCTAAAATGTAAAGTGCAATGATACCTAATGCAATTGATGATATAATGCAATGGTATGCAATGTAATGAAATGTAATATTTTTATATTTTTGTTGTTTTGATAATGTTTTTGGATTTTTTGACTGATATATATGTATGTACATGCAGTTTGACCAATGGGCTAAGGGAATTACCATTGGGACTTTTTGGGTGACCAAAGGGCTTGCATATGCCTTTGGGGCATTTTGGATTGACCAAGTAGGTTATAGACACCCTTGGGGCATTTTGGGGTGACCTAGATGGTCATAAACTACCTAGGAGCATTTGGGGTTGACCAAGCGGCTTGTAGACACCCTTGGAGCATTTTGGGGTGACCTAGATGGTCATAGATTGCCTAGGAGCATTTTGGATTGACCAAGCGGGTTGTAGATACCCTTGGAGCCTTTTGGGGTGACCTAGATGGTCGTAGACTACCTAGGAGCATTTTGGGTTGACCAAGCGAGGTTGTAGACACCCTTGGAGCCTTTTGGGGTGACCTATATGGTTGTAGACCACCTAGGAGAATTTGGGGTTGACTAAGTGGGTTGTAGACACCCTTTGAGCCTTTTGGGGTGACCTAGATGGTTACAGACTACCTAGGAGCATTTGGGGTTGACCAAATAGGTTGTAGACACCCTTGGAGCCTTTTGGGGTGACTTGGATGATCATATACCATCTAGGAGAATTTGGGGTTGACCAAGTGGGTTGTAGACATCCTTGGAGCCTTTTGGGGTGACCTAGACGATCATAGACCACCTAGGAGTGTTTGGGGTTGATAAAGCAGGTTGTAGATACCCTTGGAGCCTTTTTGGGGTGACCTAGATGGTCATAGACTAGGTAGGAGCATTATGGGATGACCTAGATGGTTGTAGACCACCTAGGAACATTTTAGGGTGACCTAGATGGTCGTAGACTACCTAAGAGCATTTTGGGTTGATCAAACAGGTTGTAGACACCCTTGGAGCATTTTGGGTGACCTAGATGGTCATAGATTACATAAGAGCATTTTGGGTTGATCAAGCGGGTTGTAGACACCCTTGGAGCCTTTTAGGGTGACCTAGATGGTCATAGACCACCTAGGAGTGTTTTGGGTTGACCAAGTAGGTTGTAGACACCCTTGGGGTATTTTGGGGTGACCTAGACAGTCATAGACTACCTAGGAGCATTTTGGATGACCAAGCGGGTTGTAGACACCCTTGGAGCATTTTGGGGTGACTTAGATGATCATAGACCACCTAGGAGCATTTTGGGTTGACCAAGTAGGTTGTAGACACCCTTGGAGCATTTTGGAGTGACCTAGATGGTCATAGATCACCTAGGAGTATTTTGGGTTGACCAAGCAGGTTGTAGACACCCTTAGAGCATTTTGGGGTGACCTAGATGGTCATAGACCATCTAGGAGCATTTTGGATTGACCAAGCGGGTTGTAGACACCCTTGGAGCATTTTGGGGTGACCTAGACGGTCATAGACCACCTAGGAGCATTTTGGGTTGACCAAGCGGGTTGTAGACACCCTTGGAGCATTTTGGGGTGGGCCACAACACTCTAGGTATGGAAAGGCCACAAATGAAGGATGTTCAAGGGTTTAGGATCCTTTATTTCATTAAGAGAGGCTAGGCAATAATTTTCGGGCCTGATTTAACTAGTGATGACAAAGGGACCTAACTAGTTTATCATAAACTTGTCTTGTAGATGGTGTAGTAAATTAGAATTTTGTTGGTTCTCTTTTAGAATAAGGTCACCAACCTGAAATTATCTAAGATGGACTTTCATATTGTAGGCTCTCTTAAGTTTCTCTTGATAAACATGTAGGTTCTCAAGAGCATTAATGCGACATTCATCAAGCAATGTAAGTTGATCTAGGCGAGCCTACCATGCGGTGTCATCATCGATGAACTCCTACATCGATATACACAACAATGGGATTTCCAGCTCTAGAGGTATGACTATCTCAATGCTATACACTAGTGAAAATGGGGTTGCCCTAGTGGGCATCCAATGTTAGTACAGTAGGACCATGGAGAAAGGGGCATTTGCATGCGCCAATCGATGTGATTTTCTTTAAGTATTTTTTTTAAAATGGCAATAAACATTTTGTTCGATACCTCTGCTTACCCATTTTCTTGAGGATAATAGGGCATCGAAAAGCTATGCTGGATATTATACTTTGCTATCAAAGCACACACATATTTATTCTTGAACAATGTCATATTATCATAAATGATCTTGGATGGAATACCAAAAAGACAAGTGATATTGTGCAATATGAACTCCGCTATGCGAGGTCCTATCCTAGTGGTAAGGGGAATTGCTTCCACCCACTTTGTGAAATAATCTATAGCCGTAATGATAAACGTGTGATAGCCCGAAGAGGCAGGTGAAATTTTCTTGATTAAATCCAACCCCCATTATGAGAACGACCAAGCCAATTGGATCGGTTGCAAGGCCTGAGAAGGTACACGTGTCAGGTTAGCATGGTGTTGACACTTCATGCACTTCTTAACAAATGCGCAACATTATCGCTCTAAAATTGACCAATAATAGCCCATGCGAAGAATGCACTTTATGATGGCCATGGCACTAAAATGGCCACCATAAGTACCATCATGTGCTTGGGCCATTGCCAAAACTGACTCTTGATGCTGTAAGCAACGAAGAAGGATTCCTTTGTAGCCTCAAGGGTACAAAATGTCTTTAAGCAAGACATATTTTACTGCCTTCCATTTAAATGTCCTTTTGGCAATGTGTGACAATCCAGGAGGGAGATTACCAAGCTTTAGATACTACCTGATTTGTGCGGACCAGTCCTGTTGTGAGGAAGCCTTGATTGCATGAATTGTCTATCCCTATTGAAATTCTTCTCGAGCGAATGCTGATTGGAAAAGAACCTGTAAGAATAGCATTGTAATGCTATCAAAAGGGGTTTGAGGGAACAAAGTCCCTCAAACAACATGATTCAAGTGCTCGTGAATGTGCAAGAATCTCTCTTGATGAGGTTCAATTTGAATCAAGTGGACCTCTAGCATGGCTTGAGTGCCCTCATGCTCAACTGTAGATTGTGATAGCATTTTGACCTGAATGGTTGTCATATCATCAGTAGGGTTTTGCGGGATCAAGGACCCTAGGGAGGCCATTGTATCTGCAAAATTATTAGATGATTGAGGGAGTGCCTCGATGTCATACCATTCAAAATTTTCTAGGAGTTTATCCACAAGGGATTTATAGGCTTGCAAAAATGGACACTTGCATTAGTAAATCCCTTTGACCTGGTTGACAATAAGAAAGGAGTTGCCAAAAATATTGAGCTTGGTTATTATCATGGCGACAACTGTTTGAAGACCTATGAGCAAGACCTTGTACTCAGAATTGTTTTTGGTGCATGGGAAATCGAGTTTAAATTATAGGGGTATGGGAGCCCCATGCAGTGTGAAAAACATGATTCATGTGCCACCCCCTCACTCGCACTTGGATCCATCAAAAAACAAATTCATATCGACATGTGACTCAGGATCATCAGAATCAAGAAATTATGATAAGTTGAAGACTCCATCATTGAGAAGCTCCATGCTAAGAGGCTGATCATCCTGGAGAGGAGCCTCTGCGAGTTGATTAGCGATGACCTGAACCTTGATTGATATTTATCCAATAAATTGTAGGTTGAACTCCGTCAACAACATGATCCATTTCATCATGCAACTATTGTGATAAGTGCAACTCATCATGTATCACAATCGATTCTCTTTTGATACAACATATGTAGTATGGCTAAGCATGTAATATCATAGCTTATTGGTGGTAAAGACCACCACTAGGCATAACTTCTCAACATATGTGTACTTGATCTCATAGTTGACTAGGGTGCGACTAAGGTAGTAAGTAGCCTTTTCCTTATGAAATTCATTGTTCTGGGCTAACATGGCACCCAATGCAATCTCAGTGGTTGAGATGTATAAGCGGAACAACACTCCTGGTCTAGGCAGATCCAACACTAGAGGCAAATCCAGGTATTGTTTGATTGTGTCAAAGGCATCTTGACACTCGTCATCCCAATGGAATGAGACCCCCTTGTGCAATAATTTTTTCATGGGTCGAAACTTGTCCACCAATTGCGTTATGAAGCGTTTGATGGACATGATATTACCCTGCAAGATTCAGAGTTGCTTAATAGTAGTTGGGGGAGGCATCTCGAGGATTACCTTGACCTTGTTGGGGTCCACTTTGATGCCTCGTTTAGAAACTATGAATCCCAAGAGTTTTCCAGATGTGATGCCATAGACATAATTCTTGGGGTTTAGTCTCACGTTATGCTCAATAAGGTGATCTAGGACTTTGTGCAAGACATCGATATGCTCATGGCGTAAAAAATATTTAGCCATTAAGTCATCCATGCAATCTTTCAAAATCTTATACATGTAGTCATGGAAGATGTACGTCATGGCACGCTGGTAGGTAGCACCAGAATTTTTAAGGCCAAAGGGAATTACCTTATAGCAAAATGTTCCTCAAGACATTGTGAATATAATTTTAAGCTGGTCCTCTAGATTGATATGAATCTGATTGTACCTAGAGAAACCATCCATGAGGGATAACATTTTATGGTCTGCTGTGGCATCTACCAGGGCATCGATGCTTGAAAAAGGAAAGTCATCCTTAGGACTCACTTTGTTTAAGTCTCAAAAATTAGTGCAAATGTGAATCCTCCTATCAGGCTTCTTGACGAGAACCATGTTAGACAACCATGGTGGATAGTCTAGAAAAATGACAAACCTAGCATCCAAAAAATTTTGTAGCTTATATTTTATCATTAGGGCTACCAAGGGATGCATATTTCTTAACTTTTTCTTAACTGACTTGGCCTTGGGATCAAGTGTCATATTGTGGGTGACTAGATTTGGATCCAATCCCAGCATGTCCTTGTAGGACCATACAAAAGCTTCCTTCTTCTCTGTGAGAAGGGCTATGTAATCAACTTACTCTTTGGGGGATAATATTTCCCCCAACTTGATATACTATGGATTCTCAAGATTTGAGCTGATATCTTTATCAATCGTAGGCTCGATTGACATATGTGATCCCTCCTCTAACTAGTGAGGAGTAGGGATAAGGTGGATGTCATCAGCTGGGTTTAGATTAGCAATTAGAACCTCGGGTTCCTCCTCATTATGGAAGATATCATGAGTAGGCCTTGGAGAGAAATGAAATATCTACAACATCTCATCACAAGGCTAGTACTCAAAAGGCGATGGGGGTGAATCTCCCTGATCAAAGTCAATTACCCCCAAGTCGATGTGTAACGACTCCAACGGGTTATTTGGATCTCGCAAGGGCTCGAAGAGATCTATGAAAATCATATTTATGGATGGATTATTTACCCTATGTGGTGGATGGCATCCATGGACATCAGGATGTCGCACAACTTTTGGAGGTGGTTGCGACAAAGGCTAGATCACCAGAGGTGGTCAATGCGGCTACAGGTGAGCTTGCTCCTCGAGAGGTAAAATTTGTCATCAAATGGGATCATGTAATTGGAACATGCACAAATAGAACTCATCATCATCATCCAGAGGGATTATTCACACATATTATCCATCTGATCTATCAGAGTTAATCGACGTGACTCCATAGTTCGACTCATCATCGGATGTCCACTCATAAGGGGACCCTGGATCCTCTTCCTCACTGTCATGGGGAAGAGTGTGTAAACCTTCACCTCTCTCATAATATTGGATGACATTGAAAGGTGGGTCATAATCTCCCAAGGGCATGGGGAAATAGTTACCCAATGAGTAGACATGATTGGGGTTGGTAAAAGGATCTTGCGCAACTCTTCCCTAAAGTCTAGAGTCATGTGCTCTAAGCTATTTGTGAGGACATCTAGGGGCACAAGATTATTGTGTCCCAAACTAGATTTATCATAAGGTATTTGATACTATGACTAATAAGGAAATCTGGTGCCTTGCTCATATAGGCCCAATACAAAACCATGCCAATTATAGAGGTGAAGGTACTTCATGGCAAATTCAGGGTTAGACATGTAGTTGATGTCCTCGAAAAAGGGCTCTTCATCCTCCTCCTGCTGTTGGTAAGGCTTGATGCCATATTCAAGGCCCTCATAGACGAAATTCATTTGATTAAGGGGAATACCGAGAGTTATGATAGTGCCTATGGGAATATGAGGTCGACCCATGTATTACACCAACTCTATAGTAAGGGTAGTTGTAACATTCCTCACAATGTACTCTCATAATATGGTAGAAGCTAGGTACTGTGACCTGAGGCTACGGATAAAAAAGAGATGAGAGCAAAAGTTGGACTAATTCATCATTTGCTTCATGAGGTATATCCTCATCCATTGGGCTAGGGGTCTCGATGGTGGATATGGTGGATATGATCGAAGGGCTCTCATCAACATGCCTCTTCCCCGTGTCCCTTAGTGGAGGATTCGTTGATGATGAAGACACGTCAAGAAGAACTGAAGAGGATGATGGTGTGGCATGAGATGATGATGGATTGCTTGAAAGCGATGGTGATGAAGGAAAATCTTGGCCAGATTTATTTAGTTGAAATTCCATATGGGTTGATGGTAAGGTTGACTCAGGGAGCTACTGCACCATATTGCAATACTTGAAAGGCTCTAGGTCTACAGGGACGACATGGACTTACCCTTCATGCATGTGCTTGAGGCATTGGTGAGCGATGGATGAGACACACTTCATGTTCCTGATCCAAGGTTTTCCCAACAAGATATTGTACGCCATCTCACCCTCCAAGATATGACATAGTGTCGGTATGGTCTTTTATCCGACCTGGATGGACAGGACTATTGTGCCAACTATCGAGCATATGGAATCATTAAATGCTTGAAGGGTGTAGGTAGAAAAAATAATATGGGATGTTGGGAGCTTCAAATGTTTGAGAGCTATTGTAGTGATGATGTTGCTAGAAGACCTAGTGTCTATCAACACTCTCTTGTATGGTGTCCCATTTACACATGCGATGATGTGCAAGGGAGGATCCACCATGTCATTTGGAACCGACTTAAGTTCATATTCTTGAAATGTAATCACCGATTCCATCCATTGCTACACATGCCCCACAAAATTGTTGAAGGAGTTAGACTCTTAGAGCTGAAGCTATATTACCTTAAGGATCTCCATCAAGGCTTCTCTATGAGATGGTGATTTCTAAATGAGATCATAGATGGAGAGTCAGGCCGATGTCGTTCTTAGGCTCTGAGCGAGCTTGCTCTTAATTGTGACCAAAATCCTAGGTGGACAGCTCAACACAGGAGGCAGTAAAGGCTACGACATCAAAGGAACATCACCTTGAGTCATAGGTGGTGTGACTAGACTTGGATACTGCCTATTACTCATTACAATGTTGATCATGCCGATATAACCTTGTTGAGGGTGCATGATGAACCTAATTTACCTGGGAAACTAGCTTAGCCTGCTACACATGGGTAGGTAAGGGGTATTTAAAGACCTCCATATGTTGGTTATTTGGTGTGATAGGGTTGTCTACCTGAAAGGCATTCCTATCGATCATGTCTTGCACCACATGCTTGAACTTATAACATATTTGTACATCATGCCCATTTTTCTTATCAAAATTGCAATATAGGTCTTCTTTGTATCCTTTGGGCTTAGGTGCATTTGGGTCGATAGGTAGAATCTCAAGTAAATTGATCGAATTAGTCACTAAGAGGCACTCAAAAAATGAGTCCATAGACTCTACAATGGGTATGAACTGTCGCTTGGGGCTACGCTATTGAGTTTTCCCTTGATTATTCTGGTTGTCTTTGGTATAGTTCCCAGGTGTGGCCTAATAATTAGGCTTTTGAGGTGGTGCTACTTGCACTGGGACACTAATGGTAACCTAATGCACTGCTACCAGCTTAGGGTGCACTGGGGTATTCTTAGAATTCTTGTTCCACTCCTTATTTCAAGGCTTCATAATTTCTACCTCTTGAATCTTGATGTCTTCAATGGTCCTATCCTATTCTAGGGCATCTTCAAGATTTGGATACTATTGCAGCTGGAACAACAAGGAGATCAGCTTCAGGTAGCTCTTGGCAAGCATCTAAGTCAACTCTGACATGGGGAGTAGATAAGGCAGCTTGGCGAGCAAGGCTCACCACCTATTACCATAATTTGTTGTTGACTCATCGTAATATTTTTTCAACCTAGCTAGGTCAGCCAACGTCGCCTTCCTCATGGTGTTGAAGGCAAAGCATTCAAGGAACGTGTATACAAGTTGATCCAAATTATGGATGCTATGCTTCACAAGTTGGGTAAACCACTCCGTGGTGGGGCCAGAGAGGGTAGTCATAAATGTTCGTAAAAGTAAAGCATCATTATCCTGAATGCCAAAGCATTGACTCAAGAATTTGGTGACATGTTCCTACGCATATTCCTCTCCCTTAAGGGTAGCCAACTAAGGCAACTTAAATTGCTCTAGATAGGGAGGGGCAGGAACCAAAGTATGAAGGGGTTGACTACGTAACTCGAGCAAAGTGGTATTTTGAGATCCAGACCCAAAGTTATTGTTATCTACTGACTCTAGTTGCTCTAGCAATGCTTGATATGCATCTGAGGATTTAATCTCATCATCATTACTTCTATCCTACGGTGGAGGTCGAGGATCCTCCAACTTGTTGCGGGGTGTGGCATGTCACCCCCTACCTTGGTAAGGCATTTCCAAATACTCTACCTTTAGCTCATACTTAGTGTAAGCCCCATAGGGCATCTCTCAAGCTGGTTTATAAAGAGGGATATCTGCCCGTTGTGGGAATCCTATGTTTTTCCTAGGAGGCAAGTCCCGATCTAGCCTAGGAGGTCATGGAGGTAACATTAGATAAGGCCTAGGATATCTATCTCGAATGAGTGTGGGTTTCCTCGAATGGACTTCCTGTCTATGCGTCTTAGGGGTAGGAACCCTCTCTTGTAAAGTTTTCTGGAACAGCTCGTTGGTCTATCATTCGATTCTTTCTTTCTCAAGTTGATGCAAGCGGTTTAGTTGTTCTTTGTCCCACTGAAGCTGATTGAACTGAGCTTGGCATTCCACATATCTTGCAACCAATTGATTGATCTTCTCTGCTTTATAGGGCCTAGGAGGCCTAGGAGTCTCACCTTGAGGCTGACCTCATTCAAGATAATCTATGATATCTATAGCATGCTTCCCTTTATCGAGGGCCATCGTATTGACTTGAGGTTCGGGCTTGAGCATGTGCTCATTGTACTCAGTGGGCATAGAGGCACATCGTGTGTGCACGGTATATTGATCTTGAGGATAATAAGGTATTTCCTCAGGCCTTCCTTCATGTATGAGGAAGAGAAGGGTAGAGTTAGCTTGCCCTGAGCGATGAGTATCATACCCGTCAGGCTACCTAAGTTGTTGTACCCTATTAGGGTGATGTAGAGGTAAGGTCAGATCAACCTGCTCTGCCCAATATGTGAAGTTGTGCTTTGGCCTATGAATAGGCATGTTAGACCTAATAGATACGTGGGTGCATGACACCACTCTATCTACTAGCACCTCAATGCACTGTTGCCTTTCACCAAAAAAGGCATGTGATGTGTCTAAATATCGAAAACACTCTCCCAGGTAAGGTCCATCACCCATAGGGGTGTCCTGCATAGGATTCCCTTGTAGGTGTGGTTCACGTCTTTCTGTTATGGGACTAGGGTGAGTAGAGGCTCACCAAGGAGGTATGACCAAGTCCTTGGGGCTATAGCGGAGACAACTCATGTCTCCTAGTCCACTCTTCGTAGCTTTTGCCCGTGATTGGGCTTGGTTGTGGGTGCACACCATTGTAACTCTCTACCAAACCCTAGATGATTATCTCCTTTAAAAATTCTTAATGAAACAACACATAAGAAAGGAAACACTCAATAATACATGATTATCTCTTTTGAGTTTTAGATGTGAATCCCTAAACTATTTTGTGTGTTTCAGATGTGTTTTTTGTAAAGGACAACCTTGTGTCACGTGTTTGAAATATTTTTGGATGATAATATTGTGTTTAATTGGATTTCACCTATATACTCACAGCTCAACAAACTGGTGATGAAATCTAGGTCACGTTATCCCGCCTATAACATGTGGTGATAAGGTCCACACATGACCAGGGAGCACAGGTCCTACTAGTTCCTCATCCAATTCACCCGCAGTTTGTGATATACCTCTTCAAAGAGAGATACGTGCTATAACCCATGGGCTATGATGGATCTTGGAATTGACCTTGGCAAAGAACAAGGTTCATGGGATTTGAGATAATGGGTGGATATGAAATCCACCTCATTGAACTCTACTAGTGGATGGTGATGAAATCCACCTCACTAGCATTTAAGTGAATCGTGGTGTGTGTGGTTCTTTTTAAGCCAAAGAAAGTAAACAATGAAGCACTCAATGATCATTCACTAAATGCATGCAAAAGGTGCATTTTAATTTCAAAAGAATCTAAATAAAAGGGAACCTATGAAATGCAAACCCTAAATGGTGGCCTACCCATTAGGTAGCCTACATGCAAGCAAACCATACAAGGGCATCATAACTTAACTTTTTTTTTTTTTTTGTTATTTTTGCATTTATAAGAAAAGGAAACTAATTTTTCTACCTTTCTAGCAAACAAAGCACACAAGAAAAACTAAATTTAAGCTATTTCTGACTGTGTAATAGAAAACCAGAAGTTTAGGTACTTACCTTATCGCCCGGGGAACCTGCTATTTCTGGCATCTGAGAAGAAAAGGATCTATTTTGTGGCCATACCATGGTGGTATGGCTGTAAGTTCTATGGCTGTCTCAGGGTGGTACGGTCGTGTGGTCTTCCCAATGTGACCTAAGGAGCAATCCAGAGACAGTTTTAGGCTAGGACGACCGGTACCTGCAATAGAAAGCAAGCAAAATATGAGGTTAAACCTTCAAAAAAGCAATTGGGACAGGGTCCCACCATGATCGCCACTAAAGTAGGGGAAAAATGGTGCACCTAATGAAGAGGAAAAATATGCATCTATCTCCTATGTATTATGAGCATCAAATCGAAAGCATGCAAGTAAACATGGAAAAGATATCAAATAACAAGAAATGAAGTAAAGCAAGTCTCTTTCTTATTAATTTGGTGAATCAAATCCAAGGTTACATATAAGTCCCATTGAGGGCTCAAATATGATACAATTATTACAAATTTTATGTGCCCAAGGATCAAAATAGTTCAAGTAACTCAGGTGCACATCCAATATCTTTCCTCGTACCCACAATCGAGGTGGGTGGGCTACTGATGCTGCTGATTGTATCTTTGATCTTGAGGTCTTGTGTTCCTTCCTAATGCACTATGGAAACATGCACCTACACACAAGGAAACCAGAAATGTCAAAAAGCAAGTGCATATAATGAAAACATGCAATCCTCAAAGGCATCAAAAGACTAGTAATGAGAATATGCATGGATATTATACCAAATAAACTCCAAATTACTTGAAATTTAATAGGGATGTAAAATGGATGGTTTTGGGAAGATATCACTAAAAAATAACTGAAATTATGTCCGATGGCATGTCACATTCGTAGTGCCTGTATTCAACCTACAAAAACCAAAGCAAGCAATTTCCAAACCAAAATACATCTAAATCAAATGAAACTTGGAAAGTATGCATAAAAAATGATTTTAAGAGAACCCATATGGTAAGATTTGCAAAATCAACAAAATTTTTAGGTGCTTCTCCAGATGACCTCCGTAGACCTGCATAAGACCCTACAAAACACTAAAAATATGATATCTCGCTTAATATAGCTCAAAAATACATGAAATTTGGATAGAAGAATAATATGGTAATCTATAATATAACTAAAAAAGAACAACAAAGAAATCATACATATATAAGCCACTGTATTGGGTGGGATGGTTAGGACTATCACAAACTAGGGACCGTCCTGGGGTAGGACGATCATTGGTTCTGCACTTATTTTATCACCAATTCCTCTGTTAATTGGTTAGGTACATCATAAATAGTATTTTCATTAAATTTAGTGGTAAAACTCACTTAGATGGTTCAGTTTCGTAAGCATATTACGCCTCCTAGTTCACTCGCAAACCTCCTTCGCTAGGTAGATATTTTGAGGGAAAATGACATGAAAGGGTGAGGGAAAATCTTGGTAG
This sequence comes from Wollemia nobilis, assembly GCA_028583015.1. Taxonomy (NCBI): domain Eukaryota; kingdom Viridiplantae; phylum Streptophyta; class Pinopsida; order Araucariales; family Araucariaceae; genus Wollemia; species Wollemia nobilis. The sequence goes on from JAQPPZ010016361.1 coordinate 2,758,046, forward strand.
CACTTCATTAATATGTCTCCAAAACTCCTCTCTATTTCCTGTGTGGAAAACTAATCCACTTTATAGCCAAATAAGGCCTTTGGGCAAGAAGGCATGCGAGGGCATGCAGGGAAATATGTGCTAAGTGGCCATCAGGGTGGCATGCATTGGAGGGGGAAGAGAATATTCCTATTTGGTCTCTTACATGCAGCATGTCATAAGGATGTTGTGTTATCTGACTTGCATGGTTGAATAGGCAAGGAAAATGGTAATTTTTGGATGCCATTTGTCTAGATTTGACTTTTTAGGAGTCAAACCCTATGGTCGTCCTAACCAAGGACAACTAGGTTGTGGCCGTCCCACCCTAGGACGACCTATTTTTGGCCATCCCAGGGTGGGACGATCACAAATTTTGTCCATATCGGGGTGGGAAGGTCATGCCTATATGGACCAAAAGCTCCCAAAAGTAGGGTAGAGCCTCCCAAGAGGGGTTAGGACCACTAGTAAACCTCTACGGGTTGCCCAAGGGGGCCATTTGGTGTCAATTAACTAGTTCTTGTGATTTCCTAATAGGATTGACCAGATTTTAGTATCTACAACATCCAATAGTTATTTGCATGCTAAAATAGAGGGTGTGGGATCCAAACCCACACCCATGAGGCTGAGAAGCCTTAACACATAGCCATAGTGCCATCACATTATGTAGCACATAAAAAATTAAGTGCAGAAAGTATGTGGCATAAACCTTCATGTCATCTTGAGAGGGGAGCACATGCACTTCACCTTTTCATAAAACATCAATAAAATGATTTGAACACATGACCAAAGGGTGCCCATGCCTTGAGAAAGCATGGACTAGTCATCAACTCACAACTTGGAACAAGTTTAGGATTGTGATATTCCTCAAACAACACTCACATTTGAACCACCTCCAAAAAACATGCACTTGCCACACACTTCCCTACAAATCATGGAATATTTGTTGAAATATTTCGTATTCACAACTCAATTTTTTAAAATTTGGAAGCGAGGAGTGAAACTTTTGGATGAAAAAATGAGATAATTGGAAGCAAAATGGCTAAAGTGTCAAATTGGGGCCCTTTAAATTTTGAAAATAATTCAAACATATTAATGGTTCATCCATATTTGGCATGATGTTCCCTACACAACCTTTTATGGAACATAACTAATCAAGTCATCCCCTCTTGCCAATGCAACATGAAAGTTGTTAGACCATTTTTATAACTTTTTCAAGTGACTTGGAGATCTTTGCCATGCATGAAAGACTACTCGTAAATTTTCTAATATTTTGGGCTACCAAAAAAAATGTTTAGCCTCTTTTTTTCTCCTTTACTAACCATGCAAGGTCTTATCTCGTATGTTCCACATCATTATCAAAAAATTTAAAGTAGAAAAGGAGATGGATTTTTTTGAAAAAATCATAAAAATCAAAAGAGAATTTCAAACTTCCTTGAAATGTTATCTCTAGTAGCTAGGTATATCTGGTCAAGAAAAAATAAATCAAATTAAATGTCAATATAGGAAAGAGGAACCTATCAATGAATGTTTCTCCTAAAGCAAAAAATATGTCATGACACAGTAAGGTCCTCGTGATCCAAATACATCTAGGGATTTGGTACATAATCCTTAAAAAAAATTGGAAACACATAAAGATTATATAGGCTACTCCAAAAACCACACAAATTATGAAACCACCATAGAAGATAAATTATGGAAAGCTTAAGGTCAAGTAATGGAAATTCATAACCATTCTAATACCATGTTGGATTTGATAATATTTTTCAATAATGAAAGGAATCAACTTATTATCCAAAATAAATCAACAACTCACATAAATACACAATGCAATACAAAGGGTGTCCATAAGCACCAAAATAATATTAATAAAGGAAAGAACAAAAATTCTAACTAATGATAAAATAGTTGGTCTCAAGTGGTGTAAACACCTAATTACATGTGACCTTTAGGTCAGGGTTAAAGAACCGACCTTAAATTTTATTAATAAAATATTAAATAAACCTACCTATAAAAGGTGTATAAAAGCCCAAGGAGCTATACAATAAATATTATATAAAATTTAAAAAAACTTCAAGTGAAGCTTAGCAACATATATTCCAAAAACTATATCCACACTCGATAACCTTTTTCTACCTTATCTAAGTCATCATCTATTTTGTACATTCAATATTTCCTTGAGAAGTCGAGGGATTACATGTAGATATTTGATTTTTATCTCTACAAGATACATGTGATACCACTACAACTAAATTATTGAAAGTGGAGTAACTTATTTTTTTCTTTATGATACCCTATGACACATACTAGTGAGGTTCACTCTATGTGATCTTCATTAGACCATGTGACACCTAGGAATTAGGTGTGGTCCATGTAATTGATTACAAAACTATGCTCCTTATAAGGTAGTTATATCAATCATATGTCTGGATTAATTATAGAGTTTTAATCTTAACAAAGTATTTAGTTCGATCACATGTTTGGATCATTACTCTATGTTTATTGTCGGTGCTTAAAAATTTACTGCACCTTAAGTTTGAATGTGTTGTATTTGCTACAACAATTATTCAACCTTGTCAACTTCCTTAACTATACTAGCATCATGAAACTAGTAGGAATATCAAATGTTATAGCATAGTGGTGAGGCTTCCCAACATGATATAGTGACATATTTTAAGGTCCAACATGTCTACAGTCATGACTTTGGGATAAAGTCATCATCATCAACTTCTCAGACAATAACATATACATGATGACATATTGGACTTTAGTTCTCAGTTAGTATGATAACATTCCATGATGACATCCTTTAGAAAGCATCCTCTAGATGGAACTATGAATTTGGCATCAACATAGCAGTATGATGGAACCCACGTGATGGTATGATGGTATGATCTCTAGACCACCACTTCTCTATACAATAACTGTAATCCAATATATGATGACTATCCTTAACAATAGTCATCAATGACATCTGCACTCCTTAATTACAACTTGCAACTAGTGTAATCAACTATGTATTCCAACCTACAATCAACTACCTTGACTATGCACAACTAATAATGTAATAAATTACTATCAACACACAAAAATCCAACTCATAAATTGAGAATTATTTGCATTGATAATCTACCTTAATGACATCTATAGATTATAGTAATGATATTCAAACTTACAATATGCTTCGTCAATAACAATAGCTTCTCACACCATAAAAAATATCTCTCATGTATCCTCTGTATGCATATCTATAACAATGAAGGGGGTATTTTTATAGTGTAGTCTTGGACATTATTAGAAATGGTTTTTAGGGCACATTACACATAAATCTTTCATTATTCCTACATACCTAAGATATAACACCAAATTTACAATATATTAAATTTTTAGGCACTTAACTATCACCACTATTACATGTATTTTATTTCAATTACATTTACATTTTCTTGGCATTTCATTTATATCAACTTAGTGTATATTGCACCTAAACCCAAAACTTCGTGCATAAACACTAAAACACTTAATCGTTTATGTAGACAATTTCGCTTATATTCCCACTTATGTCCAAAACTAGTACCTATATTTGTCCTCCTCTTTAAATTGGTCGATGCCCTTGTTAACTTCCTTATTTGTTCTGGTGGGGTTGAACTTGGCTATTGATGTTGTGGAACAAGTACTCCTAGTTATGCAATCTTTAGCTTCAATGCCTCCTTCTCGTCTTTGAGTCTCTTGGCATAATTAAAATACTTGGCCCATTCCAGACCATATTGATTGGATTTTTGTTCCATTATGCCAACTTTCTCAAGTTTTCCTCTCTTTTTATGAAGGCTTCATTCATAATTACCCATGTCATTTTTGCAAGTTGTTCATCTCTTTTTGCAATCAACTTATCTTTGTGTTCTAGATCCTTTATCTTGGCTTACAACAATTTCTCTCTGATTGAGCACTTAGATTTTAGTGGTGCTATTATTGTGTCTTGTTTCTCATTGAATTTGGTCTTTTCTTTAACTTCATTATTCTTCTCCTCAATCTCTTTGGACTTTTCCTCAAGCTATTGTTTCAACTTGACTAGTTCTACTTTGATGTCCTTGCTTATCTATCAAATATTAGCTTCTATTGCTTGCAACTTGTTAGCTTTATCTTCACCTACACTATGAAGATTTTTGATACCTGCAGCTAACTATTACACCAAGTATACCAAAAATTTGATCTTGGCATATGTCTAAAATAACTCTAGTGCCAATTCTATATATTGGACATTTGTTTCATTTTGTGGGTAAAGTATACTATGACTTCCATTAATATAAATATGGGTTGGCCTTCTATATAGTGTTTGGGTTTATTCTATAAATTCTTACACCCTAACCATGGTCTTAATATTACCAATTTCCAAATTCTAAAATTGCATTTGATGAATGCTAACAAGTCTCATCATCCATTCATCATCAGGGATCCAACTCACTAACTTGATTAGCTCATTCTCTATTATTAGTTATCATTTATCCACTTTCCAACACAGTCTACATTAAAATCCAATCTCAATCTATCAACAACTTTGGATAGCTTATGCAAGCATCTACATATGCATAAATGTGCTACCCCAACTCTAATGATTGCCTTAAATGTGGTACTTCTATTAGCACATGATCACTTGGATAATTCTATGTGTAATCATATATGGTTGTCTCCACCACATTATCTCCTCCCTACCCTAAAATATTTATGGGTTTCTTAGCTACTTTACCCTCTGCTATTGGATACTCCATAGTCTCATCCAATTTTTGTGTTTGTTTGTTGCTTTTTCCTCTCTTAAGAAACATATACTTCCTTAGGGATTTACTATCATTTGAGTATGATTTAGGTTTTTGTTGTGTTGGCACTATATCGTCTTTCATCAACTTATTTCCTTTCTTTAGTGTCTTAGATGGCTTTGTTTCTTTCCTTGCTCATTTCTCTTCTATTGTGGATGTAATATCAAAGTGCATCTTCACCTGCCCTAGAGGTGATGCACTTGGATCAAGTTGTTGAGCCTCTACTAAAATTTCAATTGCTCCAACTTGTTCATCTCCTATTGCATCCACTACTTCTTGGACCTCCCTATCCATGGCCACTATCTTCGAAAACTTTTCTTACTGAGCCTACATCTTTGTTGTGAATCTCTCTTCTCATTACCATAAATCATTCACCAATATGCAAATATTTCAACATGCAACCACAAATAAATTATACAATAATAATCCACATAATGAAATAGATATTGATAATACCCTTGAGGTAGGGCAACATCGTACAATGCTTCTTATTGGAAGGAAGCCACTTCTCATGACCCACCTCTTGGAAGACTTTTTATTTTGTTTGGACATATGTTTTGGATAGTTGTATTATGGATGAGATACTTGACTATGTGTTTATTGCTATGAAGACATATGTATGTTGTGGAAGATGTAAATATATCCTTAATTAAATGATAGACTATTTCATGTTTAGTTTGTAACTATATAGATTTTATGAAAGGATAAGATGTTGCTAATGGATTTCACTTTTGCAAGAATAGGTTTCCTAAGGTGGCAAAAAGAAATAACCACCAAGAAAGGAATGCCTAAGGGAAATTATGTGATGGGTAAATTGTCAAAATATTTGAGGAGGCAACATGGATAAATACCCCTTTCATGAAGATGCATAACATGATTTGCATAAGAAAGAAATATTATATTGTTTTGATAATATAGTTGCATAATAATTATTTATGAGGGAGTTGCATTGCAGTGAAAGAAATGAATGATTGTCTTATTGTATTTCTAGTATAATGAAGGAAGAACTAATAAGTTTGCAAAAGAGATAATGGAAGTGAAAGTTGTGTAATTATTATTATATTTTAATGCTTGACTCATAGACAAGTAATTAGTAGGAAACTATTAGTTTTTGTTTTGGAAACATGCTTGTAGTGGACCATTAATTAGATCTTCCGAGACATTAGCTAGAGTTTCACCCTTTGTGTGTAAAATGAGGGGTGTGTTTATGAGTATGGAGAGGAGTAAATTTTATCAAAATTCTAGCCAAAAAAGAAGTAATGGAAGCTATGGCAATAATGAAGGTCGGATAAGGAAAGTGCGAGGGGAAGGAGAACATAGCTTTGGGAAAATTGAGGAAAAGGTGAGAGGGAGTAGAATTCAAAGAAGAGCTTGGATGAAGAATCACGAATGAAATCTAGGTAATTTTGTAACTAGGTTAACTTGGGATGAATGATAATAGTTGGGGGAAATATACTCAATTTTCTTTTTATCAAACGATCTTTTTTTCTACGAACTTCGACTCCTATGTGTTGTGATTGATGATACTTTAGTTTACATTTTAGTTGGTAGGAAATTCGTTTGGCTTACCTCTATAGTGGTCGACTCTGATTAGATCCTGTGTCGACTCTATTGTTCTTGGGTTTGTCTTGAGAATAGAACATATGGGCATAGAGTTTTCTGCCTGTAACATGTAGAAGTGTTTGCTAAATAAAATGGGAATGGGAAAGAATCTAAAGGGTTCCTTTATGTTGTGGAAATAATTTAGGTAAACTCACTTGTGGTTGGGTTGTTCCACGAAGAAGCCGGAGTAAACTAGGTTCTTTGTATGTGTATCTAGAAAGGCCTATGACAATCCTTTCAATGGCTAGGAAAATAGTTTTAAATAGATTCACAGTTTTCCTATGTCTCTCTTTAACTTGTTATCTTTAAGTGTGTGAGTTGTATGAAGACATAGTTAGAAAAGATGATATGGGTCATTTTAATCTTTTGAGAAAATCTTAGTGTCACTGACGGTTAGTGTTGTCGATTTAGAGTAAAAGTTGGTTCAAAATTCTTTGTTTGAGTATCCAATGGAATGCATGACCTGGATATTTTGTTGTGTTATAGCTAAGCAAAGTGGAACCAATGTTGTTGTTTGATAGCGTAAATATTTAGAAAGCTATATATATGTATGTGTATAAACATCGTTGGTGCTTGCTGGATATTTATCTGTGTTCTTTGAAAGTGAATAAGAATATTTTATGGAACAATTATGTTATATTGTTCTTCCAAATTTATATGGATAAAAATTGCAATGGTTGATGTGAAATCTGATTTTTGGTATGTTTATAGAACATTTTTTGTTATATTGTTCTTCCAAATTTATATGGATAAAAATTGCAATGGTTGATGTGAAATATGATTTCCAGTATGTTTATAGAACAATTATGTTATATTGTTCTTCCAAATTTATATTGATGGAAATTGCAATGGTTGATGTAATATCCAATTTTAGTTGTTTATATCAGGATAAAAAAACAGTGGATGCTTATTGAATAAGAAACCAAAGTGCTATATTTGCTTGCTTGTGAAAGTAAATTTATATAACGCAATCTTGAAATTCCTTTTGGAAAAAAGTAGTATGTTATCCTATTGATTTCTATATAATTATGTGAAAAGAAAAATAGAATTTAGATATGATTTGTGGATTGAGAATTGCTTTTGAACCGTACCACAAAGGAATGTGGTTTGAGAATAAAGTTGCATACAGTGTGAGTGCAATACTTCTCATTTTGGAGTCATCTCAGATCCCAACACATAGGCATTCCTTTTTGGTGGTTATGATAGTAGTTGAGGTGGGCAGTGCCTCAAACAAGTTGGAATTAGTAGAGAGCGGTAATGGTATATTCTTCGCAGTTCGACGCCTCCAAGAAGAAGCTCTGACACATATCTTTAATTCAAAAAAGGATATGGTGTTGTAATCTCTGGCATTGCTAAAGGATGTTGGGTTGGATAATAGGATCAAAGTGAGTTGTGTGGCAAGCTTTTTGTTTGTCTTCGTAGCACAAATATCTATGTATTACTATGTCAACTATTATATTGTACATATATACGTAACTGGATGAGTTGTGGATCTTTGATGTCTCACTACGATAACATAATCAAAAGGATGTCATAATTATGAATTGGAAGTTGTACCAACGTTAATTTTACATAGAATTTTTGATAGATTAGATTTAGAAATTTGTTGCTTCTTCATTCTCGGATAAGTTCTAGATCGATTGATGTGGAGAGAATTTGGTTTTTGGCATGTCGTGGGAATCCCTTTTAATGTGTTTGTGATGGAACGGTGTTTGGATTCTATAGTTGGGTTATCCTTAAGGGAAAGCGTGAATCTATATCTTTTAGTTTCTAATGCCCTCATTGTGTATGTTGGGGGAAAGTTTTAATTGTGATAAAGCGAAGATACACTTAACAAAGTGTTGTGGCGGATGTCAAGGAATTAATGTTACCATTTCATAATCATCGCTTCACTTTTAAACTAATGAGTAAACTATTAAAGAAGCTAAGTAAAATCATTCAACAACAATTTTAATGGATTATAAGGATATTTTAGAAGAGGACATGCATAATTGTAAATCTCTTAACATGAGCGGTTAGCCCATCCGTTAGATGGGAGGGATAGCCGATGTGTAATACACTTACATAAGATGGACCTATATGTAGTGTGGTGTTAGCACGATCTTAACAATTGATTGGTTGAGAAATGAGCTAGCCTTTAGCTTAAAAGGATGTGATAGCTTTATTTGGATATTACTTAGTACTCATACATAAACAGAACTATGTATGTAGTAGAGATGGGTAAATCCTTAAGCCTAGTGTACTTACATTGAAAGACTAGTGTAAGTATAGGGATGGGTGAATCTTACACCTAGTGTACTTACTTGATAGACAAATGTAAGTATAGTGATGGGTGAATCCTTGCACATTGTGAACTTGCATTAATGGAAAAATGTAAGTAGAGAATGAGAGAATTATTGTCCTTAAAAAAAATTAGCACTCTTTTAAGTATGGTTTGTGATGGGTAGTGACACCACTCCATAATATATTCAGCTCGATGAGCTAATATTTTTACAATAATACTTCATACATCCCTCTTACAATGGAGGTACATCTCTCTTTATACAAGAGTGTGATGGTTCACCTTCCATGAGTTACAAAGTGCATAATAATATGATAATATTCCTTGCAATTACATATGACAATATTCCCTAGTGATTACATATATGATTCTATGACATACCTATTTCTAATTTGACATATGGCCTTCCTTACTCAATAGTTAATTTATGGCTCATACCAAAATACAATACAATATTAAATTATTAAGTACCTCTTTTGGGTACATATCATTCCATACCCCTTATAAAATGTTTCATCCCTGAAACATTAGAAGATGCTAAATAATAGGATCTTCTGAGCCATGTGGAGTATTGGTACCAATCTCGATCATCCATCCATCCTAGCAAAACTTTGACTAGTGGTGTTCCTTGTTTATGTTGATATGCCTTGATGCCATTTGAATATACATAATTAAACCTTGGATTTCGTTATGTCCATTATAGCCCCTTTGTTGCTTAGTGTTTGGTCTCCATGATTGTTGCCTCTCATGGCGATGTGGATGGCGATATAGTCCAACCTTAGCCCTATGTGCTACTTTCTTTGATTGTTCCTCTATTTTATGATATTTTTTCATGCTCCCATCCATTAATTCTTCCCTTACTTTTACTTTCTTGATTTATGTTATTGCCTCCTGAGATTCTATTTTAGGTTCTTTTTTTTGTTCTTCACTTTGTTCCTCTACAATAACTACTTATTTTTCCTTACATTGAGAAATATCTTGTAATGTTATCTTCTTCTTTTGATACCATAACTTCATGAATTTCTTTTACACATTAATGTTAATAGTACCCAAAGAATGCAACCAAATATAACCAAGAACAATATCTACATCATTTATCTCAATAGCATGAAAATTTAAATGTAAAACATATGTATCCATGGTGAGCTTCAAATCTTCAAAAATTTGAATATTTTGACCCTTAAGTTGTACGTCTTTGATTTTCTTTTCTCGGACGTGCAACTTCTTAGTCAAAGACATTGATAAAATTATATTTGTTGCTAGGGTTAATGGAAATAATAATTTTTTATTTTGAAAGCAACCTTGAACTTGCAAAATATATTTTTCTCAAATTTTTTTTCTTGATCTGCATGATCTGACACAAAATATGCGCTTCCTTTAAAATTATATTGTTTTGGCTCAAACAATTCTTCCTTATCACTGCTTGTATTATTTATCACAAAAGATGTGCTTCCTTTCGCTTGTATATTATTATCCTTATGGTTTGCTTTCATCAATTCATTGAAATCTTTATAATCTTGTCACAAGACTCTTATCTATTCAATTATTTTTCTCATGCTCTCCATGACCTCAACCCATTAAAAAATTTCCATAACTAGGATTTTAAATAATGGAAAATTCTTGCAAATAAATTTTTTGGTATCTCATCTATTTCTCTTTTCAAACAATTAAATTTGCAGGTTTTCTTCAAAACAAAACAAACAACAACTAATTTGTTTACCTAGATTGAGAGTTGTGAATTTTTCTTTTGCATGAATTTTTCATGCAGCCCCAAAAACAACACCCAAAGCCCAAATTTTTTTTTGGTAAGTTAATAATTTATTAAAGGGGCATTTGAAAGGCACCCCAACGCCTTGAAACAACAAGAAGAGACATGAAGCAAAAAATGCAGAGAATCCACAAAGAAAAGAAAGAAAAGAGGATGCTAAAAAGGGACAAAATGCATACTTAGAAAGAGAGGAAGAAAATAGAATTCATTACAACAAAACCAAAAGTAAGGGAACCCCACAGAGCCAACAATATGCGTCAGGAAAGAATCACTGCATAGGAGGTGCTTCAGTAGATGCAACAGTGATTTCCAGTTCGTCTTTCTTGACATCAACCTTAAATTCATCCTTAGGAGCATCCTTAAATACCTCCTTAGGGATTTCAATGACTTCATCCTCTTTAGCATCCTCATTAATATCATAAATCCCAATAACAGCAGAGATAGAAAGACCGTCCTTATCATATGTGTCACATAAAAATAGTAAATTTAGGGTGTTTATTTGATCCTTCAGTTGAGCAATGCCCTTCCCAAGAGCAACATAAGTTGTCTCTAGGTGAACAATGGTAGCGGAAGAAGACTGAATGACAAGTTTGTGCAGGTATTTCTCAACTACATCAGGTGAATCAGACCTAGACTTACTATCCTTCTTGCCCTTCTCAGGAGTAGGAGTTTCTTTGAATTTGAGCCTTTGGGAATAGCGTGTGGGAGTATTTTCAACCTTGACTTTTTTCTTAGCATTGAAGACTGGCTAGGGTTTTTCAGATTTACCCTTTCTTTTAGCACCTTTGGATTTAGGGCTAGGAGTGTGAGAGGACTCCTCTTCAACATTTTCACGGACAGTAATGTTTCCTTTGGGGAATTTCTGAAGCAAATAGCCATACAAATTTTTAAATAATCCTTGATGGGAAGGCCAACCTTCCTCTTTCTTAGCATGAGTGGACGTAATGGAATAGTCCATGGACCAGTATAAAAACTTAGGGATATTAAGCATTTTGGCATCTCTAAAATGATTAACAAAGGACAGATGAAAGCTACACAACTATGACTCAGGATCATCAACAGTCAGATACTGCATGATGGGTTTCAACAATTCCTTCCAAGGAGTAGATAGGTCTTTGTGAAACAAACATTTTTTGTGAAGCTTCCGTAGCGACGAGGATGGTTCGAAGTGGGTAAGCTCTACTTCCCAGTTATGCTTGTTCCTACCCACCACACGTCCTTCAAGAACCTGCCTAGTAAGCTCAACAAGGATTTTCACAATAATATGGAAATCTACTCCATGTATGATGACAACGCCATCCTCCCAAGTTGAAGCGAAAGCCATGCTAGCATCCCAATCAGTTCCAGAAAACATTTTGAAAAAGGGGATCAGACCACATTTATCTTTGAGAATTGCTTCAGAAATAACATCAATGGAAAAGGTGTCAGGCTCGACATAGGTCATTTTGACATCCTTCATGGAGAAAAAATAGGGGTAAATAGCAAGGATATAGAGAGGCAGGTACAAGGCTAACAGTGAGAGGTAAGAGTGTCAATTGGATTTAAAAAACCTCTTTACGACATGAGACGACGAAGGACAAAATTACGGTAAGCAAAAAAGGTAAAAATTTTGGGAAAGGATAACGACCAAACCAGAGGAGCCAATTGGCTATGAATTTGATCGAGGAGGATTACCCATAGCCAAAATTGCAACAACTATAACTCCCTCAATACTTAATAAAATTTATCAATTGAGTAGTCATTTTTGTAGTACTAAAAATAACCTACATGCTAGTGCAAAAAGATTTTGAAAATGACTCCTAAACAAAATAATAGGAATTTTTTATTTTTTGAAAAACATTAGTGTAGCAAAAAATAGCCTCAACAACCCAACTATAAACAATTGTAACTCTCTCAATACTTATCATAATTTCACAAGTGAGTAGTTATTTTTATAGTACTCAAAATAACCTACATGTTGGTGCCAAAATCTTCTAAAAATGACTACTAAAAAAATTAATACGAATTTTTTTATTTTGAAAAACAATTTGCAAGGTCAAAAAATAACACATATAACCCAACTTCAAACAACCATAACTGTAACAACCCACATTACCAATCAAACCTGAGATATAATTTTTTTTGTTCATATCTATCATGTTATTTACAACCAAGTATGTTTGCATCAACACCATGCAGGGAAGGAAGTAACTGATAAAATTATGATATGGTCAGTGTCAACTCTCGCAATAGGAGTGACCTACTCATAGCCAACATTATATCCCATAATTATATATATGATTCCTTGGTTTAACTGTTTCTACCTCTTCTTTTCTTAGGAAGTTTAGTTACTTAATCTATTGAATGTCATTTCAATATTTACTTCCTAATTCCATTATTTGCAGTGGAATATCATGCATGTATTATTTAAATAATACATAAAGGTTAATTTATTTACATCAAGACTTTCACTTGATTTAAAGTATAAACCATGCATCATAATAAAGTGCCATTCATTGGAAATCACAAAGGCATCAAATGTTACAATCACTAGCATAATCAAAATCTATTTTCATCCATAGAACATTACTTTTTAACCAAATATTACATCATACAAGGTTTTAGTAATCACTTTACAAGAATGTATATTCATCATTTTATTGGAAAGCAAATGAGATTTACTTCTTCATCATATTCAATATTCGCGATCTAGCTAATCATAATAGAAAATAAGTAAACATCCATGCATAACAATAATTGCAAACAACAAAATAGAGTTTACACAACATATACCCTGGGAACCCTCACGGGGAATAAACCCAACCTCCAAAATATGTTTCTCCTCTCATTTCATAAACTTAAATTGTCATAAATACAAATATAGAAAGGCATCCCACGGATCCTTTTCTAAATCAAATATGTAATTAAAGGAACCAACTTGTTCCTTGTTTTAATTATGATGCAATTAAGGAAATGCCACATTTCCTTTCTCTAAGCCATCAATGCAATAAATAAGAATCTCACAAATTCTTATATCTACATGTTTATGAATGATCATTGGTTACATATTAAGGAGCAAAATTATTAATTATCGAGAGGGAACCCCATAATTCCCTCGAGAATGAAACCCACATTCATTCTCCAACCTAGATACCATTATTTCATTAAATCAATAGGATCCAGTAATTATCTAAGGTTTTTCATAACATATGGAGAGATCCCATACTCTCTCCAAGATTAGATCCCATACCTAATATTCCCATATTCATTCACATTTCACAACTTAGACAATTTTCACCATATTGTTGTTTGATCATAGTCATATTAGGATCATCCATATGGTTATACTAGAATCCCTAAAAATTATTGCCTCTTAGTCTATCCAACAAGATCACACCTTAATCACAAATCAACCTTGTAATCTATCACCTAAGATTACATATTTAACTCCAATCAACATTGTAATATTATCACACAATATTACACCTTTGAACTCAAATCAACCTTGTAATATTACACCTTTGAACTCAAAGTCAACCTTGTAATCTATCACACAAGATTATACCTTTGAACTCAAATCAACCATGTAACCTTATCACACAATATTACACCTTTGAACTCAAAACAACCTTGTAATCTATCACACAATATTACACCTTTAAGCACAAGTGATCCTTGTAATCCATTAAACAAGATTACATCTCAATCACAAATAATCCTTGTAATCCATTAAGAAAGATTACACCTTTAACTCCCATCAACCTTGTAATCTTTTCACACAATATTACACCATAAAACAACCTTGTAATCTATCATGCAAGATTACATCTTAATCACAAAACGACCTTGGTATCTATGAAACAAGGCTACACATAAATTAAACACAAGTTTACTTTTTGATCTATCAAGAAAGACCATATTTTAAACACCATTCAACCTTTATCAATCATAGACTTGTCTTGAAATCTATTATACAAGGATTATGTCTATTTTAGACATTTGACTTGTAAATCTATTATACAAGGATTATGTCTATTTTAGACATTTGACTTGTAAATCTATTATACAAGGATTATGTCTATTTTAGACATTTGACTTGTAATCTTACTAAGATAATATTACATCATTTCTTACATATCCACCTTAGAGACACCATTAAAATATTCTCATTTGAACATCCAAAGGTTAAAGGTTAAGCTCCTTTAATCCGGTTTAATGATTTAATCCCTTTTTACATATCCACCATAGAGACACCATTAAAATATTCTCATTTGAACATCCAAAGGTTAAAGGTTAAGCTCCTTTAATCCGGTTTAATGATTTAATCCCTTTTTCTTCGATTCAACCTCCATGAAATAACCCCCTAACCAAAAAGAATATTGGGCCTATGGCCACACTTGCACCCCATTGGTCGTTTTGTCTAAGGTGACGACCGATTTATAACAGTCATATCATAAAACCCACCTAATTTATTCTATGACGACTAATGGTCACATAGCCGAACATGCTTTGTTCAACGTCCAGTAATGGTCACACATTGAAATTTGTTTAGAAGATGGCTTGATGACATACCCGACCAAGGTGGTTTTAGAAGCTTGGGATATGGGCGCAACTAGTGATAAACTTAATTAATAAAAATTCAAACCTTGGATATGGGCACAACTAGCGATAAACTTAATTAGTGGCATCCGCCAAGACTTGGTCAACGTTAAATAAAGCCTGCCCTCATTGGCTTTCGTAGTTAAGCCAACCCCAACTAGAAATAGCTGATCATTAGTCTCATAGAGGAGCATGCCCACTAAGGGGCGGACATGATACTCATGCAGGTGAATCCATTTTAGACTTCCAACTTTTACCCACATACCCCATATGGGATAATAGTGCGGGTGGCTCAGACGGGTCCGCCTCCCGTTCGCTCCTTCCATAGTGCGGTGGTGCTGCTTGAAGATAACAGTGGATGAAACCCTTCAGTCCCCATGCTGGCCAATGACATGGAACTAGTGTTGCGGGAAACAAGGAGGGGTGGAAATAGTTAATTACAGAGTATTAACCCCTAAATTTACAAAGGATTGTTCTGGGCAATGTCATAAAAAAAAGGAAAAAATACCAGAATACCTTGGTCCCTCACATTCGACAATGAAGACTCCTATTTAGACCTTTCACAGGCACATTTGGGGGTAAAATGATTTCTAACAAGCGTTTAATCACCTTGACTCCACAGTGCCAAGGATAACATTCGTAATAGGGTGTATGTCTCCAGTTTCTTCTGTGTAGCTCATCAAGAACTAAGAACTCATCACAATGCCGACATGAGCAGATTATTTTCTCCAGGTTTTGGCCTGGCAGCGCCTATTACCTGGTCTGAGAAAAGAGTACGACATCGAGGGTCTTACGTCGATAGTAGACACCAGGGTAACCAGCGCAGTAATAAACCCATTTGATAAATGTTCTTTCAGAGTGCCATTGCACAAAATTTGACCAGGAGGTCCAATATGGGGATTGGCTGATACGTCTCATGTAGATGTCTACAACAGTCCTTAAACATGATTCAAAGGCATACAACATTTTCTGCATGCTATGGGGTCGTTACGTGATCCAGGTCTTACCTACTCCTTACCAAAAGCTAATCCAAGCCGATTGTGGGTCTCTCACGAGTGCCATCAACGCTGACAACGTTCATGAATAGACAACTGAGGCGATTTCCAAACAGTAAATCGCCACTGCAATTAAAAATTCGTAGATGCTCTAAGGGAAGCAGAGCAGTACAGTTACAAATCGATATAGAATCCTTCCATTTGTTTTTGAAATAAAATCGGATAGGTAGGTTTTAGTGGTACTTCATTTACCCATGATGCATGGTGGGCATTTTTTCCACATGCTTCGTACTACAATTGGAGAGCAAAATAAAATTTCCCATGCGCCAAAGGGTAGTGATCACCGATGGTGGTCGTAGAGATTAAGACGACGTCATAGGCTTGCGATAACAATTGCTTTCGACGACAGAGAATTAAATTAGTTCCTTATTGAGGTGTAGAAAGAGTTTAGTCCATCCGAGGACCTTTAGGTCTCATTCCATTCCATTCCTAAACGTCGTCGACTTAAATTAGTTCCCTATTGAGGTGTAGAAAGAGTTTAGTCCATCCGAGGACCTTTAGGTTTCATTCCTTTCCATTCCTAAACAATGAGTCTCATTCCTAAACTTCCTAAACAAATGATTGGAGGCCTTAAACAATGAGTCTCATTCCTAAACTTCCTAAACAAATGACTGGAGGCCTTACTTGATCAAGCATGGCTCTCTAGATAGGCCTTACTTGATCAAGCATATGGCTCCCTATTGAGGTGTAGGCTGAGGTGTAGGCCTTACTTGATCAAGCATGCCTCTTTAGATAGGCCTTACTTGATCAAGCATGCCTCCCTATTGAGGTGTAGAAAGAGTTTAGTCCATCCGAGGACCTTTAGGTCTCATCCCATCCCATTCCTAAACAATGAGTCTCATTCCTAAACTTCCTAAACAAATGACTTAAACTTCTTAAACAAATGACTGTAGGCCTTACTTGATCAAGCATGGCTCTGTAGGCCTTACTTGATCAAGCATGGCTCTCTAGATAGGCCTTACTTGATCAAGCATATGGCTCCCTATTGAGGTGTAGGCCTTACTTGATCAAGCATGGCTCTCTAGTTACTTGATCAAGCATGGCCTCCCTATTGAGGTGTAGAAAGAGTTTAGTCCATCCGAGGACCTTTAGGTCTCATTCCATTCCATTCCTAAACAATGAGTCTCATTCCTAAACTTCCTAAACAAATGACTTAAACTTCCTAAACAAATGACTGTAGGCCTTACTTGATCAAGCATGGCTCTCTAGATAGGCCTTACTTGATCAAGCATGGCTCTCTAGATTGTAGATAGAGTTTAGTACTTAAGGATCAACCTTGCGAGATTGTAGGTCAACGCAAGGAACAAATGACTTACAGGTCTCATTCCTTGACTGTAAGAGACCTAAACTTCCTAAACAAATGACTGTAGGCCTTACTTGATCAAGCATGGCTCTCTAGATTGTAGATAGAGTTTAGTACTTAAGGATCAACCTTGCGAGATTGTAGGTCAACGCAAGGATCAAGCATGGCTCTCTAGATTGTAGATAGAGTTTAGTACTTAAGGATCAAAGTACTAAACTCTATCTACAATCTAGAGAGCCATGCTTGATCCTTGCGTTGACCTACAATCTAGAGAGCCATGCTTGATCCTTGCATTGGTTGATCCTCTCTAGATTGTAGGTCAACACAAGGATCAAGCATGGCTCTCTAGATTGTAGATAGAGTTTAGTACTTAAGGATCAACCAACGCAAGGATCAAGCATGGCTCTCTAGATTGTAGATAGAGTTTAGTACTTTGATCAACTCTCTAGATTGTAGATAGAGTTTAGTCCTTTAGGTCTCCTCATTCCTAAACAACAATTTCACTGACTGTAGGCCATACAGGACCTTAACAACAATTTCACTGACTGTAGGCCTTACAGGACCTTTAGGTCTCATTCCTAAACAAATGACTGTAGGCCTTACTTGGGGTCGAACACAAGGATCAAGCATGGCTCTCTAGATTGTAGATAGAGTTTAGTACTTGATCAGCTCTCTAGATTGTAGATAGATTTTAGTCCTTTAGGTCTCCTCATTCCTAAACAACAATTTCACCTTTAGGTCTCATTCCATTCCTAAACAATGACTGTAGGCCTTACATTCCATTCCTAAACAATGACTGTAGGCCTTACAGGACCTTTAGGTCTCATTCCTAAACAAATGACTGTAGGCCTTACTTGGGGTCGAACGCAAGGATCAAGCATGGCTCTCTAGATTGTAGATAGAGTTTAGTCCATCACAGGGCCTTTAGGTCTCATTCCTAAACAATGACTTTAGGCCTTACTTGGGGTCGAACGCAAGGATCAAGCATGGCTCTCTAGATAGTCGAAGACGGTAATATAGCATTATATCAGGGATTCTAGTTAGGGATAAAATCTTACATCAATATAGCATTATATCACTAAATAGTCGAAGACGGTAATATAGCATTATATCAGGGATTCTAGTTAGGGATAAAATCTTACATCAATATAAGCATTATATCAGGGAACGCAAGGATCAAGCATGGCTCTCTAGATAGTCGAAGATGGTAATATAGCATTATATCAGGGATTCTAGTTAGGGATAAAATCTTACATCAATATAAGCATTATATTAGGGAACGCAAGGATCAAGCATGACTCTCTAGATAGTCGAAGACGGTAATATAGAATTATATTAGGGATTCTAGTTAGGGATAAAATCTTACATCAATATAGCATTATATCACAGAACGCAAGGATCAAGCATGGCTCTCTAGATAGTCGAAGACGGTAATATAGCATTATATCAGGGATTCTAGTTAGGGATAAAATCTTACATCAATATAGCATTATATCAAGAAGGGATAAAATCTTACATCAAATCACAACATCATAAATGATGATAAGGGATAAAATCTTACATCAAATCACAACATCATAAATGATGATATTTATGCTCCATTCATACCGATGGCTCTAAAGAATTAAATTCATACCGATGGCTCTACACCAAAAATTAATTATAAAGAATTAAATTCATACCGATGGCTCTACACCAAAAAATAATTATAAAGAATAATTAATCAGGAAGAGATTGAATAAGTCCAACCAGAAAGGGTCTTCCTCCTTCTCAGGTGGATCAAGCATGGCTCTCTAGATAGTCGACGAAGAAAATATAGCATGCATTATATCAGGGATTCTAGTAAGATTCCATTTTACCATTCGAAAATTAGGGACAAGACAAGAGAGGGTAAGGTGGGAGTACTTTGCCCATTTTTGGTCTTCTCTTTTTCTCCCAAGTGCACCTGCAATGCCTACAACATTACTATTCATGTGGAATGGAGAATAGTTCATCCACTAGACAAATATGTACACTTTTATTATTTAAATATGACCTTGGAGAATGGTTCATCCACTAGTCAAATATGTACATATTTTATTTATTAATTTATAGCCTTGTCCTTTTTGGGCCCAATTAAAAATTGGATAAATCTTTGTGGACACTTAATTGTAAATAATTAGGTTCAATATAATAAGTTACTTTTGTGAAAGATAATTTCCCCAAATTAATATTTTTGCAAAAGCCTTATTTTATTTTCCCCAAAACCTTACCAAAATCCCAATTGTTTTCTAAAACTCTCCAAATTAACTTGGTAGGGTGTAGCTAGTTTTTAATTAGGGATTTTATAGAATGATTAGGGTTTATCATCCCCTAGATTTTATTAATTAAATCCCTTTTTATTAATGCTTGTCAGCATTAGTAAGGCTTGGTAAATGCTAAAATGTAAGTATTAATTGATCCTCTAGATCAATTAATGTTTTCTAGGAAGTCCAATGGGTGGGCTGTTACATACTCCCCCCTTGGATTAAACACAGTCCCTTGTGTTTCTCATTAGTTCCTAGCTTAGTTAGTGCAAAAATTAATAAAATCAGCATTAGTCCTTTACAAATAAAATAGAATCATTATCCTTTTCCTTATTTCCAATGTCTCGATCCTGATGGTAAGCAATATCTTCCATTCACAAAAGTACTTGGACTTGCAAAAGTGCAAACTATCAGCAGTATCATGTTCTTAAAGTAATAAAAAATTCATATTGCATCAATAATAAGTATTGAAAACATCATCAACACACAGTTTTCGTCATCACAACAAAGCATCAAGCATCTATCACAACATATTTAATGATAGTAAAATACTACAACAAGAGAATATTTCCATAGAAATGACATGAATTCATGTTTTTATAATAGATTAGACTCAATTTGTCTAATTAAATGCATCAAAACTCTTACAAAGGAGTATCACACTATACCTTAATAGCTCCTTGTTATGAGTTAACATAGGTTCCATCAAATACAAAGATATAATTTTCATACTTCTTCCTTCAAGATACCCATATATCTTGAATCCATCTTGGAAAACCCATTTGCCACCATCTTGGCAAGTCCATTTGCCACCACCTGTGCATCACTCTTGATGTTCCTTGGTACCCATTTTCAATCAGTCTATTGCAATATTTGTATCTCAAGAGACACAAATGTCAAGTGCATTCCTCAAAAGAGTCTAAGGTACACCGCTTAAGACCCATAGAACGTGGAGGGTTCACTTAGCTCTTCCACTTTGATTCACCAGTGGTTCAATAGTGGGAGGAGAAGAACTTGAACATGTGTAGTCTCTGAGTAACAAAATCCAATAGCAATGATTGTATTTACTATGCTTATGATGCCATATAGATATTCATGGTCACACTTACCCCTGGTAAGGTGCCATGCAAAAGTTTCATTTTCTTTCCATGTATTCCAATCATACTATCACTCATCGATACTACTTATGACCACTCTTACCTCATGTAAGGTTTCATAACAATCATACTATCACTCATTGATAGTACTTATGACCACACTTACTCCATGTAAGGTGTCATAACAATCATACTATCACTCACCGATAGTACCTATGACCACACTTACTCTATGTAAGGTGTCATAACAATCATTAGAACATGATTTCTTCTATGTTAAGAGGGAATCCCGCACTTTTCTCTAAGTATAGATTCCTCATCTATATGTCCTAATATTGTTCCCATCTTAAGATTTTTCATGTCTAACCTTGTTTAATTAAATTAGTTTTAAATCCTAATAAGATTTTATTTTATTAAGTTTGTTAGACTTATATACAGATGCGTCTCGAAATACCTCACCTTACAATCCAAAATATTCCTCTTGAGGCTTAGTCACTGCAGACGACATTCAAGCGATTAACATGTCGGATAGGGCACTTATTTTTTTTGGATAGTTGTAATAAGTTGTAATAATTTTCAGAAATCCAATGCATTTGAATGTATTAATGGAGAGATGTCCTTCAAGGTCCAAAAGAAATGAAGAGAATGAGTTTCATAAAAAACTTGAACGAAATCGCCAGAAAATCTTATGTATTGACGTTCGCCCTTCCTTAGGGGTGAACGTCCCTTTCGCCCTTCCTAGGGGCGAATCACTTTTGGAAAGCAGAATGGCAAAAATTAAAAAAGTGACAAATTGCGTTCGCCCTTCCTTAGGGGTGAACGTGTCGTTCGCCCTTTCTAGGGGTGAACGTGCCTGACAATTTGCGTTCGCCCTCCCTTAGGGGTGAACGTGTTGTTCGCCCTTTCTAGGGGTGAACGTGCCTTGGCATCGCCTTGAGGGGTCGCGCGCCCGAATGAAATTACGTTCGCCCTAGTCGAGGGGCGAACACACCGTTCGCCTCTCCTATGGGTGAACCACCTAGCGACGATGGAAAATCATGTTCGCCTTCCCTTAGGGGTGAACGTGTCGTTCGCCCTTGAATTGGGTGAACCTGTTTGTATCAAGATCACGCGCGTCTGAAGGGGTGAAACTGACGTTGGGCGAAGATAAATCGAATGAATGGGACTTTGGTCAAGATGTTGAATTTGGCATTAAATGAAGGGCACTCTCAGTTACTCCATTTTGTGGATCACGAAGAGGAAGGCGAAGGGAAACGAGCCTTCATGATTTCCAATGTATCAGAGGCGATCCGAAGAATTTAATATTTTCTCCTAACAGGCGCACCTCCGTCCGAAGTTTGGATTTTCAAGAATTTGTTCCCCTGGCGAATGGATTTTCCAAGAATTCAAGGAGGATTTTGCTGATTTTGTCTTTGATTCCCAGACATTCTTCCCCCATATGTATTAAATGAAAGAGGCGAAAACCTCTATAAATACTAGGTAAATTTCATTGTAAAGAGGGAGTTAGACATTTTGCGAGAGATTCCCTTAAGCTCTCTACATTAATAGAAGGCATCAGACTTCTGAATTTGTGAGCGGTCTTGTGTATAATTATTTTTTGCGTAGTGTGCTTCTATTTCCATTCGCCTATCTAATTTGCTGTTGAATTTAAATTTTGTCATTGGATTTAAAGTTGCTAAGGAGAAAGCGAATGTTGGAGTACCATTTTGATAGTTATTATGGCAATATTGTGAGCTTGTTCTATTTTGTTTCCTTTCATGAATGCTAATTTGTGCTTGGGTTTTTCCTGCTAGTTAGTCTAACACCAATCCTGCACTTCGGCTTGTGGCCATATTTCCCATTTCTTTCTGTTATTTCTAATTTCTTTCCTGCATCTCTAGTCTTTTATCATTGTAGGATTTAGTTTGGGAACCAACCCTCTCTGGAGATTGGCACGGAGGACATCTCTTTCCTCCGGCCTTTCAATGTTGGTCGTATCTAGGGTGCACAAACGCAGTGTTTGTATGATTAGGCAGATATTTGACCAACAATTTTTGGCACGCCCGATGGGACATTTAAGGTTCCACTTCCAGTGGCATTAGGTTTGGTGTTCGCCTTCCTACTTGAGATTAGAACATCTGGTGACTCAATTTTTACCCAGAACTCCGTAAGCGTGAGGACGACGAAAGTTGTTTCTCATGAATACAAGATCAAAAGCCAAAAATCCTGATAATCAGATTAGATTTTATGAACTAGACATTCAAAGGCTAGGAGAGCATCCTCAAATAGCCACTTTTCGATGAACATCTTCACTTCCTCATATCTCATCCATACCATCTATTTCATCTTCCCAGTTAGCTGGTGTGTTTTCTGCCCTTGTAAGTCCTGTAAGCACTACCACTAGTTTCCCTCAGCCTCCGCCTAGTACAACCGCTAACGTCCTGAGGCCTACTCCTCATATTCCCATCCACATGGCTCAGAATCCTCCACCACATCAACAACTTCCAAGGCAGTTTTCGGCTTGGAATAGCTCAGGAGCACTGAATTTGTAGGCACAAAATCTCGTACCTCAAGCTGCTCTGAAGGCTTTACCCACATATGATGGTACTGGAAAAATTGCATATGAGCATATCCAAGATGTAGCCTCTCTTGCAACTATTCATGATATAACTGATGAGGATGTGATGATAAAACTTTTGGTCCTATCATTAAGAGGGAAATTGTTGTATTGGTACCGATCTTTGCAGTCGGGTACCATCACCTCATGGGATCAATTGGCAGAGTTGTTGATTAAGAATTTCCATGAACAAGCTGATCCATATTCTCTGTTGCACCAGTTCACCTCAATCCAAAGACATCCACAAGAGGAACTTGTAGATTTCAACGTCCGATTTACGCGTAGTTGGTAGAGGGTCCCAGATGGGTTACGACCAACTCATGAGCAAGCAACATTTTATTATCTTTGAGCACTCAGTACCGATATTGGTATGGCAGTGTGCTAGGCCAATGTGACTACATTCCTGGATCTCTATACACAAGCTCAAAAGGTCGAGTCAGATTTGATTGTTGTAGGTAGGCTTCCTCCGAAGGCGACGATGCCTATCCTCCCTGATCTACCATAGTATCTTTACTCTAATGCATTTTTGTAGCCTATGTCATCGATGTATCCTATCCCTTCATGGAATTCGGGCTCCCCTCAAGTAGCTCCTATCCCTATTCCACAGTCATCTGCTATGAGCTTTCCATAATTTCTTATCCCATCAGTAACATCACAACCTTCATCCATTTCTTTTCCAACATGCCAGCACCCCCAATGCCTTTACCATTACTTGCACCTCCAACGCCCTTGTCGTTGCTAGTGCCAACTCCGTCACCCAATACAGATCCTCTCACGACCTTGTTACAAGAAGTAAAATCCAATAATGCGGCTTTAAGGATGATATCTAATGAGCTTACTACTATGAGGAAGAAGCAGGCTGAGGCTGAGTTTCGATCAAGAAGGTTTCAGACTCCACCAATAACCCGAGAACAAGTATCTACCAACAAGGGACCCGAGAAAAACACCATGATCCAAGCAAATGATGAGAGTAACGTATCCGAAAGGACATATTGGTGTTCTACATGTAATGATCCTCATGGTGAAGATACATGTATGGTACATCTCTAAACTATGTTTAACAAAAAAAATTCTTCGGGGGGAAGTCAACATGATTCGAGAGGTGGGGTGTTTTTTTTTGGGGCCCCCCCCGGGGAGGTTTCCCCCCCTCCCGGGGGAGAAGGGGGGGGGGTGGGCTCCCCCCCCCCCCCTCTTTGAACCCAAAAAAACCCCCCCCAAAACAAACAAAAAAAAAAAAAAAAAAAAAAAAAAAAAAAAAAAAACCCCCCCCCCCCCCCCCCCCCCCCCCCCCCCCCCCCTCCCAAAAAAAAAAAAAAAAAAAAAAAAAAAAAAAAAAAAAAAAAAGAAAAAAGCCGCCCCTAAAATAGAAGAAAAGGTCTCACCTGCTCGTGGCTATAGTATCATGGAAGAAATGAAGAAAATCCCAGCAAGGATTAGCTTGTATGATGCATTGCAATTACCTGGGCAGATTGATTTATTGCAAGAATCTCTGAAGACCGCCAAAGATCAAAAGAAAGATCATTTACAAATAGTCTTGGCTCAAGCGCTCCCCACTTCAGCGATAGGTAAGAATCGGCCTCCCCCATTTTACTTATCCTTGAGGATGGAAGGGTGGATCGTGCATAATTGTATGATCGATTCTGGTGCTGCCACTACTATCATGCCAAAGGCAGTATGCGAAGTAATGGGAATGGAATATACAAGAAGCAGCCCAGGGGTTTTACAATTGGATGGTACGCCAGTTAAGACTATTGGAGTAATCAAGGACATTCCAATAGTGCTCCATAGCATGCCGTAGATTACCATCATCCAGGAAGTGGTGGTTGTTGATTTAGAGCCCTACTTTAGCATGTGCCTTTCAAGAGAATTCACAGCTAAGCTGGGAGGTTATCTTTCCCTAGATTATTCACATCTGGAGATTCCGTTCAAAGGTAGGTGAATTCGCATTCATAATGAGAAGCCCTCCCCTTTTCATATTGAAAAGATAGAGGAGGCAGAACAAGTCCCAGGCGTGGTGAACATGATGACCGAAGAATTGGAAGAGGTTGGCTTGGTTGAAGAAGTACCCCAGGAGCTTGGCCTGGAAGATGAGTTTTTGCTAACATATTTCAATGCTATGATTGAAATGGATATTGGTTGTTATTCAATTCAGAAGACGGAGAAGTCCCAAGAGCAAGTCCTTGAATCCCTAGAACCTATTTCGCATCAGTTATGGAAGTTGTTCTTTGATGGCGCTCGATGTAAGAATGGTGCGGGAGCAGGTGTTGTGTTGATCTCCCCTGAAGGCATACAAAAAACTTACTCCTACAGATTGACCTGGAGCTATACAAATAATGCGGCTGAATATGAAGCGTTATGCCTTGGTTTAAAAAAGGCTAAAAAGTTAGGAATCGAACAACTACAAATTTTTGGTGATTTTGAGCTTATTGTTAATCAAGTTACAAATAGATGTGTATCAAAGCAACATTACTTGAAGGCTTATCGCAACAGAGTATGGGATCTCTTGGAAGCATTTAAAGCTTTGAATATTAAGGCAATTCCTCGAGAACAAAATAGACATGCTGACATTTTAGCTTCCTTGGGCGCTAATTATTCTCCTATTGAGCAAGTGGTTCGCAAGCCCAAGATAGTAAGGGTGATTTACAGACCTTCCATTCTAGATAAGAACCTCTATTGGTAGGTGTTTGATAATGATGAGAAAATAGTGAATTTTTTGCTAAAAGAAGCTGCCAAGCATAGAAGATAGGATTCTTGTGGAAGAAGAAAAGGAAGGAATGATTCAGTTAAAGAATAATCACATTCCTAGAGGTTTGATTTCACTAGAGAGTTTATTTGATCAAAGTGATAGGGCTGATAAACATAGGATTAAGGTGGATGCTAAGGAATTCAGAGAATTGTAGTTGGAGCCAGGAAAAGTGATCAAGATTGGTACTGATTGCGAATCAGATGAGATTGAAGGCATTAGAAATTTGTGCTTCGAATATCCAGACATAGTAGCATGGAGTTATCAAGACTTGAAAGGATACGACAAGAGCGTGATTCAGCATACTATCGAGCTACAAGAAGGAGTTAAGCCTTTTTGGTAGAAGCAACACCCTGTTAATCCCAAGATTGAGGTTCTCATGAAAGCAGAGTTACTGAAGATGCTTGAGGCGAAGATCATTTACCCTATTAAGCATTCCACTTGGGTGGCAAACTTGGTTCCTGTAAGGAAGAAGAATGGGGACATACGTCTATGCATCGATTTTTGAAATTTAAATCAGGCGTCACTCAAAGACCACTATCCTCTGCCTCAGATAGACCAGATTCTTCATGTCATGGCTGGTGCTCAGAGATTTTCCTTGCTGGATGGCTTTTTTGGGTACAATAAAATTTGGGTTAAAGATGAAGATCAATACAAGATGACGTTTACAACTAAGTGGGGCACATTTGCTTACCAACGGATGCCCTTTGGACTTTCAAATGTCGGAGCTACTTTTCAGAGAGCCATGGACGTCGCTTTTGGTGAGTTGCTAAATAAAATCATTGTGATTTATCTTGATGATATGACGGTGTTTTCACATTGTAGAACGGATCATGTTTTCCATATAAGGCAAATATTCGAGAAATGTCGAGAATTTGGGATTTCTATAAATCCGAAGAAATCAATTTTTGCGGTCAAGGAAGGGAAATTGTTGGGCCATGTGATTTCATAGGAAGGATTGGCCATAGACCCTGCACGAGCTGAAGCGCTCATGAGATTGTCATTACCAGCTAATAAGAAAGACTTGTAGTCCTTCTTTGGATAGATAAACTTTGTGCATAAGTTTATTGCTGATTTTTCCCAAGTCGTCAAGCCCATGACCGAGCTCTTGAAGAAAAATATAGAATTTAAGTGGACAGAAGCCAGGAAGTGAGCTTTTCAAGAAATCAAAGAGAGAATTACTCAAGCACCAGTATTGATCAACCCTGATTACTCCAAAGACTTTATACTTTATGCAGTGGGTGAGCAGGAGAGCTATGCTGCAGTGCTAACGCAAAAGCAACATGATGGCGAAGAAAAGCCTATCACTTTTCTAAGCCAGGTTATAGCACCACATCAAGAAAAGTACAACTTTATAGAGAAACAAGTTTATGCAGTGATGAAAGCCTTGAAGAAGTTTCACCACTTTGTTTCTCAGAGTAAAACTATGGTTTATGTCATTCATCCTGACGTTCAAAATTTCATCATTCAAGGAGAACTGGGTGATAAAAGGGTCGGATGGGTCTCGAAGATCCAGGAGTATGATGTAGAAATTAAACCGATGAAATTGGTTCATGGACGTGCTCTGTGCCAGGAGTTGGCCAAAAGCGTTGTTGTTGAGACAAGTCGCGAAGATGTAATTTGTGCAAATAGTGCAGTAGTCAACAAAGAATGGATCGAGGAACTCATTGAGTATTTTGTTTTTGGAAGGTGTCCTAGCCACCTTAACCCCTCACAGCACCGAAGGTTCATATTACAAGCGCTCAGGTATGTACTGTTGCCCAATGGCTTATATTATAAGAATATTGATGGTATACTTCTTAGATGTGTAAAATATTTCGAGAAAGAAAAGATTCTGGAAGAATTCCATTCTAGGCTATCAGGAGGGCATTATGCAGGCAGGCCTATGGCTCTAAAAATTATTCGGGTGGGGTATTATTGGCCCACTCTGTTCATCGATTCACATAAGATAAGCCAACGGTGTGATAGTTGTCAAAGATATGTGGGTCGAGTTAGGAAAGGAGCATCACCGCTGCATCCGATCCAGGTGGAAGCGCCCTTTCAGCAGTGGGGTCTCGATTTTATAGGAGTTATTGATCCACATTCCTCTATAGAACATAAATATATTCTGACCATGATAGACTACTTTACCAGATGGGCAGAAGCTATACCTACCAAAAAAGTAGATCAGGCGACTATTATTTCTTTTTTGGAAAGCCTTATCACCCGTTTTGGCATACCGGATTCTTTAGTCACCGACAATGGCACTCCCTTCATTGGAGCCAAAATTACAGAATTCGCCAGTAGATACGAAATTTACCTGAAAACCTCTTCCAATTATTACCCATAGGGGAATGGATTGGCTGAGTCAACTAACAAGAATCTGCTCCGGATTTTGAAAAGAATAATGGGTGACAATAAGAAGAGTTGGCATTTGTTATTAAATCAGGCGCTTTGGGCTGACCGCATTTCAGTGAAAAAGTCAATAAAAACCTCCCCGTACGCTTTGGTGTATGGGAAAGAAGCTATCCTTCCTACGCATATCGAGCTCCCTGTGCTCCAAGCATTGCAGATGTTTCACGATGATAACGAAGAAAATGATCCAATGGAGGCTAGATTGGCGCAATTGTTGCAATTAGAAGAAGAAAGGGAGCATGCTTACCATACTTTCGTAGAACATGCTGCTGAGATGAAGAAGTGGTTCAAGAAAAAAATGACTGATCGAAGCTTCCAGGTGGGCGATTTGGTACTGAAATGGAACGAAAAGAAATCAAAGCCAGGAAAACATCAAAAATTTGATGCAATATGGGAAGGACCTTTTCGAATTTCTGTTGTCACTTCTTCTAATGCATTCCGACTTTGTGACATGGAAGGGTATGAGCTCCCTATCCCAGTGAATGGCCTTCATATGAAGGCTTATATTTCATAAGGTTTCAAATCAAAGGTAACATCCTGTATATATGTAAATATTTTCATGTATTTTAAACAATTATGCATAGGTATAAATATGTTCTAAAAAAAAAAAAATGATGGTTAAAATGTCATTCGCCCAAAAAAGAAAAAAGGAACTCAAATATTGGCAAAGAAGTGATAGAGCTTCGCATGCGCCTATTGAAAGAGGTGAACGTCATGTTCACCTATATTTAGGGTGAACGCACTTTGATGACATCATTAAGAGAAGAGAAAAAAAGATAAGAAAGGAAAAAGCATAAGAAAGCTTGCTTTTCTTTTTTAGAAAAAAATGTCATTTTTTCAGGAGGCGCGCTATGAGATTTTAAAAACACATGCGCCCATGAATTCATAAGCGCGTGAGAGGGTTTTTGCCGAAGAAGATATTCCCAAGGATTACGTGGTGATAATCGGAAGTAGTGGGCGATAAATTCGAGTAATGATTTCCGAACGTGGGAAGCATTCGAATTGAATTTTTCAAGGTAGCAGTCAGAATTAATGATTGAATGAGTAACGGTTGGGTTGGTTTCCCTAACAAGCTTCTAGTGCCAGGGCACATTTTTCTATAAAATTACGCAGCATAGAGGGCACATTTTTTTAGGAGGATCCGACGATGAATCAGAGAAGAGGATTTTTACGCCTTGGAAAGGACATTTGGGCAGTTTTCGAAGAATGTTTTTCATCGAAGATGCGCCTACATTTAATTTTGTAATTACTGCAGTAGTTGGTAGTGACTCTATAAATCCTGGGAGGTAAAGGGCTAATTTTATTTTTTCTCCCTGATTTTAAATCTTTTGCTTCTCTGTATCCTGTGCTTCGAAGTGTAGAAGAATTTTCGAGATCTCGGAGTAGGGAATTGTAGAAGAGTCATCGCTTTTTGTTTAGAAAAATGGGCAGACATAGTAAAGAACCAGAAGAGGCGCAGGAGGTCGTAGAAGCAAATCCCGCTAAGAAAAGAGAAAGAAGTTCGAGGGCCAAGAAAGCTCGACAAAATGATTATGTTGGCTTGGATCCTTATGAAGATAATATGGCTAAAATTGGTGATTGTTTGATCATACATAAAGGAGTTGACCAGTTGAGGGAAGAGGTCGAAGCTGTAGTGAGTCAGGGAGTTTCCTACAATAGTTGGCTCACAATGCCTCACAATTCATAGCTTTCATGGTATCTTTGTTCGCCTATGCATCCATACCCCGAGCTTATTCAGTTAACTGCACAATTTTATGACTCCTCTACTAGGGCCGTCCGAAATGCTAGACAAGAGATTCTATTCATCATTACACCGGATGAGATCCGAGAGGCTTTCACCTATGGAGTAAGCACGCCGAATTATGCAGTAAACAAAAATATCCATATGGATGAACAAGAGGATAGGTATGTCTCCACAGTTACAATGAGACAATTCATGGAAACTCAGCTTGTCAAAGATCCACAGATGGGGCAGCTACCGAGTTTGCCTAAACTTCTTTCAGAATTCAAGTGCCAGGACATCTATTCCATGCTTGCCTGGATTGTTGGGTTGCCTTCAGATGAAACGGTGCATAAATGGCAGGCAACTATGGCTCAATGTATTTGCAAGGTGGAGTTTTATTCGCCCATTGCTATGAGGCAGGGTGGAAATCTGATTTATTTTGATTGGGCCGAATTTATTTCATGAAGAATCAATTCGTAGTTATAGAGATTGCAGGAAGGGAAATCTAGATCATTTCGGTATACTTCGTTGCTAGTATGGTTCTTCTTTTTTAGATGCAGCGACATTTTTCTTTTATCGTTGTTACGTAGATGGGCGAAAAGAATGAGCCTCTACCGGTTTATAAGTGGACTCAGGTGTTAACGAAGAAAGAGTCCATCTACAACTTTAATAGCTAGTTTTTGGGCCCCGCCATTGAATTGCTTTGTGGCAGTTGTGACCGAGTGCCTCGCGACTTGAGAGATGCAGTTGTTTCGAAGCAAGAGGGTGACATATTTTTGCTCACTCAGGGCATGGTAGTTCAAATTTTTGGATATACAGGTAAACCATTTTTGTTGCCTTATTTTGCTACTATGCACATTTTTGCAATGGAAGTTGTGCGCCAGATGGATTATATCAATGATATATATGGCTCTAGGTGAGGAAAAAAGACAACTTGTACTATGCCTTTCAAGTTTGGAAGTATAGAAGTGAATCAGGTTGGGAAAAATCACCTTCTGATGGTGGCGCTTCAAGACCTAGGATTAATTGAATTACCGCAGCGTTGGTGCTATGACCCACTCGAAAAGTTTTTGGAATTTATTAAGGTGAAGTCCTTTCATTGTTGCCCGCGCCCGGATATTCAGAGGTGGAAAAATAATTTTGATGGGCCAGACATGAACTGGCATATAGAAAATATGTCCTCCCTTCCTCCATGGCATGATTACTATGAGCAGGAAGTGGAGTATAATCCAAAAAATAATGCAACACATATTCCTCCTTCGGGTTTGTTCACAACTGTCCAAGAAGTGAATCCTGATTGGATGGAGGAGAAAATTATGAATTGGTGGGTGATGCGTGTTCATAGGAGGAAGTCGTATAATGCTTATGGGATGAAGCTTGATACCCAATTTTCTGGAGTTTATGATAAGTTTGTGAAATCTTATCAGCCCGTTGCTTTTGCCACTATTTTACCATAAAGTTTTCAGCAGTCTGAAAGTGGTGAAAGTGAACCTGAAGAGGAAAATCCTATAGTTGAGGATGACGTCGAGGATGAAGAAGAAGAAGAAGAACAACAATATGTTTTCCAAAGGTGATCACAGAGAATGAAGCACCCTCAGGAGGAGGTTCCCATGCCCAAACAACAGAAACAACCGATGGCACCTCCATTTCCTAAAGCAGCTAAACGGCCTCGCACTGGCGCAGCTACTACTTTCACTATTACAACACCCATGTCTTCAGGTACTATGATTTCTGTTATGCCAAGTTCTACAGTCACCTCTATTCCGGTAGCAATGCCTTCACCCAATGTTGAACTTCCTACTTTTGTAGCACAAATATTTCCAATGGCGCAGCAAGAAGAGGAAGAGCAACTTTCTGAAGATTCTCATGTTGAGATTCTGAATGAGGGGACAACCCTAAATGTTGGTGAACCAGAGGTAAATCAAGAAGAGGAGGTAGTTGTGCAACCTCCCCCATCTATAGAACAAGTGGCGCCCGTGCCCCAAGGTACATCATATTTTCCCTCTTCTTCTCTCTCTCTCATCGAGCACACAATGATTTCTTCTTTGGTCCCATCTATTACATTTTTGTCTCCTCCACTTTCTATCCCTCCACATTTTGGTAGTCCTTCCATTTCATTTTCTATGGTTTCTTCTTCCACTTCGACTTCTTCCATTTCTGAAATCGTTGTTGCTCCTTCTTTCATTCCCGCTCCTTCGTCTTCCATTTCTTTTAGTTCATATGCATTAGGGGCGAATCCTTTTTCCGTCCCCTTCCCTCGGTCATCACTTCCTCCACTATTACGGTTGTTAGTACCCAAGTTCCATCTAAAATTAGTATAACTATAGTCGTACCTATGTCTTCCACTCCCTCCACCCTTTCTCTCCCTTCCACCATTCTCGTGTCCATTCCTTCACTACAATCTGTATCATCCGTGTCCATTGGGCCTGGTCGCTCAGAAGTTTTTGTTCCATTTACACCATTTTTGGAGTTGCAGACTATCCCAGATGTGCAGGTAGCCCACAAGTAGCCAGACATTGAAAAATTAAATTGGGCGCATCTGAGCTCTTCCCAATGGTTGAAGAGTATGCGATGAAAGGAAGCTTTGGCGTTGGTGCGTCCGATCAAGAAGGTGGCTTTCGATCCAATTGCCAAGGAGGCTCATATGACAACATTCACTCCGTTGGTTTAGAAACCTCAAGGCGAGTTGCAGCCTGAAGATTATGTTTCTAAGACTATCACTGAAGATCTGACGTGGATTGATCCCATTGAAAAAATGGGTAATATGCAAGTAGATATGAGTTCATTGTATTTGCATGGGGAGCATTATAAAGAGAAATATTTTGAAGTGCAAAATAAGGTGTTGGAGCTTGAAAGTGCCTTGGCCAAGAGCAGGGCGACAGAAGAAAATATGGCCACCAAAAATGAATATTTGTGCAATCAAGTCCAGGTGCACTTGAAGGAGCGTGATGCTGCTAGAATTGAAATGCATAATCTTCAGCAACAGGTCGAAGAACTCAAGAAGCAATTGGAAGCCAAGGTCGTACCTATTGTAGGATTTTCATGTGATAGTGTAAGAGACATTCGCCTTCGCTCCATCCAAAATTCTACCAAGTTGGCCGCACAAGCCGTCAAGGTGTTGCAGTACTTATGGGAAGCAGGGATACAAATCCAGCTTGGGCAACAAATGATTGACTCAGTGGAAGAGTTGCTTTCACCCTATATGGAGACAGTTGTAAAGATACAAGCATTGTTGAATACGTCTCTGAATATTCGCCCTCTTAGTGAGATGGATTATGCCTGGTCCCGAGCGCGCGTAACCCTGCGGAGCTATTTTTAGTGCATGGACCTTGTAAATGAAGGGTGGGCTATCCTCAATACTATTGAGCGAGAGCATACTATTTTGATGTCTCATTTTGAGACTATCGATCGATTGGGTTTCACTACCTTCCTGGATGAATGGGGTGAACCTCTTTCGATGGAGCAATTGCAAGAGCTCTAGAGTGCATTCATTGAAGATACTATGGACATTAATGCCTTGAATGATCCCCTTACTGAAGTGCAAGTGTTGCCTCTGATTGAAAAGTATACACGTTTGGAGTTGTCTCTTTATGAATTAGCCCAGCGTTCGAAGCGCCTCAGCTTGATGGATGTGCAAAATCTTTGCTTCATTTATGAATCTCTCAGCGTTCCCTGCTTATTTACTACTGAAGCTTGGCATGAGGTTGTTCGCACCTACGAGGCCCTTTCAGAGGTTATCATAGAGCAGGAAGAGAAAGCAATGGTGGATCGTGAAGCAATGGCAAAGGCGGTGGAAGAGGCTGAACGTGCGGAGGTACTTCACATTGCAGCCATGGTAGAACAGGAAGAAGCAGAACATGCACAGCAGGCATCCAAGAAGAAAGCTTCCACAGCTAAGAAGGCAGCAACAACTGGCAAAAAGAACTCTGCACCCAATGGATAAAGGCCTGGGATCGCTTGCATCCATGCGAGTTGGATACCCCGTGAGTCACCAAGAAATGTTGGCCATTTTGTATTCATTG
Source organism: Wollemia nobilis (assembly GCA_028583015.1). Taxonomy (NCBI): domain Eukaryota; kingdom Viridiplantae; phylum Streptophyta; class Pinopsida; order Araucariales; family Araucariaceae; genus Wollemia; species Wollemia nobilis. The sequence goes on from JAQPPZ010016361.1 coordinate 2,792,319, forward strand.
GAAATTTTGTATAAAGCGATAATATATTTGTCTCCTTTATTTTTTTTGGATAGTTGTAATAAGTTGTAATAATTTTCAGAAATCCAATGCATTTGAATGTATTAATGGAGAGATGTCCTTCAAGGTCCAAAAGAAATGAAGAGAATGAGTTTCATAAAAAACTTGAACGAAATCGCCAGAAAATCTTATGTATTGACGTTCGCCCTTCCTTAGGGGCGAACGTCCCTTTCGCCCTTCCTAGGGGTGAATCACTTTTGGAAAGCAGAATGGCAAAAATTAAAAAGTGACAAATTGTGTTCACCCTTCCTTAGGGGTGAACGTGTCGTTCACCCTTTCTAGGGGTGAACATGCCTGACAATTTGCATTCACCCTCCCTTAGGGGCGAACATGTTGTTCACCCTTTCTAGGGGTGAACGTGCCTTGGCATCGCCTTGAGGGGTCGCATGCCCGAATGAAATTACGTTCGCCCTAGTCGAGGGGTGAACACACCGTTCGCCTCTCCTATGGGTGAACCACCTAGCGACGATGGAAAATCATGTTCGCCTTCCCTTAGGGGTGAACGTGTCGTTCGCCCTTGAATTGGGTGAACCTGTTTGTATCAAGATCGTGCGCGTCTGAAGGGGTGAAACTAATGTTGGGTGAAGATAAATCGAACGAATGGGACTTTGGTCAAGATGTTGAATTTGGCATTAAATGAAGGGCACTCTCAATTACTCCATTTTGTGGATCACGAAGAGGAAGGCGAAGGGAAATGAGCCTTCATGATTTCCAATGTATCAGAGGTGATCCGAAGAATTTAATATTTTCTCCTAACAGGCGCACCTCCGTCCGAAGTTTGGATTTTCAAGAATTTGTTCCCTTGGCGAATGGATTTTCCAAGAATTCAAGGAGGATTTTGCTGATTTTGTCTTTGATTCCCAGACATTCTTCCCCCATATGTATTAAATGAAAGAGGCGAAAACCTCTATAAATACTAGGTAAATTTCATTGTAAAGAGGGAGTTAGACATTTTGCGAGAGATTCCCTTAAGCTCTCTGCATTAATAGAAGGCATCAGACTTCTGAATTTGTGAGCGGTCTTGTGTATAATTATTTTCTGCGTAGTGTGCTTCTATTTCCATTCGCCTATCTAATTTGTTGTTGAATTTAAATTTTGTCATTGGATTTAAAGTTGCTAAGGAGAAAGCGAATGCTGGAGTACCATTTTGATAGTTATTATGGCAATATTGTGAGCTTGTTCTATTTCGTTTCCTTTCATGAATGCTAATTTGTGCTTGGGTTTTTCCTGCTAGTTAGTCTAACACCAATCCTGCACTTCGGCCTGTGGCCATATTTCCCATTTCTTTCTGTTATTTCTAATTTCTTTCCTGCATCTCTAGTCTTTTATCATTGTAGGATTTAGTTTGGGAACCAACCCTCTCTGGAGATTGGCACGGAGGACATCTCTTTCCTCCGACCTTTCAATGTTGGTCGTATCTAGGGCGCATAAACGCAGTGTTTATATGATTAGGCAGATATTTGACCAACACCTGCATAACCATGTCCTTTTCAAAAGCTGCATTGTTTCCTTGGCTCATTTCGATACCATCGAAAGCCATTTCCTACTTCATAGAGTGTGGATCAGGAGATCGACAAGCACTAGGAGTATGATCATAAGGATAACTATAGGGCTTGCTCCCATTGTGCCCATAAATAACAATGCCAACCCCAACATAAGTGCTACTGTCTTTCATTCCATGGGTAGAACTCTCACTTTCCGAATGCTTACGGAATAACATGTCTTCGGTTCTCCCAAATGTTCAACTAGTTGTCAGTTTTTGGTACATAGAGTTTGATCATAAATTTGATCGAAAGTACCCTGATTATTCAAATTCTATTTGACATGTCTTGATCAATGCAGATGTACTATATCACCGATTCTATCCTTGTTCTTCTTCCAAATTTCCCAAGGTAATAATTCACCTTATCAAAACACTTGTGGTCGTATTGCATCTTTACGGGTGTATCATTAATGCGGCCTCAAGGTGTCTTATCACTGCCCTTTTGGCAGCTCCATCGGATGAGTGCACGTTCACCCATGCATCCTTAGGGCTTGCTCCCATTGTGCCTCAATGTGTCTTATCACTATACTTATCAAAATTTAACAAGTGAGCAATTTTTTTTTAGTACTCAAAAACATCTACACAATGGTGTAAAAACCTTTTGAAAATGACTACTAAAATAAAAAATATCGTCTTCGTAAAATATAACATTTTTTTCTAAAAAAACATACGCTAAATCTGCAAAAACAATCTCACTTTACCAAAATCGTTACTCGTATACCAAATGTTGTGAACCTTTCTTCTCATTACCATAAATCATTCACCAATATGCAATAATATTTAACATGCATCCACAAATAAATTCTACAAAAATTATCCACATAATGAAATAGATATTGATAATTCCCTTGAGGTAGGACAACATCGTACAATGCTCATTATTGGAAGGAAGCCACTCCACAAGATATCCAGCTCCATGAGCTAAGAATTATACAAGAATACTTCATAAATCCTTTTTTACAATGGGGGTACATCTCTCTTTATACAAGAGTGTGATGGTTCACCTTTCATGAGTTACAAGATCACCCATGTGGTGGTTCACCTTCCATGAGTTACAAAGTGCATAATAATATGACAATATTCCTTGTGGTTACATATGACAATATTTCCCAATGGTTACATATATGATTCTATGACATACCTATTTCTAATTTGACATGTGGCCTTCCTTACTCGGTTAATTTATGGGTCATACCATTATACAATACAATATTTAATTATTAAGCACCTCTCTTGGATACCTATCATTACCTCTCTGATACCAATAATAAATAAAGGATATTGTTGTTGTTCAACTACAACTTCCTCTCTAGCATCTTACTGCACCACTTCTAGTTGTCCTTCCACAACCTACTCCATCCTACCACCTGCATCTATTGTGACCTGTTATGGGGGTTGAGGTTGTTCTTACAATACCAATCTCCTACGCTTATTCATATTTTGGATTGACTATGGTCTTGATGGTAGTGTTTCCTCCTCTGGATACATCATCTAGAAAATTCTTCCTCCTCAATATCTCCTTTGTTCTTGATGTTTTTGTGAGAGTGCCTTCCTTTGTCTATGGATTCGCATCCATCTACCTTAAAAATATCGATGCCAACTTCGATAAATCTTGAGGATTCAATCTTGGGATATGCACCTTTGCATGTGCCACAACCTTCAACAACAAGCCAATGGCATGAAATACCATTGAAAAAATCTTCATTAAGAAAGTCTTAATGCAGTATGAGGTAAAATATCCAGTCATAGGCATTCATAGCTACTACCCCTTGCATGTATGGTATGATCCATCTGGGTAACTCTGAAGCTCTATGCTCTCTGAATAGTCTTGCAATTATGACATTCATGGCACATTACAACTCTTCATTCCTTTTTCATTGTTTAACTCCTTGGCTCCCATATGACATTAAATATTTGTACTTCATTTGGAGTGAAATCTGTGACTTCCTAGATCAATGGTCCATTCTAATTGGAATCCGTTGAATATTTCACCACTGGTATCCCATGATTCGACAACCCAAATGTCCTTCTGAAGTTGCCCGTTGAAAAGATAACATTCAACAATTCGTCACCCACTTGCACTTTACTGGCATTATGTTAAAGATTATACATCTGCAACAGATAATCCTTAAAGAATTCCTCATAAAAATTCAAGACCTACAAAATGAAGTTAACTCCTGCATCTTGCAACCTAGTCTGCAATGAATGCTTTTTTGGAGCCTTCTCCCATCATGTCTGGAAATATTCTCCTATTGAGTGTACCCAAGTGTAGGGTTATGCATAATCGCAAAATATCGTAAATTGGCTCTATTTAGGATTTTTTAAATCTTGAAAAGGCTAATTTTGGATCATTTCACCGAGGCCCATTCGCCTAAAAATTACAAGGTGGAAGTTTTTTTGGGGTAAATTCGTCTGTCGTTGAAAATAACTAAAATATTTTTATTTTAATTCGTCGACCTCAAATTATAAATGAAATTGATTTTCTCGCTCAATTCGCCTTCAAATTATGAATGATTTTATTTTTTCCACCCAAATCGCCTCATATACTACCCGTATATATACTATAGTGGGTACCGATAAACATACAACGCTCTGAAACAATGAAAAACTTGATAAGGTTGAAGAGGAATGTCAGTCAACATAAGTCGATCGGTTGCAGAGGTGTGTCGATCGATTGCAGAGGTGTCGATCAGTTGCAGAGGTGTTTCAATTGGTTGTAGAGGTGTGTTGATTGGTTGCAGAGGTGTCGATCGGTTGCAGAGGTGTGTCGATTGGTTGCAGAGGTGTCGATCGGTTGCAGAGGGGTGTCGATCAGTTGCAGAGGTGTGTCGATCAGTTGTAGAGGTGTCGATTGGTTGTAGATGTGTCGATCGGTTACAGAGGTGTCGATCGGTTACAGAGGTGTCGATTGGTTGCAAAGGTCTCGATCGGTCGCAGAGCCGTGTCTATTGGTATAAGCCAATCGGTTGCAGAGTCATGTCTATCGGTATAAACCGAATGGTTGCAGAGCTATATCTATTGGTATAACCTAATCGATTTGGCTGCAACCAATCGGTATGTTTGTAGCCGATCGGTATGGCTACAACTGATCAGCATGGCTGCAACCGATCGACATGGCTACAACCGATCGACATGGCTGCAACTAATCGGCATGGCTGCAATCGATCGATATGTCTGCAATCGATCGCCATGGCTGCAACTGATCGACATGACTGCAGCCGATCAGCATGCCTGCAACCGATTGAATTTTATGTCTCAGACCAATCGTCATTAATCATAAAGACTAAAAGCCTTTCTTGTCAGCCTAAATCCTTTAATTTTGCCATACATTTTTAGATTTTGTAAAAGCGATATTCATTGCCCAAAAAAAAAAAAAAATCGCCACGATTTGAAATTTTTTGGAGAAAAATAATTGCAATTCGCCACGGTTTGAAATTTTTTGGAGAAAAATAATTGGAATTTGCCATGTATACTTCTCCATATTTCGCTCGGATTCTAAGACAATTCACCTTCAATTTATAAATAGATTTTGGGGCCGACCCCTTATGCATAATCCTTCCCAAGTGATATCTTTTAGAGGTATCTTTTCCTTTATTTTTCTATGCTTCGTGGTGTCTAGCAACCCTAGCTCTTTCTTCGAGAATTCTAACACTTGCTCTTTGTTGTAATTGTTGTTTGTTGCCTTTTCTCGTATGAGCCATAGTCTCTCTCACCTACCCATGAGCATCCTTTGTGACTAAGCCTCATTCGTCCTTCCAATATTGGATCAAGTAGGGCTCTTCCCTAATGCTTCACCTGTTGAATTCTTTTGAGAATATTTGATCTTCTCTGTATCTTGACAACTTACATTCCCTTGCTTGATGATAGTTTCTCAAATTGAGCAGCTTTTCAAATGCATTTTCTTAGTCGACGTGCTCTAAGATGGTACTACTTAATTGATGCCTTTTGTAGATGTCATACTCTCCTTAGCTATAGTCTTTACATCGATACTCCCTTCTATCTACAATTCTCTAGATAGGGGGCTTCAAACGGTTGGCTTCTGATGGTACTTCCTCTGGATACATCTCAAACAACAAACTTTAGATAGTTTTACCTCTGACTGTATCTTAGATAACATTGTGGCTTCAAACGACACATTCCCAATGACAACTTCTTGAATATAACTCTCCCTAATTGTAGTCCTAGATGGCTTTGTGTGACACACTTATACAACTATGGATTCCCTCATCTTGGGTAACATTTCTGACTCACAACACTACCACCATTCCATATGGTAGCCTTGTTTGCCCTTGATTTCTCACACAATCACTTTTCTTCGATTCAACCAATAACCTTCATCTAGAAACCATCATCAACATCTCAATTCTCCTCAACTCAGCACTATCAATGATATTTTATGGATTCTCCCTGCATTTTGGCCTACATCTGCAATCACATTTACATCCTCCTCTCTTTAGATTGAGCGATGTGCAATGTGTCATGCCTCCCTGAATTATCTCCATTTATAATTATTGAATTTAGTTGTTGCCCATGCACATTGATTATTTAATTGCCACTTTGTTACTTTGAATTGTTAAATTATTACCACCTCGTCTCCCTGCATATAAATGACGATGTTTTTTCCTGCTTATTCTATTTTTATCGATAATTTTTTATGGCTTCTCCCTACATTGTGGCCTACATCTAAATTCACCTCTGCATCCTCTCTGCAGACTGAGAGATTTGCAATGTGCCACGCCTCCACGACTTGCCTCTATTTATAATTTCTAAAGTTGGTTACCGTCCATGCACAACGATTATTTAACTACCACTTCGTTCCTTCAACTTGTTGGATGATTGCCACCTTGCCACCCTACATGCAAGTGATGATGTTTTTTCTACTTATTATATCTTTGTTTTTTTCTTACTTTAAATATTTTTAGTATTTTTATATTTTTCAAATTTCTATTTACATACTTTACATGATGACAATATTCATGTCTCATCTTTTCTATATGATCCATATGATGATGTAGACTTGGATTTCTATTGCATCTTTTATTGGCAAACCGCACACTTCTTTTCTCTAATGATGATTTCCCTCTTGCTCCTCATGACTATGGATTCTTGTCGTCTATCCATATTCCTTACGATAATATTCAATTTGGGTCTTGTCCTGACGATGTCCTGTTATCTAATGACTCTATTGATGACACTTTATCATTTAGGCATCCTTCTAATGGTCTTATTTTGTCTTGTCCTTCTACAAACTACATCATGTGGTCTTATCCACTTGCAAACTGAGCCCTGCCACCTTGTCAACTTGTTGATGGCACCTTGACACCCTACTAACCTGCTAATGGCATTCAGGCACTTGCCTTGTTTGATTTCTACTTGCCTACCTAGCTAGACCTATGGGATAGCTCATTCTTCGCTAATATTCCCTATTTTTTCAAAAAAAATCTTATCTTATCTAGTTTTGTTCTTTCATTATGTCTTCATCGTCTTTCTCATGATAGCTTTCTTATAACTATTCCTTCCATTAGGTGAACCTCCATAATGTGGGACTGCTTATTCCTATATTTTGATTGTCTAAGGTTTGTATGAGTCCTTGACCATCTCTTATGACATCTTTGATTTCAACGTGGACCATGAGGTAGTCCTAATAATCCAACTTGATGGTCATGTGAAAGTTGGTTGTTTTGTACTTGATCAAAGAATGGTACTTGCAATCCATCATATCGACCATGCAACCTAAGGGTAGTGTGAGGAAATTTCTTCCCCTCAAGCCACCGAGAAGGAGGCCAACCAAACTCCTCCCTTGGCTTGGTAACCTTAAACCACTGGGAAGACCTAACACTCCCTAAGTTGTCTAAGTTACCTCATTCTTGTAGTATCAAAGCATCTAGAAATCCTTACAAACTACTAGGCTCACCTTTTCCTTTAACAATGGGTGTCAATGTATCTTCCATTCTTATTCGGATCCATCTTCCTTCCTCAAAGTCATATTGGATGTCCCTTTTCTCTTATTCTTGGGGAATTGGTTGAACTCTTGTCAAGTTCCTCATAGATCTTCTCATCAAAATGAGCTCGAACTAATACTACTACTACTAATATTAATTGCATACAAGTTCATGGAAGAACTACTTGAACTATTGTAATAGACTACTACTTTCTAATCACCTCCCCTCTCCTTCTTGGGATGATTGTACTTCATAGACATCTCCCCACAATACATGTGTTGCATCTTCTCTCATAAACCTTTGTTGTTCAAGATTATATAGCTCATCTTGTCTCTGTGCTTCTCTTTCATTGAAACTTTGTATTGTCTCATCTAGTTCATGAATAACTTGTTCCCTCATTCTTGTGTTGTATCTTCATAGAGTATCATATTCTTCTTGCAATCTCTACATCTTTGGACGTATCATCTATTGCAGGATATCAACTTGTGTTGATTGCCCTACTACCTCTTGTTCACTTTCTTCACTTAGAGATTTTGGATCAGTTCTTTATATTGATACAGACTCCATTCTTTGCAAAGCCATATTTGTAAGCGATTGAATTCTTCTTTCTTCTTTTGTGTTCAAAAACCTTACATGAACCTGTATTCTTCTTTTTTTTTCAGTTGGTCTAAGCTCCAACTCTCTTTGTTCAATAACAAGTTGCTCCCTCAAAGTTGTCTGAAGACTGTTGTAGTCCCTCAATCAGTCTTCCTATGGTTTCTTCCTCTAATGATTTGAATTCAAACAATTTTACTTGTGCTTTCACTTTATATGGTTTCAACTTTGAACCATTAACTATCTCGAGACACTATATCTTGTTTAACTTTTGCAACCTTATTGTGTTGTTATCCATAACTTCTACCACTTAAAAGGGCCCAAGCCATTAAGATTTTCAACTTCCTAGGATTGATATTTCACTTGCCATTAAACTTAAGCACTAAATCACCTGTCTTCAACTTAATCTTTGTAAGGTGCTTATCATGCGACAACTTCCTCCACCATTGAGCAATATTCATTTCCCATTGAGCCATCACCCACCTCTCATCCAGTTGAACAAGTGTCACAATCCTCTCTTCTAGGCTCTCCTAGTCATCCAGACAGTTCTCAGCTACCACACTTAAACTGGCTATCAGATACTCTACTTGCACTACGACCTCCTGCCCATACATAAACTAAAACAGTGTGTGGTTCATTGTCATCTTAAAAGTTATCTTATACGCCCATAGGACTATTGGAATTTGTTCTTCCAATTGGTTCCTTCTACTCCACATGTCTTGTATATAATCAATACTAGGACCTTATTTGTCGCTTCCACTTGCACATTTACTCTAGGATAGTACAAACTAGACAAGGAATAAAAGATCCTAAACTTTGTGGTCAAGTTCTAGATAATCTCATTGACAAAGTGTCCTCCCTTATCACTCATCAATTGCAAAGGAATTTTGAATCTTGTAATTACTTGTTCATACAAGAAGTAGGTTGTACTCATAGAATTGTCTAGTAGAGCTTGTGCCTCTACCCACTTTGTCAAGTGCTCAGCTACCACAATATAAAGACATGTCCTTTCCTTGCTTGTTTTTTATGATCCAACAAAATATAGACCCCATATTTTGAAAAATTATTGTGGTTGAGAAGGGTGTAATGGCACAAAATCCCTCTTTAGTGGCTTTCATGTCTGCTAGCAGGTATCACATGCTTTTATGTACTCTTTAGCATCATGTATAATGTAGGCCACCATAGCCCTGCCAATAGAACCTTCCTTGTCATTGGGTCTAGCCCCATGTGTCCAACCAATCCTTTGTGTGCTTCCTTTAATGTCATGGATTTCCTCGTCCATTACGCATCATCACAAGACATCTTTAGGTATGATCTTGTATAACAAGCCTATGCTTAGTTGAAATGGTGTCGATTTCATAATAATATTTTGTCTTTATGCTACCGTCATCTCCTTTAGAAGCCCTCCTTTCGACAAGTATTCCCCAATGTGTTTGTAACATGTTGGTATTGCATTCACCATGAATATTTGAGCATCAAGGAATTCATCTAGTATACCTCCTCCAACAAGTTCTCGAGTGAATCCTTGATATTTGATCCTCTATCACATGCTTCTTTCTAGGTTTAACCACAACCCAACACACGAATTCTTGAAACATGACAAGTCACTTGATCACTTATCTGTATATTGTTAGTTTGTTGATCAAATACAACATTCCTGATGGTCAACATAGAAGGCGAAGGTATTGTCAAGCAAGTAATATCTAAAATTGTGTACTGCATATACCATCCTTAAGGCTTCCCTCTCCATAGTGTTGTAATTATTTTTTGCTCTTGACAACAATCGACTTGCAAAATAGATAGGTTGATCAAGCCCAAATTTCCCCTCCTAGGCTAATGTACATCCAATCACAAAATTTGATGTGTCAACATGGACGTGAAATTCCTTATCCCAATCTAGAAATACCTAACTAGATGCACATACCAACATTGCCTTCAACCCTTCAAAGGCCTTCTAATGTTCCTTCCTCCACTTGAAATGAACATTCTTGCATGTAAGATCATCCAATGGACAGGACATCTATGAATAGTTCCTAATGAACCTTCGATAATAGTTGATCACACTTAGAAATATCTTCACCAAGCTAACATTGTATGGCTCCTCCATGTTCATGGTGACTCGTATTTTGTGAGGGTTGGATTTCAATCCTTCCTTATAGACAATGTGTCCCAATAACTTGCCATAAGGAACCAACAACATATACTTCCCTGGATTCAATACTAGATGAGATTGCCTACGTAGGCTCATGCATTCTTCCAATTCCTTCAAGTTCTTGCTTGTCTTCCTGTACAAGGACCAATCATCCAAGAAAACCTTGAAGTTCCCTATGGACATTTGATCAAAGATCTACAAGATGATCCTTTGAAAAGTGTTTGGTGTGTTGCATAAACCAAAAGGTATTCAATATTCTTCCGTTTATCCTCCTTAGTGATACTAATTTGATTATATCCCAAGAATCCATCCAAAAATGAATAGATCTCGTGGCTTGCTACTTCTTCTAGTATGGAGTCTATGAAAGGGATAGGAAAGGGATCTTTTATAGTCACGACATATAAGCTCTAAAAATCTACATAGATATAGATCTAGTTCACCTCCTTTAAAGTGATTAGTATAGGTGAAACCCACTCATTTATTGTCACTTTGAAGATAATGCCTACATCCAACATCTTCTAAATTTTCACATTCACCATGGTTGCATACTTTGAATTCATCTTGTATGGTCATCTTTGCACTGGTTGTGCACCCTAAATCAATGGAATTTGATGCATGCACAACTCTAGTGGTATCTCTTTCAAATATTTGTATGTCCATGCAAATACATATTTGTATTGCCAAATTTTTTTGAAAGTTGTTGCTTTTAGCATCGGATCTCATTCATCTCCATAGTGAATAATCTTCTCTTCTCCCTGCTCACTAATATTCACCTGCACCATATTTAGTTCATCATACTTTATGATATCAAATTATTTTGTTTCATTGAGTACATATATCATATGGTTGGTTTCTCTTCAATCATTGCATATTCCACCATGTACTACGCAAATTTATTTGAAAATATCCATTTTTTTCTTTCTTTGTCCTTCTTATGTACATATTTCTTTCTTTGACTACACTCACCAACCTCTTGTACAACATTCTTCTTTCCATCATGGCTTTCCTCCTCTCGTGTGGATGCACAAACAATATGGTAGGAACATCTCCGAGTGTTGCATCTGCCAATGAAGGAGTCCATTGTCAGAGTCTTCCTTGTCCTCTATACAATCTTCCAGTTCCAACACTTATCCCTCATTTTGCTCATATTTTCTATCTTCGTTCGAAAATGAACTTCCTAATTCATCAGATGTTGTCCTGGCTCATAAATTAATTCTTCATATTTATCATATATTTATGTTGCACTCCTTCCAATTGTGATTTAATTTTTTCATTCTTAGCTATCCACATCCCAACAATGCATCATAACTTGGTTTTTGCATTGCAATCACAACAAAATCCATGATGAAATCTTGGTCAACAATCTTTACTTTTTGGTTTGTCAATATGCCCTTTATCTCTTTCGTGTTGATCTACATCGTAAAACCAAAAGTTTAGAAACCATAAGAATGGTGCTCCAATGTCTATCCAATTTTTCTCTGGTATTACATTCACACTAGACTCTCCATCTACAATAACCTACATCAACTTGCGATCCAATAGCTCCATATGGATCAATGTCAGTTTCTTACCTACTTCAATCATCAACACCTTAGTATTGATGTAATGATCCTTCTTTATCGCTATCACCTCTTGACTTCTTGGCTCCACCGTCATCTCTGCATGTGCGATCTCTCCTACCTTCACATAAATATTAGGTATTGCACTAAGTAAACTAGACACCTTCACTTCAACTATTGAGTTTAGTACTTGTGTTTCCAATTGCTCCATTAATGATTGTCTTCTCAAAACTTCTTTTGGTTTCTTCAACATCTTCTCCTAGAGTAGTCTATCTTGTTTCATTTTTTCAACTCATCTTCAATCACATTATGTGTTGCCTGCCACTGCTCCTCCTTGGAAGGATTTGGGTATTGCTCGGTCTTCTTCACTTAATTTCTGGTTACTGCCAATACATGCTTCTCTTTCTCCTGTTGGTTTATCAAAGGTTTACTTATGTTAATCAAATTAACATTCTGAATTTTTATTGGAATTTATTTTATTTGGGATATTCACTTCCTTATGAGTGCATGGACCGCACCATCTGCACATGTGTGTACTATTGTTTTCATTTGCCCCTCCTGGATAATTTTTCATAAAGTTTCCCCTCTTGGCAATTTTTGCATTGAATGATTGACCTTCCATTCAAATCATATTGCAATTGACTCTGGCCACTTTGTTGATTACCTTTATAGTATTGTCTTCCACCACGATGATTATTTGTGTAGCCTCCATTAGTAACCCCTTGACCATTCTTTGAATCATTTGGCTTCTCTTCTTTTTGCATCATCATCATTTGATGTCTTGCACTCTTTAAGTTGAATGGACAATCTACTATGACATGTCCCATCACGTCGTATATATTACAATATGTGTTCTTTGGACAATTTATGTTTGTGTGCCCTTGTGATTTACAATCTAAGCACCATACTTTCTTATCTTCCCTCTTTTTATCTTTCACTTTATTGATCATTATCTCAAAATCCTTCTCCATTGACTGAATATCCACATGCATCTCTTCTTTATCACTATTAAATCATCACTTCTAAAGTGACTTAACCTAGCTAATATTTGTTTGGCTTCACTTTCAAATTTCCTCGCCTTCTCATAGGCTTCATCACATGTCGAGGAGGTTATAATATTTATTTTCTTCTTATACCATGACAACAATCCATCTATGAACCATCTGTTTACCATTCCATCCGCCCATTGCAACTTTGTCTTATTAGTGAGGTACTTCTGTCGTTGATTATAGGATTCTGTATCCTCATCCTTCTTTTGTTTAGTGAAGTAAATTTTTGTTATAATTTTTGTGTCATATATCAAAGGTCTAAATTCCTTCTTAAATTCATCCACTAAATCTTCCCATGTTGTGAAAGGTTGCATTGCTTCTCTCTTCAAATGCCAATCAATTATGATTCCTCACAATGTTGTTAAAAACAATTGTAACCATGCATCTAGGTCCCTTACTCCATTGGCTTTCCAAATTGTTGTACACGTCCCTATATGACGTATAGGGTCTTCTTTCCCCTCTCCTATAAAAGGTGGATATTTCAGTTTCCCTACCTATTTTGCAATGTTTGTCATTGGTGGTGGATTTTCCTCTCCCAATTTATTCCCACTTAATGAATGCTCAAACAACACTTTCTCTATATATGCTTCTGTTCTTGGCAGGTCTTCACTTGGCGCCTCTGTTCTCAACACTTCATCGACTCTCAGTGATTCTTCACCTTCTATTTTACCTTCAAATAACCTTCAACTAAACTCTAATGCACCTTCACTTCATGACCTCCTTCATGAATATACGGTCGATGGATCTAGCTTACTTGCCTGGGCACACATGTGCGGTTGCTATGGTTCTTGAATCTCGTCCTCTGCACCCCTTGGAAAACTCCTTGCTTGCTCTATAATTAGCATCCACTCATATCCTCGTGCACGTTCCACGTTGGTATCTTGACTTAAACGAGTGTTTCCTATTGCTATTTGGTGCAACTCCCTTTGCACTTCATATTCCATTATTAACAACAATGTTTGCCACCTTTTACTCTTGTCACTCAATCTATCCTCCCCCTAAGGATTCCAAACAAGTTTAACCTCAGGTTGTTCAAGTTTCATCCTTGACTACAATCCACGATTAGCAATTCTTACACTTCTTCTCAAAGGTTGCTTTGGATTCTCCCACAGTTTTATCTCCTACATCCATGCAACCACAAATTTGTTATTCACCTCTTTACTCTTCATGCATGCTAAACTCAAACCTTCCTAACATTGATATCAATGAACAAGTCGACTCATACAATGATACCAAATGTAACATACTGGTGAGGATTCCCAAAATGAGATAGTTATAGAGTTTAAGGGCCAACATGTCTGCAATCAGTACTTTAGGACAAAGTCATCATCATCTACTCAGATGACAACATACACATCATGACATAATGGGATTTTATTCTCAGTTAGTATGATGGCATCCTCTAGACAACATTCTCTAAAAAACATCGTCTATATGACATTAGCAAGTTGACATCAACATGGTGGCATGATGACACCCACATGACAACATGATGACATGATCTCCAAATGACCACTTCTCGAATGGCAACTGCACTCCAATAGGATGGTGGCTATCATCAACAATGGTTGTCAACGTTGTCTAATGACATCTACATTTCCTAATTGTGACTTGCAACTAGTGTAATCCAACTACTTCTTCCAACCTGCAATCAACTACCTTGACAATGCACAACTAATAATCTAGTAAATTACTATCAACACGAAGACATTCAACACATGAATGGAGAATGGATTTGCATTGATAATATGTCAAAATGGCATTTACAGATTACAACAATGATATTCAGACTCACAATATGCTCCATCAATAATAATGGCTTCTCATAGCATAGCAAATATCTCTCTCATATCGTTCATATGCATATCTTCAACAATCAAGGGGGGTCTTCTTATAGTGTAGTCTTGGTCGTTGGCAAAGGTTTCCAGGGTTCATTACACATAACTACTTCCCCTCTTCCTACGTACCTAAGACATAATTCCAACTTTACAATATATTACATATTTAGGTGCTTAACTATGATGGCTATTACATGCATTTCATTTCAATTAAATTTACATTTTCTTGGAATTTCATCCAGATCAACTTAGTGCATAAACACTAAAAAACTTAGACATTTCTACATAAATGTTCACTTATGTTTATGCTTATGTCCATAACCAATACCTACAAAGGCAATGTCTATGGGTGTTCTTGGTTGAAACCTAAAGCATGCCTAAATAATATTATGATATGTCAAACTATGTACATTCTTGTGATAGAAATGTTGGATACACAAGACTTTCATCCCATGTTTGAGGGTGTCAATGGTTATACATGTAGAGTAGATAATATTTCATTCACTACCTTAGTCTACCAATTAGTCTATGAATGGAAAGCGATACAATATTACATATTGGTGTTGAGTTCCCGTCATAAGTTGATGACGAAGCACAAGTTTCTATTTGAAATGGGAGTTTGGAATTCCAGACTGGATCTAAAAATATTGAAAGAATAATAGTGGTCTCTATTACATCAATGTTCTTCCTACATGCAACCCTGATTGTCATCTTTATGGGCTAGTCCACAACCATGAAGATGAAATCATATTGATGCTTAGTGGTTGGAAAACCTCATAAATAGTTCATGTTGATGGATTTCCAAATCTTGGGACTAATAGAGATATGTAGAGACTCACTTCATATTTGTTAGTTTTGCGATGCTACAAGATCTACAGGATTTGACATGGAGCTCCACTTTAGAATGCATATGTGGTTAGTGAAAGTTTAATGTAATGTCGCAAGTACCTTGTTGACATAAAAATATCTAATCACCATGGAGTAGTGTGCTTCATATATGAGTAGTTGGTGCAATGTACCAAAACTACACAAAGCTTCCCAAGACAATACAACCTGTCATTGAAGTGATACTCTTAGCTTCCCATGATAATACAACCCATCATTGAGGTTATGCTCCATTAATAAATTACCCTATATCAATCCGTGATGTATGGCAATCAAGGTATAGTTCCTTCTAGTCGTTAGAATTATAGACTCTAACCCCCAAAATTGACATAGTATCCACTTGATTTAGGTAGTTAGTTTCCTGAATATCCTTGCCTTTGCAAGTGGAATTGTTGCATGTAAGTCATCCATTTTATGTGGTATGTGTACTGAATTTTCACTACTCAATTTTTTTTCGTAGGCAGATTTTTTATAAAAGAATGAAACAGGGGCAAAGCTAGAGGAAAGAGGCATCGGACCAATGCGAGCAAAAAGTTCTAATCAACTGTTGATATCATTTTATAAAAGTTCCAATCAAAATAGAAAAGAAAAATTTTTGATAACTTATGAGGTCTAAAAGTTCGAAAAGGTGAAAAGCAATAGAGAAGTCAAATGTATGCAAGAGAAAAAATTCTAAAGGTCAAAAATTAGAAAAGTTTCGAGAGTCAAACCATGAGTCGCAAGAAACTTTCAAAAGATGGAACATTTAAAAGGTTCGACAGGAGGACAAAAGAGGAGACTTCCACAAAACACTTTCGACAAGAATCCAACCTGAACTCAGAAGTTTATAAAAGTCTAACATAGGAAGATATGGGAAAATTTTGATGGTTGATTGGTTGAAAATTAAAAGCTCGCATCACCTTAGAAGATAAAAGGCAGCTGAAGAGAGAACAAAAGCACTCCAAGAAGTAAGGCATAAGGCAAAAAGTAGTCAAAGGAAGAAGGGTCATATAAGGTTGAAAGACATCAGTACTGGTGCATAAGATCCTAAAATGGCAAATGAGCTAAACCGATAAGCCATTATGAAGAAAATTTAAGAATCCCTACTAGCATCAATTGAGCTCAGTAATCCAAGGAAAGCAATTGGCCTATTAAATGCAGAAGCATGGCATCCACATAGCAACAATTCTAAATTTGCTAACATTGATTGTAGAAGGTGCTTCTAATCAGTTTTTAGGATCCCTAGGGTACTAGTTGAACATCCAGCGACTTAGAATTGACAATTCTAGATCTAGAGACCTTGAAGGGCTAAAAGTAACATAAGGAGGATCTAATCAAGGGAGCAACAAAGAAGCTTTGTTAGAGACTCTTGTAAAAGTTTTGGAGGGAAAATTTCCTTGTTTTTTCTATAAATAGTAGTTGTTTAGGCATTGTAAAGGATCAGTGAGTTGCTTATTCAAGCCTATGACTTTGTATGTAAGTTCCATTTCATTTTTTTCCATATAAGAGTATGGACCTGAACCCTAGATCATTTTGCAAATATGCTTTTGAGCCCTCACTTTTGGCATGATTTGTAATATTCACACACACACACACACACACACACACACACACACACACACACACACTATATAATAAAAAAATAAATATATATATATATATATATATATATATATATATATGATATATGTATATGTTGTAAGGCATGACTACTGGGCTTTTTCTATCTCGTTTCTTGTATGTGCAATTTGTGCTTATCTATACGTGCCAAGAAGAGAAAGTGTTCCCTGTACATTGTATACAAATGATTCATGTGTTCATTTATCCCACTATTGTGTAGAAGAATCTTATGATCTTGAAGCATAGCCCCTAGTTAGATTAGCTTAGCTTAGGACCCTTTTTCTTTCCATTGATTTTGTTTCTTGTGGTTTTTCTTTCCCTTTTCCCTTGTGTACTCGATAGCTAGGTAGGCTGCATTAGGAGAAAGAGCACTAAAGATCACATCTTAAATGGAGTCAACCTTGTAAAAATCCTTAAAGGCAATCCAATCGAGCCAATCCTTGTGCTCTTGAAGCTGCCCTATTTTATCGCTCCTTTGAAAGGCATAATTGTCCGATCATTTGGTCCCTCGCACCTGGTGACTGCAACAATCAGATAGGACAATAGTTTAATGTCATGCCCGATGGGATACAATTGATTCATTCTAAATGGTCCCACTACCAAGAAAAACTATAATAGGTTGAGACCCTAGTTAAGGTCCTTGTCTATTTGCTTGATTGAAGCATCTAAAATGCCTCACCTAGTGACTTCGCTCAAAGACGAACATCCAAAACTATTCACTTAGAAAGATACCAAATTGAGGTTTTGATTAATATCTTAGTCTACTTGCTTAAAGAGAAAATGTAGTATTCACTCGGTAACTGCTCAAAACAAAGAATCAGAAGGTTTATGAATGAAAGATCTACAACTAAATCCTTTGTTGTTGTCAATCTTCAAGCGTTGCTCCCACTACTTAACACCATTTCGAGAAGAAGAAGAGACTGAGACCAGATCATGGTTGCTCAACCACCTAGGACATTCCCTACTTGGAATGATAAAGGTCCATTGTAACCTCCTACTCTATCTACAATGTAGGATGAGATTACAACATCTACATTAAAATATCTCCCATACAACATCAAGATATCACAACTCCAGATATGACATTTATAAATTATTTGAAGGCCTTACTCTAAAATATCTATGATGATTAAGGCCAAAGGAGAAAATTATCTACTAGATACCTATGGCATAGCCATCCAGGCTTAACATGACCTAATCTAGATTGTAAGGCTAGCTCCTAGTCCCCTCATACCTCTTTTTCCCATTGTTCAATATCCATACCAACCTCAAGTCATTCAACCAACAACCTTTCAACAAATGCTTGTCATACTTGTAGTCCCTCCTCCCCTTCCTATCCTAGTTCCCTCTACTTCAGACATCTTTAAGTGTGAAGCAATGAAAAGTCTACTCAAGATAGTCACCAATGAAATGTTGTCCATGAGGAGGGAACAAAATACCCAGAGGTTTCAATGTCAAAAAAACCCAAGACCTCCCTTCCAGCAAAATAACAAGAGCAATAGAACTCCTCATAATGGTTATCCAAGACCTCCAATAGAGATATTGATCAAGCACATATCCATAACCAGCAAGTGGTACCAGTCTCGAACTCTCTACAACAAGTGCCTCATAACCCCACTTGGGAGATTGCTCTTATCTAAAACAACTATGTGGATGAGTCTATTTCTTGGTATTGCCCAACTCCAAATCCCTACTCTACACAATTCTTTTCCAAATATGTCTCCTAGCCATCCGTAACAATACCAAGTGAAATGATGCCTACTCAAGCATCTACCTCTTATTCAAGAGTTTAAACACAAGCAGAAAGCCAACTTTCCCTTGTCTCATCCCTTCCTAAGTTGGATGGTGTGCATTTAGAACAGATCCTAGTAATATGGGACGAGGAGGAAGTGTACACAGTATCTGACATAGTTAGCAATCTAGCAGCCAACAGACCACAAGATCAGTTAGATTATGTGATAAGGGTCAAAAAGCAGGTGGTGGAAGAGCAAGAGAAGAGCAACTAAATTACCCTAGACCTCCATAAAAGGATTTTTGGGCCTAGAAGGGTACCTCCCATAGTAGTACCACCAAAGCAGAGTGCACTGGAACCTTCGATGGTTAGCAAACAAAGTGCTCTAGCATATCCAAGACAATACATGCTCTAGTAAAAACGCATAAAAATTCCTCAATTAGTTATGGATAAGCCCAAATCTCAAAAAATATCGAGTTCCCCTCAAAAGATCAGTTTCCTTGGATCATTCAATGTGGTGGAGCATCTAAATAAATCCCTGGTGGTTGTGTCCGTATGGGATATTTTGTTTGTACCTGAGAAAAGGAGAATCTAAAGAAGGCACTAGAGGAAGAAAATGAACTAGAACAATAGAAGGCGCTAGTGGTCTTGCAAATATCTACCCCATAGTGAGTAAGCCCAAACCCACTCCTTTTTATTTATCACAAGTTGATCCATTATTGTATGATAGAGTCTGGTGCAAGCACTTTAGTCGTGCCAAAAGGAGTGGCAGATGCATTTGGAATTTTGGTCTGGACTACTAACCCATAAACAAGAGGGTGGTGCAAGACAATAATGTGGTCCAAATATTACGAGTGGTAGAAGAACTTACACTCACTTTGTATGCCTATTCAAGCCTAACAATGACATAGGACATAACAGTAATTGATCTCATTGTATATTTTAGCATTTGCTTGTCGAGAGACTTTATTGCTAAATTAGGAGGATATTCGGTCCCTCGAGGTTTTGAGGACATGGTACGGGACCAAGATAAAAATTTCATCTAATCTGCTCTCTCTACATCACATTGAACACTTACAGACATCTAGGCTAAACTTTGATAAGATTTTGATATAAGAAGAGTCGTTTGAATAAAAACTTTTGATTGATGAAGTGCATTCCTTCATCCCAAATGATCAAATGGACCAATGGGAAACCAAATTATGGGATCCAAATCCTCCTAAAACATACATATCTATAGTCATGGGTTGAAGCTCAAGCAAAAGCATGATTCTGACCCAATTAGGATCATGTACAATATATATAT
Source organism: Wollemia nobilis (assembly GCA_028583015.1). NCBI lineage: Eukaryota > Viridiplantae > Streptophyta > Pinopsida > Araucariales > Araucariaceae > Wollemia > Wollemia nobilis. The sequence goes on from JAQPPZ010016361.1 coordinate 2,812,575, forward strand.
ATATATATATATATATATATATATATATATATATATATATATATATATGGTTTTTTGCTTTTTCTTGGTTTCTTTGTGCTAGATTAAAGCCTTTTGTAATCATCAAACTATGTTAGATGTTTTTTACTAGATGATTCGAACCGTAGCTTGCACCATTCCAAGACACTTCTAGAAAAAGTTGTGTCAAAAGTTTCAAAGATCATTTCACACCAATATGGAAGCTCTTCTAGAAGAACAATGAGAGTTCAAATATCAACCGTCGACAACATAGCAGAAAACTTCTTACATAAGAAGAAAAGTCAAGTCTTCAACGGTCCATATCAACAGCTTACATATCTGCAAATTCCAAAAAGGCAATATCAATCATTGATCTCCAAATCAGTCAAAGATTAGCACAACCACAAAAAATGTCAAAATGGTGATAAGGATTGATGAAGGTCATCCAATTAAGCCAATCAATAGATGATATTCAAATTTAGGGTGACTATTCCAAAATGAGTATTGAATAGCCCAATCAGGAGACTTTGCAAATGGCCAACTATGAATAGAAAACGGTCATTTTTTTCCTCCAAGCTATCTTGTGAGGTGGAATTAATGCTCCCATGCACAAATAGGTGCATCAAATGTTGAGACAACCTCCACCTTAGCCTTCGTTAAAACCCAAAGGAACCGGCTTAAGAGATTGAGTAATAATGAACAAGGAATGAATCTGTCTTGAAATGTCTAAAGATATTTTGGAGGCGGCTCTACAAGGGAGAAGAATTGATCATGCAAGGTGGAAAGTGTCTTACCAACACCTAACGAAGATAGGGCCATAAATACATGGCCTGCAAACAAAGGCGACGAATGAGCAAGGCAAGAATGAAACTTTCTGTAAAGAAATTTTTTCTCATCCGGCACTATCTTCACCAAATCTAAAGCACTTAAGCATTTTCTTAAGCACAAGAGAACATTGAGGAGCATACTTGAAGAAAGAACACAAGAAAATAAAAGCGCAGAATTTTGAACTAGTATCAACAAAAATGAAGAAGAGAATGACCAGTCACGCAACAGCTTCCAAGGCCAGTGGCTCCAACCTAAAGATGATCCCTTCATCAAAAGCTCCAAAAGTACCTATGTCATCCTATACCTCCAATATTGAAATACTTAAAGATCCAAATGCAAACTTCTCAAAGCCAAAGATTTCAAAAAGGACTAAGAATCTGAGGGAAGGTGCATGACAATGAGTTAGGGCCACCCAACCGCCAAGATTCGGGTCAAGGATTTGGAGTAGCTATCTACAACAATACCTAGTGCCTGAAGTTCATTAATGCTATGAGCTGGTTGTAGCATGTGCAGAGTTGTATGAGCCCAACACTCGAGAAATCAAGTCCTTGGAGGGGTATTTTAAAGTAGACATTACTAGACATATCGTCCAACGAATGCTACTCCTACCAACGAGGGAACATCAAATTAGCATGGAAGAAGTGGCGCAATATTTTGAGGGACTCTTAGACAAAATCAAGAACCTGAGTCCAAATGAACTAGTGTCTGAGGGTCCTCTGTCACTCAATATGTTTGGGAAGAGCATGAAAGATGTCTTGATTATTCTAGCTATCATATTTGGGTTCGAGCATGACAAAAATGTGGTCTCCATCCAATTGGGTGTTATGTACAAAATTAAGCATGCACCTAGGGATGAGCAAATAATGTTGGACTTCGCTAAGTTGATTGTTGAAAATACATTAAGGGTTGAGTAATTTTTTAGCCACGTGTGTTCAGGCATTTATTATTTTTGTCACATTTGACTTTATTCCAAAACCTATGAGCATTTCTAGGTCTAAATCTGAAGTGGACAAATGAAAAAGGTCAAATGTTGCCAATATATTCTTGGACATGAGCCTTGATAAATAATTCTTATTATTCTTTTGTAGAGCATTTTTTTGCTTTGATCATTGCACTAATAAGAGGCTCTCAACCTAAGCGTCTCTCATATGATTGTTGCCCATTTATAGAAGAAATACTCCTTAGGGATTGATATTTTGCGAAAGAAGATACCATTGTTAGAATGCATGGTTCCTAGAAGGTACATGAGCATAGGCTCGATATTGAGGTTCTAAAGAATCTGGCAGATGAAACTAGCACACATCCCTTAAGCTCGCTCGTCAAGCCTTCAAATCTTAGAACATATGAATCTTTCTACCAGGCAATGTATGAAGTCAACCCATAGAGCAAAATTGGTAAAAAGAACGCTCTAAGAAAAATGCACTAGAAAGAGCCTAAGATTGAGGCTTGGTGGATAATGTGGTGGTGAATTTGCAAAAAAGAAAAAGAGCATGGCACATTACTTGTAGATGATAAATTTAGCAAATACTACAACAAAGAGCACCCACATGCTGAGAGCTCGGGGTCAGAGCAATGAAGTGAGTAAGAAGTAAGTATTGAGACACTCCAAAACATAGAAAGGGAAAGAGCAGCGAAGGAAGGGGCTCAAGAACCTCCACCTGAAATCCCAAAAGAAGGCCTAGTCACTGCTCCTCCCAAAAGGACTTTAATGCCATCGTCCCTAACACAACACACTCCTCAATATGAGACCCTACATCGGGAGGCCCAAAGGAAAGAAAAACGAAAGGTGGAGTCAACAACCAACCCTGCTAAAGCGAAGAAGAAAAAGGACACTGCTAGGACAAAGTTGATCACCAATGAGACCTCTATATCTATCCTTTCATTCCCTCCTACAAATGAAGCACCGACCCAAAATTTTGTCTCGACCCCAACAACCCAAGCTCCCAACATTATTGTAACGAAAGCCACCCTCCTATTCTTGTAGCCCTCTCCAGTCAGGAGGTGCTTCAATTAATGCGGCCTTCCCAAATTACTCCTCTCACATCAGCTCTTGCCTCTCTGATCCCTCATCCTTCAGCACTCCCATTATTCAAACCATTGACATTTTAATCACCATAAAGGTAACAAAAAGGCTCACAAGTAATCGTGCCAGATTTGATTCCATGGCAAAAGCCTTAAATGATTCAACAACAGACGACACAACAAAAACAAAACAAACAAGACAAGTTAACATAGGAGCCAACTACAACCTAGATACTTATCCACTTTGCCTCCCATAAAGAAACATTATTGTTCACATGGAAAGACCCAATGGTATCGAAACTAGAGGGAGAAATGACAGGGCCAAATTGGCGGGTGGCAATGGTAGGGTTTGATCTAAAAAATGCCCAAACTCAAAATAAGGTACAACTAATGTGAGAAACCAAAAATATGGTTACATATGAATATGAGTCATTTCGAAAGCTAGAAAAGAAAGAAAAGGAACTAGAGCATGTAAAAATTACTCTAAGCAACTCTTAGACAAAGACCAAAGTGCTCCAGAATCATATAAGTATGCTTGCTAAGTGCCTGAAGGAGCAGACTTTAGGATCTCTCTTAAGAGAAAAGGAAGAGCAAGTAAAAAACCTCATAGATAGACTCACTAATTAGGAAGATTAGTTTAATTAAGAGAAATTAACTACAAAAGCAATTAGAGGAGCTAAGGCAAAAGAGTGATATGGAGAAGTTCCAAGGGATCAAGAGCCTCATCAAGGAAGCTAGTGATGCTTACTAGGACAAGGTCGATACTACAATGACACTATTTCAAGTATCCAAATTTGTTGATATAGTCATTGATCAAAGTATTTAGGTGAACAATGAGATTGAGCATAGACTCAATAAAATTTCCACAAAGTCATATGAGGCTAGAATTTATCAAGCGAAACTGGCCATAGTATCGAACTCTAAGTTCATGTTTTTTGAGATTTAAGATAGAAAGGCGATAGCACAAAAGGTGATTAATCTTCTATAAAATGAGCTAGTAGCACAACAATGCACAACCTAAGTAATGACCTTGTTTCTACCATTGGAAATCTCAAGGGTCATATTGACTCTTTAGTACAGAAAGGACTTCCTTCTCCTTGGAGCGAAGCTAGTAGGCTCTATTCAGAGCAGGAATATTTGTAGTTGATAAGGCAGTACAAGGAGGATGTTTCCCATTTTGAATGATGGTCAGACCTATCTACAATAGAGGATTTGGCGTGAGCAATCAGATCATTGGTAGAATTAAGAATTCAGGTGCATAAGGTCACAAATCAAACAAGGAATTTCTCTTGCAATGACCAATTTGAGCTAGAAGCAGTCTATGGACACTCCGAATGGATCCAGTGCCCTTTAGATGAGGAGTGGGGAGAAATCAAACAAGCGTTGGATAAGCTACTAGATTTATAACAATTTTGTATTCTTTCTTGGTATTATTTTCTAGATTCCTTCATTTTTTGACTCCGTTCCCAAGTATGAAGGCAACAGTTTTGAATTCTCCTTCAGCAAGCAAAAAGGCCCCTACGAGTCACAGAAACTATAGTAATTTTCACTACACTCAGTTTTTTGTCTTAAGCAAATTTTTGAAAAAAAAGAATGAAACAGGGGCAAAGGTGGCATAAAGCAAGGAAAGAGGCATCAGACCAATGTAGGCAAAAAATTCCAATCAAGGGCTATCGCCATTTTATAAGAATTTCAATCAAAAAAAGAAAGCAAAACTTTCGACGGCTTATAGGGCCTATAAGTCTAAAAAGGTGGAAAGCATGGAGAAGTTCAATGGGCACAAGAAAAGAAAAACTTTCAAAGGTCGGGAGTTAGAAAAGTTCCAAAGGAAAGAAAAATAAAGTTTCGAGAATCGGACCATGAATCACAAGAAACTTCCGAAAGACGAAACATCCAAAAGGTTTAGCAAGAGGACAAAAGAGAAGAATTCCACAAAACACTTTCGACAAGAACCCAAGATGATGACCTGATCAATTTATAAAATTTTGATGTAGGAAGATATGGAAACATTTCAACGACTGACTAGTTGAAAATTAACAACTCGCATCACCTCAAAAGATAAAATACAGATAAAGAGAGAACAAAAGCGCTGCAGGAAGTAGGGCATAAGGCAAAAAGTGGCCAAAAGGAAGAAGGATCAAATCAGGTTGTAAGACATCATTACTGGTGCACAAGCTCCCAAAAGGGCAGATGAACTAAACCGATATGCCATTGCTAAGAAAATAATCATCTACTAGCATCAAATGGGCTCAGTAATCCAAGGAAAGTTGTTTGCTTGTTAAATACTGAAGCATGACAACCACAATAGCAACAATCGCAAATTGTAAAACACTGATTGCAAAAAGTGTTTCTAATCAGTTTTTAGATCCCTAGACCGGCAGTTGAATATCCAACAGCTCAGAATTGATGATTCCAGATCTAGAGACCTCAAAGGGCTAAAAGTGATGTAAGGAGGATCAAATCAAGGGAGCAATAGAGAAGCTTTGTCAAAGACTCTTATACAAGTTTTAGAGGGAAAATCTCTCTATTTAGTCTAAATAGTAGTTGTTTAAGCATTGCAAAGGATCGGTGAGTTACTTATTCAAGCCTACGACTTTGTATGTAACTTTCCTTTTATTTTCTTCTATATATCAGTCTCGATTCGAACCTTGGGTCTTTTTTAGATATGCTTTCCAACCCTCACATCTAGCATGATTTGTAATATTCATATCCATATATATATATATATATATATATATATATATATATATATATATATATATATATATATATATATATATATATACATCGCTGGACTAGAACCCTAGGTTGTTTTCCAGATATGCTTTCCAACCCTCACTTCTGGCAGGATTTGCAATATTCATATCCATATATATATATATATATATATTGGAAGTCATGACTACTGGGATTTTTTTCTCTTTTCTCATGTGTATGTGAATGTATAAGAGGTTGTGACTACTTCATTTCTATCATGTTTCTTGTATGTGCAATCTATGCTTTATCTATACGTGTCGATCAAAGAAAGTGTTCCTTGTGCATTGTTTGTAGATTATTCACACATTCATTTATCCCACTGTTATGTGGAAGAATCTTATGATCTTAGCGCATTGCCCCCGGTTAGCTTATGATCTTTTTTCCTTTCTGCTATCTTTGTTTCCTATGGTTTTTCTTTTCTTTTGCCCTTGTGTACGCAATAGATAGGTGGGTTAGATTAGGAGAGAGAACATTGAAAATCACATCTTAAAAGGAGTTGGCCTTGTAAAAAACCTCAAAGGCTGCCCGATCAAGTCGATCCCTATGCTCTTGGAGCTGCCCTGTTGTGTCGCTCCACATGAAGAACGATTATCCGATCATATGGTCCCCATATCTAGTGACTACGATAATCAATGAGGACAACAATGTGCCTTCTTTAACTTACTCTATATATGTAAGAATTGTAGAGGCCTATTATCAAAATGAATGATGGTTTCCTTACCCATAATATAGTAGCACCATCGTCAAACAACTTGATTATAGCTCATTTTTGCATGTTAAGTAGTGTTGAGTTGTGACTAAGTGTCTTGAGATGGTATGCCACTAAATGCCCATTTTGGATTAGGATGGAACCAAGTGCACCATTTTATAAGTTGATCTCAATCTCAAAAGGCTCAATGATGTCTAGCATGGATAACATTGGTGTCGGGCAAAGGCATTGTTTAAGCTCATCAAACAATTTTTTGTTGTCATGGCATCTAATGAAACTTCACTTTCCCTTGAATGACCTAATTGAGCAACCAAGATACATGTGAGAACCCTAGCACAAACCTTTGGTAGAAGTTGGTGATGCCCATAAAGCTTTAAATTTCTTTAGAGTTGGTTAATTCTGGATGACAAGTCTTCTCTAGATCTACATGTATACCTAGGAAAGAGATTTTTGTGACACTGAAGGTACACTTGCCTGGGTTTGCTTGAATCTTGTGTTGGTGTAGTGTGTCCATAACTTAATACACATATTGTAAATGCTACTCTCCATAACTTAGTTCTTTATTTCATTTGTTTCCCTTAGCTATTTTGCCTTGATTTTAACCTAGATACTTAAATGTAGGTTATGGCATTTTTATCTTTTCAATACCCAAACTGTCATAAGTAAAGAAATAAAAACATGAGCATAGTATGCAAAAGACACAAGATATGACCCAAAAGAGATGATAATATGTATATAAAAATTGATTCAAAATGTAATGGGGCATTGCCAAAGTCCATATATATGACTTATCCATCACAAAAAAATTATAGCCTCATATGTCATCATCTAATCGTCCCTCTTAAGAGGTTGCTACACAATTCCGACCATCCCTTAATTTGTCCTAAACCTCTATCTCCATCCTTTCTCTTATTGACCTCCTCTCCAATCCTAATATTTGTCCCTATGCACTAGCAAGCTCCTCCTTCATGCAAACCACCTTAACCATATGCCTCTCCTTGAGCTTAATCTTCTCCATCTCCCACACTAGCTTGTCCTTTATATGAGCCAACTATACAAATATCATGTCCCCACTGCACCCACCCCTTCATATTTAAAGATTGACCCGCATGGCAAGTCAAAGCAAATAAATCCATATGATGACCTACCCTCCTGCTCAATCACAACCCAACTCCTAGCATGGAGGTATCTCAAAAAAATTAGGAAGTACATAGAACTCAAATTCAATAGACATTGATAACAAAAGACAATAAGATTCTACACCTCCTTGATCATTTTACCCCCTCTTCAACTATTTACCATCCTTCTAGCTCCTTGGTCACATGTCTTGGTGTTAATCATTCACGATTAGGTCTTCCACCCCACTAATTTTCTAGCCAAAATTTGATTTTTCTCACCCCCAACTTCACCAACCTTACACATAAACTCTAAATTTTACACCCACCCACTCCACCCTTTCATGTTAGTATGTGGTATTTGCATATTTCAATTATACTAATTTCATTTTGACCATGGTGGCCCTATACCCCATTAGGGTCTTTTACGAACTCTTGTTGTTTGCAATTTTGCAATATTTTCTAGACAATATCTTTAAACAACACACTTCTTTATGACTTCACTTCACTATAAAATGAACATCTTGCAAGGACAAGATGTATACTTGAGAAAATTAAAAGCTAGATATCTCCAATTTATTTGCTTTCTTGGTTAATGCAAACAACCCCCACCCCTCCCCCAAAAATAATAATAATAATTAATAAATAAATAAAAATACAACCACTAGGCCTTGAGATAAGAAGTAGCCATAGCCTTAAGCTCTTCTCCTATCCTCGGAGTTAGCATTAGAACACCTTATTTTTCTTTTTCCATTCATCTCTACGATACCTCTTTGTTATACCATTAGAGTTATAACAAGCAACATCACCTATCATCCAAGCAACAATGTCTATCCTATGAGAATGTATATCAATAACATTTACCTGAAAGCTACAATGCCTATTATAGGCATTGTTGTTGTAATTAAGACAAAAATCCTAAATAGTTTCATTTTTGGGCTCCTCTAATCTTGAGAAAGCCATTCTCATGTTGCCATAGTTGCTTGATTTAAGGTCAACAATAGCAACACTAGTCTATCAATAGTCTTGTCAAGATCAAAATAAAGATTTAAAAAGATATAAATAGTGTTAAACAAAGCATTTAAGACAATATTCCAATTACAAGCTTACATTCCTTGACAAAGCAAGTGGATAACATGAAATAGAGACCTCTTCTACTTGCAAACAAACTACAAACCACCTAGTGCCATTAATAATGACTTGAAGAACCTATAATCATACTTGCAAATATCATTCAAGTGTTCTAGAGAGAGTAACTGATCTAGCATACTATTAATTCTTGGGCTACTTGGGATTGTTGCAAGATTGATATTCAAACTTGCCACATCATGTCCTTCCCTCCCATTGCCCAAGATAGTTTTCCTCCACTAGGATCCCCTCCTTACCTTAAGGTCATGATAGATAGCCATTAGCCAAGAAAGATCTCTTTCATAAACATTGAATCAAGAAGCCTCATCCAAGCATCAAAGGAAGTCAACCTTAAAGATCAAGGATCAAAGAAGTCAAGTTCAAATACCAAGTTAAACATCTTCCAAGTGATGAGTACCCTTTATTTCTTTCGCTTCTTCCAAAATTTACTTTTTATTTCACATATACTCCATTTGTATTGCATTATATTTAATTAGAATCTATCATACCACTTGTGCATATGTAAATCTCGTCTTACCTATCTATATCCTTTTAGATGGTACCTTAGGATTATCCATTTACATGTTTCAACCTAACCTTTCTCATTTTTACCATTTTTAGTTGTCTTTACCCAATTTGGGCTTGTACTAGTGTTGCATGTGCTCAAGGGTGTAGTATCTCCCTATACTTGTCCAAATTTTGATAAAACAGGTTGAATTTTTGACAGCATATTACCGATCCAGACCCCACCTAAAATTTTCTAATAGATCTACATGTTAACCTAACATTTTAACCAAGAAGACCTGGCAAGCAATGGGGAGCAGAAGCTTCACACAATAAACCATGGTTCAAATCCTGCATTGTGATGGACACTTTTGAGATAGGACAGCCTGTGATAATACCATTTGTTATAATATCACAATAATACGAGTCTTTGAAATAATATTAAATGGGTGGATACTAATTCCACCCCATATAACCAATTAAAAACCAAAACATAGAAACACCATTCACTCAATCAAATTTTAAAGTATTCAAAACGAAGTTGAAAAAGAAAATCACAATTACCAATTTATTGACCAGTTCATGAAAAAAATGAATCAACAGTTAATTAGAGAAAAAATGAAAAATATATATATAATAATAATACAAGAAATAAATGTCACCTGGTATTAGCTCAACTGGTTATATCCTCAAATGTTAAAGAAGAGACCAAGGTTTGCCAAGCAAGACATGCTTAGTAGCCAAGTTGTTGTAATAGCCATGTGGTCATGATGTAAAACAGGTAGGGCCCTTCAATCCCATGGAAAAAAGAAAAAGGAAAAAAAATAATAAAAAAATAAATAGGACTTTGAAAATATAAAAAAAATCCCTTTTTTCCTTAAATTTTAAAACAACAGTTTGTCTGCTTTCTTTCCATTTTTTAAAATACATCATGATTTACGTGGCAGTCGTCTGCTTTCTTTCCCATTTTTTAAAATACATCATGATTTATGTGGCAGTTGTCTGCTTTATTTCCCCTTTTTAAAAAAAAATCATGATTTACGTGGCATAATGTATGTTAATCGAGGGTTGGAAATATTTATGATATATGCATTTATCCGGAACTTTTGTAGCCTTTTTACTTTTCTTTGCAAAAATTATCAATCAACGAAACAAATATGTTTTAACGGTTAATACTTTTCTTTGCAAAAATTTACCCCCGTTAAATTGCATTTTACTTTTACATCTATATCTTATTTGACTAAGTAATGGATTACCGACGTGTTCCAAAGAGAGCTCAAAATTAACTGAAGATTCCATTGGATAAAAATGATATTTACAAAGAAATCTAACATGGGATGTGCGAATCCCATTATGATTCAAATGTAGGGTTGCTAGAAGTCCTACAGACTGAATCATGCTCCACAGGATATCAACGACCTCTGTAGTAACGATCATAGTAAAAGGAAATGCTGCATCAAAGGAAAGAGTAAAAAGCACCCACTGACCAAACCAGAAAACTTGTCTCAAAATATCTGTCGTCACTTTCAATATGCAATGTAGTTCCTATACAACATAGTTAAGAAAAGAATTACACTTTACAAGAGGAGTACATTTAATATTCAAGATGTCTTGCCTCAAAAAATTACTTCTCATGTACAAAAGAGGCAAAACATGTTTCTTTTACTTGTCATCTTCAAAGAGGTGAAAGAGACCAGACATGTAAACTGCAGTCATTGAGTACATTATGCATGGAACTTAAGCTTTATTAACAAACAATGGGCGTCAAGCGTTGCAACGGATCAGTTCGGCCTATGACCCATACATTTCATTACTTGATAAAAAAATGTAGAAGGGAAGATTTTTCCAATGTGTTAAATTCACACATTTCTAAAGACCATGATTGACACAGTTGTTGAACTATGCATATTCAATCAGCAAGCTTGACTTTAAAATATAATTCTTTATCATTAACTGCATATTTAATAAGAAATTCAGTAAACCAGCTTTTGGCCTTAATCTTGACAAGGGGTCAAAGCGAAATGTTACCTTCTCCAAGTTAAACGGAAACACTTCTAATGCTCATCACTTTGCGCTGAAGGTAGTTCGACTATTACAATGAAGGATGACCTTCCAACTTCCCTATGGTATTGTACATCTCCATTCATAATTTTGACCAGTTTTTGACAGATGTGCAGAGCCAAACCCTCCCGAGATTTATCTTGGTCATGATCAAACATTTCCGCTATCAATTTTTCTGGAATTCCTTCTCCTGGATGAGTAATCCTACATATTTACCAAACACATTAAACTTGTAAACGAAAACAATATAGTTTCAAGATTTTCATTTGCAGGTACCTTAGCCAAATTTCAGCATAGGATTCTTCTTTAAGAAACTAAACTTTTAATATATTTACAACTACTAATCAACTAAAACTATCAAGAATAAGAACAATCTATTTTTAAAGTATGTCAAAGCTATTGAGCTTGAAAGACTTCTGCAAGTTGAAATTTTACGAAAAATATAATCCTATTGAGATTATGATGACCTGAGTATATTAAAAAAAAGAATGCAAATTGTTACAGAAATATGTGTGCTACATAGTTACTCTAGGACAACTAATAAGACAAATAAAACACAAAAGATAAAATGGAAATGGACAAATAAGATGCAACATAGACTACTGAGTTTTTCCAATTTTGGGGTCATTTTTCTACTTTCCTAAAATTCTATCCACTCAAAATACTGGAAATCATTAACAAACATTCACATTTTAGGTATTAACCTGGACAAATATCTTGTGAGAAATATCCCGGTGGAGACAAGAACACTTTAGATTATTGCAACAAAGAAAATAACAGAAACAAATAAAAAGAAGAAACTCTCCATTTACATGAAGAATAGATAGGACAGGACCTAACTCAAAACAATGAGTCAACCACCTAGGCCCACCAGTGAGAAATGAATATATACATTAACAAGCGGGGAACTGATTCATTGAACCAATCACTGTCGACAAAATAGACAGCTCCACAGTAGACCCCCAAGCTTTACGCTGACTTATTTTCAGCCCGCATTTATTCCACATACTCGTCCATTTAGGGAGTCCATGTGTAAATCTTTTATTGCATTGACAATAAAAGTTAGTTTGTGCTTTTTCTCCCATACACATCTGTCAGTGTCACCCTTGTTACTTGACATCAGAACAATCCTATGTACTATGGTGTATGCTCAATTCAAAACTAAGCTCGAGTGTTGTCTCATCCCCTAGAAGAATCCAATCCTGCATTCGTGTATAAATTTTTGGACAATCCAATGATGGCAGAAATAGCTTTCAAGTACTCAAATTCTGTTTATTGCTCATACCTCTCATGTCGTTCAAAGTACTGGTGGAACTTACTTGAAATTTAAGCTGAGTTATTGCAAGTAAGTCTCCTCAATACTCAACTAGTAACCTGAAGTATTAACCCAACTTGCACAAACTTAACTTTTTAACAAGTAGCATCCTTCAAATTTGTTTCCAATGTCCTGCACTCTCTAATTACTCAGAGTTTGTTCCAAAGTCTTATCATGCCACATCCATTCATTCCAAAAAGCTTACTGCATGTGCAATTCTATGTTCTTCTGCATAATTTTCTCAAATGCGCTCCTTAGAACAGATCTAAGGACTATTAAATGGACAAATGCATTAAAATGCATTGTACTGAGGATACACAAAATGAGAAGCCAATGTCTTCATCTGCAAACTGAGATCAGTTCCCAGCAGCTGAGCATCCATAAATAGAGGAATATTTGCTTAACCGTGTTTTGAAAGCAGGAGAAAAATCTAAATTGTTGGTTAACAATAAATATTAAAACGATTTCTTGAAATGTGACCAAGTGCATCCTACATCTCACCCCCCATCCATATCCTATTCTTTTGGGGTGTGCAGACACCCTGATCCATACTAGAATCATCTGGAGTCAATTCCCGTTACAGGAATTTTCTTGCTAATAATCTCTCATAAAAGCTTGAACCATTTTAGATAATATTCATTTAGTTAGCATTGGACACAATATGGGCAGCAACACTTAAAGTACGAATAAATATGGACTATATCGACAATTTTGTCTCTTTAATTTAAGATTGAGGGTGCTTATGACGCTATACATAATAAATATATTAAATTTCAAGGACACGAGTGATAACATTAAAATTATGCTCTTTTTATAATTAGTCAAGATTCAAGCAAATTGTAAAAATGAAGGAATTGGCTCTCTGCCTTTAAAAGCTATTCTTATATGTGCAATCCATCTATGCATGCAGCATATCCTTGTTTTCCTGAATAAACAGAACCTTTAATCTATAAGAGGTTAATAAGCTTGTACAAAAATATTTTTAAACAATTTAATTTATTTTCATTTTAAATAACTTTCATAGTAATAAAAGTGAAGCGATGAATCGAAAGATTTTCAGACATTTCCAACAAACTACAAGACTTACTACATGACAAATTTCCCAATTCTTCGGCAATTAGTTTGGGTAAATTTTAAGAGAGGCATTTTCAACTATTATGTCGTGTTGTATGCAATATGCCCATAGCTTTAGAAAAGATAAAATGCAGAACTATGAGTCAAATGTTGAAGCCTGATGGTAACAAAGTTATTTTCTGTGGTTTTATTTAAAGCTTTTAAGCTTCAACTAACTTAACAAGTACTCTGCTTCTTGGCAATGTTTAAAAGCCATTAGAAGGTTGAAATGAATGCATTCCTTAGATATATTACAGAATCCATAAATTGAGCAACTGTATTAGATGACAAAGCACAGTCCCTTTCATAAACCAATGTCAATATACTATGTGCAAACTTATGGAATTGTAATTAAATAATTAGTACACATACACTTGTATTTATTGATACATTAAATGAAAAATACCATCAAGTAGCATATCCATATTAAATTTGGAACCTTTACTGGACCTGTAACCAATTTGCACCCACACCCACCCCTCATACTTTGCATAACTTAGGATCCTTTGGAGGTAAGATGGCAAAACTCTAGTGTGTTGTTTCTTTACGAATTAAAAATCATACAAATGGTGCTTGCTAAGTTTGTTTCAGTTTGGACTAGGCTAATCCACAGATTATAGACACAGTAAAGATTATGGTAATGGCAGCATATCGCAGGCACTTGACCAATTTTATTGATAATTCATGGCTTTGGTTCCCTTCTAGGGCAAATTTTTCTTGGAAGTTGCTTTTCTCTATTTTTCCCTTTTCTCCACTTACCATTATCAGCCACATTTAATCATTTTATTCAATGCCTTTGACGGTTACAACATTTATCTTTTATAATGTCATTACACCCGATGTCATGGGTCCTTCCACCATAAAGGCCAACTGTCAAGTGTAACCGCGTAAATCCTGTTTCACTTCAACAATTATTAAGATGGCATTTGACTCATTTTTAGAAGTCCCAAAAACTCACACATGGCCTACTATCATTAACATTATTAAAAAATTTAATTCAACATTTGTGATCTTCTTCCTTCTGGCATTGCTCAAAATGTTGTCATATAATCTCTCTTACCTCATCAATCACATCTCATCACTATTCTTGCAGGTCTTCCATCTTGCCTTGTAGGCTCACTTTAGCATTGTAGGTGGCAGTTCCGATATGGCACCGCCACATACACCACCTTGAGCTTGAAGAGGACGCGTACAAGTCATGAGCATGCACACAATTTGATTATATGTAAGTTCATTTCATATGTTTGTAAATAATTATGCTGCACGCGTTGCGTGACATGAGTTTGATGTTATGTGTGCATGTGATGTTTTGTTATGTATGGGGTAGTTATTGTTAGCAAACAGGTATAAGGTTGGTTGCATAGTTATGTGACTACCTCCCCTATCAAAAATCGTTATTTAGAAAGGCTACATTCATTGTTGGGTATTAATTGTCTGTATATTTATTGCATATCATGTACACGTGTTGATCTGATAATGATCTATTGATCTTGTTCATATATCAATATAAGTGTTGTGTTGTTCCTGTTGGTAACTCAATTCATCTCTAGGATTTCTTTTACTGTGGATGTCTATGGGTTATTGTTGTTAATGTGTGTTGTTGCTTGATACTTTCCCATACCTTTAATTCAGGAGTACCTACTGCTCTGCTACAAGTGTCGCAACAGCTCAGTTTTAGTAAGCATAATGAGCCCACCAAATGGTAATTAATTTCTTCTTCATCGGCATCAACACCTACCTTTGTCAGGTCTGTAGTGTGCCTTGTTTCCTCACAGCATACACATTCTTCTGTGCATGATTCAACTCTTGAAAAATGCAAGTGTGCCTGCAACCTCCTCTTGCCTCGGTATTTGTAGGGAATCGAATTGACACGTTTGATTGAATGCAAGCTCAAGCATATGAATGTATATGTGCGAATGTGTGTGCACAAAGTGTTTGTAATAAGTTGTCATGTAGTGTTGTGTGTGTACATGACAAAGTGTTTGTAGTAATGTGCACGTGACAAAGTGTTTGTAATAATGTGCATGTGGCAAAGTGTTTGTAATAATGTAATGTAATAAGGTATTTTTGATGTTTTATGTAAGCAGGTAGTTTGAATGTAGTTGGTTGGTTGCCAACCACCTACCAGTCCTGTTCTATATATAAGTACCATCTATGTGAAAGATGCAGGAGTTCTTGTTGTTGTTGGCAGAAGTGTATTGTTGGTTAGAGTTGCTTTTCAGTAGATTGTTCGTTGCAGTACGATGTATTGCAAATAGTTGTTGTGCAGGATACATGTTGTGTGTACAGTTTATACATTTGTATCTTAAATCATTCTCCTTGTGTATTTTGTTTATATAAGTGGTAATGGAATTGTATTGTAGTGTGTTATATTCCATTTCTACATTTTGGGGTCATTCCCTGTTATAATTAAGTCAAGTTTGGTTACATAGAGTTGTGAAAAGCATATCACTTGGGAAGGTACACAACTACAACAATGGAATGATTATAATGCAGTCGACAAACAATGGAGTTTCCTTCAAAAGGAGGGAAGATTGGAGGTTGCAACAGAAGAAGACAAACTTATTTATTGACGTTGATGGACCGACACATGAAGCAAACGTGCAAGCTGATGCACAACTAGACACACATGAAGGAGATGCGCAAGTGTTTGTGCACGAAGGAGACGCACAAGTGTTCGTGCACAAAGATTGGAGATGGCAATAGAAGAAGACACAAACTTGTTTGTTGACCCTAACAAAGGACCAATGCGCAAAGCAAACGTGCAAGTGGATGCACAACCAGACGCACAAGTAGATACACAAGCAGACGTGCACAAAGGATATGTGCAAGCATTTTCGCACAAAGGATATGCATGAGTATTCGTATGCGAAGGTGATGTGCAAGTGTTTTCACATTAAGGAGACATGCATGCCGACAAAGAAGTTTGTGCAAGTGAAGGTGTTCACGCAAACATGCATGCTAACAAAGAATTCTGCACAAGTGTACATGTAGATGAACAAATACGTGGTGACATGCAAGATAACATATATGGAGACAACAAAGACTTGTGCACGGACAATGATGAGGGCATCAAATAAGAGACTAGGGTTTAGGTCCTTAGTTAGGCTAGGTCTTAAGGCTTAGTCTTAGCTTTTAATATTTTAATGTAAGTGAGAATTTTTCTCACGTCGTTACTGTTGGCCACGGACTTCGCTGCGCTGCCCAACTTCGTTGTGCCACCGCTCGACTTCACTGCGCCGTCCGACTTCGAAAGAAGAAAAGTGCAAATTTGGCTAAGTGTTGGCCGCCCGACTTCGCTGCGCCGCCCGACTTCGGAAGAAGAAAAGTGCAAAATTTGGCTAAGTGTTGGCCGCCCGACTTCGCTATCTTCCTTAAGCGCCATCCGTCATTTCCCCCTTCATCAGCGGACTTCAGATCATGGACAAGTGTGCAGTTTCGGGATTTGTGCCTGCCATGATATGACAGATAATGTGTTGTCAAGGTACGGGGTAGATGAACATTGAAGAACAAACTGTACCGCATCTACCACATTTAACCGGACCTGGCTTTCCCGCCCACCAGACCTGTCCGAAAATGTACAGTTTTCAGAACAGCCATATCCAAAGTACAAGTACAGCCGACAGGGGTCTCATCAGAGCAACTTTTTGCAGCTTTTGCCGGTTCTTGGGATCCGTGCATGATTGTATTTTGGGGGAAAATTCCTGCTATAAAAGGAAGTTCATTTGATTGTAAAAGGGGGGGGAACATATTGCTAATTAATTCAAAGCATCCTTGGTTCTGCTTCTTGTCTCTGTCTTTTATGCTGCCTTCTGCTAGTATTTCTGCTTCATGTCCATTTATATTTCTGTCCGTTTGAATTCTGAATCCTGAATTTGAGCATTGGTGATTATTTGGATTTGGAATACAAAACAGAAGGATACATAGGGTAGAATAACAGCTGCAGTTTCTGTTACATGCTTTGTTTTAATTGTTGTTGGTTCGGATGCAAATTTGCGATCGTGCTGCTTGTTCTCCCCCCACCCGAAACGCATGATATTTACATCTCTTTCCTGTTCCCTTATCTTTTTCAATCTCTTTCCAGTTCCCTTTCCCCTTTTTAATCTCTTTCCTGCACTCTTATCTAAACCCCCCCAAGTAGGTTAGGAAAGGAGCCGACCTTCTCTAGAGATCGGCACGGGAGGCATCCCTTCCTCCCGGCCTTTCAATGTTGGTCTGTAGGTCTAGGGCGCATTGGCACACCAAGTCCTTCCCAGGTGGTGGATCCGTGGCCAACAGTTACTCATTTTCTAGATTAGGTGAGTTGGATTGATAATAGTCAATCCTTAAATAAATCCTAAATCCAAGGATTGACTATTATCAATCCAACTCACCTAATCTAGAAGATGAGTAACTACGTGAGAAAAATTCTCACTTACATTAAAATATTAAAAACTAAGACTAAGCCCTAAGCCCTAGCCTAACTAAGGACCTAAACCCTAGTCTCTTATTTGATGCCCTCATCAGACAAACAAGTTCGCACAGACGAAGACACGTGCACAAATGGACGAGTTTACACAAATGGAGATGTGTACAGAACAAATTCGCACAAACGGAGGTATGTGCACAAACACACCACATGCTTCCAAACAAGAAAGTTCATGCAGGTAAAGACATGTGTCCAAATATGGATGTCCACATCGATGAAGTTGAGCATAACAAAGCTGACAAGTTTGATAGAGGAGGAAACCTGGCTTGGCAAGAAAGGCTAGGAGTGGTTGAAACGGGTGGTGTGGTAGACAGTACACATGACAAATGTTTGGCACCTACGAGGTTGCAAGTTGGTGTTCGATGGTGAGTGGGACGAGAGCCTGACATCGACCATCCGAGAAAGCAAGTAGGACGTGTAAAAGTAAAGAAAATTTGTTTTGCTGTGAAAGAGAGTCATTTGCTAGGGACGTTTGGTTCTCTGAAGACCCAGCAAGAAGCATGCACCAACCAACTAGCCATCAATCCAAGACAAAGAAATCGAATTGTTGAGTGTCGAATGGCCCAAGCAAGGGTTTCATTGGAGAAAAACCAATTTGAAAGAGGAAGTAGAATGCAACAACTATTCTGGAGACAATTCTAGCACAACAAAGAAAGAGCTAGTGTATGTAGTTGTAGGAAAGAAGACAAGGGTTTTGCAAAAATCCATGGAGTGAAAGAAAACCCTCACCAAAGAAGAAGAAAATTGCGAAGCCCCACAAAAGTTCTAAGATTAGGGTTTTGCCAAAGTATTGGAAGAAATGTTGGCTATGGACAAATTTGGAGTCGTCTAAGGCTTGGCCATGGTTGTTTGAGACAAAGTGGGTCGTCTAGCTCATGCTACAAGCTATTCATCCAGTTGGAAAGAACATTGGGTGCGTGGGAAACACCGTCAAAGGAGAAGCCTTGGTCATCAAGATAGGAGTGGTCCTCGAAGAGGGCTAGGCCATCTAAAAAGTGTGTCATTAGACAAGAAGAACGAGGTTGTCAGAGATGGCAAGGGCATCATCTAAGAGGAGTGGACAATCAAAGAGGCAATTGACAAGAACAAGGGTGTTTGTGAGAACACGATTGTCCAGGAAGATTCATTCGTCATCGGAAGTGGAAAGGCAAACATCTGCTAGGTCGGCCATCCAATCGCCTGAAGTGGGGGTCGTCTAGTTGATGCAAACAAATGTCCAAAATGAGCCATTAGGGCCTACCATCCAAAACTAGCCAACAACGACAACCATCTGGAACTAGTCGTTTAGGTTGGTCGTCTAGGAGTAGTTGATAGCCACGATCATTTAGAACAAGTCGTCTAGCTAGTGGTGAAGGCCACCGGAACAGACCAACAAGGCCAATCGTCAAGGGCTAGCCAATTATTTTGTCTAACCCCGTCGCTTGGAGTTGGCCGACAAGATCTACTGCTTGGGATTAGACTTCTGGTCCAACTGTTCAAAGCATGTTGTTAGAGGGAATCATTTAGGGAGGTTTCATTGGGGTTGTCGGAGCAGTGATTTAAATGCAAAATTTGGGTCGAGCGTTGCCCCTTAACCTTGCACGGAGGCTTCAGCCCCCTTGAACCCCAACACGGGCAATGATGGGTGTTGCCTGTCATGTTGGTAATACAATCAAAGTGGAGCAAGCAAATGGGAAAGAATGTTTTGTTGACAGCAATTTGGAATGAAGCTAGTTGCAAAAGATGTATAGAACAAACAAAAGAGGAAGGAGTGTGATAAGAATTCCAATATAGTGTCTAGTGCTTCTATCCTAGTGTTCAATTTGTATGTCAACGAGGACTCTAAACAACCTAGAGGAGGGGATAGATGTAAGCATACAGATTAACATGTCTACTTGAATGCATGTTCAAGTGTATGTCTATATATGTGCGAATGTGTGCGCAAAAATGTTTGTAAAAATTTTTCATGTAGTGTTGCGTGTGTACGTGACAAAGTGTTTGTAGTAATGCGCACATGGCAAAGTGTTTGTAATAATGTCATGTAATGGGGTATTTTTAATGTTTGATATAAACATGTAGTTCAGAGGTAGTTGGATAGTTGCCAATCAACTACTGGTCCGGTTATAAGTACGAATCTATGTGAGAGATGTAGGAGTGCTTGTTGTTGTTGGCAAAAGTATATTATTGGTCAAAGTAGCTTGTTCATAGATTGTTTGTCAAAGTATGATATATTGCAGATAGTTGTTATGCAGGATATACACTTTGGACAATGTATCCATTTGTATCTATGAGTCATGTATTTTGTTTAGAAGTGGAATGTGAAAAAATGCAAGCAGGAAAAGACAATATTATATTGCAAATTTTAACCCAACGTATGACCACAAGGAAAAAGCGTATATAGGCGCTGAAATCAAGTGGAAGGAAAAAATCCTCATTGCTAAGATAAGGACTAGCTCTCATAGGCTTAGATGTGAAACAAGGAGATGGACAATGCCCAAAGAACAATGGGAAGAAAGGATATGTACTCTATGCAGCACAGGGGTAGTAGAGACAGAGGAATACTTCATCTATAAATGCCCGAGTTTTTCAGATATCCGTGGCAAATACAAAGAAACACTTGGAAACGAGTCTATGGCAAAGTTATTTGAAGACAGTAAAATAAAAAAAGTTGGGGAATTGCTAACCCAAATCAGCAGGAGAAGGAACAACCTTCTCAAAGATATTAAAGATCATAAGATATGATTCGAGTAGTTGTACTTCCATATTTGAGGTCCCATAGACCATATTTGGGTCTCGCGGACGTAATTAAAATCTTTCATTTCATTCCATTTCTACAGTGTTTGAGTTCCAACTCCATGTGCTTAATTACTAACAGGTTTATTGACTCACTTCTTCAGCCAACATGTCACATCCCAACGACCATGGCATAAGGTCAGCTTCCTCATCATTCAACTTAGTCATGGTGCTAGTAGCCCCATTCGCAATGGAGTCCATATCCTCGGATTGACTACACTCTCCAATTTCAGGAATTGTGATCCCATGAAAGGAATCCACTATGCATTGAATGGAAGCATCAAACAATCCTTTTGAACTCTCCTTTAAGGTCAATAAAATTGACCCACATTCAAAACTTATAAGGCTTCAGCTTGGATCCATTACTTGGATCGGTGCACAACATCCCATCTAGTCACTATAGTCAAACAAACCCATTACCCATCAAATTGTCCACTTGGAGGCTCCAAGCCATGGTGTCTTTAGCCTTACTGACTTGACCTCTCACTTCCCATTAAATAATGTCTCCCTTCTTGGATGACATGCATTGTAGATTTTTGTCATTCCAGTGCTTCCATCGTCGTCGGGCTATGTTGATAGGGCACGGACCCATCACCTTTGCTCATCCAGTTAACTTAGCAACAAGAGCTTTTCCTCTAGTCTCCCTTTATACCCGAGCCAGTCCTGCACTACCATTCTCAACTCCAAATTAGAAATTCCACTAGTATGGCAGCCTATTGCTTGTATATCAACTAAAATGGTATTATGGCCAATTGTTGCTTTTTGTGTTGTTTTGTTTGTTATTAGGACTGCTACAAGCAGCCAAATTAATGTGTCACAAACTCAGGCATTGTAGGCAGCAATTTTGACATGTCGCCACCTCAACAGTGAGTCATTGAATGTGTGCCCATGACCCATATGAGCAATGTACATAGTCTATAATCTGAAGTTTGATTTATGCAAGATGTTGCATGTGGATGTGTGACACCATTTTGTATGTAAAGTAAGGGATTTAATCTTTTATTGTGTATACAAATACAAGTGGGTAACAGTTCTTCCGCTAATCCGAGTATATATATATACATCCATTGTTGTGGGTATCATTGATAGCAGATCATCCTATATTGTATGATTTTCATTGTATTGTTGATCAAGCATAGTTGGAGAGTATTGTGTGACATTGTTGTGTACCAGTGTTGTAGACACTGATTGTACAGTTCTCTCTAGTAATATATTTTGCTTTGTGCAATCTTATTTGCATACAAATGGATTGTTACTTTTAATGTTAGCATTTGCTTTGCATATTTCTTTCTCACATTGTTTCCGTTATGTATGGAATACCAAACAATTGAGCTAAAGACACCACCACAATGAGTTGTCCTAGGGCACTTTTGTTTTATGTTCATAGTTTGTCATATGTGTGTGCATGACACCCCTACATTGTAGTGTGTTGCAACCACTCCCCTGCTATTATTTTGTATATATCACTCCCAAGCCAATCTCAAGATATGCATAGGCATGTGTATGTCTGTTTTGTGGATAGAGTGTGTTATGTTCACTGATAGCTTTGTACATAATTTGCATACAAGACTGGTTTGAAATGGAGTATTATAAAAAGTAATGAAATATTGTTGTTGTTAGGAACTATTGTAATTGTTGAATTTATTTTCAATGTGCATTACTTTCTTGTTTTTTGTGCTTTTACTTGGAATACATAGAACCTGTGCTACATTTGGCATTGTTGTTGCAACAAGTATCAATTATTGGAGCACAGTGACAAGAGAGGGCGACCAACGAACCACAATGTGGATGCATAGGCACATAGCGTTGATAGTGAGGAAAGCCAACATGCAAGTTTGAGAAAATTACATAGCATGCAACAAACATGGTGACAACGATGTACAAATGCAAGCCTCTTTCCCATATGAAAGAAAATGTAAAAGGTGGACCTTCTACAGAGCCCCCTCTTGAGGGGGTAAGAGAGGGTGCATGAACAACTCTAGCCATCTGCCTTTGTGGACGAAGACATGCAGATACTTGTGACAACACCATCCCCACTATCTCGTTGACAAAGGGGTTCTTGTCATAAAAAATCCAACACGTGTAAACCCGTTGTGAGGAGGTAACTCCTCACACTGAAGACTTGGTTGTAAAACAAGGAAAGGAGCGCCACACAAGAAAACCAAGCTTGGTTGGATACATTGTTGTTGGCAAGACATGACATCAACCTAGAAAATGTCAATGAAGGTCATGTCACCAAAGGTGTCATCCATGATGAAGGTGTATGTGTTAAATGTGGTCATGCCAACGATTGTGCCATCCATGAAGGGCATGACAAAGGCATGCATGCTAACAAAGGTGTCTGTGACAAGACTAAGTCTGAAGAGGTTGCATGCGATGAAGTTGCAAGAGACAAAGAGAGCGAATGGTGAGTGGCTATTATAGAGATTCAACACAAACATAAGTGCAAAAGCATGTGGCCAATAGTGCATGGAACAAGTGCAATAGCAAAGGAGTGCATCCAAAAGTGATTGGAGATACAAAAGTCGACCATAGCCCAAAGGGTCTATTCACAAGAACGAACATGAATCTTGAGCACTAACATTGAAAGACGCATCACCACCAAGTTCAAATATGTTGTCAAATGTGGGAGAGCCATCAAAGACAATGAACATAACAAATGAGAAGCAACCTAAGGATAGTACTCATGCAACTTAAAACCTAGCAAAAGTGAACATAAATTGCAACTAAAGAGAAGAACAAGTGTCCTATGCTTTATGGAGATGGAGGGCATGTAGCAAACAAATTGATGCATTTGCATAAGTGCACAAGCGTCTAAATAGATGCACGAATGTGTGAGCACAAAGTGTTTGTAATTATACGCACATGACAAAGTGTTTCTAATACAGTAATGTAATGGGGTATTTATAATGTTTAATATAAACAGGTAGTTCAAAGGTAGTTGGGTATTTGCCAACCGCCTACCAATCTTGTTATATCTATAAGTACACATCTATGCAAGAGATGCTTGTTGTTGTTGGCCAAAGTGCGATGTTGGGTTACTTGGTAGATTGTTCATCGAAGTATGATGTATTGCAAAAAGGTGAGTACCAAACTTGGGAAGAGTTGTCTGAAGCATTTGTGAAGGAATTTCAATTGTTTTGCAATGATAGTGAGGTCACTGGTGAAATGTATAGAATGGAACGGGATGAGACAAAGTCCATTTGGTCCTACAACAAGAAGTTGATCTGGTTGTTTACCAATTTGGAGGAAAAGCCATCAGACGCATTGAATAAAAGGTGGTTTGTGGAGGGCCTTCTTGAGTATCGAAAGATGATCAAAATGGTCCCTCTGACATCATATCAAAAGGCCTTTGAGTGGGCCTTGAACTTGGAAAGAGATCAAAGATGTAAATAAAATGTTGGGGTCATGTTAATGAGGACATGAGAGACCTTCAAGATGAGAGTGACTTTGGCACTTTCCATTTGTTGTCAAGTCCATACTACGCAAGGGCAAACAAGCACGTAGAGGCAACGAACAATGTGTTGGTTTCAGTCATGTACAAGACCTACACAATTGAAAGTGTTGACTGGGAGAATTTGCTAGCAGTCCTCTAGGCATACATGACAACATTTAAGCTGACAACAAACTACATGTTCCACGAGATGTATGGACAAGAGGTAGTGATGTCGGTCGAAGTCTTGATACCAAGCCTGAGAGTGGTGATGGAGAACCATCTTGGTGATTAGGAGAGCCTAGAGAAGACGTTAATGACACTCATCAAGCTAGAAGAGAAGAGAGTGATGATGCAATGGGCCATGGAGGTTGTCCAGCGTTAGCGAAAACTTTGGCACAATAAGCACTACAAAAGATGAAATTGGAGGCAGCGATTTAATGGTAAAAGAGAAATCAAGCTAGGGAAGTTGAAGACCCTATGGCTTGGTTCGTTCTAGGTTGAGGAGGCCTTGGACAACGACGCAGTGATATTGAAGAGACTAGACAGGATTGAATGTCCCAATACAATAAATGGTTCAAAGCTAAAGCCATACAAGGTTCGTGCACAAGTAAACCTTGTAAACCACGAACCATTAGAAGAAGAGTTGAGTTCAAACGAACTGCCTAACACACCAAGTTTGTCCTCAGGATCCCTTGGGGGGATCACAATAGTTGGAGAATATAGCCAAACAAGTCGAAATGGTGAAGGTGCAAAAGCAACTCTTAAGACAACGAACTTGTGGAATAGATGGCATTGGTTGTACGAGCAAGGAGTCGCACAAAGCTTAAGGGTTGGCACACAAAGGCAAGAACAGATGGAGCCACAATATCTTGGACGAGGAAGGTTGCGCGTGCACGCCAGGTTCCCTAATGGAGAAGAGATTCAAAGCTTACACGATGACAAGAACATGCACTCAACAACAAGATGTTGAACAGGAAGCATCGCTAGAAGAAGCAAGTTTAAGTCTAAGAAGCTATGATAGCCAAGATGACGAAGGAATGAGTCTATTGGTGGCCATTGGGCACATGCAACAGAGAGTGCACAAAGAGTCAAAGCAACTACGTGAACAAAGCGAAAAGTTGAACTTTTGAATTAGCAAGTTCTAGAGGCAACATCCACAAGGGTTGCAATAGCTATAGCATTTTGTAGAAGGAACATGTCCAGAAAGTGTTTGTGGACGAGCAAGGTAAACACAAAGATGTTGGGACATGTTGACCACTGTAAGACAAAAGCTGAACTTCTAGAAGAGAACGACTTGTGGTCGAAGTTAGGCAAGTAAAAGCACAACAAATGGAAGTCAGGCAAGCAAAAGTTCAGCCTGATAAAAGTTCGAAGAGCAGAAGTTCAGCGAGTGAAAGTTCAAAGATCAGAAGTTCCGAGTGAAAGTTCAAAGAGCATATAATGTCCCTTTTTGGATGATAGCAGGCTGTGGGGCCCACTCACCTATTTTTGTGGAGCAATCGTGGTGAGTGGATGTTCGTGTGTAGGAGGCATAAGCATGAGTGACTATATGCATTTGTTTTGTATTGTTTTCTGGGTGAATAAAAGGGAAATTCCTATTTTTAGGGATCTTCCTAATTTTTAGGAGGTAGTACCGAGTTTTGGAGTAGCCCTGGTGATTCCCCTAGATGTGTTCTAGTCTACCTTGGCTTTCATTTGGTGTAATTCAGAGTCGTAACGGAGATTTTAATGGATGCATTAGAATTTTGAAAAAATTCAATTATCCCACGAGTTAAAAAGAAAAAAATGTAAAAGGGGTGGCTGTATAAAAGGGGAGTTTTGGAAGTAACATGGGAGCTTTTGAACATTTAAAAAAAAAAAACTATTCTACAGTTTTGGGTGGCAGCTGTGCTTCAGCAGCTAATTGGCAGATTCGAGGATGAAAACCTTTAAATCTCAATTGGCAGATTCAAGGACAAAAACCTTCGAATCTTAGGATCAGATCTTTGATTTCAGTTGGTAGATTTATTACCAGGTATGCATTGTGCATTCATAGGAATTTAATTAGCAACTGGTGTCTGTTTGGCTCTTCAATTGTAATATCTCTACATTATTTAGTGGATGCAATTACCAGGTGCATGCTTTTCAGTTTATTGTTCTATTTACATTTGTGTGAATCTCCATGTATTGTCTCCTATTGAAATAATATTAAAAAAAATGAATAAATATATATATATATATATATATATATATATATGTGTGTGTGTGTGTGTGTATGTGTGTGTGTGTAATGTTGTTCGAAAATTCTATGGCTGGAAATTTTGGGTGTTTTGTTTTGGAAATTGCATGTTAGTTTATATTTTGGGTAGGGGTTTCTACAGAGCATACGTTCCACAGATAGAATTTCAGGAATCAAACGTTTTGAAGTAGAAGTTCGGCAAGTAGAAGTGTGTCAAGTTTGGCATGATCCGAAGCAAGATGTAGAGATGTGCAAGAAGTGTCAAATAATCATATGCATGTCATCAATAACTTGACAGGAAATGGTTTGCCAAATAACACCAATCATTTGCTGAACAATGGAACATGCAAGTCGATAAAGTGCAACAACAGCATAACCTTGATGAGCTCCAGCAGTGAAGAACACGACTAGAGTAGTGTTAGTACAAGTTCAAGGTTGAGAAGATGAAGACCAAGAAGTTGGGGTTGTTCAGGGTAAGTAAGCAGCTTCTTGGGTTGTTTGGGTGGGTAGTCCAACCTCCCAGGCAGTTTGGGTGGGCCGTCAAGCCCTTGAGGCTGTTTGAGGTGGTTGTTCGGCCTCCAAGGCCATTTGGGAGGGTTGTTTGGCCCTTATGGCTATCTAAGACAGCCCAACCAAGAAGGGGGTTTTCTGGGTCCCTTCTAGGGTGTATGGCTCATAGACGGCCCTCAAGCCCTAAGGTACCCGACTCAGGTCATCTAACCACTTGCCCAGGCCATCAGGTATCAAGTCGTTTGGCCACTTGGCCAGGTCGTCTAGCCAACAAAGAAGATCGTCAAGATGGCCAAGAACGTCGTCTAGCTCCATGGACCATGCAGGCCAAACTAAGGGTAGTCAGCCCAGACTAATAGGTCATCTAGCCAACGGGCTTGCCCTAGATGTCAATGAAACCAAATCCCCCTCCATGATTCGACATGCCAGACATGACAAAGCAATTTGGTGATTGAACAAGCAATTGATCAGGCAATTGCAAGAGTGGTGCCAAGCTTGGTGCATGCAGGCCAAGTATCACCATACTTGGCACAACTTATGAAAAGGAGGAAGAAGCTACGTTCTATTCATTTGCAACTTAGATAGGCAAGGGAGAGTCAAGGAGAGACCACAGAACAACAACTCAACCCCAATCGGAGAAGACTAGCCACCAACCAGAACGCACCAGCTATGGCATGGGCCAAGGCACATTCTAGGGCTTCAACAGAGTGAAGCTAGGGCTTTCAACCAAAGGGAAAATCAACGATAGACAAGCATAAGAGGATTTCATTGTCAAAGAGAGGCTAGGGCATGAAGAGAAAACAAAAAAAAAGAGGGTTTTGCTAAAAACCCTTCGACACATAAAAATATGGAGCTCGATGAAAATCAATCATTGGCAATCTAAGGGTGTAGCCGTGTAGAAATCCTAACCCTAGCTTCCAAAATCTGCAAAGGTTTTGTTGGAGGGCAAAAATTAAGGAAATTGAGTGTGTTGACGAAGGAAAACAACGTGCCAATGGTGAAATACAACATACCAGCAAAGGTTTCAGAATTTCATTGGTGATAATCAATTGTTTGATGGAGAAAATCAGTTTTTGGGAAAGAAAAACCCTAGCTCGACAAATGGCAAATGTTTTCAACAACTGTTGGGCCATTGGTAGCAACTGAGTGGACGCAAAGCGCAAACAATTCACGTGCAAAGTCATCCAGCCATTTGCCAAGGTCATTCGGCTGGCACACGCTGTCCGACCACAAGGTTGCTTGGTCGTTTGGCCAAGCTAGGCCATCAAACCAGAGCACAAGGTCGTCGGGCCCAAAGTGAGGGTCCTCATGCCTAAGAAGGACGCCATCAAACCCTGGGTGTGGGTTGTCATGCCCAAGAAGGAGACCATCAGACCCTAGGTGTGGGCCATTAGGTCCAAGAGGTATGTCATTTGGGCTTAGAAGAGGGTTGTCCAAACCCTCAATCAGGTCATCTAGATCCTGGAGTTTACTGTCTAGAGCAACACAAAAGTAGAAGGAGTTGCCTGAGATGTGAAAGAAAAGCAAACAATTGTGTGGATGGAAGCAGTGACAAGGGCTAAAACCCTAGCTACCCAAGAGAGGAATTTGGTGGATGCCCTAACTAGTCAACAGTTGTACAATCTGCTAGGGCATGCCATGGGGAGTTGTGGTGTGATTGCGTGGAGGCAATATGTCCCCATTATAGACCGCATGCACTTACACATCAACAACGAAGTTATTTCCAAGTACCAACGTGGGGATATAAGTGGGCCAAAAGGAGGAAGAGTCTTGCACAAAATGTGAGCCACAATAGGAATGTAGCAAATGTTGCGGATTGCCAACAGAAGGGGGATAGAGAGCTAAGAAGACAACCCTCTAGATTTGTGCTAGAGCAAAGTCTATTGCCAAGGTAGGGAGAAGGACGCGTGGTGGTGTGCATGGAGTGCACTTTGATGAACATGCTCGATAGCAAGAAAGAGAAGGAGAGATTCTCGACAAAGACACTCCAGGCAACAATTCGAGGTCATAGTCCTGGATCTTGACATCTAAATCAATGCTAAGAATGCAACAGAAGAATGGTAACAAAGGAAAGAAGGCAATGTCCACATAGGAAAGAGGAAGGAGAGGATGTTGATTCCTCTGTGCGAAATTACTTGGAAGTCATCAATTGCAAATTTTTTGTGGAGACGGTAGCAAGGCAATCCTCAAAGCCTAGTGAGGTCATCATTTTGTGAGGCAATATTTCATTTTGTCATGTAGGTATCCAACTTTGATAAAAATTCTTCAAACACTACCTACCACAGATTGAGAAGAAGTATGAACCAAATAGAAGGAGCAAAGTCTTGATTAGGACGGAAGGAGTCCACATCACTTTTGTCGCAAATGATTTAATAAGAGTGTTTGGCTTGGCTGGCCATACAAAAAACCTATTCACAGGCAAGAAGTAGGTCCCTTCAAGTTGAATGAATTTGTGAACAAATATTCAAACTTGTCGAAGGACGAAGTAGAGAAGTTGATGGGACATGGCAACAGAGGACTAAAAATGCATAAGCTAAGTACAAATTAGTTGAAGTGCACAATATGTGTCATTATGTTTAGGTTGTCAGGAGAACAAGCCTTAGATATACCAACCTGGCTCGTTTCATACATGTAGGGGATCATGGGCAGTGTCGAATTTGATTGGGCAACACACTTGGCAAAACAGATTCATAAATTCATGCTTGATGTCACGAAGAACTTCTCAAT
Organism: Wollemia nobilis; assembly: GCA_028583015.1. NCBI lineage: Eukaryota > Viridiplantae > Streptophyta > Pinopsida > Araucariales > Araucariaceae > Wollemia > Wollemia nobilis. The sequence continues at coordinate 2,842,255 of JAQPPZ010016361.1, forward strand.
GGCATATCATACCATTGCATTGTTACAGGCTGCTACAACAATGCAAAGCTTCCAATACCTAGATTGGGGGTTCAAAATATTCTCGAGGGTATGCCATCAATCTTTCAATGGGTAGTGTTGGCACCCACCACAAAGATACATACCTCAAGGCAAGCGAAGGCAACAAGGAAGAGGAAGGCAACACCAGTTGCAAGAGCAGTTGAGTTGTCAAAGGAGGATGACAAAGATGACACCAATGCATTGGCGAAGGAGTTAGAGACTTAGGGAAGCGAGGAGGTAACAATCTTGGAGTAGTCGGGGCAGGAGGAGTGTTAGAATATATTACATCATTTGGTTATGTTAGATTACTTTGGGGGGAAGTTATCTAATTGCTTCATGCAACATAGTATATGCACAAGTGTCAATGTGCAAGTTGTAAATGTGCAAGGTGTCCCTTGTACAACTAGATAGAGTGTTGGCCAAGGAATCCATCTTCCTATATAAAGGGCCTCACACCCTCACTCAAATGTATCACTTCTTTTCATTCAATAAGATGTTCTATTGCTTTGTTCTTTGTCTCGTAATGTAATGCTTCTAAAGCCATCAGTGGTATCAGAGCTACGGTCGTTCCTAGAGAGGAATAGGGAAAGTCACTGCTATAGGTTTTGCAAAATAGACGCACCTTTGGACCTACCACTTGCAAAATCCATTGTTGTGAGATCGTTTGAAGAGCTCGACAAGAATAAAGAAGGATCTGATAAGCGGAATATTTGGGACAATTATCACCATCCGACAACAAGCCCAAAAAGAAGGGAGAAGATCAGAAGGAGATCTACCAAATCCATGAAGAAGTTTTTGGCAAGGAGTGCTAAATCTTGAGAAGAAGATCCTCTAATAAGAAGACTTGAAGACAAAAGAAGCCATCAAATCTTAGGCTCATGAAAGAAAGTTCGAGACCATCATTTGGTGAAGGAGGAGTTGTTCAAGATAGTCTACAAAGAGCTACAAAATCCTACTCAAAGCAACAACTTGGTGATCTTAGACACCAAGATCCACATCCTCTACAGAAGTGGCAAAAGGAGCTACAGAATATTATAAAAAGGTATGCAACTACTAGTGCTAACTAACTCATTAATTAGACTACTTATCAGATTCATTAGAGCACCTTATCTGGATTAAAGTTGCATGAAGAAAAAGTAGATTACAGTCTTCAAAAGTGCAAAAAGGAAAAGGTTATTTTTAAGGTTCATTTGCACATTAATTAGGAGTTGATTAGATTTCAGAATTATATCTATCAACTACCTATCATCTACTTTGGAAATAGAAAAGAAGACTAAGCCCTACAATATTAGTTGTAGTGAATTTGCAAGATTCTATTTTTTTAGGTTATTCTTGATTAGTTGTAGTAGATTGATTAAGTGCATTATCTTGAGAGTTAATTGGAGTGATAAGGTGAAATTGTTAGTGCATTAAAAATAAAGTCTATTAGATTTATTTTGCACTATTATACTACTCTCAAAAGAAATTAGTTTTTGTGTTCTTGAAGGGCACAAAATCTGATTTGTATCAAGTGTCTAAAGACACTATTGAAGCACAGAAATCTGCAACTCGTAGTGGCCAAAAGAAGCCACCCAAAAAGGTTAGAATCCTCCAAAACTTGGAGAAGAACACAACTAACCAAAAACAGAAATAGAAGCTTCAAAGATTGAGACTTGGTGAGTCTCAAATCCAAAGCATTACAAGATTGGATGCAAGAAAAGAAAATGCAGAAAATTGCATAAACTAAAAAGCTTCTATCTACTGTTATCTAAGCTTGGATTTATTATCAAAGTGTCCAAGAAAAAAGGGGAAGGTGTCTACTCATAAAAGACAACCTCAAAACCCTTGTATTGCAGGAAGAAAAATCTGCCATAAAACCAGAATTTCAGATCTGAAATAAGAGTGCAAAAGGAGGTTTATGTACAATCTATAGTACATTTTATTGCACTACTTTAATCTGGTTTTTTACAGCCCAAGAGCAGATTTGAATGTGCCCCAAAAGGCACAATATCAACAGGGAAAAGCAGCCAAGAAAGGCCGAACGTAAGCACTCTTCTTCCCAAGCAATAGGAGCCACTCAAAGGGCTCATCTTGGACGGATGAACCTGCAAAACAAATCCCACAAGAGGCTATCATCAAAGCTACATTTACATAGAGAAAAGAGTGCACATCTACCAACTAAACAACATCCATACACTACACAAAGAACGTCTACTTCTACCAACATGAGACAACAAAACACACCATCTAAACAACAACATCTACACTACAAAGAAGCACAAGTATTAATACATTGGAGGCATAGAAGATAAAGAGCAAAGGAGCTACATTCATAACTTGGTGAAGATCGTCCACCAAAGGAAGCATCGAAATCACTATTCAAAGCTCCATAGCGCCTCATCAATCCACCTACAGAAAATAAGTTTGCTTGTTACTCAAGAAATGTAGCAAAGCAAAGGAATGGCAAATGAAAAGACCTAAGGAGTTATAATAATCTCCTTGGAAGGCGTTACAGTGAAGGATTGCATGCAAAGAGTGTGAATGCCACTTGGCATTAATCTTCTAAGGAGCATACGTTACAAGAACTTCACTGAAGCATACGTTACATGAACTTTGTCTCTCAACGCTCAAGCATATGTGGTGACAAATGTTATTCTCCTCAAGTCCCACACGAGTGAGCAGGCATTACAAAGTGACCAACAACATTGAACAAGAAAGAGTTACGAAGGAGCGCCCATACGTAACGGATGTGACACATGTCACAAAGCTTGAGTTTACTCCTCCAATAAAAGTACCCAAAGTCCAAATATCACACAGAGAGAGAGCGAAACGCAGTCAAAGCTAGTCAAGCACAGCGTGGAAGGAAGGAAGAAGGAGCATTTAAGGCTCCAGGTCTTGAAGGTCAAATCTTCCAAATTCAGCAGCATATACGTTCCAACATTAAAGATGAGCATCTCCATTGATTCCAGAACCAAGGGAACCTTATCATCACTGTTATATTCAGCCAAAGGGAGCACCGAACAGTGAGGAGATTAGCATCAAAAAGGTAAGGTTTAAATCCCACTTTATTATTGCTTTCAACTTTGGAGATATAAGGGTTATAAACTAAGGTAGAAAATTTAGTTTAGTGAAAGCAAAAGCTATAAGGGATAACTTACCAAATTAAAATAATATTTGCATCTCAACCTAGGAGAAATAAGGAATTCAACTTGGATTAATTTCTTTAATATTTTGCAAATATTATTAATTTTCTAATTTTCCAAATTTGGGAGTGATAAGGGTTACAACATCAAACTAGGTCTTTGGAAATTAGAAATTAAAACCTAAGGGTTATAAAAAGAGGTTATTAAATATTTATTGTTAAAGTTGGAAATTTATATTTTCTTGTCTCTAAATTTCTCAAAAAGGGACAAAAGGAATCCAACATTAAAACCTCTTCAAAAATTGGAAAAGTGCTTAGTTCAATTAGGAGAAATAAGGTGTTAGAAAAATTGATTTTTGATTGTACAAAATCAATCATAAAATTGAACTTTATTTTTACAAAAGCACTATATCATACTCCAAAAATTAGGGATTATAAATTCTAATTTTGATTTTTTTCAAAAACATTAGGTACTTTACAAGAACTACATCATGGAGTATTGGTATATAGATTCAGGTGCAAGTAAGCATATGATAGGAAACATACATTGGTTCAATTCTTTGAAGAAGATAAATGAAAAGCCAGTTGCAGTAGCAGATAGCAAAACATATGAAGTGAAAGGAATAGGAAACATTCCAGTAAATCTTAAGGATGGAAAAGGTATAATAAAAAATGTATTGTATGTTCCAGGATTAACTACCAATCTCATTTATATTTCTCAACTCATGGATCAAGACTTAACTATTGAATTCAAAGTCTTCACTGGCAGAAAACAATGTCACATTTCAAGACAGGGAAAAATGATAGCATCAGGTTCATATAAAAATGGTCTATTTGTCCTAGATACTACTATTCACTCAGCTTTTTCTATCAATGATTCAGAACTATGGCACAAACGACTAGGACATACCAGTGAAACATCAATGAAGGAATTATTCAAATATCAAATGGTAGAAGGACTACCCAACTTATCTCCAGAAACTACTGTGTGTCCAGAATGTCTAGCAGGAAAACAACATAGAATTCCTTTCGAACTTCATCAACACAAAGCTCAACATCCTCTAGAAATTATATATACAGATTTATGTGGACCAATGAGAGTTGATAGTGTTGGAGGACATAAATACTTTCAGTTATTCGTTGATGATCATACTAGAAAAATGTGGGTATATTTCATGAGGTATAAATCAGAAGCATTTAGTTACTTCAAACAATTCAAACTTCAAGTTGAAAAAGAATCAGGAAAGACAATAAAAGCACTTCATTCAGATAGAGGGGGAGAATTTATTTCCAAATAATTTGATTCATTTCTTGAAGAAAATGGAATTAAAAGACAACTTACTACAACATATTCACCTCAAAAAAATGGAATTGCAGAAAGAAGAAATAGATCAATAATGGAAATGGTAAGATGTATGCTAAAAGAAGCTCAACTTGATCACAAATACTGGGCTGAAGCAGTACAAACAATAGTCTACATACAAAATAGACTACCAACAAGAATACTCAAGCATATTACACCAGAAGAAGCATGGTCAGGACAAAAGCCCAACATAGAAAAACTAAAAGTCTTCGGATGCAAGGCCTACATGCATGTTCCAAAACAAAAGAGGACTAAACTTGATGACAAAACTATGATAGGGATATTTGTTGGCTATGACAATGAATCTACAGGATACAGAATACTAGATCCATCTACAAAGAAAGTCTACATTAGCAGAGATGTAATATTTGATGAAAAGGCCAAAATCAACACAGATACATCCAGTGGTGACACAGAAGTCCTCCTAAATCTACCAGGAGAAGATACAATGAGCATAGAGTCAGAATCAGTAGAGCAAGACACAGAAGCATCATCAGAACCACCTAGAAAAGAACCAATATGGCTCAGAGATACTCTCAGAGAATCAAATCTAGAAAGAATGCCAGATCTTACTTCTACAGGACCTCAAACTCGTAGCATGACCAGAATGAATAGAGGAATGCTAAGCAACACAATGGAACCAACATCAACATCTCAAGCATTGAAAGACTCACACTGGAAAGCAACCATGGAATCTGAATACGCATCACTCAAGAAGAATAAGACATGGGATCTAGTAAATCTACCTCTAGGAAAGAAAATAGTAGGTTGCAAGTGGGTTTACAAAATCAAATACAAAGTAGATGGGTCACTTGATAAATACAAAGCTCGACTAGTAGCAAAAGGATATACTCAGACAGAGGGAATCGACTATGAAGAAACATTTGCACCAACAGCTCGAATGACTACTATCCAAACAGTTTGTGCACTAGCAGCACATCAAGGGTGGAAACTTCATCAGATGGATGTAAAAAGTGCATTCCTTAATGGTGACTTAGAAGAAGTCTATATGACACAACCTGAAGGCTTTGTCATTCAAGGACAAGAAAGCAAGGTATGTAAATTGAATAAATATCTATATGGTTTAAAACAAGCTCCTAGAGCATGGAATATAAAGATCAATAATCATCTACTACATCATGATTTCAAAAGGAGTACATCAGATCCAAGTCTATATACCAAGAAAATTGGAAATGATATTTTGATCCTCATAGTATATGTTGATGACATAGTGATTACTAGAAGTTCAGAAATGTTAATAAGTGATATAAAAAAGGATCTAGAAAAAGCATTTGAAATGACAGATCTAGGATTAATGAACTACTGCCTTGGTTTAGAAATTTATCAAGGAAAGGATAAAATAGTTATCACTCAATCAAAATATGCAAAAGCTCTCCTTGAAAAGTATAGAATGACAGAGTGCAAGCCTAAAGATACACCAATGGAACAAGGGATTCAACTATCCAAAAATGATAAAACACCATTGGTTTCAGCAACAATGTATCGTCAGTTGATTGGAAGTCTTCTATACTTAACAAACAACCGACCAGACATAGCATTTGCAGTAAATTATCTTTCACGGTTCATGCAAGAACCAAGAGAAAGTCATTGGAAAGCTACAAAAAGAATATTACAATATATCAAGAAGACTACAGACTATGGATTGACTTATATGAAGAATGTCAAAGATTTTTGTCTACAAGGATACTCAGATTCAGATTATGTTGGATCTATTGATGATAGAAAATCTACCTCAGGTTATGTCTTCTATCTCGGATCAGGACCCATATCTTGGCACAACAAGAAACAACATACAGTAGCACAATCATCAACTGAAGCAGAATATCGAGCAGCAAGGGATACTACATGTGAAGCTCTATGGTTACAATACATACTATCTGACATGGGAATCAAATGAACCCCCACTATGATATTCTGTGATAATCAAGGAGTACTGAATCTAATCAAGAATCCAATCATACATGAAAGAACAAAACATATTGAAGCTCAATGTCATTTCATCAAGGAATATTTTCAGAACAAGCACATCATCCTCAAGTATGTTCCTACAGAAGATCAGCTGGTAGACATCTTTACAAAAGCTCTTGGAAAAATCAAGTTCCAAACATTTAGAGATCATCTGTGTGATTCCAAAGAACTTCACACCAAATAATGTAATACAGGGGGTGTTAGAATATATTACATCATTTGGTTATGTTAGATTACTTTGGGGGGAAGTTATCTAATTGCTTCATGCAACATAGTATATGCACAAGTGTCAATGTGCAAGTTGTAAATGTGCAAGGTGTCACTTGTACAACTAGATAGAGTGTTGGCCAAGGAATCCATATTCCTATATAAAGGGCCTCACACCATGACTCAAATGTATCACTTCTTTTCATTCAATAAGATGTTCTATTGCTTTGTTCTCTGTCTCGTAATATAATGTTGCTAAAGCCATCAAAGAGGTTGTATTCACAGCCTCAACCGCCAAAGCCGACCATCGAGTGCCGAAAATAAGGATTATAACTCCTTGGGAACTATCTCACTCAAAGTTACAAGTTGCCATTATTGAGAGCAATGGGAAGTTAACCCCACCAACACAGAAGGTTGTGCTAACAGGTTGTGCACAGTAGAAAAAGCAAAAACAGCAATAGGGAGGAGATGAGACTTGTACATGCACAAGGGCAAGAACGCATACATCTACAAGTAACTCCACCGAAGGACCAAACCTCCATTGCGATATCGACAATCATGACTACATGGGCTATGGCGCAGAAAATCACTAGGGAGGTGCAAGCAATAACACTTGTGTGAATCAGCAATGAGAGTGCGCAAGTAGGTGTTGTAGCATAGCGGTGAGCTTTCCCAATAACGAGGGAATGGCAAGTTTAAAGGCCAACAAAGCTACAATCAATATGAGTATGGGGACTCATCCTAGACAACAAGGTCTCAACACCCGGTCTCTAGTCGGCATAGACTCTAGATGGCAAATTGACCATAGCTCATACATCATAATGTGGAATCTGGATGACATTCCTAGGTGACATGCTCTAGACGACACCCTTCCAACAATAGGTCCTAGGCAACATATGTCAATTAGCATGACGATATGATGGCACGTCATGACAACATAACGGCGTGATCCAAACAGTGATATCTTTCAGACGGCGGATTCCACTTCCACAACATTGGCTCCCTTCGACGATTGGCTTTGTCTGACGGTGTCTACACTTCTTGACTACACCCGCAACTGCACTTGTCTGAGCCTTCCAACCTGCAATCAATCACCTTGCAATACAAACCTAACAATCTAATCATAAATCAAGCATCAATACACAACCATACACAACAAGAATGGAGAATGTATCTTGCATTAATAAATCTGCCACAATGGCATAAAACTCAGAGAACTATCTCTCTGTGATGGATCTTCTACATGTACTCAGGTGTATATCTCTATCTTTCCTAATCACTCTCTCTCCTCACATACATATGCAAAAAAGAATTGGGGGGTCTATTTATAATGCAGTCCTAGTCGTTGGCAACAACAGTTTCCAGGACACATTGCATATAACTACCTTCCCCATGCCTACGTACATAAAATATTTGCGCCAACTTTATAACATATGTGCATACTCTAACTTATGATGGCTTATATGTCATTTACATTACATTTACATTTCATTGTCATAACATTTCATTTGCCACCAACTTAGTGCTTTTACTACTTAGACATTTTTGCAAACACTTTCATTTCTGCTCCCGTTTAAAATCGATGCCTACATTTGTCCTCCCCTTTAAATTGGTCGACATACTTCTCGACTTTCTCCTTTGTTTTGGTGGGATCAAACTTGGCTGTTGAGGTTGTTGTGACTAGGGAACAAGTACTGCTAGTTCAACAATTTGCAGCTTCAAGGCCTCCTCCTCATCTTCGAGTCTCTTGGCATAATTGAAGTATTTGGCCCATTCAAGACCAAAATGATTGGCTATCTACTCCATCTCTACCAACTTCGTCAAGATTTCCTCCTTCCTCTTTGCAAAGACCTCACTTGCATTCCCTTGTATCAATGCTACCAACTGGTCTTTGTGCTCCAGCTCCTTGGTTTTTGCTTCCCAACATTGTTCTCTGATTGCGCACTCAGATCTCAAATGCGTGATCTTTTCTGCCTATTCCTCAATAATTATGTTCTTTTCCCTTTGTTATTTTCTTCAACCTCCCTTGCCTTTTTTTACATCTCCTCAAGTTGTTGTTTCAGCTTGGCCAATTCAAATTCAACTACTTCAGTTGTCTACTGAAATTTGGCTTTTGTTGTCTGTAGCAGGATAGCTTTATGCTCCCCCACACTGTGCAATTTTTTGATACTTGCAGCTAACCATTGCACTAAGTATGCCAAAAAATTAATATTAGCATACGTTGGGAATAACTCGGGTGCCAAGTCCACATACTGTACATTTTCGTCACTTGCAAAGCATGATAAACTGCGACTGCCATTAATATAAACACGGGTTGGTCCTGTGTACAATGTCTTAGTTCCTTCTGGCAGTTCTTGCACCCCAACCATGGTTCTAACACTGCCAGTCTCTAGCTCCCAAGGCTGCACTTGATGAATGCTGGCAATTTCTGTCATCCATTGTTCATCATGGATCCAATTCACCAACTTGTCAAGCTCATTTTTTGTCATCAACTGCCATTGTTTCCACTGTCCGACACAACCTATCTCAAATTCCAGCTTCAATCTGTCAATGACTCCAAAAAGCTTACTGAGACAAGTACTAACTTGCATATCGATGTGCTCCCCCATCTCCGATGATTGCCTGAAATTCGATACTTCAATCAGCACACATTCACTTAATTCATCCTTTCTCTCATTATCTGTGGTAGCTTCTGCCACTTGCTCTTCATCTTGTCCTGATAGATTAATAGGCCTCTATGTTGCTTTGCCCTTCATCACTGTTTTCTCAACTGTATAAACCAACCTACTTTTTCGTTGACTATGTCCTCCTCTGTATAGATTACCCCTCCGGGAGTAGCACGAGTAATGAGATTCCCAACAATGGAATGGTGGAATGACAAGTTCAAGAACTAATCAAGATTGCAGTCATACTATCATCACAGGTGTACGACATCATAGTCCTAATACGGTACATCTCAATTGTACGTCAGCAATCAAACAACACAATCCTTGTATGGCTCATTCCGTTGTACATCACAATCTTTATTACGGAACAGTACGAAATGTCCACTAGCAAATGATCGTACAACCCCCAATCTTAATGTATGCCAACAACTTGTACAATAATCACACATACAAGATCATTGTCTTTACTAACCAACAATAATCCTTGCAACACAACTCGTATGCTTTCCCTCGTATGTACATATTTTCACTTCTTTTGGGAAGCAATTTTGCTGCCTACACCAGGAATGCTCACTATCATGTGAGTTTGATTCCTACGCATCGGTTCTCCCTTTCCTTTTCTCCGGTTTCTTAGCTGGCTTAGTTGGCTTCTCCTTTTCCAACATCCTAGTAGGCATAGCTAGTTTCCTAGCCTGAACTTCTTCTGTTATGTATGTTACCTCAAAATGGGGCTCACCCTGCACTAGAGGTGATGTTGGTGGATCAAATAGATGAATTTCCACAAAAAATTCAGTTATTCCGATTTGCACATTCCCCATCATATCCATAGTTTCCTGGACTTCTCTGTCTATGGATACTGTTTCTGGAAACTCCTAGTTTTGTTGTTTTCCAACTGTAACTTCTCCTACAACTTCTTATTGTTGTTCTTCCTCCACCGCCTATTACCTCATGACACCTACCTCAACTACGGCATGTTGTGGGGATTGCGATTGTTTCGGCAAAACTAGTCTCCTACGCTTTGTTGGCTTTTAAGTCGGCTTTGGCCTCAACGGCAATGTTTCCTCCTGTGAATCCTCAGTAGGTACATCACTTAGTAGATCCCTCCTCAATATATTCTTCATTCTTTTTGTCGGAGTACTCTTCTTTTGTTGTGGCTTTGCCTTCATCCACCTCAATATTGTTGGTGCTAACTCCGGTAGCTCTCTTGGAGGATCCAATCCAAGAATCTCTATCCTCGCCTGCATTGTAACATTCAAGAACAAACCCATGGCATGAAATACCATTAAGGAGTTCTTTGTGCTTTGCATCAAGAAAGTCTTAATGCGATGAAAGGTAAGATGCCCAATCATAGGCTTCCCCTGCTACTACTCCTTGCATGTATGGTATAAGCCATATGGGCAACTCTGAAGCCCTCTGCTCTCCAAAAAATTTTGCCATTATTACATTCATCGCACACTACAACTCCTCATTCCTTAGATCTTGTTGCTTAACTCCTCTACTTTCGTGCATCATTAGTTTCTGAACTTCCTCCTAACTGAGGCTTGTTACGTCCTGAATCAACTGCCTACTCCGGTTAGAATCAACTACATCCTTCACAACCAGTACTCCTTGATTAGGCAGCCCAAACGTTTGCCTAAATATCCTTGCAAAAAAACGATCAATCCCCCACTTGTACATTACTTGCATATTGTTGCAAATGGTAGGTTTCCAAGATTTGCAATGGATAGTCCTTGAAGATTTCCCGATCAAAATTTGGTACATGCAAGACAAATTTTACTCCCACATCCTGTAACATTTTCAAGACTAATGATACTTTGAGACTTTCTTCCACCATGTTCGACAATATTCTCCAATGGAATGTACCCAAATTATGTCCTTCAAGGGTATCTTCTCCGCCTCGTGTTGTCTGGCATCCCTTCCCTTATCTTCTAAAATGCTCTCTGCTCGATGCTATGATTGCCTTTCCTGAGCTCATCCTATATTGAAATCATATTCTCGTGAACATGCTCCATGTCTATATCTCATTCCTTCTTCTGATACTGTCTCCTATGGAGTTCTTCTCTACTGCTTCATATATCAAATCCCTTCGGGGATTGTTGGATTATGCATTTTTGGCAATTAGGTCCTCTGACGTCACTGCTCACAATTTCCTATTAGCACTTCTCCCAAAAGACACCCTCTTGCATCTCTGACAGTGCTCTCCTGACTGCAAGCCTACCGACACCAACTCTCAAACAGTTCGTTGCTCTAGTCCTGCAAAAGCACGGCTATATCTGTTGAAGGCAACGATGTTTTTTTAGACGACACTCTCCTCTGTAGTCCTCAGATAGCTCCAAACAACAACTCTTCCAGTCTTTGGCCTCAAACTTCCCTTCTCAAATGGCAACTTCGTCCCTCCCAACGTGAACTCCTCTGACCCTCAGTCTCTAACGACACTTCCTGACAAGAGTTTTCTCCTTTGTCTAACTGCAATTCTTTAAGCAATAGTTACACTTTTGTGCACTTAACATTTACGGAGTAAGTTCTAATTTTTCAGCCGTCATCTTCAACATGCATGGCTTCTACACCCTCTGTCTGGTTCTTTCAACTTTCTTTCCTTGGTGAACAGGTACCTCCACTCATTTGTCTGAAAAATACTTGGAACTCAACTCTGTCGTGTCCTCGTTTGTGGCACTCTCGATAGTCTTCTGCAATTCTTTGTGGCGATTATGCTTTATGCTTCCCTAGTTGCTCCTATTTATAACTTCTCTGAATCGGTTACTGCCCATGCAATGGTTATCTCAACTGCTTCCAACTGACGGGTGATAACCACCCTGTCTGCAAATGACAATCAGTTTCCCACTTCTCTATTTTTGTCTTTTCCAACTCTTTTTTTTTTTTTCCAAAATTACTATTTACATTTTTAAAACATTCGCTACCATGTGTCACCTCCTCCACACAATTTTTACGGCGATGCCAACTTGAACTTCCTGTAGACAAGGGTAAGTGCTTTCCCAAGACGAGGGAATGACAAGAAACTAGGAGGGAGTGATAAACCTGGTTACACAAGTCATCATACTCTATGATTATGGATAAACAAATCTTGGTAGACGTCTAGAACAGTAGACGTCTGAGCATGTTAGCATACGTCTGGATGGATAGAAGTCTAGGGTAGATAGACTAAACGTCTCAGACGGACAGACTAGATGTCTGGACAAGAAGATGCCTAGGACAGGCAGACTACACATCTGGACGATAGACGTCTAGGACACTCAATTAGACGTCAAGGGGGTAGACGTCTAGTTAGGACGGTTGTAGACGTGTAGGGTAAACATCTAAGATAAACACAGTAGACGTCTAGGCAAACGTCTACGTCAGACAAGACATCTAATATGAGATGGCTGGATGTCTGGAACAGGTCTGCCGATGAGGCCAGACAATTATACTGGAACACACGACAAAGGGTTCGCACAGGTCTAGATGTCTGTAACTGGGGTGTTCACCTTCCGTCCTCAATGCTCTTTAGCGCTCCTTGCAACAGCAAAACAACACACAACAATACTCCTCGTACCAAGTTACGATCTGCAACACAACACTACAACACGGATGCAATCACATACAAGCATTCCAGAACAATGGTTGTTGCACAACAGATCTGCATTATAAACAAGTATGGATAGATTACAAAATGAAATAGGCGGGGGTTTTATAGGTAAGCCTGGGTAGTTATTGCAACTAACCTGTCTCAACTGTCGCAACCACCTATTGCTTAACCATTCGTAACATTTGCTTTAGACGTCTAACACAACAGTCCAGACGTCTGACTAGTTAGATTGGACGTCTAACTAATCAAGATGTCTTAACACAAAGACGGTTGTGTTTGTCCTTTTGTGCAGATTAACTAATCAGACCATATTCATTGGATTGGCTGATTTTACATTGCAAACTTGTCATTTTAAATGGTTCATACATTACCAAAATTGTTATACATAGTCAAAATTGTGATTCTCCATAGGACCATTATGTCAAACAACTCAGAAAGTTATTTTTGCTTCGAACTGTTGTCTACATCTATCCTCCCCTTCAAAGAAGTCGATCTCCTCAGCGACTTTCTCCGCTCACTCTAAGGAGTCTCAGCATCCTTGTGAGTTGCATCTTGAAGTGTTGTAGAAATGAAATTTCACATGCTCACAAACAGTTCCATTTCCACTTAATTAATCTACGGATCTGCAATTATTGTAGTATAGCAATGATAATGCACAACAAACCTGCAACAATAATAACAGCAATAGAGACAACAATGGAAATAGCAGCAGCAATAGAAGATGACAATAATTACAGGCAGATTTATATTAACAATGGCATTTACAGTACAGCATTACAGTTTCAGCATTACAATCTCAGCCTGCAAACCCTAGGCTGAACATCCTTCATGGTTGCACACAACAATGGACGGCATCAATCACCATGCATTGCTCTCCTTACTGCCTACACATCTTCTATGGGTGAACAAATTGAATGAATGAGGGGGGGGCTTTATTGAGACACCCAAAAGTAGTTATGTTCTCCAACTACATCATAACTTCCCTCAAATTACATTTCATGTGCATTTGCCTTTGCATTTACAGGACGAAATAGCTTATAATTCTAATTTAGCCGACATAATTGAATTACATGACTTTATTCTTACGTGCAATATTAAATTGCATTTTACAACATAATAATTACTTATATGCACGCACATTTCGTCAAACACTTTGCGTACATTTACAAAATAACACATAATACCAAAACTGGTTCAGCAAATAAAGATGTATCAATTCGTCTGTCTACATCTATCCCCTCCTCTAAACTAGTCGTTGTCTTCAACAACACGAGCTAAATATTGGGAATAGAAGTACTGAATAATGTAATGGGATCTTTTGTCACGCTCCTTCCTCTTTCTCCTGTTCCATACATCTATTGCCACAGACTTCACTTGAAACTGCTCACAACACCTTATTCTCTGATTGTGCACTTCTTCTGCTACAAGCAATTGTAACATCAGCATGAGCAATATCATCAACATCATGAACATGACCGGCAATACCCACCACCATCTGTGTCGGGGGTCAAGGGGGCAGGAGCCCCCTTGTAGGGTCAAGGGACAGCGTCCCTTGCGGGGTCGAGGGGCAGCGCCCTTCGCGTGCTCCCGAAACCTCAACGGCAAAACCATTGAAAGCATCAATGTCCAAACTAAATTTTTCTTCTCAGCAACATTCTGGAAGCCTTCACTCAATCTATTGAAACTGCTTCCTCTCAGCTCTAATTCACTGCTTTCATGATCCAACTGGCTTCTTATCAACCTCTGATAGACATCTCCCTTGTCGGATTGTACTTCGATGACAACTGCTCTGATTGCTCTGCCTCAGATGACAACATTTCTGACGACAATCCTTGATGACTTAGTCTCTGATGGATTAGGCTAGACGGATTGAGAAGCCTGACGGGTACGAACTTAGACGGGTTGCCAGTCGACGTGTACGATCTAGACGGGTTGGACAGTAGACGTCTAGGACAAGGTAGACGTCTAGACAGTAGACGTCTAGGGCGACAGGGTAGACGTCTAGGACGATGAGGTAGATGTCTAGGGCGACAGGGTAGACGTCTAGGACGATGAGGTAGATGTCTAGGGCGACAGGGTAGACGTCTAGGACGATGAGGTAGACGTCTAGGGCGACAGGGTAGACGTCTAGGACAATAGGGTAGACGTCTAGGCTGTAGACGTCTAGGACAAACAAGTAGACGTCTGGGACGACAGGGTAGACGTCTAGGACAACATGGTAGACGTTTAGGCCATAGATGTCTAGGACAAACAAGTAGACGTCTGGTACGACAGGGTAGACATCTAGGACAATAGGGAAGACGTCTAAGCTGTAGACATCTAGGACAACATGGTAGACGTCTAGGCCATAGACGTCTAGGACAAACAAGTAAACTTTTGTGACGACAGGGTAGACATCTAGGACAATAGGGTAGACGTCTAGGACATGGTAGACGTCTAGGCCATAGACGTCTAGGACAAACAAGTAGACGTATGGGACGACAAGGTAGACCTCTAGGCCATAGACGTCTAGGACAAACAAGTAGACATCTGGGACGATAGGGTAGACGTCTAAGACGATGGGGTAGACGTCTCGAATGGATAGACGTCTCAGACGGGTAGACGTCTCAGATGGATAGACGTCTCAGACGGGTAGACTTCCCAGGACGGGTAATCTGCCAGACGTGTAGGTTCCTCAAACGGGTAACTTGTCAAACGTCTCACTGCCTCAGACGTGTAAGTGTCAGACGTGTACACCTCAGACGGTCTGCTGGCCAGACGTCTAACTTCCTCAAACGTGTAATTGCCAGACGGTTACTTTCCGGACGGGTAGGTTTCAAACATGTAGCCTTTAGATGGCTCTTTTTCAGATAGATGTGCCTCAGACGGATCCTCCTCCGACAGATGCACTTCAGACGTCTCCACCTCAGACAGATCCTCCTCCGATAGATGCACTTCAGACTTTTCTACCTCAGACAGTTCTTGCTCAAACGTCTGCACCTCAAATGTCTTTTTCTCAGACAGCTCTTGCTCAGACGTGTCATCCTCATACGGCTCCCGCTCAAACAGCTAAACCTCAGACGTCTCCTTCTCAGACATCTCCTTCGTCGCCATCTGACTGCATTTTGTAGTCGTCCAAGTCTTATTCATCGGTGAGGTTTTTGCATCACTTTCCCAAGTGAAGGCATAATCCAAAGCCTCTTGGTATGATCTTGGAGAAAATGTCTTCATCTTCTTTTCATACACAGGGAGAAGTCCATCTATGAACCACGTAGTCTTTGATTCCTCTGAGTGGCCTTTCTCCACATAGTCAAACAACCTACTCAACCTTCGATTGTAAGAAATAATAGGCTCCTTCTCTCCTTGTATGCTATAATTTTCGTCAGTATCGTATGATCGAAATTCTTCCACAAATGCATCACGCAACTCTTCCCATGTCTTGTACTTATCTTGTGGTAAGTATATATACCAGTCCATTGCAGATTCTCGAAATGTTGCAGGAAACCACCTCCTCCAATCTTCTTCATTGTTCTGCCCAATCGCTTTCCACTCCATACGGCAAATTCTCCAATGCCTAATCAGGTCTTCCTTCCCTTCTCCTGTGAAAAGTGGCAAATTCTCCAATGCTTTGGTGGCTACATTATCCATTGATGGGGTTCCTGCTATGCTGCTCCTCATCGGATGTTTTTAGCATAGGTACCTTATTCTCACCAACCAATCTTCTCTGATTTCCTGTGCGTCCTTACTTCGCGATCTCCTTCACTGGAATGTCGATTGTGGCCCTGGTCTTCCTTCCTGAGACCTCGTGCACTGTTGCTCTGTGCCTGACTCCCGTCCTTTGCACTCCTTTGCAACCTTCCTGTCGCTTGTTCAGGTGTTACCATCCACTCAACATCTCAATGTCTTCCTTACATCAATGTTTTCCTTGACTCTTGGTGATCCTTGTACCCGTTCTTCCGTTCCTATCAACAATGTGTCATTCACCTCCTTGCTTTGCTCTTGGACTCTACTCTTCCAAACAACTGACTGATCTACCTATTCTGTTGTTGTAGACGTCAGGCCAAGGGTAAGTTGCCTCTGCAAAGTACTCTGGAAGTCCAATTTGTACAGTCGAGCTAGTTCCGACTGTCTGATTATGCAAAACTGCAGGTATGGCAAAATTTACTTTCTCCTACCTTAACTGTTGTTGCTTCCGAGCACGAGCTGCCTCCAAATTTTCAGCTATGTTCTGTAGTGCTTCCTGGGAGAAAACTGGCGGTGGTACATCAAACCGCCCCTTCTTTGATTTCCGTTTGGGCTCCTCCGGAGATTGTACAACCTTCTGTTTTTGTGACTTTTCTTCCCTGACTTGTGCAACCGCCGTATCCTCCCCTTCTAGAGCGGCCACCAGCTTCTCTTGCCTTGGCTTATGTGATATCTGCTTCACACGGACCTTTTTCACTGGTGTCGTCTTCTTTGCTGCTTGAATATCCATCCACCGGCAGATAGATGGTGCTAAGTCCGGTAGTTGTTTGGGGGGATCCAGGTTCGAGATCAAGACTCCTGCTCTTCCTGCTGCATCCAAGAGCAGCCCAATGGCATGGAAAGCCATAGAAAAATTCTTTGTAGTCCTCATTAGAAAAGTTTGTATATGCGCTGATAGGTGCGTTGCCCAATCATACTGCACACCCTGTTCTATCCGCTGTAAATATAAAATCAGCCATATGGGCAAGTTTGTATTGCGTTGTTCTCCGGATAGCCTTGACATGATGACGTTCATAATTACCTCCAATCCGTCATTTCGTAGTTGTTTTTGTTTTATTCCTCTTCCCCCATGAACACTTAATATAGCGTCCACATCTTCTTTCTGCAGTTTGGTGACGCTCATGATTACTTCAGGTGTCCTTTTCGGGTCCACTCTCTCATACATTACCGCCTTGCCCTTCCGTGGCAGTCCAAATGTACGCTGAAAAACTCCGGGAGAGAAATCAACCACTAGTGTTGTATTCCCTATTTGCACCAAACTTCTGTGTTTCCCTTCATCGTATGTCTCCACCATCTGCAGCAGATATTCTTTGAAGAATTCTTTTTCAAAATTCGGAGCCTGTAAGATAAAGTGTACACTTGCTTCTTTGAGCTTTGTCCGTACCAGGTGGTCGGCTGGTGCATCTACCCACCACTGACGGCAATAGTCTCCTGTTGGGCACACCCAGGTAATTTCCTCCAACGGTATGGGTGCTTTGCCGCTTTGATGCATCTCCTTATTCTTACGGGTAGCCACCTCTGCCGCTTCCCTTCGGTTCCGAGCCTGTCCCTTATCCGGGCTTTCAATCTGACCTCGCATCCCATGCTCCTGTTGATGCCTCAGTCTCTTTGCCACTACCGACTCAGGTTCGGGTTCCGACCGGATTGGAGTTTTTCCAGATCTCTGGTGTGCCATTGTTCCCTTCGGTCTTCTGCAACTCCTGGCCTGACGGCTTCCACCCTAGACGTCTCCCGTCCTTGTCTAGACGTCCTCTGCGGTTGCTTAACGTCTGTTGTCCTAGCCGTCAAGCCTACTGCCCTAGCTGTCCAACTAGTCGTCTGTCGTGCATTTTGTCCTAGCCGTCAACCCTACCGGCTAGACGTCCGCTACCCTAGACGTCACTTCTACCGTCAAGTCTGCACGGTTTGCCCTAGGCGCCAGCGCAATTTGCCCTAGGCATCAAAGCACTCTGCCTGCACAGTCACCTTCCTCGCCTGCTTACTCTGCTTGGACGTCCACGCGCTTTCCTTCTTCACTCCTGCAATCGAAAGTGATGTGCAATTTGAATGGCGTCTTCCTCCTTTTATAGTTGCGCTTCCAACCCTAAATTCGTTTTGCAACTGCCACATCGTAACTTCTTTCATGCATGCGCGCCACGTCGGCTTCCTTAGACGTCTAGGTTATCCTTTTGTCTTTTTCCCTTTTTCGTCCTTATCTTATTTTTGTCTTTTTCTTTCTCTTTTGACTTTTTATTATTTTTATTTTATTTTTCAAAATTTTCAAAACTGCCTTAGCACCTGACGTCTTCTTTCAACGTCGACGGGTAAAACATACGGCTAGGCCTATACGTAACTCCCATCCTTCAACTGTGCTACTTTGATGACGACTGCTTCCCCCGAAACTGTTGAAGTCATCTTCGTCACTGCTATCCGCCCTTTCTGTCGGCTGACGTCTTTGGTGATTATTTTGTCTTGGAGGGGTTTCCGGTCGTGACTATTGCTGGCGTCTTCTCATATTCCATGGTATAATACGCCAGTTTGGCTGTTTCGCTTCCTCCGGCTGATGCCGTGTTTCCAGCTCACGGGACTGGTACGTGCTGGGCCGTCATCTGACATTACCAATGGCTTGCTTGTTTCTTTCTACTACCAGACGTGTTTGTTCCATCCATTCTTCTGCCATGCGGAGTTCTCCTTTTGGATGAGCTTTATTGTCATCTAGATGTTCTGCTACATCCTTCGGGTGTCTGCTGTTTGTATTTGGGTGTTCTAGATGGGCGGGTACCAGTGGAATTCGTTCCGTACTTCCATCATTTTGTCGGATTAGTATGCAATCATCCAAGTAGTGAAAACTCTCCCCTTCTTGTGCCGGTTGATCAAGTTCATTTTGAATGGGTTGTTGCTATCTTTGATGTCCCCTGTTTTGGTGGGGTCGTCTAGCTCTTATACCTCTTCCTCGGCCTCTGTCATTTCCTACAACTGCCCTCTCTTGATCCCTTTGTTCTAAATTGGGATTTTTGTCCCAATTTCCTCTTCTGCGGACCTGGTTACCGCGTCCTCGGCCTCTTTCCGATCGAATCTCTCTAATGTTGGGTTGCTGAACTCCCAACCGGTCCCTCAGTCGTTCCTGACGACATCTTCGGTTCCTGTTGCCACATTTTGCACGGGGTACCATGTTTTCAGTTTCTGTAAGTGAGCTGCTCTCTCTCTCTCTCTCCCCTTCTCTTTTTTCCCTTTCTTCATTTCTCCCTTTCTCCCTCTTCCTTGCAGTTTCATTCCTCCCTCTTCCCATTTAACTTCCCCCAGCAAAGTTTCCAACAAGTGTTCCCTGAAAATGGCTAAGTGTCAGGGCGCAACCCGACTTCGCAGCGAAGTCGGAGTGCGCCCTCCAGTTGGAGCGCAGTAGGGAATGCGAAGTGCGCAGCAGACAGAAACAGGCGAAATTTGACTAAGTGTCAGGGCGCAACCCGACTTCGCAACGAAGTCGGGGTGCGCCCTCTTCCTGGGCGCACTTGGGAAGCAGAAAATCGCCAAATCAGCTAAGTGTTGGGGCGCAACCCGACTTCGCAGCGAAGTCGGGGTGCGCCCCCTTCTTGGTGCGCAGTCCGAACAGCGGAGAAGACAGCAAAGTGCCGGTGCGCAACCCGACTTCGCAGCGAAGTCGGGTGCGCCCTCTGACCGGTGCGCAGTTGGGCAAGCAAGCCCAAAAATTGACTAAGGCACGGAGGCCTCCCCAACTGCGCTGTTTTCCACTTGCGCAACCCGACAACGCTCCCGATCCTGGGCGAAGTTGGATAAACTGCCTTTCAAGGCAGCCATGTGTCACTCATCAGCATCCGACAAGTGTCCAACTTCGGGATTCGAGAACAAGGACAAGCATGGACCGCCCTATCTACGCCAACTGCCATCATTAAAGCTGATGTGAAGTGCCATCCGCCACAGCTACCCGCACTCCTGCTGACCAAAGGTTTGACCCGACACACCGCCACGTAGCTGTACAGCTTTCAGGGAGACCATGCCGCAAGTACAGTCCTACCCGACAGAAGTCAGCATCAGCAGCTCTTTGGCCGCTTTTGTCAGCTAATGTCTAGTCTGGGACTTTGTGCCCGTGAATGTAATCGGGGGGAACTTGAGGCTATAAATAGCCATGCAATTTCATTGTAAAAGGGGGAAGGGGAATATACTGCTAGGGAACCATTGTAGCTGTGCGTTTGCCTCTAATACAAAGCATATACTTGGCTCTGCTTACTGTCTTTTATCTTGTATGCTGCCTCTCCTTGTCATTTCTGCCTCATGTTTCTTGTATCATTGCTTACTGTTGTACTGAACTCTGGACTCTGGTATTTGATGATCAAGTATTCTTGGAATGCATAGATAGAGGATACATAGGATGAATGATAGCTGTAGTTTCAATGTGTGTTTTGTATATGAATGCTGTTAGTAGTGGTGATTGATCGTTGCCGTGCTGCTTATTCCCCCCACCCAACTCCAATCACATTTGGATTCTCTTTCCGCACTTTTATCTCTTTCCCTGCACTCTTATCCTTAAACACTAAAACCCCACACGAAGCCGGCCTTCTCCGGAGATTGGCACGGAAGGCATTCCTTCCTTCCGGCCTTTCAATCTGGTGGGCGGACTCGGGCGCATTATACCAAATCCTTTCCTCATGGCAGATTCGTAACCAACAGCTTCTTCGGCACGCCCGGTGGGACATGGTAGTTTCCCACCCCCAAACGGAATCGAAGCACCGGTGTTCGCTTCATTGCTGTTAAAAATCAGAGCACCTGGCGACTCTGCAAATATCTGAATACTCTCTGAGTCCGTAAAGACCGGTCCTAACGCCTTCATGCAAACAAGAAGGTGGCGAGCAAGGAATCCGGGAAACCCGCCTGACTTTTACGAAATTGACATTGACGCTCCAGGCGAGCGCGTCAGGCTGGCTGATCACCAAGCTCGCGTAGAAGAACCCGAGGCTGAAATCGAAGAAGCCGAGGCTGAAATCGAAGAGGTCGAGGCCGAAGAGGAATCTACATCCTCGGACGGTTCTGACACCGAGTACACCACCGGAGGGGAAGAAGACATGGCTGCCCAGCAGAACGATGATGATCTCTTCCCGACGGTAGACTCTACGGGGCCCTTGGCCCTAGCCGGACAGCAAGCTATGCCCCCGCTGCCTTAAAGTCTATCCCTACGTATGACGGCTACGGCAAGACGGCGTATGAACACATCCAGGACATTCTCGCCCTGGCTGCACTGCATTCCATTACGGACGAAAGTGTGAAGACCCGTTTGCTGGCTCTTTCCCTAAGGGGAAAGCTTCTCTACTGGTGGAGATCTCTGCCAGAGGGATCTATCACAGGGTGGCGACGCCTAGCCGGCGAGCTCGTGAAAGGATGCAACGAGTCTGCTGATCCCTCTTCTTTGCTGCATCAATTTCAAAGTATACAAAGACACCCCCAAGAGGAGGTGTCTGACTTCAACATCAGGTTTGCGAGGTCTTGGAAACGAGTGCCTCGCGAACTCCGACCTTCAGCAGGTCAGGCTGCACACTACTACCTGAGGTCCTTCAACTCAGACATTTGCCTGCTGCTGAAGATAGCCAGAATAGACTCGTTCCCTGCTCTGTATGAGGCTGCCCAGCAAGCTGAGATGGATATCATTTCCATAGGCAGACTCCCGCACAGGGTACAGCCGCCCATTTACCCTGACTTTCCCCGATCTCAGTACCCATCGGCTTCTGGGGCGGTGCCGTCCACTTCAGGACAGCAACCCCAACAGCAATGGAATCCGGCGCCGGTCGTAAACCCCTACGGCCCACCACAAATTCACTATCCGCCTCCTCCTCCTCCACATTATCCAGAACTCCCTGCTCCCCCGCAGTATGCACAATATTCTACACCTCCTCCATTGGCCGCATTACCTCCCCCAGCTCAGTGGCCGCCGCCTCCTGACAATGATATTCAGAATAAAATCCTCCAGGAGGTACGGGCTCTGGCCTCTGGATATCACACCATGTCCAACGACATGACCGTTCTAAAGAAGAAACAGGCCCAGATGGACCTTGTTCCAAGGAGGCCATATCCGCCCCCGGCACTGACAAAAGATCAAGCCCCAGAACGGCGAGATCAGAGGCGGCCCCCTCCGAGAAATGCCGCCATCGAAGACCAACCTGGTACTTCTGACCAGGTCAACTGGTGCACTACGTGCAATGACCCGCATTCGGAGGATGACTGCACACTGCACCAACACTACCTCCAGACCTTGGCCGGCAGCGCCATAGAGGACGAAGAACTCTACATGATCCTCGATGACGAAGGCAACTTTGCCGTCCCAGAGGAAGATCCGTTGCCGCTCCCCGCCAAGGAAGACAAAAAGTCTGCCGAAGCTGCAAAGCCCTTGAAGGTATACGCCAGAAGAGATAAGGCGCAACCCGCGGGGCTACCACCTGACAAGAGGCTGTGGCCTTACACAGCCAAAGAGAAAGCTCCCGCAGCAAAGGCTCCTGCAGTCAAGCCTCCCGTAGCTAAAGCTCCCCCTGCTCAGCCTCCAACCTGAAACCAAAGAACAAGCTCAGGAGAAGCTGAGATATCCGTCTCTGACCAAGAGACAGAGAGTTGAGGCCACTCAGCAGTACCGGACAAAGTATGAGCCGGCAAAAGAAGCGGAAGGAGCTAGCACTTCGGGCTACAGCATAGTAGACGAGCTGAAGAGGACCCCCGCAAGAATCAGCATGTATGATGCTCTTCTGCTCCCGTGCCAAGTTGATCTGTTGCAGGAATATCTAAAAAGCATGAAGAATGGCAAGCAGATACACCCTGCTGTCCTGGTTCAACCTCTGACAGTCTCAACCACTGGGAAGAACAGACCACCTCCCTTCTATCCGTCATTACGGATGCAAGGGTACATAGTGCACAACTGTATGGTGGATTCTGGTGCTTCCACAACCGTAATGCCGAGAGCCGTCTCGCGACGAGATCGGGATGGAGTACATAAGGAGCAGCCAAGGCGTGCTGCAACTGGACAGCACCCCTGTCAAGACACCGGTGTCATTAAAGACATCCCTATTCGGCCGCACAAAGCTCTCGACATCGTGGTCATTCAAGAGGTCATGGTTGTCGACTTGGAACCCTACTTCGGCATGTGTCTCTCCAGGGAGTTCACCGCGAAGTTGGGAGGGTATCCGTCTCTAGACTACTCACACATGGAAGTGCCCTTCAAAGGAAGGAGACTGAAGATCTACAACGAGAAGCCTTCCACCTTCCTAGTAGAGAAGATACCCGGAGAAGAGTCGCAGGACTGCATGGTTCAGCCGACGGAGGAAGAACTGGTGGTGGTGGATATGACGGAGCAAGCTCTCGAGCTGCTGCAAGTGGAAGATGAATTCTCCTTGCGGGACTTCAACGCCGTGATCGAAACTGAGCAAGGCTGCTACACCGTCGTCCAGCCTGAGAGGCTTGACAAGTCGGCCAAGAGAGAATTGGGACCTGCACCAGAAAAGCTGTGGAAGCTTTTCTTTGACGGCGCACGATGCAAAAATGGCGCCGGTGCAGGTGTACTTTTGGTTTCCCCAACCGGGATCCAGAAGGACTACACCTACAGCCGGCTCCGGAGCTGCACCAACAACGCGGCGGAGTACGAAGCCCTGTGCTTGGGTTTGCGAAAAGCAGAGAGGCTGGGGATTAAGCATCTGCAGATCTTCGGCGATTCGGAGCTGGTGTGCAACCAGATTACGAACAAGTGCGCCTCCAAGAAGCACTATCTCAAGGCGTACCGTAATCGGGTGTGGGACCTGATGGAGTCGTTCGACTCATTGAATGTCAAGGCTATATCACGTGAGAAAAACAAGCATGCTGACATTCTGGCGTCTGTTGGAGCCAGGTACGTTCCGGCCGATGACACCGTCCGTAAGCCGAAGCCGGTCCGTACCATTTACAGGCCTTCGTGCTCGATAAGGACACCCACCGGCGTGTGTTTGACTGTGACGAGGAAATCGTCACATTTTTGGTTAACGAAGCGTGTTCAATCGAAGGTAGAGACCCTAATGACGAGCAATATGAGGGGTTGATACAACTGAAAAATAATCATGTCCCAAAAGGACCGATTACACTTGAGAGTCTATTTGATCAGAACGACAGAGCAATATCACACCGGATCAAAGTAGACCCGAAGCAGTACGCCGACCTGGAGCTTGAACTAGGAAAAACAATTAAGGTCGGGACAGACTGCACCACAGAGGAACTTGAGCAAATCAGAACATTGTGCCGAGAGTTCCCTCGACATAGTAGCCTCGGTGCTACCAGGACTTGAAGGGGTATGACAGAAATATAATCCAAAGATACCATTGAGCTAGAAGATGGCGCCAAGCCATTCCGAGCAGGCGTAGGGTCAGTGAATCCGAAGATCGAGGCCATGATGAAGGCCGAGCTCCCGAAGATGCCGGAAGCCAAGATCATCTACCCCATCAAGCATTCATCCCGGGTTGCGAACTTGGTTCTCGTGAGGAAGAAGAACGGAGACATTCGTCTCTGTGTGGACTTCAGAAATCTGAATCAGGCCTCCCTCAAGGACCATTATCCGCTTCCCCAAATCGATCAGATCCTCCATATAGTTGCTGGAGCCCAAAGATTCTCCCTCCTAGATGGCTTTTCTGGGTACAACCAGATCTGGGTCAAGGATGAGGACCAACATAAGACGGCGTTCACCACCAAATGGGGAACGTTCGCCTATCAGCGCATGCCTTTCGGCTTATCCAATGCCGGCGCCACATTTTAGAGAGCCATGGACCCGGCCTTCCGAGAGCTGCTCAACAAGATCATTGTCATCTACTTGGATGACATGACTGTATTCTCTCACAAGAGAGAGGACCATGTTCCCCACTTGCGGCAAATATTTGAGAGATGTCGTGAATTCGGCATTTCCATAAACCCGAAGAAATCTGTCTTCGCGGTAAAAGAAGGTAAGTTGCTGGGGCATGTCATCTCCGAGAAAGGCCTAGCCGTGGACCCTGATAGAGCAGAAGCCCTCCTCCGTTTGCCCGCCCCAGTTGACAAGAAGGGGCTGCAGTCCTTCTTCGGCCAAATCAACTTCGTGCGGAAGTTCATACCGGACTTCGCACAGGTAATCAAGCCCATGGCCGAATTGCTGAAAAAGAATGCTGAATTCTTATGGACTGATGAGAGGAGGCAGGCCTTCGAGGAGATCAAGGCCCGAATTGCACAAGCTCCGGTGTTGATAAACCCGGACTACTCCAAGGACTTCATCCTGTACGCGGTGGGAGAACCCGAGAGTTACGCCGCAGTCCTGACCCAAAAGGGAGACGATGGCGAAGAGCGCCCCATAGCGTTCCTGAGCCAAGTGATTCAGCCGCATGAAGAAAAGTACAACTTTATAGAGCGGCAGGTTCACGCAGTCATGAAGTCTCTCCGAAAGTTCAGGCACTTCGTCTCCCAGAGCAGAACAACCGTCTTTGTGATACACCCGGACGTCCGAAGCTTCATCATACAAGGAGAGCCGGGTCACAAGAGAGCAGGATGGATTGCTAAAATCCAGGAGTTCGACATCGAAGTGCGGCCAACCAAGCTTATCAGAGGCCGAGCCTTGTGCCAGGAGCTGGCCCGAAGCGCAGCAGCCCAGATATCCGCCTGTAAGTGGGAGGATCCAGCAACAACCACCAACCTAGCCAACTCCTTACCCGAGGAGAGTGACTGGACAGATGACCTGGTGAAGTATTTCTGCACCGGGAGATGTCCAGACCACCTGAACGCCTCACAAAGAAGGAGGTTTCGGCTAGGTGCACTGAAATACACTCTTCGCCCCGAGGGGCTTTACTTCAAAAACATTGACGGCATCCTGTTGAGGTGCGTCAAGAAAACCGACCAGCCCAGGGTCCTCGGAGAATTCCACTCCGGGATGCCTGGGGGTCACCATTCTGCAAGGCCAACGGCCTTGAAAATAATAAGAGCTGGGTACTACCGGCCCACTCTCTTTACGAACGCGCATGCGGTCCGTACAAAATGTGATCAATGCCAGAGATTTGTCGGCATAAATAGAAAGCACCCCCGCCCTTCAACCGATCCAAGCCGAGACTCCGTTTCAAGAATGGGGTCCGGACTTCATTGGGGTGATTACGCCGAACTCGCAGCAGGGCACAAGTTCATTCTTACCGCCACCGACTACTTTACGCGGTGGGCGAGGCGATCCCCACAAAGAATGCGGACCAGAGACGGTCATCATGTTCCTCGAGAGCCTCATTACCCGCTTCGGGGTCCCTGAGTCAATAGTGACGGACAATGGTCCGGGGTTCGCAGGCGCCGTACTCACGGAGTACACCGGCAAATACGGCATTTATCACAAAATGTCTTCCAATTACTACCCGCAGGGGAACGGTCTTGCCGAGTCCACCAACAAGAACCTACTGAAGATCATCGAAAGACAAGAGAAAAGAACAAGAGGACTTGGCACCTACTCCTAGATCGGGCGCTATGGGCGGACAGAATATCCTTCAAGAAATCAATTAAGACGTCCCCCTATGCGCTCGTTTACGGCAAAGAAGCAGTCTTGCCGACCCACATCGAAATTCCCGCTCTGGATGTTGGACGAAGAGAGAGGCAACGGGGATCCGGTGGACGACAGACTGTGCCAGTTGCTGCAGTTAGAGGAAGACAGAGAAAAAGCATACCAGGCCTTCACCAAACATGCTGAAGCAACCCAAGGCTGGTTTGCAAAAGGAGCCACCGCCCGAGTTTTCAAAATCGGGGACCTGGTGCTGAAGTGGGACTCGTTGAAGGCAAAGCCGGGCAATCACGGCAAATTTGATGCCCTCTGGGAGGGCCCTTATCAGATTGCCCGGGTGAACCAGTTCAACGCATTTGTGCTCCGGGACATGGAGGGACAGCTTCTCCCCATTCCCGTCAATGGGTTCCACCTAAAAATTTACCGCCACTGAAGGCGCCCAAATGGGCCCTTCCTTGTACAGATTTCCCTTCTGCATTTTTAATTTTCAGAATGTATATATTTCAGCATTCAGTTTTAATTTTTTAAAAGAGCCCAAGTAAGACTTAAGGCAAACCCCGACTTCGCAGCGAAGTCGGGTAGCGCTCCTTGAACAGTGCGAAGTTCGGAAGAAGGCAGCTGAAAAGAGGAGCAAAATGACTAAGTCTGGGTGCGCAACCCGACTTCGCAGCGAAGTCGGGCTGCGCACCCTCCAAAGAGCGCAGTTGGGAAAGCAAGTGAAAAGAGCTAAGTGCGCGATCGGATTGCCCCATTTTTGGGGAAGTCCGAGTGCGCCACACACGCGGCAGAAAAACGGCTAAGTGTCATCCGGGCGAAGTCGGAGTGCGCCCATTTTTTGGGCGAAGTCCGAGTGCGCCCTGAATTTTGGGCGCAGCCCGAATAACCCACCACGAAAAACGTAAAAATTTCTAAGTGTGGGCCCAGGGCGCAGTACGGCACGGTGCGAAGTTGGACTTCATGGGCCAGAAATTCTCCCTTGTAAAGTGTGCCCAGATGGCGGCGATGACGTCAGCAATGGCACGACGTCCAAGGAGGTTTAATGATTGCACATCTTTCAAGAATGATGCATTAAAAAAGCAAGGTGCGTTTGGACCAACGGCTACTAGGGTGCGCTTTTCAAAAATAAACCCATGCACAGCCGCCAAAAATCATAACGCCTCCACCAACTCCAAGTTAACCGCCCTAACTCCCTCCCTCGCGCCATTAATGTTGCAGACGTTGTCTAGAAAAAGGGCCCTGGCGCACTCAGAAAATTCAAATCGTCCAAGCTGACTCCCTGACTGCAAAGAGCAGAGCTGACAACTCAGAAGCCGTAATTCCCGTCCCTGTTGTTTTGTTTCGAAAAGGATGGACAAGGGGAAAGCGCCCGTACAGGCGCAATCCAGTGAAGAGCGGCGCGAAGCTGAGGAATCACCAGAGTCAAGCGCTCATGAGAGCGAAGCGCCGCCGGACCAGAAAAAGAAGACCCGGACAAAGAGGCGCGTAGCTGGGCGAACTCCGCCGCCACCAGTTAATCACCTGGCCGGGTACAAAGACGGCTCTTTCTCCATCAGCCTCACCAAACTGCGGCTAAACATTGCAAAGTGGGTAGACAAGGTTTCGCCCTCACATCATGTCGGCGCTGCGTATAAATCGAACCTATACTGGTTCTTGTGCCCTCCTACTCACCAGTGCCCGGAGCTGGTTGAAGCAATTGTAGAATATTACAAACCAGCTGCCCGGCAAGTCTGCGACAACAAGGGAAAAGTGTTGTTCACACTCTTCCGGGAGAGCGTCCAGCCAGCGTTCGCCCCGGGGCTTCAGTACGAGCCCGACGCAATTGTCAGAAGGGTGAATCTGGATGAGCAGACCGGCAGATTTACGCAGACAAAGCGGATGAGGGAATTCCTCGACTCGGAGCTGAAGACTCCGCTGGCAGCCGGACAGTGGCCGACTGGCCCCATACCCCTGGACAGATTTGAAAATAAATATATCTACATCATCCCTGGCGTGGGTCCTCGGCCGCGACTCGACAAAGTGGTACGGCCGCACCAGCCTGGCACCGCGGAATGTCTCCTGCACGGAGAATTCTACGACTCTACAGCGCAGAAGAGTGGAAAGCGCCCTATTTTCTTCGATTGGGCGGACTGGCTGGCATATGCAATACATTCAAGTCTGGTTAGGCTGCAGCAGAAGCAGTCAACGGATTTCCGGTTTTGCTCCTTCCTCGCATGGCTGTGCCTGTATCACATGCACTACCGGATGAACGTTCCTGACTTGAAGAAAATAAATGAAAAAGGAGAGCCGCTGCCCGTGTACGAATGGACCGAGATTCTGTACAGAAAAGGCTCGTTCTATGAATTTAATCTTAAATTTTTGTGCATGGTCATGGGGTTGTTCAACCGTAAGGCATCTCGCCCACCGGAAGTCATGACAAAATACCTGTGGAAGAATGAGTACGGGGACACCTTCCGGCTGACTCAAGGCATCATAGTTAGAATCTACGGTTCAAGGGGCAGCCGTTCTCGCTGCCCTACTTCGCACCGACCACCGTTCGGGATGGAAATTGCGCGGCAGATGGACTATGTTGAAGAAGAGTTCGGCCAAGGCAAAAAGAAAGGCCATATATTTCAGTATCCCATCACCTGGGCGAATACCCAAGTGTACGAAATCGGACAGCACGTCTACCTCGAGCGGGAACTCATTGACATGGGTCTAATAATGCCGCAACGCTGGAAGTACGACCCAATTGGGGTCAGAGGAAAATTCACGCACATCTGTCCCCGAGCTGAGATCATGCAAGAAAGAAGGAACAGGACAGGTGCAGACCTGGAATGGCACATCGAGCAGATGCAATCATGGCCTCCATGGCATGAGTTCTACTGCGAAGAGGTAGCGTACGATCCAGAGCGAAACCCGGATCACCGGTTGGAGTCTGCGGGCTTCAGAAAATTCCTCGCCAAGGTGGCACCCCTCAACTGGCATAAAGACAAAATTATTGAATGCTGGAAGATGAGGTGTCGCACACAGCACGATAAATCCAACCGGAGGAATCTGGCCGTGGATGACGAATTTTCGGCCCTATATGACCAGCACGCTGCCACGTGGCGGCCCTTCGAATTTCGAAATTGCGTCCCCCGAGGCGCTAAGAAAAGGTATATAAGGAGGCCCTCGTCCCAACAATCGTCAACTCCGGCGACTTCCAGCGCGACTCCGACGAGCAGTCAAGTGGGCCCGATGCAGCCTGTAGCTTCCGAGGCAGTGCCCGAAAAGGCGCAAGATTCGGAGAAGTCAACCCCTGAGGTGGCCCCTCAAGCAGAAAAAGTGCCTGCGCTGCCAGCTAGCAGACCGGCTACGACGGGCATCCTTCCAGCCAGACCCAGGTACAAGTTTACCGTGGGAACGTCAACGTCCGCCGCCCCGTCCTTATCCCCTTCCTCTGGAACAGCCACAGCGCCAGAAGAGAAGAAGAGGAAGAGAGTTGAAAGGGCCAAACGGCCTAAGGAGCCGGTATAGCAGACAGCCGCGGCACAGACAGGGGCAGCAACGCCAGAAATTGTCTCCTTGGACAGCCCTGAACCAGAGGCAGACACTCGGGCTGCAAGCGTCCCTCCAACAGCGGCTCAGGCGGAGCCCGCAGGTACGTCCACTGCACCTCTTCCCCAAGTCCCAGTCAGCCCTGCCAAAGCTCCCTCTCCCATTTCATCAGGGCAAGCCATAGCCGCGTCTTCCTCTTCCCAAGCTACCCAGCCCTCTAGCGGCCCACATTCCTTTGACCAGTTTGCTCAGGATCCTAACGCCTTCCAATCACTGAGCCAAACCCTAGAACCCTCACCCGCAGCCAACGCTGAAGCTGCTCCTTCACCGCCGCGCTCCTCACCCCACCGTCCAAAACCCTACCAAGACCATCCACTCGCCTCTCGCTTCCCCTAGGCCCCGGCCGCCTCAAAAGCGGCCACTCCTTCTGGAATACCTCCCGCTTCACTGTTTGCAGGGAAAATGCCGCAGCAAGATCCAATGCTGGAGAACCTGGACTTCATGGGCGAACTGCAGAGCGCTGATGACCAGCCTTTGGCAGCAAAGGCCTCAGGATGCTCCGCCTCCTTTCTCCAGGGCGTGAAACGAAGGAGAGCCGAAGAGATAGCTGCCCCGGTAAAACGCACAAAGTTCGACCTAGACAGGAGAGTGCTGACAACTGAGAAATTAATCCCGAAAGTAAAGAAGCCTCTCCGGGAGATGACCGAGGCGGACTACGAGCATCGGAGGAAGGAGAAAAGCTTTGATGACATCAACGAGGAATACGAAATTCATGGTATTCGTCGTAGGACAGATAATCTCCTTGTCAAGCATCTTGAGACCCAGGAAGCGCTGTTCCAGATGCAGAATAACACAAGGCAGCTAGAGGAGGACCTAGCTAGGGCCACCGCGCAGCTGGGGTCAGCGCAGCAGGAGATAGATGAGCTTAAGGCCCAGCTGGCCGCCTCTCAGCAGGAGGCCGCAGCACAGAGACAGACAGCCGAGCAGCTGTCAGAAGAGAGAAGAGCGGCGCTGGAGCAGGTTTCACAGCTTCAAGATTCGCTGAAACAGGCGCAGTCGCAGCTTGCAGAGAAAACATCACAAGCGGCGGCCTTTTCAAAGAGCAAAGCCAAGGAGATGCGGGCTAGTCTACTGCAAGGTTGCAAGCCCAACCTTGTTAAGTCCTTGTCAGTTCTGGACTTCGTGTCCAGGATTGAAGAAGTATCTGCCCAGGGAAAGCCTGTGGTAGAGGAGGCCGAACACCATGCGAGGCAATGGCTAGACTCGGCTATGAAACTTGAGCAGTTTGAGCGCAAAGGCCTCCAATTTGCCCCTATGTCCCAACTTGCCTCAGAGTGGGCAGATGCAAGGGTAACCTTGCATATTTATTTTGATAAGACAGAGAAAATTAGAACGGTCAGGAGGACGCTGGACGCCCTAGAACATGAAAGGAACATTCTCCTGGCCCCCTTTCACACTCTGTCCGAGCACGGGTGCCCGAGCTACGTCAAAGATGGCGAGTTTCTGACCCTTGAGCAGGTTAAGCAGAATTGGCTGTCTTTTGAGGCAGACACAGCAGAAATTGATAGCTGGGCAGAGCCAATTCAAGAAGCTCAGGTCACCCAGATGGTGTCAAAATACTGTAAAATCAACTCCTCCCTAAAGGAATTGGGAAGAAGATATAACACCATCGACCTGCACGCGGTTGCTGCATTCCACGCAGCACTAAGAGAGGTCAGCGACCTCGGGCCCTTCCAAGCAGCAGTCTGGGACCAAGCCAAGGCTGCATACGAACGCATCCGCGAGTGGGAGGCTGACAGTGGAGAGCATTCAGATTCAGAAGGAGAAACTGAGGAGGCAACTGCCGGAAGTGATCCTGAAGAAGAACAGTTGCCCGGAAGGAAGCGGTCAGAGCAGCAGAAAGCAGGGGAAGGAAGTTCCTCTGCACCCAATGGATGAAGGCATGGTTCTTTGCGTCGAGGCGAGCTCGACACCCCGCGAGCCGCCAGGAATGTTGCCACATTTTGCACGGGGTGCCATGTTTTCAGTTTCTGTAAGTGAGCTGCTCTTCTCCTTCCCTTCCTCTTTTTCCCTTTCTTCATTTCTCCCTTTCTCTCTCTTCCTTGCAGTTTCATTCCTCCCTCTTCCACTACTTCCCCCAAGTTTCCAAGTGTTCCCCAAAATGACTAAGTGTCAGGCAACCCGACTCCCAGTCGGAGTGCGCCTCCCAGCTGGAGCGCAGAGGGAATGCGAAGTGCGCAGACAAAAATAAGCGAAATTGACTAAGTGTCGAGCGCAACCCGACTTCGCAGCGAAGTCGGGTGCGCCCTCTTCCCGGGCGCACTTGGGAAGCAAGGCAAAAATCAGCTAAGTGTTGGCGCAACCCGACTTCGCCGAAGTCGGGTGCGCCCCTTTTGGTGCGCATCCGAACAACGAGAAGACAGCAAAGTGCCTGTGCGCAACCCGACTTCGCAACGAGTCGGAGTGCGCCTTCGACCGGTGCGCAGTTGGGTAAGCAAGCCCAGAAATTGACTAAGGCACGGAGGCCTCCCCAACTGCGCTGTTTTCCACCTGCGCAACCCGACAACGCTCTGATCCTGGGCGAAGTTGGATAAACTGCCTTTCAAGGCAGCCATGTGTCACTCATCAACATCCGACAAGTGTCCAACTTCGGGATTCGAGCCAAGACATGACGGGAAAAGGACAAGCATGGACCGCCCTATCTACGCCAACTGCCATCATTTAAAGCTGATGTGAAGTTCCATCCGCCACAGCTACCCGCACTCCCGCTGACCAAAGGTTTGACCCGACACACCGCCACGTAGCTGTACAGCTTTCAGGGAGACCATGCCGCAAGTACAGTCCTACCCGACAGAAGTCAGCATCAACAGCTCCTCGGCCGCTTTTGTCAACTATTGTCTGGCCCGGGACTTTGTGCCCGTGAATGTAATCGGGGGAACTTGAGGCTATAAATAGCCATGCAATTTCATTGTAAAAGGGGGAAGGGGAATATACTGCTAGGGAACCATTGTAGCTGTGCGTTTGCCTCTAATACAAAGCATATACTTGGCTCTGCTTATTGTCTTTTATCTTGTATGCTGCCTCTCCTTGTCATTTCTGCCTCATGTTTCTTGTATCATTGCTTACCGTTGTACTCGAACTCGGACTCTGGTATTTGATGATCAAGTATTCCTGGAATGCATAGATAGAGGATACATAGGATGAATGATAGCTGTAGTTTCAATGTGTGTTTTGTATAGGAATGTTGTTAGTAGTGGTGATTGATCGTTGCCGTGCTGCTTATTCCCCCCACCCAACTCCAATCACATTTGGATTCTCTTTCCGCACTTTTATCTCTTTCCCTGCACTCTTATCCTAAAACACTAAAACCCCACAGGAAGCCGGCCTTCTCCGGAGATTGGCACGGAAGGCATTCCTTCCTTCCGGCCTTTCAATCTGGTGGGCGAATCTGGGGCGCATTATACCAAATCCTTTCCTCATGGCAGATTCGTAACCAACAGCTCCTACGAGCTTGCTAAGACGGGCCTATCAATATATTCTCAGGAGCACGTAGTAATGGGTTGCTTGGACTAAGTTCTCAGATGGCCCTTGCGGTCCAAACTGAGAACCAATCGACCTATTTGTAACTGGAGGGGAATTTCTTCCTCTCGAGCTACCGCACGCTCCTCCCTTGGTCGAGTGCTCTTGGAATTCCTGTCGGTCTTCCAAGAGTACCTAAGTTATCTCTGCTATGGGCTTCGTTTATCAGTTGTGCTCGTCTCTGGTGGATAGTGTAAATGCGGAGGTGTTAGTTGGTGCAAGATCCTCAATCTCCTATCGGCCCTTATCAGTCTTCATATCCATCAACTTTCCTCAAAATGTCATTGCATGGCATAATGAGTTAGGTTTTCCTGATACTCTTCTGAGAAGACTGAATCAGTGCTGGAGTGATTCCCTTCTGCCGTGTTCATTGGCCATTTCGAGGTTTCTTGAACCCTTTGCTACAATCTTTTTACCTCTCTTCTATGTTGTCGTAAGTCAAGTGCAGCCATTCGATACCTGGCTACCTCTTCCCGTTCAGTTGGACGTCTCATGGCTCCAACATATGGTGTTCTCCATGCACGAGGTGGTGGTATTTTTGGTATCAAGTCCTCATCAATCCTCCGTCGTACTCGTCTTGTGGGCTCAGTGAAGCATCATCTTCAATTATGTGTGCAGTTTACAAATCTAACACTTGCTTGTCGATTGCGATCTTCATCCCTTTGTCTCCTACGATCTAGGTTAGGACTGGCATATGGTATATCAGGAATCTGTGGTAGGTTTTCATCGCTACTTGACTCCTCCCACCAACTTCCAGTTTGTTTTTTTTCGGGTATTGTCTCGATATCCTTCCATATGATGGTTGCCATTTCCTCCCTACTTATCTAATATTTGGCAATCGAGCTTTGTCCTGCTTCCCATATCTTTGGTCTTTCTGGGGATTCTCTCATATCTTGATGGTTCACTGATTTTGAGCTTGAGGAATCTTCGGAATTAAGCACGATTTTTAGTATGGCTGAAGAACTCCTAGAATATGCACCTGTTGCTATTGCTTTTCCAATTCAATTTTCCATCGGGCTTACAGCATCTTCCTGTTCTTCCTCCAAGGAAAATAAACTGCTTTCTGAAGAGTTGCCTGTTGCACTTCCTCTTAGTTCCCCTTGTTCTAATTCTACCCATTCTGCTTGACGTGCTTCGTGCCTTTCATTTACTCGTTGCATGGTCGTGTCCAACTCCTGAATCACCTGTTCCCACAGCTGATTGTTGTATTGTCTTAGCATTTCATATTCTTCTTGCAACTTTTGTCTCTCCAATCGCATTCGTTGCAGAAACCTAGCTCCCTCTTCTTCTTCTTGTTCTTCTTCTTCCGGAACTTCTTGTAGAGCAACCTCCGTCAAAGCTTGGAGTCGGTCTTCCTCATTGTCATTTGGATTCCGGACTTGCTGTTGCAATCCTTGTTGCTCTTCTTCTCCATCTGTTCCAAATAACCAATCCAGGTTATGAGTATCCTCCTCTCGAACAGCGCTACCCTGCTCGTTGTTTCCAGAAGGTTGTGCACCTGGATCTCCTTCTTCCGTTCTTGTTCCGGAAGTCCCTGTTTGTTCTAAGTTGATCATATTCACCTGAGCACGTGGTTTGTATACTTTCAACTTAGAACCATTAATTACCTCAGGGCATAGTGTTCCATCCAGTTTTCTCAGTTTTACTGCCCCATTCTCTAGTACTTCTACTTGGAAGGGTCCAAGCCACAGGGTTTTCAATTTTCTTGGCTTGAGTTCTCTCTTACCATTGTATTTGAGAACTAGTTCACCAGATTTAAGATCCATTTTCCGAAGATGTTTATCATGCCAGAATTTCCTCCTCTTTTGTGCGATCTCCGATGCCCATTGTGCCATCACCCTCTTCTCATCCAACTGTACCAAAGCTGTCAATCGCTCCTTCATGCTATCTTCGTCATTCAGCCGATTGTCCACTGCCACTCTTAAACTTGATACAAGAAATTCAACAGGTACCATTGCTTCTTGTTCGTACATCAGTTGAAAGGGTGTATAATTCGTGGTGGGCTTGAAAGTGGTTCTGTAAGCCCATAAAACTGTTTCCTACTCCGCATGTTTTATACATGATTGAAACCAAGATTTTATTTGTCGCCTCCGCCTACCCATTTGCTCTGGGGTAATACGGACTTGATAAGGAGTGAAAAATCCTGAATTCTTCTATCAAGTTCTGGATAATCGCATTCACAAAATGGCCTCCTCTGTCACTTGTCAATTGTAGAGGTATCCCGAACCTTGTAATTACTTGTTCGTATAAAAAGCGAGTCGTGCTTCTTGCCGAGTTGTCCGATAAAGCCCTTGCTTCTACCCATTTTGTGAGATATTTTGTGGCAACTACGATGTATCGACATTTCCTCCTTCGACTTGTTTTTAGAGGACCTACAAAATCCAGCCCCCATCTTTCAAAGAGTTCCTGAGGCTGGGATGGATGTAATGGCATGAAGTCTCTCTTCAATGGTTTCCCCGTTCTCTGACACGTATCACATGTTGCTACAAAGTTCTTTGCATCGTGAAAGAGGGTGGGCCACCATAGACCTGCCAACAGTACTTTCCTGGTTGTCGCATCTGGTCCCATGTGTCCTCCTACCAATCCCTCATGTGTCTCTTTCAGGGTTTGTTGCACTTCATCCTCCATTATGCATCTTCGTAATATATGGTCCTCCCCCATCTTATAAAGCAATCCTGCGATCAAGGTGAAGGGTGCTGATTTCGTAATCACCTTTCTCCATTCAGCTACTGTTAACTCTTCTGGCAGCTGCCCTGTCGACAAGTACTCCCCTATATGCTTATACCATCCTGGTATGGCATTAATCATAAACAATTGTGCATCGGGGAATTCATCCGGTATTCCTCCCTCTGCAAGTTCTCCCGAGCGAATCCTTGACAACTGATCCGCTATTACGTGTTTCTTCCCTGGTCTGACTACTACTCTAAACACGAACTCCTGCAGGGTGACGAGCCATCGACTCACTCGTCCGTATATCGTTGGTTTGTTGATTAAGTACAACAGATCCTGATGATCCACATAGAAAGCAAAGGGGTTAGCTAGTAAATAGTGTCTATATTTCTGCACCGCATACACCATTCCTAGTGCCTCCCGCTCTGTTGTGTTGTAATTCTTCTCGGCTCTTGACAATAGCCGACTTGCAAAGTATATGGGCTGATCCAACCCGTATTGGCCTTCTTGTGCCAATGCACATCCAATGGCAAAATTTGAGGCATCCACATGCACATGGAATTCTTTCTCCCAGTCTAGGTAAACCAGGATAGGTGCTTTCACCAAGTGCCCTTTCAATCCCTCAAATGCTCCCTGGTGTTCCTCTGTCCATTTGAATGGAACACCCTTACGCGTAAGTGCGTCTAGTGGATGAGATGTCAATGCATAATTTCGGATAAATCTCCTATAATATCCGACTGTTCCCAAAAAGGTCTTAACCGAGCTCACATCATGTGGCTCTTCCATCAGCAATACTACCCGTATTTTGTCCGGGTTGGGCTTCAAACCCTCTTGGCATACTATGTGCCCCAGCAGCTTCTCGTATGGTACCAATAAGACGCATTTATTTGGGTTTAGTGATATCCGTGCTTTCCTGCACAACCCCATACATTCCTCTAATGCCTTTAAATGTTCTTGTGTCTTGCCGTATAGTGACCAATCATCTAGGAAAGCTTTGAAGTTTCCTGTGGACATCTTATCAAAAATGTACAAAATAATCCTTTGGAAGGTAGCTGGTGCATTACACAATCCAAAGGGCATGCGGTTATAAGCATATATCCCATTTTCTACTACAAAAGTGGTTTTCAACTTGTCCTCTTCCGCTATGCTAATCTGATTATAACCCGAGAATCCATCCAAGAATGAATATATCTCATGGCCGGCTACCTCTTCCAGTATGGAGTCTGTGAATGGGATCGGGAAGGGATATTTTACAATTACGGCATTCAAACTCCTAAAATCCACACAAATTCGGATTTTATCTACTTCTCGTTTTAGAGTGATCACGATTGGTGAGACCCACTCGCTTGTCGTAACTTTGAATATAATGCCTGCATCCAACATCTTTTCGATTTTGGCATTCACCCTCGCTGCATATTTGGGATTCATTCTGTAAGGTCGCCTTCTCACAGGTTGCGCACCTTCGATCAGAGGAATCTTATGTACGCAGAGTTCGGGTGGTACTCCCTTCAAATCTTTATATGTCCAAGCAAAAACATCCTTATAGTCTAGAAAAATCTTGAATGCTGCTACTTTTAGGACTGGATCCCAATCATCTCCGCATTTGATCATCTTTTCCTCATCATTTTCTCCCAAGTTTACCTGAATCATTTTTGGACCCTCATATTTGATTGACTCAGGTTCATTTGTTGCCTTTAGTGCAGCGATGGGGTGGGCTGGTTTATCTTCAATGACTGCCTCCCCCATCGTGAATTCTGCAAAATTCTTGGGAAATGTCCACTTTTCCCTTTCCTTGTCCTTCTCTGCTGTTGTCTATCTTTTATTGCTGATTTCTTTTTCTGGTTCCTGCATCTCATCCTTTTGAATCTCTTTTTCCGCATCTATGCAAAAGCATTGGGGAGAGAATATCTCGTAATCCTCCAACTGCCAATGTAGTAATCCTTTGTCTTGGTCATACTCATCTTCCGTGCAGTCGTCAAGGTGCAACACTCCCTCCTCATCTGGTTCATATCCTGTCTCACCATCTGACGAAGAGGATCCCGAATCATCTGAAGTAGCTATGTCCTGACTTACTGTTTGGTTCTTCAGATTAATTATGTATTTGTGTTGCCCTTGTTTGAAGGATAGTCGTTCTTTCTCCCAATTGTGGTTGACTTTTGCTGATCTCAACCATCCTCATCCTAGTAGTGCATCATATGCGGATTTTTGCATAGCAATGATAACAAAGTCCAAGACAAAGTCTTGTTTTGCTATGCGTACTTTCTGATTCATCAAGACGCCTATTGTTTCAATGCCATATTGATCAGTGCCATATAACTTGAAATTTGGAGATCGTAAGGTGGGTTGCCCAATTATCCGCCATGTCTTCTTTGGCATTACATTCACACTAGATCCTCCATCCACAATCACCTGATTCAGTCTATGGTCCAAAACTTCCATCTGGACTATAGCTGGCTTCTTCCCTGCTTCAATCATCAGGATTGTCGGATCGATAAATTGTTCTTGCTTGATAGTTGCTACCTGTCGAGTTTCATCCTTCTTCTTGATGACTTCCCCGATCGTAGCATACAACTCAGGTACTATGCTAAACAGACTGGCGACCTTCATTTCCACCTTTGTGTTTAGTACCTATGTTACCAAGCCCTCCACTGATGCCTTCTTGGTGATCTCCGGTCTCTTCAGTACTTTCTCCAGAACTAGTTGATCCTTCTCCTTTGCTAGCTCTGTGTTAATTAGTTTTTGGGCTTCCTGCCATCGTGCTTTCTCCTTGGCAGGATTTGGATATTGTTCTATTTTCTTGGTTTGTGCTCTTGTTACAGCCAAGACTTCATTATCTGCCTCTATCACCTCTCCAATGCCAATGAGGTTGATATTTTGAGTTCCGCTGGTACTTGCCTTGTTCGGGCAATTGGCTTCTTTGTGGTTGCCTGGACCACACCATCTACACATTTGAGTGGTGTTATTACCACTATTGTTACCTGCATTCTGAGGTTTGGAGCAATTCTTCGCAAAGTGGCCCCATTCCTGATAATTTCGACATTGAATAACTGGCCGACCCTTAGAGTCGTATTGTACCCGACTCTGGTTTCCTTGTCGTCCTCCTCGACGACTATTCCTATATCCTCCACTAGTGGCTCCTTGTCCATTCCTTGTCGTATTTGGCTGCTCTTCCTATTGTATAGCCAATGTTTGATGTCTCTTACTTTTTAGGTTGAATGGACAGTCGACTACAGGATGTCCCGCAATTTCACATATATTGCAATATGCTTTCTTTGGACAGTTTACATTTGAATGTCCTTCTGCCTTGCAATCTGAGCACCAAATCTCTTTCCTATCTTTGCGATTTTCACCTTTCGCTTCCTTTAGAATTTTGTCAAATTCTCTCCGGAATGTGTGAATTGTGCTCTGAACTTTGTCCTCCGCTTCACTATCCGAATCTTCGGTATGTTTTAAGTAACCTCCGATGCCTGCGGTTGTTTGTTTGCCCTCACTTTCGAAGTTTTTAGCCTTCTCCAGTGCTTCCGCATATGTTGAGGATGGTACTGCCTTCATCTTCTACTTGAATTTTGACACATACTAAATACTTAAATATTAAACACTCCTTGGACTATTTACATGACCAAATAATGTAATACCTCCAACAAGCCAAAGCAGAACTAGCCAAATTAAATAAGGATGTTGAGGAGAAGACCAAATCATATGAGGAACAAGATCAGCTGATTGGACAGCTGAAAACAGATTGTGCAGCAAAGGAGCAGCTATTGGAAGGTTGTAGTCGGAACATATGACAGACTATGTTGTACAAGAGGAGATGTGCACGCCGTTCTAGTGGAAGTACTAACTAATCTTTGCCATTCTAGTGAACACCATTCTAGTACTTGCAGTACAATCAAAGGGTCATTCTCGTGACTAACCAACTTTCGTTCCAATAAGCAGACTAAGGCTGTTCTAGTCAAGTGCCATTCAAACCAGGAATATGTTTGTAATTGCATTGGCAATGACTGCATTCCCTGTTGGCTTCTAGGATCTGTATCCAATTGTTCCTCCAACTGTTGAATTACTCACCACCGTGCTACACTAATTTTACCCCTTTCTCTCGTTGGCATGATGTACTCTTGTTTGGAGCACAATGGTGTAGTCAACTACTACAATTCTGGCGGCTCACAGGGATGTCAATCCTAATTGGCAGAAGATCCCAACTCATACCTTATTCTTTGGGCATGGAGTCTAAAAAATGGGGTCAGTCAAAAAATGAATTTTCTCAAATATGTCGCTATCATCTTTAAGTGACAGAGCAGATTGTTTTTCCTTGAGGACGAAGCGCAGTCTAAAAAGCGGGGCATAGTCATGCCTTCGGAGCGGTGTGCTGTTCTTGCTTGGAGAGAATCACTATCTCAGAAGAGCGGGCCATTGTCTCCAAAAAGCAGGGTGCTATTCTCACTCAAAGTGGGGCACACTTTGCATCAGAGCAGGGCGCAATTCTGCCTCTGTTTGACTTGGAACAAGGCGCTGTTTTAACTTAGAACAAGTAGTTTTCCTGCCACGGAGTGAGGCACTGAACTCAGAATGATGTGCTGTCCCAGAAGAGCAGGATGCTATTATGCCTTGAAGCGAGGCACTATCCAGTTCTGAGTATTTTCAATATCTGTTTTACCTGTTTCTCTCGCTGGCATGATGAAATCTCGTTCGAAGCACAATGGTAGTAGACTAGTAGTAGACTACTACAATCTGATATTTTTAAAAGACTTTTAATCATTTTCCCGACTTCCCAATTTTTACAATACATTCCAACTAATTGTTTGGGGAAACTCCCAAGCTTTTCCCAATCATGTTGATGATTTCATTTTGGGGGGTAGATAGCTATTGTCTCAAGATCGCAAAACAGTCAACTTTCAAAGTCACATCACAGCCAGGTGGTTGCTGCAACATGTCTAAAGATGGTTTTTACTCGCAGTTTAAAAATTATAAACTCATTAAAATTTCTAAATAAAAGTTCCAAATTCATGAACTTACAGGACTCAATATACAAAACTTTCGAATGCAGGAGGAAACTTGTAAAAATAAAAATTAGAAATCAAACACTG
Source organism: Wollemia nobilis (assembly GCA_028583015.1). Taxonomy (NCBI): domain Eukaryota; kingdom Viridiplantae; phylum Streptophyta; class Pinopsida; order Araucariales; family Araucariaceae; genus Wollemia; species Wollemia nobilis. The sequence continues at coordinate 2,884,284 of JAQPPZ010016361.1, forward strand.
CAATGATGAGACAGAATTCCAGTTGCATGTCAATACACTTTGAAGAGAATAGTTGTTCAAACAAGAGTGTTGCATAATCTTTCATAGAGAGATTCAAAACTTATGCTATTTTGAAAGAATAATAACCAAGAAAATTTCCTGCTTAGAACTAAAGAAGGTATTCTCATTTATCAAGCCAAACGATGCTGACTAGACTGGGATGACCAATGAGCTAATGAAATATGTTAGACACGAAACCAAATCCAAAGAATTGACTCGAAAACTACTCATCTACACAATAACATCAGCTTGTAAAATAGACATAGCTAAATGGGAATAAACCACTAAAACAACTTAGCTTTACAGCAAAGTCACAGCAACCAACATACCTGAATTCCAGCTGCAAAACATGCACTCCACTGCAAATTTGTTTTTTACTTGGAACAACCTTTATTCCAACCCATCCTTCTGTTGGAGTGAACCGCAATGCATTCAGTAAAAACTCTGACAGAATTTGTTGGATCCTCAACTGATCTCCATAAAGCCGCATTGTTGTAATTTCTTCGGGCAAATCACGTATCAGCCGCAGGCCTTTCTCCCTGCTTAGTATCATCCCCTGACTTACGACTGCATCAAGTACAGCTCCCAACATGAACTCAATTGTCTCCAGTTCCAAGTATCTGATAAACATATAAAAATAAAATATATAAATACGTCAGATAGTCTGGCATAAATTGTAATTGTACATTTTAGCATGGACCAAAAGCAACCTCTTAAATTTGATAAAAATATGATTCCGTAAGGATTATAAAATGTGTGATGATAATGAGGACAAGAACATGAAAGACCCTTGAAGAAGCCCATGTACAACATTATGTCCACCACAGGAGAGGAGCAACATTGATTCAATGGTTGGCAACAAAACTTGCCAACCATTATCCCAGGGTCAATTCTACTGTGGTATTTGATTATTGCCTTAAACAAAATGGCTTTTGCTACACAATGTTTTTAAATGATTATATCATGTATGTATATAATCATAATAAAAAAAGAAAATTTCAGTCGTGATATTCCCAACAGTCAACCACAGATGACTTAGTGGTTGGCCATGTGACTTCCCAAGCAACAACCAAAAATTAATTCCAATATATACATCTTCATTGCTGTAGACCAACTGACATAGGGACCAAATGCCTCTACCCCCATTGAACAATTAGTTTTTCTATCGACAGAGACATTCACAAGTCTATTGGAGGGAGTCGATGTAGGCAAACAAGTTGGCGCATAAAAGCTTAAGCATCCATGTAATAATGAACATCGTGAGCACATCAAATTAGTTGTATATAGACATGTCATACAACATGTTGTATAGTGTGTTATAAGTTTCGTCTTTGCATAGTATTGTCATGTGTAGTTGTGATGAGATGTGTTTGCAATAAATATATGTCGTGTGTTATGACGTATATTTAATGTTTCATGTATATGCGTAGTTTAGGTGGCAGTTGGGCAATCTGCCTATCAATTCTTGTGATACGTATATTTAGACCATCTACCTTGGTCAAGGCACGCTTTTGTCTATGTTCAGCATATGTGCTTTAGTCAATAGGAAGATGTCTTGACCAGACATTAATATATTACAGATATTGAAATATGAAGGATAGATGCTATGCTCTCTATATTTACAGATATTGATGAGTTCTTCCAATTGTGTTTTTTTATTTATATATAATGGAATTATATTATAGCATGTTGCATTGTATCTCATTGTGTCTGATTGGAGCACCTCCCATACTATAGCGACTCTTTGACAATATTATTGGAACCATAGTTCTTTATGATCTAAGGTTTGGGGGCTGAGTTTGGGGCTTGCTGATTGGGCATGCACTGAGAGGGTTCACATTATTTTGCTTCAATGTATAATCTACTAACAGTGTACAATTCATCAATGCATCATACATGTTGAGTTTGTAACCCACTTGCTTCTTTAGAGCAATCTTTATACTTTCTTCCCCTCTCCATCAACTACGGTGCATCAGGTTTTAAGCTTCAAGTTGGAAGAGATACCCATTCCTAGCCCTCTACTTTGCAAAGAAAGTTGTCTCTATGAATTATCCTTCTTGGAGGAGAGGGTATTACATAGAGACTAGCTTACTCTTCAATCTATTGGGATTTCCATACATCACTTACGCGCCTTTTGGTATTTCACTAGAAGCACCCCACATCTCAAGCAATGATCTGCAAGTCTTTCGAGGAGGATGTCTACAAGAAATAAACTCAAACTACGTGAATATATCCTCTTCAGCCTCTTGGGCCCAAGATGGACTTCTATGTTGAGCACTTTAAGCATATTGTGGATGGCATCATTGTAGGCAGCAAAACTGCTTCCCAAAAGAAGAAAAAGTGAAAAAAATGTACAAAGTTTTGTTTAGACTTTTTGTAATGAAATGCACATGAAATAAATGTAAATGGCATGAAATGAAATGTAAAGTGAAATGAAATGAAATGAGGACGAAATTAGAATGTAATGCAATTTAATAAATTGCACTTAGGACTTTAGGAAAAAGTTGATAATTTTATAAAGTTTAAGAACGTCTAATGCGGGGTGGCAGTTGTAGTCATGCGCTGTCCTAGGAACCGCTTGCAACGGCCTAGGCAGGCATTAAAAGGCCCCCCTCTTTCATTTTGCAGCATAGCATGAGCATGTATGTGGATGCCTACAGTGAGCATTAGAGAGATAAGGAGGATTAGCATTGCTATGGCCATTGTGCTATGAATGTGCAGTGAGAGATTGGTGAGGTATTGTGCAGGCTGGTATACAAACCTGCCATTGTAATTGCAGCATTGTACTGTTGTTTACAGCAGTCTTTGATCCTCAATACAAAGTCTGCCATTTGCAGTTGATTGCAGATTGTTGCTATTGTTTATGCTTGTGACTGTTGGATATTGCATGTTTTTTTTTATCTTGAAAAATATCTGTAATTTTCATTTCTGAGTTTGAAAAAAAATTACAATGCTATGGGTATGAAGTACCCTCAAGAATTTCAGTTACATCCTATCTAGGAGTTGGTCTAAACTGAACTGAGAGGAGTATTGGCCTCCCTGTTGTAATATGTTACAGTCAGCTTACAATCCAAAAACAGAATCCTAATAACAAGACTGATAGGTGGAAAGCAGGAATAACTTCCTGATCAATCACAGTTCTCGAATGACTCTTACCTGAGTACAAAAACTGAGGAGGACTCAGGTTTCAATTTTGAAGACAAACGCTATTTGAAGCCTGTCTTTCTATAAAATAAAGGCAAGGGTCCCTTTCAAAACCCTTTTTTTTGCTATTAATAGATCTCTGATATGATCCTTAATAAGAGGAGGACTGTGAGGAAACCCCAAGTCCTCTAACCACTTCTTCCCTCTGCCAAGTGCCTGCTGGAAGGTTCAAACCATCTTTTGAAAGACCATCTGCTTCTACATTTAGTTCCCTATAGATGTGCTTGTATGAAATTTTTGTTATAAAAGATTCTAATAATTTCACTTGCTCATAGAAAGGACTGAGGAGCAAGTTTTTCATCTCAACATGATCTGCAACCCAACTTATCACTAATTTTGAATCTCCATAAATCTGTAAAGTTGTAATTCCTTGCTCCATTGCTATTCTCATCAAGAGGATCAATGCTTTCCATTCTGCCATATTATTTGTTCCTTCCCCTAAACCTGCCTTGAAAGTGATCTTATGATTTTTATTTAAGTGCTCCCCCTGCCCCACACCTACCTGGGCTGCCCTAGCAAGCTCCATCAAAGAAGGCCCATGGCTTCATAGGATCCACTATTAGTGTTCCTATATGCCTACTCAGTTTTGGTTTTGGGGAGATTTTTAGACTTTCAAAAATGGATTTAATCTGCATTTGTACCTGAATCACTAGAATTTCCTTACCTTCAAACAACCTAGCATTTCTAGCCAGCCATAAGCCCCATCCCACTATCAAAGGGACACATCTATACTCCTTTAATTCTCTTTCTTTGAACCATTGTTGCATGTTATCCAAAAGATTCCTAGCAGGCCATTGTCCTTTCCCTTGAGTCAAAGGCAGAATTGAATTCCATACTTCTCTTGCGAAAGGGCAATGAACCAAAAGATGGTCCATTGTTTCTTCTTCCTTTCTGCACATGACACACTGACTTGGTCCTTGCCAAGACCTCCTTTGAAGAACATCCCATGTTAGTGCTTTTTTGGCTAGAGCTAACCAAGCAAAGATTCTAGTTTTTAGGGGAGCTTTTACCTTCCATATTCTACTCCACCACCAAAGCTTTTCCTCATTGTTGTTGTCAAAGCTTGCCTTATACCCTTCTCTAACCATGTACTGCCCACTTGTTGGATTCTTGGACCATATTAGAAAGTCTCTTTGTTGATTTAGTCTTATATTTGCTCTTTCTAGTTCCTTTGTGTAATCATGCCAAATATGTGCATCATTTCCTCCCAATGTTAGCTCTTCTGCTGTGAGCCATCCTTGTTTCCATAAATTAGTACTCTCTATTGATACCACCTGCACCAATACCATCTTTCCTTGTCTATGGAGATGATCTATTATGTTTTGTGGAAGCTGACAGTCTCCTTTGCTTCCTAGCCAAGGATCTTTGCCTATCCTTACTTCCTTTCCATTCCCTATTTTCCAAGCCAAGAAATTCCCAACTAATGGAAAAGCTCTCACTAGTGCTTTCCAAATAATTGTGGCTTTTGAAACTGATTTATTTTGCAGTCTAATCCAATCTACAAAGGACAAGGTGCCTAAATATTTCTCTTGAATTACTTCTTGCCATAATCCTTTGCCGGTTATCAATCTCCATAAACTTTTTGTTGCTAAAGCTTTTCCAAAATTATGTATATTCTTGAGGCCCCATCCTCCATCTGATTTTGGTTTAGCTATTCTGTTCCATTTAACTAGTGCCATTGCATCCTTCTATTTGTTCCCTGACCAAAGAAATTGGAAACACTTCTTCCTTATTTTCTCTACTATTGTGATGGGAATGTAAGCCAGGGAGTGCCAGTAGACTGGGGTGGCTTCCAAAACTGATTTCACCAACGTAAGGCGACCCCCCAATGATAGCCACCTAGTGCACCAAGTGTTGATCCTCTTCTCTATTTTGGTGTATAACCAGATCCAATCCTGGTACCCATAGTCATTAGGTTTTAGATGAAAGCCTAAATATTTTATCCCTTTATCAAAGTCTACTTGCTTGAAACCAAAAATTCTCATTACTACTTCTATTTGCCCTAGCTGAAACCTATTGAAGGCTATTTCTGTTTTTTGTAGATTTATTTCCATTCTTGTAGCCATACAATATAGGTCCAACACTTCTTTATACTTTGAGGCTTCCTTCAATGTCCCGTTTCCAAAAAGTAAAACATCATCTGCAAAGAGCAAATGGGTAACCTTCAAAGAGTTACCAATTTTGATACCCTTGATCATTTCCTGTCTTTTTTGTTCCCTAATCAGTCTACTCAAACCTTCTGCTACCAAAATAAAAAGGAGAGGAGAAAGAGGACACCCTTGTCTCAAACCTTTGGAAGCCTTGAAAAAACTAGAAGCTGAGCCATTGATAAGTACAGCAAAAGAGGCTGAATCGATACATCCCATCACCTAATTCACAAAGGGAAGGCAACATCCAATTTGAATTAGGATCATCCTGATGTATGACCAATTCACTTCATCGAAAGCTTTTGTTAGATCCAATTTTATTACCATTGCTTGTTGCTTCCTTGTCTTTATTGAATGTAGTCCTTCTTGGGATACCCCTATTGCTTCATGAATCTGCCTTTTACTTAAAAACCCAAAATGTTCTTCTAAAAAATTGTTTGAGAATATCCCTTTAATTCTATTATCTATATATTTGAGCTGATTTTGTAGAGGGTATCACATAAAAAGATAGGTCTATAATCCCCAAAAGATTTTGGATTGTCTTTTTTTGGAATGAAAGCCAAGAAAGTGGAATTTTTGGATCCTAGCAATTGTTCCTTAATCCTTGATTCTTCTACCACTTTTAAAAGATCCTCCTCCAATAGTTCATAAAAATTCAAAGAAAAATCAATTGTCCATCCATCTCGACCTTGACTTTTCCCTTTTTGGAATGATTTGACAATTGAATGTAACTCGTCCTTGGTGTATATTAGAGAGAAAGGCCGAGATCCAACACTGCCAGAGAAATAGAAGTGGAGGCCGCATCTCACGAGAAACAAAAGAGCACGAGACAAGAGAGGATGATAGGACCTTTGTAGGAAGTGACATGGCAATAGCCAACAGGAGAGTTTTGTCGGAATTGGTAGCAAGAGCATGCACATGATCACCCATTGAAGAATGCATTCAAGAGCGCAGGAGTGCACCACCATATCTTGCAGATTTTGAATTTTGAGTTCTTCAAGGAGTATTTGCTACAAATACTACAGGCGTATGATCCATAGCAACATCTGAGTCGAATCACGATTGATGACCGTGAGGTGAAGTGGTTTTCTCACCTAGTAATTTTCGAAGGACATTCGGATTGCCAAGTTTAGGCGTTCCAATGAGAGAGGAGGCAGTAAACTGGCCCCAGTGGAAGGATATGATGAATAGGGTCACTAATCTCAATCCAGAACAGATGGCAAAGTTGTCACGCACTGAAGATGAAACAGTTGAAGACACCGGAGTTGCACTATACAATGAATGTGATCACATCAAAACTCTCAAGAGAGCAAAGAGCCTCAGAGATGCCCACTTGGCTCATATCGTATATAAAGGGGATAATAGCCGGCATTGCATATGATTGAGCATCATATCTATCATACTACATCAAGAGGTTTCTGATGCAGTACAGGCAAAAATTTTCAATAGCTTTCCATACCATTGCAATCATTATGAATGTTGTGACACAAAAGAAGATGTGATTTCCTGGATTGAATCAGCCTAGAGTAACTCCAAAGCATCTACCGACTATATTCAAGGAGGTCCATGTGATGCCACTGACTAAGCTGAGTACCCAGTGAAGAAGGGTACTGCGAGGAAGAGGAAGGAATAGGAGGCTTTGGAAGAGAGTGCAAATCATCGGCCAACTGAAGTTAGAATGTGTTGTGAGAGAGCAATTGTTGGAGGACAAGAATCAAGAGGTTAAGCATCATGATCAACTGATAGCTGAGAAGGATACGTAGTGGACAATAATAGTAGCAGCCAAGAGGAAGGCCAAGATAAAGGCTAGACTTGCAGAGTTTGAGCAAAAGTCAAATCATTACGGCTTGGAGTGGGCTCGATGCCAGACCTATGCCAAGAGACTGAAAAGAGAAACAGAGGCCTTAAAACTACAAATCTAGGAGCTTGGAGGCATATCTATTCCTACTCCTCAACAAAACTCGAGTCCCCAATAGCAAAAGTAGTCGTCGACGAGAACGTTGACCAATGTAAAGGGGACCGCAAATGTAAGAACCAGTTCTAACCAGCCAAAGAAATAGTGTACATGGTAGTAGTAATAAGTGTGAAACACACATGAAATGTAAATGTAAATTAACTAAAATGCGAGTGTAATACAATTTTGTAGTGTCGAACGACAAAGGGTGATGACGTCATTATTGATTAAATACAAATACAATGTAAAGTGTGGTAATGTATGTAATACATGTGCGAATGGGGAGGCAATTATGGGTGAGGTGTCTTGGGCAGCAATTGTTGGCAACTACCAAGCCCCAAAGTTAATTAGGACTGTAGGCAAGCAAATTGACATGTTTGCATTTAGTAAATAAGTACTATCAATTTGTGTTATTGTGTAATTCATACACAAAGTGTTTGACGAAATCTGCGTATGTATAATAATAATGTTATCAAGTGGCAATGTAATAATAAGGTGTAATGTTAATGTATGTACGGCAGAGTCATAAAGTAAGTTAGTTTGTCTTGTAGTGGGTTAAATTAGAGTCAAATGCAATATAAAGTCAAAGTAAGATGCCGACATAATCTTTGATAAATTGTATTAGTAATAAGGTATGCACGGCGGATTAATGTAATAAGCCAATGGTTGAGTCAATAGTTGAGGGTGATGTGTCTCGGCATACGGTTGAGGGAAACTATCCACCCGTGTGCATAAAAGGACCCCCCTCTCCCATTTTGAAGAGCAATGGTATGGTATTGGTGTGTGATGGTTGGAGGAATGTAAGGTCAGGTGTGTGGCCATCATGTCATGTGGTGGTGGTCGGATAATGTGGAGAGAGCATCTACATTGTAGCCTTGTATATTGCAAATGATCTGCACTGCCATACAAAGCAATGCAATACCAATTCATCATTTGTCTGTGTAATGCTATATGTACAAATAGCCCTGTAATGTTACTGCCTTTCAAGCATAATAATGCAATGGTCATTCATTTATCATCTACTATTGTTGTTGTTATTGTATGTTTCTCGTGTATTGTCATTGCTAATTGTTGCAGACTGTAGATTTGTAAGTTTATTAAAGTAGAAATGGAATTGTGTCTCATTATGTTAAATTTTATTTCTAAAGGACCCACATTCATTTGTGTAGAACCATAGACCATGCGTGTGTACGATGACACCATGAGACTATTGTAGACACCAGGAGAGAACACTAGAGATTGTGTATACATTGTTGTGCATTGTCAAAGCATATATGAGTCGGTAATGCAAATGTTGTACAAGCAGAGTTAATGCAAATATTATTCTTCCATATTATGTGTGAAATGAGTTTTGTGTGATTCCATTGTAGTGAGTAGTTTGTAGATTGTGTTGTTTTGGTTCTATGTGCAAGTGTGCAGGCGCAATTGCAATCCAAAAGCATCGTACAAGAATTGTCGTACTAGTAGATTGGTCTGAAATGTCGTACGAGGAGTGTCAGAAGAGGAGTGCTGACTAGAGTTGCCATACAAACCTACCAACAAGGTTGGTAGTTGAGTGGAATCATTGTTGTACAAGTGATTGTCGTTCAAGTCTATGTGGAGTTTGCCATTCAAGTGGATTGCATTATTGTCATACAAGTGCATGTTGACACTTTGTTGTACAAGTGGAAATGTTGAGTGATTGTAGATCAGTTATGACTGCAGCCTTGGTTGGCTCCTAGAATCTATCATATCAATTTGTTCCTACAACTGTCGAAGTACTACCCACCATCATACAAAGACCTCCCTTGCATCCTTCTCCCTAAAGACCTAGAATAGATATCCACCTTTAATTTTTAAGAGTATGAGTTTGACCATGTTTGCATTCATTTGCTCCCATATAGCAGGTTCCTCTATATATGTTGTGTATCATCAATAGTATCCCTTCCAAATTTGATACAACGCAAGTCATGAATATTACATTTCTAACTATGACAATTCTCCCCATTCTAATCTTCAATATGTGATGATAGGCAATCTAAATCCATAATACAACAACCAAAATACAAAATTCCCTATAATAGGATGCAAAGTTGACATCACTACAACGTGCTCCAAGAAAAATCCAAGTTTTAAATTTTTAAATAATAACAAAAATCCAAAAAAATCCTTTACTTGACCAAAGATATAAGCTCTTAAAGACCAAATGCAATTTTATACCCAATTAGGATGACCAGTTTGACAACACTTAGAGGGAAATTTTAAGGGGTAGAATGAACAACCTAGAAGAGTGCAAACTACAACCCCTCAATTTCTCACATAGATTCCAAATCTTCAAAAAGATCAAAAAATTTCGTCCCACCTTCTGGAATATTTCATACTTATGACTTCTGAAAAACACAAAAAATGCCATACCTCCAACTGTGAAGAGTAACAAGTTGTCATTCGAACCATTAGGCTCATTCACTCTTCAAAAACTATCATGTGCAACAACTTAATCATCTCAAAGGTATTCTAAAAATGCAATACCTCCTCAATTGTAAAACGCTACAGGTTGTCTTTCAAACCATTAGCTCCTAAACTTTTCACCAACCATCATGTGCAACGGCTCAGTCATCTGAAAGATATTCTTCATCTTTATCTTGAGCGTATAAATTAATGTGTCACTTCCAATGGCAATCAAGTTATTTACATATAGAATAATTAAAAAAAATTAATCTTGCTCTCTTCAAAAGTATACATAATGATTGCATTCACATCTCTTAGTGCCATAGTTAAGGAAGAACTTGTCAATTTTCGCATACCACAATAGTCAACACTAAGCTTATTTAACCCACAAAAAGAATCTTCCAATTTTGTTATCTAAAAGATTTGAAGATTTGGCCAATATGAACACTAGTTGAGAGAACCAATTGTTGCAAAGGTCTCCATGTTATCAATTTCTTCTTGTTGAGGGAACCCTTAGGAAACCAACCTAGCTTTATGTTTGTCCACTTCTCTTTTTCAGGTGTATTTGACCGTATAGAACCATCTACACCTAATGTTTTCCCTCTAGGATAAGGGACCAATATCCATGTTTAGTTCTTCACTAAGGAAAATTATTGCTCCATGGCATCTCTCTAATACTTTGGCTCCCTTAGTTGCTTCATAATTCTATGGATCAAGAACTTCAGTGCTTGTCATGAAGGCAAAATGACTTTGATTTGAGAATATGTCTACTACTTAAGTAAGAGAAGTGAGGATAAGATAATTCTATTAATGTCCACAAATGACCAAAATAGGTCAACATGACTCAAGAAAATAATTTGTTGCAATGCATTGTGGCAACCAATTAATTACTAAAAAAAACAAATTAAACTAGAGAGAATAAAGTAAAGAAAATCTTAGCACAACAGTGGTATCCCACAATTGAAGGATCAAAGAATAATGAATGAAAGGAAAAATCAGCAACACGCAGCATTTCACGACATAAGGAAAAAATATTCAGATATGGAAATGAAACAAAACTACAGCGAATAACTAGAAATAGGTTCAAATGGCCTTGCACGTTCATTTACAAAAGCATGGCATTAGTTCACAAGCACATGCAATTACATGCACAACATAACCATAGACACAATAATGGCTGAATGGATATCTTCTGATTATCTTCTGGTCTGCACATCCATGTATCTCTTTGAATACATATATAATTTGAATTTGCGAGGGGGTCTATTTACACAATTCCCTGATAAGGGGAAGGTAGTTGCAACCCCAACTAACCTCTTACTAACTACCCCGACACATTACATGACTTCTTGAATATATGTACATTCAATTACCCAAACACTCGGGTTACATGTACGGCATTTCGTCAAACACTTTGTGCACATGTTACAGAACAACTCCTACAAACCTATATACACAAACAATTTCGTATTTGCGTACTTGACTCCATATGCACTCCGTTAATCTCAAGGCGGTGCTTAAGGTGGCACTACGTCAAAACAAGCTTCTACATCTGCCCTCCCCTCTAGATTGGTCAACATCCTCGTCAACAACTATTGTTGCTCCTGAGGGCTTTCACTCCATTGTGGCTAATGAGTAGATGAGATTTGCACGGGTGTACGTTCTAGTTGCTGAACTTGTAGTTTGAGGCCTTCAATCTCTCCCTTCAAGCACTTGGCATAAGCCAGAGTGTTGTGACTTCTACTCAAATTTCACAAGCCTTGCCCGTAATTCTGCTTCCCTCTTGGCTAACTCCGCTTCCCTTATTGCAGCCTCTATAAGTTACTCATCCCAGTTCGCAATCATCTAATCACTAAGCGCAGCCTCCTACACTTTGGCTTCAAGAGCCTACTCCCTCATTGTGCACTCTACCTTTAGTTGCCCGATTAGTTGATCTTGCTCCTCCCATGCCTTCCACAATTGATCTACCTCCTGTCGCATCCTTACCAGTCCTGCTTTGGCCTCCTACTGCACTTGCCGAAGCTGTCCTTGTATCTCCTACAGCTACTTAGACTGTTCTTCCTCCTCCATATTCAGGTTGTTCACCATCTTGTGAAATGTCTTTAAACCACTTGCTAACCACTCTATTAAATAAGCCAAGAAATTCATTCTAGCATAGGCTTTCTCCAACTCGGGTGCCAATTTAATTTTCTTGACCCTCCGTAATTCAAGAAACTAGTCAAGTTTTCCCTCGCCGATGTACATCCAAGGTGGGTGTTGGTACAATACCGGAGTTCCTTTAAGTAACTCCCTCACTTCAATTATCGATTTCACACTGTTGTTGCCTACCCCAAGCTCCCATGCCTAAATTTAGTGAAATTCTTCAAATCGTTTCATCCTCTCCTCGTCTTGGGCCCAACTAAGTAGTCTACCCAACTCAACATCCACCTGCAACTACAACAATCGCCATTATCCAAGGCAACCTAATCCAAACTCAATTTGTACTCGATGAAACAACCCACTCACCTTCTCAAAACATCCATCAACCTGCTTGTTTATCCTCGCACTTTGAACGGGGGGATGTCTTAAATTTGGCACTTCAATGAGGAAGTGCTACTCATCTCTCCATCCTCCCTAGGCTCAAGTTCGTGCTTGGTCTCATCATCAACAATGGTGGTTTCTTCAATCTCCTCCCCACCATGGCCCTTCAAGTTGATTTTGGCTTTGGCGGCTTTCCCTTTTTAGATCTGAACTCCGTTCCCGTTGCCTCAACTTGTTTTCCTGCATCAACCTACTTTTTTGCAGTATCCATCGTCTCCTCCCTTTCGCCAAATCTTCTATTGGTCGTTGGATACTTTACCCCTTTTGCCACCACATGTGCTCTAGTGCAGGTAGCTTCCCTTTTCCTTCTTCCAAAATTGATAAAGCTAGTTTCGTCACTTGTGTTGTGGTAGACATGACCTCCACTGGTGTCTCCTCGTCCAAAGGTGGTCAACCGCACCTTCAACTTCCTCTGCAAACTGGCACAATGGTGTTGTAGAAAAACTTTCCTGCTAGAAAGTTGCAGTGCTCACTGTGATTCGACATCCATCTAGTCCAAGTGTCCCTAGATCAACTCTCCTCAATCTCTCAAATCCCTTTGACAATAGTGAAGTATCCATTGTGTCCATTGCAGTCTGCACCTTGCCAACATCTACTACTATTGGTGTGGCATGCGCCAGTTCTTGTAAAGTTTCTCTTCTTAGATGCTACATTGTTTCCTCCGCATGTCTTACTTCATGCGCAACTACTCCCATTTGTTTTGGTTACTGTCCTCCTCTTGTATCCTCTTGTGAAACCTCTTCCCTAGTACCCGATATGGCACCTGCGGTCTCCTTATGTAGTCTAGCCTCTTGAATTCACCAGAGTGCCCTGTTGCACCGCAACATAAGTCATTCCTTGCAACCGATAGTGTTGGCCTTCCACAAGTCCTCTTGCACTTCCTCCAATCGTTCCCACCACTATAACAGTCTCTGGTGGTCCCTTTGGTAGAATGACTTTTATCTTCTAGTTCACTGGATGGTTCTGAGGATGTTGCTACAGAGAGAGGTTGATGTTGTAGTTGCTGCCCCACTTGCTTCCCCTATTGCTCTAGTTGTTGTTGCTTCTACCTCTTCTCCTCTCTTCCCAATTCCTCTACAATTGGCACCTACTCCTTCATCCCATTTGAATTCAACTCCTCCTTGGCCAATGCATCAACATCGTCACCTTCCTCCTCTTCCAATCTATTCTTTGTCGTCATGGCCTTCTTTCCGGCTTTTGTTGCTTTCCTCGTCGATCTCGTTCTAGTTAGTGGGGTTACAAAAATCCAACGAAAGATAGTTGACGCTCCTTTTGGCAAATCATGTGGTAGAGCCAATCCGGGAAACTAAATCTTCTCGCATAACACCGCATCCTGAAGTAACGCAATAATGTGAAACGCCATTGAGAAATTCTTCGTGAACTGCAACAAAAAAATTTGTATGTGGTCTCACAGAAACTATGCCTAATCGTATTTCACTCCGACCATGATACCCTCCATGTATAGTACCAGCCAAGTGGGCATATCCAAGGCCTATTGCTCACCGAACAATATGGACATAACTACATTCATGGCACAACGTAGTTCTTCAAACCTCAAGTTTTGCATCTTTAGTCCACAGCTACCATACTTTGTTAACTTCGCGACTTCTATCGGATTGAGATCAGTGATTTTATCCACGAATGTCTTCAACTGGTACAGCTCCACTCCTTCACGAGTCAACTATTGCTTGTAGCAAGTAGCCTGAACACTCTCTAGAAACTATTCAGTGAAAAAGACACAAGTATCTCCTTGTGACCAAGCACCACCTTGCTTCTCTTCTTTTATGCGTCATATTTCTCCAACATCTCCAACTAAGTAAGGCTTGAAGAAATCTTTGTCAAACCTAGGGACCTGCATGATGTGTACTCCCTCACTTTGAAACAACACTTTTAGTGGATGATCCTTTTGATTGTTGTGCCACCATAACCTGCAAAACTCACCTGCATGTGTTGTCAAGGTTATTTCTTTTTAAGGATCTACATCAACTCCTTCCCCTTCATCTTTTGTAGTGGTGAAGTTGTAGGCTCTTTTCCCTTGCTCCACTAATCTTGGTCTAGATTTCGATTTGCAAACGCGATTTTGAATCTCCTGCACTCTCTCTGTGATGCAACATCCTCCCCCATTCAAGTTCCATCTCGCACTCCTCCCGTTCCTAGTGTTGTGCATGCTCCACGTGACTTTTGACATAGTTAGCTCCAACTCCACCCATTTAGGGTCCTTGTCACAACATAGCTCTCGACAGAATTCTTGGAGGTTGCCTCGTCGATTCCTCAAGCTCTACAATCTTTGACCTACATTGCATTTCCACTACACTCCGCTCTATAGGCTTTTGTTTTTGAACTCCAATGGTAGTTACTCCCAAATGCCCCAATTGTTTTCCGATTGATTTGGCCTTCTCCTACAACTCCACGTGACACACCTCTTGTCTTTCATGTTGCTCACTTTCTCAAACTGTGTGCCTTAACTTTTCTACTTCTTGTCGCTCGTCCAAACGACATCCTCCTTGCTTTGGACGGCCTAGCTTCATACAACTCAGCTCCAAATGGCTTAACCACGCTACCCTAAACGGCTTGCTTCTAGACGGCCCTACTCCAAATGACTTGACCTTTTTGTCCCATGGTCCGTACAATTTTCTCCTTTCACCAAACAACATGTGCGTTTGTCTATACAACCTCTTTCCTTCGCCAAATGGTTATCCTTCCTACCTCGAACTCTAAACCGCTTCGCTCCTTGTCTCAGAAGGTGCTATGTATAGCCCGTACGACATTGCACAATACTTGGACTGATGAGGAATAAAATTCCTCGTTCCATTAAATATTAAATTATAAATTTAATTAATTATTAATTAATCTTAAATATTATCAATCAATAGTTAATTAGTATTAACTAATAATTAGTTAATAGTTAATTATTATTAACTAATAATTAGTTAATAATTAATAAATAGTTACTATTAATTATTATTAATTAATAATTAATATAACTTTATGAAAAGTTATATTGTAAAAAGGCATGTCTATTCAAATCATGCCTATTCATGTAATATATATATTGAAAAGTAATGAATGAGAATACTCGGCTTTTGATTTGCAATTCTATATCTTCTCGCCCATTGTCTCCACATCATGGACAATGTTGTGTAAAGGTTGGATGACCCTCCCTTCGACTTTTCTTCCTCCTCTCATCATGCACAAGCTTCTCTCTGTCGAAACACTTTCTCCTTTGTCCCACGTTTCCAACCACAACATCCTTCTCCTGCAAGCTCCTCACCTACACAAGAAATTTGAATTTTTTTTGTTGTAGGGCAATGGTTTTCAACAAAATTCTTGTTGCTTGTCTGGTATGTCCTAGCTTTATTTTGCTCATGGAACTTCCTCATAAGTGGTTGATTTTTCTTTCTCCTTGTTCTCCTTAAAATTCCACGCAACGGGATGCCCTCAGTTTCGCGCCTAGGCACTTTGGTGCATGCCCTAGGTTGTGCCCTAGCAGTTGCAGGTATGGTTGATGGGCACGCTCTCCTTATCCTCCTCCATGTTGCTCCTTAGCTTTGCGTGTGTAAGTGAGTAAATGAGATCTCCTGGTATTTTTTTATGAATTAAGGGAGGTAAGGGGCACTTGGCCTACATGCAACAACTCCCCCTCCACTCCCACAACTAAATTGCATGCAACTGCTCATTCAACGCATTGATTTCATCTTTTCCTGGTTGTTTGGCTCCTTACTCCTTACGCATGGCAAGCCCGATGGGAAGGCATGCGTACCCTTCTTCGGTTTGCATGGATGGTTTGGCCTGGATGGGCCAGGTGGCAAACATCCTATTTCATCAGATCGAACAACCCAAGGGGCTAGACGGCTTGGCTTCCACTTGGCTGGATGGCCCAAGGGGACAGATGGCCTGGCTTCCACTTGGCCTGGACAACCCACGAAGCCAAACGACCCTTCTTGTCCTTGCTTTTGCTCAGACGACCCCCCTACTCCTCTGGTTTCGTGCCTCCATCTCAGACCTCGGATGACTCCTCCACTTCTTTCTTTGACGGTCCGACATCAACTCCCTGGAGAACTTGCATTTATCAGAGGACCCTCCTCCTAACGACCCAAGTTATTCATCTAACACCCCAAGGACAATCTAAGACTCAAACGGCCTCCTCGGGCAGCCTAGGGAGAGTCTAGACACCTCCTGTTGTCCCCACCAAACAGCCAAGGGGTGGCCCAAACAGCCCACCCTGTTGGCTGGACGACCTGTGGGCCATCTAGGGTAGATTGCTCCTCCCCCTGACGACCTCCCGCCTTGGTCAGGTTGTCTGAGTTATCCTGGGGACCTGATGGCCCCAACAACCTTTTATTGCAAACATACATTGGACCTTTTGATGGACCTGATGACCCGCTCAAACTGCCCAAGAAATCATTCAAGTTTGGGAAATGATTGCAACGAGTACTGTCCTAGCCTCATCCATCTGCGACTTAAGTCATTTTTCGACCATCTCTTCTTCATCTTCGACCCGGACTCCATCTAAGTCTAGTTGCTTTGTTTCACCTATCCACCACATTGCTACAGCTTTCTCATCCTCCAAAGTGATTTCATTTGCTCTTCTAGGTTTTACCTGCAAAGCATCATTTGGCAATAAATTGAAATTACCTGCTTCTTCCACCGAGTTGCCATAATATGGTCATCCATTTGGTAATATCTATTATGGCATTAGTGTTGTCAACAAGATCACATGGCACTTTATGCACATCTTTCAATTTGACTTTTGCCACTCTTCTTCCTCGTAGGGTTTCATTAGCGCTTCCAAATATTCAACTTCCATTGCATGGTTATCGGCATTTCCTAGCACTTACTCGTCTGTCATACTCCTCTTAAAGTGTCTTCTAGACTTGTCCCTTCACCCGAAAAACTCCTTTTATTGGCAGCTTGTATATCCTCTTGCACATATTGTTTTTGTAATTCGCCCACTCAAACATTCAATTGTTCACTTCTTTCATGCAATTGTTGTGTTTCAGCACGCATTCTCTATTGTGTGTGTACAATGGTTGCCAACAGACTCATCCCTTCAAATTCACTTCCCTCACTTCGAGGTTGTTCTAGCGGTTCTTCTCATCCAACATGCATTGCCGCCATCCGTTACACGTTCCGTCATCAAGTGACCTTTGTTTGTCAAGCAACCTCTTCTCTTCCTCAACATCAGAATATCTAACATGCACATGCAACCTCCTACGTTTAGTGGGTCCACGCACCAACTCTTCCTACACCATCGTTTGCATGTCATCTTCTTGGCTAATTGCAACTTCTTGTTCGTACAACCATGCCAACTGCTTCACAAGTTCGTTTTCTTCAAAGTCACTTGTATCTTTCGCACCATTGTCCTTTGTATGGCTAGATTCACCAACATGTATTGAGATTCCTTGGAAAAATCTCAAAGACTGACCTAGTGCGACTGTCAATCTACCTATACTTGACTCTCCATCACATGGTTCGAGGTTGACAAGATTCACCTGCACCCTAACCTTGTACAGTTTCAACTTCGAACCATTGACTGTCTTGGGTGATTGCGTCTCATCCAGTCTCGTCAATATCACTACACCTTTATCAAGCATCTCATCCAATTGGAAGGGTTCAGACCACATGGTCTTCAACTTCCCTAGCTTGATTTCACGTTTCTCGTTGTACTTCAACACTAAGTCACTTGCCTTCAACTTCAACTTTTGCAAATGCTTGTCATGCCAAAGCTTTCGCTGACACTAGGCAACCTCCATAACCCACTGTGCCATCACCCTCTTCTCATCCAGCTTGATGAGTGTTGTCAGCCTCTCCTCCAGACACTCCTGGTTGCCAAGACAATTCTACACCGCCATGCTCAAACTTGGCACCAAAAACTCGACTAGCACAACTACCCCCTAACCATACATTAACTGGAATGCTATGTGCTTCGTCGTCGGCTTATGTGTCATCTTATATGCCATTAGCAATTTCTCCTTCCAATCAACATCTTCAATTACAAACGTTTTGTACATTATGGAAACCAAAACCTTGTTTGTTGCCTTCTCTTGCCCATTTGCCCTAAGTGCAAGATTTTGAACTTCATCATTAACTTTTGAATGATCTCATTAACAAAGTGTCCTCTATGATTGCTTTTCAATTGAAGAGGCACTTTAAACCTTGTAATGATTTGCTCATGCAAAAATCGCGTAATGCTCAACGCCCTTGCCTCCACCCACTTTGTCAAGTATTTAGTTGCCACCACAATGTACCTTCACCTTCTTTGGCTGGTCTTCAATGGCCCGACAAAATTGAGACCCCATTGTTCAAATAACTCCTATGGTTGAGATGGATGCAATGGCATGAAGTCCCTTCGCAACAACTTCTTGACTTGTTGGCATGTACCGCACACGGTCAAGAACTCCTTCACGTCACCATAGAGGGCGAACCACCACAGCCCTACTAGAAGCACCTTCCTCGCAGTCACATCAAGCACCATCTGCCCTCCAGTCAATCCCTCATGAGCCTCCTTCAACACAACATTTACATTCTCATCCATAACGCACCCTCACAGTATCCCATCTAGTCCAATTTTGTATGGCAATCTAACAATCAATTGGAACGGTGTTGGCTTTGATTATTATCTTATTTTCTGTTGTCGACAACTCCTTCGATAACTCCCTTGTTGACAAGTATTCTCAAATGTACTTGTACCATGAGGATAGCATAGTGATTGAAAATAAATGAGCGTCTACAAAATCATCCGACACTCCTTCCACAAGTTCACCCAAGCAAATAATTGACAACTGATCTGCTATCACGTGTTTCTTCCTCGGTCTGACTACCACCCGAAACATGAACTCTTGCAAAAAAACGTGCCACCTGCTAACTTGTCCATGAATGGTCGGCTTGTTGATGTTGATCAGGTATAGCAACACCTAATAATCAACATAGAAAGCAAAAGGGTTTGCAAAAAAAATAATGTTTGAATTTTTACACCGCGTACAGCATCCCTAGTGCTTCTCGCTCCGTCATGTTGTAATATTTCTCCACCCTGGACAATAGCTCATTTGAAAAATGTATGGGTTTTCTAGCTCATACTATCCCTCTTGCACAAGTATGCATCCAATTGCAAAATTGGACACATCCCTATGGACGTGAAATTCCTCCCAATCCGAAAACACCAGAATGGGTGTGCGAACCAACTTCACCTTCAACCCCTAGAAGGCCTTCTAGTGCTCCTTCGTCCACCTGAAGGGAACACCTTTCCAGTGAGTGCAACATTTGTGCAAAGTTCTTTATCAAAAGCCAATGGTACTCAACATACCCCAAAAATGACTTCAACAAGCTCAAGTTCTACAGCTCCTACATGCTCATCACGACGCAAATTTTGTAGGGATCAATCTTCAATCCCTCCTTGTACACCACATGACCCAACAACTCGTATGGAACTGTTCGTTACGAATCTACCACTAGGATAGGATTTAGTGTAATGCGCCCTAGATTCGCCCAACAGATTGAAAGGCCGGAAGGAAGGAATGCCTTTCGTGCCAATCTCCGGAGGAGGCCGGCTTCCTATGTTTTCTCAATTGTTTATAAGCTCAGAGTGCAGGAAAGAAATTAGAAATGCAGAAAGAAATGTAAATGTTTTTGTTATGGGTGGGGAGGATAAGCAGCACAGCAACAAGCAATCACCACTACTAACAGCAATTAAACACAGTATATTTTGGGGAGGATAGAGCCAAGCATATTTTGTATTTAGAAGCAAATGCACAGCTACAGTGGTTCCCTAGCAATATATCCCCCTTCCACCCTTTTACAATGATATTGCCGAGCTATTTATAGCGTAAATTTCCCCCATTACATCGTTGGGCACAGGATCCCAGACCTGACAATAATTGAAAACGCTAACAAAGCTGACAAAAGCAGCAAAAAGCGACTGATGTCGACCTCTGCCGGCATGGAACGCGCTTGCGGCAAGGTCCACCTGAAAGATTGGCAGCTACGTGGCGATGTGGGGATGACGCTCCGAGTCAGCTTGACTGAGGGCAGCTTAAGTACAATAATTCAGTTCACGCTGGCACACCACCCGTCACATCTTTGACTCGAATCTCGAGGCTGGAAACCTGTCAGAATCTGATAAGGGGAAAAATCTGCCTTAGGAGCTCGTATTTCCTTTCTTGCCCGACTTCGCCTAGAATTGGAGCGCAACCAGGCAGCGCAAGGGGGGAAGTAGCGCAGTTGGGGAGGCCTCCGTGCCTTAGAAAATTTTTGGGTTGGCTTCAACATTCTGCGCCCGAGTGCGCGTATGTAAGTGAGGGAACTCCGACTTCGCTACGATGTCGGGTTGTGCAACACAGCCATTTCTGGAGGTACCATGATGAGTCGCCCGACTGCACATGAACTTGAGGGCGCAGCCCGACTTCCCTGCGAAGTCGTGTTGCGCACCCAACACTTAGAATTTTTTAGGCCTCCACTGATGCCCAGGTGCGCACAGAACTGAGAGCGCACCCCGACTTCGCTGCGAAGTCGGGGTTCGCTCTATACTTAAGAAAAACTGGGTTCAACTCTCCACACGTTGGCTCCCCAAGTGCGCTCAAAATCAAGGGCGCAGCCCGACTTCACTGCGAAGTCGGGTTGCGCAATACCAACACTTAGTCAAATTTAGGGCCTTTTGCCCTCTTAGAGAAACTGTCAGAAGAAGGAGACGGGGGGGGAATAAGAGAATGAAAATGATGGCAGGGAAGAAAGGGGATAGTGGAGAAAGGGAGAGAAGGAAGAGGGAAGGGAGAGCAGCATCCTTACAAAAAATCTAAAGACATGGCACCCCGTGCAAAATGTCGCAACATTCCTGTCGGCTCGCGGGGTGTCGAGCTCGCCTCAATGCAACGAACTAGGCCTTTATCCTTTGGGGGCAGAGGAACTCCCTTCCCCTACATCTTGCTACTCCTGAGTCCCCTTCTTGGGTAACTGTTCTTTTTCGGACTCACTTTCAACAGTCTCTTCCCTCCGACCTTTTTTCTTCTCTCCGAATCCGAATGCTCACCACCATCGCCCTCTTGCTCGGCGAGTTGCTCCCGCTCGCGGACGTGCTTGTATGCGGTCTTGGCCTGATCCCAAGCCGCTGCCTAGAAGGGCTCTAAATCGCTGACATCTTTCAGCGCTGCTCTAAATGTCACAACCATGTGCACGTTGATGGTGTCATACCTTTCTCCCAGCTCCTGAAGGGAGGTGTTAATCTTGCAAAACCTCGACACCATTTGGGTCACCTGCGTCTCCTGGATCGGCTCAGTCCAACCATCAATTCCGATGTATCCGCCTCGAAAGACAACCAATCTAGCTTTACTTGTTCAAGGGGCAGAAACTCCCCATCCTTGACAAAGCTTGGAAATCCAAGCGCAGAAAGAGTGTTGAAGGGGGCCAGGCAGATATTCATTTCATGGTTCAGCACGTCCAGCATCTTCCTGGCTTCCCTGATCTTCTCCGTTTTTTCAAAATAATTATGCAAGGTTACCCTTGCATCCGCCCAAGCTAGGGCAATCTGGGACATAGGGGGAAATCGAATGCCCTTGCGCGCAAACTCTTCAAGTTTTATCGCCAAGTCCAGCCACTACTTCTCTTGGCGTTCAGCCTCCTCTACCGCAGGCTTTCCCTGGGCAGATACTTCTTGGATCCTGGATGCGAAATCCAGGACGGACAGGGACCTGACCACATTAGCCTTGCAGCCCTGCAGCAAACCAGCCCGCATCTCCTTGATCTTGTTTTTCGAAAATGCAGCCGCCTAGGACGCCTTCTCCTTCGACTAATATTGGGCTTGCTTCAGCAAATCCTACAGCTGGGAAATATGTTCCAGTGCTGCCTTCTTTTCTTCCGACAACTGTTGGCCGTCTTCCTTTGTGCTGTAGCCTCCTGCTGGGACTCGGCGACCTGAGCTTTCAAGCCTTCAATCTCTTTCTGGGCAGACTCCAGTCGCGTGGTGGCCTTGGCCAGATCTTCCTCCAGCTGTCTCGAGTTGTTTTGAAGCTGAAACAACTTCTCTTGATTCTCGAGTCGCTTAACAAGGAGATTATCAGTCATGTGACGAATACCATTAATTTCGTATTCTTCACTTATATCATCAAAATTCTTCTCCTTGATCTGGTGTTCATAGTCGGCCTCGGTCATCTCCCGGAGAGGCTTCTTAACTTTAGGGATCAATTTCTCGGTTCGCAGCACCCTCCTGTCCAAGTCGAACTTGGTGCGCTTCACCGGGGCGGCTATCTCCTCGGCTCTTCTTCGTTTGACGCCCTGGAGGAAAGAGGCGGAACACCCTGCGGCCTTTGCGGCTAGGGGCTGATCGTCTGTAATTTGAAGCTGCTCTCCCATGAGGTCAAGTTCTGCCAGCATAGGGTACGTCGAGGCCAAATCCTATTGCATCATCCTTCCTGCAAACAATGAAGCAGGAGATATTCCAGAAGATGAGGCCACTTTCAAGGGCGACCGAGTCCTAAGGGAAACGAGCGGCTGAGTGGAAGGTGGAGACGGGGTCTTGAATGATGTGGGTGAGCGACGCGGCGATGTAGGTACGGCTTCAGCACTGGCCGCGGATGAGGGGTCTAGGGTTTGACCTAGGGTTTGGAAAATGTTTAGGTCCTGGGCAAACTCTTCAAAATAATGGGGACTGCAGAAGGACTAGGAGATAGGCGACGGGGATGATGTGACTAAGGCTTGCCCCGATACGAGAGGGGACGGTGTTACGGCTGGCCAATTGGGATTTGGGTAACCGGGGAAGAGGACGTACCTACGGGTTCCGCCTGAGCCGATGCTTGGAGGACGCCTGCTGCCCGGACCTCTGCTTCTTTCCTTGGACTATCCAGAGAGATGATTCCTGGCACGGCTGCTTCTGCTCATGGAGCCGCAGCTGTCTGTTGCGCAGCCTCTTTTTTCGGTCGCTTTGTCTTGGTCTTCTCGCTCCTTTTTGTCTTCTTTTCTCCTGAAGCGGCAGTTTGCACGGAGGAGGCGGAGGCGGTTGATGCGGCGGGCAATGGCGCTCCCATGGTAAATTTGTACTTGGGCTTTGACGGAGGGACGCCTACTGCCGCTGGCCCACCGGTTGACCCTTCTGGCGCCTTTTCTTTTTGAGGCACTGCTTCACCGGTTGGCCTTTCTGGCTCCTGTTCCTTTTGTGGAGACGTTTCGGGAGCTGGAGACAACATCGGGCCCACCTGACTGCTTGTTGGCGCCTTGCTGGGAGGTTTCCGAATGGACAATTGCTGGGGTGGGGGTTTCCTTTAATATCTCTTCCTGGCGCCTAGGGGGACGTAATCTCGAAACGCGAACGGCTCCCATTTGCCGGCGTATTTATCATATAAGGCCGAAACTCATCGTCTATGGCCAATGTCTTCCGGTTAGACTTATCGTGTTGTGTGCGACACCTCATCTCATTCAATGATTTTGTCCTTTTCCCAGCTGAGGGGCGTCACCTTTGTGAGGAATTTTCTGAAGCCTGCCGAGTCTAACCTGTGATCTGGATTGCGCTCCGAATCATACTCCACCTCCACACAGTAAAAGTCCTGCCATGGTGGCCATGATTGCATCCGCTCGATGTGCCATTCCAAGTCTGCGCCCGTTTTGTTGCACCTCTCCTCCATGATTTCTGCTCGGGGGCAAATATGCACAAACTTTCCCCTGACCCCAATCGGGTCATATTTCCAGTGCTGCGGTAGCTGTATCAAGCCCATGGTGAGGAGATCCTGTTCTAGATAGATGTGTTGTCCAATTTCATGGACTTGAATGTTCGCCCAAGTAATAGGATACTTAAAAATATGGCCTCTCTTCTTTCCCTGGCCAAATTCCTCTTCGACATAGTCCATTTGCCGCGATGTCTCCATGCCGAACTGATGCTCAGTGCAAAAATAGGGTAGCAAGAATGGCTTCCCTTTGAATCCGTAGATTCTGATAACAATGCATTTGTATTTCCTCAGGTAGTTCGTCATGGCCAGAGGAGGGCGAGATGCCTTGCCGTTGAACAACGCCAGGGTCATACCTAAAAATTTGAAATTGAAGTCATAAGACCCTCTTCTGTACAGGGCTTCTGTCCACTCGTACACCGACAGTAGCGCTTCCTTTTCATTTACCCTCTTTAGATCGGGCACTTTGATTCGGTAGTGCATGTGGTAAAGGCACAACCATGTGAGGAATGAGCGAGTGCCAAAACTCGGTTGTCTACTTTTGCTGTATCCTGACCAGATTTGAATGTATGACATACGCCACCCAATTTGCCCAATCGAAGAAAATTGGGCACCTTTCGCTTCTTTGCGCAATGGAGTCATGAAAATCTCCATGTAAGATACACTCCGCGAGTGCCGGCTGATACGGGTGCACCATTCTCGTCCGTGCCGCAGCCAAGGACCCATGAAAGGATAATATAAATGTACTTATTTTCGAACCTCTCCAGGTGGTATGGGGCCCGACGGCCATTGTCCCGCCGGGCGGTGGGGACTTCAGCTCCGAATTGAGAAACTCTCTCATCCTTCTGCTCTGAATGAATCTGCCCGCCTGTTCATCCAAGTTAATTCTTATGACAATGGCATCGGGGTCGTACTGGAGCCCCGGGGCGAAGGCTGGCTGGACGCTTTCTTTGAGGAGGGTCAACAACACCCTTCCTTGGTAGTCGCAGACTTGCCAGGTAGCTGGTTTGTAATATGTCACAATTGACTCAACCAACTCCGAGCAGTGGTGGATGGGAGGGCACAAGAACCAATATAGGTATGACTTATACACAACTCCGACATGGTGCGAGGGTGAGACTTTGCCTGCCAACTTTGCAATATTGGGCCGCAGCTTGGTGAGGCTAATGGAGTACTCGCCATCTTTATACCCGGCTAAACGATTGACGGGTGGCGGCGGAGGACCTTGCCCTTTGCTTCGCCTCGACCTGGATTTTCTTGTCTGCTCTTGTGGCACTTTGCTCTCATGAGCGCTGGACTCCGTGCATTCCTCAACCTCCTGTTCTGTATCGCTGGACTACGGATGCATTGGCGCTTTCCCCTTGTCCATTTTCTGTTCTTCGCTCATGGTGGTAGAGACAGGAATTTCAGTTGCCACAGACCTTAATTCTGCACTCGCCACAGACCTTAATTCTGCACCTTTCTTCCTCTTAACCGAGCAACTCTGATTTACATTGATAATTCAGATTTTCTGAGTATGCCAGGGCCCTTTTCTAGGAATGGAAACATAGCATTAATGGCGCGAGGAGGGGTTTAAAGTGATTTGCCCGAAGTAGGTAGAAAGCGTCGTTATTCCTCGGCGGCCGCACGTGGGATTTTTCATTGGAAGGCGCACCTTGTACACGGTTGGTCCTAATGCGCTCACTTCTTAATGACATCTACTTTGAAATCCGCGCAATCATTCCTTAAAAATTTTGACTTTTGCCACTCTTCTTCCTCGTAGGGTTTCATTAGCGCTTCCAAATATTCAACTTCCATTGCATGGTTATCGGCATTTCCTAGCACTTACTCGTCTGTCATACTCCTCTTAAAGTGTCTTCTAGACTTGTCCCTTCACCCGAAAAACTCCTTTTATTGGCAGCTTGTATATCCTCTTGCACATATTGTTTTTGTAATTCGCCCACTCAAACATTCAATTGTTCACTTCTTTCATGCAATTGTTGTGTTTCAGCACGCATTCTCTATTGTGTGTGTACAATGGTTGCCAACAGACTCATCCCTTCAAATTCACTTCCCTCACTTCGAGGTTGTTCTAGCGGTTCTTCTCATCCAACATGCATTGCCGCCATCCGTTACACGTTCCGTCATCAAGTGACCTTTGTTTGTCAAGCAACCTCTTCTCTTCCTCAACATCAGAATATCTAACATGCACATGCAACCTCCTACGTTTAGTGGGTCCACACACCAACTCTTCCTACACCATCGTTTGCATGTCATCTTCTTGGCTAATTGCAACTTCTTGTTCGTACAACCATGCCAACTGCTTCACAAGTTCGTTTTCTTCAAAGTCACTTGTATCTTTCGCACCATTGTCCTTTGTATGGCTAGATTCACCAACATGTATTGAGATTCCTTGGAAAAATCTCAAAGACTGACCTAGTGCGACTGTCAATCTACCTATACTTGACTCTCCATCACATGGTTCGAGGTTGACAAGATTCACCTGCACCCTAACCTTGTACAGTTTCAACTTCGAACCATTGACTGTCTTGGGTGATTGCGTCTCATCCAGTCTCGTCAATATCACTACACCTTTATCAAGCATCTCATCCAATTGGAAGGGTTCAGACCACATGGTCTTCAACTTCCCTAGCTTGATTTCACGTTTCTCGTTGTACTTCAACACTAAGTCACTTGCCTTCAACTTCAACTTTTGCAAATGCTTGTCATGCCAAAGCTTTCGCTGACACTAGGCAACCTCCATAACCCACTGTGCCATCACCCTCTTCTCATCCAGCTTGATGAGTGTTGTCAGCCTCTCCTCCAGACACTCCTGGTTGCCAAGACAATTCTACACCGCCATGCTCAAACTTGGCACCAAAAACTCGACTAGCACAACTACCCCCTAACCATACATTAACTGGAATGCTATGTGCTTCGTCGTCGGCTTATGTGTCATCTTATATGCCATTAGCAATTTCTCCTTCCAATCAACATCTTCAATTACAAACGTTTTGTACATTATGGAAACCAAAACCTTGTTTGTTGCCTTCTCTTGCCCATTTGCCCTAAGTGCAAGATTTTGAACTTCATCATTAACTTTTGAATGATCTCATTAACAAAGTGTCCTCTATGATTGCTTTTCAATTGAAGAGGCACTTTAAACCTTGTAATGATTTGCTCATGCAAAAATCGCGTAATGCTCAACGCCCTTGCCTCCACCCACTTTGTCAAGTATTTAGTTGCCACCACAATGTACCTTCACCTTCTTTGGCTGGTCTTCAATGGCCCGACAAAATTGAGACCCCATTGTTCAAATAACTCCTATGGTTGAGATGGATGCAATGGCATGAAGTCCCTTCGCAACAACTTCTTGACTTGTTGGCATGTACCGCACACGGTCAAGAACTCCTTCACGTCACCATAGAGGGCGAACCACCACAGCCCTACTAGAAGCACCTTCCTCGCAGTCACATCAAGCACCATCTGCCCTCCAGTCAATCCCTCATGAGCCTCCTTCAACACAACATTTACATTCTCATCCATAACGCACCCTCACAGTATCCCATCTAGTCCAATTTTGTATGGCAATCTAACAATCAATTGGAACGGTGTTGGCTTTGATTATTATCTTATTTTCTGTTGTCGACAACTCCTTCGATAACTCCCTTGTTGACAAGTATTCTCAAATGTACTTGTACCATGAGGACAGCATAGTGATTGAAAATAAATGAGCGTCTACAAAATCATCCGACACTCCTTCCACAAGTTCACCCAAGCAAATAATTGACAACTGATCTGCTATCACGTGTTTCTTCCTCGGTCTGACTACCACCCGAAACATGAACTCTTGCAAAAAAACGTGCCACCTGCTAACTTGTCCATGAATGGTCGGCTTGTTGATGTTGATCAGGTATAGCAACACCTAATAATCAACATAGAAAGCAAAAGGGTTTGCAAAAAAAATAATGTTTGAATTTTTACACCGCGTACAGCATCCCTAGTGCTTCTCGCTCCGTCATGTTGTAATATTTCTCCACCCTGGACAATAGCTCATTTGAAAAATGTATGGGTTTTCTAGCTCATACTATCCCTCTTACACAAGTATGCATCCAATTGCAAAATTGGACACATCCCTATGGACGTGAAATTCCTCCCAATCCGAAAACACCAGAATGGGTGTGCGAACCAACTTCACCTTCAACCCCTAGAAGGCCTTCTAGTGCTCCTTCGTCCACCTGAAGGGAACACCTTTCCAGTGAGTGCAACATTTGTGCAAAGTTCTTTATCAAAAGCCAATGGTACTCAACATACCCCAAAAATGACTTCAACAAGCTCAAGTTCTACAGCTCCTACATGCTCATCACGACGCAAATTTTGTAGGGATCAATCTTCAATCCCTCCTTGTACACCACATGACCCAACAACTCGTATGGAACTGTTCGTTACGAATCTACCACTAGGATAGGATTTAGTGTAATGCGCCCTAGATTCGCCCACGGATTGAAAGGCCGGAAGGAAGGAATGCCTTTCGTGCCAATCTCCGGAGGAGGCCGACTTCCTATGTTTTCTCAATTGTTTATAAGCTCAGAGTGCAGAAAGAAATTAGAAATGCGAGAAAGAAATGTAAATGTTTTTGTTATGGGTGGGGAGGATAAGCAAAGACAAACAACAAGCAATCACCACTACTAACAAGCAATTAAACACAAGATATTTTGGGGAGGATAGAGCCAAGCATATTTTGTATTTAGAAGCAAACGCACGACCTACAAGTGGTTCCCTAGCAATATATCCCCCTTCCACCCTTTTACAATGATATTGCCGAGCTATTTATAGCGTAAATTTCCCCCATTACATCGTTGGGCACAGGATCCCGCACCCGACAATAATTGAAAACGCTAACAAAGCTGACAAAAGCAGCAAAAAGCGGCTGATGTCGACCTCTGCCGGCATGGAACGCGCTTGCGGCAAGGTCCACCTGAAAGATTGGCAGCTACGTGGCGATGTGGGGATGACGCTCCGAGTCAGCTTGACTGAGGGCAGCTTAAGTACAATAATTCAGTTCACGCTGGCACACCACCCGTCACATCTTTGACTCGAATCTCGAGGCTGGAAACCTGTCAGAATCTGATAAGGGGAAAAATCTGCCTTAGGAGCTCGTATTTCCTTTCTTGCCCGACTTCGCCTAGAATTGGAGCGCAACCGGGCAGCGCAAGGGGGGAAGTAGCGCAGTTGGGGAGGCCTCCGTGCCTTAGAAAATTTTTGGGTTGGCTTCAACATTCTGCGCCCGAGTGCGCGTAAGTAAGTGAGGGAACTCCGACTTCGCTACGATGTCGGGTTGTGCAACACAGCCATTTCTGGAGGTACCATGATGAGTCGCCCGACTGCACATGAACTTGAGGGCGCAGCCCGACTTCCCTGCGAAGTCGTGTTGCGCACCCAACACTTAGAATTTTTTAGGCCTCCACTGATGCCCAGGTGCGCACAGAACTGAGAGCGCACCCCGACTTCGCTGCGAAGTCGGGGTTCGCTCTATACTTAAGAAAAACTGGGTTCAACTCTCCACACGTTGGCTCCCCAAGTGCGCTCAAAATCAAGGGCGCAGCCCGACTTCACTGCGAAGTCGGGTTGCGCAATACCAACACTTAGTCAAATTTAGGGCCTTTTGCCCTCTTAGAGAAACTGTCAGAAGAAGGAGACGGGGGGGGAATAAGAGAATGAAAATGATGGCAGGGAAGAAAGGGGATAGTGGAGAAAGGGAGAGAAGGAAGAGGTAAGGGAGAGCAGCATCCTTACAAAAAAACTGAAGACATGGCACCCCGTGCAAAATGTCGCAACATTCCTGTCGGCTCGCGGGGTGTCGAGCTCGCCTCAATGCAACGAACTAGGCCTTTATCCTTTGGGGGCAGAGGAACTCCCTTCCCCTACATCTTGCTACTCCTGAGTCCCCTTCTTGGGTAACTGTTCTTTTTCGGACTCACTTTCAACAGTCTCTTCCTCTGACCTTTTTTCTTCTCTCTGAATCTGAATGCTCACCACCATCGCCCTCTTGCTCGGCAGGTTGCTCCCGCTCGCGGACGTGCTTGTATGCGGTCTTGGCCTGATCCCAAGCCGCTGCCTAGAAGGGCTCTAAATCGCTGACATCTTTCAGCGCTGCTCTAAATGTCACAACCATGTGCACGTTGATGGTGTCATACCTTTCTCCCAGCTCCTGAAGGGAGGTGTTAATCTTGCAAAACCTCGACACCATTTGGGTCACCTGCGTCTCCTGGACTGGCTCAGTCCAGCCATCAATTTCTGATGTATCTGCCTCGAAAGACAACCAATCTAGCTTTACTTGTTCAAGGGGCAGAAACTCCCCATCCTTGACAAAGCTTGGAAATCCAAGCGCAGAAAGAGTGTTGAAGGGGGCCAGGCAGATATTCATTTCATGGTTCAGCACGTCCAAAGATCTTCCCGGCTTCCCCGATCTTCTCCGTTTTTTCAAAATAATTATGCAAGGTTACCCTTGCATCCGCCCAAGCTAGGGCAATCTGGGACATAGGGGGAAATCGAATGCCCTTGCGCGCAAACTCTTCAAGTTTTATCGCCAAGTCCAGACCACTACTTCTCTTGGCGTTCAGCCTCCTCTACCGCGAGCTTTCCCTGGCGAGATACTTCTTGGATCCTGGATGCGAAATCCAGGACGGACAGGGACCTGACCACATTAGCCTTGCAGCCCTGCAGCAAACCAGCCCGCATCTCCTTGATCTTGTTTTTCGAAAATGCAGCCGCCTAGGACGCCTTCTCCTTCAGCTAATATTGGGCTTGCTTCAGCAAATCCTACAGCTGGGAAATATGTTCCAACGCTGCCTTCTTTTCTTCCGACAGCTGTTCCGCCGTCTTCCTTTGTGTTGTAGCCTCCTGCTGGGACTCGGCGACCTGAGCTTTCAAGCCTTCAATCTCTTTCTGGGCAGACTCCAGTCGCGTGGTGGCCTTGGCCAGATCTTCCTCCAGCTGTCTCGAGTTGTTTTGAAGCTGAAACAACTTCTCTTGATTCTCGAGTCGCTTAACAAGGAGATTATCAGTCATGTGACGAATACCATTAATTTCGTATTCTTCACTTATATCATCAAAATTCTTCTCCTTGATCTGGTGTTCATAGTCGGCCTCGGTCATCTCCCGGAGAGGCTTCTTAACTTTAGGGATCAATTTCTCGGTTCGCAACACCCTCCTGTCCAAGTCGAACTTGGTGCGCTTCACCGGGGCGGCTATCTCCTCGGCTCTTCTTCGTTTGACGCCCTGGAGGAAAGAGGCGGAACACCCTGCGGCCTTTGCGGCTAGGGGCTGATCGTCTGTAATTTGAAGCTGCTCTCCCATGAGGTCAAGTTCTGCCAGCATAGGGTACGTCGAGGCCAAATCCTATTGCATCATCCTTCCTGCAAACAATGAAGCAGGAGATATTCCAGAAGATGAGGCCACTTTCAAGGGCGACCGGGTCCTAAGGGAAACGAGCGGCGGAGTGGAAGGTGGAGACGGGGTCTTGAATGATGTGGGTGAGCGACGCGGCGATGTAGGTACGGCTTCAGCACTGGCCGCGGATGAGGGGTCTAGGGTTTGACCTAGGGTTTGGAAAATGTTTAGGTCTTGGGCAAACTGTTCGAAAGAATGGGGACTGCAGAAGGACTAGGAGATAGGCGACAGGGATGATGTGACTAAGGCTTGCCCTGATACAGAGGGGGACGGTGTTACGGCAGGGCCAACTGGGATTTGGGTAACCGGGGAAGAGGACGTACCTACGGGTTCTGCCTGAGCCGATGCTTGGAGGACGCCTGCTGCCCAGACCTCTACTTCTTTCCTTGGACTATCCAGAGAGATGATTCCTGGCACGGCTGCTTCTGCTCATGGAGCCGCAGCTGTCTGTTGCGCAGCCTCTTTTTTCGGTCGCTTTGTCTTGGTCTTCTCGCTCCTTTTTGTCTTCTTTTCTCCTGAAGCGGCAGTTTGCACGGAGGAGGCGGAGGCGGTTGATGCGGCGGGCAATGGCGCTCCCATGGTAAATTTGTACTTGGGCTTTGACGGAGGGACGCCTACTGCCGCTGGCCCACCGGTTGACCCTTCTGGCGCCTTTTCTTTTTGAGGCACTGCTTCACCGGTTGGCCTTTCTGGCTCCTGTTCCTTTTGTGGAGACGTTTCGGGAGCTGGAGACAACATCGGGCCCACCTGACTGCTTGTTGGCGCCTTGCTGGGAGGTTTCCGAATGGACAATTGCTGGGGTGGGGGTTTCCTTTAATATCTCTTCCTGGCGCCTAGGGGGACGTAATCTCGAAACGCGAACGGCTCCCATTTGCCGGCGTATTTATCATATAAGGCCGAAACTCATCGTCTATGGCCAATGTCTTCCGGTTAGACTTATCGTGTTGTGTGCGACACCTCATCTCATTCAATGATTTTGTCCTTTTCCCAGCTGAGGGGCGTCACCTTTGTGAGGAATTTTCTGAAGCCTGCCGAGTCTAACCTGTGATCTGGATTGCGCTCCGAATCATACTCCACCTCCACACAGTAAAAGTCCTGCCATGGTGGCCATGATTGCATCCGCTCGATGTGCCATTCCAAGTCTGCGCCCGTTTTGTTGCACCTCTCCTCCATGATTTCTGCTCGGGGGCAAATATGCACAAACTTTCCCCTGACCCCAATCGGGTCATATTTCCAGCGCTGCGGTAGCTGTATCAAGCCCATGGTGAGGAGATCCTGTTCTAGATAGATGTGTTGTCCAATTTCATGGACTTGAATGTTCGCCCAAGTAATAGGATACTTAAAAATATGGCCTCTCTTCTTTCCCTGGCCAAATTCCTCTTCGACATAGTCCATTTGCCGCGATGTCTCCATGCCGAACTGATGCTCAGTGCAAAAATAGGGTAGCAAGAATGGCTTCCCTTTGAATCCGTAGATTCTGATAACAATGCATTTGTATTTCCTCAGGTAGTTCGTCATGGCCAGAGGAGGGCGAGATGCCTTGCCGTTGAACAACGCCAGGGTCATACCTAAAAATTTGAAATTGAAGTCATAAGACCATCTTCTGTACAGGGCTTCTGTCCACTCGTACACCGACAGCAGCGCTTCCTTTTCATTTACCCTCTTTAGATCAGGCATTTTGATTCGGTAGTGCATGTGGTAAAGGCACAACCATGTGAGGAATGAGCAGTGCCAAAACTCGGTTGTCTTCTTCTGCTGTATCCTGACCAGGTTTGAATGTATGGCATACGCCACCCAATCTGCCCAATCAAAGAAACTCGGACGCCTTCTGCTTCTTTGCGCAGTGGAGTCATAAAACTCTCCATGTAAGATACACTCCGCGAGTGCCAGCTGATACGGGTGCACCATTCGTCCGTGCCGCAGCCAAGGACCCATGAAAGGATAATATAAATGTACTTATTTTCGAACCTCTCCAGGTGGTATGGGGCCCGACGGCCATTGTCCCGTCGGGCGGTGGGGACTTCAGCTCCGAATTGAGAAACTCTCTCATCCTTCCGCTCCGAATGAATCCGCCCGCTGTTCATCCAAGTTAATTCTTATGACAATGGCATCGGGGTCGTACTGGAGCCCCGGGGCGAAGGCTGGCTGGACGCTTTCTTTGAGGAGGGTGAACAACACCCTTCCTTGGTAGTCGCAGACTTGCCAGGTAGCTGGTTTGTAATATGTCACAATTGACTCAACCAACTCCGAGCAGTGGTGGACGGGAGGGCACAAGAACCAATATAGGTTCGACTTATACGCAGCTCCGACATGGTGCGAGGGTGAGACTTTGCCTGCCAACTTTGCAATATTGGGCCGCAACTTGGTGAGGCTAATGGAGTACTCGCCATCTTTATACCCGGCTAAACGATTGACGGGTGGCGGCGGAGGACCTTGCCCTTTGCTTCGCCTCGACCTGGATTTTCTTGTCTGCTCTTGTGGCACTTTGCTCTCATGAGCGCTGGACTCCGTGCATTCCTCAACCTCCTGTTCTGTATCGCTGGACTACGGATGCATTGGCGCTTTCCCCTTGTCCATTTTCTGTTCTTCGCTCATGGTGGTAGAGACAGGAATTTCAGTTGCCACAGACCTTAATTCTGCACTCGCCACAGACCTTAATTCTGCACCTTTCTTCCTCTTAACCGAGCAACTCTGATTTACATTGATAATTCAGATTTTCTGAGTATGCCAGGGCCCTTTTCTAGGAATGGAAACATAGCATTAATGGCGCGAGGAGGGGTTTAAAGTGATTTGCCCGAAGTAGGTAGAAAGCGTCGTTATTCCTCGGCGGCCGCACGTGGGATTTTTCATTGGAAGGCGCACCTTGTACACGGTTGGTCCTAATGCGCTCACTTCTTAATGACATCTACTTTGAAATCCGCGCAATCATTCCTTAAAAATTTTGAACTTGGGCACACACTTCGAGGGAGACTTTGGCCAAGGGCCCAAGAAGGAACGCGGTCTAACTTCGCGCTATACATAGTGCACCCTCTTGGGCCCACACTTAGAAACTTTTTGTCATGCCCCTTGTTCTCTCTGACGGGTCGTTCAAAGTGCACCCAAAACTAAGAGCGCAACCAGGCTTCGCTCAAAAAATGTGCGCAATCCGACTTTGCCCGAAAAACGTTGCGCAGTAGGGATTCGACACTTAGGCGATTTTTGCTTCTCCTGCTGCCCGACTGTGCTCCCAAGATGGTGCGCAGCCCGACTTCATTGCGAAGTCGGGTTGCGCACCCAGCACTTTGAAAAATTTGAGGCTTTTTTGTTTACTTTTTTTTCTCTCCCAAAGCTGCGAAGTCGGGTTGCGCACCCAGCACTTCGAAAAATTTGAGGCTTTTTTGTTTGCTTTTTTTTCTCTCCCAAACTCTTGACATCGCACAATTTATAGAGCGACGCCCGACTTCGCTGCGAAGTCGAGCGATTTTCTGCCTTGGTCAGGATTTTAGCAGCGCAAAATTTTGCTCCTTTTCTCACACTTAGCCCTTTTCGGATTCAAAAGCTGAAAACTGAATAACTGAAAGAAATATTTACATTCTGAAATAAACTAAACTGCAGGAAATAAATGAGAAAAGTATGTACAAGGAAGGACCTCTCGGCAACCTTCAGTGGTGATAGGCCTTCAGGTGGAAGCCATTAACAGGGATCGGGAGAAGTTGTCCCTCCATGTCCTTGAGCATGAACGCGTTGAATTCGTTTACCCGAGCGATCTGATAGGGGCCTTCCCAGAAGGCATCAAATTTGTCATGGTTGCCCGGCTTCGCTTTGAGTGAATCCCACTTGAGCACTAAGTCCCTGATTCTGAAAACTCGGGTGGTGGTCCCTTTTGCAAACCAGCTCTGAGTTTCCTCGGCATGTTTGGTAAAGGCCTGATATGCCTTCTCCCTTTCCTCCTCTAGCTGCAACAGTTGACTAAGTCTGACATCCACTAGATCCCCGTCGCCTTTCTCTTCATCTAACAACCAGAGTGCGGGCATTTCTATGTGGGTAGGCAAAACTACCTCCTTGTCGTATACAAGCGCGTAGGGGGACGTCTTGATAGATTTCTTGAAAGATATGCGATCCGCCCATAACGCCCGGTCCAGAAGTAGGTGCCACGACCTCTTGTTCCTTTCTACTGTCTTTTTTATAATCTTCAACAGATTCTTGTTAGTGGACTCGGACAGGCCATTCCCCTACGGATAGTAGTTTGAGGACATCTTGTGATAGATGGTGTATTTGCTGGTGAACTCCGTGAGTACAGCGCCTGCGAACCCTGGACCGTTGTTTGTAACTATTGCCTCTGGGACCCCGAAACGGGTAATGAGGCTCTGAAATAATCAAATGGTTGTAAGGAAGAACTTATGTCCTGCCGAAGAGTTGGGCGTGATGGTCCCGACGAAGTCCAGACCCCATTGCTGAAACGGAGTCTCGGCTTGAATTGGCTGGAGGGGCAAAGGTGCCTTCCTATTTCTGTCGGTGAACCTCTGACATTTTTCACATTTTATACAGACTACATGCGCGTCTGTGAATAGGGTGGGCCAATAATAGCCGGCTCTGATAATCTTCAAGGTCGTAGGCCTTCCTGAATGATGTCCCCCGGGCATCCCAGAATGGAACTCTCCGAGAACCTTTGGCTTGTCTGATTCCTTGAAGCACCGCAACAGGATGTCGTCAATATTTTTAACATACAGCCCCTCGGGGCGCAGTACATATTTCAAGGCATTCAGCCTAAACCTCCTTTGTGAGGCGTTGAGATGATCTGGACATCTCCCTGTGCTAAAATACCACACCAGGTCATTCGTCCAGTCACTCTCCTCTAATAAGGAGTTGGCAAGGTTAATTTTCATCATTGGATCCTCCCACTGGTAGGCAGAGATTTCAGCTGCAGCACTTCGGGCCAACTCTTGGCACAGAGCCCGACCTCGGATTAGCTTCGTTGGTCGTACCTCTATGTCAAACTCTTGGATTTTAGCTATCCATCTTGCCCTCTTGTGACCTAGCTCCCCTTGGATAATGAAATTTCTGACATCCGGATGTATCACAAAGATAGTTATCCGGCTCTAGGAGACAAAGTGCTTGAACTTTCTGAGAGATCTCATGACTGCATGCACTTGCCGCTCAATAAAATTGTACTTTTCTTCGTGCGGTTGAATCACCTGGCTTAGGAACGCTATGGGGCGCTCCTCGCCATCTTCTCCCTTCTGAGTCAGGGCTGCGGCGTAGCTCTCGGGCTCTCCCACTGCGTACAAGATGAAATCCTTGGAGTAGTCTGGATTTATCAATACTAGAGCTTGCGCGATTCTGGCCTTGATTTCTTTGAAGGCTTGCTTTC
Organism: Wollemia nobilis; assembly: GCA_028583015.1. Taxonomy (NCBI): domain Eukaryota; kingdom Viridiplantae; phylum Streptophyta; class Pinopsida; order Araucariales; family Araucariaceae; genus Wollemia; species Wollemia nobilis. The sequence goes on from JAQPPZ010016361.1 coordinate 2,921,061, forward strand.
TTTCGTCAGTCCACAAGAATTCAGCATTCTTTTTTAGGAGCTCGGCCATGGGCTTGATCACTTGTGCGAAGTCTGGTACAAACTTCCTCACGAAGTTGATTTGGCCAAAAAATGATTGTAGCCCCTTCTTGTCAACTCGGATGGATAAGCGAAGAAGAGCTTCTGCCCTGTCAGGATCAACTACAAGGCCCTTCTCAGAAATAACATGTCCTAGCAGCTTGCCTTCCTTTACCGCGAAGACTGACTTCTTCGGGTTGATGGAAATGTCGAACTCACGACATCTCTCAAATATTTGCCGTAAGTGGGAGGCATGGTCCTCTTTTATGTGAAAACACAGTCATGTCGTCCAAATAGATAACAATGACCTTGTTGAGCAGCTCCCAGAACGCCAAGTCCATAGCCCTTTGAAATGTAGTGCCGGCGCTAGAAAGGCCGAAGGGCATGCGCTGATATGCAAACGTTCCGCATTTGGTGGTGAACGCTGTCTTGTGCTGATCTCCGTCCTTTACCCGTATTTGGTTATATCCAGAGAACCCGTCCAAGAGAGAGAACCTCTGAGCTCCAGCAACTACGTGGAGGATTTGATCAATTGGGGGGAGCGGATAATGATCCTTCAGTGAAGCCTCGATTGAGGTTTCGAAATCCACGCAGAGGCGGATGTCTCCATTCTTTTTTCTCACAGGGACCAGATTTGCGACCCAAGATAAGTGCTTGATGGGGTAGATGATCTTGGCCTCCAACATCTTCAAGAGTTCCGCTTTCATCATGGCTTCAATTTTCGGGTTCACCGCCCTTTGCTTCTGCCAGAAAGGTTTTGCATTATCTTCCAACTCTATAGTATGCTAGATCATCTCTCTGTCATACCCCCTCAAGTCTTGGTAGCACCAGGCCACAATATCAGGGAACTCTTCGCGCAAAGATCTGATCTGCTCTGGTTCCTTTTCAGTGCAGTCTGCCCCGACCTTGATCACTTTTCCAGGCTCCAGTTCCAGGTCCATGTACCGCTTGGGGTCCACTTTAATTCTCAGGATATGGCTCTATCGTTCTGATCAAAGAGACTCTCCAGAGTAATCAGTCCTTTCGGGACATGATTATTTTTTAACTATATCAACCCCTCGTATTGCTCGTCATCAGGGCCTCTACCTTTGATTGTACTCGCTTCGTTTATCAAAAAGGTGACGATATCCTCGTCACAGTCGAACACCGCCGAGTGGGTGTCTTTATCAGGCACAGAAGGCCTGTAGATGGTACAAACCGACTTCGACTTTTGGACAGTGTCATCAGCCGGGACGTACCTGGCTCCAACGGACGCCAGAATGTCAACATGCTTATTCTTTTCACGAGATATGGCTTTGACATTCAAAGAGTCGAATGACTCCATCAAATCCCAGACACGGTTATGATACTCATTGAGGTAATGGTTCTTGGAGGTGCACTTATTCATAACCTGGTTGCACACCAGCTCTGAGTCGCCAAAGATCTGCGAATGTTTTATCCCTAGTCTCTCCGCCTTTCTCAAACCCAAACACAATGCCTCATACTCCGCCGCATTGTTAGTGCAACTCCAAGCCAGCCTGTATGTGGTCTTTTTGGATCTCGGATGGGGAAACCAGAAGTACACCTGCACCGGCACCATTCTTGCATCGGGCGCCATCAAAGTACAGCTTCCATAGCTTTTTTGGGGCAAGTCCAACATCTTTCTTTACTGACTGGTCAAGTCTTTTAGGTCGGGTGACGGAGTAATGACCTTGCTCGATCTCAATCATGGCATTGAAGTCTAGCAAGGAGAACTCATCTTCCACTTGTAACAACTCGAGGGCCTCTTCTGCCATATCCACCTCTACCAGTTCTTCGGTTGTCAGCTGAACCATGCCGCTCTGCTGCTCCTCCCTAGTATCTTCTCTACTATAAATGTGGAAGGCTTTTTGTTATAGATCTTCAATCTTCTTCCTTTGAATGGCACTTCCATATGTGAATAATCCAGAGACAGATATCCACCCAGCTTCGCAGTGAACTCCCTAGAGAGACACATGCCGAAGTAGGGTTCCAAGTCAACCACAACGACGTCTTGGATGACCACTATGTCAAGGGCTTTATGCAGTCGGACCAGGATATCCTTGATGAAACCAACTGTCTTGACTGGAGTGTCGTCTAGCTGCAGCACACCTTGGCTGCTCCTTGTGTATTCCATACCGATCTCCTCGTAGACGGCCCTCGGCATGACAGTAGTAGAAGCACCAGAATCCACCATTGTAATGTCCCCCCCTGTTCTGATATTTTAATATTTGGGACACTATACTGTTTCTTAAAATCAAAAAATACAACTCCAAGAAACAGGAAATAACTAGCAATTTTATTTTTCAAATTTCTTTCAAAATAGGGTTCAGATTACAATATTTTCAAAATATAATCTTTCCACAATATGTTTGCAAACCCTTGAAATATACTAAATCAGCAAACATGGAAAGATACCTCTGAAAACTGATGAAGCTCCAAGTGTGAATCCTATGTGAATTCACCAACAGAGAATTGGGGTTTCGTCCAGCTCCAAAAATCTGAGGGGTTTCGTCCTCAGCCACACCGTTGGGGTTTCTGTCCCTTCGGAGAAGAAGTCTCAGCCACTGGCCTCAAACTCTAGAGGAAATAATTAAAATTCAAAATATCTGAAATGAGACCAAGCCACCGAATAAATACTCCTCCACCGCAAACTCCTTTTGCACACACAATGTGGGATAAAACATAAAACATAACTTATTTTAAGTCCCACATCCTGCTTTTATAACATAAGGTTAAAATTATATAAAGTAATTAAATAATTCCACTTTATATAATTAAACCCTTGCGCATTAAAAACTCAGCCTTCTGATTAACCAATCTGCAAACTGAAGATAGAAATGGACACCCATTTCGGCAAAGAATATCACTGCACTGTCCATTCCGCCAGAAACCCTAAAAAAAACTTACTATAAATAGTAAGTCCTATGATCCATGCTCAGAATGACTCCGGAAAGCAGGCAACTGAAAACATACTGCATTCTGATGAGGACTGAACAACCTCCAATGAGCTCCCACCCATCTGACATAGTCGTTGGGAACCCCTAAAACTGACAAGAAAATTAGAAGCGTGAAAGGGACATTACAACCATGCAGTTGTGTACTATATAGCCCTCCATTCGCAACGACAGATAGAAAGGTGGCGGCCTGTTTTTCCCAGTAGCAGATACTGTCAAGGGCTGAGCTAACACAGCAGTCGCGTCGGCTTTCCATCTTTCACGCTCTTCAAGGATTCCTGCAATAGGTCTACTTGCCCTGGGAGCAGAAGAGCCTCGTACATACTTATCTTTGCCGGGGTCTTTTTGAGCTCATCAACTACATTGTAGGTTGAAGTGTCGGCTCCCTCTATCTCTTTCGCTGGCTCATACCTAGTCCGGTATTGCTGCGTGGCTTCGACTCTCTCTCTTTGTCAGCGATGGATACCTCAACTTCTCTTGAGCTTGTTCTTTTGTTTCGGCTAAAGGTTGGGCTGCGGAAGCCTTCATCGCGGGAGCCTTGAGCGTCGGGAACCTCTCTTTGGCTGTAGGAGGTAAAGATGTTCTCAAGTGGCAGCCCAACAGGCTACGTCCTCTCCCTTCGGGCGTATACTTTCAACGGCTTCGTTTGGGCCATGGCAGCCTCAATGGGCCTTTTGCCTTCCTTGGTCAAGAGTGACACAGGATCTTCTGGGACTGCAAAGTCGCCTTCATCGTCCAGGATCATGTATGCTTCGTCCTCCATGGCGTTGCCCGCAAGGGTCTGAAGATAATGCTGATGCAGCATGCATCCCTCCTCTCCATGTGGATCGTTGCATGTGGAGCACCAGTTAACCTAGTCAGAAGTGCCTAGTTGAACCTCATTGGCAGCATTCCTTGTCGGGGTCCTTTGCGCTTGCGTAGCTTGATCTTTTGTTAGCGCCGGGGGAGGATATGGTCTCCTCGGAAGAAACTCCATCTGGGCTTTGCTTCTTCATTATTGTCATATCATTGGAAATAGTGTGATAACCAAATGCCAGAGCCCGTACCTCCTGAAGGATTTTATTCTGAATGTCGTTATCAGCAGGCGCCGACCGGGTCGGCGGAGGTATTGTAGCTAATGGTGGAGGTGCAAAATATGCCGCGTAATGAGGGGTAGCTAAGAGTGCGGGATACTGAGGAGGTGGAAGTGGCGGCTTAAGATAATGGATCTGAGGTTGACCATAGGGGTTTATAACCGGCGCTGGATTCCATGGCTGTTGGGGGTATTGATTTGACGAGGATGGCATTACACCAGACGCCGATGGGTATTGTGACTGAGGGAAATCAGGGTAAATGGGAGGCTGCATTCTATGTGGAAGTCTTCATATAGAGATTATGTCTAATTCTGCTTGCTGGGCAACTTCATATAGGGCAAGGAAAGTGTCGACCCAGGCTATCTTGAGAAGTAGGCAAATATCGGAATTGAAAGAACTTAGGTAATAGTGCGCAGCTTGTCCCGCCGGAGGTCGCAGTTCGCGAGGTACTCTCTTCCAGGACCTCGCAAACCTCACGATGAAGTCTGATATCTCCTCTTGCGGGTGGCGTTGAATACTCTGAAACTGATGCAGCAAGGAAGAAGGATCAGCAGACTCGTTGCATCCCTTTACGAGCCTACCTGCTAACTGGGGCCATCCCGTGATAGCTCCTTCTAGAAAAGATCTCCACCAGTAGAGAAGCTTCCCTCTCAGAGAAAGGGACAATACACGGGTCTTAACACTCTCACTCGTGATAGAGTGTAGTGCAGCCAAGGCCAGAATGTCTTGGATGTGCTCGTATGCTGTTTTCCTAGAACCATCGTAAGTAGGAATGGATTTCAAGGCAGGGGGGGGCACAACCTCTTGTCCAACTAGAGCCAAGGGCCCTGTGGAGTCAACTGCTGGAAAGAGGTCATCATCGTTTTGTTGGGCAGCCATGTCTTCTTCCTCTCCGGTCGTATACTCGGTATCAGTGTTGTCCGAAGTTGTAGGTTGTTCTTCAATTTCGGCCTCTCCGACTTCAGCTTCTTCGATCTCGGCTTCTTCAATTTCAGCTTCGAGTTCGTTTATGTGAGCTTGGTAGTCAGCCAGCCTTACGCGCTCTCCAGGAGCGTTGATGTCGATTTCGTAGAGATCAGGCTGGTTTCCCGGGTTCCTTGCTCTCCACCTTCTTGTATGCATGAAGGCGCTTGGACCAGTCTCGCGGACTCAGAGAATATTCAGGTGCTTGCAGAGTCGCCAGGTGTTCCTGATTTGACAGCAATGAAGCGAACACCAATGCTTCGATTCTGTTTTGGGGTTGGAAACTCCCGTGTCCCACCGGGCGTGCCAGAGAAACTGTTGGTTACGAATCTGCCACTAGGATAGGATTTAGTGTAAGGCGCCCTAGATTTGCCCAGCAGATTGAAAGACCAGAAGGAAGGAATGCCTTCCGTGCCAATCTCCGGAGGAGGCCGGCTTCCTATGTTTTCTCAATTGTTTATAAGCTCAGAGTGCAAGAAAGAAATTAGAAATGCAGAAAGAAATGTAAATGTGTTTGTTATGGGTGGGGAGGATAAGCAGCACAGCAACAACCAATCACCACTACTAACAGTAATTAAACACAAGATACGTTGCAGAAACTATCAATGCCATTCATCCTATGTATCCTCTACGTTTGCATTCCAGGAATACTTAACTATTAAATACCGATATCCAGAAAGCTAAATAACAGTAAGCAATAACATAAGCAACATGAGGCAGAAATGCTAAGTAAAGGCAGCATACAAGATAAGAACAATCAATAGAGCCAAGTATATTTTGTATTTAGAAGCAAACGCACAACTACAGTGGTTCCCTAGCAATATATCCCCCTTCCACCCTTTTACAATGATATTGCCGAGCTATTTATAGCGTAAATTTCCCCCATTACATCGTTGGGCACAGGATCCCATAACTGACAATAACTGAAAAAGCTAACAAAGATGACAAAAGCGGCAAAAAGCGACTGATGTCGACCTCTGCCAGCATGGAACGCGCTTGCGGCAAGGTCCACCTGAAAGATTGGCAGCTACGTGGCGGTGTGGGGATGATGCTCCGAGTCGCCTTGAGCGAGGGCAGCTTAAGTACAATAATTCAGTTCATGCTCGCACACCACCCGTCACATCTCCGACTCGAATCCCGAGGCTGGAAACTTGTCAGAATCTGATAAGGGGAAAAATCTGCCTTAGGAGCTCGTATTTCCTTTCTTGCCCGACTTCGCCTAGAATTGGAGCGCAACCAGGCAACGCAAGGGGGGAAGTAGCGCAGTTGAGGAGGCCTTCGTGCCTTAGAAAATTTCTGGGCTAGCTTCAACATTTTGTGCCCGAGTGCGCATAAGTGAGCGAACCCCAACTTCGTTGCGAAGTCGGGTTGCGCAACACTTAGCCATTTCTGGAGGTACCATGATGAGTCGCCCAACTGCGCATGAACTTGAGGGCGCAGCTCGACTTCGCTGCGAAGTCGGGCTGCGCACCCAACACTTAGAATTTTTTAGGGCTCCTTTGATGCCCAGGTGCGCACAGAACTGAGAGCGCACCCCGACTTCGTTGCGAAGTCGGGGTTCGCTCTATACTTAAGAAAAACTGGGTTCAGCTCTCCGCACGTTGGCTCCCCAAGTGCGCTCAAAATCAAGGGCGCAACCCGACTTCGCAGCAGAACTGAGAGCGCACCCCGACTTCGTTGCGAAGTCGGGGTTCGCTCTATACTTAAGAAAAACTGGGTTCAGCTCTCCGCACGTTGGCTCCCCAAGTGCGCTCAAAATCAAGGGCGCAACCCGACTTCGCAGCGAAGTCGGGTTGCGCAATACCAACACTTAGTCAAATTTAGGGCCTTTTGCCCTCTTAGAGAAATTGTCAGAAGGAGAAAGGGGGGGTAATAAGAGAATGAAAATGATGGCAAGGAAGAAAGGGGATAGTGGAGAAAGGGAGAGAAGGAAGAGGGAAGGGAGAGCAGCATCCTTACAAAAAAACTGAAGACATGGCACCCCGTGCAAAATGTGGCAACAGGAACGAGCAACTTGCAGTTCTTCATGTTCAAGGATAGCTAGGAATTCATGCATAACCGCATGCATTAACGCCTTTATATGCTCGTCCTTCCCGTACAAGGACCAACCATTGAGGAACACGAGATTTCGTGCCCTGCTACCTCCTCCAAGATGGAATCAATAAACGGGATTGGAAAGGGATCCTTAATTGTCACCACATTCTAAGTCCAAAAGTCCACACAGATGCAGATCTAATTAATCTCCTTCAAGTTGATGATAATGGGCGATACCCATTCACTCATTGTTACCTTGATCCAACATCTTTTCAATATTTGCATTGACCAAGGCTGCATACTTTAGGTTCATCCTGTATGGCCTTATTCTTACCAGGTTGTGCGGATGGAATCAACGAAATCCAATGCACGAACCACTATGGTGGAATCCCTTGCAAGTCCTTGTATGCCCAAGCAAAGATGACCTTGTATTGCATAAAAATTTTTAAAAGCTATCAATTTTAAAATTGGATCCCACTCGTCCCCGCAATGGATCATTTTCTCTTCTTCACCTTTGCCAAGGTTTACCTACACCATCTTTGGTCCCTCATACTTTATGGTGTCAACTTCTTTCGTTGCTCTCGCCACATCAAAGGAATGTGTTGGCTTTTCATCAATCTGCGTGTCATCGACACGCTACTCTGCAAAGTTTGATGGTAAAGACATCTCTTACTCCTCGACTTTCATGGTCAGTTTCAAACTTTGACTTCTCTCGCCAATTTCACACACTATATAGTCCATCCTAGTGCCATCTTCTACGCTGATGCACATGGAACTTGGCTACAAAACTTTATAGTCTTCCATTTGCCAATGATGTAGTCCGCTATCTGAGTGTCCTTCGTCCTCTATGCGCTCTTCCAACTCTAGCATGCCTTCTTCGTTCAATCCTCGTTTGTTCATCCGCTTTCTCCATCTAACGATGAGTCGCCAAATTCGTCAGACGTCACCAACTCCTTATTGACGGATTGGTTCTTCAAATTGATCACATAATTATGTTGGCTCTTCTTAAATATCAAGCAGTCTTTCTCCCAATTGTGATTTACCTTAGCTGTGCGTAAACACCCACATCCCAATAGTGCATCATAGGCTGGTTTTTGCATAGAAATGGCTACAAAATCCAAAATGGACATTTGATCGACGATTTTCACTTTTTGTGCATTCAAGACACCCTTCATCTCGATGCCATATTGATTTGCACCATACAATCGGAAAATGGGAGACCACAGAAGTGGTGCCCTCAAGTCTTTCCACATCATTTTAGGCAACATGTCAACACTTGACCCCCTATCCACAATCACTTGCATCAACTTGTGACTAAGCAACTCTATGTGGATCGGTGCTGGTTTTTTTTTACGTCAATCATCAATACTATTGGGTCAATGTACTAATCCTTCACAATTTTCGTCAATTCCAATTGGCATTGCGGCTCTACTGTCTTCCTCGTCCACATCACTTCTCCAACCATTGGGTAAAAGCACCAATACTTCACAAAGTAAACTAAACATTTTCACTACAACATTTGTGTCCAGCACTCATGATGCCAATTGTTTCACTAACGTCTCCTCTTCTTCAACGACAATTGGTTCTTTCATTTTCTTCTTATTGCTAGTCATTCACATTTCATCCTCCAACTACACACATACCTCCTACCATTTCTCCTTCTCCTTGGCAGCGTTTGGATAGTACTCCATTTTCTTTGCTTGTGCTCTAGTTATCGCCAACACATGTTTCTCCTTGCCAGTATACTAGTCCAACTAAGGCTCCTCAATGTCAATAAAATTGATATTCTACGAGTTTCTAGTACTCGCCTTCTTTGGACAATTAGCTTCCTTATGGTTTCTAGGTTCACACCACCTACACATCATTATTGTGTTGTTCCACTTCCTCTCAAAGATGTGATTCCATGCAAATTATCCCCACTTCTTACATCTTCTGCACTCGATGATCGGCCTTTCGTCACAGTCATATTGCAGCCTTCTTTCACCGCCACTTCCACAGGATTGGTTCCTCAATTGCAGTTGTTTTCCCTTGTGGTTGTTTTGGTATCTGCCATTGGTCGCTCCTTGTCCACTCTTCAAAGTGCTCAGTTTCTCCTCTTTCTCCCTCCTGCACCGTCATTGTCTGGTGCCTTAGGCTTCGTAGATTGAACAAATAGTCCGCAATCACATCCTGCAATTTCACAAATGCAAAAATACGCTTTCTTCAGACAATTTACATTTGTGTGCTTCGGACTTGCAGTCCAAACACCAAATGTCCTCCTCTTCTTTCTTCTTCGCCTTCACGTCGTTGATCATCCTTTCTAAGTCCTTTAGCATCACCTGGAATGTTGTGCTAGGGTCGTCTCAATTACTATCAGAGTCATTGTCCCAATCATGACTCACGCTTCTGCCGCCTACTACTGTCGTCTTCACCTCACTCTCCAGGTTCAATGCACGGTCAAATGCTTCCTAGTATGTGGTTGGCAGGACCACTTTCATCTTCTTATATCTCACCAACAACCCGTCCAAGAACCATCACTTCTGCAACTTGTCAACAGGTTTTACTTCCATCTTTCCAATCAACTCCTTCAAAAAATAATTGTATGACATCTTTCCAATCAACTCCTTCAGAAAATAATTGTATGACTAGATATTTTCATCTTTCTTTTGCTTCGTCAAATAAGTCTCGCCGATTATCTTTGTCATCACGAAGCAATCAGAACTCCTTGTGGAATTCATTCTTGAGACTCACCCAATTCATGAAGGGTTCTTCTTGCTTCAAGAGCCCAATAATTGCCCCACCACACAATGTTGCTTGGAATAGTCGCAACCATGCATCCTCGTCAATTACTCCATTTGATGTCCATATCGTCTCACATGTATCGATATGGTGTTTGGGATCCTCCCTCTTGTCTCTTGTGAACTTTGGTCACTTTTGCTTACCCATTGCTACTGTAGCTATATTTTTTGTTGATGGCGGTTAGTCATTGGTCTGATCTCCACCCAACAAACCTATTGACAAATAGTCGTCTTCAAACAATCATAGACCACTCCCTAATACACTTACACTATGTGATCTCTTTCGTGAATACACGAGCGTCGACTCTAGTCCTTTAAGCACTCTCCCATAGTTGCCTTTGTGCTTGACTCTCGTCCTTTGCACCTCTAGACACTCTCCCCCACACTTGTGCTGGAGTTACCAATTGCTTCACCTAGTCCTGCACACAGTATGTTAGCGCTTCTATAAGCACTTTGTTAGGGTACCTAGGAATAGATATTTGAGAATATATTATTATATTGTATAAGGGTTGGCATGGGCCACACATAACCCAAGGTTGATTGTATTATAATATTATATAATATAATATAATATTATATTATTAGTAGGCTCCCCAAAGTAGAATTAGAATATGGGTATATAAAGAAGAGATATTTGTCATTGTAATCATCATGGAGATCAATCATATGTAATCGTCTTTGCCCACGAAGTGGCTTATGGGACTTTGCCTTCCTTAAGTGGCGCTCTCATCTTGGGAGATCTTGTGGAGTTATTCTTTCCTTAAGGATTATTATTGGTGTTTCCCTACCTTAAGGGTATTATCTATCTCTCTCACATTTGTGGATTGTTATTGGGGATAATTATTTGTGGATGAATGATTTGATATTTCCACATATTGGTGAATGATTTTTGTTAATGACAATAAAGTTTCGTAACAAGTGGTATCAGAGCTCTTTGGCCCAACCTTTCCTAGGTACCTACATTCTTGTTAGGGTACCCTAACACACTTGCACAAAAATTCTTTGGCCCAACCTTGGTTTGCATGTTGTGCCTCCACTTGCGCATCGTCCTCGTCATCAAAAACGTCTCCCACCTTTCCACTAGTTCTTCACCCAAACTATCCTCCTTTCGAGGGTTCCACACACATTCCATTGTCAATGTCGTATCTCCTCGCTAGCAAGTTCCGTCAATACTTTAGCAGTTTGCGTGTCGTCAACTTTGTTTTCATGCAATTCCTCATTGTCACGTAACACATTGTCCCATGGTTCTCATTGTCGTCACTTAATTCTCCACCATCATACAATTCACTACCGACATGCAACTCTCCATCATCAACATGCATCTCTCTGCCTTCGTCACAACTCTTATGCGTGCATTACGTGTTCAAAATTTCTTCGTGCTTGCTATTGGACAGCAGTCTGCCCTCCCTCCTCCCATATGCACACCTGCCATGCATATCCCATTAGATGGCCCTTCATCTACATCAACAAACAAATCTACTGCATCTTCATCTACTTCTCTGGCTGCATTCCATTGTTGTTGTTGTGCACCTTCCCAAGGGATTTGCTGCTCACAACTCCATGTCACAAGGTTGGACCCAATTTCGTAGAGGCAACGATGCCAGAATGTAGAAATGAAATTTAACGTACTGAAACTCAATTCCATTTCTACTTAATAAATCTACAGATCTGCCTGCAGCAATTAGCAGTAACAATACATACAGAAAACATACAATAACAACAGCAAATGATAAATGATATAAGCATATTTTATTAACAATCTATACGGTATAGCATATTATTAACAATCCATACGGTATAGCATCTTCTTACATACAATCTACAACCGTGTGCAAAATACTCTTCATGCCAATGACCACCACACACACGTCAGCCAACTCCACAACCATCCGACTACATCATACCATACGCTCCTTACCTACATCGGCCTTACATGACCCCAATGAATGAGGCAAGGGTCTTATTTATACAACTAAAAATTAGTTGCACCCTCCAACTACCCAACACCTCATCATTTCCCTAATTACATTTCATATGCATTTAACTTACATTTTCATTTCATTTCTTAACTCACTACAAGACAAAAAAACTTATGACGGCATTTACATGACATTGTTGTATATAACTTAACATTACACATTATTACTTTATTACATTATGACTTTATAACTTCATTAAATATGTGCACACATTTTGTCAGAACACTTTGCATGCAACCACAAAATAACAACAAATGACAATACTTATTCACAAAATGCAAACATATCAATTTGCCTGCCTACATACCATAGCAATGATATTCCGCAATTGAAGGAATAGAAAATAATGAATGACAAGAAAAATTAACACAGCATTGCACAACGTAAGGAAACAAATATTCAAATCTAGAATGAAATAAAACTGCAGCAAATAACTGGAAATAGGCTTAGACAACCTTGCACATTCATCTACAACATCATTGCATTAGTTCATAGGTACATGCAATTACATGCACAACTCAACCATAAGCTTAGGCATGATAATGGCTGAATGGATGTCTTCTGATTATCTTCAGGTCTGCACATACATGTATCTCTCCGAATGCATATATGATTTGAATTTGTGAGGGGGTCTATTTATACAATTCCCTAGGAAGGGGGAGGTAGTTGCAACCCCAACTAACCTCTAACTAACTACCCTAACACATTACATGAATTCTTGAATTACATGTACATTCAATTACCCAAACATTTTAATTACATGTACATCTTAATTACACATACAACATTTCGTCAAACACTTTGTGCACATGTTACAAAACAACTCAAAATTACAAAACTATATACACAAACAAAATCGTATTTGTGTACTTGACTCCATATGCACTCCGTCAGTTAAGGTGGCGCTTGAGGTGGCACCACGTCAAAATTGGCTTCTACAAAATCTAAGATTACTGCACAACACATCTCGTTGTGGGTTGGGCCCAAAAACGGCCAAACCCCAAAATGTTATATGAAGTAAAGATATGGAGGAACTAGCAACCGAGGAGGAAAATCCTTAGTGGATCCAAGCACTGAAGCGTAACCCTTACTATAAATCAAATAATTTAAATTAACCAAGCCACTTAAGGAAGGCAAAGTCCTATAGCCACTTAGAGAGAGCGGAGTCTCTTGCGGTATACGTAATTGGATAATATGTTATTCGATGATGATATGAATAAACCATTCGATATATAAATAGATGAATAAAAAAATGAACGAACACGGCCATTGATGAGCCGACATATACTTTTGGTATCGTTACATGGCTCCCTCCCTTAAAAGCTTTGTCCTCAAAGCTTGACAAAACTGGAAAATACTCTCTGTCTCCCATGTAGCATCTTCTTCTGGAAGTCCCTGCCATTTAATTAGGAACTCTTGAATTTGGTGTATTCGATGATGGCGTACTCTAGATTGTAGTATTGTGGGCGTCATTTTCAAAGTTTCACGATTTTCAATGGTCAAAGAGTAGAAAAGACAATGGTCACTGGAACAGCAAGGGCAAATAGCTGCAAAAGTTGTCCCAAAAATTGCTGCAAAAGTTGTCACAAAAAAGTGCTGCAGAAATTGTCAAAAAAAGGTGCTACAAAAATTGTTGCAGAAATTGCTGCAAAAAAGTGGAAAATTTGTCGCCCAAAATGTGGTGCTGGTTTATTGCAAAATGCAAAATGTTGGTTTAACGGTCAACTTGTAAGTTTTTGAAATACCACAAATGTTCTTCTCAACGGACAACAAACACGCGGTGGACTTCGAGGACACGTTGGGGACACTGACAAGGACACAGGCTGGCAGACAGGATAACACGCAAGCGGCGGAATAACAAGACACGGAATGACATGACTGATGGCAGGGAAATGCGTGCACACGGACAAAGGACCAACGTGACCACTATATGGTGGTCAATAACGCATGTGTCCTTAGCGAATTTAAACGATGAAACGACCTCGGAGCGGACAATGTGGGATAAAAAATCCCAATGAAAAACTTGACACCACCCCTTGTTGGCGAATAAGAAAAAATTTAACGATTAAATTTTAGAAAAATTTGACGATATGCTCTTGCTCACGGATTTGTTTAGGGTTTTGATGGCCTGAAATAATTTTACGAATCTTATAAATTTGCTGCGAATTGGAATTTAAATTCTGCCGCTACTTATTCCGATGTCGGAGCGACATAAATCACAATGATCTTTGAGCATTGAATAGTATTTAGGACGCTGGAATGACGAAAACGTGAAACAATAGGAACGCAAAATAATTTAGCATTTTGACTACCGCGTGATTCTGACGCCTTCGTCTTCTGCCTAAGGCACCGGACTTACTTGTTACCAACCTATAGACCGTACGCTGGACTGATTGCCACACGTCTTATATTTTAATTGGCAAGAAATCAAATTTAGGAAATCGCTTCAAAAAAAAGTTAAAGTTCACTATGAGAGGATTATTTTTAATCATTTTCGTCCGAATGTAATATTTTCGCGGAACGCACACTTCCTGTGGCCAAATTAAAAAAAAAAAATCTTGTTTCTTGTTGCGTCAGTTCTCGAAACTTGGCACGTTGTCTTTGCTTGCCGGAATAATGGACGTCCTATGCGAAAGGAGGATTTGTTACTCCACGTTTCCTACAATTGCTTTGTAATATAGACGACAGTGAGGCAATCGTGTGGAGGAGCTAAAACCGCAAAACTAGAACCTGTTCTCACCACAATAATCCGCTGGGTAACTTTGAGAACTTCGGACTTTAAAATTGAAAGCCCTGACGAAGGTCGTCTTAGTTGCTACAGACGCAATTTTATGGATCGCTCAGTTTTTCTGATCGAAAAATTTATCTAATGGCTAGAGTCTCCAATTGTGGAGAAAAATTTCTGAGTTAGAAATTTCTGCGGTAGTGTGTACACGGCTTTTTGCTGGCAAACCTCAGTCAAATCCGTGTTATTTTGTTCCTTCCCTCTACGAATTTCCCTCTAAAAATTTCCTTGTAAGAATCGTGTTAAAAAAATTAAACTTTTGCAGTTAACTTCTGCTGAATCGTTCGAGTTGACCAATAAAATAAAATAAAATAAATTTGACCCCAGCAACCTGTGCCTGCGTGTTTCTACAATTGGCCACCCGAACGAACCTGTCCGAAAATGTGACTACCGCCTAGTCTAAAAGTCCTTTGTCTGGAAAAAATGTGCTAAAAAACGGATTTGAAATTTAAAAATGCTGCGGTTGATATTGTAACTGAGCTTGTTTGGAAATAATGCTACTGAAAACAGATTTGAAAATTGAAAAAAAAAAAAAATTGCATGATTTTTTATTTAGCCGAACGTTAGCAACTTAATAAAAAAGTGTGATATTTTTTATCGTTCAGCCACGTCCCTGCGCGGAATGAAATCAGCTACTTCCGACGTGCGCTAGATGGAATCTGCCCTTGGTCTGTTGAAGCAAGTGGGCAATGATTACACAAGTCGTTTGCCACTGGTTTGCTGCAACACGTATTCGAGGGAAGCACCAACCATCGAATTGATAAGACTTTTACAAATAATATCGCCGAATTTGCCTGAGTATGAATTTGCGAACTTTCAAAATTGGAAAAAAAATTGGATGTTACCACTTGAAACCTTCCGTATTAAGGACGAAAAACCTTCGCAAATCCAAATGTTTTAATTAGCACGGTGGATGTGAACCGAATAGGGTGAAAAAATTCCACAAAATAGTTGCACGAATTCCAGAAAATGTAATCAAATTAATTAGAATTATTCGCTGAAAAAAAAATTTGTGTGGATGCCGTAATTGGTGCAGTGCTTAAAATGACGTATGGCTTTCACAAATTTTATGAGGATTTCTTTGAACTGCGCAGCTCCAAATACGTTGCTTTGATACCACTTGAAGCGTAACGCTTACTATAAATCAAATAATTTAAATAAACCAAGCCACTTAAGGAGGGCAAAGTCCTATAGCCACTTAGAGAGGGCGGAGTCTCTTGTGGTATACGCAATTGGATAATATGTTATTCGATGATGATATGAATAAACCATTCGATATATAAATAGATGAATAAATAAATGAATGGACACGACCATTGATGAGCCAACGTATACTTTTGGTATCGTTACAAGCACCAACTCTAATCAATAATGAAGTGCAAATTAAAAGCAAAGACATCATCTTTGCCATTTGTCTTGAAAGAGCCAACATAGGATCTGACGATACATCTAGGAGAATGGTCAACAATAAGAGGGCCTGTTTGGACAATCTTGAGCAGGCATAAAGTTTAAACCGTCAAAATTTTCCTAACAACCATTGAAAAGGAACCAAGAGAAGTCGATAATACATTGCAATACAATTCCATTACCACTTAGATAAACAAAATATACAATGGGAA
The DNA here is from genome assembly GCA_028583015.1 of Wollemia nobilis. Lineage (NCBI taxonomy): Eukaryota > Viridiplantae > Streptophyta > Pinopsida > Araucariales > Araucariaceae > Wollemia > Wollemia nobilis. The sequence goes on from JAQPPZ010016361.1 coordinate 2,937,302, forward strand.
TAACTTACAATCACAAATGGATACACTGCACACATGACATGTATCCTACACAGCAACCATATGCAATACACTATACTCTGACGAACCGTCAACGACACACTTCAAACAACAACATGCACATACACACCCTTAGATATAGCCAGATAGATGGATGATAGATGATATGATTACTGATTACTCATGTATTCAGAAATGTAAGGGGTCTACTCATACTTTTCCTAGGAAAGAGGAGGTAGTTGCCAACTTTTGTAACTTCCTCATACCTAACCCTAACTACCCCAACACAAAACTTTTAATTAGCCAACATCTTAATTACACATATGCACATTTCGTCAAACACTTTGCATACAAACTACACAATGACAAAATTGTATTGATTAATTATGACATGTCAATTCGACTGCCTACATCTATCCCCTCCTTAGCCATGTCAGCATCCTTGACAACACAAGTTGAACACTGGGGATTAGAAGCACTAAACACTGGACTAGAATCTCTCATCATGCTCCTTTCGCTTTCTCTTGTTCCGGACCTATGGATAGGAACATAGTTGAGAAAGGCTGCAAAAAATCCTGATTTTTGCCGATTCCTGCCGTTGATGATCAAATCTTGATTTTTTGCTAAAAAAAAACTGTCGCGGCAGCATAGGTAGAGGAAACAACATAAATAACTTGTCTTTTTCATTTTGCTTTCCAAACTGGGGAGAAAGGTCTGCCTACTTGCTACCACACCAAACAAAACACTAAAGCGCATTTTAATAGTAATTTTTTGCAGTTTGAAGGAATCCCAATTTTCTTCCTTTTTTTTTTTTTGCCTATTTTTTACCATTTTTTGCAGATTCACAATTTTTTGCCGATTCCAATTTTCTCAACTGTTGATAGGAAAATGGGGATATAATATTATATTGTGTATGGATATTATGGATAGTTGGCATGGGCCACACATAACCCAAGGTTGATTATATTATAATATTATATTATAATAATGAGTGGGATGAGGGTTTAGGAAGATGGGTATATAAAGAAGGGATATTGTCATTGTAATCAAGCAATTCATATCAAGTATTCTCTTGTAACATCTTGGCTCATGGAGCAAATCTAGAGTAATTCCTTCCTTAAGGAGTATTATTGGTGTTGCCCTACCTTAAAGGTGTTATCTATCTTTGTCTCATTGTGTGGATTGTTACTATGGATAATTATTTGTGGATGGATGTGTTGTTATTTCAATATATGGTGAATGATTTATGCTAATGAGAATAAAGGTTCATAACAATTGGTATCAAAGCAATGATTCTAGCAAAGTGGGGATTGTGTTTTTGTGGATTGCAAAATTAGGGCAATTTTTTTCCAAAAAATGTCTCATTTTGCGAGATCCATATCTTTGCCTAAAGTTGTCTGATTGAGATGATTCTTGCGCCATTTTGTTCGGAATTTGAAGAGCTTTAAAATGAGTGGTCATATGAAGGAATTCGAGCAATATTGAGGGAGATATAATCCTGTGAAGTCAGTCATCTGGAACAAGGGCAATGTTAGGTCAATATTTTCCACAAAACGTCTCATTTTGCAGGAGCCATAACTTGGCGTAAATTTGTCCAATTCAAACGATTCTTATGTCATTTTGTTCGAAATTCAAAGAGCTTCAAAATGAGAGGCCATATGAAGGAAACCGAGCAATACTGAGGGAGATACGACCCAGTGAAGTCAGTCGTCTAGAACAAGGGCAGTGACGATTTTCAAATCGAGTTTTTCCAAAAAATTAAATTTGAAGATATTTGTCAGTTGGGGTAAGCAAATCAGTTGTAGTTTATTCTGTTTTGAAGAAAATTTGTAGATCTAATGGTTATAGAAAGGAGTAGATGAGACTTGAGAAATTTATTAAACACTAGCTGCTTGGGAAAATTCTTTTGGGGTTGAGGTCATGGAGTTGCCAATATTTACTAGAAAGTATGATAATGATGCTAGGGAATGGTGGAAAAAAAATTAAGTCTTTAAATTTTCCAGAATTGATATGGAAATATAAGTTTTCTGTTTCTTTGTGATGGGAAGCTTTATCTTGGTATTTGAACTTTGATCATCACCAAAAATTTACATACGCACGGGAAGAAATTAAAGTTGCATTCTTAAGAAAATGGGAATTTGAGAAAAAGGATAAAAATATAGATAGGCTCCAAGACAAACAAAAGGAATTAAAAAGAGAGTTAGAAAATTTCAAGAAATTAGTATAAGGAAAAGATATGGGTGATAGTGTGCAAGTTGAGGGAACCATCGCTCTGGTGACAAATAGGCCAAACAGTGTTCACAAGGATTTGTTTGAATCTAAAAAATATATTTTGCAAGTTCATGGCTACATTTAGAGAGAAAAGATTATTATTTCTATAAACCCTAGCAGCAAATATAATTTTATTAATATTGCTTTGGCTAAGAGGTTGCAGGTTCAAGCAACAAAAATCAAAGACATAAAGCTTGAGGGTGAGAATGTTAAGATTTTTGAAGATTTGAAGATCACCATGGATAAATATGTTTTACATTCAGATTTTTATGCTATTGAGATGGATGATGTGGATATTATTTTGGGTTATCCTTGGTTGGATTCCTTGGGTACTATTAACATTAATGTGCAAAAGAAGTTTATGAAGTTATGGTACAGGAAAAGAAGATAACACTGCAGGATATTTCTCAGCATAAGAAGCAAGAAGCAATTGTGGTAGGGGAACAAGTTAAGGAACCAACAGAAGAATCAAAAGTGGAATCTATAGAAGCAACAACAACAAAGTCCAAGGAAGCTTTGTTAGAAGCGCACAAGGATGCACCAAAAGAAGGGAACAAGAGAAGAACATGAGGAAGAATTTAAAAGAGAAGAACCAAATGTTGAAGAATCAAAGGTAACAGAACATTAGGTTAAGGTTGCAGCATATCGCCACCCACACCACCAGGAGCAGCAACAATCTTGGAGGCATGGCTTAGGGCATCAATATTATTATGGATCGACATGGAATCAGAAAGGCATCAAGTATGGCAATGTTTGGCAGAAAAAGCATAGTGATTTTGGATTTCAGAGTGGTGCAATAGCATCAAGGAACAATAGGACCAATCATTCGACATATCAGAGTAGAGCAGCAGACGCATGAAGACAACAAAGCAATTATGGATATTAAATGGCACAAGGGCAGCTTGGCATCATTGCAAACCACCACCAATCAAGATTTCACTTGGATGGAGGGATGATCAAGATTGGTACCAGTTGCTAACATTGCTTAGCAAATCATATTATTTAGTTTCTTCTTATGTTTCAAGGACGAAACATTTGTAAGGGGGTGGAATGTTAGGTACCTAGGGATAGGAATATGGGGATATAATATTATATTGTGTATGGGTATTATGGATAGTTGACATGGGCCACACATAACCCAAGGTTGATTATATTATAATATTATATTATAATAATGAGTGGGATAAGGGTTTAGGAAGATGGGTATATAAAGAAAGGATATTGTCATTGTAATCAAGCATTCATATCAAGTATTCTCTTGTAACAATCTTGGCTCGTAGAGCATATCTGGAGTAATTCTTTCCTTAAGGAGTATTATTGGTGTTGCCCTACCTTAAGGGTATATTATTTATCTTTGTCTCATTGCGTGGATTGTTACTATAGATAATTAATGTGTTGTTGTTGTAGCATATGATGAATGATTTATACTAATGAGACTAAGGGTTTTGTAACAAATTGGCATTACTTCAAATTGTTGCCAATAAAACATTATTTTCCAATTGCTCACTCCACTTCTTACAATCGGTCGTATCACCAACGTGCTGGCCAACGCCCATCACCACCTGTGGCAGGGGTCAAGGGGGTGAAAGCGCCCTTGCAGGGTCAAACAACTTCCCCTCAACTCCGAATAACCTCTCTCTAGCTCCAAACGACCTCTTCTTGGCCTCTGACGGCCCTGTCTTGGCCTTTGATGGCCCTATGGCCTCTGACAGACATCCCTTAGCCTCAGATGGCCCTCATCCTAGGTCAAATGGCCAACCTCCTAGGCCAAATGGCCCACCTCCCAAGTCAAATAGCCCACTTCCTGTGTCATATGGCCCTAGGCCAAACAGACCACTTCTTGGCACGAATGGCCCAACTTCTGGGTCAAACAACCCACCTCTTGGGTCAGACGGCCTTGGGCTAATCGCCCCACTTTCTACGTCTAACGGCATGCTCCTCATCCTGGATTACCTACTTCTCATATTAGACTATGCACTGCTTCTACTAGGCAGCCCTCTTCCCTTTCCTTCTTCCCTCGAATGACGCAATTGGCATTCCGTATAGTTTTGTCTTTTCACTGTACGACCTACTCCAACTGCCAGACGGCCTATTTCAAGGCCAGATGGTCAAGGTGTGGTCCAAACCACCCCCTCCTCAGGCCTAACAACCTAAGGGTTGTCTAGGAGCCTCTTGTTCCTTTCAGATGGCCATCGGATGGCCTTAACGGCCCTATCCCTTGGCTAAGAGGCTTTGGTGCCCATCTCAACTTCTCAATTAATTGGACTAAAGCCATGACAGCTTATAGCGCCACATTTGTTCATGGCGCCTACTCAAACACATAGAAGGAGATTTGGTACAAGTACCCCATGTCACCAACAAACATGGAACATACATAGAGGAGCGCACCCTGCATCAAGCTTCAAAGGCACAATTCCAGTCACCTAACTCTATTGCCCATCTATCCTAGTTGTCTTAAAGTTCATCAAGGACATGCTAGAAAAATAGAGTTCCCTCTATTGGGTCAAAATCATGGTCTATTGTTCAACTAGATCCAGATTTGATCTCAATCATCTCAGACATCCAAATGTTCATCCTAGATGCACTAGATGAATAGACTTTAGATCTGTTTGGCCTATTGCCCACACATGCCTCAACTTCATCCTATGCTCACTTCTTATACAGAAGGCTTCTTAGTACATCAACATCAGAGTCTTGGGATTGAAAAGTAAAAACAATGGGGACCATCACTTCCTAGCAAAGGGCAAATAATCTAAGTGCAAGGGGTAGCCCTATCCATAGATTGAAGGAAGCATATATTTCCATCCTAAACATTGGCATCAATACCAACTACTCAACATTTGTGGCATCCTTCAATGTTGGCACTAGCCAGCACCAGCAGCCAGTGTCAGCACCATTTTCAGTGTTTGCATTAGCAGCAGCTGCTCAGCGTTAATACCATCCTTTAGCATTGGCACCAATGCCATACTCTGTTTGTAATAACAGCAACTGCCAGCAACAATGCCATCTTCAACTTTGGCACTAGCACCAACTGCCTACATCGATGTCAGCATCAGCTAGCATTGGAGCCAACGTCCCGCATGGGCGTTCACACCATTTTTAGTTGTCACTAGTACAAAGATAACATGTATTTTGTAATTGTCATGATAGTGACATCTCGACCTGAAAGGTTGGTGGTTAATGCCAAAATCATTTAACCCTCAACTATAGTTGGAAGACGAATTGTTTCACAATTATAGAGTCATAAGCTACAGTTGCAAGATGAATCGATCCATCTTCCAATGTTGTCTCTGCCCATTCTTTTATATCCTCTGGTGCAAGGAGGTTGTTTTGGACTCGATCAAGGCATTAAGGAGGAAGAAGTCATAAATAGGCGAAGTAAATATTGAACACCAGTCCACATCTCACCAATGAGATTAGCAATTGCATTCGCATGCCAGAGTTGTGACCAGGGCCACTACATCTCTACATAGGGATCTAACTAGCACCATCACATTCTTTCTCAAGAATACAGCCTATGTTACTACATCTTTACACAAGGATTTGGCCATTGTCCTCTCGCATCCCTTCTCAAGGATTTGGCTTATAACTTAGGGCAATTATCTCTATCTCCTTTGCAGAGAGTCGTATCATTCTCTTGTAATACAAGAGTTTTTATTCTCATGGGTATCTGAGTGTAATTATTTTTGAATGTATGCATTTTGTATATTTGTGTTGTGCATAATGTATTCTACCATAACGCTTTCTTTGTATTCTGTTAGTTCCAAGTCAAACACCCCTGGGCGTCAACGTCATATGTTTTGTTTATATATCTCCTTGCCTTGTCATCTACTTTGGGTAGTCCCTCACTCAACGCCTAACAATGGACCTTGGCATAAATGTCTTTATACAGAGAAAACCATCTCTTGGTGCCATAGTCACCCTCAACACCATAGTCTCTGTGACCATTCAAGTCCTCATAGAAATTTTATCCTCACAATGAACCACACTACTAACCCCTAGAGGAGACCAGTAGGCGGTTGGCAACTGCCCAACTACCACCTAACTACACGTACACATCAAAAATGAAAATACCCCATAACATTACATTATCACAAACACATATTGCCACGAACACACAAAACACTATGGAACAACACTTACAAATGTCAATACTCTTTACATGTACAATACCACTTTGTATATGAATTCACACATGATACATTCATATGCCCCTGTGTTCAGAGAAACATGCACTCATGTGGATGCATCAAATCGTCTGCCTACACTACCCCTTGTGGATACACCCGAGCCCAAAAATCAACCACATAAAATCTCAATAAAAACAACAGCAAAGAAAACATTGCATAATAATATTTAGATCAGATACGATAATTTCATTGTCCAAGATGGCCAAATTAGGCTAATAGAACTCATTAAAAAGAGTTGTTACAATGCAATGTAGTAATCCAAAGGTACTACAAAAATAAGCTAAACTAGAGTAAGGAAAGCATAAACTATAGTAAAGTAAAGAATCACTATCCTAAACCATATGACAGACCTCACCTCTCTGGTGGAATAATACTTAACTCTAATTCACCTCTACAGTGAATCATACTTAGCGCCACCATGATGAATAGAATAATACTTGTGTCAAAGAGAACATCTGTATATAATATCAACAATCACATATATGTTTGACTCTAGAGCATACTTTAGAGTATCTTCCCTAAAGTATATAGGTTCTAAATATTTAGCATTCATTTAAATATAGTTGCACCAACTTTACTATTTGAGAGGAAATCAGTTTTGTTGTGAGAGCATATAGGGAATTGTTTAGAGTGTTTCTAAACATAGTAGGAGCAAGTAAGATCTCCATAATAGTAGAGATTTCAAACCGATTGGAGTGCTATAAAAGCATTGTAGTTCTTATGATTATTAATCTAATGAGTCTATTTTCTCATTTTGGTATCAGATCAGGTTTGCTCAGACGGATCAAAACCTGTGGAGAGTGGCGTGAAGAGATCTGAAGCACGCACTTTGTCAGAGAAACTCAAGTGGCCAGCACTCAACAGAGTTGCAAGGAAGAGCTCGATTAAATCATTCATATCTCACGCATCCTGAGGTATTTTCTAATGAAATTTTGAGGGTTTTTAGATAATTGCATCAAGAGGACGCAATCAAAATTTCAGGTAATTTGGAGCTCATTTGCTAATTTTATTAGCATTTTGAGTTTTGCAATAAAATGGTTGTATAAGGTGGAAGATAGGGTATTTGCTTCTAAAATTTTGGGAGAAATATTATTTAGATAAAATCATCATTCAAACAAAATTTCAGGTCGTTTGGATCTGTATTGATCGATTTGTGTGAATATTGATTTTTTCTTCAAAAAATCCTAGATCCATAATTGTGATAAAAAGGGAAAAAGTAAATGATCACATATTTTTCACCTTTGCGAATTTTCTTCTAAAATTTAGAGGGTTTTCATATTATTGTCTCGGGAATACAGAGTTTAATTTTCAGAAATTTTGGAGCTGTATGGATTGATTTATGTGAAAAACATTGAGGTTGTCTCAAAAAACACTCTAAGATCTAGAAAGGGCAAAAGTAAATTGATCACATATTTCTCATTTGTGTGAATTTGCTTCTGAAATTTAGTGGATTTTTAGATACGTATATCAGAAGTCTACAGTAAAAATTTCAGTTTGTTTCAATCAATATTGGCCGATTTATGATAAATTTGGTGCTTGAGATTTTGGTAAATAAAAAAGAAGCATGTATTTTTGCAATCAGAGGTTAATTATGAGAGATTGACTTAACAGGTTGAGTCAATTGAGTAAAAGAAGATCTACTGCTGCTCTTTATTGCAAAAATATTGTATTAGAAGCTATCTACATTATTCCAAAGTTTTGTTGATTAGCATCAATGGCTGCCAATAACAATCTTCCCATTCCTGAATTTAATGGGTTAGATTATGAGTATTGGTCTATCAAGATGAAGACCTTACTCATAGGCAAGGGGTTATGGGATATTGTAGAAGAAGGCTACAATGAACCTGCAGATTGGACCACCTTGAGTGCAGCTGATAGAACCAATAAAAAGGATGCCCAAAAGAAAAACTCATTTGCTCTCTACCATCTCCAAGCAGCTTTGGAGAAAAGCATCTTTCCAAGGATTGCTTCTTGTTCAACAGCCCTAGAAGCATGGACAGCCTTGAGAGATAGCTATCAAGGGAGCAATCAAGTGAAGCAAGTGAGGCTTCAAACCTTGAAGAGAGATTTTGAGAATCTCAAAATGCAAGATGATGAAAAAGTAGGTGATTATTGTGTTAGAGTGAAAGCCATTGTAAACAAAATGCAAACCCTTGGAGAAGACATCAAAACTGAAGTAGTGGTGAAGAAAGTGTTGAGAACACTTCTTCATAAATGGAACCATATTGCTATCATTATTGAAGAGTCTAAAGATTTATCTACTCTAACTTTTGATGCTCTTATTGGTTCTTTGATGTCTCATGAAGAAAGACTACAGGGTTCTACATCAACAAGCTATGGAGGTGATGACAAAGCATTCTCATCCAAGGAGGGTGAGCCTCAAGGAAGAGGACAAGGAAGAGGACAAAGGAGAGGCAAAGGAAGAGGTAGCTCAAGAGGTGGCAACCAAGGCAGAGGAAGAGGAGGTGACAAATCAAAGAAAGCTTGTTACAATTGTGGTAAGCTTGGTCACTTTGCTAAAGATTGTTGGTCCAAGACTTCTCAAGAAGGGAGAGGTCAATATGGAAACTATGGAGAAGAGGAAGGAACTTCTTCAAATCTGTTCCTTACTTATGGAAAATCAGATCAAAATCTTGATGAAACTTGGATTTTGGATACTGGTTGTTCCAATCATATGAGTGGCAAAGAAGAGCTTTTTGCTACAATGGATTCCACCTACAAGTCAAAGATCAAATTGGGAGATGACAAAGCACTACAAGTTGAAGGCATGGGAGCCATGGAGGTTCCAACAAAAGAAGGCACAAAGAAGGTAAACAACATCTATTACACCCCCAAACTCCAACATAATTTGCTTAGTGTTGGACAAATAATGGAAAAAAACTACAAGCTTGTTTTTGAAGATGGAAAATGTGTAATTTTTGACAAAAACAATTGTAATAGAGTTGTTACACAAGTGCCTATGTCAAAGAATAGGTTGTTTCCTCTTAACTTTGGGGAACAAGGAGGTGCCCAACTTGCTAATGTGGCCATAGAAAATCCAAGTGTGCTTTGGCACTTGAGATATGGTCATCTTAACTTTGCAAGCTTGAAGTTGTTGACTTCTCAAGCTATGGTATGTGGATTGCCAAAAGTTGAAGAGCACAAGGAGGTGTGTGAAGGATGTGTTTTGGGAAAACACTCAAGAACCAAGTTTCCAAGAGGACAAGCATGGAGAGCAAGCCATCCACTACAACTGGTACATTCGGACATTTGTGGTCCAATGCATACCAAAAGTTTGGGTAACAATTCTTACTTTCTCACTTTCATTGATGATTTCTCTAGAATGTGTTGGATTTATTTTTTGAAAACTAAGGATGAAGCTTTTGAATGTTTCAAGGATTTCAAAAATAATGTAGAGAATCAAAGTGAGTATGTTGTAAAGAGATTAAGGACTGATAGAGGAGGGGAGTTTTGTTCAAATGCATTTCTAAAATATTGTAAATATTGTGGGATCAAAAGGCAATTCACCACTACCTACACCCCACAACAAAATGGTGTGGCTGAAAGAAAGAACCACACTATTGTAGAAATGGCAAGATCAATGCTTCAAACAAAGAAGCTCAGTAACATGTATTGGGCTGATGCTGTTAGAACAAGTGTTTACATTTTAAATAGGAGTCCTACATCTAGTTTAGATGGAATAACTCCATATGAAGGATGGTATGGCAAAAAGCCAAATGTAAAACACTTCAAAGTTTTTGGTTGCCTTGCATATGCTCATATTCCTGATGAGATAAGAAAGAAACTTGATCCCAAAAGTCAAGCATGTATTTTCATTGGGTATTGTGAAACTTCAAAGGCATATAGGCTCTACAATCCAAAAACACACAAAATTATAATCTCCAGAGATGTAATTTTTGATGAAGGGGGAGAATGGGGTCATCAAAAAAAATTGTTGATGATGGATCTCATGATGCAAGTTCCTCTCAAGTGCAGCAAGTGCAGCCCAAAAACAGCAAAGGAAGTCCTCCTCCAAGCCCAAGCATGAGTACTACTTCAAGTACAACAGATGCTACTCCAAGTCCTTCTCCACAAAGATCAGCAAGTTCTTCTCCAATGGATGTAGATTCACCATCAAGAGGTAAGAGAACACTTCAGCACCATCCTTCTTTTCAAATGTTGGATAAGAATTTCCAAAAAAGGTACACTAGAAGCCAAGCTAGTGAGATGAATGCAGTTTTGAAAAGACTTGAAAATTTGCACATGTATGGTGATGATGACTCCCAAGAGCCTAAGGGAGATGTTGTATACTATGCTTTAATGACTAGTGTAGAGCTAGAGCCATCTAGTTATGAAAAAGCATGCACTCATGATGTATGGCAACATGCCATGAAAGAGGAAATGACCTCTATAAAAAAGAATGATACTTGGGAGCTAGTGGAGATTCCTAAAGGCAAGAAATGTGTTGGATGTAAATGGGTCTACAAGACCAAGTTCAATGCTGATGGGAGCATTGAAAGACACAAGGCAAGGCTAGTAGCAAAAGGGTTTACTCAAAAGTATGGAATTGACTATGAGGAGACCTTTGCTCCTGTTGCTAGACAGGAGACCATCAGATTAGTACTTTCTTTGGCTGCCCACAAAGGGTGGAAAATTCAACACATGGATGTTAAGAGTGTCTTTCTCAATGGGTACTTGAATGAAGATGTTTTTGTGCAACAACCTCAAGGATTTGAAGAACAAGGTAAGGAGCACCTTGTCTACAAATTGAAGAAAGCATTGTAAGGCCTCAAGCAAGCACCAAGGGCATGGTACTCACGCATTGATGGCTACTTTCAGAAGTATGGACTCACTCGGAGCAAAAGTGAACCTACTCTCTACTACATGAAATAAGGTAAAGACATTCTCAAACCTCAAGGATTTGAAGAACAGGATAAGGGGCACCTTGTCTACAAATTGAAGAAAGCATTGTAAGGCCTCAAGCAAGCACCAAGGGCATGGTACTCACGCATTGATGGCTACTTTCAGAAGTATGGATTCACTCGGAGCAAAAGTGAACCTACTCTATACTACATGAAACAAGGTAAAGACATTCTCATTGTATGTTTATATGTGGATGTAATATTCATGGGTAGTAGTGCTAATATGAATAAGGAGTTCAAACACTCCATGATGAAAGAATTTGAAATGAAAGATCTAGGCTTGATGCATTATTTCCTAGGCATGGAAGTACATCAAACAGGTAAAGGGATCTTCATATGTCAACACAAATATGCTCAAGATATGATAAAGAAATTTGCTATGGAGCAATGCAAGTCTGTTGCAACTCCAACGGGTCATGGGATCCAATTGAGCAAAGAAGATGGAGCACCAAAAGTTGACATGACCACTTACAGGAGCATGGTTGGAAGTCTAATGTTCCTCACCAACACAAGGCTGGATATTCAATATGCAGTTTCTCTTGTTTCAAGATATATGGCTGATCCATATGAACTTCATCTACAAGCAACTAAAAGAATTTTGAGATATGTAAAGGGTACATTGGATTTTGGGATCCATTACCACAAATGTAATTCTGTAAAATTAGTTGGCTTTAGTGATAGTGATTGGGGCAGCAATATAGATGATAGAAAATCTACTTCAAGAAATTGTTTTAGTCTTGGGTCTGGACTAATTACATGGAGTTCCAAAAAGCAGACTGTTGTAGCATTATCATCTACTGAAGCTGAGTACATAGCAATCACAAATGCTAGTACCCAAGCTTTATGGTTGAGAAAAGTTCTTGAAGAAATAGGAGAAAGACAAAGTGGTCCTACCAGATTGTACTGTGACAATATGAGTGTCATCCAATTGGCACATAATCCTATCCACCACAACAGGTCAAAGCACTTTGACATGAAGTATCACTTCATTCGAGACATGGTGGAGAAACAGGTGATTGAGCTACGACATTGCAGCACTTTGGACAACATAGCGGACATCTTCACCAAAGGAGTTGCGAAAGCTCAGTATATAAAGCTGAGAGACTGTCTAGTCAGTCCTCTCAACTTTAAGGGGGAGAATGTTGGACTCTAGAGCATACTTTAGAGTATCTTCCCTAAAGTATATAGGTTCTAAATATTTAGCATTCATTTAAATATAGTTGCACCAACTTTACTATTTGAGAGGAAATTAGTTTTGTTGTGAGAGCATATAGGGAATTGTTTAGAGTGTTTCTAAACATAGTAGGAGCAAGTAAGATCTCCATAATAGTAGAGATTTCAAACTGATTGGAGTGCTATAAAAGCATTGTAGTTCTTATGATTATTAATCTAATGAGTCTATTTTCTCAATATACAAGTAGTATAAGCGCTTACCTTGAATATGCTTTCAATCTTAGTGGATGAATACCACTAATTTTCCTTTATTTCCGTTCCTTCTCCTATTTATTTCTGAAATTTTTTAATTTTCCAATCTTAAGATAAATAATCACAATACTCGACCAGAGTATATGGCAATAGTAATCATGCCGCCATAGTAAGGGTAGAAAAGATAATAAAATAAAGCATACATTCTGATATCATTGTTCTCACACCACTTTTTTTGTAATCTTCAGGCAATCATTTATGAAAAACATCCAACTTCTTTATTTATTTATTATTTTACTATTATTATTCAATTAAAAAATGAATAAATAGTTATTGATACTCATAGACACAAGAATAATTTTATAATGATGATATTAACGGCAAAATAAAAATAAAACCATGAAAAAATCTCGTTTATGAAAGTCATCCAATAAATTAGAATTACAAAGTCAAGTTTAAAAGGCCCTACCTCGCTGGATACTTCTCAGAAACCTAAGGTGAGTAATCATTTTTGTGGTACTAAAAGCTAGGAATCCAAATGAGTAGTTGTTTTCTAAATATAACTAGATTATAAAGAGACATGTCTTCTAGAATAAAGTGACATTTTCTTCATAAGCTTTCTCCCAAATTATTTATCGTATTATAAAATAGTTGCTTTTCGTTAGTTTATTATTAGTAAAGCTCTTAAATATAAAATTTCATTCTTTTTACGCTTAGGAGTAACAACATAAATAGAAATATCAAGAATAATAATTTAATAAATTTAATTACAATTAATGATAGTAATAATAATACTAAGAATGGGACTATCATTGCATTTATATTAGTCATTTTCCAATGACTTCTATTTTATAAGCAGTCATTAATTTCTAAGACATTATAATTCTCATTTATTTTTTAGTAATAATTATAATTGATGGGAACCCATAAAGCACACAAGTACCTCAAGCAATGCAAATAAAATTATTAATTCTCCGATATTTAATTTTGGCATTGGCAAGGGTAGTGAAACTGAACAGTGACACAGCTATATGAGTTAAAGCCTTACATTCCTCGGTTAACATCTGTGATAAAAGAAAAACCTCACAGAATCATTGATCAAAACAGAAATTTTCTCTTTCTGAATGGATGGTAAACTAGAGAGAAATCCACTCTCGCTCTCAATTGCATACTTAAGTACTCAAAATGTTGTAACATAGATGGATGACTGTCTCACATAAAGTAAAAGAAAGCCCCTCTCACTGTCAATTGCAACCTTAAGTAGTGAAAATGAACAGTGACACAGCTATATGAGTTAAAGCCTTACATTCCTCGGTTAACATCTGTGATAAAAGCAAAACCTCACAGAATCATTGATCAAAACAGAAATTTTCTCTTTCTGAATGGATGGTAAACTAGAGAGAAATCCCCTCTCGCTCTCAATTGCATACTTAAGTACTCAAAATGTTGTAACATAGATGGATGACTGTCTCACATAAAGTAAAAGAAAGCCCCTCTCACTCTCAATTGCAACCTTAAGTACTTAAATTGTTACAACATGGATGAATGAGTCTCTCACAAAACTGTGTTGAAGATTGGAAACACTCAAGAGAACAACCTCAACCACATGAGAATGATAAATGTTTACAGGAACATGTTACAAAACAAAAAAATTATATGAATGGGTAGTTAAAGCAGTTAAAACTTCAATCCATTACATCATTAGTTTTCTGCCTGAAATTAGAATTGCAAAGCGTACAAAACTTTGGCAACACCTAACTTCTAGCATCAAATGGACTTGCTGTCAAAGAGGAACTGAGGGGATGCAAAATCAAGATCTTGATATTTGAGGTCACATGAAGTTGGTCATCAGTAGCATTGGCATGCATACTGAGTTTCACAATATTCCAGTCGGCCCAAGAAGACTTTCATGTTCGAACTGTAAGTAAATAAAGAAGAGATTTTTGGCATTGCTAAAAAGCTTAGTTTTGTAATCGTTCCTTTTCCAACTGAGGTTGTCAAGTCAGGGGTAACTTTGTGTAGATCATGTTATAAATTTACAAATAGAAAATTATTCCATAAAGCGTGGAAATATGTTGAATATTACTTCATTACCTTGTAAAATGTGCATTACAAATTACCGATATAAGATACATACACATCTACATAGATATATAGCTACAGCCTGAAGTTAGAATAGGGAAGGAGCTGAACAAGAAAAAAAAACACTTGGATGAGACAAAATGTCAAATGGAATAAGTAGGGTATGATTTAATAGAATGCCCAAACAACAACAAAGATATAAAACTTTATATAAGGGAAAATTTCAGGGTTGCAATGCGGAAAAAAGAGTTAGGAAAGAAGAATGCACACTATCAAAAAGCATGTATAGATTTACCGCTTCCCCTGCACAACCAAAAAAAAAACATATATAGATGCGAATATCAAACAGAAAGCAAAGGTTGCTTATAGCCCAACTTAGGACTAGCTCACATCAACTCAGATGTCAGAGAAATAGATGGAAGAGACCTAACGACAAAGACAAATGGAAAGAAAGAATATGTACCTATTGCACTTCAGAGGCAGTGAAAAGAGAAACACACTTTATCTTGGAATGCAAAGCTTATAATGATATTTGGGATAGTTAGCCTGATATGTTAGCAGTGGATTCTATATCTGAATTGTTTAAAGAAATGAGAAGAAGCTAGGAAAATTTATCAGCAAGATTAGTAATAAAAGATCAGTTCTTCAGAAAGAGAGAATGAAAGCTGAACTTTGATTTTTCACATAGCCTTGTTTCATTTTAAAGAAACAAGATAACATGTTGTGTTTGATAACAAATCTTTGTTGTGCCATAGGTTGTTTGGCCTCACAGTCGTTAAAGCAAACCTATAAATGACACTTTAAAATATGGACAGGCCTGTTTGGTAAAAGCAATCAGTTTATGACTTTCGGACAAAAGCCAACTTTATGACAACTGATCCTAAGAAAAGAAGTGATCCACTATAGTAAAAGTGATCCGTGAGTTGCTTTTTGCCAATAAGCCCTACTTTATACAAGATAAAATAATATTTATAAATGGCATAATTAGGACTATTGTACCATTATCGCATGTCCAATGGTCCCTATTAGAGCCAACATTGTCAGCATGTTTCCTGCAATTCTTGATACGATCTTAAGCTTGTATGCTCTAATGCCAGCACACCATGACATCACAGGAAAACAGATAGCCAATTACTTCCTCTATTTGGGGTCCTCATAGAGAATCCCATAATGCCTAGCACATCATGATGGGTCCTTGTTGACAAGCTTAGAGAAAATTAAAAAAGATCAGAATTGTTTTAAAGTTTTGAATAATTTTGGCAAGTTTGATAGCAAATAACATGCCTAGAAGCCTACAGATTCAAGATAATTAACTATTACTGAAATTGCAAAGTTAAAGGCCAAAACTATGTAAACACATTCAATTCTTTCTGGAACCATGTTATGCAATTAGATAATCAAACGTATCTCTCATAAGTTGAGTGCCTATTAACAATTATTCTAATGGATTAGAAAAGTAATGAGACCATTAATGTAAACATACCCGTCCTCGATGCTTTCTAGATCCAAATCATCAAGAATTTTTGCCAGCTGCTGTTGACAGTCTGCAGTTGTTTGCACAATTTGCTTTTGTACTTCTGTCAAAGGAGTGCTTTGCATCAATTTTCGAGTAAACATAAGTCCATACAATGGATTTCTCATTTCCTGCCGAACATATGCCAATTCCTTAAGCCTAGAGGTAGCTGCTTGTTCTGACATGCGCTGAACCCGCAATGCTTGTTGAAGCTCCAGACTCGTAACATGCAAAAAGCAGAATACTCCGGCTATTCTTCCCTCTGCATCTGTTCTTTTATTTGCAGACAGCAAAGCTTCTATACTATTACCATGGCGATCAAAATAGGCAAAAGGAAACTTTTCAGTGTCTTGCCCTGCCATTGCACTATTAAGCACAATCCTAAGCTTTGTCAATGCATCCTGGCCTTTGAGTCGACAACATATTGGATGAATGCCAAAAACCTCTCCCACAAGCATTTTACCAATTACCTCCTCCCTTTGCCATCCTGACGATTTTTCCATTGCTGCATTCCACTCAGAGCAGCATCCATATTCATCTGTCCCAAAGATCGGAGGTATTAGAGGATTGGGGTTCTGAACTATGGCTTTGTAATCACCTTGAATACGAGTAAACTTGTCCATGGCTACCTTTAGATGTGTCACATCTTGGGCAACAAAACACACTCCTACCACATTTTCTTTCAGGTCCCTACTTGAGCATGCATTGACAATCAAAATGACTGGTCTTTTATCCTCCTGTGTGCCAAAAGTTTTTAGTTTGATTTCAACATTTTGTTCTTCTTCCCCTGTAGTAAAAAGCACAGCTGTAATATGTACTTGATTCCAGACTTGCATAGGAAGGCATTCAGAAACACAGACAACAAAACAACTTTATTCTTAAAATGTGAGATTCGTTGACATTGCAAAAGGATCAAAGTGTAATGAGCTCAAATACTGCAGGGGAAAGAAGATATAGTTTTTAGGAAGAAAATAAAAAAGTACAGCTAAGACAAGGAAGAAGCAAGTAAAGTTGAAGAATAAAGAATTTACAGATGGAAAATAAAGTAAGTTTAGTTAAAAATATAGAAAGTGCACTTCTGGAAAAATATAATAACTGCAGGTGTAAACTATATAAAGTAATGTTAAAATTATAAATCAAGTAAAGCTGGAGATATCAAGCAAGAAGAGAATAAGGCACTCCATAGTCTATAAATATGAAGCACTTGATAAATTAGGGGTATTTTTTGCAAACAGCAAATTGGTATTCCCACAGGAGAGGAATGAAGATTGGTTGTCCACCTGCAAACTTGTGCTATTCTGTTTATTAACTGTAAGCAGGATAGACTTCCTTTGCTTTTTTAATGGGAATTTATTTTTCAGATCTGTTTTATTGTGTACATTGATCTCAACATTTATAAGAAAAATTCTGTGTTATGACTGTATGATTCAGTTCAGAATTTCTGTGTTATGACTGTATGATTCAGTTCAGAATTCAGATTTCAGATTTTTGAGTTTTTCTTAATCAGCTTAAGCGACTTTCAGTTTCAAATCTCCTACGTTCATAACACAAAGGACCCAAAAGAGAATTCAAGAAACACATGAGTGTTAAGTGACTGGCGAAAATGAATTTTTAGCGCATTTTATCACCTTGTAAAGCCAAGTTGAGCATCCTTTTGACAGTTTGAATGGAGTCGTCCTCAACAAGATCTAGTAAAGGTTTCCCAATAACTTGATCAACAGACTTCGCCGTAAGTTCAGCCGCTTTAGTATTCCACCCATTTATGAGCCCATAAGCGTCAACTGCCAAAATCGGCACAGGTGCAGTTTCAATCAGCCGCACCATCTCGTTTGTGACGGCACTCAATTCATCCATCCCTTGAAGCTTCAGGTCATGAAGGCGGGCATGTATCATGGCTTTGGTGTCATTGTCATCGACTTCCTGAAAGGAGCCCCTCAGAATGAGCTGCAGAGAATGAATGGCATCCATTTCCACGTCTTCCCAAGGAAGGCTTCTCCTCTTAACCACTTCCAGAAATGCCTTAAATGAAGACCTTGGGTGCATTCTTCTGGCATCGTCTCTATCGGCCGGGTCGTGTTTGGCACCGCCCCATTTTATTTCCTTGGCAGTGTGAGACCTGAACCAGAATAAGAAGTCTTTGGAAGCGATGCGCGCAGCAGCCAATCCGCAAACAGCATCACCAAGAGATGTGGCACCCAGGTATCCTGCCTCTGCCAGGCTGTCCGTGCTCAATCCAGTGGAATCCTTGTGCTGCTCCAGAAGCCAATCTGCAATGTCCTGAATCTGAGCCTCACTGGGAGTCGTTCCCAAACGCCAAATCTGTTTCCCATACAAAAGGGCGGCCCCGTCACATTTCACAAGATCCATTATATTGGGCGTCTGGGTCACAATTCCAACCGGCGCATCCCTTAGAAGCATATCACACAGCACAGTTTGAGTCCGTAACATATGCTTCTCCCTCAATTGCGCCGCCAGCTCCACCTCCTTGTTTAGCTGAATCCCAAACACTTGCATCAAAAATTCACATGCATACCTCAAAGGAAATGGCACAAACAGTGGACTCGTGTGGTGGCAAACGACAAGCCCCCATAGCCTTCTCCCCCCTTTCTGTCCACTCCCACTCGCCTCCTCATCGTTCACGTTGTCGTTCTCGTTAATAGTCACCGCCATGACGAACGATGCAATGGAACCCATGTTGGCCATGTACTGCGTATGACAGCCATGGGGAGCCCTTAACGTGGACCCACTCAAGCTCAAAGGTTGTGCCAACCTCTTGTCCTGGATAACTTTTACAGGATCCGCCCTACAATCACAGATCATTCTCACTTTGTTCTTCATAAATAAAAACCGGGAAGCCTGGGGTACATCCGTCGCCGGATAGTGGAGCCCCAAATAAGGCTCGAGGTCCGCTCTTCTGATCTCCGCAACCACCTCCCCATGGTCGTCGTCGTGGAATTTATAAGTCATTACCCTGTCATATCGAGTCAGTTCTCGAACCTCCTGAACAACAATGTCGCACAGTAATCCGATATCCCCCCCTGGGAGAGACTGCAGGCGCGATATTGCCTTGGCGGCCAGCTTATACGACTGCAATGTCCCAGCCGCTGAAACCTCAATCTCCACGCCTCCACCCCACGGCGACTTTACTGGTTCCAGGTCTATCACCAGCCCCACCTCTACTCTATGCAGAATTGCATACAGCGCCTTACCGGATGTTTTGCAGTGCACCAAAATTGGATTCAGAAGGTGCACGTCCACGAACCGTGCGGCTCTCTGTAGGGCAACTCCACTTGCAGGCCTGAACAGCGTGCGTGCGTCCATGCCCATTCTGATCATATCCCCTTCCTCTTTGCTGGAATTTGGAGTCGGAACCCGCAATGCATCGCAGGAAGAGACATCTAGCATTTCTGCGGCATTCTCGCTGTACCCCAGCACAGCAAAGGTGTCCTCCTCAACAACAAGCAAGCAGCCAAAGGGCTGAATAAGCCCGCTCCTCTGCATCCGTTGGAGGTAAGCGCTCACTGCCCCACTGCATTCTCCACTCACACTCCCTTCTACAGACTTTGAGTAGTCGAACGACTGCCCGGACTCCTCGAACTGTTGATGAAGCCTCGCATCTACTGTTGTTTGCACAATTCTCCTCGCTGATCTGTTCACCGAGCTGCTCGAAGCCGAAGACAGTCCTCCCCCTCCCTCTCCCTTCGCCATTTTCTTCAACTACTTCTATTCTCCGTTTATTCATTTCATGGACACCTACACCCTCCCTCTTCTCTTCTGCATGGCATGTCATGTAAACAATTTGCTTACATTCTTCGTTCTTCCTCCTTCATCCGTTGTCTGTTCTTATGGAATGTACCTACTGCCGATTCTCTGCCAACGTCTTCTCGTCCTCTGGAAGAGGCAACGGGAGAAGAGAGAGAGGGGAAATCGACAGAATCGTTGCACCTGTGGATATGATTTCTTCTTCTCGTACCACTGTGATGACGTACGCACCCATTCAGTTAGAAAGATTATATTGTTTCGAAAGACGTGTCATATTTATTCAAAGAGACCTGTGAGCACAGGGATCAGAATCCTTTCCGTAAGGACAGGACAGTCTAATGGTGATTTTTTTTGTGGAGATATTTAGGTTAAACCACAATCTATCTAAAAAAAGGAAAAGTTGGAAGGTAGTATTGGGGTTGGAATCTTTCAGTAGGACTTTCCAACTAATTGAGGGTTGGAATTTCAAAAAAACAATTTATCGATGGTAGTATTTTTGTTATTGAGAGTCTAATAAATAAATTTGTAAATATAAACACGAATGAGTTTATAGAATAATAATGGATTTTTAACCTCCAAAGGCTAGGTGGTTAGGTGGATTGGTAAGTGCAGGAGTAGCTAGACACTTATCAAGAAGAGACTAGGTTCAAACCTTGGGGGAAGCCAACTTTTTGCAAAGTAGTAATTTTGTGAGTGTGCGTTAGATCGATGACAATGGTATGAACCTCGAGCGATCAGTGGTCCTAATCTCATGCTATGACGATGGCTTCCCCCATCGATGACGATGGTACGACGTGGTCCTAATCTTACACTATAGATCGATGATGATGGTATGAACCCCGAGCGATCGATGGTTCTAATCTCATGCCAAGTCAATAAGAACGAGACGGACAGGTTTGTTGGGAGCAGTGGTTTGAACCTCGCGCTTGTCAATTACTAAAAATAGTGGTTGTAACTAACTCTCCTATATAATTAAAAAATAATAATAATTTTTTAAAAAATACAATTAATTTCATAAACCATTATATATTTGGGAAGGTACCAATTTATTATGATATTAATATATTCAAATGTCGATTGGCATTTGGTGTAATGGCATTGCCTAGTTATTATCATCCATGTGGTTGTGAGGTTGATTCCTCTTGTGTTTGCTCGAACGAATTGATATTTGTAAATATTTGTAAATGATGTTCAATATAAAAATATATATATTCAAATTGGTTAGTTTTGGTATAAAACCCCAGGAATGTTAAGAAAATGTCACGTTGCTCGGATATTATTTATTCTTTAACACAATTTAAAGAATAAGTTGGAGATTGATTTTCCTTGCCACCATTTTATTAGAAGATTTATATTTAAGTTGGTTTGTTATGGGAAATATATTTAAACTGATTCGTTTTAGGACTAGACCTCTCTAATAGGAATGTTAAGAAACTAGCATGTTGCTCGGATATTATTTATTCTTTAACATAGTTCGATAATGTCTGATAGGAATGTTAAGAAAGTAGTATGTTGTTCGAATATTATTTATTCTTTAACATAGTTCGACTTCCATTATCGGATACTATTTGCATTTATAGTTTGAAAGATGAGTAGACACTTAGTTTACATCAGTTGGAGTTTAATCAGAATGTAACGTGAGATTATATCCAGAATGGAGCCCTTTTTAAAAAGGAAAAGAGATTATATCCAGAATGGAGCCTTTTTAAAAAGGAAAAATGGTCCTTTTTAACTTTACTGAATTTATATAATAATACCTTATTTTGCTCAAGGCCTGTCTCACAAAAACAATGTATAGTTTTGTTCGTTTAATGCTTTGCTTAGTTTTACCCTTGCATGTTTTGCTTTCAGAAGGATGCTTAGAAAGGAACATCTTCCAACTAAAAAATAACACCACAAGAGAACCTACTGATTACGAAAAAGGATTGTTCGTTGCCATAATTAGGTTCACTCCAGCAATCCAACTCCATCCTATAACTAGATAAGAAAATGTGGGCATTACTCCAGCATTGGTCTTCCCTTTGCTACTATTAAAATGAGAATTGAGAGTTGTCCAAGTGATTCCTCAACTGCCTTGAACCTTAAATTTTAGTTTCAAATAAATGTTTCATTTTATAATAATTATCAAAAAAATTATATAGAATCTTTAGATTATATATACAATTAGTTAATATGTATAGATTATATATATATATATATATATATATATATATATATATATATTATTATAAGTTAAAAATTTGGGGCACATCTAAGCTAGAAGAATAAATATTAATTCTTAAAAATATACAATTAATTTCAAAAATATAAGCTTAGATTCTCCACACTGTTATGGAGTTCTAAGAATATAAATATTATCTAAATTAAGTTACTAGACTCTAACTACCTCTTGCATGAGAGAAAACTGACAAAAAAAGGTTGGAAGAGAAAACTAGGGCATCGGTTGGGTAGACGAAGTGCTTTCTGGTTGTTGTGGGATTGAAGACAAGATTGCTGCCCTAGGAGGGCCCAATGGGGACACCTCTGGATCCTCTTTTAGAGAGGCAGAGTTCTTTTGCAGATTTGTTGAAGGAAAAATCTTCAATAGAGACTGAAGAAGCACAAAAAACTGCATTAAAAATGCTTTTTACGGTTGTTGGAAAAAGATCAACATCTCAAAGAGTCAATGGATGCTTGCCACAATCAAAATCAAGGCCAAAGATTGTCATTGAGCAAAGGATGGTAGAAGAAACAGTCTTATATAGAGCCAATCATGATTTGATCTGTAAATTCATGGGTATTCGCCCTACCCTGAATTTTTTGCATTCTTGGGTTCGGCAAAATTGGGAGCCTCTTGGTGAGTATTCTTTGTGGTTTATTAGTAATGGATATTTTATTGTTAGTTTTTCCTCACTTGTCGATAGAAATAGGGCTTTTGAATCGAAAAAGAGGAATCATGGTCCAACAGGATTATTTGTTCAACCCTAGAGAGTGGGATTTGATCCTCGAATTGAACCCACTGTTGTCCCGGTTTGGATCCGTTTGTATGCACTTCCAATGGAGTTCTAGAGTGAGCAGGTATTGGAAATCATCGATAATTCCCTTGGAAGATATTTGGGTGTTTCTAGAGACACAATGGAAGGAAACATAGTAGTTTATGCTAGATTATGCATGGAAATGGATCTCAACCAACCTTTGTCGACAGAGGTTGAACTCGAACTTGCAGGCATATCTTGGATTCAACAACTGGATTATGAGGCATTGCCCTTCAGGTGTAGAGTTTACCATAAATATGGGCATTTGGCTCGGTCTTGCCCAAACAATATGAACACAAAAATGGAGGCTCCTCTAGGAATGTCAAATCTTCCTAAGGAGGATAAGTCAACAGTCAATAAAGAAACAACCAACATTTCTCAAGGTGGAGAAGCACAAGGAGATGGTTTTGAACAGCCCAAAAGAAGGAGAAGGCAAAAGAAAAAAGTTGGCAAAGAGCAAACCCAACTCAAGCCCTCAAATAGGTATGAGATCTTCAAGACACTAGTGGACCAGGAAGAAGAACAATTTATGGAAGGAGTGGATGGGAATAATGAAAACAATAACAACCATGTTCAAGCCCCTCTTTCACCTCCTCCTATCCTAGAGCAAGTAATAGAGTGCAGTGAGTTACCACAATCAGAGATTGCAGGGGCATTGATAGTGCATAACCAAGAGCAATCGATAATTAAGGATGTCATCATGGGTATAGTAGAAAAGAATAGAGAAAAGCCAACTCTAGGGATAACTCAAGTGGAAAAGAGATCAAAGAATATCAGCTCTCAAGGAGTGGGTAGAAAATCAAATAAGGAATTGATAGCAATTCAAGGAGACAAACTGATCACTGGGGGATTGGTGAGGCCAATAGACTCTTACTAGTCTCAAGGTAACCAATGATTATACAATCATGGAATATTAGGGGTTTAAATAGTAGAACCCATCAATCTGTTGTTCGAAGACTCTTAGAAAAAAGTAAAACAAATTTTTTGCTTATCCAGGAGACAAAAATATCATTGGATCTTATGTGTAAAACAGTAAATAGACTTTGGAGGGGTGTTGGTCATATGGAAGTGGTTGCCCAAGGGGCCTCAAGGGGGATAGTTACCTTTTGGAACTCTCTTGAATGGATGACAATGGAACATATAGCTTGGAGGGGTGTCCTCACATCACATTTTAGGAACAATGTGACAGTTGAGCAAGTTTTAATCACAAATTTTTATGGGGCTCAAAACCTAGATGGTCAGATTCGTCAATGGAAAGTAGTGCATAATATGAGAGTCTCGAGGGAGGAGTTAGACTGGATTGTTGTTGGGGATTTTAATGCTAAATTATCATCTAGAGACCAAGAAGGGGGAACCCCAATTTTGGATCCAGGGGATCGAATTATGATTGCCCAAGTCCATGCATTACACTTGGTGGATATTAAATGTCCTGGAACCAACTATACTTGGACTAATAAGAGGAGGGAGCCACATAGCAGGAAGGTGAAGTTAGACCATTTTTTGGTTTCAAAGGAGGCATTTGTGAAATGGAATCTAAAATTTTAGATTTTGGAGGGTCCAGTTTTAGATCACTTCCCCATTCTATTGGAAGGGGGGATCAAGACAGGGCAACATCACAAACCATTCAGATTTGAAAACTTTTGGTTACAAAAAGAGGAACTTCAAAAGAAAATTCCACAATGGTGGGAAGAGGGATGCCCGACATATGGGACAACAATGTTTAGATTCCACAAGCAACTTCATTATGTCAAGGATCAACTGAAACAATGGAGGCGAGCTAACAAGATAGACTTCCAGGTCCAAAGAGCTCCATTGGTGGCCAGATGGGATGAGGTTCAAAAACACTTCAGGGAAGGAACAATTACAAAGCAACTCAAAGAAGAGGATGATGCATTACATAAAGCGATTGAGGACATTGACAACCAAGAGGAGATCTACTAGAAACAGAGAGCAAGAACCACTTGGTTATTAGAAGGTGACAAAAACACCAAATTTTTCCATCGGACTGCTTGTGCTAGGAGACAGACGAACAAGATGGAAGCTCTTCAGGATGAGAACGGGCACTCCTTTGATACAATCCTAGGTATGCATTTCCATTCAATGGATTATTTTGCTAAATTGTTTAAGGAAAGTATGGTGCAAGATGAAGAGGCTCAAAAATAAGTTCTTGTTGTCATACCCTCTATTATCTCTGAAGAAGAAAATTGGGCCCTACTTAAACCCATTGATAGAGAGGAACTGAAGAAAGTAGTCTTTGGAATGAGTACCAAAAAACACCAGGTCCAGATGGCTTTCCAATTGAGTTTTTTAGACCTTATGGGACAACTTGGAGGAGGATGTAATGGTTGTTATAGAGGAGTCCAGAGGTAGTAAAAGAATGCTTAAAGCATTAAATCATACATTCATTGCCTTAATTCCGAAAGGGGAGGAGGGGGTGCATATTTCAGATTATAGACCTATTGCCTTATGCAATGTCATATATAAAATAATCACAAAGGTAATGGTTGAGCGGCTAAAACCTCTCCTACATAGCATTATCTCCTTGGAGCAAGGGGGTTTTATAGAGGGCAGGCAAATCTTGGATGGTGTGGTTCTAGCTCAGGAGGCAATCCACTCAATGCAAAAATCTGGCAATAGGGGAATGTTCATAAAATTGGATATGTCAAAGGCTTATGATAGGGTGGAGTGGAGCTTCTTGTCAAGGATGATGGCAGCCTTCGGTTTCTCTCAGGATTGGATAGAATGGGTCATGAGTTGTGTTTCTACTTCGACATACTCAATGTTAATCAAAGGCCTTCCCTCGCAACCATTTGGAGCTACTCGAGGCCTTCATCAAGGAGATCCTTGTTCCCCTTATATTTTTCTCATATTGGTTGAAGGCTTGGGTAGACTCATCTTGAGGAGAAGACAACAAGGTTTGCTAACAGGTATCAAGGTGGGTGAGGAAGTTTTGACTCACTTACAGTTTGTGGATGACACAGGATTGGTGGGAGTGGCCAACTTCAGGGAAGCAAGAATGATTAGAGATACTCTTAATGTTTACCTTAGGGCCACAAACCAAGTCATCAATGATAAAAAAATCCAAAGTGGTCTTTTTCAATCTTGATCGAAGGCTTCAAGACAAAATTTTAGAGATCTTGGGATTCACGAGGACTTCTCTCCCAGTGGTATATTTGGGGGTCCCTTTGCATTTTAAAAAACTAAAAATAGATATCTAGAGGAATCTTTTGGATTGTATCAAAGAAATAATTAATCATTGGTCTCACAAATGGTTAAGCTATGGGGGTAGATTAACTTTTTTGCAGTCAATCATTCAAGCCATGTCAATTTATAAATTTTCTATCCTTGCTGCCCCACATACCATATGGAAAGAGTTAGACAAGATGGCTAGAAAATTTTTATGGGGAGGAGTAAAAGGAGAGAGGAAATGGGCCTTAGTAGGTTGGGAGAAAGTAAGTCAACCCAAGGTAAAGGGAGGTTTGGGACTAAGGAGATCAGAGTTAAATAATAAAGCTTTGGTTGGAAAGCTTTACTGGAGGTGGATCTCCCAACCAACTTCTTTATTCAATAGAGTTTTAACTAGTAAATATTTGGGACAAGTGAACCCGAATGAGGTGAGTCATTTCCCTTTGGATGGTAATGGGTCCTTGGTGTGGCAGGCTCTAAAGTTAGGATCTCAGGTAGTGAAAGATGGATTATTTTAGAAAGTGGGGAGAGGGGAGAAGGCACGATTTTGGACAGATTCATGGGATCAATACCCACCTATCATTATTGAATTTCTAGAATTACAACCAGTAAAAACAACCATGGAAAGTAGGGGTTGGATCTAGATTGAAAGTTATTTCAACACTAGTCAACTGGGGGATTATAAGTTTAAGTAGTTTAAGAAGTTGGATGAGTGGCCAATTCCAATCCCTCCGAAATTGATACCCATCATGACTAAAATCTTGGCAAAAATATTTCTCACAGGTAGAGATGAGGAGGATGAATTAGCTTGGGGCTATGGGAGCCTTGGATTCTACATAGTGAAGGATGGATATGATAAGATCCTTCTAGAACCTCCTCCTCATGCATATCAGGTTGAGGATTGGAGAAAGATTTGGTAGTCCAAGGGTTGGTCGAAAGTAAACTTCTTTGCCTGGCAGTTCATGCACAATGGAATTCTTACTTTTGATAATCTGAGACGTAGGGGAATCGTTGGTCCATCTCAATGTGTTTTATGCTACAAGAGCGAGGAAACATCTGACCACTTGATGTTTGAGTGCCCATTTACGTGCCATATCTAGGAGCGATGGTTTTTATCTTATAAAATTCGAGCCAATGGTGATTTGAATTGGATTAATATTTGGAAAATATGGAAGAGGGGTAGATTTAAATCTAAAGCTCTTTGTATTGGTTGGAAGCTTGGATT
This sequence comes from Wollemia nobilis, assembly GCA_028583015.1. NCBI lineage: Eukaryota > Viridiplantae > Streptophyta > Pinopsida > Araucariales > Araucariaceae > Wollemia > Wollemia nobilis. The sequence goes on from JAQPPZ010016361.1 coordinate 2,964,868, forward strand.
AAACTTCATTTGGTGGCAAGTGTGGTTAGAGAGAAATGGCATAATTTTTAGAGAAACCTTTTCATCCTTAGATGGCGTTTGGCAAGCCATTTGGAGCAAAGTCACAAAAACGGTGGTAGTGTATGCTAAAGAGGAAACTCAGGCTGATATAGGGACGATGGAGAAGGAAGCCGAAGTGCAAGAGGGGCAAGACAGAGCTAGTTGGAAACCACCCCCAGAAGGTTGGATTAAAATTAATACTGATGGAGCTACAAAAGGTAATCCAGGTAGAGCTAGAATTTGAGTGGTCTACAGGAATCATGTTGGGACAATGCTCTATTGGGAACTACAAGGCCTGGGAAGGGCCACGAACAATGAAGTAGAAGCCTTAGCTATCAAATCTACTTCTATCTGGGTGGTAAGACAAGGTTACAAGAGGATAATCCTAGAATCAATGTTGGACATTTTGAGTCAAAGTTGTCATTGATGTCAAGAAACGAAGTTGTCATTAATGAGCTACCGATAATGTCAAAAGGTCAAGAGGAACAATGCAGAGGTTAAAGGCAAAAGGGCTTCATAATATTTTTAATATTATGTGGAAGCATAAGTTAAAAGGTTTTTCATAAAAACCCAAGGAAGCTTATTGCAAAGCTAAAGGAAGGTTTAATATTTATTTTATAAAATATTTAAATTCAAATTGAATTTAAATTTTATAAATAAATATTATTTATACAAAGTTGTACAATGAGAGAAGGCCTTAATAAAACCAAAGGGTTTTAAAGAATTAATTTATAAAATTTAAATTCAAGAGAATTTAAATAATTTATAAATTAATAAGTTTAAAGGAAAATCATAGTGTCGACGTCTAAAGTTTGAAGGAAATTCGAAGCATCGACGTGTATGTGTGAAGGAGGAAATCGATATAAAAACCCATACCTTAGAGGCATTAAAATTATCCTTTTGCTCGAACGTTAATGCGTGCAATTGTGTTGAGAACTCGTGCGGAAAAAGAGAAGCGAATTTCTTGTGTTATGTGCCAGTGAATAGAGACAAAAACGAAAAGCACCAAAAGTTGAAAGCCATCTGGGCAGCGTGGCCTAGTGGCAAGAGGGCAGTGGTTAGAGTGTTTGGGTGCTAGGTGACCTGCGTTCGAAACGCGATGGCAACGTGTTTTGGTGGTTGTGTTTGTGTTGGAAGCGCCAAAGGAAATGGCGCATGTTTTGCTAGGCAAAGCGGGGAGCTTCATAGAGCACGTGGTGCTCTTTACTCCCCAAGCGAGCGCCTAGCTCGCGCGGTGGTTGGAGCCATGGCTAGGGTGCTGGTTGAGGCTGCGTCGTGAGTTCGAAACCCACCAAGGCAAAGGTAATAAATTTTGGTTATTATTTTGTGTTGCCTAAAGTTTGACATGAGGTCTTAGGGAGTTAAAAGGGTTGCTTAAAAGGATTTTTATTTGATTATTATTTTTGGTAAATTGGAGGAATAAGGGGTTAGCTTTATTTTTGAATAAAGTGTTTGTGTCACATTGATTTGTTGAAGTTTTAAAAGGATAAAGGGAACTTCTTGCATTGAGTTATTTTGAAAATAAGAGTGCATTGAATATTATTTTAATTGGGAGATTATAAGGTGTAAGTGGTGAATTATTTTTGTAAATGTTGATGAATGTTTTCTTAAATATGGAGTGATAAGGTGTATGTGTGTCTTGATATTTATATTGTATTTTTGAGGGAGTTTATCATCTTATAACTTCTTTGAGCTTGGCAAAGAAGTGTTTGTGGTTTTGGCAGATTTATGAGATTCCTTCATCATCAAGAAAAAGGTATGAGCACATTCTTCCATAGTTAAGTTGATTGGTTGTTTTTCTGGAAAATAAGTTTGGAGTGAAAAGGACTTGATTAGGGTTTCCTTATTGAGTGTGTTGAGTTAATGCTTCAAGGTTTTCTGGAATAAAGAGTTGTTATTAAAACCTTGTTTTATAAGCATTGTTGTTGAAGCCATTGGTTGAGAAGAACTTGAACTAGGGTTTGAAAAGAACATGAGTATCATTGTTATGTGAGAGTTGTTTTTATAAGCATTGTTGTTGAAGTGAGTTGTTGAGTGTAAAGAACTATGAAGGGTTATCATTGTTATGTGAGATTTGTTGTTGAGCATTGTTGGAAATATTTTGAGTGGGTGTTTATATACTTGGACTAGGGTTTGTAAGGAAGGATTATTTCATTGAGTGATTGGTTGAGTAGAGTTGGTTGAGCCTAGTCAAGTGGATGTGTGAAGTGATTGTTCAAGTTCCATAAAACAAACTATTCTATATTCTGAATTGAATTGAGAAAGTGATTGAGTTGAAGCATATTGAGTCTCTAACAATTCTTTGTATGTTTCTAAAAGAGTGATTGAAAGTGATTGAGCATTGTGATGAGTATAGAGCATATTGAGTCTCTAACAATTCTCTTTATGTTTCTATGAGATTGGACAAGTTCTAGTGTGGACTTGTTGAGAAGATTTGAGGTAAGTCTTTGAGAAGACTTGTGGATAGATTTGAGTAAGCTTTTGTGGAAGCTTACAATACATATTGAGAGCAGATTTGGTTAAGTTCTTGAGAGGACTTATTGAGCAGATTTGGTTAAGTTCTTGAGAGGACTTATTGAGCAGATTGGACAAGTTCTAGAGAGGACTTGTAGACAGATTAGTGTGAGCTTTTGTGAAAGCTTACAAGGAAATTTGAGACAAGTCTTTGAGAAGGCTTGAGAGCAGAGTTGATTGATTGATTTGTTCAAACCTTGAGTTAAGGTTTAGGGCAGATCCAACAGAGTTGATTTGAGATTGAGTCAAGCTTTGAGTTAAGGCTTGAGGATAGATATTGAGGACTGATTTGTGCTAGATCGAAGGACTATGTTTAGTATAGATTTGAGGATAGAGTTTGGTGCATATTTGAGGATAGATTTATGTCAGACCAGAGACAGATATTGAGGATAGATTTGTGCTAGACCGAAGGACTATGTTTAGTACAGATTTGAGATAGATATTTGGAGGTGATAGAGTATAGAGGATGATAGTCTCTAGTGGATAGAGATCCATTAGCCAAGGTAGTGAGGATAGGTCTTCTGAGTGAGGACAAGAGTCTTCAGTGGATAGAGATCCATTAGCTAGTGTAGTGGAGGCAACAATTCTTCTAGAAGATCACCAACCAGAGCAAGAGGAGAAAGGAGTTCTCCTATGGATAGAGATCCACAAACTTGATTTAGGGGATTGGTATCTCCTTTGGATAGAGGTCCATAAACATTGTAATAGGGAAAGGATTCCCAAGATATTTATTGAGAAAATATTAGTGAAATATTTTCTTTGTGGAGTAGCCCACATTGGGTGAACCATGTTAAATTGGTGTCTCTATTGTGTGTGATGATTTATGCATTAATTTAGTTATTGCTATTGATATTACCATTGATTATATTGCATAATATTATTTGGGAAAGAAAAGTAAAAAGTGGTCTTATATTATTCACCCCCTCTCAATATAAGCTTGTGTTCTTCAATTGGTATCAGAGTTGGTTCCTTCGAAAAAGGTTTAACAGCTTGAAGGAAGATCTTACAAGAACATAAATGGCAAAGAAAGGCAAAGGTAGAACCATGAGACACAAGAAGAAAAGAACACACATGGTCATGAAAGAAAAAGAAGATGAATTTGATATTGTTGTTTTGGGAGGAAAAGTGGAAATAGATTCAAGAGATGAATCAAGCAGTGGAGAAAAGATCAGATTGATAAAGTTTTGTACCAGATGTAGGAATACAGGTCACCATGCAGCTTATTGTCCACAAGAAGGTGAAGAATATTTTGTTTGTGGTCAACTCGATCATGATGCAAGTTATTGTAATGGGTTTAGTAGTGGTGAAGATGAAGATGATATTCTTAAAAATGAAATCCTAGAGGTTGGTTCAAGAAAGGATAACAGGGACAATCAAAATAGGTATGAAGAAAAAACTCTACTTTCAATATTAGAAGAAAATACTCCTATTGAAGACCAATTAAAAGAAGAGGAAGATTCAGAAAAAGAAAAGGAGGAAGCCACTCTTAAGGAACTTGTTGAATTGAAAAGGCAGAATTTAGAATTGAAGGCTCAAATACAAGAAGATGAGAGATGTAAGACAAAGCTTCTACAAGATCTCTCTGACTTGAGAGATAAGGTTGAAAAGGCAAGAAGAGTTGAAGAAGGTATGATTGAACAGTCAAAGGTAAAAGAGATAGAATGTGAAAGACTTATGGTTACTCTTGAAGAATTAAAAAGGGAGAACTCAAGATTAAGGGTTCAAGCTCAAGAAGATGAGAAAGCAAAAGCAAAGTTTCTACAAGAACTCACCAACTTCAAAATCAAGGTTGAAGAGGCAAGAAAAATTGAAGAAGGTATGGCCAAAAAATTAAAGATAAAAGATCTAGAGTGTGAAATATTAGAGCATGAGATAGTTTCACTAAGGATGGAAGTAAAAGGTTCTAAGGACAAGCTACACAAGTTTGAGGAAAATTCAAAGACTTTGGACAGGATTATCAATGCACAAAGGTCATCAGTCACCAAAATAGGACTTAGTTCTAAAGAAGAACAAAGGAAACAGGAAGCAAAAAAAGGAGAGTCAAGCTCAAACACCAGAAAAGAAGAAGCATCAAAAGAAGTAAGTAAAAGAGAGAGTGAGACTTCTAAGGATAAGTTGGACAATAGAAAGTTCAACAAGGAAAGGAACAATACACAAGTAAGGAACAGATGGAACAAGAAACAAGATAGGGTAGAAGAGACTAAGAGACCAATGGGGTCTAGGCAAGGTTTCTTCAATGGACGATGCTTCTCATGTCACAGGTTTGGGCACATGGCTTCACAGTGTAGGACACATGAAAGATAAGAATATGGGAATTTAAACAACTTTTCCATGGGTATTGCTACTCATGTAATCAGTTTGGTCACAAGGCAATGAATTGCAGGGTTCATGATAGAAGAGGATATGGCTTCACTAGGAGAAATCCTAAGACATTTGCACCTCCAAGGAATAATAACATTAAGTGTTATAAGTGCAATAATGATGGTCATACAACAAAGTGGTGTAGAGCAGACATTCCAGAATCAAGTATGAACAGGAACAAGAATAGGAACATGGATATGAACAGGAATAGGAACATGGATATGAACAGGAACAGGAATAGGAATGTGGACATGGACAGGAACATGGACATGGAAAGGAATAGTCAGAGGAATCAGAAGGATCAGATAAGAAGGAAAGAGGATAAAGGTAAAGAACAGTGCTTTATGGGAGTAGAAATACTCCCACCCTAGAATTAACCACCTCAAGAGGAGGTGGGGGAGGGGCTAAGCTAAGAGGCTCATTCTTAGCCCCGAGCCCCAAAGGTGACCCTTTGCCATTGATGTCAAAGGGGAGAGATTTGAGTAAGGGGGAGAGATTTGGTATTTGAGTAAAGAAGAAATATTTGAAGAGAGCATTGAGCCAGGGGGAGCAATGTCCCAGGGGGAGCAGAACAAAGGAAAGGTCAAGTTTTTGGTAAAAAGAATTTGGGTTGCCATCAATGACAAAGGGGGAGATTGTTGGACATTTTGAGTCAAAGTTGTCATTGATGTCAAGGTACGAAGTTGTCATTAATAAGCTACCGATGATGTCAAAAGGTCAAGAGGAACAATGCAGAGGTTAAAGGCAAAAGGGCTTCATAATATTTTTAATATTATGTGGAAGCATAAGTTAAAAGGTTTTTCATAAAAACCCAAGGAAGCTTATTGCAAAGCTAAAGGAAGGTTTAATATTTATTTTATAAAATATTTAAATTCAAATTGAATTTAAATTTTATAAATAAATATTATTTATACAAAGTTGTACAATGAGAGAAGGCCTTAATAAAACCAAAGGGTTTTAAAGAATTAATTTATAAAATTTAAATTCAAAAGAATTTAAATAATTTATAAATTAATAAGTTTAAAGGAAAATCATAGTGTCGACGTCTAAAGTTTGAAGGAAATTCGAAGCACCGACGTATATGTGTGAAGGAGGAAATTGATATAAAAACCCATACCTTAGAGGCATTAAAATTATCCTTTTGCTCGAACGTTAATGCGTGCAATTGTGTTGAGAACTCGTGCGGAAAAAGAGAAGCAAATTTCTTGTGTTATGTGCCAGTGAATAGAGACAAAAATGAAAAGCACCGAAAGTTGAAAGCCATCTGGGCAGCGTGGCCTAGTGGCAAGAGGGCAATGGTTAGAGTGTTTGGGCGCTAGGTGACCTACGTTCGAAACACGACGGCAACATGTTTTGGTGGTTGTGTTTGTGTTGGAAGCACCAAAGGAAACAGTGCATGTTTTGCTAGGCAAAGCGGGGAGCTTTATAGAGCACGTGGTGCTCTTTACTCCCCAAGCGAGCGCCTAGCTCGTGCAGCGGTTGGAGCCGCGGCTAGGGCACTGGTTGAGGCTGCGTCGTGAGTTCGAAACCCACCAAGGCAAAGGTAATAAATTTTGGTTATTATTTTGTGTTGCCTAAAGTTTGACATGAGGTCTTAGGGAGTTAAAAGGGTTGCTTAAAAGGATTTTTATTTGATTATTATTTTTGGTAAATTGGAGGAATAAGGGGTTAGCTTTATTTTTGAATAAAGTGTTTGTGTCACATTGATTTGTTGAAGTTTTAAAAGGATAAAGGGAACTTCTTGCATTGAGTTATTTTGAAAATAAGAGTGCATTGAATATTATTTTAATTGGGAGATTATAAGGTGTAAGTGGTGAATTATTTTTGTAAATGTTGATGAATGTTTTCTTAAAGATGGAGTGATAAGGTGTATGTGTGTCTTGATATTTATATTGTATTTTTGAGGGAGTTTATCATCTTATAACTTCTTTGAGCTTGGCAAAGAAGTGTTTGTGGTTTTGGCAGATTTATGAGATTCCTTCATCATCAAGAAAAAGGTATGAGCACATTCTTCCATAGTTAAGTTGATTGGTTGTTTTTCTAGAAAATAAGTTTGGAGTGAAAAGGACTTGATTAGGGTTTCCTTATTGAGTGTGTTGAGTTAATGCTTCAAGGTTTTCTGGAATAAAGAGTTGTTATTAAAACCTTGTTTTATAAGCATTGTTGTTGAAGTCATTGGTTGAGAAAAGAACTAGGGTTTGAAAAGAACATGAGTATCATTGTTATGTGAGAGTTGTTTTATAAGCATTGTTGTTGAAGTGAGTTGTTGAGAAAAGAACTTGAACTAGGGTTATCATTGTTATGTGAGATTTGTTGTTGAGCATTGTTGGAAATATTTTGAGTTGGTGTTTATATACTTGGACTAGGGTTTGTAAGGAAGGATTATTTCATTGAGTGATTGGTTGAGTAGAGTTGGTTGAGCCTAGTCAAGTGGATGTGTGAAGTGATTGTTCAAGTTCCATAAAAAAAACTATTCTATATTCTGAATTGAATTGAGAAAGTGATTGAGTTGAAGCATATTGAGTCTCTAACAATTCTCTGTATGTTTCTAAAAGAGTGATTGAAAGTGATTGAGCATTGTGATGAGTATAGAACATATTGAGTCTCTAACAATTCTCTTTATGTTTCTATGAGATTGGACAAGTTCTAGTGTGGACTTGTTGAGCAGATTTGAGGTAAGTCTTTGAGAAGACTTGTGGACAGATTTGAGTAAGCTTTTGTGGAAGCTTACAATACATATTGAGAGCAAATTTGGTTAAGTTCTTGAGAGGACTTATTGAGCAGATTTGGTTAAGTTCTTGAGAGGACTTATTGAGCAGATTGGACAAGTTCTAGAGAGGACTTGTGGACAGATTGGTGTGAGATTTTGTGAAAGCTTACAAGGAATATTTGAGACAAGTCTTTGAGAAGGCTTGAGAGCAGAGTTGATTGATTGATTTGTTCAAACCTTGAGTTAAGGTTTGGGGTAGATCCAGCAGAGTTGATTTGAGATTGAGTCAAGCTTTGAGTTAAGGCTTGAGGATAGAGATTGAGGATAGATTTGTGCTAGACCGAAGGACTATGTTTAGTATAGATTCGAGGATAGAGTTTGGTGCATATTTGAGGATAGATTTGTGCCAGAACAGAGACAGATATTGAGGATAGATTTGTGCTAGACCAATGGACTATGTTTAGTACAGATTTGAGATAGAGTAATGCAAGCTTTGGAGGTGATAGAGTATAGAGGATGATAGTCTCCAGTGGATAGAGATCCATTAGCCAGGGTAGTGAGGACAGGTCTTTTGAGTGAGGACAAGAGTCTTCAGTGGATAGAGATCCATTAGCCAGTGTAGTGGAGGCAACAATTCTTCTAGAAGATCACCAGCCAGAGCAAGAGGAGAAAGGAGTTCTCCTATGGATAGAGATCCACAAATGAACTTTATTAGGGGATTGGTATCTCCTTTGGACAGAGGTCCATAAACATTGTAATAGGGAAAGGATTCCCAAGATATTTATTGAGAAAATATTAGTGAAATATTTTCTCCGTGGAGTAGCCCACATTGGGTGAACCATGTTAAATTGGTGTCTCTATTGTGTGTGATGATTTGTGCATTGCTTTGGTTATTGCTATTGATATTGCTATTGATTATATTGCATAATACTATTTGGGAAAGAAAAGTAAAAAGTGGTCTTATACTGTTCACCCCCCCTCTCAGTATAAGCTTGTGTTCTTCAATCGGATTTTCAAATTTTGGTGGGAGCTCTAGATTGCATGAGGAACTTTGCTTTGAAGACATGGAGGTTGAGGATTCTTGTCACCCAAATTAAGGAATTGTAGAGGGAATTAGATGATGTGATTCTAGTGTATGTGAGTAGAGATATAAATAAAGTGGTAAACTTCTTGGTTAAGATAAGTACTGAGAAGGAGGTAGGGGTTCAGTGGCATAGTGACATGGTTATTGAGGATGAGAGGATTAGGCAGGTTGGTGAGCAAATCTAGTGTTTAGCTAATTTGGACAACCATTGTAGAAATATGATTTAGGATATTTGGATCCAATGTAGATATTATTTTACTATTGTAAACATGTGTTCTTGTTAGCTAAGGCTGGGAGGAGTCTCATCCCAACTTGTAAATGATATTTGTTTTAATATAAAAAAATTAAATTATTTTTCAAAAACAAAAACTACCTCTTGCATGCTGGAAAGACTAAGATTGCAGAAGGCATATTTGCAAAATTGAAGATTGTTTAAGATTAGTACATGTAATGACATGAAGAACAATTGAAGTTAAGAACAGTTAATAGTGACTAGCATTCTACAATCATAAAGAATAGTTGAAGTTAAGAATCAGAGATGGTTCAATAAGAGAATTACCACTCACAACACAAGACCATGAATTTAGTGCATATAACAAAATAAATTTTAGTGTTGGATAGAACAAAATGAACTTATTATAAAAGTCATACAATATTGTAAAGCTTATCTAAAAAAACAATCTCTTTTTCAAAAGATACAATGTTACAAAGTTTTGGCATCATTGCATAATAAACTACTTTTCATCGTTCAAATTCAAGGTTCAACGAGCCTCGGAGATGGAGGGAAGAGTTTCAAGGACGGCTAGGGACGACAGGTCGATTTTAGGGGACGGTTGGGGGACGGCTGGTATAATACTATGAATTTTTTTAGAAATTTAGAATAATCTACAAATTCTACACACAACAAAAATGAAAAATAGTAATACTAAAATAGTAAAAACATAAATATTAAAAAGTATGCATGTTCTTAGAATCATATAGGATATTCATATTGATATTACTAAGTGCAGCCATTTCATTGTTTCAAGTTTTCAACAAATTTAACTTGAAGGTTCAGCCAAGGATATCAAGTGCAATCTGCCAATCTCTAACAGTTAACCAAATTAGTTGCTATTGCTCAAGTAATGAATGCCACACTGTTCAGCTTTTAAGTTTTAACATTCAAACAATAACAATCATCATTTTTTCAGCCACCAATGTTCAAGCAAAGACTATCATTTTTTAATTTTTTTTCAGTCACTAACTGTTCAAATATGACAGCATAAATGGTCAGCCACTATAACCAAATAGTGAAATCAGAAATACTCATAGTCTCAATGCTCATTTACAACAAAAAGACTCAAAAGAGTTTACATCATAAAATTAAATACTAAATACTAAATAGTCTCATTCCTATGGAACTTCTGCTGGGCTATCACTATCAGAATCTGTATCACTATCTGATGAGCTGCCCTCATCATCTAAGTGAAGAGCCTCCAATGAAACTCCAACCAACCCCTCCTGACCCTCATCCTCATCAATCTGTCCTGCATCCTCTGGATCAACATCCCATCGTGTAGTTGGAGATTGCCTGTACTTTGGCTTAACTCTCTCACGAAGGCGAAGAGAGCTATGCATTGCAACTAGCTTCTCTGCTCTGCGAGAGGTAAGCCTATTCCTCCTCACATTGTGGATAAAGTTGTATGTGGACCAATTCCTCTCAACAACAGAGGAACTAGCAACCTGTGAAAGAAGCCTAATTGCAAAATGTTGCAAGTTAGGTGTGTCATCCCCATATAGTTGCCACCATCCAATGGGATTTTTTTGGGCAATGGTAGCCCTATCCTCTATACACTCTGGTTGGCTGAAGCAAGGGCCCTCAAGATTCACAAATTGGAGCCACTCATCTCTAAGTTTTGAGCCCTCCTCCCTCACATATATCTTTTTAAGGGCACTCAAAAACCCTTGTCTCACCTCTGGATCACGATGGGGAGCCACTCTCCCAGGCCTAAGCTCATACCACTTTGGGTTTACTGCATATGCTGCCATATGAAGGGGGGTGTTCATCCTATCCCACCTCCTCTGTATAATAGGTCTAATGTAGGCCTCATAGAATAATAATGATGGATCTCTAGCAAAAATTATTATTTTTATCTCCCCTAACATGCTATCAAAAGTCTCATAGATCTCTCCTAGATTAGGAGCATTTGTGTCAGCATATCTAATGACTGCAACAATTGGGGCAACAAAAGACACAATGTACCTACAAGAAATTAAAAAATAAAATTTAAAACTTAGACTATATGAGCAATCCAATTTGAAACTAAAAATGAAAAATCATAAATGACATTTCTTACTTGGCTTGAGTCCACCAACTATCATCCAATATTTTGTCTCTAATTTTTTTTCCCTCCTCTGTCCTTGATTCCGGCCACCTCTTCCACTCCGTGCATACTACCATGGATTGTAAAGCATCTTGCACCTCAATCATCCTCTCCAATAAAATGAAGTAGGTGGCGTATCTAGTGTCTCCTGGTTTGATGAACTCCTTCTTTGAGAAGGACCGAAAGAGGGCTAAGGAAGTGTGATGGTTGCAAATGAACATTTGCATATCTTTGGCTTCTGCAACCATAGCCTTCACCCAATCTATCCTCCCAATGTCCTTCAATGCATTGTTCAATGCATGAACACAACACGGGGTCAAAAAAATGTCTATATGCCTGTTCTATCATTTTCCCTGCACGCTGGCAAACAGGGGCTGCATCTGTAACTACTTGTAGTGTACAACAAAAATGGTCTCATTTAAACAACCATTTAGAATCTAGATTTAAAATTTTAAAGATTTTGATTTTCATAAGAAAAACTTAAAAGTTAAAACGGAAATTGTCAAATTGATTACCTGTACAACATTGGAGGCTCCAACCTCCTCAATAGCCTCCTTCAACAGGAGGTACTGGAACTCAACATCCTTTTTTTTCCCCGTGCAATCAATGGCTCGAAGAAAATAGGGACCTGCTTTACATGTGACAATGATATTGATGAGTGGACGTTGACGAATGTCAGTCCACCCATCCATGATGATAGAACATCCATTTGTCAACCATGTGTTCCTCATCTGCTCCATAACCACACTGCATTTGGAATATTGTTTGTCCAAGAGAGAGGTACGAAGCTTAGTTTCTCCAGGCGCTAGATATGAAGTCCCTACCTTGCCTAATTTTTTTACTGCTTCCTTGAAATAGGGGGAACGTGCAATATGGAAAGGAAGCCCATGTGCAAAAAATAATTGTGCTACAACATCATCTGCTTCCTCTCTTGCTTGCACATTAAACATCTCACTTACCATTCCCTTTTTCTTTGAGGGCAGCGGTGGCATACTAGAGGTTTGGGTTGATTCTTGTGGTTGTTCTGAGGAGGCTCCAAAGTCACCTCTAGATGATTGGCTAGCTGTAGGTAAAGGCATGCCTAAAATTTTAAATCTGGACTCTTGCACAAGCTTATGGGCTTCAGAAACTTGTACCCAGGTCATCTTTTGGCAAGCCCTAACCCCTGTTCCTGCCTTATCAGTGAGATGAGACTCAACCCTAGTATAGCTGCCCTTAAACACAATTTTACAAAAATTACACAGCCATGTTCTTGAGCCCCCATAATTTTTTTTGCCTTGGTCACAATTGGTTACAAATTGCAGCAGAGGTTTTTTGATATTGAATGGACCCTTGGCATATTCTTTTAATAATGGTGATGGACAGTCAAAACTGGTTTTAGAAGCAGTGTTGTCCCCTTTAGTAGTAGAGGATGAATCCCTAGCAGTAGCAGCATGAATATTTATATTTTCAGTTTGGTTTTGATTTTCACTTTCAGTTTGGTTTCCCCCCTCCAAATTAATGTTAAATGAGCCTGATTCACTGCTGGCCATGTTGAATGTTGAAATAAAAATATGAAAATTTCAAAACAGACTTGGAAGAGGTAATGAAAATTGGAAAACTTCAACACAAACTTGGATTTTTGCTGCCTGATGTTGCTATCTCTGTTGTTGCTATCCCTGCCCTTTGCTATCTTTGTTGTTGCTGCCTGCTAGTGTTGTTGCTATCCTTGCCCTTGTTGCCTGTTGTTGTTGCCTCCTTTTGCTATCCCTTGTTGTTGTTGCTATCCCTGCCCTTGTTGCCTACTGTTGCTGCCTCCTTTTGCTATCCCAACTCTCTCTTTTTCTTCTTCACTGTTGAAAGATGAGTGTTTGTAACTTTGTTTTAACTTTTAACTTTATATAGTGTGTTTCTTTTAGGTTTAGGGTTTGGGGGGGTGAGACTTAAAATGGGTCCCACCCCCTACCTTTTTATTTTTTTTAAATTTAATTTTTTATTTTTTTTTTTAGTTGGTTGTAGGCCCCCAACTGTGAAGGATGGCTAAGCACCTTTATGGAGGCTTGGGCCATCCTAAGGGATTGTTGGGCATTCCCAAAGGGACCCAACCATCCCTAGGGATAGGAGATCGTAGACCTCTAGCATCCTAGGGATGGCTCCACGTCGTCCCCCAAAAGCGGGATGGTGGGGAAATATCCCCAATGTCATCCCCTTATGTTGGGGATACAGGGAATGAGAGAACGCATCCCTTAGGGGGGACGCATCCTCATGGAACCCTATTTAAATTTTAAACCCTTTCAAAAAATACAAGTGTTCATTCTAAATCTCAAGAACTCGTATTGGATTTACATCTATCCAAATATCATAAACTTCATTCCAATCAATATTGGTTGCCCTAGGTTCATTCAAAGATATTCTCATGACTGCATCTAATGTATCCAACCCCAAATTTGATTTCCTAATATCTTTGATAATATTTTGCTTATAAAATCCTCTTTCATAGTCTACTGTACTTGCAAGAATGGAGAGTACAACTTGCCACAATCTAATCATATGAAGATAATTTCTATGCCATTGCTTAGTATTATGAAATATTCTCCTTGCTTACTTTATTGAGAAACCCTCATGAGATAAATTTAATGTATGAACAAAAGAATGTAACTCGCTTTTACAAGCCTTGACATCAAACAGAAGTGCAATTCCTAATAAGACATTATGCTGTAAATGTTGAAGAAGTTTTTATAGTCAACGCTCTGAATTATTTTCTCTAGTTCATCGTTCTTCTAGATAATAGTAAGGGTTAAAGATATTTGCTGCATTAAATAGTAGAAGATCTATAAACCATGCATTTAAACAACTAATGATAGATTCAACATAATATTTTATAAGCTCACGACAACTCTCTTGTGTGCCTTCAATAGGAAGTTTCATACCTTGTTTCCTTACATCATTGAAATAATCATTCTCCATAGATGAGATAGTTTTATATAATAAATCATGTATGTCAATAACATTATCTTGTAATTTAATTTCAATAAATACATATTGAGAATCAGTTTATTTTTTTGAGAGATGAGTTGCTCCATTTGCAAATTTTTCTTCTCTTAGAAACCATTTAGTCAATGTGTTTATAGTTACATCAAGAGCCAACCCAAGACCTATAATATCTACACTTTTTCTTGAAATAACTTATTCAACTCACCCAATATGTCAGCAAAAATATGCAAACAATATTGAATATAATATGTGCATGCATTGTCATACCATGATTTTTTTTTTTTTTTTATCATTTTTCCACATGGTTAATATAGCAGGCATAAGCTTTACAAGCCTTATGATAACCTCTCCTCTTGATAGCCATCTAACTGCATGTATTTGTAAAACATCTAGAAGATCAATTTCCATAACTCTAAGTAAATCATTTAATTCATTACTCATTTTTGGTGAGTTTTGAACCCATGAATACACTTTATTTGCAAGATTTTCAATATGCAATAACTCTGGTACATTTTTAGAAGCATTTATTGCTGCCAAAGCCTCACAATGAGCTACACAATGAATTGTAATCAGGTTTGGAATATCTTTTTTCAAAAAATACACAAAACCATTTTTATTTCCAATCATCGCCAAAGCTCCATCTGTAGAAACTACTTTCAAATTTTGTAACAAAATACCTTTAACATTAATTATATGATTCACATCATCATATATTGTTTTCCTTTTTCATATGGTATATCTTTGAGCTCCATAAATTATGAAATAAGTGCTCCTAGACCTTGCAAACCTAAATATGTTGCATAAACTACAAGATGTTTTTCCAAAGTACGATTAGTACTTTCATCAACCATTAATGAGAAGAATAAGCTTTCCAACATACATCTTGTTTGGCATTGTTTAAGATATTATGAGATACAATAAATAAAATCATTTGCAGCCTTACAATTTTTTTTTTGGTAAGTTAATAATTTTATTAAGAAAAATGGGGCATTTGAAATGCGCCCCAACGCCTTGTACAACAGCGGATAAGAAGGAAAAAATTTAGAGGAACCAACAAAGGAATAAAACAAAGAGGCATTCAGCCTACAACATCAAAAATAATTAAATCCTTTGAGAGGACGGAACTAAAAGAGACAGGCCTACACCCAGAAAAACTAAAACAAAACAAAACCTCCAAATCGAAGGAATAAGAGAAAGGAAAGATTGAGTCAAAAATAGGTGGAACAACGGCCACGCTCAGATGGGTACATTAGTTTGCATTGGTGACATAACAACAGCCTCCAGCATGGCATCCTTCACCTCATACTTCGATGTTTCCTTTGGGTTTTCCTTTGGAACATCAATACAGGCTTCCTTTGCAATCTCTACCACGTCCTCATCTTTAGTATCAACATTGGCATCAGAAGGTACCTCTATAATAGAAATGGCAGGAATATCCTCAAACATATCATAAAAGAACAGGAGGCTGAGTGATTGGTGTTGTTCCTTGAGCTTTGAAATTGTCTTTCCAATAGCCATGTGAGCAGTTTCTAGATGATTAATTGTAGCAGAAGTTACATGGACAGTAAGCTTATGGAGGTACTTTTCAACAAGATCAGGAGAATTGGATAGATCCTTAAAAGGTTTGACAGACATGGAAGGAGGGGTTTCAACAATTTCTTTGTGTTTGAGTCTCTGGGAACAACGAACAGGCGTTTTTTCAACCTTAATATTTTTCCTAATATTGAAATCAAGATGAGGTTTGTCACTCTTGTCCTTCCTCTTAGGTCTAGAATTTTTTGTACTGGGGGTTGAGGAAGAGTTTTCTTCATCAGACTCCAGGGCAGGGATATTTCCTTTGGGAAAATTCAGGAGGAGGAACCTATAGAGGACTCTATAAAGCCCTTGATGGCAGGGCAAACCCTCTTCCTTTTTAGATCGGGTAGAAATTATAGTGTAATCCATGGACCAATAGAGTGTGGATAGAATGTTCATCATTTTGGCTTCACGAAAGTGGTTAACGAAGGCTAAATAAAAACAACAGAGCTGGAATTCAAGATTATCAGTGGTAAGGTATTGCATGATGGGTTTGAGGATTTCTTTCCAAGGAGTAGAGAGATGATGACGATACTGACCTTTCTTGTACATCTTGTGGACCGTTGAGTTCTTATCAAAGTGTGTTAGCTTCGCATCCCAGTTATGTTTGTTCCTCCTAATCACCTTGTCATCTAGATACTGTCTTGTCAGATCTGCCAACAGATCCATAGTTATCTAAAACTCCATGCCATGAATGGTAACAATGCCCTTATCCCAAGACGTGGCAAAATCTTTTGTCACCGTCTCATCGATGCTAGAAAACATCTTAAGAAGTCAATAAGCCCACCTTTGTCCTTCAGAATATCTCTGGAAATGGATTCTAACTCAAACACCTCAGGTTCGATAAACACAGGTTCTCCTTCCTTCATTATTGCATACAAAGAATAGCGAAAAAGAAGACAAAAGGAAGGGCAAGAGTTATACAGGGCAGCCAAATTAGAAGTGAGCTGATGAGTAAATGGAGCATGCAAAGGATAATAAAGAAGGAAAACAATGTTGCAGCTCTAGGGCCTGCATGAAAACCAGTAAGGATGCTTTGAAAAGGTAAAAAATTGCCTGAAGAAAAGAGATTGGCTAGGGCAGATAACAAGGCAGATTTTTAGGCATCGAACATTGCAATAGGTAATTGAGAAAATCAACATCCAATGAAAAGGTTGACCCTTGAGGGTGCTCATAAAATGAATCCAACAAGGGGGCATGATGCAAGAAATAGAGAGGATTGGAATGTTCACCAAAAAAGGTCTCGGAACAATGCAGAAGGCTAAACAATGCAACCTTACAATTTGTGTATGAAGAGTAGTCTTGATATTTGGGCTTATTTGGTGTTTTCATATCTATGAGGAAATTACAAAGTTTCTCATATTTAGATAAGGACAAATCTTCTTGACAAATAAAGTAAGTTAAATTCATTGTAGAAATCACTCTTTCCTTATTGGCATCTTCAATTTGAATAATGTGATATGGAATAGATTTCATCCTTCTCTATATTGCATCAAACCATCTTCTTTTAGCATCTTTATGCACAAGTAACTTTTCATGAGTAATAAGAGCATCACGCTAAAAATTTGTACAACCATGTCCTGTACCCCAAGGCCCAATCATTCTATACTTTTCACAATATTTACATTTCATAACATCATCATCATCATACTTGACAATATTCAACCAATCAAACTTTTATAACCATTCAAGGCAAAATTTTATTTTTATTGCACTTTTTTATTATCATGACTGCTACCCTCTACATCAACTGCATATACTTCATCTTCATCAGAAGAAGTTACAAATATTTCATAGCATAGTTGTTTCTTTTGATTATCATGACTACCTTCATATGCTTCAAAACCTTTGTTGCTATTCGAACTTGTTGTAGTTCATCCATATATTTTTTCAATAGTATCTTGTATATTTCTCTTTGAAGACATTTTTATTTGCCTATAATAAAAAAAATGCATGTCATTTAACTAAGATGATATTTCCATCACTATATTGATTTCTTTATACATGGTCATTTTTGTTGAGGATTTTGTCATGTTAAAGTTGGAGGAATGCATCAATATATTCAAAGCTAAATGGAGAAATTTCATGTTTGTCTTCAACAGAATGTTAATGCAACATAATAAATGTACTGATATAGTGTGGAAATAAAATATTGGATAAAAATTATAGAGTAGTTGTTGTAATACCGTTATAGGGTTATAATGTACTATGGGTGAACTATTTCAAAGCCATATAATGAACAACAACTAAATATTTTATAATCACACCACTTGATCAAACATGTTACTTATAACTACAATGCTTACAATTTAGAGCTCCTTCCCAATTTCCCATCTTAAAATTTTAGATGAAGTGTATTCTTTTTTAAAAAGTTTACTACATATATGTCGGTTACTTCTAAGTACAATCTTGCAATTTATGTTCTTTTTTTGAATTGGTATTGCTACATAGTTTTATTTATATTGTGCATTTTAGAAAGTTTAGGGCGGAGTCAGCTTCATCTCAAATACGGCCAAGTAAAATCAAATTTCATGATTAGACTCTTTAAGAAGGTGATTAGTAGTTGGCACTGAAATCTCACACTTAGCTTAAGGTAGAATAAACATCTTTGAGGAAGATATCTCTAACAGTTGGGGAACATCTCTTGAGATCTCCTAAGACCTTTGTCTACACATATATAGTGTAAGATGTAAACAAAATATGTTATCCTTTAAAAGCATAAAAAACCCTTTAATTTCCAAGCCATTTTTTGTTTAAATAAGGAAATTTCTTAACTAAGATGGTGAAGTGGCCAAATCATAACAAAATTTTGAAGAAAAAGAAGAGCAAAATCAAAACAACTTGCACGAATGTGAAACAAATATGCAGGGAAGATCTATCAATTTTCACATAATAGAGGACAACTAAAAAGAACAACCTTATTTCATTTATGTTTGTTAATAACATTTTATTTTAATATTTGATTGATTGTAACATGTGTATTTGCTTATCAGAGATACTGTGCAGGACCTTGAGTTTGAAAAGAACATCTGCAACTTCCTACCTATATTTATCCTTGTCCTCGTACAATAGTTACATTCCCCCAAAACTTAGCTATTTGTTCAACAACTTGAATATACAAATATTCATGGTCTAGGTTTCATTGTCTTTAAAGCATATTCTAGAAAAATAGTTAGGAAATTGGAATCTTTGGAAGTATAACTATAAATCATTTGCTGGAAGTCTGAAAAGTTGTAATATTTTTATAAACGAAAACACATGTCAGAGTAGACTTACAACAAAAGGTAATATTCAGGGTGATTATATGGGATCAATTGTTTGGCACAATCTAGTTACAAATTAAACTTATAAAAACTTGTGACTCTTCAATTATAGGGAAGCACCTTAACAATAATAAGCTTCATTTGTAATTGTGGTTATGAGGGATTTTTATTGTCACTGGGTAGTCTGATTTTCAAGGCATCTTCTCAAAATATGGTCGTTGACATGATGTAGACTTTGAAGCTACCTTCTAAACAATTTTGAAATTATGTGTCTTTTTAGGAAAGACAATGTATGGGGAACACGAGTGGTATTTTTTTAGTCCTAAAGATCGCAAATATTTAAATGGAGCACAATAAAATAGAGTTGCAGGTTCTAGTTATTGGAAATCTACAGGGACAGACAAACCGATCATAGCAACAAGCATCAGGTAAAAGGTTGGTGTAAAACATTCTCTAGTATTTTATCGAGGTAAGCCACCAAAGGGCATCAAGATGAATTGGATAATGCATGAATATCATATTACTGATGAAATATTAAATTCTTGTAGTTTGTCTAGTAGTAAGGGATCCTTACGGGTAAGTAGAAGTACATTGAAATTTTGTACTTGTTTAAAATAAGAAAAATTTAGAAACATTCAGTCAATACATTCTCTTAATGTAAGTCAAAGAGAACTTTAAGACATTTTCTTTTGTTCTATCTTCTTAATAGTATCATGTATATAAAGTAATTTTACTTTACCTTTTAAATATGCTTAATTCTCATATTAATTTACCCTAATTTTATTAGTCAGTAGAAAACACTTTTTCTCTGCCAAGTCCCCATTCCCTAGTGGTTGACGATTGACGATGAATCACAGTAAATCAAAATAATACAACTTGATGACTTATAACACAATTTTGCTTTGAAGACATAAGAGAAAAGGTTCCTAAAGCAAAATAGTGAGCTGCTAATCTTGCACACAAGACCAAAGAGTACAAAATTCCACTTTTCGAGGAGGAAGGGCCACTCTAGTTATCCTCCTCCAAAGTTGCAGTCACTTACATAATTCAACCAAAACTCTTAAACCAAAACATAAATACAAAAAAATATATATCCTCTCAAAACAAACATAGAGAACATAAAACTTACCTTTGAAGTTGCACGAGTAACATTAGTTCACATCCCGGATATAATAACGTCAAGCCCCCTAAGATTCTGCACTTCTCTTCACCTCTAGAAATAAAATGGAACAGTGCAACTTTCACACGGATCTCCACAACGGATAGATGAATTCTTCAAAGTTTTAGAAAGTGAAGGAACAATTTTTCTAAGAGGAGTTTTTAAACTTTTACAAAAAGTGAAATCCTAATATGCAAAGCTAACCTTCTCTCTTTGTTTGTAATCAGGTGAACCATATGGAGTTGTACAGATTGAAGGGATTGAAGGGATGAATTTGATGGCATCTTTGTACTCACTGGGCCTTGCCCAAGAGGCAACACATGCTCCAATTTAATGTAATTTTTTTATAAATTCCAACCTTGATTGCAATTGTGAGAAAATCTAGCCTATAGGGGTGCCATTTGACGTCTCAATACTACGCTTTCAAAAAATAAAAATAAAATATGATTAAATTTAATATTTACCTATTATAAAGTAGATGTAATTATTGTTCCATCGATTTCTAGTGAGGCATGGAGACTTGCAGGGCTGCCATTTGATGTCTCACTACAACGCTTTAAAAAAATACAATATGATTAAATTTAATGTCTGCCCATTATAAAGTAGATGCAATTATTGTTCCACCAATCAGCAGTGATGCATGGAGTAGCTAACTAGATTATCTTGTTGTAGTTTGTTTGTTATTTATTCCACCCACCAGTAGATCTTTTCATTTTATAATCAAGTGTACTAGTCAGTTCGAGGCAACATTATCATTCCATGCCCGACATACTAAACTAAAAAGGAGGTAACATCTAATGTATTCATATACCCTTACTCCACACATTTAATGTATATTTATACACATAAATACTCACTTTGTATGTTACTAAATCTATAGTTTTTAAATATATTTACTTGTGAAATTTACGATTTATAAAAATAATAAATAAAAATCTATGATCTATATAAAATTAAAACCGTAATTTATGATTTCAAATGCAAAATACAATCATATGCCCATAAAATTCCAAGTATGGACCAATATATGTTTGTTGCATTGGTTCGGTTCGTGTCCATGGAGGGTTGGAGTCTTGTTGAATTCATATTACCTAAAAGGAGATAATTGAAAGGTAGACTATCCCGTTTCGGTTCAATCACCTAGAGGTTCAGGGAAGGTTAGGGTCTCGTTGAATTCATCTTATCCAAAAGGGGATAGTTGGAAGGTAGATTGTTCCTTGAAGGGTCAAAATCCTATTAACTTCATATTTGACTACCCCAAATAGATTGACTTTGTCTTACCCAGAATGAGATATTTAGAAGGTGACGCATGTTGGCTAAAGGTAGCACCCGTTGGTTGCCCCGGTTTAGATTCCCTGGAGCATCGAGGTCTCGTTGACTTCATCTTACCTAAAAGGAAATAGTTGGAAGGTAAACTGTTCCTTGTAGAATCAGGTCTTGTTGACTTTGTCTTTGGCTACCCCAAATAGGTTGGCTTTGTCTTAACTAAAAGGGGATAGTTGGAAGGTGGCGCCTGTTGGTTGCCCTAGAAAGCTAGAAGGTAGCACTTATTGGATGCCTCGGTTTAGTTCCCTTAATATTTGGGGTACCATTGACTTCATCTTATCCAAAAGAGTATTATTGGAAGGTAGAGCATGTTGGTTGCCTTGGTTTGATTTCCTAGATGTCGGGGTTCTCTTGACTTCGTCTTATCAGATTAACATGTAATTTGATTCATTGCTCTGAAGCCATGTAATTACCCCAATTTGATTCTCTAGAGGACCACAATTTGATCCATTGCTTTGAAGCCATGTAGCTGCTCCAATTCAATTCCGTGGAAGACCTATAGACTTATTCTTACCTAATGCGTAAAGTCAAAGTCCGAGTCTAGTGTCCTACCCCTTGTCGAGCAATGATGTTATCATTTCTCCTATGTAAAAAAAAGATCAACTCATAAATTAATTCAATGCCCTAAAGCCACGTAACTACCTTGGTTCAATCTTTTGGAAGGTTAAGTTTCTGTAGACTTCGTATTACCCAATAGGTTGGGTCATATCAGAGTTCCAATGTCCTGTCCCATATAAAACACTACCCTATATTAAATACTAGCCTATATTATAGAAAGATGTTACAAATTCTCTTATAAAAAGAAAGTCAAGTCCGAATTCCCATTCTCTCTTAAAAAAAAAATGTTGATGTCCGAGTTCAGATGTTTTGCCCCGTATGGACAAAACTTTTACCAACTCCCTATGAAAAAAGAGTGAACACCCTTAATTTGATTCAGTACCCTGAGCCTCGTAGCACCGGTCATTTCATCATAATACTAGAACTCCTCTCTAGCTTCCTTGTGACAGGAGGGAGGTTAAAAAGGGGTTGCTTTCGGGTTTTTAGTTTGTATAAGATCCTAAATTAATTATTTAAATTTAATTCAAAATTAAAATTAAAGTAATTAGTTTTTATGGGATTTTAATTTAACTATTTAAATTTAATAAAAATTTAAGCAGTTGAGGGATCAAGATTTTCATGAAAATTTGTGTAAACTCATTTAAAAAATTTAGACATCATTACTTTAAAATATATTTTAGTCTTGATTGGAATATTGCAATCTTAAAAACAGAGACCCAAGTTCAATTCACGTGAAAGTGGCCCCTACACAAGTTCAATTCACGGGAAGGTGACCCCTATGTGCCTAGCTTTTCAACCTATTAAAAAAATTAAACAGTTGTTATATAGAATTGAATTGTTTTTTTATATTATATTAATGATTATATAATCCTATTATATTTAAACAAGTTTAATAATGAAGATTTTAGAACTTTAAAGACTATGCCCAAGGTTTGGTAAACCATACTTTGACAAGGAGAACATGGTTGAAAAATAATATATTAAATAAACATCATCCCATACATAACCTCATATGACCTATAACCTTATATAAACATTAAAAACTATTTTACTTTTACAACTTGGTTATTATGATCTATAACCTTATATAAACATTAAAAAGTATTTTACTTTTACAACTTGGTTATTATGTGTTCTATAAGACCTATAACTTCATAAACATTAAAAACTACTTTAACAATAACTTGATTATTATGGATGGTGGAGTTACATAACATATCAAATACACAAATCTTTCAGTTATGACAAAAGAGCAATGGGTTCACCCAGAGTGCATCAATGCTTCAAACACTTACCATAAATGTGTCAAACATTTGTTTTTAGAAAATTGCCAAAGCGAAGGAATGCCTAGAGAAAGAAGAGATATGAGCAAGTACGAGCGAGAAGGAAGTGCAAGTTAAGAGGAAGTGACACCCAAGAGAGTGTGAGCAAGAAGCAAGCCCCACTAGCTAGCAAGGAAGAAAATTCATATTTGAAAGCCCTAATGGGAAGTTATGATGCCCTAGTTAGAAGTATGGAAGACTACGTTGGAGATAAGTGAGCAAATACATGAAAATTTCAATTCAAGTAGTAGATGTTACACTAGAAGTGAATATTAAGGATGAGATGATTGAGCATCATATAATAGTTCTTAAGAGTAAAGGGTTGATATGTGAGTTCCATATATCCTAGCCAGGGTTTTTAGAGATTTAAAATTAAATCACAGTGGAAGTGAGGATTAAATTCAAATTACGATGTGACTTTTCTTCCTGGAGGTTTTTTCTCATCATCTTTTCTAGTTCAAAAATCAGAGATAAAATAATGGGTGGTGGCCTATGGTTTAGGGGGAGAGATGCTATTTAATTAAGATCATGAAATGAAAAAACATTGTTGAAACAAAAACTATTAAGAAGCTTGTGGTGTGGTTAAGGTTTTTTTGGACTTCCATATCAATAAGGATGTTTTGAAGAATATTAAAAATACCCTAGGGGAATTCATCAAGAAAATTCAAAATTTTAAGGAATGAAAGCATGCTATATATACTCAAATATGTGGTTATTTTAAAACCTTTGCCATGATCCATTAAGACTAATCTGAATCGAGAGAATGAGATCAACAAGGGGATTATGAAAATATCACATTTCAATGTCATAACTGTAATGATATTGGACACGTGGCAAGAGTTTGCAAAGTGAAAACTATGAAGAAAGAGACAAAAAAAATTGATCATGAGATAAAATTCAAGACGAGACAAGAAAATCATACAATAATAAAAGCTTTAGATCAAATCAAGGTTGTTCCACTCTAAGAGAAGAGGTAAAGAAAGTCTATCTACAACATCATATGGCAGAGGCCATCATAGCTCACTTGGATCAACCTTTAGAAGAAACAAAGAAGGATATAAAGGATAAGAAAGTACAATGTGTAAGTTCAAGCTCAGAAGGAATTAAAGGTGCAAAGGAAGATGTGGAGCAAAATCCTAAACAAAGACAACATAAGAGGTCAAGTTTATTCCACATAAATCAACTTTATTTTCTTCAAGTAAAATAGTCTCTCGGTAATAAAAGTGAAAGTGGTGTAGAGATTATCCCTTGCACTTTAGTATTTCAAGAGAAACATGATAAAGAAATGAGAATGGAGGAAATCCATAATAATTTAGGTTTTTTAGGGAAAAATGAGAAGGTAGTTGTTATGGAAGAGCATCCTTGCACTTGAAGGTTTTCAAGGCAACATAAAGAAAAATATGATTTTGAGGTTAGTCCTTGCACTTCTGATCCTTTAGAGCAATATTAACCTAAATATGATAAGTCTTACTATGAGGAGTGTGAGAAGATTGAAGAGATTGATAAAGATGAAAGTATTGGTGGAAATAAAAAAAGAAAGGAAGATCCAAGAAGCAAAAATAAAGAGAAAAAGAAACCCAAAGAGATATTGATATGGAAAAACAAAAGAAAATATCACAAGTGTTAACAAGAAGTGGAGCTAAACCCACAAATAAAAACAAAAAATAACAATGAAATAAAATCTTGGAATATTAGGGGCATGAATAAGAACCCTAAAAAAGGTATTAAGAAATTATTAGGTTGTTATAGATAAGATATTTATAGATATGAAAACCGGGCAACAAATATTTTAGTCATTCACAATGTTGAATTTCATCTTGGAAAATTTTAAATTTTAGAGGGATCTATATGAGTGAGATCTTATCTTTTAATAAAAATGATATAAAGGAGTTGAATGTGGAAACTTAGCAACCTGAGGAATATGGTGAATTCCTTTGATAGAAAGACAAATGAATAATATATTTTATAGAAAGACAAGTTGGATATGGTTTAATTAACTTGATATAAATGTAATGAGAGTAATGTAATGTTTTGTTTTTGTAATGGGAGTGACCCCCAATAGAAGTCACACAACTTATTAAAAAATTTGATTATTATGAATCTTTCAACATCCATCATTCTTAAGTATGGGGGTAAGTTGTGGACCCAAACCATAGATTATGAAAACATATCTTTTAGATGTAGAAGATGTCATGAGGTGGGGCATATTGAAAGATCATGCCCTAAGAAGAGTCTAGCAGAAACATATGTAGAAAACCACAAGAGAAACTTACAAATGGATACAAATGAGGATGGTTTTCAACTTCCAAAAAATAGGTCTAGGTAGATGAAAGTAAATAAATAGTGGAGACTAGTAAGGAAGGATATTGGAATAAATACCAATTCTTTTGAGGCTTTAGCCTATGAAGAAAAAGCATATTAGAGCTTAGAGGATACAATATAACAAGTTTAAAATATTAACAAGG
Organism: Wollemia nobilis; assembly: GCA_028583015.1. Lineage (NCBI taxonomy): Eukaryota > Viridiplantae > Streptophyta > Pinopsida > Araucariales > Araucariaceae > Wollemia > Wollemia nobilis. The sequence goes on from JAQPPZ010016361.1 coordinate 2,990,580, forward strand.
AATTGTTCATTCAGTATGATCTTGATTTAAGGATGAAAATTCTTGATGAACCTAAGGAATGGGCCTAATCAAAAATTGAAGACTCTCTTAAAGTTCCATGCACCATTCAGGAGAAGAAAATTGGTAGAGAAAATACAACTTTAGATGTGGATACATCTATCATTGATAAGGAAATACCATAAAATGAGTAGGACAAGTCAAAAGATTTTGGAGTAGATCCAAAAGAGGATAATTCTAATAAAAAATAAAGTGATAAAAAAATATTGAGGAATAGAATAATAAACCTACTCCTGAAATGGGCAAGGAAAAAATAGAAACACCCTAAAATTATCAAGCAAAATCCAAGGAAGCAAGAGCAAACATAAATAAAGGAACACAAACAAAGTTGGTTGAAATTCTTTTTACCAAATAACAAAATTATATTAGTAATTTGTAGGTGGGGCTAGTAGCCCCTAATAAGACATGATTTTCATCTCATGGAATATAAGGGGTCCTAATGTATCAGGGACCTCTATTTAAGTAACAAGCTTGATATTCTTTGTATCCAAGAAACTAAAATGATAAAAAAAATTATCAAAACTATGAAAGCAGTATGGGCGAGATGTGAATGGGATGTTGTGGATTTTGAAGGACTGACAGGGGGAATTCTAACATGTTGGAATCCTATTAGAATCTCCTGTGTAACCATTCATAAAACTAGGCATTAGATAGCCTCTTTAGTCACATGTTACTTTGCAAATATTTATTTCATTCTTATCATTGTCTATGGACCTACATTTCTATTATGTAGATTAGAAGTTTGGAGTGGTATTGAAGCCTTTATAATAAGTAAATAGCAAGAAGCTTGATTCATGATCATAGAAGATTTAAATGTCATAACCAAGTTGAATGAAAAATCTGGGGTAACTAGGAAATTAACCCAAAGTATGAGATATTTCTCATCTCTTATGCAAAATAGTAATCTATGGGAGGTTGAGTTTGAAGAAGACAACTATAAATGAACCAACAACAGGAGAGGCCAAAACATGATAGTAAAATACTATATTTATGCACACTCTCAAATTATTGGCTAGATGAAGGGACTTGTCCTAAAATTAATACCTTGACAAGGATTGGTTCATATCACTGACCAATAAGAGTTAAAATAGTGGTAAGTGAATTAAAAAAATAAGATATTTAAAATATGAGAAGATGTGGGAAGATCATCCTCAATTTGTTGATATGATAGCACAAACATGGAATTCTTCAAGAAATGGTGGATTGTATACACTTTCTAAATAAATTAAATTGATGAAATCTAGATTAAAAGAATGGAACAAGAACACTTTTGAAAATATTTTTGAGAAGAAAGAAGAACTAAAAGATAAACTTTAAAAATTCCAAAAACATGATCATAATAATCCAAGATTAGAGGAAAGGGAGTTGCTTAGTGAATATCATAATGTTTTGAGTAATGAATATAAATTTTGGAGATTAAAATCGAGATAGAATTGGTTAAAAGGAGATTAAAAATACAATTTTTTTTCATAGGATGGCAATAGTATAGAGATCAACATCCAAAATTAGTAGAATTAAATCAACATAAGAGGTTTGGATTAAATACTAGAGTGAAATTAGAAAGAAGGTAATGTTTTTTACTAGAATATTCTAGGGTTAGAGGAGTTTGAAGTTCTTAATGACAAATGACTACAAGAAGTACCTTCAATTATAATAGATGAAGACAATAGGAAATAATGGAGCCTATTACTCTGGAGGGAGTTCATTTAGCTCTTTTATCTTTTAAAAAGGAAAAATCCCCTAGTCTAGATGGGCTCTCTACAACATTCTATCAACATAGGGATGTAGTGAAGGATTTTGTATTGGTGGAAGTGGAACAGTCTAGGGTAAAACAATACACACCTTATAAATTAAATGTAACATATCTTACCATTATTCCAAAAAAAATGATGCATAATTGATTGATTCATTTAGGTCCATAAGCCTATGTAATATGGCATATTTATCTCCAAAGTGATGGCAAATCGATTAAGACCTCTATTATAAAAAATGATTTCATAAGAGCAAGGAGGATTTGTGAAAGGGATATAGATTCTAGATGGGGTCATAGTAGCTCAAGAACTGATGTATTCAACAAATTCAAGAAAATATAGAGCAATTATCTTAAAACTTGATACGAGTAAATCTTATGAGAGGGTTAAATGAGATTTTTTTTTGCAGTATTAGAAAAGTTTGGAGCAGTATTAGAAAAGTTTGGATTTGGTAAGCAATGAATTAGATGGATTAAATTTTGTGTCTCTATAGTTTCATATTTAGTGTTGGTCAATGGGTTAGTAACAAAATTATTTAAATCCAAGAGAGGTCTTAGACAAGGAGATCCTCTATCACCATATTTGTTCATTATTATGGCAGAGGTTTTGGGTAGGAAATTGAAGAAGGATAACAAATATGGGTTGATAAGTGGACTTAAGGCTAGTAATAACATCAAAAACATCACCCATCAATAGTTTGTAGATGATACAACCCTTTTTGGGAAGGCAAGAATAAATGAGGCCAAAGCTTTGAATAACTTATTAAAGGAATACGAAAGAGCATCAATGCAGCAAGTTAATAGGACAAAATCCAAAACTTACATCCTAAACACCCCAACTAGAATCAAAGCAAGGATATATAGGTTACTTTAAATAGAGGCAAATTTACCATCAACTTATCTAGGGATGTCCTTATTTGAGGGGAGAATGAGGGTAGAATTACGAAATCTAGTTATAAGTAAATTTTAAAATAAACTATCGACATGGAAAGGTAGATGGTTATCATTAGCAGGAAAAGTGCAACTAATTAAATCAATCTTACAAGCCATCCAAATTATTATATGTCCTTGTATACTATGCCAAAATTGATAGAAAAAGTTTTAATCTATATTATGCAGTCATTTTTATGGTCAGGTTTACATGATAAAAATAATTTATCCTTTGGTGAAATGGAGCAATGCATGTGATGATAAAACTAGGGGAGGTCTCATTTTAAGAGTTCTTACGGATGCAAACTTAGCTCTTAGGAGAAAAGTAATTTGGAGATTGTACAAATAGAGTCAAAGACAATGGGCAATAATTCTTCTAAGTATGTTGAATCAAATGACCCAAGCTTAATATTTACGACATTCTTACTTCCAAATGGTTTTGCTCTATGGAATGGTTTATAAGAATCTACTGATCTAGTTATTAAAGGTCTAAGATGGGTGGTAGGAACTAGAGAAAATATTTCTATTTGTATGGATACTTGGTGTGATTAAAAACCACTCAATCTAGATCCAATTTTGAAACCATGGATGAGATTACTTCAAGATAAATATGGTGATAAGGTTTCAAACATTTTGTACAAGGATTAGGAAGGAAGATATAAATGGAAAGAATATTATTTTACAAGCATACAAGACATTAAAGTTAGGAGGGAATTGAGCAGAAAGATAACAACAATGATTATCCTGAGGGGAGCTAAGGATAAGCTAATTTTAAAGTTGAATAGCTTACGAGATTATACAATAAGAAGTCGATATAATGTAAAGCACAAACAAAATAGGAATACTGCGAGAACATGGAAAAATATTTGGGATAGCCCAAGCATTCCTAAATTTAAAATGTTTGTTTGGCTATTGGTTCATAAAAGAATTATATCCTAGGATAACCTTATGAAAGGGGATTTCATGGTCCCTCACAATATGTTATTTGTAAAAAGGAGGAGAGTATAGACCATATCTTAGGACACTTCTCAATAGTTTAGAATCTATGGCAATTGATTCTTAATATGTTTGTTAAATACATGGTAATGAATAGTAGAATTGAAGAATGGTTAAAGCAATGACAAAGCACTTTTAAAAGTGAGGCTTTATAGACAATTTGGGATATATCAAAAGATACAATACTTTGGATTGTATGGATAGAAAGGAATAGAAGATATTTAAAGGAAAGGGAAATAGTGTAGAGTTACTAAAAAAAATATTTGTTTAGCCATAGAGGAGTCTAAACCAACCCTATCAAATCACCCAATCCCTAATATAGAAGTAGAGAGCCTTGATAGATGGAGTCAAGTAATTATTTGGAATTATGATATTGGGTATAGGAGAAACAAAAAGAAGGCAAAAAAATAAAGTGGAAACCACCAAATGTGGAGTTGGTCAAATTGAATTTTGATGGAGCATCTGAAGGAAATCTATGACTAGTAGGATGAGGAGAAATACTTGTAAATAATAGAGGAAATATTTTGTCTCATTATGCTTTCAATAGTGGATTTAATACAAATAATGAAGCTAAATCTTGGGAAACTTTGGAAGAGTTAAAAATATGAAAACAAATGAAATGGAATAAAGTATGATGGAAGGTGATTCCATCATAGTAATAAATGCAATTTTGAGTAAATCAAAGACTCAAAATTGGGTAGCCTATCTATTTAATTCATGGTTGAGGAAGCAATAAGTTTAGCTAAAGATGACAAGCAAATGTTGACTACCTGAATTAAATAATGATTAAGATTTACTTAAATGTTTTCCATTGGTAATATTTGATTTATTTTGTGGTCAAAGAAAATGTGTCATTTCATTGATACAAAATATGCATTACAAATTATCATTATTAGCTCAACTGGTTAAATTCCTCAACATTTCAAGGAGGAGATCTAGGTTCAAATCTTGCCAAACAATACATGGATAATATCCAAGCTTTGTTGTAATACCACTATGTGGTGATGATGTAATACGGGTGGGGCTCATTTCAATCCCATATAACCCATTAAAAAAATGTCTTACAAATTGAATATTTACAACTGCCCCTTGGGCTACAATTAGGATCTTCCAATGAAGAAGCCCTTTTCAATCAAATTTTATGGCACTCCATGCTTTTTGTGGCCACCTCAAAGGGGGGTGGGTTTATGCCTACCACTTGTTGGTTGAGTAGAGCCTCTAGAACCTACACACAACCAAAACAAGTTGTTAAAAGCACTTGTGGGTCTACCTTGGTTGGATCCAGATTCATGAAAGAGTGCAAATAAAGAAAGTTAAACTACTACATTGAACATAACATGAAATAAGTTAAAAACACATAAACACTAATTTACTCACCTTTGCTTCTAGTTTTTTGGTCTGTAAGTGTCTAAAATTGGTTCTTGGAGGGGAACCATACCCCTAAGTACAGTTCAGGCTGATTGTACCTCACTATATGGTTGGTTCTAGTTTGGCCAAATAGAAATTTCCTTTAGAGAAAATCTTCTTTTGATTCCCAAGAAGCTCTGGTCTAAGTTTGATGGCTATATGAGTCCACACCTATAAGTAGTTATACAAAGCAAGGAGGCACAAAAAGAGACATACAATGGCATCCATGGGGGTTAGCACAAAGGAGGGTTTGTATGCAAATGACGGTTAGAGTGATTTTGGTAGAGTTTCTCTAAGCACTTGTCTTCTTCTTGAAAATGAAAGAAATAACTTCATATTTATAGAATATGACAAATGTTAGGGGGGGTGAGATGACATGGGTGCATCATACCTCATAAATGAGTTTGGATGGAGAGAGTCCTCACCCATTCACATGCATTAAATGGGCATGGGTGCACCATTCCTCATAAATACATGGGGGTGGAGAAAGTCTTCACCCCATTTATGGCATGTGGATGAAAAGTCTTCATGTCATTAATGCACATGGGTGAAGAAAGTCTTCATCTCATTTATGGCATTAAATGAGCATGAGGATGTGGAGAGTAGGGGGTAAGGTAGGCTAGGGTGAGGTGGAGCTAGGCTAGAGTCAAAGGGTAGACTAGGGTGAGGTGGCCCTAGGCTAGGCTAAAGGGGTGGTCACATGGTGACCATGGGCTAGGTGTAGGAGGGGGCTTAGTGGGGAAAAGGGGCTAAAATGGCTAAATAGTGTTTTAATGCAAATTAATTGGATTTTTTGGGCTTTTTGCAAATTAATTAACAATTAGCACCGCACAATGGGTAATGTGATATTTTAGGTGTCTATATTTGCTCCTTTTTGTACTATGGTGTGTGTAAACACAATGCAGTACAAAAACACATGACACTAGATGAGTGACTGACTATGACAAGGATGATTTGATGATGAATGATCATGGTTGACCACAACTTTTAGTGTGCCACAACAACAGTTAATGGAAGATATGTAAGACTATATCAACTCATGAACAATGTAAGATGCCTCAATTGTGGAAGGGACAAATATCCTTGAAACTTTACCTTTGATAGATTTTTGAGCTTGATTGATTTGGAAAGTTGACCAAACATTGGTAGGTATCCTTAGGACACTATGAATCAATTGTAAGTGGTCTTATATTGCCACATCGATGAACCAAATGTGAGTAACTATATAGACATTGACATGGAGTGTACCAATTAAAATTGAATTAGAGTTTAAGTTGAGAAGAAAAATTTTGCTTTTTACCCCAACAAAGGAGGGCTTGTGATAGTCTCAAGCAAAGTTATTGGATAAACGTGATTCCAAGATTGAGTGTTTTGATATTGAACATGTTCAAGGCAACATTGATGGGTAATATCTACCCCCTCAAGCGGTGAGTTGATGAGTGAAGAAGTGGAACACAACAATGAAGTGCTTGACAAAAATATCATTGCGCAACAATGGTTGACATGCTAGGATGTTATGGATGGATGATGTGATGAGATGCAAATTTGATAAATATTTTGCAAATTTATAGGGTTTTTTAGTTTTTTCAAATTTTTGGTGTTTTGGAATTTTTGTTTTATTTGATTTTTTTATTTTTTAAGATTTTTGATGTCTTTGATTTTTGATTTGTTGTTTTTTTAATTTGATTTTTTGAGTTTTTATTTTTTTGGATGAATGTATGATGATGAGATAGACATGAAATATTAGATGATATGGAGGCTCTATGCTTATGTGATGGATGATGAGTTCTCTAATGATTTGTATGGTTTAGACTCACATGTGTTTGTTTAATCAATTTTTGGATGTGTGTATGTGAATTTCACAATAAAAATGGTTTAATTAATCAATGACAAGTTAACAATCACAATAGACACATTAACACAACATAAGACAAGATAACATGCAATGAACACAATGAATGCAATGCTAATAATGATCATGGGTAGATGAGTAGGGACAATGAAGTAATTCTAATAACAAGGAACACTAAACATAAGAAACAAGACAAATGCACATTGGAAAAATGAATTGAGGACATAGCTAGTAATTTGAAGCTAGTCGTGATGTCGTTCGCTCATATTTACAAGGGTTTTTAGAGGTTAGAAGAATTTCACAAAATTCAAACAACCTAGTTTTAACAATCAGACTCATATAATAGTCAGTCAATATCCCATAGAAATTTAGACCATCCCGAATAAGATCAATCCTATCATGGAACGAAGTGTATGCAATGATGTTCATTTTTCATCTTGAGTAAGGTTGGACTAACCATTTGTGACTCAAGCTAATACAAGTTAGCCCATCCAAAAGCACACAAAGTCTATACAAATGAAGGTCACTAATGTGACAAACATGTCGCCACTCGAAAGGCATACTCCACTACCAGAAAAGTGTCTATAGCCTTGATGGAGGTTAGCCACATAATCCTTCGACATAGCTCCAATGTTAGCCATACATCTATATCCCTGATGGAGGCACCTAAAAATACCTGAGGAGACTAAGGAGAAGTTTTTGGTGGATCTATTTTCGTGCTCTTTTCTTTTGCTTTTGTTTCTTTTCTTTATTTCTTTTGCAACTTGCTTTTTGGATCCTCAAGTTTAGATTATGCAAATGATAGAATGAGAGAGAAAATTTGTGTATTATGGCAAGACTACTCATGGCGTTGTCTTCCCTAAACTCAAAATTTAATTAACGTATGATATGTGATTGGTCCAAGAAGGAATTAAAGTTAGTCAGGGGAAGCCTAAAATCACATTTGAACATAATGATATTTTATTAAGGTTCATTAGATCAACTAGGAATGGTTGAAAATAAAAAAGACTTCTATTACCAAGCAACCTAAGAATATGATTGAACAAAACAACACGACAATTGCAATAACTAGTGCATACTTATTGATAACTTGTACAAGACAAAAGATATTCTTATGTGCAATATGGTTGACAAGACAATATGACAAATGAGAAAATACTACATAAAAAATGTAACACATACAAATGAAGATAATATTCACAACATGTAAATGCCAATTAGAATTAAGGAACACATATCTATACATTCAAATGGTGCCTATATTAGCATGATACAAGCCGTAGTTTATTTATGGATGAATGTATGGGATGAATGCAATACAAAAGAATTATGAGAGAAGCTTAAATAATTGGGGGGATCACCTAAAAGAGAAGAGAGATGAGGAAAATGAATTTAGAGGGAGGGTCAACTTCCTTAGCCATAAAATTGGTTGGAAGGAGTGTCAACTCCCCCAAATAGAAAAGTGGTTTGAAATAGGGTAGAATCCCCGAGTCATGAAAAGTGGTTTGAAATAAGGTGAAATCCCCCAGACAAAAATTAGTTTAAATAGGAGGAGAGAAATGAGAAGAAAAATAATATTGAGGGAAGGGAAAAAAATAATGAAGAAAAGAAGAGGGTTGAGGAAGGGGAGAAATATTGAAGAAGAAGAGATAGATTGAAGAGGAAAAGGACCAGCCAAGATATGTAGTTTCATGTGCATAAGTAACCATACAACATTGATATGGAGCCTATGATAGGAATTAGTATTGTATTGCATTTAATATTGACACGAATCGTGCATATTAAATACCTTCTTGTAAAGGCAGACATGCCTATAAATATGTTTATGATTAATGTAATTCTCAGTTTTCATTGGTGCCATTTTGTGTTGTTTTTTAAGAGTGTTTCCCACATATTTTGGAGAGCTTGGATTTGCAACATCTGGAGGATCATGATCTGTATCATGAGCTTCAAAGGAGCAATGGAAGCCATGTCATCTAGTGGAAAGACGTTGGGCATTTCACTTAGAGACCCTGGTTCAAATCTAGGTGTGGCTACAAATTCTTCAAGGTCTGGATCAGGGGTGGAATCTTGATCTTCTTCAATGATATCTTCATCAACAATGGCAACAACAATGATTTTAGCTTGAAGCTGCTAAAAATTGACAATCATTTCTGCATGGAATTGTTGAAATTTCGTAGTGAAGTCGATAAGCCAAATGGATGAAATCGACATCATGAATGATGGTCACAAATAAATAAGGTCAATAAATGGCAAATCCAAGATGAATGCTCAGATCAAGATCTAAGGGTTGGGAGTCAGAGGGACCCAATATGAGAGTTTTCAAGATCGAAAGTGCATGAAGGTGTCTATGAAAGGAAAATAATGTTCACCACTCAAGATCCATGGGTTGGTTTTCTCATTCCTTTCTAAACCAATATGGTCTCAAGAAGAGGATACTCTCCAAAACCTTGCACCTTGATCTGATACCAATAATGTGGGAAACACTCTTAAGAGACAACACAAAATGGTACAAATAAAAATTGATAATTACATTAATTAAAAATATATTTATAGGCATGTCTACCTTTACAAGGAGGCATTTAATATGCATGATCCATGTCAATATTAAATGCAATAAAATACTAATACCTATCAAACTACTAAAAGAAAGATATGAGAAAGTTGAATAGGTAAGGAAGAAGGAACAACTAGAGCGAAATTGGTGAGGGAACATATGATGACAGTGGTTGATGATGGCTTTAAGCAGGTCGTAATGACACTTTAGGGAGGAGACATAAGATTGTCTTGAATCTTAATTAATGTGAGATGCCCCAATGGTGGAAGGGACGAATACCTTTGAAACCTTGTTGTTGACAAATTATTGAGATCATTTGATTTATTAAATTGACCAACCATTGGTATGTATACTCATGATGCTACGAATCAATTGTAAGTGGACTTAAGTTTCCACCTCAATGAAGCGAGTGTATGAGTAACCATATAGACATTGACATGGAGCATACCAAATTGGATTGGAATAGAGTTTGAGTTGAGAAGAAAAATATTGTATTTTGTCCCAACAGAGGAGAGTTAATTATGGTCTCAGGTAAGTTTCTTGGACAAACAAGATTCTAAAATCGAGTGTTTAGATATTAATCATGTTAAAGGTAGCAGTGATGAGTAATATCTACATCCTCAAGTGGTGAGTTTATGGGTGAAGGGGTTTGAATTTGAACTCACAAATGTGAGGGTGACCACTAATAGGAGGTGTGTGAAGGATTTGAAGGAGTGGACTCTTAAGGTCGAGTGGGAGGATGAAATGTGATTTGAGGAATAAAATAAGCGGGATGCAAAGCGATAGTGATTTGAAAAACAAGAAATGGATGAGGATAGGTGAAATCAGACAAGGGAAACACCAAAGGGGTGTGATTTTGCATGAGGCTATTGCATAGGCTCTATTTTTCTAGAAACTAACTATTTAGCATAAACCGTACGAGTCCATACAATTCATTTTGGGAGGTAATTTTTGATTGGATTTTGTTTTGTTTATTGTTTGTTTTGTTATTTTTGAATAAGAATATAGCAAAGTAAACAAAAAATCAAACATACAACAAACAATTGAAGTGAAGGGTTTACATGTGGTTTGATGTTGCTTATGTATTGATGCTTTTGTTATTTTATACAGGATTTTTAAACCTTTTTGTGTATTTTTGTTTGTAAGAAGCCTAAAATATACCAAGGATGGATGGATAAAATATAAAGGTGCATCGATGCATGATCCTCGATATACTTGAAGTTACATAAAAATAAACAAAGTGCATAAACAAACAAATATTGGAATTTATTACATCATTTGGTTATTTACTAATGTACCTTCATGGGTACATATTTAGATTAGGATTATATTAGGAGATAAATAGGTTATTAGAGTAATTTAATAAATGAACAAGTGTTAGAATGTGTGATGATGTAAATATGCATGTAGTCCACATGTACATGAGTCTTAGGGTTGAGTGAGAGGCAAGGAATCTATCTTTCTATATAAAGGCCTCATTGTGAGTTTTTGTGGGAGATTTTTGGAGTGCATAGGTTTGAGTAGTAGTAGTCACAATTTAGCTCCATTTTGATATGATGGAGGAGTTGTAAACTCCATGAGAGGAGCATTGTAGTTTTTGTGAGCTTTTTTATATGAGCATTTCTAGAGCATTGTATCAAGTTTTCTATCGTATTTTCTTGCATGTTAAGTTGCCATTATCATAGTTATAATATTGCATGCTTATTTAAATACTTGTGATTGCATTTCCTTTAATTTTAAGGTTCCAAAAGCTAACAATGGTATCAAAGCCACGATGGATCAAAGGAAATCCACAAGTGATCACCATTTCTATTGTTGAGTATTTGCAAACTAGATCAACCATAGTGCGTCGCTGCATGCAAATACCATCACAATAGATTTTTTGATAGACGTAGCTCTAGGTAGAATAGTAGAAAATAAAGAAAGCCACATGATTGATTTTGCTAGAGTTTTTCATAGAGTTACAAAAACTTGTGAAGACTAGAACTCAACATTGCATCCACTAGATTGGCAATCCAACTAGTGAAGATTATTTTATTTAGAGTCAATTTTTTTTATTATCTCTAATATTTCATTACAAGAGAGAAAATATTTTTTTAGGAAAACCATTGGGTTACTATCATCTAAGTTTTTCTTGTTGCAAAAAATTAACTCTCCAAAGTTGGGAAGCTTCCTACAACAGATAGAGAAGAACTCCATCTTCATTGCCTAAAGGCCGACGTTACCTTCCTCATGCAGGGATTAATTATTTGTTGCAAAAAAATAAGGATTGAAGATTTGGAGGTCTAAGGAGAAAGGTCCTAGTGAGATATTTGTAGATTGAAGACTCCTAGTTGAGATATTGAGGAGAGATCTAGTGGCCAAGGAAGCCACACTGAAGATTGCAAATCTAAGAAGGATGTCCTAGAAAGAAAACCTCATTTGAAGATTGAAAAGAATCAAAGAGAAGAGTTCTAGAAAATGTTGGAGAATGGTGATATCCATTGAAGATTGAAAACTTCATATTAAAGGAGAGGTCCATTAAAGGCCCTATTAAAGAAATTCCATAGTGGAATATTGAGGATTGATAAGAACTAAAAAAATTTCTATTGCAGATTTTAGTAGCAGCAGATTTGGGAGATCCAAGGTGAAGATCTCACTACAAAAAATCTATAGTTGAAGATTGAAGAGGTCAAGGAAGGTCTCATTGAAGATTTTGAAGTTGCAATATTGAGAACCTTGGAGAGGTCTCAAGGAGAAACAAAAAGAAGGCTTGGTGAGCCTCATTGAATGAGTTCCTAGAAGAACTCATTGGAGAAATTACTACCAAGGGAGAAGCTAGTGATAGCTATGGAATGGGGACAATTATCGCCATCCGAAAACAAGCCCAAAAGAGAAGGTTTGGCAAGAAGATTGTTAAATAGCAAGGTAGTTTGAAATAGATCTCAAGATTGACAGATTATTTAAGGAGGATATCTAGTTTGAAGTTATAAAAGAGATAGAAAAACCATCAAATCTACGAGAATTGGGAGCCATCATTGAAGGGTTCTTGAGTGAACATCTCAACTGCAATTTGGGGGAGGATCCTACCAAATTTTTGGTATTCAAGGATAAATTTTCAGTGAAGGTATTGACTATTTTACAATCTAATTTTTTTTAGATTTGAGGATAGAAAAAAGCAACAATTTGGGCAACGTTAGTGGCTACTAAAGATCAAATTTTAGAGTTACATACTGCAGAAGCATTTAAGCCACCAAGTTACAGTATTGGTCATCATATTAGTCAAGTATTGAAGTTGCAAAAATGTGAGCAAGTGAGTTGTTTTGGATAGCCTAGAAGAAGCTGCAATAACATATACAAAGGGCATCAAATTTAAGTGACTAAAATCACTATCATCATCATCATCTACAAGAAAAAGGTATGCAACAAAAAGGTGCAAAAGTTCATTAGTTGAGCTTTATATATTTTGATTTCTATTAAAGTTTTAAAACACCAATTACAAAGTTTAAAGGTTGCATCAAATGTCTTATTTCAAGTCTTCAAAAGTAGTGTAGAAGTTATAGTTTACAAGGATCAAACCTACACATAGAAGAAAATATAAGTTAGGTATATTTTGAGAGAAAGAAATGTATCAACATTCTATTGCTTATTCTAATCAAAAGAAGACTATAAATTTGCATAAATCTATAGTGCAAATATTTTATTGAGAAGCTTGGATTTGAAAGAGAAATAATAGCCAAGCAAGGAAGATATTGCCAAAGATTAAAGGTAATAATAATATCAGTTTTATCTCAGCCAAAACAATGAGTTAAAGGTAGATTTCACAAGAGCTCTTTTGAAGAAGGAAAAGGCAGTTTACTTGCAGAATATTGTGGCAAATGAGTATTACCTCCAAAAGTTGGAGAAGAAAGTCAGCATATTAAGGCAAAAGAAAAGCTTGAAAGGGAGAAGAAAATCCAAGTCTAAGGTGCAATCGAAGGCCACATTTCCAAAAGGATTATTTGGGCATATTTGAAGAGGAGTAAAAATAGGTTTTGAAAGCTATCTTGGACAACACAATCAAATAGCAAAACCATCCAATTGAAGCCTATAGTTTGAGTGAGTTAAAGGCTCATATTACAAGCATAGGGGGGTAGTCATAATCTACATATAAGAGTCATCCAAAAAGGACTCTACAAGCGTGGTTAAGAGGCAGATTGGACAACAATAGAGAAATGTAGCAAGGTCTCCAAGTGGACATCCTACAACATCCTAAAAGAAAACCTTGGTAAGAATTAGGAAGAGCCATCTAAAGGCTCAAAAATCTAGTTATCTAAGGTGTCTAAAGACACCCAATGAAGCACCACTGCCATTGGAGTTATCGCCTATGCGGAGCACAAAAATCAGACTTGCAAAAGAGCCAATACAAGTGAAAGAATACAAGGATAGAGCATACATCACATTAAAAATGGTTTATCATCACCAAGGAGGAACGATTACCATTGAACCTGTTAGGGTAGATATTTTATTATTACCTATTTGATGTGGTTACACTAAGCATATTTATTATTAGCGTAATATCTAGGAGGTTAGGGATATTATTTGATATTTATCTTTGGCTATTCTTATCCGTGAGCATTGTATATATTTCATTGATTTTGAATGAAATAACTACAATGTTCGAGCTTACACCTGTTGTTAAAAGAGCTCTTGTGAAATATGCTTTTAGCTCACTGTTGTTAAAAGAGCTATTTTTGTAAATTTGATCTTGTGGTTGTTTATTCTTAAGCCAACACCTGTTGGTGTCATGATTGTCCATATCACATATTTTGCAATACCTCTTTTGCCCTTGTTGAGGTTGCTTCTGATTGGAACCTTTGGAAGAAGATCCCCCTTTTGAAAATTACCTTGTTTCTTTGATCCTTGTTTGTTAGAGTAAAGTGCACTGTTTGACACTTCATCTCTTTGAAGTTGATTTGCCTCCTCTGTTTGGAGTAAATTTACCAACTCTTCAAAAGTAACTTGTTGGTTTGACACTTGAAGGGAAGTGATAAGCATTATGTAGGAATCTAGTACATCTCTCAAAATGACTGATATCACCATTTTACAAAGGAAAAACTCTACGGTTTCACCATGCTTCATGCTAAGATTGTGAATTTGTGATTGAAGGTTAAGAATTATGGATTAATTATTCCCTTCATAGATTGTAGTTAATACGTACCAAGCATCTTTGCCATGTTGCATGCTGAGATTGTGAAGCTGTGATTGAAGGTTAAGAATTATGGATTGATTCTTCCCTTCATAGATTGTAGTTAATGTGTCCCAAGCATATTTACCATGTTTCTTGTCACAAATGTGAGGTTGTACTTCATTAGTAGTAGCAAGTAAGATGAGCATGAGGGCCCTCATATCCTTTTTTTCATACTCATCTTGTGTGGTACCTGCTATAGTGGGATGTTTAGAAGTGCCAGTCACAATATCCCACAAATCTTCAACCTATAGAATGACTCTCATTTTGGTTTTCCATGGAGCATAATTGGAACCTTTAAGCAATTGATTATCTGAAAGATATTTGTTTATAGTGGCCATTGTGAAGGTTCCTTATATCACCAAAATGGTCCCCCTTTCTATATACCACAATTAAGTAATACTAAAAGGATTCCACTCAAATTTTTGGCATCTACCTAAAAACCCTTTCGAAAAAGGATGATCAATTTGAGGAGTTTAAGCCAAGCAATAGGAGTAAATTGGGTATGTGATGGAGTGAATATCAAAACAATAATTTGGATTCCTTATTTCTCCTGGACAATTTATAGAGAACAATAGTTCAGATGTCATTGTTGTAGCTATATTAGGTATTAGATACAGTAGCCCAAAGCATGACAACATTACCTGTAAGTGTGGGCTAGAGGTACCATAAATACCAAATGTTGCATGTGCAATAAATTGCACAAAAATGGGTATAAATTTGGGGTCTTATTTGTTGTAACAAAACAATTGTGTTAATGCAAAAAATAGGAAATTAAATGCATCATACATCAATGTTTGCCCACAAATTTATGTTTTTGAAGGTGTCAGATTCCACCAAAAATGCACCTTTTATACAAAGCCAATTAGGTGTCGAATTCCATCGAAAATGCACCTATTACAACAATTTTGCAAGAAATTTTGAAATTTACAAAATTGATATTCACTACTTTGCCCTTGTGTTGAAATTTTGTAAAAAAGAATACAATTTTGTCCCCTTTTTGTTTGCAAAATAAACAAGGTTTAGTGTAAAGTTTTGGTCTTCAATGTGATGAGTTCCGCCTATTGAGTTTGCAAAAAAATGTGCAATATTTTTCCAAATGTAAAAATGCACAATGTGTTTAATTTTGCAAAGTTTATTGCCTTTGATTTTATCTTTGGTGTGTTTTTTTCTTGTGTTGTTTGCAAATAAAAAAAATTCAATCAATTAAGCTAAATTAATAATTAAATATTTAAATAAATCAATTTATTAAAAAAAATTGATTAAAAAATATAGAATTATTAAAATAATTAATTGAAAAAAATCTTAAGTGCAAAAAAACAAAAAAAACCTTTGTGTAAAAGGATTTGTGGCCTATGCGCGAGTGGATCCCACGACCTTCTGCTTCGTAACGCTTGCAAACGGATCGACAAAGTTGCAAAGCTTGGTGAGAATAAAAATACAAAATGTTGCTTTTATTATCTGCTCTATAGTGCTCTAACACCTACAAACATATTAGTAGATCTGCGAAGCTTAACGAGAATAAAAATGCAAAATGTTTCTTTTATTATCTTTTCCATCAACTTGGGGGTTCTGCTGCTTGGTCGACCAATTTTTTTTGGCCTGCATGGGATTGGAACCAATGACCTCCTCCGCAGTGCCTTAGTTTCTACTAAGCAACCAACCCATCTACGCTTACAGTTGAAACAAAGGGATGACGACCTTATATTTAAAGGCTTCTTCGTTGAATAGTGGGCAAAAAAAATGAAATTCAATGATCCCACATACAGCGGGATGAAGGACTCTAAGGGGGATAAAAACAATAATCCTCTCTTTCTTTCTCGATTGCCTTCAGGTAATCGGACCATCCGTATGTCCATTTTACTGCGTCCAAGTATCAAAGTCGAGTCGCATGGCTAGTCTACCACGTGTCATCATTAGGTCCACGTATCCACTTGATCAAGCCTAGAAAGGTCCACATGTCTAGTTGGTTAGGTCCACATGTCATATCGTATCGATAGTTAATTTACCACGTGTCTACCTAGGATTGCCACATCAGTACCTCGGGGTCCATATTCACCCACACCACATTAGATCCTTGTGTTCTGTATCAATAGGTCTCTCAGTTTGACTATGTTAGATCCTTGGGATATGTGTCAACAGGTCTCCCAATCCATAGGGGTTGGTCTATAGGGATCACTAGATCTGATGTCAGTCTGCAGGTTGGTATTCAGTCCAGAGGGTCCAGTCCATCAAACAGGTTGGTGTTTGGTCTAGTTTGTCAGTTAGGTTGTTGTTCGGTCCATCAACATTAGTCTGTTTGGTCCATCTATTTACTTCAAAAATCATGTTGAGGGAGTTTAGTCTATCCATGAGAGATGCATTGAGAAGCATGTAGAAAAATAAAAATGAAGTCACCTCAGGAAGCATGTAGCAAAACAAAAATGAATTCACCTTGATCACCAAGTCTAGGAGAAGATATAGATAGCAAGAAATATTACCAAGGAGTGAGCATTGTAAAAGCATCGAAAAGGAAATTGGACAAGTCCAAAGCAGTTGAAAAGAAGATAAAAATCCATCACCACATGGAAGGAGTGGTTTCATACACTTTGGAGGAAGAGTGCCACATTGAAGAGTAAGTTTGAGCACCCAACATTATATCATAATATCTCATATTTGAAATTCCAACAAAGATAAGTGAAACGAGCGCTCAACATTAGTGAAAAATATGAAAACAACATTGATAATGCTCCATATATGAGTGCCTAGCATGGAGAAAGAAAGTAGAAGCGTTGATAACAGGCAACAATCATCTAAAGGGAAGGAATCAAGCACTACATGTCATACGCATTTGGAGGAGGTGCAATAAGAACTATTTTCAAGAAGATAGAAAAGACAAGCACCACTTGGCACTTCCATTCCATAATACACCAAGCTTAAGAAGGTGTCCACGTACATAGCCTTTAGAAGAACAAAAGAACATTGAAAGCAAGTAGAAAGTCACTATTTTGAAGAGCACGTAGAGTGACAGAGAAACCAACAAAGGAGATACGATTAATCACCAAAGAAGGATGAGATTTAATGTGAGTTCAAGGTACATACAATGCACATGATAGTCAAGGGAAAAAAGTGAGCTTACAACACATATTTAGTGAACGTTTGGTCGGAAAAAGGAAGAAAAACTAGCCTATCTACAAGAAGGAGAAAGTGCACAAGTAAGTTTAAGAATAATAAGAGTAATTGGCCTTGCAAACAACATACATTCCAAGCAACTTGCAAACCAAAATAAAGCATCAAGAAGTTAAGAAATATTCGTAGTCATATTGCAAGTTTGATATCAAGTGCATTATATATTCTTTTTTTTGTGGAAAACATCCCAGAAGGGATGCCACTTTTGGGTAAGACCCAAGGAGGCAGGGGTATCTCTTCCACCAAAATCACCCAGGGCTCGCACCTGGCCTACCACCTTTGACATACTCAAGGAGCAAACCTGAAACAACAAAAAACAAGAACACACAAACACAAACACAAACACAAAAACAAAAAAAAAAACATGCTCCTTGAGTGTGTCAAAAAGATAAAGCACAACCAAACACACACACAATAAGATAAAAAAACACAACACGAACCACACAAAAAAACACAAGAACAACATAACAAAACACAAACATAACAAAAACAACAGAACGCTACAAAGACACAACCAACAAAAACATGAAAAACAAAAACAACCAAAACCTAAAAAATAAAAATAAAAAAAAAAAACAACCAACAACAGACAACAAAAAAAAAAAAACATAGAAAACACTCACACACCAAAACACAAAAACACCAATTAACACAAACATACAGAAACACAAGCACAAGAACAACAAACCAACAAAAAAAACAAAAAACACAAACAAAAAACACAAAAAAAAAAAAAAAACAAAAAAAATAGAACACAACAATGACCTTTCTAGACCAAAAGACTTTTAAGGCAAGAATCAACAGAGGAAACAAAAGAAATATTAGTTTGAGCTAGGGAACTAAAATACCTCTACCGAACCAAAGAGAAGCAAAAATAAAGCAAGAAGAAACTAGGTACCTCTAGAACTAGAGCCATCCAAAGAAATGATAGAAAGAAGAGCTTCCCTTATTTGTGAAGCCCACCATCTAGGAGGGTGGTCATAGCAAGTAAGATCACCTTTGTCCAAAGCCCAATTAGCTAAAGCATCAACACTCTTGTTCTGATCTCTGACCACATGATTGTAATCAACTTTCAAAAATCCCATCTGGATTAACTGAATCTTCTCAATAATTCTTTTTATTCTCCAATCAACCTTATGATTCTTAGAAGGAGTCTTCAAAATATTAATCATGAGTTGAGAGTCAGACTCAACTAGCACCTTTTCCCATCCAACCTTAGTAGCCTCTTGAAGGCCTCTAAGGATACCATACCCCTCAACAAGGTTATTGGATAGAATACCCAAATTCTCAATAAAAGTAAAAACCAGGGAGCCATATGAAAGTCTACCAATTCCTCCCACACTAGCTTTTCTAAGGTTCCCTCTAGAGGCTCCATCAGTATTGAATTTTCCAAAATCCTTAGGAGGAGGTTGCCAATTCCTTGTTCTATCCATCTTGCAATTACTCACATTCCCTTTAAGTTGGTTGCTCTTAGAAGAGTTAATCTTCAATATTTGCATCACTTGATCCCATATTTGGTGGGAGTTTTGGGGGTGATTAAGGAGTTGATGGACTGATTCAACTAAGTTGGCAATGGTCTTTTTCTAGATATAGTGAATATCCTTCCTTTCTTGATTAAAAATTTGGTTGTTCCTTTCATTCTAGATATTCCAAAGAAGAATGGTAGAACCCATCCAAACTAACTGCCTAATAAAATGATCAACACCCTCTTGATTAGGCCAATCCCTCCAAAGTTGTTCAAAAGTAAAAAATTGGACCATTGTAAGCCAAGTAAAGTGGCCATTCTCCTCCATAGCTCAGAGGCTAAAGTACACTCAATAAAAATATGGTTGAGAGTTTCCACATTCTCTCCACACATTTCACATCTAAAAGGGCCATGAAAACCATGCTTCATAAGATGCTCCCAGTAAGCACCCTGCGATGCAATAAAAGCCAAGTAAAGAACCTCACCTTAGGCCAGAGCTTTTGAGCCCACAACTGAGAAAATATGTCAGATGATTGGTTGGGATTATTATGGCATAAGGCCAAATAACCTTGAGCAACTGAATACTCACCCTTAGTAGTGTTGTTCCATCCAAAACAATCTTTATCATGGGACCAAGAGAGAGATCTCATATGAAGGATGCATTGGATATCTTGTCTTTACCTTTCTAGGATTTGAATAGGCCAGTCCTCAATAGGGATCCAATATCTACCAACCTCTGAATTACCAGTATGGTACCGATAGTAATTAGCCACCTTTATCCAGTTAGCTCGGTGAAGCTCCTCCATCCAAGGCCTCCAATCGGGAAACTGAGTTATCAAAGGCTTGTGACCATCCCAAGAATCTATCCAAAAATTTACCTGTTGACCATTATGAATGATCCAAAATAATTTTTCTTTATCAAATCCTCACCAGTCTTAAGAACTGCTAAAATGGGAGAACCTTTGGAAGGCAATTGATAGCGAACAAGGTCTTCAGGACTTTTGTTCTCAACATATTTAGCATGAAGATTTTTGGCCCAAAGAGCATTGGGGTTATGCAAAATCCTCCAATATAATTTAGCAGCTAAAGCTTTGTTGTTATTAATAGCAGATCGAAATCCTAACCCCCTTCATTCTTAGGAAGACATAAAGTGTCCCATTTCACCAAGGCCCATTTTATTTTCTCCTTAGTACCACTCCAGAGGAACCGATGACTGATTTGATCCAGTTCTCGAAGAACAACCTTTGGGATATTCAACATGGTAGAAACATAAATAGGAATATCTTGAAGGACTGATTTTACCAAGGTGATTCTACCCCAGAAGAAAGCCACCTATTGGTCCACTTTCCAATTTTCTTCTTGACTTTGTCCAACAACCAATTCCAATATTTTTTTTATCTTCAAATATTGGTGGGAATACCTAAATAAGTGATTGGAAGGGAGGTCTTCTTATATATTAATTTATCCAAGACCATGGATTCCTATCTAGCAGAGCAGTGAAAGAAAATGACTTTAGATTTATCTTCATTGATCAATTTCTCGATAGCCTTAGAAAAATAGCTAATGATTTGCTTAATATTAGAAGCTTCCTTAACTGTAGCTTTACCTAAAAGAGTAGAGTCATCAACAAATTGAAGATGAGAGATAGGTCTAGCTCCATGAGCAATGGTAACTCCCTCAAGGGTTTTGTTTTCTCTCTTTTTGGTTATAGTCCTACCTAAGCATTCAACAATAATGATGAATAAATAAGGGGATAGGGGGTCACCTTGCCTAATACCTCTAGAAGCTGGGAACAACTGAGAAGGCCTACCATTGATAAGAACTAAGTAGGAAACTGAAGAGATACATCCCATAATCCAATCCATCCAATCCTGAGAGAAACCAAATTGCCTCAAAACTTTGATAAGGAAGTGCCAATCCACTCTATCATAAGCTTTGGATAAGTCTAACCGAATGAACATGGAAGGAGATTTTTGCATATCCATGGAATGGATGGCTTCCTGAGCAAGAACTATCTCATCAACTATTTGATGCCCTTCCACATAACCCCCTTGTTTAGGGGAAATAATCTTATGCAAAAGAGGCTTCAACCTTTCTGCCATGATCTTAGTAATGATTTTGAGAAGAACATTACATAAAGCAATAGGTCTAAAAGTTGAGATATGTTCAACCTCTTGAGCTTTTGGAACAAGAGTAATATAAGTTTTATTGATAACCTTCAAAATTTCTTTGGCTTTCCTAGCTTCTTCCACCACCTCTAATAAATCAGCATGAAGGATATCCCAAAACTCTTGGTAGAACTCAATGGGAAAACCATCAAGACCTGGGGTTTTCCTTTTTGCATTTTAAAAACTACCTGTTGAAGCTCATTGATAGTAACAGGAGCAGTCAAAATAGAGTTCTCCTCGAAGTGATAAGAGAAGGGATTGCTTGAAGAACATTTTGTTGAGAAGTCGAGTCAAGAGGAGTAGCAACAAAAATATTGGAAAAGTAATTGACAACAATAGAGTTCATGCCATCCCAAGTGTAGACAACATCTCCAAAATCTGATTTTAGGGAAGAAATAAAGTTGTGAGATCTTCGAGCTAGAAGAGATTTGTGGAAGAAATTTGTGTTTCGATCACCTTCTTTGAGCCATTGAATTCTAGATTTTTGCTTCCATAAGAGTTCTCTTTTTTTCCATTCCTCTAACTGAGTTGTGAGTTTAATTTCATCTACACTTGTACTCTCTATGAGGCCATCTAAATGGATTTTCTTATTCAAATTTTCAAGTTGAGCAATAACTTCATTTTTTTTATGAACATCCCCAAACTCCTTCCAGTTCCAAGTCTTGATTTTGGATTTAATGTATTGCAATATTTTGGCAAAACAGAACATCTTAGTCCCATACCTAGGTTTACCTTCCTTCCACCATTGTTGCACTCGAGGTTTAAAGGAACTATCTCTAAGCCACATTAACTAAAATTAAAAAGGAGAGAAACTCACATTGGTTTTCCACATTTCCACCATGATAGCCAGTGATCCGAACCAACATTGTTAAGAGTCTTCACTTTAGGAATGTGACCATGGATTAAGAAATTGTCAGAGAGCAAGAACCTATCCAATCTCTCCATTATACAAGCTAAGCCTTGCCTTCTATTAGACCAAGTCATAAGGCCATTATCTAGTTGGATGTCCACAAGATGGAGGTTTGTAATATATTCGCTCATGAGGTCAGTGCTCCTATCCAAATTTCTATTTCCCCCATTTTCTCATCTAGAGAGAGGATGGTATTGAAATCTCCTCCGATCAAGATCCAAGCTTCAGGAAAATGAGAGATAATATAAGTTATATTCTTCCACTATCTTCTTTTTCCTCCAAATTAGTCGGAGCATAAACAGTAATGCAGAGCATAATTTGGTTGGAATGTCTACTTTGAATAGCTATAGCCAAAAGACCCCAACTGCCAACCATATGGTGAATAACTACCTCTTTTGGGTCCCAAAGGCAAGCAATGCCACCAGAAGTCCCCTGGGAACTGAGGGAAACCACTTTTCTAGCTGGCCAAATTTTACTAGCAATTGATTCCATATCCTCTATTGACATCTTCATTTCTTGAAGGAAAACAAGATGTGGATGATTTATCTGAATCATTCTTCTAATTTCATTTTGTTTTGAAAGACTCCCTTTGAGTCCTCTAATATTCCAAGTGATGATCTTCATTAATACCAGGGCTAAAAAATTTGGGAAGGGCATTAATCTTACCTTCCTCTACAAGCTTTTCACCTTCTTTTACCATATGATATTGATTAGTCTTGCGACCTACCTTTTGATTAGAATCCATCTTCAATTTTTTTCCTATTTCTTGACTTACTCCAATTGAATCTGAGATGGCTTCTAACCTTGAAGAATGCTTGTACACAGTCAAAATGTTACCAGAAGGTTCAACAGAGTCTATATTGGGACCTGTATTATTTGAAGTTTTAACATTTAAAAGATTGTTTTTCTTGTGAATATTTTCTCCTTTTTTCTATTGAAAACCTTTGATTTGTTGGTTTGTCTCTGAGTTCTTCCCTTTATCTTTAAATTGTGTTTCTAAGATTTTTGTTTCCATTATTTCCTCTTCCTCACTTGGGACATCATTTGTGGAAATAATTTCAAACATATTAGCAGATAACTTTGATTGATCCTTCATAACTAGTTTTTTTAGTGTTCTTCTTCTTAGGCATTTGGAAACCTATTGAATTTATATCTTCTTTCTTTTGATCTAGAATTTTATTTGGGAAAACACTAGCCAAATGACCATATTCATGGCAAATTCTACAATGAAAAGGAATGTTCTCATAGTCCACTACTTGCTCCCAAGTGTCCTCCCCAAATTGTAAAGTGATATTTTTAGGTAGGGGTTTGTCAAAATCCATTAAAACACAAATCCGAGCATAAATAATATGTTCAAATTTTTTAGTACAATCAACAATCATCATAAATGTTCCTAAAGAGTTTCCAATTGAAGAAAAAATAGTCAGATTCTAGAATTCAATTGGGAGGCCAAAGAGTCTAACCCACACGGGACCTGTAGAAGGCATCTCTTCTTTGACTTTAAATTTAGTATGCCAGGGCTTCATGAAAAGCCCTACCCTTCCAAAGAACCAGGGACCCCCTTGAAAAGTTTTCTCTCTATCTTCATTATTAGCAAATAAAACAAGAAAATAACCATTTGGATAAATAGATATTTGTAACTCACCTTTAGTTTTCTAGATTTTTGCAGCCCAGACTTTGAAAGCAGATAGGCTCAGATGAAAACCCATGAAATGACAAATTAGTCCTCTTTTTCTAGATCTTCAATGCCAGTCTGAATGTTGCCCATATCAAGCTTAACAATAGGAGTTCCATCAACTGCTTTAAGACATCCTGACTCCATTTTCCTAGGATCAATCTTAGGCATTCTTAGAGGTTTACGAGAAGCCCTAAGATTAATATTAGCATTAGGCTGAGGTTGTCCACCATGGAGGGCATCCCTAAAATTCATTTTTGGGGCTGATTCTTCAAAATTCTTACCCTTGACAGGGGTTTCCATAGTAGATTTATTTTGTGGGTGCACCTTAGCACCAGATTCACTTGAGATCTGAGCCATTTTTTGATCAGCTACTTGAAACTTGTTTCGTGATCTCTTTAATCCATGCCCTAGACGTCGTGGAAAGGTATGATTTTCACTTTTCTTTTGTGCAACAAATTGGAAGTCATTGTCACTCAAGTTCACAGCATGAAGATCTATTGAAAGATAGATTTCTAACCCATATTGGATCCCCTGCAACATATCCTACTAAAATATTGAGCAGAAACCACAAAAATATTGGTCGCTAGGGCCCGAAGGCCCCAAAAACCAACCTCTGGAGCTGCTTGCACTTAACCCAGATGAAACCCTCGCATAGTCGCTTGCCAAAAATCTTGTTCACACATAGGGATGCGCTAGGATATGTGTTGCTCCAAATGATCTAAAAATTGGTGGAGATGTTCTAGGGTTTGTCAGGCATCTACCCTCAAAATTTTAGCTCAATCCGAGTCCGGATGAGTGAAATATGGCCGAAACAAGTTCGGTAGTTTGGGCAGTCCTGCGAAAAATGTCCCTCACAATTTTTCCATGAGTTTCTCCTGTAATGAGAATTCCTCAAAATAATGCAGATATTACCAATCCATTATATATTCTAGAGATATTAGTAATAAGAGTAATAAGGTTTTAAAAGGAATCTCTAGAGAAGATATTAGTTATATGAAATAAAGGATTAAAAATAGAAGCATTTAAACTATTTCCATTGCTTCAAGAACATTTGCAAACATTAAAAACACAAGGAGATATAAGGATTAGAAAAATCTAGTTTGCAAATGCTTAGCATTTCTAAAAATTCTAATTAGGGAGATATAAGAAATCCTACTTCAACTAAATTTCTAGAAGTTTAGAAACCTATCATTGCATTGATTCTTAGTTGAATATATTGCTTGCATCAAAATTTATAGTTGGAAGATTGAGATAGAAGGACATAGACAATCCAACTAAAAATATTGAACATTTATGTTTGAAATTGCTTTTCTAAAAGACTTTCTACAAATAGTTGGTTGCAAGTGATAGAAGTGAATCATATTTATAGCATATCTCTTTACTAGGGATCCATAAGGAAGACTACTACAAAGGTTAATACTACAAGACCCAAACCAAAAAGGAATATAAATATGTCAACCTCAAAGAGTGAAGTAAACAATGATATGAAAAACATCATTAGAAGGAAAAAGATTAATGTTACTAAATCAAGAATCAAGAATCTACTAAATAAAATCTAGAACTTGTACACAATAGTTCCAAACAAAAATAATATTATGATGTTGTTTGACATGAATGTCCTATGAAGAACTACAATTTTATGTATAGCCATTTTGGTAATGTAAATGATAAATTACAATGTAAAATCAGCCAATCGAATGAATATGGCTTGATTAATAAATGTGCACAAAATGATAAATGCAGCCGTCTTTGTGTTAAGACGTCTAGATTAGTTAGATGTCTGGATTAGTTAGACATCCAACCTAACTAATCAGATGTCTGGCTATGTTAGACATTTGGAACCATCAGTTATATGCTAAATGTAATTGTTAAGGTAAATAGACGGTTGGGATGGTTTGGACAGGTTGGTTGTAGTAACTACTTGGTCCTACCTATAAATACCCCCTATTTCATTTTGTAATATATCCATACTTGTCTATAATACAAAGACATTGTGCAATAATTGTTAGTCTGGAATGTGTGTTGTATGAGATTACATCTGTGTTGTAGTGTTGAGTTGCAGGTATTGATCATCACTTGGTATGGAAGCATGTATTATTATGTGTTGTTTTCATGTTGCAAGACGTGCTAAGGGACTGGAGGCAAAATATATAACCGAAGACGTCTATACCCTTGAAGAATAGTTTGAATGCGTACTAGAATAGCCATCTAATTTCATCGGTAAACTATCCAGACGTCTAGTTGACTAGCCCAAACGTCTAGCTGACTGTCTAGTTAGACGACAGTCTAGACGTCTAGCCATCCAGTTAGACATCAAGTCTAGACATCTAGCCATATAGTCTAAACATTTAGTTATCTAGTCAGTCACCCAGTCTAGACATCCAGTCTAGACGTCTAGCTGACCAGTCCTAACATCTAATTGTCTTGTCCAAATGTCTAGTTGTCCCATACAAACATATTGTCTCGATGTTTGGTAGCCTATTCCTGATGTACAGCCTTGATGTCTAGCCATCTATCCTAGACATCTAGATCGTCTACCTTAGACGTCTAACTAATTCAAGACATATTCGTCAGACTTGCAGAATATGACAACTGGTATACCTTGGCCTATCAATTCCTCCTAGTTCATCATCATTCCCTCATCTCAGAAAAGTACTTACCCCTATCTACATCTGGTGTTGTTGCCTAAAAATAAACTTTGGATCAAGAAGTATAGGTGATAAGACAAGGAGGTGAATGACACAAGGAAGAGGAGGAAGGAGTCCAAGACAACTAAGAAGAAGTGCATGACTAGTCGAATCTAAGAATGCAGGACGAAGAAGAAGTTTTAGAACCTGAAGTGGAAAGAGTGTGGGATCTAGTGGAAGATGAGAATCCAAGAGTAGAGACATTATTGGTGATAGCAAAATATGAAGAGAAAATAGCAGAGGAAATGCTTGGTATTGAGAATGAGGATTGGACGGTAACACCCAAACTAGCAGAGAGGAGTTGGTTGACGGATACAGAAGTAGGAGACTTTGTACCACAACAACCACGTATCGGTTCATGGGGAGGAATACTAGAACCACATCTTGTGTATTCATGAAGAAGGTCATGAAGTGGTAGTAGGAGGCTATTTGACCAAAATTTCGCACCATCAATAGCAGAAAGAGAACCAGAAAGAGTTCCATCACACTCACCACCAAGACATTCACCTAGTGGGACAAATACAATGGCACAAACTATACCTCACATAGAGTGATAAAAATGTCCACCTTTCCATGGGAAAGGAAAGGAAGATCCAACCCATCACGTGGGAACTTGCATTACCATTTGGGGAACACATGGGGTAACACAAGATGCAGAGTGGTTGTGATTATTTCTAGCCACCTTGCGGGGAATGGCAATGGATTGGTATTTGAAATAGCAACGTACCCAACCATTCACCCAATGGGATGCCCTGAAGGATGCATTCATTGAATAATTTTGACCATTAAGAGATGACATGGAGATCATCACTGAAATATTTGCTACAAAAAAAAATTAGATGAAGATATCAGGAGCTACGCTAGGAGACTAAGACGATTCATAGATAATATGGAAATACCACCAACCGATGAAATGGTAAAACATTGGTTCTTGGATGGATTACTACCGAAATATCAAAATAATATGAAAGTAGTACCATCCTCGACATATGCAAAAGCCCTCGAGAAAGCAAAGAAATTTGAAAGTGAGGCCAAGCAAAAAGCTGCAGGAATCGATGGATAGTCAAAACGAGAAGAATATGACAGTGATGAAGATGACAAAGTGCAAAGTGCAATACATTCCTTTCGAAGAGAATTTGATAAAATTATAAAAGAAGTCAAAGGAGAAACACGAAAGGATAGGAAGGATATTTGGTGCTCTGATTGCAAAATAGAGGGACATGCCAACACCAATAATCCAAATAAAGCATATTGCAACATATATGATATTATAGCTCACCCAGTAGCGGATTATCCATTCAATATGAAGAAATCAAGGCACCAAACGTTAACAATCCAACAGGGAAACCAACCGGATGCTCCAAGAAATGGACAAGGTGCAACAAGTGATGGATACAAAAATAGTTGTAGAGGAGGAAGATAAGGAGGACAAAGTCGACTGCAGTATGAATCTGAAGGGATACCTGCAATATAGTTTCAAAATTGTTTGGAATGGAATCATTTTGTGAAGAATTACCCCCAGTCTCAGAATACAAACACTACTAGCGATAACAATGTTACACATATGTGTAGGTGGTGTGGTCCAAGGAACCACAAGGAGGCTAATTACCCAAATAATGCAAGTTCTAGTGGAACATAAAATGTCAATTTACTTAACATTGGTGAATTAAGTATAATGATATAAAGAGAAGATGAAGTCCTAGCTATAACAAGAACACAAGCTAGGAAATTGGAAGAATATCCAAACCTGACCAAAGAAAAAGAGTGATGGCAGGAAGCACAAGAATTGATAAAAATAGAACTAGACAAGGAGAAGCAGGATAAGCTAGTTCTGGAGAAAGCTCTAAAGAAGGTGGAGATCCCAAAGGATAAACAAGCATCAATAGAAGGCTTGGTGACACAGGTGCTGAATATGATAGTAGAAGTGAAGGTGGCTAGTATATTCAACATAGTACTTGAGCTATATGCTACAGTGGGAGAAGTTGTAAAAACAAAGAAAAGAGAAACCCAATAGGTAGCACACATCAATCAAGGATAGTTCATGGATTCAACGATACTAATTATTGAGGCAGGAAAGAAGCTAGCCTTGGTTCACATAGAGATATTGGACCACAAGCTAAATCAGGTGATCATTGATGGAGGATCAAGCATGAATGTAATGCTTGACATAACGTGGTAGAGTATTGGTCAACCCACGATAAGATCTCCAAAATTAAAATTGTATGGAGCTGATCAGTATGACATTGAGACAATAGGAGTGCTAATGAGCCAAAAAGTGCGCATAGTGGAACAAGATTTTATACTATATTTTGTGATAATTGCAATGTAAAAACCAAGATATGATGCATTATTGGGACATGGGTGGTTACAAATAGTTAAAGTAAACCAAAATTGGGAAAAATAACATCTAACATTCAAGAAAGGTCAGTATAGATATTTGATCAATCTAAAGAATCAGGTAGTAAGCTAAGAAATTACAAGTTTTGAGGACTCAAGAGTTTCTTCCTCAAACGAAGGGTCAGGATATGAACCAAATGAAGGAGTACTACACCTGGAGGATTGGATGGAGGATGAGTATAATGAAGATAAAGGTATGCTCCACTAGCAACAAAAGGACTATAAAATTTTCCCTCCCCAATATTTTTGCATTGATGCAAGAAATAAAATCAAAGAGGACGAGAAAAAGAAACCAGAAAAGGCAGAGAGCGGTAAGAAAAAAAAATAGCATAGAAGGATAAGGATCGAGAAAAATGGACATTTCCAAATAATTTTGTAGAACACATGATGGGAACATATTTATTGAAGATAAACCTACTCACCCCATCAAGGTTCTTAAAGCAAAAAATGAACTTGAGTCCATTAAATATGAAGGACCAAAAATGATACAGGTAAACTTGGGAGAAGATGGTGAGGAAAGGATGATTAAATGTGGAGATGATTGGGATCCAGTACTGAAGGCATCAACTTTTTAAATATTTATGGAGTATAAATATGTCTTCACTTGGACATATAAAGACTTGAAGGGAGTTCCACCAAAACTCCATATACACAAGATTCCTCTGATTGAAGGTGTACAACCTATATGAAAGTGACCATACAGGATGAATCCCAAATATGCAAAACTGGTGAATGCTAAAATAGATAAAATGTTGGATGCATGTATTATTTTCAAAGCTATGACAAGTAGTGGGTGTCACTGATCATGATTACCTTGAAGAGGAAGGTTGATAAGATTCAAATTTGTGTAGACTTTCGAAGACTCAACATCGTAACTATCAAGATACCTTCTCGATCCATTTCACAGACACCATATTGGAAGAAGTAGCAAGCCATGAAATCTATTCATTTTTGAATGATTTCTTAGGGTATAACCCGATTAGCATTGCAGAAGAAGATAAGTTGAAGACAACTTTTGTGGTAGAAAATGGAATATATGCTTACAACTACATGCCATTCGGGTTGTGCAGTGCACCAACTACTTTTCATAAAATCATATTATATATCTTTGATAAGATGTCCACAGGGAATTTTAAAGCCTTTCTCGATGATTGGTCATTGTATGGGAGGACATAAGAACATTTGAAGTCACTAGAAGAATGTATGAGCTTGTGTAGATGAGCTCAAATATCACTGAATCCAAGCAAATATGTCTTTATGGTACCATACGGGAAGCTATTGGGGCATATTATACGCCAAGAAGGTATCCAGCCCGATCTTGATAAGAAAAGAGAAACCCAATAGGTAGCACACATCAAGCAAGGATAGTTCATGGATCCAACGATACTGATGATTGAGGCAGGAAAGAAGCCAACCTTGGTTCACATGGAGATATTGGACCACAAGTTGAATCAGGTGATCATTGATGGAGGATCAAGCGTGAACGTAATGCTCGAAAGAACGTGGCGGAGTATTGGTCAACCCACGATAAGATCTCCAAACTTCAAATTGTATGGAGCTGATCAGTATGGCATCGAGACAATAGGAGTGCTAATGAGCCAAAAAGTGCGCATAGTGGAACAAGATTTTGTACTGGATTTCATGATAATTGCGATGCAAAAACCAACATATGATGCATTATTGGGACGTGGGTGGTTACGAACAGTGAAAGTAAACCACAATTGGGAAAAAGAACATCTGACCTTCAAGAAAGGCCAACATAGATATTTGATCAATCTAAAGAATCAGGTAGTAAGCCAAGAGATTACAAGTTCTGATGACTCAGGAGTTTCTTCCTCAGACGAAGGGTCAGGATATGAACCAGATGAAGGAGTACTACACCTGGAGGATTGCACGGAGGATGAGTATAACGAAGATAAAGGCATGCTCCACTGGCAACAGGAGGACTATGAAATTTTCCCTCCCCAATGTTTTTGCATTGATGCAGGAAATGAAATCCAAGAGGATGAGAAAAAGGAACCAGAAAAGGCAGAGAGCAGTAAGAAACAAACAACAGCAGAGAAGGATAAGGATCGAGAAAAATGGACATTCCCCAAGAATTTTGTAGAATACACGATGGGAGACGCAGTCATTGAAGACAAACCTGCCCACCCCATCGAGGTTCTTAAAGCAAAAATGAACCTGAGTCCATTAAGTATGAAGGACCAAGAATGATTCAGGTAAACTTGGGAGAAGATGGCCAGGAGAGGATGATTAAATGTGGAGATGATTGGGATCCAGTACTGAAGGCAACAACTTTTAAAATATTTATGGAGTATAAAGATGTCTTCGCTTGGACATATAAAGACTTGAAGGGAGTTCCACCAGAACTCTGCGTACACAAGATTCCTCTGATTGAAGGTGCACAACCTGTAAGAAGGCGACCATACAGGATGAATCCCAAATACGCAACACTGGTGAATGCTAAAATAGATAAAATGTTGGATGCAGGCATTATTTTCAAAGTTACGACAAGTGAGTGGGTGTCACCGATCGTGATTACCTTGAAGAGGGAGGTTGATAAGATTCGAATTTGTGTAGACTTTCGAAGCCTCAATGTCGTAACTATCAAAGATCCCTTCCCGATCCCTTTCACAGACTCCATCTTGGAAGAAGTAGCAGGCCATGAGATATATTCATTTTTGGATGGGTTCTCAGGATATAACCAGATTAGCATTGCGGAAGAAGATAAGCTGAAGATAACTTTCGTGGTAGAAAATGGAATATATGCTTACAATCGCATGCCATTCGGGTTGTGCAATGCACCAGCTACTTTTCAGAGAATCATCTTATATATCTTCGATAAGATGTCCATAGGGAATTTTAAAGCCTTTCTCGATGATTGGTCATTGTATGGGAGGACACAAGAACATTTGAAGTCACTAGAAGAGTGCATGAGCTTGTGTAGATGAGCTCGGATATCATTGAATCCAAGAAAATGTGTCTTGATGGTACCATACGGGAAGTTGTTGGGGCATATTGTATGCCAAGAAGGTCTCAAGCCCGATCCAGATAAGATTCGGGTAATACTGCTGATGGAAGAACCTTATGACGTAAGCTCGGTGAAAACCTTCTTGGGAATAGTGGGATACTACAGAAGGTTTATTCGCAATTATGCATTGACTTCTCACCCATTAGATGCCCTTACACGTAAGGGTATTCCTTTCCATTGGACAGAAGAACACCAAGGAGCTTTTGAGAGCTTGAAGGCGCATTTGTTGAAGGCACCTATCCTAGTTTTTCCAGACTGGGAGAAGGAGTTCCATGTACATGTTGACGCCTCAAATTATGCTATTGGCTGCGCATTGGCTCAGGAAGGCCAATTTGGGTTAGATCAGCCCATCTATTTTGCAAGTCGACTGTTGTCTCGAGCCGAGAAGAACTATAGTACAACAGAGCACGAAGCACTGGGAATGGTGTATGCAGTACAGAAGTATCGACACTATTTGTTGGCTAACCCCTTTGCTTTTTATGTAGATCATCAGGCGCTATTGTACTTGATCAACAAGCCAACAATTTATGGATGAGTAAGTCGATGGCTCGTCACTCTGCAAGAATTCGTGTTTCGAGTGGTAGTGAGACCAGGGAAGAAGCACGTAATTGTGGACCAACTATCAAGGATTCGATCAGGAGAGCGTGCAGAAGGAGGAATACCAGATGAATTCCCCGATGCACAACTGTTCATGATAAGTGCGATACCTACATGGTACAAACATATTGGGGATTACCTATCGACAGGAGAGCTACCAAAGGAGATGATGGTAGTTGAGCAATGGAAGGTGATTATGAAATCTGCACCCTTTACCTTGATTGCAGGATTGCTATACAAGATGGGGGAGGACCACATTCTAAGACGATGTGTGATGGAGGATGAAGTACAACAGACCCTGAAAGAGGCACACGAAGGATTGGTCGGAGGACATATGGGACCTGACGCAACAACAAGGAAAGTGTTGTTGGTGGGCCTATGGTGGCCTACTCTATTTCACGATGCCAAGAATTTTGTTAAGGCATGTGATACGTGTCAAAGAACAGGGAAGCCAGTGAAAAGAGACTTCATGCCACTGCATCCATCACAACCTCAAGAACTTTTTGAAAGATGGGGTTTGGATTTTGTAGGTCCATTGAGAACAAGCCATAAGAGAAAATGCAGATACATCATAGTCGCAACTGAATATTTAACGAAATGGGTCGAAGCAAGGGCACTACCTGATAATTCGGCAAGAAGCACGACTCGCTTTTTGTACGAACAGGTGATCACACGATTCGGCATACCTCTTCAACTGACAAGTGATAGAGGAGGTCATTTCGTTAATGAAATTATTCAGAATTTGATGAAGGAATTCAGGATCTTTCATTCCTTGTCAAGTCCGTATTACCCCAGAGCAAATGGGTAGGCGGAGGCGACAAATAAGATCTTGGTTTCTGTTCTGTACAAAACATGTGCAATTGAAGGTGCAGATTGGGAAGAGCGCTTATCAGCAGTTCTGTGGGCATACAGAACCACCTTTAAACCGACCACAAACCACACACCCTTCCAATTGATGTATGGGCAGGAGGCGGTGGTACCAGTAGAATTCCTGGTACCCAGCTTGAGAGTAGTTGTTGATACCCGCCTAAATGATGATGAAAGCATGGAGGAAAGACTCGCAGCACTGGTACAGCTAGGCGAGAAAAGGGTGTTAGCACAGTGGGCAACGGAGATTGCTCAACAACGTCAGAAATATTGGCATGATAAGCACCTTCAAAAAATGAACCTGAAGAGTGGTGATTTGGTTCTCAAGTACAATGGAAAAAGGGAGATCAAGCCAGGAAAGCTGAAGACCCTATGGCTTGGACCCTTTCAGGTAGAAGAGGTATTGGACAATGGGGTTGTTCGACTGAAAAAGTTGGATGGAACAACTTGCCCCGAAGTAGTAAATGGCTCCAAGTTGAAAGTGTATAAAGCACAGGCACAGATTAATATGATCAACTTGGAAGCTAAGGAGGACACCTCTGGTAATCCAAATGAAGAAGAACAACCAGGTATACGATCCTACGAACACGGTGGACCAAGTAACACAGTTCGAGAGGATGAACCATCCCACCTGGAATGGTTGTTTGGAAGAGAAGAAGAACTGGTAACAGAACAAAGAGAGTCAAAACCTAATGTACGAGTTCTAGAAAGCGAAGTAGAAAATCGGCTTCAAAACATTGCGTACTTAGCTTCACAAGGGCAAATACCAGAAGTGGAGGATTATGAAGGACAAGGAGCTGAAATCCTGCAATGAATGGCATCAGAAACACAACGATTGCAGGAGTATGAGACTCTTCGTCGGTATAATACATAGTTGAGAGAACAAGTTATTCAGGAACTGGATGGAACTATACAACAGATGCAACAACGACAGGATGCACATAGAGCGGAATGGGCTGAAAGAGATCAAGATGATTTCAGAAGAAGCCCGAATGGTAACTCACCAGATAGTAGTGTATTCTCGGTGGATCTAGACCACTCAGTACTAGAACGCCCTCAGAGGCAGGAGAATCGAAGGCTGCAGATAGGAGGATTGGAAATAAGAGAAAATACAGGGAACAATGCAGTGCCCTCAATAGATTCAGATAGTTCATCCACAAAAACACTAAGGATTATCCTGAATACGGATGACTCTTCAAAAGCAACATCACCATTAAACAAGCATCCTCGACGACAAGGGAAATCACCAGAAAAGAGTAAAGCAAGGAAATCACAGCAGAACTTGGCTTCTAGTAGCACATACCAGATAAGTCGAGAGGAAGCAACCGAGATTCTATGGTGAGATGTCAGGGAAGTACCCGAACGACCAAAGTATAAAGGATGGTCAGAAGACTCAAGTGAGGATGAGAATCAACCTCGTAACCTTGACATACCACATGCTAGTCCTAACCCAGATAGTCAGAGACAAAGAGATGAAATCCATAGCCAGAGAGTAGGGGTTAGATTCCTTGAAACGGCACAGGTGATAGAAGATGACGAGTCTCTAAGCCCACAAGATGAGTACAATGAAGGAGTAGATGAAGATGTGGTGCCTGGAGGACCAGAACCAAGTGGATGGAGAACGCCATATGCAGGAGCCATGAGATGCCCAACGGAACGTGAAGAAGTGGCCAGGTATCATATGGCTGCACTTGACTTACGACAACATAGAAGAGAAGTAAGAAGATTGCAGCAACGAGTTCAAGAAACCTTGGAACGACCAATGAATACGGTAGGAGAGGGCAATGACTCAAGTACGGATTCAATTTTCTCAAATGAGTATCAAGAAGCCCTAACTCACTGTGCACCACAACGACACTTTGAGGAAACAAGATGGCGACGACGATTGATAAGGGCTGACAGAAGATTGAGGATCTTGCACCAACTGACACCCGTACACTTGCAACATCCACCTAAAACACGTGCACAATTGATACACCAAGCCTGAAATAGAGACAATCTGGGCAATCTCGGGAGTTCGTCAGGACTTTCGAGAATGCCTGACCAAGGGAGGAGCGTGGTTGACCTCCATCCCGATAGCTCGAGAGGAAGAAGTTCCCCTCCGGCTACCCATAGGTCGACTAGTCCATGGACTGGGCCGCAAGGACCATCTGAGGACATAGTCCAAGCCAACCCATCACTACATGTTCCTGAGAATAGACCTTCGGGTCTACCTCAACGAGCTCGTAGGAACCGAAGACGTCGTCAAGAACGACTAAGGGACCGATCGAATCTCGAGAATCCGAGAGTACGATAGCCCCACATTAGGGAGATTCAATCGGCAAGAGGAAGAGGATGAGTCACACCAACTCGTGGAAGACTGGGACCCTGAAATAGGAATCCCTACCAGGACCAGGTAGACCAAGGATGGGCATATGTTCATCGATAGATTGATAGACTTTGAGGACGAGGCCATGGAAGGGGAAGACTCAATCATAATGTTGGACAGAGGGAGAATCATCCTTCCATAGATCAGATGCAGGGACAAACGATGGCCTTTTACTTGGATGACTATGTGATAATTCAACAAGGTGACGGAAGAACGGAACGAGTCCATCTAGAAGAAGAAGCAAACCATTTGGACCCTGGAAGTAGCCATCTAGATGATGCAGCCACACGTCTGGATGAGGAGAGCCATCCAACAGATGTCTGGTAGGAAAATAGCCATCCAAAAGATGTCTGTTAAGAAAACAACCATCCAATAGGATGTCAGAGGAAGTGAAATCTAGCAGAACCACAACAGATGTCTAGGTTGGAATCACGTCATCAACCGACAAAGGTAGAACATCCAGAATAGCGAGTTATTCCATGAAGAATGAGAAGGTACGATGAACAGTCCCAGATAGAAACCCCAAAGTCAAAATAATCATCGTAGTCATCAGCAGACGGAAGAAGAAGAAAATGGTGATGGGTTCAGTAGTTTTGAAATAGGTAGTCATCAACAGGAAGATGGCATGTCGGATACCTTCGAAGTACGCATTGGCATTGTCATGCGCTTCACCCGATGACGTTAAGATTATTAGACACAATTTTGAAAAAGTAAAAATGAAAAGAAAAAGAAAAATAGAAAAGATAAAAATAGAAAAAGACAAAAAAAAAGATGAAATAAGGTAAAAGACGTTAGACGTCTTGTCCATGCAGAACTGGCGACGTGGCAAGCATGCAAATGACTGGGAGTTAGGTGGCGGTTGAAGAGGCAGTTACCAAGGCGGCAACAATCCTATAAATTGGAAGCATTGGGCATCATTTGTACAATCGCTTTCAGTTTTTATAGGCAGCTAGAGCGCAGGAGAAGTGGAGGCGAAGCGCACCAAGATTTCTTTTGCAAGACGAAGCGTAGACATCATTGCACTGGCAGTCGCTAGCTTCGTGAAGGATTTTATTTTTAGTGCAAGTGCAGAAACCCTACTTCAGGAAGAAATACAACTCTGTCATGAATTGCTAGGGCATTCATCTGATGAACTACCATCAACGCGGCCAAACCAGTAGACGTCCAAGGGAAGAAGCAGACGTCTGGAAGAAGACCCAACCGCCAATATTACATCACAACCATCTGGAGAAATGAGCCATCTGATCAAAGAGGCCATCCAAAGGAGACGTCGCCACCCTATCATTAGATTCAGATGTCTAGTAGGAGTGAGCCATCTGAAGCACAGAAGACATCTTGAAAGGAGAAGATGAGCCATCAAAAGTCTGGCCAAGTTCCAGTGCAACCTGAAGCAGGACCCGAGTCAGTTGTGGCAAAATGACTTCGACATCAACAAGAGATGATGCGGGGCCAAGTGCCAAGCCCAGACAAGGGGTAGGCTCGAGGGAAACGAGAAGCAACAGTACAAGCGGAAGTCCAATTAAGTAGCAAGGAGCAGATCTCGATTGAAGAAATTACTTGGACTTGCCCTACAGGAGATTTTTGTCGACAATGGTGGGCGGCAACAACACCAAAGATTTCGATAAAGAAGAATATGCTAGCAGCTAGAGTGAGTTTTATTCTGCAGATACCTAGCTTTGATAAAGAATTTTTCAAGAGGTATCTGGTCCAGATGTTGTAGACATATAAACCATCCTGAAACACTAGCATGGTATAGGTTGTTGATCGAACCATAGAAATAGACTTCTCTACTGATGCATTTAGGCGAACTTTCAGACTCCCCAGGAAGGGCAAACCTGTACTCAATGAATGGGGAGATCCTAAGAAAACTCGATAGTTGATATTGCAAGTTACTACCCTCAAGGAAGAAGAAGTGGAGAAAATGCTAGCTACTCATGGTGGGAGGGGAGTAAAACAATCTCAACTGAAGAATAATGAGTTGGAGTGCATTATGAATGTTCTAATGGCCAGACTATCAGGGGAACAATGCAGTTCTGATCTTCCCATATGGCTGATCCCATATTTTCTCGGGATAGAACAGGGAGTACCGTATGATTGGGCAACTCATTTGGCAGTTCGTATTCAGAACTTTTTGATGCGAACAACGAAGAATTTTTTGATGGCATTTCACGCCATTGGGTTACTTTTGGATGTTGTGTCAAGAGCAGGAGTGCAGATTCCAGATTTTGACTCACCTCAGCAGATCCCGGATTTAGCACCTACTATCTTGCGATGGAAGGATGCCAAACCACTGGTAAAGAAGGCAACACCAGTAAAGAAGCAGCGGGTGAAGCAGGTCTCCCACAAGCCCTCACGTCAAGAGAAGATGGTGACTGATTCAGAAGGGGAGGATACAACACCACCCTCGACTGAGGAGAGAGAACCTGAAAAGGAAATGGCTGCACCTTCACCAAAAGAACCCAAGCCAAAAAGGAAGAGAAGGCGATTTGAATCCCCACCGCCTTCATCTAATCCAGATTTGGTGCGAGGGATTACCGCAGAACAGATTGCTCGTAGTAAAGAGGTAGCTCAAAGACTGGTACAACAGATGACAGTACCTTGGGAAAAGGTCAGTTTTGATATTCCTCAGACTTTGCAGAATACTATAGCAGGAACAAGCGCTGGGAATATAGGACCTAGGGACTATTTGATAGAAGCTCATGTTTGGGCTCAGAGAATAGTACCAGATCTGTCTGTTCCACCTGTAGTTACAACAACTTCCTTTGCAGCTTCTCTGCGAGCTGTGTCTTTTGCAGATCTTGTCGCAGCAGAAGAAGCTAGAGCAGTAATACCCACGGAGATTTCGATGGAACCGATAATCAGCAGAATAGAGGAAGCTTTACCTTCTCCAAATACAGACAATCCAACACCTGGGACAGAGCAACATCCCATCGCAGTAGATGAGGTAGTCTCGTTGGAACAGGAGACTAATATAGAAGAGGGAGAGCAGCTACAGACAGACATGTCTCAGCAAGGGGTTGGAACAGAAGGTGACAACAGTAAGGCTATAGTGACAGAAGGCAAGGCAACCAAAAAGACCATTGATCTCTCCGAAAAAGGGAAAGAGACAATACAGGAGGAGGAACAGGAGGAACAAGAGGAACAAACTCAAGATGCATGGTCTGAATGTTTTCTAGTGCAGCTACCGAATCTCATGGATCCTTCGGATGATATGGATGAGCGAGCGGTAGAATGTTTCACAAAGTTGACAAAAATAATGGAAAATTTGTAGTTGCAATTTAATATAGCCTGTGTTGGTCAATGGAAGAAGTGGCAGTCGATGGCAGAAGAAGAATTGAACAGATTGGTGAAATGGGCCACACAAGGTCCTTGGCGAACAGAAATTTCTAGCATCTATAAGAATCAGCCTTGGACAATGCCCACCGCACATTTGTCAACAATGGAGGGAATTGAACAATTGATCGAGAAGATGCCAACCCTCTACTTGGAATCTGGACAGGTGTACGTTTGTGGCCACAACACTGATCCTTCTTCCCAGCAGTCCATAGAGCAAGGATCGCAGGTGAAGTTAGCACCTGAATTACTGCCTATGTATCAACAATACAATTTCTTAGCCCACTTGTTATGTTGGCTAGCAGAAGGTATTAAGTACTTGCATACAACCAAGCAAATGGTGGAGAGTGAATTGCAAGAGGCACAGGAAGATGTGCAACGCAAAGACAAAACACTTAAAGAAGGAGAGGCACGTATGGAGGCTATCATTCAGGAGATCCAAAAATCAACACGAGACATGAAGAGCCTTCATACTCAGTTAGAAGAGAAAGCACAACAGATTACCACTCTGGAAAAGGAGGTGTCACAACAAAAATAGGCTAAAGAATTGTTGGTTAAGCAAACTGAAACATTAGCAGCTCAAAAAAATCAGAGTGAGCTAGCTTGGCAGCACGAGATGAGCCAGCGTGAAGAGACTTGGCAGAAACAGTTGGCAGTGGTACAGGAAGAATTGCGGCAAGCACAACAACGTGAGGCAACTTTGAAACAAGAAATGACATCAAAGGCCTCATCTTCATCCACAATTTCAGTCCCACGGCTGAAAGAAATTTTCATACAGCGGGAGACTGAATTGTTGAATAGGCTTGAAGAGACAAAAATCGTGCCAATGCCCTAGGAGTGGAATGGGGTAAATACTTCAATTATGCCAAGCAACTTAAGGTAGATAACGAGGCTCTACATATGCAATTGGATGAAACCTTACCAGCTATGACTCACAAAGATGTTGAGACTCCTCAGAGTGAGCGGAGAAAGTCGTTGAGGACATCGACTTCTTCGAAGGGGAGGATAGATGTAGACAATAGTTCCAAGCAGAAATAAAACTATGATGTTGTCTGACATGAATGTCCTATGAAGATCTACAATTTTGATTATGTATAGCCATTTTGGTAATGTAAATGACAAATCGCAATGTAAAATCAGCCAATCAAATGAATATGGCTCGATTAATAAATGTGCACAAAATGACAAATGCAACCGTCTTTGTGTTAAGACGTCTGGATTAGTTAGACGTCTGGATTAGTCAGACGTCCAACCTAACTAATCAGACGTCTGGCTGTGTTAGACGTCTGGAACCGTCAGTTAGACACTAAACGCAATTGTTAAGGTAAATAGGCGGTTGGGACGGTTGAGACAGGTTGGTTGCATTAACTACCTGATCCTACCTATAAATACCCCCTATTTCATTTTGTAAGATATCCATACTTGTCTATAATACAAAGACGTTGTGCAACAACTGCTAGTCTGGAATGTGTGTTGTACGAGATTGCATCTGTGTTGTAGTGTTGTGTTGCAGGTATTGATCATCGCTTGGTACGGAAGCATGTATTGTTGTGTGTTGTTTTCATGTTGCAGGACGTGCTAAGGGACTGGAGATAGAATGCATAACTGGAGACGTCTATACCCCGGAAGAACAGTTTGAGTGCATACCAGACTAGCCATCTGATTCCATTGGTAAACTGTCCAAATGTTTAGCCCAGATATCTAGTAGACTATCCCAAGCATCTAGCTGACTATCTAGTTAGACATCCATTACAAAAATCTAGCCATCTAGTTAAACATTAAGTCCAAACATCTAGCCATCTAGTCAAATGTCTAATCGTCTAGTCAGTCACCCAATCTAGACGTCCAGTACAAACATCTAGATGACCAATCCAAACGTTTAGCCATCTCATCTAGAAATCTAGCCATCTCATCCAGATGTCTTGTCCTGATGTATGGTAACCTATTATTAACATACATACCTGATGTCTAGCCGTCTGTCCTAGACGTCTAGCTGTCTATCCCAGACATCTAGACCGTCTACCTCAAACGTCTAACTGATTCAAGATATATCCATCAGAATTGCAAAATATGATAACTGGTATACCTTGGCCTATCAATTCCTCCTAGTTCATTGTCATTCCCTCATCTCAAGAAAGTACTTACCTATATCTATAGAACTTAGATCTTGGTTCAAGATTGATCTATAGTGAGGTGCTAAAAGAAGATTTCACTACTATGGAATTTTATCTTCATGCTAGGCTTATTGAAGCAATTGAGAATGAAAAGAAAGATATTCCAATTCCTTTGGAGTTTGGAAGCATTCTATACATGGCATTACTTTCACTTCAAACTCACAAATAAGTGGTTGCAAAGCAAAAAGAATTAATTGAACTACTCAAAGTAAAAACAAAGATAGATGAATCATTTCTAGAGAAAGTGTTTCAAGCATCATGTAGTACTAATACTTCAAGATCTACTAACTCAAAATTTTATCATGATGCTTGTTCAGAAGTTTCTGTACACAACAAGGATAGTAATGAAAAGGATAAAGGAAAAAGGAAAATACTATTGCAGGAATCAAGTGATAGTACAACCACATATGAAAGCACAATAACTGGAACCAAAGACAAGAAAGAAGAAGAATAAGAAGAGGCATCAGATCAAGGAGGAATACAATGCAAGGTAAATTAAAAACATCATAGAAAGAACCTCATCAAGATGGAGACTACACAAAATTCAAAGAACTATATTGAAGACTAAAGTCTTAAAAACCAAATAATGTAATATAGGGGGGTGTGGGAATATATTACATCATTTGGTTCTTTACTAATGTACCTCCATGGGTATAAATTTAGATTAGGATTATATTAGGAGATCAATAGTTTATTAGAGTAAGTTAATAAAGGCACAAGTGTTAGAATGTGCAATGGTGTAAATGTGCATGTAGTCCACATGTACATGAGTCTTAGGGTTGAGTGAGAGGCAAGGAATCTATCTTTCTATATAAAGGCCTCATTGTGAGTGT
The DNA here is from genome assembly GCA_028583015.1 of Wollemia nobilis. Lineage (NCBI taxonomy): Eukaryota > Viridiplantae > Streptophyta > Pinopsida > Araucariales > Araucariaceae > Wollemia > Wollemia nobilis. Next base: position 3,033,011 of record JAQPPZ010016361.1, read on the forward strand.
TTGTGGGAGAGTTTTGGAGTGCATAGGTTTGAGTAGTAGTAGTCACAATGTAGCTCCATTTTAATATCATGGAGGAGTTATAAAATCCATGAGAGGAGCATTGTAATTTTCGTGAGCTTTCTTATATGAGCATTTCTAGAGCATTGTATCAAGTTTTCTATCATATTTTCATGCATGTTAAGTTTCCATTATCATAGTTATAATATTGTATGCTTATTTCAATACTTGTGATTGCATTTCCTTTAATTTAAGGCTCCAAAAGCTAACAACGAAGGTTTCCTATGGTAGAGATGGCTCAGGGCATCCAAAAGGGGAAAAAGAGACCTCTACTATAAGAAAAGGTGCTATCTAAAACTTGTGTCAGACCAATTGTCCTTCACTTCAACCTCGAATAGGCTTGGTAAAAATGACAACTGCACACTCACTAATTATATAGCCTTGTGAGTGGTGGCTTCTAACCCATACTACCCTAAGATAATCCTAAAGGTAGTGAGTTTCCTAGTGATGAAGTATAAGAAACTATACATAGGCTACTATGGTATTTAGGTGGAGAGTCAACGATTGGAGATGAAACCCAACATTATCGATCTCAATCGATGGTTTGTGATGAAATCCAACATCATTGATATGTGTCTAGCAATATGTGCACATGTGTGTGAATTTTCTTTTAACTAAGATGCACAAATAGAATCTATCCTAGGGATGCAAATGCAAATTTTTATTTTTTCTAGACTAAATGCGAGAAAGTAAAATCTACCCTAGGAATGATAATTTTACTACCTAGAAAGCAAGGAAGCAAATTCTATGCTATGAAAGGAAATGTGATTTGTCCTAAAGTAAATGATAAGGAATTGAAACCTATGCTAGGAAATGAAATGTGATTTCAATTGAAGCAAATGACAAGGAATTTAAACCTATGCTAGGAAATTAAATGCAAATTTATTTTAAGCAAAGGGTAAGAAAGCAAATCTATTCTAAGGAAAGTAAAGTACAAGACAAAAAAGTAAATGGCATAAAAGTAAACCTATTCTAAGGAAAACAAAGTGCAAGATAGAAAGTAAATGGTGTGAAAGTAAACCTATTTTGAAGAAAACAAAGTGCAATACAAAAAGTAAATGGTATAAAAGTAAACCTATTCTAAGGAAAACAAAGTGTAAGACATAAAGTAAATGTCATTTGAAATCAAATTGTAGACACCAAAACCTAGCCACTTGTCGTCCATATAGGTCTTCCCGTCATATTTCTCATTTATTTATATATATATATATATATATAGGCATATTTGTTAAATATATATTTAATATTAATATTTTAATATTATATTATATATATTTAATAAATATAAATATTATATCTATGAATAAATCCCAACCATCCGATTTAACTTAATCCTAGCCATCCATCCACATCAATCCATGCCACACACCTAAAATTAATATCCACCCTCCGTTATGTTTTAATATGAGCCACACAATTCATGTCACTCAAACCCTAACATACCTTGATGTGGATTATTAATAGGATCTATTTTGATGGCTCAACCCCTAATTTTTCTTAGCAATTCATGTCCTAAGTCATTTTTCTAAGCCTTTCACCCCCAAGTTCCTTGGAGTATCCAAGCACTCCCGCCTTTCGTCCTCGCTTGCCATAACCCCTGCATCCATCACCGCACCTCTCGCCCATCCATATATACTTTTGCAGATCCTCACCTCAGCTCCTGATTGCCTTCAGGTGCTTTCTATCACTGCCAAGCACCTTCGGGTGTTTCTTTTTTATTGCCAAGCGCCTCTGGGTGTATTCCTCTATTCCAGAGCACCCACATGTATTTTATGCCACCGTCAAGCACTCATGGGTATCTTACACCATAGCTCTACTACCCTACTAGCCCTAGGGAAATTCTAGGGCATCACTACACTAATTTCCTACAACAAATATCATAGATCAAAAAATAACAAGCATCACAAGGTAAATCTTTCATTTTGGTTATTATTTTAGTATTCTTCATATTTGCATGCAATTTCATTATTGGATAGCTAGGGTTTTATTAATTTTTGAGGGTCTCACATAGTGGAGCCCTCATAGTTATTACTAACCCTTTGTTATTATCTTCTGTGTGCAGGTTTGGAGATACACAAGCGTTGTGCAACTACTTAAGTTGGAGTGGCCAAATATTGGATAACACGAAGCCCACTCACATCTGTTGGGATCATAAGCGAGATTGAAGACACCATAAACATTTTTTTCTAGGGTTTCAGAGAACCCTAACTTCTGTAAAAATTTGTATCAAATAAATCAGCTCTTTCATTGTAACATTGGATATTTGAGGCTTCCCCTATTAATAATAAAAAATATTTCTTCTTGTGCAATATTGGGTTCGATTTTGTAGACACCAAAATCTAGCCATTTTTCCTCCATCTATGCTTTCCTGCCATCCACTTGTCCACCATCCCTATTTCCCGCCATGTTAGGCCATTATTCATATTTATTTATATATATTTAAATATAATATTTTATATTATATTTTAATATATATTTAATAAATATATATTTATAAAGTGGATTATCCCTAGTCGTCCGATCATGCCACATCCTAATTTAATATCTACTCTTAGATATGCTTTAATCTCAACCACACGATTAGTGTCATTGAAACCCTAGAATGCCCTAGGTTGGATTATAAATAGGAGCCATTTTGATGGCTCAACCCCTAAGTGATTGAATTCCCTGAGGTTCCTTGAGCTTTCAAAGTACCTTAGAGTTCCAACCCAGCCTTTGTACCCTAACCCCACTCCATCCATCATATTACCTATTCCCTCGCTCGCCATAACCGCCTCTGCATCCCTCACCTTCATCAGATGTGCTTCTAAAATATCTTTCCTCAGCCACCAAGTGCCTTCGGGTGCTTTCTACCACTGTCGAGCACCTTTAGGCACCTCCCTACCAGTCTTGAGTGCCCACGGGAATTTACTGCAGCTGCTAGGCATCTGTAGGCATTTTACATTAGGCTTATGAACACCCCTAGCCTTCGAGCGATGCTAGGGCACACCTTCACCATCAACTTGCAATAGATCCAACCATCAATGGACAACAAGTAAAGAACAAGGTAAATCTATTTCATTTGGTTATATTGCATACTATTTTATTCTATTCGCATTTGGTAAATCTATTTCATTTGGTTTTATTTTGTTATTTCTGAGGGCTCACATAGTGGAACCCTCATTATTATTACTAACTCTTTGGTGTTTCTTTGTGTAGATTAGACAGTATATCAGAAGAATTGGACAACTGATTAAGCTGGAGTGGCCTGACATCAGATACATAGAATCCCACTCACACTTGTTGGGAGCAAAGATGCAACTGAAGACACCACCATTTGTTGTGGCTAGGGTTTTGAAGAACCCTAGAAATATTTGTAAAAATTGTATCAAATAGGATTCTTAAATCCACTATTGTAACAACAAAGTTTTTAGGCTCTTCCCATTTAATATAAATCTCATTTGTTGTGCAATATCTAGTTTATTTAAATTTTGTTTCATTTAGCATTGTCGGGTGTCATGTTTTTAGCTCTACAAATAGAGATCATGATGGGGCCTGCTAAGGGTTTCATGTTTTGATTTATCTTGTCATCTAAGTTGCTGTTTGTTGTCCTATTTTATAGATTTTCACAAGCGTGAATCAAGCATTTTTTTCCTATTAGGGTTTTTGAAAGTTTGCAAAAGTTGCAGAAAGATTGCAAAGCGCCCAACGACGCTTGGAGGTCATCCGAAAATGCCCAGGTGCATTTCATAGTGCCCAACTATGTTTTAAAATGATTTGGAACAGATACGTAGGTTGTCCAGTAAGTCCAATGTCTAAAATCAATTTTTTTGTTTTACGCAGTTTGGGTTCTTTGATGTATTTTTCAGATTCCAAGCTTAAAATGAACAATCACTAAGTAATCTAGAAAATAATTCATCTTAGTTTACATTTTAGGTTTCTTTTTGCATCCATTCACACATTCTAGTTAGGGTTTATATTTCTGATGTGTTCACAAATATAAAATATTGCATTTTGATTGTAATTAAACTGATAATATGCATAAATTAGAGCTGCATTTTAGGGTTAGAAGTACCTTCTTTTTTATATATAATTAGGAACATCATTAGGGTGCCAAGAGTATTCCTATCATTGGGTGATTCCAGGCAGAGGGGTGGACGAACCCTCCGGTTATCTTTGATAGGGGGTCTTAAGCGATGTACTTCACACCCTTTCGATAAATTGGCATTCTCTTGTTGGATTCTGATTTAGTTTTATAAAATTAGTTGCTCCTAACATTGTTTGTCCACATTATAAATGGAAACATTAAAAGGAACAATTCACATACAACACGTTTCACTCAAAATAGTAGTGGTTGGATTTCATCACCAACCATTGCTTGAGATTTGGTGATGGTGGCATTCATCTCCATCCACCAATATTTACCCATAGAAACCATAAGATAATCTTGAGCAAAATTGTTGGATTTCATCACCAGCAAGAATCTCATTATCCTATCTTTGCCATAGTTTTTACATTTATTTCATTAAGCAATATTAGAACATCAAAACACACAAGACTGACACTTAAAATGAATACACATTAAAAAGGAGATAATCAATGAACAAGGTAAGCCACACTGGTTGAAACTTAGCATTGGTTGTTTGTTTCCTTTTTGCTCCTTAAATATTTTAGTTTTGTGTTACATTTGATAGTTTAATCTACATTTTGATTTATTTTCTTATAGTATTAACGAGAAACCAAAAGAGAGCTATAAATCAAGATAATTTAATAGAAAATTCATCCACTTTCCCTGCTACTTTTGTAGCCAATCCTCCAAGTGTGATATAGACAAATTTATCTGCAGGACCATCACACACTATACATACCACTAGTGGTTTGCATAGGCCAACGTATCCATCCCTTCCACAAGATGGACCTCATTCACCTTCCATTGACCAAAACACCACCCACATAGACATGGGCAAAGTAGAAGCTCTCTACAAGTCCGTGAACTATGTCTTAGAGCCCATTAGTCAAGATCATGCTTCACAGCAAGAGCTTACTTCCTCCCAATCATCTAGCCTCACCCAAGGTTATACTCACCCTCTTTTTGAGGTATCTAGTGTACCTTTTTCCAACATACCCCCTCCTCAATACCCAAGTGCTCCTAGCACTTCCCTTCCATCCAATTATGCCTAAGGCTATACCAACCCCTTGCATGAGGAGCATGTCAATGCTACCTCACAAGTGTCGGCATCTCAAGTTGCCATGCCAAGTGCAACTTGTATTTTACCCATGTATTCCATCCATCCACTTTCATACCCTTGTCTTTAGACCAAGAGATTCATGAGGTATGGGAATACCTTAACAAATTGCTGTAACAATGTAAAGACACTCAACAACAAGTACAGGTAAACTCTACATCTCAACTAATATCTACTCAATCCACCATAGTTAACCAGAATACATATTGGGTACCACCATCCTCGATGGTTTCCATCCCTATACCTCCATCAACCCATTTTATTCCCATGAGTCAACCCATCCATAGTCCTCATACATCATATCATTTTCTTCATTCACAATCATTTCTTCACCAACCTCATCATCATCAAATTCAATCCATATCATCCAATTCATCACACCTCCAACAACACACTCAATCTCATCCATTCATGAATCCATTCACCACATCTCAATTTATTCAACAAGCCAACCAAGGCTTACAATCAGATTGGCAACATACTAAAATTTTACAACATATTTTAACTCGACTCACTAACATTGAGTTATAGTTGAGTCATCATCATCATCCATGTCTTCAACCACAATAATCGCAACATCTAGTTTCATAATCCACATCTCGAGTTTCGATACTTGTACCATAGTTTAAAAATCCAACACAATCGAATAAATTCACCAAGCGTCCCATAAAGTCCCATTGAGATTACAAATTGCTTTTAGAATCTTATTCAACCATATTTCAAGGGCTTTATGAGGCACAATAGATTGTACTTCTAGAAATAAAATCAAGTGATCTTAACAAGACACTTGAAAAGAATTATAAGAATCACTTGTATTGTCTCTACCATCAACAAGTTGGCCATGCCATCAACAACTACCGTGTATTTAAAGACGTCCAAGATATTATTGATTTGAAAGTCTTTTCTACAAATGGTCAATCCAAACCATCTGATCAAGACATTGGTACCAAACCAACCATCAAGTATACTAGGGATTCTTAGGATATCGCATCCTCTTAGTCATTCACATCATCAACCATCAAGAAAATTGAGGATGCTTAAGGTATCACACCTTCCTCACAAAAAAATAAAACAAAAGGCTCCAAAGGTCCTGATCCCTTTGGTCACATATCAATTTCAAAAATCCCCAAAGATCCTAATCCTTTTGATCACATATCAATTTCAAAAAGCCCCAAAGGTCCTAATCCCTTTGGTCAAGTATTAATTTTCAAAAATCCCCAAAGGTTCTAATCCCTTTGGTCACATCTCAATTTCAAAAAGTTCCAAAGGCACCTAATCCGTTTGGTCACATCTCAATTTCCAAAAGGCTCCAAAGGTTCTTAATCCCTTTTGTCACATGTCAATTTAAAAAATCCCCAAATGTCCTAATCTCTTTGGTCACATATTAATTTCAAAAAGGCTCCAAAGATACCTAATCCCTTTGGTCATAAGCTTACCAGGCTAGGGAGAGTAAAAGAACCCGAGCCATTGAACATCATACACTTAAAAAAGTTCCATGCTTACTGTAATTTACATATATGTATATATACATGGCTAATACACCAAAACATTGCATTTTATTTCACATATTTCATTTCATAGCATTGCATTTCACACATGTAATTTTCACACATTTGCATAACACACATTTCATTTCATAGTTTTGCATTCGCATCCACACTTCACATATCATCTTAGGGATCATTAATTAAGTTCAAGGTCTTAATTGGTCCAACAAAGTCATGTTGCCTTAATCAGGGGCACCTTCACAATATTATCCATACAATTCCACCAAGTTAAATTGTCATTTGCCTCCATACATCCATAATTCTTAGATGTTTTCGGTCACTCAACCACTCCTAGTGTTTTAAGAAAATTCTAAAATGCATGTCAAGTTACTTTTAGGACCATTGCACATATACACTAAGAAAATCTTGAGTTTTGGGAATTGACTTCAAAACATTTTTGAACCAAACATAGCTTCACATATTAAAAACATCTTGTGTCAAAGAGGGATAACACCATACTTGGTATGAACCTCGAAGTGAAATGGGTCATCCTTGCTAGTCCCATCATGCAACATAGTCCATAAAAATAGTGGTTATTACCACTATCACAATTCCAAAAATAAAAGAAAGAGTGGGGAAAAATCCCTAGCAAAAACTCTAAATATTTTACATCACACACCACTGATATTTGAGTTGTAAGGATCATACTACATTTCTAGTTAGATGGTTAGGTAGCCATACCCAAAATTCAAGAGATCAAAAACAAAAATCATGGACTATGGAGTTAGCCTCCATTGTAGCTATAGATGCTTGAATGATAGTGGAGTATGCTCATGCATGGCAATACATCTCTTTCAAATAGACCTCTAACCACTCATACGAATAAGCTAGCTTCTTGGTTTCATCCATAACAAGTTTTCCCACTTTACTCAAGATGAGTTAATAAAATCACTTGCACACACATTGGTTCTCGATTACCTCTAGTCATTACCATGCTCTTGATTCGGTAAATGAATTCACGACACACACATTTGATCCTAAGGAATTAGGCAGTTTTAGTGAGTTTTTTTGATGCCATTAGTATGTCCGAGTCTCTGCAAAACAATCAGTTTTCCATATCAACATCAATATCTTCTTCCATGTCAACATCCATATCACTTCATGATCCATTCATACCAGATGCCACCAAGTCTAGTGCCCCTGTATAAAAAAATGCTAAACATGGCCAAGCAAAATCTAAACTATGAATGATCATTAGAACATTTGCATTCCATAACTTGCATTAATCATCCATGACATTATCACATGCATTAATCATCTATACACACAAAAATATTCCACAAAAGCATAACATAAAAAGTATAAGCCATGTATATATATCTATATATAACTCGCATATGCAACAATTGCTATAAAGTTCGAACCACATCAAAACTTGGGGGTGTTCAAGGTATCACACCTTCCCCCTAATAAAGAAAACATCACAACTTGGGGGTGCTCAAGGTATCACACCTTCCCCACTAATTCAACAAACAATTCAATCATCATCAACAAGTCAAATTCTAGGTTCAAAAGGTTGCGTCCTTTTGTCAAAGGTTGCACCCTTTGCCTTGCATTCATTACAATTTCAGTGCATTCTCCTTATTTAAAAAACCCTTCATCTATTGGGGCAAAGAACAGACATAATAATTTCATCACATTTTTCTCCATTTCAAAAATTCCTTCATCTGTTGGGGCAAAGAACAGACACAATCATTTCATCGCATTTTTCCCCATGTCAAAAACCCTTCATCTTGTGGAAAAAATAATAGACACAATCATTTCATTTTAAAATCCCCTTCATATGTTAGGGAAAATATCAAACACAATCATTTCATTTTTCATTTTAAAAAAAACCCTTCATCTGTTAGGGCAAAGAACAGACATAAGTGCAAGTGAAACTTGTATCTGGTGATTTATCCTAGTCACCTAGCGAGTGCAGCGACTAGTTATCCATACAATCTGGTAGGATGGGTAAATCACCAGAAGGAAACTTACACTATAAAAAACCTTCATCTGTTAGGGCAAAGAATAAACACATTCATCACATTTTTCCCATTTCATAAAACCCCTTCATCTGTTAGGGCAAAGAACAGACACAATCATCACATTTTCCCATTTAAAAAACCCCTTCATCTATTAGGACGAAGAACAGATGCAATCATTACATTTTTTAGTCATCTCATTTTTCATTATCAAAAAAGCCCTTCGTCTGTTAGGGAAAAGAACAGATGCAATCATTTCATTTTTCACTATCAAAAACCCCTTCATTTGTTAGGGCAAAGAACATACAATTTCATCACATTTTCCTCATTTGATAAACCCCTTCATATGTTAGGGCACACATTCATCGCATTTTTCCCATTTCAAAAACCCCTTCATATGTTAGGGCAAAGAACAGACACATTCATCACATTTTCCCCATTTCAAAAACCCCTTCATTTGTTAGGACAAAGAACATACACATTCATCTCATTTTTTCCATTTCAAAAATCCCTTCATTTGTTAGGGCAAAGAACATACACATTCATCACATTTTACCCATTTCAAAACCCCTTCATATCTTAGGGTAAAGAACAAACACATTCATCACATTTTCCCCATTTCAAAAACCCTTCATCTGTTGGGGCAAATAACAGACACAAGTAAAATTGAACCTTATATTTAGTGGTTTATCCTATTTAACCAAGCGGTTGCAATGACTGGTTATCCATGCAATCTGGTAGGATGGGTAAATCACCATAATGACACTTACATCATAAAAAAACCTTCATCTATTGGGGTAAAAAATATACACAATCATTGCATTGCATTTTTTCCATGTCTAAAACCCTTCATCTGTTGGGGAAAAGAACATACACAATTATTGCATTGCAATTTCCCATGTCAAAAATCCCTTTCATATGTTGGGGCAAAAAAAAACTCAGTCATTTGCATCCACATATTCAAAAATGTAGTTTACCTCAACAAAATCACTCCACAGTGCATCCATTAGTACATTTCTCATCATCACATCATGCCACCATAAAATCCATCAACAATTTCATTTACATTCAATATTTGCCAAGTTCACCTACAAATTCAAGTGAACCTCATATCTAGTGGTCTATTCTATCTCCTTGGTGATTGCAACAATTTGCATCCATGCAATTATCCATTTTTCATCATCCACTATCTCTTTGTTCAAAAATAAAATTATTTTTGGTACCTCATTTTTAGAGTGAAACTATGCCAAGACCAATTTGCTCAAAAGCTATCATTGATGGCCTTGTTTGTGGGGCTTGAAACACAAACAAAATCATAATTTTTCATCATCTCCTTTTACACCAGTCTCCAAGGATGTAGGCTAGGTAAAGTGATTGAGCAACCGTTTAGATATTCCGTGTAGGAATTCTTATAATCATGAGTGGCCCCAAGGATAGACTATTTTTATTTTTCCTTTCGCATTTGCATACTTGCATTTCAATGACATCGGAAGGCATATTCTTTAACAACATCAAATAACACCAAATTTGGGGTAACCAAATTTGATTTTGACTTTCCCACATGGGATACATCTTACATGATTATGGCATCTACACTTGGAAAAATCCCTTCATCTATTGGGGAAAAAATAGACGCAATCTTCATCCACATTTCTCCCAAAACCCTTCATCTGTTAGGGCAAAAATAGATGCAATCATCATTCACATTTCTCTCAACCCCCTTCAACCATTGGGGTAAAAAATGGTCGCACATTTCATCATTCACATTTCCTTCTTTGCACAACATTTATTTTTCCATTCATTCTTTTTCAATTGGCTCATGAGCCTCGTTCACAACTCATTTGCAAATTGAGGGGGTAAGCTATGCAATAAATCTAAATTCTTTATTCTTTTACCTTCAATTTTGTCTCCACATTCCAACAAGAGAGAGAAGTTGCTTCTATGCCTAGCCCAATCAGGTGTCTCATATTTTTGTACCATATTGTGTTTCATGCAACATGGTACAAAAAGGGGCATTTGTACACCAAATCTAGATATTTTTCCTCCATCTATGCTTTCCTACCATCCACTTGTCCACCATCCCTATTTCTTACCATTTTCAACCATTATTCATATTTATTTATATATATTTATATATAATATTTTAATATATGTTTAATAAATATATATTTATAAAGTGGATTATCCCTAGCTATCCAATATCATCTAATCCCATCCTTCCATTTACCTTAATCCATGCCACATCCTAATTTAATATCTACCCTTAGATATGCTTTAATCTTAGCCACACAATTAGTGTCATTGAAACCCTAGCATGCTCTAGGTTGAATTATAAATAGGAGCCATTTTGATGGCTCAACCTCTAAGTGATTGAATTCCCTTAGTCCCTTGAGATTGCCTGAGCTTTCAAAGTATCTTAGAGTTCCAACCTAGAATTTGTGCCTTAACCCCACTCCATCCATCATATTCCCTATTTTCTCGCTCACCATCACCACCTCCACATCCATCGCATTCATCAGATCTTATTTTGTAGCATATTTCCTCAACTATCAAGCACCTCCATATGCTTTCTACCACTATCAAGCACATCTAGGCACCTCCCTACCAGTCCCAAGCACCCACGGGTATTTCTTGCAAATTCTAGGCACCCATAGGTGTTTTACGTAAGCCTTTTGAACACTCCCTAGCCTTCAAGTGATGCTAGGGCACACCTTCATCATCGAACTGCAAAAGATCCAACCATCAATGGATAACAAGTAAATAACAAGGTAAATCTATTTCATTTGGTTATATTGCATATTGTTTAATTCTGTTCATATTTCATACTATTATAGCTAGGGTTTTAGTTGTGATTTTTGAGGGCTCACATAGTGGAGCCCTCATTATTATTACTAACTCTCTGGTGTTTCTTTGTGTGCAGATTAGATAGTATATCAGAAGTATTGGACAATTGATTAAGTTGGAGTGGCCCGACATCGGATACGCAGAAGCCCACTCACACCTGTTGGGAGCAAAGATGCAACTGAAGACACCACCATTTGTTGTGGCTAGGGTTTCAAAGAACCCTAGAAATATTTGTAATAATTGTATCAAAGAGGATTCTTAAATCCACTATTGTAACAATGGATTTTTTAGGCTCCTCCCTGTTTAATATAAATCTCATTTGTTGTGCAATATCTGGTTTATTTAAATTTTGTTTCATTTAGCATTGCCTGGTGTTGTGTTTTTAGCTTTATAGATTTCATTTTTGTATTTATATCTATTTGTGGTGTTTCGCTTTTGCATCTACACAAATCTATATTTAATAAAGGAAATGCAAGACAAGAAATGCAAATTGTTGTAAAAAATTCTGTTCCTAAGAAAGAAAAATTTAAAACAAAAATTAAATGGCTTTTGAAAGCAAATTGATCCTTAAGAAAGGAAAATGCAAGAAATTAAATGCTTTTGAAGCAAGTTGATCCTTAAGAAAGGAAAATGCAAGAAATTAAATGCTTTTGAAGCAAGAGTACTTGTATGCATATGAATTTTATGGATTCAATAACCAACAATGATAACTACCATCATTGCTTAAGATTTACTTAGTCATAAATATGTCTATACTGGTCAAGATATGCCTGTTAAGGTTATGACCAATTGTCTACCAAGAGCTTTATGTATGATACAAATCAAGATCTAGCTCAGCTCATGGATATGAACAAATTAACAACTTTATCCATGCTTCTATGCATATGGCTATCCTAGGCTACTGAAAGAGAAGGTGTGTTTTGAAAGTGAAACTATCCCAACAACAAGGAAAGATAAAGTGTTTTTTGAAAATGAAACTATATTAAGACATGCAAAAAGTAAAGTGTTTTTTGAAAATAAAATCTTGGAATTTGACTTAAAAAAGATTGTAGAAGTACTTACCTGAAGACCAATGATTGCTGGAGTCTATCTGGGATCATTGCACAAGTTATAATTGTTTGAATTTATCTATCTAGCAGAAATTGTATGGGCCTGTACAATTCTAGCAACTATAACTCTCTATATAGTTTATGATGGGAGAGATTGGTCTTTCTCTCTGTTGGGGTTGATTTGGTTGCTACAATGGACTAGTTTTGTGATGTTTTTCTACAAAAATAAATGACAAAAAGTTAGAAAATTTGAAATAAATTTTGAAATCAACTATAACTAATAAAACCCTACACATAATTTGAGACACCTATTCTACTACGAAATCAACTCCAAACTATTGAACAACAAATGAGCAATGAAAATAAACCAAATATGATAAATTTGAGAGATTGATAGGTGAGCGATTACACATTTGAATGCCTTCTTTTGTAAGAGGAGTTGGCCTAAGAAGGAGATTAATGTGTGAGATGAAAAATCATGATTAAGCAGAGAAATCCCATCTTATACTTATTTACAACTGTTGTGGTTGCTCTTTTAGCTATTTAAATTTTGGTTACCTGCCCTGATGAATCCCAAATTTGGATCTTTGTAACAATCATACAGGCTTGTACTATTATGCATAATAATTGAACCTCTTTGTATGGTTCAAGCCTATATACCTACGAAGGCTTTTACCTTGGACTTGACTTGATGGATCCTAGTTTTTTAGGGTGTGTGTTGGATTTTGAACCTACAAATATAGATAAAAATAATAAAAAGTGAGTAAAATAGCCAAGAAGCTAACAAAACACAAGAGAGGGGTTCAGAGGTCCCATCATGATCACCAAAACGTGGTCAAAGAAAACAAGCCATTTCATTGATACAAAAGATGCGTTACAAATTGAATTTTACAACTACCCCTTGGGCTACAATTAGGGTATTCCAATGAAGAAGCTCTTTTCAATCACATTTTATGGCATTCCATACTTTGTGTGGCCACCTCAAATGAGGGTGGATTTATGCCTACCACCGCTAGTTGAGTAGAGCCTCTAGCACCTATACACAATCAAAATAATCTATTAATAACACTTGTGGGTCTACCTTGGTTAGACACAAATTCATGAAAGAGTACTCACCTTTGTTTCTAGTTTTTTGGTCTATAAGTGTTTAAAACCAGTTCCTAAAGGGCAATCATACCCTTAGGTATGATTCAAGCTGACTATATCTCCTTGTATGGTTGGTTTTGGTTTAGCCTAATAACAATTTCCTTTAGAGGATATCTTCTTTTGGTTCCTAGAAAGATTTGGTGTGAGTCTCATGGTTATTTGAGTCCACACTTGTAGGCAATTTACAAAGCAAGGAGGCACAAAAAGAGGCATACAAGGGCATCCATGGGGTTAGCACAAAGGAGGGTTTGTATGAAAATGAGGGCTATAGTGATTTTGGTAGAGTTTCTCTAAGCACTTATCTTCTTCTTGAAAAAGAAAGAAATTACTTTCTATTTATAAAATATGGCAAGGGTTAGGGGGTGAGGTGGCCTGTGAGGTGGCATGGGTGCACCATACCTCATAAATGAGTTTGGATAGAGAAAGTATTCACCCATCCACATGCATTAAATGGAAATGGATGTACCATACTTCATAAATGCATGGGGGTGGAGAAAGTCTTCACCCCATTTATGGCATGTGGATGAAAAGTCTTCATGTCATTAATGCACATGGGTGAAGAAAGTCTTCATCCCATTTATGGCATTAAATGAGCATGGGGATGTGGAGAGTAGGGGGTAAGGTAGGCTAGGGTGAGGTGGAGCTAGGCTAGAGTCAAAGGGTAGACTAGGGTGAGGTGGCCCTAGGCTAGGTTAAAGGGGTGGTCACATGGTGACCATGGGCTAGGTGTAGGAGGGGGCTTAGTGGGAAAAAGGGGCTTAAATGGCTAAATAGTATTTTAATGCAAATTAATTGGATTTTTAAAGCTTTTTGTAAATTAATTAACCATTAGCACTATACAAGGGATAATGTGATATTTTTAGGTGTCTACATATTTTATAATATTAATGTGTTCTCATATAAACTATTTATTACAAATTTGTGGTTGCACTTATGATTCAGGAAGAAAACTAGGAATGTAGATATGGTAAAGCAGACTATGATAATGCAATGTTTTGGAAATATTACTCTACTAAGATGCAATGCATAGATAGTAGAGGTGGAGTTTTAGTATTATGAAGGCTATTGTAGGAAAATGTCAAGAAGGATGTTGAATTCTGGAATATTTGTATTCACATAGAAAATTGAAGATCTAGAAAATAAAAATCAAGAATTTAGACATTTTATGAAAAATGATGTAGGTATCTAGCTATAGCAACTCTTAAGCTCTAAAGGAGAGAGTTGTGACTTGTCAAGGGTGGGAACTTGAGTACAACCCCTTGTTCTCTTGCAAAAAATATTATGATTCTTTCAACAAGAAAATTGTAATATATTATGGTATTCTAATACGATTATATCCTATATATACATTTAAATAAAAATTTGATAATAATTATAAGATTATTAAATATTTAACATATTTTTTATATTTTTAATGTATTTTAAAAATAAAATAAAATATTTTTTATTTAAAAATATATTAAAAATATTAAATTGTATATTATAATTAACCAATAACATATGAAAATTGTTGATATGAAAAGTCATCATATTCAAGCAAAGTAATATATGTATCTATCAAATGGTGTAATAATATATATGCCTATCAAATAACCTGAGTTAAAGTGGTTAAAAGTTGTGTTCTTAATATAAAGGTCGAGGTTCAAATCTTTTCAAGTAATAACACAATATCATTTGTTTAAATATTTGAATATAATTCTTAATTATAACGATACAATGTGATTTGTTAAAATATCCTTATATAGTCCCCAAGGTCTAGGTGGATTGGTAGTTGTTTGTTTGGCTAGGCACTTACCAAGAAGACACCTAGGTTCAAACCTTGGGGGTAGCCTGTTTACAAAGGTAGTAGTATGATTTAAATCCTTTGAGTGCACGCCAGATTGATGATGATGATATGAATCCCGAGCGATCAGTGATCCCCCTCATGCTGGATCAATAGTAATGAGGTGGAATAGGTTTGGTGGAAGCAACCCTTATGGTTTGAACCTTGCGCTTGAAAATTACTAAAATAGTGTGGTTGTAACCAACTCTCCTATGTATCAAACAAAAACAAATTCCATACATATATATTGTTATATAGTTTTCCAATGCATAGTTGTAAGACACTTTCTTATAAGAACTAAATCATATACTTTAAATTTGATGCATAATCTAATTCTTCAAAAATGAATTGGGATTGATTAATAACAAAGTATGGATAAAATGATGATGTGCATATATAATTATTATATTACTTGCTTATAACAAACACAAAAAGACCACACATTAGATAAAATTAGTTAAAGTAAAATGTTAAATAATGCTTATTTATTTTGCTTGTAAGAATTAAATCCTAACTCTTATTTAGGTTAAATTAATCAAGATGGTTAGATGGTTAATACAAATATGGAGAAATTGTAAATAACAAACTATATATAGATATAGATATATATACACTGCTAGAAATTGTGATACTAAATAAAATAATAATAAGACAAAATTCAAAATAAAACAAGAATATGATAAAAAAAGAACAAGACAAAAATAAAATTGCAAGTGAAATTTAAAAAGAATAAAGAAATATTGTCATGTAGATTTGAAGAGAATATGAAGCACCAAGAGACTCTTGAGACAACTAAGAGATATCATATTGTATATATAAGGCATTGTATACAAATTTGAATATTGATGAAGTGTTTATTGGAAGGTTTTTATGCTATTTTATTTTTTGTTCATTTTCTTCTTTCTATGTTGTGTTAATATCATATACCACAACATCTCATATATTTGTACCAGAGTTTGGAGATTGGAGTTTGAATAAGTGGAGATCTTGACGATTTGACTATCTATAATGAGAGAATTCAACATTCAAGTTTAAGGAGGAAAATGTCATACATTATTGTTGTAGGTGTCATGGCTCATGGTAATTCTACACTATCTATCCCAAAATTTAAAGAAAAATATTATGATTATTTGTGCATAAAAATGAAGACTTTGTTGATATCTATAAAAATATGGAATATTGTGGGAAATGGATATGAAGAACTTACAAATTAGAGTAATTTATCAACCATAGAAAAAAAATAATATGGAGGAAGCACATAAAAAATGATGCCTTAGCTTTGTATCATATATAAATAACTCTTAATGCAAGAATTTATCTAAGAATTGCAAGTGTTAAGACTATCAAAGGAACCTGGGACATCTTGAAGACAACCTATCAAGGGTCTTCTCAAGTAAAACTAGTAAACATATAAAATTAAGAAAGAATATGAAAATATGAGAATGATGGGTAGTAAGAATGTGGGATACTATTGTGTATGGTGCATGATGGGTCTTTTTATATTTATTTATGGATCTTCAATTTTTTTGTAAATAAATATATTCAACATCATTTTTCTTGAAAATTTCCAATCTTGTTCATCCATGGAAGCCCAGGAAACTTTTGCACTTCTAATCTGAAAGGTTTTGTTGACCTTGTTCTCCTAGCACCTTGCAACATTTGTGTAGAGGGGACCTCCTATTCAACCATCATCTCATGGGATGAGCTTTCTTGTATCTGGAGTACACTCTAGACCTCTTGTTCTTCACCTTATTCCTCATTTTCCTCTTCATATTCCTCTCTAGGATCTATTACATTTGATTTTCTCAACACTTCCAAGGAGAGGTTCTCATCTTTCCTTTTCCTCCAAGCATCAATATTGGCATCATACTCATCTTGAATTTTTTTTTACCCCTTTCATGGGAGAGTCTCCTAGTAATTATCTTCCTCACACCGTATCACCCACCATTGCTTGATCTTATCTTCATCCCACTTCTTCTATTATCCTACTAACCAGACTAGCCTTGAGCTCAGTCGTTGATCAAGATTTTTCTTAAGGTCAAAAACCCTCTTATACGGATAATCAGATCTCTATGGTGATCTATCATGCATCTAAAACTACATGAATGACACCACTTGATCCTATACTAGGTTCTCGTATTCCAAGACCTTATCATTGGTCCCATTCTTTTGATATTTAAATTATCGTAGTCTGGCATTGTTATCGTAAAGCTTTACCCTAAGGATGACATCTGGGAGGCATCGCAAGAAGACTTAAGGCAACCAATTTGCTATCTAGATTTTGGTAAGTGATATTATCCCTTTTGGACATATTTATGAGCCTAAATGAAAATAGGTATCAGGAAGACTACCTTCTTCTTTGCTCCCTCAACATATTTCTTTTCAATAATCAGATTTGTCTACAAACTTCCATGCCAAAGACCCAATCCGTGATGTATAAAGGGAGCAAGTATGGGAACCCAAAAAAGCCATACAAATGTATGCATGTACCCTCTTCCAAATAGTACCAATCCCCTATTTGCAGCATATTATCTCTTAAGAATATTCTAGCTTCTTCAGATAGACAAGGATAAACCCCAAAAATACATGCTAGGGTGGGTCCCAAGAAGTTCTAATTGAACTCCAAGTAAGAATTGCATTTTTTGAGAATGTGCATCCACTCCACCATTGGGTGTATCTCCTCTTTTTCATTTGTATCCTAAATCAGAATAAAATACTTCTTGTGAGGCATGTAGTAGAAAAACAACCATACGAGGTAAGATGGGTAATGAAACTTAATGATATATTTTTCCTAGTACTTCGCTAGTTGTTTTTTGATGTTTTTGGCCAGGAATTCTACCTAGTCTAACCTAACAAAGTTGAAAGCCCTTAGTACTGCATGGGCCATTACCATTTATTTTAGATAAAATATCATGTTTGTTGCCAGACCCATCAATATGGATGCATGGAAAGAACCAATTGGGCTTCTTCTTAGAAATCTGCCAATACTCACTTTTTTCTACATAATTTGCTAGTAATCTTCTACCACTCAGTACCTTTGTCAGCCACCTTTTAAGGCCATCATCGACCAATTTCTCCTTCTATCATTCTAGGTTGACAAATTTTAGGTACCCTTGAAGAAGCTCATATATAAGGATTTTTGGAATAACAAATGCTTGCTTGATAGTGTGTGCATATATAAGGAACAAGGACTACAAAATTTCATTTTGAACTGCACATGTAGTTGGATCATAGAATTTTGCAACTGCCTCAATGAGCTCTGGGTATGGATGCACATCGATTGGCATGAAAATGATTCTTGGGCTTTGGTTTCATCATTCTTCTCCTTTCATATTTCTATCCTCACAATATTCTTATCAAGAAATGTAGGCTCAAAGCACAACGATATTTCTTATTTTTGACTGTATAAATCCTACTAATTCAGGCATTACAACAACTTGAATGGGAGCAAAAATAAACATTGAATGAGAGAAAAAATAAACAATGGTATTCTCCATCTCCTATTTATAATGCTCAAAGAAGAAAGAAACAAAATAGCTAGAAATACCCTTTATGGTAAGATTACATGAAATGATGGAAATATTATCGAGGCGTAATATGTCTAACAGGCGGCTTCTATCAATTTTTCTTAGGAAGTGTACCATCAACAATTGAAATTATTGTAGTAGTTTTTTTCTAGTTAAACGTGCCACACATTTTTGCTTCAAGATCTTCCATCCATCATGCTATAATCATTTATTGTAGTGCAATTTCCCTAGGTGGATCATGCTTAGGATCTTATCCAACTCACCATTTATGATGCACCTTTTGAATTGTCTTAAGAAACGTGCCTCTACCATTGATTTGGTGAAGAATTATTGACATGTCCAATAAAGGGATTGTCAACTATAATACCATGCTACTATGACCATTATATGTTGCAATGATCTTGATATGTGTACCTCCTCCAATTGACATAACCTATTCATTTGGATTGAACAACACAAGCTTATATTGAGAGGGGGGTGAACAATATAAGATAACAAATTTCTCCTTTCTTTCCAAAGCAATAACTTTAAATAATATCAACACAATAATAAAACAATGCACAAATCACCATACACATAAGAGACAAATATTTTACGTGGAAACACCCTCTTGGGAGAAAACCACAACAAAATATTGCTTATATATTTCTTCAATAAATTTTGTGGGCACCAACCCACAGGAGACACCAATCCCCTATACAAGTTTGTGGACACCAATCCAAAGGAGACACCAATCCCCTATACAAGTTCATGGACACCAATCCATAGGAGACACCAATCCCCTTGCTCAAATTTACTCCAAAACCTACTCACAAAACCTGCTCAAATATGCTCCAAAATCTTGCTCACAAATATTGCTCAAATCTGCTCCAAAACCTGCTCACTAACACTGCTTAAATCTGCTCCAAAACCTCACATTAAAACTTAGCAAGCGTGAATGGGATTTGACCTTATAACATCTAGTAGCATAGTGCCTTAAAGTAGCTCATGACCAATTGGGATAACTAGTTGGATGAAACCAAAAGATGCGATACTAATCTTGAATCCTTCGTTGCGCTTTTCCAAATAATAAAACCACAACAAAAACTGGTGTTGATGAGTTTTAAACCTCAAAAATTCTTCTTCATAGTGCCTTAGCATAGTCTAGACAACCGACTAGGCTACCCCAATAGATGAAATAAAAATATCACACAAAAGTATTTACCTTCTTCACCGCGCTTTCTCAAATGATAAAATACAACAAAACTAGCACCGATGGGACTCGATACTCATACCTTCTGCATCGCAGTGCCTTAGCACAAGCTAGGCAATTAACTGGGCTACCCTAGTGGATGAGATCAAAGGGGTAGGATAAAATATTTAAATTATCCTTCTTCTACGCTACCAAACTTGCACTCCTCTCCTCCTACTCGCTTCTGCTCGCACTCACCACGATGGATATTCTTTGAATCGCATAGCCAAGTCCAAAGTGAATTAAGGGCTTTTATTTATATGCTTTTTCATGCATGCCCAATGAAGTCGGCCCATAAATTTGAATATTTGAAATTTTCAAACTTTTGCATGGTGCGCTCAAGGAGGTCAGCCCATCATTTGGGATTTTAATTTTAATTTCTTTTGCATGGTGCGCTTAAGGAGGTAGCCCAACATTTAAATATTTAAACTTTAAATATTTAAACTATATTTAAATCCTTTGATTTAAATATAAACCTCCTACTTTAATATTTAAATATTAAAGCATCCTTGATATTTCTGCCTTTGATACTCAACATTTCATCCTTGAAGATATTTCTACCTTTAACATCAACATTTCATCCTTGAAGATATTTCTACCTTTGAAATCAATGACAACTCAATATTTCTAACAATCTCCCCCTTTGTCATTGATGGCAACCCTACAATGAAACTGACCTTTATTGAACAGGATCACAAGCTGCTCCCCCTTACTAAAATTCTCCCCTTTGACATCAATGGCAAAGGCTCCTTGGGGCTGTAAGATA
Organism: Wollemia nobilis; assembly: GCA_028583015.1. Lineage (NCBI taxonomy): Eukaryota > Viridiplantae > Streptophyta > Pinopsida > Araucariales > Araucariaceae > Wollemia > Wollemia nobilis. Next base: position 3,054,189 of record JAQPPZ010016361.1, read on the forward strand.
AGACACTTGACAATGCCCCCTTACTCCTTGCTCTTCTTTGAGATGTTCAATTATGATATGGGAGTGAAATTACTCCCAAATTACTTCTGAGATACTCAAAGGTCTCCTTTGGAAGTGGCTTGGTAAAGATGTCAGCAATTTGTTCCTTTGTAGCAATGTATTCCAACTTGACTTGTTGATCAATCACTTGCTCTCTCAAAAAGTGATACTTGATCGAAATGTGCTTGGTCCTTGAATGCATCATCAAATTCTTTGAAATATTGATGGCACTTGTATTATCACAAAGTATGGAGATAGGATGATCATGCTCTACTTTGAAATTACTTAAGGTTTGTTTCATCCATAAAACCTGAGTGCAACAAGAAGCTGTTGCAATGTACTCTACCTCTGTAGTAGATAAGGACACTGATGCTTGTTTTTTACTTAGCCAAGAGACCAAACAGTCTCCAAGAAAAAATGCTCCTCCACTTGTGCTTTTCCTATCATCCACACTGCCTGCCCAATCCGCATCTGTATATGCAGTGAGAGTGAAATTATCACATCTAGGATACCACAGTCCAAAATCCATAGTTCCTTTCAGATACTTGAGGATTATTTTTACTACCTGTACATGTGTTTCCTTTGGTGCAACTTGAAATCTTACCACCAATCCGACTGCTTGCATTATATCTGGCCTTGTAGCTGTGACATATAGTAAACTTCCAATCATGGATCTATACAAAGTTTGATTAGCCTCAGGAGACTCATCATATTTACTTAACTTACATCCTATAACCATGGGGGTACTCATAGGATTGCAATCCTCCATCCTAATTTTTTCAACATTTCTTTTACATACTTGGTTTGAGAGAGAAATATACCTTTATCTGATTGTGAGATTTGCAAACCAAGAAAGAAGGATAGCTCACCAAGCATTGACATCTCAAATTCACTTTGCATACATTTTGTAAATTTTTGACACATCTTGTTGTTACTGCCTCCAAAAATGATGTCGTCCACATAGACTACTATAATTAACTGATCATTTCCTTCATTCTTGATGTATAGATTGCTATCAACTATACCTTTTCTGAAACCTTATTCTTGGAGATATTTATCCAACCTTGAGTACCAAGCCCTAGGGGCTTGCTTTAGTCCATAGAGAGCCTTCTTCAATTTGCACACATAATCTGGCTTGTCTATCAGGCTGAAACCATCTGGTTGCTCAATGTAGACCTCTTCTTCTAGGTAACCATTAAGAAATGCTGATTTTACATCCATTTGGTACACTTTGAAGTTTTTGAAGCTTGAGAAGGCCAAGAACATTCTTATGGCCTCAAGACGAGCAACAGGAGCAAATGTCTCTTCAAAATCAATTCCCTCTACTTGTGCATAGCCTTTGCACACAAGTCTTGCTTTATTTCTGACAACCTGACCATCTTCATTCAACTTATTTTTGTAGACCCATTTGGTGCCAATTACGTTCTTGTCTTTTGGATGTGGGACAAGTTCCCAAGTCTCACTCTTCTCTATTTGATCTAACTCTTCTTCCATTGCCTCAATCCAATATTTATCTTCACTTGCTTCATTGAAATTCTTTGGCTCAACTTTAGATAGTAAAGAGAAGTTGGCATGTTCACCTGTTCCTATTATTTTCCTCCTTGTTTGTCTCTCATCTAGATTCCCAATAATCAGATTTTTAGGATGGTTCTTTTGCACATACCTGGATGGTGTCTTAGGTGGTGCCTTTCTTGATATTGTCTCATCTTCTTCAGTTTCTTCACCTTCTTCTTCTTTGCAACTTTCTCCTTCTTGATACACAATCTCTTGAGTTGGTTCTCTTAGATCTATTTCTTCATCAACTCTTACATTTGCACTTTCCACAATTGTATGTGATATTTTATTGTAGCATCTATAGGCTTTGCTCTTAGTGGAGTATCCAAGGAAGATACCCTCATCACACCTGGAATCAAACTTGCCCAAAATTTTCTCTTCTCATCTAATGTAGCATTTGCTTCCAAAATTTTTGAAGTACTTCACAGTAGTTGGTCTTCCCTTCCAAAGCTCATACGAGGTTTTGTGGTGATTTACTCTTACTTGAGCTCTATTGATGATATAAATAGTTGTATGAATTACCTCTCTCCAAAAAGCATAAAAAATCTTAGACTCATTTAGCATAGCCCTAGCCATACCTTGAACAATTATGTTCTTCCTTTCAACTACACCATTCTATTGTGGAGTTCTTGCTGTTGAGTATTATCTCTTGATTCCATGTTGTTCACAAAATTCTACAAATTCATTTGAGGTGAATTCACCTCCTCTATATGATCTTAGACACTTGATATTTTTGCCTATTTCATTTTCTACAAGTGCCTTGAATGCCTTGAACCTTTCAAATGCTTCTGATTTTTCTCTCAAGAATGTTACCCAAGTCATTCTAGAATAATCATCAATAAACAACATGAAATAATTCTCACCTTGTAAACTCTTTGTCCTTGTAGGGCCACATAGATCGGTGTGAATTAGCTCCAAAGGCTTGGATGAAGAGAATTCCTTTGATTTGAAACTTGATCTTGTTTGCTTACCATGCTGGCATTGTGCACAAATTGTGCTTGGGGGTTTTGCTATCTTGGGAAAATATCTGACTGCCTATTTGTTGCTTATTTTCACTATGTTGTCGAAGTTCAGGTGGCCCATTCTCCTATGCCATAACCAACTCTCATCTTCTTGTGATAAAAATATATTTTCTCCCTTAATTTCGCTCAACATGTAGAGATTGTTTGTAGTTCTACTAGCATCTGCAATAAGCTTTCTTATCTTGGATTTCCTGATCTCACATCCATTTGGGTGAAATGTGAGTGTGTGCCCTTGATCACATAGTTGAATTACACTTAGTAGATTGTGCTTTAACCCTTCAACATATAACACATTCTCTATCCTTGATCTTCCATTATCTAGGCTCAAGGTTCCCTTTCCAATAATTTTGGCTGAAGCATTATCACCAAATTTCACTGTGCCTCCATTTATTTCCTTGAGAGAGAGAAATTTGCTTTTATCACCTGTCATATGGCTTGAACAACCACTATCAATGTACCACTGATTTCCTTCATTTTGCACATGAAGAGTCATTTGTACCAACATAGACTTCTCCTTTTCTTGTTCCATTTTCTTTCTCCAACCTTTGGAGGACATATCCTTTTGAACAGTTTGACCTTCCTCTTTCTTGCTTGATTTTGGAAGTTTAGAGAACATTGTTCTACACCATTTGGCTTTATGCCCAAAATTATTACATTTGTAACAAATGATATTGTAATCCATGAGAGGTGCAAATGAATTGAAATTTCTCTTGGTGAAACCATAATCATTCTTAGCATGGACCCTACAATTTACAACTTTATGACCAAATTGATTGCATGAAAAACAATAACCATGGAAGAAATATTGAAACCTATTTGATTGCCTTGGAGGATATGGTCGCATGGTTCTCTCATTGTTATTTCTATGATTGACTTCGGTCCATGATGACTCTTTGTTTTCTTCCTTCTTGATGCTTTTACTTCTCAATGCATTAGCATAGGTTTTAGGCTCTTCTTCACTTATTTTCTTTGATGCCTCTATTTATTTTGAGCTTGATTCCCCCTTTTATTTCTTTTGACCTTCTTCAAACCCAAGTCCAATATTTATAACTGAAGATCTCTATCCTTTGATAATGTCACCCATGAATTTTGAGCTTTTCTCAAACTCATGTAGCTTATCATTAGATTTTTCAACTTCCTTCCTTAGAGAGACAACCTCATGTTCCAATTTTTCACATTCCAACTCTTTTGCCTTTAACTGCTCAACCATACCTTCTTCAATTCGCCTTGCCTCTTCAATTTTAACTTTCAAGTCAATGAGTTCTTGCAACAACTTTACCTTTGTCTTCTCATCCTCTTGTACTTGAGTCTTCAATCTTGAGTTCTTCTTTCTAAGCCTTTTCAACTCTTCAAGAGCAACGACAAGTTCCTCTTCTATGTCAACCATGGCTTCTTCTTCATTTTTTGAATATTTCTCTTCTTCTTGGTCTTTGACAACAGGAGCATCTTCTTTCTCTTCTATGCTTATTATGGCTTCTTCTTCATTTTCTGGATTTTTCTCCTTTTCTTGGATTTCAACAATAGGAGTATTTTCTTTCACCTCCATGGCCATGTGTGTTCTTGTAAGATCTTCCTTCAAGTTGTTAGGCTTTCATGAAGGAACCTGCTCTGATACCAATTGAAGAACACAAGCTTATACTGAGAGGGGGTGAACAATATAAGATAAAAATTTTCTCTTTTCTTTCCAAAGTAATAACTTCAAATAATATCAATGCAATAATGAAATAATGCACAAATCACCATACACATAAGAGACAAATATTTTACATGGAAACACCCTCTCGGGAGAAAACCATGAAAAAATATTGCTTATATATTTCTTCAATAAATTTTATGGGCACCAACCCATAGGAGACACCAATCCCCTATACAAGTTTATGGACACCAATCCACAAGAGACACCAATCCCCTATACAAGTTCATGGACACCAATCCATAGGAGACACCAATCCCCTTGCTCAAATCTGCTCCAAAACTTGCTCACAAAACTTGCTCAAATATGCTCCAAAATCTTGCTCACAAATACTCCAAAACCTGCTCACTAACACTGCTCAAATCTACTCCAAAACCTCACATAAAAAATTAGCTAGTACATATGGGATCCGACCTTCTGATATCTAGTAGCACAGTGCCTTAACGTGGCTCATGACCAATTGGGCTAAGCAGCCAGATGAAACCAAAAGATGCGATAATAATATTGAATCCTTTGTTGCACTTTTACAAACAATAAAACCACAACAAAAATTTGCACTGATGAGTTTTGAACCTCAAACCTTATTCTTTTTGGAGCCTTAGCATAGACTAGGCAACTGATTGGGCTACCCCATCGGATGAAATGAAAAGATCACACAAAAGTATTTACCTTCTTCACCATGCTTTCTCAAACAATAAAATATAGCAAAACTAGCACCGATGGGACTCGATCCTTAGACCTTCTGCATCGTAGTGCCTCAGCATAGACTAGGCAACCAATTGGGCTACCCCAGTGGAAAAAATCAAAGGGGCATGATAAAATATTTAATTTCTCCTTCTTCTATGCTGCTGAACTTGCGCTCCTCTCCTCCTCCTACTCACTATCGCTTGCACTCACCACGATGGATATTCTTTGAATCGCATAGCCAAGTCCAAAGTGAATTAAGGGCTTTTATTTATATGCTTTTTCATGCGTACCCAACGAAGTCGGCCCATAAATTTGAATATTTGAAATTTTCAAACTTTTGCATGGTGCGCTCAAGGAGGTCGACCCATCATTTGGATTTTTAATTTTAATTTCTTTTGCATGGTGTGCTTAAGGAGGTTGCCCAACATTTAAATATTTAAACTATATTTAAATCCTTTGATTTAAATATAAACCTCCTACTTTAATATTTAAATATTAAAGAATCCTTGAAGATATTTCTGCCTTTGACATCAATGATAACTCAATATTTCTAATATGGATCTCATTGGAAAGAAGGTTGGCATTTTTATATGTGTAAGTATAATGTCATGCACTTAACTCGATTTACGTAATAACATTGCTGATAGCATTGAGATGAGGAGTAACTGACGTGGTCATCCACATGTTGACACCTGGCGACTGTTAGATGACATCTATAAAAATTACTTCCACTTCCTAGAGGTAGGGTTTTAGGATTGCACTTGGATAAGCAACATCCCAATTGTTCACTCACATCTAAGGCTCCTTTTGTTAATTCACCACCTAGAATGCAATGGCAAATTTTTGAGGCATTCCCATCCTCATCCTAACTTTCAACTTTTCACCCATCATGACTACAAACCTATTTGTGGTGAAATTTTATGCTCTACCCAGGTCTTGGAGGCTTCCCAATTTCTTGCTAGGAAGTGTTAGAGTTTTGGGATTTACTAGAGTTCAAGTTCTCTCTCATTCTTTCATCGCGTTCTTAATTGCTCTATGTCAAACTTTTGGGTATGCATGAAATTTAATATTGTCCCATTTCTCCACCCGACTTATACTTAGCCATTTTACTCTGCTTGGAAGACTTTGGTGAATGAATGGTGCATTGAGCCCAACATCTGGAAAAAGGGGAATCATCTTGCTACTTCTATTTATGAGTCTCTTCAACTAAAAAATTGAAATAAAGAGCAAGAAATAAAACTATGTACATATATACATCATTCTACCATGAGTTAGGCTAGGCATAGTATTTCAAGTGCTAGCCATTCACCAAAATAAGAGTAGTCACCCATAAAGATCACACAATTGGTACACATTTGTATACCTATGAATTTAAATGAGATAAGGGCTTGACCACATGGAATCAAACTTATCATGTGCACCTAGCTTTTCCCTATCTGTATCTCATTTCAGGATAATATCACCTTTAGAGAATTTCTTTGATGCCACCCTTTTGCTGAACCAAATACTTGATCGTGGTCTAATATTGGCACAGGTTGTTATATGCCTCCTCACGTTCTTCCTCTAACTGCATTAGCTTCACAAACCTCTTTTCAATTGCTAGAAAGCTTTCAATCTCTACTTCACTCATGAATCTTAACACTGAGAATTCTAGGTAAATAGGGAGGATTGCCTCGTTACCATATACCAAGGAGTATGGTGATGTTTTCAAATAATTATTAGGAGTTATTCTATCAAACCAAAGTGCTTGATTAAGTAGAAGATGATAGCTTTTGGGGTTGTTATCAATGTTTCACTTTATTATCTTCAACAAGTTTTTGTTTGTGGACTTAGCCAAACCATTTCCTTGCAGGTAGTATTTTGAGGAAGTGCTCTAGTAGATGCCATACTTTTTGGCAAAGTCCATTGTTTTGGAACCTATGAAGGATGTGCAATTTTCTAACACAATAGTGCAGGGAACTCCAAAGTTGGTGATAAATCTAGAAAATCAATGATCGTCTGTTAGTCAGCTTGTTTGGTAGCTTCAACTTTAGTTCACTTTGCGAAGTAATTTGTCATTGTTAAGATATATTTGTGACCTACTAATGAATTTGGGTTAATCACATCAATGAAGTCTAAACCCCATTTATAGAATAACTCTTCTACAACTACTGGTTGGAGTGGCATGGTAGGATATTTATTTTTCCCAACATACTTCTAACATTTGTCACATGATCTACCCAACTTAAATGCACCTGAGAAGAGGGTTGGCCAATAGAGTCCCATGATCAAGATTTTAGATGCTATAGTTTACTCTGAATAATGTCCTTTTGAGAACCCAGTATGGAACTCCTCTAAGATTCTTTTGGCCTTTTCTAGTGGTATGTATCTTAAGAGGACATCATCAAAGTTCTTTTGGTATAGGACATCATTGATCAATATATAATTTTTGTCCTGTAGCCTATATCTCCTTCTTTGGTATTCTATAAAATCTTCTGGACATCTATTGAAGATGAAATAACATGTCAGGCGGGTGGTCCAGGTGTCAGAGGATGTTTTCCTTTCTTCTACCTCCATGGGGTATGCTTCTTCTATGAGTAGGTTATAATCTACAACTATAGACTCCACCAACTATTGGTAAAGTGCTCTACCCCTTACTAGTTTTATTGTCTTGATATCCACATCATACTCTTGAATATTTGTTGTCCAACCCGCTCTTCTATCACCTAATTTCCCTTGAATGACAAAGCTTCTAACATCCAGGTGCACCACATACATGAGATTTTTACTCTGGAATTTGAAATGCCTGAACTTCTTTAAGGATTTCATGATGACATAGACTTGTCTCTCAATGAAATTATATCTTTCTTCATGATCATGTAGTGTCTGGCTAAGAAAGACAATTGGTATCTCATTACCATCCTCTCCTTTCTATGTGAGGACTACCACATAGATTTCTTTTGCTCTAAAAGCATATAAAATGAAGTCATTGGAATAGTCTAGGTTGGTAAGGACCGAGGATCATGATATGACCTCTTTAATATTTCTAAAAGCATCCCTTCGAGCATCCGTCCATCTAAACTCCACATTTTTTTAGCATTTCCATCATAGGCTTGGCTATCTGGGTAAAGTCTAATACAAACTTTTGTACAAAGTTTATTTGCCTAAAGAATGACTACAATCCCTTCTTGTTCAGAGTTAATAGAAAATCCAAGATAACCTTTACCCTATCCGAGTCTATAGCAAGCTCTACTTTCGATACCACATGTCCTAAGAGTTTACCTTCTTGCACAACAAAAAAACATTTGTTTGGATTCAATGATATCCCAAATTCTTTACACTTTTCAAAGACCTTCCTAAGGTGCTCCACATGGTCCTCTTTATTACGAGAGAAAATAGTCATATCATCAAGGTAAATGACAATCACTTTGTTCATGAGTTCACCAAATACCAAGTCCATTGCTTTATGGAAGGTTGCACTAGTGTTAGACAATCCAAATGGCATCCATTGATATGAAAATGTTCCCCACTTAGTATTGAATGATGTTTAGTGCCCATCTTCATCTCGAACCCATATTTGGTTGAAACTAAAGAGACTATCCAACAATGAGAATCTCTTTGCCCCTGCTGCTGTATGTAGTATCTGATCAATTTGAGGGAAAGGATAATGATCCTTCAAAGAGGTCCTATTCAAGTATTGGAAGTCAACATAGAGATAAATATCATCATTATTTTTTTTCACTAGCATCAGATTCACCACCCCAAGTAGAATGTTTGATGGAGTATATTATTTTGGTGTCCAATAGCTTGAGAAGTTCCTATTTTATTAGAGCTTCAATTTTTGGGTTAACTGGTATTTGTTTCTACCAAAAAGTCTTTGCATTAGGCTCCATCTCAAAGGTATGTTGTGTAGTATCTTTGTTGTATACCTTGAGATCATCATAAGTCAATGCTATGATATCATTATGCCTTTTGCACAATTCCTAGATTTGACCAACCTCTTCATCCAAATATTCTTCCCCTATCTTCACGATTTTTCTTTGTGCAATTTGAAACTCCTTATAACCTTTGGTATCTACTTTTATCATGTGCACTATTGGACGATCATTATTTTCAAAGAGGATTTCAAGGGTTATGAGCCCCTTTGGGATATGATTGTTCTTTAAATGGATAAGTTCTTCCTTTTCTTCATCTTCATTTTTTCAGGGGTTCTCTAGCTAAACAATTTATTTCATGGACCAAGAAGCCCACTATTTGCTCATAATTTTAAAATACTTGCCAAAAGATATACTTATTTGGGATAGAAGGCCTGTATACTAGTATTACTATCTTTACCTTGTGTATGATATCTGATACATGACAATAATTAGCTCCCATGGATACCAAAATATCAGTGTGAGTGTTCTAATATCTAGGAATAGCCTTGATATTGAGGGTCTCAAAAGCTTCTAGAAAATCCTAGACTCTATTCCTGTAGGCTTTGAGATAATACTACCTACTCATGCATTTATTTATGATATGGTTGATTAAAAATTTTGAATCTCCAAAAATTTGTAGCTGCTTGACTCTTAGCTTTTCTACCCTCTTCAATCCTTAATGCAGCTTCATGTTAGTCTGTATGAGAAATCCTTCTCAGCTCCAGTGGGTGATATTAAGACTACACTAGCTCCTAAAATATTTTTACATCTTCCCCCATCAAAATAGAGTTTCCATAATTGATGAGGTGAAGAGGTCGATTCTTCCTGAGCTGCTGGTTCCTTCATATTCAACTTTTGAATGGTATAAGTACCCATTCCTATCTCAATCATATCACTAAATATTAGCAGAGCAAAATGATAATATTGAATTAATCACAATGTCATATATAAGACAATGCGAGCCCAAAATAGCCCATAGAAATAGGATTTAATAACCTATGATACACTAGCTAAGAATAAAGGAAATCCCCCCATTAAGATAGCTAACAATAATATGCTAACCTACTAATATTCGCTAACAAGAAGCTATTAGCGAATATCTTACATAGGATATAAAACACTAAAAAAATATTCTACCTAACATCCTATGGTAATTACCCAAGTAATAGGATAATTACTCTAACATCCCCCTTATTCTATTATTTGGGTAATACATATAACTATCCCAATACAGTGAAGAATAAGATAAATAAAAGATGTTGTCTTGGGCTCTGGCTCTAAGGTTACCGCTGGATGAGTACCTCTGGGTCTATCTCTGGATTTGCCTATGAATCTGCCTCTGGATCATTGCCTGTAGAAATGCCTTTGGAACTTTATCTCTAGGTCTATCTTTAGGTCTATCTCTGGGTCATTGTCTCTAGGACTACCACTCGGTCTGTCACTGGATCTGTCGCTAGGTCTACTATAGGTTTTACATTTTTAGTAGAAGCCATACAATATTACTTTCATCTTGGTCCATTGTGTGTGATATGTCTATACACAATCTATGTGAAACTTGTTGGCCATTTTCATTTTGTACCAAATTTAATAAGAGTGATTCGTACATCCACATGAGTCACAAGGATGTAATTTCCAACACCTAGCTGCTACATATCCTGTTCTACCACAATGACTGCAACAATATTCTTTAGGAGTTGTAGGAGATTTCAGTTTTTCAAACATGGTTTTACTGGTACTTTCCTGTCTAGAATAGCCAAGGCCTTCATTATTTTCCCTAACATTTAGCATTATTAGAGTTTTAATGCCTTATTCATTTTTACCTAATCTCTCACCATTGAATCCCATTTTATTCATCAGTTTGGATCCAAATCCTTTGGTGTGTTTTTCAAAACACCCAATTTCATTATTTTCATCAATGCTTTTAACAATCTGGCATTTGTCACTATTGATGAGATTATGGAGTTCATTTTTAGGAGTTTTAGTTTTTAAGTCACTAGTGTCACAAGAAAAATCTGCTATTGTGATGAGATCACCTGTGCTACAACTAATATCTACCATTGAAGGTATGAGGTTGCTTGTATCACAACAAGCATTGGCCACAGTGGGCTCAAGGTCACATGTGTCACAACAAGCATTCACCACAATGGACTAAAGATCACTTGTGTCACAACAAGCATCGACCATTAGGGGTTTGACCTCTATTTCCTCACTAATATCCCTTTTCACTTTACGTTGAGCAATGTCAAGAGAAACCAATGACATGTATATTGCCCTTACAACACCAATAGGGATTAGAACACCATTTTTCTGAATGTCTTCACAAGACACAGAATCATCGAGTATGGCATCTACACCACTATGTAGTGTGAGAAATGTGCCATCCTCATAAAAATATATCCCGTCCATCTCTATTGGAAAGTAGGGACCTTTAACTAATTTTTCAACATCATCAGTTTTTTTGGGGTATTTTTCTTCTTTGATCTGCCCATCTTTGAAGGTGTCGGTCTCTGCAAAAAATGCACCTATTACAAAGGAATTTTGTAAGAAGTATAACTAAGGTGTCAATCTTTGTTGAAAATGCACCCTTATAAGTTTCCCCCCTTGTTGCAAAATATACTTTGACAGAATGTTACAAGAAATTTGACTAAGGTGTCGGTCGCTGCCAAAAATGCACCCTTTTTAAGCCTTCCTCCCTTTTTAGCAAAAAATTATGTGAGGAGAAATTAATGATTATCCCCCCTTTGTTTTTGCAAAATTATATCCCCTTGTGTGCAAAATAGGAGATGGTGGAGAAAAAACTGTATCCCCCTTAGTGCAAAAAATTTGCAGGTATTACGCCTCAAAAATCATTTACAAAGCTTCCTTCACTCAAAAAACAGAGTGAATTTGAGGTTTGGATCCTTTTATTTAATGTTTAATTTGAAAAATCTAAAGTTGAAACAATTATTTATTTAATAATAAAATAATTTTGTTATAAAATCAATAAAAATAAAATTGATTTTAAAACAAAAAAAATATTAAATTATTAAAAAAATGGAAAACCTTAAAAAAATGTGCAAATTTAAACTTTACCTTTGCACTTTGTAACACTCAATTTTTTTTTTGAAGCACGAGAGTCGAACCTATGGTCGACGAGAATGGATTCCCCAACCTGTGGGTCGGTAGCACCTTAACACTCGACTCCCAACCACATGAGCTACCAAGCTCAGTGATAATGAGGGGAAATTACCCCTTCTTAACCTCTCTAGCCCATGGGAGAAGGTGGCGCGCTGCCCATTCCTCCACTGGTGGTGCTGCTACAGGGTGGTGCTTCGGCTTGCTGCACTCCGCTACAGATATTAAACACGACTATCATGCACAACTTCAAAAATTGATTAAAAATCGCCATCACCAAACCTTTTCTTCTACGATTATTGCTACCACGTTTGTTTGCAACATCAGGTGACACTCCTACCAATATCCAATGGTCCTCCAGTGCTACTCAACAGGTGATTTTACTACTGCTCTACCATTTGTAATCGCAAGTCAAATGTTGGAAATCTCATGTGCTCTTGGCTGCTCAACCGAGCCAGTTTTCAAGTCAGATCAAGAGGTAAAAAAAATTGTTTTAACCTTTGATTTGCATCTATACCAGGTAAGCGTTACGGTGTTACAAAAAATGTCTACCAACAAACACATGCTTTTGGCCATCATTCTTCAATTTTTTTGCATCAATAGTCAATTTCTAGACTCTACAAAATGATTGGACTTTGGTGAATGGAAGATCGGATGCCTAAAATTAGATTAAAAATCCACTTTCTGTTGAATTTGCAACAATATCAACGTTTGCAAGTCGAGCGTTGATGTGGTTAAGGTGGAATCACCACGAAATCATGATCGTTCGGTAAAAAAAAAGATTGGTGGCAATTATGATCTCGACTTAAAACCATCTAAAATGCATTCGATCACTAGAAGAACTCTATAAAATGCATGTATGTCCCTCACATTGGTGGTTGTAGAACATCTGTGCTCTCCTCTTCTACAATATCGTTGATTATCAGTTTGATGTCAGGGATCTTCAGCTGCTATGTATCACCTATGGATTTGGGATGGAAACGATTGTCGTTCATGCAGTGCTAAATTATTAGTGAAGCCGCTGGCAAATATTGTGTTGATAACCTAGCAATATCCTATCTTTTGAGCACTGTTGCAACCTAATTTAGACCTCCACAGTGATTCTCTCCTCTATGATCGTTTGACAAAATGACTTCGAAATAGGCTCTGCGCATCCGTCCAACAACTCCTATGCAGAATGTGGTGAGCTATGCATTCGGTTTTCTCCCATTGTGAAACCACCCTCTACTATGAAACCACCCTTTCTCCTTGAATTTGTGGTGTATCACAAAATAAATCACGTCGATGGTTGATTTAACGCATTCAGTGAGCCACCATCATCGTTTGCAAATATGCTTGGGCATGAATCACACAGTGACAATGCCAAAGCAATATTCATCACTTGAGCCTGTTATGATCACCCCCCCTACTTGAGTATCCAACTGGACCTTCATGAGGAATCAAAAACAAGTTAAAATGACCATAGGAGTGAGATTGAGCAATCCACAAATCATTAGCAACACAGGATAAAAAATAGCGTATTTAGTCCCACATGGGACGTACGGGAGAAAATAAATGATTTAAAAAAAACAAATGACATGATGCTCTTTGATTGCCTTCAGGTAATAAGCTCCTCACCAAAGTTTTACCACACGTTCACTAGGTCATGTCCTCCTTGGGTTGCACAGTCAACAGCACGCAGGTCATGGTGTAGGGTCATCATTTGCTTACCTATCTGGTAGGTCATCTTAGAGTCTGTGTCTAGCTTAGGTCAGCGTCCATGTGAGAAACTTAGGGTGAGGTGCCCCGGTCCAGCGTCTTAGTACAGGTTAGGGTTTATAGTCAGTGCAGTCAACCAATGTCTTAGTACAGGTTAGGGTTTGTAGTCAGTGCAGTCAGTCACCAGTATATCTGCTTAGGGGTATTGAGTCTCTAGCGTCTGGTCCTCCACATGTTCGTTGGTCCACTAAAAATTAACAACCGTCATTCGATTTTCATCCACCATCCATGAGATCTATATTTGTTAGGACTTGTTCAGGTACTAGGTCTGCCATGTTGGCTACGTTAAGTCCCTTAACGTCGTCCTTCCAGTGTGTAGTGGGCCAGATCTCACAGGCTTAGCATCTCCCGCTTAGGTCTGGCTCCCAGCCATTCAGGGTCAGCTTCAGATCTCAAATTTGATAGAGAATAGTAAAAGTCAGAGTCAGTCAACTTGCCACAAGGATATCTAGCCTTCAAGAGCAGAATTTTGATCGCCATAAGAGCGATCGATGGTATAGCTTTGTGATGCAGGAGCATCCAACGAATATTGTCGGGGCCATAACTTCTCAACCGTAGCTCCGATTGATGTGAAATTTGACAGGGAGCTAGTTGGGAGAGTTCTAAACAAATATGAATCTTTAGAGTCCTATTTTTCCAAAAAAACTAGTTTTCGGGGCCAAATTCCATCATCTAGTGCCCCGAAATTAGGTTTTAAAATTACTTACCTAGTTTTTTATGCTTTTTGAGCTGTTTGGAGGTTAATATATCCTAATGTATTTAGAGTTAGGACTTGAAACTTTATTTTTGGCTTGTCTATTGTAAGAGGGATGTGCACCCCAATTTTGGGCCCCATCCGAATCATTTTTAGTTTTAGGGTTTTTTGGCTATATAGCCACATAATGAGGGTTTGTGAGGGGATCTTTCCAAGTTTTTGAATGAGAATTGGTTTGAGAAAGTTTGGCTCTCAAACACTCTGATACCATATTAGCTAAGCAAAAAGATAATATTGAATTAATCACAATATAATATAAGACAATGCAAGCCCAAAATAGCCCATAGAAGTAGGATCTAATAACCTATGATACACTAGCTAAGAATAAAGGAAATCCCCCCATTAAGATAGCTAACAATAATATGCTAACCTACTAATATTCGCTAACAAGAAGATATTAGCGAATATCTTACATAGGATAGAAAACAGTGAAAACATATTCTACCTAACATCCTATGGTAATTACCCAAGTAATAGGATAATTACTCTAACATTGAAATACTTTAGTAAAAATCGATCCTCTGTTTGTAGTTCCTCTAGTAATTCTTCCATTAGATCTTCTTATTTAGTTAACATGTTTACTGTACCTGCTTGCTGATCTCCCTCAAATTTTTCTATATGGAATGAGGATAGATTTTTTGAATAGATTTTTACCCTTCTCCCTTTGTAGGGTATCTCCATATGAGAATAGTAAAGGGAAAGATAACCACCCAAATTCGTAGTAAACTCCCTTGAAAGGCACATATCAAAATAGGGTTCCAGGTCCACCACCACAACCTCCTAAATGATAGTAACTTGGGGCAACCTATGCAATACCATGGGGACATCCTTGATGATCCCCACGGTTTTAACTAGGGTACCATCCAACTGCAAAACACAAGGGTAGTTTCTTGTATATTCCATGTCCATAACATCACATACAACCTTAGACATGACTGTAGTGGTAGCCCCTTAGTCAATCATATAATTGTGTACCACCCACCCTTCCATTTATAAGGAGAGATAGAATGGGGAAGGCCTATTTTTACCAGCTCCCATAATAGAAATACCTTGGGCTAGATTCTGCTCCATATGAGCCCTATTTTGGCTTTTAATTAGCTTGAGGGAAGCTTGGAGTAAATCAATCTATCCAAGAATTAACAAAGCATCATACATGTTGGCCCTTGAGGGTGTTTTTTTAGCTCCTCAATAATATTGAAGGTGGGAATTTTAGATTTTCTCTCCTTTTTTGTTGGAGGTTGTTAAAATTTACTCCTATACCCATGGGTGCCTCAATCCTCTAGAGCTTAGTCAGGAAGGGGTATTTTAACTTATCTATAGTCTCCTCCTGAGTTTTAACCCCTTTTTGTTTAGCTTCATTAGGTTTGGCCTCCTTCCTCTACTGTTGAAATGGCTTGTAAACAAGAACCCTTTGTAGGATTTCCTTTTTACCTTCATTCTTGCATTTTGCATTGGTGGGTACCTTTAAAGGGTTTAATATCTCTGGGCTCACTTGCAAAGGTTTCTTTCTGGACCTTATCAGAATAGAGACTTGCTCAATGGATGATATCATGAAATTATGACCGTCCTCTTTGATCATATTGATCTACCCTTTTTGGGTCCTTTCAACCTTTTCAATAGCCACCTTCTACACATAATGTTGATGCATCATACAAGTACTTTCTCCATGGGGATCATTGCATGTAGAACACCAATAATCTGACTCGAACACAAAAGTTGAAGCTTATCCTTCTTCATTAATGAGGACTATACTGGATCTTTCAGGAGGCTTGCTAGTAAAAGGAATTTGGTGTCTGACCACATATGGAAACCTTCTTGGTTGAAAGTTTCTTTCAACTTACCTTCTCTTCATTAGAGTAATTTCATTGGTTAGGTCCTTCATGGCATTCTACATTTCTCGTATGAGAGCAGTCTATGGATCTAGGGCTGGAAATGCAGGTTCTATAGGAGGAGAAAGTAAAGCTGACACCATCAGTGGAGTTGGTAGATTTAGAACTACAAAGGGATTGGGCTAGTGGGAAAGATTTACAGGAGGGAAAAGTGTAGGGGTTGAGGCAAGTGGCTATGACTGACTGAGAAAGATCTAGGAAAATGGGCATCACAGGATTGGGAGGAAGCTAGCCTATAACAATGAGGACCTTTTCAACATTCATTGCCTCCTAAAAAATATGAGGAAAGGTAAGTACATTTGATTGCCTTATCATTAGATCTAAATCTAAGCTAAAAGCTCTTAGGTAATAATACACAACTTGCTCATTGGACGATTTAAGTCCTATTGAGTGGTAATTTTTCCCAATTGCAAAACCACACTCACCTTAAGATTTTGATCACAAAACCCTCTCTTGCAAAGAAGTTAGAAATTAAAACAACTTCTCTAAGGTTCCGCTATATTTGCATTGCACATGTGTATTAGTAATATCAAAAAATATATATCAATGAAATATTAGGAATACCTTAGTGATTGCAAGTAACTGTTAACAAGGGGCATGTGTTGGTTTATTTTACCATGCTATATTAATGATTGTTCATGAAACTAAAGAAAAGTAAATGTGAATTGGCCCTCATATGACCACGATGTAAAACCTTAATTCTTTTTATCTTGAATGTTCTTAGGTAGATTTTATCTTCTTTTATTAAGTAGATTTTAAACAAGCTTATCTTTCATTAAATCCTACTTTAGACATGAAATAGAAGATTAAAATCTAACTCTAAATATGAATTTCAAATGATGAAAAATTCATTAAATGTAGCTTCTATCATGAAGATAAAGAAAGCCTTTGATATAATTAATAAACTATCCCTCTTTGATGAAATTAATTTTCATAAAGAGAGAACAATTTATTGCCTTCAAATAATGGCCTTAAAATGTCATAATAAATTATTCCTCCTTAATGAAATCAAAATTTTTATAAAGAAGAATAATTTAATGCTTTAAAACAATGGACTTTGATGTAATGATAAATTACCTCTCTTTGATGAAATCAGAATATCCATAAAGAGAAGGGTATTTATTACTTCGAAAATGATGGCTCATGGAATGCCATTAAAAATTACCCCCTTTAATGAAATTGAAATTTTCATAAAGAGAAGTTCATTTATGCTTGTAAATGAAAACATAAAGCGAAAAAAATCTGATTTACCTTCAAAATGTGAAAAAAATAAAATTTCGAAATTATAAAAAC
Source organism: Wollemia nobilis (assembly GCA_028583015.1). Lineage (NCBI taxonomy): Eukaryota > Viridiplantae > Streptophyta > Pinopsida > Araucariales > Araucariaceae > Wollemia > Wollemia nobilis. The sequence goes on from JAQPPZ010016361.1 coordinate 3,071,888, forward strand.
CTCATAAAACAATAGTTTTCAATAATTTTTATAAAATCGAAACGACATCGGAATGAGCTCGAATTTGTTTCGAATGAAATATTGATGTTCATTCTTCACACCCATGTATTTATTTTTGTCATTTTAATTTTATTTTTATTTTTATTTTAATCCTCAAAGTTTTAAAAAATATGCAAAAATGAAAGTTAGAAAGATGAAAAATAAAATCTGAAATAAACTTGAATGCTGAAAACGTAAACATGCAAAGTATTATCAGTTTGATGGTACCCTGTCCTGCAAAACCGAAGATGTGAGAAACTCTTGCATGCAACCTAGTCTATTTTAACCTGCATTTGCACAATCAAAATAAATTAAGTGCTAGCTCCTAGGACACAGAAAATAAATTTCAGATTCCAAATATTCAATGATATAACTGTAAAAATACATTAAATCCAAACATGCAACAGGTTTTCTCCTTCTTTCTTGCTAACAAGGTCTAAATTTCTCAAAAAATATTTGCATTAAAAGACTTTTCATTTCTCCATTGATTTCAACAACATTTCTGGTTTTTTACAAGAAAAACCAGCCCTTCCTTTCTCTTTTCAAAGCATATTTGAAAATGTCCCTGAAATGCTTCATTTTGCCTTTGTTTCTATTTCAAAACGCTTTATTGTCTCCATCATCCTTTTATGTTCGTTTGGCTCTCTGTGTAATATTTTATGTTTTGTTCCACTTTGTCTCACGATATTTTCAACAATGCTCTTTCATTAAAACAATAATATGACGAATGCTCTCTAAAATATCCATTACAAACCAAATGTAACCGTCCCTTAAGAGCACCTTTAATATATTTCATCGTCTTATTACCACTTTCTTACTATGTTTCATTACAATGATATGTCACCATATAAATATTTACCAACCTTCACTTATAATGTCACACGTGGGAGTTACATTCCCCTTTGGTACAATTAAATTTAATCCCTGTCACTCCAATTAAACCAACCAAACACCACATCATACAAAATGCCACATCACACGACAATTACCCTCTCTCGAGAGTGTACTCCACTAAACCAGCGAATCCCACTATAACCTGCACATTCAAACCAGTCGTTCGATAGAAGGCTATTGCAATGTGGTGGACGTCAATTGGAAAAAGATTATGCAATATGACAATGGTCTGGTGGTGATGTGTAAACACTCGTGTTCATCATAGTTATTTTGTGTGCTGGTCTCCTATGAACTCTATGATCCCATATCTTGAACCTACCCTTTGACAAGGCATCCTCCAGTGGCACTATCGTATACATGACACAATGTTGCCACGGTATGCATGATTTATCACCATGCTGCTCTCTCTGGTTTCTTTAGTGCCTTCATTTAACAATGACCCCAATGTCATCGATGTTTGTGACCAACTATACAAACTCAATGCCTATTTACCCATGTTCCTTTTAACTATTGCGATGGCCCTAATCTCGTGAAGACACTCGACCTCGTCTAGTTGTCCGAATTTGTAGTCTTTACCACTACCATAGAAACGCCTTTATCATCGTGAAAATATTTCCATGTAGTAAAATGTTTTCATTTCTAACCTGATGGGATAGAAGGTTGTGGTAGACATGCGATTTTCTTCATCTTCATTAATAGATATATATCTTCCACCATATTTTCATAATAACTTATATCCACATGGTCAAACGGACAAACTATGGGTATTATTTTTTTAATTTTAATTAAGCTAAACTCTCAGCCTCACTGCACATTTGAGGTCAATCCATGGAGCCCATGTCTCACTCTTTATCACATTGTTTTGCAGTGTAACCAGGGTTATGCATAAGGGGTTGGACTCAAATTGTACTCGTAAAAAAATGGCGAATCCTAATCAAAATCAAGGTGAATCATGGAGAATCCTAAGAAAATTAAATCGAGCATCTTCACACCAAAATTTGGGGTATTTGAAGCCCTAAAATGTAAGGTCATATTTGGGTTCACTTTTGACCTATTAAATCATCTTATAACTTCATAAAAATACCACCATTATATTAGGCTTAAAAAGAGCTTTCCAACAAGTACAAATATGTCTATGTTTGGATATATATTATGGTGAATTAAACCTAATAAAAATTGATCTTGAAAATTTTAGGTGAATGGGCCGACGTTGAGGGTCCTCATATTCACCCAATATTCACCCAATTGATGAATATTCGCCACTATGCATAACCCTGAGTGTAACCACCGACCGTTTGTGACCAAGTGTGTTCAACTTCATGGTTTCAAACTGAATGGATGATGAAATAAGGCCTTCTCCTGTCCTCGAGCTGACAAGGTCCGCTTCTTGCGCTGGTGCTGACGTATACATCAGCTTTTACGTAATAGACAACCCACCTGCTCTCTTGATGAGTCATCGACTTCTCTCCATTGCGATCCACATTTCGAGCATATCTTATTCGTCAAGACTCGTCGAAGGTGCCATGATCCTTGCTATAGAACCCAATTCCTAAATCGAGGATCACAATGTGCAGTTTAAACCACCTCCAAAACCTCTATTGCTGTCGATGCACACAGTGAGAACAATGTCGGCCTAAGTTATTATGAAGATGTTCCCTTTGACTAGAGCACCCGACGTTGGGTATTTTCAACACTGACGACCCATTCATTCTAAATGAGACAAAAGCTAGACCCCCCTTTCTTTTGCATTTTCATCACAATGCATATTTCACATCGTAACATCCATCCGGCTAGCGAATGTCGTGATTGAAACTACATCATTTGGTCTGTGACATACACGTACGCTCGGGCCTTCCCATACAAAATTCAAATTCTTCTTTACTGCTGAAGTGAACAACATTCATAGCATTGTGAAAACCCATCTTTGTATGTGTCATTCGCACCAAGTCATGAGTCTAGGTGTTTTATCATCAAAAGGAAAATCGCCCGTCATCGTGATTGCCGCAAAGTTCTTCGATTCATCATCGTCGGTGATGTCGACTGTTTCATTGCTCATCGATGCATCGGTGGGGTCTATCAAACCTACCGTATTCCCATCATCGCTCTGTCCATACGATGCCACTTGACTCTATAACACCACCTACGCGGCTCCACATCAGCAGGTCTGATCTTGACTCCCTTCGTCGCCGATGTCATCCCTTGTGGTCTACGTATGCTCTTGCAAATGCAAAAAAAACACCTCAATAAACCTTTAGACATGAAATCATAACGCATAAATTTTATTAAGGAGGCTTGTAAGTATATAAAAAAATCATAAAGCATATGGATATGCTACGAACAAGCAAGCCTTTCATATAATGAAATTTCAATAAATATTAAAATACATATATTTATATATATCTTATTTATTATAACTATATCTTTATATAAATATATATATGTATATATATATAAATTTATTTATTTATTATTATTTTGTGTTTTTATTTTTTATTTATAAATAAAAATATATAAACATATGTATATGAAACATATATAGCTATAAATTTATTTATTATTATTATTATTATTTTTTGTTTTCTTATCATTTGAAATAAACACATGAAATAAAACATAAAATTTAACAACAAACTCGCTAAAAAAAACATGACGATAAATATCATCAACAACAAATTGACGATAAAAATCATCGACAAGAAATTGACGATAAAAATCATCGGCAACAAATTGACGATAAAAATCCTCAGCATAAAATTGAATATAAAAATCATCAACAAAAAATTGATGATAAAAATCGTCAGCAAGAAATTAACGATAAAAATCGTTAGCAACAAATTGATGATAAAAATATCATCGACAACAAATTGATCATAAAAATATCGTCGATAACAAATTGATGATAAAAAATAATCGACAACAAAATGACAAAAATTGCAAACCTGAAACAAAGTGAAGCATTAGACACCTAAAACAAAATACAAACACCCAAATACCAAAACAAAACGGTGGATCCCCAATTTTGGGGCGAGTTGTGCGATAGTCACAACAAATGGCGACTCTACTGGGAAATGCTCCTGAGCATTTCGGGTGAAGAACCCAAATCTGAAATGAGAACACAAAAGAGTAGCGAAATAACATTATTTAGTGATGTCTCGAGAAGGTGGGGGTAAAATTTTTTGAATCAAAACAACTAATCTATCTGCCTTCGCTTAGTGTGTGCAAAAGTGATTCATTCTTGTATCTTTGAAAACCTTCCAGATTCCATCATCTGATTCACATTTAGGCTATGAAGCATGACTCATAAAAAGAAAACTTTTACAGACAGATCCTTACTGCCAATCAGGCATCTATAGTCCCGGTAGGGTTTATCTAACTCACCCTTGTGTCTTTATTAATACTTTGCAAAGCCTTATAATCAAGCTATGTCTAGATAGAGCCCTACTGCTAGTCAGGCGCCCATAGCCCCAGTAGGGTTTATCTAGATTTTGTGATTGATTTAATCAAGCTTTTCAATGCTCATTTTCTTTATTCTTTTTTTCTCTCTTTTTTTCCTCTTTTTTTATAGCTTTGCAAATATTTATGTATCACTAGGGTTAGGAAGCATAGAGATAGAGTGTGTTGAATTTTTGCCTTAATCTGCAAATCAAGACAACTTCATCCTTCATAATTTCTAGAAATACCCTTTAATATGTGAGTTACATGTGGAACCTTAGTGAAATATTTCATCATTCTACTCTCCACCATTTTAGTCGCAAGATCTGAACATGATCACAAAATAATTCATCCCCCTTTTCTCGGGTTTACCTATTTTTAGATTATATATTCCAACCTACTAAGCAAAGAAACCCAAAAATGAGCAAGAGACCATAAGTTAGTGACCATGAAACATTACCTTAAAACAATGGAACAACCCAACACACCAAACTAAAAACACAAACTAAACTACATCCAACCAAAATCAAGGACAAAGCACAAAAACAAAAACCAAAAACCAAAACTATGTACAAATGTACAAGATGGTGCAAAGCTTGAACTATCACTTCCTTGGATCCCAAACATGATTAGCACATTTCAAATGACATATAACATGGTACGCATGTGAATATTTACAGAAATCCAATGAAAACAAGACTAGGCCAAACAATACAACCATTTTTCTCTTGCCTCTCTCACCCCACCAATTTGATTTAGTTCTATTAACCATCCCATAGGTGAGCTTTAAATCATTAAATTGATTAGATAAAATTTGATTTTCAATTCTTTCCTGTCTATCCCTTAACATGTAGATTTCACAATTCAAATCATGATGATTTATAATTAGGCTATCCTTATCCAAAATGAAGTTTTGCAAACAAGCTCCTATGTCTAAGAATTTCAAAACCAATTCATTTTTCATGTTTGTATGCCAATCAAACTTAAGCAAAAATTTGCAAGCCTCTAGGATATCTACTAAATGAGAATCATTATAAGTTTTTATCCTAGATTCTATTATCAGTTGTTGATGAATTTGATTTAAAAATTCAAGTGCATCAACTTCCTTTTCATTCAACAAAGCATTCTTATTAAAGGTGTGAGCAGAAATCAACTCAAGCTCTTCGTTCACCTCCAATGGCATTTCATCATAAATAGCATTTAAATCCAAAGATGATTATACAAATCTTCACTTGAATCTTGGATGCTTGGACACAAAAGGTTAAATTCTACCTCTTGTAGAATTTAATTTATCAAGGTTTGGTAAGAATTGGCAATTCCCTCTTTTACCTCATGGTATTTATCATTTTCATCATCTTGTAGTATTTCATATTCATTGATTACCTGTTCATAAAACATACAAAAATTAGGCACCCAATCAAATTTGTGCCCATACTTTTCAAATATTACATCTTGTTGGTCAAGGTGCATGTCAAAGAACACATCACCATGATCAATTATTTGAGTTGCTTCAAATATATCCACCTCTTTGTCATTTGGTTCCAATTCCTTTTTAACCATCCATGGTTTCTCTTCATTTGAATCCTCAAAAAAATCATGCAAATTTGTATCCAAATTTTCAATAGTCAAGAATGAAATAGAAGATTTTACCTCTTCCTCATCTAAAACAGATGAGTCATAAGAAACATTTACCATTTCTTCCCTTTCTATTTCAACAAGATTTTCAATAAATTCATATTCAACATGATCTAATTTGGGAACTTTCTCTATTCTTGCAAATGTAATATCCTCCTGCGAAATAGAAGTTTCAACATCCTGAATGTCAAGAGGAATAGGTGTTTCATCAATAGGAGCATGAGAAAACAAGAAATCTTCATATCTTCCCCAACCATTGTAAAAATTGTCATTCAAATTCGTGGGATAAACTTCCATTGTATCTTTTGTATGATCTTTTGATTCTTCTATAAACCCTTTTTATTCTTTATGAATGGTAGTAGGATCATCATAGTCTTCCAACACTTGATGAGATTCCAGCCCTTTTTCCAAAATATCCTCAGATTGTACATGACTTGTGATATCTTCTTGCAAGAAAGCAATTGTGTTATACTGCATATCAATTGACACCAAGGGTTCATTAGAAGGTTTAGAGTGAGCATATTCATCCAATTTCTTCCAATAATTATAGTAATCATCTTCCAAAATTGAGTTGTGATGCTCAACTACTTCTTCAACATATTCTAATTCATCAACGTGTTTCTCATCAAATTCACCTTCACCTTCCTTAGATGGTTCAATGATTTCCAAAAGTGGGCTACTCTTTGTATCCAAAACTAATTAGATTTAGGACACCTAGAAATGCATGAGTATTTAGATAATGGAGGTGTCCTAAATCTAATTAGTTTTGAGATATGTGATAGGAAAGAACCTTCCATGGAATTGAATAAAGTGGTTGAAATTGAAATTGAAAGAAAATCAATAAATAAATTTGAAGACATAATAGAATTTCACCACTGGTTCTCGAAAGACACTCGAGATGAGAGGCTTGAAACTGATGATCAAGAAATTCCTCACCCTCCAAATTATGATGAAATTGAATCATGGGTTACAAATGTGGATAGTGATATTGCAAAATTGAATACAAAGAGTAGCCCACTTTTGGAAATCATTGAACCATCTAAGGAAGGTGAAGGTGAATTTGATGAGAAACACATTGATGAATTGGAAGATGTTGAAGAAGTAGTTGAGCATCACAACTCAATTTTGGAAGATGATTACTATAATTCTTGGAAGAAATTGGATGAATATGCTCACTCTAAACCTTCTAATGAACCCTTTGTGTCAATTGATATGTAGGATAACACAATTGCTTTCTCGCAAGAAGATATTACAAGTCCTATACAATCTGAGGATGTTTTGGAAAAAGGGTTGGAATCTCATCAAGTGTTGGAAGATGATGATGATCCTACTACCATGCATAAAGAAGAAAAAGGGTTGATAGAAGAATCAAAAGATCATACAAAAGATACAATGGAGTTTCATCCCATGAATTTGAATGAAAATTTTATAATGGTTGGGGAAGATATGAAGATGTCTTGTTTTCTCACGCTCCTATTGATGAAACACCTATTCCTCTTGACATGCAGGATGTTGAAACTTCTATTTCGCATGAGGATATTACATTTGCAAGAATAGAGAAAGTTCCTAAATTAGATCATGTTGAATATGAATTTATTGAAAATAGTGTTGAAATAGAAAGGGAAGAAATGGTGAATGTTTCTTATGACTCATCTGTTTAAGATGAGGAAGAGGTAAACTCTCCTATTTCATTCTTGACTATTGAAAATTTGGATACAAATTTGCATGATTGTTTTGAGGATTCAAATGAAGAGAAACCATGGATGGTTAAAAAAGAATTGGAACTAAATGACAAAGAGGTGGATCTAATTGAAGCAACTCAAATTATTGATCATGGTGATGTGTTATTTGACATGCACCTTGACCAACAAGATGTAATGTTTGAAAAGGATGGGCACAAATTTGATTGGGTGCCTAATTTTTGTATGTTTTATGAACATGTAATCAATGAAGATGAAAGACTACAAGATGATGAAAATGATAAAGACCATGAGGTAAAAGAGGGAATTGTAAATTCTTACCAAGCCTTGGTAAATGAAAATCTACAAGAGGTAGAATCTAACCTTTTGTGTCCAAGCATCCAAGCTTTAGGTGAAGATTTGTATAATCACTCATTGGATTTAAATACTATTTATGATGAAATGCCATTGGAGGTGAATGAAGAGCTTGAGTTGATTTCTACTCACACCTCTAATAAGAATGCTTTTTTGAATGAAAATGAAGTTGATGCACTTGAATTGTTAAATCAAATTCATCAAAAACTGATAATAGAATCTAGGATAAAAAATTATAATGATTCTCATTTAGTAGATATCCTAGAGGCTTGCAAATTTTTGCTTAAGTTTGATTGGCATACAAACATGGAAAGTGAATTGGCTTTGAAATTCTTAGAAATAGGATCTTGTTTGCAAAACTTCATTTTGGATAAGGATAGCCTAATTATAAATCATCATGATTTGAATTGTAAAATCTACATGTTAAGGGATATACAGGAAAGAATTGAAAATCAAATTTTTTCTAATCAATTTAATGATTTAAAACTCACCTATGGGATGGTTAATAAAACTAAATCAAATTGGTGGGGTGAGAGAGGCAAGAGGAAAATGGTTGTATTGTTTGGCCTAGTCTTGTTTTCATTGGATTTCTGTAAATATTCACATGCGTACCATGTTATATGTCATTTGAAATACGCTAATCATGTTTGGGATCCAGGGAAGTGATAGTTCAAGCTTTGCACCATCTTGTACCATATTGTACATTTATACATTGTTTTGGTTTTTGTTTTTTGTTTTTGTGCTTTGTCCTTGATTTTGGTTGGATGTAGTTTGGTTTGTGTTTTCAGCTTGGTGTGTTGGGTTGTTCCCTTGTTTTGAGGTAATTTTTCTTGGTCACTAACTTATGGTCTCTTGCCCATTTTTGGGTTTCTTTGCTTAGTAGGTTGGAATATCTAATCTAAAAATAGGTGAACCCGAGAAAAGGGGGATGAATTATTTTGTGTTCATGCTTAGATCTTGGGACTAAAATGGTGGAGAGTAGAGCGATGAAACATTTCGCTAAGGCTCCACATGTAACTCACATATTAAAGGGTAATTTCTGGAAATTGTGAAGGATGAAGTTGTCTTGATTTGTAGATTAAGGCAAAAATTTAACACACTCTATCTCTATGCTTCCTAGTGATACAAAAATGTTTGCAAAGATATAAATAAAAGAGACAAAAAAGAAGAAGAAAGAAAACGAGCATTGAAAAGCTTGATCAAATCAATCACAAAATCTAGATAAACCCTATCGGGGCTATGGATGCCTGACTAGCAGTAGGGCTCTATCTAGACATAGCTCGATTATAAGAAAGGATTTGCAAAGTATTAAGAAAGACACAAGGGTGAGTTAGATAAACCCTATCGGGGCTATGGATGCCTGAATGGCAGTAGGGATCTGTCTATAAAAGTTTTCTTTTTATGAGCCGTGCTTCATAGCCTAAATGTGAATCAAATGATGGAATCTAGAAGGTTTTTAGAGATGCAAGAATGAATCACTTTTGCACACACTAAGCAAAGGCAGATGGATTAGGTGTTTTTATTCGAAGTTGTTTACCCCCACTTTCTTGGGACATCGCTAAATAATATTATTTTGCTAATCTTTTATGTTATCATTTCAGATTTGGGTTCTTCACCCGAAATGCTAAGGAGCATTTCCCAGCAGAGTCACCATTTGTTGTGACTGTCGCACAACTTGCCCCAAAATTGGGGACCCACCTTTTTGTTTTGGTATTTGGGTGTTTGCATTTTGTTTTAGGTGTCTAATGCTTCGCTTTGTTTTGGGTTTGCAGTTTTCGTCATTTTGTTAACGATGATTTTTTATCGTCAATTTGTTATCGACGATATTTTTATCGTCAATTTGTTGTCGACAATATTTTTATCGTCAATTTGTTGTTGACGATTTTTATCATCAATTTGTTGTCGATGATTTTTATCATCAATTTCTTGTCGATGATTTTTATCGTTAATTTGTTGTCGACGACTTTATTGTCAATTTCTTGTCGACGATTTTTATAGTCAATTTGTTACTGATGATCGTCAAGTTTTTTTTTTTGGTTGGCAAGTTTGTTGTTAAATTTTGTGTTTTCTTTCATGTGTCTATTTCAAATGATAATAAAACAAATAATAATATATATATATATATATATATAATATATATATATAAAATAAAAACAAAAAATAATAAAAAATAAATAAATTTATATTTATATAAAGATATAATTATAATAAGAAGATATATATAAATATATATTTTAATATTTATTGAAATTTCATTATATGAAAGGCTTGCTTGTTCGTAGCATATCCATATGCTTTATGATTTTTTTTATATACTGACAAGCCTCCTTAATAAAGTTTGTGCATTATGATTTCGTGTCTAAAGGTTTATTGAGGTGGTTTATTTGCATGTGCAGGAGCATACGTAGACCACAAGGGATGACGTCGATGACGAAGGGAGTCAAGAGTAGACCTGCTGATGTGGAGCCACGTAGGTGGTGTTATAGAGTCGAGCGACGTTGTATGGACAAAGCGATGATGGGGAATATGGTAGGTTTGGTAGACCCCACACATGCATCGATGAACAATAAAATAGTCGACATCACCGGTGACGATGAATCGAAGAACTTGGTGGCAATCACGACGATGGATGATTTTCCTTTCGACGACCAAACACCTAGACTCATGACTTGGTGCGGATGACGCGTACGAAGATGGGTTTTCACAATGCTATAGATGTCGTTCACTTCACCAGCAAAGAAGGATTCAAATTTTGGATGGGCAGGCCCGAGCGGACGTGTATGTCACAGACTGAATGGTGTAGTGTTATCGCGGCATTCGCTGGTCGAATGGGTGTTACGGTGTGAAATATGCATTGTGATGAAAACGTAAAAGAAAGGGGAGTCTAGCTTTTGGCTCATTTAGAATGAATGGGTCGTCAGTGTTGAAGATGCCCAACGTCGGGTGCTCTAGTCAAAGGGAACGTCTTCATAATAACTTAGGCCGACATTGTTCTCACCGTGTGCATCGATAGCAATAGAGGTTTTGGAGGTGGTTTAAACAGCACGCTGCGATCCCTAGTTTAGGAAGTTGGTTCTACGGCAAGAATCGTGGCACCTTCGACGAGTCTTGAAGGATAAGATATGCTCGAAGTGTGGATCGCTATGGAGAAAAGTCGATGACTCGCCAAGAGAGCGGGTGGGTTTTCTGTTATGTAAAAGTCGAGTATAGGGTGGCGCCAATGTAGGAAGCAGACCTTGTCAGCTCAAGGAGAGGAGAAGGTAGACACATCTGGGCACAAATGGTTGGTGGTTACACAGCAAAGCCAAGGGATAAATAGTGAGACATGGGCTCCATGGATTAACCTCGGATACGTAGTGGGGCTGAGAGTTTGGTTTAATTAGAATTAAACATAATACCCATAGTCTTTCCGTTTGGCCATGTGGATATAAGTGATTATGAAAACATTATGGATGATATATATCTATTAATGGAGATGAAGAAAGCCGCATGTCTTCCATAGCCTTCTATCCCATCGGGTTAGAAATAAAAATATTTTGCTACATAGAAATATTTTCATGATGATAAACGCGTTTCTAAGGTAGCGGCAAAGACTACAAATCCAGGGTAGGTTCGAGATATGGGATCGTAGTGTTCATAGGAGACCAGCGCACATAATAACTAGGATGAACACGAGTGTTTACACATCACCACCAGACCACTATCATATTGCAGAATCTTTGTCCAATCGATGCCCACCATATTGCAATAGCCTTCTGTCGAACGACTGATTTGAATGTGCAGATTATAGTGGGATTCGCTAGTTTAGTGGAGTACACTCTCTTGAGAGGGTAATCATCGCGTGATGTGGCATTCCGCATGATGTGGTGTTTAGTTGGTTTAATTGGAGTGACAGGGATTAAAATTAATTGTACCAAAGGGGAATGTAACTCCCACGTGTGACATTATAAGTGAAGGTTGGTAAATATTTACATGGTGACATATCATTGTAATGAAACATAGTAAGCAAGTGGTAATAAGACAATGAAAGATATTAAAGGTGCTTTTAAAGGGCAGTTACATTTGGTTTGTTACGGATATTTTAGAGAGCATCCGTCATATTATTGTCTTAATAAAAGAGCATTGTTGAAAATATCACGAGACAAAGTGGAACAAAATATAAAATATTACAGAGAGAGCCGAACGAAAATAAAAGATGATGGAGACAATGAAGCGTTTTGAAATAGAAATAAAGGAAGGCAAAACGAACCATTTCAGGGACATTTTCAAATATGCTTTGAAAAGAGAAAGGAAGGGCTGGTTTTTCTTGTAAAAAACCAGAAATGTTGCCGATATCAATGAAGAAATGAAAACAGTTTTTTAATGCAAATATTTTTTGAGAAATTTAGACCTTGTTAACAAGAAAGAAGGAGAAACCTGTTGCATGTTTGGATTTAACTTCTTATTTTTCCCCTTTTTATATTTAGGATTTATAAATGATGTTTAATGTATTTTTACAGTTATATCATTGAATATTTGGAATCTGAAATTTATTTTCTGTGTCTTAAGAGCTAGCACTTAATTTATTTTGATTTTGCAAATGCAGGTTAAAATAGATTAGGTTGCATGCATGAGTTTCTCACATCTTCGGTTTTGCATGACACCATCAAACTGATAATACTTTGCATGTTTACATTTTCAACATTCAAGTTTATTTCAGATTTTATTTTTATCTTTCTAACTTTCATTTTTGCATATTTTTTTTTTAAATTTGAGGATTAAAATAAAAATCGAAAAAATTAAAATGACAAAAATAAATACATGGGTGTGAAGAATGAACATCAATATTTCATTCGAAATAAATTCGAGCTCATTCCGATGCCGTTTCAATTTTATAAAAATTATTGAAAACTGTTGTTTTATGAGGTTTTCATAATTTCATAATTTTATTTTTTTCACATTTTGAAGGCAAATCAGATTTTTTCTGCTTTATGTTTTCATTTGCAAGCATAAATGAACTTCCCTTTATGAAAATTTCAATTTCATTAAAGGGGGGTGATTTTTAATGGCATTCCATGAGCCATCATTTTCAAAGTAATAAATACCCTCCTCTTTATGAAAATTCTGATTTCATCAAAAAGAGGTAATTTATCATTACATCAAAGTCCATTATTTTAAAGCATTAAATTATTCTTCGTTATGAAAATTTTGATTTCATTAAGAAGGAATAATTTATAATGACATTTTAAGACCATTATTTGAAGGCAATAAATTATTCTCTCTTTATGAAAATTAATTTCATCAAAGAGGAATAGTTTATTAATTATATCAAAGGCTTTCTTTATCTTCATGATAGAAGCTACATTTAATGAATTCTTTCATCATTTGAAATTCATATTTAGAGATAGGTTTTAATCTTCTATTTCATGCTTAAAGTAGGATTTAATGCAAGATAAACTTTTTTAAAATCTACTTAATAAAGGAAGATAAAATCTACCTAAGAACATTCAAGATAAAAGGAATTAAGGCTTTACATTGTGGTCATGTGAGGGTCAATTCACATTTACTTTTTTTTAGTGTCATGAACAATCATTAATATAACATGGTAAAATAAACCAACACATGCCCCTTGTTAATAGTTACTTGCAATCACTAAGGTATTCCTAGCATTTCATTGATATATCTTTATTGAGATTACTAATACACATGTGCAATGCTAATATAGAGGAACCTTGGAGAAGTTGTTTTGAATTCTAACTTCTTTGCAAGAGAGACTTCTGTGATCAAAATCCTAAGGTGAGTGTGGTTTTACAATTGGGTAAAATTACCACTCAACAAGTCCTTCAGGCACTCTTTGCCAATTGTGTCTGAATCTGATATTAAAGTCTGCTATATCTTATTGTGGGTGCCTTTGTATCACCGTGAATTGGGTGAGCAAGGGAAATGAGTTTGCTTGCTCATTGAACTCTTCTATTAGTTTTTTGGCGAGATCACCCAAGATGTGATACTATGGTTAGGTAGAGTTTTGTACTAGTACAACATCTTCCCTTTTAGAGAGATAACAAACAAATGGATCATAATATCTTCTTCTTGAATATTGTAAATAATAGCTAATGAGACTACGTCTTGACAGTGCTTCTATGCTATTTTTCCAGTGTCGTCATACATTGGCAAGGCCTTCAAAGCTACCCAAGGGATAGCATGCTGATCTACAAGATCAAGAGGGCCTGCATGATTCCTGTTGGGGTAGCCCAAATTCTTATTTTGAGTCATTATCTCTTGAGAAGTAATCAATATTTTAGGGATAGAGTTAAAGTTGCTCAAATCCTCACTAAGAGATAAAGGTGAAGTTGATTCAAAAAATGGGAAAGGTTGTTTCCTTCCAAAGGATAATTCTAGAAATTCAACTGGTTCTTCAAACTGGCTAGCCTTTAACCCTATGTTCATGAAAAATAGAACAAGACCTATATAGCTTTTTGGATATTTGCTTTAACTAAGTTGCTAGGTTACTAAAGGAAAACTAGGTAGAATAAAATATCACCTGATTTTGAGCTACCTAAACTATGGAACTATGTTCCACCTGGCGTGCCAAAAATTGTTGGTAAAAAATTTATCTAATGGTAAGGTTTTTGCACCCATAGGCCTCGAAAAATTTTGAATGGCCTCAAAATTGGAAGCTCAAAGGCCAATCTCTAGAGAAGGCCAACTCCTAAGGGTCCTAGCTAACTATGCCTAAGGGAAAGGGAGATGAGAGACAAGAAATAAAGGTGAATCTAGAACTTAAAATGGGATGGATTCAACTGCATAAAAATACATGCATAACCTAAATACTCAATAAAATTCTCATAGATCATATAACAGACCAACAAATTTTACATGCATTTTTGAGTCATTCAAATTTTACATGCAGATTGTAATGGCTAAAGAGCCGATGTTCTAAAAATGCATTACATTCATACATATATAGTCCCTTATTACAAGTGAATCGAAACTTCATTAATGGAGGGTGGTTGTGTTAAAGAGCAACTGGATTGAGTATATTTTTTGCAATCCTACTGCTATTAATGAAGCATTCTCTATGACATAAAGTTGGTTGTGCTGGTTGCACCTATTTTATTCCATTTTTTGATGATGCATCTGATAGCCCTACCATTTTTAATACTTATGTGCCCATGGATAAGCTGGGTTTTTGGGGTTATTTATATTTTCTGCAATTTGCTATAGAAGTTTGAAGAACAAGCTTATAATGAGAGGGGGGGTGAACAGTATAAGACCACTTTTTAATTTTCTTTCCCAATCAATATTATGCAATGTAAAGATAATAATATCAACAATAGTAATCAAAGCAATGCACAAATTACCACACACAATAGAGACACCAATTTAATGTGGTTCACCCAATGTGGGCTACTCCACGGAGAAAATATTTCACTAAAATTTTCTCAATCAATCTCTTGGGAATCATTTCCCTATTACAATGTTTATGGACCTTTGTCCAAAGGAGACACCAATACCCTAATCAAGTTCATGGATCTCTATCCACAAGAGAAATCCTTTCTCCTTAGCTCTGGTTGATGATCTTTTAGAAGAACTATTGCCCCCACTGCTATGGATAATGGATCTCTATCCACTAAAGACACCTATCCTCATTGCCCTGGCTAATAGATATCTATACATTGGAGACCATCATCCTCTATACTTTGTCATCTTCAAATCTCCATCTCAAATCTGTACTAAACACAGTCCTTTAGTCTAGCACAAATTTGCTCAATATCTATTTTTGGTCTGACATAAACCTATCCTCAAACTTGCACCAAACTCTCAAATCTGCACTAAACATAGTCCTTCACTCTAGCACAAATATATCCTTAATCTCTGTCCTCTAATTTTTACTAAACACAGTCCTTAAATCTAGCACAAATCTATCCTCAATCTCTATCCTCTGATCTGTGCTAAACATAGTCCTTCGGTCTAACACAAATCTATCCTCAAGCCTTAACACAAAGCTTGATCCAATCACAAATAAACACTGTTGGATCTGCTCCAAATCTTAACTCAAGGTTTGAAAAAATCAATCAATCAACTCTGCTCTTAAGTATTTTCAAATATGCCTTGTAAGCTTCCACAAAATCTCACACTAATCTGTCCACAATTCATCTCTAAAACTTGTCCAATCTGCTCAACAAGTCCTCACTAGAACTTGTCCAATCTTCTCAACTATTTCTGTCCTCAAACTCTGTATTGTAATCTTCCACAAAAGCTCACACCAATCTATCCACAAGTCTTCTCAAAGACTTACCTCAAATTTGCTCAACAAGTCTTCACTAGAACTTGTCCAATCTCATAGAAACATAAAGAGAATTTTTAGAGACTTAATATGCTTCAAATTCACCATAGTACTCAATTACTTTCAATTTCTTTTTTTACCATGGAAACATATAGAGAATTTTTAGAGACTCAATATGCTTCACACTCACAAACTCTCAATCACTTTTAATCTCTTTTTTATCACAAAAACATATAAAGAATTGTTAGAGACTTAATATATTTTATATTCATCAACACTCAACCTCTTTCTCAAATCAATTCAAAATATAGAACAATTTATTTCACAAAACTTGAACTATCACATCAACACATCCACTTGATTAGGCTCAACCAACTCTACTCAATCACTCACTGAATGAATTAATCCTTGCTCACAAACCCTAGTCCAAACTTATGAACTTCACTCAAATATTTCAACAATGCTTATCAACCAATCTCACATAACAATGATACTCATGATATTTGTAAACTCTCGTTCAATTTCTTCACTCAACCAATCACTTCAATAACAATACTTATAGAAAAATCTTCACATAACAATCATACTTATGATCTTTGCAAATCCTAGTTCAAGTTCTTCACTCAACCAATCACTTCAACAACAATGCCTATAAAACAAGGTTACTTTCCTTAACCTCTATTCTAGAAAATCTTGAATCATTAATTCAAAATACACTCAACATGGAAAACTTAACAAAGTCCTTTTCACTTGAATCTTGTTTTCAGAAAACCTTAATCAATCACTTCAATCAAAGAAGAATATGCCCATACCTTTTATTTGATGTAGAAGTGGCCTTAGAAAACCTGTCTCAATCACAATTTTCTCTTTTGCCAATTTCAATTATCACACTAACCCTTCACAAAATAATCCTCAATTACATAAATTAATCAAACTTAATTACACCTTATTTATCCTTCTTAAAATAATATCCAACACCACAGATCTTCAATCAAAACACTTCTTCCAAAACTCTAACTCATCAAAAGAACATCTTAACAATTTAATTTCATCATAACCCTTTTTAGAAAAATATCTCAAAAATAATCCAAACTCTACTTATGACTCCCTACTTAATATTGCATTAATTAAATAAATCACTCTATAAAATAATGTAATAAGTCAATCTCTCACTTTTCTAAGGTAATTTTTTTTTACTTTAGCAACAATTAACCCTTCATATATCAAAACAATATTTCCTCAACACACAACTTAATTTCGACCTTATCGCTCCTTAAACCTTAGAAAAACAAATTAAAATAATTTCCAAAAATTAATGTTACCACTTTTCGTAATCCACGGGGCTTGAAACTTGGCGCAATACTCCCACAACGCCTTGGCCGTGACTTCTATGTAGTGTGAGACACGTGCTCCACTTAGAGCCTCAAAGCACAACATGTGCTTTGACTCCTTCAAACCCTTAAGAGCCCTTGGCTCTTCCTTCGATGTCGACGAAAACACACTATGCTATTTCGAAGGCACACGTTTTAAAAACCGCACAAGCTTTTTTGCTTAAGGTGGATGCAATTCAAAAAGGATGCCAAACCTTAGGAATGGCTATGGTATTTATACCATATGCCTTCCTTGTCACACATGTTGACGGAGAGGAAATTCGTCGGGGAAACAATGTTGCATCGGTGCTTCCAATTTTACCTTCTAAATATATTTATTTATTATTATTTAAATTCAGAATAATTTAAATATTATAAATTAAATATTTAAATCTCCTTTGGGATTTTTTTAAAATTAAAGCCTTAGGTTTTAATAAACCTTTTTTATTTGCCCAACCATGGTTATAATAAAAACCTTTTATTTTGCCCAACCATGGTTTTAATAAAACCTTTTATTTTGTGCTTCACATAATATTTAAAAAATTATATTATGAAGCTCTTTTGCCACCATCCTTTTGCATTACTCATTTTGAACTTTTGACATCAATGACAATTCATCCTTGACATCAATGACAACTTCATCTAATCAAAATGTCCAACAAAGTTATATTTTATAGTCAATTATTCCTGACTTTCTAAAGGGTCATATGTTACTTGTCAGTTGCACGTAAGGTTCTCCTTGACTAAGCATTAAATAATTCACCAACCCCTTAAATTGGATACAATGCTCATTCATCATTGGCAGTAAACTAGCCTCTGGGACCTTTTACAGTAATCTGACCTCCTTATATCACAATGGGCCTTTGGGTCTTGCATGGATGTTGGCCACTTCCTATTTTCCCATTGGGTATTTTCTTCTATGCATGGTGGACCTTTGGGTTAGATCATTAGTCTGAACACTCCCCAATTTTTTGCCCAGGTGCTTCTTACTCTTCTATGGCGGGATTTTGGGACCTGGGAGAGATCTGATCTTTTATCCCTTTTCCATTGAGTCTATATTTTGATAAATTTTGGGGATGCACGATGGTGGGATTTTGGGATCCTTCTGGCACCTAGTAGCTTCTCAAATTTTTGCCCACCATTGCTCTTGCTTCCTTACGATGGGGATTTGGGACCCGCCTTTGGTTCATTGCACACCTGATCTTCTGCCTGCCTTGATACTGGGTCAAAACCTTGGGTTTCTAAGGGTGGACTTCTGGGAATTCTTGAAAAATGATTATGACCCATCTCTCCACCAGACACTCCTTATTTTTCTCTGGGGCAGAGCTTTGGAAACTACCCAAAGCTTGATGTGAACCTAATTTTTTGCCTGCTTCTATACTTAGCCATTTTTAGGTATTTTATCAGTTTTTCACTTTGGAGAGTAAGTGGGTATGAGAAAATTACCCACATCTTCCTACTCTAACTCTTGTACGGATTCTGTCCTTTTGATTCTATCTTGTATTTAATTCCTAGATCAATTGAATATTCTTTCTTTTTTACATGTCTAAGCGTTATTTCTTTTGATATCATAATCACTATAGGATCATTTATGGATGAATTTATGCTTACCAAGATATTTTCCTTTTTGTAAAAATACTTTAGCATTTCTATAATTCTATTCCATTATGTTCTATTTATCCATCTTAGTGCATATCTATTTTGGTTTTCTTTTCTGGACAAAACTTTTAAGACTGATTATTTTGTCTACAAATTTTATAATTTTGGAGGATCCAACATTTTTTTTTTTTCATATCTGTTATAATTATTCCTTGTTTCCTTTTGAATAAATTTTATCTTTTTATAAATATTACGTATGCCACCATTCCCTGTTATAAGATCATTCTTATTAACTTGTCCTATTTTATTATATCATTATTTGGTTCTAATTGCCTTAGTGTGCTTTTAAAATTCATCATTGTCTTGACTTAGATCATTAATTTTATAATGAGCATCATTATCCTTGTTACAAATGGAAGATTTTAATTCACCAATTTGGCCCTCATACTTTGTACTATAAAAGCATACATTTCCTATATTATCATTATCAAATATGGATAGATATTTTCCCTATAAGTGCTCTATGAGTTGGTTCATGTTCTTCCTCATCATTATCCTCTACTTCTTGTACTTATTGAACCATATTTCCTCTTTAACTTTCCCATTTTGAATGTTGTTATTGTTGTGTTTGTGTATATTGTTGATGATTTGATTGATATTGTCTCTGTTGATATCTTTGAAAAGGTCTATGCATTTTATTCCATTGATTGAGTGAATTATATTTACAATATTTGGTGATATGTCCTTCTTTGTTACATATATGACAATATCTTCTTTTCCATTTAGGTTGATGTTGTGATGATGAGGTAGCAAAGTTTCTTGTGTTATTTGGTGATCTTTTTTTGAAGTAAAAGCATTATTTATAATTCATCTCTTGCTTGGTTTTATATTTCATATTATTGAAGAATATTAACCAATTCATTAAATAACACATTTTTGTTTAGCACTTGGAGAGACATGACCAATATTATAAACAATTCTGAAAGTGCTCTAAGTGTAACTTGGACAGGAAATTTGTTTCTACTTTCTTTCCCATAGTTTGTAGCCTTGATTTCAAATCTACTATCCTTCTAAGAAAATATTCTAATATTCTATGTTTTCACCATCTTCAATTTTTAGCAAATACAATTATGATTACAAATGCAAAATAGTTGCTTCATCACACCCATTAAAAAATAGTTGCTTCATTTTTTCCTTCAAATATGGTGTATAGTTTATCCCAAACATTTTTTTTTTAAATTTTAGCCCCACTTATATGTTTTTAAGTCTCATATGATATACCAAATGTTATTAGCATCAATGCTTTTGCATCTTCTTCTTTATATTTTTGTTTACCTATGGCATCTTTTGGAATGGTTTTATCTCCAGTTACTATTTCCCAAAGTTTTTCAACAATAAGTATTGATTTCATCTTATTTTTCCAAGGAGTTAAGTTTGTTTCTTTTTGGTAACCAAGATTCTGAAAGAAAAATATTTGTTTTTGCTATGGTATTTCTCAAAATGGATTATGATTTCTTTTTGCAATTTAATTTTTAAGTAGAAATCCTTTTAACTCCCTAATTCAATATTTCTTTCTTTGACCTTTATTTAATTTTCTATTCAAAAATATCCTTAAAAATATTCCTTACATTGTTTGTATAATCTCTAATGTCTTTTTTCAATCATTCTCTCTAAATTTTTTTTTTATAACTTTTCTTCAATTTATAAACTTCTTTCAACAAATTTCATTTTTTTTTAAATTTTCTTCCTTTGTTTTCTTCAATAATAAACTTTGGAGGTATAAAAAAGTTCTCAAACATTATAATAATTCCTTATTCTTCCTTTTTTTAGTAATTCCTTTAGCTCCTTTCCAATAAAATTCCTTTACATATTCCCTTAAGGAATTCTTTCTAATATATAATTCTCACAAAATTAATATGAGCTTTTCCTTTAATAAAACTCTAATATGTTTAAATTTTTTTTGATTAGGTAGATGAAGGGGTTTTAGAAGGGTCCCCGAACCTTATATAAAAAGGATCCAACCAATAAAGAGGTAAAAGGGCATGCAGGCCACCATGAGAAACCAGGATCCTGAGAAGAGCACACTCTCGCAGGAGCTACAGGAGCCAAGGAAACAAAAAACATCAACCACAAATGAAACTAAACACACCACAATCCCTCATAGGGGATTTCAAAATAGAACATGCACAAGCTACCCACATAGGGGAGAACATAGACTACGAGAAACAAAACAAAACTTTTGAAATTGGGCCTGGGCCTTCCCATCCACGTGCATTCCAACGTGTCTCTGAGTCAGGCCCACTTGGAAAATCCATCTGTCCCAACTTCTTAATGTTGTTGTGCAACTCAAATTTCTATTCAAATTCAAAATATTTGAATAAAGGTGTCTCTTCAAAAATAAAAACTGTACCATTTCACTCAACCTTTCCCTCCTTCCGGTCTCCAGTAGAGCACTTAACAGTTTATCTATTCCTACCTTCATTATCTAGATGATTTAAACCTTCCGGGAACTCATTGCACCATATTGACACACCATTTTGAGAGAGTCCCAAGTTAGCCAGGAAGTCAGTAGATTTATTTCCTTCCCTAAAAATATGATTAAATTGGACCGCTTCCAGAGTTTGAGTTATTCTAAGAACTTCATCTATCACATTTACTATAGTCCAAGTGGGAGTATAGTTCTCATTGACCATCTTGATAATGTTTAAGGAATATCCCTCAAAAATAACCTTTCTATAGTTCATAGAGCTCACTTGTAGGGCACCTTGGTAGAGTGCTCTAGCTTCTGCCACATGACTAGTCTGGATTCCTAGATTCTCAGAAAATGCCAACATAATTTGCCCATTCGAGTCCCTAAGAACTCCTCCAGCTCTGGCCATGCCAAGATTTCCTTTGGAGGCTCCATCAAAATTTAGCTTCACCCATCCAGGAGGGGGGTTCCCATACAATGTCCATCCTGGAAGCAATTTGATTCTTGGGGAACAAGGGTGACTGAGACTTCAAACCCAATGCCTTCTCAATATCTACTTCCTTACCTATAGAGCCCTTATCTAAGGACAACATACCAACATTCTCAATTATTGCTACCACTACCTTCACAAAGACCGAATCAGGCTTATGAGATATGTTCTTGAATGCCCTCGAGTTTATTTCTTTCCAAAGGTGCCACCAAGCATGAGGTAAGACAAACGACCAAAAGGATCGAAGGCGAGGGGAGAGGAACAGGGATTTCCACTACTCAAAAAAGGAAGACAAATCCTTAGGGAGGACCCAATCCAAACCCAAGAATCTTAGCAACAAGCCAAAAACCTCCCAGGCGAATGGACATTCTACAAAAAGGTGCTCAGGTGTTTCTTTCACTAATCCACATAGGAAACATCTATTAGCAATCACAAAACCTCTTTTCTAAATATTATCCAAATTCAAACACTTACCTTGTACCACCAACCAAAAGAAGATGTTTACTTTTGGCATGAGACCATTCCTCCACACCTCTCGAGCTGGAAACCAAGGGTCAATCTGACCATCTAATAGAGCATAAGCCGATTTAACAGAGAAATGACCATCATTTTTGGCTTCCCAAAATAACTTGTCCTGCTTATCCCCATTGATTAAAATAATCCCTTTCAAGATATCATATAAGGCTTTGCAAGAAGCCTCTTCCTCTGGCATCAGTCCAGGAAAGTCCATAGGTTTCCAGTGCTTTCTCCCATCTAACACTTTGAAGAAATCATAAAATTTCGAACCAAATATCTGACTCGTAATGGGTTCCACCTACCTGAGATTGGGGTACAAAAATAAAGGTCGATCAGCCACCCACTTATCACCCCAAAATTTTATGTCTTGCCCATTTCCTAAAAGCCACCTTCCTCCCAACTGGATGTCAGAATGGCTTTTAACTATGCTTCTCCAGAAAGTAGAGCCTTGATTAGGATTTGGATCACTTCGAAAGAAGTCTTCATTTCTCAAATATTTGGCTCTTAGAATTTGGACCCATTTTACATTTTCATTTTGCACCAGACACCATCCCTGTTTAGCCAACAATGCTCTATTCATGGTTTTCATTTTTCTTAGCCCCAAACCCCCAGATTCTTTCTTGCTACAAACTTGGTCCCATGCAACCAAGGGAAATTTCTTCTTATCTTGAGATCCAAACCAGAGGAATGAGCGTTGAATGTATTCAAGGTCTCAAAGGATATTCCCTGGCAACCTGAACAATGAAAGGAAGTAGACTGGAATGCTCTGGAGAGTGGCTTTCACAAGCAAGGCCTTCCCAGCTTGGCTCAAAAGTGCTCCTTTCCAACCCGTGAGTTTCCTTTGGACTCTTTCCACAACTGAGTTCCACAGAGAAGATTTAGCACCACCTTTAAACAATGGCATACCCAAGTAGGTGGAGGGTAGAGAGCCCACTTTGTAGCCCAAAATGCTCGTAATTTTCCTCTGCCTCCTAGGGAAGGTGTTGAAGAAAACGTTTTTTCTTTTCCTTAGACTCACCTTCTACCCTGTAACTTTTTCATAATAAAAAAATATGGTTTTAATTTCTTTAGCATGCGGGATTGAGGTCAAGAAGGAAAGTAAGGTATCATCGGTAAACTGATAGTGGGAAATAGGATCAACATTAATGGCTGGATTAATCCCAACCATAGTAGGGTCAGCTTTGAGCGCTCTCCCCAAATATTCTACCAATAAAATAAATAGGTATGGGGATAAAGGGTCCCCCTGCCTAAGCCCCCTACAACTCCAAAAGTAGCCCATCGGGGACCCGTTAATAATAACTAAAAACTTAGCCGAGGAGATGCAGGTTTTAATTAGATCAATCCACCTTGGATAGAAGTCAAACTTAGATAGGATTTGAAGTAAAAAACTCCATGATACCCTATCATAAGCTTTCTCCATATCCAATTTTAGGAAAGCACCCAACCTACCACTCTTGTCAACTGAATGAATGAGCTCATGCACTGCTATAATTCCATCAAGAATTTGCCTTCCTACCACAAATCCACTTTGGGAATGATCAATAATATCTGGTAAAATAAGTTTCAATATGTTAGCTAAGGATTTAGTGAGGATTTTAAACAGAGTATTACACAGACTGATTGGCCAAAAATATTTAAATTCCTTAGCTCCCCTAGACTTGGGAATAAGAACAAGAAAAGTAGAATTGATGTCAGAAGGTACAACATTCAGTGTTTGGATTTCTCTCAAAGCCTCACAGATGTCTTTCCCAACTAGGTGCCAGAATCTTTGGAAAAAAATTGAGGGAAAACCATCCGAGCCCGGGGCTTTGAGAGCACCCATGGAAAACATCGCAACCCTAATTTCCTCATCTGTGAAAGGAGTTGTTAACATTAAATTCATTTCTTTAGTAACCAAATTGGGGATATTCTGAAGAAGTCTATCCTCCACTTGGTGGTCCCTATATTCTATTGAACACAAGAGGGATTTAAAATATATGACCACCTCATCCCTAATCTCCTCCATGTTCATCGAAACAGAGCCATTGGATTTCAAAATTTCTTTAATACTATTGTTACTCCTATGCCTCAGGGTGGAGGTGTGGAAAAATTTTGTATTCCTGTCCCCTTCCCGAAGCCAAAGCGATCTAGATTTTTGGTGCCACAAGATTTCTTCCTCAGCTAGTGTGTTGTGAAGCTTGGTTAACAGTTCTTTTTCCTTACATCTATCTCTTTCGGTCACCTCCCTGGATTCGAACGACTCTTCAAACTCCTTCAGTTGTTCTAAAATTTTTTTTTTCCTGTGGAAGATATTACCAAAAATATATTTATTCCAAATTTTTAGATTTGCCTTAACAAACCTGAGTTTGGATGCCACTTGTGAGATAAGCGGGCCTGAAAAAGTTTATGGCCACCATTCCTTGATTATTTTCTCTAGGTCTGGATGATGCAACCACATAGCCTCAAATCTGAAAGGCCTAGGGAAAAAACCTTGATTTTTAGACTTTTCCAAAACAAGTGGGTTGTGATCCGAGCCTATTTTTGGCAAAGAACTAAGAATAGCATCTCCAAAAAAAGGAAGACCTTCCTAAGAAACAAAAACTCTGTCTAACTTTATTTGAATGTTCTGACTTCCTAGATGCCTATTGCTCTAGGTATATTTGGAGCCTTTCAGGTCCACATCCATCAATTCTTGGTTGTTAACAAAGGAGGAAAACTCTTCCATACTCCTCATGCTCAAATTTGAGCCACCCTTTTTATCATATGGATATAGCAGGGTGTTAAAATCTCCTACAAGAATCCAGGCCTCCCCCTGAACAAATCCCTCATTGAGCTTAAGGATTCCCAAAGGATCGCCCTGTTTTAGAACCTAAGTTTGGGGCATAAATGTTAGATGTTATCCATCTGAAGCTTGAATCCTTGCAAAAAAATAGGATATTAATCACCCTATCCAAAATACATAAAATTGAACCATCCAACTTAGCAGGGTTCCACAAACAAAGGAGGCCCCCAGATGCACCATTAGCTGAATTTACCATAAAATTAGCTTCCTTCTAGATGATATTTTTAGTTGCCTCTGCATTTAGTCTATCCATATTGGTTTCTTGAATAAGAATTATATCCGGTCGAACTTCATTTCTAAGGGAAGATAAAACTCTCTTCTTTGTAGGCCCATTTAGGCCTCTAATATTCCAGGAGAGTAATTTCATTTACAATATTTGATACCTTTTCCCCCATTTAGATATTGGGGAGATCTACAAAAATATTCCATCTTGAGTTGCTTACCTTTATTATTCTTCTCGAACTTCAACTGGGTTTGGAGTCCATCCGCTATATCTGATTCTGCCTCTCGACCTCTAACTATTTTGTTAGAAGGCTTACCTACCTTCTTGCTTACTCCCACATCCATTTGGCTCTTACAAGAGCTTCTAGTTTTGGGTCTGGATTTGGCTGAGGAACCCTCACCAAGGCATGGTGAGCATTGCAGCTCCAAAAGGGTTGGGGATTCCTACCCCGAAGCCGTCATATCACCTTGCTTAAGAGGGGAACCGATTTCCTCTAAGACTGGCTCCTGAGAAGCCAAACATTGGTAGGAATTTTGAAGAAATTTTGAAGGAATAAGCATTTCTATGACCAGATCCTCCTGGTTAACCTGGTCAATATTTCTACCGATGGACGAGCCTTCAAGTTGAACCACCACTTTGTCTAACTCAATGACATCCACTGAGGGGATTTGGTCCACTGTTTTGTCTCCCATCTCCTGTTCACCCAAAGTTAAGGGCTCTGTGGGTATTTCCCCAGCAAGGATAGGTTGTTCCTAAGCCATACCAACTAGTTTTTTGGCTTGCATCCTTCTTTGATTATCACTAGTTGGAAATTTATGCATGCAAGAGCCCAAAGAATACCCAAATTTCTTGCAAGAGGAATATTTAATGGGCCTATTCTCATACACTATTGGCTGAAGCCATGGGCCCTGATTGGACACCAACTCGATATGGCTAGGAAGCTCAGCCTCTGGATCAACCATAACACACATCCTGGCAAAAATCATCCTGGTTTTTTCCCTAGTAGCTAAATCAATCAAGATCAGTTCTCCAATTGCCTTAGCAATCCCCCTCAGGATATCATCATGCCAAATATGGAAAGGAAGATCTGGAAGTCTCACCAGAGAGGGGGCTAGGTTCACCTTCTACATATTTGGGTTGAAATATGAGCCCCAACGACATAAGAAAATACCCCTCTTGCCAAAGAACCATGGACCCCCACCCAAAATATGATTGGCATCCTCCTCGCAACTCAGCTTGATGAGGAAGAAAGAATTGGATAGAGCAACGATCTCGAGGGAACCCAAAGGCTTCCATTTAAGGAACACCCATCATAGGATAGAATCTAGGTCCAACCTATCTCCCTAGAACTTGCCAACCAAATTCCAATACCCTTTTGCCATCATAGCAACCACCAACTCATCCGGAAGTACCAGGGTGTTGCTAATCAAAGAAAGGTCAAAATAGGGTTTTGGAACATGAGGACAAAGAACTCTAGCAATAAGTGTGGTAAATGAAGACTTACCTAGATTAAAAGTATGACCACTGAGAGGGGATCCACTCATAGGTTTGAGATAAGAAGCAGCAAAACCTCCAATCACACTTTTATTTGCTTCCTCCAGAACTTCCTCCTCGGTGGTCAGATTTTTCTTTTGCCTAACAGAATCGACCCCATTCTACAAATTGATGATGCCCCCACCACCTATCTGACCTCCAAAGCTCCCTTCAACCTATAATCCACCATCCTTCCTACACTCTGATTCTTGACCATTCTACTCTCTAACCCTCGCACCTTCTCTCATTTTCTCCTAAGAGAAAATGGTATTTTTTATGAGTAACTTATTAATTCCTTCAAAAAAATTAATATGTTTAACTTTAAATTATGCATCAATTTAATAATTCAAAGCACATTTACCTTTCATTAGATTTTTTCTTCAACCTTTGATAAAATAACTAAACCATTACTATATTTGAAATACCTCTTTCACTTGTCGAGCATGAGTTCCTACCAATACCATAATCAAAAATATATTTCACTATCCTAGCTAATCGGGGTGCCATAAAATTCTACAATATTTGCTATGATATTACTTGGAAAATTTAAGATAAAGAATATTATAATATTTTTCAATAATATAACTATCTATACAAAATAATAATTAAATCATATATCTAAATACTTTACTTATTCTATGCAATACATAGAATAACCTAGATATAAATAACAAAAAATTTCATCCGACGATAAAAATATAATTTTTTTCTTTTTGTTGCATAATTGTTTTTTAACTCTAGATGGAGGAAGAATATATTAGGAAGGAAGCAACTAATTATTTCAAAGATATTTTTCAAATGTTGGGTAAGATAAGGAGGCATAAAGTAAGCTTTTGTAAAATATTGCATCAATTATGACACAAGGACTTGAAACTAATGGATTTTCCATAATGAAGCTCTGGAAGAGCTAAATGAAGTAGTTTTATCCTTCCATTCTAACAAGGCACTTGGTCCTAATGGATTTTCTACAATTTTCTTTCATTTTTTGGGATTTATTGAAGGGTGATATGTTAGCTATGGTTGAAGAGGTCCATAAAAGGAAGGCTACAATAAGTAAGTCTAATGTCATATTTATTACATAGGCTCCTAAGAAAATCAAGACAAAACATTATATGTTTGTCCAATAAGCCTTTGTAATATGATTTATAAGCTTGTTACAAAAATTATGGCAAAAAGATTAAAAAACTTTCTAAATTGTGTTATCTCTGAGGAATGAAGTCATCTTGTTCATGGTAAACAAATTCTTGATAGTGTAATCATTGCATAGGAAGCCATGCATTCTATTTATTCCGTGAAAAACCATATATTCTTATGAAATTAGATATAAAAAAAGCATATGATAAGGTTTGTTGGAGTTTTCTACATGATATTCCCAAAAAGTTTGACTTTGATTAAGGTTGGTGTGAATGAATTAGATGATATAACAATATGAAATATTCTAATTTCATCAATGTATCCCTTATTGAGTACTGTAAGTCATTCATAAACTCCACCAAGGTGATCCACTATCTCCTTATTATTGAGGAGGCATTAAGTAGATATTTCTCAAAGGCAAAAATGGAAGTAAAAGTCAAGGGTATTTAGGTTGCAAAAAATATTTTCTTATCTCATCTTTAGTTTGTTGATGATACTTTTATCTTGGGTCATACCTTAGTCAGTGAGGCCATGGAGTTTAAATCAATATTATAATGTAATAAAAATGCTATTGGATGGTTGGTTAATACTATAAAATATAGGATATTTTTATTAACATTGCCCTAGTTTTACAAAAAAATTATTTTAGATATTTTAAGGTTTAAGGGAAAGAAAAGGTATATTTGGGACTCATGTTTGGATAGAATAAAATCTTATTTAGAAGGTTGAAAAGGTAAGTTATTCACCATGGTAAGAAGGCTACAACTCATAAAGACTACATTGCTATCCATCCCTATTTATATGATGTCAATTTCAAATTGCCAGCAAGTATAACATTATAAATTGATAAAATTAAAAGAGATGTTCTTTATATTACTATGAACAACTTGAGATTGTGAATTTTAATTAAGTAACTTGGTTGAAGGATGTGTTGATTTAAAATTTACCAAAAATGGTGGATACATAGTCAAGTTGGGATATGAGTACTTAGAACAATCAAAATTTACCACTCCCAAATATTTTCTTAGAAGAATGTTTAGTTGCCAGAGGCTCTTCCTAAGGCCTCAACGATCCTTTGGTTATCAATCCAAAGCAAGTTTCTTATAGGAGAGAGTCTACAAAGAAGAGGATATCATGGACCTTTTAAATATGACTTATGTGGAAAGGATTTAGAAACATCAAACAATTTACTTCTTCACTATCCCTTTGCTCATATCATTTGAGGTTGTTTTTTTAAATATGAAAATATATTGGGTAGCTCCATCAACATTGAAAAGTTGATGAAATGCTGGATTAATTATATATATATATATATATATATATATTAAAAGTAAAAGTAGGATTTTGAAAGGGTTGCCCTTTCCATTTTATATCAATTTAGTCACATTGAACTATTTAGTGTTGCTGAGATTTAAACCTTGGTGTGGGCTACATAAACTATTTATTCCAACTATTGAACCAAGGACCTATTGACAAATGTTGAATTAAATATTTCAAAGATAAAGCATTATATATTATTTAGATGATTGGACCTATCATTATTTATTAGAATTTGTCTTGAAAGGAATAATAGAATTTTTAAAAACAAGTCTCCAAATCATGTCTAAGTTTAGAGCCATATTATTACCTCTATTTTAAAATATTTATAGATATGGTTCTCATCATGGGAGGCCTCAAGTGTGCAAAAAGAGGTTCTAGCAACTTGGTTACAAGATTTGAATATACATGGAAGGATCATATACGATAATGGCATTAAAACAAAGAATTTACTTTGATATATGGTGAAATTGAAACATCCATAAATCAAGTTTATCAAAATATATTTTAATGTTGCTTCCAAAGGAAATTTGGAAAAAAATAGTGGAGGTGGGATTTTTTTAAAATAATGAAGACAAAATTCTCCTCACATACAACCTGAGTAGCCTAATGGTGGAGACTTTTGAACTTCTAATAGAGGTCTAAGGTTCAAATCCTAGGGGATAGGGTTTTACACCATGCTTTGGGAACCAGTGTATGGTTAGGGATAGACATATATTGGGTAAACAATATCTATTTCATATGGCTTATAACCTTGTAAACATTACAAACTACTTTACCCTTTTACCCTCTATATGGAACTTCAACTAATAACTATATAGAGACTAAGACACTTCTTTTATTTAATGATTTTACACATGTTTTTATGAGGGGTCATGGTACCCTCATACTGAGTGGGATTTAAATATTAGACCTCTCAAAGAGAGGCCAAATCCCTTACCACTGTAGTAAGCTTACAACTACTAAGGCACTTCTTATAAGGATTGAAATTACAATTAAAATTGAATGAAAATATATTTCAATTGAGGGGGATTCATAAATTAGCATTAATGATATCAATAAAAATAGATGTGAGGATTGGATTAAAAATAATATTATTGTTGATGTTCATTAACTATTATTGGAGGTAATTTCTTGGAAATATGAGTATATCTATAGATAAGGAAATAAAATAGCAAATATTTAGCATATTGTATTGTTTTTTTTTTGTTGTTGGAGAAAAAAGGGTTTTACTCGAGTACCCACCCTTGACAAATTATAACTCTCTCCTTTATATCTTGAGAGTTTACAAACAGATTCAATTCTCATCTCAGTTGAGTTGCTATAGCTAGATACCTACATTTTTTTATAAAACGTATGAATTTTTTAGTTTTATTTTCTAGATCTTCAATTTTATTTGCAAATACAAATATTCTAAAATTTAGGATCATTCTTCTCGATATTTTACTATAATAAACTTCATAATACCAAAAATCCACCTCTATTGTTTATGCACTACATCTTAGTAGAGTAATATTTCCAAAACTTCATGCTATCATAGTTCACTTTATTAGATTTGAATTGTTAGTTTTCTTTTTTAAGCATAAGTGCAACCATAAGAACCATCATAAATAGTTTATATGAAAACACATTAATGTTATCAAATACAATAAATATTACAAATGGAAAGAATTAAATTAAATCTTAATTGTTATTTGATTCAAATAGTCAACACTTTCTTATCAACTTTACCTAAACTTACTACTTCCTCTAACCATGTAAAAGAGAATTTAACTTAATTATCCTCTATTAAAACGCCTCTATTGATTAGCCTATATAAACCTTTGTTTCCTTCCTTAACATATGTGTAAACCTGGTTTCTTCATAATTTTTAGCAAGATCTTGTGTTTCCACAATGATCTCTTGTATGTTCCATGGAGCCATTACTTTCCTCAAAATTATATTTTTTACTGTTAATGAATCCCCTTCCATCCATACCATGTTTCATTTCATTTTTCTAGATATTTTTAACCCTTCCAAAGCTACACAAACTTTAGTTTCATTATTTATCTTAAATACACTATTGAAAGTGTAATGTGATAAATCTAACCTCTATTATTTCTAATTATTCCTCCTCTTCCTACTGGTCACAAATTTCCTTTACATGCTCCTTCAAAATTCAATTTGACCAACTCCACTTCTAATGGTTTCCACTTAATATTCTTTTTGTTCCCTTTGTTTCTCTTGTACCCAATATCATAATTCCATTTGATGACTTGACTCAGTCTATCAAGGCTTTCTACTTTAAGATTAGACATTGGGTGAGTTGATAGGGTTGGTTTAAACTCCTCTTGCTAAAAATTTCTTTCGTTTTATTAACTCTAAACCATTTTCCATTCCTTTAAATATTCCTCTGTTCCTTTATAGCCATATAATCCAAAGTACTATATCTTTTGATGTATCCCAGATTGTCTGTAACACCTCACTTTTAAAAGTGCTCTGCTATTACTTTAACCATCTTTCAATTTTGCCATTCATCACCATGCATTTACTAAACATATAAAGAATCCATTACCATAGTTCCTAGACTATTGAATAGTGTCCCAAGAGATGGTCTATAATCTCCTCCTTTTTACATAGAACACATTATGAGGGGCCATGAAAACCACTTTTTTTTAGGTTATCCTAGTATAAAATTTTCCTATGACCTACTATCCATACAAACATTTTGACTTTTGGAATGCTTAGGCTATCCCAAATATCTCTTCATATTCTTGTGGTATTTATATTTTATTGTTGCTTTGCATTATATCCACTTCTTGTTGTGTATTATTTTGATCTATTTAACTCCCAAATTAGCTTAGCCTCAACTCCCCTCAAAATAATCACTATTGTTATTTTTTCTCAACCACCTCCTAGCAACAATGCCCAATATACTTGGAAAAAATATTATTTCCATTTGTATCTTCCTTCCTATTCTTTGTAGACAATGATTGAAACCCTATCACCATATTTACCTTGAAGTAATTTCATCCATGGTTTTAAAATTAGATCTAGATTGAGTGGTTTTTTATCACTCCAAGAATCCATCCAAAAATATTTTTTTTCTCCAACTTCCACCACCCATCTTAGACATTTAATCACTAAATTAATTGATTTTTTTAAATTGTTCCATAGTGCAAAACCATATGGTAGTGAGAATATCATAAAGATTAAGCTCGGGTTATTTGGCTCAACATAGAATAATTATTGCCCATTGTTTTGATTCTCTTTGTACAATCTCCAAATTAATTTTCCCCTTAGAGCTAATTTTGCCACATCTTGATCCATTTCACCAAAGAAATTTTTCTTTTATCATATAATCCTTACCACAAAAATACTTGCATAATATAGACTAAACTTTTTCCCACCAATTTTGACATAATATACAAGGACATATAATATGTTGGAATGAATTGTAATACTGATTTATCTAGTTGTACTCTTCCTACTAACGATAACCATCTACCTTTCCATGTTGGAAGTTTATTCTAAACTTTACTTATAGTTGGATTCCACAATTCTATCCTCAATATCCCCTCAAATAAGAACATCCCTAGATATGTTGTCGGTAAATTTACCTCCTCCATTTGAAGTGACCTACATATCCTTAATTTGATTCTAGCTAGAGTGTTTAAGAAGTAAATTTTGTATTTTGTCCTATTAAATTTTTGCCTTGACATTCTTTCATATTTCTTTATTAAGTTATTCAAGGATTTGGACTCATTTTTTTCTACCCTCCCAAAAAGGGTTGTATCATCTACAAACTTTTTTTTTGGTGGATAATAAGGGGTTGTACTCGGGTCCCCCACCCTTGAAAAATTATAATCTCTTCTTTAGAGCTTGAGATTTTACAAATAGATACACTTCCCATCTCAATTGAGATGTAGAAACTTGCACCATTTTACATAAACTATCTAAATTCTTGATTTTCATTTTTTGGATCTTTTCAATTTTTTGTATGAATACAAATATTCCAGAATTCAAAATCCTTCTTGATATTTTACTATAGCAGCCTTCACAATACAAAACTTCACCTCCACTATCTATGTATTGCATCTTAGTAGAGTAATATTTCCAAAACATCGCACTATCATAATCCCATTTACCAAATCTGGATTGCTAGTTTCCTTATTGAAACACAAGTGCAACCACTAAAAATTAATAAATAGTTTATATGAAAAACATTATTGTTACAAAATAAAGTAGATATTACCAAGGGAAATGTTAAAGTAAATCTTAATGATTAATTGATTTAGACAATCAACATTTTCTTGTCAACTTCAACGAAACTTACTACTTCCTCTAACCATGGAAAGGAAAATTTAACTTCATGATCATTAATCAAAACCCCTCTATTAGCTGGCCTATCTGCACATTTTTTTCCTTCCCTTAATGCATGTGTAAACCTGATTTCTTCAAAATATTTAGCAAGATCTTGAATTTCTACAATTATCTCTTGTATGTTCCATGGAGCCTTAGCTTTACTCAATATTGCATTTATTACTATGAGATAATCACCCTCCATCCATATTTTATTCCATTTTTTTTTATATGTTTAACCCTTATAAAGTTGCCCAAGCTTCAAATTTATTATTTGTCTTAAATCCACTATTGAAAGCATAATGAGACAAAATATCTCCTCTATTATTTCTAATTATTCCTCCTACTCTTGTTGGTCCTGGATTTCCTTTATATGCTCCATCAAAATTCAATTTAACCCACTCCACATATAGTGGTTTCCACTTTATATTCTTGCCTTCATTTTGCTTCTTTTGTACCCAACATCATAATTCCATTTAATGACTTGAATCCATCTATCAAGGCTCTCTACTTCAAGATTAGGGACTAGGTGACTTGATAGGGTTGGTTTAGACTCCTTTATGGCTAAACATATTTTTATTTTCATTACCTCTAAACTGCTTTTCTTTCCTTTAGATATTCTTCTATTTCTTTCTAGCCATACAGTCCAAAGTATTGTATCTTTTGTTATATCCCATATTGTCTGTAAGCCCAACTTTTATAAGTGCTCTACCATTACTTTAACCAATATTCAATTATGTTATTCATCACCATGCAATTACCAAACATATTAAGAATCCATTGCCATAGATTACAGAATGTTCAGCAATATCCCAAGAGATAGTCTATACTTTCCTCCTTTTTACAAACACATTGAGAGGGCCCATGAAAACCCCTTTTCATAAGGTTACCCTAGGATAAATTTCTTCTATGACCTACTATAAAATCAAACATTTTAACTTTAGGAATGCTTGGGCTATCCCAAATATCTCTCCATATTCTATTGATATTATTATTTTTTTGGTGTTGTACATTATATCAATTTATTGTTGTGTATTCTCCTAAGCTATTCAACTCCTAAATCAAATTTTTCTTGGTTTCGCTCGGAATAATCATAGTTATCTTTGTAAAAAAATCTTCTTTCCATTTGTATCTTCTTGATCATTGAACAAAATATTTGAAACCCTATAACCATATTTGTATTGAAGCAATATCATCCAAGGTTTAAATATTGGATCTAAATTAAGTGGTTTTTTATCACACTAAGTATCCATTCAAATAGAAAATTTTTCTCCAATTCCCACCACCCATATTAAACCTTTAATCATAAGATCAAGATATTTTTTTAAACCATTCCAAAGAGCAGGACCATTTGGTAGAGAGAATGTAATAAATATTAAACTTGGATCATTGGGATCAACATACTTAGAATAATTATTTCCCGTTGTCTTTTGAATCTCTTTGTACAATCTCCAAATTACTTTTCCCCTAAGAGCTAAGTTTGCATCTATAAGAACTCTAAATCAAGACTTTCCCTAGTTTTATCATCACACAACTTGCTTCATTTCACCAAAGAAAATTTCTTTTTATCATGCACACCTTACCATAAAAGGGATCACATGATATAGATTAAAATTTTTTCAACTGATTTTGGCATAGAATACAACGACATATAATATGTTGGAATGGCTTGTAAGACTGAATTAATTAACTGCACTCTTCTTGCTAATGATAACCATATACCTTTCCAAGATAAAATTTTATTTTTAAATTTACTAATAACTGGATTCCATAAATTCATCCTTATTATCCCCTCAAATAAAGGCATACCTAGATAATTTTTTGGTAAATTTACCTCTTCCATTTGAAGCAATCTACAAATTCTTGCTTCAATATTAGTAGGAGTGTTAAGAAAGTAAATTTTAGATTTAATATTGTGAACTTTTTATCCTAAAGCTCTTTTGTAATATTTTAAAAAGTTATTCAAAGCTCTAGCCTCATTTATACTTACCATTATAAAAAGGGTTGTATAATCTATGTAACAATCCCGCTAGAAAAACTACTTGAATTATAATTAATTTCCTTTTAGGACAAGATATTGCTAATGAATTTGTGACTGCAAGGGCAGGTGTCCATCGCTAGAAAAATGAGAGATAATTGAGAAGATTGAGAACCCCTCCTTCAGGCGGCCAGGGTAGGATAGACCATGAGAGGTAAGGAGGGATATGATCAAAGTGTGAGAAAGAACCACGGCTCGTGAGTACATGGAAACTCATAGAAAATTGCATTCATTTAGCTGCATCCATGTAATTAATTAGAATGTATGTGTGCTTTGATGTTAATTTATGTGCCATAAAAAATTATATATTTTTAATAATAATTTAATAGTTAGTTTGTGGCTAGTAAATCATTTTATAAATATAAAAATAAACTATATAAATATAAAATATAAATATAGAGTACAACAAATATATAAAATACATAAAATAGCTTTCATACTAATTATACAAATTGACTACATGTCAAGTGTTAAGCTCTACGATTCAAAGTTCGAAAGCCACTTGGAAAATAGATGGATTGGAAAGATGGCATGGAATAGCGAACTTGTTTGATTGATATCACTCTATTCACCCTATAAATAAGTAGGTATATTGAGGTATGGGGTGTTCAATTTTTGTGGAGATTGGTGGTAATCGATGCTCTCATATGTTGGAAAGTTTTTTTGAGGATAATACTAAATCTACCAGGTTAGCATTCTAAATTCTAAGAATCTAGTAGGATATGTGATGTAGATTGTGAATAAATAGTTATGATGTTATTTTACTTCAGTTTTTTTGGAATGTTGATGACTGAGTTGGATGGGTTTGTTGTAAAAATATTATAGGAGCCTTAATTGAATGATTGGTATGATAGTCTATCATGTTAATTAAGACTTATCAAATAATAACAATGAATATGGTAAGGAAACAACTTTTTAGAAGTACACTTGGTATAATAAAGCCATTGTTGGAGTTTAGAATTTCGTAAGAGTAAAAATAGTGTTGTGTTTTTTGACGAATAAAAGAAATGATTTGGCGAGTGTGTTATTTTGAATGCCAAACATTTATTTAAAAAATGAAGTATGGTTTTATATTTGAATGCCTTTGTCTTGAAAAGGTATTTAGTTTTACATTGTATCTTTACTTTGAACCATTCTGACCCATCTCCTACTAGAGTCTTCGTCCTGATTGCAGTGAAGGAAGGAGGACTATCCTGTAGTAATCATTGGATCAAGATAATGTTGGCCTCATTTATGTTACACCACCTATTTGATAGATTCCTGCAGTGATGCCGACCTCATTCACTGGAAAAATCTTTAGAAAATCTTTTTATTGGATAATATGAATTCTCTGGTGCAATTGGTACCCAGTTCAATAGTTGGATTTTTAAGTTTCCAATACAATCTACACTAGAAGGTGATTGAGCTAAGATACCTATAAAATGAGTGTTTAATAATGCTTTGTATACTTTTACTTTATCATATTGATAACTAAATTATTAAGTATTGTATCAAGTTTCAATAAACCAGTCTATTTGAGAAATGTTAAGGTTATACCAAATCGAATATGTGGATAGAATGATTTATGTGTGCATTGTCACTTCATGGATGAAATTGGAGGCTTTTTAATGTTCTATTTCAATTAATAAAACTCTAAATTAGTTCAATACCTAGTCATGGATAAAAATTATAATTAAACTTAGTGTTGATAAGATTTTTGGAATGTTCATCATAACAGCTTGTGGATGTTGTCATTATTCACTATTCTATGGTAGGAATTATTTGGTGGCGTCAAAATGATATTCTTTTGCTTACACTATGTACAAACCAATTAAAATTAGCCCTTGATATGATAGCCCCTCTCTAGAATAGTCTCCCTCCATGCAATAGATGCATATAATTCACCCTTGAATCCTTTAAGCTTGCTTGAAATATTTTTGGATTTTCAATTAACCTAAGAGTAATGATATTCTCATGGGGTGCAATTTAAATTAGATTCAGTTGACTGTATTCCTCTAAATGATAGGAATAGGTGCATACTTCATTTTTTATTAGCAAATTATTAGACGCCCACACAAACCTTTCAGAAAAAGGATTAAACTAGGATCCTGAATTTAATAGTTGGTTTGTATTAATTGAAATTGTCATATATTCTATGTTGCTTTTAGACAATAAGTTTAAAAGAAATATGTCATTGATTATTAAATATAATATTTAATTACTTTATAATATTCATTCAAAAGTCTTATGCTCATTTGCACTGCGAAGATTAACATTAACTATTTTCCAACCTAGTATCCAATTATAGACTAGGGTAGGAGCGTAATGAAACATTAGACTAATCACTAAAAAATTAAGTCTTACTCCTTAAAAAAATGTTGACTTCTTTCTATAAATGTAGAAGTGATAAGCATTTCATTATATTTTTAATATGTGAGAAATTTGGATAAAATCAATACGTCGAATGTATACGTGTTAGCATAGGAAACACCTTAATGGTTTAATCGTTGATTTAAAGACTTAGTGTTATAAAGTGTATTGTGAATTGAAATTTAGGTGAAAATTATATTAGACTAAAGAGTTAAAAAAAAAAGTTGTCTTTCTTTTAATAAATGGATATTGAAAATTAGATTTAAATATATTATATTAAAAGTTGGTTAGGTCCTACTTAATGACTATTTTTTTAGAATTCAAATATTTCGTTTTATCAAGTTATGTATATTATGTTGAAAATTATATTTTACTCTTCACTTTGTTGATGATTAGGATTCGTTTTCATTTATGAAAAGCTAATTTTAATATTAAAATTGCTTACTTTATTTTAAAATTACATTATTTATGGAAGATTTAATATGTGCAATGTAATTTTTATTTTTAATTTAAATGAAAGGGATTAAAGTCCCAAGAAAACATGGAAAAATCACACACCAATAACCAAATACTCATCCCTTTAACCTAGCATTGGATCATCGAGAAGGATGGAAGATGTTTGCGGTCGATGAGACAATTTGGCCAAAGATAATTTACTAAACCTAAATCTAAAATTATTCTTTAATTTTTTTTTACAATAGCTCCTACGGTGAAAAAGTATTTATAAAATATTTTATCTTGAAAAGTATAATCATAGGGTTTGCTTCTCCCATTCAATGAAGTAAGTAATTCGTTATGTTTTAAAATAATTAGACTAACTTATGATAATTACGATTATGGTTGCACAGTTATGATTCATTTTTTGTATGTAGAGCATAAATTAGATGGTAATGATAAAAGTGAGTTTCAAAGCTTCTTTACTTGTTTAGAGTTTCAAAGTTTCTTTACTTGTATAGAGTAAGTGCAACGAAAGCTACATTAAAATGAAATCTCTTTTATTTGATACTCTATTCATGCAATAGAAAGTAATAAGATGATATCTTTGAATACTCTATTCATATAAATTTAATGTATTATAATATATTCTTAAGTTAGATATCGTAAACATTACACCAAACTCATCATGGAAGATGAATGGTCAAGGTCTCATCATAAAACACTCAATACAGATGATTGCGGGAAGGGTAATCACTGTGAATTCATAATAAATCCAATATTGGTGATTGCATAAAGGGTAATCATGGTGAACCATTATACAACCAAACTAGTAATTATAGGAAGGGTAATCATCGAGGCTTATTAGATGCCCAATGTCGGTAATTGTAGGAAGGAAAATTACTGTGATTCGAGAGCAACCATTTTCTAGCAAACCAACCCGGGATGAGAGATCCTTTTGCCAAGAACAAGTGATGAGGGGTGGTATGATATGTCACCTCTAGGTCATTGTGCGAGTATTATGGTGAGGGGTCCCTTGCTCATTGTACGATTGGAAGATAACTAGCAGGATATCGATAC
The DNA here is from genome assembly GCA_028583015.1 of Wollemia nobilis. Taxonomy (NCBI): domain Eukaryota; kingdom Viridiplantae; phylum Streptophyta; class Pinopsida; order Araucariales; family Araucariaceae; genus Wollemia; species Wollemia nobilis. The sequence goes on from JAQPPZ010016361.1 coordinate 3,111,924, forward strand.
TAGAAGGTAGATAACAATATATCGATGCTAGTAAACTCAACGAAGAGTTGGTATGAGACAAATACCCATAAATAATGCCATGACAAGAGATACCTAGACCTGAGCCAGGGTAATGGTGGGCCCTAGTTGACTCTAAGGAAGGTGGACTCTCAACTAGGCACAAGGTATATTTACACTACCCCCTTGCATGTTTAAAATCTAGGACAAAAATTAGGCCAAAGGAACCTAAGTCCTCCATGCTAAGGGATAGGGAAATTATGCATCCACCCTCTAGGTGTTATGGGTCCTAGAGGATAACCCCAACCGTGAACTTGGGTTCTCAAGGCGAGAGGATGGGTTCACAAAAAGGCACCTTTTCCATAGGATTTGGCCAATCTTGACCACTTGGGAGATCGTCTACAATGGTCAATATTCCCAAACATGAGATTTTCTATGCCTCGTACTAATAAAATATTGGGTGACTATCAAAAATTTCACCTTATGTCATGTTTAGATCTTAAATCGGTCAAAAATTCCACTTTGTGATTTCAGTGTGTAAGACTTGAATGGACAACCAGGTGTGTTAGATATAGGTTGTTATAGTTGGTATTAGAGCCCTACGTTGTGAATCCCTAGGTCACAAAATCCTTAAGTTGTAGGATTCTTTGTATCACCCTTGTGAGCTTGGAAAATAAAACTTAACAATTAATATAGCTCTTTATAGTCAGAAGTTAATAAAAGATTTTGCAATAACAATTAAATTATCTCAAGAATTGTTGAAACAATCTACATCTATGAATCACAACAAAAAAGGTAGAGCTTCTCTTTGAAAAAGGACATAGAAGTAAGAAGGAAAAGCTATGGAAGAGACCAAATTTTAGGAAGAGCGTAAAACCAAAGAATTTGATTAAGAACTATAAGAGTGGTTTGGAGTATACAAGTATGCAAGAAGATAAGAAAAAATATTCAAAGCTAGATTGCTATATTTGTGGAGGGTCATACTATGCCCTCAAATTTTTTATTGAAGAGAAGCATATAAAGGATAAATAATTTAAAAGACAAGCTCATGTCGGGTAGAGACCTGACAAGAACAAATATTTAGTAATAAAAAATGATTGTTACCTTCAAAAATAGATCGGGTGTAAATTAGAACATAAAAGATCAAAAATGTCAAAATTTGAACATGTCTACGCAGCCAGAAGATTGTACCCACATACTATCCACTAAATATGGCAAGTTATAGCCTATGAATTTTTTTTTAATATACCAGATTCAAATGGTGGTAAACATATTTACACCTGAGAATATATAGGATCTTACACTTGTTCATATGAGTGAGTTAATCATCTCTACTAGAAGTATCATGCTTACTTCAAGTTGGATAGAATGGTCAATCGAGGAGGATTGAACCAACATTTTGAAGACATAAATTATTAGAATCAAGAGTAAATCAGACTAGAAAATGGTAAATGAATTGGATTTCTAAAAGGAACAATGCACTTTAAAAGATCAATATCACCAGATGAATTCTCTACCGAAGGTAGAGATTTCACAAGGGTGAAATTTAAAAAATAAAAGGAAATAGAAGACAAGGAACCACCATGGGAAATCCTTTGGGGAAGGTAGAGTTTCCATAAATGTGAAATTCAAATTTTAAAATAAACATACTACAAAATAGAAAAATACCTATACTTTGTAGAACTTGTTTACGATAATAGTCTAGGTATGGCTCCATTTGAAGCCCTATGCGAGGAGGGTACAAAACTCCTCTATCATAGGACACTCCAAAATATTGTATAATGATCAGACTAAACACTGTCAAGATGATGGAGGAACAATTAAGAGAAATGCATCAAATACTCAAGAAAGCCTCAGATCATAAAAAAGCTATGTTGATCACAAAAGGACATCGAAAGAATTAACTATAGGGTACATAGTTTTCTTAAGGGTGAAACCTTCTAAAAAATCTATCAAGTTTCCAATATTGACCCAAAATTAGTGGAACCCTTTAATTTTATTAGCAAAAGTCGGTTCTATTGCCTATAAGTTGGCCTTACCACCCAATCTATCAAAGATTCATGATGTCTTCTATGTGCTCTTCCTTAAAATGTATGTTACAAATCCTTTTCATGTTTGGATTGTATCTCATTTGCAGATGGTCTATCCTCACCATATTGAAGTCCACCCTATTAAGATCCTTGGTTATAGAATCAAACAACTTAAAAAGAGAAATATTTATCAATATAAGGTCTAGTGGGACCAATATTCTAAAAAGAATACATGGAAAAATATGGTTGACATGCAGTTTCCATATTTGTTTGAATGAACTTTAATATGTATTGTTGTATTTGGGTTTTTAGATAAATATGAACTTGTTTGATATGGCATATTAGTGTATACATATTTATTTGATGGCATATTAAAACACAGGGACTGTGTTTATTCCTAGTGGGGGAGAATGTAACAACCCCACTAGAACAACTACTTGAATTATAATTATTTCTTTTAGGACAAGATACTGCTAATGAATTTGTAACTACAGGGGTAGGTGTTCGTCGCTGGGGAAATAAGAGATAATTGAAAATACCAAGAACCCCTCCTTCAGGCAGCCAAGGTAGGATAGACCATCAGAGGTAAGGATAGATATGTTGGAGGTGTGAGAAAGCACCACAGCTCGTGAGTACATGGAAGCTTACAAGAAACTTGTATTCATTTAGATGCATCCATGTAGTTGCATTAATTAGGAATGTATGTGTGCTTTGATGTTAATTTGTATGCCATACAAAAATATTTAATAATAATTTAATAGTTAATTTGTGGTTGGTAAATAATTTTATAAACATAAAAATAAACTATATAAATATAAAATATAAATATAGAGTACAACAAATATATAAAATACATAAAAATAGCTTTCATACCAATTATACAATTTGACTACACATCAAGTGTTAAGCTCTATGATTTAGATCTCAGAAGCCACTTGGAAAATAGATGGATTGGAAATATGACATGGAATAGCCCACTTGTTTGATTGAGATCACTTTGTTCACCCTATAAATAAGTAGGTATATTGAGGTATGGGGTGTTCGATTTTTGTGGAGATTGGTGGTAGTCGGTACTCTCATCTATTAGAAAGTTTTTTTGAGGATAATACTAAATATACTAGGTTAGCATCCTAAATTCTAAGAATCTAGTAGGATATGTGTTGTAGATTGTGAATAAATAGTTATGATGTTATTTTACTTCAGTCCTTTTGGAATGTTGGTGATTGAGTTGGGTGGGTCTACCGTAAAAACATTATAGGATCCTTAATTGAATGATTGGTATGATAGTCTATTGTGTTAATTAAGCCTTATCAAAAGAAATTTAAAACAATAATTCTGGTAAGGACACAACTCTTCGGGAGTACACCCAGTATAATAAAGCCATTACTGGAGTTTAGAATTTTGTAAGCATAAAAATAGTGTTGTGTTTGTTGATGAATAAAAGAAATTCTTTGGCTTTTGTGTTATGTTGAATGTCAACCATTTATTTAAAAATTATTGATGAATGAAAATGAATTATGGTTTTCTATTTGAATGTCTGTCTTGAAAAAGCATTTGGTTTTGCATTGCATCTTTAATTTGAGACATTCTGATCCATCTCCTACTTGAGTCTTCACCCTGGTTACGGTGAAGGAAGGAGGACTATCCTATGGTAATGATTGGATTGGGATAGTTTTGACCTTTTCTATGTTACACCACCTTGTTGATAGATCCCTGCAACGACATCGACCTCACTCATTGGCATAATATTTAGGAAATCCCTTTTTGTTGGATAATATGAATTCTTCGGTGCAATTGATGTCTAGTTCAGTAGTTGGATTTTTAATTTTATAATACAATATACACCAAAATGTAATTGAGCTAAGATACGTATAAAATGAGTATCTAATAATGCTTTGGATAATTTTACTTTATCATATTGATAACTAAACTATTAAGTATTGTATAAAGTTTTAATAAACCAATCTGTTTGAGAAATGTTATGGTGATACCAAACTGAAAGTGTGGAAAAAATGATTTATGTGTGCATCGTCACTTCATGGATAAAATTGGAGGCTTTTTAATGGTCTATTTCAAATTATAAAACTTTAAATTAGTTCATTACTTAGTGTTGATAAGATTTTTGGAATGTTCATCATAACAGCTTGTGGATGCTATCATTATTCACTCTTTTGTGGTAGGAATTTTTTGGTGGTATCAAAACGATATCCTTTTGCTTGCACTATTTCCAAACCATTTAAAATTATCCCCTAATATGAGAGCTACACTCTAGAATAGCTTCCCTCCTATCATGACCCTCCCTTGGTAGACTTTTTGCTTGGGTAAAACTTATATTTTGTTGTGTTATTTTATTGAGTGGAATGATTTTCTATCTCTTATTTGATCTATGCATGACATATAATGTATTGAAATGATGCATTTAATTAATGGAATAACTGACTATTTCATGCTGGATGTTTTTAGCAATGTATATTAAAAGTGAGAATGAGATGCTACTAATATATTCACACTCTTGTAGGAATATATTTTCCTTGCATGTGGAAAAAAAGATTTGCCATCGAGAATGGGATGAGGGAAATGATATGGGTGACTTAGTCACTAAACAACTCGGGCAACATGAATGAATGCCCCATTTCATATAGATGCATATCATGATCTTGCATGAAGGAAAAAGTAATAAAGTTTGGATAAAATTTATTATTGATTGACAATTCTTTCCTAGATAAGATTTAATTGGCTTAATTCTTGCTAGAAGTGATTTTAGTTAACATAAAATGTTAATTGGAAAAAAATGAATGTGGTAGAATTCATTGTTCTTTATTTTATTTCTAAAAATATGGGTTAAAGAATGATTCAACCATTTGTTTTCTCTATGGTTGGGAAGTTTGCTTTTGCATTCATTTTGGAAGGAATCCTATGACAGGATAGAATGATAGAGCTATAACTGCACCTTAGAACCCAAGGTAAGTGGAATTACCGACCAAATGGAAGTTGAGAATCCCATTTAAGTCTTGGAAACACATTTGAGTTCATCTTTAATGCTCATGGAGAAGGTAAGCGAAGTGGTTTTGAGTTCCATTAAAATGAATAACAAGAACAATCGAGGAAAAAGGAAGTGGAACGACAGTGCAATGATCTTGAAGCAAAAAGAGATGGATCAAGAAAAATTAAAGGGAAGGGATTTTTGGAAAAGGAGAAGAAAAAAGAAATGAATTGGAAGGGGAGCAAATTGGAAAAGGATGTTAGAGCTAAAATGAGAGGTAGACAGAAATATTTTGGATGAATTTGTATTGCCTACCAGGTAGTTTCGTTATTATGTTGTCATGCTATGTGAATTGAATTATGCTTTCTTTTGAAACTCTGTGCTTGGGTGAAATTTGGAGTATGTGTTTGGGTCTGGTATGCTTTGTGGAAAAGAAAATAAATTGCATAATTGGGTAGAAGCCTTTAATAGGTAATCTGGCACTTTCAATTGGAATGGTGTTACTCAATATATGTATAAGTTAAGTGTTTGAAACCGTCACTACTCTAAAACCCCAATGATTGAATGAGCTACATATTTTAGTGAATTGATGTCTCGGTATGAAGTAGACTACCAACTCATCCTTTGCATGTTGAAAAGAATACCGATTTTACTAGAGCTTATGCCTTCACTGGATGTAGGTATAGATAGAACTTAGTTCGTATTGATCTTTAACTGTATGGCTGGTTATTGAACCCAAGTATGGACATAGCAAACTAAAGAAAAATGATAGCATTGTGTAGTGGTTTTTTGAGTGCAATAATGAAGGCATGTTTGTAGATGGATTGCTTTATGCTGGCAACATGGTCTCAGTGTTATCTATGAGAAGCTATCACCTTAGGATTGTGCAATAGTTGAACTCAAAAAATATCCAGGAGAAAACGTATTATATTGACTTCCTTGAATAAGTGGAAATATTCTATTTTAGAAGGAAATGCTTCAATTGTATTGTTATATTTTTGGTTAAATCCAGTTTGAATTGGGTTATTAGGAGATGTTTCAGTTATGTTGAAATGTTTTTTTGCTAAAGTCCAGATAGAATTGGGTATTTATAGTATGTATGTTGTTAGAATTTAGAATGGTTTGAAAAGAAAATTCTAAGTGAAGTATGTGTTTGATTTGCATATATTTTTCTTTCCTTGTGATATCCAAAGAAACATGGGATACTTTTCATTTAATCCAGATTTGTAATTGTGGGTTTCAGGTTTGGGGAGAGTTCTATAATTGCCAATGGAAAATTGGGCATAGCTTTATTTATTGAGTTATAAGGAAATCAAATTCTCTTATAATCTGATTAATAGAAGTAATGATGTGATTATATAATTTGTTATTGCCGAATTGAATTCAGCATGATTGATGTTGTTGATATGCTTTGCATTATCGTGCACTGGAAAGATTAAAAAATGCATGTAGGAATGCACTTCATGATAGAGTTGTTTCTGATCCCTCCACAAATCCCATTCTCGGTTGGTAATGATGAGTTACGGCTAGTGATCCTTGATGTGCTAGAACATTTACTACTGCAAGTGAATTTTGAGTCTTGTCATTCGAAGCTCCATAGAAGGAATGAAATGTGGAGATAATGGCAACTATTGGGATGATCTAATTATGACACTGGTAGATTCATTGGTTGTAACCGATCAATTGAGTGGGAAAATGAAGCAAGACTTCATAGTTATTGGTTGGAAAAGCTTACATTTTCTAGGTTGTATTATTGATTGTGTGGGAAGTTCACATCTTGTGGATGTTCCACTTATGTAATGAGTGTGTGAACATTGATAACTTCAGCACTGATAGTTTTACTTGACTGAAGCCATGTAATGGTAGGAAAGTTGTAAATTGAGTTGTTTTTGATAATCGAATTGATGATGTTGTTGGTCTTAATTGTTGTGTGGAGTTAATACGTGCTTATGACATAGTATGGTCTATTGAAGAATAATTGAACCATCTTTGGGAATCATGGGTGTCATCAGATGGATTTCTAGAGAGTACTTCAATATATTATGTTATATAAAACCATTGTTAATAATATTTTAAGCTTGTGGTGTTACGGGTTACACTTGGGAGTAATAACGAAATGAAAATATTATATTTGTTCTTAATCGATGCCTCGAAAGGGCGAAGGGAATTAAAATATCAAGTCTTGTATTTATCGGTTATTATCCACTTCTTAGTAATAGAACCTTGAGAGTTATGTGGGGTTGATAAATACTTTAGAAAAGCAATGTATCTTCTAAGTTAGTATAGTGATGTATTCTTTAGATTCTCTAAGGAAAAACAAAAAGAAATATATGAAAGATATATTTGGCTAAGCCTAGGTCTAAACCATGCATAACTATAACTATTTGATGTGAGATAACTTTGGAAAAGAAAATATTAGGAGAGCAAGTATCTCTCGTATAGTTATAGAGTGAGAAATCATTATTGGATCAAGAAGTTGATCTGGATTTTATATTTGGTGCTTAGTGCTCCTACACTAAGGGAATTGTGTAGTGAGTAGAGATTAGCGCTTGTCCTTAGTACTCATACACTAAATGAATGGTGTAGCAAGTAGATATTAGGGCTTCATATTTCAAAAGAATGAAAGAGAAATTCCAATTTAGCTTGTGATGAGTGAGCAAGAAAGTTGGAGTGAGAGTGGTATGTAACTAGTACTTTCCATAGACTGACATGTGGAGAAGTAGTGATGGTTGCACTCAAAAGCCAAGATAGGAATTGTAGCTGTAGTTTCATAAGTTGAGATGATCTAGTAAAATATCGCTAGAGACTCTATAAGTGAACTATAGAGTTAGAAAACTCATCCCAACATTAGAAAAAGAAAAAACTTGGTTAGACTTAGATCATTTGAGTTGAGAAAATTGGGTTGTGATATTTGGTATCAGAGCATGGTTCGTAGGGAAATCAACTTACTACGTAACTATGTGCTAAGTAAAAATGCTCGTGTAATATCATACCTTGCACCAATAGAATGATTGTTAGTAATACACTGGTATGTGTAGCTAAGAAGCTATGGCAATAATAATAGTAGGTGAAGTGATCCAAAGATGTGATTGTGAACTAATCCCTACTATCTCTCTTGTGTGTGGTCAAGAATAATACCACCAAAGAGAAGGAGAGGAAGTGTTATCCCAACGATGAGGTAGACATGACAGACCAATGTAGAGAACAAAAACCCAGAAGTTGGTTTCAAGAATCCTAGTAATGAAAGAGAGGATATCACTATGATAGTGGCCTTACTCCATGAGTAGGTGGAAACACATAGAAATAGTTGTTGGATGTCATATTGAATCAAGAAACATAGGATGGAAACTCTAGAATGGGATAGGTAAATGAACCCCTTACAGAGGCACAACAGGCTAGGATCCGATTAGAGGTTGAGTTGGGCAAGGATATGAAACATCTAAAATCCTCCAAGTTCAATGGAGAGGAAGATGGTGACAAAGCCAAAGCTTGGTTGAAGGAGATAGAAACCTACTATAATATGAAGAACTATTCCACTAGCACTCAAACATCCTATGCCACATTACATCTTCAAGGTGTTGGCTTGGATTGGTGGGAAACATTTAGTGAGGAACGAAAACTTGTGGTAGTAGTTGATTTAAAATGGGAAGAATTTGTAAAATATTTTAAAGAGAGATTCCTCACTAAGCACTTTTATTCCCAGAAGTTTGAAGAGTTCACCAAACTTAGACAAGGGACTAGGACTGTGGAGGTATACTATCAAAAATTCGTTAAGCTACTGAAGTACGTGCCTGCATATAATGAGAAAATGAAGATTCATAAGTTTATACTAGGAGCAGATCCTAGAATAGGGTATGAAGTGAATATGCGAGAACCCACTACTCTGTAGAAGGCCTATGATTTGGCCAGAAAATCTAAAACTTACCTCAAGCCCTACTTTGACTATGAAGGGGCATCTAAGCAGGATAAAGAGGCATTGAGGAAAAGAAATAGTGCAGGATTCATGAAGTGGGAAGGTGAACAGGCAAACAGAAACTCTGCTAGTCGGGATAGAAGGAATGACAAGAAGCAAGGGAAATTTAGGAAAAGATTCCAGGGAAAGAACCAAAAATGTAATAGTGGTAACAATAGATCAACGCCACAAGGGTAGGTTAATCCTTCACAAGCAACAAAGGTAGAAGATGGACAAAAATAAAAAATACATCCAAGGCCTAAGATCGGGTGTTTTGAATGTGGAGGACCGCATTATGCCAGTAATTGCCCATGTAGAGCAAAAACAAGTGCAAAAGGAAAGGAACCGATGTACAAAGAACCTACACCCAAGGAACCTGCACACAAGATTTATGCAACAATAGGGAATCAGAATCTGGAAGGGCAAGCCACTCCACTACTGATAAAAGGTAAGGTCTTTGGTAGGAATGTTAAAATATTAATTGATAGTGGTGCTACAGATAGTTTTGTATCCACTAGTTTAATTAAGGATATACCAAAAAGGCCAAGAATCTTGGCACATGGGTGGAAGGTCGAGTATGGTTCAAGATAGACCTACTCTATAAACCAATGTTATCCTATGGTAAAAATTTCCCTACCTAGTGGTATGACCATAGGATGCCTGTATGTAGTACCATTACATGCTTTTGATGTAGTCCTGGGTATGGATTGGTTACAGGTACATAGGGTTGTAGTCAATTTTCAAGATAGATGGATTGAGTACATTGAGGTTGGTGGAAGAGTACGAAGGGTGTACAACCTACAGGGGACTTTTCAACCTCAAATCCTCTCGATGATGCAGCTTAAGAAAGCCATCAAAAAGGGAGGAATGGTCTATGTGGTTAAGATAAATGAAATTGAGAAAGAAAAAGAGGAGGAGTTTGGAAAGCACCCAATTATTTAGGAATTCAGAGATGTATTTCTAGAAGATTTACCTAGGTTACCTCCAAAGCATGAATTTTATTTCACAATAGAGCTTCAACCTAGAACAGAGCCTATACATAGAGCTCCTTATAGAATGAACCCTATAGAAATGCAAGAGTTGAAGGTACAACTACAAGGATTATTGGAGAAAGGACTAATTAGACCAAGTGTGTCACCATGGGGTGCACCTATTCTATTTGTTAAGAAAAAGGATGGTTCCTTGCGACTGTGTATAGACTACAGGATGTTGAATAAGGCAACTATCAAGAATAGATATCCTCTACCTAGAATCAAAGATCTCTTCGATCAACTTAAAGATGCTACAATATTTTCAAAGATTGATTTGAAATCAGGATACCACCAACTGAGGATCCATGAGGAAGATACTCACAAGACAACCTTTAAAACTCGTTATGGACATTATGAGTTTATTGTCTTACCTTTTGGTTTAACAAATGCTCCAGTGATATTTATGAATTTGATGAATAGTATCTTTAGAAAGTAGTTGGACAAATTTATTTTGGTATTCTTAGATGATATCTTGATATACTCCTAGAATAAGATAGAGCATGATAGACACCTTAGGATTGTGCTAGAACTATTAAGGAAAAATCAGTTGTATGAGAATTTATCCAAGTGTGAATTTTATGTGTCAAAAGTGCAATACTTAGGGCACATTGTATCCATAGAGGGGATCATGGTGGATCCTAAGAAAATAGAAGCTATTTTGAATTGGTTGCCACCCACAAATGTGATAGAAGTTCAAAGTTTCATGGGCTTGACTAGATACTATAGGTGATATGTGAAGGATTACACCAAAATCACCTCCCCAATAACTAACCTTCAGAGAAAAGGAAAAGAATTCAGGTGGATAGATAAATGTGAGGCAACTTTTGACCTACTTAAACAAAATCTTACTACGCCTCCTATACTAAAGATACCTGATCCTTAGGGAAGTTTTTTTGTTTGTACAGATGCTTCATTGGAAGGTTTGGGAGGAGTGCTCTCACAGGAAGGAGCAGTGATAGCCTATGGTTTGAGAAAGTTGAAGCAACATGAGGTCAATTATGCAACTCATGATTTAGAATTGGTAGTGGTGGTGTTTGCTCTCAAAATTTGGTGACATTATTTGGTAGGAAGACCCTTTGAGTTGAGGATAGATCATCAAAGTCTGAAATACATATTTACTCAACCATTGTTAAATGCCAGGCAGAGAAGGTGGATGGAATTCCTTGTTGAATATGATTTTGGCATTGAATATATCAAAGGGAAGGAAAATAGAGTTGTTGATGCACTTAGTAGGAGAAAACACATAGTTGTTTTGTCTCACATCCATGTAGACTTGATGGAACAAGTAAAGGAAATGCAACGGTAGGATGTGTATTGCCATCAAATTTGGGAAAGGATGGAAATGAAACCCGAGGAAAATAGGGATTTCAGCATAAAGGATGACTTCTTATGCTTTAAGAATAAGGTAATAATTCTAGAGATAGGTGATTTGAGGAAAATGATCATGAATGAAGCACATAGGTCTCTATATTCTGCTCACCCAGGAGGGGCTAAAATGAGAGAAAATATGAAGAAAAATTTCTACTGGCTAGGAATGAAGAGGGACATAATTGAATTTGTTGCCCAATGTCTCGAATGTTAGAAAGTAAAAGCAGAACATAGACACCCTGTTGGACTAGTATATCCACATGATGTACCTATGCAAAAATGGTAGGTGGTCTCTATGGATTTCATTGTAGGTTTGCCTAAGAATAGGTTTTAGCATGATGCAATCTTAGTGGTGGTCGATAGATTGACCAAGGTTGCATATTTTATACCCAAGAATACTAAGGATGATGTCGTAGTTGTGGCTAACAAATTTTCCAAAGAGATATTTTGGCTTCATGGTTTTTTGAAAGTAATTATATTGGATAGGGACTCGAGATTTACATCCGAGTTTTGGCAAGCCTTACATCATGCCATTGGTACTAGATTAAACATCAGTTTTGCTTATCACCCAAAAACTAATGGATAAACTAAAAGAGTGAACCAGGTGTTAGAGGACATGCTTCGCATGTATTGTATGGATCAGAAGACCCATTGGGAGGATTATTTGCATCTGGTAGAGTTTACCTACAATAATGGTCACCATTCGACCTTAGGTATGGCTCCGTTTGAGGATTTATATGGCAGAAGGTGTAGGACACCATTAACTTGGGATAATCTAGAGGATAGGGTTGTGCTTGGGCCAGACATGGTCAGAGAAATGGAACAATAGTTAAGGATAATCAAGGAAAGGCTAAAGGAAGTCATAGAACCGATAGAAAAGTTATGTTGATCTTAAAAGGTCACCTAGAGAGTTTGTTGTAGGTGATAGAGTGTTTCTCAGGGTAGAACCTAAGAAGAGCGCTATTAAGTCCATGAAACTAGATCCTCAATTTTTTGGACCCTTTGAGATTACAAAGAAGATTAGTCCTGTGGCATATCGACTTGCCTTACCACCCAGTCTATCAAAGATTCATGACACCTTTCATATTTCTTTGCTTAGAAAATATGTAGCTAATCCTGATCATGTGTGGGATTTCTCTAATTTGTAGATGGTGAATCCAGAGGCTATAGAGGTTTGACCAATAAAAATCCTTGAGTTTGATCCAAATCAATGAGGAAAGGGACTCTAGAGCAATGCAAGGTCCAGTGGGACCACTATTATGAAAGAAATGCTACTTGGGAAAAAGTAGCAGACATGCAAAAACATTTTCCATTCTTGTTTGAAAATACATTGTAATTGTTGTTATAAGTTTAACTTTGATGGTACATAGAGGACTGTGTAAAGCCTAAGGGGGGAGGATGTCATGACCCTCCCTTGGCAGAATTTTTTCTTGGGTAAAACTTATATTTTGTTGTGTTGTTTTATTGAGTGGAATGATTTGCTATCTCTTAGTTGATCTATGCATGACATATAATGTATTGAAATGATGCATTTAATTAATGGAATAATTGACTATTTCATGTTGGATGTTTTTAGCAATGTATGTTAAAAGTGAGAATGTGATGCTGCTAATAGATTCACACTCTTGCAGGAACATATTTTCCTTGCAGGTGGGAGAAAATATTTTCCATCGAGAATGGGATGAGGGAAATGATATGGGTGACTTAGTCACTGAACAACTCGGGAAACATGAATGAATACCCCATTTCATATAGATGCATATCATGATCTTGCATGAAGGAAAAAGTAATAAAGTTTGGATAAAATTTATTATTGATTGACAATTCTTTCCTAGATAAGATTTAATTGGCTTAATTCTTGCTAGAAGTGATTTTAGTTAACATAAAATGTTAATTGGAAAAAATGAATGTGGTAGAATTCATTGTTCTTTATTTTATTTCTAAAAATATGGATTAAAGAATGATTCAACCATTTTTTTCTCTATGGTTGGGAAGTTTGCTTTTTCATTCATTTTGGAAGGAATCCTATGATAGGATAGAATGATAGAGCTATAACTGCACCTTAGAACCCAAGGTAAGTGGAATTACCGACCAAATGGAAGTTGAGAATCCCATTTAAGTCTTGGAAACATGTTTGAGTTCATATTTAATGCTCATGGAGAAGGTAAGTGGAGTGGTTTTGAGTTCTATTAAAATGAATAACAAGAACAATTGAGGAAAAAGGAAGTGGAACGACAACACAATGATCTGGAAGCAAAAAGAGATGGATCAAGAAAAAAAAAATAAATAAAGAGAAGGGATTTTTGGAAGAAGGAGAAGAAAAAAATAAATGAATTGGAAGGGGAGAGAATTGGAAAAAGATGTTAGAGCTAAAATGAGAGGTAGACAAAAATATTTTGGATGAATTTGCGTTGCCTACCAGGTAGTTTCGTTATTATGTTATCATGTTATGTGAATTGAATTATGCTTTCTTTTGAAACTCTGTGCTTGGGTGAAATTTGGAGTATGTGTTTGGGTCTGGTATGCTTTGTAGAAAAGAAAAGAAATTGCATAATTGGGTAGAAGCCTTTAATAGGTAATCTGGCACTTTCAATTGGAATGGTGTTACTCAATATATGTATAAGTAAGTTTTGAAACTATCACTACTCTAAAACCCCAATGATTGAATGAGCTACGTATTTCAGTGAATTGATGTCTCGGTATGAAGTAGACTACCAACTCATCCTTTGCATGTTGAAAAGAATATCTAGTTTTTCTAGAGCTTATGCCTTCATTGGACGTAGGTACAAATAGAACATAGTTCGTATTGATATTTAACTGTATGGCTGGTTATTGAACCCAAGTATGGACATAGCAAACTAAAGAAAAATGATAGCACTATGTAGTGGTTTTTCGAGTGCAATAATGAAGGCATGTTTGTAGATGGATTGCTTTATGTTGGCAACATGGTCTCAATGTTATCTATGAGAAGCTATCACCTTAGGAATGTGCAATAGTTGAACTCAAAAAACATCCAGGAGAAAACGTATTATATTGAATTCCTTGAATAAGTGGAAATATTCTATTTTAGAAGGAAATGCTTCAATTGTATTGTTATATTTTTGGTTAAATCCAATTTGAATTGGGTTATTAGGAGACATTTTAGTTATGTTGAAATATTTTTGCTAAAGTCCAAATAGAATTGGGTATTTATAGTATGTATGTTGTTAGAATTTAGAATGGTTTGAAAAGAAAATTCTAAGTGAAGTATGTGTTTGATTTGCATATATTTTGCTTTCCTTGTGATATCCAAAGAAACATGGGATACTTTTCATTTAATCTAGATTTGTAATTGTGGGTTTAGGGTTTGGGGAGAGTTCTGTAATTGCCAATGGGAAATTGGGCATAGCTTTATTTATTGAGTTATAAGAAAATCAAATTCTCTTATAATTTGATTAATAGAAGTAATGATGTGATTATATAATTTGTTATTGTCGAATTGAATTCAGCATGATTGGTGTTGTTGATATGCTTTGCATTATCGTGTAATAGAAATATTAAAAAATGCATGTAAGAATATTGATGATAGAGTTGTTTTTTATCCCTCCACAAATCAAATTCTTGATTGGTAATGATGAGTTGCAGCTAGTGATCCTTGACACCCTGGAAATTTTACAACTACAAGTGAATTTTGAGTCTTGTCAAGAACACAAGCTTATATTGAGAGGGGGTGAACAGTATAAGACCACTTTTTACTTTTCTTTACCAAATAGTATTATCCAATATAATCAATGACAATATCAATAGCAATAACCAAAGCAATGCACAAATCATCACACACAATAGAGACACCAATTTTACGTGGTTCACCCAATGTGGGCTACTCCACGGAGAAAATATTTCATTAAAATTTTCTTAATCAATATCTTGGGAATCCTTTCCCTATTGAAATATTTATGGACTTCAGTCCAAAGGAGACACCAATCCCCTAATCAAATTCATGGATCTCTATCCATAGGAGAACTCCTTCCTCCTTAGCTCTGACTAGTGATTTTCTAGAAGAACTACTACCTCCACTGCTTTGGATAAATGGATATCTATCCATTGAAGACACCTATCCTCATTGTCCTAGCTAATGGATATCTATCCGTTGGAGACTATCGTCCTATATACTCTATCATATTCAAATATCTATCTCAAATCTGTACTAAACACAGTCCTTCGGTCTAGCATAAATATACTCAATATTTGTCTTTGGTCTAGCACAAATCTGTCCTCAAATATGCACCAAAATCTATCCTTTTATCTTCACTAAATATAGTCCTTCGGTCTAGCACAAATCTATCCTCAATATCTATCCTCTGATCTTCACTAAACACAGTCCTTCAGTCTAGCATAAAATCTATCCTCATGCCTTAACACAAAGCTTGAATCAATCTCAAATCAACTCTGCTAGATCTATACCAAACCTTAACTCAAGGTTTGAACAAATCAATCAATCAACTCTGCTCACAAGTCTTCTCAAATACTTGTCTCAACTCTGCTTTGTAAGCTTCCACAAAAGCTCACACTAATTTATCCACAAGTCCTCTCTAGAACTTGTCCAAATTTATTCAACAAGTCCTCACTAGAACTTGTACAAATATGCTCAATAAGTCCTCACTAGAACTTATCCAATTATTCTTTCAATCTGTATTGTAAGCTTCCACAAAATCTCACACAAATATGTCCACAAGTCTTCTCAAATACTTGCCTCAAATATGCTCAAAAAGTCCACACTAGAACTTGTCCAATCTCATAGAAACATAAAGATAATTGTTAGAGACTCAATATGCTTCACATTCATCACAATGCTCAATCACTTTCAATCACTTTTTTACCACATAAACATATAGAGAATTGTTAGAGACTCAATATGCTTCACATTCACCACAATGCTCAATCACTTTCAATCACTATTTTTATCACAAAAATATATAGAGAATTGTTAGAGACTCGATATGCTTCACACTCACAAAACTCACAATTACTTTCAATATTTCTTTTATTATAGAAACATATAGAGAATTATTAGAGACTCAATATGTTTCACATTAATCAACACTCAACCTCTTTCTCAAATCAATTCAAAATATAGAACAATTTGTTTCACATAACTTGAACTATCACATCAACACATCCAATTGACTAGGTTCAATCAACTCTACTCAACCAATCACTCAATGAAATAATCCTTGCTCACAAACCCTAGTCCAAAAATATGAACACTCACTTCAAATGTTTCCAACAATGCTTATCAATCAATCTCACATAACAATGATACTCATGTTATTTTCAAACCGTAGTTCAAGTTCCTCACTTAATCATTTCAACAACAATGCTTATAAAACAAGGTTTTATTAACAACTCTTTATTCTAGAAAACCTTGAATAATTAATTCAAAAAACACTTAACAATACTTACCAAACAATATTTTTCCCTCCTGCTTTTGCATTCACAACTTTCAACAAACACTCACTAGGAAGATGTGCCCATACCTTTTGTTTGATGTATAAGTGCCCTTGGAAAACCTGTCTAAATCACAATTTCCTTCTTTCCAATTTCAATGGTTAGATGACAAAATCTCACTCTTAACACTTTTTCAAATATTCCTTGGACACAAAAATACTCAAAACTCAACTATGCCTTATTGCTCCCAACCATCAAATCATACATAAAAATAATAATTCCTTGGATACACCTTATAAACTCCAACTTAAAATAATATCCACAATACTTCAATCTTCCTAAGATCACTTTTACAATACCTTTGATTATTTTTCAACACTCAATGATAAATTATAACAAACCCTTATGTCTCCCAACTTTACTACTAAATAAAATAAATTTCAAAACAAACAACCACTTATATCTCGTGACTTACAATTATACCACAATACTTCAATCTTCCTAAGATCACTTTTACAATACCTTTGATTATTTTTCAACACTCAATGATAAATTATAACAAACCCTTATGTCTCCCAACTTTACTACTAAATAAAATAAATTTCAAAACAAACAACCACTTATATCTCGTGACTTACAATTATACCACAATACTTCAATCTTCCTAAGATCACTTTTACAATACCTTTGATTATTTTTCAACACTCAATGATAAATTATAACAAACCCTTATGTCTCCCAACTTTACTACTAAATAAAATAAATTTCAAAACAAACAACCACTTATATCTCGTGACTTACAATTATACCAAAAATAAGAATTATTGGAACATACCTTATAGTTTTAAAAGTCAGTGATGTGAACCCTCATAAAAAATAAGACTTATGTTATGTGCCTCAAAAAACTTTATGCTACTTTTCATGCGAATCAAACTGGCGTCATCATCCGCCTATTTGTCTTAGCCTTGGCTAGGTAGCCACATAGGCTACACATCCACTTAGATTCCACAAGGCGCACTCCCTCCTCTATTACTACCTAGAAACACGAACAACAAAAATCAACCACAAAACTGTGAGCGACGGGTTTCAAACTTGGGTCTCTTTTTCTGCTATTCAATACCAAATACCTCCAGCGGTGCTCTTGATTGATACCAAACAAGAAAATTTTTTATTTTGTCTTTATTCTCTTCGAGAAAAGCAAAAACCCTGCATCACCAGATTATCTCCTGGAACTTCGTGCTTGATTTCTGTGTCATTCAAAACGTGCCAAAACCACTTATCCACTACGGTTAATATCCAAATTCATGCGCTTAGAATAGAATAAAATTTATCGATCATGACACACACTTCAATCCTTAACCCATGTCCTTAAATATATGAAGGGACTTATATTTTTAAAATCGTCGACATTATGTTAATAACATGAGGTGCTTCTTTTAAAGGGGACGTCGACGATGATGTTACTTCGTGCTAGATCGAGGGTGACATTGTTGGGATGTGTGTTAGTGGTGGCCCACTATAATATTTAAAATAAATATTTTAGATTTTTAAACCACCAACACTTTTAAGAATGGCGCCCATATTTAAAAAATATTTAATATTAAATAATTTACATCATTTAAGTCACATAACTTTTGGAATTTAATATTATAATAATATATTATAATATTATTTGCTTGGGTCATCCAATTGCTCTTTAAACCACATCTGACCACCTGGAAGCCATATTTCTTTTATACTTGATTACGGAACCTAAAACTACTACTGCACACTAAAACTGGCACTCAATGGTGTTGAAAGCTTGAAATCAATGACCACTCACTCTTGACATCAATGACAACTCATCTACTCAAAATTTCCAATAATATCCCCCTTTGTCATTGATGGCAACCCAAATTATTTTGACCAAAACTTGACCTTTTTTCCTGTTCTACTCTCCTTGGGACACTGCTCCCCTGACTCAATGCTCTCCCTTTAAATAAAATCTCTCCCCCTTTGACATCAATGGAAAAGTGTCACCTTTGGGGCTTAGGGCTAAGAATGAGTCTCTTAGCTTAGTCCCTCCCCCACCTCCTCTTGAGGAGGTTAATCTAGGGTGGGAGTAGCACTGGTATTTACCTTTGTCCTCTTTCCTCCTCATTTTATCCTTATGATTCCTTTGATTGTCCCTATTTAGTCCATGTCCCTGTTCTTATTATTGTTCCTTTCCATATCCATATTCCTTTTCCTGTTCATGTCCATATAACTATTCCTGTTCATGTTCCTATTCTTGTTCCTTTTCATGTTCATGCTTGATTCTGGAATGTCTGCTCTACACCACTTTGATGTATGTCCATCATTATTGCACTTATAACACTTAATGTTATTATTCCTTGGAGGTGCAAATATCTTGGGATTTCTTCTGGTGGAGTCATATCTATTCTTATCATGGACCCTATAATTCATTGCCTTGTGACCAAACTGATTACATGAGTAACAATACCCATGAAATAACTGCCTGTTACTGAAGTTCCCATATTCATGTCTTTCATGTGTCCTACACTGTAAAGCCTTGTGCCCAAAATTTTGACATGAGAAGCATCGTCCATTGAAGAAACCTTGTTTTGACCCCATTGGTCTCTTAGTTTCTTCTACCTTGTCTTGTTTCCTATTCCATTTGTTCCTTATTTGTGCATTGTTCCTTTCCTTGTTGAACTTTCTATTGTCCAACTTGCCCTTAGAAGTATCACATTCTCTTTCACTTTCTTCTTTTGATGCTTCTACCTTTTTGGTGCTTGATCTTGACTCTCCTTTTTTTGCTTCATGTTTCCCTTGTTCTTCTTCAAAACTAAGTCCTGCTTTGATGATTGATGATCTCTGTGCATTGATAAACTTGTCCAAAGTCTTTGAATTTTTCTTAAACTTGTGTAGCTTATCCTTGGAGATTGTTACTTCCATCCTTAGTGAAACTATCTCATGTTCTAGTTTTTCATATTCTAGATCTTTTGTCTTTAACCCTTCAGTCATACCTTCTTTCATTTTCCTTGCTTCTTCAACCTTAATTTTGAAGTTAGTAAGTTCTTGTAGAAACTTTGCTTTTGCTTTTTCTTCCTTTTTAATTCTTCAAGATCAACAATAAGTCTTTCACATTCTAGCTCTTTTACCTTTGACTGTTCAACCATACCTTTTTCAACTTTTCTTGCCTTTTCAAAATTATATTTCAAGTCAGAGAGATTGTGTATAAGCTTTGTCTTATATTTCTCATCCTCTTGTATATGAGCCTTTAATTCTAAGTTGTCCCTTTTTAACTCAACAAGTTCCTTAAGAGTGACTTCCTCATTTTATATTTTTGAATTTTTTTCTTTTCTTTGGTCTTTAATTTCTTCTATTGTCCAAAGTAGAGTTTCTTCTTCAGACCTATTTTAACTATCCCTGTTATCCTTTTCTAAACCATCCTCTAGAACTTAAATTATGAAAGTATCATTTTCATCTTCACTGCTACTAAAACCATTGCAATAACCTGCATTATGACCGAGTTG
This sequence comes from Wollemia nobilis, assembly GCA_028583015.1. Classification (NCBI taxonomy): domain Eukaryota; kingdom Viridiplantae; phylum Streptophyta; class Pinopsida; order Araucariales; family Araucariaceae; genus Wollemia; species Wollemia nobilis. The sequence goes on from JAQPPZ010016361.1 coordinate 3,132,230, forward strand.
ACCACAAATAAAATATTCTTCACCTTCTTGTGAACAATGAGTTGCAAGGTGACCTGTCTTCCTACATCTGGTATAAAACTTTATCAATCTGGTTATCTCTTCACTGCTTGATTCATCTTTTGAATCTATTTCCATTCTTCCTCCAAAAACAACATTTAATTCATATTTCTTTTCTTTCATGACCATGTGTGTTCTTTTCTTCTTTTGTCTCATGGTTCTATTTTTACCTTTCTTTGCCATTTGTGTTTTTGTAAGATCTTCCTTCAAGCTGTTAAACATTTTTCGAAGGAACCCACTCTGATACCAATTGAAGAACACAAGCTTATAATAAGAGGGGGGTGAAAAGTTGTAACACCCCAGGTCACAACCACTTGGTTGTCTATTCTCCCCAAGTCACAACCACTTGGGAGTCATAATATTTTTTTTTTTTTATTCTTTATTTTAACTTATTCATTTCTTTTGCTAGTTTGAGCATGTTAATATTATCTTCATGAGTGTCATTCCATTGTAGTCGGAATACCCATGAGATCAGGATTTGGCCAGGTCCTGTTTAGTTGCCCTTTGGAACTTCACTCTCCTCCCGAGGTCCTAAGTCCAGGTAGTGGGTTTATTTTATCCTCTAGGGCCCATTTCACCTAGAGGTGTGATGCTTACATTCCCGTGTCTTACAAGTTTGGCCAGTATTTAGGCCTTTTGCCCTGTAAGGCTTAGCGCATGCATGCTCGAGTTAGACGATCAACCACTTGCCTTGGAGCATCGTCTAAGGTTTTACCAATACCCTGGTATCCACCCGACGTTATGTGTTGATTAACCAACACGATGTCCCATACCATCGTGTTGTCGGTATCACCTAGTCAACACATTCCACCGCTCAATCACTAGCAGGGATAACCTAGAAGGGATGCCCATACAACCCTTCGTTACCTCCCGTTCTGACCTTCCCATCAGAAATGCGGTTAGAGCCCTAAACCATGATGATTACCTACCCGCATCATCATTAATTTTATTTCCCTGATGGTTGCCTACCCGCAACATCACTAAGATTGTCTCCCCACAATCTCGAGGATTACCTTCCCACTTTCGAAGGTATTTTAACAAGGTTCGTCTAGGGTTAACGAAATATGGTTGATGTTTGTTCATAATGTTTCAAAGGGATTATTAAGGTATATTCAAAATTTTCTCAGGTTTCGCTAACTTGATTAATTCATGTTACCCATATCAAAAGAAAACCAAGGCTTAACACCCATAATAATGTTTCCAATAATTTCCCCTATGTCCATGTTAAGCATATAAATAAATAAATTTTGAAAGCATAAAGACATAATCTCTCTATCTTTTGATACATAAAGATGACTGTCAATTTCTTCTCTTCATCTAAAAGAAATAATCATTTTCCTTAAACAATTTCCCCTATTAAAAACATAAGGTCTATTGACATCTCTATACATAAAACCAAGCAAATGTCTTCCCTTTTTAATTTCAAAGAAAAACATATAACTTTTTCTCTTTTTATTCAAAAGTATAAGCAACATACAATTTCTGACAAATATCATTTTCTATTTAATTTTCCTTTTGTTTTAAAACATTTCCCATGATCCATTAGCCTAAGAACATTTCCCATTTATCATTAAGACATAAATCAAATATTATCCGTCTTTCATGGTCCTTTACATAAACCATATAACTATTTACCTTTTAATTTGAATGCATAAAGACAAATATCATATTCTGATAGCATAAAGACAAATAATATTTTCCTCTCATTTTCGAATATAAAATCTAATGATATCTTTCCTGATCACTGACACATGAAACCCAATAACATTTACGCAAAGGAGAGCACTGCTAATTAATTCCAGATCAACATAAAATTTTTAATAAATTCAAATCATCATAATATAATTCTATTTAAGGAGCCCTATGATTAAATTTTTGACTTCCAACACTTCCAGATTTACTCAGACTAACATCGATGAGTGGCATCCCAGTTTTCACTACTATTAATAAATATTATGCATCAAATTTAAGACACGAATATCTATAGGTTGGTGTGATCCTAGATATCACAAACATATGAGGTCAAACACTGCATACGACATGCCATAATAAAGTTCACAATCTAATGGAATCATGATTTAAGGCTTTCAACTAAGTGCCATCCTTTGGATGAAGAAATAATCAATTGGTCATATCAACAAGACATCTAACATAATTCGACACTTAATGAATACTAGGGACATACGGTGACACCTAGACGGGTCCAAAAGTCAAGGAGATCTTGAAGGTAAGGGAAGCTACAATTTCCTTAATAATGCTGCACCTTAAAGACACTTAAGGATTCAATTTACTACTTCCAAGCATCTCTGGCACACAGTCCTAATAGAAAGGCTTTAAATACAACACAGACTTATAGAGAATGATTTGGATGGCCGTCGTCATAGAATGTTTTTCTAATTAATGCCAAGGGATTGGGTCATAACGATATAATGTTTATGGTGTAGAGTTCAAAAACCCATACATGTTACGTCCATGCTTTTCTTGGAAGAAAATATTACTGAATCAACCTAGGGAACTTAATGATTAACCATCGGTGACATCCGCAGGATTGAGGGCATAATCAAAAGATTTAATAATTATATTAATGCCTATTCCTAAATTGCAATCTCAGAAACCAAACTTAGGTCTATAAACAAATATATCCAGTATACTTATGGTGGAATTAATCATTGTCCCAATCCATTTTTAATACATGAACAAAGGCCATAATTTTAACAATGGCATTATTTTACTAGTTATTCCAAAAGTCAATATGTTATTATAGGTGAATCAAGGGGTCAAAAACTATTGACGTTCATATGATTTTTAATACTAAAATTGGCATTCTAAAATTGCATCAAGAGTACCAACGGGTTCACTCCTAAGTTTAAAAGAAGGTTAGATTGATGCTACAAAAATTTAATTAAGTAATAGCGAAGGTAATGAGTAACACTGAAGGTAGAGTCACCAAAACACATAGTACTCCACTTATCAAAAACCAACAACACAACAAAGTACAAAATAGATAAAAGTGTATTCATATACACAATATGTAACTCAAAGTACACAACCAATATAAAATAATTTTTCCTTAACATCCATACTAAAGAAAATCGCTCTTCAATAGGGTGACAATAAACATACATGATTACAACACCACACAGGTTATAATTTTTATAATTATGGAAACCATAACACCATCTCTTTAAAAATATAGAAGATATCAAATTGAAACAAAGCCTTCGGTTGTTCACATAACAATATACAGGAGATAGCCATTCATATACTAGCTTCTGTCAATTAAAAATATATTGCAAAACTATGCACCATGAAAAGCTTAATGGCCATGGTGGCATCACTGTTGAACGCCTACTTCAAGTACCAGATCCGCCTTCATCCAGTTAGAGCTAGGGTTTAAAATTTCAAGACCATGGGATCAGAGCGACCAACTACCATGAATGCATGCTACCCTATATGCACTCACATTCAAAATCCATGCAGACAAAAAAATTGTTTCATATAGGGATACATTCTGCAAAAAAGAAAGGATGAATACAGAAGCTATACCAAACTTTTCCATTCCAATCACAACATACTAAAATATGGGGGCACACCAGAATTATTTCCATTTCCTCATTTCATCACACAGTGCCACACTCACCCGTAGCACCCACAATTTGAGAGGAAAATTTGTGTTACAAGAAATGTATAGGCATCCATAAAATACACAGGAAATATTCTTTATCCCATTACTGTTAAAATGCACCCATAATCACACCAAAACATCTACAACCATGCAGTAAATATTCACAATGAAGAGACCCATTACAGAATCGTATTATTAGGGTTACAACGAAGTGGGAAGCTCAGCTAGATAATTTTTGGTTAAATTTTTCTTAATGGGTAATCAAGACAATGCCCTTAATACTGATAAATCCCTTAATTTTAAACTCAGCAGTAGTTCTATTGCAAGAGAAAACATAGACAATATACAAAGAAGATTCCATAACAAATTTTGTACTTTGTTCCAATAAAAATTTCCCACCATTGTATTAAACCCTCTTATGTTAAATTTTTAAGATTGTTTTAGAAGGAGTCGATCTGACCTGGTGCGTCGTCCACCTTAACCCTTCAGTCTTACCACCGGTTCTTGCGTCCTTGCTTTTCCCCCTTCCAAACAAGGTTACTTCTCTTTAAATAAAGAACGAGAGCAATTCAGAGAGGTGCCACTTGTGAAACACATGCCTCCTCCCTGCCACGTGTGTCGATTTTATTTTATCCGCCTAATTAGGGTATAGGTTGACTTAAGGTTTCTCATAGTCTTATTATAAGATGCGCTCTATTTCATGGTTTATAATAGGTTGACCTTAGGTTTAGCTCTAGTTCATGGTTTATAATATTGATTATAATTATTTTTAATTAGTGCTTATTATTATTATTTTTAATAATAATAATATTATTATTATTATTATTATTTTATCACCATCCCTTTTATGATTATAACAATTACTACCATTATTGTTTTGTCACCTTTCCCTTAGACATTTTATTATTATTATTATTATTGTATATATATTTCTATATATATATATAATATATTCTTGAACTATTAAACATGATAAAATTTTTGCAAATCATACACAAAATCCTAATATGCAGCTACGTGGATGCAATCTACATGGACCATTGGCGGAAGGATTGCCAGAAGGGATTTTAATACCCTATCATAGGCAAAAACTCTGCCGCTCATCACATCCCAACTTACCTTTCCTTGGATACCCATTGCTCATAGATCGAGGAAGATACCAATGCTTTAGTGATGCTCCCCGCCAGCACGTGCATCTGTTCCTGCATCCACAGATTGATTAGCAACACCATGATCTTGTAGATAAAAAGACAAGAGCTATAATTAGGAGGGTTGTTACATCCTCCCCCTCTAAGACTAAACACAGTCCCTATGTTTTAAATGCATACCAAAATATAAGATCCAAAGCAAATCATACAATGAATTTAAAACTCAATCATAATTACTAAAAAGAAAGCATGTCTTCATCATCAATCCAGGAGTCCCTTTAAAACCAGAATTTTACATCATCAATATATATATATATATACAAATCAAAAAATTGTTTTTGGAGTTATTGTTCAAATAAAAATGGAAACTGTCTTTTCATGACAGCCACATCTTCCCATGTGGCATTATTTTCAGAATATTGGTCCCATTGGACCTTACACTGCTCAATATTTCATTTTCTTAATTGCTTGGTTTGAAATCCCAATACTCTGATAGGTTGGACTTCAATGCGCAGGGGGTCGGTCATCTGCAAGTGATCAACATTCTAGACATGAGAAGGATCAACAATATATTTCTTGAGGAGGGACACATGGAAGGTATCATGGATTTTTGACAAGTTGGGTGGCAAGGCCAACTTATAGGCGACTGGGCTGATTTTGGCAAGAATAGTAAAGGGTCCTACAAATATTGGACTTAATTTAGAGGATTTTATAGAGCTCTTGGTTGGCTTAACCCTTAGGAATACTCTGTCTCCCATAGAGAATTCTCTTGGGGTTCTTTTGAGGTCGGTATAACTCTTTTGCCGATCTGAGGCTTCCTTGAGCCTTTGGCGAATTTGGCTTAGTTGCTCCTCCATTTCTTTAACCATATCTGGCCCGATCATTACCCGATCCTCCGGATTGCTCCAAGATAATGGCGTTCTGCACCTTTTCTCGTATAGTGCCTCAAATGGGGCCATACCCAAAGAAGTGTGGTAACCATTATTATAAGCAAATTCTACCAGAAAAAGGTAGTCTTCCCATTTAGTCTGATGGTCCATACAATACATCCGAAGCATATCTTCTAAGACCTGATTTACTCTTTCTATTTGTCCATCAGTTTCAGGATGGTAGGCGGTGCTAATGTTAAGTTTTGTTCCCCATGCTTGATGTAATGTTTGCCAAAACTCGGATGTGAACCGAGAATCTCTATCTGATATAATTATTTCGAGGAAACCATGTAGCCATACCACTTCCCTGGAAAATTTATGGGCTACTGTAGGAGCTCCGTCTTTGATATTTCTAGGCAGAAAATGTGCCACCTTAGTCAATTTGTCAACCACTACCATAATGGTATCATGTTGGAAATGATTTTTAGGCAACCCAACAATGAAGTCCATGGTCACAACCTACCATTTATGAATTGGGATATCATGTGTATATAGGCATCCTACAGGGTGTAAATGCTCTGCCTTCACCTTTTGGCATTCTAAACATTTAGCCACAAATTCTATGATATCCTTCTTCATTCCTAGCCAATAATAATCTTTTCTCATATTTTCATGCATCTTTACGTAGCCTGGATGAGCGGAGTAAGGAGCACAATGTGCCTCCTAAAGCAACATGTTCCTTAGGTTTTGGTCATTTGGCACCACCATTCTATTTCTGAAATACAACGTGTTTTCCCGTATTTCAAAATCCCTTGCTTTTTCTGAATCTTGCCTTAACAAATCTCGGCATCTTTGCGAGAATTCATCCTGAAGTTGGAGATTCCTTATCTGTTCAATTATTTCAAAATGACATCGTGTTATAGCAGTAATGTGCTTTCTCCGACTCAGAGCATCGGCTAATTTATTTTCTTTCCCTTTAATATACTCAATGCCGAAATCATATTCTGCCAGTAGTTCCATCCATCGCCTCTGCCTAGCATTGAGCATTGGTTGGGTAAAAATATATCTTAAACTTTGATGATCAGTCTTGAGTTCAAAGGGTTTACCCAGTAGGTAATGTCTCCACATTCTAAGAGCATGTACTACTACTGCTAGCTCTAAATCATGGGTGGCATAATTCAACTCATGTTTCTTAAGTTTTCGGGACTCATACGCTATAATGCCTTCTTCCTGCATAAGAACCCCTCCTAAACCTTCTATGGAGGCATCGGTACATATCGTGAATGGTAGTTTAGGGTCCGGTATTCTTAGAATTGGCATTGTTGTCAAATTTTCTTTAAGAGTTTTGAAGGCTTCCTCACATCGAGTAGTCCATTTAAAAGCCTTACCCTTTTTCTGAAGATTGGTTATTGGATAAGCTACCTTAGAGAAGTTTTGCACAAAACATCGATAATACCCGACCAATCCCATAAAACTTCATACTTTAGAGACATTAGTTGGGGTAGGCCACTCAATGATAGCCTCTATTTTCCTTGGGTCCACTGATATCCCTTCAACCAAAATTACATGCCCTAGATACCAGACTTGGGAGGTATAGAACTCACATTTCGATAATTTTCCATACAACTGATTTTCTCTCAGTTTTTCGAGAACAATTTTCATGTGTTGGTCATGTTCCTCTTTATCCTTGGAGTATATCAGTATGTCATCCAGGAATACCAATACAAACTTGTCTAGTTGTTCCCGAAATACATTATTCATTAAGTTCATAAAAGTTACGGGGGCATTGGTCAAACCAAAAGGTAGCACCGTAAATTCATAGTGGCCATATCTTGTTCGAAAGGTAGTTTTATGGGTGTCTTCCTCTCGAATCCTAAGCTGGTGATAGCCAGATCTAAGGTCAATTTTTGAAAATATTGATGCTCCCTTCAGTTGATCAAATAGGTCATCTATCCTGGGTAAGGAGTACTTGTTCTTTATTGTCATCTTATTTAGCATCCTGTAATCAATACATAATCTTAGTGACCCATACTTTTTCTTAACAAATAAAATGGGTGCTCCCCATGGAGAAACACTAGGTTTAATGAGTCCTATTTCTAATAGTTCTTGGAGCTGAGTCTTGAGTTCTTGTAGCTCGATGGTAGTCATTCTGTAAGGTGCTCGGGCTACAGGGGTCGCTCCTGGTAGGAGTTCTATAGAGAAATCAAATTCCCTTCGGGGTGGGAGACCTGGAAGATCCTCAGGAAAGACATCCTTAAAATCGTTTAGTACCGGATATGTCTGGAATAGACTTGTCCCAGTCTCCATGTCTTCTTTCTTATTAATTTTAACTACAAAGACTTTACTTCCTTTATTTATAGCTCTTTTGACTTGCATGGTCGTTAGAAGGTGAGGTTCTACTGATTTTCGTTCACAATAAATTTGAATCCTCTGAATAGCATCATTAGTGAATTCTATCCATCTTTCTTCAAAGTTTAATAATGCTTTATGAGCTTTAAGCCAATCCACTCCTAGGATTATATCAAAAGCATGCAATGGGGCTACATACAGATGCCAATTCATTTTTCCTTGAGGTAGGATTATCTGAGGGTCAAATAGGCATTGATTAACAGTATAGGTTTGTCCAGACCCATATTCAACCTTCCACCCATTTTCCATATATCCAGGTTTTTCTGGAATGTCCCTCATAAGGCTAGAAGAAATGAAACTATCTGTTGCTCCCGAATCAATTAAAATACTCACATTCCTATCATAAATTTTTCCTTTTAATAAAAAGGGGGTAGCTTGCCCATTGAGTTTAAGATTACCTATGGCTACAAATATCTTATGGGTGGGTTCCGTTGATTCCTTCCTTTTATCGGCTCTCATGGGACACTTATCTGCATAATGAGGTTCCTTGCAGATCCAACAACCAGTTCGTGGTGCCCTCTCTTTGTTAGTTCCATCATTGGTATTCTCAGTACCAAATCCTGGGTTTCTAGATTTTTGATCATATCTATATTTGTAATTTATCTTGTCCTGGCCACCTCGATTAAATTGATCCCCTCTATTACCCTAGGATCCCTGATACCGATTCTTGTTTTTACCCAATCGGTTTTTGTTCTCATTCCTATCCTTCCAGTTCCTATCTCTTTTAGCTGAACCCATATTTTTCTTTTTCTGAGGTTCTTCCCTATCAGAGGTTTTTTGATAATAGGCCTTCTTGGCCTTATAGTTTTCCTCTTCTTGCCTAGCCAAGTCACAGGCATCAGTGAGGGTTGCAGGTTTCAACATCAGGATCAGGTGCCCAATTTTTGGGTGGAGTCCTAAAAGGAATTTTTGGACCTTAATCTCAGTTCTTTGCTCATACTCTGGCATGTATTTAAGCAATTGCATGAAGCGTTGATAATATTCGGTAACGGTCATATTACCTTGAGTCAATCTTGAAAATTTTGTGGTTCTTTCTAAGTAAAATTATGAAGTTAAGAATATTTCTTTAAAAGCTTTTACAAAGGTTTCCCAGTGTACATCAATGACCTCTACATTATGAGTTCTCTTATAGGTGTCCCACCAATCAGCCGTAATTCATGTTAGTCGAAATACTACCCAAGAAGTCTTAGACTTAGATGAGAGGGTTCTAATGGCAAAGTAGGCTTCTACACTATTTAACCATCTCTCAACCTCCTCCCCATTTCCTTTGCCATCGAACTTGGCTATATCTATCTTTCGCATATCCCTATCTAACTCAGAGCCTACTTGTCGCCTTTCGGGGTCAATAGATGTCTCCTCCTCAGTGGTTACCATTTCCTTTCCCTTGGATAGGTTTTCTATTATTTTTTATTGTTGGGAGATCATCTCTTGCTACTAAGTTAGTTGGGCTTTCTATTGTTCCATGTGCTCCAACATTTGAGCTTTCTATTGAGCCATGTGTTCGGCCATTTGGGTTCTTTGTTGCTCCATTTGTTCTTTTTGTTCATTCATTTGATCTCGCATTAATTGCATCATTCGGATCAATTTATCCTCTCTTAGGGCAAGTTCTTTTTCCCTCCTAACTACCCGAGGGGGTTCTATGGTTCCTCCCATGTCCTCGATCCTCCCAACCTTCTTGAGAACCCTTCTGGGATTTTTGGTTAGCCCTTCCCGTTGTACCATCGCAGATCTCTTTGAGGAGCTAGCCATGGCCTGAGAAAGAAAAAGGAGCCCAATCAATTCTTAGATATTCAAGTCATCTATCATTAAGTTAGATAATTTATTTATTTTAAAATAGTTCGCAACCTTTGGCTCTGATACCAAATGTAACACCCCAGGTCACAACCACCTGGTTGTCTATTCTCCCCAAGTCACAACCACTTGGGAGTCATAATTTTTTTTTTTTATTCCTTATTTTAACTTATCCATTTCTTTTGCTAGTTTGAGCATGTTAATATTATCTTCATGAGTGCCATTCCACTATAGTCAGAATACCCATGAGATCAAGATTTGGCTAGGTCCTACTTAGTTGCCCTTTGGAACTTCACTCTCCTCCCGAGGTCCTAAGTCCAGGCAGTGGGTTTCTTTTATCCTCTAGGGCCCATTTCACCTAGAGGTGTGACGCTTACATTCCCGTGTCTTATAGGATTGGCTAGTCTTTAGGCCTTTTGCCCTGTAAGGCTTAGCGCATGCATGCTCGAGCTAGACGATCAACCACTTGCCTTGGAGCATCGTCTAAGGTTTTACCAATACCCTAGTAACCACCCGACGTTTTGTGTTGATTAACCAACATGATGTCCCATACCATCATGTTATCGGTATTACCTAGTCAACACATTTCGTCGCTCAATCACTAGCAGGGATAACCTAGAAGGGATGCCCATACAACCCTTCGTTACCTCTCGTTATGACCTTCCCATCAGAAATGCGGTTAGAGCCCTAAACCATGATGATTACCTCCCTGCATCATCATTAATTTTATTTCCATGAGGGTTGCCTACCCGCAACATCACTGAGATTATCTCTCCACAATCTCGAGGATTACCTTCCCACTTTCGGAGGTATATTAACAAGGTTCATCTAGGGTTAACGGAATATGGTTGATGTTTGTTCATAATGTTACGAAGGGATTATTAAGGTATATTCAAAATTTCTCAGGTTTCGCTAACTTGATTAATTCATGTTACCCATATCAGAAGAAAACCAAGGCTTAACACCCATAATAATGTTTCCAATAATTTCCTCTATATCCATGTTAAGCATATAAATAAATGACTTCTTAATTTGAAAGCATAAAGACATAACCTCTCTATCTTTTGATACATAAAGACGAATGTCAATTTCTTCTCTTCATCTAAAAGAAATAATCATTTTCCTTAAACAATTTCCCTTATCTTAAAAACATAAGATCTATTGACATCACTATACATAAAACCAAGCAAATGTCATCCCTTTTCCAATTTCAAAGAAAAACATATAACTTTTTCAAAAGTATAACAACATACAATTTCTGACAAATATCATTTTCTATTTAATTTTTCTTTTGTTTTAAAACATTTCCCATGATCCATTATCCTAAGGACATTTCTCATTTATCATTAAGACATAAATCAAATAATATCCATCTCTCATAGTCTTTTTACATAAACCATATAACTATTTACCCTTTTTATTTGAATGCATAAAGACAAGTATCATATTATGATAGCATAAAGACAAATAATGTTTTCCTCTCATTTTCAAATATAAATTCTAATGATATCTTTCCTGATCACTGACATATGAAACCCATTAACAATTACGTAAAGGAGAGCACTGCTAATTAATTCCAGATCAACATAGAATTTTCAATAAATTCAAAACATCATGATATACCTCTGTTTAAGGTGCCCTATGATGAAATTTTTGACTTCCAACACTTCCATATTTACTCAGACTAACATCGACGCGCGACATCCCAGTTTTCAACTACTATTAATAAATATTATGCATCAAATTTAAGACACGGATATCTAGAGGTTGGTGTGATCCCGGATATCACAAGCATATGAGGTCAAACACTGCATACGACACGCCATAATAAAGTTCACCATCTAATGGAATCGTGATTAAGGCTTTCAACTAAGTGCCATCCTTTGGATGAAGAGATAATCGATTGGCCATATCAAAAAAGACATCTGACATAATTCGACGGTTAATGAATATTAGGAACTTATGGTGACACCCAGACGGGTCCAAAGGTCGAGGAGATCTTGAAGGTGAGGGAAGCTACAAATTTCTTAATAATGTTGCACCTTAAAGACACTTAAGAATTCAATTTGCTTACTTCCAAGCATCTCCGAAACACAGTCCTATTATAAGGGCTTCAACACAGATTTATAGAGAATGATTTGGGTGCTGCTACCACATAATGTTTTTCTACTTAATACCAAGGGATTGGATCATAACAATATAATGTTTATGGTGCAGAGTTTAGAAACCCATACAGGCTACATCCATGCTTTTCTTGGAAGAAAATAATACTGAATCAACCTAGGGAACTTAATGATTAACCACCGGTGACATCCGTAGGATTTGAGGGCGTAATCAAAAGATTTAATAATTATATTAATGCCAATTCCTAAATTGCAATCTTCAGATGACAAACTTAGGTCTTTAAACAAATATATCCAGTAGACTTATGGTGGAATTAATCACTGTCCCAATCTATTTTGTTTAATACATGAACAAAGGCCATAATTTTAATAGTGGCATTATTTTACTAGTTATCCCAAAATTCAATCTGTTATTATAGGCAAATAAAGGGGTCAAAAACTATTTACGTTCATATGCTTTTTAATACTGAAATTGGCATTCTAAAATTGCATCAAGAGTACCAACGGGTTCACTCCTAAGTTTAAAAGCAAAGTCAGAATCATGGTACATAAAATTTAGTTAAGTAACAACGAAGGTAAGGTCACCAAAACACATAGATCTCCACTTATCAAAACCCAGCAACACAACCAATAACAAAATACAAAATAGATAACAACGTATCCATGTATAAAATATGTAACTCCAGGAGTACATAACCAAATATAGAATACTTTTTTTTTTTTAACATCCATACTAAAGAAAGTCGCTCTTCGACATGGTGGCAATAAATATACATGATTACAACACCACACAGGCTATGATTTTTATAATTATGGAAACCATAACACCATCTCTCTTTTAAAAAAAATACAGAAGATATCAAATTGAGACAAAGCCTTCGGCTATTCACATAACAATATACAGGAGATAGCCATTCATATATTGGCTTATGTCAATTAAAAAGACATTGAATTAAAATTGTGCACCATGAAAAGCTTAATGGCCATGGTGGCGTCACTGTTGAATGCCTACTTCAAGTACCAGATCTACCTTCATCCAGTTAGAGCTAGGGTTTAAAATTTCAAGACCATGGGATCAGAGCGGCCAACTACCATGAATGCATGCTACCCTATATGCACTCACATTCAAAATCCATGCAGACAGAAAAATCATTTCATACAGGAATACATTCTATAGAAAAGAAAGGATGAATACAGAAGCTATACCAAACTTTTCCATTCCAATCACAACACACTAAATTATGGAGGCACACCAGAATTATTTCCATCTCCTCATTTCAACACCCAGTGCCACACTCACCCGTAGCACCCACAATTTGAGAGAAAAATTTGTGTTACAAGAAATGTATAGGCATCCATAAAATACACAGGAAATATTCTTTATCCCATTACTGTTAAAATGCACCCATAATCACACCAAAACATCTACAACCATGCAATAAATATTCACAATGAAAGAGACCCATTACAAAATCGTATTATTAGGGTTACAATGAAGTGGGAAGCTCAGCCAGATAATTTTTGGTTAAATTTTTCTTAATGGGTAATCAAGACAATGCCCTTAATACTGATAAATCCCTTAATTTTAAACTCAGCAGTAGTTCTATTGCAAGAGAAAACACAGACAACATTCAGAGAAGATCCCATAACAAATTTCGTACTTTGTTCCTAATAAAAATTTCCCACCATTGTATTAAACCCTCTTATGTTAAATTTTTAAGATTGTTTTCAGAAGGAGTCGACCTGACCTGGTGCATCGTCCACCTTAACCCTTCAGTCTTACCGCCGGTTCTTGCACCCTTGCTTTTCCCCCTTTCCAAACAAGGTTACTTCTCTTTAAATAAAGAACGAGAGCAATTCAGAGAGGTGCCACTTGTGAAACACACGCTTCCTCCCTGCCACGTGTGTCGATTTAATTTTATCCGCCTAATTAGGGTATGGGTTGACTTAAGGTTTCCCACAGTCTTATTATATGATGCGCTCTATTTCATGGTTTATAATAGGTTGACCTTAGGTTTAGCTCTAGTTCATGGTTTATAATAGGTTGACCTTAGGTTTAGCTCTAGTTCATGGTTTATAATATTGATTATAATTATTTTTAATTAGTGCTTATTATTATCATTTTAAATAATATAATAATATTATTATTATTATTATTATTATTATTTTATCACCATCCCTTTTATGATTATAACAATTACTACCATTATTTTTTTGTCACCTCTCCCTTAGACATTTTATTATTATTATTATTGTGTATATATATTTCTATATATATAATATATTCTTGAACTATTAAACATGATAAAAATTTTACAAATCATACACAAAATCCTAATATGCAGCTACGTGGATGCAATCTACATGGACCGCTGGTGGAAGGATTGCCAGAAGGGATTTTAATACCCTATCATAGGCAAAAACTCCGCCACTCATCACATCCCAACTTACCTTTCCCCGGATACCCATTGCTCGTAGATCGAGGAAGATACCAACGCTTTAGTGATGCTCCCCGCCAGCACATGCATCTGTTCCTGCATCCACAGATTGATTAGCAACACCATGATCTTGTAGATAAAAAGACAAGAGCTATAATTAGGAGGGTTGTTACCTCGGGATAAGACCATTTTTTACTTTTCTTTCCCAAACAGTATTATCCAATATAATAAATGGTGATAACCAAAGCAATGCATAAATCATCACACATAATAGAGACACCAATTTTACGTGGTTCACACAATGTGGGCTACTCCACGGAGAAAATATTTCACTAAAATTTTCTCAATCAATCTCTTGGGAATCCTTTCCCTATTGCAATATTTATGGACTTAGTCCAAAGGAGACACTAATACCCTAATAATTTTCATGTATCTCTATCCACAAGAGAACTCCTTTCTCCTTAGCTCTGACTGGTGATCTTCTAGAAGAACTGTTGCCCCCACTAATCTAGCTAAATGGATATCTATCCACTGAAGACACATGTCTTCACTGCCCTAGCTAATGGATCTCTATCCACTGGATACTGTCATCCTTTATACTTTATTACCTTCAAAGATCTATCTAAATTTTGTAATAAACATAGTCCTTCGATCTAGCACAAATTTGCTCAATCTCTGTCTCTGGTCTGGCACAAACCTGTCTTTAAATTTGCACCAAACTCTATCCTCTGATCTGCACTAAACTCAATCCTTCGGTTTGCAGAAATCTATCCTTAATATCTTTTCTCTGATCTGCACTAAATAGTCCTTCAATCTAGCACAAAATCTATCCTCGATCTCTGTCCTCAAGCCTTAACACAAAGCTTAAATCAATCTCAAATCAAATCTGCTAGATCTTCCCAAAAACTTAACTCAAGGTTTGAATAAATCAATCCATCAACTCTGCTCACAAGTCTTCTCAAAGATTTGTATCAATTCTACTTTGTAAGCTTCCATAACAACTCACACTAATCTGTCCACAAGTCCTCTCTAGAACTTGTACAAATCTGCTCAAAAAGTCCTCACTGGAACTTGTCCAAATATGCTCAATAAGTCCTCAATAGAACTTATTCAATCTGTTCTCAATCTGTATTGTAAGCTTCCACAAAAGCTCACACAAATCCATCCACAAGTTTTCTCAAATACTTACCTCAAATATGCTCAACAAGTCCACACTAGAACTTGTCCAATATCATAGAAACATAAAGAGAATTGTTAGAGACTCAATATGCTTCACATTCATCACAATGCTCAATCACTTTCAATCACTCTTTTTACCACAAAAACATATAGAGAATTGTTAGAGACTCAATATGCTTCACATTCACCACAATGCTCAATCACTTTCAATCACTATTTTTATTATAAAAACATATAGAGAATTGTTAGAGACTCAATATGCTTCACACTCACAAAACTCACAATTACTTTTAATCTCTTTTTTATTACATAAACATATAGAGAATTGTTAGACTCAATATGTTTCACATTCATCAACACTCAACCTCTTTCTCAAATCAATTCAGAATATAGAACAATTTATTTCACAAAACTTGAACTATCACATCAACACATCCACTTGACTAGGCTCAATCAACTCTACTCAACCAATCACTCAATGAAATAATCCTTGCTCACAAATCCTAGTACAAACATATGAACACTCACTTCAAATGTTTCCAACAATGCTTATCAATCAATCTCACATAACAATGATATTCATGTTCTTTTCAAACCCTAGTTCAAGTTCCTCACTTAATCATTTCAACAACAATGCTTCTAAAATAAGGTTTTATCAACAACTCTTTATTCCAGAAAACCTTGAAGCATTAATTCTAAACACACTTAACAATGCTTACCAAACAATCATTTTTCCCTTCAGCTTTTGCATTCATAACTTTCAAAAAAAACTCACTAGGAAGATGTGCCCATACCTTTTGTTTGATGTATAAGTACCCTTGGAAAACCTATCTAAATCACAATTTCCTTCTTTCCAATTTCAATGGTTAGATGACAAAATCTCACTCTTAACACTTTCTCAAATATTCCTTAGACACAAAAATACTCAAAGCTCAACTATGCCTTATTGCTCCCAACCATCAAATCATACATGAAAATAATAATTCCTTAAATACACCTTATAAACTCCAACTTAAAATAATATCCACAATACTTCAAACAATATTCCTAAGATCACTTTTACAATTTTGATTATTTTTCAACACTCAATGATAAATAAAAACAAACCCTTATGTCTCCCAACTTTACTACTAAATAAATTAAATTTCAAAATGAACAACCCCTTATATCTCCTAACTTACAATTATACCAAAAATAAGAATTACTAGAACATACCTTATAGTTTCAAAAGCCGATGCTGTGAACCCTCATAAAAAATAAGAATTATGTTATGTGCCTCAAAAAACTTTATACTACTTTTTACGCGAATCAAACTCGCATCACCGTTTGTCTATTCATCTTAGCCTTGGCTAGGTAGCCACATAGGCTACGCGTCCACTTAGTTTCCAGAAGGCACACTCCCTCCTCTATTACCGCCTAAAAATACGAACAACAAAAATCAATCGCAAAACCCTGAGCGACGGGTTTTGAACTCGGGTTTCTTTTTCTGCTATGCAATAGCAGATTGAGACTGAATAAGAAAAATCTATATTTTATCTTTATTATCCTCGGGAAATGCAAAAACCCTGCATCACCAGATTATCTCCTGGTACTTCGTGCTCGATTTCCATGTCATTCAAAATGTGCCTAAGCCACTTCTCCATTGCGGTTAAAATCTGAATTCGTGCTCTTAAAATAGAATACAATTTATTGATCATGGTACACACTTCAATCCTTAACCCATGTCCTTAAATATATGATGGGGCTTATATTTTTAAAACCGTCGGAATTATGTTAATAACATGAGGTGCCTTCTTTTATCAAGGGGACGTCAGCGATGATGTTACTTCATGCTCGTTCGGGGGTGACATTGTTGGGATGTATGTTACTGGCTGGCCCACTATAAGATTTAAAATAAATATTTTAGATTTTTAAACCACCAACACTTTTAAGAATGGTGTCCATATTTAAAAAATATTTAATATTAAATTATTTAAATCTTAAATTTAAATAATTTAAATATTAAATAATTTAAATCATTTAAGTCACATAACTTTGGGCATTTAATATTATAATAAAATATTATAATATTATTTTTCTTAGGTCATACAATTGCTCTTAAAACCACATCTGACCACCTAGAAGCCATTTGACTTTTGCACTTGATTACGGAACTTGAAACTACTACTGCACACTGAAACTACCACTCAATGATGTTGAAAGCTTAACATCAATGACCACTCACTCTTGACATCAATTATAACTCATCTACTCAAAATTTCCAACACCTTGTCATTCTAATCTCTTTAGAATGAATAAAACGTGGAGATAATGGAAACTGTTGAGATGATTTAATTACGGCACTGGTAGATTCATTGGATGTAATCGATCAATTAAGTTGGGAAATGAAGCAAGACTTCATAGTTATTGGCTAGAAAATCTTATTTTTTCGAAGCTATATTATTGATTGTGTGGGAAGTTCACATCCTGTGGATGTTCCACTTATGTAATGAGTGTGTGAACATTGATAACTTCAGTAGTGATAATTTTACTTGATTGAAATCATGTAACGGTAGAAAAGTTGTAAATTGAGTTGTTTTGATAATAAAATTGATGATGCTATTGGTCTTAATTGTTGTGTGGAGTTAATATGTGCTTATGATATAGTATGGTCTATTGTAGAATAATTGAACCATTTTTGAGAATCGTGGGTGTCATCAGACGGATTTCCAAAGAGTACTTCAATATATTATATAATATAAAACAATTGTTAATAATATTTTAAGCTTGTGGTGTTACGGGTTACACTTGGTAGTAATAACAAAATGAAAATATTATATTTGTTCTTAATTGATGCCTCAAAAGGGCAAAGGGAATTAAAAAATCAAGTCTTGTATTTATCGGTTCTTGTCCACTTCTCAATAATAAAACCTTGAGAGTTATGTGGGGTTGATAAATACTTTAGAAAAGAAATGTATCTTCTAAGTTAGTATAACGATGTATTCTTTAGATTATCTAAGAGAAAACAAAAAGAACTATATGAAAGATATACTTGGCTAAGCCTAGGTCTAAACCATGCATAACTCTAACTATTTGATGTGAGATAACTTTGTAAAATAAAACATTAGGAGAGCAAGTATCTCTCGTATAGTTATAGAGTGAGAAATAATTACTAGATCAAGAAGTTGGTCTAGATTTTATATTTTGTTCTTAGTGCTCCTGCACTAAGGGAATTGTGTAGTGAGTAGAGATTAGTGTTTGTCCTTAGTACTAATACACTAAATGAATGGTGTAGCGAGTAGAGATTAGGGCTTCATATTTCAAAATAACGAAAGAGAAATTCCACTTTAGCTTGCGATGAGTGACCAAGGAAGTTGGAGTGAGAGTGGTATGTAACTAGTATTTTCCACAGGCTGACATGTGGAGAAGAAGTGATGGTTGCACTCAAAATACAAGACAAGAATTGTAGCTATAGTTGCATAAGTTGAGATGAAAAAGTAAAAGATCACTAGAGATTCTATAAGTGAACTATAGAGTTAGAAACTCATCCCAACATTAGAAAAAGAAAAAAAACTTGGTTAGACTTAGATCATTTGAGTTGAGAAAATTGGGTTGTGACACCTCCGCGCAATGGATGCAAATAATTCACCCTTGAATCCTTTAAACTTGCTACAAATATTTTTATATTTTCAATTAACCTAAGAGTAATGATATTCTCATGGGGTGTAATTTATATTAGCTTCGGCTGGTTATATTCCTCTAAATGATATAAATAGGCACATACTTCATTTTTTATTCGCTAATTATTAGACACCCACACAAACCTTTCAGAAAAAAATATTAAACCAGGCTCATGAATTCATTAGTTGGTTTGTATTAATTAAAATTGTCATACCTTCTACGTTGCTCTTAGATAATAAGTTTAAAAGGAATATGTCGTTGTTTATTAAATATAATTGTTAATTACTTTATAATTAACCTTACTTTATAAGCTTCATTCAAAAGTCTTATGCTTGTTTGCACTGCGAAGATTAATATTATCTATTTTCCAACCCAATATCCAATTATAGATTAGGGTAGTGGCATAATGAAATATTAGACTAGTCACTGAAAAATTAAGTCTTACTCCTTAAACAAAATGTTGACTTCTTTCTATAAACGTAGAAGTGATAAGCATTTCTTTATATTTTTAATACATGAGAATTTTGGATAAAATAGATCCACTGAACGTATAAGTGTTAGCGTAGGAAACACTTTAATGGTTTAATCATTGCTTTAAAGATTTAGTGTTATAAGTGTATCATGAATTGAAATTCAGGTTAAAATTATATTAGACTAAAGAGTTTTTTAAAAAAAATATTGTCTTTCTTTTAGTCAATGGATATTGAAAATTAAATTTAAATATATTATATTAAAAGTTGTTTAGGTCCTAATTAATGACTATTGTTTTAGAATTCAAATATTTTGTTTCATCAAGTTATGTATATGATGTTGAAAATTATAGTTTACTCTTCTCTTAGTTTATGATTAGGATTAGTTTCCATTTATGAAAAGCTAATGTTAATATTAAATTGCTTGCTTTATTTTAAAATTACATTATTTATGGAAGATTTAATTTATGCAATGTAATTTCTATTTTTAATTTAAATGAAAGGGATTAAAGTCCTAAGAAAACATGGAAAAATCACACACCAATAAACAATTACTCATCCCTTGAACCTAGTATTGGATCATCAAGAATGATGAAAGATGTTGGCGGCCGATGAGACAATTCAGCCAAAGATCATTTACTAAACCTAAATCTAAATTACTCTTGAATTTTGTTTTACAATAGCTCCTACAGTGAAAAAGTATTTATAAAAAATTTTGTCTTGAAAAGTAAAATCATAGGGTTTGCCTCTCCCGATCAGTGAAGTAAGTAATTTGTTATATTTTAAAAAAATTAGACTAACTTATGATAATTACGATTATGGATGCACAATTATGATTTGTATTTTTTATGTAGAGCATAAATTAGATAGTAATAATAAAAGTGAGTTTCAAAGCTTCTTTACTTGTTTAGAGTTTCAAAGTTTCTTTATTTGTATAGAGTAAGTGTAGCGAATGCTACATTAAAATGAAATATCTTTTTTTTGGTACTCTATTCATATAAATTGAATGTATTATGATATCTTCTTAAGTTAGATATCCTAAAAATTACACCAAACTCATCATGGAAGATGAATTTTCAAGGTCTTGTCATAAAACACCCAATACCGGTGATTGTGGGAAGGGCAATCATTGTGAATTCATAATATACCCAATATTGGTGATTGCAGGAAGAACAATCACTATGAATCTTAATACAACCAAATCATTAATTGCGATAAGGGAAATCATTGAGGCTTATAAGATATCCAACATCGATAATTTAGAAAGAACAATTACTATGATTCAAGAGCGATCATTTTATAGCAAATCAATTTAGGCTAGGAGTTCCTTTTACCAAGAACAAGTGATGAGGGGTGGTATGGGATGTCACCTCTAGGTTGTTGTGTGAGTAGTACAATGAGGGGTCCCTTGCTCATTGTATGATTGGGAGATAACTAGTAGGATACCAGTACTAGAAGGTATATAACAATATATCGATGCTAGTAGACTCAATGACGAGTTGGTATAGGATAAATCCCTATTAATTGTGTTATGAGAAGAGATACTTGGACCTGAGCCAAGGTAATGGTGGGACTTAGTTGACTCTAGGGAAGGTGGACTCTCAAGTTGGCACAAGGTATACTTACACTATCCCTTTGCATGTTTAAGATCCAGGATTAGGCCAAATGAACCTAAGTCCTTCATGCTAAGGGATGGAAAAATTATGCATACACCCTCTAGGTGTTATGGGCCCTAGAGGATAACCCTAGCCATGAATTTAGGTTATTAGGGAGAGAGCATAGGTTCATAAAAATGCACCTTTTCCATGGGATCTAGCTAATCTCGATCACTTGGGAGATCATATGCAATAGTCAATATTCCTAAATGTAGGATTTTTTATGCCTCGTACTAATAAAACGTTGGGTGGCCTTCAAAACTTTCACTTATGTCATGTCTAGATCTTGACACCAATCAAAATTTTCACTTTGTGATTTTAGTGTGCAAGACTTGAATGGACAATCAGGTGTGTTAGATATGGGTTGTTACAATCTACAAATTGTTGATGGGTGATGTTATTGATGTTATTACTAACCGTAAGTTCACTTATAAACCCATATTTGTAAGCATTCTTTAAGTTCCTACTCAAAACCTCTACCATAATAATGAAAAATAAGGAGATAGAGGATCTCCTTGTCTAAGGTCTCTCTTGGCTTTAAAATATTATGTTACTAACCTATTGACCAACACTGAATAAGAAACTGTAGAGACACTATTTAATCCATCTAACCCATTTTTCTCGAAACCAAAATTTTCTAAAATTGCAAAAAAAAATCCCATTTAACCCTATCATAGGCTTTACTCATGTCAAGTTTTAAAGTCATCTCTTTTCTTGAAGTTGTTGAATGTATAACTTCATGAGATACTATGATCCCATCCAAAATTTATCTCCATTTCACAAATCCTCCTTGCTCTTCTAAAATGATTTTGTTTAACAATGGCCTTAATCTATTCACCATCACTTTGGAGATAATATTATATGCCATATTACATAGGATTATGGGTCTAAATGAATCAAACAATTTAGCATCCTTCTTTTTTGGAATTAGGGTAAGATATGTTGCATTTATTTTATAAGGTATGTATTGTTTTACCTTTCCACTACCACCAATAAAGAATCCTTCACTATATCTCAATTATGTTGGTAAAAGCTACAGAGAGCCCTTTGGACCTAGGGATTTATCCTTATTAAAAGGTAAAATATCTAAATGAACTTCTTCTAGAGTAATAGGATCCACCAGTTTCCTATTATATTCATTCATTATATCTAAAGGAACATCTTGAAGAAGTTTATCATTAAGAACTTTGGTCTCCTCTGAACCTAGAATATTTTTCTAAAAATACTTTGCCTCTTTTCTAATTTCACTCTGATATTCAATCCAAACCATTTCTATTGATTTAATTCTACTAATTATGGAAGTTGATCTTGAGAATACTCCACCACTGTGTTATAGGTACAACCATTCAGTGCAACCAAAAAATTTCTAATTTGCAAATCAGATTGGGTAATTATGATTTGAAGGATGAATTTTATGTTGTTAACATCGGGGATACCCATATGATTTTAGGAATGCAATGGTTATTGTATGCTAAAAATGTCCACAAACTTGAGAATTTTTTTGAAAATTCTGTCTAAGTCATGAAGTTCTCATTCCGCACACTTTGCAGTGTATTTTGGAGTGGATCTTCAACAAAAGCCATGAGTTCACTTAAAACTTGGTAAATTTTTGCACTTGGAGTGATTCTATAAGTTTTCTCATATTATTGGCTCCGAACTGGCGATGCATCCTAAATTCGCAAATTTTTTTGGAGAAGGATGATGTCAGTAGAAAATAAGTGCGGATTGACGACCGCTTGATATTTTGAATACCCTACAAGCGGATAAGTGTTGCAAGGTATGATTCTAGAGAATGCATAGAATATTTTTACCTAAAATAGTGACAAGGCAGAATGCTATGCACATAGTATATGTGGATCCATGATGAAATATATTTTGACTAACTCTTTTTCGGAATGGTGACATGCAGTGTTTTACTCTGAAGGCAATGCAAAATGGATGAAGGGTCGATTTACATTGTAATATGTCTAAAATGATGGTCGTACATCGATGCACTTGCTCAAATCAGAATGGAATCCGCAAAAGTTTTGAAGAACAAATGACATCATCAACTTTTTTGTGCAAATTGGTGAATGCTTTGCAAACAATAAAGAAACATAAAGGACAAAAAGCGGATTCAGTCTTGCTTAACTTCCAAAGCACTTAAAGCCGAATTGGCATTCCATAGTTTCTGAAGAAGGAAGGATGACATCATCAATTTTTAAGAGCATAATGGTGCTGAGTTCTCCCTACCATTATACCAAGCTTATATCAAAATAGATCGTAGCCATATGATTAGGGAGATCAATAGTGGAGATTGTGCTCAAGAATCTATAGTATATAAAGACATTTCTTCACTAAAGTTGTAACAGTCAATTGGAGGAGAAAGCTGAAGCATCGAGGGTTTTAAGAAGATATAACCAAAAAATGGTTATAGATCAATGATGGCAGAAGGCTTCCAAGAAGGATCAGCGATGTATATGTAATCTCCAATGACTAGAACTCCAGTTAGCATCAATGATCAGCAAGTTGCAAAGGTATCGAGCTGCCATGGTGGTCCACTTGTAGTAGGTTTCCTAGAGGATGTACCAGTAAGAGAATACTAGCAAGAACTCTCTGATGCACTATCAAATTTTAATCTTTGTAATGTTCCTTATTATTTTAATTTTGCAAAACTATAAGTAGATGTCGAACCCTCATTTTTAAAGGGTCGGCTCTAGCATGTTTGCCTGTACTACTGTAAATTTTCCCAAGGACTAATGAAAGGAGCATTGCATTGATCTTCGCCTCAAATATTATGTATTCATATTTGATATCAGAGGTTTGAATTCTTTAGTTGCATTTTTGTGAATACTTAAATGGTTAGTTTGTATCTAATTAATGTATTACTAGCTATTAGGGTAATTGGAATATGCTTTTGGATTTGATATTTATTGATAGGGAGTATATTTCTATAAAATCTAGATAGTGGTGAATTCTATTATTTGGATTATCATTGTTTGGATATTGAAATTGTTGTCTGCAATATTTCTCTATTGTTAGTTAATAAATAGAGATACATTTGATTTGAGATAATTTTGATATGAGTAATGTGTCTTTATGTCATTTTTTTGGAGCGTTTTGTTGTAGTGAAATGTTGTTAGCCTATCTGTCCACTATTGTTCACATCTCTCAAACCCTAACCTTTTCTTGCCTTAATCTCCAAAACCTAAGTGAGCATAATTGTGTCAACACCCTGTTTGAATTGACAAGGAACTAGCTTACTCTGGAGGTTGGATCAGAAACTATCGAGTGCAAGCCTGGGTAGAAAGTATGAAGAGATAAAATTGTAGTATTGAGTAAAACTTGATGCAATTCAGTACCCAATAGTTTTTGGCATGCCCGATGGGACCAGTTCACAAGGAACACAAAAATCCATCATATGAGTTATTGTTTATCTCAACCCGAAGGAATCAAGATTTGGTGAATTGTATTGACCTTATAAGCGGAGAAGAGCAAGTTCACCTGGCGACTCCCTGGTCCTTAAACCCATAAAATGAATTATCCCTATAAACCAGTGTCCTTTCATGTATACCAAGTCCTTCAAAAGGAATAAACCTGACTCCTATTTTTATTGTAAATTACCTTATAAAGGGTCTATGGTTATCAAAAGTTTGAATCAAGACTTCCTCTTGGAAGAGGAGCTTTATGAAGAAAACCCTACAGTTAACCCAATAGTCCCTCTGATAGGATCTGCACCTAGAAATATGGTACAAAATGTGGCCCCTAATCAGCCATTACATAAATATCCTAGCTGGAATACAACTGGTCCCTTGATATTAGCCCAAATGAATGCCATCCCCTAGGTTGTATCTAAAGCTATCCCCACCTATGATGGATCAGGGAAGACAACTTATGAGCATTGTCAAGATATTTTGAATCTGGCAACAATCCACAATATAAAAGAGGAGGATATTATTGTAAGAATTCTAGCCCTATCCTTCAGAGGAAATATATTACATTGGTTTAGAACCCTGGAAGATAACACTATCACTTCATGGCAAGCCTTAGCCGAGCCATTTATAGAAGAATTTAATGAATCTATTGATCCTTTATCCATTCTTAACTAGTTTACATCCATGCAGAAAACTCAGCAAGAAATAGTCTCATATTTGAATTTGAGTTTTAGCAGAACATCGAAGAGGATACCTCCCAAAGATAGGCCAGCTACATGTTTGGCATACATGTATTATATCCGAGCTAGTATTACAAACATAGCAATCTGGAGTAGAAACCTTCCCCAAAGTTTATAATGCAACATTTCATACTGAGAACATCCTAATTAATGTGGGAAGACTCCCCCCAAAACTATGCTAGCTTATAACACATAAACCACTAGCAGCCAAAGTTAAACTGCAAACCCTTCTTACATGGATCCCATTTCTTTATCATCTTCATCTTCGTAAATGAATGCAATTCCTTAGTCGAAGCCAACATCCTCTACAACTCCTTTTCCTCCCATTCCTTCTCAACCATCTTAGGAGTTTTTTGCTATTCTTGATATACAAAATACTTAGAAAACTCTGAGTAATAGAATAAATTCAATGTAAAAGAGAGACCAATAAAGGATACAATAGAGGAGGTTTCCATATGTGAATAAAGATCAGAGACCTAGTCTTGGTAACAACATTGGGGTCAGAGTGAATGCAGCATATGAAGAGTCAAAATGTTCTTCAGATACTACTCTTGCTAATATTTGGTTTTTAGTATGCAATGATCCCCATGACTCTTAGTATTGTATTATGTACCAACACCATGTACAACAAACTATGGATCAAGCCGAAAGAAATCAAAAGGGAAGAGTAAACATGTTATGGCAGCCTGATCAAATCATGGTTGGAAAAGAGTTGGATGAAGAAAGCCCAATTGTGGTTATGACAATGTCTAGAAAGAAAGCCTTACAAGTGGATCCCCAAAAAATAGGCCAATTCCAAGTCCCTTCTAAAAAAAGAACTGATTTTCTTCCTCAGAACAGTGATACCTTCCCCATACCTCAAGCTAAAAGTAATGAGAGGACAGACAGTCTTCCGAGGAGGCCGGATAAGGAAACTGAAAGAGACCAAATAAAATCTAAATATGAGGCTCAATAAAGGCTCATATTCCCCTCTATTACCAAAATATAGAGAGTAGAAGCCACTCAACAGTATAAAAGGAGATATGGTGAGCCAGAAGGAAGGCCTGAAAGACCTCCCCTGACTAAATTTGATTATAATATTATTGAAGAGATGAAAATGATTCCATCAAAAGCCAGCTTGTATGACACTCTGTTTATTCCTGGACAGATCGATCTACTTAAGGCTTCCCTCAACAAATATCTACAAAATAGACATGCCACTACAATCCTTAGTATGCCATCATAAAAAAAAGAAATTTCACCTATTGTTTTAAAGAATAAGCCCCCTCATTTCTATATATCCCTGAGGATGGAAGGTTGGGTAGTCCGAAATTGTATGATTGATTCAGGAGCATCAACTACAGTTATGCCTAAAGCAATCTATGAAGAAATGGGTATGGAGTATACTCGATCTTGTCCTGGAGTATTACAATTATATGGGACACCTGTTAAGACATTTGGAGTCATAAAAGACGTATTGATGAGGCTGCATAGAGCCTATGACGTGACAATAGTATAAGAAATAGTTGTGGTTGATCTAGAACCCTACTTTAGATTATGCCTTTCAAGGGAGTTTACTGCAAAACTAGGTGGATGTATGTACATGGATTATTCTAGTATGGTAATTCCTTTCAAAGGAAATATAATAAGGATAACACCTAAAAAACCAATAGCTTATCACATTGAAAAGATCGAGGAAGACATGTGCAATATTAATCCCTTGGAAGAATTTGAGCTAGTGGAAAACATTGAGGAATTGGATATTGAGGATGAGTTACCTTTCAGAGAATATTACAGTCAGTTTGAAACTGGTATGGGAACATATAGTATCTCAACTAAATTAGAGAAGAAAATCCCTACTATATCCAATCAGTACTTGAGAGAAAAGGAAACATGGATCATGCATTTTGATGGTGCTAAATGCAAAAATGGTGTAGGAGCTGGTGTGGTTTTACAGTCCCAATCAGAAGGGACAAAGAATTTTGCTGACAGACTGAAATGGTCATGTACTAATAATGTTGTAGAATATGAGGCCTTGTGTCTCGGATTGATTCAAACAAAAAGCATGGGCATTAATATTTTGAACATGTATGGCGATTCTGAGTTAATTTTTCATCAGGTAAGAAACATGTGTAGCAGTAAGCACCATTACCTAAAATTTTATAACAGGGTATGGGATCTGATAGAATCCTTTGATGCCCTACATTTAAATTTTATTCCCAAAGAAAAGAACACTCTAGCCAATTCCTTAGAAACAAAGGGGTCTAACTTCAACCCTTCTGTAGACTATAGGATCAAGAAGGCCAAGGGAATCAAAATGATTTTCAGACCCGCAGTACTAGACAAGTAGATTTTCTAGCAAGTTTTTGAAAGTGATGAATAGATAATTGAATTTCTGGTAAGAGAAGCATGTCTCTTTACTATTCAAGAAGATAATCTAGAAGAAATTTATCAACAAGACGTGATTAAACTAAGGAACAACCACATCCCTAGATGATTGGTCACCCTAGCTTATTTGACAATGAAGACAGGAAAAAGACCAAAACCATGAAATTCAGTGAAAAAATTTATAAAGAAGTTGAAGTTGGTATTGAAAATAAGCTCAATGTTGGGATTAAATGTTCACCAGAGGAATATAAAGACATCAAAGCCTTATGCTTAAAATACCAAGATATTGTGGCTTGATCATATGAAGACATCAAGGTATATGACAAGAAGGTTATCCAACATACTATTGAGTTAGAGCCCGATGTGAAGCCTTTTAGGCAGAAGAAAAGACCCATGAATCCAAGGATCGATGCCATCATGAGAGAGGAACTCAAAAAGTTATTAAAGGCTAAGAAAATATACCCAATAAAACATTCTACCTAGGTAGCTAACTTGGTACCCATAAGAAAAATAATGGTGATATACGCTTGTGTGTAGATTTCAGAAATATTAACCAAGCATCCCTCAAAGATCACTATCCCCTCCCATAGATTGATTAGATATTACAAATAGTGGTAGGGGCAGAGAGGTTATCATTACTGGATGGTTACTTTGGATACAATCATATTTGGGTGAAATATGAAGATCAGTATAAAACAACATTCACCACAAAATGGGGCACATATGCCTACCAGAGAATGCCTTTTGGGTTGTCCAATGTGAGGGCCACATTTCAGAGAGC
Organism: Wollemia nobilis; assembly: GCA_028583015.1. Taxonomy (NCBI): domain Eukaryota; kingdom Viridiplantae; phylum Streptophyta; class Pinopsida; order Araucariales; family Araucariaceae; genus Wollemia; species Wollemia nobilis. Next base: position 3,160,955 of record JAQPPZ010016361.1, read on the forward strand.
CATGGATTATGCCTTTGGTGCAATAATAAACAAAGTAATTATGATTTATTTGGATGATATGACTATATTTTCCCATGATAAGGAAGATCACCTATCACACCTAGAGCAAGTTTTTTCAGAAATGTGGAGAATTTGGAATTTCGCTCAATCCTAAGAAGTCATTCTTCGCGGTTCATGAAGGAAATCTGCTAGGTCATGTGGTCTCAAAATAAGGTATGGCCATAGATCTAGACAGAACCTTATGGATCTCCCTCTACCTACAAATAAGAAAGCATTACAGTATTTTTTGGGCCAAGTCAATTTTATCAGGAAATTCATTTCTAATTTTGCACAAAAAGTAAGGCCTATATCTGAGCTACTTAAGAAGAATGTTGAGTTCAAGTGGACTGAAGTTAGGAAATAATATTTTGAGATTATCAAGTAGTCCATTGCAAATGCCCTAGTGCTAGTAAATCCAAATTTCAGTAAATATTTTATCCTTTATGTGTATGAAGCTGAAGAAAGTTATGTTTCAATGCTTACCCAAAAAGATAATCAAGGTGAAGAGCATCCTATATTCTTTTGGAGCCAGACACTCCATGATTACCAGGTCAAATATAAATTTATTGAAATACAAGTGTTTGCTATGATGAAATCACTAAAGAAGTTCAGGTAGTACTTGGTATATAGTAAGACCCTAGTATATGTGGTTCATCCAGATGTGAGAAGTTTTATCCTTCAGGGTGAACTAGAAGATAAAAGAATTGGTTGGATTACTAAAACATAATAGTATGATGTAGAGATACATCCCACCAAGTTGGTAAGGAGCAGAGCCCTATGTCAAGGTCTAACATAGGCTACAGCATTAGCAAAAATGATAGCTTACCAAATGGAAGATGAAGATTAGGTGGAAGAAGCACAAACAATAGGCTCTGATTGGGTTGACCAAATGATAAGGTATTTCCAAATTAGAGTATGCCCCCTCAATAAATGCATCCCAAAGGAGGAGATATAGATTTCACGCTTTAAAATATGTATTACTACCAGAAGGCCTGTACAAAATAAATTTGGATGGAGTTCTTCTAAAGTGCTTAAAATATGATCAACAAAAGGTCATTGAAGAGTTACACAGAGGACCAGCTGGTGGACATAGCTCAAGAAGAGTTAAAAATTTGAAAATCATAAGAGTAGGCTATTATTGACCTACTATATTTACTGAATCTTTCAAGGTCACCAGATCCTGTGATAAATGTTAGAGATATGTTGGAAGGACAAGGAATGCTTCATTCCAACTCAAGCCCATACAAGTTGAAGAACCTTTTCAACAATGGGGGCTGGAATTCATAGGAGTCATCAACCCCAATTCCTCAGTAGAGCATAATTTTATCCTAACTACCATAGATTATATTACCATATGGGTAGAGGCTATTCCTACTAAGAAATTAGATCAATAGGTTGTGATCAATTTTATGGAAAATTTGATTTCAAGGTTTGGGGTTCTAGAAGCCTTGGTGAGTGACAATGGACCAGCCTTCATAGGAGCCAAGCATATTGATTTTTCCAGTAAGTATGGCATCACTCTTAAGAATACTTCAAATTATTATCCACAGGGTAATGGACTTGCAGAATATACCAACAAAAAATTGTTAAGGATTTTGAGGAAATCACTTGAAGGAAATAAAAGAAGTTGGCATTTGTTGCTAGACTAAGCTCTGTGGGCAGACAAGATTACTATGAAGAATTCCATTAATACACTAGTATATGGAAAAGAGGTAGTGTTACCCATCCATTTGGAGATTCCAGCACTTAAGCTTGTAAATACAAAAGAGAAATCAAAGGAAGATTTGGTAAAAACCAGGCTGACTCACTTACTGCAATTAGAAGAGAATAGATCTCAGGCATATGATAATTTTCAAAAGCATTCCTTAGACATCAAGGTATGGTTTGATAAGAAAGCCAGATTCAGAAAATTCCAAGTTGGAGACTCAGTCCTTAGATGGAATGTTGATAGAGCAAAGCCAGGCAAGCATGAAAAGTTTGATTCCTTTTGTTATGGTCCTTTAAAAATAGTAGAAGCTAAAGAGTCCAATGTGTTTCAGCTGGAATACCTAGAGGGGAACATACAACCCATTCCAGTGAATGGTTTTCATCTCAAGCTCTACTATGTGTAAAATATGAGCCCACTGTAACATATGTATATACATTGTATTATTATTTCCCCTTCTTTTTGCACTTTGTATTTTAGTTTCTTTATGCACTTTGTAATCAGTCTTCTTTGAAAAATCTTGGAAAAAGAAAAAACTTGCAAAAATGACTAAGTGTTGACAAAGTATCCAACAATGCTCCATTTCGCACGAATGTATGTAAATTATTCTAGAACTATGAACATTTTTGAATCTGCATAAAAATAGACTAAGATCCCTACGGATTGGTGTAAATTTTCTTATCCCGCATGAGGAAGAAAGCCAAATATCAAAATAAGCAAAGGCATCTCCAATTTGGGGACCTTTCAAAGCTAAAGAATGATGAAGCGAAACCAAAGTGATAATTTGCATGTGAAATTTGCTAAGTATCAGCAGAAAACACTGTCGACCCGTCGGGTTTCAAAAGACCAAGGGGAAGTTGAGCAATGATTTTGTGACCGTTCCATTTGGAGATACAAGAAAGATCCCTCAATCAATGCTAATAAACTCGCACTCAAACCAAAGAGTAGCCGAAGAGGCACAATGAGGTGGCAACATAGTTTGAATTTAGAATGCCACCGTTTAGCCACCAAGAGAATGAGTAGAAGTTGGGAAGTGTGCCAATGGGTATATCACACAACAGTCACATTAATGATGAAATATTCACACACTCCTAGAAATAAAAGAACCAAAATGACACACACAGAGTTCATTTGCTAACTAATTACGTCCACAAAGCAGTAAAGGGTGAAATGATACTCTAAAGTTTTCTACTGTGAATTACATAGAGAACAAAGTCTTATTGCTATCAATATGGATCCAGAGAAAGCACTCATAGAGGCACAGAAGACAAGAGCAAGGGTGCAGACTCATGTGCATCAGACCAGGTGAATCACAAACACAGTAATGAAAAGAGTAAGGAGAACTCTCCTAAGAACGAGTTTTGAATTTAGATACTTTGGAGGGAAGCCAATGCGACGATAAGGTACCATAGCTATAAAATATTTCTTGTTCTCCTATATCTGTGATTCTATGCATCATTGTCCCAAATTAGTTTCTGCTATGATCCAATTCTATGATTATGAAAATAGAGTGATAAAAACCTCTAAAGGCACTCCCCTATTCTCAATTACCAAAGAATTTTACCATGAATTATTCATCGTAGGAGTAGGACCCCCTTCAAAACCTAGGCCATTTAACATAACAGAGCTAGCAAGGGCATATACCAGATTGGTGATGACATAAAAAAGAGAAGCTATAGAAAAATGGCTTCATCTCAATTTCAAGAGGATAATAAAGGAAGATGAAATGCTTGAAGTCCCTATTCATATTGATGAATTTGTAAACCTTGAACTTTTTTCTGTGTTGGCCTATATGGAGGGTTTAGACTCTGATAGAATGGCATACAGTTGGAAAATTACCGCAGCCTATTGTATTTCTAACGAAAGAATGTATGAGAAAGTCATGGAATAAAGAGGAACTAGGGTGATTTATTTTGACTAGCCAACTTTTCTTGCACAGAGGATACATGAACAAATGGTAAGTATGAAAAGGAGTTCTTATGCTCCTAGTTTTAGGCATTGCTCAATTATTGTGTGGATGTTTTATGCTACCATTAAATTAAAAATGTCTTGGATTTTGGTCAAGGACAAAACCAATGATGGGGAACCCTTACCGATTTATTATTGGACAAGTCACTTGAGAAGAAATGATTCTTATTGTGGATTCAACTTGGAATTTATTGGACCTGCCTTGAAAATAATGTATGGAGAGTGCCCTAGATTGCCACCCCTGGCTAAGAAAATTTTGAGAGCAAAGGGTGCAGAGGAAGGAGATTGGTATTTTTGACTGAGGGCACAGTTATTAGATTATATGGTTTCATGGAAAAACCTTTTATCTTGCCCCATTTTGTTACAGAAAGGTTTTTTGCCTTAGAATATCTGAGGTAGGCAGAATATATTTATTTGAATTATGGTTCTGGGAGAAATAAAAAATATTTGCTTACACATCGCACTGTGGATGACATTACCATCACTAAGAAGGGGCAGAGTCAGCAAATCAATCAATACCTTGATAGGTTAGATCTATTTTATATCCTCAAAGATGGAGTTATGACCTTGATGGTATCTTCACTGCAAGAAATATAGCCCTAAATGGAGAAAAGACTTATAAGTTTGAAAAAAATCCTAGGGCTCATTTCAAACAAGGAAGAAATAATGATGAGACTGCTCTTTTGGAGTGGAATGTGTTGAAGATGGTTCAACTGCCTTTGTGGTTGGATTTATATGAGCAAATTGTTGATTATGATCCTTATAAGAAGAAGAGTCATCGACTTACAAAAGCCACCATTAGTGACATTGAAGGAAAAACCTCAAAGAAAAAGGATCCTCAACCTGGGGAGGATGTTGTTGAAGAAGATAAGGAAGAAGAACAATGGAATGTAGAAAAAATATCATATTGGTGAAGGATGATGATTGAGATTGGAAAAAATAAGTCCAGGTTTGGAATGAAGATTGATAAGGAATTTTCAAAGAGATATAATGAAAATATCAGAACCTGGAGGTAAAAGGACATCAGGGACATAGTTTTGATAGTTCAAAAGTTCCAAACTAGTTCTGAATCTCTATCTCCACCCATAGATCAAGGAGCTCTATCAGAAGAGCAAGAAAATCCTTTGATAGCAGATGAAGTTTCAAAAAAATTTCATCCTACCACTGAACAAGTGGAGAAGTTTCCTAAGGGAGCTCAGCACAACAAGGTCAAGGTGAAGAGTGGAAGGCTCAATAATTGCCATGGAATAATTTGCTCTAGGGAGTAAGGTCTCAGAATGAATAGTATGCTGGTAGGACTCAACAGAATTAAAATAATTTAGACATCGAATTAAAAAAATGATTTGACCATCACACATACCGAGGAAATTGAGGTGGGAAGTGCATTGGGATGGTGCATGGTGTAGATAATGGTGTTTCATTAAATACAAAATTGTTAGCATCTCCCTAAAATCGCAAATGAAAAGAATAATGGTAAGGTATTGATGATCACCGATATGAGGAATAATCATAAATTGGATATTGGAAACATTCGGGAAAGAATTTCCACAGTGATTGCTTAGGGTGGCACAGATAAATATGGTGTTGGTATTACACACGCAATTAGAACGATGTGAAGAAAAGGACATGGTTCGAATACTATCATGGGGTTGGATGATAAACATTTTTTGGTTAAGCTTATGAGGATAAATTTGCATAATCAAGATAGGGCAGGGTGCAGAAGATTTGGCACTCGGGTCAAGGTGGATATTCGTAACCAGAATTGACTTCGAAAAGGGTTGAGGGTGCTTATTGGTGGATAGAAAGGGAAACAAGGGTGATGGGAGTCAGGGTACACATGAGGTAATGGAAGAAAAAGTGTACCAATGCAATTAAATGAGGTCCAATAAGGATGGAATTTGTGTAGTGAGAGAGGTGACACGTAAAAAATGACACCATCTTGGAAATCCTTATATCGGGATAGAGATCGGGGATTAGGGATGGGAAGGATGGTTCCTCAAAGTGACTTCAAGAAGTTATGGAGTGAAATCATCATGCTATACAATGAGGGATCCCTGTGAGTGGCCAATATTGGCCAGCATATCAACAACAACATTGGCTTCTCTAAAGACGTATTGTACAATTTTCTCTGGGTAGCTAAGAAGGAGATGTCATGCTTCATAAATGATGTTTATTACTCTCCAACTTGGATTGTTGTTGTTTTTTATACAATTGATGATGTTTAGTGAATCTCCTTCAATAACTAATTTGCATTGCAACTGACTTGTAATCAATAGTCTATGGTGGAGAGCTTTAGCTTCCACATCGTGGTTGGTGGTGACGTCAATGTTCTTAGAATAAGCCAAAATTAAGTCCCCTACATGGTTTCTTATAATTCCACCACCACCAGCAGGTTCAAGGTTACCTCTTGAAGAACCATCAAAATTTAGCTTAAGCCAACCAATTGGGGGTGGGGTCCATTTAAAGTTGACTCTAGGGTTGGGGTGAAGGGGCAAGGTGATGGGGTCAAAGGAGAGGTGGAGATAAGCAAAAATGGAGGCTTCAATTCTGGTGGTGGGGGGTCTAGAACATGGACATAGGGAAATATTTTTAGTGGCAAATTTGATGATCCTACTGAATATTGTGGAAGGATCTTTGGGGAGGCCCAAGAATGCATGATTGTTGCATTCAAGCCAAATTTACCATAAGAAGTGGTGGAGGCATATAGACCATAAAAATTTGACTTTGGGGTTCTTAAAGGGGTTAGGCCATTGATTGAAAAGGTCACATAGGGTATTTGGGTGTGACCAGGCGATATGAAAAGTAGTGAATAATAGATTCAAGACTATTTAAATGAAAGAACACCCAAGGAAATATGATTGAAATATTCCCACTCGTTTAAACAAAGATATCAAAAATTAGGAAGCTGAAGCCCTTGATTCATGAGATTATACAGAGTGAGAATTATATTAAGGATGGCTAACCAAGATAAGAAGCCAAATTTGGGGACAAGGTTCTTCAACCATATTTTTTTCACTGGGATGGTGCACTCCATAGGATCAATCAACAACAAATAAGCATATTTGATCGAGAACTCTCTGTCATCGTACTCTCTCCATATGGGATAATCAAGGGATAATGTTGGGGGTGGGTATGAAAAAGGAACAAAGAATGGAAGTAAGAAGAGATATCATTAATAAGGTAAGGGGGCAGAGAAGTGGGAGGTATGGTTTTCCAGGAAGGACTACCTAAGGTAAAAGTGATAAAATTGGCTACCTTGCTCCAAAAGAGAGTATTAGTAAAAGGTTTAAGGGGGGCAAGGATGAGATTGGCAATGAGGGGTTGGTCGAGGATCTAGGGATCATGCTAGATGCCTTCTTTCTTCATCCCTGATGGGTGTGTATATGTTCCATTGCTGGATCTGATTCTCAATCATTTGAAGTCTTTCTTTGATGGCCTGCTTATTTTCAATAATATTTCCAAAAACCTCCTTGTTCCAAAATTTCAAATTGTACTTGATGGTTCTCAGTTTTCTAGTGACTTGAGAGATTGGGTTTCCTTGGTGAGGGAGGTTCCACCATTTAGATATGTGTTCCCTCAAGTTAAGGTGTTGGATCCACATAGCCTCAAAGTGGAAGGGATTTTTGAAGTGGGGTTGACATGCAACTTCAAAGACAAGGGGATTGTGGTTAGACCCTATTTTGGGAAGGGCAGTGGGGGTGGTATATTTGAAAATAGGGATATCTTCATAGGATATAATAAAATGGTTGAGCCTTATCTGGATATTCATGTTCCCTATCCTTCTATTATTCTTCGTAAATATATAATTTCTAAGGTGGATATCCATGAGTCTGTTGGAGTCAACAAAATCATTGAAATATTTATAACTCCTTGGTGAGATGGATGAACCCCCTTTCTTGTCAGAAGGATATAGGTGAGAGTTGAAGTCCTATACTAGGATCCAATGTTGATTGAAAAAAATTCCTCTCATTTGACTGAGGGTGTTCCACAAATTAGCTCTCCCATTGAGGGAATTGGGAGCATAGATATTTGAAAGGACCCAACTTAATCTGGTGTCTTTGCAGTAAAAGAGTATATTTGTAACTCTATCAAAAGTTGATAAGAGCCTTCCTTCAATCTGGGATGGATTCCAGAGGTAAAGGAGGCCTCTAGAAGCCCCATGGGATGGGCTAGCAATGAATTAAACTTTTTTCCATACGGTGTTAGTTGCTTTATTAGTGTTACTATCATCCAATTTTATTTCTTTAAGGATAAGGATGGTTGATTTGAATTCCTTATGCATAGAAGCAGTCAACCTCTGTTTGGATGGGTCATTAATCCCTCTCACATTCCATGAGAGGATCTTCATTTGGAACATTTGGAATTGGTTTTCTTCCCACCTCTACCTTGGTGAGAGGTGGGTTTAGTTTTTTTGAATCATCCTTGAGTTGCTCTAGAAGAGGTTGAAATAGAGTAGTTTGGAGGCCATTGGCAATATCATCCTCGACCTATTTTTTATTTTGATCAATAGTGGATGGGTTTCCTCTTTTCTTGTCACTACCCACATCAATAATAGTTTTTTTGGAACTTTAGGTGTGGAGAGGGCTAAGAGCTTCTTAGGAGAGGGGAAGGCTTCCAAGGGTCAAGGGTTTGGACGAGCTACCAACCCTAGAAGGGAAGGATTTGGGGGTGGATAGGGTGGGAGAAGGAAAAAGTGAGATATTGGAGGAAGATGCAAGTGAAGAATAGGTGCAAGAAGGTTTAGGGGGATATGATAGAGGAGAAGAAGATTGGGGGGGCTTTTTGGGAGATTCCAGAGGAGGAGTAGCATGAGAAGTCTTGGGGGACGGGGCTAGGCTAAAGAGAGGAATTGAGGGGTGCAAAGGGGGGATGAAAGGTCAAAGAAGATGAAGGGAGAAATGGAGGGGGAGGGGAATAAGGACCAGATCTAGTGGGGGAGTGTGGAGGAATGAATACTAGATTAAGAGAGGGAAGGTAGAGCCTGGCTTCAGATATGTGATCAAATTGATCAAGGTTGGCTTCGATTGATCCTATGAGAATGCCAAAGCGGTTAGGGAAGGCGAAGAGAGAGCATACCTATTACTTGGAAGAATCAGTTGACTAGGATTCCATGTTTTCACCTTTGTCCTAGGATGGAGGATCTCCAATTATATTAGAAACAACTAATGTCTTCTAAAGATGTTTGCCTTATGCATTTCAGTTGATTGATCTATTAGCACTAACGGAGGTTCTGGAACTAGGTTGGCTGTGATGGTCCCTCGAAGAATCCTTCTGATGAGACACTGATTAAGTATTAGGGTTTGATTTTTACTTAGTAGAAATCTCCTTTTGAGTTTTAAGAGTAGGGTATTGGGCCCTTAGATGTCCCTAAGTGCGGCATTCAATGTAGTATGCCAATTTATTTTCATATTTAATAGTCTGGTGTTTGTGAAAGGAGCCAAATAATGTTAATGTGGGTAGGTAGCTCAGATTCCAAGTTGGTATTAACATAGATGTGGCCATAAACAAACTAACTTCTAGCCTTTGTAGTTGGGTCTATGGCAACCAAATTGCCAATGGTTCAAGCAATACCTCAAAAAATTTCCTCATGTCAAAATTGACTAGGAAATATTGGAAGCTAGACCCAAATAGGAGCAAAGTTAATGCTTTGGGTATCTGAGTCAAAAATTTTAGACCATTTCATCAAAAATAGGCTTCGTTTGCCAAAGAACCATGGTCCACTTGTTAGAATTCTGCTAGAATCCTCTAGATTGTTTAGACGAATTTGAAAAAATCCCCTAGAGTATGCAATGAGTTCCATGCTCCCTCATGGATGCCATTTGGCATTGGTCCATATTCTAATGACCCCCAATGAACTTTCCAATGATGGAAAATGATTCATTGGAAATAAACTTGGCCACAAGGACATCAAGGATGACAATATTATTTCCATTGAGAATAATTTCATCACTTAGGGGAGTTGTGAGTTTAAAATTGCTATGAACATTGTTCACAAAGGTCGGTGGAGGATTCAAAAACTCAAACTGGGTCCCAAGAGTTGATTTTGGTTTACATCCTAGACAATTACTATAGGGAGGATGGGGCCCTCTGTGAACAACACCATCAGGGGTTGGGGTAGGACTCACATGGGATATTATCTCAAAGCAAGACCCCCTATCGCTATTAAGGTTGGAAACCATCATATTTCCATTTGCATTAGGAATATATTCAAATACTCCTCCCATAGGCTCGAATCCTCCTTCAAGATCATCCGCTGCAAGATTATCACCTTGAAGAAATTCAAATTTTGAACCGTCTACACTTCACCCGCTGAAGAAACCACTCATCTTGACGCAAGATCTAGATTTTATTGAGCTAAATTTTTTATGTTATAATGTAATAATGTTTCCTATTATGGGATCCTAGTGTGAATATAATTCATGTCTACTTTGCTCAAACTCATTATAAAATTTTGACTAATCCTCATATTGGTTTTTCTTCCATACTAATGGAGTTTGATTATTCATCATTCTTTCCAATGCCACTATTTCAACAACTTTCCATTTTCATTTTGTAAATTTTCTATATTTATTATTAAATAAACAATATATTAGTTATAACTACCCACATGTTCGTTCAAGATCAATAAATTTTACCCCTTTATTCTAGAAGTTTCTTTGTATCTAATAAACAAACACTTTGTGGATATTTCATCCAATTTTTTATATTATTTTGTTAAGAAAATGAATCCATGTGTTGCACCATCAATAAAGGCAACATCCATAGATCCCTATTGGGACACCAAAATGGTATGTCTTTGGATTCTCATCAAAGAGACCCAATTTCAAACCATAGGATGGGTGTGAATGACCCCGTTATGTTTCCATTTAAAAGAAAATGAAACATCTATATGCCCACATATGTTTGAATACACTAATAATAAAATCTCTTTATCTCTATAATATCTTCAAGAGAAATTAATTTGAAATGCTTATCCAATACACATGATTTATAAAATGCTTTCCTTTTTTCTAAAATTCATGTTTCATACATTGTGTTCACTTGGGTGGACTATCCTCTTATACCAAGGTATGCAACCTTCAACTACTTTAGATGCTTCTTTGGTGAATAATTATTTTTAGTTGGTTTAATATTATTATTTCCATCAACCTGAGTAGTAACACTTAGGTTGTAAAGAATTTTTATCTTAATACCCTTAGTCAATACTAATGCACCTCTTACAAGCTTACACATGTTCGTTGTGAAGTTCACATCAGTTTATATATTGATGAATTGGCTTATTGGAACAATATCCTTCTTCAATCCAAACACATGTCTTACATATGGAAAACACTTGATTCTTCCATTTCAATATCTTATGTGCAATATCAAAAGGTTCAGGTTCAAGTTCAAATTTGGAAAGGTTAAAATTTGAAAGATATTCAACAAAGGAGAAGAATTGAAATAAAATTTCATATATAAAAATGCATATAGGTTTTTAATTTCATAAATTTCATAAAGGTATTACTGGAAATGTTTGATAAGTTTCCTAATTTAAATCTTTATGATTTTAAATATGTATATGTGGAAGTTGCATGAATAAATTTGAACAAAAATTTGGGATTTCATGTTGGACTCTAGATCAAGCAAATTTATGCCCTAAATTTTAACAAACTTATTCAAGTCTCCATAAAAATTGACGATTATTGAATTTCGTCCCTAAAATTTGGTACATCTTGTGACACGACTTATAGGAATGGACCCTTCAACTTAGAAGAAAATCCTTCCTCAATGTAACTCTTCATAGGAATCAAACCAAAGATTTAACGATTCCTTAAAATGATGTCATGTAATAAAAAAGATACACTTCATTATATGCTTCAATATATAAACATGAGGAAGGAAAATACATAAGTAAATTTTTTCATCCTAATTTATACTAGATACAACCATAATGTCATCCTCATTTTTCTTTCATTTCTAGTACACCACTTCAATCTTTCTCTTCCTACAAATAGACCTTCACTTGATTTAATATATTATTAAATACATTATCTTTCCTTTCTCTATACCCTATTATGATTAATGCCATTGAATATAAAGGTATTTTTATCAATTGCCTTCTTATCTCTTTATTCAAAAGTTGTCCCTTTGTGGTCTCTAAATAAAGATTAGCTTTATAAGAACTATTGATCAAATTATCCCATGAATATAACATAGTATCAATGGGAGAAATGAATTTATCTTTAAAAATCTCTTTACATAATTTTATTATTAGTGTATTGAACTTATTTAAGTGCTTTGCGTACATTGTACATAACTTCGTCATAAGGAAAGTGATTATTTTCTAATAATATCTTGTTAACCAATGCTTTGAAATCATATAAGTGTTTAACTTATCTCATATTCCTTAGCCAAGGATGATTTAACAACCTTGAGTGTCACCAAATATACAAGGAAAAGACAAACCAATGCATATTGTCATTCTATCCATTATATTTCATTCTTCATCTATAATACTTTATGGTCTTCTATTGACAACAACCTATAAGATCTTTTTTGTTATCACATATTCCATATTTATCTTTTATACCATGAAGTTTGAACCATAAAACTTCTCAAGCTCTATATTTCTTGTCATTTTTATTCTTTCTTGAAGTGTTTTTCCTTAGCTTTAATTCTCTCACTAAAGCTATCAATCTTGTATTCTTCTACATAACTCTTAGCATGAAACCTATGAACCATAGTAGGTCTTACAAAAAGTTTTTGATCCTATTAAAAACATATAAAAAACCCTTTTTAGCTTTGATAATATTAAAAACATATAAAAAATATTTGAGAGAAGTTATTCTACAATATAAAATTTGTGAATGTGAAAATAAACACAACACAAGAGAAGGTCACACGATAAGAATTATTTTTTAATTATAAACATGATAATTTTATTTATTATAATTTTACAATGCAAAAAAAATGTTGTATAAAATTATACTTTCTCAAATAAGATGAAATCAATACTCCCAAGATACAAAAATCATCACAACAAAATTAAATAAAGCATCAATCATACAAAGCATGCTACTAAATTTATGAGTTCTATAGAAAAAATATTAGTTGCACAAAAACTTTATTCAAATAGAAATATTGTATAAAGTGAATCATTTTTATAATAAGAATAATTAACACAATAAATCCACTTACTATCATTTTTAATATGCATAGATGTATGACCATTGCAAAAATAGATTCTTTTTTGGACCAATATGATTTTCTTGTGCTTTCAGACAGGATTCTCTTCTTGGGTCAGCCTATGATGGTCCTATCCCTTCTTGGACGGGATCCTCCTTTGTTGCAACCATTGGCTGATGGTTAATCCCTGGTGGGATTTCTTTGTTCCTGCTGCTCTTCTTGGGATTCCATAGACGGTTTTTCATCACTGATTTTCTCACTACTCCTTCAATCACTGATTTCTTGGACCCTTATGGGTATGTTGGTCTCGTTGGTTGACTTGGCAGGATGGCCACAGTGGCATTGCAAGTTTAAATTTTAATTTTTAATTTTCTCCTCTGGCGGTCCTGGGTTTTCTGCTCGTGGTTTTACCAACTCAATTTTTAGGTAGGAATATGAGTTTATTTTATTATTTCCTTTTTCAGGATGGCCCCATTGAGTTGGATTGGTAGGTTGGCCATGACGAGGTTGTAATTTTAATTTTGAATTTTCTACTTCGATGGGTGTTGGGTTTTCTGTTGTTGAGGATTTTCCAACTTAGTTTTCAGGCAGGAAACTAATTTTTTTAAATTTTTGTTTTTAGGGTGTCCCTTCGGGACCTTCTTCTTATTTTTTTCCTTTAATTTTTTAGGTTCAGGGTGGGTCTGATGACCTATTGGTTTTATCCTTAATGTATTAAGGTTTTGGGGCTCCTTTCAAAACCCACTTTTAATTAAACTTTTTTTAACCGATAAAAAAAAATTATATTATAGTCCTTCAATGTGAAGTAAATAAAAATTGGTTTTCATCCAATTGGTAATACACATCAACTGTAAGCTTACTACAGTGGCAAGGGCTTTAGCCTCTCTTTGAGAGGTCCAAGGTTCAAATATTGCTCAGTATGAGGGGACCAAGACCCCTCATAAAAACCTGTATAAACTCATTAAAAAAATAACACTTAAACCTCCATTGATCTAGGCAGATTATCCAACTTTGATAGATAGACTACGGGTCTTTGAAATATGAACTATGGATCTTCAAAAAATATATTATGGAATTTTATGGATGGAATCATATTAAGACTCTGACAGAAAGACTTGGATCATGTATGAACCGTGGAGTGTAGATTATGGAATGAGTGCAAACTATAGAATGTAGATTACAGAATGGGTGTGGACCACAAATTGTGGATTGTAAAATAAATGTAGACCACGGAATGCGATGCAGATTAAAAAATAGATGTAAACTATGGGATGTGAATTATGGATTGGGTGCAAGCCATGGAGATTTTTCATATTCTCCATCTTAGAATTCAAACTTTCATAGCCATTATCTTGGAAGATGAACCATCATAGTTGTTATCTTAGAAGATAAACCATCATAGTCATTATCTTGGAAGTCAAACAATCATAAATTCCATGTAAATTATTTAGGAAGGTAGTGGCATTGAGGTTCAATATATGCCGTGGTTGCATGGTGGTTTTGCATAGTTGTAGTGGGCACCAATATTTTCTTATAAATTGTTTTTATCTAACAAACATCTCTTCTCAAAGTCTATGTTTTGTGTAATTTTCTCATAGATTATTTTATTCAAAAGATATCTCTACTCAAAGATTCCTTTTGTGTAATTTATTCAAAATTAATGAAATTTGCTATTCACTCTACAACCTTCTTTTATGTTTTATATTTTCTAACTCTAAAGAATCCATTATCTCCAAATTTTTGGATCAATGGTATCAAAGCAATTTGTTTGCAGTTGTATGATCCCAAACATAAGATTAGGCTATTAAAATATTAGGTTCCAAGTGTGCAACCTCCTCATTACTTGCCCATCCATTTCAAATAATATTAGATGGCGGAAAACAGTGAGATAGTATATCCTTTCAAACATCTGGTGGATGAAGCCCTTGAAAGAAAAGAGAGCCAGAAGTTGGATCAATTTGCCTAGATCTGTCAACAAATACCATCTACTAACATTTTGGCATAACCATTCATTGTCCCAATGCCATTCAAAGTTCAAGTGAACTTTGATATTCCTATATTTTAAGGAAGAATGTGGAAGTAGTAGATATTTGGATGGATCAACTATCCACATATTTTTTTGTCAATTTCTTCTCTAATAAAGAGAAGATCACTTTTGTCTTGCTAAAAGCTTCAATACTAGTTCAAAATTGGTGGGAAGCATACAAGTAGAACCAAGAAGATGCAAAGTACCTTACATGGGATGAGTTTGTAGAAGAATTCAAGAATTAATACTACTTGGGAGGAACCTATAAAGATCTATACATGCAATGGCAACAATTACATCAAGGTAAAGAACATTTTGTTCAAGACTATATTGATGGTTTTCATTAATTGTTTGTAAAAATTAGCATCCAAGACACCAAGATGCATCAAGTTCTGAAGTACCATAGTGGCTACATTGGTACATAAGGGAGAACATGGAATTATTTTAGTTCAAGACCTTAGTTGAAGTGTACAAAATTTCCATCAAGATTGAGAAAAAAATTAAATAGAAAAACAATAAAGGCAAAGGTGATTATTAAAATTAATAAAACAAAGGTGGTTAGCAACAAAATCAAAACTAGAAGTAGAAGAAAGAGTCTTCACACAAGAAAAACCAAAATAAAAATACTATAAAATGGTGTGACTACCACAAGAGCAACTGACATTCTAGAGAATAATATCAGACAATTCAATCTCTATTTATTGAGACACAACCCTCTACATCCACTGCACTAACACATCCCCTAACCAAGGATAAATGTAAGTAGATCATGGAAGCTGAACCGTATGTGATGATTGCTATCTCTACTACACAAATTAACATAGAGGGCCACCTAAGGAGGAAAAAATATTCCACTTATATTTTTGGGTAAATGGTAAGCCCTTACATTTCATTGTTGATAGTGAGAGTTTGAAGAATTTGATATTTATTGATACTATTAAGAATTTAAGTCTACCTATGAAGCCTCGCCCATAAACATATAATATTAGATGGTTGAATCAAGGGAGAGATATTTGTGTCAATTAAAAATGTAGTCTCTCTTATGCCATCAATCCATTCAAAGATGAAATTTTATATGACATGGTTCCATTAGGTGTTTGTGATGTGCTCCTTGGCTAGCCATACATGTGGTAGATACATGGCATGTATGAGTCAAGATCTTGCAAAGTCATCATCACTCTTGGGGATCAACAATATAGGATACTAGAGGTAACTCCTTCCACCTTTGTTTCCCTCATCAGTGCCAAGCAATGTAAAAGGATGATAAAAAAACAAAGCAAGTTGATCTCTTGATGATCAAACCTCGATCTACCAAGAAGATGGTTACTGCTACCATGACTACATAGTCATCATAGAAAAAATGGACCACGTCATTGTAGAACATTTTGATATCTTCAAGTCACCCATCAAAGTGTCACTCTATTGTGAGGTAAAATTTTCAATCGATTTGATTCTTGGTTATTCTTTACCTAACACCCCAATATATCATAGAATTATTCTAGTTTTTTTGCATATTGCATGGTCGTTGAATTAGTTAACCAAAGGAGATCCAAATCTAAGTTCCAATGGGGAGAATTAC
The DNA here is from genome assembly GCA_028583015.1 of Wollemia nobilis. Lineage (NCBI taxonomy): Eukaryota > Viridiplantae > Streptophyta > Pinopsida > Araucariales > Araucariaceae > Wollemia > Wollemia nobilis. The sequence continues at coordinate 3,177,440 of JAQPPZ010016361.1, forward strand.
AATAGAAAACCTTTAATAATATGAAATATCAACTATGGTCAACACCTATTCTTGTCCTGCGAGTACCTACTAAGCCTTGGGAATCTATCTCCATGGATTTCCTTTTAGTTAAAGAGACTGAAAACTTTATTTTAGCCATGTATGGCTTTATTTTGGCTTGCAAAAATTCATTGTCTCAGACAAGGATAGTAGGTTATTAAGCACCTTCTAGAACACTCCATGGAAGATGATGGATAAAAATCTCACTAGATCCATATATTTTCATCCTTGCACTGAAGGATAAACAAAAGTTATCAATAGGTGATCATTCATATGTACAGTTTGAAGCATACTTGAACACAGGATGAGATTGTACCATACATCCAACATGGGTATAATAGGTATTTGGACAACTCTACCAAACACAACCCCTTTCATGTGTGTTTTGGTTTTCAACCTTTGGTGCCCATGGATGTGGCTCTTCCAATCTCACCTATGGACTTCACACCACATAGAGAAAAAAAAATAGAAAAGGAACTTCTATACTTGGTGCCAAAACTTGATGCAATGGGGATCATTGCTTCTCAAGGGGGGTTGACTGATCTAATAAAATTACCTGATTCTAATAGATGAACTATGGGTATCTGATATACGAACTGTGGATATTTGATGGATAAACTATGGACTCCAATAGATAGACTTAGACTTTGACTTTGATAGATGGACTTAGATCATGTATGGACCATAAAGTGTGGATTGAAAAATGGGTACAAACCATAGAATGTAAATTGTAGAATGTGTGCGAACCACCGAGCATGGATTATGGAATGGGTGTAAACCACATAGTGTGGTGTGGATTATAAAATAGGTGTAAACCATAAAGTGTAGATTATAAAATAGGTGTATACCACAAAGAGACATCATAACTAAAAATTCAAACCATCATAGTCATTATATTTAAAGAAAAAGTATCATAGTTGTTATCTCAAAATATGAACCATCATAGCCATTACCTTAGAAGTCAAACTGTCATAACTACCGTATAATTCATTTAAAAAAGTAGTGGTATTGATTTTTAGGACATGACATGGTTGTATGGTGGTCTTTGTTAAGGAATATTACATTATTTTATACATGCTAATGTACCCTCATGAAACCTCCATGGTACAATTGTAAATATGTAATAGATTAGGGTTGAGTCTATAGTTTAGAAGTGTGATTTATATTTTCCCTTTTATGTAAGTTTCAATGTGTAGAAAATGTAAAAGTGTCATGTAAGAGTACAATGTGAAAGAAATTCACAAGTGTCATGCAAGTTAGAGTGCAAGTGTTTATTGAGAGAATTTGCACAAGTATTATGTATGTAGTTATGCAAATACATAATGTGAGGATGTGTACGAGTGTCTTAGATTAAGAGTGCATGTAGAAGCGTAAGAGTCATGTAGATGCATGCAAGTTTTTTAGAATCAAGAGTCCATGAATATTCATGTATGCAAGTGGTAAGATGATAAGCCAAGAGTCATGAGACTTATCATATGGAGATCAATAGTCAAGTACTTGAAGAGTCACATTACTATGGCTATATTATGGAGATAATACTCCATGAGAAAGAAATCCAAGAAGGAGAAACAAAAGTGTAATTTGTTTAAGAGATCTAGTTTGGAATAAAGCTTGTATACATTCTAGTGTTTGTTCATGCATAGTTCATGAATGACTTAGGCCATTTACATTCATACATATATATATAATCCATGTGTGGATTCTATTGGGGGCCACTCCATTAAAAAAATAAAACATTACATTGTTATCATTATATTTCTAACAAGTTAATTAAAGCATATCCAACTTTACCTTTCAATCAAAGATATTCTTCATTTTCCTTTCTATCAATCTCTATCTTCCTTAAACTGCTAAGTTTCCTCAATCATCTCCTTTTATATTAGAATCTTTCTGAAACTTAATTTCTGCCAAGATAAAATTCAACACCACTAATGGATAAAATATTTGTTTCCCAAATTCTATATCTATAAATATCTTATCTATAACAACCTCACAATTTCTTAATACCTTTTTTTAGGGATCTTATCCAATCCCCTAATATTTCAAGAAATTATTTTCATTGTTATTTTTTAATTTTATTTTTAGATTTAGCTCCACTTCTTGTTAGCACTTGTGATATTTTCTTTTGTTTTCCCATGTCAATATCCCTCTGGGTTTCTTTTTCTCTTTGTTTTTGCTTCATGGGTCTTCCTCTCTTTTTCATTCCCAACAATACTTTCATCTTCATCAATATCTTTAATATTCTCACACTTCTCATAGTAAGACTTATTATCTTTAGGTTTCCTTGTTATGAAGGATATGAAGTGCAAGGAATAACCTTAAAAGCATAATCTTCTTAAAGTTTCCCTAGAAACCATAAAGTGCAAGGATGCTCTTATGTAGAAATTACTTTCTTATTCTGCTCTAAAAAACCTAAATTGTTATGGGTTTCCTCCATCCTTATTTCTTTATTATGTTGCTCTTGAAACCTTGAAGTGCAAGGGATAACATTTTCATCCCTTTCACTCTTATTACTTGGGAAGGATTCTATACTACTTGAGGAAAATGAAGATGATTTACCTAGAATAAACTTGACCTCTTTTGTTGTTTTTGTTTTAGGATTTCTCTCCACATATTATTTTTCATCTTTAATTCCTTCTGAACTTACCAAATGATACTGTAGATAGGATTTTTCCTCTTCATTCAAAGTGGAATATCCTTGATCTGATCTAGCTTCTATGACTATATGATTTCCTTGATTTATCTTGAAGTTTATCTCATGGCTAGAATTTTATCTCTTTCTTCATAGTTTTCACTTTGCAAACTCTTTCCATGTGTCAAATCTCATAACAATTGTGGCAACGAAATACAATATTTTCTGTAACATCCCCACTATTTGGCTTGAAGAATGTGATACTGCTAAAGATATCTATGAGTGCAGGTGCAGGTTTCTACTCCATAGCAAGCAAGCCGAATGAGAAGAACACCCACCCCTGGAGGAGATAGTGGTTGGAAGCGTCAGGTAAGGTGGGATATGATGTCATGCATAATGCACCATGGCCCGTGGGTACATGGAAGCCCACTAAGAAGAATTCATGTAGGATATTTTGCTTGCTACTTGCATTATGTCTGCTTGCAAAAATTAAATGCATTCTGCCTATTGGGTGAAATTAATATATAATATTTCTTTTTAAAAAGGGAATAATATATATATATATATATATATATATATATATATATATATATATATATATAAAAAAATATAATTAAAAAATATTAAAATACATATATATATTAAATATATATATATATATATATATATATATATATATATATATATAAAGTATAATATATAGAAATATAAATTATATATATATATATATAAATGTATGTATACATACAATTCAATGTTGTTAAAACTATTTCTTTCCTTCGGATGATATATATATATATATATATATATATATATATATATATATATATATATATATATAATAATACCTTTCCACCTAGCAATTAGAAATAATAATCATATTGCATGAAGATTCTGATGTGTCACCATAAGAATACATTCAAATCCTTTAAAGGAGAGAAATGAAAATCCATATAAGGGGAATGGATTTTCGTATTTTACTGCCTGTACTGTTGTTGGTGGATGGTTTTGTTTTCAGACCTTGATTCACAACTGGTTTGGATTCTCTTCAACATATTATCAGGACGGATTACATACTCAATTGAATTTTTTCTCATAGATTTGTATGCACTCTTTGGTATTCATTTTCAAAAATTATTGTTGGATATACTAAAGTGAGGTTTTCAAGGTTTAACCGTTGATTTATCTTAGTCACTTTGTGAAAGCATTAAAATCGAAGATTTTATTAAAGGATTGGATTTTAAATGAAAAAGATAATCTATAAATGAATTATGATTATGTGTGAGAAGCAATTACTCTTATTAGTTGAACATAGTATATAAACATATTTAATTGAGTAAAACTGTTACATTGCATTGTTGTTTCCTTATGATTGCGAAGAAATGATGCATATGAATTGTATTTTAAAATTGTTACACTGCATTGTTGTTTGCATGCTATAGTTACATCCATATTGGGCCATGTTGACCCTAATAGCAACCCTACCACTATCTCCTTGCCATTTGAAATATCATAGAGAAGCAATTCAATAACGAGATTTTCCAATTTGTCGGATGGTACTGAAGAAAACGGGTTCTGTTTTCAAACTAGAGTGATGTACATATAAGAAAATAGACATTCTCAAGTCTATAATTCACTGTGATATATGAGAAGAAATATCTCTATTTTTGGTTTAATAGAGTTTTAATCAAAGCTGTGACTTCATTTCTTTTTATATATTAAGAGAAAATCAAATAGTGTGAATTTCATTTAATATCAGGTGAATTTGTATTGATGTAAATATGTTCTATCAACAATGTTCATTTGATAATATTTAAATAGATGTTCATATATCTCCAACAGAGCCAATATGTGATTAAAAAGGGTGCTTGTTTGAGTTTATGTCATTACTAGATTGTATGGTGGGTGTGTTTTTAGAAAGAGCGTAGTGAAATGAGATGTAAATTTTGTGATTTACGTCCAAAAGATATTTGTAAATTTCTAAAAAAAATTATATATTATTGTCTTTGAGAGATGTTTCATTTGGTCAGAAGATAGTTTAATGAAAAGTTTAGGTTATTTTTGATGAATTAATCTAGGAATAGTTAAATTATTGTTAATAGTGGATATTTAGACTAGTTGATTGGATTTGTGATGTAGTGATATTGCGCTCATTGTGATTCGGGTGTAGTACTTATTTCCTTTAAACATTGCTATATCTTTGCACCTAAACTTTATTATCATTGTTCGATGTTTCCACAAGTCTCGTATTTGTGTATATGGGTTTATATTTCATTTAGAATATATTCATTCTGTATTGAATTCTTGTTGGGATTTTTCTCACCATCGGGATTCATTCAATTTAACCAAACATAGGAATCAAGGCGAAGAGAACAATGGGAACTAAGTAGGGTAAGGGAAGGTCGTGTCGGTGCCTTGGTTAGCATACGTCTATGGTGTCCAAGAACCTTTACTCACTCCAAATTGTGGTATTGCCTTAGATGCAGTCAATTTTAATGTGTTTAATAAATATTTATAACTTATTATTAACTTGTGCCTTGTAGTATCGCTCGAGAAAAGGAAGTTTTTTGATAAAATTTATGATATGTCAAACCTGTGGAAATGCTATACCAGTGGTTGCTATATCCTGTGTCAGTTGACTTACCAAAAATCATAAACTTAAATGAATAAGAGAATGTTTACCTTCATTTGATGTAATGGAAAATGAGGAGTAAAATCTAATATAAATTTTATGGTTTTAACAACTAGGTATTAAATGGAAAAGTGTATAAAATAGACATATCATGATGTTGAAGTCTCGAAAGTATAAAATAAAGTCATAATATTATATAGCTTGTGTGAATTAGAGAAAATATTTTATCTACATTCATGAAACATTATAATTAGAGCTTGATAAATAGTGTTGAAGTTGTTCGATAGATTTAAATATTATTTTCTTTTGTGGACTAAGTAGGTAGATTTATTTGATGCTTGAAATTTGTCCTTTATAGAATAGAGTGTAGATAGAATCTTATTTTTAATGAAATTATTTGATGTTTTAAAATTGTCCTTTATAGAATAGAAACTTATTTGTAGTAAATATTAAATATGGTTCTTTCTTTTGAAACTAGAAATTTTTTTATTAAGTTTATTATCTTGGTAATTTAAAAGTTATAGGAATGTTTTTTTATTTAACTTATTTAAAATAATATTTTACTTTTATCATGTGCACTGTACCATTATTTTTATGGATTGAAAATACATATTAATAAAACTAAAGAGAATTACATTCATTCTTAGTTTGGATAGAAATTTAATGACTAATGGTATGTAAACTTTGAAAAAATTAAAAAATTTCAACCCATGATCCAAATAAAAATTGGCCATCGAGAAGGGTGGTAGAACCATCAAGAGAAGAGATATACTATGAGTGAGATGTCATCGAGGAGGATGCCATCCATTCAAATAAATTGAACCTATCATGAAGGTTGGTTTAACAAGAGTTCAATTCCATCGAGAAGGATGACATTCACCCAACTTCGATAGTTCGCAGAGGTGGCTATTGTGATTCGGGGATAACCATTCTCTAGCAAAATATAAAAGGGTGAGTGGACCTTATGCTATGGAGAGTAACGAACGATGGTATGGGACGTCGTTCTAGGTTATCGTACGAGGTAGTACCATGAGGATTCTCATGAACACTATCCAGTTGTGGAATAGCCAACAGTAACTCAAGACTAGGGGAGCTGGTCTTTAGGGTTGGAAGGTCCAACGATAGATGGTATGGGACATCTTATCATCAACTACGATATGATCTGAGATACCTGGACCCAAAGCCAGAGTATTGGTGGGCCTTGATAGCATCCATAGAATGATGGATTGCTATCAGGCACTAGGCATAACAACGCTAACTCTAGCATGGGCTTAAAAGCTTAATCATGAACCAGGATGAAGAAAAGGTCAGTGGACCAATGTCCTCCATGCTACGAGATGGGGAAAATATGCATCCACCCTTCCAGGTGTTATGGGCCCTGGAAGGATAACCCCTTGTCGAGAACCTAGAACTCGAGCTAGGAGAAGGTGGGTCTCATAAATGGTAACATATTATGAGATTTGGCCAATCTCGAGCACTCGTGATTCCGTCTACAGTGGTATTTTATCTTAGAGTGTGAAATCTTATGCCTATGTACTAATATAAAGTTGGGTGTGCGTGTGTCAATTTGTGACTTTGTTTTAAATTTAATCAAAATTTTGAATTTGAGATTTTGACAACCAGGTGAGTTAGACTTGGGTTGTTACAGTTGGTATCAGAGCCTAGGTTGCGAAAATCCTAGGTTGTAAAAATATGAATTGTTGAATTGACATAGCTCTTTTGTCACCAGGTATAATGGTGGGGACCTCAAAAAGGGCAAGTGCTACTCTGCAAGAGGGGCTTGCAGAGGTTCTGAGAAAGGGACTGAGATGACTCATGAGGGAGTCAGATCATGTACAAACAATCGAAGCACCTCGACGTGTTTTGAGAAAAGAAAAGGAGCCAGCAATAGGAAGGGTTGCACAAAATGATGATAACATGACTAAAATGATTCAGCTGATGCAAGAATAGTTGAATCAATAGAAGGAGAAAATGGAAATTCAAAGGGCTCAGATGAGTGAGCACATGGAACAATAGAGAGCACAATTGTCTCAGCAACAAGAAATTATTACTCAACAGTAGAAGGTAATAGAAAATTTGACTAAAAGTAAAGAGTCAAAAAGAATACAAAGTGAATTTCTTGAGGGATCATCAAGAAGGAAAGTTGGTGTGGAATTACAAAAAGAAATCAAAAAGTTAGATATCTCTAAATTTTATGGGAAGGGGGATGGTGAAGTAGCTGTAAATTGGTTAAGTGAGGTTGAGGGATACTTTTCCATTCAACCCCTGTGTGCTGAATCTAAAACTACATGGGTTGTAGCACACTTAACGGGTCCTGCAAGAGATTGGTGGACCACATATAAGAAAACTAGTCAAAAGGAGGTTGTTGACATTCCTTGGGATGTGTTTGAGAAAGAATTCAGGGATAGATTCCTCACACCATAATTTTATATTGAGAAGTATGCAGAATTCACCAATCTTCATCAAGAAAACATGTCAGTGATAGAGTATTATCAGATATTTGTCCAACTACTAAAATATGCACCTGAATATGACAAACGTGAGGAGTTTAAAGCTCACAAATTTATGCTAGGCTTGCATCCCAGAATTGGATCTCCTATTGGATGGATCAAGCCAAAGAATTTGATTGAAGCCTTTGATGTCGCACGTTATGAAGAATTAAGCCAGAAGAATAAGAAGGCTTATTATCAAAGGTTTGAGAAGGATGAATCTAAGAAAAGAAGATACCCAGAACCTACTAAAGGAAAGGACCAATACAAGAAATATAGGGATAGTGACCGATTTAGAGGGGACAATAGGAACAGAGGAAAATATCAGGGTAACAAAGGGCAACAAGATAGGAGAAACTTTCCAGAGAAAGTTGCATAGAGAAATGTGACACAAGAAAAAGGAAAGAATGTTACTAGTCAGAATAAGGATGGGGACAGATGGAAGAACAAAGGTCCAAATGTATGCTTTGTCTATGGAGCTAAAGATCATTATGCAAATCAATGCCCAGAGAGAGTAGATAAGAGAAAACCAGTTGAAGAAGCTCCTCACAAAATTTATGCTGCCATAGGTAACCCCAATATTTTAGGGTAAGCCACTCCATTTATTTTAAAAGGAAAATTAGGTGAGAAAGATGTTCATATTTTGATAGATAGTGGTGCAACTGATAGTTTTATATCTTCTAGTATTGTGAGGGACATACCGGTAAGACCTGGGATTATGGCAAATGGGTGGCAAGTTGAATATGGATCAGGACAAACCTATATGGTCAACCAATGTTTATTTGACTCCTAGATAGATATACCCCAAGGAAAAATAAACTGGCACTTGTATGTAGCACCTTTACATGCTTTTGATATCATCCTAGGTGTAGATTGGCTAAAAGCTCACAAAGCCCTATTAAATTTTGAAGAGAGATGGCTTGATTTCATAGATGATTCCAAACAATGAATCTGAGTCCATTGCAATCGAGTGACCCTAGAACCTCACTTACTGACTGCTATGCAAGTTAAAAGGGCCTTAAGGAAGGGTTGTAGGCTTTATGTGGTCAAAATGAACAAGAAAGAAGAAATTGAATCGAGCTCTACTCTATTCCAATAGTATCCAGTTCTGAATGAGTTTAGAGATGTTTTTCCTGAAGACCTGCCTGGACTTCCATCAAAGAGAGAATTTGATTTTTCTATTGAGTTATTACTAGGAGCAATGCCCATAGCTAGAACCCCCTACCATATGACTCCCATTGAATTACAAGAGCTCAAGACTCAACTTCAAGATTTATTAGAAAAAGGGCACATCAAGCCTAGTGTTTCACCATGGGGTGCACCAGTTTTATTTGTTAAGAAGAAGGATGGATCTTTGAGATTGTGTATTGACTATCGTATGCTCAATAAGATGACTATGAAAAACAAGTATTCCTTACCAAGGATTGATGATCTCTTTGATCAACTAAGAGGAGCAACAATTTTCTCAAAAATTGACCTTAGGTCAGGATACCATCAACTAAGAATTAAGGAGGAGGATACTTTCAAGACTACCTTTAGAACCCGTTATGGGCATTATGAGTTCACAGTGCTACCCTTTGGTTTGACAAATGCTCTTGCTGCCTTCATGAACTTGATGAACAATGTGTTTCGGGAACAGTTAGACCAGTTTGTGCTAATATTTTTGGATGATATCTTGATCTATTCTCGGAGTAGGGAGGAACATGATCAACACATGAGAATAGTCCTAGAAATTCTTAGAAGAAATCAGTTGTATGGAAAGTTATCTAAGTGTGAGTTTTATTCACCACAAGTGCAATATTTGGGTCACATAGTCTCAGCTGATGGGGTTGCAATTGATCCTAAAAATATAGAAGCCATAGTAGACTGGCCAACACCCACCAATGTAACTGAAGTGAGAAGTTTTATGGGAATGGTTGGATATTATAGGCGATTTGTAAAGGGATTTTCAAAAATTGCCTTTCCCATAACCAATTTGCAAAGGAAGGAAAAATTTTCAAATGGACTCCTCAATGTGAGGAGGCATTCAAAATACTTAAAGAGAAGTTGACAACTGCACCTATTCTTTAGATTCTAGATCTAAGTAAACCATTCATAGTTTGTATGGATGCTTCTCTAGAAGGGCTAGGAGGTGTCCTGATGTAGAATGAGGTCGTTGTGGCATATGAATCTAGAAAACTTAAGAAGCATGAGGTTAATTATGCCACTCATGACTTAGAGCTAGCTGTCGTAGTTCATGCCCTCAAAATATGGTGGCACTACCTGTTGGGTAAACCTTTTGAATTAAAAATAGATCATCAAAGTTTGAAGTATATCTTCACCCAACCATTATTAAATGCTAGACAACGATGGTGGATGGAATTTTTGGCCGAATATGATTTTGAGATAGAGTATATTAAAGGGAAAGAGAACAAGCTGGTTGATGCACTTAGCAGAAGGAGACATGTAGCTACTTTAACATGATGCCAGTATGGACTGGCAGAGCAAATTAAAGAATTGCAAAAAGATGATGAATTCTGTAATCAATGCCGAATTAAGGTCGAGCAAGGACCAAATATGAATATGGATTTCAAAATCAAAGAGGATCTACTATATTTTAGAGATCGAATAATAGTTCCAAATAATGATGAGATAAAAAGGACTATATTACAAGAGGCACACTATGCTCCATACTCTGCTCATCCAGGAGTAGTGAAAATGCATGAGAATTTGAAGAAGGATTACTTCTGGCCAGGAATGAAGAGAGATGTAACTCATTTTGTTGCAAGGTGTCTCGAATGTCAGAAGGTTAAAGCAGAACATCAACATCCTGGGGGATGACTTTACTCTTTTGATATTCCAACACAAAAATGGCAAGTGATTTCCATGGACTTTATAGTTGGTCTCCCCAAGAATCGATTTTGGCATGATGCAATTTTTGTTATAGTTGATAAATTAACTAAGGTGGCACATTTTATACCTAGAAATGTTCATGATGATGCTCCTACAATAGCTCAGAAGTTTTCTTGAGAAATTGTGAGACTGCATGGTTTCCCTGAGATAATTATCTCTGATAGGGATTCACGATTTACTTCTAAATTTTGGTAAGCTTTGCATCGAGCATGGGGTACAAAGCTTAACATTAGCACAACCTATCATCCTGAAATGGATGGACAGACCAAGAGGGTCAACCAAGTGCTGGAAGATATGTTACGTATGTATTGCATGGACCACCAGAGTAAGTGGGAAGATTACCTCTTCTTGGTGGAATTTGCTTATAATAATAGTTACCATACCACATTGGGCATGGCCCCATTTGAAGCCCTATATGGGTGCAGGTGTAGAACACCGTTGACATGGGATAACTTGGATGATCGAGAAATGATCGGTCCTGATGTTATGAAAAGAATGGAGGTCCAATTGAAAGAAATCTGCCAATGACTTCGAGAAGCCGTAGATCGTCAGAAGAGCTATGCTGATCTAAAATAATCTCCTAGAGAGTTTGCTATTGGTGATAAAGTTTTCTTGAGAGTCAAACCAACTAAGAGCTCCATAAAATCCACTAAACTTAGCCCCAGATTTGTAGGACCATTCGAAATCATCGCCAAAATCAGTCTTGTTGCTTACAAATTAGCTTTGCCACCTAATTTGTCCAAAATCCACAATACCTTCCATGTGTCCCTCCTTCGAAAATATGTGGCTGATCCTTCACACATTTTGGATGTTTCTCATTTACAGACATCGGACCCACAACTCATTGAGGTTCACCCCATCAAAATTCTAGGGTATAAAATTGTTGGTCAAATATCTACCTAATCAACAAAACTACGTTTGTGCGCCCTAGACATGGCCAACATTGAATGACCGGAGGAAAGGAATGTCCTCCATGCCAATCTCCAGAGAGGGTTGGCTCCCAAGCTAAATCCTACATGGGTTGAAGACTAGAGTTGCAGGAAAGAAATTAGAAATTGCAGAAAGAGATGGGAAATATAGCCACAGGCCAAAGGTGTAGGATTTGGGGTAGACTAACAGCAAGAAATTCACCCAAGCATGAAATAGCATATAATAAAAGAAAAGCAGCAGAATTTACTCATAAACTTGCAGAAACAACCTCCAAAATAACACTCCAACACTCACTCCCTCATTAGCAACATTTAAATTCAGATGCAGAATTCAAATTCAACAACAAATAAGGAACATGAATGTAAAATAGAAATGCACAAATACAGAAGGAAATTACACACAAGATCACTTGCAAATTCAGAAGCCTTGTATCTTCTATTGATGCAGAGAACTTGGAGAGTTTTCTCACAAAATGTCTAACCTCCTTTTACAATGAGAATTCAGTAGTATTTATAGAGGATTTCGCCTCTTTCATTAAATGCACATGGAGACAAAATGATCGCAGATCCGGAACCATGGAGAGGAAATTCCTCCTTGGAAATATTCAAAGCTTGTTGTCTTGAAACAATGATCCGGTTTACAAGGAAACTTCTTCATGAAATCTGCACTTTTGGATTCGGTGCACAGAAAATTAAGAGACATTCGACATCTTGAAAACGTGCTCCTGCTTCGGAAATCATGAAAATCATCCTGTATTTTTAATACGACTTGCTTCTCTACTCAAGATTCATGATTTGAGTTACTCCTTACCTCCATTATTTAATATTTTCCATGATCTACTCTAGGCACCTTTAAAAATTTGGACATTAGTGGTGAATACACTTTCAATTGACTATCTCCCTTCTTTGACCATGGTGACAACAATTCCTTTCATTCCTGGTAAAAATATTTAACAACCACATCGCTTGCCTTTAAAAATCATGTTCACCCCCAAAAGGGGCGCCAAAGACAATCACCCTCCCTTTGGGGTGAACGCGATGTTGACTATTCAACGTCACCTCAACCCTTTCGATGCATTCACCCAATATCCATTCGCCAGCGCATTCGCATGACTCTATTCCTGAGAGGACATTCACCCATGGGAGGGGCGAACGAGGCATTCACCCCTCAACCTAGGTGAACATGATGTTGACCATTTGATCATATGCACCATTGAATTTCCCTCTTTCATCACACTTCTAATTACGTTCACCCCAAAGTGGGGTGAATGGAGCTTTCACCCCAACTTTGGGGTGAACGCAATCCTTCACCAAAATGATTTTCTTTATAATGGGAGGCATGCGCATTATTTCAAACTTAAAAATACATTCACCCCAAAGTGGGGCGAACGAAGCTTTCACCCCAAATTTGGGGTGAACGCAATTCTCCAAGTCTTATCCTTGGGTGCTTTCATACCTCTCAATGTTTTCTTCTTTTTTTTTAATCTTCAATTTTTATACTTTTAATGAGCTTTTGAATGACACAAACTTGAATTTCTAATGCAGTTTTCAACTTCTCCCCTTAAACATTCATCACTTCCAAGCTAAAAGAGTATATATACAAATAAAATAGAAAGATAAAATAACTACAACATATAAATTCAGCCCAAAATATTATATTAGGATTAATATTTTCGTATTACAATCAAAATGCTCCATTAAAATCAAAATCTCAATGTGGCAAAGTGTAAAACTACCAATATTTTTGGTGACTCACGGGGTATCCAGCTCGCATGGATGCAAGCGATCCTAGGCCTTTATCCATTGGGCTGCTATGGAGTCTTTTCCAACTGCCTTGGTTGAAACTTTTGATGTAGATGCCTTTACATGACCTCCTCTTCAGCTTTCTCCTTGGCTTCAGCTTCGACCACAACCTTGAGTACCTCGGCGCGCTCTGCTTCCTCTATCGCTTTCTCTGTCACTGTGCACTCCATTGTTGCTCTTTCTACCTGCTCTTTGAGGCTTTTAGAGGTAACCTCATAAACTATGACTACCTCCTCCCAAGCTTGAGTGGTGAATAAGTAGGGAGTACTCAATGACTCATAAACGAATCAAAGATTCTGGACATCTTCCAGACTGAGGTGCTTCGCTCGCTGAGCTAGCTCAAACAATGAAAGCTCCAGGTGGGTATATTTCTGCATAAGAGGCAATACCTATGCTTCCATGATGGGCTCCTCCCATGCATCGATCTTTGAGGTATCCTCTATGAACTTCCTCCAAGCCGTAGTCAATTGTTCCTTAGGTAGAGGTTCACCCCATTCATCAGTGAAGTCTAGGAATCCCAAACCAACAAGAGTATCAAAATGAGTCATGGAAATAGTATGCTCTCGCTCGATGGTATTAAGGATTTTTTGACCTTCTCTTACCAGGTCCATTCTCTAAAAATAACTATGCAGTGTGACTTTGGCAGTGGACCAAGCATGATCCATTTCGCTTAGGGGACGAATGTGAATGCTGGAATTAGCCAGAGCTTGAATTTTTACTACCATCTCCATATATGGCTCTAGCATTTCCTCCATGTTATCAATTAATTGCTATCCCAGTTGAATCTGTATGCTAGCCATCCATAAATAGTGCAATACTTGAACTGCTTGTTCAACTAGTTTCTCATAGTTTTGGGCTGAACGAAGGTGCACCTCCTTAATACTCTATGGAGAAAAACCTATAGCCTGTGCGACATTTTTTCCAACTGATTCTTGATGGCTTCCAGATGCTTTTGGAGTGAATGCATCTCTATTCTAGTTGCATCTCTTTCCTTCAAATGCACTCCTACCTGTCGGTGCAAGTGTTCATTTTTAGTGGTTATCTTTTCCTCTTGCGCTCTACTTTTAGCCAAGGCATTTTTGAGCTCGATAATTTTATTTTCATTCTCAAAATATTTCTCCTTGTAGTATTCACCATGCAAATATACCAAGCTCATATCAACCTGTATATTGCCCATTTTCTCCGTTGGATCAATCCTGGTGAGATCTTCTATTATAGTCTCACAGACATAATCACTCGACAACATTTCTCCTTGTGGCTTTTGAACTAAGGGAGTGATTCTAGTCATGTGAGACTCCATGGTGACTGGGTCGAAGGCAACCTTCTTGATCGGTCGAGCTAGAGCCAGGGCCTCCTTTCACCTCTTACTCTTCAACCATTATGAAGAACTCAGGTGTGCCCGATTAATTTTCTCCACGTCGGGCTGTTTTGGTGCCACCTGAACTTCGGGCAATGCTTGTATTTCCAAAAATGGAGTGAATGGAATCAAAAATTCTGAGCGGTTAGGCTCAAAAGAAGTAGTTGTGATGGTTAGAAGTGGAGGGACTAAAATGGTGGAATGGATGGAGGAACCGGGTTCGGCTATAGTTACGCTCACTCTGGGAGGAGCTTGCATACTTACAACCTCAATGGAAGTGGTGGCGGAAATGGAAGGGGAAGGGCACAAAAATGGATTCGGCCCTGATGCATATGAACTAAAAGAAAGGGAGGCCAAAGAAAAGGGAAGGGAAGTGACTTCAGGAAGAGAAGAAGAAGGAAGTGAAATAGATACAGAGGGCATACCAAAGGGTGGAGAAATGGAGACGAAAACTGATGGGAGTGAATCAGAAGTCACTACATGCTCTAGAGAAGAAGAAGGGGGAATAGAAGATGTACCTTCGGGCATGGGCACCGTGTGATATGGTGATGGGAGTGACTATGAAATAACTTCTTCCTATTGCTCTTTCACTCTCTCCTCAACATTCACATTCTCCTCGACGTCCATGACTTCCTCCTAAAATTCCTTCGACTGATGGTCCTCCCCTTGTTCTTGAACCATTGGAAATAGTTGTGCAACCATAGTTGGAACCTCCATTGCTGGAGAAGAATTGAAAACTACCACCGAAACAACAAGAACTGTAGGAACTACAACGACTAAAACTTCAATAGTAGAAGAAGAAATGGCACCAGTCCTTGGTCTCTTCATTGCTTTAGGAAATGGGGGTGCATTCCAAACATTCTGCTTCTCCAATGCAGGTGCCTCCTCTATCTTCTACTTTGTCCATTGTGACCTTCACTTGAACACATACTATTGTTCTTCCTCCTCGAGAATATCTTCTTCAACCGATGGGCGTTCACTTTTATCTCCACTTTTGCCACTATCAAAATGATGGAAACTCTAGGGAAAAATCTTAGTGAAAGCAATAGGTTGATAAGAGTCAACGAACTCATCATAGGTGTCCGAAAATGCCTCATCCAACTTCAACCCATAAGGAGTGGTGGTCTTTCCTTGGTGAACCCGCATTATCCACCAGTTCATGATTTTCTCTTCAGTCCATTCGGGTTCACTATATTTTACCTGGCTAAACAAACCAGGTGGAGGAATCTGATTCTTATACCTTTCTGGATTATATTCAGCCTCCTATTCATAGCAATCATGCTAGGGTGGGAGCGTCGTCATGTCTTCAATATGCCAATCCATGTCGGGCCCATCAAAATTATTTCACCTTTTCTCAATATCGGGTCGTGGGCAACAATGGAATGACTTGGCTTTTATTATTGCTAAAAATTTTCCCAATGGGTCATACCTCCATCGCTGCGGTAGTTCTATCAAGCCCAAATCTTGCAACGTCACCATGAGCAACTGATTCTGCCCTACTTGGCTCACTTCTATACTACCAAATTTGAATGGCATATTACAGGTTGTTTTCTTGCCACACCCGACTCCATATACATCATTTACATAGTCAGACTGGTGCACCACCTCCATAGCAAAAACATGCTTGGTGGCAAAATAAGGCAACAAAAATGGCTTACCTATAAAGCCAAAAATCCTCATGACCATGCCTTGAGTGAGCAAAAAAATATCTCCTTTCTCTCCATTAACCATCGATTCTCTCAACTCTCATGGCACCCTCTCGCATGTACCGCAGAGTAATTCTATTGCAGGTCCCAAAAATAAACTGTTGAAACTGTAAAATGACTCCCTAGTTGTCAAAATGGAAGTCCACATGTATACTGGTAGAAGTTCATCTCTTTCATCCATCTGTCTTACCGTGATGAAAGGGAAATGTTGTTGCAAGTGAAAAAAGAAATACCATACCAGGAAAGAGGTATGTCTGAAAGACGTCTCTTCCCTAGTCTGCAACTTCTCCAACTGGAAATTCATTCTTCGAGAAATAAAATCAGCCCAATCGAAGAAAATTGGATTGGTATCTTTCCTCATAGCCGACGGAGAGTAAAATTTAGTCCGACAAATACACTATGCTAGGGCCGCCTACCATTTATGAATAATAGAGTCTGTAGGCAAACCCACCACCCATGCCAACATAGAATAAATATCTAAATTTTTAAATTTTATGAGTGGCTTCGACAAATTTAAAAGCTGCCCCATTGGTGGCTCCTTAATCAACTATGTCTCCATGAATTGATGCATGGTTACAGTGGAGACATATCTATCTCCTGCTCATGGGGTAGAAATTTTTTTAAAAAAAAAAAAAAAAGGGGTAAAAAAAAAAAAAAGAGCTTCCCTCACTTCATCTGGGGTGATGGTAAACAATATTTCTCTCTTAGCATTCCTCACTGCTCTCGTGAATGGGTCGTAAAACTGAGCAATCAACTTTACTAGCTCTGGACAAGGGTGTACGGGTGGACACAGGTACCAAAATAACTACGAGTGATAGGGTACTATCAACAAGCTCTATGATGTCACCCCTTGATTCACTACAACTTCCACATCTTGCCACAATTTTTCCACACCTTTGTGTGTTATCACACAGTCATCGATTTCTGCCATTGTGTCGGCATATGGGTCTAAATCAACATTTTCATTTCTTCGAGCCTTCTTGGATTTAGACCCTCCTTCTCTTTTATGACCTCTTAGGCTCTACGGCTTCTATAGTCTCTTGAGTCTCTTTACTTCACTTTCCCATTGTTTCTTTCTTCTAACAAATACTTTCAATGCTCTCTAAAATTTTTGCAATGATAGTTCGAAACACAACGGTAATAAAAAACTTAGAAAAATAAACTATGGGCTTTTACCTGGTCCTTTATATAGAGCGCTCTCCCAACTACCATAATAAATGTTGAGTTACCCTAGGCACTTTCGGGAGAATGTGTGTATTAATTCACTCACCTGGCACTATTCCCAATGCTCTAACGGTATCACCTTTGATTCACTACCAAATCATCTTGGGAAAGAGTGCCCTCCTTCACCACATAAATTTATTGTAAAATGTGCCCCGATCATCGAAGCCTTCTTGGAAAAAAAAAGCACCCGAAACCAATGATATATATTTATGTTCCTTGGGAAGACAAAATCCTCCTTCTACACAAATCTGAGTGCACGTTCAAATTAAATGGCTTCAACACATTCTTCAACCTGCATGCACGCTTTCCAATAACTACCACATGTTCAGGGAAACTTCTTCTGCAAGCGCGCTTCCAAAAGAGAATGGGGTGAAAATATTTTCGGAGCACACTTGCCTTTCTCCCCTGACTTCTTCTCTTTCGCTCCGAAACACCTTTGTCTCATCCGGTAAATATTCACAATGCATAGCCTCCCTTTTAAAACCTTCTCATTCTTCTTTTCATCCAGATTTAGAAAAGCTTGCTTTTCTTAGAAAAAACAAATTGCTTTTAGGGCTTTTTTCTTTTCTTTTAAAATGCCTTAAATCAATATTTGAAATTTTCAAAAAAATATTTTATTAAAATCTCATCCAAACTTTAATCTTCATAATTTCTTTTACAAAAAATATTTTAAATCAACGCGTTCACCCCAATTGCGAACAAACACTCCCTATCCTTTGGGTAACATGACTTTTCTATTTTGCTTTTTTTACAACTGTTCACCCTAATTAGGGGTGAACATATTTCCCCTTCCAAGAAATTTTCCTCTTCCTTTTTTTTCACCCAAACTCTCCTTGAATTTTTTAATTAAAATATCTATACTTTTTTTAATGGCACTTTCCTTGCTAAGAACTTCGTAACACTATATTATTTCAAACCAAAGTTTTTCAATATCCAAAATAGATTCGGAGCGAAACTAATTCTAAAAGAAACAATTTTCTTTTCTTTTCTCTTTTTTTTTTTTTTTATATTTATATATATATATACATATAAAGCAAATAAAATGCTAGAAAAATATGTACATATTTACAAGATGGTACCTCTTTAAAATCAACTCATTGGATATAAGCCTTCAAATGAAGGCCATTCACTGGAATAGGAAGATCCCAACCCTCCATGTCATGAAGATGATATGCATTGGTAGAATTCACTACAGAAATCTGAAAAGGGCCTTCCCAGATTGCATCAAACTTATGGTGTTTCCCTGGCTTGGCCTTATTTTCATTCCATTTGAGAACTAAATCTCCCACCTAAAATCTGCGCTCAGTAGTTTTCTTTCCGAACCACCTCTGCATCTCTTTAGTGTGATCGACGAATGCTTGATAAGCCTTTTCTCTATCCTCCTCCAACTACAAAAGTTGTGCCAATCTAGCACTCATCGGATCATATTCCTCATCTTCATATTTAAATAACTACAATGTTTGGAGCACTAGAAGCTCAATGTGGGTAGGCAGGATCACTTCTTTCCCATACACCAAAGCATACGAAGAAGTCTTAATAGATTTTTTCATAGATATACGGTCTACCCAAAGAGCTTGGTTCAACAGCAAGTGCCAACTCCTTTTATTATTTTTGAGTGTCCTTTTTAAAATCTGTAGCAAATTTTTATTGGTAGATTCGGCCAAGCCATTCCCTTGTGGGTAATAATTGGATGACGTCTTGAGATAAATTCCATATTTTTTGGTGAACTCAATAATTTTAGCTCCAATAAATGGAGTTCCATTATCTATTACAATTGAATCTGGGACACCAAAACGGGTGATGAGTCCCTCCAAGAAAGAGATGACAGTCACCTGATCTACCCTTTTGGTAGGAATAGCCTCTGCCCACCTAGTGAAATAATCAGTCATCATTAAAATGTATTTATGCTCTATGGAGGAATGTGGATCAATAACTCCAATGAAGTCAAGACCCCACTGCTGAAAGGGTGCTTCTACTTGAATTGGGCATAGAGGCAGCGCTCCTTTCCTAGTCCTGCCAACATACCATTGACAGTTATCACAGTGTTGACTCACTTTATGAGTATCGATGAACAGAGTAGGCCAAAAGTAACCAGCTCGGATGATTTTCAAGGCCATAGGCCTTCCTACATAATGGCCACCAGAGAGTCCAGAATGAAACTCTTCCAGTATTTTCTCTTTTTTAGACTCCTTCACACATCTGAGGAGAACTCCATCAATATTCTTATGAAATAGTCCATTAGGCAACAGAACATATTTGAGTGCTTGCAACCTAAACCTCCGATATTGTGAAGCATCAAGGTGTGGTGGACACTTCCCAGAAGTAAAGAAGTCAATAAGCTCCTCCATCCAATCATGATTGCTTGCAGTATGATTTGCACAAATGCTTTCACCAACTTCTTCTTCTTGCATTATAGCCAATGATTCTGATGTTGCACTTTTAGCCAACTCTTGACAGAGAGCTCATCCATGAACTAATTTTGTCGATCGGATCTCCATGTCATATTCTTGAATTTTTGAGACCCAACCTACTCTTTTGTCACCTAGTTCTCCTTGGAGTATGAAGTTTCAAACATCAGGGTGTATAACATAAATGATAGTTTTGCTCTAGGAAACAAAGTGTCGGAACTTCTTCAATGATTTCATCATCGTGTACACCTATTTTTCAATGAAATTGTACTTCTCTTAGTGAGGTACAATGACTTGGCTCAGAAAGGCAATGGGCTTCTCATCTCCATCTTCTTGCTTCTATGTCAAAACTACAACATAACTCTCTTGCTCACCCACTGCATAGAGAATGAAATCCTTTGAATAATCAAGATTGATCAAAACTGGAGCTTGGGTGATTCTTTCCTTGATCTCCTGAAAAGCTCATCTTCTAGCTTCTATCCATTTAAAATCGGTATTCTTCTTTAAGAGCTCAATCATGGGTTTCACCACCTGAGCAAAGTCAACAATAAACTTGCGAATGAAATTTATTTGGCCGAAGAAATATTGTAGATCCTTCTTATTGGTAGGCAATGGTAGCTTCAAGAGTGCCTCAACTCTCGTAGGATCAATTGCCAATCCTTCTTGTGAAATCACGTGACCCAACAATTTCCCTTCTTTGATAGCAAATATTGACTTCTTCGGATTAATAGAAATCCTGAACTCACGATATTTCTTGAACACCTACCTCAAATGAGAAACGTGGTCTTCTCTGTGATGTGAAAACATAGTCATATCATCAAGATAGATTACAATAATTCTATTCAATAACTCATCGAAAGTGATGTCCATGGCCCTCTGAAAAGTAGCGCCAGCATTTGAGAGTCCAAATGGCATCCTTTGATAGGCAAACGTGCCCCACTTTGTAGTGAATGTCATTTTATGTTGGTCTTCATCCTTCACCCATATCTGATTATAACTAGAGAAACCATCTAACAATGAAAATATTTATGCATTGGCAACCACATGAAGGATTTGATCAATCTGTGATAGAGGGTAATGATCCTTTAGTGATGCCTGGTTCAGGTTGCAAAAATCAACACACAACCGAATATCTCCGTTCTTCTTTCGTACTGGCACCAGATTTGCCACCCATGTTGAGTGCTTAATTGGGTATATTATCTTTGCTTCTAGCATCTTCAATAGTTTCACCTTCATGAGTACTTCTATCTTGGGATTGATGGGTCACTATTTTTATCGAAAAGGTTTTACTCCCTCCTATAGCTCAATGGTGTGTTGGATCACGTTCTTGTCATATCCCTTCAAATCTTGATAGCTCCATGCAATGATGTCAGGGTACTCATAACATAAGTTCTTGATATCTTCCAATTCTTCTGGCATACAATCAGTTTCGATTTTGATGATCTTCTCAGGTTCTAGCTGCAACTCCTTATACTCCTTTGCATCCACCTTGATTCTGTGCTTCTCAGCCCTATCATTTTGATCAAATAAACTTTCCAGAAAAATCAGTCCCCTAGGAATGTGATTGTTCTTCAATTGTATCATCCCCTCCATCTCTTCTTCAACAAGCATTCTATCATCTGTGCTAGCAACTTCCTTAATCAAAAAATTGACTATTTGCTCATCATTATCAAATACTTGCCAATAGATGTTCTTATCAGGGACTGAGGGTCTATAGATCACCCTGAAAGTCTTGGGATTTTTTACAACTTGTTCCATAGGAGAATAATTTGTGCCAAGAGAGGCTAAAATATCTGCATGTTTGTTTTGCTCATGGGAAATCGCCTGAATGTTCAAGGTTGTGAAAGATTCAAACAAATCCCACACTTTGTTGTGATAGGCTTTCAGGTAGTGTTGCTTAGACACACATTTATTTGTGGTCTGATTGACAATAAGTTTGAAGTCACCAAAAATTTGTAGTTGTTTAATGCCCAACTTTTTAGCCTTCTTCAATCCGAGGCACAATGCTTCATATTCGACTGCATTATTTGTGCAACTCCAAGTTAATCTATAAGAATAAGTCTTCTATAACCCCATGGGGGAGATCAAAATAATACCAGCCCCTGCACCATTCTTACACCTAGCACCATAAAAATATAGCTTCCATAATTGATCTGCAATAGGGTCTAGGGAATCAGGGACTTTCTCTTCAATCTGCATAGGCTTGGTTATCGTATAACAACCAATATCTATTTCAATCATTGCATTAAAATCCATGAGTGAGAATTCATCCTCAAGGTGAAGTTCACCAAGCGCTTCTTCCATCAAGTCAACCTCTCCTAATTCCTCAGTCATCATGTTAACGGTGCCTGGAGATCTTTCTTCTTCCTCCAACTTCTCAATATGAAAAGTTGATGGCTTTTCATTATATATGTGAATTCTCTTTCCTTTAAATGGAATTTCTAGATGTGAGTAGTCTAAGGATAGGTATCCTCCTAGTTTCACCATGAACTCCCTTGAGAGGCACATGCTAAAGTATGGCTCCAGGTCAACCACTACTACTTCTTGGATGACCGTGATTTATGGCATGCTATGTAGGACAATAGGAATATCTTTGATTACTCCTACCATTTTGACTAGGGTCCCATCCAACTGCAACACTCTAGGGCTACTTCTTGTGTATTCCATCCCCATCACTTCGCATACTGCCTTTGGCATGACAATAGTAGCAACACCAAAATCTATCATACAATTGTGTACAATCCACCCCTCCATTCTAAGTGACAAATAGAATGGGGGTGGCCTATTCTTTCTAGTGGCTGAAGTTGGTAATGTTTGTGCCAACACTATCTGAGAAGGACTTTTATTTTGATATTTTGTAGTCTTAAGAGACTCTTGCAGTAGGTCAACTTGCCCAGGCAACTGTAGTGCATCATATAAGCTCACTTTTGTAGGTATCTTCTTCATTTCTTCCACAATATTATAATTTGAAATAGTTGGAGCCTTTTCTTCTACAACCCACTCATACTTATCCCGGTACTACTGAGTAGCTTCCACCCTTTATCGCTTGGTCAACGATGGGTATTTGAGGTATTCCTTGGCCTATTCTTTCATTTCATTTTGTGTTTGGGTAGCTACTATAGGTTGTGAAGTCGATGCCTTTGTTTGTGTCCTTTCTTGAGCTTGCTTAGGTAGTAAATATTTCAACAAGACAGAATCCTATTGCTTAGCCATTGTACCAGGCACTTTCACTAGAGGTTACCCTTTTTCATTTTGCACCTTTGGTTCCATAGGCACCTTCAAGGGTTCAAGCTCAGCTGGATCTACAATTACTGGCTTCTTTCTGGACCTCATGAGAACCAAAACTTGCTCCAAGGATGGCATCATAAAATTATGATCAACCTCCCTGATCATGTTGACTTGTTCTGCCAGCTGAACTTTTTACAAGCGTTTGCACATAGTTCAGGTGCACCATACAGGTTTCTTCTCCATGGGGATCATTGCACGTTGAACACCAGTACGCCTTTTCTATCATGCTAGTCTCTTCATTTGCTAACATCGTTGTGCTCTTCTCAAGGCCTCTACTAGCAGATGCTTGCTCTCGAGTAATCGATGGAGTTTGAAATCTCCTTGACCAAAATTCAGCCTCGGCTTGCTTCTTCCTTACCATCGTAAGCTCATTTGATATTGTCCTTAAGGCTGAGTTATTAGATTTCACCTCTTGTAACAATGTCATGTAGGGATCAGGATTGGGGAGTGCAGGAGGTACTGGTAAAGGTAGAGGTGTTGGTGGCATGGGTAATGGTAGTGGGACTGGTGGCACCGATAATGTTGGAAAAGGAATAGGTGCAGGCAATTGTGGTACTTCTAGAGTGGATAACTATGGAAAGCTTGGAGTAGGAAGTTGTGGGATAGGAATCGGAGTGACTTGAGGTGGACCTGAGCTCCATGAGGGAACTGGGTACATGGAAGGCATGGGTTATGAAAATGCACTTGAATACAAATGTTGTGGGAGATCAAGAAGAATAGGCATCATCATTTTTGGAGGAAGCTTGCCTATGGTGATCAAGTTGGATTCAAATTTCTGGGCTTGAGTATACAGATCAGGGAAGGTATTCACATTGGTTTGTCGAACAACCATGCCAATGTCAGTGTTGAATACCCTAAGGTAATAGAATGCAGCTTGTTCATGCATGGGCCGCAAACCATCGAGAACTCTTTGCCAGCTTTGGGTGAACCTGACATTGAAATCAACTATCTCCTCTTACGGGTGCCTATGGATCATTGTAAACTGATGCAGCAAGGAGAATGGGTCAACTTGTTCATGGAAATTCTTGATCAACAATTCTGCCAACTGATCCCATGTGGTGATAGTAGCAGGTGGTAAGGATCGGTACCAGTATAGCAACTTTCCTCTTAATGACAACACTAGCAACCATACCATTATGTCTTCATCAGTAATACCATGGATTGTAGCCAAAGAAGCCACATCCTGAATATGCTCATAGGTGATTTTACCAGTGCCATCATAAGTCGGTAAAGCCTTCAAAGCTGCTTGAGGCACTAGATTTTGTGCTTGTAAATTCAAGGCCCCTGAACTATTCCATGTTGGGAACTACCTTGGTGGTTGTTGTTGTTGTGGTGGTGGGTTCTGAGCCATGTGAACTGGTGTGTGAGGTGGAGCTTGAGGAATGCTAGTGGTGGTACTAACTAGACTTGTGGGAGAAGAAAATACACCAGCTAGTCATGAGGATGATACCGATGATGTATGAGATGTATGAGGTAAGGATGATGTATGATGTAAAGTGACTAATTGAGGATGTTCTCCTAACATTTGGATATCAAGTTCGTAGAACTCAATAGGGTCTTCGAGATTCTTGGCCTTCGATCTCGTAATCATGAAACACAACTTTCATCGTCTTCATATTTGGAGGTTTTTTAGGTATAATCGAGTCGCCAGATGTTCTAACTATACAGCATGAAGGTGAACATCAAACCTTAATACTATCGGAAGTGGGACTTTTGGGGTCCCACCGAGCGTGCCAAAAATTGTTGGTCAAATATCTGCCTAATCAACAAAACTATGTTTGTGCACCCTAGACATGGCCAACATTGAATGATCAGAGGAAAGGAATGTCCTCCATGCCAATCTCTAGAGAGGGTTGGCTCCCAAGCTAAATCCTACATGGGTTAAAGACTAGAGTTGTAGGAAAGAAATTAGAAATTGTAGAAAGAGATGGGAAATATAGCCATAGGCCAAAGGTGTAGGATTTGGGGTAGACTAACAGTAGGAAATTCACCCAAGCATGAAATAGCATATAATAAAAGAAAAGTAGCAGAATTTACTCATAAACTTGCAGAAACAACCTCCAAAATAACACTCCAACACTCACTCCCTCATTAGCAACATTTAAATTCAGATGCAGAATTCAAATTCAACAAAAAATAAGGAACATGAATGTAAAATAGAAATGCATAAATACAGAAGGAAATTGCACACAAGATCACTTGCAAATTCAGAAGCCTTGTATCTTCTATTGATGTAGAGAACTTGGAGAGTTTTCTCGCAAAATGTCTAACCTCCTTTTACAATGAGAATTCAGTAGTATTTATAGAGGATTTCACCTCTTTCATTAAATGCACATGGAGACAAAATGATCGTAGATCAAGAACCATAGAGAGGAAATTCCTCCTTGGAAATATTCAAAGCTTGTTGTCTTGAAACAACGATCCGGTTTACAAGGAAACTTCTTCATGAAATCTGCACTTCTAGATTCGGTGCATAGAAAATTAAGAGACGTTCGACATCTTGAAAATGCGCTCCTACTTCGAAAATCATGAAAATCATCCTATATTTTTAATACGGCTTGCTTCTCTGCTCGGGATTCATGATTTGAGTTACTCCTTGCCTCCATTATTTAATATTTTCCATGATCTACTCTGGGCGCTTTTAAAAATTTGGATATTAGTGGTGAGTACGCTTTCAATTGACTATCTCCCTTCTTTGACCATGGTGACAACAATGCCTTTCATTCCCGGTGAAAATATTTAGCAATCACGTCGCTTGCCTTTAAAAATCATGTTCACCCCCAAAAGGGGTGCCAAAGATAGTCACCCTCCCTTTGGGGTGAACGCGATGTTGACTATTCAACGTCGCCTCAACCCTTTCGATGCATTCATCCAACTTTGCATTCACCAGTGCATTCACGCGACTCTATTCCTGGGAGGACGTTCACCCATGGGAGGGGCGAATGGGGCGTTCGCCCCTCAACCTAGGTGAACATGATGTTGACCATTTGGTCATGCGTACGCTATTGAATTTCCCTCTTCCGTCATGCTTCTAATTACGTTCGCCCCAAAGTGGGGTGAACGGAGCTTTCACCCCACCTTTGGGGTGAACGCACTCCTTCGCCAAAATGGTTTTCTTTATGATGGGCAGGCACACGTGTTATTCCAAACTTAAAAAGATGTTCACCCCAAAGTGGGGCGAATGGAGCTTTCACCCCATATTTGGGGTGAACGTAATTCTCCAAGTCTTATCCTTGGGCGCTTTCATACCTCTCAATGTTTTCTTCTTTTTTGTTTGGAAGTGTGAGGCCTTTTCTTAGAGTGAACACATCTTCAATTTTTTAGTGAATGCTTCATCCACCCACCATTTTCTCAGTGAGTTTTCAAATGACACAAACTTGAATTTCCAATGCAGTTTTCAACTTCTCCCCTTAAACATTCATCACTTCCAAGCTAAAAGAGTATATATACAAATAAAATAGAAAGATAAAATAACTGCAACATATAAATTCGGCCCAAAATATTATATTAGGATTAACATTTTTATTTTGTCGTCATACAATCAAAATGCCCATTCAAAATTAAACTCAATGTGGCAAAGTGCAAAACTGCCAACAAGAACCAAACAATTAAGAAAAAATATTTTTGATCAAAGTAGAGTCCAGTGGAATCTCTACTCCGAAAGAAATGCCACATGGGAAGATGTGGCAGCAATGAAAGAACAATTTTTGTTCTTGTTTGAATACTGATGTTTATTTGATATTTGGATATTTGAAATATTTATATTTTTAATGCATATTTGATATACTAAAATGCTTGCATCTTTTGGTAAAGTTCATAATGGTTGATGTTTATATATATATATATATATATATATATATATATATATATATATTTATGCATTTTTTTAAAGGAATGTGAAAACCTATAAAATTATTTTGGCTAACATAGGGACTGTGTTAAATTCTAGTGGGGGAGAATGTCACATCCCCACTATTTGGCTTGAAGAATGTGATACTGCTAAAGATGTTTGTGAGTGTAGGTGCAGGTTTTCACTCCATAGCAAGCAAGTCGGATGAGAAGAACACCCACCCCTGGTGGAGACAGTGGTTGGAAGTGTCAGGTAAGGTGGGATATGATGTCATGCGTAATGCACCATGGCCCGTGGGTACATGGAAGTCCACTAAGAATAATTTATGTAGGACATTTTGCTTGATACTTGCATTATGTCTACTTGCAAAAATTAAATGCATTATGCCTGCTTGGTGAAATTAATATATAATATTTCTTTTTCAAAAAGGAATAATATATATATATATAAATATATATATATATATATATATATATATATATATATAATTTTAAAATATATTAAAATACATATATATATTAAAATTTAAGTTACTATTTAAATATATATAAAAATAAAGTATAAAGTATATATATTTTTAAATATATAGAAATATAAAGTATATATAAATATTGTATACATACAATTCAATGTTGTTAAAACTATTTCTTTCTTTCGGATGATAATATATATATAATAATACCTTTCCACCTGGAAATTAAAAAGAATAATGATATTGTATGAAGATTCTGATGTGTCACCATAAGAATACATTCAAATCCTTTAAAGGAGAGAAATGAAAATCCATAGAAGGGGAATGGGTTCTCGTATTTTGCTGCATGTATCTGTTGTTGGTGGATGGTTTTGTTTTTAGACTTTGATTCACAACTGGTTTGGGTTCTCTTCAACATATTCTTAGGTCGGATTACATACTCAACTGGAGTTTTGCTCATAGATTTGTATGCACACTTTGGTATTCGTTTCCAAAAATTATTGTTGGATGTGCTAAAGTGAGGATTGCAAGGTTTAATCGTTGATTTATCTTAGTCACTGTGTGAAAGCATTAATATTGAAGATTTGATTAAAGGATTGGATTTTAAATGAAAAATAATAATCTATAAATGAATTTTGATTATGTGTGAGAAGCAGTGACTCTTATTAGTTGAACATAGTATAAAAACATATTTAATTGAGTAAAAATTGTTACACTGCATTGTTGTTTCCATATGATTGTGAAGAAATGATGCATATGAATTATGTTTTTAAAACTGTTACATTGCATTGTTGTTTGCATGCTATAGTTACATCCATATTTGGCCATGTTGGCCCTAATAGCAACCCTACCAATGTCTCCTTGCCATTTGAAATATCGTAGAGAAGCAATTCAATAACCAAATTGTCCAATTCGTCAAATGGTACTGAAGAAAATGGGTTCTGTTTTCAAACTAGAGTGATGTACTTATAAGAAAATAGACATTCTCAAGTCTATAATTCACTGTGATATATGAGAATAAATATCTCTATTTTTGGTGTAATAGAGTTTTAATCAAAGCTGCAACTTCATTTATTTTTATATATTAAGAGAAAATAAAATAGTGTGAATTTTATTTAATATCAGGTGAATTTGTATTGATGTAAATATGTTCTATAAACAATGTTCATTTGATGAAATTTAAATAGATGTTCATATATCTCTGGTAGATAAAATATGTGATTAAAAAGGGTGCTTGTTTGAGTCATCATTTGTTTATGTCGTTACTAGATTGTATGGCGGGTGTGTTTTTAGAAAGAGCGTAGTGAAGTGAGATGTAAATGTTGTGATTTATGTCCAAAATATATTTGCAATTTTCTAATTTTTATATTATTGCCTTTGAGAGATGTTTCATTTGGTAAGAAGATAGTTTAATGCAAATTTTAGGTTGTTTTTTAGTTTTATTTATAATCGAATTAATCTAGGCATAGTTAAATTATTGACAATAGTGGATATTCAGACCAGTTGACTGGATTTGCGATGCAGCAATATTGCGCTCGTTGTGATTCGGGTGTAGTACTTATTTCCTTTAAAAATTGTTATATCTTTGCACCTAAAATTTATTATCGCTGCCCAATGTTATATCTCTGTGTATATGGGTTTATATTTCATTTAAAAGATATTCATTCTGGATTGAGTTCTCGTTGGATTTTTTTCTCACCATCGAGATTCATTCAGTTTAACCGAACATAGGAATCAAGGTGAAGAGAACAATGGGAACTAAGTAGGGTAAGGGAAGGTCATGATGGTGCCTTCATTAGCATTCATCTACGGTGTCCAAGAACCTTTCCTCACTCCAAAGTGTGGGATTGTCTTAGATGTAGTTAGTTTTAATGTGTTTAACAAATATTTATGACTTATTATTAACTTGTGCCTTGCAGTATCGCTCGAGAAAAGGAAGTTTTTTGTGAAAATTTATGATATGTCAAACATGTGTAAATGCTATACCAGTGGTTGCTATATCCTGTGTCAGTCAACTTACCAAAAATTGTAAACTTAAATGAATAAGAGAATGTATAGAATATTATTTTTAATGACATTATTTGATGTTTTAAAGTTATCCTTTATAGAATAGAAACTTATTTTTAGTAAATATTAATTATGATTCTTTCTTTTGAAAATAGAAAATTCTTTCATTAAGTTTAATATCTTGGTAATTTAAAAGTTGTAGGAATGTTTTTTCTTTATTTAACTTATTTAAAATAATATTTTACTTTTATCATGTGCATTGTACCATTATTTTGATGGATTAAAAATATATCTTAATATAACTAAAGAGAATTACATGCATTCTTAGTTTGAATAAATTTAATGACTAATGGTAATGTAAACCTTGAAAAATGTAAAAAATTTCAACCCATGATCCAAATAAAAACTGGCCAGCAAGAAGGGTGGTAGAACCATCAAGAGAAGAAATATACTATGAGTGAGATGTCATCGAGGAGGATGCCATACATTCAAAGAAATTGAACCTATCATGAAGGTTGGTTTAACAAGAGTTTAATGCCATCAAGAAGGATGACATTCACCCAACTTTGATAGTTCACAGAGGTGGCTGTTGCGATTCGGGGATAACCGTTATATTGAAAATATAAAAAGGTGAGTGGACCTTATGCCATAGAGAGTAATGAACGATATTATGGGATGTTTTTCTAGGTTATCGTATGAAGTAGTATCATGAGGATTCTCATGAACACTGTCCAATTGTGGAATATCCAATAGTAACTTGAGCCTAAGGAGTAGGTCTTCAAGGTTGGAAGGTCCAGTGATAGATGGTATGGGATGTCTTATCATAAACTGGGTTGTGAACTAAGAAATATGGACCCAAAGCCAGAGTAGTGGCAGACCCTGGTAGCTTCCATAGAATGATGGACTGATATCAGTTACCAGGCATAACAACGCTAACTCTAGCATGGGCTTAAAAGCTTAATTATGAACCAAGATAAATGTCCTGCATGCTATGAGACATGGAAAATAATGCATCCACACTTCCAAGAGTTATGGACCCTAGAAGGACAACCCCTTGTTGAGAACCTAGAACTCAAGATAGGAGAAATTAGGTCTCACAAATAGCAACAACTTGTAGGATTTGGCCAATCTCGAGCACTCATGATTTCATCTGCAGTGGTCTTGTATCTTGGAGTGCAAAATTTTATGCCTATGTACTATTATAAAATTGGTTTTAAGTGTGTTAGTTTGTGACGTTATCTTAAAGTTAACCAAAATTTTGAATTTGATATTTTGACAACCAGGTGAGTAGACTTGGGTTGTTACAGTTTCATAATCTACTTGTTTATCCCATTCTTTTGATTCAAATTTTATC
Source organism: Wollemia nobilis (assembly GCA_028583015.1). Classification (NCBI taxonomy): domain Eukaryota; kingdom Viridiplantae; phylum Streptophyta; class Pinopsida; order Araucariales; family Araucariaceae; genus Wollemia; species Wollemia nobilis. Next base: position 3,208,522 of record JAQPPZ010016361.1, read on the forward strand.
TTAATGTATTATGGTAAAGGTTTTAAAATATCCATAGCAACACATATTCAAGTATATATAGCATGCTTTCACTCCTTAGTAGTTAGTCCTTCCTTGATGAATTCCCCTAGGGTATTTCCAATATTCTTTAGAACATCCTTATTTATAAGCTATTATGTAATTTAAAAACCGGTAACCCATATTGGAAGCTTGTTAATAGCTTATGTATCAATAGAAACACTTTCATTCCATGGTCTCAAATAAAGTGTATCTCTTCCCCTAAACCATGGGCCACCAACCATTATTTTATTTCTAAATTCTAAACTAGAAAATATGGTGAGAAAAAATCACAAAGTAATTTGAATTTAATCCCCACTTCCACTTGATCCAATTTTGAATCTCCAAAAATCCTTGCCATAATCAATGGAACTTACATACTAACCACTTTTAAGAACCATTATATCATGCTCAACCATATCATACTTGATACTCACTTCTGGTGTAACATCTGCTACCTGGATTGAAGTAGCCATGTATTCACTCTTCTGCTTATATCCAAATTGGGCCTCCATACTTCCAACTAGAGCATTCTAACTTCCCATTACGACTTTCAAATATGACTTTACTTCCATACTATCTAATGGGTCTTTCTCTCAACTTGCACTCCCTCTTGGCTTACTTTCCCTCTTGCCTTGCACTTGATTCCAACTTGTACTCTCTCCTACCTTGCACTTGCTCCTAACTTGTACTCCCTTTTGGATTGCAATAGTCCTTGTCTCTTTGTTTTCTCAATGTTCCTTTGCTTCAATAATTTTTTGGAAAAAATGTTCCATGCATTCATGGTAAGAGTTTGAAGCATTGATGTACTTCGAATGAACCTACTGCTCTTCCACCATGAATAAATATTGGCTTGAAATTCCTCTTATATTGCACTTCCTCTTAGCTTATAATCACACTTTGCTTCCTACTTCTTGCTTAAACTTCCTCACTCCTAGCTCACGCTCGCACTTGCTTCTAGCTACACTCACTCCTCACTCACGCTTGCACTCACTTTTGGCTACACTCACTCCTAGCTCGCATTCACACTAACTTTCAACTACACTCACTCCTAGCTCATGCTCACACTTGCTTTTACACTCATTCTCATCTCACGCTCACACATACTGCTACACTCCCTCATGACTCATGCTTACACTCACTCCTAGATTGCACTCAAACTCATTGTTGTACTCACTCCTGGCTCATGCTCATTTTTTTTATTTACATACATATTTGATTATATAAGTGAATGTTATTTTTAGTATTATATAGGCCTTGATATACATATTAATTTTCTCATATATTATTCTACTCATTATATGATTATTTTGACCTTTAATATTGTGGCTATTTTATATTGGGACCTATGATATTTTGTGGTAGTAAGGCTTAAAAAGCCAACAATGGTATCAAAGCTACCACATGAATCTATCCATTTTGATAGAGTTAATTTTATTATCCACCATCATAAATAGTCAATTTTTTTCATTTTTGCTAAAGTTAATTTAGAATATGTCCATTTTGAAGGCAATGCAAAATTGGAATCTATTTTTTAAAGGTATTATTGAGTAAAATTTGAGGGGATAAAGAATAGTCATATTTATTTGAATGCTAGGGTCTTTTCACTTGGTTGAAGGAAAACCAATGAAGACTAGGACTCAACTATATTGATAGAAAGGGCCAACTTAGGAGAAAAGTTGGACATTTGATAGAGGAAGATAATTCAAAAGAAAGTTGTATATTGATTGATTGGAAACAAACTCAAAATATAGTTGGAAATTTGAGGACATATATAGCCACCCTGATAATATTTTTGGATTCTCTAGAAAAGAGGAGAATAATTATTAAATATTGGAAATAATCAACTCAAGAGAAAATTTGGTCATTTAGGGACATTCATAGTCATCCTAATATTGATACTGAGTTCTTTGAAAAAGGAGAATTATATTTTGTTCTTGGATGTGACCTAAGACATTACAGTTTGTATTTTTAGAGGTTAATAGGCTTCCTATAGAGATAGAGAAGAATTTCATCTTCTAAGTTTCCATAGAACAACAGATCTCTAAGAAAAGAAGCAATACAAAGCTTCTGTAATAGAGGTTAAGCAGAGCACAAACGCAAGTATTTTTATCTTTCTAAAATTTTTAAATAAAGAATACATTCACTGCATAAGTGAAATATTAAGAGGCTATATAAGATCATAGCACTATATCTAAGGTAAGTGCTAGTCAACTTGAGCATTAATATGCAATTAATTGTTGCTTCCAAATCAAGTGCATATTTGATACTTGTATACATATGCTACATAGACATAATATAAGTAAGCATTTATTTTTCAATATAGAAGAAGTAGGATTGAGCATTTGAAAAAGGAGCTAGTTCTAAGTAGAAAAATATTACCAGTTTGAGAAACATATGACCACCAACCAAGTAACACTCACAAAAATAGAACAGAGAATGTTCATAGAAGGATAATAAATAAGAAGAGTGCTCATAGAAGAAGCAACAAAGAAAAAAGAATGCTCATAGAAGGAGAACAAAGAAGAAGAAAACTCACATAAGGAGCAATTGGATACCAATAAAGAAGAAAGCTCACAAAATGAGAAATAGAGAAGAAGAAATCTTGTAGTAGGTGCAACCGGATTTCAATGAAGTGAATTGCTCATAGTAAGAGAAAGAGATAATAGAAAAGAAGATCTCTCATAAGAGGAACACCATGCAGGCATTAAAATAGACGAATGCTCACTCATAGGAGAAGAGCAATGATTGTCCATCACACAACCATCAATAAAATATCTGGCCACCAACAAAAGATCTTAATACTAGCAAAAGACCTTAGCACCAATGAAAGACTTGAGCACCATCGAGAGACCTGAACACCAATTAGAGACCTGAGCACCAACAAAATATTTGAGAACCAACAAAAAATTTTGAGCACCAAGAAAATGTTTTAGCACAAACATGATAAAAATATTGAAGCAAGAAGATCGATGACTAAACCAATGAAGAAGACGAAGAGATAAGGAGACCAATGTGTAAGTGACTCGACTAGTGAAGAAGATGAAGAGACAAGGAGACCAATGGATATACCAATTAAGGAGACCAATTTGAAAGTGAAGAGGCAAGTGAAGCTTATCAACCTATGCATATTTCTTGAGAGCAAACATATCACAATATCATTGCTTAGCAAAAGTAACGTATTTTAGAAGCGAATACATAGTATTATTGCTTACATTAGTTAGAAAACGTAATGTATTTTGGAAACAAATACACAAAATACATTATTGCAACTAAAATCTAATGTAGCATAACTGATGATTAATTAGTATGAAGAGTTCCATGTAACTTTAGGGTTAAGCTTGACATGTCTAAATGAAGACTATTTAAATTTGGAGTGTAGAGTCGTTAGCACATCTAGTAAGCAAGCAAAAGAAGAATAGAAGTGCAAGTTGACCAAGGTTAGTTAAAATTAAAGTTTTAAATGCTTTATTTTTTAATTGAGTTATAAGGTGATTATAATTTTAGAAGGTGATTAAAATTTAATTAGTTGGAGTTATAAGGTTTAGTTAGAAATATAAGTTTTTGAAATTTTTAAAAGTGTGGAGTGATAAGGATTTCTACTTTAATTAGTTTATTATTTAAAGTTTTTTCAAGCATTAGAATATATTTGAAGTTTTTTTAGATAGAGGATTTATTCTCTTAAGTTTTTAATTTTTGAGAAATTTTGAAATTAAAAATATTAGAATTTTTTAAAATTTTGTAAATTTAAAATATTTGGGAGTTAAAATATTTTCTACATCAAAGGTTTAGAAAATTTAGAATTTGCAAATTTCATTTTTAGTGCATATTAAACTTGGGAGATATAAGGGTTACAACTTCAAAGGAATTATAATATAAACCTTGATTATGGAATGAAATATGGAATCCATAATAAAAAAGAAAAGGTTAGAAGATATAAAATCTAGCATTGGAATTTCATTAAAATATCTAAGGGAAAGCTAGCTATGGTAATATAATTAATCTTTAGAGAAGCTATGGATGAAAGTTTTGAAATATTTGAATACTACTTACTTTCAAAACTTGTTGAAGCAATTGATAATTTTGAGAATGATATTATGATACCTATTGACACAGGTAATATAATGTATATGGCATTGTTTAACTTGAACTTTATAAAGATGAAAATTTGAAACAAAAAGAGTTGATTAAAACTCTAAAAAATAAAGTAGAGATTGATATTGAATCACGTGAATCACCTCTAAAAATAGTATTTCATTCTTTATGCAATATTGACATTCCAAGTTCATCTAATTTAGAAAATTATTTTGATGCTCTAAGTGAATGTTTAGTAATTACTGTACAATATTAAGATTACAAAGAAAAGAAAGGAAAGAATCAGATGATCCTAAGGTTGAAGAAAAATAAAAAGTTCAAGCTATTCATTGACATGAATTTGAAGTCAAAGTTCAAGTATTTCATGAAGATACAAAAACTGAGAATCTAAAGAATGAATATGAAGAACTCAGAGCAAAAATTAAAGAAGTTGAAGATGAATCTCAACCAAAGGTTTATGAGCAATGCAAGGCCACATGAATATTGAAGACTAAAGTCTTTAATAATGAAATAATGTAATATAGGGGGGTGTTGATGAATATTACATTATTTGGTACATGCAAATGTACCATCTTGGTACCTGCGTGGTACAATTGTAAATATGTAATAGATTAGGGTTGAGTCTATAGTTTAGAAGTGCAAATTATTTCTCCTTTGATGTAAGTTTCAATGTGCAGGAAATGCACAAGTGGCATGCAAGTTAGAGTGTAAGTGTAGATTGAGAGAATGTGCACAAGTTTCATGTATGTAAGTATGTAAATATGTAATGTGAGGATGTGTACAAGTATCTTAGATTAGGAGTGCATGTAAAAGTGTAAGAGTCATGTAGATGTGTGCAAGTGTCTTAGAGTCAAGAGTCCATGAAGAGTCATGTATGCAAGTGGCAAGATGATAAGCCAAGAGTCATGAGACTTGTCATATGGAGAGCAATAGTCAAGTACTTGAAGAACAACATTACTTTGGCTATATTATGGATATAATACTCCATGAAAAAGAAATCCAAGAAGGAGAAACAAAAGTGTAATTAGTTTAAGATATTCAGTTTGGAGTAAAGCTTTTATACCTTTTTGATTAATTAATATTGTAATTTTTTCATGCATAGTTCATGAATGGCTTAGGCCATTTACATTCATATTTTATTATATAAGTGAATGTTATTTTCAATATTATATAGGCCTTGATATACATATTAATTTTCTCATATATTATTCTACTCATTATATGATTATTTTGACCTTTAATATTGTGGCTATTTTATATTGGGACCTATGATATTTTGTGGTAGTAAGGCTTAAAAAGAAAACAATATTGCACAATTGTAGTGGGAAATAATCTTTTCTCATATATTTTTTTTATCTAATAAACATATCTTCTTAGAGACTGCCTTTTCTGTAATTTTCTCATAGATTGTTTTTAACCTACATACATCTCTTCTCATAGACTTCCTTCTATGTAATTTCATTCAAAATTAATGAAATTTGCTATTCACTCAACAACCCTCTTATGTTTCTAGTTTTTCATCTCTAAAGAATCCATTGTCTCAAAAAATTTGGATCATCCATTGTACTTGGTACTTGGTGCCTTGAAAATTAAAAAATAGATTATACTTGAAAAAACATGGATTGCTTTTCAAAATTTTGGGATGCCTACTATGGATAATGTTTTTATTTCTTTTCTTCAATTGGTTATATGGGATGGAAACAGTTCCACCCATATCACATCATCATAACATAGTGGTATTATAATAAAGTTTGGATATTATCTGTATATCTCTTGGCAAGATTCGAACCTTGGTTTCCTCATTGAATGTTGAGGAATCTAACTAGTTGAACTAATACCGTTTGATTGTGGATAATGTTTCATCATTACTATTTCCAAATAAAAATCCATAGGTTACTATAAAAGAATACATTTATCACTTTGTTGTTGTGTGTATGACTTACACTCTAAATTTTATTATGATTGACAAGTATTTTTATTTAGTTTTTAAAAATATGGAATATAAAATGCCTTACAAGTTATCAAATGACATTAACTAAATTTGTTAGATTCCTCAACATTTATGGAGGAGACCAAGGTTCAAATCTTGCCAAGAAATACATGCATAATTTCCAAGCTTGTTGTAATACCACCATGTGGTCATGATATAAGATGGGTGAGGCCCATTTCAATACCATATAATTGATCCAAAAAATGCATTACAAGTTAAAATTTTTTATAGTGAAAACATATGAATTAAATGGGTAATTTTTTTAGTGTAATATTATGTACTTATTTGATAACCCTTATTTCATGAAATAAAAAATAACCATTTGCAAAATAAAAATATGTATGGTTATAAAAATAATATAAAATAACGATATATATACAACTTAATAAGTACAATGTAGATCATCAAATGGAAATAGCTCAACTAGTTAGATTCCTCAACATTAAAAAGGAGGAGACATAGGTTCAAATCTTGCCAAGTGATACATGGATAATATCCAACTATGTGGTGATGATGTAATATTGGTGGGGCCCATTTAAATTTCATATAACTAATTGAAAAAATAAGTATAGTGTAGATAAATTACAATAGTACTACAGTGGTAATGGATTTGGCCTCTCTTAGAGATATAAGGTTCAAACCCCACTTAGTATGAGGGGACCAAGACCCCTCATAAAAAACCTGTGTAAATTAATGGAATTAAGTGGCATTATTTCAATCGATTAGATTCCTCAACATTTTGAGGAGACCTGGGTCCGAATATTGGCAAATGATACATGGATAATATTTAAGATTCATTGGAATACCACTATGTGGTGATGATATAATACAAATGGGGCTCGTTTCAATCCCATATAACCCATTAAAAAAATAAGTACATTGTCGATAGATAAATTCAAGCTTACTATAGTGGTAAGGACTTTGGCCACTTTTTGATAGGTCTAAGGTTCAAATTCCACTCAGTACAAGGGGATAAAGACCCCTCATAAAAACCCATAAAAAAACCAAGTGGTATTAGCTCAACCAATTAGATTCCTTAATATTTAATGAGGAGACCAAGGTTCAAATATTACCAAGTGATATATGGATAACATCCAAGCTTTGTTGTAATACCACTATGTGGTGATGATGCAATACATGTGGGGCCATTTCAATCCCCTATAACCAATTTAAGAAGAAAAAATAAGTACATCGTAGACCTCATTGTCTTGTACTTTTTACAACATTTTTAGTATGATGATGTAGGCTAATGTATACAATAGTGTTGAATTGGGGAATTGTCCTAATTTCTAATTTAGTGTTTGTGCCCCATTTATAATTTCAAAAAATTTGGAAGGGGGTGCCAATGGCTCCCCTCAATATTTTAATTTAGGAAAGCTCCTCACTTTCATTACAAAATACTCCAATGCTAACCTACACTAATTGCATGAAAAGTAAAGTGAAAAAAATAAACATGCATGAAAGTGTTGGAGTATATTACATTATTTTGTACATGATAATGTACCCCCATGGTACCTTCATGGTACATATGTAAATAATATATTAGGTTTGATTCATAGTTTAGAGTGTGAGTTATATTTCCATTTTATGTAAGTGTAAATGTGTAGGATATGCACAAGTGTCATGTAAAGTTGTACTATGCAAGAAATACACGTGTCATGTGAGTTAGTGTGGAAGTGTAAGTTGAGTCTATGTGCACAAGTGTCTTGTATGTATGAGAAAAAATATGTAATGTAAAGATGTGCACAAGTGTCTTATATTAGAGTGTGCAAGTTATAGAAGTGCAAGAGTCATGTTTAGGTGTGCAAGTATTATAGAGTCAAGTGTTCATCAAGTATGCAAGTGTCAAGTAGATAAGCCAAGAGTCATGAGACTTGGCATATGGAAAGAAATAGTCAAGTATACAAAGATTCACACTACTATGACTATATTATGGAGGTAATACTCCATAAAAAAGAGATATGAGATCATCACAATATATAGAGAACATCACTATTAGTTCATAAGAGAAAAAGGAGTAATAAAGATTGCATACATTTTGAGCAATTATTATTGTAATTTGTTCTTCATGCATAGTACATGAATTATTAAGGATATTTACATTCATATTGTTTCTTATTATTGAATATTATTTGATATATTATAAGCCTTATTCTACATATTAATTTGCTCATATTATTCTACTCATATCATTATATTGACCTTATTATATTGTGGCTATATTATATTTGATCTTGTGATATTTAACCTATGATATTTATGGTAGTATTAAGGCTTAAAAATCCATAAAAAAAATATTAATGGTGCAAGTGATTCAAATAAAATCTAGCTTTAAATTATAGTGAGGAAATTGTGTGATCAATCAACAATTGAGAACTTAGATAACACCAATGTTCTTCCATTCATTAGGTATAAAATTGATAAGCAAATTACAATATGAGGAAAAGAAAAAATACCTCAATCACTATGCACTTAGAAAACCAAGAGGTAAGTGCATTTGATGGAATGCATAAGGACCTGCTAATTTCTTACAATCTTATTAGGTCAAAGCACAATGTGGGTTTCATAAAGTTTAGCTTTGAATTCTTATGGCCAAAATATGAATATAATGGATCTTTAGGCTTCTATTTATAGTTGGATTGTATTCATGAGTTACCTAGAGTGAGAAATAATTACTCCTAGTAAAAGTAAAATTTTGGAGATATCATTAGCAAAATGATGCATCACCAAATGTTACATATATCTAATTATACCTCTAACAATCTTAGAAGGCTTTTAAAATGACTTAGTCCACCACTATATGCCAAAATGTCACTCAATATATTTTCCTTGAGATCTCCATTTTTACCTCCCTATGAACTATTGAGAAATTCACTCCAAGTAGTGAGTGAATCATTCACTTTTATAAGAAAATTGCTAGTTGTTCCTGATCAGTTTTGATGGGGAATAGAAAATCGCAATCTCACAGATCCAAATTTTCATTCATTAATTCAGAAATAAAATTTACAATATTAGCCCGTAGGCATAATTTCCCTATCACTATTGCAATTTCTTGCTCTACATTCCTCTCCTATTACACGCCTGTGTTTTTATAGAGGTCCCGACCCTCTCTGATTTTGGAAATTCATAGAATATCAAAATAGCACAATGGCCATCGCCTTCACTTCCCGTCTGGAAGAAATTCACTGCCTTCGCAGTCCTCTGGTCCTCTTTCCTTCGGCTCTGCAACTCCTCTGCACTCTGTCAAATACCACCGCTCTGAACAATCATCGTAGCCTTACTATTCAAAATTCTGTCTACAGATCAACAACACCGTAGCCTTCTGTCTCAAATATGTAGATCGTGCTTCCATCTCCACGGATCCGTGTAAACTGCCTCACATTTGGCGCATCTGTCTACACCTTTTGGTATCCGAAGCTCTTCTTGGAAGACACACACAGCCAAGCAGGATCAGAATGGACCTCAGCCCTTGAATTTGATCTACCTTGCCTGGGGCCAGACTTCGACTGACCTTGTGAATGTCTCTGCTTCCCTCTTTTATAGTCTCTGTTGTGACTCTTCACCTTCCACCTGCTAGTCCCCTCGATTCATCTTCCACCTGCATCTATTGGCCTTAGCATGCCCCTCTAGCTTCATCATTACACAAAATGGCAGAGTGCTCTGTAATCGCCTACAACCGATAACGACGTTTCGGCATGCCATCGCTCAATGGCCTCACTCTATAATGGCCTTTGCAATCGTCGTTTGACCTCTGTTCGCTATCATTTTCCCCTCGCATGACTCTTCATCTTTGCCTACTTTCACTGCACCTTGTTGCCACGTGTTGTTCTATGCTGCCACATGTCACTCTGTAACAGGCTTCGAAAATGCAGCATGTCATGATTTTGTGACATCTTCTACCTCTACCTCTTCCTCTTCTCTTCTAGTCACGGTATCGTGACATGTCATGATATCACGACATTTCTGCTCCATCGCCTTCTCTCTCCTCTTCGGGTCGTGAAAACCTGACATGTCGTGATATTGCAACATCTTTCCTCTCCTGCTCATCCTTTTCTCTTTCGGTCGTGATATCGCAACATTTTTCTTCCTCACCTCCTTTCTCTTCTTTGGGTCACAAAAATGTGACGTGTTGCGAAATCGCGACATCCTATCCTCTCTGCTTCCTCTTGCTTCTTCGGGTTGCGAAAATGCGACATGTCACGAAATCGTGACATTTTCCTTCGTTGGCTCCTTCTTCGCCTCCTGGTCGTGAAAATGTGACATGTCGCGAAATCGCGACATCTTCCTCCCTTGGCTTCTCCTTCGCCTTCTGGTCGCGAAAATGCGACATGTCACGAAATCGCGACATCTTCCTCCCTTGGCTTCTCCTTCGCCTTTTGGTCACAAAAATGTGACATATCGTGAAATCGTGACATATTCCTCCCTTGGCTTCTTCTTCGCCTTCTGGTCATGAAAATGCGACATGTTGTGAAATCGCAACATCTTCCTCCCTTGGCTTCTTCTTCGCATTTTGGTCACGAAAATGCGACATGTCGTGAAATCGTGACATCTTTCTCACTTGGCTTCTCCTTCGCCTTCTGGTCGTGAAAATGCGACATGTCACGAAATCGCGACATCTTCCTCCCTTGGCTTCTTCTTTGCCTTCTGGTCATGAAAATGCGACATGTCGCGAAATCGTAACATCTTCCTTCCTTGGCTTCTTCTTCGCCTTCTGGTCGCAAAAATGCGACATGTCGCAAAATCGCGACATTTTCCTCCTCAGGCTCCTTCTCTGCTTTTTGGTCGCGAAAATGCGACATGTCACGAAATCGCGACATTTTCCTTCGTTGGCTCCTTCTTCGCCTTCTGGTCGCGATAATGCGACATGTCGTGAAATCACGACATTTTCCTCCACTGGCTCCTTCTCTCTCCTTTCTCGATCGCGATATCGAGACACTTTTTCTGTCGCGATATCATGATAGTTTTCTTCTCACCGTCTCTTTCATCTGCGGGTCGTAATAACGCGACATGTCACGATATCGCGACATCTTTCGTCCGCTCCTTCTCTCTCCTCTTTTGGTTGTGATATCGCGACACTTTTCCTGTCGCGATATCGCGATAGTTTTCCTCCGCTATCTTCTCTCTTTTTTTTTGGTCACAATTTTGTGACATGTTGCGAAATCATGACATCTTCCTTCCTTAGCCAATTTTTCAAAAATGGCTCTGCTGCCACTGGATGCTCCTACATCAGAGGCCACTGGATGCTCCTGCATCAGACACTCGGGGTTGATGGAGAAGTGACCTTCACTTCGTGTTGTTCGATCATTGCCTTCTGCAATATCTCCAAACGAGTACCTGCCTCTACAACTCGTTTAAACTCCGCTCTATCTTCTCGCCATTCTTCCACAGATCCTGGTGCAAACTGCCTCACATTCGACGATCTGTTTGCACGCTCAGGAACTTCTCGCTTTGATACCACTTGATGGGGACAAAAAATCGCAATCTCACAGATCCAAAAAATCACAATCTCATAGATCCAAATTTTCATTCATTAATTCGGAAATAAAATTTACAATATTAGCTCATAGGCGTAATTTTCCTATCACTATTGCAATTTCCTGCTCTACATTCCTCTCCTATTACACACCTATGTTTTTATAGAGGTCCCGACCCTCTCTGATTCTGGAAATTCATAGAATATCAAAACAGCACAATGGCCACCACCTTCACTTCCCGTCTAGAAGAAATTCACTGCCTCTGCAGTCCTCTGGTCCTCTTTCCTTTGGCTCTGCAACTCCTCTGCACTCTGTCGAATACCACCGCTCTGAACAATCGTCGCAACCTTACTATTTAGATTTATGTCTACAGATCAATAGTGCCACAGCCTTCTGTCTCAAATTTGTAGATCGTGCTTCCATCTCCATGGATCCATGTAAACTGCCTCATGTTCGACGCATCTGTCTACACCTTCTGGTATCCGGAGCTCTTCTTGGAAGACACACATAGCCAAGCAGGATCAAAATGGACTTTGGCCCTCGAATCTGATCTACCCTTCTTGGGGCTGGACTCCGATCGACCAGAAGTGAGGATCACTTCTCAATCTACCCTGGGTGTCTGATGCAGGAGCATCCCGTGGTAGCAAAACAAATTGTGCAACAAAAGAATTAAAACAGTGACAAAAAGAGAAAAAAAAATATTCTAAGTGTGAAATGTGTCGCGATATCGTGACATAAAAGATGTCACGATATCGCGACGTATTTTGAAAATTGCCCCAAGTGTTGTAAAGTGTCACGATATCGCAACATAAAAGTTGTCGCGATATCGCGACGAACTTGAACAATGGCAAAAGCAAACTGCAAAGTGTCGCGATATCGTGACATAAAAGTTGTCGCGATATCACGACGAACTTGAACAAAGGCAAGAGCAAACTGCAAGTGTTGCGATATCGTGACATAAAAGTTGTCATGATATCGCGGTGAACTTTGAACAAAGTCAAGGGCAAAATGCCAGTGTCGCGATATTGCGACATAAAAGTTGTCGCGATATCGTGACGAACTTTGAGCAGAGGTTAAAGCAAATAAAGTTGTTGCAATATCATAACGAACTTTGAGCAGAGGTAAAAGCAAATAAAAGTTGTCGCGATATTGTGACGAACTTTGAGCAGAGGTGAAAGCAAACAAAAGTGTCGCGATATCGTGACATAGAAAGGGTCGTGATATCGCGACAAGTTTAAACAAAAGTCACGGGCAAAGGAAAGTATCGCGATATCGCGACACATTGGCAAACAAAGACAAAAGCTGAAAAAGTGTCACGATATCGTGACATGTTGGCAAAGAATAACCAAAGCCGAAAAAATGTCGCGATATCGCAATAGATGGACTAAAGGGAAAAAGTGTCATGTTTTCACGACCCAGCTAAGAGAGAGAAGGGCGGGTTGAAGAGATGTTGCGATATCGCGACATGCTACTTTTTCATGGACCGTTACAGAATGACATTTGATAGTTACCAAAAGTCGTTATGGCAGTTCTAGGGGACCGTTGCAACGATTATAGGGATAGTTACGAACGGCGGTTGCAGCAAGAACCTATCATTATAAAAAGAGGTTGTTCGAAGGATTGAGGAGGCTGGAAAGACGAATACTGTGGTTTCTTTTGCATTTTTTGTACTTTGTAAATCTTCCCTGGTTCAAAATTGTAATCTTTCCATGCTTTTGAATGAAAATTGAGTCTTTTTTTGTGTTAAAATTTGGCTCCCTATCAGAGTCTGGCCCCAGGCAGGGTAGATCAGATTCGAGGGCTGAGGTCCATTCTGATCTTGCTTGGCTGTGTGTGTCTTCCAAGAAGAGCTCCGGATACCAGAAGGTGTAGACAGATGCACCGAACGTGAGGCAGTTTACACGAATCCGTGGAGATGGAAGCACGATCTACAGATATGAGACAGAAGGCTGCGACATTATTGATCTGTAGATAGAACTCTAAATAGTAAGGCTACGATGATTATTTAGAGTGGTGGTATTCGACAGAGTGTAGAGGAGTCACGACAAACTTGAACAAAGGCAAGAGCAAACCGCAAGTGTCGCGATATCGCGACATAAAAGTTGTCGCGATATCACGACGAACTTTGAACAAAGGCAAGGGAAAAACGCAAGTGTCGCGATATCGCGACATAAAAGTTGTCACGATATCACGATGAACTTTGAGCAGAGGTTAAAGCAAATAAAAGTTGTCGCGATATCGCGATGAACTTTGAGCAGAGGTGAAAGCAAATAAAAGTTGTCGCGATATCACGACGAACTTTGAGCAGAGGTGAAAGCAAACGAAAGTGTCGCGATATCGCGACATAGAAAGTGTCGCGATATCGCGACAAGTTTAAACAAAATCCGTGGGCAAAGGAAAGTGTCGCGATATCGCGACACATTGGCAAACAAGGACAAAAGCCAAAAAAGTGTCGCGATATCGCGACATGTTGGCAAAGAACGACCAAAGCCGAAAAAATGTCGCGATATCGCGACAGATGGACTAAAGGGAAAAAGTGTCACGTTTTCATGACCCGACTAGGAGAGAGAAGGGCGGGTTGAAGAGATGTCACGATATCGCGACATGCTACTTTTTTGCGGACCGTTACAGAACGACATTTGACAGTTACCAAAAGTCGTTATGGCAGTTCTAGGGGACCGTTGCAGCGGTTACAGGGACAGTTACGAACGACGGTTGCAGCAAGAACCTATCATTATAAAAAGAGGTTGTTCGAAGGATTGAGGAGGCTAGAAAGACGAAGACTGTGGCTTCTTTTGCATTTTTTGTACTTTGTAAATCTTCCATGGTTCGAAATTGTAATCTTTCCATGCTTCTGAATGAAAATTGAGTCTTTTCTTTGTGTTAAAATTTGGCTCCCCATCAAGTGGTATCAGAGCGAGAAGATTCTGAGTGTGTAAGCAGAGCGCCGAACGTGAGGCAACTTGCACCAGGATCTGGGGTTAAGGGTTTTGAGAAGAAGTGAAGAAGAATGCCATCGTGAAGAAATCATGGTGCTGGAAGGAACGTGGTTCCTGAAGGAGACTTTCGAGCATTGTAGAGGCAAGTGCAGGCCCTGCAGGAAGAATTGCGAAGAGGAGTAGAGCCAAGAGGAGAAGACCAGAGTGATGATGAAGCTTGCGGAGTTGATGACCCGTCAGAAGAAGAAGAAGCAATGAGTTCTACGAAAGCTCGAATGATTAAAGCCATTTCTCAAATTGGGAAAAGGCCGAAGATAGACGTATCCACATATTCTGGGAATCTAAATCCAGAAGAGTTGATTGACTGGATCAACGATATGGAGGAGTATTTTGAATATGAGGAGATTGAAGATCCAAATCGGATCAAGTTTGCGAGAACAAAGTTGAAAGGCCATGCTGGCATATGGTGGAAAGGAGTGCAGCTAGAGCGAAATCAAAGAGGAAAAGAAAAGATCACCAGATGGGATCGAATGGTCGAAAAACTGAAGCGGTAGTTTATCCCAGTAGATTACGAATTGGATCTGCTGAGGAAAATGTAGAGTTTAAGATAGTCCAACAAAACTGTCAAAGAGTATACCGAGGAGTTCTACAAAATTTCAATTAGAACCGGTCATACAGAAGCCAACAAGGAGAGAGTAGCCCGTTACATCAATGGGTTGAGAACCATCGTGCAAGAAGAATTGAGTTTGGTTCGAATGAGCACCATTGAAGATGCTTACCAGTTTGCTCTGAAGGTGGAAGAGAAACTGAACCGAAGATTTGACAGTAAACAGAGAGGAAGAGGTCATGGTGGAAGAACTGGTGGCAGAACCAGTGGAGGTAAATATGACGACCAGAAGAAGACTGGTGAAACAAGCAATCACCAAGAACAGAAGGAGGAGAATGCATACCGGCCCCATAATCAGAACAATGATTATCAAAGGGGAAGAGGTAGAGGTGGACGCGGATATGGAAGAGGAAGATTTCGTGGAACCTGCTTCAATTACGGGGAAGAGGGGCATCGATCATATGAGTGTCCCCAACACCAAGAGGCGCCGAACAGAAGGCCTGAAGCAAATGCTCGAGCTGCGGTCGTTGAGGATGGTGTTGAATCTGAGCACTCTGAAGAAGCAGAGCAAGGAGAAGTGATGGTCACACGGAGAACCTTGTTGAACGAAGAGAGGGAACCAGACCAGCGAAAAAGCCTGTTTCGCACGAGGTGCAAATGTTCAGGTAAAATCTGTCATATTATTATTGATAATGGTAGTACAGATAACTTGGTCTCTGAAGAGATGGTGACTAAGTTATGGCTGGAGAGGAGGCAGCACCCGCATCCATACCGGATTGCGTGGTTACAGAAGGATCATAGGGCATTGGTCAGTGAACAATGCTTGGTCAAGTTTCAGATTGGAAGATACCAGGATGAGGTCCTGTGTGATATTTTGCCTATGGATGCTTGCCATTTGTTGCTGGGAAGACCATGGCAATTTGATAGACGTGCGACGCATGATGGGCATGCAAATACCTATTCCCTGACAAAATATGGAGTGCGCCACAAACTGAAGCCATTGAAGGAGGTTGAGGAAAAGGTATGCAATAATGCTAGAATTTGTTTAGTAGATGGCAAAAAATTTTTGGATGGTCTAAAGAGGGATTCAATGTGTTATGCATTAATTCCTACTATAAAGAGAGAAGAAACTACAGACATTCCAACAGAAGTTGAACATCTGTTAGCAGAATTTCTTGATATTATATCAGACAATGTGCCTGAGGGTTTGCCGCCAATGAGGAAGATTAGTCATCAGATTGACTTAATGCCAGGATCTAGCTTACCCAATAAGGCCGCCCATAGAATGTCCCCTATCGAGAATGAAGAGTTGAACCGCCAGGTTCATGAGTTGTTGAAGAAGGGATTAATTCGAGCAAGTTTAAGTCCCTGTGCAGTACCTACCGTACTAGCACCAAAGAAGGGTGGAGAATGGAGAATGTGCACTGATTCAAGGGCAATAAACAAAATTACCATTAAGTATCGATTTCCATTACCTCGAATGGACGATATAATGGATTGTTTGAGTGGAGCTAAATACTTCACTAAGATTGATTTAAAGAGTGGATATCACCAGATACGCATCAGAGAGGGTGACGAATGGAAGACAACCTTTAAAACCAAAGAGGGTTTGTATGAGTGGTTAGTTATGCCATTTGGATTGACTAATGCACCCAGTACATTCATGAGGCTGATGAATGAGGTATTGCATGACTTTCTGGAAAAGTTCGTGATAGTTTATCTGGATGATATTTTAATTTTTAGTAAAACATTGGACGAGCATTTGATGCATGTTCGGACAGTTTTTGAAAAGCTGCGAGAGGAGCAGTTGTTGATAAATTTAAAGAAGTGCAGTTTTGTACAGAAAGAGTTGATTTACCTGGGATTTGTCATCTCAGAGGAGGGTCTGAAGATGGATCCTGAGAAGGTGAAGGCTATCATTGAATGGCCTACCCCAAGGAATGTAACAGAGGTAAGATCATTTCATGGTCTTGCAAGTTTCTATAGAAAATTTATTAGAAACTTTAGCAGTATTTGTGCACCCCTAACAGAAACTATGAGAGGGGATAAGAAAGAATTTAAGTGGACTGCCAAGGCAGGTACCAGTATGGACATATTGAAGAAGAAAGTGATAGAACAACCCATTCTGGCACTTCCAGATTTTAATAAAGTGTTTCAGGTTGACTGTGATGCCAGTGGCAGTGCCATTGGAGCTGTATTGAGCCAAGAAGGTAAACCTGTTGCATACTTTAGTGAAAAATTAAATGATGCTCGAAAGAAATACTCTGTTTATGATCAAGAATTCTATGCTATAATTCAGGCTCTTAAGAAATGGAGACATTATTTGCTAGCCAAGGAATTTGTTTTATATACTGACCATCAAGCTTTACAGTATATAAATAGTCAAGGTAAACTTAACCAGCGACATTTGAAGTGGGTTGAATTCTTGCAGAGTTATACCTTTGTCCTGAAGCATAGAAGTGGCAAATCTAATAGAGTTGCAGATGCCTTGAGTAGAAGGCATAATTTGTTGATAGAAATGAGAGTGGAAGTTGTTGGGTTTGATGAACTTAAGAGTTTATACCCAGAGGATCCAGATTTCGTAGAGGCATGGAAGGCATGTTTGTCTCCTACTACTGTGGATCGCACTAAGTGGTTGGATTTTGTGATCCAAGATGGGATGTTGTTTCGAAAGAACCAGTTGTGCATTCCTAGGAGTTCCATGAGGGAAAATCTGATCAAAGAGAAACATAGCGAAGGACTAGCAGGACATTTTGGTCGAGATAAGACCATTGCTCTAGTTAGTGAGAATTACCATTGGCCACAGTTGCAGCCGGATGTGACAAAATTTGTGCAGGGTTGTAGAGTGTGCCAGATGGCGAAAGGAGTAAGCCAGAATACAGGAATGTATCAGCCATTGCCTATACCAGAGAGACCATGGGAGGACATCAGTATGGATTTTGTTCTTGGTCTGCCAAGGACACAACGCAGAAATGATGCCATTTTTGTTGTCGTTGATAGGTTTTCGAAGATGGCCCATTTTATTCCATGTCAGAAGACAAGTGATGTTGTTCATATTGCAGGCTTGTTTTTCAGGGAGGTTGTACGCCTTCATGGTCTACCCCAAAGCATTGTCTCGGACAGAGATACCAAATTTGTGGGTTATTTCTGGAGAACTCTGTGGAAGAAGCTGAAAACAGAATTGAAGTTTAGTTCTGCGTACCACCCATAGATCGATGGACGAGCCGAAGTAGTCAACAGAAGTTTGGGTAATATTCTACGATGTCCGGTAGGAGATAAACCCAAGGGATGGGATCTGATTTTACCGCAGGCAGAGTTTGCTTACAATAATTCTGTCAATCATAGTCTTGGTAAATCCCCATTCCAGATAGTGCATGGGAACAACCCGAGAAACGCTTCGAGTTGAGGCCGATAGATAAAGGAGAAAAGCACAGTGCTGAAGCTGAAGACTTTGCAGCACACATGAAGAATTTACATGAAGAGGTCCAACAACATATCAATAAAATGAATGCTACGTACAAAGCCAGGGTAGATCAGACGCGGCATTTCAAGGAATTCCAGATAGGAGATGAAGTCATGGTTCACTTGCGCAAGGAACGTTTTCCTAGCAAAACCTACAATAAGCTGAAGATGAAGAGGTTTGGACCATGCCGGATCATAGGTAAACGAGATTCAAGAAATGCCTATGAAGTAGATCTACCAAGTGAGCTGAATATTTCACCTATTTTCAATATTTCAGACTTGGTCGAATATCATGAAGGAAGTTGCAGCGAGCCACCCAGTCCGGATCTGTGGAACATTCCAGCATCCACTCTAGACAAAGAAGAAATCGAAGACATACTCGACACTCGTGAAGGCAGAAGTACCCAAAACAGGCAATATTCAGAGTATTTGGTCAAGTGGAAGGGCCGACCTATCGAAGATGCAACGTGGTTGTCCAAATCAGAGGTTGATCACCTGGGTTTTCCTTTGACCGTCCAGAAGTGAGGATCACTTCTCAATCTACCCCGGGTGTCTGATGCAGGAGCATCCAGTGGTAGCAAAACAAATCGTGCAACAAAAGAAATAAAACAGTGACAAAAAGAGAAAAAATATTCTAAGTGTGAAATGTGTCGCGATATCGCGACATAAAAGATGTCGCGATATCGCGACGTATTTTGAAAATTGCCCCAAGTGCTGCAAAGTGTCGCGATATCGCGACATAAAAGTTGTCGCGATATCGCGACGAACTTGAACAAAGGCAAAAGCAAACTGCAAAGTGTCGCGATATCGCGACATAAAAGTTGTCGCGATATCGCGACGAACTTGAACAAAGGCAAGAGCAAACCGCAAGTGTCGCGATATCGTGACATAAAAGTTGTCGCGATATCACGACAAAATTTGAACAAAGGCAAGGGCAAAACGCCAGTGTCGCGATATCGCGACATAAAAGTTGTCGCGATATCGCGACGAACTTTGAGCAGAGGTTAAAGCAAATAAAAGTTGTCGCGATATCGCGACGAACTTTGAGCAGAGGTGAAAGCAAATAAAAGTTGTCGCGATATCGCGACGAACTTTGAGCAGAGGTGAAAGCAAACGAAAGTGTCGCGATATCGCGACATAGAAAGTGTCGCGATATCGCGACAAGTTTAAACAAAAGCCGCGGGCAAAGGAAAGTGTCGCGATATCGCGACACATTGGCAAACAAGGACAAAAGCCAAAAAAGTGTCGCGATATCGCGACATGTTGGCAAAGAACGACCAAAGCCAAAAAAATGTCGCGATATCGCGACAGATGGACTAAAGGGAAAAAGTGTCACATTTTTGCGACCCGACTAGGAGAGAGAAGGGCGGGTTGAAGAGATGTCGCGATATCGCGACATGCTACTTTTTCGTGGACCGTTACAAAACGACATTTGATAGTTACCAAAAGTCGTTATGGCAGTTCTAGGGGACCATTGCAGCGGTTACAGGGACAGTTACGAACGGCGATTGCAGCAAGAACCTATCATTATAAAAAGAGGTTGTTCGAAGGATTGAGGAGGCTGGAAAGACGAAGACTGTGGCTTCTTTTGCATTTTTTGTACTTTGTAAATCTTCCATGGTTCGAAATTGTAATCTTTCCATGCTTCTGAATGAAAATTGAGTCTTTTCTTTGTGTTAAAATTTGGCTCCCTATCAACCACCACTCTGAACATTCATTGTAGCCTTACTATTCAGAGTTTTGTCTACATATCAACAGCATCACAGCCTTCTGTCTCAAATCTGTAGATCATACTTCCATCTCCACGGATCTGTGTAAATTGCCTCATGTTCGGTGCATCTGTCTACACCTTATGGTATCTGGAGCTCTTCTTGGAAGACACACACAGCCAAGCAGGATCATAATGGACCTTGGCCCTCGAATCTGATCTACCCTGCCTAGGGCTGGACTTCGATCGACCTTATGAACGTCTCTACTTCCCTATTTTATAGTCTTTGTTGTGACTCTTCACCTTCCACTTGGTGGTACCCTCGATTCATCTTCCACCTGCGTCTCTTGGCCTTCGCATGCCCCTCTGGTTTCATCATTACACAAAATGGCAGAGTGCTCTGTAACCGCCTGCAACCGATAACGACGTTTCGGCATGCCATCGCTCAATGGCCTCACTCTGTAATGGCCTTTGCAATCATCATCTGACCTCTGTTCGTTGTCATTTTCCCCTCGCATGACTCTTCATCTTCGCCTGCTTTCACTGCACCTTGATGCCACGTGTTGTTCTGTGCTGCCACGTGTCACTCTGTAATAGGCTCCAAAAATGTAGCATGTCACGATATCACGACATCTTCTTCCTCTACCTCTTCCTCTTCTCTTCTGGTCGCGGTATTGCGACATGTCGCGATATCGTGACATTTTTGCTCCATCGCATTCTCTCTCCTCTTTGGGTCACGAAAACCTGACATGTCGCGATATCACGACATCTTTCATCTCCTGCTCATCCTTTTCTCTTTCGATCGCGATATTGCGACATGTTGCGATATCGCGACATTTTTCTTCCTCATCTCCTTTCTCTTCTTCGGGTCACAAAAATGCGACATGTCGTGAAATCGCGACATCCTATCCTCTCTGCTTCCTCTCGCTTCTTCGGGTTGCAAAAATGCGACATGTCACGAAATCATGACAGTTTCCTCCGCTAGCTTGTTCTTCGCCTCCTGGTCGTGAAAATGCGACATGTCATGAAATCGTGACATCTTCCTCCCTTGGCTTCTCCTTTGCCTTCTGGTCGTGAAAATGAGACATGTCACGAAATTGCAACATCTTCCTCCCTTGGCTTCTCCTTCGCCTTCTGGTCGCAAAAATGCGACATGTCATGAAATCACGACATCTTCCTCCCTTGGCTTCTTCTTCGCCTTCTGGTCGTGAAAATGCGACATGTCGCGAAATCATGACATATTCCTCCCTTGGCTTCTTCTTCGCCTTTTGGTCGTGAAAATGTGACATGTCACGAAATCGTGACATCTTCCTCACTTGGCTTCTCCTTTGCCTTCTGGTCGCGAAAATGTGACATGTTGCAAAATAGTGACATCTTCCTCCCTTGGCTTCTTCTTCGCCTTCTAGTCACGAAAATGCGACATGTCACGAAAATGCAACATGTCGCGAAATCGCGACATCTTCCTCCCTTGGCTTCTTCTTCACCTTCTGGTCGCGAAAATGCGACATGTCGCAAAATCGTGACATTTTCCTCCTCGGGCTCCTTCTCCGCTTTTTTGTCATGAAAATGCGACATGTCGCAAAATCGTGACATTTTCCTCCACTGGCTCCTCCTTCACCTTCTGGTCGCGAGAATGCGACATGTCGTGAAATCGTGACATTTTCCTCCACTGGCTCCTTCTCTCTCCTTTCTCGGTCGCGATATCATGACACTTTTTCTATCACGATATCGCGATAGTTTTCCTTCTCGCCGTCTCTTTCATCTGCGGGTCGCGATAACGCGACATGTCCCGATATCGTGACATCTTCCGTCCGCTCCTTCTCTCTCCTCTTTTGGTCGCGATATCGCGACACTTTTCCTATCGCGATATCGCGATAGTTTTCCTCCACTATCTTCTCTCTCTTTTTTTTTGGTCGCGATTTCGCGATATGTCATGAAATCGTGACATCTTCCTTCCTTAGACAATTTTTCAAAAATGGCTCTGCTGCCACTGGATGCTCCTACATCAGAGGCCACTGGATGCTTCTGCATCAAGTTTGCTCACTGAATCCAATCATGATACTTTGATAGTGAATCATTTAACTAATTGGCATTGGTCGTGATCCAATCAACACTTGTGCTAGACTTTGACAAATTTTGGAGGGTTTTTTGAGGAGTTTACTAGTTGATTTATCTATTCCAAGCTCCTTTAAAATTATGAATCCCAAGGTAGTGTCGAGGCATTGTATTGTTGATGACTTCATGGGACACCAATCTTGATTACTTGAGATCACAAATCATTTATTTATCCTTGGGAATTGAGTCTATAAAATTAGGATGTCCATAGTAAAATAATCAAAATTTTGGTTCTCCTTAGAAAACCTTCTGAGGTAGTAATCCTAGCAAATTATGCCATTCTATATCTCTTGGTAATTGAAATGAGGTGAGGTCCTCCACTTTACCAGTATATATTTAAATGGTTTTTTGGATAGTTCTTTATGTTTCCTAGCTAGCTCTTCCACCTTGGCGTGTGTGGGTTCCAAATTCTTATAGATTTCAACTGTATCTCCATTTTTTTCCTAGTCCTTTTATTTCTCAAGCATAGCATAAATAATATCATCATCCAAGACCTTCATTTGTGGTTTGAATATGTTAGGCATTTTAGTATCAACTAATCCTTAAAAATATTTGATCATCTCTTGTACTCAGGTTTTTAGGGATGCCAAAGTGCTTTTACAAACCTGGAGGTCCCTATGGGAATCTAGAATTTTCTTCAACTTTTGACTAGGTCCTTACTATCTATCCCAAGTTGTGCCTATGATGTAAACATGGTGGATAGAAATTTTAATTTTTTTTGGTTTTAACCCATTGTAGATAGTTTCTCTTCCATTTATTCAATTATTCCTCACCTTTTTCCAAGATCTGCTCTACATAGGCTATAAACTAAAATATTTTGTTGTACTTTCTACTTCTACTTTGATCTTGACTCTGAGGGACTTGACCCATTGAATATCATGGGTCTTCTTGGGATTTATAGTTGTTTTTGTATACTCAAAAACTATCAACTCTATAATATTTTCCTCTTTCACCTTTAAGGCCTCTTGGAGTTGTTTTATTTAATTTTAGCCTTGCAAGAGTTACTCTGATAGGTCTTCCACTTATTGTTGGTTCCTCTTAGTATCAATTTATTTTGATTTAAGGTCCTTGAATTACTTCTTTAGTTTATTATTTTCTAAAACATCCCCTCTCAAAGCCTCATTATCTTTTTAGAATTATCCGCTTTGTGCTTTTAATAGTGCCACTTTTGCTTTGATCTCTTTGTTCCTTCTCTAGATTTCTTTATCCTCAGCTACGTGTTGATTAAATTTTATGGCCACACCAAATATGAGCTAATTTATGATCTAGAAAATTTAGTATGGATCCATTCAATTCAATTCTATCTTAGATAATTTGGTGGTTAAGTTAGGAGGAACTGTTATGAATTTAGAGGAGTTAGATTATGTTGCCTCAACTATATAGATCGTGTCCCCCTTTTGAGCTAGTTATAATTGCATAAGGATCAACACATTAGAGGCATTTTACTTGAGTTGCTTATATTTATTTTTCTATTTCTTCTCTTCAATTGCAAGGAGATCAAATTATAACATCTATTTCCTTAGGCTCACATATTGCTTTTTATGCAAAGTCTAGGATTGGTCCCATAGCTATGCTAGTTTGAGGAGGCTATCCTACATATTCAACCTCTTGATTTGGGGAGGTAGGCATTGTCACTTGTAGTAGGAGTTTTCTAACCTAATATGGTGGGTGAGATGGACACATGGAAGTAAACAAAGTGAGTGGAGCAAATTGCATGGTTATGGAAGGAAACAAAGTATTAATGGAGGGAATGGGATGAGATTCCAACTATTCTAGTGTGTTAATTAGTTGTGATATTATGGATGAAGGTATGGTTGATAGTGGTTATGTGGCATATGGGACCAAGGATTGTGTTGTGGATATTTGGGTGGTAAGTGATGGAAATAAACTAATAGGTGTAGTCTAGACTATGACAAAGACTATTGGAGTCATAGTGCCTCTAGGTGAACCATAATTTGCACTAGTGGAAGGTGATAGAAGTGTATTATAAGAATGGGTAGGGATATAACAATAAATTTAAATATAATAATGGATAAATAAAGAAGGCATAGTGGTGGTTAGCAAAGGGGAAGTGAATGTGTTTGCAAAACTAGCCATGATGGTGGTTATTCCAACTCAAGAGGGGAGACTCCTTGATAAATTTCCCTCCTCAATTTGGGTTGTCTATTGTTTTTATTGAACCACTATAACCTTTTTGAATATAAATATGTACTTATCAAATCCCATTTACCTCTTGATTACAATGTACCTTACTATTGAACTAACCATTGTCAACATCCTAGGTGCAATAAAGATGTTAATCGCAGGTACTTTTTCTTCTTTGGCCTTTGGGAGCTTTATGGTTTAGTCACTATATAATTTATGTTATTGCACTTTTGAGGTTTATTTTATCCCATATGGAAAATAATTCATCATCAAATGGGTCATCTTATTGGTTTTTAAGCCTTACTACCACAAAATATCATAGGTCCCAATATAAATAAGCCATAATATTAAAGGTCAAAATATCAATAATGAAGAGTAGAATTATATATATGAGCAATATAATATGTATATCAAGGCCAATATAATAATGAAATAACATTCACTTATAATATCAAATATGAATGTAAATGACCAAAATCATTCATGTACAAGCATGAAGAAAACTTACAATATTAATTGCTCAAAATATGTATACAAGATTTATTCACTTTTCTATATCTTCCTTTTTACAATAAAATAATTGAATGATTTATCATGGAGCATTGTCTCCATAATATAGCCATAGTAATGTGACTCTTCAAGTACTTGACTATTGCTCTCCATATGATAAGTCTCATGACCTTTGGCTTGTCATCTTGCCACTTGCATACTAGACTCTTCACTTTCTTCTTACATGCATACTTGACTCTATGACACTTGCACACTTCTACATGCACTCCTAATCTAAGACACTTGTACACATCCTCACTTTACATATTTGTACACTTACATACATGACACTTGTGCACATTCTCTCAAGACACACTTGCACTCTAACTTACATGACACTTGTACATTTCTTGCACATTAACACTTATATAAAAATGGAAATATAAATCACTTATCTAAACTATAGACTGAACCCTAATCTATTACATATTTACATTTGTACCATAAAGGTACCATGGGGGTACATTAGCATGTACCAAATAATATAATATTCTTCAACACTCACCTGTATTACATTATTTGGTTATTGAAGACTTTAGTCTTCAATATTCAATATTCAAGTGATCTTGCATTGTTCATGAATCACTATTTGATATTTTTCTTTAGCTTCTTTGAGCTCTACTCTGAGTTCTTCTTCATATTCATTCTTTAGGTTCTCAATATTTGTATCTTCATGATTTGGATCACAAACTACTTGAGCTTCTTCTTTGTCTTTAGGTTCATGTGCATCAATAGCTTGAAATTTTTCTGTCTTTGACCTTTAGACCATGTGCTTAATTTGATCTAGTTTTCTTATAATCTTGATATTGTCTTGTATCTTCTGAACATTCACTTAGAGCATCATAATAATTTTTTGAATTAGATGAACTTGGAATATCAATATTGCATGTAGAATGAAACATTGTTTTTAGAGATGATTCACTTGATTCTATTGTATCAATCTCTACTTTCCTTTTTAGATTTTCAATCAACTCCTTTTGTTTTAGATTTTTATCTTTATGAAGTTCAAGTGAAAGCAATGCCATATACATTATACTACCTATATCAATAGGTATCATAATATCATTCTTAGAATTATCAATTGCTTCAACACATTTTGAATACAATTAGTATTCAAATGTCTCAAAAATTTCATCCATAGCTTCTCTATAGATGAATTGTATTGCCATATCTAGCTTACCCTTAGATTTTTTAATCAATTTTCCAATGCTAAATTTTATAACTTCTAATATTTTCTTTCTAATTATGGACTCCATATTTCCTTCCATAATGATCAAATTTTGTAATTCAATTCTTCTAAAGTTGTAAACCTTATATCTCCCAAGTTTAATATGCACTCAAAAATATAAAATTTTCAAATTTTCAATTTTTATAAACCTTTGATGCAAAAATCCTTTTAACTCCCTATTGAAATTAAATTTGCAACATTTCATTTTTTTTTTTTCTAAAAATTTGAAATAAATAGAAAAGCTTCAAATTTCAAAAACTTTTAAAAACTTTTAACTCCCTACTTTCAAATATTCACACTCTTCAAAAAATTAAAATCACTCTAAAGCTTAAATCTCTAAGTCTTCAAAAATGTCAAATACTTAATCAAATCCTTAATAAGATTCTAAACTTTAAAAGCCTAGTAGCATTCCTTATCACTCCAAATTTGAACTTCAAATAATTAAAAAATATAAAGGAACCTGATAAATTTGTTTAGTATATATTTAAATTAATTCAAAGTTTATTTTCCCTCCAAAATATGAATGACACATAAGAGAGTGATGCTTAAGATGTGACCTGTCCAACATCAACTTGATTAATGTTGTGGTTGAGCTGCATGCATGTGTAATGTGTCAAGTTATGTTAAGCATTTTTTCCAATACCTAGATTCTTTTTGCATTCTCTTCTATCACTCGCTCGTCCAACTAATGGAGAATTTGAAGGTTCTTCTCTATTGTTACTTGTCCATCCAATGATGTTATCCTTTTTTGTTACCTACTCATCCATCATTCAACATTATTTAAAATATTAGGTACCTCTATTTTAGAAATTAATGCTCAGGCTTCTTTGTATCTAGTGAAGATGACTTAGGTGGCAACACATTGGTTTTAGGTGCCTTTGTTTTAAATGGAAATGCTCTGGTTTCTTTGTCTATAATGGAGATGACTTAGGCAAAAATACTCTGGTTTAAGGTGCCTTTGTTTCAAATATAGTGTTTGGTGTATATATCTTAGGTCCAAGTGTCTTAAAACTTCGATAGCACTCTTGAAAACACTTCTATCACTTCTACCTTGGATGGTAGAACTCTAGTAGTACAACTAGCACTTCTATTCCATTGAATGATAGTGCTATGGTAGCACTGTAGTATCTTCTCCACTTTAGTAGTTCATATATAGTGCTTTCTATAGTGCTCTAGTAGCACTTCAATATCTTTCTTTTATGTTGGTTTCTTGAGCCTTTTCTTCTATGCCAGCATTTTAAAATTCTTATATAATGTCAGTCGCTCAAGCTTCTTATGCTATGCTAGCTGCTCAGGCTTCTTATGCTATATTGGCTGCTTTGCTAGATTTTTCCTTTGTACTAGTCTCTTGGGCCTCTACTTCTATTTTGGCCTCTTCCTTTATGTTGGTTGATTAGGCCTTGTCTTCTTTACTTGGTTGTTTTAGGCTTTGTCTTCCTATGCTGGCCTCTTAGGCCACTTCTATGCTTATATGATTGAGTGTTGGCCACTCCCTCTATGTGGATGATGCCTCCACAAGATAGATACTTAATGTACCTCAATGTTCTATGCTTTCCATCTCCTATGAGATTCTATATAATGTTATTCTCTACTTCGCATTTTTCTCTACTTGCTTAGAATAAGACTTCTTGTCAAAAAAATCTTTAGATAAGTCAAGGCCAAGACCGATATTGGTTTAGTTAGCTTGATATTTTTGGTTTTATAAATAACTAGATCTCTTTGATGGCTTTTTAAGCCTTAATATTAATATGAAACTCATAGGATAAATTTCACAGGATCAAATATAATATAGCCTCAATACAATAATATCAAAATGATAATGTAAGTAGAATAATATGAGCAAATTAATATGTAAATCTAGGCTTATATGATATCAAATAACATTCATTAATATGCAAAAATATGAATGTAAATAGCCTAAATCATACATGTAAAAAGCATGTAGCAAGACTTACAATATTAATTGCTCAAATGTATGTAATCTTTATTACTCCTCTTTCTCTTTCATATGTATCACAAAACTCTATTACAATAATGATAACTATGCTCTCTATGTTCACTATGGAGTAATATATAGCCATTTTAAAATGACTCTTTGGATACTTTACTATTCATTTTCTTATGCCAAGTCTCATGACTCTTGACTTCTCTACTTGACACTTGCATACACATGACTCTATCTTGTATTAACACCTAGACATGACTCTTCACTTATCATACTCCAATCTAAAGACACTTGTGCAAATATACTCACATTACACTTTCACACTTACTCACATAACACTTGTGCATTTCTTGCACATACACACTCATATAACACTTGTGCATTTATTGCACATCCACACTTACATAACACTTGTGCATTTCTTGTACATATTACATTACATAAAATATTACTCACACTCTAATATAGGATACAACCCTAATCTAATATTTACAAGATGTAAAATGAAGGTACCATGGGGGTATATTAGCATGTACCAAATAATGTAATATACTAAAATACTCCTCAATACCTTTGTTTGCCTTTATTTTTGGATGTTTCTTCTTTGCACTTCTTAGTACAATTCTTATCTCTATATACTGCTCTATTTTTTATATTGATGCTTCTCGATATTTGTACTCAAGAAGCTTGAATGCTTCTCTATCCCTGGAATATTGAATGCTTCTCTATATTCAATTTATAAAATCTTCTTTAATGTCTTAGGTAGCACCTAAGACCCAAAATACAAATTTCCTCTTTTCTAGAGAATCCAATATTAATGTCAGGGTGACTATGAATATCCTGAATGAGCAACTTTATTTTGAGTTGGTTCTCAATCTATCAATGTCCAACTTTATCCTAAGTTGCCTCTCTCTATTAAATTAGTTGATTCCTAATATTTACTGGTTTTTCTTCAACCAAGTGGAAAGACCCTAACATCCTAATTAGGGTGACTAAATCCTTGTACCCTCAATTTCTACTCAATCAGACCATTATAAAAATAGAGTCCAAGTCTTCACTGTTTTCAAAGTGAAAAAACTCTAAATTAATTCTATCAAGAATGGACAAATATTAAATTGTGGCTAGTATAATAAATCTAGCAAAATTAGGCAGTTAAGTGGTACTTCTGATACCATTATTGGATTTTAAGCCTTACTACCACAATATATCACAGGTCCCAATATAAATAAGTCATAATATTAAAGGTCAAAATATCAATAATGAAGAGTAGAATTATATATGAGCAATCAAATACATATCCAGGCCAATATAATAATAAAATAAAATTCACTTATAATATCAAATATGAATGTAAATGGCCAAAATCATTCATGTACAAGCATGAAGAAAACTTACAATATTAATTGCTCAAAATTTGTATACAAGATTTATTCACTTTTCTATATCTTCCTTTTTACAATCAGATAATCATATGATTTCTCATGGAGCATTGTCTCCATAATATAGCCATAGTAATGTTACTCTTCAAGTACTTGACTATTTCTCTCCATATGACAAGTTCCATGACCTTTGGCTTGTCATATTGCCACTTGCATACTAGACTCTTCACTTTCTTCTTACATGCATACTTGACTCTATGAAACTTGCACACTTCTACATGCACTCCTAATCTAAGAAACTTGTGCACATCCTCACTTTATATATTTGCATACTTACATACATGATACTTGTACACATTCTCTCAATACACACTTGCACCCAAACTTACATGACACTTGTGAATTTCCTACACATTGACACTTATATAAAAAGGGAAATATAAATCACTCATCTAAACTATAGACACAATCCTAATCTATTACATATTTGCATTTTTACCATAAAGGTACCATGGGGGTACATTATTATGTACCAAATAATGTAATATTCCTCAACACATCTCTGGTAGGCCTTATCAACATACTTGTTTCATACCTCATCCTCTATCATGATAGGATTTTCTTTTTTGTATATTCCAATTTTCTTAATTCCCCTAGCTTCTAATGTTTAATTTTGAAATTGGGGTCAAAATCACCCTTTTTCTTGGTGTATAAGGCATGCAACTCTAGTGGGTTACTATACCAATTTTGGATTTCATCTTCATACCCATGATTACTTCTCAAAGTGGCAAGGATCAATTCCTTAATATGATTTACCTTCATTTGAATGTTATATATTTTCTCATGCACAAATAAGGTATCTAGATTCCTCCTCCTCAGGGTCTTCTCTGATATTCCAAGTGAATCATAGGACCAATGATCTCTTACCTTGTCTACCCATATTTATCTCAACCTTACCTCTATCAATTGTTGGAACCCATGTAGCTTCAATGTGATTTTCATGATTGACTGCTTGAGTGTGTAGAAGGTGGTTTTATTTTACCTCCTAAAATAATTTAGGTCCATGTAATTAAGTTACTACACATATTCAAGGTTAAACATATAGTCAAGCACATATGAGAGCAACTAAAAATACATGACTAAAAATCCATAAAGGAAGATGAAAATTGATCCTCCCTAGGTAGAAGTCTCTACTTGGTCATGCACCTCATGTCATTATTTTTTGAGCCTCATATGATAGCCTTGGTTCTTTCTACCTAAAAGTTTTTATGGTCACTTTGCACACCTGATCATATAAGTGATAAAATATCTTGCCCACTTCTTGATAGGGTATATTTGTGTAGTTGATCAATGAAAGAGACTTGAAATCTACTCCTACTTGGTTTAGGTGGAGGGTTGAAAATTGGTTTTTTTTTTGCACTGATCATCCAAATTAAGGTGGTGTAATTAAACTTCCTTTCTTCCTTGAAAGCCTTCAGTCAATTGTCTATCTAGTCCCTAATATACTAGAAAATCAATTATCTATAAATGTCTAGGTCAATATGCACAGTATGAAGTAGGACAATATGTTTTGCATAGTATGAAGTAGGACTATAGCAATCTATGATAATACCATTTGTACAGCTTCTTTGAATATCCCTAACTACAACATAATTCTAAAGTTAGCTGGTAAGTTAGCCTTTTTAGGTATGGGATTAATAAATCATGCCAATAGGTGATCATGTTTTGATAGTAGAAGTTTTTTTGTATCTTTGGGTTATAAGACATCCACATGGATGGGTCACCTTCCACATTGAGCATCTTTCTTATATCTCCCTATCTTACATAGGAATATTCACTCCATTAAGGGGTCTAAAGCTTATCCCAAAAGGATCATATCTTTTGACATATACCTCTGTGAGTGAGTTCAAGGTAGCTCCATACTTGTGTACCAATTTCATTGCAAGCCCCGACATTCAGATCCAACTAATGCTCCATGAGTCAGTTTGAAGCCCTAAGTTGAATTTCCTTGGGGATTTATTCCTCACTTTTGCAATCATATGTTTGTAACTCCCTTGTTGAATCAATGATAGGGATCATCAAATAGGTCCTCAACTCTCTAAGGGATAGGGAAACCTTATATTTTTAACTTAACCCTATTCTTCTTTGGCCAATCTCCTAACAATTCTACTTCCTCTAATAGGAGTAGAATGAGTGAAGATAGAATAGATGTATATGGATTAATAATAATGGAAGGAGGTTAAGTGGGGAGTTCTTTGAGTAAGGATAACCTATTAAAGGTGAACGTGATATCCATGATAGTTCAGAATGACAAATGAAATGGAGGCAAAAGTGAAATTTTGGGAAGTAGGTAAAAATTTACTATAGTCAAACATAGTTATTCACTCATAAATCAAAGCAATTCATTAAATTTTAGGGCATGTAGATAATTTTTATAAGTGGAGCAATTTGCTTGTTAAAGCAAGCTACTTGGTCATCTTGAAGTGCTTAGCAAGTTTTTTGATATGGAGTGCTTCACTCAATTTTTTAAGCGATTCACTTGCACAAGTGAGCAATTTGTTTGACTTACGGAAGTTGGAAAATTTTGGCTTCAAAATAGCTGATTAGTGAGAAGGAGTGATTTGCTTTGGAAAATTGAGTGATTCATTAGTTGAGCTTTGCCTTTGATATTTTGTCATTCTTTGGAGATTTCGTCTAAATGCTTAATTTTGGAGTGATTCACTCAAATTTAAGCAAATGACTCATTTTTATTAGTAAAGAGAGGCTAGTCCTTTCAAGAGAGAGCCTGTGTCAGGCTTAATATAATCGACTAAGCCATCAAAGGTATTGTGTAGAGCAATTCACTCAACCAAATCACTTGTATTTTGAGGATGTTTAACGTAAGTGCAACTTGTTTTAGTGAAACATGTGGCAAGGACAATGAGGGTTAGTTAGGCCCCTAGGCAAGTTGTATGCCACTACAAGTATCTTATACCTACTTGTTCCTTAGCACTGTCTCATTTGGTAGGGCATTCAGCCTATTATTTTGATCATAATTCTTGTTTCTAGATTATATGGAGATGTTGCCTTTTCATAGAAATTGACAATATCAGATTGCCCATAATAGCAATTTTGTAGGAATTTAGACCCACAATATTTAGAATTTGATAAGGACTACT
Source organism: Wollemia nobilis (assembly GCA_028583015.1). Lineage (NCBI taxonomy): Eukaryota > Viridiplantae > Streptophyta > Pinopsida > Araucariales > Araucariaceae > Wollemia > Wollemia nobilis. Next base: position 3,241,352 of record JAQPPZ010016361.1, read on the forward strand.
CCATAAGAATTCAAAATTCTAATATTTCCATAGTTTTAACTAATATTTATCCCATTTGAATATGATATTTCCTTCTTTGTAGTCCATCTATGTGACTCACTTGTCAAACCACCTTTTGATAGCCTCTTGTTTTTGCATTGTTCTTTTGAAATCCTTTTCTCTTTCTTCCTCTAGGACCAAGGCTCAATGTCATTATCTTTAAATGCAAGTTGTTGTGAAATTTGGAGGGAAGGGAGCTCCAAACTGATTTTTAACATGATCTTATTTCCATATACTAACTTCTGGGGTAACAACCCATTGGATGCTTTCAATGTTTCTTGATCTACTCGTAATGATTTATGCAACTTGGTGTACTAGTCCCTTTGTAATTCATAAATGGTTCTCTTTAGTATCCTTATGATATTCTTCCTAATTTATTCAACCAATCCATTTCCATGGGCATACTAATTGATGGAGTCTTAAGCAAAAACATGTATTCTAGGGTAAATTTCATCACCTTGGCCCCCTTGTAATAGGTGGAATTATCTATGACTATAGTGGTTAAAATCCCAAATTTAGTGATCATATCCTCCAAAAAATTGGACCTTTGTATCATGGTTGAATAATTTGGATTAGACTAAATTTAATCCATTTAATAAAATAATCTATAGCAATGAGGATTCATCTATGTCCTACACTAGAGAGTGGATTGATTTTACCTATGAAGTATATACCTAATTGTTGGAATGATTCAATCATGATGATGGATTTTAGGGGTATAGGATCTCTTCTCTTATTTCCTCTAAACATACAACATGACTTACGATCCTTGACTCATTGGCAACAATAAAAAAATATAGCAACCTAGTAATATGATATTCTTAGGATTTTATGGGTTGTAGTGGATGTTGAATAATGCCTTTCTTTATCATGGTACTTTTTTATCAGGGTCTATCTTTTCCACTTCAATGTAGTGTAACAAGACACTATCATATTCTTTCTAAAACAAGAAAACATATTATCCTTTCTGAAACAAGACACCATTAAATCAATAATAATGTGTTGCTTTATGACTGAATCAAGCTCTCTCCTTGGCTATAAACCCTTCTAGTACTTATCCTATAGTCATATAGCTACAAATGTCTCCCATATAAATCATCTTGTCATTTACATCCATTTTCTTGACTAGAGCAATATGATATTTAGGGGTTGTTATTGTTAGAATTTCACACAATACCCTTACCCTAATGAGATTGATGGGTTTGATCTCAATGTATAATTCTTAAGTTTTGTTGATCCATCCATCTCCTAACTCACCATGAAGCACAATGGATTGTACATTAGGGTGTACTATAAAAATGATGGTCTAGCTCTATGATGTATAACACCTAAAATTCCTAAGAGTTGTCATGATGGTAAAAATCTATTTTTATTAAGGGTGCATTTCTCTTTGTAGTTGTGGAGGACTTGGATCATAAATGAGATGGGATGCTCCTCATATTTATCATTCTTCTAAGTTAGGACAATGGAAATGCTTTGGTCATTCCCAAACATATATAATCTATAATATTTGGAAAGGTGTGGGTTGATCAATATTTTTGCTTGGGCGATGGTATATTTGATATCTTAAAAGGATTTCCTACCTTCATCAATCTATACTAGGGAAACATCCTTTTTCAACATTTTGGTGATAGCTTTTACCATCTAGGTGAAATTCGTTATAAATTTATCAAACAACTAGATTTTCCTAGGAATGACTTGATTCTCTTAATAGAAATGGGCAACAAGAGATTATAAGTGGCCTTTATCCTATAGGGACCTATGGCCAAGAATTATTTTGAAACTACATTACCTAGAAATTTTTCTTATTAGTCCATGCAAATTAACTTCTTGGAATTAAGCAAGAGACCAAACCTCGAGAAGACTAATTCAAGATGTTCAATGTGCTTCCTCTTATCTTTGGAGTACATAGTTAGTCATTGAAATATATTAGAATTTTCTAACCTACAAGTCTAGCAAATGCTATATCCATAGCCTTTTGGAAGGTTTCCCCCATGGTTTATAGACGAAATGACATCCTTTGATACATGAATTTCATCCATTTGGTGGTGAAAGTTGTTTTATGTCAGCATCATCTTTGGCCAAGATCTGATTATACCCTAAGCAACCATCAAGGAGGGACATTTGTAACCCAACTACCTTTTGTAGAATTTGACCTATGGTAGGCATAGAATAATGGTCCTTTTATGAATCTTGATTCAAGTTCTTAATATCAACACACAACCTTATGTCATCATTCTTCTTTCATACAAGAACCAAATTGGTGACCCAGGTTGAGATTTGATTGGAAATATTATCTAAATCTAAAATATTTTTAAAATTTTCCTTTTTATCATTGTCTTTATCTTGGGTTTACTATTCAATGCTTCTATCTAAAAGGCCTAGCACCTAGCTCCAACTCAATGATGTGCTCTATGATTTGTAGTTGTAGACCATGATATCAGCATATGACCATGCAATGATATCTCTATACTTATTATAGAGTTATTTTAAAATACCCATTCTTCCTAAGTGCAATATTTTCCAAGCAATAGGTTGTTTCCTTTAGCCACTTCAACAATGTGATATGAAGAGGTTTTCATTTTGAGGCTTATTTTTCTTGTACTGTCATCTTGGTTAAACAAATTGTCTAGAGTGATTAGTCCCTTGGGAAACTATTTTATCTTCAATTGTATGAATCCATCCTTGATGTCACCCCTATACTCATTCTTCTCTTTCTCATATTGGATTTCTCTTATTAGGAATTATATGATATGTTCATCATTGTTAAAAACTTGCTAATGATCAAAATTATCAAGAATGGTTGGTTTGAAGACTACTTCTAAGATTTATTTCACATATTCATGGTGGGAAAAAATTTAACTACCATGACTACCAACTCATCTACTCTAGCATTCAATTCTCGAGGAATTGCTTTGATCTCATGTCTCAAAACTATCTAGCAAATCCTAGACCCGATACTTATATGATTATAGGTGCTTGTTATTTATGGTGCATTGAGAATTAGCTTGGCTTACAATTTGTTTAAAGTCATCATATATCCTTAGGTCTTTAATTTCCAAATTATTGGTCTTCCTAAATCTAGTACAACTTGCTTCATACTCTTCTATGTTGTTGGTACAAATGAACAACAAAATATATATGAAATGAGTCTATGCACCCTATGGGTCAATGAATTTAACACTGGTACTTACCCCATTTATGGTTTTGATACTATCAAAGTACATTGTCCAGGTTTTATTTGATCCTTGACTTGATGGGATATTACATGGTACTTGTGTGATGAGATAGTTTCCTAGTTTAGTCTCCCTTATAGTCAAACTCTAAATTTTCATCATGTAACATGTTGATTATCATGTCAACTTCTAAGATTTTGTCATATTTGAGATATTCATCATTCTCCATGAATTTTGGAAACTTATTCCAATTTATAGTGCCTTCTTCATCAAGCTTATGTACTAAGTAGTTGTAATGTGACTCATTTTTATCTTGATCATATTTCCAACATTAGACATGTTCATATGAGTATAATCCATTTCCAGGTAACCATATCCTAAAAACTTGTTTTTCCATTCTCTAGATATCAACATACCAAAGTCTAGAGGACTTTAACAAATATCACTTCTTGTACCACCATCAACTCTAGATGTTTATCTTTGGTTATTATAGGACTTTAAAGACCCTCACTACATTATCCCTAGTGTTATCCATTTGGATTTGACTCCTGAAAATTTTGGTATAAGGTAGACCCATCTCTTCACAAACCTCATTAGACATTATTATCATTGCTACCACTAAATCAACTATACAAGTACCCAGTATATATATTTTTTATTTTGAGGGTCACATAGAATGGGGGTTGTTTTAGTGTCTTAGGATTTGGAACGTTCAATATATCAGTCACATTGACTTGAATATTTATTGGATGTTATGCTATCAAAATTTTTTGTTCATTTATATTGGCCTAAGTAGGTTCTGGTTGTTTACCCTTAGCATAACTCATCTCGTACTTCTTCAAAGCCTCTTGGAGTAAATATTGTTAACTAGACAAATCCAATTCCTCTAGCATACTTACTTAAGTGGATGTATTTTTCATTTCCTCTATGATGTTAAACTTGAATTTCATAGAGGTACTCTCACTTTGTTTTGTGAATTTTTTATATTACCTTGTGATTGTTGCACAATCTTCATTAGTGAGGGAGAGTCATCACTTAGACTCTTTCTATGCCTACCATAGGTCAAAGTGGGCATATTTCCTTATTAATATCCTTTTTGTAGGATTATTTATTTCTCCTTAATTCCTCTTATTATATTTTTATTCCTTTTATTTATCTATCTTTCCATCCTTGTTGGTTTATGTTTCTTCTATTTCCTTTTGAGGTCTATTGTGGCATCATTTTCTACACTTTCTTTTCCTTTTGTTTCTTTGGTTGTCTTGTTATTGGACCTTTTTCTTTTAGATGTAATAGTGATATTCCTCTCCTAAAAATCATTATTCCATTGCTTCAAATTAATTTTGAGTTGGTTGTTCCTTAGAAACTTTCAGCTTACCCCTAACTTCAACCCCTTCTTGATTAATGCATATGTCATCATCTTTAAATGTTGACTCTTCATCTATATCTATAGTGCTAAAATTGGATAGAATAGCATTGTTGGGGTTGGGTAAGATGAGGAATAACTATTAAAGTTGGGGTTGTTGGTATGTAGGTTGATTCACTATAGAAATAAACTAACCTAATATGGCAACCTATTGATCCTAACATTATTTATTTTAGTATATAGTTTGTTAGGATCATACTTATTATTTCATGGAAGACGACACATTAAGTTCAATTTTGAATTGGAATTCACCATAAAGTTATGAGTTTAACTCATTCATTGGTTAGAATTTTATAGAGGCACTTGATACTTTGTAAGATATGGGGTCTTTCAGGGTTTCTAGTTTTGTAATTGTTGTCTTTATCTCCTCTTTGCATTATTATAATTTACCAAAGTTTTGATCACATTTTATATCTTGATCATCAAAATTTTTATGTTTGATTCATTATTTAAGTTGGATAGAGCAGGGAGATCTGGAAGTTGTGGATGAAAATCTATAGTGGATGTGTAAGAGTTGAATGCTCTGATACCAAATGAAAGTTCTTGAGGTGGAGAGATCCAAAAAAAATAGTAATAAAGCAATTCTAATCTAAGACAAAATGAACATTAATGGAGCATGGATATCACCCAAAAATGGTCCAAGAGTGTTTAGTGATTAACCTAAACCAATTATGATTACCAAATGATAAAATATCCTCAACCAAAATCTCTAATTTCAGCAAACTATGTTGCTAGTCCAAACTAGAAAATTAGATCTAAAATTGAAAAAGCACACACAAAAAAATAAAAAAAAAAGGCTCCACAACAGTGCACCCAATGTGTGCTCTAAAAAATATATTTTTCTATATTTCATTGAATCAATACTTATATGAAAAAATTTCTACCAACTAAATAATTCAACAACAAAATCCCTCAACTGGATCATCCTAAATCCATCAACTAGATCACCTTGAATCCATTAACTAAATCATCTTGACTGGATTACCTTCAATACATTACCTAAATCATCTTGATTGGATCATCTTGGATCCTTATTGAAGAATCCTACTTGAATGCCTCTTGAATCCTCCTATGAATTTTCCATGAAATTCACTTTTACAATAGGTTCCTCACACCCAATCTAATTCATCTATGAACCATGCATAGATTGGATGATCCACCCAAGTGAAGGTGGATGGATAGATGATCTAGTGGAAATACATTAATATATAGAATCATTACAATAGCTTTTCTATCTTTAGATTTATATTTTTACCCAAAAAATCCAATGCACAAAAAGCTAAAAGCAATATGCTTTTGCTTTATTGGATATGCTAAAAAGCAACATAACACTAATTTAATAATTATGTGTGACTTTTGACATCACCCTCAATAGGATGATGCACTCTTGCTAGAATGAGTAAGGATGTATGGCAATGAAGATGGATTTGTCTCTAAATTTGGATGAAGATTAGGGATGGAAAAATAATGGGTATAGAACTAGGTGTGGATGTGTTATGGATAATATGGGTTGCATAGGACATTGGAGGAGTAGGAGGTGGTTTTCATACTCTAACTAAAACATATTTTCTCCTAATTTTCTCTTCAAAGGCTATAACTAGTGTTTGATAATTAGTATTACACATCACCAATGTTAGATCGGATTGCACACCCTTGATATAGTAAGGTGATGCTTGTTCTTCATTTAAACTAATATTTTGTGGGATTAAACTTAAGGTTCTCAAGAATATAGTATTGAAATCATGTATATTTTCTTAAGGATACCTTTGGATTGTGTTTAATTTAAAAATAACGTAACCATTTTTTATACTACCAAATATATGTACAAAAGGTTCTACAATTGATGTCCAACTTGTATCTAAAATATCTAGTAATCCTCTATACCACAATGCAACATTATCATGAAGAGAATATATTAGAAAACATACTATTATATCTTCCTCTTAGATGTGGTGGATAAATTTGAGTTTTGATAACTCACTAACGTGATCCAATGTCGTCTTGTTACTATTTCCATCAAAGGCAAGCAATGCTTTCATAGTTGTTAAAGGAATGGGAGAATAAGCCATTAGATTCAATGGTCCTTGGTAGGTCTAATAAGGGAGTTGATTTTGTATCCTAGACGGTGCCTCTAGATTATTTTATTAAGGAGGAGGTTGATCATATTGTTAATGTGGAGATGGATAGGGATACATTACATAACCATGAGGTGGATATGGAGGATATTGACATGGAGGCTAGTAAGGTGGGTGATAATGAGGTGGTAGATTTTAATAACCCCGTTACTAATTTGCAAGAGGCTACAAATTTAGATATGGATGTTAATGCAACTTGTTAAGGGATTTATTGATTTAGAGGAGGTGGCCCTTGCACATTTTGTTATGCCTGACTATATGGAGGTAATGTTGGCACCTATGTGTTTCCCTGGGATACTTGTGATCCTGTTTGTCTAGCCAATACTTACACATTTTGGGCAAGGCCTTGTTTTGATTCAGCCTTGAAGACTCTAAAGTTAGAGCCATAGATTGATTTAGTGGAATTATAGATGTATTTGATAAAAGTCAGACTTGTGTTGAATATTTTCTATGTTATTCAGGTGGGGTTAACTCTGAAAGGACTTTACACTTTACCCCTATCCTTATTAGATTCAAGGTTGGGCCAGGCCCCAAGCGGGGGTACGAGGTGACATCCCCTATTTGGGGGTCCCTTGGGGAAACTTTTTGGGGGGTTTAAGCTATTTTTAGATCCATATGGGTATTTTTGGGTTAATGTAATATCAGCCCATGGTTTTGCATCCATGGTATTGTAAAATCCCTTCTTGTGTTGTTAGTATATAAAATAGCACTTGCATGAGGGTTTGGTAATGAATTTGCAAGAAATGTAATCACAAGAAAAAAACGAGCAAAAGGATATTATTGTATTGGATATGGTCAACTTTATACAATAAGGATATATCATTGTTGGGTTTAACCTGAAAGGATTTCCTAGGATAAATTCTTATGTAATGTGTTCTTCTTATTTGTTTTTCCCTTTGACTTTGCACTCACTTTTTTTTTATATTTTGTTTATCAGGGTATTATTTCTCTTCATTTTATATCAGAGCTAGGTTTTGGCTTTGTTCGAGGAGTAAGAGTTTCAATCCTAGGATAAATCGATTCTTGAGTGGGAGCAATGCGTGAAAGAATCTGGGCGAAGGAAAAATTATGGGAAGCACACGGGTTGAGATACAAAAATTTAATGGATAGAATTTTGAGTTACAAAACTCAAAATGGAGGATTTGTTGGTGGATAAAGATCAGTGGATCATGATATTGGGAGTAAAACCAATAGGAACGATAAATGAAGAATGGTTAAATATTTATAATAAGGCAAGGAGCTCTATCATATTATGTTTATTTGATTAAGTATTTTTGAATGTATTGACAAAGGCCACGACAAAGTTGTTATGGACAAATTTGGGAGCACTATATCAAACAAAGTCACTGGTAAATAAAATTTCTTCAAAAGAAGCTATATTCTCCAAATGAATGATGGTGACTCTGTGGCTGAACATTTGAATGATTTTAACACTATGGTAAGTCAATTAAACTTTGTAGATGTAAAAATGGATGAAGAGGAAAAGTGTATTACTTTAATTTGTTCATTACCTAAATCTTAGGATAACCTAGTTATGGTTATCACCAATACTACTTCTAAATTGAAAGTAGAGGATATAATAGGAATATTGCTATATGAGGAAATGAGATGAAAATATTCTGAGTATTATCATCAGAAGGATGCCTTGGTTTTGAGAGGTCGTTCTCAAGAAAGAAGCAAAAAGAAATCAGGAGAAAGAAAATTGAAATCTAGGGAAAAATTTGTTGTTCCTAACAAAAGGAAATGTTGGAAGTGTGGTAAAATAGGGTATTATAAAAGAGATTGTAAATATGAAAATATTAATTAAGGAATACCTATAGAAATGAAGACCACAAATGAATATTCATGGGACCTGTTCATAGCTGCAACATGCTCAAGTGAACACCATTACTCATGGCTGATTGACTTAGACGCTTATTTTCATGACTCCTCATAGGGAGGGGTTTTATGAATATAAAAATATAAATGGAGATGAAGTCTTCTTGGGAGACAATTCGACACATAAAATAATAGGTTTAGGAAGAGTCAAATTGAGGTTAAAATATGAAATATTTAAAACCCTTCTTGGTGTGCTACATATTCCAAGTTTAGCAAGTAATTTGATATCCATTAGTAAGATGAATGATGTAGGTGTGACTATGGAATTCAATAAGGATAACTGCAATATGGTTTGTGGATGCTTAGTGTTGGCAAGGGGAGTTTGTACAAGAAATTTATTCAAAATTAAGGCTAGCATTGTAAGTATTGATTGCAATAACTCTTCAATTGTAGAGGATATAAATATAGTAGAATAACCTTCAAGTATTCTTGTAGCGAAGACAATATTATGGCATAAACGCATGGGGCACATTGGTGAGAGAGACCTTCAAACATTAAAAATGAAAGGTATGGTTGAAGGAATTTCTTATTGCCCATTAAATTTTTATTTTTGTGAGCACTGTGTTTTTGGAAAGCAAACCAGAGTTAAGTTTCCCAATAATGCTACAAGATCTAAAGTAATTTTACATCTAGTTTACAATGATGTGTTTGGACTTGCAAAAGTACCATCATTAGGTAAATCCATCTATTATGTTACATTTATAGATGACTTCTCAAGAAATAATTGGGTATACTTTTTACAGTACAAATCTAATGTTTTCAATAAATTTAAATAGTTCAAGGCTCTTGTAGAAAATAAAATAGAGAAAAAGATAAAGGTTTTGAGAAATGATAATGGTGGTGAGTATTTATCAAATGAAATTGAGTAGTTTTGAAAGAAATATGGAATAGAAATGCATAGAACAACTCCATATACTCCAAAATAGAATGGAGTTGTAGAATAGATGAACATAACATTGATGTATAAGGCCAAAAGCATGCTAAGCGATGAAGGGTTAGAAAAGAAATTTTGGGCAGAAGTCATGTTAACTAATTTCTACCCCATCAATAGATCTCCTACCTCAGCTTTGGTGGACAAATATCCATAAGAAGTGTGGACTGGTAAGAAACCATCTCTCATTCATATAAGGGTTTTTGGTTGCAAAGATTATATGTATGTCCCAAAAGAGAAAAGGACTAAGCTAGAATATAAATCTAAGAAATACATATTTCTGGGTTGTAGAACTAGTGTGAAAGGATATAAGTTGTGGAATCCAAAAACAAAGAAGATTACTTAAATTTGTAATGTGATATTTAGAGAAACAAAAGGGGTTCCAAAACAGGAAATGCAACCAAGCAAAGAACTAGAAATAGTTCAAGTAAAATTGGAACAGGAGGAAGAACTTGTGGTAGAACCTGATGCTATAGAAGAATATGAATTACAAAGAGAGTCTAAAGAGGAATATTTAAAGGAAGAAGGTGAGGAGGAAGCTAAAGATGCAAAACCTAGAACTCCAATTTTGAGGATATCAGATCGGGTGAGAAGACTCCTAGAAAGGTATAGCCCTTCAAAAAAAAATTGCATTTAATTTATCAGTTATTGATGAAGAACCCAAGACCTTAAAGGAGGCACTTCATTCAAGTTATAATAAGTCTTGAAAAAGGGCTATGGAAGAATAAATGGAGTTCCTGGATAAAAATAAGATATGGGACTTGGTGAAATTACCCCTTGGAAGAAAACCTATTGGTTGTAAGTGGTTATTCAAGAAAAAGTACAATGTAGAAGGAAAGTTGAAGTACAAAGCTCGTCTGGCAACAAAATGATTTTCTCAAGTTGAGATAATTGAATTTGGTGAGATTTTTTCTTTTGTGGCTAAACTAACATCAATTAGAGTTTTGTTGGCTATTTTTGTTGCTTTTAATTTTGAAATAGAACAAATGGATGTAAAGATAACTTTTCTACATGGTGAACTTGATGAAGACATATATATGTCACAACTAGAATGCTTCAGGGTAAAAGGTAAGGAGGACTTGGTATGTAAGCTAAAGAAGTCTCTTTGCGGGTTGAAGTAGTCTCCAAGGATAAGGAACCAAAAATTTGACAAGTTTGTTTTGATACTTGGACTTGGAAAAAACAAAGCAGATCCATGTGTATATTTCAAAAAGGAAGGTGAAAATTTTGTTATCATTGTATTGTATATGGATGACATGTTGTTAATTGGTAACAATAAGGAGATGATAAAGTTACTAAAATCTCAGTTATCTTCTGAATTTGACATGAAGGATTTGGGTGTTGCAAAATTTATTTTGGGTATGGAAATAATAAGAGATTTTACAAATAGAAATTTGTGGTTAAATCAAAGGAAATATGTTGATTTGATACTACAGAGGTTTAGGATGCATGATTGTAAACCAATATGTACTCCATATCCGATTGGTCAAAATGTATCTATTGAACAGTGTCCTAAAATAAACAAGAAATTTGAAAAAATGCATCATGTTCCTTATGCTAGTATTGGGGGTAATCTGATATATGCAATAGTTTGTACTAGACCTAATATTTGTAACATCCCTCCTATTTTATTTTTAGTTTACTTATTTTTATGTTTAGAATGTGATACTGCTAATAGAATTTGTGAGCGTAGGAACAAGTTACTATCTTCAAGCAAGTTGATCAACGATATCAGTTTCATACCTTCTGGAGGAAAGGTTTGTGGATGTCCACATAAGGTAAGGTGGGATATGATATTTAGTGTTTTACGCACCATAACCCGTGAGTACATGGAAGCTCACTGAAAGAATTCATATAGGATCATTTTAACTGTTGTCTACATTGGGTGCTTGCTTATGCATTAAATTAATACTTGTAGATGAATTCGCTAGCATTCTACATTTGGTTAAAAAGGTTTGATAAAACAAGTATCTGTAATATTATTATGTTTGCTAAATAATTAATATTAAAAATATATAAATAAAATAAATAAATATATAAACAATAATAAAAATAGTAAATATATATATAATATTTATGCTTGAATTAATAAAAGAAAACTTTTTTTTAGCCACCCGACGGTGGAAGGGTTAAGCATTGCATGCTACTACATAGGTGTCACCAAACCTTGGCTTGAAATTATTATAAAAAGTGACCGGAAGTCCTTGGTAGATATGGTTGTTTTTTAAATCTGCTTGTTGGTTTGCTAGAGCGACTTGAGTTCGACTGATCAAAAGGAAATTATACTCCGTTGTGAAGTCTAGGTTAGGTTTCCAAAAATAATGGCTGAATTGGGAAATATGCTTGGTGAATGATGAATAATGTGTTATATGTGTTTGATAGGTATTAGAATTTGTTTGAAATCTTCTTAAAATCGAATAATGAGGTTGTAAATATATGTTTAAGTGAATAATATTGTTGGTGTCCTTCCGATTTAACTCAGTTGAATGTGATTGAATTCTTGTTGTATGTACTGTGTTTTAAAACATAATTCAACGGGCTGCGAGTGTGAGATCAAGAATATATTTTAATCAAAGGTTATAAAGAACGGTTTGGGTGCTATATGCATTGTTTCATGTGCTTTTACATAATTGTATGTTTGTTTGTAATAGTTGCATCCAATGGGCTATGCTGACCCAACATGCACCTTCACAAACCTTTCTGCCAAACCACTGACTTTAGCAAGGAGGAGGAATCGCTTGATGGGGACATCATTTTACTTCGCAAGCCTGGAGAATTTCATCAGTACCTTCTATGATGTTGGTATATATCTGATATTGGTTTTCACAGTGAAATTTGTTGAAATAACATTCATAGAGTAGACTCTGTTATAAGCTTTATTCCTTGAAAGACTTATAAGATCCTCATAATAATAGAACCAATCCGAAAATGGCTGTCCATTTTTCCTTAAATCATTTTATAAGTAATCGATTTGAAAGGTTCTATTAATAATTGATTTTTATAGTTGCGAATGGTTGTATAAGTTGATTTGTTTCCGCAATAATGTTATGTTTGCTTTGGTATTCTATAGAACCCGAGATTTCAAATTTTAAGTGGCCAAAAACTTGTATTAATGACAATTATTTTTCGTAGTTTAAAATATCAAATATTATACCTGGAAATATTAGTGATAGATTGAGGTTTTCAAGTATGGTGGAAAAAAAAAGTAGTTATGCTTATAAGTTTTAATTACCCTTTGCCGATGGAATCAGATTTTGTGTCAAAAACTCTTGGCTTTAGCTGAATATAAGTGAAGATTATTAATCCACGGTACCAAAATTTTAGACGCTGTCACAAATGCTTAATAGGCTGGAAACGAGAGGTGTCCACTTAGGAGATATTAATATGATACTGATTCTTGCTTTTCAGGTTGATGTCACTGTGTTAATTTCACTTATTTAGGCTTGGATTTTGCCATGGTACCTCTTATTAAGTATTAAACTAATGTGTAAGGTGTTCAATATCTAAATAGAACTAAATAATTGACCGATCATACCTTTCCCAGGGAGAGTGAGTTGGACAGAAATGAATAAATAGAACTATAGCAAGATGCGGACATGGTTGTAAATATTTGGTAGTAGATTAAAATAATATTAGTTTATTGATAGTAAGTTTGTTGACCAACTTAGAAGTCCATGATAAACCTGTTATATGTTTGAGATGGCAGTCTTTTCTTTTAAAAAAAATAATATATTGTCAATTTTATTTTTCACCTGTCAGAGGAAGTCACAGTTCGTTGGTCGTGTTGGTAATGGTTGGGTGTTGATTATTCCTAGTATGAGCTTCAAAAAATGACTCATATCTGATTATGTTAAACTCTGGAAGAATTGATAGCCATTTTTATTATTTCTAAGGATTATGGAGAATGTCTCGTAATTTAATATGTTAAATCAGATAGAATTGATAACCTTATGTTTTGTTGCTATACCAAACGTTTCTCAGTTGAAAAATACTTTTAATTCTGGCAATGTAGTTCTAGACAATATATAGATGTTTTATATATATATATTGAACCCTATGATGATAGAAAATTGGATTATGAATGCTTATATTTTTTCAAATAAATATCCCTTAAATTAAAATTAGGGGTAACACTCTTAGCCTATAACGTAGAATACTGAGCAAACGAGTCAAATTGATAAGCTTTAAGAAAATAGTTGAATACTTATTTTGTGAGTAGGTTCTTTGTGTGACCTTTGTAGAGCAGATAGACGTATCTCGGTAAAATACCAATAAGTGTTTAGTGGTAATTAAAATCTTGGAAAACATGTGAATTTTGATCATCGTAGGTAAAGAGGTGCAGCAGTGCTATTTCTTTTATATATGATGGTAAAGGCTTTTGTGAAGTTTGTTTTTTGGACCTTTAATAAGTAGTATAACACCTTTAGAATTAGTGTCTCCTTTCTAAAAATTGGCCTCTATAAACATGTTCAAAATATGCTGTAAAAATACATAAGAGAAGAAATGTATATTTGCCCTAAGTTTTCGTGTACCACAGAAGCTTAGTATTGTTTATATAAGTTACTTTTTGCTTAAGAAGTTTTCAATATATCTCTGCCTATTAAATAAATGATGACTATCGTGGATATTATGCACTTTAGAATGTGTTTATGTAAGAACATAATTAGGTATCCTTGTCTTATATGCATGTCCATTATTTGGTGTTAAATTAAGGATTGCCATCGAGAGTTTATATAAGTTGTTTTTCGAAAAGGAATTTTGGATTGCTTTAAAACATGGTCAAAGATTACAATATGTAAAAATATGGTGTTGAAAGTTCTTTTAGTTATATTTCATAATTTACAACTCTCTTTCTTACTCTTTTAAAAAAAAAAGTAAAATTTGTATGAGAGTTAGACTACGAATCATTTCCAAACAATGATCTTTCTTAAACTTCGGTGACTTATTATTCTGTCTTACAACAAAAATATATGTGTAATTGGAACTTGATATATGATTCTATTGAAAAATTGGTGCTTTATTGTTGACATGCGATATGGCATAGTTTTTAAAAATAAGGTAATGTTCAAATTTAATAATAGTCTATAGGTGTATTTGATCCAAAAAAAAAAAAAACTTTCACACTCTTAGTTAAATCATGTTACATTTTCTAAGATATAGGTGTATTTGATCAAAAAAAAAAAAAACTTTCACACTCTTAGTTAAATCATGTTACATTTTCTAAGATGTTTGGTATAGTTGTTGACATGTAAAACATATACTTTAGTGCTATTATAATTAGGATTATGATTATTCAAAGAAAATATTTTGTTTTAAAATGTATGGGCCTATAGTTTAGTTAAATGATCTTTTGTGTATACTATTAATATTATATTTTTTTGTATTTGATTTTAATGAGAAATAACTTATAGGATATTAAAGAAATACATATTTTCTCACAAATATACCGTGTAGAATTATCAAATTTTGAAAATAAAAAAGAGCCTAGTTACAAATAAATCTTGGAACATCAATAGAAGTCATTTTTATCAAAAACTCTAAAACATTTATAACAATGTTGATTGTGATTCTTCAACACCTTTATAGTTATGTCAAGTCAATCAATCAACCACCCAACATCGATGGACTGCAAGTGGCAGCCATCGCAAATCGGTGATAGCCATTTTCTAGCAGACCTACATAGGGCAAGTGGCCCTTCTGCTAAGAACGGGTAAAGAATGGCAAAATGGAACGTCATTCTAGGCTATCAAATGATTAGTATCGTGAGGAGATCTCACAATTAAAATTCAACTATAGAATTTCTAGCAGTAACCTGTCACTAGAAGTGCTAATCTTTGGGGCTAGAAGGTCTAGCATTGGGATGGAATGGGACATCTCATCGTCAATTGCAATGTGACTTGGGATACCTAAATCTAAATCCAGATAATTGGTGGGCCTTGGTTGTGTCCATAAGTCGATGGACTACAACCAGACACTAGGCCTACAAACGCTATCCCTAGCATGGTTAAAATAAACAAAAGTAGAAGCTAAGGATAGAGCACATGTTAGAGAAACCTATGTCCTTCGTGCTACAGGGTAGGGAAACTATGCATCCACCCTTCTAGGTATTATGGACCCTAGAAGGACAACCCCTTACTGTGAACTCAGACCTCTAGTATGGATAAGAAAGGGGTTCACTTAAAATGCACCATTTGCGAGATCTGGCCAATCTTGACCACTCAAGAGACCACCTGCAACAGTCACTAGTCTTAGAGTGTGTAAATTATGCTTATGTACTAATAACATATCGAGTGAGTTATGCGTAGGTTGTTACAATATTGCACATGTAGTGGGAGTAGTTAGAAGATATATGTCCAATCCAAGAAAGGAATATTGGACTGTTATAAAGAGGATCTTAAAATACTTGCATGGAACTACAGAATATGCTATCTATTACGAAGTAAAATCTGGAGACAATGATATTGTAAATCTATAAGGGTTTATGGATGTTGATTGGGTTGGAGATCTTGATAAGAGAAGATCCATGAGTGCTTATGTGTTTAGGTTGTTTGGAGGGGTAGTAAATTGGATGAGTAAAATGTAATCAATTGCTTTATCCACTACATAAATAGAGTATATTGTAGCAACTCATACCTATAAAGAAGTAGTGTGGTTACATAGGTTGTGTTCAGTAGTTAGCATTAAGCAAAAGGCTATGAGAATTGACAGTGACAGTCAGAGTGCAATATTTTTGGTAAAAAATCTTGGTTTTCATGATCGATCAAAACATATTGATATCAAGTACCATTTTGTGAGAGAGATGGTTGAAGAAAACTGGATGATGTTGGAGAAATTTGATACAGAGAATAATATTATTGATTCATTAACAAATACTATTCTTGCTTAGAAATTTTCTTGGTGTAGAAGGTCTATGGGAATGGTTGCCCTTGACAATTGACAATGGTAATTTTTAGCCCTATGGAAAGTATTCAACAAGTGGGAGAATGTTGAACTTGTGTTGAATATTTTCCATGTTATTTAGGTGGGGTTAACTCTAAAAGGACTTTACACTTTGTCCCTATCCTCACTGGGATTCAAGGCTGGGTCGAGCCCCGAGCAAGGTACGGGGATGGCAACCCCTATTTGGGTCTCCGAGGGCATTAGCCCTTGAGGAAATATTTTTGAGGGTTTAAGCTATTTTTAGATCCATATGGGTGTTTTTGGGTTAATGTAATGTCGACCCATGGTTTTGCACCCATGGTATTGTAAAACCCCTTCTTGTGTTGTTGGTATATAAAACAACACTTGCATGAGGGTTTGGTAATGAATTTGCAATAAATATAATCACAAGCAAAAAGTGAGAAAAAGGATATTATTGTATTGGAGATGGTCAAGTTTATATAACAAGGAGATATTCTTGTTGATTTTTTCCCAAAAGGGAAGATAAATTCTTGTGTAATGTGTTCTTCTTCTTTGTTTTTTCCTTTGATTTTGCACTTACTAATTTTCTAGATTTTTTTTATCAAGATATTATTTCTCTTCAATAAACTAGATTTATGTAGTATTTGCATTGAAGAGGTACTTGTAGGAGGGATGTTTTGGTAATTAGAGATAAGGGTGGACTCATACTATTAGCATAGTATTGGCTTCCAAAAATGAGTTGGTCATGAAGTTATTTACATTGACAAGTATATCATAAGGGGGAATTATGTGTGTTTTTGGACCTATATTGGACCAAGTTTGGTTTGCTAAAACAAATGAGTAACTCATTTGTTTGCCTAAGAAACCAAATTTTGGGGATGTGAAACTTTGACTAATAGAGCTGACTATGGACCTTTTTTGTTTTGATAAAATGGGATTAGACACTAGAATCTCCTCAAATTTATTGTTTGAATGTACTCATGAGATAGTCCTCTCATTTCTTTCTCCTTTTGTATTTCTTTGATAGTATGCAATGATCTCCACCAATTGATGTTCTTTTCTTATTTTTTGTGTCTTTAAGCATGTATTCATAAGCTTTGCACATAGACCTATGTGGAAAAAATTTCAAGGTCAAATTTTACAAATTGTATTTATTTATTCTTATGGAGTGATTTACCTACAAATTGGGATGATTTGCTTACAATTCTGGGTGATTAGCTAGTAGAAATTAACTGAATAAATCTTTACTTTTGTAGCACTTTGTCTCTTTAATGGAGCAAATTTCTTTCTAGTTCAAGTGATTTGCTTACAACTTTAGAATATGTGCTTGTAATTTTTAAATGAAAATGATCCAAGCAAATGCTTAAAAACTAGAGTGAATCCTCTTCCTAGGAGGAACGAAGGAAGAGTGTTTGTCCTTCCTAGGGAATCACTTATTAGAATCAAAGTGAATCACTTGTTGGATTTGACTTGGTGAGATTTTATTCTTTTTGGAGTGAATTGCTTATTGAATTGAGTGGATCACTTGTAGATTTTTCTTTTGGATAAATGGATTAGAATATACCTTGAATGCTTTATGTACTTGAGGTCAAATGTGATGTTCTATGGTGCTATAATATTGTATGTGTCATCTTTTTTGTAAAAAATTCAAAATTTTAGAGTTCATGTCAAATTTGACATTTGCAAAGTACCTATAAAAAATTGAGCACAAACAACAAAAATGATGAATTTATAGTCAATTTGAGACTAGGCTTCATAAATTAAGTCCCTAGCCTTAGAAAAATATTTTGGATTCAACTTGTGATAGTGTAAGAAATTCAAAGCAAATCAATCGCAATTTGAAGCAAATTACTTGAAAAATGGAGTAAGTCACTTGTAGAACTAGTCTTAGGCAATTTGTCAAGCAATGTGCTCAAACAAAGTGAATCACTCTAAATTTGCAATAAATCACTTCTTAAAATTGGACATAGCATAAATTTTCTCAAATTTGAAAAAATAACTCCATCTATGATGAATGCAAATTCAACGTAATAATTAAGGATTTTTATCCAACTTAGGCAAAATCTAAGAAAAATGGGGGTTGCTCCTACTATGTGTGCCAAAAACTATGTTGAACCACAAAATTGTCTTGACTTCTAATTTTATTTTATTGTCATAATTGTGGGAAGTGAGTATCGATGACTCCTCCTAACCTATGGATTTAGGTTTAGGAATGATCCTATGCTAATCTACACTAATTGCATGAAAAGTAAAGTATGGAAAATAAAAATGCATAAAATATTAAGGGTGCAAGTGATTCAAATAAAATACGAGATTTAATCATAGTGAGAAAAGTGTGTGTGATCAATCAACACATGATAATTCAAATACCAAATATGTTCTTCCATTCATTAGATATGAAATTGATAAGTGAATGACAAGATGAGCAAAAGGGCAATGTCTCAATCACTGTGCATTAGCAAATCTGGAGGGCGGCACCAGGACTTCCTAATTCTTACAATATCATGAAGTCAAAGCATAATGTGGGTTTCATAGAGTGTAGATCTAAATTATCATGGCCAGAAAATTAATAAAATGAATTCATAGGCTCTTAATTATACTTAGAATTTATCCTTGAGTTATTTGGGGTGAGAAATAATAAATTCTAGTAAAAACAGATATTTGGGAGCATCTTTAACAAAACGATTCACTGGAAAATATCACATGCCTCTAATAGGATTAGAAGACTTCCAAAATGACTTAGTGTGCAACTACATACCAAAATTTTGCTCTCAAAATATTTTCCTCAAGATTTACCTTCAGTTTAACCTCCTTGTAACCCATTAAACAATTCACTCTAGTTAGTGAGTAAATTGCTCACTTTTTAAAGCCAATTGCTAGTTGTTCTTGACCATTTTACTCCTTAGAGCCAATTGGACCACTTTACTAGCAAATCAATGTTGAGCTAATCAACATATTCTACAAGTAAATCTTCCTAAGCCAATTAGAACCTTCTACAAGAAAATTGATCTTGGGCCAATTGTAACCTATGGTGGACTTAGGCAAATTTTGGAGGGTTTTGTGAGATGTTGTATGATTTCCTTATTTTATGTTTCTTAAAAATTATGAATCTCAAGGCAGTATCGAGGCACTATTAGTAGACAATCCTCTATAACATTAAACTAGCACAAGAGATTATAATATATTACAATTATACATCACAACTTAAACCAAATGCTTTAGATTTTGGGTTTATAAAACCTTTTATATGAAAACACATATTTTGACCTTACAAGACTTTTCATGACAACATCCATTAAACCTTGTCAATACCCTTGCTCACCTTTGGATATTCAAAACCATGTTCTTTATTTTTGCTAAATTTTATATTTATTCATCTTTCCCATCTTATACTTCCTTCAATTCATAGTTCTTGTGACTCTTATCTCCATGCCTAGTGTTGGAATATCTATAATTTGATCTTATTAGGTTGACAATGATGAGTTGCTATGGGTGCTCTTGATATAGTTGATGGGCAAGTGTTATGTAAGTCTTTAAGTATTTTTTATATAAGCCTACAAACACCTTCTTTGTAAGCCTACAAGAATTCTATATGTAATCCTACAAGCATATTTCTCTTTAATCCTATAGGTATTATTCTATATAAGCCTATGGGCATATTTATGTAATCCTACAAACAATTTTGATGTATTCACTCTTAGCAACATTGATTAAACCACCTCTATGGTTAACCTTGATTATTATATTGTAATATCCTTCAAGTGAGGTTACATTTACTTGAGGTTAGCATTCAATTGGGGTTTAGGTATCACTATAAATACCCCTAATAACTTATCCATTGTATCAATTTGTGATATGTGATATCATGAGGGTGCCTATGTGTTAAAAATGTAATTTGACTTATGGATAAGTCCAACACTGTATGATATAATATTGTATAGGCCTATGTGCAATCACTATACAAATGTATTTTATTTATTGTATTATTTTATTATGCAATCCCTAAGAATTAGGCTTGTCCTTGTTATGGTTTAACCACCTTAACCTTTAATTAACCTTAATCTCTTGTCATGTTGATCTAGGTTAAACTTGTCTATGTAATTGGGATTTTGGTATCGATATAAATACCCCCTACCACTCCATCCATTGTATCAAAGTGTTATGTATATTACTCATCTAGAGAAAATTAAGTGATTATTTATGGTGACAAGTGACCACTATATCTCTCTTGTCCTTTTTTTACACTTTTTTGTATAAGATATGATTGCGTCTATTAATTTTTGGACATAGGTGTGAAATCCAACATGTTATCAAAGCAAGTATAGAACAAAATTGCTTAGTCATGCACAAATCCAAATCAAATCCTTTGATCCCTCTTTTGAGCTCTAGCACAAATTTCTTCTCAAAGATTTATAAGCATTTTCTGCATAAGAGGCAAAGAGGGAATTTTATCATATCTTTTTTCACCATCCATTCTTTAAGAATGTTTGATGAATGTGATTTTTGCCCAAATATTTTGGATTCCAAAGTTGAAATGTTTGAGTAGAAATATGCTACAAAATTTTAACATGTTTCCCCACCTATTTTTAAAATAATTGGTGCCCCTTTCTGCGTGCCCTCTTTTGAAAAAAATGGTGTACCTCTTGAATAGGTGATGTAATTCCCTAATTAAAGGAGAGGGTGCACATACCCATATACCAAAGAGCCATACTACAATGGAAAATTTCTTGGAATTTACAACATTTTACCAAAATAAATATAAGCAAACCATCCATTCAAATTTTATACAAAAAATATAAAAGGATGAAATAAAGACATATATGACTGGTGCTTGTAGGCACCATAAATAATCATTATTCATAGATTATACTACACAACACTCTCATAAGGAATGAATAATATGAGGGGGTATTTATAACAATACCAAAATCTAAAACTACATCATAAAGGTTAACTTAAGTCGACATAACAAGTGGGATTTAGGTTAAATTATAAATATTAAATAAGGTTTAACCATAACAAGATTAACCATGGTCCATTAGCCATACATAATAAAATATTAAATACATTGCACAATTATGTGCCCTTAGGCCTATCCAAAATATTGCACAATGTCAACTCTTGGCCATGAATTAAATTATAAATTCAACACCCCTCATAATTTGAACTAAGAATCCAAGGAAAGAAGACATTAGTTAAAATAATATCTTCTCCCAAAATGGATGCTCTAGTAGGTCTCTATAGTTGAGGTATATCCATTCGAATCTCCCTCATCATATGAAATACATCTACCTTACTTTAGGAACTTAGCTTCAATATTTTGCAACTTTAGTAATTAATTATTTATAGGATGTCCCTCCCTTTTACAATATGTACAAGTGGTTTTTGTTTTATTTTAATACTTAGCCTTGTTTATGGGACCCTGGGTCTTAGCCTCCTTTGATTTGAATCCCTTTACATGAGTCTTTATGCGAGTACTTCCATCACCATAATTCAACATTGAAACCTAAAAGTGAACTAGAAGAGAGAAAATTTGGTCAAGGATAGGATTTTTTTAGGATTCCAAGAAAATAGGAATTGTGTGAACTTATTAGGTTCAATGTTTGAAATGAGGAAGAGAGCTTACAAGATATAATGTTAATGCATTTTTATTATCTTTTGGTTTACCTGTAGAAGATGCAATATCTACCCTCAAAGCTGATCAAGAGTAAGAGTGATTTGGAATTCCAAGAACATAGAAACAATATAAACTATTAGGTTTAATATTTGAAAGGAGGGGGAGATATTAGAAAGGATTGCATCATCTTTATTTTTGCCTCCATAAGATAAAATAGTTGCCGCCAAAACCTTGAATCTCACTATATAGTCCTCAATCACTTCAGTAGTATTAAACTTTCCAAAAATCAATAGCATTAATCACAATAACTAGCTTAAGATAAGAAAGCTCTAATTCCAAGCAACTTACTTCAGTAGTATTAACCTTTCCAAAAATTTCATGCAAATTTAACCATACCTTGATAGGGTCACTCTTATTTGATATGGAAAATCAACTTTGGTTCAATTGGTAAGGAACACAAACCTAGAGCCTATTTTGCCTTTTAATATTGAGCTTCATCATCAACAATAATTTTTTTACCCTCCTGAAAGATGCACCACAAGTTCTTACTTTTTAGCATACATATCATTTGAGTTAACCATATATTATAATTTTACCCATTAAGATGAATAACTAGGGCTTTTTGGTTCATCTTATACAATTCGATCCCTCACACTATAACAAGTTTGTGAACTAATTCCACCAATGCTTAGAGCTCAAAAAATCATGCAATTTAAAAAAATTGTTCAAAATGCTTTCATATGCAAAATTTATGGTCTCTATAAGTTTTGCCCTAATGGATCCCAAAAATAAAAAATTAAGTGATCAAACCTTAGGTTTACAAGAACCAATATATACCTACCACTTAGCAAATCCTGATTCACTACTACACTCCAATCATGATTTTCCACCTTAGTTCCTCTAATTCACCAGGTTATCAACAATTGCATGCTTCTAATTAGTTGAATCATTATAAATATAAAAAAGAATCCTTTTTGTGGGATATGAGAATACCACATCAATCAAATAGTCATTTACATTGTGTGATATTCAAACCCAACTATCACATGACCTAAGTATTTTTTAATAACCATAATACTATTGTGTTCGATGAGACACTTCCTTCAAATGGAGCAAATGAAGGAAACCATCTTCATCTTGGAAAAACACAAGAAAAATTTTGCTCAAATAGGATATTCAACATAGAGATATTCCATTTACAAATGCATTTGTAAGCTTGGAATAACCAATCAACTAGAGCCAACAGAGATGATTCAACCATTTACAGTCTCATAAATAAAGTATTTTGATTTTGCAATCAAGGGTGTCGATAGGAAAAGGTCTTTATATAAATCGAACACAAGACCTCATGTTAGCACCTAAGCCACAACCCTGATAACTAAGTGTCATGCCTTAAATAAGCAAGGAGTTTCAACTATCTTCTTAACATCCTTTGTAAAAACTTGCACTTGCTCTGCAAAAACAGTCGAGGTTGATTCAAAATTGCAACCTAGGGTTTACTTCAAGTTAAACCTCGCTTACCTGTCCAAATGAGCACACCCTTTGGACAAAATATGAGTCGTATTTTCTCCATAGATAAAGATGCCATGTTTCTCCCAATAAAGCACTAATTCTTCACAAAAAATGGTACATTCAAGGGAAAATTTGAATTAAAAAAAGTTGGCACTAAAAACATTCCATCCAAACATTGTGTCGTAGCTTCCATGTGGAGGCAAAAAACAATTGGACCATTCAAAATTAAAAAATGCATTACAGAGGTTGAAGAAACCTTGATGATAACAAGGTAAAATTTAGAGTAGGCAAAAAATCTCCAAAAAGCTCAAAAAAAAAAGAGTAGAGAAGTGGTTTGTCCTCTTTGCTTCTTATGACAAGGATCCTTATGAAGCATTGAGAAAAGCTTTGCCCTAAAATTTGGAAGAAAAATCGAAGGATCAATAATCTTTCTACGTGACTAAGCAATGCCACTATTCTTGCTTTGATACCATGTTGTAAATCATAATATTTTTCAAAAATGAACAAAGAAAACCATCCACTCAAATCTTATACAAAAAGTGTAAAGGAAAAAATAAAGAGAGATATGATGGGTGCGTGTAGGTGCCATAAATAATAATTATTCATAGATTATATTGCACAATACTCTAATAATAAATGAGGAGTGTGAGGGGGGTATTTATAGAAATACCAAAACCCTAATTACATCATAAAAGTTAACCTAAGTCAACATAACAAGTGGCATTTAGGTTTTTTAATGAATTTACACAGGTTTTTATGATGGGTCCCAGTCCCCTCATATTGAGTGGGGTTTGAACCTTGGACCTCTCAAATAGAGGTCAAATCCCTTACCACTGTAGTAAGCTTACAACTATGGGCTTTAGGTTAATTACATATATTAAATAATATTTAACCATAACAAGGTTAACCATGACCCATTAGGCTTAAATGATAAAATATTAAATACATTGCATAACAATGTGCCCTTAGGCCTATCCAATACATCACACAATGTCGAAGCTTGGCCATGAATTAGATTAAAAATTCAACACCATTGGGTTTGCTTTAAGGCTTTAAAACAATTGGGTCTTGGGTTCAATTTCCTAACCATTCTTTTGCTTCAATTACTTCATAGTAGGTGGCATATGCTCTTTTTCAACTACATCATAAAGGTTAACCTATGTCAACATAACAAGTGAGCTTTAGGTTAATTACATATATTAAATAAAATTTAACCATAACAAGGTTAACCATATCCCATTGGTCTTAGATGATAAAATATTAAATACATTGCAAAAAGATGTGCCCTTAGGCCTATCCAATACATTGCACAATGTTGGCTCTTAACCATTAATTAGACTACAAATTCAATTCAATTGGGCATGCTTTAAGGCTTTACAACAATTGGGTCTTGGGTTCAATTTCCTATACATTATTTTGTTCTCATTACTTCATAGCAGGTGGTATATGCTCTTTTTGTATAACTTTTTATCCACTTCCACAACATGGTGGGTTAGTCACAATATTGAAGAACTTTCTCATCATTTTGATTTTTCATTTTGCTTGAGACGAACCATGTCTATCTTCAAGGAGAAAGTGTAACCCTATTCTCAATAGATAGAGATGATAAAGGATCATTTAGGCCCTGTGTAAGATCCTTGTTCTCCTTGGTCATCAAACCAAGCTTGTAGTTGTGATGCTTTTTGCAACCCCAGTACGGTTGAAGCAATGTCATCTATGGAAGCATGGGTTCTTTGTTCAATGTTGATAGTATGAATAGGTTGGCTACGCAAAGGGTGAAAATACATTGATAGAGTACTAGGCTCAAGTTCAAATCATGTGCCCTATATTTTATAAAGAAATTTTAATGCACAATGTTGTAAATGCTCCTCTTCAATTAAGCTATGTGTAGAGGAGAGGCATCTCAATGGTGGTGCAGGAGCATTGGCTACATGAAGTGTCTATTTGAAGGAGGCTCAAGTTCAATTTCCAATGGTAAATTTTGGCATAACCATAATGATGGCTTCACTCTCCAACCAATACGGTGTCTGACATGATTGCTTTCACCATAATAATATATTTTTCAATGTATTTATAACCACTCGATCAATAGAAATTCAACAAATGGCAACCCTATAATCAACTGGTGACTAGGTGGTACAAATTGAGTGGTAGTCATGAGGGAGAGAGCAAATACCAAGTGAGAGCTTGGGATTAACTACCTTTTCCTAATTTTTGTGAGTTCAATTTTTTAATTTTGAGTGTTACTAGGGAAAATATTTCAAGGCCATAATATTTGCTTATGGAAGGTTTTGAGATCATTTTTTTCAAAATGCACTTTTTTTTTAGCTCTTTGCATGGTCAACATTAGTTTAAGGACCTATTATTGTAGATGGTGGGAAAAATTCGTGTTCTTTTCCCTTTAATTCTAATTTAATTTCAAGTGTGCATGGGGGAGATTAATTAGAATATATGCTTCCCCACTTGAGAGTCTCTTTCCAAAGGAGACCCCGAGGATATGAAGATCCTCAACACAACTAGACTCCTACTCAATATTTTTTCCTATGGTTTTATGGTTGTATGTAAGTTGATGTAATGCTTTTTTTATTGGTGTTTTAATGGGTTTATTCAAAGAAAACACCTAAGGTTTTGGATCTCTATCTATCTATCTCTTTTTTGAGTCTTAATGGTTATTTAAACCTAAATCGTCAAAGATCATCTAAATGCATTATAATATTAAATCACACAAAATGCATGAAAAAATATCTATCCTATATGCTTTTCAGATTTGAATGAACTAAGCTAAGTAGATTTCAATTTTAGGGCAAACAAGAGAAAATGCAAGCAAACAAGCTAGCCTAGATGCAACTAGATGACTTTCGATTCCTTGCCTAAGTATTTTAAAATGAAGGAAATCATAAAATTGAGCCTAGGATTCCTTAATTGATTAGTATTTTAGTGTTTTTAAAATAAATTAAGGTGTTATGTAAAGAAATTGCAAGATTTTGTAAACAATTAAGATTCCTAGTTAAGATTCTTTAATTTGTGAAAATAAATATGATTTCTAATGCAAAGCAACAGTAATCAGGAAAAAAAACACAAAAAATATGAAATTGCAGAGCTAAGGAAGGGCCAAGTGGCTGAATTACCTCTCTTGAAGCCCATCTGCCAAATTCACCACTAAAATGTTCCAAATTCGTCATTGCTACCCAATTCGCCACGAGGGTGGCAAATTTGATAAATCTACACAAAAATTTAAAAAATTAGGGTTTTCCTCTTTTGGGGGTCTATCTGAGGGCTGGAAAATATGAATGGCTATCTTTACAGTTGATCAGACCTCCTATTTATGAAAATTTTTAGTATGCTTACCTCTTGGAATGGATTTTTGGTCTTTTGCCAAATTAGCTACTGGTGCCAAACTTGCCACTAAAAAATTTGGCCTGAGTGGCAAATTTAGTTCTGAGTATTTCAGGTTGTCAAATTTACCATTGACATTTTAGGGTGGCGAATTTGGTCTTGGGATGGGTTTTGAGAGTTTCAGAGGTCGATTTGGGCTGATTTCAACTGCGTTTTGGGTTAAAATTGAAGGGGAAGAATGCTAATAGTATCTACTATGTTTTTGATTGATAAAATTAGAGGATTGGGCCTTCAAATAAAATAATTAAAGGGCTGAAATTCTAAATACCAGAAAAAAATGGAAATGCCCAAAATGACTATAAATCTAATTAGTCAGAGATGTGAAAGAGTGGGAAACGCAACCTATCGTGCTAGGATTGATGTATAGGAGCTAATATAACTTCAGTAAAATTATATTAACATAAAAAAATGACAAAGGAGTGGATTTGATAGGATAGGAAAAGGTTTCCCAACACTTAGAAAAATCTACAACAGTGGGTTAATGAAGGATATGGCTGAAATTATGATTTAAATGGAGATGTAGTGAGCTAAAATATTATACTAAGATGTTAGAAATGATATAGAATAGCTAATTTAACCTTTAACAAAATCAAACTAGCATTTATAATGGAAATTGAATGAAAATGTTAGCATATGTAAGAAAGCTAATTAAAAACTAACAAAACCTACATTAATAAAAGAGATAGCGAAAGAGAGCTTGAAATGGAAAGGGAGCTTTTGGAGCTAGGCAAAAGGATGTGAGATACAAGGCAATGACAACCTAGTATCCTTTACACCTTACCTCTATGAGGATAGAAGAAAATATGCTATGTGCATGAAATGTGAAATTACATAGAATGCATGGAAGAGGAAATTAGAAAGTAAATGGCTACTTTGAAGTTGTGCTTGAAAATGAAAGAAATCGAGGACAATAGAATATTAGTATGTTGCAAGTATTATTAGAATGACTATTAATAAAAGGTAGCAAGTATCAAGATGTTAAATATAAGAAATAAGTGCAAGAAGAACCCTGCAAAACGAATAATTATAGTTAAGATATGGATGATGTGTTATGTGCAAATCACAATAGACCTGCAAAAAGAGGTGTTAGGAACCAAATAGATATGAAATTATTGAAGATAAATGCAAAGACAATGTTAGAAGGCTTAAAAAGTAATATAAAAGGCTGCAAAACAAGGATTAGAACCCTGCAAGAGAAGTTAGAGCATAAAATGTAGAAATTCACAAAAGAAGAGCAAATAAGTTAGCAAGGCTACAACCTAGAGGACAAAATGCAATGAAGCTAAGGTGGGAGGAGAGAAGAAAGAAGTTAGGAGAGCTCTCTTTCTTACCTCCAATGGTGACCTCCTTGCTCCAAAGTCCTCCTTGCCTTGCTTGACTTGCTCTCAATGCTCACAAAGATGCTCCAAATGCTTGATGAAGACTTAGAAATGCTTGAGGGAATATTGGAAATAAAAAATGCTATGAAAGAAAGGATGCTAGAAGAATATTTGTAGATATTTGCTACAGTGGAATGCATTTTGGAATGCTTGCCCCATGGCCTCCTTATATAGGATTTTGGAGGGAACTTAGAGGGAGAAAGGATAAGATAAAATTCAAATAAATGCATTTGAATCCTTTCTAAAGCATGCAAAATCAATGGTAGAGGTGAAAGGGAGCTCAATTCATACCTCTTTGGTTCATGTAGAAGATTCCCGATCATTTTTGCCAAATTTGCCATTGTCGACCAAATTTACCACTAGCAAATTTAGTAGTGGTAAATTTGGTAAGGAGGTAAAATCTGAATTTTCAAATTTTGAAATTTGGATGTTTGCCAAATTCACCACTAGGCTTGCCAAATTTACCACTGGTAAATTTGGTAGGAGTGGCGAATTTGGTTAGTGGCGAATTTGGCACTAGACAATAATTTTTATTTTGTAGTTTTAGGCATCAATATGAGTCCAAATATAGGCATATTTATACTTGTCGAAAAGCTCTTTTCAAGCCCTATCTAATGGTGGTGGTTTTGTGAAATTTTGAGATGATTTGATAGGTCAAAATTTATCCCAAATATGACCTTACCTTTTAAGGTTATAAAAACCCCAAATTTGGGTATGAAGATGATTGATTTGATTTTCTTGATCAAAAGGCTTGTGAAGGTAAGATAATTGATGAGTTTTGATAGGATTAGAAATTGATAAAATATGCTAAATTTGATGCCTAATTTGACAAGGTTAGGATACCTTGATGAGGTGTCGTTTGATGCCTTGATTGAGGATGACGTTGGCTAGGTGTGTCAAAATTGGGTGTCTATATTTTACCCTAATTTTGATGTGATGCCTATGGGATTGCATCAAAAGTTAAGTAGTAAAACTCAATTTTGATACTATGATGCATTGTTGTTGAAAAATTCATCCCATGGGGGAAAAATTACCCCATGGATGCCCCCAAATTGAATTTGATGACATGATGATTTGATTTGATTGTATTGATGTATTGATTGTTGATATTGTATGATGTGAAATCATGTTGATTGTTGAAAATATGATGCTTTTGATGTGTTAATGTGTTGAATTTACATTTAACTAAGTGATGATAGTCTAGATTAATTTCTTAGCGGTGGTCTTGTAAAACCATGATGATGATAAAATGCTAAGGGAGGGGAGTTACCCCATTTGAGAGATGTATTGAGTTTTGAATGATAGATAATCATTCAGATGTATGTTGTGAGCGGTGGTCTCTAGACCTGATATAGGAGAATGCTCATTTTATTTAGAGGTAAATGTTTTACCTTTTATTGCATTCCCATAGGTGGGAACATGATCTCATTATGTTTAAATGGTGGCCTATGATGTCACATTCATGATAGCATTTAAGACATAATGAGGTACCTATAATATGTACATGAAGTATATATTTTGAAAAATATTTTTCTCTCATCAATGTTTAAGTGCCATACTCTATGAAACACTTAACTATGTAGATGAGGTACCTATAATATGTATAATGATATATGTATAATATTTTCTTCTCATCAATGTTCAAATTCCATTCTCTATGAAATACTTGACTGCGTAGATGAGGTACCTATAGTATTTACATGATATGCATAATGTATATGTTTTCTTCTCATCAATGTTCAAGTGTCATTCTCTATGAAACACTTGACTACGTAGATAAGGTACTTGTGATATTTACATGAATGATAATGTTTTTCTCTCATCAATTTTCAAGTGTCATTCTCTATGAAACACTTGACTATGTAGATAAGGTGTATGACCTTCGTCAATGTGATACTTTTATAGTTAATTTCATGGTTCTTGCAAATATCTTGCAAAGAGACGAAATGATATTGTAATGCTTTGTGAAATTCGTAAATGTTTTGTAAAGTGATGAAATGATTTTGTAGTTGGTTTTGTGCAATGCACTTTTGTCATTGCAAAATATTTTGCAATGTTATGTAGATGCTTTTGATGCTTGCAAGGTTTTCGCAAGACATCAAGATGACATTTGTAATGCAATGTTATTGTTACCGCAATGTTTACAAAAGGATTTTTGCAAGATATTGATATGATGATTTGTGGATGGTTTGCAATATAATGATGTTTGTAAGTGTTTGTAGAATGATTTAGCAAATGATGTTGTATTGTTATTTTGCCCCCATTGTTTGAAAGCAAATGCTTTGATAAAGATGATGATGTGATATTGATTGAGATTGTTTTTGTAAAATTTACCAGTAAGGGTTATCTTAAAGATCATATGCCCCATATTGACATATTTACAATGTAATTGTAAGTATGCAATTTGCAAGGACATGATAAATAAGTTTTCCTTTGAGAGGCAACATCTTGATGGTGTGGAATGTATATTTCTTAAATTTTGAATGCATAAGATAAAACCCCAGGGACATAGGTCCATTATCTAACGCATATGTAAATATTTACATGCACGTGAGGTATGGAGCTAGTACTTGGAGCACATCTGATGTGTTGAAATATTTGAGAGTTTGTAGGGTAAAAAAAATATTTTAGACTGAGGGTAACGCTCCCATATGGAAAATCCAAGAGAAGAAGAAACCCTTCTCTCTTGCTCGACGTGTGTACAAAGAATTGTATATGCACAAAACATGGGAAAAATAAATCCCCTTTTCTAGGAGGTCCATGTGATAGCATGGTCCTTAGTCTGAAGGATCTTGTTGTATGATGAAATAGATATCATCAATTTTGGCTCCATAAATCATTAGAAAGTATAGGAAACTAAGATGTGTTTGTTTTGTTAGATGTAATGATTTTTGAGAAGTGATATTTTGTTGTAGTATATCAAGATGGAGGAAGTTCTCTATCTATTGACTATGAACAGATAGAGAATATCTAACCATCTCAATAGGTAGTCTTTTGAGTTTTGTTGTTATTATGTACTTGCATAATAAATTAGTTGAAAGTAGAGTTATGTTAATCCAACATCTTATTAGACAAGTAGCTAGTGAAGAGAATGTGATTCGTGGATGGCCTATTATTGTAGAAGACAGAAGCTATGAAGACAACATCAATTCAATGTTTGATGGAGCCTGCAAATGATTGTATGATCACAAGATATTGGATTGAGGGAGCCTCATAGTTTGATTGACCTATTTAAACAATAGTTTGTGAGATTTTGTTTTGTGTTTGATAGAATGCCCAAGACATAAACCACATGGTTTTATGGGAGGAAATTGATGAGATTGTGATTTGGATGTGATGGTATGCTTAATATGATGTGAAATATAATTGTTTATGATATATGTTTGTAAAAGAATTATTTGTATAGTTGCTTTGATACTTACCCCCAAGTGGGGAGAAGATATGGATGGATATGTATTTTGGTGTTTGAATGATAAGATAGAAACTTGGGAGAATGAGATACCCCCAAGTATGTGTAAATATAATTTTGTAGATGCATTGATTTTAAAGTGATGATATGCCTTGGATGTTATGTTCCACAAGTTTCTAAGAAAATATGATGATGAACAAAATCTTGTTATCATCATGAGGGAGAGAATATGATTGATAGATGCCCCCCTAGCCTATTAATAGACTAGCAAGGAGTATTGGAGTGAAGATATTTTTATCTAAAGTAATGTTGAGGATTGTATTTTGGGAAGCATTAAATGCTACCATGCACCATGTGTGCCCCCTTGGGCTTCAGAGGGGAGGCCAAAATTGAATTAAGGAATTCAATTTACATGGGGATGATAGGAATGAGTTGAAAAGGGGTGAGTTGTTTAGGATGATGATTGATTGTAAAAGAGTGTATGATTGGATGAGCCTACTTATGGTTTTAGAATTGATGTCCCTATGAGTGGGGGTAGGTCTACATGATGTATATACAAGGTTTGATATTGATTCACCCTTAAGTGGTGGTCTTGGATACACACTTAAAGGGTGTTTCAAATGATGATGCATCCAAGTGAGAAAAATATGTACAAATATCACTTGGATAGTGTTGAGAGTTGCCCAGAGGACTTTGTTAGCATTTCTCAGAGGACTTAGTTAGCTTGCTCAGAGGACTTAGTTAGCATTGCCTAAAGGACTTAGTTAGCTTGCTCAGAGGACTTAGTTAGCATTGCCTAGAAGGACTTAGTTAGCTTACCCAAAGGACTTAGTTAGCATTACCTAGAGGACTTAGTTAGCATTTTCAAGGACTTAGTTAGCTTACCTATAGGACTTAGTTAGCATTCCCAGAGGACTTAGTTAGCTTTCCTGGAGGACTTAGTTAGCTTGCTGAAGACTTAGTTAGCATGCCCGAAGGACTTAGCATGGTGATATGATATGATATGTACCAAGTAGAAAAATATGTACAACAATGCTTGGGCCATGTTTTTGAGATGAAATATGTATAATGATTAATCCTTATGCAAGTGCATAAGGAGTATTTGTTATGATATTTTGTTGTGATATAAGATATGTATATACATCATGTGATGATAACCTAAATGGGGTTCCTATTTTTTAATGTCACAAAGGGGGGATTTTCATGTGAATATGCCCAAGGGGGACTTTAAATGTCTTGCTTAAGCCATTTTCCAAGGGACTTTAAATTTTCCTAAGAGGGACTTTAAATGATTACCCCAAGGGGGATTTTTAAATATTTTTCCCAAGGAGGGACTTTAAATGATTACCCCAAGAGGGACTTTAAATGTATGTGTCCCAAGAGGGACTTTAAATGATTATCCCAAAGGGGATCTTAAATTATTATCCCAAGGGGGACTTTAAATTAGGACTTTAATTTCCCAGGGACTTTAATTTCCAAGACTTAAATTCCATTTCCGGACTTTAAATTATTCCCAGAGGGACTTTATTTTCTATTGGGATTTTAAATGTTTGTCCCAAGGGGGACTTTAAATGTTTTATCCCTTTAAGTGAAAAGGGTGTTGTAGGTTATGATAAAGTGTTTCCAAGGATGATCCATCCTTGGTCAAATGTATAAGCAATGTTTCAAGGTATTTATTTACCCCTAGATGAGGGCAAAAATATGTAATGTGTTAAAGGAATAGGTATGAGATATATGTATTTGATGTATCCAATAAAGGATGATTTGTTGATTAATATTTAATGTTAAGGATAATTGTAATATGTTTTGATTTGTGTCCTTATGTGTAAAGGAGGAAGATTGAGATTATTGTAGTGGCATTTATGTGGATGTACTCTTCTTATGGTAAGGAGAGTTTTGTGGTTTGCAAGAGTGTAATAGTTTGACAAAGATGTGATAGAGATTGATGATTTATGTTTAGGTTGGCAAAAAGGTGGCTAAGTGAATGATGATGGGGATTGAGTTTATGACTAAGCATGTGCAACAAGCTAATTATGAAAGGAAACCATGCAGATGAGGAGCCAATGCAAATAGTCATGTGAGTAGGTAGTTAAGAAGATATGTGGATTGAAAGGGTGGCTATGACCTAGCAAAGGATCCTTAGCTATTTCAATATTATTTGTAGATATGGTGTAGCTAAAGCATACTACCACTTAGGATGGACCCTATCCTATGACATCCTTATCCTAAAATCATTAAAGGGACCTTAATGCACCTAAGATTCAACTAGGAGCTAAAAGGATTTTATGGAAAAGGTTGATGAAGATGGGGCATTGTTGGAGCAAGCATAGTTTGTTGCTCCTTGGTTATGGATGGGTGATGGATCATGGAAGGTTCTAAGATCTTGATCTAAGCAAGGTTGGAAGCTAGAACCACTAAGGTCAAGGTTTCCATTGTCTATCAAGTCTTGGATTATATTTTTAAGGCCTCTACAATTATTGGTTGCATGGCCATTAATGCGATGGAAGGCACAATGTTCATGAGAATGGGATGAATGAGTTCTCCCTTTTGCAAGGTTGATAGGCTTGATAGGTGGAAGTTCTATCATCTTAGTTTCAAGGAGATGTGTTAGGATAGTTGTAGGAGATTGATCTAATGTAGTGAAGTTTGGTTTTGGTTTTAGTTGTATAACAATCCTTTGAGGATTGGTAGTAGCATTGATATTGTTGATTTGTTGAGTATTTATGACTTTGTTGCCTATGCCATGTATGTTCTTGTTTTCCTCCTTTGGGTAAGGGGAATATTGCTCTACTTCCTTAGAAGTATAGGTCTTTAAGTTCCCCCTTCTATGGAGGATGGTTTCTATCCTTTTGGTCATTTCTATGGCATCTTCGAAGGAAGACACATTGGATATTTCTAAGTGAAAGGATAGTTGTTCATTGATGTTTCTTATGAAGATGTTTAAGAGTTATTTTGGTGGAGGGACAAATTCAAGCCTCCATACCAAAGCTTGCCACCTTGCTAGGAAGTCAAGGAGACTCTCATATTGAGTTTGTTTGAGTTCAAGAAGGTCACTAAGTGTGGGCTTCTCTTCAATGTAAATGGAGAATTGTTTGATGAATAATTCAACAAAATATCTATAGTTTTTGATGGAGTGCCTTGGTAATTGGAAATACCAGTCCAAGGTAGGGCCACTAAGGCTTTTAGGGAAAGTTTTGAGTAACAATATTTCATCATGTTCAATGTTAGTACATGCAATTTTGAAAAGCCTAACATGTTTGATAGGGTATTTATTTCCTTCATATGTTTGAAGTTTGGGTATCTTCAAGTTAGAAGGGAAGGGATAACTAACTATGGTAGGATCTAGTGGTTGATTGAACAAGTCTTCATAGGAATACTTAGACTTGGAAGAGGATCTTTGGAGAGAGGCTATTTGTTGCTCTAGTTGCTCTAATTTAGAGTCTTGCTTTTTTAATTGTTCTAGTCTAGAGTTTATGCTTTGATAGTCATGGAGAAGTGGTTTTGAAGGTGCTTGAGGTATGATCAAAGAAGGTTGTGAACTAACACAAGGATAATATGGAGATGTTGGAAGGGATGGTACCAAAGGTGATATCCTATGGATTATCCCTAGATCACTTAGTTCAAGAGGTTTGATAAATGTAGGACAAGTGGTAGGAGAGATAGAAGTTTGAGCAAGACTCACATTTGCACTAGTGGAACTAGGAGATGTGTTGGTGAAAGGATGAGGGATTGAAGAACTAGGTGGCATCCCTAAATTAGGGGTGTCTTCCATGTTGGCTTGTTGAGATAAGGGGCAACTCATGTTATCTCTCAAGAGTTCATCTTGAGATAAGGAATGATGATGTATTGAAGGTTGATCCCCTTGGGTCCTAATATTTTCAACAATAGGATTAGGTTGTAAAGCATTGAGGTTTGGAGTATCTTGTGTGGAAATGGAATTAGGAGGAAAGGAGAAATCACTAGGGGAATCCTTCCTCAAGGGAGTGCTTTGTTTATTGTTATTGTTTTCTATGGAAATTGGAGTAGAATGAGAGGGTAATTTATTGGAATATTAGATTCTAAAGGGCAATCCTTAATGGAATCTTCCATTAAGGGAATGTCTTGTTCATTGCTAATGTTATCAAGAAATTCATTGATAATTTCTTCATGCTCTTGTGAAAGAGTTGCTATATGATTAAGGGAACTAGGAGTTCTCTTTTCATCATTGTTATGAATCTCATCATCAAGAAATTATTGGATGATAGTTTCATGTTCTTGTGAAAAATATGTTGTATGATTAAGTGCTTTAGAGGTTGTTTTCTTTTGATCATTGTTAAGAAATTCATTGATAACATCTATATGTTCTTGCAAAGAGGTTATCATATGATTAAGGTCATCATGAAAGGAGATTAAAGAGTCAAGAAGAATGACATATTTATCTCCTTTGTTGGAATTTGGACTTTTGTGGATGTTAGATTCTTCATAATCTTCCACCAAAAGTTTTGGATGGGTAGCTACTTTACGAGTTGTATAGTATATTTTGGGTTTTAGAAAGATTTGAAAAAGGAAGACAATCCATTTTAATAAACTTGTAAGGTCTAAGAAAATGGCCATTGAGTAAGGTTTGGAAAGAGAGGGTTGATTGATTTATTAAAGTTTTGTTTCCAGAGTACTTATAGCAAAGAAGAGAAGATGTTTGAGATCCTTATGTCACCTAGATAAGCAACCCTCCTTATGACTCCCACTAATCCATCATGATATACTTACCAAAGAAGATTTCTCCCCTAAGGTTCATACTTTAGTTTACTCAAGGGGTCGTTATCCTTCCCCCAGTAGGATTAGCAATTGGTTATGTTCTTGTTATCTTAATTTAATGTGATGTAAGCTAAGCAAGCAAATTAGATGATCTTGTTTAAGTTTAACAAACTTTTATCTTTGTTAAGGCAAAAGGAGTGTTCACGTCAGGTTCACCAATTATGTAGATGGTGGGAAAACTTCATGTTCTTTTCCTCTTAAAGTCTAATTTAATGTCAAGTGTGCATGGGGGAGATTCATTAGAATATATGCTTCCCCACTTGAGGGTCTCTTTCCAAAGGAGACCCCGAGGATACGAAGATCCTCAACACAACTAGACTCCTACTCAATGATTTTTCCTATGGTTGTGTATAAGTTGATGTAATGCTTGTTTTATTGGTGTTTTAATGGGTTTATTCAAAGACAAACACCTAAGGTTTTTGGATCTCTATCTATCTGACTCTTTATCGAGCCTTAACGGTTATTTAAACCTAAATCATCAAAGATCATATAAATGCAATGCTTAAGTTTAAATCACACAAATGCATGAAAACAAGAGCTATCCTATATGCTTTTCAAATTTGAATGAGCTAAGCTAAGGAGATTTTGATTTCAGGGTAAAACAAGAGAGAATGCAAGAAAACAAGCTAGCCTAGATGCAACTAGATGACTTTTGATTCCTTGCCTAAGTAAGATTCTTTAATTTGCCAAAGTAAATGTGATTTCTAATGCAAAGCAACATTAATCAAGAAATAAAACACTAAAAATATGAAATTGCAAAGCTAAGGAAGAGCCAAGTGGTCGAATTACCTCTCCCAAAGCATGTTTGCCAAATTTGCCATTGAAAAGTGCCAAATTTACGACTAGGGTGGTGAATTTGGTAAATCTGTACAAAATTTAAAAAAATTAGGGTTTTCTGCTTTGGGGGGTCTATCCGAAGGCTAGAAAATATGAATGGCTATCTTTGTAGCTAATCAAACCCCCTGTTTATGAAAAAATTGAGTATGCTTACCTCCTAGAATGGATTTTTGGTCTTTTGCTAAATTAGCGACTGGTGCCAAATTTGCCATTGGCAAATTTGGTCTGAGTGGCAAATTTAGTTTCTAGTATTTCAAGTTTCCAAATTCACCATTGATAGTTCAGGGTGGCGAATTTTGTCCTGGGACGGGTTTTGAGAGTTTCAAAGGTCGATTTGGGCTGATTTTGTCTGTGTTTTAGGCTGAAACTGAAAGAGAAGAATCCTAACAATATCTACTATGTTTTTGACTGATAAAATTAGAGGATTGGACCTTCAAATTAGATAATTTAAGGGTTGAAATTCCAAATACCAAAAAAGAAATGGAAATGCCTAAAATGGCTATAAATCTAATTAGTCAAATATGTGAAAGAGTGGGAAATGCAACCTATGGTGCTAGGATTGATGTATAGGAGCTAATCTAACTTCAGTAAAATCAGATTAACATAAAACATTGATAGGCAAAGGTTGCCCAATATTTAGAAAGATCTACAATAGTGGGTTAATGAAGGATATGGTTGTAAATATGATTTAAATGGAGATGTAGTGAGCTAAAATATTATACTAAGATGTTAGAAATGATATAGAATAGCTAATTTAACCTTTAACAAAATCAAACTAGCATTTATAATGGAAATTGAATGAAAATGTTAGCATATGTAAGAAAGCTAATTAAAAACTAACAAAACCTACATTAATAAAAGAGATAGCGAAAGAGAGCTTGAAATGGAAAGGGAGCTTTTGGAGCTAGGCAAAAGGATGTGAGATACAAGGCAATGACAACCTAGTATCCTTTACACCTTACCTCTTTGAAGGTAGAAGAAAATATGCTATGTGCATGAAATGTGAAATTACATAGAATGCATGGAAGAGGAAATTAGAAAGTAAATGGCTACTTTGAAGCTATGCTTGCAAATGAAAGAAATCGAGGAAAATAGAAGATTAGTATGCTGCAAGTATTATTAGAATGACTATTAATAAAAGGCAGCAAGTATCAAGATGTGAAATATAAGAAAGAAGTGCAAGAAGAACCTTGCAAAACAAAGAATTATAGTTAAGAGATGGATGATGTGTATGTGCAAATCACAATAGACCTGCAAAAAGAGGTGCTAGGAACCAAATAGAGATGAAATGATTGAAGAGAAAGTTGCAAAGACAATGTTAGAAGGCTGCAAAAGTAATATAAAAGGCTGCAAAACAAATATTAGAACCTTGCAAGAGAAGTTAGAGCATAAATTGTAGAAATGCACAAAAGAAGAGTAAATAAGTTAGCAAGGCTACAACCTAGAGGACAAAATGCAATGAATCTTAGGTGGGAGGAGAGAATAAATAAGCGAGGAGAGCTATCTTTCTTGCCTCCAATGGTGACCTCCTTGCTCCAAAGTCATCCTTGCCTTCCTTGACTTGCTCTCAATGCTCAGAAGGATGCTCCAAATGCTTGATGAAGACTTAGAAATACTTGAGGGAAGCTTGGAAATATAAAATGCTATTAAAGAAAGGATGCTAGAAGAATATTGGCAGAGCTTTGCTACAGTGGAGTGCCTTTTGGAATGCTTACCCCATGGCCTCCTTAAATAGGATTTGGAAGGGGAATTGGAGGGAGAAAGGATAAGATCAAATTCAAATAAATGCATCTGAATCCTTGTTGAAGCATGCGGGATCCAATGGCAGAGGTGAAAGGGAGCTCAATCCGTGCCTCTCTGGTTCGTGTGGAAGATTCTTGACCATTTTTGCCAAATTCCAAATTCGCCACTGGAAAATTTGGCAGTGGCGAATTTGGTAAGGAGGAAAATCTAAATTTTTAAAATTTGAAATTTTGGATGTTTGCCAAATTTGTCACAAATTTGGCACTAGACAAAAATTTTTGTTTTGCAGTTTTAGGCATCGATATGAGTTCAAATATAGGTATATTTATACTTGTCAGAAAGCTCCTTTCAAACCCGATATAATGGTGGTGGTTTTGTGAATTTTTGAGAAGATTTGATAGGTCAAAATTTGTCCCAAAGATGACCTTACTTTTTAGGGTTATAAAAACCCCGAATTTGGGTATGAAGATGATTGATTTGATTTGCTTGATCAAAAGGCTTGTGAAGGCAAGATAATTGATGAGTTTTGATAATCTTGGATATTGATGAAGTATGCCAAATTTTATGCCTAATTTGACAAGGTTAGGATGCCTTGATGAGGTGTTGTTTGATGCCTTGATTGAGGATGACATTGGCTAGGTGTGTCAAAATTGGGTGTCTACAATTATAATGTTGGGGGCTGAATTATGCAAGATAGTCCTCAATGCCTATTGCCCTATTTTGAAAGGGCAAATTTACCATATGTTATGCAATTATAATCTTTGGTCTACATTTATGGGAGATATAGTTGGATTTGTGATAATTGCAACAATTTTTGAGTCTTTTGGAGGCATACATCACAAGGATTTAGAATATGCTTTAGTCAATCCCACTTTTACTTTGTATTATCGATTCAACTTATTCATTAAGATATAATCTTTCATGATCTCTTCTTTCTTATATTCTTTTTCTAGGCACTCTTCGGATTTTGTAATGACTCTTTTCATAAATAAGTCCATGTAAAGCCTCTATTGGTGATGAAAATTAGGCAATCTAAGGGCTAGTTAAAGGTTTCAAACAACGTGAGATATATTGTAAAAGGGAAAGCTATGCTTCCAACACTTTCCTTATCCGACTGTAAAAGATTGAAGCAATCCTTTTACAAGTACCCTTGACTTGTTTTTGTCATACGAAGTCTTAGTGAAGGTGTTCTTTAGATATGTGCAAAAGTATCTGGTATTGGCAATGATGACTATGGTCTAACTTAAGGAGATTCTTGTGCAAAGGCAATTTCACATAAGTCGACTTCCAGAGGATAAGGGGGATCTAGATGAGTCTTTCTCAAGTGCAGAGGCTCACTAGAGCATCCATTATAGGGGTAAGATATTATTGTCACCAATGTCTTCTCTTCTTGGCCCCTCAGTTTAGATTATGAGGGAGTGTTGAAAATGTAATCTAACTTATGACCAAAGTCAATTGCATATGACATAATATTGTATAGGCCTATGGGCAATCATTGTACAAATTGATTTAATTTATCGTATTATTTTATTATGTTAGCCCTACAGGCCACAATTAACCTTTTTATGGTTGAACTTGAACCCACCTTATAACTTGTAATTAACCTTTAGCCCTCTTATTATGTCAATTTAGGTTAAACTTATATATGTAATTGGGGTTTTCGTATTGGTATAAATACCTCCCACCACTCCATCTATGTATTGGAGTGTTGTGTATCTTATATAAGAATAGTACAGTGATCATTTATGGTGTCTATAAGTGATCTTTCATATTTGTCCCTTTTTATGCTTTTTATATAATATTTGAGTGGATGCATTGCTTCTCGCTTATGGATATAGGTGTAAATTCCAACACTATGGGCACCCACTCGTTATTTCTATTTATTCTCTCTATCTATCTATTTTGTTTATTTGCTCTCTTTAATTCATATTTGTACTCTTTGTCATAAGATTGTGATGACGAAATTTAACATGGTAACAAAGCCAACTTGGGGCAACATCATTTAATCAAGTAAAAGAATTGTTTTTAAGGCAACAAAAGAAGCAAAACAAAATTCTTCTCATTTAAAGGGAAATTTTAGAATTTTTTTAATTTTACAAATTTGAAATTGGGTGCCACAACAAAATCTTGCAAGGGTGTGGGCATTTTTTATGGAGTATGATTTGCTTTCATCAAGATCAAAACTACTATAGTAATAGTAAAGACATTACGTAAAAATCCCTAAGATCATATGTTTAAGTTGTAACACTACCATTGTTTTCGCTAGCATGTCGTAGATGCCTACACAAAATTTTGTACCTTGGACAAGACACATATGACAACGGAAATATGGTCTTGACCATGAGCTATGACATGGTGGTAAGGTTGTTGCCCCTCTTTCAATTGGTGTTGAGTTCCAAGCTTGGGCACAATTTTTTCGTATATTAAGCTACTACATTGGACAGGTATGTGCAAAGGCAACTTCTACAAGTGATGCAATGATAGGGCATTTTTCTTGCAACACCCAAGTCAAAGATTTGAAACATGATGACATAGCTTTTATGTTGTTTTTTGGTTTTCTTTTGAATCTTGGAGTGACATATGACCCAGGAGGTAGACACCTTATTTCCACTCTTCACTATAACACAATGGTAGTGCATTCATATTGTCAATAAGAAGTCTCGCGTATGAATCTTATCAACAAGGTTTTTTCCTTTAACTTGGTGTGCTAATGATTGATTTTGCATGATGGTCTCTCCTTAAGGGGAGTGCACCCTTGTCTTACGCACATCCTTTCCCTAATCGTGTGGTTAAGGTTGGAGCCCCGAAGGTTTGATGGTAACAATGGCCTCAAGTTCAAATCCCTCAAGCCTCCTTTTTGCAATACTCCACGTTTGTGTGATGATATACAAACATGGCACCCAAGTGGTTAAAAACATGCTATTTTATATATATGCAAGATTCCCCCACACAATATAATTGGCAACCCAATTAGAGTTATGAGATTAGCACAATAGATGGCACCTTTAGGGATGTGGCATGTGGCAATCCTTGATTGGTGAAATTATTTCTAAGGTCTAAATTAATTTTTTCATCATCAATTAGTGTTGATATGCCTAAACTTTTAGAGGCCATTACTTTTGCATACGTAAACATTTTGGACATTTCTTTTAGATTGCACACTTTTTAGAGCTCTACAACTTGGTGCCATTAGCTCAATGACTTGTTACAATTGTGAGGGACCTTTTTATGCAAATAGACCTAGTTGGCATCCTCTCCTTTTACTCTAGTGCAAATTAACTACAATAGGCTTATTGGCATGGCGATTGACAAACTCATCCAATAAATCTACGATTCAAATTTGCATAGGCAACAAGGTTGAATTTGGCCAATATTCTTTCTAGTTGTATCACTCAACGGTTTTAGACCAATTATGCATAACAAACTCAACATTGTCTCTAGCTACCTCGACCTATGCAAGCTCTTTAAAAGCCTTTAAGTTCAACAAGAACACCATAGGTTCTAAAATGAACTAGGAGTATCAATTGGTCACGATGTATTAAACATTTTAACTCCAACTGAACTAGGTGTTGCATTTGGTCGTGTACTATATTTGAGAGATTAAGAGTTCAATTCCTTGTGTTTATCTTTTTTTTGGCACAATTTTCCCACAATGTGCCTCTTTCCCATGTCTAAGAGATGGTGTACTTTCTGACTCTAATAGCCCATTGATGCAAAAGTTAGTAATATTTTGGCTACAAGAAGAGTAGATTATAGATGGTCAGTGCAAGGTACATCTTGTTCCTACAAGTCCCTTTCTAACCATTGGGGCTAATTGTTTAAAGACCTACCCATTCTTGCTCTCTTAAGATTGAAGGACAAATTGTGGTCACCATATTGCATGTTGAAGATTTTCACACAAAAAACTCAACATGTTGATCTAGGAGTTGAAGTCGTGGCTTCATGTTCACGAAAGGATTGATCTGTTCATGTACCATGTCGAGAAGATATCTGGACTCGTTGCCTCATTTAGGCATTCATTATGGGGGGATGCATCATCTTTAATGCCTCCTCCCCTTGCCTCAACTCAAATTATGGGGGTGTATGGGAATATCTATAATTTGACTTTTATTAGGCCAATGCCACCAATGATGAGGTGCCTATTGGCACTCTTGATGTAACCTACAAGCAAGTGCTATGTCAGCATTCGCTCTCTATGCAAACCTACAAATGCCTTCTATATGTTAGCCTATGGGCATTTTTCTGTGTAAGCCTACGAACAATTTTAATGTATTCATTTGTTACCAATATTTGTTAAACTACATGTATGGTTAACCATGATTTAAAAGTTCAATACATTTGTTATATTGTAATATAACCTTAATTCAGATTTTGTCAAGTTGAGGTTAACATTACCCCACTATAATTGATCCGTTGTATCAATTTATGACGTGAGACCACCTCTTATTTCTGTGTAGTCTCTCTCATTTATTTTCTCTTTGTTCCGTCTTTGTACTCTTTTACATAAGTTTGTGATCATTAATGATTTTAGATGTTTTTAACAGAAACTGTTATGAAATTCAATACGTAGACATATTTGACTGAAGAAAATGTATTGTAATATTCATAATTGAAATGTAGAAAACATTACATAATTAATCAAACAAATTATTTTGATGTTTGATAAGACCACAATAACATTTAAATAAAGTATTAATCCTAGCGGTCTAGCTGTCATGGTATATGAAATCAAGTAGCTATAAAATATGAAAGAAAGTGATTCCAATAGATCTAATCATAACCC
The DNA here is from genome assembly GCA_028583015.1 of Wollemia nobilis. Taxonomy (NCBI): domain Eukaryota; kingdom Viridiplantae; phylum Streptophyta; class Pinopsida; order Araucariales; family Araucariaceae; genus Wollemia; species Wollemia nobilis. The sequence goes on from JAQPPZ010016361.1 coordinate 3,285,304, forward strand.
TAAGAGATTATCTTTCTTTACATAGTTTCACTTTCAAAGCTTGCAAGCTATAATTTATCAAAATAATACCTTTTTGCATACCATGATATGAATCAAACTGGAAAGTTATGAAAATAATATTCAGCTTTGACAAAACAATAAACAAATTTCTTTTTGGGCTCGTAAATAAATTTAAAACATCAAGCAAAACCCAAAACTCTGAGTTGAACTCCTTAAATTGTTATGCATATAGACTTGTGCATACAATATATTTGAGAAAATATCTTTAAAGGCAAGCCAACCACCCACGTCAAAAATCAAATCTATGTTTTAACCTTTAATACCCAAAAGTGAAAGTCTACTAATTAACGAATTTGCAACAAGTCATATTACTTTGATCATTTAAAACTCCTTAAATTGTTATGCATATAGACTTGTGCATACATTATATTTGAGAAAATATCTTTAAAGGCAAGACAACCACCCACGTCAAAAATCAAATATGTTTTAACCTTTAATAGCCAAAAGTGAAAGTCTACTAATTAACGGAATTATTGCAATGAGTCATATTACTTTGATCATTTATTCTAAGCTATTGAATTAGACTATGGATATGTTTTTAAATCAATTCCATATGTCAATTATAGGTATCTAAATGTTTTGTCCCAAGGTAAAATATATTAAAACAATATACATAAGACTAATGAAAATTTCGTCGCTAACATAAAGTAGTCCCACTTACCAATTAAAGTTGCTAGAAGAGGCCCTCAAAAGACAAATTTATGTTTTACCATTTATAATCCAAAAGCTAAAGACTTCTAATTGATGAAATGGTACTAGTTATTTCTTAAATCTACTTTCTAAATAGATGAAGGATTTAATGTACTGGTAGAAAAAAGGTAGCCCACCTATTCTGTTATTATCTAACATATTGCTTTGTTCCATGGGGAGAGCAGCACTCAAAAGGAGGAAGAAGATACGTGTTTCATGTCATTGACAGGAAAGACTTAGCAAAATGAAGTTCAATTCCCACCCAAAACGAAACGAGTTATTACACTACACCTGAGAATGGCAATGAGATATGGGGGCCCTACCAGATTGTTCACATTATCAGTCTAATTGTACACTTCCTGAAAATTGTTTTTGTACAATTTGAATCATATATAATTATTATCACTTATATAATTTCAATCATAATAGATTCATGGCACTTTTAACTCCTGTTCTCATAAGGTTCTTTTAATCCAGACATTATTGTAAGAAAATAACATTAAAATATTGAACTTTGAAGAAAAAATTATGAATGGACCTATAATCTCCAATCTAGCATAGAGAGAACTGAGCTATTGATGAAAGACATAAGTAAAATAAGGATTGTAAGCTGCATGCATAATATTTTATAGAGATGGTAACCACCTTAACATTGAAATTTATCTATCTAAAATTCCTAAATTAACTTAGGGATATAGGCATGTAGCAGATAAGTACATATCTTGTATAACATTGAATTAGTAAGATAGCTATAATATCATTCATCTTCATGGTTGGGTTGTCCACCTGATGGTAAGTAGAACAATTTAAGCAAACATATGTATATTGAGATAGAACTTTAGATGCCCATTAAGAACTAAAACTTGCCTTCCAATCTTTAAATGCAAAGTACTATTCAATTCCATGCATGTGTCCAGAATCCCCAAAATTCTCTATTTTACATAAGAATGATATAATGTCAATTCCTTTTATTATCACTCCCTCTTGATAAACTCCCAATACCATGAAGGATTATAGAACATTTTTTGAATACACATGAATCAACCACCAATGCAAAAGCAATTAAATCCCATTACAGGCCTCCACAGACAGGTATATGAACACTAGTTTTTAAATCCAATTGATAATCCCACTTACATCACTACTGCATGTGGTGCTTGATGTGCCAGTAATTATGACAGCGACTATGATTGAAAAAACAGGGATTGTTGTTCAGAAGTCTGAGATGGCCGTTGCTGCTGCTGCTGCTGCTGTTGCAAAATCACAGAAGCTTGTATGGGCTGCTGTACAAGAACCGTTTCATCACTTTGCTGTGATGGAAGGCCATTTACCTGCCATATTAGTAACTTAGTATCAAAATTCTTTGCAATTGACAGCTAATTTAATTGATAAAGAAATCCAATATAAAGTATGTTACAAGTTGTCTATCAAGATGAGCTCAAGTGGTTGAGAGGGGTTTTCCATGGAGAAGGCTCAGGTTCAAGTCTCCACAGCCATAGAGGTCCAGTGTGTGTGAGTGGAGGGAAATGGATCCCCGAGTAAGTTGTCCTGGCCTCACTATAAGCTAAAGTCCATGGCAGCCCATTCATTAACAAAAATATGTATTGAAGTTGCAACTATTTTTCAAAGTGAAGGTGGTCAAGTTTTGCTACTTACATGAGTTAAAGTGGACAAAATTTAAATGGGAATCCTTTCTCTGACTAAATTGCATGCTTGTATGAAAATTCTTATTTCTTGAAAACAAAAATCAGGATTTGCAGAATACAAATATACATAAGTATAAATAATAATATTAAAAAAATAATGGCATAAACACAAATTAATAATTACATGATGGATCCCATTGTCCTCAAAATGCTCTCATCTGTTTATAATGTTTTTGCAAGTTACTTTTCTAGTATGATGACATGGGCTAATATCTGTACAATATAGTAGACAGTCCTATACAGCATTAAATCCGTGAAAAAATAAACAAATTTCACTCTCAGCAATCTTCCAAAGTTATGGTTTAAGCTTTAGAACACATCAAGTAAAGAAACCAGAGTGTTAGCTTTGGTGGATTATAATATATAGGGGTATGCAACAAGTATTTTGGCCTTTGAGTTTAGAACATTTATCTCTGGAAGAATCTGATGCTTTGAATTCTGGCTTTGTAACACATTACGATGTCAAACAGTTACTTTGACAGCACCAAACATCTCAAAATAGGCTTAACAAAACCTCGTGTGTCACTGCTCCTTTCTCAGACCTCCATAACAGCGTTCCTCTTTTTCACTAAATTGCATATTCATTCATCAACTATAGATTCCAAGCAGAAATGAGAAAATCCTTAAGTTAATTTGGTCAACAAAAGCGGGATTCTTACACTAAATATCAGTTAAGGACAAATGATATGAACAGTCACCAACTACAGATTTTGCCTCACCATAATTTTGTTGAGTTTTGACTACTGACTCAAAAGATAACCTATAGAGTGATGGTTCTGGACCTTTTGTGGGATGGTTAAGGCAAATAGTGTTGGAATATTTTGAGAGCATAAGTGAGACAACTATTAAGCAGGCTGTGGTAAGTGACAAAAGATTTGTTTGAGCTATTCCAAGATACATTGCACGGAAACAGATATCGTATACAATATGGACACGATGTCAGATACGGAGATGGCAAGTTTTCAAGACCTAGTATGGATACAACAGGATACAGAATTATAAAATCATATATACTTTATAAATTAAAGCACAAAACATAAATATGTTTATGCAAATATATAAGATATTCTTATTAATTAAGAGACAAATTTTCATTGTTTTTTTTCGTGTTGTGGATACAGCTATAGACATGCCCAGGCCATATCCGATATGAGTATCACGGCAGGAGTGCCGGATATGGTAACTCTGATTCCCAGGTAATGATTAAATCACAGCAGCCACATTGTCTCTTGGAAGTTGGAAGCAAAGCAAACTGAAATTTACTAAAGGAGACAAGGTTATTCATCTATAATGGCCTTGTCTAATCTCATAATGGATATTTAACTTCCCCTGTAAGTAATGATAGCTTTGCTAAGTTGTATTCTACAAGAGATGTGTTAGCAGTTGCAAGAACTTGACAATGAATGATAGAGGCTGCAAAAAGCATCAAATACCATGATAAAATCCCACTAGGTGTGGACTGTTTTCCTTAAAAGACAAATCTAATCTTGACATGCTATATTGAAAATCCTTTGTGTTATGGATCCAATTCAGTAATTCTGTTATGGAGAGAATTAACCATTAGGTCAACTATTTGTGCATTAATCAGAAGTTTTGTTATGGAGGTTTTGGATGCTATTGGCAGGTTCTGTCTCAAGGATTTGATTGCAATGAAGAAAGAAAGAAAGAGATTATTTAATGTTGACAAATGACCAAAGTAGGTCAGTGAGATGTGCATTATGATTACAACAGCAAGGGGAGCCAAAAGTGCTCCAATTTTAAGAAAGTGAGAAAAAAAGATTTAGGGAGTAAAATAGTGATAACAAGGAATCATATTGTATATCATAAATATAATACAACTATATGAAAGTAATATACATTTGAGGTAAAATGGTCATGGTAAATATTGGAAACCATGGACCAGCTAGGACTCAAACTCAGGATCTCCTAGAAAGCACTCACAGGTGCTCAACCACTGAGCTTCCGACCCTTTTTGGGCTGAGTGTTTTCCTAAAGTGTGGATTGGCCTCCAACACCTCCCATCAAGCCACACACCAGCCTATGCAACCTAGCCTGGCTTTGATACCATGTTGAAAATCATGGACCAGCTAGAACTTGAACCTAGGACCTCCTAGAAAACACTCCAGATGCTCTACCACTAAGCTACCAGCCCTCTCTAGGTTGAGTATTTCCTGGAGTGTGGACTGACCTCAAACGGTAAATCTCTTTTTGATAGCAGTGGGAGTGCAAGAACTCCATACATAATAAACTAAGTCCATTTGAGAGAACTTGTCAGCAACTAGCATGGATCAACTGATGCAAATCCTAATGGTGTCAGGAAACAAACGAGACCTGAAGGAACAGATTGGATCCTACAAGGATGTCTCCTAGATGTTCTAGTATCATCCAAGGTCAATCCTCAAGATGTAGAGTGGAATTCTTTAATGTATGCTTGTCTAGACCTCCTACAATGTAGTTGTGAGTCATGCTCAAAGAAAGGTTTGTCTTATCATCTAATAGATGCTCCATGAGGAAAGTGTTGTTTCATGGATCTAACATCATTGATGGAGATGGCCATATCTTCAAACAGATATCTCATGCCCCTACAATTGGAAAAGGGTGAATGGAGAGAACTAGTCAAGTAGATTGTTAGTACCATGGGGTTGCTTTCAAGGTTTGATGGTGGTAGCTTCATAAACATATAGAGTCCAGCACCTCTACTTAGAGTAACAAAAGATTGTAGATAGAAACCTGCTTCTGTCCCTATGCAAAAAGAAACATATCCCCCTGGATCTCTAGTATGTGAGGCACCTAAAGATAAAATGTTCATTTGTCTCCACCTCCTAAAAAGAATGAAGCCAACATATCATGTTTTCTTCGAGAAAGTGGTGATCAGCCTCAATCCTAGGCTTGTGGGACCATAACCTTATTTGACCAAGGAAGATCTTGAAGACCTGAAAACAGTGATGCCTAGCACAATCGGCATGAGTGGTTTCTACATAAGGTGTCCAACATAGAAGGCCATCTTGGGTCCAAGCGGGATGAAAAAGAGAAATTCATGTAGTATGATGGTATTGCTCACTGATATCCTCCCTAACAGAGTTAGAAGCATCCCTTTCTCAAGTTGAGCATGAGTGTCTAATGAATAACAATTTGGACAAGTAGGCTGGTCATAGAGGCAATTCTCTTTGCAAAACAAAGGGCCAGGAATGGTATCCATCCCAACCTAAGTTATGATCCCCATGCATAGTATCTGATTGAGAGGGTAGGTAAGTCTAAAGATACTCTCAAAATGAGGCATGTTGGTTGCAAACTAGACATATACAATGCATCGAGGAAGTGTATGTTTACAATGGATTATAAATAAAGCAAGGAATATCATGTTTTCCATAGGGAAACTTTATCATTTGTCATGTGATGGAAGCTATAGATCTCATTCTATTGATATAAGGACATCCTTAAAGAATATGTTGTAGGAATCCTCCCAATGGAATACCATTATTTTAACTCAAATTGTTATAGGACCACATATAATACATAAGAAAATACATCCAATGGGACAAGAAAGTGCTTGATTGTCTCCATTGCAACTACCCTTTGCAGGTTATCAAAGGGCATGACCTAAATTGATTAAATTCCATTACTTTCAAGTAGGAGACCCAGGTTCAAATCTTGCCAAGCAGTATATACATAATTGCTAAAATATTATAATAACCCTATATGGTCACCTTCGTATTAAAAACGCGTAAACTAGTAAAATAACTTGCATAATTCCCCAAACATATTTTGGCATAACCTCTTTCCATGAAAATTCCATTACCTTGGCATTGACACCCAAAATTGGGACTCACTCCTCCCTATGACATTCTCTCCCAACCTACCATCCACATTCCCTCTTCCCCTCCTCGTTACTTTTTGTGTCCAAGGGACATCTGCCAATGAAGGTGCTGACTATGAAGGGTTCCAAGCTGAATTTCTCAAACATAGGATGAAGTCACTAATTTGTCCTATTCTACTACTATGTAATCAGGTCATTCATTGCTCAACTCCCTCTAGGTCTTGGCATATTATTCACCTCACCCATAATGTTAAATACTACTCTAATACAAACAATTACAAGTCCATTGCGATTGGGAACATATTTTTGCCAAGCTATTTTCCACTACAATCGATATGAAGCTCTGCAATTGGCTTCAGAATGTTGGCTCCAAAACTTCAGAGCAAGTTGGTTTCCAAAGAAGTTTTCAAACTATGAACTATATTTTCACTCTTTGTGCCACATTGAGAAGACTCAAGCTAGGTCCACTCAGGTCTTTTATTGTTTTGAGGACTTTAAAAGGCCTTTCGAACAATGTCTCACCACGTGCTATTTCAAAATCTATGAGATACAAGCATCTTCGCGTTCCTTATTGAGGCCTTATCAAAAGTTTAAGTAGGGATGCTCTCTTTTTCTGATTTTCTTTAGCAAATACATTGGTGAACTTGATAGCTTCATTCAACAGCCTACTCGTACAAAGTCATAGAGAGGACAAATGACTTCTACATCACATTTTGGATGCCATATTACTCTTTGTAAATGACATGATTCTCCTTGCTCACTCCATTAGAAACTTCAAGTTCCTTACTATTGCTATTGAGACCTCATTAGAACGCTAAATAGAGATGCTCTCTTTAAACATATATATCATAGTTACGAAAATCGCCGATTCCCTAATAATTTTTTAGCCTGCCAAAAATCCGGGGCGAACTCATTGAAATAGAGAATCGCGATTTTTTGAAAAAAATGCAATTCTTGTGACGAAAAATCGGCTACAGCTGCACAGGTAGAGAAAGTGTTGTAAAGTTTTTTTTTTTTCAATTTGCTTCATTTTTACCTGTTTCAAACTGGAGAACGAGGTCTATCTACCTGCTACCACACCAAACAAAACACACTAAGGCATCCTAACAACAGATTTTTTGCAGTTTGAAGAAATTTGGCAGCCACCAACAACCGCCCAAAGGATTTTGATGCAAATTTGAATTGGACTTTTGGCAAGGTCATTAGACCACATGGGTCTTAAGAGATAGTAAAAATTTTAAAACCAATCGCAATCATCATTTAAGTTAATTTATTAGTGTTTTATTCAGCCTATGAGGTTTCAAGGCAAGGGACGCAACCCCTCGACCCCGCAAGAGGACTCTCACCCCCTTGACCCCTGACACAGGTGGCGACGAGCATTAACAACCAAGGCAAAAGAAGAGGCATGGGCACAACAAAAAAGAGAGACTAGAGCTTCTACTAGGGCAAGGGGCAAAGGTATTCAAAGATCTTGAGACATTGTATTTGTCATGACACATTTTGTAATTTGTACCTTTTTTATATTATAAGCAATACAAGAATATTTGAATTTTAGAAGCATTAAAATTTCTTTATTTAAGATGTGTTTTGTCACTTTCATGTGTAGTTTAAGGCTTTAATCTTGTATCACTTACCACTTTCATGTGTAATTTAAGTATCACTTACCACTTTCATGTGTAATTTAAGCTTGTATCACTTACACTATTAATATTTGATTTGCATAATGTTAATTCATTGTGATATGCATGAAAAAAGTTTTTTTAAATGAAAATTTGTGTTTTCTTCGTTTTTTTCCCGATTCTTTTTCCAGTCCGATTTCGAGCTGATTTTGATTTTCTCTACTATGATATATATATATATATATATATATATATATATATATCATAGTAGAGAAAATCAAAATCGGCTCGAAATCGGACTGGAAAAAGAATCGGGGAAAAAACGAAGAAAACACGATAATATATATATATATATATATATATATATATATATATATATATATATATATATTGATGAAATTGAGAACTTCATTCAGCAGACCACTTATACAAAGTCGTAGAGAGGAGAAGTGCTTCTATACCACCTTTTGACTGCGATATTGCTCTTTGTGAATGATGTGATTTTCTGAGCTAAGGGGTGCCAAGATAGTTGGATATGCTTGCTAAGTTTTATGAACTTCGCACGTTTGTTGTCAACCTTGATAATATTAAGGTTATGATCTTTAATCTCTCTAAAAAAAAACATTCTCAGATCTTCAATTCTCTTTTAAAGGAGAGTCTACTAAGATCACACCACCTTGCACTTCTTTGGGAGTTCAGGTCCATCCCTTAATCTCAAACCCCCATCCCAATCATGATTTTGCAAGGGATATGCAACATTCTTTGTCCTTTGTCTCTTTGACTATATCAACAAACTGCAGTTCTTTACAGGTTTGAGGGGCTCGTTAGGACCTGCTAATTGGACATGCGTCGAAACAGTTCAAATTTTTTTGTTTCAGCATACAATTCACTGCAAACATATAATCTTTCTGCGAGACCACAACATCCTACTCTTATTTTGGGCTTCAATTCTCAGGTCCATCCCTTTATCTCAAACTCATTACCTAACTTCTGAAACACAATTTGGAAGGGCTATGTGATGCTTCTTGTTCTTAAATGACAATGTTTTCAGATATATTTTAGGATCTCCCATTGACGATGCAAATATTTTACTATATCATCAAATCCAAAATTCTGTAGGGGTCTAAGGTTGAGGGTGAGTCTGAGAATTGTTGATTAGGCATGCATTGAGAGTTCAAACAATTTTGCTTCAATGTGCAATTTGATGTCAGTGTATAATTCCCTAGTGCATTGTACACACTTGTTTTGTCTTCAAAGCATTCAGACTCACTTTCCATATCCAATGGCTACAATGCATAGGCAATCATGCTTCAAGTTTGGAGAGATGCACATCAGCCATTTGCTCTGTATAGAAGGTTGCATCTATGAATCTTCTTTGTCAAAGGAGAGGTTGGTACTTGGATACTAGCTCACTTCTCCAATCTATTGGGTTTTCCATGGATCACATTCCCCCTTTTTGTTATTACATTGGATACCTTCATCATTTACTCCTACAAAAAATGAGTGATTCATATAGAAATACACTCAAATTGTATCGACCCCTCCCATTTAGCCTCTTAGCCCCAAGATGGCCTTCATCACTCACCTTGATTATGTTAGGTGTCACTTGTCCAATGGCCTTAGGATCGCCCTCGATCAGATGAACATACCCTACAATCAGTTCATGATAAAGGCTAACCATCACATTTCTATAGGATGTTGTATGTTTGCTCCATATATGAGGTAAACTTAAAGTCAGAAACAGAAATCAGTGTAGCACGGTGGTGAGTATCCCAACGATGGAGGAACAAAATGACAGATTTAGAGGCCAAGCAAGACTGCAGTCAATGCAATTTCACACTGCCTCATCATCCACTTGTATGACAATCAAATGGCAATACACTTGTACAATAGTCAAGTGATAATGCACTTGTATGACCAGCACTTGAATGGCAACTTAGCAACTCACTTGTGCGACAACTTTGCGAGTGACTTGTATGGAAACTAGGCAATCCACTTGAATGACACTCCCAACTCCTCCACTTGTATGGTAACTCTCATATGGCGATTCTACATTGCAACTTCTCGTACAATGATTTGTCTGCAACTCTGCTCCACACCTGCACAAAGAACTTAATACAACACAATCTACCAAACTACTAGCAACAACAGTATCACACAAATGAAGGATGAACCATCATTGTATTACTTTGCCTGTACGGCATGGACATTACAGAACATCTGCCTTGGCAATACAATGCAACAATGGATCTACAGACATAGACTATGGATGCTCTCTTGGTGCTCCCTCTACAATAATAGTCTCCTCATGATACGTCGTACTATGGCATTGGACAAATGAATGCGGGGTCCCTTTGGGGCCTGGTAGTTGCCAACAACTACCGCTCGAACACCTCACCCATAATTACTTCCCCATTTGAATATGCAATACATACATTAGTTGCACATTACATTTGCAATTAATCAAACAATGACATCACTACAAAATTGCACTACATTCCATGTTTACATTTCACACTTATTACTACTATGTACACTACTTCGGCTGGTCAGAACTAGTTCCTACAATCAATGCCTTGTGTAGTACAAGATCAAAGGGAGATACAACTACTTATACAAATATTCAAAGTCACCTACTTTCTTTCAATATCTTGACTACAAATATTTGGATCTATACCTTTGAGAAGCGACGACCCTTAGATGTAGGCCTTATGTGGTTTTCACAGCCTCAACTAACTACCAAGCTAATTACCTACTCTTTTAACCCTTTTCTAGTAGCACCCCTTAGATGGTCTACTTGCTAGATGGGGTTTACATTATGAAATAGTGCCTTCCTCATCAAGCAATCACTAGGAAAATGTTTCCACGCATAGGAAAAGGAAGCTATCATCATCCGTGTCCACACACCAAAACTCCATGCAAGCACGCAATTCTAGATTCCTCTCTACATCCTTCACTTGCAGCCCACCTCTTCTTGAGAATGAATCTTCTATGATAGTTTGTGCCACTCTTGTATTTTGCTTGTATTATATATGCACAAAATGAGTTGTGTATGTTCCACATTATGACATGTACATAGGCATTCCATGTGTTCTAGGGTGGAGTTAGCATTTTGTGCAGTTCTTGTATTTTATATTTTTGTATTCTTTGGAAGCACAGGAGCCCACTGAGGATCAAGAGGGAATGTGAAGTACATAGTTAAATGCAATATCTCCCATAGCTATTGACAAGAGTTTCCCAAGTGGCTGAATCTCCAAATCTCAAAGTTCTTATCCTTAACTCAAGAAGACTACGCTCATCCTTCTTTCACATCATGAAGAGATGTCTCGCATGTCCTAGTACAAGCATTAAAATTGCCTAGCAAGATAACATCACCCAAAGAAGAGTAAATAGAGATCTTTGGATAGAGGCAAGGGAATGGATCACCATTAGTGTCTATTCCCTAATGGTGACAAGGGAATGATCCAAGGGAATGGAGGAAAGCAGCATATGGATCTAGAGCAACCATTAGATGAAATTGGAGGAAAGAAGCATATATCAATAAAAATGTCTCAAAGAGGGGGAGGGTTGCTCTAGATCCAAAATTGTATGCATTTGGAGCATTTATCCAAGGCCACCAATGACACTTTTAATCAATAGCAATTACGAATGGGACAAGCTACATTGAGTGACGGACACCATCTTATCCATGTCTCGTCTCTAGAGGTTGATATCAAATGATAATGGAAGGGACTATTCGGGGCTCTTATGGGTTTTGGTGAAAGACAAGATCTTGTGGCTGTGACAAGTACAACCTCTTTGAGGCAATGAAGTCTGTCCATAGATTGTGTATGAGATTGATCCAAGATTGTAAGCTGGGTTAGTTTCTCTTCATGCACCATGAGTCTCCTACCCAAGTTCTGCAATGATGTCCTTTGGGTTTAGGGTATATGCACAAACACACGTCGTCCTTCTATAAGATTAGTGGGTTTAGGAAGGACCTCACTTGGAGGTTGAGTCCTTTGGCTGCTTGTGTTTGTTCATCATCAGTCTTGAGTTGGATTGGGAGATTGAGAATGAGAAAGGCCTTCTTGCCTTTAACAATGTGAACCCATGGATATGTTCCTCAACTTGCTAATAGATTGATTCCTACCAGGCTGTTGTTCCAGCCTTTTGTTTTTCATGAAGCTAATGCATTTCAGTCTATATGAATCTGCAGGTCTACAGATGCATTTCAGCAATGAACTCAAACCATTTTCTTGTGGCTTTTTCATCAATTTCTTTTGTAACTCAGGTCTCTGCTGAATTCCTTCTACTAAGAGAATACACTTTGTAATCTAGTAAAGGGGCCGAGTCCGAGATGTTCCTTCTAATTTCAGAGTAGAGGAAGCTCTTTCTTGTAAGGGCCAGCATTAAATTGTAATTTATTTGTAATATATCTCTCATTTTTTGTGGAAACAGAATCAAATGTCTATTGTCCAGATGCATGGTAATCAGTTAAATGTTAAGAGGATAAATTCAGGGAATCTGGAATCTACTCAAGGTCAAAGTAAAACACACAAACTTTTGAAGAGCATGTTCTAGAGAGGGGAGGAGAGAAAGATTCCACATAAGGGACAAGAATTAAAGTTGTCCTAAAGCTTTATGAAGAAAGCGTTTCTGATCAAGGATGATGAAGTTAAAAAGATGAGCAGAAAAATTGCAAATTAAGGATCTGAGGGAGTTTATGCCACGTCTTGGAGTCTCAGAGACAGCAAACATGATATAGTCACATAACCATTTCTTAGGAGAATAGGATATATTGAGAGGCTAAGTGTTATTGACACTTTAGTCCTTTACAGAGGAGGAAACATATTAATTTATGGATTCTTTCAGAGTCATATATGTTAGATTGTATTAGTTTTGGCTGATCTGTGATTAAGTTTCCAAATGTTTCAAATCCACCTGATGGACATATCCTCAAAGGTCAAAGAACAACTGAACTTAATTATCCCAAGGAAATTCTTCGTAGGTGTTTCCTTTCTCAAGACACGTGTAGGCCAATAATATCTTTATAATATTGAATGAATCAATGAGAGATTCCAGACATCAAGTTCAAATTAGGTGCAGATAAATATTAGGACAATAAGGGGTAAAAATCCTTAACTTTGATCATTTACAAAAAAGAGGCTGGCAGGGACCATCAAAACACTCCCTTTGTAAGAATGGGGCAGATTTCATAGACCACATCCTAGTCAACTTTAAGTCCAGTCTTGAAGTATAGAGCTACTTTTTACAAAAATTGCCTCTATGTTGGGCATGGCCCAAGACCATCCTACAGGTTTTCAAACGTTGGCCACAGACTTCACAATATGCACAAATTCTCTGTGGCATCATCTAGGCTATCCTCATATAGGGTCTCTGGTTAGAGAGGCGCATTTTCAAAAAACAATACGTCCTTGTGGAGCAAGTATGTAACAAGATAGAATCTGTTGCCATGAGGGAAACCTCATCGAAGCAGTCTCTCTCCCCCTTAGAACCCTCATCAACAATAAGACTAAAGCGATTGCAGTGGTAGAAGATCTCAAGCTTGCAGTATAACTAGGCATCAGCAAGCTGGTACTGTAAGTTGACACTATGATCGTGATAGGGGTTATATCTAGAGGAACATGTTACAATTGAGAATTACTCCACATCCTCACAAAAGGCCGTCTGCTGAAGCAACTATTTGAATCCATCTCCTAGCAAAATATTGCTCGTGAAGGGAACAAAGTGGCAGACTTCCTAGCCAACCAGGGGCTGCAAGACTCAAAAAGACAGATTTGCATACACCATTTTCACTGGCCAGGACTTAAAGAACTGATTGACATGGATATCTCAGATAGTTTGGGTCAACGACAACCTCTGGTAGAAAGTAATTGACACTGAAATATCACAATGACCAGTTGCTGTTAAGGCTAAAGATTATTAAATCCAAATCAAAGAGAATGTACCGCATCCTTTTGAGAGGGATCAACACTGCTTTCTCTACCGACAAAGAGAAGGCATTACATTATTACAGCTTGACTGCTTATTTTACTGTCTCCACAAGTGGGCCACTATAGAGCCCACATTACTTTGACCCAAAAAAATTCACATGGTCCAAATATATGGTCATGGTGGCTTAAGCATGTAACCATTAAAAAACATTAAATGTTGTCTTGGTCACATGTCCAACATATATTTTCATCTTATACTCCTATCACCCTCCACATAAAAATACTACACTGGTATTATTCCTTTTTCACATGAAAGACAACACCCATTCTGATTTCCATCCGTTTTTAATAAATAAGCATTAAAATATTGGTACATCACCATTAAACAAGACACCTGAAAAGCCAACTGTGGGGCGTTATGTAAAAAGATAACCTGGAACACAGTCATCTTGAAACCAAGAAGATTTTAAATACCCAATAACTCACTTGTCCATCTGCCTCCCAAAGGATGCAACTAGGATTATTTTGTGATATCCTATATATATGGTGGCACTCTTTAAAAAAGTAAACTACACTCCCATGTCCCCTTTAAGAGGAGACTACACAAAGTGGGTATATGAAAAGGGGATGGCTGCACACACAACTAAAGTAATATAAATGTGATATATGCTAGAAGCAAGATGTTCATTTCTACTACAAATTATTCATGGCAGAGAAATTTTAGTAAAAAATACAGTGACTATATGAACAAGAGAACTTATATTTGAAACACTATGATAAGGATGTGGGTACAAGTCCCCACAGGTATTGAGCATAGGGCACACATCCCCATATCGAGCATGGGGCTAAGAATGATCTGATAACAGTTGGTATTAGTAAATAATAACAGGTGCTCTTACAGTAAGAAAATTTCATACAGGTGCAAGCTGGGAATTTAGCTGGTAGCTACAGCTAGCCACAAGTTTTTTTGGGGTCTTCAATAAGGTTTCAATAGCTGTAGAATGATATCCAGAAATTGTGGCATAAGACATTACATGCATCTTCCAAAGATTTTCAATTGATGCTCAGTCTGCTTGAAAAGATGTCAAACTATTTGATTGTCCCTTTCTATTAATAAAAATAACTTCATATGCTTTCTACATCCTTGTTGATCATCTCCTCCTTAATATTGGTCAGAATTGATTACTGTTCTGACTGGAATCCACTGTGAACAGTGGTACTGGATGGCTCATAAATGGCAGTTAGTGGAAACATCTTCGGTAATTATCCACATTTGATGGCACGGCAACAAGGATACTGAATAAAGGATATGGCAATGATGTTTTTTACTCCCTTATTTTTTAAATGTACAACTACTACATTATTGTGGCATTTTCACAATTATGTCGCATTTCTTTTGCCAAAATGTTCCTTTACCTTCAATTCTTTTTTCCCTCTTGAACAAGACCACCAGGGTTCATTCTTCGTGTTACAACAATGTAGAAAGCTGGAAGAGAAAGGTCAATTTCACATGGCAGTTGTCTAACTGCACATAAACTAGTGAGCTAAAAAAAACAAAAGTCTAGGTATAGGTAATAGAAATCAATGGCTACAAGTCAAAGAAGACCAGCATCTTTTGTTTTACCACTTGCTATGCAACAAATTCATATTAAATAATATCCATTAACAATTACAAATATATTTGACATATAGACTATTCAATATTGAATAACATGTGTAATATTCATGCACTTTCACAATATTAACTAATAATTATTGCCTTGAGGGGTGTATAACATTTAGAGCCATGCAGTGCTCAAAGGAAGTGTTAGGAAACGTCACCATTTTATTTTATTCTAAAGGATTCCTCTTTGCATCTGGACGGCTTTTGGCCTTGGGTAGCAGATCATATAGGAGACATTCTCCTAGGATTCCCTCGGATCTTGACATAATCAAGCCCTGCATTGTTCACGGTCATTAACAATGAATCTTCACATGCGGATATGGATTGGTGAACAATTCCAGCACTATTCTTTCTCTTGACAGGTTGACAGTACAGTGGATATCCCATGGCACCATTTAAGCATTAATTTTTTAGTATTCATACTATAGCTGTACTATATTTGAGATTTAATTTTATCCATGATACCGCATGTACAATAGAGTTGAACTTTGCAGTACCTTGTATCTTGATTTTGACTTTGAGGCACTGTTTTGGCTCTCCTCATGTTATCTTAGATTCTTAACCAAAATTTACATGGAGAGTCCCATTGGCCTATCTTGGTCAGTCATGAACATTAATATAATTCTTTCCTTCTTTCTAAGCTGTCATTAGGATGTCATAAGCTATTAATTGTCATTATGTTGTGATTTTGGATTTCATAACATAAACCATAGTTACCAGGTATGGTTCAGTTCAGTAGGTTCAGGTTTTCAAGAAGGTTTGGTTCGGTTCATCCATGCAAGAAATAGAGAAATTCAGATCCAATCATTCCATATTTTTAAAATTCAAAAACAATTAAAATATCAGTTCGGAATAGTAACATAATAGTAACTGTTGAGAATTTCAAACTTCAAATCTGAGATGCATGTTCAGCATTGGATACTTTATATTAATAAAGTAAAACGCTAAATTTTTAATTTTATATTTTATTTTAAAAATTGCATTTAAACAAAAAGGCCAAACCAAACTGTACGTGTTCAGTCGAGCCCAAAAAATGGGAATTGGACCGAACCTGGCCCAGTTTTGGACAAACCTGACAACTATGATATAAACACTCAATGCATTTTCCCAAAGTCATGTAGAATGTGAAGAGAAGATCACTCTATAATTATAAAAAAAATAAATGCATCCCAATATATACATACCATATTCTTTTTGGAATAAAAATTTATGCTTTGTTGCTCATTCTTTTGTATTTAATTATGTATCATTGTTGTATATCACATTCTAGGATCCAGGAATTCATACAAGCCACTTCCATTCCTTTAAGGTTGATTGCAAAAAATAGATATAAAGAACACAACCAATAATAGTGGCAAGCATTCTTCATTAACACCAACTGACATGCATAAATCAAGCTATGAATTGTTGTCTTGGGTACACGTCTATTCAAGTGAGAAGGAATCAAATTCAGGACTTTGTGGATATGGGTCTTTAATGAAAAGTCCAAACTGGGGACCGCAGCAAGGTCTTCCAAGTATCATGACAGGTTGTAAATGGACTTGCTTCAAGTAGTCATGTTGAGAATAGAGGGACTGAGGCATTCACACCTCTTCTCTGGAAACAGCCACACAATATATGTATGTATGTAATTAGAAGTTAACACTCCAACTACACAATTCTTATTTGTACTTTGTGTGTATCTTTATGCAAAATTAAACCAGAATATAAAATATCTTTTAAAAAGATAGATAACAAACCAACCCAAACCATCCTGTCAATGGGGTCCACCACACTCACACTCCCAAAAATAGAGTAAGATGGCACCTTCCTGTGGTAGGAACTAAAGTGTCAAATGTAAATTGGATGGAGTCCAGAAGGAAGCCCAAGTATTGCAGCCATGAATGATTTATTTTGAAATGCTAAGAGAGGAATTCATTTACACCTTGTTGAACACTTGCCTGGGGCCACCTGCAAGTTGATGAGATGGCACTACTGATGGGAATTCATATATGAAACATGAACATACACGTAAGCAAAGTAAAGGAGATTCTAATTATTAATGCCATATTCTCTGGACAGATCTATGGTTGGCAAATGAGCAATCAATTAGATGCAGCTCTTTCAATGATTCTGAAGTTGTAATTTATCTCGTTCCCCCTCATTGATTTAGAGAGATCAACAAACAAACAGATCGTTGGGACAAGGCTTAAAATTTGATGAATATTTACCAATTTAAATTTATTTTATCGTATTTAAAAGTTTGATTATCAGATGAATGTAGTTGTTGATGCCCATGAATTCGCAGACCTGTCATATTTGTATATACAAAGACTTTGCAAAGTAGTTTACATATAATATATTATAAGTAAAGATACAATTTTATAGGCAAATATTAGTTATGGAGTATTTGCAATATTATAAGCAAGTGAGATTACAGTCAAAAAACAAAAATAATGACTATGCATTGTAATGTAAAAGTAAAGGGCATTGAAAATGTCAGGCCATCATGTAATTTCTGCTTGACAGGTGGATGTCACTGTCAAATTCCAGGCCTGGTTGGGACACCACAGAGCTGTAACTCTGGATGATCAAAGGTTATAGAGTGTAATGAACCACATGTAAGGAAAAGGAATGAAAATTTGCTAAAAAAGCATCTCCCTTAAATCTGTTATTTAAATCTCTATCCTATAACCATCCACAACTAATCCTGTAGGTTAAATGGATAATAGGACTCTTACAGTTAAAATGCGATAGCATGAAAGGTTGATACACACACAAGGGAGGTCACCTTACTTATGATTGATAATCATGAGCCCAGCCTTCCTACGACACCCATTCTTCCCTTGATTGGGGCTTGCATGATCTCATGGGTGGTACAATTTAAATCCTTGCCTTGTAAATTAGTTGCTCATTTCTTCTTTGTTCCATGCTCGGTTCACTATAACTTCTTTGTTTGAGGTTTCCTACAATGGCTTAGAAATCTTGTAAATTCAAATGTGGGGAAAGCAGCATTCCTGTTAATTATGAGTGTAGTAAGAAAGGTCAAATGTCTAAATATATATTCACAGAAAGGTGAGTTAAAATAATATAAGGACGATATGGCATGGGTGTGTGTGAAAACTTTGTCAAAAAAGATGTTTAAAATATGACTGGAGGAAAAGGTACCTAACCACACAGCATTGGAACTCATTTGTTACCCTCTTAAAACACAAATGGAAAGGAAGTCTTGGAGCCAAGGCTTAAATTTTAGGAAAAAGAAACAAATTCTGTTAATGACCACGAATGACAAAAGTATATCAATAGGACTCAATGATGAATCCAGATATAATGCTCTCTATGGGCCAAAGGGCATAAAATAAAATTAATAATACCTAAAATGAACCAAAAGCTATATACAAACATAAACAAATGATTCTAATTGTATGAGTAATCCCGATGCAGGCAAAAATTGCATATGCCAGAGCTAAGCAAACAGCATGCTTTATAGTAGTACCATTAGTGCAAAGAGATGCATCAAGGATCTATTTCCAAAGAGGCCAACAATATGTAGTTGAAGCACAGCCTGAAGTAGATGCCAACTCTAGTCTGTAGTGGAAACACTATCACCACTGACTAGGTTAGAATAGATGATGCACGATCTAGGGAAAAAGATCAAAAATCTGTTAATGTTCATGGTTTCCAAACTAGGTCAATGGGAATCAAGTATTACAGATGGTTAGAACAGCTTAGAAGAAGCCAGAATAGTGCACCAAATAACACAAAATTACAAAATTCAAATACAAAACTACAGCTTGACCTCAATGAAAAAGGGCATGTAGAACACGTACATTTTAAATATAGTATAAACAACAAACAAGCATGGTACAGTGAGGGTACAAGCTGTCGTTTGAGGTCTGAGGCCTGCTATAGATAAGCCCTGAGTAGACATCATGAGCTAGAAGCAGCTATCCCGAGACTATGTGCATGTTGCAACATCTAGGACTAGAAGAAACAAGCTAGCTAATTCTAGGAGGGCATATTTAAGGACTTCCATACAGTCTGCCACCATCCATGGCAATTAATCTATAGGAGATGAAATGAAACTGATAATACATGCCTGTTTGGACTGCCTAGTACATGATCAAGAAGCATTAGCTAATACATGAAACCACAGCCTCACAAAACAGTCACTACCATCATCGGTAACTACAGCTTTTGATCAGCACACGTGGCCCCCCACACCAATTAGGTGACCAATGTATTGGTCCTTAAGCTCTACCATAAGGTTGGACATTGAAAAGTAACTACTTCACAAAGGTACAAAGCCAAACATCTTTGATTGAGGTAGTACAAAAAGTGACAAACTGTTTGTACAAACAATAGTACCTCCCTTGTATGTCATAGTAGAAAGGACATGCAAAAATAAAATGTTCTTCCATATCTACCTTTTGAAGAGAGCAAAGCTGGCAGACCCTATCATCTTTACAAATATAGTGATCAATCTCTGTTTGCAACTAATGGAAGTTAACTCTAAACTGGCCAAAAGCGATCAAAAGGCCACATGTCCTTGCCACCAAAAATAGTCAAGACAGGTGTCAATTCCATCAACAACCCACAAGAAATGCTTGTTATAAAACACCATCTAAGGGGCAAGGGTGTGACGTCGAGAGATCAAACAATCTGGGATTGTGGATCACAGAGCCCTAGAATCAACCCTTGACATACAGACGGGCACATAAAAGAGTTGGATAATCTTGACTTCACACTTAGAAAAGTAGAGTGGGTTAACATGCTCAAAGCCGTGCTTGGAGAAGAATTCAAAGTTCTTCCATCAACATTTATACGCAGCACGGATTAGAGACTAAATATCCCATCTAAGATTTTCCATTATTCTTATACATAGACTATACAAAAATGTTGTCCAAGGAAGGTCGACAACTATCCTCTGGGGCATAAAATATTCATCGAAGTTTCTCATCTATCCATTTTACACGTCACATTAATTTTTTGAAGGAAATTCTTTCACAAATTTTCATAACCTCAAAGGAGAAATTTCATACTTTGCTCGAATACTAATGTTACAATTTCAACTTTACATACATAGAGTAACAAAATTTTATTAACTCGACAAATGGTTCAATAAAAAAAGCATACTCCAAGAAAGCTTCGCATTCTACTTATTAAAAATGCATCATTATAAAATGAAGAAAAATCATATAACATGATTCAAAGCAAGAAGTAATACATGAATGCAACACCCCACATATTTAGGGATGTGTTATTCAAAAATTTAACATGTTTCCCTTAATCCAATTCTTGACTGAAGGTGTTTGGCTCTATGGCTCCTAGAATTGATTGCTCTTAAATGTTAGGCCTTAAAGAGGCCTACAAAAACTAGTAGGATAGTAACCTCCTCTTTTCATAATTTTTCAACAGTTGGAGGCACTGGACAATCATTGGATGATACAGGTAACTAATAGGCAAATTCTCCTCCTTCCATCACTAAACTATCTCGTGAACTCAAACTTGTTGCAAAATATGTATAAAGGCAAGAGTCAAGACCACAAGCAAGAGAAGGAATGGATCATGGAAAAAGTTAAACAAACTTCTATGCCTAGTAAGAAAACCAACACAAGGGGCAACTCCTATAATGTCAATGGAGCAAAGAATGTACAAGCAATGAAGAAATACAAAACATATATGGATTTATAGTAATCTCAGTAGCTAGTAACATAAACATGACTTTACACAAAATGAAAAAGATCTATTACTATATCTTCCTATATATTTAAAGAACTAAATGACTGTCTATCTAACATGCACATTGTGCATCATGAGCCCAGTCAGTCAATTTACTTTGATGAGTAGTTAAATTTAATTTCAAGGCACCTGAACGCTAATAACACTTTCACACAACCAACAGTTATAAATGCTTCTTCAGAATTATTAAATGAAGACTGCTTAAACTTCCCTCATGATTATGTGCAAGAATAGATCTTGACATAAAGCTTCAAGATAGATAAGCCCCTAAACACTCCAATGTTTAAGAGAAATCACAACATTATTGGCATATGTTATGAGCGATCAAACAAATACATTTCAAATTCAATATTCTAAATTGCTTGCTCTTTGCTTTACTTACACAACTCCATACTTCTCACAACAAAAAAATCCCCTAAAAGGAAAATTATTGCATCTGAAATAAACTCCTTCTAGGAATTAGATTATTTTGCTATTTTTCATATAATCCTTCTTCAATATTAAACATCTAGCCTTTCACATCTCACCTCTCCTGCAGGAACTACTAGTTTTGTTGCTATTGCCAAACTCATTGTCAACCCTCCATACTTCTATTTTCTTACGCTTACTGCAAACAACATATAGAGACAATATTTCAAAGTTGTCTTCTAGTGACAAACATAAATTTTAAAATTTCTATATTAGCAAGATAAGATTGAACCGCTCTCCTGCATGTGATATAGTAAATAACAGTTCACATAAAGGCATCTGATCTTAAGATGTTTCCCTGCTAGCCAACTATGAGAATATCAACGCACAACGAAGCATATAAATGGAAATCCAACAAATATCCAAGAAAACAAAGTCCATACGATGTTCCCACTAAGATGTACATACTATAAAATGAGCCTCCATTCTAGATAGTTGTACTTCACTTTGTGTCAGAAGAAATTGTGATGGACTTTTTAACGAGAATCCTAGACAAGTAGGAGAGGAAGTTTACTGAGTTTAAAGGTTAGATTTTGATTTTCTTCACAGTTGGGTGAAAGAACATATAACATTGTTAAAGAAGGCACCTTTTACGCAATATAAAACGCAAACATGCATTCTTTGTCTTTGCTTCGTTTTGATGCCAACTTTAAAATTATGGGCTTAATCATTGATACCAAGGTCAATTCTTTAATGACACTGCAATTTATTGTTCAAACTTTTAAATTCCAAAGTTTTCGATCATGTTAAAAGGCCAACTAACAAAGAGGCTGAACGAGGTTTGAGAGTCATGACAACAAGGGTGAAACTTAAAATTGTGTCAAGAGATGGGCAATTAATAATCACGATAGTCATTGAAAAAATAATCACGATAGTCATTGATTTAATTGTCAATGCAAAGGCAAGTTAAAAGTATTACTGATATTTAATTTTTTGTCGGCAGTTATTTAGATGCATGTACAGCAGATCGTTTATCTTTTGTAGATATAGTTGCTCAAAGTTTTATTACAGCATATGTTTGGAGATGTTTAAAGATGGAAGAGAGAAATAAGTTGCATATAAAAATTTTAGAAGGAAAACATTGTGGTATAGATACTACAAATGCCCTTAAATATTGGTCCATAGGTGACCCTGTAAGGGCTGCCCTTTGCATGTAAATCCATCAAACTAAGTACATAAATGCAGGACAAAAGACAATTTCAATATTAACTAAACAGAATTTTGGACCTATCTCCTTCCAGAATGGCAGCAATGATGTCAATGCATATCTGATATGAGAATTAAATCATGCTATGTTTTTAACAAATAGTTCTTTCATATATATCATCCTCCTAAAACAGACAAATGATGTCATCTACCACACACTAATTCATAAGAATACCCCTTGCCCTTAAAGCTGTTGATGTTCGACCATAAGCATGCAATCGATGAATCATGAGTACCATGCAATGACATTGTTTCTCATCCTGGACTTCACATACCTTGCCTCTAAATATACTACTTACATCTAATCTCCGCCTTTGTCTTCATATGAAAAAATTACAATGTTTGCCAGCAGTAACTGTAGTAATTTTCATCTCATCAATTAAAATATATAAGTAATTTAAAAAGAAAACAAAAAAAATAATGGTAAAAATGTGCACCTTAAAAAACAAGATTTCCCTTGTGAGCAGTTGTCCATATGTATTAAACATTAGACTAGTTTTGCAGCCCATACAATTATTTATAAGAGGAGTCCAAAGTGAATAAGATAAGACAATTCTATTAATGTCCATGAATGACCAAAGTAGGTCAAAGGGATTGATGTAAAGCTTTCACAAAGCACTGAAGTTACCCGGAGTGTCAATTGGCTGAAAATTCTGTGACAATTATTGAGATCATTCCTGTTTGTCATTATGACCAATCATTTTGCACAATAGAATATTTATTAAGAAGAAAATCACAAGCTATTGCACCTAGTACTAAATCTGCATCCATGTAATTATTTACTCTAATATATAAAATAATTTTTTTAAACAAAACACATGTGATGCAGGAAATAATCTGTGCTTAGAAACTCAGCATGGAAGAAAGAGAGGGACTTTGGCGAGAAAAACACAGGCCAAATCATTGGAACAATATAGTTATTCCTAAATTGAATGGCAGCAAGTTTCCAGCAAAGGATATTAATAACCCTGTGGATTCAGCAACCATTAGAATACTGGAGTTTCTTAAATATGGAGAGCCAACACAATTCCATTACACCCAACTTACATGTACTTTAAGTGTCAGTCTTCGTCAGCGTGAAACAAAGATGTTGCACAACACACAGAATTTTTTACAGCTGATGGCTGTACAGTATCAGAGAGATGTGTGTTGATGGAGACACATGCGCTCGTGGAGGCCAAATTTCAAAATGGTTTCAAGAAAAAAACAAGTAAAAAAGTTAGGACGCAACAAAGCAGATGGCAAACATGAAGCAGCAAGTGGCTGATATACATCAAGAATTAAATAGTCAGACATCAGTTCAGGATAAGACCATTACAAAGACGAAGTCTGATGCTGGTCAGGTTCAGACGAACATGGCACAGTACATTACACAGCTTAAAATGTTTCAGAAAGAAAGAGACAACTATTGCCCAACTTAAACAATATAGTAGAGGAAACGAATAAAATCATGGAAGCATGGCCTACAATCTGAAGCTTCCATCTTCTTCTAAAATTCATCCAGTCTCCCAGGTTACCTATTAGAAGAAGGGAGTTAGTCAGCAGTCCCCAACTAGACAAGGCTACAAGAGTTTGACAATGAGGACACAATAAATCTGGAATATGAGCACACTAAAAGGAAACTGGGCCATCACAAAGCACATGGCCGAAAGGAAAACTGGCAAGTGTTGAGGGCAACCTTCTTTTTATGAGAGACATATTACACCCATAGGCATTGGCCATTATGAGCTATTAGGGATGGGTCATGACCTGGACTTGGCACACACGGCATTTAGTTAGGGTTGTTATATTTTAATAGGGGTCAGCTAATTAGGAATAGGATTTATTCCTACCTAAATCTTTATAAATAGAGAGTAGATTTCTTATTTTTGATATCAGTTGTATTCATATTTTGTTCTCTATTGAAGTCCTTTGTAACCACATAGGCTGTTAGAGTCCATCCCCTACAAAGGGTTCTCCACTCTAATCTGTACCCATATCTGCTCATTTTTTTTTTAATATCATAATTGATTTTCCTCATTAATATATTGTGCACATGCTTGTGTTAGATGCATGGTTATTGTTGCATAATCTGAATTTACTTGTTTGGATATGTGAACTGCAACGTTATATAGATGACTTTGAACGTGAATCAGCATCTTACCATTATTTTAGCTTGTAACAATATTTTGACTATAAAGAAGAGCATGGTCATAAGGACCACCAAGTAGGTATGAAATATTACGATATTTGATAGGATTTTGTGGAGTTCCAAGGGTTATCTTAGGAAAAAGATTTGGATTTAGATATCAGCACACCGAATTGAAAATTGTAGGCATGTGAAAAGTCATTTATACTATGAAGACGGCTAGAAATTATGTAGATTACTGTACATGGAGTAGAGATTTGGAAGATTAGAAGACATTGCATTGTACTATAAGGGAGCTATTTTCCTAGACACTTTTGCTCTTACTACTAACAGGTGTGTGCTATAGTCTCATACTCACCAAGCCCATGAAATTGTGAAGACCTTACATATATCTCTGCATTTGGAGAAGGTTTCTAAGTACATGCTAATATTTTGGCATAACTATCATCCAAAAAAGCATGGTATCTCAAAGACCCAAAAGTTTAGTAGTGTAGAATGCTTTTTTTTTCCTTGATCATTACTCAATCGTATATGTATAGTTTCAGCACAAAATTCTAATTTGGTTCCAGCAATCTATTTCCATGTATCCTTTACCAGTCACAAAAAATGCCAAATTACCAGGACAATCCATTGCATGTCAAAATTAGGTCTAGTAAGGAACAGTTTCTTCCTAAAATTCTGTAAAAGGCAAAATTAATGTTTTGACAACATATTAACTATGGCAAAAAGTTTGGAAGAGTATCTCACAAGGGCAAAGATAAAGCTTCGTGATTTGAAGGATGTCGCAAGTAAAAATATAATAAGTTTCAATTAAGCGCAGCCAGTATTTTTTTTTCATTGGTTATATGGATTGAAACAGGCCCCACCCATATTACATTGTAGCCACATAGTGGTATTACAACAAGCTTGGCAACTATACATTTATTGTTTGACAAGATTCAAACCTAGGTCTCCTCCTTGATAACTGACTGAGATCATGCTATTGATTAAGCACAGCCAATATTAATAATAATAAAATTACAATTATCAGAATAAAAGGCAATGCATATACTTTTGTTCATTACGTTTTCACTTAATTTCAAGCAGTATTTTTCCATTCTTGGCACACTTGTTATGATTTTTTTCTTCTTCTACATAGTAATTGTGATATTTAACAGGTGGTTGTTTAGAACATATTTACCAGGTTCGATTCGTTCAGTAGGTTCAAAAGGTGAAAAAGGTTTGGCAGTTCAATTGCGTTTGAAAAAATACTAAAAGTTAATATATTATTTTTATATATAAAATATATAAATATATAAACAATTAAAGTTATCAATTTCATTTTAAGTTTATTTTTATTAAATCAAACTACATTTAAATTAAATTTATACTTGAAGCTACTAATTACTGATTTAGAATATATTATACCTATTAATGTTCATTATCTTCACTTCACTTAAATTTATATTTGAATTCATATTAATTACGTTACATTTATATTTATATTTATGTTACTTAGATATATAATCAAGCACAATGTCTACTCCAAAAGTAAAACTAAAGTTATAAGCTAATTATAAGATATTAAAAAATAATACAAGTTGAACTATGGGTAACCAAAGATCATAATTTAAAATTAATTAATTTATAGTGACCACAAAGTCTATTTTATAGAGGATTGGGATCCAAAAGAAACCTAAGCCCATTTGCATTTAAGTGTTATTTAGAAGAGGGGAAAATTTCTTTGTCACAGTAGGAGGAGGATCTGCTGGTTCATTTCATCAAAGTTTCCAAGTATCCCTCCATTCTCGGTATTGCACACAAGATGTCCAACCTTTTGGCTGTACTTTCCCTCAATTTGGCCATTGTATTTCCAAGTGAGAAATTAAGAACGAAAAGGAATAAAGACGCCAACTAGAAACAATGTAGCTTTTGCACAAGGCACCTGTGGTGTGCAATTTCCAGTGTTGGACATTTTTGCAACAATGCTTTCCATTGTTGCTTTCTCCATTGCAATCTTCATCACTGCTGACTCCTCTTAATTTTTGTTGTGTTGCAAGCAACTAATGACTCTGTTTGCACACAGGGCCATGGTCCAAGGCAGGGTTTGTAAATTTTTCTGTTATGTAAATTTTATTAAAAATAATTGTGAAAACACAAAACTTGGTCTGAACTGAACCGAACCGAACCGGTTTGGAGGACCAAAAAAGTTTGGTCAAACCTGGTAACTATAGTTTAAACATTAAACAGATACACCAATTTGCAGAAAGGATCAAATGAAACTGCATCCATATTTGTAAGGCCTACAAGGAACAAATATAATAGTCAATGCTAATACTAAATACTAATAGATCACTACCTGGAAGCCTTAAAAACAAAGAAAGAAATTAGATATGTCCACCAGGTGGCCAAAGTAGACCAACGGGACTTGGAAAAAGTACTCTTAGAAGAGTATGGAAGGAGTAAGAACAAAAATACAAATTTTGAAAATCCAACCTGGAATAGGTGGACCTTAGAATCTTGACATATTCTCCAGAGAATACATTTTCTGTTCTGATTCAATATTCAGCCAATATCAATTTACAGATTTTAAAAAAATAAAAGAACCAGCACCTCCAAGTATATTTCAAATAAATGACAGCACCTTTCCACTTTGCATATTCAACAATAGAAGCTTCAAGATATGACTTGTCATTAATATAGAAGTTCATATTCATGTGCCTTAAACAGGTTTTTACCCAGAACTTGATTGTCTACAACCTTCATCGAGTGCGTCTTGTCTCCACATATTAATATAGTAGACACCCATATCTAAGACATGAGATTGCAGAATTCACAATGACATACTTGCAGAAACACCATACTTCCTTATTTATACCCTATCTGTATCAATATATAAAAACTTTGCATGCAAAAACTCTTTATCAAGATCACAGTTTCAGAATTATCAAAGCGCTAGAGCCAACTGGAAGTCTAGTCACTAGCTAAAAATGTTACATCAACAGATTGTATAAGCTTCCTATTTCCATCAAAGAATTAATTAGTATGATAACAAAACAAACTCTACAGGGAGTAGATGAAAAAAAATAATATTAATCCAGAGAACAACAATCATTAATTAACTATTTTTATTCCTCACACATACATACCTGCTGCTGGACTAGTTGTTGAGCTGACTGATCCTGGGCCCAAGCATAAGCTTGAGGCTGAGACATCCTATAATATGGTTCTTTAAGATCCAGCTTGCTCGAAGAACTTTGCAGTATGCCTCCTTGGTCCACACCAGCACCCCACATTTTTGCTTCAGACCATAGTTTCATTTAGTACAATGCATACCATATTCAGTTGCTAATTGAATTTCAATTAAAAATTTCCACAACAGCTCACCTGACATGGTGAGATGGATAGTATAGCTCTGTGCACTGTGAGCAACCATATGGAGTTGACCTGTTATAGACTGCCCAGCCATTACATACAGAGGCTGGGACAAGACACAACGGAGCTGATACCAGTGAGTTGTTGGAGCACCAGGCCCAGTGGTAAGCCATCGTTGCACAGCACTGCAGAATTATACAATTTGATTGGATACATAAAAGGATTGGAAGATAATATGAACAGAGTAAAAAGCGTGTTCATTTTTCTAAAGATAGCATTACACGAAGAGAATGGCCACAAAACACAACATTCCTTTTTATATGGTGACAAGTTCACAAGATATCAAATTCAGCATAAAGACATACACTAACCCAAAATATTGAAATTGTCCACACCAATGAAGCTGGTCAAACAAGTTTTGTATAAAATCAACTAATATTTAATGCTATAAGCATTGATGAACTTGTGTCATATAAGAAGAGGCCCATAGAGTATCAACCAAACAGGATTTGGAAGCAAGCTTCTCCAATTTCCATAGATCGCCTACCCCCTTTCAATGTTCATTGGAAGCCTCCCTCATCTCCTTCTATAGAGAGGAATGATTCAATATCAGTCAAGAAAGACATTTACCGAATTCTACTTATACTTGAACCTCTCTTGTTCCGCCTCTTGACCCTAGGATGACATTTTATGCAGAGCGCTTCATGCAGATTGTTCATGATACCACCAACTGTGCTAATTAGATGTAATATCATTAGTCCGATTGCCTTGGGATTTCCCCTTGTTAGAGGAGGGTCCACTCCGATGAACTGCAGATCGAGGTTAACCATCAAGTTCTGATTGGAAACAAGACTTATCTCATATGCTACATGCAAGAGATAGAGAACAGAACATTTAATCTTCAAGTTCCTTGTGTATAATGGGATTAGAGGGTAGTGCTATTGTTTGTACAAGGTTCAACACTACTGAAATAGACAAAATTTGACTTGTGGCTAATAGTTATGCTCAACTTTAAGATGTTGATTACAAAGAAACATTTGCACCAATGGCAAACATGACTACAAGCCTATGTTTAATGACGTTTTGGAGACAAGGTTGATGCGATATAGAAGGGCACATTTTTTAGATGGAAAGACATGATTCTGGGATCGCAGAAAAAAGCGGAATATGTTTTTGGGATGGCAAGACGCATTTCAAGAAGACACTTGAATTCTGGGACATCATCCCCATAGAACATAGCTACAATCATATATTTCCTAAAGTACCATGAAGCCGGACATGAGTTATGTTGTTGGCATTGATTCATGGTTTATGAGTGCTTGATTCATCACTCATTGAGATGTTGTACAAAAGATTTTTCCATATGCAAAAGGGGTTCTCAGATGTGGACTCATATTCACTAAATCTATTTAGTTCAGACTTTAAGGCTACACAGACTTAGATTGGGTTGACTGGGTTGATTGTGTTGATGACAAGATGTTTAAATCAGGCTATGCATTCAATTTTGGTTCTACTGCAATTTCTAGCTATAGTAAGAAATAAGCTACTATTTCTTCTTCATCAACTGAAGCAGAATACAAGGTAAAGGCTATATGTGAGGTAGATTGGCCAACAAGGACTCTTAGTCATATCGAGCTTCTACAGAATGATTCTAAAACATTGTTCTCCGACAATCAAACTGCAATACAAATTTCGAAGAAGCATTTTTCCATGCTAAAACAAAGCATGTGGAGGTGCATTACTATCTGGTTTAAAAGCATGTCCAAAGCAGAATTGTTGAGTTGGTCTGCACCACAGGTGAGAGTCAAAAAATTGATATTCTCACTAAAGCCTTATGTGGGGGTAAGTTTGAAAAGTTCAAAAAACTTCTTGGACTGAGATAATGACTTAAATTTATTGGGAGTGTTAGAAGGAATCTCTTATTATTGTGTGTAGGAATATTA
This sequence comes from Wollemia nobilis, assembly GCA_028583015.1. Taxonomy (NCBI): domain Eukaryota; kingdom Viridiplantae; phylum Streptophyta; class Pinopsida; order Araucariales; family Araucariaceae; genus Wollemia; species Wollemia nobilis. The sequence continues at coordinate 3,315,615 of JAQPPZ010016361.1, forward strand.
TTTCTAATGTCCTAAATATAGGGTCCTATCATTCAAATACAGTTCATTAAGATATGTAAATTAGCATAATTTCTCATTCTTTTATTTCTTTCTCCCTCTTATTACTCATTTTCCATATGTCCTCACTTGTGTATGTAACTGCAATAAAATGTCGCAAGTCATTATGGCTTGTCTTTGTGTGTTGTAAGAATAATCTAAATATAGATTATTTACTTCTCTCTTGTAGCTCCTATTTATATGTATAATATTAATACAACATGAACTCTAGTACAGAAGATCCCTAGATAGTATTAAAATATACAGTACTTCTCAACTTAATCTACAAACAAAAGTCTAGGATTGTGCATTTGGATTACTATTTAACTTCTATTCTCATAAGAGACTGTTGTGATATATTTTCAATAATACAAGGCAGCTTTTTGGTGTGAATCATCTTCTTTTGTACAATAATGATTATTACTATCTCAAAAATTTTCTCCTCAATTTTTGATGACAAAAGCATTTAAACAAATGAAACCTCTATACTTTTGCTTAAGGCCTACTCATGTTTGAAGAACTTTCATACTTGGTTCATACAGTTTGTGTAATCTGTTCTTGGCGATGGATGAAGAACTTAACCTACCAACTATGTATTTGTTGCAAGCAATGACATCCATTCTCTAAACTCAAATCCGTCTTTTTATTATTGTTGAAAATATTTACACTATTTATCCCTGGTAACTTCAAACTTCTACAATCTCATTTATTCTATACCCACCAAGCACCTATTCATGATCTTACAGAGGACAAGTTTTATCCCTTTGAACTCAACCCCAAGGATATTGCATTCACTAGGACCTCTACAAATGAGAAGCATCTTGTTATAGCTTGCGGGGAACACTTGATTCAGTTGTGCAAGTCACATAGCCTCTTGGTTTTCAATGGGATTCCTCAATTTCCTAACTCCTCCAGGTTCACTTATTTTCCACATGCAGGAGGTGCGAGTGTGGTTGACTATGTCATCACCAACAGAAGTTTGCTTTTTGATATTCATTGCTTTCAAGTACCTAGTCAGCTTCCCTTGGCTGATCATGCAACGTTGACTTTCTCCCTGAGTTCCTCCTCTTTCAGCACTACATCTTTTCCTCCTCCATTGCCCAATCCTACCAACCATCCCAGGATTCATTTTGATCCGTGTTTGGCCGATGATTATGCTGCTCGCCTCTCCCAATCGATGTCCCAATACTACTCTCTTAATTCCACCACAATAACCAAATATGAATTTGTGTCTCATATGATATAGGATGCAGGCCCTTGACTCCTTTCCCCACACTTTTTCTCAACCAAAGCCTGTTTCTCGGATTGGTGCTTGCCCCATGAATCATTAATATGATGAGGAATGTAAGTCCATGCATTGAAAGCTCCACTTTGCTCTTATCCATGAGCCTACAACTATATTTCCACTCAAAACGAACATAAATGCCTCATTCGACGTAAGAAGCGAAAGTTTCTTGTCACTACGTTTTGTGAGCTTCCAAATACTCTTCATTACTCTCTCAAAGCCTTTTGGCGCACTCTTCTTCATAGAAAGCCCCATCCCATATGCATCAATGACAAGTCCTGGGTCTCCCATGCTAATTCTTTATATGATATCCCAAGGCAGCCCACCATTCATATCTCTTGTCCCCCAACATCATGTCAATTCTTCTCTTCAGGGAACATCAAAAGAGCTATACATAAATTAAGCACTAACAACATTGTTGATTTCAAGGGATTTCTGGCTGAGTTTTTGAAGTATGGTGTTGAAGCTCTTGGCTATCCCATTATAGAATTATTCAATGAGGTTGTTCGTTCTAGGTTCCCTGCCTCGTGGTCACAACATATTATCCACCTCATCCACCAATATGGGGACTATTCAAATCCGAATAACTACATAACTATCATGATTGGGCACACATATTGCTAAGCTTTATTCAGGAATTTTGAATATGTAACTCACATAATTGTTGGATCAAGACAAGCATAGAGCAAGAGGGCAAGCTGGTTTTAGAAGGGATCATCAGACTATTGATCATGTTCTCACTGTCAAAGCTATTATTGAGGACTTTAGAAAGGCCTGTGACTCTGTTCCCAGGCATCTTTTTTTTCAAAGACTACATGATATCAACAGCTTAGAGCTCCTTACCACTGCCATCAAGAGACCTATATGAGGTAGATGTTGGTCGTTTTCAAACAGATTTTGGTTTCTCAGAGGATGTCTGGAGCACCATTGGTGTCAAACAAGGTTGTCTTCCTTCTCCTTCACTCTTTAGGATCTACATTGATGAGCTTGAAAAGATTATTCGTCACATGTTGATGGCAGTTGCCTTCTACATCATGTCATGATAGCTATATTGATTTTTGCAGATGATGTTGTTCTTCTTGCTTATACTTCTAAGGGCCTACAAAGACAATTGGATGCTCTTGCTCACTTTTGTGGCTTAAAACAACTAGCAGTTAATCTTAGCAAGACTAAGGTGATAATATTTAACGCATCAAAGAGTACCCTACCTAAGTTTTAGTTCTTCTATAAGGGCGAGTCCATTGAGAGCACCATTGCTTACACCTACTTGGGGGTTCAATTTACAAGTCCTTCCCTTAATCTTGTTATAGCATGCGGGGAACACTTGATTCAGTTGTGCAAGTCACATAGCCTCTGCCTCTTGGTTTTCAATGGGATTTCTCAGTTTCCTAACTCCTCCAAGTTCACTTATTTTCCACATGCAAGAGGTGCGAGTGTGGTTGACAATGGCATCACCAACAAAAGTTTGCTTTTTGATATTCATGGCTTTCAAGTACCTAGTCAACTTCCCTTGGATGATCATGCAATGTTGACTTTCTCCCTGAGTTCCTCCTCTTTCAGCTCTACATATTTTCCTCCTCCATTGCCCAATCCTACCAACCATCCCATGATTCATTTTGACCCCTGTTTGGCCGATGATTATGTTGCTCGCCTCTCCCAATCGATGTCCCAATACTACTCTCTTCATTCCACCACAATAACCAAATATGAATTTGTGTCTCGTATGTTATAGGATGCAGCCCTTGACTCCTTTCCCCACACTTTTCCTCAGCCAAAGCCTATTTGTTGCATTGGTGCTTGCCCCATGAATCATTAATATGATGAGGAATGTAAGTCCATGCATTGAAAGCTCCACTTTGCTCTTATCCATGAGCCTACAACTATATTTCCACTCAAAGCGAACATAAATGCCTCATCCGACATATGAAGCGAAAGTTTCTTGTCACTACATTTTGTGAGCTTCCAAATGCTCTTCATTACTCTCTCAAAGCCTTTTGGCGCACTCTTCTTCCTAGAAAGCCCCATCTCATATGCATCAATGACAAGTCCTGGGTCTCCCATGCTAATTCTTTATATGATATCCCAAGGCAGCCCACCATTCATATCTCTTGTCCCCCAACATCATGTCAATTCTTCTCTTCAGGGAACATCAAAAGAGCTATACATAAATTAAGCACTAACAACATTGTTGATTTCAAGGGATTTCCAGTTGAGTTCTTGAAGTATGGTGTTGAAGCTCTTGGCTATCCCATTATAGAATTATTCAATGAGGTTGTTCGTTCTAGGTTCCCTGCCTCATGGTCACAACATATTATCCACCCCATCCATAAATATGGGGACTATTCAAATCCGAATAACTACAGAACTATCATGATTGGGCACACATTTGCTAAGCTTTATTCAGGAATATTGAATATGTAACTCACATAATTGTTGGATCAAGGCAAGCATAGAGCAAGAGGGCAAGCTGGTTTTAGAAGGGATCATCAGACTATTGATCATGTTCTCACTGTCAAAGCTATTATTGAGGACTTTAGAAAGGCCTTTGACATTGTTCCAGGCATCTTTTATTTCAAAGACTACATGATATCAACAGCTTAGAGCTCCTTATCACTGCCATCAAGAGACCTATATGAGGTAGATGTTGGTCGTTTTCAAACAGATTTTGGTTTCTCAGAGAATGTCTAGAGCACCATTGATGTCAAACAAGGTTGTCTTCCTTCTCCTTCACTCTTTAGGATCTACATTGATGAGCCTAAAAAAATTATTCGTCAATACACACATGTTGATGGCAAATGCCTTCTACATCATGTTATGATAGCAATATTGTTTTTGCAGATGATGTTGTTCTTCTTGCTTATACTTCTAAGGGCCTACAAAGACAATTGGATGCTCTTGCTCACTTTTGCGGCTTAAAACAACTAGCAGTTAATCTTAGCAAGACTAAGGTGATAATCTTTAACGCATCAAAGAGTACCCTACCTAAGTTTTAGTTCTTCTACCACTGCTTACACCTACTTGGGGGTTCAATTTACAAGTCCTTCCCTTAATCTTGTTATAGCTTGCGGGGAACACTTGATTCAGTTGTGCAAGTCACATAGCCTCTTGGTTTTCAATGGGATTCCTTAGTTTCCTAACTCCTCCAAGTTCACTTATTTTCCACATGCGGGAGGTGCGAGTGTGGTTGACTATGTCATCACCAACAGAAGTTTGCTTTTTGATATTCATGGCTTTCAAGTACCTAGTCAGCTTCCCTTGGCTGATCATGCAATGTTGACTTTCTCCCTGAGTTCCTCCTCTTTCACCTCTACATCTTTTCCTCCTCCATTGCCCAATCCTACCAACCAGTCCATGATTCATTTTGATCCGTGTTTGGCCGATGATTATGTTGCTCGCCTCTCCTAATCGATGTCCCAATACTACTCTCCTAATTCCACCACAATAACCAAATATGAATTTTTGTCTCGTATGTTATAGGATTCAGCCCTTGACTCCTTTCCCCACACTTTTCCTCAGCCAAAGCCTGTTTGTCGCATTGGTGCTTGCCCCATGAATCATTGGTATGATGAGGAATGTAAGTCCATGCATTGAAAGCTCCATTTTGCTCTTATCCATGAGCCTACAACTATATCTTCCACTCAAAGGGAACATAAATGCCTCATTCGACATAAGAAGCAAAAGTTTCTTGTCACTACATGTTGTGAGCTTCCAGATGCTCTTCATCACTCTCCCAAAGCCTTTGGCGCACTCTTCTTCCTAGGAAGCCCCATCCCATATGCATCAATGACAAGTCCTGGGTCTCCCATGCTAATTCTTTATATGATATCCCAAGGCAGCCCACCATTCATATCTCTTCCCCCCCAACATCATGTCACCTCTTCTCTTCAGGGGACATCAAAAGAGCTATACATAAATTAAGCACTAGCAAGGTTGTTGATTTTGAGGGATTTCAGGCTGAGTTCTTGAAGTATGGTGTTGAAGCTCTTGGCTATCCCATTGCAGAATTATTCAATGAGGTTGTTTGTTCTGGGTTCCCTGCCTCCTGGTCACAACATATTATCCACCCCATCCACAAATCTGGGGACTATTCAGATCCGAATAACTACAGAACTATCATGATTGGGCACACATTTGCTAAGCTTTATGCAACAATTTTGAATATGAAACTCTCAGAATTGTTGGATCAAGGCAAGCTTAGAGCAAGAGGGCAGGCTGGTTTTAGAAGGGATCATCAGACTATTGATCATGTTCTCACTCTCAAAGCTATTATTGAGGAGGCTCGCCAATGGTCTTCTAAAGTGTTATGTTGTTTTGTGGACTTTAGAAAGGCCTTTGACACCGTTCCCAAGCATCTTTTATTTCAAAGACTACATGACATCGGCATCTCAGAGCTCTTTATCACTGCCATCAAGAGACTATATGAGGTAGTTGTTGGTCATTTTCGGACAGCTTTTGGTTTCTCAGAGGATGTCCAGAGCACCATTGGCGTCAAACAAGGTTGTCCTCTTTCTCCTTCACTCTTTGGGATCTACATTGATGAGCTTGAAGAATTTATTCGTCAATACACACATGTTGATGATGGTTGCCTTCTACATCATGTCTTGATAGCTATATTGCTTTTTGCAGATGATGTTGTTCTTCTTGCTCATACTCCTAAGGGCCTACAAAGACAGTTGGATGCTCTTGCTCACTTTTGTGACTTAAAACAACTAGCAATCAATCTTAGCAAGACTAAGGTGATGATCTTTAACGCATCAAAGAGTACCCTATCTAAGTTTCAGTTCTTCTATAAGGGCGAGTCCATTGAGATCACCACTGCTTACACCTACTTGGGGGTTCAGTTTACAAGTCCTTCCCTTAATCTTCAGCCAGCTTCACAGTCACGTCTTTGCAAGGGATACACATCTCTCTCAATCTTGGAACGCCAATGCTTCCAACAACACTTCCAAGACATACCTACAAAGATGCACCTCTTTGATTGCATCATCAAACCCACAATCCTTTATGGATCTGAGATTTGGGGTCCAAGTCTAGGGTGCATTGATTGGGCTCGCATTGAGAGGGTCCAGACTATTTTGCTTCAGCGATTTATCCAATGTAAAAGAACAATTCCCCAATGTATTGTTCAGGCTGAGTTTGGCACTCATCCTCTTCATCTTGAGAGCATCTTTAGAATTATTTTTCAGCTTCATCGCCTTAGATCCATGGGTGACTGCACCTCAGGCCGAGAGAGATACCCATATTTGGCACTTTGCTCCTCAGAATGCATTACCTCTAGGGGCTCTTTTGGTCCTCATCGTGGATGGTACTCAGAAGTTATTTCTCTTCTTTAGTCAGTTGGCATCTCCATAGATCAATTACCTCCTTTCAAATACTCCTTAAATGCTCCTCCCCGCCTTCTTCCTAATAAGAGGGTAATTAATCAAGCAGTCAAAGATGATGTTTATCAACAATATATTCAGATCACTTGGGTCACTCCATCTCAACCTCTTAGTCCTAAGTTGGCCTTCATCTTCAGGTGTCCTATTTATTATGAGATTTGAGGGAGGTACTATTGCTTGTATAGAGACTCAGGTGGATCACTTGCCACTTTTTTCAGTTATCTTGACCAAAGATGCTTGGCTTTTTACCTTAGGGAAGCTATGACTCTTCGGCGTCGGTTATTACAAGGAAGATAGACTACTACTTGATTAATCACCTCATTCTTTCACCCTATCTTTGCAGTCGAGAGTAATAAGCACTCATTGGAAGCTACAACTATCCAAAATGTTAATGATAGATCTGTGTGCCCTTGTCTGCATACAAGAGTGGCTACTAGGGCTTCAATTCTTTCTTCTTGCTTATGACAAGACAAGACTGCAATTCTTCAATGTCGGGTTTCAGCCACCCCTCACATACCAAGGAGTTGTAGACATGTGCAGCTTACTAGTTTCTTGTCCTCTTCTGTTGGTTCCACAACCATGGATGCTAGAAGAGTCTTGAGGGATTGAACTCCATGTCCTCCCAGGATTATCCAACCAGGCCCTCTTAGTCTTGGCCATTCTCCTGGGAGCATCATTAGATCCTGTGTTGGTCCTTTTGGGATGGTTGGTGACAACAATGATTGTGCTTCTACTTTACATCCCACTACAGATTAATATTGGCGCTTGGATCCATTGGAGCTCCTTTCTATCTTTGTTGTACCTCAACTTCTAGATCTCTCTTAATCATTTCTTTTAGCATGTTTTGGTTTATCCATTTTGGGTAACCCTCGAGGTTGTAATTTTATGCCATACAATTGTTCCACTTTAGAGTAGTTTCCACTAGATTCTTTACTCTAATTTAGCTTATTTTCGTAGTACTTTGTGGTTACTACAATGCATTGTAATTTGTAACAACTCTTTTTAATGAGTCCCATTGGCCTACTTTGGCCATTTGTGGACATTAAAAGGAATTATCTTATCTTATCTGTAATAGAGATCCTTTAGGTTCTATAGATTTTTTTTTTCAAAAAATCTACTTTACCTTTGCTATTACCACCAACATTTCATCCATGGCCTTCATATATGATGTCTTACCAAGGTTCCACGAGCCTGGGGGACGAGGGGACAAAAAAACGGGTTTTGGGGATGGCAGGGGATGGCAAGCCAATTTTAGGGGATGGTTGGAGGATGACAAGTATAATAGTATTAAAAAGTTTCGAAATTTAAAATAATTTACATAAAAAAAATGAAAAATACTAAATACTAATAATTTACAACAAAATTTCAATAAAAATAATAATTTACAACAAAAATACTTTGTTTACAAACAAAAATATTTAGAACTTAGAAGCCATTAGATTCTTAGAATAAATAATTTAAATTTTACAACAAATGTCAAAGACTCAAAAATTAAAAATACTAAAAATTTAAGCTTTGATATTTAATAGCTACCATGTTTGGAATCCAGAAGATTTCTTTTACAACTGCTTATTTCATCTCAGATCTGAAAAATAACAGAACTTGTATTACTTCTGCTGTAGACATTTATTACTGTGAATTGTTTGTCTCAGGTATTTTCTGTAAATGACAGAAATTTAGGGGTCTGCAATTAGGTTTCAGCAATTTTTAGGTTTTTTAATGCACTTCTCAAAAACATTGCAAACTGCCTTCATTTGCAATAAAATTTCTGTCACTTCTACGTTTGGTACTTGCAATCTGCTATTGAATTCTAGGATTTGTGATGTGAAGGTCTCTGGAATTTGTCTTCAGAATATTTGTATGCAATTTCTTTGCTTCTCTGAATTTAGTCTGCAATATCTATGGATTTCTTCTTTCTCTCTCCCTGTTGTTTCATGTGCTGTCTCCATATTTTGGATGTGTCTGTTCTTACATACTTCTGAAAGTCCCCAGACACGGCTGGTTGCAGGCCTCTGGCATCCCAAGGACGACTCCCCGCCATCCCCCAAAAGGGGGACGGCGGAGAAACGTCCCCAATGCCGTCCCCCTATACCGAGGACGCAAAGGACGGGGGGGGGTGCGTCCCCGTGGAACCCTGTGTCTTACATAGAATTATAGAATGGGTTGAACTCAATTGGTTAAGGTATGTGGGTTTCAAAGTGGAGACCCAAGTTCAATTCCAAGCAACATGTCAAATGTACAAAAATGTGAAAAGGTAATTGGAACCATATAGTGGTTATGAAATAGCTCCTACACAAAGTTTTCCAAGTGTATTAACTTTATGAAATCACAATAAAGTGTCATAAGTCATGCCTTGTCTGTTGTAAAAATTATCTAAAAAAGGATTCTTCACTTTTGTCTTGTAGCTCACATAAGATGTCATATTTAATGACATGAACTATCTACAAAAGATTCCTAAATAGTATTATAAATAGGTGGCATTTCTCCACTCTATTTGATTAATAAAAGTCTAGGATTCTTGTGAGACTGTTGTGATATTGATGTGAATTATCTTCTTTAGTCCAATATTGGTTACTACGATCTCTTAAATGTTCTCTTCAAATTTTAATCTTAAAACATTTAAAAAGGAACAGAAGTAGTTCCTTATAAACCCCTATACTTTTGTTTAAGGCACTCTCATACTTAGTTTATACCACTATTGTACTTTGTTTTTGGCTGTGGATGAAGAACGAGATAAGCTACCCACTATATAGTTGTTTCAAACAATGAAATCTTTTCTCTAAACTCAAATTACTATTAATATTACTCATTGACAATCTCTACACTAATTACCGTTAGTAACTTCAAACTCCTACAATTTCATTTACTCTCGAACATTCTCATGTATGCCCTCCCAGGATTATCCAACCAAACCCCTTAGCCCTGACCATTTTCTTGGCAGCATCATTAGATCTTGTGTTGGCTATTTTGAGATCATTGGTGATGATGCTGGCTCTACTTCTACTTGCCTTTCCACTACTACTAGAGCTGGCGCTTGGATCCTCTTGATCACTTTAGGGCAAGCTTAGCGCAAGAAGGCGGGCTGGTTAGAAGTGATCATTAGATGATTGATTATGTTTTCACTTTCAAGGCTATTATTAAGGAGACTCATCAACGGTCTTCTAAATAATGTTATTGTTTTCTGGACTTTAGAAAGGCCTTTGACATCATTCCAAGGCATCTTCTATTTCAAAGAATACATGACATTGGCATCTCAGAGCTCTTTATCGCTTCTATAAAGAGAATTTATGAGATTGTTATAGGTCGTTCTCAAACAACTTTTGGTTTCTCAAAGGATGTCCAAAGCACCATTGGCATCAAACAAGGCTATACTCTATGCCCTTTCACTCTTTCGGACCTACATTGACGAGCTTGAAGAATTTATTCATCAAAACACATAGGTTGACAATGGTTTCCCTTATTCATAAATTGCTTTTTGCAGATGTAGTTCTTCTTGCTCATACTCTTGAGGGTCTACAAAATCAGTTGGATGCCTTTGATTGCTTTCATGACTTAAAAACTATGTCATCGGTTCGCCCTTTAGGACCCCCGGATCCTGGTACGGGCCATACCTAGTCCCGACACAGGTTCGGTAAGCCTGTGGGTCTGTCCAAGGTTCTACCTGGTGGATCCAGGAACCCTGGACAGACCCAGGGGAAAATTAAAATTAAATATTAAAATTGAGTTTTAAATTTTTTAATATTTCTTTAATATATTTTAATAGTAACTTACGATTGTAAAGGCCCACCTTCTCCCGTTACAAGTGGCATTGTACCACAAATTAAAAAACATATTCTATACTTACTTTATTCAAGACTACTTAACATTGGACTTCATAAGCTAATACAACCATTCCTAAGCATACTGTTTGTCAAAGCGTGCTTCAGAATCACAAAGAAATTATATGCAAGATCCTCCAAACCCTAGCTCACAGATCGTCGTGCGAGTCAGGTATGTTTAGCTCTTTCTCTATATGTAGCAAAATGACCATTGAAACTCGTTAACCCTAAATTAAAACCATGCATATTAAACTTTAACTTTTATTTAGGAGAACCGCAACTCGCAAATAGGTATTTGTTCTTATCTCGTTCATTGTGTGCTAAGGGACTGTTTATCTTGTTCGATATGAGCACCATTTTTCTCAGCCTTGAATTAAATCACCACGTTTATCTCCTCGGACATGTAGCACTTCAAGCACAAGCCTCGTGTAAATTCCATCATTTTTTATAATATTAAAAGCTCGGACTCTCGACAAACTCTGGTTTAGATAAATGATATTTTGTATTTTTTTTTAAAAGAGTGCAAGTGGTCACTTCCAATATGTAGTCTCCGTTTCTTCTAGATAGTCGTTACACCTAAGAATAAGACTGTTTAGTCAACATACAAAGAGGTGGACCAAAAAGCTTTAAAGATCTCAAACATGAAATAGGATGGTTACTAGTCATCCACAAACAACCTTCGATCCTTTCAAATGATTTATTATAAAATATTAGTTGTTTTTATATTAGACGGAAAAACATTAGTTATTAACTTATTAGTAACCTTAGTTACTCCATTAGTTATTAGTTATAATATTTTTTGTTACTATATTATATATATATATATATATATATATATATATATATATATATATTTACATGGTGGAGGAGATAGCAGAGCCGAATCCGGGCAAGTTGTCCAGCTTTTGGCGGCCACGGGTGTTGGGTTGTCCGCCACGGAAACCGCCACACGCAGATCTTCTCTCACCACTCTCAACCGCCATGCCACAATCATTTTAAACCTTTACGCCGCTGAAAGCACCAGGAAAGGGACAAGCGTTCAGTCCGGCGATTTTATTTTTATTACTATATTAGACAGACAAATATTTTTTATTTTTATATTTTATATGGCGGTAGTCAAACCTACGATCCAGGGTTATACTAAATTTAAATAAAAATAAAATCAAGAACCTTTCCCAAAGAAATTTTTAATTAAAGCTTAGAAATGGGAATAACTAAATCAAACTCCGAGTTTCTTCCGGTGTGTATTGCAATAGAGTTTATCGATCACTTGCTTTCTCAAATAAAAAGTGGGAAAATTATGTGAGTGATTATAGGCTGTTCAAAACTGGAATCAATTATAGCCTTTATATTTGGGACAACCAATTGCTCATATAAGTTGATCTCATTAACGAATTTTGAGCATGCAATAATGTATGTTATCTAAAATTCACTTGATGGGTTAAATTTAATAATATAAATTTGAACATTTAAGTCAATGATAATGTCTATACCCTTATTTGACTATAACTGTTGTATTATGACATATGACAATCTGAAGCATACACAATTTAAAAACATAGGACGGCAAAAAGAAACAAAAATCTTCGAAACAATCGTTGCGAAATTATACCTACACTTTACGTTCATTCTAAAATTTAGTTGAAATTAAGCTAATTTTTTTTTTTTCCTCTCACAGTCACGGCTTGCTACCATTTTAATTTTAGCTACCACTGCTTATTTCAGGTTCAAAGTTCATCAAGTAAAGGACAAATTTTTAGACTTTTAGTTTTCACTTAAAGATTATAAAATATAAATTTGAATGGCAACAAGTGCAAGCTTTGTAGGCAAGTCCCAATTTAGAATTGAGACTACGGAAATATATCACTATGTTAGAGTAGATTCCAAGGGGCGGGGGCTACGTATAGGTTTGTAATACCTGCAATGTTCGATATATCAGCTCATACAGCCGAGTGAAAGCTCATTTGTGTGCCATACCTGGCCAAGGCATCAGAGCTTGCCCAGAGTCAAAAGATGCACCAGTGCCAACATTTGTGATCATGCAATATATAAAAGAACAAGAAGACGCAGATGCTTTAGATGCCTTACAATCAGGTCATCCTTTGGCAAAGAAAGGATCTCGATCGAAGAAGCCACCTACTGCCCCACCTCATGCTAGCAACCCATTTGTGGTTGCACCCTATCCATTTTCAGCCACACCTTCCACACATGAAGAAGATTCTTCTCTTTCACGGAAAATAACAAAAGGACAGTTGGAGAAGGCATTCCAAAATGAGTCTAGGAACATTGCAGATCAGATGATTGCGCATTGTGTGTATACCAACGACTTGTCTTTCAATGTGGTTAGATCACCATATTGGGAAGATATGGTGAAAGCCATTAATGAGGCTCCAAAAGGGTACCAAAGCCCAAGTTATGAGAAGGTGCACACAACTTTGTTAACAAAAGAAAAAAAAAATGTAGAAGATTCATTGCAGCCCGTCAGAGATTCATGGGTTGAAACGGGATTGTCCATCGTTTTTTATGGATGGAAAGATACAAAAAATTGTCCTTTGATAAATGTCATTGCAATAAGCCCCAAGGGCGCAATGTTTTTGAGAGCAGTTGATTGTGAAGGGCAAGTGAAAGATGCCCAATTCATTGCTAACATTTTGATTGAAGCAATCGAATCGGTGGGCTCTCAAAACGTTGTCCAAGTCATAACAGACAATGCCAAAACTGTAGAGCAACGGGGATGTTGGTGGAGGTGAGGTACGGGCATATATTTGGGACACCTTGTGCAGTCCATTCACTCAACTTAATGCTGCAAAAGTTGGGGAATCGAATTTATTGGATAAAAAAAATTTAAGCCGAGGCTGAAGACATTCAAATGTTTGTGACAAACCATCACATCTCACAAGCTATCTTCAAGCAATTCTCAAAATTGGAGGTGTTAAAGGTAACAATTTTTTATGATTATGTTTTAGTTTAGTTTGTTTTAAATTTTGAAAACATTTTTGTTTTGTTGTTTTATTTTTTTTTATTTTACTAGGTTCCTGAGACTCGATTTGCCTTGCATACAATCGTCTTGAGGCTACTTGTGCAAGTGCGAGAGGCATTGCAAAATATGGTTATTAGTAACCTTTGGAGTATATGTCGGCAGTCAAACACTGAGAGGGCACAAAAAATAAATATGTTGATCCTCAATGATGATTGGTGGGGTCGTGTTGATTACTTGCTCAGTTGCACTAAGCCTATCATAAGCATGATCCAATTCGTAGACATGGATCAGCCATGTTTACGAGAGGTATATGATGGGATCGACTCAATGATTGAGAAGATCAAAACCATCATCAATGCAAAAGAGCAAGATCTTCATGAGACATGTTTCAAACAAGTGCAGTCATTTCTAATTGAACGGTGAAACAAAATGACAACTCCATTGCATCTCCTTGCCTTCGCATTGAGTCCCAACTTTTATAGCAATGAAATCCTTTCTTTGCCCAGTAGATTGACACCATATAGAGATATTGAAGTTACTGAAGGGTACAAGGCAGCATTCAAAAAGCTCTTTCCCGATCCTGAGATTGAGGACATAGTTTCAGCTGAGTTCGCAGACTTCATTTCCTCTATAGGGCATAGCCTTAGCACTTGTCATGACAAACACAAGAAGGATGCCCATATGTGGTGTTATTTGCATGGGCAAACAACCCCAACCTTGCAATCTATTGCAATCAAAATATTATCACAGGTCTGATTTTAAATTTTAAAATTTATATTTATATTTTCTAAATTTTGAACTCTATTTTTATAGGTATAATTTCAATTTTTTATTTTTGCATTGGTTTTGAAAAAATTTCACTTATGATTTTCTTAATAGGTTGCGAGTCCGTCTTCATCCGAGCGGAATTGGAGTACATACTCCTTTATCCACTCGCAGAAGTGCAACAAGCTTGCAGCAAAAAAGGTTGAGGAGTTGGTCTACGTGCATTCCAACTTGCGCCTGTTATCGCCTATGCAATAAGACTACGAGGAAGGGCCAACAAAGCATTGTGATGTTAGAGCAGAAGATGTTGATTTAGATGTTTCCCACTCCCATCATTTATTACTTGACATAGAGGCTTTGGCTTCGCCAAGCCAACCGAGTGGTATTGGTGCTAGTGCCAATGCCAGTGCCAATGGGAGTGCTAGTGCTAGTACTAGTGTTAGTATTACTACTACTGCTTGGGGTTCTAATGAACCACAAGTTGATGTTGATGCTTCCGATGAAGACATTGAAGAGGAATATTAAAATATTTGATATTTGAATATGTGATAGTGTTGATGTGATTCATTAGAAATTTTGGCAACCCAATTATGATAGTGTTTGTATCAATGTGAAATGCTAAGCAAATGTTGAATTAGTAAATTAATTATTAATTTTTGTACCGCCGAACCCAAAGCGAACCCAAAGCAAAAAAAAATGTGTTGTACCGACGAACCGGGTTCTTCGAGCCCAAACCCGAACCCAAAATGAACCGGTAACTTAGCCTAAAAACAATAGGCTATCAATCTTTGACACACCAAAGTGTACCCTATCTAAATTTTAGTTCTTCTATAAGGGTGAGTCGATTCAGATGACCACTACTTATACCTACTTGGGGGTTCAGTTTACAAGTCCTTCCCTTAATCTTTGTCTAGCTTCACAGTCATGGCTTTGCAAGGAATACGAATCTCTCTCAATCATGGAATGCCAATATTTTTGACAACACTTCCAAAACATACCTACAAAAATGCACCTATTTGATAGCATCAGCAAACCCACAATTCTTTATGGATCTAAGATTTGGGATCCAAGTCAAAAGTAAGGTTCATAGTTCCTTGATAATGGTTTTCAAGTGTTTATTCAAAAAATAATAATTACACACACGTATGAAACTAATGTTCTACAAATCACCAAAAGACATCGAAATCACGAATTATTCAGCCTTGGCAATTTTTATTTTAAAAATAGGAAAAATTCGTAAAAGTTTTTAAAAATTTGGGAACTTTGGCAAATGTTTCAGAACATCAGAAAAATATGGGATTTTTGCAAAATATAAAGAAAAAATTTATGTTTAAAATGTTGTAAGTTCCCTTTTTAGCTTTCATTTTTAAAATGTTGTCAATTCTTTCCCCAAAAATTGTTCATCTACTATTTTCCAAGCCTCGTCAATGAAATGCAAATCATGATTTTCCAACTTTGCATGGAAACTGTATAAGAAGCAAAATGAGGCCCTTCAAGATTGCTAATTCTAGAAGAAGCGATCTCTAATCTATCTTTCTTTTTAAACACTAAAACACAGCCATGGAAGCAGCGGCATCGAAGGCTCCACTGGGTTCTCCTGGCAGAGTGCCCTAGTGAATTACCTCCAAGTCTTTTGATGTCACCACTACAGATATTTTATTCAATCACACACTTTTCTTAAAATGGTTAGATATACCACATTCTAAACAATTCTTTGTTAAGTAAGAGTCACTTAATAGGCCCTCTGCTAATGAGAGTTTGTTTTTCTTAGTGTAAGGAGACAGTCCCAGAACCATGTGGATTCCTGCTTGTGATCTTCTCAGCAGGAAGATGTACTGAAACGTCTCCTTGACTGTCATCAATAACATTCCGTAACATGGTGTCAACAAACTGCTGATTCTCAACACTTCTTTTGAATTTTTACATTTTGAACATTCAAACTCTTATTTATGAAATTACTGATTAGAATCTCTGTTTCTTGTTGTACTTCATGAACTGGTCACATTGGCAAATTCTTAATGTCTTTGGGCTCCAAGATGTCTTGAAATGTATTTGCTAAGATGTTTACTGAAATCAATTCACCACCTCTAAACTAGAACCCCCTTCATGGATAAGCCAATTCTTGAATGCAATTCAAATTTTTCATAACATACAAACTAACACACAGATCGCTGACACTTGATTAACATGATAAGGAATGCAATAATTTTGATCACACAAATGATACCACCATCCCTTTTGAATTTTTTGGATTTTAAACTTTAGTTGGAACATTTGTTTGTACTCATATTTTTGTCATAGCAGCAAAAGCTCACTTGCAGTTTTTGTTTCCACATCAGCAAATTTTTTTATATGTTTTGTCCCTTTCCCAGGAAGCAACTGGCCACCAGGAACCCAATTCCCATAATGCATAAGGAAGATTTCAAATGACATTCAAAGTTCATTCAGAAAACAAGGAATGCCCTGTACCCCAGTTTTGGGCCTACCCCTTCAGCACCTCAGACATTGAGTGCACTTCCTATTGATTTCATGAAACATTTTGGTTAGCACATTGATATACCTTATATATTGGAGGGACGCACGTGTTTGACATAAGTTATGTGATGATAATCAATTTATTATGTGGTGGGAACATTATTTATGCAACCGTTATGATATGGACTTATGATTAAGATATTTTTTTATTAATGATTAACAGATGAATTAATTATGTTACCTACACTAAATTTGTCATTAGTCTTATTGAATAAATGTGATTAACATAGACCTTAGAAGAGTGTGTGAATGAATTTAATGTGGACTAAATATTTCAGCTTCTTAATATTGAATTTTTATAAAGGTATATTGAAAGATTATATGATTACATGTTTTTCCTTGTGCTTAATTTAATTAGTCATGTGTTGATTTACTTTAGAAGAATAGTTCACTTGAACACGATGAAATATATATTATGCTTGGAATGTTGACATTTAATGTGGAAGACAAATTAAATTCAAGTCTCCCTCAGACATAAATGACCATAGAGGGAACATCCCACTTAATCTGGAGTATAAGCCATGTCACAGAATGGTATATCAAGCTAAATAGATACTGTCAAGTGTGAAATTTTGAGTGGTTAAAAGTTCCCCCAAACAAAACCAAAACAAGAGAAGATTATAGAAGAGACAGACTCCCAAACAGAAACATGCCATTGTTGGAGGAATAGACTTCCCCAAAAAAAGAATTAGCTTAAAAAGCAGAATGAGAGGGAAAACCCACCCATTCTAGCTTTGGCAATTCTTGGAGCAAACCTTGCATGAAGCTGGAGAATTCAGGAGCAAGGGAAATTCTACAACAATATCCCAGTTCAATTTCTAAGGGCAGACCCAGGTAAATTCCCCTGGCAAAATTAGGTACATTTGGTTATAGAATTAGTCAAATGCAACCAAACCTAAGATGGAATAAATAGAACCCCTAAAATGCAACATAGATCTAGTTCTTTAGCTAAAAAATTAGGTTCAACTGGGATCTGCATAGATAGTTCAAAATAGGGAAGGACTTCAGTAGTTGCTGCCACAGTCAAATGCTAAGTGTTCCTTCTGCCAAATGTAGTGGATTTTTGGTAAATCTGCCACACTTGGCAGAGGTTATGAGATCAAATTGCATTGAGATATGCTTAAAATAGTTGAACCTATGTAGAGTTGTTATCCCTACGTTCACCACAGCAAAATAATTTAATCAGAGTTATACATTGAATTAAAGGAAAATCAACCTACTCAACACTATTGAGGGTTTATTCCTTTTTAGGAATTCTTAGTGGAATTTATTAATGATAATGAGTTGTACCTCACTAGTAGAATTCAATGGTCATATTACACCAAATTGACTGGAATAAGGCCCTGTTGTCACATTTTGCACGGGGTGCAATGTTTTCAAGTTTGTAACAAGTGCTGCTCTTCTTTTTCCCTCTTCCTCTATTTTCCTTTCTTCTGCTCTCCCTTCCTCTTTCTTTCCCGCATTCTCTTTCTTTCCCCTTTCTCGGAGCCCCTCAGATGATTTTCAAACTTTCCAGCAAGTTACCTGAAAAATGGCTAAGTGTTGGTGCGAGTTCGCACTTCGCCCGCCTGGGTGCGAGTTCGCACTTCGCCCGCTTTGGTGCGAGTCGCACTTCGCCCGCTTTGGTGCGAGTGCGCACTTCGCCCTCTTCCCGGGCGCACCTTGTAACTGGCAGGCTGGCAAGCCGACAAGAAAGTGTTAAGTGCCGGAGCAAAGTCCGTACGGCGGCAGACACCAGTTCTCACCTGTGCGCAGTCCGACTTCGCAGCGAAGTCGGGATGCGCCTTGACAGGTGCGCAGTGGGGAAACAAACCCAGAATTTGACCAAGGCATGAAGGCCTTCCCGACTGCGCTGTTTTCTGCCCGCGCAACCCGAGACGCTCTGATCCCAAGCGAAGTTGGACAAACTGCCTTCCAAGGCAGACACGTGTCACACAGCATCATCCATCATCTGACAAGTGTCCAACTTCGGGATTTGAGCCAAGACGTGCCGAGCAAAAGGACGAGCATGGGCTGCACTACCTGTGCCAGTAGCCTCATTCAAAGCCGATTCGAGGTTCTACCCGCTCCAGCCTACCCGCATCCCCGCCGAGAAGAAGTTCTCGCCCAACACACCGCCACGTAGCCGTCCAGCCTTCCAGAAGACCATGCCGCGGGTACATCCGGTCCGACAAAAGGTCAGCATTTGCAGCCTCCTTCGCCGCTTTTGTCGCCTTATGTTTGATCGGGACCTTGTGCCCATTAATGTAACGGGAGGGACTCGGGCTATAAAAACCCACCATGAATTCATTGTAAAGGGTGGAAGGGGAATGTCCGTTAGGGAACCACCGTGCCCATTGTAACCGTGCTTCGTTTATAAATATAAATTGTATGCCCGGTCTCGTTCTCGTCGCTTCTATTTTTTATGCCGCCTTTCATTATATATATGCTTAACGCTAACCTGTGTCACGGCTCGTTGATTCACTTCAGCATTTGGTGATCAGGTGCCTTTAGCATTGCTTGTCTGAGCACTTTCTGTATTTAATAGTTTAAAGGATACATAGAATAGATGTGGTAGCAGTTCCATCGCCTGTGTGTTACGTTGTCGTCCGTATCCGGTGATTGATGCGCTGCCGCATCGTTAGTTCCTTGTAGGGAATGTCCGTTAGGGAGCCATTGTAGTCGTGCAGGTTAAAATCACTCGCATGACACATATACCTGGCTCTGATATCTCTAGGTTGCTTTCTACTCATGTTAGAGTACGTATCTGGTGATTGATGCATTGCCGTGTCGTTAGTTCTCCTTGTAGGGAGAATGTTTGCTAGGGGATCATTGTAGCCGTGCATACACCGCTTAGGTATACGGAAGTACACATAGATTTTGCAGCTCTTAGTCATGCTTTGTGTTTATAATGCAAGAAGTAGCGGTAATTGGTGTGTTCCCGCACCGTTAGTTCCCCCCACCAACCTCCACGTATATTTGTAAATTCCTTTCCGTTCATTTATCTCTTTCCTGCACTCTTAGCTTAAATCGGAAAACCCCCAAAAGGAGCCGGCCTTCTCCGGAGATTGGCACGGAAGGCATCTCTTCCTTCCGGCCTTTCATGCTGGTGGGCGAATCTGGGCGCATTAACCCCAAATCCTTTCCTCATGGCAGATTCGTAACCAACAGTTTCTCTGGCACGCCCGGTGGGACACGGGTCCCACATTTGACGAGAGATTTTCTCGATCAGTCTCCACCCGGCGCTGACAGTGGTTCCTGAGCACCCGGTGAGACAAGGAAGTTTCTCACCCCCGACAGAATTGAAGCACCGGTGTTCGCTTCATTGCTGTTCCAAATCTGAACACCTGGCGACTCTGCACGAACAAATCCTCTGAGTCCGAAAGACCGGTCCCAAGGACCTTCATGCACACAAGAAGGTGGCAAGCAAGGGATCCGAGAAGCCCGCCCGAGTTCTACGAACCGGACATCAACGCCGAGGCGAAGTTCCCAGCCGGGCCGATCCGCGAGCTCGTGTCGACGAAGCCGAGGCCGAAATCCAAGAAGAGGCCGAAGCTGAAGTCGGCGGAGCTGAGTACGAAATAGAAGAGGCCGAGGAAGAAGAAGATCCCGCATCCTCGGAAAGTACCGACACCGAGTACACAACCGACGGAGGAGAAGAAGAAGAAATGGCTGCCCAACAGCAAAATGACGATGATCTCTTCCCGGCGGTGGACTCTACGGGGCCCTTGGCCCTGGTCGGACAGCAAGCTGTGCCCCCCGCTGCTTTAAAGTCTATTCCCACATACGACGGCTACGGTAAGACGGCGTACGAGCACATCCAGGACATCCTTGCCCTGGCCGCATTGCATACTATTACCGATGAGAGTGTGAAGACCCGTCGCTGGCCCTTTCCCCGAGGGGAAAGCTTCTCTACCGGTGGAGATCGCCGCCGTAGGGATCCATCACAGTGGTGGCCCCAGCCTCGCCGGGAGGCTCGTGAAAGGATGCAACGAGTCTGCTGACCCTACTTCTCTACTGCATCAGTTCCAAGCTATCCAAAGACATCCTCAAGAGGAGGTGTCTGATTTTAACATCAGGTTTGCGAGATCCTGGAAACGGGTACCTCGCGAACTTCGGCCTTCAGCCGGCATGGCTGCTCACTACTATCTGGAGATCCTTCAACTCGTACATATGCTCGTCGCTCGAAGATCGCCGTAATAGATGAGTTTCCTGCGCTGTACGAGGCTGCCCAGCAAGCTGAAGCTGACATTATTTCCATCGGCAGACTCCCGTCCAGGGTGCAGGAACCCATTCATCCCGACTTTCCTGCATCCCAAGCATCCTCTCCGCTTCGGCGGTTCGCCGTCCACATCGTGGCAAGCAACCCCAGCAGAAGGGAATCCAGGCGCCGGTCGTAACTCCTTACGGCCCGCCTCAATTGCATTACCCTCACCCGCCTCCTCCCGCTCCGCATTTTCCAAAGCACTTCCCGCTCCCCCGCAAGACGCACCTTATTCTAACCCTCCTCCATTAGCCGCACCGCCTCCGCCGGCACAGATTGCCGCCTCCCGACAGCAGCATTCAGAACACATTCTACAGGAGGTGCGGGCTTTGGCCTCGGGATACCATGCCATGTCCAACGACATGACCGCTATGAAGAAGAAGCAGGCCCAGATGGACCTCGCTCCTAGGAGGCCATATGCGCCACCCGCGCTGACAAAAGACAAAGCCCCGGAACACCAGCCGCAGAGGCGTCCGCCTCCGAGAAATGCTGCTATAGAAGACCCGCCTGGTCCTCCCGACCAGAGTTAACCGGTGCACTACGTGCAATGACCCGCATTCGGAGGAAGACCGCACTTCGCACCAAAGACTACATCCAGCACCTTAGCGGCAGCGCCATAGAGGACGATGAACTGTACATGATCTTGGACGGCGAAGCTAACTTTGCCCTCCCAGAGGAGAATCTAGTGCCGCCTGCCAAGGAAGAAAAGAAGGCTGCGGATGCGGCCAAGCCTTTGCAAGTTTACGCAAGAAGAGAAAAACCGCAGCCCGGAGGGCTGCCACCATACAAGCGGCTGTGGCCCTACACAGCCCAGAAGAAGGCATCCAAAGATAAAGCTCCAGCCAAGCCTTCTCCGGCGAAGGCCGCCACTGCTCCACCCAAACCTCCAAAGAAAGGCCCCAACTCCGGCTAAAGCTCCCGTACTCTCACCTCCACTGAAACCAAAGAACAAGCCCAGGAGAAGTCAAGTACCCGTCTCTGACCAAGAGACAGCGAGTTGAGGCCACCCAGCAGTATCGGACGAAGTATGAGCCGGCAAAACAAGCAGAAGGAGCTAGTACCTCGGGCTACAACATTGTAGACGAGTTGAAAAGAACACCTGCTAGAATCAGCATGTATGATGCTCTTCTGCTCCCAGGCCAGGTGGATCTGCTGCAAGAATCCCTGAAGAACATGAAGAACGGCAAGCGATACAGCCCCGCTGTCCCGGTTCAACCTTTGACAGTCTCAGCCACCGGGAAGAACAGACCGCCACCCTTTTATCTGTCTTTACGGATGCAAGGGCACATAGTTCACAACTGCATGGTGGATTCTGGTGCTTCCTCGACTGTGATGCCAAAGGCCGTCTGTGACGAGATCGGGATGGAATACACACGAAGCAGCCCAAGGCGTGCCGCAATTAGACGGCACCCCTGTTAAGACAAGCTTGGTGTCATAAAGGACATCCCTATCCGACTGCACAAGGCCCTCGACATCGTGGTCATCCAAGAGGTCGTGGTTGTTGACCTGGAACCTTACTTCGGCATGTGTCTCTCTCGGGAGTTCACTGCGAAGTTGGGCGGGTACCTGTCTCTAGACTACTCACACATGGAAGTGCCCTTCAAAGGAAGGAGACTGAAAATTTTTAATGAGAAGCCTTCCACCTTCCTAGTAGACAAGATACCCGGAGGAGAGATGGACTGCATGGTCCAGTTGTCAGAGGAAGAGCTGGTGACAGTGGAGCTGACTGAGCAAGCCTTCGAAGTGCTACAGCTTGAAGATGAGTTCTCGTTGCGGGACTTCAATGCCGTAATCGGGACAGAGCAGGGCTGTTACTCCATTGTACAGCCCGAGAGGCTTGACATGTCAGCTGCGAAGGAAGTAGGACCTGCACCCGAGAAGCTGTGGAAGCTTTTCTTTGACGGCGCGCGATGCAAGAATGGCGCCGGTGCAGGGGTACTTCTGGTTTCTCCAACCGGAATCCAGAAAGACTATACCTACAGCATTGGCCTGGAGCTGCACTAACAACTCGGCGGAATACGAAGCCCCGTGCTTGGGTTTGCGAAAGGCGGAGAGGCTCGGAATCAAACACCCGCAGATTTTCGGAGATTCGGAGCTGGTGTGTCACCAAGTTACGAAGAAGTGCGCATCCAAGCAACACTATCTTAGAGCGCACCGCAACCAGGTGTGGGACCTGATGGAGTCATTCGATTCATTGAATGTCAAAGCAATATCGCGTGAGAAAAACAAGCACGCTGATATTCTGGCGTCTATTGGAGCCAGGTACGTTCCGGCCGAAGACGTTGTCCGTAAACCGAAGCCGGTTCGCACTATCTACAGTGCCTTCACGTGCTCGATAAGGACACCCACCGGGCAGTGTTCGGGCCAGGACGAGGAGATCGTCACATTCCTGGTTAACGAAGTGTGTGTAATCGAAGGTAGAGACCCTGATGACGAGCAATATGAGGGGTTGATACAGTTACGGAATAATCATGTCCCAAAAGGACTGATTACATTAGAGAGTCTCTTTGATCAGAATGACAGAGCAATATCCCACAGGATCAAAGTAGACCCGAGGCAGTATGCCGACCTGGAACTTGAACCTGGTAAAACTATCAAGGTCGGAACAGACTGCACGTCGGAGGAACTTGAGCAGATCAGATCACTGTGCCAGGAGTTCCCCGACATCGTGGCCTGGTGCTACGAGGATTTGAGGGGGTATGACAGAACTGTCATCCAGCATACCATTGAGCTAGAGGATGGCGCCAAGCCATTCCGACAGAAGCAGAGGGCCGTGAATCCGAAGATTGAGGCCATGATGAAGGCCGAGCTCTTGAAGATGCTGGAGGCCAAGATCATCTACCCCATCAAACATTCATCCTGGGTCGCGAATTTGGTGCCCGTGAGGAAAAAGAATGGCGACATTCGTCTCTGTGTCGACTTCATAAACCTAAATCAGGCTTCCCTCAGGGACCACTATCCGCTTCCCCAAATCGACCGTATTCTACATATCGTTGCTGGAGCCCGGAGATTTTCACTTTTAGATGGATTTTCCGGCTACAACCATATTTGGGTCAAAGACGAGGACCAGCATAAGACGGCGTTTACCACCAAGTGGGGGACGTTCGCCTATCGCCGCATGCCGTTTGGCTTATCCAATGCCGGTGCCACATTCCAAAGGGCCATGGACCCGGCCTTCCGAGAGCCGCTCAATAAGATTATTGTCATCTACCTTGATGACATGACTGTTTTCTCTCACCAACGAGGAGATCATGTCTCGCACCTACGGCAAATATTTGAGAGGTGTCGAGAGTTCGGCATTTCTATAAACCCGAAGAAGTCTGTCTTCGCGGTAAAGGAAGGAAAGCTGCTGGGACATGTCATCTCCGAGGAAGGCCTCGCCATTGACCCTGACAGAGCAGAAGCCCTCGTTCGCTTGCCAGCCCCCATTGATAAAAAAGGGCTGCAGTCCTTCTTCGGTCAGATTAACTTCGTGCGGAAGTTCATTCCGGACTTCGCACAGGTGATCAAGCCTATGGCCGAACTGCTGAAAAAAGATACAAATTATGAATGGACTGATGAGAGAGAGCAAGCCTTCGAGGAAATCAAGGCTCGAATTGCGCAAGCTCCGGTGTTGACAAACCCGGACTACTCCAAGGACTTCATCCTGTATGCGATGGGAGAACCCGAAAGTTACGCTGCAGTCCTAACTCAGAAGGGAGACGATGGTGAGGAGCGCCCCATAGCGTTCCCGAGCCAAGTGATTCTGCCACATGAAGAAAAGTACAATTTTATAGAGCGGCAGGTTCATGCTGTTATGAAGTCCCTTCGGAAGTTCAGGCATTTTGTCTCCCAGAGCAAGACCACCGTCTTTGTGATTCACCCGGATGTTCGAAGCTTCATCACTCAAGGAGAACCGGGCCACAAGAGAGCGGGATGGATTGCCAAGATCCAGGAGTTTGACATTGAAGTGCGGCCCACCAAGCTTATCGTAGGCCGAGCCTTGTGTCGTGAATTGGCCCGAAGCGCCGTAGCCGGCATCTCCGCCTCGTAAGTGGGAGGACACAACGACACGCATCTACCTAGCCAACTCCTTATCGGAGGGGGAGTGATTGGACAGATGAACCGGTGAGATACTTCGCACCGGAAGATGTCCCGATCACCCGAACGCCTCACAACGAAGGAGATTTCGGCTAGGTGCACTTAAGTACACTCTTCGCCCCGAGGGGCTTTACTTCAAAAACATCGACGGCATCCCGTTGCGGTGCGTCATGAAATCTGACCAGCCTAGGGTCCTCGGAGATTTTCATTCCGGGATGCCTGGGGGTCACCATTCTTCAAGGCCAACGGCCTTAAAAATAATCAGAGCTGGGTACTATTGGCCCACTCTATTCGCAGACGCTCATGCGGTCTGCTCTAAATGTGATCAATGCCAGAGGTTTGCTGGCCGAAACAGAAAAGCACCCCCGCCCCTTCAACCGATTCAAAGCCGAGACTCCGTTCCAAAGAATGGGGTCTAGACTTCATTGGGGTGATTTCTCCTAACTCCTCTCGCCGGACACAAGTTTATTCTTACACCCACCGACTATTTTACACGGTGGGCGTAGGCAATCCCGACCAAGAACGCAAACCAAGAAACGGTCATCAGGTTCATTGAGAGTCTGATTACTCGCTTCGGGGTTCCGTAGTCAATTGTGACAGACAACGGTCCGGGATTTGTAGGCGCTGTACTCACGGAGTACACCGGCGGACTTGGCATCTATCACAAGATGTCTTCTAATTACTACCCGCAGGGGAACGGCCTTGCCGAGTCTACTAACAAGAACCTCCTGAAAATCATCCGGAGGACCATTGAAAGAAACAAGCGGACTTGGCACTTACTCCTGAACCGGCGCTGTGGGCGGACAGAGTTGCGTTCAAGAAATCCATCAGAACGTCCCCTATGCGCTCGTCTATGGCAAAGAGGCTGTCATGCCATCACACATCGAGATCCCTGCCCTATGGATGTTGGACGAAGACAGGAGCAGCGGAGACCCGGTGGATGACAGACTGTGCCAACTCCTGCAGTTGGAAGAAGACAGAGAAAGTGCATACCAGGCCTTCACTGATCACATTGCAGCCACTCAAGGCTGGTTTGCCAAAGGCACCACTGCCCGAGTTTTCGAAATCGGGGACCTGGTGCTGAAGTGGGACTCATATAAAGCAAAGCCGGGTAATCACGGGAAGTTTGATGCCCTCTGGGAGGGCCCTTATCAGATTGCCCGGTGAACCAGCTTAATGCCTACGTACTTCGGGATATGGAGGGTCGCCTCCGCCTATCCCCGTCAACGGGTTCCACTTAAAACTTTACCGCCGTCGAAGGTGCCCGAGTGGCCCTTCTTTGTAAAAATTTCCCTTATGCATTTTCATTTCCCAACATGTACAGTTTCCAGCTTTCAGCTTTTAATTGTTTTTTTCATTTTTTGAGCTTAAAATACGGCATGGGAGAGAAAGACAGACTTCGCAACGAAGTCTGTCGTCGCCCCTCAGGAGGGGCGAAGTTCGGCGGCAGGGTAAAGGAAAGCAAAGAAAAAGGCTAAAAAAATGTCTAAGTGTTGGCCGAAGCCCGACTTCGCAGCGAAGTCGGGCTGCGCGCCAGCCAAGTGCGAAGCTTGAACAAAGAAAGAAGGCTGCAAAGCACAAAGGAGAGCGGACTGCGCCCAACTTTGGGCGAAGTCCGACTTCGCACGCGAAGTCCGACTTCGGCCGGCTTGCGTGCGAAGTTCGAATCGCGCACAACCTCCGCAGTGCAAGTTCGAACTTCGCCCGAACTTCGGGCAAAGTCCGAACCCGCTTCAATGTCGCGCTGCGCAGCTCGTACTGTTCGGTCTAAAGGAGCAGTAAAATGCTAAGTGTTCGCCTCCTCCAAAGGTTGCAAAGGACCCAGCACTGCGCTCAACCCTTGGGCGCGGCAAGAAAGAAGAAAAGAAAAAAGGAACAGTTCAACGCGCACTTCGCGCGAAGTTCGAACTTCGCCGGCGAAGTCGGATCGCGCCCAACCTTGGGCGAAGTCCGACTACGCCTCGTTTTCTGGGCCAGCTTGGACAAAGGTTTCAAAAATAAATAAAATATTCAAAAGGTCCTAAGTCGGGCCCAAGGCGCATTGTAACCGTTCTAAAGTGGGTTTCCGCACCAAGGGTTCTGTCTTGAGCAATGTGCCCGGATGGTGGCAGTGACGTCAGCCATGGCGCAGTGTCCAAAGTAAAATTAATGATTGCACGTTCCTCAACGAAAAGTGCAAGCAAAAGAACATGGCACGGCAGCCGGAGCACCCTTTTTCCAAACATTCTCCCGCGCAGCCCACCCAAGAAGCATAACTCAGCCGACCTACCCCCTCCGCGCGGCATTAATGGCGCCGTCTTTATCTAGAAAAGGGGGTCGATGCATTCAAACATGCCGATCGCGCAGATTATTCCTTAAACCGTGCAGATTTTTCCCGTGACAATAAATCTTCGCGTAGCGCCCGAACTTGTAATTATTGCTGATTCGGAGAGATGGACAGAGGAAAGATGCCGTGTCGCCGCAATCCAGCGAAGGGAGCGAGCACAAGGATTTACCACGGCCGGTGTTTTCTAAGTGAAACACCGCCAAAGCCAAAGTCAAAGTCCCGGTCTAAAAAAGTACAACATGGGCAAGCCCCACCACCTCCGTTAAATTACTTGGCGGGATACGTGGACGGCTCGTTTTCTATGAGCCTGACTAAGCTGCGGGCAAATGTGGAGAGTCGGCCGACAAGGTTTCGCCCTCTCATCATTTCGGAGCGGCGTACAAATCCAACCTTTTCGGATTCTTGTGCCCTCCTCGTCCATCAATGCCCGGAACCGGTAGACATCATTGTCGACACTACGGCACTCGCTACTCCGGCAAATTTGCAGCTCCAGCGGCAAACCCTTGTTCACGCTGCGCAGGGAGACTGTCCAACCAGCTTTCGCCCTGTGGTTGGAGTATGACTCCAGCACAATTCTCAGGAAGATAAATTTGGGCGAGCAAGCGGGACGTTTCACGCAAACAAAAAGGATGAGGGATTTCCTCAATTCAAAGCTGAACGCCCCTCTTGCACCGGACAAGGCCAACCGGCCCCATGCCCTTGGCAGGTTTCGTAGCAAATATCTATATACCATCTTGGCATGGATTCTCGGCTGCGACTCCGATGAGCCGGTACAACCATACTCACTAGCGCCGCGTAATGTCTCCTATGCGGAGAATCCTACGAACCAGCGGCGCAGAGAAGTGGAAAGCGCCCCATCTTTTTCGACTGGGCAGACTGGTCGGCTTACGCCATCCACTCCAGCCTAGTCAAGATCCAGAAGAAGCAATCCACAGATTTTCGTTTCAGTTTCGTTCTAGCCTGGCTTTGTTTGTACCATTTGCACTCCCGGATGCCTATCCCGAACCTGAAGAAGGTCAACGAGAAGGGAGAGCCACAGCCCGTCTATAACTGGACGGATGACCTATACCGGAAAGGGTCCTACTACAAGTTCAACTTCAACTTTCTGGGATTGGTCATGTCAGTCTTCAGCGAAAGCGAAATTCCCCGTCCCCCGAGAGAAATGACGAGCGCTTTGCTAAATCAAAAGCTCGGGGACGTTTTCAGGCTGACGCAGGGAATTGTGGTCAGAATCTACGGATTCAAGGGCAAACCCCATTTGCTGCCCTACTGGTGCTCGGAGCATCTGTTCGGGATGGAGGTTGCCCGGCAAATGGACTATGTTGAAGAGGAGTTCGGCCTAGGAAAGAAGAGAGGACAGATTTTTCAATATCCTCTTTCCCGGGCAAATGTTGAGATTTTTGAGGTAGGACAGCATGTCTACCTAGAGCAAGAGTTTTCCCGGATCGGCCTGGTTCTGTTGCCGCAGCGTTGGAAGTACGACCCGTATGGGATAAGGGGAAAGTTTACACATCTCTGCCCCCGAGCAGATATAACTGAAGATAAGTGCGATGTGGTCCATGTGGACCTTGACTGGGGAATTGAATTGATGGAAGCTTCTCCTCCCCGGCAGGATTTTTACCGCGAGGAGGTGACATATGACCCCAAGCGAAACCCGGACCACCAGCTCTCATCTCCGTGGTTTAGAAAATTTCTATCCAAGATAGCAGGCCTTAACTGGTCTAAAGAAAAGATTACTGAATGCTGGAAGATGAGATGCCGCACGCAACACGACAAATCCACCAGAAGAAACCTGGCCGTAGATGACGACTTTTCGGTTCTCTATGACCAAGGATCATGACAGCTGGCGGCCGTTCGCATATCAAGGTTACGTTCCCCGAGGCCCCTTTGAGGATTATAAAGGAGGGTCTTCCTCCCAACAGTTGTACACTTCGGCAACTGCCAGCGTGGGCCCAGCAGACATCCAGGTCGAACCAATGCAGCCCGTGGCTTCCAAGGCGGCGCCTGAGAAGGCGAAGAAATTAGTCAAGGCAACGCCCGAGGCAATCCCTCAGGCACGAAAGACGCCGCCGCCGCCAGAGGGCAGACCGGTTGCGGCAGACCTCTGCAAGTCAAACCCCGGTACAAGTTTACCGTGGGAGCATCGCCGCCTGCCGCACCTGCTTCATCTCCTTCCCCGGATCCGACCATTGTTCCAGAAGAAAAGAAAAGGAAGAGAGTGGAGAAGATCAGGCGACCTAGCCTGATAGTGCAGCAGCCAGTCGCAGAACCGCAGCCGCGTCCTGCCGCCGCAGAGACAGTTTCTCTGGGCAGTCCCAAGCCACCCGCCGGAACCAAAAGCGCAGACATCCATCCAAAGCATCGGCTCAGGCGGAGCCCGCAGGTACGTTTGCTGCCCCTGTCTCTTTGGTCTCATCCAGTCCTACTCCTACCCCGTCTCCCGCTCAATCCGAGCAAGCCATGGCCGCATCATCCTCCCCGTCTCCACACCCTTCTAGCGGCCCCCATTCTTTTGATCGGCTTGCTCGTAACCCCAATGTTTCTCTATCTCTGAGCCAAACTCCAAACCCTTCGCCTGAAGCGAGTGCTGAAGCCGTTCATTCACCGTCACATCCACCATCTCAGCCGCTTCAAACCCTTGCAGCATCGCCCGCCCCCATCTCCATTTCCCGGTCGCCCCCGTAAGCGGCCGATCCTTCCAAGGTCCATCCGGTTCCTCCTGATCCCATTCCCGCAGGAGAGACGTCTCAGCAGAACCCTAGGCTGGGGGAACCAGACTTCATGGACGACCTCCAGAATACGAACGACTTGCCCTTGGCAACGAGAGCTGTAGCATATTCTGTCTCTTTCCTCCGTAACCCGAAACGGAGGAGACCTGAAGAGATAGCCGCCCCGGAAAGCGCGCCAAGTACAATTTCGAGAGGAGAGTGCTTACAACGGAGAAGATAATCCCAAAAGTGAAGAAGCCTCTCCGGGAAATGACCAGGGCGGACTACGAGCTCCAGACAAAGGAGAAGAGCTTTGACGACATCAACAAGCAATACGAGATTCAGTCGATCATGCGCAAAGCTGATAATCTCTTTGTCAAAAGTCTGGAGGAGCAGGAAGAGCTTTTCGGGTTGCAAGACAAGACAAGACAGCTTGAAGAGGACCTGTCCAGGTCCACTGAGCAGCTGGAAGCGGCGCGGCAAGAAATAGATGAACTCAAAGCCCAGCTGGCCGCTTCCCAGAGAACAAAGCCGCAACCGAAAAGCAGGCAGCCTTGGAGCAGATTTCCCAGCTCCAAGAGTCTTTGAAGCAGGCGCAGTCGCAACTTGCAGAGAGAACATCTCAAGCGACGGTCTTTTCGAAGAAGAAAGTTAAGGAGATGCAGGCTGGTTTGCTGCAGGAATGCAGGCCCCACACCTATAAGGCGATGGCAGTTCTGGATTTCGCATCCATAATTCAAGAAGTTTCTGCCCAGGGAAAGCCTGTGGTAGAGGAGGCCGAACGTCGAGCGAAGCAATGGCTGGACCTGGCGATAAATCTTCAGGAGCGCGAGCGCGATGGCCTCCAATTTTCCCCCGTGTCCTCATTCGCTGCAGAATGGGCAGATGCAAGGGTAACCTTGCATAAATATTTCAAAAAATTAGAAGAGGTGAGAGTGGCCAGACGAATGCTAGATGCATTCGAACATGAAAGAGACATCTGTATGGCCCCCTTTCGCGCTCTTTCTGAACTAGGGTGCCCAGGTTTTGTTGAGAATGGCGAGCTTCTCACCCTAGATCAAGTGAAAAGGAATTGGCAGTCCTTTGAAGCAGATACAGCTGAAATTGATAGCTGGACTGAGCCAATTCAGGAAAGTCAGGTCACTCAGATGGTGTCCAAATATTGCAAGATCAGCTCCTACTTCCAGGAGCTAGAAAAAAGATACCACACCATCGACCTGCACGCGGTCGCTGCTTTCCACGCAGCATTAGAAGAAGTTGCTGACCGCCGGCCGTTCGAGCGTAAGCCCGGCGCCAAGCCCATGCGGCATACACTCGCATCCGCGAGGCGTAAGCAAGAGCCGGAGAGCCTTCGGAAGGTGATTCCGAGGGGGCAACCGACAAAGATGAATCAAGAACAGCTTGCCGCAAGGAGAACAGACTAGAGCAGAAAAGGCGGGGGAGGCAAGCTCCTCTCGCACCCAATGGATGAAGGCATGGATTCTTTGCGCCGAGGCGAGCTCGACACCCCGCGAGCCGCCGTAAATGTTGTCACATTTTGCACGGGGTGCAATGTTTTCAAGTTTGTAACGATGCTTGCTCTTCTTTTTTCCTCTTCCTCTATTTTCCTTTCTTCTCGCTCTCCCTTCCTCTTTCTTTCCCACATTCTCTTTCTTTCCCCTTTCTTGGAGTCCCCGCTTGATTTTCAAACTTTCCAGAAGTTACCCGAAAATGGCTAGTGTTGGTGCGAGTTCGCACTTCGCCCGCTGGTGCGAGTTCGCACTTCGCCTCGCTTTGGTGCGAGTTCGTACTTCGCCCTCTTCCGGGCGCACCTTGTAATCGGCGAGGCCGACAAGAAAGTGTTAATGCCGGAGCAAGTCCGTACGGCGGCAGCACACCGGTCTCACCTGTGCGCAGCCCGACTTCGCCACCGAAGTCGGAGTGCGCCCTTGACAGGTGCGCAGTAGGGAAACAAACCCAGAATTTGACCAAGGCATGAAGGCCTTCCCGACTGCGCTGTTTTCTGCCCGCGCAACCCGAGACGCTCTGATCCCAAGCGAAGTTGGACAAACTGCCTTCCAAGGCAGACACGTGTCACACAGAGCATCATCCATCATCTGACAAGTGTCCAGCTTCGGGATTTGAGCCAATACGTGCCGAGCAAAAGGACGAGCATGGGCTGCACTACCCGCGCCGATGGCCTCATTTAAAGCCGATTGGAGGTTCTACCCGCTCCAGCCTACCCGCATCCCCGCCGAGAAGAAGTTCTCGCCCAACACACCGCCACGTAGCCGTCCAGCCTTCCAGAAGACCATGCCGCGGGTACATCCGGTCCGACAAAAGGTCAGCATTTGCAGCCTCCTTCGCCGCTTTTGTCGCCTTATGTTTGAC
Organism: Wollemia nobilis; assembly: GCA_028583015.1. Taxonomy (NCBI): domain Eukaryota; kingdom Viridiplantae; phylum Streptophyta; class Pinopsida; order Araucariales; family Araucariaceae; genus Wollemia; species Wollemia nobilis. The sequence continues at coordinate 3,348,142 of JAQPPZ010016361.1, forward strand.
CGGGACCTTGTGCCCATTAATGTAACGGGAGGGACTCGGGCTATAAAAACCCACCATGAATTCATTGTAAAGGGTGGAAGGGGAATGTCCGTTAGGGAACCACCGTGCCCATTGTAACCGTGCTTCGTTTATAAATATAAATTGTATGCCCGGTCTCGTTCTCGTCGCTTCTATTTTTTATGCTGCCTTTCATTATATATATGCTTAACGCTAACCTGTGTCACGGCTCGTTGATTCACTTCAGCATTTGGTGATCGGGTGCCTTTAGCATTGCTTGTCTGAGCACTTTCTGTATTTAATAGTTTAAAGGATACATAGAATAGATGTGGTAGCAGTTCCATCGCTGTGTGTTACGTTGTCGTCCGTATCCGGTGATTGATGCGCTGCCGTACTGTTAGTTCCTTGTAGGGAATGTCTGTTAGGGAGCCATTGTAGCTGTGCAGTTAAAATCACTGCATGACACATATACCTGGCTCTGATATCTCTAGGTTGCTTTCTACTCATGTTAGTGTACGTATCTGGTGATTGATGCATTGCCGTGCTGTTAGTTCTCCTTGTAGGGAGAATGTTTGCTAGGGGATCATTGTAGCTGTGCGTACACTGCTTAGGTATCGGAAGTACACATAGATTTTGCAGTTCTTAGTCATGCTTTGTGTTTATAATGCAGTAAGTAGCGGTAATTGGTGTGTTCCCGTATCGTTAGTTCCCCCCACCAACCTCCACGTATATTTGTAAATTCCTTTCCGTTCATTTATCTCTTTCCTGCACTCTTAGCTTAAATCAGAAAACCCCCAAAAGGAGCCGGCCTTCTCCGGAGATTGGCACGGAAGGCATCTCTTCCTTCCGGCCTTTCATGCTGGTGGGCGAATCTGGGCGCATTAACCCCAAATCCTTTCCTCATGGCAGATTCGTAACCAACAGGCCCGAGTATGATTCTCAAGGAAGATGATGTTCCAACCCTAAGAGTTTTCATACCCTAGCGTTGATGATCCATCCTCATTTGGGGAAGAAGACTGGCTTTATGTGTGAGGGCCTTTAATTGGGGTAGTAGCAAGTTGTGGCAGTTTTGATCTGCCACCTTGTCCATCCTAACGCTCTGGGAGATTTTGAATGCCTGCCTTTGTGAATGTGGAATTCCTCATAAATGGCATTAAACATCAGACTGGGTTATTTGCTACCACCCTTGGAAGATAATGGATATAACTATGTTAAATATAAGACTAAATTTAAACAGGTTATGAAATAATGTCAAATATGTTAAATATGGCTAAACTAGTTACATCTTAATATAAGACTAAATCTAGTTAGATAGTGTGATGATGATCCATTGCTTTTGTTTATAAGTAGATTAAAAACAATTATACGATTGATCTCAATATTTAGTGTTGATTTATTGAGTACCATGCAATTGCAAGAATTTCCATTGATATCTATACAGCTTTTCCACAGAGTTTACCAAAGAATAAAAGAGCAAAGATGAACTTATACCTAACAAGTGCATGAAAGAATAAAATAATTCGTTGGGAGTGGAAAATTTCACACCATCTACTAAGGTTCTAATCCCATGATGAACCTTAACATTTAATCAAATGGCATTAGCTCAACTGATTAGATTCCTCAACTTTCAAGGAGGATACCAAGGTTTGAATCATGCAAGGTGATACATGTATAATTGCCCAGCTTGTTGTAATACCACCATGTGGTCATTATGTAATACAGGTGGGGCCTGTTCCAATCCCATATAACCAATTCATAAAAAACCTTCTACCTAACAAGGAATTCTTAGAGTTGCATAAAATGTACCAAGGAAACAGAAAATCACCTTCCATTAAAAAGAACATCAAACCAGCATGCAAGGCCATGGACTCGAGTACCAACAGATGCAGTAAAGTTCAAAGGAATGTCAATTTCATATAGCTCTTCTTCCTGCACAACCAACATATCTCTTATCAAAGAAAGGGCACGGGAGTGTGTGTGTGAGTGTGTGCGTGCAGACACAGCAGATGCTGTGAGTATAGGGCCAAGTCAAATTGAAATAGATATTTTAATGTATTAAAAAGCATATGAAAACTCATAGAAACATTCATCAATGGAAAGAAGTTTGCGTTAAAATATACAAATTAAACTAAAATAGTATCATTAGTAAAGAATGTGGGCTCTCAATGTTGACCCCCAAGCTCAAATCTTGTCAGGCAATATATGCATAATTACCAGTTGTAATACCACGGTTAAGCAGTCATGATGTTACAGAATCGAAAAATCCAATTCATTTTGAGAGGTTTGAAAAAATCAAAAATCAGAATCTCCAAAAAAAAGTCTGATTTGGGACATATACATATATTTATAAACACGCATGTACATTTATTTTACAAAATCAAGACAAAAGATATATGTCAAACTATATGAAATTATACAAAAATATCATGAGCCAAAATTTGAAAATATTGTAAGATAAAACCATGAGTTTTAAATTTCAATAACATTAAAATATGTAATATATCCATCAAAGACTCAAGGCTAAGCATGAATTTGAAATGTAACTTTCGAGTTTTACACATGCAACATCAAATCATGTTGTAACATTAAAACCAGATTCAAAATAAAAAATAGAACTAGCGGCTTCATCAAATCCATTACTAAATTCACATCTGCTTCAAAGGATGGTTCTCCCATAAAAGGGTTGTCATCATCATTTACAAGAGACTGTTCAAGCAAACGTAAAATGTTGTGAACAAACATAAGATTTGAGAGATTTTTAGCCCCTAGTCAATTCCTCTTGTTAGTATGAAATTATGAATCACATCATGCATACTCTGATTTCTTTCACATGCTAAAGCACTGGAACACTGGCTATGGATTTGCATGGCAAGCTTTTGCAACTCTATAGTTCAAGACCCATGAGTCTAAAAGCAAAAATCGAAGTTTTAGAAGCTAAAATAACCTTTGTTTTTTTTATTCCCTCCTAGTCTAAGACTTGAAGCCAGACGTCCTGAAAAGGATATTCCTCTTCGATGTCGAAGTGGTCAAAGAAAAGGTGTATACTTGAACGTCCGTGATTATGGCAGTTTTTTCCATCTCATCTCATCCCATGTTGAACTTTGGTGTTGACAATTAGTTCAAACCCTTGTCCTCATGTGAATGAATAACATCATTACACAATAGTGGTGATTCCTCCTAATATTGTTCCTTGACAAATCCACCATAATTCTCCAAAGCGCAAAGTTGTTGGAATGTAATCCCTTCTCTAGCATTACTTCCTATAATCATACAAAACCATCTTTAGAATAATGGCTTCTCTACTGCTCAATGTAGCCCCTTCATCTAAACCCATTTGAACAACTCCAGGAATTGCAAGCAAATCCTTCTGCATTTGTTGCATGAAATCAACTTTTAGAGTTTCCTCTTTGGAGAAGTGAAATACCTCCATAAGTAGTTCTCACATAAACTCTTCAGACTTTGTAGATCCTCTTTCCTCTAGGATAAAGTTGAATGTTCCATATTTTGCCTTTATTGCTTTTGTAGGGTTCTCCTCCTCTAAGGGAAAACCAAATGCCTCCTATTCTATTACAACCTCTGAATCTTAGCTTTTCATTTCAGGTTCCCTCTATGGCTCATAGGGTGTCCCACAAATCTAACAAGTCTTCCTCCATAATTTCTTCTTCGGAGAAGGGAAACATCTCCACAAATGAGACTTTCCTATCAAACCATCAAATATTGCAAGATTACCTCCCGCTTCGTATTCAATCTCAATTCTTCCTTGCATTGCTCTCTTGTGGGCCCCAATATAAGTGCCTCATGTTCCAGTCACGGACTCATCTCTATCACCTCTAATAGTTCTCCTTTTTCATCTACAAAACAAATACCTCACTCCTATATAAGTTTTCATCCTTCATCTATAGAATCTTTGCTTACCATCTCAAGTTAAATCTCTAGTTGAGGGAAATACGACTCTTGGCGAGCACATAGAGAATTTTTAATAGGGATTATTAACCAGCCAAAATGATAATCGCACATGATAACACCTCAAAAACGAGAATAAAGTATGCCCCTTACGGTTGTTTCAGGCATTGTGTAGGCTTTTGTCGCATTGACTTGAGGTACAACCACTTGACCCATCACTGGTTGGTTCATCACGAGCAGTAGCCATTTGTTGACTAACAATAGTGGGCTAATTCACCATATAGTTCTATACCTGATCAATCATCAGTAAGTTCCCTTGCTAAGACATTTGTCATTCATCCTCTTCAAATTAGTGACCTTGCACTATGGACCTATGCCACGCATGAAATTACTTGTTAAAGACCAAAATCAATCCATTCCATACATTGACTTCTGATGAGGTTGACAAGGTCCCTAAATGAGTGAGGGTCGATGGGTTTTATTGTTGAATTATTAGACCATTAAGGCCTCTTGAGGCCCTTGGTACATTAAAATGGGAAATTAAGTCTGGTGTTGGTTGTTGGTAGGTTTGTCTACCTTGGTATGAGGTATTTGATGATAAAGTAAATTGAGGTGTGAGAGAGTACGAGAGTTGTTGGATATTTGCTTGGGTTGTATGAGTTGGATATTCTTGTTGAATAAAGACCACATGGTTTCATTTTTGAACGCATTGAGGCAATTGAGGTACTTTCCTGTACTATTTTGATTGGCCATATTGCCCTTGGTCATAGGCCTCTAGTATACAAGTAGTCCTATAGAAGTATAGGTCAATTGTTGGAGGATTTGGGTATTCAATACCCATGACATACTCAGCATCACTGGAGGGTTTCCTCCTAGTGGAGTTGTCATGTCTTTGACAAAAGTCTTTATTCATAATGAATTTTTATCCAATATTCATAAAAGCCTCATAAATTACAAATGAAATGGATGATTTAAGTTTTAAATTAAGGTTAGTGATTTTGGAGAGCAAGGCACACCTTTGAAGAGTGGGGCGCATCCTACTAACAAAGTGGGGTACAGTACTCACAGAGTGGGGCACATTGTCTCCTTGGCAGCAAAAACACATGTCAAATTGAATGAGCAAGGCGCACTATAATTGGTGAAGCACACTTCTGGACAGGTAAGGCACACTATATTTAAGCCAAAAAGCGAGGCGCACCAGACACTTGGAAAAACAACGAAAAGCACTTCAAATCTTGTTGCAATGTCATGATCACGATTGCTTCCTAGAAACACAGATTTTGAGAGGCAAAGTAGATATTTTGTTCAAAATTATCAAAGTTAGGCAAAGTTTTGGGTTAGCTTAAGAAACGGAGATGCCATCGCACAAAACATTGTGAATCTAAGCATATATAATGCAATATCACAATTTGCAAATTTTGATGCAAAATGATCAAAATTGAAGCCAAAAATACAAATGTGATCAAATAATTTTTGGGTTATGTTTGAGTCAACGTTATGAACGAACTCATTAACAGATCTGAGAAAATTTAAAGTGGATTTGTGTAGATCTAAAAAATAGATGTGAGTGGGGTAAGTTTGATTTCATGCAAAAAATCATGTTTGTGCGTCCTACCAAACGTGCCAAGAGCTGCACAAGCCTACGCTATGCAAAAATCATTCGATGAGATTTGTGCCCGAGATTGCAGTTCAACAAATGGATGAGATGGAATTATTCTTCTCAACCTCCAAATTCAGGCTAGTTCCCCGCTAATCTAACTAAAATAATGCAAATCTAAAACTAATAAAAGCAAATCTAATCTACTTTTGGGGAAGAGGGATGCAAGAAAATAAGCAAAATGCTTAAACTTAATATGGTCGAAACCGTAGCGAGATTAGCATTGTCCAATGATAATCACAAAGCACAGGCCAAACAACTCCAGTGAAATCGTAGTACGAAGAATACCTACAATCAATGAGAATGAAGACTAACTAGAAGATAAAAGAGCAGGGCCATAACACCAAATATTCGTGAATGAAGAGGTCATGCAACATAGTTGATCCACAAATGCCAAGCTTCCTTTCTCATTAATTGAAGATTTGAGTACAATTTACAAAGTAGCAACCGATTGCAAAGAGTAGCTCTAGCTTTCTTGAAAATGCCAAAGGACCCTTACAATGAGTATGAAACTCTTATTTATAGATGAAGTCTAGCCTACTCTACTTCTAACTATAGTAGAAGTTAATCCTAGGTTACATAGTGGTTGGCACTAAAAGACAAAAAATGTCATTATCACTCTGCCATGGCAAAGAAGGGCATGCATGTCTGAAAGCGGGGCACACAACCTTGGAAGCAGGGCGCACAGCCCTCGAAGCCAAACGCACTTGCCTAGGAGTGACACACAAGCTTGGGGGCGCGGTGCACTATTGCCTTGGAGGCTAGACGCACTAGGGTATCCTTAGAGCTGGGCGCACTTCTATTGTACCAAGGCACATCACTGCTTTGAAACCAGCACACAAGTGTTCCCTTGGAGCCAAGCACACTTTTGTTGGAGTGCGCCACTGACTCGAAGCTAGGCACACAAATATGTTGGAGTCAGGTGCTCTTCTACAAAAGCGAGGCACATAGAGGTCAAACCATAGTGCATCATAGCCTCACAGTTGGGCATGCCAATGTATCCTTGGTGCCAAGCGCACTCCCACTAGAGCAGGGCTCATTGAGGGCAAAGTCGAGCACACTAATGCCTTAGTGAAATGATCACTCTTCTACCAAAGCGAGGCACATAGAGGTCAGACCATAGCACATCATTGCCTCGTAGTTGGGCATGCCTATGTATCCTCGGTGCCAAGCGCACTTCCACTAAAGCAAGGCTCATTGAGGGCAAATTCGAGCGCACTAATGCCTTAGTGAAATGGTCACTCAGGTCTGATCCCTCCCGTGTCTGCTTTGCCATCTGCCTTGGCTGGCGTGATGGATTCTTATCCAAAGTGTGATAGTAATAGTGGACTACTATAGAGACCAAACAAAATTAAGAAAACTTATTTTGTTTTTTAATTATATTTTACAAATTATTTAATATAAAAATTATAAAATATAATTATTACTTCTTAAAATTAATGAAAAAGTACTATAAAATTTAAACTTTTTTTAATTAAATGTTCCATTATAAATGAGTGAATAATATAAAAGGGCAACCATATTTAAAGGCATTAAAAATTATTCTAAAATTTAATTGTAAATCATTATTTTTAAAAAGCATTATAAATGCATCAGTCAAAGGAAATAAAAGGTTTTTTATACTTGAAATAAATCAGTCCAAACGCCTTAGATTTCAGCCACCACCGCAAATATGGGTATGCAAAGAAGACAATAGAGATGGGTACACGAAGGAGATGACCGAGATGGGTATGTGATACCAATAGGTCTGTGAGGACATTTTCGAACACAGCTGGCATATTTTTCAAGTCAAAATGACAGAAAGTAGAGGGAAAACCGTAAGATTTGTTCCAGAAGGCCAGATTCTTTTCTTTTTCTTCTTTCTTTCCTTCTTTTTTATTTATTGTGGTCTTTTCTGTTCTGTTGCATCCCTCTTCAGCTACTCATTAAATGGACAGGGACCATTTGTTTTCCATAGACAGAGATCAGGCCAGACCAAACCAGTGCAGCCTGCACATAATATCTGGACCAGAACCAGATTTTATCCAAATATGATAACTATGGTAATATAGGTGGGACCCATTTCAAATCCCATATAACCAATATAAAAAATAAAAATGCAATAAACATTAACTGTCACAGCATTTGTAGAATTTTATCAATGTTACCGATTCGGTACCCCTAGACCCCCGGATCCGGAAACGGTCCGTACCCGGTCCAGATCCGGGTTCGATCCGACTGTGGATCCGTCCAGGGTCCCGCCCGGGAGACCCGGATACGGTCGGGTCCGTCCCCGGTCCGGATCCGGGTTCGATCCGACTGTGGATCCGTCCAGGGTCCCGCCCGGGAGACCCGAATACGGCTGGGTCCGTCCCCGGTCCAGATCCGGGTTCGATCCGACTGTGGGTCCGTCCAGGGTCCCGCCGGGAGACCCGGATACGGCCGGGTCCGTCCCGGTCCGGATCCGGGTTCGATCCGACTGTGGATCCGTCCAGGGTCCCGCCCGGGAGACCCGGATACGGCCGGGTCCGTCCAAGGACGGACCCAGCCGTATCCGGGTCTCCCGGGCGGGACCCTGGACGGACCCACAAGGAACCGAAATAAAATATTATTATAAAAATAATTAAATAATACTTTTAAAAAATTAATTACTGAAATAAAAAATTAAAATGAAAAATTCGAAGACCGACTCCCGACACCCGACTCCCACATACTCCACCTACTCCCTTTAGGACGGACCCAGCCGTATCCGGGTCTCCCGGGCGGGACCCTGGACGGACCCACAAGGAACCGAAATAAAATATTATTATAAAAATAATTAAATATTACTTTTAAAAAATTAAATACTGAAATAAAAAATTAAAATGAAAAATTCGAAGACCGACTCCCGACACCCGACTCCCACGTACTCCACCTACTCCCTTTACTCCCGTTGCAAGTGGCATCGCGAAGTAAAACAAAACATGAACTTCTAGCTGTTAATTCAACCATTCGTGATGTTGAAACCCTAGCTCGCGGCGCAAAGAACTCCTCCCACTCCTCCATAGCTCCTCCATAGCTCACGGTGTAAAGAATTCCTCCACATCCTAGCAGGTATGTTAGCTCTTCCTCTACAATGTTTTAATCTTTTAGATTAATATTAGAAAAGTAAAGATAAATTTTATAAAAATTGTAGAAATTCAACATTAAAATTTAAAGTTTAAACAATTTCAAAATTTTTTACGATAAACCCTTCTCTCTGCAAACGCTCGGCTGTTCCTTTTCTCCTCTGCGAAGGCCTTCTATCTGCGAACGCTTCGGCTGTTCCTTCTCTCCTCTACGAAGGCCTTCGGCCCTTCACCTGCACAGTTTCTCCGAAAAATTTAATATACCACTATAGACAAGAGGGCCAATCCAAAAAAGTCGAAAAAAATAAATGCAGGTGATATGAATTTACCTTCCGTGTAATCCGTCCTGGTCTTTTGCTGCTTCTGCCATCAGAAACCTGTGCGAATGCCCACCTCTCTCGGAATGCCCTTCACCTCTCTGCGAATGCCCACCTCTCTCGGAATGCCCTTCACCTCTCTGCGAATGCCCACCCTTTGATTTAAATTTAGACTATTTCCTCACTTGTATTTACTCACTTGGCCGCTCTACCTCGTGTCACATGCTCGTGTGCCCTCGTGTCCTCTTTGCCCTCACATAATTGTTCTCCTGTGTTTAAATAGAATATAATATGCAACCCGTCTCCTTTATTTAATTTTGAAACTCTTATTTTATTTTATTACTGAAACTAAGTTATATATTGTTCTCGCACTTTGCAACTCTTATTTTATTTTACTAAAATAAGTGTTTAATTTTTTGAAACGGGTTTAAACTAAAATAAGTGTTTAATAAAATTATTTTACTAAAATAAGTGTTTAACTTTTATTTTACTAAAATAAGTGTTTAATTTTTTGAAACGGGTTTAAAATAAGTGTTTAATAAAATAAGAGTTTCAAACTAAGTGAGGTTTCAAACTAAGTGAGTTACTAAAATAAGAGTTATTTTGCAACTCTTATTTTATTTTGAAACTTTGAAACTAAGTGTTTAATTAACTAAGTTATTTCGAAACTCTTATTTTATTTTACTAGGTTATTTATAAAATTGTTCTCCTGTGTTTATCGAATATAAGTTATTTATAATATGCAACCCGTCTCCTGTGTTTAATTTTGTTTAAATTATATCATTTATATAGAACTTTGTGTTATAGTAGAGTTTATTATTATTATTAAAATGGATTTTTAATTTTAATTTGTGTTTTTTTTTAATTATAGTTTATAATATTTATGTCAAATTCCATTACGGGAGTTCAACGTGGGGAGTCATTAGTAAGATTTTCTATTTTTATTTATTATTATTATTATTATTTAATATAATAATAAATAAAATTATATCATTTATATAGAATAATTTATTGACAGTTTAACTAGTTAAATTCCTTTATTTTTATTGAAGAGGTTTAATTTAATTTTATTTTAAAACTATACATTATATGTATAATGCATCACCAATAAACAAAGACTAAAGTATAAAAATAAAAATAAAAAAATATTAAAGACTAAAGTATAAATAGTATAACTTAGTCTCAATATTATATTTTAATTTTTATGGTACTTGTTAAATTTTAAAATTTAAATTTATAAATCATTTATCAAATGAAAAAAAAAATATTTTTCCTCACAACTTGTCATTTTAATTTTTTTATCTACAATTCCTTATTTCAGGTTCAAAGTTCATCAAGTAAAGAACAAATTTTTAGACATTCAGTTTTCACTTGCAAAGTATAAATTAGAATGGCAACAAGTGCAAGCTCAGTAAGCAAGTCCCGATTTAGAATTGATCCAAAAGCCCCACTATGGAACTATGTCACTATGTTAGAGCAGATTCCAGGGGGTGGGGGCTACATATGGATTTGTAATACCTGCAATGTTCGGTATAGTAGCTCATACAGCCGAGTGAAAGCTCATTTATGTGCTCTACCTGGCCAAGGCATCAGAGCTTGCCCAGGGTCAAAAGATGCACCAGTGTCAAAATCTGTGATATTGCAATACATAAAAGAACAAGAAGACGCAGATGCTTTAGCCACTTTACAATCAGGACATCCTTTGGCAAAGAAAGGATCTCGATCAAAGAAGCCACCTACTGCCCCATCTCATGCTGGCAACCCATTTGTGGTTGCACCCCATCCATTTTCAAACACACCTTCCACGCACGAAGAGGATTCTTCTCTTTCACGGAAAAGAACAAAGGGACCATTGGAGAAGGCATTCCAAAACGAGTCTAGGGACATTGCAGATCAGATGATTGCACGTTGCGTGTATGCCAATGGCTTGTCTTTCAATGTGGTTAGATCACCATATTGGCAAGATATGGTGAAAGCCATTAATGATGCTCCAAAAGGGTACCAAGGCCCAGGTTATGAGAAGGTGCGCACCACTTTGTTGACAAAGGAAATTTTTTTTGTAGAAGATTCATTGCAGCCCATTAGAAATTCATGGGTTGAAACAGGGTTGTCCATCGTTTCTGATGGATGGAAAGATGCACAAAATCGCCCTTTGATAAATGTCATTGCAATAAGCCCCAAAGGGGCAATGTTTTTGAAAGCAGTTGATTGTGAAGGGCAAGTGAAAGATGCCCAATTCATTGCTAACATTTTGATTGAAGCAATAGAATCGGTGGGCTCTCAAAACGTTGTTCAAGTCATAACGGACAATGCCAAAAATTGTAGAGCAGCAGGGATGTTGGTGGAAGCAAGGTACGGGAATATATTTTGGACACCTTGTGCTGCCCATTCACTCAACTTAATACTGCAAAAGTTGGGGAAACAAATTGAATGGATAAAAGAAATTTATGCCGAGGCCGAAGACATTCAAATGTTTGTGACAAACCATCATATGTCGCAAGCTATATTCAAGCAATTCTCAAAATTGGAGGTGTTAAAGGTAAGAATTTTGTATAATGATGTTTAGTTTGTTTTAAAATTTGAAAACATTTTTGTTTTGTTGTCTAATTTTTTTTATTTTACTAGGTTACTGAAACTCGATTTGCCTCGCACACAATCGTCTTGAGGCGACTTGTGAAAGTGCGAGAGGCATTGCAAAGTATGGTTATTAGTAACCTTTGGAGTGTATGGCGGCAATCAAGCACTGAGAGGGCACAAAAAATAAAGATGTTGATCCTTAATGATGATTGGTGGGGTCGTGTTGATTACTTGCTCAAAATAATCGAGCCTATCATAAGCATGATCCGATTTGTAGACATGGATCAGCCATGTTTAGGAGAGGTATATGATGGGATAGACTCAATGATCGAGAAGATCAAAGCCATCATCAATGCAAAAGAGCAAGATCCCCATGAGACATTTTTCAAACAAGTGCAATCATTTGTAATTGAGCGGTGGAACAAAATGACGACTCCCTTGCATCTCCTTGCCTTTGCATTGAGTCCCAGATTTTATAGTAGTGAAATCCTTTCTTTGCCCGGTAGAGTTGCACCATATAAAGATATTGAAGTTAGTGAAGGATACAAGGCAGCATTCAGAAGGCTATATCCTGATCCTGAGATTGAGGACATAGTTTCAACTGAGTTTGGAGACTTCATTTGCTCTATAGGACATAGCCTTAGCGCTTGCCGCGACAAATACAAAAAAGATGCTCATATGTGGTGGTATTTGCATGGGCAAACAACCCCAACCTTGCAATCTCTTGCAATCAAAATATTATCACAGGTTTATAAATTTTGAACTCTACTTTTATAGGTATAATTTCAATTTTTTATTTTGCATTGGTTTTGAAAAAATTTCACTTGTGATTTTCTTAATAGGTTGCAAGTTCGTCTTCATCCGAGCGGAATTGGAGTACATACTCCTTTATCCACTCGCAGAAGCGCAACAAGTTGGTAGCAAAGAAGGCTGAGGAGTTGGTCTACGTGCATTCCAACTTGCGCATTTTATCGCATATGCAATCAAACTATAGGGAAGGGCCAACAAAGCATTGGGATGTCAGGGCAGAAGATGTTTATTTAGATGCTTCCCACTCCCATGATTTATTACTTGACATAGAGGCTTTGGCTTCGCCAAGCCAACCGAGTGGTGTTGGTGTTGGTGCTGGTGTTGGTGCTAGTGCCAGTGGGAGTGGGAGTGGGAGTGGGAGTGCTAGTGCTAGTGTTATTGCTACTGCTTGTGGTTCTAATGAATCACATGTTGATGTTGATGCTTCTGATGAAGACATTGAAAATGAATATTAAAATATTTGATATTTCAATACGTGATAGTGTTGATGTGGTTCATTAAAAATGCAAGTAGCCCAATTTTGAGTGTTTATACCAATGTGAAATGCTTAGCAAATGTTGATTTAGTAAATGAAAATGTTGGTTTAGTAAATTAATATATGATGTTGATTTAGTAAATTAATATATTATTTTTATTAATTTTTGTACGGCCGAACCCAAAACGAACCCAAGAAAAAAAAAAAATTGCCGTACCGACGAACCGGGTTCTTCGAACCCGAACCCGAACCCACAACGAACCGGTAACATTGAATTTTATGAATAATGATTATAATGGCTGATGAATTGACATGTGTCAATTATAGACCCCAACTGATAGGTTTAGAGGGCCATGGCCTTTCATATTAGTAATTAAGATATAATCAACTACGTAACATCTCTCCTTGACTTGAGATGTTTTACTCTCAAAGCATAGAGGAAGCAGAATAGCTATAAGGACAGACTTTCCTAAGGTGCTTCTGCATGAGGTAAGTGTTTTCACTTGATGTGATATTTCGTTTTTGTTGAAATGCAAATCTTCCGTGTGTGATTTCAGAATTCCTTCAAGTTCTAACATGAGCTAACCTTATTCATCAAGAAGTGGCAACTCTGTTTGGACATTCTGAAAGCAAACCCAACTTCCGCTTTAAACAAGAAAAATGATAAAAAATATAAAAAATAAAAAATAAAGGAAAAACATTATGAACGTAGCAAGTTTGTGGTAGCATTAATACATAGGCCACAAAACTATGCTGCTTCATGAGATAAGTGTTTTCAATTGATTAGATATTTCGTTATATGTTGGAATGAAAACTCTTTCATGTGTGGTTCCAATATTCGTTCAAGTTTTAGCACAAGCTGATCTTATTCATAATGAAGTGGCAACTCTGTTTGGACATTTGAATGCAAAACCACCCTTTGCTTCAAACAAGAAAAAAGTAAAAAAAAGAAAACATTCTGGACATAGCATGGACGTGTTAGCACTAATACATGGGCCACAAAACTAATGTTTCTATGTGCCTGAAAAGGTCCATAGAACTTTAGTGATTGTTTCAATTTCTTCCTGCCTTTTCTTCAATTAAGTCTGCTTATAGCGCTGGAGACAGAAAAACCCCAACTTTTTCTTGAAATTCTCGTTCACTTCTATGTTGCTCAGCTTGCTACTTCATGCAATTGAACACAAGCTCCAAATTTTCCTTGAGCATGCACAATGTTCTGTATTTTCCTCAACCAAGTTACAAACTGCTAGGAAATTGACAATAGTGCCAATGTAATCCTTCAATTTTGGAGGTTCACAACCATAGGCCAGTGAAGAGTGTCATCGCAACAGACATGTGATAGGTCGTATTTTACCACCATTCTGCAAGATTTAGCCATTTATGTGATAGCTCTAAAATCATTTGAGGATGCAACCATTTCATTAAATAGTGCCAGCCATGTTTAAAGAAGATCAAACATGAAATTCTCGTTCAGTTCTATGTTGATCAGCTTGCTACTTCACACAATTGCACACAAGCTCCAAATTTTCCCTAAGCATACAGTCTCTTCTGTATTTCCTCAACAAAGTTACAAAACTGCTGCAAAGTTGACAAAAGTGCCAATATAATCCTTCAATTTTTGAGGTTCATGACCATAGAGGGCAGTCAAGAGTGTCATCCCAGCAGACTTGAGATAGGGTGTATTGACCACCATTCTGCAATATTTAGACACTTATGTGATATCTATAAACCCATTGAAGGAGAATGCAACCATTTCATTCATTAGTGGCAACAATTGAAAGAAGATCAAAAAGTAATTAATTAGTCTGGTGGTCTGGTGAGGTTGTGAAAGCCTCTTCAGGGCAATAGTTTTTCAAAGGTATAAAGCCAAACATCTTGTCAGGTTATCCAAACAGAGTAGAAAGTGACTTCCTTGAAACCCTGTATAAGCCATAATAACACTCTCTGATCTCATTCACAATGCTCAGGATTTTCGTATGGCTCAAGAGTATAATATTGTTGATGTGCTTAGTAGACCCAATGTGCTAGTAGAGGAAATGAAATACATTGTTTTTTTTATGCATAGGGAAATCGGTATTGTTAACGAGATTATGGTCATCATAAATTAATGATCTTAATATATGCAAGAGTCGTCATGCAACTGGAACCAGTCCCATATGAGGGAATTGAGCATCTAGCATTTTGCTTTTTAATTCTTACTGCCACTTTGAATAGTAGTTTAAATATTCTGTACTGCTGATATTGTATAATATAATCAATAGCCAACAATCCCATGGCCCATGTGCCATTACACATTTTGTAAGACTGGCATTGCCATATTCAGAATAGGCATCATCACTGCACAATGTAAATAATATATTATATGCAACATATAATAAAGTTTAAATAAATTTTCCAACATTTTCTTCCACTTTCCAATGTCTATAATTTCATCAAATATTTGTGATGCTAGAAATTTGGCAATGAATGTCTTGGAATTTTGAATATGACATTGTTCAAATCTGTGAAATTTTGAGCAACCCCCTATTTCCTTGAATTTAGCACTTATTTTTCCCTTGTTATTTCCATAATTTCCATCATACACATAAGTGTATGATCAATGTTTCCAACCAAAATGAACGCCAGCTATAACAAATCCCTATTACGTTCCAGTCCCCATTTTTGAGACATGGGGAAGCATACAATAAAATTGATAGACTAGACAGCATCTAATCAAGAAGGGACAAATAGAAGAATTAGACATGGAAAGGCAAGTATCAATAGAGTCAAGACTATCAACAATCGAGTACACGAGGGTTTATAAATTTGTATCGGACAAAGGAAGACACAAATCAAAGTTTTTTGGTTGCCGACTTGTCTATGATGAACTGTCATCTGAAAGCAATACATAAAGAAGAAGACTGTCTATTTTGGTTGTATCTTGGTGATCCCGTAAAATCTTGTATGCACAAGGCCATTCCTAGAAATATTTATTCTCGTTTTCCAGATGGCATACAGTGAAGCAGTGATGGTGTAAGGAAAAAATCACATTAATTTAACATGGTTGAAATACATGTTGGGAAACCCCTCATGGAGATGTGAATGTGATAAGGTCAGCAATTCCCAAAAGACCTGATTGCTCAGAAAATGGATGCGTTCACTACAGCTTCAATTAATGGTGACTTCATTTTTTGCTAGTTTGCCCTTGATACTGCTCCAGGCTTCGTCAATGACAGACACAACCCTGCCAATAACAATCATCTGATGGCCACTGATAGTGGTTACCTTCAACTAGCAAGGTCTTCCATTATGTTTATAGACAACTGATCCTTTAAGGGTTTAGATGTGACAAGCTACACCAATATTTCTGGTAAAGGAGCTGTATTCTTTGGCAAGCTGGAAATATTTCATAAAATCTACTTGCACAGCAATATATGTAATTCAAACAAAACATATTTTAGTGAGGGAAGCAAAATTAACAACGAAAATTTTAAAATGATTCAAGGCTACACAACCCCAAAACCGATCATTGCAGGAAAAATATTCATCCTTTCCTTATTTTAAGCCACTACCTCTTATGCATTCAACGGTTTGGAGGGTAGGAGATTAAGAGGAAGGATTGAAAACAAATAATAGCTAGTTAGAAAAGATGAATGAAAACTCCAATTTATTATATAACAAAATCAAAAAGCAATGTTTCCCACTTGCAAGGACGCCACTTGCATTATCGGTGATGTGACCCGGGTTCAATCCCCACGATGGATATGTATATGTATACGAAGTATTTACTCAATAATAAAAAAAGAAAACAATGTTTCACTTCATATCCATTAGCTTTCTGATATTCTACAGCTCCATTTAGAGGACAGGAATACTAACCTTGACTTTTGTGAAGTCAATTGTATGATAAATAGATGGAGCAACAAGCATTCTTGGGTCGAAGGCATCCACCACAGGCTGTCCATTGAAACATAAGTTTGGTAATCGTTCAACATTAAATTAATAAAAATTGAATAGAAAACAAATATCATAATTTATTATGATCTTAATCAAAAAGTCAAAACCCATAGAGGTAACCTATTGAACTCATAATTTAAGGTAAAGCAAAAACGTGTCCTTGTTCACAGAAAGGAGTCCCATATGCCTAGGAGGCATGCTGCCTTGGCTGTGACCTAAAAAACAACCTTTACCTTTACCTTTATAAAAGAAACCTACAATGATATACATATATAATCCATAATATCGCATCTTTAAGAAATGAAAACAAGCATGCATTTATTGCATTGAAAGTAAGCAAGTGTATTTTCATTGCCCCATTTTACCAGGACAACAAGGGTAACAATAAACGATGAACCTTAGCTTTTTCTTTTAAACGGTCATATCACTTAAGCGCACAGAACTTATTCCTCCTGGCATAACCTTTGTTACACATAGATAAAAGGAACTAAATGTAATCTGCATATACACAAACCTTATTAAGCTGTTATACCTAATCAGAGGTTATTATGCTTTTTAAAGTAAAAGCCATAGTTACAAGGTTTGAAAACTGGATTCGTATGGGAAGCCAATAAAGCCCAAAATTCAGAATTCAAGCAAAAATCTGCAAAATTTGAATCCAATTTTGAAAATAAAAACATATATATTTTAAAGCTTATACTTAATATAAACACATCATTATGTAAAACATACACAAATCAATATGAATACACAGAACATTCATAATATAGCTTAAAGCCACAGCTCAAAATCATATTGAAAAATTATTTTACTCAAAAAAAACTCTAGATCTGATCACACCAATCAATGGTTGAAAAAATCCAGTCTGATCCGGATTTTGCCTGATCTGACAGAATTTTGTTGCTATCGTTAAATAAACTCAAGCTACGCCTAAACTAAAGGACATGCAGTACATTTTTCTAACACGATTCAGAGAATCCTAATACCAAAAAAGCTAAGTTACCGGTTCATTTTGGGTTAGGTTTCAGGTTCAAAGAACCTAGTTCACCAGTACGGCAATTTTTTTTTTGTCTTGGGTTTGTTTTGGGTTCATCTGTACAAAAATTAATAAAAATCATATATTAATTACTAAATCAACATTTACAAATTGAACTTAAATATCATCATATTCCTCTTCAATGTCTTCATCAAAAGCATCAACATCAACATGTGGTTCATTAGAACCACAAGCAGTAGCAGTAACACTAGCACTAGCACTCCCACTCCCACTAGCACTAGCACCAACACCACTCGGTTGGCTTGGCGAAGCCAAAGCCTCTATGTCAAGATGGGAGTGGGAAGCATCTAAATCAACATCTTCTGCCCTAACATCCCAATGCTTTGTTGGCCCTTCCTTGTAGTCCGATCACATGTGTGATAAAAGGCGCAATTTGGAATGCACGTAGACCAACTCCTCAGCCTTCTTTGGTGTCAGCTTATTGCACCTCTGCGAGTGGATAGACGAGTATGTACTCCAATTCCGCTTGGATGAAGACGAACTCGCAACCTATTAAGAAAATCATAAGTGAAAAATTTTCAAAACCAATGCAAAATAAAAAATTGAAATTATACCTATAAAAATAGAGTTCAAAATTTAGAAAATATAAATTTTACTTTTAAAATTTATAATCAAAACTGTGATGATATTTTGATTGCAAGAGATTGCAAGGTTGGGGTTGTTTGCCCATGCAAATAACACCACATATGGGCATCCTTCTTGTATTTGTCACGACAAGCACTAAGGTTGTCCTATAGAGGAAATGAAGTCTGCGAACTCAGCTGAAACTATGTCCTCAATCTCAAGATCGGGAAAAAGCCTTTTGAATGCTGCCTTGTACCCTTCACTAACTTCAATATATTTATATGGTGCCACTCTACCAGGCAAAGAAAGGATTTCACTGCTATAAAATCTGAGACTCAATGCGAAGGCAAGGAGATGCAATGGAGTCATCATTTTGTTCCATCGCTCAATTAGAAATGACTACACTTGTTTGAAAAATGTCTCAAGGGGATCTTGCTCTTTTGCATTGATGATGGCTTTGATCTTCTCAATCATTGAGTTGATCCCATCATATACCTCTCCTAAACATGGCTGATCCATGTCTATGAATCATATCATGCTTATGATAGGCTCAGTGAAACTGAGCAAGTAATCAACACGACCCCACGAATCATCATTGAGGATCAACATCTTTATTTTTTGTGCCCTCTCAGTGCTTGATTGTCGCCATATACTCCAAAGTTTAATAATAACCATATTTTGCAATGCCTCTCGCACTTGCACAAGTTGCCATAAGACGATTGTGTGCCAGGCAAATCGAGTCTTAGCAACCTAGTAAAAAAAATTAAACAACAAAACAAAAATGTTTTCAAAATTTAAAACAAAACTAAACATAATCATACAAATTCTTACCTTTAACACCTCTAAGTTTGATAATTGCCTTAAGATAGCTTGCGACATGTGATGGTTTGTCACAAACATTTGAATTTCTTCGGCCCCGACATAAATTTATTTTATCCATTCAATTTTTTTTTTTTTTTTTTAAGCGAAAAACCCCTTGCGGAGCCGCCTTGGTCTAAGAGACCATGAACAGGGGGTTCTACATCGTCAAAGTCACCCGAGGGTCACACCCGACCCTGCCCGCACCAACATTATCAATTGGATTTTGGATACCCAATTCAGCTTTTTGGTAGGGTGGAGATTTGAACCTGGGACCTCCCTTGGAGGATTGCCCTCTCCTCTCCAACTCACCTACAACACCTGGGTTTTATCCATTCAATTTGATTCCCCAATTTTTGCAGCATTAAGTTGAGTGAATGGACAACACAAGGTGTCCAAAATATATGCCCGTACCTCGCCTCCACCAACATCATCGTTGCTTTATAGTTTTTGGAATTGTCCGTTATGACATGGACAACGTTTTGAGAGCCCACCAATTTGATTGCTTCAATCAAAATGTTAGCAATGAATTGGTATCTTTAACTTGCCCTTCACAATCAATTGCTCTCAAAAACATTGCGCCCTTGGGGCTTATTGCAATGAATCTCTAACGGGCTGTAATAAATCTTCTACAAAATAAAATTCTTTTGTTAACAAAGTGGTGTGCACCTTCTCATAACCTGGGCCTTGGTACCCTTTTGGAGCCTCGTTAAAGGCTTTCACCATATCTTGCCAATATGGTGATCTAACCACATTCAAAGACAAGTCGTTGGCATACACAACGCGCAATCATCTAATCTGCAATGTCCCTAGACTCATTTTGGAATGCCTTCTCCAACGGTCCTTTTGTTCTTTTCCGTGAAAGAGAAGAATCCTCTTCATGTGTGGAAGGTGTGGCTGAAAATGGATGGGGTGCAACCACAAATGGGCTGCCAGCATGAGGTGGGGCAGTAGGTGGCTTATTTAATAGAGATCATTTCTTTGCCAAAGAATGACCTGATTGTAAGGCAGCTAAAGCATTTGCGTCTTCTTGTTCTTTTATATATCGTATGATCATAGATGTTGGCACTGGTGCATCTTTTGACCTTGGGAAAGCTCTGATGCCTTGGCTAGGTATGGAACACAAATGAGGTTTCACTCGGCCGTATGAGCTGCCATATCAAACATTGCAGGTATTACAAACCTATACGTAGCCCTCACCCCCTGGAATCTGCTCTAACATAGTGACATATTTCCACAGTGGGGCTTTTGGATCAATTCTAAATCGGGACTTGCCTACAGAGCTTGCACTTGTTGCCATTCTAATTTATAATCTGCAAGTGCAAGTCTAAAAATCTGTCCTTTGCAAGCTTCTCAATCACCTCTGGCACTTGTATTAGCTTAAGAATGCAATAACAGTGAGTTTACACCTTTACATGATGAACTTTGAACCTGAAATAAGCAGTGGCAGCTAAAAATGGCAGCAAGTTATAAGAGGAAAAAAAAATTCAAATGCTTGGTAAAAGATTTGTGTGTTGTTTTTAGTTTTGTTAGTGTTGTTTAGGTTAGTTTTAGCGTTGCAATTGTTTTTTGGTCATGTTTGGCCAATCAAGAGCGAGTTAAAAATAAAAAAAAATAAAAAAATCTAGGAAATAACGCGGGTTCTCTACGGGTTCGCCCTAGGTTATGCCTGGGGATCCAAATACGCTCAAGTTCGTCCAAGGACCCACTGGCGTACCAAACCCAAATCTGGACCAGGTATGACCCATACCAGGATCCGAGGGTCCGAGGGAGCAAAACCGATATCTTAGCAAAAAGAGATCAAGTACTCTTTTGTCATCGTCCATCGATGACAACCAAAAGAACAAAAAGAATCACAAAACAAATCATGTCACTCACATAAATTCATATATGCATAAACTTCCATCAGTCCCATAGGAGTTACAACTAAATTTTCTTGTTTATTTAAGGACTAATTTCAATAAATGTAGACTAAATATGGGATATTTATAAGCATAAAACAATAGAGCAACAATGTTTAGGATACACCCAGGAGTTGTAGGTGAGGAGAGGGCAATCCTCCAAGAGAGGTCCCAGGTTCGAATCTCCACCCTACCAAAAAGTTGAATTGGGTACCAAAAAATCCAATTGATAATGTTGGTGCGGGTAGGGCCGGGCGCGACTCCCGGGTGACTTTGACAGTGTAGAACCCCTTGTTCGTGGTCTCTCAGACCAAGGCGGCCCCGTAAGGGGTTTTTCACTTTAAAAAAAAAAACAATGTTTAGGATACTTGACATTAGAATTTATGGGATGCAAGTTGCTTATAATGAATGGAATGGGAATGGCTCCAGTTCTTCTCAATTTGCAAAGGGAAAAGCTCTAATTCTGGTAACTAAGGTTGAAGAGAAGGGAATACAAAAACTGAAAAAGCTTGTGAAGGTGAGACTTTGCTAACATTAGTACTTGTTGTCACATTTTGCTAGAGGTAGAAGAATTTTGAAAATTTCAAGTAGGTTGTTGTCTCCCTCTTTCCTCAATGCAATTTCCAGTTTTCATGTTTCATTTTCAGTTTGTTCATGTTAAGCAGATCAATTTGCAGAATTGGATGTAAAATTTGAAAGAAAAATGCAAAAAACCTCTAAGGCACGGCTATACCGCGATCGTCGTCGCTGCTGGGTGATCCCCAGTGGCGCGAGCTGTTTGAGCGATCCATGGCGAAGTTTGAAAAATGTTTAAGTGTCGATGACCGGGATCGCCGTCGCTTCCCAGCGACGCCCGTCGTCGCGCTTCTTTTCGGCGACCGAGAGCAACATAAAAAAGGGTTCAAAAATTTCTAAGTGCTGCCCCAACAGCGATCGCTGTCGCCGTAGCCCTTTTGGCCGCGCGACGGATAAAAAAAGTGCTGCCCCGATCGTAATCATTGTTGCCGCCTGGCGAGGCACGGCGCCGCAAGTTTTTTTAGCGATGCGCGGAAAGGAAACAAAACAAAGCAAAAACTAAGTGTTACTGCTCCCGCGATCACCGTCGCTATCCACTTCTCTCAGCAGCGCTGCAAGTTTTCAACGACTTGTGACAAGGAGCCTACCCGAGATCGTCGTCGCTCATCAAATTTTCTCAAAGTTTCTCAATTTTTGGGCGCTTCACAGCTTGTGCCTGAGGTCGCTCCCAGCTTCGAATTCAGAGATCGCCATCGCTATCCAGCGATTTTCGGCGTTTCTTCATTTTCCAGCGACCTCCGGCAGAGATCAGTAGGGAGTTTTAATACAAGTAAAGTCGGATTCCCCCCAGTTTTTAGAACTGTTAAGCAGATAATGCCTCCCTAGATAAAAAACGGCAGAATTTTGGGATTTAGGCACATTCCACAGAGGGTGAAGTGGTACTCCAAGGACAGGGTAGGTGAGCAGTAATGACAAACCTAAAGGCTAAACTGTACTGCACCTACCGCATTAACATAAAGCGCCCCTTTTCAACCACCAAATCTGTCAGGAGTTGTATGAAATTCAGGAAGACCATGCTACAAGCCGATAAGAGTCAAATATGGCAGCTTTCTACAGCTTTTGCAGGTTTGGGGAGCTGTGCTCCGATTGTAAAAGGGGGGAAATTTCTGCTATAAATAGCAGTGAACTTGCATTGTAAAAGGGGGGAACATATTGCTAAGAAGTTGTTGTAACTGAACACTTGCTTCCAATTCAAAGTATACTTGGCTCTGTTATTTGTCTCTTTCTTTTATGTTGCCTTCTGCAAGTATTTTTGCATCGTGTCATTTATTTTTCTGATTGCTGTCATTCTGAATCCTGGATTGCTGCATTGGCAATTAAGTAGACCTAGAATATTGAATGAAGGATACATAGGAAAGAATCACAGTGATAGTTTATGATACATACATTGTTTTGATTGTTGTTGGTTTAGTGATGAGTTAGTGACTGTGTTGCTTGTTCTTCCCCACCTGAAACACATGATATTTACATTTCTTTCTGCATTTTTACAATCTCTTTCCAGTTCCCTTCTCTAAAATCAAAGTAGTGTAGTATAGGAGTCGGCCTTCTCCGAAGATTGGCACGGAAGGCATTCCTTCCTTCCGGCCTTTCAATCTGTTGGGCGAATCTAGGGCACAAAAGACTAAAAACCTTTCCTAATGGCGGATTCGTAACAAACAGTGTCTCTGGCATGCCCGGTGGGACCTGAGTGTCACAACCCATAAGCAGTATTGAAGCATCGGTGTTCGCTTCAGTGTTGTCAAAGGAGAACACCTGGCGACTTTGCTGAACTTGAATACTCTCTGAGTCTCGAAGACTGGTCCAATATCAAAAGCTTGTTCATGCATACAAGATGGAGAGCTAGGAACGCAGGACAGGAGGTGCCTGAGTTTTATGAGCTTGACATCAACGCTGCTGGAGAGCACCCGAGGCTGATTGACTATCAAGCCTACCAAGACGAAGCTTTGGAGCAGGAGACTGAAACTGAGGAGACAGCTTCAAAAAGCACTGACAACTACCACGATCCTGATCAAGATGCAAATATGGCATATCCTCAGCCAAATGCTCCTGAGCTCTTCCCAGTCGTTGACTCCACTGGACCGCTCAATCTAGTTGGGCAAGATGTTGTTCCAGCTGTTGCATTAAAGGCCCTTCCCACATATGATGGAACTGGGAAGACGACCTATGAACATATCCAGGATATCTTAGCTCTAGCTGCGCTGCATGCCATCACAAATGAAAGTGTCAAGACCCGGTTGTTGGCTCTCTCTCTGCGAGGGAAGCTCTTATACTGGTACAGATCCTTGCCGAACGGCACTATTACCGGATGGGCCCAACTGGCCGGACAGCTAGTCAAAGGGTTCAATGAATCCGCTGATCCGTCCTCGTTGCTGCACCAGTTTCAAACCATTCAGCGGCATCCGCAAGAGGAGATATCAGACTTCAATGTGAGGTTTGCGCGGTCCTGGAAAAGAGTGCCCGTTGAGCTACGTCCCACCGATGGACAAGCTGCCCACTATTACGTCAGAGCCTTTAACTCGGACATCAGTTTGGTCATTAAGTTGGCCCGCGTCAATACTTTCCCCGAGTTGTATGAGGTAGCTCAAAGGGCAGAGCTAGATATGATTGCCATAGGTAGACTCCCGCACAAGATGCAGCCGCCGATCTACCCAGATTTCCCTCAATCACAATATCCACCGGCATCTGCTCAAACGTCTTCTTCATATCCCAATCCACCATGGAATCCCGCACCAGCTATGTCTCAATTCCCTCCTCAAGTGCATTTTCCCACGCCACCCGGCCCAGATGCAGCCTTTGAAGGTGTACACCAGAAGAGAAAAGGTGCAACCTGCCGCGTAAGCTCCTAATAAAGCACCATTGCCTCCACCCGCCAAAGAGAAGGCGCCACCAGCCAAGGCTCCTGTGACTCAACCTCCGACTGAAACCAAAGAGCAAACTCGAGAAAGGCTCAAGTACCCGTCGCTGACAAAGCGGCAGAGGGTTGAGGCCACGCAGCAGTACCGCACCAGGTACGAGCCGACAAAAGAAACGGAGGGCCCATCTACTTTGGCCTACAACATTGTTGACGAGCTCAAGAAGACTTCGGCAAAAATCAACCTGTATGATGCCCTTCAGCTCCCTGGTCAGGTGGACCTGTTGCAAGAGTCACTGAAGACTGTTAAAGGAGGAAAGTCACCACAAAGAACAGGGAAAGAACAGGCCACCGCCTTTCTACCTGTCTCTGCAAATGGAAGGGCATGTAGTTCACAACTGCATGATTGACTCCGGCGCCTCAACCACTGTCATGCCAAGGGTTGTCTGTGAAGAAATCGGCATGGAATATACGCAGAGCAGTCAAGGCATCTTGCAGCTAGACAGCACTCCTGTGAAAATAGTGGGTGTCATCAAAGACATTCCTATCCAGTTGCACAAAGCGCCCGAGATCGTGGTGATCCAAGAGGTTGTGGTCGTTGACTTGGAGCCCTACTTTGGCATGTGTCTCTCGAGGGAGTTTACCGCCAAGCTCGGCGGATATTTGTCGCTAGACTACTCACACATGGAAGTCCCTTTCAAAGGGAGGAAGGTGAAAATATACAATGATAAACCATCCACTTTCCTAGTTGAGCAGATACCCGAGGAAGGGCAGCCGAATGAAACGGTCCATCTGATGACCAAGGAGTTGGCAGAAGTGGACCTAGTGGAAGAAGCCATAGAGCAGCTACAAGTAGCGGACGAGTTCTCCTTGCTGGATTTTAATGCCATGATTGAATCAGACATAGGTTGCTACTCTGTTACCCAACCTGAGAAGCCGAAGGAGACAACTAAAAAAGAAATAGGTCCTGCTCCCAATGAGCTGTGGAAGCTATACTTTGACGACGCCCGATGTAAGAACGACGTCGAGGCAAGGGTCCTTCTAGTCTCACCATCGGGAATACAAAAAGATTACTGCTACAGGCTGGCCTGGAGTTGCACAAACAACGCAGCCGAATATGAAGCCTTGTGCTTAGGCTTAAAGAAAGCGGAGAGGTTGGGGATCAAAAAACTTCAGATCTTTGGATATTTGGAGCTGGTGTCCAAGCAAATAACAAACAAGTGCTCCTCCAAGAAGCATTACCTCAAGGCGTACCGCAACCGCGTCTGGGACCTGATGGAGTCATTCGACTCCCTAAATGTCAAAGCTATCTCTCGAGAAAAGAATAAACATGCTGACATCTTGGCATCTGTTGGAGCCAGGTACGTTCCAGCTAATGAAATTATGCAGAAACCGAAGTCGGTTCGTACTATTTACAGGCCTTCTATGCCTAATAAGGACACCCACTGGCAAGTGTTCGATTCTGATGAGCAAATCATCAATTTTTTAATTCATGAAGCAAGTTCAATCGAAGGTAGAGACCCTGATGACGAGCGGTATGAGGGGTTGATACAGTTGAAGAATAACCATGTCCCTAAGGGACTCATTACCCTTGAAAGTCTGTTTGATCAAAATGATAGAGCTATATCTCATAGGATCAAGGTCGACTCCAAGCTGTACAGAGACCTGGAACTTGAACCAGGAAAGGTGATCAAAGTTGGAACAGACTGCACCCCAGAGGAACCGGAAAAGATTCGGGCCTTGTGCAAAAGGTATCCAGATATTGTAGCTTGGTGTTATCAGGTCCTAAAAGGGTATGACAGAGAGATTATACAACACACCATAGAACTAGAAGAAGGGGTTAAGCCCTTTAGACAGAAACAAAGAGCGGTTAACCCAAAGATCGAGGCTATGATGAAGGCAAAGCTTCTGAAGATGCCAGAAGCCAAGATCATATATCCTATCAAGCATTCTTCTTGGGTCGCAAATCTGGTCCCAGTCAGAAAGAAGAACGGGGATATCCGCCTCTGTGTTAACTTCCGCAATTTGAATAAGGCCTCCCTCAAAGATCACTATCCACTCCCACAGATCGACCAAATTCTTCATGTGGTCGCAAGGGCTTAGAGGTTCTCTCTCCTAGATGAATTTTCTGGCTACAACCAAATCTTGGTGAAAGACGAGGACCAGCACAAGACGGCGTTCACCACCAAATGGGGAATGTTCGCCTATCAGCACATGCCATTCGGCTTATCCAACGCTAGGGCCACATTCCAAAGGGCCATGGACCTTGCATTTCAAGAGCTGCTAAATAAAATCATTGTCATTTATTTAGATGACATGATCGTGTTTTCCCACAAGAGCGAAGAACACACCTCTCATCTGGAACAAGTATTTGAAAGATGTCGTGAGTTCGGCATATCCATCAATCCCAAGAAATCAGTCTTCGTGGTCAAGGAGGGGAAGCTGTTAGGCCATGTAATTTCCGAAAAAGGCCTTGCAGTTGATCCTGACAGAGCAGAAGCTCTCCTAAAACTCTCCATCCTAGTAGACAAGAAAGGGCTCCAGTCCTTCTTTGGCCAGATCAACTTCGTAAGGAAGTTCGTGCCTGATTTCGCTCAAGTCATCAAACCTATGGCCGAACTATTAAAAAAGGATGTCGATTTTGTCTGGACTGAAGAAAGAAAGCAAGCCTCTAAAGAGATTAAGGCCAAGATCGCTCAGGCGCCCGTGTTGATAAACTCGGACTACTCTAAGGATTTCATCCTTTATGCAGTCGGGGAACCTGAGAGCTACGCTGCAGTCTTGACCCAGAAAGGAGATGACGACGAAGAGCGGCCAATAGCCTTCTTGAGCCAAGTAATGAAGAAAGATATAATTTTATTGAGCGACAAGTGCATGCAGTCATCAGATCCTTGAAGACGTTTAAGCACTTTGTCTCTCAGAGCCGGATTACAGTTTTTGTGATACACCGCAATGTCAGAAATTTTATTATTCAAGGGGAACCGTGTTAGAGTAATATTCCATTACTTGGGATATTTACCATTTACTCCACTAGGTAAAATAGGTAGTATATTGCATTATACTACATATGTAGATTTTATTACATTTACTTTTTACTACTTACCATAGAGATATTTACTGTGCTAAATATCTACTGGTAAACCTAGGTTAGATATTTTAGAGTAGTAGTTAGTTCATACTTCTCTACCTAGGTTAGTTGTTAGCACACTACTCTCGGGACGCGTTATGTTAGCGTTATTTATGCTAATATAGTTTGTTTGTAAACTATATAATGCTTAGACCTTTCTAAGCTAAGTTTAATGCATATTTCAAATATCAAATCATTCATCTTACCTTTCCTTTACTAACATTGGCATCAGAGCCAGGGAGGAGGCGCTCGTTCCAAGTGGAGAAGACGAGAGCAGATCTCGTTCCACTGGAGAAGGCGACGCGCAGGGTTTGATTTAATTTGTTATGCAAATTCATTAATTCTGAATTCCTAAGTTTGGGTTAGATTTTATTTGCCTTACCTTACTCGGGCCCAAAAATACCGAGCAGGCAGGCATTTGAGGTGGCTCAGCCACATCAGGCGAGCCCGCCCATAGGAGGCCACCAGATCTAGGCCTCCGTCAACGAGCTGCTCGATCGACCATCGGAGATAGACTCCGACGACCAGCAGCTCGGCTGACAACCGGCTCCGGCGATCGGCGGCCCATAACCGGTGATCGACCGGCTCACCGAGGAGGGCCTTCGACGTTCGGACCTCAGCCGACGCCGACAGGAGGGCAGGCGCGCCCTCCCAGGCGGCGACGTCCGGACCTGAGCCGACGCCGACAGGAGGGCAGGTGCGCCCTCCCAGGCGGCCGACCACCACGTGAGGGCAGGCGCGCCCTCCGTGCGGCGACCGACCACCACGTGAGGGCAGGAGCGCCCTCCGTGCGGCAGAAACAGATCCCGATCGACGACCGGGATCCGAGAGGGCAGGCGGCCCTCCGATCATCGGCGACCGGATCGGAAACCTAGACCCTACCTCGGGATATGAGAGGGCAAGCGGCCCTCCAATCCCAGACTGCCGGGACACCTACCTAACCGATAGGACAGTGAGACGCGGCCTCGGGCACAGATCCCGAGGCGTTGACACGCCGGACGCGGACACGTGGACCTGTCTGGACCCTGAGCACAGAGCCAGACCTTGACCGGACTCGACACGTGGCACTGCCACTGGACGACGGACCGACAACAGGACTCGACACGTGGACCGACAACAGGACTCGACACGTGGGTGACACGTGGCGGACTGCCACGTGCCACCCGACTCGACCTTGCCGCCACGTGGCGGCGACCAAAATGATTGTGGGGGCCCTTGGATTGCCCGAAGGCAATCATACACAAAGGCGAGCGCCTTTGTTTTTTAAGGTTGAAAATGGCAGCATTGTGCTGCATGTGGGATTAATTCCCACATTATTTTTTTTCTCGCCCGAAGGCGAGAAAGCCTTCTAATAGAAGGCGGTCCCCTCCATATCCCGTCGGGCTTGGTAGCCCGACCGGCGAGGGGACCCGGCGGAAAGGCTCCCGACCAAGAGGTCGGGAGTTCAAGCCCCGTCGGCGGTAAAAGTATTACTTTTACTTCGACGGGCATAAAACCAAGGAATTTTTTTTAATATTTTTTTATTTTGCATTTTTTAAAATTAAAGTTTTTTATTTTTATTTTTTTTAATGATTTAAAATTGAAACATATTTTTTTTAAAATCAATTTTTATTTAAATATTTAAGTTGATTTATTTAAAAGATATATGTTTTAGTTTTTTATTCTTAATTAAAATGATTTATTAAACTTTTCTTAACTATTGCAAATTAAAAAAATTAAAGAAATATTTTTGCAACTTTGATATTTAAAGGTGCTAGTGTTTTCTCACAAAATGGAGATATAAGACATAGCAAGAGCACAATTTTTTTTTGTTGCAAATTAGACAATTCTTCTCAACCTTGTTAGTTTTGCAAAATACAAGAGGGACAACATCATAGCAATTTGATTCTTTCTTGCACAAATAGCAAACAAGGAGACTGAAATTTTTTGTAACATTCAAAGGCAAAGTGTGCATTTGTTTTCTCCAAGGGGGGATATAAGACATAAAATTGCACATTCTTTTTTGCAAAAATTTGAGAAGAACTTGTAACCTTGGGTCCATCAAAAACTAAGTCATTTGTCGACTAGTTCTGGAAGCCTTCCAAATGCGGGTCGTGTGTCGACTTGTCTTGGAAGGAGTGCTCAAATTGTTAATTTTGCAAAATTCAAGGGGGGAAGACAACATTGTACTTCTTTTGCAAAATTGTAAAACAAAGTAGGAGACATAAAAATATCAATTTTTTGCACAACACAAATACACATTTTGTTGCAAAAATTAAAAGGTGCATTTTCGATTTTACTCGACACCTTTATTGGCAAATTAGGTGCATTTTCGGTAGCATCCGACACCTAGGTGATAAGAATTTTGTGGGAATTCTTGTTTGATTATTGCATTATTTCTTTTGCAATTATAAGTCATAGAATCAAGAACACACTAAACCCCAAAATTTCACAAATTTGTGTAAATCCTTGCACAGATTTAAAGCCAAAATTACTTGATATTCTCTCCTAAATCAACAAAACCCCTAATTCACTCTTATTTGTTTGGCTTAATTTCCTCCAACTTTTCATCCTTCTTGAAGGGAGTTAAGGCAGGTGCCATTAAATATCTGTTTGAGTGAATTATATTTTGGTACTCTTTTAGGGTAATCAAAAGAAAGAACAAGTTTTTTTAGGGAACCTTGAAAGTAGCAATCCTTTGCATTAAGGGGGGATAATTCCTTTCTTCCTTCAAACACAGATCTTGACAAGAGGGAGATAAAACTTGTAAAGGCATTCAGAAAAGTAAAAGTCATCATACAAACTATATCTTTTCTTTTAGACTTCATAAAACAGCAATCATGCTTGAAGTACTTACAATAAGAAAGGACAAATTGGTGAACTTTTTTGATCAAATTGCCTAGAAAACATAGTTTTGCACAAATTGTAAAAATGACAACCAAGACACCATTCAGTGTTGGTTTCAAAACAAGCAAAACTAAAATGGCAAAGGCACAACACAGAAGCCATATTTCTTGTGAAGTGTCTCATTCTGATTCTGTTTCTGGTTCAAAGATAGCACAAGGAGTGCTAAATTGCTAAAACAATTTTGTAGAGGGAAAACACATGTGTCCCTTGGGCAAAAACACCATATTCTCTTTCTCCTCTTTTAGGCTTCATAAATAGCATAAGTATTTTGTTTGAAGACCTTGCAATAAGGGGTGCTTGTACCTCTTTTAGGCTTCATAAATAGCAAATTCTAGGTGTTTGAAGTACTTGTAACGAGAGGAGCGACTTTTTGTGATGTAAAATTGTCTAGGAGGCAATATTTGTAAAATCCTTCACAACACTCTTGCATTGCACACTTTTTGCAACTAAGGGGGGATATCCATTTCTTTTCTTCACAATTTTTTGTAAATAGGGAAGATAACTTATAAGGGTGCATTTTCGGCTTTGACCGACACCTTAGTCACACTTTCTTCAGAAATTAATTACACTATGTTTTGCAACAAGAAGGGGGGAACTTATAAGGGTGCATTTTCGGCAACGACCGACACCTTAGCTACCTTATCTTTTGCAAATTCATATTGTAAATGAATGAACCTTGTATGAAGTGATCTATTCTACTACACCTAGCGATTGCAGCGGCTGGTTACCCATGCAAATCGATTGGATGATGTGATTACCATAAGGACATTCGTTGACGTGAAGACAAATTGAGGAATGACCCACTTTTTGCTTAGGAGCAGCCAGAGCACTATGATAGAGCAAAGAACCAGTAGATCAACATCTTCTTCACTGTATTGGGACAGCTATATACTTTACCCAAATATTGTTGTATAGAGGGATATGTATGTATTACCCAAATAATGTAATAAGGGGGGATGTTAGAGTAATATTCCATTACTTGGGATATTTACCATTTACTCCACTAGGTAAAATAGGTAGTATATTGCATTATACTACATATGTAGATTTTATTACATTTACTTTTTACTACTTACCATAGAGATATTTACTGTGCTAAATATCTACTGGTAAACCTAGGTTAGATATTTTAGAGTAGTAGTTAGTTCATACTTCTCTACCTAGGTTAGCTGTTAGCACACTACTCTCGGGACGCGTTATGTTAGCGTTATTTATGCTAATATAGTTTGTTTGTAAACTATATAATGCTTAGACCTTTCTAAGCTAAGTTTAATGCATATTTCAAATATCAAATCATTCATCTTACCTTTCCTTTACTAACAAACCGGGTCACAAAAGGGCAGGATGGATTGCTAAAATCCAATAATTCAACATAGAGGTGTGACCCACCAAGTTAATCCGAGGTCGGGCTCTATGCCATGAATTAGCCAGAAGTGTTGCCGTCGAGGTGTCTGCTTGTCAGTGGGAAGATCCAATGATGGAAGGTAACTTTCCCAACTCCTTATCAGAGGAGAGTGACTGGACAGATGACATAGTGTGGTACTTCAGCACAGGGAGATGTCCAGATCAGCTCACTGCCTCACAAAGGAGGTTTAGGCTCAATGCTCTGAAGTATGTTCTGCGCCCCGAGGGGCTATTTTACAAAAATATTGATGGTGTTCTCTTAGGCTGTGTCAAGGGAACAAAAAAACAAAAGGTCCTCGACGAGTTCCATTTCGGAATGTCGAGAGGACACCTTTCAGGAAGGCCTACGGCCTTAAAAATGATCAAAGCGGGCTATTATTGGCCCACCATCTTCGCGGTTGCACAAGAAGTCTGCCAGAAGTGTGAAAAATGCCAGAGGTTCGCTGGTCGGAATAAGAAAGCTCCAATGCCTTTACAGCCAATCCAGGTGGAGGTTCCCTTCCAGCAGTGGGGCCTATACTTTGTTGGAAAGATCTCACCAGAATCTTCAGCAGGGCACAAGTTCATCCCGACTACCACAGATTACTTCACCCGCTGGGCCAAAGCTATACCCACAAAGCACGCTGATCAGGAGACAGTCATCTCCTTCCTGGAAAGCTTGATAACTCGCTTCGGAATCCCAAAGGCGATTGTGACAGACAACGGTCCAGGGTTCACCGGAGCCAAATTGACAAAGTTTACTTGCAGATACGGTATTTACCATAAAGCTTCTTCCAACTACTACCCGCAGGGGAACGGCCTCGCCGAGTCGACAAATAAGAATCTGATGAATATTATAAAAAAGACTGAGATAAATAAGAGGTCCTGGCACTTGTACCTGGATCAGGCTTTGTGGGCAGATCGCATATCCATCAAGAAGTCCATCAGGACATCCCCATAGGCATTGGTTTACGGGGAAAGAGGTTGTTTTGCCTACCCATATTGAGATGCCCGCACTCTGGCTGTTGGATGATGAAAAGGACGACCTGGATCCCCTTGATGCCAGGCTAGCCCAGTTGTTGCATCTTGAAGAACAGAGAGAAAAAGCTCATGAGGCTTTTATGAAACACGCTAGCACCACACGAAACTGGTTCGCAAAAGGGGCTACCGCCAATGTCTTCAAGATCGGGGACCTAGTGCTGAAATGGGATTCCTGGAAGAAAAAAACAGGTAATCATGATAAATTTGATGCCTTCTGGGAAGGCCCCTTCCAGGTTGCCAGGGTCAATCAATTCAATTCATTCGTCCTAAGAGACATGGAGGGTCATATCCTCCCAATACCAGTTAATGGCTTTCATCTGAAAGCCTATCGTCACTGAAAAGCGTCAAAAGGTTCCCATTGTACATAATTTCTTTTCTGCTGTTTTAGTTTGTTTATTTGCCTGAATGTAAATATGCTTTTCAGTTTGTAATTTTAGGTTGTTGAGCCAAGTTGTCCACCAGATCCCCGGGTCTGGAAGATTTTTGATTCCAAGTGGATGCAGAAGCAATTTTCCCTGCAAAAGAAAGTCCTGGAGGGCTGAACAAAAGACTGAGTGTTCATGTTGTGGGCTCCGCCCGCCGTCGCTCGCCTCTTTGACAAATCCGGGAATCGCTTCGTTTTTTCGGCGACGGCGAGAACCCTTTCCAAGCGCTGGCTAAGTCGAGGAGAGCGACAAGGAAAATTACTAAGTAAAGTGCGCCCAAGGTCGCTCGAATTTTCGAGCGATCCCGGGAGCGCCATCCTTTTTCAGCGATTCAAAGCAAGCAAGAGGGTGGCCGATTTACCTAAGTGTTCAAGAAATCCCGAAATCGCTCAAATTTTGAGCGATTCCGGGAATCGCCCATGATTTTCGGCGACGGCGATCAAGAGGTGAAAGAAGGGGGCGCGAATGAAATAATTGAAAAATTTTCTAAGTGTGGGATCCGCCCTCCGTCGCTCGCCCAATGCGTCTTCTCCCAAGATCGCCCATTTTTTGAGCGACGCCGGGAAGCGCCCCATTTTTCGAGCGACGTCGGGCTTGGTAAGGAAGCAAGCAATTTGAAGTGTTGATGACCTCCGTCGCTCGCCAAAGCTGCCCGCGCCCGGGATCGCTCAAGTTTCGAGCGATTTCGGGAAATATGCAAAATTTTACGCGGGCCGCATTTCTCTCCATCCGGCGACCTGGGAAAGTGTGCCAAGAAGGGGTTAAGGCCCGTTTTTCAAGGCGCGCATCAAAGAAAAGGGATTGGCACAGATTCCGAAGCTAATTGTTTTTAAGAGAAAAGGATAAAAAGGGATGTGCTTTAAAGATAAAAATTAAATATTGGCGCCTCCGAGGAAGATTTTATGCATGGCCACCCGAGGATAAAATCAACGTCCACCAACTCCGTGCGCCCGACATTAAATTCAAGTGCCCTCCATTAAAGGCCCGTCTCAAGTTCGCTACTATAAAGCACGGCCTCTCAGAAGCGCTTTACAAGTTAAAATCCGACGCGCTCCAAGCTGCACTGAGAGTGAAATTCAAAGTTTCTTACAAATGAGCAGCAACTAATTGAATTATGCCTTCGCCATGGGAAAGAAAGAAAGTGGGTAGAAGAGTGCAACAGCAGGCCGAGCGACTTCAAGCACGCCAGAGAGTGGGCAGGAAAGAGAAAGAAAAGATAAGGGGAAAGCCCATGCGTCGGGAGCCGAAACAGTGAAGAGAGCCCGCACAGCGCCGCCAAGGCCAATTCCCCCGCCTCCCATTGATAATTGGATAAAGCTCAGAGACGGGATTTACTCCCAGAGTATCAGCCAGCTGCGGCATACAATTGAGAACTGGCGAGAGAAGGTTTCTCCCTCGCACCCCTTCGCCGCTGCTTACCACTCCCACTTGTACTGGTTCTTGTGCCCACAGGTGCATCATTGCCCAGAACTGGTGGCAGTGATTGCGCAATATTACAAACCAAACACCAGACAGGTCTGTGACCACGAGGGCACCGTCTTGTTCTCGCTTTACCCAGAGACTGTGCGTGTTGCCTTCGCACCAAGTCTATCACTAGACAAGAATTACACTGTCAGAAGTGTCAATATCGGAGAACAAACGGACAGATACACAGATAATCCGAGAATGCGGCGATTTGTGGAGTCCCAGCTCCATGAGCCTCCTCCACTCCGGTCATGGCCGAAGCAGCCTAGGCCTCTGAGTGATTTCAAAAGTACGGGTATTTATACCATGCTGGCCTGGGTTCTAGGCTGCGGCACAGATGCGATGGTCTTCCCCTACCAAATCGCTCTTGCCGAATGCATCCTGCGAGAGGAATTCTACGATCCCAAGGTTATGACAGACAAAACCAAGCCGGTCTTCTTCGACTGGGCAGACTACGTGGCCCGTGGGATTCACTCGCACCTACAAGAATTGAGGAGCGAGGCGAGCGAAAGCTTCAGATACTGTTCGGCCCTGGCGTGGTTATTCTTGTTTCACCTGCACAGTAAAATGAAGGCGCTCCCAGTTCAGCGCAAAGATAAGAATGGCGCGCAACTTCCGGTATACGAATGGACCAGGGTGCTGTTGAGGGAGGAGTCATACTATAAGTTCAATCTGGCCTTCTTAGGCCCAGCCCTAGCCTTTCTCCACGGCGCCTGCCCGCGCGTCCCGCGTCCGATGAGAGAACAAGTGATCAGCCAGGACTTTGGCGATACTTTCCGGTTAACGCAGGGGTTCGTGATAAGAATTTTTGGGTTCACGGACAAACCCTTCTTGTTGTCGTATTACACCACAGAATATCAGTTCGCCTTAGAGGCAGCACTGCAGATGGATTACACTGATCAAAAGTATGGCCAGGGGAGGAAAAAGGGACATCTGTTCAATTATCCAATCACTTGGGCAGAAATCGAAGTCGGCATCAATGGACAACATCAGTACCTGACTGCCACGCTTTTGAGCTTCGGCTTGGTCGAGCTGCCCCAAATATGGAAGTACGATCCCCTCAACATAGTGAGGGACTTCACGAATGTACAGGACTTCCACATCTGTCCACGCAAGGAGATCATGGCCGAGCGCAACAACCCGTCGGGAGGAGACTTAGAGTGGAATATTGAAGACATGCAGTCTTTCCCGCCGTGGCACGACTTCTACTTTGTGGAGGCCGAATTTGATCCTATCCACAATGCAGACCACAGGCCAAATACGAAAACGTACAAGAAGATGCTGACTAAACTGCAGGGCAAAGGGTGGAAACCCGAAAAGATATCAGAGTGGTGGATAATGCGTGTCCGTACTAGGAAGGAAAAGTCCGAAAAGGACTTGGCCAATGACAATGAATTCTCCACGCTCTACGATAAACACCATGCCACGTGGCAGCCCATTGTGTTCCGGCATATCGTACCCCCAGGCTTTCAACGCCTACAAAAGGGGCAGGCCCCACCCAAACAGTTGCAATCACGTGGTGGAGGTTCCAACAGTGGGGTACAAGTAAGTCAGGCTGTAGAGCCCAGGATGCGGCAATCTTCTGAAAAACAGCCAGCCGGAGCAGTGCCATCTAAGCAAGAGGTAGCCCAGCACACGGCCCGAGCAACACAAGCCCGAGCGACACAGGCGCTCCCGGCACCCCAAAAGAAGAAACAGTTCACGCTGAAGATAAAACCCCCCAAAGCTTCAGGGGGAACCGTTAGCCCAACGCCCAGCGCCCAAGAGGAAGAGGTCACCCCTCTCAAAAGAAAGAGAAGGACAGAAAAGTCAAAAGGGCAAAAGGCTACGCCCGAGAAGGAGGCTGTGTCGCAATCCGAGGTTACGCCGCCCCAAAAGAAGGTCAGAACCTCGAAAATCGTTACCATAAGGGAGGATACATCCCCGTCAGCGGAAGATCAGTGGATGACCCAACTCTTCGACACACCAGCTCGGGCGGAGCTCGCAGGTACGCATTCTCTATTCTTTCAAACTTCCGAGTCAGTGTCTGCGGCGCCTTCGTCTTCTGCTGTTGTACCCATCCCCGCTGCCATTCCTTTGGTTAGCGGAGCAGCAGCCACCCTTTCCATCGCCGCATCTCACCCTTTCCACAATCCCAGCCTAGCCATTCTTCCCCCCCCCCCCCCCCCCCCCCCCCCCCCCCCCCCCCCCCCCTTTCCACAATCCCAGCCTAGCCATTCTTCCGCAGAGCCTAACGTCCTCCAAACCCTAACCCAAACCCAACCAGGCGCCACTGCCTCAGATCCGCCGCGTTCTCCACGTCTTTCGCCCGCAGCCGGCACATTAACTGAAAATCCGCTTGTAAACCCCAAAAACCCGTCTGCCTCCACCGCTCAGACTGAGCCGTCCCCAAGAGCAGAAGAGCACCAAACTGCCATTTCCCCTTACCTGTTCGCGGAAGAGCACATGTCGCAGCAGGGTTTGCCCTTGGCCAGGCCTCTGTTCGGAGAGAGATTTAATTCAGATTATGGAGAACCAGCCCGTGGCAACTCAGGTTGGACGCACCTCCAACAGATGGGCACGGAGCGTGATGAAAAGAAGGGGCGAGGAGATTGCCGGAGTTGAGAAGCGCTCCAGATTTGATTTCGACAACATGGTGCTATACAAAGAAAAAAGAGTTCCCAAGGTTAAAAAGCCTCTAAAAGATATGACCCCTGAAGATTATGAGTATCGCCGCAAGACCAAATATTTGAACGAGGTCAGCTTTGAAAATGAGGCGCTGGCTCTTCATGACGGAACAGATACGCTGCGCATCAAGCACTACCAGTTGAAGGAGCGCTACTACCAGGTGGAAAATGAAAAAATCAAATTGGAGGAGGGCATGGCAAGGATGCAGGCCCAATTGGACGATTCCGAGAAAGAGTGCCAGCAGTTGAAGCAACAAGTGACAGCCTTGGAAAAGGAGGCAGCAGAACAGAAGGAGGTTGCTGAGCACCAGATAGCTGAACTCCAAGGCCAGCTTCAGCAAGCTCAACAACAGCTGGAGGAAAGGGTTGTACAGGTGGAGACATTCTCCAAGGACCGCATCAAGGAAATCCGCTCCCGACTGTTGAAGAACTTCAGACCCCGGGCCTCTAAGTCCCTTTTGGTCCTCGCATTCGCCACCCAGATGAAAGAAGCATCCGCCCAGGGTAAGCCTCGTGGTGGAGGAGGCAAAGCGACAAGCACACCGCTGGCTCGATCTGGCTGTCAAGGTTTGGGCCCTTGAACGCCGGAACCTCCAAATTCCCCCTACAGATTCCATTGCCTGTGATTGGGCAGCTGCAAGGGCAACCTTGCATTCATTCTTTGAAAGATATCAAAAGATTCAGAGGGCCAGAGCATTACTAGACGTATTAGAAAAAGAGAAGGATATATGCCTGGACCTCTTCCAGACTCTTGCCTCGCTCGGATTCCCGAGCTTTACAGATAGCAACGACAACTGCCTCCCCAAGGAAGAATTGCGGCCGGCATGGGATGCCTTTGGCAATGATACTTCAGACATTGATGAGTGGGCGGACCCAATTCAAGAGGAACAGGTGACGCAGCTCACCTCCAGGTTTTGCCTGATTCGCTCCTGCCTGCTTGACTTGAGCCAGAAGGTTGAACAGATTGATATGCTCCAGGTGGAAACCTTCAGGCATTTGGTGAGCGATATTCGCGGTATGAAGCCCTTCTCGGAGGAGGCCTGGACTTAGGTTTAGGTCACATTCGAACGCATCCAAGGCCGCCTTGACTCTAGGGACGCTAATCCGGAGCAAGCTACAGAAGAAGAAGAAGTCGTCTGAAGAAGAGTCCGAGGAGGAGGGCACTGAAAATGAATCTAGTGAAGATAATCCCGAGAAGGAGGAGCAACAGGAACCAGAGCAGCAAGGCCAAGGCCAGTAGCAAGAAGAAGCAAGGACCGGGGGTGACTCCGGGCCCAAAGGATAAAGGCATGGGTCCTTGCATCGAGGCGAGCTCGATACCCCGCGAGCCACCAGGAATGTTGTCACATTTTGCTAGGGGTAGAAGAATTTTGAAAATTTCAAGTAGGTTGTTGTCTCCCTCCTTCCTCGGTGCAATTTCCAGTTTTCATGTTTCATTTTCAGTTTGTTCATGTTAAGCAGATCAATTTTCAGAATTGGATGTAAAATTTGAAAGAAAAATGCAAAAAATCTCTAAGGCACGGCTATCCCGCGATCGTCGTCGCTGTTGGGTGATCCCCAACGACACGAGCTGTTTGAGCGATCCGTGGCGAAGTTTGAAAAATGTTTAAGTGTCGACGACCGAGATCGTCGTCGCTCCCCAGCGACGCCCGTCGTCGCGCTTCTTTTCGGCGACCGAGAGCAGCATAAAAAAGGGTTGAAAAATTTCTAAGTGCTGCCCCGACCGCGATCGCCGTCGCCGTCTGGCGACGCCCGTCGCCGCAGCCCTTTTGGGCGCGCGACGGCAGGAAGAAAGACTGCCCGTGCCCGTGATCGCTGTCGCCGCCTGGCGACGCACGGCGCCGCAAGTTTTTTTAGCGATGCGCGGAAAGGAAACAAAACAAAGCAAAAACTAAGTGTAACTGCTCCCGCGATCGCCGTCGCTGTCCACTTCTCTCAGCAGCGCTGCAGGTTTTCGACGACTTGCGGCAAGGAGCCTGCCCGAGATCGCCGTCGCTCATCAAATTTTCTCAAAGTCGCTCAATTTTTGGGCGCTTCACAGCTTGTGCCCGAGGTCGCTCCCAGCTTCAAATTCGGAGATCGCCGTCGCTATTCAGCGATTCTCGGCGTTTCTTCATTTTTCAGCGACCTCCGGCAGAGATCAGTAGGGAGTTTTAATACAAGTAAAGCCGGATTCCCCCCAGTTTTTAGAACTGTTAAGCAGATAATGCCTCCCCAGATAAAAACAGGCAAATTTTTGGGATTTGGGCACATTTCACGGAGGGTGAAGTGGTACTCCAAGGACAGGGTAGGTGAGCAGTAATGACAAACCCAAAGGCTAAACTGTACTGCACCTACCGCATTAACAAAAGCGCCCCTTTTCAACCACCGAATCTGTCAGGAGTTGTACGAAATTCAGGAAGACCATGCTACAGGCCGACAAGAGTCAAATCTGGCAGCTTTCTGCAGCTTTTGCAGGTTTGGGGAGCTGTGCTCCGATTGTAAAAGGGGGGAAATTTCTGCTATAAATAGCAGTGAACTTGCATTGTAAAAGGGGGGGAACATATTGCTAAGAAGTTGTTGTAACTGAACACTTGCTTCCAATTCAAAGTATACTTGGCTCTGTTATTTGTCTCTTTCTTTTATGCTGCCTTCTGCAAGTATTTCTGCATCGTGTCATTTATTTTTCTGATTGCTGTCATTCTGAATCCTGGATTGCAGCATTGGCAATTAAGTAGACCTGGAATACTGAATGAAGGATACATAGGAAAGAATCACAGTGATAGTTTATGTTACATACATTGTTTTGATTGTTGTTGGTTTAGTGATGAGTTAGTGACTGTGTTGCTTGTTCTTCCCCACCTGAAACACATGATATTTACATTTCTTTCTGCATTTTTACAATCTCTTTCCAGTTCCCTTCTCTAAAATCAAAGTAGTGTAGTATAGGAGCCGGCCTTCTCCGGAGATTGGCACGGAAGGCATCCCTTCCTTCCGGCCTTTCAATCTGCTGGGCGAATCTAGGGCGCAAAAGACTAAAAACCTTTCCTAATGGCAGATTCGTAACCAACAGTACCAAATGAGTCAATGATAGCAAATGTCACTCAAAAAGGGGATGTTTTTTAGTTTGGTTTGGAATGCTTCAGTCCAGATTTTTTTCTTTTTTCTTTAAAAAAAATTGAAGGCAAATCACTTCTATTAAAAATGCCTTGTTTGTTAGTATTTTTTTAAATACATTTATTTGAGTTCATTTTTCCTGTTGTTCTTTTCAGGTTATTTTGAAGGGCTTCTGGTAATGTGTCAAACATTTTCAAAGACTAGCCATGGTCACAAGAAGCGGAAGGTATGAAAACTAAAATCCTGGGGAAGCCAATGTAGTTACATTAGTACCAAATGAGTCAATGATAGCGAATGTTACTTGAACGGATGAGTTTTTTTTATTTTTTAGTTTGGAATGGAATACTTCTGTCCAGAATTTTTTTTTAACAAATTGGAGGCAAATCGCATCTCTTAAAAATGGAATGTTTTTTTGTTTATTTTTCTATGTTGTTATTTTCAGGTTATTGTAAAGGGCTTTTGGTAATGTGTCACACATTTTCAAAGACTAGCCATGGTCACAAGCAGAAACTAAGAAAAGTAAAGCCCTGGGGAGCTGATATGGTTATAAGTTCAGAATATTCCACCTCAAATTCTGAAAATTACCACCAGAGCTACTCAAAACTTTGGGATAGGTGATTAAGTTAGTTACCAAAAAGTTTTCTGCCTCGTATGAATGATAGGGTTTCAACCTACTTCCATACCATGGAACAATTTCTTGACAGCTTGGTCATTAAATTTATTCACTAGATTGGCTTCAGGCTTTATATGCACAATTTTATTGGGAGCAGTAACACCATACTAGAAATTTGTCCCTGCTTCTATGAAAAATGAGATGTGGTCTACATGGATATTAATGCCAAAAATATCATTGTTGTTCAAAGTAAAGGTATAGCTGCTGATGGCAGGACTACAGAATTTGTGAATAAGAATGGTGACATGAATGGACAGGAATTAAGAGTTAGATGGAAAACAATCTCTTTAAGGAAAAGGCTAGTTTTTCTAAGTTTCTTACTACTTTTTGGTTACTACAGTGCATTGTAACAGCCCTTTCTGGTCAGTCCCATTAACTCACATTGGCCATCCATGGACATAAATAGGATTACTTTTCTTTCTCTTAGCCATGTTGTTGATAATCATTCAAAGGGGAAAAAGGGGAAAAAGGCAAGAAATGTTATTATGTCCATAGCGACCAAAGTATGTCAATAGAACTCAAAACGTACGCTTGATCTCAATAGCTTGATAGAAGTGTGAAATTGAGCTTCCATCAATGCAAAATTGCAAGGTATAAAGCATATAATTACAAACTATGACATGTATGTATAAACCATATAGTTACAAGCTATCCTCTAGATTTAGAGAGGATTTTAGAAATACCCATATGTCTGGACCTCTTGAGTTGTGGGAATATTTATGTTGTCTACCTTGTCCAATGTGTGGGAAAGGCCCTCCTAATAGTTGCTCTATAAGAAAGAACTGTCTCTTATATCTGAACCCATATGAGTAGGACAAAACAATATTGTCTAAGGCATGATTGATATTTCTAATTGTCAGAAGGGAAAGAAAGGAGATACTCAACTTGGTAGACTACTAGGCTTGTAAGAGCCCCTTCAAAGCTTGTCTTTTGAGGTTAATTGCTTCTCCAAGGTTAGGAACCATACACCTTCAATGGGGATACCTCTGATTTCAGAACATAGGGCACCTGACAATAAAGTACTCCTTGTATTCACCTCCTACTTAGAGTAGTGGCAGTAAACCTCACACCCCTAGAATGTTTGATCTTGAGTCGGTGGATGTGTCTTAAAGTTCATGTGACTAGTGACACTTTGTACAACTAGGGAAAGTAATGACGCACTCGATGATCTATATGAAGTTCTCAGCATAGAAGGCCATGTTGTAGCCAAGGGGCTCAGAAGGAGAGATCCATAAGGTCTAAATGCACATCGATAGATGTTCCCTGAAATAGACTTACCAACCATCCCTTTCCTTGGAAGATGAATGAGAAAGTGGACGTATAATGAGTACCAAAAGCAAGGGAGGTGGTCCATGGAAACCCTAGTAGATTGGATATGTAAGGTAGTCTCCAAGTACCAAACTCTCCTCCCCCCAAGAAGAGTCATATCAACAACTCCTGTGAAGCACAAAGCAACAAGCATCTCTCAAAGTGAAACGCCATAGTTGATGAAGATAAGAAAATCTAAAGATG
Organism: Wollemia nobilis; assembly: GCA_028583015.1. Lineage (NCBI taxonomy): Eukaryota > Viridiplantae > Streptophyta > Pinopsida > Araucariales > Araucariaceae > Wollemia > Wollemia nobilis. The sequence goes on from JAQPPZ010016361.1 coordinate 3,390,980, forward strand.
CTCCCAAGGCAAAGTGGGTTGGTTGTAAACTCAGCCCCAATGATTCAAGAAACTATAGGTTTCTAGTGGATCATGCATTGAAGCAACATAGAATGAACCCTCCCAATGTGTTCCCAATCAACAAGTTCAAAACTCTCAAACCTTCAACCCATAAAGAACTATGAGTTCGATAATGCAATCAAAAAGCCTCATTTTTTAGAGAATATGCTGAAATGTATCTTGAAAACGTTGTTGCTCAAGAACATAGAGTGTGGTGTAACCCTTCCAATGTTGTGACTAGAAAGCAGACTTAAGATCAAGGAATGACCTAGCACTTGAACCCCCATGTATAAGACGTTGCAATCTCAAACTGTTTTGCCTTTCTAGGAGAATTAAAAATTGGAGGGGCCCTTAAGTTAGCTAAGGTCACAGAATAGAGCAAGTGCATCCACATCATCAAGAAAGAGAAAAATAGCAATCAAGACATGATGTAAAAGGCATTTGTGCTTTGCAAGAATAACACTTCGCAGGCTTGTCTTGTACTTAGGCACCTTGTGAAGGAGAAATAAGGCAAACTTTTAAAAGGCCCTAGAGAAACAAAAGAATTGTGGATCTCACAATAAAATCTTCAGGTAAACTTCAATTCAAAATATTATCACCAATGCTGCTAGACATCTCATTTGACTCCACCACCAAGGAAGGTGTCAAGTAAAGATACAAATAACAGTACGAAAACACAATGGATTCCCTAAAACATCCAAAGCTGTCGAGGCCATAATGAGAGATGATTTGATGATGAAGGGATGTCCATATTATACTAAATTGTTATTGTATACTTGGATTCTTGAGTACGTAAAGGGTTTAACCTTCCTATGTTTCCTTTCTCTACTTTGCTTGAACATACAGTTGACTTGCCAAGTCAACATCTATTAAGTTATAGCTGCTGCTAGGAACAATATAGAAAGAAAAGAACTACTTTTGAATACTTGTACCTGTAATATCAGAATTTCTTAGGACGTTAACAAACATCCATTGCTTTTCTTACTGGCATTTTTTATGTGAATCTGAAGCTCCATTCTCTTCCTCATCAAACTTGGGCTCATCCCATTTTTGCTAGTGGTATTATCAAGACCTATTTTCCTTTCCCATGCAGTAAGAAAATTTGTTCAACTTCTTCCCAAAAACCTAGCTTCGACCACCAAAACCTGGCTTTGACCACCAAAACCTATACCTATACCATAATCCATGATAAATTTGCCAATGAGCATTCTCAAAATACTTATTATTGAATATTAGGCCAGCATTATCTTATATCAAAATATTCCTTTCCTAAAAATATCAGTACCATCTTCTCAAAATTAAACTTCCAGTGAAAGTTGGGTTCCCAAGGTTGTACAGCCCCAAGGTCTTAGTTTAGTTATGATTTTGCAAGGGCTGAAATGAAGGCTCACAAACCCTTTGGAAAGATTGCATAGAAGCGATCTGACTCTCTAGTAAGCACCTTCTATCACTTATAACTCGGCTGGTTTTGGAACGCTTTCAGATCTTAAAACTATGATGTATACTTTCAGATGCATTTATGCTTCTATTTAGTTGATAAAGGACACTACCTAACTACAAAAACAAATATTAAGCTTACAATAGATGTATGTCTCTAGAGATCAGATCTGAATATGAAACTTGAATAGAAATCAGTATTTCTCATCAAAACCCTTTTTCAATTGATTGAATCAAACATCCAATAAAGAATATGCTTCCTATACAGCCGTCATTTATTGTCCTAATAAAACTCACTATGACAAGTCAATTTCTAGCAGCTGCATCCGGCTTAATATTGCTCATAACTTCTATCATGAGTACTTCAAATGTTAAAGGCATCAAATTCCCCAACAAATTACACTGCTGCAACCTAAATCTACAACCTTGGAAGAGAGAAAATTGATTCATGAGAAAGTGCCCAAGCTCTGATAGCTCAAACAAACAATTTACAAGCTCAACTTGCAATGGCCATATCTCCCTCAGTACTACTTGGAATCCAATCTAGATTCAATCCACCATCTGTACATCCTCCTCTTCTTCAAATGGCAGCCCTCTGTATTAAATTCACCATCCCAGCAGAACCATATCCCAATCACAATTTTCTAAGCCAAGATCACCACCTTGATACCACATCTAAATAAATAAAATAGCAGAAAGCCGAGAGATGATCATAACAGAAATACATGTAAAGGTGCCAATTCATCCAATATTTATTGGTCTCAAACAAACAACCTTACATTCAAGGGTTTTACCCTAGAAAACCCATACATCTAATATATAACCCATGAGCCTTTTATATACACAAATGGGCAAAAGAGACATAATGACCCAAAATATTGAACCAAATAACAGGACCACCTAACCTAAGCGTGCCCTCATTATTACACACATTCTGACATAATCTTACTATTAACCTAAATATGCCTTTATGATATTATGGGTATATGTAAATAGCATGCTCCTCTAATGCTTAACAAGTTATATTATTATGTTACATAAACATATATAACAAACAGCTTCCTATGCCACTTTCACATCCACAAAAGAGAAACAAAGGATATAGCTAGTTATTTCTATAAGTTGTGGGTCTCAACTGTATACCCAAGAGAAGCATATGGCATTGATCTCACAATTATCATCAACCTTGCATTTACAAGTTCTAGTGTGTTGCATACAAATCACTGACCTGTTTAAGAATAGCCCAGAACTATGTGAACACTGGAAAGTTGGAAACGATCTCAAGCCCTTCCATTGAAGAATAATTTAATTAAAAAAATGTACAATAATGGTCTCAATGCCTGCCTCATTTTGCTGATACAAGCAACTCTACAATCAAGGCACATGGGACATCATGAATAGATGTGAAAATCTTCAGCAATTTTGCTCTCAAAGGACACTCATTTCTACCTCCAAACGACAATCTTGACATCTTATTAGCATCTTAACATCCACAAGAATGGGAAAGTAATAAGCCTCGATTGGTAATAACTTTAAACATGTAAACTATAGATGATATATGCCACATAGCTTCAACAAGCTTCTGTTCTTTCACATCTTCAAAGCACACCTTAAATGACCTCCTCTCTATGCGATTAAAGACACTACCATCCAACGGAATCACATGCAAATGGTAAATGAGATTCGCACGTATATTCTACTAAAAAAGACCCTCAACATATTGGCATTGTACTTTATACTAATTGAAAATAAGAAATTGCATTGTTCAACAAAGCAAATGAACCAAATATACAAAACAGTTCAAGATCATAGATTGTCGACAAAGCTCTTTATAACATAGATACAACTAGAAAATCAGTGGAAGCTTTTGAAACTTTATGTACAAAATTAGAAAACTATGTTCCACTAAGTCCCCTTTTAATGGGGACAAGGAAAAAAGAGGTGCAGAAAGCGGATGCCTGGAGATTCCCCCCAAATCCTAAGAAAATGGGGACAACGACAGGCACAGTTGTAGCAAGAAACAAAAAAATATTTATAAAATATTACAATCACATGGTCCACTTTTAAGCAAAATATGCATGGCTTAGAAGTTTCAGCCAAAACAATCAAGTTCATAACCATATATGACAATTGTATTAACAACAAGGACAGCATCTAAAAGCCTATGGGTAACAAAAGTAACGCTTCAAGGCACATGAAAGGAATGTAACCACTGAAACGAGTATAGAGGTCACCTCCTTGTCAACATTGTTACAACATAACTCATGTATAGACTCCACACTATGGTTCAATTGTAGCCTTTAAAGGTCTATTGCTCTTTGTTGAAGGCCATTTATATTATAAAATGCATTTAAACTGCAAGCACTCTATCATCCTTTCTCAAGTTATATAAACCATCTATCCAATGAATAACTCTGATAAAAATCACATTGGACATATTTATGCAATAAAAAAATGCAACAAATACTTTACTCTCCTATAACTAAAAAGAAAAACAAACCTGTGCAAAATAGCCATGAAAAGCAGATCCATGCAATGGTGTCAAATCAACACCATAGTAGTTTTGTTGTTGCCAAAACAGAGCCTGAAAATAAAAAAACAGTGATCCCCAATAAGCGACAAGAAAAGAAAATGCAACATTGAACTTAACACAGCTTCATGCTAGTTGGTAGCATATTTATGAATTGCAAATGTAATGCATATTCTTGATACGTAGAAATAATGAAATGAATAACTAGAATGCAATCATAACTATTTAGCAAAAACTGCCTTATATGGAATAACAAACATAAAAAATATATGAAATCCCAACCCTTAATATAAACTAATATCTAGGTTGTAAGCCATCCTTAAAGTTACTTGTGAATGATTTTCATTTATATTTTATATATCTGGGTGCTCATCTTCTATAACAAAGTGCATGTTTTCACCTCACGGTAGGTACAAAATAGACTGCAATTTATGCACCTAGATAAATCATAAACCAGATGCATCATAAGATGAATTTCTAAAATCCCAAAGATATCAAGCCCGTATATTTTTCCTTATCGTTATTGTGGTATACATACGCTAAAGCTAGTTTCTCAAATTTGACCACTCTAGTAAACTATTGTTTCATACACACGTAGAATTTATAAGCCTATCCAATGTCTTACATAAAGATGATACCATAATGTTGCTATGCCATTTATATGGACTACGATCCTCCTCTTCTTCTTCCTCCTTGCTAAAGACAAAAGAATATTTAGATAATTCGAAAAGAAGTTTACCTATATGCAAGTTTCTGCCTTCAAAATTTTGAGTTCGCGGGCACATAGAGCCACCAAATAGTGCAACTCCACCAATTGGTACACATATCAACACTGATGCAAATACAATAAGGCACAAATACCATATCCAAAAAACAAACCTGAATCTCAGCTCAACAAAACACATTTCAAAATGGCCCAAACATGTCTAGAGCCATATCCATGACACAAGATTTATTTATTTAAAAAAAAAAAAAACCCTTAAAATTTTATAACTAAATTTTGACATAGAAACAAAAAATGAAAAAGCCTCCCTATAACTAATAAAAATCTTCTATTTACAACTTATAATTGGGTAATTTTTTAATGTTCTCTAATACCTCAAGTTTAAATGAAATGAAGGCCCAATATACAATGAGCTTGGTCAAAGAGTTAAAACACAAAGAGGCACACAATCTATGTTCCATAGAATTTCCGAGACAAGAGCGAGACACATTTCCAAGACGGAAGGTGTTTGGGCCCAAAGTTCAGGACTACAACGGGAAGTATATATAATATATATATATATATATATATATATATATATAATCCTCAAATTGGATTTTTAAACCGAAATTTGAAAATATGGAAGGATACACGGGGACACATCCCTGTCCTCTTTTGGGAGGGACAAGTGGGGTGTCCGCGAGACGTCACCAGGCAGTAGGGGACCGTCCCCTAAACCCATGATGTGAGGGGACATCGTGGGGGACGTCATGTCGTCCCAAAGGACGATCGGAGGATGCTTAGAGACCATCCTTGATACCTATGTTGTGAGGGGACGTCGTGGGGGACGGTTGGTCATCCCCAGGGCCGACCAATGGACGCTTAAGCGTCCCTCGACCATGCCCAAGGACGACCAACCGTCCCCCACGGCTGGGCATCATATGGCATTTAAAAAAAAAAATCATCTTTTTCTTTTAATTTAAAACTTAAACAATTATCAGTATATATATGTGCTCATATTTCTCTTTTCTGATGTCATAATATCAATGAAAATTTTCTCCTTTCAGCTATTTCAAATCGATAAATGCCTTTTTGAAAGATTTTAAATAGGGTATCTTTGCACATTTATTTTTTATATATACCATATCTCAGCTGCATTGCATCTGTCACTTTCTAAAATTTTGCCGTCTTTGTTTTGGATGTCATACTCTTTTGTTCTAGCTGTACCAGTGTAGCTTAAACTAAACCACAAAAGAAGGATTACAACAAGGTACAACACTTCCAAAAAAACCATGTCAGCAACCTCATACTTTGAAAGCACTGGCAACTACAGTTTTCCTTGATACCTACATATTTTTGAGGACTCAAGACACTGTCTTATAAAATGAGGATTGTTTTTTGCCCCTTCTTGTTGAAAGCTTCTTGAAATATACACGAAAAGGTGTACATTACATACATGGTCTTTATTTGGGTAAATTTCCAAATTTATTATAAATCTGATGATTATTTACTATCAAACTTAGAAAATTGAAAAGAGAAATTATTTCCCTCCAGTTTATGTTTTCTTTGAATATTTTAAATGTTTCATTTTTTAAAAAATATGTTTTTTTTTTTGCTTTTCATCCCCTAGCCGTTCCCCAGCCATTTCCCAAAATCTGCTTGTCGTCCCCCGCCATCCCCAAAATCCGTTTCCCCATCCCCCCGTGCCCGATACTTTTGTAACCTTGTAAATATGTAACATAATATAATGTGAAAGCATAGGAATCAATGAATTAGGAATGATGTAAAAGCATAGAAAACAATGAAAATTTGAAAATCATATGCAATTAGGATTCTCAATTTAACCACAGTTCAAGTTCCAACTACATATCACACAATTGAACCTATATATAGAAAGTAAAGTGAGAACATTCAGTTCCATCCACAAGGGGGTCTCATATAACCAAAGAGGCATGTTAGCTTCCCCATGATCTAAAAAAATCACCTTTACCATTAATTTGTGTGTGTGTGTGAGACATCAAACCATACTCGTATCAGGTGGTCTTGAAAAATTGTCATACCTGAGTCTGATCCAAGATTTGATTTGAATACCATATTTGTTTTAGTATGCCACTATCTAAATCATAGGAAAACAGCCATCACAAACTCATTGTGTCATCTCCAACTACTCTCTATTGCTATTTTAACTGAACTTGGCAACTATCTGCAAGAAAAATACTACTGTCCCTCAAACCAATGAACGATGGTGAGCAGCACCTAAGCATCCAACCCTTGATGCAAGTTGTTGACACATCAATGCCACATGGAAAAATCTCCATGAACGTCTTTCAAATGCCCTTGCAAATCTCCATCTTCTCCGTCACTTGATTTTGGTTTGTCTATCACCCTATCAAATTTTAGCTTGGACCAGAGCCCCAACCCACCTTAGTGTTTAAAACCTACCCATTCAAAGCATTCCAATTTATTTAGACCTCCGACTTCCTTCCTCAAGGTGTAGTGGGTGTAGTCTCTACCTTATTATATCTTCATACTATATTATGAATATATATCATTTTATTTCCCACACGCATCCTACCCTATCCATAGAATATTGAAAGTTTAGTTAGAGATGAGGTAAGTTAATGCCTCTCTAAGTAACACCATTTGGAATATGTATAGAACTAACTAGCATTTCGTGGAGAGGCAATCCATTCATCTCTATTTTATATATTATAATACAATTAAATCCTGTATTCATCTTATGTAAGAGACCTATTGGATCCTTATAAGTGGTATGAGAACCATTCTCTCAAAGAACAAGTGTTTTTGCCTTGTACTATTTTTGACTTGTGGCCATAGATTTTCTGGTTTCAAGTATTCATTTATAAGTAGTGCTTGTACTTGGTATTCATCTGAACTACCCAATTTGTGTATGATATTTAATCAACATCTGCCCTGCCTCATAGGAGTCGGCAATTGTTATCGTTGAAGTTTGAAATTCCTCAAATATATTTAAACCCCAAATCCATTCAATGAGTTTCACCAATGAGATTCGTATGCTTTCAAACACTTTCACTCCAAACCCTAAATGTTCGTCTCACTTCCTCCCTATGGGCATAAAAGTTGTTCCACTATCTTGTAGTTGCCATTCATACATCCTGCATGGTTCTTAATAAAAATGAAGCCACAGAGTTAATCCAATCAAACAGAAGCATGAAGCTTTCCTCCGCATCTAGAGTACCATTCAGATTTACATCATCATACCATACCAGCTCTCTCTCCCAAAGAACAAATGAAGGTTGCCACAAATATTTAATTCGTTTATAAGGTGTGACATCAAATACAAAGTGATGCAATTCAACATTCAATAAGGATGAAAAATATTAATTTATATTGGAAAAGGAACACCATACGAATTCCATGAACAACTTACGGTTGGATTTAGGTTTGTGTGAATAACCTAGAAAGTGTTTAACCTTGCCAAGGCCCAAGTTTGGGCTTTTTATAAAAGTAAACCCTTATGAGTTTGATTCCTCATATTTCTATGCAGAGTATGAAATCTATCATCAATTCATTAGCTTAAAGCATAAATTGCTAGAAATTACACACCATACCAGTAGGAAATTTGCTTTCCCCACCTATATTCTGGCATAATGAATTAAAAGGATCCTGCAAAGCCTCCCTTAGTTTTGTTTCCATCCAATAGGATCCTATTATGAGTGGCCACTCAAAAGAAAAAAGTTCACCTACAAGCAACTCGGCTTTCCATGTCTTCTTGAAATTAAGTAATTTAGCAGTACAAGAAAAGCATACAGAATAAGATTTCGAAGAGGGGGGCATGGAGTTAATACAGGGCCCATCAACCAAGGGGGCTCTTGACGAAACATAGGGCCCACACGCAAAATTAACCAACAAAAACAGCACACGAGGCAAACTACACAATCACCTCCACCATGCTTACCACCATCGAACGATAATCCCACTGGAGAGGACCAAACATACAGTTGGACCAAATGCACCCATGTGAGGGGTTAGGACAAGGTTCACTAGCTTCCACTAGGGTATTTCACCCAAAAGCCTGTTTCCTAATTTGAAAACCTCTAGGTGTCTTTTTGATGAGTCTGACTGGACTACTTTAGCCATTCAGGGACATTAATAACAATATCTCATCTTATCTTCCCTACTCCATGCTCCATACAAGAGATAGATATAGACTAGCACTTTATTATGTGCATGTACTCTGATACATGAGGTAGATAACTTCTATTTTCCTTCAATGTCCCAGCCAGAGACATTTGGCTCTCTTTATCTCCACCAAGAAATTACACCCTCAGATAACAAGACTTGTGGGAGTTGTCATAACCTCAATCGACTAGAGCTGATTATCTTATACTAAAAACCCCTCAAATAATATGGTGGAATCCTAATTAGATAGGGTTAAAGTGTGTAAAGTGCCTCCCCCACAAAGCAACAAACAAGGGATCTTCTCCACACACAGACAATGAACATCACCCTTGTCCTATATGAGATGTGAATGTTCCATTTGATGCCATATACACATGTTTTGCTCATTTCAGGTCACAGTTTGAACTTTGCACTATCCTTGTACTTTATATTTCTAGATTATTTAGATCACTATTACTAGCTCCTACAAGACTATTGCAACCAAGTTCAATAAACAAGTTCTACTGACCTACTTTGGTCCCCATGAATATTGATACATTTTGTTTCTTCCCTTTTGTCTGACTGGTGACCAGCAAGAAGTTGATTCAACTCTAAAGCACAAGAATTGATTCCTTGAGTAAATAATTGCACAACATCTCTAACATTCAACATTCTTGTGACAACAAAGGAAATTTCTAGATAGTGATTTCCCTGTTGTGTATTCTTTCTTACAGGATGCAGGACAGAGATTAAATGCACAGTAACTAGACTTTCCAGAATCTTTGTTCCCAGCCTATTTCATTTTCACGTTAATTTCTTTTCCTCATTTTTACCCCACCCTCATCTTAGAGCCTTTTCAATTGAAATGAATATCAACATGCACACCCCACACACATCCCATGTGAGATAAGTGTCAACACTAAAAAAAATCCAAATATGTACTGATCTATATTGACAACATCAGGAAACGCCTGCAAACCTCTTGGGAACATCCAAAAAGTTGGAAAGCCTCAATGACAAATTTTCCAGAGTTTCAAAAAGTATTGGTTTGCAGAACATTTTCCAAATGGAAAAACAAGTGCACCCTGTGTGTTTTGAACTACATGCATAGTAAGTAAAAGCACATGTGAGACTGCCTTGAATTGATATGAATCCGAGTTTCAACCTATCATTTCCAATATGCTGGTTAATAGTTGCATCATTTTACATCAAAAACATTTCTTATATCTTCTCGGAGTTACTAGCTGTCCCAACATATAAGAGTCAAAGAGAGTATCCACTTCAAAGGGTATTATTTAGTTGCTTTGTTGTCAAACGAAACTGGGTTCCATCTATAGGTCCTTCACTTCATTAAAGAATCAGGAATTTTATCGAATAGAGTGGACCAGCTACCATTTAATCATGCCAGTCTTCAGCAAATGTGAAAGATATTATCCATCACAAATGAACAGCAAAAAACTGAGATATGGAACTAGTAATGAACTGGATAATAGTTCAAGGTTTTTCTTCATTTATCACTAAGCATATTCGATGCATCTGTCAATAGTGACAATTGCAGCAAAGGTAGAAATGGTAAGTCTCACAAACTATTAGTTCAACTAGTGGCAGCAAAGGTAGAAATGGTAAGTCTCACGAACTATTAGTTCAGCTAGTGGCAAATTTCACTATAAGACCTGATGTCTCTAATTTCTGTGTTATGCTGGATAATCATTGACTAAGGACTCAATCTCTCCATATGATGGTAGCAGACCGTTAATAGCAAACTGTATTTTGGAGAAACGTCACATCTATCAGTAGTGTAAAGCTTGAAATAAGAGATTTTCCACAAGATGAAGAAATTCCAGTTTTTGTTAAACTGCTTTAATAGAAAGAACAAAAAGGTCTTACGCCGAGTATTTTGTCAAGTCTAAGTAACATTTATTACCTGCTGGAGACGTAGCATAGCTAAAATGATCATAATATATACAACGGCATTGAATTTTCCTTTTGCTTACTAATGAGAACTGTAAATTCAATGAAATGCATCCTTCTCTTCAATGTTGAGCCTCAGATCCTAAATATTTACTTTTATGTTTGTATAACTTGATGATTAGATTATCCTGGATAGATGAATGTTATACAACTATTTCTACTACTAGATAATAAATAAAAATATCTGTTTGGGATGCCGCCTATGCCATCCCTTAGGAGGAAACTTGACCCTCCACTTCTTCAATGTGATGCCCTTCCTCAAAAGCTGATATGACCCAATTTATATTATCCAGAGAAATAAATAATTTCTTTCACATATATGCCTACTTCTTATGAAACAATAGGCCCTAGATATGAAAGCACTCTTTATATGTTTCCTTGTATTTGCCATAAATTACAAACCTGCTATATTATAAACATCATCACGGGAAATCCAAGGCATTATGGAGCAATTGATAAATAGGATGTAATCATATGAGCGCAACCCAAGTTCAAATCCCCCCATTCTGATTGGCACTCCTCAATTATGCAGCTCATGATGATAAGGTTTGTTGTAATACCGCAATAGATGGTTGTTCAAATACCACCATTATGCGATCATGATGTAATGCATGTGGGGCCCATTTCAACCTCATATGACTAATTAAAAAATTGTCTGCGGAAGAGTTATACAATTATGACAGATTCACTCACCACATGAGCATCTGATTACTGAAATGCAATGACTGTTTCCCAGAACAGGTGAAAGCAATATTTAGCCACAATGGCACCCGCATATTATGATTGCTTAGTGATACTTAAATTGAATGATGAGTTATATAGTATCGTTTTCTAGCAGAATCTTGTGGTTGAGAAGCTAAGTTATAATGCTACAAAGTAACATATTGTTCTAAGTTGTCCCAAATACCAAACAAATTTAGAATGAATGAGCTATTTTAGTCAAAAGAACATTACCAAACTACAAACTTCATCCATACAAAAAAGAAGAGTTATAAACAATGCACAATACTCCTGTTATGAGAAAACACTTAGCTTCCATCACAGTAATGAGTACTTAGCTTCCTTACCTGTGATTCTGATGTCTACACAAATTTTACTAAAAAAAAAAAATGTAGCAACTGATCTTTTCCTTAACAAGTGATACTAAATTTAAATCCTGCTGTTCAGACCAATCTTCATGCAAACTATGCATGGTCATGTTTATGAGAATATGAAGGCAATATGCATTCATGAATGCCAAACATTTGCATGCCTTCTAATTGACAATTATGATAGTGAAAAACATAAAGCATTCTTGTGTACCTTGTTTGCAATTTCAACATAAAGGTATTCATCACTAAATGGAGCCATATGTATCCTGCAAAAATAACAAAAGAATCAGAATGTGTACAAATACAAAACAGGGAAGGTACCAACATAAATCTAGACTTAAAATATATCACTACAGTTTCAAACTTCAATTCGCATTCCTCACATTGAATTTGCAGATAGGCATAACAGACATCAAGCTATTTATGGAAAGAAGACAACGTAAAGCGGAAACAAATTGCCAACATTTGAACGCTCTGGAAAGCACATTCAGCTCCTTAATGTAGAGACTGTCTACCAGTCACCACATAAGAAGAATATTGAATCGCAGTCCTAATAACCATATCAAATTTGTAATTGTCACAATCCTTGAAACTTTACTCTTATCACAAGATTCATATCCTTAGATGGATCCAACAATCAATCCATCTAGTCAAAAGAAAATTATTCCACTAACAAAGAAAAAAGAAAAAGGAAATTACAGTATTATCCAAGAGTGCCCAACGTAGATCAATAGAATACAAAGAATAAACATTATTACAATAGAATGGTGAAGTCAAAAAGAAGTGCTCCAAAATCAAAGTAAAACATTGCAAAATTACAAAATCCTGGCCACTAAGGGATGAACGATGTTACTGCATGAAACCCACGTAATAGAGATAGTATAGCTGAAGCTCAAACAGGCTCATAATAGAGGTCCACTGCCAAAAAGAGATGGGTAACATTCGTATAGACCACAAATCGAGTTATAGTTGTCATTGGTCCCTCTCAATAGCTGAATAATCAGCATCATCATTGATCATTGTGAAACGACCAACACAAGAGCCAATGATATCCAAAGAAGACTAAGCCCAGACTAAAACAACGAGGTCAAAACATGAAGGGATGTCCTAGACACCTGCTACCATCCAAGGTAGAAATTTTCCTAGTGCAGAGAGGAATTTGAAAATAAATTCCTAGTCTTAATCTCCTAGACAAAGAGCATGAGTGTACATAAGAGAGCCTCTATATTCAAGAATGGTAGGCCTGCCCATTGAAAATTAAAATGTTCCAATTTCTGCACCTTATGCTACTGCAAAAGCAGATAATACATCACACAACAGTATAATATGCCCATAGAGAGAATTTGCTAAGATTTAATTTCTACTCATTGCTTACAAATGATGAGAGATACAAAATATATAGAACAACAGGATGCCAATAATAGCTAACTAAACCCCTATATATATGTCTTCCTATTTTTACAACTGCCCTTTTTTTATATTCTATTTATATTAAAATATTCTATGATTTCCTTTTCTGTCCACTAAGTTTTCTCTTATATATACATATATATATATATATGTCTTCCTATTTTTACAACTGCCCTTTTTTTAATATTCCATTTATATTAAAATATTATATGATTTCCTTTTTTGTCCACTAAGTTTTCTCTTGCATGTTATTCCATTAAGCATTAATTACTCTCCCCCTTAATGCTCCAACTCTTAACTACTCCCATAGTGAAATAAATCTCTCTTAGAACTACTTTTGTAAATATATCTGCCAATTTAGTCTCTCCCATGCAAAATTGTAGTTGCATTGTTCTTTGCTGAATCAACTCTCAAATGAACTGATAACCTATGTTCCACAAGGACTCATCCTAGGATTTGGGGGCCATCTCAGAAACACGTCCCGATATCCTGAAAAATCTGTCCCCCCATCCTATTGTCTTTGCCCCAAAATTTTGAGGAACATCCTAGGATTTAGGGGCCATCTCAGAAACATGTCCCGATATCCCAAAAAATCTGTCCCCCCATCCTATCGTCTTTGTCCCAAAATTTTGAGGAACGTAGGTTATAACAAATATCTATGTGCTTGGTTCTTGCATAGAAACAAGATTCGGTGCTATCTAAATGGTGTGTCGTTATCGTAATGTAAACAGCAGGAGAATTGAAGTTTTGCTATAAATCTTCTATATTTCTTCATAGCCACACTGCTTGAAAACATACTAAAGGTTACTGCTACATATTCAGCCACTGCTATGAAAAGCAAAATCATTTGCTGCTTCTGCAAACTCCCTGCTATATACCCACTACCAGGACTGAAACAATATCCTAAACTTGATTTTCGATCGGCTACTAAACCATTTGAATCTGAAAATCAAACCAACTCCAAACATGTTGCTATTGTATATGAATGCCATGATATATTATCTCTTTGACGTATAGAAGAATTCGTTGTGCTCCTTTCATATGATTTGCAAGTAAAATCGACATAAATTTGGAAACAAGACTTAATGCAATAGTGATATCTGGCCTAGTAGTTGTAAGATACTTTAGCCTATCGACCAACCCTCAAAATTGAGTCCCATCAACAATGTTGCACTCATCTACTTTGCTCAGCTTTTCACCTTGCACTATTGTGGTGCTACTTTCTTACACTTGTCCATTCTGAATCACCTCAATAGATCTTGGTCATACGTTGCTTGACAAATGAAGATATTATCAAGTGATTGATATACTTCCATGCCAAGAAAGTATTGAAATCTCAAACTTGTACATCAATATTTGTTTAAATTTTTGTATCGTGTTGGGACTATTACCTATAACTATCAAATCACCCACCTAACGAAAAACAATTAAAATATGGTCAGCTTCCTTTTTCATATAAAATGCTAGTTCATCTTGGCTTTAACAAAGCCACGTTGCTGGAGATGACTGTCATTTCTTGAATACCAAGCTCTAGGAGCTTGTTTCATTCCATACAATACCTTTTGCAATTGGTAGGCAAAGCCTTCTTTTCCTTTTACCCCCAGTCCTAGTGACTACTGCCCATAAACTTTTTCCTCAATGAAGACATTCAAGAATGTTAAATTCGCATCCATTTGATGACTTTCACAGTTACTACGAGCTTCCAATACTATCACTATTCTTGTTATATACCAATCCAGCAACTGGTGCAAATGTTTCTACGTAGTCTATTCCATAGACTTGTGCATATCCTTCGATGACTGGAGTTTTTCTATGCCTTTCAATTGTGCCACCACTCTTGTACATGTTTTCCTATATCCACTTTAAACCTATCACTTCTTTATCTTTTATCTATGTTACCGGTTTGCCCCCTAGGACCCCCGGATCCTGGTATGGTCTGTATCCGGTCCCGATACGGTTCCGATACGTCTGTGGGTCCGTCCAAGGTTTTGCCCTGGGGACCCGGATATGCTCGGGTCCGTCGGTACGTCTGTGGGTCCGTCCAAGGTTCTGCCCTGGGGACCCGGATACGCTTGGGTCCGTCCTTGGACGGACCCGAGCGTATCCGGGTCCCCCTGGCAGAACCCTGGACGGACCCAAGGCAGATTCTGGAGGGCCAGATTCCTTTACCCGAGCTGGCTTTGACGGACCCGAGCGTATCCGGGTCCCCAGGGCAGAACCTTGGACGGACCCAAGGCAGATTCTGGAGGGCCAGATTCCTTTACCCGAGCTGGCTGTGGATTCCCAAATTATTGTTCTTCTGAAAGTGCACAAGCTCAAACTGAAGATAGGGTTTCTGGACCCAAAGATTCTAGATCCGAGCTCAAACTGAAGATAGGGTTTCTGGAGTTAAAGATTCTAGATCTGCAGCTCTAGATATATTTACTAAGCATTATATTTGCCTTTTTCCTGGAGCGTTCGTGCGTTTGCACATCGAAAATTTAAATTGCGCGTATTTGAAGGAATCCGTTAAATCTTGGTATATCTGCAAAGAAAAGGTATTTTTTGCAAATGAAGCCGACCTTTAACCAAGCAAGCCATGGAAGTGGAGTTGAAGCACCTCGTTGAATATCAAACCTCGGATCATTACAGCTCTGGCTTTTATATTCAACAACCAAACAAGTAGTATAAACGGCGAGAGAGATTCGAAACCGCAGCTGTAAGTTTGGTAAAAGATTAATCACAATTCTCATCCTCTCACGGTTATCTTGCAGATAGACGAGACACTTATCATTCACCCACGGTTCGGTTGTTTCTGAGAAATGAAATAAAAGATTTTAATTACGTTTGCAAAACCCAAACATGGCCTATGAGACATTCAAACCCCTGATTAGTTCCGCCAAGTGTCCAGGTAGAGCTTTCGCTTTTGAGGCAGAGCTTTCTTAGCGGCTTCTTTGCGATGGTGGACGATTCTAACCTATTATCCGTTCCTTTTGTGGTTCACTGAAATTATTTAAAACTTTCCTTACTATTATCTTGGACTCACCGAAAAGTGTGCCCTTACTCACCTATTATATTAATCAAAATTATGTTTTGAAATTAATATGATTTGATTTTTTAAATAAAATAAATTATTATTATTATTTTTTATTTTTGATTTTTTAATGCTTTTAAAAAGGAAAGCACTAAGCGTATGTAAGCTTTATAAATTTATATATATAAATTATATATCTATATATATTTTTTATTAATTTGTTTTTTTAAATAAAATAAATTATTATTATTATTTTTTATATTTGATTTTTTTAATACTTTTAAAAAGGAACGCGCTAAGGGTAGGTTAGTTTTATATATTTATTATAAATTTATATATATATATATATATATATATATATATATATATATATATATATATAATATATATATCTATTTTTTTTTTTTTATTAATTTGTTTTAATCTATTTATTTATTTTTATATAAAACAAAGGGACGCTTCTCTTTCACTGCATATTATATTATATTATATTATATTACACATATATTTTTATATTTATTATTATTTTATTATCGATTATATAAAACAAAGGGACGCTTCTAATAATTAAGATTTTAATAAGTTATCCTTCCTAGAAGTCATGACACCTCTAATAATTAAGATTTAAATAAGTTATCCTTCTATGATAAACAAGACATAAAATTTTATATGATTATTGAATATAAAGATTATTAAATTAATATATTTTTTTATTAATTTTTGTATGACCGAACCTAAAATGAACCCAACATTAAAAAAAAAATTGCCGTATCGGCGAACCAGGTTCTTCGAACCTGAATCCGAACCCAAAACAAATCGGTAACTTAGTCTTTTATGTATTCAAGTAACTCTCAAGTTTCATTCTTCTCAATTATCCTCATCTCTTCTTCCATTGCTTCACACCAAGCCTTTGTTTTGTTGCACCTCAAGAACTTAAGAATACAATGCAAAATTATAAATTTTATCTTCTTAATTGTTGGTTCCCTCATAAATTTCTCTAAGGCTTCTCACCTTCCTTGGAGGACATCGAGTTAATGCCAAACTGGAACTTACGCTTGAACTTGACAAAGACTCTTTTAACAGTGAACCTGGACTACAAATGGCATGCGGGTTAGTACCAAAACTACTAGAGAGAGGATTGATGCTATTTAGTGATTTTATTTCCACACGTGTTGATTTTTCACATTTTATGTCTTCTTGCCACGCTCCCCCTCCAAGCTTTTACTTCACTTTCACTATTTTATTAGTTCCCGCAAAATAAATATTTGTTGCATCTCAAATGATTCTAACAACTGGAATCAAGGAACCAAACTTCATCCTTAAGCATCTCTGCTATGTGACAAGAAAAAACATATTAAATATGGGATGCTCTCCTTCATCTAGGGCAAAACTTGCCTTCTTGTTTTGTATATGATGTCGCTTGAGCCTACACTCACTCTCAAAATAAACATTTTTTTCGAGTGATGGCATCGGATATTCTTCCTATCTACAATACCACATTCACAACGCCTACCTTCACAGAGGCCTCTTCCTTTTCCTCTTGAATAATTTGATGACTACCCTTTCTCTATGTGGAGGTTATTCATGCTATTTTTTCTTCCTTCAACTTTAGCTTGTATTGCAAAAGCTCGTTCTACTTTAATGTGATAAAAATGACCTCATAAGCTGATCTAGCTGCAATTTTGTTCAAAACTTGCTTTCTTCTGTTGCAATCACAATGGAATTCCATTTCATTGACAAAGACCTGAGTAGAATTACATGATCTGTGATGCACACTTGACTAACAATTTGTTGCACTCAAACATAAAAATCAGCTTTCTTCTCAATGTCCTTCATTTGAAGATTCTCAAATTCTCTTCATAAATTCTGCAAGTGAACCAATATTAACTTATTTGTCCCTTGGTAAGGAGCCTGCAATATCTCCCAAGCTTCCATAGCATTTTTTTTTCATGTGATTTTAGGGGAGATGCTCACATCTCGAGCACTTTGGATTAAAAACATGGCAAAGCATCCATCTTCTTCGCCTATTTCATGTTGTTTTTCTCATGTTGTTAACATGCTCCAATCTTGGGGCTCCACATAACCCACTTGAACTACATTGTATACATCTTAATAAAATATAAAAGTTTGCATCCTAATTGCCCAGAATTCATAATGCTCGACATTGAATGAAAGAGCTGCCAATGAGGAATTCAAACTACTACCATCTTCAAAAATTTCTTGAACTTATCTCTAATACCAGACAAAAATAAATAAACATTGCAATCTCTGCAACTTCTATTATTGTAAAAGACAAAAAATAAAGCAGAATACAATAGTTCATGCACAAGCACATAGAGACACAACATTCTGAAATTTGTTTCTCCTCGTTGCTTTCATCAGATCCATTATATGATTACAACCAAGATATACAAAATACATAAAACAACTGAAATCTAATAACTATAGAATACAAAATACATAAAACAACTGAAGTCATGCCTTTCTACATATATGAATTTTTATCCAATATTTGTCTTTTTATTTTTACAACTGCCTTTTTTAATTTTTCCATAAACTATAAAATATTCTAAAAATTATTTTCTTGTTCATTTAGGAATATTTGCCATGTTCCCTACAATGGCCCACTATAACTGGCAATGTAAGCTTTCGTTCTATAAGGCTCTCAAGTTTAGAATAGCAAACCTATACTCTTCCATGAGTCTAATGACTCATTTACATCAAATAACAGACATCTACTCTGCATTGGTCCTCACCTCCAATTTGCTTGGTCAAGCAGGCCTCCAATCAGTGTTGACTAGCTATCAAATACCATAATGTTCGGATATTAGACTTTGATAACCTTAACATTGCTTAGTTGTTTGATGCTCTAACCTTCGAGCCTCTAATCTTTTGTTGATCGAATTTCCAATCTTGCAAAAACCCCACACTGAGCTCACAATGGTGAACCTCCGATCTATTGTGCATGCGCACACACATATCTCCAATTGACTTTTACCGCTCAATCAAACTTCCAATGAACTCCAATCTCTTAGATTGCTTTGCTTCTGCCCACACATATTTCTACTTAGTCCATTGCTGCTATATTATCGGACTTCCACTACACTTATAATACATGACTTAGTCATGATTTGAATCCTTGACCTCCTCATGAGCACTACACAAATTATTATTCAAAATAGAAATTATCAGCATTTTCTCTGTTTCATTAAGAAAATAATCTATGAATTCATTCATCCATGACACCACTATAGAACTGATCTCACATGCACTATAGTCAAAAGGTGCTGCATATATATACATGCTACCAAAGCTTACAACTCATTCTATTCAAATATAAGTTCTGAGAAATATAATTGCATGCTAATTAGGTTGAATAACAGGCAAATGGTCTAATTATGTTGATTGAATTTCAAATACAAAGTGAGGCTCTTTGTCAAATTTGAATAACTAATTTTGAGTTGACATACTATCACATTCACTTATATCCAGATATTATGAGTCCCCATAAATTTTGTGGAACTGCATTGTTTATTTATCAAATTAAAAATCAACATTATCAAAGGTTACAAATGATTCGATTCAAATATAACTCTTGGGTCCAAATTGGAAAGGAAGAAATGCTCTTTGTCAAATTCAAATAAATAATTTGAGTTATATACTATAAAATTTACTTAAATCCAAATATGACAACTCTCCCTAATTTTCATGGAACTGCATTGTTTATTTATCAAATTAAAATCAACATTTTGAATGTAACTATAAATGGTTAGACAAAGGAAAGCAGCATAGAATATTAATACCTGCCAACGGTAGGAAACATTTTGCCAACAGGACTAAGGAACTTGTCCCTTGCTATTACATACGATTCTAACATCCTTTCATTGACTAGTAATGTTCCTGTAAAATAGAGCAGTAAAAAAAAATATACTTACTCGGACAAACCAAATACAAGTTCCAAATTAAATTCCTAGATAACAGCCTATGTCAAACAAAGAGCTTCCCTTCAAACATCAGGCATTGAAATGACATAGTGAAAAGGATATAAAATTAGAGGTTAGTGTACATGTTTGTCAACATAAAAGTTGATACTTTCAGCATATGAAAACATTCTGTTCGTCATTTCCAAGTCCAGAACTGAATAAGCATAATCTATTTATGCGATTATTTTTTTGCAATTTCCAGCTATTCAACCAACACACAATTTTAACAAATAGAGGTAGGTTAGACATTAAATATCAATATTCAATTGTTTGCCACAATTTAGACAGTTGACTTGATAATGTCAACAAGATTACAGAGGACTTGACTCTTACAAGAACTCACTAGAGTCACAAGTTCAAACCTGAGAGAGAGAGAGAGACATTTTATAAACACGATCTCTTGTACTCCATATCTTACTAAGCTTTTGTCAAATACCTCCAGAATATCTTCCAAAGCTGTTTCAGCTAATAATAACAAACTATCACCTAGACTTGGCCCTTAAGATATGTGGCCCCCAAGACTTGAACAGCAACAGAACTCTAATAAGTGATAATGACAACTTCCTTGTTAAATCCTCATTTCTGTCATAGCTAATGTCTATTAACAAGCTATTGTGAATAACTTGGAAAGTGGGTACCTTCCATGGCCCCCCCCTTTGGGCTTTTGGTCAAGGACCCATATCCATAAGGCTATGTGTTCAACTCAATTCTAGCCTACTAACATAAGCTTCAGTGATAATTGCACTAGATCATAGCTAATTGATTGGTAACAAGAATCAGCAGGAAACAACCTATGCTTTTGCAGAGAACCACCATTGAAATTAATAAGCCAAAATCATTAGACATACGATATCTAAAGGAAACTTGATAAATTTCAAAGCATCTGTAACTAGACAAGGTGCAGCTAATGCATGCCTGTCAAACAAATTTGTCTACTCAAAAAGTAGAGAAGTACTGTACATCTCATGACCAACCCTTCAGTATTTTCATTGGGATTGCAGTAGAAGATTACTCCTCTCCAAAATACTTCACTGAAACATGATTAACAAGTGATCCCTGACATTCTAATATCGAAGAATTTGCAGAGTAATAGGCAGTATCTGAAATAAAGAAATAGCTTTTGTTCTTTCACCACTATTAGCTATTGCCCAAACTGAGGAACCTAAGATAATTTTATTAATGTCCACAGACGGCCAAAGTAGGCCAAAGGAACTTGTCGAAAAAAGCTGTCACAATGCAGTAACCAAAAAGTACCACGAAAATAAGCTAAACTAGAATAAAGAAGCCAGTGTAAACTACATTTAAGTGGACCAAATGTATGGCATAAAATTACAGCCTCTAAGGGTTACCCAAAATGGATGACCCCTAACATGCTAAGAGTAATTATAAAGACATAGCCATAAGTCAAGGTAAAAGAGAGATAGAAAGGAGTTCCAGTGGACCCAAGCTCCAACAATAATCTGTAGTGGAATGTCAAGCAGAAGAATTGTTGTTCTCATCATAGTTGAGAAAATCGGCAAAAAATTGGCGGACTCCCGATCTTTTGCCGATTTTTTCGCTGGCCGATTCAATCGGCAAACTATCGCGAGTCCGGCGATTCATTGCCAATTTTTTATTTTTATTTTTTTTTGAGGCTGTGGCCGATTTAGGGTTTTTTATGCAAGCCCATTTTTCAGCTGTTAATGTTTGAACTTCGAAGTTTAAAGTTTAAACCCTAAATCTGAAACCCTAGTTTAGGGTTTCGGGTTTTTTTTCCTCCTCTTTTTAAGTAAATATTGCTGCCTGATAACTATGTATGCAAGCCATTTTTCAGCTGTTAATGTTTGAAACTTTGAAGTTTAAACCCTAAACCCTAGGCTAGGCCCTAGGGTTTGGGTTTAGGGTTTGGTTTTTTTTAAGTAAATAAGTAAATATTGCTGCCTGGTAACTATGTATGCAAGCCCATTTTTCAGCTGTTAGTGTCTTTGAACTTTGAACTTGAAGTTTAAACCCTAAACCCTAGTCTAGGCCCTAGGGTTTTGGGTTTTTTTCCTCCTCTTTTTAAGTAAATATTGCTGCCTGATAACTATGTATGCAAGCCCATTTTTCAACTGTCAATGTTTCAATTTTAAACCCTAAACCCTAGCCTTTTGGTTTAGGGTTTAGGTTTTTTTCCCTTCTTTTCAAGTGATTGTAACTTTGTTGTTACTTGTTTCCATGTGCAAGCATATAAAAAATGAAACCTTTTTTTCCTTGTTGTTACTTGTAACTTTGTACCTTTTCATATCATAAGCAATACAAGATGTGTTTTGTCACTTTCATGTGTACTTAAAGCTTGAGCCTTGTATGATGTCTTGACATGAATTATTGCTTTTATTGCAATATTTGATTTGCATAATGTTAATTCATTGTAATATGCATGAAAAAAAAATCGTTTTCTTCGTTTTTTTTTTTTTTTTTTGCCGATTTTTAAAACTGACAATTCACTCCCAATTCCGATTTTCTCAACTATGATCGTCATCACCAACCATCCCAAAAGGATCTACATAGGATCTAATGAATTTCAGATGCAGTGCTCTGCACTTCATTTTAGACTTTTCATTTAATATGAACTGGCTTCACATAAATACCCATAGTAAGCACCACTCACCTCTGTCTAGTTATAATCTATGGCACTAAGGTTCAACCAATTATAGATGGAATGCATCAACTGAGTGTTTACTTAATCCCTAGACCTTTCAATAGAGAAAAAAAACACTTGAAAGTGATCGCTTAAGGGCTCGACTAAAAGGTGGTAGATACAACAGAAAGGTCGATTGCCCCCCTTCATCAGTACAATGATATGACAGCAGGCGCTTCAACTCATGTCTAGTGAGCAAAAACAACCTGATTCAACTACTGCTTGGAACCAATCCAGCAGCACAAATCGAGCATAAAGGAGTTGTAAATTGATACATTGCCATTGCTAGAGATAAAATGAAAATGGATTCAATCAAGGAGGTTGAAAAAGCAAGCCATAAGCCCATGGGGTTGAAGTCCAACTGATGAGAATGTTTGGCCCACAAAAGCCCAGCAAGGTAATAGGGATGGGGCCATTTCAATCCCTTATAACCAATTTAATTTGAAAAAGAAAAAGAAGAAAGCTATACAACGCCATTTCAATCCCTTATAACCAATTTAATTTGAAAAAGAAAAAGAAGAAAGCTATACAAAGCATTCAATGGTGTTTTGTTTCGTAGCTAAAAGCTATCCAAAAAGGAAACCGATAAATGTCAAATATAAAGCTCAACAGTTACTCTAGAATTGGATGGTTTTTCCATATCTGGATTGCACTTGACCAAAGGCCATTTATGCACACAACCTTTATGATAGGCCCTTTGCAAATCAACACAAAGAACTGTTCAAGTAAAATATCACCATTTATGTTGGTGATAACAAACAAACTAGATGGAAGTAACATATAGCAATGAAAAAGCGTCACAGAGAGGAGACAACCCAAGAGGCTCCAAAACCACATGCATATGGAGTATTCACCCATGAAATACTCGATTGATGGCAACAAACATTGTTCATGGAATGCAGATATTTACTAAATTTTAGCAATGGGAGCATCCTTTTGTGCAATTCAATTTGGAGTCAAACCAACCAACCAATCAACCTCATAGTTTATATATGGATTATTAGCATTCAGACCCTCTAGTTCATAAAGGTTTCCAGGCATTGAATGGCTCCCATTGAATCCAAAAAAAAAAAAAAATACTAACCTCAACGACTCTCAATCAGTCAAGAAAATCCAATATTTAATAGGGATATAGATTAGAACAAGAAACAAGAGGATCCTGCTGGCCTAGGATGCTACTCACAATCAAAGACCCCTAAGAGAATGTAATGAATAAGATTGCACAGATCCAAAGAGAAGTAAATCCCATCTAAACCTCCAATGAAATCACAAGCCCCAAGGAATTACATTGCATGTTCAAGCAGATTAGAGTGTTGCAATTCCTCAAAATTAAGGCAAAGATGTTAAAGTAGGCACAGTGCAGAAAACAACTATACATGAAATGATAACATCTCAAAGCTGCTTCACTAAATCAACAGATATTAGTCCAATATAATAAGGCAATAAGATTGTATATAAAAGACATCCCTCGGAATGTGGAGTTACGACTTCAAGGTTACAAGCACTCTTCCATGGCCAAAGTTACTCATCTAGTATCAACTAGAGAAGAAAACAAACACATAGAAGAGATCAATTGGAAACAACATTTCCTAACTCAAAAAGGAACTCAAAATGAAATTTTATTAATGTTCACGAGAGACCAAACCAGGTTAATGACACTCAAATATTACACTTAGTTACGTTATCCTAGGCAAACCCAAAAAACTGTCCTCCAAAGTTTATAAAATCATAAAGCACAAGACAAAAAAGACAAAGACTACAGACTCCAACCCAAATCAAGTGGAACCTCTCTATGCGTAGCTGGCATCACATGGAACATATACATCTCATATATTACATCTACAATACAAGAAATATATAAGTTCATGGCCAACATGATTCAAGTCATTCATGGTCAAGGATTCGCATCATTAAGAGTTACAGCATAGCAGTTTCCAGTTGTTTGGAAGAGCTTTCACAGAGTTGTTCATGGCGGTTCAAAACAGTTGCTTAGAGAGAATACAGAAATAGAAATATACTCTGATACATGGTGTTACTTTCATTTGGAAATATGGATATAAGCTACATAGCATAGTGCATCATTCTAACATGAATTTAGATCACTTCAGTTCTCATGTAACTTGTATGATATACGTATATAAATGTCCAGATTTAGTGCATTCACCTAATATATATTGTAGACAAATCACCTTGCCTATTTCAAAGCATGAGACTTTAAATATAGCATGAAACTTCCTCTTTTGATACTACCTATAAGGTGTCATCTCTACATAAGCCCTTCACTATACAGCTTGTTTACCTGCACTAATATTCAGTCTAGTGGGGTTCAGATTCTGTTGTCTTTCCCTTTGAACAGATCAGGGTGGCACCAACACAAACAGGTGTGAATGAACTAAAATTGAAAAAACAAACAGGTGCAAGAGTCCTCAATTGCCACGAAATTCTTACTCTTTCTTACTGCCTTTGTCGGGCTGTATCTGAATGATTAAACCTAATAGAGTAAGACAGCACACATGTAAACAAATCCAAGATAAACTATTAAGACATGGCAGCCCGAGGAATGTGTAAGATCATATGAGATTTGCATGAGATCATTTTAGTCAGACTATGCTAAGGACAATTCCATCATGAGATGATGTATGAAAGTTAAACATCCCAAGAGACCAATCTCATCAAAGATTGCCTATCAACAAAACAAGAATACTTCATTGTTTTCTTTTTCTATTTCTCTTCTTTTCTTTTGGTTTAAAAACACAACACACTCCAAGAAGGATTGTCATGTAATGACCTGTGGTTTGCATATTCCTCTTTCCTTAATATCTTCAACTATAACAAAATGCACACATGGTGGGCTAACTTTTGCTTCAATTTTAAACATTTTTCCAAGGTTCCACGAGCCTGGGGGATGGGGGGACGGGGGGACGCGTTTCAGGGACAGCGGGGGACAGCAGGCCAATTTTAGGGGACGGCTGGTATAATACTATAAATTTTTTTAGAAATTTAGAATAATCTACAAATTCTACACACAACAAAAATGAAAAATACTAAAAACTTAAAAAGTATGCATGTTCTTAAAACATGTTTCAATCTGAAATGAACTCAGCTATTAGCCTATTACTAAGTGCAGCCATTTCAACAAATGTAACTTGAAGGTTCAGCCAAGGATATCAAGTGCAATCTCTAACAGTTAACCAAAATAGTTGCTATTGCTCAAGTAATGAATGCCACACTGTTCAGCTTTTAACATTCAAACAATAACAATCATCATTTTTAAAGCCACCAATGTTCAAGCAAAGACCATTTTTTAATTTTTTTCAGTCACCAATGTTCAAACAAAGACAGTTCTCAGTTTTTACTTTTTGGCCATCAATGTTCAAGCAAGATAGTCATTGGTTTTCACTTTTCTCTGTTCAGGCAAGATAGTTATCTATTTTTTCAGCCATCAATGGTCAATCAAGACAGTCATCAGTTTACAGCCCTCAATATAAATTATAAAAGCAAGACAGCTTTACTGTTCAGTCTCTAGCAATTCTGCACTGCTGTCCAATCACTAAAGTGATATTTAAACATTGACAACCACCATTGTTCAGTTCCCACCATGTAAGCAATGACAGTTACTCCTAACTGTTCAAATATGACAGCCTTTTTTTTTTAATTTAAGTTTGTATCATTTTTTTTTTTTTTTTTTTTTGGGGGACGGCTGGGCATCCCCGGGGATGCCCAAGGGACGGCTGGCCGTCCCCGGGGACGGCCATCTGTCCCGGGGATCTCTGGCCGTCCCCGAGGACGTCCCCTAAAAAGGGACGTCCCGGGGACGGCTGCCCTGCCGTCCCCCAAAAGGGGGACGGGGGGAAACGTCCCCCATGCCGTCCCCTGTCCCCGGGGACGCAGGGGACAGGGGGACACGTTCCCTAAGGGGGGGAGGGGGATGCGTCCCCGTGGAACCCTGCATTTTTCTAATACACAATATTATTTATTCCCCAGCATCAGTAAATATTTAAATGATGTATACAGGATACGATCAACCTCATAGTACACCAATCACATTACTATATAATATTTTCAGAGTACAAGAATAGAATCTAACTAAGCATTCTCATAAAAAATACTGTTTTGACGATACATCCTTCAAAACAACACCAACATGATAAATCAATTTAATCATAAATCAAGCAAAGAGAATTCTATGATAACCACTGTGTCAAGAACATCCACTAACAAACTAACAAAAACAAGGCTTTGTAAAAAGGAAGGCAGAAACACAGAACAATAATGCAAATATTATTTGATTTTATATGAAATCTATCACGGCTACTTTAATTAGCAGTAAAGATACAGGTAAAATTTCATTAAAGGCATCATGGACCAATGGTAAATGAGATCCAATCATATGACCACCACCTGAGTTCAAATCCCCATATTGTGATGGACATTCCCACAAAAAGATTGCTCTTGATAATACGGTTTGTTGTAACAACATGATAACATGATTCGTTAAAATAGATGTAATAGGAGTGGGGCCATTTCAACCCCATTTAACCAATTAAACCTTACACATATATATATATGCAAAACCGCAGTATAAATTCAATTTAACAATTTGTTAATAACCAAAAGTTTGAAATATATCATGCTTAATTGCATTCAAACATGTTTTCAAATTTTACAATTTTCAACTCAGACTTCCTAAGTGAATCATCAATACCAATTTTTAGAAGAATGTATGCAAATTTAAAAGTGATCTAAAGATCAACCTTTTGCGAGTAAACAAAACAAAGATTACACAACAGCAAATATATTACTGACCATACAATCTTGCAAGCTCCTTCCACTGTAGTGAAATAACTTACCCATTGGCTCTGAAATTAAAACATCTGCTTTCTCTGGTAGCTCAACCTCCTCAACTTTACCCTTAATAACCTGCAACCACAAACAAATTTCAAAATTCAATCACAAAATTGAAGAGTATAATCCATTGCTAAGAACACAACAATAGCAAAGAAGGAATGAAATGGTTGAAATAATTCAGCAAACAGCACTAACGAAGAAATAAAATACATACTGTTATACGATGACCCAGAGATGGATTTCCAGCCACAAGTTTGCGTGCATAGTCTACCATATCCGATGCTTCAATGGCATAGACATGCTTTGCACCAGCCTAAGAGTGGATACGAACCAACAGGAGGAAGTCAAGGGAATCAGCTAAATGCTAAACTTTATGTACATCAAATTAATAACCCGTGCGAAAGTTCAATTAAGTAAATGGATCCTTCACATGATAACTAAAGAACAGAAATAAAAGGTGCTCAAGGGATACGAACCAACAGGAGGAAGTCAAGGGAATCAGTTAAATGCTCACTTTATGTACATCAAATTAATAACCCGTGCATAAGTTCAATTAAGTAAATGAATCCTTCACATGATAACTAAAGAACAGAAATAAAAGGTGCTCAAGGAAATAGTCAGCATCCGACATAGAGAATCCTCCTTCTTCTTTGAAATTTTGATAGAGTTCCAAGTCTAACCTACAAAAGTGAGAGGAGGACACATAATAAAGGGCACCAAGAGGAAAGGGTTCTACATAAAGCCTCAAACATTCAAGCACAAGTCTTGGGTTTTATTCAAGTTGTCAAATTAAGCCTTGCCAAAATTTTCAAACTTCTGCCAGGGGAGATCAATTTATTAATATCATTTAGTTTGACAGAAAATGGGAAGCGTACATGCCCAAGTCTAAAAGATAGAAGTTAGTCAATTTTAATAAGTCAAAATAACTCACATGCAAAGAATGAAAATACCTTATAGTTGGCAAAGCACCTATCAAAGGAATTAAGCATTAGTCCTAATGTAGCTAAGCACATTGCCAAACGAGATGCAATCATGAACAGAAGAGAGGGTTGTGAAATTTGTACAAATATAGCTATAAATCCAAGAAGCAGTTTGATAGATGGTATAGTATCATAAGGAAATTTTGAACTTTAGGCAGCTCATGTGAAGGTTGTGACATTAGGAGCTTCCATGCCGGCTTTGGACACCACTACAAATTACAAGCTGGAGCTGAACATTTCCAGACAGGATATAAGCAAAGACAAAGGAATATAGAGAACATTGTTCTAAAAATCACAAGTCACTAGCAACTTGGGTCCCTATTGGAAGGCATACTCTTCTTCCTCCACTGAACAACCTTCAGACTTCAGACCATAAAGGGTTCTGCCATATTTATTGCTACTACAACTAGTACATGCACAAATAATCATTGGAGGCCTTAGTTTTGTGTTGTTGTTTATTTGAGAGCAAGAAGAAAAGATGGCAGCATCCAAAGTACTAGTTTTCTCAGCGTCATCTCCTGCACTAACAAAATAGTGATTAGCAGTGTTTTCGTGTGTCATTAGAACCAGATATTTGCTGAGATTTATCAAGAGAAAAGCTCTTTGGAGAAACTCCCAACTCTTGCACATTGTCTATGAGGGAGAATCCAACTCTGCTTTCTCCTGCTCCTTGGACTGTGCTAACTACCAGACATATACAATTGTGGAAATGGAGTGTGCTGGGGCAAAACTTCTGAGGCAAATATCTCAGCCAAAACCAAATTCAGGAAAAGGTAACACCACTGAGGCCTTTCATCATTAAATTCAATAATGAGGTGAAAGGATTGTCAAACAAGAACAACCTAAACAACTGTATTATGCCAACAATCTTCAAGAGGTTGTTCATGACATACAATATAAGCAATAGCACTTCTCGTCCATCATGAGAATCTTAAAGATAAAACACATGCTCACCAACAATCATTTCAAAAGCAAACTGTGGAACATAATTCATGGGTTAAAGTGGTAAAGGAAAGAAGACTCCTTGGCATAGTAGTATTATGCCATATCACATCATAAGCACATAGTAGTATTACAATTTGGCACTAATGCATCTGGGTCTCCTTGATAGCTAAGGAATTTAAATGGTCAAGCTAATGCGATTTGACAAACATATATCACCACATACACATACGACAACACATGTGAAAACTCTTATACATGACAAACTCTATTTACATGTGTCACCAACACGTGGCACATGCATCCATGCGCTCATGTGCCCGTACACTCACTCACGCATTCATGAAAACATACACTCATTCATGTGTCAAAATCGTCTACATACAAGTGATGCCTGTAATTAGCACTTTCTTTCTTAGAATGGATTTCCTCCAAGAGAACTTCTACTTATCATAAAATATCGTAAGTTAACTCACTTCTTTAGTTAGTTGGCATCTCTATTGATTGATTACTTCCATTCACATACACTTTGAACGTTGCTCCTCCCCTTCTATTTGAGAAGAAGATGATTAACAAAGCAGTCAAGGATGATATATATCAACAATATATTCAGATCATTTGGATTGCTCCACACCAGTCGCTTAGTCATAAGTTGGTTTTTACAAAGAGCATTTCACGAGGACTAAGGATGGCATTATTGCTCAACAAGATTATATCTAGTGACATTGAACACACATACTAAAGAGCCCTCTTGCTCAACTCAAAGTTCACTCACATTAGTTGTGGGTAAGATAAACCACCATATTCCTCAAGAGGATAGAGTATGTCGCCCTTGCTCTTTTTGGGATAAGGAAAGTAAAAAGCAATTCATTTTCAAGTGCCTGCTTATTACACAATTTGAGGGAGGTATTATTGGTCATGTAGAGACTGATGGATAACTTGCCACTTTTTCCCGCTATACTAACTAGGATACTTGGATCTGGATAACAACTTATTTCTGCTAGTCCCATCGGCCTACTTTGATCAACCATGGCCATTAATAGAATGATACTTATGTCATTTGTAGAAAACTTGGCGAGTAAATCGTGCTGAAGCTAGCAAACAAGTTTCCACAAGGTTGTGGCAACTACTTGCAAGTTTTGCAGACAAGTACTTCTCAGCTTCCTGTAAGTATTATCCAATGCTTAAGGACATTGCACGTTTGTTACTTGTATGATAATGATCATATTGTAATTGTATTCTTTTTTTACAAATTATAATATAATCAACTCTTAAGCTCTCTAAACTCGTCTTTAATGCTTTACAGAAGTATTTATATGTTATTTTTCTCAATGAATCAATAGATAGATAGATATAAGATATATTTCATGAATCAATAGATAGATAGATATAAGATATATGTTATATGTTATTTTTCGTCGAGTTGAGGTCCGAGCCAAAATTTCAGCATCATGAGCTGACACAAACCCAAAATCAGATGAACAAGACGCCAAGAAATTGGTATTCTGAGAAAGGAGGACAGAAAGGACTTCACAGAACTCATAGGCAAGATGAAACCCTGGAGACTCGTACGAATATCTATTTGCTGATAAAGAGACCTCCAGCTACCTGGTGATGCCAGAAAGGTTAGCACACTAGCAGCTCAGGAAGACCCTGCTTAAAAGAAAGAGTTTAGGCTTTGATTTTGCTTTCCTCATTTTTTTTTATAATGGATGACCTGTAAAGCAAAATTGTGAAAGCATTTGTGGTTTCTAAATATTGTACCAAATTTCAATAGCGTAAGGCAGTGTACCATCAATGCAAAACATTAATTTTTTGAAGATATCACATGCATAAAAAGGAAAAAATTGTAAATCAACTCCTGTTTTGAAATGCTAGGAACTACATACTTGTGCAGCAAAAAGTGAGAGAATTCCACTTCCAGCACCTACGTCAACAACAACGCGGCCTTGAAAATCTATGCGGTTCTCTATGACAGCAGCATAATAGGACCCTGTCACCAATGGTACAGTGCATAAGCACAATAATAACCAAATGAATCTTCTCACATGTGAATAGGAAACAATCCTCGATTCCGAACAACTGTTCGGAGAAATGTCTAACAATGAAAATACATGGTTTTAAGAATTATACATCTAACTAAATGGTGTATGTCAAAGAACCTGCCTATACACTCAGA
The DNA here is from genome assembly GCA_028583015.1 of Wollemia nobilis. Taxonomy (NCBI): domain Eukaryota; kingdom Viridiplantae; phylum Streptophyta; class Pinopsida; order Araucariales; family Araucariaceae; genus Wollemia; species Wollemia nobilis. The sequence continues at coordinate 3,422,908 of JAQPPZ010016361.1, forward strand.
AATCAGACATGAACAAACAGTGGTCTACATTAGAAGATGCAAAGACAAAAAAATTCTACCATACAACCTGTGCGCACATAATCTTGCAACATGTTCTGCTGGTGAAGAAGTTGCCCATAATAATGGAAATACATTTTAGCAGAAGATGGCTCAATTTTTTTATCGAATTTATTCAGGTTCAAAGACGCATCACTCGAGCCATTAGCCAACTCCCCCCCTAAAACATGAAGAGAGGATGTCAGTATTTCAGGAATAGTGTCCTCCTCAATTACAGACAAATTCTTACAACATGTTACATTAGCCAGAGAAGAACAAAAGAAAGAAATTATATTAATGTGTGTGGGTCACCAAAGTAGGTCAAGGGAACTCAAAGAGTAGACTGTTACAACAACATGGGAGAGCTGAAGAGGATGTACTGATACATTTTTAGAACTGCAGTTATGTTTTTCACACCGTTAAAAAAAGACCAGCCGTATCTCAGAACACCAGCACACTATCATATTTCAATTTCCATTAATATGCAAAGAAAAATGAAACAATTGTGCGACGTGCTCTTGCCATTACAAAATTCCATGTATATTTAACAAAGTCACAAGAAGTTAATAATTAATGTACACTGAGGTCACTCACAACACATGCAATTTCCTATGACGGATTTCCTGCATCAGTTATTACGGTAATAGTGGAATTTCAGATTAAAGTGGTTTTTATTTATCACTCTTTTGCACCTCAGTTCATATACAATGGAAAAACCCATTTGCAGTACCAATAAAAAGAAGCAAGCCAGAAGATATTGAGAAAAGAATGGATAAAGAGATGATCATGCCTAAACCTTTATGCACTATTATTCAGTACTTTGGGGGACCATCATTGGCGAATTCCTCGCAAAGTTAAAAATGAGTTGCAACTCATGCACACATGGCTCACAGTACAAGAATAACTACATGCAAGAAACTGTTAAAAAATGCTTTAGGGATAATTCATTACATCTAAGTTTAAAGGACTAATTAAAAAGGAGATTGGACCTAAAGACTGACATCATAGAAATCACATGTCAATAAAGGGCATCTCCCATGCCTCTGGGTTTCGGACAAACACTGGAAAGTGAGGAGTTTCACAACATAGACCAAGGTTCCAATCCCATGGATGAACGTTAGCATTTTATCAAAAGACATGAGCTCAACCGGTTAAATACCTAGACTTTCAAGGAAGAGACCCAAGTTTGAATCTTGCCACGCTATACATGCCATAATTGCCAAGCTGTTGTAATATCACTGGGTGGTTAAGATATACTATGAGTGGGGTCTGTTTCAATCCCATATAACCAAAAAAAGAAAATAAAGCACATCTCCCATTAATTCTGCACAAAGAGCAGGTGGTAATAATAATAATCTCCATAATCAAGAGTCATGCACTCATGTGGCTAAAAATGTGGGCTCTAAATGTGTAGGCCTAGGTTCAAATTTTGGGAAGTGCAATGTGGTGTCGTGATAATAGTGTTTGTTGTGATAACACTATGTGGTTTGTAACATAGTGGTGATACAATATGGGTGGGGCCCATATAACCAATTAAAAATAATAATAACAATCTTTATGCCAATGGGGCCTTGGTTTAACAGCTGAGATAATTGGGTAATAAGGCCCACACCAACGTTCAACACTCCAAAGGCACCTAATGGGCTGTATAGTTCGATGTGACTTGTTGACTTAATGTCGTACGACTATGTATTGTTGCAGAGACCAAAATGTATATCCAAGCAATACCTTGAGTGCTAGGTGCAACTAAACTCTTTGGTAAGTGGGCAATCGCAAGCTGACTTAGTGGTGCTGCAGACATTGTTGCTATGAGGTTCTGTGGTGAGAGGATGCAATCCAAAACAAGACTTGGTGGTGATCCCACTGGAAGTCTCATGATCAGGCCCAATATCTAGCTCATTAGACCTTGTTATGATCTTTTGTGTTCTGATCTCCCGTGATAATGTCAATGATAATGTAATAACCAGTTCAGACAGGCACCCAGATATCATCAACCCCGCATTGTACAAAGTACAAACACACAATAATAACTGTCCCGTGAGAGATACCATAGCAGTATGTCTTTGGGTTTTCATGCAGGAGACCCAAGTTCAAACCCAGTACAAGGGGAACGAGACCCCTTTCAAAAACCCGTGCTTTACCCTAAATTTTAAGTCCCGTGAGGGATATTGTAGTGGTATGTCTTTGGGTTTTCATCCAGGAGACCCAAGTTCAAACCCCAGTACAAGGGGACTGGGACCCCTTTCCAAAAACCTGTGCTTTACCCTAAAAATTTTATCAAATAGTATTAGTTCAATCAGTTAGATTCCTCAACTTTCAAGGAGGAGACCAAGGTTCGAATCTTGCCAAGCAATACATGCATAGTTGCCAAGCTGTTGTAATACCACTATGTGGCCATGATGGAATATGAGTGCGGCCCGTTTCATCCCATATAACCCATTACAAAAAAACACATAATAATAATCATCTCTATAAATGACCAAAGCAAGTCAAAAGCAAGTCAATGGGACTTAAAAGCACAACCAAATACACCAGCATAGGGAAGATAAAAAGAACAGCTCCAAAGAGCCACAGGCCAAACAAAATATGTTATACATAAAAAAAAAAGAATCTAACCATACAGCACAACCAAATAATCACAGCAGTAAAAAAAAGTGTCCTCAGTTTATCATAATAACTAGGTTTGAAAACATAGAATTGTATTTGAAGTCAAAAAACAACCAAAATTAGGAATTTTGGAAAGAACCAAGAAAATTTGAATTAGGCAAAGAAAATTATTTAATTAAGAAACATATATCTTAAATATATACTTTATATAAAGATCATTATGCAAAACATGCAAAAATAAGGATGAGAGCTCAATACTTAAGCAGGGATCTTGTAGTTGTGACAGATGTTGTTGCATTAAAAGCCACTTTATGAACACTTTTTCATCTTTATATTAGTTTGTATTATTGTTATTTTTTTTTAAATTCATGATAATGCATGTTACATATATCCAAGAATGTTCAATATATAAGTATGACATGGACATATATCCTTTACTCTGAAGTAAAAATTTGGGAGCCAACATGGCACCTATATATAGTTATATGTTCCTGTATAAAGTGCACTAATTCCAGGGATGTACATGTCAAGGAAGAAAAAGCGGATGTACTTATAAAGAGAGAGTCCAACCATAATTTATATGCAATATTTGGCATCTCTAAAAATATCCCTTTAAAACATTTTATCTTGAGCCAGTTACAAGAAAATGAAATATACAATGTACAACAACATAATCATTACACTTGTAAATCTTGACGAGTTAAGGTCGCACCATATGACCTCCACAAGTGTGTTAACATAGGGTGCTCAACGAATGGTCCCTCTCCCGTAAATAAAAATATGCAAAACATTGATACTAGTTTAGATCCAAAGGCCAAAAGCTCAAAGTCATATTCAAAATTTATTTTTACTATAAGGGGCTCTGGATCAGATTGATAAAAAATTGAGACGAATCCAGACTTGGTCCACATCCAACAGGATTTTGTTGCTGTTGCCATGTTATTTATAATTACCTGCAAAACAAGAAATATGGATTCAAGTGTAATAGAAACACTTGCAAACCCAAATTGGCTGGTCACACAAATCTGATGCTTTATCAAAGCACAAATGAGCTCAAGAGAACAAATCTTGTTAATCTAGATACGTAGGAGTAAAGAACTAATACAAGTTATGTGGTTTTCTCCAATTTATACAAAGAGATGTACTGCAACTCTAACCACATAATAAGACCTAACCATAATGTCAAATCCTAATTACTCTACTAATATCAGCTACACATACAGAGCAACAGTAGGCTTAATATGTATCAAATGGCATTAGCTCAACCAATTAAATTCCTCGACTTTCAAGGAGGAGACTCAGGTTCAAATCTTGCCAAGCGATACATGCATAATAGCCAAGCTGTTGTAATACCACTATGTGGTCATGATTTAATATGGATGGGGCCGTTTCAATCCCATATACCCAATTAAAAAAAAAATAGTAGGCTTAATACGTATTGCTAGCAAGACTTAGACTAACACAAAACTTTGAGCTATGGTTTTTAGTTCGAAATAAGATGCATGGTAATGATCACTATTACCCCAAATTTACAAAACATAGCTCTACCAAACACACCAAATAGTTGATAGGAGAAGAAGAACCATTAAGAAAGAGGATTTTGTTTTTTTAAAACTAGCACCTCAACTTTTACATTGGGCTTAGACAGGTTACCAAAACTCAATTTACCATGAACTTGATCAAAGGGTCAAATCCAAAGGAGGTATAATATAAGGTGAAGCGAAAACTTCCACTTGCTCACACAAAACAGTCTCATATGCCCAAGAGGTGTGCGGCCTGGCCACAACCTGAAAACTCACCTTTACCTTTATCATTACTAATTGTATTAGTTTATCATTGCCCTTTTGTTTTATGATCAACTACTTCTATGGCTGTAGAAGAAAAAACCATATACCCATATAGTATATTTAAAAGGTGTCACTGCTTTCCAATATTCAATTTGAAAAACAGGCACCTCTCTGGCTGAATATAAACAGTGCACCCCTTGAACTCCAAAATTATACAGTGTAGTATTGCAAATGACATACACCCTTAAGTAAACGATTGCCTAAACCATTGAAATCCGCATACTCCAGGCCCATGGGTACATTCATCTATTAAATATATAAGGTTCTCAAAACTCTGTAAATAACATACCAACTCCTGCAACTGTTGTATCACTCTTCCACTTCTGAACAGTGGAAGCAAATGCCATGCTCGCTGCTGCTGTTGGAAACCGAATTGTAATGGCTCGACAGAAGCTCTGACACAGAAACATAATATGAATCATTACTACAAGAAAGCAATACATGCAAAATTTATGAACAAAATTATGCTGACCATCGCTGTTACTCCTGCTCGGAATATATACAAAGAAACAGGCAAGCACCTGCTGTAGAATTTACATAAGACTTGTTTCCGTCCTTATAAAAATAAGAATCTCATGATTCTTGAAACATAAAATGTTCATAAATGTAAAAATGGAGCATAAAGATGGCAAACATTAAAAATATCACCAGTTATTGAGTGCCTAAACTCATGGGCATAATAAACAATATATCAAATAACCTGAAAACCTGTATAACAAACAATGAACTCTTATCTGTCTAACTGAAATTTATGATAGGTCGAGAGTATTTAAAGAAAGCAAATAAAGAAGAAAAGAAGATTAAAAAGCCAGTTCCAGCAAGAAGAAACAAAGCACATATTTAAAGCAGCACATGAACAGCAGGTGTTGGTCCATATCCAAATCATGTTCACCACAGATAAAGAATGGAAATGGAGAGTGCTGATGTTTGGACATAAGCATTTAAGTTTTAATGTAATCAAGTCACAAAGAAAGAAACATTGCAGTCAAAAAACTTAAAAAATCAACTGATGACACTGGGTTCCTTGAGGTTTAGGGAATATTGTTACCGATGTAAAATACTTGAGAGTCCAAATCTTTGATGTTCCCTCCTAGAGAACTGGTGTGTAATAATCAGAAACACAAATGTATGTATAATACAGTACATTAATTATTATACAAATAATATGACAGATAAAAGAATATAAACGTATGTCAATATGAAGACACCAGCAAGTGGGATTCACAGAGAGACACATACTTTTAGAGTACATAATTGACTAATTGATAATAATGTCTACTTCCTCATCTTGCAATGCACTCCCCTCAAAGCATAGAGAGAGAAAATGTTTATCAATGGAATGCTTCCTGATCTATCTACCATGTAGAAAATCATTCCATCAAGATTCTAACATCTAACACTAGCAGCTTTTTATTTCCAGCTTTTTATCTCCTGCCTTATGGAAACAAAGATACCAATAATTGATCCAAGCATGTGACCATTTTGAAGCATCGTCTTATGCCCGAAAACCTATTTTTTGATTCTATCCACACCATTAGGGGCATGACTTTGTGCTCGGGACTCCGTATTGATTTATTCGATAAGTGTTGGAAAGCTTAGAGAGAAAACAACAATTTCTGCAAGCAACCCCGTCACAGGGTTGCCAGCAACTGCATGGAAAAAACGCTTTGCAGGCCCTCAAAAATGCAAATCAAAATATTTACTTAAAATAGTAAATTTCTATTTTTAGACTTTCATAGCCAAAATGCATCTCTAGCCATGTTGACACACCAATATAAGACCAAAAAAAAAAGTCATTTGTATGTAATTTTCATTTAATATGTACTTTGTAACTCATGGAAGGTGAATCACCACATTTCCATATGGGTGACCTTCTAACTCATGGAAGGTGAACCACCACATTTCCATGTAGATGACCTTGCATATTCAGTACAGTGGACATCCAACACACCAGAAAATATTATATAAAGAGAGATGCACCACTGACTATAAAAGGCTTGCATAATGGACAATGTTATAGCCTTCTCAGAGATTGCTTGCATTGTACACATGTTGACACCGGTTGCCTTATACATCATGTCTTGATAGCTAAATTGCTTTTAGCAGATGATGTTCTTCTTCTTGCTTATATTCCTGAGGGTCTACAAAGACAGTTGGATGCTCTTGCTCATTTTTGTGACTTAAAACAGCTGGTAATCAATCTTAGCAAGACTAAGGTGACCATCTTTAACACATCAAAGAGTACCCTATCTAAGTTTCAGTTCTATAAGGACGAGTCCATTGAGATCACCACTACTTACACCTACGTAGGGGTTCAGTTTAAAAGTCCTTCCCTTAACAGCTTCATAGTCACGTCTTTGCAAGGGACACACATCTCTGTCTTGTAATGCCAATGCTTGCAACATAACTTCCAAGACATACCTACAAAATGCACCTCTTTGATTGCATCATCAAACCCATAGTACTTTATGGATCTGATATTGGGGGTCCAAGTCTAGGATGTGTCGATTCGGCTTGCAATGAGAAGGTCTTGACTTTTTTGCTTCAACGATTTATCCGATGTAAAAGAACAATTCCCCAATGTATTGTTCAGTCTCGTTTGGCACTCATCCTCTTTGCCTTGAAAGCATCTTTAGAATTAGTTTTCAGCTTCATTGTATTTGATCCATGGGTGACTACACCTCAGGTCAAGGGAGATACCCATATTTGGCACTTTGCTCCTCATAATGCATTACCTCTAGGGGCTCTTTTGGTCGTCATCGCGGATGGTACACTGATGTTTTTTCTCTTCTCAATTGGCATCTCCATAGATCAATTACCTCCTTTCATATACTCTTTAAATGCTCCCCACCTTCTTCTTGATAAGACGGTAATTAATCAAAGATGATGTTTATCAACAATATATTCATATTACCTGGGTGGCTCTATCTCAACCTCTTAGTCCTGAGTTGGCCTTCTATACTCTCCATTTCACGAGGATTGAGAATTGCATTATTAGTCGTCCTAATTATGTCTAGCGACATTGGACTCACAACCTTAGGATTCTTCTTTATCAACTCAGAGTATGCTCCCATTAGTTGTGGGTGGAGAAGGACCAGCATATTCCTCCAGAGGCTAAGGTATGTCATCTTTGCTCTATTCAGAAAGTGGAGACTGAAAAACATTATATCTTCAGGTGTCCTATTTATTATGAGATTCAAGGGAGGTACTATTGCTTGTATAAAGACTTGGATGGATCGCTTGCCATTTTTTTCAGCATCCTCACCAAAGATGATTGGCTCTTTACCTTAGGGAACCTATCACTCTTCAATGTCAGTTATTACAGGGAAAACGGACTACTAAACTAATCACCTCATTCTTTCACTCTATCTCTGCAGTCAAGAGTAATAAACGCTCATTTGAAGCTACAACTATCCAAAATGTTAATGACAGATTTGTACATCCTTGTTTGCATACAACAATGGCTACAAGGGCTTCAGCTCTTTCTTCTTGCTTGCAAAAGGACAGGACCATAGTTCTTCGGCGTTGGATATCAGCCACCCCTCGCATACCGAGGAGTTGTGGACAGGCATAGCTTCCTAGTTTGTTGTCCTCTTCCATTGATTCCACAGCCATGGATGCTAGAAGAGTCTTGAGGGGTCGAACTCCATGTCCTCCCAAGATTATCCAACTAGGCCCTCTTAGTCTTGGCCATTCTCCTGGAAGCATCATTAGATCATGTGTTGGCCCTTTTAGGACAGTTGGTGGCAACAACAACTGTGCTTCTATGTTACTTCCCACAATAGGTTAATGTTGACACTTGGATCCACTAGAGCTCCTTTCTATCTCTATTGTACCTCAACTTCTAGCTCTCTCTTAATCATTACTTTTAGCATGTTAGGATTTATCCATTTTGGGTAACCCTCAAGGCTGTAATTTTATGCCATACAGTTGTTCCACTTTAAAGTAGTTTACGCTAATTTTTCTTAACCTAGTTTAGCTTATTTTTGTAGTACTTTGTGGTTACTACAATGCATGGTAATTTGTAACAGCTCTTTTCAATGAGTCCCATTGGCCTACTTTGGCCATCTATGGACATTAATAAAATTATCTTATCTTATCCAAGTAATAAAATCATTTTGGTATTTTCCTTATGTATCTGTGTTTTGATTTGTTATAATCTATTATTGCTGAATTGCACTCTTTCTTGATCTTCCTTAACTCAAAATTCTAAGTTTCGGCTCAATATTTCTTAATACTGACTAGAACAGATCTTGGTTGTATTTTAATAACAAGTTCAATGTCTCATTGCAGATTTTAAACCACTGAAAAATTCTTGAAAGACTTTAATTTAGCAATGATTTTTTTCACCAAATATCCTCACCTACATAGATAGGTTCTACTTTCCAAATCTTCTCTTGACACTGAGTTGGTGGCCATATTTCTTCTACGTAACGCTTCTAACCTCCTCAGGAAAAACTCGTAGATTGTTCATTATAATTCACCTTGATTTTCTTGAGTTCTTGCAATCACACAACACCAACAACCGCAATTACACCACACAAACACAAAGCATACAGGTATTTTTCAACTACAACGTTATGCATAGATATTATAACCCACTAGCAATTCCCTCAACAAGACAAAGTGGCACCATCTCGTAGCATAATATCGAAGTCTTTGGTAGGATATACCAATGAAACAAGAGTTTCTATAGACATGCAAATGAAATATTGCTTGAATCAATTAGAATCGTCATTTTCTGATTCTTGATATATACCTGAATAATTAATATTTAAGGATAAGCAATATCCATGTATCTAGCAGCTAACTATACACTTGCTTTTTCTAAAAACAACTGCTTAACCTCCAAATCAAGACCACTAAATCTAGCAGCTTCATTGCATTGTTTCTCAAAATCACTTGCATATTGATATGCAATTTTATAAAAGTAAATTTTCTTCCAATTGTAAAGCTGCAGAAACTCCTATCTTTCCTAGTACCGATATGGTTTCTGATACTCAGTCTTTGATCTAGGTTTCATCGATAAAGACATTGACAAATAAATGAGCAGACTTTCACCTTAGCCAGATCAAATTTATGCATAGCATCCCTGATTGACTTACTCTTAAGCATATGCAGCTTCCCTTTGATGTCAGATCAGAGACATCCAATGTATTCTTCCAACAACAAGTACTTTTGGAACATAGGAGACAAGAGGATAGTTTCTGATACTCAGTCTTTGATCTAGGTTTCATTGATAAAGTCATCGACAAATGCCCTAACTGAGGAGACTTTCTACATAGCCAGATTCAAATTATGCATAGCATCCCTGATTGACTTACTCTTATACATATGCAGCTTGCTTTTGATGTCAGATCAGAGACATTCAATGTATTCTTCCAACAAGTACTTTTGGAACATAGGAGACAAGAATGTCTAAGTATCCCCTTTAAAGCATATTCTCTGACTGATTTTATTTGTCAAAGACACAACAACCAACTCAAATAATCTGTGTTTGTCAAACAAAACATCATCAGAAAAATCCCATCAAACCCAGTCCAAGTGAGTGTAAATCCCAACATCTCACACTGCAACCAGTCATACAATGCAAACACTTCACCTTGCAATTGCAATCCTACAAGGGTAACCACATCTTCATCATATTTAGTGGAAAATCCCATCAAAAAGATTGTGTTGGTTTCTGCTGACCAATCTAATGACATAAAAATAGTTTAGCTTGTCAATCTTGATATTAATCGTGTATACATATGCACTACAAAATTTGTCGACATTCTTATCCATACATTATTTCCTCTAATGTCATTTGTCTTCCCTGTCATGTTAAAAATGGTACTGTGGCACTTCTATCTTTCTACAAATCTCAAAAAGCTGCCCAAACTGACTGGCACTAAGCTCCTTCTCGCACATGAACTGTTCATAAAAACTTGACATGTTACAATGCAATTGTGAAACGTCATATGACCTGCTTAAGGTTGTTCCATCTTGTTTTGTTCAAACTGAATCTTCAGCTTTACTCCAACTACTCAATTCTGCTCTTGATTGTGGTTTCAATTTGTTTGCTCCTCAATGTTAGTTCTTCAGCATGATTTAATTGTTCAATTCATATTAATTTTGGCTCCAACAAATCACCTTCTTACCTTTTTTAGTATCATAATATTAGTTTTTTCTTCTTGTTCTGTTTTTCCTTGCGTTAATAACCTATGTTCCATGAAGTTTCCAAGACAGGGACTGCATGGTAGGGCAAAACACGTTTGAAGGATGACAGGCGTTTGGCCCTAAAATCCAGGATAACAGCAGAAGAGCTGGGGACAGCATATATAAATACATATAAAAAAAAAAAAGCCCCATATTGGATTTTTAAGCATGCATATGCAACATAACATAATGTGAAAGCTAAAAAAATAAATGATACTTCCTCAAAGGGCCAAACATCAAACATCCAAGTAACAGCAAATGAAAAACCATAGGAAATTAGAAATTCTCAATTCATTGGAGTTGGCACGTTGAAACATTACAAAAATGAATTTAAACTATAGTCCAAGTTCCAGCAAAATACAAAATGCCAAAATGAAATAGAAATCTCAAATCTAAAACCAAGGCAGTCGTGAAACCAAAAACATTAAAATGTGAATGTCTTCAATCATCCTCGACATCATCTGCAATGCCAAAAGTGCCCTCATCACCATACTTTTCAAATCAGGGGCTCATGCTCAAGGTTTAATATGAGGGGTCAATAGCCCTTATAGGAATTTTTTTTTCTGTGTGGGGGACCAAGGGGGAGAGGGGGGAGCAACTATTGGGGTTGGAGGGCATTCAAAACGCCCAACCATCCCAGCGATGGTCATGGGTCCATCTTAACATCCACCACACACCTTGGAAGCGTTGTGGCATCCTGGAGATTCCTAGACATCATAGAAATGTTTCAACACCTAGGCATCCTGGAGATGTCATCCTGAGGCGATCCCGCTCAAGGGCGCTAGTAGGAGGTCCTAGGATGTCCCATGGATGGCCCCTCTAAAATGCCCAAACTTGGAGAAATCTCAAGCAAATTTTGTCCCCAACTCCGTCCTTGCATCCCCCACACACAAGACATAAAGAAACAGGAGCCCTAGGAGGGAAGACACATCATGGTGGAACATTGTTTATAATGCTAAATATAATGTCATGTTTTAAAGTTCTTTCTTTTTAACTTCAATGTTTGTGAAGCCTAAGGTTACGTCCACTATATTAAAAATTTATTCCATACAACTTATGCAAATTGGCTTCCTCCATGTTACTATGTTTTCAAGAACATAAAGTATGGTTTAGATGTCTTGTTCCCTTCGATGTTCCAATAGCCCTAAATGTTTAGCAATGAGCAAACCAAAATGTCTTCAACTCCACATCAAAACATTCTATTCTCCAAGTTATGGCCTTGTTAATCATGAGACATCTCACATAAACATTTTTACAATGTAGAGGGCTTGATTAACAACTAGATCCCTATCCTAAATAAAAATATATATCACTTATATTTTAATTTCATTCCATTCAATTTAAGTACAATAACTTGCTCAATATTATTATGTCTTACAATGACATATTTGTGTGAGGAATAGGTTTTGTTCTTGTAGATGTTCAAATGACCCTTATACTCCAGCAATGAATGAACAAGTATTGTACCAACACCTCTACATAGCTACATTCCCTGCTCCAGCTGACAACCTTCTTAATAATGAGACATTTTACAACTTTTCTACCACATAGAGGGCTTGTTCCACACCTACACCCAAACAACTTCAAAACACTCCACTCACATATCTTCAGTGAGAGTATTTTTAAATTGATGAACAAGATTCACCTCAAAATTGTAAGGAGCATCACATAATTGATGGTCAATTTTACTCGTACAGGTTTTTAGGCAAAAACTCCAAGAAGAAGCTCAAAATTGAAAGGAAAATTATAATATTGTTTGGTCTAAGATTCCACAATCTCAGTTGTATGATTATAGAGTAGCATAAAACAATTCACCCATGAACAACATTCACCCCTACTTTGTAATAATCACCACACATTTAATACTCAATTCGGGTCATGCAAGCCTAAGGCAAAATCTCCAAAGAGAAGCTCAAATTGCAAGGAAAACAAATATATTTTGGCTTGAAATTCCCCAATCGCAGTTGGATGAATTATAGGGTTAGGTCTTCCTTGATTCACTTATTCTAAAATCTATGAGCCCATTCAAAACTTTGAATTCATCCCAATGTAATTGAGGTTCATAGCACACATGGAAAAAGTTTGACATCTCATAATCAATTTGCCAACACAATTACAAATGCCATGACCTTTATTCAATCAAAATTTAAATCATAATCCAAAGGTTGGGAGGAGCCATTGCTGTCACACATCTCAAAAGGATCAAAAATTACAACTCAAATATCATGTATAATAGTAAAACACACAAATGTATGCATAATATACTATTAATATTAATGATAAAGAATTTTTTAAATAAGTTATATGTGGTCTCTATAGAGGACCATTCTCATCAAAAAATAAAACATTACATCTGCTATTAGGTCAAGTAGACCATATCCAAGCATAATTTCCATGAATCATTTTTGGCTTTCTCTAGCTTTCTTTCCTACTTCTGGAGCCACTATTTTTCCTGTATCAAATCTTTGATATCATTTTTATTGAGAGAGAATATTTGTTGTCCAAATACCTTCTAATCTTTGAAAATCATCAAGTGTAAGATTGACGTTATAATTGACTAATTTATTTGCCATGCTATTACTTCTTTGTAGATATGTTGGCATTTCCAAGATACTCCATCCATCAATAATTTCCCTTTTCTTTTTGGTGCCTCCCTATATTTCTCACTACCTATTTTTATCTTTGTATTAAAACAAATTTAGGACGAACATAACCTATGAATTTATTTATAACATTTTTTTGGGCCATATTTATACCCCCAATATTCCAAGAAACCGTCTTCGTCATCATTGCTTAATTTAATTTGCGTTTAACCCCACTTCTAGTTTTGATGAGGAACACTTGTGATGTACTAGTTAGGCTTAAGTTTGTGTCTTAGGCTTAATTATTTTTCTTTTCTTTATTTTCTCCAATGTTCTACATGAAGCTTCTTACAGCTTGCGTTATTATTAGTTTGTTAGATTGTTTCTAGAGATAGTTTGTTAGCTTGTTACGTAGATATGCTCAATAGCTGGTTGGCAGTTTCATCTCTTATCATGTATCCAGATTTAGCTTGTTTATTCATGTAGATGCTTATTTAAGCATGCCCTATAATGCAATTTTCAGCTTCTTGAGTTCCACAACAGTGGTATTAGAGTAGGAAATCAGTGGTCTTAGAAATTTATGGGGCCTTTGTTCTAATCACGCAGTGGCTTTGGGTTATTTTCGACCATTGCGCATGTTAGAAGAGGCTCTTGTTGGATAGGTAGACTGTAGCCTGCATAAGCTTTGTGCTTTAGTGGAATAAACTACACAACAACTACAACTCCATTGTTAAATGTCGTTTTGTGTCTTCTCCTACAAATTCTTACGTGGAGGTGCTCGGTTGATGGAGGAGAAGACACAGTGTGGCATCATTGCTAGAAATTCATTTTGTTTCAACCTCGAGTAGTGATTGATTGAAGATGAAGACCTACATTCCAGAGATGTCATGATTTATTTTGAAGCTCATGTCAATTAATTCTCAACGTTGGCATTACAAGAGCTTCAGTTGAAGAAAGTCAAGGTGTTTACCTGCGTCAGCTCAAGCACCAGTGGCCGCTTCGGCATTGGTTGACGGTTGGTCAAAGGTAAACTATCTCAGATTATCACTTGCATACCAACGGGACACCAAAATTTCACCAAATGTGATATTGCATGTAGTAGTGCTCGTTGTGTTTCCGTCTTCATCGACTAAGGCTTCAGGAGTGCTTGCAAGGTTTGGAAAGTAGCAGACCGAACAATTAGCTATAGGCACCAATAGGTGACAATGGATGACTTGTTTTGGTCTGCGATTTCTGGCAACCATTGGCAAAAAACCAACACGAACAGGCCACAAACCATGCTGAGAGCCTGACACTTAAATGCGGTAGTGCAAATTTCGTCCAAAAATTGGCCATACCTTGTGGCCAATCAATGATAAAAACGTGGCCATTTCTTTTGACGTGGAAGCATCCAATTGGACATGGAACCATTTCTCCACCTATCTAAGCCACGGATGGCCTTTTCCAATGGCTCATTTCTAGTTACAACCGCAAACAGCTTTCGAAGTGCGGTGAATGAAGCAACGATTCCTCCTTATTCCAATGCACCACGTGGCAATTAATGACTCGTGTCTTGACTCCAGCACGCAAGCTTGGACGGGTTAACATCAGCGCAGGACAAACTGGAGATAAATCTTGTTCGGACAACCAGGAAGGTGGTGTTTGATTGTTGGGCGTCATTGTCATCGATTGGGAGTTGACCTTTGAACGACTTTCCTTGGCACTAAAATTAGCCATTACACTTGGTCGCCTGCGAAATTCAAAATTTTCAAGGCACAAGGTGATTAACCAAAGGTTTTACAACCTTTGATTGCTTTAATATTTAAATAGGGTTAATATTTATTTATAAAAAAATAATTAATTGTTTTTAGTTAATTAATTAATTATATTACCTTGTGCCTTTTGACAAACTTGTTTGCCTTTTTATCAAAAACCCATTATCTGTGAATTGGTAATTTAGTACTTAAGTTTCCAAGTATCACCTTTGTAAAGGGCATTTTCTTGTAATTACTTGGAAATAGCACAAGTTTTAATTACCCCTTGTTGTAAACCTTTTTGGTCCTTAGGGGTCAATATTTAAGTCCATCTGGCTATCATCCGTTCCACTATGGCCTCCAATTTAGTGGAGCAAATGGCTGAATAGCTAATGTTGTAAGCACCTTGGCCAATAAGGTCAATGAAATAGCAGTCCAAAGTGGCCCTAGTGACATCAAAATTTACAACAATGACTTTCGCTCCAAAACAAAATGTGAGGTTAAAATTTATGACGGATCAAGGGATCCTAATGTCCTAATCAATTGGATCCTCGATATGGACACTTGGTTTGCATATAGCCAAGTTCCTGAAGATGATAAAGTTCCATTTGCAAAACTCAAACTGCCTGGAGTAGCTAAAGTGTTGGTAATTGAATGCCAACGTACTCAAAATCCTATTGGCAATTGGGATGAACTAGTAAAGGCATTGAAGGATACCTTTTATCCTTCAAACTATGGCGAAGATCTCATCATCAAATGGCTTCGCTTAAGGTAAGGACACAATATGAGTGTGAAAGATTATATTTACTAGTTTAACAAATTGAGAATACTAATTGGTGTGCAGGATTCAGCTAATGGATCAAATTCAAGAGTGGTTTGCAGGAACCACTATTTAGGGAGTTGAAATTTACTACCCTGACCACTTTGGATGCAGCCTTTAATCAACCTCAATTGGCAAAAGAGAAGCTTGTTGCTCAGTCAAAAGGACCACGATAGTTTGGAGCTTCCAAGGTGCCAAATCAGCAACAACAGGAATAGAAGGTGAAAAAGGTCTTCTTCATCCTTTTCTTCTCCTTATCCTTCTTCATCTACTTCCTCTTTTTCTTCATCTAAAAATCCTTCTTCTTTCTCTAAATTCGAAAAAAGTTTGTAAGAAGAAAGGACATTCAATTTCAATTTTACGAGTTCAAAAATATGAAGAAGAAATCATTGCTTGTAAAATCTCCAAATGAGGACCCAAAAGAAGGTCACATTGAGACTATAGGGGAAGATAGAACATACAACGAGTTAAAGGGTAGACTAAATAATGTCACCCTCATGAATCACAACTCTTCTATAGGTGACTGTGACAACTTGTTCGTCACGAGGGCTCACCTGACTCGTGACTATTCAATTGATTGTATAATCGACAACAGCCTGCAAAAGAATTGTCCGTTGTTGAAAAATTGAAGCTGCCTATGAGCCCTGGTGGGACCACTTCCAACATCACACACACCTACACGGTCTCATTTGCTTTTGGTCCTAAGTTTGTGGACAAAGTAACATGTGATGTCACTCCCATGGATTGTTGTGGATTATTGCTTGGAAAACCCTATCAATATGATAGGAAGGCTACTTATGATGCATACAAAAATACTTACACTTTGCAATTAGATAATAAGGCATATCCAATTAAGTGCACTCAGCAAACAACCAATTTGGTATTAAGTTGTAGACAAGCACGCAAAGCTGTAATTCAAGAACAAGAATTGGCACTCATTTTCATAAGACCACAGAATGAAGGAAGCCCCAATTCATAGGTCTATGTGGCACGCTTCACTAAACAAAATTTTGCAATCATATTCTCATGTGTTTAAGGAAACCCTCCACACTTCCTCATGTTCGAGATATCTCACAACATACATATTGTTTTTGGTGCTTCCCTTCCTAATGCACCAATGTACAGACAATCAGTGCTTCAAATGGAAGAAATTAAAAAGCAAATCCAAGACTTGTTGTCTAAAGGATTTATTAAACCAAGTATCTCTCCTTGTGCCTCACCAATCTTGCTTGTGCTCAAGAAAGATGGTACTTGGCGGCTATGTATTGATTTCAGGGCCTTAAATAAAATCACAATCAAGAACCAATATCCACTTCCCATAATTGATGATCTTTTGGATCAGCTACAAGGGGCTAAGTTCTTTTCCAAGATTGATCTCAAGAGTGGGTATCATCAAGTTCGGGTACAGGTAGAAGACACATGGAAAACAACATTTAAGACTAAGTTGGGCCTTTTTGAATGGCTTGTTATGCCCTTTGGTCTTACTAATGCTCCAGCTACATTCATGAGGTTAATGAATGAGGTGTTCAAGGACCAGTCTGGATAGATTTGTGATGATGACATTCTTGTTTACTCTCCTACTTGGAAGGCCCGTCTAGAGCATCTAGAACAGGTTCTTAAAACCCTTCAAGAGAACCAATTGTATGCAAACCTTCCAAAATGTTCTTTTACTCAATCCTCTTTCCTATCTTGGCTTTATTATCAATGAGCAATTTATTCAAGTGGACCCTACCAAGGTTGAAGTCCTCCTCAATTGGCAAACCCCTTCTACCATCACTGAGTTAAGGAGTTTCTTTGGACTTGCAAATTTCTATCGAAAGTTCATTTTTGGATATTCCACTATTGGAGCACCTTGCATCATTTGACCAAAGCCAAAGTTATGTTTCAATGGACAAAGGATCATGCTCGCACCTTTGATACATTGAAACACAAACTATGCACAACCCCTGTCCTTGTCCTTTCTGACCTTTCTCAACCTTTTGAGAAACAAATGTATCACAATTTGCCCTTGGAGTAGTATTGAAGCAAAATAGCCATCCGGTGGCCTACCATTCCAAGATATTCTTAGCTGCCAAACAAAACTACTCCACCTATGACAAAGAGTTGTATGCCTTGGTGCAAGCCATTAAGTATTGGAGACATTACCTTCTTGGTAAAGAGACTATTGTACATACAGATCACATGCCCCTTAAGTTTCTTCAATCATAAAACAAGATTGAGGAAACTCGTCACATGAAGTGGGCAGCCTATTTACAAAAGTTTCACTCGATGATCAAGTACAAGAAAGGGACTAGCAACAATGTAGCAAAATGTTTGAGTCGCCCTCCAACAGCTTCAGCTTTGACAATTGTAACTCCTTCCCACATTGATTTCCAAACTTGGCCTGCATGATATGCTCTTGATCCAGATTTTGGGAAAGTTTACCAACACCTTTTACATCCTTCCTCTTCCAATCTAAGTCCTTTTCAAGATTTTCATATGAAGGATGGTTTGTTGTATAAGTTGGATAAACTTTGTGTGCCACAAGAGCATCGGTTGTCTCTTCTCAAAGAGGCCCATTCTACACTCTATGGTGGACATTTTGGGAAACACAAGACTCTTCATCACTTGCAACGGTTTTTCTATTGGCCTCACATGCAACGTGATGTCTTGCGGTTTTTGAGGCAGTGTGTTGTTTGTTGCCACTCGAAGCCAAGTAATAGGAAGTTGGGACTTAGTGTTCCTTTACCTATTCCTTCTTGTCCTTGGCAAAGTATATCCATGGACTTGGTGAGTGGTTTTTGTAGACAGGCAATTAATACGTCCTTATTTGCTGAATCAGTTTTGGTATTGTAAATGTACGCAAAGTGTTTGACGAAATGCGCGTGCATATATTTAATAATGTTGTAAAGTGCAATTTAATATTGTACGTAAAGAATAAAGTCATATTAAGTCATGTATGTCGGCTAAATAAGCTAATTTGTCCTGTAGTGCAAATGAAATGACTCAGGAAGGAAGACCAAGGCCACAATCAACATCCCAGTGAAGGAAGTCGTGAAGTAAGGATACATAGGAAGTTGAGAGATGACTGTTTGGTGAAAATAAAGGTACCTAGACTAAAAACACCCGACGAGGAGCAGCATAGCAAAAACCCCATCAATGGATAACATAGACACCCAAGCATTGGAGAATTTGCCACTTTTCACCAGATAAAGGAAGACCCAATTAGGCATTGGAGAATTTGTCGTATGGAGTGGAAAGCGATTGGGCAGAACAATGAAGAAGATTGGAGGAGGTGGTTTCCTGCAACGTTTCGAGAATCTGCAATAGACTGGTACATATACTTACCACAAGCTAAGTTCCAAACATGGGAAGAGTTGCGTGATGCATTTGTGGAAGAATTTAGATCATATGATACTGACAAAAATTATAACACTCAAGGAGAGACGGAGCCTGTTTGTTATTACAATCGAAGGGTGAGTAGGTTGGTTGACCATGTGGAGAAAGACCACTCAGAGGAATCAAAGATTATGTGGTTCATAGATGGACTTCTCCCTATGTACGAAAGGAATATGAAGATATTTCATCCAAGATTATACCAAGAGGCTTTGGATTATGCCTTGACTTGGGAAAGAGATGCAAAAACCTCACCGATGAAGGAGACTCGGACAACTAGAAAATCCAGTCAGATAGCAAAGAAGGAGACGTTTGAGGTGCAGACGTTTGAGCAAGCCATCTGATGTGGAGACGCCTAAGGTGGAGATGTCTGAGCAAGAACCGTCTGAGGTAGAAAAGTCTGAAGTGCATCTGTCGAATGAGGATCTGTCTGAGGTGGAGACGTCTGAGGTGAAGACATCTGATGTACATCTGTCGGAGGAAGATCCGTCGAAGGCACAGCTATTTGAAAAGGAGTCGTCTAAAGGATACACGTCCAAAAAGTACCCGTCTTCCAGTTACCCGTCTAAGGAACCTACACGTTTGACGTCTAACCATTCGAGACGTCTACTTGTTTTTCCTAGACGTCTACAGCTTAGACGTCTACCCTGTCCTAGACGTCTACCCCCCTGTGTCAGACGTCTACCCTATCCTAGACGTCTAACCTGTCGCCCTAGACGTCTACTGTCCAACCCGTCTCAATCATACACGTCAACTGGCAACCCGTCTGAGGCAGAGCAGTCAGAGCAATCGCTGTCAAAAGTACAATCCGACAAGGGAGATGTCTATCAGAGATTGATAAGAAGCCAGTTGGATCAAGAAAGCAGTGAATTAGAGCTGAGAGGAAGCAATTTCAATGAGTTGAGTGAAAGCTTCCAAATGGTTGATGAGAAGAAAAATTTAGTTTGGACAGTGATGCTTTCAATGGTTTTGCCGTTGAGGAGGCTACCTCTCGACCCCACCCAGTCTCGTGACAGGGAGCACGCGAAGAGCATTGACCCTCAACCCCGCAAGGGACGCTGTCCCTTGACCCCCGACACAGATGGTAGAAGGTGTTAACTGTCATGTTCATGATGTTGATGGCATTGCTCATGCTGATGATATGGCTTATTGCAAAAAGTAAAGTGCCCATTCAGAGAATGTTGATCATGCTGATATTACAATTGCTTGCAGCAAGAGGAGTGCACAATCAGAGAATAAGGTGTTGCGAGCAGTCTCAAGTGAAGGTTATTGCCAAAGATGTATGGAACAGGAGAAAGAGGAAGGAACGTGACAAGAGATCCTGTTACATTATTTAGTACTTCTATTCCCAGTATTTAGCTTGTGTCGTTGAGGACAACGACCAGTTTAGAGGAGGGGATCGGAGCAATTAATACGTCCTTATTTGCTGAATCAGTTTTGGTATTGTAAATGTACGCAAAGTGTTTGACGAAATGCGCGTGCATATATTTAATAATGTTGTAAAGTGCAATTTAATATTGTACGTAAAGAATAAAGTCATGTAAAGTCATATTAAGTCATTTATGTCGGCTAAATAAGCTATTTCGTCCTGTAGTGCAAATGAAATGTAATGCAAAGCAAATGCACATGAAATGTAATTTGAGGGTAGTTGCAAGGTAGTTGGAGAACATAACTACTTGGTGGGTGTATAAATAAACCCCCCCCATTCATTCAGGATGTTCATGGGTTGAAGTTGTTCTTGCACGGTTTGTTCACCCATAGGAGATGTGCAGACAGTAAGGAGATAATGCAGGGTGATTGATGCAGCCATGGAGATTGATCAGCCTAGGGTTTGCAGGCTGTATTGTAATGCTGAACTGTAATGCTGTATCATACATGTCATTGCTAATATAAAACTGCTGTATTTACTGTATCTACCATTGCTGCTGTATTTCTGTCATTGCTGTTGTTGTTATTGCTATTGCAGGTTTCTGTGTATTATTATTATTATTATTATTGCTATACTACAATGATTGCAGATCTGTAGATTATTTAAGTGGAAATGGAATTATTGTGAGCATGTAAAATTCATTTCTACAGTTTTCCCATGACAGTTCGACAAAATGATTGTGTTTTTGTGGTTGTGGACCAATCTAGTAAGATGGCTAAGTTTATTTCGTGCTGAAAGACCAGTTATGCACCTGACTTAGCATAGCTTTTCTTTGAGACAATAGAGCGCTCCTTTGGTCTCCGTACCAACATTGTATTTGATAGAGACTCAAACTTTGTGGGTCATTTTTGGTGCTCTTTGTGGAGGAGTCTCTGTTAACTTCTCCACTACCTTTCATCCACAGTCAGATGAGCAGACCGAAGTGGTTAATTGTACTCTTGTACAGAGTTTGAGGATCTATCACCACACTTCTCTAGCTAAGTGGGATTTGAGCCTCACTCACATAGAGCATGCCTACAACAGAGCAGTTCACACTTCCACAAGACACTCTCCTTTTGAGGTTTGTCTTGGTTTTCAGCCTTTGGCCCCATATGAGTTGCCTCTATCCTTGCCCTCTCCAGCTACTATACACATTCAAAAGGAGCAAGATAAGGCAACCTCTTTCATACAGCACTTGCAAATCGGGTTTGATTGCCGAGCCGATTAAATCGGCAACTTATCGCGATGCGGCCGATTTTTTGCAGATTTTTTGAAAAAATCGCCAAAAAATCGGCCGCAGCCGCGCGGGTAGAGGCTGCGACCGATAAAAGCCAAAAGTTTTTTTTTTTTTTCATTCTTTCTTCCAAGCAGTTGCAAACAAAAAAATACACCTCCCCTTGTGCTACCACCCCGACGGGCCCGACCAACTACGCCAAACCATCCTAGTAGGAGCGCGATCGATTGCGGTGTGAAGGAATCCGGCAGATTGATTGCGGTGTGAAGAAATCCGGCAGAAGATTCAGGGCAGCCTCAAGGTCAGAAATTTTTTTCAAGTGTTTTTCAAGTGTTTTTCAAAAATATTTTTAATTTTTTTTAGGGTTTTTTTTGGTAAGGGCTTAGGTTTTTAGGATTTTTTTTTCTCTTTTAAGTAAATATTGCTGCCTATCAATATTGTAATTTTGTTTCTTCTAATTTTTAGGGTTTAGGGTTTTTTTAAGGGTTACGGCTGTTCTAAATTAGGTTTAGGGCTGTTTTTTTAGGGTTAGGGCTGTTTTTTTTAGGGTTAAGGCTGTTTTAAATTAGGTTAGGGTTTAGGGTTAGGGCTGTTGTAAATTAGGTTAGGGTTTTTTTAGGGCTGCTTGAAATTAGGTTAGGGCTGTTCTAAAATTGTAGTTTTTTTAGGGTTTATTTATTTATTTATTTTTTTCCTTTTTTTCAAGTGATTTGTAACTTTGTTGTTAATAAATTGTTTCCATGTGCAAGCATATAAAAAATGAAACCATTGGATCCAGCATGGGCGTATGGAACGCCAGGGCAAACAAAAAACAGTTTTAAATGCAATTTTTGTGGCAATCATTATAGTGGAGGCGTTTATCGCCTCAAGTTCCATTTGGCACGGTTACCAGGAAATAATGTAGCATTATGTGATAAGGTGCCAGAAGATGTAAAAAACAAAGTAAATGCCATGTTATCTATGGCAGAAGAAAACGCAAGCAACAAAAGAAGTTATAGCGATGCCATTTCATCCCCCCCCTCCCGAGGTGGCCGTATGAGTGGGCGTGGCAGCCTTAAGCGGTTCTTTCAACAAAGTAGTTCGAGTCCAAGTGCACAAGGAGCTAGTGGGACGGGAGAGTCCTCTTTTGTAGACTTAGACCGTGTTGTGCCAGGGGCAGGGACACAATCCACGCTTGAGGGTATGGCTGCGTGGAACCAAGAGAAGCACACTGCAGCGACGAAAGCCATTGCCACTTTTTGGTACTATTTTGACATTCCCTTCAATGTGGCGAGGTCTCCATACTGGCGACGCATGATAGATGTTGTCGCAAGCTGCGGCACAGGATATAAGGTGCCAACTTATGATGATCTTAGGGGCCATCTCCTTCAAGAATCTGTGAACGACATTCAGGTTGTGTCATTGTGCTTGACTAAATTAATATATATAATTATATGACATGACTTTTTTTTATATTTATTAATATGATAAAATCAATATTCAATGTGCATGACTAAATTTTTTTTTTTACTTTAGGTTGTGCTTGACAACCAGCGTCAGGTGTGGAGAACCAAGGGTTGCACTATTATGTCTGATGGTTGGACAGATGGGAGGGGAAGAACCCTCATTAATTTTTTGGTTGCATCTGCAGAAGGAACTGCATTCCTTAAGTCAGTAGATGCATCGGCACATGTGAAGAGTGCCGAAATGCTTGCAGGGTTGTTGGAGGAGGTTGTCTTGGAGGTTGGGGAGCAGAATGTTGTCCAAATCATCACGGACAACGCAGCAGCATATAAGGCAGCCGGGAGGATTTTGGAGGAAAGATTCCCCACCATTTTTTGGACCCCATGTGCAGCCCATTGTCTTGATTTGCTCCTCGAGGACATTGGGAAATTACCTTGGGTAAGAGAGGTTGTAGGGAAGGCTAAGGCCATAACAAAATTCATTTACAACCATTCATGGGTCCTTAACCTCATGAGGCAATTCACCAATGGGAGGGAGCTAGTGAGGCTTGGCGTTACACGCTTTGCCACAAACTTTGTGACATTGCAGAGCATTTACAATGCAAGAGGGTCACTAAAACAAATGTTTGTGAGTAATGAGTGGAATTCAGAAGCAGCTGCAAGATATCGCACATCATCCGAGGGGCAAAATGTTTATACTTCTTTGTTTGAGGAGGACTTCTGGATGGCCATGGATGAGGCCATCAAGGTACAACTACAAGACTACGCTATTTTATTTGTTACTTTTTTATTTAATTTATGTTGTAATATTTTTCTTTAAATTATTTTTTGATTTTCTTTTTTTTTCAGGTATCAGAGCCATTGGTGAAGGTTCTTCGTCTTGTTGATGGAGAACAATTCCCAATGGGTTTTGTATATGAGGCTATGGATAGGGCGAAAGAGGCCATTGCTGCATATTATGAACATAACCGCACAAAATATGATGCCATTTGGACCATCATTGATAACAGGTGGACATCACAACTCCATAGCCCTCTTCATGCAACGGGTTACTATTTGAACCCCAAATTCTTTTATGAGCCCACATTCCGTGCTGATTATGAGGTCAAGATTGGCCTTCAAGATTGCATTGACCGCGTGTTCAGCAAGACACCACAATTAGGCGATGAAACCCGTGCCCAGATACAAGATTATAAGGCATGTCGTGGTCGCCAATTCCCATCTGTGCAATGCAAAAATGCTATTAAGAAATTGAGGCCAGGTAAACCGTAAACCTCATCGAATTATTATTTATTGTCTTCTGATTTTGTTTTAAAATTTAAACTTTTAAGTTGTTACATGTAAAATATTAATTTTTTTTTTGGTTGTTGTTTCTAGATTTATGGTGGGAGGACTTTGGTGATTTTACGCCCAATTTGCAACACATGGCGGTTAGAATCTTATCCCAACCATGTAGCTCTTCAGGTTGTGAGCGCAATTGGAGTATGTTTGAGCACATACACTCCAAGAAGCGCAACAGACTTACACAAGAAAGGTTAAATGATCTTGTGTTTGTGCACTACAACCTTCGTCTCCACCAAAAATCTTTTGAAAAAACAAATATTGAGCCCATTGACCTAAGTGACATTGATCCATCATCTGAATGGATCACAGATGCAGAAGCACAAGAGCAGGAGCCGCAGGTAGTAGTTCAAAACTTCAAATCTTGTTGGGACCTTCTTCTCCTCTCATCCTCTTCGTTTAAAAGCATATCTTATAGTTATAGTATTTTTTTTTGTCCCTTTCCTCATCTAGTTGAAGTTTTGAACTTCTAGGTACAGCAAGATCCTCTATTCAGCATGGAAGAATTGCAAAACTATGAGACCCTAGCGGAGGAGATGGCAGCAAGGGACCAAGAAGAGGCCTTAGCACGAGAAGCACAGACATCTACAAGCACACATCAAACAAGAGAGACTAGGGCTTATGTTAGGACAAGGGGCAAAGGAAAACTATAGATAGTGGGCCTATTGAGGCATTTTGAGACTTGACACAGTTTGCAATTTGTAATTTTGTACCTTTTAAAATGATAAGCAATACAGGATGTGTTTTGTGAACTTTTGTCACTTTCATGTGTACTTAAAGCTTGAGCCTTGTATGATGTCTTGACTTGAATTGTTGTTTTTATTGCAATATCTGATTTGCATAATGTTAATTCATTGTAATATGCATGAAAAAAAAAATCAAAAAAAAAATTCGTTTTCTTCGGTTTTTTTTTTTTGCCGATTTTTGAAAAACTCCCGTCTCATTGCCCAGCCGATTGACTCCCGATACCGATTTTCTCAACTATGGTAAGATCAAACCACTCTGCTATGGGCCTTACACCATTCTTCAACAGGTGTCTACAAATGCCTTTCACCTTGATCTTCCGGCTCACCTTAGCATTCATGACGCAATCAATGTGGATCTTTTGAAGTTGTATCATGATTCTACTTTGGAGACTGATCCTGTCATCAACCATCCTACAAATGTGGTACCTGATTTTCAGCTTCCACTTGATTCTAACTAAGTGTTCAACACGAAGACTCATCAAACTCGACAAGGTTCTTCCACTTCTTACCTTGTTGCCCACCCAAGTGAGCTTCCACATCAGGCTTGTTGGATATCACACCATCAAATGTCCCGCGATTCTCCCTCTTTTTTGCAAGCATTGGAGTCCACTCCTTCTATGGTGGGGAGGGATGAGGAGGAACACTTATGATGTACTAGTTAGGCTTAAGTTTGTTTCTTAGGCTTAATTATTTTTCTTTTCTTTATTTTCTCCTATGTACTATGTGAAGCTTCTTACAACTCACGTTATTGTTAGTTTGTTAATCGTTTCTAGAGATAGTTTGTTAGCTTGTTACGTAGATAAGCCCTCTAGCTGGCTGGCAGTTTCATCTCTTATCTTGTATCCAGATTTAGCATGTTTGTTTCATGTACGTGCTTATTTAAGCACGCCTTATAATGCAATTTTCATCTTCTTGTGTTCCACATCAAGTTTACATTTATAATATTTGCTTTTGGCTTCCCAAATCAATCTCACTTTGACTTTCCTTTTTCTTTTTATACTTCTTTGAGGGGTGTTTCTCTTTTCTTTCTAGTCCCATAAATGTTTTCATCCTCCTCAATCTCTTCAATTTTTCTAGATTGTTCCCAATTTAACATATCAACTTTTTGCTGCCTTGGAGAATATAAAATCTAATAAGCAAACACCACACTAATTTCGTTTTGTTTGCATACCTTTGTTATTGCAAGAAGATGACATTCTATTACTTGAATAGGATGGAAATGATTTCCTTGACCGATAGTCCCACTCTTCCACCACCTCCCCTTTGAAAATTGACTCTAAAACTTCCTTAACAGTTTCAGACCCTTCCCATCTCTCACATTGCACTTGTACATAGTGCACCCTTCTTGGTTCCTCCTAACAGTTGCTCCATATTAACTGTAACAGCCTTTGCCATCTAATGAGGTGGAAGGTTTTTCTGTGCCACATTTTGGGAATGGAAAATCCTTGCTCTCAGCCATTTTTTTGTTGCTAGACAATCTCCTTGCTTCAACTATGGGCTTGTTTTCTAACAAGAAACTTTCACATCTCTCTTAATTGTTCTTATTTTGCAATCTTTTGTCGTTGTCCAATCTCATGGCATATGCGGCACTAAAATGCAATATATTCCTGATCAACCTGCAGGTCCCACTATCTTGATTCAGATTTAACAATGATGGAATTTAGCAAAGGTCATGAAACATCCATGGACACCTATTCATGTGTACACAGCTAGATGTTGCTCCATTAAGGTCAATGCCACCTGAATGAACTTACCTAGAGTATTATCACTATTTTTCAAAACCTCCATGTTCATAAGCTCATATGGAAGTCCAAATAGCTTGACCCATATAGAAAACCTTTTGGGAGTTTCTATCTCTACAAAAACATTTTCACTGCATGGTCTCTTAGAAGCCAGCCCTCTTTATAAGCCATGTACCACAACCTATCACTTTATCCCTTGCTTCCAAACTAGAAAAGATATAAGAAAATTTCCTTTTTAAAAGAGAAGCAATGGAATGGTGTGAATTCAATCTCCATTTTCTTTCAATCCACATTCAAATCTCTCAAAAGTCTGGTCAATAACAATCGAATTTACAGATTAACCTCTACTCTTAAGAATCATTATATCATACTCAGTCATCTCATCCTTGATAATTACTTCTCGTAAATTATTTGTCGCCTTGATGGGTTTTGCCATAAATTCTTTTTTTCCCCTTTGTCCTTAACCAACATGATATTACTTTCCTCAAACAGTGCATTCTTACTTCGAACTAGGGCTCCTATAAATGATTTTTCTTTAATACTAGGCTTGTCCACATAAAAGAACTCCATTATTTAAGTTTTTTTCCAAAGATCTAAAGCAAAACTTGAAAGTCCAAATGTTAGGATAACTCTTTGTTCACACTCTGTCTCTAGCTTGCTCACACTTTGCTAGCTCACCTTCTCATCCACAACTGATGATATAGACATTAATAAGGGGTATAATATTATATTTTACAATGGATTATGTAGTAGTTAACATGGGGGCCACACATAACCTAAGGTTCATTGTATTGGATTATTGTATTGGTCAAAAGGTCAAAGGTTAACTAGCAGATAGTGGTCTTACCCTCCCCTAATGCTATCAGGTCAGATATTATATAAGAACAGATATTATTTTATTGTCACTGTAAATTGTGAGATACTGACCACTGTAATCGTCTATGGAGCTAGTTCCCTCTGAATTAAAACATATATACATATGCTTTTTATAATTTCGTATCCAACTATATTTGTCACTGACATGAGATCACTTTCCTCAACCAGTGCATTCCTACTTCGAACTAGGGCTTCTTTAAATGATTTTTCTTTGATACTAGGCTTGTCCACATAAGAGAATTCCATTCTTTAATTTTTTTTCCAAAGATCTAAAGCAAAACTTGGAAGTCCAAATGTGAGGATAACTCTTTGTTCACACTCCGTCTCTAGCTTGCTCACACTTTGCTCGCTCGCCTTCTCATCAACAACTGATGATATAGACATTAATAACGGGCATAATATTATATTTTACAATGGAGAATGTAGTAGTTAAAACGGGGGCCACACATTACCTAAGGTTCATTGTATCGGATCATTGTATTTGTCAAAAGGTCAAAGATTAACTAGCGGATAGTGGTCTTAACATCACCTAATGCTATCAGGTCAGATATTATTTTATTGTCACTGTAAATTGTGAGATACTGAGCACTGCAATCATCTTTGGAGCTAGTTCCCTCTGAATTAAAACATATATACATATGCTTTTTATAATTTCGTATCCAACTGTATTTGTATCTGATACTATGCCCATATTGAATACCATGTTTGTTTCCATGCAGCGCAGTTAAATGTTCTTATTCTACAAAACATATATTGACATTTAATCTAGGAAAAAATCAAGGCATGCTTGGTCTACTCTGGAGTATTTCTATTATAAGAAGACTACATACAAGAAAATTGAAATGTTTACGCATTTATTTCAACAAAAGCTTTTGGAATAAGGGGGCATACATGAATATTTATCAAAGCTAAATAACCTCATAATACGAATTGAAAAAGCAAGGTTTAGATCCGTAGATGAAGATTCCATGATCACATACCATCGACTATGTTACCTCCCTCTTATAAAAAATGTATTGAGATGCTTCAATTGACAAATAAACTTCAAAATGCTAAGTTTGAAGACATTGCAAAGCTGCTACTACAATATTACAATACTCTGTCTAACTATAAGTAAAAAGCAACATCAATGGAAAATGTGTTCACAGCAAGTGGTGCTAACTCTATAGGGAAAAGAAGACATATTAAATGTGGTCATAACAATCCCCAATGAGGTAAAGTTCAAGGTGGCAAAAGAAGTGATAATGATAGAGATTCCTCAAGAAAAGGAAGAGGCATACATAATTAAAAAAAAAACAAGTGTTTCAGGTGTGGTGGCATGGGTCATTTTGCATCCAAGTGTTGAAACCCCTTTGACATATGAAATGAAATGAAATGATTTTAATTATGTCCACAAGACCAAAACAATCTATGGGACCAAGAGCTTTAATACAAGATGGGGTATGGTGTACAACCCTACTCCCTTTTGGATTCAAACCTTGGACCTCCTATTCAGAGTTCCAAAGTTTAACATATAAGAAAACATTTGTTCAACAAAGTCGAAAAGCTAAACATCTTTTGATCATTTTTTGGAGCATAATTCTTTTGTTGTTGATTTTGATGACTAGTTTCCCTCTTTTTTCTATTCTCAATTCTTCAAAAAGTTCCATTAGCAAGTTTACTTTTAGAGTGATATGCAATCCTCATGTCCTTGTAGGCTTCACATTCCATGACAAAATGTTTTTCAGTCTCCACCACTGCTGATGTGCAAAAGACACATTTGTTCTGACCATGCTCCTCTTGAGGAATTGTCCATCTCCCAGTTTTGCATCTAAGATGGTGTGAACTGGATCTTAGTTGGGCTATAAGCATTTCTTCCTTCCATTTGATCTTTGCATCTATCTACTTTTCTTGGCTGTGTTCACAGCTTGGGTTGAACTCATTGATGTATAACTGTTTTTTCCTTCCTAAATTTTTAGTCCACATGACAAGTCTGAATTTTCCCTTACATATCGTTTAATTTCTTTGTTGGAAATTAGGGCCTCATGAAATTTAATGCTCCAATTTTCCATCCATTTGTTTTTTTATTTCATCCAATTGTCTTTTCTTGTATTCAATGTTTCTTTGATTATCTGTTTTGGCAACCTGCTTTCTATTTTCTTTAGGTACCCCAATAGCATTATCATAGATTTTGTTTCTAGTGGAAAAGTCTCTGTTTCAGTAAGTAAAATCTCTTATGTGACTAATGCTTTAATTGTGAAATTATTTGTAATCAGTCAATTTTGAATTCTTTCTATTTGTCTCCATTAAGAAATTTGATGTATTGCTAGCTCACACCTCACATCCATATAGCATCGAAATAACTAATAACCCAAAGATGACCCTAATGGTTTTCCAATCCCACAGCTTTGTCTTTTTGCCCCTATTTAGCAATGAGTAGAGTGCCCTCCATCCTACTTGTATTCGTTTCATCTTGCATATTCCCCAATTGAATTTGTTTTTAAAATCTAACCCAAGGTATTTGTATTCGGTTACTAACTCTAAAGGATTTCCTTCAAAGAAAATATATGGTTGCTTTTGCTCTCTCCGAGTAGAGAAGACCATAATTTTAGTCTTGCTAGTGTTTATCTGCATCGCAACATCTTTACAAAAATGCTCTAAAGCTTTTAGATGTTGTTTTAAACTTTCAAGTGTCTTGCCTATCACTATGAAGTCATTGCCATACAGAATAAGTTTGACTACATAATTAGCTAATTGTATTCTCTCTCCTCCCATCCTTTCTATTCATTCATCCAATTTATGAATCTGAAGACCAAATAAAGTAGGTGACAATGAACAACCCTGTTTCACCCCGATATCACTCCCAAAACACTTTGATAGTCCTTTTAAAATTCCGATTTTTGCCACCACCTGAAAGTCTGTGTATAGTTGCTTTGTAGTTGATTGGTACCCTTGTTACAAAAATCGGATCAGAATCGCGATTCGAATCGGAAAATCGCGATTCTGACCAAATCCGATTAAAATCGGATCAAAATCGGCATTTTTCAAAAAAACACCAATTTTTTTGAATCGGAATCAAGATTTTTTGGTGAAAAAATCGGGAATTTTTTGCAATAAAATCCTGATTTTTTCACAAGTCCCGATTCCGATTTTTTGCCGATTAAAAAAATCGACGATTTCAATGTTATTTCATTGTGATAGGATGAAAAAAAAAATTGCATTTTCTTCGGTTTTTGTTTTGTCAATTTTTTGGCCGATTTTTTGTCGATTCCCGATTCGATCCGATTTTTTTCCAAGCCGATTCTGATACGATTCTGATTTTCTCAACTGTGGTTGGTACACCAATTTCTTCCGTTCTTTTCCATAATGTACCTCTAGGAACTGTTTTAAAGTCCATAAAACAACAATAAACTTCTCCTTTTTCATTCCATATCCTCTGCTGCATCTCTTCAATATTAATTAATTTAAAAATATTATGAGGATTTCTGCTGCGCTCGGGAGGGGATTTCTATTGCACTCGGGAGGTGGATTTCTGCTGCCTCGGGAGGTGGATTTCTGCTGCGCTCGGGAGGTGGATTTCTGCTGCGCTCGGGTGGATTTCTGCTACGCTCGGGAGGTGGATTTTTGCTACGCTCGGGAGGTGGATTTTTGCTGCGCTCGGGAGGTGGATTTCTGCTGTGCTCGATTGGGATTTCTGCTGCGCTCGGTTGGGATTTCTGCTGCGCTCGAGGTGGATTTCTGCTGCGCTCGGGAGGGGATTTTTGTTGCGCTCGGGAGGTGGATTTCTGCTGCGTTCGAGGTGGATTTCTGCTGCATTCGAGGTGGTTTTCTGCTGCGCTCGGGGGATTTCTGCTGCGCTCGGGAGGTGGATTTCTGTTGCATTGAGGTGGTTTTCTGCTGCGCTCGAGGTGGATTTCTGCTGCGTTGAGGGGGATTTCTGCTGCGCTCGAGGTGGATTTCTGCTGCGCTCGGGAGGTGGATTTCTGCTGCGCTGAGGTGGATTTCTGCTGCGTTCGAGGTGGATTTCTGCTGCGCTCGAGGGGATTTCTGCTGCGCTTGGGAGGTGGATTTCTGCTGCGCTGAGGTGGATTTCTGTTGCGCTGAGGTGGATTTCTGCTGCGCTGGAGGTGGATTTCTGCTGTGTTGAGGTGGATTTCTGCTGCGCTCGAGGTGGATTTCTGCGCGTGCCCTAGCGCAGCCCCGACCGTGCCCTAGCATGTCCCAGTTGTCCTCATTGCGAATCGTTTAGCAGCCCGGTGTTCTTGGTGTTATGGGGATACTTGATGAAGGAGGAATGGAGGAGACACGGGCTTCTCCTCTTAAATCTGTCCAACGCCTTCACACAACAGTTTCATACCAGCGTTTGTCTAAACAGATTAATTCTCTCCAGAAACAGCTAGACACGCAAGCTAGTATTATACTCTCCTTGCAAGACCAAGTGAAAGACGGCAGCCGCATTATCACGGATCTCCAAATTAAACTTCAAGATCAGCAAGCCATCATTACTCAATTGCAGACTGCACATACCGAACAACCTCCTCAGAATTCTGCGAATTTACACTCTGAAATTTTAAAAATTCGAGATGAACAGGTTGTTCTTCTTGCTGAGCAGGAACGTCTCAAGGAAGCATCAACTGCACAAAGCCAAAAATTAGCCGACCAACAATCTTGGGTTCAGGTTGTAGCTGGAAAGAAGAACCCCCCCATAGTTGAGTTGGTTGTCCAAGCTAAATTTGAAGAAGAAAGGATCCGTAATGCGAAAGCGCTCAATCTCAGGGTTCGTGGGGTGCCCAAACCTACTGATCCGCTTCAAGCTGGAAATGCCTTCATTCACAACACTCTTGAGTTAACAGATGTTACTCTCGAGAGAGCATGGTTCTCTCCCGACTCCACATTGGTCATACGCTTCAAAAATGCGGAAGAGCGTATGAAGGCGTTGAGGGCCAAACGGAAATTATTTACTCTTCAAGACAAGATCTACCTTGATGAGGACCTTACGCGACTCCAGGTTGAAGAATTGAAGAAAGCCAGGGAACAAGTAGCCGCAGCCAGGAAAGCCAACAAATGGGCAGTTATTCGTAATTTGCGTGCAGTGATTAGGGACTCTCCCCCACCTGGGTGGTCCAAACCCTTGCCTAACAAATGACTCCATCGGCACGGAAGGGGGGTGGCAGATAAGCTAGCTATAGCTTGCTGGAACTGCAATGGTATGATGTGGTCTGCCCCAGGGTCCCTTCTTGATGTGATTGGCAGACATGACATCATTCTTATCTGTGAGACGCACGAGAGTCCTGAGCGGGCCCTTCCAGTTATCTTTGGTTACTTTTGGTGGTCCAGTTGTCGGCAACTCACTCGACGCTCTGGGGGGTTCGAGGATCAAGAGGTGTTGTTGCTCTTATCAGGGATAGGCTCCAAGGTTCGGTTTCCCTGGTTTCGACTGACCCCCACTCCAGGTTTTTATGGATTAAAATCCATCGTCACCCACCTCTTTGGGATATCTACATTGCCACCTGTTACTTTCCCCCCACCACGTCCAATTTTGCTATTCACACGGATGGGGACCCTTTCCAAGATCTCTATGAGGACATTACTAGATACTCGGCTTCAAGGGAGATACTTTTGCTAGGAGATTTCAATGCTCGGACCGGACCTATGCAGGTTTCTCTTCATGACCTCACAACCGATGAGATGCAGACTCGGGAATTGGATCTTGAGGACCTTGGTTTTGCTCGAACCTCCAACGACACACAGGTGACTGCTTACGGTAAGCATCTTATTGAGTTGGGTGAATCCAACAAGCTAGTTCTTCTCAATGGTATATCTTGTTTTCCGGATTCTAGTGGGTTTACTTGCTTTCCTCATAGTGGTGGAGCCAATGTCGTCGACTATGCTATTTCCTCTACCACCCTCATTCCATTCATTTCCCGATTCAACGTCTCTGATCACCCTCCCCCCTTACCGATCATTCAGTTCTTTCTCTTACGTTATCCATTGTTTCCCTTCCTGTTACTCCTCCCCCTCCTCCCTCCCCTTCAGCCCCTCGAGTCATTATAGACTTTGACTATTATTATTCCTTTACCTACATGGACCGGTTGCGTCATGTTCTCCCCAAGGTGTCTTCTCTTCCCGATGTTTCCAATCGTTCTGCTTGCTTGGTCCAAACTATTTGGAAGGCTGCTTTGGACTCGTACCCCCACACTATTCGTCCTCCCCCTCGTCCTCGTCCCCCTGGTCATTGCCCCATGAACATCTGGTATGATGAGGAATGTAAGTTTGCCCACCGAAGGTTGAAATATGCCATTCGGAATCCTTCCCAGCCCTATGCCATTTCTCACAAAGACTACAAGATGCTTCTTCGAAAGAAGAAGCGTCTCTTCCTCTCTCGGCATCGACTTGATCTTATCCACTCCCTTCAGCAGTCTCCTAAATCCTTCTGGCGCCTTATCCTCCCCCGTGATCGGATTACTCATGGGATCGATCTTTCCTCTTGGACCATTCATGCCTCTTCCCTCTATACCATCCCAAATCAGCCTCCTATTACTGTTCCCTCCCCCCTCTTCGTGCCACCTCTTTTCTACTGGTCTTGTCAGGCAGGCTATCTGGAAACTTTGTACGAGCAAAGCAACAGATTTGGATGGGTTACAAGCGGAATTTTTGAAGCATGGTATTGACCCTCTTGTTGGGCCCCTCACTGATCTCTTTAATCTCGTTGTCTGTTCTGGGTTTCCTGATTCCTGGACTCAACATTTCATTCACCCCATTCATAAGGCAGGTGATCCCCATGAACCCAATAACTACAGGACTATCATGATTGGGCATATCTTTGCCAAGCTCTATGCCACAACATTGGATGTGCTTCTCTCCCGAAGGTTGGAGGAGGGGGGTTTCAGGGCTCTTGGCCAAGCTGGTTTTCGGCAAGATCACCAGACCACAGATCACATTCTAGTCCTCAGAGCTATTATTGAGGAGGCGCGTTCCAGGTCCTCGAAGGTTTATTGTTGCTTTGTAGACTTCAGGAAAGCTTTCGACACGGTGCCTCGGCATTTACTTCTTGAGAGGCTTCGGTCAGTTGGCATCTCTGGGCAGCTTTTGACAGCGGTTACACGGTTATATGAGACTGTGAAAGGTCGGTTTCGCTCCCCTCAAGGGCTTTCAACCAGTATTCTTAGCACCATAGGAGTGAAACAGGGATGCCCCCTTTCCCCGACACTTTTTGGGATCTTTATCGACGAGCTTGAGACTTTTATTAGGGAGAACGCTCACCCAGAGGATGGTTGCCTTCTTCACCATGTGCTGATTTCTATTCTCCTCTTTGTTGATGATGTTGTTCTTTTGGCCTCATCCCCTGAGGGGCTTCAACGTCATCTGAACACTCTTGCCGCTTTTTGTGACTCGAGACAGTTGACGGTGAATCTTTCTAAGACCAAGGTTATGGTATTCAATACTACCAAAGAGGCTCTATCCCATCTCCACTTCCTTTTCCAGGGTCAGGAGGTCGAAATCACCACCTCTTATGTGTATTTGGGGGTTCTTTTCACTGGTCCCACTTTTGGTATGAAACCCGCCGCCCAAGTCCGGGTGTGTAAGGGGTATGCAACTCTGTCTTTGCTAGAGAGGAATTGCTTCAAAGCACATTTTCAGGATATACCTGTGAAGATGAGGATCTTTGATGCCTTGGTCAAGCCAACTATTACTTATGGGTCAGTGGTTTGGGGTCCTAGTCTTGGCCCGACTGAGTGGTCACGGGTTGAACGAGTCCAGACACTCTTTCTTCGACGATTCATTCGTTGCAAGGGCACAGTCCCCCGTTCTATTATTCTAGCAGAGTTTGGGGCTTCTCCTCTCCAGCTTGAGATTATCTTCCTGATTATCGGTTATCTTCACAGGATCCGTACTTTCGGAGATACCCCTGAGGGTTGCAGGCGGTACCCTTACCTCGCCCTTCGCTCCTCGATGGAACTCTCTCCGAGTTCTCGGGGAGGCCGGAGGAGCTGGTATTTTCAGGTTTCTGCTCTCCTGGCCAGCATTCAGATACGGATAGACAAGCTCCCCCTTATTCTTTGGGGGTTCTCCCCCCCTCTCGGCTTAGTAAGGAGAAGATGCTCCACGAGATTCGGAAGGATGTTAGTCTCCAGTACACCAGATGCACATGGATCTCTCCTGTTGCCCCTCTTTCCCCCAAGTTGTCTTTCTACCATGAGCACTTCTTACAGATACAGGAGGGCAGAATAGTTCCTCCACAATACCTTCAGCAGCACACAATGCATAGTCTTCGAATCACTATTGGGCAACTCAGGGTGTGTTCTCACCAACTCCGGATTGAGTCAGATCACCATCTTCCGACGGAGGAGCGGATTTGCTTGTTTTGCTCCTTGGGTGAAGTTGAAACCCTTCATCACTTTATTTTTTGTTGTCCCATTTATTATGAGATCCGAGGTAGGTTTCATTGCCTTTTCAGGGACAACTCTCGATCTGTTTCTACCTTCTTCAGATACCCGGACCAGCGTTGTCTCGCACTCTTTCTTAGGGAGATAACTCAGCTTCGACGACATAAAAGTTCTCCAAATGGATCTCACCCTCCTCAACATCGGCTCATCACAACATACTTCACCAACTCCGATGGACCAGGTGACTTCGATCGGAAACGCCCCACATCATCCAGTTCGAACAGAAGCAGGGTCACTAGACAACGCACCAACAGTTTGTCAGGGTTCCGAACTAGCAATGGGCAGAGACATATCATGGACTTCTTCAGCTCCGGTACTTCGGCCTCGACTGTTAGGAGAGATTAGTTTCTGGGGGGTTCTCGGAGCTTGCCCCTCCTGGGCTGCTCCCTCCCCCCTCCTCTCTCTCCGTTCTTCTTGGCGTGCACTCCTCTCTGTTGGACTGCAGCCCTCCCCCCTCTGCTCTCCCTTTTCTTTTCTTTTCCCTTTCTCTTTGGCCCGTTTGTCGGGTTTCATCTTGTATTTATCTTAGTTCTTTTCTTTGTTGGGCTTTTTAGCCTGCTAGCTGGCAGTCATTATTGTCCTTCTTATAGTCCCTTGGGTCTTATTTTGGCCCACCGCGGACATTAATAATATTTCATTTCATTTCTCTATTAGGTGCCTTAAAGTAATGCAGTGATCTATTATTGAGTACTTTGGTCTAAACCCTGCTTACCCTATTGCCCTCTTTCCTTGATTTTTTGGCTACTAGCTGATATTGCTTTCTACTATGCCTCCAAACAATTATGCAAAAAGAGGATTAATCACGATGATGCAATAATTTGAAGGATTCTTGTTGTCTCCATATTTACGCAATGGTATGACTAGGTTGGTTATCCATAAGCCTCCATTAATGATGCCATTAAAAATTTGAATGTGTAGTGCTAAGATGTCAACCCCACACTTGAGGTGTTCAACTTGCAAACCATCTATAGCCTAAGCTTTACCTGTTGCTATTTTCTTAATGCCCTCCTTGACATCTTTCAAAGGAAAAGTTCCTCAGTTGTGTTAATTATAGGAGGGGTATCTTTTTCTTGGTTTCTCTCATATAATTGCTTAGCATACTGCAACCATTGTTCACTTGTGATATTGTTTTTTGTGTGTCTTTTGCTTTGTTATAGCTCTTTCCAAATTGTCTTGGGCTATGCTTTGCAAAACATATCAACTCTTGTTGCCTTGCTCTTATGTGTTCTTCCTTTTTTGTTTTCACTAGCTATTTATATATCTTGCTATTTGTTTTCTCTTTGCCTGGTTCTTTCAAGGTTCTCCTTATTGCTTTTCATTCTTCATCATACCATGGATTTACAGGGAAGTTTTCATGTTTTCTTTTCCTGGGTTTTAATTTTTTGCATGATTCCAAGGCTTCTCTGATTATATCCATCAATTTACTGCTATCAAAAGTACAAGTTTGAAAAAAACTATCCTTTTTCTTTCCTCTCTTTGCATAAACTGCTTAAGTGATGTTTTAAAAAATTTCTGAATTCTCTTTGTTATACGGATGTCTTTACTTCACTTACTTGAAGATGTTCTTCTTGCCCAGTTTCTTGCATTTGGATCTTTATGTACATTGGATTGTGATCAGGATTTAGCTCAATGGAAACTACTTCAATTTCTAGATCTTTTATCCTTGAAATGAAGTTTAGTGAGCAAATAACATAATCAACTACACTATGTCCATTATGTGTTTGACAAGTATATTTTCTAGATTTTTGCCAACATGTTTATACCATTGCAGATGATAAATCCCTCTATGCTACATAGTTTACAAAGTTCTCCATAATATATGATGGGTCCTTGATTGTCATCTAAGGACCTGAACCAGAGGTGATCCACCTCTTCTTCCAGCCATAGCAAATTATCTTCTATGCCTTCATTGATCTTTAAAGAGCTTGCTTATCTATTTGCTGTCCTGGCATTAAAGTCGCCCACTAAAACCACCTCTCCAAGCTTGTTATATTTTGTGATGTCTTTTGCC
Organism: Wollemia nobilis; assembly: GCA_028583015.1. Lineage (NCBI taxonomy): Eukaryota > Viridiplantae > Streptophyta > Pinopsida > Araucariales > Araucariaceae > Wollemia > Wollemia nobilis. The sequence goes on from JAQPPZ010016361.1 coordinate 3,461,332, forward strand.
AATGCCATATATGGATCCTCATGATCTAAGCCATGTTTCTTATAAAACTTTGATTGTTGTGGAGCAAAATAACAAACTGCAATACTAATCAATTTGTCATTACCTGTAATTCCAATCCATATATACTGTTTATTTGAGTCTTCTTTCTCAACCTGTACAAGTCTACCCCAAGACTCCTTTATTAGTACTGTTACTCCTCCATGCTCTTTTCCACTTTTTGCTACTTCATTGCATACCGATATCTTTTTATATCCTTCACAATCTAAAATCTTGCATCCATCATCTTCATGTGTTTCTATCAGTACAATTACATCATTTGCTTTAGCTATGGGCCCTAGACCATGACCTCTTCTCCATGAATATCCACAAGAATTCCAACCCACCAATGTTAGGTGTTCTCAACAGGCCCCAATTTCCTATTTATTTTGGTGTGTTCCATTTATAATGCATGCTTTCCCATTTTTCAACCATGCCTCTTTACCCTCACTCCTTGCTATCTTTACCTTTTCCCATTCTGCCCTCTTCTCTTCTTGTTGCATAGGAGTAAGATCATCATCTAAGTAAAAATGTGACCCTTGTAGCAATCCTCTATTTTGAAGAATTGTTAGGAATATTTTATTCCATTATTTTTTATATTATTAGGTCATTAGGTCATGCATCTTTAGATGATTAGGGCATCCATTCTTAGATGGGTTACTATTTTTATATATTCATTGCATGTAACGATCTCCTAAATTGGGAATATCGATCTTCCAGTTTGTAACCCTAAAGCATGTAATAAATAGGCTTATGCCTCAATGAATGAATTAATTCCCTTTGCTATTATTGGTATCAAAGCAGGGTAATTTGAATATGCTCTAAACTTGCAGCGTTAAACTAATCTGGTTTATCAGAAAGGATTCCTTGATCTAAGCCAACATAGAGTGTTTAAGGGAAGGTTCAATCGTCGCTATCCAATGACACGCCCTTTTGTTTGGTTTACTTGTGCAGGTTTTGATTCGACAATGTAGGCAAGTCAAGGAAACTGACGACAACATCCCATAGTGGCTCAAGACAACGCTGAAGACAATTTCTTTTTGTTAAAATATTCTTGTAGACGACTATGTTATTGCTGACAATTATGCCAGTGGAATGCCCAATTTTAGAACACAGACCAGATTCGTTGTTCCTCAGCACATCGATCCGATTAACCTTGCCTCACACTCCCTTGGCTGCAAAATCGTGTATACTCAGATCCAAGTCAATCAGCGAATCGCACCCTCCCAGACCTCCGCGTCACATCTTGCCCTCCACGTGGGCTGTTCTGCTCCTCCCCCTTGCGACGCAAGCTGCCAATTTCATCCCGAGCAGGTCCAACGATATAGTGCAAAACAATGGTGTCGTGGAATATCACCACCCTAGCCTTCCACTTGTATCTACCACAAGCATGACCAACAAGGAAACATCAAAGATTTCAGAAATGCGTTCTCGTTGTCGACAAATCTGGATCTCGAAGCCCCTCAAATTTTTGTTCCTCACAAGAATTTTTGTCATGTCCTCCACTGTCACCAAATCTCACAAAAGCGACGTCAAATCCATGATCAAAATTGCGTTCTCCAACTAAAGCCTAAGCGAACATTCGTTATTATCCATTGAAGTCATGGCCATCATGGTGCTCGTTTTCGCAAGCGACTATTGCAGCATGGACACGATAGGAGGGCAAGTCATCCTGGAGGAAGACCCAACCTAAAGGCGATGAGAAAGCCTTGCCGCCAAGGCGGCGGCGAAGGCATTTGAGGACACTGTTTTCACGCATTTACTTGTGCATTTTTTTTGCACACTATCACTACTAAGCGCGCTACAATATCCAACTCGGCTCCTTTCCTGGAAAACCCTAGCCGCAGACCATAGTAGGCCAACCTTTGACATCATAGTAGGCCAACCTTTGACATAGCAATCATGAGCAAACCCCTGGTGAAAAGAACCCGATCGCCCCTCGAGATACGGTCGCTAATGGCTTGGTTATCAAGTTCGAGTTTGTGTTCAAGTTCGACACTCTTGAAATTCGAAAGAAATTTGACATTTTAAAAAATTCGGAATAAAATTCGACATAAAATTCGATATATTATAAATGTACATATATCCTTTCAATGTTATGTAAATAAATTAGTAACTAAGAAACTCAAACGAAGACAAACATTAATAATTCCTTTATCATATATTTCCAAGCTTCTACAATAGATTTTAATGGTGCCATTTTAAATAGTTTTTCGAAGAAAAAAAATGCTATTTAATTTTACTTTCAACATTTAAATATAAAATTTTATTTAAATGTATTAAAAGAATGTAAACCTACTTTCTACATTTTTAATATAAAACTTTTACTTAAATGTATCAAAAATATATATATAAACATTAAAATTAAATGTAAAATATTTTATTTAATTTTATTTTAAAAAAATATAAGAATTTTTTTATAAAAACAATAACTTGCTATTGTTAAATTGACAGACTTTTGGATGTTGTAAATATTTCTAAAAATCAAATATACAAGGGAAAACACATGCAAAAAAAATCCCGAAAAAATTTCTCGCATGCATTTTCCTCTTCCCGCGTGCATTCCCCACCTATTTTCTGCCCATTTTTTTTCTTGTCAAATTTAGGGTTTATTTGCCGAACGAATTTCGAATTTTATCTTAAAAATTCGACGAATTTAATAACTAAGATTGTGGTCAGTGTTACTATAAAATAGTGAAGTGAAATTTTAATGCTTTATTCAATAGAGTACTGATTTTAAAAAACCACAAAATGTCATTACTGTTTCTAAGTTCAAACCTTTAAGACTATATAAAATTATTTATTTTTAAAGTGGTTGATAATTAATTTTAAATTTATATAGGTATTTTTCAACATTGTTTAATGGTGTGCCTTATCATTATAATGAATTATACAAAATTATTTATTTTTAAAGTTATTTAAAGTACTTGACAATTAATTTTTCCCGCGTGCATTCCCCGCCTATTTTCTGCCCATTATTTTCGGGTTTATTCGCCGAACTTATTCCTTAGGGTTTTAAATTCGACGAATTTCGAATTTTATCTTCAAAATTTGACGAATTTAATAACTAAGGCTAATGGCAATAGAGAAGCGGTTCGCAGATTTAATCAAGGATTCACAACACTTATCCAAGCCCTGCAGGCAAAGGAATTTTTGGCCATGGAGCGGCACCACCAGCCAAGGGGTGCCACCGAAGAGGAGAGGAGCGCAAGCTAAGGTTCCAAAATTGAGGGTACTCCCTCTCTAGAACCGACGAGAAAGTTTGCTCCACCGGTTGGCGCATCGCACTTAAGCCTTTGTAGGGATATATCCAAGTCTAAATCTCACCCTGTTCAATTTTATTATAATAACCTTTTTTTAAGGTGCAAACAAGGGTGATTTAATATTTGATTTGACAGGGCCCTAACTTTTTTAAGCGCCCAACTTCTTAAAAAAGGGAGGGCATTTGTTCCAAATACAGGGGCCAAATTACTTTTTAAGCATCAATTTTAAAAAATCAACATAAAAATTAAAAAATGGACAATTTAAAAAAAAAAAAGGGTGCTTAAATTTTAAAAGTTTTTTTTAAGGGGAGCCCTTAAATTTAAGCACTTGACAAATTAGAATGGGGCCTTCTTTTATGCGTATGATTTAACCAATTGTGCAATTGTGATTGTAAACAGGGTACATTATTGGCGGGGTCCGACAACTTCATTATTTCTTCCAAGTTTTGCATGTCATGTTTTGCAACTTCGCACAAATGGCCACTCCCAAAGTGTTTCTCACTGAATCTCAAATCCTGGAAGGACCCAACTTCAGACCATTGAAGACAACGATGCGGACTATCTTGACAGTGGAGAAGCTATGGGACATTATGATAGGCATCAAAACACAACCTCAAGATGTGGACCAAGCAAAGAAGTATGATGAAGTAGATCAACGAGCATTGATGTCAATCACCCTTGCCACATCTGATAAGATCCAGCCACACATTTGTGATGCAGAAACTTCCAGTCAAGCATGGGATGCTCTTACAACCATTTATGAAGGAAAAAATCAGTCCATTATTCTTAACCTTCAATCCCAACTTCACACATTGCAAGTGGGAGATGGAGAGACTATAGAGAAATTTATTTGCAAAGTCACAAACCTAAAGGGAAAATTGAATGCTATGGGTGAAAAAGTGGACGACAAGCTCTTAGTTCCCATCATACTTCAAGCTTTACCAAATTCCTTTCGCATACTTATTACCTCCTTACAGGTCTCCAACAAGGTCGTTTCCTTCAAGGAGTTGGTCAATATGCTGCAACAGGAAGAAGAAACCAACAAATTGAGGGACCAGTTGTCAAACAGTGCACTCATAAGCCAGAAACCTATAAGTCAGAAATCTGGGAAATAGAGAAGACAAAAGGGTTCTTCAAACAAAGGTCCTTCCTCCTCATCATCATAGCAGCAACCTCAACACCAAAAGAGGTATTACCATATCTGTGAACGAGATAGACATGATACCAAATATTGTCGGTACAATGTCACCCCACAAGGTGATCAAGTCCACAAACCTCAACAGAAGAAATAGCAATACAAGCCACGAACCAAACAGAAGCAGCAGAAAGGGCATTTTCCATTGAAGAGTCAAATTCACACGAAGAATCAGATTTAGATTCTGAACAAGCACACAAAGTACTCATGACCAAAGTTGTTGCCAAACCCAAGGATGATGTTTGGTACATTGATTTTGGTGCTAGCAAGCACATGACAGGGGACAAAGGATGGTTTGCTACCTTCGAAGCAAAAGAAGGGAAACCAGTGACCATCGTTGATAATCAAACCTACAAGGTGAAAGGAGAAGGCAATGTTTCAATTCATCTTCCAGATGGGAAATGCACCATCAAACAAATCCTCTATGTCCTAGGACTAGCCAACAAGTTGTTGTTTGTGCCACAACTATTGGATAGAAACGTGAAGGTTGATTTTAGAGTTGAGAAAAGTCATAAGAGGTGTTTTATCACTAAGAATGGTAAGCATATAGCCACCGGTTCCTACAAAAGTGGTTTGTTTACCCTAGTGTCCAATCTACTCCACATATAGTATTGTCAACAACTATGATGGATGCAACTACCCTTTGGCATTGGAGACATGAGCATCTCAATTCCTGCTACTTACTTCAATTGAGTAAGCATCAGATGGTGATCGGTCTACCCAACCTTTCACCCACCTTGCCAGTTTGCTTGGGTTGTTTAGCAAGGAAGCAACACCGAGTACCATTTGAGTTGAGCTCTCATAGAGCCAACGGTCCCTTGGATGTGATACACACCGATCTATGCAGACCCATGACAACCAGTATTGGTGGTAAAAGATACTTCCAGTTGTTTGTTGATGACTACTCTAGGAAGATGTGGGTGTCCTTGCAACTGAAGTCAAATGCATTCCAACACTTTTAGCGTTTCAAGCAGCATGTGGAAAAGGAAACTAGGCATTCTATTAAGGTCCTCCGCTCAAATCGAGGGGGGAATATACATCCAAGGAATTCACAAGGTTTCTTGCACAAAATGGGATAAAGCGACAACTCACTACAACCTATACTCCACAACAAAATGGGGTTGTTGAGAGAAGAAATCGTTCCATTATGGAAATGGTTCGTTGCATGCTCACAGGAGCCAATCTAGAGCAATAGTATTGGGCTGAAGCAATCACCACTGCAGTGTATCTTCTGAACAAAGCACCTACAAAGGCACTACAAGGAGTTACACTAGAAGAAGCCTGGTCTGGGAGGAAGCCTTCCATCAAACATCTCAAAGTCTTCGAAAGCAAGGCATACATGCATGTGCCAAAGAAAAAGAGGACCAAGCTAGATGTGAAATCCCTGCCATGCATATTTCTTGGATATGATGATGAATTCAAAGGGTATCAGTAGATGGACCCGAAAACCAAGAAATTGCATATAAGTCGAGATGTAGTATTCGATGAAGCAGTTGAGCCAAAGTCAGATGTTAAAGTCCCTTGAGATGCTTTATCTCTTGTTGTAAGCATAGAGCTTAATGAGGAAGTCCAAGAAGACATTCCAGCTATGAATGATGAACCTACAACAATTGCTCCTGCACAGTAGCGAAAGACTCCAAAATGGGTCCATAGTACCATCAAAGATGCCAAGCTTGATGCACCTCCTGATCTCACTTCCACTCGCCCTCAAACTCGCAGTATGGCTCGTCAAGAAGTGAACCTGGGATTGATGTCTTCAGTGATGGAGAATTCAAAACCAATAGTAGTAAAGGATGCCCTTAGCTCGCCCCAGTGGAAGGGAGCAATGGAAGCAGAATATGATTCTCTAATGAAAAATAAAACATGGGAGCTCGTTAATCTACCTGAAGGAAAGAAGCCCATAGGCTGCAAGTGGGTCTTCAAAACCAAGTACAAGGCAGATGGATCACTTGACAAATATAAGGCACGGCTCGTTGCAAAGGGCTATGCACAAAAGGAAGGAATAGATTATGAAGAAACTTTTGCACCCACAACAAAGATGACCACCATCCGCATTCTTTGTGCCATGGCAGCACAATTTGGTTGGAAGCTGCATCAAATGGATGTCAAAAGTGCCTTCCTGAACGGTGATCTTCAAGAAGAGGTGTACATGACTCAACCCGAAGGCTTTGTTGTAAAAGGGCAAGAGCAAAAGGTATGTAGACTTGTTAAGTCCTTATATGGGTTGAAGTAGGCTCCTAGAGCATGGTACATCAAAATGGACGAGCACCTATTGCAACACGGTTTCAAAAGAAGTCCCTCAAACACAAATCTCTATTACAAGAAAGTTGGATCTGAAATAGTGATACTTGTGTTGTATGTTGATGATCTGATTATTACAGGCAATTCAGATGAATTGATAGATGCCATCAAGAATGACTTGAAAAAGTCTTTTGATATGACAAATCTAGGACTTCTACACTATTGTCTTGGCTTGGAAGTTTGGCAGAGGAAAAATCATATTGTGATCACACAGACAAAATATGCCAAGACTCTACTAGAAAGATATCGGATGACAGACTGTAAGCCTAAGGCAACACCAATGGAACAAGGATTGCAACTGTCCCGATATGACAAGTCTCCTCAAGTATCTGGCACTCTCTATCGTCAGCTGATTGGGAGTCTTATTTACCTAACTAACACCAAGCCTAACATCAGTTTTGTTGTAGGATATCTTTCAAGATTCATGCAAGATCCTAAGGAAAGTCATTGGAAAGAAGCAAAGAGGGTATTGCATTATGTCCGTGGTATAGCAAAATATGGCCTGGAATATAAGAAGAATGATCAATTCTTCTTGCAAGGATACACGGACTCAGATTATGCCGGATCACTAGATGACAGAAAATCAACGTCTAGATATGTATTTCATCTGGGATCTAGACCTGTCTCGTGGCATAGCAAGAAACATGTAGTAGCATTATCATCCACGAAGGCAGAATATCGCGTTGCACGAGGAGTTGTGTGTGAGGCGATTTGGTTACGTCGTATTCTATCAAAAATGGGCATAAAGAAGAAACATCCAACACTAATGAAATGCAACAAACAAGGTGTTCTGAAAATGGTTGAGAATCCAGTATTTCATGAAAGAATGAAGCACATTGAAACTTCATGCCATTTCATTCGAGACCATGTTCAAAATCAAGAGATCCAACTCCAATACATTCCCACCGACAAACAGGTTGCAGATATTTTTACAAAGGCACTTGCACATGTCAAGTTTGAAATGTTTCACAATTCAATTTGTTTACCAAATAATGTAATAAGGGGGGATGTTAGGAATATTTTATTCCATTATTTTTTATATTATTAGGTCATTAGGTCATGCATCTTTAGATGATTAGGGCATCCATTCTTAGATGGGTTACTATTTTTATATATTCATTGCATGTAACGATCTCCTAAATTGTTAGTATCGACCTTCCAGTTTGTAACCCTAAAGCGTGTAATAAATAGGCTTATGCCTCAATGAATGAATTGATTCGCTTTGCTATCAAGAAACTGCCTTTTATCTCCTATACTGAACATTGTGACTTGGATTGGTCTAGCTCTCATGTTTTCCATTACTTTTCCTAGTCTACATGCTTGATAAATTTGTCCGCTCAAATGAAGTTTATCAAAAAGAAAATCCCTTGTTCAGCTGGTTGTGTTTTCTTGTTCTCCGTGATATTTTATTTCTTAATGATGACGTTTATTGACCTATTTTGTCTTTCTTTTTCTTCTAATAGTTGCATTTTGATTTGTTTCTCTATTAGATCTCTTTGTTCCTTTGGCTTGATTGTTGGATCTCTTGCCACTTGTACCCATGATCTAGATTCCTCTAATTTGTTTTGTAATTCTTGTTGTTTTGTCATCATGTTTGCAATTGTTGCCTGAATTTCTTTTATTTCTAATAGATTGTCTTCATTTTCTTTTTCTTTTCTGATTTACAACTCAGTTTGAAGATGGGATCCATTTATAGAATCATTACTACTGCACAAGCCCATGGTAGTGGAGGATTTCAATTCCACCAATGATGTCTCCAACAAATTGATTTGAACAGCTTGTTTTTTGTTGTTCCATGATGAGGCTTTGTTGTTCCCTCATGACTGTGGTCAATTCCAACATCTCATGTTGCAAGGACCCTATGAGTTCTTCTAAAACTATTTGTCTATCATGAGATGGGCTAGTCAAGGTATCAACTGATAGATTCAAGTTAATCTCACCTATTTTCACTTTGTCTCCTTTGTGTTGTGGGTTTTCCATTACCCAATTCAACCTTTCCTAACAGAATCCTAACAAACATGCACTGGAATGTTTGAGATCATAGTTTTCCAAGCCCTAGCCTCGGCCCCACCAAATGTATTTATTCAGCTTTTAGACCTTCAGACCAGAAAATAAAAATAACAAGAGAAGAAAAAATAAGGTATTTGGGTTTGAAGCCTTTTCTGGTTTTGTCTTTGTTTTTTCTGTACACTTGTCTTTGTTTGCATTATGATCCTGCCAGAAAGAACCTTTGCACATGCACCAGATCTATTAGTTTCACCTGTATTTATTAGCTACAATGGAATTTACCTCCACCATTTGAATCTACATCTATCATCTATGCCTTCATTGAGGACCTTTAGTCCATTGAGGATTGCTACACATAATACAGGGTACCATATCTAGATGTATTCACAACATGAGATTACAAAAAGAAAATGCAATTTAAAAAATCAAATGACAATCGTCTTCTTAGTTAATGAAAATATCCTATTCAAAACTTATGTGTAAACATTTTTGTGTTATATCTTTTTTATTTTCATACATAAAACATATATGTTTTTTATAATGTCGTATCCATATTAGGTGGTCTTGAAAATTTACCGCATCCATATCTAATAACATACCCATATTAGATATTGTATCCGTTTCCATGCAACATAGGCTACTTTCTATTTGATTTATAAATTGGTGTATGCGTATGCACATAATTAGGATAAAACTTGTACTAGATAAGAAGGGGTTAGGGTTTTGATGGTTTGACCACTTCACAGTCAAGTCTTTCATATATGTTTGGTTGATGGTAAAGGGTGCACGCTTACATCCATATGAAATGGGGCAGATATAGACATATGAAATGGGGCAGATTTATTATATGTCTATAAGATTTACTGATAACTCAAATTTACATTTTTGAGTTCTTGATATATACTTTGGCATCCTGGTTTTTCACTACATTAAAATATAGAAAAGCATTAACACCCATGAAGTACCTATTAGAAGCATCTAATGGATGCATGTCATTACTATTTAGCTTAGAACTTGGTTTTGCAGCATAGCATAAATGTTATCACCTAAGAATTAGGTTTTATTTTCTAATAATCATTGGAACCACAAAAAAAAATGGCCTTCAAAAATAATCAAAGTAGTCTCCAATGCAAAAAACAGAAAAGAAATGACTTTCTGTTGCTATTGTAGATAGATCAACTTACCTCTGTTGCACAGCTGGGTGAATTACTTTTTGTAACCCACAACGACATAGTAGGTCCCAACCTAAAATGCTGAAAAAGACAGCAAGAAAGGTAAAAATTTCAGCTCTCAAGCAAGAAAATAGCGCATACTATCTCTTCTTTCTTATATAACTTTTGAAGCTGATTTCTAACAGAAGTACATGCATGCCACAGATTTTGTAACCATAGGTTTTTGTTTCATAGATATTGTAACCATATGGACCATCCCAAAGTAACTATGCATAATGCCTATCCATATTTGCGTTTATAAACGGAAAGGATGAAAATGTGAAGCTTTAAACCATGTAACTGAACACCAGAAAGACTACAAATGTAGGTTGATATATGTAATATACTAGCCAGGCCATGAATCCTTAAACTGCAAATGAAAGATAGTCATGAAAAAATAAAACCACTCGATTGATGAATCCTTAAGCCTTTCAAATGGACAAAACAAAATCTTCTAAATAATTTAACAAAAATATTTGCGATATCAATGAGCAACAACTCTAAAGAAGATAGTTCAAATTAATGGAAAACAAGCCAATCATATTACACTTACACAGGCAAATAAATAAGGAGTTCAATGGATTAAGAGATGAGAAAGAAAAAGATCAACAAACATGCAAGTCTCAGCCCAAAAAATCTTAGGAAGTTGCAACATGGTGAAGAAGATAAGAAGCAAAATGGCAGAATATGTGTTCACTGTTTTGTTGAAGTCCAAGAACATACTTGATATACTTTCTACACTCATGATATGGAGAAAGGTTAACATAATCAAATGTCCACCAAAATAATGAGAGAGGATGCATATAATAGTGGAGGGCTTTCCTGTTTTACCCACATCATGTGATCATATAAATACAGATATAGAGACACTGAAGAAACTTCAATGATGACAAAAGAACATAAAAGTGTACCTGAACTCTGTAAATATTTTGTCCAATTGGATGAAAATGAGAATATGTCAAGCAATCCTCTTTTTGTGAACTGTGAGGACCCCATCTTAACACAACTACGTACTTATCTAGTGTTGGTGTACATTTGCACCATGGGCGCCTAGTGTGCATGGGCCCATTATGATGTAACATTTACTTTTATTGTAAGTAGAAGTTAGTAGCTCGGGTCCCCTCTTTCATGTGGTCTGACCCTTGAGCATTAGGATTAGGGTAAATAAGAGTCTATATAAGGACATGGGTTGGAGTAGAAAGACATCTCATATTTTCTCTCATTTTGTATCGGAGCTCTGCTTCCAAGGAGGTTGCCCCCTCGAAGAGACCTGCAATATCTGTTCTGCTTGATTAATATAAGTTGTTATTTCCATCCAGTTATTTTCTTGAGAACTTCTGTTATTTTCATTTTCATGGTCAATTAGTTAATAAGCATTTCCATTAATTCCTGCACTGCTACTTCAGTTATGCTTATATTTATATGAAGATTCCTAAAATGAACAAATAGATATAGAAATAAATTTGAAAATAAACAAAATAGCATAGACACTTGAGAACTTCAGCACTAGGAAACACTTATAATTAATTCAGAAAAAAGACCTGACCAGACACATACATAATTAATTACTACATAGCAGTAATGTCTATCCTTTTTTCATTTTTACAGAAAAACGTTCCGACCAGTCACATACATAATGAATTACTACATAGCAGTAATGTCTATCCTTTTTAGATAATGAATTACTACATAGTAGTAATGTCTACCATTTTTACATTCTTTAGATGCTTCATTCACTGAATGACATATTATTTTACTGTCTTCAGAGTATTGTGACTAATGACACCACACACATTAGGATTAAAGTATGCAGCTATTTCCCTTTAGATCAGACACTTAACAATCTTCTTCAAATCATTAACACATTTTTTTTATTTGAATGTTACATACCTATTAAAATATTGCCCTTCTAATGTTTTAGTGAACAATTAAATTCAGCATAGGTTTCCAGTATCTCACAGATCTTCACCTAGTCAGGGTCATGCATGATCAAACATCCATGAATGTCTTTACTGATAACAATACCAAATGCATTAGGATTAAACTAGCTTAGATATAAAGGATATATATCTAAAAACGCCGAGAGTTATCAATCTCGAGGCGCCTATCTCATTTCTTGGGGGTGTGATCTCCAAGATAGGCGCCTCGGGATTGATAACTCTTGACGTTTTTAGATATATATCCTTTATATCTAAGCTAGTTTATTAAACAGTTGCAACGGTTGGTTAGTCAGCTGTTTTAGTTTAAATATTTTAAATGTTTGCAACGATTGGTTAGTCAGCTGTTTTAGTTTAAATATTTTAAATGTTTTTGTTAATGTCAGCTTTTTTAATAAAAAAAAAAATTTGTTTACGACGTGACATGTATGACCTCTTTGCCTCCCACCCCCTGTCTGCCATTGTAGGAACGCCTCTCGGCGTAATTATGAAGCTTTTCATCCTTCTAGTATCTCACAGATCTTCAAATGGTCAGTTTCATGCATGGTCAAACATCCATCGGTGTCTTTACGAATAATTATACCAAATACATTAGGATTAAAATACAAAGTTTTTTCATCAAATATCACAAACTCAAGCAATTAAAAACAGGGACTTTCAAGGCAGAGACCTGTGATCTAATCTTACCAAGCAATACACACAAACTTGCCAAAGTGTTAATGTAATATCAACATATGGTCCATTGAAAACTCTGCACTAATGCAGTCATAATGTAATATGGTTGAGGTCCGAGGTTCATTTCAATTCCATATAACCAAATTTAAAAGAAAAAAACAAAGTTGTTTCCCTTTATTTTAGATACCTTTTTTTTTTTTTTTAAATAAAGGGGTAAAAATTTATTGATAAAAAGTCTGGATTACAGAGTACAACTGAGTTTCCAACCAGGACTCAAATAAACAGCCAAACAGGCTAAAACCACTAGACTAGAATGACACTCGGAAAAGACAACAAGAACAAACCACATTAAGTATGTACATCCTTGTGGATCAACTCCAACAGGCGTTGAGAGTCCCCAGACGGGAGACTCTCCCAATTATCGATACTCCAAGGATCCAGCAACTCAGAAGCCCTTTTGGCCAGGCAATCAGCAACCACATTCCATTCCCTTGGAATGTGCACAAAGGATATAAATTCGAACTCTTCACTCATTCTCGAGAATCCGAACGGCTACGGAGGCCAACCGCCAATTAACTTCCTCCACCCTTTTACTTGTTTAAAATATTAACCACAATTTGAGAGTCAGACTCGCAGATAATCCTATGCCACCCAAGAGAAAACCCCCTCCGCAAGGCCTCAAGAATTGCAAGAGCTTCCATAAAATTGTTGGAGTGAACACCTTTATAAATGGAAAAGAAAAAACCGACACCACCAGTAGAATCTCTCCCAACACCGCCAATGCCAACATGTCCAGGATTACCCCTAGACGATCCATCAGTATTAATTTTTAAAACTCCTCTAGGGGGTGGCCTCCACCTACCATCTCTCCTAACCTTCTTGTTGAGCTGAGGAACCCTACTAGGGCTAGAAGAGTTCACACCATCCCCAAAGAGACCAAGGGCTTGTTGTACCTTCTCCTCCCTAGAATCCAAAAGAGGGTCCACATCACATTTGCTATGGATGGTTTCCTGAACCATATACAGGATCCTTTGCCAGATCTGTTGAACAACCAAATAACTGCCCTGAAATATGCGGCGGTTCCGTTCGAGCCAAATTTGCCAAATGATGCAAGAAGGGCCCAAATTCCAAGCCACCCGAAGGAAGGGGGCCTTGGCCGGAGGTCTGCCCAGACTACTCCAAAACTCCACCAGGGACAGCACATGAAAACATGGATGGTTCCAGGCGCTCCACCAACGGTGCCAAATGTCTCTGGCAAAGGAGCATTGGAAAAATAAATGAGAAGAGTCATCCTCATTCTTACTGCAAAGGACACAAAGAGGGACCCCGAAATCCCCTCTTCCTCACATTATCCCAAGTGAGGCATTTATTATGAGCTACCAACCAGAGAAAGAAGTTACATTTTGGCCAGGCAAATTTGTTCCACACCTTTTTCCACCAAGTGACAAGAAGACTCCCATACTTTTGCTTATCAAGAACCTGATAACCATAGGCTACCGAGTAGGTTCCCTTAGGATCAGGGTTCCAAGCCAGAATATCTTTACCCCTCAATGAAGAACAAGGCCTCCCCGTAAGAATAAGAGCAAGCACCTCTCTGTCCTTGGCCAGTCCCCCCTGGGGCCATTCTTGCGGATCTTTCCACCTATACATCTCCATATTTCCAAAAGACTGGATTTTTTTAAAGTCCTCCACACGAGACCAACCTGCTTCCAAGAAAAAAATGCTTAGGGAACGTAACCTACGATATTGATTCAAGATAGGAGGGTGACCATCCCAAGAATCCTCCCAAAAAAGAGCATTTGATCCCTGATTGCAAATCCAGAATAAACCCTACTTGATTAAATTAGCTCCTCTTTTCAGAGTGTCCCAGATAACTGAACCTTTCCCAACCAAGCTGACTCTAGGGATCTCAGCCTCAGAAATACCTCTCAAGTATTTACAAGATAATATTTTATTTCAGATACTTATTATCTTCTTAAAATATTAACATTTTTTCATTTTTTATTTGGCACACATGGATTTATCACTTTTTTTTTTTATTAATGAACAATTGAATTTGGCATGGAGTGTGTATGTGTATATATATATAGTAGGTCAAAGATCTTCAACACCAGTCAGTGTTATGCAGGATCAGACATCCATATATGTTTTCCTGTCTATCAGTGCATGGTCAAACATCCATGGTTGTCTTTACACCGTAACACTCCTTTTTAATTAGCTCAAAGGTCTTTAGTGTGTATCAAAATCTGCTACTGCTGCATCCATGTTTGTGTATTTGGATCCACATGCCAGTCCTCTGAAGCCCCTGGTAAATACTCATCTTTATTCCCAGGAGTAGAGGCAAAGAAAAGTATGAATGAAGACAAGACCCTCAGACTTCAGCACACCTAATCTATTGTGCTTTACAGATACAGACAGACAGAGTTATAGCAACTCCGGTTTCTTTCAAATGTTAAGGAACTTCGCACTAATGGAAGAAAACGAACCTCAAAATAAAGTAGCTATTTGACTGCAAAACAGTGCTGTAATAAAGCCGATACAATCCTCTTCAACAAACTTCTGTACCAAATGTTGTAAGTGAAAATCAATCCCTTTGTCCTGCTTGTAACCCATTTCATCAAAAATATATCATGGCTTCTATTAAATACCCGAGGTTGCTACAACTCTCATGTGTCCCTCGGCAAAAATGGGAAGAAATTTCAATGAACTTCATTGATGGATTACCTGTTTCTGATGGTTATGATAGGTTTTCTGATATGTACCTACAACAAAATTATAACAGCAGAATGCACTAGCTACTGTAGATTGCAGAAGACACAGACAGAGGAATAATGAGTAAGGATAGCTGCTAAAACTGATGATTTACACTTTATATTAGAATTTATAAAATAGATGTTCAAGTATAAAGATGTGCTTGTTGGATGAGGCAACATAGCGCATGCAAAAGATACTAATTGAAAAGTTCTAATTAAAAACATAGAAAGTTCTAATTAGAAAGATGCTAATTTACATGGATAGAAAATATGCTACAAAGCAGAAAAAAATTCTAATATAACACTATAAGGATGAAGATGTGCTTGTTGGATAAGGCAACAAAGCACATGCAAAAAATACTAATTAGAAAGTTCTAATTTAAAATATAGAAAGCTCTAATTAGAAAGATGTTAATTTATATGGATAGAAAGTATTCTACAAACTAGAAAAACATTCTAACATATAACTCTAAAAAAACAAACATTCTAATCTTATCATTTCCTCCCTGCTTACTGAAGTTGTTCCCAACTTCTACGATAGGTTAGAACACCAAACATCAAACAAAGTATCGTCCACCAAAGGTTGCTGAAAATCAGGAATCAGATCTTCAGGATGAGTGAGAGGAATTTCATCCTACAAGTGGCATGGCTGTGAGACCTATGCTTGTCCAACCAAAGCCAAACATGGTCAACAATTTCGAAAAGATGTGGTACTCAAAGTCTGTCATGAAGTGCCCTATATGTGTTTTGTGGATGAAGAATAACCTGAACTTTGGCATGAAGCTTCGCCAAATTCTGTACAAAAGAAGAAGCTTTGTCTTGATCCTTTCATTCATGGGTCGAATGTGGAGCTGGAAGAGTTGCCTGAATAGGGGCCAAAGGTTGAAAGCCATCACAGACTGGATATCCTCCCTACTTAAGAACAGCATTAATGGCATACTGAGACGTGTTTGTCTCAAGCATGAATAGTTGTTCTAGGTGAGTGGGTTGACCATAGTTGCAGTGTAACAAGAATCTTCTTAAATGATACAAAGAGCAAGAATTTTTGCAAATTGACTTGTTTCATTGCAGGTCTACCAAAAAGCAAAGGAATAACAGAATACGAAATGAATTTATACACTTTACCATCCTTGTGCAACAGGTAGGTCTTGTGAAACCTGTCAAAAACAGCCTTATGATCATATTGATATGGTGCTCCAAGTAGCAAACTGTAACAATCCAATGGGGTGACATCACATAGCACCATGTCTTGGAATGTCTCAATAGCAAATGTCACATAAAACTGGCAAGTGACAAGAGTAGGTTTTCCTTCCTTCTTCACACATCCTAACAGGTACACGCATCAATACTTTGTATTTCAAAGATTTTTGTGAAATCAGATTCTTTTGACTGCCATTATCAAGGATCAGCTCCACCAATTTGTCCTTGATTTGACAATTTTGTGTGAACAAATCTTCCCAATTTTTTGCATCATAGTTATTAACCATTAGAACGAGTTGAAGATTTGAAGTGTTGGCATTCATTACTTCAATCATTGAATCTTCATGCTGCAGCTGCGTCTGTGACTACAACTCAGCTAGAAGGGCCTTGGCCTTCTTTGACTGCAACAATCCAAGTAACAAACTGCAACAATCCAATGAGGTGATATCGCATACCACGATGTCTTGGAATGACTCAATAGCAAATGTCACATAACACTGGTGAGTGACAACAGTAGGTTTCCCTTCCTTCTTGACCCATCCTAACAGGTATGAACATCGATACTTTGTATTTAATATTTTTTTTTGTGAAATCAGATTCTTTTGGCTACCATTATCAAGGATCAACTCCACCAATTTGTCCTTGATTTGACAATTTTGTGTGAACAAAGCTTCCCAATTTTTTGCATCATAATTATTGACCATGAGAACAAGTTGAGGATTTAAAGTGTTGGGATTGGTTACCTCAATCGTTGAATCTTCATGCTGCAGCTGCATCTGTGAGTAAAGGACCATGACCTTCTTTGATTGCAAGACATGGCATTCTTCTGTAGAATGTCTGACGTGCTTATGATAAGCACAAAAATTCTTCTTCCCATTGCCAAAACCCTTAGTGGAGCCACTTTGAGAAGAATTTCCATTCTTGGATAGGGTGGCAAGGTTTGAGAAGTTGGTTGGGGTAGAAGTGCTCTTTTCATAAGAGGCAACAGAATTATTGGTGTTCTTTTGCTGCCTAGCTTCAACCATTCGAGCAAGTTGGTAAGCATGTTCCATAAATGTAATGGTGGTGGTAAGCTCCATCTCCTTTCAAAGATTAGAAAACAATCCAGAGACAGATTTTATGCAAAGGATATTCAAGTTCAACCACATCCAACTTAATAGAGAGTCGAGTAAACTCCTCAATATACTGCTTGATTGATTGGCCAGATGTTTGACAGAGATGAAGCCAAACAGTCAATAACTCCTATGCATATCCAAAGGGTAAAAGTGTGCTGAACAGTGGTTTGGAACTCTTTCCACACAGCAATTTCCAATTGCTTAGCTGCTTCCATAAGCTTGACATAGGATTGCCACCAGGTGAGGGCTTAATCGTCCATATAGACTTCAACAACAATGATATTTTGTGCCTCCATGAGCTGGAGTTACATCTTGAAGTATGCCTCTAGACTATGAATCCAAGCATCCACTTTATCCCCATTGATTGCGCCATTGAGGATGAGGAATGGACATTTGGTGTCCAACTTGAAGGCAAGTTGGGCAATCAAGACAGCCGAGGACGGAGAACTAATGAATTGTCGACCCATAAGAAGTTGCAACATAATTGCCATTTGATCCATGAGTTTCAGCCGAAACACATTTTGTTGTTGTCGTTGATCATTCAACTCTTGGGTCAAAAGCTGAATTAAAACAGAGTTAGGTGTACAGCTGCCTGAACTAGCCATCACAATTTTTTTTTAAGAAATTCAAAATGTACTACAACAAAGGCCCAAAAAAAAACCCGCATGCTGTAGGTGAGTTGGAGAGGGTAGGGCAATCCTCCGAGGGAGGTCCCTGGTTCGAATTTCCACCCTACCAAACGCACATCGGGTACCCAAACTCCAGTTGATAATGCTGGTGCGGTCAGGGCCGGGCGCAACTCCTGGGTGATTTTGACGGTGTAGAACCCCCTGGTCGTGGTTTCTCATACCAAGGCGGCCCCGCAAGGGGTTTTTCGCTAAATTCAAAAAAAAAACAAAGGCCCAAAAAAACCATAAAATGTAATTTGCAGAAAACAGATGGAAGCAAATGTCCCCTACTTGGGTGGTCCGCATTTTGAGTAGCAAGGAAACAATTGTTGCTGTCTAAATGACAATGGAGAGGACCTTGGTAGTCTAAATGACAATATTCCAGTGTCTCACAAATCAAGTAGTGGTCATCTATCCAACTCTTGTTGGAATTGCAAAGGTGCATTATAGTCACATTTGAGATCCTTCAATGTAGTTTCCTCTCACAATCTTGTCTATCTTCCTAAGACTCATGGAAGCCCTGAACATGCACTTCCACCAATCATTGGATATCAAAGTTTTAGAGACGAGAAATGTTCATCAAGAGGTGTTCGTGGCAGAAGTGGGTAGCATAGCTTATCTGTTTTCTTCAATACCTATTGACCTTCAGCCTTAAAGCAACATTCTCAAAAGACTTGCATAGGGTCTTAAGATAAAATGCATTTGCCCCTGATATTAGGACATTTCCAGCCTCCTACAATTACAAATATTCAAATTATCAAAGTTAGACTTACCCATGTTATGCGTTTGAGTCTTCCTTTCTTGATTGTTGTGCTACTACTATTTTGCCATCTGTCTTCATAAGGGATCTTTCCAACAGCTGATATAGATCTTGTTAATTTGTCATGCTACCACTATCTTGTCAGTTGTCTTCAGCTAAATGAACCATAGTGCACCTAGCTTTTGCTACTGATGTCTCCTTTGCACTTTGTTCACATCATAAAGTATTCATCTCTAGGTCCAAATCTTAAATTATATAATGCAAGGTACTCCTTATACTTAAGTTTTGATCTGATGAAGGAAGGTTTGGTCACAGCTGTTGAATATGTTATAAAATACATTCATATCCACGATGCAAATGTCCACACACAAGGCCAAGAAGGAAGCTATAATACAATTATTAACCCAGATCCAATATGCATCCTAACATATATTATGAATATAACCTAGACATGATTCCTGATATAAATTACAACATAGGATAACAGAAAATAGAGAATAACACAGCAGAAATATGCTGTTACAAAGCGAATGAGTATACAACTGCAGCAGGATATCCTGTTAACACTAAGAATATAGCTGGAAGCACTATTAGCAAAGAAATACGCTGTTGAACACTCAGAAGACTGTGGAGGGAGGAATAGCTGCAGTTTGTTTGCCCAGGAACAGAAGTCTGTTGTCGGCTGAAACTAATAATAGGAACCTACAAAAATTAAACTGACCAGAAATGCATAAAATCCGAACTAAATATTATTTACTTCATATAACAGGAAATATTTAGTTGGAATATCTCAAGCTTTATTCAGATCCCACTTAAAATTACTTCCCTGAAAATGAGATACTATAATTTGGTGTATATTGCCTAAATATCCACAGCACAGAATATTGTAATAGCTAAGCTTTCTTTGTTTATGCTGCACTTGGTCAAAAGCTTAGTCCTTCCCCCCTACCTGCATACCATTATAAAACATACCTATTCTAAAGCTTTCAGGACTATTTATAGTTACCTTTCCCTTTAGTTCCATCACAAGCTTCGATCTTCTGATATCATTTTACTCATTAATCGCATTTTCACTCGACTTAAAACATACAGACAGGCATTTACTGTTGGGGAAGAAGCAATAAATACGCTCATAAAACTAACATTGGAAAAGGCACAGTTCAACTATTTGATTCATTAAACTACAACTTCAGTTTGCCCTAGCTTCCCTCTTGTTCTGGATAAATGAATATCTCCCTCACAGTCTAAAAGTGATGGTTAGCTTTCTTTCTGAACCAATTCTCTATGTCAGTCGATGCCTTTTTTCACCTTTGCAATCCTAATGTCTAGGTCTGTAAGGAGTAGAAGCTGTGCAGTTTTTCATTATAATAGGCAGCGTATCTGTGAATATCTGTCTATATGGTTAGGTCCCCAGGCTATCCACTTTCTGCATTTGGTTTAATTTTTTGTAATATGAATTTGTGAAATACATGTATACAATTTCTCTACTGAAAGCACTGCATGCAGTATTAATACAAATCAAAGTCATCTGTCAGGTATATGCTTTAACAATGATCACGGATAAACCATGCATTTTATTTTATTTTTAAGAAGCATTGCAACTAATCAAATGGCATGAGCTCAACAGGTTCAATACCTCAATTTTTTAAAAGACTCGGGATCATGCAAATGTTGTTGTAATAGCGCTATGTAGTTTGTTGAAATACAGTGGTAATGCAGTCAGGATATAACACGGGTGGGGTTATTTCAATCCCATTTAACTAATTTATTAAAAAAAAAAAAATTGTGCCCTATGCACTTAATACATAGCCCAAGCTTAACGACTTGTTCACGCTACAGTGAAGATATTGAGGATTAAGGAAGAATTTCCATGATGGTGGCCATCCCGCTTAAATTTCCTACTTGGAAACAATCAATGGACCAACTCAAAATTATAGACGCAGGTGATCAATCACAATGATTATAGGAAGAAGTGATCAATCACAATGAATATAAGCAGAAATTGGCCACGCCTAAGGTACAACATAAGAATAGACAATAACAAGCTTATGCTTCCATGAAATAATGATGATCATTTGCAAGGTAGATAGAAAGATAGAGAGAATGGAACCCGTAATAATTTGTAGTTAAGGATACGTGTCCTTAACCAAAAGAGAAGAGAATGATGATGATTATACATTCTGTCAAAAGATTCAGCAAAATCTAACTGTCTTAAGTGAACAAGTTCAATGAATATATATATATATATAACACCTAAAACTTTTTCATTTCCATCTTTCACTTTCGCATATAGATGTATCTATCATTTCCATCTTTCACTTTCGCATATAGATGTATATATCAAAAGTCAAGGCTGAAACCAAAACAACTTAAAAAGTTAAAAGATAGGGTAAAATGATTGCAGGGCAAACTCATTCATAGATCCATTTGCAAGTCAATCTATTCTTTTCTAAAATGTAAAGTTCTTTATTCATAATGATATTTATTTTTAGATTTCTTTTTTAAAGAAATTCACAGCTAATTTTTTCAATCAGTCTTAAGTCCTGGTCGAACTTGAACACGTGAGGAATTTCACTGCTAATTTTTTAAATGACGATTTTTTAATTCTTGGCGAACTTGAACTACAACCCAAACCTGCTAACTTAGATTATAGGCAATAAGTACGTGACTATGAGAGAAATAAATGCAGTAAAACCAATAAGGCCACGAAGGGGATGTAAGCAGGGGAAAGAAAGAGACGAACCTCAGAGTGATCCAAATACGCCTTAAAAACAACAGGCGCTCCAGAGTAAAGCTGCTGGAATTCAGCATACCGCCCGTTTGCATCGTAATCGAACCGGATTACGCCTGGCACCGCCTCTTCCACCCAGTTATCATTGTCATTTTTTATATTGTTTTCATTTTTGTTATTCCACTCCTCTAATGCTCCCGTCACTGCTAGGGAAATCTCGGTGAAAACAGGCAGCACAGAAGGAGCAGCCGATTCCATTTGCGTTTGTATTTCCATTTATATTGATACTGATGATCTTAAATAAAGTTAATAACAGTTATGTAATGATAGACGCTTCTCCCACTGTCTCTATTTTCCCTTTATTGGCTCTAAAACAGTAGTATGTATTGATGGCTATGGATGAATGGATGAATAAATTGTAACCTTTGGGATGATGAAGGTAGCCAGATAACAACTGATAATTCACCTAGGGTTCTACAGACTTAAACGAATTAGGGTTTAACGGGTGAGAAACACAATTCAACGAGCGACAATTTGAAGGGCGCAACCATTTCTCTTGCGCTCGCTGAACACGCAAAGGCAGAAGCAGCCTGGAAGAGGAGGAAACCCTTCAATACTTTCAGTTTTTGTCTTGCTCAGGGGTAACTTGCATTTAAGGCAACAAAAGAAACATAGGGAAAGGGGTAAAAGGACGGGTAAAAAAGATAATAAGTATAGAATATAATGGAAGCGTTTTAGAGTTGAGGTAGTTAAAGTTAGTTTATAAAGTAATTATGTTAAAAATTGTAAAAGGTGATTATTATTATTTTTTTTTTAAGTTGTGCTTAAGTTTTATAATTTTTTTAAGAGAATTTACAATAGTGAGATATTTATTTTTTTCATAAAAGTTTGAAATCTTATTTTTAATATTTTCAAGATTTTTAATTTTTTTAAATATAAATATTTTAAAATTTAATTTAATTTATTATTTTTTTTTTAAAGTAAAGTAATATTTTTAAATTTTTACTTTTCTCTAATTTACTTTACCAAATATAAATTGTTAATTTCCTTCCACTTTACCAAATCTAGATTGTTAGTTTCCTTCCTAAAGCATAAGTGCAAAACTATAATAAATAGTTTATATGAAAACACATTAATGTTATAAAATACAACAAATATTACCAATGGAAAACATTAAAGTAAATCTTAATCATTATTTGATTCAGGCAGTCAACATTTTCTTGTCAGCTTCAGCTAAACTTACTACTTCCTCTAACCATGGAAAAGAGAATTTAACTTCATGATCCTCTATTAAAACCCCTCTATTGGCTAGCCTATCTGCACATTTGTTCCCTTCCCTTAACGTATGTGTAAACCTGATTTCTTCAAACTCTGTAGCAAGGTCTTGTATTTCCACAATGATCTCTTGTATGTTCCATGGAGCCTTTGCTTTCCTCAAAATTGCATTTATTACTATTAGTGAATCACCTTCCATCCATACTCTATTCCATTTCATTTGTCTGCATATTTTTAACCCTTCCAAAGCCGCCCAAGCTTCAACTTCATTATTTGTCTTAAATCCACTATTGAAAGCGTAATGTGACAAAATCTCACCCCTATTATTTCTAATTATTCCTCCTCCTACTGGTCCTAGATTTCCTTTAGATGCTCCATCAAAATTCAATTTGACCAACTCCACTTCTAATGGTTTCCACTTTATATTCTTTGCCTTCCTTTTATTTCTCCTATACCCAACATCATAATTCCATTTGATGACTTGACTCCATCTATCAAGGCTCTCTACTTCAAGATTAGGGATTGGGTGAGTTGATAGGGTTGGTTTAGACTCCTCTATGGCTAAACAAATCTTCCTTTTCATTACCTCTAAACTGCTTTCCTTTCCTTTAAATATTCTTATATTCCTTTCCAGCCATATAGTCCAAAGTATTGTATCTTTTGATGTATCCCAGATTATCTATAATACCTCACTTTTAAAAGTGCTCTACCATTGCTTTAACCATTCTTCAATTCTATCATTCATCACCATGCATTTACCAAACATATTAAGAATCCATTGCCATAGTTCCCAGACTATTGAATAGTGTCCCAAGAGATGGTCTATACTCTCCTCCTTTTTACATAGAACACATTGTGAGGGGCCATGAAAACCCCTTTTCATTAGGTTATCCCAAGATAAAATTTTCCTATGACCTACTAGCCATACAAACATTTTGACTTTTGGAATGCTTGAGCTATCCCAAATATCTCTCCATATTCTTGTAGTATTCCTATTTTGTTGGTGCTTTACATTATATCCACTTCTTGTTGTGTATTCTCCTAAGCTATTCAACTCCTAAATCAACTTATCCTTGACTCCCCTTAAAATAATCATTATTGTTATCTTTTTGCTCAACTACCTCCTAGCAACAATGTCTAGTATACTTGTAAAAAAATCTTCTTTCCATTTGTATCTTCCTTCTTGATCCTTGTACATAATGTTTGAAACCCTATCACCATATTTATCTTGAAGTAATCTCATCCATGGTTTCAAAATTGGATCTAGATTGAGTGGTTTTTTATCACACCAAGTATCCATCCAAATAGATTTTTTCTCTAGTTCCCACCACCCATATTAGACCTTTAATCACTAGATCAATTGATTTTTTAAATTATTCCATAGTGCAGAACCATCTAGTAGTGAGAATGTAGTAAATATTAAGCTTGGGTCATTGGGCTCAATGTACTTAGAAGAATTCTTGCCCATTATCTTTGACTCTCTTTATACAATCTCCAAATTACTTTTCCCCTTAGAGCTAAGTTTGCATCCATAAGAACTCTTAAACTAAGACCTCCCCTAGTTTTATCATCACACACCTTGCTCCATTTCACCAAAGGAAATTTCCTTTTATCATGTAATCCTGACCATAAAAATGATCACATAATATAGATTAAACTTTTTCTACCAATTTTGGCATAATATACAAGGACATATAATATGTTGGAATGACCTATAAGACTGATTTAATTAGTTGCACTCTTCTTACTAATGATAACCATCTACCTTTCCATGTTAGTAGTTTATTCTAAACTTTACTTATAACTAGATTCCATAATTCTATCCTCATTCTCCCCTCAAATAAGGGCATCCCTAGATATGTTGTTGGCAAATTTACCTCCTCCATTTGAAGTAACCTACATATCCCTACTTTGATTCTAGCTGGAGTGTTTAGGAAGTAAATTTTAGATTTTGTCCTATTAAATTTCTACCTTGATACTCTTTCATATTCCTTTAATAAGTTATTCAAAGCTCTAGCCTCATTTTTCCTTACCCTCCCAAAAAGGGTTGTATCATCTACAAACTATTGATGGGTGATGTTGTCAATGTTATTACTAGCCTTAAGTCCACTTATTAGCCCATCTTTGTATGCCTTCTTCAAGTTCCTTCCCAATACCTCTGCCATAATAATGAATAGATATGGTGATAGAGGATCTCCCTATCTAAGACCCCTCTTGGCTTTAAATGATTATGTTACTAGCCCATTGACCAACATTGAATATGATACTATAGAGACACAAGCTTTAATCCATCTAACCCATTTCTTCCCAAATCCAAACTTTTCTAATATTACAAAAAGAAAATCCCATTTAACCCTATCATAGGCTTTATTCATATCAAGTTTTAAGATCATTGCTCTCTTTTCTAGAAGTTATTGAATGCATTACTTCATGAGCTACTATGATCCCATCCAAAATTTATCTCCCTTTCACAAATCCTCCTTGCTCTTCTAAAATAATTTTGTCTAATAGTGGTCTTAACCGATTTTCCATCACTTTGGAGATTATCTTATATGCCATATTACATAGGCTTATGGGCCTAAATGAATCAAACAATTATGCATCCTTCTTTTTTAGAATCAGGGTAAGATATATTGCATTTATTTTATAAGGTATATATTATTTTACCCTAGACTATTCCACTACCACCAATAAAGAATCCTTCACTATTTCCTAATTATGTTGATAGAATGTTGTAGAGAGTCCATCTAGACCTAGGGATTTATCCTTATCAAAAGAGAAAAGAGTTGAATGAACTTCTTCTAGAGTAATAGGCTCCATCAATTTGCTATTATCTTCATCTATTATAACTAAAGGTACTTCTTATAGTAGTTTATCATTAAGAACTTCAATCTCCTCTAATCCTAGAATATTCTAGTAAAAAACCTTGCCTCCTTTTTAATTTTACTCTAGTCTTCAATCCAAACCCTTCTAATTTAATTCTACTAATTCTAGATGTTGATCTCTATACTATTGCCATCCTATGAAAAAATTATGTTTTTATCTCCTTTTAACCAAGTTTATCTCAATTTTAATCTCCAAAATTTCTCTTCCTTACTCAAAATATTATGATATTCACTAAGCAACTCCCTTTCCTTCAAGCTTGGATTATTGTGCTCACATTTTTGGAATTTTGAAAGTTTCTCTTTTAGTTCTTCTTTCTTCTCAAAAATATTTTTAAAAGTGTTCTTGTTCCATTCTTTTAATCTAGATGTCATTGATTTAATTTGTTTTGGAAGTGTATACAACCCATCATTTCCTAAAGAATTCCACATATATGCTATCATATCAACAAATTGAGGATGGTCTTCCCACATCTACTCATATTTAAAATATGATATTTTTTGAATTCACTTACCACCATTTTAACTCTTATTGGCTAGTGATCTGAACCAATCCTTGTCAAGGTATTAATTTTAGCACAAGTTCCTTCATCTAGCCAATGATCTGAGAGTATGCATCTATCTAATTTTTCTATCAAGTTTTAGCCTATCCTATTGTTGGTCCATGTATAGTTGTCCTCTTCAAACTCAACCTCCCATAGATTATTATTTTGAATAAAAGCTGAGAAATCTCTCATACTTTGGGTTATTTTCCTAATTCCCCCAAAATTTTCATCCAACTTGGTTATGGCATTAAAATCTCCTATGATCATGAATCAGGTTTCTTGGTCTTTACTTCTCATAAAGGCTTCAATCCCACTCCATACTTATGATCTACTTGACTGAGTTGTAGGTCCATAGACATTGATAAGGATGAAATGAATATCTGTAAAGTAGCATGTGACTAATGAGGCTATCCAATGCCTAGTTTTATGAATGGTTTCATAAGAGGTTCTAACTAGATTCCAACATGTTAGAATTCTCCCTATTACTCCTTTTGAATCCATAACATCCCATTCACATCTTGCCCATACTGCTTTCATAGTTTTGAAAACTTCTTCCTTTGTCATTTTAGTTTCTTAGATACAAAGAATATCAGGCTTATTACTTAAACAAAGGTCCTTGATACACCTCTACTTTGAGGGGGCATTAGCACCCCTTATATTCCATGAGATGGTAATCATGTCTCATTAGGGATTATTGAGTCCTCCTATGAATTACCAATATCATTTTGTTGTTTGGTAAAGAGAAGTTCAACCAACTTAGATTGTGTTCCTTTCTCTATGTTTGCTCTTGCTTCCCTAGCTCTCGCTTGATAATTTGAAGGTTTTCCTCTTTTTGCCTTGCTAGTATCAAGAGTAGGTCTTATTATTCTATTCCTCAATATTCTTTCACAACTTTCTTTTTCATTAGATTTATCCTCTCTTAGCTCTACTAAGGAAGCTTTTGACTTATCCTACTCATTTTTTGGTATTTCCTTGTTAATGGTAGAGGTATTAACATCTAACACTATGTTTTCTCTACCACTTTCCTTCTCCTGAATGGTGCATGGTACTTCAAGAGAGTCTTCAAAATCTGATGAGGCACATTCCTTAGGTTCAATAAGAATGTTCATCCCTAAATTGGGATCATACTAAGTAGATGATTCCTTGTTAATATTTTGATCATATTGTACCATGTCCTCTAAGCTCTGATATGATTTTTCTTCATAGGATAAAGCCTCAAAAGAATTGGTATTTCTTCCAATATCCTTACTTATTGGTCTCCACTATTTATTTACTTTCATCTATCTGGACCTATTTTTTGGAAGTTGAAAACCATCCTCATCCATATCCATTTGTAAGTTTCTCTTGTGGTTTTCTACATATGTTTTTGTTGGACTCTTCTTAGGGCATGATCTCTCAATATGCCCCACCTCATGACATATTCTACATCTAAAATATATATTTTCATAATCCATGGTTTGGGTCCACAACTTACCCCCATACTTAAGAATGATTAATTATGGTAATAGTCTTGATATTAATCATGACCAATACATTGGAATATATTACATTATTTGGTACATGCCAATGTACCACCATGGGTACATGGTTATATTAGGTTATGTGTCTTAGGTTAGAGTTAGAGTATTTACTTTATGCAATGTAATAAATGCACAAGTATTATTAGAGTGTGTAAAGTATTTAATAATATAAATGTGCATAATAGTCCATGTGCACATGAGTCCATAGAATAGGAAAGTGAAGAGTCTCAAGAAGAGTGAAGGCCAAGAATGCTCCATATGAAGAGTCACATTCTATTATATATAGGTGTCTATGTGTGTGTGAATGCAAGACATAATGTAGAGTGAGAGTGTATGAAGTATGGGGTATTTGAGATCTCCATTCTATATCAAATACTATTTTTGTGAGCTTTTGTTAATGGCAATTTTATGAGTAGTTGCAAAAGTTATTCATGAGTTTTATATGTTTAGAATATTACCATTATCTTATATTTGATATAACATTCTTATTTTATATCTTGTGGTTATTTTTCATTAAGTATGTAGCATCAAAAGCTAACAGTGGTATCAGAGCCACAAGGGATATTGATAGGAGATAGGGAAAGCCACAAGGGAGATTTCATTTACAAAATTTTAAAGTTATTTTTTGGCTACAACTTCTCCACAAGGTTGCAGAAGACTCAGCATAGATTACTTTCCACTAGATTAAATGATAACTAGTGAAGTTTATTGATTTTAGAGGTCTAAATAATTAGATGTATTTGATTGTTGTTGTCTAAGTTTTGTTGTAGAAAATTAGCTTTCAAAAGTTAAGAAGCTTACTACAATGGATAGAGAATAATTTCATCTTCAATTGCCTAAAAGTCTATGTGATTTTCTCGTGCAAGGATTAGTTTTTGAGTCATAGCAAAAGAGTAGGCATTGAAGATTGAGGAGATCCAAGAAGGAGGTCCCCATATAATATTGAATATTGAAGATTGAGGAGACCCAAGAAAGAGGTCCCCATAGAATATTGGATACTGGAGATTGAGGAGACCCAAGAAAGAGGTCCCCATAGAATATTGGAGACTGAATATTGAGGAGACCCAAGAAAGAGATCCCCATTGAAGATTGAAGATTATAGATTGAAGATTGAGGAGACCCAAAAAAAAGGTTCCTATAGGAGATTAAATATTGAGAAGAAAGAAGCCAGATTGAAGATTGAGAAGGAGGAGACCCGAGATAAGAGGTCCCCATTGCAGATTTGAGAAAGGATATAGGAGATTTGAGAAAGAATATTGAGAAGGAGGAGACCTAAGAGAAGAGGTCCCCATTATAGATTTGAGAAAGGAGATAGGAGATTTGAGAAAGAATATTGAGAAGATAGAAACCCAAGAGAAGAGGTTTCAAGCAAATTTGGAAGGAGGAAAAGGAGAATAGAGAAGCCCTATTGAGAAGTAGAAGAAGTGGCCATTGGAGAAGATTTTAAGAAAGTATTTTTTGAAGACTTCAAGACATTTATATTCTTGAATAAGAGGCCAACAAAGAGGCCAAATTTGAAGATAGAATTCAATGAGAGCTAAGGAGGAGAAAGGAGATAGAAGAGGCCATCGATTTGAGAAATTTGGAGACAACCATTAAAGTTCTGAAGGCTGTTTTTTGAAAGAGAATATTATTGATTTTCATGATAGAATTTGAAGGGTCATAGGACAAAATAATTGAAGGTGATATAGAGCTGCAAATTGAAGAATATTTAGGCAGATTTTAAAGTGTCCTTGAACAACCAATTAAATGAAGGCTTGACAACAAATTAAGGTAGTGGATTGGAGGAGTTAGAGACTATTTTTTGACAACAAGATGCAGGAGGAGAGATCAAATTTTGAGCAACATTTGAAAAAGGAGTAAAGCTGCAATTTTTGGAGTGTTTGAACAAAGAGTTTGGGCAGCAAAATAGTGAGCAAGAAAAGCAAGAAAGCAAGCTAGAAAAGAAAGAGAAAGAGGACTGCAATTTTTATGATCAAAGTACATATTGTTTAAGCATTTGAAAGAGTGTTTATATCAAGTTTGCAAGTGCTATATATCAAGACCAACAAGAAAGGAGGTATTGTAAGTTAATTTTTTAGAATTTATCCAAGCATTCTTCATTATCATCAAACCTGCATCAAGCTACAAAAATATATAGAGTATTAGAAGAAATAGAAAGTTGATTTACATGCTAGCAAGAAGAATATTAAAGCTTTATAACATAGAAGGTGTAGTCCAGAAAGTTAGAAATTACAGCGAGGAGTGGTAAGAAGAAGAGCCACCGAAAGAGAAGGAAGAGCCACTGTGTTGAGAAGTGAAGCCGCTACATTGAGTAGTAAAGTCACCAAGTAAGGAGTGTTGTTTGTAGGAGGAGCCACCGAGCTCAAGGAGAAGCCATTGAGTTCAAGGAGGAGCCACCAAAGTTGAGAGCAAGAGTTGTTACAAAGAAGTTTTGAAGAGCATCAAAACCGTGGGCTATTTGGAGTGAATCATTGGAAGAAAACCAAATGCCATTAGGAGGAGTTCAAATAGTCATTTGTTGTTACCTCATTGAAGATATGTTGGAAAGAAGACTTTGAGTGTTGAAGAACTAAAGAGTAGAGAGCATTAAAAATGTTGGAGGTAAAGAGTTGAAGTTGCTGCCAAGTGTAGAGGAGAAGCAGAGTGTTATCAAGCGTAGAGAAGAAGAGGAGCATTACCAAGAGGAGGAAAATATATTACAAGAAGGAGAAGCACCATTTGAATTGCCATAGGAGAGAATCCAAGGTGTCATAGCATAAGGGGGCAAGCATCCAAGAATTATTAGAGTAAGGAGGAGAAAGCATAAGCATTGAAAGGAGTTGAATTACCATTTACGTAAGTTTGAGCACCAAGAACCAAGGAGACATCATTAATAGTTAAAAGGAAGCAAACATTGGCTTCCATAACCGTCAACAAGCTAAATACCACACAATATTTGATGGATGATAAGGTAGAAGGAGTCGTGGAACCAAGAAAGTATTATTTTGAAAGGGTACGCAGGAGTTCGAGTGCAATCTAAGCGTTACTAGAGAATGAGCGTTGCAAAGGAGATAAAGAGCCATTTGAAAAGGTAGTTGAAAATATTTTTGCCACTTGGCACGACGAAGGAGGAATGCCAAGGGTCATTGGTGGAAGAAATAATGCCTTACAAATTGCATTAAATATGTTGAAGGAGGTTACATTGAAAAAGGTAGAGAAAGAGAGAACAAGCCTAAAAATATCGAGTTTCAAGTTCGTAGTTGAGGAGCACCTAAAGGAGAGCACTATTTGGAGTGTGGAGAAGCTCATAACTGAAGAGAGAGGAAGGTGAAGTTATTACTAAGTCTGAAGAAGCTATTCAGAGCTCATACATGGAGGAAATCAAAAGCATCAAAGCCCACACTTGGAGGAAGTCTCATGGAAGAATGAAGGAATCAAAAGCTTCGTGAAGAGTGAAGATTTTATGGAGAACGTAGGTATAAGTAAAAGATAGCCTACATTATAGAGAACCAATTTGGAGGAATTAATTTGGTTGTCAGAGAAGCCAACAAACATGCAGAGGAAGGTCAAAGCATTATTAGTGCACACCATTCACAAGGAGGTACATAACATTTGAATTAATTTGATTTTTGCAAAGGTTAAGGAGCCATAAGGGATATTATTTTTAATTATTCTAAGGTTGAGATTAATTAATCTAATATATCATAGATTAATTGAATTAATGGAGGGATAAGGTAGCTAGTTGAAGAATTAAAACCTTAGAAGCTATATTAATCAGTTTTGAAGTATTTTGGGAGATTCAATTTAAATTTTTTGGAATTATTTTATTCTATTTGAAATTCAAGCTACATTGAAATATTTGCAAATAGTTTAACTTGGAGGAATAAGGATTTCTACATCAATTAGGAATATTAAAATTGCAAATATCTTTATTTTCTAAATTTCTAAATTTGGGAGTTATAACTTCATCATCAAAATTAGTCTTTGAAATTTAGAAACCATATTATTGAAAATTGAGAGATATAAGAAATACAACATAGAGTTGTTGGAAAGTTGGAAAATTACATTGATACTAGTCTCTTATTCAAATTAACGAGACATAAGGAATCCAACTTAAAGTTCTTGAAAATAGAGTATTCTATCAAAACTAAAATTGCATCAAATTTATTTTGAGCTTTCTATACATAATTAGGGAGACAAAAGGGATTCAACTGAAAAGAAAACTTAGAAAGCTAGGTACTTTATCAAAGCTATATTATATTCAAAACACTTGGGAGGCATAAGGTAGTCAACCTCAAAGATTTAGATATTTTAAAATTTTATCAAAGATTGTTTTTTTTTTAATATAGGAGTTATATGAAATATTACTTTTGAAGAACTATGGAAGAACTTATTAAATATACTGGATTCAAGGAATCAAAATGGTTTAGAGATATACGTTATTCAAGGGATGATAAAATGAAAAGTGTAATTAAAAAAGAAGAACCAATATGACTTAGAAATATTTTTTGGGAAATCACAAACAAATAGTTTGGCAAGAGTATATTCTATAAAGACATCTTCTAACAATATGATAAAAGAAATTGATGATAATTATATTAATGAAAATATTGAGATAAACTCAATTACCATTCTCATAATGTATCAAAGAATGTTGGTCAAAAATATTTCTTACAGACTTATGAAAGAAGTAAAGATAGAATAGCTTCAATTGTACACAAGTGGTTTTACTATTTTATCAAAGAAACGAAGAAATTAAAATTTCAAAGAGAAGTAACAAAGAAGTGGAGATATATTCAAAATGTACTTATTGCAATAAGATTGGTCATGAGAAAGCAAATGGTTGGAATTTCCATCCATGTAAATATTGTGGAGGAAAATCTCTCATCTTTTTTTTGCTACTATAAAGACAAGTACTATAGAAGATTTGAAAAGATATTAATATTCAGATTAGATTGTCTCTTTCAAGTTCTTATTTCTGAAGCATCTATTAACAATGAATTCAAGTTTAAATTTTTTGAAGAAAAATCATCCAAAGAACCAAGGGAAAGAAAATGGATTAATTCTAATCCACTTATGACTTGTAAGATAATGAGATCTCTTGTTCATCAAGGCTACTTGGAAAAATTCAAGGATGAATATCATATCAAATACTTTGGAATACAAAAAAGCAACAGAATGAAGAAAACAAAAAAGACAACACAAATTCCAGGAACAAGATGAAGACTGAACCAAAAGAAGAGCACAAGTTCTAGACTGAATATGGATACCATATTGAAGACTAAAGTCTTCAATAACCAAATAATGTAATACAAGGGGGTGTTGGAATACATTACATTATTTGGTACATGCCAATGTACCACCATAGATATATGGTTAGATTAGGTTGTGTCTTAGGTTAGAGTTTGAGTATTTACTTTATGTAATATAATAAATGCACAAATATTATTAGAGTGTGCAAAGTATTTAATAATGTAAATATGCATAATAGTCCATGTGCACATGAGTCCATAGAATAGGAAAGTGAAGAGTCTCAAGAAGAGTGAAGGCCAAGAATGCTCCATATGAAGAGTCACATTCTATTATATATAGGTGTCTATGTGTGTGTGTATGCAAGACACAATGTAGAGTGAGAGTGTATGAAGTATGGGGTATTTGAGATCTCCATTCTATATCAAATACTATTTTCATGAGCTTTTGTTAATGGTAGTTTTATGAGTAGTTGCAGAAGTTATTCATGAGTTTTATATGTTTAGAATATTTCCATTATCTTATATTTGATATAGCATTCTTATTTTAGATCTTATGGTTATTTTTCATTAAGTATGTAGCATCAAAAGCTAACACAGTATCTAGGCATAAATAGCCAACACTTTGTCTTTTGTAGTTTTTAAAATCTCAAGGAATTATCCTATATTTTTTCCTATTACCTTTAAGGCATACATTTCCTAATTCAACGGGCAACTGATATATCATGACCCAAACTAGTACTTGGGATAGATTTACATTTTCAGGTGCAAAGCCTTCATACTAACGGGTAAGCAAGTATGCTCTTCCCCTACACCAAGGACCCCCTTTCAAGATTCTATCTCATTCATCCTTAGAAAAAAAAATGGATAGGAAGAAAACTTCAGGAAGAAAGGATAGACTCACTCTTAGAGACTTCCATCTCCTATAAATCCATTTTCTTTGAGTCAAAGCCCTTGGCCAAGATCCATTAAATTTACCAATGATTGCCTTATCTTTGAGCAATGAGGATCATTTCTTTATGAGATCCTCCCTAACCTCCACTATTAGGGATGATTCTAAGTATTGAGTTATAAATTGGTCCATGGAAATGAAACTATAACTCAATATCTACTGAATTTACTATTATATCCCATAACAATTATATTATTTGAAAATAAACCTATAATAATCTACATGCAAAACTTCTAAGGTAATGAAGGGATAAATAAACCATAGCTAAAAACTTATATGCCTAGATAAAATGTCTTACCTTGCTAATGCCCTATCCCTCCATTGCTCCTATAGTCCAAACCCTGGCCAACAAATATTTGTAATTTAATTTCTTATAACAAAAAAACTCATCATTGCTCTTATTTTGGATGGTTAAATTCATAAGGTTGTATCTCCATAAATAATACTCAGAGTCTTTTATATGACCACTTATTTTAAATCTCTTCAAATTCTATACAAATTTGTTTGAGAATCATTTAAATCGGGCAACCCTTCGCAAAGATATGGCTATTGAAAGATGAGATGTTTTTTCTAGATTAATTATTGTAATGCTTCCCTTGTTCCAGATGATTGTCTTCACATGGTTGTATCTCTCAATATTTCTTAAATTATTATGACCACTCATTTCAAAGCTCTTCAAATTATGCACAAAATGACACAAGAATTGTCTTAATCAAACAACTCTATGCAAAGATATGGCTTCTAAAATATGAGTAATTTTAAAGGAGAATTTGCTCTAGTTGTATAGATTCATAATTGCTTCAAATTTTTTATATTTATGATTCATTGTTAGATTGTATTGCATAGTTAGTTTGAATATCACTCTATGTGATGATTTTGTTATAAGATTGTGTGCATAGCTAGCTTGAATATAACTTTGTCTCACATCTTAAAATAAGATGATTTTTTGTCTCAACTACTTTAAACATACAAAAGGTGCATTATTATCTCCTTCCATTTCTCTTTTGGTTTCTTTCATCTTTATGTTTCACATTAAAGTTGGGTTATGAGCATCTTTATCCTTTCCTTCCATTCCTTTTTTGATCTCTTCCATTTTGTGGTTTTACATCTAAGTTAGTGTAAGATGGTTGGGTCATGAACATCTTTGTTCTTCAACTGATAATTGTCCTATATGTACCTTTTGGTGATCATCATATTTAAGGTTAAATATCTTCTTAATTTTTTTCTCCAATAAAGTTGTTTAGAATTTTTCCTTCACAAATATCTTTAAGTGTTAAAGGATTTTTTTTTTAATAAGCTATGCATGGGTTCTATTGGGGGTCACTCCCATTATTAAAATAAAATATTACATTGCTCTCATTACATTTCTAACAAGTTAATTAAAACATATTCAACTTTGCTTTTCTATTGGAGATATTCTTCATTTTCCCTTCTATCAAATATATTCTTCATCTTCCTCAAACTGCTAAGTTTCCACAATCAACTCCTTTCATATCAGATGCCTTCCAAAATTTAAAATCTATTAAGATGAAATTCAACACCATGAATGGTTAAACTATGTGTTGCCTACCTTATATATCTACAAATATATTATCTATAACGACCTCACAATTTATTAATACCTTTTTTAAGGGTTCTTATTCATTCCTCTAATATTCCAAGATATTATTTTCATTGTTATTTTATTTTTTTATTTGTGGGTTTAGCACCACTTCTTGTTAACACTTGTGATATTTGCTTTTGATTTCCCATATCAATATCCCTTTGTGTTTCATTTTCTCTTTGTTTTTGCTTCTTGGGTCTTCCTCTCTTTTTTTCATTCCTAGCAATACTTTCATCTTCATCAATCTCTTCAATCTTCTCACACTGCTCATAGTAAGACTTATCATCTTTAGGTTTACCTTGTTCTAAAGGATCTAAAGTGCAAGGAATAACCTCAAAAGCACAATCTTCTTTATGTTTCCTTGGAAACCCTAAAGTGTAAGGATGCTCTTTTGTACCAAATACCTTCTTATTCTGCCATAAAAATCCTAAATTGTTATGGATTTCCTCCAATCTCGTTTCTTTATTACTATGCTCTTTGGTGAGCAGAAAATGGTGTTTCTAAAAATAATTATTTTGCTTCCATTTAATTTTATCAATCCGGGAGTTCATAAACTTGCTGAGTACCAGTGCAAAATATATGCCTGTAGTAATTGGGAGATGAGTCCTATGTGTCACTTGGTTTGGTGGGGGTGTTGTTCGTGTAGTTCAAGTTCATCCAAACCAACAATAATTAAGTGCAGGAAAATAAATACTAACTAAAACTGTAGGAAATAAACACACTTGCAAAAATAAATTAAGCAGGAAATAAACACACTTGCAGAAATAAATAAAATAGAAATAAACACAACATAAATAAATGAAAGCAGAAACAGGGGAGGATTACTGCCTGGAGTGGGCCCAAGCTCCTACAGACGTCCGCCCAGCTAGTTCACACAATCACTCTTCCAAACACGCAAATAAAAAGAACACTCAAGCTTTTATTAAAATAATGCAGTACAAAATAACATTCAGGTTTGGGATCCTTTGCTTTAGGGGTGGCCTGCATTTTATACAGAACATGGTCATCCTCTGTTACAAAATTAGACTGTTCTAATTTAATCATTTCACGTGATTCACTATGGTTGGTTCATAAATTTTAGTTAGTGTCTAATAAAAGAGCGACCATGCTAAAATTAATATTTTTAAGTTAACAATAGTACTCCCTAAGTTTGTACAACAATATATTTCTAAACTTATGCATGATCTTCAAGTCAAATAATCAACACGCACTTTATTCCATCAGATATAAGCGCCTATTGGCCTATCACTAGAATACAAGCACCTTTTTAACCTATCATCAAGATAAAGGCACCACATATAGGCCCTTTCTATTTCTCTAAGAGTTATCATTCTTTTCAATCATCGAAAGATAGGCACTCACTCTATCATCAAAATACAGGCACCTTTCAACCTGTTACCGAAAGACAGACACTTATTCTATCACTAGAAGATATGCGCTTGTTCTGTCACTAGAAGATAGGCACCTTTCAACCTATGGTCAAGATACAAGCATCGTACCTTAGTGAATTTAGATACCTTTTTCCAATATCGCTATCTTCGTTAAATCACCCATCATTCCTCAAATACATTACAAGTGTTATCCAATGCTAGGTCCATGT
Organism: Wollemia nobilis; assembly: GCA_028583015.1. Taxonomy (NCBI): domain Eukaryota; kingdom Viridiplantae; phylum Streptophyta; class Pinopsida; order Araucariales; family Araucariaceae; genus Wollemia; species Wollemia nobilis. Next base: position 3,498,792 of record JAQPPZ010016361.1, read on the forward strand.
GGGACCTTGACTAAAAGGTGCAAAAAAGTAACAAAGTACTGCATCTACACACATTTTCCACTAAAAACACCAATCAAGCATAATACATCAATTTCTATTAAATGCATGCAATAATTTCACAAAAATACATCTCTAATGTTAATAATGCCGCACAAAACCCCATTAAAACATGTACAAAAAATGAGCAATTATGGTGCTCATCATCCCCCCATGCCTAAGTATTACCATGTCCTCATGGCACCTGTTGCTGATAATCCCCTGTTTCAACAACAACCTTCCAATAATCCCTATTCCAATGTTTCCTTTCTCGAGTTGTGGCTTTCTCCTTCTCTTTGTCTCATTTATGCTTGCCACGTTGCTTGGGCTAGTTGGGACCTTCCTCTATTTCTAGCTTCTTCTTACACCAACCCTGCCTACTTATGTCCTCTTCCTTGTAGTCCAGCAAATGTGGTTGCATCCTTTTGTAAAGTTGGTTCAACCTGCTTCTAGTAGAAATGATCTTTAGGAAGTCATTCTATAGTTGTGATCTCTAGCATATCCCATGATGGAAACTAAGATGTATCAAATACTTGAGCTTTTGGTAGTCATGCTATCTATGGGTCAAGCATTGCCTCATCTGTATCATCCTCTTCATCATCAGATGATAAAGGTTCAGGTGCTCTGACTGGTGATGGCATCATGGGCTCCTTGTCATATATCCCCATTTTCTGATAAAATTCCATCATCTTTGATGGATGTCCACCATCAGAACCATACAGGGCCCAAAATTATTTTGGCTTGGTAGGATTAATATTGATGCCTAGCTCCCTAGTCATCCATTTATGGGCCCACCATTCTTTCCTTTCTTTCTTCAAGCTCTTCTTGAGCTCTTCTACCTGTTATTGATGGCTTGCAAAGGCTTTCATTGATGCAACCCATTCATCATCAGAGTTGGGGTCCTATTGCACCTTCTTTCTTCTTTGTGGTGGCCTCTTGGCCTTAGCCTTTAATCTCCTCTAGGGTGGCCACTTTACCTTAGCCTTTGGCCAGAGTTTCTTTGTAGGTCTCGAGGCTTCTACATCTGTTGGTGGCACCGAGAGACCAATCACCACTTTCCTCCATGGAGGTGGTATTTCCTAGATATCTGATGACTCTACTTCCTATGTGCCCTAGTCTAGTGGTGTGCCAACAAGAGGCTCGACCTCTGGCTGCTCATCAGACTGACCAACCATGGTTTGGTCAATCGATGGTTGACCAACTGACTATGCAGCCATGGAGGGATCGATCGATTCCTTTGATTGACCCACATCATCCTACTCCTCTAGCTCCTCAATTGATTGGATAGTAATATCTCATGTAGGTAATTTCTAGCTATTTAAGTAACATCCACATGTGTCATAGACTCCCAACTGACTAGGTAGTCCTTGAATGGTCAACTATAAATTGACCAATTGATTGGGTAATCATAAAGTTCTTACTCATCAGCCTCACTATCCATAATTTGATCATAGGGGCCCACTCTATGAAACAAGGCTCCCTTATTCCTAGGAAGCATCCACCATAGGGGCTTCTGATTGGTCCCCTACATCAAACATCTGGGCATATGATGCCCTCCTAACATCAAAATGGAATACCCTTATAGATGCCACCTTCTCCTCCAAATTGATAGAGGAAATCCTTAGGTCCATGGCCCAATCTATATGTACAATAACATCAACATGATCTACTTGATATCCAATAATTGTTATAATTGTTGGACCCTGTTCTCTAACTATTGCACTATCTCTTGCAACTATCACATAGTATTATTAGATTCTTATTACTTTGCTATGATAGCTCATCGAGACTCCTAGAATTCAACTTGTTCTACTTTAAATTTCTCCTCCCATTTGGAGGCTTGCTCTTTCATGGCCTTCAATTTATCCTAGAGGTCTTCCTCCAAAGAATTACTATAGGGCACTTCAATAAAGGCCATGCCCTGCAACACCTAGGTGACCAGTTCATCTTCCATCATATGTTCTTCATCATCCCCTAATGAACTATAATCGACCATAGATTCCATTATCACTCTACTCCTAGTCACTAGTGGTGATATTACCCAAAATGGGCTTGAGATAACCTATTCTACCTCCTAGTTTGAGTGTTGGGAGATAGGTGATGACATTACCCATGATGGGCTTGGTTCAACCTACTCTACCTCCCCTATAGAGTGGCTATGTTGGGAGGCAGATGATGACATTGCTTGGAAGGGGCTAGAGTTTACCTACTCTACCTTCTCTTTAGATTGGCTATGGTGGGAGACAGACACTTTTTCCTCTTCATATTCCTATCATCCACTGGTCAATTTTGATGCAACAATATCCTCTTCAACTATTAGTGTAACCTCTACACCTCAACATGTCGAATTAGGGCTAAAATCAGCCCATGATGCCCTAATGTTATCATCTACCTGGTATCAACTAGCCTCATCCTTCAGGGCACACATCAGATAATAGGGGACATTAATGTGATCCCCATGCAACAAGTGATTTATAAACCAAAGGTGGTTAGCATTCAACCATGAGTATTTTCTAGTGCAAGTGAAAAACCTTACCACTTGCTTAAATACCTACCACCATAGTTCAAGGATATACTATTTTGGCAACCCAAACCATATCAACTACATAGTGGGTTGCCCAAAAAATATTTAAGTGCAACACCCAACATTATCATCCTTGTATGTTTGATCTCCTATGCATGGGAGGTTGGTAACTTCTACAATGTACTCCTCCATGACTGGTATGACCAGTCCATACATCCTCACAACACCATCATCCATGGAGGCTACAAATTCTTGCACCACTAAATCCTGATCTTGGCTGACTAGGCGATAGTAATCTATCCACCCGACAACCTTGAACTATTCTTGGATGAAACCAGTTATGCCTGAGAGATCCCTAGGCTCATACTTCTTCAAGGCATGATTGCTCGAAGGTCCTCCCATGGCATCATCTACTCTATTCTTCTAGTTTTTCTCTAGTTGCAAATAGGCACTTTTATTTATTTTTAAACATGCCAAAGCATGCGATTGTATCCATGCATACAGGGCACCTATCTTCCCATAATCAATAGTAATTATAAAATCTACATAATTAACTCTTAAATCATGTGCCAGATTTAGGTGGATACAGTTATAACCTCCTCCCTTACGCTTGATTGGTGCCACATGGTAGATTGTAGATTTTGGGGTTGCATGATTGGACAATAGTTTCATGGGGCATGTGTTAGCACGTTACATAGAAATTTTTTATGATAACTATGCATACATATAATAAAAAAATTAGTACATACCTAGGTGGTTTTTTGTGAATCATGATATGTAAATGCCTGGTGGTGCAACTTGATTTGATCAAAGCATGACGATAGTGGACTAGGGTGAATCAATGGCATGCATTTTTTTATGTGTGGTGATCTTGTCAAAATAAAGTTATTGGGTACTACATTTTTATTAGTCTCGAGGTCTCATGCAAAAAATAAAGAAAAACATGATTATTTTATTTTACCATGGGATGACACACGTCCCCCTTGGAAATTGATTTATTCATGTCTCGGGAGTATGCATGTGTTACCGATGAGAATACATGGACTTCGATGATCAAATATTGAGAAGCAAATAGATTCTCATTGTCGAAAAAATATGTATACTTTATTCCATGAAAAGGTTGACTTTATTGACTATGCATGGATATTGGTACCATCATTGGATATAGGTGCTATTGCTTTAATATAGGTACTTACTACTTCTAGAATATAGGTACATTCTACTTTTGGAATACATGCACCATCTCTATTTTGTGGATACAGGCACCTTGTGTTGGGAATACAAACACCTTTTCTTTGTTCTTCTAGATACAGGCACCTTGGTTTTGGAATACAAGCACCTTTTTTTATTTTGTGGATATAGGACCTATGTGTTGAATATAGGCATCTTTTTGAATAGATTTTTTTTATACGTTTTGAAGATAGGCACCCATTACTTTAGGAATAGCAGCCTTACTTTTTTTCCTTTTTATTTTGACCTAAATATAGGTGTATTATTTTCGATAGGAAATAAACACCTATACACAAGTCCGATCATAGACGATGCACTTCTAACGAAAAGTTGGCACCCTCTTCACACTACTACACTTCTCAAAAATAGAAAATATGGGGCAACATGGCTTCATGCCTGATAGGCCTAGTTTGACCCGATTACCTACAAATTGCATCTAAATCCACATGTCCTACAAAAATAAACACACAAAAAGTAAAATAAAAACAAGGATCATGGCTTCATGCCTGATAGGCCTAGTTGCTTGCCTACAGATTGCATCTAAGTCCACGTAACCCTACAAAAAAGAAAAATAAAAGAAAGAAAAACCTATGCTAATATTAGAAAAATATTATAAATAATAATAATTTTTTCGTGAACGCATAAGCGTTCGTCAAACTACTAAAATATTTTTATCAAATGGGGTCTCCCCCATGCCTACGCTTGAGCCGATTGCATGGATTGAAGGTGCATGATACAAACATAAGTGGTGGTCATTGACTATTAAAATGATGTCACTACCATCGATGGTTTTGATATGGACAACATCATTATTAATTACCTCAACCACTTCATACGAGCCCATCCACCTCTGCATGAGTTTTCCCTTGCGCTCCTAGAACCGAGAATCATAAAGTAATGCCCAATCTCCTTCCTTAAACCATTTTGGTCATATGTGGTGGTCATGCCACATGGCCCTCTACTTCTACATAATTTTTATGCATTGTAGTGCATCTTGCCAATATTCATCCAACTAGTTCAGTTGGTGAATCCATTCCTATTGCACGACATCTAGATTCAGGTTCAACTCTATTGTAGTCCATAGAGTTTTAATTTCAAACTCAATTGACATCATGGCATTCTTTCCATACACCAATTGAAATGGTGTAAATCCCATAGTGGTTTTCTAGGTAGTGTGATATGCCCATACTACTTTCGATAGGTGATTTACCTAGTCCTTCTTGTGTTGTTGCACTATTTTGGTGAGAATGTTCTCCAACTCCCTATTTGTGACCTCCACCTACCCATTTTCTTGTGGATGATAGGGGTGGTCTTGTTGTGCCAGATTTGATACTGCTTCATCAACTCATGTATCATATTTGAGGTGAACTAGGTCCCCTGGTCAGTGGTAATTTCCCTGGGAACACCAAACCTAGTGAAGATGCATTCATACAAGAACTATGCTACAATATCTTCCTTTGCATTCTATAGTGCCTGCACTTCAACCCACTTAGTCACATAGTCAGTACATACTAAAATATACCTTTTACCATTAGACTATGGATTGATTGGTCCAAAAAAATCCATTCCCCATTTATCAAATGGTTCAATATGCACATGGGGCTGAAGTGGCATCTCATCTCATAGAGTTGGTCTACCCATCCTCTAACATTGATCACACTAGCTAACATATTTGATTACATCTTTAAATAAAGAGGGCCAATAATAACCAACCTACAAAATTTTAAATGTAGTTCTCTTCCCTACAAAATATCCACCGCATGGTTCATCATGACAAGCCTTTAGAATTTCTATGGTTTCATTTTCTGCAACACATCTATGCATGAGTTGATCAAGCCCAATTTTAAATAGGCAACCATCAATCCATGAGAAGGTTGCACTCTTCTCAATCAAATTTTGAGCTTCTCGAGGTGAGAGTGTAGGAGATATTTTATCGGTGGCTAAGTAATTAGCCATATCTATGTACCATGGTATTTGTTCATCAAGAGCAAAGAGATGCTCATCCAAAAATTGGTCTTCAATGGTAGTGTGGTCATGAGAGATTAACCTAGAGAGAAAATCTGCAACAACATTATCCCTATCGAGTTTGTCAACAATGGTTACATCAAATTCCTATAAAAGTAAAAGCCACCTGATAATTCTACCACTCACCATAGGCTTATTCATCAGATATCTGATGGTTGTATGATCTGTGTGCACAAATATTTTATAACCTATGATATAGTGGTAAAATTTATTTATAGCATGAACTACTACAAGGAACTCTTTCTTCATGATAGTGTAGTTGAACTCAACACCCATAAGATGTTTACTGACATAATAGATGGCATAAAATTCATCTCCATCCTTCTATCCTAGTGCTACCCCTATAGCATTATTGGATGCATCAACATAAATATGAAAGGGGAGGTTCCAATTTGGACCTCTCAACATAGGAGCAATTGTCAATTTTTCCTTTAAAATCTAGAATGCTTGCTCACACTCACTAGTCCAAACAAACTCAATATTTTTGGTCAACAATGTATGCAGTGGTTTGGCAGTTTTGCTAAAATCTTGGATAAACCACCTATAATATCCAATAGAGCCTAGAAAACTATGGACATCTCTCTGTGTTTGGGGAGTAGGTAGATTTTTAATCACTTCAATTTTTTATTTATCTACTTTAATCCCTTCAACAGAGATATGGTGTCCTAAAACTATCCCTTCTTGCATTAACATGAAATATTTTTCATTACTAAGGGACAAGTTTGTTTCTTGACAATGTTGGAGTACTTTCTCCAGATTAGTTGTAGCTTCTTCAAAAGTTTCACCATAAATGGTGAAATCATCCATATAGACTTCTACAGTCTCTCCAACCATGTCTAAAAAGATGCTAAGCACCACCCATTGGAAAGTGGTAGGTGTGTTACATAACCCAAATGGTAAGACTCGGTAAGCAAAAGTACCCCAAGGATAGGTAAAAGTGGTTTTGTCCTAGTCCTCATCCCCTATTTGAATTTGATTATATCCACTAAACCCATCAAGGAATGAAAAATATTTTCATCCTGCCAAGGTGTCGAGGACTTGGTCAATGAATGGTAGGGGGAAATGGTCTTTCCTAGTGGCTTTATTTAACATTTTGTAGTCCACACAAATCTACCACTTGCCATTTTTTTTGGGCACTACAACTAAAGGTGATACCCATTGACTATCCGATATAGGATAAATAAATCCAGTTGACAAAAGTTTTTGTAATTCAGCTTTGACTATTTCTTTCATTGTTGGATTCATTCTCCTTTGAGGTTGTCTTACCGGTCTTACATTATCTTCCAAATAAATTTTGTGCATGCAGACTTCGGGTGCAATCCCCCTCATGTCTTTATAGTCCCATGCAAAAGCAGTTTGATGTTTGACTAGTATTTCTTTCAACTTGTCCTCTTGAATAATTGATAACTCATTGTCAATGTTCAACATTCTGCCAGGTGCTACCTCTATCTGTTTGACATGATTTTCCTTGTTGCCTACAAGTGGAGATTCTATAGGAGGATGTGAGGATTCTCCTTGGAAAAAGTGTGTTATGACTTGATCTTCATCGGTTTCATCCTCTACCTCATCTAGGGCCATTACTTGTTGAAGCATTGGCAAGGCATCAACATTTAGAACTTCACAATTTGGTTCTCCCAACATATCAGTGGATTATGCAGGAGGATAAATGACTAAGTTTTTGATATTTTATCCATCTAAGATTATCATTTGTCCTATCCTACAACTTATGTAAGCATCAATTATGGCCAGCCAAGGATGACCTAATATAAGTGGATAACCACCCAATCCAGATCTAGATTGCAAGACTAGAAAATCTATCAGATACTCCCATGCATCTACTATTACAATCACATCTTCCAACATTCCCTCTAGGAGTACTATAGATCGATCAACCAATTGTAGAACTATTTTGGTTGGCCTCATATTTGTGAGTTGCAATTTTTGCATGGTTTCTTGGGGCATGATATTTATAGCAGCTCCTAGATCTACTAATGTGTTGGGTAACTTTAAGCCTACAATTTGAACTATTAAAATTGGGCTTCCTAGATCAGAGTACTTGGGGTGGTAGGTGTTTCCTAACATTAAATCAGCTAACTAACCTACCACATTAACTACTTTTGATGGTTTCCTTCTTGGTTTCTTAAGACATAACTCTCTAATGGCCTTTGTGTAGATTGGAACATCTCTTATGGCCTGATAGAGGGGAATCATGATTATAAGGTTTTTCAACCCTTCCATGATGTCAAATTTTGATTGCATTGGCTTTCTGGGTTCTTGTAATCTCTTGGGGAAGGGTGGAACCCCTTCATTTTTATTTTTTTTAGTAGTTACATTTTCTTCCACCTCCTCTACCGAAGGTGGTTGCTCTTCTACCTCTACTTCTACATCCTCTTCCTCCACTACTGGAGGTGTTGGATCTACTCCTAATTGCCTACCTGATCTAAGTTGTACAAGATTGCAATCTACTCTAATATGATACATAGGGAACATCTTCATGTCTACCTGATATGTGGGCTGATTTATCTTATTATTTGGATTTGGAGTTGGTTGTGCAGGTAGTTGATTTGGCCTAGAAGTAGGAGGTGCCAAAAAACTAGGTTGTAGTGGGGTTTGTGTTGTGGTTTGTGGAGGTGAAGTCCATGTATTGTAATTCTACCACTATGGTCCAGCTTGCTGGTATGGCATCCATGGATAAGGTGTGAAAGGAGTAGATCCTTGGGTGGCATTCATCCAAGGTGATTGACCCCACCATCCCATGTTGGGTGGTTGAGTTTGCCCTTGGTTCATAAAATTGGATCCCCCATAGGGTGGTCCTCCTCTTAGCATACTATTTCCTATAGGAAACTATTTCTAGTTTCTCCTATTACCCATAAAATAAGTTTTTGCTACTTCAGGTTCCTCTTTTATGTTTGCTATTTGTGGGCACAACCTCATTTTGTGATCCTTTTGACAAATGGCACACTCTCACTTTATTTTCTGGACACTCATTCTTGGGGTGTTTTCTTCTACATCTTGGGCAAAAGAAGGCTAGTGTTGCTTCAGTTTCCTACTTCTTTTTTGAAGTAGGAGTGTGTCTAATTGAAGTGCAAGAGATGATAGCATATCACTCTTCATGTCCTCTAGCATATTGCCTATTTTTACCTTGGTTATAGAGGTTGTGGTTTTTGTTACTCGGTTGATGGGTTTACCCTTTCTTCTTGAATAATTTTGACACAACTATCAAATATCTAGCATTTGGTGTTGGTAAATATCACCTCTCGATAAAAAATTTAAGGCTTCTAAGGATTCATTTGTGAGACCCCTTAAGAATATGCTTCTCAAGGATTTCTCACCTAGTTTTGCATGGGGTGATCATTGAAGATTGAAATTAAATCTATCCCAATAATCTTCCAATGACTCTTCCTCTCTTTGGGACATATCTAGGACTTCTTCCCTAGCATCTCATGCCCTACCAAAATCTTGGTATTATTCTAGGAATATTTTTTCATGTCCTCCTAGGTGGCAATGTGTTTGTTCCCTAAACTGATAAACCAACGTAATGTTGAATCATCTAGTGTAGAGGGAAATAATTTTAATTTTTGGGCATCAGATTTATAGTCCACTGATCTGCAAAGTACATCAAATTTGAAAAGGAATAGATCAGGGTCCTCAGTTGGTAGTCCTCTAAAAGTAGGAAGATGTGTAGGAGAGATGTGTTTCATTTTGGTCTCTCCTCTTGATTCCTCAATTGGAAAATCAAAATTGGTTGAAGCCTCTTCATTTTCAGCCATAGTTTTAGGTGATGTAGGGTCTACTCTAACTACTTCTAAGGTAGCTAACAAGGCATCACACTCATTTTTCTTATCTTCTAATAATATTCCTAAATCTGAATGTGAAATAGTTTCATCTTCAACTACCTTCCACCATTGGGTATTCAATAAATCTCCCTTGGTTCTTATGTTTTCAAACAAAGATCCTAAATCAAAACTTGAAGCAAATTCCACTAGTGGATGGTTTTAAGAGGAAGTTTGTCCAAATATTGGATTAATATGCCAAGGTGTCTTAGGTGGAGATGATGGTGCAGCTTCAGGAAGTGTTTCAGATGCTTCAGAAGGAATATTAGAAGATATTTTAGGTGGTTCTGAGGTGACCTCTACCCTTTTAAGAAAACATTCATTCAATCCTCTTAGTCATGGAGGACTCATGCACTATCAGGTAAGGGATCTATGGGTAAGATAATCTGAACAATTATTTTTAGGTTGACTAACCTATAGATCTTAGAATACTATAGTTGGCACTCCCCAACAATGATGCCAAAATGGTGAGCAAAAAATGGTGTTTCTAAAAATAATTATTTTACTTCCATTTAATTTTATCAATCTAGGAGTTCATAAACTTGTTGAGTACCTATGCAAAATATATGCCTGTAGTAAATTGGGAGATGAGTCCTATGTGTCACTTGGTTTGGTGGGGTGTGTTGTTCGTGTAGTTCAATTTCATCCAAACCAACAATAATTAAGTGTAGGAAAATAAATACTAACTAAAACTATAAGAAAAGTAAATTAAATTATCATTATCAAACACATGACTGAAAGGAAAATTACAAAAAGTAAACACACAACTGAAATGAAATTATAGAAATTAAACACACTTGTAAAAATGAATAAAGAAAATAAACACACTTGCAAAAATAAATTAAGTAGGAAATAAACACACTTGCAAAAATAAATAAAACAAGAAAAAAACAACATAAATAATGAAAGTAAAAATAAGGGAGGAATACTACCTAGAGTGGGCCCAAGCTCCTATAGACATCCACCCAACTAATTCACACAATCACTCTTTCGAACACATAAATAAAAAGAACACTCAAGACTTTTATTAAAATAATGTAGTACAAAATAACATTCAAGTTTGGGATCCTTCACTTCAAGGGTGGCCTACATTTTATACAGAATGTAATCATCCCCTATTACAAAATTAGACTATTCTAATTTAATCAATTCATATGATTCACTACGATTGGTTCATGCATAATTTTAATTAGTGTCTAATAAAAGAGTGGCCATGCTAAAATTAATATTTTTAAGTTAACAATAGTGCTCCCTAAGTTTGTACAACAATATATTTCTAAACTTATGCATGATCTTCAAGTCAAATAGTCAACACACACTTTATTCCATCGAATATAAGCGCTTATTGGCCTATCATTGGAATACAAGCACCTTTTTAACCTATCATCAAGATAAAGGCACCACATATAGGCCCTTTCCATTTCTCTAAGAGTTATTATTTTTTTATCATCAAAAGATAGGCACATGCTCTATCATTGAAAGATAGGCACCTTTCAACCTATTGCTAGAAGATAGGTGCTTGTTCTATCATTAGAAGATAGGTACTTGTTCTATCACTGGAAGATAGATGCTTTCCATTTCATAAGAAGATAGGCACCTTTCAGCTTGTGGTCAGGATACAAGCATCATACCTTAGTGAATTTGGATATATTTTTCCAATATCACTATCTCCATTAAATCACACATTATTCCTTAAATGCATTACAAGTGTTATCCAATGCCAGGTCCATGTGGGACCTCGACTAAAAGGTGTGAAAAAAGTAACAAAGTATTGCATCTACACACATTTTCCACTAAAAACACCAGTCAAGCATAATACATCAATTTATATTAAATGCATGCAATAATTTCACAAAAATACATCTCTAATGTTAATAATGTCGCACAATACCCCATTAAAACATGCACAAAAAATGAGCAATTCTGGTGCTCATCACTCTTTAAACCTTAAAGTGCAAGGGATAACATCATCACCATTTCCACTTTTAATAACTAAAAAGGATTCTACACTACTTGAGAAAAATGAAGATGATTTACCTAGAATAAACTTGACCTCTTTTGTTGTCTTTGTTTTAGGATTTATCTCCACATATTCTTTTGCACCTTTAATTCCTTCTAAACTTGCCAAATGATATTGTAGATAGGCTTTCTTTACCTCTTATTTTAGAGTGGAATATCCTTGATATGATCTAGCTTCTATTATTGTATGATTTCCTTGCTTCGTCTTGAAGTTTATCTCATGGCTAGAATTTTTTATCTCTTTCTTCATAGTTTTCACTTTGTAAACTCTTATCATGTGTCTAATCTAATAATAATTGTGGCAATGAAATGCAATATTTTCATAATCTACTTGTTGATCTCATTCTCTTGATTCAAATTTAATCTTAATGGATTATGACAAAGGTTTTGAAATATCCATAACAACACATAATCGAGTATATATAGTATGCTTTTTCTTGTTGGAATTATGTTGAATATTTTCCATGTTATTCAGGAGGGGTTAAATATGAAAGGACTTTACACTCTATAAACATTTCCTCATCGGGGTTCGGGGCTAGGTCGGGCCCCGAGCGGGGGTACGGGGGTGGCAATCCTTATTTTGGAATTTGAGGGTGTTAGCCCTCGGGGAAATATTTTTGGGGGTTTAAACTATTTTTAGACCCATATGGGCATTTTTGGGTTAATGTAATATCGGTTCATGGTTTTGTGCCCATGGTATTGTAAAACTCCTTCTTGTGTTGTTGGTATATAAAGCAACACTTGCATGAGGGTTTGGTAATGAATTTACAAGAAATGTAATCACAAGTGAAAAGTAAGTGAAAATATATTATTGTATTGGAGATGATCAAGTTTATACAATAAGGAGACACTCTTACTAGGTTTCTTCCCAAAAGGGTTGCTCAAGATAAATTCTTGTGTAATATGTTCTTCTTTGTTTTTCCTTTGATTATGCAATTACTATTTTTTTGAATTTTGTTTATCAAGGTATTATTTCTCTTCATTGCTCCTTAGTAGTTGGTCCTTCCTTGATGAATTCCCCTAGGGTATTTCCAATATTCTTCAAAACATCCTTATTAATAAGCTAATATGGAAGTCCAAAAATCTAACCCACACTGGAAGCTTCTTAATAATTTTTGTCTCAACAAAAAAAATTTCATTCCATGGTCCCAAATAAAGTGTCTTTTTCCCCTAAACCATGGGCCACCAATTATTATTTTATCCCTAATTTTTGAAATGGAAAAGATGACGAGGAAAAAACAATTAGGAAGAAAATTCATAGAATAATTTGAATTCAATCCTCACTTTCACTTGATCCAATTTTGAATCTCCAAAATCCTTCGTCATGATCTATGGAACTTACATATTAACCCTCTACTTTTTAGAACAATTATATCATTCTCAATCATCTCATCCTTGTTACATACTTATGGTTTAACATCTGCTACCTGGATCAAACTTACCATGTATTCGCTCTTTTGCTTATCTTCAACTTAGGCCTTCATACTTCCAACTAGGGTATTTTTATTTCTAGCTAGGGCATCCTAACTTCCCATTAGGGCTTTCAAATATGATATTCCTTCCATAATAGCTAATAGGTATTATTCTTGGCTTATACTCCTTGGTTTGCACTCCCTCTTGGCTCACAAAATTATTCTCAGCTTGCACTCCCTCTTGGCTCACAATTGCCTCAGTCTCTTCTTTTTATTAGTGTTCCTTCGCTTTGGTAATTTTTTGGAAATAATGTTCCATGCATTCATGGTAAGAGTTCTAAGCATTGATGCACTCCATATGAACCTGCTACTCTTTTTCCATGAATGAATCCTAGCTGGTACTCCCTCTTAGTTTTCACTCCCTATCAGCTTGCACTCACTCCTAGCTTGCACTCTCTCCCGCCTCACACTCCCTCCCAACTTGCACTCCCTCCTAGCTCACAATTTCCCTTGTCTCTTCTTTTTTCCAATATTCCTTTGTTTCAACTATATTTTGGAAACAATATTTCATGCATTCATGGTAAGGGTTTGAAGCATTGATCCAATTTGGATGAACTCACCATTATTTTGCCATGATAGAATCTTGGCTTGCACTCCTTTTTGGTTCACACTCCCTCTCAACTCACATTCACTCTCAACTTACACTCTCTCCTAGATTTTCTTCTATTGAATCCTTTAAATTTTCCTAAGATATGGAATAAGAACTGACAATTTTTCCTTGATAGCACTTTGCTTTCTACTTTCTATTTTATGCTCACAGTTCCTCCTCACTCCCTACTCACACTCAATTCTGGATGCACTCACTCATATTCGCTTTCGACTACACTCCCTTTCTGCTGCACTTACTCCTAGCTCAATCTTACACTTGTTGCTGCACTTACTCGCGACTTGCGCTTGCACAATATGTTAAAGAAATTTTTAGAGTCTTATTAGAATTCAATTATTTTTAGGTTATAAAGGATTTAAAACGAACCCTACTTATTTTACATCATGACCACATATTGATATTACAATAACTTGATAATTATGCATGTATTGTTTGGCAATATTCAAACCTTGGTCTTCCTTGAAAATCAAGGAATTTAACTAGTGTATTTAATACCATTTGATGTTTTTATATGAACTTTTGTAATAAAACTTTTAGAAAAATCTTTTTCATTTAGATCAATTTATATCATAATGAAATTAGGTTTACACATATGTTAAGGGAAGAGAACAAATATGAAGATAGGCTAGTCAATAGAGGGGTATTAATAGAGGATCGTAAAGTTAAATTCTCTTTTCCACGATTAGAGGAAGTAGTAAGTTTAGCTAAAGCTGACAAGAAAAATCAGAAAGGAGCAAATTCAAAATAATGTTTGAGAGGACTACAAAATATTTGTAGGGATCCATTTATAGTTCAATGTATTGGAGGAAACTAATAGTCTAGATTTGGTAAAGCAGACTATGATTTCATGAAGTGAGTAGAAGTTTTGTTTTTTTGAAATAGAAGAAGATGACATCGGATGGACTTCATGGCTGAATGGATTATTTGAGTTGTTGATTGTTGGTTGTATTATGAAATTATGGATTGAAACTTTCAACTTTTTTAAACTGCTAAACTATTTACTACAATTCATGGGGTTGCACTTATGCTTCAGGAAGGAAACTAACAATCTAGATCTGGTAAAGCAGACTATGATAACACACAAAATTTGGAATTATTACTCTACTAAGATGTAGTCCATGGATAGTAAAGGTGGAGTTTTGGTATTGTGAAGACTACTGCAAAAAATATCAAGAAGAAGGATGTTGAATGTTGGAATATTTGTATTTATAAAGAAAAGTGAAGAAGATCTAGGAAATAAAAATCAAGAACTCTAAATTTTTATAAAAAAGGTGTAGATTTCTAGCTGTAGCAACTTAATTGAGATGAGAATTGGATTTATTTGTAAACTCTCAAGCTCTAATGGAGAGACTTGTGATTTGTTAATGGTGGGAAACTTGAGTACAACCTCTTTTTTCTAGCAAAAAAAAACTTATAATATTGTTTTATTCTTCGAGTTTAAAAATATATGTATATTATGCATGTTTTCAGGTTAGTCTTCACTTGATTTCTAGGCATTGGTTATGTTTATTTCCTCAATCAAATAATGGTTAAAATTTACTTAATAATTTCCATTGGTAATATTTGTTGTGTTTTAAAACATTAATGTTCTTTCATTTAATCTATTTACTACAATTCTTGTGGTTGCACTTATGCTTTAGGAATGAAACTAACAATCCAAATATGGTAAAAATGAACTATGATAATGCAAAGTTTTGGAAATATTACTCTACCAAGATGCAATGTGTAGATAGTAGAGGTGGAGTTTTGGTATTGTGAAGGATGTTGTAGGAAAATGTCAAGAAGAAGGATGCTAAATTTTAGAATATTTATATTTACAAAGAAAATCAAAGAAGATCCAAAAAATGAAAATCAAGATTTCAAACTTTTATTAAAAATATGTAGGTATGAAGCTATTACAACTCAATTGAGATGAGTAAGTTCTAAAGGAGAGAGTTATAATTTGTTAAATGTGGGGGACCTCAGTACAATCCATTTTCTCTAACCTATATATAATAATGACAAAAGCATTTGAAGTCAAATATACACTACTCACATGTAAAGGATTAGGGTTTTTTCTTAAAAATATCTCATCTTTAGGAGCCATATCTTCACGAAGGGTTATCCAATTCAGCTAATTATTGGACCAACTTGTGCAAAATTTGAATAGATTTAAAATGAGTGGTCATATGAAAGAATACAAATAATATTGAGGGAGATACGACCTTATAAAGTCAACCATTCGAAATAAGAGCAGTGACAATTTTTCTAGTCGTGAAAAATGAAATTGCAAATATTTTTCAGCTAGTGTTCAGATGATGGGAAGAGCAATGAAAGGCTAGGACTTTAGTGAGGCAATACATTCTATCTGGACAAAGAATTTGTTATCTAAGGTTTTTTTCCTTTCTTTATCTTAGAATTTTTGCATGCAAATTTAATAAAGTTTTTATCAAATATTATATTTGCTATAGGACATTCAGATAAATTTGAATATATTTTGAGTTTTAGTTTCCTTTCCATGGATTTATTTATAGTTAAATTCTTAGAATCATCTCTAGTGGTAGAGGTTAGTGAGCGCACCTCAAAGAGATCCTCGTTGCTCCAAGATAGGGTAGTTTTTGGTAAATATAATGGGTATTGGTCAAGGGCTTCAACCTCGAGAAAATGGATTAATAGGAGTTGGAATTCTCCAACAATGATTATATCATTTCTTACCAAAGGTTTCTTCCTAGCCATTTTTTGTTCTAGGAGGAAAAAAGAA
Source organism: Wollemia nobilis (assembly GCA_028583015.1). Classification (NCBI taxonomy): domain Eukaryota; kingdom Viridiplantae; phylum Streptophyta; class Pinopsida; order Araucariales; family Araucariaceae; genus Wollemia; species Wollemia nobilis. Next base: position 3,515,278 of record JAQPPZ010016361.1, read on the forward strand.
AAAATCCTAAAATGGGTCCTTGGTTTATGGGAAGAGCAAGACTATTCCTTACCTTCTAGTATGAAGACTTTTCACCTGAAAATGTAAATCTATCCCTAGTACCAATTTGGGTTAGGATGTTTGGGTTACCCATTGGATTTTGGGAAATATATACCTTCAAGGCAATAGGAAACACTCTACGAGAGTTCCTTAAGATTTCATATACGACGAAAGATAGACTCTTGGATATTTATGCTCGGATATTGGTCATGATTGATATAAGTAAAGCTTTACCAGAACCAATCATTCTTAAGAATGGGGATAAGATGTGGAACCAAACTATAGATTATGAAAACATGTCTTTTAAATGTAGAAGATGTCATGAGGTGGGGCATATTGAGATATCATGCCCTAAGAAAAGCCCAACAGAATCATATGTAGAAAACCGTAAGGGAAACTTACAAATGGTTATGGATGAAGATGGTTTTCAACTTCCAAAAAATAGATCTAGAAAAATAAAAGAAAATAAATAATGGAGACCAGTAAATAAGGATATTGGAAGAAATACCAACTCTTTTGAGGCTTTAGCCTATGAAGAAAGAGTAGATCAAAACTTAGAGGACATAGTACAATAGTTTCAACATATTAACAAGGAATCGTATGTTGAGTATGATCACGATTTAAGGAAGAACATTCTTGATGAAACTAAGGAATGTGTCTCATCAAATTTTTAAAACTTTGTTGAAGTACCATGAACCATTCAGGAGAAGAACAAATTGGTAAAGAAAATACAGTTTTAGAAGCTAATACCTCTACCATTAATAAGGAAATACCAAAAAAATGAGCAGGACAAGTCAAGCTTATATAATAGATCCAGGAGAGGATGATGAAAATCAAAATTGTGAAATAATATCAAGGAATATAATAATAAGATCCACTTATAATATAGGCAAGGCAAAAAGAGGAAAAACCTCAAATTATCAAGCAAAATATAGGGAAGCAAGAGCAAACATAGAGAAAGGAACACAAACTAAGTTGGTTGAACTTCTCTTTACCAAACGATAAAATGATATTGGTAATACGCAGGCAGGGCCAAAAGCCCCTAATGAGACATGATTATCATCTCATGGATATAATGGGTACTAATGCCCCCTCAAAGCAGAGGTGTATTAGGGACCTATGTTTAAGTAATAAGCCTGATATTCTTTGTATCCAAGAAACTAAAATGACAAAAGAAGAAGTTTCAAAAACTATGAAAGCAGTATGAGCAAGATGTGAATGGGATGCTATGGATTCTAAAGGAGCGATAGGGGGAATTCTAACTTGTTGAAATCCTTCTAGAACCTCTTGTGTAACCATTCATAAAACTAGGTATTGAATAACCTCTTTAGTCACTTGCTACTTTGTAAATATTCATTTCATCCTTATCAATGTCTATGGACCTACAAATCAGTCATGTAGATTAGAATTTTGGAGTGGGATTGAAGACTTTATTAGAAGTAAAGACCAAGAAAATTGATTCATTATCATAGGATATTATAATGCCATAACCAAGCTGGATCAAAATTTTGGGAGAGTTAGGAAATTAACTCAAAGTATGAGAAATTTCTCAGCTTTTATTCAAAACAATAATCTACGAGAGGTTGAGTTTGAAGAAGACAACTATACTTGGACCAGAGGCCAGAACCTGGAAAAAAAATTAGACAGATGCATACTCTTATATCATTGGCTAGATGAAGGAATTTGTGCTAAAATAAATACCTTAACAAGGATTGGTTCAGATCACTAGCCAATAAGAATTAAAATGGTAGTAAGTGAATTAAAAAATATCATATTTTAAATATGAGCATATGTGGAAAGACCATCCTCAATTTGTTGATATGATAGCTCAAACATGGAATTCTTTAGGTAATGGTGGGTTGTATGATCTTCCAAATCAAAATAAATCTATGATATCTAGATTAAAATAATGGAACAAGAACACTTTTTGAAACATTTTTTAGAAGAAATAAGAACTAAAAAATAAACTTCCAAAATTCTAAAAAGGTGGTCATAATAATCCAAGCTCAGAGGAAGTGAATATAATAATATTTTGAGTAAAGAAGAGAAATTATGGAGATGAAAACCAAGACATACTTGTTTAAAAGAAGGAGATAAAAATACAAAGTTTTTTCATAGGATGGTTATAGTACAGAGATCAACATCTAGAACTAGTAGAATTAAATCAATAGAAGGTGTTTGGGTTGAAGATAAAAGTGTAATTAGAAAAGAGGTAAAGTCTTTTTATCAAAATATTCTAGGATCAGAGCAGGTTGAATTTCTTAATGATAAACTTCTTCAATATTTCCTTTAGTTATATCGAATGAAGACAATAGGAAACATATAGAGCCTATTACTCTAGAAGTTCATTTAGCTATTTTCTCTGTTAATTAGGATAAATCCCCTGGTCCAGATGGGCTCTCTACAAATTTTTACCAACATAATTGGGATATAGTGAAGGATTCATTATTGGTGGAAGTGGAACAGTCTAGGGTGAAACAATACATACCTTATAAAATAAATGCAACTAATCTTACCCTAATTTAAAAGAAAGGGATGTTGAATTGTTTGATTCTTTTAGACCTATAAGCCTATGTAATATGGAATATAAGATTATGTTCAAAGTGATGGCAAATAGATTAAGGTCATTGTTAGACAAAATCATTTCAGAAGAGAAAAGAGGATTTGTGAAAGGGAGACAAATTTTAGATGATATCATAGTATCTCATGAAGTTATACATTCAACAACTTCAAGAAAAGAGAAAACAATGATCTTAAAACTTGATATGAGTAAAGCCTATGATAGGGTTAAATGAGATTTTCTTTTTGCATTTTTGGAAAAGTTTGGATTCTAGAAGAAACGAGTTAGATAGATTAAAGCTTATGTCTCTATAGTTTCTTATTTAATGATGGTCAATGGGTTAGTAACAAAATATTTTAAAGCCAAGAGAGGCCTTAGACAAGAAGATCCTCTACATCCTTATTTGTTCATTATTATGGCTAAGGTTTTTGAGTAGGAACTTAAATAAGGCTTACAAATATGGGCTTATAAGTGGACTTAAGGTTAGTAATAACATTTTTTTGATAGGTTATATTAAATTAAAAAAGGGTTTTTATCAAGGATCCCAAAACCTGATTATAGTAAGAAATAAGACTAAAAAGCAAGAGGAAGGCCACAAGAAAGGACTTCAAAATCCAGAGGAAAACAAAAGGATAACCTTTCAAAAAAGGCTAAAGGACATCCTCTAAGGAAAGGCTAAAGGATAGCCTTAAAGGAAAATTTAAAAATAAAATATAATTTTTTTTTTGCTTTTTACAATGAAGCCTGGGACGACGCCACCCCACCCAGGACAACCAAAAAACACGTGCAAAAACCCCAACACATGCAAGGAATAAAATAACAAGGGAAACCCTACCCATAAAATAATGAAACAGGGTAATCCCGCTCAAAATAAAAATTTAAATTTCAAAATTGAAACTAAAGTGGGAAACGCAAAAAAGTCATGCCTAAGGATACACAGGGATGCAAAAAAAGGCAACAACAACAGGGATCAACATTCCAACCAGGCCTACAAGTGGAACAAAAAATAGGGGACTCTAGTGGCCATGAAATCCCGTTGTAGCAAGGAAAACTACTTAGCAACGAAGGGAGACATAGGAACAAGCAATGTAGAAATGAGAGCCAAGAGAAAAGGTGGGGGGGCCCAAGGAAAACCATCAACGCCACCAACGAGCAGATTTAGGAATCCAAAAGAGGATGACCTACACGAACACAACAACAATCAGCACAGAGGCCTCCCCCAAGCCACGAAAAGCTGAGAACCCACCATCAAACCTGCAATTGGAAACCCAAAGAGCAACACCATAGGAATAAGCACAAGGCCCCTTCTAAGCCAAAAGATGTTGTGAAGAGTTGCTCATGAAGTCAAAAACCCCAGCCACCATGTACTGCACCAGAAGAACCTCTGATCCTTAGCACCAAATAGGATCCTGCAAGAAAAAAAGAAAAGAGTTCCTGAAAGAACTTAGAAAACCCAAAGGATGACCCAGGAAAAACTAGGAACAACCCAAAAAATCCCAAGGACGTCCCAGTTCACAGGATCTAAAAAGAAAACCCAACCAGAAGGCAAGGAAAGGGGTAGATAAGTGAATCGGGGATCTACCAATCCAAGGAGATCATTTTCAACACCATCTAGCCAAGGAGGAGGGTAAAGAAAAGCCAGGTAACTAGAATAGAACTCGAGGACTTCCCAAAAAACCCAGGGATATCCTAGACCACAAGCACCAGCAGAAAACCCCATCAAACACTAAGGAAAGGGGAAAAAAATGGAATAGTGATCTCCCACCCCAAGGAGATCGTCTGCAATGCCAACCAGCTGAGGAGGAAGGGCAAAGGAAGTTCCAAGGATCCAAGAAAAGGCCAGGGATCTAGGACAGGGCCAAGGATGGGCTGCAGGGAAGTGGTGCAAGACTTCCCAAGGAGGACTTCCCAAGGAAGTCCCCTATAGAGCCTAGAGTTCTTGATAATGTTAATAAGGTTAGTAATAACATTAACAACATCACCCATCAATAATTTGTAGATGATACAACCCTTTTTGGAAGAGAAAGGATAAATGAGGCCAAAGATTTGAATAACTTTTTAAAGGATTATGAAAGAGCTTTAGGGCAAAAAGTTAATAGGACAAAATCCAAAATTTACTTCCTTAACACTCTTGCTAATATCAAAGCAAGAATTTATAGGTTACTTCAAATGGAGGTAAATTTGCCAACTTATCTAGGGATGCCTTTATTTGAAGGTATAATGAGGATAGAATTATGGAATTCAGTTATTAATAAAGTTGAAAATAAACTTCCAGCTTGGAAAGGTAGATGGTTATCGTTAGCAGGAAGAGTGCAGTTAATTATGTTAGTCTTACAAGCCATTCCAACATATTATACGTCATTGTATTCTATGCTAAAATCAGTTGGAAAATTTTTAATCTATATTATGCAATCCTTTTTATGGTCAGGTTTACATGATAAAAGGAAATTTCCTTTGGTGAAATGGAGCAAGGTGTACGATGATAAAACTAGGAAAGGTCTTGGTTTAAGAGTTATTACAAATGCAAACTAAGCTCTTAGGGGAAAAGTAATTTGGAAATTGTACAAAGAGAGTCAAAGACAATGGGCAATAATTCTTCTAAGTAAGTATGTTGATCTCAATGACCCAAGTTTAATATTTACTGCATTCTCTCTACCAAATGGTTATGCTCTTTAGAATGGTTTAAAAAAATCTATTGGTCTTATGATTAAAGGTTTAATATGGGTGGTGTGAACTAGAGAAAACTTTCTATTTGAATGGATACTTGGTGTGATAAAAAACCACTCAATTTAGATCCAATTTTGAAACCTTGGATGAGACTGCTTCAAGATAAATATGGTGATAGGGTTTCAAACATTTTGTACACGGATTAGGAAGGAAGATACAAATGGAAATAATATTTTTATACAAGTATACAAGACATTGATGCTAGGAGGCAATTGAGTAGAAAGATAATTATGATTATTCTGAGGGGTGCCAAATATAAATTGATTTGGAAGTTTAATAGCTCAGGAGAATACACAAAAAGAAGTGGATATAATGTACAACACCAACACAAGAATAATAACATTAGAATTTGGAGAAATATTTGGGATAGCCCAAGCATTCCTAAAGTTATATTTTTTGTTTGGCTAGTCGGTCATAGAAGAATTTTATCCTTAGATAATCTTATGAAAAGGGGTTTTCATGGCCCCTCTTAATGTGTTTTTTGTAAAAAGGATGAGAGTATAGACCATATCTTGGGACATTGCTCAATAGTTTGGAATCTATGGCAATGGATTCTTAATATGTTTGGTAAATGCATGATGATGAATAGCAAAATTGAATATTGGTTAAAGCAATGGCAGAGCACTTATAAAAGTGAGGCTTTATAGACAATATGAGATATATCAAAAGATACAATACTTTGGATTGTATGGCTAGAAAGGAATAGAAGAATATTTAAAGGAAAGAAAAACAATTTAGAGGTAATGAAAATGAAGATATGTTTAGCCATAGAGGATTCTAAACCAACCTTATCAACTTACCTAGTACCTAATCTAGAAGCAGAGAGCCTTGATAGATGGAGTCAAGTTATTACATGGAATTATGATGTTGGGTACAAGAGAAAAAAAAAGAAGGTAAATAATATAAAGTGGAAACCACCAGATGTGGAGTGGGTTAAATTGATTTTTGATGGAGAATCTAAAGGAAATATAGGACTAGCTGGAGGTGAAGGAATAATTAGAAATTACAGGGAAGATATTTTATCTCATTACACTTTTAATGGTGGATTTAAGAAAAGTAATGAAGCTAAAGCTTGGGCAACTTTAGAAGGGTTAAAAATATGCAAACATATGAAATGAAATCAAGTATGGATGGAAAGTGATTATCTCATAGTAATAAATGCAATTTTGAGGAAAGCAAAGGCTCCATGGAACATATAAGAGATAATTATAGAAATTCAAGATCTTGCTAAAGAATTTGAAATAATCAAGTTTACACATACATTAAGGGAAGGAAACAAATGTGCAAATAGGCTAGCCAATAGAGGGGTTTTGATTGAGGATCGTGAAGTTAAATTCTCCTTTCCATGGTTAGAGGAAGTAGTAAATTTAGTTGAAGTTGACAAGAAAATGTTGATTGCTTGAATTAATTAATGATTAAGATTTACTTTAATGTTTTCCATTGGTAGTATCTGTTTTATACTGTAACAATAATGTGTTTTCATATAGCCTATTTATTATAATTTTTGTGGTTGCACTTGTGTTTCAGGAAGGAAACTAGCAATGTAGATTTGGTAAAGTGGACTATGATAGTGCAATCTTTTGGAAATATTACTCTACTAAGATGCAAGGCATAGATATTAGAGGTGAAGTTTTGGTATTGTGAAGGCTACTATAGGAAAATTTTAAGAAGGATGCTATATTCTGGAATATTTGTATTCATACAAAAAATTGAAAATATCTAGAAAATGAAAATAAAGAATTCAAACATTTTATGTTAAATGATGTAGGTTTCTAGCTATAGCATCTCAATTGAGATGAGAAGTATATATATTTGTAAACTCTCAAGCTCTAAAGAAGAGAGTTGTAATTTGTCAAGGGTGGGAGACCCGAGTACAACCCTTTATTATCCAACCAAATATATATATATATATATATATATAATAATGAATATTTTAAAAATAAATATTACAAAGTAGATACTCAAGGAGTTTTAAAGTATAAGTTTGATTAAGCGTTATGAACTTTTAAATATAAATTTAAATAAATAACAACAATGAGATAAAACTTAGGTTATAATAATTATAAAGAAGAGGTAAGAAGGTAAAAAAAATATGATCTTCTACTTATTAGCAGTGATTCTTATATTTTCATCTTTATCTTGCAAAATAAACTATTACAAGAGTTGAGGCCAACGAGGCCAACAACCATTTGAACAATGTAGAGAAAATAGCCAATTCTTTTTAATAATTAGAAATACATCATTCCTTTGTAAATTAAAATCAAGTGCTATATTTCACTACTAATCAAGACATAAGAGCACCATCACATCCAACAATTAAACTAATGGAAGCAAATCATGTGGAGGTCAACCTACAAGATAAGTTTAACTCTAATGTTTTCAATGTTAAGCCTATTACCATCACAAGCTTATAAATTTATTCAGAATTTTCTTAACTATATTATGTTTTAGTTAGAATTAGTTAGGATTGATTGTTGTATGAGACAATTTTTATCACCTTTTATTTACTTTTCAAAATCATTTATACTAAAGTTAGCAATCATGAAAGGTCAAGGATGTTACAAGCATAGGATAAATAGGTCTTTTAATGGAGTAAAGTGACACCAAATACATGTTGAAAAACATAGCAAAATTGTATTCTCCTTCCAATATTACATAAAGTATTCAAAGATTTATTTAGAGATTATATTTAATCAAAGATCTAACTAATTTTCAATATTAAGAACAAAAGGGCCTTCAAACTAGCAAAAAGTATGATTGATGAGAAGTCATGTTCTATAGGGCAGCGTTAGGGCAATTTTTTCTAGAAAAACGTCTCATCTTTCAGGAGTCATATCTTTGCAAAGGGTTGTTTGATTCAAACGATTCTTGGACAAAGCTTTTAAAATGAATTGTCATATGAAGGAATTTAGGAAGTATTGAGTGTAACAACCCACCAGCTCGACCCAAGTATATATATATATATATATATATATATATATATATATATATATATATATATATATATTCATAAGAAATAGCTCACAAAGAAGTCCTAATATTTTTTTAGTAGTATAAGGCATAACCACATTTTGAGTTCAATATCACTACAAACGACACTCAAGTGGACAAGAGTGGCTAACTTCTCGTACTTTTGAGATTCACTTTTCTAAACCTCATTGTTTAGAAAAGACACCAATGGTGGTACCCCACTTTTCCTATACCCTCATCAATATAGGAAAACTTGACCACTATGTAGAAATTATCTTTTATGGCCCATAACACTTAAAGGGGGATGTCTTTTTTCTAACCCTACATAAGTCTGTCTATGTAGGATTATTTTGGAATGATGCCTTAGTGCTTAGTTACTTGCACCTCCATGGGCTAACTAAGGCCATTACCACTCACTTGGTAATGATCATGGTCACTCTTGCCTTACCGAAAGGTACCACCACTATACTATCCCATACCAATCCATAATTTAGATTTCTAGGCCCCACTATTAGGAATACACCTGAGCCTCACTGTTCAAGGTATATCATTTACAAATACCTAGTTATTGCCTCACCACAACTCCTACAAGTATTGGGTACACCTTGACTTAAGTATTTTCTAATATGGCTCTAGTATTATGCCCCAAAATCCCTTTCCAACCCAAAAGTATTAACATATAAAATAAAATAACCATCTCTTAAAAAAGGAAATAAAGTGCTATATTAAATCATAACTAGTTCGAAAAAACACATTGCTAAATATTAAGAATTTAAATCCTTTCAAATCATAGAACTAGCATTTAGCATTTCCTTTATATATAATGAAAGGATAAGCAACATCTAAAAGATTTATACCCATAATCCATAGAAACTAGATTTCTTTCAATCACACATTCTTTTCATTATTGCACATAACTAAATATTTCGAGAACTTTACATTAAAGAATAACAACACTTAATCTTCCATTCTTGGACTAATATAATAAGAATATTATATACAAAAATATTTATTCCTCTTCATAATCATGAAACTCATAATAATCCTCATCCCAAAATATTACATTTCAATCTTCTAAGAACATAAATAAACATTCATCTTTTCTTCAAGGTCTCCACTTGTTGAGTCTTCATCAATGAACTTGAAGCTAATTAGGGGTCAATGCAAATCTTAGGAATGCATATGCAAGCTTAACATGCACTATGCAAGAAACACATGCAACCATGCAATATCATGCAAAACACATACCATGCAAGTTTATTGAGAGAATCCCATACTTCTCTCATTAATGAATTCCTTAGTGACTAAAGCCTCATCCATTTTGGAACCCAACATTCCATAAAATACTTCATAGATAATTCCCATTTTCAACAAACTTAGAATATTTTCCATTTTTTAAAATAAACTATTTCAACACACGAAGTTATTACTATTCTAATAACAACCCAAAATGTAATCTTTATTTTTTTTTGAAAAATAATTTGAAAAAACTTGTATTAAAACAAAGATCATTTACAAGTTGGGATGAGACTTTTCCCAGCCTTAGTCGGAGAGAACACATGTTTACAACAGTAAAAGAAGATTTGCATTGGAGCCAAATCTCTTAAACCATATTTCTACAATGACTGTTCACTGTTTACAACTATAAAAGAAGATCTACATTGAAACATAAATCTCCTAAACAGTATTTCTGGAATGGTTATCCAAATTAGCTAAGCATTGGATTTGCTCACCAACCTGCCTAATCATCTCATCCTCAATAGCCATGTCACTGTGCCACTTGAACCCCTACCTCCTTCTCGGTACCCATCTTAGCCGGGAAGTCTGCCACTTTATTTAGATCTCTACTCACATAAACTGGAATCACATCATCTAATTCCCTCCATAATTCCTTAATTTGAGTGACAAGAATCCTCAACCTCCATGTTTTCAAAGCAAAGTTCCTCATGCAATCTAGAGCTCCAACCATTATTTGAGAATCGAATTCTAGGATTATCCTCCTATGACCTTGTTTTACTTGCCCAAATAGAAGCAGATTTGATAGCTAAGGCTTATGCTTCATTGTTTGTGGCTCTTCCCAAGCCTTGCAGTTCCCAATAGAGCCATTGTTCCAACATGATTTCGACAAACCACTCCAATTCTAGCTCTACCGGATTGCCTTTTGCAGCTCCATCAGTATTAATTTTAATCCAACCTTATAGGGGTGGTTTCCAACTAGCTCTATCCTGTCCCTCTTGCACTTCAACTTCCTTCTCCATTGCCCCAATAACAACCTGAGTTTCCTCTTTAGCATAGACTGCCACAGTTTATATGACTTTGCTCCAAATGACCTGCCAAACTCCATCTAAAGAAGAAAAAGTTTCTCTAAAAATTCTAGCATTTCTCTCCAACCACACTTGCCACCAAATAAAGTTTAATCCAAGCTCCCAACCAATACAAAGAGCTTTAGATTTAAATCTACCCCTCTTCCATCTTTCCCAAATATTAATCCGATTCAAATCACCATTAACTTGAATTTTATAATATAAAAACCATCTCTCCCAAATCTGGCGCGTGAATGGGCACTCAAACATCAAGTGATCAGTTGTTTCCTCACTCTTGTAGCATAAAACACATTGAGATGGACCAATGATTCCCCTACATATGAGATTATCAAAAGTAAGAATTCCATTATGCATGAACTGCCAGGCAAAAAAGTTTACTTTCGGCCAACCCTTGGACTGCCAAATCTTTCTCCAATCCTCAACTTGATATGTATGAGGAGGAGGCTCTGGAAGGATCTTATCATATCCATCCTTCATTGTGTAGACACCAAGGCTCCCATAGCCCCAAGCTAATTCATCCTCCTCATCTCTACCTGTGAGAAATATTTCTGCCAAGATTTTAGTCATGATGGGTGTCAAATCCGGAGGGATTGAAATTGGCCACTCATCCAACTTCTTAAACTGCTTAAACTTATAATCCCCAGGTGACTAGTGTTGAAATAACTTTCAATTTGGACCCATCCCTTGGTTTCTATGGCTATTTTTATTGGTTGCAATTCAGGAAATTCAACAATGATAGGTGGGTATTGATCCCATGAATCTGTCCAAAATCGTGCCTTCTCCCCTCTCCCCACTTTCCAAAATAATCTATCTTTTACTACCTGAGATCCTAACTTGAGAGCCTACCACACTAAGGATCCATTACCATCCAAAGGGAAATGACCCACCTCATTTGGGTTTACATGTCCCAAATATTTACTAGTTAAGATTCTATTGAATAAAGAAGTTGGTTGGGAAATCCACCTCCAATAAAGCTTTCCAGCCAAAGCTTTATTATTTAACTTTGATCTTCTCAGTCCCAAACCTCCTTTTACCTTGGGCTGGCTTACTTTATCCCAACCTACTAAGGCCCATTTCCTCTCTCCTTTTACTCCTTCCCATAAAAATTTTCTAGCCATCTTGTCCAACTCTTTCCATATGGTATGTGGGGCAGCAAGGATAGAAAATTTATAAATTAGCATGGCTTGAATGACTGACTATAAAAAAGTTAATCTACCCCCATAGCTTAACCATTTGTGAGACCAATGATTAATTATGTCCTTGATACAATCCAAAAGATTCCTCCAGATATCTATTTTTAGTTTTTTAAAATGCAAAGGGACCCCCAAGTATACCACTGGGAGATAAGTCCTTGTGAATCCCAAGATCTCTAAAATTTTGTCCTGAAGCCTTTGATCAAGATTGAAAAAGACCACTTTGGATTTTTTATCATTGATGACTTGGTTTGTAGCCCTAAGGTAGACATTAAGTGTATCTCTAATCATTCTTGCTTCCCTGAAGCTGGCCACTCCCACCAATCCTGTGTCATCCACAAAGCTGTAGGTGAGTCAAAACTTCCTCACCCACCTTGATACCTATTAGCAAACCTTGTTGTCTTCTCCTCAAGATGAGTCTACCCAATCCTTCAGCCAATATGAGAAAAATATAGGGAGAGCAAGGATCTCCTTGATGAAGGCCTCGAGTAGCTCCAAACGGTTGCGAGGGAAGACCCTTGATTAACACTGAGTATGTCGGAGTAGAAACACAACTCATGACCCATTCTATCCAATCTTGAGAGAAACCAAAGGCTGCCATCATCTTTGACAAGAAGCTCCACTCCACCCTATCATAAGCCTTTGACATATCTAATTTTATGAACATTCCTCTATTACCGAATGTTTGCATTGAATGGATTGCCTCTGAGCTAGAACCACACCATCCAAGATCTGCCTACCCTCTACAAAACCCCCTTGCTCTGAGGAGATAATGTTATGTAGAAGAGGTTTTAGCCGCTCAACCATTACCTTTGTGATTATTTTATATATGACATTGCATAAGGCAATAGGTCTATAATCTGAAATATGTACCCCCTCCTCCCCTTTTGGAATTAAGGTAATGAAAGTATGATTTAATGCTTTAAGCATTCTTTTACTACCTTTGGACTCCTCTATAACAACCATTATATCCTCCTCCAAGTTATCCCAAAAGGCCTGAAAAAACTCAATTGGAAAGCCATCTGGACCTGGTGTTTTTCTGGTGCTCATTCCAAAGACTACATTCTTCAGTTCCTCTCTATCAATGGGTTTAAGTAGGGTCTGATTTTCTTCTTCAAGAGATAACAGAGGGTATGACAACAATAACTTCTTTTTGAGCCTCTTCATCTTGCACCATACTTTCCTTAAATAGTTTAGAAAAATAATCCATTGAATGGAAATGCATACCTGGAATTGTATCAAAGGAGTGTCCATTCTCATCTTGAAGAGCTTCCATGTTGTTCATCTGTCTCCTAGCACAAGCGATCCGATGGAAAAATTTGGTATTTTTATCACCTTCTAATAACCAAGTGGTTCTTGCTCTCTGTTTCCAGTAGGTCTCCTCTTGGTTGTCAATGTCCTCAACCGCTTTACGCAATGCATCATCCTCTTCTTTGAGCTGCTCTGTAATTGTTCCTTCCCTAAAGTGTTTTTGAACCTCATCCCATCCGGCCACCAATGGAGCTCTTTGGACCTGGAAGTCTGTCTTGTTAGCTCGCCTCCATTGTTTATAGTTGATCTTTGACATAATGAAGTTGTTTGTGGAATCTAAACATTGTTGTCCCATATCTTTGGGCGACCTTCTTCCCACCACTATGGAATTTTCTTTCGAAGTTCCTCTTTTTGTAACCAAAAGTTTTCAAATTTAAATGGTTTGTGATCTTGCACTGTCTTGATCCCTCCTTCCAACAAAATGGGAAAGTGATCTGAAACTGGACCCTCCAAAATCTGAAATTTTATATTCCATTTTACAAATGCCTCCTCTGAAACCAAAAAATGGTCTAACTTCACCTTCCTGCTATGTGGCTCCCTCCTCTTATTAGTCCAAGTATAGTTGGTTCCAGGGCATTTAATATCCACCAAGTGTAATGCCTGGACTTGGGCAATCATAAGTCGATCCCCTGGGTCCAAAATTGGGGTTCCCCCTTCCTGATCTCTAGAGGATAATTTAGCATTAAAATCCCCGACAATAATCCAGTCTAAATCTTCCCTTGAGACTCTCATGTTATGCACAACTTTCCATTGATGCATCGACCATCTAGGTTTTGAGCCCCATAAAAATTTGTGATTAAAACATGTTCAGTTGTGACATTATTTCTAAAATGTGATGTGAGAACACCCCTCCAAGCTATATGTTCTATTGCAGTCCATTCAAGAGAGTTCCAAAGAGTAACTATCCCCCCTGAGGCACCTTGGGCAGCCACTTCCATATGACCAGAACCCCTCCAAATTCTGTTAACTGTTTTACACATAAGATCTAACGACATTTTTGTCTCCTGGATAAGCAAAAAATCTGTTTTACATTTTTCTAAGAGTCTTCGAACAGCAGATTGATGGGTTCTATTATTTAAACCCCTAACATTCCATGATTGTATAATCATTGGTTACCTTGAGAGCAGTAAAAATCTATTGGCCTCACCGATCCTCCAGTGATCAGTTTGTCTCCTTGAGCTGCTATCAATTCCTTATTTGATTTTCTACCCACTCCTTGAGAGTTGCTATTTTTTGATCTCTTTTCCACATGAGTTATCCCTAAAGTTGGCCTTTCTCTATTCTTTTCTGCTATGCCCATGTTGACATCCTTAATTATTGGTTGCTCTTGGTTATGCACTATCAATGCCCCTGCACTCTCTGATTGTGGTAACTCATTGTACTCAATTACCTGCTCTATGATGGGGGAGATGAAAGAGGAGCTTGAACATGGATGTTATTATTTTCATTATTCCCATCCACTCCTTCCATGAATTGTTCTTCTTGGTCCATTAGTGTCTTAAATATCTCATACCTATTGGAGGGCTTGAGTTGGGTTTGCTCTTTACCATATTTTTTCTTTTGCCTTCTCCTTCTTTTGGGTTGTTCAAAACCATCTCCCTGTGCTTCTTTACCCTGAGAAATATTCGTTGGTTCTTTGTTGATTGTTGACTTACCCTCCTTAGGAAGATTTGACATTCCTAGAGGAGCCTCCATTTTTATGTTCATATTATTTGGGCAAGATCGGGCCAAATGCCCATATTTGTGGCAAACTCTGCATCTGAAGGGCAATGCCTCATAATCCAATTGTTGAATCCAAGATAGTCCTGCAAGTTCAAGTTCCACCTCTGTCGGTAGAGGTTGGCTAAGATCCATTTCCACACATAATCTTGCATAAACAGTTGTGTTTCCTTCTATTGTGTCTTTGGAAACACCCAAATGTCTTCCAAGGGAATTATCGATAATTTCCAATACATGCTCACTCCAAAACTCCATTGGAAGTGCATACAAATGGATCCAAACCGGGACAGCAGTGGGTTCAATTCGAGGATCAAATCCCACTCTCCAGGGTTGAACAAATAATCCTGTCGGACCATGATTCCTCTTTTCTGATTCGAAAGCCCTATTTCTATCGGCAAGTGAAGAAAAACTAACAATAAAATATCCATTGCTAATAAACCATAAAGAATACTCACCAAGAGGCTCCCAGTTTTGTCGGACCCAGGAATGCAAAAAATTTGGGGTAGGGTGAATACCCATGAATTTCTGAGATCAAATCATGATTGGCTCTATATAAAACTATTTCTTCAACCATCCTTTGCTCAATGACAATCTTTGGCCTTGATTATGACTGTGGCAAGCATCCATTAACTCGTTGAGATGTTGATCTATTTCCAGCAGTCGTAAAGAGCATTTTTAATGCAATTTTTTGTGCTTCTTCAGTCTTTGATGGAGATTTATCCTTTAACAAATCTGCAAAAGAACTATGTCTCTCTAGAAGAGGATCCGGAGGTGTCCCCATTGGACCCTCCTGGGGCAGCAATCTTGTCTTCAAATCCACAGTAACCAGAAATCTCTTCGGCTACCCAACTGATCAAAATGTAATCTTTATTAGGCAACCATTTATCCAATCATTTATTAATAAGACAAAACAATTTTAATTAATTTCTTTTCCTATCTCACATTAACTTTTTTTTTTACAAGAAAAAAATTGTAATTTTATTTCAAGAATGAAATAAAATTACACTTCTTAGGTGCCTTGGCACAAACAAAAACCTAGATAAAAGTAGATTACTGGGAGTCAAAATATAATTACAGTATGGTAGATCAGAGAGAAAAAAACCCATCTTCAAAATAGCATGGGGATAATAAGGATAAATATCCTTATATATCAATACTTAATCATCCAAATAACCTCCATGTCCAAAACCTGGATAGAAATCAATGAAAATGAAACCAATAAAAATAAAAGAAGCAATTAAAATATGCCATAAAGCTCTAATAAAATGAAATAGGGCCACAGTAAAAACCTAGAGCTAGCATAGAAACTAGGGGTATGATATGTGGGTGAAAGAAGAAACTCCATCCTTGTTCTATTTCATTTGTAATAAACCTTCTAGAACCGGTTGACCTTCTTTTGATAACTTATCTGCTTTTTGATTTAATTCCCTATAAACATGAGTAAAAAAGATATTTTCAAAAAGAGAAATTGCCTCCAACAGTTCATATCCCACCGGTCTAAGCAAATTATTTTTAATTAAGTAGATCTATTCATCCAGTTGATGACTAAAGTAGAATCTCTAAAAATTTGTAATTTTTCACATTTCTCTCCACAACACACTTCATTAGCAATCTCAACACCTAAAACTCAGCAAAATTGTTGGAACTTGTCCCAAGACCTTCTTTAAATTTGATATAGTGGGTATCCTAGAAGTACAAAATGCCTACCATTCTACTAAAAATCAATTGTCTCTGATTAACCCCATAAAAAAAAAACCCATGATCGAGATTTTTCAATGAACAAATTATCTACGTGTTGAGGTTTCTTATGTTTTCCGAGCCCTTTATTGATTGAGACCAAAGTCCTCACCTGAAATATGACCTGAAATGGGGGTATTAACTTCCCTTCAAAAATAGCTACATTACGTGCCAACCATATACCCCAACATAGAAGACATAGTAAAAAAAGAAATTGTTTTAGCTATTTTTTCAAAAACCACTGTCTTAAGCACACCTCCACTATTTTTCCTTTCCAAATATTTTGTACTCCAATTATCTATTTAGATTTTGACCAAACTTGTCAAGAAAAAGGGCATTTGATTAACAAATATGTGATGTTTTCCTCCTTCGACTTACACAACATACAAATACTTGGACCTTGTCTGCTTCTCCTTTGTAATGCTTTCCAAGTCAAAATCTTATTTCTCAAAGCTAACCACATGAAAATAATTGTCTTTTTTAGGGCAGATAATTTCCATATTTGCTTCCACCACCAAGTAGGCCCTTGATGATGAGGGTCAAAACTTGCTTTGTAACCAAGTCTAGCCATATACTAACCCCCAGATTTATTGTATGCCTAAGAAATAGTATCTGGTTCAACTCTTAGCTTGATATAACTCTTATTAAGACTATCAGTGTAAGCCTTCCACAAAACAACCTACTCATTAGAAATACCTAAGACCTACTTCCACAAAACAACCTACTCATTAGAAAGACCTAAGATCTAAGTTGCTTCCAACCTTGGGTCTAAAGACTAGAAGAATCTGATTCCCCCACCTGATGAAGAAAGTAAAAACCTTTGTCTTGTAAAGAACTTATCATAGCTTCCAACAACAAAATGTTTTATCCACAACCCAAAATAGAATCAACTCCTATTCTAACTTGTTCACCGTTGCCCATTTTCCAAGCCAAATATTTTCCAATCATATGAAATGCCTGTACTAGTGCCTTCCATTGAATGGAAATATTTTTAATGCTTTTCTGTGGACTTTTGATCCAATCCATAAAGATCACTAGACAAATATAATTTTTTCAAAAATCCTCCATAAAATTTTTGTTGCCAAAGAAGAACCAAAACGACGGATATTTTTAAGTCCCCAACCACCTTCCTCCTTTGGCCTAGCAATACTCTACCACTTAACTAAAGGAATACCTTCATGTTCCTTGTGTCCAGTCCAAAGAAATATGAAGTAGTATTTTCTTATTTTCTCTAGAACTCCTTTGGGAATGAAGAACAAGTAGTGCCAAAACATAGGAATTGCCTCAAGAACTGACTTCACAAGTGTTAATATCCCACTAATAGACAACTATCTATTACACTAATGACTTATCCTAAATTCAATATTCTCTAAAAGCCATCCCCAATCTCTCTTCCTATAAGTATTTGGCTTCAATACAAAACCCAAATACTTAAAGCCATCCTAGAAATCTTAGAAATTAAAAGAAATAAGTATGATCAAACCTTGTTTAGTCTCCTGCTGTAGACCATTAAAGCAAATTAAAAATTTATCTCCATACCAGTAGCAATACTGTAAGTGTCCAAGATTTCCTTCAACTTTCTAGCTTCCCTTAAACTGCCATTTGTGAACAACAATACATCATCAACAAATAATAAATGAGATAAATAAATGACCCCCACTTTGATCCTAGATAAGGATCCTACCCCCTTTGCATCCATAATAGCTCTACTCAATCCTTCAACAATCAACAAAAATAGTAAAAGAGATAAAGTACATCATTGTCTCAATCCTCTCAAGGGTCTAAAGAATTTGGAAATTGATCCATTGATAAGAATAATAAATTATATAGAAGAAATGTATCCCATAATCCAATTTACTACCGGATAGCTAAAACCCGCATGTAAGAGCATCAATATGAGATATAACCAGCTAGTTCTATCATAAGATTTAGATAGATCCAGTTTAAGGACCATTGTAGGAAGATTTTTAGTTTTAATAGAGTGAAGGCCCTCTTGTGCAACTCCTATGGCTTCAAAAATCTATCTACCTACTATAAACCCAAATTGCTCCTGGGAAATAACTTCAGAGAAAATCTTATTGAATCTAACAGCCAGAATCTTTGCAATGGTTTTATAGGTACAATTACACAATAAAATAGGTCTAAATTCATTAAAGGTTTTAGGCTTCTCCTTTTTGGGAATCAAAGCTAAAATGAGGAGTTAAATTCTCCCAAAACCTGACCACTCAACCTAACTTCCTCCATTACTCCGAGAAGGTCCTCCTCAACAAGATCATAGAAAACTAGGAAAAATTCCATAGGCCATCCATCAGGTCATGGAATTTTATCCTTTTTGAAAGAAGTTAGGATAACTTTCAGTTCTTTCTTTGTGACCTCATTCATAAGTAACTAATTATCCTCTATCACAAAACTGGGGAAGAAAGTAGTTAATTTTAAAATTTCTACAATATTGACTCTACCAGGTTCTTTATAGATAATTTTAAAATGTTTTACTCCCAAATATGATAACTCAGAATAACTCCTAACGAGGACCCATGGTGCATTATGCGTCTTCCAAAAAGTGTTAACCTTCTTCCTATGATTAGCAAAATTATGAAGAAACTTAGTATTTTCATCCCCTTTTTTCAACCATACAACTCTACTTTTCATTCTCCATTTAGCTTCCCTCCACTCCAAGAATTTGTTCTTCTTAATTTCTAGTTCAACCAATCTTGTTTTCTCCTCCTCTTTAAACAAACCAACCTCATTATTTTTATGAATTTATGAAATTTCCTTCTCCACCAACTTAAGATATCTATCCATACTCTCCTTTTTAACTGCAATCCAAGATGGCACAACTTATTTTAATTTTTTAAAGCAACTATAAATTGAAAACTCATTTATGACCTGGAACTTTGATCATAATTAATTAATTCTTTTTTAATCAATTGTTAAAAACCTCCTTCCTCCAACCAAATTGGATTGAGCTTAAAAGGATTGGTAGGTTTTGC
Organism: Wollemia nobilis; assembly: GCA_028583015.1. Taxonomy (NCBI): domain Eukaryota; kingdom Viridiplantae; phylum Streptophyta; class Pinopsida; order Araucariales; family Araucariaceae; genus Wollemia; species Wollemia nobilis. The sequence goes on from JAQPPZ010016361.1 coordinate 3,534,848, forward strand.
CTCTTGACTTTCTAATTGAAGTATGGGAGAATGATCTGAGCCACCTCTAGTCTCAACCCATGATCATTTTTTGTCTATTTCGTTGTATAATGACTTTGAGATCAAAAATCTGTCCAGCCTCTTTGAGATCCCAACTTCCCCAACTCTATTATTTCTCCACGTAGGCATTAATTTTATTGGTTCCAAATCAATTAAACCAACTTCTTTAATCTTATGTTTGAAGTAATTTGTAAGTCTATCAAGTCTTGTAGATTCTCCCCATACCTCACTTCTATTCATAGTAAAATTTAAGTCCCCACCAATGATAACTCTTTCATCCCTAACACACCTTTGAGAGAAAATATCATACCAGAAGACTTGCATATCTTCATAGGGACTATAACACTTAATAGCTGATAACCTCAAACCCAAGTATTTAAAAAAGAATTATGTCTATAAGCCTAAAACCATAAAGGAAGAATTAATTCAGGATACTGAGTTCTTCCAACCAATCAAAACATCCCTTGAATTTTTGGTAGCATCTAGATCCAAGAACACCCAATTCTTAAGCAATTTATTTAACCTTTCAATGACTTTTGTACTTGCCCCCATGGTTTCTTATAGAAGGATAACATTTGGATTATGAATTTCCACTAGCCTGGCTAAGAAAAGTCTTTTGGAGGGACTTCCAAGACCTCAGATATTAAGGGATAATAATATCATTTAAACATCTTAGAGGGGTTTTGTCCCACTCTAAGGACCCATTTGATAGATATTTTTTTACCCAATTGAATTTCCCTCAAAGCGTTCTCCTGTGCATGAAACAAAAAATATTTCCTACCTACTGAAGAAGTGGAATATTGCTTTATAAGGTCCAAACCCAACCCTAAACTTCCAAAAAATGCACAAGTTCTCAACTCGAATTCCCTTTTACTAGAATGTAACAATTATTTGCAAGAGGAACTCATCTCCAAACCATCCCCTGAAATAGCTACCTCCCTATAAGATTCACCAAATAGGTTAAAAAGACTTCCTCCAATAGCAAAAAAATTTGGATCACAATCCCTATTCAATGCGTTTGAGGTTGCCAACCCATTGTCGAAAATCTTAGAAAATTCCTTGTCCCTAGGACTTCTCTTTGAAGATTCATAAGGAAGTGTACAAACTTCTTTTTTACCTAAGTCCAGATTATTCTCCACATGTATTGGATAGTAATTGTCATAAGACTTAGATGATTGACCAACAAACTTAATAGTATTAGGTTCTAATCCTTTCATAGTTTTCTTTATGACTCTATCTCCTTCTCTAACAACCTGTGAAGAGTGAAATGGAGACAAAGCTAGACCCAAAATTTCTTCCTCTAGATTTTTAGTTCTAGGTTCAACAACAATATTTTTTCTTATTTGTTTCAAATCAGGGAGCACTATTGAGCTCTAAATAATAGGTATCTCTTGATTGTGTAAGCTGATTAGAAATCCCCACTAGTCATTTGTTTTCTCCTCCATAATTTTCATGTGAAATATTAAGAACATTACTTAGAAATATTCATAAACATGACAATGAACACATCTAAAAGAAATCTTCAAATAGTCCAAGAGTTGATTATGAACTGTATTCCCCATAACTATATCCATATAGTTTGGTAAGCCTTCACTGATATCCATATCAACCAAAACCCGAGCTACAGACCAAAAAACACTAGATTTAAAAGAAATATCTATATCCAAGATTTTACCTAATGAATCTCCAATCTCTTTCAAAGCTTGTTCTGACCATAACTCCATTGATAGACCTATAAGTTATACCCAAATCGAGATTCTCCTAGAAACTTCAGTCCTAGGATCAAAGCAAGTTGTCCAATCCTTCAAAGACAAAAGAGAAGACCCCTAGTACCAACAACCTCCCAAAATTTTTTTTGCATCTTCCTCAGATAAAAAAAGAAAACCTATCCATCCTTTGGTAAGTAAGTGAAAAATTGTCCCATATCCTAATTTTAGAACCCATACCTTTTGCAACCACTCATTTAGTGTATTATCAGCTATTTGATGTCCATGAAACTTTCCAATAAGGGCTTTTACTAAAAAATCCAAAACTTGTTCCATCCTCAAGTCTTCCCCAAGTACCATTATGATCTTCAACCTTCTCTTTTTAACCACTTTATGTGCCTTACACACTTTAGTAATCGAAATTTGTACTCTATGCGAATTAAAAGTTTGAACCTACCCCACTTAGGGCCTCTAAATCAAGACTTTTACCAATAAAACCTAAACCAAACAAAGTGAGTTTAGATTGTTTTGAAGCCTGCTCAAGTTTTTCTTCTCCATAAAGAAATGATTGCTTATTCATTAGACCCATCACTTGAGTAGAGTGTTCTAAGACACCTGAGAGTGAGTAGTCAATAAGAAAATTGACCTGGTTTGAGCCTTTTGACATAGACTCCCTTCTATCCACTAAATTTTGATAACCTGCAGTATTATTCTAGCCACTCAAAAAAGCCAAGGATCTCTAGTTCTTAACTTCTAAGTCTTGTCCAAAAATATGACCCTTCACCCTTGGAGTTGAAAAATGCATTGACCCTCAAAGGGGTCCTCTGAGAAGTTCAAACATTCCTCTTCATTGTCCATCAAAATAAGAAACCAATTTCCAAACTATACTACCATTTTAAAAATACCAAATAAAAATAAAAGTTAATATTTTCCTTTTGCAAACCCTAGCTTTGCTTCATGAACTTCATGATTCCAACTGACAAACTTTTTCAAACAACCATTCACATGCATAAAAATATTTTTCCCTATCAAAATAACTCCTTTCACCTTTTGCATGCTTTGAATCTACAAAGTAAGTTGCCCATCCTTCATTTTCTTCACATGAACAGATCTACACACACTTCGATTTAAAGAAATGATCATGCTTCTTGTGTCATTTTTTAAAGATATCATGCAACAACTGGATCCACCTTCATTTTATTCACATGAATATATCCGAGCACATTCTAGTTTTAGAAAATATAAATTACTGTCACTTCTTGTGTTTTTTAACTTTTCTCTATGCTTCACTTGTAAATCCTAGCTTTATTGTGTGTACTTCGAAATTCTAGCCAAAAAAATTCTTCAAACTGTTGTTCACATGCATAGAAATATTACTCCCTAGCAAAGTAAATCCTTTCACCCCTTTAATTTAATTCCTTTGTGCTTGACTTTGCAAACCCTAGCTTCATTGCATGCACTTCATGATTGCAGTCGACAAACTTCTTCCAAATAAAATGTTATGATCCTGGTGTATTTGAATTTCACTTTCACATCAAGGTTTTGGTGTAATGGTTTGTTACATTTGGTATCAGAGCGACGATTTGGGTAAAGTGGGTTTGTTTTTGCAGAGTTAGGGCATGCTTTTTAAGAAAAAAACATCACATTTTGTGGAGGCCATATTTTTTATTTATTTATTTTAGTAGTCAATTTTAGAAGGTTTTTGCTCCATTGTGTAGACATTTTTGAGTACTATAACAATAACTACTAATTTGTTAAATTATGATATGTATTGAGAAAGTTATGGCTGTTTGAAGTTGAGTTATTTTTACTGTATTTTGGCCACCCAATTTTTTTTCAAAATAAAAATAATTCGTATTAAATTTTTCCATAGTCATTTGCAAAAAATTTTGGCACTAGCATATAGATTATTTTGAGTACTATAAAAATGACTGCTCATTTGTGGATTTCTGATAAGTTTTGAGAGAGTTACAATTGTTTGAAGTTGGGTTGTTCAAGTTGTTTTTTGGCTACGCAATTTTTTTTCAAAAAGAAAAAAATTGTATTAAATTTTTAGCAGTCATTTTTAGAATATTTTTGCATCAGCATGCAAGTTATTTTGAGTACTACAAAAATGACTACTCACTTGTTAAATTATGATAAGTAATGAGGGAGTTATAGCTGTTGCAAGTTGGGCATTTGGTGCTACTTTTGGGGTTGCCGACAAAAAAGGGAAAAAACATAAGTTTCAATCCAAGTAAGCAAATCAGTTGTTGTTTGTTTTATGCTGAAGATAAAGTGCATATTTAATTGTTTTAAGAAATAAATAGATGAGATTTCAAAAATTTTAATTTTTGAGAAATTTCGATTATTTCAAAAAAAAAAAATGGAGTTGCCAACATTTTCTGGAAAAGAGGATATTGATGCTAAGGAATGGTTGAAGAAGTTAAAATCTTTATTTACTTTTGAGAGACTATGGAGACTTCATATTTATTGTTATTTGAGAGAGGAAGCTTTATCTTGGTTTGTGGGGCTTTCTAGTGATACATGGGAAGAATTTGAAGTTGCATTTTTAAGCAAATGGGCATCAAAAGAAAAAGATGAAAATGTGCATGCTACAAAAACTACACCTTGTGTGTCAAGCCCAAATAATAATTAAAATGATTTGTTTGAATGTAAAAATCCTATTTTGCAAGTTCATGGGTGCATTCAAAATAAATTAAAAAACTGTGTCCATTAACCCTAGTAGCAAATATAATTTTATCAATATGTCTTTGACTAAGAGGTTGCAAGTTTAAGCACAACAAATCAAAGACATACAACTTGAAGGAAACACTATTCAAATTTTTGAAGATTTAAAGCTCACCATGGATAAGTATGTTTTACATTCATATTTTCATGCTACTGATATGAATGATGCAAATATTTTTCTTGGTTATCCTTGGTTGCATTCATTGGGTACTATTAACATTAATGTGCAAAATAAATTCATGAAGTTATGGTATCGAAAGAAGAAGATAACATTACAAGACATTTCTTAGTGTAATTAAAAACATGTAGCTATTGCAAGGGAACATAGTGAAGAACAAGCAACAAAATATGAAACAAAATCTCAGCATGAGATCAAGAAAGAAGTAAAAGAAGGATAAAACAAATCCTAAAAGCAAGAAGGAAGAGTAAAAAAAATAGAACATCAAGTTAAGGTTGCACTATATCGACACCCACACCACCATGAGAGGCAACAATCATGGAGACAAGGCTTGAGGCAACATAAGAACAAAAAGAGATATATAAGAAACCAAAGAAGCCAAAACTTTGTATACAAGTCATAAATACAAGCAGGTATGGATGAAAAAATATGAAATATATACTTTCAACACATGACATTGATATCAATGAAGACCACCACCAATCATAGTTCCACTAGGATGGATGGATGATCGAGATTGATACCAATATTCAACATCGCTCAAAAGATCATATTATTTAGCCTCTTCTAATGTTTCGAGGATGAAACATTTGTAAGGGGGATGGAATGTTAGGTACCAAGATAAGTATTTAATATTGTATTGTATAATGGTATGAGCCATAAATTAATTATTAAGGAAGGCCACATGTCAAAATAGAAATAGGTATGTCATAGAATCATATTTGTAACCGTTGGGGAAATATTGTCATATGTAATCGCAAGGAATATTGTCATATTATTATGCACTTTGTAACTCATGGAAGGTGAACCTCCACATGTGTGATCTTGTAACTCATGGAAGGTGAACCATCACACTCTTGTATAAAGAGAGATGTACCCCCATTGTGAAAGATATCTATGATGTATTCTTGGAGAAGTCTTGGCTCATGGAGCTAGAGATCTTGTGGAGTGGCTTCCTTCCAAAAGGAGCATTGTATGGTGTTGCTCTACCTCAAGGGTATAATCAATCTTTATTTTATTGAACAATTTATTATGCAATTAATTTATTTGTGGATGCATGTTGAATATTTTGATATATTGTTGAAAGATATATGGAATGAGAAGAGAGGTTTACAACAAATTGCTCAGGAAGTTATCCTAAGAAAGGTAGTTCTACTTTGGCATAACACCTTGTGCGGAGCAAGTGTGACCATCATAATTATCAGGATATTGATAATGTGTAAGGCCTACGTAGGAATAGTATCTCGTTTAGAGTAAGAATAACCATAACCATTATCAAATAAATAATAATAAAATAAGTTAGTTCAAGGGGTAAGGGACTAACTATAAACAACTAAACTCAACTCCTTTGTATATAAGGAGAATAGCACCTTGCGGTGAGGCAAGTGTGACCCAGGTTAGTACTAGGAAGGTAATAATGGTCGTAACTAAGACGACATCTTATGGGATATAAGTGAGATGGTGACCATTAATGATTTAAGTTAGTTCTTGGGAAGGTGTAGGTAACCAGGGGAAGTACAATTGAAAGTAATTATAACTTGTGAGAATGACAAAGTTAATAATGGAGAGAGTGCAAAAGTAATATTGGGTTTTAGGAATTGAATGGGTTTAGGTTTTATAATTTTTGGGAAACTCACCTTAGCTATCCAAAACCAATAGAACCTAAGGATGGACCCAGACCTAAAGATGTGGTGTAGCAACATTTGAAGGATTTGCAATGGGCACCTCGATAATGGACTTGCAAAGTGGACCCAAATATAAGGACTTGTTTGGGAAAAATTTAGGTGGTGTAGCATGAATCCTCTCTTCCAACCATGGAGGTTTGGATCCCATTGTCAAATTGGATTGGTGATGGAACCTTGAAGGATTTTTGGGTGTCCATGTGAGGGATGCCACATGGAGTGATAGTCACCTCAATAAAACCATCGCAGAGAGGGAATGATTGAGCACCATAGTTTTCTCATGGTGTAATGTGTAAACTACAATATTTTTATGCCTAAGTATTGGCATAGAAATATTGAGCCTAGTAAAGGAATTGATATCACTTTTATCGAATGACAGAGATAGGGTTAATCCCTACACTATGGTCAAGTTATCCTACATTCGTGGAGAGTGTTAGTAAATGGAGGGACCATGTGAAGGTATCCTTTAAGCTGCATGGGTAGTGTACAAGGTCAAACCTAGAAAAATACAGGAGAGTGATCACTCTTGTCCACTTGAGAGTCTCATTTGAATTTCCAAAAGAAGCAAGTATTTTTTAATATAGTAAAAGATGGCTATTTTGGAAAGAAAAGTTAATATCCTCGTGTCAGTAAGGTCTGACTATGGAGGCTTGTCATAATGAAAATCCTATCCCTACCAACTTAGAAAATGTGAGACAGATGAGCATGGTGTTTCTAGAAAAGTGCATGTGTTCTTGGAGAGGGGGATGGATTTGGATGGAAACCATCATGTTTTTGGAGGGTAGGTTTAAAGGGAGCAAGCATAGGACGATGGGCTGGAGGAATGGGAGAGGGGGCTTTGGAGATTTTTTGGAGAAGGAATCTTTCTATCAAGAGCAATAGGTTTGGAAAAGAACTCAACTTCCCTTTGTTGTTGAATATTTCAAATTGTTTAACTATGAATTCATTTTTGAAACTTTCAACACTTTCAATTTGTATGTCTTATGGATGTTGATATCCTTTTAGATCCAATTCAACAGATTTAATTTATGCTTTAAGAGACCCCTGTTATAATATTTTTGTTGAGGCTTTTTAACGCTACTCTAAACCTGCGTCTACTTGTACTCTATTTTTTTTTGAGCCTTACTTTGAATGACGATTGATTAATAATCCATTATCCTATTTTTTGCTAAAATTTAGGCTGTTGGAATATGATGCTGACCATGTGGCATTTACAATTCAGCAAAAATGAAGTAAAACAAATATGCCCCCTATTTTGTAACTGTAGAATAAAAGAATGTGTCATTGTAGGAAGATTTCAGTTTTGTAACAACTATAGACTGTTACACTTCTTGTAACAACTTTAGAATATTTGTATTAGGGTAGAATAGGGTAAAAACATATTATTGTAACATTTTGTGAGAAGGAGAAGTTGAATGGAATAGTGAAAAATGAAAAACGCAGCTCTAGTATTTTTGCAGTCATGTTTCTAGAAAAAGTGGTTAGTAGCCTACTTTGAGAGGCTATAAATTTTTATTTATAAATCCTTTTTCTCTGAAATTTGGAAAGTTTATTGAAATTATATATCTCTCTAATATGTATAAATTTCATGTGATTATGATAAGTGGAAGGCCTTCATTTCATCTTCCAAAAACTACAATTTCTTCTTTTTTACTATGTTTTCCAGTTTTGCAATATGCTTCATTTTTATCTGTGTTTCATGTTATAATATTCATTTGGTATCAGATCTTGGTAGATTGAGTTGTTGGGTTTGAAGGTTGTGGGTTGTTCTTGAAGTTTTAATTTAAAATTTCTTGGAGAGTTCAGTTCATTGTTGCAGATTGTTGTAATGGCAAGCAACTCAAACTCACTTCCACTTCCAGAGTTTGATGGATCAAACTATGAATATTGGAGCATCAAAATGAGGACTTTGTTAAAAGGAAAACATTTGTGGAGAATTATTGATGAAGGTTACACAGAACCATCAGATTGGACTATGTTAACATCAGATGAAACTAAAGATATGAGGGAGAAAGAGAGCAAGAATTGTCTTGCTTTGTACCATTTGCAATCTGCTCTTTTTGAGAGCATTTTTCCAAGGATTGCAAATTGTGTTTCTGCAAAAGAGGCTTGGAAAGCCTTGAAATAAAATTATCAAGGAAATGATAAAGTGAAAGAGGTCAAGCTTCAGACCTTGAGAAGAGAATTTGAGAACCTTTGGCAGCAAGATAATGAAGATGTAGGAGATTATTGTGTGAGAGTAAAGGCAGTGGTAAATAAAATGTCCACTCTTGGTGAAGATGTGGAGAAACCAGTTGTAATTAAGAAAGTTCTCAGAAATTTGATAGAGAAATGGGATAATGCTGCCCTTATGCTTGAAGAATCCAAGGATTTTTCCACCATGGACCTTGACCAATTAATTGGTACTCTTACATCTCATGAAGAAAGAATTCGTAAGAGAGAAGAAAAGAAAAAGCAAGCCAGTTCTAGTGAAGAACAAGCATTTTCTATCAAAGGAAATGATGCACATGGAAGAGGACAAGGAAGAGGCTCTAGAGGAAGAGGCAGAAATGGAAGAGGAGGAAGAAGAGGCTCCTTTGGTAGAGGAAGAGGTAGAGATCAGAATTCTGAAGGTGATCATCAAGCCCATGCTTCAAGAGGAGGATCAAATGCAAGAGGAAGAGGTAGAGGTAGAGACATGAGAAATGTTCAATGTTATCATTGTAACAAATATGGCCATTTTGAGAAGGATTGTAGGCTGAAACAATCCTCTAATAGATCAGAAAATTATGGAGAGGAAGACTTCTTTGAAGATGAGACATTGTTCTACTCAAATGAAGATGGAGCGCTCCATGAAGAGCAAGCATTTCTCTCCTATGATAGACCAAAAAGTTTCACCAATGAGACATGGATCCTTGATAGTGGGTGCACAAACCACATGACTGGCAAGAAGGAGTTGTTTTCTTCTCTTGACCATTCTTATCATTCAAGTATCAAGCTTGGAGATGAGAAGAGCTTGGAGGTGGTTGCAAAAGGGGACATGGAGGTTCCTACAAAAAGAGGTAAATTGAAGGTAAAAGATATTTATTATGCACCTGATTTGAAGCATTCTTTGATGAGCATTGGGAAAATGTTAGAAAAATATTACAAATTGGTTTTTGAGGATAAAATGTGCAAGATTTATGATAAGAATAGAAGGTTGATCACAAAAGTGCAGATGACTAAGAACAAATTGTTTCCATTGAGGTTTGTTGAGCAAGGGGGAGAACTTGCTTGTGTGGGTATTGAAGATAAAAGGAGGCTATGGCATTTGAGATTTGGGCATTTGAATTTTCATAGTTTGAGGATGCTTTCACCACTTGTGTATGGTTTGCCAAAAGTAGAAGACACCAAGGAGATTTGTGAGGGGTGCGCTCTTGGTAAACAAACAAGGGGGCTATTTCCCAAAGGTGAAGCATGGAGGGCCCAATATCCACTTCAGCTGGTTCATAGTGACATTTGTGGACCAATGCCAACTCAAAGTATTGGTAAAGCTTCCTATTTTCTCACTTTCATTGATGATTTTTCAAGATATTGTTGGGTTTATTTCCTTAAGCATAAAGATGAGGCTTTTGTTTGCTTCAAATATTTTAAAGCACTTGTTGAGAATGAAAGTGGGCATACCATCAAATGTTTGAGGAGTGATAGAGGAGGTGAATTCTGTTCTAATGAATTTGAAGAGTTTTGTAGGGAGTTTGGCATCAAGAGGCAAAAGACCAGCCCCTACACACCTCAACAAAATGGGGTGGCTGAAAGAAAGAATAGGACTTTGGTGGAGATGACAAGATGTATGATGCAAACTAAAGGTTTGAGTTCATTTTATTGGGCTGAAGCAACTAGGACTGCTAATTATATTCTTAATAGAAGTCCTACTAGGAGTCTAGAGCATAGTACTCCTTATGAATGTTGGTTTGGAAAGAAGCCAAATGTACAACACTTTAGAGTTTTTGGGAGTGTTGCTTTTGTGCATGTGAATGATGAGAAGAGAAAAAAGCTTGATGCTAAGAGTGAGAAGATGATTTTCATTGGTTATAGTGAGCAATCTAAGGCCTATAGATTCTTTAATCCTCATTCTAGAAAAATTGTTGTATCTAGAGATGCAATTTTTGATGAAGGGGGAAATTGGAAGTCTCAAAAATTGTGTGTTGATGATGATGTGTTTGAAGAGATTGTTCCAAGTAGCCAAGCAAGTGTTCAGCCCAACCATGTTTCTACTAATAATTCTTTGTACAGAAGCACTTCTTTTGGGTCACCATCTCACATGGGATCCACAAGTTCATCTTCAAGTCCAAGAGCAAGCCAAGAAGAAGTTCCTACAAGCTTTTTCGCACCTCCATCACCAACTACAAATGTGAAGAGAAAGATATTGTTGAAGGATCATCCACCATCTCAAATCATTGACACCAACTTCAATAGAATATTGACAAGAGGCCAACATCAAGAAATGAACCAAGTCTTGCAAAGGCTTGAGAATTTGCACTTGTATGGAGATGAAGACAATGGAGACCCCAAAGGTGATATTGTTAATTATGCTCTTGTTTCAAAAGTTGTTGATGATTTTGAACCTTCTTGTTATGAACATGCTTCTTCTAACAAGTTGTGGATGAAGGCAATGAATGAAGAAATGCATTCTATTGAAAATAATGACACTTGGGAATTGTGTGAACTGCCCAAAGATAGAAAATGTGTTGGCTGCAAATGGGTCTACAAGATCAAAAGGCACAATGATGGTTCCATTGAGAGATACAAGGCTAGATTGGTTGCCAAAGGCTTTACACAAAATTTTGGCATAGACTATGAGGAGACTTTTTCTCCCGTAGCAAGGCAAGAGACAGTGAGAATGGTGCTCTCTTTGGCTGCTCACAAAGGCTGGAGTGTGCACCACATGGATGTAAAAAGTGCTTTCCTCAATGGGTATCTTGATGAAGAGGTGTATGTGACACAACCTCAAGGTTTTCAGGTCCATGGCAAAGAATATCAGGTCTATAGATTGAAGAAGGCTTTGTATGGGTTGAAGCAAGCTCCAAGAGCTTGGTACCAAAGAATTCATGAATACTTCCAAAGGTGTGGCTTTCAAAGAAGCAAGAGTGAGCCTACATTGTACTACAAGACACAAGGTAATGACATTCTCATTGTGTGCTTGTATGTTGATGATTTGTTGTTTATGGGAAGTAGTCCTTCAATGAATGATGATTTTAAGGAGGACATGAAAAGAGAATTTGATATGACTGATCTTGGTTTGATGAGTTACTTTCTAGGCATGGAAGTACATCAAACTAGTAATGAGATTTTTCTTTGTCAAACAAAGTATGCAAAGGACATGTTGAAGAAGTTTGGTATGATTGATTGCAAGCCTGTAGCTACTCCAATTGCACATGGAGAGCTTTTGTGTTTGGATGATGGGGCTGATCATGCAAACAAAACTGAATATAGAAGCATTATTGGGAGTTTAATGTTTCTTTGCAATACTAGGCCTGATATTTGTTATGCAATATCACTTTGTTCAAGGTACATGGCTGATCCTTCTACATTGCATTTGAAGGCAGCCAAGAGAATACTGAGGTATGTGCAAGGCACAATTGATTTTGGCATTCATTACTCCTCATATCAGAATTTGAAGTTGATTGGTTTCAGTGATAGTGATTGGGGAAGTAATCTTGATGACCGGAAGTCCACTAGTGGAAATTGTTTCTCCCTTGGTTCAGGATTGATTACTTGGAGTTCCAAAAAATAAGCTACTATTGCATTGTCTTCTACAGAAGCTGAATACATTGCACTCACATCAGCAAGTGCACAAGCCTTGTGGCTTAGGAAAGTTCTTGGAGAGATTGGGGAGAAGCAAGGAACTCCTACTACACTTTTTTGTGACAACACAAGTGCCATTAAGTTGGCACAAAATCCTATCCACCATGTCCGGTCAAAACACTTTGACATCAAGTACCATTTCATCAGGGATGTGGTGGAGAAGAAGATGATCAAACTGAGCTATTGTAACACCAAAGACCAAATTGCAGACATATTCACAAAACCAGTTGCAAAGACTCAATTTTTGATGCTGAGAGACCTGATTGTTGGCCCTCTCAACATCAAGGGGGAGAATGTTGGAATATGATGCTGACCATGTGGCATTTCCAAGTCAGAAAAAATGAAGTAAAACAAATATGCCCCCTATTTTGTAACTGTAGAATAAAAGAATGTGTCATTGTAGGAAGATTTCAGTTTTGTAACAACTATAGATTGTTACACTTCTTGTAACAACTTTAGAATATTTGTATTAGGGTAGAATAGGGTAAAAACATATTATTGTAACATTTTGTGGGAAGGAGAAGTTGAATGGAATAGTGAAAAATGAAAAACGTAGCTCTTGCAGTCTTGTTTCTGGAAAAAGTGGTTAGTAGCCTACTTTGAGAGGCTATAACTTTTGATTTATAAATCCTTTTCCTCTGAATTTTGGATAGTTTATTGAAATTATATAGCTCTCTAAGATGTATAAATTTCACGTGATTCTGATAAGTGGAAGGCCTTCATTTCATCTTCCAAAACTGCAATTTCTTCTTTTTTACTGTGTTTTCCAGTTTTGCAATATGCTTCATTTTTCTCTGTGTTTCATGTTATAATATTCATAGGCTCTATAGCATTGCCTAATTCATTGGTTCATATTCTCTATTATAAATGCTTGAAATCAATAGCCTTCTTCACCCAATTTTGTTTGCTTCTAACAGGCGAAGTCATCGATTTTTGTTGTGTTGTAGAGCATGGATTGTTGAGTTTCCCTTTTAAATATGTCTTCTTAGGGATTTGTAAGGTAAATCAATGTTATGCTATTGTTTTGAGAGGTACTCAACACTCGTTGGATGCCCATTTTTGTGTGTTTAACTAGATTAAAACTGCTCCTAAAAACCCATGTTTTTCTCTATTTGGCATAATCACTAAAATATTTATTGTAAAGGAGGTTTAAACCAAGTTATACCTTTTGAATAACTTCCTCCAGGGTGTGTAAGAGTTGTGTTAATATTTTTACAGCTTTAAAGGGATCCTTTCGATTCCCTATGGACATCACCTGAGCCACCAACACACTTTATTTCGTATTTGGTGCACTTAGGTGGAAGGCCTTAGTAGCCTTCCACAAGCATTATCCCACATAGAATATGCTCAGGTTGGCAAAGAGTTTAAAGGGAGCTTGGCTCCCATAACCCGTCGACCACCAAGTGGTGGTTGGTGGACCAAGCCACTTGGTGGTTGCCTAACATCATATGTGGCACATGTGGATGACACTTGGCACCCCTTTGTTTGTTTGACTCATCTCTTGTCATTGCTTATCGACCTTCATGGGTTTGGTTGGTTGCTAGGCAGATTTCTTTTTGTGGGCTATCTATGGATTTATCCCACACGTATGGCATGGTGTGATAAATCCATTTTAAAATGTGCTAAACACCTAATGTCTAATAGCCAAGTGCCTAGGCACTTGGCTCAACGTCCCCCTCACCTTTGACCTACTTGCAACACTGGTTCCTTGAATCACTTGACACATGGAGTGTCATGAGTCGGTTGCCTTTCAAGGTTTGGCTTGCTTGGTATTAGCAGTAGTTATCTAGGGTATTTAGAAAACATCTTTTGTTTTTATATTTGTTGTAATATAAGTCCCACATGCTTCCTATGGAAGCATGTGTATGCCTGAAATGGGGGAAGCCTCCCCTTTTAGCCTGACCACCAGGTTGTAGTCAGGGTAGTTATGGGGCTAGAGCATCGATTGTTGGATGCTATTGTTTGACTTGTTAACTAAGGTTAGAGTGTCAGTTGGTTGGCACTAAGGTTAGTTTGACCAAGTCAAAAGTTTTTTATTGGATTGGTTTGTGCTTTGACTCTAAACAACCCTTTTTATAATCAAATCAAATATTTTTTTTGGAGGTTGATATTTTGCTAAAATCACCTTCTTTTGATAAATTAACCTCTTGCTTGGAGGTTGGAAAATAATTGTTTTGCTAAAACAAATAACTTTTATGGAGAAGAAATTGATAGAGCAAATTTGGGTTTTATATAGGGCAAAACCTAAGCAAGAATAGGGAGTAATTTTGGGTTTTGATATAGGGCAAAACTTGAGCAAGATTAGAGAGCAATTTTGGGTGTTATAGAGCAAACCTTGAATGTTAACTATAGGGAAATTGTGTGGAAATTGGAGGGACTATAGATATCATTTATGGTGGTCAAGTTGATTGTGTTACATGGTCAATGTCGTGGAGAAATTGAGTGATTGTTTGGGATTAATTTTGTGGAGAAATTGAGTGTTTTTTTGGGATCAATTTCACGGAGAAATTGAGTGATTGTTATAGTTTGGATAGGAACTTCTTGCATAGGCTTCAGTATGAACGTGCTAGAAGTGGTTCGAGATATTTCTAATTCTATTTTGAAATTCACTTAAGTGGTTTTCTATTTTTAAGTTCACTTAAGTGATTTTATTTTGTAATTCACTTAAGTGATTCTGTTTTGAAATTCACTTAAGTGATTTTCTATTTTAAAGTTCATTTAAGTGATTCTATTTTATAATTCACTTAAGTGATTCTATTTTGTAATTCACTTAAGTGATTTTCTATTTTTAACCTTATATCTCAAGATGAGATGAGATCTAATCTTCGGGTTAGAGAGATTAGGGTTACCTTTTTCAAGGATAAGTGGATAAGGTCAAGAGGGTTTTACAAAGAAAAAAAGAGAAGGAGAACAAATTGTTGAAGGAAAACTACAAGCTTAGGAGGAGAAGAATAGTGAAATTGCTGGCTAGAAAAGCAACAAAAGAGCAGAAGTGTTCTACTGTAGTTGTAGTCTCCTTTATTTGTAATATTTTAGGTTCAAAAATATATTTAACTTTTACTGTTCACATTGTTTATTTTTCTAGCCATTTGTATGATTGTTGCATGTTTGAATAAATTATTCTTAGATCTGATTTATTTTAAAATAATATAGGACAATAGTTATCTAGGGCTAAAAATTTACATGGTATTAGAGCTAGGTTCTGTGATTGAGATCCTCAAGGGTTTACATCAGTAGATCACTGCTGAATATTTAAAAAAAAGAAAAAAATGGCAGTTAGAGGGTTTCATAATTTTTTTACTTAAAGGAATAAGCTTATTTGCAAGATTTTTTTGAGTTATTCATATCAAATCTAATTTTTTTTACAATAGATCTCATAAATGGTAGCAGCTAGCCTCAAATTTGAGGATATATTAGAAGGTGCCTCCAATTTCTTGCCCTGGAAAGTTAGGGTAATGTTCTTATTGGAAGAGAATGATCTCTGGGATATTTTAAAGGATGATGTGACTTTGCCTACAAATTCGCAATAATTGGCAGCTCACAAAAAGAAGGAAGTGAAGGCCAAGTGGATGATATTGGATGCAGTGAAGGATCACCTGATTCCTCACATATCCAAGAAGACTAAGGCAAAGGAGATGTTTGATGCCCTGGTTATCCTCTGTCAGAGTGAGAACATAAACATGAAGATGATATTGCGAAACAAATTCAGATCTATGGAGATGACCATATTTGACACTGTTACCAATTACCTGATGAAGATCACGTAGATTTGTGATCAGTTGGCAGTAGTTGGGGAGATGATTGAAGACATAGGGTTGGTGAACGTGGAACTTAATGGTTTCTTAGCTTCATGGAAACCATTTTTCAAAGGCATTTATGCTCGTGATAACCTTCCCAAATTTAAGAAACTGTGGGATGATTTCATCCAGGAGGAGACTCGGATGGAGTCAAAGACCAGCAAGAAATGTGGTGATGATAACCTAGCTCTTTTTGGGTAAACCAAGAAGGGCAAAGGTAAAGGACCCAACAAGGGTAAGGTAAATAATGAGGAGTCAACCTCACAGTTAGGGAATAAGGACTTGAGAAATATCAAGTACTTCATTTGTCATAAGCATGGTCATTATGCATCATAGTGTCCAGACAAGAAGGGCAAAGGGAAGCAATATCAGATGCAGGTAGCAACCTCTATAAAAACTCAAATGAGTTTTCTACCAAATTTGAGAAGGATTTCTCATTGGTCTCTTGCCTTTCTACCAACACGATTATAATAAATGCTTGGTATATGGATAGTGGGGCATCTCGACACATGACATCAACCCGATAATGTTTTAGTAGTCTACAAGAGCAAGAATTAGGGGTTCAAGTTGAATATGGTGATGATACCAAATATCCAATTATAGGAATTGGTACCATTCCTTTTCAACTCCAGTCAGGGAACTCTTTAGACTTTGATGATGTTTTGTTTGTTCCAGGTCTCAGGAAGAACTTGCTTTCAGTTTCGGTTATGGAGGATAAGGGTTATGCAGTGGAGTTCAAGAACCAACATGTCCTTATTAGACCAAAATAATCTAGCCCAAAAATAACACAAGTGATAGGGGTTAGAGAAGGCAGTATATACAGGTTGCAGGGTGAACCTATTCGAGCCCTAGTTCATAGCAATAACAACTTGTGTGAGTTATGGCACAAGAGGATGGGACACCTACATCATAGAGCATTACCTATTCTAAGGGAGATAGTAACATGTCTTTCAAATTTCAGCATTGAGAAACATGAAGTATGCAAAGGGTGCATGCTTGGCAAGCATACCAAGACTGTTTTTCCAAATAACGAGCATAGGTCTAAGAAGATACTAGATATAGTACATTCAGTTGTTTGTGGACCGATGTTAATAGCATCAATTTCAAGTAGCATGTACTATGTTTCCTTTATTGATGATTTCTCTCGCAAGACATGTATCTACTTCTTAAATACCAAGGATGATGTCTTTAACAGGTTTCAGGAGTTCAAAGCTCTAGCTGAGAACCAGATAGAGAAGGAGATCAAGATCTTGAGATCAGATAATGGGGGTGAATATACCTCCAAGGAGTTCAATGGTTTCTGCAAGCAGGCAGGAATCAAGAGGGAGTTGACTATTCCATACAACCCATAGTAGAATGGGGTTGCAGAGTGAAAGAATCGATCCATCATAGGGGTTGCTAGGGCCATGATTCATGACCAGGGCTTGTCGATGTTTCTTTGGGCAAAAGCATGCAACACAGTAGTCTATATCCAGAACATATATCCTCACAGGATCTTAGAGGACAAGACACCAGAGGAGAAATTCACTGGTGTGAAACTAGAGGTGAGTCATTTTCGCATATTTGGATGTCCAGTTTATATCCATGTTTCGATAGAGAAGAGGACCAAGTTGGAGCCCTCCAATAAGAAGGGTTTATTTGTAGGATATAATGAGACTTCAAAAGCTTACAAGGTTTATATTCCAGAGAAGAGGAAGATAGTAGTGAGCAGGGATGTAAATTTTGAGGAGGATGTTGCATCCAAGAAGTCCCATGAGCCTATTCCAATGATAGAGAATGAGGAGCAAGAAGCTCCGAAGGTTGATCCAAGGTCACCAAAGACATCAGTGGTTTCTAGTTTAGAACAATAACCTTCAGGTGAGAAGGTGGAGATATTAGCCCCTTCTAGTTCTATTAAGAGACCTCAATGGCTTACACAGACATTGAGGGATGTTGAGGAGTATGTGAAGGCTCCTAACAACATGATTAGGGAGAGTAGATATCCAAGGAAGTTTTCAAGATACATGGAATTTATGAGTAACATCATAAATTCAGAGCCTACCAATTTTTAGGATGCAATAGACCAACAGGTTTGGCGGGATGCCATGGTGGAGGAGTACACCTCCATCATGAAGAATTATGTTTGGGAAATAGTGTCAATATTGTAGGGGAACTCAATTGTGAGTTACAAGTGGCTCTACAAAATTAAGCATGCTGTAGATGACAACATCGAGAAGTTCAAGGTAAGGTTTATGGTGAGAGGGTTCTCCCAGAAAGAGGGAGTGGACTATAAGGAGACTTTTGCTCCAGTCACCAGATACACTTCCATTAGAGCAAATATATCTTTAGCTTCATCTATGGGATGGTGGATTCATCAAATAGATGTGACAATAACTTTCCTTAATAGGATCATTGAGGAAGAAGTATACATAGAGCAGCCTCAGGGCTTTGAGGTAAATGGGAAGGAGTCCCATGTTTGTAGGATGAAGAAAGCCTTATATGGACTCAAACAGGCATCGAGAGCATGGTATTCTATGATAGATGGATACTTGCAAAGTGTGGGCTTCGTAAAAAGTAATGTAGATCCTAATCTATATTACATATTTATTGGGATTGATCTACTCATTTTGGTGCTATATGTAGATGACTTGTTTCTTATAGGTGCAGAGAAGCTCATTGCAGGGTGCAAAGAAGATATGACAACTAAGTTTGAGATGAAGGACATTGGCATGATGCATTACTTCTTGGGTTTGGAGGTTTCGTAGAAACTAGGGGAGATATTCCTTGGGTAATCCTGAAGAGGTTTCGGATGGAGGACTAAAAACCTATGGCCACACCCATGATCACTAATATGAAGAAGGTGACAAATTTAGATTCAAAATTGGTGGACCCTACGTTGTACAGGCAACTGATAGGATCCTTGATGTATTTAATCAACACTCGACCAAATCTATGTTTTGTAGTGAACACCTTGAGTCAGTTCATGTTGAAGCCAAGGCAGGAGCATTGGTTAGCAGCAAAACATGTGCTCAAATACTTAAGGGGCACAATGGAGTATGGTCTAAGATATCTTAGAGATGGTGAAGTGAGGTTGCAGGGGTATACATACTCATATTGGGCAAGAAATATAGAAGATAGGAAGAGCACCTCAAGGTGCTACTTTAGCTTGGTATCAGACATGATATGTTGGTTCAACAGGAAGCAGACTTCTGTTGTACTTAACTCAATAGATACTGAATACATGGCAGCCAGTATTGCTAGTTGTGAGGTCATCTAGATTCGTAAGTTGCTTACATTATTGATTGATCAGGAATTAGATTCCACGATGATATACTGTGATAATTAGAGTTGTATCAAACTCTCTGAGAATCCAATATTTCATGACAAGTCCAAATACATAGACATCAAATACCACTTCATACGAGACATGATTCAGAAGGGAGCCGTAAAGCTCTAGTATATTCCCACAGATCAACATGTAGTTGATATTTTGACCAAGCCCTTAGTGAAAGGGAAGTTTTAAGCATTCAAAAATAAACGTGGATTGGTATAGAATTCCTTCCTCGCTAAGAGGGAGTGTTGAGAAATGTAGCTCGGACATGAACTTCTTATGAATGTGCTAGAAGTGATTTGAGATATTTCTAATTCTATTTTGAAATTCACTTAAGTGGTTTTCTATTTTTAAGTTTATTTAAGTGATTCTATTTTGTAATTCACTTAAGTGATTCTATTTTGAAATTCACTTAAGTGATTTTCTATTTTTAAGTTCACTTAAGTGATTCTATTTTGTAATTCACTTAAGTGATTCTATTTTGTAATTCACTTAAGTGATTTTTTATTTTTAACCTTACATCTCAAGATGAGATGAGATCTAATATTAGGGTTAGAGAGATTAGGGTTACCTTTTTCAAGGATAAAAGGAGAAGGTCAAGAGTGTTTTACACATAGAAAATAAGAGAAGGAGAACATATTGTTGAAGGAAAACTACAAGCTTAGGAGGAGAAGAATAGTGAAATTACTGGCTAGAAAAGCAACAAGAGAGCATAAGTGTTCTATTGTAGTTGTAGCCTCTTTTATTTATAATATTTTAGGTTTAGAAATATATTTAACTTTTGTTGTTCACGATGTTTATTTTTCTAGCCATCTGTGTCACTGTTGCATGATTGAATAACTTATTATCAGATCTAATTTATTTTAAAATAACATAGGACAATAGTTATCTAGGGCTGGAAAATTTACACAATTTTGTGGAGAAATTGAGTGGTTGTTTGGGATCAATTTCGTGGAGAAATTGAATGTTTGTTTGGGATCAATTTCATGGAGAAATTGAGTGATTGTTATGGGATCAATTTTGTGGAGAAATTGAGTGATTGTTTGGGGATCAATTTCATGGAGAAATTGAGTGATTGTTTGGGATCAATTTCATGGAGAAATTGAATGATAACCTAGGATCAATTTTGTGGAAATTTTGATTAGAACTTAGGTTTATAGTTTTTGATTAAATGAAAGGTTATCTATTGATTTTAAACCTTGATCAAATGAAAGGTTATTTATTGATTAAATGAAAGGATAATTATTTGATTTTAAACCTTGATTAAATGAAAGGGTATTTATGGATTAATTTAAAGGAATTAATTGTAGAACTTGATTATATTTTTAAGAGTGGTTAAAAGTGTATTTCATTTGGGTTAAATAAGTTAGAAATACATTAGTGGATAATGTATTTTATTTTGATTAAATGAGTTTGAAATATATTAGTGGATGGTGTATTTCCTTTGGGATTAAATGAGTTAGAAATACATTAGTGGATAATGTATTTCATTTGGAAAAAGAGTTAGGAATATATTAGTGGATAATATATTTAATTTGTTAGAAATATGTTAGTGGATAATATATTTCATTTGTTAGAAATGTGTTAGTGGATAACATATTTCATTTGTTAGAAATATGTTAGTGGACAATATATTTCATTTGTTAGAAATAGTGGATAATGTATTTCATTTGTTAGAAATATGTTAGTGGATAATGTATTTCATTTGTTAGAAATATGTTAGTGGATAATATATTTTATTTGTTAGAAATATGTTAGTGGATAATGTATTTTTTTGGGAAAAGAAGAATGAATGTGGAATTCATTTGAGGGAATTATGGGGTTCCCTCATTGTTTTGTAATATGAATTAAAGGAACTATTCATGTATTTGGGGCATAAGAATCATGGGATTCTTATTTGGATGATGATGTTTTGGAAAAGAAGAATGAATGTGGAATTCATTCGAGGGAATTATGGGGTTCCCTCATTGTTTTGTAATATGAATTAAAGAAACTATTCATGTATTGGGGACATAAGAATCATGGGATTCTTATTTGGATGATGATGTTTTGGAAAAAGAAGAATGAATATGGAATTAATTCAAGGGAATTATGGGGTTCCCTCATTGTTTTGTAATATGAATTAAAGGAACTATTCATGTATTGGGGACATAAGAATCATGGGATTCTTATGTATTTATTTTGATGATGATGTTGAAAAAAAAAGAATGAATGTGGAATTCATTCGAGGGAATTATGGGGTTTCCTTGTTAATTTGTATTAATGTATTGGGGGCATAAGAACTATGGGGTTCTTATGTACTTATATTGGTATTGATGTTATGGGAAAAAAGAATTATGGGATTACTTTTATATAGATGTTGGAGACAACTAAACTTATGAACTAAAAAAGGATGTTTTTGAGGCTATGTTTTTTTGTAAGAGTTTTCCAAGATATATGATGTGTTATGTGTGTATCAAATATCTTCATCTTTTAATATTACATTTGATAAATATTAGATGAATAGAAAATGACATCTATTAATATTTGTGTTTATGAATTAGAATATTTGAAAGAGGTTGAGAGAGATGAGATGGATAGCCTATTTGCAATACACTTAGTGCACTTACTTAGATGGACTTATGTTTGGTGTAGAGATGGGCGTACCCTTTTGATAGATTAAAAGGGATAAGTTAACTCATCATGGAGATGAGATAGCTTATTTGCATTATGCTTAGTGCACCTACATAAATAGACTTATGTATGGTGTAGGGATGGGCGTACCTCTTTTGACAAAAAGGGGATAAGTTGGCTCATCGTGAAGATGATACAAACAACTTAATCATAGGGCTTGACATCAATAGACACCTGCATAGAATTACTTATGCAAGGTAGAAATATGTAGATCCCTAACGAGTGTAAAAAAAATCTCTCTCTCTCGAGTGGGTTAGTTTTTCGGGTCGTTACACAACATACTTCTCATAATTGAGATGAAGGGTCTTGTTCTCATTCACTTTCTATCCCTTCATAATTTCACTGATGTTCTCACACTTTTGTAAAAATGCCTGGCCATACTAGTTGTCATAGATGATGGAGTTATTAGGAGAGAGTCTCTAGATGACATGCAATGTGTCACTATTATAATGAGAAACCACCTTATTTTTTGAATCTCTTATCTCTCTCGAACAAGTATACTCTATCGAGTATCCACTTTACTACATAAACACACTTTGGTAGCTTAGTTCAGATACCCATTTTTGATAGCCTTGACTTCATGGTATTCTCCATAGCATCCAAATAGTCTAGGTTATTTTGATAATTACTTCTATGTTGGGAGACATTTTTATTTTTTGTAGATATCTAAGAAATATTTGATATCATCTCCTAGGTCTATCATTAATGTATCATTAATAATGGGGATAGTACTAGTAATTTGGCTTTTACTCATTTTGTGTCTATGAGAAGAATGCACTAGATGATGATATTTAGAGCACAAGACACTAGACAAAGACTTCAAACACTCATTGAATTTAAAATAAAATATTACACCTATATATAAATCCTTTAGCATTGGTAAATTAAATGCATGGTCATATCAACTTGAATTCACATGGTCTGAAGTAACTTTGATTTACTAAAATGTGGGTCAGCTACATAAGAAATCATGCATTATCTCCACACTAAATCTTGTCATGACATGGGTATTTAATGTAGAGTAAGGCAATTACCATAAAAATCAACATGGGTTAATGACATGTCATTAAGGTGTACAACTAGATGGTTTTGATCAATCATGATCTCCTATGTATTTATGAGGTATGAGTAGGAGATAAATAAAGGTCAACTCATTTGGAAAATTTCATTCTTTCCTCCTCCACATGAATGGAAGACAACAACCTTAAGGCATAAGTTTGGGCTTTGTGAGTGCACAAGATCGATGATTTGAAATCTTAGAATGGGTAGAATAGTACTTAGCTTTTTCCACCTATGTATGTACAAACTACCTTTTACAAAATGTTGAATGACTTGGGGTGAAGTCATAAAATAGAAAAAACAAAGACAAGGTGGAGTCCATTATAATTTTTTTATAATAGGTAGAATATTGTAACATTTTGGTGACTCATTAGGGAAAACATAGTAATGTTTGAACTTAGTCTTTGGTTTTAAGAACCTACAAGTCATCTCTTCCTAAAAATATAAAAATGAAAGATTCAACCATTTAATGAACTAGGTTTAGCAATATTGTATTAACCCTAATGCTTGACTTTTTATTTTTTCTTGACTACTCGATTTTTAAATTTTTGCACATTATTTAAGATTCAACTTTCTCTACTGCCAACCAAGTGTCTATACCTTTAGTAGAGATTATGATAGCTCTATTTTTTTTTAGATTTATTTCCAAAGGATGCAAATATTGATATACCCTCAAAATATCTAGGGAAGAATTAGTCAAACAAATTGGGTAAAATAACACCATGAACATATTCACATCATGGGTATTTAACGAATCTTCATATTTTCTTCTAAGAGATTGACAACCTAGATAAATAGAGTACTAAAGACTAAAATAAAAAATATTCAAATTTCACAAAACCATGAATAAGTCATGAAAATACCACTTATTCTTTCGGGGTTTACAATTTACAAGAAACAAACTACATAACTATGAGGGAATTCAAAAGAAAATAAAATCAAAAGTATAAACTCAAAATATATGTATAACCAGAAGGTGTATTGTTACTTAAAGTAATATTTGAGGTGTTGGCTATTCACAAGTAAGTCCAAAGGAATCCATTCTAAATTATGTAACCAAAAAGTGTTTGGGGATACCTTTTTAGCAACTTGATAAAGACTTAACCAAAGATAATAAAACTTACCATTTTTTACTTTGAGTTCTCTAGATTTAACCCTTAGTAAGACTAAGTCCCCTTTTTTAAATTTTCTAACCAAAGCTTTTTTATCAAATCAATTCTTAACTTGTTCTTGGCTATGTGTAAAGTTTTCTCTAGCATTTTCCCTATCTTCTTCTACCTTTAGAAGTAGAAAATTTGTTGTTGAATTTTATATAGTCCTTCTATTTGGGTATAAATAACCATTTTTAATGAAGGCAAGGTGATTTGGATAGGAAAGACGACTTATTTTCCATACACCAATATATATGGTGAATTTCCAATAACTAATTTGGGCATTATTCTATCTTCCCATAGCGCATGTAATATTACCTTATGCCATGTTTTAGAATTTCCCTCAACCATTCTTTTGATAATCATTACCAAGTTTTTATTGGAAGAGTCAACCACACCATTGCCTTGCAGATAATAATTGGTTGAATACTTTACTATGATGATTTTTTTTGGTAAATTCAATTAGCTTAGTTGAGTGAAAATATGATGCATTATCGAATACCAAAGAATGAGATATATCAAATCTTGTGATGATGTCTTGTTCAATAAATTTAATTATAGCTTCTATAGACATAATTTTTATCAAGATAGATTCAATCCAATGGGTGTAGTAATCCATAGCTATTAATATGTATTTGTGCCTTTTATGGAAGGGGTGTTTGTTTAAATTATGAAATCTAAGCCCCATTACTTGTAAGGAGCATCAATAAATACTGGTTTCAATGGATGATGGCTTCTAAAAAATGACCTATGTATATTTAGCAAGAATAACATATTCATACCAATTTATAGTAGTCATTAAACATATTAGGCTAGTAATATCTTGCTTGCAAAATCTTATATGTAGTAGTAATGGTTGAGAAATATCCTCCAACTGGTCATGAATATAATTCTAATACTTTCTCAACATCTTATTTTTCTAGACATCTTAGAAGTATCCCATAAAAATTATTTTTTTATAAACCCCCAAGTATATAGTATATTTTTAAGTTTGTGATACGAGATTTTTTTTTCTAGCATCAAGTTCATAAGGTGGATAGCCTTTAGTAAAAAAATAAACTAGATTTTGGTACCAAGAACCCTCAAGGATGCTTGTAAATATATTTTGAGTAGACATTCCTCGTTTTTCATAATTCCTCTTCAAATTTTGTTTCTTCAAGCTTTAGTAAGAGATTTGCATCTCCAACTCTAGGATTGAATCTTGATTTAGAAGGGTTCATTTCATGACTAATATTTTTAATAGCTAGTTTGGTCAATCCCATGCCACAAATAAATTTGGTAGGCTAAATGTCAAGATCGTATTCTTATACTACAACCATCTATTTTCCTCTTCTTTCTCCCAACTTATTCTATGTAAATAGTAACCTTACAACTAGGTGTGAGTCACATGTAAAAAATTTAATCAAGGCATTTATCCTGAATTTCATTAATGCCTTGACTAAAGCATAAGCCTACTTGCCCATAGAGGAGTAAATTAATTTTGTGCTATTTAGAGTAGAACTTATAAAATAAATAGGGTATTACTTTCCTTTATTAGCTCTTTATGTCAATACTATGAAAATAGAATATTTTTGAAGAAACCGAGTAAATTTAAAATTCTTTATTGTAATACGGCCTACCTAAAACTAGAGAAGAGACAACATCTTTGATTTTTTGAAAATTTTGATGTGTCTCATCTCTAACGACCCAAAAATCAAGAAACAAAACACACAAAAGAGAGATTTTTTTTGACTAAGGAGAGGGATTCATAAACCCCTAACCAACCTTAGATTGACTTAATGTTTAACAACCCCTAATTTTCTTAAGAACTATACCACACAAGATTCCCCTCACGCAAGTCGCTTCTACGTAGGCATATATTATGTTAGGCACATAAGTCCATCAATATCATCATTCTTGATGAGATAGACTTACCACCTTCAATAATTAGAAGGTATACACACATCTCCATATTCCACACAAGACATTATGTGTGGGTATGCTACATATAGTATGAGTTAAACTATCAATATTATCCTTTTACAAGCTATTTGTTGTGGTGATTTTTTGTGTCCTTAAATATTTGGGGTTGTCACGCCACAAGAAAATCACTGGTTCACAAACAACACTATGGACTCTGGTGGATCCACCTCTTTAACTCGGGAAAATATTATCACAAAGACTCTAGACAGATCGAGTAAGGTAAGGACACCCTGGAGGTGAGCCTATAATACTTCTCATATGCTCATGCTCATCCAGATTAACAAAAACAAAGTAAAACTGCAATATTAAAAATGACCAAGCTTTAGAGTAACTCCCAGCTAATGCTTCAAGTTGTAGACCGGTGCCTTATCCATTGGGTAATTGTAGCCAGACTTAAAGGATGATGAAGAAAGAAGGAGAGAGGAGATAAAACTGAGCCAATCACATCCATTCAAATAATGTAATAGAGATGATTAAACATACCAACGAAAGAAGATGCCACTTATACATTCAAATAATGTAACATATAAATGGGACAACAAGAAAAACTGCACATAAAATTACTAAAAGGAGGAAGCAGGATAACATTGATCAATAGATCATTACAATGGAGTCTAGTTAGTGTAACCAGATCTCACTAAGCAAGTACAAACAAATCCTCCATTCAAATAATGTAACAGAGAACTGCAACTCTTCATTCAAATGATGTAACAAAGGGCCTCCTAAATTTCGATCTCAATCACTAGAAATGATCTCAACAAACTAGACACCTCCTCAACAAAACCTACACAGTGATAGGGAAGAAAATGGGGTGACTAAACAAGACACAAAAGAAAATACAACTGACAAGGATGACACTCTAGTATACCTCTTACAAAATTACTGCACAAAAACTTGATGATCAAAGTTATTGTAGCCACTCTCTCATATAGCCTGTAGATTGGTTCTCATTCAAAGCTTGATGATGGCCCATAATTACCAAAACTACAACTACTCCGATAATGGCTCATAACTACAACTGTTACTAAAAATTGGGTGATGGCCCATAAAAACTATAACTACCTCCAAAATTGATCCACCATATTGCTTGCATTAAATGGTTCTCATTCATGGCCTAGTAGTGGTCTCCATTAATAAAAACATCTCCATTTATCTCAAAAATGATCCAAAAATGACTTTAGAAAATTAACTTTCAATTGCTGAAACTTGGTCGCAAAAATGAAGTTGGTTATAATTTTTAATCATTTTTCCATTTTTTATAAGGTTTTAACTTTAGCCAATTTTAATTTTTATTATCAAAATTTAAATAATAATAATAAACTATTATTATCAATAAATAATAATAATATTATTATATTATTAATTAAATACATATTTATTTATTAAATATAATATATAATATAAAATATATATATTATATAAAAAAAAAAATAATTTATCGAATTTAGACCTCTATATCAATTTTTTTATATTTATATATATATATATATATATATATATATATATATATATAATATAAAATATAATATAATTATAATATATAAAATTAAACATTTAAATAAATATAAATTTAATTAAATAATCAAATTTAATTAAATTCTAATTAAATATATAATCAAACTTTATTAAAAAAAATATTTAATTAAATATTTAAGACCCTAGAGGTCAAAATAATTAATTAAATTTTATTAAAGTCCAAAATGATGACAAAGACCAAAACGATGACCTCACTTCGGTGACACAAAATTTTCAAAGACACTTTTAGAAGGCGAGACATACCAAGAAAAGATCCAAGGACCCAAAAATTTATTGAACGAAGACAGACCAAGGCAAATTGAGCGGACTCACAAGACACCAAAATTTTTGAAAATTGGGGGTAAAACAAGTTGGATTTTGAGGATCCAACACAGGCTTCGACTGGGACAGGTGATGAAAAAGACTTTTGGGCAATGAATCACCTGAGAACTCTAGAATCTCCAGCAGACCAAAAAGATAAAACTTGCCTAATCACCTACAGAAAACACCTTAGTCACCTACAAGAACTCCTTAATCACCTAAAACACCTTAATCACCTATAGAAACTCCTTAATCACCTAAAAGGACTCCTTAATCACCTAGAAAGGACTCCTTAATCACCTAAAGATTGAAACACACCTTTTTTTTGTGGCTTCTCAAGCCCTTTGTATAGAATGATACAATTTCAAATGTTGGCCATTGATAGGAATTGAAAATTCCTTGCCATCCAGAGTTTGCAACTTGTAAGTATGTTGGCCTACCATTTGAAGAATTTGATAGGGACCAAGCCATTTTGGTTCCCACTTCCCTTTTTCCCCATGCTTGTCATTCTTAGGATCCCAATACAACACTATATCTCCTTCCTGAAAAGGTTTACCTCTAGCCTTCTTATTGAACAACTGTGATGTTTTATGAGCCTGCTCAGTCATCTTCATTAATGCATCTTTTTTGTCTTCCTACAACTTCACAATTTGATCAAGTCTTCTCTGCAAGACATTTGGATTTTCATGATCCTATAGAAGCAAAGACAAAGCATGAATTTCTACCTGAGGGGGCAATAGAGCATTCTCACCATAAACTAGCTCATAAGGAGATTTTCCTGTGCTTCTTTTGATAGATATTCTATCAGCCCATAGAGCAAACTTCAGTTCACTATCCCAACTTCTCTTATTCTTGCCTAATGCTCTTCTGATTCTTGTGATCAAATTCTTGTTTGAGGATTCTACTAATCCATTCCCTTGAGGATAGTAGTTTGTAGAATGAGAAAGCTCTATGTTGTACCTAGCACAAAATTCAATCATTTCAAAAGAAGTGAAGTAGTTACCATTATCTATAACTAACTTCTTAGGGACCCCAAATCTTGTCAATATTTGCTCTTCCAAAAACTTGATGACCACCCCTGTAGTAGATTTCTTGAGAGGTGTTGCTTCTACCCACTTGGTAAAATAGTTTGTTGTTGTGATGATCCACCTGTGACCTCCAGAAGAATTGGGGTTAATCTCACCTATGAGATCTATTCCCCATTGAGAAAAAGGAGCTTCAACAATCACTGGCTTCAAGGGCATGGCTGGCAAATTCTTCTTCCCTACAAAAATTTGATAGTTATGACAACTTCTAACAAAATGGTAGACATATTTAAACAATGAGGGCCAATAATAACCAGCTCTCATGATTTTGTGAGCAGTGGCCTTTGGAGCAAAGTGGCCTCCACAAAAACCAGAATGATATTCTTTCAACACTTGAGGCACTTCTTTCTCAAACAAACAGAGAAGCAACACTCCATCTGGATGCCTCCAATATAGTCTACCTTCCTGAATGTAATACCTTTGAGCCAATTGCTTGATAGACCTTCTTTTATTTTGGGACATGTCTCCTAGAAATGATAAGTTTTTGAGGTAGAATATTATGCCATCATACCATCTACAATCAAAATTATCAATTGCTCTAGCTTCTTGCTGCTCATCTACTACAATAGTGTTATTCATATCTTCTCCCTCTTTGTTGGCCAAGTACTTTGCCAGTCCTTGTCCTTTGATAATTTGCACTGCCTTGAACTCCACATCATACTGTAGTAATTTGGCCATCCACCTTGCAGGACTACCTAAGGGTTCAGGTTGAGTGAAAACATCTTTAATAGCAATGTAGGGGATACAAGCTATTACCTTATTGGACCCAAAGATATACTTGAAATGATCCAATGCTCTGATTAATGCATAAGCCTATTTTTCCAAAATGGAAAATTTTAGTTGAGCACCCTTCAATCCTGTACTCATAAAGGCTATGGGCCTTTCATTTTTCTCTTCATATTGTTGAGCTAGAACTACAGCAATAGTGTGTTCTGAAGCAAATGAGTAGATTTTAAAATATTTGGAGTAATCAGGGCAGATCAATACTGGAACCTTAGTAATTGCATCTTTGATCTTCTAAAAAGCTACAATATTTTCCTCTATCCACCTTATTTCTCCATTTTTCTTGATCATGTCATTTATTGGCTTGGCAATCTGAGCAAAATCAGGGACAAACCTCCTAATAAAGTTAATCTTTCCAAAGAATGATCTAACTCCCTTAAGATTCTTAGGAGGGGGAATTTTAGCAATGGCTTCTACTCTTTGTGGATCAATGCTAATTCCATATTTTGAAACAATATGCCCAAGTAGTTTACCTTGTGTGGCCCCAAACACACATTTTCTAGGATTCAAAGATATGCCAAACTCCTTGCACCTGTCAAACACTTGAGTTAGATGTGCAAAGTGATCTTCAAGATTCTTTGAAAAAATTGTAATATCATCAAGATATACTACCACTATCTTGAACATCAATCCTTTAAATGCAACATCCATTGCTCTCTGAAATGTTGCCCCTGCATTCATCAATCCAAAGGGCATCCTGAGATATTCAAATGTTCCCCATGGTGTAGTGAAAGTTGTTTTGTGCCTATCTTCTAGATTCACTGCAATCTGATTGTAACCTGAAAAGCCATCCAACAAAGATATTCTTGATGACCCAACCACTGCTTGAAGCAACTGCTCCATATTTGGAAGTGGATAATTATCTTTGAGAGAGCTCTTATTCAAATTCTTGAAATCTACACAAAGCCTGATCTCACCATTCTTTTTTCTAACTGGAACTAGGTTTTCCAACCAAGTAGAAAATCTCACCTTCTTGATTATCTTGGTATCCAGTAACTTTTGCACTTCTTTCTACATAATTGGATGCAAAGTGGGATTGAACTTCCTTTGTTTCTACCTGAAAGGCTTAGTATATTTTTGAAGAGGTATTATGTGAGTCATTACCTTTGTATTGAAGGTCTTCAGATCTTCATAACTCCAAGCAAAAGCATCCATGTTCTTTTTCAAGAACTTGATATACTTGTTGCTTCTCTTTTCCTAATAGGGCCTTATTGATCCTAACAATCTTAGGCTCTTCCTCTATTCCAATATTAACTTCATCAATCTCAGATTCTTGGACCAGAGGTTTATATGCTCTATCAAAGTCATCAAACAAGCTCTCTAAAGATACCAACCCCCTAGGGATCCTGTTGGTCTTCAGTTGTATGACTTCTGTAGGCTCTCCAATAACATCCTTCAATTTTTCTTCATCACTTTCATCACAAATAACATCAAAAAATTCATTCTGCATAGTCATAAAATCATTAATGTGTATATCATCATGAAAAACTTGTAAATATACCACATTATCAGGAACAGATGGCTTATAAACAGATATGGTTGGGAACCTTTCCATAAACCAAGTGTCTATCTCAAGATTTTCTACTCTAGAAGCATTAATGGCCAACATATTAGCATTATGATTCTATGCTCTAGGAATAAATTGTAGATCAAAAGCCAAGAATCTATCTATTTCATCCAACATTGCTTGCTTATATTGCTTTAGTCTAGGGTGCTTTGTTTGATATTTCCCTTTTATTTGTTGGATTATTAGTTCAACATCCCCACTAACTTTGAGGTAATTAATACCCAATTCTTTGGCCTTCCTTAGCCCTAGCAATAAAGCTTCATATTCTACAACATTATTTGTACAAGAAAATTCTAACCTGTATGGTATGCCAAGATAGTTGCCATTGATGTCTATCAATAATACTCCAACTCCTGCTCCTGCTTTAGATTTTGCCCCATCAAAGGTCATAGTCCATATCTCAGAAGTCAGAATTCTATCAATTTTTGCATCTGCTTCAGCCTTCAATTTTGGATCCATGTTCTCAACATCAGGTACTTCCAACAAGAAAGGAGAATGCCAGATAGAGTAAACCCCCATGTCTTTTTCCTCAATAGAATTCATGACATTAACCATATTATCATTAGGATCTCTAAATTCAACTGAATACCTATTGAAGGGTTCTCTTTTCAATATCACTTTCTCCTTACCCTACATTGGAATAGTGGCATATGACCAATCTAACTGAATAGTACCACCTAACTGCTCTACCCAATGCCTAGAGAGTAAGATAGAAAAGAAAGGGTCCACATCTACAACTACAACATCCATCACCACTCCTTTCTTAGGATATTGTTCAATATGGACAAGAAGTCCAGTTATAATACCTACACAAGGTACTCTCTTGTTATCCATGATAGAAATAGGAGGGTGCTCTTTTTGATAAATCAAGCCTAACTGATCAACTACTTGTTTTGACATTACATTCATGGAAGCACCACTATCAAGCATGCAGTTATGAATAACATATTGATCCCCATAGCCTGATGTATACCTTAGTGAGATGTAAAATGGCTTAACTGAATATGGGGCTCTAACTGCATTATTCACAAGGCCTATGGGGTTTTGAGGCTTTCCTCCTGATTGATCAATTAATTTGAAGGCTTTACATACCTGATACCGGTACTTTGGAATAGTCATTAATTCCCCAAAAGTGATGTTGACCTTCTGCTTGGCAACCTCTATACCTAGATCAAATTGATCTTTCTTATCATCAATTCTTTTTTAGTTTTCTGATTAGCCAAGTCACTTTGCTGCTTTTGGATAATTTCTTCTACATCAGGCTCTTCAAGAATCATTTGTAGCTTCATCTGATTTACCTTTTTTTGTGAAATCACTCTAGTAGCTTTCTCCTTTTGTGTAGGCCCTTCATCAACTTTATCTTCCACTATTCTATTCCTGATATTGATAGCATGTATCTTTTCTAAAGATTCAACCTCTTCTATTGTAGGTACAAGCTTCCCCTACTTCATTCTATCAAATATGGTACTAGGAGGCTCACTTGAGGTTGATGCCTCTCCAAAGACTAAGGCTCTTTGCTCAAGATCACTAGCACATATGTCCATGTCCCTTTCAAATTTTTATTCTCTAGTTTCATCCTCTTGAGTCCAACATACATTAATTCTAATATCTTCATCTTTAGATTCAACATTCAAATCAACATTAGAATGCATACTTAGATAAATGCCACAATCAATAGGGTTATGTGGTGCATCACAAGTAGAGCAATAAAAGGGATAATCTGATGCTATATTATTTTATGGCATGGGATTTGGAATAGAATTTAGATCTCTCTCTACTTCTTTCTTTTTCCAATTTCCATTCCGATTCTTGTTTCCTTCTTCATTTCCATTATTATTCCAGTTTCTATTGAAATTCCTCCTGAAAGGAGGCCTGTTATCTTCTTGTTGTCTATTATTTCCCTGTGAAGTTTTTGCAGTGTTGTCCTTCCCTTTTTCAAGTCTAGCCAACCTATTATTCAAAGTAGTAAACATCTCACTCAATTGATTAGCTATTTTGTTCATAGGATCTTGATCTATTTTCTTAGGGATAGAGAACTCAACCTTCTTAGGCTTTCTTTTAGGTTGATTGGGCTCCAGAGAGTATGCTTTCATCTTACCACTATCAATCATATGTCTCTCTATTTCAATAGCTCTTTCCATACATATATCAATGGTGGTTGTTGCTTGTTGCCTTAGCTCATAACTAAAATCTCCAGGGAAAGCATTTTTGTAGAAACAAATGGATTGATCATCATTTGGCCTTAATGCTACAGGAATATTATTTTTGGTCTTGAAGAACCTCCTATTGAAATCTTCTACTATTTCATTTTCCTTCTTCTTCATGGTGGCCAACTCTATCAGCAAAGACTGTTCATTCTTCCTCTCTCCATATTTCCTAAGGAAAGTGTTCTCTAGCTCTTGAAAATTATGGATAGTACCAGCTCCAAGGTTGTTAAACCATTCTCGAGCATCCTTCTCTAAAGTTTGAAAGAACAATCTAAGGACAACATCTTCATCATCCACCTCAAGACTATCCATGGCATATAGAAAATCTCTAATATGATCTTCACCAGTCACAACATTGTTTCCTTGGAACTTAGGCAAGTACTTATGAGCTTTACCAGGGAGAGGATTCAGATTTGTAGGTAAAACAAAAGCTCTATATCTATTGGTCCTCCATTGATTAACATTAGCATTGGCATTTTGATTGACATTTTGATTTGCATTAGGAGCTGCCATACTCACTACAAGTTGATTCACTATAGGTACTTGGTTTACAATAGGAGAAGACTAATTCAAACCAAGATTTGGGCTAGAAACAAAAATTGGAATTGAAGATTTTCTATGAGACTTGAAAAATACCTCAGGATTTGGCACTCCAAAAGCACTTCTTTACCACTTCTTCTTGTAGATGCCAGATCCAACTCCTTTTATTTTTTAATTTATGAGTTCATTCAGAGTCACCAACACAAATGTGCAAAGAAAGAGCAAGATCTTCAACAATACTTGGGCTAAGATTGCTCAGCCTGATATTCACTCAACTCTCACAAATTCCACTCTAGGAGAGACTGAGAAAAACAAAACACACAAAAATACTAAGCCACCAAAAACTATTGGTGTTAACTTCTACCACATAAAAAGTTCTAGAATCATCCCCAACAATGGTGCCAAAAATTGTTGTGGTGATTTTTTATGTCCTTAAATATTTGGGGTTGTCATGCCACAAGAAAATCATTGGTTCACAAACAACACTGTGGACTCTGGTGGATCCACCTCTTTAACTCGGGAAAATATTATCACAAAGACTCTAGACAGACCGAGTAAGGTAAGGACACCCTGGAGGTGAGCCTATAATACTTCTCATATGCTCATGCTCATCCAGATTAAAAAGTAAAACTACAATATTAAAAATGACCAAGCTTTAGAGTAACTCCTAGCTAATGCTTCAAGTAGTAGACCGGTGCCTTATCCATTGGGTAATTGTAGCTAGACTTAAAGGATGATGAAGAAATAAGGGGGAGGAGATAAAACTGAGCCAATCACATCCATTCAAATAATGTAACAGAGATGATTAAACATGCCAATGAAAGAAGATGCCACTTATACATTCAAATAATGTAACATATAAATGGGACAACAAGCAAAACTGCACATAAAATTGCTAAAAGGAGGAAGCAGGATAGCATTGATCAACAGATCATTACAATGGAGTCTGGTCAGTGTAACCAGATCTCACTAAGCAAGTACAAACAAATCCTCCATTCAAATAATGTAATAGAGAACTGCAACCCTTCATTCAAATGATGTAACAAAGAGCCTCCCAACTTTTAGTCTCAATCACTAGAAATGATCTCAATAAACTGGACACCTCCTCAGCAAAACCTACATAGTGATAGGGAAGAAAATGGGGTGACTAGACAAGACACACAAAAGAAAATACAACTGACAAGGATGGCACTCTAGTATACCTCTTGCAGAATTACTGCACAAAAAACTTGATGATCAAAGTTGTTGTAGCCACTCTCTCATATAGCCTATAGATTGGTTCTCATTCAAAGCTTGATGATGGCCCATAATTGCCAAAACTACAACTGCTCCGATGATGGCTCATAACTACAACTATTACTAAAAACTATGTGATGGCCCATAAAAATTGTAACTACCTCTAAAATTGATCCACCATATTGCTTGCATTAAATGGTTCTCATTCATGGCCTAGTAGTGGTCTCCACTGATCAAAAACATCTCCATTCCTCTTGAAAATGACCCAAAAATAGCTTCAGAAAATTAACTTCGATTGCTGAAACTTGGCCGCAAAAATGAGGCTGGTTATAATTTTTAATTATTTTTCCATTTTTTATAAGGTTTTAACTTTAGCCAATTTTAATTTTTATTATCAAAATTTAAATAATAATAATTAACTATTATTACCAATAAATAATAATAATATTATTATATTATTTATTAAATGCATGGTTTATTTATTAAATATAATATATAATAATATTTAAATATAATAGACCCAGGTGTTGTAGGTGAGTTGGAGAGGAGAGGGCAATCCTCTAAGGGAGGTCCCAGGTTCGAATCTCCACCCTACCAAAAAGTTGAATTGGGTACCCAAAATCCAATTGATAATGTTGGTGTAGGTAGGGCCGGGCGCGACTCCCGGGTGACTTTGACGGTGTAGAACCCCCTGGTCGTGGTCTCTCAGACCAAGGCGACCCCGCAAGGGGTTTTTCGCTTAAAAGAATTAAATATAATATTATATAAAAAGGCCACGTGGGCCATCAAATAGAATGGCCCACGTGAACCTTCTAATAAGGCCAAAATTTATTTTTAGAGGGAATTGCCATCGACCAAAAATTCCCTCTATAAAGGGAATCAACCGATGCCGATTTTTTTTTTTTTAGAGTGGGGGGGCGTCGATCGATCTTCTCTTATGGTCGGTCGACCCCTCTCAATCTCGTTCTCTCACAAGCTATCTTAACTCTGGTATGATATTCTAAACCTAGTTACCAATCTCTCTAAGGGGGTCTCAAGCCCTTAGGTCATCCTCTAAGTTCACCTAGAACTTACTACTATTTTTATAATAATTATTAACACAAGAATATAAAGAATAGATCTAGATATTAAATCTAACAAATCATGAATCATTAATAAGCAAATGATAAATGAAACATAAGGCAATAATTAAAGGATAAATATACAATAGAAAGGAATCAAATACAACTACATTCAATTAATGGAATACAAGGTGCATCAATCATATTGTTCATTTATTACACAAGTATGTATGGTAAACCCCATACCTTCAATCAATACATTACATCAATTTCATCGAAGAAAAGCTCCCCACAATTTGCATAAATGAGTAGGATGTAAGGTAGAGATCAAACTTGCGCATCAGTCCATCTCATGACTTTGGTCCTCCCGCTTCTTCCATTGATCAAGTGAGGATAGTAGGGGATCATGACACTCATAATTCAAGATAGACATGCTTCTAAATGCATTTGTTTATTTCATTGCCAAATTGCAACTATACAAACAACCCAAGCAATTCAACTTTCTAATGCATAGTTGATAACATAGAAAGCTACTCTTTCATTTTCCCCTCTCATATCCTCATGAGAGCCATTCAACCATGCATCAAGATCACATGATGTTACTTGTAATAAATGGTCTAACCCTTATTTAACAATCAAAGTCCCATACCCTTAATTGCTAAAAAATCTAGGTCATTTATTACAAGTATATATGCAATATGATTAATTGCATCAATCATATTGTTCATTTATTACAAAAGTATATATGGTAAACCCCATACCTTAAATCAATACATTACATCAATTTCATCGAGGAAACCTCCCCAAAAATCAAATCTATTTGCATAAATGAGTAGGATGTATGGTAGAGAGCAAACTTGTGCATCGGTCCATCTCATGAATTTGGTTCTCCCGCTTCTTCCATCGATCAAGTGAGGATAGTAGGGGATAAGGACACTCATAGTTCAAGAAAGACATGCTTCTAAATACATTTGTTTATTTCATTGCCAAATTGTAACTATACAAAAACCCAAGCAATTCAACTTTCTAATGCATAGTTGATATCATAGAAAGCTACTCTTTCATTTTCCCCTCTCATCTCCTCATGAGAGCCATTCAACCATGCATCAAGATCACATGCTCTTACTTGTAATAAATGGTCTAACCCTTATTTAACAATCAAAGTCCCATACCCTTAATTCACATTCATTACTCAATTAAAACCATATAATTTAATCTTTAGATAAACCATTTTCTTCATTTCATAAATTAAAGTCCCATACCCTTAATTTACAAAACAAACCATATTTTGCATTCATTATCCAATTAAAACCAATTGCTTTAATTTTCAAATAAATATTTTTCTTCATTTCATAAATTAAAGTCCCATACCCTTAATTTACAAAACAAAACATATTTCACATTCATTATCCAATTAAAGCCAACTACTTTAATCTTCAAATAAACATTTTTCTTCATTTCATAAATTAAAGTCTCATACCCTTAATTTACAAAACAAACCATATTTCACATTCATTATCCAATTAAAGCCAACTACTTTAATCATTTAAATAATGAAATAGCATTTAAAGATTCTTTCCTTCCATTAACCTAAAATATGCCATTTTTAGACAATGAAATAATATTAAAGATATTTTCCCTTCATTAACCTAAAATCTATCATTTTAGATAATGAAATAATATTAAAGTTTCTTCCTTCATTAACCTAAAATCTACCATTTTAGATAATGAAATAATATTAAAGCTTCTTCCTTCATTAACCTAAAATCTACCATTTTAGTTAATGAAATAATATTAAAGCTTCTTCCTTCATTAACCTAAAATCTACCATTTTAGTTAATGAAATAATATTAAAGCTTCTTCCTTCATTAACCTAAAATCTACCATTTTAGTTAATGAAATAATATTAAAGCTTCTGCCCAACCCATACATAATCTACTCACCTTCTTACGCACAAGTTAACCAACGACCGACTCGCTAAGGGAGGACAGATCTCCAAAGCATGGTTTAAGACACAGAGGACGACAAGGGTGCTATCGAGATGGATTTTGATCTACAACAAACCAGGTGTAGGTGGAATGTTCAGGAGGGCCTCCATGGTATTCAACGCCAATCATGGTATGGTCAAATCATACCAGCACCAATGTAGCCAATGGTGCTATGCTATCTATGCTCGAAGATGGTGATCAAACGAAATTAAAACCTGCAAATCTACTGAGTGCTATCTACACTTACTAGCATTGGTTTAACGCCCATAGCAAATGACTACAATGGTGGACAAGGTGCGGTGCAACCAGTAGACTGGTAAAGGTGCTATCATAAACTAGTCGACTACACGCCATATTTGATCCGCAAAGGCAAGGCACTTAATCTTGATAACGAAGATTCACATTATCACGAGCTCTTAGTGGTTTCATTAAGTGGTCAGTAGGAGGATGACTAGAGGATTACCTCAGTGTCATGTACTAAGAAAATGGGTTTGCCATAGTTTACAGAGGTCGATGTAATAGGTAAAACCCAACAATCGACAACAGACTAAACCAGAGAAAGGAAATAATTAATACATCTTTGCTAAGTGCTTTTAGGAGTCCCACATGAAATAACTATCACTGGCTGGTTATCTGGATTTGAAGATGCCTGACACCCACTTCCTTATCTTCCTGTTGGATTCACCTTCAACTTCATGATGTTCTATCCTTCCTATATGCTCTCCCTTGTCTTTCTCCTTCTGCTTCTTCTTACCCACACACCTCTCACGTCTCTTTTTCCTCAACTTTCGTCCACCGCCTATCCACCATATCTTTTCATCTACATCCGTCAGGGGTAGTAGAGAACATTCCTCCTTTCGTCTTCCCAAGACGATTACCATTAAGACGCCATCCCTTCACGTTAGAGAGAGCTTCACACAGCTCGTTCAATCAGATTTCTAAAGGGCAGCCTATTCGATTCTTTGAGAGGCAGTCTTATCACAATTAACCCACATTGGTTGGTCATTTTTGGTTAAGCGAATCCCCCAACAATTCAACTAATTAAAGTCTATTCTTTTTAATTCAATGAATTACGTCTATAATTTTAAATAAAGGAGTTATTTGCTTAATGGAATTCTTTTATTTCTAAATATAAAACAACTATTTTTCTTTCAAAAGTTTTCTTTATTCATCTGAAGTAAATCACATTTCATTCAAATGAAAACTCTTTATAACCATAAAATAACTCATCCATTTATTTAAAATGAGATCTCTTTATTATTTAAATAAATTAACTATTTATTTAAAATGAGATTTCCTTTATCATTCTAGTTAGATCAACTATGTATTTTTTTATTTTATTTATTTATTTTTATTTTTTATTTGTGGAAAACATCCCAGAAGGGATGCCACTTTCGAGTAAGACCCAAGGAGGTAGGGGTATCTATTCCGTCGAAAATGCCCAGGATTCGAACCTGGTTTGCCACATTTGACATACTCAAGGAGCAAACAAACACACAAAAACATTTAAAAAATAAAATAAATAACAATAAAAATAATAAAATAAAATAAAAAACATGCTCCTTGAGTGTGTCAAAAAGAAAAGCACAACCAAACACACACACAATAAGATAAAAAAAAAAACCACAACACAAACCATATAGAAAAAACACACGAACAACATAACAAAACACAAACATGACAAAAACAATAGAACACTACAAAGATAAAAAAAAAAACATGAAAAAAAAACACAACCAAAACCTAAAAAATTAAAAAATAAAATAAAGATAAAAATAAAAAAACAACCAACAACAAACAATAAACAAAAACAAAAAACATAGAAAACACTCACACATAAAAACACGAATTAACACAAACAAACAAAACACAAGAACAAGAACGACAAAAACACAAGAACAATAACAAAAAACATAAAAAAATACAAAACAACAAAAAACAACACAAAGAACACAAAAACAAAACAAAAACAAAACAAAACAAAATAAAAGAACTCACCTTAAAAAACTAAACAAAAAACAAAAAAGAAAAAGAAAAAAATTGAACATGACAATGACCTTTCTAGACCAGAAGACTTTTAAGGCAAGAAAACTATTTATTTAAAATGATATCTCTTTATTATTTAAATAAATCAACTATTTATTTAAAATGATATCTCTTTACTTATTTAAATAAATCAACTATTTATTTAAAATGATATCTCTTTGCTATTTAAATAAATCAACTATTTATTTAAAATGATATCTCTTTGCTATTTAAATAAATCAACTATTTATTTAAAATGATATCTCTTTGCTATTTAAATAAATCAACCTATTCATTCATAGCTCACAAATTATTAAGGCAAATAGTGTTGAAGTAAAAGACAATCATGCATGTGCAACAAACAAAGAGGGAGTCTTTCCATCAATCTAGTCACCTGTCTCAACCTCTAGAACTTACGATAGCTACTAGGCTATCAGTTTGGGGCTCAAGGTGGCTAGCTATTGATGATTATCCCTTAACCGAATGCATGCCTATATGAAGGTATCCATCCTTGTTACCTTCGAGTTGCCTTATCATCACTTCCCCAACCTCAAGTACCCTCATCTTCGATGGATGACTCAACTTCTTCCACTTACGAGTGCACCTGATCCTACACATTGGCAATTTGTTAGCAATATCATGCTCTTCAATATCTATTAATATCGCATAGCTGCTTAATTGCACAAAATCAAGTATTAAAGCATCATCAGTTAATACATTGTTTTTCCATATCAAAAGGTCCATCTGGGAGGGTCATGACATCCTCCCCCACTAGGACTAAACACCATCCCGGGTGTTTCTTAGTTTTACACAAGCATACACAATCAAAAGCAAATTATTACAACTTTTAGA
Organism: Wollemia nobilis; assembly: GCA_028583015.1. NCBI lineage: Eukaryota > Viridiplantae > Streptophyta > Pinopsida > Araucariales > Araucariaceae > Wollemia > Wollemia nobilis. The sequence continues at coordinate 3,576,138 of JAQPPZ010016361.1, forward strand.
GATCATCAAACAAAAAAGGAAAATATTTTTGCATATCCACCACTTTCTCCCAAGTGGCATTCCTTTCCGAGAAATGGTCCCACTGGACCTTACATTGCTCAAGGGTCCGATTCCGCATAGCCTTAGAGCGGAATTCGAGAATCCTTACTAGCATTACTTCAATTGCCTCTGGATTTGCCATCTGCAAATTAGAAACATCCCACACATGTTCAGGGTCAGCAATATATTTTCTAAGCAAAGATATGTGGAAAGTGTCATGGATTTTTGATAGATTAGGAGGTAAAGCGAGTCGGTATGCAACCAGACTAATATTTTTAGTGATCTCAAAGGGTCCTACAAACCATGGATCCAATTTTGTGGACTTGATCACACTTTTCATTGGTTTGACCCTTAGGAACACTTTATCTCCCACCAAGTACTCTCTTGGAGTTCTCTTTAAATCAACATAACTCTTCTACCTATCAACAACTTCCTTGAGTCTTTGCCTAATTACCTTTACTTGCTCTTCCATTTCTTTGACCATTTTTGGTCCAATCACAATTCTATCCTCTAGGTTATCCCATGATAGTGGTGTTCTACACTTTCACCCATACAAGGCATCAAAAGGTGCCATTCCCAAAGATGAGTGATACCCATTATTGTAGGTAAACTCTACCAAAGGTAGGTAGTCTTCCTAGTGAGACTTGTGATCCATACAATACATGCGGAGCATATCTTCTAGTACTTGGTTTACCCACTCTATTTGACCATCTATTTCAGGGTGGTATGCTGAACTCATGTTCAACTTTATACCTATTGCATGATGAAGGGCTTTCCAAAATTCAGAAGTGAACTTGGAATCCCTATATGAGATAATTACCTCAAGAAATCCATGCAATCGAAATACTTCCTTGAAAAATCTATTAGCCACCACCTGAGCATCATCCTTGGTGCTCCCAGGTATAAAATGTGCAACCTTAGTCAATTTGTTGACTACTACTAGAATTGCATCATGTTGGTACCTAGTCTTAGGTAAACCTACTATAAAATCCATAGATATGACCTACCATTTATGTGTAGGTATACTATGTGGATACAACTATCCTATGGGATGCTTATATTCTACCTTAACCTTCTGACATTCAAGGCATCGAGTGACAAAATCTGTAATATCCTTCTTCATTCCTACCCAGAAGAAGGTTCTTTTCAGATTTTCCCTCATATTTACCCCTCCGAGGTGAGTTGTATAAGGAGATCTATGGGCTTCTTGCATTATTAGCTTCCTTAAATCCCTTGATTTTGGTATGATGATTCTACCTTTGTAGCACAAAAGGTTATCTATCACCCCAAACTCCTTATTGCTCTCAGGATCTTTGTCTATTCTAGCTCGAATTTCCTAGCAATATTCATCCTGATATTGCTCCTACCTTACTTGGTCCATGAGATTTATGTGACTCCTAGTTATGGTTGCTATGTGTCTCCTTCTACTCAAGGCATCAACAACCTTATTCTATTTTCCCTTTATGTACTCAATTTCAAAGTCATACTCAATGAGAAACTCGATCCACCTTCTCTATCTCACATTGAGTATTGGTTGGGTAAATATGTACCTTAGACTTTGATGGTCTGATTTTAACTCGAAAGGTCTTCCTACCAAATAATGGTGCCAGACCTTTAGAGCGTGCACTACAATGGCTAGCTCTAAATCATGAGTAGCATAATTGACTTCATGCTTTTTAAGTTTCCTTGAAGTATAAGCTACTACTAACTCTTCTTGCATGAGTACTCCTCCTAACCCTTCCAACGATGCATCAATGCATACTAAAAAATCTCCTTGAGGATCTAGAATCTTCAATATTGGTGTGGTAGTGAGTTTTTGCTTCAACAAAGCAAAAGTGGTTTCACACTTTTCCATCCATTTGAACTCCTTCCCTTTCTTCTGAAGGTTAGTTATTATCGAGGCAATCTTTGAGAAATCCTTTATATAACATCTATAATAGCCCGTTAACCCCATGAAGCTTCTTACTTTGGTAATATTAGTAGGGGGTGGCCAATTTAATATGGCTTTGATATTCTCTAGATCCATAGCAATTCCTTCTACTGATATGATATGCCCTAAATAGCACACCTCTAAAACATAGAAATCGCTCTTGGCTAGATTTTCATAGAGTTGATTTTCCCTTAGTAACTCTAACATGATCTTGAGATGCTTATCATGCTCTTCCTTGTTTTGAGAGTATATTAGGATATCATCTAGAAATACAAGGACAAACTGGTCTAGGTGCCTTCTGAACACATTGTTCATTAAATTCATGAAGGTGGTTAGGGCATTAGTCAGTCCAAAAGGTAGGACTGTGAACTCATAATACCCATACCTAGTCTTAAATGTCATCTTGTGAGTATCCTCCTCACGTATTCTCAATTGGTGATACCCTGACCTTAAATCTATCTTGGTAAACACCATGGCATCTCTCAATTGATCGAATAAATCTTTGATTCTAGGTAGGGGATACCGGTTCTTGATTGTAGCTTTATTCAACATCCTGTAGTCAATACACAATCTTAAAGAGTCATCTTTCTTTTTCACAAATAAAATAGGTGCACCCCAAGGTGACACACTTGGTTTTATCAACCCTTTCTCTAATAACCCTTGCAATTGTACCTTTAATTCTTGCATCTCGATGGGTGACATCCTATAGGGAGATCTGTGAATTGGTTCCACTCCTAGCATAAGATCAATAGTGAAATCAAATTCTCGCACAAGAGGGAGCCCAGGTAAATCCTTAGGGAATACATCCTTGAAATCCTATAAAATTGGATGTGTCTCCAACACTTCCTTCTTTCGATCTTCTCCAACTTCATTTAGCTTTATTACATAAATTATCCCTCCTTTCTTGAGGGCTTTCTTCAACTGCATAGCTGACAACATCTGGGGTTTGAATGCCCCTTGTTCACTATGAATTCATAGCCTTTCCTTACCTCCTTTAGAATATTTAATCCATCTATCCTAGAAATTGATTACGGCTTTATGGGCCTGTAACCAATCCATCCCTAGGATCACATCGAAGGCATGAAGTGGAGCTACATATAAGCAACCTTCTATGGTTCCATTAGCTAAAGTAATTTCCATCATTAAGAAACATTGGTTTATGGAGTAGGTCTATCCAGAACCATACTCAACCTTCCATCCATGAGCCAAATACCCTAGCATTTTTAACATATCTTTTTCTAACTTACAAGAAATAAAGCTATCAATGGCTCCACTATCAATTAAGATATTTACTTGCTTATCAAAAATATTACCTTTTATAATCAATGGGGTGGTTTGCCCCTCAAGCTTCTGACTCCTAGTTGTAGCGTAGATCTTATGCATAGGTTCCTTTCCTTTAATGTTGGATGTACTTGGCCCTGGTCGGTATGGGCACTAGTTAGAAAAATGTAGCCCTCTACAATGGTAACACCCATCCTTGGGCCCTTGTCACTTTTTTAGTTTTTGCTCCTCACCCTTGATCATTGGAACTAAAACTTATAATTTTTGTTGTTGAGGCTTAGCATTATTGGGTTTGTTACCTTTCTTATAAAAGTTTTTCTTGAACTTCTTCTGGCTTCCATTAAATTTCTTCTCTAAATTTTGAGGGTTCTTAGCCTTTCAATCTTGTTCAACCTCCCATTTTACAACCCCATTGCTATTCCTCTTCTTTAGTTCCTATCGATCTTGCTCAGACAAGGTTTCATATTTATAATGGAAGTGTGACTCTACTTTCTTTGCTAGGTCATATACCTTTTGCAATGACTTAGGTTCCTGCATCTCTACATCATGCTTTATCCTAGATTGCAATCCATGAGTAAACTTATGAATCCACATTTTCTCATTATAGGTGGGTACATACTTCAACAATTTTACCAACTTCTTGTAGTATATCTCCACTAAGTTGGTTCCTTGCCTTAGACTAGCAAACTCCTCAAATTTTAGAGCATAGAAATGCTCTGTGAGGAACCTCTTCTTGAAGATGACTATAAATTCCTTCCATGGAATATCTACTAGTTCAATATTAGTTTCCTCATAGTAAGTTTCCCACCAATCTAGGGTAGCTCCTTCAAGGTAAATAGTAGCCCAAACAATTTGGGTTCCTGAAGAATATCCCTTTACTATGAAGAAAACTTCTAGTTCCCTTAACCAAGCCTCAATTGCATCTCCCTCTCCTTCTCCATCAAACTTGGAGATACAAACATTCTTTAGATCTCTTACCATTTCCTTCTCTAAGAGGGTTCTAGCTTGTATCTGCTCCATAGTCAACCCCTCAACTTGGTTAACTTCTGAATCTCTAGCTTGCAAATTTTGGTTTGCAATAGTTTCTAACACTTGTCTTAACTGATCTTGCAATGTGGCAACTATGGTAGTGAGATCTTCCATTCCCGTATTGGGAGTTTCTGGACCCTCATTCTAGATCCCTTCTTCGACATTACTTTGTCGAGTCTGTCTAGGTGGAGGCCTTTCTCTCCTGGCCTTAGGTGGCATCTTGATCTAATTTCAACCAAGAAAAGAATTAGATTACAACTTCATCTTAAACTGAATCACTAACTCAAACCACATTACAGAGTTCTTCTTGCCAAATCATTAGAAATCTAACTAGGATAATGTTCCAAGATTATGATGTATCATTAATACCAAAGCCCATACTAAGGTATCATAACATTCATCTTCCCTTGGGATCAACTCCATTAGATTCTAATAAGTAGAGACTCTAGGTCATCCCAAATTTTAGCTTAATACTTAAGCAAGCCTTCATTGGAGGTTCTCGAATCTCTTTCTGCACATAAGAAGCTCTATACCCTCGTACCTAGAGCTCTGATACCAAATGTAATGACCCAAAAATCAAGAAACAAACACACAAAGAAAGAAATATTTTTTTGACTAAGGAGAGGGATTCATAAATCCCTAACCAACCTTAGATTAACTTAATGTTTAACAACCCCTAAGTTTCTCAAGAACTATACCACACAATATTCCCCTCATGCAAGTCCCTTCTACATAGGCATATCTCATGTTATGCACATAAGTCCATCCATCTCATCAATCTTGATGAGCTAGACTTACCACCTTCAATCATTAGAAGGTGTACATGCATCTCCATATTCCACACAAGCCATTATGTGTGGGTATGCTACATGTACTATGAGTTAAGCTATCAATATTATCCTCTAACAAGCTATCTTAACTTTGGTATGATCTTCTAAACCTAGTTACCAATCTCCCTAAGGGGGTCTCAAGCCCTTAGGTCATCCTCTAAGTTCACCTAGAACTTACTACTAATTTTTATAAAAATTATTAAAACAAGAATATAAAGAATAGATCTAGATACTAAATCTAACAAAACATGAATCATTAAACAAGCAAAGGATAACTAAAACATAAAGCAATAATTAAAGGATAAACATGCAATAGAAAGGATTTAAATACAATTACATTCAATTAATGGAATACAAGGTGCATCAATCATATTGTTCATTTATTACATAAGTATGTATGGTAAACCCCATACCTTCAAACAATACATTACATCAATTTCATCGAGGAAATCTCCCCACAAATCTAATCTATTTGCATAAATAAGCAAGATGTAAGGTAGAGAGCAAACTTGTGCATCGGTCCATCTCATGAATTTGGTCCTCCCACTCTTCCATCGATCAAGTGAGGATAGTAGGGGATCAGGACACTCATAGTTCAAGATAGACATGCTTCTAAAATGCATTTGTTCATTTTATTGCCAAATTGCAACTATACAAATAACCCAAGCAATTCAACTTTCTAATGCATAGTTGATATCATAGAAAACTACTCTTTCTATTTCCCCTCTCATCTCCTCATGAGAGCTATTCAACCATGCATCAAGACCACATGCTCTACTTGTAATAAATGGTCTAACCCTTATTTAACAATCAAAGTCCCATACCCTTAATTTCTAAATAATCTAGGTTCACATTCATTATCCAATTAAAGCCAACTACTTTAATATTCAAATAAACCTTTTTCTTCATTTCATAAATTAAATTCCCATACCCTTAATTTACAAAACAAACCATATTTCACATTCATTATCCAATTAAAGCCAACTACTTTAATCTTCAAATAAACCTTTTTCTTCATTTCATAAATTAAAGTCCCATACCCTTAATTTACAAAACAAACCATATTTCACATTCATTATCCAATTAAATCCAACTACTTTAATCTTCAAATAAACATTTTTCTTCATTTCATAAATTAAAGTCCCATACCCTTAATTTACAAAACAAACCATATTTCACATTCATTATCCAATTAAATCCAACTACTTTAATCTTTAAATAATAAACAACATTTAAAGATTCATCTACCCATTTTAGATAATGAAATAACATTAAATTATTTTCCTTTCATTAACCTAAAATATACCATTTTAGATAATGAAATAACATTAAATATTCTTTCCTTTCATTAACCTAAAATCTACCATTTTAGATAATGAAATAACATTAAAGATTCTTTCCTTTCATTACCCTAAAATCTACCATTTTAGATAATGAAATAACATTAAAGATTCTTTCCTTTCATTAACCTAAAATCTACAATTTTAGATAATGAAATAATATTAAAGATTCTTTCCTTTCATTAACCTAAAATATACCATTTTAGATAATGAAATAACATTAATATTCTTTCCAACCAATACATACACTACTCACTCTCTTACGCAAAGTTAACCAATGATCGACTCTAGCGAAGGGAGAACAGATCACCAAAGAGTGGTTTACGACATAGAGGATGACAAGGGTGCAACTGAGATGGCTTCTAATCCATAACAAACCAAGGTGTAGGTGGAGTGTTCAGGAGGGTCTCCATGATGTCAACATCAACTAGATATGGTCAAATCATCCCAGCATCGACATAGCCAATGATGCTACCTTCTATTCCCGAATATAGTTATCAAGCGAGGTTAAAACCTTTGAACCTACTGAGAGTGCTATCTACCCTTACTAGCATTGGTTTAACACCCATAAAAATGACTATGATAGTGAACAAGGTGCGGTACAACCAGTAGACTAGTAAAGGTGCTACCATAAACCGATCGACTACATGCCATATCTGATCCACAAAGGTAAGGTACTTAAGCTTGGTCAAGGAGGTTAACATGGTCATTAATTCACAATGGTTTCATAAGTGGTCAATAGGAGGACTCATAACCTACCTACTACCCTAAAAATGCATAGCTTAAAGGAGTCAACGTAACTGATAAACCCAAATCAAATAGTCTAAACCAGAGAAAGGAAAATATTAAACATATCTGTATAGTGTCTCATGAGTCCCACCTAGAATAACTGTCGTTGGCTAGTTATCTAGATTCGAAGACACCTGACACCCACTTCCTTATATTCCTGTTGGCTTCACCTTCAACTTTGTGATGTTCTCTCCTTCTTCCATGCTCTCTCTTATCTTTCTCCATATACATCCTCTTACCAACACACCTCTCACATCATTCTCCTTGGCTTTTATCCACCACCTACCCACCATAACTTCCCATATACATCCATCATATGGTAGGGGAGAATGTTCCTCCTTTCGCCTTCCCAAGATACTTGCCATTAAGAAGCCATCCCTTCACATCAGAGGGAGCTTCACACAACTGGTCCGATCAGATTTCCAAAGGGTGGCCTATCCGATTCTCTAAAGGGTGGTCTTATCATATTTAAACCAACATTGGTTGGTCATTTTGATTAAGAAAATCCCCATCAATTCAACTAGTTAAATTCTATTCTCTATGAGTTCAATGAATTACATTTATCATTTCAAATAGAGAAGTCATTTGCTTAATGGGGTTCTTTTATTTCTTAATATAAAACAACCATTTTTCTTTTAAAAGGTTTTCTTTATCAATCTAAAATAAATCACATATTTATTCAAAATGAAAACTCTTTATAACCATAAAATAAATCAATCATTTATTTAAAATGAGATCTCTTTATTATTAAAATAAATTAACTATTTATTTAAAATGAGATCTCCTTATCATTCCAATAAATCAACTATTTATTTAAAATGATATTTCTTTATTATTTAAATAAATCAATTATTTATTTAAAATGATATCTCTTTCTTATTTAAATAAATCAACTATTTATTTAAAATGATATCTCTTTACTATTTAAATAAATCAACTATTTATTTAAAATGATATCTCTTTACTATTTAAATAAATCAACTATTTATTTAAAATGATATCTCTTTACTATTTAAATAAATCAACTATTTATTTAAAATGATATCTCTTTGCTATTTAAATAAATCAACCTATTCATTCATAGCTCACAAATTATTAAGGCAAATAGTGCTGAAGTAAAAGATAATCAAGCATGTGCAACAAACAAAGAGGGAGTCTTTCCATCAATCTAGTCACCTGTCTCAACCTCTAGAACTTATGATAGCTACTAGGCTATCAGTCTGGGGCTCAAGGTGGCTAGCTATTGATGATTATCCCTTAACCGAATGCATGCCTATATGAAGGTATCCATCCTTGTTACCTTCGAGTTGCCTTATCATCACTTCCTCAACCTCAAGTACCCTCGTCTTTGGTGGATGACTCAACTTCTTCCACTTACGAGTGCACTTGATCCTACACATTGGCAATTTGTTAGCAGTATCATGCTCTTCAATATCTATTAATATCACATAGCTACTTAATTGCACAAAATCAAGTATTAAAGCATCATCAGATAATACATTGTTTTTCATATCAAAAAGGTCCATCTAGGAGGGTCATGACATCATCAATCCATTTAATTTTTGAGTCATTTTTTAGCATAAAATTTAATGGGTTTATTATTTCTACAAAATCTAAAATGAATTTTCAAACATTTTTTTTAAGGACTACATGGCCTTTAAAGAAGTGGTTGGATAAATATGCTGGATGGCATGTATTCTTTTAAAATCAACACTAATGCCTTTTGAAATGATGTGTCCTAGAAATTTCCCTTTTTTAATTGCAAACAAGCTTTTCTTAGGGTTCAATGATATCCCATATCTCCTATGCATCTCAAAAATATTTTGAATATGTGCAATATGCACATTTCTTTATTTGGAATACACAGTAATATCATCCATATATAACAATGCAATCATGGATCATACATTTAAATACTATATTCATTGCTCTTTGAAAGGTAGCTCCTACATTAATCAATCCAAAAGGAATTCTTTTATAAGCAAAGGTTTCCTATTTTGTAGTGAAATAAATTTTGTGTTTATCTTCTTCAACAACAAGCACCCAGTTATACCCTAAAAATCCATTCAACATAGACATCATTTTTTATCTGGCTATTTGTTGTGATATTTGATCTATATTTGGCACCATATAATTGTTCTTCTTATATGCTTTGTTCAAATTTCTAAAATTTATAGATAGCTTGATTTCATCTTTCTTTTTCACACTAGGACTAATTTTGTTATCCATAAAGAATGTCATATTGGGAATATAATCTTAGCATCTAAAAAAATCTTCACTTATTTTTTATGGATTCTTTGAGCATAAGACTAACAGTCCTCAATTTTTTCTAAAAGGTTTTTTACCTTCCTTTAGTAGGATGGTTGTACAATGGTTATGATACTATAAACTTTAAGGTCTTCATAAGCCCAAGCAAAAATATCCTTAAATTCTCTATACAAACTTATGTATAAATTATTTTCTTTTGGGGTGCAACATTTCCCAAGTTTGATGACCTATGATCTTTTTTTAGTTCCCAAATTTATGTCTTTACATGGTTAATTTTCAACTTTAGTCTACTTAGATTTGCTCCCAATGAATCTATTTTGTAAATCAAACAAATTTTCTAGAGAGACTATACCTTTAGGGATTCTATTTGAATTCAAGTTGAGGTAACCATATTCATTCATTTCTAATTCATCACCCTCATATTTTTCATCCAAGAATTTGTCCTAAATTCTTTCAAATTATGAAGAAAGTCGAGGATTTTCTACTTGACTTCAAAGATTTATCGATTATAAACATTATATGGGACCGATGTATTATGGGAAAGCTCAAAAGAATGTCTGGGTTTAGTAATAGGGAGTATATAAAGGTGGCTAGATAATATATTGTATCATTCAACTAGTGGGAAATATGTACCACATTGAAGACATCAAACTCGTGGATTAAATCCCATGCTTTATTTTGATAAGTTTTTAACAATGTATTTAAGAATTGATACTTTTCCATGCCTATTTGACTATGAGCTACATGTCTTTGAATAGCTTTAAATTCTTTATTCCCTTATTTAAGGCCCAATAAAGCCCAATAATTAGAGATTAATATTCTTCTCCATTGTTTGTGCACCAGAATCCTAATATTATGGATTTTACATGATTTATCTTCTTTGGAAAAACTAAGAATAGCCTACACCAACTCATTATTTTAACTTTGTTCCATTGAAGTATATTATCCACAAGTCTCCTGAGTCTGATGGAATGATTAATAATTCTATTATGAGAAGATAAGTATCCATACCCAAGTTTGAGTACACAAATATATTATTCTTCTAGAAAAACCTAGTCACCTTTTGTTCATAATAGGGTTCCCTATCAATTTTGATTTGGTATGCTACTCCCCTCCATAGTAGCCAAATGTGTGACAAGTTTGTGACTATGTATCCATTTAAATTGTGTGCCCATTCCCCACTTAACAAAAAATTGTATTTATTATGTATTTCAACAACTACTATGTCAATGCAATATCATATTTGGGGCTATAAAGCTACTTGTATAGGGAAATTAGGTAATTTTATGATCACTTTGACGTATAATCTATCTAGTTGAATAATTGTTCTTGATATTTTCTAGGTTTTTAGACCCCATTACCCACATACCAACATAGACATTACATTCATAGAATCTCCAAAGTTGACTAAATAGTTGTGTAACCTTTGCTCATTGATAGTGAATTTAGTAAGCAAAGGTGACCTTTCTACTTTATCTTGTTGAGGATTCTTCCTTTTGACTATTTGTTGTCTCACAAGATTAGTGGCATGAGGTTTGTTTAAGTCTTTTAAAAGAAGTTATCTATTTGGAAATGCATAATAGTGTGGACAAAAATATTCACTTTCAATTTTTAAATCTTCCATGGCATTGTATTTTGACTCATTTTTCTTTTTAATTTATCATTCTGGTTGACAAATAGGTGGCAACTGAGAAATGGGTAGATGTTGTGCTTTTGGATTAAGAGGTGGATTGTTACTTGGTGGGGTTGAAGTTGTCATAGGTTACTTCTATTTTCTTTTATTTAGAAAAGGTCAAGCTTTAGCACTTATGTGAGCTTCATCTTCTCCACTCCCTTCTAAATCCTCTATATTTCCCATTGGTAAATTTTTCCATAAGATGATAATGATAACTAGGTTTTATCTAACGAGTTCTTGGGGACATTTTGGTTGAAGGTCTATCTAAGGTGCATTTGATTTGTCCATAAAGGTAGCAAACACTCTTGAAAACTTTGGATAAATGTTTTTCCACAATTTATTGTTTCATGCATGTGACACCAATGTTCCATGGCTATGTCATCTATTTAAGCTATATGGGTCCTTGGGATGGGAATCTTAATACTCCATCCCATATTCCTTATTTGAAATTTGATCATTCCTATAAAAGTTTTGATATTTGAAATCGCTCTATGGTTGAATCTCAAGAATCAGACCTGTATACATTCTTCTTTGTATGGAAATTATTTGGTTATTAATTTTTGGATAACGCATTGCATACTTTTCATCTTGAGTGACATTTCTTTTAAACTTCTCGAGTGGTATTCTTTCTAGGGCAATGAGTTGATCCTTGCATTATCGGTATGATGACTTTGCAAGGGGACTACTTCAATGGCTAGAAGCATTCTTGTCAAGACCATTTGATTTTATATCCTAAATGTTTCTTCGTATGCATTTGTAAGGTTATTATCTTGTTGTATTTATTTGATTTGGAATGTGATCTCTAGGTCAAGACCTGTAAGGTCAAATTCAATGGCTAACTCTTTATGAGGCCTTTTCTCTTTTAGGACCAAATGATATAACCTTTGAAATTGGTAATTATATTCTTGCATTAATTCATATTTTTCTATATGTATGGATACTAATTGCATTACTAAAATCCCTATGATTCTAATATCAAAAAATTTATTTCTAAAAACCCTTTCAAACTCATCCCAATCATGAATCGTTAGACGAGGAAGCCCATAAAATTATATTTTCATAGAGCTACCAAACATGAAAGGGAATAACCTCATACCTACATATTAATATTCCATATTCTATAAACTTATGGCTTGGGTAAATGTTTATTAGAACTAATAGTTCTATCATAATTAAATATTGAAAAGTATTTTTTAGCATTTTAGGTTAATTCATGTAGGTTGTCTTATATCAATAATGGTGTATTTTACCTCCACCTTGGGGGTTGATTATCTATGATATGATCTATTTTTGTATACATTTCCTTGATAGTTATACCTAAAGAAATATATTGAATAAAAGCTAAAGGGTCAAAATTGGTTACCTCTCTTTGATTGCTTGTTCTTTTATTCATTTGAGATCTTTTTTTCCCTTCTTGGCCCTAGGATATATGATAGTGCCATGTGTACAAATGTATCTGAGGTATTCCTTATGGTATGTCTCCTTACTAAATTTAACTTTTTAATCGATACCCAATATACTTTCCTTTTTTTGTGTGTTTTCTTTTCTTACCTTATTAGGCATCTTTCCCTTAATTAGTCTCTCCTTTGAGTGATATCTTCTTCTTCATCCAAGCCTAAATAAATTACAAGGAAATACTGGTGTGATTCACACAATAAATTATTCCAAACAACTACTTTTAGTTTTTCAACAATATTTATTTTGAGTGTCCATGGATTAGGTAAATTAGGTTGTTCAATTGGGGCTTGTTTGGGCAAAACAATTTGTTAGAATAAATCTTTTAGTTCTCTTAAGTTCTACTAGGATAGTCTAACTTGAGTTACCACTCTTCCATGAGGCAGGTGAACTCTTAGTTTAGACTAGTTCAGATTTGTTGAGTTGTTGTAATCCAATGGCTCACATTGATCAACTTTGCTATTTATACAAAGTTGATCCCATGGAATAATCAATCAGTATTTTGAGCTTCACTACACTCTTGTGATGTTTTGCACACTATATTTTCATTTGAATAGAATATTGTCTTCAATAATTCTAACATGGTACCAGAGCTAGGATAGTTCTTGCTTACATTCAAGTTTTTTTGAAGCTTTTGTTCAAATCTGATTCATTGCTTAAAGGTTGGTCTCTTTAATGGTGTTTTCTGGATAATCACTAACAAGATTTTCTGCTTGTCTGTTCTAGCTCCAGCCTAACTAGGCCACATTTTTGATTTGTTATTGGTGCCTCACTGTAGTTTGGATCTTATTCCAAACTCTTTTTTTACTTTAAAAAAAGGAGCACCTCTATTTTTTTATCTTTTTGAGGCTAATAATCTTTGTTATCTCTTTCCTCTTAAAGATTTGTCTGGTTTAACTCCAGATATTTTTTTTTCAAAAAAAGGGGCCCATATGCAATGCTTTGTCTATCTGGTTTTTCTCTAGATAAATTTTAATAAATAAATATATTTCAGTGTTGGTTCAGGCTCCCGTAGGTCTTCTACGTCTTGCTCTCACTGGCAGCACTGCCCTTGTTGTTCCACTATGAAGAACATGATTCTTTCATTCTAGTTCCTCTCAATGGTGCCCGCTGGTTACCTTGGAGAATACTGAAGAGTGCTTACCTCGCAATTGACGTCGTTGAAGCATGACCTCCCCATTCAAGTTTACTCTTACCACCTACTGCTCATCTTGATCGAACCTTGGCCCTTGGTGCATCTTCTTCCGTGTGGCCATCTCACTCGATGCAAACGATCATGGGTATCCCGAGGCTCCCGATGCAAGACATGCTCATGTCATACGGTGAACATAAAATCTCTTTTCATAAAAGAGATATCCCCATTTAAGAGAACACTTTATGTTCGATATTCAAGAACGTTTTATAACATTCCATTCTCTTAAAGCCACTCCAGATTGTCTTACGTGCCATCACTTGGCGCGATCTGAATCGCGATGATTTAAGGATGCTGCATTTCCTAAGAGAGGCACCTCATTTTATTTTTAGTATGATTGATATCATTCATCTCTTTCATCAAGCCTTGGACTCTAGAAGTGCTTCCCTGGTTCGGTAAGGATCTAGATAAAGGACGCAAAGATCGCTGCTTCAAAGGACAACCTAGTTCAGTGGAGGCACTAGAGATTATAGGCATTCGATTCAAGACGTGAAGACTCTGGTGAAGTGGAAGCGTAAGTTCATGGCTCGTTGTTCGAGGGTGCAATAGAAGCACTAGTTCCTGATTAAACTACTTGCGTCGCTATTTGTGGTTGTTCGTGGCTCATTGGTTCTACATTCATGATCGTTGTTCGTAGCTCGCTAGTTATGTGTTCGTGATTTGTTTCTCATGAATAGCTGTTCGTGATTCACTATGTGCTCATTCCTTTTAAGGGTATATTCAAAGTCTGCAATATTCTCCTCTTCGTCAATTGGTGAAAGCTTTTTTCTTGAGGGGTAAAATATTTTAATGTCCATCTATTGATGAGACAAAGGATTAATTTTTTTTTGGAATGAGCGAGATTAAGTTTGAATCCTCTATTTTCTCGAGCGCAGTATAATATACTTGCTCATGACTTTTGTATCCTTCTTTGGTAATTCATTCCTTCTCTACAAAAGCCATAGAGTGTAGGGTAAATGTGCATTGTTCTTCTAAAAAGCACTGTGAGGTTTTCTTTAGAACAATTTCTTTTCGATAAGAGTATTGTATCAAAAAAAAGGGGTCATCATATATTGTAACAGAATCCTCATTCAGATTCTGATTTTACCCCTTATAGCCTCTTCAAAAGGCTCTCCCTTACTATTGTCAAAATATATATATATATATATATATATATTTTTTGGGGGGTCACTGGGTGCTGATTTTTTGCACCAAACTATTCTATTTGAAGGGGGGGTGCACACTTGTTTTCTCTGACCCACTATTGCTGGAATATTTTTGTGGCACTTCTGAAGGGTGGGATTTTTGGCAACTTAGTGCTTGTTGCTTACATCTCCTTACTTGAACATGTTATGATTGTTGCTACCCTTGCACATCTTGGGTTTTCTATATTGTAATCAAGTGGAATTCCATTGATAAAACACTTGAATATACATCCTTACAAGCAAGCAAACATAATCAAGAATATTCTCATAAAAGCACCTCAACATTTGGCCAAAATATTTTAATAATCACCTATGTTCCATGTATCGCTCTCCTCATTTACCTATAGTCTCCCTCACGTAAGGGCGGGTCATTGAGAAGATTTGGTATAAAGGTCTAGCAGATTATTCTTGTTTCAAATTGCCTATGTTCCACGTATCGCTCTCCTCATTTACTTATAGTTTCCCTCACGTAAGGGCGGGTAATTGATGAGTTCGGTATAAAGGTTTGGCTTCTGCTGCCTTAATTCAACAAAGGTTTTCTGTTGTTGTTGATTTCTTGAAGGAAGGGATAATTTCTTGCAGTTAAAGGGGGGAATATTGGTTCACTACAGGTTTCTTCTTTGAAAATGAATACAATTGACCCACTCACCTCTCATAACTATCACACATGGAAACCAAAAATATTAAATCTCATTTCTCAAAAAGGGCTCACACACTTGCTAGAAGAGAAGCAACCTGAATTTGAAAAGGAATATGAAATATTTGTTCATAAAGGGAAGATGTATGAAACAATGGGTATTATAAGCACAAATGTAAATGAAAGCTTATGGTTTCACATTTTAGAATGTAAAAATCCATTTGAGAGTTGGTAGAAACTAAAGAACTTGTTTGGTAAAGTGGATCAAATAAGGTCAATGCAACTAGAGGCAGAGTTAACAACATTATCTCCTGAAGACTTCAACAATATTGTTGACTTTCTCACCAAATTTAAAGAAGTCCTCACTTAATTAAAATGCAGTGGCAAGAATAAAATAGAAGAAGAATGCATCTATCTTATTCTTTCTAAGTTAAATGGAGTATTTCAAATTTTTGCAACCACCTTTTTGTCTACAAAATATGCACTTGGTACAAGTTTTAAAATGCCCTCTTTAGAGGAGTTTTGTGATAGGCTAACTAGAGAGGAAACAAAACTTGCAAAATATGAGATCTCTCCCTCTTTCTCAAAAGCATTAGTAGCATCCACCTCCACTAAATAAAAATTCAAAAAAAAGGAAAGAGGCCCTATAACTTGTACACATTGCAAAAAGGATGGTCATTTTGTGAACAAATGTTGGAAAAGACTACAACAACTAGAGGCTGCAATGAAGGATCAAAAAATAGACATTAAGAAGCAGATAGGAAAAGCCTTAAATGTTCAAGGCAAAGCTATAAAGACTTCATCAAAATACTGGGTTCTAGATTCAGGGGCAACTCATCATATGACTTCTTCACATGAGTCATTCACTTCAATCTCCTCAAGCTCAACTTGTAGCATAGAAGTTGGTGACTCATCCTTTATCCCAATCAAAGGAAAAGGTGACATATCCATTGATGGTGGTTATATCAATAATGTTCTCTATGTCCCAAATATAGCTACAAATATTCTCTCCATATATCAAATTTGTACTTCTGCAAAGGGCAAAACAGTTCTATTTTCACCAACAGGAGTTGAGATAAGAGACTTTCAAGAACCACACTCTCTCATAGCAAAAGGAGATATTGATCATAATACTCACCTATTTCACTTCAATGGATTAAAAAAATTAGATGAGGCCTCATGTTTTGTTGCACATGGAGATCTTGAAAGCAAAATTTGGCATGAAAGGTTTGGACATCTCAGTTATAGCTATCTAAAGGAGTTGAATACTCATGAAATGGTAACAGGGTTACCAAAAGTCTCTTCTATTGATGGAGTATGTCTTGGATGTGCTCTTGGAAAATAACATCAAGATCCTTTTCACCCAAGTGGTTCTCAAAGAGCCTCATCCCCTAGAGCCTCATCCCCTCTATATGCAGGAATTTCATTATTTCAACATAAATATACTCTAGATCTTCTTTAGTGGTTTAAGATGACTTATTGCAAGCTTTCTTCCACACCCTTTTAGTCTAGATTCACTTTATCTACTTCCTGCAAATCCCCTCCATGTGATGCTACTCTATACATAAAACTTGTAGGAAGTCTATTGTACCTCACTCATACTCGCCCAGATATTTCCTATGCTGTTGGCTTAATATCTAGATTCTCCCATAAACCTCATTTCAGCCATTGGCAAGCAGCAAAGAGAATCCTTTGCTACTTACAGGGAACCACTCACTTTGGGCTTCTATATGAGGGTGGATCCATGGATATCATTGGTTACACATATTCTGATTGGGCAGGTTCAGTTGAAGACAAATGTTCCACCTCTGGCTATGTTTTTTGTCTTGGTTCTTCACCTATTGCTTGGTCATACAAAAAACAAGCAGTAGCATTATCATCTATAGAGGCAGAATATAGGGCAACAATTTTTGCCAGTCAGGAAGATCTTTGGCTTCGTAAGATACTAAGGGAATTTGGTTTTCTCCATGACCAACCTATTACCCTTTGGTGTGACAATTAGAACATAATTCATATTGCTCGCAATCCAGTTGAGCATCAGCGCACCAAGCACAATGGGATTTACATGCACTTCATTCGATAGCATATTTAGCAAGGAGATCTAAGCTTGGAGTATATTCCCATAGAAAATAAAATTGTAGACATCTTCATCAAATCCTTTCCTTATCCACGTTACATTCAGTTGCGTGAGAAACTTGGGATCAGGCAGTTGCAATAGAGAAGTGCACAAAGATTTTCACCTCTCCACTCTTCTTCTTATTTTTTCTTCTTGGAAGATGGTTTTTTCCCATGTGGTTTTTCATCATCTCTCCAAAATGTAAGTTCATTGTACATGAGTACCTAATAAGGCCATATTGTCGAGACTCATTTTTTTTGGTAGCACCAGTATTGTACATGAGTACCTCATCAGGCCTTGTTGCCAAATCTCATCTCCTGTTGTTACTTTCACCCCTAGTATCACTTAAGGGGGGTGTTAGAATAAATATTTTAGTTTTCTTAAGTTCTACTAGGATAGTCTAACTTGAGTTACCACTCTTCCATGAGGCAAGTGAACTCTTAGTTTAGACTAGTTCAGATTTGTTGAGTTGTTGTAATCCAACGACTCACATTGATCAACTTTGCTATTTATACAAAGTTGATCCCATGGAATAATCAATTAGTCTTTTGAGCTTCACTACACTCTTGTGATGTTTTGCACACTATCTTTTCATTTGAATAGAATATTGTCTTCAATAATTCTAACACTATTCATATCCCCAATTGAGTCACCAAAAATATATTGACTAGCTTTCACGTAGGTAACAACTAAGGGGTTTTATAGTCCTCTAATTTATAGCACTAGTTGGTTTTATCTTCCTATCCAACAATGGAATATTAAATTCTATAAATAAAAGAAGGTACAAGTACATAAAAAAATAATATCTCATACTTAAATAAGCAAATATTTGGACCAATAACAACTAGAAATATATATACCCTGGTTCATCCATCATCTATTCACTTTTATAAACAAATATAAAGACCAATGACACTTAGAAATATTTATACCATAATTCATTCATCAAACATCTAAATTATGTAAATAATATTTATGAATAAGTTTTAAACTAGTAAGTATTAAAACTCATCCATCAACAATTTACTTTTAATTTCATGAAATGGAAAGCATTCACTTTCATGAAATGAAGTAACAACCTTCTCCCATGCATAACTAGAATCAATATTGGCTAAGCTTGAATCAAATTTAAAACCATAAACATGTAAGAAAATTAAGAGCATTCAAGCTTTGCTTTCTAAAATAAAAGTACATAAGTTTTCACTAAGTTCTATTGAACCAATTTCAAACCCAGAATTATTAAGTTTTGGTCCCTATATAGAGAGTCTAAAAGTTGGTTAAACATCTACCAATAAATTAAGTTTATAGTTACATCCATCTAATAGGAGGAATTTTGAATAATCTCATAATCATAAAGACAAATGCATTGGAAATAAAGACTAATGGTTGCAAACTTCTCCTCAAGTGATGACTCAATCAAGAGAAATCCGATCAGGTAGCCATGCATCTTCTCATTACTAAATGTTAAATCCATAAACCACCTTTAGAAAACCTCTAGAGAGAATTTCTTCATATAATTTATTGCTTCAATCTTTTGTTCTGAAGTGGCTTGGATATTTTCTTTATATTCTCCTCCTCAAGTAGGGTTTTATGGTTGTCGTATGGTGCTTTGATCTTGATTTCTACTGCCAAGTTGTTCATCTCTCTAGTAGCCTTGTTAAAAATGGACTTGACCTCCAATATCACTCCATGAGCATGGTTGATCCTATATTGCACAAACATGATCCAAGTAGAGCATATATGCATCTCGATAATAGGCAAAGGGGAGTTGGTTCTAGGATCTATGTTATGCCTTCTCATCTTCATGCCATTTTGTGTGTGTATGATGGTTTATTGTAGTGCATTGGCTTTCTCCCATTCTTGGTCAACCTTTATCTAGGTGTCCTTGAAAAAGCACAATTTTAAGAATAACTCAATAATTGAGTTAGATTTATTTCTTATGGCCTTGGTGGGTGCACTTATGATAAGGTCTTTATGGTGCCTAGTAGAGCTTGTAAGAGATACTTGTTCTTTTAAGGCATTGACTTAGGAGGCAAGAGATTGTACTATGGAGAGGTATTTTGTTTCCTTATCTATAATTATTTTCTCTATGTATGAGACCCTCTTCTCCAATATTACAACATGAGCCTTCTCAAAGGTTCTCTTAGATTCCAAGGTTTGAATATGTTGGAACTAGTCAGTGATCCTCTTCTCTAAGTCCTAAAATTTACCTCTCTTTAATTTGGTCACTTCTATATGTATATGACTCATATCTTCCCCTTTGATCTAGTGTGCTAAGGCAATGGTCACTTCTTATACTCTTTAGATCACAACATTGTCCTTAGACATCTTTCTCTTCTTAGTGTATTTCCCTTTTAAGGACTTAGATATCTCACCATAAAATTATAATTGAGATTTCCTTAATTTTGGGGTCTAAAACATTTCTTTCCATGGGTAGACCAATGGACCTATCAACCTCTGCCTCTTCCTACTCATTGCTTGTTTTCATTATGCTTTTTAGTACTTTTTGGTGTTGAACCTACAAATTTTGTAACTACTTCCTATTCCATTTATTTTTTCATGGCTCTAACCTATGCCCTTATGATGTCTACTTTCTAAAGGTTTGCCTAGGCCTCCTTTGGGGAAGCTTCTTTTGTCGAAGGACTAGCCTCCATCAGAAAACATATTTTGATGGAAGTTTTCCTTCCAATGAAGATGCATTTTCCTTAGGATCTTTTTGGATTATCATATTGAGCTTAAAGGATGACTAATATGATAAAGTGTGTTATTGGACTATCATTAACTTATCATGTATTAAAGAAGTTTCTACTAGTGTCTTTTGTAAAAGAAAATTGCTAAATATACATATTTTAGGTATCAGCTTCAATATACATCCAATAGTTTTGTTTTACATATCTCAGCTGGAATAAGTTAAAGAGTGAATTGAAATATTTGTATACCAAAACTAAGAGGAGGCTTGTATATGAGGAATTAGGGTTACTCATAACAATTCTACCTGACAACAATGGTTCTTTGTATAAGAGGCTCACCTAAGCATAGTTTTTCAATGTTGTTTAGCCAAGCATGTATTGAAAAGGAGCAAATGGCAAAAGTATCTTTAAAGAAAAATGTCAAGGCAACCTCTTTGAAAATCCCAAAAGAGACTCCCCTAATTTTGAGTGTTGAAACTACACATGCTATATCAATAAAAAAGGTAGTCATATGAAACCTAGGTCTCTCTAGAGCTTGAGTGTTTTTGAACTCCATGATTTTTCTAACTAAATTATCGGAAAGAAAAGAAGACCAATCAAACTTGAATCCTTAAAAAATGATAGGAATTACTATCAGGATATAGTGTATAGAAAAGTGGAAGCTATTAGGTTAACCCAAAATTCTATAAAGGATAGCCATGTCATATCTGACTGTAGGCGTAAAAATTGAGATATCATACCTCCCATTCTTAAGGTGATGGTTCTTTTTCGCTTTTTAAATTAAATTATTTTTTGTTATGTCTGTGAGCATTACAAATAAAATGAATCAATTATTGTCGCATGGTTTTCCTAAATCAATTGGATGGAAAATGCGGTAACCTTTAACATTATAAAAAAAATTGAAGGCCTTTTTAGTGTATCAATAATATTAAAGAATGATTTAGTTGCAAATATTATAGTTCTAGTAAAATACATATGAATATCCCAATCATTTTACTTTAACATAGATTGAAATTTTTAGACAAATGTAGTTTACAACTTACTAACATTTGTGGGATCCTTTTAACTAATTGATGAAAAAGTATAATGAGATACACGAAAATAAATTAATGATAATCTCATACATAATTGAAGTAGATGTATCAAATAATTTGAAGGCAATTGCATTGGAAATATAATAAATTTTGGTAGTGATACATAAAAAAATGAATGATGATCCTATACTTAGTTAAAGTATGTGTGAAGATATGTAGAGGTCATTACATTAGAAACATAACAAATTATAAAAGTATACACTAACTATACATAATTTTAGTGGCCCCAATTGGTTGCATTTTAATTATAAAGGAGCACAATTGTGAGAATGTAACTTAGGTTAATATTCCTACACCATAATAAGAGAGTGATAAGATACAAAGTGTAATTGAGGTTATGAAGGAAGTCACATAAGGTTCAAACCCAATCATGTTGTGTTTATTTCGACCTACTCATTAGACTATCTTTTGGTGATGTTATGGACACATAGGGAGACTTCATACCATGAGGTGCACTATCAAGTTCCAAGGGAACTCTAACCCTTGACCTCTTCACAATGAGCACCCACCACTCACCACTTCCCCAAGACCTCATAGTTCCATCATTAAATAACATACAAATCACTTTGAACCTAATTTTCATGTTTCTTGTCTGAAGTAGGTACTTGGTCAGAAGGTGCAATCCCAGACGACGCTTCCAAAATTGGATGAAGCAAGATAGGTTGACTCACAACCAGAAGCAGTGTTGTAGTCATGGGTCCATAATTTGTGGTCTTGCTATGTGCATGAGTTCCTTATCAAGTGAAAGGATCGTCCTAAAGAGATGTGGCATTGAAACCAAAGATCATTCTATAGATATTTTCAACTTTGAGGACTAAGCTTTTTGAGGAAGTCAGGTAATGGTCTCAAAATAGGTATGTCAACTATATTTATTAATGGTTTGAGCCCTTATGTTAGGATAGTTGACCCTTGGGCACTAGGTTTAAGTTTTGTTATTTTTTTAGACTATACATAGAAGAGTTGTGATGTAATTAGAGCATCATTTATTTTGCCTATCTTTCATTATCGCTACCTCATATAAGAGACTTTTCCCTCTCTAAGTGGCTAAGAGACTTAGCCCTCTATGAGAGGTTTGAATGTTTCGAGACTCAAAGTCTAAGTTTGTTTTACTCATTTAGATTTGTTGTTTTAAAATATAATTTTTTTGTGAATGTTCTGGTGCATCTTGTCTCTGTTGCTACATTTCTAGAATGTACTATTGTAATTGTTGTTTTTGGAAGTTGTTTCATTACAAAGGAGTAATTGGGTTGGTATTTTTTATAGGAAAGAGGAAAATTAAAATTGGAGTCATGTCCCGTGGGACACCCTAGTGGTTAGGGCTTTGGGCTCTCTTTTGGGAGACCTAGGTTCAAACCACAGTGGGGCTTGGTGTGTGTGCTTGTGTGAGTGAGCTTGTGTACTCTTTGTGATAAATTTTGAAAGGGCCTTAGTCTATTTTTATCAAATTTAATGATGTTTCACAATTGTAATCTATGGATTCGTTTAGGGTGAAGGGGAGTGAGTGGACTTCAATACAATCATTTATCTTTCAAGAAATGAGGTATTCTTAGATGGTTTAAATCAATGGAGATTTACATTTATTTATAATTCAAATGGTATTTAGAATTGCATATGTTCGAGTTTTTAGTATACATGGGATAATAGACGTATTGAACAAACTCATGTAGCAAAAATTACACAAGTTCTTGTTTTCTCATACATGGTTACAAGCAAAGTATACAACCTCTTTAGATATTTTCTTGTAAGTTAAATCATTTTACAAACCCATTGTCTCAAGGTGTGACCTGTGTAGACAGCAATTCGAAGCAGAAATAATTACCGAACTGTTTGACAGAATGTCTACTAAAGAACTACAATTTTGACTATGTACAACAATTTTGATAATGTATGAGTCATTTAATGTAATGTTTTGCAATGTAAAATCAGTCGATCTAATGAATACGGACTGATTAGTTTAACTGCACAAAAGGACAAATAGTAACCGTCATTTGCTTAGACGTCCTGATTAGTTAGACGTCTGGATTAGTTACAGACGTCTAGGATTAGTTAGACGTCTAGACTGGCTGTGTTAGACGTCTAAGACAGGTTGTTACGCCTGAAACAGAATTGTTAAGCATTAACAATAGGGCAGTTGGGACGGTTGAGCCAGGTTGGTTGCAGTAACCACCTGGACTTGCCTATAAATACCCCCTATTTCATTTTGTAAGATATCCATACTTGTCCATAAATGCAGATCTGTTGTGCAGCAAACGTTATTCTGGAATGCATGTGTCATGTGTGAATACTTCGTGAGCATCTTATTGTGTTGCAGGTATTGATCAATGCTTGGTACGAGATAGAGCATCGCCAGGTTGTGTTGTGTTGTGTTTGTGCAGTTGTAGGAACCAGCGAGCAGGAGAAGTTGCAGATTGAAGGATGAATGCACGAACTGTAGACGTCTAGGCCTACCCGTCTAAACTTGTCTGCTAGACGTCTAGGCCTATCCGTCTAGACCTATTGAGACGTCTACCCATCTGCACTATTTCCTTAGACGTCTATCTAGACGTCTACCCTTCCTTAGACGTCTACTTTCCAGATCCTTCCTAGACGTCTACTGTCTAGACGTCTACTTGTTTGTCCTAGACGTCTACTGTCTAGACGTCTATCTTGTCCTAGACGTCTACTATCTAGACGTCTACTTGTTATCCTAGACGTCTATTGTCTAGACGTCTACCTTGTTGTCCTAGACGTCTATTATCTAGACGTCTAACTGTCTTAGACGTCTACTGTTTAGACGTCTACATGTTCGTCTTAGACGTCTACTATTCTAGACGTCTACCAAAGTTTACTCGTCCAAGGTTAAGCACTATGCCAAGTTTTACAGTAAAGACAATCAATCCTTCCTAAATTCTCATCATTCCCTCGTCCTGAGAAAGTACTCACCCCTATCTACATTTGGTGTCATTGCCTAAATCAAACTTTGGGTCAAGAGGCATATGTGATAAGGCAAAGAGGTGAATGACACAAGGTGCAAGAGGAAGGAGTGTGATACCACTAAGACGAAGTGCACGACTGGCGAATCAAAGGACACACAATCAAGACGAAGTTTCACAACCCGAAGTGGAAAGAGTGTGGAACCTCGTGGAAGATGAAAGTCCGAGAATAGAGACATTGTTGGTGATAGTAGAAGGTGAAGAGCAAATAGCGGAGGAAGTGCCTGTTATTGGAGATGAGGAGTGGATGGTAACACCAGAACCAACGGAGAGGAGTTGGCCGATGGATACAGAAGGAGACTTTGTACCGCAGCAACCACGCGTAGGTTTGTGGGGAGGAAGACCAGAACCACATCTCGTTTACTCGTGAAGGAGGTCGCGAAGTAGAGGCTCAGGAAGAAGGCTATTTGATCCAAATTTCACACCATCAACAGCAGATAGGGAGTCAGATAGAACTCCACCCCGATCACCACCAAGAAGACCGCCTAGTGGGACAGTCCCAATGGTGAACATTGCTAACCGAGCGGGCAAACAAAAATACCCACCCTTCACCGGGGAAGGAAAAGAAGACCCGACACGTCATATAGGAACTTGCATAACCATTTGGGGAGCAAATGGGGTAACGCAAGATACGGAGTGGTTGCAATTGTTTCCGGCCACCTTGCGAGGAATGGCCATGGATTGGTATTTGAAACGATAGAATACGCAACCATTCACACAGTGGACCCCCTAAAAGAAGCATTTATAGAAGAATTCTGACCATTGAGGGATGATACGGAGATAATTACTGAAATCTTTGTAACAAAGCAAAAACCAGATGAGGATGTTAAAAGTTATAATAGAAGATTGAAGCAGTTGACAGACAAAATGGAGATGCCACCTGCTGATGGAATGATAAAACGCTGGTTTTTGGATGGATTATTGCATAAGTACCGAAAGAAAATGAAGGTAGTACCAGCTTCCACATATGCAGAAGCCCTTGAGAAAGCAAAGAACTTCGAAAGCGAAGCCAAGCAAACAGCTGCAGGGATCGGAGGACAGCCAAGGCGCGAGGACTCCGATAGTGATGGAGAGGATAAAGTTCAAAGTGCAATACACTCCTTTCGAAAGGAATTTGATAAAATCATGAGAGAAGTCAAAGGAGAAGGGCGAAAAGATAGAAAAGATATTTGGTGTTTCGACTGTAAAATGGAAGGACATACAAATATCAATTGCCCAAAGAACGCGTATTGCAACATATGTGATATCGTAGGACACCCAGTAGCGGATTGCCCATTTAACTTGAAGGGAGCAAGACACCAGACCTTGACAGTCCAACAAGGAGAAGACAGATACAGGAACAACCGTCGAGGTGGAAGACAAGGAGGACAGAGTCGATTGCAATATGACTCTGAAGGGAGACCAATAATCCAGTGTCGGAATTGCCAAGAGTGGGGTCACTTTGCGAAGAATTGCCCCAAGCCTCAGAATACAAGCAATACTGGTGGTAGCAATGCTACCCAAATGTGTAGGTGGTGTGGACCAGGAAACCACAAAGAGGCCAATTGCCCAAATAAGGCGAGTTCGAGTGGCACGCAGAACGTCAATTTGATTGACATTGAAGAAGTGAGTACAATAGTAGAAAGGGAAGATGAAGTCCTAGCAGTAACAAGAGCACAAGCTAGGAAGATAGAAGAGTATCCAAATCCTACCAAAGAGAAAGAGCGATGGCAGGAAGCACAAGAATTGATAAGGACAGAACTAGATAAGGAAAAACAGGAAAGACTAGTTCTGGAGAAAGCTCTAAAGAAGGTGGAGATCACAAATGATAAGCAAGCATCAGTAGAAGGCTTGGTGACACAGGTACTGAATACGATGGTGGAAGTGAAAGTAGCAAGTCTATTCAATATAGTACCAGAATTATATGCTACGATTGGGGAAGTAATGAAAACAAAGAGGAAAGCAGAAACCAGACAGGTAGCTAACATCAAGCAAGGCCAATTCATTGATCCGACGATACTTATGATTGAGGTAGGAAAGAAGCCAGCTTTGGTTCACATGGAGATATTGGACCATAAGTTGAATCAGGTAATCGTTGATGGAGGATCAAGCGTGAACGTGATGCCAGAAAGAACGTGGCGGAGTATTGGCCAACCCGCACTAAGATCTCCAAACTTCAAACTATATGGAGCTGATCAATACGGCATCGAGACAATAGGCGTACTAATGAGCCAAAAAGTACGTATAGCGGAACAAGAATTTCTATTGGATTTCATTATAATTGCTATGCAGAAACCAACATATGATGCATTGTTAGGACGTGGGTGGTTACGAATGGTGAAAGTAAACCACAACTGGGAGAAGGAGCATCTGACCTTCAAGAAAGGCCAGCACAAGTACTTGATTAATCTAAAGAACCAGGCAGTAAGCCAAGAAATTGCAACTTTGGATGACTCAAGAAATTCTTCCTCGGATGCAGAGTCAGGATATGAACCAGACGAGGAAGGGGTGTTGCATTTGGAAGAATGCACGGAAGATGAGCATAACGAAGATAAAGGCTTACTCCATTGGCAGTTAGAAGATTATGAAATTTTTTCTCCCCAATGTTTTTGCATTAATGCAGGAGACGAAATCCAAGAGGATGAGAAGAAGGAACCGGAGAAGAACGAAAGTAGTAAGAAGCAGACAACAGTAGAGAAGGATAAGGAACGAGAAAAATGGACATTTCCCAAAAACTTTGCAGAATATACGATGGGGGACGCAGTCATTGAAGACAAACCAGCCCACCCCATCGATGTTCTAAAGGCAGTAAATGAACCTGAGTCTATCAAATACGAGGGACCTAGAATGATTCAGGTGAACTTGGGAGAAGATGGTGAGGAAAAGATGATCAAGTGTGGAGATGACTGGGATCCAGTGTTAAAAGCGATGACATTCAAAATCTTTCTTGAATATAAGGATGTCTTCGCCTAGACATACAAGGACCTGAAGGGAGTTCCACTAGAACTCTGTGTACACAAGATTCCTCTGATTGAAGGTGCACAACCAGTGAGGAGGCGACCATACAGGATGAATCCCAAATATGCAGCTTTGGTGAATGCTGAAATTGAGAAGATGCTAGATGCAGGCATCATCTTTAAAGTTACGACAAGTGAATGGGTGTCACCGATTGTGATTACCTTGAAGAGGGAGGCAAACAAGATCCAGATTTGTGTGGACTTTCGAAGCCTCAATGTCGTAACTATAAAGGATCCCTTCCCGATCCCATTCACAGACTCCATTCTGGAAGAAGTAGTGGGCCATGAGATCTATTCATTTTTGGATGGATTCTCAGGATACAACCAAATCAGTATTGCGAAGGAAGATAAGTTGAAGACCACCTTTGTAGTGGAAAACGGGATATATGCTTACAACCGCATGTCGTTTGGATTGTGCAATGCACCGGCTACATTCCAACGAATCATCTTATACATCTTCGACAAGATGTCCACAGGCAATTTCAAAGCCTTCCTAGATGATTGGTCGTTGTATGGCAGGACACAGGAACATTTGAAGGCATTGGATGAATGCATGAGCTTGTGTAGGAAAGCTCGGATATCCCTAAATCCTGGCAAATGTGTCTTGATGGTGCCATACGGGAAGTTGCTAGGGCATATCGTATGCCAAGAGGGTTTGAAGCCCGATCCAGACAAGATACGAGTCATACTGCTGATGGAGGAACCACACGACGTGAGTTCAGTGAAAACCTTCTTAGGAACAGTGGGATACTATAGAAGGTTTATCCGGAATTATGCACAAACTTCTCATCCGCTAGACGCTCTTACGTGCAAGGGTGTTCCTTTCAAGTGGGCAGAGGAGCACCAAGAAGCTTTTGAGGGCTTAAAAGCGCACTTGGTGAAGGCACCTATCCTAGTTTTTCCAGACTGGGAGAAGGAATTCCATGTGCACGTAGATGCCTCAAACTTCGCCATTGGTTGTGCATTGGCTCAGGAAGGCCAATTTGGGTTGGATCAGCCCATATATTTTGCAAGTCGGTTATTGTCTCGAGCCGAGAAGAACTATAGTACGATAGAGCGCGAAGCACTAGGGATGGTGTACGCAGTACAAAAGTACCGACACTATTTGTTGGCTAACCCTTTTGCTTTCTATGTAGATCATCAAGCGTTGTTGTACCTGATTAACAAGCCAACGATCTATGGATGAGTGAGTAGATGGCTCGTCACTCTGCAGGAATTCATGTTTCGAGTGGTAGTAAGACCAGGGAAGAAGCACGTAATAGTGGATCAACTATCGAGGATTCACTCAGGAGAACCTACAGAAGGAGGAATACCGGATGAATTCCTCGACGCACAGTTATTCATGATAAGTGCGATACCCGTATGGTATAAACATATAGGGGAATATTTATCGACAGGAGAGCTGCCAAAGGAGATGACGACGATTGAGCAACGAAAGGTGATTACGAAAGCGACACCCTTTACCTTGATTGCAGGTTTGCTATACAAGATGGGAGAGGACCACATTCTACGACGATGCGTGATGGAAGATGAAGTGCAACAGACCCTGAAGGAGGCACATGAGGGATTGGTAGGAGGCCATATGGGACCAGACGCAACAGCTAGAAAGGTGTTGTTGGCGGGTCTATGGTGGCCTACCCTTTATCACGATGCCAAGAACTATGTTAAGGCATGTGATACGTGTCAAAGAACAGGGAAGCCGTTGAAATGGGACTTCATGCCATTGCATCCATCACAACCTCAAGAACTCTTTGAGAGATGGGGTTTGGATTTTGTGGGTCCACTACGAACCAGCCAGAAGAGGAAGTGCAAGTATATCATAGTCGCGATGGAGTACCTAACAAAATGGGTCGAAGCAAGGGCCTTACCAGATAATTCTGCAAGGAGCACGACTCGCTTTTTGTATGAGCAGGTTATCACATGGTTCGGCATACCTCTACAATTGACAAGTGATAGGGGAGGCCATTTCGTTAATGAAATCATCTAAAATCTGATGAAGGAATTCAGGATCTTCCATTCCTTGTCAAGTCCATATTATCCCAGGGCAAATGGGTAGGCGAAGGTGACAAATAAGGTCTTGGTTTCCATCATGTATAAAACATGTGGAGTCGAAGGAGCAGACTGGGAAGAGCGCTTGCCAGCGGTTCTGTGGGCATACAGGACCACCTTCAAACCAACCACGAACCACACACCCTTTCAATTAATGTATGGGCAGGAGGCGGTAGTACCAGTAGAATTCTTGGTACCAAGTTTGAGGGTAGCCGTCGAAACCCGCCTGAATGATGAAGACAACATGGAGGAGAGACTCACAGCATTGGTACAACTAGGCGAGAAAAGGGTAATGGCATAGTGGGCAACGGAGATTGCTCAACAACGACGAAAGTATTGGCATGACAAACATCTCCGAAAGATGAATTTGAAGGTTGGTGAATTAGTGCTCAAGTACAATGGGAAAAGAGAGATCAAGCCAAGGAAGTTGAAGACCCTATGGCTTGGACCCTTCTAAGTGGAAGAGGTACTGGACAACGGAGTTGTTCAGATAAAGAAGTTGGATGGGACAAGTTGCCCCGACCCGGTGAATGGTTCTAAGTTAAAAGTGTATAAGGCACAGGCTCAAGTAAACACGATTAACTTAGAAACCTTAGGTGACACTTCTGGAAAGGCCACAAATGAAGCTCGACCAGGGATACGATCCTATGAACATGGGGAGCCAAGTAACATCGTTCGAGAGGATGAACCAATAAACTTGGATTGGCTATTTGGCGCAGAAGGCGAACAGGTAATCGAACAGAGGGAGTTAGAACCTCGAGAGGGAGAACAGAGACGATTACAAGTCCACGTTCGATTTCCAAATAGTGAAGTAGAGGAGCGACTCCAAACCCTCACGGATGTCGCTTTACAAGAACAAATTCCAAAAGTGGAAGATGATGAAGGTCAAGGATCTCGAATCCTGCAACAGATGGCTCAGGAAACACAAAGGTTGCAAGAGGAGTATCAAACACTAAGGTAGCATAATATGTGATTGCGAGAACAAGTGATTCAGGAGCTGGATGAAACCATGCAGCGAATGCAGGAACGACAAGATGCATGAAGAGTTGAATGGGTTGAACGAGAGCAAGCAGAGTTAAGAGGAAGTGCGGATGGCAATGAGGGAGCCTCTTCGGAAAGTAGCCTATTCTCATTGGCTTCAAATATTTCAGCACCAGCAAGCAGCCTGCGACGCTCTAGGAGGCAAGGGAATAGAAGTAGAACTACTAAGAAAATAAAATATATTGAGTCAAATACCGAAGAGCCCTTGGGAAATAATGCATCCTCCTCGGACTCTGGTGACTCATCTCCAACCACATTATGAATCCTCCTAAACACAAAAAGTTCTTCCAGTACAGCCTCATCATCAATAAGACAAAGATCGCCAGGACAAGCAGGGATGAGGGAATCATATCAGCACCTAGCTGGTAATAATGAATATCAAATTAGTAGGGAACAGATGGCTGAAATAATATGGAGGGATATTCGAGAAGTACCAGCACGGCCAATGAAGGGGAAGTGGTTGGTTGATTCAAGCAGTGATGAGAATCTGCCTCGAGATCCTAATATACCCTACCCAAGTCCCAACCCGGACCGACGAAGACAACGGGATGAGATCCAAAGCCGACAGGCAGGAGTTAGGTTCCTTGAAACGACACAAGTAATCGAAGATGAGGAATCACAAGATGAGGAGAATGGAGGAATGCATAATTCTTCAGAGGATGAAGGTGCAACCCCCCGTTGGCGAAGGATGCCATTTGAAGAAGCCATGCAATGACCGACTGAACATCGAGAAGTGGCAAAATATCGGTTGGCCGCAATGGACTTACGATGCCATCGACAAGAAGTCAGGCGAATGCAACGAAGGGTTCAGGAAACCTCAAATTGGCCAATGAACACTGCAGGAGAAGGAAATGATTCAAGCATAGACTCGACCTTCTCAGATCAGTACCAAGTGGCCTTAGCTCAATGTGCACCTCAGAGACGCTTTGAAGAAGCGAGGTGGCGATGATGATTGATGAGAGTAGATAGGAGGCTAAGAATCCTGCACCAATTGACACCTGGAAATCAAGCACATGCAGAACCAAGCTCGCGAGCAGAACTTATAAACCAAGCCCGAAACAGAGGTAACATGGGGAATCCTAGCAGTTCATCAAGACTACTAGATAACCCAAGCTTACCTGACCAAGGGAGGAGTGTGGTTGGCCTCCATCCCGGTAGCTCGAGAGGAAGAAATTCCTCTCCTGCTACCCCTAGGTCAACTAATCCACGGATTGGGCTGCAAGGACCATCTGTGGACATAGTCCAAGTCAACCCATCACTACATGTTCCTGAGGATAGACCCTTGGGTCTACCTCAGCGAGCTCGTAGGAACCGAAGACGTCGTCAAGAACGACAGAGGGACCGACCGAATCTCGGGCAGTTGGGAGTGCGGTAGCCCAACGTTAGGGAGATTCGATCGGCAAGGGGAAGAGGACGAGTCGCACAGACTCGAGGAAGACATGGGACCCAAAGTAGGGATCTCAATCAAAATCAGATAGACCAAGGATGGGCAGTCGTCCGTCGACAGATCGATAGACTTCAAGGCAGAGGCCAGGGAGGAAGGATCTATCGAAACATTGGACAAAGGGGAAGTCATCTCGCAGTGATAGGACGACTCACTGTCAGGAGCAAGAAGGGACTATGTTCCATTATCTTGATGATTGCATGATAATCCAACGGAGTGATGGAAGAACTGAGCGAGTCCATCTAGAGGATGAGCCTACCCGTCTAGACGAGGAGGCAACATCATCTCACCCTCTAGAACCCACCATGATGACATCAAAAGTAGACGTCAAGCTGTAAATTACCAGATGATAGAAGGGGACACGTCATCAGCCAGAAGAAGATGAGCGGGCAGATTGGCGTATCATCCCACGAAGAACTGCAAGGCGTGAGGAACAACCTCAGATGGAAACTCCCCACAACCATGGTAATCATCAAAGTTGGCAATAGGCTGAAGCACAAGAAGACAATGATGATTTTAGTAGTTATGGAACTAGTAGCCATCACCAAGAGGATAATGCATCAGATACTTTGGAAGTATGCATTGGCATTACCATGCACTTCACCCAACGACGTTAAAAGAAAAAACACAATTTTGAAAAAATAATAAAAAAAAAGAAAAAAGACAAAAATAGAAAAGACAAAATAAGAAAAAGACATTAGACGTCTTGTGCATGCAAAATGGGCGAGGTGGCGCGCATGCAGACGACGAGTGCTAGGTGGCAGTTAGACAAGTAGTTACAAGGGCGACAACTTGCCTATAAATTGAACGCGCTTGGGCAGGATTGTTCATTCAGTTTTGAAGCATTTGCAGGTGCACAACATGAATGAGTTTAGTATATTTAGAGCCAAGAGGGATTGTTGATGCACCAATTATTATTTAGGATGAATCTAGATGCCCCATCAATTGGTAGATCATATGCTTCATGGTATTTTTAGAATTTTTTTTGTGCAAGTGTGAGCAGTTCTCTTTCCCAATTATAGGTAGACGACATAGTACGAAAAGGGAAACCCTGCATATTATCTTATCATGGTGCATCCAGATATACCCTGAGATGTCTACAAAGGCATCATTTGTAGAAACACACCTATAGAATCCATCTGAACAACACCCTATCCTTCTTTATCGGAGAAATTCTGAAATTAGACTAAGGGATAGACATCTAGGAAGGTGAGATTCAATAGACATGAGAAGATACTGTATAGTTAATTTAAAAATTAGATATTAAAGGAGATAAGACGTCTAGTAGGTTGAGACGTATGAGGAGTTAGACGTCTGAGGGAAAAGAGACGTCTGAAAGGGGAGACATCTGCAGAAAATGAGCCACCAGAAATCAGGACACGGTCCACCCCGATCCGAAGCGGTACCCGAGTCAGTTGTTGCTAAACGACTCCATCACCAACAGGAGCACGGAGAAATGATGCGCGGATAGGTACCGAGCCTAGACCAGGGGCAGACTCGAGGTAGACGTGAGGTTGTGCAAGCAGAAGTACCCACTCAAAGAACCAAAGAAGCTCAACAAATTGACAAGGTCCCAATCAATGAAATCACCTAGATTTGCCCAAGGGGAGAATTTTGTTAATGGTGGGCAGAGACACCAACACAAGATCCGGTGAAGATGAAGATCAAGGCCACAGGAATCAATTTCATTTTGCAAGTCCAAAGTTTTGAGAAAGACTTTTTCAAGGAGTATCTGGTGCAAATGTTGCAAACATATGATTCGTTGCATCATACTAGCACAGTCCGCATTGGTGACCGAAACCTGGTAGTGGAGTTTTCTCCTGAAGCATTTCAGCGTACATTTGGACTTTCGAAGAAGGGCCAACTAGTGGTGAATGAGCGGGTCGATCCAAAGCAAACCTTGTAGTTGATTCAGAGTATCACTACTCTGACTGATGAAGAGATTGATGCCATGCTAGCAACTCACGACAACTAGGGAGTGAAGCAACCGCAGCTAAGGACTAAGGGTTTACAATGCATAATGAATGTCTTGATGGCTAGATTGTTCGAAGAATAGTGGAGCTCAGACCTCCCCATTTGGTTGATTCCATACTTGCAGGGGATTGAGCAAGGAGTGGCGTATGATTGGGCAACTCATTTGGCACTTCGCATTCAGAATTTTTTGATGGTTTTTCATGCCATTGGACTACTCTTGGATGCAGCCTACCGTGCAGGAGTGTAGATTCTAGATTTTGACCCACCTCAACAGATACCGGACTTAGCCTCGACAATCTTGCGGTGGAAGGATGCCAAGTCGCAAGTAAAGAAACAGACACCGATCAAGAAGCCACGGGTGAAGCAGATCTCCCATAAGCCGTCATGCAAAGAAGGGCGAGTGACCGATTCAGAAGGGGAGGATACGACACCGCCACTGGTTGAGAAGAAAGGGCCAACAAAACAAGTTGTTGCACCCCCACCAGAAGTGCCTAAGCCAACCAGGAAGAGACGGCGATTTGAGTCACCACCTCCATCACTATCCCTAGATTTGGTGCATGGTATTGCAGCAGAGAAGATTGCTCGCAGTCAAGAGATAGCTCGAAACCTTGAGCAACAATTGAGCTTGCACAGGCGGAAGTCGATTTTGAAATCCCCTCAGTTTTGCAGAATGTCCCAGCTGGAACCAATACTACCAGACGAATTGGGCCTACAGAGTATTTGGTAGAAGCCCAATTCTGGGCGCGTGCAACTTCACCAGAAGCACCCCCTCGAATCCCTGTTTGCAACAACTTCCTTCGCTGCCTCCTATGGGCATTTTCCTTTGAGGATATTCTCATCACAGAGGCAGCTAGAGCAGTAGGAATAATGAAAATACAGACGTTCTAGCAGAATTCGCAACAACGATGGTAGAGGAGGGCCTACCACCCCCGAGTGTTGGGAATCCGACACCTGGGACAGAACAACATCCCATTACAGTAGACGAAGAGGTCTCGTTGGGACATGAGACCGATATAGAGAAGGGAGAGAAGCCTCCACAAATGGACGTATCTCAACAGTTCATTGGGACAGAAAAAGGTAGCAACCAAGAGCAACCACCTGAGGAGCAGCCAGGGCTTACAGAGGGCAAAGCAACTAAAAAGCCCATAGACCTTTCAGGAAAGGGGAAGCAGTTGATGTATGAGTCGGAGGAAGAACAAGCCAAAGATATGTGGGTCAGAACGCTTCATACTGGAAATGTCGAATTTTGTCAACCCACCAGAACAGGGAGCCCGTGTGGATCAACAAGCGGTCGATTGTTTTTCTAAGTTGACCCGGGCAATGGACAATCTTCGACTACAATTTGATGTAGCTTGTGTTGGTCGATGGAAGAAATGGCAGTTGATGGTTGAGGAGGAGTTGAACAAAGTGGTGAAATGGGCCACAGAAGGATCTTGGTGT
Source organism: Wollemia nobilis (assembly GCA_028583015.1). Taxonomy (NCBI): domain Eukaryota; kingdom Viridiplantae; phylum Streptophyta; class Pinopsida; order Araucariales; family Araucariaceae; genus Wollemia; species Wollemia nobilis. The sequence goes on from JAQPPZ010016361.1 coordinate 3,611,603, forward strand.
GCTGACATTTTGACCATTTATCAAGAACAACCTTGGTCTTTGCCTACAACACATCTAAAGACTATGGAGGGAGTAGAGAAACTGCCTGATAAGACTCCTACTCTCTATCTTGAACCAGCACAGGTATACGTTCTAGGCCATGGCAACACTTCTTCCCCACACCCTATAGAAACAGGCTTACAGGTGGAACTAGAACCTGAATTGCAGCCAATGTTCAGTCAGCTTAACTTCATAGCTCACTTGCTGTGTTGGCTAGCAGTAGGACTTCAACACTTGAATCAGACTAGACAACGATTGGATACGGATTTGCAAGCAACCAAGGCAGAATTGCAGGAGAAAGAGCAAAAACTGGTTGAAGGAGATGCTCGCTTAAATGAATCCTTGTCCAATATCCTTGAAAAGAAGCAAGAACTGCATAATCTTGGTGCTCAACTTATTGATAGGGAGAAGATGATTATTGAATTAGAGGCTGAAATATTATAGCACAAAGCAGGCTAAGGAGTTGTTGGTTAAGCAGGTTTCAGACCTGGCCACCCAAAAGAGTCAACAAGAAATAGCTTGGCAGAAGGAGATGAAACAACGCGAAGAGGCTTGGCAGAAGGAGCGGGAAGCATTGCGGGAGGAGTTGCTCCAAGCACAACAACGCGAGGCCGCTCTTAAAACTGAATTGGCACAGAAGGCTTCATCTTCCTCCATAGTGCCCGAACAACGGATGAAGGAGCTTTTTCTACAGCGAGAGGCTGAACTGTTGTCTAGGCTCCAGGAGACGGAAGATCGTGCCAATACTTTGGGAGTAGAATGGGCCAAGTATTTCAACTATGCCAAGCGGGTTCGGGATGAACGCGAAGCTCTTTAGTTGCGAGTGCAGGAATTGGAAGAGGCACTACAGGCTGCAGAACCCAAGGATGCTGAGACACCCCAAAGCCAACGGAGAAAGTCACTGAGGACATCGACTTCTTCGAAGGGGAGGATAGATGTAGACAATAGTTCGAAGCAGAAATAATTACCGAACTGTTTGACAGAATGTCTACTAAAGAACTACAATTTTGACTATGTACAACAATTTTGATAATGTATGAGTCATTTGATGAAATGTTTTGCAATGTAAAATCAGCCGATCTAATGAATACGGACTGATTAGTTTAACTGCACAAAAGGACAAACGTAGCCGTCATTTGTTAGACGTCTGGATTAGTTAAGACATCTAGACTGGCTGAGTTAGACGTCTAAGACAGGTTGTTACGCTTTAAACAACAGTGTTAAGTGTTAACAATAGGGAAGTTGGGACGGTTGAGCCAGGTTGGTTGCAGTAACCACCTGGACTTGCCTATAAATACCCCCCTATTTCATTTTGTAAGATATCCATACTTGTCCATAAATGCAGATATGTTGTGCAACAAAAGTTATTCTGGAATGCATGTGTCATGTGTGAATACTTCGTGAGCATCTTATTGTGTTGCAGGTATTGATCAATGCTTGGTACGAGATAGAGCATCGCCAGGTTGTGTTGTGTTGTGTTTGTGCAGTTGTAGGAACCAACGAGTAGGAGAAGTTGCAGATTGAAGGATGAATGCATGAACTGTAGACGTCTAGGCCTACCTGTCTAAACCTGTCTTCTAGACGTCTAGGCCTATTCGTCTAGACCTATTGAGACATCTACCCATCTGCATTGTTTGCCTTAGACGTCTACTGTCTAGACGTCTACCTATTTGCCTTAGACGTCTACTGTCTAGACGTCTACTTGTTTGTCCTAGACGTCTCACTGTTTTGACGTCTACTGTCTAGGCATCTACTTGTTTGTCCTAGATGTCTAGTCGTTGCCCTAGATGTCTACTGTCTAGGCATATACTTGTTTGTCCTAGACGTCTATTGTCTAGACGTATAACCTGTCGTCCTAGACGTCTATTGTCTAGATGTCTAACCTGTCGTCCTAGACGTCTATCGAAGTTTAATCGTCCAAGTTTAAGCACTACGTCGAGCTTTACAGTAAAGACAATCAATCCTTCCTAAGTTCTCGTCATTCTCATGTCCTAGGAACATACTCACCCTTGTCTACAACCTACTCAATAATGGTCATACAAAGTCATTTTGTTCTCTATCCATGTGGCTCTAATACCCTATTTTTTTAAATTGTTATGCTATGGTGGGATGAAGCAAGGTTTGAACGATCATGTATGTATAGGTTTATCTAAAATTAAAAAAAAAATCTAAAGGGAAAATGAATATTTGAAATGTCAAATATTTTGGTAATATATTAAGAAGAGAGAAGAAAATTAACTCAAAGCTTCCCAATTAATAAGAGACAATAGAAATCAACAAAACGGACTATTATGCTTTTTATTTAAATTGGTTCTATGGGATTGTAACAAATCCCACTTGTATTACTTCATGACCATGTTGCCACAACATTTAAAAAACACCACACAATGTTATTACTGGTAATTGTGCATGTATTGCCTAGCAACATTTGAACCTAGGTCTCCACCTTGAAAGTCCACATTTTTAACCACTTAAGCCCATGCCATTTGATAAATGTTAAGGCTCACACATGGGATTGGAACCTTGGTTTATAGTTTTAAACTCTTTGCTCCCCATGGCTTGCCACAAATGCAATGGGCTATAGTAAGGTTCATCCATAAAATTAGAACCTTCATTTGCAATCTAAAACTCTTCGTTTCCCACTATATGCCCCAACCCCATTAAGTGAAATGGACCACTTATGTGCAAGAAAAACAATTATGTTTTTAATCATAAAGTATTACAAAAAGAAGTCATATTGAGCCTAAAAGTCCAAGGAGAGAAGGCTTAAGAAAGGGAATTGAAATACTAAAGTTTTCATCTTATCGCTAAGATAGATATCTTTGTGTCAAATAAAAAATATTTCAACTCTAGATTGAAGAAGTATTAAGGAAGAAGAGATTAAGAAGGAAGTAATCAATTATTTCAAAGATAATCCTCTTCAAATTTAATCATGATAAAGAGGCTTCGGATAAGCTTTTGCAAAATATTACATCAATTATCACACAAAGATAGAATTAAGCTTGATGAGGAAGATATCCATGAAGGAGCGATAAGAGATAATTTTCTCTTTCTACCTTGACAAGGCACCTAGGCCCAATGGATTTCCTGCGATTTTCTTTCAAATGTTTTAGAATTTGTTGGTGAGTGATATGTTGGTTATGGTTGAAGAGGTTAGGAAAAGAAGGATATAATAAGTGAGATACCATTGGTTCCCAAGAAAGGTAAGACCAAATGTTTTGATAATTTTTGTCCAATAAGCCTTTGTAACATAATTTATGATATAATTTGAAAAACTATGGCAAATTGATTGAAAAACATTCTAGATTGTGCTTTCTCAAAGGAACAATATGGTTTTGTTCATGGTAAGCGAATCTTTGATGGTATATTTATTACAAAAGAGGTCATACATTCTCTTCATTCTATAAACAACTAGGTATGCTTGTAGAATTAGATATTGTCAAGCATATGATACAATTGGTTTGAGTTTCTATATGACATTCTCAAGGAAAGAGTTTTGATCAAGGTTATTGTTGTTATAATACTTCAAAATATTCTATTTCAATCAATGGATACCCCATTGGATATTTTGCATCATCATGTGGACATTGCTCACTATCTCTTTAGCTTGTCATTAATCTTCCCAAGGCATTAGGAAGAGATCTATAAAAGGAAAAAGTGAAAGGCAAAATCAAAGGTATTCAGGTTGCACTGAATGGTCCCTTCAAATCTCATCTCCAATTTGTTAATTATACTTCTTTTAGGTCATCCCTTCATTAGTGAGGCCATGTTATTTAAATAAATATTATCATGCTATAAGAAAGTTGTTAGATAGTTGGTTAATGTGATGCAATCTAGGATCGTTTCCATCCAGATTGCCCTAGATTTACAATGGATTATTGAGGCGAATTTAGGGTTTAAGTTGGAAAATTACCATCAACATATCTAGGCATTTCTTTTCTTGATAAGGAATGAGGAGCTTTAGGACTCAATCTTGTATAAAATGAAATTTTTTTTGATAGGCTGGTCTTGATGCTCTAATCCGCCTAGGTATGAATTTGTGCCCTGGACTAGAGTCAAGATTGGATGTCTTGGAATTGCTTCTAAGCCAACCTTTGGGGAAGGCCAATTCCTTGTGAGATATGCTAGGAAAAAGACTAAAGAATAAAAAGAATAAGGGAAGAGAGGGAAAAGGGTTAGAAAGATTGAGTTAAAAGCAAACGAGGCTCAACTAACAACATTGCTTTAAGTTGCATGAGCATAGGCCACCTAGTACAAGCAAAGCCTAACAAACTATACAATTAATGCTATGCAAAAAATACATTATCCTCAAATGTTACAACATTCAACATCACAAGCACTTGAACCAAAGAAAGACAAACAATTTAAGCCTAACAAATAGACCAGAGGAATACCAAACAACATTAAACCTAACAAAAAGACTTTGATCGAAGTTAACAAGCAATGCAGAAAGTGTAAATATTACATAAAGAGATCTACAAACATTAATTGAGGTAAGTCAAACAACTCTTAATTGTATTCCAATGTAGCATAAACATACAACTTGCCATAGACAAACATTGAAATATCTAACCCTTTACAATGAGGGGTATTCCCCTATTTATAGTTTTTGCTAAGCTAAAATAAAGCTAACTACTTTGTACAATAATGATAAAAATGACTCTACATGATTGGGGATGAGTTGGCACCACTCGACATATTCCATGTCTTCTATCAGGCAATTGTGATTTGTAAGATTGTCCATTCTGCTTGGCTGAGGTGGTTGTCACTTTCAGGCTCTGACAATTGCCACATGGCCTAACCATTGTTCATCGAGATTGCTTTTTGACCTCTTGTATGCTTCTAATCATGGCAGAACCTTTTGTAGCTTGAGTTGACCTTATTATTTATAAGCTTTGCACTGTACCAAAACTTTTGGAGGCCTATGTTGATATCATTGCTTGAAAGTTTTGGCATGCTACCTACTAGTCTTGAATGCCCCACACTCTTCTAATTTTTGTTGGAGATTACAAAGCATGTTGTTGATGTTATTGCATAAAATGTCTAACTTGCCTCCTTTACAGGTCCGGCCTCAAGTTAGTCCAAATGAAAGCTTTCAACTTGAAAGAGTAGACAAATCTTAAGCAATTTTATCCTGGAATTATTTGCTTTAGCCTCCAAAATATCCTTGAAAAAATTATGACTTCGACTAAGACTTTTAGGCTTGAATACTAGCCTGGGTCTCAAACTCCCTATCTTATGCTCCTCCTTCACATTGCTGGCCTATTCCTTTCTTCTTTCTTATGCTCATGTGAGCTATTTTCTGTTTGTTTGTTCGATTTTGACCCATTCATAGTAGAGTTTTGTTTCCAAACTCACCCAACCAAATGGTGAGTGAGTTCAAAACCGTTGCATAGATACAAACCTTGCCAATAGTAGAGCCCTTTTAGCCATCACTAGAAAGGTTCTGAGACTCTTACTGATGGCAAGGTCAACCTTAGCTACCACCAGAAAGGCTATGGTCTTGTTTCTGTCTAGTTGATCAACATTACCTTGTGGTATAGGGAGTTTATCATTTGCTAGCAACTTTTTACGACAGTTTTTTCCTATCAACATCTTTGGCATTTTGGTGGCACTGACTACCTGATAGATCGATGGGGCTTCCAACTCTCTCATCTTATTTAGCTCTGGACAACAATTTTGCTCAAAATTCCTCCTTTACATTGGATTTGCTTAGTGTAGTGAAATTTCACTATAATTTGACAACTAACTAGGGACTTCTACTTGCAGGAGGTAAAGAACCCATAAACAGAAGCCTCATCTATTGGGAACAGAGTCTATGGAGGAAAATATTGGGAATATTTAGGGTTCAAGGGGATGAGAGATAGGTTTCTCACTTGAAAACCAACTTTGCTCAAAAGCTCATGAGATGCAGCGAAGGAAGTTCTCTTTTATGTAGACCTCTCCCACTGGGAAAGCTGTTGAAGCCACTAACTCCATCAGTCATTTCTATTAATTCTTCTTAGGTGAGCCAATGGATGATCCTTCTCGCCTAGCCGAATCAACAAATGCATCATTATCCATTATTTTACCTCATGTTTAGTTGTGATAGTTGTCTCTTCCTCGATTTAACGACTCTTGAGTGGTTGATGGTAATCTAGGGAATTCTCTTCTTTAGTTGTTTTGTTGATTCTCGAACCTCTTGATTCATGCAACCCTTATTCAAACATGCATGTGAATTGCCTAGTGCGCTTTCCCAAAAAAATATTTTGTACGAGCGCTATGCCATTGCCTGATCTAGCCAATACCTATACAACACTTAGCTTTGATCAACTTTATTTAAATGTTGCTTACTTACAATATAATACATGGTTTTGACACACTTTTGCATGCTAGATACTTCACATGGAGCTCATTAATCAAAATCTGCAATGTCTAGACCAAAGTGATCCAAAATTCCATCGCTCTAATTTGTTTGTCATTTTAAACATGTGACTTGTAGTCAGGAGCTAAGAGCTAGTTGGCTCTGATAAGTGATGAGTTCCCAGGTTTGCACAGATCATTGCATTGAAATCAAGCACAAAAAACTCAACTTCCATTAACGACTCTTCTATTAGCTCTTCCAAGTCTTTTGGATGCTCTTCTATCTCCACTTGGAGGTACTCCAGGTCATCTTTAGCCAAATTGACACTTTGCTCTTCAAGCCTCTCTATGTGATAGGGGTTAGGCTTCTCCGCATAGATCCAAACCTTATTTCCCTTGTAGGGAATCACCATATGGGTATAGTCTAGGGATAAATAACCCCCAAACTTTGTCATGAACTCCCTTGATATGCACAATCCGAATAGCGGTGGAAGGTCCACCACTATCACCTCTTGGATTATTGAGATATTCGAAACTTTGCTCAACACCATTGGAATATCCTTCACTGCTCACACCGTTCGAACTAGGGTTCTATCTAGCTATAGTATACCAAAACTAGTCCAGGTTTATCCCATGCCTATTTCATTACAAACAACCTTAGACATGATTGTTGTGGCAGCTCTGAAATCCACCATGCAATTGTGGATGATCCATCCCTCCATGCATAATGTCATATAAAAGGGTAGAGGCTTAATCTTACCCATTTCGGGTATTTGTTGGTCTTGAGCTAGATTCAAATCCAGACATCCAGATCTGCTTGGAAATGCATTCTTCAAGACATTATTAAGCAAATCAATCTATTCAGGGATCAATAGAGCATCGTACATGTTGACTCTTGATGGAGTCTTTTTTAGCTCTTTGACAATGTTGTTCCTGGAGGGTTCTAACAACCTTCCCTCCTTTCAAACTAGCTCCTCGAACCTCCTTTGATATTGTTGCATGGCTTCTTCCCTTTGCTTTCTGGTAATAGGAGGGTATAGCAGCTTCATCAAGACTTGCTCCTTGGAAACTTCTTGGTTGGCTTTTTGTGCTTCCGGCTTGGCCTGCTCCTTTTGAGGCTAAGAGGAGACTTCTGAACCATCAGTCTTTTGGGGATCTGATAGAGAGGTCTCTTTTCGAATCTAATCAATATGTGGACCATATCGGGAGTCAAAATCTCTTTAGCAATGAGACTTGGCTCTGGATCCACCAACATGCCCACCATCCTCCTAAGTTGTCCTTCATTTTCTTCGGCATCACCTAGTTGACATTGACAATGGAAGACTGCACAAGTGTTAACATTATGTGGCTTTTCATAGGCAATACACCAATAATATTCCCAGGTGACAGATGGATATGTAAGCATGCCCACCAACCCTTTTGATTGCCTTTTAGCTTCCTAGTTTGCAACCAACTAGCATTGGCGTTGCTATACCATGTAGGTGTCAACATTATGGGATCATTGCAAGCTAAGCACCAAAATTCCTCCCCGAAAATATGTCTCCTCCTCTTAACCTTTAACAAAGGAAATTTGCTTTTCGATAGTGTTGCCAGTCAAAGCCCCCTAATATTTTGAGATGTAGGGGTATCTTCTTTATGGGTAACCTTCAAATCTCCTCGTAGCATTTTGTCGCTCCAACACAGTGATCTTATTTGTTAGGTTTCAGACCATAATTTGCAACTCTTGCATTTTTGCTTATTCTTTGGGTTCCGAAGCAGGTAAGGTTGGTACTGGCATAGCCTATGGTATGCTAAGAATAGGGCTTGGGTGTCAGTAAAGTTGCCAATGAAGGATTTGACGGAGCCAGAAGTGAAGCTTGTTGGCTTTGCTGAGGGATCTCTAGGAAATATGGCATTATTACTTTCGAGGGAAGCTTACCAACTGAGATGAGTGCATTCTTGCTGCAACAATTTGGACGATTTGAGGAAATCTCATCTCATTGGATTCCTAGATCTATAAGCTTAAGTCCAGAACAAAAGATCTGAGGTAATTGATGTAAGCTTGGGCATGGGATGGCCTTATATTCTAAGGAATTCTTCTCCAGGTTTTACTAAACTGGATGTTGAATTCCATGATGTTCTCCTAGGGATGCCTTTGTATGAAGGTAAACTAGGTAAGGAGTGAAAAGCAAACCCCAGATCATTGAACTCTAGGATGAAAAGTTCAACTAGGTCAGTCCAAGTGTTGATGTTGCTTTCTTCTAAAGCGCGATACCATACGAGTAACTTGCCTCCAAAAGTCATAGCAAGCAACCTCACCATTACTTCTTCTTGGACAATATTAAGAACAATAGCTAAAGTGGTTATATCTTGGCAATGTTCATAGGTTGTCTTTTCACTACCATCCTTAGTTATCAAGTTCGAGTTCGTGTTGGAATTCGACATTTTTGAAATTCGAAAGAAATTCGTCATATTTAAAAATTCGACTAAAAATTTGATATATTATAAATGTGCACATATAAACTTGGGTGTATATACATAATATTTTTTTATGAATTCAATATAAAACCAAAGTAATTAAAAATAAAAATAATAATAATAAATTCTAAAAATTGGGTATTCTGAATCCATAATAAAATTGAATGTCTTCTCCATTACCCCGTACAATAATTACAAATAAAAATAATAATAATAAACTTTGAAAATTAGTTACTCGTCACTAAATCAAAATAATAAAAAATAAAAGTGGATCTTCTCCAAACAATTTGATACCGTTTCACACCATGTAAATTAAATTCATAATATTATTATTACTTCTTACCGCGGAGAGGTATGCAACGGGACTGCAATAATATCTTATTTCTTCCTCCCGTCCACAAAATTTGCTATTTACTCGTAGATATAAAATAAGAATATTATAGATCGAAGTTTAAACACCCGCGATAGAATAAAGCATTTACGAAACTTATGATTATTAGCCCAACACTACGGTAAAATTTAGGATTTTTTTTGTTTTTTTTGAAGGGAGGAAATCCGTTGAATTTTTGTATTAGGTCTGCATGTAATAAACGCTTCCTAAAAAACCAAAACCACACATTAATATACTAAGTTGCACGACTGTATTTGTGAGGACCAAAAAAATTCCTTCAGGACGTTTTTTTATTCTGCATACATTTTTACTCAATTTTTTTCTATGCTAAATTTAAGGTTTGTTTCACCGTTTTTCCCTTCATACATTTCCACAATATTTTTTCCAATACCGAATTTAGGGTTTGTTGGTTGTTTTTTGCTTCTGCATGCATTTTTACTCAATTTTTTCCCACGAATTTAAAGTTTGTTCGCCAAATTTATTCGTGAAGCTTTTAAATTCGACGAATTTCAAATTTCATCTTAAAAATTCGACGAATTTGATAACTAAGCTACCATCATAAAAGGACAAAGCTTTTAGTGCGGATTGAGGAATGTCATGGAGATTTTGCAGATCAAGGGGTCCGACACTGTTCCATCTAGGGTATATACGTTCATCCATAGTTTTTGGTGGGGATTTAGCAGGTGATTGTGAAAATCAGGCTTGTAAAGGAGTGGGGCTATGAATGGAAGAAGTCCGAATGGGTGAAAGGGATTTACCTTTCTAGAATTTCCAAAAGATTGAGAGCTCAGCAAATTAGAAGGGTTCTTCAGCTTCTTGGCCTTCAATCTTGTAATCATGCGATTTTGGGGATACTTCCTTCAGCGGGGTCCTCAATCTTAGGTTCTTTCAATAGTGGAGTCACCAGGTGAATAAATTATTACCCGCTTTGTGAGACCAAGACATTCACCAGAATCTTGATCATTCGAAGATGCGTGCATGCCAATTGCTCTTATGCACATGGTGGCTCTATCTATTGATCAAGCGATTACTATGCTTATGTCCGAACGGTGGTTCTGCTTTATATTTGCATGAAATCTTCTAAATGTGAGTCGAATTGATAAAATTCGGTCTCACTAGGCATATAAAAACTCTTGGTGCTCCAATCCACCTAGGTATGAATTTGCATCCTAGACCAAAGTCAAAATTAGATGGCTCAAAATCGCTTCAAATCCAACCTTCGAAGAACGTCGATTCCTTGTGAGATATGCTGGGAAAAGACTAAAGAATAAAAATAATAAGGGAAGAGAGGGAAAAAGGGTTAAAAATATTGAATTAAAAGTGTTTAAGACTCAACTAACAAAATTACTTTAAGTTGTACGAGCATAGGCCACCTGGTACAAGCAAAGCCTAATAGACTATACAATTAATGCTATGCAAAAAATACATTATCCTCAAATGTTACAACATTTAGGTTCACAAGCACTTGAACCAGAGAAAGCCAAAAAGTTTAAGCCTAACAAATAGACCAAAGGAATACGAAACAACATTAAACCTAAGAGAAAGATTTTGATTGAAGCTGACAAGCAATGCCGTAAGTGTAAATATTACATAAGGATATCTACAAACATTAATTGGGATAAGTCAAATAGCTCTTGATTGTATTCCAATGTAGCATAACAATACAACTTGCCACAAGCAAACACTGAAACATCCGACCCTATACAATGAAGAGTATTCCCCTATTTGTAGTTTTTGCTAAGCTAAAATAAAGCTAACTACTCTGTACAATAATGAGCAAAAATGGCTTTACATGATTGGGATGAGTTGGCACCACTAGAAATATTCCATGTATTATGTTAGGTCGTTGTGATTTGTAGGATTGTACATTATAATTGGTTGAGGTGGTTGTCGCTTTCAGGCTCTAAAAATTGCCACATGGGCTAACTATTGTTCCTTTGGATTACCATGGCCAAAAGACTACTTATAAAGGCTACATTGCAATCAATCCCTATATATGTAATGCCCCTTTCAAGATTGCTAGTAGATATAGTGGTCAAATTTGATCAAAGTTAAAAAGATTTTCTTTGAAAAGGATTGGAGAAAAAAATGTAGGCTTCCTCTTTGTAAGTGGGATAGGGTTTGTAGAGGAACAAAGATTGGATGGTAGACTTGCAAAATTATAGACTTAGGTATTAGCAACAAACGTTTATTGGATATTTTTCAAAGATCAAGGAAAGAGTTGGGCAAAAATGTTACTTCACAACTATATAGGTGGTTACTCAATGAGGGGAATTGTAACAAAATTTAATATGGTGCGTGGTTGAAGCCTTATCCTCTTCTTTTTATTCAAAATCACAACCATTGTAGAGGTTCAAATGCCAAAAATTACATTGTATGTGAACAACAATTCTAGATCTTGGATTTCTATTAGCAACCCGATTGAGGGAGAGCACCTCAAACAATTAGAAATTCCAAGGGTTTCCATATAGAAACTGTTTTGGAGAGGTCTTAATATTCCTTTGGTTAACAATCCAAAACAAAATTCATACATGTGAGACTTACAAAGAAGATATCATGGACCTTTTTGGTGTGTATTGTGTAAGGAGGATTTAGAAACATCAGATCATCTACTTCTTCATTGTCATTTGCCTAGACCACTTGGGGATACTTTTGGGGGAGAGAGAGAAAGAGAATATTAGGTAGATCCATCACCATTTAGAGAGATGCTAAAATGTTGGATAATTGTTTCAATGCTAAGTCTTTATGCATTTTGTGGAGAATTGGTCCTACCATTAGTTGTTGGAATCTATTGCAATAATAGAATTTCTAAAAATAAATCTCAAAATCATATCCGAGTTTGGAATTGTATCATTGTCTCTCTTGCAAAATGTTTACAAGCATGGTGCTCATCATGGGAAGTCTCAAGTGTGGAAAAAGAGGTATTAGCCTATTGCTGGAAAAAAAACTTGCTTAAAACAATTGCAGTACTTGTATGATTGCACATGCAAACACAATGAATGGTTTGAGAACGAGCAAACAAAATGGCCAGTTGAGCTTGATATTGAAATCATCAAAACAAAAAACCTACAGGCTTGTCCCATGGGTTACATTCATTGGATTGATCATTCATGCAATGCTGACTCCGATTGTATAGCCCGAACATATAAGGAGAACGCCAATAAGCACAAAAAAATGGCCTCAAGCCAACTTCAACTCAATGAACAATGGTACTGGAATATTAAAAAAGGCACAAAATATCTAACAACAAAGAGGCATATAATAAAGCTAAAGAGAAGCAAGTAATATATTTAGTACAGCCCAGAAAAAAATAGAAATAAAAATGCACCTTTACCCCTTCCTCTTATTGCCCTCTCAAGCATGAGCCCAGCACCTGACCATTTTCTCCTTGGAAATGGCCCTACGCCTTTATTGACCAGGATTGGATACCATGGTAAAGTACAAATCTTCAAAGTAGATAGTTTAACTGCCTTACAACAATCATAATAGAAACAAGAAAAGAGTTTTAAACCATGAGATTTTTCAGACTTCATTTGAAATGTTTTTACTTGTGAACTTTCAATTGTCTAATAAAACCTTGTTCTCTTCAATGCATAGTTGAGAAAATCTTTAAAAAATCCCAATTCGAGCCGATTTTTCCCAATTCACAGCCTAGCCGATTTTTTGCCAAAAAATTGTGATATGCATGAAAAAACTTTTTTCAATGAAAATTTGCATTTTCTTCAGTTTTTTCAATGAAAATTTGCCGATTTTTTTCCGATTCCCGATTTTTCCCAATTCTTTTCCAAGCCGATTCTGATCCGATTCCGATTTTCTCAACTATGCTTCAATGGACACAATGCCAAATAATTTTCCATGAATTAATTACTATAGTCTGATAGTTATTTTTATTTTATTAAGAGGAATTATAAGACTGATAAATACTTTTTTTTTTTTTGATGAAAAAGCCATTATATTAATAAAATAATGTTTAATCATACAAAAAAGGGTGGGTGGGATTAGCACACCCCGTAAACCAATACATTAACCATTGTGGTTAAGAGTATACAAGAGTGTCAGAAACAGCCCACAAACTGCCAATAACAACTGCCAAAACAGTATTAAATATGCATTCAGAAAGAAAGAAGCCGAGAAATTACTGCCACCTGGAAGGGGAAGGAAGATGCACATAATCAAAAAAATATATAAATTTAAACTCTACTTTAAAATATTTTAAAAATTAAAGTAAATTACATATTTTTTAAAAACCACAATCAAAACCTTAACACTAGAAACAACAAAATGCATTTGATTGTTTTGAAATGACAAGAATAAATTGAACAAGCCAGGTCACTATATGTTCGTTGCACAATCAGGGACTAATGAGAAGAATGCATGGAATGATCTAACATCAGACACACCAACATTTGATACTAATATTACTTGTGAAGTACATCATATTGCTTTAATAAATGTTCAAATAAATAAACACATCATCACAATTGTTGCAAGTGGTTTATAAATATCTAGTCTCATCCAACTTTAACCGGAGTCTGAAATTGAAAGTAGGCTCTCAATTTTTTCATATTTATTTATTTTTATTTTTTATCTTTGTTAAATTTTACTGTAAGATAGGAGACGAGGATACTACAAGGGACCAGCTATATATAAAATACATGATCATGAAAATTATGTAACCTGCACAAGGATAGTAACACAGGATTTGCTGGCAGGAACATATCAAGAGAAGGATCCTTCTGTTTGCCGATAATTAAATACTCCTTTTTAAAATAAGTATCACTGTTAAATGAGTTTAAACAGAGGAAGTTAAGAGTACTGTCAATCTGTTGAGGAACTACATGGAAAAAATTTAATTCAGGACAAAACTAGTACTTAGTGTACAAATGCCCTTCTGTTTTCTCCTCCTTTTTCTAGACCCTACACTGAAATGACACATGGAAAAGCTACTCAGTCACATGTGATTGACAAAAATACATATATGCAATAAGCTTGTCTGCTGAGCAATTTCTTGTCTTTTGAAGAAGGAAAATGAGGCCAACAGCCACCTCCTTTCTATGAAGCGAGGGAAGAGCTTTAAATTTTATTGAATGATGATTTGATATGACTATTTAGTTTGGCAAAGGTGCCTCAGGGTTATAGAAATTCTTCTTCTCTGGAAAATTTCTTCACCATTATAAATCTGATGACCTGCCTTGCGATTTATTTCATGTAACCAGTTGTAGCGAGCTTCCCCTGACATTAAAACAATATCTCCTGGCATCAAAAGGACTGGAATCTTCAATGCTGGTGTTGATTCTGGTTCAATCTTGGGATTAGCTTTACTTTTACTTTCCAAGCACAACCTCTGTGCAGCCTTTTCATGAGTAAAGTGCATAATGCATGCTGACTCCAAAGATATAATAGCAATGCCATCTTCAAAACGTAGCAGGTCCACATGAGCATGTATTCCCTACTTTATAAAAAAAAGAAGGAAATTGAAAGATTTATTAATTATGTATGTAGCATGACTGCATACTTCAATATCAAAATAAATCATTGAACTTCAAATCCCAGAGTTAAATGAATGAATGGTATAGGATTCCTATTTGTGACTCAAACTAAATTAAGATTAGGATGCTGAGCTCAAAATACTCTTCAATTTGAATAGGGCACCTTAGCAGTTTTGCCAATGCCACAACAAAGGAGAAGAGTGTGTCTCAGCAATATCAACATGATTGGAAATGAAGCTGTAGAACTATATAATATCTCAAAATCATTGCAGAAGGGAAAAATCTGACATAATTTGCTTCAGATTGATGTAAATTGAACATTTTGACTCTAGGTATTTCATTAGCAAATATATATATCAGCCCCTATTGATGTTTTCTATGTGAAATAATCATAAGCATGGTTCTTTCTCTTTTCTGTAAACGGGATCCTGATCCCTTATTCAGGTCATAGACAATTTGAAGATAGGTCTTGTTGGTCACGAATCCGCCACGAGGAAAGGATTTTGTCGCTATTGCGCCCTGGACCCGCGAACCAACATTGAAAGGCCGGAAGGAAGGGATGCCTTCCGGGCCAATCTCCGGAGAAGGCCGGCTCCTTTCGGGGGGCTTATGTTCAAGCTAAGATTACAGGAAAGAGATAAATGTACAGAAAGAGATAAATGTACGTAAAGAGATTACAAATATGTCCAGAGGTTGGTGGGGGGGAACTAACAGTACGGGAACACACCAATCACCGCTACTTACCGCATTACAAACACAAAGCATGACAAGGAACTGCAAAAACTACGCGTACTTCCGATACTCAAGCAGTGTATGCACAACTTCAATGATCCCCTAGCAAACATTCCCTACAAGGAACTAACAGCACGGCAATGCATCAATCACCAAATACGTACACTGACAGGAGTAGAAAGCAAACCTAGAGATATCAGAGCCAGGTATATGTGTTTATGTAGAGAATTTAACCGCACAGCTTCAATGGCTCCCTAACAAACATTCCCTACAAGGAACTAACAAGACGGGATCGCATCAATCACCAGATACGGACCAAGCAACAAAACACATAACTGATGGAACTGCTACCGCATCTATTCTATGAATGCTTTTAATTAATGAAGTACGAAGGTGCTTTAAACAAGCAATGCTAGAGGCACCCGATCACCAAATGCCGAAGTGAATCAACGAAGCCGTGACAAAGTGGGCCTAAGGCATATAATAGAAAGACAAAGATAAAAGAAAAGACAGCAGAACGGAACCAGTGCATACAGATTGTATTCATTAGCGTAAGCACGGTTACAATGGGCACGGTGGTTCCCTAACAAACATTCCCCTTCCACCACCTTACAATGAAAACGTGGTGGGTATTTATAGCCCAAAGTTCCCCCGTTACATTAATGGGCACAAAGTCCCAGTCAAACATTAGCTGACAAAAGCAGCCGCGGAACTGCTGATGCTGACCTCTGTCGGGCCGGGATCGTACTCTCGGCATGGTCTCCCTGAAGGTTGAACAGCCCCGTGGCAGCGCGTTGGGTAGAACTTTATATTGACAAGAATGCGGGTAGCTGAGGCAGGTGGAAACTCACGTCGCATTAAATGAGGCAGCTGGCATAAGTAGTGCGGCCCATGCTTGTCCTTTTGCTCGGCATGTCTTGGCTCGGATCCCAAAGTTGGACACTTGTCGGATGATGTTGCTTGACACATGTCTGCCTTGAAAGGCAGTCTATCCAACTTCGCCCGGGATTAGAGCGCAATCGGGTAGCACAGTGAAAAACAACGCAGTCGGGTTGACCTATTTCCCTACTGCACACCGGTCAAAGGGCGCAGTCCGACTTCGCTGCGAAGTCGGGTTGCGCACCGGCACTTGCTGATTCTCACTGCTGTTCGGACTTCGCCCCCCTCGGACTTCGCCCAAGACTTAGTCGTTTTTCTGCCAGCCTGCTACAAGGTGCGCCCAGAAGAGGGGCGAAGTCGGACTTCGCACCAAAACTGGGCGAAGTGCGCACTTCGCACCAAAACTGGGCGAAGTGCGCACTTCGCACCAAAACTGGGTTTCCCGGTTCAGCCTTCCCGGGCCATAACTTTTGATCCGCCGACCCGATCGCCTATTATAATATATCGTTGGAAAGCTTGCGAGAAGATCTGCAATAATAAAATATCCAGGGCTCATTTTGTCCATTTTATCGCCCCGTTTATGGCCCGCAAAATCCCGAACACCTCAAGCATGCCCCGACACTTAGCCATTTTTCAGGGGCAATCGTCGTCAATTTTGAGAAGAATGAGAATGTAGGGAAGAGAGAGAAAGGGGGAGAAGGAAGAGCAGCTCTCTTACAAAAATTGAAAACATTGCACCCCGTGCAAAATGTGACAACATTTCGGGCGGCTCGCGGGGTGTCGAGCTCGCCTCGGCGCAAAGAACCCATGCCTTCATCCATTGGGCAACAGAGTCACCCTCGCCGCAATCGCTCTTCGGATCCACCTCCAGAATCGCCTCCTCGGAACACTTAAAAAGAAAACACCGCACGTATCGAAATAAGAAAAACAACTAAAACTTTGAATACTAGCCGGATTATTTATACAAAATTTTGCGGCATTATTGGCATGCCGCCAACACAAATCTAGCTTTGGTTGCCTATCCGGTGAACCTGCAGTGTCCGGACCAGATCTGATTGTACTTCAGATGATCTTTGAAGTCCGGCTGGCCTCCCAAAGCTTGCCAGGTCGCGAACATGGTGCAACGTGGCAGATTGTCATTCATGCCGGTACCCGTACAATTGATGAACAATGTGGCAAGGAGATTTTTCAGACGGGAGCCCTCTTCGGGTACCGGCTGCGGTGATGGTTGGAGCCAATACCACCACGGTGGAGACTGTAGGTGAACATTCATTTCTCCGCTTGTGAGGTCAAGGCTGCTCACCAAACCTTGATTCCTCCGGGGTGTCTTCTATTAGCTTAAAAAAGGGCGCTTGCGATCAAGAAATCTGGATCTTCGACTCGACGGAGTCGCCAGGTGATTTTGCCAGATGAAGGCAAGCCAAAGATTCACCAACTCGGGCTTCCTTAAAATATGGAGACTGTTCGTCTCACCTCACGGATTCGTCTATGCGAGCTTGGTAATCAGCCAGCCTGACGCGCTCGCCTGGAGCGTTGGTATTAATTTCGTAAAGTCAGGCTGGTTTCCCGGGTTCCTCGCTCGCCACCTTCTTGCTTGAACGAAGGCGTTAGGACCGGTCTTTCGGACTCAGAGAATATGAACGTGCAGAGTCGCCAGGTGCTCTGATTTTGAACAGCAATGAAGCGAGCACCAGTGCTTCAATTCTGTTTGGGGGTGAGAAACCTCCTTGTCCCACCGAGCATTCGGAAAGAAACTGTCAGCCCGAACGAGGACGAGCTTGAGATCTTCCAAATGCGAGACAAAGGGTCCCACCGGGCGTGCCAAAACTGTTGGTCACGAATCCGCCACGAGGAAAGGATTTTGTCGCTATTGCGCCCTGGACCCGCGAACCAACATTGAAAGGCCGGAAGGAAGGGATGCCTTCCGGGCCAATCTCCGGAGAAGGCCGGCTCCTTTTGGGGGGTTATGTAAGATAAGAGTACAGGAAAGAGATAAATGTACAGAAAGAGACAAATGTACAGAAAGAGATTACAAATATGTCCAGAGGTTGGTGGGGGGAACTAACAGTACGGGAACACACTAATTACCGCTACTTACTGCATTATAAACACAAAGCATGACCAAGAACTGCAAAACCTACGCGTACTTCCGATACCTCATGCAGATGTATGCACGACTTCAATGATCCCCTAGCAAACATTCCCTACAAGGAACTAACAAAGACGGCAATGCATCAATCACCGGATACGTACACTAACATGGGTAGAAAGCAAGCCTAGAGATATCGGAGCCGTGTATATGTGTTTATGTAGAGAATTTAACCGCACAGCCTCAATGGCTCCCTAGCGAACATTCCCTACAAGGAACTAACAAGACGGGATCGCATCAATCACCGGATACGGACCAACAACGTAACACACAACCGATGGAACCGCTACCACATCTATTCTATGTATACTTTAAAATGTTAAGTACAGAGGGTGCTTTAAACAAGCAATGCTAGAGGCACCTGATCACCAAATGCTGAAATGAATCAACGAGCCGTGACACAGGTTAGCCTAAGGCATATATAATGAAAGACAGCATAAAAGAATAAAGACAGCAGAACAGAACCAGGCATACAGATTATATTCATAAGCAGAAGCACGGTTACAATAGGCACAGTGGTTCCCTAACAGACATTCCCCTTCCACCACCTTACAATGAAAACGTGGTGGGTATTTATAGCCCAAAGTTCCCCCGTTACATTAATGGGCACAAAGTCCCAGTCAAACATTAGCTGACAAAAGCAGCCGCGGAACTGCCGATGCCGACTCTCGTCAGTCGGATCGTACTCTCGGCATGGTCTCCCGAAGGTTGAACAGCCCACGTGGCGCGCGTTGGGTAGAACTTTATATTGACAGGAATGCGGGTAGCTGAGGCAGGTGGAAACTCACGTCGCATTAAATGAGGCAACTGGCATAAGTAGTGCGGCCCATGCTTGTCCTTTTGCTCGGCATGTCTTGGCTCGGATCCCAAAGTTGGACACTTGTCGGATGATAATGCTTGACACGTGTCTGCCTTGAAAGGCAGTCTATCCAACTTCGCCCGGGATTAGAGCGCAATCGGGTAGCACAGGTGAAAAACAACGCAATCGGGTAGCACTATTTCCCTATTGCGCACCGGTCAAAGGGCGCAGTCCGACTTCGCTGCGAAGTCGGGTTACGCACCGGCACTTGCTGATTCTCACCGCCGTTCGGACTTCGCACCACTTAGTCATTTTTCACCGCCACCCGCTACAAGGTGCGCCAGAAGAGGGGCGAAGTCGGACTTCGCACCAAATCGGGCGAAGTGCGCACTTCGCACCAAATCGGGCGAAGTGCGAACTTCGCACCAAAACTGGGTTTCTTGGTTCAGCTTCCCGGGGCCATAACTTTTGATCCGCCGACCCGATCGCCTATTATAATATATCGTTGGAAAGCTTGCGAGAAGATCTGCAATAATAAAATATCCAGGGCTCATTTTGTCCATTTTATCGCCCCTGTTTATGGCCCGCAAAATCCCGAACACCTCAAAGATGCCCCGACACTTAGCCATTTTTCAGGGCAATTGTCGTCAATTTTGAGAAGAATGAGAATGTAGGGAAGAGAGAGAAAGGGGGAGAAGGAAGAGCAGCTCTCTTACAAAAATTGAAAACATTGCACCCCGTGCAAAATGTGACAACATTTCTGGCGGCTCGCGGGGTGTCGAGCTCGCCTCGGCGCAAAGAACCCATGCCTTCATCCATTGGGCAACAGAGTCACCCTCGCTGCAACTGCTCTTCAGATCCACCTCCAGCAACTGCCTCCTCGGAACACTTGAAAAGAAAACACTGCACAGACTGAAATAAGAAAAACAACTAAAACTTTGAATAATAGCCGGATTATTTATACAAAATTTTGCGGCATTATTGGCATGCCGCCACCACAAATCTAGCTTTGGTTGCCTATCCGGTGAACCTGCAGTGCCCGGACCAGATCTGGTTGTACTTCAGATGATCTTTGAAGTCCGGCTGGCCTCCCAAAGCTTGCCAGGTCGCGAACATGGTGCAACGTGGCAGATTGTCATTCATGCCGGTACCCGTACAATTGATGAACAATGTGGCAAGGAGATTTTTCAGACGGGAGCCCTCTTCGGGTACCGGTTGCGGTGATGGTTGGAGCCAATACCACCACGGTGGAGACTGTAGGTGAACATTCATTTCTCCGCTTGTGAGGTCAAGGCTGCTCACCAAACCTTGATTCCTCCGGGGTGTCTTCTATCAGCTTAAAAAAGGGCGCCTGCGATCAAGAAATCTGGATCTTCAGCTCAGTCGGAGTCGCCAGGTGATTTTGCCAGATGAAGGCAAGCCAAAGATTCACCAACTCGGGCTTCCTTAAAATATGGAGACTGATCGTCTCACCTCACGGATTCGTCTATGCGAGCTTGGTAATCAGCCAGCCTGACGCGCTCGCCTGGAGCGTTGGTATTAATTTCGTAAAGTCGGGCTGGTTTCCCGGGTTCCTCGCTCGCCACCTTCTTGCTTGAACGAAGGCGTTAGGACCGGTCTTTCGGACTCAGAGAATATGAACGTGCAGAGTCGCCAGGTGCTCTGATTTTGAACAGCAATGAAGCGAGCACCAGTGCTTCAATTCTGTTTGGGGGTGAGAAACCTCCTTGTCCCACCGAGCATTCGGAAAGAAACTGTCAGCCCGAACGAGGACGAGATTGAGATCTTCCAAATGCGAGACAAAGAGTCCCACCGGGCGTGCCAAAAACTGTTGGTCACGAATCCGCCACGAGGAAAGGATTTTGTCGCTATTGCGCCCTGGACCCGCGAACCAACATTGAAAGGCCGGAAGGAAGAGATGCCTTCCGAGCCAATCTCCGGAGAAGGCCGGCTCCTTTTGGGGGGTTAGTAAGATGAGAGTGCAGGAAAGAGATAAATGTACAGAAAGAATATACAAATATACTTGGAGGTTGGTGGGGGGAACTAACAGTACGGGAACACACCAATCACCGCTACTTACCGCATTATAAATACAAAGCATGACAAAGAACTGCAAAATCTAAAGTGTACTTCCGATACACAGCAAGT
The DNA here is from genome assembly GCA_028583015.1 of Wollemia nobilis. NCBI lineage: Eukaryota > Viridiplantae > Streptophyta > Pinopsida > Araucariales > Araucariaceae > Wollemia > Wollemia nobilis. The sequence goes on from JAQPPZ010016361.1 coordinate 3,633,028, forward strand.
GTATGCACAGCTTCAATGATCCCCTAACAGACATTCCCTACAAGGAACTAACAGTACGGCAATGCATCAATCACCAGATACGTACACTAACATGAGTAGAAAGCAAACCTAGAGATATCAGAGCCAGGTATATGTGTTTATGTAGAGAATTTAACCGCACAGCTTCAATGGCTCCCTAACAGACATTCCCTACAAGGAACTAACAGTACGGGATCGCATCAATCACCAGATACGGACCAGCAACAAAACACATAACTGATGGAACTGCTACTACATCTATTCTATGTATACTTTAAATTAATGTTAAGTACAGAAGGTGCTTTAAACAAGCAATGCTAGAGGCACCTGATCGCCAAATGCTGAAATGAATCGACGAGCCGCGACACAGGTTAGCCTAAGGCATATAATGAAAGACAGCATAAAAGAATAAAGACAGCAGAACAGAACCAGGCATACAGATTATATTCATAAGCAAAAGCACGGTTACAATGGGCACAGTAGTTCCCTAACAGACATTCCCCTTCCACCACTTTACAATGAAAACGTGGTGGGTACTTATAGCCCAGAGTTCCCCCGTTACATTAATGGGCACAAAGTCCCGATCAAACATTAGGCGACAAAAGCAGCCGCGGAATCGCCGATGCCGACCTCTGTCAGTCGGATCGTACTCTCGGCATGGTCTCCCGAAGGTTGAACAGCCCACGTGGCAGCGCGTTGGGTAGAACTTTATATTGACAGAAATGCGGGTAGCTGAGGCAGGTGGAAACTCACGTCAGTCTTAAATGAGGCAGCTGGCATAAGTAGTGCGGCCCATGCTTGTCCTTTTGCTCGGCATGTCTTGGCTCGGATCCCAAAGTTGGACACTTGTCGGATGATAATGCTTGACACGTGTCTGCCTTGAAAGGCAGTCTATCCAACTTCGCCGGGATTAGAGCGCAATCGGGTAGCACAGGGAAAAACAACGCAATCGGGTAGCACTATTTCCCTATCGCGCACCGGTCAAAGGGCGCAGTCCGACTTCGCCGCGAAGTCGGGTTGCGCACCGGCACTTGCCGATTCTCACCGCCGTTCGGACTTCGCCCAACACTTAGTCATTTTTCGCCCCGCCACCCGCTACAAGGTGCGCCGAGAAGAGGGGCGAAGTCGGACTTCGCACCAAATCGGCGAAGTGCGACTTCGCACCAAACGGCGAATGCGCACTTCGCACAAAACTGGGTTTCCTGGTTCAGCCTTCCCGGGCCATAACTTTTGATCCGCCGACCCGATCGCCTATTATAATATATCGTTGGAAAGCTTGCGAGAAGATCTGCAATAATAAAATATCCAGGGCTCATTTTGTCCATTTTATCGCCCCGTTTATGGCCCGCAAAATCCCGAACACCTCAAGCATGCCCTGACACTTAGCCATTTTTCAGGGCAACTTCGTCAATTTTGAGAAGAATGAGAATGTAGGGAAGAGAGAGAAAGGGGGAGAAGGAAGAGCAGCTCTCTTACAAAAATTGAAAACATTGCACCCCGTGCAAAATGTGACAACATTTCTGGCGGCTCGCGGGGTGTCGAGCTCGCCTCGGCGCAAAGAACCCATGCCTTCATCCATTGGGCAACAGAGTCACCCTCGCTGCAACTGCTCTTCAGATCCACCTCCGGAAACTGCCTCCTCGGAACACTTAAAAAGAAAACACTGCACAGACTGAAATAAGAAAAACAACTAAAACTTTGAATAATAGCCGGATTATTTATACAAAATTTTGCGGCATTATTGGCATGCCGCCACCACAAATCTAGCTTTGGTTGCCTATCCGGTGAACCTGCAGTGCCCGGACCAGATCTGATTGTACTTCAGATGATCTTTGAAGTCCGGCTGGCCTCCCAAAGCTTGCCAGGTCGCGAACATGGTGCAACGTGGCAGATTGTCATTCATGCCGGTACCCGTACAATTGATGAACAATGTGGCAAGGAGATTTTTCGGACGGAAGCCCTCTTCGGGTACCGGTTGCGGTGATGGTTGGAGCCAATACCACCACGGTGGAGACTGTAGGTGAACATTCATTTCTCCGCTTGTGAGGTCAAGGCTGCTCACCAAACCTTGATTCCTCCGGGGTGTCTTCTATTAGCTTAAAAAAGGGCGCCTGCGATCAAGAAATCTGGATCTTCACTCAGTCGGAGTCGCCGAGTGATTTTGCCGGATGAAGGCAAGCCAAAGATTCACCAACTCGGGCTTCCTTAAAATATGGAGACCGATCGTCTCACCTCACGGATTCGTCTATGCGAGCTTGGTAATCACCAGCTCGACGCGCTCGCCTGGAGCGTTGGTATTAATTTCGTAAAGTCAGGCTGGTTTCCCGGTTCCTCGCTCGCCACCTTCTTGCTTGAACGAAGGCGTTAGGACCGGTCTTTCGGACTCAGAGAATATGAACGTGCAGAGTCGCCAAGTGCTCTGATTTTGAACAACAATGAAGCGAGCACCAGTGCTTCAATTCTGTTTGGGGGTGAGAAACCTCCTTGTCCCACCGAGCATTCGGAAAGAAACTGTCAGCCCGAACGAGGACGAGATTGAGATCTTCCAAATGCGAGACAAAGAGTCCCACCGGGCGTGCCAAAAACTGTTGGTCACGAATCCGCCACGAGGAAAGGATTTTGTCGCTATTGCGCCCTGGACCCGCGAACCAACATTGAAAGGCCGGAAGGAAGGGATGCCTTCCGGGCCAATCTCCGGAGAAGGCCGGCTCCTTTTGGGGGTTAGTAAGCTGAGAGTGCAGGAAAGAGATAAATGTACAGAAAGAGACAAATGTACAGAAAGAAATTACAAATATATTCAGAGGTTGGTGGGGGGAACTAACAGTACGGGAACACACCAATCACCGCTACTTACTGCATTATAAACACAAAGCATGACAAAGAACTGCAAAACCTATGTGTACTTCCGATACTCAAGCAGTGTATGCACAGCTTCAATGATCCCCTAGCAAACATTCCCTACAAGGAACTAACAGCACGGCAATGCATCAATCACCAGATACGTACACTAACATGAGTAGAAAGCAACCTAGAGATATCAGAGCCAGGTATATGTGTTATGTAGAGAATTTAACCGCACAGCTACAATGGCTCCCTAACAGACATTCCCTACAAGGAACTAACAGTACGGGAGCGCATCAATCACCAGATACGGACCAGCAACGTAACACATAACTGATGGAACTGCTACCACATCTATTCTATGTATCCTTTTAATTAATGAAGTACAGAGGGTGCTTTAAACAAGCAATGCTAGAGGCACCTGATCACCAAATGCTGAAATGAATCAACGAGCCGTGACAGGTTAGCCTAAGGCATATAATAGAAAGGCAAGCATAAAAGAATGACAGCAGAACAGAACCAGGCATACAGATTATATTTATAAGCAGAAGCACGGTTACAATAGGCACAGTAGTTCCCTAACAGACATTCCCCTTCCACCACCTTACAATGAAAACGTGGTGGGTATTTATAGCCCAAAGTTCCCCCCGTTACATTAATGGGCACAAAGTCCCAGTCAAACATTAGCTGACAAAAGCAGCCGCGGAATCGCTGATGCTGACCTCTGTCAGTCGGATCGTACTCTCGGCATGGTCTCCCGAAAGGTTGAACAGCCACATGGCAGTGTGTTGGGTAGAACTTTATATTGACAGGAATGCGGGTAGCTGAGGTAGGTGGAAACTCACGTCGGCATTAAATGAGGCAACTGGCATAAGTAGTGCGGCCCATGCTTGTCCTTTTGCTCGGCATGTCTTGGCTCGGATCCCAAAGTTGGACACTTGTCGGATGATAATGCTTGACACGTGTCTGCCTTGAAAGGCAGTCTATCCAACTTCGCCCGGGATTAGAGCACAATCGGGTAGCACAGGTGAAAAACAGCGCAGTCGGGTAGCACTATTTCCCTACTGCGCACCGGTCAAAGGGCGCAGTCCGACTTCGCTGCGAAGTCGGGTTGCGCACCGGCACTTGCTGATTCTCACCGCCGTTCGGACTTCGCTCCGACTTCGCCCAAACTTAGTCATTTTTCTCCGCCACCGCCGCTACAAGGTGCGCCAGAAAGAGGGGCGAAGTCGGACTTCGCACCAAATCGGGCGAAGTGCGACTTCGCACCAAACCGGGCGAAGTGCGCCGACTTCGCACAAAAAACTGGGTTTCCCTGGTTCAGCCTTCCCGGGCCATAACTTTTGATCCGCCGACCCGATCGCCTATTATAATATATCGTTGGAAAGCTTGCGAGAAGATCTGCAATAATAAAATATCCAGGGCTCATTTTGTCCATTTTATCGCCCCGTTTATGGCCCGCAAAATCCCGAACACCTCAAGATGCCCCGACACTTAGCCATTTTTCGGGGCAACCGTCGTCAATTTTGAGAAGAATGAGAATGTAGGGAAGAGAGAGAAAGGGGGAGAAGGAAGAGCAGCTCTCTTACAAAAATTGAAAACATTGCACCCCGTGCAAAATGTGACAACATTTCTGGCGGCTCGCGGGGTGTCGAGCTCGCCTCGGCGCAAAGAACCCATGCCTTCATCCATTGGGCAACAGAGTCACCCTCGCTGCAACTGCTCTTCAGATCCACCTCCGGCAACTGCCTCCTCGGAACACTTAAAAAGAAAACACTGCACAGACTGAAATAAGAAAAACAACTAAAACTTTGAATAATAGCCGGATTATTTATACAAAATTTTGCGGCATTATTGGCATGCCGCCACCACAAATCTAGCTTTGGTTGCCTATCCGGTGAACCCGCAAGTGCTCGGACCAGATCTGATTGTACTTCAGATGATCTTTGAAGTCCGGCTGGCCTCCCAAAGCTTGCCAGGTCGCGAACATGGTGCAACGTGGCAGATTGTCATTCATGCCGGTACCCGTACAATTGATGAACAATGTGGCAAGGAGATTTTTCAGACGGGAGCCCTCTTCGGGTACCGGTTGCGGTGATGGTTGGAGCCAATACCACCACGGTGGAGACTGTAGGTGAACATTCATTTCTCCGCTTGTGAGGTCAAGGCTGCTCACCAAACCTTGATTCCTCCGGGGTGTCTTCTATTAGCTTAAAAAAAGGGCGCCTGCGATCAAGAAATCTGGATCTTCAGCTCAGTCGGAGTCGCCAGGTGATTTTGCCAGATGAAGGCAAGCCAAAGATTCACCAACTCGGGCTTCCTTAAAATATGGAGACTGATCGTCTCACCTCACGGATTCGTCTATGCGAGCTTGGTAATCAGCCGGCCTGACGCGCTCGCCTGGAGCGTTGGTATTAATTTCGTAAAGTCAGGCTGGTTTCCCGGGTTCCTCGCTCGCCACCTTCTTGCTTGAACGAAGGCGTTAGGACCGGTCTTTTGGACTCAGAGAATATGAACGTGCAGAGTCGCCAGTGCTTCGATTTTGAACAAGCAATGAAGCGAGCACCGGTGCTTCAATCTCGTTTGGGGGTGAGAAACCTCCTTGTCCCACCGAGCATTCGGAAAGAAACTGTCAGCCCGAACGAGGACGAGCTTGAGATCTTCCAAATGCGAGACAAAGGGTCCCACCGGGCGTGCCAAAACCGTTGGTCACGAATCCGCCACGAGGAAAGGATTTTGTCGCTATTGCGCCCTGGACCCGCGAACCAACATTGAAAGGCCGGAAGGAAGGGATGCCTTCCGGGCCAATCTCCGGAGAAGGCCGGCTCCTTTTGGGGGGTTAGTAAGATGAGAGTGCAGGAAAGAGATAAATGTACAGAAAGAGAATACAAATATGTCCAGAGGTTGGTGGGGGGGAACTAACAGTACGGGAACACACCAATCACCGCTACTTACTGCATTATAAACACAAAGCATGACCAAGAACTGCAAAAACTACGCGTACTTCCGATACCCAAGCAGTGTATGCACAGCTTCAATGATCCCCTAGCAAACATTCCCTACAAGGAACTAACAGCACGGCAATGCATCAATCACCAGATACGTACACCGACATGGGTAGAAAGCAAACCTAGAGATATCAGAGCCAGGTATATGTGTTAGGTAGAGAATTTAACCGCACAGCTTCAATGGCTCCCTAACAGACATTCCCTACAAGGAACTAACAGTACGGGAGCGCATCAATCACCAGATACGGACCAGCAACGTAACACATAACTGATGGAACCGCTACCACATCTATTCTATGTATCCTTTTAACTAATGAAGTACGGGGGGTGCTTTAAACAAGCAATGCTAGAGGCACTTGATCACCAAATGCTGAAATGAATCAACGAGCCGTGACACAGGTTAGCCTTAGGCATAAATATAATGAAAGGCAACATAAAAAATAGAGACAGCAGAACAGAACCAAGCATACAGATTATATTTATAAGCAGAAGCACGGTTACAATGGGCACAGTGGTTCCCTAACAGACATTCCCCTTCCACCACCTTACAATGAAAACGTGGTGGGTATTTATAGCCCAAAGTTCCCCCCGTTACATTAATGGGCACAAAGTCCCAGTCAAACATTAGCTGACAAAAGCAGCCGCGGAACTGCTGATGCTGACCTCTGTCAGGCTGGACTGTACTCTCGGCATGGTCTCCCTGAAGGTTGAACAACCACGTGGCAGCGCGTTGGGTAGAACTTTATATTGACAGGAATGCGGGTAGCTGAGGCAGGTGGAAACTCACGTCAGTCTTAAATGAGGCAGCTGGCATAAGTAGTGCGGCCCATGCTTGTCCTTTTGCTCGGCATGTCTTGGCTCAGATCCCAAAGCTGGACACTTGTCGGATGATGCTGCTTGACACGTGTCTGCCTTAAAAGGCAGTCTATCCAACTTCGCCCGGGATTAGAGCGCAATCGGGTAGCACAGGTGAAAAACAGCGCAGTCGGGTTGACCTATTTCCCTACTGCGCACCGGTCAAAGGGCGCAGTCCGACTTCGCTGCGAAGTCGGGTTGCGCACCGGCACTTGCTGATTCTCACTGCTGTTCGGACTTCGCACGGACAAGGGGAGCAGTCCGACTTCGCCGCCGGACTTCGCCCCAACACTTAGTCATTTTTCCTGCCAGCCTGCCAATTACAAGGTGCGCCCAGAAAGAGGGGCGAAGTCGGACTTCGCACCAAAACTGGGCGAAGTGCGCACTTCGCACCAAACCTGGGCGAAGTGCGAACTTCGCACCAAAACCGGCGAAGTCGGACCGACTTCGCACAAAAAACTGGGTTTCCTGGTTCAGCCTTCCCGGGCCATAACTTTTGATCCGCTGACCCGATCGCCTATTATAATATATCGTTGGAAAGCTTGCGAGAAGATCTGCAATAATAAAATATCCAGGGCTCATTTTGTCCATTTTATCGCCCCTGTTTATGGCCCGCAAAATCCCGAACACCTCAAGCATGCCCTGACACTTAGCCATTTTTCAGGGGCAATCGTTGTCAATTTTGAGAAGAATGAGAATGTAGGGAAGAGAGAGAAAGGGGGAGAAGGAAGAGCAGCTCTCTTACAAAAATTGAAAACATTGCACCCCGTGCAAAATGTGACAATAGGTCTAAGTACTTCATTAGTTCCCTTGTTGCTTATTGCAGATAAACTAATCAATATATAATTGATTAATTTAAAATACACAAAATGACAGATGGTTGGATTGCTAAAAAAATATGTAGGCCTATTTTAAAAAACTGAATATAGGTAAGGAAATTCTTTTAATGGTCATGGATGACCAACATAGGTCAATGGGACTAAAACACTTAGTTTTAGTAGTCTGGGGTGCAGGGATAGTGTTCCGATTCTTCAATAGCGACAGCTTAAGGTATTGTGGCACAATACCATGGGGAGCTCACAACTTCTAAGTCCAAAACACAAAATTGGGTGCAACAGTTTTGACATGAACAAGTATCTTAGTAGCAGTAACATGAGACATCTCCTGTGTAATGCATTGGATGGGCCATAACTTTTCATATGCACTTGAAATTGAGTTTCTTTTTTTTTTTTTTTTAACCCACAAAATTTCTAGAGGAAGAAGATGGTGCCATCAGAATGGCTCAAGGTATGGCCTAGCCAAGACAATCTCAATGATTGATCAAGGTATGGTCTCAACAACACTTTTTGTAAGGATCTCAACAGCGATAGTTTGAGGTACATCCTTGGTGACAACTAGTGAAAGGTTCTCAATAGTGGTAGCTCAACATATTGCATTGACAACACCTTCTCTAAGGATCTCGGCAACTACACCTCGTTGTATCACCTTGAACTTCATAGTGACACCATAAGGTACCACCTATGTGATGCCTTGAAAGTGTTTCCAATTCAACAACTATATTTATAGTGACATAACACATCTAGGGTTATGATCCAACAATCCAAAACCATGGGCATTTGAGAAAACTTCATGTGGATGTAGGCAGGCAAATTGACATGTCTGCGTAATCAGTAAATAAGTTTTGTCATAGTTATGACACTTGGCGAGTTTTTAAAAAACTCATCAAGTCACTCGGGTTTGACTTGGCAAGTTGTTTTTTAACGAGTCCAAGACTGAGTCCCAATACGGCCTTGTTGAGTCCACGCCGAGTTTCTCTACTATGAGTTTCGTCATTTTGTGTTATTTTGTAGTTCGTACGCAAAGTGTTTGATGAAATGTGTGTACATATAATTCATAAAATTATAAATTCGTGATGTAATATTTTATGTGACAATGTGTAATGTTAAATGAAGTATTAGTTATGTACGAATAAGTCATTAGTCATAAAGTGAGTCATGAAATGAAATGTAAATGTAAGTCACATGTATGTCAAATGTAATTTAAAAAATGATGAAGTCTCAGGTAGTTAGTAAGTTGGAGGATGCAACTACCTTCTTAGTTGTATAAATAAGACCCTTCCTACATTCATTGGTGTCATTGTGATGGTTGGCCGAGGTGTGTTGTTGGCCGAAGACTATGGTTGGCATTGTTGGCATGAGAGTAGATAAGTTCGCACAGTCATTGTATTGAGGGAGATACTTTGCACAGGATCATAGATTGTATAAGTAAGATAGTGTCGTATGCATTCCATCATACAAGCAAAACTTAATGCAATATCTACTCGTATTCATCATTCATTTATTGTATTTGTATGTAGTACCATAGTTGAGAAAATCACCAAAAAATCTCGATTCGAGCCGATTTTTCGCGATTCGCAGCCAAAACAATTAAATCGGCATTGGAATTGAGCTTTTTTGAAACAAAAGGGCCAAAAAATTGCAAATTTGCAAATTTTTCAAAAAAATCAGCCGTAGCCGCATGGGTAGAGAAAACGGCATAAAAAGTCTTTTTTCAATTTTGCCTCATTTTGCTTCTTCCAAACTTGAGAGAGAGGTCTGCCTACCTACTACCACACCAAACAAAACCCTAAAATGCATCCTAACAGCGGATATTTTGGAGTTTGACGGAATCCAGCAACCACCAACAGCCACCAAACAACAATCTTTTGGAGTTTGAAGGAATCTGGCAGCCACCAACATCTACCCAAAGGATTCATTTGAGGTAAGAAAAATTCTTGCAAACTGATTTTTTTTCTTATTCTATTCCAATTTCCAAGCATATTTTTTGTTTTTTTTTAAGTTTAAAACCAAATGCAACAAACTAGGGTTTAGGGTTTTTTTTTTTTAAAGTAATTGTTTGCTGTTATTTGCTGCCTGAAACATGTATGCAAGTCCATCTTTTCAGCTATCAATGTTTAAACTTCAAACTAGGGTTTAGACCCTTTTTTTTTTTTAAATAATTGTTTGTTGTTATTTGTTGCCTGAAATATGTATGCAAGTCCATATTTTCAGCTGTCAATGTTTAAACTTCAAACTAGGGTTTAGGCCCTTAGGGTTTAGGGTTTAGTTTTTTTTTTTTTTTTTTTTTTAGGATTTGTTTGTTGTTATTTGCTGCCTGAAATATGTATGCAAGTCCATCTTTTCAGCTGTCAATGTTTAAAGTTTTAAACTTCAAACTAGGGTTTAGGCCCTTAGGGTTTAGGGTTTAGTTTTTTTTTTTAAGTAATTGTTTGTTGTTATTTGTTTCTATGTGCAGCCATAGGAAAATGTCAGCGAAAAGAGATCTAGCATGGAAGTATGCAAGGGAAGGGGAAAAGAAAGGAGAAGTCTATTGCAATTTTTGTGGGTCTATGATGAATGGAGGCATATATTGCCTCAAATTCCATTTGGCAAGGAAACCAGGCGAAAATGTCAAGATATGCCCAAATGTGCCGAAGGACATTGAGAGAGAATGCATGGCAATCATCACTCAAAAAGTGGAGAAAAAAGAGATCAAACAAAGACAAAGCGAGGCCATGTCATCCCCCCCTTCTCGACCTTGTACAACTACAAATTATGCAGGCAACACCTTTAGCCGATTTCACCAAGACAGTTCGAGTCCATCAATTGCACACCCAAGGAGTGGGACGGATGAGTCCAATATTGGGGAACATTCCATGCCAGGGGCACAACCCACGCTTGAGGGTATGGCTACATGGAACTAGGAGAGGCATAGGGCAGCAAGGAAGGCCATTGGCACTTTTTGGTATTTTTCCAACCTTCCCTTCAATGTGGCAAGGTCTCCATACTAGTGGGGCATGGTCGATGCCATCATAGGTTGTGGCACAGGATTTAAGCAACCAACTTATGACAAGATTTGGGGCCCTCTCCTTCTTCAATGTATGGATGACATTCAAGTTGTTCTTGACGAGCAACGCAAGGTGTGGAGCACTAATGGTTGCACTATCATGTCCGATGGGTGGACCGATGGGAGGGGAAGAACCTTAATTAATTTTTTGGTTGCTTCTACAAGAGGAATGGCATTCCTCAAGTCAGTGGATGCATCGGCACAAGTTAAGAGTGTTGAAATGCTTGCAGGGTTGTTGGGGGAGGTTGTGATGGAGGTCGGGGTGGAGAATGTTGTCCAAGTCATCACGGACAATGCAACAACATATGTAGCAGTAAGATTTTGGAGCAGATATTTCCCACCATTTTTTGGTCCCCATGTGCAGCCCATTATCTTGATTTGCTCCTCGAAGACATTGGGAAATTACCTTGGGTGTCAGAGGTTGTACAAAAGTCTAGGGCTATTACAAAATTTATCTACAACCATGCATGGGTCCTCAACCTCATGAGGCATTTTACTAGTGGGAGGGAGCTAGTGCGGGCTGGAGTTACACGCTTCGCCACAAACTTCGTGACATTGCAGAGCATCTATAATGCAAGAGGGTCATTGAAGCATATGTTTGTGAGTGATGAATGGAATTCCGAGCAAGCTGCTAGATATTGATTCTCCAGTGAGGGGGAGAAGGTATATGACTATTTGTTTGAGGAGCCCTTGTGGATAGCCATGGATGAGGCCATCAAGGTACAAGACTAAGTTTTCTAATTTTTTTTATTATTTATTTTTTTAATTTAAAATATTTTTTTATTTGCAAATCTTGTATTGTAAAATATTTTTATTTAAATTATTTTTCCTTTTTTTCAAGTGTCAGAGCCTTTGGTGAAGGTTCTCCGTCTTGTTGATGGAGAACAATCACCAATGGCATATGTATATGAGGCTATGGATAGGGCAAAAGAGGCAATTGCCTCATTTTATGGACATGTCCAAACCAAATATGGTCCCATTTGGGATATTATTGATAGGCGATGGACATCTCAGCTCCATAGCCCTCTTCATGCAACGGGGTACTACCTCAACCCCAAATTGTTTTACTCCAACACATTCCATGCCTACTATGAGGTAATGGCGGGCCTTAAATTATGCATTGACCGCAAGTACCTTGATGAAGAAACGAGGGATAAGATACGGTCTGAGATGCATGCTTATAGAAAATGTAAGGGCATCCTCTTCCCATCCTTGGTGTGCATTTGATCAAGGTCAACTATGAGCCAGGTAACCCTCATTGAATTAATTATTTATTTTGTTCTAAAAAATAATCTCAATTTCTGATTTTACATGAGAATTACTAAATTATTTTTTCTTGATTGTTTCTAGATTTATGGTGGGAGGACTTTGATGAATATATGCCCAATCTACAATGCTTCGCCATTAGAGTTTTATCTCAACCATGCAACTCTTAGAGTTGTGAGCACAATTGGAGTATGTTTGAGCACATACACTCCAAGAAGCGCAATAGGCTTACACAAGAAAAGTTGAATGATCTTGTGTTTGTTCATTACAACCTTTGCCTCCACCATAGAAAAATTACAGAACAAGTACCGAGGCCTTTGACCTAGATGATATTGATCCATCTAATGAATGGATCACAGAGCCACAATAGAAGCAACAACAAGATGATCTCTTCTCCATGGATGAATTTGAAAACTTTGAAAACCTAGCAGAGGAGATGATAGCCAAGGCACAAGAAGAGGCACGTGCACAAGAAGAGACTAGAGCACAACAACAAAGAGAGACTAGAGATTTTGCTAGGGCAAAGGCACTCACATTGAGGCATTGTATTTGACATTTGTCATGACTCATGACACATTTTGTAATTTGTACCTTTTTATATTATAAGCAATACAAGATGTGTTTTGTCACTTTCATGTGTAGTTTAAGCTTGTATCACTTACAATATTAATATTTGATTTGCATAGTGTTAATTCATTGTGATATGCATGAAAAAAACTTTCAATGAAAATTTGAATTTTCTTCGGTTTTTTTTTTGCCGATTTTTCCCCAATTTTTCCTGATTCGTTTGCCTTGTTGATTTTTTGCTGATTCCAATTTTCTCAACTATTAATCTTCACTTGAGGCCACAACTAGCTTTTTATTGTGATTATTGTATTTGCCTTATTGGGACCATGTTCACCTTATAAGGTAAACTTTGTATTATTATTGTTATCCAATGGTTGGTCTTAATGATCAACATTGGAGGTGGTATATTCTATATTGGGTTGGTATTTATACCCCCACTCCCCATCCATTTTCTCATTGGTTGGAGATCATTCTTTCATTCAATTAGTGAGAGATTATTTGTATCCAAGGATACCTTTCCATATTCATTTTCTTCTTTCACTATGAGTGCTATGTTTTCTATCCATGCTAGGTAATGTAGTTGATTATTTCCATTCCTCAATATACTGCAGAATTCTACAAAACATGTCTCCAATTATTGAAACCATTGGAATGCTTGATTGCATCATTTTTGCATTCTCACACCATGATAGAAACATCTAACCCATGAAAATTGGGCATCATGCAATGCCCTACTCCTATCAATAAGTTATGCCTCCAAATCTATGATGCATTCATTTCGGTCGCATGTCAAGTCTGCAAATTGTTGTTCATGTTTGCAACACCTTCTCTACATTCCATTGCTTTGTTTGCACCTTTTGCTACTGCAAGGAACCTCCACATCTCCCTCTCTAACCTTTGCATGTCCTTTGTTCATGTCCTTAAGTCTTCCTCCAATTATTATGCTGTATGCCTCTCCTGTCGCACGTAATCTTGAATCTTTGTTGCTCCAATTGCTATCATAGATATGAATACTTGTCAAAACGATGAAGTACTGTTGGTCACGAATCTGCCACTAGAAAGGATTTGGTCTATCTACGCGCCCTAGACCCGTCCAACAGATTGAAAAGCCGGAAGGAAGGGATGCCTTCCGTGCCAATCTTCGGAGAAGGCCAGCTCCTATACTATACTACTTGGGGGTTCTAGATAAAGGAACTGGAAAGAGATTTGAAAAGTGCGGAAAGAAATGTAAATGGCATTGCAGTAACGGTGGGGAAGAACAAGCACCACAATTACTAACTAATATCCAAACCAACAACAATCAAAACAAAGTATGTAATAGAAACTAACACTGCGATTCTTTCCTATGTATCCTTCAGTAAGAATTCCAGATTCACTTAATGTCCAATGCTCTAATCCAGGATGCAGAATTACAGCTATCAGAAAAATAAATGAATATTAAGCAGAAATACTTGCAAAAGGTAGCATAAAAGAAAGAGACGAGTCAGAGCCAAGGATCCTTTGTATTGATGCAAAATGTTTGTTTATAGTAGCTCTCTAGCAATATGTTCCCCCCACCGTTACTGCAATGCCATTTACATTTCTTTCCGCACTTTTCAAATCTCTTTCCAGTTCCTTTATCTAAAACCCTCAAGTAGTATAGTATAGGAGTCGGCCTTCTCCGGAGATTGGCACGGAAGGCATCCCTTCCTTCCGGCCTTTCAATCTGTTGGGCGGGTCTAGGGCGCATAGATAGACCAATTCCTTCCTAGTGGCAGATTCGTAACCAACAGTTTTTTTGGCACGCCGGTGGGACCAAGACGTTCCACCTCATAAGCGGTATTGAAGAAGTGATGTTCGCTTCAGTGCTGTCGAACCTGAACATCTGGCGACTCTGCTGAAACCCGGGTATCTCCAAGTCTCGAAGACCAGTCCAAGAAAATTTTGTCTTCATGCGTACGAGATGGAGAGTTAGAAACGCAGAAGAAGAACTCGAGTACTACGAGCTTGACATCAGCGCCTTCGGAGAGCGTCCTAGGCTGGTCAGGCCGAATATCCCTCTAGACGAAGTATCATTGCAGGAAGCTGCCGTCGCTGAACAAGATCCGGCTTCAGATAGCACTGCAACCAGTTGTCCTCCGAATCCTCCGAACTCTCCAGACCATCAAGGAGCTCCTGTTCGGCCAACCCAGCCGAACCAACCGCTGCTGCCGCCATTGCCGCCTCCTAACCAGTCGAATCCGAGTGCGAACATGGCAAACCCGCAACCAAATCAGAATCAGCAGCAGAACCAACAAAATCAACAGCAGAACCCGCCCAGGTTGTTTCCAGCCTGGAATCACGCAGGACCGTTGAACCTGGCGGCGCCAGCCGCTATCCCTGCTGCAGCGCTCAAGGCCATCCCTACCTATGACGGCACGGGAAAGACGACGCGAGAACATGTCGAGGACGTTGCCGCTCTAGCTACCATTCACGACATCACCGAAGAAAATATCATGGTGAGGTTGCTGGTCTTGTCCCTCAGAGGGAAGCTCCTGTATTGGTATAGATCCTTGCCGCCCGACACAATTGCTACATGGGACCAGCTGGCGGAAAGGCTGATACAAGGGTTTAATGAATCGGCAGACCCTTACTCTCTGCTCCATCAGTTCACAACCATCCAGAGGCACCCGCAGGAGGAAGTCCCTGACTTCAACGTCAGATTTGCTCGGACTTGGCAGAGGGTCCCTGATGGTTTGCGACCAACTCCTGACCAAGCTGCATTTTATTACCTTAGAGCGTTCCACTCCGACCTAAGTATGAGTATCCGGTATTCTGGCATCAACACTTTCCCGGACCTGTACACGCAAGCGCAGAAGGCCGAGGCCGATCTGATTGCCATTGGCAAACTTCCGCCGAAGCCGACAATGCTGATTTTCCCAGATTTGCCTCAATACCAATACCCCAGTGCATCCACTCAGTTCCCAGCTGCCCCTTCCATGTACCCGGTTCCCTCATGGAATCCGAGCCAAACGCCTAGTTTTCCACAGGTTCCCGCTCCTCCAGCTCCACAGCTTCCTCCGCCCCCGCAATATCCGGCTTTGCCTCCGCCATTAGCACCATTGCCGTTACTTGCCCCTCCAAGTGCTGACCCCCAGATGAGGGTTCTAAAAGAACTAGAGTCCCTCAATTCCACTGTAAGAACGTTGTCCAGTGATATGGCAGTGATGAAAAAGAAGCAGGCTCAGCAGGAATTCCTGCCAAGAAGGCCCTATCCTCCTCCGGCGCTTACAAGAGATCAAGCGGCTCAAGCCAGTAGACCTCCGGCGAGGAATGCCGCCATCAGTGAAGAGCCGAGCACTTCAGACTACGTGCATTGGTGTTCCACCTGCAACGACCCGCATGGGTAAGATACTTGTATGGTACACCAACACTATGTTCAAACGTTGTCGGGAAGCGCTCTTGGCGGCCAAGTCAACATGATTAGGGAGGCGGACCGTAACCTCATGGTCCCCGAGGACGAGCAAGTTTCGATTCTTACCAAGGATGGCAAGAAACCGATCGAGGTGGATGCGGCCCAGATGGAACCTTTGAAGGTGTACACCCGACGGGAAAAGGAGCAGCCCCTAGCAAAAGCTCCTGACAAAGCCCCCTTGCCCCCGCCAGCGAAAGAGAAACCATTGCCGACAAAAGCTCCAACAACGCAACCACAAGTCGAAACCAAGGAGCAGGCAAGGGAGAAGCTCAAGTACCCTTCACTGACGAAGCGACAAAGAGTTGAGGCCACGCAGCAGTATCGCACCAAGTACGAGGCTGCGAAAGAACCAGAGGTATCCGCTGCCACAGCCTACAACATTGTCGACGAACTCAAGAAGACCCCGGCCAAGATAAGCATGTACGACGCCCTGCAACTCCTCGGGCAGGTGGATCTGTTGCAAGAGTCGCTGAAGTCCATCAAAGGAGGAAAGCCAACGCAACCTGTGTTAGCTCAGACTCTGACTACTTCGGTCACGGGAAAAAATAGACCGTCGCCGTTCTACTTGTCTCTTCGGATGGAAGGGTGTGTGGTGCACAATTGCATGATTGATTCCGGTGCATCGACTACCGTAATGCCGAGGGCGGTTTGCGAGGAGATAGGCATGGAATACACGCGAAGCAGCCAAGGTGTTCTCCAACTAGATGGCACTCCTGTGAAAACAGTGGGCGTCATTAAAGATATCCCCATCCAGCTACACAAGGCGCCCCAAATCGTCGTGATACAGGAGGTTGTGGTCGTGGACCTGGAGCCGTACTTTGGCATGTGCCTCTCGAGGGAGTTCACTGCCAAGCTGGGCGGCTATCTTTCTCTCGACTACTCACATATGGAGGTCCCCTTCAAGGGAAGGAAAGTGAAGATCTATAATGAAAAACCCTCCACCTTCCTCGTCGAAAGGATGCCCGAGGAGGGGCAGTAAGACGAATCGGTCCACCTAATGACAGAAGAATTAGAAGGGGTGGACCTAGTCGAGGAGACCATGGAAGAGCTGCGAGGGGAGGATGAGTTCTCCTTAACGGATTTCAATGCCATGATTGAATCAAAAATAGGTTGCTATTCTATCACCCAGCCTGAGAAGCCAAAGGAGACAATGCAGGAGAGCAAGGACCCTGCCCCGAACGAGCTATGGAAGCTGTACTTTGACGGCGCCCGATGCAAAAACGGCGTCGGGGCAGGGGTTCTTCTAGTTTCACCCTCGAGAGAGCAGAAGGACTATTGCTACAGGCTGGCCTGGAGTTGCACCAACAACGCGGCGGAATATGAGGCCCTATGTCTAGGGTTGAAAAAGGCAGAGAAGTTGGGAATCAAGCAGCTACAGATCTTTGGAGATTCGGAGCTGGTCTGCAAGCAAATCACCAACAAGTGCGTCTCAAAAAAGCACTATCTCAAGGCATACCGCAATAGGGTCTGGGATTTGCTGGAATCCTTCGAGGCCCTTAATGTTCAAGCCATCTCCTGCGAAAAGAATAAGCACGCAGATGTCTTAGCGTCTATCGGAGCCAGATACTCCCCGATTGATGACATGATGCAGAAGCCTAAGGCGGTAAGAACCATTTACAGGCCTTTTGTGCCTGATAGGGACACCCACTGGTAGGTGTTCGACTGTGACGAGCAAATCGTCAATTTTTTAGTTCATGAAGCAAGTACTATAGAAGGTAGAGACCCTGATGACGAGGAGTATGAGGGGTTGATACAGCTGAAAAACAACCATGTCCCTAAGGGGCTGATCACTCTGGAGAGTCTATTTGATCAGAATGATAGAGCGATATCTCACCGGATCAAAGTAGACGCCAAGCAGTACAAGGACCTGGAGCTTGAGCCTGGAAAGGTAATAAAAGTGGGAACGGACTGTACTCCAGAGGAGTTGGAGCAGATTCGGGCTTTGTGCAGAAAATATCCAGACATTGTGGCCTGGTGCTATCAGGACCTGAAAGGATATGACCGAGAGATCATCCAACACACTATCGAGTTGCAAGAAGGGGTCAGACCCTGCAGGCAGAAACAAAGGCCTGTTAACCCGAAAATAGAGGTTCTGATGAGGGTCGAACTCTTGAAGATGCTAGAAGCAAAAATCATCTACCCTATCAAGCATTCTTCTTGGGTCGCAAATCTGGTCCCTGTCAGGAAGAAGAATGGGGATATTCGCCTGTGTGTCGATTTCCGCAATCTGAATCAGGCCTCGCTGAAGGACCATTACCCGCTCCCACAGATTGATCAGATCCTCCATGTGGTGGCAGGAGCACAACGCTTCTCTCTCCTAGATGGTTTCTCTGGATACAATCAGATCTGGGTGAAAGACGAGGATCAACACAAGACAGCGTTCACCACCAAATGGGGAACGTTTGCCTACCAGCGTATGCCCTTCGGCCTATCCAATGCGGGGGCCACCTTCCAGAGAGCCATGGATCTGGCATTTGGCGAATTATTGAACAAAATCATTGTCATCTATTTGGATGACATGACTGTGTTTTCACACAGAAGAGAGGAACATGCCTCGCACCTGCAACAAGTATTTGAAAGATGTCGGGAGTTCGGCATATCCATTAACCCGAAGAAATATGTCTTCGCGGTGAAAGAAGGGAAGCTGCTAGGCCATGTTATCTCTGAAAGAGGGCTCGTCGTTGACCCTGACAGGGCAAAGGCTCTCCTTAAACTTCCACTCCCAATAAACAAGAAGGGGTTGCAATCTTTCTTCGGCCAGATCAACTTCGTAAGAAAGTTCGTGCCTGATTTCGCTCAAGTCATCAAGCCAATGGCCGAACTTCTGAAGAAGGATGTCGAGTTCGTCTGGACAGAGGAAAGAAAGAAGGCATTTGAAGAGATCAAGGCTCGAATCGCCCAAGCGCCTGTGCTGGTTAACCCGGACTATTCCAAGGACTTCATCCTTTATGCAGTCGGGGAACCTGAAAGTTATGCAGCTGTCCTAACGCAAAAAGGAGACGACGACGAAGAGCGCCCAATAGCCTTCTTGAGCCAGGTGATCCAGCCGCACGAGGAAAGGTACAACTTCATCGAACGCCAGGTACACGCAGTCATGAGGTCCTTGAAGAAATTTAGGCACTTTGTCTCCCAGAGCAGGACGACGGTGTACGTGGTTCACCCAGATGTCAGGAGTTTCATCATCCAGGGAGAACTGGGAAACAAGAGGGCTGGCTGGATTGCCAAGATACAAGAGTTTGACATCGAGGTCCGACCCACAAAGTTAATCCGAGGTCGGGCACTGTGCCAAGAGTTAGCAAGGAGTGTTGTCGCGGAAGTAGCTGCCTGTCAGTGGGAAGACCCAATACTAGAGAGCAACTTCGCCAATCAATCGGCGGAGGACGGCGACTGGACTGATGAGATAATTCGGTATTTCAACACTGGGAGATGTCCAGACCGTCTTAATGCCTCGCAGAGGAGGAGATTCAGGCTTCAGTCCCAGAAATATGTGTTGCGCCCCGAGGGGCTATTTTTCAAAAATGTTGACAGTGTTCTCTTGCGATGCGTCAGGGGAACAGAGAAAGAGAAAGTCCTCGACGAATTCCATTCCGGAATGTCGGGGGGACACCTTTCAGGAAGGCCTACGGCCTTAAAAATGATTAGAGCGGGCTACTATTGGCCCACTATTTTTGCTTATGCTTTTGCAGTCTGCCGGAAATGCGAGAAATGTCAGAGATTTGCCGGCCGGAATAAAAACGCCCCAATGCCCCTCCAACCGATCCAAGTTGAAGCTCCCTTCCAGCAATGGGGCTTAGACTTTATCGGGGTGATATCGCCAAATTCTTCGGCGGGGCATAAATACATTCTGACTGCCACGGATTATTTCACCCGGTGGGCCGAAGCGGTGCCTACAAAGCATGTTGACCAGGAGACGGTCATCGCCTTCTTGGAAAGCTTGATAACCCGCTTCGGGATTCCAGAGGCAATTGTGACAGACAATGGTCCGGGGTTCGTAGGCGCCAAACTCACCGAGTTCGCTTACAGGTATGGAATCTACCTTAAGGCCTCCTCCAATTACTACCCGCAGGGAAACGGCTTAGCAGAATCAACAAATAAAAATTTGATGAAGATCATAAAGAGGACCCTGGAGAGGAACAAAAGAACCTGGCACTTGTGCCTGGACCAAGCACTATGGGCAGACCGCATCTCTATAAAAAAGTCTATCAAAACGTCACCATACGCGCTGGTCTACGGGAAGGAGGTTGTCTTGCCCACACATGTCGAGATGCCCGCGCTTTGGTTGCTAGACAACGAAAGAGGGAACCTAGATCCCATCGATGCCAGACTAGCTCAGCTGTTGCAGCTCGAAGAGGACCGGGCGAAAGCTTACGAAGCTTTCATGAAGCACACGGAGACCACCCGAAATTGGTTTGGAAAAGGGACCACGGCCCGAGTCTTCAAGGTCGGAGATCTAGTGCTGAAATGGGATTCATGGAAGGCAAAACCAGGGAACCACGACAAATTTGATGCCTTCTGGGAAGGCCCCTTTCAGATTGCCCGGGTTAATCAGTTCAATTCCTTCATACTGCGGGATATGGAGGGCCATACTCTCCCCATTCCAGTCAACGACCTTCATCTGAAGGCCTATCACCATTGAAAAGCATCCTGAAGTTTCCCTATGTACATAGTTTTATTTCTGCAATTTTAATTTGTCTTTTCTGCATGTAAATATGCTTTCCCGCTTTAAGCTCAGGTGTTCGGCTCTCAAGTTGAACAATTTTGTCCCAAGTAGTGCAGAGCCAAGTTTCCCACATAAGGCAGTCCTCTGTTAGCAGTTTAAGAACAAGGTTCGCAGGATCCCCTGCCGGATGACGAGTGTCGCTCATGAAAAGGGGCGATAAGCAGAGCTACGCGGGATGTAAGGGACTAAGGGTCAAAGAAAATTGAAATTTTGCTAAGTCCTATCATGGAGAAATCTGCTGAGGTTCGCTCGGATATGGCGGCGATAACGGGGTTCGCAGGGATTTCGGGCGAACTACGGACGTGTTCAGAAGGTCAAGGTCTCCATCTTGCTGAGGTTCGCACTGAAAAGTCCAGGCAACGATCAACCAAGGGCCGAAACACAAGTTAAAAATCAAGATAGAGTTCGCTTGAGCTTTGAGCGACTCCTGCAATCGCACAGGTCTACGAGCGAAGAAGGGCTTTGGCAAGGGGCTACGGCAGGGAAGGAACAAGAAGCAAAAAATTTTCTAACTCCCCATAGCGCCTAAGATCGCTCCACCCTCAAGCGACTCCGGGAGTCGCCTGGAGTCTTGAGCGATTCCCAAAATCATCCGACCTGCGAGCGAAGGACAGTCGGGTCCAAGAGGCCCAAAAATTTGCTAAGTCACGAAGCAATGCCAAAGATCGCTCCACCCTCAAGCGACTACGGGACTCGCTCGTGGTTTCTAGCGATAATGAGGATCGCCCAACTTTTGAGCGAACTCCAGGGAAATGCTAAGTCTGGGCTAAGTTCGAAGAAGATGAAGGTTCGCTCAAATCTCGTGCGAGGACGAGAATCGCTCGCAGTTTTCAACGATGATAGGAATCGTGCAGGTCCAATGCAAACTGTAGAAAGCGCAAGAATTAAGGGAAAAGGCAACAAATGCCGAAGTTAACTTTCAAAGCCAACAGAAGCGAATCCCGGCCAGGGCGAAAGGAAAGCAGAAATTCTGAAGTCCTCAGCAGCCCAAGGTTTGCTTAGATCCCGAACGAGGACCGAAATCGCCGGAGGTTTCGAGCGATTATGAGACCAGGAGTGCGAAAGACCACTTGAAAAATTTTCTAAGTCCCAAATGGTCCGCCAAGGTTCGCTTAAGCTCCAAGAGACGATGGGGTTCGCTTAAGGCCTCTAGCGAGTCCGGGAGTCGCTCGACCTCCGGGCGACCTAATAAAAAGTGCCCAAGTTCAAAATTCGCTCAGCAGCCAAGTTTCGCCCATCATCCGAGCGAAGACCGTCATCGCCTGGGAAATCGGGCGACTTCAAGGGCAAAATGTTCAAAAATTTTCTAAGTCTTCCTCGACGTCGATCGCTCACCTATGGAGTGCGCGCCAAGGATCGCTCAGTTTTCAAGCGAGTCCGAGGGTCGCTCAAGGTTTCGAGCGAACTTCGGGCCCACACATCAACTAGCCGCGACGAACCTCGAGATGCGTGTAAAAATGGCGGCAGGTTAGAATTCCAAAGCGCACGTTATAAATGAGCACATCCTGCACGCATTTCTAAACAAATCATTAAGGGAAAGGGACGAAACCTTGGGATCGGTAATCGAGGAGGTGCGTCTCCAACGAAGATTCTGCGCACGACCACCAAGGAATAACGGCTGCGCCCACCAACTCCGTGCTTCTGGCATTTATCCCAAGTGCTCGCCATTAATGGCTAAGTTCGCACCCACTCCCATAAAAGGCGCGATCACTCAGTTCGCTCTATCAACTAAACCTGAACTCACTCTGAGCTGCACCAGAAGCCGAATTCAAAGAAATTCATCTGCGAACTGTAGCTCACCTGAATTCTATCGTAATTCGTCATGGGCAAGAAGAGTGCCGAGGAGAAGGGTAAGGCACCCAAGGAAGGAGCTTCGGGGACCCCAGAAAGTGGAAAAAAGAGGGCCGAGGCTGGGAAAGAAAGGAAAGGCAAAGGAAAAGAGCAGGCGCCGATTCAAGAAGCAGTGACAGGGTCGAAAGCTGAATCTGCGCCAACGAAGGTAGTCATCCCCCCCTCGGTAGACAATTGGGCAAAATACAGAGATGGCACCTTCTCCCAAGACATCGAGCAGCTACGGCACACTATCGACGACAGGCGAGAGAAAGTTTCCTCCGCAAGTCCCAACGTTGCAGCTTACTACTCTCACCTGTACTGGTTCCTATGCCCGCCCGTGCACAATTGTCCGGAGTTGGTGGCAGCAATTGCCCAGTACTACAACCCGAAGACCAGGCAAGTCCGGGACAGAGAGGGAAGCGTCCTGTTCTCACTTTTTTCTGACACTGTCCAGATGGCCTTCGCTCCTACTCAGCTGCCAGACAAAGATTACACCATCAGGTACATCAACCTTGATGAGCAGGCTGACAGATATGTAGATAGCCCACAGATGCGGCGCTTCATGGAATCCCAGCTGCGGGACCCGATACCGCCCAAACAATGGCCGAAACTGCCTATGTCCCTAAGGCATTTCAAGAGCACGAGCATGTACACGATGCTAGCCTGGGTCTTGGGCATTGCCACAGATGTCGTAGTTTTCCCCTACCAGGCCGCCCTTGCAGAGTGTATTTTACACGGGGAATTCTACGCCCCCAGTG
Organism: Wollemia nobilis; assembly: GCA_028583015.1. Taxonomy (NCBI): domain Eukaryota; kingdom Viridiplantae; phylum Streptophyta; class Pinopsida; order Araucariales; family Araucariaceae; genus Wollemia; species Wollemia nobilis. The sequence continues at coordinate 3,656,212 of JAQPPZ010016361.1, forward strand.
CCATGGGGCCAAACACAAAGCCGGTGTTCTTTAACTGGGCGGACTGGATAGCGCGCAGTTTGCATTCGCGACTGCAAGACCTGATAGAGGGGAAGTCCCAGTCCTTCAGGCAGTGTTCTTTCCTCGCCTAGCTTTTCCTTTTCCATATGCATAGCAAATTGAAGTTAATCCCCGTCCAACACACCGATGAGAAGAACGCGCGGTTGCCAGTATACCAATGGACTCGGGTGCTGCTGAAGAGGGAGTCCTACTACAAATTTAATCAAGCATTCTTGGGCCCTGCCTTAGCGCTCCTTCATGGCTCTTGCCCTCGCGTCCCCCGCCAAATGAGAGAAGATGTGATACGGCGTAATATGGGCGATACTTTTCAATTAACGCAAGGCTTTGTCATCAGGATTTTCGGGTTTACTGGTAAATCCTTCCTCCTGCCCTATTATACCACGGAGTACCTGTTCGCCTTGGAGGTAGCGCGGCAGACCGATTATACTGATCAAAACTACGGCCAGGGGAGGAAGTGGGGACATATTTTCGAGTTCCCGTTCAAATGGGGAGAGATTGAGGTCAACACCACTGGGCAGAATGAATTCCTAGCAGCCACGCTCTTGAGCTTCGGCTTGATTGAGCTTCCTCAGTGGTGGAGATACGATCCCCTGGATGTATTGAAAAAGTTCACGGAGATGAAGAACTTCCACGCCTGTCCCCGCCTGGAGATCATGGAAGAACGCAACAACCCGACTGGGCAGGACCTCGAATGGCACATAGAGGAGATGCGGTCCTTCCCGCCATGGCATGACTTCTATCACGTAGAGGTGGAATATGACCCGGCTAATAACGCAGCCCACAACCGCGAATCCAAAGCCTTCAAAAAGATGCTGCCCAAATTGCAGAAGATGGGTTGGAAGCCGGAGAAGATTGCAGAATGGTGGGTCATGAGGGCTCATACGAAGAAGGAAACATCAGAAAAGGTCCTCGCTGGCGACAACTAGTTCTCCGCGCTTTACGACAATCACCATGCCACGTGGCGGCCTATCATATTTGGAGACCTCATGCCTCGAGGCGCCCAGGGCCTACAAAAGGCACAAGACCCACCTAGGCAGCCCAAACAGCCACTGAAGCAGGGTGAGGGATCCAGCAGTGGAGCGAAGAAGAGTCAGGCGGCCGAACCTGAAGCACAACGAACCTCGGGAAAACAGGAAGGATCATCAAAGCGGCCGGCCGAAGCGACGCAAGCGACCCCGATGCCTCCAAAGAAGAAGATAAAGGTCACAATAAAATCGTCCAAGGCCCCTCCAGAAAAGGTCGCCGGCTCGACCCCTAGTGCATCTATCCCAGCCGCTGTCCCACAAAAGGAGGCCTCGCCGCAGAAGGAAAAGGCAGCCGCGCCGCAAAAGGAGAAAAAGACAGTGCCAAAAAAGGAAATAGTACAGCAAGCGGAGGTTGCACCAAAGAGGGAGGTCACTCCCAAGGCTCCCCAGAAGGAGGTCATTAATCTAGAGGAAGACACCCCACCGGAGGAGGATGAGTGGATGACTCAGCTATTCACGACGTTTGCTCATACCGAGCACTCAGGTACGCACTCCCTTTTCCCTCTCCACTCGTTTGAACCATCTTCCGCAGCACCAACCACTGTCGAGCCTATACTCGCTGCCATCCCTCTAAGCAGCGAACCTGCATCCGCCGTCCCCCTCGCAGTATCCCATTCTGTCCTTGAAGAGGCCCAACCTTCCATCGTTGCCCGACCCAACCAACAGGCTTTTAGCCTATTCGCCTCTGACCCCAATGCATTTGAAGCCCTAGCCCCCATTCAACCAGGTGCTGCTCCCGAAGGCCCATCCTCTGCAGTCGAAGTACTAGTTGAAAATCCGTCCTTGAGTCTTGATAATCCCCCCGCCTCTGTTCAAACCGTGACATCCCCAAAAGTGACTGAGTTCCCAGGCTCCACTTCCCCTCATCTGTTCGCGGAAGAATCTATGCCTCAGCAGGATTTGCCTTTGATCACACCCTTGTTTGGAGGAATGGAGCTCATCGAACAAGATCTAGAAATAATGGAGGATCGCCCCATGGCAGCCCAGGCGGAGCAGAGCTCCTTCAGGTGGATTAAGAACATCAGGAAGAGAAAGGCCGAGGAGCCTGCTGGAGTGGAGAAGCGCGCCAGGTTTGACCTGGAGAAAATGGTGTTGCACAAGGAAAAGAGGGTTCCGAAGGTCAAGAAGCCCTTGAAAGATATGACACCCGATGACTACACCTACCACCGCGTAGCCAAAGACTTGAATACAGTCAGTGTGGAAAATGAAGTGGGGGCCATTCAGCTGAAAGCGAGCACACTCTACGTGCATCATCAACAGCAAAAGCAACGCTATTATACTGTAGAGAATGAGAATCTGAAGTTGCAGGAGACCATAGCAAAAATGCAAGCTCAGCTGGACGACTCCAATAATGAATCTCAGCAGCTAAAGGAGCGAGTGGCAGCTCTGGAAAAGGAAATAGCTCAGCATAAAGAAGTTGCAGAGCGTCATCGCAAGGAGAACGAAGAGGTGGAAGCCAAGGTAAGCCAACTGGAGGCCCAAGTCCAGGAAGCACAGCAGCAGCTGGAAGAGAGGGCAGCACAAGTTGAAGTCTTCTCCAGGGACCGAGTCAAGGAGGTTCGTGCAGGCTTATTGAAAAATTTCCGAACCAGAACCTCGAGGTCCCTGTCTGTTCTTATGTTCGTTTGGGAGGCAAAAGAGGTATCTGCCCAGGGCAGGCCGATAATAGAAGAGGTCGAACGCGCAGCCAGACGTTGGCTCAGCTTGGCCATTGAAGTAGAAGTATACAAGCGCAAGAACCTCGAAGTACCTCCAATGACCCAGATCGCCCGCGATTGGGCCACTGCAAGAGCAACTCTACATGCATTCTTTGAAAATTTGGAAAAGGTTAAGAGGGCTAGAAGGTTGTTGGAGACATTTGAGAAAGAAAGGAGCATCAGCCTGGCACATTTCCAGACCCTTACTCAGCTCGGATTTCCCAGCTTCACCGATGATGAGGGAAATTGTCTGCCTAGGGAAGAATTGAAGCTGGCATGGGACTCCTTCAAGGAGGATACCTCCGAGATTGATGGTTGGGCGGATCCTATTTTGGAAGCACAAGTAACGCAGTTGATATCCAGATTCTGCCAGATTAGCGCCTGCCTGGCTGATCTAAGCGAAAGGGTTGACCAGGCCGATATGCTCCAAATTGAGACCTTCAGGCGCCTGATAAAGGATCTCCGCGACCTCGAGCCCTAATGGCGGCGAAGCAGAGCATGACACAGAGCAGCAAGAAGAAGAAGAGGCCGGGGGTGACTCTGGGCCCAAAGGATGAAGGCATGGGTCCTTGCATCAAGGCGAGCTCGATACCCCGCGAGCCGCCAGGAATGTTTTGAGGCAAGATTTTTTAAGCATTCATTTTATCTTTTGAATTACTTTGCTCAAATCATATAAAAATTTTCTTCCATTAGATTGCTTGTTCAAAATAAAATGTCTTTCACATGACATAGCCATTAACTTGTCACCAATATGCATCAAAATCAAACACAATCTTCTGACTCCTGCATAGCAGATCGTGATTATGATTCATGAGGTAAAGAGGAATCTGGGATAATATAGACTGCTAAATAATAAAAGAAATCAATCAAAGGGGTTTAAGGGTCATCAAATGAAGCATTCTTATCAATCCCATTGTTAACAGTATGACATCTTTCACAATTCCTTGGTTTCTATATAGCATGATACGATGAACAAGACAGTGACAAGAGAGGCACCAAGACAATTCCTCCCCCAAACTCCCTCTTTTTCTTGTGTTATAATTATGCCCAAGAAAAACATTAAAAAGCACTTGCAGCAGCTACAAACAACCAGATAATTATCTTATACACTGTCTGTCAAATATAGAATGTGAAAGCATCTTACCTCACCTGGTTGATATGCATTAACAATCATCTGGTCAAAAAGTGGTTCTCTCCATAGCAAATCTGGTGAGAGAGGACTACACTTCTTATCCTCATGAAAACAACTTGTTGAATTGCCTATTGTGCATACAACATCATAAGAGCAAATGGCATATTTAACTAGTTCACAAACTTTCAATGACCACTCTGGTAAGTTTCCAAAACACATAGCCTGCCCAAAATATCCAGTGTTGAAACATATTAAAATAATTTCCAAATAGATCTCATGTAGGATGTCAACTGATTACAACATTTTAGTTCTAAACTGCAAGAACAATAAAAAAAACTTTCTTTGCTCCTACTTTTTCATGATGCTTGACCCTCCTTATCATTATAAAAAATACCCTAATGCAAATATTAAGAATATGCAAGGTGCTATATTAGGCCTCCAAACTAATCTGATTCCAGTGGTTATAAACTTGTTAATAAATCATTCAATCCCACTATTACTTGTGTGTTACTTCCTAAAAGTTACTCTTTTTCAAGACATGTTTTTGAAAGCCGGTAGGACTAAGCAGATCCCCATGGATGGTCCAGATACTTTGAACTGCAAATCAGGTTTATAATTGTCTGAACCTCATGGTCCAGATCCCCATGGTTCGCTCCATCTAGGAGCGACTCCCGTCATCACTCTAGCAGTACGGCGAACCTCCGCGTGATTTTCCCAGAGCATTCCCCCAAACTTGGCTTCCTCAAGTTCGCTCAATCGCTAAGCGATTCTCAGCGTCGCTCCTTGGTGTCTGCGATTTTCAGCTCCAGCATAGGGTTGTGCGACTCTTAGCAGATTTTTAAGCGGACTCGGAGGACAGAGGTAGGTGGCCTGTCAAACTGCATTTATGACACGTCAACTCAGTTTCCAACCCCAGGACATCTTGTCAGGTCCTCTAAACATCCCAAGGGGCAAATCGTACCTGCGGCATTGAAGAGGCATGCCCTCTCAACAACCAGATCCGTCCGGAACCGTACCAGACTCAGGAGAATCATGTTGCAGGTACGCTCACGGCCAGCAAAGGTCAAATCTCAGCAGCTGTCGCAGTTTTTGGGATCTGAGCAACAATGTAATTTGGGGGGAAAACTCTGCTATAAATAGCAGTTCACTTTCAATGTAAAAGGGGGGGAACATATTGCTAAAAGAGCTACTGTAAACAAACATTTGCATCAATACAAAGGATCCTTGGCTCTAACTCTTGTCTCTTTCTTTTATGCTGCCTTCTGCAAGTATTTCTGCTTCATATTCATTTATTTTTCTGATTGCTGTAATTTTGCACTCTGGATTAGAGCATTGGACATTAAGTGAATCTGGAATTCTTGTTGAAGGATACATAGGGAGGAATCGCAGTGTTAGTTTCTGTTACATGCTTTGTTTTGATTGTTGTTGGTTTGGATATTAGTTAGTAATTGTGCTGCTTGTTCTTCCCCACCGTTACTGCAATGCCATTTACATTTCTTTCTGCAATTTTCAAATCTCTTTCCAGTTCCCTTATCTAAAACCCCAGTTAGAATAGGATAGGAGCCGGCCTTCTCCGGAGATTGGCACGGAAGGCATCCCTTCCTTCCGGCCTTTCAATCTGTTGGGCGGGTCTAGGGCGCATAGATAGACCAAATCCTTTCCTAGTGGCAGATTCGTAACCAACAGTTTTTCTGGCACGCCCGGTGGGACGAAGACGTTCCACCTCATGAGCAGTATTGAAGAAGTGATGTTCGCTTCAGTGTTGTCGAACCTGAACATCTGGCGACTCTGTTGAACTCGGATACCCTCCAAATCTCGAAGACCAGTCCAAGAAAATCCTGTCTTCATGCGTACGAGATGGAGAGTTAGAAACGCTGAAGAAGAACCTGAGTACTACGAGCTTGACATCAGCGCCTTCGGAGAGCGTCCTAGGCTGGTCAGGCCGAATATCCCTCTAGACGAAGCACCATCGCAGGAGGCCGTAGTTGATGAACAAGATCCAACATCCGATAGTACTGCAACCAGCTGTCCTCCAAATCCTCCGAACTCTCCGGACCATCAAGGGGCTCCTGTCCAGCCGAACCAATCACTGTTGCCGCCATTGCCGCCTCCTAACCAGTCGAATCCGAGTGCGAATATGGCGAACCCACCACCGAATCAGAATCAACAGCAGAATCAACAACAAAACCAACCGCCAAACCCGCCTCCCAGGTTGTTCCCGGCTTGGAATCATGCGGGGCCATTGAACCTGGCAGCACCAGCCGCTATCCCTGCTGCGGCGCTCAAGGCCATCCCTACCTATGACGGCACGGGAAAGACGGCACAGGAACATGTCCAAGACGTTGCAGCTTTGGCCACCATTCACGGTATCACAGAAGAGAATATCATGGTGAGGTTGCTAGTCCTGTCCCTCAGGGGGAAACTCCTGTACTGGTACAGAGCATTACCACCCGACACTATTACTACTTGGGACCAGTTAGCAGGCCTACTGATACAAGGGTTCAATGAGTCGGCGGACCCTTACTCTCTGCTCCATCAGTTCACAACCATCCAGAGACACCCGCAGGAGGAAGTCCCCGACTTCAACGTCAGATTTACTCGGACCTGGCAGAGGGTCCCCGATGGCTTGCGACCGACTCCTGACCAAGCTGCATTTTATTACCTCAGAGCATTCCACTCCGACCTCAGTATGAGTATCCGGTATTCTGGCGTCAACACTTTCCCGGACCTGTACACGCAAGCGCAGAAGGCCGAGGCCGATCTGATTGCCATTGGCAAACTTCCGCCAAAGCCGACAATGCCAATTTTCCCGGATTTGCCTCAATACCAATACCCCAGTACATCCACTCAGTTCCCAGTTGCCTCTTCCATGTATCCGGTTCCCTCATGGAACCCAAGCCAAACGCCCAGTTATCCGTCGGTCCCAGCTCCTCAAGCTCCACAGCTTCCTCCGCCACCGCAATACCCGGCCTTGCCTCCACCAATAGCACCATTGCCATTACCTGCCCCTCCGACGGTTGACCCTCAGATGAGGGTTCTAAAGGAACTAGAGTCGCTTAACTCTACTGTGAGAACACTGTCCAGTGATATGGCAGTGATGAAGAAGAAGCACGCTCAGCAGGAATTCCTGCCAAGAAGGCCCTATCCTCCTCCGGCGCTTACGAGAGACAAAGCCGTAAGAGAGCAAGCCGCTCAAGCCGGTAGACCTCCGGCGAGGAATGCTGCCATCGGTGAAGAGCCGAGCAATTCAGATTACATGCATTGGTGTTCCACCTGCAATGACCCGCATGGGGAAGATACCTGTATGGTACACCAGCATTATATTCAAACACCGGCGGATAGCTCTTCCAGCGGCCAAGTCAACATGATTAGAGAGGAGGACCGTAACCTCGTGGTCCCCGAGGACGAGCAAGTTTCGATTCTTACCAAGAATGGCAAGAAACCGATCAAAGTGGACGCGTCCCAGATGGAGCCTTTGAAGGTGTACACTCGACGGGAAAAGGAGCAGCCTCCGACAAAAGCTCCTGACAAAGCCCCCTTGCCCCCGCCAGCGAAAGAGAAACCATTGCCGGCGAAAGCTCCACCATCGCAACCTCAGGGTGAAACCAAGGAGCAGGCAAGGGAGAAGCTCAAATACCCGTCATTGACAAAGCGGCAAAGGGTTGAGGCCACGCAGCAGTACCGCACCAAGTACGAAGCAACAAAGGAGACAAAAGTATCCACTTATTCGGCCTACAACATCGTTGATGAACTCAAGAAGACCCCGACCAAGATAAGCATGTACGATGCCCTGCAACTCCCCGGGCAGGTGGATCTGTTGCAGGAGTCGCTGAAATCTGTCAAAGGAGGAAAGCCAACGCAACCTGTGTTAGCTCAGACCCTGACTACTTCGGTCACGGGAAAAAACAGACCGCCGCCGTTCTACTTGTCTCTTCGGATGGAAGGGTGTGTGGTGCACAATTGCATGATTGATTCCGGCGCATCGACTACTGTAATGCCAAGGGTTGTTTGCGAGGAGATAGGCATGGAATACACGCGAAGCAGCCAAGGTGTTCTCCAACTAGATGGCACTCCTGTGAAAACAGTGGGCGTCATTAAAGATATTCCCATCCAGCTACACAAGGCGCCTCAGATTGTCGTGATACAGGAGGTTGTGGTCGTTGACCTGGAGCCATACTTCGGCATGTGCCTCTCAAGGGAGTTCACCGCCAAGCTCGGCGGTTATCTTTCTCTCGACTACTCACATATGGAGGTCCCCTTCAAGGGGAGGAAAGTGAAAATCTATAATGAAAAACCCTCCACCTTCCTTGTTGAGAAGATCCCCGAGGAGGGGCAGCAAGATGAATCGGTTCACCTAATGACAAAACAGTTGGAGGAAGTAGACATAGTGGAGGAAACCATAGAAGAGCTGCGGGCGGAAGATGAGTTCTCCTTGCTTGATTTTAACGCCATGATTGAATCAGAGATAGGCTGCTATTCCATCACCCAGCCCGAGAAGCCAAAGGAGACAGTGCAGGAAAACAAGGACCCTGCCCCGAACGAGCTTTGGAAGCTGTACTTTGATGGCGCCCGATGCAAAAACGGCGTCGGGGCGGGGGTTCTTCTAGTTTCACCTTCTGGAGAGCAGAAGGATTATTGCTACAGGCTGGCCTGGAGTTGCACCAACAACGCGGCAGAGTATGAGGCCCTGTGCCTAGGGTTGAAGAAGGCAGAGAAGTTGGGAATCAAGCAGCTGCAAATCTTTGGAGATTCAGAGCTGGTCTGCAAGCAAATTACCAACAAGTGCATCTCAAAGAAGCACTATCTCAAGGCGTACCGCAATAGGGTCTGGGACTTGCTGGAATCATTCGAGGCCCTTAATGTTCAAGCCATTTCCCGAGAGAAGAATAAGCACGCAGATGTCTTAGCGTCTATCGGAGCCAGATACTCCCCGGCTGATGACATGATGCAGAAGCCTAAGGCGGTAAGAACCATTTACAGGCCTTTTGTGCCTGATAGGGACACCCACTGGCAGGTGTTCGACTGTGACGAGCAAATCGTCAATTTTTTAGTCCATGAAGCAAGTACTATAGAAGGTAGAGACCCTGATGACGAGGACTACGAGGGGTTGATACAATTAAAGAACAACCATGTCCCAAAGGGGCTAATCACTCTGGAGAGTCTATTTGATCAGAATGATAGAGCGATATCTCACCGGATCAAAGTAGACGCCAAGCAGTACAAGGACCTGGAGCTTGAGCCCGGAAAGGTGATCAAAGTTGGAACAGACTGCACTCCAGAAGAGTTGGAGCAGATTCGGGCTTTGTGCAAAAAGTACCCTGATATTGTTGCTTGGTGTTATCAAGACCTGAAGGGGTACGACAGAGAAATCATCCAACACACTATAGAGTTGGAAGAAGGGGTCAGACCCTGCAGACAGAAACAGAGGCCGGTTAACCCAAAAATAGAGGTTCTCATGAGAGCCGAACTCTTGAAGATGCTAGAGGCAAAAATCATCTACCCTATCAAGCATTCTTCTTGGGTCGCAAATCTGGTCCCTGTCAGGAAGAAGAATGGGGATATCCGCCTGTGCGTTGATTTCCGTAATCTGAATCAGGCCTCGCTGAAGGACCATTACCCGCTCCCGCAAATTGATCAGATCCTCCATGTGGTCGCAGGAGCACAATGCTTCTCTCTCCTAGACGGTTTCTTTGGATACAATCAGATCTGGGTGAAAGACGAGGACCAGCACAAGACGGCGTTCACCACCAAATGGGGGAACGTTCGCCTACCAACGTATGCCCTTCGGCCTGTCCAATGCGGGGGCCACGTTCCAGAGAGCCATGGATATTGCGTTCCGTGAGTTGTTGAACAAAATTATTGTCATCTATTTAGATGACATGATTGTGTTTTCACACAGGAGAGAAGAACATGCCTCGCATCTGCAGCAAGTGTTCGAGAGGTGTCGGGAGTTCGGCATATCCATCAACCCGAAGAAGTCTGTCTTCGCGGTGAAGGAGGGGAAGCTGCTAGGCCATGTCATCTCTGAAAGAGGGCTCGCTGTTGACCTCGACAGGGCAGAGGCTCTCCTTAAACTTCCACTCCCAGTAAACAAGAAGGGGCTGCAGTCCTTCTTCGGCCAGATCAATTTCGTAAGAAAGTTCGTGCCCGATTTTGCTCAAGTCATTAAGCCAATGGCCGAACTTTTGAAGAAAGATGTCGAGTTCGTCTGGACTGAGGAGAGAAAGAAGGCATTTGAAGAGATCAAGGCTAGGATCGCCCAAGCGCCTGTGCTGGTTAACCCGGACTATTCTAAAGATTTCATCCTGTATGCAGTCGGGGAACCTGAAAGCTATGCGGCAGTCCTAACACAAAAAGGAGATGATGGCGAAGAGCGGCCGATAGCCTTCTTGAGCCAGGTAATCCAACCATACGAGGAAAGATACAACTTCATCGAGCGCCAGGTGCACGCAGTCATGAGGTCCTTGAAGAAGTTTAGGCACTTTGTCTCCCAGAGCAGGACGACGGTGTACGTGGTGCACCCAGATGTCAGGAGTTTTATCATCCAGGGAGAACTGGGTAACAAGAGGGTTGGTTGGATCGCCAAGATCCAGGAGTTTGACATAGAGGTTTGACCCACCAAGTTAATCCGAGGTCGGGCACTGTGCCAGGAGCTAGCAAGGAGTGTTGCCGCGGAAGTAGTTGCCTGTCAGTGGGAGGACCCAATACTAGAAGGCAACTTCGCCAATTCTTCGGCGGAGGACAGCGACTGGACCGATGAGATAATTTGGTATTTCAACACTAGGAGATGTCCAGACCGTCTTAATGCCTCACAGAGGAGGAGATTCAGGCTCCAATCCCAAAAGTATGTGTTGCGCCCCGAGGGGCTATTTTTCAAGAATGTTGACGGTGTTCTCTTGCGATGCGTCAGGGGAACAGAGAAGCAAAAGGTCCTCGACGAATTCCATTCCGGAATGTCGGGGGGGCACCTTTCAGGAAGGCCTACGGCCTTAAAAATGATTAGAGCGGGCTACTATTGGCCCACTATTTTTGTTGATGCTTTTGCGATGCCGCAAGTGCGAGAAGTGTCAGAGATTCGTTGGCCGAAATAAAAACGCACCAATGCCCCTCCAACCGATCCAAGTTGAAGCTCCCTTCCAACAATGGGGCTTAGATTTTATCGGGGTGATATCGCCAAATTCCTCGGCGGGGCATAAGTATATTTTGACTGCCACGGATTATTTCACCCGGTGGGCCGAAGCGGTGCCTACAAAGCATGCCGACCAGGAGACGGTCATCGCCTTCTTGGAGAGCCTAATAACCCGCTTCGGGATCCCAGAAGCAATCGTGACAGACAATGGTCCGGGGTTCGTGGGTGCCAAACTCACCGAGTTCGCTTACAAATATGGAATCTACCTTAAGGCATCCTCCAATTACTACCCGCAGGGAAACGGCCTAGCCGAATCAACAAATAAAAATTTGATGAAGATCATAAAGAGGACCCTGGAGAGGAACAAAAGATCCTGGCACTTGCACCTGGACCAAGCACTATGGGCAGACCGCATCTCTGTGAAGAAGTCTATCAGAACGTCGCCATACGCGCTGGTCTACGGGAAGGAGGCTGTTTTGCCCACACATGTCGAGATGCCCGCGCTTTGGTTGCTAGATGACGAAAAGGGTAACCTGGATCCCATTGATGCTAGGCTAGCTCAATTGTTGCATATTGAAGAAGAACGAGAAAAAGCTTATGAAGCTTTCATGAAACACACGGAGACTACCCGGAATTGGTTTGGGAAAGGGACTACAGCCCGAGTCTTCAAGGTCGGAGATCTAGTGCTGAAGTGGGATTCATGGAAGGCAAAACCAGGGAACCACGACAAGTTTGATGCCTTCGGGAAGGCCCCTTTCAGATTGCCGGGTTAATCAATTCAATTCCTTTGTATTGCGGGACATGGAGGGCCATACCCTCCCCATACCAGTCAACGACCTTCATCTGAAGGCCTATCACCACTAAGAGACATCATGAAGTTTCCCTGTGTACATAGTTTTATTTCTGCAAGTTTTTATTTGTCTTACTGAATGTAAATATGTTTTCTAGTAAATGCTTTTTCCTGCTTTAAGCTCAGGCGTTCGGCTCTCAAGACGAGTAGTTTTGTCCTAAGAAATGCAGAGCCAGGTTTCTCATACAAAAGGCAGCCCTCTGTTAGCAGTTTAAGGACAAGGTTTGCAGGGTCCAAGACTGAAGGAAAGTGTTGCTCATAAAAAGGGGCGATACGCAGGACTGCGCAGGATGAAGGGACTGAAGGTCAAAGAAATTTGAAAATTTTACTAAGTCCCATCAAGATGAAAATTGCTGAGGCTCGCCCGAGTATGGCGGCAATAACGAGGTTCGCAGGGATTTCGGGCGAACCGTAGACATACTCGGAGGGTCAGGGTCTCCAATTTACTAGAGTTCGCATGGCCGAGGGAGAGCAACAACCAAAGCGCTAAGGGTCGAAGCATGAGTTTAAAAAAAAATCAGTATAAGGGTTGCTCAAATTTTGAGCGACTCCATGAATCGCACAAGTTTTAGAGTGAAGAAGGGCCTTTGCAAGACGCGACGGCGAGGAGGTGGCGAAAAGTAAAAGATTTTTCTAACTCCCATAGCGCCAAGGGTCGCTCGGATTTCGAGTGAGTCCAAGAATCGCCCACAGTCCTGAGCGAAACCCGTAGTCGCCCAACCAACGTGCGAAGGACAGCCAAGCTCAAAGGGGGCAGAAAATTGCTAAGTCCAGCAGCTAATGCTAGAGTTCGCTTCCCCCTCAACGACTTTGGGCCTCGCTCGAGGTTGCCAGCAACTCCCAAGATCGCCCGACTTTTGAGCGAACGGCAGGAAATATTAAATTTTGGCCAAGTTCCAAGGAGGAGGAGACCGGGGGTGATTCCGGGCCCAAAGGATGAAGGCATGGGTCCTTGCATCGAGGCGAGCTCGATACCCCGCAAGCAGCCAGGAATGTTGCCACATTTTGCTAAGGGGTAAAATTTTAAATAATGCTGCATTTTTTAAGATCAGGTCCTCTCCTTTCCTCCTTTCCAAGCTATTAGTCTAGGCAATCCTCGGGATTGCACTTTTAGGTCCTGGCAAGTTTCAGGTTTCAGGTTTCAGCGAACTTCGGCGAGGTCTGGGAAAGAGGTCAAAATTGCTAAGGCATGAGCGCCCCTGGGTCGCTCCCCTTTTGCGGCGATTCCCAGTTTCGCCCTGTTCCCAGGCGACCCCCGTCATCGCTCGTATATGACGGCGAGCGGTAGCACGAAAGGAGCAGAAAATCCTCCAAGGCAAGGAGATCACGGATCGCTCTGTTTTGGAGCGAACGCCGTCCTCGCCGTGCCCCTCCAGCGACCGCCATCATCACTCCAGTTTCCTGCAATCGTCGGCGAGTTAAAAAACGTAAAAGGAAATGGCTAAGGCATAGGGCTCCCGAAGATCGCTCCCCCAGCTGGCGAACCCTAGGATCGCTCCATCTGCCCGGCGACTCCCGTCGTCGCATAACTCCTCAGCGAACGACAGAATGAAAAATTAAATATCTTCTAAGGCATTGGCTCCCGTGGATCGCTTCGTTCTGGAGCGATTCCTGGCATCGCCGCAGCCAACAGGCGACCCCCGTCTTCGCCTAGGCCTCTTGCGATCGCCGGCCGATTCAAAAGTGAAAAATGGCGAAGTCATAAGTTGTGCTAAACTTCACACCCCCCAGGATCGACTCCCGGGTTCGCTCCCATTTCGGTGCGACTCTCGGGTTCGCTCCATCCAGGAGCGACTCCCGTCGTCTCTCTAGCAATACGGCGAACCTCGGCGTGATTTTCCCAGAGCATTCTCCCAAACTTGGATTACTCAAGTTTGCTCAATCACTGAGCGATTCTCAGCATCGCTCCTTTCTGTCTGCGACTTTCAGCTCCAGCATAGGGTTGTGCGACTCTTAGCAATTTTTTAAGCGGCCTTGGAGGACAGAGGTAGGTGGCCTGTCAAACTGCATTTATGACATGTCAACTCAGTTTCCAATCCCAAGACACCATGACAGGTCCTCTAAATATCCCAAGGGGCAAATCGTACCTACGGCATTGAAGAGGCATGCCCTCTCAACAACCAGATCCGTCCGGAACTGTACCAGACTCAGGAGAATCATGTTGCAGGTACGCTCACGGCAAGCAAAGGTCAAATCTCAGCAGTTGTCGCAGTTTTTGGGATCTTAGCAAGAATGTAATTTGGGGGGAAAAGCTCTGCTATAAATAGCAGTTCATTTCAATGTAAAAGGGGGGGGAACATATTGCTAAAAGAGCTAATGTAAACAAACATTTGCATCAATACAAGGGATCTTTGGCTCTAACTCTTGTCTCTTTCTTTTATGTTGCCTTCTGCAAGTATTTCTGCTTCATATTCATTTATTTTTCTGATTGCTATAATTCTGCACTCTGGATTAGGGCATTGGACATTAAGTGAATCTGGAATTCTTGTTGAAGGATACATAGGGAGGAATCGCAGTGTTAGTTTTTGTTACATGCTTTGTTTTGATTGTTGTTGGTTTGGATATTAGTTAGTAAGTGTGTTGCTTGTTCTTCCCCACCGTTAATGCAAAGCCATTTACATTTCTTTTGGCATTTTTTCAATCTCTTTCCAGTTCTCTTATCTCAAACCCTCAGTTAGAATAGAATAGGAGTTGGCCTTATCCGGAGATTGGCACGGAAGGCATTCCTTCCTTCCGGCCATTCAATCTGTTGGGCGGGTCTAGGGCGCATAGATAGACCAAATCCTTCCTAGTGGCAGATTCGTAATCAACAACTACCAGACACCTTTGGGTCACATAGGGCAAGTAACACCATCAATCACTAATACTCGGGATGCTCCAACTAGTTTGATGAGTCCTCATCATACACATTCCCATCCCATGATGAAGGTCATTCCCCCAATAAAGGAATACCTTCAACTTGAGTAGCAACTACTTGCTCACAATACACATCTTCCTCCATAGACTATTGTTGCTCTACCTCTTGATGAGGCTTGCTATCTTGTTGTGCTCATATTTGTATTTTTGGTTTAGGCAAAGGGTTTGCATGTTATGTATCAATCTCTAAAGGATGAATCATATGGAAGGGGCTTGTACTTACCACGAATTTCTCCAAGACGTGGTGACAATGGGAAAAATACCATGTCTAAATCTTTTGATCTGTCAACATTATCATCTATGTCTCGTCAAGTATAGTGGACTTGCCAATGTAACCCTCCTATCGGTCATTGAACCGCACGACATACAAGTCCTACTCATGCTCGCAAACAAAGCCAATAAATCATTGCAAGTGCCTGTAGACAGCAGTTCTAAGCAAGATAAACCATGAAGAACTGGCTAAGAATAATGTCCATCAATTTTGATTGTATATAACATTTTTGGTATGTTAATTGGTCTTATGATTTTGTAAAATCAGCCAAATGCAAAAGGTTGATTACGTACAATGAGCACTAGAGGACAAAAATAGCCGTCATTGTGTTAGTCGACTAATTAGGCAGTTTAGACGTCTGGTTTTGTTTAGACGTCTGGTTTAGCAGTATTGACGTCTAACAAATGGTTAAGACGATTGGGCGGCTGGGAGCGAAGTAGTTGCAGTAACTACTTCGCCCTCCTATATATACCCCCTATTGTAAACATATCATCATTCTGCTCATAATGCCAATGCTCTTGTACCGAATGGTTGTTCTGCGTGTTTGGTGATCTTTTGCGTGTTCTAGTAATTGCAGGTTGTCATGCAGATGGTACTAAGTGGCATGGTTGCAGTGTTGTTTTGACGTGTACTTGCAGGTTTGTTGCAGTTCCAGGGACGAGAATCTAGTGTGTTGCAGGTATGAAGAACGGAAGGTGCAGACTACGGATCGTGACGTCTGAGTTATCCGCTAGACAGTTAACCGTCTAGTCCAACCACTAGACGTCTAACCCTCAGGCGTCTTACCTTTTTCCTAGACGTCTAACCCCCTTGACGTCTAGTCCATCCTGCAGACTCCTAAAGCCTACTTACCTAGACGTCCAGACCTGTAGACATCTGTCCCTGACCTATAGACACCTAGTCCAGCCCCCAAACGTCTAGACCTGTAGACGTCTCGTCCAGTCCCCTGACGTATAGACCTGTAGACGTCTAGCCCTAGCCTGTAGACGTCTAGTCCATAGACGTCTAACCTGAAGTACTCAGATGTCTAGTCTATGACGTCTACTCTAGACGTCTAGTTGTGACGTCTATACAAGTGCATTCAGACGTCTAAACCTTTGACGTCTAGACTTAGCCATTAAAGATACATAGCACCCAAAGTCTGTAACTGGTAATCCTGACTATCATCATCCCTTACCCCGGGAATGTACTCACCCTTGTCTACATTTGGCGTCGTTGCCTAATTGAACTCAGAGTCTAGAGACGCAAGTGATAGGTGTAAGAGGTGGATGATTGATCCCAGGTTACAAAGTAGAAATCAAATACCGGTACGAAGAAGTGCACGACTGGCAAATTTAAGGACACATGAGGCAACAAAAGTCTCTCAACCAGCAGTGGAGAGAGTCTGAAACCCTGAAGACGAAGACAACACAAGTATTGAAACATTGTTGGTGACTGCAGAAAACGAGGAATTGCAAATAGTCGAGGAGGAGCCCATCATTGAGAACTGGACGGTAACACCAAAACCAGTGAGGGAGAGTTGGCCAGAGGATACTAAAGGAGGGAACCTTGTATCAGGACAACTACGCAAAGGTTCGTGGGGAGGAAGACTAGAGCCACATTTAGTGTATTTGCGTAGGAGGTCGCGAAGTAGAGACCAATTGGAGTCGGGCAGAAGGCTATTTGAGTATAATTTTGCACCACCAACAGTAGACAGACAACCAAATCGAACTCCACAACCACCAACACCAGGAAGTCCGAACAACTGAACAAATACTATGGCGGCGAATCCCGTAAATAGAACAATACAACAAAAATGCCCACCTTTTTCAGGTGAAGGAAAAGAGGACCTATTGCTATATTTTGCTAAGGGGTAAAATTTTGAAAAAATGCTGCACTTATTTTCAGGTTCTAACCCTCTCCTTTCCTCCTATCCTCCACAACCATTTTCGCTCGACAATCTCAAGAGCAGCAGATCTCAGGTTTGCTCAAACCATCCAGGCAGGGGACACAGCGAGGCGCAGAAGAATGTCAAAAACTTTCTAAGGAAGGTTAGTCTCAGGTTCGCTCCACTGCTGAGCGACTCCCAAACTCGCCCCTCTCCGTGCGCGATCTCCATCCCCGCCAAATGAGCAAAAAACGACTAAGTGAAAGACTCCTCCCGAGTTCGCTCCCTTGTCGAGCGATTCCCGGCATCGCCTGCTTCCACCAGCGAACCTCGGCTTCGGAATTGTCAAAAGTTGGCTTAGGCATGAGAGCATTCCCGAGTTCGCTCTCTTTCCGGGCGACTCCCGGAATCGCTCCTCTCTCCAGACGATTCCCAGCCTCGCTCAGATCCCAAGCAGGAAGTATTGACAAATTCTAAGGCAGGGAGGGCTCAGGTTCGCTCCATTTCGGAGCGACTCCCGGCCTCGCAACTGTTTCCTGGCGATTCCCGACCTCGCCCCATCATCAAGTGACCACCGGCTTCGCCTCGTCCTCCAGCGATCGACAGCAGGTTCAGGGATATCAAAAACGGCTAAGGCATTAGGCTCCCAGTATCGCTCCCCAATACAGCGAACCCCGGAATCGCTCCGGCCTATGAGCGACCCACAGCATAGAGCGCCCCCGAGTTCGCTCCGGCTGTCCAACGATCCCCGACCTCGCTTAGTCGCCAAGCGACTCTCGGCGTCGCTTCCTTCCTCAAGCGAGACGCAGCTAAAAAGGAAAAAGGGCTAAGTCCAGCCTCTCCCAGATTCGCCCCACCTCCGAGCGACTCCCAGGATCGCTCTTCCACCTGGGCGATTCCCGTCATCGCTCTCATCCTGTGGCGAACCCCAGACTTGAGCTAGAAGCGGGCGATTTTGGGAGTTTGGTCCAGTCTTGGCAGGGTTACAGGTAGACCTCAGAAGGCAGGGTAGGTAGACATTGATGGCATACGAATTCAGGTTTCTGCCCATTCCGATAGGACACCATGTCGGGTCCCTTAAGCACTCCAAGGGGTAAATTGCACCTGCCACATTGATGAGACCTGCCATCTCAACTGCCAGAACAGTCCGGAGCCATTCTAGACACGGGTGAGCCTTGTTTCAGGTACGCTGACAGCTGTCAGAGGTCAAATCTCAACTGCTTTGGCAGTTTTGGGGATTCGAGCGTCAATGTAAGGGGGGGAAAACTCTTCTATAAAAGGCGGATCAATTCAATGTAACAAGGGGGAACATATTGCTAAAAAACTGCTGTATTCAAACTTTTGCATCAATATTAAGGATTCTTGGCTCCGACTCTGTCTCTTCTTTGTATGTTGCCTTCTGTGATTATTGCTGCTAATGTCATTTATTTTTCTGATTGCTGTAATTCTGCTATCTGGATTTAAGCATTAGATGATAAGTGGATCTGAAATTCTCATAAAGGATACATAGGGAAGTAAATGCAGTGTTGGTTTCTGTTTCATTCTTAGTATTGATAGCTGTTGGTTTGTATAGAGATTGGTGATTGTGCTGCTTGTTCTTCCCCACTGTTACTGCTATGCCATTTACATTTCTTTCCGCAATTTTCAAATCTCTTTCCAGTTCCCTTATCTAAAAACCCCAGTTAGAGTAGAATAGGATTCGGCCTTCTCCGGAGATTGGCACGGAAGGCATCTCTTCCTTTCGGCCTTTCAAGGTTGGTCCAGGTCTAGGGCGCATACTTAAACCAAATCCTTTCCTAGGGCAGATTTGTGACCAACAAAACCCATCTCGGCATGTGGGAATTTGCATTACCATTTGGGGAGCAAATGGGGTCACACAAGACACACAATGGTTGCAATTATTCCCAGCCACATTGCGAGGTATGGCGATAGACTGGTACTTGAAAAGACAAAGTACGCAAGCATTTACACAATGGGTAGATTTGAAGAATGCATTTATAGAAGAATTTCGACCACTGGGAGATGACACTGACATCATCACAGAAATTTGTCACTAAGAAAAAACCGGACAAGGATGTTAAGAACTACAATAGAAGATTGAAACAATTGACAGACAAAATGGAGATGACACCTGCCGATGGTATGATAAAGCGGTGGTTTTTGGATGGGCTACTACCAAAATTCAAGAAGAGGATGAAGGCAGTACCATCCTCAACATACGCGAAAGCACTGGAGAAGGCCAAGAACTTCGAAAGTGAAGGCAAACAAACAACGGCAAGTATCGGAAGCTACTTGAAACATAATGAAGATTCAGACAGTGATGCGGAAGACAAAGTTCAGAGCACAATCCACTCCTTTCGGAGAGAATTTGACAAAATTCTAAAGGAAGCAAAAGGAGAAGGCCGCAAGGATCGGAAATTGATTTGTTGCTCAGATTGCAAGACAGAAGGACATTCAAATGTCAATAGTCCAAAGAACGCATACTGTAACATATGTGAGAACGCATACTAGTTGATTGTCCATTCAACATGAAAAGCAAGAGGCATCAAACATTGGCTATACAACAGGAGGAGCAGCCAAATGTGCCAAGGAATGGACAAGGAGCCACTAGCGGAGGATATAGGAATAATCGCCGAGGAGGAAGACAAGGAGGCCAGAGTCGACTACAATACGACTCTGATGGTCAGCCGATTATTCAAAGTCGGAATTGCTAGGAATGGGGCCACTTTGCGAAGAATTGTTCCCAACCCCAGAATGCAGGTAACAACAGTGGTAACAATACCACCCAAATGTGTAAGTGGTGTGGTCTGAGGAACCACAAAGAAGCCAATTGTCCGAAGAAGGCAAGTACCAATGGAGATCAGAATATCAACCTCATTGGCATTGGAGAGGAGACAGAGGCAGACAATGAAGTCTTGGCTGTAACAAGAGCACAGACCAAGAAGATGGAACAGTACCCAAATCTTGCCAAGGAGAAAGAACGATGGCAGGAAGCCCAAGAACTAATCAAACAGAACTAGCAAGGGAGAAGCAGGGTCAACTAGTTCTGGAAAAAGTATTGAAGAGACCGAAGATCACCAAGAAGGCATCAGTTGAAGGCTTGGTAACAAAGGTATTAAACACGAAGGTGGAAATGAAGGTTGCCAACCTGTTTAGCATAGTACCTGAGTTGTATGCTACGATCGGGGAAGTCATCAAGAAGAAGGATGAAACTCGGCAGGTAGCAACTATCAAGCAAGGATAGTTCATCGATCCGACAATCCTGATGATTTAAGCCGGGAAGAGGCCAGCTATAGTCCAGATGGAGGTTTTGTACCATAGACTAAATCAAGTGATTGTGGATGGAGGGTCTAGTGTGAACGTGATGCCGGAGAAGACATGGTGGATTCTGGGGCAACCCACCTTACAATCTCCGAATTTCAAACTATATGGCGCTGATCAATATGGCATCGAAACAATAGGCATCTTGATGAATCAGAAGGTACGCATAGCAGAGTAGGACTTCACCTTGGATGTTGTTGTTATTGCTATGCAGAAACCCACATATAATGCACTGCTAGGACGAGGATGGTTGAGAACAGCAAAAGTCAACCACAATTGGGAGAAAGAACGTCTATCCTTTAAGCAGGGGCAACACAAGTATATAATCAATCTGAAGAATCAAACTGTGAGTCAGGACATAGCCACTTCAGACGATTCGGGATCCTCTTCATCAGATGGTGAGACAGGGTATGAACCAGATGAGGAAGGAGTGTTGCACCTTGAAGACTGCATGGAAGATGAATATGACCAGGACAAAGGCTTACTACATTGGCAGTTGGAAGACTACGAGATATTTTCTCCCCAATGTTTTTGCATAGATGTGGGAAAGGAGATTCAAAAGGATGAGATACAAGAACCTGAAAAGGGAACTAGCAATAGAAGACAGACAGCAGCAGAGAAGGACAAGGAAAGAGAGAAGTGGACATTTCCCAGGAATTTTGCAGAATTCACGATGGGGGAGGCAATCATTGAAGATAAACCAGCCCACCCCATCGCTGCACTAAAGGCAGCAAAGGACCCTGAATTTATCAAATATGAAGGTCCTAATATGATTCAGGTAAACTTGGCAGAAAATGGCGAGGAGAAGATGATCAAATGTGGAGATGATTAGGATCCAGTCCTGAAAGCAGCAGCATTTAAGATTTTTCTGGACTATAAGGATGTTTTTGCTTGGGCATATAAGGACTTGAAGGGAGTTCCACCAGAACTCTGCGTACACAAGATTCCTCTGATTGAAGGTGCGCAACCTGTAAGAAGGCGACCTTACGGAATGAATCCCAAATATGCAGCAAGGGTGAATGCCGAAATTGAGAAAATGTTGGATGCAGGCATTATCTTCAAAGTTACGACAAGAGAATGGGTTTCACCGATTGTGATTACTCTAAAAAGAGAAGTAGATAAAATCCGAATCTGTGTGGATTTTAGAAGTTTGAATGTCGTAACCATAAAGGATCCCTTCTCGATCCCTTACACAGACACCATACTTGAAGAAGTAGCCGGCCATGAGATATATTCATTTTTGGATGGATTCTCGGGCTACAACCAAATTAGCATAGCAGAGGAAGACAGCTGAAGAACACCTTTGTTGTGGAAAACGGGATATACGCATACAAACGCATGCCATTTGGATTATGCAACGCACCGGCTACTATTTAGAGGATCATATTGTACATTTTTGATAAGATGTCCACGGGGAATTTCAAAGCTTTCCTAGATGATTGGTCACTGTATGGAAGGACACGAACATTTAAAGGCCTTAGAAGAATGTATGGGATTGTGCAGGAAAGCACGAATATCATTGAATCCAAACAAATGTGTCTTATTGGTGCCATACGGAAAGCTGTTGGGGCATATAGTATGCCAGGAGGGTTTGAAACCCGACCCATTTAAGATACGGGTAATATGGCAAATGGAGGAGCCACATGATGTGAGCTCGGTCAAAACCTTCTTAGGAACAATCGGATATTACAGGAGGTTTATCCAGAACTATGCCCTGACATCTCATCCACTAGACGCACTTACGCGGAAGGGTGTTCCATTCAAATGGACAGAGAAGCACCAAGGAGCGTTTGAGGGATTGAAAGGGCACTTGGTGAAAGCACCTATCCTAGTTTACCCAGACTGGGAGAAGAAATTACACGTGCATGTGGATGCCTCGAAATTTGCCATTGGATGTGCATTGGCACAAGAAGGCCAATTTGGGCTAGATCAGCCCATATACTTTGCAAGTCGGCTGTTGTCCAGAGCCGAGAAAAATTACAGCACAACAGAGCGAGAAGCACTGGGAATGGTGTATGCGGTGCAGAAGTATAGACACTATTTACTAGATAATCCCTTTGCTTTTTATGTAGATCATCAGGCCCTGTTGTACTTGATCAATAAACCAACAATCTACGGACGAGTGAGTCGATGGCTCTTCACCCTGCAGGAATTTGTGTTTAGAGTGGTAGTAAGACCAGGGAAGAAACACGTAATAGCAGACCAATTGTCAAGGATTCGCTCCGGAGAACCTGCAGAGGGAGGAATACCAGACGAATTCCCCAATGCCCAGTTGTTTATGATTAGTACAATACCAGGATGGTACAAGCATATAGGGGAATACTTGTCGACAGGAGAGCTGCCAGAGGAGCTAACGGCAGCCGAACAGAGAAAGGTGATTACGAAATCAGCACCCTTCACCTTGATTGCAGGATTGCTTTACAAGATGGGGGAGGACCACATATTGCGAAGATGCATAATGGAGGATGAAGTACAACAAACCCTGAAAGAGACACATGAGGGATTGGCAGGAGGACACATGGGACCAGATGCGACAGCCAGGAAAGTATTGTTGGCAGGTCTATGGTGGCCCACCCTCTTTCACGAAGCAAAGAATTTTGTGACAGCATGTGATACGTGCTAGAGAGCAAGGAAACCATTAAAAAAAGACTTCATGCCATTACACCCATCTCAACCTCAGGAATTCTTTGAGAGATGGGGATTGGATTTTGTAGGTCCTTTAAAAACAAGTCGAATGAGGAAATGTCGATATATCGTGGTTGCCACGGAATACCTTACAAAATGGGTAGAAGCAAGAGCTTTACCGGACAACTCAGCAAAAAGTACGACTCGTTTTTTGTACGAACAAGTGATTACAAGGTTCGGGATACCTCTACAATTGACAAGTGACAGAGAAGGCCATTTTATGAATGCAATTATCCAGAACTTGACGAAAGAATTCAGAATTTTTCACTCCTTGTCAAGTCCGTATTACCCCAGAGCAAATGGGCAGGCGGAAGCGACAAATAAAATTCTGGTTTCAATCATGTATAAGACATGTGGAGTAGGAGCCAACTGGGAGGAACGGTTACCAGCAGTGTTATGGGCATATAGAACCACTTTCAAGCCCACCACGAATCACACACCCTTTCAACTGATGTACGGGCAAGAGGCAGTCGTACCAGTTGAATTCCTAGTACCTAGCTTAAGGGTAGCAGTCGACAATCGGCTGAATGACGAGGAAAGCATTCAAGAGCGACTAACAGCATTGGTACAGTTGGACGAAAAGAGGGTAATGGCACAATGGGCAACGAAGATCGCGCAGAAAAGGAGGAAATTCTAGCATGATAAGCATCTCTAGAAAATGGATCTTATAGTTGGTGAATTAGTTCTCAAATACAATGGTAAAAGAGACGTCAAGCCAGGGAAATTAAAAACTTTGTGGCTTGGACCCTTCAAGGTAGAAGAAATACTCGAGAATGGGGCAGTAAAACTGATAAAACTGGATGGAACACTATGCCCTGAGGTAATTAATGGTTCTTGTTGTCACATTTTGCACGGGGTGCAATGTTTTCAATTTTTGTAAGAGAGCTGCTCTTCCTTCTCCCCCCTTTCTCTCTGTTCCCTACATTCTCATTCTTCTCAAAATTGACAGCACTTGCCCTGAAAAATGGCTAAGTGTCAGGGCATGCTGAGGAGTTCGGGTTTTTCGGGCCATAAACAAGGGCGATAAAATGGACAAAATGAGCCCTGGATATTTTATTATTGCAGATCTTCTCGCAAGCTTTCCAACGATATATTATAATAGGCGATCGGGTCAGCGGATCAAAAGTTATGGCCCCGGGAAGCTGAACCAGGAAACCCAGTTTTTTGTGCGAAGTGCGCACTTCGCCCAGTTTTGGTGCGAAGTCCGACTTCGCCCCTCTTTCTGGGCGCACCTTGTAACTGGCAGGCTGACAAAGAAGAATGATAACTGCCGGAGCAGGTCCGTACAGCGGCAGACACCAGTGTTCACCTGTGCGCAGCCCGACTTTTCAACAGAGTCGGAATGCGCCCTTGACAGGTGTGCGGTAGGGGAACAAACCCGGAATTTGACCAAGGCTTGAAGGCCTTCCCCGACTGCACTGATTTTTGCACGCATCCCAAGGAGCCCCGATCCCAAGCGAAGATGGATAGACTGCCCTCTAAGGCAGGCATGTGTCACACAGCATAACCCATCATCAGACAAGTGTCCAGCTTCGGGATTTGAACCAAGACTGCCGACCAAAAGGGATAAGTATGGGCTGCACCGCCTGTGTCAGCTGCCTCATTTAAGACTGATGAGAGTTTCCACCGCCTCGGCTACCCACATTTCGTCAATATAAAGTTCTACCCAACGCGCTACCACGTGGCTGTTCAACCTTCAGGGAGACCATGCCGAGGGTACAGTCCAGCCTGACAGAGGTCGACATCAGCGATTCCGCGGCTGCTTTTGTCAGCTAATGTTTGACTGGGACGTTGTGCCCATTAATGTAACGGAGGGAACTTTGGGCTATAAATAGCCACCACGTTTTCATTGTAAGTGGTGGAAGGGGAATGTTTGTTAGGGAACTACTGTGCTTACTGTAACCGTGCTTCTGCTTATGAATACAATCTGTATGCCTGGTTCGTTCTCATCGCCTTTATTCTTTTATGTCTGTCTTTCATTATATGCCTTAGGCCCACCTGTGTCGCTGCTCGTTGATTCACTTTGGCATTTGGCGATCAGGTTCCTCTAGCATTGCTTGCTTAAAGCACCTTCTGTACTTCATTATTTAAAGCATTCATAATAAATTTGGTAGCAGTTCCATCAGTTATGTGTGACGTTGCTGGCCCGTATCTGGTGATTGATGAGATCCCCTGCTGTTAGTTCCTTGTAGGGAATGTTTGCTAGGGAGCCATTGAAGCTGTGCGGTTAAACTCTCTACCTAACACATATACCTGGCTTTGACATCTCTAGGTTTACTTTCTACCCCCGTCGTTGTACGTATCCGGTGATTGATACGATCCCTTGTCGTTAGTTCCTTGTAGGGAATGTTTGCTAGGGAGCTATTGAAGCCGTGCATACGCTGCTGGTGTATCGGAAGTACGCCTAGGTTTTGCGGTTCCTTGTCATGCTCTGTGTTTGTATGCAGTAAGTAGCGGTGATTGGTGTGTTCCCGTACTGTTAGTTCCCCCCCACCAACCTTTGGACATATTTGTATCTCTTTCTGTACATTTGTCTCTTTCCGTTCATTTATTTCTTTCCTGTTCCCTTTAGCTTAAATCAAGCCCCCCAAAAGGAGCCGGCCTTCTCCGGAGATCGGCCCGGAAGGCGTCCCTTCCTTCCGGCCTTTCAATGTTGGTTCGCGGGTCCAGGGCGCAATAACGACAAAATCCTTTCCTCGTGGCGGATTCGTGACCAACAGTTCTAAGTTGAAGGTATAGAAGCCGCATGCTCAGGTGAATATGATCAACTTGGAACAAAAAGGAACTTTCGAAACGAGAACAGAAGTGGATCCAAGAACACAATCCCCTGAAAATGACGAGCAGAGTAATGTTGTTCGAGAGGAGGAAACTCATAACTTGGATTGGTTATTTGGGATTGAAGGAGGACCAGCAATCGAACGAAGGGAAGGAGAGCAGCAAAGATTGCAGTTACACGTTCCATTTCCAAATGACGAGGAAGACCAACTCGAAGCCTTGACGGAAGTCGCTCTACAAGAAGTTTCGGAAGAAGAAGATGAAGAAGGAGCTAGACTTCTGCAACGAATGCGATTGGAGACACAACGGTTGCAAGAAGAATATGAAACTCTGAGACAGTACAATAATCAATTGCACGAACAGGTGATTCAGGATTTGGACACAACCATGCAGCGAGTGAATGAACGACGTGAAGCTAGTCAAGCAGAATGGGCGGAGCTAGAACAAGGGGAACTAAGAGGAAGTGCAACAGGTAACTCTTCAGAAAGCAGTCT
Organism: Wollemia nobilis; assembly: GCA_028583015.1. Taxonomy (NCBI): domain Eukaryota; kingdom Viridiplantae; phylum Streptophyta; class Pinopsida; order Araucariales; family Araucariaceae; genus Wollemia; species Wollemia nobilis. Next base: position 3,682,434 of record JAQPPZ010016361.1, read on the forward strand.
ATTTTCCTTAGGAGAGGAAGAACAGGTAGATACTGCAAGCCCAGTTGAAAATAGAAGGGGAAAAGCAATAGCAACGGATGCACGCCCCAAGAGTTCTTCTTCAGTTACACTAAAAATCGTGCTAAATTAGGAAGAGTCCTTAAGCTCGGAGTTAGTGAACCATCAAGAGATGAGAGAATCTCCGGAAAGACCTAGGGTATGGGAAGCAGGACAAAGCTCGACTGCCAAACATCAGATGAACGGGGAGGAAATGGCAGCAATTATATGGAAGGATATCGAGACAGTACCGGAAAAACCAAAAACCGGAGGTTTTAGGGAGGAGTCAAGCAGTGACGAAAACTTACCTCAGATTCCTGATATACCATATGCCATTCCTGACCCGGACCGTAGGAGACAGAGAGATGAAGTTCGCAGTTGACAAGCAGGTGTCAAATTTATAGAGACTGCACACATAATCGAAGATGATGCTTCATTGAGTCCATAAGACGAGTACAACGGAGGATTGAATGAGAACATGATGCCAGAAATACCACCACCTTGTGCATGGAGAACACCATATGTTGGAGCCATGAGACGTCCAACCGAACGGGAAGAGGTAGCCAGGTATCGGATGGCTGCACTAGACTTATGACAGCATAGAAGAGAAGTAAGAAGATTGCAGCAACGGTTTCAAGAAACCTCAGAATGGCCAATGAACACGGCAAGAGAAGGAAATGACTCCAGCACCGATTTAGTCTTTTCAGGAGAGTATCAGGAAAACTTAACTCATTGTGCCATGCAACGACACTTTGAGGAAACAAGATGGAGGCGAAGGCTGATAAGGGCCGATAGGAGACTAAGGATCTTGCACCAACTAACACCTGCACATTTACACCATCCACCAAAAAACAAGAGCACAACTGATAAACGGAGCCCGTAGCAAAGATAATTTAGATACTCTCGGCAGACCGTCAGGAATTCCGAGAGCACTTGACCAAGGGAGGAGCGTGGTTGACCTCCATCCCGGTAGCTCGAGAGGAAGAAATTCCCCTCCGGCTACCCATAGGTCGACCGGTTCTCAGTTTGGACCGCAAGGACCATCTGAGAACTTAGTCCAAGCCAACCCATCACTACGTGCTCCTGAGAACAGACCAATAGGTCCGCCTCAGCAAGCTCGTAGGAATCAAAGACGTCGTCAGGAACGACTGAGGGACCGACCGAATCTCGGGCAGCTGGGAGTTCGGCAGCCCAACACTAGGGAGATTCGATCGAAAAGAGGTCGAGGACGTCGTAACCAGGTCCGCGGAAGAGGAAATTGGGACAAAAATCTCAATCTAGAACAAAGGGATCAAGAGAGGGCAGTTGCAGGAAATGACAGAGGCCGAGGAAGAGGCCCAAGAGTAAGACGACTCCACCAAAACAGAGGACACCAAAGACATCAACAGCCCAATCAAAATGAACTTGATCAACAAGCGCAAGAAGGGGAGAGGTTTCACTACTTGGATGATTGCATAATAATCCGGCGAATTGATGGAAGTACGGAACGGATTCCACTGGTGCCCGCCCATCCAAGAAATGACGTTACACGCCCAAATCTGACCAGTAGACACCTGGAGGATGTAGTCGAACACCTGGATAACAATAATGCTAACCCGGAAGAAGGAGAAATCCGCATGGTAGAAGATTGGATGGAACAAACACGTCTGGCAGCAGAAAGAAGTCAGCAAGCCACTAATAATGTCAGACGATGAGCCAGTACCTACCAGCCCTGTGAGCCGGAAACACGGCATCAGCCGCAAGAAGCAGAACGGCCAGACTGGCGTATTGTACCGAGAAATACTATAAGGCGTCAGCAGCAGCCACGACCAGAAACCCCCCCAAGACGGAATAATCGCCGAAGACGTCAACCGACAGAAAGAACGGAAACTGACGACGAAGACGACTTCAACAGTTTTTGAGGAAGTAGTCGTCATCAAGAAAATGGTACGTCTGACACATGGGAGCTACGTATTGGCTTGGCCATACGTTTCACCCGCCGACGTTGAGGAGAAGATGTCAAGCGCGAAAGAAAATTTTGAAAAAAATAATAAAAATAAAATAAAAAGGAGAAAAAGTCAAAAAGAAAAGAAAAGAAAAAGACGAAAAAGGAATAAGACAAAAAGTGAATAAGACGGAATAAAACCCTAGACGTCTAGATTGGACGACGTGGCGCGCATGCATGAAAACGGTTGCAAGGTGGCGGTTGCATAACGATTTTGGAAACGGCCGCGCAACTATAAAAGGGAGGAGAGGAGAAGCATTTCACACATCACTCTCATTGTGCAGGAGAAGAGGAGAAAGCGCGAAGAAGACATGAGCGCCTAGACGGAGGGGAGAACGGTTCGAGCGCACCAAGCATTGCTCAACTAGACAGAGGACAAGACGCCATAAGTCGTGATCGACCTTGCTGTCATTTACTTTGTGAAGGGGAATTAAATTTTTTGTGCAAATGCGAGGAAAGATCTCTAATCCATTTGAAGACGCAAGCTAGGGCATCAAGATGACGTTGGAGAAAGCGCACAAGCATTAGACGGTGCAGAGCAGATGTCTACGGCAGAGGAGACGTCTAGTGCAGAGAAGATGTCTGAGGCAGAGAAGACGTCCAAGAAAAGTAGAAGACGTCTAGCCGCCATTGGACAAACGTCTAGGAGTAGAAGGCAGAGCCAACGTCTGACGATAGAGGTAGACGTCCGACGTCAAGTAGACGTCTAACCGATAGTAGACGTCTAGCAGAAATTCAGACGTCTGACGACAGTAAGACGTCTAGCGAAGAAAAGAAGACGTCTGGCAGAAGGTGTGACGGCTAGCTAACAGAATTGACGTCTTCAGCAGTCTGATGTCTAGCTGGACACGACGGACGAGATCGACGTCTGATAAGGAGGAGAACTGAAAAAGCTAATGGCACACCAAAAATCTGGAAAAACCCCAATCCGGTCAGAACCAGAACCTAAATCAGTGGTTGCCAAAAGACTGAGGCATCAACAGGAGTATGGGATGCGCGGTCAGCTTGAAAGCCCGGTCAGAGGACAGGTTCGAAGTAAGAGGAAGGCAGCGGAAGTGGCTACTCGCAAAAACAAGGAAATCCACCACAGTAGCAAAGAGTCGATTCCTATTGAAGAGATTACCTGGATATGTCCAACGGGCGATTTTTGCTGGCAATGGTGGGCGGAAGCACCAGCAGATGATCCGACACGGGCAAAGATCAAACAAGCAGGGGTGCATTTCATTTTGCAAGCTCCACACTTTGATAAGGAGTTTTTCAAAGAGTACCTGCTTCAGATGCTGGAAACATATGATGAGGAGAAGAACATCAGCCAAGTTCAGGTGGGGAATCACACATTGTCAGTTGATTTCTCTCCAAGTTCAGGTGGGGAATCACACATTGTCAGTTGATTTCTCTCCTACAGCATTCCAACGCACATTTGGGCCTACCACGGAAGGGTGTTTCAGTGGTGAATGAAATACTGGACTCCAAGAAAACGTCGGAATTGATTAGGAGTGTCACAACCCTGAAGGAGGAGATAGATGCTATGTTGGGCACTCATGGTGGAAGAGGGGTCAAACAGACACAATTGAGGAATAAGGGATTGGAGGCCATAATGAATGTTATCATGGCCAGATTGTTAGGGGAACAACGCAGTTCGGATCTCCCCATTTGGCTGATTCCATACTTGCAAGGAATGGAGCAGGGAACAGCCTATGATTGGGCGACACATCTGTCACTTCGCATTCAGGCTTTCCTGATGCGAACAACGAAGAACTTCTCCATGGCATTTCACGCCATTGGATTGCTCCTGGATGCAGCTTTTAGAGCTGGAGTGCAGATCCCGGACTTGGGCTCTCCGAAAAAGCTACCTGACTTAGCACCATCTATCTGTCGGTGGATGGATACTCAAGCAGCGAAGAAGACGACACCAGTGAAAAAGGCCCGTGTAAAGCAGATATCACATAAGCCGCGGCAAGAGAAACTGGTGGCCGCTTTAGAAGGGGAGGATACAGCGGTAGCACAAGTCAGGGAGGAGAAGTCACAAAAACAAAAGATTGTTCAATCTCCGGAGGAGCCCAAGCGGAAAACGAAGAAGGGGCGATTTGATGTGCCACCCCTAGTATTTTCCTAGGAAGCACTGCAAAAGATAGCTCAGAATTTGGAGGCAGCTTGTGCTTGAGAACAACAATAGCCAGTACAGAGGGAGGAAATGGACTTTGCCATACTAGCAGTCCTTCATGAGCAAACAGCTGGAACCAGCACGGCTACACGATTTGGACCTGCAGATTATTTGGCGGAGGCTGACTTTTTGGCCTACACAAGTTCACCTGGACCAGTTGCGGAAGCCTTGGCAAGACCAACTTCACTAGCAGACACATTGAGCACATTTTCACTGGAGGAGATGTTGGCCGCAGCAGTTCAGGAAACAGCCGACACAAGTAATCCGGGAGAAAGTAATAATCCTGGGGTAGAAGAGGGCCTACCACCAGATATGGGACGATTGGCACCCGAGGCAGAAAAGCCCATTGTAATAGAAGAAGTGGAGGTGTCAAGGGAAATGGAAATCCCCACAGGAGAAGGGGAACAACCCCCACAAGTACCAGATATTCAACAGTTGGAGCAGCAGGATGGCCAGAACAGCCAAATTCCAGTACAGTCTGGAATAGCCACAAAGGAGACAAGCAGGCCAACTGTTGATCAAACGGATAAAGGGAAAGCAGTAATTCAAGAGGGGAAACAAAAGGATGCTTGGGCCGAAGAATTTCTTGTGCAGATACCCAACCTTATGGATCCATCAGACTCCATGGATCAACAAGCGATAAACTGTTTTTCGAAATTGGGAGGCATTATGGACAGTTTACGCTTGCAGTTTGAAATGGCATGTGTGGGTCAATGGAAGAAGTGGCAAAGCATGATAGAGGACGAGTTGGACCGATTGGTGAAGTGGGCGGCACAAGGACCTTGGCGCAAGGACATTTCCAGCATATACGGGTCCCACCCTTGGTCACTGCCCACTGGCAATTTGAAGACTATGGAGGGTGTAGAACAATTGCCTGAAAAGACACCAAGCCTCTATCTGGAGACAACACAGGTATATGTTTGCGGCCACAATGTTCATCCTCCTCAAATTCCTGTGGAGCAAGGCTCACAAGTAGAGATAGTACCTGAATTACTGCCAATTTATACACAGTTGAATTTCCTTGCACATTTGCTGAGTTGGTTGGGAGAAGGGATCAAATGTGTGCACTCAGCAAAGCAGGCGGTTGAAAAAGAAGCCAATGAAGCCTTGGAAGGAAAGGATCACCTTTTAGAGCAAGGAATGGCACGAATGGAGGCAGTTAAACAGGAAATGCGAGGATTGGGACAAAACTTACAGGACCTGAAAACCCAACTAGAAGAAAAGGAACAACAGATTTCCGAGTTGGAAGATGAAGTCTCACGACTTAAAACGGCAAAGGAATTACTCATCAAGCAAACAGAGGCATTTGCAGCTAATAGGAGTGAACAAGAGCGTGCTTGGAAGTAGGAAAAGGACAGTTGGCAAACAGAAAAGGCAGCTTTGCAAGAAGAACTGCGACTGGCAAAACAGCAGCTAGCACAAAAAGCTGCACCTGCCCCTTCACTGTCAGAATAGCGTATGAAAGAAATTTTCCTGCGAAGGGAGACGAAATTATTGACCAATCTCAGGCAAACGGAAGAACGTGCCAACGCCTTGGGAGTGGAATGGGCCAAATATTATAAGTATTCCCAGAGGCTCAAGCAAGATCAGGAAGCCATGAAGGCCCAGCTTGAGGAATACCAAAAAGTGTTTCAGGCCGCTGTACAACAAGACCCAGCACCCACGGATGCTGACACCCCTCAAACAAAACGGAGAAAGTCGCTGAGGACATCGACTTCTTCGAAGGGGAGGATAGATGTAGATAGCAGTTCTAAGCAAGATAAACCATGAAGAACTGGCTGAGAATAATGTCCATCAATTTTGATTGTATATAACATTTTTGGTATGTTAATTGGTCTTATGATTTTGTAAAATCAGCCAATGAATGCAAAAGGTTGATTACGTACAATGAGCACTAGAGGACAAAAGTAGTCGTCATTGTGTTAGTCGGCTAACTAGGCAGTTTAGACGTCTAGTTTTGTTTAGACGTCTGGTTTAGCAGTAATGACGTCTAACGAATGGTTAAGACGGTTGGGCGGTTGGGAGCGAAGTAGTTGCAGTAACTACTTCGCCCTCCTATATATACCCCCTTCAAAATTGTAAACATATCATCATTCTGCTCATAATGCCAATGCTCTTGTACGGAATGGTTGTTCTGCGTGTTTGGTGATCTTGTGCGTGTTCTAGTAATTGCAGGTTGTAATGCAGATGGTACTAAGTGGCATGGTTGCAGTGTTGTTTTGACGTGTACTTGCAGGTTTGTTGCAGTTACAGGGACGAGAATCTAGCGTGTTGCAGGTACGAAGGACGGAAGGTGCAGACTGCGGATTGTGACGTCTAAGTTAACCGCCAAACAGTTAGCCGTCTAGTCCAACCACTAGACGTCTAACCCTCAGACGTCTCACCTTGTTCCTAGATGTCTAACCGCCTTGACGTCTACTCCATCCTGCAGACGCCTAAAGCCTACTTACTATTGTAACATTTTGCCTAAGGGGTAAAATTTTGAACTATTGTGATATTGTTTTTCTGTTTTAATTCTCTTTCTCCTCTGAAAACGGCATTCTCCAGTAAGGGTTCTTCTCTGGCATCTTCGCGGCACTGAGGCGCAGCTAGGAACACATATTTCTCTCATTTTTTATGCATGTTTCAAGTTTGGGGCGGCTTCGCTTGAAAAATCACTAGTCAAAGGGCAGCTTCACAAGAGCAGGGAGTTAAATCTACGCTTCGCTTATTTTTGGAACGAGAGGCAACTTCGCTGAAAAGGTATTGCGAGAGCCGCGCTTCGGGCATAAAATTTGGCTAAGGCATGAACGGGGCGTTTCGCCCTTGAGGATAGCGAAGCTCCCCTTCGGGTCGCAACGTTGCCGAACTACCACTTTGGACCCATTCCCAGCGAAGTGGCGCTACGAGCAAAAAAATTCTAAGGCAAACAGTTAGGCTCTCCTTTGCCCTTTGGTTGGGCGAAGCTGCAATTCGAGTCTGCCCTCTAGTGAAGCGGCACTTCGGGCCCGTCCATAGCAAACTCTCCCCAACCGAAGTCCATTTTGGACTTAGTCAAAAAACAGCATTGTCGAAGCACAACTCCCTCTTGGCCTAGCGAACCTCCAGTTCGGGCATCCTCCCCAGCGAAGTTGCACTTCGGGTGCAGTTTCAACGAACCTCCCCATAGGGCCATCCCAAGGGCGATTCGGGCTGATTCCTTAGCGAACCTTCCATGGAGTATTTTTTGGGCACTAGGGCTGCTTTCAAGAGGCGCGCTTCCAGAGAAGGGGGTGGGTAGAAATTTAAGGCGCCTTCATGGCGCACGAGTTTGAAGCTTCCTGCCCATCCCATCAAGGCGGCGATGCTAATCCCAAAGAGATCTCCTCACCAACTGCAGTAACTACCGATGCGAGCTCCCAGCGGCCAATCTCAGGGTAAGTTGTGTCTCATAACTGCGCATTTCCCAAGAGGCCTCTCGATCCGCGCTATTTTGCCTGACAGAGGTCAAATCTCAGCTACCCCAACAGTTTTTAGGGTTTGTTATTAATGCTACAGAGGTGCAGTCCTCTATAAAAACCAGCTCATTGTAATGAAAAAGGGGGGGAACGCTTTGCTAGAAAGCCACTGTATTCAATTTTTGCATCAATGCAAAGAAATCCTAGCTCTGATTCTATTTCTTCTTTGTATGATGCCTCCTGTGTTTATTTCTATTAATCTCGTCTCTTTATGTGATTGTTGTAATTTTGTTATCTGGATTTAAACATCTTATATTGAGCGAATCTGGAATTCTCCTGGAGGATACATAGAGAAGGAAATATAGCATTAGTTTTTGTTTTATTCTTTGTATTGATTGCTGCTAATTCATATCATCTGATCTTTAATATCTTTGAGAAGGTTGTTCCTTCTCCTGTTGATTTGGGTTAGCAATTCTCCAACTTTTTTTATTTTACTGTCTTCAAATAAATCTGCCATAAACTCGTTCCCAAGTGTTTCTTTGTATTTGTCACGGATATCTGAAAAACTCAGGCATTTATAGATGAAGTGTTCCTCTGTCTCTACTGCCCCTGTGCTGCATAGAGTACATATCCTTTCTTCCCATTGTTCTTTGGGTGTTGTCCATCTCCCTGTTTCACATCTAAGCCTATGAGAGCTAGTCCTTATCTGAGCAATGAGGATTTTTTCCTTCCACTTGATTTCAGCGCCTATATACGCTTTTTCCTTGTGGTCATACGTTGGGTTAAAATTTGCAATATAATATTGTCTTTTCCTGCTTGCATTTTTCCACATTCCACTTCTGAACTTTTCATTCACATAATTTTTTATGTCTTTGTTGACATTTGGAAATTCATTTATGTTGATTTCCCAGCGTTTCATCCATTTCTGATTTTGTTTCATCCATGTATTCTTTCGCCTATGCAACTCTTCGTCCCTAGCTGCCCTAGGCCATCTATCATCTTTCATGTTTTCTGTTTTTTTCAAGTAACATAACAGCTTGGTCACAGCAATTGCTTCTAAAGGGAACATTCCAGTTTCAGCTAGAATAATTTCATAAGGGGTTGTGGCCTTAATTTTGAGAAAATTTGTGATTAGATATTTTTGAATCCTTTTTATTTGCCTCCATTTTGCATTTGTTGTGCCACTAGCCCACACCTCGCAACCATACAAAAAAACCGGTGTAACAAGTAGGCCAAATAAGACCTTGGTGGTCTTCCAGTCCCACAACTCGGCATTCCTACACCTGTTTTGAAGTGCATATAGTGCTCTCCAACCACTTTGAGTTCTTTTCATCCTACATGTATTCCAATTAAGTTTGTCATGAAAGTCTATGCCCGGGTATTTGTATTCTACTACTATCTCAAGCAATTCTCCTGCAAACTGAAATTCAAGTTGTTGCTTCTTCTTTTTTGCTGAAAAAATCATAATTTTTGTTTTGCTCGTGTTCACCTGCATCCCAACTTCTTTACAAAAGAGTTCTAGAGCTTGAAGGTGATCTTCTAGATCTTTGGCTGTTTTGGCCACAAGAATTACATCATCTGCATACATGAGGAGTTTTACCACATATTTGGCTAAGTGCACACCCTCTCCCCCAAATTTGTTTATCCATTCTTCTAACTTGTCAATGTACAGCCCAAATAAGGTCGGAGATAGAGGGCAACCTTGTTTGACACCTATGTCACTACCAAAACATTCAGATAACCCTTCCTGTGTTCTGATTCTAGCCTTTACATGCTCATATAGTCTGTGAATTGCTGCCCTGTAGTGAATTGGAACCTCTATCTCTTCCATTCTGCTCCATAATTTTTTCCTTGGCACTGTGTCAAATGCCTTTTTGAAGTCTACAAAACAACAAAAAGCCTCCTCTTTTTTGTCCCATATTTTTTCCACTATGTGTTTGAGCGTGATACAGTGATCAATAGTTGAGTGCTTGGGCCTAAAACCTGCTTGCCCCTTTGCTCTCTTTCCCTTTTCTTCTGCCCATATGTTGATCCTACGCTCTATCATACTCCCAAACAACTTTGCAAAGAGAGGGTTGATCATGATAGTTCGATAGTTTGAGGGATTATTTACATCTCCACTTTTAAACAAAGAAATGGTCAAGCTAGTTGTCCACTCGGTAGGGAAGCCATTTTGTATGACCTCATTGAAAATTTCTTTGATCTGCGGTGCCAAAATATCTACCCCCCATTTTATATGCTCTGCTTGAAGATTGTCTATGTCACGGGCTTTACCGATTGCTAACTTTTTTATCCCTTGAATAATGTCTTCAATTGTGAAAAGTTCTTTCTTGACAATGATAGTAGGGGGTGTCTCCTGCTGGTTACTACGCTGATACAGTTGTTTTGAATACTCCAACCACTGATTAATTGTTATGTTATTTTCAGTTTGCGTCCTTTTCACGCTTAGTTCCTTCCAAAATTTCTTTGGTTCATGCTTCCCTAAGTAAATCAATTCTTTCCTCCTTGTTCTAGTGTATTCTTCTTTTTTTTCCCTTACCAGTTTCTCATATTCTTTTTTGTTTGCTCTTGTTTTACCCGTTGGTTCCTTTAGTAATCTTCGCATTTTTTTGCAATCTTCATCGAACCATGGGTTGGTTGGGAAGCTATTCCTTTCTTTCTTTTTAGTTTTAGCTCTCTTGCATTTGTTTAGAGCTTCTTGAATAACATGCATTAACCATTCACTCTTACTGTAATCTCTGCTACTGTGAGGTAGTGAGACCTGAGAAGAAGCACGTAATTGCGGATCAATTGTCAAGGATTCGCTCAGGAGAACCTGCAAAAGGAGAAATACCAGATGAATTCCCTGACGCACAGTTGTTCATGATAAGTGCAATACCCATGTGGTATAAACATATTGGGGATTATCTATCAACAGGAGAGCTGCCAAAGGAGATGACGGTAGCTGAACAGCGGAAGGTGATTACGAAGTTAGCACCCTTTACCTTGCTTGCAGGATTGCTATACAAGATGGGAAAGGACCACATTCTAAGACGATGCGTGATGCAAGATGAAGTGCAGCAGACCCTAAAGGAGGCATATGAAGGATTGGTCGGAGGACATATAGGACTTGATGCAATAGCTAGGAAAGTGTTGTTGGCGGGCCTATGGTGGCCTACCCTCTATCACGATGCCAAGAACTTTGTTAATGCATGTGATACGTGTCAAAGAATAGGGAAGTCGTTGAAAGAAGACTTCATGCCACTACATCCATCGCAACCTCAAGAACTCTTTGAGAGATGGGGGTTGGATTTTGTGGGTCCACTAAGAACAAGTCATAAAAGGAAGTGCAGGTACATCGTAGTTGCAACAAAGTACCTAACGAAATGGGTCAAAGCAAGGGCCTTACCAGATAATTCTGCAAGAAGCACGGCTCGTTTTTTGTATGAACAGGTTATCACACGGTTCGGCATACCTCTTCAATTGACAAGTGACAGGGGAGGCCATTTCGTTAATGAGATTATTCAAAACTTGACAAAGGAATTCAGGTGCTTTCACTCTCTGTCAAGTCCATACTACCCCAGAGCAAATGGGCAAGCAGATGTGACAAATAAGATCCTGGTTTCTATCATGTATAAAACATATCCAATCACAAATAGCGGTTTTGTGGGCGTACAGAACTACCTTCAAACCAACCACAAACCACACACCCTTTCAACTGATGTATGGACAGGAGGCAATAATACCAGTGGAATTCTTGGTACCAAGCTTGAGGGTAGCCGTCGAAACCCTCCTGAACAAAGAAGAAAGCATGGAGGAAAGACTCACAGCACTGGTACAGTTAGGCGAGAAAAGGGTGATGGCACAGTGGACAACGAAGATTGCTCAGCAACGACGAAAGTATTAGCATGACAAACATCTCCAGAAAATGAATTTGAAGCTGGTGACTTAGTGCTCAAATACAATGGAAAAAGAGAGATCAAGCCAAGGAAATTGAAGACCCTATGGCTTGGACCTGTTGTCACATTTTGCACGGGGTGCAATGTCTTCAGTGTTGTAACTGTGCTGCTCTTCTTTTTCCCTCTTCCCCTATTTTCCTTCCTTCTCCTCTCCCTTTCCTTTTCCTTCCCGCATTCTCTTTCTTTCCCCCTTTCTTGGAGTCCCCAGTTGATTTTTCAACTTTCCAACAAGTTACCTGAAAATGGCTAAGTGTTGGTGCGAGTTCGCACTTCGCCCGCTGGGTGCGAGTGCGCACTTCGCCCGCTTTGGTGCGAAGTCCGACTTCGCCCCACTTTCCGGCGCACCTTGCAACTGGCAGATTGACAGCCGGGCAGCTGACAGAAGATGATAAAAGGCCGGAGCAGAGTCCGTACGGCGGCAGACCCCAGTTTCCACCTGTGCGCAGCCCGACTTCGCAGTGAAGTCGGAGTGCGCCCTTGACAGGTGCGCAGTAGGGGAACAAACCCAGAATTTGACCAAGGCATGAAGGCCTTCCCGACTGCACTGTTTTCTGCCCGCGCAACCCGAGACGCTCTGATCCCAAGCGAAGTTGGACGGACTGCCTTCCAAGGCAGACACGTGTCACACAAAGATCATCCATCATCTGACAAGTGTCCAGCTTCGGGATTAGAGCCGAAACGTGCCGAGCAAAAGGACAAGCATGGGCTGCACTGCCCATGCCCGTAGCCTCATTTAAAGCTGATCTGAGGTTTCATCTGCTCCAGCTACCCGCATCACTGCTGAGGGAGATTCGCCCAACACACCGCCATGTAGCCGTCCAGCCTTCCAGAAGACCATGCCGCGGGTACATCCGGTCCGACAAAAGGTCAGCATTTGCAGCTCTTTCGCCGCTTTTGTCGCCTTATGTTTGATCGGGACCTTGTGCCCATTAATGTAATCGGGAGGGACTCGGGCTATAAAAGCCCACCGTGAATTCATTGTAAAGGGTGGAAGGGGAATGTCCGTTAGGGAACCACCGTGCCCATTGTAACCGTGCTTCGCTTATAAATATAATCCAGTATGCTTGGTTCCGTTCTCGTCGCTTCGTTTTTTATGCTGCCTTTCTTTATATTCATGCCTTAGGCTAACCTCGTGTCATGGCTCGTTGATTCATTTCAGCATTTGATGATCAGTTGCCTCTAGCATTGCTTGTTTAAAGCACCCCCGTACTTCATGAATTAAAAGGATACATAGAATAGCCGTAGTAGCAGCTCCATCGCCTGTGTGTTTTGTTGCCGGTCCGTATCCTGTGATTGGTGCGCCGTCGCACCGTTAGTTCCTTGTAGGGAATGTCCGTTAGGGGGCCATTGAAGTCGTGCGGTTAAATTCTCTACATAAACACATATACCGGCTCGATATCTCTATGATTGCTTTCTACCCATGTTAGTGTCCGTAGGTGGTGATTGACGCGTTGCCGTACTGTTAGTTCCTTGTAGGGAATGTCTGTTAGGGAGCCGTTGTAGCCGTGCGTACACTGCTTGGGTATCGGAAGTATACGTTAGATTTTGCAGTTCTTTGTCATGCTTTGTGTTTATATGCAGTAAGTAGCGGTGATTGGTGTGTTCCCGTACTGTTAGTTCCCCCCACCAACCTTTGAATATATTTGTAAATCTCTTTCTGTACATTTATTTCTTTCCTGTACTCTTAGCTTGAACATAAACCCCCCAAAAGGAGCCGGCCTTCTCCGGAGATTGGCTCGGAAGGCATCTCTTCCTTCCGGCCTTTCATGCTGGTGGGCGAATCTGGGCGCATTAACCCAAATCCTTTCCTCATGGCAGATTCGTAACCAACGCTCTCCGCACGCCCGTGGGACCCCGGTCCCACATTTGAAGAGAGATTTTCTCGATCGCCTCCACCGGCGCCGACAGCTTCCGAGCTCTCGGTGAGACAAGGAAGTTTCTCACCCCCGACGTAACTGAAGCACCGGTGTTCGCTTCATTGCTGTTCCAAATCGAACACCGGCGACTCGCACGAACAAATCCTCCGAGTCTAGAAGACCGGTCCCAAAGACCTTCATGCACACGAGAAGGTGGCAAGCAAGGGATCCGAGAAGCCCGCCCGAGTTCTACGAACCGGACATCAACGCCGAGGCGAGATCCCCAGCCGGCTGATCCGCGAGCTCGTTTCGACGAAGCCGAGGCCGAGATACAAGAAGAAGCCGAAGCCGAAGCCGGAGGAGCTGAGTACGAAATAGAAGAGGCCGAGGAAGAAGAAGATCCCGCATCCTCGGAAAGTACCGACACCGAGTACACAACCGACGGCGGAAGAAGAAGAAGAAGAAGAAATGGCTGCCCAACACCAAATGACGATGATCTCTTCCCTGCCGTGGACTCTACGGGGCCCTTGGCCCCGGTCGGACAGCAAGCCGTGCCCCCGCCGCTTTAAAGTCTATTCCCACATACGACGGCTACGGTAAGACGGCGTACGAGCACATCCAGGACATCCTTGCCCTGGCCACATTGCATACTATCACCGATGAAAGTGTGAAGACCCGTCCCGGCCCTTTCCCCGAGGGGAAAGCTTCTCACCGGTGGAGATCGCCGCGGAGGGATCCATCACAGGTGGCCCCAGCCTGCCGAGAGGCTCGTAAAAGGATGCAACGAGTCCGCTGACCCTACTTCTCTACCGCATCGGCCCTAGCTATCCAGAGACATCCTCAAGAGGAGGTGTCCGATTTTAACATTAGGTTTGCGAGATCCCGGAAACGGGTACCTCGCGAACTTCGGCCTTCACCCGGCATGGCTGCTCACTACTATCCGAGATCCTTCAACTCGACATATGCTCGCCGCCGAAGATCGCCGAACTGACGAGTTCCCCGCGCCGTACGAGGCCGCCCAAAAGCCGAAGCCGACATTATCTCCATCGGCAGCTCCCGTCCGTAGTGCAGGAGCCCATCCATCCCGACTTCCCTGCATCTCAGCATCCTTCGCTTCGGTGGTTCGCCGTCCACATCAAGACAGCAACCCCAGCAGCAGTGGAATCCGGCGCCGGTCGTAACTCCTTACGGCCCGCCTCAATTGCATTACCCTCACCCGCCGCCTCCCGCTCCGCATTTTCCAGCACTTCCCGCTCCTCCACAGTACGCATCCTATTCTAACCCTCCTCCATTGGCTGCATTGCCTCCACCGGCACAGTTGCCGCCTCCCGACAGCAACATCCAGAACACGATTCTACAAGAAGTGCGGGCTTTGGCCTCCGGATACCATGCCATGTCCAATGACATGACCGCTATGAAGAAGAAGCAGCCCGGATGGACCTCGCCTCCTAGGAGGCCATATGCGCCCCGGCGCTAACAAAAGACAAAGCGCCGGAAAACCAGCCGCAGAGGCGTCCGCCTCCGAGAAATGCCGCTATAGAAGACCCGCTCGGTCCTCCCGACCAAAGTTAACCGGTGCACTACGTGCAATGACCCGCATTCGGAGGAAGACTGCACTTTGCACCAGCACTACATTCGCACCTTGGCCGGCAGCGCTATAGAAGACGATGAGCTGTACATGATCTTGGACGGCGAGGCCAACTTTGCCCTCCCGGAAGAAAATCTAGCGCCACCCGCCAAGGAAGAAAAGAAGGCC
Source organism: Wollemia nobilis (assembly GCA_028583015.1). Lineage (NCBI taxonomy): Eukaryota > Viridiplantae > Streptophyta > Pinopsida > Araucariales > Araucariaceae > Wollemia > Wollemia nobilis. The sequence continues at coordinate 3,697,584 of JAQPPZ010016361.1, forward strand.
GCAGATGCGGCCAAGCCTTTGCAAGTCTACGCGAGAAGAGAAAACCGCAGCCCGGCGGGCCGCCACCATACAAGCGGCCGTGGCCCCACACACCCAGGAGAAGGCATCCAAAGATAAAGCTCCAGCCAAGCCTTCTCCGCAAAGGCCGCCCCTGCTCCACCCAAACCTCCAAAGAAAGGCCCCAACTCCGGCTAAGGCTCCGTACTTCAGCCTCCACCGAAACCAAAGAACAAGCCCAGGAGAAGTCAAGTACCCGTCTCCGACCAAGAGACAGCGAGTTGAGGCCACCCAACAAGACGGACAAAGTATGAGCCGGCAAAACAAGCAGAAGGAGCTAGTACCTCGGGCTACAACATTGTAGACGAGTTGAAGAGAACACCTGCTAGAATCAGCATGTACGATGCTCTTCTGCTCCCAGGCCAGGTAGATCTGCTGCAAGAATCACTGAAGAACATGAAGAACGGCAGACAGATGCAGCCCGCTGTCCTGGTTCAACCTTTGACAGTCTCCGCCACTGGGAAGAACAGACCGCCACCCTTTTATCTGTCTTTACGGATGCAAGGGCACATAGTTCACAACTACATGGTGGACTCCGGTGCTTCCTCGACCGTGATGCCGAAGGCCGTCTCGCGATGAGATCGGGATGGAATACACACGGAGCAGCCAAGGCGTGCTGCAATTAGACGGCACCCCCGTCAAGACAGTTGGTGTCATAAAGGACATCCCTATCCGACCGCACAAAGCTCTCGACATCGTAGTCATCCAAGAGGTCGTGATTGTTGACTGGAGCCTTACTTCGGCATGTGTCTCTCTCGGGAGTTCACCGCGGGTTGGGCGGGTACCGTCTCTAGACTACTCACACATGGAAGTGCCCTTCAAGGGAAGGAGACCGAAAATTTTTAATGAGAAGCCTTCCACCTTCCTAGTAGAGAAGATACCCGGAGGAGAGATGGACCGCATGGTCCAGCTTGTCGAGGAAGAGCCGGTGACAAGGAGCCGACCGAGCAAGCCCTCGAAGTGCTACACCTCGAAGATGAGTTCTCATTGCGGGACTTCAATGCCGTAATCGGGACAGAGCAGGTGGTTTACTCCATTGTACAGCCCGAGAGGCTTGACATGTCAGCTGCAAAAGAAGTAGGACCTGCACCCGAGGAGTTGTGGAAGCTCTTCTTTGACGGCGCGCGATGCAAGAATGGCGCCGGTGCAGGAGTGCTGCTGGTTTCTCCAACCGGAATCCAGAAGGACTATGCCTACAGGTTGGCCTCGGAGCTGCACTAACAACTCGGCGGAATACGAAGCCCTGTGCTTGGGTTTGCGAAAGGCGGAAAGGCTCGAAATCAAGCACCTCCATATTTTCGGAGATTCGTAGCCGGTGTGTCACCAAGTTACGGAGAAGTGCGCATCCAAACAAGCACTATCTTAGAGCGTACCGCAATCGGGTCTGGGACCTGATGGAGTCATTCGACTCATTGAATGTCAAAGCGATATCGCGTGAGAAAAACAAGCACGCCGATATTCTCGCGTCTCGTTGGAGCCGTGCACGTTCCGCCGAAGACGTTGTCCGTAAACCGAAGCCGGTTCGTACCGTCTACTGTGCCTTCGTGCTCGATAAGGACACCCACCGGCAGTGTTCGGGCCTGACGAGGAAATCGTCACATTCCTGGTTAACGAAGTGTGTGTAATCGAAGGTAGAGACCCTGATGACGAGCAATATGAGGGGTTGATACAGTTACGGAATAATCACGTCCCAAAAGGACTGATTACATTAGAAAGTCTCTTTGATCATAATGACAGAGCAATATCCCACAGATCAAAGTAGACCCGAGGCAAGATGCCGACCTAGAACTTGAACCCGGTAAAACCATCAAGGTCGGAACAGATCGCACGTCGGCGGAACCGGAGCAGATCGATCACCGTGCCAGGAGTTCCCCGACATCGTGGCCTCGTGCTACGAGGATTTGAGGGGGTATGACAGAACCGTCATCCAAAGATACCATTGAGCTAGAGGATGGCGCCAAGCCATTCCGACAAAGCGAGGGCCGTGAATCCAAAGATTGAGGCCATGATGAAGACCGAGCTCTTGAAGATGCCGGAGGCCAAGATCATCTACCCCATCAAACATTCATCCCGGGTCGCGAATTTGGTGCCCGTGAGGAAAAAGAATGGCGACATTCGTCTCTGTGTCGACTTCGGAAACCTAAATCAGGCTTCCCTCCGGGACCACTATCCGCTTCCCCAAATCGACCAGATCCTACATATCGTTGCTGGAGCCCAGAGATTTTCACTTTTAGATGGATTTTCCGGCTACAACCAGATTTGGATCAAAAACGAAGACCAAAGATAAGACGGCGTTTACCACCAAGTGGGGGACGTTCGCCTATCGGCGCATGCCATTTGGCTTATCTAATGCTAGTGCCACGTTCCAAAGGGCCATGGACCTGGCCTTCCGAGAGCCGCTCAATAAGATTATCGTCATCTACCTTGATGACATGACTGTTTTCTGTCACCAACGAGGAGATCATGTTTCGCACCTACGGCAAATATTTGAGAGTTGTCGAGAATTCGGCATTTCTATAAACCCGAAGAAGTCTGTCTTCGCGGTAAAGGAAGGAAAGCTGCTGGGACATGTCATCTCCGAGGAAGGCCTCGCCATTGACCCTGACAGAGCAGAGGCCCTCGTTCGCTTGCCAGCCCCCATCGACAAAAAAGGGCTGCAGTCCTTCTTCGGTCAGATTAACTTCGTGCGGAAGTTCATTCCGGACTTCGCACAGGTGATCAAGCCTATGGCCGAACTGCTTAAGAAAGATACACGTTACGAATGGACTGATGAGAGAGAGCAAGCCTTCGAGGAAATCAAGGCCCGAATTGCACAAGCTCCGTTGTTGACAAACCCGGACTACTCCGTAGACTTCATCCCGTATGCAGTGGGAGAACCCGAAAGTTACGCCGCAGTCCTAACTCAGAAGGGAGACGATGGTGAGGAGCGCCCCATAGCATTCCTCAGCCAAGTGATTCTGCCGCATGAAGAAAAGTACAATTTTATAGAGCGGCAAGTTCATGCTGTCATGAAGTCCCTTCGAAAGTTCAGGCATTTTGTCTCCCAGAGCAAGACCACTGTCTTTGTGATTCACCCGGATGTTCGAAGCTTCATCTTGCAAGGAGAACCGGGTCACAAGAGAGCGGGATGGATTGCCAAAATCCAGGAGTTTGACATTGAAGTGCGGCCCACCAAGCTTATCGGAGGCCGAGCCTTGTGTCAGGAATTGGCCCGAAGCGCTGTAGCCGGCATCTCCGCCTGTAAGTGGGAGGACACAGCGACACGCATCTACCTAGCCGACTCCTTATCGGAGGGGAGTGATTGGACAGATGAACTGGTGAGATACTTCTGCACCGGAAGATGTCCCGATCACCTGAACGCCTCACAACGAAGGAGATTTCGGCTAGGTGCACTCAAGTACACTCTTCGCCCCGAGGGGCTTTACTTCAAAAACATTGACGGCATCCTGTTGCGGTGCGTCTTAAAATCTGACCAGCCTAGGGTCCCCGGAGAATTTCATTCCGGGATGCCCCGGGGGTCACCATTCTTCAAGGCCAACGGCCTTAAAAATAATAAGGGCTGGGTACTATTGGCCCACTTTGTTCGGCAGACGCGCATGCGGTCCGCTCTAAATGTGATCAATGCCGAGGTTTGCCGGCCGAAGCGTAAAAGCACCCCCGCCCTTCAACCGATTCAAAGCCGAGACTCCGTTCCAAAGAATGGGGTTTAGACTTTATTGGGGTGATTTCTCCTAACTCCTCTCGCCGGCCACAAGTTTATTCTTACGGCTACCGACTATTTCACGCGGTGGACGGAGGCGATCCCGACCAAGAACGCAGACCAAGAAACGGTCATCGTGTTCATTGAGAGCCCGATTACCCGCTTCGGGGTTCCGTAGTCGATTGTGACAGATAACGGTCCGGGATTTGTAGGCGCCGTACTCACGGAGTACACCGGCAGACTTGGCATCTATCACAAGATGTCTTCTAACTACTACCCGCAGGGGAATGGCCTTGCCGAGTCCACTAACAAGAACCTCCTGAAAATCATCCGGAGGACCATTGACAGAAACAAGCGGACTTGGCACTTGCTCCTGAACCGGGCACTGTGGGCAGACAGAGTTGCATTTAAGAAATCCCTCAGAACGTCTCCCTACGCGCTCGTCTACGGCAAAGAGGCTGTCATGCCATCACACATCGAGATCCCTGCCCTGTGGATGATTGACGAAGACAGATGCAACGGAGACCCGGTGGATGACAGACTGTGCCAACTCCCGCAGTTGGAAGAAGACAGAGAAAGTGCATACCAGCCTTCGCGAATCACATTGCAGCCACTCAAGGCTGGTTTGCCAAAGGCACCACTGCCCGAGTTTTCGAAATCGGGGACCTGGTGTGAAGTGGGACTCATATAAAGCAAAGCCGGTAATCACGGGAAGTTTGATGCCCTCTCGGGAGGGCCCTTATCGATTGCCCGGTAAACCAGCTCAATGCCTACATACCGCGGGATATGGAGGGTCAGCTCCGCCTATCCCCTGTTAACGGGTTCCACATAAAGCTTTACCGCTGCTGAAGGTGCCCGAGTGGCCCTTCCTTGTAAAAATTTCCTTATGCTTTTTCATTTCCCGCATGTACGCTTCCGCTCAGCTTTTAAATTGTTTTTCTTCGTTTTTTGAGCTTAACTGCGGCATGGGAGAGAAAGACAGACTTCGCAACGAAGTCTGTCGTCGCCCCTCAGGAGGGGCGAAGTTCGGCTGTGCAAAGAAAAGAGAAAAGGAAAAAAGGCAAAAATTGGCTAAGTGTTGGCCGAAGTCCGACTTCGCACGTCGGGCTTCGGGCCAGCCACGTGCGAAGCGCGACCGAGAGGAAAGCCACAAGGGCACACTAAAGACAGACTTCGCTAAGCTTTGGCCGAAGTCCGACTTTGCGAGTCCGACTTCGCCAACTTCCGCGCGAGTCCGCGCTGCGCCAACTTTCGTGCGAAGTGCGAACTTCGCGCAAAGTTCGTACTTCGCCCAAAGTTCGGCCGAGTCCGAACCCGCCTCTTTACCCGCGTTTCCAATCGCCTAAAGAAAATGTAAGTGCGGTCAAAGGCCCGAAGGTTGCAAAGGACCCGACGGCCAAACCTTGGCGAAAGAAGAAAAGAAGGAACAGTCAACGCGCCTCGCGAGTTCGAATCTTCGCCCAATTGCGAAGTCCGACTCGCGAGTCGGCCGCGCCCAACTTGGCGAAGTCCGACCGCGCCTCGTTTTCGGCCGCTTGGAGCAACGTTTAAAAATGAATAAAATATTCAAAAAAGGTCCTAGCTGGGCCCAAGGCGCGTTTGTAGCCGTTCCAAAGTGGGTTTCCGCACCAATGATTCTTTCTTGAGCAGTGTGCCCGCGCTCCGGCAGTGACGTCAGCCATGGCGCAGCGTCCAAGACAGAATTGATGATTGCACGTTCCTCAACGAAAGTGCAAGCAAAAGAGCATGGCACGTCCGCCGGAGCGCGCTTTTTCCAAACATTCTCCCGCGCAGCCCACCAAAGAGCCTTAACTCAGCCGACCTACCTCCTCCCGCGCGGCATTAATGGCGCCGTCTTTATCTAGAAAAGGGGGTCGATGTTTTTAAACATTCCGTACTATGCAGATTATTCCTGACAAAGGCAAATTATTCCCGTGACAACAAATCCGCCGCAGACGCCTTGAACTTGCAATTATTGCTGATTCGGAGAGATGGACAGAGGAAAGATGCCAGTGTCAGCGCAGTCCAACGAAAGTGGCGAACCATGAAACCCCGCCAGAGAGAAAGTCAAAGTCCCGGACGAAAAAGTACACCGTGGGCAAGCCCCACCACCTCCGGTGAATTATTTGTCGGGATACAAGGACGGCTCTTTTTCTATGAGCCTGACGAAGCTGCGGGCAAATGTGGAGAGTTGGGCTGACAAAGTTTCGCCCTCCCACCATTTCGGAGCGGCGTACAAATCCAATCTGCTCGTATTCTTGTGCCCTCCCGTCCACCAATGCCCGGAACTGGTAGACCTAATTGTCAGACACTACGGACCAGCTACCCGGCAAATTTGCAGCTCCAACGGTAAACCCTTGTTCACACTGCGCAGGAGATCGTCCAGCCAGCTTTCGCCCCAGGGTTGGAGTATGACTCCAACGCCATTCTCGTAAAGATAAATTTGGGCGAGCAACGGGACGTTTCACGCCAACAAAACGGATGAGGGATTTCCTCAATTCGTAGCCGAACGCCCCGCTTGTACCGGACAAAGGCCAACCGGCCCCATGCCCTTGGCACAATTCCGTAACAAATACTTGTACATTATTTTGGCATCTATTCTTGGCTGCGATTCTGATGAGCTGGTATAGCCGTACCAGCTAGCGCTGGCAGAATGTCTCCTATGTGGAGAATCCTACGAACCGGCAGCACAGAGAAGTGGGAAGCGTCCCATCTCTTTCGACTGGGCAGACTGGCTGGCTTACGCCGTTCATTCCAGCCTGGTGAAAATCCAGAAGAGGCAGTCCACCGATTTTCATTTCAGTTCTGTTCTAGCCTGGCTTTGTTTGTACCATTTGCACTCCCTGATGCCGATCCTGAACCTGAAGAAGGTCAACGAGAGGGGAGAGCCACAGCCCGTCTATAACTGGACGGATGACTTATACCGGAAAGGGTCCTACTACAAGTTCAACATCAACTTTCTGGGGATTCGTCATGTCGCCTTCGATGAAAGCGAAATTCCTCGCCCCCGAGAGAAATGACGAGCGCTTTGATAAACCGAAGCTCGGGGACGTTTCGGACCGACGCAGGGAATTGTGGTCGAATCCACGGATTCAAGGGCAAACCCCATTTGCTGCCCTATTGGTGCTCGGAGCACCTGCTCGGGATGGAGGTTGCCCGACAAATGGACTATGTTGAAGAGGAGTTCGGCCTAGGAAAGAAGAGAGGACAGATTTTTCAATATCCTCTTTCCTGGGCAAATGTTGAGATTTTTGAGGTAGGACAAGCATGTCTACCTTGAGCAAGAGTTTTCCCGGATTGGCCTGGTTTTGTTGCCGCAACGCTGGAAGTATGACCCATATGGAATAAGGGGAAAGTTCGCACATCTCTGCCCCGGGCAGATATAACCGAAGATAGATGCGATGTGGTCCATGTGGATCTTGACTGGGAAATCGAATTGATGGAAGCTTCTCCTCCCCGGCAGGATTTCTACCGCGAGGAGGTGACATATGACCCCAAGCGAAACCCGGACCACCGCTTTCATCTCCAGGGTTCAAAAAATTTCTATCCAAGATAGCAGGCCTTAACTGGTCTAAAGAAAAGATTACTGAATGCTGGAAGATGAGATGCCGCACGCAGCACGACAAATCAACAAGGAGAAACCTGGCCGTAGATGACGACTTTTCGGTTCTCTATGACCAGCATCATGACAGCTGGCGGCCGTTCGCATATCAAGGTTACGTTCCCCGAGGTCCCTTTGAAGACTATAAAGGAGGGTCTCCCTCCCAACAGTTGTACACTTCGGCAACTACCAGCGTGGGCCCAGAAACTTCCAGGTCGATCCAATGCAGCCCGTGGCTTCCAAGACGGCGCCTGAGAAGGCGAAAGAATTAGTCAAGGCAACGCCCGAGGCAATCCCTCAGGCACGAAAAGCGCCAGCGCCGTCAGAGGGCAGACCGGTTGCGGCACCTTCCGCAAGTCAAACCCCGGTACAAGTTTACCGTGGGAGCATCAGCGCCTGTTGCACCCGCTTCATCTCCTTCCCCTGATCGAACCGTTATTCCGTAAGAGAAGAAGCGGAAGAGAGTTGAGAAAATCAGGCGACCTAGCCTGATAGTGCAGCAGCCAGTCGCAGAGCCGCAGCCGCGTCCTGCCGCCGCAGAGACAGTGTCTCTGGGCAGTCCTAAGCCAGCCGCCGAAATCGAGCTACGTACATCCATCCGCATCGGCTCAGCGGAGCCCGCAGTACGTTTGCTGCCCCCGTCTCTTTGGTCTCACCCGCCCCACTCCCACTCCGTCTCCCGCTCAATCCGAGCAAGTCATGGCCGCATCCCCCTCCCCGTCTCCACGCCCTTCTAGCGGCCCCCATTCTTTTGATCAGTTTGCTCAGAACCCTAACGTCTCTCTTTCTCTGAGCACAACTCCAAACCCTTCGCCTGAGGTTAGTGCTGAGGCCGTCCGTTCACCGTCACATCCACCATCTCAGCCGCTTCAAACCCTTGCAGTGTCAGCCGTTCCCATCTCCATTTCCCGGTCGCCCCCACAAGCGGCCGATTCTTCCAAGGTCCGTCCGGTTCCTCCTGGTCCCATCCCCGCAGGAGAGACGTCTCAGCAGAACCCTAGGCTGGGGGAACCAGATTTTATGGACGACCTCCAGAATACAGACGACTTGCCCCTGGCAACGAGGGCTGTAGAGTATTCTGTCTCTTTCCTCCAAGACCTGAAGCGGAGGAGACATGAAGAGATAGCCGCCCCGGCAAAACGCGCAAAGTATGATTTCGGGAGGAGAGTGATTACAACAGAGAAAATAATCCCAAAAGTAAAGAAACCTCTCCGGGAAATGACCAGGGCGGACTACGAGCTCCAGACAAAGGAGAAGAGCTTTGACGACATTAACAAGCAATATGAGATTCAGTCAATCATGCGCAAAGCTGATAATCTCTTTGTCAAAAGTCTGGAGGAGCAGGAAGAACTTTTCGGGTTGCAGGATAAAACAAGGCAGCTTGAAGAGGACCTGTCTAGGTCCACTGAGCAACTGGAAGCGGCGCGGCAAGAAATAGATGAACTCAAAGCCCAGCTGGCCGCTTCTCAAAGAACAAGCCGCAACCGAAAAGAAAGCAGCCTTGGAGCAGATTTCTCAGCTCCAAGAGTCTTTGAAGCAGTCGCAGTCGCAACTTGCAGAGAGAGCATCTCAAGCGACGGTCTTTTCAAAGACAAAGGTTAAGGAGATGCGGGCTGGTTTGCTGCGGGAATGCAAGCCCCATACCTATAAGGCGATGGCAGTTCTGGATTTCGCATCCAGAATTCAAGAAGTTTCTGCCCAGGGAAAGCCTGTGGTAGAGGAGGCCGAGCGCCAGGCGAAGCAATGGCTGGACCTGGCGGTAAATCTTCAGGAGCGCGAGCGCAACGGCCTCCAATTTTCTCCCGTGTCCTCATTCGTTGCAGAATGGGCAGGTGCAAGGGTGACCTTGCACAAATATTTCAAAAAAGTTGAAGAGGTGAGAGTTGCCAGACGAATGCTTGATGCATTCAGACATGAAAGGGATATCTGTCTGGCCCCCTTTCACGCTCTTTCTGAACTAGGGTGCCCAGGTTTTGTTGAAAATGGCGAGCTTCTCACCCTAGATCGGGTGAAAAGGAATTGGCAGTCCTTCGGCGGATACACTGAAATTGATAGCTGGCCGAGCCAATTCAAGACAACAAGTCACTCGATGGTGGCCAAATATTCCAAGATCAGCTCCTACTTCCAGGAGTTAGAAAAGAGATACCTCACCATCGACCCGCACGCGGTCGCCGTTTCCACGCAGCATTAGAAGATGTAGCCGACCGCCGGCCATTTGAAGCGTAGCTTGGCGCCCACCAAGGCCGCATACGATCGCATTTGCGGCGTAGCAGGAGATGGAGAGCTTTCGAAGGTGATCTCCGAGGGGGCAACCGACAAAGATGAATGAAGAACAGTTGCCACAAGGAGGACAGTTAGAGCAGCAAAAGGCAGGGGAGGCAAGTTCCTCTGCACCCAATGGATGAAGGCATGGATTCTTTGCGCCGAGGCGAGCTCGACACCCCGCGAGCCGCCAGAAATGTTGTCACATTTTGCACGGGGTGCAATGTCTTCAGTGTTGTAACAGTGTTGCTCTTCTTTTTCCCTCTTCCCCTATTTTCCTTCCTTCTCCTCTCCCTTTCCTTTTCTTTCCCGCATTCTCTTTCTTTCCCCCCTTTCTTGGAGTCCCCGCTGATTTTTCAACTTTCCAAAGTTACCCGAAAATGGCTAAGTGTTGGTGCGAAGTTCGCACTTCGCCCTGGCGCACTTCGCACCTTTGTGCGAAGTCGCGACTTCCCCCACTTTCCGGGCGCACCTTGCAACCGGCATTGACAGCCGGGCAGTCGACGTAAGATGATAAAAGGCCGGAGCAGAGTCCGTACGGCGGGACACCCGCTTCCACCGTGCGCAGCCCGACTTCGCAAGAAAGTCGGAGTGCGCCCTTGACAAAGCGCGTAGGGGAACAAACCCGGAATTTGACCAAGGCATGAAGGCCTTCCCGACTGCACTGTATTTTGCCCGTGCATCCTGAGGCGCTCCGATCCCAAGCGAAGTTGGACGGATCGCCTTCCAAGGCGGACACGTGTCACACAAAGATCATCCATCATCCGACAAGTGTCCAGCTTCGGGATTAGAGCCGAAACGTGCCGAGCCAAAGGACAAGCATGGGCTGCACTGCCTACGCCAGCAGCCTCATTTAAAGCTGATCTGAGGTTTTACCTGCTCCAGCTACCCGCATCACTGCCAGAGGGAGATTCTGCCCAACACACCGCCATGTAGCTATCCAGCTTCCAGGAAGACCATGCTGCGGGTACAATCCGGTCCGACAAAAGGTCAGCATTTGCAGCTCTTTCGCCGCTTTTGTCAGCTTATGTTTGACTGGGACCTTGTGCCCATTAATGTAATGGGAGGGACTCGGCTATAAAAGCCCACTGTGAATTCATTGTAAAGGGTGGAAGGGGAATGTCTGTTAGGGAACCACTGTGCCCATTGTAACCGTGCTTCTGCTTATAAATATAATCTGTATGCTTGGTTCTGTTCTCGTCGTTTCGTTTTTTATGCCGCCTTTCTTTATATTCATGCCTTAGGCTAACCTCGTGTCATGGCTCGTTGATTCATTTCAGCATTTGATGATCGGGTGCCTCTAGCATTGCTTGTTTAAAGCACCCCCGTACTTCATGAATTAAAAGGATACATAGAATAGCTGTAGTAGCAGCTCCATCGCTTGTGTGTTTTGTTGCCGGTCCGTATCCTGTGATTGGTGCGCCGCCGCATCGTTAGTTCCTTGTAGGGAATGTCTGTTAGGGGGCCATTGAAGCTGTGCGGTTAAATTCTCTACATAAACACATATACCTGGCTCTGATATCTCTATGATTGCTTTCTACCCATGTTAGTGTCCGTAGGTGGTGATTGACGCGTTGCCGTATCGTTAGTTCCTTGTAGGGAATGTCTGTTAGGGAGCCGTTGTAGCCGTGCGTACACTGCTTGGGTATCGGAAGTATACGTTAGATTTTGCAGTTCTTTGTCATGCTTTGTGTTTATATGCAGTAAGTAGCGGTGATTGGTGTGTTCCCGTACTGTTAGTTCCCCCCACCAACCTTTGAATATATTTGTAAATCTCTTTCTGTACATTTATTTCTTTCCTGTACTCTTAGCTTGAACATAAACCCCCAAAAGGAGCCGGCCTTCTCCGGAGATTGGCTCGGAAGGCATCTCTTCCTTCCGGCCTTTCATGCTGGTGGGCGAATCTGGGCGCATTAACCCAAATCCTTTCCTCATGGCAGATTCGTAACCAACAGGACCCTTCCAGGTGAAAGAGGTACTGGACAACGGGGCTACCCGATTGAAGAAGCTGGATGGAAAAATCTGCCCCGAGGTGGTAAACGATTCTAAGTTGAAGCTGTATAAGCCACAAGCACAGATAAACGTAATCAACTTAGAAATTGAGGACACTTCTAGTGACACAACTGAAGAAGTACAGCCAGGTATACGATCCTACGAACACGGTGGGCCAAGTAATGTTGTTCGGGAGGATGAATCTGCTAAACTGGAATGGCTATTTGGAACAAAAGGAGAACCTGTAATCGAAAAAAGGGAGTTAGAACCTAATGTACGAGTTCCGAATAGCGAAGTAGAACGACTTCGAAACATATTGCATCTTGCTTCACAAGGGCGAAAACTAGAATTGGAGGAATATGAGGGTCGAGGAGCAGAAGTTTTGCAACGGATGGCCTGGGAAACGCAAAGATTGCAGGAGTATGAAACCCTTCAGCAGTATAATGCACGATTAAGGGAGCAAGTCATTTAGGAGTTGGATGGAACCATGCAGCGAATGCATCAGAGGCAGGAAGCACAGAGAGCAAAATGGGCTGAAAGAGATCCGAGAAAATTCAGGGGAAGCTCGAATGGTAATTCATCAGAAAGTAGCCTATTTTCTGTAGCTTCGAATAATTCACCCTCAACACCATTAACAAACCATCTAAAACATTCTCAAAGGCAAGCGAATCGAAGGCTGCAAGGACATGGATTAGAGATGCAATTCGACGGAGTAAGGAAGAATACAGGAAATAATGCAAGACCCTCAGAGAATAATGCAAATTCTTCTAAGAACTCAGATAGTTCATCCACAGCCACATTGAGAATCCTCCTGAATACTGACGACTCCTCAAACGCGACTTCACCATTAATCTGACGTCCTCAAAGATTCCGAAGATCACCAAAGCATAATGAGACAAGATAATTGCATCAAAACTTGGCCATCAACAATGTCTATCAGATGATCCGGGAAGAGGCAGCTGAGATTCTGTGGAGGGATGTCAGAGAGGTACTCAAACAGCCAAGGTACAGAGCATGGTTGGAAGATTCAATCGAAGATGAGAATCAACCTCGGAACCCTGATATACCCTATGCCAGTCCCAACCTAGATCGTAGGAGACAAAGGGATGAACTCCGAAGCCGACAAGCAGGGGCTAGATTCCTCGGGACAGTGCACGTGATTGAAGACAAGGAAACTCTGAGCCCACAAGACGAGGACTGCGGAACGCTGAATATCCTAATGAGAATGAAGATGCCATACCAGGAAGAACAGTCCCACAGAGGTGGAGAATGCCATTTGAGGAATCCATGCAACGTCCAACTGAACGTTAGGCAGTGGCAAGGTATCGATTGGCAACAATGGACTTATGACGACATAGAAGAGAAGTAAGACGATTGCAGCAAAGGGTTCAAGAAACCTTGGAGTGGCCGATGAACACTACAAAAGGGAATGTCTCAAGCACAGATTCGGCTTTTAAAGATCAGTACCAAGAAGCCTTAGCTCAATGCGCACCCCAAAGACGCTTTGAAGAAGCGAGGTGGCGATGACGGTTGATAAGGGCCGATAGGAGATTGAGAATCCTGCACCGACACTTGACAATCAGGCACACCCAGAATCCAGCTCATGAGCAGAACTGTTGGACCACGCCCAAAATAGAGGTGAATTGGGAAATCCCGGGAGTTCTTCAGAACTTCTAGGTAACCCAAGTTTACTTGACCAAGGGACGAGTGTGGTTGGCCTCCATCCCGGTAGCTCGAGAGGAAGAAATTCCCCTCCTACTACCCGTAGGTCGACTAGTCCGCAAATTGGGCTGCAAGGACCATCTATGAACATAGTCCAAGTCAACCCATCACTACTTGTTCCTGAGAATAGACCCCCGGGTCTACCTCAGCGAACTCATAGGAACCGAAGACATCGTCAAGAACGACCAAGGTACCGACCGAATCTTGAGCAGTTGGGAGTACAGCAGCCCCACATTAGGAAGATTCGACGGGCAAAGGGAAGAGGACGAGTCGCACCGGCTCGAGGAAGACATGGATCTCGGAGCAGGAATCCCTACCAAGACCAGATAGACCAAGGATGGGCAGTCGTCCGTCGTCAGATCGATAGACTTCGAGGCAGAGGCTAGGGAACAGGAAGGCTCTATTGCAACATTGGGCAAAGAGGAAATCATTATCCCAGTGATAGGATGACCAACCATCAAGAGCAAGAAAGGACTGTGATCCATTACCTTGATGATTGCGTGATAACCCAACGAGGCGACGGAAGAATTGAACAAGTTCGTCCTGAAGATAAACCTACCCGTCTGGACGAGGAGTCAACCAGTCTAGACCCTGGCAGCACCCATTTGACGAATACAATCAAACGTCTAGACGATGGAGGAACCCGTATGGCAGACGTCTGGCTGGAACATAAACATCTAGCAGTTGAAGTAAGTCAGGATGATATCAGCAAAAGTAGACATCAAGCAGAAAATTATTAGACGTCTAGGCAGGGAACATGTCATCAGCCAAAAGAAGAGGAGCGACCAGACTGGCGCATAATTCCACAGAGAATGGGAAGACATGACGAACAGCCACGGACGGAAACTCCCCGCAATCAGATTAATCGTTGCAGTCGTTAGCAGACTGAAGAACAGGAAAATGGCGATGGCTTCAACAGTTATGGAACTGGTAGCCGTCATCAGGAAGATAGCGCGTCGAACACTTTTGAAGTACACATAGGCATTGCCATGCGCTTCACCCGACGGTGATAGAAAAGAAGCACAGTTTTGAAAAATAATTTGAAAAAAAATCAAATAAAAAGAAAAAGACAAATAGAGAAAAAGACAAAACAGCAAAAAGACAATAAGAATAAAGACACCAGACGTCCCGTCCATGCAAAATTGGTGATGTGGCACGCATGCAGATGACTGAAGGTTAGGTGGCAATACACAGGCAGTTATACGGGCAGCAGGTTTCCTATAAATTGGAAGCGCTGGAAAGTTTTGCTCATTTGCTTTCAGCATTATGCAGGTGAAATGAAAGAGGAGCGCAGGAGATTTGGAGAAGTAGGGTTGACAGGGCACCAAGATTTATTCAAGACGAAGCTAAGACGTCATTTAGCCTGGCAGTCGCACGCTTCGTGGAGGATCCTTCTTTTTTGTGCAAGTGCAGCGATCCTATCTTCAAAAATTCGCAAGAAAACATATAGACGTCGAAATGTTTTGCCATTGTTTGGTTGCAAGGCGTCCAGGTCTATCGCAACCTGCAGAGAACAACCGCCTAGGGCATCCGTCTGGATATTCGTTGTCGAAGCCACCGAACCAAAAGACATCCGGTGAGAGGAGTAGGCGTCTTGAAGGAAGTCGTCTAGTTGTCTGGTACAAAGAAGACATCTGACGGAAGAGATGTTTGGCAGACTAGACGACTAGACGAAGAAGCCATCTAGCCGTCGGGTATAGAGAAGACGTCTTACGGAAGAGACGTCCGACAGACTAGACGTATGGAGGAAGAAAACGTCTAGCAAAAACAAAGCCGTAAGAGGAGACGTCTAGCCGACAGACCCAAACATCTAAAACGAAGACGTCCAGCAAGAAGATTTAGACGTCTAGGAAACAGGCGTCCGATTGAAACCCTGACGTCCGAAGGAGATAGACGTCTAGCAAGTTGAGACGTCTGGAACAGTTTGACGTCTATGTAAAGAACCCAGCCAAAAGGGGAAACCATGAATCGCCAGAAATCTGGACAAGCTCCAACCCGATCTGAAGCAGTACCCGAGTCAATTGTTGCAAAGAGACTTCGTCACCATTAGGAACATGATATGATGCGTGGACAAGTGTCGAGCCCAGACAAGGGGCAGAGTCGGGGTAGACGTGAGGCTACGCAGACAGAGGTACCTGCTCAACAAACTAGAGAAGTCCAACAAAGCAGCAAGGATCAGATCCCGATTGATGAAATCACTTGGACTTGCCCTACAGGTGATTTTTGTCGGCAATGGTGGGCAGAGACACCAACAAACAACTCGGTGAAGATGAAAATCCAAGACGCAGGAGTAAATTTTATTTTGCAGATCCCAAGTTTCGACAAGGAGTTTTTCAAGGAGTATCTGGTGTAGATGTTGCAAACTTATAACGCACCTCGGAATACCAGCACAATACGCGTTGGTGATCGAAACTTGATAGTGGAATTTTCTCCTAACGCGTTCAAACGTACTTTTGGACTTCCAAAGAAGGGCAAACCAATGATCAATGAACAGGTGGATTCCAAGAAAACTCTGCAATTGATTTTAGGTATCACTACTCTAACAGAAGAGGAAGTGAATGCCATGTTAACTGTTCACGGCGGCAGGGGAGTTAAGCAGCCACAACTGCGGAATAAGGGTTTGGAGTGTATTATGAATGTCCTAATGGCCAGATTGTCAAGCGAACAACGAAGTTCAGAACTTTCCATTTGGTTAATTTCATACTTGCAAGGGATAGAATAGGGAGTGGCATATGACTGGGCAACTCATTTGGCACTTCGCATTCAGACGTTTCTGATGCGAACCACAAAGAATTTTTCAATGGCATTTCATGCCATTAGATTACTTTTGGATGCAGCCTCTAGGGTAGGAGTGCAGATTCCAGACTTTGACCCACCTCAGCAATTTCCGGACTTGGCCCCAACCATCTTGCAGTCGAAGGATGCCAAACCACAGGTGAAGAAGCAGACACCAGTGAAGAAGCAACGCGTGAAACAAATCTCCCACAAGTCATCATGTCAGGAGAGGATAGTGACTGATTCAGAAGGGGAGGATACTGCACCACCTTTGGCTGAGGTGAAAGGGCCCAAAAAGCAAGTTGTTGCACCATCACCAAAAGTGCCCAAGCCAACGAGGAAGAGACAGTGAGTGATTTGAATCACCACCCCCATCATTAACCCCAGATTCGGTGCAAGGTATTGTAGCGGAGAAGATTGCTCGCAGTCGAGAGATAAGCTCGAGGCCTTGAGCAACAGATGAAGGTGCACTCGAAATCCCCTCAGTCCTACAAATTGTTGCAGCTGGAACAAGTACGGTTGTCCACGTGGGACCTTAGGAATATTTGGCGGAAGCTCATTTTTGAGCTCATGCGACTTCACCAGATGTAACCCCCAAGTCCGTATTTATAACCACTTCCTTCGCTGCCTCCCTGCAGGCTGTTTCCTTCAAGGATATTCTCACAGCAGATGCAGTAAAAACAGCAAGAATAGTGGTAACCACAGATACTCCAGCTGAACCCGTAGTTGTAAGGGTAGAAGCAGGCTTACCACACCCTAGTGTTGGACATCCAGCACCTGGGACAGAGCAGCATCCCATTTCAGCGGATGAAGAGGTCTCTTTGGGACATGAGACCAATGTCGAGAAGAGATTGCAGTCCCCACAGAAAAAAGTATCTCAACAAGCTGTTGGGACAAAAGGTGACAGCAGCCAGGCTCAAGTACCTCCAACACAGTCTATGGTGACAAAAGGGAAAGCAGCCAAAAATTCTATCAACCTCTCCGGGAAGGGGAAGGCGATGTTGCAAGAAGAAGAATAAGAGGAGGAACATGAGCATGCATGGTCCAAATGTTTTCTGGTACAACTGCCCAATCTCATGGATCCATTGGATAATATGGATCAGCAGGCAATAAATTGTTTTTCCAAGCTAACGAAGATTATGGAAAATCTACGCTTGCAGTTTGATGTAGCTTGCGTTGGCCAATGGAAGAAGTGGTAGTTTATGGCAGAAGAAGAGCTGGACAGATTAGTGAAATGGGCCACACAGGGTCCTTGGCGAGTGGAGATTTCCAGCATCTACCAGGCCCAGCCTTGGACGATGCCCACTGCACACTTTTCAACAATGGAGGGAATGGAACAACTACCAGAGAAAACACCCACCCTCTACTTGGAGTCAACACAGGTGTATGTTTGTGGCCACAACACTAATCCTCCTTCTCAGCACTCCACGGAACACGGATCACAGGTGGAGTTAGCACCCAAATTGCTTCCCATGTACAGCCAGTTCAACTTCCTAGCCCACTTGTTGCGTTGGCTAGCCGAAGGAATCAAATACTTGCATTCAGCCAAGCAGAAGGTAGGCAGTGAATTGCAAGTGGTACAGAAAGCATTACTAAGGAAGGATCAACTTCTAGAAGAAGGGATGGCTCGCATGATTAATGTCCAACGGCACATTCGGCAATTGCAACCGGACTTACAAAACCTTAGCACTCAATTGGAAGAACAGGCCCAGACAATTATCAAACTTGAGGCCGAAGTGATGCAACACAAGGAGGCTAAGGAACTTTTGGTCAAGCAGACTGACACACTAGCGGAACAAAAGAACCAGAGTAAGCTAGCTTGGAAACAGCGTGAGGAGACTTGGCAGAAGGAGCAGGCAGCCTTGTGGGAGGAATTACTGCAAGTTCAACAGTGCGAGGCAGCACTTAAAACAGGATTGACACAGCAGGCTTCATCTTCTTCCACAGTGCCCGAACAGCAGATGAGGGAGTTTTTCTTGCAACGGGAGGCTGAACTGTTGTCTAGGCTCCAGGAGACAAAAGATCATGCCAATACCTTGGGAGTAGAATGGGTCAAGTACTACAACTATGCCAAGCGGCTTAAGGACGAGTGCGAAGCTCTTCAGACCTGAGTCCAGGACTTAGAGGAAGCACTTCAGGCTGCAGTTCCCAAATATGCTGAGACCCCATAGAGCGAGTGGAGAAAGTGCTGAGGACATCGACTTCTTCGAAGGGGAGGATAGATGTAGACAATAGTTTGAAATAGAAATAACTTTCTGAGCTGTCTAACATAAATGTCCTATGGAAAATCACAATTTTGACTATGTACAACAATTTTGATAATGTATGAACCATTTAAATGTCATGTTTTGCAATGTAAAATCAGCCAATCCAATGAATACGGCTTGTTTAGTTAAAACTGCACAAAAGGACAAATGAAGTCGTCATTGTGTTAGACGTCTAGTCTAGTTAGTCAGACGTCCAGTTGGCTGTGTTAGACGTCTAAAACAATTGTTACGAATGATTAAGCAATAGGCGGTTGGGACGGTTGAGACAGGTTAGTTGCAGTAACTACCTGGGCTTACCTATAAATACCCCCCCTATTTCATTTTGTATCTATCCATACTTGTCTATAATGCAGATCTGTTGTGCAGCAAACGTTGTTCTGGAATGCATGTTATGTGTGATTGCATCTGGGTTATAGTGTTAGAGAAAGGAATCAAACAAATGTTCTCTACTTTCAGAAAAATCTCGTGAGAAGAGATGTGGTTTAAACAAAAAGCAATTTCTATGTATTACAGGATTGGATGGACATATTTAGAATACAAATACCATAAAGTTGTGCTTGATTATCAAAAATAGCTATAAAATTTAAAAGCTGAGAAAAACAGAAACTTAAAATGCAAATAGAAGACCCTAGCATTTGAAGTCAAACATTATGGCATCATTCCCAATTCTTACATATTCTACAAGTCAGCTTCTAAAAGTGGGAAGTTGGTCATAATTGTATCATAGCACTTCTACTACTTTTATTTGAAGAATCTAAAAGTAGAAAAACAATACCTGATTTTTAGAAGGTTCTTCAAACCATCTTTCTGCAAGTACAAAAAGATCAAATAATAAGTGAAAATGAGTATTTTTGATAAAGAAGAAATTGGAAATTTATATCAATTAGGAGCACTTCCAAAATAGTAGCTTGAATTTCAAAGCTAGTCTTTCAAAATGATTTACTTCATACAAATAAGACGCTGCCTGGAGAATTAAAGAAACAGGGTGCCTAAAGCATAGAAGATATTTCTTTAGGAAATATCAAAATACATATCAACTGTTATCGCATAAGAAGAAAAATGTGAAAAAGAAAATTCAACTGCAGAACTAGCCAGATACCATAAGGAAAGCAAATATGAAATTTCCATGCAAGACAGGATAGTGCAAACAAATATTTCCAACCCAATACAATTAGAAAGACGTTACCTCATTCAAATTGACTACCAATTAGTTTGGTATAGTATCAACATATTTTCCTTACTTTTTCTACAATGATTTTCGACAAAAACCACTGAGCATCTTTACATTAATCCATTTGACAATTGTTATAAATTTATTATAGTGCCAAATGTTCCTTTCAAAACATAAGATTGACTTTATCGATAAACAAATGACTAATCAATCTAGACAGTATCGTATTGCCTGTCCTGCTAATAAGGTAAATACTGAACATTCAAAGAAAGCCAAATCCAAATGCAGTACTAAATGCAATCAAAGGACTGCAGGAGGGAAAGACTAATTTGGGTTCATGAAAGTTGTCCAAAGGCTCCTATGCTTTAGATCTCCACAGGATTACTAATAATTTGACAGAGATGGAAGACTTATCAGGGCTTGAATTCGAGCCTACTAATAATTTTTAATGTATATGCAGGTTGAGGAATACTCAAATATAATAAGGAGAATTGCACAACTTGATAGGTTCCTAATGAGGCAATTCCTGAAAAATAAATTTAAAATTTATTACTTCTATCATTGTTAAAGAAAAAAGAATAGAGAGGCTTACTTTTTGCCAACAAAAGCAGTGATGACATTAGATGCCTGGCAGTCATTTGCTTATCAGATATTATGAGCCGCCAACCTATACTTTATGTGACATTATCATTAAGAAGAAACCCCATAATCATAGACAAAATGGTAGATGAGAAGATAGTGACCATTAACTCACATGGAAAATGGATTCATTATGGTTAGTTGGATTATTTAATGTGATGCTAGTGTCAGTGGAAGGATATGTTTTGATGGGTGATGTTATAAACCTCTCGTTTAATTTTATTTCTATTTCTTTATGGGATTACTTGTGGGTCCTCCAACCAACATTTTAATTAGTGGGTCCATTAGAAATGTAATTAAAAAAAAAAGAGTCAAACGAGATGAGCTTAAGTGGTTAAAGTGAGCGCATTCCGAAGTAGAGACCTTAGTTCAACTCTCAAGCGACCTATAAAATCAGAAGAGGAATTGTATAGTTACCATGGTAGTTTAAGTGATGATTGAGTAAACTAACATATCCAAGTCTAGATGCAATGTAACCTAACGCCAATGGATGTGGCCAAATACAAGTCCTAGGTGAATTTGGTGGAAGAGGTACAGGCATTGCAGCTAAGCCAAAGGTTACCCCCACCTACAAGGGATTTACCAATTAAAAATGTTCTAAAAAAAAAAAATTAAAATGTGCATGCATGGCCTAAGGGATTCAGGACAAGTGGTCGAAAGAGATGAGTTTCACACAAAGGACCAAAGTTCCAATCACTTGGTGAAACTTAATGTGGGATAGTAGTTCCAATGTGGTGCCAGCTCAAGCACCACCTCAGCAGTGAATTGTCAAGTGTATATCTGTGACACTTATGAGCATTTTGATTGTATATTATCTATAGTACAATACTTGAATTATAAAGGTTAATTGAGGAGACCATCCAAGAAACAGTAATTGAAGAGCATGAACAACATCCTTTGCAGCGAGATGTGAAAAAGGGGAAGGCTATCATGACATGTGTAGAGGAGGAGGAGGGCGGTATAGATGATGAGACAGAGGGGACTGAGGACAAGTCTAATAAGAACCAACACCCCTTCATTAGGATGATCGAGTTGTTAGGCTTGGGCTACCCAGATGTTTTTGTTAAGGAAGCCTATGAGCGCATCACAAGATTTTCCGACCAATTGATTGATGTTGTAGCCTGCACCCATGAGGACTTTCTGGCTAGTTCGAGGGGGTAATGGCACATGTGGGCGATGCACATGGCAAGTGAAATCGCCAAAGTTTACTAGTAGTCACACAATGATACTAGGAATGTGCAGCTTGAGAGTATCACTACGAACCAAGCATTGGAGACCCAAAAGAATTCATAGACTAGACTCTTCTCAGTTTGCCAAAGCTGCCATTGGGGACTACAATCTTCTATCAATAGCAGTCATTTATGTTGATGATCTTGAGATGTCATACAAGCAGCTCAATTATCTTGCATACTTGATCTAGTGGTTGACCTGTGGTAGCTCACTACTACCATCATGCTCCAAATGGAGGTCTATCGTCCAAGCTGAGGCAAAAGACAGAGCAGCATAGAAATCAACAACAATAGGTTAAGTGTTTGGAAGAGGGTGTCCCACTCTCTAGAGTGACCCAATCTTTGATTGACCTCACTCCCCAAACAGAGGTCTATCGCACAAGCTGAGGTAGAAGACAAAGCAAGGCAAAAATCAAGAATTGGTTGTGTTTGGAAGAGGGTGCCCGCTCTCTAAAGCGCCCCACTTTCCAAGCAACCTTGCTCCCTAAATGGAGGTTCATCACACAAGCTGAGGTAGAAGATAGAGTAGTGCAAAAATCAAGAATTGGTTTAGTGTTGGGAAGAGGGTGCCCTTCAAGCAACCTTGCTCCCTAAGCAGAGTTCTGTTGCACAAGCTGACGTAGAAGACAAAGTAGGGCATAAATCAAGAATAGGTTAAGTGTTTGGAAGAGGGAGCCCCACTCACCAGAACAACCCGCCTGCTAAGCACCCCCGCTCTCTAGTGCGACCCGTAACTAAAGCACCTCATCTATTTTTAGTAAACAGGATAAGGATGATATAACCACCTCATAATTATCATCAAGGTACATTGTATGTAGTCCATTTCATGGCTACAGGTTCAAGTATAAATAAGAGTTGAATGCTCATTGTAATGGTCTTTTGGCCTTTGAAGCAATACCAAAGCTACTCTTTGGAGTAAGAATTGTAAAACACTCAAATCTCGAAATCAATAAAGAGTTGTGCATGGCATCCATATTTGATTGTCTCTGACCTTTGCTTTATGGATGTGTGAAATCAGTGGCTCTACCTTCTTTCCCTTATTAATCCTTCTCTTTGATTGTCGTTGCAGGTATTCAAAGATCTTACGTGATGAAGTTATTCAGTTTTTGCTGAGAACGCCAAATGCACTAGATTTAAACCCGCTATGGCCCATGCTGTATTTTGCATTTTCTTTCTCTTGCACCCTTCTCAAACAAAGTAGATTAGATTTGTTTTCTACATTTTTAGATCAGATTGCTTATTTCGTTTTTACACAGTTTCTTTCTTTGTTTTTAGCCTTAGATAGAAGGTAAAAGGGAACCAACTCGAGATCCAAAGGTTGGGGAGAGTAGAAACCTCCCCATCCATTTGTTGAACTATGGTCTGTTGTCACATTTTTGCACGGGGTGCAATGTCTTCAATGTTGTTTTGTAACAGTGCTGCTCTTCTTTTCCTCCTTCCGTTTTTCTCGCTTCTCTCCCTTTCCTTTTCTTTCCCATTCTCTTTCTCTCCCCCTTTTTTCCATGGAGTTCCCCGATTGATTTTCCAGCTTTCCAGCAGGTCTATCTGAAATTGGCTAAGTCTGGGTGCAAAGTTCGCACTTCGCCCAGTTTGGTGCGAAGTGCGCACTTCGCCCAGTTTTGGTGCGAGTGCGCACTTCGCCCAGTTTTGGTGCGAAGTGCGCACTTCGCCCAGTTTTGGTGCGAAGTTCGCACTTCGCCCAGTTTTGGTGCGAAGTTCGCACTTCGCCCAGTTTTGGTGCGAAGTTCGTACTTCGCCCCACCTCCTGGGCGCACCTTGCACTGGCAGACTGACAGGTCAATGCAGAAAAAAGGTAAAATGCCGGAGCAGGTCCATATGGCGGCAGACACCAGTGTTCGCTCGTGCGCAGCTTCGACTTCTCAACGGAGCGGGAATGCGCCCTTGACAGGTGTACAGTAGGGGAACAAACCCGGAATTTGACCAAGGCTTGAAGGCCTTCCCCGACTGCACTGATTTTTGCACGCATCCCAAGGAGCCCCGATCCCAAGCAAAGATGGATAGACTGCCCTCTAAGGCAGCCATGTGTCACATGGCATAACCCATCATCAGACAAGTGTCCGACTTCGGGATTTGAACCAAGACTGCCGACCAAAAGGGATAAGCATGGGCTGCCTGCACCGCCTGCGCTAGTAGCCTCATTCAAAGCTGATCTGAGGTTTCACCTGCTCCAGCTACCAGCGAACCTGCCGACTTGAAGATTTTATCCAGCCCTCCGCCACGTAGCAGTCCAGCTTCCAGGATGACCATGCTGCGGGTACAGCCCTGTCCGACAAAAGGTCAGCATTTGCAGCTCTTTCGCCGCTTCTGTCAGCTTATGTTTGACTGGGACTCTGTGCCCATTAATGTAACGGGTGGGACTCGGGCTATAAAAGCCCATCTTGAATTCATTGTAAAGTGTGGAAGGGGAATGTTTGTTAGGGAACTATTGTGCTATCATGAATCGTGCTTCGCTTATGAATACAATCAGTATGCTCGGTTCTGTTCTACTATCTTTATTCTTTTATGTCTGTCTTTCATTATATGCCTTAGGCCCACCTGTGTTGCTGCTCGTTAATTCACTTTGGCATTTGGCGATCAGGTTCCTCTAGCATTGCTTGCTTAAAGCACCTTCTGTACTTCATTATTTAAAGCATTCATTATAAATTTGGTAGCAGTTCCATCAGTTGTGTGTGACGTTGCTGGCCCGTATCTGGTGATTGATGCGATCCCTTGCTGTTAGTTCCTTGTAGGGAATGTTTGCTAGGGAGCCATTGAAGTTGTGCGGTTAAACTCTCTACCTAACACATATACCTGGCTCTGGCATCTCTAGGTTTACTTTCTACCCCTGTCAGTGTATGTATCTGGTGATTGATACGATCCCCTGCTGTTAGTTCCTTGTAGGGAATGTTTGCTAGGGAGCTATTGAAGCTGTGCATACGCTGCTGGTGTATCGGAAGTACGCCTAGGTTTTGCAGTTCCTTGTCATGCTCTGTGTTTGTATGCAGTAAGTAGCGGTGATTGGTGTGTTCCCGTACTGTTAGTTCCCCCCCACCAACCTTTGGACATATTTGTATCTCTTCTCGTACATTTGTCTCTTTCCGTTCCTTTATTTCTTTCCCTCGTTCCCTTTAGCTTAAATCAAGCCCCCCAAAAGGAGCCGGCCTTCTCCGGAGATTGGCTCGGAAGGCATCTCTTCCTTCCGGCCTTTCATCGTCGGTGGGCGAATGCGGCGCATTAACCAAAAATCCTTTCCTCATGGCAGATTCGTAACCAACGGTCTCTGCACGCACGCGGTGGGACGCTTGTCCCACGATTTAAAGAAAGAGTACCCATCCAGTTTCCACCTAGCGCAACAGTTTCTCTGCCACGCTCGGCGGAACACGGGTCCCACATCTGACGAGAGATTTTCTGATCAGTCTCCACCTGGCGCTGACAGTTCCTGAGCTCTTGGTGAGACAAGGAAGTTTCTCACCCCCGACAGAATCGAAGCACCGGTGTTCGCTTCATTGCTGTTCCAAATCTGAACACCTGGCGACTCTGCACGAACAAATCCTCTGAGTCTAGAAGACCGGTCCGGTCACCTTCATGCACACGAGAAGGTGGCGAACAAGAAATCCGAGAAGCCCGCCTAAGTTCTACGAACTAGACATCCACGCTCGAGGCGAGATACCCAGGCTGGCTGATCCGCAAGCTCATTTCGACGAAGCCGAAGCTGAGGTCGAAAGAGCCGAGTACGAAGTAGAAGAGGCCGAGGAAGAGGAAAATCCTGTATCCTCGGAAAGTACCGATACCGAGTACACAACCGACGGCGGAGAAGAAGAAGAAATGGCTGATCAACAGCCGAATGACGATGATCTCTTCCCGGCGGTGGACTCTCTGAGGCCTTTGGCCCCGATCGGTCGGCAAGTCTGTACCCCCGCTGCTTTAAAGTCTATTCCCACATACGACGGCTACGGTAAGACGGCGTACGAGCACATCCGGGACATCCTTGCCCCGCCTGCACTGCATACCATCACCGATGAAAGTGTGAAGACCCGTCTGCTGGCCCTTTCCCTGAGGGGAAAGCTTCTCTATTGGTGGAGATCGCTGCCAGAGGGATCCATCACTGGGTGGCCCCAGCTTGCCAGGAGGCTCGTAAAAGGATGCAACGAGTCTGCTGATCCTACCTCTCTATTGCATCAGTTCCAAGCAATCCAGAGGCATCCTCAAGAGGAGGTGTCTGATTTTAACATTAGGTTTGCGAGATCCTGGAAACGGGTACCTCGCGAACTTCGGCCTTCAACCGGCATGGCTGCTCACTACTATCTGAGGTCCTTCAACTCAGACATATGCCTGCTGCTGAAGATCGCCCGAATTGACGAGTTCCCTGCACTGTACGAAGCTGCCCAGCAAGCTGAAGCTGACATTATCTCCATCGGCAGGCTTCCGTCCAGAGTGCAGGAGCCGATTCATCCCGACTTTCCAAGATCGCAGTATCCTTCTGCTTCTGGTGGTGTGCCGTCTACTTCAGGGCAGCAGCCCCAGCCGCAGTGGAATCCGGCGCCGGTCGTAACTCAATACGGCCCGCCTCAGTTGCATTACCCTCATCCGCCTCCTCCCGCTCCGCATTTTCCAGCGCTTCCTGCTCCCCTCAGTATGCGTCTTATTCTAACCCTCCTCCATTGGCCGCTTTGCCTCCACCGCACAGTTGCCGCCTCCCGACAGCAGCATCCAGAACACGATTCTACAAGAAGTGCGGGCTTTGGCCTCCGGATATCATGCCATGTCCAATGACATGACAGCTATGAAAAAGAAGCAGGCCCAAATGGACTTTGCTCCTAGAAGGCCGTATGCGCCGCCGGCATTGACAAAAGATAAAGCCCCAGAAAACCAACCGCAGAGGCGTCCGCCTCCGAGAAATGCTGCTATAGATGACCCACCTGGTCCTCCTGACCAGGTCAACTGGTGCACTACGTGCAATGACCCGCATTCGGAGGAAGACTGCACTTTGCACCAGCACTACATCCAGACCTTGGCCGGCAGCACTATAGAAGATGATGAGCTGTACATGATCTTGGACGGTGAAGCCAATTTTGCCCCCGCGGTAAGAGAACCCAGTGACGCCCGCCAAGGAAGAAAAGAAAGCCGTGGACACGGCTAAACCTTTGCAGGTATACACGAGAAGAGAAAGACCGCAGCCCAATGGGCTGCCACCGTACAAGCGGCTGTGGCCTTACACAGCCCAGGAGAAGGCATCCAAAGATAAAGCTCCCGCTAAACCTTCTCCAGCAAAGACCGCTGCTGTTCCAGCTAAGCCTCCAGCAAAGGCCCCAACTCCCGCTAAGCTCCCTGTACTTCAGCCCCCAGCCGAAACCAAAGAACAAGCCCAGGAGAAGCTGAAGTACCCGTCTCTGACCAAGAGACAGCGAGTTGAGGCCACCCAACAGTACCGGACCAAGTATGAACCGGCTAAACCAGCAGAAGGAGCTAGTACCTCGGGCTACAGCATTGTAGACGAGTTCAAGAAGACTCTGCGCGAATCAGCATGTACGATGCCCTTCCGTCTCGAGCCGGGTAGATCTGCCGCAAGAATCACTGAAAAACATGAAGAACGGCAAGCAGATGCAGCCTGCTGTCCTGGTTCAACCTTTGACAGCTCTCCACCACCGGGAAGAACAGACCGCCACCCTTTTATCTCTCTTTGCGGATGCAAGGGCACATAGTTCACAACCGCATGGTGGATTCCGGTGCTTCCTCGACCGTGATGCCGAAGGCCGTCGCGATGAGATCGGGATGGAATACACGCGGAGCAGCCAAGGTGTGCTGCAATTAGACGGCACCCCTGTCAAGACGGTGTCATAAAGGACATCCCTATCCGGCTGCACAAAGCTCTCGACATTGTGGTCATCCAAGAGGTCGTGATTGTTGACTCGGAGCCTTACTTCGGCATGTGTCTCTCTCGGGAGTTCACTCGCGAAGTTGGGCGGGTACTGTCTCTAGACTACTCGCACATGGAAGTGCCCTTCAAAGGAAGGAGACTGAAAATTTTCAATGAGAAGCCTTCCCCTTTTCTAGTAGACAAGATACCCGGCGGAGAGATGGACTGCATGGTCCAGTTGTCAGAAGAAGAACTGGTGACAGTAGAACTGACCGAGCAAGCTCTCGAAGTGCTACAGCTAGAAGACGAGTTCTCGTTGCGGGATTTTAATGCCGTAATCGGGACAGAGCAGGGCTGTTATTCCATTAAGCAGCCCGAGGAGCTTGACGTGTCCGTTGCGAAGGAGGTAGGACCTGCACCCGAAGAGCTGTGGAAGCTTTTCTTTGACGGCGCCCGTTGCAAGAATGGCGCCGGTGCAGGGGTCCTCCTGGTTTCTCCAACCGGAGTCCAGAGGGACTATGCCTACAGGCTGGCCTGGAGCTGTACTAACAATTCGGCGGAATACGAAGCCCTGTGCTTAGGTCTGCGAAAGGCGGAAAGGCTCGGAATCAAGCATCTCCAAATTTTCGGAGATTCAGAGTTAGTGTGTCATCAAGTTACGAATAAATGCGCGTCTAAGCATCACTATCTTAGAGCGTACCGCAATCGGGTCTGGGACCTGATGGAATCGTTTGACTCATTGAACGTTAAGGCAATATCGCGTGAGAGAAACAAGCACGCGGATATTCTGGCGTCTGTTGGAGCCAGGTACGTTCCGGCTGAAGACGTCGTCCAGAAACTGAAGCCGGTCCGCACCATTTACAGGCCTTCGTGCTCGATAGGGATACCTTCCGGCGGGTATTCAGTCGTGACGAGGAGATCGTCACATTCCCGGTTAACGAAGTGTGTGTAATCGAAGGTAGAGACCCCGATGACGAGCAATATGAGGGGTTGATACGATTACTGAAATAATCACGTCCCAAAAGGACTGATTACATTAGAAAGTCTCTTTGATCGGAATGACAGAGCCATATCCCACAGGATCAAAGTAGACCCGAGGCAGTATGCTGACCTGGAGCTCGAACCTGATAAAACCATCAAGGTCGGAACAGACTGCACGTCGGAGGAGCGGGTGCAGATTAGATCACTGTGCCAGGAGTTCCCCGACATCGTGGCCTGGTGCTACGAAGATTTGAGGGGGTATGACAGATCTGTCATCCAGCATACCATCGAGCTAGAGGATGGCGCCAAGCCGTTCCGACAAAAGCAAAGGGCCGTAAATCCAAAGGTTGAGGCCATGATGAAGACCGAGCTCTTGAAGATGCTGGAGGCCAAGATCATCTACCCCATCAAACATTCATCCTGGGTCGCGAATCTGGTGCCCGTGAGGAAAAAGAATGGCGACATACGTCTCTGTGTCGACTTCAGAAACCTAAATCAGGCTTCCCTCCGGGACCACTATCCGCTTCCCCAAATCGACCAAATTTTGCATATCGTTGCTGGAGCCCAGAGATTTTCACTTTTAGATGGATTTTCCGGCTACAACCAGATTTGGGTCAAAGACGAAGACCAGCATAAGACGGCGTTTACCACGAAGTGGGGGACGTTCGCCTATCAGCGCATGCCGTTTGGCTTATCCAATGTTGGTGCCACGTTCCAAAGGGCCATGGACCTGGCCTTCCGAGAGCTGCTCAACAAGATTATTGTCATCTATCTTGATGACATGACCGTTTTCTCTCACCGACGAGAAGATCATGTTTCGCACTCGCGCGGATATTTGAAAGTTGTCGAGAATTCGGCATCTCTATAAACCCGAAGAAGTCTGTCTTCGCGGTAAAGGAAGGAAAGCTGCTGGGACATGTCATCTCCGAGGAAGGCCTCGCCATTGACCCTGACAGAGCACAAGCCCTCGTTCGCTTGCCAGCCCCCACTGATAAAAAAGGTCTGCAGTCCTTCTTCGGTCAGATTAACTTCGTGCGGAAGTTCATTCCGGACTTCGCACAGGTGATCAAGCCTATGGCCGAACTGTTGAAGAAAGATACACCTTACGAATGGACTGATGAGAGAGAGCAAGCTTTCGAGGAAATCAAGGCTCGAATTGCGCAAGCTCCGGTGTTGACAAACCCGGACTACTCCAAGGACTTCATCCTGTATGCAGTGGGAGAACCCGAAAGTTACGCTGCAGTCCTGACTCAGAAGGGAAGACGACGGTGAGGAGCGCCCCATTGCGTTCCTAAGCCAAGTGATTCTGCCACACGAAGAGAAGTACAATTTTATAGAGCGGCGGGTCCATGCGGTCATGAAGTCCCTTCGAAAGCTCAGGCACTTTGTCTCCCAAAGTAAGACCACTGTCTTTGTGATTCACCCCGATGTTCGCAGTTTCATCTTGCAAGGGGAACCGGGTCACAAGAGAGCGGGATGGATTGCCAAGATCCAGGAGTTTGACATCGAAGTACGGCCCACCAAGCTTATCAGAGGCCGAGCCTTGTGTCAGGAATTGGCCCGAAGCGCTGTAGCCGGCATCTCCGCATGTAAGTGGGAGGACACAGCGACACGCGTCTACCTAGCCAACTCCTTATCGGAGGGGAGTGATTGGACAAATGAACTGGTGAGATACTTCTACACCGGAAGATGTCCTGATCACTTGAACGCCTCACAACGAAGGAGATTTCGGCTAGGTGCACTAAGGTACACTCTTCGCCCCGAGGGGCTTTACTTCAAAAACATTGACGGCATCCTGTTGCGGTGCGTCATAAAATCCGACCAGCCTAGGATCCCTCGGAGACTTTCATTCCGGGATGCCCGGGGGTCACCATTCTTCAAGGCCAACGGCCTTAAAAATAATAAGGGCTGGATACTATTGGCCCACTCGTTCGTGAGACGCGTATGCGGTCTCGTGCCAAGTGTGATCAATGCCGAGGTATGCTGGCCGAAACGTAAAAGCACCCCTCGCCCCTTCAATCGATTCAAGCCGAAGCTCCGTTCCAAGGAATGGGGTCCGGACTTCATTGGGGTGATTTCTCCTAACTCCTCCGCCGGCCACAAGTTTATTCTCACAGCTACTGACTATTTCACACGGTGGACGGAGGCGATCCCAACCAAGAACGCCGACCAAGAAACGGTCATCAGGTTCATTGAGAGCCTGATTACCCGCTTCGGGGGTTCCGTAGTCGATTGTGACAGACAACGGTCCGGGATTTGTAGGCGCTCGTACTCACGGAGTACACCAGCGGCCTTGGCATCTATCACAAGATGTCTTCTAATTACTACCCACGGGGAATGGCCTTGCCGAGTCTACTAACAAGAACCTCCCGAAAATTCTCCGGAGGACCATTGAAAAAAATAAGCGGACTTGGCACTTGCTCCCTGAACCGGGCGCTATGGGCGGACAGAGTTGCGTTCAAGAAATCCCTCAAGACGTCCCCCTATGCGCTCGTCTATGGCAAGCAAGCTGTTATGCCATCACACATTGAAATCCCCGCCCTGTGGATGATTGACGAAGACAGGAGCAGCGGAGACCCGGTAGACGACAGGTTGTGCCAACTCCTGCAGTTGGAAGAAGACAGAGAAAGTGCATACCAGGCCTTCGCCGATCACATTGCAGCCACTAAAGGCTGGTTTGCCAAAGGCACCACTGCCCGAGTTTTCGAAGTCGGGGACCTGGTGCTGAAGTGGGACTCATACAAGGCAAAACCGGGTAATCATGGAAAATTTGATGCTCTCTGGGAGGGCCCTTATCAGATTGCCCGGTGAATCAGTTCAATGCCTACATACTTTCGGATATGGAGGGTCAGCTCCTCCCCATCCCCGTCAACGGGTTCCACTTGAAGCTTTATCGCTGTTGAAGGCGCCCGAGTGGCCCTTCCCTGTAAAAATTTTGCCTTGTGTTTTTATTTTTCCCCGCATGTATAGTTTCCAGTTTTAGCATTCAGTTTATTTTTCCTTCTTTGAGCTTAAATGCGGCATGGGAGAGAAAGACAGACTTCGCAGCGAAGTCTGTCGTTGCCCCGCAGGAGGGGCGAAGTTCGGCTATGCAGAGAAAGAAAGGAGAAAAAAGAGCAGAAATCGACTAAGTGTTGACCGAAGTCCGACTTCGCAGCGAAGCCTGACTTCGGCCCAGCCGAATTGCGAAGTTTGTCCGAGAAAAGCTGAAGCAGACTAAAGTTCGCACTGCGCAACCCTTCGTGCGAAGTACGCACTACGCGCAAAGTTTGTGCGAAGTACGAACTTCGCACCGAAGTCCGACTTCGGCCAGCGCCCGTGCGAAGTGCGCGCTGCGCTCAACACTTGGGCGAAGTGCGAACTTCGCGCGAAGTTCGCACTTCGCATCAAGTTTCGGCCGAAGTCCGAACAAAGCGGCCAGCGCCCGTGCGAAGTCCATCTAAAGATCAAAGGCGGCAAAGACCCAGATCGCGCCCAAACCTTGGGCGCAGCTAAAAACAGAGGTAGAACAGTTCAAGCACGCGCTTCGCGCGAAGTTCGTACTTCGCCCAGTTTTGGTGCGAAGTTCGTACTTCGCCCGATTTTGGTGCGAAGTTCGTACTTCGCCCGAAATTCGGGCGAAGTCCGACTTCGCCGGCGAGGTCGGGCCGTGCCCAACTTCGGGCGAAGTCCGGCTGCGCCTAGTTTTCCGGGCCAGTATTGGGACGCGGTTTAAAGAATAATAAAAAAAAAAAAAAAAAAAAAAAAATTCAAAAACCCCAAGCTGGGCCCAAGGCGCGTTTGCACTTGTTTTAATGTGGGTTTCCGCACCGAAGGTTTTGTCTTGATCAGCGTGCCCAAGTGGTGGCAGCAACGTCAGCCATGGTGCAGTCCCCAACACTGAGTTAATGATTGCGCGTTTTTCAAGCGAAAACGCAACTAAAAAAGCAAGGCACGACTGCCGGGGCGCGTCTTTTCCTAAACGTTCTCCTGCGCGGCCACCAAGGGTTTTAACTCAGCCGACCTACCCCTCCTGCGTTGCATTAATGGCGCTGTTTTTATCTAGAAAAGGGGGTCAGAATCATGCCAACATTCCAGATTGCAGAGATTATTCCTCGGACAGTGCTAATTATTCTTCCGATAGCGAAATTTGTTGCGAGATGTACTCGAACTCGTCATTATTGCCGACTCGGAGAGATGGACAAGGGAAAAATGCTCGTGTCGGCACGATCCAAGTGAAGCAATGAACCAGGCGATTTGCCGCGGCCAGGAGTTTTCAAAGGCGATCCTCCGCCGGAGAAAAAGTCAAAGGCCCGGACGAAGAAGGTACGGCGTGGGCAATCCCCACCACCTCCGATGAATTACCTGGCGGGGTATGTGGACGGCTCGTTTTCCATGAGCCTAACTCAGCTGAGAGCGAATGTGGAGAGCTGGGCTGACAAGGTTTCGCCCTCCCATCATTTTGGAGCGGCGTACAAATCAAACCTCTTCAGATTCATGTGCCCTCCTGTCCACCAATGCCCGGAGCTGATAGACTTAATTGTCA
Organism: Wollemia nobilis; assembly: GCA_028583015.1. Taxonomy (NCBI): domain Eukaryota; kingdom Viridiplantae; phylum Streptophyta; class Pinopsida; order Araucariales; family Araucariaceae; genus Wollemia; species Wollemia nobilis. The sequence continues at coordinate 3,730,362 of JAQPPZ010016361.1, forward strand.
GACACTATAAACCAGCTTCCCGGCAAATCTGCAGTTCCAGCGGCAAACCCTTGTTCGCACTGCGCAGGGAGACTGTGCAGCCAGCTTTCGCCCCAGGGCTGGAGTACGACTCCGGCACCATCCTCAGAAAAATCAATTTGGGCGAACAAGCGGGACGTTTCACACACACCAAGCGAATGAGGGATTGGCCCCATGCCTTTGGTAAAATTTCAGAGCAAGTATCTATATACCATCTTGGCATGGATCCTCGGCTGCGACTCCGATGAGCTGGTACACCCGTACCAGCTGGCGCTGGCAGAATGCCTCCTGTGTGGAGAATCTTACGAACCAGCGGCGCAGCGGAGCGGAAAACGCCCCATCTCTTTCGACTGGGCAGACTGGCTGGCTTACGCCATTCATTCCAGTCTGCTGAAGATCCAGAAGCGCCAGTCAACCAATTTTCGTTTCAGTTCCGTTCTGGTCTGGCTTTGTTTGTACCATCTGCACCCCCAAATGCCGATCCTGAACCTGAAGAAGGTTAACGAGAAGGGAGAACCCCGACCCGTCTATAATCGGACGGATGACTTATACCGGAAAGGGTCCTACTACAAGTTCAACTTCAACTTTCGGGATTCGTCATGTCGGTCTTCACCGAAAGTGAAATCCCCCGTCCCCGAGAGAAATGACGAGTGCTTTGATAAATCGAAGCTCGGGGACGTTTTCGATCGACGCGAGGGATTGTGATCAGAATCTACGGATTCAAGGGCAAACCCTATTTGCTGCCCTATTGGTGCTCAGAGCATCTGTTCGGGATGGAAGTTGCCCGACAGATGGACTATGTGGAAGAAGAGTTTGGCCTAGGGAAGAAAAGAGGACAGATTTTTCAATATCCTCTTTCCTGGGCCAATGTTGAGATTATCGAGGTAGGACAACATGTCTACCTAGAGCAAGCGCTGTCCCGGATTGGCCTCGTGTTGCTGCCGCAGCGCTGGAAGTACGACCCTTATGGGATAAGGGCGAGGTTTACACATTTGTGCCCCCGGGATATAACCGAGGATAGATGCGATATGGTCCATGTGGACCTTGATTGGGAGATCGAATTGATGGAAGCTTCTCCTCCCTGGCAGGATTTCTACTGCGAGGAGGTGACATATGACCCCAAGCGAAACCCGGACCATCACTTCTCATCTCCAGGGTTCAAAAAATTTCTATCCAAGATAGCAGGCCTTAACTGGTCTAAAGAAAAGATTATTGAATGCTGGAAAATGAGATGCCGCACGCAGCACGATAAATCCACAAGGAGAAACCTGGCCGTAGATGACGACTTCTCGGTTCTCTATGACCAGCATCATGACAATTGGCGGCCGTTCGCATATCAAGGTTACGTTCCCCGAGGCCCCTTTGAGGATTATAAAAATGGGTCTCCTCCCAAACAGTTGTACACTTCGGCAACTGCCAGCGCCGGCCCAGCAAGTACCCAGGCCGATCCAATGCGGTTCGTGGCTCCTAAGGCGGCGCCTGAAAAGGCGAAAAAGTTAGCCGAGGCAGCGCCCAGGCACTTCCTCGAGCAAGAAAAGCACCAGCACCGCCGAACGCAGACCGGTTGCGGCGGACCTTACGCAAGTCAAACCCCGGTACAAGTTTACCGTGGGAGCATCGGCGCCGCTGCCCTCGCTTCGTCTCCTTCCCCGATCCGACGGTTGTTCCGAGAAGAAAGAAGCGGAGGAGAGTTGAGAAAATCAGGCGACCTAGCCTGATAGTGCAGCAGCCAGTCGCAGAGCCGCGGCCGCGTCCTGCCACCGCAGAGGCAGTTCCTTTGGGCAGTCCCAAGCCAGCCGTCGAGACAATAAGAGAAGGCATTCACCCGGCATCGGCTCAGGCGGAGCCCGCAGGTACGTTTGCTGTCCCTGTCTCTCTAGTCTCACCCAGTTCTACTTCTACTCAGTCCCCCGCTCAATCTGGGCGAGCCATGACCACATCCTCCTCCCCGTCTCCGCGTCCTTCTAGCGGTCCCCATTCTTTCGACCAGTTTGCTCAGAACCCTAACGTCTCTCTTTCTCTGAGCACAACTCCAAACCCTTCGCCCAAGGTTAGTGCTGAGGCTGTCCATTCACCATCACATCCTCCGCCTCGGCCGCTTCAAACCCTCACAGTGTCAGCCTCTCCCATTTCCGTTTCCCGGTCGCCCCCACAAGCGACCGATTCTTCCAAGGTCTGTCCGGTTCCTCCTGATCCCATCCCCGCAGAAGAGACGTCTCAGCAGATCCCTAGGCTAGGGGAACCAGATTTTATGGACGACCTCCGGAACTCAGATGACTTGCCCCTGGCAACGACAGCCGTAGAGTATTCCGTCTCTTTCCGCCAAGACTCGAGCGAGAGGAGACATGAAGAGATAGCCGCCCCGGCAAAACGCGCAAAGTATGATTTCGGAAGGAGAGTGATTACAATGGAGAAAATAATCCCAATAGTGAAGAAGCCTCTCCGAGAAATGATTAAGGCGGACTACGTGCTCCAGACAAAGGAGAAAAGCTTTGACGACATTGATAAACAGTATGAGATTCAGACGATCATGCGCAAAGCTGACAATCTCTTTGTCAAGAGTCTGGAGGAGCAGGAAGAACTTTTTGCGTTGCAAGACAAAGTAAGGCAACTTGAAGAGGACCTATCTAGGTCCACTGAGCAGCTGGAAGCGGCGCGGCGAGAAACAAGATGAATTCAAAGCCCGACTAGCCGCTTCTCAGCAACAGGCCGCAACCGAAAAGAAAGCAGCCTCGGAGCAGATTTCTCAGCTCCAGGAGTCTTTGAAGCAGGCACAGTCGCAGCTTGCAGAAAAAACATCTCAAGCGGTTGTCTTTTCAAAGACAAAAGTTAAGGAAATGAGGGCTGGTTTGCTGAGGGAATGCAAGCCCCATACCTTTAAGGCGATGGCAGTCCTGGACTTCGCATCCAGGATTCAAGAAGTTTCTGCCCGGGGAAAGCCTCGTGGTAGAGGAGGCCGAGCGCCGGGCAAAGCAATGGCTGGACCTCGGCGATAAACCTTCGAGAGCGCGGCGCGACGGCGTCCTTTTTCCCCCGTGTCCTCATTCGCTGCAGAATGGGCAGGTGCAAGGGTGACCTTGCACAAATATTTTAGAAAAGTTGAAGAGGTGAGAGTGGCCAGACGAATGCTTGATGCATTCGGGCATGAAAAAGATATCTGTCTGGCCCCCTTTCACGCTCTTACAGAACTTGGGTGTCCAGGTTTTGTTGAGAATGGCGAGCTCCTTACCCTAGATCGGGTAAAGAAGAATTGGCAGTCCTTTGAAGCAGATACAGCTGAAATTGATAGCTGGACAGAGCCAATTCAAGACGGTCGAGTCACTCGGATGGTGTCCGGATATTCCGGGATCCGCTCCTATTTTCAGGAGTTAGAGAAAAGATACCTCACCATCGACCTGCACGCGGTCGCTGCTTTTCACGGAGCATTAGAAGACATAGCTGACCGCAAGCCATTCGAAGCGGAAGCCTGGCGCTCAGCCCAAGAGGCGTACACTCGCATGTGCGAGGCAAAAGCAGGAAATGGAGACCTTTAAGAAGGAGATACTGATGAGGCGACTGACAAAGATGAATCTGAAGAACAGTTGCCGCAAGGACAACAGTTAGAGCAGAAAAAGGCAGGGGAGGCAAGTTCCTCTGCGCCCAAAGGATGAAGGCATGGATTCTTTGCGCCGAGGCGAGCTCGACACCCCGCGAGCCGCCGTGAAATGTTGTCACATTTTTGCACGGGGTGCAATGTCTTCAATGTTGTTTTGTAACGGTCGTTGCTCTTCTTTTCCTCCTTCCGTTTTTCTCGCTTCTCTCCCTTTCCTTTTCTTTCCCATTCTCTTTCTCTCCCCCTTTTTTCCATGGAGTTCCCCGCTTGATTTTCCAGCTTTCCAACGGGTCTATCCGAAATTGGCTAAGTCCGGGTGCGAAGTTCGCACTTCGCCCGCTTTGGTGCGAGTGCGCACTTCGCCGTTTGGTGCGAAGTGCGCACTTCGCCCGGTTTTGGTGCGAGTGCGCACTTCGCCCGATTTAGTGCGAGTCGCACTTCGCCCGATTTTGGTGCGAGGTTCGTACTTCGCCCCACCTCCCGGGCGCACCTTGCACCGGGCAGATCGACAGTCAATGCAGAAAAAAGGTAAAATGCCGGAGCAGGTCCATATGACGGCAGACACCGGTGTTCGCTCGTGCGCGATTCGACTTCTCAACGGAGCGAGAATGCGCCCTTGACGAGTGTACGATAGGGGAACAAACCCGGAATTTGACCAAGGCTTGAAGGCCTTCCCCGATTGCACTGATTTTTGCACGCATCCCAAGGAGCCCCGATCCCAAGCAAAGATGGATAGATTGCCCTCTAAGGCAGCCATGTGTCACATGGCATAACCCATCATCAGACAAGTGTCCGACTTCGGGATTTGAACCAAGACTGCCGACCAAAAGGGATAAGCATGGGCTGCTTGCACCGCCTGCGCTAGTAGCCTCATTCAAAGCTGATCTGAGGTTTCACCTGCTCCAGCTACCAGCGAACCTGCCGACTTGAAGATTTTATCCAGCCCTCCGCCACGTAGCAGTCCAACTTCCAGGATGACCATGCTGCGGGTACAGCCCTGTCCGACAAAAGGTCAGCATTTGCAGCTCTTTCGCCGCTTCTGTCAGCTTATGTTTGACTGGGACTCTGTGCCCATTAATGTAACGGGTGGGACTCGGGCTATAAAAGCCCATCTTGAATTCATTGTAAAGTGTGGAAGGGGAATGTTTGTTAGGGAACTACTGTGCTTACTGTAACCGTGCTTCTGCTTATGAATACAATCTGTATGCCTGGTTCTGTTCTACTATCTTTATTCTTTTATGCTGTCTTTCATTATATGCCTTAGGCCCACCTGTGTCGCTGCTCGTTAATTCACTTTGGCATTTGGCGATCAGGTTCCTCTAGCATTGCTTGCTTAAAGCACCTTCTGTACTTCATTATTTAAAGCATTCATTATAAATTTGGTAGCAGTTCCATCAGTTGTGTGTGACGTTGCTGGCCCGTATCTGGTGATTGATGCGATCCCCCGCTGTTAGTTCCTTGTAGGGAATGTTTGCTAGGGAGCCATTGAAGTCGTGCGGTTAAACTCTCTACCTAACACATATACCGCTCTCGGCATCTCTAGGTTTACTTTCTACCCCGTCGCTGTATGTATCCGGTGATTGATACGATCCCCTCGCCGTTAGTTCCTTGTAGGGAATGTTTGCTAGGGAGCTATTGAAGTCGTGCATACGCTCGCTGGTGTATCGGAAGTACGCCTAGGTTTTGCAGTTCCTTGTCATGCTCTCGTGTTTGTATGCAGTAAGTAGCGGTGATTGGTGTGTTCCCGTACTGTTAGTTCCCCCCCACCAACCTTTGGACATATTTGTATCTCTTTCTGTACATTTGTCTCTTTCCGTTCCTTTATTTCTTTCCTGTTCCCTTTAGCTTAAATCAAGCCCCCCAAAAGGAGCCGGCCTTCTCCGGAGATTGGCTCGGAAGGCATCTCTTCCTTCCGGCCTTTCATGCTGGTGGGCGAATCTGGGCGCATTAACCAAAAATCTTTTCCTCATGGCAGATTCGTAACCAACATGGTCATGGGCGCAAATCGCACTTACCAATTTCCATGTTCAATAGTTCTGTCATGCTCAATGGGATGAATTTGATCTTCCCCAAAGAGAAACACCCACAACGCATGAGTTCAACAATTCTGGCATGCCCGGAGGGACACAAGTGTTATTTCAGTACAAAATTGACATTACCCCACCCGCACATAATTTTGTAGATCCGCACAAGTGTATTTTATGTCCTTCAAGAATTGCAAAAAGGGTTGTGCGTTACACTAGCATGAAACCCAAAAATCTTTTTGCATTAAATTTACGAGTTATTTTCTGTTTCAGATTTCATAGTTCATAATTTTTCATGCAAATGGTAACTCCATTTTTAATCCAAAATCTTGCCTAACTTGTGATTTATGAATCTCGCTTTTTCAGGAAAGGACTAAAGCAACAACAAACGAAGATAGGAGTGATCAGGAACAAGACTATGTATTTAACAAAAAGAAAAAAAGCTAAGTGTTCATCTCTAAGTGCCCCGCTCTCCAAAGTGACCTGCTCTTCAAGCAAACTTGCTCCTCGAGCACCCTACTCTCCAGAGCGACCCCCTCTCCAAGTGACCTAACTCCCCGAGCACCCCACTCTACAGAGCGACCCACTCTCTAAGCGACCTCACTGCTCGAGTTAATCATCCCACTATATTCAGTTAATCAATGACTTATGAACCCATGATAAACCAACCAGCAATGAGTTAAGTGTTTCTACCTTAGACTGTTTCAATGCAAGTCCATGTGATACCCGAAACTGTAGAAATGAAATTTCACATGCTACACACAGTTCCATTTCCACTTACATAATCTACGGATTTGCAATTAATTTAGTATAGCAATAATAATGCACAGAAATCCTGCAACAGCAATAACAGAAATAGCAGCAGCAATGGTAGATAACAGTAAATACAGGAGTTTCATATTAACAATGGCATGTATGATACAGCATTACAGTTTCAGCATTACAATACAGCCTGCAAACCCTAGGCTGATTATCCTTCATGGCTGCGTACAAGACTAGACTGCATCAATCCATCAACCTGCATGACTCTCTTCAATGCCTGAACTCTTCAATGGATGAGCCACTTGAATGAATGAGGGGGGGAGGTTTATTTATACACCCAAAAGTAGTTATGTTCTCCAACTACCTCATAACTTCCCTCAAATTAGATTTCATGTGCATTTGCTCTTGCATTACATGACATTTTCCACTACAATACGAAATATCTTATAACTCTAATTTAGCCGACATTATTGACTTACATGACTTAATATGACTTTATTCTTACGTACAATATTAAATTGCACTTTACAACATTATTAAATATATATGCACGCACATTTCATCAAACACTTTGCGTACATTTACAAAATAACACATAATACCAAAACTGATTCAGCAAATACGAACATATCAATTTGCCTGTCTACATCTATCCCCTCCTCTAAACTGGTCGTTGTCCTCAACGACACAAGCTAAACACTAAGAATAGAAGTACTAAATAATGTAACAGGATCTCTTGTCATGCTCCTTCCTCTTTCTCCTGTTCCATATATCTATTGCCACAGACTCTTCACTTGAAACTGCTCACAACACCTTATTCTCTGATTGTGCACTTCTTCTGCTGCAAGCAATTGTAACATCAGTATGATCAGCATTCTCTGAATAGGCACTTCACTTTGAGTAGTTAGCCATATTATCAGCATGAGCAATGCCATCAACATCATGAACATGACAAGCAATGCCCGTCGCCATCTGTGTCGGGGGTCAAGGGGGCAGGAGTCCCCTTATAGGGTCAAGAAAGCATCCCTTGCGGGGTCAAGGGGCAGCGCCCTTCGCATGCTCCCTTGTCAGATTGTACTTCTGACGGCGACTGCTCCGCCTCATATGGCAACATTTCTGATGACAATCCTTGACGACTTAGTCTCTGATGGATTAGGCTAGACGGATTGATAAGTCTGACGGGTACAATGTCTAGACGTCTAGGACAACGAGTTAGACAGCTCAGACAAGTAGACGTCTCGGACGGATTGCACACAGGTAGACGTCCCAAACGGGTAAGTGTAGACGTCTCAGATAGATAGGTTGGATGTCTAGACAAGGTGCTAGACATCTGGAACGGATGGCTAGACAGTCGGCCAGACGTCTGGACTAGACGGCTAGACAGATTGCTAGACGTCTGGACTGACGAACGACCAAACGTCTGGGCTGGGCGGTTAGACGTATGGGCTAGACGGCCAGACGTCTGGGGGGATGGACGTCCAGACGTCTGGGACAAACGGGTAGACGTCTGGGCTGGATGGTCAGACGTCTAGCCGTTGGACTAACGGCCGGCCAAACGTCTGGGTTGGACGGCCAGACGTCTGGGCTGACGGACTGCCAAACGTCTGGGCTGGACTACCAAACGACAGGGTTGACGGACTGCCAGACGACAGGGTTGACGGACTGCCAGACGTCTGGGCTGACGGACTGCCAAACGTCTGGGCTGGACGGCCAGACGGATGATAATATGGCTAACTACTCAAAGTGAAGTGCCTATTCAGAGAATGTTGATCATACTGATGTTAGAATTGCTTGCAGCAGAAGAAGTCCACAATCAGAGAATAAGGTGTTGTGAGCAGTTTCAAGTGAAGTTTGTGGCAATAGATGTATGGAACAGGAGAAAGAGGGAGTGTGACAAGAGATCCTGTTACATTATTCAGTACTTCTATTCCGTCAATCCAGGCGTCTGGCCGTCCAGCCCAAACATTTGGCAATCCGTCAACCCAGACGTCTGGCCATCCAGCCCAAATGTCTGGCAATCCGTCAGCCCAGACGTCTGGCCATCAAACCCAGATGTCTGGAAATCCGTCAACCCAGACATCTGGTCGTCCAACCCAGACGTCTGGCAATCCGTCAGCCCATACGTCTGGTCGTCCAGCCCAATCCAGACGTCTGGTCGTCCAGCCCAATCCAGACGTCTGGTCGTCCAGCCCAGACGTATGGCAATCCATTATCCTAGACGTCTGGCAATCCATTAGCCCAGACGTCTGGCCATCCATGCGAGACGTCTGGCAATCCTTCAGCCCAGACATCTAGCAATCCGTCAGCCCAGACGTCTGGCCGTTCAACCAGACGTCTGGCAGTCCGTCAACCCAAACAACTGGTTGTCCAACCCAGACGTCTGGCAGTCCGTCAGCCCAAACGTCTGGCCGTCCAGCTGGCCGTCCAGCCCAAACGTCTGGCAATTCGTCAACCCAAACGTCTGCCCATGCAGCCCAGACGTTTGGTCGTTCGTCGATCCAAACATCTGGCCATCCAGCCCAGACGTCTACCCGTCTGTCCCAGACATCAGGTCGTCCATCCCCCTAAACGTCTAACCGCCCAGCCCAGACGCTTGGTCATCAGTCAGTCCAGACGTCTGGCCTTCTGGCCCAGACGTCTAGCCGTCCAGTCCAGATGTCTAGCCGACTGTCTAGCCATCCGTTCCAGATGTCTAGCACCTTGTCCAGACATCCAGCCTATCTATCTGAGACGTCTACACTTACTCGTCTGAGACGTCTACCTGTGTGCAATCTGTCCAAGATGTCTACCCGTCTAAGACGTCTAACTCGTTGTCCTAGACGTCTAGACATTGTACTCGTCAAACTTATCAATCCGTCTAGCCTATTCCATCAGAGACTAAGCTGTCAGGGATTGTCATCAGAAATATTGCCATATGAGGCAGAGCAGTCGCTGTCAGAAGTACAATCTGACAAGGGAGCACGCGAAGGGCGCTGCCCCTCGACCCCGCAAGGGACGTTGTCCCTTGACCTTGCAAGGGGACTCTCGCCCCCTTGACCCCCAACACAGATGGCGGCGGCATTGCTTGTCATGTTCATGATGTTGATGGCATTGCTCATGTTGATAATATGGCTAACTACTCAAAGTGAAGTGCTTATTCAGAGAATGTTGATCATACTGATGTTACAATTGCTTGCAGTAGAAGAAGTGCAAAATCAGAGAATAAGGTGTTGTGAGCAGTTTCAAGTGAAGTCTATGGCAATAGATGTATGGAACAGGAGAAAGAGGAAGGAGTGTGACAAGAGATCCTGTTACATTATTCAGTACTTCTATTCCCAGTGTATAGCTTGTGTCGTTGAGGACGACCAGTTTAGAGGAGGGGATAGATGTAGACAGGCAAATTGATATGTTCGTATTTGCTGAATCAGATTTGGTATTGTGTTAAATTGTAAATATACACAAAGTGTTTGACGAAATGCACGTGCATATATATTTAATAATGTTACCCCATATGGGGGACGGAGGTCCAAGGTTCAAATCTCGGGCCTCGCCGGACTGAACGCTTGTCCCTTTCTTGGTGCTTTCAGCGGCGTAAAAGGTTTAAAATGATTGTGGCATGGCGGTTATAGGGGCGGACTGCGCGAAGATTTGTGTGGCGGCTTCCGGGCGGACAGCGCAGAATACTGTGGCGGCCATAAAAGCTAGACAGCCTGCCCGGATTCATGGCGGCTACCGATTCCACCATGTAAAAAAAAAAAATTAATATTGTAAAGTGCAATTTAATATTGTACGTAAGAATAAAGTCATATTAAGTCATGTAAGTCAATTATGTCGGCTAAATTAGAGTTATAAGCTATTTCGTCCTGTAGTGGGAAATGTCATGTAATGCAAGAGCAAATGCAAATGAAATGTAATTTGAGGGAAGTTATGAGGTAGTTGGAGAACATAACTACTTTTGGGTGTATAAATAAACCCCCCCCCCATTCATTCAAGTTGCTCATCCATTGAAGAGTTCAGGCATTGAAGAGAGTCATGCAGGTTGATGGATTGATGCAGTCTAGTCTTGTACGCAGCCATGAAGGATAATCAGCCTAGGGTTTGCAGGCTGTATTGTAATGCTCTATCATACATGCCATTGTTAATATAAAACTGCTGTATTTACTGTTATCTACCATTGCTGCTGCTATTCTGTTATTGCTGCTGTTATTATTGCTGTTGCAGGATTTCTGTGCATTATTATTGCTATACTACAATAATTGCAGATCCGTAGATTATTTAAGTGGAAATGGAACTGTGTGTGTAGCATGTGAAATTTCATTGGGCAAAATTTGTACATTTTACCAAAATGTTGTCACATACAGTAACTACTCTAATGGGTCGATAATTCCTGCAGGAGATTCCCCGCCTAAGCATCGAGAGTCATGATGCCCTTCACCAGTGATAGAGCCCAAGATAGTAAAAGAAGAATCTGAAGATGAAGGACCAAAATTGATATAGGAGAGTGATTGTCCCGTCAGACAGAAGAGGAGAATTTGTAGAAGAGATGGAAGCGAATCCACAACTAGAACATGAGACCGTTGTACTGGGCACTATTGAAATGATTTAGAAGGGAGGAAAACAAGAGAGACTAGAAGAGTCATCTAACGAGCCCCCATTGGAGGACTCAAAGAAGAAATCCTAGAAGAAGGCTACCAAATCAGCAAAACATCTTGTGAACCAAAGAGAGAACTTAAGGTGGACAGTGAGGATTTGAGGGATGAGGATTCAAAGGTCAAAGCAAAGTACATGGCATGCGTGTTTTCATTAGAAGAAGAGCTTGTACCAAAAATGAAAACAAATTTTCTTGTAGAATATGAAATATGCAATCCTACCCTAGATACAGACATTGTTAGAGCAATAGATATGGATACGTCTACAAGTTCCAGGGTGCCCAAAAGAGTTCATGTGAGGGAACCATGCTAAGCAATAGGGAGATTGTAATTCTAAGAATGATGTGGTTTCCCACGATTTTGGGGAGTAAGGCTGAGGTAGGGCCCACATTCCAATAGTTCAACACTATGGAGAACAATAGCAAGTTTGTTGAAGGACATCAACAGGGATTGCTACTATTGAATAATAATCTATTATTTGATCACACGAGAACAAAAGCCTAGACTAGCTTCAAATACCAAAGCCCACCACAGGATGAGACAAGGAGTAAGGAAACAATCATAGGAGCTCATGCATCCACCCTTGCTACCAACCAATTCGGAGCTGAAAGGGAATATTCTTCTCTAGATGTTTGGTATCGAGCTTTAGACCAAGGAGAGATCAAATGGGCAAATACAGCTCTAGCTTACAAGACTTTGATTTTTGTTTTCAGATTTACACACTCCTCTAATAGGGGGGTATATTGTTCGCTAGAGGGCACCTACAACGTTTTGAGTTGGAAAAGTCTTTTAGGCAATACATTGTTACTGCTATTTGACATACTTTGCCTATGCAAGTGTTGAAAGATTCTTAGTTGGAACAACGGTGTCAAGAGGTAAGAAAATTATTTTTCGGAGCTGTTCAATGGAAAACCAGTTCAACGAGAATAATGACCAACGAATCCGAGATAAGTGATTCATCCAATTCGAGGAGGAAGAAGTTCAAAAGAAAAAAGTAAGTCAAGTCTGGGAGTGCCCCGCTTGCTTGAGAAATGCCTGGCTTAGAGGGGAAAAAATTGCACCCCACTCCAGAGCATGGGCCACCAAAAAAAAAGAAAAAAAATTTTGGGCACCCCACTACAAGGGCACCAAATTCGGAGTGCCTCGCTATGAGGGTGCACTGCTCCAGCTAAGTGCCCTGTTGTGAGGGTGCCCCATCCTGAAGTGCCCCCCTCCCCCTTTTTTCATTTGAAAAGAAAAAAAAATGTTCAAGCAAAAATTCCAACTTGGGACGTTCGGCACCTCCCTCTTTCGTCAATCCATTTCTAATCCCCATCTCCTCCCCCCCCCCCACAACCCAAAAAAAAAAAAAAAGCAAAAAGTGCCACTACTTATAAAAAGGGGTAAAATTTCATAAATCACTTTTACTTTTCATTGTGCAAAGGCTCACACCTTAACCCAAGCAAGATATTCTGCTGCCATCAACCGCTCGATGGATTCAGATTCCGCAAAAGACCCATTTGAACACAAGGGAAAAAGATACAATGTACGATTTCAAATTTCAAAAACAGTGTTTGCACTGCATAGTTTTCTGCAGTCTAAAGGTTTTGTAGACATTAGTTCTGACTTGCCACCTTAGCATCAAAAATGAGAATAAGTGTGTTGAAAGCCAAGTACACGCACGATAAAGTTTTGTTAGAGTTTTGATGATGTTTTGACATAGTTTGATGTCATAATGTAATATTTCATGCAATAATGTGTAATGTCAAAGTGAAGTGTTAGTTATGTACGAATGAGTCATAAGTTGTTAGTTGTCATGCAATTTGTCTTGTAGTTGGAGATGAAATGAAATGTAAATGCATGACAAATGTAATGTGAGCGGTGAGGTGTCGGGTTGGTAGTTGGGAATAACTACCTTCCCACAAGTTTAAATAGACCCCCTCATTCATTTGAGCAGGTACACACACATAAGATAGTTTTTGTACACACATAGAGGAGACACAATACATTGGATATTCACAAGAGAGATTCTATACATGCTGGAGAATGCATATGTACAGACATATGTGTAATACATAGATGTATGTAATTTTTTTATATATCAATAACACCATTCAGCCATTAATATTGTAATTGTTATTTGCATGCGTTTATATCTGATGTTAGTGTTATAGATAGATATTTTGAACCGTTTCCATTCAGATTTTGTTTGTCATTCTCCATCTGTATAGGGCTATCTAGATCTAGATCCAAACCGTCCCATGCAAGACTGGGTCGTTTGACCTGAAGAGCAAGTCGTCTAACTATTGTGCCATGTCGTCTAGCCTGCAAAATGGGTCGTTTGACTACTATGTTGTGCAAGGTCATCGAAGAATTATGTTGTAGGTTGTTTGGACTACATGCTGATGAAGTTGTTTGGTCAATTTACCTGTTATTCATAATTGTTCCTCCAACTACAGAATACCACCATCATAATTGTTCCTCCAATTTGGCGTCGTTGTTGTTTGAAGTTCAAACTTGTAGCCGCATGGAAATTGGAGACAGAAGTGCATGACAAATAACTTGTCACAAGGACGTGGGAGACATGGACGTGGAAGAATAAGAGAACAGCCAACAACACGGAGTTTGCATATTGCAAAACAACAAGAGCAAGTAAAGCGTGAATGTGCCAAGCACGAGGACGACTTGCATGTTGGCGAGGAAAAATTGCATGATGGTGGGGTGTTGACGAAGCTTGCTGGCGAGGAGATACAAGAACCAAAAGTTGAGCGAGTTTGGAACCCTCTGGAAGAGGGGATTTTGGACAAAGTGAAAGGTGGCAAATGTTGTTTTTAACAAAGAAGGATGACACACAAGTGGAGGCGCAACATGCAAATGAGGATTGGGCTGAGGAGAATGTTTGCACGAGTGGTTAAGAAAGCACCAATGTGGATCGTGTGCAAGATGAGGTGGAACAACTAGTGACGCCAACACAAGTGCGAGGGAGAGTGCCTAGAGGTGCAGCGGATGGGAGTCAAGCACAACGGCAACCGCGGGGAAGTGTGCTCAAGAGACCAGAACTGACACTCATGTGTTTGCAAAGGAGATCACAGAGTATAGGTGTGCAAGGTAGCGGCTTAAGATTGTTTGCAAAAGATTTGCCATCAAATGAAAGTTCGTCGAGCAAAGATGAACAGCCACCCATGGAAAACAATGCTACCACAGCGGGCAAGCAGAAGTGCTTAAAGTTCATGAGCGACAGGAGAGAAGACCCCAAATGCCATACTAGATCATGTGAGACAATATGGAGAGTGAATGGTGTGACTAACAAAGACATATGGCTGAGATTGTTCCCAGCAACATTGCATGGAGTAGCAATTGATTGGCACCTAAAAAGAGAAGAACCCTTCACAGATTAGACTGAGTTGAAAACTGAATTCAATAAGGAATTCAAACTGCTTTATGGCGAGACAGAAATCATTGGAGAGATTTAACCAACGAAACAGAAAAAGGATGAGAATATCAAGTCATATAGTCGTTGTTTGAAGGAACTCATCGGCAAGATGGAGTTTAAGCCCATGGATGGCCTAGCGATGGTTCTTGGACGAAATACTGCCAAGGTACAAGAAGAAGATGAAGGTGGTTCCACCAACTACCTATCAAAAAGCTTTCAACAAAGCGTTGAATCTGGAAAGTGAAATGAAGATGACAACAACTGAAGAATGGAGTACAAGTCATAACCATGACGACGATTCAGACAGTGACCGTGACAACTTCAACACTACAATCCAAGCCATGCGGAAGGACCTCAAACATATGATCAATGACATGAAGGTGGAAAAGAAGGGCATATGATGTTATTATTGTAAATCAAAGGGACACACCAATGTCAATTGTCCGAAGAAATCACTTTGCAATATTTATGAAGTTGTGGGACATGTTATTAAAGACTAGTCGTTTAATTTGAGAGGTGCGAGACACCAAACGCTGATGGTGCAAAAGGAGGTCAAGGACGAAAAACCAAGCACTTCAAAAAATAGACAAGGAGCAACAAGTGGCGGGTTTCGGAACAACCACCAAGGAAGAAAAACCACAAGGTAATTGATCCACAAGAGGAGAGGGTCGATTGCAATATCACTTGGACGGAAGTGTTGAAGATGTCAAAAGTGGGGACACTTTGCATGCAATTGTACAAATGCTGCAACAGGAGGGGACAATGGGAACAATGCTGCAACAATGTGTAGATGGTGTAGACTTGGTAACCACAAGGAGGCAAATTACCCAAAGAAGACAAGTATGAGTAACTCACAGAATGTCAACTTCATTGACATCGAGCCTCATCAAGACTAGCAACAGAAGGAGAAGCATGTGCTAGTAGTAAGTCAAGCACAGGTGAGGAGAATGGAGCAATACTGAATCCTTACAAGGAGAAGGATAAGAGGTTGATCCAAGAAAAGAAGTTGAAAGAACCCAGCATGAGTGAAGATGATGAGATGTCAACACAACAATTGGCTACGCAAGCATTGAATACAAGTGTGGAAGTAAAGCTATCCAGTTTATTATGAGCAATACCAGAGTTGTATGCAATGGTAGGAGAAATGGTGCGGACAAGAGTGAGGAGTCGCAACGCTAACTAGAAACAAGAAGAATAGTGAGAGATCAGTTCATTGACCCGACAGTATTGATAATTGATGCCGAGAAGAAACCAACACTAATCCATATCAAATTGTTAAACCACAAGTTGACGCAAGTAATCATTAATGGAGGTTTGAGTGTAAATGTACTACCGGAAAAGACATGCAAGGATTTGGGGGCACCATTTTTGTGGTCTCCCAACTTTCGATTGTAGGGTGCAAATCAATATGGCACAAAGATGAAAGGAGTGTTGACTGCAAAAAAAGTGAAAATTGTTGATCAGATGTTCGTCATGGACTTGGAGGTGATCACTATGCAAAAACCAGCCTATGGGACGTGGGTGGCTACACACAACGAAAGTGAATAACAACTGGGAGAAGGACCACCTGACTTTTAAGAAAGGCCAACACAAGTATGTCATTAATTTGAAAAATCAGTCCACGAGTGAGGAGTTGGCAACATCCAACGAATCTAGAAGTTCATCATCGAAGGAGGAAGATCATGCAAATAGACGCAAACCAAACAGAGTGCTAGAGTTGGAAGAGTCCACGGAATATGAAGGGCACTCTAATAGCGGACTTCTCCATTAGTAGATGGAAGACTATGAAGTTTTCCAACCAACTTGCATTCGTATAAATGTGAAAGACGAGATCCAACATGAACAATCAAGAAGTGTGTACGAGATCAGCAAGTGCAATCAAAATGCTAAGCCTGCGACAAAAATCGAAGAGAAGTGGAACTTTCCACGAAATTTTGCATAGTATCAACGATGCATAGATTGATAAAAGCCAACACACCCTTTTGATGTGGTAAAAGTGGCAACAGAACCTAACACCATAAAGTATGAAGGACAAAAGATGGTGCAGAGTAATCCAGGAGAAGCAGAGGAGGAGAAGATTTTCCTACATACCAGGAGAAGATCAAGGTGGTCCCTCTAACGTCATATCAAGAGGCCTTTGAGCATGCCTTGAACCTAGAAAGTGATGCAAAGACATCATCAAAATATAGGGGTCAAGCTAATGAGGATGTGAGCGACCTTGAAGATAGAAATGACTTTGACACTAAAAGCAACTACAACAATGAAAGTGACTCTTGTAGCAAAGGTGATGATTCTGAAAACAAGAGTGGTTTAGAGGATGGTTTGAGTGCATCATCCAAGTATTGTGGTCGATAGTGAAGATTGAGTGCTTCATGTGGTCGAGAAGTTAGTGAAGAGAGTGACTCCAAAGAGAAGAGCAATGACATAAAGCATGAAAGCAACTCGAAGAGTGCAAGATCGTTGCTATAGCTATATGCAACACAATGGGAGAATGTTCCAAAGAAGAATGTCATCGGCAATGTGGTCCATGACAACCACCAAAGAATTGGAAGATGTCAAATTCAGTATGATATTAAGGGCAGACCCATTATGCAATGTCAATGATGCCATTTGTGGGGGCACTTCACACATGAATGTCAAAGTACTGCGAGTCAAGATAAACTAGTGATGTGTAGAGGGTTCAAAGAGCCGGAGAAGAGTCACAACCCTAGCTGGGAAGCAGAGGAGGTGAACTTGATGAACCTAATTGCAATTGAGGAGGTGAACTTGATTACAATTGAGGAGGCAAAGATTGAGTAGATAGTTGAAGTTGTGCAAGAAGAGGAGGTTGCATAAGTGGCTAATGCAGACAGCAAAGTGAGTGATGCAAATGAAGAAGTGAATGATGCAAATGGAAAAAAGGGAGGTTGTTTGGTATCAAATTGTCTGTTAGGGTCGTCTAACCATTTGGACTTGGATTATCTAGACCAAAGCCCTGATTGTCAGGACGTAGGCCATCTAGGCCTAGGTCGTCCAAGTTGGGACCTAGGTCATCTGAGATGGCCTATACAAGGGGGCAGGTCATCAGGGCCCCTCCCCGACCATCTAGGGGAGAGGACTAAACCCCAAACGGCCCACAAGCCATCTAGCCAAGGGAGGGTTTTCAAGGTCACCCCCTAGCCATCTAGAAGGGGTAAGAGGCACCAAGATGGCCCTTGGGCTATCAAGCCTAAGGGGGGACCTTTTGGGCCCCACCCCGACTGTCTAGGAGGGCTATCTAGCCCAGGTTGTGGGTCGTCTAGCTTAGGAAGTAGGTTGTGTAGCCCAAGAAGATGGCCTTTTAGCCTAAAAGGTGGGATGTTTGGCCCAAGAAGAGGGTCGTCTAACTGAGGAGGTTGGCCATTAGAGGCCAAGACAAGGTCGTCTAAGGCCAAGGGATGTTTGTCAGAGACCAAGACAAGGTTGTTTGAGGATAAGGAATGACCGTTAGAGACCAATACAGGGTCATTTGATGACAAGAAGAGGTCATCTAGACCCAAGGAGAGGTTGTTTAGAGCCAAGGTGAAGTCACCCAAAGCAGAGAAGTTGTTGGAGTGGGTCGAGCAAAGCCACCTAAATGCAGACAAGGAAAATATTTCAATTCAAATAGTGAGGGTACATTTGAAGGGCGCTACCCCTCGACCCCGTAAGGGGCGCTACCCTCGACCCCGTAAGGGGCGCTACAACCCCCTTTACCCCCGACAAAGGCGACAATGAGTGTTGCCCGGCATGTTGTTGATGCAGTCGATTTCAGAAATGGAATGAGCAATTGGAGAATAATGTTTTGTTGGCAGCAATTTGAAGTGAAGCCACTTGCAAAAGATATTTGGAATAGAAGGCAAAAGGAATGCAACAAGAGATTTCAGTACAGTGTTTAGTGCTTCTATTCCCAGTGTTTAGTTCATATGTCGTCAAGGAGGCCAACAAGTCTAGAGGAGGGGATAGATGTAGGTAGACAAATTGTTGTCTAAATAATGAATGAATGTTTGAGTGTAGGAATGTATATGTGCAAATGTGTGCACACAAAGTGTTTGTCATTATGTCACCATATTGTGTTAAATGGCAAAGGATTGCCATATTGTGTTAAGTGACAAGTATTTGTAATAATGCGCATGTGCAAAGTGTTTGTAATAATGTGCACATGGCAAAGTGTTTGTAATAATGTGCACATGGCAAAGTGTTTGTAATAATGTAATATAATGGGGTATTTTTAATGTTTTATGTAAATGGGTAGTTCGGAGGTAGTTGGGTAGTTACCAACCACCTACCAAACCCATTATGTCTATAAGTATGCATCTATGTGAGAGATGCATGAGAGAGAGAGTGTGTGCATGTTGTTGTCCAAAGTATACTGTTGGTAGATTGTTCATTGGAATATGATGTATTTCAAATAATTGTTGTGCAGGATACATGTGTGCGCAATGTATCCATTTGTATTTGTAAGTATTCCCATTGTATATTTTGTTTATCTAAGTGGTAATGGAATTGTATTGCAATGTGTTGTATTCCATTTCTACAAAGTACCCTTCTAGGTATTTGTTAACAATTTCTGTTTGCTCACCAATTTAAGGCTGATGGGTAGTAAATGAGGTTAAGTTGGTTTCAAAAAGTTTGAACAAAACTGATTGGATCTCGATCACTAACAATGTAGCTTGGAAATCCATATAGCTTATAAATATGATGCATAAACTCTTCAGCAAGTTGTGACACTCAAATGTCTGTGGCTCCCAACAGAATAATGTGAACATGCTTAGCCAACCAATCTATCAATACATATACAGATTTTTTTCTCTCCACTCGTGGTAAGTCCATGATGAAGTCCGTGCTAATGGATTCCGACTTTCGGTTGGGAGTGGGAAAGGGATGCAACAGATCTGATACATTCTCTGTTTATTCCTTTAATAAGTTGTACATGAAGCCACAAATTTCTTCAAATATTCTTCCAATGCCCTCCAAAAAAAAGCTTCTTGTGATGTAATATGTTTTAAAGAAGCTAATGTGGCCAGCAGAAAGTGAAAATGATACATTCAGGATCTTTTAAATTTATAATTGGGCACATGTGCGTTCTTATGAAAAATCAGGTCATCTAAAAAACAATATACCCATTATGCTCCTCTTGGGCCCTTTCCAGATCTTATAGAATAGAAGTAGCCCTATTGTATTTCAGATATACAGGCAAAAACTCTTCCACCAGAGTTCCACAATAGATAAGTGAAGGTAATTGGGACAATGAATCTGCAACAACATTATTTATCCGTCTTATATTGAATTTCAAAGTCAAATCCTTCCAATTTGATTTGTTGCTTATTCAAGTTCTTTTGGGACAAAATAGATATTTCAGAATTTAATGGTTTGTCTGAATAATATAGTGCTGTCCCAACAAATACCGTTTCACTTTTTCTAGAGCTTGAAATAGCGTTGGTATTCCTTGTCCTAAATGCATAGTAGTTTTTCTTTATCATCCAACTTTCAACTTTCAAAGGCAATTGGCTGTCTCTTTCACCTAAGGACAGCACTTATGCCAATGCTTGATGCATCACACTCTACTCTAAATATATTTAAGAAATGTCTAGGGCCACAAGTCATTACATTCTTCATAAGTTGAAAAGTGGTTTCAGCTACCTCAGTCCATTTGTAGTAACTGTTCTTTGTAAGGTTGGTAAGAGGTACCATGAACCCTCCAAAATAATAATTAATTCTCTTTCTGTAAATGTTGTGCAATCCGTCTAACTCTCTTAAGTGTCAATTGTGTCGCATTATCTGGGGTGAGCCAGTTAACAATAACTTGAATTTTATTCTAACTCCATCCTTGCTTATGATGTGTCCTAAATACACCAACTTGCTCTTGGCAAATTCACATTTTGATTCTTTTGCAAAGAAATGACTCAGTTGTAGGGACACTCAAACAAGCCTTAAGTGATGCAAATTGACCTCCAAACTTCAGTATGTGTGAGTATCCAAGACAAGCAGACATTAACATACCACAGAATGCAATAAAGTATAACACAAAATGATATAAACTATAAAGTATAACACAATGTAAATAATGTGCAACAAAAAGACAACAAGATCACTCACATATACAACATAGTATGGAGCAAGAGAATAATCATGAGTCTATTGTATTCTCCCATGAATTTATACTACAAGCTGGGAGAATAACCATGGTCGAGCGTAATTCCCAAAACCTAGATGACTAGATCCATATAGTCCCTAGGGAGTGGATGGTGAAAGGCAACCACCGCAACCATCCAACTACCCACATGCATCAGAGACTACCCTCAATAACCATAACAGCTATGTACAAGCCGTGCCATTATTACATCCTTTGTTCAATTACACATAGCAAATGTCATAACAACACATCTCATGGTTGTGGGCCATGGCCTTAGTCCATGTGACCACCTACATATACCCCCTTCAATCAACAAGTCCGTGTCCCCACCAACAATCCACGTACATCAATGGATGGGTAGAAACACAATAGGATGACGTGGATATCAAGGAAACCAAAGTGACAAAGGTAGAGGTACTTGCTGAACTTGGATTCATCGGCCTTGCCATGCCTACTACTAACTGCTAATCCTACTAACATGCTTGCTCATATCCACATTGGATGTGTCAAAAATGTGGCCCATTGCAATTGTGCTTCATGGAGCTCCCTACCCCTCTCACTGACCTATGTCTCCAAAGTTTCCACATGATAATATCAATCGTGAGAGGTCAGCAATGTGTCGATCGTGCTCATGAGTACAATTTGACTGGGCCTAATGGTAAGACTTTGGAACTCGAATATGAGGTCCAAGGTTCGAATCCAATGGAAGGTAGAGTTGTACACCATACTTCGGTAACCGGAGTTTGGTTGGATAAACATATATTGGATAAACAACATCCTCTATGAGGATCGTCTCATATGACCTATGGTCTTGTGGACATTAAAAACTACTTTACCTTTTACCTTTACTTTTATTGCCTCAAGGTGTCTGTGAATCTCCTACAACTTTGTGTTGTTCCTTTAAACCTCCCCCTCTAGCCTTTATGCAATTGTTGGGCCCTATGCCTCTCCTAACGAGCCTGCCCCATTGTGGCCTCTAGGCTTTACTGCTCTAATTGTTTTTACTCCTTGTGTATACGACTACAAATCTACAAACCAATTGACCCTTTGTGACTCTTGTAGGATAGGTAGTTAAGGTGGCAAATGGCTGCACCAACTCATATAGAATCACCTTTGTAGCTTCTCTTTCATGACTTTGCAAGGAATATGCATCATTCATAGACCTGGAGCACCAATGTTTCCAGGCTACAAAGATGCACCTCTTTGACTATACTATCAAACCCACAATCCTTTATGGATCTAAGCGTTGAGGCCCAAGTCTAAGGTGTGTTGAGGGGGTTCGAATTGAAATATTCTAGACTATATTGATCCAATGACTCATCTAATGTAAGAGAACAGTTCCATGGTGTATTGTTCAAGCTATGCTTGGCACTCACCCTCTTCGCCTTGAGAGCATCTTTAGAAGGTAAATATAATGTAGTTTTAACGTCCACAAGACGATAGGTCGTATTAGATGATCCTAATTCCTCATAGAGGATGTTATTTACCCAATATATGTTTATCCAACCAAACATCAATTACCGAAATGTGGTGTACAACTCTATCCCCCATTGGATTCTAACCTTGGACCTCGTATTCAAAGTTCCAAAGCCTTATTGTTAGGCCCACTCAAGTTGTACTATTATAATTATTTTCGTATATATCACCTTAGATCCATGAGTGACTACACTTCAAACCATAAGAGATATTCGTACTTAGCATTTTGCTCCTCAAAATGGGTTTCCTCCAAAAGCACTTCTAGTTGTCACTGGGGCTAGTATTCTAAAACTAGATCACTCCTTCAGTCATTTGGCATCCCTATAGATTGACTACCTCCTTTCAAATACTCCTTGAATGCTTCTTCCCATCTTCTTCCTGGTAAGAAGGTGATTAAACAAGTGGTGAGGAATTATATATATTAGTAATATATTTAGGTAACTAAGACTCCTCCACCCAACATCTTAGACCTAAGTTTGCCTTCTACACATGATGATTGAAGTTATAACATTAGTGCTCACTCATATTATATCCAACAAAATTGGACACATGGACTGAGAATCCCACTTAGCCAGCTCAAAGTCTGCTTGCATCAATTGTGGGTGGAAGGCAAATCATCATATTCCTCGAGAGGATAGGGTATATCACCTTTGCCTTATTTGAGAGGTGGAGATTAAAAAGCATTTCACATTCAGGTCTCCTACTTATTATGAGATATGAGGTTGTTACTATTACCTGTTTAGAGACTCAAGTAGAATGCTAGCCACTTTTTCCACTATCCTGGCTAGAGATGCTTGGCTTTATGCCTTCGAGAAGCTACTCTTTGACTTAAAATATTACAAGAGAGACCAAGGACCACTCAACTAATCACCTCCTTTCACTTTATCTCCATCATTAGAGTAATAAGCATTATTCTGATGCTACTACTCTTTAGAAAGGTAATAATGAATTTGTGTGCTCATGTCTACATCAAGAATAGCCACCAAAGCTTTGACATTGCCTTCTTCTTCTACAACCTAAGTGGCCTAATGGTGGAGACTTTGGAACTCTGAATATAGGTCCTAGGTTCGAATCTTACGGGGTGTAGCGTTGTACACCATGCTTCAGTAACTAAAGGAAGGTTGGATAACCGTAAAGATCATCCTCCATGAGGGTTGTCTCATATGGCCTATGGCCTCACAAACATTAAACTACTTTATCCTTTTTTTGTAGTGGCAAGGAGGAACCATGGCCCTCTAACGTAGGATATCGACTACCCCTCAATTGCCTAGTAGATGTAGACAGATGCAGCTTACCAACTACTTTCCCTCTTCTACTAGTTCCTTGGCAATGGATACTAGAAGATTTTTGGAAAGTTGGACTTTATGCTCTACTAGGATTATCCAGCCAAGCCCCCTTAGCCCCAGATATTCTCCTTGAAGCATCATTAGATCTTGTGTTGGCTCTTTTAGGATAGTTGGTGATGATAATGGCTCTATATTTGCTTTTACTTCTACTTGGCATTCCACCATTGATTGGAGTTAGCACTTGAATACTCTTCATCTCTTCTTTGTTTCTTTCTTTTCCCTTTATTGTTGGTTCTCTTATCTCTTCATCATTACTACCAACATATTAGGTTTTACCCATTTCTAGCTCCATCCCTTGAGGATATAATTAGATGTACAATAGTTTAACTTAAGTGAAATTCACTCTAGTCTCTAGTTTAGTTCAGTAATACTTGGTGGCTAGAGTCCTTTGTAACAACTTTTTTATGTTGAGTCCCATTGACCTATTTTGGTCATTTGTGGACACTAATAGAACTATCTAACATCATTTGTGGACATTAACAAAAATATTCGATGGAGATATAGTGAAAGAAGGTAATTAGTGGAGTCGTAGTTGTTCTCTCCAGTAATATCTGACATCAAAGAGATATAGCTTCTCAAAGGTATAAAGCCAAGCGTCCCTAGTCAATATAGTGGAAAAATGTGACAATCAATCTATATGAGTCTCTAAACAAACAATATTACCTTCCTGGAATCTCATAATAAGGAAGACTTATGAAAATGAAGTGCTCTTCAGTCTCCACTTCCTGAATAGAGCAAAGGCAACATACCCTATCCTCTCGAGGAATATGGTGGTTTGTCTGCACCCGCAACTGTTGTGAGCGAACTCTGAGATGACCAAGAGGGATTATGAGTCTTAAAGACATGCAAACAATAACATACCACACAACATAGTAAAACACAATAAATTATAACACAATATAAATAACATGCAATAAAAAGACAACACAATGGAACATCACTTGCATATACAATGTACTATGTAGCAAGAGTTAGATCAAGGCATCAGCCTATTGTATTCTCCAATGAATTTACAATACAAGTCGAGAGAATAACCATGGTCAAATTTGATTCTCAAACCTAGATGACTAGATACATATATTCCCTAGGGAGAGGAAGGCGAATGGAAACCATCACCAATCAAACTACCCATATGCATCACAAAATCAATGTATCCCTAATAATCATAACAACTATGTACAAACCATGCCATTATTGCATCCTTTCTTCAATTACATTAACACAACATAACAAATGTCCTAACAACACATCTCATGGTTGTGGCCCATGGCCTTAGTCCATGTGACTGCCTACATCAGCTCCCTTTAGCAAATAGGTCACCTACATTGGTGGATGGGTAGAAAGAGGAGCTGAGGTGAAAGTCACAGATACCAAACTGCACAAATTAGTGGTAGTTGTTGAAGTTGGAGTCAATGGTCTTGCCCAACCTACCACCAATTGTTAATCCCACTGACATCCTTGCTCATATCTCGTGCCCTAGTGCAACTCGGCCTCATGTAGCTCCTAGGCCTCTCATTGACCTATATATCCAAATTTGCAACATGCTATTCTCACTCGCAACAGGTCAACAATGCATTGGCCGCACTCATGAGTGGCTTGCTCTATTGCATCAAGTTTTTATGAAGCTCCTACAACTTTGTGTTGTTCCTTCGTACCTCCCTTGCTAGCCTTTGTGCAATTGTTGGGCCCTAGACCTCTCCTAATGAACCTGCTCCTTTGTGGCCTCCAATCTTTACTACTCTAATTATTTTCGCTCCTCGTGGATGCAACTACTTGTCTGCAAACCAACAATCTCTACGATTCTTGTAGGCTAGGTACTTGAGGGGGCAAAATGGCTACACCAAATCCTATGAAATCACCACTCTAGTTTCTCTATCATGAGTTTGCAAGGGATATGCATCACTTGTAGTCCTAGAGTGCCAACCTTTTCAACTTCAATTTCACAAACACTTGTGCCTCTTTGACTACATTATCAAACCCATAGTCCTCTAAGGATCTTAGAGATAGGGCCCAAGTCTAAGGTTTGTTAATTGGGCTTAGGGACTCTATAGCTTGGTTGGCACCTCCTTTCTTACATTTGATGTTCAAACGGAACTATTGTAGGAAGTTTCTTCTTGCAGTGATTGTTCTACAAGTTCCTCTGATTCTACGAGAACTACAAAGGCTTGAAGTTTATGTATGACACTATTCTCACCCGAGATGTGGTGTTTCCACTATCAACATGTTTGAACAATGGCATAAAGGTCTCTATCAATGCAGGATATCTCCAGACTGCATCATTAAAGGTTTAACTATGGTAAGCGATTGAATGCCCATGCTGAGAAAGGATGACAATGACGCCAAGTGCATTTTCTAAGTTGTCAATATCTACCTCGAAGTGTTGTTGCAAGCATGGCAAAACAACAATTAAAGCTAAGCAAAGTTTTTTTTTTTTAATTAAAACAGTTATATGTGATTGAAATGGGCCCCACCCATATTACATCATGACCACATAGTGGTATTACAACAACTTGGCAATTATGCATGTATCACTTGGTAAGATTTGAACCTAGGTATTCTCCTTGAAATTTGAGGAATATAATCGATTGAGCTAATGTCATTTTATTAGATGTTAAGGTTCGCCCATGGGATTGGAACCTTTGTGTACAATGTGAAACTCTTTGTTCTCTACCGCTTGCTCCAAACCCCATGAGCAATTAGAGCTAACGAAATTTGATGCTTGATTCGTCTAAGGCTTTCTATTGTGCTTGTGTCCAAGTGAATTTTGCTTTGGCACCTCCCTTGGTCATTTGGTTTAGTGGCCAAGCAACGATGTAGAATCCCAACAAAATTGTCAACATAAATTGGCAAGAACCAAGAACCTTCAGAACTCTATTAGGGTCTTTGGCAAAGACCAATCTTAGATGACATGGATCTTCTCTAGGTCAACATGAAATACATTCTCGTCAATGACAAAGCCCAAATATTGAATGCATCAAGCATCATTTGAACATTTCTATAGGTTGGCATTAAGCTTATGTTGTCTTATAGTGTCAAGGACTTGATCGACTTAATCCAGATGTTCTTCCCATGTTTTGCTGAACACAAGAAAGTCATCTATGTACACCACCACAAAAGAAGTACTAAATGGTCATAAAATGTTGCTAATCACCCATGTGAATGTTGTTGGTGCATTTGGTGAGACCAAAGGGCATGACCAACCCTCCAAACAAACCTTCTTTGAACTTGAAGGTTGTGTTCCAATTTTGGCTAGTTCAATTGGTATCTGATAAACCAATTTGAGGTTGATCTTGGTGATGTACTCAAAACCCCTAACTTGGTCAATATGTTAATACATTCAAGAGCTCGTGAATGATTAAACATATAGAGGGCAAATAGTTGCCTCCAAAAAATTTTGAAAAAGGTGAAAATATTATTAAGAAGAAAGGTCCAAAGTTACAATAATTGGTCTGCCACTTTCGGCCAGCCCCAAGATCCTAATAAAACTAACTCTAACATCTTCTTGGACCACAAATTTCTTAGTGCAATCCAAAGAGCAAAAACTCCTATCCTGATTTGGTTAATACTATTCCAGACAGCCCGAATTAGATTCTCCCTCTTGCCATGACTTTGGGTGATACCCCAAATTGGGACTAAGAGAGCTACAAGCAGCAGCATGATGTCGAACCAGAGGCTAATCATCATAATCATCTACCCTAGTCCTACACCCTTCATTTCCTAGGTCCATGTTGGCTAGTAATAAAACTTGTTGGTTCACCTCCATCCAATCTACAGTATCCCTATTCCGATCTAATTTCAACAAGTATCTAGCAAGATGCTCGCTTCCCTTTTTAGCCAAAAAGTCAGCCATAGCATTCTTCTTTCTGCCTACATGAACCAAAATGGCATCCTCAAAATGTTGCTAGATGGCTTTGATCTGACTCACTATGTTCTTGATCTACCACGCACTCGGTCTAAAATTCCTAATCTCATCTAATGACCCCACCAAAATTTGTGAGTCGGACTCCACTATGATCTTCCAAACTCCATTCTCCCAAGCATTGAGAGAGCCTTGTTTGATTGCCAAAGCCTCTGCTTCATTATTTGTTGCTACTCTTAGGCCTTCCAATTGCCAATGAAGGACCTTCCCCTTGTAGTCTCTTTTGAGGAAACCAATGCCTGCTGCCCCTGGGTTATCCTTGGCTGCTCCATCCGTGTTGATTTTTTCCTAGCCTAGGGGTGGGGGTTGCCAAGCCCCCTAAGTCCACCTTATGGCGGCGTTCTCGTCCTCTTGGTTTTTCTGCTCCTCCACATGAGCTTTTACTGTTTCTGTAACCTTCTTTACTATTTTCTGCCAAACTAGTTCTATCAGAGTATATTCCTCTCTAAATATTTTGGCATTTCTTTCCAGCCATATGTGCCACCAGATAAAGCTGGGATCCAAAGACCAACCCAACTGATTTGATTTTTTTTAACCTTCTTCATTTCCAAACCTCCCATTTATTAGTGGGTGCTAATTACTGGTTGAGACGGGCCTTAAAGAGATCAACCCATCGGCTCCACAACTCTAGGGCAAAGTCACACTGGAAGAGCAAATGATCTATTGCTTCCTCCTAGGTATTGCACATGATACATTTAGAGGGGCCATGAATACCTCTCTTCTGTAAGTTATAATAGGTGAGGAAGCTTCGATGCATAACTTGCCAAACAAAGAAATTGATTTTTGGCCAGCCATTTGCCAACCATACTCTATCCCATGGAACATCCAACAACACCAGTGGGGGAGGGAGCAATTCATTATAACCTTCCCGAATTGTATAGATGCCTAAATTCCCATGACCCCAAGTAATCTTGTCCTCTTCCTCCTCTACTGTAAGGTGGCATTGTTTTAATATCTTCTCTAATAGCAGCGCCAAATTTAGAGAAATTGGGACTGGCCACACTCTTCCCACTGCTTTAGTTGCATAAGAGAAAAGGTCCCAATATGCCTTGTATGTAGATAGCATGTTGTCTTGATCCAACCTCTAGCCTCAAGGCTCTGTTGAAGGGGCTGCAGCTTTGGAAATTCTGAAATTAAGGGAGGGTATTGGTCCCTAGAATCTGTCCAAAGATTCGCTTTATCCCCTCTACCCACTTTCTAGAATAATTTTGGTTTTACCACTTTCTCTCCTAATTTCAGCACCTTCCAAACAACAGAACCTTGGCCACCCATAGGGATGTGACCTACTTCCTCATGGGGAATGTTACCCAAATACTTACTAGTAATGACTTTGCTAAACAATGCTTCTTGATTGGAGATCCATGTCCAATAAAGCTTTCCTACTAGAGCTTGGTTATTCAATGTTGCTTTTCGAATTCTTAATCCTTCGCTTGTTTTAGGCTGGCAAAATTTGTCCCAACTTACTAGAACCCATCGCTTACCCATCCTTGGGCCATCCCAAACGAATTTTCACACGAGTGAGTCTAGCTCCTTCAGGATTCCAATCGAAGCTGCAAGGATAGAGAACTTGTAAATTGGCATTGCTTGAACCACTGATTGAAGAAGAATCACTCTTCCTCCAAAAGAAAGACAAGGGTATGTCCAATGATTTATCTTCACACCAATTCTATCCACCAGTGTTTTCCATTCCGCCACATTCAGCTTCTTATAGTGGAGTGAAAACCCTAGGTAGTCCAACGAGAGGGAACCCTGAGAGAACCCTAGGATGTTTAGAATCTGATCTTGAATCCCCCTTTCGATATTAAAGAGCACTACCTTGGACTTCGTTGCATTCACTTCCTAGCCTGTGACTTCTAGATATGTATTTACGACAGATTTGAGCGCTCTCGTCTCCCTGACATTGGCTGACCCCAGCAGCCCTGTGTCATCCACAAATTGTAAATGGGTCAGATTCACCGCTCCCACTTGCACTCCTAAGATAACTCCTTGTTGCCTGTTCCTTCAAAGAAATCTACCCAATCCTTCAACAAGAATAATAAAGAGGTATGTGGATATAGGATCTCCTTGCTGAATTCCTCTAGAGGCCTAAAAGGGAGCAAAGGGAATACCGTGGATGAGGACTGAGAAGGAGACCGAAGAGACACAACTCATGATCCACTCTCTCCATCCCTGACAAAAACCAAAGTTCTCTAACATTCGATCCAAAGACTACCAAGGGACTTTATCATAGGCCTTAGACATGTCTAATTTGATAAACATGCCTCTTCAACCTTTTTGATGCAATGTGTGAATTGCTTCTTATGCCAAGATTACTCCATCCAGAATTTGTCGGCCCTCCACAAATCCTCCTTGCTCTGGAGAGATAACACTATCCAATACCTTCTTGTGCCTTTCAGCCATCATTTTGGTAATGATCTTGTAGACTACATTGCAAAGTGCAATCGGGTGAAAGTCTCGAAGGTTGGAAGCCTCTTCCACTTTAGGAATCAAAGCAAGGAAAGTGTGGTTCATAGCCTGTAACATGCTTTTATTTTCCAAGATTCCTCCACTGCCCTGGTTACATCCTCCCCTATATCATCCCAAAAAGCCTAGAAAAATTCAATTGGGAACCCATTAGAGCCTAGGGAAACGCCCCACACCATCCAGTTTCAACAAAAGCAGGGTCACTAGACAGCGCACCAACAGTTTGTCAGGGTTCCCAACTAGCAATGGGCAGAGACATATCATGGACTTCTTCAGCTCCGGTACTTCGGCCTCGACTGTTATGAGAGATTAGTTTTTGGGGGATTCTTGGAGCTTGCCCCTCCTGGGCTGCTCCCTCCCCCCTCCTTCTCTCTCTCCGTTCTTCTTGGCATACACTTCTCTTTGTTGGACTGCAACCCTCCCCCCCTCTGCTCTCCCTTTTCTTTTCCCTTTCTCTTTGGCCCGTTTGTCGGGTTTGATCTTGTATTTTTCTTAGTTCTTTTCTTTGTTGGGCTTTTTAGCCTGCTAGTTGGCAGTCATTATTGTACTTCTTACAGTCCCTTGGGTCTTATTTTGGCCCACCGCGGACATTAATAATATTTTATTTCATTTCATGTTGAAGACTATGTCTCTCACCTCCTCTAGATCCACAGTTCTGAGGAGGGCCTAGTTTTGTTCGGCTGTTATAATCTGTGGGATACAATTAAGTATCTCTTGTTGCGCTGCAAATTTAGGATGGGCAGAAGCGAAGAAAATATTTTAGAAGTAGATATTGCAGCTTGCTGCATACCTGGGATAGTGTCCATCACATTACCATCAAGGTCTTCTAGGTTGTGCAATGTGTTGGAGTGTCTTCTTGTCGAGGCCGAGTAGTGGAAGAATTTAGTGTTCGAACCCCCCTCTAGCAGCCAAGAAGTTTTGGCTCTTTGTTTCCAATAGATATCCTCATGTTTGTCTATACTCTCTAACTCTTTTTTGACCAGCTTATCTTCCTATTTCAAGTATTTTCTGATTGTTTCAGTCCAAAAGAGTGTGGCCAGCTTCTCCATCCTAGCAACCAGTGGAACCTGCTGAAGCTGAAAGTCTGATTTATTGTTTCTTTTCCAGATTTTGAGTTGGGATTTGACATGTTAGAGTTGTTTAAAGACTCCACACAATGTTGTCCCATGGGCAAGGCGCTCCTCTTCCCACCAAATTGGGATTTTATCCCTAATATCCTTTTCCAGCCACAAATTCTCAAACCGAAATGGTCTAGAGAAAGATTTACGACCTATATCCCATTCCAAGAGAATTGGAAAGTGGTCTGATTATATACAATTGAGGATTTCCAGCCTGAGTAACCATTGCAGAAAAGCCTCTTCAGACACCAAGAATATATCCAGCTTTACCTTCCTGTTTGCCAACATCCCTTGTTTATTTGTCCAAGTATGAGAAGGCCCCGCATACTGGACATCTATCTTATTGAGCTGATTTACTTTAGAGATCATAAATTTGTCCCACTAATCCAGAGATGGGATGCCTCCTTCCTGATCCCTAGCTGAAAGCTTAGCATTGAAGTCGCCCGCCACTATCCAATTCACCTCTTCCTTTCCTATCCTACTTGCTTGTAAAATTGCCCATTAGAGGCGTTGCTCCCCAAAAAATTTTGACCTATCGAAATTTGAAATCAACAAAAGTTCTCCCTAACTTTTACTCTTGAAGAGAGATGTGAGAACCCCTCATCCTGCAACATGATCAATTGCTGTCCAATTTCGAGGGTTCCGTAAAGTCACTATACCCCCTGAAGCAACCTAGGATGCCACAGCCATATGCTTTGCCTATCTTCATATTTTCTTGGCTATTCTATCCATTACCTGTAATGAAGATTTCGTCCTTGAAGGAGAATGAAATTCGAATGATGACTTTCAATTAAACTGTGAACGAAAATTTGATGAGACTTGTTGTTTAAGCCTCTAACATTCCATGATTGTACAATCATTGGGAACCCGGAACCTAGTAAGTATCAATCTACTTTATGCTCCCTGGTTGACTAGTTGGTCACCCTCCATTGCCAGTTGCTTCTGGTTTAATTTTCTTCTCACACTCTTGGTTTGGGTGTTTTTTAATCTTTTCTCTGCTTGTTGAATTTCAAGAGCATGCTTACCTTTGTCTTTCATTGAGACATCCCTATCAACCACAACCATAGCAAGGTTGAGGTTCTCTTAAGTTGTTATGGCAATATGGTTTGGGGTAGGTTGGATGTTGGTCTCCAACGCTAGTTGAGTTTTCCTCTATTGGACTAATTCTTATACATTTTTGGAGAGTAGATTTTCCCCTTGGGGTTCTCCCATTACAGCTATCTCATTCTCCATGTCCATTAGGGTATTAAGAATTTCATACCTGTTTAGGTTTCTCTCTTTTGTCTGGTTTGATCGTGTCACCTTCTTTTGCTTCTTCTTCCTCTTATGTGCTTCAAAACCCTCTTCTGGTGTATTTAGGCTCAAGGTTGTGGGTTGAGAATCTGCCTTCTTCTCAGGCATCTTGTCATCATTACCATTAGCCTCCAATGGTATGGGCTCCTTCTGGATAGTCTTGGGGTAGAAACGAGCAAGATGTCCATGCTTATGACAAATCCATTTCGGTGATCGCTTCATAGTCTACTTGTTGGATCCAGCTTAAATTCCCCATATCTATTTCTATTTCATCTGGCAGCGGGTAATTAAGATCCATCTCAACATAGATCCGAGAATAAATGGTTGAAGCTCCCATCACTATATCTCTAGCTACTCCCAGATAGCGTCCCAAGAAATTGCCCAATCTCTCAAAGACCAGTTCACACCAATATTCCATTGGTAAAGCATATAATCGAACCCAAACAGCCAATACAGTGGATTTCATTCGTGGATCAAATCCTAGCTTCCAAGGCTGCACAAAAAGACTTGCTGCTCCATAGCTTCTTTTCCCTGATTCAAAAGCTTTGTCCATGTCTGCTCTTGAAGAGAAACTCACTATATAGTATCCATTGCTGATGAGGAATATTGAAATATCCCCTAAAGGCTCACAATTCTTTCAAACCAGGAGGTCATAAACCCTAGAGACGCTCTCATGCCAATAAATTTATAGATTAGATCATGGTTAATCCTGTACAAAAATGTTTTCAGCCACCAGACTTTGTTCAATAACAAGCTTGGGACGGTGGACGGTCTGAGGAAGACAGCGATTAAATCTGAACTGGAAACCTTTATCCATTGGCTTCTTGACGACAGCAACAGAGAAAGATTTTAAAGCATCACTTCTCAAAGATCCATCCTCAGCTTCTTGTCTCTCCATCACAGTGTTTGCAAAGGACCGCTTGGGAGAAGGGGGCAGAGGGAGGGCCCTCACATGCAGCCATGGGTAGGTAGAGCACATTTTCAAACCCTACTTAGAGCATTGTGGCAAAACCCTAGCAGAGAGTCTGAATCCTTTGAAACCCTAGCAAAGCCATTTTCGAATCCACTTCTCTTTCCTTCCAATCCATTAACCTCACGAATGTTCACCTCCAAATTGTTGCTGGATTCGAACTTAATTCTATTTATCCATTTCCAATTTGTAGTGTATCCAAAGGGGGGAAGGGAACCGGTTACCTCCAAGCATTTGGATTTAAAATCTTCAAACAACTAGAATATACCCAATATGGTCTATTTGTAAGCAAAACAAGTTGTTTAACCCATGATTAGCCACTCTGTATTTATGGTGTTCGAACCTAATTTCACCATCATGATTAAGTGTTTTGAGTGTATTGGCATTGTGACTTGACTAAGCAAGGAAGGAAAATTTGTGTACCCAAAAGCATTGAGGAAAGAAAAGTAGTTTAAGTATCCCAAAGCCGGCAATAGATATAATCTTAGTTCTCCAAATTTTGTTATAAACTATCTCTACATGCATGTTCACTATCAAGGATAAAGAAGAATGGTTGACCAGGCAATGTTGTTATGTGAATCCTTAGTGATCGAATACCACCTAATCTGTGAGGATGACCCTTCTGCTGCTAATTTGTTCATTCCTTGTTTTGTTTCCCATGGAAGGCAAGATTGGAAGATTTATTTTAAAATAAATAAATAAAATCACATTGAATTGAATTTTTTTTGGTAAGTAGTGTTTGTATTTACAACGGGTTTTAACAAGGATCCCAAAACCTGATTACATAAGCAATGGGCCTAGGGCATCAATCCCTTGAAACTGAACACCAAAACAGAAATCCCGCCCAGCGGTAACAGTAAGCATGAAACAATCCCTCTCGGCGGGAAACAAACAAATAAGAAAAAAAGTAGTTTTGGAGATCCCGCCCAGCGAGGAGTAGCCAAAAAACACCATCGAGAAGATCTCGCCCAGTAGGAAGCAAAGAAAAACCGTTACAATAAAATCTCGCCTCGCGGGAAGCAGTCAAAACCACCACAAACAGTCCCGCCTAGCGGGAAGCAACAGGGA
Source organism: Wollemia nobilis (assembly GCA_028583015.1). Lineage (NCBI taxonomy): Eukaryota > Viridiplantae > Streptophyta > Pinopsida > Araucariales > Araucariaceae > Wollemia > Wollemia nobilis. Next base: position 3,764,584 of record JAQPPZ010016361.1, read on the forward strand.
AATCCCGCCATCCGGGAAACCAGCAGAAAAGAAAGGATCCCGCCTCGCGGGAAAACCGGCGGATTTGGCGGATCCCGCCCTGTGGAGAAACCAGCCGCCCACCGGGAAAACATTCCGTTCAGCGAGAGCCATCCTGTAGGAAGCCGACAGCCCGCACAGAGAGGATCCAGCCCATCAGGAAGTGACCAAAGAGTTGTACCACAAGGAACCCGCCTCGGGAAAACAGAAGAGGATCCCAGCAGCAGGGACCAAGAATCCCGTCCAAGCACAGAGCCCACCGAGGATTCACAAGAAAAAGGGGGAAGCTGTCCAAACCCTAAACCGTCACCTCCACCGCACCGAGAAACACAGGGGACCAGATCCATGCGAATAACCTGCAAAAAACCCCAGGGGGAAGCCTGAGGGAAAAAGGGAAGGGATCCCCAACCAAACAGGGGTCCCTGGGAAGCACCGATCCGAAAAAACAACCAAGGAAACCCTAGCCGGTCGGGAGGGGCGCGAGATAGTGGAGAAGGATCTCCCCCCAGGAGATCATCTGCAAACAACCACTCCCCGGGAGGGATGACCTGGGTTGAGCCAGGGACTGGGCAGGAACCAGGAGCCATGGGAGGGGGAGCAGGGGAGGGACCAGAGCCCTCCACATTGAAATTGAATTTTAAGATTGAAGTTTAATTAAAAAAAAACCAATGGGTTTGGAGCAAGTGGTGGAGAGAATCCATTTTTGCACCTTAAACCATGCTTCTAATCCTATGAGAACCTTTACATTTGATCCTTTATGTAATAAGGGTGGTATCCATTTCAATCCAGTATAATCAATTAAAAATTTTGAAATCCTAATGTAAATAAGAAATAGCAAGAACACGACTAGTTGAATAAGTCCAAGGTTCAAGTGATATATGCATAATTGTCAAAATATTGTAAGACCATGGTAAAATTGTAGAAGCTAAACTCATTAAATAAGATCACTTTCAAGGTGGAGATCAGGGTTCAAATCTTGCATTCCATATATGCATAATTGTCAAAATATTGGGTTCAAATCTTGGAGTTATATATATAATTATCAAAATATTGTAATACCATGGTAACATAGTACAAGCAATTCCGAGCTTAAAAGAAAAAAATCAATCTCACATGAACTTTCATTTAATTATAAAAATAAAAATAAATGGAATCACAAGACAGAAGTTTCAGCCGTCTGCTTGTCCATCAGTTGAAACAAGCATAAGCAAAAGCTTGAACATAATCTGACAGCCATTACGCTTACCTCGCTTAATACAATTAAGTAGTTCATCCTGTTGTTGTGAAGAGAGAAAATTTCTGCAGAGCCAGAGCCCATTTATTTCTTTCACTTGCTCCCAAACTTTTTGTTTTTCTTGCATGCCAACCTGTCTCCGCAATTAGAAAATATCATTCATATCATGTTTATATTCGCATTGGAGATGAGATAAGATGAAGCCATCTCGTCCTGATCTTGCTCAATATCACCATACCTGGAAACCACTATTTTCACTGCCATTCTCATTGGCATTTGAGTGGGAGTCCTCGTCGCTGTCCGAGTCCCCAAATGCATTCCTCAGTGCTGCCCTAATTCTCTCTCTTTCATTCTCCTCGTTCTCATTCTCCATCTCTCTCCCACCGTCGGATCTCTCCTCTGCTCTGCATGAAAGATGATTCAAGAGAGAAGGGAGTCAATTGGAAATTTATATTGATTGTAATTTAATTTAATTTTTTTTTTAATCAGTTATATAAAATGGGTCTGGGCTATTTAAATTATATGTAATTTGGTCTACAGGTTGATTCAAGAGAGAAGGGAGTCAATTAGACATTTAAATTGACTGTAATTTAATTTAATTTTTTTTTTAAATCATGGGTCTGGGTTATTTAAATTATATGTAATTTGGTCTACAAGTTCCTAAGGGTTAGGTGGATTGATATTTGTCTATGATGTCTCACAGGTATTTACAAAAGAGACCTAGGTTCAAACCTTGAGGCATGTCTGTTTGCAAAGGTAGTAGTCTACTCTAAATCCTCAGAGTACGCCACACCGATGACAACAATCGATGGTCCTCTTCATGTCGGAATATAAAATACGATGTGGTACAGGCTTGTGGGGGCAGCCTCGGTGGTACATCGGGTTATAAAATATGAAGTGGTACAGGCTTGTGGGAGCAGCTCCTATGGTTTGTACTATCGGTGGTCCTCTTCACGCTAGGTTATAAAATACGAGGAGATGATATAGGCTTGTGGGGGCAGCCCTTGTGGTTTGTACCATGCAGTCAGTTACTAAAAATAAAATAGTGTGGATGTAACCAATTCTCCTATGAATTCAAAAAATAAATTAAAAGCAGCAGGGTGCAACACAACGGTTTGAGTTATGGCTCTTCCTTGAGAGGTCCAAGTTTCAAACCGTAGCGTGGGCGAGTGTGTGAGGGGGTCGGTGTGTGATGTCTTTGTGTTAAATTTCCTATTGATAAGTATAGCTCACCATGTACCTCAGTCATAGGAGTTTCTCACAATAACCAAACCAAAAAAATTAAAAATTAAAAACAATTGGTTTATAAAAAGAGGGAGATCCCCATGAGTGTGGTCTACCGTGTGATGTCTTTGTGTTAAATTTCCTATTGATAAGTATAGCTCACCATATACCTAAAAAGAGGGCTTATGTTAAGTGACAAGAGAATCATATGTTGTCAAAGTTTTATTTTTTATTAAATGTTGGTCAACTATAGAAGCTATCTAAAAAGTTGTATGAGAAAGGCAATATCTAACTTATTTAGTTGTAGGTGGTTTGAAAAGTTGTCATGGTTACCATGGAAGCACGGCGACAAGCATGTTAAACCATGTTTGTAATTTACAATTGTTGTTTTAGGTGGATTTGATGGAGCATCAATGGGATAAACTTTTGTTCATATTAGGGAACCATTAGTTTTCCCTTCTGTTGTTTAATAAAATGGCCTAGAGGTAGTTGAGAGTTGTCGTATTATTATAACATATAGAGTAAAAAAGCTCAAGACTTGATATGATAGTCTTACAAAGGTTGATTTAGCTTTGAAATTCAAGTTTTTTAGGTGTTATTATGACACCTATTGTAAGTGATATATGGGTAATGCATATCATTGTTGATTTGGATGATCTTGAATGGACTCAGGTTGATTGGTGATAGGAAAGAAGCATTAATATTGGGCTTGTTGGTGTTATATGTTTTAATACTTTCCAGAAATGAACAAAATTAATACATTATCCAAAAAATATCATAGATAAGTACACATGATATGAAGGTTATTCTTAAATAATAAAAAATCTTAATAAAAGAAATAATTTATATCACATTGATAACCAAGTGAATCGTCTCAAGGGGTATACATATCCAAATTACAAGTGGCCTTTAGTCAAGGTTAAAGAACTGACATTAAGGTTTAATATTGCAATATTGCATTAAACCCGCCTCTATAAGGTGTACAATGATCCATAGGACTATACAAATGAATACAATACAAAGCTTGGTTATGGCCACAAATCTTAGCTCCACATATTACAGTATCCCCCTATAAGATGAATGAGAGACATGGTGAGAGACACTTATCAGCCACCTTTCTTAAGGGATACTCTCCTACCTCAAGATGCTCCTACAATGGCATGAGTGGGACCTCAAGTTGCAATCAATGGGACATGCTTTTACTCATTCCAAGGCACCATTAATTCCTTTTTTTGTTATTTAATGTAATCGCCTAGAGGCAATTGAGAGTTGTAGCATCATTTCAACATGCAGACTAAATAAGCTTGAGACATATTACTTAACATGATAATCTTATGAAGGTTGATTTGGCTTTGAACTTTGAGGTTATTTAGGTGTCCATTAGACACCTATTATAGGTGACATATAGGTAATACATGTCATTATTGGCTTGGATACCCTTGAAAGGACTCCATATTGATTAGCGATAAGAAAAAAGCATTAAAATTGGGCTTATTGGTATCAAATTTCACAATACTTTCTAGAAATGAACAAAATTAATACATTACCCTAAAAAGATGTCACATATAAGTACTCATCATATGAAGGTTGTCCTCGGTTAGAAATAAAGGGGGTAACTAATCTTGATGAAAAGAAAAAATAAAAAAAAAACCCTATATGATCCAAAGAACTCTAACCAAAAAAATAGCATGGTTATTCAGGAACCATATATTTAACTGCAGTTGAATTCGAGCGATGGTTTCGGCGATCGAAGACCGAAACCCTGAGAAGCAGGTTTCGCAGGAGGAAGAAGCCCGCAACGCCACGACGACGACAGGGTTTGACTGGAGTGCAGCTAAAAATGGAGCCTCCCACAGCGACATTGAACGGGGGAAAAAACCTCCCGATAAATTGGGCGGACCAAAAAAATCTTACGCAGAATGTTTGCAACAAAATCCTAGACTGCCCCCTAGCGGATCGATGGATTTCATTATGCAAGGCAGTGATGTGTTGTGCCCTAAACACCTCATGGAAGATTATGCATCTCGCGATTCCTTCTCATTAGTGGGAAAGTTCGTAGGAGGGCGCCCAGACATGGATGCGATTCGGCGGTGGGCTACTTCGAAATGGAAAGTTATGGGAAATTTGGGTCTTTCGGCAATGACCAGAGGTTTTTTTATGATTCAGTTGAATACCCGGGAGGATGCAGAGCGTATTCTTTCCGGAGGTCCTTGGTTCTTCGGAAGACGAAGCCTGTTCCTCAAAAAATGGGAACCAAATTTTGACCCCGACTCTCAGAACATCAATTTCGCTCCCATTTGGGTCCGCCTCCCCAACCTCCCTGCACATTTTTTCTACGAGGATGCTCTCCGAGGTCTGGCTAGGGCTTTTGGAGATTTGGTAGCTATTGACCTAGCTACCCATGTTAGAACGTGCCTAACCCAGGCCCGCATCTGTGTAAATGTGAATCTGGAATCGCAACTTCCAGATCACCTCAATCTTATATACGAGGATTTCAGGCGAAGGCAGTCGTTGATCTTCGAAAACAAACCTACTTTTTGTCCATATTGTCAGTCGCAGGGGCACCTCCCTTCTCAATGCCCTAAGCGCAGAAACCCTAATGAAGATTCCCAGCCAAGTGGGCGTCCGCAGCTAAGAACCAGTCAGAAGGAAACTAGCAGTCAATGGCAAGCCAGGAGGAATGCGCAGTAGAACCAGCCGCTTCAAGATCAAGCTCAAGCTCTCCAAAAGGCAAGTTCCTCTTTCACCACTGCTAATAAATTTGATTTACTTAAAGATTCTGGAACCAATGAGGTCTTTGAACAAGGTGAAATTCCTGTCCCTCCATCCCCAAAACATATCAATTCCCCTCCGGGGCCCCCTGACCCCATGCCCATTCAGAATATTCCATGTTCCCCCCTTCAGGAGCAGATCCCCAAGTCCAACAATGTCCCCTAGAGCCCATCACAAAAACCCCTCCGGTCATCGTTATCCACAGCCCTGTACCCACCCCTTGAAGAGTCTGGCTTTTCGACTTCCCTATCCTCCTCTATCGATGTCAATTTTGATAGCGATCAGGCCGCCCCAGAATCCCCTGACCATCGAAGTCCCAAACAAACTCGTAGCTTCAGAAGGTCCCAAATGGATGTGGGAGCAGACAGAAAGAAAGGTAGGCCTTTCGATGCTGAACGTCGAAATCGGGACACAGTCGAGGATATAGCAAATGGTACGCAGAGAACCCTGTTCCAAGAAAATGTCAGTTCTATCAAGGATGAAAACCAAAGACCCAAACCCCCTGCACAACAAGGCAAAGGGGGCAAGAAAACCTCCAAAAGTTCCAAATGAAAGTCCTCTCCTGGAATGCGAGAGGACTGAATGGGGCAGCCAAGCAGAGATTGGCTGCAGCCATGCGGAGAGATTACAACCCCACAATTTTTCTCATTCAAGAAACTAAATTGGACAATCAACTTTCGCCTAGGATAGCCAAAATCATCTGGAAAAATTGTGATTTTGTCTACTCCCCAGCTTTTGGCACTGCAGGTGGGCTCTTGTGCCTTTGGAACCCATCCGTAGTCGAGGGTAGATTTATTTTTGGTCATGACAGGTTGTCTAATATCCTGTTTCACGACCTCAGCTCCCAGACTTCTTGGATTATGTCCAACATCTATGCTCCCAATACTGCTCGGGAAGAACGATGTTGTGGAACACCCTCACCCAGATGAGACAGGCCTTTGCCAATATTCCATGGGTTCTAGCAAGGGATTTTAACTCCCCTCTTCAATTCTATGACAAGAAGGGAGGAAATGCAGTTACTAACAGGGATATAAAGGACTTGAGACAGTTTGTTGACAGTAATGCCCTTATGGATGTTCCGATTCAAGGCCTCAGGTTCACTTGGAGTAACAGACGGATGGGAAACAATCTTATCCAAGAGCACCTTGATCGGGTGTTGCTCTCCCAAGAAGCCCTCCCCCTCTTCGGTGATGCCAGTCTGCAGGCTCTCCCGAAGATTGGGTCTGATCACAGCCCGCTCCTCTTCGAGACTGGTAGCAAGCCTCAGTTCAAGACCCCTTTTCGGTTTGAATCCATGTGGACTCACCACCCGGATCTCAGAAATCGAATAGCAGAATGGTGGCAGGTAAGCTTTCCAGGGACAGCCTCTAACCAGTTTATGCAGAAACTCAGATGGGTCAAAGAGAATCTCAAAGTCTGGAATAGAGAAACCTTCCAAAACATCTTTGAAACCAAGCGGAACATCAAAACCAGATTAGGGCAAATTGAGGATAGTTTTCAAAGAGGCTAGGGTGATGACAGTCTCAGAAGTGAAGAGAGGATATTGCTCTCTGAATACCACAACACCCTGAGTAAGGAAGAAACCTTTTGGCACCAAAAGTCGAGACAACTCTGGCTCAGGGAAGGAGACTCCAACTCCAAGTTTTTTCACATATCCACTCTAAGGCGCAGGGGCTGTAACAGGATTAAAAGCCTTACTAAGCAGGATGGGACCCTTATCTCTAATATCCACCACATCAGGGATGAAGTCGTCAGCCACTTTAAAGACCTCCTTGCCTCCCCCCACTTCCTCCCCCATGGCCATGGATTCCCTGCTTGAGAACATTTCCAATACCATTCCCGATGAAACCAATGAGTTCCTCCTCAGCCCCCTATCCCACAAAGAAATCCACCAAGCCCTCTTCTCAATGCAACCTGACAAAGCTCCCGGACCCGATGGCTTTTCCCCAAGGTTCTTCCAAACCTTTTGGGACATTGTGGGACCTGACCTATGCCTGGCCATCTCTGACATGCAGAATTCCAGATCCATTCCCAGAGACATTAATTCCACTTTCCTGGTCCTCATCCCCAAGGGGTCCAATTCCCAGTCTCTGTCTGATTATCGGCCCATCAGTCTCTGCAATGTAATCTACAAAGTTTTGTCCAAAGCCCTGGCCAATAGATTCACTGGGATCCTTCCTACCATCATTGACCACTGCCAGGAAGTACTGTCAAAGGCAGAAACATCTTGGACGGGGTTATCACCATCCACGAGCTGATCCACTCTGCCTACAATGCTAACTCTGCTTCCTTCTTTTTGAAACTTGATATGAATAAGGCCTTTGACCGAGTGAATCGAGAATTTCTGTTCAAAATCCTCCTCAAATTTGGTTTCCATGAATCTTGGGTAAATCTGATTTCTAATTGTGTCTCTTCTTCTTGGTTCTCGGTCCTGGTGAATGGGTCCGTTGCCGGATATTTTCCTAGCACCAAGGGGCTAAGACAGGGGGACCCTCTTTCCCCCATCCTCTTTATCATCCTGGCGGAGAGTCTCAGCATAACCATTAAGAATGCTTGTCACAGAAACTTGATTTCTGGTATCAAGGCAGCCTCAGGTTTAAATCCCATCACCCACCAACAATTTGTGGATGACACCTTGCTGACAACTAAAGCTTCAGTCTCTAAAGCCAAAAACATCAAGGGTATTCTCAATCTGTATGAGGAAGCAGTTGGGCAAAAGATCAACTACACCAAAAGTAAGCTTCATTTCATCAGCACCCCTGCTAGACGACAGGCCAAGATTGCGAGCATATTGGGGTGCTCCATTGCTGATTTTCCAACATCTTATCTGGGCCTACCCATGTTCAAGGGGAGGCCTCAACAAAAAATGTGGAACAATGTCATTGACAAGATTCATAAGAAGTTGGCAGGATGGAAGGGGGCCCTACTCTCCAGTGCAGGCAAAGCGACTTTGGTCAAGTCGGTCCTACAGAGCATCCCCACCTACTTTTTGTCAGTGTTCAAAATCCCTGCTGCGGTAGGAGAAGCTATTGAAAAACTCCAAAAATAGTTCCTGTGGTCGGGTAATGCTAATCACAAGAAGTTTCACTTAGTAGCCTGGAACAAAGTCTGCTCTCCTAAAGACATGGGAGGTCTGGGATTGCGACGTATAACCATCACAAATCAAGCCCTCCTGGCTAAGCAGGCTTGGAAGGTGGTTACAAATGCTAAAATAGAGTGGGTGACCATTGTCAAAAGGAAATACCTGCAACAACACTCATTCCTTGAAACAGAGACCCCTTGCTATGGGTCCCACTTTTGGAAATCCATCAGCCACACTAAGCAGCTGGTTCAACAGGGATCTTGGTGGCAACTAGGAGATGGTAAGACCATCAATTTTTGGGAAGATGCGTGGGCCAAAAAAGAACCACTCATCAGTGATCCCAACTTAGCCCCCATTAAGCACCTCATCGATAGGAAGTATGGAGCTCATGTTGTCGATTTCATCACTTCTGACCAAGGATCCCATGGTTGGAAAAAGGTTCAATTTAGAATTAAGAATGATGTGATTAACAAAGGCCTCGCCACTCTCATGGACATCTTCAAAGCTAACTTCATACCCCAGACCCTGAAGGAGGATGAACGTTGTTGGAAGGGGTCGAGTGATGGGGAATTCACGGTCAAAACTGCTGCCCAGATGTTAGAAAACACTTTTATTGGCACCAAGAAAGATGACAGCCAGACTCTAGCCAAGAGTGTGTGGCTCAAGCTGTTGATCCCAAAAGTGGCACATTTTTTTTGGCTTGCTGCTCATAACAAAATTTTGACCACTGACAACTTGATTCGTAGAGGAATTATAGTCCCCAATAGGTGCTACCTCTGTACTAAAGCTTGGGAATCCACACAACATCTCCTCCTGGACTGCCCCTTTGCCGATAATGTGTTATCCATTTTGATCAACAAATTCCAGGTCTTTTGGACCCGACCCAAGACTGTTGTTGAAATGTTCATTCAATGGCCAGGAATTTTCAAAAACTCTAGACTTCGATTCCTATGGAGTTCCATGCTTCACCATGCGGTCTGGAAAATTTGGTTGGAACGTAATAACCGCATATTCAAAGAGGATACCAAGAATCCGGAAGATGTTGTCAACAGAGCACTATCCCTAGCTATCAAAAATAGTAGTCTGATTTCGTGCGAAGAGGTTCCCAACTATGGGTTGGAATCCCTTCTTTTTGCTTCCCTTAAGATTCCCACAGACTGTAGCAGAATCCAGAAGACTGGTAACTCCCGAACCCTGGCTAAATGGACCCCTCCCCCGTAGGGATGGCTCAAAGTCAACTTTGATGGTGCTTCAAAGGGAAATCCAGGGAGAGCTGGGGCAGGAGGTGTCATCAGAGACCACACAGGAAGCATAATCAAAGCATTCTCAAAAAATTTGGGGACCCAAACCAATAATTATGCAGAAGCTAGAGCCCTATGGAGGAGCATCGTGGAAAGTAGAACCTTTCCCAAGCCAATCATCTTTGAAGGTGACTCATCTGTGATTATTGGCCACATTACCAACAACAGCTCAGGGGGGAAGAACATTCAGAATATAATTCAGGAGTGCCAATTACTCCTCAACAACAACCCCCAAAGTCAGATCAACCATGTTCTCAGGGAAGCCAACAAAGTGGCTGACATTCTCGCTAACAAAGTTGTTAATCAGTCAAACTTGATCGTCTGGGAAGAAGATTTCCCTCAAGAAGTTATCTCCCAAGCGAATCAGGATGTGGAAAGTTGACTCTCTGTTAATCAGGATGACGCTGCTCGACAGAAAAAGAACAAGAAATCCCAGTAACCTGAGAGGATGTCGGATAGACAGGTGGACTATCTGGTGTATGTCCTTCAGCTGTATCTTTTTGTTTTGTGTCCCTTATCTTAAGGGTTGTCTTTCGAATATAAGATATGTTGTATGTGGTGGAATTGTATTTGGTAAGCTGGTTTTTGGTTGTTGCCAATGGAGGCCTCGGGTGTCTCATTTTGCTACTGATGTAATAGGGACGGGACCCTTCAACCCGTAAAGCAATAAAATATTTTTTACCTACCAAAAAAAATGAAGGTTGTCCTTGAATAACAAATAACCTCACTAAAATAAATAATTTGTATCACATTAATAACCAAATGAATGGTATCGAGGGTTATAAATAAATAAATTATAGGTGACCTTAGGTCAAGGTTAAAGACCTAACCCTAATCCGTGTGCGTAGAGCAGTTGGCAAATGCCTTGGGTGCTGGTTGTGGCCGACCCAGGTTCCATTCCCACTGCCTCCACCCTGCTGGATATGTAGGCATAGTTGGCAAATGTCCTGTGTGCTGGTAGAGGCCGACAAGGCTCCATTTTATCTATGCCCAACCTGTGGATATATTAATAATTCAACCCCCTTGTGACTGATGCCATGTGGTATACTCGGATGGGACAACTTCGGTTGGCCATAGAGCTAGGTTCTTGGGGCTTCTAAACTACCCAATTTTTATCCGCTTGTTGTGGTGCAGTGGTAAATGCCCTGGGTGCTGGTAGAGGCCGACCCAGGTTCCATTCCCCTTGTCTCCATCCTGCAGATATATGGTATAGTTAGGAATGTCCTATGTCTTGGTAGAGGCCGACAAGGCTCCATTCCTCCTATGCCCAACCTGTTGAAAGTGGCACCTCGAAAGGGGTGTTTTCCACTATAAATTAGTTTTTTTTAAATTAAATTAAAGTTGAAGAAAGTAGAGAGGGGAGGGCTCTGGTCCCTCCCCTGCTCCCCCTCCCCTGGCTCCTAGTTCCTGCCCAGTCCCTGGCTCAACCCAGGTCATCCCTCCCTGGGAGTGGTTGTAGCAGATGATCTCCTTGGGGGAGATCCTTCTCCACTTTCTGTGCCCCTCCCAGCCGGCTAGGGTTTCCTTGGTTGATTTTTTGGCCTGGTGCTTCCCAGGGATCCCTATTTGTTTGGGGATCCCTTCCCTTTTTTCCCTCAGGCTTCCCCCTGGGGTTTTTTGTAGGTTATTCATGTGGATTCGGTCCCCTGCATTTCTCTGGGTGGTGGGGGTGATGGTTTAGGGTTTGGACAGCTTCCTAGGGTCTCCCTTGAGGTCCTCACAGCTTTGGGGGTGGTCTGGGGGGGCCTCTTTCCCCCTTTGCTTGTGAATCCTCTGCGGGATCCTGTGGCTGTTGTTCTTCCCGCTTGGAGGCTCTTCGTGCTGGTTCTGCTCCTTGGTGGACACCCTGGGCATCTGGTTTGGCCTTGGGGGGGCTTTTCTCTGCCTGGGCTGTTCCCATTCCCAGTCCTAGTTCCCTGAAGCTGCTTCTGTGCTTAGACGGGATTCTTGGTCCCTGCTGCTGGGTTTCTTTGGTTTCTGTTGCATGTTTCATTCTTGGGGGGGTCTGATCTATGCACGCAGACCATAGATCCCACATGTTTGGCTCCTAGGGATCCCATATCTATGACTGTTTACCTCTTCCCGCTCGGGATTCCCAGTCCCTGGATCCCTGGTCCCTTAACCTACTTTTTTCCTGCTATTTTCCCGGAGCGGGACTTGCGTGGTGGAGTTTTCTGGTTGCTTCCCACTGGGCTATTCCTCCTCCTTGCTGGCTTTCGGCTTCCTGCAGGGCGGGATCCCCCTGTCTCTGGGCGGGATCCGCCAAATCCGTTGGTGTTCCCGCAGGGCGGGATCCCCCTGTCTCTGGGTGGGATCCACCATTTTCGCTGGTGTTTCCCGCTAGGCGGGATGTTTTCCCACTGGTAGGGATGGTGTTTCCTCAGGGTAGGATTCGCCTTTTTCGTTGGTTTTCCTGCTGGGCGGGCTTTTCTCTTTTTTGCTGATTTCTTGAACGGCGGGATTCTCCTAGTGGAGGTTTTTTGAAGGTTTCCACTGGGCGGGATCTTCACTGAGATGGGTTTCTGATGCTTCTCGCTAGGCGGGACTCTCTCTTTGGTGGTTTTTGAATGCTTCCCACGTGGTGGGATTTTATTGTAACGGTTTTTCACTCCTTCCTGCTGGGCGGGATCTACTCGATGGTGGTTTTCGGCTACTCCTCGCTGGGCGGGATCTCCAAAACTACTTTCTTTCATATCTGGTTGTTTCCCGCTTGGAGGGATTGTTTCATGCTTTCTATTCTCGTTGGGCGGGATTTCTATTTTGGTTTTCAGTTTCAAGGGATTGATGCCCTAGGCCCATAACTTTATTGTAATGGCTTTTTCTTGGCATGTTTTTTGCCATCGCTTATGTAATTAGGTTTTGGGATCCTTTTTAAAACCCGTTGTAAATACAATCACTACTTACCAAAAAAAAAAAAAGACCTAACCCTAAGGTTTTATTATTGTAATATTTCATCAAGCCCACATTTATAAGGTGTACAATGGCCAATATAAATATAAAAATGAATGTAGTATAAATGGCAATCATGGCGTCAAAGCTTAACACCACATATTACAACATACTCCTTAAAATAAATGAGAGACATGGAGAGAACACTTATTAGTCACCCCCTTTAAGGGATACTCTCCTACCCCAAGGTTATATAATCTCACAAGTGACACCTGAAGCATGACTTTGGTCAGGATATCTCATGTCTAATTTGTTGAAGGTACATAGACTAAATCAACCATTCCCTATACATAAAGCCATCAAACATAATACATATAAACCTTCATGTGCTTTGTTGCTAACAAACTTGATGGAACTCTGATTATCACAGTGAAGGTTCACAACAAATGTTTGAGAGAGATCCAACTATTTCAAAATAATGAGCATCTATCAAAGGTATTTGATGGCCTCATTGGAAGCACAATACTTAACTTTCATAAAAGACTAGGATATCATAAACTATTATCTACAACACAAAAAAATTGACCTAGAACCAAGATAGAAGATAAAATTGATGATCTAATGCCACTAGTCTGGATCACTTTCCCAACTCACATTAAAAAGTTTTGTCAACATGGGAGGTACCCCAACGAAATAGTGAATACTCATTTGATATATACCAAAGGATCCACTTGGTAGTTTTCCAATGACTCTCATGGGGTGCCTACATATATCTAAAACAATAACTTATAATGAATACAATGTTCGACCATGTGGGTAAGATAGACAAATCCCTTGACAAATGATCAATACAGGGTGGAATCCACGAATGGAGTAGAATAATATGCTTGAAGCTTCAAGCCAAAAGAAAAAGAGTTTAAATGGGTTTAAATTTCTCCATTTGAAATTGTTATAGAAGATTCAAGACATACGTGGACTAAGAATTGGTGATCTCATAGGTTGACTAGTAATCCTCAAGAAATAATAGAGGCCCAAATCAGTCATTTCAAAAGAGTCATGATGCCATGACTTTATTTACTTAATCAATAATGTTGAGCTTCCTATGATGAGAACACATCAACATGCAACACAATCACCAAAATGTGACCATCCTAATATTTGGTGTAGGCATCATGCTCTGCCTCACACTACCTAAAGTATCAATTGAGGAAGAATGAAAGTATCCTCTCATACAAAGTATAAGGAGCTTACTTAAGCCCATACAATGATTTCTTAAGATGACAAACCGAGTGGGCCCATCTAACTCAAAACTAGGTGGCTTCCACATGTAGATATCCTCTTGAAGCTACCCATGAATAAAAACACTCATGTCAATCTAATGTATGTCCCACAAATAGAAATCAACAATAAAGAGAATCATTGAAACAAAATTCATCCATGCAACAAGATAAAATGTATCTGAATAATTAATTCCATCCTCCTAAGAGAACCCCTTAGCAATAAGGCATACCATGTTATTTTTTATTTAACCATCAAATGTCTACTTGCTTTTAGAGACCAATTTACAACCAACAATGTTCTTACCTTTAGGTGGAGGAACAAGCTCCATATTTTAATTATTCATCAATGATTCATATTCTATTAGTATGGCATCTTCCCACCCCAAGTAGTCCTTAGCTTGATAGTAAATGAGAGGATCTACACAATCATCAACCTTCATTATAAAGGATTAAGAAGGGGCCTTCCAGTGATGCTCCTTAGAAAGAATGGGTTGAGTGGTATAGTACCTAGGAATAGGTATCTAGAGATATGATATTGTATTGCATATGGGTATTATGTATAATTGGCATGGGCCATATATAACTCAAGGTTTATTGTATTGGGATATTATATTGTAAAATGAGTGGGAGAAGAGTTAATGAGTCAGTTAGGGTTAGGGTTATGTCCTCTTCAAATAGAATTAGGTGTTGAGCATATAAAGAATGTAATTGTGAGGAATAGTTGATCATATCAAATATTCTCTATAATCATCTTTGCCCATGGAGTGGCCTTCGTATCCTAGGAAATCTTATGGAGGTATTCCTTTCTTAAGGAGTATTATTGTCATTGTCCCATATTAAGGGTATTATTTATTTTTGTCTCTTTTGTATTAGGTTTTGTGGGTGATTTATTTAATATTCCAATATACTTATGGATGAGTTATTTTTATGAGGATAAAGGTTTTTGTCAAGTGGTTCATATCCTAGGTATGGTGCCTAGAGATAGGTATTTATGGTATGACATTGTATTTAATATGAATGTTATGGATAGTTGGCGTGAGTCACACATAACCCAAGGTTTGTAGTATTGGGATATTATTTTATAATAATGAGTTAAGTAAAGGTTAAGGATTTGGGTTATAATATAATATCCCAATACTATAAACCTTGGGTTATGTGTGACTCATGCCAACTATCCAAAAAATGCTTAAATAAGAGAAAGAGAAGAAAAATAAGGAAGACGGTGAGAATGAATAAACAACCATGTCTTTGAGTTCCAAAGAACAAGATAAGCATTAAAAACACTTATTTCCGTATAAAGAATTTAGTTTACATATTAATGGATTGATTTAGAAATAAAAGGTTAATATTTCCATAAGCCCTAACAATATGTATAGTTTCTTTTTTATTTATTTGGCTAAGAGGTTGCATGTTTAAGCAGAGAATATAAAGAACATACAATATCAAGATTTGAAGTTCACTGTGGATAAATATGTTTCATATTAAATTTTTTTATAACATAGTTATGAATATTATTCTTGGTTATCCTTAGGTGGGCTTATTAAGTATTGTTACATTAATGGACATAAAAGTAATTTATGAAGCCATGATATAGAGAAAAAAGATAACATTGCATGATATTTCTCATCCTAAGGAGCAAGAATCTAGGGGGAATAAAGAAGAAGTTATTATAGTGGAAATATAAAAGAACCAAAAAAGAATCAGGAATAAGCAAAAATAGACTCCAAGGAAGAAGCAGAAGAAAAGTCTAAGGAAGCACAACTAGAAGAGCACAAGGAAGAACCAAAATAAGGGCATAAGAAAGGAAAACATAAGAGGCAAAATAAGAGCATATTAAATAAGAGCATGAATCAAAGGAGGGCCATACAAAATATATTAAAACAAATGAACATAAGGTTGAAGAGTCAAAGAAGGAAGAACCTCTAGATAAAATTATAGCATATTGCCATCCACACCACCATGAGAGGCAACAATCCTGGAGGCATGGTATGGAATATCAAAAGAAATATTATGGATCTATGTGAAATTAGAAAGTTATCAAGCATAGCAACAAATGGAAGAAAAAGTATTGATTATGAATATCAAAATGGCATAGCAAACCCATGAAATAAAAGGAGTGCTCATGGATATCATAGTGGTACAACAAAAGCAGAGCATCATAAACTACTATCACTACTTAAGATTTCACTTGGATGTACAAATGATCAATATTGGTATCAAGTATCAACAATGATTAGATCATATTATTTGGTTTCATCTCATATTTTGAGGATAAAATATTGCTAAGGGGGCCTGGTGCATAGGTATAGGTATTTAGGGGTATGATATTCTATATAATATGGTATAGTTGGCATGGGCCACACATAATAAGGTTTATTATATTAGGATATTGTATTGTAATAATGATTTACATAAGATTTAAAGAGTTGACTATGGTTATATTTATATAACCCTCCCAAAGTAGCATTAGATAATAAATATATAAATAAGGGATCTTGCAATTCTAAGTATAACTAGACATATCAAATATTCCTTTTACTTGTTTTTACCATGGAGTGTCCCTCTCGTCTTGGGAGATATTTTAAGATTATTCATTCCTCATAGAGTATTCTTAGTGTTTCCCTACTTTAAGGGTATTGTATATCTTTGTCTCTTTGTGTATTAGTATATTATGGATATTTTATATAATAGTTTAGAATATTAGTGGATGATATATGTTTATAAAATATTCTTAACATTGAGATTTCTAAAGGAGCTTCTTAGCCCACTTAGGCATTATACAATCAATAAAAGGTTCAAACACATCCTGCATAATGAAATTATTAGAGAAATCTAACATATGATCATTATCAATCTCCACATATAATACAATCACACAATGCACACAAGGATCAAGATCATAAGAAGTAAAGTCCATGACCAAAATAGTATTGATGGAGAATCAAATATAAAAATAACCATATCATTAGGATTCTTTATAGGAGTCACACTAATAGGTTGAGAGACTAAAACCATTGCAATGGATCCAACAAGAATCTTTATAGAATAAGAGAGAACAACAAGAAACTTTGAAGGAAGATAAGGATCCAAGGTTGGTAGAGAATCATCTATCAAAGGAACAAGGAGTGGACCAAAAGTAGTTGATAGAAGCAAATCATCAAAAATCACATCGCATTGAACAAGAATCCTTTCCTTGATTGGGCCATAAATATAATAATCCTTATAAATATACCCCACATGGATGCCATGATGATTATTTGCATCAAAATTGTATAATTTTACTTTGGAAATATGAGCCTATGCATCTAAACTAAAAATATGAAACTAGGAAACATCATGCTTGTCTCCTATCAATCTCTCAAGAGGTGTCATACTTTGGACTACTCTTGTTGAGATCTTGTTGATAATATATGTTGCCTAAGTCATTATTTATCTCTAGAACTTGGGATCCATCTACTTGGCATACAAAATATATATAATTATTTCCATAATAATCCTATTATTTTGTTCAAAAATCCCATTCTACTCAAGGGCATAGTAAAAAATCCTTTGGAAAGTAACATCACGAGATAGGAAATCATGAAAAGCATGGTTGTTAATATCACCTTTGCCACTATTCTAATGACTCTTGATCTTCATATCAAATTGGTTTCACTACTACTTGCTTGACCTTCATATGCAAGGTCTTCATTCTTTTGCCTTATACTTGGCATTTTGGACATTTTCACGCCTTGCTCATTTCTTCCCATACATGTACCATTATATCCCATTTTATTCATTATTTTTGAACCAATACCTTTTTTTGACTTTCAAAACATCCAAATTCTTCATCACCATTATGGACTTTGCCACAAAAACAAATCTCTTTATTATTATTTTGATCTCTGTCACCATCATTCAAATGCAATTTCCTATCATTTTCACAATGTCCTTCAACACAACTTGAATTATCATTATCATTGTCAACTTTGATAATATGGCCTTATCATGGCCATCACAACCACCACGTACAACTCTATTCTCATTAATAATATTTAAATCATTTATTTTACAAGCTACATCTTTCCTTTGAACAATATCACAATAACATGCATTAGAAATTATGGGCCTCAAATCGCTTATATCACAACTGATACTTGTCCTTTGAAGAAGATCACTTTTGTCACAACACACACTTTCCACTATAGGCTTTAAATCACCTGTATCACAATTAAAATATATCTTTTTTTAAGGTTGCTTGTGTCATAACAAACATTTATTATTATGGCTTTATACTTCAACCTTTCAACTATTTCCTTTTGCATTTT
Source organism: Wollemia nobilis (assembly GCA_028583015.1). Classification (NCBI taxonomy): domain Eukaryota; kingdom Viridiplantae; phylum Streptophyta; class Pinopsida; order Araucariales; family Araucariaceae; genus Wollemia; species Wollemia nobilis. The sequence continues at coordinate 3,782,691 of JAQPPZ010016361.1, forward strand.
GTACTTCACCTTAAGGACATGAAGAGTGATTAATGTCGTGTAAATTATATTTCCTACATCAATAGGTAATGTAAAAAAAGTTTTAGAGCAATTATCAACTTCTTAGAGAATAAGATATAAGTAGTCCTTAAGTGTTGAGAAGTCTCCATCAACTTATTTGAGAGTCGTTTGTAAGTACCCCATTAATTTTGTTGATACAAACTTTTAAGCATTTTTGATACATAACCTCAGTGTTAATAATTTTTCATTTTCATAAATATCTCTATCTTCTTGAAAATAGATATCTCTAGTTCACTCCTCTCCTCCTTCACTTATTTTTATGATCTATATTTTTGAATTTTTGCTTGTTTTTCTCCACTTGTAATATATTTTGGTGAGTCACATTTTTGAATGTTAGCTTGCTTTCTCTTTACCTTTTCCATTTGTTAAGTGATGTGAACACTTTAATTTTTAGCCTTTGGATAATGTTTAGGGTTCCTTATGTCTTCCAAAAATAGTCCCTTTTTATATATATCACCAATCTTCTGTATTGATCCTTTTAATATATATATATTTTTGATATATCTATCAATACATGGAAGAAGATAGTCCTCCCAATATACATGGCCATACATGAGAGAGACCTTAAGGTACATGAAATAAATTGATACATGGTACCAAGGTAGTACTAAAAATAATATGTTCTATCAATGACACTTGCTTAAAGAGAAATCCTCATACATGGGTGTAACTTCCCTATATACTAAGATTTTATTGATTTTAGGATTTATATCTAACGATAGTAATAAATGGGTAAATGATGGAGTGAAATAAAATATCACAAAAAAATCACGTCTATATCCTTTAAATCTTGAGTGTTTACAAATAGATTCAATTCTTATCTCAATTGAGTTGCTATAGCTAGATACCTACATTTATTTTTATAATAAGTTTGAATTCTTGATTTTCATTTTCTAGATCTTCTTCAATTTTTTTTGTAAATACAAATATTCCAAAATTCAACATCCTTCTTGATATTTCTTGTAGCAACCTTCACAATACTAAAACTCTACCTCTACTATCTATGCACTACATCTTAGTAGAGTAAAATTTCTCACTTTCCTAGATCGGGACTATTAGTTTTTTTCCTAAAGTATAAGTGCAACCGCAAGAACTATAATAAATGGTTTATATGAAAATACATTAATGTTATAAAATACAAAAAATATTACCAATGAAAAATATTTTAGTAAATCTTAATCATTAATTAATTTAGACAGTTAACATTTTCTTATCAATTTTTAGCTAAACTTACTACTTCCTCTAACCATGGAAAAAAGAAATTAACTTCATGTTCCTCTATTAAAACCCTTCTATTGGCTAGCCTACTTGCACATTTATTCTCTTTCCTTAACGTATGTGTAATTTTGATTTCTTTAAACTCTATATCAAGGTCCTGTATTTCCACAATGATCTCTCATATGTTCCATGGAGCCTTTGCTTTCCTCAAAATTGTATTTATTACTATTAGTGAATTGCCTTCCATCCATACTCTTATTTATTTGTTTATTTGTGGAAAACATCCCAAAAGGGATGCCACTTTCGGGTAAGACCCAAGGAGGCAGGGGTATCCATTCCGCCAAAAACGCCCAGGACTCGGACCTGGCCTACCACCTTTGACATACTCAAGGAGCAAACAAACACACAAAACCAATTTAAAAATAAGTAAATAAATAAGTAAAAAACAACAAAAATAATAAAATAAAATAAAAAACATGCTCCTTGAGTGTGTCAAAAACAAAAGCACAACCAAACACACACAATAAGATAAAAGAAACCACAACACGAACCACATAGAAAAACACAAGAACCACATAACAAAACACAAACAAGACAAAAACAACAGAACACTACAAAGACATAACCCAAAAAAAACATGAAAAATAAACACAACCAAAACCTAAAATATAAAAAAAAATAATAAAAAATAAAATAAAAAACAACCAACAACAGACAATAAACAAAAACAAAAAACATAGAAAACACTCACACAAAAAAACATGAATTAACACAAACAAAGAGAAACACAAGAACAAGAACGACAAAAACACAAGAACAATAACAAAAAACATAAAAAAACACAAAAACACAAGAACAACAAAAAACAACACAAAGAACACAAAAACAAAACAAAACAAAAAAGCACACACACCTTAAAAAACTAAACAAAAAAGAAAAAAAGAAAAAAAAAATGAACATAACAATGACCTATCTAGACCAGAAGACTATTAAGGCAAGAAACAACAAAGGAAACAAAAGAAAGAAAAGAGTGAGCTAGGGAACTAAAAAACCTGAATGAACCAAAGAGAAGCAAAAAAAAGCAAGAAGAAACTAGGTACCTTTAGAACTGGAGCCATCCAAAGAAATGATAGAAAGAAGAGCTTCCCTAATTTGTGAAGCCCACCATCTAGGAGGGTGGCCATAACAAGTAAGATCACCTTTGTCCAAAGCCCAATTAGCTAAAGCATCAACACTCTTGTTTTGATCTTTGACCACATGATTGTAATCAACTTTCAAAAATCCCATCTGGATTAATTGAATCTTCTCAATAATTCTTTTTATTCTCCAATCAACCTTATGATTCTTGGAAGGAGTCTTCAAAATATTAATCATAAGTTGAGAGTCGGACTCAACTAACACCTTTTCCCATCCAACCTTAGTAGCCTCCTGAAGGCCTCTGAGGATACCATACCCCTCAACAAGGTTATTGGAAAGAATACCCAAATTCTCAGCAAAAGTAAAAACCAGGGAGCCATCTCGAAAGTCTACCAATTCCTCCCACACTAGCTTTTCCGGGGTTCCCTCTAGAGGCTCCATCAGTATTGACTTTTCCAAAATCCTTAGGAGGAGGTTGCCAATTTCTTGTCCTATCCATCTTACTAATACTCACATTCCCTTTAAGTTGGTTGCCCTTAGAATATTTAATCTTCAATATTTGCATCACTTGATCCCATCTTTGGTGGGAGTTTTGGGGGTGATTAAGGAGTTGATGGACTGATTCAACTAAGTTGGCTATGGTCTTTTGCCAAATATAGTGAATATCCTTCCTATCTTGATTAAAAATTCGGTTGTTCCTTTCAATCCAAATATTCCAAAGAAGAATGGTAGAACCCATCCAAACTAATTGCCTAATAAAATGATCAACACCCTCTTGATTAGGCCAATCCCTCCAAAGTTGTTCAAAAGTAAAAAAATTGGACCATTGTAAGCCAAGTAAAGTGGCCATTCTCCTCCATAGCTCAGAGGCTAAAGTACACTCAATAAAAATATGGTTGAGAGTTTCTACATTCTCTTCACACATCTCACATCTAAAAGGGCCATGAAAACCATGCTTCATAAGTTGCTCACCAATAAGCACCCTACGATGCAATAAAAGCCAATTAAAGAACCTCACCTTAGGCAAGAGCTTTTGAGCCCACAATTGAGAAAATATGTTAGAAGAATGGTTGGGATTATTATGGCATAAGGTCAAATAACCTTGAGCAACTGAATACTCACCCTTAGTAGTGTTGTTCCATCCAAAACAATCTTTTTCATGGGACCAAGAGAGAGATCTCATATGAAGGATGCCTTGGATATCTTGTCTTTGCCTTTCTGGGATTTGAATAGGCCAGTCCTCAATAGGGATCCAATATCTACCAACCTTTGAATTACCAGTATGGTACCGACAGTAATTAGCCACCTTTATCCAATTAGCTCGGTGAAGCTCCTCCATCCAAGGCCTCCAATCGAGAAACTGAGTTATCAAAGGCTTGTGACCATCCCAAGAATCTATCCAAAAATTTGCTTGTTGACCATTATGAATGATCCAAAATAAATTTTTCTTTATCAAATCCTCACCAGTCTTAAGAACTGCTAAAATGGGAGAACCTTTGGTAGGAAGTTGATAGCGAACAAGGTCTTCAAGACTTTTGTTCTCAGCATATTTAGCACGAAGATTATTGGCCCAAAGAGCATTGGGGTTATGCAACATCCTCCAATATAATTTAGCAGCTAAAGCTTTGTTGTTATTAATAGAAGACCGGAATCCTAACCCCCCTTTATTCTTAGGAAGACATAAAGTGTCCCATTTCACCAAGGCCCATTTTATTTTCTCCTTAGTACCACTCCAAAGGAAACGATGACTCGTTTGATCCAGTTCTCGAAGAACAACCTTTGGAATATTCAACACGGAAGATACATAAATAGGAATAGCTTGAAGGACTGATTTTACCAAGGTGATTCTACCCCAGAAGAAAGCCACCTGTTGGTCCACTTTCCAATTTTCTTCTTGACTTTGTCCAACAACCAATTCCAATATTTATTTTTCTGCCTTTGAATATTTATGGGAATACCTAAATAAGTGATTGGAAGGGAGGTCTTCTTATATCTTAATTTATCCAAGACCATGGATTCCTGTCTAGCATAGCAGTGAAAGAAAATAACTTTAGATTTGTCTTCATTGATCAACTGCCCAGTAGCCTTAGAAAAACAGCTAATGATTTGCTTAATATTAGAAGCTTCCTTAATCGTAGCTTTACCTAAAAGAGTAGAGTCATCCACAAATTGAAGATGAGAGATAGGTCTAGCTCCATGAGCAATGGTAACTCCCTCAAGGGTTTTGTTTTCCCTCTTTTTGGTTATAGTCCTACCCAAGCATTCAACAAGAATGATGAATAAATAAGGGGATAGCGGGTCACCTTGCCTAATACCTCTGGAAGCTGGGAACGACCGAGAAGGCCTGCCATTGATAAGAACTAAGTAGGAAACTGAAGAGATACATCCCATAATCCAATCCATCCAATCCTTAGAGAAACCAAATTGCCTCAAAACTTTGATAAGGAAGTGCCAATCCACTCTATCATAAGCTTTGGATAAGTCTAACCGAATGAACATGGAAGGAGATTTTTGCATATCCATGGAATGGATGGCTTCCTGAGCAAGAACTATCTCATCTACTATTTGACGCCCTTCCACATAACCCCCTTGCTCTAGGGAAATAATCTTATGCAAAAGAGGCTTCAACCTTTCTGCCATGATTTTAGTAATGATTTTGAGAAGAACATTACATAAAGCAATAGGTCTAAAAGCTGAGATATGATCAACCTCTTGAGCTTTTGGAACAAGAGTAATATAAGTTTTATTGATAACCTTCAAAATTTCTTTGGCTTTCCTGGCTTCTTCCACCACCTCTAATAAATCAACATGAAGGATATCCCGGAACTCTTGGTAGAACTCAATGGGAAAACCATCGAGACCCGGGGTTTTCCCTTTTTGCATTTTAAAACTACCTGTTGAAGCTCATTGATAGTAACAAGAGAAGTCAAAATAGAGTTCTCCTCATAAGTGATAAGAGAAGGGATTGCTTGAAGAACATTTTGTTGAGAAGTCGAGTCAAGAGGAGTAGCAACAAAAATATTGGAAAAGTAATCAACAACAATAGAGTTCATGCCATCCCAAGTATAAACAACATCTCCAGAATCTGATTTTAGGGAAGAAATAAAGTTGTGAGATCTTCGAGCTAGAAGATATTTGTGGAAGAAATTTGTGTTTCGATCTCCTTCTTTGAGCCATTGAATTCTAGATTTTTGCTTCCATAAGATTTCTTCTCTTTTTTCCCATTCCTCTAACTGAGTTGTGAGTTTAATTTCATCTGCACTTCTCTTCTCTGTGAGGCCATCTAAATGGATTTTCTTATTCAAATTTTCAAGATGAGCAATAACTTCATGTTTTTTTTATGAACATCCCCAAACTCTTTCTAGTTCCAAGTCTTGATTTTGGATTTAATGTATTGTAGTATTTTGGCAAAACAAAACATCTTAGTCCCATGCCTAGGTTTACCTTCCTTCCACCATTGTTGCACACGAGGTCTAAAGGAAATGTCTCTAAGCCACATTAATTGAAAATGAAAAGGAGAGAAACTCACATTGGTTTTCCACATTTCCACCATGACCGGCCAATGATCCGAACCAACATTATTAAGAGTCTTCACTTTAGGAATGTGACCATGGATTAAGAAATTTTTAGAGAGCAAAAACCTATCCAATCTCTCCATTATACAAGCTAAGCCTTGCCTTCTGTTAGACCAAGTCATAAGGCCATTATCTGGTTGGATGTCCACAAGATGGAGGTTTGCAATATATTCGCTCATGAGGTCAGTGCTTTTGTCCAAATTTCTATTTCCCCCCTTTTCTCATCCAGAGAGAGGATGGTATTGAAATCTCCTTCGATCAAGATCCAAGCTTCAAGAAAATGAGAGATAATATGAGTTATATCCTTCCACTGTCTTCTTTTTTCCTCCAAAGCAGTCGGAGCATAAACAATAATGTAGAGCATAATTTGGTTGGAATGTCTACTTTGAATAGCTATAGCCAACAGACCCCAACTGCCAACCATATGGTGAATAACTACCTCTTTTGGGTCCCAAAGACAAGCAATGCCACCAGAAGTCCCCTGGGAACTGAGGGAAACCACTTTTCCAACTGGCCAAATTTTATTGGCAATTGAGTCCATATCCTCCATTGACATCTTTGTTTCTTGAAGGAAAACAAGATGTGGATGATTTATCCGAATCATTCTTCTAATTTCATTTTGTTTTGAAAGACTCCCTTTGAGTCCTCTAATATTCCAAGTGATGATCTTCATTAATACCAGGGCTAAAAAAGTTGGGAAGGGCATTAATCTTACCTTCCTCTACAAGCTTTTCACCTTCTTTTACCATATGATATTGATTGGTCTTGCGACCTGCTTTTTGATTAGAATCCATCTTCAATTTTTTTTCCCTGTTTCTTGACTTATTCCAATTGAATCTGAGATGGCTTCTAACCTTGAAGAATGCTCGTACACAACCAAAATTTTACTAGAGGGTTCAACGGAGTCTATATTGGGACCTATATTATTTGAAGTTTTGACATTTAAAAGATTGTTTTTCTTGTGTAAATTTTCTTCCTTTTTTTTTGTTGAAAACCTTTGATTTGTTGGTTTGTCTCTGAGTTCTTCCCTTCATATTTAAATTGTGTTTCTAAGATTTATGTTTCCATTATTTCCTCTTCCTCACTTGGGACATCATTTGTGGAAAGGATTTCAAACATATTAGCAGATGACTTTGATTGATCCTTCATAACTAGTTTTTTCTGAGTGTTCTTCTTCTTAGGCATTTGGAAACCTATTGAGTTTATATCTTCTTTCTTTTGATCAAGAATTTTATTTGGGCAAGCACTGGCCAAATGACCATATTCATGGCAAATTCTACAACGAAAAGGAATGTTCTCATAGTCCACTACTTGCTCCCAAGTGTCTTCCCCAAATTGTAATGTGATATTTTTAGGTAGGGGTTTGTCAAAATCCATTAAAACACAAATCCGAGCATAAATAATATGTTCAAAATTTTGAGTACAATCAACAGTCATCATAAAAGTTCCTAAAGAGTTTCCAATTGAAGAAAAAATAGTAGGATTCCAAAATTCAATAGGGAGGCCAAAGAGTCTAACCCACACGGGAGCTATAGAAGGCATCTCTTCTTTGGATTTAAATTTAGTATGCTAGGGCTTCATGAAAAGCCCTGCCCTTCCAAAAAACCAAGGACCCCCTTGAAAAGTTTTCTCTCTATCTTCATTATTAGCAAATAAAACAAGAAAATAACCATTTGGATAAATAGAGATTTGTAACTCACCTTTAGTTTTCCAGACTTTTTGCAGCTCGGAATTTGAAAGCAGATAGGCTCGGACAAAAACCCACAAACCGACAAATTAGTCCTCTTTTTTCCAAATCTTCAATGCCAATCTGAATGTTACCCATATCAAGCTTAACAATAGGAGTTCCATCAACTGCTTTAAGACATCCTAACTCCGTTTTCCTAGGATCAATATTAGGCATTCTTAGAGGTTTATGGGAAGCCCTAAGATTGATATTAGCATTGGGCTGAGGCTGTCCACCATGGAGGGCATCCCTAAAATTTATTTTTGGGGTTGAGTTTTCAAAATTCTTACCCTTGACAGGGGTTTTCATAGTAGAATTATTTTGTGGGTGCACCTTAGCACCAGATTCACTTGAGATATGAGCCATTTTTTGATCAACTCGCTTGAAACTTGTTTCGTGATCTCTTTAATCCTTGCCCTAGACGCCGTGGAAAGGTATGGTTTTCACTTTTCTTTTGTGCAGCAAATTGGAAGCCGTTGTCACTCAAGTTCACAGTATGATCTGTTGAAAGATAAATTTCTAACCCATCTTGGATCCCCTGCAACATTTCCTGCTAAAATATTGAGCATAAACCATAAAAATATTGGCCACTAGGGCCCGAAGGCCCTAAAAACCAACCTCTGGAGCTGCTTGCACTCAACCCAGATGAGCAATGGTAACTCCCTCAAGGGTTTTGTTTTCCCTCTTTTTGGTTATAGTCCTACCCAAGCATTCAACAAGAATGATGAATAAATAAGGGGATAGCGGGTCACCTTGCCTAATACCTCTGGAAGCTGGGAACGACTAAGAAGGCCTGCCATTGATAAGAACTAAGTATGAAACTGAATAGATACATCCCATAATCAAATCCATCCAATCCTTGGAGAAACCAAATTCCTCAAAAATTTGATAAGGAAGTGCCAATCCACTCTGTCATAAGCTTTGGATAAGTCTAACCGAATGAACATGGAAGGAGATTTTTGCATATCCATGGAATGGATGGCTTCCTGAGCAAGAAATATCTCATCTACTATTTGACGCTCTTCCACATAAATCCCTTGCTCTGGGGAAATAATCTTATGCAAAAGAGGCTTCAACCTTTCTGCCATGATTTTAGTAATGATTTTGAGAAGAACATTACATAAACTAATAGGTCTAAAAGCTGAGATATGATCAACCTCTTGAGCTTTTGGAATAAGAGAAATATAAGTTTTATTGATAACCTTCAAAATTTCTTTGGCTTTATTGGATTCTTCCACCACCTCTAATAAATCAACATGAAGGATATCCCAAAACTCTTGGTAGAACTCAATGGGAAAACCATCAGGACCTGGGGTTTTCCCCTTTTGCATTTTAAAAACTACCTGTTGAAGCTCATTGATAGTAACAAGAGCAGTCAAAATAGAAGTCTCCTCAGAAGTGATAAGAGAAGGGATTGTTTGAAGAACATTTTATTGAGAAGCTGAGTTAAGAGGAGTAGCAACAAAAATATTGGAAAAGTAATCAACAACAATAGAGTTCATGCCATCCCAAGTATAAACAACATCTCCAGAACTTGATTTCAGGTAAGAAATAAAGTTGTGAGATCTTCGAGCTAGAAGAGATTTGTGGAAGAAATTTGTGTTTCGATCTCCTTCTTTGAGCCATTGAATTCTAGATTTTTGCTTATAATATTTCTTCTCTTGTTTCCCATTCCTCTAACTTAGTTGTGAGTTTAATTTCATCTGCACTTCTCTTCTCTGTGAGGCCATCTAAACGGATTTTCTTATTCAAATTTTCAAGCTGAGCAATAACTTCATGTTTTTTTTTATGAACATCACCAAAATATTTCTAGTTCCAAGTATTGATTTTAGATTTAATGTATTGCAATATTTTGGCAAAATAGAACATCTTAGTCCCATGCCTAGGTTTACCTTCCTTCCACCATTGTTGCACATGAGGTCTAAAGAAAATGTCTCTAAGCCACATTAATTGAAAATGAAAAGGAGAGAAACTCACATTGGTTTTCCACATTTCCACCATGACTGACCAATGATCCGAACCAACATTATTAAGAGTCTTCACTTTAGGAATGTGACCATGGATTAAGAAATTTTTAGAGAGCAAAAACCTATCCAATCTCTCCATTATATAAGGTAAGCCTTGCCTTCTGTTAGACCAAGTCATAAGGCCATTATCTGGTTGGATGTCCACAAGATGGAGGTTTGCAATATATTCGCTCATGAGGTCAATGCTTTTGTCCAAATTTCTATTTCCCCCATTTTCTCATCCAAAGAGAGGATGGTATTGAAATCACCTTTGATCAAAATCCAAGCTTTAGGAAAATGAGAGATAATATGAGTTATATCCTTCCATTGTCTTCTTTTTTCCTCCAAAGCAATTAGAGCATAAACAATAATGTAGAGCATAATTTGGTTGGAATATCTACTTTGAATAGCTATAGCCAACATACCCCAACTGCCAACCATATGGTGAATAACTACCACTTTTGGGTTCCAAAGATAAATAATGCCACCAGAAGTCCCCTGGGAAGTGAGGGAAACCACTTTTCCAGCTGGCCAAATTTTACTGGCAATTGAGTCCATATCCTCCATTGACATCTTTGTTTCTTGAAGGAAAACAAGATGTGGATGATTTATCTGAATCATTCTTCTAATTTCATTTTGTTTTGAAAGACACCCTTTGAGTCCTCTAATATTCCAAGTGACGATCTTCATTAATACCAGGGCTAAAAAAGTTGGGAAGGGTATTAATCTTACCTTCCTCTACAAGATTTTCACCTTCTTTTACCATATGATATTGATTGGTCTTGTGACCTGCTTTTTGATTATAATCCATCTTCAATTTTTTTCCCTGTTTCTTGACTTATTCCAATTGAATCTGAGATGGCTTCTAACCTTGAAGAATGCTCGTACACAACCAAAATTTTACTAGAGGGTTCAACGGAGTCTATATTGGGACCTGTATTATATGAAGTTTTGATATTTAAAAGATGGTTTTCTTGTGTAAATTTTCTCCCTTTTTTTTTTTTGTTGAAAACCTTTGATTTTTTGGTTTATCTTTGAGTTCTTCCCTTCATATTTAAATTGTGTTTCTAAGATTTTTGTTTCCATTATTTCCTCTTCCTCACTTGGGACATCATTTGTGGAAAGGATTTCAAACATATTAGCGGATGACTTTGATTGACCTTCATGACTAGTTTTTTCTGAGTGTTATTCTTCTTAGGAATTTGGAAACATGCTGAGTTTATATCTTCTTTCTTTTGATCAGGAATTTTATTTGGGCAAGCACTGGCCAAATGGCCATATTCATGGCAAATTATACAACGAAAAGGAATGTTCTCATAGTCCACTACTTGCTCCCAAGTGTCTTCCCCAAATTGTAATGTGATCTTTTTAGGTAGGGATTTGTCAAAATCCATTAAAACACAAATCCGAGCATAAATAATATGTTCAAAATTTTGAGTACAATCAGCAGTTATCATAAAAGTTCCTAAAGAGTTTCCAATTGAAGAAAAAATAGTAGGATTCCAAAATTCAAAAGGGAGGTCAAAGAGTCTAACCCACACGGGAGCTATAGAAGGCATCTCTTCTTTGGCTTTAAATTTAGTATGCCAGGGATTCATGAAAAGCCCTGCCCTTCCACAAAACTAAGGACCCCCTTGAAAAGTTTTCTCTCTATCTTCATTATTAGCAAATAAAACAAGAAAAAAACCATTTGGATAAAAAGAGATTTGTAACTCATCTTTAGTTTTCCAGCTTTTTGTAGCCCAGACTTTGAAAGCAGATAGGCTCGGACGCAAACCCACGAAGCGACAAATTAGTCATTTTTTTTCCAAATCTTCAATGCCAGTTTGAATGTTACCCATATCAAGCTTAACAATAGGAGTTCCATCAGCTGCTTTAAGACATCTTGACTCCATTTTCCTGGGATCAATATTAGGCATTTTTAGAGGTTTATGGGAAGCCCTAAGATTGATATTAGCATTGGGCTGAGGTTTTCCACCATGGAGGGCACCCCTAAAATTCATTTTTGGGGCTGAATTTTCAAAATTCTTACCCTTGATAGGGGTTTTCATAGTAGAATTATTTTGTGGGTGCACCTTAGCACCAGATTCACTTAAGATATGAGTCATTTTTTATGAACTGCTTGAAACTTGTTTCGTGATCTCTTTAATCCTTGCCCTAGACACCGTGGAAAGGTATGGTTTTCATTTTTCTTTTGTGCAAAAAATTGGAAGCCGTTGTCACTCAAGTTCACAGTATGATTTGTTGAAAGATAAATTTCTAACCCATATTGGATCCCCTGCAACATTTCCTGCTAAAATATTGAGCATAAACCATAAAACTATTGGTCACTAGGGCCCGAAGGCCCTAAAAACCAACCTTTGGAGCTACTTGCACTCAACCCAGATGAGCAATGGTAACTCGTTTTGTTTTCCCTCTTTTTGGTTATATTCCTACCCAAGCATTCAACAAGAATGATGAATAAATAAGGGGATAGCGGGTCACCTTGCCTAATACCTCTGGAAGCTAGGAACGACTGAGAAGGCCTGCCATTGATAAGAACTAAGTAGGAAACTGAAGAGATCCATCCCATAATCCAATCCATCCAATCCTTAGAGAAACCAAATTGCCTCAAAACTTTGATAAGGAAGTGCCAATCCACTCTGTCATAAGCTTTGGATAAGTCTAACCGAATGAACATGGAAGGAGATTTTTGCATATCCATGGAATGGATGGCTTCCTAAGCAAGAAATATCTCATCTACTATTTGATGCCCTTCCACATAAACCCCTTGCTCTGGGGAAATAATCTTATGCAAAAGAGGCTTCAACCTTTCTGCCATGATTTTAGTAATGATTTTGAGAAGAACATTACATAAAGCAATAGGTCTAAAAGTTGAGATATGATCAACCTCTTGAGATTTTGGAACAAGAGTAATATAAGTTTTATTGATAACCTTCAAAATTTATTTGGCTTTCCTGGATTCTTCCACCATCTCTAATAAATAAACATGAAGGATATCCCAGAACTCTTGGTAGAACTCAATGGGAAAACCATCAAGACCTAGGGTTTTCCATTTTTGTATTTTAAAAAATACCTATTGAAGCTCATTGATAGTAATGAGAGCAGTCAAAATAGAGTTCTCCTCAGAAGTGATAAGAGAAGGGATTTCTTGAAGAACATTTTGTTGAGAAGATGAGTCAATAGGAGTAGAAACAAAAATATTGGAAAAGTAATCAACAGAAATAGAGTTCATGCCATCCCAAGTATAAAAAACATCTCCAGAATCTTATTTCAGGTAAGAAAAAAAGTTGTGAGATCTTCGAGCTAGAAGAGATTTTTGGAAGAAATTTGTGTTTCGATCTCCTTCTTTGAGCCATTGAATTCTAGATTTTTGCTTCCATAAGGTTTCTTCTCTTGTTTCCCATTCCTCTAACTTAGTTGTGAGTTTAATTTCATCTGCACTTCTCTTCTTTGTGAGGCCATCTAAACGGATTTTCTTATTCAAATTTTCAAGCTGAGCAATAAATTCATGTTTTTTTTATGAACATCCCCAAACTCTTTGCAGTTCCAAGTCTTGATTTTAGATTTAATGTATTGCAGTCTTTTGGAAAAATAGAACATCTTAGTCCCATGCCTAGGTTTACCTTCCTTCCACCATTGTTGCACACGAGGTCTAAAGGAAATGTCTCTAAGCCACATTAATTGAAAATGAAAAGGAGAGAAACTCACATTGGTTTTCCACATTTCCACATTTCCACCATGACTGACCAATGATCCGAACCAACATTATTAAGAGTCTTCACTTTAGGAATGTGACCATGGATTAAGAAATTTTTAGAGAGCAAAACCTATCCAATCTCTCCCTTATACAAGCTAAGCCTTACCTTCTGTTAGACCAAGTCATAAGGCCATTATCTGGTTGGATGTCCACAAGATGGAGGTTTGCAATATATTTTCTCATGAGGTCAGTGCTTTTATCCAAATTTCTATTTCCCCCTTGTCTCATCCAAAGAGAGGATGGTAATTAAATCTCCTTCGATCAAGATCCAAGCTTCAGGAAAATGAGAGATAATATGAGTTATATCCGTCCACTGTCTTCTTTTTTCCTCCAAAGCAATCAGAGCATAAACAGTAATGTAGAGCATAATTTGGTTGGAATATCTACTTTGAATAGCTATAGCCAACAGACCCCAACTTCCAACCATATGGTGAATATTTGGGTCCCAAAGATAAGCAATGCCACTAGAAGTCCCCTGGGAACTGAGGGAAACCACTTTTCCAGTTGGCCAAATTTTACTGGCAATTGAGTCCATATCCTCCATTAACATATTTGTTTTTTGAAGGAAAACAAGATGTGGATGATTTATCTGAATCATTCTTCTAATTTCATTTTGTTTTGAAAGACTCCCTTTGAGTCCTCTAATATTCCAAGTGATGATATTCATTAATACTAGGGCTAAAAAAGTTGGGAAAGGTATTAATCTTACCTTCCTCTACAAGCTTTTCACCTTCTTTTACCATATGATATTGATTGGTCTTGCGACCTGCTTTTTGATTATAATCCATCTTCAATTTTTTTTCCCTATTTCTTGACTTATTCTAATTGAATATGAGATGGCTTCTAACCTTGAATAATGCTCGTACACAACCAAAATTTTACTAGAGGGTTCAACGGAGTCTGTATTGGGACTAGTATTATTTGAAGTTTTCATATTTAAAAGATCGTTTTTCTTGTGTAAATTTTCTCCCTTTTTTTTTCTGTTGAAAACCTTTGATTTGTTGGTTTATCTTTGAGTTCTTCGCTTCATATTTAAATTGTGTTTCTAAGATTTTTGTTTCCATTATTTCCTCTTCCTCACTTGGGACATCATTTGTGGAAAGGATTTCAAACATATTAGCAGATGACTTTGATTGACCTTCATAACTGGTTTTTTCTGAGTCTTCTTCTTAGGAATTTGGAAACCTATTGAGTTTATATCTTCTTTCTTTTGATCAGGAATTTTATTTGGGCAAGCACTGGCCAAATGACCATATTCATGGCAAATTATACAACGAAAAGGAATGTTCTCATAGTCCACTACTTTCTCCCAAGTGTCTTCCCCAAATTGTAATGTGATATTTTTAGGTAGGGGTTTGTCAAAATCCATTAAAACACAAATCCGAGCATAAATAATATGTTCAAAATTTTGAGTACAATCAACAATTATCATAAAAGTTCCTAAAGAGTTTCCAATTGAAGAAAAAATAGTAGGATTCCAAAATTCAATAGGGAGGCCAAAGAGTCTAACCCACATGGGGGCTATAGAAGGCATCTCTTCTTTGGCTTTAAATTTAGTATGCCAGGGCTTCATGAAAGGCCCTGCCCTTCCACAAAACCAAGGACCCCCTTGAAAAGTTTTCTCTCTATCTTCATTATTAGCAAATAAAACAAGAAAAATAACCCTTTGGATAAAAAGAGATTTGTAACTCACCTTTAGTTTTCTAGCTTTTTGTAGCCCATACTTTGAAAGCAGATAGGCTCGGACAAAAACCCACGAAGCGATAAATTTATCCTCTTTTTTCCAAATCTTCAATGCCAGTATGAATGTTACCCATATCAAGCTTAACAATAGAGTTCCATCAACTGCTTTAAGACATCCTAACTCCGTTTTCTTGGGATCAATATTAGGCATTCTTAGAGTTTTATTAGAAGCCCTAAGATTGATATTAGCATTGGGATGAGGCTATCCACCACGGAGGGCATCCCTAAAATTCATTTTTGGGGCTGAGTTTTCGAAATTCTTACCCTTAACAGGGATTTTCACAGTAGAATTATTTTGTGGGTGCACCTTAGCACCAGATTCACTTGAGATATGAGCCATTTTTATGAACTGCTTGAAACTTGTTTTGTGATCTCTTTAATCCTTGCCCTAGACACCGTGGAAAGGTATGGTTTTAAATTTTCTTTTGTGCAGCAAATTGGAAGCCATTTTCACTCAAGTTCATAGTATGATCTGTTGAAATATAAAATTTTAACCCATCTTGGATCCCTTGCAACATTTCCTCCTAAAATATTGAGCATAAACCATAAAAATATTGGCCACTAGGGCTCGAAGGTCCTAAAAACCAACCTCTGGAGCTGCTTGCACTCAACCCAGATGAGCAATGGTAACTCCCTCAAGGGTTTTGTTTTCCCTATTTTTGGTTATAGTCCTACCCAAGCATTAAAAAAGAATGATGAATAAATAAGGGGATAGCGGGTCACCTTGCCTAATACCTCTGGAAGCTGGGAACGACTGAGAAGGCCTGCCATTGATAAGAACTAAGTATGAAACTGAAGAGATACATCCCATAATCCATTCCATCCAATCCTTAGAGAAACCAAATTGCCTCAAAACTTTGATAAGGAAGTGCCAATCCACTCTGTCATAAGCTTTGGATAAGTCTAACCGAATGAACATGGAAGGAGATTTTTGCATATCCATGGAATGGATGGCTTCCTGAGCAAGAAATATCTCATCTACTATTTGATGCCCTTCCACATAAACCCCTTGCTCTGGGGAAATAATCTTATGCAAAAGAGGCTTCAACCTTTTTGCCATGATTTTAGTAATGATTTTGAGAAGAACATTACATAAAGCAATAGGTCTAAAAGCTGAGATATGATCAACCTCTTGAGCTTTTGGAAAAAGAGTAATATAAGTTTTATTGATAACCTTCAAAATTTATTTGGCTTTCCTGGATTCTTCCACCACCTCTAATAAATCAACATGAAGTATATCCCAGAACTCTTGGTAGAACTCAATGGGAAAACCATTAGGACCTGGGGTTTTCCCTTTTTGTATTTTAAAAACTACCTGTTGAAGCTCATTGATAGTAACAGGAGCAGTAAAAGTAGAGTTCTCCTCAGAAGTGATAAGAGAAGGGATTGCTTGAAGAACATTTTGTTGAGAAGCTGATTCAAGAGGAGTAGCAACAAAAATATTGGAAAAGTAATCAACAAAAATAGAGTTCATGCCATCCCAAGTATAAACAACATCTCCAAAATATGATTTTAGGTAAGAAATAAAGTTGTGAGATCTTTGAGCTAGAAGAGATTTGTGGAAGAAATTTATGTTTCGATCTCCTTCTTTGAGCCATTGAATTCTAGATTTTTGCTACCATAAGATTTATTTTCTTGTTTCCCATTCCTCTAACTTAGTTGTGAGTTTAATTTCATATGCACTTCTCTTCTCTGTGATGCCATCTAAACAGATTTTCTTATTAAAATTTTCAAGCTGAGCAATAACTTCATGTTTTTTTATGAACATCCCCAAACTCTTTCCAGTTCCAATTCTTGATTTTAGATTTAATGTATTGCAGTCTTTTGGCAAAATAGAACATCTTAGTCCCATGCCAAGTTTTACCTTCCTTCCACCATTGTTGCACACAAGGTCTAAAGAAAATGTCTCTAATCCACATTAATTGAAAATGAAAAGGAGAGAAACTCACATTGGTTTTCCACATTTCCACATTTCCACCATGACTGACCAATGATCCGAACCAACATTATTAAGAGTCTTCACTTTAGGAATGTGACCATGGATTAAGAAATTTTTAGAGAGCAAAAACCTATCCAATCTCTCCATTATATAAGCTAAGCCTTGCCTTCTGTTAGACCAAGTCATAAAGCCATTATCTGGTTGGATGTCCACAAGATGGAGGTTTGCAATATATTCGCTCATGAGGTCAGTGCTTTTGTCCAAATTTCTATTTCCCCCATTTTCTCATCCAGAGAGAGGATGGTATTGAAATCACCTTCGATCAAGATCCAAGCTTCAGGAAAGTGAGAGATAATATGAGTTATATCCTTTCACTGTCTTCTTTTTTCCTCCAAAGCAATCGGAGCATAAACAGTAATGCAGAGCATAATTTGGTTGGAATATCTACTTTGAATAGCTATAGCCAACATACCTCAAATGCCAACCATATGGTGAATAACTACCTCTTTTGGGTCCCAAAGATAAGCAATGCCACCAGAAGTCCCCTGGGAAGTGAGGGAAACCACTTTTCCAGCTGGCCAAATTTTACTGGCAATTGAGTCCATATCCTCCATTGACATATTTGTTTCTTGAAGGACAACAAGATGTGGATGATTTATCTCGAATCATTCTTCTAATTTCATTTTGTTTTGAAAGACTCCCTTTGAGTCCTCTAATATTCCAAGTGATGATATTCATTAATACCAAGGCTAAAAAAGTTGGGAAGGGTATTAATATTACCTTCCTCTACAAGCTTTTCACCTTCTTTTACCATATGATATTGATTGGTCTTGCGACCTGCTTTTTGATTATAATCCATCTTTAGTTTTTTTTCCCTGTTTCTTGACTTATTCCAATTGAATTTGAGATGGCTTCTAACCTTGAAGAATGCTCGTACACAACCAAAATTTTACTAGAGGGTTCAACGGAGTCTATATTGGGACCTATATTATTTGAAGTTTTGATATTTAAAATATTGTTTTTCTTGTGTAAATTTTCTCCCTTTTTTTCTGTTGAAAACCTTTGATTTGTTGGTTTATCTTTGAGTTCTTCCCTTCATATTTAAATTGTGTTTCTAAGATTTTTGTTTCCATTATTTCCTCTTCCTCACTTGGGACATCATTTGTGGAAAGGATTTCAAACATATTAGCAGATGAATTTGATTGATCCTTCATAACTGGTTTTTTTTTAGTGTTCTTCTTCTTAGGCATTTGGAAACTTCCTGAGTTTATATCTTCTTTCTTTTGATCAGGAATTTTATTTGGGCAAGCATTGGCCAAATGACCATATTCATGGCAAATTCTACAATGAAAAGGAATGTTCTCATAGTCCACTACTTGCTCCCAAGTGTCTTCCCCAAATTGTAATGTGATCTTTTTAGGTAGGGGTTTTTCAAAATCCATTAAAACACAAATTCGAGCATAAATAATATGTTCAAAATTTTGAGTACAATCAACAGTTATCATAAAAGTTCCTAAAGAGTTTCCAATTGAAGAAAAAATAGTAGGATTCCAAATTCAATAGGGAGGCCAAAGAGTCTAACCCACATGGTAGCTATAGAAGGCATCTCTTATTTGGCTTTAAATTTAGTATGCCAGGGCTTCATGAAAGGCCCTGCCCTTCCACAAAACCAAGGACCCCCTTGAAAAGTTTTCTCTCTATCTTCATTATTAGGAAATAAAACAAGAAAATAACCATTTGGATAAAAAGAGATTTGTAACTCACCTTTAGTTTTCTAGCTTTTTGCAGCCCAGACTTTGAAAGCAGATAGGCTCTGATGAAAACCCACGAAGCGACAAATTTGTCCTATTTTTTCCAAATCTTCATTGCCAGTTTGAATGTTACCCATATCAAGCTTAACAATAGGAGTTCCATCAACTGCTTTAAGACATCTTGACTTCGTTTTCATGGGATCAATATTAGGCATTCTTAGAGGTTTATGGGAAGCCCTAAGATTGATATTAGCATTGGGCTGAGGTTGTCCACCATGGAGGGCATCCCTAAAATTCATTTTTGGGGCTGAGTTTTTTAGATTCTTACCCTTGACAGGGGTTTTCACAATTGAATTATTTTGTGGGTGCACCTTAGCACCAGATTCACTCGAGATATGAGCCATTTTTTATGAACTGCTTGAAACTTGTTTTGTGATCTCTTTAATCCTTGCCCTAGACACCGTGGAAAGGTATGATTTTCATTTTTTTTTGTGCAAAAAATTGGAAGCCATTGTCACTCAAGTTCACAATATAATTTGTTGAAAGATAAATTTCTAACCCATATTGGATCCCCTGCAACATTTCTTGCTAAAATATTGAGCATAAACCATAAAAATATTGGCCACTAGGGCCCGAAGGCCCTAAAAACCATCCTATGGAGCTGCTTGCACTCAACCCAGATGAAACCCTCGCAAAGCCACTTGCCAAAAATCTTGCTCACACATAGTGATACGCTGGGATCTATGTTGCTCCAAATTATATGAAAATTGGTGGAGATGTTCTAGGATTTTTCAGGCATCTACCCTCAAAATTTCAGCTCAATTTGAGTCCGGATGAGTGAGATATTGCCGAAACAAGTTCGACAGTTTGGGTAGTCCTACGAAAAACCTTCCATCCAGACTCTGTTCCATTTCAATTACCTACATATTTAACCCTTTCAAAGCTACCCAAGTTTCAACTTCATTATTTGTCTTAAATCCACTGCCAAAAGCATAATATGATAAAATATCACCCCTGTTATTTCTAATTATTCCTCCTCCTGTTGGTCATGGATTTCCTTTAGATTCTCCATTAAAAATTAATTTTGACCAACTCCACTTCCAGTGGTTTCCATTTTATATTATTTTCCTTACTTTTGTTTCTCCTATACCCAACATCATAATTCCATTTGATGGCTCAATTGCATCTATCAAGGCTCTTTGCTTCAATATTAGGGATTGAGTGAGTTGATAGGGTTGGTTTAGACTCCTCTATGGCTAAACAATTATTCTTTTTTATTACCTCTAAATTTATTTCCTTTCCTTTAAATATTCTTTTGTTCCTTTTAAGCCATATAGTCATAAGTATTGAAAGTGGCATCCCTTCTGGGATGTTTTGCAAAATTATTATATATATATATATATATATATATATATATATATATATATATAGTCAAAAGTATTGTATCATTTGATGTATCCTATATTATTTGTAACACCTCACTTTTAAAAGTGTTTTGTCATTGCTTTAACCATTCTTCAATTTTGTCATTCATCACAATAAATTCACCAAACATATTACAATCCAATTCTATAGTTCCTAGACTATTGAACAATATCCCAATAAATTGTCTATATTCTCCTCCTTTTAAAATAAAAAACATTGTGAGGATCCATGAAAATCCCTTTTCATTTGGTTATTCCAAGATAAATGTTTCCTATGACCTACTAGAAATACAAATATTTTGATTTTTAGAATGTTCAGACTATCCCAAATATCTCTTCATATTCTTGTAGTAATCTTATTTTGTTGGTGCTTTACATTATATCCATTTCTTGCTATGTATTATCCTAAGTTATTCAAATCCCAAATCAACTTATCCTTGGCTCCCCTCAGAATAATTATATTATTATATTTATTCACAATTACCTCCTAGCAACAATGTCTTGTATACTTGTAAAAAAAATTCTTTCCATTTATATATTCCTTTTGGATCCTTGTACATAATGTTTGAAACCCTATCATCATATTTGTCATCCATGGTTTTAAAATTAGATCTAGATTGAGTGGTTTTTTATCACACTACGTATCCATCCAATTTTTTTTTCTCTAGTTTCCACCACCTATATTAGACCTTTAATAATTAGATCAATCAAATTTTTAAACCGTTCCATGGTGCAAAACCATTTGGTAGTGAGAATGCAGTAAAGATTAAGCTTGGGTCATTAAGCTCAATGCATTTACTTAGAAGAATTATTTCTCATTGTCTCTGACTCTCTTTGTACAATATTCAAATTACTTTTCCCCTTAGAGCTAAGTTTACATCCATAACCTCTTAAACTAAGACCTCCCATGGTTTTATCATCGTACACCTTGCTCTATTTCTTTTTATCATGTAATCCTAACCACAAAAATAACCACATAATATAGATTGAACTTTTTTCTACCAATTTTTGCATAATATACAAGGACCTATAATATGTAGGAATGGTCTATAAGACAATTAATTAACTTCACTATTCCTACTAACAATAACCATCTACCTTGTTGGCACAAAACTCACTTTTGCTTATGGATTTCATGATTATAACTAATATAAGAGGTAGGTGACACATGTCACCAAGCTAAACCTAAAAATGACACATGTCATGGGTAAAGCAATTATAAAGTAGGGGTAAAATACACATTAATTTGAACATTCCCCCTTAATATGTACTTTAAAAAAAAAGGTAAGTCAACATTAGAGACATTCCCCCTTAATGTTGACTTCAATTACATTATTTGGAATAATATCTAGGCTTTGCTTTTGGTTCTTGGCTCTTCAACTATGAATAATAATTCTAGATATGTAGTGTATACGTCTAGGTCTATTGCCTTAGGGTCAACCACTTACTCGAGTTTGTTGCCTCTGGGCCAACCTTTTTCTTAGTGCCTCAGGGTCAACCTCTTCCTCGGGTCTATTGCCTTTGTAGGTCACTTCAAATGTAGGTCACTTTAGAAGATTCTATTATTTTTTCCAAATCCTCCAATTTTGGTCTATGACTTATTTTTTGTAATATAGAGTGCATTTTAGGTAGAGACCAACACTCTCAAATGGCTCAATTTATTGTATAAAGGTGCATTTTTGGTAGATATTGACACCTTCTAGATAAATATTTCACCATGATGAGGGGATCATACCCATGGTGAACCTAGTAAGTGACCTACAGAGGCAACATACCCGAGGAAGAGGCTAACCCTGAGGCACTAAGACAAGGTTGACCTAGAGGCAAACAACCCAAGAAAGTGGTTGACCTTGAGGCAACAAACCTAGAGGTAAACATCGTGGATCTAGCACTATTTTTCAAAGTAGAAGATCCAAGAGCCAAAAGCAAAATCCTAGACACTATTTCAAATAATGTAATGGAAGTCAACATTAAGGGAGAATGTCTCTAATGTTGACTTACCTTTTTTTGGAAAGTACACATTAAGGGGGAATGTTAAATTTAATGTGTACTTTACCCCTTATTTCTCCTTGACATGTGTCCTTGACACTTGTCATATTTTCATATAGGCTTATGCCTATATATTGTACTATTTTCATGTATAATACAACTTCTTTCAGTCCCAACATTGGAGGAAAAAAATGAGGGGGGGATTTCCACTAAGGAAAATCCCTCCTCAAGCTTACAGGACAGGAAAGCCTGCTCTAATACCAAATGTTGGGACTAAAAAGAGTTGTATTATACATGGAAAGAGTACAATATATAGGCATAAGCCTATATGAAAACATGACAAGTGTCAAGGACACATGCCAAGGAGAAATAAGGGGTAAAGTGCACATTAACTTTAACATACCTTTCCATGTCAATAGTTTATTATGAAATTATAATTGATTACAAATTCTATTCTTATTCTCCCCTCAAATAAGTACATCCCTAGATATGTTGCTGGCAAATTTTCCTCCTCCATTTGAAGTAAACTACATTTTATTACCTTGATTCCAGTTGGAGTGTTTAGGAAGTAAATTTTGGATTTTGTCCTATTAGCTTTTTTTCTTGATACTCTTTCATATTCCTTTAATAAGTTATTCAAATCTCTAATATCATTTTTTTATACCCTTCCAAAAAGGGCCATATGATCTACAAACTGTTTATGGGTGATGTTGTCAATGTTATTACTAGCTTTAAGTTTGATTATTTGCTCATCTTTGTATGCCTTCTTCAAGTTCCTTCCCAATACCTCTACCATAATAATGAATAGATATGATGATAGAGGATATTCCTTTCTAAGACCCCTCTTGGATTTAAATGATTATGTTAATAGTCCATTGAACAACACTAAATATAATATTGTAGAGACAAGCTTTAATCCATCTGACCCATTTCTTTCCAAATCCAGACTTTCTAATATTGCAAAAATAAAACACCATTTAACCCTATCATAGGCTTTATTCATATCAAGTATTAAGATCATTGCTCTCTTTTATCTAGAATCTTTTGAATACATTACTTCATGAGCTACTATGATCCCATGTAGAATATGTCTTCCTTTCACAAATCATCCTTCCTCTTCTAAAATAATTTTATCTAAAAGTGGTTTTAATTTATTTGCCATCACGTTGAAGATTATCTTATATGCCATATATACATAGGCTTATGGGCCTAAATTAATCAAATAATTTTGCATCATTCTTTTTTGAAATCATGGTAAGATATATTGTATTTATATTATAAGGTATGTACTATTTTATCCTAGACTATTCCACTACCATCGATAAAGAATCCTTCACTATTTCCCAGTTATGTTAATAGAATGCTATAGAGAGTCCATCCAAACCTGGGAAGTTATCCTTATCAAAAGAGATAAGAGTTGAATAAACTTCTTCTAGTATAATAGGCTCCATTAATTTGTTATTGTATTCATTTGTTGTAACTAAAGATACTTATTGTAGTAGTATATCATTAAGAACTTTAATCTCCTCTGATCTTAGAATATTTTGGTAAAAAGCCTTACCTATTTTTTTTTTGCTTTGGTCTTAAATAAAAACCCCTTCTACTGATTTAATTCTACTAATTATGGATTTTGATCTTTGTACTATTGCCATTGTATGAATTTTTTTATGTTTTTATATCCCTTTAACCAAGTCTATCTCAAATTTAATCTTCAAAATTTATCATCCTTACTCAAAACATTATGATATTCACTAAGCAACTACCTTTCCTATGATCTTGGATTGTTTCTTCTCAAAAATATTCTCGAAAGTGTTCTTGTTGTATTCTTTTAATCTATATATTATTGATTTAATTGGTTTTAGAAGTGTATATAACCCACCATTTTTTGATGAATTCCTATCTATGATATCATATCAACAAATTTAGGATGGTCTTCCCACATTTTCTCATATTTAAAATATGATATTTTTTGAATTCACTTACCACCATTTTAGTTCTTTTTGGCTAGTGATCTGAACCAATCCTTGTTAAGGTATTAATTTTAGCACAAATGCCTTCATCTAGCCAATGGTCTGAGAGTATGCATATATCTAATTTTTTCACTATTAGGCTTTGGCCTGCCCTACTATAGGTCCATGTATAGTTGTCCTCTTCAAACTCAACCTCCCATACATTATTGTTTTGAATAAAAGTTGAGAAATATCTCATAATTTGGGCTATTTTCCTAATTCTATCAATTTTTTCATCAAGCTTGGTTATGGTATTAAAATATCCTATGATCATGAATCATATTTTTGGTCTTTACTTCTCATAAAGGCTTCAATCCCACTTCATACTTTTGATCTGCCTGATTGAGTTGTAGGTCCATATACGTTGATAAGGATGAAAAAAATATCTGCTAAGTATATTGGGACTAATGAGGTTATCCAATACCTAATTTTATGAATGGTTTTGTAGGAGGTTCTAACTAGATTCCAACATGCTAGAAATCCCCTTGCTTCTCCTTTTGAATCCATAACATCCCATTCACATCTTGCCCATACTGCTTCCATAGTTTTGGAAACTTCTTCCTTTGTCATTTTAGTATATTGGATACAAAGAATATCAATCTTATGACTTAAATAGAGATCCTTGTTATGCCTTTGCTTTGAGAGGGTATTCACACCCTTTATATTTTATGAGATGGTAATCATGTCTCATTAGAAGCTATTGGACCTGCTTGTGAATTACTAATATCAATTTGTTGTTTAGTAAACAAAAGTTCAACCAACTTTGATTATGTTTCTTTTTCTATGTTTGCTCTTGCTTCCCTAGCTCTTGCTTGATAATTTAAATATTTTCCTCTTTTTGCCTTGCTAGTAGCAGGAGTAGGGCTTATTATTCTATTCATCAATATTATTTCACAACTTTCATTTTAATTAGATTTATCCTCTATTGGCTTTGGTAAGTAGTTTCTTTTACTTAAAAAAATGATGGAGTTCTTTGGATTAACAATTGAAAACTTTTTTAGAATAATTTGTAGCCTTCTCATGCAAAATAATTGATCTATAGGCCCTGAACTAAATATGGGTGTTGGATTATAGGTAACCCAAGATACTTAGATGGAAAACATAAGATACTTGTGTGGAATTTAGACTAAAAATAATGGTGAATGAAAGTGTAAATTTACAGGCACTTCACACGTTAAATGACTAGGTCCACATTAATTAATGAGTAGAGCAAGACATGGGGAGATTGCCTGGAACTCAATAATTTGGACACATTTTTAGAGGGGGTAATATATTCAAATTCTATAGGGATTTTGGTATTCGAAGAAAGAGTTTGAAGAATAGATGATTATGCACACTTTTTAAGATATTTTGTTTGCTCAAGGATTAATGAAAAAGAGGGAAATTATAGAAGAGAACTTAGAGATATACCAAAACCAAATTGTTGTGAGTACAAATTGATTCTTCAACACGACTGAAACCAACAAACATATTCCTCACACTTCGGATATGAGCATAACTAATCAAATATTTGTAAAAACCTTACACAGGCTATATCCACATCCATTGACAACTAGACTTTGGTACCTTCAAGAACTCTCTCTCCTCTAATAGCAACTTATTGTATAAATGTTGTCCTAGCATTCACATTAAGCCTCCTCTTCAATTGATACCTACACTAGAGAAACTATAAGGGTATGTCGTTGGATGGAGATGGTTTTCCCTTTACATAGATCTCATAAACACTTATGGAGGTTCTAATACCACCTGTTGGCTATGGGAGAAGACAAGTAATACAATTTACAAGACTATAATGCAAAAATATTAAATGCATATATATCAAATCAAATATTTGTAGTATGTATTTCCTTCATACTCTACCCAATATTTTCTCATGTTCATTGTATTCTACTAGCCTTAACTTACATACATCATGCATATTTAATGCATTGATTTGTCTCTTAATTTTGAGAGATTTTTTTATTTCTATATCTCTTGGTGTTTCACCTTTAGCCATGACTTTATATGTTCTCTTCATGTTTATGGGAGATATGAAAATCCAACCTCATATAAGGTGATATCATCATTCATCTCTTATTAATTACATCACATCAAGTAATATAATATGACAAATAATGTAATAAAGTCTAACATACAATAACCCATAGGGTTATATAAATGAATATGATATAAAGGTCAATAGTGGCCTTAAAGTGAATTTTAAAACAATATTTTCCAGTAGTTTGACCTTGAAAAAAATTTCATTTGTATGGTGTTCATGGGAAGTGGGTGGCTCCTTACCAAAATTTTTACATATTACTTCATTATGCTTGAGGAAGAATATAGAGTATATACTAACATAAATTCATGTATAATACATAATTCTCTAAGCACAAATCCTAAATGCAATGATATTTGAATATTTATGATGGATATCAATGAGGTGTTTATTTACCTATGGTTATCATAAAGTTGAAATCCGTTAATGGAGGCTCTTAGGGAAGATCCATTAAAAATTTATAAATATTAGTATGAAGGAAAATCAAATGAATTCATCAATAGAAAATTTTATAAATGAAAGACCTTTGCAAAATTTAAAGAAGTTTGAGCTAAGGAAATAAATTGTAATGAACAAAGTTTGGAAGAGGAGTTGCAACTATCAAAGGAATAAGGTATGTTTAAAACAAGAAACCAATGATGTTGACTATGGATCATATGGAGGAGAAGATTAAGGACATCATGAGGGATAGTAAGGAGAATTTTTTGATGAAATAACACATGAATGAGTTAAGTACAAATTGTTTATCTTAGAAATTTAATGATCTAAGTGATGTCAACTACCCACAAAGACTTCTTATTTCAATGACAAAAGGAGTTGAAGATAATGTTGGGTGGAAGGTAAATGCAACTATAGGATGGTGATAGGTAGAAGGAATAAGGATGCTTGTAAAGATAAGCGTGATTCATATTAAGAAAAAAGATCTAATAGAGGGGATATTGTGAGACACTAATAGCAATGGCATGCCTTCATAGGAGAGATAAAATATTTCACTTAATGAATTGCTTAAATATCTCTTTTTTATTTTATTATAGATTACGTGGAAGTCAACAGTTGGAGGAAGACATAATACATATTAAAGAGATTATTTAGTTGAATATGAAGTAGATGGAGGTCCATGTTAGGTAAAGGACTACAGTGGAGGAAGTAGTTGTATTTCAACCCCAAGGATGGTCATAAGGAATCTATGCAATAAGAGGGTGCTCCTATGATATGTTTATGATTTGATTGATAACACCTATGCCCAAGAATTTTATTAAATTGGTACTTATATTCTATATTGTTGTTGGTTATTTTAGCGATGTTCAAGTTGTTTATCTTGTTTGGTTATTTATAATGGTTTATATGTTGGCAAAATAGACATAATAAGTGTTTTATATTAGTAAAATGGGGGCAATATATATTATTTTGTTGGTGTGTTCATTTCAAAATATGTTCTATATGGTAATGTATTATGAGCCATTGATTTACAAGAATATGATCTTTGCACAAAGGACCTAGAATAGTTAGTGCATATAACAACTCTTCTAAACTAGCTTTTGGCATCAAGTAAGTTGTGACATAGAGTGGTGCTACTAAATAGTTCACTAATAACAAGACTATTCTATGAAGGAAAGAAGACATAGGTGCATTATGACAAAGGACTTAACTATGTCATATAAACTTATGGTACTAATACACAAGGTCTTAAACTTTGCACTAATAGAATTTTAACTGAGGTATTAAGGTAGAATACATTAAGCACAATATGAACATGGCATAATAATACATTGAGAAATGAGCACGCACATATATCCATTAAAATAAAAACTATTTATTTGATAATATTACATTATGTGGTACATGCTAATGTTCCTCCATGGTACCTTATGTTACAATAGTAAATACTAGAGTAGGTTTTGAGTCTATAGTTTAGGAGTGTGGTTTATAGTTTCCCTTATGTATGTGTTTTGTTAGCTTTTGATGCAATAGTAATGGGATATAACAAAACACAAGATGCAAAATAATATGAAATAAAGTAAATCTGTGAGATGATTGAAAATATACTATAAATAGAAATTATGGATATGTTTACAAAAGTAGTTGTGGAGGAAATGAACACTCCATGAATATAGCTATAACTCAAGAATGGGCATTGAGCATATTACACCCCATCACTACATCACACTACTACATCATGCCACTCTGGTCTATACCACACAATGACTATGGTTGATGACTATAACTTGTGATCATATCTAACATCTATACCTATGGCCCTTTATATAGGAAATAAGTTCCTTGGTCAACACTCTACCTAGATGTGCAAGGGACAACTTGCACATGTAAAACTTGCACTTTGACACTTGTGCATTTATTACATTGCATGTAGTAACAAGATAACTTTCCCCTAAAGTAATCTAATGTCCTAAGTATGTACCAAGAAAGGTACATTTACATATATCCAAATGATGTAATAGCCTATTTCTAACACCCCTTGTATTACAGTATTTTAGATATTGAAGACTTTAGTCTTCAATGTGGATCTTCTTTCAGCTGATGATCTTCGTCTTGTTCAGGTTCATCATCCTTGTCTTCTATCCAACCACTTGTATTGTTCTCTTTGCAAATGTCTTCATTTGGTTCTGATTGCTGATGACTGAGTAGATCATGGTGTACTTGTCCTCTCATCTTCTTGATTTTGGTGTCCCTTGATGTCAGGAATTTTTGGTGAACAATTGTTCTCATGATTTTGCATGTCATGAGTGGATCTGAATAGGTTCTCCTCCTTTATTTTGTACTTGTGTAAGACTTGTTTTTTGCTCTTCACAAGTATCAACCTTGAGATCATTGTTAGTAGATCCATCTGAAATAAGTTCTTGAAGATAAAAATTTATTCTCTATAGTAATCTTCTCTCATAGCCCTTGTAGTATCTGAATTTGAAATGATAGGAAAAGGATGAGTGATTTATTCCATCACAGTATTTGCAAGGATGGAAACTCCAACAAGTTGATTTTTCATGACCATATTGATTGCAATAGGTGCACAATAGAGATGATCAGATAGCTTTGAAGTCTATTTTAGGAACATCATGTTTGTCTATTTCCTTAATAAGATCTTCTAACCATATGTGCACAATTGAAGCTATTCCATCTTTTCCTTTTTGAATAAAAACTTGTTGATCAACCTTTTTTGTCTTGCATCCCCTTTAGATTCATTAGATGAATCTTCCTGTATATGGCTTTTAATTTCAGATCTTATTTCATATTGTAATGGTTCTTCCTTTTCTTTACCTTTTTCATCATTGTAGTCCATCAGGTTTTTGATCCATGTTGGGATCTTTCTTAATCCACTTTTAAGAGTGGTGCTTAGCATGCTAGTAGACATTTGTATTACCTGTATTATTTGGGATAGAGTAGACTACCTTATGGCTCCCTACTTAGTGTGTATAAAATCCCAATTAATATAAGCTTGATTTGATAAAACCTATAATAATAATCCTTGTTTTGTAGACTACCTTATGTCTCCCAAATAAAGTGAGTATATACTCCTAAGGATTTTTAGGTTATGAGGAAAGCTTATATTTTGTAACTTGATAATCTATGATGCATGCTTGATATTACCAAGTTTGTAGAATACCTTATGACTCCCTAGTATGCTATGGATAAGATATAGTGCTTTTTGTAGAATTATAGTTCAATATTGATTGATTTTGTAAGGTTTTGCAGAATACCAAAATCAATTCCTATTATCCCTTATTACTCCTATTGAACTAAGCATTGTTCCCAAATTTTAAAGAGGTTATAATATTGGATCTTTTGTCTCCTTTTGAAAGGAATGAGATAATAATATTATGAATATCCAACTTATGAGAAAACTCTCTTTATAAATAACCCTTTGGGAATTAGGTTATGTGTATCTAATTTTCCAATTAAATGATTTGATGTAGTAGCCCTTATGACTCCCTAATATTTGGACAAATTAGATCACAATTAATATTTGCAAATATATAATATTTATCCAGTAGAAAACCTTATTACTCCTAGGTTTTATATTGCAAATATTTGATTTGATTTGATAAAATATTTCCCTTGATATATATGGCTTCCAATGTAAATAAATTCCTTTTATTTAACCCTTATAACTCCAAGGAAATAAAGCACATATTAATGGGAATTATTTTACCTTTCTTCATGCACTGTTTGGTGCTGATTTTTGAGAAGTTTGGACTGCTGAAATACGTAGATGTCATGGATGCTTTGGATGTATCCTCCAATGGAATTCCTATTGTATTTAATGTGCTCCACAAACTGGCATCTTCAAGTCTCTTCCCTTGACTTCGATTGCCTTGGCATTAAAGGCTCGAACACCTTCTTGACTGCTGCAACTCGACCCTTTATCGCTCGGACAACATGAGAGTAGTCTCGATGTCAAAGAATGTTGCTTGAATTTGGTCATTGACGTCCTTAAATGGGGATGATTCATCTCTTATGTGCCAAGTGGCACGATCGTTACCTTTGAGTGCTTGAGGGGAGTTTGGTGCCAACGAACGCTTTGTCTCCTTCTTGTAACGTAAGAACGTTATGTTCTTTAGTGAAACGCTCAATCTTCCTTCTTGACAAGTGTATCCAATGCACCAAATGCTCTAGGTTGTATACGTAACTCCCCCTTGAAGATGAGCGCTCTCTTGAATCGAGCGTTAGGGTTTCCCTTGAGTGACAAGTGTCACTTTCTTCTCTGCATGGTCGTAGACCCTATTGCTGGTTCGAATGGATCCTTTGAACCCTTTTTAGTCTTGCAATCCTCCTCCTTTGCCTTCGTTCATCTGCATAGTCTTCCGCTGGGATATGGAGCAAGAGTATGGAGGCCTTTGAGCACCACTTTCAATGAATGTACATGGAGTAAGTAGTACTCCAAATGGTGCTTCAACTTTCTTGCTTTGTACTTGATTTTTGCCCTCCTTACGTAGACTCTCTTGCTCTTTAATAACATTGTGCTTCCATGCTTTTGTACGTATGTTTTGCAGGTTCGACGCTCTTGAATGTGAGGAGTATGAGCCCTTCGAATGGCTCTCGAGCTAGGCTTGAATGGTTGCTTACGTACGACTGCTTTTGACTAGTTTTTCTAGCAAGAGTAGTGCCTTTTAGGCACCTTTGAATCTGCCTATTTTCCCTGTATAACCAGATTAGATCAAGTGCACTATCATGTACAATAGTTTTAATACAAGATGACCTTGTTGCACTTTCTTTTGCACTCCTCTTTTTTGTTCATAATTTCTGGTTTTTTTAGGAAGAATATTGAGTGCAATACAGGGATTTTGAGGTTGTCTCTAGATTAGACACCTTCCCCTATTATCTTGGATATTTTATAAGAGAAACCAAGCTTGTAACAATATGATAGAAGCTTATTTTTTTGCACTTTTTCTTGTGCTTTGAACTTGAGACTCACCAAGTCTCGTTTGAGGCTTCTTTTGATGCTCTTATGGTGGTTACATTCTTCTCCAATGCTTGGAGGATTGAGTAGATTTTGTGGCTTCCTTTGGCCACTTCAAAGTTGCAGATCACAGTGCATTAATAGTGTCTATAAACACTTTGACAAAAACTTATTTTTGTGCCCTTCTAATGAAACACAAACAATAATATTTGAGAGCAATATAATAGTGCAAAATGAATCTAATAATACTGCACTAACAATTTCACCTTATCACTCCAATCAACTCTCAAAAAGTAATGCACTTAAATAATTTATTGCAACTAATCAAGAATAATCTAAAATGAATCTTCAAGAATTATTCTAAAATTTCTTTATAAGCAAAGGTAATAGGAGTTAGTCTTCATTTTATTTCCAAAGTAGATGATAGGTAGTTGATAGATAGTTTAAGATTCTAAAATCTAATCAACTCCTAAAGTGCAAATGAACCTTAAAGAATCCTTTCTTTTTGCACATTTGAAGACTCTTAATTCAACTCTCCTTTTTGCAACTTTACTCCAATCAGGGTGCTTAAACAAATTTGAAAAGTAATCCACTTAATGAATTTACTTGCACCAATAGTTGCTTACCTTTTTTTGAAAGCCCTTTTCACCACTTCTGTAGAGGATGTAGATATTGGTGTTTAAGATCACCAAGTTGTTGTCTTGAGTAAGATCCTGCAACTCTCTGTAGGCTTCCTTGAATAGCTTCATATTCACCAAAATATGGTCTCCAACTCTCTTTCACGAGCCTAGGTTTTTGTGGCTTGTTCTCCTCTTGTAGTCTCCTCCTTTTTGCTATAGATTAGATGAGATATTTGATTCTAAAGTGGTGCCTTCTTGTTGTGAGAGGCAGTCTCCAAATCTCCTGGATTTGGTAGGCTTCTTCTATCTGAATCTTCCTTCAAGCTTCTTGTCGAATTCTGACTTCAAATAGGATCTTCTTCTCAAGATTCTGAATGTCTTGAGGTCTTATGAGATTTGGCACTCCTTGCCAAATTTTTCTTCTTGGGCTTGTTTTTGGATGACAATAATTGTCCCAAATATTTCACTATCTTGTGAATTTCTCCAATGAGTTCTCCTTGGAACTCCTTTGATGATTTATTCAACAAGGCTCTCCAAGCCTTTTACTAGATGCTCATAGAGGTCTCTCCAAGGCCTTGCAACTCCTTCTAGTCTTCTTTGAGACCTTATATTCAACCTTCTTCTCCTAGAAGTGTTGGTGGTGAGATCTTCTCCTGGATCTCTGATTTTGTTACCTTTGTATTTGAGCAGGACTCTCCTAGTCCTTCTTCATCAATGAGATCTTCTCCTAATCTCTTTTGCTTCAAGTGCTAGATTGATTCTAAAGAAGATACTATTCCTAACCTTCTTGTAGGAAGCTTTCCCAACTCACTGAATCTACCTGTTCCTACAACAAAGTATTAGTACTGAAATATGCTTCTGAATTAGATACTTCCTCCTAGAGTTTTCTTTAGTATCAAGGCTTCTATGGCATTTTATTCAAGTATTTTGTGGTCTTATCTTTAGTACCAAGGCTTCTATGGAATTTTTTTCAAGGCTTATGTGGCATTTTTTTAGGGCTTATGTGACCTTCTCTTCAAGGCTTATGTGGAATTTTTTTAGGGCTTCTATGGACTTTCCCTCTAGATCAAGGCTTTTGAGGCCTTTTTTTGAAGCAAGGCTTCTACGAAATTTTCTTCTAGATCAAGGATTCTATGGCCTTTCCTTCTTGTGAAGTTTCCAATCTATCAATGGAGATCTCTTGTCTCCAAACTTCACTATAATTCTACTCCAGAAGTCTCTTATGTAGTGATCTTCTCTTGCAACAACTAATATCTACACTATGAAGGCACTCCGACCTTTGAGAAACGAAGTTGAAATCTCCTAGATTTCTATTGTAGGAGGTGTCCCAATAATCTGAGTATTAATTCCCTACAATAAAATAACCTTCAGGTTAGTTTCTCCAGATCTCTTAGATGGGATTCACTAGTTGATTCATCAACCTAGTGGATCAAGTGTTGAGTCCTAGTCTTCACAAGTTTTCCCTTGAAACTCTATGGAAAGACTCTAGCCATATGCAATCTCAATATTCCAAAATCTGAGATTTCATTCAATCCTTACTTGTGGCTCTCCTTAATTCTACCACCAATACTCTACTAAGTATTTTTGATAGTGATTGGTCCAATGGTGCATCAGGTTCTCAAAAAATTCAGAGTCAATAATAATGGTGGTTTTCCTATTGACCTACCATGGCTCTGATACCACTGTTATCTTTTGATGCAACAGTAATGGGAGATAGCAAAACACAAGATGCAAAATAATATGAAATAAAGTAAATTTGCGAGATGATTGAAAATATACTATAAATAGAAATTATGGAGATGTTTACAAAAGTAGCTATGGAGGAAATGAACACTCCATGAATATAGCTACAACTCAAGAATGGGCATTGAGCATATTACACCCCATCACTACATCACACTGCTACATCATGCCACTCTGGTCTATACCACACAATGACTATGGCTAATGACTATAACTTGTGATCATATCTAACATCTATACCTATGGCCCTTTATATAGGAAATAAGTTCCTTGGCCAACACTCTACCTAGATGTGCAAGGGACAACTTGCACATGTACAACTTGCACTTTGACACTTGTGCATTTATTACATTGCATGTAGTAACAAGATAACTTTCCCCTAAAGTAATATAATGTCCTAAGTATGTACCAAGAAAGGTATATTTACATTATCCAAATGATGTAATAGCCTATTTCTAAGGTATTTTAAGCCTTTTTAGTGGTGACTACACCTCATCCCATCATCAAGAGGAACCCCTAATCCTTCTAGGTGGTGACTAAAGGGGTACCCTTGATGATGAGGCCTTTAAATTTGTGGTTCACTAGGACTCACTTGCCTAGTCTAGACTTGAGCCTTGGAACAACTACATATACAAGTCATTGAGCCTATTTTGACTATACATATTGCATAATTGTATGCGAAAATATATGTTTAATTTACTATCTTGCTTGGTAAATGTGTTCATTCATTCCATTGGGTTGTAAGGTAGAAATTATATTATCTTCTTTGGCACATTGCTACCCTTAGATAAGATAGGTAGATTTTACATTTTATAATTTACTTTCTACATTATATCATGTTTCTTTCCTCCCCCACTTTTCCCAAAAGAAGTTAATTAGAGTAGATTAGCATAGCACTAGTTAGAAAAGTGCTAAATATCATATCCAAAAGCAAGTAGCTAGCCTTTGGTAAAAAACCCTAGAGGTCATCTGATGGGAGCTACATCCCATGCTTCCTTAAGCTTCCCAGGATTAACACCCAACACATGAGGTGCAAGGCATTAGACACACCTTATTAGAGGAGGCTAAAGATCCGAGGTCACAAAAATGAGGGGTTACAATACTAAAGGAGGTGTAGGGGTCTCACATGACCCTAAAAAGTTCAAACTAGCATGCCCAATGGGACATGAATTTAAAAATATTTATTTCCTAATTTAGAAGTTATTCCATGGTTCCAATGAAGGCCATGATCATCAAGTTTTTGAAGCTATTAAGAAATTCACTTGGCAACTTCACTACTAAAAGGACCCAAAAAAAGTCACCATCTCCAGACCAAGGTTATGGTGGGAACCTTCATCTAGTCAGAAGAACCTCTTACCTGGTGATTTCACTAGATGAAGAATTAAAGAAGCCCTAAAAAAGGTGGCTAAATGTGAGTCTTCAGTAACATGAACATAAGACCTACCACTAGATCAGTCGTAAGCAAATCCCTAGTTGCTCCTCCCCCATCTATATCTTGACAACCAATAGAGACATCAATAATAAAGGATGGACACCCTAGCAAATAAAAATCAAATGATGCTCTTGATGTGGAATAATGAAGGTACTTATGATCGGTAGTGGCATCGACTATATGGATCCAAGTCTCAAATTCTATGGTAAAGTCATTGTTCATCAAAGAAGACACAACCACTCTAATGAAGCATATCTAAAACATGGTCAGTTTGTATGTACTTTATAGTATTGGAGAATAATACATTACCATCAAACTTCTAGTTGCCTCTCTCAAAGGAAAAGCAAGGGACTAGTACATCTCTCTCACCCAAATTTTATCATCGACTAGTACCAGCTTGTGAACCAACTTGTTGATCAATATAGAGTGAAGAAAGATGGGGTATCACTATTAGAACAACTGATAACCATCAAAAGGGCCCATATGGAAGCCATGGACAATTTCAATGCAAAATTGTAGAAGGCTTGGTAAAGGATCTTAGAACAAATCTAATCGATAACAAGTATGACTTTCATCTACTACCTCAAAGCAATCAATTTTGAAATAACCCTGATGGTAAAAACCCAAGGATGCAAATCACTACCAGTAGCCTATGGGATAGCCACTCAAGCTAAAAGAGACCTCATACAAATTGGGAAGTTAGCTTCCAGGCCACCTATGCCCCTCTTCCTAGATGTTTAGTCATTGTACCACCCTCCTATGACTATCCAACCAACCACTTTCCAACTAGCCTTAGTGTCTGGTCAGCCTATCTTATTAGTATCACCACCTCTTGTCACCATTGTCTCCTTAGCCTTGCAATACCTAAAAATGGAAAGAATTCAAAACACTATGAGGGATATGAATAATGAAATACTATCCCTTAAGTTCTAGTAGAATTTCCAAAGGTTTGGCTACCAAAACTACCCTCATCGCTCTTTTCACCAGAACCTTTAAGGATATTGGACGCCACTAAATGGATATCATAGACACACCCCTTCCTAGGTAGATAATTAGGTCCTTTTCAAAAATTTGGAAGGTAAATAGTGTCCTTCTAGGTCTTTATGCAATTGGTTCTCACTAATTAAATGATAGATATGATCCCAGTCGAGAAAAAATATATAGGAGACCCTTATGGTTGGTCATGCTACTATATGGATCCCTATTACCCAAACTACATAATGCTCTAGTAGGCCACTTGTCCAATTCCTCTACCTGAATATCATAATGATATTGCTCATCAATCAAGCCTAACCACACAAAGCTTACCATCGAATAGTTCCTTGGTATCAAAATTCGAATCATCAAACTAGACCTTGCTAACATGGGATGAAGGAGAAGTCTATACCATCCTTGGATGAATAATTACCCAACTGGACAACCAGAATCGATCTCAATTCAATGTTCTCATTGAAAGCAAAAGGAGGATGATAGAAGAGGCTTAAAAGCAATTAAAACTTGTACCAAAGATCGAAATATATGAGAATAGATAGGTGCAAGAGGTGAATTAAGACTGGACTAGGCCACCAACACTAAGGTAGCTAGCACCGATACAACTAAAGTTGGCCCTAGTCTAGAAATTGAGTTTCAACATAGAAAATCCTAGAGCACAATAGGTCCCCAACATCACACCAAGGACCCATCCACTAGAGTCCTTCAATGTGGTTGAGCATATTTAAAGGTCCATTATGAAAATGCTAATATGGGATATCCTCACCCTCCTAAAGTAGATGAAGAAACTAGATCAATCCTTGGAAAGGTAAAAGATCATTAGGCAGTAGAAGGAGCAAGTTTTCCAACAAATATTTGATTCTAGCAAGCCCAAGCCACAACCATTTTATCTAATGCTCATATGTAGTGAAAAAATCATCCATATTTGCTTGGTAGAATTTGGAGCAAGCACCTTAGTCATGCCCAAAAGGGTAGTCGACACCCTGAAAATGATATATGAGCTAGTCAAACAAAGGGTAGTACAACTAGACAGGATCTTGATACCAATCCTAGATCTTTTGAAGGACCTATAACATTATCTATACACTTATTTGAATGTGATCATTGTACAAGAAGTGGTGATGATAGATCTACCTACATAATTTAGTCTTTATCTCTCTTAAGACTTCATCATAAATATCAGTAGGTACCTCTCTTTGGATTGGTCCCATGTGTTCTTAACAAGGTTAAGATGAAGGTTCCTTAAGAACCACACTAGATGCACCATATGGATATTACTTTGGCAAACTAGGCCAAAGGAGAATGAGATTTCTTGATTGCTAAGGAGTAATTGGAGACACTTAAATATGAGATACACATCCAAGTTCCAAATGATCAAATGGATGGATAGACATATGATATGTGGGGAGTGACCTTATATGAAGAATATGGAAAAATTAGGCCTAAGGTACATCTAATACAAAAAAAGGATCTTAACATGCAAATGGTCACTAGATTCCTTGAGGACCATATGCCACTAGAATCTAGAGTATGCATCCCCAATCATCTAGGCTACCAAGACAAACAAAAGTTTGGGTCACTGTTATCCAGGTACTACAAGTTCTAATGAAGTAGCTTTGTAGGAAAATAAAATGAAATGAGCGTACATGTTAGGTCATGTACTATAATGTAAATAAGCAACATTTAAATAAGAAAATTCTAGGTACTATATTTAGTGGCCAATAGAATTAGGCAATGCAATAACTGGCAAAAAGTCAAGACTTCTAGGCAAAATATTTTGAGAAACTTACCACATGTGTAAAAAAGAGGATGCATGAGATTAGAAAACTAGTGATCAAAATAATTGGTATAGTACAATCATATTTTGAGCTATATTCAACCTTCAAAACCATAGGAGGACATTCACCATGACCAATGAATGACAACACAATAGATAACTATGCCATTCTTGAATCAACCGCATTAGAAGGATCTATGAGAAATATGGGCAAGACAATGCCTTATAAACCAAAGTCTATAAAATAAGGGCTCCTCCATGACATATCTTCAAGGACCTAAATTTCATCCCCTAAGTTTTCAAGCCTCCAAAACCTACTCTAGAGACTTCGTGCCTAAGGGTAAGGTTATCATTTGTTGGGTTATTTTACTCCTACAAGCATAAGTCCCTTGTGAGTCACCAAAACTATAGTGAAATATTGACTACAGTAGGGCAATTTCCTACTCTAAAAGAAAGAAAAGCAAGAATTGTCACCTAAACCAACTAGATGAGGGGCACCAAAGCTCCATCTATCTACTAAGTAGTTGATTCAAAGGAAGCACTAGCAAATGACAGTCTATGCCAAAGACTAATAGTATGCTCAAAACTCCCTTCACCTCAAGGTAAAGTCATCAATCTAGGTCAAGCCAACAAGCTACTCTCATACTTTTTGGTGGTGACTATGCCTCTCCCCATCATCAAGAAGAACCCCCAAGCCTTCCCAACGGTGACTAAAGGGGTCCTCTTGATGATGAGGCCTCCAAAACCTTAGTTCACTAGGACTCACCTGCCTAAATAATGAAAGAGTTCCAAAACTAAGCTTCCTTCCTCTGGTAATTAGGTTGCAACACTCCATATAACTAGAGGTAATCACTCAATTCCATGAGCAACACACCCATCAGGAGAATCCCAATGGCCTTGGAGAGAAAGCATAACCAGTATTAAAAGAGTCAAGTAAGGAATCAACAAGGCCAATGCACCTTACTATCCCTCGTAAATATTTTCTAGAGGCTCAAAGGTGAGAGGGGTGATAAAATCATGAAGAAGCCAACTAGAACAAAAAATGTGCCCATGAAATGAGGTCCAATGGAATCCTATGCATGGAGGATCCTAAATAATTAGACATAAGGAGAACCAAGACAACTTTAACAATAACTACTAAATTTGGGTGCTAACCAAAAGCACAATAGGAAGGGCTACTAGAGCAACCAAATTACCATAAGGGATATCCATGCCAAACCCCTATCTAAATCTAGAGAGCATATATAGGAAAAGAAGGACTCACCAAAGATGAGTTGGAACTACTCACATTGAAAACTGAGCTTGAATCTCCATGAAGGAAGGTGGGTGCATTA
The DNA here is from genome assembly GCA_028583015.1 of Wollemia nobilis. NCBI lineage: Eukaryota > Viridiplantae > Streptophyta > Pinopsida > Araucariales > Araucariaceae > Wollemia > Wollemia nobilis. Next base: position 3,822,375 of record JAQPPZ010016361.1, read on the forward strand.
ATGACCCCTTTGTGAAGAGGACCATGCCACCCATGGATAAATTTATGATGATTTTATCCCAACAACTTTGGACTCCCTAGAATTTTGTGCAATGCAGTCTCCTTGTCCTTGCAACTAGAACTAACATCAATGCTTCCACCCATTACCATTTTGGGAGAAATTTTGAATTTTAAACTTTGTATGTAAATATTATAAATAGTAGTTCCTGTAAGTAAAAAGAGGAATTTGGATTTTTTATTGTATCAAGCATGACCTGTGGCATATTATCTCTCCTTTTCTCACTTTATTTCATAGTCTAGATTTGAGCCTTGGGCTAGCAATATGTACAAGTTGTCAAGCCTTTTTTTATTATACATATTGCATATTTGTATGAGAAAATTTATGTTTAATTCATCGTCTTGCTTGGTTCATGTGTTCATTCATACCACTAGGCTATAAGGTGGTGTGGGTAGAAATTTTTCATCTTTTCACTCACTCTCCTTTTACATGATGATGCTCTTATGAACTGGCCAAATTTTGAATCCGAGTTAAGGCATTGATGGCTAAGGCATATTTCAAGATCAATGCAGACGGATGGTTAGCTCCCATAAATTAAGGAGTGGTCCCAAAAAACTTACCCCTACTTTAGATAGAAGAACCATAATCACAGGCATCCACCTAAGAGGAACGGAAGAATGGGAAGGAAGTATGAAAAATATTTGTCCCAAAATTCCATTCGTAAATTAAAAAGAGCTCTAGGATGGCAAAGGTAGGAGCCTAATTGTCTATCTAAAGGATGGTAGATCGGGATAGCATTAAACAAAGGGGAGTGTCCAAAATTCCGTTCGAGACTGAGGTCACCACACATCATGATGAAAACTTTGAGGATCCCTAGAAGTAAGCATTAATCACGTTAGCTACCTAATCCAGAGGGTCGATGGGTGCGAGGAAGAAAACTGAATTGCACAACTTTAGAGGTAACCGATCTTTGATCTTTATACAACATGAAGGGGTAAAGTAGAATAGAGTTTAAGGAGTTGTCAGAATTATTAGAGGGACCAGATCTCTACAGAAGTACCTAAACTTCCTTAAGATATTTGCCATTCCTCCTAGAGTAGAGCTACAACAGATCTTCCGATAGTTCCAATATGTCAAACACCATTAATGTTGTAATTTAAATTTACTATAAAATATTCTATAAATAGTGGAATGCTCACCATTTCAAAGTGTGACTCTATGGCCTTTATAATTCATATGTAATTATTCTTCACCTTGTAAATAATAGTGCATCATTATTTGGTCTCTCAATATGTATTTGCTTCTATTTTTGTCTATGTGTGGATGTTTATTTCTACGATGGTTGTCTGAGTTGGTTCACCTAGTTCTACTATCTAGATTTCATGGGTCTAGCTGGGCGATTTTAGAATTCGCATCCACCCCTAGGTATTGGGGTTTATTTTTGCTAAAGTCGATCGGGTGGGAGTGCTCTAATTTTGCTGCCTATATTTCATGCACCCTCACATTGATTATGGAATTCACCCTTGACCACTGCACCAAATAAGAAGTGAATATGGGATAGGATGATTTGTTAGGTGGTTTGCTATTGTTTGCATTGATGATGTCGAGTGAGTGTGTCTTGATGCAGTCATACCCTGTCATTGTTAGTTCTGGCTATGATCTCCCTTTGCTTTCTTTCTCATTCCCTTTTCTATTTTCCTCTTTTGCGAAATAGGTAGTTGGAACCGAAGGATTGACCTTATACAGATATTGATCGCATCTGCCTCTCCCTAGCTGGGTGGTCATTTAATATCGATCGAGGACTACTGAGTGTACTTCCCACTCGTTCGATGACAGTTTTCATACCAACAATTTTTGGTGACTCTGCTAGGGAACTCATTGAGTTTTTGTATTTGAGGAAATTAAAGTTTGGTGATACTCTAGTTTATCCATATCCAGTTCAAATCACCTGGTAATTTTTACTGTGTAGCATCTCCACATCATGATATCAGTTGCCTTCTTATGCTGAAAAGTTTTTATTTCTCAGAGGATCTAAGGTTTGATGAATAACCTTGAATTCATTAGTAGAGAAAGTATGTTCATCTAGAAAATCCAACTTCGATGCATGAACTGGAATCTTTAAAGGCTAGTGCCTCAATGGCCCAAGTGTACTATCCATAATGGAATCATCTTGCTACATTGAATCTCCAATGTTGGTATGATATTCCTAAAAGTGCCTTGAAGCACCTAACCAAATATAATGACACTTTAGGAATGGCTTGAGAACATCTTAAGGATGTCATTGCAATAGCGCCCCTCCATTGCATAACACATGAAGACGTCATGATCAGGCTCCTGATATTGTCTTTGGAAGGGAGGGCACTATGATGGTACCATACCCTTGGGTGAAGGAATGTCTGCTCATGGACGGACTTAGTGGAAACCCTTGTTAATACATTTGATGGATTCATGGATCCTTTCAAACTCTTGGTGCATTTTTCATTCATCAAGAGGGACCTTTTTGAATCTATTAAAGATTTTAACATATGATTCAAAAGGATCTAGACAAGGATTCCCTTTAAATACCAGCCATCCTTTACCCAAGCTCACTTGTGCTATATCTGGGATTTTAGTTCAGACATGAGCCTCCTGCTATATCAATCAAGGGAAAATAGATTCCCATAAGTATTTTAGGTGGCTTTTCAAGCTGAGCATCTCCTGCTGCAAACAGGAAAGATATCTTCAAGAGATCTCTCCTTTACATACACATCTTCATTTGTTGCTGACACCCTTTGAATCACACAACATTCACCTTGGATGTCATCTAAATATGTGCAAGAGTCAAGATTATAGTTTTGTGGTACACAAGGGGTGGATCTCTCCTCAAACTTATGCATAAGAGATACAAGCACAACTCCTACATTGAATAATTTTATTACTTCTACTTTTTCTCAACAAATAGAGAATTTGGATCTATCAAGAAATTCCACTTACGAAAGGGATGCATTTCTACTCCTTTTTTGTATCCAAAAATATGATGAGCAGTAGCCAGATCTTTGCCTTGAGGATTCAACTAACCAAGAGGATAGCTCCAAGGAGATTTTAGTAATAGAGTTGACAGTCAACACACCTCGTGTTAGAGTTAAAGTGCACTATGCCTCTATTTTGACACTTGTCAGTTTATCATATAGGCCTTCTGCCTATATATGTAACACATTTTTATCAATAATATATCCCTTCAGTTTGATTACTCCTAACATTTGGTATCAGAGCTCCAGGCTTTCTCTGGCCTTGTGATCTTGAGGGGGGATTTCCCTCATGGAAATCCTCCCTCCCCCCTCATCCGTTCCCCCTATTTTTGCCATTTTTTTTCAAAATAGGGAGTATGCTCTCCATTGTTTACAATGGATCAGAAACCAAACTTTTGGAAAAATCATGGCTCCCAAATTTTTTTTTAGTGATCATTTTTCCCCATATGTATCCGTATGCAGAAACGGGATACCATTAATGGCTGCCCCTGAAGCTTCAAGCTTGGAGTCATGAACTAGTTTTTACAATTTCTTGTTTTCCTTCGTTGTGCTGAGGACGGCGCCGGTGGACAACACACCCATCGCGATTGCCAAAAATTGTAGGGAGTTGGAAGAGAGACCAGCACGACATCACCGAGGCAGACGCCGAGGCAATGGAGACCTGAATATGCTTTGCATTGTTCTAGTAAAGCTGAGAGATCTTGAATTTCTCGACGACGCATCCTATTTTTTTGGCCGACTTAAAGGATGTTGCGGTCGTATTTTTTCTTGACGTTGCACTTGAGAGCGGGGAGGATGGGGCCGATGTCGGTCAAGATGACATCGAGGCCGAGTAGCGTGAGAGCCATGCCGGTAATGCCATAGTCGGTCTCGAGTTTGATCCCATACGTATGAGGAATAAATGCTCATGGCCTAGATTTTGTCACTTCTCGACGAAAGGCATCGATAGGTAACATTGGATTTAGCGCCATACTGCAATGTTAGTGGGCCCACGTGGGTGGAAGAAAGCCAAGTTTGGAAAAATTTTCTAGTCCTTTGGCTGGTCTGGACTAGAGCATAGCGGACGGGTGCCTGTTGCGGGGTTCCCCACTGCCCCAGACTCGAACCCTCACCGCTTTTCCATTCTGCTCACCTTCAACCTCACCGCTACCACCATCAAACGGAGAGCCAGACGGAGGTGCCGACGTGCATGGAGCCATTGTCTTGCTCGATCCGCAGGGCTAGGTCTATCACAGGAGAGTCCATGAATTTCATGGCTTCCCAGGGAATGGGGTTGCTCGGTACCACCTAAAATATTTGTATTGGGAATCGAGCTGATAGAATTCGATTGTTGTAATGCCTTTAGTTATTGTGATGTGCCAGGTGAACCACGTGCCAGGGAAATTCTGGGTGTCTTTGGTTTTTGTGTTTTCCTGTTGTTGAGAGTGTTTTTTGAGTCAGCATGATGCAGTCGTGTTTCAGCAAAGTGATTTCTATGATAACACCATATCTCGTAGCAATGAAGCCCGTTCGATGTGATTTGCCTAGAGACTATGGATGGAGTTTTGATAAAATGGAGAAATCTAGATTGGTTCGTGCTAGAGTCACGGAGGTCTAGGGGAGGTTTATTTTTTTTAACAGTAACTGGATTTCTTCATGGAGCAGCAGTATCCGCCCAACTCTGAATTTATTTTTGTATACAGCCAGGGTGGATGAGTAATTTTTGTGAAGTTGTTATGGCCCGACCTGTTGAGTTTTCCAAGGCAACGCTCCCGACAGACTGCAGAACAATGGTTTTCTGGGCGACGCGAGCGGCCACAGCAACGATGCTGAGCACGACTATTCTCGGCCAGAGATGTTCTCAAAACCCTAGGTCGGATCCGTCCAGCTGTTTCTTTCGAAGATGAATCCGCGTGCTTGCCCTGGAACCGGTGGGGCCGATGGTATTTCAAACTGCACCGAGCAATTCTGTCAAATGACAGAGTGGCTGAGCTCTGTCAATTCATTACTGTTCCCAAATACTTCATCTTCGACTTTTGCTGATCTTATGTGAGCTATAGTGCGAAACCAAAAACTTCAAAAGCTTTCAAAATTTTGACGATTTGATTCGAACCAGCGACTTATGGCCCGACAAGAGGAGCAGTGTCAAAGCGATCTTTTTGGAGTTGGAGTTATGTAAGATCTGGAGCTTCCCATTGATTTGAGTGGCGTGCACGTCGTGCGTCACCCGGGAGAATTTGGTGCGCCACCTGTCGGAGGCGAACGACCCGGATGGGCCACGCGCTCTCGTTCTGGGACATGCAGAGATGCTAAAGGAGGCGTCGGTGTCTATTGCCCCGCCACTTGCTTACTTTGCCAACGCATGCCTAATTTTTTGAATGCCAAACTAATGCACCATATGATGTTGTCCTCCACAGCTGATGCAATTGGCGCTCTTCAAAGCAATTTCCCGAAATGCATGGAAGTCAAATGTTTTATGTTGTATTGTTTTTTATTTCCTCTAATGTTTTTTAATGAGGGAATTTCGTTTAATCATGATGGAGGATTTATAATGGCCGACAGTATGGCCTATTTGGCCAAATTTTAATGTTTTCTACGCCAACTTTTAATTTTTTCTACTCATGGCAAGTAGAGTGAAAAGGCCCACATGACCTACTTTATTTCAAAATGAGAAGTCCACATGGCCATATTTTTTATCCACATAGAGAGTGGAAATGTAATTCCCCTGCGAGGGAAATTTTTTTGTCTATTTTTTGTTTCGCCAGAGAGCGATGCCGCCACAGTGCGAGGTTTTATTTTGCTGCCTTAGATAGGCATGATGATTTTTCCATATGATGAAGGCTCCTTTGATGGTGGAATATAGGGGTATTTATAGTCGTTGGAAATATTTTTTTGTGACGGACACAATGGTGGTGTCATATTGTAATTTTGAGGTTGTTTCAATTTAGTTTTTTAGCCTCAAAGTTTTTCTACCTTGGAGTGCACTCTCGGTTGAACCCGACACTCCCAAGGTAATTTCATATGTGATCCTTGTACCTAGTGATCTTTTCTATACACTTGGCGAATGCAGTGGTTGGTTACCCATGCATTTCGGTGGGATGACATGGTCACCATAAGGACACTTATACTAGGGACTACAGACATAGACACCCTAGACTCTATTCGACATTTTTTCTGGATCTACTTCTGAAGACTACAGACGAAGACACTTCAGAAGATTCTCTTCTTTTCTTATTCTCTCCTCCTATTTTGATCTATGGCTCATTTTATTGTATTGAGTGCATTTTCGACAGAGACCGACACTCTTATATGGCTCGTTTTTCCTTTGTATTAGGTGCATTTTTGGCAGAGACCGACACCTTCTAGATTGAGTTCACCATGAGGAGGGATTTCATACTCATGGTGGATCTAGTCAGTGACCTACGAGAGGCAACATCCTCTGAGGATGACCTGCAGAGGCAATAGACCTAGAAGTGGCTGACCCTGAGGCACCCATGATGACCCTGAGGCACAGTGGCAACAGACCCATGGAAGTGGCTGACCTTGAGGCAAAAAACCGAGATGTATACACAGTAAATCTAGCATTATTCATAGTTGGAGAGCCAAGAGCATAGAGCACAAGCCTAGACCAAATCAGCAATAAGAGAGGATAATAGGTTGTTTTAGAGAAGTCAACATTAAGGGGGAATGTTGCCTAATATTGACTTATTTTGTTTCTTTTTTAGTTAGGATAGTGCACTTTAAGGGGGAATGTTAGAGTTAAAGTGCACTATGCCTCTGTTTTGACACTTGTCAGTTTATACTGACACTTGTCAGTTTATCATATAGGCCTTCTGCCTATATATGTAACACATTTTTATCAATAATATATCCCCTCAGTTTGATTACTCCTAACACCTCGTTGGTAAACATGTGTGAAGGATTTGGAGATATGCGAGCCAGGGATTTCACAGTAGGTGGATTCCAAAGAATGGTGACATTGGAGCTGGTAGCCACACAAGCCAAAACTAGTACTTGAAGAAGGCTCCTATGTGGTAGGATTTGTTGCTACGTTAATTATTGATTATGTAAGTATTGGTGTGCGTGGTAACCTATCAAGTTGTAGGTACTCTATAACTTGGAAAATTTTGGGGTAGCACCAGTCGAACTATAAATAATACCTCCAGTTTAGTACAATATGATTCAGTCATTGCAGATTCACTAGATGATTTCTAGGATAAATAAATGGTTGTGGCATGCCACTCACCCTGCAATTTTGTGTACATAAGCCGAAAATTATATAAAAGGTGCGATCAGCATGTGGTTAGTGACATCATCATATACATTGGTAGCCCATGATGGATTTTTAGAAATAAAGTTGTTTTTGAAGCTCCTCCCTTTGTTCTTAGTGTTATTTTTTGTATTTTTTTGTAACCCTGTACCTAATGGATCAAGGCATGAAATATCACTTTGCACAATATCCAAAAATATATGCACTACAATCTTGAAAGAAGTGTCGACCCCTCCACCCAATATAAAATGAGCTATAAATAGAGCCTCAAGAGGGTAAATAACAATGTATGCTGAAGTAAGAATAAGATAATGATGCTACGATAATAAATTTTTTTGAGGAATGGTGATACATTGAAAAAAATTTACACGATGTGTCAAAGAAAATATTATGATTAATGCTTCTAGCATTCTATCTACTCTTGAATTAGCCTTGGTTTTTGGTTAGACATGTTTATGGAGGTGTAGTCTATAGGGATATCCTATGGAATACCTTCCAATTTATCCCTTTGCTCTGTCTCGTTTCCCTTCCTCCCATCTTTTCTTTCTTTTTTATGTCTCCCTTGTTCTCCCTCTTTCTTCCCTTTATGCTATGCTCTATCCAGTCGATGCCTGGGTACTTTGCATTTAATCTCATCTTCTTTATTTTATTCCATAGCCTTCTTTGATTGTCCATTTTAATAATTCTTCCATATCTATTTTCCCTTCCCTTCCTCTATTTCAAGAAGATTTAAAATCGTGATATATTTCTAGGTTCCTCTCTCCCACATAGTGGAAAACCCCTGTGATTTGCCAAGAGTGTGGGTAAAAATTTTACATCTTTTCACTCACTCTCCTTTTTACATGATGATGCTCTTATGAACTAGACAAATTGTGAAGCTAAGTTAAGGCATTGATGGCTGAGGTAGATTTCAAGATCGATGTAGACGGATGGTAGGTTGTCATAAAGTAAGGAACGATCCCAAAAAATGTGCCCCCACTTTAGATGGAAGAACTAGAATCCCAGGCATCCACCTAAGAGGAATGGAAGAATGTAAAGGAAGTACAAAAAATCATTGTCCTAAAATTCCATCTGTAAATTAAAAAGAGCTCTAGAATGGCAAATGCAGGAGCTCAATTGTTTGTCTAAGGGACAATAGATCGGGATAGTGGTAAACAAAGGGGATTGCCCAAAATTCCATCCGAGGTTGAGGTCACCACACATCATGATGAAAAATTTGAGGATCCTTGGAATTAAGCATTAATCACCTCAACTACCTAATCCAAAGGGATTATGGGTACGAGGAAGAAAATTGAATTGCACAACTTTAGAGGCAACTGATCTCTGATCTTTCTACAACACAAAGAGGTAAAGTAGAATGGAGTTTAAGGAGCTATCAAAATGATTAGAGAGACCATATCTCTACATAAGTATAAAATTCCTCTGGACATTTTCCATTCCTCCTAGAGTAGAGCTAGATTAGATCTTTCAACCAGTACAATATAATATTTCCCGTTGAACGCCATTAATATTGTAATTTGAATTTACTCTAAAATATTCTATAAATAGTGGAATGCTTGCCATTCCAAAGTGCGTATTTGTGGCATTTATAATTCATATGTAATTCTCATTTGCATTGTAAATAATAGTGCATCACTACTTTGTCTCTCAATCTGTCTTCGATTCTATTTTTTTCTATGTGTGGATGTTTATTTTTGTGATGGTTGTCTGAGTTGGTTCACATAATTCAGCTATCTGGATTTCATGGATCTAGTTGAAAAATTCTAGAATTCGCATCCACCCCTGGATATCAGGGTTTATTTTTGCTAAATATAGTCAGGTGGGAGTGCTCTAATTCTATTGCCTAGATTTCATGCACTGCCTGGATTTCATGCATCCTCCTACTGGTATTGGAATTCACCCCTGCTCACTGCATCGAACAAGAAGTGAAGACATGATGGGCTGATCTATTAGGTGGTTTGTTGTTGTTGTTTATGTCTGTGACATTGAGTGAGTGTGTCTTTATGTAGCCATACCCTATCCTTGTTATTTATAGCTATGACCTCCCTTTTCTTTCTTTCTCATTCTATTTTCCCTTTTTCTCTTTTGCGACGTAGGTAGCTAGAATTGAAGGAGTTGACCTTCTCCAAAGATCGACTGCCTCTGCCTCTCCCAGGACGGGAGACTATTCAATGATGTTCAAGGACCGTTGGGCATGCCCCATGCTCGTTCGATGATGGGTTTTGCACCAATAGGTGGAAATTGTATTATCTTCTTTGGCATCACCACCCTTTACTTTCTACAATTAAAATTTCATATTATTTTGTTTTTTTTCTCTTTCCCTTTTTTCTAAAAGGATATAATTAGTGTAGGTTAGCATATCACTAGTTAGACAAGTTCCAAAGATCACATCCAAAAGTAAGGAGCCAACCTTGGGTAAAAAACCCCAAAGGTCATTCTATGGGAGCCATGTCCCATGCTTTCCCAAACTTCCTAGGGCCATCACCCCCCACACGAGATGCAAGGTACGGGATGAACCCACTCATAGGAGGTTGAAGAGTTGAGGCCACAACCATAGAGGGTCGTAAAGCCCAAGGAGATGTAAGGGTATCATTTGACTCCCAACAAGAATCACATTCAAGCTTATATACAATTTTGAGCAATATTATTGTAAGTTTTTCATGTTATTGCATAAATGTTATTATTCATTTATTTCTTTATTATTGTTATTTTCATGAATGTTACGTTCATTGATATTGTCCATCAATATTAATTTTCTCTAAAATTTGAGACTACTCAAGATCCTAGATATTTGGAACTTGTGATAATCTGGCTAAAACGCCAACACTATTCTATTATAAGAGTGATCTTTGCTAAAATGCAATAACATGGGCCATATCCCTAAGGAGTAATATTGTTGCACTAGTTGGATCCCTGTGTAGATCTATAGTGGCACATATTATAGTTATAGCATATGATAATGTAGTCAAGAATCTTGATGGAGAGGTATGAACTATTCTTTGCTTTCTTATTGTATTGCCTCTATTTTATTATTCTACCTTGAATTAATGATTTGTGTTATACCTGATGCATTATTTATACAAGAGGATGTAATAAATCAAGAAAGCATAGCATTGGAAGAAAGCCAACAATAAAATTTCAACAATTCTTGGTTGTTTCAAGAAACAATCGAGAATTTATTTCTTAGTTGTTAGGAAGCTAGATGCCATTCTTAGAGTGTGCAAGTGGCTAAATTGATCTAGAAAATTATGTTAGACACCAAAATAGTCATCAAATGATGATCATGAAGTTAACATTAATTATTTATTGTATTCATATGGGTATCAATTAATTTTGTCATTTCTAGATGGTGCCAACCAAATGTATGCTAAACATTTAGTCATAGCCCTAACATGTGGGTTTCCAACCTTTTTATTGAATAACCTAGATGGGAAATAAGGATTATGGGTTCGATCCAAGTCTAGAAGTGACACCCAATTAGTTGGTGCTAGCGCTAATTCTAGATGTGAATGGTACTAACATTGACAACTAGTGTTGGTGCCAATATTAAAGGTGGTACAAATGCTAGGAATTGGTATTGGCACCAACACTAAAGGATGATACGAAATATACTTTTCAAAGAAACCATGGGGATATCCAATTTTGTTTAGGTCATTCAACCTCTCTTGGAAAATAAATGTACCCATAACTCAATTTTTAATCCCAAGGAATTAGAGTTGATGTGCTAAGAAGCCTTCTATGTAAGAAGTTCATGAAAGATGGGGTTAAGGTTTGCAAGAAATAGGTCAAAAAAATATTAGGTCTATTCTTCTAGTGCATTTAACATGAATATATGAATGATTAATATGATGAAGGTCAAGGTCATATATAGTTAAACATTAAATCATGATTCTAATCCAACATAGTAATATTTTATTTTCTAATGTCCCTATTAAACTAAGAGATAGTTGGGGTAGGTAGGTGACATAGGTAGATAAAAAATCAAACTTTACCTCCATCAATCAATGCTAGCATAACCTTTTGTATGCATCCTAATATCTAATGGTGACATAGGGTATTGACATATGATATGTCTCTATATGCTAGTGTTGATACCATAATATAATATACCATAACATTAAAATTATGATTAGTGCCATAAGTGGAGTTGGCACCATGAACATATGTGACGTTTTAAATTATTATGGAATTAGCCCATTGAATAAGGAGTCATGATGGGTACTATAGCTTGTTAGTTGGTATCGTTCCATTACTCCTAGTTTAATATGTAAATAGTATTTTTTATGGTGCTAAGAGAAACATCTAGTGGTGACATGTCCTAAATTGATAGTACTCAAGAAAATGTTATATTGAGAACAAAGATTTATGTCTAAGAGAGCAACCTAAAAAATTTAAATAGATAAAGTAGAAGATAAAGTGTATGTGGGAGAATGGATCAAGTATGCTCCATGTTCCCTAGGATGTGAAGAGGACCCCTAAGTATGAATGCAAGGCTTAGGAGCTCCCAAGGGAAATTAAAATGCTCCCCTATTTATTCCAGGGAGAGGGATGTAAACTTGGACACCTAATGAGTGTAAGTGTTCTAAATAATAGTAGTGAATTTATTCCAATTATGATAAGGGTACCATTCAAAATGCATCTATACTATCTTGTTTGACATCTAAAATAGGACATTGGTGAATTGATAGGTTAACTAACTATGGTTATGCCTATCACATAACTCGCATTGGTGGATATCAAAGCATCTAATGGATTCATGTTTTTGTCTTCCATATTAGATACACATGTATCTAATCCCTACATTCTTGGGTTGTTGTTTAAATTTGATGGGGTGTCTCAATCCTTGGCCATGATTTATAGATCATTAGCCAATATAACCCATATTATTAAAGAGATTTGAATTGATGCCCTTGGTATGCTTATTAAAGAAATTGAATGAATTAGATGAGTAAATTGATTACTTAGAAGAAGTAATACTCACCAAATAGGAATCTATTGATGTGTGAGAATCCTAGAGATGTGGTTTCTCTTTGCACATCAAATTTGTTCGATGCAGAATCTTCTATTGATGGTATCATATATGGTCTATTGTTTTTTTTGCTAAATTTTCTCTATAGTCTAATTATATCACTTCTTGATATTATGTATCCCTTCAACAATCGGGTCTCCTAAATTTGAAAACTTTGCTTTCAACTCCTCCATGAAAGTAATGACAATTTTTTTATATATATTTTCTTAATATCCTTTTGGTTTGATTCTTAAACAACATGAGCTCCTTGTGTATCCATTGGTTTTCTTGTTCCAACTTCTAAGTCTTTTTCATATTAGAGCATAGGTTAGCCCTAATACCACTTGATCTATGTATCAAGGATCTAATATGGTTGGTTTGGAGGACCACTCTCCTAAAGCAACTTATGGCATCAAGAGACTTATCACATAGAGTGACACTTTAGAATAAGGCACTAATGAGATGACTAATTTGTGAAGGAATGAAGACATAGATGCACTTTGATAAAGGACTAGAATATTTAAAAAAATTATGGCACTATAGGTAAAATTTTGCATCCCTTCACCCACTTTTTTGTACAAGATGATGGCCTATGGAAGTGGCTATTTTTTGAATCAAAATCTAGTGATATGGTTTGGGCAGGTCTCAAAGGCGAAGTGGATAGTAGAAGTAAATAGTTTGATGGGTAGAAAAATGAACATATGCTAGGTAAGGAATGATCCTAAAAACCTGCCCTGCTCAAAAGACGACTAAGACTGATCCGACACATTTTCGAGAAGAGAAGCACCAAAAATCGACCTCAAATCCCCGCTTGATAGTTGAGCAAAAAACCTAGAGGATGGTGGGGTTGCCGTCCCGAATAAGGATGAAGCCTAGGTGGGATTTCAGGAAAGCGATCATTTAAATTCACACATAATTCTCTGTCACACATGTAGTTAGGTGAAAATATAGGATGGAGTGCAAGCTAGAGTGTCTGCTTGGCACTATCGACATTGAGAGTCTCAAGGAGAGTACATTAATGATCCCAGATACTTAAGTACATCCATGAGCAGTAAAGTGGTTTGAATTAGCACAACCTACAAGGTAATTAATTCAATCGCTTGCCTACCCAATTGAAGGCTCAACATTGGGTTGAAGGGACAGAGTATGTGAGAATTCAATGCTTGGAAGGAATGTTAGCATGATTGAAGGTTTAAATTCATGCAAAAATCCCCTGCTCTCTTTTGTATAGATGACATTCCCCCATGGATCAATGTACCAGTTGAACGCCATTTCGCCTCAGTAATATCTTCTTGCCTAACACCATTAATGCTTATAGTTTGAATTTATTGTAAAATATTCTATAAATAGTGGAATGCTAGCCATTCCAAAGGGTGGCTATGTAGCTATTACAATTCATATGTAAATCCTTCTCCATTTTGTAAATACAAGTGTATCACTGTTTGGTCTCTAATTAGTGCTCTTGCAATTTGTTTCATTTTTGTGTGTGCTAATGTTTATTTTTGTTATGGCTATCTGAGCGTTCTCATTTAATTTTACTATCTATATTTCATGGGCTTCATTGGATAGTTATGGAATTTGCATTAGGGAAGAGGGTTTATTTTTTCTAAAGCTAGTAGGGGTGGGAGTGCTCTAATTCTGCATCCTAGATTTCATGCACCCATCCATCCAGTTCTAGAATTTACCTTCAACTTGCTGGTGCCTAGTGTAAGGTAAGAGTGCCATTCATTGATTTTTTAGGTGTCACTCCTATGTTCACTCCTAAGAATGGGTAGACCGTGTGTCTTGATGCACTGCATCTATCCTTGTAAATTTTGGCTATAACCTCCTTTACTTTCTTCATTCCCTACTCTCCATTTTTCTCCTCCAGTTTATAGGTAGGTAGCTAGGAACCCCATCCAAGAACCGGTATTCTCTGGAGATCAATCATCCCGTCTTCCAAAGGTGTGATGACCATTCAATGTTGGCGTAGCTTCGTGGGAACATCATGCTGAACCATTCCCCTTGCCTTCCCATTAGGCCAGATTTATGACCAATAGTTTTTGGCATACCTGGTGGGATAGAAATGTATTAATTCCTAATCTAAGTCTGGTGAAGCTCTTATCGACAACATATTTCTATTCACCTGACGACTCTACTTGGTAGTGAATCGGATCTTCATTTATCGGTTGCCTCACAAAGATAAGTAGATCCTAAAAACTCTACGTTGGGACCCAAAAGGTCCCTATGCTTGAGGAAATATGATTTTGGTGATAATTTGATTTACCTATATCTTGTTGTAAATTACCTATCGACTCCTCTTAGTAGCAGATTCAGATCCTGAGACCAATTTCCTCTAATATGCTCACAATAGTTCTATCCCCTAGGGGACTCAAGATTTGATGAGTAGTCTTGACATCATCAACAAAGAAAGTATGTTCATTTGGTGACTCCAACTTCAGCACAAAAATCATAAATCCCAAAGACCAACTCCTTAAATGGCGTAACAATGCTTCCCTCAATGGAATGATCCTGGTCCACTCAATCTCCAATGTTGTCATGAGATTCCTAAGAGTTCTCTAAGATATCTGATAAAGTATAACAACACTATAGGAACTACTTGAGAACACCTTAAAGATGTCATTGCCTTGATGACACTCCACGATATCTCCCATGAAGATGTCATGATCAAAATTATGATCTTGTCTCTAGAAGGGAGGGCGCTATTGTGGTATCGATCCCTTGGGAAGAGAACCATCTACTTATGGGCAAATTTTGTAGAAGCTCTTGTTCACACATTTGATGTCTCCATGGATCCTTTTTAACTCTTGATGCATATCTCATTCAACAAGAGGGTACCTTTTAAATCTATCACATATTTCAACATATGATTCAAAATAATCGAGAGGATTCTCTTTGAGTACCAATTGTCCCTTGCCTAGGCTCACCTGTACTATGTTCAAGCTTTTATTTTGGATATAGGTCTCCTCCTATATCAATATGGGGAAAGGAGATTCCCTCAAGTATTTTAGGAGGCTCTACAGGTCGAGCGACTCCTGCTTCAAGTAGGAAAGATATATTTAAGAGACTTCACCCTCCCATCCCATTTTTCAATCACTGCCACTCCATTTTAGATTGTACAATATTCACCATGGATGCCATATCAGGCTATGCAGGAGCCAGGGCTGCAGTTATGCGAAACACAAAGGATGAATATCTTCTTGAGGCCATATAGAGAAGATGCAATCACGAGCCCTATAATGAACAATTTTATTGCTTGCACCTTCTCCCAAAAAATAGAAGACTTGGACCTAATGGAGAATTCCACTTACAAAAAGGGAATAATTTTACCCCTTTTGTATCGAGGAGCACATTAAGCACAAGTGATCAGCCAATTAGGAGGAGTATCCTAAGCACACCTTGGTAACAGGGATCAATGGACACTACTATAAAACGAACACCAAAACACCAAAGATACCCATGGTGAGGATTTTACAGTAGGTGGATCCCAAGGAATGGTGACACTAGAGCATGTTACCAGATAAGACAGTGCTTGAGAAGGGCTCCTACATGGCATAATTTATTGCCACATTAATCATCCAATGCAGGAATACTGGTTTGCATAATAGCTCACCATACTGGGGATACGATTCAACATGGAGGATCCTAGGGCAGCCGTAGTCGAACTATAAGCAATACCTCAAGTTTAGTATAATCTGGTCTAGCCACTATAGATTCATTAGATATCTCTAGGGAGGGTCATTGATTGCAGCGTGCCAATTACACTATAGTTTTGTGCAAATAGGCTAACAAATAAATAAAGTGCAATAAGCACATGGCCAGGTGACATCATCTTGTACCATGGTAACTCACAACAAACTATCAAAAGGTGCATCAATTTTGAAGCACTCCCTATTGTAGTCCAAGTTCCTCTTCATGTTTTGTTGTGACCTCGTACCCAATGGATCAAGGCTCAAAATTTAGGTATAACTTCACACAATCTCCAAAAATATATCCACTGCATTACTGAGAGTAGTACCCACTTCTTGATAAAATGGGAAAGTGATCTATAAATAGCACCATGGAGGGTGAAGGTAGCATATGATGAGTAAAATGAAGCTAAAAATAAGGCTACAATTGAATATTCCCTAGAAGAGTGGAGATGAGCGAACAAAGTCCTTGCATGATTGCATCAAAAATAAGTGTTGTATCAGGACTGACAAATGCTTCTAGCATTCTATCTATTCTTGAATAAATCATGATATTGGGTGGGGTATGTTTATGGAAATGCATCTATGGGGGTGTATTGTGGATTGCCTTTCTTTTTGTTTATTTTATTTTTTTGCATTCTTCCTTTCTTTCTCTTTCCTCAGTTCCTTGTTACCACTAAATGACGAAGTTAGTGATCATCATATTCTTAATTCTATTGTTTCCTGTGTTTCCCTCCCTCCCCTCTTCCCCTATTATTCTCCTCTCCTATTTTTTCTCGTTGTTTCCACTTGTGATTCCCTTCATTTTATTTCTTCATGTTGTTTCCCATATCATTTTCCATTCACCTTTCTCTACCTTCCTCCTTTGACTTGTAGCCTTAATTGATTGCTTTTGTTTGTACCCTCACTGTCCCCTTCTCTCTTCCTATCCTTGAGTGCTTCAAGGTATAGCTTTTGGGGTTCTTCTTTCTTGCAAGGGAAAATCCCTTGAGAATCACCAAGAGTGTGGGTGAAATTTGCATCCCTTCACCCACTCTTTCATACAGGATAATGGCCTATGGAAGTGACTACTTTTTTAATCAAAATCTGGTGATATGGCTTGGGCGGATCTCAAATGCAAAGTGGATTGTGGAAGAAAATATTTTGATGGGTAGAAAAATGAGCATATGCTAAGCAAGGAATGATTCCAAAAGCCTGCCCTACTCAAAATATGGCTAAGACTGATCATGCGCATTTTCAGGAAGATAAGCACTAAAAAATGATCCTGAATCCTCTTCCCATATTTGAGTAAAAAATCTAGAGGATGGCAAGGCTGCCGCCCCGACTAAGGGTGAAGACTAGGCAAGATTTCAAAAAAGTGGTGATTTAAATTCACACCCAATTCCTCGCCCCATGTGCAATCACATGAAAATCAAGGATGGAGTGTAAGCCAAAGTGTCTGCTCAACACTATTAGCATTGGGAGTCTCAGGGAGAGTGCATTAATGATCCCAATTGCTTAAGTATATCCATGGATGGTAAAGTGGTTTGAATTAGCACAGTCTACAAGGTAATTAATTTAGTTGCTCGCTTACCCAGTTGAAGGCTCGACATTAGGTGAAGGGGTAGAGTAGGTGAGAATTCAATTCTTGGCAAGAATATCAAAATGATCAAAGGCCTAGATTCATGCAGGAGACCCCTGCTCTCTTCTGGATAGTTAATATTCCTCCATGGAGCAGTGTACCAGCTAATGCCAGTCTGCCTTAACAATCTCTTCTTGCCTAACACCATTAATGTTTATATTTTGAATCTGTTGTAAAATATTCTATAAATAGTGGAGTGATAGCCATTCCAAATGGTAGCTATGTAGCTATTACAATTCATATGTAAAGCCTTATCCATTTTGTAAATACAAGTGTGTTAGTATTTGGTCTCTGACTAGTGCTCTTGCAATCTATTTCATTTGTGTGTGTGCTAATATTTATTTTTGCTATGGCTATATGAGCATTCTCATTTAATTTTTCTATTTGGATTTTGTGGGCTTTATTGGGTAGTTCTGAAATTTGCATTTGTATTCACATTAGGGAAGAGGGTTTATTTTTGCTAAAGCTGGCAGGGTTGGGAGTGCTCTAATTTTACATCTTGTATTTCATGCACCCATCTACCTAGTTCTAGAATTTACCTTTGACCCATTGGCATCTAGTGCAAGGCAAGAGTGTTGTCGGTTGATCTGTTAGGTGGTGCACCTGTGTTCACTCCCATAGATGGGTGGACCATGTGTCTTAATGCAGATGCATCCATCCTTGTTAGTTTTAGCTACGACCTTATTCACTTTCTTTATTTCCTACTCTCCCTTTTCCTCCTCCAGTTTGTAGGCAGGTAGCTAGGAACCCCATCTAGGAATCAACCTTCTCTGAAGATCAACCACCTCGCCTTCCTTGAGCGTGGTAGCCGTTCAATGTTACCAAAAATTTATGGGTGCATTAGGTTGAACCATTCCCCTTACCTTCTTATTAGTCTAGATTTGTGACCAATAGGCACTAACACATAGGGTGTTAAACCTAGTAGTAATAGAATTATAGTTGAGAGTGCTAAGACAAAATGCAATAATCACAATATTTTTTTTCATTTATAGAAAGGAGGTTTTACCCAAACCATTTACAACAAGGAAACCCAAAAGGAGGTAGTCACCAAAGGAATGACCTCAACAAAACAACAAAAATAGAGGTCAACAAAGGAAACAAAGTAGAGATGGGAGACCATCTCCTTGAGACATAAAAAGTGAAGAAACCAAGCAAAATGACAATAGAGTAGCTAGAGAATACTTAGCTACTCAGAAGCCTTAGGAGGATCTTGCTCTTCATCATTGGTGATTTGATCATTTGAAACCTGAGCAGTTACACTATTTTGCTTCTTGATGTTGTTGACCTCCTTAATAGCTTGAAGGAGGAGGGTTAAGGCTAAATTCAAAAAGTCATCCAGATTGGCCAAGAAATTAGGATTACCTCTCAACCGAGAATGGGTTGAAGTCCCATAGGAGGAATGAATATCCTTGAGGAAGAGTAGCTGATCGGGGACATCCTTAGACTTTAGCTTCTTGTGAGTCATTGGATTTTCTCCAAGGAACTCCTTATATTGGTAAATAACAATGATTTTTTTTTTATTTTTCTTGGAACCCGAGCATCGACAATGTTCCTTTTTGTTGGAAGATGGGGTGTCAAAAGAGAAGCCAAAATTTAACTTTTTCTTCCTTTCTTTGGTAGTAGTGGCAACGTCTTCTTCCGCATCATCACTTAGAGTATCCTTCTAGGGGTTCCCTTGATGAGGGGCTGAGGTAGAAGGAAGAACAACATGACTACCTACAATAGCAAGGATTATATAAATAAAAATATGAGGATGGATACAAACAAAAAGGTAGGACATAAATCCAACCAACATCATCCAGAAGAGGAAGGTCAAAATTTAATTGAGTAAGGTAAGGTAAAAGTTCTTACCCAGTTCTTCAAATTTGTTTAATTATGAAGATTATCACTTGGAATATTAGGGGACTTAAAGGAAGTCCTTCTAAACATTAAAAAATGAGAAGACTGATTCAAAAAAATTAGCTTCAACTTCTCTTTCTTTAGAAGACAAAGGTTTCTTTTGAAGAAATATAAATAATAGCAAAAAATATGTGGCCATCCAGTAAAGTAGTGTCCCTTAGCACCCAAGGGGCCTTGGGAGGAGTGGCATATATTTGGGATCCAAAGGAAATTATAGTATAATACATGATGGGAAGCAAGGGATTTCTAGAAATGGTTGCCCAAAAAATGATTCAGATCAAGTTATACTTTATATAAATATCTATGTTCCATGTACCATAGAAGAAAAATGAACAATATGGAGAAATATAGATTTTATCACCTCTCAATTCCCTGAAACTTAGGCTTTGATAGGAGGATATTTCAACTCATAGATTGGACCTGATGGTAAGCTACTAGCAATTTATAACTATATGGATATGCCTTATAAGGTAGATAACATGATTGCATATGAATTTTGTAGTATGGTTTAGCATCCAATCATGAAGGGGATGAAAAATATACCCAAGATATCAAAAGAATATCAAAGCCTTATCAAGTTAAAATATTTATTGAAGGAGATTTCTATTTCAAAAAATATAGATCCTTTATTAGAGTTATGGATCTTTAAGGATGCCCTATGAATTGCTTGTATTAATATCCAATTACTTGCTCAAGTTGCAATATGTAAGGTAGGTGAACTATATTGACCAAAAGTACTTTAAAGGATAGAAGAAAGCTACTTTATAATGCTAATAAAGTAATCATGGTAGTCACCCCAAATATTAGAGGATGTAATATGGTCATTAGAAAGAGATTAGAGAGCTTAGGGATGATGGAATTACAAGACTTGTGGTTCTATGAACTAAAGTTGTATCTATAAATGAAATGATGGAACATGACATCACCTTATTCTATATTCATGAAAAGAGGTACAACATGGTAAGAGAGGCCAATTTAGATGAAGAAATGACCACTATTAGATTGGAAGTTTCCTAGGATATGACTATAAATTACAATGGTAAAGTAACTCTCCTCCATGGTATGCAATTTTTTTCCAACATGAGGATAAAGATAAATTTTAATCCAAATATCAAGATAAATCATCATACTATATAAAATTTCAAAAATCAAGGCTTTATAAAAGAGAAAATTTTAGCTTAAAGGGAGATAAAATATGAAATTGATACTATGGAAGATCAAATATTATAGGGGCAATTGGGTGTAAATTTCCTTAGTGGCTGGGACAAAGGACGTAAGAATAAGGTAACAAAAAGGTGATAGATAGATATGGATGCATCAATAGATACAGATGCATCAATTGACCCCCAATCATAATCATTGTCATTAATTCTTCTGCATGGACACTAATAAGCAACAATACGAGGTAAATGGTTCTCTAATATTTGTATCCAAGGGTATTAATTCTAGAAAATATTATTGAGAAATAGGCCTACTAATAAATAATAGGCATTTTGAGGTCTTAAGGCATCCAAGGCATCGAATAAGGGGAGATAAAGAAAGAAGGTATTAGTCAAGTAATTATTTTACTGTCCAAGATGTAGCTATGGTAACAAGGGCCATAACTTTAGAGGCTATAATAATATCTACACCCACACCCATTGCTCTTATTTCCCATCCATCCACTTATTATTTAATATCCCCACATTCTCTCATTACTCTTATTTTATCACTACTCAAATTCTTCTCACTTCTAATTCATCCAAGTCACCATATACAAGCACATTTTTTGGATCACTAGGAGGTTCACCTTCCACTTTTGGTGGGTAACAACAACTATATTCATTGTTCCCATATCCAAACTACATATCATTGTATACAAGGATTGAAGAACACTAGTCCCCAAACCCATGGGTTTACACTAAAACAAATATTTGAGCCTAAATCTCATTGTGATGAGAGTTTAATCTTTGGTGCAAGTTGGGGTTCACCAAGGGTATTTTAGAGGTTTAACCTAATTCTGTGTTTTGGTGTGTTGATTTAACAATCACCTAAGTTTTGAGATCTACAAATAAATGCTAAAAGATGATGATAAATGCAATGCAATATGTGGACAATATGAAACAAAAAAGTACTAGCCTGCATGCACTTTTCAATTCCTTGAGAACTAGGCTAGGTTGGAATTTACAAGAAACTAAAAGAAGTATTTTTCTTTTTAGAAAGGGTTCAAGAGAATGCACAAACACAATTTAGCACAAATGCAAGAAAAACATAGTTTATATTAAATGCCTATAAAAGAAAAACAAGAAAATCTAAGTTTTTTAATTTCTTATTCTTTAATGTGTTATCCTAAGGTTATGATAAAAGAATAATTTAAATTACTTAATTTTCCTTCTTAGATCTATAGTGTTAAATAAAAACAAAGAACAAACACCAAATTTTTAAATTTATACTAAAATAATAGAAAGGAATAAAGGTATCTCAAATTTACAATTGTTAATGTTGAGAATTGGAATCAAGTTAACCACCTCCTCGAATTTGTTGCCTATGAACTAGGTTCAATATCAGTGTAATCATTCTATGAACTACAAATTTGGGATCTAAAAATGGTGAATATGGGATTGTTGCTTCCTTTAGATCACTATATATTAACCAATTTTACCACTTGTGACCAATAAATTCACTTGCTAACCTGTAAACTTGCAAAAGAATACTAAATGAAAAAAAATTAAGTGTTAGTTTTAGGGGGTTTGCTTGATGCTTGGAAAAGTACTAACTTCCTTATTTGTAGTCAAGCTCCTTATCCTTTTATACAAAATTGAATATGAAACCTTTTGAAAGATGATTATTCACATAATCAAAACTAAAATTTTGCCAAATTGAAATAAACATATGTAAAGGATGTGTATTGAGTTCTCACTACACATAGAAAAGGATATTAGCTAGGCAATATTGGAAAAGGAAAAAGCAAGTAGAATGCTAAAGAGGAAAGTCAGACAAAGTGTAGATAAAAGTTTTGATCAAAAGTTTTTAGACTAAAAAAAGTAGAAAATAAAAACCTCAATATTTTGAGAATATAAAGGTAAGAGATCATGGAAGCTCAAAAAAGGCTAAAAGTATGAAAAGCAAAAGTTTATAAAAGTTTTGATTGAAGACAAAAGGAAAAAGTCTTGACACATAAATTTTTGAGGTTAGATAATGAATTTTTTTTGAGGTTTGAAGATGATAAAACCTCTGAAATCAAATGGTCATAAATTTTTTAAAGATTATAAACATCTATACTCCAAAAATTTAGGGAACCAGACATTGTGCTAAGGTGTACAATCTTTATTTTCTCTCTAAAAGGAAAACCTAAGAAGCAACCCCAAGCTTGAAGCATTGATTATAGAAATATTTCACACTCAAACTATGGGAATCCCCAAATACCAATTCAAAGATTAAGAATTATTTGATAGTTATGATCACAAATCTAAATACCTTAGAGAAATTAACATCTTAAATGAAAATATGACCCAAAACCATAAGTAGCAATTGTATTAAAATAATTGCATGAGTTTTTGGAGGGAAAACCTCCTCTCTATAATTTATAATTAGTAGAAATGAGATATTGTAAAGGATCGATAAGTTGTATAACTTTCCATTCATTTCCCTTTTTTATAGCAATACATGGATCTCTTGGTGGTCTTTCGGGCAACCTGAACCCCCACTCCTATAATAATATTTGTAATGATTTATTTGCATATATATAGAGATATGTTGGAGGACTACATGTCTATTTGGTTCTAAACTTGTTTGGTTCTCATGCCCGAATCTATCTCCTTTATGTAAGTGTGCTTGCGTTTTAATTTGCACTTATGTATGTTGAGGAGAGGAAGTGTTCATGCAAGTGCATTAGAATCAAAGCTATTGTGCAAGGGGATATTATTTGATCCTTGGTGCATTATCATTTTGTTATATTAGGTTTTTCCTTTCCACTATCTTTATTTTTCTTTCTCTAACCCATTTTCTTACCAAGTCCTTAGATCAAGAAGTGTGTGATCGAGATCACATCCCATAAAGGAGTTGGTATTTGTTAAAATCCTAGAGGCACTCAACTAAGTTGAACCCTATGATTTTAAGACCGACCCTGCTATGTCACTCTATATGAGGTACGATAGCCCCGACTGTTGATGAGACAACAAAATATCTCATTATTTTAGCGTTATCTTACATAAAAATTGACCATTTTGATAAATGATATAGTATAAATACTAAATATTTTTATTATTATGTATGATAATGTTAATGTTAATGTTAATATGGTAAAGTTTTAAGAAATACTATTATGTTGTTAATATGTATTTTTTGATTTTCTATGATAATTTTGCATGATTTAATCATTATTAGGCATATATAAAGCATGGTAAGAAGACATTATAAATGAAGGTCTTAGTTATAAACTTGAAAATCTAATGTTCCAAGGGTTTGAATATGTTTCCCTTCTTTATAAAGTGTTTTGAAGTAATGTTGCATTCAAAAAATCAAATTACACACAATCTAGATATTACAAGTTTACTATAACAAGACTTGTAGGTTCTGCTCCAGAATATCCGGGCAACAAGTTGCAAGATTCCAAATGGTAGGTGTATCACTCCAAATTTGGGTCCAACTTACATTATCAGCACACAAGGTATAGAGGAGAATATGTCCACACACTTTAAATCACCAAGCAACCAAATACCAGAGAACTTGCATAAGTTAGACAACCAGTCACATGTTTTGGAGCACTACAAAATTTCCTACAACAAAAGTATAATTGGTTATTGACCGAGTTCTAAGGAGGTAAGGTGAGATGATAGTATGATAACGAGCATGAATATCCCTAAGTACTATTTTAAGTATTTCCACAACATTTGAAGGTGCCAAGATATGAAAGTTTATCCAGACTAGCTCTCTATCCCAATTTTGGATAAGGTAGTTGTTGACTGTAGAACTGTTGGAATTAAGAAAACAACATATTGTTTCTATATTTTCCCTCAAATGTAGGTAGGACAAGTTGAGATCTTGATTATAAATACTCCTTGTCTACCCCCCTTTGAAAGCTAATAGGAAAATAGGAATGTACGAATCAATAACCATTGTAATAGTTGACTTAGTTAATAAATTGTAGTAATTTTACAAAAGTTCTTTTTAGTCTCTTGCAATGTTTCATAAGCTAGTTTAGGATCTTATGAGTTCACACCTTCTACTGGACCTTAGAGCAAGGGCCCCCTCTTAGGGTTGGTGGAAGGACTTTAGATTGTAAATGTAGGTTTTTTATCATTGTTTTCTATCATTATTTGTAGTAGAATTAAATGCTCTGTTCTCCCATGTTCTCTCCTATTTTCCCCTATTTAGCATATGTGTGTTTTGTATTTTTCACAACTAGATAGTTTTGTTTCAGTCTTGTATTTTTCATTTATATCATAGCATTACAATTTCGGTTAGACATCTATTTTTTTGTTTTGAATTCTACTTTCACATTTCAATAAGAAAATTTACTTTCCAAGCATTTACTTTTTGTCCTTTGAATTTCAGCTCTTTATTTTGTTGCTATTTCAATTTCAGCAACTTAGTTTAGCATCTTTTTTGGCATGGTCAATTTTTGCAAAGTAGTTAATTTTTCTTGATGCAAGGTGTGCTAGTTAGTTTAGTTTTTTGCAAAGACATTGTGATTCCTTGTTTCTATTAGGTAACCTAGTGCCTTGATTTCTAAGCCACAATTCCAACATTCTCTATCGTATATAGCCTTGGATGCCACCCTATATTGACAAATGAATTAAATGACAAACATTAATAACACATCATTTTTCATTATTACCAAGGATAAATTAGTGTCGTTAGAGAAAAGATAAGTCATTCAATTATTGTCTTGTAAAGTTGTAAAAACCACAAAACAACAAAAATTAAAAAACAACTTTACATGAAAATAGATGCATTACTTGGGATTGCATCTTAGACATTGGGACATTACGATAGGAGTTATTTATTTAATAGGATGTATGAATAGGTTAATATACGAAAGAGGTAGATTCATTAGATCAAACTTCCCACCAACCACAAGAAGACACAATCCACAATGAGGGGTTGAACCTATACCTAAATTACCTAAATTGGAAATTCCTAAAAATGCTAATTAGAAAGTGTAGAAACACCTGAGAAATATTTGCAAGAACAAATTGTTAGTTCATCACCATCTACTCTTGATAGATCTATATTATCAGACCAATATAGGATGATTTATGCTTATTGTTGGGAACACATCATGGCACATTTACAAGGAAACCAATATAGGGGTATTAATATTCATAATACAGGTCATACCAACACCCCTACCCAAATATTTGAGTATCCTATCCGATTGAATCCCACTCAAAACTCTCCTATGAAAACCATATCATCGTCCATATTACCAAATTTTAAGGGAGTTGCATATGAGGATCTTGATCAATTTTTATTTGAGTTTAAGGTTGTATGCAAAACCTATGACTATATGAATGACAATAAAAAATCAATGTATTTCCTTCCATGTTAAAATACTCAGCCTTACGATGGTTCATGATCTTAGAACCTGATTCAATTCAAACCTAGGATGGAATGGAAAAAGTATTTTTGAAGAAAAACCAAGAATATTATCAAGTAAATAATAAAAATGATGAATTATTTAGGATAAAACAAGAAGAATATAAAACTTTGGAAGACTAATTGGATAGATTTACCTTTTTTCATAAAATATGTGGAGGTGTAGAACCATAACTTAACAAAACCATATTCTTGAGAGGATTACAAGATGAATCAAGATAAGTATTGGATCTTATGGAAAAAGGAGATGTAAGCACACTTGAACTTTAAGAAATCATGGAACTCTATAAGAATTATTCCCATACAAAACATAGAAGACAAAAACTGGTAGCAACACAAACTATTTAAAAGAATATATGGAAGAATTTTCCAACCTTAAAATTGACATCCTAGTACATCTTAACACAACATTAGGTGAATTGAACACAAAGGCCAAATCTACTAAATATTTAGCCATATATTGTCCAAAATATAGGAATAAGCATGCTCTCCATGAATGTACTTTGAACAATACTTCCATGTCTTCTACATTTAACATTTGTGAAAAAGGACACCCCATAGACCAGGACTTAATAATATATTGGAGAAACAATCTCAACCTACAAAAGAACTTAACTTTGTAGGACCAATACAAGGGGGTATTTTTATTCAATATCCATACCAAAATGCTTCTCAATTCATGTAAATTGGGGAAATAATCCTTGGTCTATGCCATGGTCTAATTTAGAACCACAACCTTAGAATCAACCACCATGGGCATCACATCAAGAATGGTCTCAACCTAGATGGATGAATCAACAATAGAATCCACCACCATGGATGCATCCAAAAATGTAAGAACAATAATGGGGACAACAATATCAACTATACCAAGGGAAACATTGGTATAAAAACCAATCACAAAACCTATTGCCTGGTCCTGCTCAAAATTACCCTCAAGGAAGACAAAAATAGTAGCAACAACAAGTAAAGCAACCTCCACTTTTGGCTCAACCTATGACCAACACAAATAACACCAGATAGGTAGACCTTATCTACATGGCTGAAATAGAAGAATCATCCATGATAAATGTCATTGACTATGACAATATCCAATTACATTCAGGAAAGATACTTCCTGAACCCACTCCACCTGTTATTGTAGAAATGAGAGCTAATGAAAACAAAGAAGAGGACCCATCCACATCAAAACCACCACAACAAAATCTTGAAAAAGGGAAAGAAAAAGTAAACCCTCCTCAAGATAATTTCCCCTCTTCATCAGAACAAGTGCCATATCTTGAAATATTTAAAAATTAGAACCAATATATTTATAGTCATACTTGGTAAATGTAACAACCCAGGTCTAAACATACTTGATTATACAACCCAGTATAGCTCACAAGTTCATGAAATTTTATTGGTTTCAAAGACTAGACATGACCAATTTTTTTAAATTTAATTTAATTTTAGTGAGCACCCAATGTTTCATTAGTATGAGGTGTAGTCAACCACTTTTGGGTATAAGTCACTGTAGACAACCCCCAAGTGGATGAGATTAGCTAAATATATAAATGGTGTTCTTTAGTGGATCTATCATCTCATCCTCTTATTTCGGTATGAGAGCACAGATCCATGGTTAGGGTTATCTTGTAGGGCCCATAACACCTAGAAAGTGGATGCATAACTCCTCTTCCCTTATCATGTAGAACCTAAGCTTAATTATGCTCGCCTATTCTGAATTAAGCATGTAAGGGTGTTTAGTGTATGTGCCTAGTGCCTAGTTGATTGTCCACTTCCTTTGGAGTCAACTAGGGCCATGCCATTTACCTAGCTTTGGATCTAGTCTTGCTTATCAAGTTACGATTAACAATGTGTTATCCCATACCAAATATCATAGATTAGTCTAGCTTATTTTTATCATGCTAGAATTCTTCTAACCATAAAATGCGCAAGGATCCATCTTGTGCAACAACCTAAAGGAGATATCCCATACTACCCCTCATCACCTTCTCGAGGCGATCGTTCTTGAGTTGCAACGGTTTCCTATGTGAAACCATCGGTATTGGGTTTTGGTTTCATAAGGTCATTCATCCTTCTTGATGAATTTGAGGAAGTTGATGTTTGGGTGAGCTAAAACATTAGACTTTTTCTCAAGGGAACATAATTGAACATATAGCTCTTTACTTAATTACTCTCTAAAAATAATTTTTAATGGAAACAATATTAAGCCATACATGCTTTTAACATTCAATGATTTTAATTCTACCAAGCTAAGCTTCTTTCATTTGTACTAGTATGGAAATTTAAAGGTTCATGCATTTAAATAAAAGGAAATTTTAAAATAAATAAACTTTATATAATCTAATCCTACTAAGCTTCTTCATTTCATGTTTGTAAAGGAATTAGAAGTATATAAAATTAAATAAAATAATTTTATATTAGTCAAACTCATATTTCCTTTATAACGAATCCCTAATAACCACCTTTTCAAAGTGGCAAGAGAAAGTCAACTCATCATTTTTATATAAGCTACTTTTACTCTAAAATAAGATGTGTTCCTAATACTAAAATAAATCAACCACTTAGAATTTATTTTAACTAAGAAAAGTCTTTCTATGATTCAATCACATTATCAATCGTATTACTTAAAGTAAAATAAAGGAAAAAGTCTTCATAAAGCTCAACCATCAATTTCAAAACATCTTGTTATCGAAACCAAGGAAGGGAAAGCTCTAATCATTTTGAATTTAATTCTTTTTATTTTATAGGTACTAGATATAGACAATCCTCCATTATCTTAATTAAAGAGGAATATTTAATAATTAAAAGACTATGTAATTTTAAAACAACAATATGAACAGTAACAAGCTTTTGTAAAAAAATACGTCACTGAAAACAATATAGAGCTCATGCAATAAGGTGCTTTCTAAAGTTATTCTTCGAATAAATGAATAAGAAAGGTTTATTATAGAATGGACATCTTATACAATATGGTTTAACCTAATATACTTATCATTTCTTATAATAATGAGAAAAGCTTATATCATTATAGTCATTATTCTTTAGGTACAACCATCAAGTAATCCAAGAGCCGACTGATATCCTTCAACCGTGCAAACTCACTGGGTCACGCATCGAACCGAGTGTTCCTCCACTCTCCGATGCCCAAATTTTTAAAATGGTGAAGACTCAAGATCAAAATGGCTTTAAATGTAGATGCATGCTAACACAAATGCATTGTTGGTTTAATCATAAAACAACCTCAAATTATTTGGTAGTGCTATCATTTATACTAAGAGGGTGAGAAGCATAAAACAATAAAGTTCGAGGAAAACCTTGAAATCAAATAACTAGGAAGCATAATCATATAAGGTGATGATAACACGAGGCATCATAAATAGAGTAAGAGGCCAAACTATATATTTTTTGAAATTCGATACAATATTTATGAAGCATAATAATTCCTCAATTACTAAGTTCTATGAACAAATAATATACATATCCAGTGTAAAATAAATACAAGTGATAGTGAGGCTTAATGCTTCCCAAACAGGCAATACAACAATGATGTGGGGTACATGGTAAAATATTGTGAAGCATGAATCTTGCCAAATGGTGGACAACATCCTATCAAGTGAAAGATATGGCTAATGATTGCATAACCAAGGGAGTAAAATAATGATGCAACTATATATAACTACCCTTCCTTCCCACATATTTACAGGTAAAAATAACAATTCAAACAATGACATAGAATTCAAGTTATTGAAAGTGGGTGTTGACAGTATAGGAAAAAATTGAGCATCAGTAAAATATCTTAAATAAAAGATCATAATTATTAAACTCAGATGAATTACTATCTAATAACATGACCTCATAATTCTCTAATAAGCTCTAACAAAAATACAAGTATAAACCAACACGATATTAGACAGAAGCACATTGCTTCTCTTCAAGCAACCATTAATTCCACAAAGAAAAAGATGTGATTAATTTTTTGGTTACAATAGTGAATAGCCCGAGGCTGACTAATATGTCATAGCAAAACCATTCCCCAACCCATTCAATATAGGTAACTATAAAATGAAAAGAAAAACATTAATACATTTGGTCAGCTTCAGACATTCAACTTGGGGCCCAGGGCATATTGCACATATAATTTCAATATAATAATAACACATACACCATTCATAGGGGTATATTAACTGGATAACAGTATGTACAAAGTTTCTCATTTTACATAACCTAGTCGGGTTTAATAGAGAGGGATATACTCTTCTAAGCGGTGTACAGACATTTAGCTGAGCTTACAACATAACCAAAATGACGGGGGGGAGGGGCTCCTATCATAATGAAACCATTTCAACAAGACAAAAGCCAATTTGTAAGCCAGTAAAGAGTTTCATTAGATTTAAGTTATATACACAGTATAAATCATCAGTAATAACACAAAGAATTATGAAATTAATAAAAAATAGAGTTACTTTATTATCATCCATCAGCAAGGAGTCCAACCTATAGTTTTTGTTTTGCTCAAAAAGCCAATTTCTTCTTTTACCTTGCCCGTCTATCTCCTCTAGAGCATATGTGGCGCATAATAATCTTAGCTCCTTCATTATTTCATTTTATGGAAAACAAGATGAAAATTTTATCGCCATATGGAACTTCATGCATACGCCCACATCAACCTCATCTCCATCTCCACCATGTGGTTAAATTAATTTTAGACTATAGGGATACATCAAGTATGCATCAATTTACATTTGTTATTCTTATTTATTTTATTTAATAATTATTTTTATGAATTTTTATTTTATTTTAATTAATTAATTTATAATTAATTATTAATAAATCTAAATTCAAGCATTCAAAATATAAAACATGTATCCAGAAAACAAGGCATACACACATAATGTAGAAAATTCAAAATGCACCTATATGAAATGTAACTATATGAGCTTCCATGTACTCATAATTCATTGATGAGTGTATCGTTGGTAGGGCTTCTTTCATCCCTACCAATATGAATACCCCACCACAGTGATATTTCACACCACCATCATTTCTCATTTCACTCTTCAAGGACCTGTACCTACAAAACAAAGGCCATCAACAATACCTCATCCTAGAAGCATATAATAATAATTTAAATTAAAGGTAATTACAATTGCAATCAAAAGACTCATTCTGGGGTGGTCATTACACTCTCCCCCACTTGAAATAAACACAATCCTTGTGTTTTAATACAAATCCATACAATATTCAAGATATACATATATATTCATTCAAAAAGAAAAGGAAATTATTTCTTCATATCATCTACATTTTCCCATGTGGCATTTTTGTCAGAGTATTGGTCCCATTGGACCTTACATTGCTCCAAGTTTATTTTTCTTAAACTTTTGGTTCTGAAACCCAATATTTGGATAGGATGAACCTCAATGTGAAGGGGGTCTAACATCTACAAATTAGAGATATTCCAAACATGAGAAGGGTCAATAATATATTTTCTAAGGAGGGACACATGGAAGGTGTCATGGATCTTTGACAAACTGGGTGGCAGAGCAAGCCTATAGGTGATAGGACTAATCTTGCCTATAATTTCAAATGGTCCCACAAATCTAGGGTCAAGCTTAGAGGACTTAATAGAGATTTTGCTAGGTTTTACCCTTAAGAAGACTCTATCTCCCACAGAGAATTCCCTCGATGTATTTTTTAGATCTGCATAGCTCTTTTGATGATCCGAGGCTTCTTTGAGCCTTTGGTGTATTCTTATCAATTGTTCCTCCATCTCCTTTATAGTATCTAGCCCAATCACTACTCGATTCTCTGAATTATCCCAAGATAGAGGAGTTATGTATCTTATCCCATACAAGGCTTCAAATGGGACCATACCTAGAGAAGCATGATGGCTATTATTATAAGCAAATTCAACTAGATAAATATAGTATTCCCACTTAGTTTGATGGTCCATACAATACATGTGTAACATATCTTCAAGGACCTGATTGACCCTTTCAGTCCGACCATCTATTTTGAGATGGTATGCAAAACTAATATTGAATTTTGTACCCAAGTCTTGATGCAATGCTTTCCAAAATTCTAATGTAAAAAAAAAATCCTTATCTAAGATAATGACTTTTGGAAACCCATGTAAATAGACTATTTCTCTAACAAAATTATTTACAAATACATGTGCATCATCTTGTACATTCTCAGGAATGAAATGTGCAACTTTAGTTAATTTATCTACCACCACAAGTATAACATCATGTCAAAATCTGGTTTTGGGTAAACCAACCATAAAATCCATGGAGACAACTTACCACTTTTGAGTGGGAATAGCATGTGGGTATAATCATCCTACTGGGTGTAAATGTTCTGCCTTGACCTTTTGATATTCTAGACACCTAGCCACAAAGTTATTAATATCCTTTTTCATTCTTGGCCAATAAAAGGCCTTTCTTATATTCTCATGCATTTTTGCCCCACTTGGGTGTGCAAAGTATGGAGTACAATGTGCTTCCTTTAGGATAGTATCCCTCAACCCACCTTCATCTGGAATAACTAACCTATCCTTGAAATATAATAAATCATCCCTGATTATGAAGTCCTTGTCCTTATTAGGTTCTTGCTCAACCTGAGCTCGATATTTACCATAGAAGTCATCCCTCTATTGATGCCTTTTGACTTGATCAACTAAATCATAATGATATTGAGACATAGTGGTTATGTGCCCTCTTCTACTCAAGGCATCCACTATCTTATTTTCCTTACCCTTGATATATTCAATACCAAAATCATATTCTACCAAGAATTCCATCCATCAATATTGTCTTGCATTCAACAATGGTTGCATGAAGATGTATCTCAGACTTTGGTGATCTATTTTTAGTTCAAAGGGTTTCCCTAGTAAATAATGCCTCCAAATTTTGAGTGCATGTACAACCATTGCTAATTCTAAGTCATGCATAGCATAATTTACCTCATGCTTTTTAAGTTTTCATGATTCATAAGCTATAACTGCTTCATCTTGAGTAAGGACTCCTCCCAACCCTTCAATAGAAGCATCGGTGCAAACTATGAATTTTCTTGAAGGATCAAGTATTTTGAGAATTGGAGCAGTTGTCAATTTCTCTTTTAAAATTTTGAAAGCTTCCTCACATTGATTTATCCATTTGAAAGCCTTCCCTTTTCTTTGGAGGTTTGTAATGGGATGGGCAATTTTTGAAAATTCCCTTACAAAATGCCTGTAGTAACCCACCATTCCCATAAAGCTACATACTTTAGTTACGTTAGTGGGTGTAGGCCAATCTATGATGGCTTCAATTTTCTTAGGATCTACAATGATTCCATCAACAGAGATTATATGCCCCAAATATTACACTTGAGGAGTATAAAACTCACATTTCGATAACTTTCCATACAACTGATTTTTCTTGAGTACCTCAAGTACAATATTCATATGTTGATCATGTTCTTCCTTGGTTCGGGAGTAAATTAATATATCATCAAGAAATATAAGTACAAAATGATCTAGTTGCTCCCAAAAAACACTATTCATGAGATTCATGAAGGCAGTTGGGGTATTTTTCAATCCAAAAGGTAGGATTGTGAATTCATAATGTCCATACCTTGTTTTAAATGTAGTCTTATGAGTGTCTTCCTCATGAATTCTTAGTTGATGATACCCTGACCTAAGGTCAATTTTAGAGAAGATGGTGGCTCCTTTTAATTGATCAAAAATATCATCAATTTTGGGTAAGGAATACCTATTTTTGATAGTCATCTTATTGAGTATTTTGTAATCTATACAAAATATTAAGAAACTATCCTTATTTTTCATAAAGAGAATAGGAGCAACCTATAGAGACACACTGGGTTTGATGAGTTCCTTCTCTAATAAGTTCTAAAGTTATGATCTTAGCTCTTGTAAATCTATAGGAGTCATTCTATAAGGTGAATTGGCGATCAGTGTAGTTCCTGATAAAAGTTCTATTGAGAAATCAAATTCCCATTGAGGTGGAAGACCCAACAAGTCTTCAGGGAATACATCTCTAAATTCATTTAGTATGGGGTATTTTTGAAAAATACATCCCTAAATTCATTTAGTATGGGGTATTTTTGAAAAATATTTGAGTTTGCTTCAGTCTCTTCTCTTTTATTCAATTTGACCACATATATTATTCCACCCTTTTTAATTGCCTTCCTAACTTGCAAGGTAGACAACAAATGTGGTCTAAAAGAGTTGTGGTCACAATGGACCCTAATCCATTGATTGGATTCATCAATGAATTCTAACCACCTTTCTTCAAATTTAAGAAGGGCTTTATGAGCTCTTAGCCAATCCATACCAAGAATGATGTCAAAGGCATGTAAGGGAGCTACATATAGGTGCCAATTGGTCTTTCCTTGAGGTAGGGTAATATGAGGGTCAAATAGGCATTGATTGACTGAATAGGTTTATCCTGACCCATATTCTACTTTCCATCCATTTTCCAAAAATCTAGGTCTTTCTGGTATGTCCCTGATTATACTAGTAGAAATAAAACTATCTGTTGCTCCACTATCAATTAAAATATGCACATTCTTACCAAATATTTTGCCATTCAAAAGAAAAGGTGTAGCTTGTCCATTGAGTGTAGAATTATTTATTGTAGCAAAGATGCAATGAGTTGGTTCCTCCAATGCCTTATTATGATTTACCCTTTGATAATATTTATTTATGAAATGAGGACCACTACAAATATAACATCCAACTGGTGGAGCCCCATTGTCCTTTTTATTGTCTTCATTCTTATTTCGAGGTCTTGTTTCTCTAGTTGTTACCTAGAATGAGGGTCTTTGGTCATTCTTGCCTGAGTAACTCTTCCTATCCCCTATATGTCTATTATTATGGAACTTATTCTTATTAATTCTGTCCTCATCCTTTATTTTTTTCTGTTCTCTTTTTCCCATCGCAAAAAACCTACACTTTTCTTTTTCTAAGGTCATTTTTTTCCTCTCAAACATCTTCTGATAGTTAAAGTATGCCCTCTTGGATTTCTGGTTAGATTCTTCTTGATGTGCCAAGTCATAGGTATTTTGAATATATTCAAGATTGAGTATATTAATTATAGTTTTGATTCTTGGATGGATTCCTAGAATAAACTCTTGCACCTTTATCTTCATTATTCTCATATTTTGGGACATACTTCAAAATTTTCATAATTTTTTGATAATATTCTCTAACAAAAAAGTTTCTTGTTGTAGATTGGTGAACTCAAATTTTTTTTCTACATAGTATTACTTAGTAAAAAATCTCTTTTTAAACTCCTCTACAAAATCTTCCCATTTGAGATCCACAGCTTGGATTTTCTTTCCATCCTTAAATGTGGTCCACCACTCTAAGGTTGTACCTACTAGGTGAAGGGTAGCCCATGCAGTTTTGGATTCTGATGATAAAATTTTTATTGAATAATATGTTTTGATTTCACTCAACCAATATTCTGTAGCATCACCCTCTTATCTACCATCAAATTTTGTAATATTTATATTTTTGATGTCTTTTTCTAGCTCAATTCCTACCTAAGTCCTACTGCTTCCCTCAGATGTAGTAGGTACTTCCTCCTACCTGACTACAAGTTCCTTATCCTTGGTTAATGTTTCTATCATTTTTTGTTGCTAATTAATCAACTTACACTGTTGAACCATTTGTTCTTTTTGCTATTCCATTTGCTCTCCATTTATTTTTTTTGTTGTTGCATTTAATCTTGAAGTAATTAAACTATTTTAGCCAAGCTTCCATATTATCGAGTAGGTTCATTTGTTTCTTTCAACTATATTTATTTTTGGGATCTTATAGTAATATTTTCCTGCCTAACATCCTTTTGTAGTCCCTTTCATGGTCTAGCAGTGGCATCTTCCTGCCTAGCTAGTGCAGGTTTCTTAGAAGATCCTTCTTGTCACATAGGAGCCATCTTACCTGGGTACCAAAGATATGCTAATTTAATGTTTTAGGTCTTCCAAGGTCATAAGAGATTTTGAAAAGAAACCTAGATCTCTATAACCAAGGATCCTATGACCTAAGGGTATCTCAACCTAGAGCTTTGATACCAACTATAGCAACTCAGGTCTAAACACACCTAATTGTACAACCTAGTCTAGCTCATAGGTTCATGAATTTTTTTTGGTTTTAAAGACTAGACATGACCAATTTTTTAATTTAATTTAATTATAGTGATCACCCAATGTTTCATTAGTACGAGGTATAGTCAACCACTTTTGGGTATAAGTTGCTGTAGAATACCTCCAAATGGATGATATTGGTCAAATCTTGTAAATGATACCCTTTAGTGGATCTATTTTCTCATCCTCTTATTCCAATATGAGAGTGCATATCCACGACTAGGATTATACTCTACATCCCATAACACCTAGAGGGCGAACACATAACTCCCCTTCTCTTATCATGTGGAACCCGAGCTTAATTATGCTCACCTATTTCAAATTAAGCATATAAGGGTGTTTAGCGTATATGCCTAGTCTCTCATCAATCATCCACTTTCTCTAGAGTCAACTAGGGCCATGCCATTTCCCTGGATCTAAACCTGGTCTCACTTACCAAGTTATGATTAACGATGTGTTATCCCATACCAGATATCATAGATTACTCTACCTTCTTTTTATCATGCTAGACTTATCCTAACCATAAAATGTGCAAGGATCCATCACCATACTACTCATGTAACAACCTAGAGGAGACATCCCATATCACCCCTCATCACCTTCTCATCCTGACCTATCTTGTTAGAAGCGGTCATTCTTGAGTTGTAGTGGTTTCATACAGAAAACTACTGGTATTGGATTTTGGTTTCATAATGTCATTCATCCTCCTTGATGAATTTTAGGAAGTTGATGTTTGGATGAGCTAAAAAATTAGACTTTTTCTCAAGGGAACATAATTAAACGTACAACTCTTTACTTAATTATTCTCTAAAAATAATTTTTAATGGAAACAATATTACGCCATACATGCTTTTAACATTCAATGATTTTAATTCTACCAAGCTAAGCTTCTTTCATTCATACTAGCAAGGAAATTTAAAAATTCATACATTTAAATAAAAAGAAATTTTAAAATAAATGAACTTTATATAATCTAATCCTACTAAGATTCTTTATTTCATGTTCGTAAAGGAATTAGAATTATATAAAATTAATAAAAGAACTTTATATTAGTCAAACTCTTCTTTCATTTATAACAAATCCCTAATAATCACCTTTTCAAAGTGGCAAGAGAAAGTCAACTCATCATTTCTATATAAGCTACTTTTACTCTAAAATAAGATGCATTCCTAATTCCTAATACTAAAATAAATAAACCACTAAGAATTTATTTTAACTAAGGAAAGTCTAACTATGATTCAATAATCACATTCTCAATCATATTACTTAAAATAAAAGAAAGAAAAAAGTCTTCATAAAGCTCATCCATCAATTTTACATCTTTAAACCGAAACTAAGGAAGGGAAAGCTCTAATCATTTCAAATTTAATTATTTTTGTTTTGTGGGTGCCAAATATAGATAATATTATGCTCTCTTAATCATAGAGGAATATTTAATAATTAAAAGACTGTGTAATTTTAAAACAATAATACAAACAATAACAAGCTTTTGTAAAAAAAGAGGTCACTGGACACAATATAGAGCTCATGCAATAAAGTGCTTTCTAAAGCTATTCTTTGAATAAAAGAATTAATAAGGTTTATTACATAATGGATGTCTTATACAATCTGGTTTAACCTAATACATTTATCATTTCTTGCAATAATGAGAAAGGCTTATATCATTACATTCATTATTCTTCAGGTGCAACCATCAAGTAATCAAAGACTTGATTGATATCCTCCAACCGCATAGACTCGTTGGGTCATGCATCGAACCAAGTGTTCCTCCACTATCTGATGTCCAAAGTTTTCAAATGGTGAAGACTCAGGATCAGAATGAATTTAAATGCAGATGCATGCTAACATGAATGCATTGGTGGTTTAATCATCAAACAACCTCAACTTATTTGGTAGTGCTATCATTTATACTAAGAGGGTGAGAAGCATGAAAAAATAAAGTTCAATGAAAACCTTGAAATCAAATAATCAGGAAGCATAATCATATAAGGTTATGATAATACGAGGCGTCATTAAATAGAGTAAGAGGTCAAACTATAATTTTTTGAAATTCAATATAGTATTTATGAAGCACAATCATTCCTTTGTTACTAAGATATGTAAAAAAATAAAATACATATCTAGCATAAAAGAAAGACAAACGATAATAAGGATTAATGCTTCCCAAACAAGCAATACAACAACAACGTGGGGTACAGGGCAAAATATTGTGAAGCACGACTCTTGCCAAATGGTGGATAGTATCCTATCAAGTTAAAGGTATGGCTAATGATTGCACAACCAAGGTAGTAAAATAATGATGCAACTATATATAACTGCCCTTTCTTCCCATATATTTATAGGTAAAAATAACAATTCAAATGACGACATAGAATTCAAGTTATTGAAAGTGGGTGTTGATAGTATAGGAAAAAGTGAGCGTTAGTAAAATATATTAAATAAAAGATCATACTTATTAAACTCATATGAATTATTATCTAACAACACAACCTCTTTGTTCTCTAATAAAATCTAAAAAAATACAAGTATAAACTAACACAATATTATATGAAAGCACAATGCTTCTCTTCAAGTAACCATTAATTCCATGGAGAAAAAGATGCAATCAATTTTTTGGTTACGGTAGTGAATAACCTGAGGCTGATTAATATGTCGTAGCAAAACCATTCCCCAACCCATTCAACATAGGCAACTATAAAATAATAGAAAAAACATTAATACCTTTGGTCAACTTAAAATATTCAACCTGGGGCCCAGGGTATATTGCACATATCCTTTCAACATAAGAATAACAACAATGCATACAACATTTATAGGGGCATATTAACCGGATAACAATATGTACAAAGTTTCCCATTAGATATAACCCAATCCAATTTAATATAGTAGCATATACTCTTCTAGGCAATGTATAGGTATTTAGCTGAGCTTACAACATAACCAAAATGAGGGGGAGAAGGGGCTCAAGTCATAGTGAAACCATTTCAACAAGACACAAGCCAATTTGTAAGCTAGTAAAGAATTTCATTAGATTTAAGTTAAATACATAGTACAAATCATCAGTAATAACACAAAAAATTGTGGAAACAATCAAACAAAATAGAGTTACTTTATTATCATCCATCAACAAGGAGTCCAACCTATGGTTTTTGTTTTGCTCAAAAAGCCAACTTCTCCTTCTGCCTTGCCCTTATATCTCCTCTAAAGCATATGTGATGCACAATAATCTTAGCTCCATTATTTCATTTTATAGAAAATGAGATAAAAATTTCTTGCTAGATGGAAATTCATGCATACGTCCATGCCAACCTCATCTCCATCTCCACCAAGTGGTTAAATTAATCTTAGACTACAAGGATACATCAAGTATGCATCAATTTACATTTGTTATTATTATTTATTTTATTTAATAATTATGTGGCCAACAGTTCGGGCTTTGGCTCTTTTTCGAGAGGTCCAAGGTTTAAACCGTGGCATGGACGAGTGTGTGAGGGGGTGGGTGTGTGGTGGTTTGTGTTAAATTCCCTATTGATAAGCATAACTCTCGGCTTTAGGAGGGGTCATGGTTGGGGGGAGCCTGCTCAACCCTATGCGTTGGTCGTAGAGGTTTCTCACACTAACCAAATAAAAAATGAAGTTTAAATACATTAAAACAATATACATATTTAAGTTAAAATTTATTATTATTTATTTTATTTAATAATTATTTTTATGAATTTTTATTTAATTTTACTTATTTAATTTATAATTAAATATTAATAAATCTACATTCAAACGTTTAAAATATAAGACATGTATCTAGAAAACAAGGCATACACACATAGTGCAAAAAATTCAAAATGCATCTATATGAAATGCAGTTATATGATCTTCCATGTACTCATAATCCGTTGGTGAGCGTATCACTAGTAGGGCTTCTTTCACCCCTACCAATGCAAATTCTCCACTGTAGTGATATTTCACATCGTCATAATTTTCCATTTTACTCTTTGAGGACATGTACCTGCAAAACAAATACCATCAACAATACCTCATCCTAGAAGCATATACTAAAAATTTAAATTAAAGGTAATTACAATTGAAATCAAAAGACTCATTCTCGGGAGGTCATTACAGTACACGAATTAAAATGTTTAAATATCACAATTCCTTTGCTACAAGCTATCAAAGATATACCATTAATTAACAAAAAATATTTAGGAATTATGTATTAGGAAACCAGGAATAAAGAAGAAAGTGTTATCTAAAACCATACAAGTACATGGGAAGTTAGCAGACCTCCTTGCAGGAAAGCTTATTCCACCGAAGTATGGCAATCCAAGAAGTCTTGTAGTCACAATGATAATATGATCAATGCAAATATATAATGTTTTGATTGACCTAAGAGTAGCTATCAACATTATGATGATGGATACAATACAAAAGTTACAACTAAACAACCTAAATCCTACATCTATAATATTAGAAATGGTTGATAGGTCAGTTGCTAAACTAGAAGGAATAATAAAAAATATTCCTAAGTCAATTTCATCATGGGAATATCCAGTTGAATTTTTGGTATTACAAC
Source organism: Wollemia nobilis (assembly GCA_028583015.1). NCBI lineage: Eukaryota > Viridiplantae > Streptophyta > Pinopsida > Araucariales > Araucariaceae > Wollemia > Wollemia nobilis. The sequence continues at coordinate 3,863,141 of JAQPPZ010016361.1, forward strand.
CTCAAAATACTGTGAATGGTTATCCCATAATTCTAGGAAGGCCTTGGCTTGCTATGACCGCCGTTTTCATTGATTTTAGATCAAGAGATATGACCATTTCTAATGGAATTGACTCAAAAAATCTCTCTACAAAGCCTTCAATCAATTTTACTTGTAACTGATAGTTTCCTAAATTAGATGAAAAATGAATAGAGGATTTCAACATTAGCCACTATAGTTGTAAAAGATCATGTAGAAGAGTTGGATCCATTTGAAAGGGTTATATTTGAAGAAGAGACTATCCTAATTGAGAATTTGTATGGTTCAAGACTTAAAGATAAAATAGTTAATGTTAACTGATTACTATGGAGGGATGAGGAATAAGAACTTGAACATTTACCATCAATTCCAATACAAGATAGTTTCTTTAATTTACTACAAGGATGGCATCATCCTCTTATCTCATCTTTTCATTACCCTATGTCAAATTTAATTCCATTAGGAATTGGTATTGATGAGGATACTTGAATCTTCCATTCTCTTCTACCATGTTATTGAACTCTCGATTCATTAATAAATATTTTTGAAGGAATCAATACAAACTAGTACAAAGAAAATTGAAATACAACTAGAAAAGTTTTTTAATATCAATAGTTGGTTAATAAACGACCAAGAAGAAAAAATGTTTAATGTATTGAGTCAACATCCCAATGCTTTCACATGGGAATACAAGGACATTATAGGAATTCATTTGGATATATGTACTAATCAAATTTATACAAAGGATATTAAACCTATAAGACAACCACAAAGAAGGTTGAATATTTCTTTATATGATATCGTGAAATATGTAATTAAGAAATTGCTAGAAGTAGGATTCATCTACCCCATATATTGATAGTCGATGGGTTTCTCCATTGGTTGTCATTCTAAATAAAAATGGAAAACTATGAGTGTGTTTTGACTATAGAGAATTAAATAAAGCTACACACAAAGACCATTTTCCATTAACATTTATAGATCAAGTGTTAGACAAGCTCGCTAAGAAGAAGTATTTTGTTTTCTCAACAAATTTAGTGGCTATAATCAAATTTAGGCAACATTTGAATATTAGGAGAAAATAAATTTCACTTGCCCATGGGAAACGTTTGCTTATAGGGTTTTACCTTTTGGACTTTGCAATGCCCCAACAACTTTTCAACAAGTTGTTATTACTATTTTTTGACTTCACCAATGATTGTGTTGAGATCTACATGGATGATTTCATGGTATGTAGAAAAATATTTGATGAAACTCTTGAAAATATTAACAAAGCTTTGACACGGTGTGAAATGTACAATCTATCCCTAAACCCTCATAAATTTCTTATAATGATGGATGAAGGTATTGTTCCTGGACATCATATCTCATCTAGAGGAATACAAGTAGATCCTAAGAAGATTAAGATTATTAAAAAGTTGTGTGCACCCCAAATTATAATAGATGTTAGGAGTTTCTTATGACATATTGGTTTCTATCGTCGATTCATTAAGAACTTTAGTATAATTGCAAATACCATGTTTACCTTTTAACTAAATATTCTAAATTCAAATGGATAGAAAATTGTCAAATTGCATTTGGTATTTTAAGAGAAAAATTGACCACTACACCTATGTTATGAGATCCAAATTGGAAACTTCCATTTCACATTCAATCCAATGCATCTAACACTATAATAGATGTAGATCTATGCCATGTTGAAAATGGACATTACACCATCTACTACATTAGAAAAACTTAACATGTGCTAAAAATAATTATATTACTACCAAAAAATAACTCTTAGCAGTAGTATACGCCATTAATAAATTTTGCCACTATATCACTGGATATCAAGTATTTGTTCATACAGATCATGCTACAATCAAATACCTTATGAACAAACCTTTAGTCAATGGTCAAATAATAATATGGTTGCTACTATTACAAGAATTTGACATCACTATAGTAGAAAAACCAAGCAAAGCTAATGTAGTAGCTAATTTTTTTATCAATACTAAACATCAAAAGAGAGGATAAACTAGTAGAGGACTATTTTCTTGATGAAATGCTATTTACATTTTCAGAACAATCACCATGGTTTGGTAACATTGCCAACTATATAACAACAAGAAAATTTCCCTCTCACTTTACTCCTTGAGAAAAATGATGATTGGTAAAATAAAGCCCATAATTTTAGTGGATCAATGGTCTACTATTTAAATATGGACCCAATTATATTTTACATCGATGTATTCGACGAGATAAGTTGTATGATATTATTCGTGTAGGTCATAATGAACCATCTGGTGGACATTATTTAGTACAATGCACCATTATAAAACTTATGGAAATAGGTTATTATATGCCCTCACTTCATAGGGATGTAAAGAATTATGCACGACATTGTGATTCATGTCAATTAATGGATAAACCAATTGTAACAAATGAAATGCCTCTACAACCTCAAGTGGTTTTAGAACGATTTGAGATATGGAGATTATATTTTATTGGACCCATTGATCCATATTCTCCCCATTGATCCATATTCTCAAGGAAAGCAACAAATTTTTTTATGCACTAATTATGTAACCAAGTGGGCCAAAGTATGTGCTTTTAAACATGCTCAAGAAGAGAAGGTCACTAATTTTCTATACACTCAAATATTTCAAAAATTTAGCACTTCATGATCAATTGTTATATATCATGGACCCCATTTTGCATCTAAAGTTATAGAAGCATTTACTAAAATGTATTAAATTAAACATAAGAAATCATCACCCTATCATCCTCAAGCAAATGATTAGGTAGAAGTCACAAATAGGGAACTAGAGAATATTTTAACAAAGATAATGAATTCTCACAAGAAATATTTGATGAACAGTTTACTAGAGGCCATTTGGGCATTCAACAATACATGGAAATCCACCATAGGATTTACACCTTATAATATACTCTATGGTAAGAAACCCATTTTTCCAATTGAGTTTGAATTACTAACACTTCACCCATCTTTGGAAGTTGGAATTGAGTTGTCATAGGTACAACAAGAGATATTACACAATTAAATGTATTGGATGAACTTTGATTGAAGGCACTTCACCAGATAAAAATCATTCAACAAAAGTGGAAAACATGGTATGATAGTCACATTAAGAGTAGCAGGTATAAACTAGGAGATTGGGCACTATTGTTTGATATTTGACATGCTAATTTATTGGTAAGCTACAAACTCAGTGGCTAGGTCCATATCAAATCAAAGAAGTGTTCAAAAATAGAGTTTTTTGACTTTCTCCTATTGATGACTCAAGGAGAAAATTGGTGGTAAATGGACATCGTTTATGAGTGTACCATAAGCTATTGACAAAGGAGGATTTTGCTCTACATTTTGCATAGTTAGACCTATGTGTGGTAGAAGAGGTTTCCTCTTCTTGCATATATTCCAAATTATTACATCCTTAAAAAATTGAATAATTCAATAGTGAAAATCTCTTTGAGGTGCTATTGAGTTAAAGCTTACATGAAAACTAGTTTTTGGCTTGTTTGCCTTGAAGATTTTTCAACCATTGTACAAATTTTAACTATTGCATCTATGTATTTTTTAGGTTTTAGAATTCCTACACAATCAAAAAAATGATCCAAAGAATGCATGGAAACCCTTAAATATAATAAGGTATGTATTTATTTAATTTTACCACTAGTTAAACTTTATATTGCATGAATAATGGTTAAATGCTTGGCATAAATATATATAAAATTGACAAAAAATGAAATACCCCAATAGAACACCCCAAAAAATATTTTGGTCTATCTTTGGTCATGAAAAATCAGCTTTGGCAGATTGAAAACTAAATAGGACAATGCTCTGGATGCTTTGGCACAATAGGCTACATGTAAAAAGGGTTCGATCAGGTTTTAAATTTTTATGTGTGTGAAAGAAAAAATTTTGCGTGCAAAAAAGACCATGTCCAAATTTATTAAAAAAATTGATTGTTTGTATTTAATTTCATGGTAAATTATTTTATCAGCATGATGCATGGGATTTTACATCATGGGTTCCAACTACCATCTTTATCTGTGCTAAGATTTGAATTCTAAAATAGTTGATTCATCATCTGCCACATGTTCCAATCGATGCATGGGAAGTATGCAAATTCTGTGAGCATGTTTTGGAGTAGGTTTTTATCATATTCTAGAGCATGTAGTCTTGCTCAGGTATGATGGTCCAGTAAATTATCTTGTAATCATCACGCGAGCACACTAGGAATTCTTGCTCTACAACCAAAATAATAGAAAACCACAAATAGAAAGAGTAATCTAAAGTTGCAAAGCAAAACAAGAGCATAGGAAAAATTTGCAAAATAAAATAAGAAGTATCAAAGTTGCAGAAAAACCTAGAACAAAACTAGAGTGTGCATTAATTTAAAATGGATGGACAAAAATTAAAAGGTTGAACTAAACAACACCAGGGAGCTCCAACATCACCCCAAAATCATCAATATTTTTTAGCGCATAGGGTGGATGCAATTCCTATAGAAATTTTATTGACACTAATATGGGCTAATAGAGGAGTTCTCCTGCACTCTTTGGAACAACTGAGAAACCGTCAGTGGAATGCATATTGAGGTAACCCCCACTATTCTCAATCAAATTTCTAAATTCCCTTCTAAAGTAATGGAACTACTCAAAGCATTTAAGGCAACTTTGCTAGAATTAGTGAATACATTAAAAGGAGATAGGGACCTAGAACCACAAATGCACATTCGTAATCGTGTATGTAAGGGTGTAAAAATATTTAGTATAAAAGCACCATGGGATGAGGTTGCCATTTGGGTAATCCAGTAGCTGACCTATGAAGGTAAATTTGTTGCATTATTTGGGCACCACATAAAATTATTAACCCACCTAAGATATGGTGCTAGTAGACCATATCTTAGGGTAAATATACCTTTATACCTGCACAAATCTCTGCATGATATGGCTTAATAAATTTTGTGTATAGGTATTATTTTAGAGGTAACTTTAAGTCTTTTAATAGATTCTTTGAGCCCTGGAATGAGTAGTTTGCTACTCAACATGTTTATATAGAGAAAGGAGAAGGATATCACAATGCAACAAAGACCTTTGATAGAAAATCTAGGAACAAGGCCACCCCTAACTAGAAATGAGAAACCAAAAAATATAGGAGAACCTTCCTCCACCAGTTGACTAGAGAGGAGTAGGAAGAGAAAAATGAAACAACCCCTATTAAACAAAAATAGACTAGGAGATTCATTATTAAAATAAGGGATATAGAGGTGTTTACTTAGGTAGATATCTCTATGCAATAGGAGTCCTCTGAGTCGAAAACAATAGAGGAATATTCTACTTAGGCATAATTATATTTCATAGAGGAAGATTCTTCTTCCATAGAGGAAGAATATCAACCAAAGTAGTAGTTTCAATAAGTAAAAACTAGGTCTAATACTAAGAGAAACATTGAGGAAACCCTGAGCCAAAGCAACACATAGGAAAATGAGGTAAAATAACCTAGGAGATATGGAAGTTCAACCAGATAGGTAACCAAGTTTGTTGAGGTAATTTTCAGTGAATAGGAAGGAGAGGCAATAGAAGAACAACAACACTCACCACCACCTCCTCTTAGGAGGAGCTTAAGGTAAAAATAGAATGTAGCTACTTAGGATAAGCAATCAAAATCTCCTAAGATCCCAAAACAAAGAAAGAAACTAGTTATTTCTAATGATGAAGAGGAGAAATTTTTTGGGTTCTTGAAGAAACAGGGCAACCGGTGTAGGTGGACTCCCCACCTAAAATGACTATGTATACCTACTTCTCAAAATTATAAGAACAATATAAGGCTAAAAAAATAGAGCCAAAAGATCCCATGAAAGCTTCTAGAGTAATCATTAAGACACAATAGAAGTGAATAGAAGAGGTAGAAGAGAAAATTATGAAAAATGACAAATATCTACCAACTTCTATAAAAGTTGTATGAGTTGAAAGATAAGATGGGAGAAAAAGTCAGCACACTTGAATCCATCCCAGGTAAAGAAGCAATAGATATTCTTCTCAATATGGTAAAATAGTTCCAAAAAATGGGTGAATAGGAGATAGTTCAACAACAACCTGGAAAAATTGATTGTAGAATAGGATTTAGTCCCTCCTACTACTAATGTAGATCTTGCTTCTAGATATAAAATATGGATATAAAATATAGAAGTGTTTGTCTAAAGAGTAGGGAAAGAGCCCATGGATTATGGAGAATATTCCAAACAAAGAGAAGGTGCTTTAGGGTTTGAACAATAATAGGGTTCATAGGAATAAGCACTAGCATAAGAGTAGGTGTCAAAATATCCAATGCAAGAAGAAGCTCCAGATCATCCAACACAAGGAGCTCTAGAACAACAATAATAGGAAGAAGCTCCAAAATAATAGAGCATACAAAGTAGAGCTCAGGATCAAGAGACACCAACACATATAGTTCCAAAATTGTAGAATGAGGTAAATCAATCTACAATACCAACAAAATATGTTAAGCAGGTAATTGCATAATATATGAATGTAGTTCTAGATGCAATAGTAGAAGTGCAATATGAGATACCTCCAATATCTATTGCTCTTATTATTATACCTCAGTAGGGCATAGCTTCATTGGAAAATTACAATGTCATAGTGGGAAGGTAGGTGGCTCACTATCACACCTTGGAGGAGCATATTTTAACACTTCAATCATTAGAAGAACAAAATAGACGATAAAATGAGGAGATAATAGTTCTACAAAATAAGGTGAGAGACCTATGCCATTTAACAAAATAGGTAGTTCAATGTAGGGGATCTACCAGGATTTATAGGTTATTACTTAAGGAATAATTTTATAGGTGGTAGGTGATTAAAATCTGCTCTGATCTCCCTTATGACCTATCCTCTTAACATATTTTAATTAATGCATTTTTACAAAGCCTTGAGGAACAAAAAAATATATTATGCAAATTTTATTTGCATAAATTTGTGATGGTTGAAGATATTCAGTTTTTATCCCACATCTACATAGGAGATGTGCAACTCAGAGATTTTACCTCAACTTTGAACAATCAAATACATTGGCAAAAAAAATTCAACAGTATAAGATAAGGGAAGTAGGACCAGGACTTCTACTAAGACATAACCAACCAAACCCAAAGGCATTGACTAGCATACATTTCTCTATGATGGGGAATATAAATATCAGGACAACTTATCTTGAGAATCTTAGGGAAAGTGTAGCTAGTTTTCAAAAAAATTACAGGGAGAACTTTGATAATGCAAGGTTGGTTTGCAGGTGTATATGGGACGAATTATCCATATCTTTAAGGAAAAGAGAGCCCATATCACCAACTAACTTGATTTGATCTCATATAAGGGAAGTTGCACTGGTGGAAGTAATGCTAGCAATGAAACGTGAGTGTATAGGTATTCATTTTTGACCACCTTCTATACTTACACTAGTACCTTACTATTTTGATATAGATCCATAGCTAGAATATCAACTTTAGACAGGGTTGGCAAAAATCAGAAGGAATAGGGGTTACCACTCTTTAGACCACAAATTTTAGGGTAATCTACATAGGGAGTTGGACCTGAATTCTATTATGGCCCATCAAAATGCATGAGAGCATGCATCAGGATAAGTAGGGGGGAATGATGAGACGACAAAATATCTCATTATTTTAGTGTTATCTTAATAAAAATTACCCATTTTGATAAATGATAAAGTATAAATGCCAAGTATTTTTGTTGTTATGCATGATAATGTTAATTTTAATATGGTGAAGTTGTAGGAAATTATATTCTAATGTTAAGATGTGGTTTCTGCATTTCTATGATAATTCTGCATGATTTCAATCATTTTTAGGCATAAATAAAGCATAGTAAGAAGGCATTATAAATGAAGGTCTTAGCTATAAAATTGAAAATCTAACATTCCAAGGGTTTGAATATGTTTCCAACCCTTAGAAATTTTTTTGAGTTGATGTGGCATTCAAAAAAGCAAACTACACATAATTTTGACATTATAAGTTTGCTATAATAAACTTGCAGGTTCTGCTCTGGAACATTCGAGTAGAAAGCTACAAGATTTCAAATGTTAGGTATGCTCCAGATTTAGGTTCAACTTACATTGTCAGCATGCAAGGGATAGAGGAGAATATATCCATGTACCAAAAATCAACCAAGCAACCAAATATTGGAGAACTTGAAAAAGTTAGACAACCAACAACATATTTCAGAGCACTACATAATTTCCTACAACAAAAATAGAATTGGTTATTGATAGAGTTACAAGGAGGTAAGGTGAGATAGTAGGATGATAACAAGTATGAATGTATCTAAGGACTATTCTAAGAATTTCCACAACATTTTAAGGTGTCAAGATATGAAGGTTTATCTAGACTAGCTCTCTGTCCTAATTCTAGACAAGGTAGTTGTTGATTGCAAAACTACTGGAACCAAGGAGACAATAGATTGTTTCCATTTTTACCCTCAAATGTAGGTAGGACAAGTTTAGATCTTGATTTTAAATACTCCTTTTCTAACCCCCTTTGAAATTTAATAAGAATGTATGAATTAGTCAAAAGCCATTATAATAGTTGACTTAGTTAATAAATCACAGTAATTTCACAATAAGTTATTTTTAGTCTCTTGCATGTCATTTTGACTTCATAAGCTAGTTTAGGATCTTATGAGTTCAAACCTTCTATTGGACCTCAGAGTAAGGGCCCACTCTCAGCGCTGGTGGAAGGACTTTAGACTATAAATGCAAGTTTTTATCACTATTTTCTATCATTATTTGTAGTAGAATTAAATCTTCTATTCTTCCCTGTTCTCATTGGTTTTCCCCAATTTAGCATATGTGTGTTTTATATTTTTCATAGCTAGTTGGTTTTATTTCAATATTGTTTTTTAATTTCTTTCATAGCATTACAGTTTCAGTTAGCAATCTATTTCTTTGCTTTAAATTTTGCTTTAACATTTCAACTAACAACTTTACTTTCTAAGCATTTAATTTTTATTTTTTCAATTTCAACACTTTATTTTCCTGCTATTTCAATTTTAAAACCTTAGTTTAGCATATTTTTTAGCATGATCAGTTTTTTTAAAGTAGTTAACTTTTCTTGATGCAAGGTGTGCTAGCTAATATAGTTTTCTGCAAAGACATTATGATTTCCTATTTTTATTAGGTAACCTAGTGCCCTAATTTCTAAGCCATAATTCCAACATTCTCTATTGTATATAGTCTTGGACACCTCCCTAGATTAAAAAATGAATTAAATGATGAAAATTAATGACATTCATCAACTACCTAGTCTACACCATGTTTAATGGCCAAGATTATTATTGAGGAAAATTTTTTAATGGTATGCTTGATGGGATCCCATTGGTTTATCTTTGGTTCCACAATTGCAAGAACAAGTTAGGCTTAGAATCTGGTGAAGTAATTTTCTATGTATGAGTCACCAGAGCTATGGGATCCTATTGGTTTATCTTTGGCCTACCTATTTTTACTTGTTGAAGCACTTCAAACTCACTTGGTGACTAAATTCAAGAATGCAGACCTAGAAGAAGTTGCTTGAAGGACACTAGATTAAGGTTTTGATGAAGGTATTTATCTATCTACTTCCAAAGCAAGTTTTGTATTCACTTAGTGACTTCGCTCAAACCAAAGGACCCAAAGGACTATGAGAATTCCATCAATAGATCTAAATTCCAAAGCATGGATGTAATATGAGAGAGTAATCCCAATATTGTAGAATTGTATAAGTCTTAACAACTATAGAGATCTAAAGGTACAAATTGACTATTAAAATTCCCACATCCTCTTCATTTCCTAGTGTAGGTTCTTCTCTTGAATCCATACCCAAAGGACTAGGCATTAGTTTCTCTAGGTTTCTCATATCCAATAGGCTAAAGATCCCCTATGAGTCACCAGAGCTATAGTGATATCTCACTACACATAAAAGGGCCTCAACTAGGCAACCTTGGCAAGAAAAAAATAGGTAGGAATCCAAATATAAAAAATCAAATAAATTGTGGATGAAAGTGTTGATCAAAAGTTGTGAGACTAAAAAATCAAAAGATAAAAGCCCTAACGTTTAGAGAATATAAAGGAAAATGGTCTTAAAAAGCTCAAAAAAGGATAAAAGTCTAAAAATTGAAAGATCAAAAAATTATGATTAAATATAAAAGGCAAAAGTCCTAACACATAAAGTTTTGATATTGAAATATAAAAGTTTAGATGTGAAATGGTGATAAAAATTCCAAAGACTATAAAAACCTATACCCTAAAAATTTAGGAAACCAAACAGTGTGCTGAGGTGTATAATATTTTAGTGAGTACTATCGTTTCTTACAATAGATTATAGCATATCTCTCTTAAAGGACAATAATTGCATAAGAAGTAATCCCAAATCTAAAGCATTGATTGTAAAAATATTCTACACTCAAACTACAAGAATCCCTAAAAAGGGGGTAGATGGCAATAATGATAATAGTTTATCATCCAAAAAAAACCATTTGATAGTTATGATTACAAATATAGAGGCCCTAGATAAATCAAGAAATTAAATGAAGATATGAGTTGAAATTAGGAGCAACAATTATCTTGAAATATCTATAAGATTTTTTGGAGGAAAAACCTTCTCTCTTTAATCTATAAATAGTAGAGTGTAGATATTAAAAAATATATTTGAGTTGTATAAATTTCTATTTATTTCCCTTTGTTTAGAAGTACACAAATATTTGAGTGATCCCTCGGACAACTCAAACCTCTACTCTTGGCATAATATTTGTAATACTCACATATATATACTAGAGGCTTATGCATCTATTTAGTTCCAAATTTGTTCGATTCTCATGCCCTAACCCATATCCTTTATGTGTGTGTAATTGCATTTCAATTTGTTATTATTTATGTTGAGAGGGAGTCTTCACACTATTGCATTATGATCGAAGATGATATGCAGAGGGATCTTATTTAATCTTTGATGCATCATCACTTATTACCTTAGGATTTTTCCTTTTTGCTATCTTTGTCTTTTTATCTTATCCTTTTCCCACGAAGATGATAGATTAATAAGTGTGTGCTTGAGATCACATCCCATAAATGATATTGCCTTTGTCAAAATCTAGGAGGTCCCCAATTGATCCAAACTCAATGCTCTCAAGATCGACCCTACTATGTCACATTGTACGAGGTATGGTAGCCCTGATTGCTTGATCCACACTACATATAATTACCAATATGATCAGAGAGAAAAATAGCATGTTATGATAAAATTAGACTTGGATGAAATCTAAATTTATTCTAAAACTAAGAAATTAACCAACTAATATGAGTTTGTTGCTTGCATAGTAGGTTCATCGCCTATATGACAGGTTCACAACCTGTGGAACCTATGATTGGTAAATTCATTTATCAAGGTGTAAAAGTAGGATGATGATGCAAAAAATATAAGAATGAATTGCCCTAATATTAGAGAACTTGAGAAAACAAAAAAAAAATAGTAATCAAATTAGAAAGCAAATAAAATAGGTTCACCACTTACATGGCCAGTTTGCCACCTGTAAGGTTCATAGCCTACAAAAACTATGAATAGTGAACTTTTTTTTAGGGTGCAAAAGGATAATTTATGATACAAAAATTAATTGAATAGATTTAGCTAATTATAGAGAATCAGACTAAGTTGGAATTTCATCTAAATGATAAACACAAAATAAGTAAAATAGTTTTGTCGCATGCTAGTCTTGTTGGCAATGAATTCATAGGGAGTTCTTGTAGGAGTAAAACTAATGATGAATCTAAGAAGTGTCGCTCCAAGAAACATTATGATGGATCCTAACTAATTATTGTAATACCTATAAGTAGGTTTAAACAGTATTCATAAATTTAATACAAAAAATGGTAAGGATGCAAAAATAACTATGTGAGAATCCTAAAACAAGGCTAGGCAAAGATATTAATCATAAAATATCAAGAATAATAGATGCAAAGAATTATGGAAATGATAAGGAAAACTCCCTTTTTATCCATGAGGTCTATGCTCTTGCATGCAATATGTCAAGGTGCTTGGTGACACAAAAGCATATAAAAAAAGAGTTCCTAAGATCTTGTAGAAAGGAGATGGCAACACTTTGCTATGATATCCTTGAGAATATGTCCATAAAGTATGTATTAGCATGCAATTCCTCAAGATGTATGAAAATAGAAAAATACTTACAAAAGGGTGCCAAGAACCTATAGGGAAAATGCATAGAGCTTCACTAGAAAATTTGAATGTGTCACAAAAAAGGATGCCTAAAAGTGTGTTTGAAAATAAGACATAAAACCTTCATAAGAAAATTTCATGAACAATTATGAGAATAGGAGGTCTAATTTATAGATTTTGATAAGGGAGAGGATGAGACAAAGTTGCCAAGTTTGCATGCAAGTATCTGAATTGGAAAAGTTTGATTAAATTGGAAAGAAAGTAGAATGGAAAGGTTGACAAGATAAGATCATGTTGTAAAAAACAAAAATTATGTAAGGTTGGCAAGATTTTGAGGTGCTTCCATATTATCTAAGTTGGCAGAACCATTGGCATGGATAGGAAGAAGTGTAAAAATTGGGAAACTTTTTGTTTTACGAGTTTAGGGACAAATTTGTCACCTAGGCAAATTCACAACTGTTAACTTGTCTGGACAATTATTTTACCTATTTTTTATCATTGGAGGGAGAAGAAGTTCAAATTTTACTCAAAAAATATTAACCACCAAGAGGACAAAGTTCCTGCTAGTGATTTTTATTCACAACTTTGAACTTGTTTGGGCAACAAATTCGCCATCGACACTACAATGGCATCATTTTCCTATATTTTGAGGAACTAATTATCATAGAAGTATATGCATATATATACTAATTGGAAATATCTTTTTGAGTCTATTTTAATGCTGGTGGTTTTGTGATTGAGGAATTTGATAGAAAAAATGGAGTCCTAAAGATGATGTTACTTTTAGGGTGGCTAAAATCCCAAATTTGAGCATGAAGGTTCATTCAAATTGATCGATTAAAAGGCTTGTGAAAGAGGGTTAATTTATGAGTTTTCGTAGATTTAGAAGTTGGTGAAGTATGCCTAGATTGGGAAATTGTAGCAATCCATATGGATGCACAAAATTGGGTGTTAACATTTTGACCCTTTTTGAGGTATTCATTGTGAAATAAATACTTCAAAATCTACTAGAGATGCCCTAATTTTGGAAAAGGGTTACCTGTTTTATAATTTTAAATCTAAGGTTTAGCATATTATATGTGTTTACCAAAGTACTTCATGTTATCATTGCCTAAAGGACTCGATTAGTTTTTTTTGGAGGACTTGGTTAGCATTGCCTAGAGCACTTAGTCAACATTACCTAGAGCAATGTTGTATGTCTGGTTCCTAGACCTTGTGAATCCAAAGGTATTTACATTGATGTATGCTTAGACCTTGAGGATCCAAAGAAATTTAAACATGATGGGGTGCCTAGACCTATTATGGTTCCAATGTACTTTAAACATGATATGTGCCTGGACCTTGTGGGTCCAAAAGGCTTTAAACATGTTGTGTTCCTAGACCTTGTGTGTCAAAAGGGATTTAAACAAGATATATTTATTTGAATTATGTATATGTGCCTATGCTTTCCAGGGCTTTGATTTTTCTAGATCACTAGGGCTTCATGCATGTTTAGACCATTGTAAGTCTAAAGAATAATTTGTATGTGCCTAGACTTACTAGGGATTTTATATGTATAGATGACATTGTTAGCGTAAATAATTATGTACATGTACCTAGGCTTTTTAGGGATTTCCATAGAGGCCATTGTAAGCTTAAATAATTATTTACCTAGGTCTGTTAAGGTTTTTATATGTTCCTAGACCTTAGGGGTTTGAAGGACTTTAATCATTAATATGTTCATTTGAATTATATGTATATGCCAAGACTTGATAGAGATTTGATTATTTTAAAGATTATATACAAATGTCTAAACTTGATAGAGCTTTGATTTACCTAGATCACTAGGGATTTAACCATTGTTAGGATTGTATTATCATTTGTATATGCCTATTAGGTCTTTGATGTATGAAGGCCATTGTTAGACTAGAGAATTATGTTCATGTGCCTAGGGTTGCTAGAGATTTTATGTATATAGTCCATTGTTAACCTAAATAATTATGTACATGTGCTTAAGGCTGCTAGGGATTTTATGTATAGAGGCCATTGTCAGCCTAAAGAATTATTTACCTAGGCTTGCTAGGGTTTTTATGTGTAGAGGATATTATTAGCCTAAATAATTATTTAACTAGGCTTGCTAGGGTTTTTATGTGTGCCTAGAATTGAGGATCTAAAGAAATTTAAAGATGATAGTATTTATTTTATGATATGATATGACATGCTTGGACCTTATGGGTTTGAAGGACTTTAGACATTTATGTGTGCCTAGACATTGTGGGTTTGAAGGGAAAAAAATATACCTAAACCATTATCAATTTGAAGGACTTTAAAGATAATGTGTGCCTATACTTTATGGGTTTGAAGGACTTTAAACTTGCCTAACCCATTGTTAGTTTGAAGGAATTTAAACATGCTGAAGCCACTATAAATTTGAATTTTTTTAATGATTATGTGTGCCTAGTACTTGTGCGTTTGAAGGAATTTAAACATGATATATACCTAGACCTTGTGGGTCTAAAATACTTTAAACATCATATGATGTGCCTAGACCTTGTGGGTCTGAAGGACTTTAAACATGATATGGCATACCCAAATCTTGTGGGTCTTAAGGAATTTAAATATGATATGTGCCTAGAACTTTTGTGTTAGGACTTTAAACATGAGATATGATTGGACCTTGTCAATATGAAGGACTTTAAATATGATATAATGTGTGTCTAGACCTTATAGGCCCAAAGGAATTTTAACATGCCTCAAATATTATTAATTTAAAGGACTTTAAAGATGATGTTTGCCTAGACTATATGGGTTAGAAGAAATTTAAACATACCTAAACCATTATCAGTTTGAAGGAATTTAAGCTTAGTTGCTATGATAGATGCTCCATATTTAGGATAGGTATAGTGATACACTTGATTTGATTGATAATAGATACCCCTAGTTGAGGAGGTGTTTTATATGAATTTTTTGCTCTCTCCCAAGTAAGCACATGTTTATTTGATATGAAAACAAAGGGTACCCTCTAGTTGGGAGGACTTGTGATGCTTACCCCCACATGTGAAGGAGTTAGGTAGGATATCAAAAGAAGTGATACCACATGATGATGAACATTATTTTGACATAAATAGATGAATTGGATTAATGGAGAGAAGCTAATTCAAATTAATAAAGGTAGATCGACTAGGAAATGAGAAAGATAAATTGATCCAATTTTTTTTGATGGCCTCAAATTGATAGAGAGTGGATCAAATTGAATTCATATTAATTTGAGTTGCTAGAAATGATGGTATAAATTAAAATTAATAGAGATGAATGAATTTAGACTGCTAAGTGTAAACTAATTTAAATGGGTTAATTTAAGTTGATAATGGTAATTTAGTAGATTTTTTTTTAAGTGATAGGGTTTATCATTTTAGTTGAGGGGGGTAGGTATCACTCTCAAGATTCAAGCATGGTTAAGTGGTTTTGAGATGGTGATAATAGATATTTATAGAAGTGATCCTTTTTAAGAGGAGTCATCTTGATAGAGATGGTCACAAGGATTATCTCATGCAGGGCTATGGGGAGTACCCTTCATTCCATAGTTACTTTCATTATTGGTTGCTTTCTGATTATTAGTTGTAGTTGTTTTTTAATTGTGAAATAGGGTCGCTAATTATATAAGAAATGGATCATTTATAATTTAAGTTCCTTCAAGTGAGAGGTCTAGAAAGACCATCTTGAGGAGATTGTAATATTTTGTCTTATTATGATAAGTATTATGATTGACTTCATGGTGGATAAATTCTAAGGTGTTTATGTTAGCAAACCATGTAAATTGGGAGGAATCAAGACCTTGGTTTCCTATTATCCTTCTTATTCATACCATTTACTAAAAAGGTGTCATCATGGGAGTCATGATGAAGAAGGATAATTTATTCAATGTTATAAGATGTGGATGAATTTTCTAGTGATTCATTGTGATTGAGGATGTAACTAAGACCTCGTATTTATTTGTAATGGTGATTGGTAGCACTTTGGTGATTATGCTTGGTTAGTTAAGATGTGATGATGGTATTATATGTCCAATCGAGGCTTCAAGTAGTGGATGAAGGGTAGTTATAGGTGTAAAAATGTCATGTGGGCTAGTCAAAGTTGAAAAGAAATGATATCTGGGCCAACTAAGGTTGCAAATATGATAAGTGAGCTAGCTGAGACTACAAATATGATAAGTGGATCAATTAATGCTATGAAGATGATAAGTGGGCTAGTTAATGCCATAAAGAAATGATAAATGAGATAGTTAAGACCACAAAGAAATAATAAGTGGGCTAGTTAAGATTGTAAAAAAATGAGATATGGGTCAACTAAGGCCATAAATATGATAAGTGAACCAATTAAGGCCACAAAGATGCTTTGTGGGCCAGTTAAGATTGTAAAGATGATAAGTGGACCAGTTAAGGCCATAGAAAAATGATAAGTGATCTAATTAAGGCCACAAATAAATGATAAGTGGGCCAATTAAGTCTGCAAATATGATAAGAAAGCTAGTTAAGGCTGTAAAGATGATAAGTGTGCTAGTTAAGGCCATAAAGAAATGATAAGTGGACTAGTTAAGGTTGCAAAGAGATGATAAGTGGGTTAGTTAAGACCATAAAAAGATAATAAGTTAGATGGATGATAAGGTGGTAATAGCTCAGTGATGAGCACATAAAATGGATGTCTAATTTTATCTTATTGTGAGGTGCAATGTACACATGTATTAACTTAGAATATGTAAAAATATTCATACCTAATATTAAGATAATGCAAAAGGACCTTCAATATATTTAAGAGTTTGAATCGATTGAGGATGTGTTGGTCAAATATCTGCCTAATCAACAAACACTGCATTTGTGCGCCCTAGATACGACCAACATTGAAAGGCCGGAGGAAAGAAATGTCCCCCATGCCAATCTCCAGAGAGGGCTGGTTCCCGAACTAAATCCTACACTGGTAGAAGACTAGGGATGCAGGAAAGAAATTGGAAAAATGTGGAAAGAAATGGGAAATATGGCCACAGGCCGAAGTGCAGGATTCGGGGTAGACTAACAACAGGAAAATCACCAAAGCATGAAATAGCATTTAACAGAGGGAAAAGTAGCAGAATTTACTTATAAACTTGCAGTAATAACCTCTAGAATAACACTCCAACATTCACTCCCTCACTAGCAATATTTAAATCCAAATGCAGAATTTAAATCTAACAACAAACAAGAAACATGAATGTAAAATAGAAGTGCACAGTACAGAAGGAAATTGCACACAAGATCACTTGCAAATTTAGAAGCCTGATGCCTTGTATTAATGCAGAGAATTTGGAGAGTATTCTCGCAAAGTGTCTAACCTCCCTTTACAATGGAAATTTGATTAGTATTTATAGAGGATTTTGCCTCTTTCATTAAATGCACAAGAGAATGAAATGATCGCAGATCAGAAACAAGAATGAGAAAATTCCTCCTCGAAATCATTGAAAATCTCTCCTTTAGAGACAACGATCCATCTTTCAGGGAATAATTCCTAGGAAACCAACAACTCGGGCGTCGGTGCACAGATAATTTGGAAAACATTGAATACTTTGGAAACGTCTTTACGCCTTGGAAATCATGAAAATTCTCTTGCTCTTCTTGCACAACTTCTTTTCTACTCGGGATCCATGATTCGAGTTACTCATTTCCACCATTATTTAATGTGTATAAATATGGCACCCTTGGAGGCCTTGACCGTGATCCATTTCACCCGAAACTATGTTCACCTCAAAATATGCTTCACCCGATCTTCCTTTAAGTGCTTCACGATATTTTCTTAAAATGCATTCGCCCATGGGAGGGGCGAACAGGATGTTCACCTCTCGACCAGGGTGAACGCGACATTATTTTCTTCTCAGGGTACGTTCACCCAAAAGAGGGGCAAATGGGACGTTCACCCCTCAACTAGGGTGAACGTGATGTTGTTTTATTTGGGTGAACACAAATGTGTTTAGATGTTGGAGCATTTTCACCCAAAGGAGGGGCGAACGGGACGTTCACCCCTCAACTGGGGCGAATGCGAATGTATTTTGCCAAACTTCTTCTTGCTTCCTCTTGAATGTTTTATTTTCTCGTTCGTAGGGCGAATGGGGCGTTCACCCCTTTCTTGGGGAAAATGTGCTGACATTCCCAAAATACTGTGCTTCTTAATATTCTCCATCAAATCATGCATTGTTTGTTTTTATTTCCATAGGCTCAGAGATGCCTTTTAACAAAGCAAACTTAAATTCTGAATGAAATTCTACAAAAACACTTATAGCACCAATACAAAAAGAATACATAAGGAATAGATGAAATTATTTTGAAATAAAATCTACCATAGATAGTCAAAACTGTATCATCATATTGCATCAAAATACATCAAAATACTCTAGCAAAATCTCCAATGTGGCAAAGTGCAAAATTGCCAATATTTTTGGTGACTCACGGGGTATCCAGCTCGCATGGATGCAAGCGATCCCAGGCCTTTATTCATTGGGATATAGATTCAGCCTATCCAATAGGTGTGGTTGATGCCTCTGTTGATGCAGATGCTACTTGACGCACCTCTTCCTCAGCTCGCTCCCTCTGTTTTTCTTTTGTTGCTACTTTGAGCATTTTGGCCTGCTCCACTTCCTCTACTACCCCCTCCTCTATCCCTCCTTCCCCCTCCCCCTCCCCTCTTTTTGTATATTTCTCCCCCCCCCCCCCCCGCCTCCCCCCCCCCCCCCACGCGCGAGGGGGGGAGGGGGGAGGAGGGAATAAAAAAAAAAAAAAAAAAGAAAATCCTCCCTCCCCCCCCCCCCCCCCCCCCGCGCCGCCCCCCCTCCTACCATTCAAGACCGCAACTCCCCCAGCACCCGCGCCGCCCCCCCCCCCCTCCCCCCGCCCGCGCCGCCCCCCTCCCCCCAACCAACTAACACAAACACCACCCACCCCCCCCGCCGCCCCGCCCGCCCCCCGCGCCCCAACAACACACAACCCCCACAAAAAAAAACCAAAAATGAGACATGGAAATAATGTGTTCACGTTCAATAGTGTTGAGGATGGCTCATCCTTCTCGTACCAGGTCCATTCACTGGAAGTAACTATGCAGTGTAATTTTCACCTTAGACCAGGCGTAATCCATCTCGTTGAGGGGGCGAATGTGCAAATTGGTATTAGTCAAAGCCTGTATCTTTATGACCATCTCCATATAGGGTGACAACATCTCCTCAGTGGTATCAATTAATTACTACCCTAACTATATTTGTATCTATGCCTCCCATAAATATTGCAACACCTTAACAGCTTGCATGACCAACTTTTCACAATTATGTGCAGAGCGAAGGTGGGTTCCACTGACATTATCTCATGAAAATCTTATGGCCTATGCTACCTTCTCAACTAACTACTTCTTCACATCTTTGAGCTGCTGCTGAAGCTTGTGAATTTCAATCCTGGTGGCATCATGCTCCTTCAAGTGAACTTTGACCTGCTGGCGCAAATAGTCATTCTCGATAGTCATCTTCTCCTCTTGGGCTCTGCTTTTTGCCAGGGCATTTTCGAGCTCAATTACTTTATTCTAATTTTCAAAATATTTCTCCTTAAAATGCTCACCATGTAGGTACACTGAGCTCATATCTACTTGAATGTTGCCCATATTTTCCATAGGATCTATCCACGTAAGGTCTTCTATTATAGTCTCGAAAATGAGATCGCCCAACAACAACTCTCCTTGGGGCTTCTGAACCAATGGCGTAATTGTGGTAATATGAGCCTCCTTCATGATGGGATCAAAAGCAAATTTTTTAATCGATCGAGCTGGAGCCAAGGCCTCTTTGCACCGCATACTCTTCAACCACTATGAAGAGCTCAAGTGTGCCCAGTTGATCTTCTCTACATCGGGCTGCTTATGGGCCACCTATACATCAGGAACTATCTACAACTCCAAAAATGGGGTGAATGGAACCAAAATGTCTGAGCGACTGGGCCCAACAGAAGTGGATGACACGGCTAAAAGAGGTGGAATAGAAATGGTGGTTTTGGTGGAGGAAGCGGGTTCAACTGTAGTTACGCTTACTCTAGGAGGAGCTTGCGTACTTACAACCTCAATGGTGGTGGAGGTGGGAATGGAAAGAGATGGGTGCAAAAAGGGATTCGACCCTGATGCATATGAACTAAAAGAAATGGAAGATGAAGGAATGGGAATAGAGGAAGGAGCAACAGTGACTTCGAGGGTGGGAGAAGATGGAAATGAAATGGATGTGGAGGGCATACCGAAGGGCGGAGAAATGGAGACCGAGGATGATGAAAGTGGAATAGATGGAAGTGAGATAGAAATCACTGCTTGCTCCATAGAAGAAGAAGAGGGAAGAAGAGATGTACCTTCGTGCAAGCACCGTGCGTACGTGATGGGGAAACTGCTTCTTCTTCTTGTACTTTTACCCTTTCTCCAATGTCCAGAATCTCTTCTTCATTCATGACTTCGACATGAGAGCTATTGTTGATCTTCCATCGATGCTTGAGCCATTGAAAATATATCGATAACTTTGGTTGGGAGCTCTTCCATGGGTGAAGGATTTACAATAGTTATCGACACATTAGTAACCATGGGAACAATTACAACTGACACTGTAGAAACTGCAACAACTAAAACTATAGGGGCCTCAATGGTAGAAGTCATAACTGCACTAGACCTTGGCCTTTTCACTTCCTTTGGAAATGGTGGCACCTTCGGTAAATTTTATCTTTCGAGTGTGGGCGTCTCCTCTACTTGTCACTTTGTTCGTTGAGACCTCCTTTTAAAAACATATTGCTGCTCTTCTTCCTCCGGAGTCTCATCTTCAACTATTGGGTGCTCTTGTTCAGTTTCACCTTCACCACTATTAGAATGCTGAAAGATTTGTGGAAAGATATTGGTGAAGGTGATGGGTTGATATGAATTTACAAATTCATCATAAATATCTAAAAATTGTTCATCTAATTTCAACCCGTAAGGAGTCGTTGGCTTCCCACGATGAATTCGCATAATCCACCAATTCATTATTTTTTCTTTAGTCCAATCGGGTTCGACTTCCTTAACAGAACTGAATAAGCCTGGTGGAGGAATTTGAGTCTTATTTTTAGTAGGATTATATTCTACCTCCTGCTCATAATAATCATGCCATGGTGGGAGGGTCATCATTTTTTCAATATGCCAGTTCATGTCCGGCCCATCAAAATTATTTCTCCTCTTCTAGATATCAGGCCGAGGACAACAATGAAATGACTTAGCCTTCACAATAGCTAAGAACTTTCCCAGAGGATCATATCGCCAGTGCTGTGGCAATTCAATCAAGCCCAAATCCTGGAGTGCCACCATCAAGAGCCTATTCTGCCCAACTTGGCTCACTTCTATGCTGCCGAATTTGAATGGCATGTTGCATGTAGTCTTCTTCCCATGCCCAGCTCCATATATATCATTCACATGATCAGTCTAGTGCACAACCTCCATGGTGAACATATGCTCCATGGTGAAATATGGTAACAAAAATGGCTTACCCATAAAACCAAAAATTTGCACAACTACACCCTGGGTAAGCAGAAAAATATCACCCTTCTCTTGCACGATGACTACGTCCCTCAAATTTTATGGCACTCTATCATAGGTACCACAAAGCAACTCTATCACCGGCCCCAAAAACCAACTATTAAAGTTGTACACCGACTCCCTCCTTGTCAAAATGGGAGTCCACATATAAACCGGCAAGGGCTCATTCTTTTCGCCCAGCTGCATCACTGCAATGAAGGAGAAGTGTTGCTACAACTGGAAAAAGAAAAACCATACTAAAAATGATGTATGCAAAAATGACTTGGACTCCTCGGTTTGCATTTTTTCCAACTGAAATTTTATCCTTCGGGAGATATAGTCAGCCCAATCAAAGAAAATAGGATTGCCACCTTGCCTCATGGCAGAGGGAGAATAAAACTCGACTTTACAAATACACTGTGAAACAACCACCTACCATTTATGCATAGTTTCATCCGAAGGCAACCCAATGACCCAAGACAACATGGAGTATATATCTTGACTCTTGAATTCTGAGAGTGGCTTCGATAGATTAGGAAGTTGCCCCATCTATGGCTCTTTAACAAGTTGCATCTCCATAAATTGGTGCATTATCACTATGGAGACGTACCTATCCTCTTGCTCATCAATATGTAACTTTTTATTAACTGCATAAGAGGGGGCTTCAACCCACAAGCAAAGGCCTCCCGAATTTCATCCAGAGTAATGGTAAATAGAATCTCCCTCCTAGCATTTTTGATAGCCCTAGTGAATGGGTCATAGAACTGGGCAATAAGCTGCACCATTAGGGCATGGATGAACGGGTGAACACAAGTACCAGGATAGCTACGAATGATATGGCACTATCAACCAACTGTTTGATGACACTCCTTGACTCACCAATAGCTTCTACCTCTTGCCTTAACCTTTCGATTCCCTTATGCATGATAAGGCAGTCTCCAATTTCTACCATAGTATCCTCATATGGGTCTAAGTCCACATAATCATTTTTTCGAGCCCTTTTAGCTCTAGAGCCGCCCTCCTTTTTCTTCGATTTCTTAGGCTCTGTAGCCTCTGTGACATCCTTAGGCTCCTTGCTACATTTCCCCATTTTCCTTCTCTCTGAAAAATTCTCTGAGGAAACTCTAAAATATTCTACAACTACAATCGTGAATAGCAGTAAATAATTTTTAAAAACCAAATATAAACTATGACTTTTACCTCATGGTTTTTATAGAGCCATCCAACATCTACCGTAGTAAATGCAAAATTAATTGCAAGCACTTTCGGGAGAGAAAGGGTATCAAACTGCTAGCCTGGCACCATTCCCGACGTCTCAACGACTTCTCCTTTGATTCACTATCAGATCCTCCTAAAAAAATGTGCCCTGCTCACCACACAATTTCATTGTAAATTGTGCCTTGGCACCTGAAGCTTGCTAGGAAAGCTAAATTGGTCGCTTAACAACCAATCATTTAATATTCATCGCTCCTTGAAAATAAAAATTTGGCACAACCCACATTTTCAATTTAATGCTCTTTCACCTATACTCTCACCCTTCGATTGTTGACACATACCCAAGGGCACTTTTCATTACACAACGTGCTTCCAAAACTATTGCAATTATTTCCGATAAAATCACTTTGGTGCAAAGCAATTTCATCCTTCCCTAGCGACTTCAAAATTGAGGTCAAAACATCACACTTTACTTAATTTGGGCACCTTCGATCTATTTGAAAATCCATGGCGAATAACCCTTTTTAAAGAAAACTTTGTCTGCTTTTGCTTTTTCACATATACCCAAAAAATCAAATTTTCTTCTAAAAATAACTTAAGGCTGCTTTTTTCCTTTTCTTTCTTTTCTTCCTCTTTTTTCCTTTATCTAAGCTTTATGATTTTTTCCCTTTTTTGAAAGCGCTTAAATAATAAAACTTCAAACACAAAAGCATGCGCTTTTAATTTTAAACTTATGCAAAAACAAATTTTGTCACCTTTCTTGATGCGTTCACCCATAACAGGGGTGAACGACCCATTCACCCCTCTCTTAGGGTGAACACGATGTTAATCCAATGTTCACTATCACCGAACCTATCATCCGATTAAGTTCACCCCTCCGAAAATGAATGACCAAGTTTCAGTTTACCAAGGGCGAACGCATTTTGCACATAATACATTGTTTATTTCTTACTTAATGAAGACTCTTCTTAGGCAAGCTTCCTTAGGAAATATTTTACTTTTCTACCATTCTTAGTAAATTCATTCTTAGGGCGAAAATCCCTTTCACCTACTTTTGGGGTGAATGCCCTTTGTACTTTTCTTCTATTTTCTCTTTTTTTATATATATAACATATAAATCATCAAATAACTAAAACAACATTCAAAAAAGGATATTTACATATATACAAAATGGTACCTCACCAGAATATCATCATTGAATATAGGCCTTCAAATGAAGGCCATTCACAGGGATGGGGAGATCATAACCCTCCATATCGCGAAGATGATAAGCATTTGCTGAATTCACCATGAAAATCTGAAAAGGGCCCTCCCAGATAGCATCGAACTTATGGTGATTCCCCGGCTTAGCCTTCTTTTCATTCCATTTTAAAACTAAATCTCCCACCTAAAAACTATGGTCGATCATTTTCTTTCCAAACCACTTCCTCATTTCTCTAGTATGCTCGACAAATACTTGATAAGCTTATTCCCTATTCTCCTCTAACTGCAGCAACTGTGCCAACCTTGCACTCATAGGGTCATATTCTTCATCCTCATCCTAGAACAACTACAATGTTTGGAGTACTGGCAGCTCAATATGAGTAGGAAGAACAACTTCTTTTCCATAAACCAAGGCATACGGGGAAGTCTTGATAGATTTCTTTACTGAGATATGATCTTCCCAAAGAGCTTGATTCAACAACAAATGCCAGCTTCTCTTGTTACTGCCCATCATCCTTTTTAAGATTCATAGCAAATTCTTGTTAGTGGACTCGGCCAACCCATTCCCTTGCGGATAATAGTTGGATGATGTCTTCAAATAAATGTCATATTTGCTAGCAAACTCTATAATTTTAGCCCCAATGAATGGAGTGCCATTATCAGTTACAATAGAATCTGGTATGCCAAAATGAGTAATGAGCCCCTCTAGAAAGGAGATAATAGTAGCTTGATCGACCTTCTTAGTGGGAATAGCCTCTGCCCATCTGGTGAAATAATCGGTCATCATCAAGATATACTTGTGTTCCACAGAAGAATGTGGATCAATGATGCCAATGAAATCAAGACCCCACTATTGGAAAGGTGCTTCCACTTGGATTGGATGTAGAGGTAAAGCTCCTTTCCTAATTCTACCAATATATCGTTGACAACTATCACACTACTGGCTTATTTTATGAGCGTCGATGAACAAAGTGGGCCAATAATAACCCGCTCGGATAATTTTTAAAGCCATGGGCCTGCCTGCATAATGTCCTCTAGATAGCCCAGAATGAAATTCTTCCAATATCTTCTCCTTTTTGGATGCTTTTACACACCTGAGAAGAACTCCATCTATGTTCTTATGATACAACCCATTGGGCAATAATACATACTTGAGCGCTTGCAGCCTGAACCTCCGATGCTGTGAGGCATCGAGGTGAGTTGGACATCTCCCAGAAGTAAAATAGTCAACCAAATCTTCTATCCATGATCACTCATAGTATGATTCACACAAATTCTTTCACCTATGTCCTCCACGTGCACCACATCCAATGTCTCAGTGACAACACTTTTAGCTAACTCCTAGCATAAAGCTCGTCCACGAACTAGCTTTGTCGGTCGGATCTCCACATCATATTCTTGAATTTTAGAGACCCATCCTGCTCTCTTATCACCTAATTCTCCTTGCAGTATAAAGTTTTGAACATCAGGATGAATCACATAAACAACAGTCTTGCTCTGAGAAACGAAGTGTCGAAACTTTTTCAATGATTTCATCATGGCATAAACCTGCTTCTCAATGAAGTTGTACTTCTCCTGATGTGGTGCAATAACTTGGCTCAAGAAAGCGATTGGCTTTTCTTCTCCATATTCTTGTTTTTGAGTCAACACTATAGCATAGCTTTCATGCTCACCTACTGCATAAAGAATGAAGTCTTTCGAATAATCAGGATTAATTAAAACTAGAGCTTGAGTGATTCTTTCTTTGATTTCCTGAAAAGCTCATCTCCTGACTTTCGTCCACTTAAACTCAACATTTTTTTTCAAAAGCTCAGTCATGGGCTTCACAACCTGGGTGAAATCAGCAATAAACTTGTGGATGAAGTTTATTTGGCCGAAGAAATATTGGAGGTCTTTCTTATTAGCAGGCAGTGACAATTTCATGAGCGCTTTGGCTCTTGCAGGATCTATCACCAATCCTTCTTGTGAGATTACGTGACCCAACAATTTCCCTTCTTTGATGGTGAAGATCGACTTCTTTGGATTGATGGAGATTCTGAACTCATGACACTTCTCAAACACCTATCTTAGATGAGCAACATGATCTTCTCTACGATGGGAAAACATAGTCATATCATCAAGATATATCACAATAATTCTATTCAGTAACTCACCGAAGGTGACGTCCATGGCTCTCTGGAAGGTAGCACCAGCATTCGAGAGACCAAAGGGCATCCGATGGTAGGAAAATGTGCCCCACTTGGTAGTGAATGTTATTTTATATTGATCCTCATCCTTCACCCAGATTTGATTATATCCGGAGAAGCCATCTAATAGTGAGAATCTCTAAGCACCGACAACCACATGAAGAATTTGATCTATCTGGGGCAGAGGGTAATGATATTTAAGTGATGCCTAGTTCAAGTTGTGAAAATCAACACACAACCGTATGTCTCCATTCTTCTTCCTTATTGGGACCAGGTTCGCCACCCAGGTCGAGTGCTTAATCGGGTATATAATCTTTGCCTCCAACATCTTCAACAATTCTGCCTTCATGAGCGCTTCGATCTTAGGATTGACAGGACGCTACTTTTGTCGAAAAGGTTTTACCCCCTCCTATAATTCTATGGTATGTTGGATCACATTCTTATCATATCCCTTCAAATCTTAGTAACTCCATGCCACAATGTCGGGGTACTCATAGCACAGGTTTTTAATACCTTCAAGTTCATCCGGCACACAATCAATCCCGATCTTGATAACCTTTTTAGGTTCCAACTGCAATTCCTTGTACTCCTTGGCATCCACTTTAATCTTGTGCTTATCAGCTCTATCATTTTGATCAAATAAACTTTCCAATGAGATCAAACCTCGAGGAATGTGATTATTCTTTAATTGAATCATCCCTTCTTTCTCCTCTTCAACAAGTACTCTGTCATCCATGCTAGCAGCTTCTCTGAGTAGAAAATTGACTATTTGTTCATCATTGTCGAATACTTGCCAATAGAGATTCTTGTCTGGAACTGAAGGTCTATAGATCACCCTGACAGTCTTGGGCTTTCGGACCACTTGCTCCATGGGAGAATAATTTGCACCAAGAGAAGCTAAAATATCTGCATGTCTGTTCTGCTCTCGAGGAATCACCTGAATGTTCAAAGCTGTGAAAGCTTCAAACAAATCCTAGACCCTATTGTGATAAGCTTTTAGGTAATGTTGCTTTGATACACATTTATTAGTGGTCTGATTAACAATAAGCTTAGAGTCACCAAAAATTTGTAGTTGTTTAATGCCCAAATTTTTAGCCTTTTTCAATCCAAGGCACAATGCTTCATATTCAGTTGCATTGTTTGTACAACTCCAAGTCAACCTATAAGAATAAGTATTTTGTATACCTTTGGGAGAGATCAATACGACACCAGCTCCTACACCATTCTTACATCTAGTGCCATCAAAATACAGTTTCCATAACTGATTTGTGTCAGAACTCTGTGAATCGAGAACTTGCTTTTCAGCTTGCTCCAGTTTAGTTATTGTGTAACAACCAATATCCATTATGATCATTGCATTAAAATCTATGAGAAAAAACTCATCCTCCAAGTGAAGCTCACCCAATGCTTCTCCCACCAAGTCAACTTCTTCTAGTTCTTCAGTCATCATGTTCATTACACTTGAGGATTGTTCTTCCTCTTCCAACCTTTCAATGTGAAAAGGTGAAGGTTTTTCATTATGGATACGAATCCATTTTCCCTTGAATGGTATCTCCAAATGTGAATAGTCCAAGGAAAGGTATCCTCCCAGCTTAGCCGTGAACTCCCTTGAGAGGCACATGCTAAAGTATGGCTCCAAATCAACTACTACCACTTCTTGGATGACTGTGATTTGTGGCATAGTGTGAAGGACAATAGGGATATCTTTGATCACCCCCACTATCTTGACCGGAGTCCCATCCAATTGTAACACTCCTGGGCTACTTCTCGTATATTCCATCCCCATCACTTCACATACTACCTTTGGCATGATAGTAGTTGCAGCTCCAGAGTCGATCATACAATTATGTACAATCCACCCTTCCATTCTTAGAGATAAATAAAATGGGGGAGGCCTATTTTTTCCTATCGTAGAAGTGGGTAACGCTTGCGCTAGGACCATTTGAGAAGAAATTTTTTTTGATCTTTAGCAGTCTTCAAGGATTCTTGTAACAAATCAATTTGTCCTGGCAACTGTAGCGCATCATACAAGCTAACTTTAGCTGGAATCTTCTTCATTTCCTCTACAATGTTGTAACTTGGAGCAGCCAAAACCTTCTCTTCTAGAGCTCATTCATATTTATCCTGATACTATTGAGTAGCTTCTACTCTTTACCTCTTCATCAATGATGGGTACTTAAGTCGCTCCCTGGCTTGCTCTTTTGTTTCACCATGCATTTGAGCAGCCGCTACAGGTTGCAAAATTGATGCCTTATTTTGTACTTTCTCTTGAGCTTGCTTAGGCAATAAGTCTCTCAACTTGACAGACTCTTGCTCCTTAGTTCTCACACCAGGCGCTTTCGCTGGAGGTGGTCACTTTTCATCTTGTACCTTTGGTTCTGTAGGCACCTTCAAAGGTTCGAGCTCGATCGGATCTACAGTTATTGGCTTCTTTTCGGACCTCGTAAGGACCGAAACTTGCTCCAAGGATGGCATCATGAAATTATGTTCGACTTCTCTAATCATATTAACTTGTCCGCCAACCAAAATTTCTGCTAACATTTGCACATAATTCATATGCACCATGCAGGTATCTTCTCCATGAGGATCATTACATGTCGAGCACCAATACACCTTTTTCGTTGCACTAGTCTCCTCATTTGCTAGCATTGTTGTACTCTTCTCAGGTCCTCTACTTGTAGAAGCTTGTTCTCTTGTAATAGGTGGGGTCTGAAATCTCCTAGATCGAAACTCGACCTCCGCTTGCTTCTTCCTTACTATGGTAAGCTCATTAGATATTGTCCTTAAGGCTATGTTATTGGACTTTACTTCCTGCAACAATATCATGAGGGGGTCAAGATTAGATGGTGGAGTGGGTACTAGAAAAGGTAAGGGTGCTTGCGGTGCAGGTAATGGCAAGGGAGTCAGAGGCGCTGGCAATGTTGGGAAAGGGACAGGCACTGGCAACTAGGGAACTGATTGAGTCGGCAACTGAGAAAATCTTGAGGCCGAATGTTGTGGGATAGGGATCGAAGCAACATGAGGTGGGCTAGAACTCCATGAGGGAACCGGGTACATGGAAGGCATGGGTTGCAAAAATGTACTTGAATATAGATACTATGGAAGGTCAGGGACAATGGGCATAGTCATCTTTGAGGAAGCCTACCTACAACAATCAAATCAGATTCAGCCTTTTGAGCTTGAGTATACAAGTCTAGAAATGTAGT
Organism: Wollemia nobilis; assembly: GCA_028583015.1. NCBI lineage: Eukaryota > Viridiplantae > Streptophyta > Pinopsida > Araucariales > Araucariaceae > Wollemia > Wollemia nobilis. The sequence goes on from JAQPPZ010016361.1 coordinate 3,892,742, forward strand.
CACATTGGCTTATCGTACAACCATACCAATATCGGTGCTAAATGCCCTAAGATAGTAGAATGTAGCTTGCTCATGTGTGGGTCGTAAACCATCAGGGACTCTTTGCCAGCTTTGCATGAACCTGACATTGAAGTCAACTATCTCTTCTTGTGGATGTCTTTGAATCATCATAAACTAGTGCAACAAAGAGTATGGATCAGCTTGTTCATGAAAATTTTTAATCAGCAACTCCACGAGCTGATCCCATGATGTAATAGTACCAGGTTGCAGTGATCGATACCAATAAAGCAATTTCCCTCTCAATGACAATACCAACAATTTTATCATTACATCTTCATCTATTATGTCATGGATGGTCACCAAAGAAGCCACATCTTGAATATGTTCATATGCAATTTTATCGGTACCATCATAGGTCGGCAAAGCTTTCAAAGTAGCTTGGGGGACCGGATTTTATGCTTGCAGATTCAAAGCTCCTGAGCTATTCCATGTTGGGAACTACCTTGGTAGAGGATTTTGAGCCATATGGACTGGTATATGGGGTGTAGGTTGAGGAACACTAGTGGTTGTATGGGGTGGAGGTTGTGGGAAACTTGTGGTAGTACTAACTAGGCTTACAGGAGCAGAAAATACACCAGCTAACCGTGAGGATGTAACAGATGGTATGTGGGATATATGGGGTAATGAAGATGTACACTAAAAAGTAGCTAATTGAGGATGTTCCCCCAACCTTTGAATATCAAGTTCATAGAACTCGATTTGATGATCTAGATTTTTGGCCTTCGATCTTGTATTCATGAGACACAACTTTTGTTGCTCTCACATTCAGAGATTTTTGAGTATAGTCGAGTCGCCAGATGTTCTAATATTATAGCATAAAGGCAAACATCAAACCTTAATACTATTGGAAGTGGAAACTTTGAGGTCCCACCGGGCGTGCCAAAAATTGTTGGTCAAATATCTGCCTAATCAACAAACACTGCATTTGTGCACCCTAGATACGACCAACATTGAAAGGCCGGAGGAAAGAAATGTCCCCATGCCAATCTCCAGAGAGGGCTGGTTCCCAAACTAAATCCTACACTGGTAGAAGACTAGGGATGCAGGAAAGGAATTGGAAAAATGTGGAAAGAAATGGGAAATATGGCCACAGGCCGAAGTGCAGGATTCGGGGTAGACTAACAATAGGAAAATCACCAAAGCATGAAATAGCATTTAATAGAGGAAAAAGCAGTAGAATTTACTTATAAACTTGCAGTAATAACCTTCAGAATAACACTCCAACATTCACTCCCTCACTAGCAATATTTAAATCCAAATGCAGAATTTAAATCTAACAACAAACAAGAAACATGAATGTAAAATAGAAGTGCACAATACAGAAGGAAATTGCACACAAGATCACTTGCAAATTTAGAAGCCTGATGCCTTGTATTAATGCAGAGAATTTGGAGAGTATTCTCGCAAAGTGTCTAACCTCCCTTTACAATAGAAATTCCATTAGTATTTATAGAGGTTTTCGCCTCTTTCATTAAATGCACAAGAGAACAAAATGATCACAGATCAGAAACAAAAATGAGAAAATTCCTCCTCGAAATCATTGAAAATCTCTCCTTTAGAGACAACGATCCATATTTCAGGGAATAATTCCCAGGAAACCAACAACTCGGGCGTCGGTGCACAGATAATTTGGAAAACATTGAATACTTTGGAAACATCTTTACGCCTTGGAAATCATGAAAATTCTCCTGCTCCTCTCGCATAGCTTCTTTTCTACTCGGGATCCATGATTTGAGTTACTTATTGCCACCATTATTTAATGTTTATAAATATGGCACCCTTGGAGGCTTTGACCGTGATCCATTTCACCCAAAACTATGTTCACCTCAAAATCTGCTTCGCCCAATATCCCTTTAAGCGCTTCATGATATTTTCTTAAAATGCATTCGCCCATGGGAGGGGCGAACAGGATGTTCGACCAGGACGAACATGACATTATTTTCTTCTTAGGGTACGTTCACCCAAAAGAGGGGTGAACGGGACGTTCGCCCCCCAACTGGGGCGAACGCGATGTCGCGTTGTATTCAAAAAACACAAATGCAATGCTTAGAAAGTAATAGAAACTCTGACCTGTATTCCAGAAGTTCAATGAAGGTTCTAATTTTTGAATGCAACATAGATCGTATGTAGTAGAGAAAAATAGTACGGACATAGCAAGATTGTACGAATATGATTCAAGACCGTACTGTTCGATCAGAGATCGATCAGTTTGATCTTGACTGAAATCTACAATTTCATGGGTAGAGTGCAAAAAATAGAAAGATAAGAGATTATATTGTTATTTTAAGCATGAATGAGATTTAATGTCGACTATTGAATCTGTATTTAAATTTAAATAATAGATAAATATCTACAACTATATACAATATGCAATTAGATGCTAAATCAGTGAACTCTATAATGTAAATGCTTGAATTCTAGATTCTAAATGCTAAAAATGATAGCTAGAATGATAGATCTACACAAAACAAAGTTGAAACATGCAAACCAACACTTGAGATTGCCCCCAAGTGATCTCAGAGCAAGATCATACGGTCTGAGCAAGATCGTACACTTCTGATGCAAAATTGTACCATTCGATTGTTGATCGTATCCTTCCGATCCTACATAGAACAGAAAGTGCCTAGGCCTAATGTAGAAATTCTATGATTCGAATGTGAAAATAAATTCAAGATACAAATTGCACTAGGGAAAATCAAGGGGAGGAGTGTCTGGTTAAATAGGCTGATCAAATCAACCAAAATGGGCTGAAAATAACTTGGTTACAACTCCTTCCAATCTGGGTTTGATCGGACGAATCCGATCTTGCAACCGTCGCACAGTTGCACAGACAAAGATAAAATAATTAAAACTAAATTTGTCACCTTGCTAAGTTGAGAATTTTAGTTTTGAGCTAGGCTCGGGCAGGAAAAATACATGCAGCTGCAACACGTACACATTCTCAAACTACATAGTCTAGGAGGAGCGGCAGGGGGATGAGCTGGTGAGGTCTATACAACAGACCATATTTTACTAGACTTTATACTTCTTAGCAGTTCCTCCAGAGCAGAGACATACTATGCATTTTGAGATTGCGGGTCCTATTCGCATAGTATATTCATCTTGCTCTACTAGTAGGGCGACTTCTTCTAGGATGACAACAGTAGGAGGACAATTCCGACCACCACCACCACCCTCTAGTAGAGAGGATGATATAGTGAGCTCTAGAGGCTCGAGAGGAGTCTAGGGTGGACTCATGTAGATATATTTTTGTATTATATCTTTATTGACTGAGTATGCCAAGTTTTGAGGATTGTGGCATACCAGTCTATCTCTATTTTGTACATGGATTTTCGAGATATATATATATATATATTAACCTTCTTGTCTTATGTGATTTTATATGACTTGATTGTATGTGATTGGAATTGTTTAAATTTCTCATAATCATGTTTTTAATTGAAGTGTTTTGATCATGCTTAAAATGAAAATTGGCTTGAGTTTTGGTAAATGTGTTGTTTGAAAGATATTTTTTGAAAAATATGTTGTGAACATATGTTTTTGGAAAATAATGAAATAAAATAGATTAGCAATGTTCCTCGGAGGATGTTGTGTTGTTATATGACCATTGGTGGAGATCGGTGCTCGCTAGGTCATGAAGCAAATCCTATTGTGAGGAAGGTTTGTATTGCTAATAAGAGAAAAGTTTTTGTGGTGCTCAAGTATAATCTTGAGGCTTATGGTGATGTTTGGTTTTGAGACAATTTGATTTTTAAGAAATATTTTGATAATTTTATTGGTTGCAATTTAAGCATGAAAATTTGAGGAGGATGACTTGCGCTAGGCATGAAATTCCTAGTGTGAATTTTGAAAAGGATAATTTCTAGGAATTATACCATCATCGCGAAGTCAAAATGCAATGCATGATAATGAAAAGCTATTTATTTTGAAGACATAAGTTGATATAAACAAATCATTTGGATCATATATTTAAGAAGATTAATATGGGATGGTTTAGACTTTAAAATTTGAGAAAATGACTTGCACTAGGCATAGAATTCCTAGTGTGAAATTTTTGAAAAGGATAATGTCTAGGAATTATACCATCATCGTGAAGTCAGAGTGCAATATATAATGAATTATTTGTGCTATATAAAATTATTAAAACTTAAAAATTGAAAAATATGACTTGCGCTAGGCATAGAATTCCTAGTGTGAAATTTTGAGAAAACAGTTACTAGGAATTATACCATCATCGCGAAGTCAAAGTGCAATAAATAATTTGGTGTTACAAGTTCTTTTGGAACGATCTATGAGGAAATGGATGATGATAAAATGTTATCTAACAAATTTCAAAGAAATATTTTAACTTATTTCAAAGACAAATTCAAGTGTGTCAAGAACCAGTGTGTGATAAGTGAATTCATTATCTATCTTGATTTGACATAATGATACAAAATCTCTCAAGGATCAAAATGTGTGTGCTTGTGAAATTAATTTACCAATTTTGAGTGAGGTAGTGATACGAGCAAACTTGAATGAACCAATGTGTGTGCAAGTGAAAGGTTTATTTAACCATGATTTTGTGCATGCTAGTGTACTGAACCACTATGTAAGTCAAGTTACCAAAAGCTAGCTAATCCACAAGCGAACATTGGTCTGTACAAAAGGTCGCTAATGTGAAAGACATGTCACCACGTGAAAGGGATTACCCAAGGTCAAGCGGGTTGGGCACAAACCACCTATTATGGGGCTTACCTCATGGTTTTCAAATAACTAAGGAATTCCAGGGATTCAAGCACACTACCCCCTTATTTTCTTCAAATTTTTGGAATAGGGATTTCTTGCTCATTTTTGAACAAGGGGATTTTATTACTTTTTCTTTTTTTTCTTTTTCTTTTCTTTTTTATTTCTTTTTCTTTTTTTTTTCTTTTTCTCTTTCTTTTCTCGAGATACTTGCCCATATTAGACGTGGGGCAAGGGATTTTATTCAGGTAGGGGGGAGCTTGTCCTTTTTCCAATTCCTAGTATTCTAGACCATGCACATAATAGGATAGCAAGGGAGACTTTTTGCTTATGGAACTAAGACTACTATGTAGTATCATTTTTCAAATTTTGCAACAAATCATATTTAAGATGTGAGAATGTGTTCTTGGTTCAAGAAGTAGCAAGATCATTTTCCAAAACTCAAAATTTATTAAATGAAGTAATAGTGCTTTTTAATACAAGAGAGATTTATAATCAAATTTATTAAAGATGTAAATTAAGTGCATGGTTCAAGACAACTTTTGAACTTATCTGAAATACAATAAAATATAACTTGGATTTCTGGAAGATAACTCACATTGATGCAAAAATGAATGACTTAACAAATTTGAAATATTTTGGGAAATTTTCATATTTTTTAGATTTTTTTGTTATTTTGATGATATGAGAGTTGCAAATGATGAAGAAATTTATTTACAATTATGTACAAAGATGAAACTTTTGATTTTATGCATAATATCGTTTCAAATGCATGATATTCATGGGTTCCTTGAGATCTTTCCCATCCAAGGAAGCCAATCTATATGCACCTGATCCAAACTTAGTAGTGATGACATATGGCCCAAGCCAATTAGGTTGAAATTTTCCTTTTAGATATTTTCTTGCATTAGTATTTTTTTGATTTTATTTTAAGACTAAATCTCCAACTTCAAAGGATCGACTATGAAATTTCTTTGCATATGATCTTTTGAGTTTGTCTTGGTAGGCACAAAGATGCTCTAAAGCATGGACGCACTTTTCATCTAGAAGTTCCAACTGACTAAATATACCAACGCGATATTCATCTCCTACTTCAGTATCTTGAAGTAAAAGAGCTAAAGAAGGAACTTCTAATTCAAATGGAAAAACTGCTTCGACACCATAAACCAAGACAAAAGGTGAAGCGCCAGTAGGAGTACGAACACTAGTTCGATATGCCCACAAGGCAGGATATAATTATATATGCCAGTCACGACCAAATTTATTAACTAATATTTTTAGGATTTTGATTAAGGTTTTATTTGATGCTTCAACTTGGCCATTACCTTGTGGATAATAAGGAGTGGACCATCTATGTTGGATTTTATATTTTTGACATAATTTCTTAACATATTTGTTCTTGAAACATGTTCCATTATCAGAGATGAGATTAGATGGAATTCCAAATCAATAGATGATTTGATTGAAAATGAATTTAGAAACTTGAATTCCTATGCAAGAAGCTAAAGGCATAGCTTCAACCCATTTTGTAAAATATTGTGTTGTTGTTATTATGAATTTATGACCATCAGATGAAATAGGATTGATTTTACCAATAATATCTAAACCCCATTTAGAGAAGGGCCAAGGAGAGGATATAGCTTGAAGTTCCTAAGTAGGAGCATGGATAAGGTCAGCATGATTTTGACACTTATCACAATGATGCACATAATCATTAGCATATTTTTCCATGGAAGGCCAAAAATATCCCATTCTAAGGAGCTTTTTGGCAATGGCACTTCCACTAAAGTGTCCTCCATAGGATCCATCATGGGCTTCACTTAAGGCTTTCTTAGACTCTTCTAGGTTGAGATATCTTAATAGAATACCTTCAAAATATCTTCTATATAAGGTATTACCAACAATTACGAAGCGAACGACTCACCTACACAATAACCTATGTTGGTTTCTATCTAATCCTTCTGGGAAGGTTCCACTTTGGAGAAAATTAAAGACATCTGTATACCAAGGTTCTGGGGTAATTTCATCAATCAAAAACACATCTAATGGTTCTAAACATGACCTAGAAGAGGAAGGTTCTTGGAGTTGGTGAATAATGATAATAGCATAGGCAACAAAGAAGAAACCACAACCATAGCATCGACAACACGGTTGCTAGTTCTAGGAATAGCTTCTAAAGTTACTTTTTCAAACAATGATATAATCTTAAGAACATATTCTTTATAAGGACGAAGTTTCTCATATTGTGTTTGATAAAATTCATTGATTTGATTTATCACAAGCTGAGAATCTCCAAAAACTAACAAAATTTTAATTTTTAAAGCTAAAGCAGCCCGTAACCCAAGGATTAGAGCCTCATACTTTGTAGTATTATTAGTACAAGCAAATTGTAATTTAAAAGATAAAGGAATAAGGTGCTTTTGGGGAGATTTCAATATGATACCGACACCTACACCACTCATACATATAGCTCCATAAAAATACAAAGACCATGTCTCAGAATGATCTTCTCCTAGATTAAGGCACTCATCAGGAAATTCAATATTCATAGGATGAGTAGATTCTAAAGGTGCAACAACTAATTGATCAACTATAACTTGGCCTTTAATAGATTTTTGGCTGATGAATGTGAGTTCAAATTCACTAAGAGCAAGAACCCACTTAGTTGTGTGTCCTGATAAGTAAGGTCTACTCATCAAGTACCTTAATGGATCAGACTTAGCAATAACATATGTTTTTTGACTAAGCATGTAATGACGCAACTTTTGCATAGAAAACACAACTGCTAAACAATGTTTTTCTAATGGAGTATATCGAGTTTCATAACTTATTAAAGTTCTACTTATGTAGTATGTGGCTCGTTCTTTCTTTTCATCATCAATTTGAGCCAACATAGCTCCTAGTGCAAGTTTCAAAGTAGAAATATACAAAATAAATGGATGATCTGGTCTAGGGGGAACAAGCACTGGAGGAGTAAGAAGATATTGTTTAATATTCTCAAAAGCTTCTTGAAATTATTTATCCCAATTTAAGGGAGTATTCTTCTTAAGTAATTTAAGAAAAGGTCATGTTTTATCCACCAATTTATCGATGAAGTGACAAATAGATTGAAGTTTTCCTTGTAAAATTCTTAACTCTGATATGTTCTTAGGAGGTGGCATATTAAGGATAGCTTTAATTTTGAGAGGATCTACTTCTACACCATGCATAGAAACAATAAACCCCAATAATTTTCCTGATTTAACTCCAAACACACATTTTTCTAGATTTAAACATATCAGATATTCTCTTAATCTATCAAACACTTTTCTTAAATCATTAATGTGGTCATCTTATTTTGTTGAACAAGCTATAATATCATCTACATAATCATGCAAAATATCATACATCATATCATGAAATATGTATGTCATAGCTCTTTGATATGTTGCTCCTGCATTTTTTAGCCCAAAAGGCATTACTTTCCAACAAAATGTTTCCCAAGGGGTAATAAAGGTTGTTTTAGATTGGTCTTCAAGAGCTATTTTGATTTGGTTGTATCCTAAAAAACCATCCATGAGGGATATCATCCCACTCCCTTCTATGAAATCTATGATTTGATCCATATTAGGGAGGGGAAAATCATCCTTAGGGCATGCAACATTTATATCTCTAAAATCAGTGCAAACCCTAATCTTAGTAGCTTCTTTCTTAGTCACTGGAACAATGTTTGATATCCACTCGGCATAGTCAATAGCTTGTATAAAAGTTACATTCAGAAGCTTTTCCAATTCATTTTTAACTAGTAGTGCTACTTTAGGATGCATTTTTCTAAGTTTTTGCTTTACAGGTTTAGCATCAGGATGCACTACTAGATGATGCATAACCACATAAGGATCTAGGCCTGGCATATCTACGTATGTCCAAGCAAAAACATCAGCATATTCTATGAGAAATTCAATATATCACTTTTGTTTTTCTTTGCTTAATTATGATGCAATTTTGACTAGGCGAGGGTTCTCTTCTATTCCAATATTTACTTTTAAAGTATCTCCAACAACAATATTTAAATCTCTTTCAAATTTGGGTGGTGTAGGTGATACACCCATTTCTTGTAATTCTTCCAATGTGCATTTGGCTAGTTCTTCTTGAGGAGAAGTTGCTTCAATATGAGCTATACATGGTATAGATCCATAAAAGAAGAATTTATTCCTCAAAACTTCATCAAGGGATATATCATGAAAAATATCACCTTCTAAACATTCATCCGGAGAAGCAATCATTTTTGGATAAGCTATAGTCAACATATTGCAAGTATGAATCTTTTTAAAGAACTCTTTCTGTTCCACATATTCTTGATATATTATAAGGTGATCATCATATTCATATGGGAATGGTTCTATTTTTATGGAAATATAGCCAAGACCACATCGGGCAAGCCAATATACAACTTCTAAAGGTTCTTTCATACCATTTTCATGAGGTCCTAAACCTTTACCTCTATAACCCATATTACACATCATTGGTTTTGATTTTATATATCCATCAAAAAAATAACACTTAGCAAATCCATATTGATCAATCGTAACTTTTAGAACTAAAATTTTACCCCAATCATACCCCACATACACAAAGGCACAACTCCCAATATGGCAAATGCTTCCCTTCTTTGGCAAGCCTAAGGTTCGAGGAGATGGAGGTAACTTAGATAACACCAAGGAATCTTGGGTAGGAAAATTAACTTCTTCTGTATTTACAAGCATTGAAGATAAGTCTGGTAATACTCCATCCGAAAGAGCGTATGAAGTAGATGGAATATCTTCCTTAACTGGTTTTTTAGATGCTATAAATTTAAAAATTGTAGACTCAGGAGGTGGATCTGATACTGTGGATTTAGGAAATGGATTGGATATGGGTTCTGAAGATGATTTAGAATTTTTTGGTGATTTAGGTCATGCTTTTGATGATATAGGTTTAGAAGGTGATGATGATTTAGATTTAGAAGGTCTTGATGATGAATGTGGAATAGAATGAGTAGAATTTATAGCAGGACAAAACAAAACCCCTATAGGCTCCGCTACAACACACATATCAAATGGTCTGGGATCACCATGGATAGTGACTAATTGATTTTTGAACTCAAATTTGACACATTTATGTAATGTGGAAGGTACTGCTCTCATTGCGTTGATCCAAGGTCGACCTAGAAGAATGTTGTATGATGCAAAACAAGGCACAACAAACATAGTCGTATCCAAAATTATTGGGCCAACTTGCAATGGAACTATCATTACACCACATGTTTCTTGAGTTTCATCATTAAATGCTTTAATAATCATTTTAGTACTTTTCATATCTTCTTTTTTAAATTCAAATCTTTGGAAGAAATCATATGTGCATATATTTAAAGATGATCCATTATCAATTAGAACTCTTTTGACTCCTACATCTCCGATAAATGCTATAATGTATAAATTATTATCTCTATACATACTTTGAGGAGGGATATCTTTATCACGAAAATATATGAAATTTGCTTCATCCAAAGTGATAGCATTAACCACAACATGAGGTTCAATATCTTCATGTACCATCATCTTGCTTAAAGTTCTCATTAATTATTCCCTATGTATAGAGGAAGTTCTTAAAAGATCCAAAAGAGAAATTCTCACTGTGATGGTAGCTAATTGTTCATTAATATCATATGGAGCTCTTTGTTGTGAACCTAACACATTACTTCCCTTAGTGGGAGTTCTTAATACAAAAGGAGCTGATTTTTCATTTTGGCTTTGTGGTTGAGAATTTTGAACTTGTGCTTGTTGTCTTGTGACAACCCCAATGGTACCCACAATGTTACCATGTTGAGGATTACCAAAAGAGGGTCTAGCATTTTATGCTTGTTCATTTGAAAGCCATTGTTGAGATGATGGTCTAGTAGTTATTCTTCTTGGAAATGGTCTTTCTGGAACTAATAAATATGTAATAGGAGTGACTTGATCTGATTCATACTCAAAACTATTTGAGGCAATCTCTAGTTCACTTCCAGTTTCACTTTCTGTATCGCTTTCTACATCACTTTTAGTATCCTCTAAAGATGATTGAAAATATTATGTTGGTCTAGTTATGACCACATATAAAGATGTTTGTAAATCTTGTTGTGGCAAGAAGCTACTGATGGTTCCCACATATCAAGTCGTATGGGGAACGTTATGATGATCTACTTGGTTTACTGCTTCTTTACCATGCTTAGGTAAGGGATGTTGAAATATATTTAGGTTTTGATTTACATTTTGATTTGTTGGTTTTTGAGTATTTTTTTTTAAGAGAAAAACCCCTTGCAAAGCCGCCTTGGTATGAGAGACCACGAACAGGGGGTTATACATCGTCAAAGTCACCCGGGAGTCACACTTGACCCTACCCGCACCAACATTATCAATTGGATTTTGGATACCCAATTCAGATTTTTGGTAGGGTGGAGATTTGAACTTGGGACCTCCCTTGGAGGATTTCCCTCTCCTCTCCAACTCACCTACAACACATAGGTTTTTTTTGAGTATTATTTTGAGTATTATTGTTTGTAGGAAATTGTTGAACTTCCATTCTTCCTTTGTCGATCAAGTATTGTATCACATGCTTTAACCTTTTACAAAAAATTGTAGAATTTCCATCTACTTGATGGAAATTACAATGTAAATCAGCCCTATATCCAGTTGCAATAGTGTCTGGTTGTCTTATTTTAGGCAACCGTACCAAGCCTTGTTCCAATAATTGAGGTAAAATCATTGTTAAGGGTTGATTTAATCTTGTGAATTATCTTGGTGGCTTATCAGGAACTTTCAATAAAAAATTCTTAAAGGTTTATGTAGCGTTAACAATTGGAGTATTCCTACTATCAGTAACTTTGTCACCCACTACTTGTTTATTTTTATATTGATTTTTAGAAGCTTTATCTTCATCTTTCTTCTTAAATTAACCTCTTCTAATAAGGGCTTCTTCTACCCTTCTTTCTAAATAAATGGCTTGATCAAATGTGGTTACTGTAGTAGTAGAGAGTTCATAAGATAGTTGTTCTTGCATATTACCAATAAATATATCCAAAATTTCACGATGAGGTAAAGCAAAATGCAATCTGTCTAATAGTTACCTCCACTTAGTCAAGAATTTGATAAAACTCTCATATTTTCCTTGCTTCAAATTATACAAATATTCAATAGTCACATGTCTTTCTATGTAAGCATTGAATCGGTTGCTGAACATATCTATTGTTTCCTCAAAATTCCTTAAAGAGTTTATAGGTAACTGATAATACCACTCTAAATCCATGCCTCCGAGAATTTTAGGGAACATCTTTAACAACAATAAGTCATCATGAGAAATTTCAAGACATGTTGTCCTAAACATGCGAATATGCTCAATAGGATCTTTGGTTCCCTTATATATCGATAGGACAAGCATAGGAAAATGCTTAGGGTTTGGTTGGCGATCAAAGGGTTGGCTACACATCTCTATATAACTGTAAGAGGGATGGTAGGGATCCATTTGATCTAGGATTGAAGCTAACTATTTAAACATGACTTCTAGTCCTTGTTGTTGTCCACCAAATTGATTTTATTGCATCATAGTGTCGTGTCCTTGATAATAAGTTGGTGTTGTTGTATAATGATTCCCAAATGAAACACTATTATGTAAAGTTTTACTAGGAGGAGTATTATTTTTTTGGTAGATAAGATACTATAGCATTAATACTAGGTTTTACAGGTTGACCCAAAACCTTTTACAAAAATCAGCCCACGATTGTTGATGAACATGTCCTTACTAAGGATCCTATATATGTAAAATCTACATGCCGCCAAAGCCATTACATCCAGTAAGGCACATAGCCTGTTATAAAAAATAAACTTCCCATACAAAATTTTGGGTATACCCCGAGAAAACACACCTACATCATAATTACAAAAAAAGAAACAGACACGGATCCCTTCCTTGAAATAGTGGAGAAACAAAAAGCTGCAGACACACATAGCAGAGTACTGAAAAAACTCCCATAAGCTCTGTATTGATAGTTACTCTTAATAATTCTTTGGTAATTGATTTCTTCAGTATATGACATGCTTTGGGACCACATACCATCTTGGCCAATCAGCCTTGGAGAAGTGAACCTGCTGGCTAGATTTATGGCGATGGCTATCTGGTGGTCCACGTGGCTCTGGTTCAAAGTCTTATATTGTCGTTTCTTTCCTGCCCTATGATTATCAACCAACCTCAAATTACTAAGATGACTAGGAGCCATGTTATATGACATGTGACTGTCCCCATTAGTCTTTGTGGTATTTACAAGCAACATCCACCAAAACTAATAGTTCGAATAATTTTTATTGTGAGTCCATTTCAAAAAAGAGACGGGAATACTCATAGCCTTTGAACTTATAGTGCCTTACCTGTCGATAATTTTGACTATCATTCTTGGCATTTTTGTTGAATAAGCTCCTCTACTTCACTCGGGACACCGTGTTCCCATTTGAAAAGTCCGTCACCATCGACACCCAAATGGCCAGCTTATCAACAACTTTGTTAGCTTCCCGAAAGACATGTTGGGTTTTTCTGTCCTGTATTCCCTGGAAAAGGATCCTAGCCTCCTCAACAATTATTTTAATCCTCCAAGGAGGTTTTTTCCAATTATTGAGGAGATTTATAACATGCATAGAGTCTCCTTCTACGATAAAATTTTATTCTAAGTCTTGAGTCATTTGAAGACCTCTCCACATAGCTCTAGCTTCAGCTTTGTTGTTCGTCCTTGTTCCCAAATATTCAAAAAATGCAAGCATCATATTTCTATTATGATCTTGCACAATGCTGCCAGCACCTACTCTGCCAGGATTATCTTTAGCCACTCCATCAAAATTAAGCTTAAACCAACCTGTAGGAGGTGGGGACCACTTAACATTGGTTTTGGGGTTGACTACCATAGGCACAAACTCATCTAACAAGGTTAAGCTTAAATATTGAGCAATCATGGTCTCCTGCAGATGAGGTTTACGTCTATCAAAAGGGATAAGTTTCACATTCTTGTTGGCAAAGGATAGGATCTTGACAATGATAGTTTGATGATCATGGATAGACTCATTAAAGACTCTATGGTTCCTTTCTAACCATACCTACAAAATATAGTGATTGAGACAAATTTTCCACATGTATTTAAGTCTTTGGATTGAAAATAGGTAAGGCTACTGGACAAATAAATCAAGTACGTGGCTGGTTTAACCTAGGAAATATTGAAGGCCTAAAAAACCCCACTTAGGACAATCAAGGAAAAAGGGCACTCAAGGAAAATGTGATAAATGGTCTCCCAATTAGCCCTGCATAGATAACAATGATTAGTGATAAAAATACCTTTACGCATCATATTATCAATGGTTAGAATTCTTCCTTGGATAACCAACCATGAAAATACTGCAATTTTTGGAATTAATTTTTTTTTATCCAAACTAAGTCCTTTTGGAGGACAAAATCCTCATTATCAAGCAGAAGCTTGTAAGCTGATTTAATAGTGAACTTCCCATTTTTCGTAGGAGCCCAGGTCACTTGATCTTCCTTAGGTCTCATGGGGATAAAATATTGCCCGAGAATGTTACAAAGATCATTTGATTCCGCTTGAAATCCCTGAATCCTTATTTGTTTCCACTTCATTATGTTTTTGTCCTCAACCATATAATCGGAGACTTTTTTGCCAATGAGTTCTTCCGTGATATCTCTAATTTGGGCTAAGTTAGGATATTGCGTCAGTGGTTCGTCCTTAGCCCACCTATAATTCCAGCAATTTATCCTCTCACCATTGCCTAAAACCCATCTTAAACCTTTTTTGATGATTTCCTTACAATTGAGAATTGCTTTCCAAAAAGCAGAACCTTTGATTGGAACTGAGTCACTTAGAAATTCCATATTTTGAAGATACTTTCGTTTGATGATAGTTGTCCATTCATTTTCTTCACCAAAAATGAGGCACCGCACCTGCTTAGCTAGTAAAGCTAAATTCATATGAGCAATTCTCCTCAGAACTAAGCCCCCATTTTCCCCGAGTTTGCACACTTTGGTCCATCCTACAAGGTGTATCCTTTTTTTCTCTTCTAATCCAGTCCATAATTTTTTATTTTGGAGTTTCTCAAATTTTTGGAAAACCTTCATAGGGGCTTTGAAAATGAAGAGGAAATAGACTGGAATGCTCTGAAGAGAGGCCTTAGTGAGGGTCAGCTTTCCTACTTGAGATAGAAGATGACCTTTCCATCCAACAAGTTTTTTTTGAATTATTTCAATAACCCTGTCCCACATTGACTCTCTCGAAGAACCAATAAAAAGAGGGAGACCAAGATACAAAGTGGGGAGGTTTGCTATATCACACCCTAAAATTTTTGCAATCCTTCCTTACCTCTGAATGGGGGTGTTCAAGAAATATAACTTGCTTTTACTAAAATTAACTTTCTGACCAGCAGCGTCCTCGTCATCTTTCACTAGGAGTATTATGAAGTTGATAGGGAATTTTGTTTTATTGAACCATTTACTGATTCTGACTAATTTTGTTCATATTCTTAATTTTTTGGGCTACCTTCTATGAGGCAACAACTGATTGTTTTTGTTGGGAATTTGAATTTATTACTGGTGGCGGTTAGGCTATGTTTTTATTCAAATTCTGGTTTACATTTTGAGACATGCCAACTTAATTTTTATTTTTGTTCATGTATGTTAATGGATTTCCATTCAATCAGAGAGTAGCTTCTATGGAAGCCTTTGTTGAATAATATCTCGTAGGGAGTTGAGCTTCTATTTGTATGACACGGTTAATGAAATCTATATTGTCTTTTAAAAACTCAATGAAATGTTGTGTGGAAATAAATTTAAGACCACCTTCTTCATCTACTTGAGGCCTATGATAGAAGACTTCTTCTTCTTTATCATGGTTCTCCTCATCTGATTCTGATGATACATATTCTTTAATTCGAACTTCATCTTCAGGATTATCTTGATCTTGTTCTCCTATATGTTCATGTTCTACTTGTTTTACACTTCTTAATTTAGGCATTTTACTTAAAATATTTTATCTTGTAAATATATAATTATATATATGTGCTTAATGCTTGGGGTATATATGTTATATATACCTAACTAATATATTATATTATGTTTTTGGGTTTTTGGTAGTTTTTGAATTGCAAACAATACAATAAACCAAATAAAAATTATGATATTATGTATATCTGTTAGCATATTTCATATTTTAGCATATAGTTATTACATTATTATTGGGCGTATTTTTTTATTTGAACGTCCCATTATTAATAGTGTGTTGCAGTTGATTAGTTCCTCATTTCCTGGACTAATCCTGGCACCATTTTGTATTATTTAAGCATCATATGTTTAATGAATTCTTTGCTGTTTTACTCTAACATGGTATCCGAGCCATTTGCAGAATTTTTTTTGCAGACGCTTGCTAGAGGGACGTGCGACTGTATTTAAAAAAAAAAAAATAGAGTTTTGCTGGGAACACAGCATTAATTTGCTGTATTTTGCTGGGAAGGAGCACTGTCTACTATGCTGGGAAGGAGCACTGTCTACTGTGCTGGGAAGGAGCATTTAAAAAAAAAAAAGAAGGAACAGGGGCTGATTGAGGATAGCGTGCTTCCGTCACGTGATCCCCCCCCACGCCCCTCTTCCCCCATGCGTGTAACGCTCGTTTTTCAAAAAAAAAAAAATTTCCTAGCCCGTAAGCAGACGGATCCTATATGGTATGTTGATTCTGGAGCCAGTAAGCACATGACTGGTGACAAATTGTGGTTTGAGTCTTTTGAGGCCAAAGAGGGAAAACCTTTCACTATTGTTGATGATAAAACCTACAAGGTTCAGGGAGAAGGCACTATTTCAGTCACTCTTCCTGATGGCAAGTGTTAGATTGATAAAGTTCTCTATGTTCTAGGATTGGCAAACAATTTGTTGTCAGTCACACAAATTCTGGACAAGGATATGGTTGTGAAATTTAGTGTTGAGGGAGGCAAGAAATGTTGTTCTATTACCAGGAGGGGTAATAACATTGCAACCGCTTCATATAAGCATGGCTTATTTTCCTTAGATACTATCTCTACTCCACATGTTGCCATGACAGTCTCTACAAAGGAGGCAACTTCCCTATGGCACAAGAGATATGGAAATTTGAGTTCTAGTTACTTACTTGAGTTAAGTAAGTATGAGATGGTATAGAGTCTTCCTTCCCTTTCTACCACTTTACCAGTTTGCTCTGACTGCTTGGCAGGAAAGCAGCATAGAGTGCCTTTTGAAAAGAGCTCTACAAGAGCAAAGAAACCTCTGGAGTTGGTTCATACCGATCTGTGCGGTCCCTTCAATCCTAACAGTTGTGGGGGTAAGAGGTATTTTTAGTTATTTGTAGATGATTACTCACGAAATATGTGGGTATTCTTTCTTCAACTGAAATCTGAAGCATTTGGCTTCTTTCAACAATTCAAGAAATCTGTTGAGAAGGAGTCAAGGACTTCTATAAAGACTCTCTGCTCATATCGAGGGGGGGAGTTCACCTCTAAATAATTTTTTGCATTCTTGAAAGAAAATGGGATCACAAGACAATTAACTACTGCTTATACTCCTCAGCAAAATGGAGTTGTTGAAAGGAGGAATCGTTCCATCATGGAAATGGTTCATTGCATGCTCATAGGAGCTAGACTTGAGCAACTATATTGGGCAGAAGCTATCACCACACTAGTATATCTATTGAATAGGGCACCCACAAAGGCCCTACAAGGAATGACTCCACAGGAAGCATGGAGTGGTAGGAAACCCTCCATTTCTCATCTACGTATTTTTGGATTTAAAGCTTTCATGCACATACCAAAAGAGAAAAGGAAGAAGCTAGATGAGAAGACATTGAAGTGTATTCTTCTTGGCTATGATGAGAATTATAAGGGTTATCGTTTGATTGATCCCTTGACCAAGAAGATACACATTAGTAGAGATGTAGTTTTTGATGAGGCTTTCACATCAGCAAACACATCAGATGTATACCTAGACCTTGTGGAAACACAGGTTTCTAAATATCCTTCATCAAAATTTGGAGGTTCTTCTTCATCTTAAACACCTAAGAAGAAGAATCCAAAGTGGTGTACAAATACAATAAAAGACTCTAAGCTATCCACTCCACCAGATTTGACATTGGATAGACCTCGTACTCGTAGCATGGCTCGATAGGAGAAAGCTGCAACAGAGAATACTAGGGTTGATGATCTGTGTCAATATTTTGAGGAACTTTCTGTAGATCGAGAGAGAGATACAGAAGATATGGATATTGATAGTGATAAGGTGTTTATGTCTTCAATAGATGATATTGAACCTACATTAGTACAAGTTGCTCTCAGTGAGCCTTAGTGGAAGGCTGCTATGGATGCAGAGTATAAGTATTTGATGAAAAATAAAACTTGGAAGCTTGTCAATCTGTCGCATGGAAAGAAACCCATTGGCTACAAATGGGTGTATAAAGTCAAGTACAAAGTAGATGGGACAATTGATAAGCATAAGGCCCGTATTTTTGCAAAGGGCTATGCTCAAAAGGAAGGCATTGACTACAAGGAAACTTTTGCACCTACTGCTCGGATGACAACAATTCGAGTTATTTGTGCTATGGCAGCACAATTTGGGTGGAAAGTTCATCAGATGGATGTCAAAAGTGCCTTTCTGAATGGTGATCTCCAAGAAGAATTCTATATGACTCAGCCGGAAGGATTTGCGGTGGAAGGCCAACGGCAGAAAGTTTGCAAATTGGTCAAATCCTTATATGGCACTGAAACAAGCTCCTCGAGCTTGGTATATAAAAATGGACAATCACCTCTTGCAGCATGGTTTTAAGAGATGTCTGTCAGATGCAAACCTCTATTTCAAGAAACAGGGTTCTGAGATAGTGTTGCTTGTACTCTATGTTGATGATCTTCTCATTACAGGGAGTTCAAAAACTATGATCTCTACTATCAAAAGAGACTTGTGTCAATATTTTGAGATGTCAGATCTCGGACTTCTCCATTACTGTCTTGGTCTAGAATTCAACCAGAAGGAGCACTACATCAAAGTGTCTCAGAAAAAATATGCCAAGACATTGTTGGAAAAATATCGCATGACTAATTGCAATCCAATGGCAACTATGATGGAGACTGGACTTCAGTTGTCGTGATATGATGATTCACCTCAGGTAGATGGTACTCTCTATCGACAGTTGATTGAGAGTCTCATATATCTGACCAATACTAGGCCAGATCTCGTATTTGCTGTCAACTATCTTTCGAGGTTCATGTAGGAGCCTAAGACCACTCATTGGAAAGCAGCAAAACATGTTCTTCACTATGTCCGTAGCATAATGGAATATGGCCTAGAATACAAGAGGAACAAAAAATTCTTCTTACAGGGATACACAGACTCTGACTATGCCGGATCATTTGATGATCACAAGTCAACTTCAAGATATATTTTTCATCTTGGATCCGGTCCTGTCTCTTGGCACAACAAGAAGCAACAGGTGGTTGCTATTTCATCAACAGAGGCAGAGTATCACGCTGCACGTGAACCTGTGTGCGAAGTGATATGGTTGCATCACATTCTGACAAGTATGGGTCATCCATCCAAATCTCCAATACACTTGTTTTGTGACAATCAGGGTGTTCTAAACCTAGTCAAGAATCCAGTCCATCATGAAAGAACAAAACACATTGACACACAATGTCATTTCATTCGAGATGAAGTTATGAAGCACCGAATTCATCTTCAACACATTCCCATCGATGCTCAAGTTGCAGACATTTTCACTAAGGCACTTGCACATGTCAAATTTGAATTATTTCGTAGCTCTCTTTGTATTGCAAAATGATGTAATCAGGGGGGATGTTAATATATCTAGTAGTTCTATCATTACCAAAATAATTTAATAAGGGGGGATGTTAGCATATTTCATATTTTAGCATATAGTTATTACATTATTATTGGGCGTATCTGTTTATTTGAACGTCCCATTATTAATAGTGTGTTGCAGTTGATTAGTTCCTCATTTCCTGGACTAATCCTGGCACCATTTTGTATTATTTAAGCATCATATGTTTAATGAATTCTTTGCTATTTTACTCTAAAAATATCATACTTTAATTTTATTGGAAAATCCTATAGATATCATTAACATGTTCCAATTCCTTAGGGGTCATATAGTGTTCTTCAAACTGAAAGTTGGCTTTTAAGAATTTTATGAAATGAGCTATAGTGATGAAATCAACTTCACAGTTTGACATATAAAAGTACAATTTATGGTAATATTCTCGATAAATTATAGCCCTAGTAACTTTATTATATCTTCTCTTATCATCTAAGACAACTTCTTGGTTTTCCACGTGTGATAAAAACTTATGTACAGTTATTGCATTCTCAAGATAATCTTCAAAAGAGTAAATACTTGGAGAAATGACAACTCTCTTATCTTCTAGCCACCTATCACATGCTCTTTCAAGGTCAAAGTAGAAAGGTGCACTATTGGGATCTAGGATTCTAGACAACTCAAATCTTATAATTTTCTTAAGTTCAAGTTCTTTAATACTTATAATTTCTAATCTTCTCCAAATCTTAGGGTATGGCATATTACCTAATGAAGAAAATTCTTGGGTTGATAATATTTTTCTTACATTAATTCGAATAGCTCTCCTTATGTTGTAATATACCATCTATGAAATTCACTAAAATGTGCAAATATAACTTAATAATTTTTTTAAAATTTTTGGTTTTTGTTTTTGTTTTATAAATTAGAAATATGCCTAATATTTTCACGTCGGGTTCACCAAAGAATGTAGGTCTAAAATTCGCACACTCATTTCCTTCAGGCTAATGGATTTGCACCTAGAAGGGGAATTTGGGAATAGTAGGTCAACACCTCAAAAGAGAGGTATTTGATCATACCTTCTTATGGTGATTTTTTGATGAATTGTTTAGGGTTCACCAGGAAACATTTATGGTAGTTTCCACATATAGGTTTTGGAGTTTGTTTTGATGTGTTCCTTTTAAATTCTCACAATCACCTAGTTTGGCCAATATGCAACTATGCTAACCTAAATACAATTTTGATTCACATGTAGACAATAAACAACAAAAAACAAAATTAAGATGGATAATGCAATGCTTAGAAAGTAATAAAAACTCTGACCTGTATTTTGAAAGTTTTATGAAGGTTCTGATTTTTTAATGCAATCTAGATCATATGCAGCAAAGAAAAATTGTACGAACAGAGCAAGATAGTATGAATATGATTCAATATCGTACCGTCCGATCAGAGATCGATCAGTCTGATCTTGACTGAAATTTATAATTTCATGGGTAGAGTGCAAAAAACAGAAAAACAAGAGATTCTATTATTCTTTTAAGCATGAATGAGGTTTAATGTCAGCTATTGAATGCTGTATTTAAATGTAAATAATAGATAAATACCTAAAACTATATGCAATATGCAATTAGATGCTAAATGAACTCCATAATGTAAATGCTTGAATTCTAGATTCTAAATGCTGAAAATGATAGCTAAAACAGAGTTGAAACATGTAAAGCAACACTCAGGATTTCCCCCAAGTGATCTCAAAGCAATATCGTATGGTCTGAGCAAGATTGTACGCTTTCGGTTTAAAATCGTATCGTTCGATTGTCGATCGTATCCTTCCAATCCTACACAGAACAGAAAGCACCTAGGCCTAATGCAGAAAATTTATGTTTCAAATATGAAAATAAATTTAAGATGCAAATTGCGCCACGAGAAATCAGAGGGGAAGAGTTTTTGGTTAAATAGGCAGATCAAATCAACCAAAATGGGCTGAAAATAACTTGGTTACAACTCCTTCCAATCTGGGTTTGATCGGACAAATCCGATCCCACAACCGTCGCACAGTTGCACAGATAGAGACAAAAATCATTAAAACTAAATTTGTCACCTTGCTAAGTTGAGAATTTCAATTTTGAGCAAAATCGTATGCATACGATCAGGGATCGTATCGTACGATTCAAGATCGTATTGTACGATCCAGGATCATATCGTACGATCTTGTCCAGATTGTTCGATTTTGCTAGGAGGGCATGAAAATCGAGGCAACCAACTAGAGGCTCATTTTTACAAGTTGTTTGTACTTAGTGCAAATTATAATGAGTCATTTTTAGGGTGTTACAGGTAGGT
Organism: Wollemia nobilis; assembly: GCA_028583015.1. NCBI lineage: Eukaryota > Viridiplantae > Streptophyta > Pinopsida > Araucariales > Araucariaceae > Wollemia > Wollemia nobilis. The sequence continues at coordinate 3,914,742 of JAQPPZ010016361.1, forward strand.
CAATCATTCATTAATGTTTTCTATGAATATGTATAATAGATATTTAGTATAGAGGGTATACTGAATATTCCTTACCATATCTTGCCATTTAGCTAAGAAGGTGATAAATTTTTCATCCTTTGCTTGTTTGAGATTAATGATGTTAATGATTATGAAATTTTATTTAATGTCCATAGAATATCTTTCATCAAATATTTTGGCAATGTCTTCAAAATTCTTAATGAAATGTTGTGGTATTTTATAATACCATTATATAGTAGGGCCACTAAGGCTTTGGGGAATATTTTAAGCATTGTTATTTCATCATGCATGATAGTGCTACAAGTGGCTCTAAAATGTCTAATGTGGTCTAGAGGGTCACCTTATCCCTTATATATGTGAAGGTTAGGAATATAAAACTTGGAAGGAAATGGATGATTGACCAAAGTAGTATCTAAGGGTTGATTAAAAAAAACATCATAAGAAAACTTGGGCCGAGATGAGGTAATTGTATAGAAGTCACTTGCTTCTTAAATTGTTCTACTTGAGAAAGTAACTTTTGATATTCAAGGGGTAATGAATGAGATTGAGAGTATGAATAAGATTGTGAAACTTGAGGATATGGTGCAAAGAAGGATGTTACATGATTCATCCCTAAATTATTAAGGATATTGGTGGATGTAAAAGGAGGATTAAATTTTGGAGCAAAACTTGCATTAGTAGAGGGGTTATTGATACAAGGTGGGTTGCTTGAGATTTTAGGATATATTCCCAAACCTTGTGTGCAAGTGATTTGCATTTATGTATTTAGGTTTGAGATTATTTTATTAGGGGATGATAAATTTGTATAAAATTGTTGACGATGATTCACAAAAGGATCTTTCTTATTTCCACTAGTTTTGAAAATAGTTGGAACTATATCTTCATGCTTTTGTGAAGAAGATGTCATATTATTGAGAAGTTTAAAAAAATGTTCCTTATTGATTATGGGGGGTGGTTAGAGAATCCAAAATTTTAGAACCCTTATATTTTTCCTTATGAATTTTATGATTTCCTAAGAAATAGTCAAAAATATATTTTTGTTTATCATCATGATTAGATCCATTAAAATTGGAAGGATATTTTGATTTGCCATTAAAGGTATGAAGGAAGGATCTTGTTGGATATTATCACAAAAATCAAATATTGTTTGTTCTTGATCATTCCCATAACTAAGGATTTCAAAGAAGGGATTATCCTCATAATATTTTATAAAATATTTAGTGTAGGGATTGAATTGATCTAGAATTATTTTCTTGACCAATGTGGCTATCGAGGGTAGAAGTGTCTTTCCTCCATTGGAGATTCAGAATAAGGTTCAGGTAAAAGATGATTAAGGAAACCATTGATTATTTTATTTTTATCATTAGTTAGGGAACCTAAGAGGGTATTATCCTCATGGTAAGGGTCCTTAAAGATAGATGAGTTTTCACTATCCTCTATTAGAGTTTTAGAGTAAGAGCCTAATTTTTTAAGGAAGTCATTGATTGTTTCTTCTTGATAAGGGTGGAAGGATCTTCTTGATATTCCTTTAAAGGTTTGAAACAAGGATTTATTTTATGGGTCACCTTATGCTTGGTATAGAAATTTTTGGTTTTCAAGAAGACTTGGAAGGAATAGAGGATTAACCTCCATAGGTTTAAGAAGTTTAGAAAGAAGGCCATTGGTTGGGGATGAGATGCGTTCAATTAAATTATGTTTTTTTATATAGTTGGTTATAGAAGAATGCAAAAACATTTAAAAAATACCTTATATCCTCTTGATGATAGAATAGTCCCTCCTTATATCTCCCACTAGCCCACCATTGTATACTCGTCAAGAGGGATAACCCTCAAGGTTTGTATGACAATTTACTCAAGGGGTTGTTAACCTTCCCCTTGTAGGACCAGCACTTGATTATGTTCTTATTATGTTTAATTAATATGATTTATTCTAGGAAAATAATTTAGGTTATTTGGATTATAAGTGTGGTAAATATTTATGCTTTGGTAAATGTGGTAAATATTTTGAATTAGGGTATTATGCTTTGGCAAAAAAGGTTCTGAGACCTGAGTGGTGTTCACATGATGTAAAATGAGATTAAAATTATTGGCCCTTGAACCCATAAGTTCACACTCAGACATAGATTCAAACTTAAATCTTGTCATTATAAGAGTTATCTTTGGTGCAAGTTGGAATTCACCTAGGGTATTTTAAATATTTATCCCAAATCTATGTTTTGGTGTGTTGATATAACAATCACATAAATTTTGAGATATATGAAGAAATACAAAAATGTGATGATAAACACAATGCAAGATGTGGACAATATGCAACAAACAAGTACTAGCCTATATGCAATTTTCAATTCCTTGAGAACTAGGCTAAGTTGGAATTTACAAGAAACTAAAAGGAGTCTTTTCCTTTTTAGTAAGGGTTCAAGAGAATGCACAAAAAAAAGTTAGCATAGATGTAACCTAAATGCATTTTAGATTCAATACATATAAAGGAAAACAAGAAAATCTAATATCTTTAATTTCTTGTTCTTTAATGTGTTACCCTAAGGTTATGCAAAAAGAAAAATCTAAATTCCTTAATTTTCCTCACTAAATATATTATTTTAATTAAAAATAGAGCAAACACCAAAATTTTAAATTTGGACTAAAAGAATAGAAATTAATAAAGGTACCTAGGATTTGAAACTATTGATGTTGGGGTTAAGAATCAGGTTTGTCACCTCCTCAAATTCATTGCCTGTGAACCAGATCAACTAACAGTGAACTTGTTTTGTGACCTACAAATTTGGGATTTACAATTGTTGAATCTAGGATCATTGCTTCCTCTAGATCATTACTTGCAAACCAAGTTAACTGTCTGTGACCAATGAATTTGCCTACTAACCTGTGAACTTGCAAAAGAATACTAAAAAGGAAAAAATAGAGTGTTAGTTTTAGGGGTATTTTTTTGATGCTAGGAAAAGTGCTAACTTCCTTATTTGTAGTCAAGCCCCTTGTCCTTTTACACAAAATTGAATATGAAACCTTTTGAAGAACAATTATCCACATAAATTAAAACTAAAATGTTGTCAAATTGAAATAAACTGATGTGAAGGATGTCAATACAAACTTAGACTTGGATGAAAGTTGTATTGATTCTAAAACTAACAAATTAACCAATTGATATGAGTTTGCTACTTGTAGGGTAGGTTCATCACCTATAGGATAGGTTCGTAGCCTATGTAACTTATGAGAGGTAAATTTATTTTTTAAGGTGTAAAAGTAGGATGATGATGCCAAAGATATATGAATGGATTGACCTAATATTAGAGAACTTGAGAAAATAAAAAAATTATTAATAAACAAATTAGAAAGAAATTAAAATAGGTTCACCACCTATAGGTGTAGTTCTTGGCCTATAGGCCAGGTTCACAACCTGCAAAACTTGTGAATGATGGACTTATTTTTAGGGTGCAAAATGATAAATTATGATGCAAACATTAAATGGAAAATTAATCTAATTTTAGATAATTGGACCAAGTTATAATTACATCTAAATGCCAAATAGAAAATAAGTAAAATAGGTTCATCGCTTGCTATTCCTATTGTGAAAAATTCATAAGGAGTTCCTATAGTGGTAAAAATGATGATGAATCTAAGAATTGTTGCTCTAAGGTCAAGGGTCATGGATCCTAACTAATGTCTATAAAAACTATAAGTATATTTAAGCAATATTTAAAATTTTGATACAAAAATTAGTGAGGATGCAAAACTGGCTATGTGAGAATCCTAAAATAATGTTAGGTGAAGAGATCAATCATAAAATATGCAAATAAGAATTTTGAAAAGGATGATAAAAAAATCCCCTTTTTACATGAGGTTTATGCCCTTGCATGCAACATCTCAAGGAATTTAATGACACAAAAGTACCTACAAAAAGAGGTCATAAGCATTTATGGAAAGAAGAGGGAAACACTTCGCTATTAAACCCTTCCTCTAGATTATGTTCATGAAGTGTGTCCTTGCATGTGATTCCTCAAGATGTATGATGATGGAAAAATACCTACAACAAGGGGGGTGTAAAACCTATAGGCTTAAATGGGTAGAGCTTCAATAGAAAATTTGAATGCATCACAAAAAGGTGTGCCTTAAAGTGCATATGAAAATCAAACATAAAACCTACATAAGAAAATTACATAAAAAGTTGTAGATCTGATAATAGGAGGTCCAATTTATATATTTTGAGAAGGATGAGGGTGAGGCAAAGTTGCCAAGTTCGCGTGTAGGAGTTTGAATTGGAAAAGCTAGATCAAATAGGCAAAAAGCATAATGGAAAGGTTGGCAAGATAAGATCACGTTGTAAAATAACACAACATAATGCAATATTGGCAATATTATGAGGTGATCCCATATTATTTGAGTTTGTATAACCATTGGTGTGGATAGGAACAAGTATGAAATTGGAAAAATGGTTTGTTTTATGATTTTGGGGACAAATTTATCGCCTAGGCAAATTCATAGCTACAAACTTGTTCAGGTGGAAGTTTTATCCATTTTGACAATTGGAGGGATAATAAATTCAAATTTTACCCAAAAAAGGTTCACCACCAATAGAACAAAATCACTGTTAGTGATATTGGTTCATAGTTGTGAACTTGTTTGGGCAGCGACTTCACCACCAAAACTACAATGGCACTATTTTCCTACATTTTGAGGATCTAATTGTTATGGAAGTCTAGGCATATCTATACTCATTGAAAATATTTGTTTTGAGCCTATTATTATGATGGTGGTTTTATGAAAATTTGAGAATATTTGATAGGAAAAATGGTGTCCCAAAGATGATGTTACTTGTAGGGTAGAAAACATCCCAAATTTGGGCATGAAGAAGGTTGATTCAAATTGATTGATTAAAAGGCTTGTGAATGAGGGTTAATTGATGAGTTTTAGTAGACTTAAAAGTTGGTTAAGTATACCTAAATTGGGTTATTGTCTATAATCATATCTACCTCAATATGTTTCATTACCTTCACCCATGTCCACCATCCAAATGATGATGAATCATCATTTGGTTTTCTATTTTATGATTCCTACCATATCCCCTCTTGTATCACCACTAGAAACCACCTTACTACATGTATTAATTCATGTGTACTCACCACTAATTTCACCCTAAATTACCATCCAATTTAAATTATTGACATATCATTACATCCCACCTTTACTACAAGTTTCTAGTCCTAACAATTTCAAAGGATGGTAATGATGTCATCTATACAAACATCAATATAGATGACCAACTCTATCTAAACCACCCAATAAAAATAGCCTATCATAGAGACCAATCAAGTATTCATGTGGTAATAAGTAGAGGGATCTCAAAAGAAATCTATTAAGGAACTCAATAGTTTAGTGAAAGAATCCAAGAAGTAAATAAGGAAAGATATCACTAGTTTTAAGGGTTTGACTCCCAAATAACCTATGGTTATGCAATCAAAACTAATAGAGACTAAGAAGAAACTAATGATAGAAAAGGAATTTGAATTGAAGGGTTTGGTTCAATGGTCAAAAAACTTCTATAGGAGCACGAAGACCGGGGTTCCAATCTCTTGGGCCCTTTAGTACTAGTGGGCTATCGTGTTAGTGTAACTGACTATGTAAAAGGTTTACTCGATGCAAATGGAGGTTATAGTGGTGACAAGGAGAAAGATTCAAACCCACGAAGAGGCATAGAAAATTGTAATGAGTTACTGATTCCTCTAGTATAATAATAATAAAAAATGATAAAAAATGAATATCTTATAAATCCAAGTAATCCAACCTCTACACCAACTATCATCATCGTTGGACTATCTACACTTGATTTATCAAGAGATGATCTATTTTAAATTATATATATCATAGGGTAGTTTCAACAAGCAATTTCTATTAAATATGCACATGTAGTCATTGAAGTCAAAATAGATAACTCATCAAGAGGCAGTATGAACTCAGGTAGGATCAAGAAATTTAAATTTTCTTCTAGTGAGAATGATGGATCAATAGGATCCAATGGTAGTGGTGGGATTTTAGGTGCAGAGTATAATGAGATTATAAATACTGATGATGACATTGATGATTTCATATTCCAAAACCTCCCAAGAAGGAGAGTGGAAGTCACAAGGGTTTGGGGGGACCCCCATTAGATCATCAAATATCCAATCCTATATCCTTTATATATACATTCCAGATTGATTCTCAAACCACTTTTCCTACCCTACAAATTGGTCCTCTGTCTCTCACTTCTAAAGGTAAATATTTGGTAATTCCTTCCAATGTTATGGCCAACTTGGATTCTCAAGAGTCTCTATCCTTGGTTGGAAAATTTTTTGGCTCTAGGTCAGATATTGAATCTATCCTCAAATGGGACTCCTTGAAGTGGAACCCTCATGGAAACATGGACTTGGTAGCCCTTCCTAAAGGGTTCTTCCTCATCAAAATGAACAACCCAGATGATACTGGTCATATTCTAATTGGTGGTCCTTGGTTCTTTGGCTATAGAACTCTCTTCATCAAAACATGGGTAGAAGACTTTGATCCTGAAACTTAGAGCATAAATATAGTACCCATCTGGATTAGGGTTCTAGGATTCCCAGTTCAATTTTGGCATGAAGAAATTTTCAAAATAATTACTTGAACCATTGGAGACATTGTTGCGTTTGACCTGGCAACTAAATCTAGAAGTGAAATGGTGTATGCATTCATTTGCATCAAAACCAACTTTGAATTAGATTCACCTATGCACACGAACCTGATATATGATTCCTATCTCAAATGTTAAGCTATTGAGTATAAAAACAAGTCGGTATTCTGCATTGAATGTCACACTCAAGGACATATTAGAGCTTAGTGTCCTTCACTCAAAAAGGAGTCCAAAAAGAAAGAGGAGGCTCCATCCAAGAAGACTTTGGGAACTCCAGTGAATAGTACCCCTATTCATAAAAAACCCCCTTATAAGGTGGGACATCCTACTTTCAAAGGCAATCGATCAACCTCATCATTGCAAATGGAATTTGAAGTTCAACTTCCTTCTAAGGAAGATCATCCTAATTCCAAGGGTAAATAAGTTGTTTCTTCTCCTAAAGTATATTGCTAGGATCAGGTATGATATATTTTCACATTTCCCAACCATTTCAATTCTTTATTTGCCTTGCCTGATGATGAGTAAATCACCTGATTAAATTTTTATTCCCTAAATCTCTACATCACCAACCCCAAGATTTTGTCCTCTCATATGGATTGGTTTCTCACTCCATGATTAGGTTCTGTCCCTCTTGCCCTCCTCAAGACTCCTTCATTTCATGCCTACATTTTAGGTAACCTAACAATGACTCTAATGACACTCTTAGTCCACCCAAGCCTATTGGATGCATCGACCATGGCTCACTTTTCAATTCAAATCCTCTTAAGCATCTTGGTCATGTTGATCTTGATTCTTCCCTTAGTCTAGTTAGGCAACATACTACAAGCTATAAAAAGCCTCTATTGATGTGGGTAGTGACAAAAATAAGGGGTGACCTTCTAATAATGATCAAATAAGAAAAGAGATTGAAGATGAGATTGTGAATGGTAAACCCCCCCTGCAACAAGGTAGAGGGAAAAATCCCTCTACCAAAAATCACAAGTGAAGATCCTCTCATGGAATGTGAGAGACCTCAATGGTCCGACCAAGGAAATACTAGTCATGACCATGAGGAAAGAAATCAAACCCACCATTTTTGTGCTTCAGGAAACCAAACTTGAAGAGAATAATATAGAGAGAATTATCAAACTTATTTGGAAAAACAACAATTTCATTGCCAACCTAGCTCATGAAACATCAGGACTTATATTCCTATGGGATCTAACCAAAGTGGAAGGAATACTCCTATCGTATTCTGATAGAATCATAAATGTCCCCTTCTACGGAAAAAACAAAAAAATAGGTTGGGTTCTTTCCAACATCTACACCCCCAACATTCCTCAAGGGAGGCTAGATTTATGGAATACCTTTAGCCAAATGAAAGGCATTTTCTCAAATCAACCTTGGATGCTTGCTAGGGATTTTAATTCTCCACTCCACCCATCTGATAAAAGTGGAGGTGCTACCATATCACCATGATCCTATGAAGACTTTGACAATTTTATCAATAGCAATGAACTAATGGATGTTCAACTCAAAGAAAATAAAATTCACTTGGAGCAACAAAAGGGTTGGAAGTCATCATATCTAGCTAAGACTCGATAGATTCCTTCTATCTAAGGAAACCATCCACTTGTTTGGGGCCACCATTCACTCCCTCCCCAAAATTGAATCAAATCACAATATTTTAATTTTTGAGGGTATAAAACCTGCAGTAGTCTATAAGAATCCCTTCATATTTGAAGTAATGTGGATCCAACACCCCAATCTTAGAGAACACATAGTTGAATGGTGGAGTCAAAAATTTCTTGTCCCCCCATTTCTCAAATTTCTAAGAAGTTGTGTTTCATTAAAATCAACCTCTGAGTGTGGAATAGGGAGATCTTTGACAAGATCTTTGAAAACAAGTAAGTAATCAAAGAAAGGCTACAAAAATAGAAGATCAAGTTTAGCAAGGGAATCTAGAGAAGTAAATTAGGAATGAGGAAAGAAGACTCCTATCTGATTATCACAATGTGCTTACAAAGGAGGAGACCTTCTAGAGGTAGAAATATAGAGCTCTATGGTTAAAGGAAGGAGATGCAAACACAAAATTTCTTCATGCCTCAACTCTCAAACATTACAACTACAATAAAATTAAGGAGATGTTTAACAGTGACGGTTCTGTAGCGCTCAACATTTTTGAGGTTCATTCTAAAGTGGTCACCCACTTTGAAACTCTCCTTGGACCTCACCCCTCTAAATCTGCCCTTTTCCGTGACTCTTTGCTCCATCATATACCTAGTATTATAACTCCTAAAACCAATTTATGCCTCAGAAATTTCTCTCATGATGAAATAAAGGAAGCCCTATTTTTCATGTAGCAAAACAAATACCTAGGCCTAGAAAACTTTCCTCCTCGCTTCTTTCAATGCTTTTGGGATATTATGGGTAGGGACATATGCGAATCCATCCAAGATGTCCAGAAGTTAAAGTCCATTCCCAGGGATGTCAACTCAACCTTCTTAGACCTTATTTCCAAGTCTTCTATTTGTAGGAATATCTTTGACTTCCATCCCATAAGATTGTGCAATGTAATCTATAAAATCATCATCAAAATCATGATCAATAAAATGAAGGAAATCCTCCCGCTCATAATTGACCCCTACTAGGAAAGCACCATCCAAGGCTGAACCATCATTGATGGGATTATTACAATCCATGAACTCTTGTATTCTATGTCCAAAATATAAATGTTGGTTTCTTCCTCAAGTTGGACATGAATAAATCCTTTGATAGGGTTTCATGCGATTTCCTTTTCACTATCCCATCGAAGTTTGGCTTCCACCATGAATGGATTGACCTCATCAAATATTTCACAATGATAGCTTAGTTTTCAATGATCATTAATGGATCCACTGTTGGATATTTTAAAAGTGTATCGCCCAAATTTTTTGCACCCTTACCTTCAGGCTAAAGGATCCATACCCGAAAGGGGGTGAGAAAAGGATGGAACAATACCTCGGATGGAGAGGCCCTTTGAAGGTCGCGCCTCTCGGGGGAGGGGTATAAAGGTGAATTTTTGACGGATGGTGGGGTTCACCAGGAAACTTTGAGTGGTAGTTTCCACGCCTAGGTTGAGAATGGGTTTGATTTATTCATTTTATGTTCAATCATTCAGATTCCTAGGTTGGCAAAAATGAAGCTAAGCTATTCTATATGAAGATTCTTATTTATATGAAGACAGTAGACATAAATGAATCCTAATGTGATTGAATACAAAGAATATATAAAATGGAGAAGAGTACACCGATTTACGATGTCTGATGAAGATTATGAAGCTTGTAGGAGTCCAGATCATCCCGGATATGACAGGATCGTCTGTAATTGTACAAAATCATCCCAAATCATAGGAGATCATCCGAGATCACCCAAGATCATCAACGACCTGACGAATTCGTCAGGCGAATTTGTCAAAAACCTGCAATCAAGAAAACAGACACCAAAAACCAAAAATACAATTGCAAGAATGATGCAAAATGATAGAAATAAGAGTATAGATGTTTGAATGATAAATCTAGATATCAAATTAAATGAGATGCACTATTTTGGAAACTTATTTTGAATTTTATCATGCAATTATGCTAAATGAGGTGAACTCCAAGATGCAAAATAGAAGTAAATTAATCTAATGCACCAATAAATAAGGAAAATGAGATAGAGAATGCAAACTCAGGGCTCTGATTGCCCCCAAGCTGAATTGCAGACCGGATCGTCTATAATCATACAAGATCGTAGTCGATCTTGACAGGATCATCTAAAATTATAGTTGAATCAACTACGATGATTCAAGATTTCTCCGACTGAAACACGGTGAAATCCTGCAACAAAACTTGAAAACACAAGTGCAAATGATGGGAGATCACAACAAAAACTAAAATTGTAGGGAAATAATCAGCCAGGCAGCCAGGTAGGGAGTCAGGGGGATAAAATGGGAAAATCCCAGTTTATATAGGATTAGGGGGAGGTTAGGAGGTTGGGGATCATCCCAATCTGGGAGATCCCCAACGTGGGAATCTCCAACCGCGTAGACACGCTTCTGCCCAAGTTGGAGAGGTCATTGGAACAAAAGCTAATTACAAAAATTTGGTTTTGGGACGAAATCGTCTGGACGTTCTGTTCCAGACGAATTCGTCTAATTTGGGATGATATCGTCAGATCGACGACGATATCGTCCAATGGTCACAACAACCTCTAAAAATGGCACAAAAAATGAGGTAAGCGGTTAACGGGCGGTTTCGGGGTTAAAATTCAAATTTCTACTTTTTATTGATGGTTTAACTGCGCCAATTTTAGGGTGCTACATTTTACCCCCTCTTTAGCAATTTTTTTGAAAAAAATGCATTAAAGACGAGTTCTTCACGCTTTACGAGAAAGCAAAAATTTATTCCATTTTTTAGACGATGATTCTAGGTCGAATCGTACGATTGTTTGCTATGGTGCCCCCTCCGAGTTTTTACCCAAATCGAACGTTTGAGGTAAAAGCGCGGAAAAGCAAAAATTTAAAAAATGTCATTTTGAATAAAAATAAGAAAAATAGGGTAAAACCCTAATTCATTTTTATTGTTCACTTTCGTTGTTTCAGAGCTCTACAGGCGAAATGGTGGACACAGATCGACAGAGATCCGGCGCGGGTTGCGGGTAAGGATCTAAACCTAGTTTACTATGTTTTTAACTTGATTTACTTGATTTTTGACTTGAATTTTAAGTGTTTTTGGGCGTCGCGACCGTTTTTAGGCCATCGACGAAATCATCTCTATATTGCCAATTTCGTCTAGGGACAAAATCGAAGAAATAGGGGCGATCCCGTCCAATAAGGGGCGATCCCCAAATTGAAGAATGGAGACGATTTCATCCTATTAAGGACGATTTTATCTAAATTTGGTACGATATCGTCCAATAATGGGCGATATCAACTTTTATGGGATGATTTGATTTTAATTGATTTTTTTTTTAATGATTATGTACTAATGATTTTTGTTGTTTTATTGCTTATTTTGCAGAGGGGATTGCTAAAGAGTCGGGAGTGGAAATACAGAGGTCTAAGAGACGATTTGGCCGCGCTCGATCAGGTCGAGCGAGATAGATTGGAAGAGGTAGGACTGCAGCATGTGGCAGAGATGCCATAAATTCCTACAGACATGGGGCTACTGATAGCCCTAGCAGAGAGATGGTATTCGAAGTCGTCCTGCTTCCGGCTATCGACAGGGGAGATGACTCCCACTCTAGAGGATGTATGGAGGATCTTGAGGATCCCCATACATGGTCGATTCATGACCCCTTCGGCCAATCAGGGCCACGCTATGATGAGATTGTGCGAGGACCCGAGCTTCATCTTGGAGAAGGGCGGAGTGAACATCGAGGCTTTGAGGCGGATGCCTAGGGCGTCTCGGTTGACCCGAGTTTTGGTAGGGGTGGTGGGTGGCCTTCTTCTATGCCACCAGAGTGGATGTAGATTATCGTGGCTACTTTTAGATGTGGTCTGTGACATGAGAGACCACGGATACAGGTTTGCTTGGGGCAGCTTTGTACTGTGTCGCTTGTATAGGATCCTTTACGGGGTCGTATACAAGGGGGGTCGATGTCTGGTGCTGACATCGCTTCTACAGGGGTTTGGTGTTGGGAGCACATTGCGGTGCGAGAGGCTGGTAGGGCTTCCACTAATAGGAGTTGATCGGGAGAGACCCCGAGTTTTCTATTGGTGGCTCCAGAGAGGGTCACAACGATGGATAGATCTGTCGATGTCTCGAAGGTTGTTGGATGACCTCACCCTAGATCAAATCACTTGGAGACCATGGAGAGAGCATCCAGGGTGGGTAGAGGATGGACAGGAGTTGGCTCGCATCGGGCGAGTCATATGGTTGAGGACAGAGTGGGGAGAGGTAGAGCTCCACCGCTATGACCAAGTTTTGAGGTAGTTCGGTCTACAGCAGGGGATCCCTACTCTTAGGGATTATGAGTACTCCTGGACTATGCGGGATAGTACCACACTGAGTGGGGCTCTAGACATGTAGTGGTTCTAGAGTCAAGATGCTGATGATGCCCCCATTCAGCTAGTGGATGGGGATGATGCGAGGATAGCAGATGGATATGATGCCTGGTATGCAGGCATCCGCCCTCCTCGGATGATGAGGGCACAGGGTCCGATGCATGCTGTAGTGCAACGGATGGAGAGGCGGTGCCAGGCTACCATCGATGTAGTGAGGGGTCATGGAGGGAGGGATCAGTGATGACCTCCTCAGGAGAGACGTCGAAGAGTACCACAAGCTTCGGAGAGACAACAACAGCCAGAGAGGAGGGAGGAGAGGAGAGAGGAGAGGAGAGAAAGACTCCCTCCTTAGCAGAGGGATAGGCCACCATCACCCGATAGGGGCAAGGGTGTCGAGGTGGGGGAGAGCAGCGAGATGGTAGCTCTCCGGGTGGAGAATGCCCACCTACGAGCTTAGGTGCAGACTCTGCAGGATGAGGCTACACGGCTCAGGGCTTGGAGCAGAGGGGCGAGCATTCTGGAGCTGGCATGATCGGTTGCTCAGACCATATTCTATCAGGGAGTGTACTACCAACTGGTTCCAGAGGGCCAGAGGATATAGTTTCCAACTGGCATTATGAAGCCGATCAGGATGGGGTCATTGAGGACATCATCATGATCGACGTCGAGGACCCACGATACAGTACGGGCTTCGATGGGACCACCTCCTCCACCTCAAGGCGGGAGAGGAGATGAGGCTGAGAGCTCGAGGTCTTCTCGAGACTAGATGCACATTGTACATAGACTATTTTTGAGATGATTGAGTATGCCAGGGTATAGATTGTGGCATACCAATCCGTTTTGATATGATGTATATACTTCTTGATATATATATGATGTTCTTTTTGTGATATGACTTGTGCATATGTTTTATGATGCTTTAATATTTTAATTGTTGATTGACTATTCATGTAATTATGTCATTGAAAATATTATAATTTTATGTCATGCTATAAAATTAAATGAAATAATCTGATGTAAACAAACTGGTTGTTGTGGTGTGTTTTGATGAAAATAAAGTGACTTCTAACAATAATTTCAAAGGACATTGTCATTGTTACATGACCATTTCATGGAGTCGCCGCTCGCTAGGTCATCAAGCTAATCATGGTATGAGAGAAATATTGCTAAAAGTAAAAGGGTGCTTAAGAGACTTTCTTAAGACTTTGTGTTGTGATGATGAAAAATGATGATAGTGATGATTTGTTTTCAGATTTCCATGAAAATATTATGCATGAAATATTAAAAATATGATTTTTGCTAGGCATAAAATTCCTAAGTATGATAGAAATTTGAACAATTCCCTAGGAATTATACCATCGTCGCAAAAAAAAATGAATGTTGACATAATGAAATGAAATAGGAAAGTTTTCGTTCTTTTTAAAGCACAATTGTGTAACATAATGATTTAAGCCATATGCTTTTATGGATTAAATAAATGGGAAATAAAATTAGAACGATGGTTTGCGCTAGGCATAGAATTTTAGGTATAGACTTATACCATCATCGCGAAATCCAAAGAAGAAATTGATATAATAGTTTTATTGCATAGTTGATTTTTGATTTTGAGATAAACAGAAAATATAAAAATGAGGACTTGCACTAGGCATAAAATTCCAATTTAGGTTTAGGAACTATACCATCATCGCGAAAGTCGAAAATATATAAATGTGACTTTATTGCTAGATTTTTGAACATGTTTTGCAAGAAAATTTTGGATTTTTGAAAAAAATGTATTTAATTGATTTTACGCTAAGCAGATATTCTCAAGTAAGAAAGTCAAATTATTCCAGAAGATTTGAATAAATATTTTAAATTATCTCAAAGACAAAATTTAGATTTATAAGGAACCCCGTGTGCATACGTGAGTTCATTGCCGATCTTGATCTATCATAATGATACAAAATCTCTCAAACACAAATGTGTGTGCAATTGTAATGTTCATTTACCGATTTTGAGCAAGATAATTTGATACAAGTAATTTGAATTAACCAAATGAGTGTTCGTTGACCATGATTTATATGCATGTAACCGTACCAGACTACTATGTAAGTCGGGTCATCAAGAGCTAGCTGATCCATAAGCGGACATAGGTCTGTACAAAAGAAGGTCGCTAATGTGACAGACATATCACCACGCTAGGAGTTACCCAATGTCAAGCAAGTTGGGCACAAATCACCTGTTATGGGGTTTACCTCACAGTTTTTGAATAATTGAGAATTCCAGGGATTCAAGCTTCACACTTCCTTCTTTCAAAGGGGGGAGGGATTTATTGCTTTTTGCTTTTTCTTTTCTTTTATTTTTCTATTTTTTTTTTTTTTGCTTGACACTGAGATAATGCTGAAATATTGTTGAGATGGTACAAAATGATATTGAAATAATGCTTCTGAATAATTTCTCTTTTTCTCATGATTTTTCTTGATTTTCTTTTTCTTTTTCTTTTTCTTCCTATACTAGGGATACTTGCTCGGATTGGTTGTAGAGCAAGGGATTTTTATTCTGGGCAGGAGTGAGCTTGTCCTTTTGTCAATTCTCAAAGATTCTAGACCATGTGCATGATAGGATAGCAGGGGAAACTTTTTGCTCAAGAGACCACTTCTACTGTGTAGCATCATTTTGAATTTGCAATGAAATCATTTTAATGTGAAAAGGTGTACTTGGTTCAAGTAAATAACAAGATCAGTTCTCTATGCTCAAAACTTTATTTAATTCAACTGTGGACTTCGATATAAGAGAGATTAATAATCATACCAAATAAGATCAAGATATTTATTCATGTGAGTGTGAAAGTGAGGGATTCCAGATAAATGCTAATTTATCCAAAATAACTGAAAATATAACTTGCAATACTTCAAGAATTGACAGGTGCAAAATAGAAGATGTTTTTGAGGATTTTGATGATTTTGATTTTTTTATATTTTGATTTTAATTTATGAATTGAGAGAATACATAATATTACTATTTTTGAAATTTTTATATGAATTACTAATATGAGACAATATGTATAATATATACAGTGACGAAATTACCAGATTTATGCATAATAGCGCTTAAGATGCATAATGTTCATAGGTTCTTTAAGATCTTTACCATCTAAGGTAGCTAATCTGTATGCTCCCGATCCAAATTTAGCAGTGATAATATATGGCCCAAGCCAGTTAGGCTCGAATTTGCCTTTAAGGTCTTTAGTTGCATTAGTATTTTTTTTATTTTCTTTTAAGATGAGGTCATCGATCTCAAAGGATCGATTATGAACTTTCTTGAGATATGCTCGTTTGAGCTTGTTCTAGTAGGCACGAAGATGCTCCAAAGCATTAATGCGCTTCTCATCTAGGAGTTCCAACTGACTAAATCTGCCAGCATGATATTCATCTCCTACTTCAGTATCTTGAAGTAGCAGAGCCAAAGAAGGAACTTCTAGTTCAAAGGGAAAAACAACTTCAGCGCCATAAACCAAAACAAAAGGTGAAGTGCCCGTGGGAGTACGAATGCTAGTTCGATAAGCCCACAAAGCAGGATATAATTGAATGTGCCAATCACGGCCAGATTTATTGACCAGTCTCTTGAGGATTTTAATTAATGTTTTATTAGATGCTTCTACTTGGCCATTACCCTGAGGATAATAGGGAGTGGACCAACGATGTTGAATTTTATATTTTTGACATAGTTTCTTTACATCTTTGTTTTTGAAACAAGTTCCATTATCCGAGATGAGATTTGCAGGAATTCCGAACCTACAAATAATTTGATTAAGAATAAACTTGGAAACTTGCGTTCCAGTGCAAGAAGCTAAGGGCATAGCTTCGACCCACTTCGTAAAATACTCGATGGTGGTTATGATGAATTTGTGTCCATCAGATGACACAGGATTGATTTTTTTGATGATGTCTAAGCCCCATTTTGAAAAGGGCCAAGGAGATGAAATAGCCTGCAGTTCTTGTGCAGGCGCATGGACAAGGTCAGCGTGTTTCTGGCACTTGTCGCAATGGCGCACGTAATCATGTGCATCATTCTCCATGGTAGGCCAAAAATATCCTATCCTAAGGAGCTTCTTAGCAATGGCGCTACCACTAAAGTGTCCCCCACAAGATCCATCGTGGGCTTCACTCAAAGCTGATCTAGACTCTTCTAGATTCAAACATCTCAATAGGATACCTTCAAAAGATCTCCTATATAACGTATTGCCAATTATTACGAAGCGACTTGCTCGTCTACGTAATAACCGATGTTGGTTTCTATTAAAACCTTCAGGGAAGGTCCCATTTTGAAGAAAATTGAGGATGTCAGTGTACCAAAGTTCAGGAATAGTTTCGTTGATTAGAAACACGTCCAAAGGTTCCAAGCATGATTTAGTTGAAGCGGGTTCCTGGAGTCGATGAATAATGATGGTAGCATATTCGTCATCTAACTCCAAGGGTAAAAGAGATGCAAGCTGCGGCCATAGCGTCAGCCGCACGATTGCTAGTTCTAGGAATAGCTTCCAAGGTAACTTGATCAAATAAAGATATTAATTGTAATACATATGCTTTATATGGGCGCAATTTATCATCTCTGGTCTGATAAACATCGTTAATTTGATTTATAACAAGTTGAGAATCACCGAAAACTAATAGATTTTTAATTTTTAGTGCCAGGGCAGCTCGTAATCCAAGGATTAGAGCCTCATATTCAGCAAGTGTTATTAGTACAGGCAAACGTTAATTTAAAGGATAGAGGTATGAGATGTTTCTATGGAGATATCAAAATAATACCTGCACCAGCCCCACTCATGCATCGGGCTCCATCAAAGTATAGGGACCATTGCTCTGAATGATCCGCCTCTAGGTTAAGGCATTCGTCAGGAAACTCAATGACGAGGGGATGGGTGGACTCTAAGGGTGCAGCAGCTAATTGATCTGCTATGATTTGACCCTTAACAGACTTCTGTCCTATAAACATGAGTTCAAACTCGCTTAGAGCAAGAACCCACTTCGTTGTGCGACCAGATAAATAAGGTCGACTCATGAGATACCGCAAGGGATCGGATTTAGCAATAACGTATGTTTTCTGACTGAGCATATAATGGCGTAGTTTCTGTGTAGAAAATATGACTTGCTAGACATAACTTCTCTAATGTTGTGTAGTGGGTTTCATAACTAATTAATGTTCTGCTAATGTAATAATTAGCACGCTCTCTTTTCTCATCATCAAGTTGAGCTAACATAGCTCCTAAAGCAAAATCTGAAGCAAAAATATACAAGATAAATGGGCGATCAGGTTTAGGTGGTGAAAGTATAGGTGGGTTAAGAAGATATTGTTTGAGGAGTTCAAATGCTTCCTTACATTCGTCGTCCCAATGGAAAGAGACATCCTTCTTAAGAAGCTTAAGAAAGGGTCCAGTTTTATCCGCCAACTTATCGATGAAGCGACGGATAGCTTGAAGCTTACCTTGTAGACTCCGTAATTCAGATATATTTGTAGGTGCGGGCATATCAGTGATAGCCGTAATCTTGAGAGGGTCAATTTTGATGCCACGTAAAGAAACTATAACCCCCAATAATTTACCTGACTTAACTCTGAATATACATTTGGCTGGATTCAATCGGATAAGATATTCCCTTAACCGATCAAATACTTTTCTCAAGTCATCTAAATGGTCATCTTCTTGAGTAGAATGAGCTATAATGTCATCTACATAATCATGTAGTATATCATGCATCATATCATGAAAGATATAAGTCATGGCTCATTGATAGGTTGCACCTGCATTCTTCAAACCGAATGGCATCACTTTCCAACAGAAAGTCCCCCAAGGGGTAATAAAGGTTGTTTTAGCCTGATCTTCAGGAGCTATCCTGATCTGATTATAACCAGAAAATCCATCCATTAAGGATATCATTCCACTCCCAATAGTAAAATCAATGATCTGATCCATATTGGGAAGGGGAAAATCATCTTTAGGGCATGCAACATTAATATCTCTAAAGTTTGTACAAACCCTAATCTTAGTAGCTTCTTTCTTAGTTACTGGAACTACATTCGAGATCCATTCAACATAATCAATGGCTTGTATAAAAATAACATTCAAGAGTTTTTCTAACTCCCCTTTGACTAGTAAGGCCACTTTAGGATGCATTTTTCTAAGCTTATGCTTAACAGGTTTAGCATCCGGATGCACTACTAGGTGATGCATAACTACGGAAGGGTCTAAACCTGGCATATCTTCATATGTCCAAGCAAAAACATCTTCATATTCTTTAAGAAATGCAATGTATTTATCCTATTTTTCTTGACTCAATTCTGATCCAATGTTGATTATGTGAGGGTTATCATTGGTTCCAATGTTAATTTTTATGACATTTTCTACTTCCATGTGTAGATCTCTCTCAAAATTAGGTGGGGCGGGTGAAACGCCCAATTCTTGTAATTCTTCCAAGGTTAGCTTGGATAATTCGTCTTGAGGAGTCGTGGCCTCAAGTTGGGCTATACTAGGTATAGAGCCATCAAAATAAAATCCATTATGTAATAATTCCTCAACGGAGACATCGTGAAAGATATCTCCCTCCAACTCATCGTCGGATTCAGCGATCATCTCAGGATAAGCTATAGATAGCATATTACATGTGAATGTCTTATTCATTAAATGCAAAGCATCGCGTTCATCTAAATAATCTTGGTAACATATAAGATGGTCATCATCCTCAAATGGGAATGGCTGACCCTTACTAGAAAATAGGCCCACACCACATCGGGCGGGCCACGCTTCTACCTCAAAAGGTTCTTTCATACCATTCTAGAAAGGTCCCAAACCTTTCCCTTTATATCCCAATTTAAGCATTATAGGTTTGGCTTTAATATACTCATTAGTAAAATAACATCGAGCATATCCATCATAATGAGTTCTGATGTTTCTGGGTATTCTACCCTAGTCATATCCCTTATAAATAAAGGCACAGCTCCCGACTTGGTAAATACTTCCCATAGGTTGTGGGAGGCCCAAGGTACGAGGAGATGGTGGCAAATTATTTAAAATAAGGGAATCTTGCATAGAAGCATTCGTTTCTTCTGATATAAGAATTTTAGATAGATCGGGTAAGAGCTCGTCAGTAAGAGCATAAGAGGTAGAAGGAACATTCCCTACGTCTTTCGATGCAGAAAATATGAATTTGGTGGATGTAGACGGTGTAGAGGTGTCGATAGATGGGTCTATTACAGGTATGGAAGTTATAGGAGTAGAACAAGAGACATTGGTTGTGGGATTAGGATCTTTCTTAGGTCCTAATGCGGTTTGTTCAGAAGATGGTTGAGCTATATGTGGAGGTGCAACTGATGGAGAAGAAGTAGATGACGTTGTGGGTGTGAGTTTCACACGTTTAGATGGATAATGAGAATTAGGATGTGTGGATGATAGAGCGGGGCAAAATTGAACTCCAATAGGTTCTGCCAAAGCACACATATCAAAGGGTCTTGGATCACCATGAATGGTAACCAACTGATTCTTAAATTCGAACTTAACACATTGATGTAAAGTTGAGGGAACAACTCGCATCGCGTTGATCCAAGGATGACCCAAGAGTATATTGTACGATGCAGGGCAATGTACAATAAACACAGTCGTATCCAAGGTTCTTGGACCAACCTGCAATGGAATGGTAATAACTCCACACGTTTCTTGTGTTTCGTCATTGAAAGCTTTTATGATCATATCAGTTCTTTTCATTTCATCACTTCTAAACCCAAATATTTGGTAGAAGTCAAAAGTGCAGATATTTAAAGATGAACCATTATCAATCAAAACTCGTTTGACTGCTACATCTCCAATTAAGGCAGTAATATACAAGGGGTTATCTTTATGTAAACTATGTTGCGGTATGTCTCTATCCCGAAAGTCAATACAATCAACTTCACGAGTTATTATAGTATCGGCCATGGCTTCAGGTTGAATGTCTTGTGGTACCATCATCTGACTTAATGTGAGCATTAATTCATCTCTATGTGTAGGAGAAGATCTTAAAAGGTCCAAGAGAGAAATTCTAGCTGTAATATTTGATAATTGTTCATTAATATTATAAGGAGGTTTAGGTTGAACATTAGGTGAATGATTCCCTTTATTAGGAACCTTCAAAACAAATGGAGCTGATCCACCATTCTGAATTTGATCTTGTTGAGAATTTTGAGCTTGTTGTCTAGTAATAGCTCCGATGGTACCCACAATATTATTCTATGGATGATGAATGGGTCTTGGTCTAGCATTTATAGCTAGCTCATTAGAAAGTAATCGGTGAGACGATGGTCTAGTAGTGACTCTTCTTGGAAATGGCTCTTCTGGAACCATATAACTTGTGATAGGGTGAATAGGATCTGATTCATCTTTAGAACTATTCGATTGATTTGATGTGATTTCCATATCACTCTCAGTCTCGTATTCTGTATCACTAAGATCAGGTATCTGAATATTATATAGAGGCCTAGTTGTAACCATGGATAAAGTTGTGTCAAATATTTCTAGATCATGAATAGGTAAATGCCCACTAATAGTTCCTACATATCGGGCAGGAGGAGGGACATTATGATGTTCAACTTGATTAGCCACCTCCTTACCATGTTTTGGTAAGGGATGTTGAAAGATGTCCAATGACTGATTGGCATTCTGATTCTGGTTTTGTGGGGTGTTCTTTTGAACATTATTAGGAGGATTTTGCTTAGGTTGAAAGGCTTGCACCTCCATCTCATTGTTATCAATCAAGTCCTGTATTTTATGTTTTAATATTTTACAAGAGTTGGTAGTGTGTCCAGGTCCTCTATGGAAGTCACAGTGTAAATCTGCTCTGTATCCGGGTATAGTTGGATCAAGTTCCCGAATATTTGGTAATTGAATCAAACCTCATTCTAATAATTATGATAGAATAGTTGATAAAGGTTGATTTAACCTAGTAAATTCTTGAGGAGGTCTATCAGGAGGTTTCAGTACAAACTTCTCCATTGTCTTCGCAACATTAACATTAGCAGTATTTTTGCTATCGATGACTCCATCACCCACAACTTGTTTATTCTTATATTGATTTTTGGATGTTTTCTCATCGTCTCTCTTTTTAAGTTGGCCTCTCCTAATGAGAGCATCTTCCACTCTTCGGGCTAAGTCTATAGCCTGATCGAAGGTGGTCAAGGTAGCAGTTGATAATTCGTAAGATAGTTGCTCTTGCAAATTATTAATAAAGATGTCCAACATCTCCCTATAAGGTAACACAAAGTGCAATTTTCCTATCAACTGTCTCCACCTAGCTAGGAAATCAGCAAAGCATTCATCTTTGCCCTGTTTTAAGTTATACAAATCTTTAATGGTCACATATCTTTCGATGTAGGCACTAAATTGATGAACAAAAGACTCGGCAGTTTCTTCGAAATTCCTCAAAGAATTAGTGGGTAATTGATAATACCACTCTAATGCCATTCCTCCCAAGATTTTTGGGAACATTTTTAGTAATAACAAGTCATCATGTGATATATCATGACATGCTATCCTAAACATACGAAGATGCTCTATGGGATCTTCGGTTCCTTTATATATGGGAAGAACAGGCATAGGAAAATGTTTAGGATACGGTTGTGCTACGACTATAGGATCTAAAGGCTGACTACACATCTCTCGATAATTGTACGAGGGATGGTAGGGATCTATCTCGGTCCATGCGGGAAACTAACTGTTTCACCACGGCTTCAAGATTGCTAGTTTGTCCACCATATTGGTTCGGTGGCACATAGGTATGGGATCTATGAGTGTATGATGGTGTGACATAAGGATTAGATGTTATATTGCTATTATGCAAAGTGTTGGTAGGAAGAGTATTATGAAGGGGATTTGTAATAGTATTATGTTGTACCTTAGATTGTTGGTAATTGGTGTTCGGTTTTGTTTTGGGTTTTTGTTGATTTGAGGTATGTTGATCAAGAGCTTGGCAAAATAGAGCAATAAATGATGGTTTCTTTTGTGCGGGAATGACCCTAGGCTTGTTAACAGGCACTTTAGATTGTTGGGTAACCTGTTGTTGTTGCATGCTCTGGATCGTAGCTACTATATCCAAATTGGATGGTCCAGCTTGATCACTCTCTTGTTCAATAAAGGACAAGGGATTAGTGTGTGTTTGAAATACTTCTTCTAGAGTTGCTTGAGTGTCACTAATTCGATCCTTGTCCATATGGGCTGCTCTATTAAAAACACCAATATTAGTGTTAATGAACTTCCAGAATTGTTCCATGTTCTCAAAAGTGATAGCTCCTCCCGGAGACATTTTAGGGGATGAGGATCCTTCCTCTCTAATAGTTTCTTCTTGTTCATTTCCTACAACAAGCTCTTCTTCTTGCTGGTCTAGGGTTTCTTCTTCCTGAACTTGGTCCTCAGGAGGGACATTTTGGTCAATTAATGGTCTTCCTAACCAATCTTCATCTTCTTCGGTTTGTTTTCCATTCCTAAGTCTAGGCATTGTGCTAAACTTAGGTTTTAGCAAATATATATACTTATATATATATATATATATATATATATATATATATATATGTGATAGGGTTGAGAGGTATATATTTTAACTATATACCTACTATAATACTTTAAAAGGAAATGTTTTGTTGTTTTTTTTTGTGTGATTTTATTATATTATTATTTTGCGAGAATAAAAATAACAAACAACATGCTAGTTGTAAGAAACAATAGTAGAAAGAATCACTTAGCTTTCTATGAATAGTTTATGGATATCATTGATAGGGTCAAGTTCATCAGGAGTCATGAAATGCTCCTCTTCAAATTGGAAGTTGTTTTTCAAGAACTTGACAAAGTGTGCTATGGTAATATGATCTATTTCAGACTATGACATGTAAAAATAAAGTTCATGGCAATACTCTCGATACAACACAGCTCTAGGAACTCTATTCCATCTCTTTCTATCCGTAAGAACGACTTCTTGATCCTCTACACGAGATAGAAATTTATGTACTACAACTACGTTCTCAAGGTATTCCTCAAAGGTGTATAATTCAGAAGACACAAGTGCTCTTTTATCGGCTAACCACCTATGGCAAGCTCTCTGAAGTTCATGATACAAAGTCACCTGATCAGGATCCAAGATTCTATCTAGGACAAACCTCTTAATTTGCCTAAGTTCTGCAGATCTAGATTCAATAATACCCAATCTCCTATCAAGTTCGTCCCACAAAGGTTGGGCTCTATATGTTTGAGGTACTCTAAGCACATAAGTAATCTCTATGGCCGTTAATTGATTTTCAACATTTATGGAGACAACTCGTCTTCTATTATAATCTACCATCTAAGTATGATATGCAAATTTAACAGTTTTCTAATGATTCTAGATGTTCTTAATAATGTGTTTTTTTTTTTGGATTGTTTTCAAAAGGTGTTTTTAGTTTCACGTCGGGTTCACCAAAATGTATCGCCCAAATTTTTTGCACCCTTACCTTCAGGCTAAAGGATCCGTACCCAGAAGGGGGTGAGAAAAGGATGGAACAATACCTCGGACGGAGAGGCCCTTTGAAGGTCGCGCCTCTCGGGGGAGGGGTATAAAGGTGAATTTTTGATGGATGGTGGGGTTCACCAGGAAACTTTGAGTGGCAGTTTCCATGCCTAGGTTGAGAATGGGTTTGATTTGTTCATTTTATGTTCAATCATTCAGATTCCTAGGTTGGCCAAAATGAAGCTAAGCTATTCTATATGAAGATTCTGATTTATATGAAGACAAAAGACATAAATGAATCCTAATGTGATTGAATACAGAGAATATATAAAATGGAGAAGAGTACACCTGATTTTTGATGTCTGATGAAGATTCTGAAGCTTGTAGGAGTCCAGATCATCCTGGATATGACAGGATCATCTGTAATTGTACAGAATCATCCCAAATCATAGGAGATCATCCGAGATCACCCAAGATCGTCAATGACCTGACGAATTCGT
Organism: Wollemia nobilis; assembly: GCA_028583015.1. Lineage (NCBI taxonomy): Eukaryota > Viridiplantae > Streptophyta > Pinopsida > Araucariales > Araucariaceae > Wollemia > Wollemia nobilis. The sequence continues at coordinate 3,939,404 of JAQPPZ010016361.1, forward strand.
CAGGCGAATTCATCAGAAACCTGCAATCAAGAAAATAGACACCAAAAACCAAAAATACAATTGCAAGAATGATGCAAAATGATAGAAATAAGAGTATAGATGTTTGAATGATAAATCCAGATATCAAATTAAATGAGATGCACTATTTTGGAAACTTATTTTGAATTTTATCATGCAATTATGCTAAATGAGGTGAACTCCAAGATGCAAAATAGAAGTAAATTAATCTAATGCACCAATAAATAAGGAAAATGAGATAGAGAATGCAAACTCAGGGCTCTGATTGCCCCCAAGCTGAATTGCAGACCGGATCATCTGTAATCATACAAGATCATCGTCGATCTTGACAGGATCATCTAAAATTGTAGTTGAATCACCTGCGATGATCCGAGCTACCTCCGACTGAAACACAGTGAAATCCTACAACAAAACTTGAAAACACAAGTGCAAATGATGGGAGATCATAACAAAAACTAAAATTGCAGGGAAATAATCAGCCAGGCAGCTAGGTAGGGAGTCAGGGGGATAAACTAGGAAAATCCTAGTTTATATAGGATTAGGGGGAGGTTAGGAGGTTGGGGATCATCCCAATCTGGGAGATCCCCAACGTGGGAATCTCCAACCATGCAGACACGCTTCTGCCCAAGTTGGAGAGGTCGTTGGAACATAAGCTAATTGCAAAAATTTGGTTTTGGGACGAAATCGTCTGGACGTTCTGTTCCAGATGAATTCGTCCGATTTGGGACGATATCGTCAGATCGACGATGATATCGTCCAACGGTCACAACAACCTCTAAAAATGGCACAAAAAATGAGGTAAGCGGTTAACGGGCGGTTTCGGGGTTAAAATTCAAATTTCTACTTTTTACTGATGGTTTAACTGCGCCAATTTTAGGGTGCTACAAAAAGTGTAAGGGGTATCAGATAGGGCGATCCCATTTCAACCTTCCTCTTCATCATCCTTGTAGAATCTCTAAGAAGGACCCTCAAAGTTGCTTGCTCCTACGAAGCTATCTCAAATATCAAGACCACCTATCTCCTCAAGCTAAACACCCATGAATAATTTGTTGATGATACCATATTGGCCACCTTAACATCCATGATAGAAGCCAAAACCATCGAGACCATCCTTAACTTCTACGAAGATGTTGTTGGTCAAATAGTCAACTACATAAAAAGCAATTTTTTTTTATCAACACTCCTATAGCTAGGTAGTTAAAGATAGCTCGTATCCTTAGATGTACCATATTTGATATTCCTTCATCATATTTTGGCCTTCCCCTCTTCACTAGAAATCCAAATGAGAGTATGGGGAATAATGTTCTCGAAAGACTTCATAAAAAGCTTACCGATTGAAAAGGAGCTTTCCTCAGTAAAGTTGTTGAAGCAACCCTAGTGTATGCTTACCTCCAAAGCATTCCCATATACTTTGTATCCATATTTAAAGCCCCTATAACTGTTTGCACTAAATTTGAGCAAATTCAAAAAATATTTTTGTGGTCACGATCAGAGAACAGGAAAAGGTTTCCTTTGGTGACTTGGGACAAGATATGCACCAAAAAATCTTGATGAGGACTAGGTTTTATAGGTAAATTTTTGTGTCTCTTCACCCACTCTTTATATTTGATGATGCATATTAGAGTCAGCCAATTTTTGAGGCATTAGTGGTTGAGGCAGATATTGGATACCAAGTGGACGAGTAGCAGAGCAAATCTCCAAGTTCGGGATCATACAAAATAACGAGCGGGGGCATGCTCAAGGGAAGACCCCAAATCCATGTCTTAACTATTGAGAAAAATATTGGGATCCTAAATCCTTGGATGGAAGAATAATACCATGATAGAGTGATCAAAGTTCCAAGTTCCCATCCTCGAAGCTGGATGAAAATTTGGAAAAGTAGCATTAGTGGTCCGAGCCCAATATTCCATACCATGAAGATGTGATCAATAGAAGGTTGGGAGGGTGGCACATCCCTAACCACAACTGATGTCAAAGGGAAGTCCTCAGAATAATTGAGTTGGGTTATTAATATTCACAACTATTCTAGTACGAGCTGATAAAGAGCAAGTGGAAGTATGCAGAGCCTGTAGTGATAAACCAAACCTTTCAATTGCTTGAAAGGGTAAAGTAGATGGAATTTATTGCTTGAAAAGGATTGGAAAGAGTGATCAAGAACCCAGATCTATGTAAAAATACTTCACCTCCTTCGGATAGCCACCATATTTTTGAAGAGCAAAATATCAATAGATCTTTCGATCATTCCACTATGATTCTTCTCGTTGAACACCATTAATGTTGGAATTTGAATGTATTGTAAAATATTCTATAAATAGTGGGATGCTCACCATTTTAAAGGGCAGCTGTTTGGCATTTATAATTTATATGTAATTATTTATTACCTATAAATAATAGTGTATCATTATTTGGTCTCTCAATTTGTCCTTGCTTTTGCTTTTGTCTTTGTGTAGATGTTTGTTTTTGTGATGGTTTTCTGAGTTGGTTCACTTAATTCTACTATCTAGATTTCATGGGTCTAGTCAGGAGGTTCTAGAATTTTCATCCATCCCTGGGTATTAGGGTTTATTTTTTCTAAATTTTATCGGGTGGGAGTGTTGTAATTATGCTTCTTGGATTTCATGCACCCTCCTGCTAGTTTTAAAATTTGTCCTTACCCATTGAGCCAAATGAGAAGTGAAAATGGGATGGGCTTATTTGTTAGCTGGTTCACTATTTTTTGCACTGGTTATGTAGAATGAGTGTGTCTTGATGTGGCCATACCATGTCCTTGTTAGTTCTAGCTATGACCTCCCTTTACTTTCTTTCTTGTTTCCCTTTTCCCTTTCCCCCTTTGCGGCGTAGGTAGCTAGAACCGAAGGAGCCAACCTTCTCTAAATATCGACCACCCCTACCTCTCCCAAGAAAGGCAACCATTCAATGCTGGTCAGGTACAATCAAGCACGCTCTTTGCTCGTTTGATGATAATTTTTGCACCAATAGTTTTTGGTGACTCTGTTGAGGAACTCATTGAGTTTTCATGTTTGAGGAAATCATAGTTTGGTGATACTCTAGTTTACCCATATCCAGTTCAAATCACTTGGTGACTTCAATTGCATGACATTTTTATATCATGATATCAGTTGCCTTTGTGTCCTAAAAATATTTAATTTTCAAAAGGAACCAGGGTTAGATGAGCAACCCTGACCTTGCTAGCAGATAAAGTATGCTCATATGGTGACTCTGACCTGGTGGTGTAATCCAAAGGCTCTAAGGGACTAGTGCTTTGATAAATCATCCAAATTGTCTCTACTGGAATGATCTTGGCCCGATCAAACTTCATGTTTGGAATGATATTCCTGAGGCTACCCTAAAAAATTTGCCAAGTTTTGATGGCACTGAGAAAGCTGCATATGAACATTGTCAAGATATAGCCTCCCTCTCCATTATCCACAACATTATTCATCAAGATGTAATTTTGATATTTCTCATCCTATCTCTCAAAGAAAGATAATTTTTATGGTATAGAAATTTGGAGGAGGGAAGTATTCATGCATGGGCTAACTTGGTAAAAGCCCTCATCGATACTTTAAATGATTTAGGGGATTCTACTTCATTGCTAAATAGTTTTTTTTTTTATAAATAGAGGGTCTCAAGAAAACATTATTGATTTCAACAATAATTTTGAAAGGAATTGGAAGAGTATTCCCTATCAGTTCCAACCGAGTTTTGCTCAGGCATACCCATGTTATATCCAAGCTCTCTACTCGAAATCAAGCTTCCCCATACAACAGTTAAGGGAGGATAGATTCCCAAAAAATTACAAGGAAGCTATTCAGGTCGAAGATAGATTAATGCAAGTCAAATAGATATGCCCCAATGATGCTTCTCCTTTAGGCCATACCCAAATGCAAGAGGAGGAAGCTGATCAAATGACTAGGAATTCCAAGCAAGAAACTAATATGATAGTGTTCCCCCAACAAGTAATAGGGGACCGTGGGTCATTCTTCCCAGTAGATGACTTGAAGGGAGTTGAAATATGGACCTCAAATTTTCCAATCTCAAATAACAAGTATCTCCTCTTCTCCTGTTGGAACAATTCAAGTATCAAAACTCGCTGGGTAGATATCTAACCTATGGCATTTGGTTTTAATTTAATCTTTTTGAAGGAAATTATGATACTTGGATGGTATGCTGCTAAGTCTAGAAGTAATGGCAGGGAATTTCTAGATCAACACGAGAAAAAATTGAATTTTTGTGTAATCTAGTCTAGTCATTATAAATTAAGTGGATTATCCTAGGATGGGTCGACGGTTGCGGTGTGCCAATCATACCATAATTTTGTGTATATTAACCTGATAATTAAATAAAAGGTGCATAAGGCACATGGTAATTACGTCATCTTAGACTTTGGTGAATCAATATATATAAAATGTATCCTTGGCTTCTGAGTGTTTCCCCACTAAAATATCCCTCTCCTAAATCTCTTCGAATCTGCAACCCAATGGACAAGGACATGAAAACATAGAAAGACCAATAATTTTATATTTGGCAAGCTGGCATGGTACATATAAGCAAAGTAACATGCTAGCATGATAAAAGGCACGAAGTAAACTTTAGTATATATATCACATAAGGTAGTATGTTAATGCAACCAAAGGACCCTCATGGAGAATCTACAGTTATAGGTGAAGTTTCCACCAAAGCAGACAACAGGGAAAGTTGATTCAAGAATAGGTAGATTGCCAAAATTTCACAATTGCTTTCCTTGGTAACTTGCCTATTCCCAAATTTTCTTTGGGTTGCAATGGAGTATGTCAATGTGTGAAAAATGCTCGAAGATACCCTAGGAACCCCATAGTTTTGCTTTCCTTTTTTCTAGGGTAAGTTTTGCATTGTGTTCCCTCTTGTATTTCCATTTCGTGTGTTTTTGTGGTTTGGCTATTATTTTTCTAATAACTGCACTGCTCATATTTTTGGATAGCTTTGGTCATAGCCATCCTACAAGCATCCTCTTCCTCTGATCCTCCTTCCCTACTTTTTTTGCTTCTTCTTTCTCACTGTATTTCTTCCCATTACCCAGATTCCTCCTTGAGCAAGGAGTCCTCATGGACTAATTTTGTTGATTATGTCTTTGTTTCTTATTTTCTTATCCATTCCACAAAAGGATGTTTTTATGGGTTCTTCTCACCCATAGAGTGGAATACCCCTGTAAGTCACCAAGAGTGTGGATACAATTTTGTGTCTCTTCACCCACTCTTCCTCTTTGATGATGATGCATGTTAGAGCTAATCAATTTTTGAAGCATTAGTGATTGAGGTAGATTCTAGATACCAAGTGGATGAGAAATAGAGTAAATCTTCAAGTTAAAGATTAGACAAAAGAACGGGTAAGGACATGCTCAAAGGAAGACCCAAAATCTCCATCCTAACTATTGAACAGAAGATTGGGATCCTAAATACTTGAACAAAAGAATCAAACCATGACGGAGTGATCACAAGTCCCAAGTTGCCATTCCTAAAGCTAGAAGGAACTTTGGGAAAGCAACATTAAAGGTTCAAGCTCAATCTTCCATCCCATGAAGATGTGATGAGCAAAATGTTGGAAGGGTGGCATATCCCTGACCGTAGCTGATGTCAAATGGAAGTCCTTAAAAGAATGAAGTTGGGTTATTAATATTTGTAATTGTCCTAGTATGAGTTGATAAAGAGCAAGTGGAAGTATGTAGAGCCTACATCGATCAACCAGACCTTCCAGCTGCTTGAAAGGGTAAATTAGCTAAAATTTATTACTCTAATAGGATCGACAAGAGTGATCAAGGGCCCAGATCTATGCAAAAATACTTAACCTCCTCTGGACAACCACCATCTTTCTAAAGAGCAAAATATCAGTAGATATTTCGATCATTCCACTGTATTTCTTCCCATTGAATGCCATTAATGTTGGAATTTGAATGTATTGTAAAATATTCTATAAATAGTGGGATGCTTGTCATTCCAAAGGGTGGCTCTATGGCCTTTACAATTCATATGTAATTCTTCATTGCTTGTAAATAATAGTGTATCACTGTTTGGTCTCTCAATCTATCTTTGCTTCTACTTTTATCTTTGTGTGGATGTTTATTTTTGTGATGGTTGTTTGAGTTGGTTCACTTAATTATGCTATATATATTTCATAGGTCTAGTTGTGTGGTTCTAGAATTCGCATCCACCCTTGGGCATCAATGTTTATTCTACTAAAGTCGATTGGGTGGGAGCACTGTAATTTTGCTACCTAGATTTCATGCACCCTGCTACTAGTTCTAAAATTTGCCCTTACCTACTGATCTGAATGAGAAGTGAAGATGGTATGGGATGATTTGTTATATGGTTTGTTGTTGTTTGCATTGGTGACAAATAATGAGTGTGTCTTGATGTAACCATATCCCATCCTTGTTAGTTTTGACTATGACATCCCTTTGATTTCTTTCTTGTTTATCTTTTCCATTTCCCCCTTTATGGCATAGGTAGCTGGGACCGAAGGAGTTTACCTTCTCCAAAGATCAACAATACCTATCTCTACCGGGTAATGTAGTCATTCAATGGTGTTCAAGAATAGTTGGGCATGCTCTCCACTTGTTCAGTGATATTTTTTACACCAATAGGTTTTAGAAAAATTGGCAAAGTGAACATGGTTCTCATAAAAAAACAAGGCTGGAAAATCTTCATCAATGCCAACTTTGAATGAGTCTCTATAATCAAAAGAAAATATCTATAGAACCATAGTTTTATGCAATAAGGAATACCCCAATCAGGATCTACCTTCTAGAACTCATTCATCAAGACAAGATCCATAATTCAAAAAGGTACCAAATGGTAGCTTGGTAATGGTCTACGTATTAACTTTTGGAAGGATCCATGGATATGCAATCATCCATTTATTGATGAACCTAGTATTACCATGATAAAGCCTGTTACTGATCACCTCTTTGGTAGAAAATTTTCCCACTTCATAACTGTTGGTCCAAAATCTGCCACAGGAAAGGATTTTTACAATTGCACCCTAGACCCGGCCAACATTGAAAGGCTGGAAGCAAGAAATGGCTCCCAGACCAATCTCCAGAGTGGGTTGGTTCCCTTCACTACTCTAAAAATGGGTTTAAGATAGGGTTCTTTGGAAAGAGATTTAAAAGGTTGCGAGAAAGAAATGGGAAATATGGCCACGAGCCGAAGTGATGGGATCCAGAAAAACAATAGCAGGAAACTACAAACGCAACAACAGCAAGTAACATAAGAAATCAGCTTCATCCTCGCACAATCACATGCCGCAAATCCCTCCAAACCCACATTCCAGGAATTGTACCCTGACCGCAGTATTTAAATCCAGTATGCAGAATTTAAATGTAATAGCAATGCAGGAGTACGAATGCTATTAGAAATGCAGAAAACAGAAAGCAAATTCATCCATGCGACGCTTGAAAAATTAGAAGTCGATCCTTGTATTCCCGCAAATACAATTCCAGTTTCTAGCAGCAAGTTTTTCCAACCTTTGTAAATGAAAATTACATTGGTTTTTATAGAGGTCCGTCCTCTTTGCAGCATTAAAAATGTAAAACCAACTTCCTCGTGATCTACAATAATATCTTGAAAATTAGGAACACGATCCCCTTAATCGCAGCCTCGAGGAAATAAAAATTAAATGCCATGAAACGTTCGCGGTCCTTTATTAAATACGATTCTTCGAACATGTGCATGAAAACCGTTGAATTAATCCACGAACCGCAACTTTCGAACCAATAAACCCTTTAATTTTGGTGGCCTGGGCACTCTTCGACCTTAACCGCATCGGAAATCCGCAAATTATTTAATTCGGGTCAGCATTAAATCATCGGAAATCGGAAAAACCCTCTCGGCCGTTCATATTGCACTTGGCGGGAAAACTGCGCAGGTCGCGAAAACGCGACGGGTCGCGAAATCGCGACGTGTTTTTACGCCGTACGCTTCGCTGCTGAAGACCCGCGAAAATGGAACATGTAGCGATTTCGCTACATGTCTCTGACTCCCTCTTCGCCATCGCAAGCTTGCTCCGCGAAATCGGAACATGTAGCGATTTCGCTACATGTTTCCGTCGTTGCTCCCCCCTGCGCTCTGCCCCGCGAAATCGGAACATGTAGCGATTTCGCTACATGTTTCCGTCGCGGCATCAATCGCCATTTTCGGTCGCGATTCGCTGACATGTCAGCGACGCACTGCAAGTTTGCACTTTTTGCCTTCGACGCTCCCCGAGTCGCGATTTCGGAACACGTCGCGATATCGCGACGGTTCCGCCAACCTGCCTGCGTTGACTGCGTTGACCGCGATTCTGCAACATGTCAGCGCGTCGCTGCAATTTTCAGACTTAGTCATTTTTTGCTCATTTTTTCTCCTTTTTTCGCCCAAGCTGCATCAATCAAAGGTCAGATCCCCAACAATACATCAATGCATTCATCAATGAGAATCAATGTGGCAAAAATGCCAACATTCTTGGCGGCTCGCGGGGTATACAGCTCGCTGTATGCAAGAATCCAGGCCTTAGTCCATTGGGCACAGAGTCATATTGGAACTGTAAACAAGCTGCTGCAAAACATGTCAGGGGACTGCTGCCAAACTTCTTCTGCTGCGGAAAACTAGAACTGGAAGAACCTGCATAGAAGCGGTTATAAACTGAAGAAATGGAATGTGATGGTGGAGTAAGCTCCTGCGATTGCGCAAGCGGTGACTGCAATGGAGTGATGTGGAAGTAAACAAGTGATGAGATGGACATAACAACATCATGTTGATACACGACCAGCGGCAATAGATGGAATGAACGAATGGAGGGAACAGAAGTGGAAGTTTTGAAGCGTGAAATGAAAATGAACTAATCTGGAAAATAAATGCTTTTTTTTAAAACAAAGACAAACTGAGAAGAAAGGGATAAGAGGAAACGGGAAAAATAGAAAAGGGGAGAAGAAACAACAGCTGTGGCTTATTCTGTGACTGCAGAAGAAAAAGAAGTAAAAGAAGGAAGATGAAGAAGGGAAAGGAAAGAAAAAGGGGAGGGAAAAGAAGAAAGCCACCAACTGCTGGGAAAGGAGGAGACAAAAAGGGAAACCAACACCTACAGCCCACAAGCAACAAGAGCCAAGGTGACAACAAAAGGCAACACATATATACATACTCTTTTCTTTTTCTTCACTTTCTCTTTTTTTTTTTTTATATTATATACATAAGTTTACGACATGATTGGCATGTCGCCACCACAAACCCGATCTCAGGAGTTATCCTGTAAATCTGCAATGTCCCGCCCAGATTTGGTCATACTTGAGTCGGTCCCTGAAATTGGGTTGGCTCCTTCCTGTAGTTCTCCCTTCGACAATGGCAGTCTCATGATTCAAGAAGTTGACTATCTGCTCATTATCTTCAACGACTTGCCCAAAAGACTTGCATAATGTTGCTCCTGCCTCATCTTCGGATTTAACCCCATCAAAATATAGCTGCCATAAATGATCTGTGACAACATTCTGATCAGCTTGATTAGGCAATTCCTGCTTCATGTCACTCTCAGGCTTTTGGATGACATAACAGCCGATTTCAGTTTCCAGCATGGCATTAAAATTAAGCATAGAAAACTGATCATCCAACTGAAGACTATCTAAAACTTCATTCAGCAAAACAGAGTCTTCAGACTCGTCAGTAAGCATGTAAACAGACTGCACTTCCTTTTCTGTTTCTTCCAACTTTTCAATGTGAAAAGAAGAAGGCTTTTCATTTTGAATCCTGAGACGCCTACCCTTGACAGGAATTTCTAAATGGGAATAATCAAGTGCCAAATAACCCCCTAACTTGGCGGTAAACTCCCTAGATAAACACATACTAAAGTAGGGCTCTAAATCAACCACAACAATTTCTTGGATAATAGTAACTTGGGGCATTGTATGCAGAGTAATTGGAACATCCTTAATCACACCCACTGTTTTTACAGGGCGTACCATCCAATTGCAGAACTCTAGGACTACTCCGTGTGTACTCCATTCCCATTGCTTCACAGACTCCCTTGGGCATTACGGTTGTGGCAGCACCAGAGTCGATCATACAATTATGAACAATCCAACCCTCTATGTGCAATGACAAATAAAATGGAGGTGGCCTATTTTTTCCAGTAGCAGAGGTGGTTAAAGTTTGTGCATATACTGTCTGGGTAGGACCTTTTTCATTATCCTTGACAGATTTTAATGATTCCTGTAATAAGTCTACCTGGCCTGGCAATTGCAAAGCATCATAAAGGCTCACCTTAGCAGGGGTCTTTTTAAGATCATCAACAATGTTGTATGAAACTGCAGCAGAATTTTTCGTCTCAACAGGTTGCTCAAATCTGGTCCTGTACTGTTGTGTAGCTTCCACTCTCAACCTCTTGGTCAGTGATGGATACTTCAATTTTTCACGTGCCTGCTCCTCTGCTTCTGACCTTACTGGTGCAACTGCTGCCTTTTCTTGAACTCTGTTAAAAGTTGGATCTTTGGGCAAAGGCTTTGGAGCTAGCACAGGAGCTTTCACTGGCCTTTTCACTTCAGTCGGTACTCTTAACGGATCTAAGTCAGCAGGATCAACATTCATAGGCTTCTTTCCAGTCCTTGTTAGAACTGAAACTTGATCTTCCACTGCAGTCATCAAATTATAACCAGCTTCTGAGATCATATTAACATGGTCACCTGAGGTGCTGGCCGCCAAGGTCTGCACATAATTTAAGTGGACCATACATGTATCCTCTCCGTGAGGATCATTACAAGTCGAGCACCAATATACTCCATCTACATGGGCTGCATCTTCATTTGCTAGAACAGCTAAGCCCCTTTCAGGTGCTTTGCTTGTGGAGGCAGCTTGATCTCTAGTAACTTGAGGAGGTTGAAATCTCCTTGGCTGGAAATCTCTCTCAGCCTGCTTCCTCTCAATGAGTGTGATCTTGTTTCCCATGGTTCTAATGGCAGAATTTGCAGACTTAACCTCTTGCAATAATGCTGTATATGGATCAGGGTTTGTAGGTGCAGGAAGTGCTGGTAAGGGCAAAGGAGCTGGTGGTGCTTGGCAAAGTCGGAAATGCGGTGGAAACGGGAGATGGTTGAATGTCGGGTGCGGGGAGCGGTAAAGGAGTTAAAGCGAGGCAATTGAGGAGGCTGGGACAGTTGCAACTCTGAGGTGCTTTAGAACTCCATGATGGTGTAGGATACATAGTTGGCATGGGGTGTGGTTGTGAACCATATAAATATTGAGGCAAATCTGGAATAAGAGGCATAGTTACCTTTGGAGGCAGTCTTCCTACAGCAACCAGATCAGCTTCTGCTTTAATTGCTTGTTCAAAGATTTCTGGAAACGTCACCACATTAGACTGCCGAACCGCCCATCCGATATCTGAGTGAAACGCTCTGAGGTAGTACATCGCAGCTAATTCATCAGCAGGCCGAATACCATCAGGAATCCTTTGCCAAGTTCCGGTAAACCGGACATTAAAATCAGGTATCTCTTCTTGTGGATGTCTCTGTATGACAGTAAACCGATTTAACAATGAGAAAGGGTCGACCTGTTCATGAAAATGTTTCACCAGCAAATCACCCAATTGATCCCATGATGTTATGGTGCCGGGAGGCAGAGTTCTGTACCAAAACAGCAGTTTACCTCTCAATGAACACACTAACAATTTGATCATTACATCTTCATCAGTAATGTCATGAATAGCAGCCAGAGAAGCCACATCATTTATGTGCTCATAGGCTGTTTTGCCAGTACCATCGTAAGTGGGCAAAGCCTTCAGTGCAGCCTGTGGTACTGGATTCTGAGCCTGCAGATTCAAGGCTCCAGTGTTGTTCCATGCCAAGAATTTTCTGGGTGGAGGAAATTGTGCCATTGGTGGAACTTGTAGGGGTGCAACACTAGCAACAATACTGGGTATTTGTACAGCAGAAGATGGAAGAGACGAGGAAACTAATCTAGAATGCTCACCACTTCTCGAACTATCAAGTTCAAAAAACTGAACAAGATCGCCAAATTTCTTTGACTGTGATCTTGTGATCATGAAGTATTTCTGAGTTCAGCACAGTCACCAAATAACAGGCAGGCGTCCACGATCAAAAATCCGGATCTTCAACTCAGCAAAGTCGCCAGATGAACTTACAAATCTCCGCTATGAGGCCAAGACAGCTCATCAAATCTTGAGACCTCCGGGTGTTAAAACAAATGTGGATTTTTGTGAGACAGAAGAAGTCTGTCCCACCGGGCGTGCCAAAAACTGTTGGTCACGAATCTGCCACAGGAAAGGATTTTTACAATTGCACCCTAGACCCGGCCAACATTGAAAGGCTGGAAGCAAGAAATGGCTCCCAGACCAATCTCCAGAGTGGGCTGGTTCCCTTCACTACTCTAAAAATGGGTTTAAGATAGGGTTGCTGGAAAGAGATTTAAAAGGTTGCGAAAGAAATGGGAAATATGGCCACGAGGCCGAAGTGATGGGATCAGAAAAACAATAGCGGGAAACTACAAACGCAACAACAGCAAGTAACATAAGAAATCAGCTTCATCCTCGCACAATCACATGCCGCAAATCCCTCCAAACCCACATTCCAGGAATTGTACCCTGACCGCAGTATTTAAATCCAGTATGCAGAATTTAAATGTAATAGCAATGCAGGAGTACGAATGCTATTAGAAATGCAAAAAATAGAAAGCAAATTCATCCATGCGACGCTTGAAAAATTAGAAGTCGATCCTTGTATTCCCGCAAATACAATTCCAGTTTCTAGCAGCAAGTTTTTCCAACCTTTGCAAATGAAAATTACATTGGTTTTTATAGAGGTCCGTCCTCTTTGCAGCATTAAAAACGTAAAACCAACTTCCTCGTGATCTACAATAATATCTTGAAAATCAGGAACACGATCCCCTTAATCGCAGCCTCGAGGAAATAAAAATTAAATTCCATGAAACGTTCGCGGTCCTTTATTAAATACGATTCTTTGAACATGTGCATGAAAACCGTTGAATTAATCCACGAACCGCAGCTTTGAACCAATAAATCCTTTAATTTTGGTGGCCTGGGCACTCTTTGACCTTAACCGCATTGGAAATCCGCAAATTATTTAATTCGGGTCAGCATTAAATCATCGAAAATCGGAAAAACCCTCTCGGCCGTTCATACTGCACTTGGCGGGAAAACTGCGCAGGTCGCGAAAATGCGACGGGTCGCGAAATCGCGACGTGTTTTTCCGCCGTACGCTTCGCTGCTGAAGACCCGCGAAAATGGAACATGTAGCGATTTCGCTACGTCTCTGACTTCCTCTTCGCCATCGCAAGCTTGCCCCGCGAAATCGGAACATGTAGCGATTTCGCTACATGTTTCCGTCGTTGCTCCTCCCTTCGCTCTGCCCCGCGAAATCGGAACATGTAGCGATTTCGCTACATGTTTCCGTCGCGGCATCAATCGCCATTTTCGGTCGCGATTCGCTGACATGTCAGCGACGCGCTGCAAGTTTGCACTTTTTGCCTTCGACGCTCCCCGAGTCGCGATTTCGGAACACGTCGCGATATCGCGACGGTTCCGCCAACCTGCCTGCGTTGACTGCGTTGACCGCGATTCTGCAACATGTCAGCGCGTCGCTGCAATTTTCAGACTTAGTCATTTTTTGCTCATTTTTTCTCCTTTTTTCGCCCAAGTTGCATCAATCAAAGGTCAGATCCCCAACAATACATCAATGCATTCATCAATGAGAATCAATGTGGCAAAAATGCCAACAATAACTCACGTTCAAATCAGATTGTCCTAGAGAATGATTCCTACCAATGATCTTAAAAATGACCTCACTATCACAACCAATCCTGTGTCATCCCCATCAGTGGTCCTTTAGACTACCCGGTCTGGAGAGAATGTGATAGTGGCTAGTTCACTATTAAGACCGTCTATCTTCTACAAGATATCCCCTTTTCCTATATGATCTTGGTTAACTCAATTTGGGTCAAGCATCTAATATTGAAAATCATATTTTTCTCTTGGATTGTGGCTCAAAACAAGATCTTGATCATTGAGAATCTCCTAACTAGAGGGATAATTTTCCCCTACCATTGTTACATTTGTCAGTTTGGATAGAAATAAAATCGTCATATTTTACTTGAGTGGTCATTTTATAGGACTATCCTCAACTTCCTCTTGAACACTTTCAGCATCAAGTGGGTTCAACCAAACATAATTATTGAGCTTTTTACCTAGGGTCCAATCCCTTTCGAAACATTCAGCTCAAATACTTATGGACCTTTTGCCTCCATAATTTCCTTTGGCAAGTGTGGCTTGAACGAAACAATAGAGCCTTTTCTAAATCTTCCAATAACCCCCTATCTATTGGTAATAGAGTGTTATGTGTCACTATTGAAAATGCTCAGCTTATCCCTTACTTGAAAGCTCCAAATCCTAGTCTTGAGACCATGATTGCATCATATTTCAATCTCTCTATGAAGCTTTCTCATTTGCCTATTTTTACAACCAATAGAGATAAATTCATATGGAATCCTCCTCCTAAAGGCTGGTTAAAATTAAACTTTGATGGTGTTGCAAAGGGTAACCCTGGAAAAGCAGGAGGCAGTGGTATTGTTAGAGACCATTGTGGTAAGATCATCATCATATTTAGAGATATTTTAGGCTCCCAAATAAACCATGTTGTAGAAGCTAGAGCTCTTTTTCATGGAATTTCCATCCTAAAAAATCTTCCTTGCAAGCTCATTATTGAATAAGACTCATTGAGCACTATTAATTACCTTAATTATGACAAGGTCTCAACTTGGAGAGTCTTCAATCTCATCACTGACTCTAAACATCTCCTTTGTAGCCATCTTAGCATCACTATATAGAATATCTATAGGGAATAAAATTGTGTTGCTAACTTGATGGCCAACTTGGACTTACACTCAAAGTCCCTCATCGTTTAGCACACTGGCTTCCCCCAATATTTAATTGATATTTCTGCTAATGATTGGTCCATGTCATCTTAAGTCCCTGCCTGGGCCCCCCGTGTCATGTTTAGAAAAATACCCATCATCCATCAGTATCTCCACCACCATTTTACCTCTAGTCATCCTCATCATCTTCATGACCCCCCTCACCCTAAACTTGTCATCCCGCAAGTCCACCTCTTTCTTACCATCAATCCCTTTGCCACATGTCCACCCTTGTTTTGCTTACCTGGAAAAATCATGTCCACTATGGATCCCCACAACCTAGCCACCCCCAACCATTTCATCAGTGCCTTTCATTTCATTTCCTAGTTTAATCCTTATCGATGTATCCCCTCCACTAGATCTTAGTTTAATCATTCCCAAGATGCCCTTCCTTCTATTTCCATCGATGCTAAAGGTGTATTTAACCTACTATGGTGGTTTCTTTCCCATATGAGGAGCATGTCAAACCTACTTTGGTGGTACCTTTCCCATGCTGGGAGCATATTTCATATCTAGGCACACATTTCAAACATCTATAATGATCATATGCAACAATGACTTCTGAAGAAAATAACATCTAGAACTTTTAGCATGCATCCTCTACAAGCATTTGGATAAATTCCTTCCTCAAAGCACTATAAATTTGTATATAGGGATGGGCTTAGATAAATTCATTACATGAGTCCCCTCCCCTACCCAAAGAAGCATTTTTACTTCCAAAGAGCCTCCTCAATGGTCAAATATGGCCCTGCTTGAGCCTAAATCATTGTAGATTGATCCAATTATGGAGGATATTCTTGGTAGCCATGGATTCCTTCCATTTCTAAATAAATTTAGTGAGAGTGATGCACAACTATCTAATGAGTTTGTGAATACATGGAATCGGGGTCATGTCACTGTTCATGGTCTATAACTTAAAGTTAATTCTTGGCTCTTGGTAGAAGTGATCAAAATACCGAATGATGGGCTTATTATCCAATGTGATAGGAGTTCCATGGTGGTGGATACCAACTACTTCCTTGATAAAGGAAAGAAGCTTATCCAAGATAAATGTGGTATCGTTAGGTCTTCCCTTCTACCTCCCTAGGATTGATTGATGATCCTAGTGATGCAATACTTTACTTTTGACAAAATTGATGTTCCCTTGTGCAGTTTCCATATTGCATTTGTAAACCATATTAGGGATATTAAAATGAATAATGTGCCTAACTATTTTTTTAGATCCATGGATTATCTATAGATAGTATCAAGAAGGTGAATTCTTCCCATCTCATCCACCAAGGCCTACACTTAATCTTCTATAGATACGTACTTGACAAGGAGACTCATAATACTATCATTTCTCGCACCATATTTAATCCATCAATTGACAAAATCTCAAGTCACAAAACTCCTATCAATTATGTGGCCAGTGATCATGACAACCTAGAGTTTATTTCTCTTGATTCCTCCAAGTCAAACAAAAATCTAATCTTGAACCCTATGCTTGAAGACTCTCCTTAGTCCAACAAATTCATGTTCTAGTGTCTCTCCTTAAGATGCTCAACGACCAATAACAAGAACATTGATAGCCTAGAGATATTACAAGAGTCCCCTCGACCAAAGAAATTGAATATTGATGGTTCCCCCTAAAAGGTGACCTTTGAAGGCAACCCCTCCAATGAGAAACCTTATGAATCAATGGGTGATCCCATAGCTAGCATGTTTCAAAATTCCATTCTCAGCCACTTTTCCAACACTATGGTGACACTCTTTGTTGTTGCCACTCTTTGTTGTTGCCAATGCATCCAAAAATTCATAGAATTTATACCACCAAGCTACCAAATTTATGGATGAGCTTTATCTCTAGCTCAAAGATCTTCACAAGGTTGCTGATGAGAATATTGAAATTAGTACTGAGTCAACCTAGGGCTAACTTTGCTATCCTTTGTTGCTTCATGTTTTATCACCTTGCTGGAACCTTTAAATGATTTTCTTTTGTATGTTGGGATTACCTTCATGGGTCCACTATCTATTTTTGTACAGGATTCATATAAGGTGAAAGATCTCATGTATCTTTATATTGGAGATAAAACTATTTGAAATGTAACTCATATAAGATTTGCTTTATGCATTGCTTGAGTTTTGCAATAAGAATTTTAGTGTGATTTTCATGAAATATTGATGTTCATTTGATGGATGGATTTATATTGATATTGATATTTGATTAATTTGATGATTTATTGATTTATTTATTTATCCTAGGAATGATTAACCTGTAAACAATTACATCAAGTTGCTAACACAAACATAAGGAAATATGACCTAGATGGTGTTATGAAGGTTAAATTGAAAGTGAAAAATAAAAATCCTTTTTCCCTCTAGCATGACCAAAGACCATAGATAGAGATACACTAAAATAAGTTGAAAGAAGAAGTTGATATGGATATGAAAAAAGCAAGAAAATACATCCTTGGAGGGTGTTTTATGTAGTGGAGATATATGACCCAGTTAAAAATAAAATCCATGTCTTGAATAATAAAATGAGAGAGGTGGTGGAAAAGGAGTGGTTAGAGGAAAAAATCAAAGAATGGTGGATTTTTAGATGTGATGAAAGCATACAAAACAAAGGTCATGGTATAAATATAGACAGTGAATTTCAAAACTTTATGATGAGAATTACCAAAATTGAGTAGACAAGGAGGAGGATGAATCTCAAGAAAAAATCTATAAATAATATTACCTAGAGGAGTTTAAATTATAGGAGCAAGAAAAGTAGGATTGAGAGCAAGGTTATTCAAAATAATTTTAGGTTCTAAAGTAATTGCAAGCTAATAGTCAGCAATTTGAGAATCTAGAAGAAATAGGTCTAGGTAAATAGTAGCAGTTGGAGGAAGTTCTAGCCTAGTAGCAACAAATTCAATTGCTCTCACCACAATATATTTATTAGGGGCATTCAATGGGAGCATAAATTATGGGAAAAATAGGTTATACCATAGGAGGCCTCGATAAAAATTCATCAAGAATAATTGAACCTCTCTAGAAAAAACCAAGAGGAAGCTTAATAGGACTTAGAGCTAGTAGTGATCAACCTAACATAAATAAAAATGGAAAGGCTCCTCACTTTGTTCTTGAACTCTCTAAGACCTCAATGTAGCCAAAATTTGGATATAAATCAAAAGGAAAGGCTTCTTTCTACATCATTTAGACATAGGAGTAAAGAAAACCAAGAGCCAAGACACAATTCTAGCAATGTAGAAGTAGTACAAAGCATAATGGGAATCTTGGTCCTAATCCCACTTCTTCTAATCCATATCCACCACCCTCCTCTCCTTCCAAGTAAGTTCCACAAGAGGTATCCCATACCCAATTTCCTACCAAGAGCATTACTTCCACAACACCCCCAAAAAATGAGCAAGCCTCTAGAATCTCGTTGCCTCAAATTTTTGAGAGTGTTGACATAACCTAGAATGCCTCATTTTCTATATTTTTCCTCCTATAATTCTACTTTTATATTGTTTCCATTTTAAGCTATCTCACCTTGGATGTCTTGATCTAGTTTCAATAAGCTCAATCCAATGCTCAAAAGTGAATGGACAAGAAGGTGCCTAGGATTGAGCCAAATAAAATACCAATAAGGATGGCTAGTGTTGTGGATCCAATCAAATAAAAATACTCAATAACAACATTCACCCCCACTATAGACAAGCCTACCTCTAGGTTAATAATAACATATTATAAGAGGATGGTATAAGAGATGGATATTTTCCAGATTCCACTAGGTGACAATACCCAAATGACCCATTCATCAATTGATGTGATGCACATGAAGGGGGTTTGGCTAACAATAAAGAGAAGGAGAGGGTAGAATGCCTAGCCAAAACTCTAGATGAGTTAAAAAATAAAAATAAGGCTCTATAAATACAAGTTGAGAAGTTATAGCAAATTCTTGAGGAATATCCAACCCAAGCATAGTTGCAATAAAGGGATGATAAGATTTAGGCCCTTGAATAAAAGTTGGAGAAGTTATAATTGGAGCTTGATGAAGATAGATAGAAAGCATAAGATCCCAACTTATCCAAAAATTCATTGGTGCAAATAAAGAAAGATATTTGGAGTAAATTTTTTAAAGCAACCATGCTTATGCATTCGATCATGGAATTCTTGAGTTTCAACCTATAAGTTATCAAAGTAGCACAAAATAATTTCTAGGCTATATAGAGTTTAGTATCTAAAAAGGTGTAGGAAGTAAACATTATTTTTTAAAAAAATGAAGAAAACATCTTATCCATAGCTCGTGCCATTTACAAGCCAAGAATTAGGTAAAATAATGCACCTGGCTAATAAGCTTATTGAGTGGCAACAAGTGGTACAACAAGGATGGGATTTGACTGTCATTAAGTGTCAAAGGAGACAAGATAATGGCTCCAATTTAGGATATCATTAGCCTCAGGTTCCCCAGTATTTTGGATGGATAGTAAAATATTTATACAAAGGAGCAATTCAAGACCAAGTTTAAACTCATGGGCAATAGTGAGGAAGAATTTGATCAATGGCTAGAACCTGCAAGCGAGGATGTTTTTGCATTTCTAGTAAGCTAGCCATAATACATGCCAAATTATAGGACCTAGCAAGGAAATATTTGTATCCCTCCTACAAAAAGTTCTATCAATTGATAGCTATCCAAAATAAGGCCAAAATATTCAAACCCCTCTCAAATTTGTTTTTAGAAGTAGCTCTTCAAATATTACAACTTAGGAAAGGCACAATAGCTGACCAAGGGATGAGTAAACGTGATCAAGAAAATGAATTAGTTGTAGAAGAACAATGACCAAAAGTGTAAAGTGAAATAATTAGAACTCAAGGAACCTAATCCTGCCAAATAGGTTGCCCCATTCATCTAGTTTTGTTATTCTCTACCACCTATTATTTATATCCTTTTCTTTTTTTTGTAGAATTCCATATTTTATTCAATACTTAAGTGCCTGCTTCCATAACATCTCAATATTCTTCTCTTATTTTTCTTAACTCCATTGTCTAATGGATAAATCTCTTCAGGTTCTCAATTTTACAAGCGAAACCCCCTAGATAAGTCATAGAAATTTGTGTTTGACTACCAATTTTACAAAAATGGTGTTTCTAGAATGCAAGAAAAACTTGTTGAGATTGATATATCTCGTATATGATTGGTTGGAGGCCAAATTTACCTTGTTAGGCCAAAAAAAATTCTAAGGTAAAGAGTTTAAACACTAATTCCAAAACTCTCCATGTTTGGATCGCCAAGGAAGAGGTGGTTGGGACTTTTGAGAAATGATATAAGCAAAGTGCCCAAAAAGGCTCAATCAATCAAGAATCTAGAGAAATTAATGGACAAGGATTTTCCATGATAACATCAGCATAAGTCCTCAAAAGTCTTAGCCATGCAAGAGTTTGAAGCCATCACTGGCTGAGATTTCTCAAAGATGATGCCAAGCAAAGAATTTTAATATCCTAGATAGGTCTGCTCAACTTTTTTGCAAGATGACATAAGCATAATTGCAAAAATTCTTGGCTAGGTCTACTTACACATAACAAAGCAAAAGTAGCCCAAAAAGAAACATTAGCCAAACTCGTCTATGATAACATTAGCTAATCCTATTAAAAATGTTGGCTAGATATCCAAAGCTCTAATGAATAGCTAAAGGTTAAAAATAGATGGAAATAACAGATAAAATATTTTGTACATATCCTTTTTAGTAGAGATCATGTGTGTTAGAAGCCAAGACCATATGGGCACTTCTCAACTATCTGGATCAAATTAGTTAGGCCAAGTATGCAACTATTGATTCCAAAAAATCTGGACATCCTGCCCGGATTCATGGCGGCTACCGATTCCACCATGTAAATTAAAAAAAAAAAAAAAAAAACTATTGATTCCAAAAAATGATAATCAATCTTATAGAACTTGTAAAAGTGGTAGCCTCCCTTGGTAATCATGGATAGAAAAGCCTCCAGGAGTTCGAGTTTGAAAAATAGAATGGAGAGAATGTGTGGTGGTAAAAATTAAAGTATACCAAATATTTAGAGCCTGTTGAAGACATGTGGATGCTAGGATTGTGATTGGTTGCATCAAAGACATGAATCAAAATGATTAGGCTACAAGATATAGCATTGGCTAGGGAAGGATAGGAAAGAAACAATCAATATTCCCAAGCATTTTGATCACACTTGATCCCCATATGGAGCTAGGCTATGCCTATTCATGTCAAGCCTACACTAGGATATCAATGTAATGATTAAGCAAGATTAAATTAATTATAAAAGGTTATGAATAGCTTAAGTTTCCTAAGTATGAGGGTCAACATTTTTAAGATTTGCCTATTGTAAGTTGTGTATAGGATCTATTGTTAATAAAATTAGATGTTATTTGGACTCTACAAGTGGATGTATTTCATATTGTAATGCATATGTGATCTATGCATTTCTATACATTTATATTTATGCTTTGTATGAGATGAAGTATGTTAAGCAAATATTGTTATGCTTGGATTACTATTTGGATTATCTTTTATAGAGTACTTGGAGTGTTATAAATGCATGATGAGCTAGAAATAGATTCTATGTTGCTTTACTTGGTAGCTTGTTTGTTAGGTTGTATTTATAATTAATTGTAGGATATTTGCATAGTGAAATTCTTGTTATTACTTGGTTTCTAGCCATTGTTATAATAAATTTCTTCCCTTATTTCCCTTTCTATCTAACTCTCTCATATATATATTTAGTCTTAAACCTTTGTTATTTTTAGTATAAATAAGGAACTAGCCTTCCCTAAAGGTTGACTCAAAAGTAATTTTGAGTCATGTAATATTGGTCTGTTGTCTAAGACGCAAAATACATACTAGGTGGAATGTGTACCAAGAGAGACAATGTGATACAAATACTCTACTTTTTGCATGTTGAAAGAACACTTTGATCACTTGGAATAAATTTGATTCTTAGGTAAAAGTTGCAAGGCCTAATACAAATGTTGGAGATGCTCCTCCCAAGTGCAACTATAAATCAAAATATCATCAAAGAAGACTAGAATAAATTTGTGAAGGGTCAAAATTTGGTATTAATAAAAATCTAAAAAGTGGAAGGTGTATTAGTTAAACCAAATGGTATAACCAAAAATTTGTAATGCCCTTCATGAGTCCAAAATATAATTTTAGGAATGTCATATTCCTTTATTCAAATCTAATGATAACTAGACTACAAATCTAATTTTGAGAAAAATTGAACGTCATGCAAATCATCTATTACAAAAATGGGAAATTTTCCCTTAATGATTATTTTACTGAATTCTCTAAAATCCAAACACAAATTCCAAGACCCATCTTTTTATGTACCAAAAATACTAGAGAAGAAAAGGGACTAATGCTAGGACAAACAATTCTTGTTGTAAGCAATTCCTACACCATCTTCTCAATTTCTAATTTTATAAAATATGGATACCTATAAGGGAGGACATTTGGAGGAAGGCTATCTAGAATAATTTGGATTGCATGATCATGAGTATGAAAATGGGGTAGTCCTTTGTGTTCCTAAAAAACTTGGCATGTTTTTGCAATAAAATTTGTAATTCCTCCTAAGGATCCTTGTCCTCATCATGTGGAGCTTGTATAGTCAATAGTTGGGTCAAATATCCATGGTATGAATTTTTTAATATTATATTCATCCTATTAAATAAAATAAGTTGAGTAGCCCCATATTTCATTTCCCGGAGTGTACATAGTTCCTCGTTGGCTGAATTTAATCCATAGCTCAAAAAATACCATACTACTAGGCCTAATATTCTAAGCCATTGTACTCCCAATACCACATCACACCCACCTAGGGCTAAGACAAACATATGAGCCTCAATATTATATTCCCCTATATGTACCTTGATATTTTGACACTTTCCCTTACAAAGCAAAGTTCCTCCATTGGTAATCATGACTTCAAAGGAATTACAAGTATTTATATAATAATTTTCCTATTTTTCCACTCTAGGGTCAATAAAGTTATGTGTGCTTTTAAATTCAATGAGTTATTACTCATTGTTATTTGAAGTGCCCCAACACCTTCATGGTTTGGGGATTTGATATCTTTGCCAAGGCATGCACCGATATTTTTGGTTGGAATTCTTTTGGAGCTTCTAGAAATTTTGTTTGTTCCTCTTTCTAATGTGTCTCTTCCACTTCTTGAGATTTTGTGTTTATTATCTCATCCACATCAAGCAAATACAATTTATATTCCACATATTTATGTATCAAAAAATTCTTCTCATAGTAGTTATAATATAATCCTTGGGATTTTTTGGCTTCCATCTCTTCTCGAGTTAATTTTTTAATGGAAGGTGACTTGTTGGTAGGATTTGATGTTGGATTGGACAAAAAAGGTGGTCGGGCTTGTGAAAACTTAGAGGTGCACCCTTGAGCCTTGATTTTATCTTCTACCAATCTAGCCAATCTTATTGACTAATGTAATCTTTGTGATTTAAACACTTTAACTTCAAATTTAATGTTATACTTTAAACCACTTGTAAAATAGATTTGGAAGAAATCTTCATTCAAGCCAATGGTATGGTTGGCCAATTTTTCAAACTGAGCTTGATAGTCTCGAATAGTTGCAGTGTATTTGATTTTAGTAAGGGATCCTATAAAATATTCATACTCACTAGGATCAAAATGGGTGAGGATATGTTTCTCAAATTCATCCCAAGTAAGATCAGATGCACTTTTTTGAGTCAATGATACTATTATAAGGCCTCCAATTCAAGATTAAAAGATGCAATTATGATTATTTTATGCTATAGAACATTTTGAAGAATAAAATATTGTTATGATCAACACAACCATCCATTTAGATCCTTCCCATCAAGTTTTGGAAAGTCTAATTTGGGTTGTTTGTATGCATTATTATTGTCTCTCATTTTGGATTGCTTGACCCTTCGCCTTTATGGTTAAAAGAACCATATCAACCATATGTGTGGGTTTTACTACTTAGGCGACCTTCCAATTTTGCATATCTTTCATTTACTCCTTCCTTCATCTCACTGTGTTCCCTTATCACATAGGCTATGCAATCATGTAAAGTCTTTTATTTAAGCCCTTAACTAGTTTAAAACATTAGTTAATTGATTTTCCAAATGCCCCTCCCATTAATTCACTTGAGAAATAATTTTTTGATCCATTTATTGTGTCATTTATTATCCTCTAATGGATGTAGTCATACACTATGATTTTAGACCTTCTACGAATTCTAAAAATAGAAATATGATTTTGGTAGTGACTATTTTTTATAATAATTTTTTTTTGGTGCTATATATCAAAATGATCACCTCAAAAAATGATATCAATGGACTAGGTCTCAAGATGACATTTTCTAGCACCCAAAACATTTTTTTTAGTCAAGTGTTGTCTATTTTTCTTCTAAAGTATTTATTCATAAAGAAAATTGTTTTTCTTCTCTATTCCTAACAACTACCTTGTCTACTATTGTTAGTCTAACAACTACCCTGGCAAGCTCTATCTTGTTCATTATTGATAACTACCCAGTTTGACTCTATTTCTCATTGTTACTAACACCTATCTTGATAGACAATGTTTTTAATGTTACTAACATCTAACCTATTTGTTATTATTCTCGACTATGACTGATAACTACCTTGGTAGACTCTATCTTGACTGTTACTGACTCCCAATATTTACCTTCATCTATTAAAGTATAGTCAAATCCATGGTAAGTGTAGTCTCCTCAGTATGCTCAATTTCATGGTTAGGATTCTTGAAGTTTGATAGTCAATGTTAGCATTTGACATAGGTGTGTGCATTGTCCATAGCCCTCTATTATACTACAATGATGAATGATAATTCTCAGACCAATATTTTAGGCCACTACTCAAGGAGGATTCCACACATACCCTTGAGCATATTATCTACCTCTGACAAAAAAGGAGAGTAATCTTCCCACGTGTTATGCTCGATGCACTATAGATAGACACAAGGTTAAAAAATTCTTAAGGCTAAATATTTATCCTAAACATAAGGGGGTCTCCCTATATACCCAAAGATATGTGGAAGATCAAGTCTATGTATGGGTGTTTTCTAAGGCTTGGTTATTGGAATCTTATCGCCCCTCACTTCACTAGACACTTTATGGATAATATAGCTTAGCTAATAATGATAACTCCATATTTTAAAATCCTTGGCATAGGGTTTCTATGCTATTAAACTAAAACAAAAAAATATGGCTCAATTTCTTTTTTTGTAGAGTTAATACAGTAAATAAAAAAAAGAAAAAACATACCTAATAGATTGGAAAGGCAAGACATAAACTATTGCAGTCATAGTAATATGCAGCTCTAAAAAGTGCTCTGATACTAATTGTTAGGAACCTTCCAATTAAAATAAGGACATCCACATAAATATTGTAATATAATAAATCATGAAAGAACAAAAATATTGTAATACGAAAATGGAAATGCAACAACTATATTAATCACAACTGAATCATAATATAGAATGATGGGCCTCTTCAAGGGGACAACCTCCTAAATAGAACTTTGATTCAATATGCACAAAGATATACATCCATCTATACCCACTTATCTTTTTAAAAGACTCTTCATAACCCTAACCCTAATGCTTAAAAGCTAGCTTAACATGCAAGTGGAGAACTAAGATAAAATATTCTACCAAAGAAATAGTTACATTCTTTATAATGGTTATATTAAATGGCCCCACTTGTCTAGGCACCTCAAGTGCCACATACACATTACAAAAATTACATAATATCATTAGGATGGGGTCCCCATGTTAGAAATGGGATCATTGTATAGTAATGTTAATATGGTCCCCACATTAGAAAGGGGGTCATTGTATAGTAATGTTAGGATGGGTTTCTAATGTGCACAATATTACAATTTCCCAACTAAATATGGCTATTGAAACCCTCATCCAATTTCATAAAAACCTCCTTACAACTTGTCATATGGTTGGATCAGGTAAAGTCTAGATACCATAACTCTCTTCTAGAATCAAAAGAAACATTACATGAAAGAGAATGACATGAACTCTTCACGGTCTATCTAAAAATATTTTTTAGACCACCTCCTTGATTGCCTTGATTATTGGCTACCAAGATCCCACAATCCTTCATCATATGGCCTGGCTTTTTGCTAGTATCAATACATATTTTCATGTTCAACTTGTGTTTCCTCTTGGAGCCTGCATGCATCTTTTCCTTCTAATTTGAACCATCTAAATAGTTTTCTTATTTTGCTTATTGTTGATATGACTACTTTCCTCCTTGAGAACCTAATATCCTTAACTTGGATTTGAGAGCTTGATCCAAGTTAGGTATGTAGTAGCTTATCTTGTCTTGGTGGATCAAGAGAGATCCGACCAACTCTTCTACCTTTAGGGTAAATATATTTACACTCTTATAGTTAACCATAATGTGGATCCATCTTGGAGTTAAATATTTCATAATTTTGTTTACTACTATCTTCTCCTACACAAAATATCCATAGGCTTGCATCTATTAACTTGTTATTTATCCTGACACAATAGTCTCCAACATCTTCTCTCTCCTTTATTCTCATTTTTCAAAGGTCATCTTCAAGGTTTGAAGTCTAACGACCTTCACATTATCTATCCCTTGATAGGAAATCTCCAAGTTTATCCAAGCTTCATGAGCATTCTTGCAACCAATAATCTAAGAGTAGATTCTAGGATCAATGACACTCTAAAAATATAAAAATGCTTTTACATCAAGATTATTTTCCTCTTTCTTCCTTGTCTTCATATCTTGAGCTAAAACATTCTAGTCTTAAGGAGACTCAGCCTATTACTACAATCTCCCAAACTCCCTTCCATACCAAAATCCCTCATAGTTGATCTTTCCAATAGTTAAATTTCTCCCCATTAAATAAAGGAATATTCATTAACACACCATCAAGTGTCATTATAATAAATCACATGATGAAGAGATCTCCCTAATTTTTTTTTTAGACTTCTAGTTAAGGAAAACTCAAAAAAAATCTTTCACCAATAAACAACTTTCTCCTACTCCAAACAATGTCAAAAACCTACTTAAATACCAAATATGATAAATCAAGGAGATGTGAAAGGGAGGCAAGGCTCAATATAAATAAAATACACAAATAAAAAATAATAGAAAAACAAAAATCCCAAAATCATACAAGTTGTTAGGCTTGATAACTCTGAAATTTATATAATTCATGGAAGATAAAATTATATAACATATGTTTATCTCAAAACATCAACTCTAAAATTTTGAGTATACATAACTAAACTCTTTCTTCAATATAATTCTTTGAATTGATTACATAAAAATGAATCCTTATTACAATAGGTGCCTCACATCCAATATATAGACATCTTACATGCCAATAATAACATGAGTTTTTTATATTTAGTTTTCTTGTTTTTTTTATAATTTTTATCTTTCTTTTCTATTTTCAGAACTCACTCATTTATAATTATGGGTGTCATGCATTGAGTTTACATTATACAATTCATACGCACTCACTCCAAAAATATAAGTAGACTCAATTAAAGCTACTCCTAAAATAAGATAACTTAATTCCTAAGAGACTTGCAAACCTATAAAGATACATGGTATCTTTAGAATCCCTAGTGTGTGAAATGGAGAAATAAATCCAGGATTTAATTTATGTTGGATTGTAGGATATATTTTATTATCAAGAAAATCTCTTCAATGATGATATTATTAACTTGATGATCAAAGATAAGGTCAAGGCTAAAGTTGAAATGTTGACTAAAAAATTTAAATAGCTAAAGACCACTTAGAAAGTTGTAGGGGATGATAGAAAAATAGGATGGGTTTTCAAAGAACCCATATGAGGACAAGAGATACAAAATATATTACAAATATCAAGATACTATGGGACAAGGAGTGGCAAAAGTTGTTGAAGTTATTGCCCTAAAATGCACCAGGAGAACCAACAATTTTGTAATTTTATGGAAAAGAATTCTAATTTTGTATACTCCATTTCTAGGAATAAATGAATGATCCGGTATCTCTTACTAATTGAGCATGGAACACCATATAGTAATTATAACTATAGTAATAAGTTACTACCTTGGAATCTCACCCATTTTGGATATGTATAAAACCTCTCACATTAATCAAGGCCATCAAAATCTAAATTTTTCTAAGATCTAAGGAGCAATTTACTCAAGATGATATGATCATAGAATCTAGTTCTAACTTGCCATATCAATAAAAGAAATATAATATGTGCATGGAAGTCAAGTATGAACATGTTGAATTTTTTGTATAGTTTTGATAAAGTTGGATAAAGTTTGAAAACATTGTAATATTTCATGCAATAATGCAATGATGAGCTAAGTGGTAGTGATATGCAAATACATTATAAGAAGCTAGTTGTCATGTTTTTTTATTGTATTTATGATATAAAATGAAATGAAATACAATATAAATGTAATGTAAAAGGTGAGGTGTTTGGGTTGGCAATTTTTAATAACTACCTTCCCTTAAGTTTAGATATACCTCCTCCTTCATTTGAGTAGGTATGCAGTGCATTGTACACACATAGGAGATACTATACATACCAATGAGAATACATTAGGTACATTACACACATGATAGCTTCTACATAGAGGAAAGATATTGTATATGTTGTAGATAGTATGCTGATGGGAGAAGTTGTACATAGTATATCCATACAGGCTCATATGTAATGTAATATTTGGTTCATATCAATTCATAATTTAGTCATTTTTTAGTGTGTATTATTTGTATGTGATCATAATAATTGTTACTATAGTAGATATAAGTTCCATATCATTTTCTATTATATTCTAGTTTCCATAATCTATTCATACATGGTCATCTATGCTAGTGTTAGGCCACCTGAGGTAAGCTTGGAATATCTGGCCTAAAGATAAGCTATATTAGGTATTGTGCCAATTTGTTAAAGGTGTTGTTCCAAGCTATCAGAGGTGTCATGCCAACCCATTTGGACCTCAAACTAGATTGTCCTACTTGGTGTTATATAGGATCATTGGAGAGGAGTCGATGGAGGCCATCTAGGTTACATATTGTAGAGTTGTTGAGAAATTAAACTAACATTTCTAATTATTCCTCTAAGTATGTAATACCACTATTATGCTATATTTAGAATCATTGTTATTTGAAGTTCAAACCAATACCACATGGAGCTTGGATAATAGATAACTTTCCACAAGGACGTGGGAGATGTGGATGAAGAAGAGTGAGAGACTAGCTAATACAACAAAGTTTGCATATCACACAATAGAAAGAATGAGAATATGGATGTGTTGATCATGAGGATTACATGCATGTTGGTGATAAATATTTCCATTAAGGTAAAATATTGACAAATTTAACTGATGAGGAGATACAAGTGCCAAAAGTTGAACGTGTTTGGATCCCTCAAGAGGAGGGAAGTTCAAATGAGGAACACAAAAGGTAGAAAATATTGTTTTTAATAATGGATAAGAAATTGCAAGTGGAGATACATCATACAAATAAGATTTAGGGTGATAACATTCATGCAAATGATGAAGAAAGCATCAATATAGATCATGCATAAGATGAGATAGAACTAGTGATGCTAGTACAAGGGTAGGTGAGAGTGTCAATAAGTACAAAGGATGTGAATCAAGCATAAGAGAAACCAAAAAAGAGTATGCTTAGGAAACCATATCTAATTCTCATATATTTACAAAGGAGATTATAAAGTGTGGGTGCACAAGCTAACATCCAAAGGTTATTTGTTGAAGACTTATTGTCAAACAAATATTCATTCAGTGAAAACAAACAACCACCTATGAAAAAAATTATTGTAGTAATAGGTAAACTAAAGTGCCCAAAGTTCATGGGATATGGAATAAAAGATCTACAATTCCATGTCAAAATGTATGAGATGATATGAAAGGAAAATGGTGTAACTAATGAAGACACACTGCTAAGATTTATCTTAGGAACATGATTGGCATTTAAAAAAAGAACCCTTCATGGATTGGAATGTGTTAAAGGTTCAATTTAATAACACATTAATATTACTTCATGATGATAGTGAGATTATTAATACAATTTATTCAATGAATTAGAAAAAATATAAAAAATATTCAAATCATATAATCATTGTTTGAAGGAATCCATTGATAAGATAGAGGTAAATCTATGTGATGGTTTCTAGATGGGCTATTGCAGTGATACAATAAGAAGATGAAGGTGGTTTTGTTGACTACCTATCAAGAATATTTCAACAAAGCATTAAATCTAAAAAGCAAAATTAAGATGATAGCATTCAATGGAGGAAGTATTCATCATGATCAAGATGACAATTGTAATAGTGATCATGATGACTTGAATGCAACAATCTAGGCCATACGAAAGGACATGGATCATATGATTAACAACATGAAGGAAAAAAGAATGAGAAAAATGACATTTGGTATTCCGATTGTAAACAAAAAAGACACAATAATGTCACTTGTCTAAATAAAGCATTTCGCAACGTTTATGAAGTTGTGGGACATGCTATTGTAGACTATCTATTTAACTTAAAAATTGCAAGACACCAAATGTTGATAGTGTAAAAAAAGTTCAAGCACAACAAGTTAAGCACTTTAAAGAGAGGACAAGAAATGGTAAGTGATGGATATCAAAACAACCACCAAAGGAGAAGACAACCATAAAAAGGAAATATATCTTCAAGAGGGGAGAATTAATTAAAATATGATTTTAATGAGAGACCTAACTTTAGACACAATTGTTAGAATACCCTATAGGAGGGGGTAATAGGAACAATGTTGTAATGATGTACAGATGGTGTAGATAAAAGAACCACAAGGAGAAAAATTTCTAAAGAAGACAACTATGAGCAACTCGTAAAATGCCAATTTTATTGACATTATGAAGCCTCCACAAGATCATAAATAGAAGGAGAAACACATGCTAACTATAACTCAGGCATAAATGAAGAAAATGGAGTAGTATCCAAATATTTCCAAGAAGGAGAGATGGTAAGAACTGTCTTCATCTTCAAGAAGAAATAAGAAAGGTCAATCAAGAGAGATTTTTATAGGAGAAGTTGAAGGAATTTTTCATGATTGAACAAGATAAGATCTTGACACACT
Source organism: Wollemia nobilis (assembly GCA_028583015.1). Taxonomy (NCBI): domain Eukaryota; kingdom Viridiplantae; phylum Streptophyta; class Pinopsida; order Araucariales; family Araucariaceae; genus Wollemia; species Wollemia nobilis. The sequence goes on from JAQPPZ010016361.1 coordinate 3,970,527, forward strand.
AGCTAGCTATGCAAGTTTTGAATATAAGTGTTGAAGTAAAAGTATCCAACTTACTATGCATAGTAGCTGTATACAATATAGGAGAGATGGTACAAACAAGAGTGGAGGAGCCACAACAATAACTTTATATAATAAAAATATAGAGAGATTAGTACATTGACTCGACAATATTGATGATAGATGCCAGGAAGATACCAATACTAATCTACATGGGTTTGTTGAACCATAAGTTAACAAGTGATCATGGATGGAGGTTCAAGTATGAAAGTATTACCTAAGAATATGTGGAAATATCGGGGGCACCATTTTTATGGTCTACCAATTTTTAGTTATAATATGTAGATCAATATGGAATAAATATGATAAGAGTATTGGTTGCACAAAAATTGAATATTATTGATCAAATGTTCATCATTGAATTTGTGGTAATTATTATGCAAAAACCAGCCTATGTTGTGTTTTTTGGGTGTGATTCGCTATGTATGATGAAATTGAACCACAAGTGGGAGAAGTATCGCTTGATATTTAAGATCATCACATATACATTATCAATATAAATAATCAATCCATAAGTGGGGTATTGGCAACATCCAATAAATTTTGAAAGTTCATCATTGAAGGAGGGAAATCATGCAAACAAATGTGAACTAAATGGAGTGTTGGAGTTGGAAGGGTGCATGAAATATGAGGAGCAATTAGATAATGGAATTATACATTGGCATATGGAATACTATGAAATATGAGGAGCAATTAGATAATGGAATTATACATTGGCATATGGAATACTATGAATTTTTCCAACCAACCCAGATGGATATCAATGCAAAGAAAGAGATCCAAGATAAACCATCATAGAGTGTGTACAAGATTGGTGAATGTAGTATAAATACCAAGCCTACAACTAAAGTTGAAGAAGAAAAGTTGACCTTTCCATGGAATTTTATAGAGTACAATGTTGATAATGCACATATTGATAAGATTTAATACACCCTTTCAATGTGGAAAAAGTGATGATAAAACCTGACACCATAAAGTATGATGGGCCAAATATGGTGCAAATAAATCTCAATTGAAGAGATAAATAAAAGCTGATTTATTATGAGGATGAGGACCTAGTTTTGAAAGAAATAGCTTTTAAAATAGTTATGTAGTATAAGGAGGTATTTGTATATACTTATAAGGATTTGCAAGGGCTCCCACCTAAGTTATATGTGCATTGGATTTTTTTTGTTCTTAATGCACAACTAGTGAGAAGGCCATGCAAAATGAACCCAAAGTATGTGGCCTTAGTCAATGCAAAAAATAAAAATATGGATGTGAGGATCATTTTCAAGGTGATGGTGAGTGAGTGCATGCAATTTATTGTGATCAATATAAAAAATGAGAGCAATCAAATCCATATCTATGTTTAATTTTTAAGTTTGAACACAGTGACCGTTAAGGATCCCTTCCCTATACCATTTACTGATTTGATCTTGTAAGAGGTAGTAGGACACGAGATATATTCATTTTTGGATGGATTCTTGGGCTATAATCAAATAAATATTTTCAAGGAGGATATAATGAAGACCACTTTTATAGTTTAGAATGAAATTTATGCATATAACTAGATGTATTTTGATTTATGCAATACCTCTACCATATTTCAAAGAATAATTTTGCATATTTATGACTAGTTGTCAATGGACAAGTTCAAATTGTTCCTGTATGATTTGTTGTTATACAAAAGGAAGGACAAACATTTGAAGGAATTAGAATATTGTAGCAAATAAGTATAAATTATTAACTATATTTGAACCCAAAGAAGTGCAACCTACTAATACTAGATGGGAAGCTACTTAGACATATCGTGTGTAAAGAGGGTTTGAAGACCAATCCTGACAAGATACAAGTAATTATGAGCATGGAAGAGCCATATGATGTGAGTTTGTTAAAGTCATTTTTGCATCATTTCAGGTACTATAGGTGCTTCATCAAAAATATTGCATAAGTTCCATACCCTTTTTATGTATTGAAGTGCAAGAATGTTTCTTTTAGATGGACGGAGGAGCACCAAAATACCTTTGAGGAGATAAAGGAAAAGTTGGTTTGTGCACCCATTCTAGTGTTTGTAGATTGGGAGGAGTTTCATTTTCATGTTGATATCCAATTTTGAAATTGTATGCAAGTTGGCCAAGGAGGAACAAGATGGATTGGACTAACCCATATATTTTTCTAGTTAATTATTGTCCCATGTAGAGAAAAAATATAGCACTATATAATAAGAAGCCTTGGGAATTGCATATGTGGTTTAGAAGTTCAAACACTATCTGCTTACCAACCCCTTTGCTTTCTATGTGGATAATCAAGTATTGGTGTATTTTATCAACAAAAGAACTATACACAAATGAGTTAGTAGGTGGCTCATCATGCTACAAGAATTCATGTTTTCAGTAGTAATCAAACCAAGAAAGAAGCACATCATAAAAAATCAATTGTTGACAATTTGCTTGAGAGAGCTTGTCGAGGGAGGAATTTTGGATGAATTTTTGGACACTCATCTATTTTTAATTACTACGCTATTATCATGATACAAGTAAGTGGGTGAAGACTTGTTCAAAAGTGAGCTACCCAAGGAGTTGACCATAGCAGAGAAGATCCTTGTAAAATTAGCATCTTTTAAATGATAGTTGGTTTATTATATAAGATCAAACATGATAAAGTATTATCAAGGTGCGTAGTGGATGAAGAAGCAAATACAATATTGAAGGAATCTCATGAGGGGTTGACAAGAGGGCATATGGGGCTAGACGTGATCACAAGAAAGGTGCTTCTAGTAGGACTATGGTGGAAAATCCTCTATCGCAATGCAAAGGAGTTTGTAACTACTTTCAATACATGCTAGAGAGCTAATAATCCATTGAGGATGGACTTCAAGTCATTACACCTATTACATCCATAAGATTTGTTTAAAATATGGGGTCTAGATTTAATGGGGTCATTGAAAACTAATATATGAAGATGTAGATACATTGTGGTAGCTATCAAATATTTGATAAAGTGGGTCAATATAAGGGTATTGCTTTACAATTCTATAGAGAGCATTGTACACTTCTTGTATGAGTAGGTGATTACAATATTCGATGTACCTCTTCAATTGCTAAGTGATTACAAAGGAAAATTCATCAAAATTTTATTCAAAAGATAACCATATAGTTTAAGATCTTATATTCATTGTTTAGTCTATATTATCCTAGAGCAAATCAGCAAGCAGAAGCCATGAATAAGGTCTTGATATTAATAATGTATAATACGTGGTATTGGTCATGTTGATTGGGAGGAAATATTACCATTGATCCTATGGGTGTATAAGACTATGTTTAAGCAAAAAATGAACCACGCTCTATTCTAGTTGATATATGGTCAAGAAGTAGTCATGTCGAAAGAGTTTTGGTACCTAGTTTGAGAGTGGTGGTACAAAACCATCTTGGTGACTAGGAGATCCTAGAGGAGAGGTTATTAATACTCATCAATTTGGATGAAAAAATAGTGATGGCACAATGGGCCATGAAGGTTACCCAACATCGTAGAAATTTATGGCATGACAAGCAACTAAAGAAGATGGATTTGGAGGCAGGTGACTTAGTCTTGAAATACAATGAAAAGAGATATCAAGCCAAGAAAACTAAAGACTTTATGTCTTAGACATTTTCCAGTTGAGGAATGAATGGCCAATGGTGTAGTAATATTGAAGAAAATAGATGGTATATTGTGTCCTGAGATAGTTAATTGTTCAAAGTTGAAACCATATCAGATGTGAGCACATGTCAACATGGAAAATTTTAAACTGATAAATGAAGAAAAAAATTTAGGTAGGATGATAGTGGCACCTAGTCAATATTTGATATCCTTCCAAGGAATATTGATTCAAGCGGTTGGGGAGTCAAGTTGTACCAAGAAGGAATATGGTACAACAAATGATAATGACTCAAAAAATGAACTTGTGGAATAGCTAACATGGTTGTACGAGGAGGAGAACATAAGTAGGTAGGAAGTATATATTCAACTTGTGATTAAACAATAGGAATTGTAGTCTTGATATACAAAGCATAGATAAATTTGAATGCATGTAGAATTTTTAGATATAGAAGAAGGACTGAGATCACTAAATGTAGAGAACATATAGCAAATGGTGGCATTGTATGTTGTACAAAGAGAACCATTAGAATAGGAAACTCAAATTGGGGTAGAGACTATAATAGAATGAGTTTTCTTATAGCTATTGATTATGCACAACAAGTAATATGAGAAGAAACACAAGTCACATGAGCAAAGTGAAGAGATGAATAATCATATTACAAAATTAAAAAGACAACATGCACAATATTTGTTAAGGATGCGATAAGATATTTAAGTAATTTTCCAAAAATAGGACAAGTCTAGATGAGACTCTTGGAGGTGTGCAACAAACAATTGTTAGAAGTTGCTAATGGTTGTGCATAAAAGTTAAGTTTCTCAAAATAAACTACCAATCTAGTGAACTAATCTGCAACAAGTGAAGTGGAGTGAAAATAGATCCATGAAGCACTATTGCCAAGAAAAGGAGTTGGAAACTTAAGATGTTATTCTAGCAATGTATCCTTCATGAGCTCAAGCAATGGTGAAGAGGATTGGAGCGGTGATAGTTTAGGATTGGAACTCAAAAGAAGAGTGAGGGAAACACCAAGGATACAAGTTATCCATCTTGTAGGCAATGAGAACATGTAGTAGCAAATACCTTCTAGGTAGGTAGGTAGATCAATTGGAGAAGTCATGATCCACTAATATTGAATGGTTTCTTGGGAAATCAAAGTGGTTTGTAAAGGCTACAAAATAACCCTAGGCATGTTTCAAATTAGGCAATTCAAATAGTCTAGGAGGGCCATTAGAACCCCTAGATATTTTGGATCATTTAGTTCAAGGGGAGAGGTCATATGACCTCTTTCCTAATAATTTAGGAGGAATATTTTCTCTCAAATTACCCCTAGTCCATACAACTAGTAGGGTGGATTATTTGGGACACCCCTTAGCCATTTGGGAGTTGACCAGAGGATCTACATATTCCTTAGACTATTAGACCTAAGGGCTAGGTTGTTTAGATCTACCTAAGAGGAAGGAATTGGAGACAAAGTATTCAAAGAGCCAATTCAATTAGCACCAATGGTAGTGCTATTCAATAGAGATGAAACTAAAGTAAGAGAGGCTAGGTTATCTACAGAAAATGCTATGGAATTATTAGTTGAGTGGTAGAATGAAATTAAACCAAATCCTAAAAGACCATTTTAAAGGAGCCAATGGTGAAGGTAGTCGAGAGTTGGTGGTGGCCAGTTTAGCCACCTAGGCCATCTAGAGAATATTGTTAGACCAATATGGTAACCAAGTAGACATCTAAGAAGATGAACCATAAAGATAGTCAAGTGGGTCATTTGGCCATATGGGCCATCTAGGAAGGGCAAAGGCAAATTTGAAAAATGACCATATAGAAAATAAAGTGCAAGTTGGACATATGCAAGGTCACAAATATAAAATATAAAAGACAAAAAAGTATGGCCTCGAATTACATGCAATGTAGTTAAATGTGGTGAGATGGTAGTTAAGGAGCAATTGCTACATGCAAGACAATTGTCCCCCTACCACTTCCATATTATAAATAATCATTAGGAGTTTTCCATAATGTATTCTAATGTACATCACTAGAGATAAGTCAAAGGGAGCAAGGGCTAGGTGTTGCAAGAAGAAAAAGTTGAATGTCATATGGATGAGAGAAATCTAGGTAGATACCATTGTGTAGAAGAAGCAGTAGACCATAGTTGTAATGCAAAAGAAGAATACAATACGGAAGGAAAAATTTTCATTGTAGAAGGATATGGAAAAATTTGTATTGTATAAGGAAATGGTCAAGTAGAAGACTGATGCTACCAAGACATGCAAGAGAAGATTTATGTAAAAATCCTTAATTATTGACAAATAATTATTTTCTTTTGCAATAATAAAATTTGCAACAAAGGGTTGGTGTTGTAGAAGATGGAAGAAGATAAAAGAACTAGATTTTGCACAAGAAAGAGCATAAAGATGCTACAAATAAAAAAATTCAAGTTTTATGGACCATATGGACTATACATATTACTAATAAAAGAGAAAATTTAAGATTGGTAGAAATTGTATGGGTCATATAAGGAGTTGTAGACATTATTGTGTGGATGCAGAAAGACTACAGAGTCATCCAAATTCTAGTCATTAAGGATAGAGCCATTTGAGACCAAACCATCTATAATCGATCCATCTAAGGTTAGGTTATTTTAGGCCAGGTTGTCTAGAAATAGGACATTCAAGACCATACAATCTGGAGATAGGTTGTTAGGAGCTGAGGCATATGGATAGTCAGATTCATAAAATAAAGTGTGAGTATAGGCACAAAGAAAAAATTAAAGAAGCATGTCAAGTGAAGATCAAGAAGAAGATAAGTCATTAGGGAGATAATTGAAGTAGTTGGAGATAATTGCTATTAAAAGTTGGCAAAATTCAAAGCCAAGGATATTGACTATAGGTGGAATGCATAGGAGGTCATTAATATAAAAGTAAATTGATCGAGAAGAATTATATAAAATACTTTCATCTGAGGATGTGTTGCAGGAAAGACCTTGCATCCATGGAGGAAGTATCAAAGTTGGCTTTGAGAGAAGCCTAGTTGACCGCATGCATGGTAGAGGAAGAGAGCATGGAATGAAAACTATATGAAGGAGAATACAACAACATAGAGTGGATTCAAGGTCCAAGTCACAAACTGATACCCTTTACGAACAACAAGGACATGGCAAGGAGCCAACAACTTAACCTCAATAAAAAAATAAGGGGAAATATTAGATGCAGATCCCCTTGGAAGAGATTACCTAGAGAACACCAACAAGAGAATTTTGTAGAACATAATGGCTAGAGCATGTAAAGGATTATCCACTAAAAAACATATTTTATATTACAACTGTGTAGTTTATCTTGTAGATCCTTAGATTTAACAAATAATTTTCAAGTCGTACCTACTAGAAATGTTGTAAATATATGATGCTAAGTGAAATCGGGGTAGAATCATGTTTGGTAACAAGTATGGGTGCCATTCTCTCCAAACAAATTTTAGAGAGTATATGGTTTACCAATTTCTATAAGACTAGTGAAAAATGAGGGAGTGGAGCCCTACTAGTTATAATTTTAATTGACAATATTACCAATCTCAGTTTGCAAAAAGTGGCAAAGCTGACAACACATGGTAGTCGTGGACTGAAGATTCAAAAACTCAAGTCAGATGAGTTGTGGTGTACAATAAATGTGATAATGTCTAGATTGCCTAACAAATAGAGATCCTTGAAGATGCCTACTTGGCTCATACCATACATGGAGGGAATCATGGTTGGAGAACAATACAATTGGGCTACTTTTTTATCAAATCATATTCTAAATTTTTTGATGTGGTATACAAAAAAAATAACGGATTTCCATGCCATTGCTTTGATTCTAGATGCAACGTTGCATAAGAAGATTCAATTTCCAAGACTTAATCCTCCTCATACTATTCCAAAAAGTGCATTACCATTTTTCATTAGGTGCATGTTGTCCCATTGATGAAAGTTGAAACCCTAGGAAGGGTAGAGTCAAAGAAGAAGAGTGCATAAAAGAAGAGGAAAGCATAAGAGGATTCAAGAGATGAGAAGAACAAGATGGATGTTATGTCTGAAGAAAGTGAAGAGTCTAATGGAGTGAGCAACTATCAAGTGTCAAAGAACCAATCAAGAAAGATAAGTGGAGGCAGTTGGCGCAATAGTGACAATAGATGAAAATACAACTGTAGCAACAATCACAATCTTGATAGCAACAACAATCACGCAACCAAGGTGCTAAAGTGTTTTCTTCAATACCATAATAGCATACCATAGAGAGGATAGTTGGTGGTAGTTTTTAGAGAGTGATGGTACGTCAACAAACTTAATTGCATGGATTATCAAAGAATGCAGGCAAGTGGAAACTTCAACACAACTGACAAGCCAAACTATTTGAGGATGCATTGCAGGTGCCATTACAAGTACTAAAGGAGTGACTTCGAGTGAGGTTGCCATTGGTGGATAAAAACCAACAACATATATACCTATTAACAAAATATTCAATGTTTAGGAGTAGTTCAATAGTTTTAAATAACTGCACAACAAGCATATGAGACACTTGTAATTGTAAATATAAATGATAATGTTCAAACTCTAGTGCATGTGGTGGAAGCATTGCCACCATTGGATGAAGCATTAAATGGAGGAGACTTTGTGGGTGATGTTTCAATGCATGTGGGAAAATTTAGATACATCAAAGAGCTATGCCACAACATAGCTAAGGTAGTATGCAAATAATATGGACAAATGTGGATCACCTTTGTTGGATGAGGGACCACCAATAAAATTGACATCTACAACTATACAGAACATGAGACCAATTTTATCTATGTCAAAGGAGAAAAAGAAAAAAGGGAAACAACCTACATCAAAATATTGTTTATAATATAAGGGCCAAAGTAGTCAACCATCAAAAGAACTTGATCAAGGCAATGAGATAGTGGACATGGTCGAGAAGAATGCTTATGCAAAAGGAGGAAGTGTGCTAGAGATTCAAGAGCACAAAGTAGACAAACAAAAGATCAATTAAAATGTCATTATGGGGAGGATGATGAAGAGACAACCACCAAGGATGATACACACATAGAGATAGAATATGGAGGAACAAATAAATATTTCATTATAGAAGTGCTAAATTTGAGACCTCCAGTCCATGGCAAAACAATCAATGAGTAGGTTGATACATTATTCGAGAATGTGATCAAGTTGTTCGATAGGATCTAGAGCAAGTTTCAATTAGAATATGTTAGGGACTTGTGAGTGTGGAAAATAAGGATGGAAATAAATTTGGGCTCAAGATGATGGGGCATGAAAAAGTATAGAGAGATGAATCTAGAAATAGTGGTATCCATTTGATATCAGAAGTCAAAAATCTACTAGAAGGAACTCCAATTTTGTATCAATACCCACATTAGATATATATTGATGAAGGAAACCTGGTGCCTTATCAAAAATTTCTAGATGTCAATAATGTGAAGTTGGCACCTAAGTTGGTGAAGTCGTATGCAAGAATGAATTTCTTGGCATACTTGATTCAGTGGTTAGCAACAAGGTTAGAGATATTTTAGCAGATGGTTTGTAGCCTAAAATTGAAGAAGAAAGTGTAGGCTAACCAAATGCAAATGGTGGAAGGACAAATTCGACAAGTGTAGTAGGATGCCAAAGCAGAACTAGTAGAGTTGAGGAAAGAGATGGAGAATATGAGGTTTACACATGAACAATAGGATTAGTTGATAAGATAGTTGAAATCCAAGTGTGTGGTGAGGGAGCAAACTCTAAAAGCAAATATGAAAGAGAATGCTCACCAATATAAACTGATTGTTGAATGTGATTAGCAACCATGTTAGAGGATATTACATTATTTAGGTACATGTCAATGTACCACCATGGGTACATTGTTAGATTAGGAGTATATCTTAGGTTACTTGAGAAAGAAGTAATAAATACACAAGTGTCAATGTGCAATTATGTAAATGTACAAGGAGTCCACTTGTACATAAGTCATAGGAAAGGTAGTTAGGAAGAGTAAGGGCCAAGTGACTTATCTTCTTATATATAGATCCTCTAGTGAATAAGTGTGTGTGTGTGAAGCAAAAGTGCGATTACTATAGAGTAGTAAGTAGGTACAATGTAGTTTTCATTAGAGTTTTGGAGTGTTCCTTTCCTCCATTACATTGCATTGTACTATTTTTGTAACTTTCCATTAATAGCATATTTCAGTCTTATTGCAAAATTCCATTATCTTAATATTTTGCATATTTTACATCTTGTGATTGCTTTCCCCCATATCATACATTATCAAAATATAACAATGGTATCAGAGCTACAGTAGATCAGATAAGAATAGGGAGAGCCACAAGAGAGATTGAGAGGAGAGAAGCAAATCTTAGCTTCAAAATTTTTGAGATTGCATTTGGCTAGAGTCTTTCCATAAAGTTGTAGGAAAATGCATGAATACTAGGACTCAGCATTCATTCCACTAGATTGAGAAATCAACTAGTGAAGATTTTTCACTTGGAATTTCTTCCATTACATTACTAATTCTTTGTTGCAAGAAAAATGAGATCGAAGAAAGTTGGGAAGATTCCTACAAAGAGCTAGGAAGAATATCATCTTTAGAATCAATCCAACACCAAAAGAAACAAACAGAAGAAGAGGAGATTCCAAGAACTTTAGGGAAGTCTTGTTGCAAAATTGCACATTGCAAAAGAATAAAATGCCATAGTAGACTTATTGTTGATCCCAGAGAGTCCAGAAGAAGATAAGAGATTGGTGATCTTCATAAAATACTACAGATAGCAGATTGAAGAAATCAACCTGAAAAAGTTGAGGAGGCCCATAGAAGGTCCCATTAAATAACTCCCAATTCTGGAAGATTGAAGGTTGGTGATCTCCATTGAAGCTTGCAAATTGTAAAAGAGAAGGACTAGCAAGGTCTTATTCTAGATTCCAAAAGCAACAGATTCTATATATTCGAGAGATCTCATTGCCAACACTTATGCAGGAGAAGGTTGAAGTAAATGTCTCATTAAGAAGACCAAAGAAGCTATGAGACTGAAGATCTTGGAGAAGTCTTAAGGAAAAACAAGGAGAAGACTTGGAGAGCCTTATTGTAGAGTTCGAAGAAACCATTAAAAGAAGTTCCTAGAAGAACTCATTGGAGAAATTCACTACCAAAGAGAAGATCCTAATAATGAAGGAATTGGGACAATTTTCACCATCCAAAAACAAGCCCAAAGAAGTAGGATTTGACAAATTTTTCAAATTTCAAAGGAGACAAGTGAAGACCTCAAGACTTTTAGATTCTTGAGAAGAAGAAAATTAGTGCAAATATTAATCTCTCTAGCATATTGGTAATATTATTATTAGCTTGGATTCATTGTTACCAAATTATCCAAGAGAAGGAGTTAGATACTAGTGTTGTATAATAAGAAAGGAAACAATACATTGCTCTCAAAGAGTAGAGCAAGTAGCGACCATATCTAAGAAGCAAAGGAAAAGCTACAAATCAATCTACATTAGTCCTCAAGCTATACAACAAGGAGTCATAATATCAAAGGAGGAACTAACATCAAAAGGAGACAAGGAACTATCTAAACTTTGCTGCAATATAAATTTTCTTATTTATATTACATTGGCACACCATATCCTCCAAAAAAATGATAGAATATAAAATGTCTCAATACATTAAGACAATAAGTATTCTACATCTACTATAATCAAATCATCAAAGGTAGAAGGTGCAAACTTCGGATAGAGAAGGCGAGCGAATCTAGGGCTCAAGTTATAGGTATCTAGAAACATCATTCCAATTGCCAAATCAAGAACCCACGAATGATATTAACCTCATAGAAAGCCTTGCACCCATAACATATCTATTGCATAGCAAGGAGAACAACAAGTTGAAGGCTATGGATTATTACCTCAATCAGGAATAAAATTGTTAGCTTGAAAGAGAGCTATCGAAGCACCTAGGAGCATCAATTAAGTGAAGACATCTCATCTGCCAAGAGGGAAATGTTGGATTCATAGTTGGAGCCAGCCTTGAAGAAATCATTGTTGAAAATTGCAAGCTAGCACTCACTGGCAAGAAGGAGGAAAGCGTTAGAGAAAATATTGAACAACTTGCATCCGCTAGATAAGATATAAGGTTAAAGAGAATGTTGAAAATAGTCTCACATGAAAGTGCCACTTAGCATGTAGAGGAGAAGCGTTACACTTTTCATTAACAATCACGTAGGATCCCAGTGAAGGAATAACAATCACCTTGGAAATTGAATAGAAGAACAATCATTTGGTGCCCAACAAGGAGTAATGCCCACCTTGGAGCATTAAAATGAGCACAACAAGGAAGTAACGTCTTAAGCATTGTAACGTTGAAAGCAAAGACCAACATTACATCTTGAGCATTAAAAAATAGGGTGTAACCTCTACAATACAACTGCCACATGTTTGAAGAATCAATAATAAAGTATAACGCCTCAAAGCACTCCACGTAGGTGAAAGACACTCATACAAAAGAGCACGAATATTGAAGGAGGAGCATGTGGTTTCTACAACAAAGGTCTTTAGCACAATAAGGTCAAAGCAACGAAATAAAGAGCATTGAATGCTCATCTTCACACAACGAATAGATACATTGAGGAGGAGTAAAGACTCAAGCAACATAGTTTGCTCAAAGATACATAGAGATACATCAAGGAGAAGTGAAGTCTCATGCTACGCGGTGTACTGCATTGCTAAGGTAAATTCAGTATTAGATTTGCTTGCTTTAATTAAAGTGACATTGGAGTTATGAGGTGATATAATCAAATTTACTATTGCATTGGAATAATAAGCATTAACCAAGCATTAGTAAGTTATAAAGCAAGTCCATTTCAAGGCATTATAATTGAAATACAATATCTGATTTGTAAATTACCAAGTAGGAGATATAAGGCTGTCAACCTTGGTAATCTCAAATATCAATTTGCAAATACTATTATCATTATTTTTTAACATTTCAAAAGTAGGGAGTTATAAGGCTTACTACACCAAAATATAGATAATTGGAATTTAGAAAATTAAATTATTGAATAGAGAAGCAAATATATTGCTTACATATAGAGTTGAAATTAATTGGTAACACTTGTCTCATACTCATACTAAGGAGACAAAAATAAATCCAACTATAAGAAATCCATTAGAGCATACTTCATTAGGAGAGATAAGGTAAAATTAAAGGTTGATTATTATTCTCAAAACATTACAAAATCAACTCAAAAGGTGAACTAATTATTGTTGAGCTTATTATCAAATCCTATAGCATATTCTAAATCACTAGGGAGTTATAAGGTAGCCTACAAGTGCCACCATGACTACAAACAAATTCATCCTTACAAAATCTCAATTACTTAAGGGTCCAAATTACTTCTCATGGAAAAACAAAGTGAGGGCTATTTTGATATTTGAAAAACTTTGGAAAATTGTCAAAGGAACAAAAACTAAACCAACTTCAGAAGATACAAAGATTCAGAGGTTCGAAGAAAGTGATGCTAAGGTATTAATGATAATAAATTTTGTCATCACAGATGAAATACAAGATTACATTAGTTCAGAAGGATTATCTACAGAAACCTTAGAGAAAATATTTGAAGGGAAAAATAAAACCACTATCTTAAATCTTCAAACTCAATTACATTCCTTGAAAATGAACAGTGGAGAAAATATAGAACTATTCCTAAGGAAGGTAGCAAACATTAAGGGAAAATTATTAACCTTAGGAGAAAAGGTTGAAGATAAATTTCTTGTTCAAGTAACTATGAGAGCACTTCCAAATAGCTACAAGTATCTAGTTACATATTTATAGGTTCTAAGTAAAGATACATCATTTGATGAGCTAATCAAAATTCTTCAAGAATATGAGGTAGAAAGCATAGTGAAATATAAAATGACTAACATTGCATTGGTTTCAAAAGATACTCCACATGGAAATATGACCTCATATTCAAAAGGACGAAGACAAGGAAATAACATATATTGTCAAATATGCAGGAGAAAATATCATAGCACTAATTACTACAAATTAAATATGAGACACCATAATCAAGGAAATAAGATGAACTATGGAAGCCAACCAAATACCAACCAAGGACATATCAAAATAATTCACATCAACAATAGTTTCAATGACAAAATATTTATCCACAATTGGAATATCATAGAAATAAGGATCCTTATCCCAATAAAAATGATTATTTTGATCTGCTCAAAGATAGGCAATACACTGATCTGCTCAGGTAGGCAATCCACTGATCTGCTTAGCTAATGCTTAGGTAGGAAATCCACTGATCTACTCAGCAAGGCAATCCTAATCTGCTCAGGTAGGAAATCCACTGATCTACTTCAACAAGCTCACCAAGAACTTGCCCAAATCTGCTCTAGCAAGCTCACTAAGAACTTGCTCAAAATTGCTTCAACAAGCTCACCAAGAACTTGTTCAAAACTGCTTCAACAAGCTCACCAAGAACTTGCCCAAATCTGCTCTAGCAAGCTCACTAAGAACTTACCCAAAATCTACTTCAGCAAGCTCACCAAGAACTTTCCCAAAACTGCTCTAGCAAGCTCACTAAGAACTTGCCCAAAATATTCTCAACAAGATCACCAAGAACTTGCTCAAAATCTGCTCAACAAGCTCACCAAGAACTTGCTCAAATATGCTCAACAAGCTCACTAAGAACTTGCTCAAAATCTGCTTAACAAGCTCACCAAGAACTTGCTCAAATATGCTCAACAATCTCACTAAGAACTTGCTCAAAATATGCTCAACAAGCTCATCCAGAACTTGCTCAAAAACTACTCAACAAGCTCACCAAGAACTTGCTCAAAAATCTGCTCAAATCTATCCCAAAAGCCTTCTTAAAGGCTCAACCAATCATGCTCAAGTAGAACTCAATCTCATCCACAAATCTATGAAGGCAAGGCTCAATGATGAACTTAATAATGAAAGGTAATGCACTCTACAATGGATGACAACAATGATCGAAAATGATCTCAACTCAAATCAATCTCAACTCAACTCAAGTCTTATAGAAGCATAAAGAGAATTGTTAGAGACTCAATATGTTCTAATCTCAAAGCTCAATCTCAACTCAAATCAGAATTATAGAATAGTTTGTTTCATGGAACTTGAACAATCACATCACTCAATCACTTGACTAGGCTCAATCAACTCAACTCAACCAATCACCATAAGGGACAACTCTTTCTCACAAAACCCTAGTCCAAGCATGTATCAACCAACTCAAATATTTCCAACAATGCTCAACCACAAATCTCACATAACAATGATACTCATGTTCTTTTCTAACTCAAGTTCTTTGCATAACCAATGGGCTTCAACAACCATGCTTATAAAACATGGTTTAAACACAACTCTCAAACCAGAAAACCTTGAAGCATTCAACCAACCACTTTCAAAAAGGAAACCACAATTAATCCTTTTCTCTCCAATGATATTTCATAAATCAACCACCATAAAAAAAATCAATGGAGAATATTGCTCATACCTTTTGATGCCTTATTGGATGTCCACTAAATCTGCCACACTCAACAAACTTCTTTTTCAACTTTTAACAAGGGTTAGAGATCATGATTAATATCACAACAATAATATCCAAATAACACCTTATCACTCCTACTCAATAAGATACAACATGTCCCCTCATGAAAGAATTAATCACCTTTTAAAAAGAACAAAACAACCTTCACTTTTGAAACCCTTAAAAAAAATAGAAATATCTCTTTCCATACACCTTATTTATCCCTCTACGTAATTTAATCAAATAACCCTCGAAATAAGCTTTCCAACGATATATAATATGATATACTTTTAAAATGAGAAACACCAAAAATATCTCTTTTTCTAAACATGAATCACAACCCTTATTCCTCCTAGGGCAACTTTAGAAAAAATAAAATATATTAAAAAATTATTAACTTGCCTCTGTCCTTGACGGGATTCGATCTCGTGACGTCTCCTTGCTCAGCGCCTTAACCATAGCCAACCTGTCGTTGGGCCACACGCCCTTATGTGTCAAAAGGGACATGAACAAAAACTTATATTATAAACTTCTGCATCCTTCGAAAAACTTAACAACGCTTCGAGCGCTTCAACAAAGCAAATAACCACGATAGGACTCGATCGCAGGACCTCCTACGTAACACACAGCGCATGAACCGCTAGGCCAAAGATGCCTATGCGTCTTATTAAACTATGCGAACGATTTTTTCTCTCTCTTTTCACAATTCGTTCCCCAATTGAAGGCATTCGAAAAATAAGCGTTGGGGGTCTTATAAAGTCTAAGCTTTTGTTGGCATATATAATATATATATATATATATATATATATATATATATATATATATATATATATATATATATATATATATATGCCTTTCCTCTTTCTTTAGATGTCGGCGCTATAAATTAATATAGCCTTTCCTCCTAATTTTAGTCGGCGCTAAAATTAATATATTTAATTTTAAAATATAAATTTTAATTTTAAATAATTTAAAATTTAAACTAAATATTTAAAAATAAATATCTCCATCACCGGGGCACCTTTTTCGACAAAACGAAAAGCCAATCTGAGTTTTAAGAAAAACCCATTTCAAATCTGCCATCCATAGTTTTAAATAAAACCTTTTATTTTACCTACCTTGGTTTTCACAAAAGCCCTGTATATATCCATGCTCTCCAAAATATCATAAATGCTTATTTATGAAATGTTTTGGCCACCAAAACTCAATGTGATCCATGTGACATCAATGATCAATGTGACATCAATGACAACATAAAATAACTCAAATTGCCAACAAGGACACCTACTCAGAGGATTGAAGAAATTAAGAATTGGAAGGTCCTACAAATGATCATAAAGTCAAAGCTCTTTCGACAAGGATAACATTATGAAGATACTAACTACTTGCTTGAATAGGTTACAAAAAACATAGGAGAGTACAAACTCCAAGATAAAGAGAAAGATTCATATTGAAGACTAAAGTCTTCAATACAAAAATAATGTAATACAGGGGGGTGTTATAGTATATTACATTATTTATGTACATGTTAATGTACCACCATGGGTACATTGTTAGATTAGGAGAATGTCTTAGATTACTTGAGGAAGAATTAATAAATGCACAAGTGTCAATGTGCAATGATGTAAATGTACAAGGAGTCCACTTGTACATAAGTCATACGAAAGGTAGTTAGGAATAGTAAGGGCCAAGTAACTTATCTTCTTATATATAGGCCCTGTAGTGAATAGAAGGTGTGTGTGTGTGTGAAGCAGAAGTGTGATTACTACATAGTAGTGAGTAGGTACAATGTAGTTTCCATTAGCATTTTGGAGTGTTTATTTTCTCCATTACATTGCAGTACTATTTTTATAACTTTCCATTAATAGCATATTTCAATCTTATTGTAGAATTCCATTATCTTAATTTTCTTCATATTTTACATCTTGTGATTGCTTTCCCCCATATCATACATTATTAAAATCTAGAAAACTAGTAGCAGCTACAAGGAAGGAATCCAAAGTAATGAAGAGGGAGGTTGAATTGAAGGCTACGATGGTAGAAGTCAAGCAAAAGACACATCATTATGGGTTCTATTGGTATCATTACCAAGCCTATGTGCATGAAAGTCAACTATGCACATGTTGAAGTTTTGATAAAGTTTGATAATGTTGTAATATTTAATTCAATAATGCCACAATGAGTTAAGTGGTAGTCGTGTAGATAATTCATAAGTAGTTAGTTGTCATGTAGTTAGGAGATGAAATGAAAGATAAATATAATGTAAAAGTTGAGTTGTTGGGGTTAGTAGTTGTCAATAACTACCTTACTTCAATTTTAAATAGACCCCCTCATTCATTTGAGTGGGTACATTGTACATTGTACATTGTACACACATGAGATATATTTTACATACCAAGGAGAGTACATTGGGTATACTATGTACATTATAGCTTTTGCATAAAGGATAGATATTGTATATGCTTTAGATAGTATGTTGATGGGAGAAACTGTGTGTAGTGTATTCATACAAGCTCATATGTAATGCAATATCTTGCTAATATCAATTCATCATTCACCCATTATTTTGTATTGTTTACATGTGTTCATATACATCGTTACTATAGTAGATAAAATTTCTAGACCATTTTCTATTTATTCTAATTGTTGTACTCTATTTGTACATGGTCATCTAGGCTAGTGTTAGGTCATCCCATGCAAGTTTGAACCGTCTAACCTAAAGGTAATCTGACTGAGGTGTTGTTCCAAACCATTTGAGGTGTTATGCCAAGTCGTTTGGACCTTAGACTAGGTTGTCTAACTTGGTGTTGTGCAAGACCATTGAAGAGGAGTTGATGTTGGGCATCTTGGATGCATCTTGTAGAATTGCTAAGCATTCAAACTATCATTCCTAATTGTTCCTCCAAGTGTGGAATACTACCTTCGTGCTATAGTGATTGGTTCTTGAGGAGCAAAATGCTTACCAATAAAGAGTGATTGGTCATAATAATGAAGTTCTAGCGGACTAGAGAGAAGCACTCCCAAACAAGAATGATTTGCTCCCTTCCTAGAGCAAATCGCTCATGGATAGTTAAAGAGGTAAAAGGTGATACACAACTCCCAATAAGGTTTTGAAAAAATGATATTTTGGCATGTAATGGCATCACCACACACTTTGGAAGCTTTTTAAATGATTTTAAAAGTATTGAAAGACATGTAACATTTGGAGACGCATCATTTTACTAAAGATGCCCTTGAATCTTTACTTTTACTAACCAACGGTAACTCGAGTGAAATCTTCTAATAAGAGCCATAGACTCCATTGTAAACATATTTAGCCCGTGAGAAAGCTAGACTACACTTTGTGAGACCCATAACGCTCTTGCTCCCAAAGATTAATGAGAAATTGATGAGACTTTTTGCTTTCCACCATTGTCACTACCCTCCAAGATTGTAGAATGTATGACAATTATAACATTGCCCTTTTGTCATCTTGTCATTCCTTGGTAATTTCATTTCATATGCATGGGATCTCATTGTTATTTGATTCCTCATGAGTTTATTGATCTCACACTCTCTTTGCTAGAGTCATGGTGGTTTCACTTTTAATGTTTTGCATTCTAAACATTCAATTTTACTTTGAATGCATTTTAATTTATGCACTTCAATTTTCCTCATTTAATTCCATGCAATTAGATTGCATTAGTTAAATTTTAGCAAGGGTGGTGGGGAGCCAACCTAATTCTAAAGGTTGAAAGGGGCACTATCCCTTACAAGATTGTTGAAGCAAAATATGCAAGATTGTGGGTACATAAAAAGTTAAACTTTCCTACTAATCAACAACTAAGGAAACCTTTATTGTAAAAGAAAAAAGACAGATTACTAAGCGCCCATAGATTGAAAGTCAAGTTTTGGACAAACAACAAAAACCTACTCGTATGGTGCTACTTCTCTTGTGCGACTATCTTGCTTACATCAATACCATTATTCTAGCTAACATTATCAATAAATTGTTTCATTTTATACTATAAGCCTCACTTATCTCTAAACTAGTTTCCCTAACACTAAAGTATCTCATAAACATGATGATTTTATCCTTGGAATATTTATTCCTTAAAGGAGAATTTCAAATTCTACTATTCTTATTAATGGGGATTTGTTCTTATGTGGTTTAATAAAAAAATTCCAAGGATCGTGCGACACTAATCAACTAAATCAATTGTATACCATAAATAATGACTTAATTAATGCCAAGTTTGATTATTGAAAGGAAAAGGAATATTATAATTTTTAAAACAATAAACCTTGATGTAAAATTTATAGTATAGCATCATAATAAAGTTGATCCAACTAATAACAACATTTGCAAAAAACAAAACACTTTGTATACCTATGGTATAGCACTTACATTCATGGGATGTTAAATAATAGTCCTATTATCATTTTTTAAGTCCAAATATACTCTTAACATCCCCTTCTAATACATCTTTATAATTAGAATAGCCACTTCTTTTCACTAAACATCAAGTATCCATTTTCTATATGATATTTCTCATATCCTTATTATTTATCTCCTTTCCACGTTGATACAAAATCTCATTTACACTAATAAAAAAAATTTGGAGCACTAAAAATTTAAAAGTATTAGCTCATTGATATTTCTTAGCATAAGATTAACTCATTTCAATAAAAGATACATATCTTACCCTAATTTCGAAAAAGAAGGATGTTGAATTGTTTGATTCTTTTAGACCCATAAGCCTATGTAATATGGCTTAGAAGATTATTTTCAAAGTGATGGCAAATAGATTAAGGCCATTATTAGACAAAATCATTTCAGAAGAGCAAGGAGGTTTTGTGAAAGGGAGACAAATTTTGGATTGGATCATAGTAGCTCATGAAGTTATACATTCATTAGCTTCAAGAAAATAGAAAGCTATGATCTTAAAACTTGATATGAGTAAGGCCTATGATAGGGTTAATTGGCATTTTCTTTTTGTAGTTTTAGATAAGTTTGGTATTGGGAAGAAATGGGTTAGATGGATTAAAGCTTGTATCTCCACAGTTTCTTATTTAGTGTTGGTCAATGGGTTAGTGACAGAATCTTTTAAAACCAAGAGAGGCCTTAGACAAGGAGATCCTATATCTCCTTATTTCTTCATTATTATGGCAGCAGTTTTGAGTAGGAACTTAAAGAAGGCTTACAAAGAGGGGTTTATAAGTGCCCTTAAGGTTAGTAATAACATCAATAACATCACTCATCAACAGTTTGTAGATGATACAACCCTTTTTGGAAGGGCAAGGATAAATGAGGCCAGAGCTTTGAATAACTTTTTAGAAGAGTACGAAAGAGCTACAGGGCAAAAAACATAATAGGACTAAATCCAAAATTTACTTTCTTAACACTTCTGCTAATATCAAAGCAAGAATTTGTAGGTTGCTTCAAATGGAGGAGGCAAATTTACCAACAACTTATCTAGGTATGTCTTTATTTGAGGGGAGAATGAGGATAAATTAATGGAATTCAATTATTAGTAAAGTTCAAAATAAACTTCTTGCTTGGAAAGGTAGTTGGTTATCATTAGCAGGAAGAGTGCAGTTAATTAAGTCAGTCTTACAAGCCATTCCAACATATTATATGTCATTGTATTCTATGCCAAAATCAGTTGAAAATTTTTTAATCTTTATTATGTGATCTTTTTTATGGTCAGGTTTACATGATAAAAGGAAATTTTCTTTGGTGAAATGGAGCAAATTGTGTGATGACAAAACTAGGGGAGGTCTTGGTTTAAGAGCTCTTATAGATGCAAACTTAGCTCTTAGGGAAAAAGTTATCTAGAGATTGTACAAAGAGAGTCAAAGACAATGGGCAAGAATTCTTCTAAGTATGTTGACCCCAATGACCCAAGTTTAATATTTACTGCATTCTCTCTTCCAAATGGTTATGCTCTTTGGAATGGTTTAAAAAAATATGTTGATCTTATGATTAAAGGTTTAAGATGGGTGGTGGGAACTGGAGAAAAAAATTCTATTTGGATGGATACTTGGTGTGATAAAAAACCACTCAATTTAGATCCAATTTTGAAACCTTGGATGAGATTGCTTCAAGACAAATACGGTGATAGGGTTTCAAACATTTTGTAAAAGGATCGAAAAGGAAGATACAAATGGAAAGAAATTTTTTTTACAAGTATACAAGACATTGATGCTAGGAGGCAATTGAGTAGAAAGATAACAACTATAATTATTCCGAGGGTGCCAAGGATAAATTGATTTAGGAGTTGAATAGCTCAGGAGAATACACAACAAGAAGTGGATATAATGTTCAACACCAACATAATAATAATATCACTACAATTTGGAGAGATATTTGGGATAGCCCAAGCATTCCTAAAGTCAAATGTTTGTTTGGCTAGTAGGTCATAGAAGAATTTTATCGTGGGATAACCTTATGAAAGGGGTTTTCATGGCCCCTCTAAATGTGTTTTCTGTAATAAGGAGTATTGGCCATCTCTTGGGACATTGCTCAATAGTCTGGAATCTATGGCAATGGATTCTTAATATGTTTGGTAAATGCATGGTGATGAATAGAAGAATTGAAGATTGGTTAAAGCAATGGCAGAGCACTTATAAAAGTGAGGCTTTAAAGACAATATGGGATATATCAAAAGATACAATACTTTGGAATATATGGCTAGAAAGGAATAGAAGAATATTTAAAGGAAAGGAAAGCAGTTTAGAAGTAATGAAAAAGAAGATATGTTTAGCCATAGATGAGTCTAAACCAACCCTATCAACTCGACCAATTCCTAATTTGATTCTTGATAGATGGAATCAAGTCATTAAAAGGAATTATGATATGGTACAAGAGAAGCAAAAATAAGGTAAAGAATATAAAATGGAAACCACCAGATGTGGAGTGGTTTAAATTGAATTTTGATGGAGTATCTAAAGGAAACCCAAGACCATCAAGAGGATGAATAATTAGAAATAATAGAGGAGATATTTTGTCTCATTATGCTTTCAATTATGGATTTAAGACAAATAATGAGCTGAAGCTTGGGTAGCTTTAGAAGGGTTAAAAATATGCAAGGTGATGCTCTCATAGTAATAAATACAATTTTGAAGAAAGCAAAGGCTCCATGGAACATACAAGAGATAATTGTGGAAATTCAAGATCTTGCTAAAGAGTTTGAAGAAATCAAGTTTACACATATATTAAGAGAAGGAAACAAATGTGCAGATAAGCTAGCCAATAGAGGGGTTTTTATTGAGGATCGTGAAGTTAACATCTCATTTCCATGGTTAGAGGAAGTAGAAAGTTTAGTTGAAGCTAACAAAAATTGTTGATTGCCTAAATCAATTAATGATTAAGATTTGCTTTAATGTTTTCCATTGGTATTATCCGTTTTATTTTGTAACAATAATGTGTGTTCATTTAGACTATTTATTATAATTTTTGTGGTTGCACTTGTGTTTCAGGAAGGAAACTAGCAATCTAGTTTTGATAAAACGAACTATGTTAGTGCGATGTTTTGGAAATATTACTCTACTAAGATGCAAGACATAGATAGTAGAGGTGAAGTTTTGGCATTGTAAAGGCTGCTATAGGAAAATGTCAAGAAAGATGCTAAATTCTAGAGTAATTGTATTCATACAGAGATTTGAAAAGATCCTGAAAATAAAAATCAAGAATTCAAACATTTTATGTAAAATGATGTAGGTTTCTTATTATAGCATCTCAATTGAGATGAGAAATGTATTTATTTGTAAACTCTCAAGCTCTAAATAAGAGAGATGTAATTTGTTAAGGGTGGGGGACCCGAGTACAACCCCTTTTTATTAAGCAAAAAAAATTAAAAGATACATATCAAGTATGTTCATAATAAACTTAATGAATATATTTTTGTACCCCTAATATCTATATGCATAACTATATTAAAACTAATCCACCCCCAAGGGCTAGGTGGATTGGTAAGTGCTAGTCTGGCTGGGCATTTATCAAGCTACCCAGGTTCAAACCTTGGGGGAAGCCTGTTGAAGGTAGTAGTCAGATCCAAATCCTCTAAGTGCGCGCCAAACTGATGATGACGATACGAATCCCGAGCACCCGATGGTCCATTTCATGTCGGACAGTAAAAAACAAGGTGAAATAGGTTTGGTGGATGCAACTCCTATGGTTTGAACCCTGCGCTTGCCATCTACTAAAAATAGTGTGGTTGTAACCAACTCTCCTATCAAGCAAAAAAAAAACTAATCCCTAGGCCCTTAATATATTACCACACATATTGGTGTTATTTTTCTTAATTTAAAACCCCTTGTTATGAACCCATATTATAAGTTGTTACCTATCCATTGAATTCCCTAAAATGTTGGGCTTTACTATATGATGCAATATTCTCCTATTTATATCATCAAATGAGTCAAATTATTTAGTTAAAAATTGTGTTGTCCCCACCTTCAACTAGGATTGCACACATTCAAACATGTTGATAATGTGTCCTTTTATTGTGGTTGTAGATCAGATGGACTATAATAAGTTAGACCACACCCCATTTATTATGATGTGCATTGTCCATTTAAAATGATACGATCTAGTAGAATGTTAGAACATCAATATTTGGCTAATGTAAGATTTATTTGCCCTTAAAATCTTTACCTCTATAAAATCCTCCACAACACAACTACCAAAAGAGGATTCTTTAAGGAAGGATGGGCACAAATTATTGGCATGCATCGCTGACCTCATTTTCAAATGGAACAACCCAATGTAATGATTGCCTTCATATTAACGTTTTGTCATCCTTGCATTGTAATATTTCACATTCTACTAATAACATACAAGAATTTGTATGTCAATTTATATTCTATTTTAGGACTGTTCATTGCATACAACCATATCGCAGCATTTCAAATGGCCACATATTAGTCGTACTCACAAATGTACTTAGGTAATTATTGTAATCCATTACATGAAAAGGAACTTTGGAAATGCCTTGGAAATACTTAAAGCTGTGGTCTTCTCTAAAAAATCAAATGGTTCTTGAATAAATAATCCATACCTATATTATGTTTACCTATATGCATTATACTTTTTACAATAAACGTTTTGTACATAATCACATAACCATGACAGCTAAATTGCCTACTCCTATTAAGATAAATGTGAGATATGTAGCTTCCAATTTCTTATTTAACCTATAATGCACATACTAACAGTAGCTTCTCAGTCAACACACAATTCTTCATTGTGGCATTTGGTTGCTTCAGTGCACCACCCCTTAACATATGGTGGGTTGTGTACAAAATGTACCTTCTTATCAAGGTTGCACGTACAAATGTACATTAGAACATGGAAAGACAGCTTTGGTGCATGAAAGCAAACGGTCAATAGTTTTCACCTTCACTTTGCATTGGTTTCCACCAACAGCATGAATGACCACTCAAATAATGTTGAGAAACTGTCTCTAGTTGTGTGTCAAAATCTCTTTAAACCAAACAGCTACTCCGCCTGGATTTAATAACCTGGCAAATTATCAAGAAAAGTAAATGTTACATATAGAAAGATGCAATTTTAGACAACCTTGACAACATTTGATTTTTGTTGGATAGGAGCCTGGGCTTTAAAATAATCAGTATGTTTACAATTTTCAAACCACTATTTGTACCAAAAATGTTGGAACATTCATGTAAAATATTTTAAATCACAAATCTACAAAGGAATTTGGTATATATAAACAATATGTTCCTATTCAAGAAGTAGAGATCCATATAGCCCAACTTTAATCACTCTTAGATCAAGACATAATATGGGATATGAATTATATTCTTTCCTTTAATAATCTAAACACCTTTAATACTAACATGTTAGAAGTGATCAAAACATAAACTTACATAAGCAATGGTTTTGATTCATCATACAGCCATGCTTGTAGCTAATCCTGTCTTTCTTTCTGCACAAAGCACCTCAGTCTCAACTGTCAGAACCAATCCCTAGGAGGTTCAAACAAAATTATCCTAAACTCCATATAAAGTGGAGATTAGAGTACTGTAAGAAAACGAGTCTACAACGAGAGGCAAAAAGAAAAAACAAGCGCCCAAGGAATGATCTTTTAGAAATAAATCTATTAAGAAAAGACATTTACAACTGTATTAAAATTGTCAGGAACCATATATTAATTATGCAATGCTGGTGGTTTCAAATTTGTCAGTGTCCAAAACATTACAAGATCCACTCGTAGATCCGAAATCCAAAACAATAACAGTTGTATTATCCTGTGTCCGCAACGTCTCTGCCTTTCTCACAATCAAGTTTGCTATTCTTTCTGCACATGGGACATTAGGCCCTTCACCTAAGAAATTCGCTTCACGGACCTGCACACAAACACAAAATGATTGTTAATAACGAAACAGACCTAAGAAATTTGCTTCACGGACCTGCATACAAACACAAAATGATTGTTAATAACAAAACAGACCAAGCATCTCCCTTAAAGTTGCTTCATTTTCCCTTCGACATAGTATGCATAAACTCATATAGGTATACCAAGTATCTGTTTTGTAATTGGATTTCCTCATTAATATTCCACTCACCCACAAAGCACCCTCCCTCTAACTACTGTAAACATTTGGTACTATTTTCTAAGGGCAAGGCAGTGCAAAAAACCTACATACCACAATAACAATTACATATATTAATTCATTCAACCACTTCAATTAAAAAGATTTAAAAAATCTATCCTGTACAACTTTTCTTTGTCCTGATTAAATTACCTCGAGTGCCAACTGCATTGCACTTCTAGGACTCAAGACATCCCAAAGGCCATCACTGCACATCAATACAAAAACATTTTATGAGACACATCTTCTATTAGAATGTAGAAGAAATGGTAAAGAAGTGGACAAGCTTGTCTCCCCAAAATTGAGGCAACAAACTATTGTTTGACGCACCTGGCCATCAGAGCCAGGGCTTTACTCCTGCGTTTTATTCTCAAAACTTCACTAACATATGGTTCAGCTGAGAAACGAATATCTTGTTCCTTAAGAAATTTGTCACCAAGAACACGAGCTATGTTCATTCCTAATACACAATAACAGATACCTTGTATGTTAGTAGACATAAAATCGAATTTATACCATCCAATCCAAATTAATGATAAACGACAAAGGAAATGAATCATTTCTTTTACCACACAGGCGTATTTCCCCATCTCGCAACTGCTTGCCTATTTTCAACAAACGGGTCTTTTCAGACAGACTAGTAAGCCTGTGATCCTCTGTCATACAAATGTGCTTTTCTTCTATGCTGCCAAAAAAATATAAAGCTCCATATCTAATTAAAAATGTCCATCATGGGTACTTTCAATATTAGAAAGCAACAACCTTATTGTAATTCTGGCAAAATTTAAAGAAGAAACATCAAACAAGGTTAAAAAAAAATTGATGTACTCTTGAAAATTAAAACACTTATATCCACTAAATTAAGTAATCTCAAGTGGAAACAAACAATAGTGACTAGAACAGCAAGCTCTTTGCTCCATGGCAAAAATGAAAATGAAAATAAAAATAATAAGCAAATCATGTGAATTTCAAATAGGTCCCGCTTTCTAATTTGTTCTGAATTCTCATCTACTTCTCCTTTGCCAATATTTAGGGTGCAGGCCTGTAATCCAAGATACATAGTTTTCGATAGTCTAAAATCTCTAATGAAATGTGTTAGGCTTCAGGAACATAGACAATGAAATCACAATCACTTTTGGAACAACCCATTAAAGCACATAGCATGCACCCATTGAAATATAAACAACTGAACTAAGCTACCTCAACACTGAGGAGCCACCAAAAACAAAACAATCTGAAAAGGATTCTAGAAGTGCCCCTATGATCCAAAGACAAAGGTCCCCTGGATGCAAAAAATGAATCTTGAAATGCCTGCCTATTTGGACATCTTGGACTCTGGGCAGGGACGAAGTTGACTGCTTCGACCTGTGTATAGGAGGTCCCCTAGCAGTTGATCTATGGTAAAGGCACTGTCTCACAGGTTTAAAACCATCTGAGGAAGGTGCAACCAAACCATCTTAAGGGGGCTTATTGTTGCTCATGGTAGGGAGAGCATGAGTAACCAGCCTGCTATACTGTTCAGGCTTTAAAAGCATACAAATATAAAAAAAAACACCTGTCATAGATAATGTTGGCACACAAAAGCATCCATACATTTAGATCTAAAGGAATGGAACAAATCAGTCGGCATGCCAATTAAAGACCCTCAATAGGAGAAACGGTACAAGTTTCAGAAACACTCCAAAGAAGTCCTTTCTCTTCAGGTCAGTGCCGTTTAAGTTTGTTGCCCTTTACATGTTGCAGCTTTGTGGAGTCTGACAAAGAAAAGTGAAGATCTAAGACTTCACCTTGTGTCATGGTTGATATTCTGATATTGCACAAATCCACACAGGAGTTAGAAAATTTTCACGATTTTAAGTACAGAAGGATCATGTCAAATATGGGTTGAGGGGAATATGTATTAAAAAATTCATGCACAAAGTCTCATCTTGTTCTCTTAAGAAGACCCACACCCCTTGTGCCACACAAAGCATCCCAACACTCATAAAAATATTTGTATGCAGGATGTGGGTCTGCAGAACTTTATCTTGTTATGACCATTGCAAATTTGTCCCTCATGTTGGAATCAGAAACACTGCATCTTGCAAGTCCACACAGTTGCCCATTACACACTAGTCTTCCAAATATGCCTTTTTGATATTTACTAAATCATTGTTGTTCCTCATCCTTCAAACAATCCTGCAAAAAGTTTATTAGCACATTTTGTTCTCTTTAAGAATGCCAAATATCAACAAACATGACTAAGTAACAACCTTCAATGACTTCAATGTCTAAGGAAATGAAATATAATTTTCAATCCAGAACATACTTCTCACATTGTCTCTGAGTTTAAAATTTCAAAACTCAGATGGCAATGGGGGTTTATCAAGACCTCATTCAGAAAGCATCCCTGATAAAGAGATAGAAGAAGGTACAGAATTCAGATCTCCTCAATGCTGCCATCTTTGAACCTAGCTTCACATGCCCAAAATTGGTGTTGGAATAATATTTGCAGTTCTGATCTAGATTCCCTTTCTTCTGAACTCGATTGAGGGATGACAAAGGCCCAATGGGACAAAAAGAGGCCCAAAAACATGAAATTCATTGTTGATAATTAGGTTGTTCATGGGAAAAAAATATATGTTTTGATGTTCCCATCAATCTTCATAGAAGTGACTGGTCATATTTGGTCGATGAGAAACTTTGTAACCAACTTGATGAAGTTCACAGAGAAAACAAATTTTATATGACCTAAATCTTCTATTTGTTTCTGAGGTTAGACACCCACTCAGACACACTCAGCTAATACCATAAAAATTTAAGGCCCACTCCTGCATGTTTTGCAAAAGGTTTGGTTTTAGAATTATATTGACATCAGCAACAAATTCATCGAGTCAATAACGGGAAGATTGACAAGGGGTTTGGATTTCAAGATACCTGAAGAAGCTATAATGGCAATTCACTCGAGCAGATTAACACATTCACCAATTGTTTGACACCTACATCATAGTTTCCAGTAAGGATTCAAGGCCATAAATTTTTACCAGAAGAATCAAATTTTGTTCTAATCCTCAGAGCTATTATTGAGGAGGCACATTCCAGGTCCTCAAAGGTTTATTGTTGCTTTGTTGACTTCAGGAAAGCCTTCAACACGGTGCCTCGACATTTACTTCTTGAGAGACTACGATCAGTTGGCATCTCTGGGCAACTTTTGACAGCGGTTACACGGTTATATGAGACTGTGAAAGGTCAGTTTCGCTCCTCTCAAGGGCTTTCAGACAGTATTCTTAGCACCATAGGAGTGAAACAGGGGTGCCCCCTTTCCCCGACACTTTTTGGGATCTTCATCGACGAGCTGGAGACTTTTATTAAGGAGAACGCTCATGCAAAGGATGGTTGCCTTCTTCACTATGTGCTGATTTCTATCTCCTCTTTGTTGATGATGTTGTTCTTTTGGCCTCTTCCCCTAAGGGGCTTCAACGCCATCTGGACAAGCTTACGGCTTTTTGTGACTCAAGACAGCTGACGGTGAATCTTTCTAAGACCAAGGTTATGGTATTCAATACTACCAAAGAGGCTCTATCTCATCTCCACTTCTCTTTCCAAGGTTGGGAGGTCGAGATCACCATCTCTTATGTGTACTTGGGGGTTCTTTTCACCGGTCCCACTTTTAGTATGAAACCCGCCACCCAAGCCTGGGTGTGCAAGGGATATGCAGCTTTGTCTTTGCTAGAGAGGAATTGCTTCAAAGCACATTTTCAGGATATACTTGTGAAGATGAGGATTTTTGATGCCTTGGTCAAGCCAACTATTACTTATGGGTCAGTGGTTTGGGGTCCTAGCCTTGGCCCGACTAAGTGGTCACGGGTTGAATGAGTCCAGACACTCTTTCTTCGATGAATCATTTGTTGCAAGGGCACAGTTCCCCTCTCTATTATTCTGGCAAAGTTTGGGGCTTCTCCTCTCCAGCTTGAGATTATCATCCTGATTATCGGTTATCTTCACAGGACCCGTACTTTCGAAGATACCTTTGAGGGTTGCAGGCAGTACCCTTACCTCGCCCTTCGCTCCTCGATGGAACTCTCTTCGAGTTCTCGAGGATGCCGGAGGAGCTGGTATTTTCAAGTTTCTGCCCTCCTAGCCAGCATTCAGATACAGATAGACAGGCTCCCCCCTTATTATTTGGGTGTTCTCCACCCCTCTTAGCTTAGTAAGGAGAGGATGCTCCATGAGATTCGAAAGGATGTTAGTCTCCAATACACCAGATGCACTTGGATCTCTCTTGTTGCCCCTCTTTCCCCCAAGCTATCTTTCTACCATGAGCACTTCTTACAAATACAGGAGGGCAAAATAGTTCCTCTACAATATCTTCAACAGCACACAATGCATAGTCCTCGGATCACTATTGGGCAACTTAGGGTGTGTTCTCACCAACTCCGGATTGAGTCAGATCACCATCTTTTGAGGGAGGAGCGGATTTGCTTGTTTTGCCCCTTGGGTGAAGTTGAAACCCTTAATCACTTTATTTTTTGTTGTCCCATTTATTATGAGATATGGGGTAGATTCCATTGCCTTTTCAGGGACAACTCTCGATCTGTTTCTACCTTCTTCAAATACCCGGACCAGCGGTGTCTCGCACTCTTTCTTAGGGAGATAACTCAACTTCGACAACATAAAGTTCTCCTCCAGATGGATCTCACCCTCCTCAACATCGGCTCATCACAACATACTTCACTAGCTTCGATGGACCAGGTGACTTTGAACGGAAACACCCCACATCATTCAGTTCAGATGGAAGCAAGGTCACTAGACAACGCACACACAGTTTTTCAGGGTTCTGAACTAGCGCTGGTTAGAGACATATCAAGGACTTCTTTAGCTCCAATACTTCGGCCTCGACTGTTAGGAGAGTTTAGTTTCTGGGGGGTCCTTGGAGCTTACCCCTCTAGGGCTGCTCCCTCCCCCCTCCTCTCTCTCCGTTCTTCTTGGCGTGCACTCCTCTCTTCTGGACTACAGCTCTCCCCCCCCCTGCTCTCCCTTTTATTTTCCCTTTCTCTTTGGCCCGGTTGTCGGGTTCTGTCTTGTATTTATCTTAGTTCTTTTCTTTGTTGGGTTTTTTAGCCTCCTAGCTGGCAATCATTATTGTCCTTATAGTCCCTTGGGTCTTATTTTGGCCCACCGTAGACATTAATAATATTTTATTTCATTTCTAATGGAGTTCATCGGTAAAATCAAGCCTCTTCTTGGAAAATGTGCTAGAAAGCATATGAAGCAACCTATCAATGCCTCTTTCAAAATCGAAAATTGCACTTGCAAGTCTAAAAGGCATGTTGATGAACTAGCCCCCGATATTGAAAGATTTGATTTGCAATGGCCTAGGAGGAGATATAATTATAATCAAAGGCTCCAAAGCATGTTATCACCTTTGTTCATTTTCCCAACCCAAAAGACATGTGGGCCAACTGCAAAGATAATGAAGGGGTTAACATGCAGTACATAGGATTTGATGGATTTCTTGATTGGGCCCACAAGCATGACCAAGAACCTTTGAAGACAAAGGAGGAAAATAAGGAATAGAAGAAAAAACCAAGTCCGAGGTTAATAAAGAATCATGAGATGAGATTGAATCTCAACAGGAAGACAAAGCAATTGGAGAAGAACAAAAAGAGGAAATATCTGAAGAACAAAAAGAGGAAATATCTGAAGAACAAATGGTTGAAAGAGAATTAAGTGGAAATCAGCAAATTGATGAAGGTTTTTTAGGATTCATGTCTCCTATTAGCCCTCCAATCACCTATGGGTTAAACCCCTCCTAGTCCCTCACTATCTCCCCAAGAACCATCATACACTAGAGAGAGAGACCCTATCCAATCCCAAAGCAGGAAGTCTTTTACCTTCCCTGTCAAGAGGAATCTTGGACCTTAGGCTCCAAAGACACATGAAAGGACAAGGCAACATCCAGTCCACAAGCTGATGAGGGATCAGAGAGACATGATGATGGGAAAAAAAAAAGAGAAAACCTTCCTTTTGTCCCATTTCCCTCAAGAACAAAGTTAAAAAAGATGATTTCAATGGAGCTGAAAAAGAAGAAATTCAGCAATAGAGCATACCAAAGGAGAAAAAAGTAACCCTAGCTCAGGAGGAAACTCCCAAAATTGAAGAAATATCAACTCAGCAAAGGGAGGAAAACCAAGGCAAGGCTATAGTTGAAAAATCTTCCAATTCAGGAACAGCCAATTTCTTGGCAGAAATCTTAGTTCCAAAGCAATGATTGTCTTAAATGAAAAGGAATATTAATATAGCTGCCCTCTTTGCTAAAGATCCTGCTAAGAAAAAACGGAAAAGAGTGATGTCAAATGTCAAATATGACTCTGCTCACAAAGGAATCATTGTCAGACATGCTGAACAAAAGAGAAGAATTTTTAGAGGTATAAAATCCATAAGATAATATCACCAACTTAATATCACCATGCTTCATCCCATGGATTCACGAGGTATGCTTCAAACCAGCAACGACATCACTGAGGAGACCATCTAGGACTCTGAACCCTAGTGTTCTAATTCAGACTTGCCAGGTCTATCTTCTGATTCAAGTTTGGACTCAAGGCAAGACTCGGTGAAAAACTCGACAGAAGACTTAAAAAATAATATATATATATATATATATATATATATATATATATATATATATTTTTTTTTTAATTTAAAAAATATTAAAAATAATTACCATTTTTTTGCTGCCGATTCATGAGCCAAGTATCAGTCGAGTTAAAGCCATGTTTTAGGAAAGTCGGTCAAGTCTGGCTTAGTCTAGTCAGGTCAAGCCAAAATAACTCACGAACACATACCCAGCCCACAGACTTGCAATTAATTGCCAACTTGCAACGAGTTTGAATGCAACGGTTGGAACAAAGAAATGCAAGGCTTGAGGATCAAGACAAAGATTTGACAAGCGTTGTCAAAAAACTTCTCTCTTCTCAACCAATGGGACCCCTAAGAAAGGGGTTACGGCAGCTACAAGTAAAAAGCAAAGGTGAAGCACAAGCCAATGCTACAAAACAAAATAGGTTATCAAAATTCAATCAAAGAATAATAAACAAATAATGAGAAAGAAAAGATTGGAGGGATTCAGCATGAACGGCTCTATTTTCAAGATGGATGATAATGACAAAATGCAGGAGACTTTTAATAGTGTCCATGTAATACCTATTAGAGCTGTACATCAATTGGTTCAACCCACACAAAGAATGACGGAGATACAAAAAAGCTCAGATTCAAGAATCATATTCCCGAGTTGCAGGACATCAATGAGCAAACAGGATATTTGAGATTGTACCTTGACAAGAAGAACAAAAAGCTGAAAGAGACAAGGAAAGGGCCAAGAATGATACTATTTATTTTGACGAGTCATAAAACATGATGTTTTATCTTTGAGATTGAAAATCATTTGTAATATTGTTTCAAAGACTTGCTACTTCAAAGTCACATTAGGTCTCTATTTTAAAAGGACTAATGATGACTTCAGGTTTGTTAGTTAAAGTAATTAGTGATTAATTAGGGTAAATTAGAAAGAAGTTATAAAAGTTGGTTATGGAAAAAGTAACTCTCATTTCTCTTTATTCAAGCTTTGAAATAGGATGCAATTGGGTCTTCTTTTTAGCTCGCAAAACAATTTGGGAGATATTTTGGACCCTTTGAAAGAAATAGATTGCTGACTATAGAATAAAGCTTTTTCTATGTTTCTCATATTCTGAAATTGTTGAAGCTGTTCAAATATGAGTTCTCTCTTTCAAGGTACTCCATTTTTTCAGATTGGTTTAAATTTCAACATGTGGAAATCAGCTATTCTTGCTAGAAAACACTGTGGAATTTTATCTTTAAGAGTTCACATTTTACAAAATCAGTCGAATCTTCTCCTAGATAAATAGCTTGTGAAGAACTGGGCACAACCCATACCCCAAAAATACACTAGGAAGGAGACCCGAATAAGGAAGGTGAAGAGAACCAAGTTGATGAAGTAGACATGATCATCAAAAGTCTACAAGAGTATGAAGAGTTTTGGCCCACTCATTAAGAAACCGATTAGGGCAACTAAGCACTATTGAATGACATGGAAGAGATTCCAACACGTACCCAAGCAAGAGTTCCAAACACTAGATAAGAGATGGACCATGTTTTTTGATGGAGCATGGATGAGAAATGGAGCAGGTGCAGGAATAGTCCTTGTCAACCCATAGAAGAAGGTACACAAGTACTCATGTAGGTTGTTGTTCAACTGTAGTAATGTCACAGAGTACAAGGCCCTGTGTCTCAGGCTGCACAAAGCATAACAACTAAGGATGAAGAACCTAAAAATATTCAAGGAACTCACAACTAGTTCAGACATAAGTTTGGTCATTGTGTATCACTAAGCAGAAACAACTTAAGGCTTATAAAAACTGAGTATGGGATATGATGGAGACCTTCCAAGCAATCAACATTTAAGTCGTCTTTACAGAATAAAATGAATTAGCAGACCAGCTGGCAACACAAGGTCGTTTTGATCTAGAAAAGGATCTATGGGTGGAAAACTAAGGTGTTGAAGTGATTAGCAAGTGATTCACAACGACCAACACATCATTAACTCCATAGTCAAAACCACGAAGTTACCAACAAGCAAAGGATAGGCCAACACAGTTGGTTTAATCACTGCAGAACCCCCTTCTTAGTGAGATTGGTATTTTGGCTTCCCAAAAAGACAAGGAAAAGAAATTGACCACCAAATGCAGATAAGTTCTTTGTGCATAATTCAGTGGTAAACTGGAAAGCAAGAGGAAATTTTTCAGACATAACACGGAATTTGCTCCTGTATTGTCAAAAGGAAGCAAGCATAGTGCCACTGAAGAGAAACCTTCAAATTTGTCCTTCCTTGAAAATGCGCCAATTGGAAACAGCAAGGACCCTGACTTCACAAATGGAAGGCTATCCTTTATGCCATGAAAGGACCAGATCTGTTATGGTCATGCAACAATAGTAATGACCTCCCTCGAGAGGTGCTGCTCCATTGTTGGAGGTCAGCATCCCATTCAATGGGGATGAACCAAGGATTGAAGACGCTTTGAAGATTGACACTCCAAAAATATTCGGATGCATCAAAAGCCTGACCCTAGACGCCTACACATTCAACACGTTAGATCTCTCCAATTTGGCTACAATGATCACTTCAAGAATTGTTACTCCAATAGTCATCGCTCCACTCCCCATCCTTTTCACCATTCCATCCATTTCACTCTTGTTTCGACAATCCACTCTTCCTGTCACTTACACTCCCACTATTTTCGCACCATCCACAAGCCTAGTTCCCAACAACACATCCCTATCACTATGCTCCCTTCATCCATTGCGTAGGCAACAATGCCAACCACATTAGCAATTGCTACTTCTAAAGCAATTATGTAGTGTATTGGTCTTCCCACTACCACTCCATCCACCCAAAACATGCCAATTTTGTCACCACAAATGTCCTAGCCATATGTTGTCCATATTTCCGCCATCTTATCCAGCATTATTACAATGACAATTATATCTACTTCCGTTCTCCCTTCCACTACTATAGCAATCACCATTGCTACAACAACAACAAAAAGTGTGCCCATTATAACACCAACTTCAACAACAGGCAACACATTGTAGGCTACAACATCCATGTCTACGATTCTCAGCAAAATGTGACCTATCGTTGGAAGTTTACCTCAAGTAGTCCAATCATTATTCTACACACAACCAAAGGAAACAATCAATGAGGCTGTGGCTACACTGCAATGGGAAAAAGAGATACAAAGAAATGTTTCTAGAAAATTCCCCCTTTCATCTTTGACTACATTGATTACTCAAATGCGAACTCAAGTGGGAGGAAAAGGAAAGGAATTGCACTTTGTGGCTATAAGTTTCAAAAATCCCAGCATACCAGCATAATAATTGCAAAGTAGAGATTCCTTGGCTCAAGCATATATGTTGGATCTCAACCATGTTAGACCAGAAGACAAAATTCAATTGGCAGCTAAGAGCACCAAAGTTGTCACCATAGATTATCAATGATATGTAAAGAAGGCCAAAAAGTATAAGAGGCAGGTTGAGAACATGAAACAAAACATCGACCAAAAGGATGTAGAGAGCAAGGACCACGAGAAGTAACTAGATCAAATGCAGGCAAAGTTGGATGTCGTTCAAAAGGAAAATAATAATTTGAACCAATAGATTGACATAGACAAGTAGGAAAAAGACAAAGTACTAACAACCTTTAGAAGGAGATTGAAGACTTGGAAAAAACGGTCGAGGATACAAAGAGCAAAGAGAAGTCAAAACAGAATCATTAGGACAAGGCCAGCGCTGAAATTAAGAAGCTTAGTCAATTTCTGCATTAAATCAACAATTCTAAAGCCAGCCCTTGTCAAAAGCATATCATTAAAGGTATATAAAAAGTAAGGTGCCAACTTTCAAGTATTGAAATTGATGATAGAGAAGCATCATGTGGCACAATGGTGAGGTTTCCCAAATACAAAATAGTGATAGAGTTTAAGAGCCAATAAGTCTACAGTCAACAACTTTGGAATAATAACATCTCAGACAATGTACATGTGATGGCAAACTCCACTTGATGACAGGTTAGACTTCAATCAGTGTGATAGCACCTCCAGATGGCATTCTCTAGACACACTTCCTAAACGGCATCAACAATCAGCTCCACATGACAGCATCATGACACCCACGTGGCGGCATGATGGCATGACTTCAAACGAGGACTTCACTCCAAGGGGATGACAACTCTCCACAACAATGTCCTTTGACATGTTTCATGGCATTTGGAAATCGTGACTACAACTTGCAACCGGCTCACTTGACTGCGTCTTCTAACCTGCAATCAATTATCTTCACAACACGAGTCTAGTAATCTAGCAATTCACACAAACATCAACACACAATTGGAGAATGATCCTTGCATTGATTGATTTGCCAAAATGGCATACAAATTACAGCATCAAACTTGCAATATGCTCATCAATGGCAAGGGCTCTTACAGCATACAACATACCTCTCTGTACATATGTCTCTCTATGTATATAGGCATATGGATTCCTCATATATTGATTACAAACGATAAAGAGGGGGGCCTTCTTATAATGCAATCTTGGTCGTTGGTTATAATAGTTTCGAGGACACCTCTCACGTAATTGTTTCTCCCTTGCCTACATTCCTAAGACATAATGCCACTTTACAATATATCAAATATTTAGGTGCTCAATTATGATGGCTATGACATTTACATTGCATTTCCTTGCATTGAAAATTGCATTAAATTTCATTTCATTACATTGTATTACATTTTATTCCCTTTTGGACTAGCTTAGTGCCTAGCACTTGGACATTTCTGCAAACACTTTCATTTTTGTTTCTGCTTAGAACTAGTGCCTACATCTATCCTCCCCTTTAAATTGGTCGATGTCCTCGTCGACTTCCTTCTCTGCTTTGGTGGGGTTGAATTTGGCTGTTGAGGTTGTGCAACAAGTACTCCTCCTAGTTCAACAATTTGCAGTTTCAAGGCCTCCTCATCCTTGAGTCTCTTGGCATAATTGTAGTACTTGGCCCATTCTAAACCAAAATGGTTGGCTTTAAGTTCTATTTCTACCAACTTCGTCAAGATTTCCTTCTTTGTGAAGACATCATTTGTAGTCCCCTGCATCAATTCTGCAATTTGCTCATCTCCTTCCACAATCAACTGGTCTTTGTGCACCCACTATTTTGTCTTAGCTTCCCATAGCTACTCTCTGATTGAGAACTCATATCTCAATTGTGCTATCATTGCATTTTGTTCCTTAATAATTTTATTCTTTTCTTCAACCTCCTTATTCTTCTCCTCGACCTCTTTGGCCTTTTCCTCAAGTTGTTGTTTTAGCTTGGCTAGTTCTACTTCAGCCTCTTCCCCTGCCTACCAAAATTTAGTTTCTATTGTCTGCAGTTGATTAGCTTTCTCTTCTCCTACACTATGCAATTTTTGATACCTACAGCTAACAATTGCACTAAGTATGCCAAAAAATTGATCTCGGCATAGATCAGAATAACGCCAATGCCAATTCCACATACTGCACATCTTTTTCATTTGATGGGCAAAGTAAACTGCGACTTCCATTGATGTAAACACGGGCTGGTCTTGTATACAGTGTTTGGGTTCCCTCTAGCAGTTCTTGTACCCCAACCATGGTTCTGATACTACTAGTCTCTAACTCCCAAGGCTGCATTTGATGAATGTTGGCAAGTTCCGTCATCCATTCCCCATCATGGATCTAGTTCACTAACTTGCCCAACTTGTTCTCCGTCATCAACTGCCACTTCCTCCACTATTTTGCATAGCCTATTTCAAATTCCATTTGCAATTTGTCAATGACTTCAGATATCTTCCGCAAACAATTGCTTACTTATGCATCAATGTGCTCTCCCAACTCAAGTGGTTGCCTAAAGTTTGGCACTTCTATCAGCACATGCTCACTTAAATCATCATCTCCCCTTTAGGCAACTTCTACCTTTTGCAATTGATAGGTTTCTTTGCTACTTTGCCCTCCGTTACTGGTTTTTCAGATGTATCAACCATCTCCCCTTTTGGTTGTTTCCTCCCCTAAACAAATTGCATCTTCTTGAATGTTCACTATCATGTGAGCCTAATCCTTGCTATACTGGTACAGGTACAGGATCTTCTTCTACCGGATCCTTTCCTTTTTCTGGTGTCTGAGCTGGCTCAATTGGTTTCTCCTTCTCCAGTGTCTTAGCCGTTGTGACTTGTTTCCTTGCCCATACTTCCTCCACTATGGAAGTGATATCAAAGTGTGGCTTTCCCTATACTGGAGGTGATGCACATGGATCAAGTTGCTAGGCCTCTGCCAAAAATTCAGTTGCTCCAACTCGTACATTTCCCATTGCATCCAGAGCTTCTTGGCTTCCCTGTCCATGGGCACAATTTCTAGAAACTCCATCTTTGATTGTTGTTGCACAACTTCTTGTTGTTGCCTTTCTTCCACAACCTGTTCCATTCTATCACTTGCCTCCATTGTGGCTTGCTATGGGGATTGAGGTTCTTCTTCCAAAATTAAACTCCTATGCTTTCTTTGTTTTGGGGCCGGTTCTAACCTCAATGGCGGTGCATCCTCCTGCAAATCTTCACTAGGTATATCACCTAGTAGATCCATCCTCGATATCTTCTTCATTCTAGACATTTTTGTCGGATTGCCTTTCTTCGTTTATCGCTTTGCATCCATCAACCTTAACACTGTCGATGCCAAACTCCAATAACTCTCCTGGAGGATCCAATCCTGGAATCTATATCCTTGCCTATGTTGCAACATTCAACTGCAAACCAATGTCGTGAAATACCATTTAGAAGTTACTCGTACTCCGCATCAAGAAAGCCTTAATGCGATATGAGAGGTAGGATGCCCAGTCATAGGCTTCACCAGCTACTACCCCTTGCATATATGGCATAAGCCATATGGGCAACTCTGAAGCCATCTGCTCTCCAAACAATCTCGCCATTATTCATTCTTGAACTGTTGTCGCTTAAATCCTCGGCTCCCGTGCGACATTAGTTTCTATACTTATTATGGGGTGAGGTTCATCACTTCCTAAATAAATTGTTTGGTCTGGTTAGAATCGACTGAATCCTTCACCACCAGTACTCCTTGATTAGGCAGACCAAATGTCCTACAATTGCCTGCTGAAAAGACAACAATCAACAACCAATCACCACTCACACTTTACTTGCATTGTGTTGCGGGTTGTATGTTTCCAACATTTGTAGTAGATACTCCTTGAAGAACTCCCTATCAAATTTCGGCACCTACAAAATAAAGTTAAGTCCTACCTCTTGCACCTTCATCCGCAATGAATGCTTCTTTGGGGCCTTCTCCCACCATGTCCAACAGTATTCTCCAATTGAATGTACCCAAGTTATATCCTTCAAAGGTACCTTCTCCTTTTCTTGGTGTCTAGCCTAGTTGAGATAATCGCCAAAAAATGGCAAAATCACGAATAAATCGGGTCTCAATGTCGGGCAGATTTAATCGGCATTGTATCGCAATGCAGCCAATTGATTGGCGATTTTTTCAAAAAATAGGCAAAAAAATCTGCAATTTCTTTTTTTTTAATAATAATTTCTTTTTCTTTTTTTTTTTTCAAGCTATGGCCAATTTAGGGTTTTTTTTATGCAAGCCCATTTTTCAGCTGTTAATGTTTGAACTTTCAAGTTTAAACCCTAGTTTAGAGTTTTGGGTTTTTTTTCTTTTTTTCTTTTTTTAAGTAAATATTGTTGCCTGATAACTATGTATGCAAGCCCATTTTTCAACTATTAATGTTTGAAACTGTGAAGTTTAAACCCTAAACCCTAGGCTAGGCCTTAGGTTTTTTTTTTTCCACATATTTTTGAGTATATAAGTAAATATTGCTGCCTGGTAACTATGTATGCAAGCCCATTTTTCAGCTGTTAGTGTTTGAATTTGAAACTTTGAACTTGAAGTTTAAACCCTAAACCCTAGTCTAGGCCCTAGGGTTTAGGGTTTTTTTCCTCCTCTTTTTTAAGTAAATATTGTTGCCTGATAACTATGTATGCAAGCCCATTTTTTAGCTGTCAATGTGTCAATTTTAAACCCTAAACCCTAGCCTTTTGGTTTAGGGTTTAAGTTTTTTTCCTTTTTTTCGAGTGATTGTGACTTTGTTGTTACTTGTTTCCAT
Organism: Wollemia nobilis; assembly: GCA_028583015.1. Classification (NCBI taxonomy): domain Eukaryota; kingdom Viridiplantae; phylum Streptophyta; class Pinopsida; order Araucariales; family Araucariaceae; genus Wollemia; species Wollemia nobilis. The sequence goes on from JAQPPZ010016361.1 coordinate 4,011,106, forward strand.
GTGCAGGCATATAAAAAATGAAACCTTTTTTTCCTTCTTGTTACTTGTAAATTTGTACCTTTTCATATTATAAGCAATACAAGATGTGTTTTGTCACTTTCATGTGTACTTAAATCTTGAGCCTTGTATGATGTCTTTACCTGAATTGTTTTTATTGTAATATCTGATATGCATAATGTTAATTCATTGTAATATGCATGAAAAAAAATTCAAAAAAAATCATTTTTTTCGGTTTTTTTTTTCCCCGATTTTTTCCCCGATTCCGATTTTCTCAACTATGGTGTCTAGCATCCTTTTCCCTTTCTTCTAGAATGCTAGCTCCTGTTCTATGTCATGATTGTCTCTCATGGCCTCGTCACGTATATGAATCTAGTCTTCTTCACTTGCCCGTCATGACTATGCCTTATTCATCCTTCTAACACAAGATCTAAAGGTGTTATTTGTTGCTCCATCTGTCGAATCCTCTTGAGAATAGTTGGCTTCTTGTGCATTTTGGCAATCAATTTCCCTTACTTGACAACATTCTTTTTCAATTGTGGTAGTTTCTCTAATGACACCCTTCTTGGACAACACTACTGATGCAATCCTACCAACGACACCTTCCTCATGATGACTTCTCGAACAACACCTTCCTCTAGTCAGCACTGTTCCAGATGGCAAGCTTGTTGCTGCAATCTCCCAAATGACACTTCCTTCCTCTACACCCTTAAGTGGCACCTTCAGACAACTCCTCTATCCTTCGACCTCAGACGACGCTTTCTGACAACGGCTCCTTTAACTCTTAGCCTCCAACAACGATTCAGACAACAACTCCTCTAACTGTTCTTTGGGTGGCACTTCGTTTGACTGCAGCCTCTTCGGACGATTGTTACCCTTCTGTCCACTTAACTAATATGAGGGTTCACAATTTAGCCATCTTCTCTGACATGTGCGGTCTTCTCTCCATTATGTATGGTTTTATCAATCCTTGCCTTGACGCATAGGCACTGGTACCCTTCTTGTCTAGAAAAACCTCGTCTACAACTCAATCCTTGTCAGTTTCAACTATAGATGTCAAAATCGGCCCGAGTCCCGAGTACTCGGTTGAGTCTAAGTCTGAGTGGACTCAGTCATTACGAGTCCGCTAGGACTCGATTTTTTTTGGACTCGGGCAAGTCCAACCGAGTCTAGGGCCAAGTTTGAGTCTGACCAAGACTCGCAAGTCCCGACACCAAGATTCGATCAGCCCAGGATAAGCAAACCACACCAATGCCTCCGGTGCGCCCATTTTGTGGCAATGTGATTCCGCTTCACAGAAAGCTTGGCATTCGGCAGAGCAATTTTGTCGAGCCCCCTACAGGAATACGGATTCGACTTTTCCCTCCATTTTGATGATGCCTCTACGAAGACAATGTTGTGAATTTTCCCAACCCTAGATAACTGCTGTCCTATGTTATTTTAAAATAAATCAGATCTGAAAAGAATTTATTCAAACATGCAACAATCACACAGATGGCTGGAAAAATAAACAGCATGAACAGCGGAAATCAAATATATTTCTGAACCTGAAATATTACAAATAAAGGAGGCTACAACTACAACAGGACACCCTGCTCTCTTGCTGCCTTTTTGGCCAGCAATTTCACTGTTCTTCTCCTCCTAAGCTTGCAGTTTTCCTTCAGCAATCTGTTCTCCTTCTCTTCTTTCTCTGTGTATAAAACACTCTTGACCTTCTCCTTTTATCCTTGAAAAAGGTAACCCTAATCTCTCTAACCCTAAGATTAGATCTCATCTCATCTTGAGATGTAAGGTTAAAAATAGAAAATCACTTAAGTGAATTTCAAAATAGAATCACTTAAGTGAATTACAAAATAGAATCACTTAAGTGAACTTAAAAATAGAAAATCACTTAAGTGAATTTCAAAATAGAATTAGAAATGTCTCGAACCACTTCTAGCACGTTCATACTGAAGCCTGTGCAAGAAGTTCCTGTCCGAGCTACATTTCTCAACACTCCCTCTTAGCGAGGAAGGAATTCTGCACCAATCCAAGTTTGTCTCTCAATGCTTCAAACTTCCCTTTCACTAAGGGCTTGGTCAGAATATCAACTACCTGCTGATCTGTGGGAATATACTGGAGCTTTACGGCTCCCTTCTGAATCTTGTCTCGTATGAAGTGATATTTGATGTCTATGTGTTTGGACTTGTCATGAAATACTGGATTCTCAGAGAGTTTGATACAACTCTGATTATCACAATATATCACCGTGGGATCCAACTCCTGATCAATCAATATTGTAAGCAACTTGCGAAGCCAGATGGCCTCACAACTAGCAATACTGGCTGCCATGTATTCGGCCTCTGTTGAGCTAAGTGCCACAGAAGTCTGCTTCTTGCTGAACCAAGATATCATGCTTGATCCCAAGCTAAAGCAACACCCTGAGGTGCTCTTCCTGTCTGCTACATTGCTTGCCCAATCTGAGTCTGTATACCCTTGCAACCTCACTTCACCATCTCCAAGATATCTTAGACCATACTCCACCGTGCCCCTCAAGTATCTGAGCACATGTTTTGCTGCTACCCAATGCTCTTGCCTTGGCTCCACCATGAACTGACTCAAGGTGTTCACTGCAAAACATATATCTGGTCGAGTGTTGACCAAATACATCAAGGATCCTATCAGCTGCCTGTACAACGTAGGGTCCACCAATTCTGAATCTGAAGTTGTCACCTTCTTCAGATTAGTGATCATGGGTGTGGCCATAGGTTTGCAGTCCTCCATCCGAAACCTCTTCAGGATCTCAACTGCATACTTACCCTGCCCAAGGAATATCTCCCCTGGTCTCTGCCAAACCTCCAAACCCAAGAAGTAATGCATCATGCCAATGTCCTTCATCTCAAACTCAGCTGCCATATCTGCTTTGCACCCTGCAATGAGCTTCTCTGCACCTGTAAGAAACAAGTCATCTACATATAGCACCAAAATGAGTAGATCAGTCCCAACAAATATGTAATATAGATTAGGATCTGCATCACTTTTGGCGAAGCCCACACTCTGCAAGTATCCATCTATCCTGGAATACCATGCTCTCGGTGCCTGTTTGAGTCCATATAAGGCTTTCTTCAGCCTACAAACATGGGACTCCTTCCCATTTACCTCAAAGCCCTGAGGCTGCTCTATGTACACTTCTTCCTCAATGATCCCATTAAGGAAAGTTGTCTTCACATCCATTTGATGAATCCGCCATCCCATAGATGAAGCTAAAGACATAACTGCTCTAATGGAAGTGTATCTAGCGACTGGAGCAAAAGTCTCCTCATAGTCCACTCCCTCTTTCTGGAAGAACCCTCTCACCACAAACCTTGCCTTGAACTTCTCGATGCTGCCATCTGCAGCATGCTTAATTTTGTAGAGCCACCTGGAACTCACAACTGACTTCCCCTCCGATCTTGGCACTATGTCCCAAACATCATTCTTCATGATGGAGGTGTACTCCTCCACCATGGCATCCCGCCAAACCTGCTGGTCTGTTGCCTCCTGAAAACTGGAAGGCTCTGAATTTATGATGTTACTCATCAATGCCATGTAGTTTGAAAACTTCCTTGGAGGTCTGCTCTCCCTAATCATGTTGCTAGGAGCCTCAACATACTCCTGAGCATCCCTCAATGTCTCTGTAAGCCATCGAGGTCTCCTGATAGAACTGGAAGGGGCTAATGTCTCCACCTCCTCACCTGAAGGTTGTTGTCCTGAACTGGAAACCACTGGTGTCTTTGGTGACCCTGGCTCAACCTTCGGAGCTTCCTGCTCCTCATTCTCTATCACTGGAATAGGCTCATGGGACTTCCTGGATGCAACGTCCTCCTCAAACTTTACATCCCTGCTCACTACTGTCTTCCTCTTCTCTGGAATATAAACCCTGTAAGCTTTTGAAGTCTCACTGTATCCTACAAATAAACCCTTCCTACTGGAGGGCTCCAACTTGGTCCTCTTCTCTACCGGAACATGGATATAAACTGGACATCCAAAGATGCGGAAATGACTCACCTCTGGTTTCACACCAGTGAATGCCTCCTCTGGTGTCTTGTCCTCCAAGATCCTGTGAGGACACCTGTTCTGGATGTAGACTGTTGTGTTGCATGCTTCTGCCCAAAGAAACATCGGCAAGCCCTGGTCATGAATCATGGCCCTAGCAGCCCCTATGATGGATCGATTCTTTCGCTCTGCAACCCCATTCTGTTGTGGGTTGTATGGAACAATCAACTCCCTCTTGATTCCTGCCTGCTTGCAGAAACCATCGAACTCCTTGGAGGTATATTCACCCCCATTGTCTGATCTCAAGACCTTGATCTTCTTCTCTGTCTGGTTCTCAACTAGAGCTTTGAACTCCTGAAACCTGCTAAAGACTTCATCCTTGGTCTTTAAGAAGTAGATCCATGTCTTGCGAGAGAAATCATCAATAAAGGAAACATAGTACATGCTACCTGAAATTGATGCTACTGACATCGGTCCACAAACATCCGAATGTACTAGATCTAGTATCTCCTTAGACCTATGCTCGTTGTTTGGGAAAACAACCTTGGCATGCTTGCCAAGCGTGCACCCTCTGCATACTCCCTGTTGCTCAATGCTGAACTCTGGAAGACCTGTGACTATCTCCCTCAGAATAGGCAACGCTCTATGATGCAGGTGCCCCATCCTCTTGTGCCACAACTCACACAAGTTGTTACTGCTATGAACTAGGGCTCGAACAGGTTCACCCTGCAACCTGTATAGATTGCCTTCTCTAACCCCTATCACTTGTGTTGTTTCTGGGCTAGATTCTTTTGGTCTAATAAGGACATGTTGGTTCTTGAACTCCACTGCATAACCCTTATCCTCCATAACCGAAACTGAAAGCAAGTTCTTCCTGAGACCTGGAACAAACAAAACATCATCAAAGTCTAAAGAGTTCCCTGACTGGAGTCGAAAAGGAATGGTACCAATTCCTTCAATTGGATATTTGGTATCATCACCAAGCTCAACCTGAACCCCTGAGTCCTGCTCTTGTAGACTGGTAAAACACTGTCGGGCTGATGTCATGTGCCGAGATGCCCCACTATCCACATACCAAGCATCTCTTGGAACCGTGCTGGTAGAAAGGCAAGAGACCAACGAGAAATCCTTCTCGAATTTGGTAGCAAACTCGCTCATCTGAGTTTCTGCAGAGGCTGCTACCTGCGTCTGCTGCTGCTTCCCTTTGCCCTTCTTGTCTGGACACTGTGATGCATAATGGTCGTGCTTATGACAAATGAAGCACTTGATCTTGCTCAAGTCCTTCTTCCCTGACTGTGAGGTTGACTCCTCACTCTTTACCTTACCCTTGTTGGGTCCTTTACCTCTGCCCTTCTTGGTTTGCCCAAAGAGAGCTAGGTTATCGTCACCACCTTTCTTGCTGGCCTTTGACTCCATCCGAGTCTCCTCCTGGATGAAATCATCCCACAATTTCTCAAAGGTGGGAAGGTGCTCACGAGCACAGATGCCTTTGACAAATGGTTCCCATGAAGCTGAGAAACCATTAAGTGCCACGTTCACCAACTCTGTGTCTTCAACCTTCTCCCCAACTGCTGCCAGTTGATCACGAATCTGCGTGATCTTCATCAAGTAACTGGTAACGGTGTCAGATCTGGTCATCTCCATAGATCTGAGTTTGTTCCGCAATATCATCTTCCTGTTTATGTTCTCGCTCTGGTAGAGGCTAACCAGGGCATCAAACATCTCCTTTGCCTTAGTCTTCTCGGATATGTGAGGAATCAGGTGATCCTTCACTGCATCCAAGATCATCCGCTTGGCCTTCACTTCCTTCTTTTTATGAGCTGCCAATTGTTGTGGATCTGTAGGCAGAGTCACATCATCCTTGACAATATCCCAGAGATCATTCTCTTCCAATAAGAACATTACCCTAACTTTCCAGGGCAAGAAATTGGAGGCACCTTCCAATCTATCCTCAAATCTGAGGCTAGTTGCTGCCATCTCTGAGATCTGTTGTACAAACTTTCAGATCTGATATGAATGACTCAAAAAAACTGTCCTGCAAATAAGCTTAGTCCTTCAAGCAAAAAATATGAAACCCTCTAACTGCTGTTTTTTTTTTTAATATCCAGCAGTGATCTACTGTTGTAAACCCTTGAGGATCTCAATCACAGAACCTAGCTCTGATACCATGTAAATTTTCCTAACCCTAGATAACTGTTGTCCTATGTTATTTTAAAATAAATCAGATCTGAAAATAATTTATTCAAACATGCAACAGTCACACAGATGGCTGGAAAAATAAACAGCGTGAACAGCGGAAGTTAAATATATTTCTGAACCTGAAATATTACAAAATAAAGGAGGCTACAGCTACAACAGGACACCCTGCTCTCTTGCTGCCTTTCTGGCCAGCAATTTCACTGTTCTTCTCCTCCTAAGCTTGCAGTTTTCCTTCAGCAATCTGTTCTCCTTCTCTTCTTTCTGTGTATAAAACACTCTTGACCTTCTCCTTTTATCCTTGAAAAAGGTAACCCTAATCTCTCTAACCCTAAGATTAGATCTCATCTCATCTTGAGATGTATGGTTAAAAATAGAAAATCACTTAAGTGAATTTCAAAATAGAATCACTTAAGTGAATTACAAAATAGAATCACTTAAGTGAACTTAAAAATAGAAAATCACTTAAGTGAATTTCAAAATAGAATCACTTAAGTGAATTACAAAATAGAATCACTTAAGTGAACTTAAAAATAGAAAATCACTTAAGTGAATTTCAAAATAGAATTAGAAATGTCTCGAACCACTTCTAGCACGTTCATACTGAAGCCTGTGCAAGAAGTTCCTGTCCGAGCTACATTTCTCAACAAATGTGACGGCTGTAATTTCTTCTGCTTCACCTTCTACTGATATCTTCCCACAATGCATTAATTTCTTCTGGTTCTGTTTTGTGTATTTCGTATACAAACTAAAAATATGGCGAACGCCACCCTTTGATTTATTGAGGATTTAACAGGGATTTGACAGCTTCCACGAACCACAATTGTTTTCTGTTCATGCTGATTGACCAAATGTAGTTGGAACTGTTCATCGGTTTGAATGATGGAAAGTCGAAAATAAAAAAATCTTTGAATAGTTCAAAGTCCACGAAGGCAATCGGACATGTAATATCATGCAAGGCAAGCTTTTGAGTTGAATTTATTAAGTAATTTGAAATAAAGAAGAATGTATTTTATGAAATGATGTAAGGTGCGTTGCACATTGGTTTCAGAGAGCCTGCCACTTATCTATTAATTTATACCAACGGTCTATAGTTAATGTTATAATTGCATATGTTTCCTTCTTGAAAAAGCAATCAAATATCTTTTATTTGTCTCTGTAGGAACATCTCAACGGTATGTTGTTAACGTTTCATTTTAGTGACCTTGGTTCAAATCATGAGGGAGGCCCCTTGTCGATATGCCCCTAGAGTGTGGCCCCCAATTATATCATTTGTTGTACTTCGCATTATATTAAAAAATATATATCTTTTATTTCTTCGGAAAGAAAATGGAAGAGATTTTAAGAACAATTGTTTGGGTTACTGACAAGAAATGAATAAGACATTTAACTTAATTGATACATTTAATAAATTCAGTAACGTTATTAGTAGGACGACGATAAAAGAGCAGTTGTTACTATGGGTCACGCAACTTTGACTTATATACTAAATAAATAAAACTGTTGTGGAGAATAAGGATGAGCAAAATCAGAACAAGACAATTGGAATTGTGTCCTGATGAGGCAGCATATTAAAATGGTTTTGGGTTCACATTGTAGAGGCCCCTAGTTGTATAAATAAAGATATATTTTCATGCAGGTTTGGAGAAAATGTAAAGCAACAACAAACTTTTAAAAAAAGAGACATTTTTAAGATATCTTATTGTGTAAATATATAAGGCATACTATTGAATAAGCGCGTATAGACTTAAAGATTTTTTTTTTTTTGATGGGTTATATGGGATTGAAACAGCCCCACCCATATTACATCATCACCACATAGTGGTATTACAATAAAGCTGAGATATTATCCATGTATCGTTTGGCAAGATTCGAACCTGGGTCTCCTCCTTGAAATGTTGAGGAATCTAACCGGTTGAGCTAATGCCACTTGATACATATAGACTTAGAGATTGATGAAGGGTTCATTAGAAGGTTTTGTGCAATTTTGTTTTTTTTTACATTTTCTTCTTTCTAAGTTAATTTTTGCTGCGAAAATACACCTTGAGTTTACAAGGTACGATTCTGCCTGTTGCATTGTTCTACAACTTCCCTTCCCTCTGCTCCCTGTACTTTGACTCTCAGGTTTTGCACCTCTCACCTTTAGGAGCACCTTGTCTCCAGTTGAATCCATCTAAGTTACCCTTAATCAGAATCGCGGCTTTCACTCATAACGTGCGATTTTCTCCTTTGTCTATTTGTAGAATGTTGAATATTGAGTAAGTGTGTTAGAAGATACTAATAAGTAATAAGTAATATGCATGAAAAAACTTATTTTTTCAATGAAAATTTGTATTTTTTTTCATTTTTTTCTTTTTTGCTGAGTTTTTTTCCGAGTCCCAAGTCCAAGCCCCGAGGGGACCTCGTCGAGTCCAAGTTTGACAACTATGGTTCCAACAATGTCATCCTCCTCCTTGGCAATGTTGGTGATCTTTTGTGATGTTCACTTGCCCTTCATCCGACGTTTGCAATCCTTCTCGTCTACAACTTTGAGCGATTGCATTGTCTATACTCCTGACTTGCCCTTATTTATAATTTTTTCAAAATCTAATGCCACCCATGCAAATGGCTATGCAACTACCACTTCGTCACCCCGACTAATGGATGACCGCGACCTCACCATCCTACATGCAAATGTCATTGCATTTCCCACTTTACCTTCTATTCTTGTATGTTTTTTTGCTTTTTTTTTATTATTTTTTTCTATTTTTCAAAATTTAATTTACATCTTTTACAACATGGCGACTACCACATGTCACCTTCTTCGTACAATCCGTACGACAACACAAACTTGGATCTCAAATGTGTCTTCTACCAACGAATCATGTTCTTCCCTCCTCTAATGGCAGTTTCCATCCTGATCTATCTCAAGACTGCAAGTACATGTCATTTGTCCTTCCTCCCAATGGCAGTATTTTGTTTGGGTTCCTAATGGCATCCTAATTCCTAGCCTCCTATTGTCTGATGATCTTCCTAATGACACCATGCTATCCTATCATCCTCTTGACAACCTTCTTCTGTTCCGTCGGCCAACAAACTGCAACCTATCGTCCTACTTAGTTGCAGACTGTGCCCTGTTGTCCTATCAGTATGCTGATAGCACCCTAGTGTCTTGTCAATATGTCAACGGCCCCTTGGCGTCCTACTGACTTTCTGACGACTATCAAACACTTGCCTTGTTTGGTTGTTGCTTGTCTGCTTGTTTGAACGTATGGTATAACCTATTCTCCGTAGCTCTTCTCTATTTTGCAGAATCTTTCTTGTCTAATCCAGTTTTGTTTTCCTACAGTCCATCATCTTCCTCACGATGGCTCTCTTATTACTACTCCTTCCATCGGGCAAACCTCCATAGTGTGGGATTGCCTATTCCCATCCTCCAGCTGTCCAAAGTTCATATGAGTCCTCAACCATCTATTACAACATCTTCAGTTTCGATGTGAACCACAAGATGGTCTAGACGGGCCAGCCTCATGATCACGCGAAAGTTGGTTGTTTCGTGCCTGATCAAAGAATGGTCCTTGTGGCCCATCCTGTTGACCCTATGACCTAGGGGTAGCGGGAGGGAAATTTCTTCCCCTCGAGCCACCGGGAGGGAGGCCAACCAAACTCCTCCCTTGGCCGGGTAACCTTAGACCACCGAGAAGACCTGATGGACTCCCCAAGTTGCCTAAGTTACCTCCTTGTGGTACTACTCTTGGAGTTCCTAGTAATCCTTGCGAACTACTAGGTTCACCTTTTCCTTCATCAATGGGTGTTGGTGTATCTTCTAGCCTTCTCTTGGTCCGTCTTCCTTCCTTGGAGTCTTCTTGGGCGTCTCTTCTCTCTTCTGCTTGAGGGACTGGTTGAACTCTAGTCAAGTTCCTCCTGTATCTCCTTGTCAATGGTGAGCTCGAACTGCTACTGCTACTACTGTTTATATTAATTGCGTACGAGCTCAAAGAGGAACTACTTGAACTCATGGAGAATAAACTACTACTTTTTGATCATCTTCCTTCCCCTTCTTGAGATGAATGTACTTCATAGATATCTCTTCACAGTGTATATGCTTCTTGTTCTCTTGTCAACCTTTGTTGTTCAAGATCATTTAGCTCATCTTGTCTTTGTGGTTCTCTTTCATTGAGCCTTTGCATCGTCTCATCTAACTCTTGAACAATTTGATCCCTCATTCTTGCATTATATCTACGCAGAGTCTCATACTCTTCTTGCAACCTCTACGTCTCCCTACGCATCATCTGTTGTAGGATTTCAAATTTTGTTAGTCGTCCTGCCTTTGCTTCACTTTCTTCACTTCGAGATTTGTCATTGGACCTTTCTCTCGTCTCAGACTCCATCCTTTGCAAATTTGCATTTGTAAGTGATTGGAGTCTTCTCTCTTCTTCAGTATCCAGGAATCTTACGTGAACTTGTATCCTTCGCCGTTCAGTTGGTCTAGGTTCCAACTCTCTCTATTCAATAACAAGTTGTTCTCCTCTTTCTGTCCCAAATAGCCACCCTAGATTCATTCCTTCTTCCTGATTTGCACCATGATTTGTGGTCCCACTTGGTTCTCCCTATTCCTGGAACCGAATTCCTTCAAAGTTGTCTGAAGACTGTTGCGGTGCCTCCACCAGTCTTCCTATGGTCTCTTCCTCTAATGATTCAAAATCAACCATATTTACTTGTGCTTTCACTTTGTATGGTTTCAATTTCGAACCATTAATTGTCTTGGGACATTGTGTCCCGTCCAACTTTTGCAACCTTATTGCCCCATTATCCATCACCTCGACCACTTGGAAGGGCCCAAGCCATAGGGTCTTCAACTCTCCTAGCTTGATCTCTCGCTTGCCATTGAACTTCAACACCAATGCAACTTCATTTTCCTTAGGTGCTTGTCATGCCACAACTTCCTTTGTTGCCCATTGAGCCATCACATGCCTTTGGTCTAGTTGTACCAGTGTTGCAAGCCTCTCCCTTAGGCTATCTTGGTCGTCTAGACAATTCTCTATCGCCACTCTCAAACTAGGTACCAAGAACTCTACTGACACTACAACCTCTTGTCCGTACATTAACTGAAAAGGCATGTGTGTGGTTCATCGTTGGCTTGAAGGTTGTCCTGTACGCCCACAGGACTATTGGCAATCTCTCTTCCCAATCGGCTCCTACTCCACACATCTTGTATATGATAGAGACCAAGACCTTGTTCGTTGCCTCTGCCTGCCCATTTGCTTTGGGGTAATACGAACTAGACAAAGAATGAAATATCTTGAACTCCATGGTAAGATTCCGAGTAATTTTATTGACAAAGTGTCCTCCCCTATCACTTGTTAACTGCAAGGGAATTCCAAATCTCGTAATTACTTGCTCATACAAGAAACGGGTTGTACTCCTTGCAGAATTGTCTGGTAGAGCCCTTGCCTCTACCCACTTTGTCAAGTACTCGGTTGCTACAACAATATATCGACATTTTCTCCCCTTGCTTGTCTTTAACGGTCCAACAAAATCTAGACCCCATCTCTCGAACAATTCTTGTGGTTGAGAAGGATGTAATGGCATAAAATCCCTCTTTAGCGGCTTCCCCGTTCGCTGGCAGGTATCACATGCTTTCACGTATTCCTTTGCATCGTGATATAAGGTAGGCCACCATAGCCCTGCCAATAGCACTTTTCTTGCTGTTGCATCTGGCCCCATGTGTCCTCCAACCAGTCCTTCATGTGCTTCCTTTAATGCCATATGAACTTCCTCCTCCATCACACATCTTCGCAAGATCCCATCGGGTCCGATCTTGTATAACAAGCCTGCAATTAATGAAAATGGTGTCGATTTCATAATAATCTTTCGTTTTTCTGTTGTCATCATCTCCTTTGGCAGCTCCCCTTTTGATAGATATTCCCCAATGTATTTGTACCATGTTGGTACTACGTTCACCATGAACAATTGTGCATCAGGGAATTCATCTGGTATGCCTCCTTCAACAGGTTCTCCTGAGCGAATCCTCGACAATTGATCCGCTATCACATGCTTCTTCCCAGGTCTTACTACCACTCGAAACACGAATTCCTGCAATGTGATGAGCCACCTGCTCACTCGTCCATATATTGTCGACTTATTGATCAAATACAACAACGCTTGATGGTCAACATAGAAAGCAAAGGGATTGGCAAGCAAGTAGTGTCTAAACTTTTGTACTGCGTATACCATCCCTAAGGCTTCCCTCTTTGTCATGTTGTAATTCTTCTCTGCTCTTGACAACAGCCGACTCGCAAAATAGATGGGCTGATCAAGCCCAAACTACCCCTCCTGGGCCAATGCGCATCCGATCGCAAAGTTTGATGCGTCTACGTGGACATGAAATTCTTTATCCCAATCTGGAAACACCAGAATGGGCATGCACACCAACATTGCCTTTAGTCCCTCAAAGGCCTTCTGATGTTCCTCCGTCCACTTGAAAGGAACATTCTTGCGCATAAGTGCATCCAATGGATAGGACACTTGCGAATAGTTTCTTATGAACCTCCTATAATAGCCGACCGTACCTAGAAAGGTCTTCACCAAGCTCATGTCGTATGGCTCCTCCATGCTCAATATAACTTTTATTTTATCGGGGTGAGTCTTCAATCCTTCCTTACAGACAATGTGTCCAAGCAACTTGCTGTAAGGAACCAACAACATACATTTCCCAAGATTCAATGCCAAGTGAGCTCATCTACACAAGCTCATGCATTCCTCCAATGCCTGCAAATGCTCGGTTGTCTTCCCATACAAGGACCAATCATCTAGGAAAGCCTTGAACTTCCCTATGGACATTTGATCAAAGATATATAAGATGATCCTTTGAAAAGTGGTGGGTGCATTGCATAAACCAAAAGGCATTTGGTTATATGCATAAATGCCATTCTCCACTACAAAGGTCGTCTTCAACTTATCCTCCTCAGTGATGCTAATCTGATTGTAGCCCGAGAATCCATCCAAAAAAGAATAGATCTCGTGTCCAGCTACCTCTTCCAATATGGAGTCTGTGAATGGGATGGGAAAAGGATCTTTTATCGTCACGACATTCAGGCTCCGAAAATCTACATAGATACGGATCCGGTTAGCCTCCTTCAAAGTGATCACTATTGGTGACACCCACTCATTAACTATCACTTTGAAGATAATGCCAGCATCCAACATCTTCTCAATCTCCGCATTCACCAGGGCTGCATACTTCGGATTCATCCTGTATGGTCATCTTCTCATTGGTTGCGCACCTAGAATTAGTGGAATTCGGTGCATGCACAACTCTAGTGGTATCCCCTTCAGATCCTTATAAGTCCATGCAAATACATCCTTGTATTGCAAGAAAATTTTGAAAGCTACTGCTTTCAGAATTGGATCCCATTTGTCTCCATAGTGGATAATCTTCTCTTCCCCCTCATCAAGATTCACTTGCACTATCTTTGGTCCTTAGTATTTTATGGTGTCAAGCTCCTCCATTGCCTTGAGTACATCCATCGGGTGAGCTGGTTTCTCATCAATTACTACATCTCCCACTGTGTTCTTCGTAAATTTCTTTAGGAATGTCCACTTCTCCTTCTCTTCATTCTTCTTTGACGCAGATTTTCTTCCTTGATTGCTTTCATCAACCTCCTACACAATGTTCTTTTCCTCCATGTGGATGCAAAAACAATGGGGTGTGAACACCTCATAATCCTCCATCTACCAATGGAAGAGTCCTTTGTCAGAGTCCTCGTCCTTTGTACAATCTTCAAGTTCCAACACACCTCCTTCATTGGGCTCATATCCGCTTTCCTCATCCGACGATGAACTTCCCGACTCGTCAGATGTTGCAATATCTTGACTTACGGATTGATTTTTCAAATTTATCATATATTTGTGTTGGCCTTTCTTGAATGTGAGGCACTCCTTTTCCCAATTGTGATTCACTTTGGCCATCCTTAGCCATCCACGTCCTAGCAATGCATCATATGCTGGTTTTTGCATTGCTATCACCACAAAGTCCATGATGAAATCTTGATCAGCGATCTTTACTTTTTGGTTTGTCAATACGCCCTTCATCTCTATGTCGTACTGATCCACACCATACAACTGAAAGTTTGGAGACCACAAGAATGGTGCTCCAATGTCTTTCCACGTCTTCTTTGGCATGACATTTACACTAGACCCTCCATCTACAATAACCTGCGTTAACTTGTGATCCAATAGCTCCATATGGATCAAGGTCAACTTCTTGCCTGCTTCAATCATCAACATAATAGGATCAATATATTGATCCTTCTTGATCCTCGCTACCTCTCTTGGCTCCATCGTTGTTTCTGCATGTGCAATCTCTCCTACCTTGGCATATAACTCAGGTATTGCACCAAGTAAATTAGACACCTTGACCTCAATTGTCATGTTCAATACTTGCGTTGCCAACTACTTTCTTGATGATTCTCCCCGAAACTTAGGTTTCTTCAATATCTTTTCTTGGAGTAGTCTATCTTGTTTTGTTTTCTCCATCACTTCTTCTATCATGTCATGTGTTGTTTGCCACTACTCCTCCTTGGCAAGGTTTGGGTACTGCTCAGTCTTCTTTGCTTGAGCTCTCATTACTGCCAGCACATGCTTCTCCTTCTCCTGTTGGTTTGTTAGAGGTTCACTAATGTCAATCAAATTGACATTCTAAGTTCCACTGGAACTCGCTTTCTTCGGGCAATTGACCTCCTTATGATTGCCCAAGCCACACCATTTGCACATGTGCATCATGTTTCCATTTGTGCCTCCTACTTGTGGGTTTGGACAATTTTTCGCAAAATGCCCCCACTCTTGGCAATTTCTGCATTGGATGATTGGCCTTCCATCCGAATCATACTGTAATCGACTTTGTCCTCCTTGTCGATTATTTTGTTGGTATTGTCTTCCCCCATGACGATTATTTCTATAACCACCACTAGTCGCTCCTTGTCCATTCTTTGAGGTATTTGGTTTTTCTTCTTCTTTTTGCATCGTCATTGTTTGATGCCTTGTGCTTCTCAAATTGAATGGACACTCTCCGACAACATGCCCCAGCACATCGCATATATTACAATATGCATTCTTCGAACAGTTTACGTTCGTGTGCCCTTCAAATTTACAATCTGAGCACCATATATCTTTCTTCTCTTTCCTCTTTTCACCTTTCACCTCATTGTTCATCCTTTCAAAATCCTTTTTCATAGACTTAATTGCGACATGCAATTCTTCTTTGTCACTATCAGAATCATCACTTCTAAAGTGACTTAGACCGGTTGTCATTTGCTTGGCTTCACTCTCAAAGTTCCTTGCCCTCTCATAGGCTTCTTCATATGTTGAAGATGGTATAATCTTCATTTTCTTCTTGTATCGTGGCAATAGCCCATCGATAAACCATCTCTTCACCATTCCATCTGCCGGTTGCAACTCCATCTTATCCGTGAGTTGCTTCAATCGTCGATTATAGGACTTTATGTCTTCATCCTTTTTTTGTTTAGTGGAATAGATTTCCGTTATGATTTCGGTATCATCTCTCAACGGTCTGAATTCTTTCTTAAATTCGTCCACTAAATCTTGCCATGTTGTGAAAGGTCTTGTTGCTTCTCTTTTTAAATGCCAATCAATTGTGATCCCTCACAATGTTGCCGAAAACAATTGTAGCCATGCATCAGGGTCCCTAACTCCATTGGCCTTCCAAATTGTTGTGCATGTCCCTATATGACGAATAGGGTCTTCCTTCCCTTCTCCCGTGAAAGGTGGGCATTTTTGCTTTCCTGCCTGATTTGCAATATTTGCCATTGGTGGTTGGTTTCCTCCTCCCAATTCGTCCCCACTCAATGATTGCTCGGACAACACCTCTTCTCTTTCTTCACTTGGTGCCTCTTCACCTTCTATGTTGCCTTCAAACAACCGTCTACTAAACTCTTGTGCACCTTCACTTCGTGACCTCCTTCGCAAATATACGATTGTTGGATCTAGCCGAGCACTTATGCGTGGTTGCTCTAGTGCCTGACTCTTGTCCTCTGCACCCCTTGGCAAACTCCTCCCCGCTTGCTCCAGCGTCAGCATCCACTCGTCTTCTACTTGTGCACGCTCCACGTTGGCATCTTGTCTTACGCGAATGTTTTCTTTAGTTGTTTGGTGCAACTCGTCTTACACCTCCTCTTTCGTTGTTAATAGCAATGTTTGCCACCTTTCACTTTCGTCACTGGAGCTATCCTCCTCTTGAGGATTCCAAACTCGTTCAACCTCAGGTTGTTCAAGTTCCGCCCTTGACTACAGTCCATGGTTGGCAATTCTTTCGCTTCTTCTCACAGGTTGCTCTAGAACTCTTCCATGGTTTCTTCTCCTATGTCCATGCAACCAAGTATCTGTCATCCACCTTGTCAATCTTCACATGTGCTATCAACGATCATGCTAACCCGTACTTCGATTAGGCAATGACGCCAAATGTAGCACAACGGTGAGGTTTCCCAAATAGGAGATAGTGATAGAGTTTAAGAGCCAACAAGTCTACAGTCAACAACTTTGGGACAATTCATCATCATCAGCATCTCAGACGACAATGTACATGTGACGACAATATCCACTTGATGACAAGTTAGAATTCAGTCAGCATGACAACTCTAGACGACATCCCCTAGGTGGCATTTGCTAGATGACATCAATGGTCAGCTCCACATGACAACACCCATGTGGCGACATAACGACATGACTTCAACCGGTGACTTCACTCCAACAGAATGACAGCTCTCCACAGCAACCTACTTTGCGTTGTCTGATAGCATCTGCACTTCATGACTACAACTTGCAACTAGCTCACCTGACTACATCTTCTAACCTACAATCAATTATCTTCACAACACAAGTCTAGTAATCTAGCAATTCACACAGACATCAACACACAATTGGAGAATGATCCTTGCATTGATTGATCTGCCAAAATGGCATACAGATTACAACATCAGACTTGCAATATGCTCGTCAATGGCAATGGCTCTTACAACATACAAATATGCCTCTTTGCACATACGTCTCTCTCTATGCATATAGATGGATGGGTTCCTCATTAGATTGATTACAAACAATGAAAGGGGGGGTCTTCTTATAGTGCAGTCCTAGCCGTTGGACACCTTACACGTAAATGTTTCCCCCTTGCCTATGTTCCTAAGACATAACGCCACTTTACAATATATCAAATATTTAGGCGCTCAATTATGACGGCTATGACATTTACATTGCATTTCCTTGCATTACATTTCATTTTATTACATTGCATTACATTTTATTCCCCTTTTTAGAAATGGTGCCTACACATCCACCACAAGCCTAGATGCAACCATGAAAAGCAAACAAAGCTTGACAAGTGTGTGGCGATACTAAGTAGTTTGAAGGCAGCAACTTCAACGATGAAAAGGGAGATTCCTTAGCTCATGAACAAACAATTGCCACATCTATGGTATGCAAATGGCAATTTCATCTCGAAAGGAGAATATTGGAGGTTGATCAAAGGTAAAGCCAAGAGGGGAGATCTTGAGAATCTCACACCAGGAGTGGTAGCACTACAAGTCATAGATGCCATTGCATTTCTACATGAGCTCCATTCTGAAGTGATGAAAACAATCCGCAATGAGAAATTTCAATGAAAGATATATTGGGAGTTGCTTTCCTTTAAGAAGTTGCAAAATATCAAGATACCTTCAGTTATGGAATAGGTGTTTCATTGGGGATAGGTCCATTATTCTTTATTCTTTTGCAAAATGTCATTTTTTTTGCAAACTTCATGCTCAATGAATAGGGCCACTAGGATTCGCCACTAGCAGGCATGATGTCCCAAAAAGTCGCCAAAGTTGTGTTTTTCAACTTACTATAGTTGCATAGCCATTTTGATCACGGCTATCAATCAAAGGAAATCAATGAATTGGAAGGAAAACAGGCTAGCTGACTGTTTGGAAAATCAATCCGTTGAAGGATGATGTCAATATGATCTTAAGGCGATTGATTGGTTGAATGAAGCAGTTACAAAGAGATTTGACACCCGATCCATTGATTGTGCAACCAAAAATGCCTAATTCATCATGAAGCAACTAGAAAAATAACAAGCAACTTGAAGTGGTGGGTTTTGGGAAAAGTATTCCAAATTTAGAATGAAGATACCAAAAAGACACACCATCTCATCATTTGTAAAAGGGGATCATGCAAGGAAGTGAATTTTACAAGAGTAAAGCATGAATTGAAGATTCATCCAAGCATAGAGATCAAAGTGAAGATTTCTTGTGCAAGTAGAAGATTCCCGAAAGAAGACTAAAGTCTATGTCTATGTCTATTCTTGGATATTTTTTCCAAGCATAGGATGGATATTCTTAGGTTTTGATTTGTTAATTCCATAATCTGATTTTGTCTTCAACATTTTGCTACTTTTAGCACAGTGCCAACATTATAGAAAAGTTCTACGAGAAAATGGTAAGGATCTTTTCCCCAATCCTTAGAGAGATGCTCCTATTTTTTCAATTTGATCAAACTAGCAAATAATTTTTTATTGATTCTACAATTATGCATGGTGCTCAATTAAGCTCTCTTGTGTGATCTTTTACATTGTGTGTAGATGAGTTAAAGATTGTGGTTATTTTCTACCCTCTCTATACTTGTTAATCCTTTTGTAGAAATACGTGTTGAATGTATTTGTAGATGGTTGAAATCAAATATTAAAAATTAAATTTGCGGTTACTTCCATAAATTTCTTTGTGATCATTGGACTGGATCAGCTCAAAACTCACTTCATATTTTATTTTTCCCATAGATGCAAAAGTCATACTAGGGAGTCATCCCTTTTCGAAGGTTGGTCTAACAAAAGTCAGGCAATCCAACCATCTTTTAATCTACAGTGCAACATAACCTTAGGCAAATTAACAACCCCCACTAGGATTAGCAAGAATAGTTGTAAAACATTAGAGGATGAGCGTTTGCAATGCAAGGGTTTGAATTTCATTCCTCTTATAAATCTTTGTTTCAATCTATTAGTTTGAAAAGTTGTATCTTGATCAGAAATGTTTGGCTTTGTATCTTCGAGATGTTATCACCCTTAGATTTCAAACCTTGAATGGAACCTCATAGACACCATAGGGTGATTACCTCTTCCTTCCATCCTCTACTAATAACAAGAGGCACTAAATACCTACTTCACAATAGGTCAACTTCACCAATGACATTAGATCTGTGAAAGAGCGTCTCCCTTATGGAAAAAATCTGAGATGAGAAGGCAAACTTGTACCTCTATATTACCCAAGCCAACAATCTAGAAGGTCTACACAAGCACACATTTCAAGAATTCGCCTTGCATATGGAGCATCTTTGGCCTTGAATGGCAAGAGAACCTCTAGGAAGCCTTTTTCTAGGATCAATCTAGTCCAACTAACCCAAATCATTCCCCTTCTGACTTATTAGCACTTGAATTGGCGCAATCACAGTGTTTGTAGACAAATACTTGCATAAGGACATGGTTTACCAATAACTACACTTGAGATTTAGTCTTCACAGTGTTTCTCTTGCTAGTGTAGGGATTCTCCCATTACCATTTCAGATTTAGCTTTCTATTATAGTTGTACGTATAATATATTTGATATATAAATGTATCATACGCTAGGATACGAAACATAGAGTTGGACCTTGTAGCATTTTATATTTTTACTTTCAAACTCTCATGTTGTAACCAAAACGTGTGTCTTGAGTCCCATTGACCTACTTTGACTACTCATGGACGTAAATAGATATTCTTCCATCCTTTCTTTCTTTCTATTTCTAGATCGTGGTTCTCTTTCTCTTCTTTATTCCCTTATCCTAAATATTCCTTATACTCTTTCATATATATTCCATATTTGTGATTGCATCACATCATGCCATTTCGTATAGTGACATGCGGCACCCATTTCAAGTTGAAATTTGTCATTTTATAATTTTGTATTATTGACTTTGAATCACTATTTCTATATCCCCCCATGCTATTGCAACCAAGTATATTATTCCAATCTACCTACTTTAGTCACTTGAGTAGATTAATACAATTTATTTCCTCTTTCTTCCTTTTTTCCTACTTTGCATATGAATTATGAGGACCACTAATAACCTTTAAAAATGAATATATTCTTGTCTTTTTTTCCCCTCTCCCTTCTTTGCATATGAAAATGGTGGGTCATTTTCAACCTCTAAAACTCATCATTTGAGTAACCCCTTGATGGTTTTCTTTCTTAACTTGTAAGAGCCACAATCATAGGAATGACTTCTCCCATGCAAGTCAAGAAAACATTAACGTTTCTAGAAGCTAGTTCTCCATTACATAATCTTCCTGGGTAATAAAGTGCCTCTCAATGATCATTCGTTCCAACCATGCTCTTATCTTTTTCCCTTGCAAAATGAAATTCTATCGTACCAGACGCACATTGGGTCCCCAAAATCCAATTGATAACTGGTGCGGTCAAGGCTGGGCGCGACTCCCGGGTGATTTTGACGGTGTAGAACCCCCTGATTGTGGTTTATCAGACCAAGGCGGCCCCGCAAGGGGTTTTTCGCTAAATTCAAAAAAAAAAATGAAATTCTATCGTAACTAATCCACTCTTCAACCTTCCTAGCTCTTTCAACCGTATCCTTTGCTTATAGTCCACCCCTTTTTAACAATAGCTCTTTTACAATAATTTGGGCCCCCATTGTGCTAGGCCTACATATTGTTTGTATTATATACATACTATATATGTATATGTTCCATGTAATGCCATATGCACACAAACATGTTCCACCTATTTTATGTCAGAGTTCTTAATTTTTACTCTTCTTGTACAATGTATTTTTGCATTCTTTGGAGAATTATTTTTGGTTTTGCCCAATCTTATGTAACAAAGTGTAATATATGAGCCCGATTGACCTACTTTTCTCACATGTGGACATTATTAAAATTTTCCTTCTTTCTTCTAAGTATCTGAATATGGAGAGTCTTTTTCAATCTCTAAAGGTTCATAGTTTCTCTCCTTTTTTTTCAATTTTTCTTCTTTGCATCATAATATGAAGGATAATTTTCAACCTTGTTATACTAGCAGCTAGATAACAAGATCATCTCAAAGCTCCTTTTCATAGTTATCACGAGCTAATTTTAAGTGATAAATAAGGGTGTCCTCTATCACCAACTCTCTTCTCTATATGCATCAATGAGCCCACTTCCTTAGTCTGTTATACAAGTCAAGTTTGAAGCCCACCCACTTTCTCTTGAGACCATATTTAGACTGAATTTCCATTTGCATTGGCAATGATGCATGGGGAATAGTATTTCAAGGAAGGTAGGCCTTGTTCTTGTCCCTTTGCACTAGAAAGATATGCCTACATGAAGCTCCCTGGTCAAAGGAGAGGCAAGTACATAGAGAGTAGCTCCATAGGACAGCTACCCCACCTTAAGTACTCATTGGAAACCCCTCCTCATCTCCTCTACAAGAAAGGGTGATCCATAAGTCTGTCAAGGAGGATACCTACTAGCAATACAATAAGCTTACATGGACCTCCCCTTAGCTTCTTGGCCCAAAGAGGGCATTCTATCTTTAAGCGCTTCATGCAAATCATCAATGGTCTCAAATAATATCAAGCACAAGGGTCTAATTGCCTCAACATTGCCCTCAATCAAATGAGTTTACGCACTCAACAACTTAGAATTGACATTAACCATTACATTCTCAAGGGGGATAGGATTTGGGTATTTATTTACAAGTTTCCACTACACTATAAGGAAGCATAGGGCAAATATTGTTGCCTATACAACGAGCAAGGAAGGTCTCTCTTTACTTTCTCTCAATATCCTATCCAAAGATGCTTGGCCTTTTATATTCAATATATTATTACCCTTAGAAGACCAAACTTTAAAGGACTTTCAAGTCCCAATGAGCTACCAAGGTGATTACCTCCTTTCAACCTTTTCCAATAATTAGTGGCACTAAACGCGCCTTGATTGATATGGTTGCCTCAAATAGGGTTAAATATGTGAGAAACTACCTCTCTCATAAGCGGCCTTACCACATGGGACAAGGCAAGCAACATCACACATGCGTGCAACCCAAGAGGTCCATACATGTAAGCATTTCCATATTCTTTTTTATAGCTAGAGGATCATCAACCTTCAATATCCAACATGATCTCTTTTGCCACAAACATCCTTTCTTAAACCCCATCAAGGCCTATAAGGACTAATCCCAACAATTGACAATGATTTTGCATAGATGGACATAGACCAATTACATACTCACTTCCCATGCCCTCCTTGTGGCAGTTTAACCCTCCATTGCGTTATAGTTGCATTATGTTTGTATTAAATCTTACCAATATTTAACATTTATATGTCGCACGTGATGTGATTTCTTTCACATAGAAATAGGACCCGACCATTCTAGGTGAGAGATTGTAATTGTATATTGCAGTATTGCATTTTGTAATTCAGTAATTCTAGGAGCACTATACTTTATTCCATCCAGGTTATTGTAACCAAGTGTACAATAACACTCCCATAAACCCATTTCAATCACTACTGGACATTAATAAAATTTAACAAGACTAAGGAACATTTCATCTTTAGGTGTCCTATTTATGATGAAATTCAAGGAGGTATTATTGCTTGTGTAGAGACTTCGGTGGATCACTTGCCACTTTTTCCAGATATCCTAACCAAAGATGCTTGGCTCTGTACCTTAGGGAAACTATCACATTTTGATGTTAGTTATTACAGGGGAGATCGACTACTACTAGACTAATCACCTCATTCTTTCACTTTTTCTCTGTAGTCGGGAGGAATAAGCATTCATTTGAGGCTACAACTCTCCAAAATGCTAATGACAAATCTATGCACCCTTGTCTGCATACAAGAGTGGCTACTAGGGATTCAGTGTTTTTCTTCTTCTTGCATGTAGGGCAACAAGATTGTAGTTTTCCAGCATCAGGTTTATGCCACCCCTAATGGAGTTGTAGACTAACACAACTTACCAGTTTCCTAACCTGTTATTGGTTCCACGGGCATGGATGCTAGAAGAGTCTCTAGGGGTTGAACCCCATGTCCTCCCAAGATTATACAACCAGACCCCCTTAGTCTCGACCATTCTCCTAAGAGCATCATAGATCCTATGTTAGCCCTTTTAGGATAATTGGCGATGATGATGACTATGCTTCTACTTACATCCCACTACATATTAGTGTTGGTGCTTGGATCCACTGCAGCTCCTTTCTATCTCTATTTTACCTTGAATTTTGCTCTCTCTTCATCATAGTTTTTATTTTTTAACATGTTAGGGTTTATCCATTTTGGTTAACCCTTGAGGCTGTAATTTTATGCCATACAATTGTTCCACTTCAATGTAGTTTACACTAGATTCTTTACTCTAGTTTAGCTTATTTTCGTAGTACTTTTTGGTTATTATAGTGCATTGTAACAGCTCTTTTCAATGAGTCCCATTGGCCTACTTTGGCCATCCATGAACATGAATAGAACTATCTTATAATTCCATTGTTTTCCTTGCATCTGAATATGGAGGTTCACTTTCAACCTCTAATACTCCATATTGTCCTCTTCATGTTTTTCTTTCCTCGCTTGTAAGAGTTGCGATCATAAGAATCATCTCTCTCATGGAAGTAGAAATCCTCTAGGTTTTCTAGCAGCCAGTTTTGCATTACCTACTCTTCTAGACTTGTAAAATCTCTCTTGATGATCATCTATTCCAACTATGCTCTTAAATTTCAGACATTTGAAAAGAACATTTTTGTGACTGTTTCACCTCTTCAAGCATTTTTTACTCTTTCAACACTCTTTGCAATGAAGCTTTGATACCACCTGCAATGTAATTGCATCCATGACAAGCACAATGTACTGAAATGTGAGACAAATACAAGCATGCACAAATCCAAAGAAAAATATTACTAAAAAAACAGAGGAAGAACACTTCTGCAAAATCGATAATTGGTATTCATATGAAATTAAATAACTTAGAGAAGGGGAGAACACCTATATATCTAAGAGAGTAGCTTGTCTCAGAGCAAGCTACCTACCAAACATAACAGATACATCACATGTGCCAAGCAGGATAATGATCACAACATACAAAATAACCAAGCATCACAACAATATGCTGTGATCACTTGACAAAATAGAAACTTTAATACAAAATAGTTTGCTACATTACATTACAAAAAATGTGGTCTTTGTAAATAACAAAGTGAAAAAGATATAAAATCCTCAAACTCGTTAATAAAGTCACAAATTCATATATAAGATAAAATAAGATAATTATATTCTGTCCATGACTCACCAAAGTAGGTCAATGGAACTCAACATTTAAAAGCTGTTACAAAGCTTTGTAGTTACCAAGTATTAATCACTAAACTAGAGACGAGAGTGAACGTCTGATCACATCCTCAAGGGGTGGGCCTAGAAATGGGTATACCCTAACATGTTGTTAGTAATGATGATGGGATATGAGAACCAACAGTGAAGAGAAAAGATAGAAATAAAGAAGAGGTCAAGAGGATCCAAGCACCAACTCTAATAAGTGGTAGGTCGAAACGCGTTCGGAGTTTTGTAGATGTATCACTTCTTTTTTGATGGAATAAAAATTCAATCAAATGTTTTTTGTTCCTTTCCTAACTTGTCTCTTTCTTTAAGTTTATAATCCCTCATTTTTTCCTTCTATTTTCTAATACGTTTTTGCTGCCGGTATTATGCTCTTCACTTGCACGTAATGTGATCTGGTGAATCAGAAAGCTTGCAGCACTAGGAGTATGCTCTTCACTTGCACATCTGTGATCTGGTGAATCAGAAACTAGTTTACGTTTTTAGAGTACTGCTTCGCCATGTTTCTTTTTTCATCACCAACTATCCAAAAAAAGCCAATACAAAATCCAATGATGCCCCCAAGAGAATGGCCACAACTAAGGGGGGCCAGTTCGATAATCCTGGAAGGGCTAAGGGGGTCTGATTGAATAATCCTGGGAGGACATAAAGTTTGACTTCCCAAAACTTCTATAAAATGCTCTCTTTTTAAATATTCTTCTTTTGCGTTAGAGTTATGTTACTTTTGTATACCTTAACAAAGCAGTCAATGACATGAAGGACCTTGGGACTCGACCTCCTATACTATGAATGGGCTTAAAAAAAGGAATAGGAAGTGCCTCCATCTCTTTTCAAAATTTTCTTCTTTTGCACTAAGGCTGGTTTTAAATACTTCGACAATGTCGTCAACAAGTGAAGAGCCTTAGACTCCACCTTCTTTGTTCCAAGTGAACTTCAATAATGGAATAAGAACACACTATGTACTTCATGTTTCTAAAATGCTAACCAAAATTAAGATATTCATCCACCACACATAACAAACTCAAGGATAGTGGTTTCTCCAGGTGCCCTAAGTGATCCAAGATATGATGTGCTCCCTAGCTCTATGAGCAATGACTATAACACACGAGTCTCCCAAATACTCAATCCTCTTCACAACAAGAAGGTTGGTATCATGATGAGGTAAACACCTCAACAAGTCCCACATCTAAGAAGAGAATGGGAACTATCAAGGATAGTGATGAACATAACAATTTGTGCATGAAATAACAGACCAAGACAATACTGAAATATGAGAGCACAAGGTAGTATTTCATATGGTAAAAGAATCCAGCCTATTAAAAGATGCTTAAAATAATTCAAATGATGCCTAAAGTTACTCATATATCTAAGCATTTAGTTAATCTTCCATTAAGCTTGTCCAATCAACTCAATATAACTCTTGAGTCAAGTGGTTGACCCAGAGCGATATTCAAGCAGATGTTAGCTGCTTCATAACCGCAAACAACCATTATTCAAGACAACATATGTCCAACACTTCTTACACAATTTAGAACAACAAATGGATAGAAGTAGAATTTAAATTAACTTAGTAGGCATATAACTTGCACTCTCAAGACAAAGGAAAACATCAACAGAAAGCTTGGAGAACTCTTAATCTGTTATCATTCTCATTGGAAGCCAGTCCTGTTGTGAGTGAAATACCATTACTAATTGTCTATGTTACACCAAATCCCCTTATAGAGAAGACAAAGAACGTGGGGGTGTGGAATGAAGATGCCTAGTTCCTTCTCCCAAACCCTAAGACAGAGGGAATGGCTGTACCCAAAAAATCAATATATATATATATATCCAATTTTATAAGCCTATAGTTCATTTTTACTACAAATTATACACAGATGAGAAATTTCAGCAAAAACAATGAGGATCATGCTCATTTCTGGTTAGCACAAGAATAAAGAAAACAGCACTTGAAATCCCACAGCTAAGAAAAGCATTGCCTGAATGGTGAGTTAGGGAACATGCCCCAATGAAAGACAAAAAAAGAATAAATACTCATGGGTATCATGTCTAAAGGAGACATCCATGAAACATTCCTAATATTTGAGTTGTTCTAACCAGATTTGGCTATATGCATTCAAGCCCAATTTTAATAGGTTTCATACACATGTTGACTCAGTGTCTTATGAAATATATGATGTATTTTCAGGAAGAAAAAAAAAACTTCCAACTATGCACCCTCTTAGGCAGCAAGTGATAAGAGAATCAAATCTCCATCTGTTGTTTCATAAAATGTCTTTGTAGAAAACAATAGAAGATAAGAGAACAAGCCCAGTCCAGTAATCATTGCTATTGGAATGTGAAATATGTGCGCTGGTACGGTTGCTTCTCTATTCTGTTATTTAATTTTGAATGAACATCAATAGATCTTTCATTTACAGTCCCATAAAACCTATTGTTTACCAAGAGACATTAACAAATATTTCATTTCATTTTATTAACAACCTGAGTAGCCTAACGGTGGAGACTTTGGAACTCTGAATAGAGGTCCAAGGTTTGAATCCTGCAGGATAGGGTTGTACACCATGCTTCGGTAACCAAAGCATGGTTGGATAACCATATATTGGGTAAACAACATCCTCCATGAGGGTCGTCTCATATGGCCTATGGCCTCACAAACATTAAAAACTACTTTGTACTTTTTAATAGAAAATATCTTTTGCTAACATCTCAAGAACATATAGTCACAATTTACAATGATCAATAGCATATGGATTGTAAAGGTGAGACATGTACTTGAAAATGCATGCTGAATCTCCAACATTTGCACATTGTGCAAAGAAGGCCTCGTTAACATCGTACCACACTAAGAGAACTGTTGCTGTGCAGCCCTGAAAGATGTTTGAAGAAGAAATAAGCCACAAAATGTAATCCAAAAACCAACACATCCAAACTGTTGTATGTCCCAGCATTATAAATGAAACATACAAGATATTCATTGAAAGACAGACATCCCATGCATATTTTCATTCAATATCCAGAGCAATGCACTCACATACAAAAATGTAATACATTTACTGTATATGAAGTTCTTACACACTGATCAGACTTTAAATGACAATGAAATTGGGAAAGTAAGGAGAAATTTAAACATCAAATACTGCATAGTTTCTCCACCTTTAAGTTTCCTCAAAAAATAGCTTAGTTTCTCTACATTATCCTCCTTAGCTTATACATATTTTAATTCCATAAAATATGCCAAAATTAGGAAGTGGGAAGCCAATATTGTTC
Organism: Wollemia nobilis; assembly: GCA_028583015.1. NCBI lineage: Eukaryota > Viridiplantae > Streptophyta > Pinopsida > Araucariales > Araucariaceae > Wollemia > Wollemia nobilis. The sequence goes on from JAQPPZ010016361.1 coordinate 4,038,956, forward strand.
TCATGTAGTTTAGACACTTATGATGCAAGGAAGTTGGGAACAATGCAGAGCCAAGATCTTGCAGAACACTGTGCCAAAACTATTCACGAAGAAAAGGTACAAAAAATAAATAGAATACTATACTGATGATGTTTCCCAGTATAAGAAACCCAGAGCAAAGAAATTTACCATGCAAAAAACTATTGAATACCATTAAGTTATAGTACCCAGCATGCTTTCTCGAAAGTTGCTCTATGAAAATCTAACACATTGCACTCAATACAAACCACTTGCTTTAAATTTCTTTGAAATAAAATGTGAAACATCAAACATACCAAAAATGACAGTAAGAAAGTTCCTGAGAATGTTTTGTAACTCAAAGATTCCAAAGAAACAATCGAAAACTTAGATTTTTGGTGCACCTGCTTTCACCCTGGGGTAAATTTGATATCCAATTTGCTTCATTTGTTTCATATCTTGATTTTATTCATTTTCAACATCCTGCTCCAAAATGGAACTGCTCTTCCATCACAAGTAACAAGAGCACCTTAATCATGGCATTTGGCCTCTTTCCAATGATGAAATCAATATAAATGAGTGTTGAACATGATCAGACAATCCTACCAACACAAGATTGTATATTATTTCTTCCAAAAACAAGCTGCAAGAAGTTTACTGCTACTGTATCGAGGGAAAGCTTTATAACTTGAACCTTGATTGGCAGATGCCGCATGATGCGCATAGAAATGTATTTTATGAACTTGTGATTTCATAATTCAACTGCAATACTGGTCATTTTATTACACCTTAAGGGTACACATATCTAACTCCAAGTCTCTAGAGTACATTGGAATCTGTCTCTCTTTTGAGAATGCAGGAAACTAAAGTTTCATATCCTGTACTTAAAATCATCCAACTGCTCTATGTGCTTTAAATATCCAGAACAAAGGTGTTTGCCTTTATATTTCCAGGATCCGATTTCCATCACACGATAGACTTTAAGGGGGCTTTCATTGCCCCAACAGACTACCAGGCTGACCACCCTCTTCCTGCAGCAGGTATCATTAAGCACCCTTGAGACATTATGACTGCACTGCCTCCCCTGCCCTAAACAGTTGAGGTTAAACCTGTTCAACAGTGCCTCCCGCCACCAAAGCAGTCAACATCACCTATGCCACAGCCCAGGAGGTCCAGACAGGCAGGTATTTCTAGATTCCCTGTGTCCAAAGGACATTCAGCCTTGGATGGTAGGAGGGCTCATCATATCCAATTTAGTTCCCCCATTCTTCTTCTGGCACCACCAGATCTTACATTGACCCCACTGCAGTTAACAATCGTCCAGTACCAACGAACATAGACAAGTGACACCTAATCTCTATACCTATGCTTGCAATCCATCCCTTTTTGATAGCAGAATCTTTATAGCACTTCGAGCCTCCTTTGTACTATGCATGAATTAATTTATACCCGTACTATATTTGTGATATATGTTTTACTATATTCAGAAGATGTCATTATACACAAATACATCCTCCACCCACTCTTGTGTGGAATCCATACTCCTGCATTTCAGTCTAATGTAATCCTGTATTCTTTGGAGCACTATTTCAGCTCTCCCTGATGTTTTACAACCATGCATAATATTTGAGACCCATTGATCCCCTTGAGTCACTCATGAACATTAATAAAATTTCTTTGTTTCTTTCTAAGATATGTCAACAAGACCAGGAAAATATCACCCATTAGAAAAATAATGATAATGTTACTCAGACATGCTTTCGCCTCACATGTTGGATGGGACTCACAAAAGTACAAATATTTAACATCTTTATAAGCTTATAGTGAGGATAAACAGCATACAAATCATTGGCCTTATCATAAACATAAAATACTAAAGAACAAGATCTTCATTATTTTTTGATCAACAAGTTGATAGCTAGTAGCAAACAGGCAGAAAATGTTCTTAATTCATAAAGGATGGAGGGTTTGACAATGCACATCCTAGACTCAATATCAGCCCAATCAGCACATTCATAAAGGATGGAGGGTTTGACAAGGCAGAAATAGTTTGGACCTTCTCAATATGAGCCCAATCAGCACATCCTAGACTCAGACTCCAAATCTCAGATCCATAAAGGATGGAGGGTTTGACAATGCAGTCAAATATGCAAAACTTTGTAGGTATGTCTTAAACATTGGCATTCCAGCACCAAGAGAGATGCATACAGCTTGCAAAGTTGTACTATGAAGCTGGCCAAAGATTAGGGACAGGGCCTGTATACTAAACCCCCAGGTGCATGTAAGAGAGGTGCATGTAAGAGATGGTAATCTCGATCACTTTGCCCTCATAGAAGAACTGAAACATGCAAAGGGCACTTTTTGTGGTGTTGAAGATCATCATCTGAGTCTTGCTAAGGTTTACTGCCATGCTGTCTTAAACAGCAAAATCAAGCAATAGCATCCAACTGCCTTTTCAAGCCCTAAATAGTTCAAGCAAGAAGAGCTCAATCATCCACCAAAAGCAATATCAATATCAAGATTCAAGACATAATGCAAAAAACAGCTATCATCAACCTGTGTGTTTTGAAATATAAATTCTTCAAGCACATCAATATGTATCTCAAAGATTGTGGGAGAAAGAATCTGAAACTCAAATAGTTAGTGTCAAATTTATGCATCATTATCACATGCATAACAGACACAAAAGTACTGTCTCACTTAGCATACACAATGAAGAGAATGAAACAATTCTTGTGATGTGAATATGGGACGCAAAGATCTTCAATGATATTACTTTCCTAGGAACCTGTCATAAAGAAAACAAAGGATTTGGAATAAACCTCATACTGATAGAGTAATGCTGCTTCTGTCTCTCTAAAGGCATCTTTCAAAACATCCGCAGCATCACAATTAGTAAGCACTTGTTCTCTTCTTTCTGGGACAAATAAAATATCTGCCAGCTTTTGTGGCATGATCCTGAATACATTCAGTAAAACATTATCATCAGAATTGAAAAGACCAAAAACGTTGTCAGTTGGACCTGGATGCTAGCATTTCAGATCTAACAAGCAATATGCAACAGAAGAGACCACAGTGTAATCCATTCATTGCATCCAGCATACTGTAAGACAAGTTCTTGGAATTCATAAGAATCAATCTTGGTTAATTGGTTATAATTCACTGACTTTTATCATGGATCACAATTTTAACAGCATAGAACACAAATTCTAATAGGATTAGAAATATTTCTTACATTGTTCACACAGCTTCTTACCCGACCTTGAATAGAAGGAAGAGTTCTGCTGGTCCCCTTTGGCTTAACTTACTCACAATAAAATTGAAATCCAAGAATTTTAGTTATCTCACATAGAAGTATAAAATACCATGTGATATCAGAAATAGGCATCAACCTCTAATGAGAACACATTCAACTTTGAATATCACAATAAGATAGCTGACAACAGGAATCTTATATTCTGGGTAAATCATTTAGAGGGTTTTATTAGTCAAAACTTTCTTTTGCAAAAGGTTACATAATGCAAATCTGAATATCATATACCTATTCTATCCAAGAGACTACAGAAGAAATATGGTGCGAAATTATGAGTTCTAGCAGTGGTTTTAATGCAAGTGTCAACTACATCCAAAACAATCTGGAGTAAATTACTCTGCCCTTATCCATAAGCACTGGTGGAATATCAGAAGAAAAATAGGAGAACAGTATAAATAAAGTGTGCAGGGACAAATGAGATAACTGTTTGCCATTATGTCGAGTGTCCAAGAAAATAATTCTGTTAATGTCCACGAATGACAAAAGAAGGCCAATAAGACCTGTCGAAAATAGTAGTTACAATACATTGTAATAACCAAAAAGTTCTACAAAAACAAGCTAATCTAGAGTAAAGAAATTAGGGTAAACTCCATTAAAGTGGAACAACTGTATGGCATTAAATTACAACCTTGAGAGTTGAACCCAAGAAAGGTAAACCCTAACATGCTAAAAGTAACAATAAAGAGAAAGCCAGCAGTTAAGGTAGAGGAGAGCTAGAAAAGAGCTTCGATGGATCCTAGTGCCAACACTTATCTGTCGTGGGATTGTAAAGTAAAAGCACAGTAATTATCATCATCAACAACCAGACAAAAACGACCAACATAGGATTTAATGATACTCCCAATAGAATGCTAAGGACTAAGAATTTCTGGCTGGAAAATCGTGCAAAGACATAGAGTTTGACCTGTCAAGACTGTTCTAGCAACCATGGTCATGGAACGAATTGAAAAAGATAGAAAACTGGGAAGGCGCATCTGTCTGCAACTCCTGCATAAATGAGGGGTGGATGAAACCCAATGTACAACTGCAGTCTTGTCCTGCCACACGCAAGAAGAAGAAAGCACCAAAGCCCTAGTAATGGTTGAAAGTTGTGATCCTAAATGTGCAAAAATCAAAACAGGACAAAATTGGAGTTGCAAATGAAAATTAAAAAAAAAAAATGTCTTCACCCAAATTTGGAGAAAATGTAAAGCACCAAGAGTCTCTTGAGACAGCCAAGAGACATTATATTATATGTATATAAGTATAGTGCATTGTATTGAAGTGGTATCTGAAGATTTCAGATGTAGAAGAAGTCTTCTTTATGGGTATTCTTGTGCAAATTTGTTTTCTATTCATTATCCATATGTTATGTTAATCTAAAATTTAGAGTACCTTTTGTTAATCTAAAATTTACAGTACCACCACAGCTTATATACTGCTAGCAGAGCTTGGATCTGGAGAAGTGGAGAAGTTGAGAATTTGATTCTCTTTAACCAGAGAATTCAGAATTCAAGTTTGTGGAGGAAAACTTCATACATTATTATTGTAGTTGGCATGGCTTATGGTAATGATTCACTGCCCATCCTAGAATGTTAACAAGGAAATTATGAATATTGGGGCATAATGATGAGGACTTTGCTGATTGCCATAAAGTCTGGAATGTAGAAAAAATATGGCAAAAGCACAAAGAAAACATGTCTTGGCATTTTATCACATACAAGCAGTTGTTTAGCAAGTATTTTTCCAAGAATTGCAAATGTCAAGACTGCCAATGGAGTTTGGGCCACCATGAAGACAGGCTATCAGAGGTTAGATCTGAAAATGAGAAAATCTGAAAATGAAGGATAATGAGAATGTGGAAGATTATTGTGTAAGGGTATATGACATTGTGCACAAAATGGGTATCTATAATGAAGAATCAACAAAGGGAGATGTTGTCCAAAAGTTGTTGAGAATATTGACACCAAAGTGAAACGATTGTGCAACAATTATTGAAGAGAAGAAGTTGGAGTTTGATACATTGGGGATCACTTATGTGCCATGAAGAAAAAGTTAAAAATAGTGGAGGAGAAAAATTGGAGCAAGCTTTTGCTTCCAAGGCTAGAGTGTCAAACAATAATGGGGCTAGCTCAAGCTCCAATTCCCAAGGACAAAGAGGGGAGCAGCAAAATCAGTATTCTACAAGAGGAAGAGGCCAAGGTAGAAGAGGAGGCTAGAATAGAAGAGGTAGAGGCAGATTTGTGGATAAGAGGAATGTTTAATGTAACTATTGCAAAAGATGCAGCCACTATAATAGAGAATGTAGAATAAAGGAAACCAATGAAGGAGGGAAAAAAACAAACTTTTCACATGAAGAATGTGAAAGCCCAAAAAATTATCTTCTTGTCATGTGATATGGTAGAAATTTCAACTAAAGAGTCTTAAGTTCTGGTGAAGTTGGATAACTCATACAAGAGCAAGGTGAAATTGAGAGAATAAAAGCATTGAAGGTTGAAGGAAACAGAACCATACAAATTGACACAAAACATGGAAAGGAAAATATTCATAATACTTATTTCACACCAGTTTTGAAGCACAGGCTGATGAGCATGGGGCAGCTCATAGAGAAAAACAACAAAGTGGTGTTTGAGGAGTGCATCATCTATGACGAAGCAAATCAGAAGCAGGTTGTGGCTATTGTACCTATGACAAAGAACAGAATGTTTCCCTTAAAGCTTGGAGAAGAAGAGAGTTATTTGTGTCATACAGCCATTGAAGACGAGCTGGTTAAGTCTGGTCACCTGAATTTTTGAAGCTTGTATTTTGAATCCTAAAGGAATGGTCCATGAACTGCCTTGTGTAGAAGCAAAGAAGTGAAGTGTGTGAAGGCTGCACAATGGGAAAAGATTGTGTAGAGAGCTTTCCAAGAGGAAGAGCATGGAGAGCATCATATCCATTGCAGCTGATTCATTCAGATATTGAGGTCTAATGCATAAACCACATGTTGGTAAATCCTTCTACTTTATCACTTTTGTTGATGATCATACTAGAAAAACTTGGTTATATTTTTTGAAGAATAAATGTAATGCTTCTGAAGTATTCAAGAGCTTCAAAACCATAGTAGAGAATGGAAGCAGATATTAAAATCAAAACATAAAAGATTGATTTTGCTGGTGAGCTTTATTCCATGAAATTCAATCAATTTTGTGATGAGCATGGGATAAGAAGACAATTGATAGCAGCCTATACACCTCAAGCAAAATGGAGTGGCAACGAGGAAGAATAGGACAATCATGGAGATGGCATGAAGCATGCCACAAGGAAAAGGTTTGGACAATAGGCTGAAGCAGTTGCAACAGCAGCGTACAACCTTAGTAGAAGTCCCACAATCGCGGTGAAGCATATGACTCCTCATGAGGCATAGAATGAAGCCTTTGGCAAGTCACTTCAGAGTGTGTGGTTGTTTGGCTTATGGTCATGTTGAAGATAAGAAAAGGAAAAAGTTAGGTCAAGCATTCATTTTTGCTTTTTACTCTAAAGAAACCAAGGCACATAGATGTCATGACCCTAAATCTAGACAATGCATTGTGTCTAGAGATGTGATATTTTATGAAGCAGGAGTACGTGGACAGTAAGCAAAAAAGAATGAGAAGACAATCATAATTGAAGATGTTGATGTGTCACAAGCATCAAGTAGAGGCACAAGCATTTTTCCAAAGAAAAGCACAATAGGAAAGAGAATATTATAATCAAATCCATGCTGCCAAAAGTTATATCAGAATTTTAATAGGAAGTTCAGAAGAATCCAAGCACAAGCCCAAGAACAATGGCAAAAGGAACAAGAAAACAATATGGTGATTTATGTACTATCGTCTAAGATTGAAGTGGAGCCCTCAAGTTTTGAAGAAGCAGCCGAAAGCAAGGTAAGGAGCAAAGCCATGAAAGAAGAATTGAATGCAGTTGAAAAGAATGATACCTGGGGGTTGTGTGAACTTCGAAAGAGTGAGCAGGTAATTGCAGTAAAGTCAGTGTTGAAGACCAAGTACAATAGTCATGTATCAATTGAAACGCACAAAGTAAGGCTAGTGAGAAAGGGGTATACACAACAAATTGGCATAGATTATGATGAGACATAGCCACCTTGATCAATAATCACATTGATGAGACATATCCACCTGGATCAATTATGATGAGACACATCCACCTTTGTCATGTCACATTTATCAATTGTGATGTCATAACAAAAATATGATGAGACACATCCACCTTTGTCATGTCACATTTATCAATTGTGATGTCATAACAAAATTATTGTTAATAGCACCCACGGGTTCTTTTTTCCTGTTTGTCTGTAAATTTCCTTGCATGAGATTTAAACAAGTTCACGAGATGTACATGCCATAACAACAGGCAAGGGGAAGAGGACCAAAGGAATAAGAGCAAGGCTCATATACCTGTTCAAGCTATGACGTATAGTGGGATGGATCTATCCGCGACTCGCTATCAGTCATGAGGTGAAGACAAAAACTAAAATGGCACCAAGCTTAGCACTGGGGACTCTCTTGAAAATATAATATGCTGCCCAGAATTTTTTCTCTACTATAGTAGATGTCAACTAATCACTTGCATATCTGTTGACCGCAATTTGGGATGTGTTTGCATGCTAATTTACCTGTAATGCTTACATTGTTGTCCTGTAGTTTGAAGTTAGTTTGGGGTTGAGTATATTGCTCCTGTAAAGGGTTGAATATATTTCTCCTGTAATGTGTTTCATTGCCACTTAATCACATACCCTTATCAAGATCTTGCTCAAAGGATAGAAACCCTTAGGGGTATACTATTGATCTAATAATACAGGCTACACTGAAAACATTTTCCTTACTCTCATGGGTATCATACGTCCAAGAGGTGTGCAAGCCTGGCTGTGACCTAAAACATCACCTTTACCTCAACATAAGTTACATCATGCTTAGTTTGACTCATGATTATTGTTTGACCATAATTATATCTTCTTTGTTCCAAGTATTGCCGTATAATATAGTTTGTAAAGCTATTATTAACTCAAAATATTTTAAGATTTCAATGTTGTTTGTCCAATTATGCCTGAATTAATCATAAACATCTTGCCTATTCTTCATTAGTGTAACTGCTCATTGATAACTTTGTGCTCTAAAGGATCCCACTATCATGTTTAGCATCCTTACTCATGGCATATGCACTTCTTCAAGGATATTTTTCATTGAATGTATCTAGCAAATGTTCTTCATTTTTTCAAAGTGGTGACCCAGGTTCAATTCCCAGAAAACATATAAAATAATAAGCGGAAGTGTACAGTTACTGCAAAAGTTCAAGAGTTGACAGGGTACACTAGCACATCCAAGTCTATGTGTGTTGTAACCCAACAGATGTGGCGATATGCAAAACCTGGACTGGCAGAAGAGATACCCAAAGGTCAGGGCAACTTAATTGAAGCTTACCCCTTGCTTACAGGTAATTAACCAATCAAATAAAAAAAAAACAAAAGGGTTCTTTTTCGTTTTTCATCCAAACTGAGTCTTTTATTACATGTATAGAAACGATGTCCATGAAGAACTGTAGATCACCCTAGAACTGCATTTTTTCTACACAAGCAGCAAGAGAGAGCATATCTGATTACTTCAAAGTCAATATTGACAATCTATTTCCTAAGCATTAAAACCTTAGTACAAACTTGAGTACTTAGCTCAATTAGAAACATAAAAATACATGTTCGGAAAGCAGTCTTTGAATCCTTCCTAGACAGCCCAATATCTCAACTTCCAAAGAACCAGGGAACACAAAATCAGGTTGCCTTAAAATAGATAGGCTGGCAGTAGATTTTAGGGAATCTTTGAACAGCACCAAGCCACAGCTACCTAGCAAAGTAATAATATCAATAGATATGCTAAAGGTCTTGCTCTCAGACTGAAAAAAACGTTTGTCAAAAGACCAGTCCTGCTGGAGAAATAATGAACCAATTAGTGGTTCTAACAATGTTTGGCTTGTGATAGATTATTGATCTTAAGACAACTGATCTTTGCCTGAAGATATTTTCTGAAAAACTTGCACCACAGCATCATATATGTTTCCCATCTTGGAAGTGAACTTCCTGTGTTCAAACTTCAAATTGTCCACAAACACAAATGAACTTTTCCTTAGCAATCTGATGCACTTTTGCAATTGCTAGGTGTTGGGAAAGAACATATATGATTTTCAAATACTTATCATTCTGCTTATGTTTTAACATCCTGTTTCCAATGTGACTTTCATGTTGTGGCTTTCCTGTATAATGCCTTTAAGTTTGAGGAGATAATAACTACAGATGAATACGATAGAAAAGTATATAGTTTCCATAGTAACTAAGACAACAATTTTTGTATAAGGTCTTAGCAATTTGTTTTGAGAGTAGCTTAACCAAGCAATGTGTTTCAGTCCCTGACATGGTTATACTCTAAAAAAGATGTTTTCATACGAGTAGTATATAATCCTTCGTTGCAAGATGCTCCCACATTTGAGATCATAATTGTTGTAGCAGGATCAAAATGGATAATTCTTGCTTGCAACATTACCCACATTCATTAAGAGTCAGTGAGGAACTTCTTATTTGTTTTAGATATAACCATCATGATAAGGATCATGATATCTCTTTGATTCTAAAATTACAATCAACAAGCCAAGAGGTTTGATGTTTATGCTAATATTGGTACTATACGCCTGTTTGCTTGATGATACCTACAATCTAGCTAACTTATTACTCTCAGCTTGAGGCAGTGATCTTTGCTATCCCTATGTTCATATGCTTCAGCACAATTGTAGCCTTCCAAGGAGACTGCTAGTTGGTTAGATGGAGAGCCATTCTATAGTAGTCTTCTCATCATAAAAGTTACAAGTGAATTTTGAATGATTGCTCTAAGTAGCCTCTAACTGTTATTTTATACGATTTATCTTACAAATCCTTGTGCTGCTGTGTTTTATTTACCTGTGTAACAAAGATTCCATTGGAGTCTTTGCATGGATATTTCTCTATGCAACAATCATTCATATGATGAGCTTATGTTTCTGCTGCATATGATAAAACAGAAGCATTTTGACAGCCATTAACAAGTATTACATCCCTAAGATGTTAATACACATACCCAAGTGACAAGTCCATGGTTCCTGACACTAGTCATAGATTTTAAATAAAATTCTTGTTAAAGGTGAATATCATATTACTGACATTTAACATTTACATAATACTATGTCACAGGTTCTTATGTTTTCTAATGGTCAGTCTAAAAAGCAGCTAGTATCAAATTTATACTGACAATGAAGTGGGAGGATGTTCTTCTCAGCTTCAAATGATGCCCTTTGGCCTAATCTTCCATCTTTTATACGAATCATCGTTTCAGGCCTTTCCTTGGGATGTCTTCAGCTATATTGCTTGATGGATCCTAATTTTCAACAATAATAAATGAAGGCTTGTAGAACATTTGAAGATTGCAAACTGGATTCACATGAGTGTTGCAATGTGTACCAAAAATGAAAAAGAAAAAAACGTAGTTTTTAATGCCCAATAGGCCTGATGAGCAATGTTGTAAACTAGTATGTGTTAAACCAACTGGATTTTGATAACCAAAAACTAGTACGTGTTAAACCAACTGGATTTTGGTTACCAAAACCTGGTGTACAGACCCTACCCCCTTCCAGATTCGATACTGTACCTCCTAATTGGAGTACCCAAGCATTCAGTATCAGGCCCACATGGGCTATACTCTCACTTCAACAAAAATTATCAGGAGATAAACAACCAAGAATAACACATGAACAAAAAAATCAATGTTAAAAAAGATGGAAGCATGACACTCGTGAGAATAGAGCATCAATGAATGCAATTAAAAAAGTCATCTCTAGAATTCAGAGCAAACCTGAAATATAACTTGATCATGCAAATGCTACTTCACATACTTAGATAGTTTTGTACATGCAGTTACAACAATGAAACCTACAAATGCACAAGCTGAGTAAAGCTAACTAACTTGCTTGCAGCCTCAGCTGCTGAAGCCCCACCATGTCCATCAAATATACAAAATATTCCAAACTGCACAGATTGCAAATGGCTTCAGTAACTGAAATGGAAAATAGGATTTATGAAAGATAATTTGTCCTAAAATGTGAAGTAAAACAAGTTTGTCAGCAAAGTACATCAAACACCTGTTGAATCCCACGAAGTGGCCATTCACAATGGCACACATCTTCCATAGGAAGCTGTTTTTTTCCTCTGCGCATGGTCATTGGATCTGAAGCAACACCAACTCCAAAAGGTGCAGAAAATATTGAAAACAGTGAAGCATCATGATCCACTATTTTTGCCTGCAATAATGCATGCAAAATGTTTAGAAATGAACTATAAGATAGTTGTCATTGTAAAACACTTTTATGAAATGTAAATCCTTTATAAAGCACCAAAGGAAGACATAACAGTGACTTCAGTAAATTCAAGATTAAATTAGATAATCTATGTTCCTTGGGAACTTGTCCTGTGATTTGGGGGCCATCTCACAGATGAGTCTGGATGTCCCGAAAACGTGTTCCATCATCCCAGAAACACGTCCCGTTGTCCCAGATAGTCGTCCCCCGTCCCCATCGTGGAACTTCGTGAAACATATATTATATTATACAAGCAATTTATGATACGGAAATTATGCCAAAAAAATAAAAATGAAAATAATAGATCAGACTTCATGCAACCTTGAATAGGAAATGGTCTTAGCAAGCAATATGCACTAGTTAACAATGTTCATGCATTTACAGTATGGAATGCTACATGCACCTGTAGAGTGGCATAAGTATATAACAGAAAGCCATTAACAATCAAAGTGTGGTTTTAGAGAGGGATTCTAACCAAACTTGCTCCAGACTAACTCACAAGGCCAAATTTGGTAATTTACAAATCAGTCTAAAGACATGTAGTTCTAGCACAAAAGAATTATATTTAAGATAAGTTGCACCACAGCTGATCAGTTTTTTTCAAAAGTTGTATGGATACAGAGGTGCAGGTGTATGCAACATGCAGATATGGAGCACCCAATGCAGAACCCTAAACCTTGAGGTATAGGGGCTTAAGAAGAAAGAAATTTTATTGATGTCCATACATGTCCAAAATAGGTCAATGCAACTCAAATATCACAAACAGTTACTATGGCCAGGGGAAGCCAAAATTAGTGATCGAAAGAATGCAAGATTACAAATTATGAAGTCCAATGTGGAATCGGTATGCATAGTGGCATCATGTGAGGAATATACATCTCAAGTGTAGTACAAATATATACAGGCATCATATGGTGGGGAGTTGAATTGCCGTAAAAAGCCCACTATCAAGAAGAAAAGAATCATGAGTGATGATAGTGGAGGCCACTACCAATGATCTACGTCCATCTATGTTGGATCAACCACAATGGAGTCGATGTACAATCTGATAATGTCTAACGGGGAATGTTTGGGACAAAATTACCTCAGGATAGCAAGAGCCTACTATCTAAGGCTGAGCACCCTCTAGATGCTATAAAGAATTTAGAAATACCTACCGCTTAGGGCCTCTAATGTTGTGGAAAGGGATGATGGCAACTGCTTTGTCCTCTATGTGGACAACGTCTTTTCATAGCTACTATATGAGGAAGGTGGCGTTAAAAGGACCCTATATGAGAAAAAAGTAACCGTATTGTTATAGAAGTGCTTAATGTTGACTGATATTAAAAGACAATGAAAGAAGAAGATAATCACCTCGGTAATTGATAAAGGATGTAAGAGCTGCTTCAAGGCCCATCACCTGAAGGTTATCGCCTCCTAAAGGTAAAGAAACCTTTCTAGTCAACGTGTTGAAATAATGTAGACTACAAGCTCCCCGAATCTTTGTATAAATGATAGTACCTCCCTCTGATCTCATAAGACATGAGGCACACGAAGGTAAAGTGATCCTTAATGTCTATTCCCCCTTCGAATATGGTGGTCAACTTCCATCTTGAACTGGTGGGAGCATACCCTCATTTGGCCATGGGCAATCCTAAGACTATGGGACCAATTAGAATTGAAATAATTGATGCAGGAGATCATGGCATCAACAATTTGCATAAATGCTCGGAATAAAAAGGCCCTTGAGTCCAAGAGTCTAAGAAATATGGACTCGAACCCATAAGGAACCATGGGTTTGATAAGACAATCAAAGAGACGAACATTCAAGGAAATATGTTTAAAATGTATCTAAAAGAATTATCGTTCAAGAACAAAAAGCACTACATATCCCTTTAAAAGTCATGAGATTTAAGAGATGGACCTATAAATTGAACCCCCTGGTAAGGTGTCTTGATCTCAATAGGCTTGTCCTTAAAAGAGAAATGAAACTCAAAGAGCACAATTTCTTAAGGTATTAAAGATCATGACCTTAGTCTTTTTAAGGTTGACCTTTAGCTGGTTTAAGTCGCAGAATAAAGCAAGTGCATCCAACTCTCTTAGTACAGCTTCTATGAAGTGAGCATGGAAAACTACATCATCCACAAATAGGAATATGGCAAACAAAACATGGTTCAACAGGCATTCATCATCTAAATGTGTGAGCTTTTGAATGGCGTTCTCAAGCTCAACAACATATATGCCGATGAGAGTTGACCCCAAAGGGCATCCCTGCTTTGACACCAAAAGTACGTTTGATCTCATCTACAAACCCATGGACAGCCTGTATGGACCAATTATTATCTTATAAAGCCACATGATAGTTGTGATAAAGACCTTGAAAACTCCCATGTTACATAGTTGTAGGAGCCAAATTTCGACATGGCACCACCTCAATCACCACCTTGAGACTGGAAAAGTGCATACGGAATCAAGTACGCAAACATGAATTTGATTGTATATATAGTTTTGTAATTTTGAGTTATTTTGTAACACATGCACAAAGTGTTTGACAAAATGTCATACGTGTAATTAGGATGTACATGTAATTCAATGTTCAGGTAATTGAATGTACATGTAATTCAAGAAGTCATGTAATGTGTCGAGGTAGTTAGTTAATGTTTCAATAGGAGGAAGTTGGGGTTGCAGCTACCTCCCCCCTTCCTAGGAAAATGTATAACTAGATCCCCTCACAATTTCAAATCACATGCATTCAGATATACATGTGTGTGATTTGAATATATTCATGTATGTGCAGACCTGAAGATAATCAAAAGACATCCATTCAGCCATTGTTGTATCCAAAGCTTATGGTTGTGTTGTGCATGTAATTGCATGTGCCTGTGAACAAATGCAATGCTGTTGTAGATGATTGTGCATGGTCATCTCAGCATATTTAAAGATATTTGATGCTGTTTGTTTCATTTCCAGATATCAATATTTCTTCCGTACACTGTGAAATGTTGTATATTGCTGATTTTTTCAGTCATTCGTTATTTTGTGTTCCTTCAATTGTGGAAACGTCAAATGGAAAGACGTGCCTGAAGTGTCGTATGAACCTGTTCACAGCACCAATGCGCACCATAATGGACGAGCAAATGATGGCAACTCAAGGGTAGAAGCAAGTAGGAATGTGTCCCTAACAAATTTGAGCAATGAGGAAGACTGAAGAAGTGCCAGTCTGAGCTTGGACTTTGCAAGAAGAACGAGACAAGGAACACCAAGAAGAATGCCAAGACTTTTACAGCAGTCAGGTAATGCCAATTTGTTGCCAAATGATGCCTTGCCTGAAGAGCAAGGAACAGAACTTGAAATCACTTCAAAGGATGATAAAGTTGTAGCAATGTGTGGATGAGCAGACAAAGGGAAAATAAAGCAACTAGACTTAGTTCAAGTCCAAGCTGAAGACAGAAAAGAGAAAGCCAAAAATTGACCAAGTCCCAAGTAGATGAGGTTGGGACAAGTATTGGTTGCAGCCATCTGCTAAAACTGAACGATTCCTTAGGCAGTCCAAGTGCACCATCAAGTCCTTCAAAAGGTCCAAAGTATGCTTGCAATGAAGGTTGCTCGGGTCGTCTGGGTGGGTCGTCTGGGCCCTAGGCTGTCTGAGATAGCCTGGCCAAGGAGGGAGGCCATATGGCCTCCTTCCCGATCATCTGGCCTCCTCAATCATCTAGGGAGGAGCAATCTGCCCCAAACGGCCCACAGGGCCCCAAACGGCCCACAGGACATCCATCCAATAGGCTGGTCCATTTGGGCCACCCCTTGGCCATCTAACTGGGAAAAGAGGTTCCCAGAAGGCCCTTTGGCCATTAGGTCCAAGGAGAGGGTTGTCTAGACTCTATGATGCAGGAGCATCCAGCAGCACCTGATGCAGAGGCATTTGAAAAATTGCCTAAGGAGGAAGAACGTCGCGATTTCGCGACGTGTCGCAAAATCGCGACAGAAAAAGGCAAAGCGGGCGAGGAGGAAAACCTGTCGCGATATCGCGACAGAAAAAGTGTCGCGATATCGCGACACAACGAGGAGAGAGAAGCAGGCGGAGAAAACTGTCGCGATATCGCGACAGAAAATGTGTCACGATATCGCGACACAAACGGAGAACAGAGCCAGCAGGGAGAAGATGTCGCGATTTCGCGACATGTCGCGAAATCGCGACCCAAACAGGAAGAAGGAAGCTGCAAGCAGAAATGTCGCGATATCGCGACTCAGAAGCAGGAGGAGAGTACGAAGGAAGCAGATGTCGCGATTTCGCGACATGTCGCGATATCGCGACCCAAAAGCAGGAAGAAGAGCGGAAGAGAAAGATGTCGCGATTTCGCGACATGTCGCAGTTTCGCGACCCGCAGAGGAGAGAGAAGGCGGAAAGGAGAAGATGTCGCGATTTTGCGACATGTCGCAGTTTCGCGACCCGCCAAGGAGAGAGGGAGCCGAAGGAGAAGGAGACGTCGCGGTTTCGCGACAGGTCGCAGTTTCGCGGCCAGAAGGAGCAAGAGGAGGCAAGAAGAAAAGATGTCGCGATTTCGCGACCGAAGCGAAAAAGAGAGAGCGAACGCCAAAGATGTCGCGATTTCGCGACATGTCGCGAAATCGCGACCCGAAGGAGCGGAAGAAGGAAGGAAGAGAAGATGTCACGATTTCGCGACCCAAAGTGGAAAAGGGGAGAGAGGAAGAGAAATGTCGCGATATCGCGACCAGAAAAGAAGAGAAGGGGCAAGAAGAGGAAGATGTCGCGATATCGCGACACCTGTCACAGTGCAGCTGGAGGAAGAAGACGACAGAGGTCAGGCGGCGGTTACAGGGCAAGGACGACACGTGGCACCAAGGTGCAGTAAAGACGAACGAGAACCAAGAAGCGTGGGAAACAAAAAGGATGGGCGCGCAGAGTATCCTGACAGGAAGCGGCGGTGACAGGGGCCGTGCGGAGTGGGGTCATAAATCGGGTTGGTGGACCGATTTTTTGAAAGATGTTTCAGAGGGTCGGGGCCTCTATAAAAACCCGGTTTTATGTAATAGGGGGTGGTGGATCGGAGAACGCGCTGGGAGATAGAGTTGAGAGAAAACCAAGCCGAGCGTTGGTTAATGTAAAGCCTGCGGGCTGTTTATGTATGTAATTTTTCCCGATTTAGTAGAAGAAAATTTGGAAGTGGTAAGAGCGTGTTTTCCCGTCCCCCATCACTCTAAAGCCTATCCGGGAGACCATTTGAGTCTCAAACTAGGCCATCCAATAGGCTGGTCCATTTGGGCCACCCCTTGGCCATCTAACTGGGAAAAGAGGTTCCCAGAAGGCCCTTTGGCCATTAGGTCCAAGGAGAGGGTTGTCTAGACTCTAAAGCCTATCCGGGAGACCATTTGAGTCTCAAACTGCCCTGGGCTTTCAAATGAACAAACTAGGGCGTCAAGAGGGTAGTTCAACAATAACGAAGAATCAATTGCAACACAAGTTTGCCAGGACGTCGGTGACGGGTCATCTGAAGAAGTAGAGGAGTCGTCCAAGGCCCGAGATGAAGGCATGCAATTAGAGGAGGGAGGTCGTTTAAACAAGAGCAACTACAAGGAGGGTCGTCAAGACGGCCAGGAAGGCCATCTGGCCCCCTAGTTGTCTAGGCTAAGTGGAAGAGAGGTCGTTGGAATGGTCAAGAAGGTCTTTTGGCCCCTTGGGCAATTCAGGCCAACAGACTAGGCTGCTTGGACGTTCATGCAAGCCATCTAGGCCAAAACGTTCATGCAAGCCATCTAGGCCAAAACGTTCATGCAAACTAGGCAGGGTGTGCATGCCTTCCCAAAGAGCCCACCATGTGCAAGGAAGAGTAATGGGTTGAACACAAAAAAGACAAAATTGGCGCACAAGGGTTTTGCTGAAAACCCTTGCCCAACAACCAAAAAATTCAAATTTTTTGTGCAAATAAGGAGCACGTAGGAGAACGTTGTGGCTAGAAGTAGGGGACGAAGAAGGTGTTTCGACAGAGAGCAATTTGCACACAACGAAAAGAGAAAAAAGGTCAACGGAAGGGCCATCCAAACCCTATGCATTGTTGTCCTTCAACACCACACAAGTTGTATGGACCATATGTAACATTGTTTGGTAGAATGAGAAAACCAAAGCAAAGTGGATCAGAATTCAAGGTAGGATGGAAGTCATCCTCGTAGGAGAAAAATCTGTACAAGTTGTCTAGAGGGTCATCCAGCTAAGGAAAGTAGTCATCTAACAATTGTACAGGCCATCTAGGCAAAAAACCAGGTCGTACATATTGTCTAGTGGAAAGGGTAAACCCTTCAGAGCAAGGCCCTCTAGAGGCAGGCCATCTAGAGCAATGTGGACAAGGCCATCTAGAAGCAAGTTGTTCAAGGCAGCATGGTCAAAGTCGTCTGCAGCTGGGTCGTCTAGACCTGGAGCCAAGTCATTCGAAGCAGGGAGAATCATATAGACAAGTGACAAGAACCAAAATAGCAAAGAAACACAAACCGAGAAAGCAAGCGGCATAGAGGACAAGAGGTGTGCTATGTGGAGCTGCGAGAGGAGACCACATCAGCCAAAAAACATTTGGGGCGATTGGGAGTAACTAGCGCTAGAGTTCAAAATGAAAAGTCTACAAAGCGGAGTTCAATGGGAATGCGACATAGGCCAAAGATTGTAGAGACTGAGGAATCAAGGAGGCATCCTCCAAGAATTGTCAGGAGCTATGTCACATGGAGCATGCACAACATCAGGAATGGGAGGAGCATGAGATGGAAGCCAAACAGGGGAAAACGCGAAAACACAAAGAGGGTGGAGGTGATTCGAGCAATCACAGATTGCAACTCCAGATGAATACTGATGGAGCAAAGGAAAAGAGTCGGCAACTTCATAACAAAAGACAAAGGGGAAGGAGCAGATGCAAATCCCCTTAGACGAAATAACTTAAACAATGCCTGCAAGCGAATTTTGCATGTTATGGTGGTACAAAAATCAACAGGACCACCCATTGAAAGCAACATTCTACAGTGCGAGAGTCCACCACATAATGCAAGTCCCCAATTTCGATAAAGATTTCTTCAAGCATTACATGTTGGAGATGTTGGAGCAATATGATGCAAAGAAGGAGAAATAAGGTGGTGTTGGGTGACAAGGAGGTCCAGGTGTCCTTTTCATCGAACAATTTCTAGAGAGTGGTCAAGCTACTTGTTGCCAGCAATAGTCGCCCGACGAAGATGAAAGAAGTGGAGTTGTACTAGTTGAAGACGTTCGTGGACAAAGTCATTGATCTCAATCTGGGAAAGGTCGCAAAGTTGACGAAGCATGGGATGCAACTTCAAGTTTGAAGAACTACATTATGCTATAAACGTAGTAATGTCTAGATTGTCTGACGAGCAACGAGCTTCGGTATGCCCACTTGGCTCATACCATACATGGAGGGTATCATCGTTGGAGTGAAATATGCTTGGGCATAGTTACTACCAGATCACATACAAAAGAATATGTTGTAGTCCACTAAGTAAATTTCTATGGCGTTTCACGCCATTGCACTACTTTTAGATACAACGGCATATGAGAAGATTTAGTTTACAAGAATGGGTCTACCACATGATTTTCCAAAAGGAACGCCCACTATTTTCCACTAGATTTTCATAGCCCCACTAACTAGGATGAGACTTACAGGGAAAACAGCAAAGGCCGAAAAGAAGGCCACGACAACAAAGAAGAGTAAGGCACCAAGGGTGTAGTTGGTTGAGTAATCGAACAAGGAAGAAGGTGATGACACAAATGCATTGGCCAAGGACAAGTCGGATTCAAATGAGACCGAGGAGCAATTGCCTCTTGTAGAGGAATTGGTGAGACAAGAGAAGAGGCAAAAGAAACAACTAGAGCCACAGTGGCAACAAATGGGGCAACAACTACAACATTAGCGTCAGTCTCTATAGCAACATCCTCAATACCAATCAAAGAACAAAAAGATAAAAATCATACCACTGAAGGGTCCACCACAGACTACTACAGTGGTGGGTACAATCAAAGTAAGTGTGGAAGGACTTGTTGAAGGCCAACACTATCAATTGAAGGGAATGACTTATGTTGTCGTGCAATGGGGTACTCTGACGCATTCGGGAGGTCAGACAACACAAGGAGGCACCACAAATACCATTGCGTGTACCAAGGAAGACGCTTCACAAAAGGCTACAAGAGGAGAACACCAACCAGAGTGACCGGGAGTCGTTGCTCAAGAAGTGAGATGTGGGGGAAATTATGTATCAACCAAGAAGAGAAGAAATTGTGTAAGAAATGGTGTAGGCAATACCAATAATAATAGACATTGAAAAGGATGTGCAGACTGCAATCAACACAATGGACACTTCACCACCATTGAAGGGATTCAAGAGACTGTAGAGGTTTCATCTAGGGATACCTAGATTAGATGGATATGGAATTACGGTGGACAATCCAACTTTCCAACAGAAAAGTTTTGCATGATGCCATTGCACCAATTTGTAGAGGACGTTGAAATATGTGGTTCACTGCCTTTGGATGAGGAGACACCAATTGAGGTTGCGTCTACCACAACCAAAGCAAAAAGCAGCCAACTGCCAACAAAGAAAACTAGTTAAACGAAAGGAGACGATGGATATTGCAAGAAAGAAAACAAGTTGATGCGGAGAATACAAAGTTGTAGATTCAAGAAGAGAAAGCCGCCAAAACAAAAATCAACCTGAAGGGACATGGTGGGGGGGAGATTGAAGAAACAACCATTGGCGATGATGAGACCAAGCATGAGCCTGACCCTAGGGAAGGAGAGATGAGCAAGCACTTCCTCAATGAAGTGGGAATTTAAGGCAGCCCCCAATTCATGGTGCGAGGATAAATGAGCAGGTTGATGGATTTTTTTAGAAGAAAAGTGGGTTGTTTGACCGAGTATAAACTGAGTTCAGAGTAGGTTGTCTTGGAGAATAGCAATTGTGGCTATTGCTTGTGGATGCTGAGTTGGGGAAATTGCTCAGTTGGGCCCAAGACCAAGAGAGGATGAAACAATTTTAAGAAATCCACCGAATTCAGCCATGGGAGCTTGGTGCAGGCAACAACAACATGCAGACGATGATTGAAGTAACGAAGCATCCTCAAGGAACTCAAGTATTGTACTGGCACCCACATCGGATGTACATTGGCGAGGCAAACTTCATGAATTTCCTGAATCACGAGGGTCAAGAAAATCAAACTGGCACTTAAATTGGAGAAAGCCTGTGCCATAATGAATTTCTTATCTTATTTGATACAATGGTTGGCAGCTAGCTTGGAGACATTTCAAGAGATGGTGAATAGCCTGGAATTAAAAGAACAGTCGAAGCAGTTGCGGGAGATACAAGAACGGCTTCGGCAAGTGCAGCAACAAGTCAAAGCAGGACTCACGAAGATGCAGTAGGAGGTAGATCAGATGTGGAAAGAGCAGGAGTAAGATCAATTGATTAGGCAATCGAAATCAGAGTGTGCGGTGAGGGAGCAAGCTCTTAAAGTTATAATGCAGGAGATTGCTCACCATGATCAATTGATTGCGAACCAGGATGAGCAACTTGCAAAGGCCATAAGAAAGGAAGCGAAATCAGCCAAGAGGGAAGCAAAATTACAAGCAAGGCTTGTGGAGATCAAGCAGAAGTCACAACATTATTGCTTCAAGAGGGCGTGATACCAAGCCTATGCCAAGAGCTTGAAAGGAGACCAAAGCCCTCAAACTACACATCCAACAATTGGGAGGTACACTTGCGCAAATTCCATCTACCCCTCATCCACAACTGAACCAAATCCCTTAGCAATTTTCTTGGACTATAAGGGCCCCTTCAAGGCCTAACGTTTTAGATTGATCACTCCTCAAAGGTAGAAAGTTAAACAACACCATTTGAAAAGCAAAATTTTTAGTTCTTTTATAGGTGTGAATCGATTGAGATCACCATGGCTTTCACCTAACTAGGGATTTAGTTTACAAATCCTTCCCTTAATCTTCGACTAGCCTCACAGATACAGTTTTGCAAGGGATACAAATCTCTCTTAGTCTTGGAATGCCAAGGTTTCCAGCAGCACTTCCAAGACATACCTACAAAGATGTGCCTCCTTAATTGCATCATCAAACCCACGGTCCTTTAGAGATTTAAGATTTTGTGGTCCAAGTCTAATGTGTGTTGATTGGGCTTACATTGAGAGAGTCCAAACTATTTTGCTTCAACGATGTAAAAAAATTGTTCTCCATTGTACTATTTAGGCCAAGTTTGGCAATCATTCTCTTCACCTTGAGAGCATCTTCAAAATTATTTTTTATCTTCATTGCCTTAGGATCCATGGGTGACTACACCTAAGGCCAAGAGAGATACCCATATTTGGCACTCTACTCCTCAAAATGGATTATCTCGAAGACCATTTCTAGTCATCATTGTGGATGGTACTCGGAATTTATTTCTCTTCTTCAGTCAGTTGGCATCTTTAAAGATTGATTATCTCCATTCAAATACTCTATAATTGCTCCTCCCTACCTTTTCCTTGATAAGAGGGTGATTAATCAATGTTAGATTTTGATGCAGTATGCAATGGGAGATAGCAATCACAAGATGCAGAATAATATGAAAGAAAGTAAATCTGCGAGATGACTGAAATATGCTATAAATAGAAATGACGGAAATGAATACAATGTAGCTATGGAGGAAATGGACACTCCATGAACAAAGCTATTGAACTACATTGCACCCATCACCAATATATGGTGATGTAC
This sequence comes from Wollemia nobilis, assembly GCA_028583015.1. Classification (NCBI taxonomy): domain Eukaryota; kingdom Viridiplantae; phylum Streptophyta; class Pinopsida; order Araucariales; family Araucariaceae; genus Wollemia; species Wollemia nobilis. The sequence goes on from JAQPPZ010016361.1 coordinate 4,061,399, forward strand.
ACAGCACTATGCTACTACCTATGAATATGCTCTAAGCTTCTATATCTTACTTGTTACAATGAGGCCCTTTTATATAGGAAGACAGGTTCCTTGGCCAACACTCTACCTAGTTGTGCAAGAGACAACTTGCACATATACAGCTTGCACATTGACACTTGTGCATTTATTACATTGCATGAAGTAACTAGATAACTTCCTTCTAAATTAATCTAATGTCCTAAGTATGTACCTAGGAAGGTACATTTACATTACCCAAATGATGTAATATAATCTATTTCTAACAATCAAGCAATCAAAAATGATGTTTATTGATAATATGTTTAGATCACTTGGGTCACTCCATCTCAACCTCTTAGTCCTAAGTTGGCCTTCTACACTAAACATTTCATGAGGATTGAGAATGGCATTATTACTTGTCCTGATTATGTCCAACAACATTGGACACACAGCCTTAGGATTCCTCTTGGTTAGCTCAAAGTGTGCTCACATCAATTGCAAGTGGAGAAAGACCATATTCCTCGAGACAATAGGGTATATCATCTTTGCCCTATTCGAAAGAATGAGACTAATGAACATTTCATCTTCAGGTAACCTAATTATTATGAGATTCGAGGGAGGTACTTTTGCTTATGTAGAGACTCAAGTTGGATCGCTTACTACTACTTTTTTTAGCTATCCTAACTAAAGATGCTTGGTTGTATACCTTAGGGAAACTATCACTCTTTGTCGTCAATTATTACAGGGGAGATTGACTAGTACTCAACTAATCACCTCGTTCTTTGTTGGGGTTTTTAGCCCGCTAGCTAGCAGTCATTATTGTCCTTCTTATAGTCCCTTGGGTCTTTTTTTGGCCCACCACGGACATTAATAATATTTCATATTTCATTTTTCATTTTTTCATTTCATTTCTATCTCCATAGTTGAGAGTAATAAGCATGCATTTGAAGATACAACTCCATAAAATGTTAATGACAAATTTGTGTTCCCTTGTTTGCATACAAGAGTAGCTAATAGGGCTTCAATTTTTTCCTTTTCTTGCATGCGATGGAACAAGACTCTAGTTCTCCAATGTTGGGTTTTGGCCACCCCTCATGTCTCGAGTTGTAGATAGACGCAGATTACCAATTTCCTATCCTCTTTTATTGGTTCCACGGCCATGGATGCTAAAAGAGTCCTAAGGGGTCAAACTCCATGTCCTCCCAGAAGTATCTAACCGCGCCCTTTCTTGTATTTAACTTAGTTTCTTTTCTTTGTTGGGCTTTTTTGCCCGCTAGCTGGCAGTCATTATTGTCCTTCTTATAGTCCCTTGGGTCCTTTTTTGGCCCACTATGGACATTAATAATATTTCATTTTTCATCTCTATCTCCATAGTCGAGAGTAATAAGCATGCATTTGAATATACAACTCTATAAAATGTGAATGACAAATTTGTGTGCCCTTGTCTACATACAGGATTAGCTATTAGGGCTTCAATTTTTTCCTTTTCTTGCATGCGAAGGGACAACACTCTAATTCTCCAACGTTGGGTTTTGGCCGCCCCTCATGTCTCGAGGAGTTGTAGATAGACACAGATTACCAGTTTCCTATCCTATTTTATTGGTTCCATGGCCATGGATGCTAGAAGAGTCCTAAGGGGTCATACTCCATGTTCTCCTAGAATTATCTAACCAGGCCCTCTTAGTCCTAGCCAATTTGCATCATTAGATCATGTGTTGGCCCTTTTGGGATAGTTGGAAATGATGACAATTGTGCTTTTACTTTACACCTCACTATAGATTAGTGTTGGCGCTTGGATCGATTGGAGACCTTTTCTCTCTCTTTTACCTTGATTGTTGGCTCTCTCCATCATTACTTTTAAAATGTTAGGATTTATCCATTTTGGGTAACTCTCAAGGTCATAATTTTATGCCATATAGTTGTTTCACTTCAGTGTAGTTTACACTAGACTTTTTACTCTAGTTTAGCTTATTTTGATAGTACATTTTGATTACTACAGTGTATCGTAACAGCTTTTTTCAATGAGTCCCCCTAGCCTAATTTGGCCATCCATGGACATTAATAAAATTGTCCTAATTATCTTACCTCACTCTCTATACAAATAATAATACTTCTCAAATCTCATAGTAAACAAGAAATGGGTGGTCCTAAGAAAAACTGATCATTTCCATCATGGCACCAATGATCATTGAGCTTATGAGGGATTCTATAGTAATTCTCCATTCAATGTCAATGACAATCGGAACATTCTACTAAGGAGATGGAGAGTCATGTAGGAGCTACTTCAAACATTGCACCATCTTAAGGGTCACCTTGGAATTAATGAAGTGTGTAGAAAGTCAACTACGCACACAAGAATTTTGTTATGTAAAAATTGTCATTTTGAGGAGTTGTGTTATGCGTACAAAAAGTGTGTGATGAAATGTCGTACGTATAATTAATGAAGTCATGAAGTGTAAATGAAGTCAAATGAATGTCAAATGTAATTCAAGAAATGATAAGGTTTCAAGTAGTTAGTTGGAGGGAGTTGAGGAAGCAATTACCTCCTAGGTTGTATAAATAAAACTCATCATTCGTTTTTTCAAAGATGTATGCATGTGGAGAGATAGCATCATACAAGGTACGAAGGTGTAACCAGGCTTGTATTCTTGCACATAATAAGAATAATTCCATTCAGCTATTATTGTGCAAACTTATGCTATCATTGTGCATGTGCTTGCTACGGAATGCTATATATGACCATCTAAACTATTCTTGCTATTGAATGCTTGTTGTAGATAGTTATGCAAGGTCATCTAACTCTAGACTAGGCTGTCCAAGCTTTTGTACTAGGTCATTTGAACTGCAAAACCAGGTCGTCTAATGCTGATCCAGGCCATCTTACTCTTGTGCAAGGCCGTCTAACCTATGTTGTGGGTGTAGTGTTGTCTAGGCATAGTTATTACTGTGTTGTAATGTGCAATGTCATCTAAGGGTGAGTTCCGAGACATTCGTGGTTGTTACCAGATTTGCATGTTGATATCAAGTGTTGGAAATGTTGTGTTGTTGATTTTTCCTATCATCCTTCATTCTTTGTTCCTTCAATTGCGGAATACCACTGTTGTGCTACATTTGGCATCGTTGTCATTTAATGTTTGAACTAATGACTGCATGGGCATTGAAGATGGGAGAGGTGGATGACAGATAACCTAACAAGAGGACATGAGATATATTGACACGTGAGGACAAGTGAAGAGCCGACGAGAAGCCTAAGGATTGCGCAATAGAAAGTGCAGGGAGAGTGTGGATGTGCAACACGCGCAGAGGAATTGCATATCGATGAAGAAGAATTGCAAGGAAGTTTGGATGAAAGACATGAAGAAAGGTGGCAAACGTGGTTTTTGACGACAAAGGACAACACACATGTGGAGGCGCAACATGTAAACGAAGGTCAAGCCGAAGAGAACGTTCGTGCAAGTGGTGAAGGAAGAGCCAACGTGGATCATGCGCAGGACGGTGGAAAAACTCGTGACTCGAGCACAAGCGCGAGGGAGTGTGTCTAGAGGTGCAAAGGACTAGAGTTAAGCACAAGGGCAACAATAGGAGAGTGCGCTCGAAAGACTATAGAGCCAACACTCGTGTATTCACAAAGGAGAACATAGAGCGTAAGCGCACCAAGAAGCGTTCAAAGATTGTTTACAAACACAACCACTCATCAACTGAAGGTTCATTTAGTGGAGATGAGATCAACAAATAGCAACCACCAATGGAAAACATTGTTGCAGCTGCGGGCAAGCAGAAATGCCCAAAATTCATAGGAGACAGGAGAGAGGACCCTGAACGCCATATCGAAATGTGTGAAACAATATGGAAGGCAAATGGAGAAATTGATCAAGATGCATGGTTGAGACTATTTCCAACAAATCTTACATGTTGTAGCAATTGATTGGCATCTAAAGATAGAAAAACCCTTCACAGACTAGGTTGAGTTGAAAACAGAATTTAACAAAGAATTTTGAGTGCTTCGCAATGATATAGAGATCATTGGAAAAATTTATTCAACAAAGGATGAAAATATCAAGTCTACTAATCATCGTCCAAAGGAACTCATCTACAAAATGGAGGAAAAGCAGTTGACGCACTACAAAAGCAATGGTTCCTGGACAGTCTACTACCTAGATATAAGAAGATGAAAGTGGTTCCACCAACCACATACTAGGAAGCATTTGATCATGCATTAAACCTGGAAAGTGAAATGAAGACGACAGCAGCAAGTGGAGGAAGTATGAGTCACGATCAAGATGACAATTTTGATAAAGATAAAGACGACCTCAACACAACAATCTAAGCCATGTAGAAGGGCCTGGAAATAATGATGAACGATGTGAAGGCGAAAGAGTATAAAGGGAAGAAAAACATTTGGTGTTTAGATTGCAAATCCAAAGGGCCCACAAAAAGCATATTGTAATATTTGTGAAATTGCAGGTCATGCGATTGCAGAATGCCCGTTCAACTTGCAAAGCGTGAGGCACCAGACGATGACAGTGCAAAAGAAAAAGAGAAGAAACCTAGCACTTCAAAGAGTGGACAAGGAGCAACTAGTGGCAGATATTGGAACAACCTCCAAGGATGAAGACTGCCACCTAGCACTTGTCGTCTTGCATGCGCGCCACCTTGGACATGTAGTGATGGGTTGACTTGGACTATGTCCACCGATGGTCCTTGCGGCCCAATATGCGGACTAGTCGACCTAGGGGTAGCATGAGGGGAATTTCTTCCTCTCGGGCTACCGAGATGTAGGCCAACCACACTCCTCCCTTGGTCAAGTAAGCTTGGGTTACAGAGTAGTCCTAACGAATGGCCTGGGTTCCCCACGTTACCTCTGTTTTAGGCTTGGTTTATCAGTTCTACGCGTGAGCTTGGTTCTGCAATGTGCTTGACTTCCAAGTGTCAGTTGGTGCAGGATTCTTAGCCTCCTATCTGCTCTCATCAATCGTCGTCGCCACCTGATACTGATCCGAGAAGGCCGAGTCTGTGCTCGAATCATTTCCTGGTACTGAAACCTTTGACTACCAGTCTTGCCTTATGCTTGTCAATAGTACCATCTGATTTGAATTTGGTCTTGTTTTTCTTGATGGCTGCCATCTCAACATCCATTGCAGCTCTCCATTTCTGATCTTGACAAGCGTCTTCATCTATGGAGGGTTCATAGGTATTCAACACTTTTGACATAAGTGAAAAATTTATGGATTCTATTCTCATTTTGGACTTTCTTTTGCCCTCTACATCTGGCAACTGTGCTTCAGTTACAGTTTTAAGATACCATTTGGGCAGCTTCTTTGAAGTTGAAGAGGATTCATGAGAGACTTCTTCTTGTGCTTCACTGTCACTTGTCAAGGTACTTTCAGGATCACTGGGTGTGGGTGTGCTGGATTCTGGCTGTTCTCCAGCTACTCTATGTTGAAGAAGTTCCAACTCCTTAACACGAGTCTTTGATGCCTTCATCAAAGATTACATCCCTAGATACATGAACCTTTTTGGTTTTGATCTCATAGACCCTATATGCTTTACTTACATCACTGTAACCAACAAATATACATCTGCTACTCTTATCATCTAATTTCTGCCTTTTTTCTTTTGGAACATGCATATAGGCAGTACAACCAAAAATTCTTAAATGAGTAACAGTGGGCTTTTTACCTGTCCAAACTTCTTCTGGTGTCATGTTTTGAACAGCTTTTGTGGTGCTTCTATTAGTCAAGTAACAGGCTGTCCTTACTGCTTCTGCCCAAAGTGTGTTTGACAGTTGCTTTGCCTTCAACATTGATTTGCCCTTCTCAACCAAGGTGTGGTTCATCCTTTCCACAACTCCATTTTGCTGAGGAGTATAAGGCGCTGAAAGTTGCCTTTTAATACCATGTTGTTTGCAAAATGCAGTGAAGGCATTTGAGGTAAATTCTCCTCCATTGTCAGTTCTGAGAATTTTGACCTTCTGGTTGCTTTCATTCTCAGCTTCTGCTTTGAATTCTTTGAATGCATCAAAAGCTTGTGATTTGTACTTGAGAAAATAAATCCAAGTACGTCTTGAGAAATCATCAATGAATGTGATGAAATACTTTGCACCACCAAGAGATGCAGTCTTCATTGGGCCACACAGGTCAGAGTGTACCAACTCTAACTTTGATTTGGCTCTCCAAGCTTTGTCCTTTTCGAACTTGTCTCTATGTTGCTTGCCCATGATGCAAGCTTCACACAAGCATTTATCTGTTGAGATCTTTGGTAAACCATGTACCATATTCAACCTATTCATGTCTTTAAGACTAGAGTAGTTCAAATGACCTAGGCATTCATGCCATAATTGGTCTTTTGATGATCCTTCAGAAATCATGGCTTTGTCACTATGAGTGATAAGTTTATATAAGCCTGATTCCTCTTTGCCTACACCAATTACATTGTTTTGACTATCCTGTATCATACATTTGTCTTGTCTAAACAGGATTTTCATGTTTTGTTGTCCTATCTGACTAACTGAAATCAAATTTTTCTTCATTCCAAGTACATACAAAACATCTTTGATGTAAGTCTTCTTACCATTAGGCATCTTGATGGAAGCTTTGCCAACTCCTTTCACTTGCAACATTGAGTTGTTGCCAAAGGTGACATTTCCTCCTTCCATCGCTTGGATGTCATGGAGCCAATCTTCTTTTCCCGTCATGTGCCTTGTAGCACCAGAATCGATGTACCACACTTGGTCATCATCATCATGTTTTGACTGGTATGCAACAACAAATATGTTGTCATCCTGTTTGGATGCATAATGGCCACCTTGATTCTTCTGATTATCAGCTTGCCTCTTTCTGCAATCCTTTGACATGTGGCCTAGCTTGCCACAATAGAAACAAGTGACAACCTTCTTCTGTTTTTGAGGTTGTCTTTGATTGCGAGGCTCCTCAACCTTTTTCACAAAAGGCTTCTTTTGCTTGAACTTCTTGAAATTTGCTGCATAAGCTCCAGAAGAATCTTCTTCTTCATTGTTCAAGAGAAGTTGTTCATGTTGCAACAGGATTCCCTCCAATTCATTGAATGTGAGGGTACCAAGTTTCCCACTATGCATGAGACTTGTAATCAAACTTTGATAATCCTTTGTCAAACTCTTGAAGGTGGCTGAAACTAGCTCTTTGTTGGTGACTGTTTCACCAAGTGACTTCAACTGGTTTGTGATGCCTTTGATGGATTGCATGTGTTCTACTATGGCACCACTTAGCTTCACACTGTAAAGTTGTTGTCTCAGTGTGAGAGCACAAGCTTCATTCTTGTGCTCATACAAAGTCATGATGGAGTCCCATGCTTCCTTTGGAGTAGTAGCATCTGCCACATTCTCAATAATGCCTCCACTGATTGACAGATTAATTAAGGCAAGAGCGACACGCTGTTTTGTGTCATATTCAGCTTGTGCTGCAGCATCTGTCTGATGGCATACTGCAGTGCCTTCTACATGGCTCCACAAGTCATGAAGCATCATCAAATTCTTCATTTGATGCTTCCATACCCCAAAGTTTTCAGCTCCGAGGAGCTTCTCGGTCAATGCATTCAACATGGTGCCTGGATTGGCCATCTGACACCTGATTTTGAAGAAAACAAAGGACTACAAGAAGTGGGGTCCACTAACACAATTTAACAATTACAAAAGAATTGACTCAATTTTTTTTTAATATAACCTCCCCTTTTTTATTAATTAAATAATCTCTCAATTAATGAAAGATTATTAACTAAACAAATAAACCCTAAATTTTGTTCACCTTTTTTGGGGGGGAGGAGAAATTTTGAAGACTCCTTTTTCTTTTAATTAAATAATCTTTTAATTAATAAAAGATTATTAATTAAAAAAAATTAACTTATAAAAAAAAATTAAAAAAAACTTACCTTTTCACAGGCTCTGAAATTTAACAAGACGAAGCAAAGCTATAGGAAGCGGTTGGCAGATCACAACTTCACACCAAACGGAGACGGAAACCGCTGCAGCCTAACGTCATTGTCCTTGCACCACCGCTTGATGCAAAAACCCCCACACCCACACCGATGCTCCTCAAAGCTTTCAATATTAAATCTTAGGGTTTTTGTTCAATCAGTCCTATGCAAAGGACCAAAGCTTGTCCCCGTGCATCGTCTTGGCGTGGAACCCACACAAGCTGGTGCAGAACCTCTCCACGACTACATCCTCCGACGTGAGCACCAGATACACAATGGCGGTGGTGCCTAATAGGATAAAGGAGTGTCTATCTCCTCATCCTTCGTTATGTCCTCAAGCCGCAACCGTTGTACGAGTTCATGTGATTCGAACATGGGACATCGTTGCTTTCAGGCGAAATCAACAAGAGCCACTCCCCAGGGTTTTCTCCCCACATTGTCGCCGCTATAGTGGCCTCATTGAAGGCAACTGTATACCCGCGCATGGTGGTCCACCAAGCGGACACCGAGGGTTGTTGGGCAACATTGCTGGTAGACACCGAGGGTTGTTGGGCAACATTTCTGGTAGACACCGAGGGTTGTTGGGCGCCATTGTCGGCCCGTGTTGCAGGAGAAACCCCCAACAAATCCTTGGACGAGGATTGGCGGGGGCCGAGCCAAACAAGCGATGCGCCTTGTGGCAAGAGAAACCCTCTACGAGCTCCGAAGCAAATCCTTGGGCGAGGATGGGTGGCAAGATAAACTCTCTTTGATTTTTGCTTCTGCGAAGCCGGCTGGGCTGGGCAGCGCCGTTACCAGCTATGTCGACTCCCAACAGCTACACAAAGTCCACCACAACAATGCGTTGGGCTAAGCAATGGACATCCAGGTGGGAGCTCATATTCAACCTAGGTGCTCTGATACCAATTGATGGAATCAAGGAGCAAAGAACAGCAGATTGAATAGAATCAATTAGCACACTTTTAAACAACAGAATTGGTCTGCACTTAAAACAGTTGTGAAATGCTTACAAAAGATAAATCATACATGGAGACAAAGGCTGTATAATAGCCTTATGCATACTTAATTAAACCTACCTAACAGGCCTAATCGGCACCTACTTCATCTATGTTGGATAGGTGCATTTAATACAGGCTTGACTTTGCACATGTGCACATGGGTATAAAATAGTGCACATAGACAGCTAACATAAAGTAAATATTATAATCTATTATTCTAACAGTTTAGCTATTGAAATTCCCATATATTAAAGAAATAGGCAAGTCTCATGGTACTAACTTCTCCTCCAACTAAGAGAATTAATAAAAGCAACCCTCTTTGTAGAATAATACACTAGGTACATGTATCTCATTTGACTTAACATACAATCTCCATACATGTTAGTTGATGCAAATAAGTGATGGATTTTATGCTAAAATAAAATAATTTAAACCCTCTCAATGTATGCTCAATACTAGACCCACAAAGAATTGTCGATTTACTAATACAATCGAAAAGTTGCATCTTCAAAGGGATTTCCTAAAAATGCATCTAGAAATATTGGCATTCCAAGACCTATGTCCCATGGCGATGTATCCCAACCCTCAGAAACGAATATGGCAAGGATTTTATTCAAGCGTTCCCTTGCAAGGAGGATAGTTGGATAATGTCTCCATCACATTCCTCACGCTTGTTCTCATGGAGGATGCCCAAGCATCCCCAACATGGGCCTCAATTCAATGAAATGCAGAAAGAGGCCTACAGGAACCCTATGGATGGAGTTAAAATGTGCTACGAATGGAGTTTCCATGTGCAATTTGAATTAATGTTCAATCCAAGTGAATTCTTGCAGTGTAAATTCTTCCAACATAAAGGCATGTGTACTTTGTTGACAATAAGAAAATCAATGGTTACCTCAATCTTTTTTACTTTATGGTTATATGGGTTGAACCAAGGCCCATCCATATTACATCATGGGCTACATTATCAAGGGAGTGTCCAACAGAGTGCAAGGATAATTATTGGGGGAGCATCCATCACAATGCGGGGATTTGAACTGAGTTCATACTCAACAATTGCTCCCCATTTACCACCACCCCACAATGCCCTAGAATAATTGCTCAAAATTTATTCTTTCTTAAAATGTTTCTCTTTTTTGTTTATATTTATTTTTTTATGTGGTCATCCACTTTAATGTCCCTTTTGCCAAATTGAGCATGTTTTCCGGTCATCACCTCATTTTCCTTGTCCCCCCAAAAGGGGACCCAATGGAACTTCGTCCAGATAGAAAGAGGTTTGTTTGGAAGCAACCAACCATTGTCTTATAAATCTTTATGACAGTTGTGATAAGAGCTCAAAAAGGTTTGTTTGGAAGCAACCAACCATTGTCTTATAAATCCTTATGACAGTTGTGATAAGAGCTCAAACATGTTTACAGCTCGTCGTTTTTAAAATAGCAAGTGTCTAGACACTGTGTCATAGGCCTCTCTAAGAGAAGCACAGGATTCTCTACAAGATTCAGCACTAAAATAGATCAGGTAAATCATAATTGATGTGCATGATTATTCTTAGGTAAACCATTCATGTAAAGAAAAATTAAGTTCAATATAATAACTTACTGCCTTCACATAAAAATTTCCAGAATAAATTATATGTCAGATGACTTGTACTCTACATTATTTTCTGGAAATAATTACTATGAAAGTATCTCAGAACCTTGGAGATTTGAAAATTTAGGTTAGGAAAACTATTGGATACTCACAAACACTTTCGAAGTTGAACCAAGAGTTACAATATCACCACTAGCCAGCTGTACTGGATCACTCCTACGTCTCAAACTGGAATCTTGAGAAGAGACAGGTCGAGAATTCAAAAGAGTCCCGTTCAGACTGCCCATATCAACCAGTTCCCATCTTGAATTCTGCCAAAAGAAAGAAGTATGTTATTTGGTTAATCAAACCAGGCACTCTAACACTAAACCACTAAATTCTTTCAGAGTACTTAAAGGAAATGTTAAAGACTATCTCATCAAGCAGGTGGTCTTACCTTTGAGTTCCAATTTACAAGTGCATGCTTCCCTGAAACCTCAGGATCATTTACCACTAAGTCGTTTTGAGGCACTCTCCCAATTCGCAATGAAATGCCTGAAACACCTTTCGATTTTTGTGAAACACGAACTCCTGAAGATGGTCCAGATATAACTTCCAGAATCAATGTGCTGCCTGCACCTCCCAAGAACACTAAACTCAAAATTAAATCCTCATAACTGACGATTCAAATTGAGTCACAGCGATAAAATGGAAAGACCATTAACCCTGCTATGTAATATACACTAGCTCAAATCTTAAAGTATCTGACAGCAAAAGTTATATAAATAGGATACAGGAAAAGAAAGAAGTTGGCCACAAAACAGAACCACACACATTGAGCTAAAATCTCCTCAGCTTGTGAGACTATGCCACTGTCTTCCTCATTAGGCACAATAGAAGAATTAAAATGATCTTCAACTGAAACATTAATGGCTCCATCAGCATCACACCTGGCTAATGGGGGGCATCTTAGAGTTTGGCCAGTAGAAAAGTCTTCTGGAATTAGGGGTTCTGTGATTTCATCAACCTGGTAAGGCATGCAAATTCAAACTCAGTTCATAATGAACAGCAGATAATGGAAGCAATAAGATATACACTAATATAACATGGCACAATGCACAGACAATAAAAATATTCAAATAAAGAACTTGTCCTAATTAAATTAAACTAAAGACAAGCTAGAAGAACCTAGTGATCACTTGCTCTCTCTGCATAAAAGGAACATAAAGATAACTCTTTCAATGTTCACAAATGACCAAAATAGATCAATGGGACTCAACATAAAAAAGCTGTTGCCAAGAAAGTATTAATAAACTAAAGTGAACTTCACTAAACTATTGTACAATATTTGATCACATCTTTGAAGGGTGGACCAAAAAAGGGGTAAAGCCTAACGTGTTACAAGTATTGATGAAGAGATAAGCGGACCCAGAGATAGTAATTGATTGTTGATAGGCTAAACATAACAAAATCACTAGGCTTCATGCAAAGCAATTTATTTCCAAACAGCTACTTATCAAGTTCTTGCATGGTCTAAAAGGAAACAATGCATTTTTTGGAAACATTTTCCACTGAAAAATGAGAGTAGCTTCCAATGATACCCATATGGATGAGGAAGCATAATGAATATTAAGGGGTGGAAGAGATGATAGTGATATAAAGGAAAAAAGATATAAGCAATAAATGTCAACATAACGTTCGTTTAAAATTTCTCATGCAATTTATTATCTATTGTTTTTGGCTATGAAGGTCATTTAGCAATGTATGGGAAACACTTCCAATATAGGTGGAAAGCAAGAATGTCCAGTAGCAAGAAGAGCATGAAGAAAAGACAAAAAATGAAATGCATTAGATGTTAAAGGCTTTCATGGACTGTTTCCCAGGACTAAATGATTAATCAAGAAATTCATCATCTTAACCAAGACTAGAACAGTGTAAGCATTGGTCATCAACTATCGGCCAAGTTAGTCAACTTCTTTCATCTTCCAAGTGAAACAAGTCAAATGGAAGAGTATTCGCTAACATGGGGCGATTTAAGTTGTAGTCTTATGTGTAAAGCTAGATTTAACAAGAGAAAATTGCAGGTAAAAGTACAACTTCTTGTCTCATAACCTTTCCTGTAGACCCTTTACTCCACACCATCCACTACCCTAGAACTTGCCACCCGATAGGATCTTGTCACATGTTGTTGGTGATGAGGCATGTGTTAGCAAATTTTATTTCCACTTATTGAGTAATTAATATGTAGTGTGTATCAAATGGCATTAGCTCAACCGGTTAGATTCTTCAACTTCAAGGAGGAGACCTAGGGTCGAATCTTGCCAAGTGATACATGGATAATATCCAAATTGTTGTAATACCATTACCACTATGTGGTGATAGTGTAATATGGGTGAGGCCCAATTGAAAAAAATTAATATGTAGTATGCATAGCTGAGTAGGTTAGAGATCACCATGTGTTACAACATTGGGTTAGTTTGAGTTGGCTAGAGCTCACCATGTGTCACAACATTGGGTTAGTTTGAGTTGGTTAGAGCTCACCATGCATGTTTGAACAATTAGTACTTGAGTCTAGACAACTAGAAAAAGAATAGTTCTCAAGTCTTTCCTACTTTGTAGAGAGATTTGCATTAATGAATCTCCCTGGTCAAAGGAGAGGTCAATACCTAGGGACTATCTTACTTCTCCAATCTATTGGGATTTCAATAGATCACCTTCCCTCTAGTATTCATTGGATGTCTCCCATCTCCTCCCAAACATAGGAGTGAAATGTAAAGTTAGATTTAACTAGAGAATATTGTAGGTAAAACCGTAAAAGTACGACTTCTTGTCTCGTATCCTTTCCTGTAGACCTTCCCACTCAATAGGCTCTTGTCATATGTATTGTTGGTGTTGAGAAATGTGCCAACAAATTTTTATTGCCACTCATTGAGCAACTAATATGTAGTGTGCATAGCACTAGGTTAGTTTGATTTGGTTAGAGCTCACAGTGTGCCACAACATTAGGTTAGTTTGAGATGGTTAGAGCTCACAATATGGTGTGAACAATTAGTGCTCGGGTCAAGAAAAGAAGAAAAAAAATTGTTTTCGAGTCTTTCTTGATTTTCAAGGTAATTTGCATTTATGAATCTCCATGGTCAAAGGAAAGGTCAATACTTGGGGACTACCTTACTTCTCTAGTCTATTGGGATTTCAATCAATCACCTATTCAACCTTTCATTGCATGCCTTCCATAAATTCTCATATAAAGGAGTGATTTATAAGTTTGTCACAAAGAATATCTACAAGAAATATACTTAGACTACACAAATCTCTCCTATTCAACCTTTTGGTCCCAAGATTGTCTTAAACAAATTATGTAAATTGTGGATGGCATCATCACTCCCCCATTTATGCCAAGAATCATTGGTCCCATTTCCTCAATATCAACCTCGATGAAATAAAGGTACATGCTCTTATCAAGTCAATATTAAGAGGGAATAGGATTTGCCACCCCTACTCCATACAAGACATAGAACCAAAGAAGCATTTTATCTTTAAATGCTCTTTTTTATGAGTTCAAAGAGAGGAATTGTGCTTATATAATTCAAGAAGGTCACTTACTGCTTTCTTTTGATATCTTGGCCAAAGGTGTTTGGCTCTATAAGTTCAAAAAACAATTAGTCCTATACCAAAGACTCTATAGGGGCTCCATCACCTAACTACTGATTGGATTATCTCTTCCTTTCACATTCTTCCAATAATGTGTGGAACCAACTGCCCCTCAAACAATATGATTGAATCCTCCTCATATGTGATTACAATTATGAGACAATGCCTCCCCCATAGAGCAGCTACGAAGGGTTTTCTCCATGCATACAATAACACAGTCAACATCAGCTATGTCCACAACCCAAGAGGACCAAATAGGTATGCATTTTGAGATTCCTCTTTGCATTCTCCACTCAAGGTCCACCCCTTGACAATAGTGGATATTCTATGACATCTTGAGACCTCGTTGTAGCATTTCTATATATTGCTTGTATTATATATATGTAAAATGAGATGTCTAATGTTTGTAATATGGATGTATATGTTCCAAAGAATATCATCTACACAAAGATATTCCACCCATCAAATCAAAGTTAGTATCATGTACTCTTATTGTACTTTATTGTTAGGTACAAAAGAGTAACCAAAAAATTTAAAGTTTAGCATTGTGCATCCAAGAAGCAATCACACAAATCAAGACAAGATGTCCTGAGAAGGAAAGCAAAAGGGAAAAACCTCTGTTGAAAGGAAAAATATTTAAAATCCTTGCTGTGCAAGGTTACAACAAAGAAAAACAAAAATCCTCGCAAATTTCAAATAAGACTCTCATAACTTTCACACCTTACTTGCATCTTTCCTACATCCTACACCTATTTATACAACACCATGTGGAAAAAAGGAGTTAGAAGCTTTTCATCGTGGCTTCTTACCATCCAAATTGTGTTTACCTACGTGTCTTACAATTCCCTACACAAGGGAATCTCAAGTGACATGTAACGTGGACTTACACAAGATATGTCATTCTAGACTAAACTCACATGATATCTATCTTAAAATTATATATGATGTGTAGACAACCTCCTCATATATGAATGAGTGATACATACTTGGAAAGTGCTGAGGAAAGATCCCCCTACATATATTATTCTCATAAATGAGGGCAACAAACATTTATCTAAGTCCCAGAACTAACCTAAGAACAAATGAAGATTAATCCCAAACGCTCCCCATTAATCATTTTGGGGGAAGCATTGGCATGATTGCACTCGACAATACATATGATCATATGAACACAGAAAATAAGATTGTAAATGTACATCAGAAATAAAAAGGTGTCATTACTTCACACTCCCTCTTAATGACAATCAAGATAATAGCTATGCCAAGGAGGTTGTAAATAAATAATCCATGGATGAAAACATGGAACATAATAGAGCAAGTAAGAGATAAGGACAAGCACCTATAAAGTCACACCACATGAACCAAAGTCAACATGTACTAATCAGAAAGGAGGATAAATTATTCTTATTCTGAACTTCTGCACTTATGAAGTGGACTTCATCAGCTACAAATACTCTCATAGGAGTTTAAATAAAAGTACCTACAATAAAAATATCTCTTATAGGAGAATAATAGAGATCGCATGTAAATTTGATCAATAAATCAATGTAGTAAACAATATTGGCAGTTCTTATGCACTACAAAGAGTGAACTCTGAACACAAGTGAAGGGACTTCCCATTAAACAATTCTCATACAGGAGACCTACAGACCTTAAAAATAATCAAGTAGTAATGGAGAATAACATCTATAAGGAACTCGTCATTAAAGAACATTTTTCATACAAGAA
The DNA here is from genome assembly GCA_028583015.1 of Wollemia nobilis. Taxonomy (NCBI): domain Eukaryota; kingdom Viridiplantae; phylum Streptophyta; class Pinopsida; order Araucariales; family Araucariaceae; genus Wollemia; species Wollemia nobilis. Next base: position 4,077,289 of record JAQPPZ010016361.1, read on the forward strand.
CTAAACAACTTAAAGATGTTCAATGACTTTGTATGATAGTCATCAATAAATGATGTACAATAAAATATACAAAGAGCAAAAGAAGTTCTAAAATTCCAATAGTAAAGGAGATAATGATTTGCATATCAAATGGCATGAGCTCAATCGGTCAAACTCCTCAACTTTCAAGGAGACCCAGGTTCAGATCTTGCAAAGATATACATGCATAATTGCCAAGCTGTTGTAATACCACTATGTGGTCATGATGTAATAAAGGTGTGGCCCGTCTCAATACCATATTATAGAAGTGGAATACAACACACTGCAATGTAATTCCATTACCACTTATAGAAACAAAAGTACACAATAGAAATAACTTACAATTACAAATGGATACACTATGCACATAGCAAGTGTCCTGCACAACAACGATCTGTAATATATCATACTTCGATGTACAATCTACCAAAAAGCAACTCTAACCAGCAATATACTTTGGCCAACAAAAACAAGAACCCCCGCAACCTTACAATTACAAATGGATACACTGCGCACATAGCAAGTGTCCTGCACAACAACGATCTGTAATATATCATACTTCGATGTACAATCTACCAAAAAGCAACTCTAGCCAGCAATATACTTTGGCCAACAAAAACAAGCACCCCCGCAACTCTCACATAGATGTGTACTTATAGACATAATGGGACCGGTAAGCGATTGGCAACTACCCAACTACCTCCAAACTACCCATTTACAAAAAACATTAAAAAAAAACCCAATACACTACATTATTGCAAACACTTTGCCACGTGCACATTATTACAAACACTTTGCCACGTGCATTATTTCAAACACTTTTTCATATACATACATAACACCTACATGACAACTTACTACAAACACTTTGTGCACACAAAGTCGCACGTATACATTCATACACTCAAACATGCAATTACACATATGTGTCAAATCTTCTGCCTACATCTATCCCCTCCTTTAGACTTGTCAGCATCTTCGTCGACACATGAACTAAACACTGGGGAGAGAAGCACTAAACACTGTACTTGAATCTCTTGTCGCACTCTTTCCATTTTCGTTTGTTCCATAAATCTTTTGTAGTTGGCTTCACTTCAGACTAGTACCTACAAAAATATAAAGTCATACATCTTGGCTAGGGATGTTCTTAGAGGCCTAACAATTAAACAAAGCAAGATTCAGAAGAAAGGCCATGAACCATACTTGGCTCAATGATACCCTTTTTCGATGAGGGTATGACGTACAATGGAGTATTGTTAAGATGTGTTGAGGAAGAAAGAATTAAGTGCTTGTAGACAGAATACCATGAAATAAGTGGTCATTATTCAGCTCAGCTAACGGCTTACAAAATCTTGAGCGCAAGGTATTATTGGCCAACTGTATTCACAGATTTTTTTCAATGAGTGAAGAATTGCAAGGTATGCCACCTATATATGGTTCATATGAGGAGATCCTTTGCCCTTAGAGCCTATAATAGTAAAAAAACAATTTTAACAGTGGGGATTGGACTTGATTGGAACGACCAACACGTTGTCTAAGTGCTAGCACAGTTGGGTTTTGACATCTATAGACTATTTCACTAGATGGGTCGAAGTCATTCCGGTACGATCCTGATTTTCTCAACTATGGTAAGAATTGATCTTTCCAGTAAGTGTTGTTCTAGTGAATTGTCATACTAGTCAAGTGTTGATGTCGTTCTAGCACAAACTGATTAGCAGAACTGCATTGACTACAGTCTTGTTTGGCCCCTAATCTATCATCCTATTCCTCCATCTTTAGAATGCTTACCACTATGCTACATTTGGCAACATTGCCATTATCGAATCAAAATTGGGTCCAACTGATGAAGGATCAGCAAGCGTGAACTGTGGGGAGGTGAATGACAGATTCACTACTGCAAGGAGGTGGAAGATGAGGTCGCAAAGAAAACCAGATTCCTTTGAGAAGTATGAGGATAGCTCAGCCACGAGGTGTTGGGCAAAACATTGCCAACCAAGTATTGCAATCTCGAGATACTGAACTTGAGGAACCAGTAGTTGAACGTGTGTGGAGTCCTTGGGAGGAGGAAAATCCAAGTGAAGCACATGAGAGGTGGCAAACGTTGCTATTAACAACGAACGAAGTTGAAGAGTCCTTGGGAGGAGGAAAATCCAAGTGAAGCACATGAGAGGTGGCAAACGTTGCTATTAACAACGAACGAAGTTGAAGAGTCCTTGGGAGGAGGAAAATCCAAGTGAAGCACATGAGAGGTGGCAAACGTTGCTATTAACAACGAACGAAGTTGAAGAGAATTCGCGAGTAAACAAAGTAAAGACCATGGAGAACGTTCACGCAAGCATAAGCGCCAACATGGAGAGAGCACATGGAGATGATGACTGGTTGGTAACGCTAGTACAAGCGTGAGGGAGTTTGTCGAGAGGTGCAGAGGACGAGAGTTAGGCACCAGAGCAACTACAAGAGAAGGCTTGGGCAAATAGACCAAAACCAACACACATATATTTGCGAATGAGGTCACAAAGTGCTCATATCAATCGAAGATTGTTTGTTGGTGATAGCATGAAAGGTGAGGAAGCACCAAGTGAAGAACGACCTGAAGAATAGCAACCACCTATGGAAACAATGCAAATTGTAGCAGTTGTGGGCAAGCAAAAGTGCCCATCATTTGTGGGTGACAGAAAGGAAGACCTAGAACACCATATTGGAACATGTAACCATATGGTAAGCGAACAGAGTTGAAGACGAGCAAGCATTGCTAAGACTATTTTCGACAACATTGCAAGGATTCGCAATGGACTAGCACCTAAAGAAGACAAAAGACCAACCCTTTGCATCATGGGAAGCATTAACAAAAGCCTTCATCCAAGAATTTAGAAGACTCCGAGATGACATTGAGATCATCAGAGATTTTTACGACATGAAACAAAAGGACGAGGATGTTAAATCCTATAATAGAATATTAAAGGAACTCATCGACAAGATTGAGGTTGCGCTAGCAGATGGATTGCAAAGACGATGGTTCCTTGATGGGTTGCTACCAAATTATAAGAAGAAGATGAAGGTAGTCCCACCAACTACATACGAAAAGGAGAGAAGATATTTGTTTTTTTGGTTGTAAGACAAAGAGAGACAAATATTACTTGTCCAAAGAATGCCTTCTGCAACATATGTGAAGTGAAAGGGCATGCGGTTGCGTGCTATCCATTTAACATAAGGAGTTCGAGACACGAGACATTGTAGGTGCAGCAAGAAGAAAAGGATGAAAAGTCGAGCACAATGACAAATGGACAAGCAGCAACGAGTGGCAGATACGGAAACGACCGTTGAGGGAGATAATCGCAACAAGGCAATCGGCAACGAGGATAGATTCAATTGCAATATGATGCAGATGGTCGACCGATTAGATGCCAAGAGTGGAGGAACTTCGCACGCAATTGTCAAAACCAGCCGGTCGGAGACAACTTCGAGAATAATAATACCTTGATGTGTCGTTGGTGTGGACTGGATAGTCATAAAGAGGCAAACAGCCAAAAGAAGGCGAGCTTGAGCAGCTCGCAGAATGTCAATTTTATTGACATTGAAGAGCCTCCAATGAACCAACAACAAAAAAAGAACAATGTAGTTGTAGTCACAAGGGGTCAAGCAAAAAAAAGGACCAGTACAACCTTACCATGGAGAGGAAGATATGGCAGGAAGCACATAATGTATTCGAAAAAGAAATGAGGAAGACCACGCAAGAACAACTCCTCGAAGAGAAAAAGTTGAAACCAGAAGAAAAATCATCAACCCAAGAGTTGGCAACGCAAGTACTAAATACGACAATAGAGATCATGCAACAGTAGGAGAAATAATGCAACAAAGGAGAGTAATGGAGCTACAAAGCTAGCAGGAAGCAATTGATAAGAGAATAGATCAATTCATTGATCCAACCATATTGATGATTCATGTTGGCAAAAAAGCCAGCATTAACTCATATTGAGTTGCTAGATCATAAGTGGACACAAGTAATTGTCGACGGGGGGTCGAGTGTCAATGTCTTACCCAAAAAGACATGGAAGGAGATTCAAGCACTATTTTTGTACGAAAGGACGAGCATCTAAAGGTGTTGGAGGAATGCATGATGCTATGCATGAATGCTCGTTTAGCATTGAATCCAAAGAAGTGTAAGTTGCTAGTACTGTACGAAAAGTTGTTGGGACACGTAGTGAGTAGAGAGGGGTTGAAGACAGATCTTGATAAAATTCGCATCGTGATGAACATGGAGGAGCCATACGACGTGAGCTCATTGAAATCCTTTCTGGGTACGATCGGGTACTACAAAAGGTTTATCAAGAACTTCGCCCAAGTGTCCCACCCACTAGATGCATTAACACGCAAGAATGTTCCTTTTCAATGGATGGAGGAACATCAAAAGGCCTTCAAGGAGTTGAAGGCAAAATTGGTGTGTACCCCCATTTTGGTGTTTCCAGATTGGGATAAAGAATTTCACATCCATGTAGACACGTCCAATTTTGCGATTGGATGTGCATTGGCCCAAGAGGGGCAGTTTGGGCTAGATCAGCCCATCTACTTTTCAAGTTGGTTGCTATCAAGAGTTGAGAAGAACTACAACACGACAGAAAGGGAAGCGTTAGGGATGGTCTATGCAATACAAAAGTTTAGACACTATTTGCTAGCCAACCCTTTTGCTTTCTATGTGGATCATCAGGCATTGTTGTACCTAATAAATAAACCGACTATTCATGGACGAGTTAGCAAGTGGCTCGTCACATTGCAAGAGTTTGTATTCTGGGTAGTGGTCAAGCCTGGAAAGAAACACGTGATAGTGGATCAACTGTCAAGGATTCGCTCAGGAGAACCTGCGGAGGGAGGAGTATCAGACGAGTTTCTTGATGCTCAATTGTTTGCAATTAGCGCCATACCGTCGTGGTACAAGTTGATTGGGGAATACTTGTCGATGGGAGAGTTGTCGAGGGAGATACCAACAATAGAAAGAAAAGATCATCATCAAGTCAACACCTTTTCAATTGATAGCAGGCTTGTTGTATAAGATGGGACCTGATGGAATTTTGAGAAGATGTGTAATGGAAGAGGAAGTCAACGTGACGTTAAACGAAGCTCATGAAGGGTTGGTAGGAGGGCACATGGGGCCAGATGCGACCACAAGGAAGGTGCTTCTGGCAGGGTTGTGGTGGCCCACCCTCTATCACGACGCGAAGGAGTTTGTCAAGGCGTGTGATACATGCCAACGAGCTAGGAAGCCGTTACGAAGGGACTTCATGCCATTACACCCATCACAACCACAGGAGCTATTTGAAAGATGGGGTCTTGATTTTGTGGGACCTCTGCGAACAAGCCGGAGAAGGAAGTGTCGGTACATAGTGGTGGCAACAAAGTACTTGACAAAATGGGTAGAGGCAAGAGCATTGCCAAACAATTCTGCAAAGAGTACAACTCGATTTCTATATGAACAAGTGATCACGAGGTTCGGAATACCTTTGCAGCTAACAAGTGACAGAGGAGGCCATTTTGTCAATGAAGTCATTAAGAAATTGACCACAAAATTCAAGATTTTACACTCGTTGTCAAGTCCGTATTACCCCAGAGCGAATGGGCAAGCGAAGGCAACGAATAAAGTCTTGGTTTCCATTATGTACAAGACTTGTGGAGTTGAAGGTGTTGATTGGGAGGAAAGATTGCCATCAATTCTGTGGGCGTACAGAACTACCTTTAAGCCAACAACAAACCATACACCATTCCAATTGATGTACAAGCAGGAAGTTGTGTCGATGGAGTTCTTGGTACCAAGTCTGAGAGTGGCGGTGCAGAATCGTTTGGGTGACCAAGAGAGCCTAGAGGAGAGGCTAGCGACACTGGTGATACTGGATGAAAAGAGGGTGATGGCACAATGGGCAACGAAGATTGCCCAATGACGAAGAAAGTTGTGGCATGACAAGCACCTACGGAAGATGGAATTAAAGCCAGGTGACTTGGTCTTGAGATATAATGGCAAAAGAGAGATCAAGCCAGGAAAGTTGAAGACTTTATGGCTTGGACCCTTCCAAGTGATTGAGATGATGGATAATGGCACAGTAAAATTGCAAAAACTGGACGAGACAGTCATTCCCGAAACAGTTAATGGGTCGAGATTAAAACCATATCAAGTGAAAACAGAAGTAAATATGGTTGATTTCGAGCCAAGGAGAAAGGATGACAAAAGTATAGGAAGGTTGGTTACAGCACCACATCAGTCTTCACAAGAATTCGAAGGGATAGTGGTTCGGGAAGGAGAATCAAGCCAAACCAAGCAAGAAGAGGGTGCAAAAGAAGAAGAGAAGAGAATGATCTAGGATTGAGGCAATTGTTTGGGAATGTAGGAGAACGGCCCGTGATAGAGCAAGAGGAGTTGGAACCTCTTTCTACAGAGAGAAGACGTGTACGGGTACATGTACAATTCCTAGACACGAAAGAGGAAAGACAACTTAGATCACTTATAGATGCTGATGTGCGGCAAATGGAGTTTGTAAGTAGAGAATGACCAGAGCATGAACCGTAAAGTGATGACAATGAGCATGAGGAAATGAGCCCATTAGCACAAGTTGGTGTGCAACAACAAAGGATACGCTTGGAAACACAAATGTTTCAGGAGTATGAAGAGTTGCGAAGGCGCAATGCGCAAATGAGGGCACAAATTGCTCAGGAGATTGGAAGGACCATTCAGAATCTGGATGTAATAGAAGCAAGGAGACAAGAAGTGTTGAATGAAATGGAGCAACGAAGGTGGACTAGAGAAGAAACAACTCAGCTATTATGGAGGGATGTTTTTGAAGCACCAACATCTCAGGAAGGAGATGGAAGGCACTGGTGGACAGATACCACCAGTATTTCCTCCACAAGCTCTAGTGATTCGAGTAGTAGCTCATATGCAATCAATTTCAACACAAGTAGTGGTAGTTCGAGTTCACCACTTACAAGGCGATCCAGGAGGAATGCGTCAAGATTGCAACCAGTCCTTGAGCCAGAAGATGATAATCGGCAGACTCACCCCGAGGTAGAAAGGCGAACAAGAAGGCGAGTAAATGATACGCCAGTAAATGCTGTCGAGGAAGTGGAAGGTCCGAGTAGTTCACAAGAACTACTAGACGTTGTCACATTGGTACTAGAAACAGGCAATGTAGGCAATTTGGGAAGATCGTCAGGTCTTCTTGGTTGTCTACGATTGCCCGACCAAGGGAGGAGTTTGGTTGGCCTCCCTCCTGGTAGTTCGCGGGGAAGGATCTTCCCTTCGGCTATCCCTAGGCCACGTGATCAGCGGGAAGGCCCGCAAGGACCTTTCCTTGTTCATGTACAAAACAACCAAAGACGACGTAACCAGCAGGTTGGCCCATCAAGACCGCCTCTTGGTTCACGTCCAAACCAAAGACGCCGCAATAGATGGCCAAGGAATCAAGGAAGAGCACGGACGGACCTCGAACAACCTGGAGGAAGGAATAGGCAGTCCCAAGTCAGGGAGGCCCACCTAGAAGGAAGAAATGATGAACAGAACATTACCTGGGAGTGGATCATCATGAAGAAGGATAAGGAGAACACGACAACATTGACAAAGGCAAGAGAGAAAATGAAGTACTTGATTGGATGCGACAAGTACCAAGATGATCATGCAACGTTGAAGAAAGCGATAAGATGACCGGTAGTACTAGTGCACAAGTATGTTGTACAAAAGAGGGGGTTGGTACGACACCTTGTCATACTAGTCTAGGCCATACCAGTGAGTGTCGTACAAATGACTTAAGCCATACAAATGAAGAATGTAACGGTCGTGCAGATGCAAGTGTTGGTACGTCAAATGCAGGTGTTGGTGCAACAGATGTAGGTGTTGGTGCAACAAATGTAGGTGTTGGTATGGCAAATGCAGGCGTTGGTACAACAAAGGTATAAAATCATCGTACAAAAGCAATAGAGCAGACAATAAATCTAGTAAAAGACCACCAATGGCAAGAAGAGAGATTCGTCGGTCGATTGCATGATTTGAAGTGATAGTTGCAATCATCGTATGAATTGTACGGCACACTTAGACTTGAAAGGCATGATTCCATTTTTGAAAAAATATATATATAATAAAATAATTAAAAGCACGAGGCAGTTGCATGCAGGGTAGCAAGGTGGTGGCCAAAAAGCAATTGCATGGGCAGCAACTACCTCTACCGATCTTATAAATAGATAAACTAAGGGAAGGCCTGAGCATTGCATTGCTCAGCGTCTGTAGGAGAGGGATGACGAAGACTACATCGAAGGAGCAGACGGTGGAACAAGTTGCAAAGTGCGTAGAAGCGTTGTTGCAAGAGTTGTCGACAACAAGAGAAGACATGGACGGAAGAAGAAGCAACTACATCAACGGAAGAGTTGTAGAAGAACGGAACCTTGCAACAAATTTTGTGTAGATGGAGAATGAATATGCAAAAGGTTTTTTCGAAATAAAAAATGTAGGCGTATAGATAGGAGAGGACGTAAAATTTTCCAATTGCAGGTATGAGAAGTTGCATGGAAATGGCGTGACAATTGAACGGCAGAAGTGACACAAACTACACAGAGGACGTGCAAGGGAGGTTGTGCATGTCGTGCAAGAAAGTTGTCGAGGTGAGCTGTGTTATACAAGCCCTTCCCTGGAATGGTTGTCGTACGAGGAGTCAAAAAGCTTTTGTACAAGTCAGTGGATCTATCGTAGCAGTGCTAAAAGAAGACGACGAGGATTGTACAAGCAGTAATTGACGTCTCAAGGAGCGACTATATTTGAAGGGAAGACGCAGAGAAGGTCGAGCATTTGCAAAATGCTAGAGTTGGTAGAACAGGGGTCGAGAAGGAAACCACCTAGCTCAATAAGGCGAGAAGAAAGCATCAGAAATAGTGCAAGAAGAAGTTTCGCTAACTACATCCAAGAAAGAGAAATGTAACATGGTTTTGATGCAGAACAACGTAGAAGCAGGCAGCATAGTGGACACTTGTAGGAACAACCTCAAACTAACACTTTGAAAGAGCAGAGAGCGGAGGCTTCAACTCAAAAGAGGAAGGAAAGGATGTCGATACGCCTAAAGGACATTACATGGCAACAGCCAAGAGGGGAATTTTGTCGTAACTGGTGGAAGGCAAGCACAATAGATCACCCGTTGAGAGTTGCATTCAAGAATGCAGGCGTAAGTTGCATACTACAGATTCCAAACTTCGACATGGAATTCTTCAAGAGTTATTTATTGCAGATGTTAGAAACATACAATCCAAAACAAAACACCAAGAAAGTGAATATCGGTGACAAGTTGGTGCAGGTGGTGCTTTCACCCAACAATTTTTGAAGAACGTTCAAATTGTCAAATCACAGATTACCAATCAGGAAGTAGGTAATAGATCAGATCCACTGGAATGAAATGATCTGTAAGGTTACCAATATAACTCCAAACGAAGTTGCGAAGCCGACAAAGCATGGGAGTCATGAATAAAGCAATAGCAAAGTTGCAGTGTGCCATGAACATGATAATGTCCAAGTTGCAAGCAGAATAACAATGTTCAAAGATGCCTACTTGGCTTGCACCATATGTGCAAGGACTCATAGAGGGTGATGCATATGACTGGGCATTATATCTGTCACTATGCATTAAGAATTTCTTGATGCAGTATTCAAAAAACCTTTCAATGGCATTTCACACTATTGCATTGTTAATGAATGTTGTGGCATAGGAGAAGTTGCAATTTTGTAGATTGACTCCTCCAAGAGAGATAGCAGAGCAGGAGCTAACAATTTTGAGGTGGATCAATGTGATACCACTTACAAAGGAAAATACTCCAATGGGAACAAAGAAACTACTGAAGAGAAAGGATTTGCTAAACAATGAGGCAAGTGATGATTCAAAGGAGGAAGAGCAACAGTTGGTACAAGAGAAAGAGGTGAAGGAGGTTGGTACACCAGATCGAAGAAGACGCTGCAGAGAGAGAACAACAGTCTATGGAAAAGATTGCATAGTAAGAAGAGGGAGGAGCTGCGCAACAAGCGCAGAGATTGACAAGAGTTGTGGATATGGATAAAGAGGTACAAGAAGCAGTGGAAGCAGTGCGAATGGAGTCACCTGATATTTTTGCAGAATTTGAACAGCAGTTAGATGCATGTGCATCACCTCAATTGCCATTTGAAATCACATCCACAACAAAGGAGCTAGCAAGGGAAGAAACAGTGTCAGCCAAAGTGATGCAAAAAGCAAAATAGCTAGCAAGGGAAGAGATAGTGCCATAAAAAGCAATAGAAAAAGAAAGGCAACTCGCAGGAAAGTATAAAGTGATAAAGAGAGGAGGCAACAACCAAAGAATGGAATAGTTGGTTGATATTGTGGAGGCAAGGCAGTAAAGAAGAACATCAATCTACGAGGTGACGATGAAGGAGACAAAGAGGAGATCCTCACCGAAGAAGAAATTGAGGTTGAAATTCTAGTAGAAACAAGCAAGCATTTCATGGTTTAAGTGCCAAATCTCGAACAGCCGCCAAATCTAGGAGAGCATGCGGAGGAACAAATTGATGTACTCTTTGAGAAGATGACAAAGCTAATAAAATTGATCGAACAAGATTGGAATTCAAGATGGGTTGCATTGGATAGTTGAAGAAGTGGCAGCTGATGGTATATGAAGAGATAGATAAATTAATACAGTGGGTTCAAGATGAAGAAAGGACGAAGGAGCTCACTAAAATCCATTAGAAGCAGCCATGGGAAATGGAAGCCGGTAACATACAGGGGATGGTTGGAATAAAGGAATTACAAACGGGAACTATGACAATATATGGGCAGCCAGCCCGAATATATCTGAATGAAGCAGATCTAATGCCTCGTCCAGAAGATGCAGTAGGTGTGGAGTACACGAAGATCGCACCTAAATTAGTGAAGATGGAATCAATGTCTTGGCATACTGGACAGAGTGGTTAGCTATTGGATTATAGAAGATCCACCGGTCAAAGGAAGCATACGCTAACAAGTACGAGGAGATGAAGAGAGCAAAAGAGAAAGCTGAGGCAAAACTAGTTGCTATGAAGCAAGAGGTTGAGGTAGCACTAGTTGCTTTGAAACAAGATGTTGAGGAGAAGACAGACGCAAGAGGAACAAAGTGACCTGATTGTGCAACTAAGATCCATGTGCTGAGAGCAAAAAGAGAACAAATGGTAGAAGCGACAACTAAGGAATTGAAGCACAGAGAGCAGCTGGGAGCCAAAAGAGATGAGCAGCTTGCAGAAGCGGTTGAGAAAGCTAAGAAAAAAGTTGAAGATGCCTTCATGAAGAGAGAAAAAGAACTCTTGCCAAGATTGGTTGAGATGGAACAAAGTGCCAATCATTATGGTATAGGAGCAAGATATCATAATTATGCCAATAGACAAAAGGATGAGAGAGAGGCATTGACGTTGCAGATCATGTAGATAAGAGTACTTGTTCCAACATCTCAACAACAGCAACCAAGTCCCCAGGAACCGAAACAGACGTCGATGAGGACATCGACCAAAGTAAAGGGGAGGGCAGATGTAGGCACTGGTTTTGGACCTCAAAAGAAAAAGTAGTGAACATAGTAGGAATAAGTGCAAAATGCACTAAGTGTAAATAATTGTAATGAAATGTAATGTAAATGAGAGTCAAATGCATGTGAAATGCAAATGGTAAATGAAATGTCCATGTAATGCAATTTAATCATGTGATTTGATAAATTGCAATAGACTATAGTTGCATTAAGGGTGCTATGTGAATGTCCGAATGGGGAGATGGTTGGGTGGTGCACTGTCCTGGAAGCCATTGTTGGCAACAGCCAGGACACAAGCTTAGATAGACCCCCCCTCCTTTTGAGGCTATCTACAATCTACGATGATCCCAAGGGTAATCTAGATTGTATGCTATGAGGATAGTTGTCTATACGTCTAGGAGAGACTAGAGTTGTGTATTGGAAAACCATATGTGCAAACAGTGTAGCATGTACGTAGATTGTATATGCATTGTATGAGATTTTGTAACGCCATACTATTGAGTAATGTAAATGACTCATCTTCTATCCATTATGTGTGTAATTTGTGTACAAGTATGATTGCCATTGGTAGTTTGTAGTTGTGTATTGGATTCTCTGTGTGTAGGGATCATTGTTGCAATCTGAGCGTGGAATAGAGGAATTGCAGTCCAGAACGTCGTACAAGTGGAAATAACGCCATTCTAATATATAGCTTGTGGCCATTTTAGTGCAAGTTGTCATTCCAATGATGTGGAGCACTTGTTGTGCTAGTAAGAATTGATCCTGTCGTTCCAACACACTATCGTTCCAGTGCTTTCCCTTCCAACAAGTGTCGTTCTAGTGAATTGTTGTATGATTCAAGTGTTGAAGCCGTTCTAGTACAAAATGATGAGCAAAACTGCATTGATTGCAGTCTTGTTTGGCCCCTAATTTGTCATCATATTCCTCCATCTCCGGAATGCTTACCATTGTGCTACAAAGAACGACTGGATAGTGTACTTCTCCATTGGCAAATGGAGGACTACAAAATGTTCTTGCCCACTTATCTCTTCATTCGAGCAAAGGCGGATGAAGAAAACAATGACAAACAAGAAGCAAGAGAAGAGAGTGATCTAGGATTGAGGCGATTATTTGGGAATGAAGAGGAGCATCCCGTGATTGAACTAAAGGAGTTGGAACCTCTTTCCACAAAGAGGTGTGCATAGGTGCATGCATGATTCGCAAATATGGAGGAAGAAAGGAGGCTTGGATCATTTACAGAAGTTGATGTGCGACGAATGGAGTTCACAAGCAAAGAACATCCTAAACATGAACCTCGGAGTGACGATAGTGAAAAGGAAGAAAGGAGTCAGCAAACACAATTTGATGTCCTACAACAAAGGATACACCTGGAAACACATCCAGAATCTTGACGTAATAGAAGAAAATAGGCAAAAAGTGTTGAATAAAATGAAGCAACGAAGATGGAGTAGAGAGGAAATAGCTCAAACATTGTGGAGGGATGTTTTTGAAACACCAACATCTCATGAAGGAGAATGAAAGAACTGGTAAACAAATACCACAAGTATGTTTTCCACAAGTTCTAGTGATTAAAGTAGTAGCTCACATGCAATCAATCTCAACACAATTAGTGATAGTTCGAGTTCACCACTTACAAGGCTATCTAGAAGGAATGCGTCAAGATCACAACCAACTCCTAAACCAGAAGACAACAATCAGCAAACTCACTCCGAGGAAGGAAGGCGAATAAGAAGGTGAGTAGATAATACGCCGATAAATGCTATTATATAAGTAGAAGATTCTAGTAGTTTGCAAGGACTACTAGACGTCATCACATTGGTACCAAAAACAGGCAATGTAGGCAATTTAGAAAGGTCATCAACTCTTCTCGATTGTCTACAATTGCCCGGCCAAGGGAGGAGTTTGGTTGGCCTTCCCCCTAGTAGTTCACAGGGAAGGATCTTTTCTTCGACTACCCCTAGGCCACATGATCAGCAGGAAGGCAAGCAAGCACCTTTCTTTGTTGGTGTACCAAACAATCATATACGACATAACCAACAAGTTGGCATGTCAAAACCACCTCTTGGTTCATGTCCAGACCAAAGACACCGCAATAGACAGCTAAAGAATCAAAGGAGAGCGCGGACGAACCTCGGACAACTTGGATGAAGGAATAGGCAGTTCCAAGTCAGGAACGCCCGCTCGAAGGGAAGAAGTGAAGAACGGAACATGCTTAAGGTTAGATCAATAGAAAAAGACAAAACGCAATAGTTTCATGCAAGGTGACAAGGTGGTGCCCAGTAGGCAGTTGCATAACTATCCCCGCCAATCTTATAAATAGATGCACTTAGGGAAGGCCTAAGCATTGCATCGCTTAGTGTTTACAGGAGAGGGAGGACAAAGACTGCATCAACGGAACAAACGGCAGAGGAACGAGTTGTAGAGGAGTGCACAGAAGTGTTGTTGCAATGCGTAGAAGTGTTGTTACAAGAGTTGCCAACAGCAGAAGTCGTTGACAAAAGAAGAAGCAACTGTCACCGACCGAAAAGTTGCAGGATGATACCAGATGAAAATTTATGCGCAAACGGAGAGCTCAGAAAATGTAGAAGGGTTTTGTTGGAGAAACTACATGAGTGGAACCGTACAAACCAAAGAAAGAAAATTTTCCAAGTTGCAAGCATACAAGGGCTAATAAGTTGTTGTGAAAGCAGTGCGGATGGCGTAAAGTGGAATGGCAGAAGTGATGTAGACAGCGCAGAAGACATGCAAGGGAGGTTTTCGTGCAAGTGGTGCGTGGAAGCTGCCAAGTGAGTCGTCTCATACAAACCCTGTCCTAGAACGACTATCATACAAGTTGAGGTAGACAGCACAGAAGACATGCAAGGGAGGTTTTCGTGCAAGTGGTGCGTGGAAGCTGCCAAGTGAGTCGTGTCGTACAAACCCTATCCTAGAACGACTATCATACAAGTTGAGGTAGACGGTTGTCGTACAAGTCAAAAACTTGTACAAGTATAGACTTTTCGGATGTCGTACAAGCTAAAGATGCAAACGGTAGTCGTACAAGTGTAAGACTGACAGTTGTCGTACAAGTGAAAGAAGCAAACGGTTTTCATACAAGTCAAAGGGGGCGATCGACGTACAAGTTAATTTTCCGCCATACAAGTGCAGGAGGCATTTGACAAAAACCATAAAAGGCAACAGTTGAAGCTTGATAGGAGTGATTTGCAGTCAGAGAAGATGTAGAGGAGGCCAAGTATCTACAAAAGAATGGAGAGGGTGGAACAGGAGCAAAAAGGAATCCACCCGCTTAAGGGATGCAGCCAAAACTCGTATTCGCGAAGAAGGCATCCAAAGTAGTGCAAGGAGTCTAACTAAGCATATCCAGGAAAGAGAGAAGGAACACAATTCTGATGCGGAACAAGGTAGAAGTAGGTGAAATAATGGACACTCGCGTGAACAACCTTGTGCTAACTCTCCTAAGGAGCAAACAAAGGAGGCTTCGCCTCAAAAGGGGAAGGAAAGGATGTTGATACCGGTACAGGACATTACATGGAAACAACCAACAGGAGAATTTTGCCACAATTGGTGGAAGGCAAGTGCAATAGATAACCTGTTGAGAGTTGTGTTCAAAAATGTAGGTGTATGTTGTATACTACAAATCCTAAATTTTAAGAAGGAATTTTTCAAGAGCTATTTGTTGCAGATGTTGCAAACATATAATCCACAACAAAACGTCAGTAGAGTGAGGATTGGTAACAAGTGGGTGCAAGTGGTGTTTTCACCTAGCTATTTCTGAAGAACGTTCAGATTGCCAAGCCATGGATTACTGGTCAAAAAGGAGACAATAGATCAAAACCGATGGAATGAACTAAATCCATCGGATCACCAATATAACACCAAAGTAACTACCAAAGCTGACAAAGCATGGAAGTTGTGGAGTAAAGCAACAACAGTTGAAGACAATGGAATTGCAATGTGCCATAAATGTAATTATGTCCAAGTTGCCAGGATAACAATGATGTTCAGAGATGCCCACTTGGCTCATACCATATGTGCAAGGAATCATGGAAGGAGTTGCATATGACTAGGCATCGTATTTGTCACAGTATAATAAGAATTTCTTGATGCGGTATTCTAAGAACTTTTCGATGGTGTTTCACACTATTGCACTGTTAATGAATGTTGTGGCACAAGAGAAGTTGCAATTTCCTGGACTGAATCCTCCAAGGGAGATAATGGAGAAGGAGCCAACGATCTTGAGGTGGATCAATGTGATGCCACTTACAAAGGCAAATACTCCAATGACGAAGAAAATATTGAAGAGGAAGGACATGCCAAATGATGAGGCTAGTGAGGATTCAAAAGATGATGAACAACAACCGGTACAAGAAGAGGCACAAAAGGTTGGTACAACAAGAGCCTTGCGAAGAAGTTGTGGATGTTTATAGAGAAGCGTAGGATGTAGTGGATGAGGTATAGGTGGAAGCAGTTGGAGAAATGCGAATTGATTCACCTCATATTTTTGCAGAGTTTCAACAGCAAATAGATCCATGTGCATCACCTCCATTGAGAGAGGAGTTACAGTTTGAGATCACATCCACAACAAATGAGTTGGCAAGGGAATAAACAATGCCAGCAAAATTAACAAAGAAAGGGAAGCAACTCGCTGGAAAATTCAAAGTTATAATCAAAGAATGGAACAATTGGCTTAACAAAGAACTCATATTGTGGAGCAGCTAATAGCAGAAGGCAAGGTAGCAAAAAAAAAACATCAATCAGAGAGGTAACGGTAAAGGATACAGAGGAGATCCTTACCGAGGAAGATATAGAGGTCGAAATACCACGGGACACAAGTGAGCATTTCATGATTGAAGTGCCAAATCTCAGACAACCGCCAAACCTAGGAGATCATGTGGAGGAACAAATTGATGTACTCTTTGAAAAGATGACGAAAATTATGGATAGAACAAGATTGGAATTCAAGATGGGTTGTGTTGGACAATTGAAGAAGTGACAAATAATGGTATATGAAACGATAGACAAATTAACACAGTGGGTTGAAGATGATGAAGGGACGAGGAAGCTCGCTGAAATCCATCAGAAGCAGCCATGGTGAATGGAGGTTGGTGATGTACAGAATATGGTTAGAATAAAAGAATTGCCAGCAAGAACGAGGACAATATACAGGCAACCAGCCAAAATATATATGGATGAAGCAGATTTGATGCCTTGTCCAGAAGATGGAGCAGGTGTGGAGTATAGGAAGATCGCACCTGAGTTGGTTAAGATGTATGCAAGAATTAATTTCTTGGCATACTGGATTGAGTGGTTAGCTACAGGATTGGAGAAGATCCACCAGTCACAAGAAGGACAAGCTAACCAGTACAAGGAAATGAAAAAGGCAAAAGAGGAGGTTGAGGCAGAACTGGTTGCTTTGAAGCAAGAGGTTGAGGAGAAGACTAAGACTCAGGAGGAACAGAGTGAACTAATTGCATAGCTGAAATCCGAGTGTTCAATCAGAGAACAGATGGTGGAAGCAAAGAATAAGGAGTTGAAGCACAAAGAACAGCTGATTGCAGAGAGAGATGAGCAGCTTGCAGAAGCGGTTGAGAAAGCAAGGAAAGAAGCCAAAGATGCCTTTGCAAAGAGGGAGAAAGAACTCTTGGCAAAACTAGATAAGATGGAACAAAGGGCCAATCATTATGGTATAGAAGGAGCTAGATACCATAATTATGCCAAGAGACTGAAGGATGAGAAAGAGGCATTGAAGCTGCAGATCATGGAGATGGGAGGAGTACCTGTTCCGACACCTCAACAGCAGCAGTCGAGTCCCCAGGAGCAGACACAGAAGTCAATGAGGACATCGACCAAACTAAAGGGGAGGGTAGATGTAGGCACTGGTTCTAGACCTCAGAAGAAGAAATAGTGTCAAGAGTAGGAATAAGTGCAATATGCACTAAGTGTAAATAAATTGTAATGAAATGTAAATGCAAATGTGAGTCAAATGCATATGAAATGAAATGTAAATGCAAGTGAAATGACAATGTAATGCAATTTAATCATGAGTTTGATAAATTGCAATAAAACTATAGTGTGCATTAAGGGTGTTATGTGAACATCCGAATGGGGAGACGGTTGGGTGGTGAGGTGTCCTGGAAGCCATTGTTGGCAATGGCCAAGACCCAAGCATAAATGGACCCCCCCTCCTTCATTCGAGACTATCATGATGATCATAGGAACGGCAGACCATGTATGGGCAGATGTACGTAGAGCATGTATGCAGATGTGTGTGTATGAGCAGATGTAGAGCATGTGCTAGGAGAGAGATTGTGTGCATTGTATTGTTGTATGAGACTCTGTAATGTCGTACAATTGAGTAATGCAAATGACTCATCTTCTATCCATGATGTGTATGATCTATGTACTATATGATTGCCATTGGTAGTTGGTAGTTGTGTGTTGGATTATGTGTGCAAGTATCATTGTTGCAATTAGAGCATGGAACAAGGGAGTTGCAGTCCAGAACACCGTACAAGTGGAACTGTTGAGGTTGTTATTCCAGTGGTGTTGAGCACACCGTTCTAGTAGATTGACTATGGTCATTCTAGTGAAGATGTTGTGCAAGTGGCATATAAGAAGTTGAAGTTGACACTACCAACTGAGTGCAAGTGAAGTTGTCGTCTGGCAAGTGTCGTTCTAGTGCTTGCCATTCTAGTGCTTGTCTTTCAAGCAAGTGTCGTTTAAGCACTTTGTCGTTCTAGTGGAAGTGTTGTTCAAATCATATTACCATACAAATTGATGTCGTTGAAGTGCAAAATGTTAAGCAGAACTGCATTGATTGCATTCTTGTTTAGGCTCTAATCTATCGTCTTGTTCCTCCATCCCTAGAATACTTACCACCATGCTACAAGCACTAGAGACGGAAGCATCAACATCTGAGATCGAAACACAACCTCCTCAAATACACCCAACTCTAGGTCATATCCATCTCGACACCAAGGATAGAGTGTACTAAAGGGCAAATCGACCCCACCCAAATCCCAACTCGCTCGTAGCTGCAAACAATTATACCTATCACACGGGCAAGCAAGGACACCACAGATGAGTACTTGCTAAAGGAACAAAAGGCAATAGATCATATCTCAGTAGGGGACTTCTTGTTTATAGTAGGGCCTCTTGCTCTGAGGACACAAGTAGTCAAATGTTAGGACCCTATCCTAACATTATAATGTAACAACACCTTTCCAATGCAAGGACCCCATTCTAATGATATTTTGTAATGGTATGTGGCACTTGAGGCACCTAGACAAGTGGGGTCATTTCATGTAACCGTTATACAGAATGTAATTGTTTTTTTGTTAGAAGATTCTAGCTTGGGTGGCACTTTGCATATAAGCCAACTCTTGAGAGTTAATTTAAGGTTGCATGAAATGTATCTTTAAAAGACAAGGGGGCATAAACAAATGTATCTTTTTGCATATTAAATTAAAGTATTGAAGGAGATTGCCCCCTCGAAGAGGCCCGCGATTTTGTATTGTGATTTGTTAAGAACCTCTCTCCTTATTAACAAAAATCATTCACCAATATGCAAAAATATACATGCATCCACAAATAAATTGCACAATAACAATCTGCACAATAAAATAGAGATTGATAATACCCTTGAGGTAAGGCAACACCGTACAATGCTCCTTATTGAAAGGAAGCCACTCCACAAGATCTTTAACTCAACAAGCCAAGACTTCTATAAAGAATACTTGATATGACTTCCTTTACAATGGGGGTACATCTCTATTTATACAAGAATGTGATGGTTCACCTTCCATGAGTTACAAGTTCATCCATGTGGTGGTTCACCTTCCATGAGTTACAAAGTGCATAATAATATGACAATATTCCCTAATGGTTACATATATGATTCTATGACATTATTCTCCTACCTATTTCTAACTTGACATGTGGCCTTCTAATGAATAACGATTACATAAGTAACATTTACATCATAGCGGGTCCACATTAGCCAATAATTTATTTATGGCTCATACCAATATACAATACAATATTAAATTATTAAGTACCTATCTTGGGTACCTAACATTCCATCCCCCTTACAAAATGTTTCGTCCTCGAAACATAAGAAGAGGCTAAATAATATGATCTTCTAAGCCATGCTAAGTACTAGTACCAATCTCGATCGTCCATCCATCCCAGTGAAACTATGATTGGTGGGTGTCTTTGATGTTGATATACCATTTTGCTACTTGAGTATCCTAAACTGCTTACTTGGCTCCACGCTTCCGCCAATCTACTCTAATGATGTGTCCATTTGTTCCTTGATGCGGCTACACCACTCTGAAAATATTGTTGCCTTAAGCCATGCCTCCAAGATTGTTGTCGCTCCTTGTGGTGTGGGTGGCGATATGTTGCAACCTTAACTTGATGTTCTACTTTTTTTTACTCTTCCTTCTTGCTTCCCTCATTTGGTTTGTCCCTTTCTTTTACTTCTTCCTTGATTTTAGCTATTGTCTCCTGTTGAGAGTCTATTTCAGATTCTTTTGCTTCTTCGGCAATAGCTTCTTGTTTTTCCCTTGATTGCTACTCCTTACATTGAGAAATATCTTGTATTGTTATCTTCTTTTTTTTGTACCAAAACTTTATAAACTTCTTTTGTACATTAATATTAACAATACCCAATGAATGCAACCAAGGATAACCAAGAACAATATATGCATTGTCCATCTCAATAGCATAAAAATCTGAATGCAAAACATATTTATCTATGGTGAGCTTCAAATCCTCAAAAATTTGAACATTCTCACCCTCAAGCGATGTCTTTGATTTTCTTTGCTTGAACTTGCAACCTCTTAGCCAAAGACATATTAATAAAATTATATTTACTGCTAGGGTTAATAGAAATAATAATCTTTTCCTTCTGAATGTTTCCATGAACCTGTAAAATAGAATTTTTAACATTGAACAAATATTTTTTACCATTGTTTGGCCTTGACACAAAAGGTGTAGTTTCCTTAGCCTGCACACTATTATCCTTTTCTTTTGATCCTCATTTTCTTAAAAATGCAACTTCAAATTCTTCCCATGTATATGTAGGTTTACGAGCACTAGCAAACTCCATAAACCAAGATAAAGCTTCCCCTTGTAAATAAAAATAAAGATCACATCTCCAAAAAAAATAAGAAGATTTTGAAGACTTATAAAGTTTCCACCATTCCCAAGCATCATTATCATCCTCTCCAGTGAATATTGGCAACTCCATGATTTATTTTTCAAAGCAACTAGGGTTTTAAATAACCAGAAATTCTCATAAATTTTAATTTTTGAGATCTCATCTATTTCTTTCTTCAAACAAATAAATCTGCAAATTTTCTTCAAAAAAAAACAAACAGCAAATTTATGTTTCGTATTGCAATATTTTGTTCTTTCATGAATTACTGCTTTTATTGCAATATTTATGTGGATGTGCTTATTTTAATTAGAAGGTTCCTAACAAGTGGTATCAGAGCACTTTCCAAGGTCGTGTTCCGCTACGACTGCAACAATTCTTGCCCTGCCATTTCGACTGTTAGGTATAAATTTCCTGTGTTTTTATTTTTTTGTTTATTATCCTATTAAAAAAAAAATCCAGCCCTTTTTTGTTTTAGTTTACTAGGTTAGAAACCCTATGCCGAGGGTTTTAAAATATCATGGAGGAGTTATCATTATTGGCTAAGCTAGATTGCCCGTAAAGTGTCTAGTGAAGTGAGGGGTGATCAAGCTCCAATACCCAAGCCTCAGACAACACCCATATATGGAATTGAGCTCCCACGTATCTTTGGGTATATCGGGAGACCCCCTAGGATTAGGAGAAACCTTTAGCCCTAGGAAGATTTTTGATCGTGTATTTTCCATAGTGCACCGAACACAACATTCGGGAAGATCACCCTCTCGTATCAAAGAGGAAGGTAGTGTGCTCAAGGGTATGCGTGGAATCCTCCTTGAGTAGTGGCCTGAAATATTGGTCCGAGCACTATCGTTCATCACTGTGGTATAATAGAGGGCTATGGACAGTACATACTCCTTGGCCTAGAGTACCCTATTTTCGTGAATGTTTTTCCTGCATGCCAAAAACCCTACCACAGAAAGTGAGCATACTGAAGAGACTACACTATCACAAAATTGACTAAAAAAAAAAAAAAGATGAAAGAGTTGGTGGTGAAAGTAATAGTCAAGACAAGGTCTGCCAATAATAGTCAGGTATCATTTCAGTTAGGGCCATAGTCAGTAACAATCAAGACAAAGTCTGTTCCTGCAGTTGTCAGTTACATAGTCAATAACAGTTAAGACAGAGTTTGACCATATAATTGATAGTTATAGTTGGGAATCATAACAGTCAGGGTATTTTTCAGAAATAAAGTTTGCCAGGATAGCTATCAAAAATAGTGAGTTACAGAGTCAGACAAAACAATTGTCAATAATGGACATTGCAGAGCCTGTTAAGGGGTTGTCGGAAAAAAGTCAATTTTTTGAGTGAACAGAGACTCCAAGAGAAAACAACACTTGAAGACAACACTTCCCTAAATTTTAAAAAAAAGTCTAGGGTGCCAAAAAACATTGTTGTGGGATATAGCTCATTGTGATCGTCTCGTTGAGCTGATCATTTTGGTATATAGCCTCCATGCACTTTTTCTAGGGTGCCAAAAAACATCATTGTGAGACCTAGCCCATTACATTCATCTTCTTGAGCTGATCATTTTGATATATAGCACCCAAACACTTTTTTTGGCTCATTACTAAAAATAGTAACTCCTGGAACAACACTTCTATTTTTAGTAAGTCAATGGGAGTGGTCCAAATCATACATATATGGTTGGAGGGACTAGAGGATCAATGAAGGAGTTAGAACAAAGAGAATATATGGAGCAATTAAACCACTCACTTAGTAACCTACAAAGCCAAATGTCCCACATTGGACAAGAAGTTTCAAAGATGAAAGATCACATGCAGGTTATCAGAACTGACCAGCTTAAATCCAAATCTGAAATTGAAGAAAAATTCCTAGAGGTTGAAGAGTGAATAAGGGAAGCCCCAAAGGTGTTCGAGCATCTTAACACTAAAGGACCAGGTGGTAGTTCAGTCAATAAAGAGAAAGAAGTCCATCATTCTCTTTTTGACATAGATACCCCATTTAAGATGCCTAAATTAGACTTTCCTAAGTTTAATGGAAAGGACGTTGATGGTTGGTTGTGTCGAGCAGATCAGTTCTTCAAACTTCATAATGTACCCCGATATTTGTGGGTCACCATGGCATCTTTTAACTTTGAATCTGAGGCCCTACAATGGTATCAATGGTTACAAAACATGACTCTTGACCCTTCTTGGGAAGACTTTGAGTCCCAATTACTCACTCATTTTGGCCCTAGTGAGTATGAGGACTTTACAGGAGCCTTAACCAAATTGAAACAAACCTCTACTATCCAAGAATATCAGACTCAATTTGAGAAATTGGCTAATAGGACAAAGGGGTTGAATGAAGGATTTTTTAGAGTTATTTTATCAGTGGATTGAAAGATGATATCAAGGTCGAGGTAAAAATGTTCAAACCACAGTCTATGATGCAAGCCATAGGATTGGTGAGATTAGTGGAAGAAAAATTTTCGGCCCAAAGGAGATCATCCAAATTCCCACAAGCCAAACCCACATTTCCCTCCAAGTTCACATCAAATACTAGCAATAAGTCTACCCCAATCAAGTGATTGACTACGGAGGAAATGGATGCCCGTCAAGCACAAGGCTTATGTTATAATTGTGATGAGAAGTATTTGCCAGGGCATAAATGCATCCAAAAGAAGTTATTTTTGTTGGATGTGGATGAATCAACAAGGAATGAAATACCTGATGAAGAAGTAGAACCACAAGAGGAACAACCTCAGGATGAGGGTGAAACACAGGAAGAACCACAACCAGAGATCTCTGTCCATGCACTTGCAAGAATCTCGACCCCTTAGACGATGAAGGTAGTAGGATTCTTCAAAGGGCAATGTATTACAATTCTCATTGATTCAAGCAATATGCATAATTTTATTGATCCTTGAGTAGCCAAGCAAGCAAATTGTTACATACATGCTTGCAACTCCTTTGAAGTTATGGTGGCAAATGGAGGAACATTACCTTGTAAGGGTAAATGCCGCAATGTTAAGTTGAAGATAGGGGACTATGAACTCAAAACTGATATGTTTGCTCTTCAACTAGGAGGATGTGATGTTGTGCTAGGAGCATAATGGCTAGGTACCTTGGGAACAATAGCCTAGAACTTTGCTGAATTATGGATGCAGTTCTCATAGAATGGGAAGTCCTACACTCTCCATGGTTCACCAACAGGATCTCCATAGATTATCAGTTCAAGCCATATGGAGAAGTTAAAAAAATCCTCACATGGGGTAGTAGCTCAATTATTTGCAATTCAACCATAAACTTAGAAGAAGACAAGCCCCAAGATGATTTGCAACTCATTTTGACTAAGCATGATGCAGTTTTTGTGAAACCGACAGAATTACCTCCACATCGTTCCCATGATCATGCAATACCATTGGTACCAAGTAGCTTGCCACCTAACATCAGACCTTACCGGTACCCCTATGCACTTAAGTCAAAAATTGAGAAGTTGGTACAAGAATTGCTAAAAGTAAGGGTAATTCGGCCTAGTAACAGTCCTTATTCTTCTCCAGTGTTGTTGGTTAGAAAGAAATATGGGTCATGGTGGTTGTGTATAGATTTTTGTGAGCTCAATAAGCTCACCATTAAGGATAAATTTCCTATCCCAATGATCGATGAATTATTGGATGAGCTACATGGCGCAAAGTTTTTCTCCAAATTGGATCTCCGCTCGGGCTATCATCAGATAAGGCTCAAGGAGGAAGATATCCCCAAAACAACATTTCGAACTCATGAGGGCCATTATGAATTTTTGGTCATGCCATTTGGCCTAACTAATGCACCATCAACATTTCAAAGCCTCATGAATAATGTCTTCCACCCATTCCTTCACAAATTTATTCTAGTTTTCTTTGATGATATTCTGATTTATAGTCGCTCTTGGGAGGAGCACCTCATACATTTGGATCAAACTCTACAACTTTTGTCTAAGAATAAACTTTATGCCAAGAGGTCTAAGTGTTCTTTTGGGTTGAAAGAAGTGGAGTATTTGGGTCACATTATCACCAAATATGGAGTTAAAGTTGATCCTAAAAATATTCAAGTTGTTCAAGATTGGCCAAAGCCTCACACCCTCAAGGGACTTCGAGGATTTTTGGGACTCATGGGGTATTACCATAAATTTGTACAAAACTATGGGAAGATAGCAACTCCTTTAACAACCATGTTGAAAAAGAATTCTTTTATTTGGTCAGAACCAACGGAGAAGGCTTTCAATGAATTAAAGCAAGCCATGACAACCACCTCGGTGTTAGCAATGCCTAATTTTTCTAAACCTTTTGTAATTGAAAGTGATGCTTCGGGCAATGGAATTGGAGTCGTGTTGATGCAAGAAGGAAGACCATTGGCCTTCACCAGTAAAGCACTTTCAGGCCAAAATTTGGGCAAATCTACTTATGCAAAGGAGATGCTAGCCATTTTACATGTTGTTAATCATTGGAGGTCATATCTCATTGGGCATCATTTTTCAATCAAAACCGACCACCAAAGTCTCAAGTACTTCTTGGAACAATGGGTAGCCACACCTGAACAACAAAAGTGGGTTTCTAAATTGATGGGCTATGATTATGAAATCACATATAAAAAGGAAAGGAGAATATCATGGTTGATGCACTATCCCGATAGTTTGAAGATCAGAGTATGTTAAATGCTATCTCTTCACCAATCCCTCAATGGATTAATTATCTCAGAGAAGAAATGGCCAAGGATTCAAGCTTGCAAACTTTGATCACCAAACTTCAAACAGAGCCTAACTCATGCCCTAGATACACTTGGGATGGACAAGATTTGAGATATCATGATCGATTTGTTATTCCCCAAACCTCACAAATGCGAGAATTCATCTTGAAGGAAATGCATGCCTCACCAACAGCGGGACATTCTAGGTTTCTAAAAACTTATGAGAGGACCAAGCATACTTTCTTCTAGAAGGGAATGAAGAAGGATATTCAAACTTTTGTGGCTGAATGTGACACGTGCCAAAGAATGAAAGGAGAAACTATGTGTTCCCCTGGAACCCTTCAGCCCTTACCAATTCTAGAACAAGTATGGGCAGATATTTCTATGGATTTTATTGAAGGGTTACCCAAGTCGGGAGGAAAATCAATTATTCTAGTGGTAGTGGATCGTCTCACAAAGTATGCTCATTTTTGTTCCCTATCCCATCCCTACACAGCCTCCATAGTAGCCCAAATATTTTTAGACTCCATCTTTCACCTTCATGGAATGCCCACATCTATTGTGTCAGACAAAGACCCTACCTTTACTAGTCATTTTTGGCAAGAATTATTTAAGTTGTAGGGAACTCAACTCAAAATGAGTTTGGCCTATCATCCTCAGACTGATGGCCAAACAGAAATTGTTAACAAATGCTTGGAAACCTACCTTCGTTGCTTTGCATCCGAACATCCTGCATAGTGGGCGAAGTGGCTTCCTTTGGCCGAATGGTGGTATAATACTTCATATCACACCGTGACCAAGGTTACACCCTTTGAAGCAGTATATGGTCATCCTCCATCAACACCCTCCTCCTACATTCCAGGAAGCTCCAAGGTTCACGTTGTAGACACCACTCTCAACCAACATGCCATCCTCCAACAACTTAAGATGAATCTTGAATTGGCCCAGAATCGTATGCGTCAATAAGTTGATCAACACCATTTTGAGCATAGCTTTGAAGTGGGGGATATGGTTTTTCTCCACCTACAACCCTACAAACAATCATCACTCCAGCTCCATAGATGCCAAAAACTAGCTGCCAAATACTATGGACCCTACCAGGTATTACAATGAATTGGTTCAATAGCCTACAAATTGGCCCTTTCGGCTACATCCAAGCTCCATCTAGTCTTCCATGTCTCTTCTCTCAAGAAGGTTGTTGGCAACAAGGTACAAGTTCAATCCACTTTACCAGAGCTGGATGAAGAAGGTTCCATCATGCTCGAGCCTGAACAAATTTTGGACCGGAGATCACGCACCCTTTGCAACCGTGTCATCACTGAGGTTCTTGTTCAATGGCATGGACTACAACCAGAAGATGCCACATGGGAGTCTCTCCAACAGCTATAACAACAATTTCCTCATCTCCAACTTTGAGGACAAAGCTTTTTGAAGGGGAAGGGCATGTTAGGACCCCATCCTAACATTATTATGTAATTCTAACATTATTATGTAATGACCCCTTTCCAATGCGAGGACCCTATTCTAATGATATTTTGTAATATTTTGTAATGGTATGTGGCACTTGAGGCGCCTAGACAAGTGGGGCCATTTCATGTAACCATTATAAAGAATGTAATTGTTTGTTTGGTAGAAGATTCTAGCTCGGGTGGCACTTTGCATGTAAGCCAACTCTTGAGCGTTAGGTTAGGGTTGCATGAAATGTATCTTTAAAAGACAAGGGGGCATAAACAAATGTATCTTTTTGCATATTGAATCAAAGTATTGAAGGAGGTTGCCCCCTCGAAGAGGCCCGTGATTTTATATTGTGATTTGTGAGATTAATATATATTTCTGCATTTACATTTCGTATTGCAATATTCTGTTCTTTCATGAATTACTTCTTTTATTGCAATATTTATGTGGATGTGCTTATTTTAATTAGAAGGTTCCTAACATCAAAAGAGAAAGGAATATGTTGTTCGCAAAAGCACATACTACAGACCCATGTCGGCCCCGCAACAACATCCTTAGACCATCACCAAACTGTCCTCCCCAGATTTACGAGTTGGACATGTAGGCTTGGTACAATTCTCTGAGCAAGCCAATTTGGTAGTCTTATAACTATCTTAGGCAGGCTAGAGAAAGCCAAATGTACACCAAGCAAAACAAAGATCTCACAATGGCATTGAAGCGTTTGAAATCTTAGACTCGTCAAAAGGAGGAAGAAAACATAAGCTGCAAAAGGAGCTAGAGGCTTTGAAGAAGCACGATGAACTCAAACAGAAGGCTGAGCAAATCAAGCAAGAACAGCAACAATGGTAGCAAGAAAAGGATAATTTGATGAAAGAACTAGAGTCCCAAAAACAAAAAAATAGATGAGGCACTCAAATAGAGCAACGATGAGATCTCCCAGTTGAAACAGATGGAAAAAAGCTTGAAAGCGGAGATAGCGTTCATGAAGTCCAAGGTGTCAGCCATAGACATCATAAAGGCCTTATGGCACAAGATCCTAGATGAAGTTAAACAGGCCAAGCTCTATTTGCAACATGTTTGGGCATGTGA
This sequence comes from Wollemia nobilis, assembly GCA_028583015.1. Lineage (NCBI taxonomy): Eukaryota > Viridiplantae > Streptophyta > Pinopsida > Araucariales > Araucariaceae > Wollemia > Wollemia nobilis. The sequence goes on from JAQPPZ010016361.1 coordinate 4,105,255, forward strand.
AACATTGCTAAATAAAGCTCAGGCCAACATCGATAGCATGGAGTCAAAACTCGCCTCCGAAATAAATCACATGCAAATCATGAGGTTGACCCACAAGGCCACAAACCAGCAAATGCAATAGCTAGGCCTATCTTCAAAACAGGTAATCCTCGTATGGTTGATGAACGTGCCTTTGAAGCAACAAATCCTAGCAACCTGTAAGACCCTCTATTAAAGTCTAAAGGAAGTTGTAGAGAATTTGAAGGACTACATGACCCAATTGGTCCAGGAAGGAGTTCCAAACCCTCTCCTGGACCAATCAAGCATATTGTCTAAAAATGAGTATGCCGGCCTAATTGAGGAACACAAGAAGTCAATTACTCATGTTGACAAGGCATCCCCAATTGACACAGCCCCCAACGCCCCCAACATAATCTTGCAAATGGAAACTTTATTGGAAGGGGTGAAGGCCATTCCCAAGACCAAGGAGTTACCTCAAGATGAATTCGATGACCTAACAGTAGCAATGGCATAGCTTGAGAACATGAAAATACCTTCTGATAGAGAACAGAGTGCATTGCAGAGCATTCCACCAAAAAAGATTAAAGATGCCACATGAAATTTTGAAATTTTGATAATTTTTGCATCACAATTTTGTTCACTGCACAGCCCGATGAACAAAGGTTAATCTGGGGTTCGCTGTCAACCAAGCTTGACATCCTTGCAAAGTCAACAAAAATGTAGTACAAGGTACTACATTTATCAATATTCTCAAAAACAAGCAGTTGAACGGAGGAAGTTAGGCATGAGGGATGGAGGGATTCAATAAAGGAAAGCAGGAGTCAGATATTTTTCCAAGCTGCAATAACCCTCACTACCAATTTTACAGTCACCAGGCAATGGAGACAAGTCATCCTAGAAAACAACTAAGTTGGGAATGCAACGATCCGTCGGCATGGTTGCAATTCGTTAAAATATAGCGATCCATCGAACTATTTGCCAGCAAGAGAATTTATGGCCTAAAGGCAATATTTTCTCACCTTCTTGTAATTTGTAATAGTTAGAAACTTTTATGTAGGGTGCAAAGGGTAAGTCCCCTTGCTATAAATAAGAGTCGTGGGTTGACTGTAAACATCTTTTGGCCATTTTGAGAAAGACTAGAGCTATGCTTCTTGGCTGTAATTTTATTTCATGTGAATGGAAAACTGTGCATGGTGTCTTATACCCAATTGTGTCTCATTTTCTCCAACCATGTGTATAAATGAATGGTGTTTATGGCACTGCCTTCTCACCTGCCTATTAGTCCTCTTTTCCGCTAAATATGTGTTGCATGGATGAAAATCAGGTTGTTTTTATTCGGTCCCTCTTGATGGCACAATTGATCACACACTAGCCTCGCTACGGCCTTTGACCATATTATATTTCCTGTATTTACTTTCATCTCTTGCAACTTCACCTTGCCAAACTTTATTTTTTGCATTTATATTAGCTAGATGAGTAGGTTAGTGAGGAAATGGCCTAAATATGAAGGTTAAGGGAACTTAAACCTTCCCTTTTCCAGAGTTATGGATGCAGGATCACAGGCGTGATTTATACATGAATCAATCCCATGGATCAACAATAACAACACAAGAAAGCAATGGAAAGAAACCATGAATATTCCCATCTCACCCTAGCAACAAACACCTCTACAAAATTACCTTACCACTAGTCAAATTGCAGTCGTTGAGGATGATCATGTTCTTTGATGGATTGGCTGCAAGTCAAAAGGATAGAGGGTCAACCAAAGTTGCCTTCTTAGTTACAACAAAGATAAAGTAATAAAAGTATGGCCAATGAAGAAAATATGGCCCAAGCATGGGCTTCCCAAGGCAAGGGCTTATACTTGATTAGCATCCTCACCCAAAAGACTTATGAGACTATGGTCTCGAGGACCCTCTATAATTGTCTTTTGCCATGCAAATGAAGATTTGGCCCATCACCTCAATTGGCTACTTCATAAGATGGGTTAATTCTAGGTCATATCTAAAGCTATCAAATCCATAGTGGCTACTTGACCATGCCTAAGCAAATGTGCCACTTAAAACTATATGCCAAACTAGCCCAATGCTTGTACTATGCAACATCCTAAGGGAGCAAAATTTTAGGATATTTAACAACCAATCCTTGGAATAGGTGTGGTTTATCAACCAAATTGAAGTTGCTATCTTTAAGGAGATAATGACAAAAACCCACAAGGGAATGCTAAAAAATAACGTTTATGCCCCTCCTAAAGGATTTCTTAAACTCAACTTCAATAAGGCTTCTAGAAGAAACCATAGAAAAGTTGGACCTAAATGCTTAATTTAAGACCAACTAAGAGCGAGGATAGGGGACTCCACTTTTTGTGAAATTTGGTGGTACTCTAAAACAAAAATTAACACAACATAAAAAGAAGAAAATGAACAGAAAATAAAATTGCACAAAAAAACTCCAATAATCACTTCAAATCTATACATTTTCCTTCAATACAATGCCCTATACTTATATATATATATATATATATATATATATATATATATATATATATATATATATATATATATATATATATATATATATATATATATATATATATATATATATATATATATATATATATAATGTCCCTTGGTTGTCTCAAGAGTCTCTTGGTGCTTCACATTCTCTTCAAATTTGGGTGAGAATATTTCTTTTTTCCTTTTTTAATTTTCACAATTCCAATTCTATCCTATTCTGATTTTTGTCTTATTCTTGTCCTGTTCTAATTTTTATCTTATTCTTGTCTTGTTCTGTTTTTGTCTCATTCAGTACCACAATTTCCAACATTCTCCCCCTTGGGAATGAAAGGAAAAATTTGCATTCTATCTCTGAGTGAAATAAACTAATTCTTTACCACTATCTTTGTAGTAAACATATTGATCTTTTGAATTGCAGTGTTTCAATTCAACTTCCTTTTCCTGAACTAAGTCTCTAATAAAATGATGCTTCAAATCAATGTGCTTTGATTTTGTATGAAAAATAGGATTTTTAGTCATTTGAATTGCACTCATGCCATCACAAAAACAAATGGTACTTGGGCTAACTTGCTTTTGACAAAGGTCTTCTAGGATCTGCCTCAACCACACTACTTATGTGCTTCCTGATGTAGCTGCTATATGCTTTGCCTTTGTTGTTCAAAGTGCAACCAGTGCATGTTTTTTCAAACTACAAGTTACCTTGCTTTGGGCTGCTTCTTCAAAACTTGAGGGCTCCACTTCAATCTTGGACAATAGTGCATAGTTCACCATATTATCTTCTTGTTCCTTTTGCCTTTGTTCTTGGGCTTGTGCTTGGCTTCTTGTGAACCTCCTATCAAAATTCTGATCCAACATTTGGCAGCTTGGATGTGATTGTAATGTTCTCTTCCCTTTTGTGCTTGTCTTTGGAGAAATGCTTGTGCCTCCACTTGATGTTTGTGACACACCAAAATCTTCAATTATGATTGTCTTCTCAGTCTTTTCTGCTTGTTGTCCATGTACTCCCCCTTCATCAAAAATCACATCTCTAGACACAATGCATTGTCTAGATTTGGGGTCATAACATCTATATGCCTTGCTTTCTTCAGAATAACCAACAAAAATGCATGCTTGACTCTTTGGATCTAACTTCTTCCCTTTTCTTATCTTCAACATGAACATAAGCCAAACAACCAAACACTCTCAAGTGACTTACCGAAGGCTTCTTTCCATACCATGCCTCATGAGGAGTCATATTCTTTACTGCAATTGTGGGACTTCTATTGAGGATGTACACTGCTGTTGCAACTGCTTCAGCCCACAAATGATTGCCCAAACCTTTTGCTAGTACCATGCTTCTTGCCATCTCCATGATTGTCCTATTCTTCCTTTCTGCCACTCCATTTTGCTGAGGTGTATAGGCTGTTGTCAATTGTCTTCTTATCCCATGCTCATCACAAAATTGATTGAATTTCTTGGAATAATACTCACCACCACGATCAGTCCTTAATGTTTTGATTCTATATCCACTTTCATTCTCTACTATGGCTTTGAAGCTCTTGAATACTTCAAAAGCATCACTCTTATTCTTCAAAAAATATACCCAAGTTTTTCTAGTATGATCATCAATGAAAGTGATAAAGTAGAAGGATTTACCAACACTTGGTGTGTGCATTGGACCACAAATATCTGAATGAATCAGCTGCAATGGATATGATGCTCTCCATGCTCTTCCTTTTGGAAAGCTCTCTCTATGATGTTTTCCCATTGTGCAACCTTCACACACTTCACTTCTTGCTTCTACACAAGGCAGTCCATGGACCATTCCTTTAGCATTCAACAAATACAAGCTTTGAAAATTCAGGTGACCATACCTTTGGTGCCATAACCAGCTGTTGTCCTCAATGGTTGTATGACACAAATTGCTCTCTTCTCCTCCAAGCTTCAAAGGAAACATTCTGTTCTTTGTCATAGGTACAACAGCCACTGCTTGGTTCCCATTTGCTTTGTCATAGATGATGCACTCCTTATTCTCAAACACCACTTTGTAGTTTTTCTCTACAAGCTGCCCCACACTCAACAAATTGTGCTTCAAGCCTGGTATGAAGTAAGTATTTTGGATATTTTTCTTTCCATATTTTGTGTCAATTTGTAAGGTTCCTTTTCCTTCAACCTCCAATGCTTTGTTGTCTCCAAATTTCACCTTGCTCTTGTATGAGTCATCCAACTCCACAAACAACTCCTTATTACCGGTCATATGATTTGAACAACCGGAATCTAAGTACCAAGACTCTTTAGTTGAAACTTCTGCCACATTACATGACAAGAACATATTTTTTGAGCTTTCACCTTCTTCATGTGAAAAGTTTGCCTTTTTCCTCCTTCATTGCTTGCCTTTATTCTACATTCTCTTTCATAGTGGCCATACCTTTTGCAATAGTGACATTGAACATTCCTCTTATCCACAAATCTGCCTCTACCTCTTCCACTATAGCCTCCTCTTCTACCATGGCCTCTTCCTCTTGTAGAATGCTGATTTTGCTGCTCCCCTCTTTGACCTTGGGAATTGGAGCTTGAGCTAGCCCCATTATTGTTTGACACTCTTGCCTTGGAAGCAAAAGCTTGCTCCAAGTTTTCTTCTTCACTATTTTTAATTCTTTCTTCATGGGACATAAGTGATCCCACCAATTCATCAAACTCCAACTTCTTCAAATCTTTACTTTCTTCAATAATCATTGCACAATTGTTCCACTTTGGTGTCAATGTTCTCAACACCTTTTTGACAACATCTCCTTGTGCTGGTTCTTCACCATAGATACCCATTTTGTGCACAATGTCATGCACCCTTACACAATAATCTCCCACATTCTCATTGTCCTTCATTCTCAGATTTTCATATTCTCTCTTCAATGTCTGTAACTTCACTAATTTCACTTGAGCAGACCCTTGATAGGCTGTCTTCAAGGTGTCCCAAGCTCCTTTGGCAGTCTTGACACTTGCAATTCTTGGAAAAATGCTTGTATCAAGAGCTGCTTGTATGTGATACAAAGCCAAGGCATCTTTTCTTTGTGCTTCCTCCATATTCTTTTTTTCTGTGGCTGATAAAATACTCCAATCTGCAGGTTCCTTGTATCCATTTTCCACAACACTCCACACTTCCTTGGCAATCAGCAAAGTCCTCATCTTTATGCACCAATAATCATAATTTTCTCCTTTAAATTCTGGGATGAGCATAATTTCACAAAAACCCTCCCATAAACACTTCATCAATCTTCAAATCTGTGCATTCCCCTTCAATACAATGCCTTATACCAATACATACATAAATATAAATATTTATATATATATATATATATATATATAGGATAACTTTTGGTTATCTCAAAAGTCTCTTGGTGATTCACAATCTCCCAAGTCTGGGTAGAAAATATCTTTTTCCTTTTTTTAATTCACTTGCAATTCCAATTATGTCCCGTTCTGATTTTTGTCTCATTATTTTCCTGTTTTGATTTTTGTCTTGTTCTTATCCTGTTTTGATCTTTTGTCTCATTCACAATTTCCAACACTATTTTCATTCCAGTAGGCACCAACAACAAGGCTGAAGCTAGAGTGGTGGTTGACAGCCTCAATATGGCATAAGACTTGAGCATAAAATTACTTGGTGTTGAAGGTGACCCTGAAATTGCCATTACCACACTTGACACAAAAGAACTTAAAGAGCTCTTTAAAATAAAATAGAACCAAGCCAATTTGTAGAGAGGCAATTTGCTTAACTGGAAGATCAACTCCTCCCTAAAGGAAGCCCAATGCTGACCCTCTAGCTTTGAAAAGATCAGGTAATGAATGCATACTGTTACAAAGTAGCAAACAAGGCTGCAGACCTGCTGACTAATGCCAGGCTCAGTCAACACACGATAAGTTTGGTTTATAGCTCCCTAGCATCAGACAGGGAACGTGGGAGATGTGCTCAGAAGGGGCCTTACAAGATCCTAAAATTATCTATTCTCCTTCTTCAACCCTCGCCTTGCTAAATAATTTTTCTAATGTGTATTGTGTGTATATTTTTCTGCTCAACCTTAGGGTACGAAGACCATTCATAGTCACTGAAAACAGAATTTTCTTAAGGACATAGCAAGGCACAAATCCTGGGTTTTAAAATGGCAAACCGAGTTCCAATACAATGAACCCAAATTTCTCTAAAATAGGAACTTTTGGCTTCATGGAATCTCTGTGTTTCCTGAATATAGTCCAGCAAATGAAAAAACTGATGTATCTACAATTGGACACTACTGTGAGATTTCCCCAAGTAATGGATCAATACATGTTTCAGGGTTAAATCTGGTAATTTGCATGAAACCCTTATTGGAGAGAATGGAAGGTTTCATAATTTCACAGAATTTCTATCCAATTATTGTTAGCATGGGTTTATTCAGACCCATCAACTTCAGATGCTTCCTCTCAGCTCGTGCTAAATGGAACAAGATACAGGCCAAACAATGGTCATATTACAGTAGGTCATGTGGTTGTGGTTGCTCCAAAGTGATGGAGGTCAGGCTTGAGTTTTAATCAACATGTTGTGGTCTGTATGACATTCCATGACAGAAGGGGTTCAAACAATTCTGAAGCAAGCATCAGCTGTCTTAGCAAGGTCAATAGATAATTCCGAAGTTGCAGCAGGGCTGGAAGAATTCAATTGGTCCTTAAACAAAAATGAAACCAATTAAAAGCAAGTTCTTATCACATGTTGTAGTTGCAATACTCCATTATGGTGGTGTATAAAAGGAATGGAACCCCTTTATAACAATTAACAGCAGATTTTTGTCAGTTGCTACAGTTGTGACTGTTGTAAAAGAAGCGTAAAGCCAACCTCAACAACATTTGGCAGCTTCCACCCTATTTTTCCCAGATTTCTGTACTGGAACAGGGAACTGTAGATCTATAAAATAAATGATAGCAGTTCTAATCAGAGTGTAGTTGCTAAACTTCAAAAAGGGAATCTTGGTACAGGGTAAGAAGTTCCATGACAATATCTGAAAGAGAAACTTTTTTGCTCCAATAAGGTTGTTGCAGTTCTGAGTGCCTTGATAGACTAGTATTCATAGCACACAAATTATTTCAACAAAATGTTGGATATGCAGAAAATGAAAAGGAAAAGAAAAAAACAACATTGTAGATGTTATACATATGAGCGTGACAGGTGTCATATCCCAAAATTATCATAGGTTGAAATATTTTTTTTTATAGAAAAGATTTGGTATTATGAAAAATATTTAATTTAAATTATTTTGTTGTCTAAAGTTATTATTCATTATTTGACTAAAATGATTAAAATAGACTAACAAAAGAATTTTTCTGCAAGTGGATAGGTCTCCCTCCAAGAACCGGAAGAGGGAAAGTATCAAACAGGAGAAGGCAACTGCCACAAGAAGCTGGCAAATTAGAGGGCCCAACACACTAGCACTTTATATTTTTTGTGGCATCAATTGCTGCTTATTTGCATATGACTGCACACTTGATTGATTGATTTCCGAAAATTTGATTGAGTTGAGATAATAGGAAAATGCGAAATCTTGTAACGAATATATATGTTTGCATTTTATTTTTAAATAAAAATTTTAAAAGGGGAGCAATCGCATTAGCTTTGGACCATGTGCACGAAATAGGATAAGCAAGTATTAAAATGCATCTTATTTGACCTTGCAATGAAAGGGGGGGAGTCGGAAATGTTTTAATGAGGGTAATTTTGCATGGCATTGGCAACTTCTTGTTGAGCACCCACCTTTTAATTATTTTCTCTTGTCTTCTTGTACGTTCATTTGGGAGGGAAAGTGGAATGTTTCAGCCTGAGCGTATCTGGAGAGATTTGGAAGAGTGGCAACGGGAAGCAGGGTGTTTCCTTCACGCCATGCAAGGGAAGATACCAGTAAAACCCCTCCTTTTCAAAAATTGAGGAGGATGGTGAAAACACTTGCACAATCCCTGATTTTCAAAGAAATGTCTCCTTTTAAAGAAAAGGGGGACTGTGTTTGGAGGACAGCAGCTAACGGCAGCACCAAGGGAGCTTGGAGGTTATAATAATGAGATGCAGGCCACAAGTCATTTCTTTTGGCGATGTATTTAATTTTTCTGCTGTTGTGAAATCTTGCTTGCATATACAGTACAAAACCTATTTGCAGCAATACCCTGTTTTGTAAATGAAGACCGGAATGGAATGTGAAAGATAATGAGTTTTTGTTTGTCAGAATACCAATTGTTGTTACAGGTAGGGTTCAAAGTAGGAAAATGTGACCTTTGGGGACATTTTCTTTGGTTTGACAATTATGAGTGGAAGTCATGAACGCCTAGTATATACCCTCAGAGTGCAAATTGGAATGTTGTTTTCATTTTAAACTGAATGTATTATCCTTCCCTTACTCTATAAACCAGTTGGGCACTGAAAATATGAGATAGGGTTGAGAGGGGAGAATGCAGCCAAAGTGTTTGACAAAACGTCCTGCTATGTTTGCTTGTATTGGACCCTATTTTTGCTTTTGGTCGTTCTCTTGAATACTCTTCCTTAGCTATCAAGATTGCTTATTTGAAAGGAAGTTGTGGCTTGGTTTAAATGGAGGAATTACGCTGTATAGTTGTCCTTAGACCTGTAATGTTCCAAGTATTTTAACCAGCTCTGTTTAGTGCAGGGTACAGGGTCACCTTCATATCTAATTCTTAACTATATTACAGTAGATGTTAAGAGCCTCTTGTTTCTTCACATTGGACTCCTTCTAAGACTATTCTCTTAAATTTGTTCGATGTGGGTAAACAGAAGTATAGCCTGTAGTGCCTTGGAGTGCATTGGGTTGTTCCTTTGTAACAAGATTCTGGGTAAGCTGCAGTGAAAAATGGGTATAAGTATTGCTGTCATTCGACCAGAAAACCATATGCTTTTATTACTTTGTAACCATGAAGTTTTTCTGGCTTGTATAAATTATTTTTGGTTGGAGGGAAAAATCCTTTCCGGTGTTCCAAATGAGCTACCCTGTAGACTGTCTTATGGACCGTAGAGGTGTATCAGCGTGGACTGGTATTTTATCATTGAAAAGGTGTGCAAATGCTGTTAACATAAGATGATGCAATGGTTAAATGCTGATTTGTTCGAATTGCTTGCTGCTATTGGTATCATCCAAAAATGAACTTAAAAGAGACATAATTACCTTGTTCAGAATTATTGCATAGAATGCATTATGCAAGAGAGAGAGAGAGAACAGATGTATCGCCTAGGAGTGCAACTTGATCACTTGCACTGGAGTATTAAGATATACACAACAGATGTATCGCCTAGGAGTGCAACTTGATCACTTGCACTTAAGACTAGATCTAGCTATGAGTATTAACTCGTAAATCCATGTAATGGTATTATGCATATATGTGAATGCATTACACATTTGAAACTCTCTAGCTGACTTGGTTCTGTGTATCTGCGCCCTTGTGAAGGGTTGGAACTCTCTTGTGAAGTTGAGATGGGGATACTGGATTGGTATCTTATTTGGTTGGGCGGCAAAGCGCCCGGATAATGTTTCCCCTCTGTTGTAATACAGCAGGTCAAAAATGGAAATATTGCTTTGAAGTGTCATAAATTTGATTATTGATTTCAAGTGTAACAAATTTGCAACAGTTGAATACATTATATTAAAATGTAACTTTTTTTATGATATTGTATGAGTAAAATGCCAGCAAATAAATTCTAAAATGGAACCATTATTGTATGAGCTACATACCGAGTATATAACATTCCTGAATGGCTAAAGCATGACTGTTATAATTGCAAATGGCTATGAAAGGTTGTTGTACTATCATTACCTGCTTTTAAGACCTTTTCAACATATGTGAATATGATACATTTGTTGGGAGTGATGTTGTTCCATATGGTCACTACTGTGATGGTTGATTTTGCTATAAAATCTTGAAAGGAAAAATGATCTGCTGTATGTTGAATAGTGTAATACCTTGGAAGGAAACTTGACACTGCCGTTATGCTTTGAAAGATGTCATAACTGTCATAAAAATTACTCCAGTATTTTGATATTATAGTATGGAAGATTCTTATTATTGTTATCTTGCCTTTGCTGAAGCAAATTGTTAAGGACAAAATGATAGGTTGTCATGATTATATGTTGCTGCAGTCATTTGTCATGATAAATTGTTACTGCTGTTATATTTATGGCTGCATTACTTTAACTTGTTAAGTCTGTTTTGACTCATTAACTTCTTGTTCATACTATAGGATGAATCAATAAGAATTATGCATGGAACTTGTGAAGCTTGGATAAAACTGTGGGAAACAATTCTAGTTAAATGAATTTTTTGTGGCAAATGCTTAAGTCTACTTCAATGTATTAGCTATATGTGAAAAAACAAAGAATTAAACCAAACCTGGAAATTTAGGAACAGTAACAATGACTCAAACCTTAACTCACTAGTCTAGTCATGGAACAGTTCTTTATGAAGCTCTTTCAGACCAGGTCATAGCCTTATCCATTGACAAAAATGGGGATATACTTATAACTGACTTACTCAAAGATGAGAACTGATGGAAACTCCATAATAATTCGCCATGAGAGACAATGGCAAGACCTTTTTTCTGATGCCTTAGACATAGATTTGTGGTTGTTCCATGGGTCAGGGAGACCATAGAAGCAGAATGTGAAACCTATTCTCATTTGAATAACTCTGGAATAGGTAAGATTGTAAAGTACCAGAATATCCCATAGCATAAAGAATTATTAGAGGAAATAAAAATAAAATGATTTTCAAATACCTCTAAAAAGAGGTTTTAAAAAGTTAAATAAAAAAAAATTATTATGGCTATTCTTATGAAGCTGGACTAGGGTGATTTTACAGCAGGTAGGAAGCCAATTTAATCAAGTTGTGCCTGCTTCTCAAACTTGATGTTATAAAACAGGAAATGGTGATCCATCTTAACGGAAGCATTGAAAGAGAAAATGGAGCTCATAAGAAACATCTGAAAGCAGTTATTAGACAGATGTACTAGCAACTATCTGCAAAATCTGAAAGCATATTCAAGGCATATGTAACTCCATGCTTGTAGAAAGTTATAACCAAAATGCACCTGTCGAAAAAAAAAGGAAATTTATAAGCCAATATCGTATACAGGAGTAAAGAAAAATGTAATAACCTATGGAAGCATAGCCTTGTTTGTTTTAAATAGGGAGCTTTGGAACAAGGTATGGAGATGCATCTTCGATTATACAAAAAAGGGATGGCTGCTAATGCCCTAAAGAATTTGAAACTGATGTAATTGGCACATTAAAACCCAAAATTATCAATTATTTGCCTCCTTCCTTCTACACTAAATCAACAAATGCCTAATGACACAAAATGAAGGACAAATGCCTCAGCATCATGCTGATGCTTGCGGTCATGTTGTTGCTATCATGGACTTGACTCGTTTCTTTTTAAGCACAAAGAAGGCTTGTTTAAAAAGACTTGGAGACTTTAAGAAAATGCTACTGAATGATAACTGTCATCTTAAGAAATTGCACTCCCAGCTGCCTCACTCATTGTCTAATATTCTTTTAATTTTGTTTGAATAATGGAATAGAATAGAAAGCTTTTAATGTCCGAAAACAACTTATGGGACACCAGCGCTTAGTTATTAAACACAATATATTATTTACTTGCTCCTTTAAAAGGAATGTGAAAAATCAATGGTGAATCATGAAGAACTAATCTTTTGCTGCTGATCGTGCTCTAACTTCTCTATTCTTGTTTCTTCTAATAATTTCAAACATAGAACCCACTCGTACCATAGCAGCATACATGTCCTGCATATCGTTATAAGCTTCATGGTAACAAACTTTTTTACCAATTTTTTGAAGTGATCAAAGGAAGGAAAGGGAATAAAAACAGTACAGCATAGCAGGAAAATCTAGAGACTTGAAAAGATACTGATATGTCAAATTTTACAGTTTTTTCCTTTATGAAAGAGAATACAGCTCCAATACTATATTTTACAATACATTTAGAAGGAAACAAAATCAAGGTATTTCTACTTTAATTTTCACAAATATTTTATGAAAATTATCATAAACTATTATCTTTAAAATTATTTAATTTATCATATTTTCCCTAGTTTTTCGTATGCTTCTGCGAACACACAGGATTAGACATCAAAATTGTTGTGACCTTGATAAGCTTTGTATTTCAAGATAAAGCGTTCCTCTCTTTCCATAGTAGTTAAAGTACTCGCATTTTCGTTAGGTCTAAACCAAATTAGAGGAAAGAGACACGCAAAAAGAGAAAGAGAAAAAATATATACACTTCTGGGGCTCCAAATTAGTTTCGCATAAGCCTCAGCGAATACAAAGATCGTAAAAAAGAAAAAGAAAAAAAAAGAGCAATTTTTGTATGCTACTTACCTGGGCATCAGTGCGAGACCTCTTCATAAAGTGCTGCCAGATTTTGCAGAACAGCAAGTAGAGAATAAGTATGGCAACGAGGACCCCGACTCCTATTAAGACCTTATCCACCATTATCTCCTCTTTTTTCTCTCTCTGTCTCAACTTATTGCTTTAATAAGGCCTACCAGTCACTGCAAATGCCAAATAAATAAGTGTAGTGCAAGATTTAGCCGCATCGCACTTGACATTAAAACTCCAAATCCTCTAGCAGTATTTAACCCTTCCTCACAGAGGAGAAGCTTAATCGACAGATAAATAATTTAATAATTATATATTCCTTATTTTTTTGTATGCGTGCAGATCCTCCTGTATGCGTGCAGATCCTCCTGTGCCTTTATGTAACACAGTTTGTGGAAAAATACAATGTGAAACGTGTTTTTGTTCATCGTTCCAACGAATATACCTCTTACGCATCCGTCCATGGCCGATTTTCCTCCATGGCTGATTTTCCTCTCGCCATGTTAAAAACCATCTAATTTATTCACGATGAACATCCGGCTTAGACTTTAGTACCCCTTTTAGTTCTTAAATAAAAACGGTTTAAGGAGATCATCCGCCTCACATAAGTGTAAATTGAAACGTGATAAAGTTGTTCGATTATAAGTTTACGCAACGGTTAGGACTTTCGGTTTTTCTTTGGGAAGTCCAACGTTTAAATAGGTTCAAACCAATCCGTGGGTGAGTGTGTGAGGGGTGGGTGTGTGGGTTCAAATCGCCCCGTGGGTGAGTGTGTGAGGGGTGGGTGTGTAGGTTCAAATCACCCCGTGGGTGAGTGTGTGAGGGGTGGGTGTGTGGTGGTTGTGTATTAAATTCCCTATTGAAATGAAATGAAAGATTTTAATTACGTCCGCGAGATCCAAAACATGGTCTATGGGACCTCCAAATATGGAACCACATTTATTCAAATCACATGACCATTAATATCATTGATTTGGGTTAGTAACTCCCCAACTTTTTTTATTTTATTGTCTTCAAATAACTTTGTCATAGACCCTTTTTTAAGTGTTTCTTTGTATTTGCCACGGATGTCCGAAAAACTCGGGTATTCATAGATGAAATGTTCTTCTGTCTCTATTACCCCTGTGTTGCATAGAGTACATATCCTTTCTTCCCATTGTTCTTTGGACATTGTCCATCTCCCTGTTTCACATCTAAACCTATGAGAGCTAGTCCTTATCTGAACAATGAGGATTTTTTCCCTTCATTTAATTTCAACGCCTATATATGCTTTTTCCTTATGGTCAAGTTAAACTTTGCAATATAGTATTGTCTTTTCTTGCTTGCATTTTTTCACATTCCACTTCTAAACTTTTTGTTCGCATAGTTCTTTATGTCTTTATTGAAATTTGGACATTCATGTTTGTTGATTTCCCAACAGTTCATCTATTTCTGATTTTGTTTCATCCATGTGTTCTTCCGTCTATGTAGCTCTTCATCCCTAACTACCCTAAGCCATATGTTATTTTTCATGTTTTATGTTTTGTTCAAGTAACATAACAGCTTGGTCATAGCAATTGCCTCTAAAGGGAACATTCCAGTTTCAGCTAGAGTAACTTCATAAGGGACTATGGTCTTAATTCTAAGAAAATTTGTAATTAGATGTTTTTGAATCCTTTCTATTTGCCTTGATTTTGTATTTGTCGTGTCACTAGCCCACACCTCGCAATCATACAACATAATCAGTGTGACAAGTAGAGCAAATAAGACCTTGGTGGTCTTCCACTCCCATAACTCGGCATTCCTACATCGATTTTGAAGTGCATATAGCGCTCTCCAACCACTTAGAGTTCATTTCATCCTACATGTATTCCAATTGAGTTTGTCATGAAAGTCTATACCTAGGTATTTGTATTCTACCACTACCTTAAGAGGTTCTCCTACAAATTGAAATTCGAGATGTTGCTTCTTCTTTTTTGCTGAAAAAATCATGATTTTTGTTTTGTTCGTGTTCACCTGCATCCCAACTTCCTTACAGAAGAGTTCTAGAGCCTGAAGGTGATCTTCTAGATCTTTAGCTATTTCGGCCACAAGAAATACATCATTTGCATACATGAGGAGTTTTACCACATATTTGGCTAAGTGCACACCCTCTCCCCCAAATTTGTTTATCCATTCTTCTAACTTGTCAATGTACAACCCAAATAATGTCGGAGATTGAGGGCAACCTTGTTTGACGCCTATGTCACTCCTTAAACATTCAGATAATCCTTCATGTGTTTAGATTCTAGCCTTTACATGCTCATATAATCTGTGAACTGCTACCCTGTAGTGAATTGGAACCTCTAGCTCTTCCATTTTTCTCCATAATTTTTTCCTTGGCACTGTGTCAAATGCCTTTTTGAAGTCTACAAAACAACAAAAAGCCTCCTCTTTTTTATCCCATATTTTTTCCACTATGTGTATTAGTATGATACAATGATCAATAGTTGAGTGGTTGGGCCTAAAACCCGCTTGCCCTTTTGCTCTATTTCCCTTTTCTTCTGCCCATTTGTTGATCCTATGCTCTATCATACTCCCAAACAACTTTGCAAAGAGAGGATTGATCATGATAGTTTGATAGTTTGAAAGATTATTTACATCTCCACTTTTAAACAAAGGAATGGTCAAGCTAGTTGTCCATTCTGTAGGGAAGCCATTTTGTATGGCTTCATTGAAAATCTCTTTGATCTGCGGTGCAAGAATATCTACCCCATTTTATATGCTCTGCTTGAAGATTGTCTATGTCACGGGCTTTACCAGTTGCTAACTTTTTTATCCCTTGAATAATGTCTTCATTTGTGAAAAGTTATTTCTTGACAATGATAGTAGGGGGTGTCTCTTGTTGGTTACTACACTCATACAATTATTTTGAATACTCCAACCACTAACTAGTTGTTATGTTATTTTCAGTTTGCATATTTTTCACGCTTAGTTCCTTCCAAAATTTCTTTGGTTCATGCTTCCCTAAGTAAATCAGTTCTTTCCTCCTTGTTATAGTGTATTCTTCTTTTTTCGCCCTTACCAGTTTCTCATTTGTTTTTTGTTTGCTCTTGTTTTACCCATTGATTCCTTTAGTAATCTTTGCGCTTCCTTGCAATCTTCATCAAACCACGGGTTGGTTGGGAAGCTATTTCTTTTTTTCTTTCTAGGTTTAGCTCTTTTGAATTTTTTAGAGCTTCTTGGATAACTTGCATTAATCATTTACTTTTATTGTAATCTATGTTACTGTGAGGTAGTCCATTTCTTTTCCTTTCCTGTAACTTGTTATTCAATGTTGCCCTAAACCTTTTGTTGATTTTTTTCTGTTAAGAGAATGTTTCCCTTGTGAGAAAGTTTGTTTTGATAGTCTTGCATGCATTTTTCCCTTGGTTTGTCTCCCTGCATTTGAAGTTTCATAGCAATTGGGTTGTGATCTAACTTAAGTTCCACTAGGGAATCTTCCACTTCTAGCTCCTCTATTTTTTATATGCAGTTTTGTGAACATATAACATAGTCTATTACACTTTATCCCTTATATGTTTTGCATGTATACTTTCCTAAATTTTTCCAACTTTTCATCCCATTGCAAATAACCAAGTTGTGTATGTTGCAAAGGCCTAACAACTCTTCTCCATATTGCGTGATAACCCCATGCTCATATTCTAAAGTCCTGGTCCACTACTAATTTTCCTCTTCTGGCATCCAAAGAGGATTAATCTCAATATCTTTGTTACCTACTAGAATGTTAGCTTGCTTATTGGTTGTCCTTGCATTGAAATATCCAATTAATATAATCTCCCCCAACTTATTGTACATCAAAATGTCTCTTTTTAGGGATGAGTATGGGTATTCTATGTTAAGGTCATGTTTCTTATAGGATTTAGAATTCTTGGGAGCAAAATAACATGTTGCTATGCTAATAACTGACTTATTTCCTAAGATCTTTATCCAAATGTACTGTTTGTATTTATCTTGTTTTCATAGGGTGATGTTACAGCAGGTAGGAAGCCAATAACATGTTGCGCACTCCTTTTTGATGAGGGATGCCACCGAGGTGTTGGCTTCATCCATGACAGTATCTTGTTGTTGTTTCTCAACAGCTTTTCGAGTGTCGGTTGCACCTTGTTGGACCTGACGATCCACACACAGTTCCATTTCGAGAGCGTTGGCCTTCACAGTAAAATCTTCCATGATTTGCGATTTCCAATAGGATGCAATCTCAAAATCTAAAATGAAAGTCATTTTGCTAAATATTTGCTCTACTTGTGCATCGAGCTGTGTGACAACGACATCCTTTTGAACCTTCAAGCTCTCAAGTAATTTATTTTCTATCGAAAGATATACTTTCGAACATGCTTTCTGGAAATTCAAGGTGAGCTCAAAAAATTTCTTGTCCATCTCTTCCTGAAGAGTAGGATCTGGAATCCGAAGGCTTGGAGGCTTCATGCACAAACTGTTTGGCATGGTGCCCTCGTCGATGCCTTTCTGGATTTTCATGATGAAGGTCTCAGTTTTGTGGACCTTGATGAACACAGATCTAAAGGTTTCCCAGAATTTCAAGCTGAGATCTTTAAGATTCTATGGCAGTTCTGGAATACGCCTCGAGGGTTGCGACGCTTCAGGATAAGAAGAGCAGGACTTTGTTTGAGTGCATTCTACGCACGAAGTGGAAGCTTCAATCTCTGAAAGCAACATCCTAGGCCTCTTTTGAGTGGATCTGGTGGATTCCAGAATAGGAGAGCCTTCACGAAAGAAATGGGGATCCTCTTCTAGATTTTGGATAACTAGGGCAGCGTGTGACATCAGATTGAAAAGATAACTTTTATATTCAAAAAGAAATAAAAACTTTGCAGTAGTACCTTAGCGCAATAGAAATCAAATAACGAAGAGGAAGTAGAAGCACAAGCGATCAATGCAAAAAGGGCACTTCACGACATAAGAACAAGAGAGACTAAAATGAAAGGGAAAACTCTAAAAACGTGTTTCGCACCTTAAGTGCTCATCAGTTCGGTTGATGACCAAACATTACAATCCATCTTGTTTATATAGATTTCTCAAGCCAGTGGGTGCCCTAGCCGACATGCCACATGGCGAGAATCAAGAAAAATGGACCGTTACCTTGGGATATGCCAAAAAAGGTAGTGATTGCCAAGGATAACGGTCGAAAGTGCCTTAAAACATTAAAAAATGCTCCTCGGGATGTGCACCCATGAATACGGGGCATTGATTGCCAAAAAGAGACGTTACAAACAATTCTAAACTTTAAAACTCATTTTTGAGGGGTCTAGAGGCCCCAAAAAGGGCCTGTTGCTTTGAAACCCAATGGGTTTTGTCCATCGTCGTAGAAAATTTTATAAGCTTTCCAACGCTTCAGACGGTTCGAGAATCGGAGCCCTGTAGCAAAAGTTATGGCTGATTGAAGTTGGGTTGGGTTCTCACGACCCGACTGCGACATAGAAATTTCTTCATATTTTTGTTGTTTCTCCAACAGATGATGCCACGACCGATATGGGAGAGCTGAGGGTCTTTGCTCCATTTTTCGTAGAGAGGTCCAAGCACGTTTTTGTTTAGACGAAGATCACGGGCAAACTGGCAGTTGTACAACTTCATCAGAACTGGGGGAGATTTCTTTAGACCTGGTTGTCTTAAAGAGATCTTCTGGAATATTTTCTGGAGCAGTGCAGGCCGGTGTCAAAACTCTACCTGGGCAAAGAGTGGAAATAAGAAATGGGACGGGTAGCCCCGGGCTCTCAACCTATGAAAAAATTGATGCTTCATCTTTTTGAATCCTTCATCATCCGCCTCTCTGACCAGAAACCTGTTGAGTTCACTGACTATGAAGGCTTTTTTCTGGTGGGGTGGATGGAATGAATAGAAAGGGATATATTGATACACATTCATTGGTTTTTGGTATAGTTTAGTACCCAGACGACCTGGAACAGTCATGGAGGGTGGTTTGACCACCAGAATATCCAGGATGTTAACTTCAAAAGTGGAAATGGCAGTAGTGATGTTGATGTTGGGATAAACAGAACCATAAGCATCAAGGAGAGCTTGAAGACTCTCATTAGTACCATTCCAAACTCCAAAAGCATCATCAATATATCGTTTATACAAGCAAATATTTTCTGAAATAGATGGAAAAAGACCGAAAACTTGCAATTCCAAGTAACAAAGAAACAGACAGGCATAGACAACTACAAAATTGCTCCCCATTGTTGTACCTCTTTTCTGCCTGTAGATCTTACCATCAAATTCTAGATAATGTCTATTCAGGACCAGTTCTGCAAGTTCGAGGATCAACTAGACCAAACCTGGCTTGAACCTCCCCGAGATGAAGTGTTGAAGAGCGGCCAATCCTGCTGCTGTAGGAATGCTTGGGTACAGGCTCTCAACATCAAAGGTGAACAGAACGCAGCTTGGAGGAAAATCTCTTTCATGAAGGATTTTCATTAGGCTCAGAGAGTCTTGTAGATGATTTGGCTGCTCTAGGAGAATGGGGAGAAGTTGGTGGTGAAGCCATTTGGAAACAGGCTCCAACATATAACCACAATAGGAGTAGATGGGTCTACCCTTCATAGGTTGTTTGTGGACCTTTGGAATGAGGTAGAAAGTACAGACTCGAGCAATGATGGGGTTCTTTTGCAGAAGATAATCCACTATTTTTTGATCGAGGAGAAGACTTCTTTGTGCATTTTTAACAATGGACTCCAAGCTAGAAAAAAGAGAGTTCCAGGGAACAAAAATAACCTCTTGGTAAACTTCCAGATCTGAAAGTTGTCTGATCCCTTCTTCCAGGTACCATGCCTTGCTGAGAATAGTGAGGCCAAGATTTTTGTCAATAGGTCTGATGACAATGGAATCATCAGATCTAAGAGAGTGCAAGGCTCTTGCCAGATGCCTGGGCAGGGGAGGCTGGAAGATACTCTCCGTGGCAGCAAGTTGTTGTTCAACTCGATGCTTTCCGTCATTAAGAAGATCCAGTAGGGGCTGGTATTTCACATCAGGTTCCCATGCAGAATTTGAAATACGAAAGGGAGAGTAGGCAGGTTCTTCCCAGTTGGCGATGTTCCTTCCTTTTGGACCGAAAAACCATCGGAGCTTGAGAAGCCTAGAAAATAGAACATACTCCGCACAGACATCATCATGGACCATGGGAGGTGGGACAGGGATATATTTCAATCCTAGCCCAAGAAGCTCTTTTTCTGCCGTTGTGAGAGGTCTATCAGAGAAATTATGAACAACGACATTTGTGATCATGCCATCAACAACACCTACGTTACTCTTGCTGAAGAAGAGCAGGCATCTATCGATAGGGCTGAAGATGGCACTCCAACGATTCAGTAGCGGTTTACGCCACCGACGCGAGGATGGCCTTGGGTCTACTGCAATCCCGGACCTGACTGCCTGGGAACAAATCTCGTAGAGTTCTGATTCGTTTGGGAACCAGATCCTTGGAAAGTTTTGCCAGAGCCCCATCATGACTGCTGCTGCATAGGAGGTATGAATTCTTTCTCTGGTTGTTGCCAGTGAACTCTACTTTGGGATCGGTCTCGTGACCCATTTTTTGACTGAGATCATTGGTTCTGTCTATCAGGACGATTCTACTATTGTTGTTGTCGGCCTGACTATTGAGGTTGTTGTTGTTGTTGTTGTCCACTATGGGAATGGCTCCGACTCCTATTCCTTCTCCTTTGATTTTGGGGTGAGGGATTGCGGGAGTTGGGTCGAGAGGAAATGACAAGATCTATGACAAGTTTTCTGAGCTCTTGGATCTCAGAAAAGAGTGGAGCGCACTCCTTTTTGATGAGGGATGCCACCGAGGTGTTGGCTTCATCCATGACAGTATCTTGTTGTTGTTTCTCAGTAGCTTTTCGAGTGTCGGTTGCACCTTGTTGGACCTGACGATCCACACATAGTTCCATTTCGAGAGCGTTGGCCTTCATAGTAAAATATTCCATGATTTGCGATTTCCAATAGGATGCAATCTCAAAATCTAAAATGAAAGTCATTTTGCTAAATATTTGCTCTACTTGTGCATCGAGCTGTGTGACAACGACATCCTTTTGAACCTTCAAGCTCTCAAGTAATTTATTTTCTATCGAAAGATATACTTTCGAACATGCTTTCTGGAAATTCAAGGTGAGCTCAAAAAATTTCTTGTCCATCTCTTCCTGAAGAGTAGGATCTGGAATCCGAAGGCTTGGAGGCTTCATGCGCAAACTATTTGGCATGGTGCCCTCGTCGATGCCTTTCTGGATTTTCATGATGAAGGTCTCAGTTTTGTGGACCTTGATGAACGCAGATCTAAAGGTTTCCCAAAATTTCAAGCTGAGATCTTTAAGATTCTATGGTAGTTCTGGAATACGCCTCGAGGGTTGCAACGCTTCAGGATAAGAAGAGCAGGACTTTGTTTGAGTGCATTCTACACGTGAAGTGGAAGCTTCAATCTCCGAAAGCAACATCCTGGGCCTCTTTTGAGCGGATCTGGTGGATTCCAGAATAGGAGAGCCTTCATGAAAGAAATGGGGATCCTCTTCTAGATTTTGGATAACTAGGGCAATGTGCGACATCAGATTGAAAAGATAACTTTTATATTCAAAAAGAAATAAAAACTTCGTAGCAGTACCTTAGCGCAATAAAAATCAAATAACGAAGAGGAAGTAGAAGCACAAGCGATCAATGCAAAAAGGGCACTTCACGACATAAGAACAAGAGAGACTGAAATGAAAGGGAAAACTTCGAAAACATGTTTTGCACCTTAAGTGCTCATCAGTTCGGCTGATGACCAAACATTACAATCCATCTTGTTTATATAGATTTCTCAAGCCGGTGGGTGCCCTAGCCGACATGCCACATGGCGAGAATCAAGAAAAATGGACCGTTACCTTGGGATATGCCAAAAAAGGTAGTGATTGCCAAGGATAACGGTCGAAAGTGCCTTAAAACATTAAAAAATGCTCCTCGGGATGTGCACCCATGAATACGGGGCATTGATTGCCAAAAAGAGACGTTACAAACAATTCTAAACTTTAAAACTCATTTTTGAGGGGTCTAGAGGCCCTAAAAAGGGCCTGTTGCTTGAAACCCAATGGGTTTCATTTGTCATCGTAGAAAATTTTATAAGCTTTCCAACGCTTCAGACGGTTCGAGAATCGGAGCCTTGTAGCAAAAGTTATGGCTGATTGAAGTTGGGCTGGGTTCTCACGACCCGGTTGCGACATAGAAATTTCTTCATATTTTTGTTGTTTCTCCAACAGATGATGCCACGACCGATATGGGAGAGCTGAGGGTCTTTGCTCCATTTTTCGTAGAGAGGTCCAAGCACGTTTTTGTTTAGACGAAGATCACGGGCAAACTGGTAGTTGTACAACTTCATCAAAACTAGGGGAGATTTCTTTAGACCTGGTTGTCTTAAAGAGATCTTCTAGAATATTTTCTGGAGCAATGCAGGCCGGTGTCGAAACTCTACCTGGGCAAAGAGTGGAAATAAGAAATGGGACGGGTAGCCCTGGGCTCTCAACCTATGAAAAAACTGATGCTTCATCTTTCTGAATCCTTCATCATCCGCCTCTTTGACCAGAAACCTGTTGAGTTCGCTGACTATGAAGGCTTTTTTC
This sequence comes from Wollemia nobilis, assembly GCA_028583015.1. Classification (NCBI taxonomy): domain Eukaryota; kingdom Viridiplantae; phylum Streptophyta; class Pinopsida; order Araucariales; family Araucariaceae; genus Wollemia; species Wollemia nobilis. The sequence goes on from JAQPPZ010016361.1 coordinate 4,127,788, forward strand.
TGGTGGGGTGGATGGAATGAACAGAAAGGGATATATTGATACACATTCATTGGTTTCTGGTATAGTTTAGTACCCAGACGACCTGGAACAGTCATGGAGGGTGGTTTGACCACCAGAATATCTAGGATGTTAACTTCAAAAGTGGAAATGGTAGTAGTGATGTTGATGCTAGGATAAACAAAACCAACATAGTCACAATAGGAGCAGATGGGTCTACCCTTCATAGGTTGTTTGTGGACCTTTGGAATGAGGTAGAAAGTACAGACTCGAGCAATGATGGGGTTCTTTTGCAGAAGATAATCCACTATTTTTTGATCGAGGAGAAGACTTCTTTGTGCATTTTTAACAATGGACTCCAAGCTAGAAAAAAGAGAGTTCCAAGGAACAGAAATAACCTCTTGGTAAACTTCCAGATCTGAAAGTTGTCTGATCCCTTCTTCCAGGTACCATGCCTTGCTTGAGAATAGTGAGGCCAAGATTTTTGTCAGTGGGTCTAATGACAATGGAATCATTAGATCTAAGAGAGTGCAAGGCTCTTGCCAGATGCCTGGGCAAGGGAGGCTGGAAGATACTCTCCGTGGCAGCAAGTTGTTGTTCAACTCGATGCTTTCCATCATTAAGAAGATCCAGCAGGGGCTGGTATTTCACATCAGGTTCCCATGCAGAATTTGAAATACGAAAGGGAGAGTAGGCAGGTTCTTCCCAGTTGGCGATGTTCCTTCCTTTTGGACCGAAAAACCATCGGAGCTTGAGAAGCCTAGAAAATAGAACATACTCCGCACAGACATCATCATGGACCATGGGAGGTGGGACAGGGATATATTTCAATCCTAGCCCAAGAAGCTCTTTTTATGCCGTTGTGAGAGGTCTATCAGAGAAATTATGAACAACGACATTTGTGATCATGCCATCAACAACACCTACCTTACTCTTGTTGAAGAAGAGCAGGCATCTATCGATAGGGCTGAAGATGGCACTCCAACGATTCAGTAGCGGTTTACACCACCGCCGTGAGGATGGCCTTGGGTCTGCTGCAATCCTGGACCTGACTACCTGGGAACAAATCTCATAGAGTTCTGATTCGTTCGAGAACCAGATCCTTGGAAAGTTTCGCCAGAGCCCCGTCGTGACTGCTGCTGCGCAGGAGGTATGAATTCTTTCTCTGGTTGTTGCCAGTGAACTCTGCTTTGGGATCGGTCTCGTGACCCATTTTTTGACTGAGATCGTTGGTTCTATCTATCAGGATGATTCTACTATTGTTGTTGTCGGCCTGACTATTGAGGTTGTTGTTGTTGCTATTGTCCGCTATGGGAATGGCTCCGACTCCTATTCCTTCTCCTTTGATTTTGGGGTGAGGGATTGCGGGAGTTGGGTCGAGAGGAAATGACAAGATCTGTGACAAGTTTTCTGAGCTCTTGGATCTCAGAAAAGAGTGGAGCACACTCCTTTTTGATGAGGGATGCCACCGAGGTGTTGGCTTCATCCATGATAGTATCTTGTTGTTGTTTCTCAGTAGCTTTTCGAGTGTCGGTTGCACCTTGTTGGACCTGACGATCCACACATAGTTCCATTTCGAGAGCGTTGGCCTTCACAGTAAAATCTTCCATGATTTGCGATTTCCAATAGGATGCAATCTCAAAATCTAAAATGAAAGTCATTTTGCTAAATATTTGCTCTACTTGTGCATCGAGTTGTGTGACAACGACATCCTTTTGAACCTTCAAGCTCTCAAGTAATTTATTTTCTATCGAAAGATATACTTTCGAACATGCTTTCTGGAAATTCAAGGTGAGCTCAAAAAATTTCTTGTCCATCTCTTCCTGAAGAGTAGGATCTAGAATCCGAAGGCTTGGAGGCTTCATGCGCAAACTATTTGGCATGGTGCCCTCGTCGATGCCTTTCTGGATTTTCATGATGAAGGTCTCAGTTTTGTGGACCTTGATGAACGCAGATCTAAAGGTTTCCCAGAATTTCAAGCTGAGATCTTTAAGATTCTATGATAGTTCTGGAATACGCCTCGAGGGTTGCAACGCTTTAGGATAAGAAGAGCAGGACTTTGTTTGAGTGCATTCTACGTGCGAAGTGGAAGCTTCAATCTCCGGAAGCAACATCCTGGGCCTCTTTTGAGTGGATCTGGTGGATTCCAGAATAGGAGAGCCTTCACGAAAGAAATGGGGATCCTCTTCTAGATTTTGGATAACTAGGGCAGCGTGCGACATCAGATTGAAAAGATAACTTTTATATTCAAAAAGAAATAAAAACTTCGTAGTAGTACCTTAGCGCAACAGAAATCAAATAACGAAGAGGAAGTAGAAGCACAAGCGATCAATGCAAAAAGGGCACTTCACGACATAAGAACAAGAGAGACTGAAATGAAAGGGAAAACTCTGAAAACGTGTTTCGCACCTTAAGTGCTCATCAGTTCGGCTGATGACCAAACATTACAATCCATCTTGTTTATATAGATTTCTCAAGCCAGTGGGTGCCCTAGCCGACATGCCACGTGGCGAGAATCAAGAAAAATGGACCGTTACCTTGGGATATGCCAAAAAAGGTAGTGATTGCCAAGGATAATGGTCGAAAGTGCCTTAAAACATTAAAAAATGCTCCTCGGGATGTGCACCCATGAATACGGGGCATTGATTGCCGAAAAGAGACGTTACAAACAATTCTAAACTTTAAAACTCATTTTTGAGGGGTCTAGAGGCCCCAAAAAGGGCCTGTTGCTTTGAAACCCAACGGGTTTTATTCGTCATCGTAGAAAATTTTATAAGCTTTCCAACGCTTCAGACGGTTCGAGAATCGGAGCCCTGTAGCAAAAGTTATGGCCGATTGAAGTTGGGCTGGGTTCTCACGACCCGACTGTGACATAGAAATTTCTTCATATTTTTGTTGTTTTTCCAACAGATGATGCCACGACCGATATGGGAGAGCTGAGGGTCTTTGCTCCATTTTTCGTAGAGAGGTCCAAGCACATTTTTGTTTAGACGAAGATCACGGGCAAACTGGCAGTTGTACAACTTCATCAGAACTGGGGAGATTTCTTTAGACCTGGTTGTCTTAAAGAGATCTTCTGGAATATTTTCTGGAGCAATGCAGGCCGGTGTCGAAACTCTACCTGGGCAAAGAGTGGAAATAAGAAACGGGACGGGTAGCCCCGGCTCTCAACCTATGAAAAAACTGATGCTTCATCTTTCTGAATCCTTCATCATCCGCCTCTCTGACCAGAAACCTGTTGAGTTCGCTGACTATAAAGGCTTTTTTCTGGTGGGGTGGATGGAATGAACAGAAAGGGATATATTGATACACATTCATTGGTTTCTGGTATAGTTTAGTACCCAGATGACCTGGAACAGTCATGGAGGGTGGTTTGACCACCAGAATATCCAGGATGTTAACTTCAAAAGTGGAAATGGCAGTAGTGATGTTGATGTTGGGATAAACAGAACCATAAGCATCAAGGAGAGCTTGAAGACTCTCATTAGTACCATTCCAAACTCCAAAAGCATCATCAATATATCATTTATACAAGCAAATATTTTCTGAAATAGATGGAAAAAGATCGAAAACTTGCAATTCCAAGTAACAAAGAAACAGACAGGCATAGACAACTGCAAAATTGCTCCCCATTGTTGTACCTCTTTTTTGCCTGTAGATCTTACCATCAAATTCTAGATAATGTCTGTTCAGGACCAGTTCTGCAAGTTCGAGGATCAACTGGACCAAACCTAGCTTGAACCTCCTCGAGATGAAGTGTTGAAGAGCGGCCAATCCTGCTGCTGTAGGAATGCTTGGGTACAGGCTCTCAACATCAAAGGTGAACAGAACACAGCTTGGAGGAAAATCTCTTTCATGAAGGATTTTCATTAGGCTCAGAGAGTCTTGTAGATGATTTGGCTGCTCCAGGAGAATGGGGAGAAGCTGGTGGTGAAGCCATTTGGAAACAGGCTCCAACATATAACCGCAATAGGAGCAGATGGGTCTACCCTTCATAGGTTGTTTGTGGACCTTTGGAATGAGGTAGAAAGTACAGACTCGAGCAATGATGGGGTTCTTTTGCAGAAGATAATCCACTATTTTTTGATCGAGGAGAAGACTTCTTTGTGCATTTTTAACAATGGACTCCAAGCTAGAAAAAAGAGAGTTCCAGGGAACAGAAATAACCTCTTGGTAAACTTCCAGATCTGAAAGTTGTCTAATCCCTTCTTCCAGGTACCATGCCTTGCCGAGAATAGTGAGGCCGAGATTTTTGTCAGCAGGTCTGATGACAATGGAATCATCAGATCTAAGAGAGTGCAAGGCTCTTGCCAGATGCCTGGGCAGGGGAGGCTGGAAGATACTCTCCGTGGCAGCAAGTTGTTGTTCAACTCGATGCTTTCCGTCATTAAGAAGATCCAACAGGGGCTGGTATTTCACATCAGGTTCCCATGCAGAATTTGAAATACGAAAGGGAGAGTAGGCAGGTTCTTCCCAGTTGGTGATGTTCCTTCCTTTTGGACCGAAAAACCATCGGAGCTTGAGAAGCCTAGAAAATAGAACATACTCCGCACGGACATCATCATGGACCATGGGAGGTGGGACAGGGATATATTTCAATCCTAGCCCAAGAAGCTCTTTTTCTGCCATTGTGAGAGGTCTATCAGAGAAATTATGAACAACGACATTTGTGATCATGCCATCAACAACACCTACGTTACTCTTGCTAAAGAAGAGCAGGCATCTATCGATAGGGCTGAAGATGGCACTCCAATGATTCAGTAGCGGTTTACGCCACCATCGTGAGGATGGCCTTGGGTCTGCTGCAATCCCGGACCTGACTTCCTGGGAACAAATCTCGTAGAGTTCTGATTCGTTCGAGAACCAGATCCTTGGAAAGTTTCGCCAGAGCCCCATCGTGACTACTGCTGTGCAGGAGGTATGAATTATTTCTCTGGTTGTTGCTAGTGAACTCTGCTTTGGGATCGGTCTCGTGACCCATTTTTTGACTGAGATCATTGGTTCTGTCTATCAGGATGATTTTGCTATTGTTGTCGGCTTGACTATTGAGGTTGTTGTTGTTGTTGCTGTCCGCTACGGGAACGGCTTCGACTCCTATTCCTTCTCCTTTGATTTTGGGGTGAGGGATTGCGGGAGTTGGGTCGAGAGGAAATGACAAGATCTGTGACAAGTTTTCTGAGCTCTTGGATCTCAGAAAAGAGTGGAGCACACTCCTTTTTGATGAGGGATGCCACCGAGGTGTTGGCTTCATCCATGACAGTATCTTGTTGTTGTTTCTCAACAGCTTTTTGAGTGTCGGTTGCACCTTGTTGGACCTGACGATCCACACACAGTTCCATTTCGAGAGCATTGGCCTTCACAGTAAAATCTTCCATGATTTGTGATTTCCAATAGGATGCAATCTCAAAATCTAAAATGAAAGTCATTTTGCTAAATATTTGCTCCACTTGTGCATCGAGCTGTGTGACAACGACATCCTTTTGAACCTTCAAGCTCTCAAGTAATTTCTTTTCTGTCGAAAGATATACTTTCGAACATGCTTTCTGGAAATTCAAGGTGAGCTCAAAAAATTTCTTGTCCATCTCTTCCTGAAGAGTAGGATCTGGAATCCGAAGGCTTGGAGGCTTCATGCGCAAACTGTTTGGCATGGTGCCCTCGTCGATGCCTTTCTGGATTTTCATGATGAAGGTCTCAGTTTTGTGGACCTTGATGAACGCAGATCTAAAGGTTTCCCAGAATTTCAAGCTGAGATCTTTAAGATTCTATGGTAGTTCTGGAATACGCCTCGAGGGTTGCGATGCTTCAGGATAAGAAGAGCAGGACTTTGTTTGAGTGCATTCTACGCGCGAAGTGGAAGCTTCAATCTCCGGAAGCAACATCCTGGGCCTCTTTTGAGCGGATCTGGTGGATTCCAAAATAGGAGAGCCTTCACGAAAGAAATGGGGATCCTCTTCTAGATTTTGGATAACTAGGGCAGCATGCGACATCAGATTGAAAAGATAACTTTTATATTCAAAAAGAAATAAAAACTTCGCAGTAGTACCTTAGCGCAACAGAAATCAAATAACGAAGAGGAAGTAGAAGCACAAGCGATCAATGCAAAAAAAGGCACTTCACGACATAAGAACAAGAGAGACTGAAATGAAAGGGAAAACTCCGAAAATGCATTTCGCACCTTAAGTGCTCATCAATTCGGTTGATGACCAAACATTACAATCCATCTTGTTTATATAGATTTCTCAAGCCAATGGGTGCCCTAGCCGACATGCCACATGGCGAGAATCAAGAAAAATGGATCGTTACCTTGGGATATGCCAAAAAAGGTAGTGATTGCCAAGGATAACGATCGAAAGTGCCTTAAAACATTAAAAAATGCTCCTCGAGATGTGCACCCATGAATACGGGGCATTGATTGCCGAAAAGAGATGTTACAAACAATTCTAAACTTTAAAACTCATTTTTGAGGGGTCTAGAGGCCCCAAAAAGGGCCTGTTGCTTGAAACCCAATTTTATTCATCGTCATAGAAAATTTTATAAGCTTTCCAACGCTTCAGACGGTTCGAGAATCGAAGCCCTGTAGCAAAAGTTATGGCTGATTGAAGTTGGGTTGGGTTCTCACGACCCGACTGCGACATAGAAATTTCTTCATATTTTTGTTGTTTCTCCAATAGATGATGCCACGACCGATATGGGAGAGCTGAGGGTCTTTGCTCCATTTTTTGTAGAGAGGTCCAAGCACGTTTTTGTTTAGACGAAGATCACGGGCAAACTGGTAGTTGTACAACTTCATCAGAACTGGGGGAGATTTCTTTAGATCTGCTAGATGCCTAGGCAAGGGAGGCTGGAAGATACTCTCCGTGGTAGCAAGTTGTTGTTCAACTCGATGCATTCCGTCATTAAGAAGATCTAGCAGGGGCTGGTATTTCACATCAGGTTCCCATGTAGAATTTGAAATACGAAAGGGAGAGTAGGTAGGTTCTTCCTAGTTGGCGATGTTCCTTCCTTTTGGATCGAAAAACCACCAGAGCTTGAGAAGCCTGGAAAATAGAACATACTCTACACGAACATCATCATGGACCATGGGAGGTGGGACAGGGATATATTTCAATCCTAGCCCAAGAAGCTCTTTTTATGCCGTTGTGAGAGGTCTATTAGAGAAATTATGAACAACATTTGTGATCATGCCATCAACAACACCTACATTACTCTTGCTGAAGAAGAGTAGGCATCTATCGGTAGGGTTGAAGATGGCACTCCAATGATTCAGATAGTGGTTTACGTCGCCCCGCGAGGATGGCCTTGGGTCTGTTGTAATCCCGGACCTGATCGTCCGGGAACAGATCTCGTAGAGTTCTGATTCATTCGGGAACCAGATCCTTGGAAAGTTCTTCCAGAGCCCCGTCATGACTACTGCTGTGCAGGAGGTATGAATTCTTTCTTCGGTTGTTGCCAGTGAACTCTACTCTGGGATCGGTCTCACGACCCATTTTTTGATTGAGATCACTGGTTCTGTCTATTGGGGTGATTATGTTATTGTTGTCGGCCTGACTATTGAGGTTGTTGTTGTTGTTGTTGTCCGCTACGGGAATGGCTCCGACTCCTATTCCTTCTCCTTTTATTTTGGGGTGAGGGATTGCGGGAGTTGGGTCGAGAGGAAACGACAAGATCTATGACAAGTTTTTTGAGCTCTTGGATCTCAGAAAAGAGTGGAGCACACTCCTTTTTGATGAGGGAGGCCACCGAGGTGTTGGCTTCATCCATGATAGTATCTTGTTGTTGTTTCTCAGTAGCTTTTTGAGTGTCGATTGCACCTTGTTGGACCTGACGATCCACACATAGTTCCATTTCGAGAGCGTTGGCCTTCATAGTGAAGTCTTCCATGATTTGCGATTTCCAATAGGATGCAATCTCAAAATCTAAAATGAAAGTCATTTTGCTAAATATTTGCTCCACTTGTGCATCGAGCTGTGTGACAACGACATCCTTTTGAACCTTCAAGCTCTCAAGTAATTTCTTTTCTATCGAAAGATATACTTTCGAACATGCTTTCTAGAAATTCAAGGTGAGCTCGACAAATTTCTTGTCCATCTCTTCCTGAAGAGTAGGATCTAGAATCCGAAGGCTTGGAGGCTTCATGTGCAAACTGTTTGGCATGGTGCCCTCATCGATGCCTTTCTGGATTTTCATGATGAAGGTCTCAGTTTTGTGGACCTTGATGAACACAGATCTAAAGGTTTCCTATAATTTCAAGCTGAGATCTTTAAGATTCTATGGTAGTTCTAGAATACGCCTCGAGGGTTGCAACGCTTCAGGATAAGAAGAGCAGGATTTTGTTTGAGTGCATTCTACGCACGAAGGGGAAGCTTCAATCTCCGAAAGTATCATCTTGGGTCTCTTTTGAGTGGATCTGGTGGATTCCAGAATAGGAGAGCCTTCACAAAAGAAATGGGGATCCTCTTCCAGATTTTGGATAACTAGGGCAGCGTGCGACATCAGATTGAAAAGATAACTTTTATATTCAAAAAGAAAGAAAAACTTCATAGCAGTACCTTAGCGCAATAGAAATCAAATAACGAAGAGGAAGTAGAAGCACAAGCGATCAATGCAAAAAAGGCACTTCACGACATAAGAACAAGAGAGACTGAAATGAAAGGGAAAACTCTGAAAACATGTTTTGCACCTTAAGTGCTCATCAGTTCGACTGATGACCAAACATTATAATCCATCTTGTTTATATAGATTTCTCAAGCCAGTGGGTGCCCTAGCCGACATGCCACGTGGCGAGAATCAAGAAAAATGGACCGTTACCTTGGGATATGCCAAAAAAGGTAGTGATTGCCAAGGATAACGGTTGAAAGTGCCTTAAAACATTAAAAAATGCTCCTCGGGATGTGCACCCATGAATACGGGGCATTGATTGCCGAAAAGAGACGTTACAAAAAATTCTAAACTTTAAAACTCATTTTTGAGGGGTCTAGAGGCCCCAAAAGGGCCTGTTTCTTGGAAACCCAATGGGTTTCATCCATCATCGTAGAAAATTTTATAAGCTTTCCAATGCTTCAGACGGTTCGAGAATCGGAGCCCTGTAGCAAAAGTTATGGCCGATTGAAGTTGGGCTGGGTTCTCACGACCCGACTGCGACACAGAAATTTCTTCATATTTTTGTTGTTTCTCCAATAGATGATGCCACGACCGATATGGGAGAGCTGAGGGTCTTTGCTCCATTTTTTGTAGAGAGGTCCAAGCATGTTTTTGTTTAGACGAAGATCACGGGCAAACTGGCAGTTGTACAACTTCATCAGAACTAGGGGATATTTCTTTAGACCTGGCTATCTTAAAGAGATCTTCTGGAATATTTTCTGGAGCAGTGCAGGCCGGTGTCGAAACTCTACCTGGGCAAAGAGTGGAAATAAGAAACGGGACGGGTAGCCCCGGGCTCTCAACCTATGAAAAAACTGATGCTTCATCTTTCTGAATCCTTCATCATCCGCCTCTCTGACCAGAAACCTGTTGAGTTCGTTGACTATGAAGGCTTTTTTCTGGTGGGGTGGATGGAATGAACAGAAAGGGATATATTGATACACATTCATTGGTTTCTGGTATAGTTTAGTACCCAGACGACCTGGAACAGTCATGGAGGGTGGTTTGACCACCAGAATATCCAGGATGTTAACTTCAAAAGTGGAAATGGCAGTAGTGATGTTGATGCTGGGATAAACAGAACCATAAACATCAAGGAGAGCTTGAAGACTCTGATTAGTACCATTCCAAACTCCAAAAGCATCATCAATATATCGTTTATACAAGCAAATATTTTTTGAAATAGATGGAAAAAGATCGAAAACTTGCAATTCCAAGTAACAAAGAAACAAACAAGCATAGACAACTACAAAATTGCTCCCCATTGTTGTACCTCTTTTTTGCCTGTAGATCTTACCATCAAATTCTAGATAATGTCTATTCAGGACCAGTTCTGCAAGTTCGAGGATCAACTGGACCAAACCTGGCTTGAACCTCCTTGAAATGAAGTGTTGAAGAGCGGCCAATCCTGCTGTTGTAGGAATGCTTGGGTATAGGCTCTCAACATCAAAGGTGAATAGAACACAACTTGGAGGAAAATCTCTTTCATGAAGGATTTTCATTAGGCTTAGAGAGTCTTGTAGATGATTTGGCTACTCCAGGAGAATGGGGAGAAGCTGGTGGTGAAGCCATTTGGAAACAAGCTCCAACATATAACCGCAATAGGAGTAGATGGGTCTACCCTTCATAGGTTGTTTGTGAACCTTTGGAATGAGGTAGAAAGTACAGACTCGAGCAATGATGGGGTTCTTTTGCAGAAGATAATCCACTATTTTTTGATCGAGGAGAAGACTTCTTTGTGCATTTTTAACAATGGACTCCAAGCTAGAAAAAAGAGAGTTCCAGGGAATAGAAATAACCTCTTGGTAAACTTCCAGATCTGAAAGTTGTCCGATCCCTTCTTCCAGGTACCATGCCTTGCTGAGAATAGTGAGGCCGAGATTTTTGTCAGTATGTCTGATGACAATGGAATCATCAGATCTGAGAGAGTGCAAGGCTCTTGCCAAATGCCTGGGCAAGGGAGGCTAGAAGATACTCTCCGTGGTAGCAAGTTGTTGTTCAACTCGATGCTTTTCGTCATTAAGAAGATCCAACAGGGGCTGGTATTTCACATCAGGTTCCCATGTAGAATTTGAAATACGAAAGGGAGAGTAGGCAGGTTCTTCCCAGTTGGCGATGTTCCTTCCTTTTGGACCGAAAAACCACCGGAGCTTGAGAAGCCTGGAAAATAGAACATACTCCGCACAAACATCATCATGGGCCATGGGAGGTGGGACAGGGATATATTTCAATCCTAGCCCAAGAAGCTTTTTTTCTGCCGCTATGAGAGGTCTATTAGAGAAATTATGAACAACGACATTTGTGATCATGCCATCAATAACACCTACCATATTCTTGCTAAAGAAGAGCAACAATACCTTAGCGTAACAGAAATCAAATAAGGAAGAGGAAGTAGAAGCACAAACAATTAATGCAGAAAAAGGCACTTCACGACATAAGAACAAGAGAGACTAAAATGAAAGGGAAAACTCCAAAAACATGTTTCGCACCTTAAGTGCTCATCAATTCGGCTGATGACCAAACATTACAATCCATCTTTTTTATATAGATTTCTCAAACCAGTGGGTGCCCTAGCCGACATGCCACATGGCGAGAATCAAGAAAAATGGACCGTTATCTTGGGATATGCCAAAAAAGGTAGTGATTGCCAAGGATAACGGTCGAAAGTGCCTTAAAACATTAAAAAATGCTCCTCGGGATGTGCACCCATGAATATGAGGCATTGATTGCCGAAAAGAGATGTTACAAAAAATTCTAAACTTTAAAACTCATTTTTGAGGAGTCTAGAGGCCCCAAAAAGGGCCTATTGCTTTCAAAACCCAAAAGGGTTTTGTCCATCGCCATAGGAAATTTTATAAGATTTCCAACACTTCAGATGGTTCGAGAATCGGAGCCTTGTAGCAAAAGTTATGGCCGATTGAAGTTGGGCTGGGTTCTCACGACCCGACTGTGGCACAAAAATTTCTTCATATTTTTGTTGTTTCTCCAACAGATGATGCCATGATCGATATGGGAGAGCTAAGGGTCTTTGCTCCATTTTTCATAGAGAGGTCCAAGCATGTTTTTGTTTAGACAAATATCATGGGAAAACTGGCAGTTGTACAACTTCATCAAAACTAAGGGAGATTTCTTTAGACCTGGCTGTCTTAAAGAGATCTTCTAGAATATTTTCTAGAGCAGTGCAAGCCGGTGTCGAAACTCTACCTGGGCAAAGAGTGGAAATAAGAAACGGGACGGGTAGCCCTGGGATCTCAACCTGTGAAAAAACTAATGCTTCATCTTTCTGAATCCTTCATTATCCGCCTCTCTGACCAGAACCTGTTTATTTCGCTGACTATGAAGGCTTTTTTCTGGTGGGGTGGATGGAATGAATAGAAATGGATATATTGATACACATTCATTGGTTTTTGGTACATTTTAGTACCCAGATGACCTGGAATAGTCATGGAGGGTGGTTTGACCACCAGAATATCCAGGATGTTAACTTCAAAAGTGGAAATGGCAGTAGTGATGTTGATGCTGGGATAAACGAAACCATAAGAATCAAGGAGAGCTTGGATACTCTCATTAGTACCATTCCAAACTCCAAAAGCATCATCAATATATCGTTTATACAAGCAAATATTTTCTGAAATAGATGGAAAAAGACCAAAAACTTGCAATTCCAAGTAATAAAGAAACATATAGGCATAGACAACTACAAAATTTCTCCCCATTGTTGTACCTCTTTTCTACCTATAGATCTTACCATCAAATTCTAGATAATGTCTATTTAGGACCAGTTCTGCAAGTTCGAGGATCAAGTGGACCAAACCTGACTTGAACCTCCCCGATATGAAGTGTTGAAAAGCGGCCAATCCTGCTGTTGTAGGAATGCTTGGGTATAGGCTCTCAACATCAAAGGTGAACATAACACAACTTGGAGGAAAATATCTTTTATGAAGGATTTTCATTAGGCTCAAAGAGTCTTGTAGATGATTTGGCTGCTCTAGGAGAATGGGGAGAAGGTGGTGGTGAAGCCATTTGGAAACAGGCTCCAAAATATAGCCGCAATAGGAGTAGATGGGTCTACCCTTCATAGGTTGTTTGTGAACCTTTGGAATGAGGTAGAAAGTACAGACTCGAGCAATTATGGGGTTCTTTTGCATAAGATAATCCACTATTTTTTGATTGAGGAGAAGACTTCTTTGTGCATTTTTAATAGTGGACTCCAAGCTAGAAAAAAGAGAGTTCCAAGGAACAAAAATAACCTCTTGGTAAACTTCCAGATCTGAAAGTTGTCTGATCCCTTCTTCTAGGTACCATGCCTTGCTGAGAATAGTGAGGCCAAGATTTTTGTTAGTAGGTCTGATGACAATGGAATCATCAGATCTGAGAGTGCAAGGCTCTTGCCAGATGCTTGGGCAAGGGAGGTTGGAAGATACTCTCCATGGCAGCAAGTTGTTCAACTCGATGCATTCCATCATTAAGAAGATCCAGAAGGGGCTGGTATTTCAAATTGGGTTCCCATGTGGAATTTGAAATACCAAAGGGAGAGTAGGCAGGTTTTTCCCAGTTGGCGATGTTCCTTCCTTTTGGACCAAAAAACCACTGGAGCTTGAGAAGCCTAGAAAACAGAACATACTCCGCACGAACATCATCATGTGCCATGAGAGGTGGGATAGGGATATATTTCAATCCTAGCCCAAGAAGCTCTTTTTCTACCGTTGTGAGAGGTCTATTAGAGAAACTATGAACAACAACATTTGTGATCATGCCATCAACAACACCTACCATGCTCTTACTGAAGAAGAGTAGGCATCTGTCGATAGGGCTGAAGATGGCACTCCAATGATTCAGTAGTGGTTTACACCATCGTCGCGAGGACGACCTTGGGTCTGCTGCAATCCCAGACCTGATTGCTTGGGAACATATCTCGCAGAGTTTTGATTCGTTCGAGACCTCTTCATACCTGGGCATCAGTTTGAGACCTCTTCATAAAGTACTACCAGATTTTGCAGAACAACTTATTGCTTTAATAAGGCCTACCAGTCATTGCAAATGCCAAATAAATAAGTGTAGTGCAAGATTTAGCCGCATCGTACTGGACATTAAAACTTCAAATCCTCTAGCTGTATTTAACCCTTCCTCACAGAGGAGAAGCTTAATCGATAGATAACTGATTTAATAATTATATATTCCTTATTTTTTGTATGCATGCAGATCCTCCTGTGCCTTTATGTAACACAATTTGTGGAAAAATACAATGTGAAATGTGTTTTTGTTCATCGTTCCAATGAATATACCTCTTACGCATCCGTCCATGGCTGTTTTTACTCTCGCCATGTTAAAAACCATCTAATTTATTCACGATGAACATCCGGGTTAGACTTTAGTACCCCTTTTAATTCATAAATAAAAATGGTTTACGGAGACCATCCGCCTCATAGAAGTGTAAATTGAAACGTGATAAAGTTGTTCGATTATAAGTTTACGCAACGATCCGGACTTTTGATTTTTCTTCGAGAAGTTCAACGTTTAAACATGTTCAAACCGTCCCGTGGGTGATTGTGTGAGGGGTGGGTGTGTGGGTTCAAACCTTCCCGTGGGTGAGTGTATGAGGGGTGGGTGTGTGGTGGTTGTGTACTAAATTCCTTATTGAAATGAAATGAAAGATTTTAATTACGTCCGCGAGACCCAAAACATGGCCTATGGGACCTCCAAATATGGAAACACAGTTATTCAAATCATATGACCATTAATATCCTTGAGAAGGTTGTTCCTTCTCCTACTGATTTGGGTTAGCAACTCCCCAACTTTTTTATTTTACTGTCTTCAAATAACTCTATCATAGACCCTTTTCCAAGCGTTTCTTTGTATTTGCCACGGATGTCCGAAAAACTCAGGCATTCATAGATGAAATGTTCCTCTGTCTCTATTGCCCCTGTGCTGCATAGAGTACATATCCTTTCTTCCCATTGTTCCTTGGGCGTTGTCCATCTCCCTATTTCACATCTAAGCCTATGAGAGCTAGTCCTTATCTGAGCAATGAGGATTTTTTCCCTCCACTTAATTTCAGCGCCTATATATGCTTTTTCCTTGTGGTCATACGTTGGGTTAAACTTTGCAATATAGTATTGTCTTTTCTTGCTTGCATTTTTCCACATTCCACTTCTAAACTTTTCGTTCACATAGTTTTTTATGTCTTTATTGAAATTTGGGCATTCATTTATGTTGATTTCCCAACGTTTCATCCATTTCTGATTTTGTTTCATCCATGTGTTCTTCCGCCTATGTAGCTCTTCATCCCTAACTGCCCTAAGCCATATGTTGTTTTTCATGTTTTCTATTTTTTTCAAGTAACATAACAACTTGGTCATAGCAATTGCCTCTAAAGGGAACATTCCAGTTTCAGCTAGAATAATTTCATAAGGGACTATGGTCTTAATTCTAAGAAAATTTGTAATTAGACGTTTTTGAATCCTTTCTATTTGCCTCCATTTTGTATTTGTCGTGCCACTAGCCCACACCTCGCAACCATACAACACAATCGGTGTGACAAGTAGACCAAATAAGACCTTGGTGGTCTTCCAGTCCCACAACTCGGCATTCCTACACCGATTTTGAAGTGCATATAGCGCTCTCCAACCACTTAGAGTTCTTTTCATCCTACATGTATTCCAATTGAGTTTGTCATGAAAGTCTATGCCTAGGTATTTGTATTCTACCACTACCTCAAGAGGTTCTCCTGCAAACTGAAATTCGAGATGTTGCTTCTTTTTTGCTGAAAAATCATGATTTTTGTTTTGCTCGTGTTCACCTGCATCCCAACTTCCTTACAAAAGAGTTCTAGAGCCCGAAGGTGATCTTCTAGATCTTTAGCTATTTCAGCCACAAGAATTACATCATCTGCATACATGAGGAGTTTTACCACATATTTGGCTAAGTGCACACCCTCTCCCCCAAATTTGTTTATCCATTCTTCTAACTTGTCAATGTACAACCCAAATAATGTCGAAGATAGAGGGCAACCTTGTTTGATGCCTATGTCACTCCTAAAACATTCAGATAACCCTTCCTGCGTTTTGATTCTAGCCTTTACATGCTCATATAATCTGTGAACTGTTGCCCTGTAGTGAATTGGAACCTCTAGCTCTTCCATTCTGCTCCATAATTTTTTCCTTGGCACTATGTCAAATGCCTTTTTGAAGTCTACAAAACAACAAAAAGCCTCCTCTTTTTTGTCCCATATTTTTTCCACTATGTGTCTAAGCGTGATACAATGATCAATAGTTGAGTGCTTGGGCCTAAAACCCGCTTGCCCCTTTGCTCTCTTTCCCTTTTCTTCCGCCCATATGTTGATCCTACGCTCTATCATACTCCCAAACAACTTTGCAAAGAGAGGGTTGATCATGATAGTTCGATAGTTTGAGGGATTATTTACATCTCCACTTTTAAACAAAGGAATGGTCAAGCTAGTTGTCCATTCTGTAGGGAAGCCATTTTGTATGACCTCATTGAAAATCTCTTTGATCTACGGTGCAAGAATATCTACCCCCATTTTATATGCTCTGCCTGAAGATTGTCTATGTCACGGGCTTTACCAATTGCTAACTTTTTTATCCCTTGAATAATGTCTTCATTTGTGAAAAGTTCTTTCTTGACAATGATAGTAGGGGGTGTCTCCTACTGGTTACTACACTCATACAATTGTTTTGAATACTCCAACCACTGACTAGTTGTTATGTTATTTTCAGTTTGCATATTTTTCACGCTTAGTTCCTTCCAAAATTTCTTTGGTTCATGCTTCCCTAAGTAAATCAGTTCTTTCCTCCTTGTTCTAGTGTATTCTTCTTTTTTTGCCCTTACCAGTTTCTCATATGCTTTTTTGTTTGCTCTTGTTTTACCCGTTGGTTCCTTTAGTAATCTTCGCGCTTCCTTGCAATCTTCATCGAACCACGGGTTGGTTGGGAAGCTATTTCTTTCTTTCTTTCTAGGTTTAGCTCTCTTGCATTTGTTTAGAGCTTCTTGGATAACGTGCATTAACCATTCACTTTTATTGTAATCTCTGTTACTGTGAGGTAGTCCCTTTCTTTCCCTTTCCTGTAACTTGTTATTCAATGTTGCCCTGAAACTCTATCGATTTTCTTCTATTAAGAGAATGTTTCCCTTGTGAGGAAGTTTGTTTTGATTGCCTTGCATGTGTTTTTCCCTTGGTTTGTCTCCTTGCATTTGAAGTTTCATAACAATTGGGTTGTGATCTGACTTAAGTTCCACTAGGGAATCTTCCACTTCTAGCTCCTCTATTTTTGGTATGCAATTTTGTGAACATATTACATAGTTTATTACACTTTGTCCCTTATATGTTTTGCATGTATACTTTCCTGAATTTTTCCAACTTTTCATCCCATTGCAAATAACCAAGTTGTGTATGTTGCAAAGGCCTAACAACTCTTCTCCATATTGCGTGATAGCCCCATGCTCATCTTCTGAAGTCCTGGTCCACTACTGATTTTCCTCTTCTGGCATCCAAAGAGGATTAATCTCAATATCTTTGTTACCTACTAGAATGTTAGCTTGCTTATTGGTTGTCCTTGCATTGAAGTCTCCAATTAATATAATCTCCCCCAACTTATTGTATGTCAAAATATCTCTTTTTAGGGAGGAGTATGGGTCTTCTCTATTAAGGTCATGTTTCTTATAGAATTTAGAATTCTTGGGAGCAAAATAACATGTTGCTATGCTAATAACTGACTTATTTTCTAGGATCTTTATCCAAATGTACTATTTGTTTTCATCTTGTTTTTCAATTTTAATGACCCTATCCCACTCCTCTTTTATTAAAATCATAATACCCCTGCCCCTTGCCATTTTCTATTGCTTTATTCCATATTGCTATTTTCTTGTATCCCACAAAGTCTGGAGTCCTACATCCATCGTGCTCATGTGTTTTCGTCAGGATGATTATATCTCTGTCTCTAGCAATGGGCCCTAACCCGGGTCCTCTTCTCCAAGGGTAACCTCTACAGTTCCAACTTACCATCGTAAGATATTCTCAAGCAAGCCATACTCCCTATTTGTTTTGGGTTTGTTTAGATGTGATGTACGCCTTTCCATTTCTTAAATATGCCCATCTCCCTTCATTCCTTGTTGCCCTCACCTTTTCCCATTCCTTATTTCTTTCAACCTGTTGTAGAAAGGTTAGGTCATCATCTAAATAGAATTGTGACCCTCTCAACATGCCTCTGTTTCTTAGTAACCTTGTTTTATCCTCATAGCTCATCAATGTGACCCGAATATGCCTATCTTTGCCTCCTTCTCTCAGCTTGCCAATTCTGCCTGCTTGTTTGATCTGACCTTTCCATTGTAACCGATCTGACAAGAAGTCCTTGGTTAAACAGTTTGTGTCTTCCCTATCCCCATAATATTTTAACCCTTTGATGATTATGTTTGATAACTTCTCATGTCTTTCTTTCTCTTATATTATTTGAATTTTTACTTGCTTCTCTATCAACTCTTTCTGCTGATTGACTGGTTCTTTTACTACTTGAGACCATGACTTTGCCTTTGCTAATTCATTTCGTAGCTCATTTTCTCTTGTTTCTATGTTTTGGAGTGTTTCTCGTACCTCTTTTATTTGTCTTGCATTCATTTTTTCCACCTCTATTGTATCATTGATTGGGGAGTGGATGGCTTGTTTGAGGACATGCCATTCACGTTGACCCATGTTCGCAAGGTTTTGTAGCTTTGACACTTGCTCCTTGAGTTGGTTGTTTTCCTTTTCCAGCCTCTGATTGATGTTTATGACCTCATCTAATTTAGTATCTCTTATTTTCTCCCTCCTTTCCATGCTCTCAAGTTTCTCTTTCATCTTCATTAGCTCTTGCACATAAAGTCTTGGTGCCCACATGAGTGGCGTGGTTGTGGGACTGTAAATTTCTTCCCTATCTTGAAACTCATTTTGGTGACTTGCACTTTCCATGCTAAATGTTTTCTTGCTTTCATTTTTTATTTTTTATCCTTGCTTGTTTTTCCTTCTATGTTCTTGTGTGTTGTCGCTTTGCCTCCATCTCTTTTTTCTTCCTTCTTTTGTCCCCTATGTTGGTCTGACTGATCTCCCCGTTCGACGATGGTTAGTGCCTTTGATTGTTCCTTATTCTCCACATGTTTATGTGGAAGAATATTCTTTACTATTATTTTTCGATTAGTCCTCTTCATTGTTGTTGCCCTTGTTCGAGCTTGTCGATGCCTTATTATTCTCCAATATTATTTTGCATTGACATATATAGGTTTTTCCATTCCTTCTTCGGGTGTTGCAGATGGTAGTATTGTTGTATGCCCTATTGCTTGTGGATATGTCAATCCCCATGTTTCATTAGCTTCGTTGATTGGAATAATATGTGAATTCACGGAGACCAATTGTCCTATGGTTTCTACTTGTTCTTGTAATTGTTGTTTCCCTTCTTCCATTATCAAACCACCCCTGTACTATCGATCTGTTCTTTCCTGCTCCCTATCAAACTTTCCTAAAACCTAAATAATTTCAAGCACTAAATCAGAGATGCTGAAACTTACCTCGCTATCATTGCCTAGCTTCAAACCCTCTACAATCACTACCGCCTGACTCAGTTATGGATTAAAAACCCTCTAGAGTCATCGTTGCTTGGCTTCAAACCCTCTACAACCACCGTCGCTTGACTCAACTGTGGATTAAAAAACCTCCAGAGCCGCCACTACTTTGATTCAAACCCTCTACGACCATCGTCGCCTGACTCAGTTGTGGATTAAAAACCCTCCAGAACCACCATTGCCTAGCTTCAAACCCTCTACAACCATCGTCGCCTGACTCAACTATGGATTAAAAACCCTCCAAAGTTGTCGCTGCCTGGCTTCAAACCCTCTCACCGGATCTTGACTCAGTTGTGGATTAAAAAACCTCCAAAGCCACCGTTGCTTTGATTCAAACCCTCTACAACCATTGCCCCTGACTCAGCTGTGGATTAAAACCCTTCAGAACCGTTGTTGCCTGGCTTCAAACCCTCTACAGTCACCGCCACCTGACTCAGCTGTGGATTAAAAACCCTCCAAAGCCACCGTTGTCTGGCTTCAAACCCTCTAGAGCCGCCGCTGAGAAGCGGGTGTTTTGTTTTTTTGGTCTTGTTGTTTGTCCCCACACACGAAAAATAAAAGGAAAATACTCCCCTTTGCACTAAATCAGAGATGTCGAAACTTACCTCACTGCGCTTCAAACCCTCTACAGTCACCGCCGCTTGAGAATTCGATCAGCTTTCCGCCACCGCCGCTTGAGAATTCGATTGATAAACATAATTCTCGGCTTTACAAAGGATCAAAGTTGGTCGTAGAGGTTTCTCACACTAACCAAATAAAAAAAATATTTAAAAAAATTAATAATTTAAGATAAATTTAATATTTTTTAAAATATTAAAGTAATTGTTTTTTAATTAAAAATATAAATTAAATTGGTTAGATATCTCAATATTTTTTTTTGATGAAAAAGCCATTATATTAATAAAATAATGTTTAATCATACAAAAAAAGGGTGGGTGGGATTAGCACACCCCGTAAACCAATACATTAACCACTGTGGTTAAGAGTATACAAGAGTGTCAGAAACAACCCACAAACTACCAATAACAACTGCCAAAATAGTATTAAATATGCATTCGAAAAGAAAGAAGCCAAGAAATTACTGCCACCTGGAAGGGGAAGGAAGATGCACATGGCTCATAATGCAGGGTGCATTCCCCCAATGATCCATGAGGGTACGCAAGTACTATAGCTCCACCTGTACTTTTTTAACCTGTACTTGAATTTGTAACCAGCAATCAAAGAATATATCATATTTATCAGCAACAGAGAAGACATGTTCGACATCTTGCTAAGAAAAAACAACTCTATTTCAGGACTTCCATAGATAAAACAAGGTACCAATTCTAAAAATATTCCAAAAAACAACCAAGTTGAAGGAAAAAGCAATAGGGTCACCCAAAATAGCATGCACCCAAGTAAAATCCTCTTGCATAAAAGGTCTGAAAAATTCAAGAAGCCACTCCCAAGCCGATTGAGCCCAATCATAAGACCAAAAAACATGCAGTAAATCTTTCGCTTGTCCACAAACCGGGCAAATGAGATTATGAACACCCAGATGCTTGAGCCTACTGCCAACAGGTAACCCTTGATGTAAGAGACTCCAAGCAAAAAAACTCTGTTTAGGTTCAATATAAGTAGCCCAAGCAATCCGAAACCTCTTATTCCATTGGGAGCGAAGAGAGACTAAATTCCATCTCAGAGTGAGCTTATCAACCATTGGAGCTTGTGGGGTGAGCCATTTGTAACCAAGATGAGCTTTATATTGCAAAACAGGAATCTCCCCAAACCAACACCAATTTGACCACCAGGGTTTTTGAAAATGCTTATGTAGTTTGCTCTAAATAGAAAACGGAATACTATCAATAACCACCTCATAAGTGTCTCTATCACCAAGATTTAAATTATGAATTTGACAAAAACTTTCCTAGGGTATCCAACACCTGGCATGTCGGGAGAAGAAATAAAAAATAGAAGCAATACCACGCTTATAGAACCTCTGCGCTCTGACCCACTACACCAGAGCTAAGGGAGAACCTTGCCAAGTGATAACAAGAGACCACCAAATATTCATGGAAGACAAAGAGGCACCTGCTTTGTGAAAACTCCCTTTCCAACTAAGCCAAGGTTTGAAGGCCTCCCAGGCTTTCCAAATACTCTGAATGACAAAAGAACCTTTAACTTTAATAGGGACAGGGGCAGTTAGAATGGATTGCAATCCCACCCCTTTCCAAATTTTATTCCCCTGAAGCAAACCAGAAGAAATGCAATGCCTGACCAACACTTTCCAAGATTTATCCCCAATTAAAGATCAGGTGATCCATTTAGCACAAAGGGCAAGACCTTGTCAGTGACAATCAAACAAACCCATGCCTTCACAATCCTTGGGCAAACAACAAATTTTCCAGGCTACCCAATGAAAACCTTGCTTGACAGTCTTTGGCCCACAAGAAGTCTCTCAGAAGCTTATCTAGTTTTTTATAACAAGATTTGGATGGAATCCAACAAGATGAATAATAGACATGGGTAGTGGCTAAAACATTAGAACAAATCTAAAATTTTCCTATCTAGAGAAAGTTTATTACTAGTCCAGTAAGAAATCTTCTTGTCCACTTTATCAATAGCATACTGCCACAATTGAGCAGAGGAACCATGAAATGCAAAAGGAATTCCAAGAAATTTAAACACCTCACCCGGCTGAATCCAAGTCCATTGGAAATAATGCAACCAAGTGTGGCAGCTGAGATTGAGATTGCCAAAACATGATGTTTTTTCCATTGTATAGAAGAACCAGAGGCTAAACAGAATACCTCTAAGCAACTAATAGCCGAGGAAAGGGATTGCTCATCTTCTTGAAGTGTTAAGAAGGAATCATCTGCAAAATGACCATTGACCAACTGATGGTTAGAATTAGGGAGAGTAATACTCTTGATTAATCCTTGATCCATCTTATGGGCCAACAAATAGCCAAAAGCCTCTGTAGCAAGAATGAAAAGAGATGGAGCAAGAGGGCACCCTCGTCTCACAGAGCGACCAAGAGAAATTGACTGAGATTGACTATTATTCAAGGTAATAACAGTTGAAGCATCTTGAAATAACATAAGAATGGTGCTCACAAATACGGCCCAACACCTAGAGCTCAAGCATGGCAGTTATGAAGTACCACTCCATATTATCATAGGCTTTCTCAAAGTCTATCTTAATGAATAAAGCATCTTGTTCAAAATTTCTTGCCCACTCCATACCTTCCCAAACAACAAGAACATTATCAAGAATGTATCTTCCCTTAACAAAGCCGTTTGTTCGAGTCGACAATCAAAGGCGAGAATAGATTTAAGCTTAAGCGCAAGGGCTTTAGCAATAATCTTGTAGCTCACATTAAGCAGGGTGATCGGCCTCCAATTGGTGATGAGCTCAGGATCTCCAGACTTAGGAATAAATTTAACATTGCCTTTGTTAATAATGGAACCCATTGAACCACATTGCAGGGCTTCAAGATAAACTTTGTGGAGATCAGAACCAAGCATATCCCAAAATTCTTTATAGAATTCACATGGGAAGCCATCAAGCCCAGGTGCCTTATCATTGGCCATAAGTGACAAAACAATTTTTAGATCTTCCAGAGAAAGAGGAGTGTCACAAAATAACATTTGCTCAGGAGAAAGCTTGTTTGGGACAACAACGGTACAATCAGCAAGATCTTGCCTTCTAGCATCATCAAGGGGTTGAGAAGCAAAAACACCTTGATAATGTGAAACAAATACTTTGACAATGTCTGAAAGATCTATAAATATCTGCCCATCAACTTGAATGGCTTGGAACTGAGAATGTTGAGCAAGAGGTCTGAGGCGTTGAAAAAATTCTTTGGTCACTTTGTCCCCCACTTTGAGCCAATGCATTCGAGCACATAATTTAACCCCCTTGGCTTCATACAAATCAACATTTTTTAGCTCATGTCGAACGAAAGAAACTTGGGATTGAGCAACAGAATTGAAAGGAGAGGCTTCAAGTCTGAGATAGGCTTTGGATAACTCACTTTGCAAGGTAGACTTAGTCTGTTTTTATCATTTTTCAACTTCAACAACCAGAGTTTGCAACACCTTAGTGGTTCATTGAATGGCAACATTCCACCATTCAATCCTTCCAAAAATACCATAAGGTCTAGGAATCAAATTCCAAATGCAGCATATATGAGCTTTCATGCTAAAGCTATGCAAAAAAGAAACATTGAGGTAAAACTGTGAAGAATGCACTCTAGGTTGAAAGTTTAACATTGCCACCGAGAATAAAATAGGTGAATGATCAGACAATGTAGTACCAGGCAAAGTCAACACATATGGTGAAGAAGGCAAAATATGAGAGAACTGAAAGTTGTCACACTCAAAAATCATGGCTCTATCCAATCTTACCAAAACCCTAGAAGAAGCAACCTAAAAATTAGACCAGGTGTACCAAAGAGCCTGCAGGAAGTCAGAAGGCGAGAAGCAAGAATTAGGGTCATAAAGGCGAAGCTTATTTTTCATAAAAAACCAAGCTTCTCTTTCACCTAAGCACCACCGCATCAGGGCATGATTGACCTTGTCAGAAGATTTCTCTACCATATTAAAATATCCACAGAGCACCCAAGTGGTAAATGGCAGATTCATGGCAAGCCATATCCACAACTCGCATCCGTCGGAAGAGACATTTGAGGCATACACATTAACCACCCCAAGCGGTTTTCCACAGATCTCGAGCAAAATCCAGACAGCTTGATTGGATGGGTCAACACCTCAAGTCACAACATTATTCTGTAATCGAGGCCCAAGGATAGTGACAACTCCTTTTCTCAAGGAATGCTTTGTGGCAAAAGAGGTACTTCGTGGCCACAAAAAATCACATGTACACTATAGATTGAAATCAGAAATCTTAACTTCTTGTAGACATAAAATATCGAGGCTTCCATGCATTCGAGAAACATTTGACATCTCATTTTGAACCAAATATTTTTTGATCGGGCCCGTCAGTCCTCGAACATTCCATGATAAAAAAATCATTGGGATTTGTTAGGATGCATGATCTCCATGACATCCTCTCCATCACCCAAACCTGTAAGTGAGCCAAAATAGTTGGAGGTCGCATGGAAAGCATCACTGTTTAGTTGTTGACGTTTATCATTCCGAATAGGGCTACGAGAGCGACGAACCTTCAAGGCTCGACCCTCCATTGAAGAATTATCTGGAGCTGCCACCACTAAGGCCAAAGAAGGGCCTGATCAAAGAAGTTGAGACACTGGTGGAAGTAGGGGTTGCATGTCAACAACCGGAGGGGTCGTATCAACAGGATTCTGAACAACTTTAGCAGAAGCTTGCATGTCTTGAGAAGGAGAAGGGGCAGGTTGTGCAGCGAAAATTGAAGCTTCTTGTTGCTTAGTACCATGAGATTTCTTGCTAGAGACAGTAGTCCATTCTTCAGTGTTTCCCCGTGAGCCATTAGTAGGAGCCGCGAGAGTGGGCGAGGGATTTGCCTTATATTTCCATTCCATCAAAGGGCACTCCCAAATTTTGTGAGCTGCAGATTGACATCGATAACAGGTATTGGGTAAATTGATATAGGCAACTCTTTGCCTTATGGATTGGTCCCCGATTTTAATATCAATAAACTCCTGCAAATCCTTAGTAAGGTCAACTTTGATACAAACCCTTCTAGTGGGTCGAGCGAAGAAATTTTTTTTTGGCTCAAGGCAAACAAACTTACCTAAGGGGGCAACTAAAGTTTGTAAAAAATCCCAAAGAGGAACAAGAAGACTAGGGAATTCAACCGACATCGGGACTTCCAGTGCAGCTTGATCACTGACTTGAAAATTTTGAGAGTAGGGTTGCAAAATCAACAGAGAATTACAGACAGTCCATGGACCCCTAGACAAAACCTTCTGTGCTTGAGCTGGATCTGAAAAGCGAAAAAGGAAATACCCTTTTGTAAGGATTTGTACATTCTCCACTTTGACTCCATATGGGCCCCAAACTTGCTGGACCCATGAATGAATAAGGGTATCATATGGGATACGACCCAAAAATAACCCACCAGGGTATGACTCTCAAACCATTCACAAGTTGTATGGAATTCATGCAAAGGAATAACAGCTTCAGGGACAGGGCCTTTACCTCGTGATACATTGTCAGAATGAACTTGCACGGATGCTTCCATGGTACCATTGAGCTCTCCAGCAGACTTAGAATAAATGGAGTCGACTGCATGAGTAGCAGCCATTAAAAATGGTGAATTAACACCGCATCAAGGCGGTGTTAATGCAGCAGACAAGATTTTCCCATTGAAACCCTTACGAAAAACGGATAGCCAGTCTTGCCAAGTTTTTTTTTTGTTTTTCCTTTTAATGTAAGGTCCGAACCATATCTCAATATTTAAAAAGGAGATCTAGGTTCTAATCTTATTAAGCGATACATTAGATAATATTCAAAAATTCAAAAAGTATTCTAATAGTACTATTAGATGGTGATGATGTAAGACGAGAGGCTCTTTCAATCTCATATAATTAAATATTGTTTTTTAAAGAGATTTATTAAAAAAAAAATTAAAATATCTCGGTGAGGACAACACAATGGTAAGGGATTTGGCTTCTCTTTGAGAGGTCCAAAGTTCAAATCGTGGTGTTTTATTTTTTGGTAATATTAAGAGATGACGGTTTTGACCAGGAATCCCTCAACTTGTTACAACAACTCCACCAGGGAGACACACACCCACCCCATCACACACTCACCCATGCCATGGTTTGAACCTTGAACCTCTCGGTTCAAACCGTGGTGTTGGTGTGTGTTGTGTATTAAAAAAAATAAAAATTTAATAAAATACAAATATTTGGAATTTAATTTTTATGGTAAAATGGTAAAAATGAAGAGAATTTTCAAAAAATAAAAAAATAAAATAATATATCTATTGTAAAACAATCATATGTTTAGGTTGAAATTGGGACAATTTAAAAGAATTCATAACATACTAATTACAAACAATTTCAAAATAAAAATTCAATATAAAAATTTTAGTAGTAGAAAAAAAAGACATTTCATTTGAGGGAATAGTTACCTCTCTCTTAAGATGTATAGAAATAATGGAAAGAATATTATCAAAGATAAATTAAATAGTCCTAAATGTAAAGTAATTTTTAAAGTTCACAAGACCATAGATCATATGAGATGACACTCATAAAGAATATTATTTACTTTAATATATGTTTATTCAACTAAATTTTGGTTTGAGGATTATGGTGTACAATTCTACCCATTGGATTCAGACCTTGAATCTGAACCTCTTATTTAGAATTTCAAAGTCTTACCATTAAGCCCACAAATTGATGATGTGGGTTATTTGCCTAAATGAATGTCAAATCAATAACCAACATATCAAAGAATTTGTAAAGAATACTTAAACAAAAAACATGTGGACAAAGGACATCAAGAGAAAACAACAATATTATTTTAATAACTTCAATCTTGCATATGTCAATGGGGCCTTGGTTCAATGGTTGAGACATATGGGTGTAGTCCACAATTCTAGCCGCACTAAAAAGGTTATACAACTCAATGTGAGTAATTTATATGATCAATTGTACTAAGAAAAGGACAACCCTTTCAAAACCCTACTTTAAAAAAAAATCAATCTTAAATATGAAAACTAACAAAACTCTCAAGTTACAAACTTACTAGTGGTAAGGGCTTTGGCTTCTCTTTGGGAGGTTCAAGGTTCAAACCCCACTCAATACGAGGGGACCAAAACCCTTCATAAAAACATGTGTAAACTCAATAAATAGTTGTGGTAAGGGTTTTGGCCTCCCTTTCAGAGGTGTAAGGTTAAAAAATCCACTTAGTATGAGGGGCCAGGTCCCTCATAAAAACCTATGTAAACTCATCGAAAAAAAAAACTTATTTAAAAGCAAATATCAAGTGGATAGCAAAATTAATTATAAGGACTTAATAATTTAAATGCAAAATTTTTGTATAAACAACAACATAAATAGTTACAAGCTTACTGCAGTGGTAAGAGCTTTGGCCTCTCTTTGTGAGGTCCAAGATTCAACCCCCACTCAATATGAGGGACCAAGACCTCAAAAATACTTGTGTAAACTCATTGAAAAAAAATGTTTGGTTAAAATCTTGTGTAAACAGGTCCAAGGTTCAAACCCCACTCAATATGAGGGGACCGAGACCTCAGAAATACTTGTGTAAACTCATTGAAAAAAAGTTTGGTTAAAATCATGTTTCGAGGGAGACAACGTAACGGTTTGGGGTTTGGTTCTTCTTCGAGAGGTTTAAGGTTCAAACTGTGATGTATGTGTGGGGTTGTGTGTTAATCTTTTATTGATAAGTTTTGCTTTCAATCTTACAAGGGATCATGTCTGGGATAGAAATACTCAACCCTATGTGTTAATTGTAGGAGTTTCTCACACTAAAAAAACATGTATAAACTCATTGAAAAACAACATAAGAAAAGTATGTGTTAGTAGTAGGAGTTTCTCACACTTAAAAAATAATAATAAATAAATAAATAAATGTGGAAACTTATTGAAAAACAACATAAGAAAAGTAAGAAGAAAAAATATATGTTTCCTAAAATTGGAATACTTAAAATAGAATGACATTCATAGAATATATTGTATCAAGTATGTTGAATACTAGAAAACCAAATATATGATGAAACTTTTTGAAGTACCAAACCTTGTAAAAGTAGAAAAAAATATCAAAATTTACAATAAAAAGTTTGAGTTATGGAAGAAAAACTATTATTTTTTTTTGTTATTTAAATATGGGTTTTTATCATCTGCTTGTTGTGGTGTAGTGGTAAATGCCCTGGGTGTTGGTAGAGGTCGACCCAGGTTCCATTCCCCTTGTCTCCATCCTGCAGATATATGGTATAGTTAGGAATGTCCTATGTGTTGGTAGAGGCCGACAAGGATCCATTCCTCCTATGCCCAAACTCTTGAAAGTGGCACCTCGAAAGGGGTGTTTTCCACTATAAATTAGTTTTTATCTGCTTGTTGTGGTGCAGTGGTAAATGCCCTGGGTTCTGGTAGAGGCCGACCCAGGTTCCGTTCCCCTTGTCTCCATCCTGCAGATATATGATATAGTTAGGAATGTCCTATGTCTTGGTAGAGGCCGACAAGGCTCCATTCCTCCTATGCCCAACTTGTTGAAAGTGGCACCTCGAAAGGGGTGTTTTCCACTATAAATTAGTTTTTTTATCTCGCTTGTTGTGGTGCAGTGGTAAATGCCCTGGGTTCTGGTAGAGGCCGACCCGAGTTCCATTCCCCTTGTCTCCATCTTGCAAATATATGGTATAGTTAGGAATGTCCTATGTGTTGGTAGAGGCCAACAAGGCTCCATTCCTCCTATGCCCAACTCGTTGAAAGTGGCACCTCGAAAGGGGTGTTTTTCACTATAAATTAGTTTTTTACCCAGGTGTTGTAGGTGAGTTGGAGAGGAGAGGGCAATCCTCCAAGGGAGGTCCCAGGTTCAAATCTCCACCCTACTAAAAAGCTGAATTGGGTATCCAAAATCCATTTGATAATGTTGGTGCGGGCAGGGTCGGGTGCGACCCTCGGGTGACTTTGACGGTGTAGAACCCCCTGTTCGTGGTCTCTCAGACCAAGGCGGCTTCGCAAGGGGTTTTTCGCTAAAAAAAAAAAATATGGGTTTTTATCAAGGATCCCAAAACCTGATTACATTGAAACATGAATACATCAAAATGAAGACGTCCAAGGAAGGACAACATGATAGGCTTAAGGAAAGCCAAAAGGAACTAAAATAGGAAAGCGCCAGAGGAAATCACAAAGGATGGCGCAAAGGAAGCAAGATCAGGAAAAAATCTAGGAAAACTACGTAGGAAAGGAAATCCCGCCAGAACAACGAAATTGAAAATTTAGGCACCAAGCATGAAATTTGAAGCATTTCAAGGACGGGAAAAAGTGCCAAACCACCCAATCTACCAAAAGATAATTTGAAACTTCCCACAAGCGAGAAAAGGACATGAGTGCTAAAATTTGAAATTTGAATCCTCCCAAAGGTGGGAAAACTAGAAACCACCCTTGGAAAACCAGAAACTGCAGTAAAATGAAGTAGAATAATGAGGAATTCTATAGGCCACAAAATCCTCAAGCAATGGAACAATACCCTGAAAGATGAAGCAGCATATTGAGGAATTCCGCAGGCCATAAAATCCTCATGCAATGGAACAATAGCCTGAAATATGGTGCAACAATGGATCAACATCAAGAGGAACTCCCCAGGCCATGGAGTCCTCAAGCTAAAAAAAATAAGCCTTCAAAAACACCAACCCAGAAGAGGAAGAAATAGCAGTAGAACAAAACATATGAAGGAAACAAATGGGAAAGTTCCATAGGAACCAAAAAAGGAAGGAGTCACGAGGAAGCTCAGATGTAGACGATAGAGCCCAAAAAAAAGAAAGTAGCCATGCATCCCAAACAACCTTCAGTACCGTCAACAAATAGCTTCAAGGACACAGATGAGGAAGTCTTGTAGGGATACAACAACAAGAAAAACAGAGGCCCTCCCAGAAGCCACAAAAGAAACTAAAATCCCGCTGGACCCACCACCTTGATCCCAAAGAGCAGAGTCACAGTAGAAAGCGCATGGTCCCCCTAAAACCAAAAGGATGCTATGCAAAACTGCTCATGAAGCCAAATTTCCTCAGACCCAACATTCCACAACTGAAGATCCTCAAAGAGCAAATGTCAAGAAGACTTCCAAAAACAACCTGAGAAAAAAGGATAATTCAAGGAAAAACCCTGAATAATCCAAAAAACCCAAGAAAAGTCCCAGGGAAGAACCTAAAACCATCCCAAGACCTAGACACCGAAGGAAAAGGCAGAACAATGGAGCAGAACAATGGAACAATAATCTTCCCACCACAAGGTAAGAAAAGGGATATAATAGCAGAACAATGATCTCCCTCCCAAAGAAGATCGTCTGCAACACCTTCCTGCTGTGGAGGTTGGGAAAAGGAGGTGCTAGGGAAGCTGGGACAGGGCCGAGGAAGAGTTACAGGAAAGTGGAATAAGACTTCTATAGGAAGTCTCCTACAAAGCCCATCCTCTTGGCTTCCAGCTCAAAGCCTTTTTTTTTTAAGTGGAAGAAAAACTATTATAACTAATAGAAACTCATTTGAAAAATAACATATGTTGTAATTTGTATAGACCTATCAAAATTAACACATTAATTCTATATATTTTTATTAGTCTTATAGATGTCAATAAAATCAAATCATTTCAACAAGAGTTGCATAATTTTTTTTACCAACAAAAAGTTATTTCTCCTTTTTAAATATATTTTTAATTAAATTAAATTTAATAAACTAGTTACTTAATCGCATTATTTCAATTGACGCTTGTTTGAATCTTGTTAAGTGATGCATTAATAATTATTAAGTTGTTGTGATATCATTACGTGGTTATGATATTACACATATTAGCAAATACATAAATTATATTATGGCTTTTTAAGGGTAGGGAACCCAAGTTGGGGAATTCCCCTAAGGTTTGCTCCCTAAGGGACCTAGCAAATGGTCTGGTTCTTTAACGATCAGCAAACCTAAAGGTTGAAGGAGTGTGGAAGGTTGAATGATGAGTTGATCTTTGGAGTATCAAGGCTGAAGGAGCGTGGAAGGCTTGGTTGGCTGAATGAGTGTGAAAGACTAGGTTGGTTGAAGGAGCTACAATGAAAGGTTGGGATGTTGGGTGGAAGGCTAGGATGGTTGAAGGAACGTGGAAGGTTGATAAGGCTAAAGGAGCATTGAAGGTTGGACTGATTGAAGGAGTTGCAGTGGAAGGCTAGGATGCTGAGTGGAACACTAGGAAGGCTGAAAGAGCGTGGAAGGCTACTTAAGTTGAAGGAGCATGGAAGGATGGCATTTTTTTGGGTGGAAGGCTTGTTTGAGACTAGATCAATTGAGGGAACCACAATAGCAAGTTGGGTTGTTGAGTGTAGTGCAACAACAAGTCGGGTTGTTGGGTGGAAGGTTGGGTCAACTAAAACCCCTTATTTTTGTCTTTGGTGTGCCTATGGGTTTGGAACCCATAGGTATTGGGGTGGTTTTTTCCCCTCTTTACAATAGAAAAATGTGTGAAGGATTAGGGTTTTTTTCTAAAAAATATCTCATATTTTAGGAGCCATATCTTTGCGAAAAATTATTTGATTTAGTTGATTCTTGGACCAACTTGTGCAAAATTTGAATAGCTTTAAAATGAGTGGTCATATGCAAGAATCCAAGAAATATTGAGGGAGACTTGACCTTCTGAGGCCAACCATTCGAAACAAGGCAATGACAATTTCTCAAGTCATGAAAAATAAAATTGCAAATATTTGTCAGCTAGAGTTCGAATGATGGGAAGAGCAATAAAGGGCTAGGACTTTAATGAGGAAGGAAACTAGCAATCCATATTTGGTAAGGCAAACTATGATAGTGCAATATTTTGGACATATTACTCTACTAAGATGCAAGGCATAGATAGCAAAGGTGAAGTTTTGGCATTGTGAAGGTTGCTATAGGAAAATGTCAAGAAATATGCTAAATTTTGAAATAATTATATTCATACATAAAATTGAAAAGATCCAAAAAATGAAAATCAATAATTCAGACATTTTATGTAAAATGATGTAGGTTTCTAGCTATAGCATCTCAATTGAAATGATAAGTGTATTTATTTATAAACTTTCAAGCTTTAAAGAAGAGAGTTGTAATTTGTCAAGGGCGGGGACCCGAATACAACCCCTTATTATCAAGCAAAAAAAAAAATTGAGTGGTTACGATGTAATATGTGGGATTTGTTTCAATTCCATGTAATTGAATTTTTTTAATATTAATTTATTTCAAAATGGTTTTTATTTTTAAGTTGAGATCAATTTTTTTAATAATTTTTATATTAAATAATAATTAAAATAAGAGTCATGAGTGTGAGCCAAGGAACAAGTCCCACTAGGTAGTATGGCAGTCAAATTGAAAGTCCTAATGAGAGGGCAAGATGTCCTACTTCAAAGTATGGATGCCCAAGTTAAAGATAAAAAGAGCAAATATATAGCAAGTTTGATCTAGGGAACAAATGTTACACTAGAAGTGATTATTAAGGATGAGATAATTGAGCATGATATAATGGTTCTTAAAAGTAGAGGTTTAATACATAAGTTTCATTGATACTAGCCAAGGTTTTCGAAGATGTAAAATTGGATTGTGGAAGTCCTGTAAAATTGGATTGTGGAAGTGGGGACTGAATTCAAATTACACTAATTTTTCTTCCTAAAGATTTTTTCTTATTCATCCTTTCTAGATTAAAAATAAAATATAAAATAATTGGTAGTAGACGATGATTTAGACAAAGAGATGCCCTTTATTTAAGACCATTAAGTGAGAATTTTTCTTTCAAGAAAGAAGTTATTAAAAAGCCTCCAATGTGGGTTAGGCTTTTTGGACTTCCATATCAACTTATCAACGAGGATGTTTAAAAAAAAATTGAAATACACTAAAGGAATTCATCGAGGGACCAACTACTAAGGAGCAAAAGCATGCTATATATACTCAGATAGGATGTGTGTTGCTATGGATATGTGTTGTTTCAATCCCATCTAATTGATTTTTTTTTTACTATTAGTTTATTTTAAAAAGATTTTTATTTTTATGTAAGTTGAAATCAATTTTTTTAATAATTTTATTATTAAATAATAATTAAAATAAGAGTCAAGAGTGAGTGTGAGCTAGGAATGACCCCCACTAAGTAGTATGGAAGAAAAGTCATAATTAAAATTTCTAATGAGAAGTCAAGATGCCCTACCTCAAAGTATGGATGCCCAAGTTGGAGATAAGAAGAAGAGCAAACATATGGCAAGTTTGATCCAAGTAATAAATGTTACACTAGAAATGATCATTAAGGATGAGATGAAAAAATCGAGCATGATATAATGGTTCTTAAAAGTAAAGGTTTAATATATAAGTTTTATTGATACTAGCTAGGGATTTCGAAGATGCAAAATTGGATCGTGGAAATGGGGATTGAATTCAATTACACTATGATTTTTCTTCCTAAAGGTTTTTTCCTATTTATCATTTGTAGTTCAAAAATAAAAGATAAAATAATGGGTGGCATACCATGGTTTAGGGGGAGAGATGCCCTTTATTTAATACCATGGAGTGAGAAATTTTCTGTTGAGAAATAAACTATTAAAAAATTTCCAATGTGGGTTAGGCTTTTTGGACTTCCATATCAGCTTATCAATGAGAATAATTTAAATTTTTTTTGAAATACCCTCAAGGAATTCATGGAGGGACCAACTACTAAGGAGCAAAAACATGTTAGATATACTCAGATATGTGTTGCAATGGATACTGCAAATCCTTTGCTACAATCTGTTAATACTAAATATGAAACAAGAGAATGGGATCAACAAGTGGATTGCAAAAATATTGCATTTTGATAATGCAATTGTTATAAGATTGAACACAAGTCAAGAGATTGCAAAGTGAAAACAATGAAGAGATAAAGTTTTGGTCACAAAAGAAACTTCAAGATGAAACAAGGAAATCATATTGTAATAGAAGTTAAACTAGATCAAGGAGATTCCACTCCAAACGAAGAGACAAAGAAAGAAGAAACAAAGAAGGATACAAGGGATGAGAAAGTATAATGTGAAATTTCAAGTAAATATGTGGAGGAAAATTTTAAAGTAAAGATGATAACATAGGTCAAGTTTAGTCCAAGTAAATTGTCTTCATTTTCATCAAGTAATATAGATTCCTCCTAGTAATAGAAATGAAAGTAGTGTAAAGGTTATCCCTTGTATTTTAGGGTTTCAAGAGCAACATAATAAAGAAACGAGGAAGATATCCATAACAACTTAGAGGTTTTATATCAAAATAAGAAGGTAATTGCTACAAAAGAGTGTCCTTGAACTTTGGGGTTTCCAAGGGAATATAAAGAAGAAAATGTTTTGAGGTTATTCCTTGCACTTTAAATCCTTCAAAGTAAGACAAACCTATAGATGATCTAGCTTTCATAAGCTCACCATTGAAGGATTTCCAACTTAGATATTTGGTAATTTGCAAATAAGCCTTTGGTTTGATCATAGTTGTGAAGAAATTTTGGCACTATATCCTACACAACAAAGTGTTTGCAATAGTATCCAATTTGGTTGTGAAAACAATGTTGATGCAAAATGACATAGGAGAATGCAAAGCCAAGTGGGTGTTTATCCTATAAGATTTTTATTTGGAAATCCAACCTATGAGAATTGTTAGAGTATATGGACTGATAAAAATGTTGGCTGAAGTTGACTCTTAGATCTCATGACAACATTATTCTATGGAAGAAATCACCAATGATGAGTGGTATTGAGACATTTTTTATTATTTACTAAATAGAGTATGTCCCAACCACTTAAATTTTACCCAAATAAGAGCAATGTGGCTTATAAGCACAAACTACATGATAAACTAAAGCATTTTGTATGGAATAAATCGTGAGGAAATCTACTTGAGATACCTAAACAAATAAGAAGCTATCAAAGTCCTCAAAGAATTAAAAAAAAAAAATGGAATGGACATGGACAAGGAATGCCACAACACACCACATACTAAGATCCAATTACTATTGGCTCCACATATTTAAAGATGCACATAGACACACTTAGTCATGCCATATTTTCCAAATTAACTTGTTAATAAAGGAATTATCTAATGCCATTGCAACCAGTGATTGAAACTCGTCCATTTGCATAGGGGGGACTAGATTATGGGTATCATCAATCCTATTTCATCAGCTAGCTAAAATTTCAACATAATTACCACAAATTATTGCACACCTTGGACAAAAGCTCAAGCATCCAAGAACAACACAATAGAGGTCATGATCCAATTCCTCAAAGATAACATTGTAACCAGGTTTGGAATGTCATATGCTCTAACATATGAAAATGCCCTACCTTTTCTTCCTTACAATTTACTAAATGGGATTATGATAATAAGGTAGCTTTAAATTTTTCTTCTAAATACTATCCTCAAGGTAATGGAGTAGTAGAATCAACTAACAAAAATCTTTTGAAAATAATTAAGAAAATTTTAGATAAAAATCCTAGGGATTGACATAATAAACCAAAGTGTGCACTATGGTAAAAAAAACAAGGATTTATTCTTCACTAGAAGCATCCCCTTATCATTTAGTTTATGGCTAGGATCCTATCTAACCCACCAAGCTCAAAATCCTTACCCTATAATTCATGGAAAAATACTTAGAAACAAATGATAGGATTGAAACCATGCTATTTAATTTAATGTGTCTGGATGAGAAAAGGGAAGATGCATTGCAAAATTTTAGTAAACATCAAGGAATAATAAAATGATGGTTTGATAAGAGGGTCAAAATAAAGACCTTTAGGATTGTTGATCTAAATTTACTTTAGGAAAAGGCTCATGAAAATAAAAGAAACCATAGAAAAATTGGCCCCCTTTGACTAGGTCCCTTCTAGGTATAAGAGATTCTAGGAGAAATTACCTTTAGTTTAAAAATCCTAAGTGGAGAGGATGTCCTATTACCAGTGAATGGGAAATTCCTCAAACACTACTTTAGCGCTTGGAAGCATCCTAGTACTATCTTGTAAATGAGTCGTGCACATAGTTTTGTTGTTTTTAGTTTTTGGTGCATTGGTCTTGTTTTATTTTATTTCTATTTTTCTCTAATTTATTGGCTTTACTACCTTTCTATTTTGTGTTTTCCTCTTTTTTTCCTAGAATAGTCGAATCCAACCAACTATATATGTATATTTATATATATATATCCCACCATACTAACATACATATCATTGATTTATAAGGTTTATATTAATTTGGTTTCCTTACCTTAGGTAATTTCTTTTATTATTATTAGTATGGTAGGGGGAAGGGGTTTTGAGAGGTTTCTTAAACCTTTTACACTTCCTTTCACAAATTAAACATTAAAGCTCTAAAATTGAAACAAGAAAAGAGGAGATAAAACACCCAACTAAGGAGCCACATAGAAAGACTCCATCAACCAAGACTACCTAAAACATATTACTAAATACCCAATACAAAATAACATTGTAGAGCAAGAGCCACACATGAAGAGACAAAACTTATCAGCAAATTAGGCAAAGGTAAGATCAATCATGTTTACGAGCCACCAAATTCATCTTTCTTATGCAAACTCAAATAAATTCATTGTCTTGATTTCACTTCCTTTGATTAGAGGAAAGCACAAGCATCATATAAATGGTGCCTTCCTAATGATTAAGACTCCATTGATGCCACACCATAATTTCTTGAACTTTTCTTAGACCAAGAATTTTCAAGATTGGTGGTAGTGACATGCTGATGCGGAATAAAAAGAGGAAGCTCTTTGTTTTGAGGGGTTGGCCAAGAATCCCAAAAAGAATATACCCCAATGATGCTCCAAGCTCTTTTACTGAATCGTAAATCTACACCTCACAGAAAAACATTAGAGATAAAAAACATAAAGGACAAAGAGTGCATAAGGAGAGTGAGCCTCCTGATATGACTAGGATGATGCTAGGTCCCATTAGGTAGAGAGTCTACACAAGAATGCTAATGTGTACTTTTTTTTATCTTGTTCTAGCCTAATTATTCTTTTTATGAGGAACTGAATACCCTGCATAATATAACTTTGGCATTTATCAATTTGACCCTCTTTCGAGAGGTAGGCAAATTGTGCTTACCTCTAATCCCTCCCTCTAGGTAAACATGGTGGTTCCTCCAATATAGACTTGATTAGCCCCTCATATTTACTATACCTTGTGATTCATTTGCTCATCATGGACATGGGCTTTCAAATTTACCAAATCCTAGACCTGACTAGGAAAGCTAGCTTTCCATTTTTGAAAACCATCTAGGATCACCCCCAGGTTTTCCAAGCTATTCACAATCCCATTACCTTCTCTAAAAATATGGTTATATTGAATATTCTCCAAAGATATTATTTTGTGCTTAGCTTTCAAAAATAAATTAATAACACTCCAACTAGCTAGTTGGTTTCCTTTTAGAATATTAATAACATTTTGTGAATCACCCTCTACAATCAAATTTTTAATATTAAGGCTCTCAATAAGATTTAAGCCTAGGAAAGTAACCTTGGACTCAGCAAAGTGACTGGTTTGCTCCCCTAAGGCCTCTGCATAGGCCAAGATAGCCTTTCCCTTATGATATTTGAAAATACCACTTGCTCTGGTCCTTCCTAGATTCCCTTTCATTGCACCATAAAAATTTAGCTTTAGATAATCAGGTGTTATGATCTCATCCTAACCCTTAATGTAATAACTTCCATGATGTAATAATTCCTAGTGAACGTGGGTAGTACCCATGATTAATATTTTGTAATGTTCTAAGTTTTAGCTTAGGTAGTGCCCATGACAAATGGCACCATTTTTATGTAACACATGGTAAATAGGTGGCATTGTGCATGTAATTCGTGTGGCATTATGCATGTAATTCGAGTGGCCTTGTGCATGTAATTCGAGTGGCATTGTGCATGTAATTCAAAGTGGCACTATGCATGTAATTCGGGTGGCATTATGCATGTAATCCGGGTGGCATTTTGCATATAAGCCAACCTTGGAAGGAAACTCCTTAAATACCCGAAAGGGCACCAATGTAACCATCTTTTGCAAAATTAATGAAGTATTGAAGGAGGTTGCCCCCTCGAAGAGGCCTGCGATTCGATCCTATTGTGAGATTGTTCTTTATGCAAATTTCTGTTATATTAATGTGATGTTTATGTGAGTTATTTCCAAGCAATTGTGTGGGAGTGTGTTATTTGAGTTTATTTTATAGCAGGATCTTAACATCAGGGGGTGGTGGTTTCCACTTTGTGTTAGCTCTTACAAGTTTGGATGGTGGAGCTAAGCCTTGAGCTTGAAAGTCCAAGCCTCAATTTTTGACAATCTCTTTTTCTTGATCAAACTCCTAGGCATTTTAAAAACTTATAATCTTGAAATTCTCCATAGTGGCAGTGGAAGATCTCGCTTTAGTGGAGATGATATCTATTTTTTATCCTTGAATGTACAATTGTTTTGCTCTTTCCAAGCTCCCCATAAGGCATGGGAGAGGCTTAGCTTCCACAATATTTTTAGTCTCTTGCTTTAAAAGGGGGATTCCCACTAAAGACACAGGTTTGGAAGGGAATTTCAAATGACCCAAGCAACATGAATTTTGTTGAGAATTTTGTTCAGGATTTCACTCATGAAAGGGCACTCAATTAAGAGATGGTTTGTATATTTCCAATTATTCTCATGCAACACACATTTATTGGGAATTATCATCCTTCTCTTGTAAAGATTATCCATTTTCATAATCTTATTTTGGACCGATAGCCAATAAAAGTGGGCAATGTTTGAAAGGAGCTCCTTGGTCCACACTTTTGTAACATGCATCCAACCTAGGCCCTCTCCCTCTAGCATGTAGTAAATAGATTTAACTGAGCACTCATCTTCCTTTTGATTCTTCCTTAGGAGTGTTTTCAAATTTATTATACTATTTAAAAATAAACCTATTGCATCCTGTTGAACTTTATTAGGCTTTGCTGGTTCCTCTCATCCAACCCATCTACTTGTAAATACCTTTATTTTTTACAAAATTTATTAGAGATGATGTGGTTTTGCACAAAGGTTCCATAGAGAATAGACAAGACTTGTTCTAGACCAATAAAATTTGGATCCTCACTTAAAGAAATATTCTTCAACCATATATCCTTCCAAAAATAGACTTGGGATCTAGTTCCAATCTACCAGAAAATGCCCTTATTCAATAAAGGTCTAGTAAGTTGAAGGTTATTCCAAAAATTTGAACCCTGAGGTAACTCACTTTCCTCTAGGAATCTAAAGTGGTTCCTGAGATACTTGAATTTAAGGTTGTGGACCCAAATCAGGTCTTTATCCTTTACAATTTTTTAACCCAATTTGCCAATCAAGGCTTTATTCATTCTTTTCAATTTTTTGAAGCCTAGACCCCCCACTTCTTTCCTTGTGCAAACTTGTCCCAAGCTACCAATGCCATAATTTTTTAAATTTCCACACCAAACCATAAAAATTTTCTCTAGATCTGCTCTATTTTGTCAAAAAACAATTAGAATTTTGAACATTGACATTAAATAGATTAGGATATTCTACAGAGATGATTTTACTAGTTGGGCTTTGCCATCCTGGCTGAGCAAAGATCCCCTCCACCTTGTAAGTTTTTTTGATAATCTCTCTACAACTATATTTCATAACTCCTCATACATCCTCCCTTTAAATAGGTGTATCCCAAGGTAGGTTGAGGGAAGATCTCCTATACCACAATCAAAAAGTCTAGCTACTCTAGCTTGTCTGGGCCCTGGAGTGTTAATAAAATAAATCTTACTTTTAGCATAATTTAATTTTTGACGAACTACCTTATCATATTTTTTAAAATAGATTTCAATTCTTTAGCCTATAGGATTAAATATTTTATAGTAATGATAATGTCATCCACAAATTACTAGTGGGTGACTAGGGATAAAGAAGAGGCAAGTTTACTTCCCTTAATTTTCCTATTTGATGTAGCAACAAAGATCGGTCTTCCCAAAGTTTTAGAAATGATAATGAAAAGGTAGGGAGACACTGAATCTCCTTGATAGAGTCCTCTTCTATTCTAGAAATACCCTACTATTCAACCATTTACTAAAACTAAAAATATGGCTGAAGAAACACATGCCTTGATTAGCTTAATCCATTCTTGATGAAAGTCACAACTGTTCATGGTATTGAAAATGAATTCCTAGAAAACCCTATCGTAAGCTTTATTCATGTCCAACTTTAACAACATTCCAACATCCCCACTCTTATCTATGGAATGCATCACCTCATTAATGGTTATAAAACCATCCAATATTTGTTTCCCTTCAATGAAGTCGCCCTGATGGGATTCAATTATGAAGGGTAGAATTATTTTAATTATGTTTGCTAGGACCTTGGATAGAATCTTGTATAAAGTATTGCATAAACTTATAAGGTAAAATTCATAGAAGGTCCTAGCACCTACCACCTTCAGAATGAGAGATAGGAAAGTTGAGTTGACATCTCTAGGAATTTGATGTGTTCTTTGAACCTTCATAAAAGCCTAGATCACATCCACCCTAATAAAATGCCAAAATATTTGGAATAAAACAACAGGAAAGCCATCTAGTCTTGGGGCCTTGTCACCATTCATGTTAGACAGTGCCTTATTAATTTCACCCTCCTTAAAGGGACTAAGGAGATAGTCATTGAAATTATGAGTGACCATCCTAGGGATGTTCTACAACATGATGTTCATAGAAGCATCATCTCTTCTCATTTCCTATAAAATTGACAAATAAGTTAACAAATTCCTCTCCGATTTGAAGGGGGTCATTAGTAACAGAGCCATCCATCTAAACAATTTCCTTAATCTTATTGTAGCTTTTATGTCTTAAGGTTTAAACATGAAAAATTTATCTTGTGCTTCCCTTATTTTATCCAAGTTACTCTTAATTTTTTCCTCCAGAAGATCTCTTTGCAAGCCATGATATTGTGATAATCAACCAATAATTTCTTCTTTTTATCTCTCATTTCACTTGTAAAACTATCTGATTGCAGGGCCTATTCAATGTTTAAAAGTTGCTACTTTAGTTTTGATTTCTTCTTGATGAGATGCCCAAAAACCTCTCTATTCCAAATCTTAATATTTTTTTTAATAAATCTGATTTTTTTAGCTATTTGGGTTTGCTTTACTCCAGATAAATCTTGCTTCTACCACTTTAATATTTTACCCTCAAGCTCTTCATATTGTAGCCACATATTCTCAAACTAAAAAGGGCATTTGAAGATCCTCTTCCTTGCCTTAGTCTCCCAAATAAGGGGATTGTGATCAAAACCCACCTTTGGAAGAGTAGTTAGAGTTGTGTCTCCAAAGGATAGCAGGATTTCCTTTGACAAAAGAAAATGATCAAGCCAAATTTGGATTAATTGGTCCCCTATTTGTCTATTGCTCCAAGTGTACTTAGCCTTTCTTAGTTCTACATCCATCAACTCATTAGCATTTACAAATTGGGAAAAATCCATCATTCCTTCCTGTTAGAAATAGACTATTACATCATTTGGATAATGTAAATGTACCTTTCTTGGTACATACTTAGGACATTAGATTACTTTAGGGGGAAGTTATCTTGTTACTACATGCAATGTAATAAATGCACAAGTGTCAAAGTGCAAGTTGTACATGTGCAAGTTGTCCCTTGCACATCTAGGTAGAGTGTTGGCCAAGGAACTTATTTCCTATATAAAGGGCCATAGGTATAGAACAGATAAGTCATTGTGAGATATAGTCATATAGACCAGAGTGGCATGATGTAGCAGTGTGATGTAGTGTGATGGGGTGTAATATGCTCAATGCCCATTCTTGAGTTGTAGCTATATTCATGGAGTGTTCATTTCCTCCACAACTACTTTTGTAAACATCTCCATCATTTCTATTTATAGTATATTTTCAGTCATCTCGTAGATTTACTTTATTTCATATTATTCTGCATCTTGTGTTTGCTATCTCCCATTACATGTTGCATCAAAAGCTAACAGTGGTATCAGAGCCACGGTAGGTCAATAGGGAAACCACCATTATTATTGACTCTGAGTTTTTTGAGAACCTGACGTGCCATTGGACCAGTCACTATCAAAAATACTCAGAAGAGTCTTGGTGGTAGAATTAAGGAGAGCCACAAGTAAGGACTGAATGAAATCTCAGATTCTGGAATACTGAGATTGCATATGGCTAGAGTCTTTCCACAGAGTTTCAAGGGAAAACTTGTGAAGACTAGGACTCAACACTTGATCCACTAGGTTGATGAATCAACTAGTGAAGCCCATCTAAGAGATCTGGAGAAACTAACCTGAAGGTTCTTTTATTGTAGGGAATTAATACTCAGATGATTGGGACACCTCCTACAATAGAAATCTAGGAGATTTCAACTTCGTTTCCCGAAGGTCGGAGTGCCTTCATAGTGTAGAGATTAGTTGTTGCAAGAGAAGATCACTACAGAAGAGACTTCTAGAGTAGAATTGTAGTGAAGTTTGGAGACAGGAGATCTCCATTGATATATTGGAAACTTCACAAGAAGGAAAGGCCACAGAAGCCTTGATCCAGAAGAAAAGGCCATAGAAGCCTTGATCCAGAAGAAAAGGCCACAGAAGCCTTGATCCAGAGGAAGGCCATAGAAGCCTTGAAGAAAAGGCCATAGAAGCCTTGGTAAAGGCCATAGAAGCCTTGAAGAAAAGGCCACAGAAGCCTTGATCCTGAAGAAGACTCTAGGAGGGAGTATCTAATTTAGAAGCAGATTTTAGTACTAATACTTTGTTGCAGGAACAGGTAGATTCAATGAGTTGGGAAAGCTTCCTACAAAAATGTTAGGAAGAGTATCTTCTTTAGAATCAATCCAGCACCTGAAGCAAAAGAGATCAGGAGAAGATCTCATTGATGAAGAAGGACTAGGAGAGTCTTGCTCGAATACAGAGGTAGAAGAATCAGATATCCAGGAGAAGATCTCACCACCAACACTTCCAGGAGTAGAAGGTTGAAGATAAGGTCTCAAAGAAGACCAGAAGGAGTTGCAAGGCCTTGGAGAGGCCTCTACGAGCATCCAGTAAAAGGCTTGGAGAGCCTTACTGAAGAAATCATCAAAGGAGTTCCAAGGAGAACTCATTGGAGAAATTCACTATTGGAGATAGTGAAAGATTTGGGACAATTGTCGCCATCCGACAACAAGCCCAAGAAGAAGAATTTGGCAAGGAGTGCCAAATATCAGAAGACCTCAAGACATTCAGAATCTTGAGAAGAAGATCATGTTTGAAGTTAGAATTCGACAAGAAGCTTGAAGGAAGATTCAGATAGAAGAAGCCTACCAAATCCAAGAGATTTGGAGATTACCTCTCACAACAAGAAGGCACCACTTCAGAATCAAATATCTCTTCTAATCTACAACAAAAAGGAGGAGACTACAAGAGGAGAACAAGCCACCAAAAACCTAGGCTCGTGAAAGAGAGTTGGAGACCATATTTTGGTGAAGATGAAGTTGTTCAAGGTAGCCTACAGAGAGCTATAGGATCTTACTCAAGACAACAACTTGGTGATATTAGACACCAAGATCTACATCCTCTATAGAAGTGGTGAAAAGGGCTTTCAAAAAAAGGTAAGCAACTATTGGTGCAAGTAAATTCATTAAGTGGATTACTTTTCAGATTTGTTTAAGCACCTTGATTGGAGTAAAGTTGCAAAAAGGAGAGTTGAATTAAGAGTCTTCAAATGTGCAAAAAGAAAGGATTCTTTAAGGTTCATTTGCACTTTAGGGGTTGATTAGATTTTAGAATCTTAAACTATCTATCAACTACCTATCATCTACTTTGGAAAGAAAATGAAGACTAACTCCTATTACCTTGCTTATAAAGAAATTTTAGAATAATTCTTGAAGATTCATTTCAGATTATTCTTGATTAGTTGCAGTAAATTATTTAAGTGCATTACTTTTGAGAGTTGATTGGAGTGATAAGGTGAAATTGTTAGTGCAGTATTATTAGATTCATTTTGCACTATTATATTGCTCTCAAATATTATTGTTTGTGTTTCATTAGAAGGGCACAAAAATAGAATTTTTCAAAGTGTCTATAGACACTGTTAATGCACTGTGATCTGCAACTTTGAAGTGGCCTAAGGAAGCCATAAAATCAGCTCAATCCTCCAAGCATTGGAGAAGAATGTAACCACCATAAGAGCATCAAAAGAAGCCTCGAATGAGACTTGGTGAGTCTCAAGTTCAAAGCACAAGAAAAAAGTGCAGAAAAATAGCTTCTATCATATGGTTACAAGCTTGGATTCATTTATAAAATATCCAAGCTAATAGGGGAAGGTGTCTAATCCAGAGACAACCTCAAAACCCCTATATTGCACTCAATATTCTACCTAAAAAACCAGAATTTATGATCAACAAAGAGGAGTGCAAAAGAAAGTGCAACAAGGTCATCTTGTATTAAAACTATTGTACATGATAGTGCACTATTTCTAATCTGGTTATACAGGGGAAGAAGGCAGATTCAAAGGTGCCTAAAAGGCACTACTCTTGCTGGAAAAACCATAGTCAAAAGTAGTCGTATGTAAGCAGCCATCCAAGCCTAGCTCGAGAGCCATACGAAGGGCTCATACTCCTCACATTCAAGAGCACCAAACCTACAAGATACACGTACAAAAGCATGGAAGCACAACGTTATTAAAGAGCAAGAGAGTCTACGTAAGGAGGGTAAAAATCAAATACAAAGTAAAAGAAAGTTGAAGCACCATTTGGAGTACTACTTACTCCATATACATTCATTGAAAGTGGTGCTCAAGGCCTCCATACTCTTGCTCCATATCCCTATGGAAGATTATGCAGATGAACGAAGGCAAAGGAGGAGAATTGCAAGGCTAAAAAGGTCTCAAAGGATCCATTCAAACTAGCAATAGGGTCTACGTCCATGCAGAGAAGAAAGTGACACTTGTCACTCAAGGGAAACCCTAACGCTCGATTCAAGAGAGTGCTCAT
Source organism: Wollemia nobilis (assembly GCA_028583015.1). Classification (NCBI taxonomy): domain Eukaryota; kingdom Viridiplantae; phylum Streptophyta; class Pinopsida; order Araucariales; family Araucariaceae; genus Wollemia; species Wollemia nobilis. The sequence goes on from JAQPPZ010016361.1 coordinate 4,172,633, forward strand.
CTTCAAGGAGGAGTTACATGAACAACCTGGTGCATTTGGTGCATTGAGTACACTTGTCAAAAAGGAAGACCAAGCATTTCACTAAAGAACGTAATGTTCTTACATTACAAGAAGGGAGACAAAGCGTTCATTGGCACCAAACTCTCCTCAAGCGCTCAAAGGTAATGGTCATGCCACTTGGTGCATAAGAGATGAATCATCCCCATTTAAGGATGTCAATGACCAAAGTCAAGCAGCATTCTTTGATATTGAAATTACTCTCATACTGTCCAAGTGAAAAAGGGTCGAGTTGCAGCAATCAAGAAGGTGTTCGAGCCTTTAATGCTAAGGCAACCGAAGTCAATGGAAGAGACTAGAAGATACCATATTTGGAATGCATTAAACACAAAGCACTTCCATTGGAGGATACATCCAAAGCATCCATGACGTCTACGTAAAACAACAATCCAAGCTTCTCTAAAATTAGCACTAAACAATGCTTGAAGAAAGGTAAAATCATTTCCATTAATATGTGCTTTATTTCCTTGGAGTTATAAGGGTTAAATCAAAGGAATTTATTTACATTGGAAGCCATATATCAAGGGAAATATTTTATCAAATCAAATCAAATATTTGCAATATAAAACCTAGGAGTAATAAGGTTTTCTACTTGGATAAATATTAAATATTTGCAAATATTAATTGTGATCTAATTTATCCAAATATTAGGGAGTCATAAGGGCTACTACATCAAATCATTTAATTGGAAAATTAGATACACATAACCTAATTTCCAAAGGGTTATTCATAAAGAGAGTTTTCTCATAGGTTGGATATTCATAATATTATTGTCTCATTCCTTTCAAAAGGAGACAAAAGATCCAACATTATAACCTCTTTAAAATTTGGGAATAATGCTTAGTTCAATAGGAGTAATAAGGGATAATAGGAATTGATTTTGGTATTCTAAAAAACCTTACAAAATCAATCAATATTGAACTATAATTCTAAAAAAAGCACTATATCTTATCCATAGCATACTAGGGAGTCATAAGGTATTCTACAAAACTTGGTAATATCAAGCATGCATCATAGATTATCAAGTTACAAAATATAAGCTTTCCTCATAACCTAAAAATCCTTAGGAGTATATACTCACTTTATTTGGGAGACATAAGGTAGTCTACAAAACAAGGATTATTATTATAGGTTTTATCAAATCAAGCTTATATTTCATCAGGAATCATATATCCTAATTAGGGAGTCATAAGAATGTCTACTTTCAATGCGAACTCCAACAAGGATGATTGTTTCAACAAAGAAAAAGTCAGTGCTATAAAACTTGGTATCATGAATCTACTCATGAAATCTGAAAGAATGATAGATCTAACTTCAAAAGTAATCCATAGTGAAGCTTTAGAAGATAATTTTGATACTATGGAATACTATCTTCAAGCTCGTCTCAATGAAGCTATTGACAATGGAAAAAGTGACATTACACTTTCCTTAGATCTTGTGAGCATTTTATATATGGCATTGCTCACCTATAAATTCTACAAGAATGAAAATGTAGAACAAAGAGGATTGATTGAACTACTCAAAAAGAAGATCAAACTTAATGAGGCATATCTAGAAATTTTTTTCCAATCCTTATGCAACATTTCAGAATCTACTAATTCAAGACTTTATCATGATACTCTGAGTGGTTGTTCAGAAACTTCTATACAGATTGAAGACAAGAAAGAGGGACTCACTCTACAAGAAACAAGAAGCAGCACGACCACCTATGAAAGCACAGAGACTAGATCCAAAGGCAAAGCTGAAGAAGAAGAAGATGAATCCAAAGAAGGAGGAATTCAGTGCAAGGTCAATTGAAAGGAGAACCTACAACTTCAGCCTATTTTTATATCATCCAAATACTGAAGCATCTATAGAAAAAGTCGAAGATCATCAGATGAAAGAAGATCCACATTGAAGACTAAAGTCTTCAATATCCAAATAATGTAATACAGGGGGGTGTTAGAAATAGACTATTACATCATTTGGATAATGTAAATGTACCTTTCTTGGTACATACTTAGGACATTAGATTACTTTAGGGGGAAGTTATCTTGTTACTACATGCAATGTAATAAATGCACAAGTGTCAAAGTGCAAGTTGTACATGTGCAAGTTGTCCCTTGCACATCTAGGTAGAGTGTTGGCCAAGGAACTTATTTCCTATATAAAGGGCCATAGGTATAGATAAAGATATAGTCATTAAGAGATATAGTCATATAGACCAGAGTGGCATGATGTAGTGTGATGGGGTGTAATATGCTCAATGCCCATTCTTGAGTTGTAGCTATATTCATGGAGTGTTCATTTCCTCCACAACTACTTTTGTAAACATCTCCATCATTTCTATTTATAGTATATTTTCAGTCATCTTGCAGATTTACTTTATTTCATATTATTTTGCATCTTGTGTTTGCTATCTCCCATTACATGTTGCATCAAAAGCTAACACTTATGAAACGGATGAGTTTCCTTCCTTCTTATCTGATGGGTAAAGGGGAGAGTTGAAGTTTCCTGCTAGAACCCAAGGTAAACCAAAAAAGGCTTCTCTAAGTTGGCATAAATCCCTCCATAGATTCCTTCTACCAGTCACTATGTTTGAAGCATAAACATTAGTGATTATCCATTGTTGATCCTCCTCCTTTGAGTAGAAATGAATAGCTATAAATATTTCATTTGACACTATTAACCTTCCTTCAATATTGTTATGATCCCACAAGCACATAAGGCCTCTTGAGATCCCTGCTACAGGACAAGCTACAAATTTTGCTCCCCTCCAAATTTTTTTTATACTTTTGAATTTTGGTCATCTAATTTTATCTCCTGTAAAAGGATAATCTAAGGATTGACATCTTCTCTCAATGATTGCACAACTCTGTGCTTAGAAGGGGTGTTGAGACCCCTTACATTCCATGAGGTAACTTTCATTTTTTGGGTTTGGATTGTTGTTTCTTTCCCCCACCCAGGTCTAGAGTTTTTTGGGTGCCATTTGCAATCTCCACCTCTATTTCTCTTTGTCTAATCTCCTTATTAGTTGGTCTCCCATATTTGGATTCAAAGCCAATGTCTATTGACCCTTTTTTTTGTCCTAGTTATTCTACTAGGTATTGCACTTGCTTTACCTTTCCTAGGCCCCAGGTCACATAGTAATATCTCTTTTTTTTTGGTAGGTGGTAGAAATTATATTATATGGATTTTAAATGGTGCCCAAAACTAGAAACATAAGCATATGATGAAAAGTATGTAGAGAAGCACAAAATAGGGTGTCTACACCCTAGCCGCTCCATGAACTAGACTAGAGAAAAAACAAACCCACGTAAGGGTTGTTTAACAAAAAAACAAAGATCAAAAGAGAGCCCACACAGGGACTAAGGAGAACATAAAGCAAAATCAAACCAGTGCCCACATAGGGGTCAAAATATTAGTACTAAAATTCCTACGCAAGGGAACAAAGCTCGAAAGACAAAACAACTCAACTCTAATCATCAATAATTTTTAGCTATAGAGCTCAATTGACCATGTTTCTTGACCAGAAGTTTCAAGGAGGTGCTGATGCTATACATACCACTGATGATGCTACTAAGGATGGTGTTGTGGACCAAGTTGAAGATGGCCACTAGAGAAGCAGTTATGTCACTCCCCTCATCTCTACTTTTTGAAGCGAGCATACCTCTCAAGGTCGGTTGTGCATTTCCAAGTCGACAGTAGCACATTAAGAACATTTTGAGGGAAATTTTTGTGTTAGATGGACAAATTCCTATGACTAACCCTAACATTGGTGAGCAAATCAACAAACTTGTTAGCTTCCCGATACACATGGTAGGTTGTAGTGTTGCAAAATTTTTGCATCAAGACCTTAGCTTCCTGAATAACAGTGCACATGTTCCATGAAGGAATTCTATAGCTGATGATAAAGTTTGTAACATTCATGGAATCACCTTCAATTTATAAATTTCTCTTGTAATATTTGAGAACTTATATCCCTCTCCACAATGCACGAGATTTAGCATAGTAGTTAGTTTGGATGCCCAAAAACTCAACATAGGCCACTATGAGTCATCCATTATGATCCTTGACTAGATCTCCGACACTCATTGCACTCAAATTTCCTTTAGAAGCACCATCATAGTTAAGTTTAAGCCATCCTACAGGAGGAGGAGTCCAATGAGCACCAATTATGGGATGGGGATTAGAAGGAGTAGAGCTAGGACTGTGGGGAATACTGAGGGAACAAAAAGAGTGGACTCAAGGGCAGACTCAGGTGGTTTGGTGCAAGGGAAAAGCTTAGAATTTTCAACAACAAAGGTGATGGATTTATTGGCAATCGAGATAGAGTCCCTGAGGGTATTTGAAAAGATTTTACTATTTCTTTCGAGCCAGATCTACCATAGAATATGAGGGAGATAAAATTTCCACAAAGAAGACAACCTAGAATTTCTGAAAGGCCTGGGCCATTGGGTGAAAAAAAATCAAGAAGTTTGGTTGGGCCCAAGAGATGTGAAAGGTGGACATGAGATGATACATGGTAGACTGGAAGAAATAAAATTATGTAAATATGTGGTTGACATATTTCAAGGCTGCCAAACAAAGATGGCATCTATTAGGAACAACCATTCCTCTCTTCATGAGATTATCTGTAGTGAGGATCTTGTTTTGGATGGCCAACCAAGAATAAATAACAACTTTAGGCATGAGGTGTTTAAGCCAAACCAAATTGAAAGGAATGAGAGAAGTTTGGAGAGTGAAAGTCAACAAATGAGTAGATTTGACAAAAAAAAAGACGAGTCAATTTATTTTCAAGAAGAGGTATCATGAGATATACACAATTGTACTCAACAATATTGATAATTTTGTGATAGCATTTGAAATCTGGGCATTAAAATTTGCAATGTGGAGCTCTTTCTATATTTTGGATTGGATTGAAGAGTCTATGAAATAAGCCACCTTTCTGCCTATGAGAGTATCCAGCAAAGGCTACACCACTAAGAATCCATTGTTCTCACTAAGTGTTTGATTGGAGATCCACCTGTCTAACCGAAAATTTATCCTGTTTCCTGTTCCAAGCTGCCATATGGTTCCCCTTTGAATAAGAAGTCTGGAGGATTGATTTCCAGAAGGTGTACCCAACTTTAGGAATATTTTCATCCATAATATTCCAATTGTGAGTGTAACTTTTATTGATTATGGAAACCCATTCAATATTGCAATTGGTAAACACCTTCCAAGCCTAATTGGCCAACAATGCCATGTTAATATTGCTAATTCTTATAATACCTAGTCCTCCCTAACTTTTGGGTAAGAAAACCTTTTCCCAGTTGACCAGATGAAACTTTTTTTTATCCTCTAAACCTGCCCAAAGGAATCTCTTATGAATATTTTCAATTTTGTTATAGACAAAAACTGAGGCTTTGAAGACTAACATAAAATAAATAGGAATACTTTGAAGATAGTCCATAGTGAGAGTGAATTTTGCTACTTGGGATAGGAGGTCCCATTTCCAACCTGCAAGTTTTTAATTGATTCTTTCAATAAAATTTCTCCACATAGGCTCTTTAGGACAATTGGTGAATAGGGGAAGCCCTAAATAGACAATGGGAAGCTCATATATGAGACACTGAAGAATAGAATAATCGTGACCTGCCTAGATAGGGGGGTATTGAGAAAGAAAATTTTACTCTTGGCATAGTTTATCTTTTGTCCTGCAACCTCTTTGTAGAGATCTAAAATACCTTTAATTGACTTTGCTTCCCAAACTGAAGTATGGGTGGCTAAGATAGTTTCATATACGAAATGTTGATGAGAAAGGGGTATCATGTTGGAAGCAACTTGAATACCAGATATCGTGCCATCCAAGTAAGTAGCTTTGAGAGTTCTTCCAAGGAATTCAACAAGAATAATGAAGAGAATAGGTGACAGGGTATCCCCCTTCCTAAGACCTCTATTGCTTAGGAAGTAACCTGTTGTAGATCCATTGACTAAGACTGAGAACTAGGGGCTAGAAATGCAACCTTGAATAAGTTTGTCCCACTCTATAGAAATTGAACTTGAGAAGGACAACAAGTAGGAACTCTTGATTGACCCTATCAAAAGCTTTATTCATATCAATTTTAAGGACCAGGGCAACTTTTTTGTTGTTGGAGACAAAATGGAAACTTCATGCAAAGTTATGATACCATAAGTTATAGATATTCCTTTTACCGAATTGTCTTGGTAGGGATCTATTATTTGGAGAAGAAATTCTTTCACTCTGGATGCCATAGATTTGGTTAGGATTTTATAAATCACATTACACAAACTGATGGGTCTAAAATCCACCATAGATTTGCACACAGGCCCTTTAGGAACAAGAGCTATAAAGGTAGAATTAATACCTCTCGAGATGGATTTTGCATGTTAGAGTTTAGTGATTTCCTTGCACACATCTTGCCCAATAATTTCCCAAAAGGTTTAAAAAAACTAGGGGGAGAAACCATTAGGCCCAGGGGCTTTATCAGGGTGCATAATGAATAAATATTGCTTGATCTCATCTAAAGAAAGAGGCTTTATGAGCAAGGAATTCATTTTTGGAGTGACCAGGGCAGGAATGTGATTGAGTAACTGATTCTTGGCCTGGTCAAAATTTTGGTGTTGGGTACCTAAGAGATATTCAAAAAAATAAGAGGCTTCATCTCGAATTTTAAAAATATCCCTGGTAATGGAGCCATCACCTTTGGTCAATTCCTTGATTTTGTTTGAACTTCTGTGCCTAAGGGTGGAAGCATGAAAAAATTGTATTGGAATCACCCTCCTTGAGCCAAAGGGCTTTGGATTTCTGCCTCCAAAACATCTCTTCTTTGCCCAAAATGTTATGATACTCTACTAAAAGTTATTTCTCCTTAACTCTGATTCTTAGATTGATATCTTAAAATCATTAGCTAAGGTAAAATCATAGCAATTATCCATAACATAAAGGTCCTTATTTGGGTTATATGAATTAGAGGAAAAATTTCCACACATGTATCAATAGGATAGGGTAATGCATCCCCCAAACAAGCAAAGGAGTTGGACTAAAGAATTTCATTCATAAAGATAGAGGGGAGTGGAACATTAGGGCATACCTGGACATTTCCTTCCAATATTTCCACTCCTCCACAAATGGTATTTTTGAGTCTACAATTTGGGCTTCCTTATCTTCTTCCTTACTTGTTAATTTCTCCTTCTAGGCACTCAAATATTCCTCTTGAGAGTTCTTCAGGTCTTATGGCTCCCTCTATTGACAAACTTTACATGGGTTGCTTTCCTTCTTTTTATTGGGACAAAAAGTTGAAGTGTGCCCTAATTTCTTACATAAATCACAATGAGAAGGCTAGTTCTCATATTTATAGCCTACAACCAACTTCCTATATCAAAGAGGAGTTCAATTGAGCAAGGAATATTTGCTTCTAATTTGACATTCACACACATTCCTGTATAAATCAATCTTGACTTGGCCATGGCCGCAAAGTCAATGGATATCAAATCCTCTATCTCCTTCACTATCCCCATGAGGATCTTCTCATACCTAAATTGGAAATGCAAGCCCAACAATATGATCTAGATGGGCACTTTATGAATGCTTTGTGTACTTGGATCAAAATCTAGCCTCCACTTTCATAGAAACAACCCTCATCGATCAAAAAACCATGAACCTCCTCAAAGGATGAGATCAACCTCTTTGTCATAGTTAAGTTTAACCATAAAAAAATCCTCTAGTAATGCTATAATCTCCATGTGTCCCATATGGAACCATTTTGTGAATGTCAATTTTTAGATAGAGTCTAGGATTGGACGAACCCCTACAAACTTTCCCACCAAATTCATCATGCCTTGGGCCATTGTCAAATTGGTTAGGGCATAAGGAATACAATGTTTACCCTATTCAGGACATAGATCAAAGTGATTCACCATATCCTAAAACTTCCCTTAATCGCATTCAACCACGACCTATCCCCTAGATCAAATGGCTTCTGTAATATTTCTAGGACCTAGTGTGGACCTATCAAAAGACCTATCCCTAGATAAAACCCTAGGGCTTGAAAACCCTAGTTCATGTCATCCACCTCTTTTATCGCTTCTTTCCATTAGGTAATTGATTTTTAATCTCATGCTTTAGAGTGACTTTTATTCTCTCATATAAAATTCTCAATCACATTGAGATAGCAACACCATCAAGCCATCTATGAATTGAATTATAGCACCACCAAACCACTCATGTTCCCTTTTATATAAAAATATTTCTCACACAAATAAAGTTTCCATATCATATTTCCATCTAATAGGGTAAACCATGAGGAACTTCCCATCAAGAATTTCACCAAATAGAAAAACTTGTTTAAAAGACCAAAAGAAAAAGACGTAAGCCATTGTCCTTTCAAATTGTAGTAAAATACAATATCCATTTATTTATTTTAAGGGTTTTTTCTACAAGAGTCTAATTTTGGTCAAGATCAAGAACTACAGTCATCATAATAAATTTATTAAGGTAGAATTACATTTAGCATTACCTATCAAATAACACAATATTTTAGTCAAACTTCATTCATAAAAACTATAATTCTAGTATTACGAGAATTATTTCTAATTCCATTATCTATAGACATAGCTCAAGGACATAAAATCATCAAGCACTTAATATTTTTTTTTTTTTTTTTTTTTGAAAAAATGAAAAACTTGAATTAAAACAAGAACCAGATACAAGCGGGAGAGAACACATCCCGAGCCAGAGCCACAAGCAAAACAACAGGGAAGGCGCACCAAGGCAAGGCAAAGAACCGCAAGGCACAGAGAACGGAAGGCACGAAACAGAACAAGGTCACGAAACCGCGACATGTCGCGAAATCGCTACAGGAAAACCCAACACGGCCACGAAGGCACCAACAGCGGCACAAAAATGTGACATGTCGCAAAATCGCGACATGTCGCGAATCGCGACATGTCGCGAAATCGCGACATGTCGCGAATCACGACATGTCGCGAAATCGCGACAGAAAGGCCACCGACGACCACCACGAGAAGCGTCGCGACATCGCGACAGAAAAAGAAAGCAGCTAACAAGCCTCAACAAGGTCGCGAAATCGCGACGGAAAACCACCCAGTCGCAAAGGAGCCAAACATGCCGCGAAATCGCGCAAGAAAAACGCCAGAGACCAGGAGGGCACAACCTGTCGCGAAATCGCGACAAAAACCAGCACAAAGAAGCATCATCACAACAGGTCGCGAAATCGCGACGACTAACCACCCAGACGCCAGGAAGGCAGGACCTGTCGCGATATCGCAACATGTCGAGGAATCGCGAGGCGCGAAAACGCGACATGTCGCGATATCGCGACATGTCGTGAAATCGCAACAAGACGCGGGATTGCATCACGCAATAACGCGACATGTCGCGATAGCGCAACATGTCGCGGAATCGCGACCCGCGATAACGCGACATGTCGCGAAAGGGCAACATGTCGCGGAATCGCGACCCGCGATAACGCGACATGTCACGATATCGCGACAGAAACCAGCCGGAGACTACAAAGACTCAACCTGTCGCGATATCGCGACAGAAGCCAACCAATAGCCGCGACAGGGCAACATGTCGCGAAATCGCGACAGAAAGAACCCTTAGCAAAAAAACTTTTGCACATTATTTCAGGAATTGATCAAGGCCTTGTCCGATCTCGACATTCTCCACGAGCAAATTGCTATGCGAGATGAATCCCAACCTCTCTCTCAAGACCCAACTTAGCAAGGAAATCGGCCGCTTTATTAAGAGATCTACTAGCATAAACAAGAATCACATCCTCAATTTCTTTCCAAAGCTCTAAAATTTGGGCAACCAAAATCTGGAGCCTCCAAGCTTTTAAGGCAAAGTTCCGCATGCAATCAAGAGCACCAACCAAGATTTGAGAATCAGACTCAATGATTATCTTTCTATGGCCATGCTTGACGGCCCAGATGGAAGCAGATTTAATAGCAAAGGCCTCAACTTCATTATTAGTGGCATATCCTAGACCTTGCAATTCCCAATATAGCACAGTCCCAGCATGATCACGGCAAATAACACCACTGCCAGCATTGCCCGGGTTACCTTTAGCAGCTCCATCAGTATTGATTTTGACCCAGCCTTCTGGGGGAGGTTTCCAACCACTTCTTACCTGTCTCCCCAGATCAGCACCTCTCCCACTCAAAGACCTAGAAGCAGGCTGGTTTTCCTTCTCAGCATAGATAGCAACGGTTTCCACAACTTTGCTCCAAATGATCTGCCAAATCCCCTCCACCGAAGAGAAGGTTTCATGAAAAATACGAGCATTTCTTTCCAACCAAACCTGCCACCAAATAAAAAGAAAACCGATCTCCCAGCCAGTACGAAGAGCTTTAGAAATAAATCTACCTCTCTTCCAGCTTTCCCATAAATTGGTCCGGGACAGATCTCCAAGCACCTGAAGTTTAAAGTGGGAGAACCAACGATGCCAAATCTGCTGTGTGAAAGAGCAATCAAACAGAAGATGGTTCACAGTTTCCTCATTCCTATAACATAAGACGCACTGGGAAGGACCAATGATGCCTCTAATTCTAAGGTTGTCAAAGGTCAAAATACCATTATGCATCAGTTGCCAAGCAAAGAAGTTCACTTTCGGCCAGCTCTTGGGATGCCAAATCTTCCTCCATTCATGAACAGGAAAAGAGTGTGGGGGGGGCTCAGGTAGGATCGAAGCATAGCCCTCCTTCACAGAATAAACCCCAAGGTTCCCAAAGCCCCAAGCAAGCTCATCCTCCTCATCACTCCCAGATAGAAACCTTTCAGCCAAAAGTTTTTCCGGAGTTGGGGCCCGCTCCGGGGGATTGGAATAGGCCATTCACCCGACCCGCTTAAATTTTTTAACCTTGTATTCCCCGTAAGGTCGGTAGTAAAGTAGGACTGAATATGAATCCAGCATTTGTCTTCAAGAGCTATTTTTAGCGAAAGCAGATCGGGAAACACTGCAAGAATAGGAGGATGCTGATCCCAAGAGTCAGTCCAGAACCGGACCTTCTCCCCTCTCCCAACTTTCCAGAACAATTGATCTTTGATAATGCAAGAACCAAGCTTGAGCGCCTGCCACACAAGAGAACCATTACCTTCCAGAGGATAGCGGCCCAAGTCATTGGGAGGAACAGTACCCAAGTATTTACTAGAAAGGATTCTGCTGCAGAGAGACGAAGGCTGAGAAATCCACCTCCAGTACAATTTCCCAGCCAGGGCCCGATTGTTAAACTTGGAGCTTCTCAAGCCCGACCCACCTTTTTCCTTGGGCTGGGTGACCTTATCCCAACCAACCAAGGCCCATTTCCTCTCTCCATTGGCACCTTCCCAAAGAAAGCTTCTAGCCGCTTTGTCCAACTCTTTCCGGATTGAGGGAGGGGCGGCGGAATTGAAAATTTGTAAATAGGCATAGCCTCGAATAACAGACTTCAAAAAAGTTAATCGGCCCCCATAGCTTAACCATCTATGGGACCAATGATTCATTCTCTCTTTGATGCCATCAAGCAGGTCCTTCCAGAAATCAGCTGTCAGTTTTTTAAAGTGCAGAGGAACCCCCAAATAAGCAACAGGAAGGTAGGTCCGAGTGAAGCCCAGAATCTCCATAACTCTCTCTTGCGACCTTTGATCAAGGTTGAAGAAGACCACTTTTGATTTTGAATCATTGATGGCTTGATTAGAAGCCCGAAGGTAGACGTTAAGAGTATCTTTGATTCCTCTTGCTTCTCTGAGACTGGCAACTCCCACCAAGCCCGTATCATCCACAAACTGTAAATGAGTCAAAACTTCGGCTCCAATTTTAATTCCTGTAATCTGTCCTTGACGTCTTCTTCTCAGGAAGAGTCTGCCAAGACCTTCGACCAAGATAAGAAAGAGATAAGGAGAGCGAGGGATCTCCTTGACGGAGACCCCGAGAGGCTCCAAAAGGTGGCGAGGGAAGCCCCTTAATTAAAACAGAGTATGAAGGCGTAGAGATACGACTCATGACCCAGGCAATCCAGGTCCCGAGAAAAACCAAAGGCTGCCAACATCTTGACCAAGAAACCCCACTCTACTCTGTCATAAGCCTTAGACATATCCAATTTGATGAACATTCCTTTGTTACCCGAATTATGCATCGAATGGATAGCCTCCTGAGCCAAGATCACTCCATCCAAGATCTGTCTTCCTTCAACAAAACCCCCTTGCTCAGGGGAAATTAACTTTTGAAGGAGGGGTTTTAGTCTTTCAGCCATAAGTTTAGAAATAATTTTATAGATCACATTACATAGAGAAATAGGTCCGAAATCGAAATGAGAGCCCCCCCTCTCCTTTCGGAATTAAAGAGATAAAGGTATGATTTAGAGCCTTGAGCATTCTTTTGTTAATTCGGGATTCCTCAATGACAGCCAACACGTCCTCCTCCAGGATGTCCCATAAGGCCTGAAAGAACTCAATAGGGAAACCGTCCGGCCGAGCGACTTTCCCTGTGCACATCCCGAAGACTACCTTCTTGAGTTCATCACGATCTATGGGCTTAAGAAGGGACTCGATTCTCTTCATGAGAAATAATAGAGGGAATTCCGTTAATGACTTCATTTTGTGCTTCCACATCATGCTGCAGACTTTCCTTGAAGAGGTTTGAGAAGTACTCCATAGAAATGGAGTGCATGTCAGGAAGAGTGTCAAAGGAATTTCCAAACTCATCTTGGAGGAACTCCATGTTATTCAATTGCCTTCTAGCACAGGCAGAACGATGAAAAAATTTAGTATTTCTGTCTCCTTCTAATAGCCAAGTATTTCTGGCTCTCTGTCTCCAATGAGATCTCTTCTTGATTATCAATGTCCTCAATCGCTTTGCGTAAGGCGTCATCCTCAAATTTAAGATGCTCGTAAATAATTCCTTCTCCGAATTGTTTTTGCACCTCATTCCATCTATCCAACAAGGGGGCCCGTTGGAGCTGGAAATCGGATTTGTTAGTTTGCTTCCACTGTTTCGGTTTACTCTTAACATAGAGAAGTCGTTTGTGAATTTTGAACATAGTTGTTCCAAAAAGGGGGACGGCCTTCTTTCCACCACTGTGGAATTTTCCTTCGTAGGTCCTCTTTTTGCAACCAAAAATTTTCAAATTTAAAAGGTTTGTAATACTTTCCTGACATGGTCCCTCCCTCCAGCAAAATGGGAGAGTGATCAGAAACTGGGCCCTCCAAGATCTGGAATTTGATATTCCATCTAACATAAGCTTCCTCCGAGACCAAAAACCTGTCAAGCTTAACCCTCCTATTGTATGGCTCTCTTATCTTATTAGTCCATGTAAAGTTTGTACCAGGGCCTTTGATATCAACAAGGTTAAAGGCCTGAACATGGGCAATAAACAGCCTATCCCCTGTATCCAGAACAGGGATGCCACCTTCCTGATCTCTAGCGGATAATTTAGCATTGAAATCCCAGCTAAAATCCAATCAAGATCTTCCCGGAAGGACCTCATGTTTTGAACAACTTTCCATTGAGACCGCCGACCTTCGGTATTCGTACCCCATAAAAATTTGTAATTAAGACTTGTTCAAATTGTAACTATATTCTTGAAAAGAGATGTTAGGACCCCTCTCCAGGCTATATGATCTACTGCTATCCATGCCAAAGGATTCCAAAGAGTAGCAATCCCTCCCGAGGCACCAAGAGCAGCCACTGCCATATGGCCAGCACCCCTCCAGATTCGGCCAACAGTTTTACTCATGAGGTCTAATGACATTTTTGTTTCCTGAATGAGCAGGAAGTCTGTTTTACTTCTTTCTAAAAGTCTTTGAACAACAGATTGATGGGTTCTACTATTTAAACCCCTCACATTCCAAGATTGTACAATCATTGGAAACCTTGGGAGCAATACGAATCAATTGTTCTTGCCAGTCCTCCATTGATTAGCTTATCCCCTTGCACTGCGATTAGATCCTTATTGGATTTCCTGCCCACCCCTTGGGAATTACTATTTTTCGATCTCTTCTCCACCTGTGAAATTCCAAGAGCTGGTCTTTCTCTGAGCTTTTCTGCAATTCCCATAGAAACATCTTTGATAACAGAGTCAGGTCGGGCGTGGATAACCAGAGTCCCAAGGTTTTCATGGTGCAAAGACTCAGAGGAATCAAAAGCCTGTTCAAGGACAGGGGTTGAGGAAGGAGGAGCATGATTTGGGATAATATTGTCCTCAAGGATCCCATCTGCTCCATCCATAGGTTGGTCTTCTTGATCCACAAGAGATTTGAAGATTTCATACCGATTTGTTGGCTTGGGGAGAGCTTGCTCCTTACCATTTCTCTTTTTGTTTCTTCTCCTCTTCTGCTGTTCAAAGCCATCATTCTGGCCCTCAGACCCAGTGGGAATGACAGATGGTTCCTTGGCCGAAGTGGACTTACCTCCTCGGGAGCGATTTGACATTCCCTATGTAGCATCCGCATTGGAGCTCAAGATATTTGGACAAAACCTTGCCAAATGGCCATGCAAATGGTAGACTCTACAACGGAAAGGTAGGGCTTCATAGTCTATCTGTTGTACCCAAGAATGTCCTGCTAGCTCCAATTCCATCTCACGTGGTAGCGATTGACTAATATCCAATTCTACACAAATTCTTGCATAAACGGCAGTATTTCCTTCAATGGTATCCTTAGAAACTCCCAAAAATCTACCTAGAGAGTTGCCTATCAATTCAAGAATCCGCTCACCCCAAAACTCCATCGGGAGCGCGTACAATCGGATCCAAACCGGGACAGTCGTGGGTTCAATGCGAGGATCAAAACCCGCTCTCCATGGCTGGACAAATAACCCTGCCGGGCCATGGCTCCTCTTCTCTGATTCAAATGCTCTGTTTCTATCCATTAGGGAAGAAAAACTAATAATGAAATACCCATTGCTAATGGGCCATAAAGAGTACTCACCGATTGGCTCCCGGTTTTGTCTCACCCGGGAATGCAAAAAGTGCAGGGTGGGTCGAATGCCCATGAACTTGCAAATCAGATCATGCGTGGTCCGGTAGTTAATCGTGTCTTCAACCAGCTCTGGTTCGATGACAATTTTCGGTCTTAATGTAGATTGCGGGAGACAACCATTTATTCTGTGCCCAGGAGAGCCCTTGCCCGCATTCTTGGCTAGCAGATGGGAGGCACTGCGTTGAGCTTCAGCAGAGGAAGACGCAGGAGTCTCTCGAAGAATCTCCGCATAAGAGGTATTTTTTCCTTCGCGAGAACCAGGAAGAGACCCCATTGGGCCCTCCCAGGAAACCGAAAGATCCTTGTCCAGAGGCCTGCAACAGACCCCAAACACGCTGAAGGAGGTTTTCGAACTGAAACCCTGGAGCCACGGCCGTCGACAGTGCAGAGGAATTCCCGCCAAAACCAGTCTCTAGCCGAAAATTTTTCCCTTTTCACTGGCCCATCAAGCACTTAATATTACAAATTATTTCTTAGATAATAAAATAATTTTTTATTAACAATGATTAGTGGTGAAAGTTGATTAACATTAAGAGCAAGGAGTTTCCAAGACCTAATATTTTATATAAATAATCTAAACTAAATATTAGAACATATTTAAACTAATGCAATCCAATAATGTAAATAAACAAGGCCCAAGACCAAGTCATACCATATTTTTTAATAATGAGACTTAGTTATTCCAATATGACATATTCAAATTAAAGTTGATAACAATATGTATATCCTTTTTCAAATTTCATAGTAAAAATAAATCTTGCCTCCCAACTTCTTTATTTAATCTACCCTTAAGGTTTAATACAATGATCATGTTAGGATTTTGTACTTATTGTTATTTCTATGCTATATGTATCTATGCATTCTATCCAATGATCATTCTATAAAAGGATTAAGCAACTCTCTACATACCTCATGATAAAAAAAGCATAAAATATTTGGCATGCTCAAGATGATGCTCTATGACATAATCCAAGACAAGTGATATAATGCAATTACTTTAATTTTTGTTAACTATACCTATTTTATTTATCTAAGAAAATTAATTTTTCTAGTCACCACTACTATGTTGGAAGTCATGGTACTTTCCAATATCATTCTAAAACATGCTTTCACCAAAATTATCTGCAAAAAATGTATAAGAGTGAAATAGAAGAGCACAAAGATGAAAATAGAAAAGGAATAAGAGGTGGGTTCCTGAGGCAACCCCAATAGGTAGATAGACATGAATATATAGAAGTAATAAGGGGTGGGTGCCTGAGGAAACCCTAATATCTCAAATATCACAATTTGTACAATGGATCAATTGTTGGGGGGCATTTATAGTGGAAAAAAATTCCTAATTGGATGTTAAGTTCAAACTAATATAACTTGACTTGAAGGTTAAATTATAATATAATAAATGTATTAAACCTTTTAATCAAGGTTAACCATAGAGGTGGTTTAACCAATATCACTAAGGGTGAATACATGAAAATATTTGTAGGCTTATATGAGTAATACCTGTGGGCTTACACAAATGATGCCCATAGGATTACACAAATGATGCCTATGGGATTAATTAAAGAATGTGTATAGGCTTACATAAACACATACCCATAGGATTACATTATTAGTTCCCATAAGCACTCTTTTAACACCTTTGACCTTGGCCTAATAAGATAATATTAACATACTTGAAAACCCCCTTCATAATGTAAGTTGAGAGGCTAAGGAGAGGAGACATTAGAAGTAAGATCACCCAATAATGTATGCTCTAATGGTACTTTGCTTTTCCATATTAATCTTCATCTTCATCATTAGAAATCTTGTGTTCAAATCTTAAGAATTGTATTTCAATCTTCTTCAATCTTGTTATGTAATTTTTTATGGAGTGTCATTCCCTTCTACAATATTCACACGTGGTTAACTTCTTTAAAATATATGATTTATCCTTTGTCAATGAATATTTAGATTCTACTGATTTGAAGTCCTTTCAATGAGCTTGTTTATGATATAGAGCACCACAATTATTCATAACAACTTTATAATGAACAAGTTTGAAAATTCCTTCAAGAGATATAGGTTGTGGATCCTTGATAGTCATAGCATTCATATAAAGAATCGAGTCAATTGTATGAAAATATGAATTTAGATTAAAATTAATAGATTTTACATACTCTTCATCACCTTTTACCTTTCCTCCTACCATAGCTAGGTCATATTTTAAGGCTTTGAAGCAAGATATGTAGTCTTCAACATCACACAATTATAAAATTTTGTGGTTTTGAGAGATCCGTCTCTATTATGCTAACTTCAAGAGCACTTAATTTTCCATAGAGATTCTTCAAAGTTATCCATACCTAAATAAGATTAGTCTTATGTCTTATATGGAAAAGTGCATTTGGTCCAACTAACATAAAAATAGACCAAGTGCTTCCTCCTCCTTCTTAGCAAGTTCATGATAATTAAGACCATCTCCTATTTCATTATTAAATATAAACCAAATTTTTTTATGTCTAAGCAATCCTACCATTTAAACTGACCAGATGCTATAATTTTATCCATCGAGGCAAGTAACATATACCAAAGTATCATCCATTTCACACAAAATTCCATAGAATTATAACAACTCCATAAATTGATATCGCCACTATGTAGAGCTCAAAAAACTATGTATGTTAAAAAATGGGATTTAAACGTCTTGTATGCAAAAGTTATGACCTTCAAAAGGTTGAGTAAATTAGCACTTGAAATTAGTAAAAAAAATTAATCAATACCAAACCTTAGTGATACTTTTTTTGAATTATAGAGCATCACTTAATGGATGCTGTAATTGCCACTTGGCCAATATATATTAGAGTTTTGAGAAGTGAATTGGAGTTTGATAAATTGACTAATATTATTTGCTAGGGTGAATTAGCACTTGAAATAAGGAAAAAAATAATCAACACCAAATATTACTGATACTTTTTTTGAATCAGAGAGCATCACTCAATGGATGTTGCAATTACCACTTGGCTAAAAAATATTTAAGTTTTGAGAAGTGAATTGGATTTTGATTAATTGACTAATGTTACTTGCTATATGTCCTCATATATATAGGCTTATGGGGAGAATATTTTAATTTATTCCTATAGCCATGTGCCCTACCGATTCCCTTGGGAGGAAAAGAACATAAACATATTTTATATGCTTCCTCCATGAACAATAATAAGAGGTCAATGTTGAAAGGATTCAAACCTAAGATCTTGTTTATAATAGGAAGAGTACCAACCATTCCACCACAAGGATGGTTGGATTTAGGGAGCATGTTACCTATTCATGAGGGTGTCTCAACAAGTGACTTTTGATAGAGGTAAAATAATGGTGCTCCAACAGTCCAAACATAGGATCCAATCATCATAAAAAAGTATACTGACTAGTACACCATATCTACATTAGAGATTGAAGAAAAAAAGGTCACATTAGTAATAAATTTGAAGGGAACACATATATTATACCTCCAAAACCAATTGATACTTCTTGCATAATCCTATGCCCTTTTCCTCAAAAAAGACAACTTGTGATTCAAACTTAAGATGTTGCCTCTACAAATATCGTGCCCAACAATTGCATCATCCTCATAGTTGGGGATAAAGAAAAAATATATGAAAAAACCATTGGACAAAAAAAAAGTAGGTTCTTAGAGATTTAAACTAGATATATGTTACACACAGGTAAAAGTACCAACCACTACACAATCTTTTGGGACTTTAATGAAAGAAAAATAATTCCCTCTTTGCTTAGAGAGGGTTGGGAGAAAGCATGTATGCTACTCTAGTGTCATCCATAGACCACGTATCCTTCACAAATAAATATGTGTTCTTTTACTTTAAAAAATTAAAGCTTGAGAAAACCAAACATATGACATTGGTCATGCTACTACAAAATTTTACCACTATGCTACATGATTTTTGATGGTTGAAACTAGGGATTTTTCCTAATGAACTCAACTTATCAAAGCACCAAAAGAAAATATATGTAGATTTCCCTATCCTATCCCACCTCTAAGTGGAATATTCTATAATATATTCCTATTTAAATTTAAAAAATTGGAGGGAAAGACCATTTTTTTGGAAGCAAAAAAGAGTCACCAAATGATAAAATCATGAAAATAATTTAACTAACACCCTTTTACAATTTCACAAGGAATCCATTGGAGTTGAAGATGCATGCATAACTACCATGATTTGCCATGTATAGCATTTTTTTATGATTAAGCAAAGTAAATTTGTTTTGGATCTGATGCCATGTTGGAAATCACAATAGTTTTCAAAAATATTCCAAAACATACATTCACCATAATCATACGTAGAAAAAGGAATAAGATCAAAATAGAAGATCATATAGAAAAATATAGAGAAAGAGGTCAACAACATAATTAGATAGAAGGAATAAGGGGTGGCTCCCCATAAGCATCCCCAATATCTCACGTATACAATGGATTAGTTATTGAGGAGTATTTATAGTGGTACCAAAGCTCTAATTACATGTTAATATCAAGTTGACATAACTTGACTTGAAGGTTAAACTACAATATTATAAATGTATCAAACCCTTTAATATAGGTTAACCATAGAGGTGGTTTAACCATAATTAGTAAGGGTGAATACATGAAAAAACCTATAGCCTTACATAAGTGATGCCCGTAGGATTACATAAATTATGCTTGTAGGCTTACATAAATGATAACTAGTAGGCTTACATAATTTTTTTTGAACTTGGCCTAATAAGATCAAATTACACGTACTTCAACATGTCAAAGTAATCTATATAATTCACTATGTAAACATTTATAATATGTATACTAACCAGTTATCCTTAGAACTCTTTTATGTGGGATTTAATGAGCATGTCACACACATAGCCTATGTTGGAAATATGAGCAAAATTTGTTGTCATTGATGTCAAGAGTCAGTTTCAGTGAGCAGTGCAAGAAGAAGGATGTCAAGAGTCAGTTTTAGTAATCAGTGCAAGAGAAAGATTGCTTCTAGACCTAAGGGAAATAATATTATAATATCTCCCATTATAATATTCAAGGTGGTCAGATAAGGTCTACAGGAGAAATAAGAAGGCCCAAGAAAAATAATATTATAATATTTTATTATAATATTAAAGGTCTAATGGTAAGACCTAAAGTAATTAAATTAATTATAATAATTTCATTATAAATTAATTTGTAATTTAATTTAATTAACCCTATGGTTATTAAATTAATTATAAGTTAATTATAATAATTTTATTATTAATTAAATTATAATCTAATTTAATTAACCCTAAGGTTAGGGTTATAAGGGCAAAAATAATGCGCCGATATCATACATTATCTCCTCCATCGACGTCAACGAATTTAAAGGCATGAGTATAAATACCAAAAGCCTAAGTGGCTTCAAACCATCCACGATCGAATTAATTAAACTCCCAAGCAAAAAGTGTGCGCAATATTTCGACGAGCAAGAGAAGGAAGAAGTCCTTCATTTGACTTCTTTTGGTAGGTAGCGAAGGGTCAAAAGGAACAAGGCTTGGAAGCCTTGTCACCACCTAGCCAGGTGGGCTAGCGGTAGTTGGCAACGCTTTAGGAACGCAAGGTGCTGCGTTCGATTCACAGCAGGGAAGGTCGTGAGGTTGTTTTTGCATCGAAGATGCCAAAGCCTTTTGGCTTTTGGCGCCAGGGAAGAAGACAAAGCACCATGGGTGCTTTTGCCTCCCATGTGAGCGCTTAGCTCACGCGGCTAGGCAGCCATGGCTAAAGCGCTGGAGGCGCTTCGACTTGGGATCGAATCCCATCGGGAGCACTTTGAGAGGTACTAAAGTTTTTATTATAAATTGGTTTTTGCTCCTAAGGTTGTGTGGTATAGTTTTGAGCTTAGGGAGATATAAGGTTGATGAAATTAAATAATTATTTTTATTTAATTGTTTGGTGGATTGAGTTATTTAGAGTGGAGTTATAAGGTGTAATAAGAGATTTATTTTTATATGTTTTTGGTGAATGCTAATTTCAATATGGAGTAATAAGGTGTATTTGAGTTTAATTATTTTTGTAATTGTGAAATATTTTGAGGGAGTGTTAGAGTGATATTTTGTCATCTAACCTTTGAAATTGGCAAAGAGAGTAATTGTGATTGAGACAGGTTTTGAGGTCAATTCTTCATCAAACAAAAGGTATGGGCACATCTTCCTTGTGAGTGATTGTTGGATGTTGTGAATGCTAAGTTGGAGTGAAAAGGGTTGTTTGATAAGCATTGTTGAGTTTGATTGTTAAAGGTTTTTCTGAGTGAAAGTTGATGATAAAAACCTTGTTTGATAAGCATTGTTGGAAACATTGAATGAGCTTTCATATGCATGGACTAGGGTTTGTGAAAGATCATGAGTATCATTGTTATGAGAAGTTGAAAACTATATTGAACTAGGGTTTATGAAAGATCATGAGTATCATTGTTATGTGAAGTTTGTTTGATAAGCATTGTTGAATAAGTCTTCATTGAGTGATTGGTTGAGTGGAGTTGATTGAGCCTAGTTGATTGGAAGTGTTGAAGTGATAGTTCAAGTTCTATGAAACAAATTGTTCTATATTCTAAATTGATTTGGAAGAGATTGAAAGTGATTGATTATTTGTAAGTAAGAAACATATTGAGTCTCTAACCATTCTCTATATGTTTATGGTAAAATGATTGAAGTGATTAAGAGTTGAAATATTGAGTCTCTAAAATTTATATTGAAAAGTTCTAGTGAGGACTTGTTGAGCATATTTGAGTAAGTCTTTGTGAAGACTTGCTACGCAAATTGGACAAGTTCTAGTGAGGACTTGTTGAGAAGATTTGAGATAAGTCTTGGAGAAGACTTGTTGAGTAGATTGGACAAGTTCTAGAGAGGACTTGTTAGAGCATATTTGAGGTAAGTCTTGGAGAAGACTTAGAGAATGAGAAGTTCTAGAGAGGACTTTGATATATGTGTGAGCTTTTGATTCACCAACTTTGAGTTAAGGTTTTGAGAATCTAGTAGAGTTGATTTGTGATTTATTCAAGCTTTGTGTTAAGGCTTGAGGATATATTTAAGGATAAATTTTGGTGCAAATTTGAGGATAGTTTTGTGCTAGACAAGATATAGATATTGAGAAGATTTGTGCTAGACTAAAGGATTATGTTTAGTGCAGACCAGAGATAGATATTGAGAAGATTTGTGCTAGATCGAAGGACTATTTTTAGTGTAGATCAGAGATAGATATTGAGCAAATTTGTGCTAGATCGAAGGACCATGTTTAGTGCAGATTTGAGATAGAGATGAGAGTAAGCTTTGGAGGTGATAGAGTATAGAGGATAATAGTCTCTAGTGGATAGAGGTCCATTAGCCAGGGTAGTGAAGATAGGTCTTTTGAGTGAGGGTAGGAGTCTTTAGTGGATAGAGATCCATAAGCCAATGTAGTGGAGGTAGTAGTTCTTCTAGAAGATCACCAACCAGAGTAAAGGGGATTGGTGTCTCCTATGGATAGAGATCCATGAAATTGATTAGGGGATTGGTGTCTCCTTTGGATAGAGGTCCATAAACATTGTAATAGGGAAAGGTTTCCCAAGAGATTTGTTGAGAAAATTTTAGTGAAATATTTTCTCCGTGGAGTAGCCCACATTGGGTGAACCATGTTAAATTGGTGTCTCTATTGTGTGTGGTGATTTGTGCATTGCTTTGATTACTATTATTGATATTTCCATTGATATATTGCATAATATTATTTGGGAAATAAAAGTAAAAAGTGGTCTTATACTGTTCACCCCCTCTCAGTATAAGCTTGTGTTCTTCAATTGGTATCAGAGTGGGTTCCTTCGAAAGAGTTTAACAGCTTGAAGGAAAATCTCATAAGAACACAGATGGATTCTAAGAGTGGATCCTCAGATAATTCAGCACCAGTGTTTGATGGGAGTGATTATGTATTTTGGAGTATGAGAATGAAGATTCACCTGATGGCACTTGGAAATGAAATATGGGAAGCAATTGAAAATGGATACACACCACCAACCACTCCACCTATAGATAAATATGGTAAGCTTCTACATCATTACAATTCAAAAGCAATGAATGCAATTTTGAGAGGTTTGCATAAAATAGAGTTTATAAAGGTTATGCACTACAAATCAACAAAGGAAATTTGGGATAAATTGCAAGGCATATATGAAGGAGATAAAAAGGTCAAAAAGGTAAAGTTGCAAAATCTCAAGGGAATATTTGAAGACCTAAAAATGAAGGATGAGGAAAATATTAGTGCTTATCTACTTCGTGTAGATGAGGTTGTTAACTCCATGCAAGGACTTGGACTTGAAGTTCAAGAATCTGATGTTTGTGATAAGATTTTAAGGTCACTCCCAAAAAGGTTTAGTGAAAATATTTCAGCTATAGAGGAATCAAAAGATAGTGATCTTTTGACAAGGGATGAATTACATGGCATTCTCACAACTTTTGAGATGAGAACAAAAGAGGAACCTAATCCCTAGAAAGAAGCAACCTTCAAAGCTACTAAGAAGACAAAGGGTAAGAAGTCAGATTCAAGCAATGAGTTATCTAGTGATGAAGAAGCAAATTATGGCAGAAGGAACAAGGACTCAAGAAAGTATAAAGGTACGAAATCAGTTAGATGTTTCAATTATGGAAAGTATGGTCACTATGCATCTGATTGTCAAGAAGCTAGAAATAGCAATGATGAAGAAAAATAAGATCATAAGAATAGGGATGCAAAAAAACATAGGTACCAAAAGAAAAGTAGGGATGGACAAGGCAAGCAAGGAAAGAAGTTCTTCCAAAGACATAAGAAGAGTTTCTATGCAGACAAGGCAAGTAAGTATTCAAGTGATAGTGATGAAAGCTCCTCAGGTAATGAAGATGAAATACTATTTCTAGTAGAAGAAAAATAAGTGGTTAGGAAAAGGTCACCAATAATTCTCAAGTGTTTTAGATGTGGTAACTTTGGTCATCTTGAAGATAGTTGTACAAGGAATGGTTTCAGTTTCAGTGATGATGAATATGAAGATACACTTGAAGGACCAGAAGAGAATCTACTTATGGCAATAGAAGAAGAAGGAAGTGATCCTATAGAAGACAAATCAAAAAAGAATGAAGATGATTTCAAAGGAAAAGAAATAGAGGAAGAATAGAAAATAGGAGAAGTTGATCTTGAGGGTGAACTTATTCATACCCTTGATGCATTAAGGGAGGTAAGAAAGCAAAACTCAAAACTCAAGCTTAAATTTCAAGAATGTGATGAAGAGAAAGGAAAGCTTATAGAGGATCTAACCAACTCAATAGCTAAGACAAGGAGATTCAAAGAGAAGTTAGAAGCAAAGGTTTTAGAATGTGAAAAGTTAGAGCATGAGGTAGCTTCACTAAGGAAGGAAGTAAAAGAGTCTAAGGACAAGTTACACAAGTTTGGGAGAAGCTCAAAGAAATTGGATAAGATTATCAAGGTATAAAAACCTACATCAAACAAGATAGGTCTTGGTTTTGAACAGGTACAAAAGAAACAAGGAGAGGAGTCAATCTCAAGTTTTGAAGAAGAAGAAACTTTAGAAGAAGAGAGTGTAAGAGAAAGTGAGACTTCTGAGGATGAGTTGGACAATAGAAAGTTTAACAAGGAAAGGAACAATGCACAAATGAGGAACAGATGGAATAGGAAACAACATAGGGTAGAAGAGACTAAGAGACCAATGAGATCAAGGCAAGGTAGTTTCAATGGATGATGCTTCTCATGTCATAGGTTTGGGCACAAAGCTACACAGTGCAGGACACATGGAAAATAGGAATATGGAAGTTTCAGAAATAGGTAGCTTTTTCAAGGGTATTGCTACTCTTGTAATCAGTTTGGTCACAAGGCAGTGAATTGTAGGGTTCATGATAGGAATAGATATGGCTTCACCAGGAGAAATCCCAAGAAATTTGCACCTCCAAGGAATAACAACATTAAGTGTTATAAGTGCAATAATGATGGACATACAACAAAGTGGTGTAGAGCAAAAATTCCAGAGACAAGCAGGAACAAGAATAGTCAGAGGAATCAGAAGGATCAGATGAGGAGGAAAGTGGACAAAGGTAAATATCAGTGCATGTTGGGAGTAGAAATACTCCCACCCTAGAATTAACCACCTCAAGAGGAGGTGGGGGAGGGGCTAAGCTAAGAGTCTCATTCTTAGCCCCGAGCCCCAAAGGTGACCCTTTGCCATTGATGACAAAGGGGGAGAGATTTGAGTTAGGGGGAGAGCATTCAATCAGGGGAGCAGTTTCTCAAGGGGAGCAGAACAGGAAAAGGTAAAAGAAATGGTAAAAGGTAAATGGGTTGCCATCAATGACAAAGGGGGAGATTGTTGGAAATATGAGCAAGATTTGTTGTCATTGATGTCAAGAGTCAGTTTCAGTGAGCAATGCAAGAAGAAGGATGTCAAGAGTCAATTTTAGTGCAAGAGAAAGATTGCTTCTAGACCTAAGGGAAATAATATTATAATATCTCCCATTATAATATTCAAGGTGGTCAGATAAGGTCTACAGGAGAAATAAGAAGGCCCAAGAAAAATAATATTATAATATTTTATTATAATATTAAAGGTCTAATGGTAAGACCTAAAGTAATTAAATTAATTATAATAATTTCATTATAAATTAATTTGTAATTTAATTTAATTAACCCTATGGTTATTAAATTAATTATAAGTTAATTATAATAATTTTATTATTAATTAAATTATAATCTAATTTAATTAACCCTAAGGTTAGGGTTATAAGGGCAAAAATAATGCGCCGACGTCATACATTATCTCCTCCATCGACGTCAATGAATTTAAAGGCATGAGTATAAATACCAAAAGCCTAAGTGGCTTCAAACCATCCACGATCGAATTAATTAATCTCCTAAGCAAAAAGTGTGTGCAATATTTCGATGAGCAAGAGAAGGAAGAAGTCCTTCGTTTGACTTCTTGGTAGGTAGTGAAGGGTCAAAAGGAACAAGGCTCGGAAGCCTTATCACCACCTAGCTAGGTGGGCTAGCGGTAGTTGGCAGTGCTTTAGGAACGCAAGGTGCTACGTTCGATTCGTAGCAGGGAAGGTCATGAGGTTGTTTTTGCATCGAAGATGCCAAAGCCTTTTGGCTTTTGGCACTAGGGAAGAAGACAAAGCGTCATGGGTGCTTTTGCCTCCCACATGAGTGCTTAGCTCACGTGGCTAGGCAGCCATGGCTAAAGCGTTGGAGGCGCTTCGACTTGGGATCGAATCCCGTTGGGAGCACTTTGAGAGGTACTAAAGTTTTTATTATAAATTGGTTTTTGCTCCTAAGGTTGTGTGGTATAGTTTTGAGCTTAGGGAGATATAAGGTTGATGAAATTAAATAATTATTTTTATTTAATTGTTTGGTGGATTGAGTTATTTAGAGTGGAGTTATAAGGTGTAATAAGAGATTTATTTTTATATGTTTTTGGTGAATGCTAATTTCAAGATGGAGTAATAAGGTGTATTTGAGTTTAATTATTTTTGTAATTGTGAAATATTTTGAGGGAGTGTTAGAGTGATATTTTGTCATCTAACCTTTGAAATTGGCAAAGAGAGTAATTGTGATTGAGACAGGTTTTGAGGTCAATTCTTCATCAAACAAAAGGTATGGGCACATCTTCCTTGTGAGTGATTGTTGGATGTTGTGAATGCTAAGTTGGAGTGAAAAGGGTTGTTTGATAAGCATTGTTGAGTTTGATTGTTAAAGGTTTTTCTGAGTGAAAGTTGATGATAAAAACCTTGTTTGATAAGCATTGTTGGAAACATTGAATGAGCCTTCATATGCATGACTAGGGTTGTGATATTTTTTAAGAAATGTTTCATTGAGTGATTGGTTGAGTGGAGTTGATTGAGCCTAGTTAATTGGAAGTGTTGAAGTGATAGTTCAAGTTCTATGAAACAAATTGTTCTATATTCTGAATTGATTTGGAAAGAGATTGAAAGTGATTGAGTTTGTGAGTGAGAAACATATTGAGTCTCTAACCATTCTCTATATGTTTTATGGTTAAAGCAAGAGTGATTGTAAGTGATTGAGTATTATTGTGAGTGTGAAGCATATTGAGTCTCTAACAATTCTCTATATGTTTCTATGAGATTGGACAAGTTCTAGTGAGGACTTGTTGAGCAGATTTGAGATAAGTCTTGGTGAAGACTTGAGAGTAGATTGGACAAGTTCTAGTGAGGACTTGTTAGACAGAATTGAGACAAGTCTTGGAGAAGACTTGTTGAGCAGATTGGACAAGTTCTAGTGAGGACTTATGGAGCAGATTTGAGGTAAGTCTTGGTAAAGACTTGAGAGCAGATTGAACAAGTTCTAGAGAGGACTTATGGATAGATTAGTTAGTTTTGAGTTATAATGCAAATTTGAGATAAGTCTTTGAGAAGACTTGAGAGTAGAGTTGATTGATTGATTTGTTCAAACCTTGAGTTAAGGTTTGGGGCAGATCTAGTAGAGTTGATTTATGATTGAGTCAAGCTTTGTGTTAAGGCTTGAGGATAGATTTGAGGATAGAGTTTGGTGTAGATTTGAGGATAGGTTTGTGCCAGAACAAAGATAGAGATTGAGTAGATTTGTGCTAGATCGAAGGACTATGTTTAGTGTAGATCAGAGATAGAGATTGAGTAGATTTATGCTAGACCAAAGGACTATGTTTAGTGTAGATCAAATACAAACATTGAGAAAATTTATGCTAGACCAAAGGATTATGTTTAGTGCAGATTTGAGATAGAGATGAGAGCAATCTTTGGAGGTGACAGAGTATAGAGGACAATAGTCTCTAGTGGATAGAGGTCCATTAGCTAGGGTAGTGAAGATAGGTCTTATGAGTGAGGGTAGGAGTCTTTAGTGGATAGAGATCCATAAGCCAGTGCAGTGGAGGCAACAGTTCTTCTAGAAGATCACCAACTAGAGCAAAGGGGATTGGTGTCTCTTATGGATAGAGATCCACAAACTTGATTAGGGGATTGGTGTCTCCTTTGGACAGAGGTCCATAAACATTGTAATAGGGAAAGATTTCCCAAGAGATTTGTTGAGAAAATTTTAGTGAAATATTTTCTCCGTGGAGTAGCCCACATTGGGTGAACCACGTTAAATTGGTGTCTCTATTGTGTGTGGTGATTTGTGCATTGCTTTGATTACTATTGTTGATATTGCCATTGATATATTGCATAATATTGTTTGGGAAAGAAAAGTAAAAAGTGGTCTTATACTGTTCACCCCCTCTCTTAGTATAAGCTTGTGTTCTTTAGCCTATCGAAGAATTTAAATATCATAACATTTGTAGTAAAAGCATATTGGTCCCCCCAACAACCCATAGAATTTGAGGCAATTAGTTAGAAATGAATAATTTTACACCATCAACCAAGGTCCCAATCCCATGGATAAAACTTTAACATTTAATATGAAGGAATTTGGAATAATTGGTTTGAAAAAATGAGTTTCACATCATAAATCAAGGTTCAAAACTCATGGGTGAACCTTAAGTAGCCCATGAGTTGTAGACCAAGTGGATGGGAGTGAATAGTTTCACACCACAAACCAAGGGTCAAATATTAGGGTGAAACTTAACATTATACCAATGAGATTTAGGGAAATTGCTTGGGAGTGAAGAATTTCACACCATAAACCAAGGTTCCAATATCATGGGTGAATCTTAACATTTAATGAAAAATAGATAATAGAGAGTTTTTTTTGTTACATAGGCATAGAATGAAGATCAATAGGTTTGAATTTTTTAAATAAAATGTAATTTTAAAAGTATATCTTATGGGCTTTTGGGGAAATTGGTAGGACGAAAGAGTTTCAATTCATAAACCAAGGTTTTATCCCATGGGTAAACCTTATCAAATGGAATTAGCTCAACTAAAAAAATTCCTCAAATTTTAAGGATGAGACTCAAACTCAAAATTTTTAAAGTGATACATATATTTTACAAGATATTTTTTTTATCAATTGCTTATATGGAATTGAAATGGGCCCCACTCGTATTACATCATCACCACATAGTGGTATTACAACAAAGTTGGGATATTATCCATGTATCGCTTGGCAAGATTTGAACCTTGGTCTCCTCTTTAAATATTGAGGAATCTAACTGATTGAGATAATGCCACTTGATTATTTTCCAAGATATTTTAATACCACTATATGGTAATGATATAATACATGTGGGGCTTGTTTCAATTCCATATAATCAATTAAAAAAGAAGCATATTAGTCCTTTCAATAAAATTGCTAATATGTAGATTTATTTAAATTAGGGTTTTGAAAGGGTTACCCTTTCCCTTTTACATCAAATTAGTCACATCAAGCTATATAGCCTATTTGGTGTCGTCTGGATTTTAACCTTGGTGTGAGTTATGCCATCCATAAGTCTCAACCATTTAACCATGGCCCTATAAAAAATATAGTGATATTATAATCCCTATTTTAAAAATATTTATAACAATCCATAAATGACTAATGCACCTATTTTTTCTAATTTCTTGAAGAGTAACTCAATGCTAACAAAAGTAAAAGTGCATATTATGTTTTAAACAACAACTACAAAGTGTAAAGATATCATTTTTAAATACTAAGTGAACATTCTATTCCACAGACGCTCCTTTCAAGAGTATGCAAAAATAACTACAAGATCACATACACTAATGTCAAGCTAAAATGAAAGTTATGGGTTGCAAAAGAAACTATTTCAACATTTTATCAATGTAGGCATTTTGTTAAATAACAACCAATAACTTTATGCACAATATTGTTCTTTTTTCCACTCAATACATTAGAAAGTAAACTATGTTTGAAAATGATCTAAACATTCTATCCTTATGCAAAATGATTTATTAAAATATTTTGTCTCATTTCTTGGAAACTAATGCAATAAAGATTGCATTGATTATCTTATTATATCCGTATTATCCCATATTATTCAATTATAGCCAAAATATAAACTCTTGAGTAAATCCTAAAAGATTTAAAAGCAAATTTAGAAAATACGTTAAGGCTAGGTTGCCTAATTAGGGTGGAAAGAGAAAATAACTAGCTCTTATATAAACATCTTCCTAATAAAAATTTCATCCCATATATTTATGATAGTTGATACAATATTTTGTACAAGCTTACCCCGAGCCTCCTTATCTTGCCTAAGTTTTGATAGAATATTTTGGAAATAATTAATTACTTTCTTCTTACTATATTATTCTTCCTTATTACTTCTTCCATCTGTAGTTGAAATATTTGTATTTTAAAAAATATATATTTTTAGGAAGTAGCACAAAAATTTGGTATTTATATCCCCTTTTTTAACTCATATCTCTCTATATTTTTGGGTTGATGTTAGGCATACTAAGAAACCAAAAAAACTTGTTTAATATTATATATAAAAAAGTAATCACATAAATAAAACGATATAAATATTTTTGAGAAAACCACAAGGGAGAGAACTTTGTAAATTATTAGGGAAGCAAATTCTCAAATCCTTGTAATGCAAAGTTACAACAAAACAACATAGTAATCCTCTCGGATTATAAAAATTATCCTAAAACAAAAAAATAAGAAGACTTACATAATAAACTTGTCTCTTTGCTTCATAAGGCCTCCTGCATCCTACACCTATTTGAACATGTAGAAGAGAAATAAAGAGCTTATAAAATTTATATCATGGATTCTTACCTTCCTCATTATGTGTGCCTAAGTGTTCTAAAGTCCCTACATATGGAATATTGAGTGACATGTATCTTGAAGTTACATAAGATGTGTCACTATCATATTATCATACATGAATCTATCCAATGATATGTAATTTTAAGATTGTATTTATGAAACTTATCATAAGAGTTATATAAGAGGTGTTAAGATAACCTTGTTATGTATGAATGGGAAATACCTCTTTTGAAGGGTGTAGAAGAAAGATTCTTCCTATAAATATTATTCTCATAAACAAGAATAATGAATATTTGTTAAATACTTAGACAAAATATGGATAAATAAAGATTTACATGCCTAACACTCCTTAATATTTATATGGGGTTAAGAACATTGAAATTACTACTGCTCGCCCTTAATATAAAATTCTTTGAGTATTAAACTATTATAATGCTAAAATAAATTTTCTTTACATAGTAGATTAGTGAAAGTATAAGCCACTTGATCATTTTAGGAACAATGCAACAAATGCTTTGAACCAATCAATTATCTATTAAAATGATAGTAGATCTCAATATATTTGCTCCTAACTTGAAGAATTGGATTCTAAATTCCATCTCAATTGCACTTTGGTTTCCATAAAGAAGTGTAGTAGGGTAATCTTAATGAAGTCAAAAACTTTAGAATTTATCACATCATAGTTTATTAACTAGATAATATATAGTTATTTAGCTTGTTCACTATCGTACAATGAAAATCTGGAATAAAGATGAGATGGTTTGCAAATCAGCCATAGGAGCATCTGGAGGCCTTATGACTTTGTGGGATCCCCGGATAGTAGAAGGCACCATTATTCAGAAAGATGACAGGGTTCTTAGTGTTTTATTTAAGGAAATAAACAACAAGTCGTGGATCCTTTCAAATATTTATGCCCCGACTTCAATTCAAGGGAGAGCTCTACTGTGGGAGTACTTAGGCAATATGAGTGAAATATTCCATAATGTCCCCTGGATTTTGGCTAGGGATTTTAACACTCCTCTTTACCCTTCAGACAAAATGGGTGGAATTGGACCCACCTATCGGGAGCATGGATGAGTTCAATGACTTTGTGAACTCCAACATGTTGATGGATGTAAAACTTAGAGGAGCGAATTATACCTGGAGCAATCGGCGGATAGGGTGTCATCTCATTCAAGAAAGGCTTGACATGTTTTTTCTATCAAAGGAGGCTATAACTTTGTTCGATGATTCTACCCTGCAAGCCCTTCCTAAAATTACCTCTGATCATAATCCCATTTTGTTGGAGATCCCTAACTCTCTTTCCTTTAAGAAACTTTTCAAATTTCAATCTATGTGGATAAAACATTCCAGTTTTAGAGATAATTTAAGTCAGTGGTGGCAGCAACCTGTCAGGGGTAGTGCAACTTTTAAAATTGCTGGCAAATTAAAGTTTGTTAAAGAAAAGCTTCAAACTTGGAACAAAGAGGTCTTTGGAAACCTCTTTGAAAATAAAAAATAGGTTGTTGAAAGTTTGAAGATAATTGATCAGAGGATCCAACATGGTGATGCTGATGAAACTACTATGCAGGAGGAACGAACAAAACTAACAGTGTTTCATAACATTTTGGCCTATGAGGAAATCTATTGGAGGTAAAAATCAAGGGCTCTTTGGTTGAAATATGGAGATTCAAATTCCAAGTTTTTTCATGTCACCATGCTTAGAAACATAAGCAATAACAAGATAAAATTTTAAAAAAAGCAGATGGTTCTATTACTCAAGACTTAACAGAAATAAGAAAGGAGGCAGTAACTTATTTCAATTCTATCCTTGGTCAGGAATCACAGTGCAATGAGGAGGCCAAAGATATTCTCTTGCAATCCATTCCTAGCATAATAAATGAGGATATAAACCTTAAGCTTCTAGCTCCCTTTTTTGATGAGGAAATTAAGGAAGCCTTGTTTAGCATGGAGCCAGACAAAGCCCCGGGACCCGACGGCTTTCCCCCTCATTTCTATCAAGATTTTTGGGACATCGTAAGTGAGGATGTAATTTTTGCTATCAGAGAATTCCAAGCAAGCAATCATATCCCAAAAGGTATCAACTCTACTTTTATTTCTCTAATTCCTAAGAAGCAAACCCCTGAATCTATGGCTGACTTCAGGCCAATCAGTCTGTGCAATGTTTCTTACAAGATCCTAACTAAAGCCATTGCAAATAGAATGAGAGATATTCTTCCCCGCATCATAGATCCATGCCAGGGAAGCTCTGTCTAGGGCAGGTCAATCTTGGATGGAGTTATCATAGTTCATGAAGCTTGCACTCTGCTCATAAGACTAACAGGTCTATTTTTGCCCTCAAGCTTGATATGAACAAAGCATTTGACAAGCTAAATTGGGACTTTCTGATTGTTGTCCTCCTTAAGTTTGGTTTTCACCACCAATGGGTTAATTTGATCAAAGAATGTATTTCTAAAGCATGGTTCTCGATTCTAGTTAATGGAACAACTGTTGGTTACTTTCAAAGTCATAGAGGAATTCGATAGGGGGACCCTATCAGCCCCATGTTATTCATCATTATGGTAGAAGCTTTAGGCAGAACCATAAAAAATGCTTGTAGTTCAAGGCTAATATCGGGAATCAAGGCAACATCTCTCACTAGGGTTGTTTCTCACCAACAATTCATCGATGATACCCTTATATTGACTAAGGCATCAGTGGTTGAGGCCAAAATAATTAAATACATCCTGCAACTCTACGAGGACGCTGTTGGTCAAAAAGTTAATTTCAGTAAAAGCAAGTTATATTTCTTGAACACCCCCATTCAGAGGCAAGGAAGGATTGCAAAAATTTTAGGGTGTGATATAGCAAACCTCCCCACTTCGTATCTTGGTCTCCCTCTTTTCATTGGTTCTCCGAGAGAGTCAATGTGGGACAGGGTTATTGAAAGAATTCAAAAAAAACTTGTTGGATGGAAAGGTCATCTTCTATCTCAAGCAGGAAAGCTGACCCTCACTAAGGCCTCTCTTTAGAGCATTCCAGTCTATTTCCTCTCCGTTTTCAAAGCCCCTGTGAAGGTTTTCCAAAAAATTGAGAAACTCCAAAAAGAATTTTTATGGACTGGATCAGAGGAGAAAAAAAGGATACACCTTGTAGGATGGACCAAAGTGTGCAGACCCAGGGAAAATGGGGGCTTAGGTCTGAGGAGAATTGCTCATATAAATTTAGCTTTACTAGCTAAGCAGGCGTGGCGTCTCATTTTTGGTGAAGAAAATGAATGGACAACTATCATCAAACGAAAGTATCTTCAAAATATGGAATTTCTAAGTGACTCAGTTCCAATCAGAGGTTCTGCTTTTTGGAAAGCAATTCTTAATTGTAAGGAAATCATCAAAAAAGGTTTAAGATGGGTTTTAGGCAATGGTGAGAGGATAAATTGCTGGAATGACAGGTGGGCTAAGGACGAACCACTGACGCAATATCCTAACTTAGCCCGAATCAGAGATATCACAGAAGAACTCATTGGCAGAAAAGTCTTCGATTATATGGTTGAGGACAGAGGTAGAATGAAGTGGAAACAAATAAGAATTCAGGGATTTCAAGCGGAATCAAATGATCTTTGTAACATTCTCGGGCAACAGTTTATCCCCATGAGACCCAAGGAAGATCAAGTGACCTGGGCTCCTACGAAAAATGGGTAGTTCACTATTAAATCAGCTTACAAGCTTCTGCTTGATGACGAGGATTTTGTCCTCCAAAAGGACTTAGTTTGGATAAAAAATTTAATTCCAAAAATTGTAGTCTTTTCATGGCTGGTTATCCAAGGAAGAATTCTAACCATTGATAATATGATGCGTAAAGGTATTTGTATCACTAATCGTTGTTATCTGTGCAGGGCTAATTGGGAGACCATTTATCACATTTTCCTTGAGTGCCCTTTTTCCTTGACTGTCCTAAGTGGGGTTTTTCAGGCCTTCAATATTTCATGGGTTAAACCAGCCATCATACTTGATTTGTTCATCCAGTGGCCTTGCCCCTTTTCAAGCCAAAGACTTAGATACATGTGGAAAATTTGTCTCAATCACTATCTTTGGCAGGTGTGGTTAGAAAGGAACCATAGAGTCTTTAATGAGTCTATCCATGATCATCAAACTATCATTGCTAGGATCCTATCCTTTGCCAACGAGAATGTGAACCTTATCCCTTTTGATAGTTGTAAACCTCATCTGTAGGAGACCACGATTGCTCAATATTTAAGCTTAACCTTGTTAGATGAGTCTGTGCCTAGGGTAGTCAACCCCAGAGCCAATGTTAAGTGGTCTCCACCTCCTACGGGTTGGTTTAAGCTTAATTTTTATGGAGCAGCTAAGGACAATCCTGGTAGAGCAGGCGCTAGTGGCATTGTGCGAGATCATAATGGGAATATGATGCTTGCATTTTTTGAATATTTGGGAACAAGGACGAACAATGAAGCTGAAGCTAGAGCTATGTGGAGAGGCCTTCAAATGACTCAAGACTTAGAAGGCAATTTGATCATAGAAGGAGACTCTATGCATGTTATAAATCTCCTCAATAATTGGAAAACACCTCCTTGGAGGATTAAAACAATTGTTGAAGAGGCTAGGATCCTTTTCCAGGGAAGACAGGACAGAAAATCCCAACATGTCTTTCGGGAAGCTAACAAAATTGCTGATAAGCTGGCCAATTTGGGTGTCGATGGTGACGGACTTTTCAAATGGGAACACGGTGTCCCGAGTGAAGTAGAGGAGCTTATTCAACAAGAATTCCAAGAATGATAGTCGAATTTACCAACAGGGAAGGCACTGTAAGTTCGAAGGCTAGGAGTATTCCCGTCTCTTTTTTGAATTGGACTCACAATAAAAATTATCTGAGCTGTCAGTCTTCGTGGATGCTGCTTGGAAATACCACAAAGACTAATGGGGATAGTCACATGTCAGATAACATGGCTCCTAGTCATCTTAGTAATTTGAGGTTGGTTGATAATCATAGGGAAGGAAAGAAATGACAATATAAGACTTCGAACCAAAGCCACGTGGACCACCAGATAGCCACCGCCATAAATCTAGCCAGCAAGTTCACTTCTCCAAGGCTGATTGGCCAAGATAGTATGTGGTACCAAAGCATGTCATATACGGAAGAAAGCAATTACCAAAGAATTATTAAGAGTAACTATCAATACAGAGCTTGTGGGAGTTTTTTTTAGTACTCTGCTATGTGTGTCTACAGCTTTTTGTTTCTCCATTGTCTCAAGGAAGGGATCCGTGTCTGTTTTTTTTTTGTAATTATGATGCATGTGTGTTTTCTCGGGGTATACCCAAAATGTTGTATGGGAAGTTTCTTTTTGATAACAGGCTATGTGCCTTACCGGATGTAATGGCTTTGGCGGCATGTAGATTTTACATATATAGGATCCTTAGTAAGGATATGTTCATCAACAACCCTGGGCTGATTTTTGTAAAAGGTTTTGGGTCAACCTGTAAAACCCGGTATTAATGCTATAGTATCTTATCTACCAAAAAAACTATCGTACAATGTTTGTTAAGAGAGTTATAGTAACTAATATTATTTTTGGTTTTTTCTAAATCTAAATTGGTTGTGTGTAGCAACTTGTATGATGTACTAATAAGGTTTATTTGATTAATGGAAATTATCCAATATTGAGTTATTTCCAATAGTGGTATCAAAGCAAGAACTAAGGGAGATCCAAATTTCCTCCACACATTTCCATTATTAATGTTTTCTTTGCATGAGGATTTTTTAAAACTATTGGGTACTTAATCAACAATGGAAGTGATATAATAAAGATAATAAAAAATCCAAAAGAATTCTTCAAAGACAACATATGACTTTCTAATATCTAATCAAATTATCCTTGACCTATAACACTTCAAAATAAGATGATCCTTATGATAGGCTACTTCACTTCCCCACAATAATCCACCAACAGTTTTCTCACAATTTCTATCAAGACCTCAAACATTATTGCTCTATGGCCTAGTAGCTTCATTTGAGATAAATTTTTGTTGGTATGCAACACATTCATATTGATGAGAATAGTTGCAAATTGAAGGATCGTTTCATCAAATAGATGTGGGTGATTAATGCTTGTTCCCCATAAAAACACCACATTTTCCCCACTTTTAAATAGTCAATAAAATTTCTATAGTTTATTAGGGTCTTGTTGATCAATCAATTTAGGGAACTTAAGAATTTACTAATTTAAAAGTTGTTAAATATGCTTTTACATGATGCATGCTATTCACATTGTTCCAACAACCCATGTAAATTATGATTTTATGGTGAATCATTTCATTAGATATGTACGAAAAGGAAATTCAGTCATGTTGGTCTATGAGGATGTGCTTCTAGATCATAAAATGCTTTGTGATTATTTCAATGGTACCCTATAAAATATAATATAAAAGATTTTTGTGACATGTGTTTCCCCTTAGCTTGCACATGTATGTTGATGCTTGTTACTCCTTACTCCATGTGAATCTATGACTTCTAGGCATTCATCAATAGGCATAATTATAAAACTCTTTTTATATTTTACCTATCTAGAAATGAGTCATAAAGGAAGGATAAATTTGATAGTTTTTGATGTATTCAATCTAATCAAGAAACATAATTTCTAAGGAGAAATAAGAAAGCAAAAGAACTACATGAGAAAATAAGCATAACTTCATATTACTTGAATAAACTTGTACAATGAAATATGGAACTAAGAGTCCATAATATAGGTTTTACAAAATGACCTTTGGTCTACCTCAAATGACCCTTGGTCTACTTCAAATGACACTTGGCATACATAAAAAATAATGTAATATATTCTAACACCCCTTTGTATTACATTATTTGGTATGAACTTCTCTTGATTTGCATAGATGATCTCTGAATGTTTGAAACTTGTTTCATCCTAGAGCTTTTGTAAATATATCTGCCAATTGTTCTTCTATAGGAATATGCTTTAAATTGATATGATGATTCTAAAAATGATCTCTAATGAAATGACATTGTGCTTCAATATGCTTAGTTCATTCATGTACAATTGGATTTTTGATCAGATTGAGTACTCCTTGATTATCACAAAATATAAGAGTTGGAGTTTGTTTGATTCCCATGTCAGATAATATATATTGTAACCATAAAGCTTCACAAGTTGTATCTCTTGTTGCACGATATTCTACTTCAGTAGATGATTGTGCCATTGTATGTTGTTTCTTATTGTGCCAAGATATTGGTCCTGACCCAAGATAAAAAATGTACCCTGAAGTAGACTTTCTATCATCAATAGAACCAGCATAATCAGAATCTGAGTAACCCTATAGACAAAAATATTTAACATTCTTCATATAAGTTAGTCCATAATCAGTAGTCTTCTTAATATATTGTAGTATTCTTTTTGTAGCTTTCCAATGACTCTCTCTTGGCTCTTGCATGAATCTTGAAAGATAATTTACAACAAAAACTAGATCAGGTTGACTATTTGTTAAGTACAGAAGACTTCCAATTAATTGGTGATACATTGTAGCTGAAACTAAAGGTGTTCCATCATTTTTGGATAATTGAAGCCCTTGTTCCATAGGTGTATCTTTTGGATTACAATCCTTCATTTTATATTTTTCAAGTAGGGCCTTTGCATATTTTGATTGAGTAATTGTAATATTGTCTCCATTTTGATGAATTTCTAGACCAAGACAATAATTCATCAATCCTAAATCTATCATTTCAAATGCCTTCTCAAGATCTTTTTTATCTCACTTATTAGTTTTCCAGAACTTCTAGTAATCACTATATCATCAACATATACTATAAGAATTAATATATCATTTCCAATTTTCTTTGTATACAGGCTTGGATCGGATGTACTTCATTTGAAATTATGTTGTAACAAGTGATTATTAATTTTTATATTCCATGCTCTAGGAGCTTGCTTTAGACCATATAAGGATTTGTTTAATTTGCAAACCTTATATTCTTGACCTTTAACAACAAATCCTTCTGGTTGTGACATATAGACCTCCTCTTCTAAGTCACCATTAAGAAAAGCACTTTTTACATCCATTTGATGAAGTTTCCAACCCTGATGAGTTGCTAGAGCACATATTGTTCTGATAGTAGTCATTCTAGTTGTTGGTGCAAATGTTTCTTCATAGTCAATTCCCTCTGTCTGAGTATATCCTTTGGCTACTAACCGAGCTTTGTACTTGTCAAGTGTCCCATCTACTTTATACTTAATCTTGTAAATCCATTTGCAACCCACAACTTTCTTTCCTGGAGGTAATTCCACTAGATTCCATGTTTTATTCTTTTGTAGTGATGAATATTCAGATTCCATAGCTGCCTTCCAATGTGAGTGATTTAGAGCTTGAAGTGTTGATGTTGGCTCTACTGTAGTGCTTAGTAATCCTCTATTCATTCTACTTTGACTACGAGTTTGAGGTCTTGTAGTAGTAAGATCTGGAATTTATTCTAAGTTTGATTCCCTGAGTGTGTCTCTAAGCCATATTGGTTCCTTCCTTTGAGGGATTGTGGATGTTTTTGTATATTCACTTTCTTCATCTTGAGATTTTGACTCTGTCTCTTCATTTACCAAATCTTCCTCTAAGAAATTTAGAAAAACTTATGCATCATTACTTTGTTTTTTAGTGTCAACCTTGACTTTTTCATCAAAAACTACATCTCTACTTATATATACCTTCTTTGTACTTGGATCTATTATTCTATACCCTGCAGATTCATCATCATAGCCAACAAATATACCAACCATAGTTTTGTCATCTAATTTTATCCTTTTTTGTTTTGGAATATGCATATAAGCTTTGCATCCAAATATTCTTAGCTTTTCAATATTTGGTTTTTGTCTTGACCATGCTTCTTCTGGTGTAACATGCTTGAGTATTCTTGTAGGTAATCTATTTTGTAAGTATATTATTGTTTTGACTGCTTCTGCCCAATATTGATGATCAAGATGAGCTTCTTTTAACATACATCTCACCATTTCCATTATAGACCTATTTCTTCTTTTTGCAATTCCATTTTGTTGTGGTGAATATGTTGTAGTGAGTTGTCTTTTAATTCCATTTTCTTCTAGAAATAAATCAAATTATTTTGATACAAATTCACCTCCTCTATCTGAACGAAGAATTTTGATAGTCTTTCCTGATTCTTTCTCTACTTGAAGTTTGAATTGTTTAAAATGACTAAATGCTTCTGATTTGTACTTCATGAAGTACACCCACATATTTTTGGTATGATCATCAACAAATAGTTGAAAATACTTATGTCCTCCAATACTAGTAACATTCATTGGACCACATAAATATGTATATATTAATTCTAATGGTTGTTGAGTCCTATGTTGACGAAGTTCAAAAGGAATTCTATGTTGTTTTCTTGCTAAGCATTCTGGACAAATAGTAGATTCTAAAGATAGATTTGGTATTCCTTCAACCATTTGATATTTGAGCATTTCATTTATAGAGGATACACTGGTATGTCCCAAATGTTTGTGCCATAGATCTGAAGTCTTAACTAAAAAATGAATGTGTAGTAGTATCCAGAACAAATAGACCACTTTTATAGGAACCTGAAGCTATCTTTTTCCCTTGTTTGAGAATATGACATTGTTTTCTTCCATTGAAAACTTTAAATTCTACTATCATATTTTGATCCATGAGTTGAGAAACTGAAAGAAGATTGGTAGTCAATCCAAGAACATATAACACATTGTTAATTATCCCTTTTCCATTTATTAGATTGACTAGAACATTTCCTATTTCTTTTACTTCATAAGTTTTACTATTTGCTATAGCAACTGGTTTCTCATTTTTTCTTTGTAGAGAATCAAACCATTGTTTATTTCCAGTCATATGTTTGCTTGCTCTTGAATCTATGTACCAATAATCCATAACTATAAAAATTTCAATTTTCTAGTATAAAGTTGACTACCTTATGACTCCCTAGTGTTTGAATATACCATGGTCTTGATAAGGTACTTAGCTTTCTTAGTTTTACTTTGAGTTGAATCCCTTTTATCTCCCTAATAGACAAAATAATTTTAATGCACTTTCAATTGATAAAATTTTCTATCTTCGAGACCTTAGAGTTGGATTCCTTATGTCTCATTAATTTGAGCAAGAGACTAATATCAAGTGTAATTTTCCAACTTTATAATAACTTTATGTTTTGCTTTCTATATCCTTTAAATTTCAATGATATAGTTTCTAAATTTCAAGCTATTTAATTTGGTGTTGAACTCCTTATATCTCCCTAATTAGAAATTTAGAAAATAAAGGATATTTGCAAATTTAATGTTTCAATTTCAATGTAGAAAACCTTATTCCTCCTAGTTAAATTATTTGCAAATATTTCAATACTTGAACTTCAATTAATACAATTTTTAAAAAGGCTCTCAAGCTATATTCTCCTTATTTCAATAAATTTTGTAATAAATCAATAAATCATATATGGTTGTAATTTACCAATTTATTTCCTTATATCTCCATGCATTTAATTAACTAAAATTAACCTTATAATAAATAAATCTTATGCCTCCTTAACCTTAATGAATATACAAATAATATTTGAATGTTAATATACCTCCTTCGAGATGAGGTGCTACGTATTGGTATAATGTTGCTTTGATGACAACTTGCTCGCTAATTTTAGGCCCTGTTGTTCTCTCAATATTCAATGCTTGAAAAAGTCCTTTTGCTACATTTATTTCTCTTCCTTTTTATGGCACTTATTTCAAATTTTGACTGTCCTTCTCTTGCCTCTTCAATGTTCTCTGATCTTGAATGCTTAGTATGTGCACTCTGTTAATGGTTTGGGCTCTTCATACCTAACTATATTCCTTTCCTTACATGTCACATGGCACTCAACATAACCTTTGGATGTTACTCCTTATTGCTCTTATTTATTAGGTGGCATAGGCATTACTTTAGACGTTACTTAAATATTTTAATAATGTAGGTATTATTTTATAACATGTGGTCTCTTTTCTCAGTGAGTGCTGGTTCAAAACGTTAGCACTCTCTTTTATTTTGCACCAAGTGGCCTATGAAGTCTTTAATCAATGTGACAAGTGGTGGCTCCACTCCTCTCTTACATGTAACCTTTCTTTTGATTCTCAATATTCCTTTATTTTCCTTAACGTCCTTTGCCAACTCTTCTCTCTTTCAACGTATGTTGTTTGATCTCCCTTTTGCAGCTACTGAGTGCTTCTTGGTTTCTAACATTTGGTGGTGTTTCTTCTACTTCAATGGATGCTCCTCTTCAATGTTTATGGCTCCTCCTTTGGTGGTGCTTCAACACTTCTTCTTTTGTGATTGTTTCACCATTTTTCTGCCATATATACAAGCCTCTTTTTTCCTGGGTAAAAACTTTGTTACTTGATCTATTTTTATTCCTTAAGACTTGCACCTTTATCCTTGCTTTGTCTCTGTCCTTATATTATTATTTTTCTTCTTTATTTTACTGTAGGTTTTGATCCAATATGGGCATTACCTTCTTGGAGTTTTAGCACCCTATTTGGTGTCTTTAGACACATTGAATATGCCAATTTTGAGCACTTATTCAACTCTTTCTTTTGCTAATTAAAAAAACAAATAGGGTGCTTTTAAAAACTATAAATGAATCTATTTTAAACTTTGATAAAATACCTTTATTGCACCAAAATTTTAGGACATTTTAAGTCTCCTTTTGTAACTTGCCTTCTTTATTAAATGGTCTTTTTTAATACGGTGGTGCTTTCTCTTGGTGGTTTTAATACTCCCTTGGTGGCTTCTCTTCACCAAGAATTGCTACAACTTTTACCTATGCTTTATGGTGTCTTTGGACACTCTAACTCAGCCTTGTTCTTGTGCACTATTCGTTATCCCCTTGCTTAATAATATTACACTTTGATAGCTCTAAAAAATAACATGCATTAAGCACTATCTACTTCTTCTTATTACTCCTTTCAAACAACTTTTAACTCTATCTTATGTTGTTTGTATTTTATAGGTTTTGAGATGAAAAAATCTACCTCCTTGACTTGAATACCTTTAACTATAACTCTTTTTGCTACCTTTAATACCTCTAATACGATGCTTTTATAAAAAACTTTATAATAGACTAATGTGAATGTTCGAATGATGAACTTTTATAGCACAAATATTACGTACCTATTCACCTCCTTTTTGTAGCTAGTATTCTAGGTGTTTTGGTTTACCTATTTGATGCCTTGGATTTATATATTTTGTAGCTCTAATTGTTGCCCAATTTTTTTGCCTTTTAGCCTTTAATTTACTATCTAAAAATCTGATTTTTGTGGCTCCAATTCTCCTCCAACTTTGTTCTCTCGGACTCTTAAATTTGTAGCTATTAGTGCTACCTAGAATGTTGCTCTTTTTCTATCCTAAAATTTGTAATTTTTAATATTTTAATGCAGCCAATTCCTCCTTCATTTTGTTATCCTTAACTCTCTTGAATTTTCTAGGAAACGCTTCCAATTCGTAGGTCTATGTCACCTTCAATTTGTTGGCTTGTGACTTTAATTTTTGTTGCAAAATAACCAATCTTCTCTTCCACAAATTAGCCTTCAAACTTCTAATGACAGTATTTAAATTTCTCTAATCTGGTGGCCTCTTCTAGCTCCTTTCTCCTCCAATATTCTTGTTGAATTCTAACTTTAAACTTGGCCTATTTGCTAGCCTCCTTCTTAAGAATTTGAATTTATTGAGGTATTCTAGAATCCTTTCCAAAATTTGGAAA
Source organism: Wollemia nobilis (assembly GCA_028583015.1). NCBI lineage: Eukaryota > Viridiplantae > Streptophyta > Pinopsida > Araucariales > Araucariaceae > Wollemia > Wollemia nobilis. Next base: position 4,216,108 of record JAQPPZ010016361.1, read on the forward strand.
ACTTCTTACCAAATATTTTTTCCTTTTGGACTTGTTATTGAATGGCAATGATTATCCCAAATTCTTCTTTATCAGGAGTTTCTCCTTTCTTGGAATATTCTACATTGAGCTTTCTTTAATCTTCTATCAAGTCCCTTTATATCTCTGATACCAATGATAGTTTTTGTTGTATTCAATCTAATCAAGAAACATAATTGCTAAGGAGGAGAAATAGCAAAGCAACATAACTACATGAAGAAAAAATAAGCATCACTTCATATTACATGAATAAACTTGTACAATGAAATATGGAACTAAGAGTCCATAATATAGGTTTTACAAAATGACCTTTGGTCTACCTCAAATGACACTTGGTCTACTTCACATGACACTTGGTATATATAACAAATAATGTAATATATTCTAAAAAAAATAGTCTAGGGATTGCATTTAATGTTGTCACTTCATGAGTGGTATACATTTTTTGGTCACCCTTTGTTTTTATCATACAAAGTTGAATTCACATGTTGTTTGAAGCATCAAAATACTAATTTAGAGAGATTTCTAATGAGTGGTTATATGATATATGTTGATGTTATATTCAAGGAGATATCAAGCTTAAAATGAAGAAGGTTTTGTAAGTATTTTATAATGTGCATTTCATGTCTCATAAATGTATTGATGATCATGGTAAATATTACCTTGACGCTACCTAGGAACAAGACCGTTGATATGAAATAGAGATTGTATGAGAGTTATTTTTTGATGAATTTCACCATAGGTTAGAAATACATTGACTATATTAAGGGGAACTATATCTTAAAACTTTTAGGATAGATGAATTATTTTAGAAGAAGGAAGCAACATTGACCATATTACAACATTTATTACAAGTATGGTTATAATGGAAGAACTATTTGTAGAAGTAATTTATGATCAATGTTATCATAAAGTGATGGTTTATATTGAGAGGGTCATATATTTAACCCATGCATGAGATTTAATCTGTGATAATAGAGCATTTCAAGCATTGAAGTCCTAAATATGATGAATAATACACTGTCTATTACCATCAAAGATAATGCTTGTTCAAGAGAAAAGTGGAATTGCATGATATACTTATCATGAATAGTTGATTTTTTTCCTCTTCAGAAGATGATATAAATCAATAAGGACCAGTCTGACTAATGGTTAATAACATATTGTATATACCTAGTCATAAAGGTATTATAGATAGTTGTGTGTGTCCCTATTTTAGAATTTTTAGATATATAGTGTGTATATGCCCTTATCCATATTTCTTAATATAAATATCAAGAGTACAATTAAATATAAGAGCAATCAAAATATATACTAGCCAATATAAATTATAATAACATTCACTATAATATCAAATATGAATGTAAATGGTCAAAATCATTCATGTACAAGCATGAAATATACTTCAAATTATATTGCTCAAAATATGTGTACAAGCTTCAATATTATAAATTCTTTCTATGGTGATCGTTAAAGACTATTTTTCCACTTAGATTGTATGGAGCTTTATCTCTATAATTTTGGTATAGAAAGGTGACTCTTCAATACTTGACTATTGCACTCCTCACATATTTTGGAGTTGCAAACTTTCCTATTCTTGTCCTTTAGATTCTCATATTGCCACTTGTATACAATACTATTACACTCCTCACATATTTGGGTGTTGCAACCTTTCCTGTTATTGTTCTTTGGCTTCTCATCTTGCCACTTGTATACAAGACTCTTCACTTTCTTCTTATATGCACAATTAACTCTATGACAATTGCTCACTTCTACATGACACTTACTCTTCTGCATGCACTCCTAATATATGACACTTGTGTACATCCTCATATTACATATTTGCACACTTACATACATGACACTTGTGCACATATTCTCATTACACGCTTGCTCACTAACATGCATGACACTTGTGCATATCCTGTACGTTACACACATACATGGCAGTTGTGCATATCTTTCACATAAACACTTACATTAAAAAGAAATATAAATCACTCTCATAAACTATAGACTCAAACCCTAATCTATTACATATTTAAATTTGTAACATAAAGGTACCATGGGGTACATTTGCATGTACCAAATAATGTAATGTTCTCAAAAAATATGCATGATTGACGCATATCCCACTTTTATAGTGGGAATGGTTTTAAAACTTCTTTTCACATTTATTTATTTATTTTTTAAGCGAAAAACCCCTTGCAGAGCCGCATTGGTTTGAGAGACCACGAACAAGGGGGTTCTACACCGTCAAAGTCACCCGAGGGTCGCACCCGACCCCTGCCCGCACCAACATTATCAATTGGATTTTAGATACTCAATTCAGCTTTTTGGTAGGGTGGATATTTGAACCTGGTACCTCCCTTAGAGGATTAGCCTCTCCTCTCCAAATCACCTACAACACCTGGGTAAAATTTAATTTATAGTGGAAAACACCCCTTTCGAGGTGCCACTTTCAACAGGTTGGGCATAGGAGGAATGGAGCCTTGTCGGCCTTTGCCAGCACATAGGACATTCCTAACTATACCATATATCTGTGGGATGGAGACAAAGGGAATGGAACCTGGGTCGGCCTCTACCAGCACCCAGGGCATTTACCACTGCACCACAACAAGCAAATGAACTAATTTATAGTGGAAAACACCCCTTTCGGGGTGCAACTTTCAACAGGTTGAGCATAGGAGGAATGGAGCCTTGTCGGCCTCTACCAACACATAGGACATTCCTAACTATACCATATATCTGCAAGATGGAGACAAGGGGAATGGAACCTGGGTTGGCCTCTACCAGCACCCAGAGCATTTACCACTGCACCACAACAACCATATCTTCTTTTCACATTTTTATGCACTATAATTATATGTAAATTAAAAAATTGACATCTACACATAACTTTTAAAAATATTAGCATATTTTTAGGAATGATGACTCTTTCAAAGAATATTATACTTGGAAGATGCTATCGAATAGTCCCAAGATTTTTCCTGAGGAAATATTATTCCTTTTCTTTTTGCCAAGCAAGATACTCATTTTATCATGTTTCGAGCAATTAACTCAATTACAAGTATATCCTTATATATACTCATTGGACAACTATTTCTGAGATGGATCTAATGGATGCATAATTCTTCAGTTTTATGTTAATCTAATGATGATAATGGTGCTTCAAAGTTACTAATGAGGATTTGGGTTTTCTTTCCAATCCTCTAGTTTGCATTTGTAAACCTTATTAAAAGTGCATTATTGGTGGTACTCGACACTCCACTTCTGCATCAACTTCTACTTTTGGTTCTTTGGATCCTTTGCTTTTTGTGATCCTCATCCTCAAGATATTTTATTCCTCCTATTTTGAATGCATTAGGGGACAATGCGCATAGTGTTGGGAGGAATGATGAGGAATAAGATTCCTCATTTAATTAAATATTAACTATAATAAAATTTTAATTATGTTAGAAATAGAGTATATTCCATCATTTGGGTCATGTAAATGTATCTTCCAAGGTACATACTTAGGACATTAGATTACTTTAGGGGGAAGTTATCTAGTTACTTCATGCAATGTAATAAATGCACAAGTGTCAATGTGCAAGTTGTATATGTGCAAGTTGTCCCTTGCACAACTAGGTAGAGTGTTGGCCAAGGAACCTATCTTCCTATATAAGAAGGGCCTCATTGTAATATAGATATGACAAGGGGACATAGATAGATAGAGCTTCTTAGAGCATATTCGTAGGTAGTAGCACAGTGTTGTGTAGATCACCATATATTGGTGATGGGTGCAATGTAGTTCAGTAGCTTCATTAATGGAGTGTTCATTTCCTCCATAGCTACATTGTATTCATTTATGTTATTTCTATTTATAGCATACTTCAGTCATCTCATAGATTTACTTTCTTTCATATTATTCTGCATCTTGTGATTGCTATCTCCCATTGCACATTACATCAAAAGCTAACAGTGGTATCAGAGCCACGGTAGATCTAGCCATAGTAGATCAATAGGAAAACCACCATTATCATTGAGCCTGAGTTTTTTGTCAACCTGATGCGTTGCTGGACCAGCCACTATCAAAAACTCTCAGAAGAGTCTAGGTGGTAGAATTAGGGAGAGTCACAAGTGAGGACTGAAAGAAATCTTAGTTCCAAAAATACTGAGATTACATTTGACTAGAGTCTTTCCACAGAGTTGCAGGAAAAACTCGTGAAGACTAGGACTCAACATTCAATCCACTAGATTGATAGATCATCTAGTGAAGATCATTCATGATATCTAGAATTTGTTAACTATTGCCCAAAGTTTCTTTTGTTGCAAAAAATTAATTCTCAGATGATTGGGACTCCTCCTACAACAAAAATCTAGGAGACTCCAACTTCATTGCTCGAAGGTCGATGTGCCTTCATAGTGCAGAGATTAGTTCCTTGTGTAGAGAAGAATACTACGAAAGAAGACTTCTGGAGAAGAGTCATGGTGAAGTTAGGAGACTGAAGATCTCCATTGCTAGATTGAAGAACTTCATAGTTGAAGAAAAGGCCATAGAAGCCTTGATATAGAAAGGCCATAGAAGCCTTGAATAAAAGGCCATAGAATCCTTGATACGAAAAAGCCACAGAAGCCTTGATACTAAAAATGCCATAAAAGCCTTGATATTGAAAAGGCCATAGAAGCCTTGATACTAAAAAGGCCATAGAAGCCTAGATATTAAAAAAGGCCACAGAAGCCTTGATCCTAAAGAAGACTTTAGAAGAGAATATCTGATTCAGAAGTAGATTAAGATTTTAGTACTAATACTTTATTGTAGGGAAAGAAGATTCAGTGAGTTGGGAAACTTCCTACAAGAAATTTAGGAAGAGTATCTTCTTCAGAATCAATTCAACACCTAAAGCAAAATTGAAGGAGATTAGGAGAAGATCTCATTGAAGAACTTCTAGTCTTGGAAGAAGAAGAAGAAGGACTAGGAGAGTCCTACTCAAATCCAGAAGTAGCAAAATCAGAGATCCAGAAGAAGATCTCACCACCAACACTTCCAAGAGTAGAAGGTTGAAGAAAAGGTCTCAAGGAAGACCAATAGAAGTTGCAAGATCAAAGACCTTGGAAAGGTCTCATAGAGCATCCAGTAAAAGGCTTGGAGAGCCTTACTGAAGAAATCCTCAAAGGAGAACTCATTGGAGAAATCCACTACCAAGGAGAAGCCCCTGATAGTGAAGGACTTGGGACAATTATCGCCATCCGAAAACAAGCCCAAGAGAAGAAGAATTTGGAAAGGAGTGCCAAATTAAGAAGAAGAATTTGGCAAGGAGTGCCAAATCCTAGAAGAAGAATCCAGTGAAGACCTCAAGATATTCAAAATCTTGAGAAGAAGATCCTGCTTGAAGTCAAAATTTGATAAGAAGACTTGAAGATAGAAGAAGCTCACCAAATATTGGAGATTTGAAGATTACCTCTCATAACAAGAAGGCACCACTTCAGAGACAAAGACTTCTCCAAATCTATAGCAGAAGGAGGAGACCACAAGAGGAGAACAAGCCACCAAATCCTAGGCTCATGAAAGAAAGTTTAAGACCATATTTTGGTGAAGAAGAGTTATTCAGGATAATCTACAAAGAGCTGCAAGATCCTACTCGAAGCAACAACTTGGTGATCTTAGACACCAAGATCTACATCCTCTACAGAAGTGGCAAAAGAGCTACAAAAAATTTCAAAAAGGTAAGCAAATTTTGGTGCAAGTAGATTCATTAATTGGATTACTTATCAGATTTGTTAAAGCACCTTAATTTGGATTAAAGTTGCAAGAAGAAAAATTGGATTATAGTCTTCAAAAGTGCAAAAAGAGAAAATTTATTTTTAAGGTTCATTTGCACATTAATTAGGAGTTGATTAGATTTCAGAATTACATCTATCAACTACCTATCATCTACTTTGGAAAAGGAAAAAGAAGACTAAGTCCTACAATATTAATTGTAGTGAAATTGTAGAATAACTCTTGAAGATTCATTTCAGATTATTCTTGATTAGTTGTAGTAAATTGATTAAGTGCATTAATTTGAGAGTTGATTGGAGTGATAAGGTGAAATTTTTAGTGCATTAAAATAAATATTATTAGATTCATTTGCACTATTCTATTACTCTCAAAAGGATTATTGTTTGTGTTCTTGAGAAGGGCACAAAATCAAAAATTGTCAAAGTGTCTAAAGACACTATTAGTGCACAAAAATCTGCAACACATAGTGGCCAAGTGAAGCCACCAAAATAGGTTAGAATCCTCCAAAACTTGGAGAAGAAGATGACTAACCAAAATCAGAAATAGAAGCTTCAAATATTGAGACTTGGTGAGTCTCAAATCCAAAGCATTACAGGGTTAGTTGCAAGGAGAAAAGTGCAGAAAATTGCATCATATAAGGAGCTTCTATCTACTTCTATCTAAGCTTGGATTTGTCATCATAATATCCAAGAAAAAATGGGAAGGTGTCTAAGCAAAGAGACAACCTCAAAACCCCTACACTGCATTAAAAAATTCTGCCATATAAATCAGAATATTAGACCTACAAAAAGGAGTGCAAGAAAGGGTGCAAAAGGTATCTTATTTACAAATATTGTTACATTGTATTGCACTTCTCTAACTCATTCTACGTAGGAAAAAGGGTAGATTGGAAAGTGCCTCAAAGGCACAATATAAGTAAGTTGAACCAGCCAAAGGTGGTCAAATGCTAGCATTCTCCCAAGCATAGCAAAGAGCCACTCATATAGGCTCATCTTCTACGTATCTTGGATGATCGAACCTACAAAAGATAAGGCACAAAGCTAGGGAGAAATCAAGCAATGTATAAGCAAAGGAAATCAAAGCAAGCATACATCCAATCAAGGAGAATTCCTACCATAAGTGGAGCATCATAGAGTCTTCATCAAAGCTGCCATATCTCCACAAATCCTCCATATCTCCACCAAAGCTCCACCATAAGCATTGCTTGGCTGGAAACATCTCAACACCAATAAAGTACAACAAAGAACAAGGTGGAAGAATATGTTGAAAGGCTTGCAAGAAGGTATTGATAAGACAAGGGCATGCAAAGGAAAGAAGGTGCCACTTGTCATTCTCCAAAAGAACCCTAGAAAATACCCATGAAGGAGATGTTACAACATTATCTTGGTGGTAGAGGAGTTACGTACAACCAGAAGTATTACAACAAGATATACATTGAAGCAAAAATATCTCTTGGACAACGCATGAAGAGAGAGTGAAGAAAAATATCTCAAGCGAAGGTGACACTTGTCACAAGCATTGAGACAAGATTGGTGTCTCCACCAAACACCCAAAGCATTCTTGGAGCATTTGAAAAATGGTTGTGACACTTGTCACTCTATTGACCACCTATTAAAGATGACTTGGATGCAACAACAAAAGCAAGCAATTCAGAAGCAACTCGATAAGCAACTCAGCAACAACATGACAACAACTCGACAGCAACTCGAAGAGCAATTCGAGAGCAATTCGAGAGTATTCAAAAGTGGTGAAGAATATTACTCTCAGTCAAACGGGTCAAGGAAGCATTAAAGAGAGTGTTGAAGCCAATAGCAAGTTGGAGAATCTGTCATTACTCACAACGCCCAAGAAGGACAGACTACCACCGATTTCATAAAGGTGCAAAGCCTTATTAAGGTAAAATTTCCCCATCTAATTTTCTTTAAAAAAGGAGTTATAAGGTTATATTATAAGGTTGAAGTATTAAAGGAAATCAATATTTATTTGAAAGAAAAACTTAGGGAAATTAAATATCAAAGTTGACTAATATTTGCAAAACACAACCTAGGAGAAATAAGGGATACTACTTGGAATTAATCCATTTAATGTTTGCAAATATTAATGTGTTCTAATTTTCCAAATTTGGGAGTTATAAGGGCTACAACACCAAACTAGGTTATTGGAAATTAGAAACACTTAAATAAAATCCTAAGGGATATAAAAAGAGGTTATTAAGATTTTTTGCTAAGGTTGGAAATTTATAATATTCTTGTCTCAAAAATTTCTCAAAAAGGGACAAAAGAAATCCAACATTAAAACCTCTTCAAAATTGGAAAAGTGCTTAGTTCAATAGGAGTAATAAGGTGTTAAGAAGTTGATTTTTGATCTTTACAAAAACTGTACAAAATCAACCAAAATTGAACTATATTTTACAAAAGCACTATATCATATTCCAAAAATTACTAGGGAGACATAAGGAAGTCCACAAAATCTAAGGATTGATATTAGGGAGATTTAAATGGCATCAAACAAATTCTTCCTAGCAGAATCTCAACTACTCAAGGGTCCTAATTATTTCTCTTGGAAAAATAAAGTGAAAGCAATCTTAGTATATGAAAAACTTTGGGATGTTGTCCAAAGGAAAACACAGAGACCTACCACAAGTGAAACTAAAATCCTAAATTTTGAGGAAAATGATTCAAAGGCTCTAATGATAATAACCTTTGCTATCACTGATGAGATTCAACCATATATCAGTTCAGCAAAAACATCTTCAGATGCATGGACAAGCCTAGAGAAAATATTTGAAGGAAAGAATAAGGTAACTATTCTTCATCTCCAAACTCAACTTCACTCATTAAATATGAATAGTGGAGAAAGCATAGAATTGTTCCTAAGGAAGGTAGAAGATATTAAAGGGAAATTATTGACCTTAGGAGAAATAGTTAAGGATGAACTTCTTACTCAAGTAACCATGAGAGCACTTCGAGACAGCTATAAGCATTTGGTCACATCTTTACAAGTTTTAAGTAAAGATACTTCTTTTGATGACCTAGTCAATATACTTCAAGAATATGAAGTAGAAAACACTATGAAATATGAGATGACTAACACTGCATTGGCATCAAAAGATAATCCATAGGGAAATATTGCTTCATCAGCAAGAGGATGGAAAACATGGTATTGTCAGATATGCAAAAAGAAAGGTCATAGTACCAGCTATTGCAGATACAATCCCAAAAATTGGAACCAAGGAAATCAGATGAATAATGGGAATCAATTTCAACCTTGACAATATCAAAGGAACCCTCATCAATAGCAATCTCAGTGACCAACCAATTATCCTCAACTAGAATATCAGAAGAGAAATCAGAAAGGACACCTAGTTTAGAGGATAGAAGAAATTGAAGAACTGGAAGAACCCACAGATGACTATGAGGTGAAAGCTCTATCAAAAAATGTTACATATTATAGAGACACTAACTATTTGCTTGAATAGGTTACAAAGAATGCAGAGGAAGAGTACAAAGTTCAATATGAAGAAGAAGATCCATATTGAAGACTAAAGTCTTCAATACCCAAATAATGTAATACAAGGGGGTGTTAGAAATAGAGTATATTCCATCATTTGGGTCATGTAAATGTACCTTCCAAGGTACATACTTAGGACATTAGATTACTTTAGGGGGAAGTTATCTAGTTACTTCATGCAATGTAATAAATGCACAAGTGTCAATGTGCAAGTTGTATATGTGCAAGTTATCCCTTGCACAACTAGGTAGAGTGTTGGCCAAGGAACCTATCTTCCTATATAAGAAGGGCCTCATTGTAATAGAGATATGACAAGGTAACATAGATAGATAGAGCTGCTTAGAGCATATTCGTAGGTAGTAGCACAGTGTTGTGTAGATCACCATATATTGGTGATGGGTGCAATGTAGTTCAATAGCTTTATTAATGGAGTGTTCATTTCCTCCATAGCTACATTGTATTCATTTATGTTATTTCTATTTATAGCATACTTCAGTCATCTCGCATATTTACTTTCTTTTATATTATTCTGCATCTTGTGATTGCTATCTCCCATTGCACATTACATCAAAAGCTAACAAATTAATAACTAATTATTATTAATTAATAGTTAATATAACTTTATAAAAAAATATATTGTTAAAGGCATGTCTATTCAAATTGTGCATATTCATGTATTGTATTTATTATAATGATGAATGAGAATACTCGACTTTCGATTTTAAACTATATATCTTCTTGCTCATTTCTCTCTATATCATATTCACAATGATATAAGTCATGGACTATTGCATGTGTCCTAGTTCATGAATATTTATATACCTTGGTAAATTATGAGTTTGTCCTAGTTCATTAAGTGATAGGTAATGTATAGATTATATGTTTGTCCTAATATGGTATATTTGTTCTTGTTTGGAGCATGATGTAATAAGGGGATAATGTTAGGATTTAACACATGATAATTTGTTAGTTAGTTTCTTCACTCTTGTATAGTGTTTATCAAGGGAGTTACAACAACTAGTACTAGTTTTATTTTTGATAAACCTAAATTTATTGTGCATGACAACACATATGATGTATAGATAAGGTTTACTTGATTAATGGAAATTGTCCAACCTTAAGTTTATTCAACATAAAATATTAAAGAAGTATTCTTAGTCAAATTACTTCTTTAGTAGCTCTAATGTAATATTTGTATCCAACTTCAATTGAAGGTAAAAAAATAGTATGATCTTTCTTACTATTCTAAGAACTTGAAATAGAACCAAGAGGAAAATAATAGTCATCAGCAGAGAGTTGTAATCATAAATATCTCCTTGTTGAAATTTATATAATCTAATATTATTTAGGCCAAGGCCAAAAATGTGATGAGGTGCTTATGAGCACCATTTATATAGCCCATGGCCATGTGATTATGTAAGCCTATATACATTCCTCATTTATGTAAGCCTACAAGCCCCTTTCATATTTCATCCTTAGTGGTATTGGTTAATCCACCTTTATGGATAACCTCACTTAAAGGGTAATTTATTATTATTTTATTATAAGGTTAACCTCAAGGTTAAGTTAATATTGGCCTAAGGTTAACCTCTTATTGGGATTTGGTATCACTATAAATACTCATCAAATAGGATCCATTTGTATCATAAGTGTGAGTAAAATATGATATATTAGGGTGCCTACAGACAACCATATTATACTTCTTATCATCTCCCTTTGTTTATCTTTTATCATTTACTATTATTATCTTTTGATTATCTTTTCTTCTTTTTGGTATATGATTGTGGTGAATGCATGTTTTGGAAGGTTTCTACTGATTAAAAAAAATACCAACCACCTAACCCACGGGATGTGGTGGTATTATTATTAGATGTATGACTTTTATTAAATTGTGGCGCTTGCAACCCTAATGCTCAAAGTTTTTTATTTTAAAAAATAGTTTCTAATAGACTTGGTGGTATTATTATTAGATATACAACTTTTTAAATTATGGCAAATTTACAATGCCCACATAGGGCTAGAAATGATTGTTTATGATCTCTAACTTATATGGGTTTTCAATGTCAAAGTTTATCTATAACTTTTGTGTATGATAGATTGTGTCATAAATACAACACATTATAGTGTTAACCTATATCATAATGTCACTATTCCTATATTTTGTAGACTCATATTTTGAAGACATGCTTACTGTTAGTCAGTCACAACTTACTATGTAGTAGTAGCTTCTTGTTATTACAAGATGACCATTTGTAGACCATCAATATTCTAGTTGTTTGAATGAATCCAGATGGTATACTATCACCTCATTTCTATCGAGAAGAACAAATATGGAAAACTCATTTGAAAAAATGTCTAACTAAAGAAGAGAAAAATATTCTTCTCCTACGAATTACCACAATGCGGTTTTGCCTCAGCAGCGGATAGAGCAGTTGGTACCCTATGCTCTTGGCTCTTCTGATTCAGTTTGTAATTCCTCCAATGCTAGTGTTTTAGTACCCAAACATTTAGGGACATGGAGATCACCGACCTGCAACACCAACACCAGGGCTATTTCTTTTGAGACTTACCTCAATTTTGTAAAACTCATTCTTAATGTTGATGAATAACCGCTTCTAGAGATGCAATGGTTTAATAGAGGCTATGAGCCACCTATTTTAACTAAATAAAAGGCTATTTAAAATTATATTCTATAAAATATATTGCATGCATATTATATATACGGTAATAATACATCTAAGCTACCCGTTTTAGTTTTTGAACCCCGCAACTCCATTCATTAATCTACCATTTTTTTTGGATTTAATGAGTGGGAGCGTATATGCCTTTTGTGTTAAAATATTAGTGTGCACTTTACCTATCTTTAGGATTAGGGTTAGGGTTTTTTTCCTGTTGATAAACTTTAATACTTCTCTTATTTGTTATATATGTACTCTTCTTCTGAATAAGCATATGAGATCTCTCCTTTGGTTATAATATTTGGTATCAAAGCGTGGTAAGATCTGCCTGTGAGGGAGATTTCCCTCAAGAAAATTTTCCTGTGAGGGGGATTTCTCTTGAGGAAATACCCTTCCCCCATTAGCCCTCCATAGTTTTTGCTCAGAAGGAAGCATTCCAAGTATGCTCTAGACTTGCAACCATGGGCTGACTTGGTCTATCAGAATCAGGTTATTTGATTTTGATTTTTTTTTCTTGTGCCCCTTCCTTATTTTGCTATCAAAATTTGCCTCTAATTCCTTGTATGTGAGGAGGATTTCTCTCAAGGAAATCCTCCCTTCCCTATTGGTGTTGGTGTGTGTTTTCATTGTGCGATCAAGACATAAAGGAGATCTAAATGAAGGTGTCTCATAATATTTTTGCTCCAGCTAGGAATAGGCAGTGAACTTGCAGTCCTCAATTTTTTGGTGGATCATTGATCCATGTTACCTTTAGACACTCTCAGTCTCATAATGTCTTGGATTTTATTTGATGATGTGGAGGTCAAATTCTTGGCTTGAAACAATTTTTCTCAAGACTATTTTCATGGGATGAATAGAGATTGGACTAAAATTATGTTTAGAGAGTAGACAACATATTCTTCACTGCCATTATAGATTGAATATCAGGCACAGTACAAAACACTAAGGAAACAAAGGACTATTCATTTCATGGTGGCTATATTTGCAGTTTGAATCCGTTGCAACACAAAATTTCCAAAGGACCCCAACAAGTAAATTTCCACACCTGCTTTCCTGCGTGAAGCAACCAACAGGTTATAGACTGTCATACAAAGTGCTAAATTTATTAATTTTGTTGGGAATTAGAGGCATAATCAATGATTTTTATAAGAATATACTGAAGCTAAGTAGAATGACATATTGCATGATTGGTTCTATTCACAAAATCCCCATCGGGTATTTGTGGAGTCCTCATCTTGTTCCCAAACCAGAAGACTAGGACCTAGAGTTGAAATAGTGGGATTCTATTTTTTGGATCTTGTTGCGGAATATACCCCATTGGACTCTCTTATTAGATGGCTAGAATTTGGGAATCGACCTATTTATGTGGGATTTGGAAGCCTTCCCGTTCGAGATCCAGAAGGTATGACAAAAACTATTGTTGAAGCATTGAGGCAAAGTGGGCAGAGGGGAGTGATTCACAAAGGTTGGGTAGGTATTGGAAACTTGGAGGATTTACCTAAATGTTTTTATGTGCTTGATAATTACCCTCGTTATTGGTTGTTCCCATGATGTGCTCATGTGGTATATCATAGTGGAGCAGGAAATACTGCAACCGGACTCAAAGCTACATGTCCTACCACAATTGTTTCCTTTTTTGGAGATCAACCATTTTGGAGGAAGAATGTATATGTGAAGGGACTGGGTGGACATGCAAAGGGACTAGGTCCTCCACCCATTCCTGGTGATCAGTTTTCACTGTCCAAGCTTGTTGAAGCCTAATTTTTCTTCTGCATCGAAGATATTTGTGTTTACAATAGTTGGAAAACTCTTTTGGAGAAGGTTTTAATGGAAGCAAGTGTTTTTTGTTTTGTGATGGTTTGCTTGATTTTTTGTACTTTGAAATGTATGGAGTGCATTATCGATCATACCCGACACTCCTTAGTACCTAAATTCACTTTATTTTGAGGCAAGTTCCAGGATAGATTTATCTTTTTGTAACTCCATTTCAATATGCTATCAAGGACTCTAAGAGTGAGTCATCAACATTTGATGGAGTTTGGTTTGTCATTTTATTACTCCATTTTGATCTACCATCAAAGGCTCTAGGAGAGAGTCATCAAAATTTGGTGGAGTTGGTCATCTGTTCCTCCATTTAGATTTGCTATCAGAGATTATAGGAACGAGTCATTAGCATTTGGTGGAGTTTGGTTATGCCCTCTTACAGTAATTATTTCAATGGATTTTGGCTTCGGTATTAAGCACCCTTGTGCTCCTGCACTTTCCATAAGAGACTATGAGATTTTTGACACTTTGGATTGAGATAGCTTCCAACTGGTTAGAAGACTAAGGGGTTTCAACACTTTGGATTTCTTTTGTTTTCTATTGTATAAAGGTGCATTTTTGGTAGAGACCAACACCTTCAAGGGAGGGGATGTTAGAATATTAATGTGCATTTTATGCTTAGGAAAGTGCACATTAAGGGAGGATGTTTATTAGTATACACTTTGTGTAGTGTGCACTTTACCTATCTTTAGGACTAGGGTTAGGGTTTTTTTCCTATTAACAAACCCTAACACTTCTCTTATTTGTTATATATATGTACTCTTCTTCTGAATAAGCATATGATATTTCTCCTTTGGTTATAACATTTTGTGGATGCACTAGTTCATAGTTCATGCCCAAGTCATGGCTTCTTGCTAGCCTATGTGCTCTGTAATATCTAGACTAGACACCCATCATTATCTTCTGGGATAAATACATGATGGAAGATCGGTCCAAAAATGGGGATGATGCAATCCATGTGAAAGTGAGGGCCAAGGATAGATATGAGAAAAACCAGCACCATCATCATTTTTAGTTGGGCTATATGGCAATGATAAGGCATTCATGATCAGGTCCAACTTCAGCTCTACAATGGAGATTATTTGGCTAGAAGGTTTTTTGCATGTAGATATCTGATCTATATTTCTATTTTATTTTTCTACCTCTTTGTAGCCAATCAATTTATTGGTAGGGAGCATCATACTTCTCCATGCAAGTATGTATTTAGCGGTAAGGAGCAACATCCTTCTCCATGCAAGTATGTATTTAGCAGTAAGGAGCAACATCCTTCTCCATGCAACTATGTATTTAGAAGTAGAATATTTTACCATTAGAATAGTGAGTGACAATTTTGAACTAATTTGAGAGACCAAAGAATGTAGTGTTTTTGTTTTGTATGATGAGAATATCATTATAAGAATGCATTTCTTGGATTATCAAGGTAGGCCCACTTGACCCATTGAGTACTTGATCATGGAACTGATATGGAGGTACAAACTAAATATTCATTTGTACTACTTTTGTTAGGTTCAACATACATGTCTGTGAAAAACATGGCCTATGCTGATATGTATTTTAGATGAGATTTGACTAGCTAGTCATGGATCAGATAGTGAAATAATTAAGGAATCCTACTAAGCCTGATAAATGGTGTTTCCGTGACCTCTCATGGACCTATTAATAAACATAGAACCCAATTATAGGATCTACTTTTATTTTGATAACAAGGTACCTATTGAATGAAATCCATAATTTTTTCCTCTGTGGATAGGTCATAGACCAAAATAGCAAAACATGGTATTAAGTACCAAAAAAAAGAATTGTTGTCTTGGACCTCCTTGCTTCAAATTATCAACAAGAATGAGTTGGCTCACTCATTCGATGCATGCATATTTCGTGTGAGATTTACTATTGCTTTCAATAGTTTTTCTTTATTTTGTTGTTGATTGAATCTGCCCTGTGCCAAAATTGCACAACCTTGTTTCTAAAAAGATAAGTTTGGATAGGAATAGGATGGTGAAATTTTGAATGTTGGGTGTCTTTTTTTTAATTTCTTCCTTATATTGACTTGATGTAATCATTTACTTGTGTGGCAGATTTGTTCCATCCAACTACAAAAATACTTCTCATTCAAGCACATCATAATCAACAATTCCTTCCAGTAAGTAACGTCATCGAATACCATAAAAAAAAAATCCCAACAAAGTAACGTCATCGAATACCATCAAAAAAATATCCCAACAAGTAACGTAGCAGAACATTATAAAAACTTCCTCCCAATAAGTAATGCAACACACCATCATAAAAAATTCTTCCCCATAAGTAACCCAACAAAACATCATAAAAAATACATACCATTAAGTAACGCAGTAGAAGAAAGAGTGGTGGGTAAGGCTGAATCTCTACTGGTTCAAGATTTTGCCACTTTTCCAAAAATGTGTCACTGCTCATGAAAACTTGTGATGGATGTTATTTCCTACAAAAAAATGATTATGAATGTGTGTATGGTGGGGGAAAAGGGAAGACCTATCAAATTTTAGTTATATCTATGGATATAAAAGCACAAGACTTACAAACTGTGAGATGCCAACATCCTCCATAGCCAAAATTTATGGGTTGAGCCTGACTATAAATCTCAAGGGAACGAGGATGTTGGTCCCTTTGAAAGTTCAATACTCCAATAAGTTCAGATGGAGAATGCTGACTTATGAAGCAGTGGTCAAAGAAAATAGTGTGCTCCTATTTGTCAAAGGATTGAACTTGAGAAGAGGTAAGATTTTTGGCACAAACAATATTTTATGTGTATTCGATTTAGATATGGATAGCCTAAAATATGTCAGGATTTAAGGATATGGGAGAAAAATATTTTCAAAACTAAGGTCATTATGGATTCTCAAGAGGTGATCAGATGTGAGAAGCCTAAAGACTTTGAATTACAGAAGTCTCAGGGGATGAAGGTCTCTGTATGGGAGTTCAGAAGAGGGGTGCTTCCCTCTATAGTCTGACTTAACGATAAGACCATAAACACTAACAAATATGAGAAATATTCGAGGCCTATGCATAAGGTATGTTCCTGCATAATGCTTTGGAATCAAGATGCTTTCCTAAGAGAATGAATTATGTATCATGGGTATCTAGGTATACAAATATGGTTTCTTTATGATAATAACAGTGAGTGGTAGATTCCTTGGGCTCTTTCAATATGAGTAAATAGGTATGGCTTTGGATTAAAACCCATGAGACTAGATTTTATCATTGTGCACGGAGAGCTCCCAGGAATATGAATGGGTGGCATTCATGGATGTAGATGAGTTTTTGAATCCCATAGGTTATATTAAGAATGGGACCATGCCAATCGATTTTTCTTAAATAGGGCCTACAGTGATGCAAAGGCTAATTGAAAATGCAACATATGCAAGTAAAATATTCTATAGAACAGGGGAAATCAAAATTGATTGCCATAGTTTTGGTCCATCTGGGTTGAAGAAACATCCAGCCCAAGGTGTGATAGCAGGCTATAAATGCAGATTGAGTATAACAGAGTGGCATAAATATGTTGTTCACCCATATGCATTGAACTCAAGCTTATTAAATATGGTTCATCACTTCCATATCAAACGTGGGTATCATTCCAGAAGCCTTCCTAGAGGATTTGTTGTATTTAATCATTACAAGTACCAATTTTGGGACATATTCAAGACTAAATTCTTTAGAAAGGTGGCTACATATGTAATATATTAGCAAAAGAATGAGAATTAAGGCTCTCAGGACTGGGCACCATACCTTGGAATAGATCCCATTGAGCCCTTAGAATGGCTTGAAAGATGTGAAGTTTCAGACACATTTATCAAATTTCACCACTAAAATCTTAACAGATCCCATTACGCACTGTCACTTGCTACCAGATGCTGATATTTATAGCCTTGACACATATTGCATTCTAATTTTGGATATAACATTTCAAAAACCTTTGGCTGATTTTTTTAGGTTCAAATGGTTTAGGTAATTGGATCTCCATTGCCACTTGAGACTCACGAGCATTCAAACGATTGTGTATCGAGTCAAATTAAAGGGCTTGCACCTCTTAAATATGGCATAGACAAGGCACACATGGATTTAAGTGTGGCCAAATGGTAATTCCAGTTTCAAAGGTACAAGGGGGAGGATCCCATAAACCACCTTAGGATATTTATAATTGCTTGCAACGATATTTCTTATAATAAAAAGTTTTTTTGTTTTGAGAGCCTTAGTGGACCCATATTGAAATGATACTAATAAATACCAAGAAATTTCTTGAAAATCTTTAAAAACCTCATCAAATTTTTTATAAATCAATTCATATTTACATTAAGGAAAATGTCAGTAATCTACATCAATTCAAATAGTTTAAAGATGAGAATTTTATCAATTTCTTAATAATATGATGAACCTTACTTATTCCTTTCACTTGGAGACTTGCTAAACATATTCATAGGGAAACTCGATGATCAATTGGAATTTTACCTAGAGATGGCCAATGTGTTCTTTGAGCATGATATATGAACTTTAGGCTACAAACATTAAGACTAAAACCATTATAAACTAAGGCCTTGATCACTCTCAATATATTCATCATCCTCTATAAATTCTAGTAGCTCATTTCAGTACTGTATTTATGTATTTCATCTTGTGCAGTAGATAATTGCAAGGTGGTTCATTTTTTATCCTGATTACCTTCCTCTACTTGGGTACATACATATGAGTATAATCCATTGTCAGGTAACCATCTCTTGACAACTTAGGTATCCACTCTCTATAGGGAAATCATAGACGCCTTATTTAGCAATGGTCATGAAACCTTGAGCATCTATATAGGATATGATTCACTAATGGATCGTCCTCAAAAATATAACTCAAATCATTTTTCATTAAACCAATTGGATTCATCCTTTTGATCTATAACTACAAAACTTAATACATCATCTCATTTTTTTGATTCAACACCTCCTATTATCATCTCGTTAGTGGATGTTGGGTGATCAACCTTCCCACCTCCATTCAAGCATCATTCATCTTTGCATACCCTTGAGAAACTATTATAGAGCAATGTTAGTTGCTTTGTATCTCAACAGTCAGGCATAAGCTACACTCCCAATAAGAGTGTGCCATAAAGTGTCCAAATATTTAATCCTAATATAAATTTATCTTATAATCCTCTTTCTAATCCCATAAATATGGTTGTGGGGTTTGGAAAAAACTCTAATACCATAATTTATCATCCTTCATATTCTAATCCTTTCATATCAAGTACCCTAGGATCAAACTATACAATGCCAACTTTGACATCGTATGCCCAGGCATGCCAATATCGTTCTTATATTAATCATTAATAAATTCTGTCTATCTCTTAGCACATAAATTTTGTTGCATCAAATCAAGTGCTTATTGTAGAACATGTGGTAGTATTCTTAATAAGGGGGTGTGATGAGATATTTTAAGATGAATTTCAACAATTTGCACTCAATTTGGTCCAATCCATATAGTTGTACGATTTACAATTGTACGATTCCCAAAATGTACAACTAGAGACTGTACGGTTCCAAAATGTACAATTGTACAATTACAATTGTTCAATTGTACAATTTCTCCAAGAATGTTGGAATTGTTCAATTGATAATCACTATGCAATTTCTCACTTGGAAATTCATTGATCTACCTTCAAAATTCTCAAAGTTCTTGGAAATTCATTGATCAACCTTCAAAATTCTTCAATTGATAATCACTATGCCATAATTGATCAATTTTACAGTTTGATAAACCAACTGTACATTTTGGTACTTTGACTATACGATTTGGTAAAACCCTCGTTATGCCAAACAACTTAATTATGAAAATTTACCATTTGCATGTTGCTTGCATAATAATCATTGCCAATGACTATAAATATCAATAATCATGTTTTATATTTATTGTATATTTCATACAATAGTATATGGTTGATTGTACGGTTTCTGGGTATGCACTTCTGCCACAAATCTAAAATGAACAATACTTGCAATAATAATAAAAATCTATAGATAATATAATTATTGAGATTACACTTTAATTCCCACACATGCATACATAGATTTGACTTAAATGAAGATATATTATTCATAGTTATTTTATACAGTAATTGTACATTGCAACACTACACACAATAACATAAACTGCAATATTAAACCATTCTTCCCATCCCATGAACTGCACATGAATAGACAACCATGAACAAACCTCCAACAATCCACCAACAATACTGAACAACAACCAACCACATTGAACAACCTACAAAAATTGAATGGGAGGCTTATAATGCCTGTCCAGGCCGTTCCAAAGCGGATCTTGAGATAGTGAATCATTTACAACTACTACCCATAACTCACTTTTTCAATAATTAATTTAATGTTTCTAAGGTTTAATATAATTTTTATCAAATTACATTTCATTTCATTTCACATGCATTTACATTTATTTTCCAATTGTACAATTATACCAAATTGTACATTTTACTTTCAAATTGTACAATTACACCAAATTGTACATTTATTCAAAATTGTGAAAATCCAAACTTTATTATTTCTTATTATTTTTGGGACATGGATTTGTCTGCCTACACTTATCCTAAACTTCAAGCTCTAACTTCTCAATTGGAGCAATTGAAACAACAAATGACTATTATTCAAAGGTCTACATCCAATCATAAGTACTCATATGACAACCTATCTAACCAACCCCTACATACTTTTGTAGCTAGTTGTTGTTTTCCTCCTAACTTTAGAACACCCAATATTCAAATGTACAAGGGGAAGGAGGATCCCATAAACCACCTTAGGTTTTTTAGAACTACTTGTAGCAATATTTATTATGATGAAACATTGCTACTTAAGATCTTCCGTAAGAGCCTTTGTGGACCTGCCTTGGAATGGTATTAAAAAATACCAAGATATTCCCTAAAAAGCTTTGGGGACCTCATAAAAATATTTTTCAAGTAACTCATATCTACATTGACGAAGAGGTCACCTTTAGTGACCTATACCAACTCAAACAATTCAAAGACAAGAATTTTGTCAACTTCTTAGCAAGATGGCAAACCCTACTTATGTACCTCCACTTAGAGACCTACTAAATATCTTCATAGGGAACCTCAATGAGAAATTGACCTTCTACATAGAGATGTCCAATGTACCTTCCTTCAAAGATGTCATTGGAATTCCCAAGCGAGTAGATAATGCACTTACCAAAAGAAAGCAACTAAAGATTAAGTCCCACAATTAGGAAGTTAAGTATTTCTCTAACCGAAAAAGGAAGTATAAAAAAAATATATTGTAGGTGATGAAGTCCCATACTCCAGGTAAACAATGTTAGTGCTAAAATATTCAAAAGCTTATCTTAGAGAAGTTGGAATTTTTTAGTATATTGTGTTGTCATTGATGTCAAAGGATTGATGTCATAGGTTGATGTCAAAAGAGAAGATGTCATTGGTTGTCATTGACATCAAGGAAAATAATTCTCAAGGCACAATTATTATTCTAAGTAAGGAAGGCACATGTTTATCTCAGAGAAAGAAAATTTGTTGAGAAAAGCATTATAATATTTATTTTTGAATATTATAATGAAGGACAAAAGGCTTAAGAGTTCTTTGGAACAATGGTTTAAAAATGAAGGCAAGATATTAATATTATTGAAGGCAATAAAATTAATTGTGAAGGCAAGGTTCAAAAGGATTAATATTATAATATCTTTATTATAATATAAAGATTTCAAGTTATAATATCATTTGAGTGCCAAGTAGTTGAAGGTAATTCAAATTAATTTTGAATTTAGGTGGCCGACGCCATATGGTGTGAAAAAGACAAGGTGGGGGCAACTTTGGATAAAGAGGAAATTAAATCATATTAATAACCCATGCCTAAAGTTATTTTTGTGAGGTTAGAATTTTGTGCAAGCAATAATATCGATATATGATTCATTGCACGTGGTAGATAAGGAAAGGAAAGGAGAGCACAGTATTCTACAACGAACATTTGAGGTTTATGTTCGAATTGGTGCACATCAAATCCCATCCAACCAGCTAGACCAGTCGGTGGATAAGCCTATACAAAGGTGTTGTGAGGAGGAGGTTTTGGGTTTAAAACCCAAACCAATATTTTGTTTGGCTGAGTTTACGGTAGGAGGAAGTAAAAGGTGATTGGTGCCTTTGTGTTCTCACGGGCTGCATTAGCGCAGCTGGTCATGGCCCCTTGGTTGGGCACCTTGCTCTCACGAGGTGAGAGGTTCGAGTCACATTGAGGGTAGAATAAAAGAGGTATTTATTTTCTCAATTGTAATTTGATTTTTGTGGGAGTTATAAGGTTGAGTTGTCATTTATTTTTGCTATTTGACTTAGGGAGTCATAAGGGCAATAAGTGTTTATTTTGGCAGATGTTTTAGAAGAAAATAAAAAGGGAAATTGCAGTCTTTAAAGGTATTATTTTTTATATGCAAAAGTGAGGAGTGATAAGGTGTAATTAGTGTTTGATTAATTTGTATTTGGTATTGTTGATATATTATCTTGGCACTTTAGAAAGGAGAAATAAGGTGTAATTTAAGTCTATTGATATTTGTATTTTGGCACACCTTAGAAAAGAGAAGTTTGAGGTTTTAGTCTTAAAATTCAAAGCTTTATCTTTACAAGACTAAAGAGAAATTATAGAGTATCTTTGAGCACATATTTGAGGAAAGGTTTTTGTGATTGTTTTGAAAAGAAGATTGGCTAACCTCTTGAAGTGGCAAAAAGAAAATTATTTTGGAACAGGTTTTGAGGGCACATATTCATCAAAGCAAGTTAAGAGGTATGTTGACATTATTCCTTCTCTAAGGTGGTTGGTTGAGCAAATATTTCAAAATTATAAGGTGGAGATAAAAGGGTTGATTAGTGTGTATTGTTAGAAATATTTGAGCTAGGGTTTGAGAAAAAATTGTGCATAATTGATTAGTGAAATTGGAAACACTTTTGTTAGAGTTTTTGAGAAAAAATATGCATCATTGATTAGTGAAATTGGAAACACTTGAGTTAGGGTTTTTGAGAATAAATTGTGCATTCTTGTTGAAAGAATTTGTGAAGCATTTGTGCATTTATGTGAGTGACATTGAATGTGAATGGGCAAGTGTTAGAGACCAATTTTGTGAAGCAAAGTTATACACTAGTTTGATTTGATTTGAAAGGGATTTTCAAGTAGAGATATGATTTGGTGAATGCAAGATATGTGAATGTGAAGAACATATTGGGTATTTGATAGTACATATCATTCTCTATATGTTCAAGAGGTTAAACGAATTATAGGTAGAATATGTCTGAAATACCTAGTTGAAGAAAGCATTTTTGAAAGAGATATAAGCATTATTTGTATGCAATATTTGGGAATATTTGAGCAGGTTTTGTGAGCAGAATTGAGGCATATTTGAAGCAGGTTTAAGGCATATTTAAGAAAGTCTTTTGCGAAGACTTTAAGTAAGTTTAAGGTAGTGTTGAGCAAGTATTATGAGAAGACTTGAAGTAGGTTTGAGGTAAATTTGAGCAAGTCTTGTGAGAAGACTTGAAGCAAGTTTAAGGCATAATTGAGCAAGTCTTGTGAGAAGCCTTGGGACAGAGTTGAGAGTAAATTTGTGAGAAGACTTGGAGTAGATTTGGATAGATTGTGTGAGCAGGTTTGAGATAGATTTGTGCATGTAATATGTGCAGATTTAGGGTAGTGTTGAGCAAGTGATTTGATCAAATCTTGGTGCAAATTTGAGCAAGCCTTATATGAAGGCTTGGAGCAATTTTGAGCAGAGTGTTGAGCTGGATTTGGAGTGAACCAGAGTATAAGGGATAGAGTTCTCCCATGGAGAGATACACAAACCAGAGGAGAGGGGATAAAGTTCTCCTATGGAGAGAGAACCACAAACCAAAGTAGAGGGGATAGAGTTCTCCTATGTAGAGAGATCCATGAACCAGAGCAGAGGGGATGAAGTTATCCTATGGAGAGAGATCCATGAAACAGAGTAGAGGGGATATATTTATCCTATGGAGAGAGATTCATGAACTAGAGTAGAGGGTATAGAGTTCTCCTATGGAGAGAGATCCACAAACTAAAGTAGAGGGGATAGAGTTCTCCTGTGAAGAGAAATCTAAAAACTAGAGCAGAGGGGATATAGTTCTCTTGTAGAGAGAGATCCACAAACAAGGGAGGGGATAAAGTTCTCTAGTGGTTAGATATCCATGAACCTAAGTATTTGGGATTGCGATCTCATTTGGATAGAGGTCCATAAACATTTTAATAGGGAATTGGTTCCCAAGAAATATGTTGAGAAATTATAAGAAATATTTTCTTTGTGGACATAACCCACATTAGGTGAACTATGTCAAATTGTGTCTCTCATGTGTGTGATGATTTGTGCATTATTTTGTTATTGCTATTGATATTGCAATTGATAACATTTGATAATACTATTTGGGAAAGAAAAGTAAAATTTTACATTATACTGTTCACCCACCTCTTAATATAAGCTTGTGTTCTTCAATTGGTATCAGAGCGGCTTCCTTCAAAAAAAGTCTAACAAGTTGAAGGAAGATATTACAGGAACACAAATGACATCTCAAAATGGATTTTCAACAAATAAGGCTCCATTTTTTGATGGGAACAATTATGCTTTCTGGAGTATTGTTGAGGTGTGATTTTATCATTTTACAAAACCACTCGACAATTCAAAATTTTACATTCTCTCTTGCAAAGAAATTATTTTCTCCAAGGTTCTTACTTTAATATTTATGTGTCATGCATAGTTGTTTATAAGTGCCTGAATAAACTCTTGGGTTTGCAAGTTTCTGTTAACAAGGGGCCTGGGAAATTATGTAAATAATTTCAATTTCATCATGTAAATATGTCTTTCATACCCATTTAATTATCCAATAATGAAATAAAGTTTGCTTTATGATGTTAAATCTACTTGTGCACCATTTACTTCGTTAACTGGATACAATATCTCAATAAATTACCTTTAAATAAATTTAGCATTTATAATTCTAGCATTTTAAATAAAACTTATCCTAACTTTAACAAGATAAAATTTAAGGAAAGTAAATAGACCTTTAATAACACAATTTATTATGATTCAACTTCCACAGTCTATTTGATAAAGCAACAATATATTCGAATCCCCTTATGAAATTACATCAAGAATATCAAAGAGGTGAATAAACTGTAATAATGTTTTGCCCAATTTCATAAGGTATTAAAACCTTTATTAATGATTAAAACATAGGGCTTGATATGAAACTAATCTATAAACTTTGGATTTTATGATAAAATAAAGTTTATAAATTAGATTTGCTTATAATATTTATCTTTTAAAATATTTATGAAATTAAATATTCAAAAGAGTAAATGTGATCTCTGGTTTGAAATTTGGATTTCTGAAATAGATAGAACTATATTATAAATCAAATCCAAATTGAATTTTAGAGATATTAATCCTAATTCCTCAACCTTATGAAATTAAGGCGAGGAATAGAATATTCATTTATCCCTTCTTAAATTTATTAATTCGAATATTAATTAATGTAATATCCGAATTATAAATTTAATTATAACTTATCATATAATTTTCCTTTATAAAATTATACTAAGTTATAATAAAAGGTTTTAAACTTTAGAAATTAATTTAGTGTCTTGGACAAATTCCACATATCATATTTCCATCTACAAAATTCTAAAACCAATCAAATGTTCACCAGTATTCACACTATGAAATCAAATGAATTGATGCAATATTCTAAGGTATACAAACTATTAAGAAATTGTAATAAGCACTTTATTAATTCCAAATACAGTCTATGCACAAATCTGGATCCAAAATGCTTAAAATAATTTATAAAATCTTACTATAATTTCCACTGTTATGCAAATGGCTTTCTCCGTTTTCCTCCAACGAATGTGTAGCTTTGCTCCTTTCAAATGTTACTCTCCTTCTCTATATAAAATGTCTGACATTTTCCATGAATCTCAATCATTTATTTATAATTTGAAAAGTTTAGTTATTCCATTTCATCACCGAGAACAAATTTTATAACTATCTTCTTCAACCCTTGCCCTTGTATTACCTGCATAATGAAATAATTGTAGACACAAAAATATGACACCTTCTAAATCACATTTACCACCCCACCATCAAATCCCGCATGATAAAAAATATGCCTAAGTTCTAACTTAGGGGTATAAAATCCTACACATTATCCTATTTTCCTAATTTACTTAATTTGGAAAATCACCCTAGGATACCCTGTCTACCCATTGGACATGTGTCCTGGACACTTCACCCAACATATTTGCCACATATTACCCATTCTTGTCCCTCGGTATTTGCACATGGGACAGATTCCCAACACCCATGCCACATCTCCTCCACCTTGTCTCCTTTGTCCCTTCACATAGGACAGGATCCCATGTTTCACTCCACTTGCAGCCACATCACCTCAGTTAAGTGAGGCACATTGAATGACTCACTGAGACTGCCCCTTCCACCTGGAAGTTCAGATTTGCCACTTGGCAATTCAGGCTTGCCACCTCTCATTTCCCTCCAGAACCCCAAGAGGCCTATAAAGGCACCATCATTCCACCAAGAAAAGGGAGCTGAATTTGCATATCGATAGGCTACCGAAATCATTCTAGACCCAACGAGAAATTGCGAGCATGAGCTTTATTCTAATCGTTGGTTCGAATCCTAAGGTAACCTATTTTTAGCCAAAACCACCCATCCATAGTTTTACAGTTGAAAACATGCATCCATGGTTTCACAACCGTAGGTCTACGATTTCCAGCCCACAATCGCGTTTCAGCAGTTCCACAGTCCCGAGAGCAAACATCAAACAGAGATCAGTAAGTTATTCATTTGTTAGCAAAGGCATTTTTAATAACTATTTATATGTTTTCTGCAAGTATTTCTTCAAGGATTTTTATCTGTACTTGTTTCTAATCATGTATATAGATGATACTAATCCTTATTTGAATTTCATGTGTGCAGGAGGCAGGTATTTGGAGAGCAATTGAACCTGGAGTGGTCCCCTCATTGGATACCAAAGCCCACTCACCACTTGGATTGGAGTGAAAGAATACTGAAGACACCACCGTTCATTGATGCACCAAAGAGGCCTCACTTATTTGGTCCTGTTTATTATTTCACGAAGCAAGCAAGCATTGTAATTTGACCCCTCATACTTTGGGGCAAAATCATTGTAACAGAAAAGGAGGCCAAGGCTCCTGTGTATTTCAAATACAAATTTAATACAAGAGATCATTTCGTTGCAATTGCTTGTTTTCATTATTCTACTTGCAATGTGTTGTCTTACGGGTAACTATACTGATAGCCCCTACAAAACCTTGTGGCAATTGAGACACATAATTAACCTGATTGGGAGGAACTATAGAAGTTGATGCTCTTGTTGGTCGATTTGCCTCATGATGTGGCAAAGATGTCTGATAAATACTAAGGTTTTGGTTATTTTGGGCTAGTGGGTTGTTAACTTTGATTGTACCTGCTTCTAATAAATCTTGGACAATTCCTTTGAAACCATGACAACCTTCAATATCATGTCCTCTTTGTCTATGATAGATGCAAAATAGGTGTTCTTTGTAACCTTTTGTCTTTGGTTTGTTAGGATCTTTAGGTTTCATATTTTGCAAGGTAAAGAGTTTTGCCGCATGCAACTTTTGGAAAACTAATGAATATGGCTTATGTATTGGTGTGTAATTCCTTTTTGGCTTAAAATGACGCTGTTGTCTTTCTATAGGTTGTGTTTGGTTTTGTGTTTGCTTTGGGGGTAAAAACAATACATGTTTTCTTCCACATATTGGAAGGAGAAATGTAATATAATATACTTCTTGGACACCCTTGCATTAGGGAAATGAAGTGTGTGCCTTCAACATTGCATCAATGCTTAAAATATGTACATGAAGGAAAAGTACATTATATACCAGCTGACATAGAACCTTTCAAGTACTGTAACTTAATTTCAAACCCATATGAGGCCTTGCTTCCATCAACACACCTAACTATCCAGCCACTCACCATTAGGACCATTCCACCTAATAACACCTGATCGAAAGAACCCATTCAAGAGGAATTGCCTAGAGTTGACCCAACTTTTACGTCCAAAAGTGTCAGCTCAATTCAGCCTTCGAACACTGCATTTCACTTTCCAATCACACTTAACCATCCTACCAACAAAAGACTAACTCCATCTAGAGCATTTTGAGATCCACAACAACCATTCATATTCACAACACAACACACTCCATCCATCAATAAACCACAATCATCGCAACCCGTAGTCTCACAAATAGATCCACCTATTAGAGAAAGTCCACCACCACCATTAGAACCGCAAATTAACTCAAAAGAACCCTCTTCATCCACCGAGCCATTAGCATTTTAACCTTCCTGAGTTGTAGTACACCTCACCAATCCAGGTATTGGTGAGTACATCATTGAAAGTGTCATGGTTACACCACCTATTGAATCAGTCAAGGATTACGGTCACCCCTGCGACCCACATTTAGCCATAGGTGATATATAAAAAATGGGTTCCCCATAAAATGCAATAAATTTCATATATGGGGGAGTAGATTCTTCATCAGGTCCATCTCCTCCAGAGGAGGACCATGCAAAAGAGTTTAATGAGAACATTGATTTTTTATCTAATCCATCATTTCTAGTGAGATATTTTTAGAGGGTTAATTGGCAAGGATATGGACTTGGATGACATGAACAAGGTCCTCACCGCATAATTGATCCAAAATATAGAGAGCCAAATTATTGCTCAAGTATAGGTTACAGACCTTCCATCGCAAGCTCTTCGCTAAGTCAAGCATTCCAAGAACTGGACATTGAGTGCAAAGAGGGAGAAGGAGAAAGTGACAAAGAGGATGAACCTAATGATAAAAATGATGATATAGATGGTGAATACCAAATCTACAATTTTTACCCTCATGTTTTTGGAACTTTCTTAGAACAAACCTTACAACAAGAACTAGAATAAGAGAATCCAACAGAAATGCCTGACCCTAGGCCAGATTACACACAATTCATTTTGGGACCTCATACAAATGCTAACGACTTCTAGATAAGCGATGACGATTATGAAGATGAGACAAAAATAATATTTCTGAGTCATGAGCATGAAATGCAAGCTAGAAGAATACTACAAGCAGAGGCGCATCATGAAAAACATAATCAAGAGGCAAAAGAACCAAAATAGGAGTTAATACATGTAGAATCTATTCAGAGAAATAACTGGTACCAAAAAAAGTTCCCCATAAATTAAACTCTCTTTTATCTAAGAAAAAAGCATGAAAGTCCTGAACCAAAACCTCCTCCACCACCTTAGCCACTCCTGCAACACCTCTAATCACAAAAATTAGGCCAGTTGCAACCTAGGGAGGATGAGTCATCGCCTCTCAAATCACAGGCACACCATCTCCATCAAGTCAACATGATTTTTTTTGATTTGCTCACTCTACTCCGTAATTCATATGATGAGACCAAGTCGATCCATATCGAAAACAACCTCATTGCCATGGACATGATCTCATCCCCACCATAAATGACCAAATTTATCCTATTCGAAGAATTACTTTGTGTTTCAAATATGTATATTTCATAGCAACCTTCATCTTCAAACCATTCAATTTTTCAAACTGAAATAGAGGGGGAAGCCCCTGAAACATTTGAAGATGTGGCGGATGACATCCATCTCATACCAACTCCACATCAACTAGAAGAAGGTTCTCACATGCTCATTGAAGAGTCTATAGACGTGAACCGTAGTCAAGACGTGGATAGTCCCCAAATTGTCAAAATCATAAAAGAATTATCCGTAGAAGAGAAAGAACGCATAATAAGCATACTACTTAAAAAAAATAAGTGTTCCTGTGGTCATATAAAGATATGCCCGATTTATATCCAGACCTGGTAGTCCACAACCTTGCTCTAGCACATGATGAAAAGCCATTCAAGCAAAAGCTTAGGAAATTCCATCCAATAGTCACATTAATTGTAAAAGAAGAGCTACAAAAGTTATTGGATGTACACTTCATAGTACCAATTGATTATCCATAATGACTCTCAAATATGGTACCCATTCGCAAACCGAACGGGGGATACACGTATGCACTTATTTTTGAGACTTAAACAAAACGTGTCCCAAAGATGATTTTCCTTTACCCAATATCGATCAACTAGTAGACTCCTACGCTGGTCATTAAGTGCTTTTCTTAATGGACGGTTTCTCGAAGTACAACCAAATTCGAATTAATCCTGAAATACAACACAAGACAACATTTACAACATCCTATAGGACATTCTGTTACAGAGTGATGCATTTTGGACTTAAAAATGTAGGAGCTACATACCAACAAGCTATGACATACATATTTCATGATTATATGCATAAGATCATCGAGGATTGTGTAGATGACTTGATTGCTAAATCTAAAACACATCTTGGGCACATCGATGTACTAGAAAAAGCGTTCGATCGATTGATAGAACACAAAGTAAGGTTAAATCCTAAGAAGTGTGTATTCGGAGTCACATCAAAAAAACTTCTAAGATTCATTGTCTCCAAGCGAGGCATTGAAGTGGATCCAGGTAAAGTAAAATCCATATTAGAAATACCACCTCCCAAGATATTTAAAGAGTTGCATAGTTTACAAGGAAAGATCAAATCTATCCGACGGTTCATCGCACAACTCTCAGATAAATGCAGGCCTTTCAATTGCCTGTTACAAAAGGGGGTAACATTTTCATGGATAACTAAATGTCAAGAGGTATTTGATGACATAAAGAAATATCTGGCATCACCACCAGTGCTTATGCCACCTTGAACATAAGTCCCTTTTTACCTATACATTTCTGCAACAAATTTTGCACTAGGTACAATGCTTGCACAAAAGAACGAAAATCATAAAGAGCAAGCAATTTACTATATTGGCCGAACATTGGTAAGTTATGAAACAAGATATGCTTATGTCAAAAAGTTGTGCTTAGGAGTGGTTTTTGCCACTAAGAAACTTAGACATTATATGTTAAGCAATACTACCTATGTCATAGCTAGAGAAAATTCTTTGTGATATATGATGACTCGCACATACAACACTCGTACTGCTAAATGGATAATGCTTTTAACCGAATTTGATCTTAAATTTGTAAGTCAAAAATCCATAAAAGGTTAGGTGATAGCTAATCAACTAGCTGAAGCTCCATTAAATAATGATAAACCACTAATAATTGAGCTTCTAGATGATTCAGTATTCTCTGTCATAGAACAAGAAAAAATAGTTTATCTTGAAGAAGAAGCATACATGACAATGTTCTTTGATGGATCTAAATGCGACAACGTACAAGGTACTAGAGTAGTGTTTTATACACCTGAAGGAATGCCAATTTCTTTATCGTTCAAACTCGACTTCACATGCACTAATAATAATGCAGAGTACGAAGCATTAATCTTAGATCTTCAATCAGCTATAGCAATGGGCATAAAGAGACTAAGAATTTTTGGTGATTCTCAACTAGTTGTCTACCAAGTAAAAGGAGAATACCAATGTAAAGAGCTAGTCCTAAAGCAATACCATGAAGTAGCAACAAAGTTGCTATAAAATTTTGACTAGTACGAAATCAGTAACTTACCCCGTTCGACAAATAGATTTATGGATGCAATGGCTTCTCTAGGATCTCTCATTCCTAAGAATGAACATGGAGAAGTACAACCGCTAATCATAACAACAGTGTCAAAACAATCAAATCGAAAAGTAGAACTTACAGGTGAGAAGAATGTTTGTCTGATACATGCCGAACCTTACAACTCTTATCTTTATGAGATAAGAAACTTTCTCAAGTCTAGAATACTCCCAATTGAAATGACAGGAACTATAAAAAGAACGTTCAGACAAAAATCAAGTCATTTTACTCTACTAGGGGATGTGTTATATAAACGTGGTTAGATGGAATATTATTACGATGTTTAGATTCGGTTGAAGCAGAACAAGCCATAACATAAGCCCATGATGGAACTTGTGGTGGCCACTTTAGTGGAATGGCTATTGTAAAGAGAATACTGTGCATGGGATACTATTGGACGACAATGGAAAATGACTATTGCAAATATGTCAAAAAGTGCCAAAAGTGCCAACATCATGCAAATTTGACTCATGTACCATCACACGCTTTACAACCCATTCAAAGTATTTGGCCATTTTCACAATGGGGCCTCGATTTGATTGGAAAAATATCACCTGCTTTATCAGGACAACATAAATTCATCATAACTGCTACAAAATACTTCACAAAATGGGTGGAAGCAATTTCAATGACCACTACGATTGGACCTCGAATAGCGGAGTTCATACTTCAGCATATTATTTGTCATTTTGGAATACTCTCAAAAATAATTTTTGATAATGGGAAGTCATTTAAGAATAAGTATGTTAGAGCATTGTGCAACAAATTCAAAATTCAACATAGTTTCTCAACATCTTATTACCCACAAGCAAACGGGCAAGCTGAAGCAACCGACAAAAAAATGGTATCCATTCTCAAGAAACTGGTCAAAGAAAATCATCGAGATTGGCATACTCAACTTCCTCTAGCACTATGGTCTTACAAAATAAGCATCAACAATGCCAACAGGAGCAACACCATTTTCATTGGTTTATGGTGTTGAAGCTATATTACCTTTCGAAATTGAGATACCCTCCTTGAGAATCAAATTACAAGAATTCATGGATGATGACATTGCTAGACAAGCACGTCTTGACCAATTGACACTTATTGATGAAAAACACATCAACTCTTTAGAGCATCTACGAGTATATCAAGACATAATCAAACGTTCTTACAACACAAAAGTCCATCCTTATGAATTTCAAGTAGGGGACCTAGTGCTAAAATAAAATCAACAGAATACCAATGCATTGCCACACTCGAGAGATAAATTTATGACTAATTGGTTAGGCCCATATATTGTAAAGTAAAAATTGGGACCAAGAATTTATTGACTAGCCAACTTAGAAGGAAAATTGGAGTCAGAGCCACTAAACATAATACACCTAAAGGCATTTTATGCATAAATTGACTTAATATATATGTATATATATACATGGCTTAAAAAAAAAGAAAAAAAGAGAGACAAATAAATTGCACACATTTCAACATAGCATACATTTTAAAATTGTATATACAAAAATCTTTACTTGCATTTCACATATTGCATGAAAATATTCAAACACAAAAATTCAAATTTGCATTGAATAGGCATATCATAAGTATATAGTAGCATTAAAAAATAAAAAATAATATAAACATGCACTTGCATCCATCCCATCCCATGTTCAGTGATCTTTTGCAGCAATGATGATATGGCAAAACAAAAACTAGTTCTAAGAATTAGGGCTACACAACTCACGCATTCAAAAAATTACATTACACCCAAAAATGTTTATCCTATGTTATACAATCCAATATTTTTGGCCACTTAACCAATACTAGCGTCTCTTCAAGGTTTGGTAGAAAGATAGCTTGATTTCTAGAAGGTAGAGTATTGCATTGATTATGCCTTGTGTACATCAGATCCCAAACACAATTAAACATTAATAAATCCAATCTTTGCACAAAGAGAGATGAAATACATGAAGTGGTCTAGGTTACTTTGAGAAAAAATATCATCCTGCTCATCCCCTTGTGCGAATGGTTCAAGAATGCTGAGAGTTGGAAAAAAGAGAAGCATCTTCCCTACCCAATTCCTCAAAATAAATAGTGGTTTTCACCACTATCAAAAATCCTAAATTCTCAAAAAGTTGCCAACATAAAAAAAAAACTTGCAAAAGTCAAATAAAAAACCTCAAAGTACACACATCAAAAACACAAGAAAAAGTGAGCCCCATCACTCTAAATTCAAATCCCTTGCTAAAAAAAAAAAAAAAAAAAAAGGGGAAAAACTAAAAAATAAACAGTGATTTTTATCACTATATAAGAGAGCAAGTATACCAATAAATTAAAGAAAAGAAGGGAGTCAAACTTGAATCCTTGGAACTCTCAGCATTTGGAAAACCATTAGGTGATCCTCATTATAGGTTGGGTGGATAGCCTACTTGTCAAATTGCGGTAGCCTCCCGCATGACAATATGTCTGTCACGTTAGCTTTTGCGTGTGTATAGACCAATATTTGCATGTGGATGAGCTAGCTCTTGTAACCTATATTGCCTAGTGGTCTAGTCCTACTAAGTACAAAATCCAGGATCGTGACATCCATAGAGTGATCCTTATTCTAGTTTTTGTGGATAGCCCATCTGGAAATGGTGGTATATTTATGCATTTCACAAGAATGAACTCACTTGCACACACAGGGATATGATGTACCTTGGTAGTCTAGCAAAATTCATACCTTGTCAAAAAGTCTCGAAAAGTCATATACAAACATTGAATAGGACAAATAGAGTGTTTGAGTCTATGAAAATATATTTGAGATATTTAATCTCCCACATATATCATTTCATAATCTCATCTACATTCATAAAAACCAACCATTCCAATATACATCCAGTATCATAGAAAAGTACATAATGTCACAAAGTTGGATACCCCCAATTGCAACATTGAACAAGTGATGGTCAAAAAATCTGAGCTATAAAATATTACATGAACATCATGCATACCATCATATAGTTACATAAAAAAATATTTAAACTACATATTCATATTAGAGTGCATTCATATTATAAAAAGAACATTAACATATTTAGATTGCATCAAATAAATAATAACAAAGCATCAACAAAAAACATGCATATAAACATTAACACATGAAATAACCAAAATAAAAGGCCATATATATATATATCTATCTATCTATATATATATATATATATAAATATGAAGGTCACAAAGTATAAAATGCCCGAAGGTTGTATACATCAGAGCACCAAGTCTCATAGAAAAAATGGATATACCACAAAAACAAAAATAAACAAAAAAACTACAACTAACTAGCACCACCAAGGTCCCTCCGAGGACCATACACAATAGAAGCCCTGTGAGAGCTCAATGATTGATGAGTCCTATGACTCATCTCAGTACCTTGGGTAGCAATAGAAACTAAGGATGAAGGAGGATCAGGTAGAGGAATCTGTCGCTCATGTAAAATATTCTCCAACATCTTAATATAAATAGCCTACTTGCGCAGGCTTCTCAAATCAGAACCCTGTCGGGCTACATGCTAAGAAATCTCTGATCGAAGAGCAGCAATAGTAGCTACAATGTCACCTCCACCTGACCTTGACTGTAACCAGGTGAGCTGTCCCTCTAACCAAGTCACCTCACCTCCAAGTCTAGTAATCTTAGCATCCTTGGTGTCAAGGGCGTCACTGCTAGGTCCATCTCATAAACTATCAACCTCAACTTAAAGGTGATTCACCTCACCCTGATACCAGGACAACTCACCCTTTAGGTGAGTCACCTCTAAATCTAAGCTATCATGCTCCCCCTATAGCAAATTCTAGTCCTCCCAATCCGTTGAGGAGGGCCATCCCCTTCTCCATCCCCCTCACTGCCAACATCCTCTGGCTGCTGCACATCAAAAACTACCTTAGCCTTCGAAGTGCTACCTCGTCGGTGCTTCATAGACCAAGGCACCCATCCTCCCAAATTTTCCTCATCACCACTCCCCTCATCATAAAAAATGGCACTCGATGTCCAAAGAGACTAAGTGGCTAACCACGCATCATACTCGAGAGTTGTATCCACATCATCTAAATCAACAACTTCTAGGTAACAGACATCACCTAGGCTATCAAATCACTAAAATTTAGGAGCAACAGGTAACCCCTGCTCATCACCTTGCCACCTATAGGTCACAGGTGCATCAGGCACACCCTATACCAAACCAAACTGATGTTGCACCTGAGAAAACTAAATACACTCCATATCCCTAAGATGGGCACCAACAACCTATCAACATCGCTTGATGCGACAAAGCTCTGCCACATCCGTCACCCAATCCAAGCCCCTCCAAGACTGCAAACTCATAAAATCTCTAGTAAGTGAGCTAAGGATATCTCTGTACTCTGATGCCCCCATCGCTGAACGACTGAGCTCCTCACTAAGCAACCACCTGAAAGCTCGAGGAGAAGTGGCATCATAGGTGCAAGGAAGACCAACCGACCGTCCAATAATGATGTGCTCCCAAGACCATACTTGGAGCACCAAACTACAACCTAGACCCTTTCGCCCCCACCTCTTCACCTCATATAACTCATTATAAATCTAGAAAAGAAGAGCGGGAGCCCATGCCAACCGTCAAGGATTAGATATGATATCAAGAACAATAGGAACCTGGTTCCATGGGATCCTCGATTCCATGGAATTGGGCAACAACATGTTGCTCAATATGTACATCAAAAAGGTTGGAAAAGCTCCCAAACTGCTAGCTATAAAGAGATCAAGATATGCAATGCCACCCCTACTGTAATCTACATCCCAAAGCTTGCTAAAGATAGGGAATAAAGTCTCCTTCTTATCGAGGCCAATGCGGACAATAGGACTCTCAATAGGAACACAGAGAATTCGGTAAATATCCTCCAAGGTAATAGTTAACTCCCCCGTAGGAAGCTAAAAAGTACCCTTGTCAGGATCCCAATGCTCAACAAGCATCGAAAGAAGATCCTCGTCAGCTCAGATGGTGCCAAGCCACCCGTAACCATCAAGACCAATGGTATTAAAGAAAGTCCAGTCATCATCAGTAAGAGCCTTGCGCACTTTGTGAATAGTGCGAGGCCACCTATGTCGGGCATCAAGAAGCTTAACCTAAAAAGAAGCAAACATGAAAAATATTAGAATGATCTAAACAAAAATTAGCAACAAATATAAAAAAAATAAAAAATTTCACCTACCCCTAGGTGAACGTAAATAAACAGACAAAAACAAAAACAAACAAACAAAAAAACAAAATAAAACAAATTTTTTTTTTTACCCACCCCTAGGTGAACGAAAATAAATAGACAAAATAAAAACATACAAAAAAAACAAAATAAAACAACAAAAAATTTTCACCTACCCCTAGGTGAACGAAAAAAAACAAAAAAAAACAAAAACATACAAACAAAAAACAAAA
Source organism: Wollemia nobilis (assembly GCA_028583015.1). Classification (NCBI taxonomy): domain Eukaryota; kingdom Viridiplantae; phylum Streptophyta; class Pinopsida; order Araucariales; family Araucariaceae; genus Wollemia; species Wollemia nobilis. The sequence continues at coordinate 4,253,081 of JAQPPZ010016361.1, forward strand.
TAAAACAACAATTTTTTTTTCACCTACCCCTAGGTGAACGAAAATAAACAGACAAAACAAAAACAAATAAAAAACAAAATAAAACAACAAAATAATTTTACCTACCCCTAGATGAACGAAAATAATCAGACAAAACAAATACATACAAAAAAAACAAAATAAAACAATTTTTTTTTTCACCTACCCCTAGGTGAACGAAGATAAACAAATAAAAACAAAAACATACAAAAAACAAAATAAAAAAACAAAAAATCTTTTTCACCTACCCCAGGTGAACAAAAAAAAACAGACAAAAAAAATAAAAATAAAACAAAACAAAACACAAATGACAAAAAAAAAGAAAAAAAAAGATTCATTAGCTTCCCCACTTAATTAAAAACAAAACAAGCAAAAACAAAAACAAACAAATAAACAAGAAGTAAAAGAAAACAACATCTAAAGGGCAAGACCACCTACCTTAGCATAGCGGACGACAGCTTTCGCTCCAACCGAGACACCAACACCAACACCAAAACCACTACCGCTTCCCTCACCAACCTCCATCTGACTCATTTCTCTAAATTTGCAAAATCACAAATGGAAGAATGGCAATGAAAATGACATCAACCCTTTAAATAACCGCTTTTAGTGGTGAAGAATGCACACACACATTTTTTGCAAAGCGTGCAAATGTAGATCCACGGTTTGCGATGAAAAAAACCGCACACCCACAGTTTACGACATAAAAAATGAAAACCCGCGGGTAGCGCCCTAAATCGTAACTCAACGGTTCCTAAAAATGTAAATCGCGACAACGCAGTTAAACAAAATAATAATAATAAAAACATCTCTTTGAAAGCGCAAATGAAGGCCTTACAACTAAAAATGACAATAGCCAAACAAAACGACCCAAGGTTAAAATTGACTCCCGTTTTGGAAGGTTACAAAACACGGTAATGATAAATAAATTTGCACTAAGAAATTGTTAACAGTCACTGGACAGACAACGAATATGATTGGTTCCTTCAAATCACAAACATGCATGCCAATCAAATCAAACGGTAATTTTAATCGATGGCAGGAGAAAGAACGGGAGCAAGAGCAGGTGCAGGTGCAGGAGCAGGAGCAGGTGCAGATGCAGGGCTGGGGATAGGGTTAGTGCTCGGTGCAGGATCCCAGTCGAGATCGGGGTCAGGCACATCGAGGCCTAGTCCCAGGCTCGTAGGACCCTCGATGGGCCCAGAGGATGGGTCTGTGGTCGATCCGTTTGGGGTCAGGGTGTCCTGGGCCCTGGCCCATAGGGCCTCGATGCGAGCGCTGGGTCGAGGAATCAGTCCCCGGCTCCTGAGCGGGGCTTTGTCCCGGGTGGGTCTAAACCCTCCTTCCAGTAGATCTTGGCGGGCACCAGGGCCCCTCCTTGGGCCCCGGGGCTAGGTCTGTCCCTCGAGGGCACGCACATCTCTATCCAGGAGGAGGTCTTTTCCTCCTTAGTCGTGGGTTCTTCTGCCTCCTTGGTAGGGAAATTTCTGGGAGGTCGTCCAGACATGGAAACCATTCGCAGGTGGGCAGCTACTAAATGGAAGGTGTCCGGGCACATCCAGCTGGTTGCCCTAACCAAGGGTTTCTTCATCATTAAATTAAACAACAGCGAAGACGCCAAAAAGATCCTATCGGGCGGGCCCTGGTTTCTGGGGCGCAAGAGCCTCTTCCTCAGGAGGTATGGAGCTGACTTCCACCCCAGCACCCAAAGCATCAACTTCACCCCGGTTTGGGTTCGCCTCCCAGACCTTCCCTTCCATATGTGGCACGAAGATGTCCTCAGGCTCATTGCCCAGTCGGTTGGGGAACTGGTGGCCTTTGACCCTGCTACAAAGGCAGGATCCCGAATGGTGCATGCCCGGTTTTGCATCAATGCCAATCTTGAATCCGTGCTCCCCTCCTCGGTAACTATCTCCTCTGGGTCCTACTTCTGGAGTCAGGCCCTGATCTATGAAAACAAACCCGCCTTCTGTCCCACCTGCAGCACTCAGGGCCACCTCTCTCACCAATGCCCGATTTCCAGAAAGGCGAAAGGCCCTCCGCCCAAACCCCCTTCCCATTCAGGCCGGGCCCCACCTCGCGGGCCCCCCCGCGATGGCCCCAGATCCCAAGCCTGGGCCACCAAGGGCCACCCCCCCGGCCCCAAAGGATTCTCCCTTGGGCCTCGGTCTGGAGAGCGCCCTCTCCCAGGCTTCCCTGCCTGTTGCTCCCTCCCCTAGGTCGCCTTCCGCGGTCCTTACCCCCGGCTCTTCCGCCCAGCCCATTTTGAACCCCCCTTCGTAGGGCCCTGCTTGCGTAAGCGAGCAGGCCAGGCCTTCCCCCCGTAGGCCTCCTTGGTCGAGGGCCCCTCCTCCCCCCCTTCCTCGCTCCTCCCCTGCCCCCTTCCTGGCCCCCTCGACGTTCCCTGCTGGGCTTCCCCTCTTGGAGTGCGGATCTGAGATGTCCGATCAGGAGATCGAAGCCAGTTCTTCGTCTGGTCCCGACGAAGTCAGCCCTAAGATGACCCGAAGCAGGTCTTTTGCCATAGATTTTGGTAGCAAACTCAAGAGAGGGCGACCCACCCTGGGCGATCAGCGGACCAGGATAACCGAAGACGACATAGCCAATGGCTCTCAGGCTACTCTGTCGGACGTGGGGGCAGGTTTCTCCAAGACTGACGCCAACCGATCCAAACCCCCCGCTCACTCCGGGAAGGGGGGCAAGCGACCCCTCAAGGGTGTCAAATGAAGCTCATCTCCTGGAATATCAGGGGCCTCAATGGGGCTCCCAAGAAAAGGATCCTCGACCAGCTCTACAGGGATCACCGTCCGTCCTTCCTCCTCCTCCAGGAGACCAAAATAGATGAGGCTGCTGCCCGACGAGTAGCCCAAGCTTCCTGGCGCAATTGCGAGTCCCTGTCTACCCCCACGGTCGGCTCTGTCGGGGGTCTACTGTGCATGTGGGACCCTCGGTGCTTTGAAGGAAGACTCATATCTTCGTCCCCTAGAATCATCAACATGCTAGTTCATTGTATTAAGTCAAACCGATCGTGGATCCTATCCAACGTCTACGCTCCCAACAGTCCCGTCGAGAAGGCGGCCCTATGGAAGGAGATTAGCTGGATGCGAGAAGCCTTCGCCCCCCTGCCCTGGATCTTGGCCGGGGACTTCAACAGCCCCCTGTTTCCCTCTGATAAGAGCGGGGGCTCAGCGGCTCAGGGCAAGAGTATGGAGGACTTTAGTGCCTTCACTGCCCTCAACGAGCTCATGGATGTCAGTCTAAAAGGTGCCAGGTTCACATGGACCAACAGAAGGGCGGGAGCAAATCATATTCAAGTCAGACTAGACAGAGTTCTCTTGTCCAAGGAAGCCCTGCCTATGTTCGCTGACGCCACCCTGCTGGCCCTTCCCAAAATTGGGTCTGATCATAGCCCCCTCCTCCTTGAAACCGATCACAGGCCCTCCCCTAGGAGGCCGTTCCGATTCGAGTCCATGTGGCTGCATCACCCGAATTTCTGGGCCCAGGTTGGGCGTTGGTGGGCTCCCCCGGTCCCTGGATGCCCTGCTGAACAAATCTACCATAAGCTTAGGCGCCTCAAGGATCAACTCAAGGCCTGGAACAAGGAGGTGTTCGACAACATCTTTGAAAACAAAGCTGTTCTCCAAGAAAAACTCGAAGCCCTTGAGGCTAGATTTCAAGCTGGCTCCCAAGACCCGGGGCTCAGGGATGAGGAGCGCCTTGTTCTCAGCGAGTATCATAACATCCTGGCCCGGGAGGAAATATTTTGGAGATAGAAGTCGAGAGCTCTGTGGCTCCGAGATGGCGATGCTAATACCAAGTTCTTCCATGCGTCGACCCTCAAGAACAGGGGCTCCAACAGAATTGTTGAGTTGGTGGGCAGCGATGGTGGTATCATTAAGGAAGAAGAGGACATCCGGGCTGAAACCACTCGCTTCTTCCAAGAGCTCCTGGGTGACAACCCTCCCATGTCCCTAGGCACGACTGACTCCCTTCTGGAGCACATCCCTTCTTTGGTTTCTCCCTCGACAAATCAGATGTTGTCACAACCTCTGTCTGACTCCGAAATCCATGCAACCACCTTCTCCATGAAGGCCGAGGTGGCCCCGGGCCCGGATGGTTTCCCCCCCATTTCTTCCAATCGTTCTGGGACCTGGTCGGGGCGGAGGTGTGCGCTGCCATCCGGGACCTATAGGCAGCCCGATCCATCCCCAGAGGTATCAACTCCACCTTCATAGCTCTTATTCCCAAGTCCCAGGCAGCCCGGTCCCTCTCGGACTTTTGCCCCATTAGCCTGTGCAATGTCCTGTACAAAATCCTCACCAAATCCATGGCTTCCCGTCTTAAGGACATCCTCCCCCTGATCATTGCCCCTTGCCAGGGTAGTTTGGTCAAGGGCAGATTGATCACTGACGGGGTCATTATCATGCACGAGGCCATTCACTCAGCTGTCCTATCCAAAAAGGCCTCCTTTCTGCTCAAGTTGGATATGAACAAGGCCTTTGATAGGGTCAACTGGGCCTTCCTGTCCAAGGTCCTCCTCAAGTTCGGATTTCACCCCTCTTGGGTCAGGCTCATCAGCAACTGCGTGTCTTCCCCGTGGTTCTCCATCCTCGTCAACGGGTCCCCTGTCAGATTTTTCCCTAGCTCTAGAGGCCTTCGCCAAGGTGACCCCCTGTCCCCGATCCTCTTCATCATCCTAGCTGAGGCCCTGGGGCGGACCATCTCGGGCGCTGTGTCTCATGGTCTCATTTTAGGCATCAGGCCTGCGCCGGGCCTGCCCCTTGTTTCTCACCAGCAGTTTGTGGATGACACCATCCTGGCCACTTCTGCCTCAATCCCCCAAGCCAAAATCCTCAAGCATATTTTGACCCTGTTCGAGGAGGCGGCCGACTAGAAAATCAATCTCCGAAAGAGCACAATTTTCTTCATTCACACCCCCTAGCTAGACAGATTAGGATTGGGCAGATTTTGGGCTGCTCCCCTGGCTCCCTCCCCTCCTCGTACCTCGGGCTCCCCTTATTCATAGGTGCGTCTTCCAGGGCCCTGTGGGGTGGGGTGATTGAGCGGATTAAGAGGAAGCTGGCCCCCTGGAAAGGCCACCTCCTTTCATAGGCTGGCAGAGCCACCCTCCTAACGGCAGTCTTGCAAAGCATCCCGATATACTTCATGTCGGTCTTCAAAATCCCGGCCTCCGTTGCAGTTCACATCGAACAAATTCAAAAATGCTTCCTCTGGTCGGGAAGTGAAGATAAAAAGAGGATTCCCCTGGTATCCTGGTCCCTGGTCTGCCGCCCCAAAGCTGAGGGAGGGATCGGGCTCAGGAGGGTGGTACCCATGAACAGAGCCCTCATGGCCAAGCATGCCTGGAAGGTTCACACCGATACCCCTGATGAGTGGGTCAGCATTGTGCGTAGGAAATACTATCATAGCCATCCCTTCCTCAGCGAGTCTCAGCCCCGTGATGGATCCACCTTTTGGAAGTCCCTGATTTCTACCAAAGACATAATCCGGAAAGGAAGCAGATGGATCCTCGGAGACGATGCCAAGATTGATTTCTGGGACGATAGATGGATTCAAGATGAGGCCCTGTCGGCTGACAGAGAGCTTCTCATTCTCAAGGTAGGCCTGGAAGATAGAGGCCCCAAGGTTGCGGGCTATCTCTCCCAGAGCTCGGGAGGCGCATCCTGGGTGCCCATCCTGGACCCCAGGCACCCGCTCCAAGCTGCTAGACTCTAGGGCCTCCTCACGGTGACTGTCATCCCGTCCGTTGGAGGTGACGATAGATGTGTTTGGCACGGTACCCCCAGCGGAGCCTTCTCCGTCAAGTCTGCTTACAACCTCTAGAGAGACCCCGACAAGGCTCCCTTCCCAGCCCGGCAGGTGTGGGCCAAGAAGCTGATCCCCAAAATCAGCCACTTCATTTGGGCGGCCGTCCAAAACAAGATTTTGACGATCAAAAATCTCATCAAGAGGGGCTTCCAGATCCCGAATAGATGTTACCTTTGCTGTGATGCCTGGGAATCCACCAACCACCTCCTTGTCAACTATTCCTTCTCAGCTGAAGTCCTGGGCCTCATCCTTTCCCAATTCTCCATCTAGTGGGTGGGCCCCAGATCCATCTCTGACCTCCTGCTGTAGTGGCCCAACCCCTTTGCCCATCCCTTCACCCACTTTCTCTAGAATTTGTGCCTCCCCCATATGCTCTGGTAGCTCTGGCTCGAGCGCAACAGTAGAGCCTTTTCCTCCCCGGCCCATTCCCCCCTATGGATTGCGACCAAGGTCATGACCTTTGCCCTTGAAAACTCCCGATCCATCCCCCTGACCGAGGCACCCCGACGGCCGGGCGAAGTCGCCCTCCTTTCCTCTCTCGACATCCAGCTCCCCCCGGTCCCCCACCCGCCCCATCTCGTCGTTCCCTGACCAGATGGATTGCCCCCCCGGTTGGGTTAAGCTCAACTTCGACGATGCGTCCAAAGGCAATCTCGGGCCCTCTAGGGCGGGCGGGGTTATCCACGATTGCCACGGGGCCCTGGTCATGGCGTTCGCTGCTCCTCTTGGCCTCCAGACCAACAACTTTGCTGAAGCAGCTGCTCTGCTAAGTGGTCTGAACGTCCTCAGGGGGGCTCCTTCTCAAGTCATCATTGAGGGCGACTCCCAAGTCATCATCAATGCTGCCCGCAGCCCGGGTAACTGCTCCTGGCGCATTCACAACTTCATCCGGGAAGCCCTCTCTGTTCTCCAGGGATTCCTCGACTATTGCTTCCAGCACATGTATAGGGAAGGCAACAGGGCGACCGACTTCATGGCGAACCAAGCCATTCCTGCTGACGCCTTCACCACCTGGACCATGGACTTTCCCGAAGCTCTGGTTCTCATTGCCTCGAAAGATCAGGTGAGCGATGTGGAGGACCCCGGTGTCTAACCTGCCCCGTGTCGGGGCCCCGTATTTCCTCTGGCGAGGTCTCTAGAAGACCGATGTCTTCTTTCCCTGTGGTGCCTCGCCGCCCAACCCAGGCCTGTCTCCTACCCGTCGACTTGCTTCCCAGATCTCCCATGCAGTGGTAGGCCGAGCTCAGGCACAAGCTAGGTGACGGCCTCGGCAGGGAGTAGCTCGACCGACATGGGGCCCCGTCTGGTCAGGGGTGACAGCTGGGCCCAGTTGTTCCGGGCGTCCATCTTCTGCGATCTGTCAGGGGCGGTTTTTCATTTTGGCGGCTTTTAGGTTTGGTTTTGTCGGCGTTTAGCTATTTTTTGTAGGGCCCGGGGCCAGGGCCCCGGGTCTCGGCTTGCTGCCTCGGGCGCAGCCCCGCTTTTTGGTTTGATCGTCTAGTCTTGGCTGATGATGTAACTAAGGTTTTGGGATCCTGTTAAAAAACCCGCTGTAAATATTCTGTTACCTATCAAAAAAAAATCAAACAGTAATTTTGAATGAATAAAGTACACCCAAAGCTCGGGGTAGCTCATTTGCATAAACAATAAGAAACAATAATAAAATACCTTTCATCAATTGGTTCTTGGGCTTCACTATTTACCCATTTACCAATTGAGGGGGTAAAACAAAAAAAAATAAAAAAAGAAGAAGAAATGAGTCCATCCATCCAATAAAGTTAGATGTCATTAGTTTTTTCATTGCATTGTGTTGTACACAATGCAGTACAAAAAGTGCCAACTATAGAAACCAAAATACGACACCTTCTAAATCACATTACCACCCACCATCAAATCCTACATGATAAAAAGATAGGCCTAAGTTCTAACTTAGGGGTATAAAATCCTACAAATTATCCTATTTTCCCAATTTACTTAATTTGGAAAATCACCCTAGGATACCCTGTCTACCCATTGGACATGTGTCCTGGACACTTCACCCAACATCTTTGCCACATCTTACCCATTCTTGTCCCCTGGTATTTGCACATGGGACAGATTCCCAACACCCATGCCACATCTCCTCCACCTTGTCTCCTTTGTCCCTTCACATAGGACATGATCCCATGTTTCACTCCACTTGCAGCCACATCACCTCAGTTAAGTGAGGCACACTGAATGACTCACTGTAACTGCCCCTTCCACCTAGCAGTTTAGATTTACCACTTCACAAGTCAGGGTTACCACCTCTGATTTCCCCCCAGAATCCCAAGAGGCCTATAAAGGCACCATAATTCCACAAAGAAAAGGGAGATGAATTTGCATACCGATAGGCTACCGAAATCATTCTAGACCCAACGAGAAATTATGAGCATGAGCTTTATTATGACCATTGGTTTGAATCCCGAGGCAACCTGTTTTCAGCCAAAATTTCCTGTTTGCAGTTTCACAATAAAAAATGCATGTCCATAGTTTCACAACCATAGGTCCATGGTTTCCAGCCCACAATCGCATTTCAACGGTTCCAAAGTCCCGAGAGCAAACATCAAACAGAGATCAGTAAGTTATTCATTTGTTAGCAAGGTATTTTTAATTACTATTTATATGTTTTCTGCAAGTATTTCTTCAAGTGTTTTTATCTGTACTTGTTTCTAATCATGTATACAGGTGCTACTAATCCTTGTTTGAATTTCATGTGTGCAGGAGGCAGGTATTTGGAGAGCAATTGAAGCTGGAGTGGTCCCCTCATTGGATACCAAAGCCCACTCACCACTTGGATTGGAGTGAAAGAATACTGAAGACACCATCGTTCATTGATGCACCAAAGAGGCCTCACTTCTTTGGTCCTGTTTATTATTTCATGAAGCAAGCAAGCATTGTAATTTGACCCCTCATACTTTGGGGCAAAATCATTGTAACAGAAAAGGAGGCCAAGGCTCCTATGTATTTCAAATACAAATTTAATACAAGAGATCATTTCGTTGCAATTTCTTGTTTTCATTATTCTACTTGCAAGGTGTTGTTTTATTTTGGGTACAATAATAATCATAATATTAAAACAAAACCAAACTTTACTTTCCCATAACTTTCTTTTTTTTCCAAAATTATTTTGAAGTTCTCATATTGCTAAATTAACTTGCTATTTTTTAGGTGAAATAGGCATTTGAAATCTTGCAAGTTTGGTATCATTAGAAAGAGAAAATCCATATATTTTTACCAAGCTTTGAATGAGATCAAACAGAGTTGCCTACCTCAAGATATGTCCATTTCAATTTTGCATTAATTTTAGGGCTAACCCTAAAATAAAATTTAATTATTTGAATGAAAATTAATCATTTAAACCTTTGAAAACGATTTTAATAAAATTATTTGATTTGAAATAATGCAATTAATATGCAAATAATAAAAATATTCAGTTTGAAGCATTGCAATTACATTCAAACCTTCAAAATGCAAATATGTCAGCAATTCCAAAGTGAAAGCAAATTTTCAAAGACCTTGATGCGAGCAAAATTGGACAAACAAAAATTCCCTGAAATCACAAAATTTAAGGTGGGTCCCCAATTTTGGGGTCGTTGTGAAGGAGTCACAAAAAATGATGACTTTGCTGGTAAATATCCCTGAACATTTCAGACTCAAAAACCAAACTTTGAAAACACACAAAACCCAAATATTAGAATCACAAGCATCAGTAAGTATCCAGAGAATGAGAATAGACTAATTTGACATGAACCACCAAAATCATTCAACATCATCTCAGTGTGTGCGAAGTGATTCATTACTTATTACCTGAAATCATTCAATATTCCATCGTCAGTTCCACATTTCAGGCTATGAATAATTCCTCTTTGAAGATAAAACCTACACCTGATTCTCTTCAGATCTTGCTCTACTGCCAGCCGAGCGTCTATAGCTTCGATAGAGATTATCTGAATACCCAAATATTAGGTGGACGTTGTGTTTCCTTTATTCTAAACATTGCTTCACTTCCAACTAAGTGTTTATAGCTCCGGTGAAGATTATTTAGTTCTGGATAATAGATTTATCTTTATCGCTCTTTTCATGATATTTTTCTCTAGACATTGCTTCACTACCAGCCGAGCGTCTATAGCTTCGATGAAGATTATCTATTTTTAGTAATATATTTGACTCTATTTCCAACTCTTTTTTTTATCTCTCATTTTTTATCTCTTTTTTTTGTCTCACATTTATCCTGTAGAATGGTACTTTGCAACAAATTGACCTGCCACCCGGGTTAGAGATGAGGTAATATTTGAAAGAGTATATAAGATATTTCTCCTTAATTTGCAAAACCAACAACTTCACACATATAAATTTCAAACAATATTCTTTAATGTGTTTTGTGATACTCGTGGAGCTTTTGCAATACAATTCCAGTGTTTCATATTTGCCTTATCTTAGTTCACATTCATGAGGACATAAACCAATTTATCATTTTCCCTTTTCTCCAGATTTCACAAGTTTTCAAAATAAGTAGCTCAATCTTATGCGGTCTAGGATCAAAACCAAAGAGAGCCATCAAATGACAAGTGTCTCAATAACAACTACCTTAATATTTGAAAACCCCTTTGAAATTATACCAACTTGAATGACATGAAGCTCCCAAAATATGGCAAATCCAACTTATTACTGTCCTTGACAACTTCCAAAACTTTTCATAAAATTGAGTAATATGTAGATAAACATACACAAAAAAATTTCATGAAACAACAAATTATGTACAAAATAAAACAAAAACACACAAACCCAAAAAGCTATTTACAAAAAAATACACTATGTACAAAATGATAACAAATTTATGCTATCACCTTCATGGATCCCAAATACGATTGACACACTATAAAAGACATATATGATTTGCATTCCAAACTTTACATAAATCCAACCAAAACAAATTGAAGCCAAATGATGTAATCCTTATTTTGTCTTTCACACCCCACTAATTTAATTCAAACTTATAAGCCATTCCATGTTTAAGATTTAATTCATTAACCTCACAAGTAAATACATGATCTCCCATGATCTTATGCTTATTCAACAAGATGGGAATTTCAAACCTTGATTCATCGCTTTGACCTAAATTCTCATTTTCACAAGCATATAAGATTCCTTTCAAATAAGAAGCAACTTCTAAAAATTTTATCGCAAAATCATCATCTATGTTTTCAGGCCAATCATATTCAAATAACAATTTACAAGAATCTAGGATATTTACAAAATAAGAATCATTATAGTTTTGTTTCCTAGATTGAATTGTTAACTGTTGTTGGACTTGGTTCAATGATTTAAGCATATATTATTTTTCATTTAGCAATGCAATCTTATTTTTATTGGGAAAAGAAATCCACTTTAATTCTTGATGAACCTCTAATGATATTTTATTATAAACAACATCTAAATCCAATAAATGATTATACAAACTTTTACCTGATTCTTGAATGTTTGAATACAAAGGATAAGATTCTACCTTTTGTACACTTTCATTTACCATTACTTGATAAGACATTATAGTCTTTTCCTTTTCTTCATGATCTTTATCATCACCACCATCATTTCGTATTATTTCATCAATGACATGTTTTTCAAAAGCATCCAAATAGGCATCCAATCAAGAATATGTCCATCTTTTTCAAACCATAAATCTTGTTGATCAAACAAAGCAATAGTTTCTTTAGGATGAATAGGAAATTCTAGTTCTTTGTTAGCCATACATGAAGTTTATACATTTGAATATTCAATACAATCATGAAAATTTTCACTCAGATATTCAGTATTCGAGGATGAAAGAAAAAAAATTACCTCTTCTTCATCTAAAATAGATGAATCATAAGAAACATTTACCATTTATTCCCTTTCTATTGCAGAAGAATGTTCTATAAAATCATGTTCAAAATGATCAAATCTTGGAACCTTCTCTACTTTTGAAATTGACATGTCATCTTCCAATTGGATAGAAATTGCCAAATATTCATGCAAGATAGAAGTTTCAACATCCTGCATATCAAGTGAAATGGAAAATTCATCAGTAGGATAATTAGAAACAAATAAATTTTCATATATTCCCCAACCATTATAATAATAATCTTCTTGAAACATTTGATGAGATTGCATCCCTTCTTTCATTTCTTCTTAATCATTATTTTGAGAATACTAAAATTTTTAATGATATCATCCAAATTTATGAAAGGTCCTGATTTATAATATGTTTCAAAACTAGCCCACTCTAGGACTTCTCCATTGTCTAAAAGAATATCACTTTTAGCATCTTAGATCTTTGTCTCATGAGAATAATTTATATAATTATCCAGATATGCATCTGTCCCTGTGCTTGATCACTGTTTCTTTTAAGCTATAGAATTAACCTTTGCAACTTGTCCTACAAATTAGGTGAAGTAATTACTTCATTATAAAGAGAAGCAAAATATTCCCATTTATTCCACCAAAAATAATCATCTTCTAAAATTAGGGATTGATGTTCAACCACTTCTTCACACTCTACAAATTCAACAATCAAAAGCTTTTCTAGTTCACGTTCATCACTTTCAAAAAAATTATCTTCAATGAAACATTTATATTCCTCAAGTAATAAAATTTTATGATCAGTCTTAAGGAAATTACCTCTAGAATCTTGCAATTCTGTAGCTTCAATTGTTTCATTCAACTCTAAGGAAGATTCTATTCTATCATATATTTCAAAGCTAGTTAGATCTAAGATTCCTCCAATATCTGAAGACTCATGCATTTCTACATTATGATAAACTTGGTTACTACAATCCTCATTGATGGATATTGGATTTGAAACTTGAACTTCCTCTTGGACAATATCAAGGTTGAAAAACTAGGACATTCAATTTCATTCGATGGTGTTGAAAAATGTGTATCATGACTCATAGGTGGTAATTGATTTGAAACCCTAGGGTTGAGTAATGATAATCTACCCACATCAATTCCCCTTGAAATCAACCATTGTTCTACAGCTACTGCCCCATCATAGATGCTAGATAAGGATAAATATTTAGGACAATTTTCTAACAACTTAACAGTAAAAGTATCTAAAGATTCCAAGTGTATTTGAACAACCTCTTCTTCTGAAATGATAAAGTGTATCTCTATTTCAGTATACAACTTATGAAACCTATCATTAAATTGACTCATGGTTTCATCAAGTTTTTTATAGATAGAGGAAAATTGATTTGATAACAAATCCGTGTCAACCAATGTTCCAAAATGTTCAAGAAATGTTGTTTCTAGTTGATTCCAAGAAGCGTTAGAACCTGCAGGTAAATTGATAAGCCAATCTTTAGCAAATTCATCCAATGTGTATGGAAACATTCTACAGAGAACATCTTCTTGCATGACTTGAAAATGAAACATAATGTTTTTATATGCCTGAATATGTTCTTAAGCTATTATCATCCCATCATGCTTAAAATAGGGTAAATCATTTTCTGCCATTGAATCAGTTTTAATATGCAAGGCTATGTATGAAAAATTTACAAAAATTGAACCATAACCAAATATACGAATTTATGACAGATTAACGTTAATGCAACATAAATAAAAAAAATTCAATTTTTTTTTAAACTAAGATTTGAAAGACTTCAAATGAAAATAAAATATTTACCTTTCAGGCCCTCCTTCTAGCACCAATTTGTTGAGGCGTGATTTTGTCAGTTTACAAAACCACTCGACAATTCAAAATTTTACATTCTCTCTTTCAAAGAAATTATTTTCTCCAAGGTTCTTACTATAATATTTATGTGTCATGCATAGTTGTTTATAAGTGCCTAAATAAAATCTTGGGTTTGCAAGTTTTTGTTAACAAGGGGCCTGGGAAATTATGTAAATGATTTCAAGTTCATCATGTAAACATGTCTTTCATACCCATTTAATTATCCAATAATGAAATAAAGTTTGCTTTATGATGTTAAATCTACTTGTGCAACATTTACTTCGTTATCTGGATACAATATCTCAATAAAATACCTTTAAATAAATTTAGCATTTTAAATCAAACTTATCCTAACTTTAACAAGATCAAAGTTAAGGAAATTAAATAGACCTTTAATAACACAATTTATTATGATTCAACTTCCACAGTCTATTTGATAAAGCAACAATATATTCGAATCCCCTTATGAAATTATGTCAAGAATATCAAAGAGGTGAATAAACTGTAATAACATTTTGCCCAATTTCATAAGGTATTAAAATCTTTATTAATGATTAAAACCTAGGGCTTGATACGAAACTAATCTATAAACTTTGAATTTTATGATAAAATAAAGTTTATAAATTAGATTTGCTTATAATATTTATCTATTGAAATATTTATGAAATTAAATATTCAAAAGAGTAAATGTGATCTCTGGTTTGAAATTTGGATTTCTGAATTAGATAGAACTATATTATAAATCAAATCCAAATTTAATTTTAGAGATATCAATCCTAGTTCCTCAACCTTATGAAATTAAGGTGAGGAATAGAATATTCATTTATCCCTTCTTAAATTTATTAATTCAAATATTAATTAATGTAATATCCGAATTATAAATTTAATTATAACTTAGTCATATAATTTTACTTTATAAAATTATACTAAGTTATAATATATAGTTTTCAGAATGAAAATAAAGAACAATAAAAGGTTTTAAACTTTAGAAATTAATTTAGTGTCTCAAACAAATTCCACAAATCATATTTCCATCTACAAAATTCTAAAACCAATCCAATGTTCACCAGTATTCACACAGTGAAATCAAATGAATTGATGCAATCTTCTAAGGTATACAAACTATTAAGAAATTGTAATAAGCACTTTATTAATTCCAAATACAGTCTATGCACAAATCTGGATCCAAAATGCTTAAATTTTTTTATAAAATCTTACAATAATTTCCACTGTTTTGCAAATGGATTTATCTATTTTGATCCAAAGAATGTGTAGCTTTGCTCCTTCCAATCATTCCTCTCATTATCTGTATAAAATTTTTGACCTTTTCCATGAATCTCAATCATTTATTTATAATTTGAAAAGTTTAGTTATTCTGTTTCATCACCGAGAACAGATTTTATAACTATATTCTTCAACCCTTACCCTTGTATTACCTGCATAATGAAATAATAATCATAATATTAAAACAAAACCAAACTTTACTTTCCCGTAACTTTCCTTTTTTTTCCAAAATTATTTCAAAGTTCTCATATTGCTAAATTAACCTGCTATTTTTAGGTGAAATTGGCATTTGAAATCTTGCAATTTTGGTATCATTAGAAAGAGAAAATCCATATATTTTTATCAAGCTTTGAATGAGATCAAACGGAGTTGCCTACCTCAAGATATGTCCATTTCAATTTTGCATTAATTTTATTGCTAACCCTAAAATAAAATTTAATTATTTAAATGAAAATTAATCATTTAAACCTTTGAAAATAATTTTAATCAAATTATTTGATTTGAAATAATGCAATTAATATGCAAATAATAAAAATATTTAGTTTGAAGCATTGCAACTACATTCAAACCTTCAAAATGCAAATATGTTAGCAATTCCAAAGTGAGCAAATTTTCAAAGACTTTGATGCGAGCAAAATTGGATAAACAAAAATTCCCTGAAATCACAAAATTTAAGGTGGGTCCCCAATTTTGGGGTCTTTGTGAAGGAGTCACAATAAGTATGAGGATGAAGACTTATTTTATGACACAAGGATATGAAACATGGCAATCTGTTGAGGATGGGTTCACACCTACAACTACTCCCACAGATAAGGATGGTAAGCAATTACATGTGAATAATTCCAAGAATATGAATGGAATCTTAAGTTGATTATGTGAATTCGAATTTGTGAAAGTTATGCAATGCAAATCAACAAAAGAGATATGGGACAAATTGAAGCAAACATATGAAGGAGATAGCAAGGTCAAGTTGGAAAAACTGCAAACTCACAGAAGGAGGTTTGAAGATTTGAAGATGGAATATGAGGAAGATATTGCTAAATACTTTGTGTTGATGAATTTGTTAATACCATGCATGCACTTGGATTCAAAATTGAGGACTCCAGTGTTTCTCAGAAAGTATTAAGATCACTCCCTATAAGGTATGATGCAAAGGTTTCAACTATAGAAGAGATGAAGGATATTTATAAGTTGACTATGGATGAGTTACATAGAATTCTCACAGCTTATGAGATGAGAACAAAAAAAGATCACAATACCAAGAAAAAGGTAGTTTTCAAAGCTTCAAAGAAGACAAAAGATAATAAATCAAAATCAAGTGATGAGTCAAGCAATAATGAAGAAGATATGTGAGAAGAAATAAGGACTCAAGAAAACACAAAGATATAAAAACTATGAAATATTTTAATTGTGGTAACTTTGATCACTATGCATCTAATTGTCCACAAGCTGGAAGCAATAGTAGTGAAGAGAAATATGATTGTAAGAAAAAGGAAGAAAGAAAATTCAGGTATGAAAAGAAGAATAGGTATGGTGAACACAAGCATGAAAAAAAGTTCTTTCAAAGGCACAAGAAGAGTTTTTATGTTAAAAAGGCAAGCAGTGCTTCAAGGGATAGTGATGAAAGACTCTTAGATAGTGAAGAAGAAGAGATTCTATTTTTGGCAATAGAAGAGGAATAAAACACTCCTATTGAAGACCAAGTAGAATATGCTCCTATAATTAAAGATCTATAGAAAGTTTTAGAAAAAGAAGAAGGCATAGTTGATCTAGAAGAAGAACTTATTGTTGCTCTCAGAGAGTTGAAAAGAGTTAAAAAGAAAAATTCAAGACTAAAGGCTCAAGTTCAAGAACATGAGAAAATAAAATAAAAGCTTCTACAAGACCTCAAAAACTTAAAAGCTAAGGCAACGATATTTAAAGAATTCATGGTTGAAAAGTTAGAGATAAAAGAGTTAAAATGTGAAAGATTAGAACATGAAGTGGTTTATCTAAGGATGGAAGTGAAATATTCTAAGGATAAACCACACAAGTTTGGGAAAAGTTAAAAATCTTTGGATAAAATTATCAATACACATATTTTCATTTATCAAAACAAGACTTGGTTTTGAAGAAGGACAAGGGAAACAAGAAGAAGGGTCAAGCACAAGCTCAAAAGAAAAGGAAGTTCTAGAGGAAGATATTGAAGAAGAAACTAAGACCTATGCAGATAAATTGAAGAATGGAAGCTTCACTAAGAAAGAAAACAATCCATAAACAAGAAACATGGATCATCATAAAGAAGGCAAAGAAAGGACTAAGAGACCAGATGTTTCAAGACAAGATGAATATTTTTTCAAAGGGCATTATTTTTCATGTAATCATTTTGGTCACATAGTTATGCATTGCAGGGTTCATGGAAAGAATGAATATGGCTTCATTAAGAGGAACCTCAAATCATTTAAATATGGATATTTATTTCAAGGTTATTGCTACTCATGTAATCACTTTGGTCATAAAGCGATCCACTGCAAGGTTCATGATAGAAATTATTATGGCTTTACCAAGATGAACTTCAAGTCATTTGCACCTTCCAAGAACTACAACATCAAGTGTTACAATTGCAATAATCTTGGGCATAAGGCTAAATGGTGTAGAATAGAGTTTCCAAAACTTCCAGAGTCAAGCAAGAACAGGGACACTCAAAAGGATCAAAAGGGTATGATTACAAAGGTGTTGAAAAAGAAGGTTGAAAAGAAAAAGAGCATTGTATGTTGGGAGCATATTTACTCCCACCCCAAAATTAATCACCTTAAGGAGAGGAGGTGGTGAGGGGATTGAGATAAGAGTCTTATTTTTAGCCCCAAAGGAGTCCCTTTTCCATTGATGTAAAAGGGGAGAGATTAAGTAAGGAAGAGAGCATTCAGTTAGGGGGAGAAATTTATTAGGGGGAACATATTTGGAATCCAGTGGTTGGAAAAGAAATTTTTAGAAAGGGTTGCCATCAATGCCAAAGGGGGAGATTGTTGGAAATTTTGAGTATATTGTGTTGTCATTGATGTCAAAGGATTGATGTCAAAAGAGAAGATGTCATTGGTTGTCATTGACATCAAGGAAAATAATTCTCAAGGCACAATTATTATTCTAAGGAAGGCACATGTTTATCTCAGAGAAAGGAAATTTGTTGAGAAAAACATTATAATATTTATTTTTGAATATTATAATGAAGGACAAAAGGCTTAAGAGTTCTTTGGAACAATGGTTTAAAAATGAATACAAGATATTAATATTATTGAAGGAAATAATATTAATTGTGAAGGCAAGGTTCAAAAGGATTAATATTATAATATCTTTATTATAATAAAATATTTCAAGTTATAATATCATTTGAGCACCAAGTAATTGAAGGTAATTTGAATTAATTTCGAATTGAGGTGACCAATGTCATATGGTGTGAAAAAGACAAGGTGGGGCTGACTTTGGACAAAGAGGAAATATATCATATTAATACCTTGTGCCTAAAGTCATTGTGGTGAGGTTCAAATTTTGTGCAAGTAATAATCTCGATATCTAATTCGTTGCACATGGCAGATAAGGAAAGGAAAGGAGAGAAAAGTCTTCTATAGTGAACAGTGGAGGTTTATGTTCAGATTGGTGCACATCAAATCCCATCCAGCCAACTAGACCAATTGGTGGCTGAGCCTGCATAAAGGTGTTGTGAGGAGGAGGTTTCAGGTTTGAAACCCATCACAGACCAATTTTTTGTTTGGCTAATGAGGAAGTAAAAGGTGATTGACCCCTTTGTGTTCTCATGGGCTATGTTAGTGCAGCTAGTCATGGCCCCTTGGTTGGGCACCTTTCTCTCACGAGGTGAGAGGTTCGAGTCACATTGAGGGCAGAATAAAAGAGGTATTTATTTTCTTAATTGTAATTTGATTTTTGTGGGAGTTATAAGGTTGAGTTGTCATTTATTTTTGCTATTTGACTTAGGGAGTCATAAGGGCAATAAGTGTTTTTATTTTGGCAAATATTTTAGAAGAAAATAAAAAGGGAAATTGCAGTCTTTAAAGGTATTATTTTTTATATGCAAAAGTGAGGAGTGATAAGGTGTAATTAGTGTTTAATTAATTTGTATTTGGTATTGTTGATATATTATCTTGGCACT
This sequence comes from Wollemia nobilis, assembly GCA_028583015.1. Lineage (NCBI taxonomy): Eukaryota > Viridiplantae > Streptophyta > Pinopsida > Araucariales > Araucariaceae > Wollemia > Wollemia nobilis. The sequence goes on from JAQPPZ010016361.1 coordinate 4,272,088, forward strand.
TTAGAAAGGAGAAATAAGGTGTAATTTAAGTCTATTGATATTTGTATTTTGGCACACCTTAGAAAAGAGAAGTTTGAGGTTTTAGCCTTAAAATTCAAAGCTTTATATTTACAAGACTAAAGAGAAATTATAGAGTATCTTTGAGGAAAGTTTTTTATGATTGTTTTGAAAAGAAGATTGGATAACCTATTGAAGTGGAAAAAAGAAAATTATTTTAGAACATGTTTTGAGGGCACATCTTCATCAAAGCAAGTTAAGAGGTATGTTGACATTATTCCTTCTCTAAGGTGGTTGGTTGAGCAAATATTTTAGAATTATAAGGTGGAGATAAAAGGGTTGATTAGTGTGTATTGTTGGAAATATTTGAGCTAGGGTTTGAGAACAAATTGTGCATCATTGATTAGTGAAATTGGAAATACTTGTGTTAGGGTTTTTGAGAAAAAATTGTGCATCATTGATTAGTGAAATTGGAAACACTTGAGTTAGGATTTTTGAGAACAAATTGTGCATTCTTGTTGAAAGAATTTGTGAAGCATTTGTGCATTGATGTGAGTGACATTGAATGTGAATGGGCAAGTGTTAGAGACCAGTTTTGTGAAGTAAAGTTATACACTAGTTTGATTTGATTTGAAAGGGATTTGCAAGAAGTAGAGATATTATTTGGTGAATGCAAGATATGTGAATGTGAAGAACATATTGTATATTTGATAATACATATCATTATCTATATGTTCAAGAGGTTAAACAAATTCTAGGTAGAATATGTCTGAACTGCCTAGTTGAAGAAAGCATTTTTGAAAGATATATAAGCATTGTTTGTATGCAAGATTTGGGAATATTTGAGCAAGTTTTGTGAGAAACATTGAGGCATATTTGAAGTGGGTTTAAGGGATATTTAAGAAAGTCTTGTGAGAAGACTTGAAGCAAGTTTAAGGTAGATTTGAGCAAGTATTGTGAGAAGACTTGAAGCAGGTTTGAGGTAGATTTGAGCAAGTCTTGTGAGAAGACTTGAAGCAGGTTTAAGGCAGAATTAAGCAAGTCTTGTGAGAAGACTTGGGATAGAGTTGAGAGAAAATTTGTAAGAAGAATTGGAGCAGAATTGGATAGATTGTGTGAGCAGGTTTGAGATAGATTTGTGCATGTAATGTGTGCAGATTTAGGGTAGTGTTGAGCAAGTGATTTGAGCATATTTTGGTACATATTTGAGCATGCCTTGTGTGAAGGCTTGGAGTAGTTTTGAGTAGAGTGTTGATATGGCTTTGGAATGAGCCATAGTAGAGGGGATAGTGTTCTCTTGTGGAGAGATATCCACAAACCAGAGTATAGGGGATAGATTTATTCTATGGAGAGAGATCCATGAACTAGAGCAAAGGGGATAGAGTTATCCTATGGAGAGAGATCCATAAACCAGAGTAGAGGGGATAGAGTTATCTTATGGAGAGAGATCCATGAACTAGAGTAGAGGGGATAGAGTTCTCCTATAAAGAGAGATCCACAAACCAGAGTAGAATAGATAGAGTTCTCATATGGAGAGAGATCCACAAACTAGAGCAGAGGGGATAGAGTTCTCCTATGGAGAGAGATCCAAAAACTAGAGTAGAGGGGATAGAGTTCTCCTATAGAGAGATCTAGAAACCAGAGAGGGGATAAAGTTCTCTAGTAGATAAAGATCCATGAACCTAAGTATTAGGGATTGAGATCTCATTTGGACAAAGGTCCATAAACATTGTAATAGGGAATTGGTTCCCAAGAAATATGTTGAGAAAATTTATAAGAAATATTTTCTCTATGGACGTAACCCACATTGGGTGAACCACATTAAATCTGTGTCTCTCATGTATGTGATGATTTATGCATTGCTTTGTTATTGCTATTGATATTACAATTGATAACATTGGATAATACTATTTAGTAAAGAAAAGTGAAATTTTACCTTATACTATTCACCCCCTCTCAGTATAAGCTTGTGTTCTTTAGAAGCCTCATCAACAAAGACCATAAAGGAGGTACTTCCAATTGGATGAACCTCTTTTAACCATCCTAGATCAGCTCCTAAATTCTAAGATGACACAACTTTTGCATGCCAAACTTGTTGAACCCGAAAGGAAAAAGGTTTTATGATTTCATAATAATGAGTATTGAGACTTTCATTGTATTAATGGTCATGCAATTTATAGATGTATGAGTGTTAGGAATGTGACCCAAGACCTAATCGACAATGGCCAAGTTTTTCTCAATAGCTTTGAATCTCAATATTCTTCCAATCAAGATATGGAAATATTCTAGAATTTTCTACCTAATCACAATCAAAACCAAAACACAACAAATAAAATTCACTATAGGAATATCCCACCTCTAAATCAAGGGATGGTCGGGACACTCTATTATTGTAATAATATATCTCATATTTGTGGTGTGACTAGACAACAACGTAGGAATAAACCATATGATAACCTTCAAGACTTGCTTTGATCCCTCATACAAAAATAAATTCTCTACTTGAAGGGCCTCCTCTAATCATCCAATCAAGAACCAAGGCTAAGGTAACTTTTGATTTTCTATATCAACTTGAGAACACCTCGATAACTTGATAACACCCCATTAAAAATCCCCCTTCTTGAATTTCTCAAGTCTTCTTTGGCTCACCCATATATTTATTCAAAATTTTGAGCAAAAAATTTGTTCCTCAAGATCTCAACTTGAATGACCTTACTTCCATAGTAGGGTCCATTGCAGTTAACTTTGCAACTATATCATTCCATGAGGATGATATTCCTCAATATTCTATGGTTGGAGATCTACCATTCTACATCAGGCCATATTGGTGACAAGATAATCAAACAAATTTTAGTTGATAATGATTTTAGTCTCAATATTTATAGTATAAAGCTCATAAGTCATATTGGACTATTTAAACAAGATTTGGAGAAATGTGGTCTTGTTATTAAGAATTTTAACAATGGGAAACATGAGGCTAGTGGTACTATAGTCTTACCCATTAGATTCATACCTTACACTCTTAATACTATCTTCTATGCCATGCCGTATGATCTAGAGTACAACATTCTTCTCAAGAGGTTATATATCCATGAGATACGAGCCATTCCCTCAACTCTTCATCAGTTCCTTAAATATGAATATAGAGGAAAAACTAATCATATTCCAAATGACCTTGAATTTTTCATCTATTGCTAGGTGGTTGATGTTAAAAATACTAAAACATATATTTTACCTTCTCTCAATTTATCTCTTGAATCATATTTTTCTCAATGTCCTATCGCTAATGCATTAAGGTCTCTCACTTTAAGTAATTCACCCAACAATGAATTTAAGAGTCAAAGTGATAATCCAATCATCATTAATAATAAATTAGATAGTAATTAATCTGTCCTAGACCTAGCCAAGCTTCCTCCATCACTCCAAACCTTAGGCCTACCTTCTAGTAATAAGAGTAAAATAATGCAAATAGGAACTTGCTCCTTCATTTGCACTAGTACTATCAATGAACATAAAATCCATGGTAGTAACCCTTACTCGACTAAACATAAATATGCTTTATGCTTATTGTTGAACATATATCCCATCCCTGTGTAGATGATTTCCAATATGGAATATCAATACAAAGGGCTAGGTTTGTATGCACATGATATCAATGAAAAATTAGAGACCAAAACATGGCTAGGACACTATGGGATAGGTTATGTCCCTAGCTATAGCGATCCTTTAACTTCTTCTTCTTTAAATAACAAAGAGGAAATCATCCATATTGATAGGGCATCCCATGATGACATAATTTATTTTAATAGATTGGATTGAGATGAGAATGATAACAATGCATCATTTCTTCTCATGGATCCTAGCTTCTCCAAGCTTACCCAATCTATAAAGGTAAATTTTCTAACCTTATCTTATCCCAAGTTGATTGCTAATGAATATAGTTTTTATTTTGAGGGCATATTATATTATTCTCCCCAAGATGGTACTTTAGGTTATCTAACACAAAATAAATTTTATTTTGGTGGATCTTTTCCAAAAATTACCAATGTCTCTATCTCATAGTCAATCAATAATGGTTAGCCAATATTAGATCCTACATATCTAGAATGCCTAGGAGTGTTTCCATATCTCCCTAAATTAAAATATGAATCTCAAATTCTAATTGAGAAAACTATGGACATCAATACTATGACTCTAAAAGGTCCCAAAATCCTTAATCTAGATAAGGTATTGACTATGACTAGGCATGAGGAATACACCATGCTCTTGATGTATTTTAGAGATATTTTTGCTTGTTATTACATTGATATGGTTGGAATTGATAATTTCTTGTTGTGCAACATCTAGGCATCACTCTTGATAAAAAGCCCATAAAGAAAAAATTATGGAAAATGGACTTGAAAGTTGTATTGTTAGTCAAAGAGGAGTTCTCAAAACTTCTTGATATTGGATTCATCAAATTCATAGACTATTTCAATTAGATCTCTAATGTTGTTATTTTTGTTAATAAAATAGAGAGAGTTAGAGTGTGCACTAAATTTTGGGATATTAATATCCCAAGGATGACTTCCTTCTGTCCAACATTAGCATGGTTGTCAATTTCACTATAGGATGTGGAACATTGTCTTTGATGGATATATTCTCAAGCTATAACCAAATAGAGATTACCGCTAAGAGCCAATCCAAAATAGCTTTCACCACCCCATGGGGAACATTCTACTATCAAATTATCTCCTTTGGGCTAAAGAATGTAGGGGCCACCTACCAATGAGCCATGACATACATCTTTCATGACATGATGCATGACATTATGGAAGATTATATCAATGATATCCTTGGTTGATCTGTAAATTAGAAAGATCATTTTCAAGATCTAAGATAAATTTTGAGTGGCTAACAAAGTACAAAGTATACCTAAATTCTTAGAAGTGCATCTTTGGGGTTACATAAGGGAAACTATAGGGATTAATTTTATGTTGATGTGACATCAAATTTGATCCTGATAAAATATTAGCTATCATAAATATATCACCCCCTCAAAATCTAGCTCATGTTAGGAGCCTCCAAGGCAAAATCCAAACCATCTAGAGATTCATATTCCAAATAGCCAACAATTTTCAACCTTTCACCAAGATTTTAAGGAAGAATGTAATCTTCAAATGGGATGTTGAATATCAATCTATATTTGATGCTCTTAAATCCTACCTTTTGTCCCCTCCTATCATTGTCTCATTTAATTATTTTAGGACCTTATTTCTATATATACCATCCAATAACCATGCCTTAGGAGATATTTTAGTATAGTATGACAATCAACATAGAGAAAAGGCTATTTTCTACATTATCAAGAATTTGGTCATTTACAAAGCTTGATATACACCCTTACATAAATGCTTCCTAGCCATAGTATTTACCTCTTAGAATCTTAGATACTATATGGTTATCCATAGGAATTTTGTCACCACAAGGGTTGAACCCTTTTACTATCATTTCCAAACCTCCCCTCTCAGTATGAACCACTAAGTGGGTCATTACGCTTAGTAAACTTGACCTTGAGTTCATCAACCAAAATTTTGTGAAAGGCTAGGTCATTACTAACCAACCCTTAGTGGTATATTTTCCTATGAGTCATTCTTCAACCTAGAAGTAGACCAACCAGACTCTTGGACACTATAATTTGATAGTGCTAGATGTGTTAAATGAGTGGGGGTAGGATTTATTTGGTCACTCATCAATAATAGCTAATCCCTCTATCCTTTAAGATTAATTTCTCCTATACTAGCAATATCAATGAGTATGAAGCCTTTATCCTAGGGATGCATGTGACATTAACTCTCTAGGTTAGGATTATTTTTTTCTTTGGAGACTCTTAGCTAGTAATCAACCAAGTCAAACCAAATATGACAAGCTCAAGCCATACAAGGATATTGTAAATAAACTAATGGTTGTTTTTGACAATATCACTATTGATACTATCCCTAGATATAGTAATTGCCATGTCGATGTTATGATATAAGTTACATATATTATTCCTTAGATCTAGATGATGTACAAGCTAACAATATATGAGTATCATTTGACAAATTAAAGAACCTTCAAACCTAGAATATAGTCAACTTTCTCTAGAAGTCTTCTCCTTAGAAACAACTTCATCCCCTAATCTTTGGTAGAAGGATAGCTTTTCATATCTTAAGGATGATATTTTATCTAATGGTTTGAATTGTAATGAGTGCAAGAACCTCAAGCATTGATCTTGTAGATATGTCATAATTGAAAATATTCAATACCATTGTACAATTACTAGTATTTTACTTAGCTATTTAGACTCAACCAAAACCCAATTAGTCATAAAAGAGGTCTATGATGGATCATGCACTGGGTGCTTTAGTGGTGTTGCCATCACCAAAAAACTCTCATGGATGAGTTATTACTAGTCCTCCATGGAAAAGGACTCTTATGAGGTGTGATGAGTGTCAATAATATGACAACCTTATCCATGCTCCATCTCAAATACTTTAATCCTTAACCTCACCATGGACTTTCTCCATTTGGGTATTTGAAATTCTTTGGAAGATAAACCTTATGCCATTTGTTGGACACAAGTTTATAATCAAAGCTATTGAATACTTCACCAAATGGTTTTAAGCTTTACCTTTGGCCTCAACCATTGAAGTCCAAGTCTCCAAGTTCATCTTGAACCATATCCTTAGAAATTATGACATTTCTTTTGTGCTCATTTTGAAAAATGGAACACCTTATTAGAACAAAGATGCTAAAAAAATTGTGGTAAGTATAATATATAGCACAAATGGTCCACTATTTACTATACTCAAGATAATGGCTAAGCTAAAAAATTCTAACAAAAATATTTTCAAAATTTCTAAGAAGCTTGGTAGAAAAATGGTAGATATTGGTATCTCCAATTGTATCCTTCCTTATGGGCATATCACACTAGTGTCAGAAATCCCATTGGCATAACACCTTAAGCTTTGGTCTAAGAAATTGAAGCAATCTTCCCCTTTGAGTTTGATATGCCTTTCTTGTGCATTTTGTTACAGGATACCTCTATTGGATATGAATATAAAATCACCCATATTTTCTAGCTAGAACTCATTGACAAAGGGTAAATCAATGTTTTAGAGTCTACCAACAAAGGCTTAAACATGCCTATAGCAAAAAGGTACAATATCAATCCTTTGAAGTTAGTGATCTCATCCTCAAAGAGAATAAAAAACATCGATCCCAAAATTGAGATCAAAGACAAATTTGAGCCTAATTGGCCAGGTCCATACTTTATACCCACCAAGTATGGTTCAAGCACTTTTCACCTCACCACACTTGGTGGAAATTAACTTAAAGAACCAATGAACATAATTAACCTCAAACAATATTATATCTAAGTTTGTATTGGGTACTTTTTTACTTTCAACTACTTGTCACTACATGCTTACATCTGCTTGACTTCATATTTGCCTACATGTACATATTTATCTTTACTTGAACTGCCTACTATATACTAAGTTAGGGATCTACGATGACATGCAAATGACGATCCTAGTTAGGAAAGTTTATTTTATTTTACTAGGTGACTAATGTGAGGAGATATTCCTAGTCCATCTTGCAACTCAATCATAATTTGCACAACACAATTATCATTTTTAATCTCTTACATATCTCATAAATCCTTTGTCACATGATGAATACTGTGAGGTTTATATTTGCTGATGGCAAGATCAATCCTAATATCTCTTATCTCTCTCAATATTTTATCTCATCAACCTCTTATTGCATGATAAATACTATGAGCTTTGTAGGTTTTTATGGTAAGACCAATCATGTCAAATACTATATCTCATCAATATTTTACCTCATCAACCCCTTATTGCTTGATGAATACTACAAGGTTCATAGGTGTTGATGACATGATTAATCATATCATCTCTTATCACCATGCATGGGGGCAACATGTCGGTAGTGGATTATTCATCCTATTTGGAGGAACAATTTACTATGGCATCAATCATATCATCCAAAGTACTCTATGATATTTCTCCATGAGGTAAATAAATCAAAGCACAATTTTTTTAGATATAATTTTTTAAAGGTGAACAAAACAAAAATTAGAATATTTAATGAGAATATAAATTATAAGTCCTCTAATAAAATAAAATAAGAAGTCCTTTGGGCAAAGCTAAATCAAAATTCCTCTTAGCAAAAAAAATTAGAAGTCCTTTAGAAAAAGAAAAATAAAAAACCCTTTGGACAAAGTAGTCCTTTAGACTGTTGTTTATCATTTGTATCTCAGCTAAAGTTCCCCTTGAGGAAAATCTCTAATATTTGTTTGTACATATTTGTATATAATTGTACATGTTTTGTATCATAACAAATCTAACTAAAGTCCCCTAGGAAAGTTTCAAAAATAACATCCCATTGAACAAATATTTTATCATAGCTAAGGTCCCCTTCGGTATATCTTTTATCTAAGCTAAAACCCCCTTGTAAAAATTAGCTAAAGTTCCTTTGGGTAAATCCCTATAAATACACAATTGTATATAGTTAATACTACAATAAATCCTTTTAGAATTATCCAAGGTCCCCTTGGGAACATCACTATTCACTCTTTAACATCATCATATCGTCATCCAAGCCTATCAAAAATACATCTAAAAATCAACTACACAACTCTAATCAAAGTAAAACCATATACCATCACTAAATCAAATCATCATTGCAAAAAATCATTGCACCGTTCATCAAATTAATAGTTGATCACATAGCATAATAATTAAACATCATCTAAATCATTCACCATCCATTATCTAAAATAATCACATAAGTGACATCATAATCATCATCATCATCATCATTCCTAATCTAATTCATCATAACATAAATCATCACATAAATCAAGTATACATCAATGAGTCAATAACCATCAATGCAGATATATAAACAAGTGAATATACATAGAGTATCTCATAATCATAAAGTACATCATATAACTCCAAACTACAATAATAACTATTCAAAATTAGCCATTATAAGGGTAGCTAGCTCTATGATCTGGTGTTTGGATGTCCTAGTGCTCCTCCCAAGAGTGGTAACATCCTCATTGATCTTTGTGGTTGGTACATCATGGAATGTGAGTCTCTTCATATTCACGTTTATGATCCCATAGTTGAAGAAAGGTAATTTACACTAGGTTTGTTACATGGTATGTAGTTTAGTAGTCGATCGACTACTTGTCCTCTATCATTAGGTTTTCCTAGATATAGGCTAGATTTGTTATATATATCTACTGGATGATATCCATTTATTCTAGTAGGGTTTATAGTAGTTGAATATTGCTAGCTCCTCCTATTGTGGTGGTCTTCGTGGTTTCTATATCTCTCTTTGAAAGTAGCATCATTGAGAACTGTATCACCAACTAGTCCCTCTAAACCATCTATGGTATCCTCTTCACCCAAGCTATCCCTAGTGTAACCTATAGGCTTGCTGCATGCCCTATTAGAGCATATCTCTTTGCCTCCATGATAGACTGAGGTTATCTAATTAGTGTTGCATCACCTATTGTAGCCATTAGTAGTGGTGTCATTGATGTCACTATTGTTACTACTATTAATATTTTTTCTCAAAAATTATTGAAGATAGTCCCTATACCACCTTATAAGTTGTGGCATAACTCATTATGCCCTCCTCTCTTGCCTACTAGGATGCATTTTCTCTTCTATCTATATACTATTCATTGTCACTCTTAGGGGACGAATGGTTTCATAGCACCCTAGTAACCATCGTTGAACCCATGATCATTATTACCTGGATCTAGAATCATTAGTGTAGACAAAAAAAAGATGTCATTTTATATGCCCTAAAATCATTTTGATAAATTTTCCAATTTCCTCCAAAATCCCAATTTTCTATCTAATTCACCTAATTTCGTTTAAAATTTTCCTATTCTACCTCTTGTTCTTCCGAAGTTCCTCCAAATTCCTTCTAATTATTGGTTGATTTCTTCAATTTCCTCTAATTTCCTTCTAATTCCTTCTAATTTCTCCTAATTTTCCTCCAACTGGCTCTAATTCTCTCTAATTATTTTCTAATTTCTTTAATTTCTTCTAAAATCTCCTTAAGCCTTCTAATTCTCCTTTAATTTATTTTAATTTCTCTAATTTTTTTCTAATATTCCTAATTTCCCCCTACTCCTATTTAATTCTTCTAATCCCCTCTTAGCCTCCCTAATCCTCTAATTTCCATCTAATCCCTCATTTATTCCACCCAATTTCCTCAAAATTCCCATAATCTAGCTTACCCCTCTAATCCCCCTAATCTAGCCCCTCATCAATCCTTAATCCCATCTTAAGCCATAGCCAATCCCTAGGAGATTTGCATTATTAATTTAAAAATCCTAAGCAAATCCCTAGATATCCCCAAATCCTCCCCAAATCCCCATGAAATCTCCTAGAAGCTCCCACTATTTAATGCCTAAACCCTCCTACCCCTTTTCCCTCCATTTGCAAATGAATTAAAAATTCAATTAAAACCCAAGTCAACCCTTCCATAATTAAAATCATTTAATCCTACATATACCCCCTTCCACCTTACATTTTTGGTAATTTTAAACTACCTTACACTTCATCCAAGGTGCACATAAAAAGAATTTTAAATTTCTTTTGCTTTCCCTAAGGACTCTCCTCCCAAGACAATTTATGGAGGAGGTGGCACAATCCTCCACATGATATTTCCTAGATTTTTCATCCACCTACCCATGCCACATGGGTACCACCTAGTTGCCAAGTCACTTCCATGTCATCCCCCCTCCCCTTGGCTAAAATTCTATAAATCCCCATCCTTTCCCTCTCATTTCAAGAAAACATGATCTAGAATACCAAAATATTGCTGAAATTTCTCTAGGATTTACTTATGATTTGTGAGTAAAATACTTTAGTATGCTCTTTAACTCATTCTAAGTTATGTTTAATACATTGGCTCAATTTTTCATTAATGTTGTTTATGTATAAACAGGTGCTACTAATCAATTATTGGTGTTTCTTGTGTGTAGGCATTGGAAGACACGTTCAATCAAGGGTGGTCACTAAAAATCCACTTAACCCTCTTATGGTGGCATAGAAAGCCTTGTTGTACCATTTTATCACTTTGTACAAAGGGGCATCTTCCCCTTTGTAAAATCCTCAATAGGTGCTATTTGAAATAACAGGGTTTACTTGTAATATATTTTTAATGTAATGGTATTTTTCTATCTACAAAATGGTGATCACGATTAATATTTTTTATTTTTACAAAAAACTAATTTATTTTTTTCCATGGTTGTAGGTTTTCTATACAAAACTAGCCTTAGTGACCCATGAAACCCCCACCAACAGCCTCAAAATTGTTGAAAAACTACTATTTTTGTCTTCTTTTACATTTTGTCCATTTTCTCTTAAAAAATGGAGGTTTTTAGTTTTCATATTTTTTTCTTTATTAAAAAAAAAGAAAAAAAGAAAGACAACTTTCATTTTTTCTTATTTTGATTAATCTAAAAAATAAAAAATAAAGAAAAAAACAAAATAAAGGGTGTGCGTCCAACACACCTCTTAGGCCATGCACTTAGGGCCCACCCTTCTACCCCTACCCATTGTGGCCCCTGTACGTGGCCTCCCCTAAAACCACCTATCATGGCCCCCTATCTGTAGCCTCCCTGAACCCATCACTGTGGCCCCCCTATTCGTGGCCTCCCTGAAACCACCACCATAGTCCTCTTATTTGTGACATTCCTTAGACAACCCCTATCATGGTCCCTATCTACTACCTCCCTTAGACACATATCATCATGGCTCCATTGTGTGCAGCATCCCCTAAAACCACCCATCATGGTCCCCCTATCCAAAAAATCCCCTTAAACCTACCACCATGGCCCTTGTTTACAACCTCCCTAAAACCTTGTTGTAGCCCTTGTCCATGACCTTCCTATGCTCTACCTCTATTATAGCTACTATTTTTGACCTCCCTAAACTCACAATTGTGGCCCTCATTATAACTTACTTTAGCCCTCCCCATTGTGACCCCTATGTGATATCCTTATGCCCTCTCCACTATGTGACCCCTATGTCCCCTTCATTGTGCACCATCATGTGACCTCCTTGTGCCCTCCTCTATTATGTACCAACATGCAACCTCAATATACCTTCTTCTGCATGTGCCATTGTGTGACCTTTATATCTTTTCCATCATGCATCATGTATAACCCCCCTATGTCCTCCTTTGTCATGCTCCATCTGGTGACCTCTGTGTGCCCTCTTTATCACATGCCATCATGCAACCCTTGTGTCCTATTCATCATAAAACATTGTGCTACATCCCTATTATTTCTCTCCATGTTATCCACACAACCCTTGTGTCCCATCTATTGTATGCCACTGTGTGGCCTCCCTATACCCCCTTTTGTTGAGTGGCCTGTGTGGCCATTAAGCCCTCCCCATTACTTGCCCCCATGTAGCTCCTACATCATGCATCCCCCACCATGACTCCCCTTGTTCATCATGGCTCCTACCATACATGGCATACCTTGAGCCCCTCCATAATGGCCCATTCCATGACCTTCCTTGAGACCACCTATCACATGATCCTTGCACAACTTCCCATAAAACCCCTCATGCAACATTCCCTTAAAACCACCACTGTGTGACCCCTATGTGGATTTCCCTAAGACTAACCATTGCATAGTCCCCGTGTGATATCCCTCGATACCACTACCCAAGTGTGACCTCATTTGAGGCCAAAATTGTTGTACAATCCTTGTACCCAACCCCACACAAATATCCAACAAACATTACACACCCTGTGTTAGAAAAAATAAACATATATAATTTTAAAAAATACATATATGCCTATCATGCAAGCCTATGTTAGGCCTATGTCAGGGTATCCTATATCAAGTTCATCATGTAGGTCTATGTCAAATATGTCATGCACTACACATCCCCTCCTATGGGGCCAACAAAAATAGAAAAAAACAAACAAAAAAAAAGAGCAAAAATGAATAAAAAACAAACAAACAAAAAAGAGAGCAAAAAATGAAAAAGAAAGCATAAAAATAAAAAAAAATCAAAAAATCCAAAAATCAAAAGCAAAAACAACATTATTTCTTTGGCTAGCGTCTTTCACCATCATTCTTGCTTTTATTAGTTGTATTTTAAGCTTAGGAGCATTCTAGGCATAATATTTGTTTACATTGCATCTTGTATCTTTAGCTTTAGTTTTGCATTACAATTAGGCATCAAAACCAACTAAAAAAACAAAAATCTAACAACCACACAAACATTGCACATCATTTTTGTAATATATTTTGTGAGGATAACCAATCGATGAGTTGGACTCCATATCCAACCATTAGTTACCCTTAGATTCCATAGTTAGTATGCATAGTTTCCTAGACTTCATCATAAGGAAATTGGCTATCCTTAGGATTATCTCAAGGTAATATTTAGGTTAGATGCCCTTTGACCAAGAGGCTTTATAATTAGTGGAATCCTAGCTATCATTTTTTCTAAGCCTGACCGAGGGTGAAGTGAAAGCCTGACTGGGCTAGTAGTAGGACCTAAACAGTGTGACCTCTATCAAGAGGTTTATTTTATCCCCTTAGGATACTCAAAGTTGACCCTCCATCCTAGGAAGCTACTTTAGCCATTTGTGTACCACCTCTCATCATATTGGTGGTCATAAACACACCTTTTATAAATTTTATTCCACCTCCTCCCTTTGTAGTTCCTAGGTCTAGGATACATTAAACACACCAAAATCAAACAACAACAACACCAACACCAACAACCAAAAAATAAAATATTAATAAAAACCATCTATAAAGCATTCTCCATTTTATCCATAACATCCCAAAACATCAACACAACACATCAAAACATATTAATTGTTTGTTTGGTTGCTTGCTTGCATTTTTGTTTGTATAGATAGTATATTCCCTTCATAAAAATCACCTAACCCATCACCAAAACCTTCCAAACTTTTCAAAATCCACCTTTGTCTCTCCCTTCCACCAATTCCATCCCCTCCATTCCATTTTATCTTATCCCTATCCACTTTTGAATGACTCTCCATGGATAATTTCAACCATATCCCTCCTCCCTCATCCACTCCTCCAACCCATTTAGAGGAGATGCCTAATACCTCACCTAGTACCTCTCCTGCCATACACCCTCTCCCCGTCCAACTATTGAGGTTCATCCTTAGCCCTTATATTTTGGTCCAGGCCTATTGCCTTCCCTAACCCACTTGTGCCTCTCACAACACCTTGTACCTTCCCCATTATTTGTCCTATCTCATGCCCATATACCATGGTCCATCATCGACCACCTTATCCTAATCTAAGCTTAGCATAATAAGCCAGCCTAAATCAAACCCCTCCTTAAAGTCCCCTTCATATTCCTTGCCCTTATCAACCTCATGCCTTCCACATATTATTTCAACCCCAATTCTTCTACCTATGTCTTCAACACAATTTATTAAGCCTCTTCTCTTGAAAACCTATTCTTCACCTCATACCACTCATATGACCCAACATCCATACCCTTGCCACCCACTCTATCCTCTTCCTCCACTTTTGCCTTCTCCATGTTCTTATCCCTACCAAACTAACCCTCATCATGTTGTTAAACCATATCCACCCATCTTGCCCACTCCAACTCCACCTCTAAATGATCTCCAACAAATATCAGATTAGCTCACAAACCTGGCTCTAAAACTAAGTCATCAAGGAACCTTTTCGTCCATGCCCTCTCCTTCATCTCAACCTTCCAATCAACCTCAATATCCTCACCATCCATCGTGTCCTTGAACACATCTATCAAAGCCATTTTCAAGTATTTTTTAAAGATTATATGATGCAAATGTTATCTCCTTACCTGAAATTTGTCCAGAGCAAACCAATAGGTCAAAATCCAAATGGTATATAGAATATCACTATTGCATCTATCATCATTAAAAGGGTCATGACATCAAGAAATATCAATATTTCCAACGTCTAGTGCAAGATCTCATAGATCACAGGGAATTAACTAT
The DNA here is from genome assembly GCA_028583015.1 of Wollemia nobilis. Taxonomy (NCBI): domain Eukaryota; kingdom Viridiplantae; phylum Streptophyta; class Pinopsida; order Araucariales; family Araucariaceae; genus Wollemia; species Wollemia nobilis. Next base: position 4,287,157 of record JAQPPZ010016361.1, read on the forward strand.
CTCATCCACATGACCCTCTTCCAATGACTCCTTTCTTCTTCCATTTCCCTTCTCTCTTCCTCTATATTTCCCATACCACTCTTAGTTGTGCAATCATACTTCGAGTGTCTACGTACCATGGACTAGTGTGTTTCTCTTTTCTTCATCCTCTTCTTGCTCTTTTTCTTATGTCTTTTCTTCTCTTCTTTTTTCTTTATATTTTTCTACCTTTCCCTTGGTTTGGGAGAGTTCCAATCCTTCCAATTTTGTCATGTTACATAACTCCCAACTACTCATATCCTTTATTCATCTTCATCCAACCATTCCTCAACATTCTTTAGTGTCCTCACATATTTTGCATCGCTTCTTTTATTCATTATTCCTCATTATCATCCAACCATTCTGCAACCTTCTTCATCCAACCTCATTTCATTCTTGTGACCTTGTTCATAACCAATCCTTCTTGACTAGGGAGATTGCCCCTCCTTCCATCTAGTTTTATGCCTAAGGGAGCTCACTCCCTCTATGACATCAATATCATTGCCTTGTATCTATCCATTTCATTGATCCATGTTCCTCATCCATTATAGTCTTGTATATACCTCCTAGCATGCTAATTTGATATTCTTTTTAGATTCACGTATATGTGTCTCCTAATTTTGATTGGTATAATTAATCAATGACATCAAATAGTTGTACATATTGTATCCATTATTATCTCTAATGTTTTTTCCATTTTATCTTTATCCATTGTGTCATGTTTGGTCATGTGTCATGTCATTTTACCCATTGTCTCATGTATCCATTATCCCTCTTTCATTTGTTCATCACTCATCCTACTTGTCTCCATAATCCTAATATCTTAGGTTGCTTAGATATAGTGGGTGTTTCAATTATTCAACCATACCTAGTGTTCCACTCAACCTTTATCAACCATCGTTATGTCCTCAAGAGATTTTTGGCCTCCCCTAGCTAACTCAAGTCCCTTCCTGGACCAAGCACATTTCACATCTTAACTATATTTTGAGTTTAGGAAAGATGAAGCCATACGTAGCTCTTGCCATAAAGTGAATGGTTTCCCCTACTCATCCTCTCATGCACATAATCCAAACCCAAGGATCCATGCAAAAATAAAAGTCAAAAGTCCAAAACAAATAATCAAATCATCATTTTTATCACTCATCATGGATCCTTGGATATTTTAGATGTCTCCATTGGGGCTATAGATGCACCGTTGGAAATTTATCAATATCGAAGGATTATGGGGCTATCTCCACTAGGGCTATAGATGCTTGACTGGAAATGGACTATACCCTTCACATGGAAGTATATTTATTACATTAACAACCTTCTTTTCTATAGATCTATGTACACTCATAGATGAGCTAGCTTATAATAGCTTGAGCTATAATTTGTTAGTCTAACATCAGTAAAAATTAGAAATAAATCTCATTGCACACACATTGATCCATGAGTGGCTTGACCTTATCCAAGATGGTCTAGGTCTGTACGAAATATTGATTGGCTAGTAGATGAGTTTGATTGGTATTACTACAATGTTTTGTTGGACATTTTGAGTCAAAGTTGTTATGTGATGTCCAAGATAAATTGTCATTGATGTCACAAGAACAAAAGGAGCAATACAAAAGGTTGATGATAGATGAGCTCCATAATATTTATTTTTAAATATTATGTGGAGCATGATTATAAAGTTTTTTTCTTTAAAACCAATGGTAACAAAAATAAAAGGTTTTTCTTTAAAACCAATGATGGCAAAAATAAAAGGTTTTTCTTTAAAACCAATGGTGGACAAGTTATAAGGTTTTTCCTAAAAACCAAGAAGGCCTTTAGTTTGGTTTAAAAGGCCCAAAGTTTATTTAATTATTAAATTATAATATTTAAATTCTAAAAGAATTTAAATTATTATATTTAATAATTATAAGGTCAAAGTCTAAGTTTGGTACCAAAATTTTTGCATAAGAAGATGACGTAATCCCTTCGTCGATGTGGGAGATTATTATAAGGTAAATGATATTTAAACCATAGCCTTTCCAAAGGCCAAATCATCCATCCTCATTTCTAAAAATTAATGTTTGAGATTAATGTGGTTTCTAACAAGCGAGCGTGAATGAGCCTTTTGGCTCGTGGGTGCTAAGGAAGTCAAAGTGCGGTTGGCACTTTGTGGATCCAAGAGGATCATGTGGCTCACATGGCATGGAAGCCACGACCAAGATGTTCGTTGGGGAGAAGTGCCAAGTTTGACTCCTGCGCATGCTAAAGTGGTAATTTTTTTTTAATTTTGATTTAATTTCTGCATGGGCTAAAGTTAAGGATAGGAGAAATAAGGTGATAGTATTGTTTTGGAAGTTTAGCCAAGGTTCACAAGGAAATATTATTAAGTTTGGAGAGGTTGCTGAGATAGATTATAGGGTAAAAGTCTTTTTACCTTAGAAAAAGGAAACAATATTTTATTGCATTGTTTTATAAAGTAAGTTACTTAATAAATGCAATATTAAATTAGGGAGTCATACGTGGAAATTGGTGTATTCCTTGAAAATATTTTTCTCAAGTGAGTTGTGTTAAATATAAATGGTTGAGATAATCTTGTGATAAGTTAGGACTTTGAAGAAGTGATTAATTAAAATTGTGGTGTTGGATATTATTTTAAGAATGGAATAATAAGGTGTATTTATGAGTTATTATATACTTTGAAGAACACAAGCTTATACTGAGAGGGGGGGGTGAACAGTATAAGACTACTTTTAACTTTTTCTTTCAAAGAAGCTTTCAAATCAATAATATGCAGAATAAAGACAGCAATAATAACAACAGTAAAAACAATACACAAAATAATCCACAAAGAGACACAACGATTTACGTGGTTCACCCAAGGTGGGCTACTCCACGGATAAAAACTTTTCTTCTAAAAGTTATATCAAAGTCCTCCGGGAATCCTTCCCGATTACAAAGTTTATGAGCCTCGGCTCAAAGGAGACACCTTCCCCTAATTCTGCTTTGGTTGGTGATCCTCTAGAAGACCTCTATCTCTTCTCGCCTTTAGCAAGTGGAACTCTATCCACAGAAGACACCTGTCTTCCCTGCTCTGGCTGGAGATCTCTGTCCTCAACTCTGTCACCGCAAAGCTAGTCCTCGAGTATGCACTAAACACAGTCCTTCGGCCTAGCACATATGTCCTCTATCTTTTCCTCTGGTCTGCACCAAACACAGTCCTTCGGTCTGGTACAAGTCTGTCCTCAAATTGCATCAATCTCTATCCTCAATCTGATCCTCAAAACTGGTTCAAAAATGGTTCACAAACTTTCAACACAGCTTGCTTAATACTGTCCAACTGTTCTCTCTGCTTTGTCACAACTGCACTTGGTCGTGAATGACTTTTGCACAGACTGTACAAACACAGCAACACTTGATCACTGTTCGTCCTTCTCAACTATTCACAATTACAGTAGCATCTACTTCGTGCACTTTGCTTTCTTTACACAGACTGCGTGAACACAGTCGCAATCACAACTGCTCTTGATCAAATTCCAACCCTTACACAGTCTTCGCAAACACTGCAACATTCGATCGCACAACAACTTATGCGCCTATGTGCAACCACAACAACACCCTCTTCGCACAGTCTGCTTCTCCTCGATCGAACTTCTTCCCACACTCTGCTTCTGTGAAAGTCGCACTTCGAACGCACACTTCGATCGATTCGATACGACTGCTCTTTGCGCACAGCAGACTTCACTTGCGCAAACTCAACACACACATTCGATACTTGAAACTCAAAAATAGTCCTCCTTTTATAGCAATAATTCATGATTAAATTCTTGATCTTAGTCAGCTGTATATCCTTAAAACAATCGTCGGCTGCACAACCTTACACTTCGTCGACAAAGGTTAACTCTGTCGGCTTCAACCGCCTCTGTTGTCCTGTAGCTTTTCTAGCATGAAACTCCAACATGTCATGATATCGCTACGCCTTTGTCTACCGTACACCTTGTATTACTTGCTGTCGCGAAATCGTGACACTACTGCCTGTTGTGCGCCTTCTTTGGTTTGTTGTCGTGAAATCGTGACACTACCTGACTTTGCTGACGTCATCATGTCTTCTATCATGAAATCATGACACTGTAGTCTTCAAGACCTTCCTCTCTGCTCTTGTCACGAAATCGTGACACATCTACTTTTGCTGACGTCATCAGCAACTCTATCATGAAATCGTGACGCTTTAGACTCCAAAGCCTTCTTCTCAGCTTCTGTCATGAAATCGTGACACCTTTGCCTCTTGCTGACGTCATCTGCAACTTTGTCGTGAAATCGTGACACTTCTTGCTTCTTCAACCTTTTCTCGGTTTGCACTAGCAAAAATGGAACATGTCACGAAATCGTGATGCTTTCGTTGCCTTAAGCTCTTTTTTGCCAACTGCTCGTGAAACTGGAACATGTCACGAAATCATGACGCTTTCACTGCCTTAAGCTCTTTTCTCCAACTGCTCGCGAAACTGGAACATGTCACGAAATCGTGACGCTTTCGCTGCCTTAAGCTCTTTTCTGCCAACTGCTCGCGAAACTGGAACATGTCACGAAATCATGATGCTTTCACCAACTGCAAGCTGCCAACTCAACCTATCATGAAATCGTGACACTTTCTGCATCCGTACAACTTCTTTGAAACGTCCAAAATGACACTTCCCAACTCCCCCAACTCAACTTGTCTGAAATCGTGACACTTTCTCCTCAACTTCTTAAACTTGTCCAAAATCGTGACACTTCTTGCAACTCAACACTGCTAACTCAACTTGTCGCGAAATCATGACAGATTTGCCTAAACTTTCTCTCTCCTCAAACATGTCGCGAAATCGTGACAGTTTTGCCAGCTTTGCCTCTGCCTTCCAGCATGTCGCGAAATCATGATAGTTTTGCCAGCGCTTTCTCTCTCCTAAAACATGTCGCGAAATCATGACAGTTTTGCCAGCCGCCTGCATACTTCTTCTTACTTATCTTTTTCTTGATCTTTTTGCAACTGGGCTACATAGAAACTTACTGATCATACTGAAACCTTCATCAAAACACATGCTTTGGACAACTAATCAAATTGCTTCAAGAACTCCTTGACATCAAAGACAACAACTACCAAGAGCTCCTTTGACATCAATGACAACAACTATACTTGAGCAAAGGCAATGTACTCAAGGTACCCAAAATTGCCAACAATCTCCCCCTTTGTCATTGATGGCAACCTTTAACTTAAAACATATCTCAAGAGCCAAAACTGAACCAACTGATCCATCAACTGAGAATTCTGCAATTGAAGTTTTTGCTCCCCCTGACTTGAAGCTCTCCTCTTCACTTGAAGCTCTCTCCCTTACTCATATCTCTCCCCCTTACTCAAATCTCTCCCCCTTTGTCATCAATGGCAAAGGGTCACCTTTGGGGTTTGGGACTAAGAATGAGTCTCTTAGCTTAGTCCCTCCCCCACCTTCTATTAAGGTGATTTAAAATAGGGTTGGGAGTGAAACTCCCATTAGACACTCATCATCATTAATGTCTACAATTTCTTTGTCGGGCCTTCTCTTGAATCCTTTTTCCACATTGTTGTTCTTGTTACTGTTTTGATCCTCGGACCTGTTCATACTGTTGTTCCTGTTCCTTTCATCATTCCTATTTTTCTCCATACCTTGATCCTTGAACTTGTTCATATCACTTTTCCTGTTTCTGTTGTCATTCCTGTTCTTATCCATGCTTTGATCCTTGGATTTGTTCATACTACTGTTTCTGTTCCTGTACCTCGGAAGATCAACTTTACATAGTCTAGCTGTGTGACCTGCATTGTTGCACTTATAACAGATAACATTGTTATTTCTGTTCGGCATACTCATTTTTTGAATCCGCCTGTTATGACTAACCCAGTTCCTGTTATTTGCTTTGCAAAAAATTGCCTTGTGCCCGAACTGTTGACAAGAGTAGCAATACCCTTGAAAGAAATTACGGCCCCTGAACCTGTCATTTACTTTCTTCACTTGAGTCATGCAATGAACAGCCATGTGACCAAACCTGTGACATGCAAAACATCTGCCGTGAAATTTTCTTTTATTCGACTTCATGGGTCCCGAAAACTTCTTCTTCTCAATCTGAATATCGTTTTCTATTTTTGCGTATCTATCACTTACGGATTTATGAACTGAAGTACTTTCTACATCAGAACTCTCTTCCTGTTGAAATTTCTTGCTAGATTCCCCAACCTGTTTCTTGTGCGGCTCAACAAAACCGAGACCTGTTTTATCTGTTGGTTTTCTTTGTCCTTTGATGAGAAATTTAACCTTCTTGGAGCTATCCTGAAATCTGTAGAGCTTATCCTTGTACTCTTTATTTTCTTCTTTCAAAGAAGCCATTTCCTGTTCTAACTCACTATACTCCAGAATTTTAGAATCCAACTCATTCCTGAGTTCTTGTGACTTAGCCATAGAGACTTCAAGATTTTCTATAAGTTCATCTCTCTCCATACAACATTCATCTAATTTAATCTTGAGTCTATCATTCTTCTTTCTTTCCTTTTTCAAAACACTAAGAGCATTATTGAGTTCACATTCAAGATCCTCTATTTGATGGCACTTTGAATTATCACGGCCTTTTTTAGATTTCTTATCACTAGAGGTGCTACCTTTTTCAAAAACCATACATGCATCTTCATTGTAGTTTTCTGAAGCATCCTCATACATACTAGCAACCAAATCATTATTTTTGCAATCATCCTCAAGGTGCCCAAAATTTCCACATCTAAAACATTTCATGATAATGAATTTATGTTTCGGTTCTTCCTCTTTTTCTGAAATGAACAACATCTCATTTTCATCATCACTAGAAGAACTTTCACTATCACTGCTAGAACACTTACTTGCTTTGTCTAAGTAGAAGCTCTTCTTATTCTTGTGAGAATGCCTCTTTCCATGATTGTTGTACTCATCTTTGCTTTTCTTGTGATTGTTGTACTCATCTTTGCTCTTTTTGTAATACCTGTACTTTTCAGAATCCTTGCTCTTAACATCCTGTATATCTTCATCACTTTCATTTTTGGAAACAATACAGTCAGTAGCATAATGACCAAATTTCCCACAATTGAAACATCTTATATTTTTCTTGCTTTTGTGCTTTCTGGAAAACTTGCCTTTCTTGCTGTAATATGCCTCTTCCTCACTAGAAGACTCATCACTTTCTTGAATCTGTTTGCCTTTTGATTTCTTGGTAGCTTTGAAAGCTGCCTCTTTCTTTACATCAACTTTCACTTGAGTTCTCAACTCAAATGCTGCAAGAATACTATGGAGCTCATCCTTTTTCAATTTATCTAAATCTTTAGCTTCCTCAATAGCAGAAATATTTTCACTAAATCTATTAGGAAGGGATCTTAAAATCTTATCACACACATCATTTTCAGCAAGTTCAAGACCTAAGTCTTTCATAGAATTAACAACTTCATCCATCCGGAGCATGTAGTCACTAATATTTTCATCATCATTCATCTTGAGTTGTTCAAACATACCTTTAAAATGTCTCAACTTGGCCTTTCGAACATTTGCATCACCTGTATGAACAACCTGCAATTGTTTCCACATTTCACTAGCTGTCTTGCAGTGAATAACTTTGGTGAGATCTGCCTTTTGTAAACCCTTCAAGATTGCATTCATGGCTTTTGAGTTGCTGTGATGTAGAAGCCTGTCTTCTTTAGTGTAAGGACCATTTGCAGGAATGGTGTACCCATCTTCAATAACTTCCCATACCTCATTACCAAGTGCCATTAGATAGACTTTCATTCTTGCACTCCACAGGCCAAAATCTGATCCGTCAAGAATAGGTGCTTGCATTGCCACTTGAGTAGTCCATTGTGTTCTTTGCAAACTTTTCCTTCAAGCTGTTAAACTTTTCGAAGGCACTGGCTCTGATACCAATTGAAGAACACAAGCTTATACTGAGAGGGGGGGTGAACAGTATAAGACTACTTTTAACTTTTTCTTTCAAAGCAGCTTTCAAATCAATAATATGCAGAATAAAGACAGCAGTAATAACAACAGTAAAAACAATACACAAAATAATCCACAAAGAGACACAACGATTTACGTGGTTCACCCAAGGTGGGCTACTCCACGGATAAAAACTTTTCTTCTAAAAGTTATATCAAAGTCCTCTGGGAATCCTTCCCGATTACAATGTTTATGAGCCTCAGCTCAAAGGAGACACCTTCCCCTAATTCTGCTTTGGTTGGTGATCCTCTAGAAGACCTCTATCTCTTCTGCCCTTAGCAAGTGGAACTCTATCCATAGAAGACACCTGTCTTCCCTGCTCTGGCTGGAGATCTCTGTCCTCAACTCTGTCACCGCAAAGCTAGTCCTCGAGTATGCACTAAACACAGTCCTTCGGCCTAGCACATATGTCCTCTATCTTTTCCTCTGGTCTGCACCAAACACAGTCCTTCGGTCTGGTACAAGTCTATCCTCAAATTGCATCAATCTCTGTCCTCAATCTGATCCTCAAAACTGGTTCAAAAATGGTTCACAAACTTTCAACACAGCTTGCTTAATACTGTCCAACTGTTCTCTCTGCTTTGTCACAACTGCACTTGGTCGTGAATGACTTTTGCATAGACTGTACAAACACAGCAGCACTTGATCACAGTTCGTCCTTCACAACTATTCGCAATTACAGTAGCATCTACTTCGTGCACTTTGCTTTCTTTACATAGACTGCGTGAACACAGTCGCAATCATAGTTGCTCTTGATCAAATTCCAACCCTTACACAGTCTTCGCAAACACTGCAACATTCGATCGCACAGCAACTTATGCACCTATGTGCAACCACAACAACACCCTCTTCGCATAGTCTGCTTCTCCTCGATCGAACTTCTTCCCACACTCTGCTTCTACGAAAGTCGCACTTTGAATGCACACTTCGATCGATTCGATACGACTGCTCTTTGCGCACAGTAGACTTCACTTGCGCAAACTCAACACACACATTCGATACTTGAAACTCAAAAATAGTCCTCCTTTTATAGCAATAATTCATGATTAAATTCTTGATCTTAGTCGGTTGTATATCCTTAAAACAATCGTCGATTGCACAACCTTACACTTCGTCGACAAAGGTTAACTCTGTCGGCTTCAACCGCCTCTACTGTCCTATAGCTTTTCTTCATGAAACTACAACATGTCATGATATCGCTATGCCTTTGTCTGTCGTACACCTTGTATTACTTGTTGTCACGAAATCGTGACACTACTGCCTGTTGTGCGCCTTCTTTGGTCTGTTGTCACGAAATCGTGACACTACCTGACTTTGTTGATGTCATCATGTCTTCTTGTCATGAAATCATGACACTTTAGTCTTCAAGACCTTCCTCTCTGCTCTTGTCATGAAATCATGACACATCTACTTTTGTTGACGTCATCAACAACTCTGTCATGAAATCATGATGCTTTAGACTCCAAAGCCTTCTTCTCAGCTTCTGTCATGAAATCGTGACACCTTTGCCTCTTGCTGACGTCATCTGCAACTTTGTCACGAAATCATGACACTTCTTGCTTCTTCAACCTTTTCTCGGTTTGCACTAGCAAAAATGGAACATGTCACGAAATCGTGACGCTTTCGTTGCCTTAAGCTCTTTTCTGCCAACTGCTCATGAAACTGGAACATGTCACGAAATCGTGACGCTTTCGCTGCCTTAAGCTCTTTTTTGCCAACTGCTCATGAAACTGGAACATGTCACGAAATCGTGACGCTTTCACTGCCTTAAGCTCTTTTCTGCCAACTGCTCACGAAACTGGAACATGTCACGAAATCGTGACGCTTTCACCAACTGCAAGCTGCCAACTCAACCTGTCGTGAAATCGTGACACTTTCTGCATCCGTACAACTTCTTTGAAACCTGTCACGAAATCGTGACACTTCCTACAACTCAACACTACCAACTCAACTTGTCGCGAAATCTGACATCTCCTCACTCTAAACTTGTCACAAATCGTGACACTTCCTCAACTCACCTGCTAACTCAACATGTCGCGAAATCATGACAGTTTTGCCTAAACTTTCTCTCTCCTCAAACATGTCGCGAAATCGTGACAGTTTTTCCAACTTTGCCTCTACCTTCCAGCATGTCACGAAATCGTGACAGTTTTGCCAATGCTTTCTCTCTCCTAAAACATGTCACGAAATCGTGACAGTTTTGCCAGCCGCCTGCATACTTCTTCTTACTTGTCTTTTTCTTGATCTTTTTGCAACTGGGCTACATAGAAACTTACTGATCATACTGAAACCTTCATCAAAACACATGCTTTGGACAACTAATCAAATTGCTTCAAGAACTCCTTGACATCAAAGACAACAACTACCAAGAGCTCCTTTGACATCAATGACAACAACTATACTTGAGCAAAGGCAATGTACTCAAGGTACCCAAAATTGCCAACATACTTTGTATTGTTATCTAACCTTCTTGATATTGACAAAGTATTATATGTGATTGAGATATATTTTGAGATTACTTCTTATTCAAGCAAAAAGGTATGGGCACATTCTTCCATAGTTGAGTTGATTGGTTGTTTTATGAAAAACAAGATTTGGAGTGAAAAGTATTTGGTTAGGATTTCCTTATTGAGTTGTTGAGCTATTGTGAATGCTATGCACCTTGGTTTATAAGCATTGTTGTTGAAGTGAATGGTTGAGTGAAGAACTTGAACTAGGGTTTGAAAAGAACATGAGTATCATTGTTATGTGAATATTGTTTTATAAGCATTGTTGTTGAAGTGAGTAATTGAGTGAAGAACTTGAACTAGGGTTTGAAAAGAACATGAGTATCATTGTTATGTGAGATTGGTTGATGAGTATTGTTGGAAATATTTTGAGTGAGTATTCATATGCTTGGACTAGGGTTTGTGAGCAAGGATCATTTCATTGAATGATTGGTTGAGTAGAGTTGGTTGAGCCTAGTCAAGTGAATGTGTGAAGTGATTGTTCAAGTTCTATAAAATAAATTATTCTATATTCTGAATTGATTTGAGAAAGTGATTGAGAAAGTGATTGAGTATTGTGGTGAATGTGAAGCATATTGAGTCTCTAACAATTCTCTATATTTTTCTAAAAGAGTGATTGAAAGTAATTGAGCATTGTGGTGAATGTGAAGCATATTGAGTCTCTAACAATTCTCTTTATGTTTCTATGAGATTGGACAAGTTCTAGTGTGGACTTGTTGAGCAGATTTGAGGTAAGTCTTTGAGAAGACTTGTGGATATATTTGTGTGAGCTTTTGTGAAAGCTTACAATACAGATTGAGAGTAGATTTAGATAAGTTCTAGTGAGGAATTATTGAGAAAATTTAGACAAGTTCTAGAGAGGACTTGTGGATAGATTAGTGTGAGATTTTGTGGAAGCTTACAAGGTAGATTTGAGATAAGTCTTTGAGAAGGCTTGAGAGCAGAGTTGATTGATTGATTTATTCAAACCTTGAGTTAAGGTTTGGGGTAGATCCAACAGATTTGAGTTGATATTGAGTCAAGATTTGTGTTAAGGCTTAAGAATAGAGTTTGAGGATAGATTTGTGCTAGACCAAAGGACAATGTTTAGTGCAATATCAGAAGACATAGATTGAGGACATATTTGTGCTAGACCGAAAGACAATGTTAGTGTTAGATCAGAAGATAGATATTGAGGATAGATTTGTGCTAGACCAAAGGATTGTGTTTAGTACATATTTGAGGATATAGTTTGGTGCAGATTTGAGGATAAGTTTGTACCAAACCAGAGATAAGATTGAGCAAATTTGTGCTAGATCGAAGGACTATGTTTAGTACAAATTTGAGATAGAGTTGTGGAGGTGACAGAGTATAGAAGATGATAGTATCCAATGGATAGATATCCATTAGCCAAGGTAGTGAGGATAGGTGTCTTTAGTGGATAGAGATCCATTAGCCAGAGTAGTGGGGGCAACAGTTCTTCTAGAAGATCACCAGCAAGAGCAAGAGGAGAAAGGAGTTCTCTAGTGGATAGAGATCCATGAACTTGATTAGGGAATTGGTGTCTCCTTTGGACAGAGGTCCATAAATATTTTAATAGGGAAAGGATTCCCAAGAGATTGATTGAGAAAATTTTAGTGAAATATTTTCTCCATGGAGTAGCCCACATTGGGTGAACCACGTAAAATTGGTGTCTCTATTATGTGTGGTGATTTGTGCATTGTTTGATTACTCTTGTTGATATTTCTATCTATATATTGCATAATATTGATTGGGAAAGAAAAGTAAAAAGTGGTCTTATACTATTCACCCCCCCTCTCAGTATAAGCTTGTGTTCTTTAATTGGTATCAGAGCGGGTTCCTTCATAAGAGTTTAACAACTTGAAGGAAAATCTTACAAGAACACAATGGATTCCAAGAATGTGTCCTCAGATAATTCAACACCAATATTTGATGGAAGTGACTACATATATTGGAGTATGAGAATGAAGGTTCACCTGATGGCACTTGGCAATGAAATTTGGGAAGCAGTTGAAAATGGATACATACCACCAGTTGATCCACCTACAGATAAGGAAGGTAAGCTTCTACAACATTACAATTCAAAAGCAATGAATGCACTTTTGAGAGGTTTTCATAGAATAGAGTCCATAAAAGTTATGCACTGTAAAGATGCAAAAGGAATTTGGGATAAGTTGCAAAGCATATATGAAGGAGATAAAAGTGTCAAAAAGGCAAAGATATGAAATCTCAAAGGACAATTTGAAGAATTAAGAATGAAGAATGAGGAAGAAATTAGTTCTTATCTACTTTGGGTAGATGAGGTTGTTAATGCTATGCAAGGACTTGGACTTAATGTGGATGAGTCAGATGTTTGTGATAAGATCTTAAGGTCTCTTCCAACAAGGTTTAGTGAAAATATTTCAGCTATAGAAGAAGCAAAGGATGGTGATTCTTTGACAAGAGATATGTTGCTTGGTATTCTTACATATTTGAGTTAAGAACAAAAGAACCTAATCTCTAGAAGGAAGCAACCTTCAAAGAAATTAAGAAGATGAAGGGTAAGAATTCAGAATCAAGCAATGAGTCATCCAGTGATGAAGAAGCAAATTATGGAAGAAGGAATAAATATTCAAGAAGATTTAAAGATACTAAATTTGTTAAATGTTTCAATTATGGAAAATATGGTCACTATGCAACTGATTGTCAAGAAGCCAAAAATAACAATGATGAAGAAAAATAGGATCACAAGAATAGGGAATCAAAAAGATACAGGTACCAAAAGTAAGGTAAGGATGGACAAAGCAGACAAGGGAAGAAGTTCTTCCAAAGACAAAAGAGGAGCTACTATGCAGACAAGGCAAGTAAGTACTCAAGTGATAGTGATGCTAGTTCTTCAAATCATGATAAAGATGAAGTCCTATTTATGATTGAAGAAAAAAAGAAGTCAAGAAAATGTCACCAATAATTCTCAAGTGTTTTAGATGTGGTAAATTTGGACATCTTGAAGATAGTTGTACAAGGAATGGTTTCAGTTTCAGTGATGATGAATATGAGGATGCACTAGAAGGACCAGATGAGAATATTCTAATGGCACTAGAAGAAGAAGAAGGTGATCCTATAAAAGACAAGTCAAAAGAAAATGAAGATGTAGACAAAGGCAAACAAATAGAGGAAGAATTAGATAAATAAGGATATGATCTCAAGGGAGAACTTATTTATGCTCTTGACACAGTAAAAAGGGTAAGAAAGCAAAACTCTAAACTGGAATTTCAGTTTCAAGAATGTGATGAAGAAATAAGAATGCTTATAGAGGATCTAAACAAGTCAATGGCTAAGACAAAGAATTTCAAGGATAAGTTAGAAGAAAATGTCTTAGAATGTGAAAGGTTAGAACAAGAAGTAGCTCTACTAGGAAGATTTAGAGAAATCCAAGGATAAGCTACACAAGTTTGGAAAGAGTTCAAATATTGTGGATAAGATGATCAAGGTACAAAGAAGGTCAACAAACAAAATAGGTCTTGGTTTTGAACAAGCTCAAAAGAAACAAGAAGAAGAGTCAACCTCAAGTTCTAAAGAAGAAGAAAACTTCAGAAGAAGATAGTGTAAGAGAAAGTGAGACTTCTGAGGATGAGTTGGATAGAAGAAAGTTCAACAAGGAAAGGAACAATGCACAAAGGAGAAACATATGGAAAAACAATCAGAATAGGAGACCAATGAGGTCAAGACAAGGAAACTTCAATGGAAGGTGTTTCTCATGTCATAGGTTTGGACACATGGCTTCATAGTGTAGGACACATGAAAGATAGGAAAATGGGAATTTTAGAAACATGTAACTTTTCCATGGGTATTGCTACTCATGTAATCAGTTTGGTCACAAGGCAATGAATTGCAGAGTTCATGATAGAAAGGGATATGGCTTCACCAGGAGAAATCCTAAGACATTTGGACCTCCAAGGAATAATAACATTAAGTGTTATAAGTGCAATAATGATGGACATACAACAAAGTGGTGTAGAGTAGACATACCATAACAAAATATGAACAGGAACAAGAACAGGAACAGGAACAGGAACATGGGTGTGAACATGAATAGGAATAGGAATAAAATTATGGACATGGATAAGAAAAGGAATATGGATATGAACAGGAATAGGAACATGGACACGAAAAGGAATAGTCAAAGGAATCAGAAGGATCATATAAGAAGGAAAGAGGACAAAGGTAAAGACTAGTGCTTGTTGGGAGTAGAAATACTCCCACCCCAAAATTAACCACCTCAAGAGGAGGTGGGGGAAGGGCTAAGCTAAGAGACTCATTCTTAGCCCCGAGCCCCAAAGGTGACCCTTTGCCATTGATGTCAAAGGGGGAGATATTTGAGTAAGGGGGAGATATTTGGTTTAAGGAGAGAGCATTGAGACAAGGGGAGAAGAACAAGAAAAAGGTCAAGTGTTTGGTAAAAATAATTTGGGTTGCCATCAATGACAAAGGGGGAGATTGTTGGACATTTTGAGTCAAAGTTGTTATGTGATGTCCAAGATAAATTGTCATTGATGTCACAAGAACAAAAGGAGCAATGCAAAAGGTTGATGATAGATGAGCTCCATAATGTTTATTTTTAAATATTATGTGGAGCATGATTATAAAGGTTTTTTCTTTAAAACCAATGGTAACAAAAATAAAAGTTTTTATTTAAAACCAATGATGGCAAAAATAAAAGGTTTTTCTTTAAAACCAATGGTGGACAAGTTATAAGGTTTTTACTAAAAACCAAGAAGGCCTTTAGTTTGGTTTAAAAGGCCCAAAGTTTATTCAATTATTAAATTATAATATTTAAATTCTAAAAGAATTTAAATTATTATATTTAATAATTATAAGGCCAAAGTCTAAGTTTGGCGCCGACATTTTCACATGTGAAGATGACGTACTCCCTTCGCCAACATGGGAGATTATTAGAAGGCAAATGGTATTTAAACCATAGCCTTTCCAAAGGCAAAATCATCCATCCTCATTTCCAAAAATTAATGCTTGAGATTCGTGCGCATATTTCACAGTGACTGTTCGTGCAAAGTGTGGTTTCTAACAAGTGAGGGTGAAGGAGCCTTTTGGCTCGTGGGCGCTAAGGAAGTCAAAGCACGGTTGGTGCTTTGTGGCTCCAAGAGGAGCATGTGGCTCACATGACGTGGAAGCCACGACCAAGGTGTTCATTGGGGAGAAGTGCCAAGTTTGACTCCTACGCATGCTAAAGTGGTAAAACATTTTTAATTTTGATTTAATTTCTGCATGGGCTAAAGTTAAGGATAGGAGAAATAAGGTGATAGTATTGTTTTGGAAGTTTAGCCAAGGTTCACAAGGAAAATATTATTAAGTTTGGAGAGGTTACTTTGCTGAGATAGATTTGAGGGTAAAAGTATTTTTACCTTAGAAAAAGGGAAAATTATTTTATTGCATTGTTTTATAAAGTAAGTTAATAAATGCAATATTAAAGTAGGGAGTCATAAGTGGAAATTGGTTTATTCCTTGAAAATAATTTTCTGAAGTGAGTTGTGTTAAATCTGAATGGTTGAGATAATCTTGTGATAAGTTAGGACTTTGAATAAGTGATTAATTAAAATTGTGGTGTTGGATATTATTTTAAGAATGGAGTAATAAGGTGTATTTGTGAGTTATTATATACTTTGTATTGTTATCTAACCTTCTTGAGATTGGTAAAGTATTATCTGTGATTGAGACAGATTTTGAGATTCCTTCTTCTTCAAGCAAAAAGGTATGGGCACATTCTTCCATGGTTGAGTTGATTGGTTGTTTTCTAAAAAAAAGATTTGGAGTGAAAAGGATTTGGTTAGGATTTCCTTATTGAGTTGTTGAGCTATTGTGAATGCTATGCACCTTGGTTTATAAGCATTGTTGTTGAAGTGAATGGTTGAGTGAAGAACTTGAACTAGGGTTTGGAAAAGAACATGAGTATCATTGTTATGTGAAGATTGTTTTATAAGCATTGTTGTTGAAGTGAGTAATTGAGTGAAGAACTTGAACTAGGGTTTGAAAAGAACATGAGTATCATTGTTATGTGAGATTGGTTGATGAGTATTGTTGGAAATATTTTGAGTGAGTGTTCATATGCTTGGACTAGGGTTTGTGAGCAAGGATTATTTCATTGAATGATTGGTTGAGTAGAGTTGGTTGAGCCTAGTCAAGTGAATGTGTGAAGTGATTGTTCAAGTTCTATAAAACAAATTATTCTATATTCTGAATTGATTTGAGAAAGTGATTGAGTATTGAGGTGAATGTGAAGCATATTGAGTCTCTAAAAATTCTCTATATGTTTCTAAGAGAGTGATTGAAAATAATTGAGCATTGTGATGAATGTGAAGCATATTGAGTCTCTAACAATTCTCTTTATGTTTCTATGAGATTGGACAAGTTCTAGTGTGGACTTGTTGAATAGATTTGAGGTAAGTATTTGAGAAGACTTGTGGACAGATTTGTGTGAGCTTTTGTGAAAGCTTACAATACAAATTGAGAGTAGATTTGGATAAGTTCTAGTGAGGACTTATTGAGCAGATTTAGACAAGTTCTAGAGAGGACTTGTGGACAGATTAGTGTGAGATTTTGTGGAAGCTTACAAGGCATATTTGAGATAAGTCTTTGAGAAGGCTTGAGAGCAGAGTTGATTGATTGATTTGTTCAAACCTTGAGTTAAGGTTTGGGGCAGATCCAGCAGAGTTGAGTTGATATTGAGTCAAGCTTTGTGTTAAGTCATGAGAATAGAGTTTGAGGATAAATTTGTGCTAGATCGAAGGACAATGTTTAGTGCAAGATCAAAAGATAGATATTGAGAATAAATTTGTGCTAGATCGAAGGATTGTGTTTAGTGTAGATTTGAGGATAAATTTTGGTGCAGATTTGAGGATAAGTTTGTGCCAGACAAAAGATAAAAATTGAGCAGATTTGTGCTAGATCGAATGATTGTGTTTAGTACAGATTTGAGATAGAGTTGTGGAGGTGATAGAGTATAGAAGACGATAGTCTCTAGTGGATAGAGATCCATTAGTGAGGGTAGTGAGGATAGGTGTCTTCAATGGATAGAGATCCATTAGCCAGAGTAGTGGGGGCAATAAGTTCTTCTAGAAGATCACTAGCTAGAGCAAGAGGAGAAAGGAGTTCTCTAGTGGATAGAGATCCATGAACTTGATTAGGGTATTGGTGTCTCCTTTGGATAAAGGTCCATAAACATTGTAATAGGGAAAGGATTCCCAAGAGATTGATTGAGAAAATTTTAGTGAAATATTTTCTCCGTGGAGTAGCCCACATTGGGTGAACCATGTAAAATTGGTGTCTCTATTGTGTGTGGTGATTTGTGCATTGTTTTTATTACTGTTGTTGATATTTATATCTATATATTGCATAATATTGATTGGGAAAGAAAAGTAAAAAGTGGTCTTATACTGTTCACCCCCCTCTTAGTATAAGCTTGTGTTCTTCAATTGGTATCAGAGCGGGTTCCTTCGAAAGAGTTTAACAACTTGAAGGAAAATATTACAAGAACACAATGGATTCCAAGAATGTGTTCTCAGATAATTCAACACCAATATTTGATGGAAGTGATTAAATATATTGGAGTATGAGAATGAAGGTTCACCTAATGGCACTTGGCAATGAAATTTGGGAAGCAGTTGAAAATGGATACATACCACCAGATGATCCACCTACAGATAAGGAAGGTAAGCTTCTACAACATTACAATTCAAAATCAATGAATGCACTTTTGAGAGGTTTGCATAGAACAGAGTCCATAAAATTTATGCACTGTAAAGATGCAAAAGGAATTTGGGATAAGTTGCAAAGCATATATGAAGGAGATAAAAGTGTCAAGAAGGCAAAGATACGAAATCTCAAAGGACAATTTGAATAATTAAGAATGAAGAATGAGGAAGATATTAGTTCTTATCTACTTTAGGTAGATGAGGTTGTTAATGCTATGCAAGGACTTGGACTTAATGTGGATGAATCGGATGTTTGTGATAAGATCTTAAGGTCTCTTCCAAAAAGATTTAGTGAAAATATTTCAGCTATAGAAGAAAAGGATGGTGATTCTTTGACAAGAGATATGTTGCTTGGTATTCTTACAACTTTTGAGTTAAGAACAAAAGAACCTAATCTCCAGAAGGAAGCAACCTTCAAAGCAATTAAGAAGACAAAGGGTAAGAAGTCAGAATCAAGCAATGAGTCATCCAGTGATGAAGAAGCAAATTATGGTAGAAGGAATAAAGATTCAAGAAGATTTAAAGATACTAAATCTGTTAAATATTTCAATTGTGGAAAGTATGGTCACTATGCAACTGATTGTCAAGAAGCCAAAAATAACAATGATGAAGAAAAATAGGATCACAGGAATAGGGAATCAGAAAGATACAGGTACCAAAAGAAAGGCAAGGATGGACAAAGTAGACAAGGGAAGAAGTTCTTCCAAAGACAAAAGAGGAGCTACTATGCAAACAAGGCAAGTAAGTACTCAAGTGATAGTGATGCTAGTTCTTCAAATCATGATAAAGATGAAGTCCTATTTATGATTGAAGAAAAAGAAGAAGTCAAGAAAAGGTCACCAATAATTCTCAAGTGTTTTAGATGTGGTAACTTTGGACATCTTGAAGATAGTTGTACAAGGAATGGTTTCAGTTTTAGTGATGATGAATATGAGGATGCACTAGAAGGACCAGATGAGAATATTCTAATGGCACTAGAAGAAGAAGAAGGTGATCCTATAGAAGACAAGTCAAAAGAAAATGAAGATGTAGACAAAGGCAAACAAATAGAGGAAGAATTAGATAAACAAGGATATGATCTCAAGGGAGAACTTATTTATGCTCTTGACACAGTAAAAAGGGTAAGAAAGAAAAACTCTAAACTGGAATTTCAGTTTCAAGAATGTGATGAAGAAAGAAGAATGCTTATAGAGGATCTAAACAAGTCAATGGCTAAGAAAAATAAGTTCAAGGATAAGTTAGAAGCAAAGGTCTTAGAATGTGAAAGGTTAGAACAAGAAGTAGCTCTACTAAGGGAAGATTTAGAAAAATCCAAGGATAAGCTACACAAGTTTGGAAAGAGTTCAAATATTGTGGATAAGATGATCAAGGTACAAAGAAGGTCAACAAACAAAACAGGTCTTGGTTTTGAACAAGCTCAAAAGAAACAAGAAGAAGAGTCAACCTCAAGTTCTGAAGAAGAAGAAAATTTAGAAGAAGACAGTGTAAGAGAAAGTGAGACTTCTAAGGATGAGTTGGACAATAGAAAGTTCAACAAGGAAAGGAACAATGCACAAAGGAGAAACAGATGGAACAACAATTAGAATAGGAGACCAATGGGGTCAAGACAAGGAAACTTCAATGGAAGGTGTTTCTCATGTCACAAGTTTGGACACATGGCTTCACAGTGTAGGACACATGAAAGACAGGAAAATGGAAATTTCAAAAATAGGCAACTTTTCCATGGGTATTGCTACTCATGTAATTAGTTTGGTCACAAGGCAATGAATTGTAGAGTTCATGATAGAAAGGGATATGGCTTCACCAGGAGAAATCCTAAGACATTTGGACCTCCAAGGAATAATAACATTAAGTGTTATAAGTGCAATAATGATGGACATACAACAAAGTGGTGTAGAGCAGACATACCATAACCAAATATGAACAAGAACAGGAACGAGAACAGGAATATGGGTGTGAACATGAATAGGAATATGAATAGGAACATGAACCAAATTATGGACATGGACAGAAACAAGAACAAGAATAGGAATATGGATATGAATAGGAAAAAGAACATGAACATAGAAAGGAACAATCAAAGGAATCAGAAGGATCAGATAAGAAGGAAAGAGGACAAAGGTAAAGACTAGTGCTTGTTGGGAGTAGAAATACTCCCACCCTAGAATTAACCACCTCAAGAGGAGGTGGGGGAGGGGCTAAGCTAAGAGACTCATTCTTAGCCCCGAGCCCCAAAGGTGACCCTTTGCCATTGATGTCAAAGGGGGAGATATTTGAGTAAGGGGGAGAGATTTGGTTTAAGGAGAGAGCATTGAGACAGGGGGAGCAATGTCCTAGGGGGAGAAGAACAAGAAAAAGGTCAAGTGTTTGGTAAAAAGAATTTGGGTTACCATCAATGACAAAGGGGGATATTGTTGGACATTTTGAGTCAAATTTGTTATGTGATGTCCAAGATAAATTGTCATTGATGTCACAAGAACAAAAGGAGCAATGATGATAGATGAGCTCTATAATGTTTATTTTTAAATATTATGTGGAGCATGATTATAAAGGTTTTCCTTTAAAAGAAATGGTAACAAAAATAAAATATTTTTATTTAAAACAAATTATGGCAAAAATAAAAGGTTTTTCTTTAAAACCAATGGTGGACAAGTTATAAGGTTTTTCCTAAAAACCAAGAAGGCCTTTAGTTTGGTTTAAAAGGCCCAAAGTTTATTTAATTATTAAATTATAATATTTAAATTCTAAAATAATTTAAATTATTATATTTAATAATTATAAGGCCAAAGTCTAAGTTTGGCATCAAAATTTTTGCATAAGAAGATGACGTACTCCCTCCGCCGACGTGGGAGATTATTAGAAGGTAAATGGTATTTAAACCATAGCCTTTCCAAAGGCAAAATCATCCATCCTCATTTCTAAAAATTAATGCTTGAGATTCGTGCACAAATTTTGCAGTGATTGTTCATGCAAAGTGTGGTTTCTAACAAGCGAGGGTGAAGGAGCCTTTTGGCTCGTGGGCGCTAAGGAAGTCAAAGCACGGTTGGCGCTTTGTGGCTCCAAGAGGAGCACATGGCTCACACGGCGTGGAAGTCGTGGCCAAGATGTTCGTTGGGGAGAAGTGCCAAGTTCGACTCCTTCACATGCTAAAGTGGTAAAACATTTTTAATTTTGATTTAATTTTTTCATGGGCTAAAGTTAAGGATAGGAGAAATAAGGTGATAGTATTGTTTTGGAAGTTTAGCCAAGGTTCACAAGGAAAATATTATTAAGTTTGGAGAGGTTGCTTTGCTGAGATAGATTTGAGGGTAAAAGTCTTTTTACCTTAGAAAAAGGGAAAATTATTTTATTGCATTGTTTTATAAAGTAAGTTACTTAATAAATGCAATATTAAAGTAGGGAGTCATAAGTGGAAATTGGTGTATTCCTTGAAAATAATTTTTTGAAGTGAGTTTTCTGAAACACTTCTATGATTTGAAAACCCTAAGATATTTTGGGCAACACCGCATGTTAGTTCCACATCATTTTTTACATGCATGTCTTAATGTCTCCTTTTGTATCGTGTTTCATACGCTGTTTGTCATCATTTACCTGGTTCACATTTCACTATATTTATCTTATGTCTTTTCTCAATTGTGCTTATTGTGTCTCCCTTATGTGTCCTTGTGATGACTACTTTGTCATTGATTAATTACACTAATTTTTATAAGGAAACACATATATACCTATCCACAATATGATAAAATATATCACTATAAGTAACTACACATCATTATCCATCATATCTGCATATCACATCCATACCATCTATCATGTCCTATCTATCCAACCAGATGCACCTATCGAGCCACACAATTTGAGCACTCTAAACACATGTCTCATACCAACCATACATCTCAACCATACCCTTATCATAATATCCCCCCTAAATCAATAAATACCATCCCTCACCTACCCATTTACATACCTCCTCCTCATTTCTAACAAATAAATATAAAAATAACTAATGAAAATGACTACATTGACCCATTGACCCATTTTGCTCCATTCAACCCCCACATCTCACACTCATCTATCTAGTCTATCATATTTCTTCATATCCCACAATAACATCTATTTCTAACCATCATATAATAATCAATCAATCATAAAATAATCAATCAATAATTTCATAAAGCAACTTGGGGGCGTTCAATGTATCACACCTTCCCCCACCAATCAATCAAACCGATCATCAAACAACTTAGGGGTGTTCAAGGTATTTTACCTTCCACATAAAAATAATTAATCAATTTGGGGATATTCAAGGTATCATACCTTCCCCACCAATCAATCAAATCAATCAATCAAACCAATTAGTACCCATCAAATCAATCAGTCAATCAAACCGATCATCAAACAACTTGGGGGTGTTCAAGTTATTGCACCTTCCCCATCAAAATAATCAATCAAACTAGGGGAATTAAAGGTGTTACACCTTCCCCACTAATAACTTAAATTAATCAATAAAACCAATCAACCCCCATCAAATCAATCAAATCATGCATTAGATTAGCTTTAGCTTAGAATTTACTTTCTTATCTTAGATTAGCTTTAGCTTAGGATTTACTTTTCTATCTTAGATTCGCTTTAGCTTAGGGTTTACTTTCTTGTCTTAGGTTAGATACCCTTTCCTATTTTATTATATTATATTTCCTTCTCTATTTTATTATATTAGATTTAATTTCCTACTTTAGATTAGATTTACTTTCTTGTTTTCTTAGATTATATTTCCCTTCATGTTTTCTTAGATTAGATTTACTTTCTTGCCTTGGATTAGATTTTCTTCCTTGTTTTCCTAGATTAGATTACCTTTCCTGTGCATTTATATTAGGTTTCCTTTCCTACCTTAGATTAGATTTCCTTTCCTATTTTCCTTGGATTAAATTTTATTTCCTATGCATTAAATTAGCTTTAGCTTAGGATTTTCTTTCCTGTCCTAGATTATATTTAACATACAATTTTCTTTCCTATCTTAGATTAAATTTAGCTTAGGATTTTATTTCCTATCCTAGATTAGATTTAGCTTACGATATATTTTCTTGTCCTAAATTAGCTTTAGCTTAGGGTTTAATTTCTTGTCCAAGATCAGCTACACTAAATCCCTGAGTGCTCCTTGTAACTAGTAATCTACTCTAACCACTTGGTGGTTGCAACGATTGGTTATCCATGCAATCCAATAGAATGGGTACATTTATATAAGGACACTCATCATCAATCATAAATTAGTACCTTTCAATCAATCATGCACAATTATTATTTTCTTATATTATATTTCCTATTTAGTTTTCTTAGATTATATTTACTATCTAGTTTTCTTAGATTAGATTTCCTTTTCAATTTTCTTAGAATAGATTTCATTTGTTGTCCTAGATTAGATCTAGCTTAGGATTTCCTTTCCTGTTCTAGATTATATTTAGATTAGGATTTACTTTCCTATCTTATATTAGCTTTAGATTAGGATTTCCTTTCCTATCTATAGATTAGATTTACCTTTCCTATTTTGTAGATTAAAGATATGTGCCTATCTTAGATTAGATTTCCTTTCCTGTTTTCTTAGATTAGGTTTACTTTTTTATTTTCCTAGATTAGATTTACTTTCCATCACTTTTGTAGATTACATTTACTTTCATATTTTCCTAGCCTTTATTTTCAAGTGAACCTTGCACCCAGTAATCTACTCTAGATACCTAGCGGTTGCAGTGACTGGTTATCCATACAATTTGGTAGGATGGATATAATACCATAAGGACACTTGTAAATTTTAAACCATTAGATTATATTTACTTTCCTGCACTCGATTATATTTCCTTTCTTGCACTTGATCAAATTTACTTTCATTATTGTATATTGGATTTATTTTCTTGTCCATAGAGTAGGATTTATTTTCCTATTCATAGAGTAGGATTTACTTTCCTATTCATAGAGTATGATTTACTTGTTTGTTCATAGAATAGATTTACTTTCATGTTTGTAGCTTAGATTTACTTTCCTATTCCTAGATTAGTTTTACTTTCGTATCATTTTATCAGCCCCATAGAACACATTTACTCACCTTTCAAGTGAGCCTCGTACCTAGTAATATACTCTAGACACCTGATAGTTGCAACGATTGGTTATCCATACAATCCGATAGGATGAGTGGTACCATAATGACACTTATAATAAATCATAAATTAGCACATTTCAATCAATCATGCATAATTCTTGCTTTCATATAGCAGCCTTAATTTTATGGAAGTTCCTATATTAATAGATAATATTTTATTACTTTCATAGGTTAGATTTACTTTTCAGTTTCATCGAATAGATTTACTTTCCAATTTTGTAGATTAGATTTTCTTTCCAGTTTTATAGATTAGATTAGTTTTACATATTATATTTACTTTTTATTTTTATAGATTAGACTTACTTTCATGTTCATAAATTAGATTTAATTTCATGTCTATAAATTAGATTTACTTTGATGTTTAACTAGCCTAGGTTTTTGAATGAACCTTGTATCTAGTGATCTAATCTAGTGCACTTGGTTGTAGCGATTGGTTATCCATGCAATCCAATAGTATGAGTAGATTACCATACGAACACTCATCGTCATTCAAAAATAAATAAAAAAATACCCCATAACACATCTCTAGCCTCCTTTCACCATCTCATTCATTCTTCTCTAACTCATTCCACCTTTTGTCAAGTGATTTGTAGTTGCTATTCATTCCTTCCTCCATCGACTCATTGCTTGAGGGGGTAGACTATACTCATAAATTTTATCCCATACTCAAAACGCTCAATCCTAAAGTTGCATGTGTCCAATAATATTTTCCCTAGGCTATCATTAAATCCCTTATACTCTGGAAAATAGCAAAACTTCTCTCCTTTAATAAAAAATCTTATTCAACCAATTTGGTATGTTTCATGCCCATATGTAGAGGTCTACATACCTATGCTACATCAAGGTTTCAATAATTAAGGCCATTTATAATCGATGGTAGCATCGTGAGGACACCTACTCATGGGTAGTCAATGTACCACATCAAGAGAGCTTATCAATCTACCAAAGGTAAATATTTAAGGACATATGTCCATTTCAAAATTGGGGAATCCTACATTGTCCTTGATTTGGGGTAATCTTACGTCACTCTCCTCAAGCCAAAAATCCATCTTCATCATTGACCAACCAACATTATCCATCATTAATCCCACTGGTGTCATTTATTTTTAACCACATTGTGTTACACAACGTGGTCCAAAAAGGGACATCTATAGACACCAAAAATGTGTCATTTTGTATGCCCTAAAATCATTTTAATCAATTTTGATAAATTCTCCAATTTCCTCCAAAATCCCATTTTTCCATCTAATTTGCCTAATTTCCTCTAAAAATTTCCTATATTACCACTAATTCGTCCAAAATTCCTCTAAATTCCTTCTAATTCCTAGTTAATTTCTTCAATTTCTTCTATTTTCCTTCTAATTCCTTATAATTTCTCCTAATTTTCCTACATCTGGCTCTCATTATCTCTAATTCCTTTCTAATTTATTTAATTTCTTCTAAAATATCCTTAAACCTTCTAATTCTCCTTTGATTTCTTTTTATTTATTCTAATTTCCTCCTAATCTTCCTAATTTCCCTCTACTCCTATTTAATTCTTCTAATCCCCTCTTAGCCTCCCTAATCCTCTAATTTCCATTTAATCCCTCATTTATTCCACCCAATTTCCTCAAAATTTCCATAATCTAGCTTACCCCTCTAATCCCCCTAATCTAGCCCCTCATCAATCCTTAATCCCATCTTAAGCCATAGCCAATCCCTAGGAGATTTACATTATTAATTTAAAAATCCTAAGAAAATCCCTAGATATCCCCAAATCCTCCCCAAATCCCCATGAAATATCCTAGAAGCTCCCACTATTTAATGTCTAATATCACTTTTCCCTCCATTTGTAAAAGAATTAAAAATTCAATTAAAATTCAAGTCAACTCTTCCATAATTAAACTCATTTAATCCTACATATACCCCCTGTTTCACCTCACATTGCTGGTAATTTAAATTACCTTACACTTCATCCAAGATGCACATAAAAAAATTTTTAAATTCCTTTTGCTTCCCCCAAGGACTCTCCACCCAAGACCATTTATGGAGGAGGTGATACAATCCTCCACATGAGATTTTCTAGATTTTTCCATCCACCTACCCATGCCACACATGTTCCACCTAGATTCCAAGTCACTTCCAAGTCATCCCCCTCCCCTTAGCTAAAATTCTATGAACCCCCCTCCTTTCCCTCTCATTTCAAGAACACATGATCTATCATACCAAAATGCTGCTAAAATTTCTCTAGGTTTTAATTATGCTTTGTGAGTAAAATGCTTTAGTATTCTCTTTAACTTATTCTAATTTATGTTTAATACATTAGCTCAAATTTTCATTAATGCTTTTTATTGTGTAAATAGGTGCTACTAACCATTTTTTGGTGTTGCTTGTGTGTAGGCATTGGAAGAATTCCTATATTTTTCATCCACCTACCCATGTCACATTGGTACCACCTTGTTGCCAAGTCACTTCCATGTCACCCCCCCTCTTAATCGACTGTAATAGCTTACATTTAATTTATCAATCCGAGGGTAAATCAAGGTTAGATTTAAAGAGTAGGAATCCAATATAGATTGTACCATGGGGATCAATGCTAAGCTTAGTTCAGATTTCTTTTCAGTTTTAGGTGTTTGCAAAAAATAAATAAACAAAAATTAAATTGTGTAGGAATGAAAATAGAATGCAATTTATGATTTATGCAGTAAATATGATAATTACCTATTAATGAATTGATCTATTAATGAATTTATCTATTGTTGAGGATCCTCATGCAGTTAGTTTTATTTATCTATTATGACTTTATATTTTATGAAAATGCAATTTAATTTATTTTATATTCTAAGGTTAATTAACTATTTCTAACCTATTGTAGGGGTGAGAGATTAGGGAATGGTTGTAGGAGTGGGCCCTACCTCCTAGAAGATAGTGTAAGTCTTTCTCCCCTAGTTTACTTTATCTTAGTAACTAAAATGCATAACTATTCCTAACATTATTTTATTCTATGAATGCAGGAATGTACAGTTACAACTACATAAATGAAATTAAATAGTAAATACAAATGACATAGTTACCATATGCGAAGAATGAAGTGCTACTTTTATTGCTGGAAATTCAAATGTACATGTTGGTGCAATTCTTCAAAAATTGTATAGTTCTCCGTAGATTATTGACTAGACATTAGACATTTCTACATTAGACCTTTTCAAAGGTCTCCCTATGTAATTTATATTATGACTTGTACAATTTTGAATAAACTCTTCCATGTATTTTTCCATGTGGAGTTTGTGGACTTATGATGCGACAACTATGCACTAACAAAAATAATCTAAACTAATGAAATTCCTAATTCTACTTGGACTCAATAAACATCCTAAGTGGTCCAAGTGGCATTTTATAAATGCACTTAACAAAACTATACTAATTTAAATATTTTGCAAGATGTACAATATAATCATGTCCTTTATTCTCGAAAAAAGGCATAACAATCTTGCATCTAAATCTAATCAACCTAACAAGATTCCAATTATACAATATCTACGAAATAAAGTGATAACAACTTTATTAATCACAATATCCTCATGGAGAATATGTGACAAGTCAACTTAATCTAAGATGACTGTACTCCTTTATTGCCATGTGAGAGTGCCATGTTGTTGTTGATGTGGCATACGACGTTGGTCAACTCTCTTTGGTAACTATTGGTAAGAATTCTTCTTTGGTAACAACCTTCAGTAGCTACCTTCTGTAACATGCTTCGGTAACTATCTTCCATAACATACTTTAGTTACCACCTTCTATAATAATAATCAACCATTATTCTATCACCATGCCTAAGCATCCTTAATCCTTTGTCCTTACGTCCATCTTCTCACATCCAAGGTATATCCTAAAGCTCGCACTACTATGCATCTATGGAACATCCTTCAAGACTTTCCTACATAATTACCCATAACTCGGACATATTTTACATAAAATGCACACATTTGTCAGATTCAACTACATTCATATTTTTACTAATAATTCATAGAAATAAACAAAAACAACTAACTTAAAATACATTATAATCACAAATTAAATATAAAAATGAAACAATTTACTATGAAAATATGTACCAAATAATCACTCATCATTTTCCCCCAAACTAAAATATATGCATGTCCTCATGCATGGGAAGAAAATGAGACAATAAAAACTTACAAATTTTACACATATATCAACTGTCATCATCCAAAATTTTGCAAAATGAATGAAATATTAACATCAATCAAGATTTACATTTTCTCAAAAAGTCATTTGCAAAACCATGAAACAGACATCACAATTATGTTCCAGAAACAACAAATAAGTTATCAGATATTATCTCCATAGATCATTGGTAATAATACTGAAAGACAAACATTTTCAGAAATAAATTAAACATAAGCCAACATATTATAATAGAGCACACAGTTTCAATCATACATCTACAGCAAAATACAATGTTTCAGATTTTTCCAGATCATTTTCATGACAACATAAATATTACAGAATCTATCAAACAGATTGAAGTACTGATATCTGTAGTTGAAAATAAAATATTCTAGGTTGTCATATATCATTCTTATAACAATACAAATTCTTAGAAAAATAGATCAGAAAATGATGACTTCTAAATTTCTTATAACAGAAATAATTTTATCAATCACATACAAAACATCTGATCATCTTCAAGGAAATATATTGTTCATGATTGCTTTTCAGGGAACAGTTCTGTAATAGCAATATAATAATCCTTAGCAAAAAATGATTTTTCCAATTTATCTTACTGTAGTAATGTACTAAAACTATGATCATAAGACATTAAACACTGCATTATACAAAACAAGTTTCACAAATAAAAATACCATTCATAGTATTATCTCTATATATATATATATATATTACTAAAATATCTACAAAAAAAATATTAAACATGTTACAGATAATAATATACAGATCAAATATTGAAGTCTTAAAAATCATAAAATATTAAATATTTTTTTTAGTTCAGTTCATCCGACTTGTGTCCATCAGGTGGAGATTCTTGAAGATGGGGGTCTTGTTGGTGGTAGCTTGCATTCCCATTTCACCTTTTATACCTGCTCTTTGGCTTTCTAGTCACCAACTAGTGTCTCAACCATGACAGTCTTGATATGCTCAACTTCAAGGGAATCCTCTCTCTGCTCTACATCCTACATTTGAGAAGGTGGAGGTTTCTCAACTGATGCAACAATGTTATCTATCACTACATTAATTTTTAGAGGTATCCCGACATTTAAGACAAGATTCTCAAGTGTAATTCCTCTTTTGATGGGAGGAACCAATTTTCTTGGTTGATTTTGCTATATCAGGCTGATGAACGATTGGGAACTCTCTTCCTCAAGAAGTTTAGAAAAGTCAAAGGGCTTATTGGTGTGGGCCGCTTTGCTAAAGTTAACTGAATTTTTTTACTTTTTATCGATGGTGGAGCTTTTATTAGGGGAAGCATCGACAGGTGGTGGTCGATTGATGAAATCAATAGGTTTCATCACCTTATCCATTGAGAGCTATTTAATCATATCTATCTAAAGGGTAAGGGCTCATTGAATTAATTTTGAATGTTCTACAAAATCCTCTCTTAATTTATCAATTTTTATTTGTAGAATAATATTTTGTACCCATAGATGAGATAGGGTTTCAACAGTTGATTCAAGTGCAGGTAAGTCAGATTCATGCCCTAATGTATTTCCTTTCTCAAGGGTTTCAAGGAGTATGCTTCTGATGTCGAACCTTTCATGCAGGTCAAGTTGGTTTAACATATTTGGGAGGTCAAAATTTACATTTTTGGGATTCAGGTTCCTCCTCCTAGCTATCTGACTCATGGTTTTCCTTAGATGGACTATCTTCCTCAAGCTCATTTTTAGTCGACTCGAAGTATTCTGGTAGGTTTGATTCTATGACTATCCTATTCCAGGCTATTTTAACTTCATGTGCTTTCTTTAGAACTATCAATTTAATAAGGCCATGATGTGCAAGTAGATGTAATTTAGGATTTTCTTGAGGATTTTTAGGCTGCACACGGATAACAATAGACTTTAGAGACTAAAATAGGAAGTATGGTAGATTAATAACATAATCATTATTCTTCAAAAATTTTAGATTCATCAACATGCGAATATGGTAGGTTGCACAGGTGGACATACATCCTTCTAGGGTGAAAAATTTAATAATCAAAATAATAGCTTCCTACCACATGAGAGGGAGTGAAATAGTGGCAACACCCTTAATCCAACCCTCCTTATCTCGGATAATAGTGCACTTTTCCCCAAAATTTTCCACTAGCTGGGTGACACTCTTAGAAGGGTTTTTGTAGTATGGCAGTCCTACCTCCGGTAATTCTAATACTTCAAAAATAATTCTTGGGTTTAGGTTGAATTGAATATCTCCAACATGGGTAGTCATGTTCATGGGATTACAGTTTAAGATAAATTGTTGGGCTACCCCTTGGTCATGCCCTCTAAATTTTGTGAGGGCTTCCCACCATCTGGCCCTTTGAAACAATTCTATTATAGAATCACTCAGATTCTACATTTCAATGGATGGGGGCTCACTACATTTTTGGAACATAGATCGGGGCATGGCTTCTTAGGGTAGAAGTTTTAAAATTTTAGGAACCTGCAACAATTTCATCCGCACAAAAATAAATTTTACAAATTTATTGAAGATAATTTATTATCCGACTTAATAAAAAACATACAATTCAACTTAAGCAAATAATAATCTTAATTTTGACAAGTTATTTTTTCTATTATCAACATAAAAAATCTATGATTATGACCTATCTTCTACATATTTCCTAAAAAAATTCACTAATCACTTCGTAATAAACATGTTAACCTAAACCTAATCCTCTGCATAATTTTCTAAAAATTATTCACTAATTATTCCTGTAGCAGAGTGATTAGGGCATATTTTTTAAAATATCTAATCCTATGACAAAAAAAAAGGGACAATAAAATATTACCTATCGCTTTTACTTTTTTATCATGCCCAAATTCTATCACCCTACATCATTGCTTTCTAAGTTATTTCACCCTTATTTTTCCATAATTCCACCTTTATCCGATGTTTTCCCCTTTCAAATTTTGATTTCAAACCCTCAATTCAGCCTCACTAAGAAATTTTTATAGAATTTTGACTAGGTCATAGAGGTTTCTTTGACGCTCACTACATTCTACGAAAATTAGGGTTTTTTTCCTATACATCATGCATTTTCCATGCAACAAATCATGACTCATTTACCCTAAATCGATGATGACAATCTTATCGCATCTTAAAAAATTACAACCCTTCGATCTTTGTTTCAATCGATGGTCAAAATCATGAATCCGCATCACCTTCATATAATTGGTCAAAAAAACTTTGTGTCGGTGTCATGATGAAGTTTCTAACCCTAGCACAAATTTTCCTTAAATCATAGCCCTTCATAGGATTTTAATCAATGATTGATGCTTTCCATCCATGGTAGTGTTGACTATTGGTTGCATGCACCACATATTGATCATCATCAACATCTTTCACTAAGTCTTTTACCACCTTGGAAGGTAGTCATAGGTTGGCACCTAACCCAACTTAAAAAATTTATTAATTTCACACTATGTGGCATGCGTTCAGCTATTTTAAATTTTTCCTATGTATACATGCCACATGTATTTTTAAATTTTATTACCTTTCATCATGTCATCACTTAGACTGGTCCATGGTAGCTTCTATTACCTTCTAGCATCCACGTGTACCGATAATTGGTACCTTTGAAACTTTGCAATGGGTCTCCATCTACTGTGAGCTTCAAAGGAGCATTAAGGGTAGGCGGTACATGGCACCATATCAAACGTGCTCATGCTAAATTTTGGTATATTTACTAATGTAAGGGGGTTTCAAAATTTAAATTTTAATTTTAATACCTTAGTCCATATGCCATAGGTATTAAAAATGTTATAAATATTTGTATAACTTTACCTCCCCAAACCTTTATGAATGCCCTTTAAAATTTTATGTCACATTATTTTATTTTTAACATTGATGCATTCTTTCATAGTTTCGGTTGACACGTTTTGTCATGTTCTTCATATTAAGGGCCAATTTTAAATATTGACACTTAGAAATATTTCATAATATGTCTTATGGGTATCATCTATGGATGGTGTTTACAGAATATTACTACAGAATATTGTTACAGAATATTATTACATAATATTATTACATAAGATTACTTATAGAAGATATCTACGGAAGACATCTACAGAAGACATCTATAGAAGACATCTATAGAAGACATCTACAAAAGACCTATACAGAAGACCTCTACGGAAGACCTATATGGAAGACATCTATGGAAGACATCTACAAAATATGTCTACAAGACTATAGTTGCTAGAGTTTGAGAAAATACTTTACCTATTTCTTCCCCCCAAACTGTATTGTGAACTTCATATACCTCTATTTACTTCCCCCAAACTATAATTTTGGCTATATAGCCAAAACAAGATGAAGGGTGTTTTATTTATATTGATGGATAATATAATAATAAGTTTTATTTATGGGGGTTTATTATAATTTTTGTGATTGTGCTTCCTGAATTTCATTAAGGAGTATCCAAGTGAGAGAAAGATAATGATTATAAAGCTTGATATCAGTCATCAATGTATACAAAAATAGATATCTATCAAAGACTTGGAGTATTTTCAATCATTTAGAAAAATGGAATAGATATTATGATATTATGATGGCTTCTGTTAAGAGATACAAGGTTTTGAGAGATAAAAGCCATATTTTTGTAGGAGAAAATGGACCATAGTATTTTCATAGGAATTTGCTTCTAAATTTTGCCTGCTTATGATATTCTAGAGTTATTTCTCAAAGACTTCAAACATCCTAGTGATTTTTAAACAACTTCATCTATTCATTTCACAAATCAACATGGTGTTAAAGTTATCCTAATGTTTTCAAGCTTCTTCAAGGACCAACTGTGTGTGCAGTGAGTATTCATTTCCCATTATGAGTGAGGATTGAGTAACAACAAAGATCACTTATGCCAATAAGCTAGCTTATCTATGAGCATCCATAGGTCTTGTCCAGACTTAGTGCTACTACGTAAGGATACCTTATTGCCAAGCGGGTTTCATTCAACCCATTGTTGTAATGAGGATCACCCCATGGTTTTTGAGATACTAAGAATTCTAGGGATTCAAGCTCTTTTACCCTTCTTTGAATTTTCTTGGGATACTTGCTCATTTTGAGAGGGAGCAAGGGATTTTTATTGCTTTTTGGGGTTCTTGCCTATTTTTATGAGAAGCAAGAAGATACTTTTTGGGATACTTGCTCGATTAGATGAGGAGCAAGGGATTTTTTTTGAAGGAGTAAGAATTTTGGGGAGTTGGATTCCCAACCACTCTATCAAAGTCCTGATGGGAATTTGATCCTATCCTTACTATTCTTCTCATTTTCTTTATTTTTAGGGATGAAGGGTGAGCTTGTCCTTTTTCCAATTCATTAGTACTCTAGACCATGCACATAGATGGATAAGCAAGGGAAATTGTTCACTTATGGCAATAGTAACACATGAGTTAATCTCTCCAAATCTCACAATGTTTTTATATGTTCAAATGTGCGTAGTCCAAGAAAAATTTTGATTGACTAGGAATAACTTACAACATCAAAATATTGCTTGAATTTCAATGAAAATTGCTCAAAACACTAATGTTGTTTGAGTAATTGAAAAACATCTAGATTTTATCTAGCAAACAAAGTATTATGCAACATATGATAGTCATTTTCCTATAAGCTTTTTAAAGAAATACCTCTTGGGCTATTTTTGAAACATTGAGACTAAAAATTGATGAGAATAAGATAGAAATACTGTAAATATAGAAACTTCATGATGAAACAAAGGAAGCATAATTTTTTTTTTAAGTGAGAGAGAAATTATTATTCAATAGTGGTTGATTGTAGTTCAGAAATGCACTGCAATTCGGCTTGTTGCTTAAGGTGGTGTATGAATTCCTCCTTAGATAATGGCTTCTTATAAAGTTTAAGCCTATGGCCATTTACTAGTAGTTTCCTTGTTGAATCATCTATAGGCTTAAGCTTGATTGTACCATTTTTGAATATCTCTTTGATTTCATAGGGTCCTAGCCATCTGGTCCTCAATTTACCTTGAAAGTCTTGGTAACGAGAATCAAACAACAAAGCCCAATCTCCTGATTCGAATGTGCATGGTACAATGTGTTTATCATGCCATTTATTTCATTGTTGTTGGGTTATTTCAGTCCTATGTAATACCTCTAGTCTCCTTTCATCCAGAATGTTTAACTTTTCCAATCTAGCTTTCTGTGCTTTGTCCAAATTCATGTCAAGTTGTACCATTGTGCGAAGAGTTTCTATCTCAAATTCTATGGGCATGATAGCTTGTTTTCCATAGACCATTTCATAAGGTGATAATCCTATGGTGGTTTTCCAAGTTGTATTGTATGCCCATACAACTTCTTTCAATCTCTCAGCCCAATCACCCCTATTAACAGTTATGATTTTTGTAATGATCTTTTCAAGTTCTCTGTTCATAACTTCTACTTGTCCATTGGCTTGAGGGTGATATGGTGAGGTTTTCTTATGTTTTATTTGATAGGTGTCAACAAAATGTTCAATCACTTTGGAGAGAAATTGGGTTCCATGATCTGAAACTAACTCTCTAGGTGCTCCGAAGCATTGCATAATATTTTCATAAAGGAAATCAACAACTGGTTCAGCTTGCACTCGTGGTAAAGCTTTAACTTCAGCCCACTTAGTAACATAATCCGTACACACAAGTATGTGTTTATTACCTTCGCTTGGAGGGTCTATTGGTCCAACAAATTCAATTCCCCATTTCTTGAATGGTTCAAATACTACTTGCGGAACCAAAGGCATCTCCATCGAAGGAGTAGGCTTACTAGCTCTTTGACAAGCGTCACATCTATCAACAAATTTATGGACATCTCTATTCATGGTAGGCCAAAAGTAACCAATTTGAAGTATTTTACTAACTATCCTTTGGGTGGCATAATGGCCTCCATAGGGTTCTTCATGTGCTTCCTGAATGATGTCATATACATCATCTTCTTGCACACATCTCCTAATTACTTGGTCAGGACATCTTCTAAACAAGACTCCATGAATCCACATATAAGGAGTGCTTTGATGTATTAATTTTCTATGCTCATATGATGTATAGTTTTGAGGTATTTTTCCTATTACTAAGTAATTTACAATATCAACATACCAAGGGGTAAAAATAGAAAGAGCAAACAAATGTTCATCTGGGAAATTATCAAGAATTAACTCATCATCATCAAATATTTGCATACGAGATAGGTGATCTGCAATGATGTTATCTTTCCCTACCTTATCTATAATCATGACATTGAAATCTTGTAGCAAAAGAAGCCATCTAACCACTCTACCTCCTACTATTGCTTTGTTCATTAAGTATTTAATGGCAGAGTGATCAGTGTGAATGAATACTTCATACCCTATTATGTAATGTTTAAATTTATTGATGGCATGGACTATAACTAAAAATTATTTTTTAGTAATAGTGTAATTAAGCTCGGCTCCATGCAAATTTTTACTTACATAATAGATAGCATAAGGTATTTTGTTCTCAACCTATTGCAATACTGCTCCTATTGCGTAACCCGAAGCATCACAATGTATATGGAATGGTAATTCCCAATTTGGTCCTCTCAGGATTGGAGTAGTAATCAATTTATCTTTTATAACTTCAAAGGCCTCTTGACATGCTTCAGTCCAATTGAATTCACTTTCTTTAGTTAAGAGCTTAAGCATGGGAGCAACGATTTTACTGAAGTCTTTAATGAACCTACGGTAGTATCCTGCATGTCCTAGGAAACTTCTCACCTCTGTTTGTGTTTTTGGAGGTTGAAGGGTTTGAATAACTTGTATTTTTGTAGGATCTACTTTAACACCTTCTTCTGATATGTAATGTCCTAGAACAATGCCTCCTCTCATCATCATGAAGCACTTTTCATGACTCAAAGAGAGGTTTTTCTCTTGACATCTAATCAAAACTTTTTGTAAGCTTGACAAGGTTTCTTCAAAGGTATTACCATAGACTGTGAAGTCATCCATATAGACTTCTACACACTCATTTATTAAATCAGCAAAGATAGCTAAAATAACTCTTTGAAAAGTGGTAGGTGCATTGCATAATCTAAAAGGTAAGACTTTATAAGCATAGGTGCCTACTGGACATGTGAAGGTTATCTTTTCCTGATCTTCCTCAGCTATGGAAACTTGATTATAGCCACTAAACCCATCTAGAAAGCAGAAATATTTCTTTCCAGCCAAT
Source organism: Wollemia nobilis (assembly GCA_028583015.1). Taxonomy (NCBI): domain Eukaryota; kingdom Viridiplantae; phylum Streptophyta; class Pinopsida; order Araucariales; family Araucariaceae; genus Wollemia; species Wollemia nobilis. Next base: position 4,323,945 of record JAQPPZ010016361.1, read on the forward strand.
GTATCAAGAACTTGATCAATGAATGGCAAGGGAAAATAATATTTCTTCATTACCTTGTTTAATTCCCTATAGTCCACATAAATCCTCCATTTACCATTATTTTTAGGGACTATCACAAGAGGTGACACCCATTGACTATCAAAAATTGGATATATAAATCTTGCCTTCAAGAGTTTCATGATTTCTTCCTGAACCACATCTTTCATAGCTGGATTCAATATTCTTTGGGGTTGTCTTACTGGATAACATCCTTCTTGGATAAAAATATGATGGGTACAAACATTTGGATGTATCCCTTTCATATCCTCATAGTTCCATGCAAATGTCGATTGATATTCCTTAAGCACATCTATTAATTGTGATTCTTGTATGCTTGTGAGCTCATCACTAATATTCAAGGTCCTTCCTAGTGTGATATCTATTTGCTTGCATTTTTCTATGTTTGCATCTATCCCCATTATCTCATGTTCAAGAATATTTAAGTAATAGTCATATGGTATCATTTGTTGAGACTGACTTGTGCTTGCTTCATTAATAGCCATGGTAGATTCAGATGAACAACCATTGTCTTGACCTTGATCCTTGCTTTGATTCCCTAACAGTAATGGTAATGGTCCCTCGACCTCTTGTTGAAGATGTTCACTCAGAACATTTATTGATAAGGTTTGGATTTCATCAAAATCATGAGGGAAATCATACCATAATTGCTTTGGAAATTCATCTTCTATTGTTGATTCAGGGAATAGGCTAAGGTCTTTAGTATTTTTGCCATAAAAAATAGTCATATTTCCCATTCTACAACTAATGTAAGCATCAACTATTGCAAGCCATGGGTGCCCTAAAATTAAGGGATGTCCCCCTAACTTTTTCTTAGGTTGTAAGACTATAAAGTCTACAGGGTATTCCCATGAACTTACGGAGACTATAACATCTTCTAGTTTTCCCTCTGGCTTAACAGTAGACCTATCTATGAGTTGGAGTACAATAGAAGTTGATTGCAATTTATGTAACCCTAAATATTCTGTTGTCTCTTTAGTCATGACATTAATAGCGGCTCCTAAATCGACCAAGATATTTTGCAAGGCTATGTCACCAATGTGTACCATGAGTATAGGTATTCCAGGATCTGTGTATTTTGGTAATAACCTACCTCCCATTATTATCTCAGACAATTGTCCAATGACTTGAATAGTTTGGGCTTCGTTCTTCTTTTTCCTTCCTAAATTTGTACATATGTTTTTAATGAGCTTGGAATAGATGGGTATATCCTTGATAGCTTGTAACAAAGGGATCTTGATAGTAACATTTTCTAATTCCTGAAGGAAGTTAAAGGCTGGCTTAGATGGTTCTTTTGGTATTGCCAATATTTGAGGAAAAGGTACCTCTACTTCCTTCCTTTGAGGAATTTGGATTTCTTGTTGTTTTGTTGGAATGTTTTCTGGTGAATTTTCCATTTCCTTTTCATTGTTATCCTCCTTTTCGAACAAATATGTAGTGGGGTTTTCAAGCTCTGTGAGAGTTACATTGTTTTCCAATACTTTTCCTGATCTCAATTGAATTTGTTGACAAGGTACTACAGATATAGAACACGTCTCACTAGTTTCATAGGCTTGTTGAATGTTCTTGTTGTTGTTAGGATTAGGGACCGGTTGAGCTGGAAGAGGAGGTTGCTTAGGAGGATTATTATTATTAACTAGAGGTGGAAGAAGTCTATTTTGAGGTGGATTTTGAGGGGCTTGTCCCCTAAATTGGTTTTGAAAGTTTTGTTGTTGTGATGGATTTTGAGACCAACCAGATCCTCCCTGGTTATATTGGCCACTAGTATTCCAATTATTTTGATTGGACATTCCTTGATTCCATGGTGGATTTCCATAGGTATTGGCCATAAAGTGGGCCCATGGGGGTATGTTCCAGTCTTGATTGTTTGAATAAGAATTCCAATTTGCCCAGTTTGGTGCATTAGACCATTGATTAGGCCTTTGCGAGTTGGAATAACTAGGGTTTGACCAATTTGGTGGTCCATTGAATGGACCATTCCATATTTGGGCTACAAAATAAACATCTTCTACCTCTTCAACTTTAGGTTCCTTTATGGCAGCTTTAACAGTGGAGATGTATTTGCAGTTTTTAGTTTTGTGACTTTTATCACAAATTTTACAAGTAGCAATATTGGAAATGTTGGTAATGTTGAGAGGGCATTCTCTCAGATTGTGCTTTTTCCTACATCTGTGATAGTAAATCTCTTCACTGTCTTGTCCCTTTGGATTTTTATCCATTAAATCCAAATATGTAGTCAAGGTACTTAACAAATCAGTTTTTAAACCTTCCAACATGTTTCCAATTTTTGCTCTCGTCACTCCTCCTGTAGATGTATACTTGTTACCCCTTAGAGGTTTGTTTCTTGAATAGTTTCTGCAAAGGTTCACAATCTCCTCAAATGCCATAATATGGATATCTCCTTTTGCCATGAGGTTTAAAACCTCAAGGACATCTTCCTTTAGTCCTTTTAGAAAGAGTTCTTTTAAGATTTCTTCATCAAGGTCTATATTTACTCTAGACCCAACAAATAGAAATCTCTCAAGGTAATCCTCCAAATATTCTTCTTCTTTTTTATTCATGTGGAATAGCTCAACTTTCTTATCCCTAACTCTATAGTAATCCTGATATCGTTCAAGGAATAACTCTTTTAATCCATGTTCTCCATCCCATTGATTACAAATATTTTCTCCTAGACCCATGAACCATCTTAAAGCTGCATATTTAAGAGTAGAGGGAAACAACCTTAGCTTTTGTTCATCGGTAGTGTAAAAGTAAGCTTGGCACACTACTTCAAATTCAAAGAGAAAAGCATCTAGATCTTCGTGTGGTTTCCCATGGAAGGTGGGTAATATAGAAATAGAGACTGACTTAGGTTCTCTTGTTGTCCCATCTATATGTAATATTGGGAAGGCAAATGTCTTCCTTTTCCCCCCAAGGTCTTACTGTAAAATTAAGAAATAATTTAATATACATGTAATCACACCCCACTCAAAAGGGGGCTCCCTCTAAATATTTAATACTACTTTTATTATTCTTCTTTGGATGATTTGTGTGAATGGCCAACCTAATATATATATCTACCCTAAAGCTACGTTGGTGAAGAGACATGATGGTTCACGTTATGAAGAGACGTGATGGTTCACATTATGAAGATATGTGATGGTTCACTTTATGAGTTAATAATATAATAATTAAATGATTAATAATACTAAATAATACTAACTAATAATGTTAGGATGGAGGATCCTAACATGACACCCTCCTTAAAAAGAGATTTGTCCTCAAATCTCAAAGTGAGGAGCTTTATATTTTGTTTTCCAAGCATATTTTTGCAAGTTCTTATACTATTTTAATGTCACTTTTTTGAAGGCAGGGATATCTTGAAGGTCAAAGTGTTAGTGGGGGGTTTCCAAGAACAATAGTAGAATATTCCTTAGGAGAATCATGATGATGATGGGAGGGAAACCCTTGGGGTTCTTCAAACACTTTAGAAGGATGCATCAAAAGTGGTGGTAATGCTTCCATATCCTTTTGTTGTTCCCTAGGAGAGCCAACAAGAATGAGTGTGTAATCACCTTTCTGCATTATTTTTGAATAGGTTTGGTTATGTGGCAAGAACTCACAATTGGGGGGAAATTTGAGCATAGTTCTTGTAGAGTGTAAGTTTGGCCATAATGGTTCATTTCGAGAATGTCTACCGCATCCTTTCCTGATGCATCAATCACTTCTAGCATATCAATCGTATTGCCTTTATCATTGTGATAAGGTTTTTGGGATATTTCTTTCTCATTATCCTTGTTTTCCACATATTCTTCCTCTTTCTTATCTTTCATGGCTTCCTCATCTTCCTTACCTTCCTCATCATCCCCATATTTAGTGTCATTTTCAGGTGTATCTGTCACTGTGTCTACCTCAATTGCATTTTCATCGTTGGGAAAACTCCAAGGAATAGTTGCATCTAAAATATATAGTGCAGGTGTAATACATTGATGATTGTAAATAAATTTCTCATCGCAATGATAGCAGAGGCCTTTTTCTTGTCGTTATTTCATTTCTTCAAAACTAAGATGTTTAATTGGTAGGGTTGGGTTAAGTTTGGGGGTTGTGTAAGTGCTTTGTGCCTTTCCATTATGTGTAGATTTGGGGGCAATGTAAGTGGTTTGAGATTTCCCCATAGGTGGTTTCCCTAATTGATGTTGTGTGTTGATTTTATCTTCAGCTAATTTGGCCAATCCAATAGTCTGCATCATGGTATAGGGTTTGAACTTTGTCACCTCTATTTTAATTTCTTCTTTCAATCCTTTGGTGAAGCAATATATGAGAAATGCTTCACCCCACCCTGTGTTGTGTTTGGTGATATCCTTAAATCAAATTTCATACTCACGCACGGTAGTGTTTTGATGAATATATTTGAGAAATTCCCACATGGTTGGGTCCCACATGGATCTGATACCAAATGGTAAGACCCCAAGGTATTACTATAAAATTAATAAATAATTTAATATAAATGTAATCACAGGGCACTCAAAATGGGGCTCCCTCCTTTAAATATTTAATACTACTTTTATTCTTCTTTGGATGATTTGTGTGAATGGCCAACCTAATATATATATCTACCCTAAAGCTACATTGGTGAAGAGACATGATGGTTCACATTATGAAGAGACGTGATGGTTCATGTTATGAAGAGATGTGATGGTTCACTTTATGAGTTAATAATATAATAATTAAATGATTAATAATACTAAATAATACTAACTAATAATGTTAGGATGGAGGATCTTAACATAGGTTCTCTTGTTTTTCCATCGGTATGTAATATTGGAAAGGCAAATGTCTTCCTTTTCCCATTTCTTCTTTGGTATCTATTCTATCTTTGTTCATTCCCCCTTTGGTTCTCTTCTACTTCTCCCTGCCCACTTTGCTGGTTAGCCATGACTGAATGTAAGATTTCAAGAATTGGATGAGGTATGGGTTTAGTAAAAATAGAAGAAGGATCTATGTGACTGTCAAATTCTAGATCAGGTAATAAGTATGAGTCAGGATCTTATTCTAGGATTTTAGTTTGTTTGGTTGATGTTGCTATTTTAAATTCTTCTAACTTATAAATCCTAGGTTGCCTACTAAAGTCTCTTTGGAGATTTCCTTTTGAATTGTTGATCTTTATGAATCTTCCCTTAGAGTCTCTAGGTTTGCTCATGAATTTTCTAATTTTTCTTTTTTTTGCAACACGTCTAATCTTCCTTGAATAGTCTATAAATATCGTTGATCGGATCAAGTTGTTCGGGTGTCATGAAGTGTTATTCTTCAAAATTAAAATGGTCTACCACCAATTGAATCAATTGAATGAGAAAAGATTGAGTTGGAATGGGGTCAAGATTTCCAAATTGTAACCCACAGTGTAAATCTTGACATAGCTCTAGGTATTATCTGATATTTCTTGATATATTCTAGGGCTACTTCTTTCTTTTATAGGTATTCAAGGAAATTGTGAACGAGGAGGAAGTCTTCAAAATATTGATTCCAAGGGTAAATTGTTGGATTTACTACTACTCTTCTATCCTAAAGCCAACACTCACAATTCCTTTTAAGATCCAGGTAAGATGAATGGTAGTTTTTCCCTAGAGTTTTTGCTATATCAATCCTTTTGATTTCCTTCAGTTCATCTAATTTTTATTTGATAATGTCAATATGTTCATACAGAAACTCCCACTCCTTACTAGATGCTTTATTTTCTTGCTCAAAAAGAAGGTTAACTTCTTGTTTTATCAATAGTTCTCTAAGGTCTATAAGTGCAGATAGATTCAAACTGTTTTCCACCATATAGCAACTTATTTTTATTTTCTTTTTCTCTCTCTGGTTTAGTTTTGTTTGGGTTTTGATTCTGATTTTCTATTTTAATCCCACTGCTATCAAGTTTAGATACAAATCACAATAATTGAGTTTATAACTATCCTTAATACAACAAGGAACAATTAAAATAAAATTTCATAATAATCTTAATATTTTGCTAAATTTAGATGCGACTCGCGTTCCTCTTAGCACATTAGGAGCAAAATGAAATACTGCAAAAAAAGTAAAATTTATTGAAAGTAAAAGGTTAAACTATTACTATTTGTTTGATTGTTCAGGAGGGTTTCACTATGGCTGTGTCACTCAACCATACCTACTTCATGCTTTTGACAAGGTCTTAAAATAATATTTAGGTTTGTTTCATTGTGTATACCTACTTCCTATTTTTCTCATAGGTCCTAAGTCAAACTAAACAATAATAATCACCCAAAGATAAAAAATGTGCAGGAAATAAAATTTGCTAAAATAAAAGGTAAACTATTACTACTTCTTTGATTATTAGGAGGGTTTCACTATGGTTGTGTCACTCAACCGTACCTACTTTCTACTTCTTATAGGGTCCTAAACCAATGTTTAGGTCTATTTCAGTGTATACCAACTTCATGTTTTTCTCGCAGGTCCTAAGTCAACTAAGCAATAATAATTACCCAAAGTAGGAAATTTGTAGGAAATAAAATTTGCAGAAATTAAAATTTGCAAGAAATAAAATTCTAATTAAGAAAGCAGTACATCTGATTCCTCAAGAGAAATGAACCTAGCAACATTGAACGAAGAGACTTGTTGGGACCATCTCGTGCCACTCTAACTCATATGCACACCAAGGACTCATACGTACCTCTTTCCACATACAAGTAAGCCTCACCTTTTTGCACTACCAAACAATTTTTCTTATTAACCACTACGATGCTACTCTCCTCAAAAATGACACCAAAAATGATCGACTGTAATAACTTATATTTAATTTATCAATCTAAGGGTAAATCAAGGTTAGATTTAAAGAGTAGGAATCTAGTATAGATTGTACCATGGGGATCAATGCTAAGATTAGTTCAAATTTCTTTTTAATTTTAGGTGTTTGTAGAAAAGTAAATAAACATAAATTAAATTGTGCAAGAATGAAAATAAAATGCAATTTCTAATTTATGAAGTAAAAATGATAATTACCTATTAATGAATTTATCTATAATTGAGGATCCTCGTCCAGTTAGTTTTATTTATATATTTTGACTTTATATTATGTGAAAATTCAATTAAATTTATTTTATATTCTAAGGTTAATTAACAATTTCTAACCTATTGTAGGGCGAGAGCTTAGGGACTGGTTGTAGGAGTGGGCCCTACCTCCTAGAAGACAGTGCAAGTATTTCTCCCCTAGTTTACTTTATCTCAGTAACTAAAATGCATAATTACTACTAACATTGTTCTATTTTATGAATACAAAAATGTTCAATTACAACTACATAAATGAAATTAAATAGTAAATACAAATGACATAGTTACCATATGCGAAGAATGAAGTGCTACTTTTATTTTTGAAAATTCAAATGTACATGCTGGCACAATTTTTTAGAAATTATACAGTTCTCCATAGATTATTCAACTTTAGACTAGACAGTAGACATTTTTTTTAGACATTTTCAAATGTCTCCCTATGTAATTTATACTATGACTTGTACAATTTTGAATAAAATCTCTCCACGTATTTTACCATGTGGAGTTTGTGGACTTATGATGCGATAACAATGCACTAACAAAAATAATATAAACCAATGAAATTCCTAATTCTACTTGGACTCGGTAAACATTCTAAGTGGTCCAAGTGGTATTTTACAAACGCACTTAACAAAACTATACTAATTTAAATATTTCACAAGATGTACAATATAATCATATCCTTTATTCTCAAAAAGGTATAACAATATTGCGTCTAAATATAATCAACCTAAAAATATTCTAATTATACAATATTTAAGAAATAAAGTGATAAAAACTTTATTAATCACAATATCCTCATGGATAATATGTGGCAAGTCAATTTACTATAATTTGATTGTACTCCTTTATTGCCATGTGAGAGTGCCATGCTGTCACTAATGTGGCATACGACATTGGTCAACTCTCTTTGGTAACTGCTGGTAATAATTCTTCTTCGATAACAACCTTCAGTAGCTACCTTCTGTAACATGCTTCGGTAACCATATTTCGTAACATACATAAGATACCATCTATTATAATAGTAATCTACCACTATTCTGTCACCGCACCTTAGGATTCCTTAATCCTTTGTCCTTATGTCCATATTCTCGCATCCATGGTATATCTTGAAGCTCATGCTACTACATTGTGGAACATCCTTCAAGACTTTCCTGCATTATTACCCATAACTCAAACGTATTTTACATAAAATGCACATATTTTCAGATTCAAATGCATTCATCTTTTTACTGACAATTCACAGAAATAAAAAAAAACAACTAACTTAAAATACATTTTAATCACAAAAAAATATGAATATGAAACAATTTACTATGAAAATATGTACCAAATAATCACTCGTCACCTCTCTTTGGCTAAAATTCTATAAATCCCCCTCCTTTCCCTCTCATTTCAAGAAAACATGATCTAGCATACCAAAATGTTGTTGAAATTTCTCTAGGATTTACTTATGCTTTATGATTAAAATGCTTTAGCATGTTCTTTAACTTATTCTAAGTTATGTTTAATGCATTAGCTCAAATTTTTATTAATATTTTTTATTGTGTAAACAAGTGCTACTAATCAATTTTTGGTTTTGCTTGTGTAGGTATTGGAAGACACGTTCAATCAAGGGTGGTCACTAAAAACCCACTCAACCCTCTTGTGGTGGCATAGAAAGCTTTGTTGTACCATTGTATCACTTTGTAAAGTCTCCAATGGGGGTTATTTGTAATAAAAAGGTTTACTTGTAATTTTTTATATTTTTAATGTAATGGTGCTTTTTGATGTCTACAATTAGATTATTGACATTAAAATTAGGATATGAATCTAGGTTTGATTGTGGCTCAAACCCTCTATTTTGTGGGCCTCCTATACCACATCAACCCCATCAAAATCCCATGCTATGTGCAAAATTGGTAGACCACATAGTCAAAATGGAAGAACTCTTGCTCTCCCTATATTACCACGAGCCACCTAACTAGCCCAACATGATCCAATTGGAAGGCATCTCCATGCACCTTGATGCTATTTATAGGGTTGCAAAATATCCTATTCCTAATACAAGTGATCAATCATGTGCCTAGCCACTCCCAATATATCCCTATGGGAAATCCTTTGTTTGACCTTGAAGTGTCACACCCATTGATGCACTATTAGTGTCTTTCGGTCCATGAATTGCCTTGGTAGCCCTAGTGACCTCATAAAAAAAGTGCTCCTAGGTCCACACTTTGAGTAGGGTGCATTAGGATAGGCTCTTGCCTACTAAATAGATGAATCGATGAAGTGAATGGTACTATTATACAAGAATCATAGGCCCTAAGAAGATATTATTTGCTCCTCCAAAATGTTTATCTCCACCAATAAAGGACTACTCACCTATTGGTATTGCCAATGAATAATTTAGATACCAATGCACATATAAGAGTGGTTTATCAATCTATTCAACCTATAGCATAGAAAGTATTGATGTTAATGCTTGACCTAGAATTTGGGAAGTTTGCATCCCTTTTCAATCATCTCAAACTCGGTATCTAGTCCTAGCTCTTATGGACCAATGCCTCTCTAATAGGCACCCGTATTATCTACCACACATCCTTAATTGTGATGATAAGATCACCATAGAGAAGTTGAAAGGTATTTATCTCTAAATACCATCTCTCCACTAGGGATATCAACAATGCCCTGTCATACTCAACCTTGAACATTAGCGATATGTGGTATAGCCCCACCACTACTAGCAAAGCATGGTTTAAATAATCTAGAAACCCTTGGATGATCTCAAATATGTGGGGTTGTCTCTCCCTATAGTCTAGAGCCTATAATATCTACTCCAACCAATCAAACATGTTAATATAGTAGCCTCAATGCTTGCAAATCAACTAAAATATAAAAATGAAAAGGTAAAAAAAATTCCAGCCTTTGACAAAAGATCCATTAGGTGGTAAAAGTGCCACCATGTAGCAAAAGCACCACCCACATGGAAAAATAATTATCGAATGGAAAAAGTCCTATTAGGGTGCAAAAGCACCATTGGCTTACACATGCACTGGCATAAAAGTGTTTACCTTTTTTGGATGCATTATTGGAGACATAAATTTTTAAATTTTGGGTTCCTACCTAGATATGTAGTCTTCTTCTTACCATGGGTGGTCTCATCCTATTTTCTTAGTGTGGTGGTCACATGTGTTGATCCATAAAATTTCTAGTAAAAATAGAGGTCTAAATATATATTTCTTATCATTTGTGATAAAAATAATTTATTTTTGTCCTCCTAACCACTTTACCCCCAATCCTTCCTAGACAATACCTACTATTTATCATCAAAATTTCATTACAACATTAGTGTGACTTATGGTCAAGTCAATTTTCTTTGATTCTACTTGATTTTCCCTTTGAAATGTAAGGGGACACACTAAGGCATGAAATTTAATTCTACCTAAAAAAAACATTAACATCATTTCTAATCAAAAAATTGAAAGCATTATTCATCTTACATCACAAATCCTATGAAACATAAATTCTGTTTATCTCAAAATTAGGCAATTAATGCTAGTTTTGATGCATTTCTCATTCAATAAATGAATCTAAATAGGGTAAATTAGACACCCAATTTTGAGCATATCATTAAATATCCAATTCCAAACATCTTCATCAATTATCCAATCACACAAACCAAATCAACTATCTCCAAGCTCAAAGTAAAAGTACTAGGATATGAGTGAAAGTGTTTATGATATTTTTGCTCCTTGGTAGTGCTTTTGCAGAGTTTTAAATTTTTTATCATTTTTTGTCTAAATTGATTGGCAATGGTCATCTTGGAAAAAATATTGGGGAAATAGTGCTACCATCACTATTGCCTCCAATGCTATTGACTATCAAACACAAAAAAGGAAAAGGTTGATAGTTAGTACCTTCCAAGCCACCCACCAAAAATGGATTTGATCACATCATTCTGATCCATAGCCCCAATAAAAATCCAAAGTCTAAAATTTACCATTTTATATCTTTCATTCACGAATTGTATCTTAATACCATTTCAAAATATTAACTTCACCAATTCTATCACCTTCAATGCAACCATTCCCTAAGAAGCCATGGCTTACTATAAAACTGATAGTTGGGTAGCTCAAAAATGAACAATATTATGCATAACTAAACTATGTTAAACTTCATATCAATCAATCTTCAAGCATGATACAATTTTTTCAACTTCATGTTATGATCTTCCAAAGGAAACAAGTTCTCAATCCCTTAAGCATCTCAAGCAATAATCAAGCTCAAATCAAACATAAGGGGATATCAATCTTGGCATATTAGAGCTACAACTTTTCTTGGGTTGTGCTCTCTCCATTTCTTAGATTTTGTTGACATCATTTTGTAACTCTAATTTTTTATCATTGCACATTAACTATACTTTTTTATCATTTACATCTATTTGTCATTTATCTTTTTGCATCCTTATCTTACATTTTTATAAGCCACCACTTGTCTAACTATATCTATCAAGGCCCTTGTACCTCTTGGTTGGGGACCCTCAATGCATCACTTATAAAAATATATAAATTTATCATCTAAGTATCATTCTGCTATTTCCATAGGTGAAAGTGTTGTTGAATTATAGGTTTAGTGGTGCTATCTCTTTTTTTTTTAGAGATAGAGTTCACAGTCATAGAAATAAAAAATGTTGCTAGTCAATAAAAGTACCAATAATGCTATCGATCACCAAGTGGTGCTTTCACCATTGAGCACACATTCACTATTTTATCATTATGTAATTTTTTATCTAATATTTGAATAGGGGTCTAGTGCTGGTTAGGGGAGCCTTACACTCTCCTTCATTCTAGAAAACCCCTTTACTATTTATCCATCTCTTTTCTATCTATTTTTTAGGTAAATAAAAGTGCCATCAAGAAGTAGTAGCACTGACAATGCTTTTGTGGAATCAACAACTCTTCTATGAATAATTATTTCATAGAACAATGGCACTTCTACATTCTTGATAGAAAAACCAAGTTTTCAATTCCAAATATTTGTTTTAGCATTTAGATCATAGGTCTATTTATTGTCTATTTTCACTTTGCTTTAGTTTATATATTTCTATATTTATCTACTAAAGATAAAGGAAAAATAAAGAACTAGTTAGCATCAATCATTAGGGGACCATATTTTATCTTAAATATAATTAAAATGAAATTGCATATAGTTGCATAAGGGATTTCTTGCTACATCATCCTTGAATACTTGCTCTTGAAAAGAAAATTATATCTTACATTTATCATCAAAATCAAAAATCATTTTAGTTTATTAGGACTTTCTTACTGCGTTGCTTGATGCATGTTTAGCTAGCATAGAACTATATGAAAGTTAACTTTATCAAGGGGAAATATTATGAGAAATGTAGGCATTCTCTAACTAATCTACTAAAATTAGACTTAAGGTTACAAACTACCCCTATCCTCAATGTGAGAAAGGAAGGGAAACATTATGGGGGATACCCTAGGAGGTTCTTCATAATTCTTTTCCCATCCCAATCTGACAATGTTATATGTGATAATGGAGTTAACACAAAGGATCTACTTTGATTTATGATTAGACGAAGATGTCTAGAAGTTGAGTTTATGAAAATAAATTTGTATGGTGCTTCTAAAGGAAATCCAAGAAACGCTGGTGGAGGTGGTATTTTCCAAAATACTAAAGATAAAATTCTCTTCACTAATTTAGAATCATGTGGAACTTCAAGTAATAACTATGGAGAGGCTTGGGATTAAAACTAGCAATAAATATATATGGATATATATTTTTTTATTATGTTGGAGGAAGGGGTTTTTGAAAGGGCCCCAACCCTTTTACATTTTCATAAACAAAAACATAATACTTTGATACAAAGCCCAATATGTGACATAAAGTGAGTCACCAATTTGAAAATACAACCCACATAACCTATATCAACTTATACTATAGAAAGCCAACTTAGTCAAAAACTTAACAACAGAAACACAACACTGAGACAAATACTTAACAACTGTTTCTTTTACATTCTCTACTATCCTGCATTTGTGAATCCCTTTTCCTAATCCTTATATCAAATAACTACATTTTGAAATTCATTATTGCTAATTTCCATAATTTCTTGTGGAAAATTATCTTCCAAGATTACATATCCTTCATTCTGAATTCCCCAATTGGCTACCCAATCTGCAGCCCTGTTGCCTTCTCGGTAGATATGTACAATTTGCACATTTTCCAAATTCCTAATTTGTAGTCTAACCTCCTGAATCATATCATTTATATCCCAACTTGAATCCTGATTACCCTTGATCAGGTTGATAATGTTTAATGAATCTCCTTCTATGATGATATTTTTAACTCCAATTCTATCAATCAGCCTAATGCCTAGGAACAAAGCTCTAGTTTCAGCAAAATGATTAGATTGAATTTCAAGATTCTTAGCATACAATAATACCACTTCTCCTCTTTCATTCCAAAAAATACCACCAACACCTGCTATACCTGGATTCCCTTTTGAAGCACCATCAAAATTTAATTTTAACCAACCCTGCAGTGGAGGCTCCCATTTTGTTTGAAGTCTTTTAAGCTTGGAAGAAATTAATGGCTGATTACTGCAAGAATCCAACCCCCAACTATTTGCAATAAATTTTTCACCATCATCTTCCCATGAGTCCTTGAAATTGATTATCAAAATGTTCTCCTTCACAGCATTGCAGATCCTGATCACTGTAGACATCACATCTTTCTTGCATCCTTTAAAAAATCTATTGTTTCATTCTTTCCAAATACCCCACATAAAGTGAGGTAAACAAAAGTTCCATAAAGTACTCAGTATTTTGCTCCTAAAAGGTGATTCCCAACTTAAGTACAGATCAACAATAGAATTTGGCAAGACCCATGTTGTACAAAATTTGTCAAGGATGTTGTTAAACACCTCATTTGAAAATGAACATCCAAAAAACAAATGCCATACCTCCTCCCAATCCCTTTCACATAATGGGCATCTGTTAGGGATCTGTAGACCTCTCTTAAGCAAATTGTCCATTGTGAGAACTTTGTTTTGAACTGCAAGCCAAGAGAAGAAGGCCACTTTTGGAGTTAGATGTTTCAGCCAGATTTTGCTTACTCGTAGCCATCCCAATCCTACATCTTCCAAGAGAAAGTACCCAGATTTTACAGAGTACTTCCCATATTTCCTACATTTCCAAATTGGAGAATCCTCTAGTCTATCTTGATTTAGAAAATATACCTGCAACATTCTATTCAGTTTCTTTACTACTTGTCTTTTCCTATCATTCATACCCTCAACATATATATGTTTCCATATTTTTCCATTAGTATCTTCAATGATAAAATTGTGAACCCATTGTCCATACTGATGAGAAATTTCTTGTTCTAGTTCTACAAATTCAGGGTCTTCACACAAAGGGATATTTTTTATCCATCTATCTCTCCAAAAGTTTACTTTTCTTCCATTTCCAATCTGCCATATTAACCCCTCTTGAAGAAGAGGTTTAGTTTTTTGAAGATTATTCCAGAAGAAAGATCCTTTTATTACATTCTCTTCTACCAAAAATTTATTTTCATTTCTCATATACTTTGCTTTCAAGATCTGAATCCATCCTACTTTTTCATCTGTAACTATTTTCCACCCCTGCTTTCCCATGAGAGCTTTGTTCATTTGTTTTAATTTCCTAAAACCTAGGCCTCCCACCTCCTTTCTAGAACAAACCTTATCCCAAGCAACAAGAGCTATTATTTTCTTCTCCTCCATTCCAGTCCATAGGAAGTTCCTTTGAATTTGTTCAATTCTTTCCCAAATTTTCCTAGGCATTTTAAAAAGGGACATAAAGTATATCAAAATGCTTTGGAGAGTAGATTTGACCAATTGAGCCTTACCTTCCTAGCTAAGAAGTGTACCCTTCCAACCTGTAAGTTTTTTAGCAAATATTTCAACTATTGGATTCCACATTTCCTCTTTCATTCTTCCACTGAAAAGAGGCATTCCAAGGTAGGTAGCAAGAAAATTCCCAATCTCACAACCAAAGATCCTTGCAATATTGTTCTATCTTAAAATGGGAGTATTGATAAAGAAAACCTTACTTTTGAGAAAATTCACCCTTTGTCCAACAACATTCTCATAAATACCCAATATGTTCCTTATTACCTTTGCTTGGGGAATGGAGGATTTTGTGACAATAATCGTATCATCTATGAACTATTGATGTGAAACCAGATTTAAAGTTGAAGTTGGCTTAATTCCATCCAATTTACCTTCTCTAGTAGCAGCTGAAATTGCTCTTCCCAAGGCTTCAACCATAATTATAAACAAATAAGGAGATAGTGGGTCTCCTTGTCTCAACCCCCTCATACTCTTAAAATAACCAACTGCAGCCCCATTAATCATTACTGAGAACATTGTTGTTGTGATACACTCCTTGATTAAAACAATCCAATCAACATGAAAACCAAAATTTTCCAAAACTTTGACTAAAAAAACCCATGACACTCTATCATATGCTTTATTTATATCCAGCTTCAGCAACATCCCTGCTTCTTTACTCCTTTCAATAGAATGAATGACTTCATGAATGGTTATAATACCATCCAAGATCTGTCTACCCATCACAAAACCCCCTTGTTGCATATCAATTATAAAGGGCAGCACATACTTGAGTCTATTAGCAATTACTTTTGTAATAATCTTGTATAATGTATTACAAAGGCTTATTGGTCTATAATCTTTGAAAGCTTTAGCACCTACAATTTTTGGAATTAGAACAAGAAAAGTAGAGTTGACATCCCTTGGTATAAAATTGGATTTCTGAACCTCCATAACTGCTCTTATTACATCAGGCCCAACAATCCTCCAAAATCTCTGAAAAAATACAGCCTGAAAACCATCTGGACCTAGAGCCTTCTCCCCACACATATCAAACACTATTGTTTTAATATCTTCTTCTTTGAATGGACTAATCAAGTAATCATTGTGCTCACCTGTAACAAGAGAAGGAATATTTTGGAGTAGTAAATTCATTGCTTCTTCATCTATCATCTCCTCTCTTCCAATCAGATCTGTGAAGAATTTAACTACCTCATCTCTAACTTCAAGGATATTATCAATAACTTTGTCATCATCTCTAATAATTTCCTTAATATTGTTACAACTTCTATGCTTAAGAGCTGAAATATGAAAAAAATTTATGTTTCAGTCACCTTCTTTAAGCCATAGAACTCTAGATTTTTGTTTCCAAAAAACCTCCTCACTAGCTAGTATGTTATGATAATCTAATAGCAATTGTTTTTCTTTTCCTCGAATATCAGCCAATAGATTCCCATTGTTAAGAGATACATCAATATCCATCAACTATTGTTTTAATTCATTCTTCTTAACAAATAAATTTCCAAAAACATTCCTATTCCAGATTTTGAGGTTTTATTTTATGTACCTTAGTTTCTTTGCAATCTGTGAGATTAGGGGCCCCAAAAAAGTCTTTTTTCCACCATTCTTCAATTCTCTTTTCCAGATCATCATGTCTCAGCCACATCAATTCAAACCTAAATGGACTTTTAAAAATCCTTGTTCCTGTTTCTGTTTCCCAAACTAAAGGATTATGATCAGATCCAATCTTTGGTAGAGCTGAAAGTATAGAATCCCCAAATGTAAGGAACCCTTCCTTTGAAATAAAAAAATGATCCAACCTTATTTGGATAAGTTGATCACCAATTCTTCTGTTACTCCATGTAAATCTGATACCTCTTAATTCCACATCCATCAATTCATTGATATTCACAAATGTTTCAAAATCTATCATGCCATCAGAAATTGAAGAATTACCTCCCATTTTGTCAGAAGGAAAAAGTGGAGAATTAAAGTCCCCAACTAAAACCCAAGGAGTATTTTCAAAAGCTTTCCTAACATAAGTTAACTCTTGCCATAATTGTCTTCTTCCTACAACTGTATTTGGTGCATAAACTGTAGTTAAGATCCAACTCTATTTCGTATCAATAAAATAGAAAAAAATGAGATAAATATTTTTGCTATTTTTATCACTGTTCCTTCCACTTTATTTGGATCCCATAAACACATTAGACCTCCTGAAGCCCCATTAGCATGACTGGCTACAAATTTTACTTCTTTCCAAATCCTTTGCTTTATACTTTCACAATTATGTTCTGAGATCTTAGTTTCCTGTAGAGCTAAAATGCATGGTTTTGTCTCTTTTCTCAATGAAAACACCAACCGGTGTTTTGAAGGGGCATTGAGACCCCTCACATTCCAAGAAATAACCTTCATTTCTTAGATCTAGTGGGTTGTCTTTTCCCGCTTAGATTAAGAATTGTTTGGGTTCCATTAGCCACATCAATTGATGTTTCTCTCTGCATTATTTTTTACTTTGAAGGTCTTCCTAGCTTTGACTCCACTCCAACATCAATCCCACCCTTTCTGCTATTCCTATTTATTTTTTTGGAGTAGGGCTTTTACTTCCTTTTATTGAAGTATTCTTTTGGCCAATTCTCATATTATCTGGTTCCAAATTCTTTTTTCCTTCCATTTCATCGGGTATATCTGGTTCTTTTTCAATAGATTCATTATTTTCATTTACCCCTTTCCCACCTTTTTTTGAATTATCTTCCTCAACATTTAAAATTTCCAAAGACTCAAAAGAATTCTTAGTTAAAATTTCATTCCTAGTATTACTGAAATCAGAAGCAAGTTGACTTACTTTGTCCAGGTCTTCAACAATCTCACCTTCTTTATTTAAATCAAGGGGGATTTAAACATTATTATTAATTCTATTACGAAGATTTGACATGGGTATTGGATAAAAAATAACATTATTTTTGTATTTCCATCAACTATTGTTAGAGGCATTATCTTGGAATGGCATCATATCAAATCAGGTAGTAGATAATTTAACTAATCATGGTTTTGATTTTTTGTCTTGGTAAAATTTAAATTTTAAAAGGTATTTGTCCACATGAATTTTTTTACTTAAAATGATGTGAAGGTTGCAAAAACATAATTGTTTGAGAAAGATAAACAATATATTTGTTTTCTCTAATAAGCTATATGTGGCTTCTCTTGGGGGTCAATCCCATCAAAAGAATAAAATATTGTATTTTAATTAGGTCTATTAAACCATATCCAACTTGCTTTTTATCAAAGGTATTTTTCATTTCATTTTCTATCAAATATATTCATCTTCCTCATACTACTATATTTTGCAATTAACTTAACATAAATTTCTTTAAGAGATAAAATCACTTGGATAGTTGCCTTCTAAAATTTGAATTTTTCCAAGATAAATATCAACATCATGATTGGTAAAATTATCTACTACCCATTTTACTTCTATAGATATGTTGATATTTCCAAGAGATTACCTCTAACAATAGTTGATGAACATCAATGATAGTTTTATTTTTTATTTGATCTCTATTTCCATTTGTGTTAACAATATTAATGATAATTTCTAAATACCCTTCAATGGAAATATATTTCCATCATTTTTTAGTTATGGTTTGATCCCTATATAAGAAGTGGGCATAGCCTCTTCATAGATTTTAATTGAAGTTCCATATGATTTTGAGTAAGTGAGAATTTTACCTTCATTATTTTGAAAAACACCACCTCTACCAACATTTTCTAGATTTCCTTTCAAAGCATAAAATTAATTTTGGTAAACCCATTGTTATTGTACATTTTAATTTTTGCCATAGATAGAATCAAATCGTTTGTGTTAAATCCACTATCATAGATGACCATTCCATGTATATTCAAATCTTGTAACCAAGAGGCTATTGCCAATTTTTTGCAATTGAGACTTCCTATGATGAACACCATGATTGTAATTTTTTTGCAAAAGAGGCAATAATATAGTTGTAAAGTTGGGAATAATTTTGATATTTAGTTTTAAAAATTCTATTATTTATTTCAAGCCAAAAATTTTAACAAATAATGGTAATACTAATTCTCCACATAATATATAATTTTTTAGATTTAGAAAAACTAATCCAAATTTTTATCAAATTTTTTTTATGGACCTGCCAAATATGTTTTTCAAAAAGCATCCCTAAATAGTATAAAGAAAGGGAAAATTAATATGTAAATGATATTATGTTCTAGATCCTTCTAACACAAGGTACACCTAAAAGTGCTATGATATCTTCTTCTTTGTTGACTCTTTCCTATAAGGATCTTGTTTTTTATTGCTAAAAGGAATGTTTAGGCCTTAAGGAGGTCCTCCTATGAGTAAACATTATTTCAAAGGAAATCATTAAAAGTAGAAAATTATTATTGCTCTAAATACTTATATCCCAACTTGATTGAGTATCCATTATCTTGTGATAGATTTGAAACCAACTTATCCTTCCACATAGAAAAAGGGAAATAGAACTCAAGAATATTTTGAATCTCATATACTATTTGTTTGAGTTCTTTTCCTTCAACTAGGTTACTAATATAAGTCTATCATCTAGAGTTTTTGCTCACACAAGTATAATATTTGATTGTTTGAACTTTACAACTTAGACATGTCTAGGCCAACAATTATCATTTTGAACAAAAAATAAGAGGATAATGCTTCAGCCAAGCATTAGACAAAACATTTGTAGCATCCCCCTCCCTAATTGACCATGTAATTGAAGTACATTGGTATTAACTTCATAATTTTGGTATATTTTGGAGCAAGGACAACAAAAAGGACCAAATGACAAGAAACTTCTCAAAATAGTAAATTTTTCTGATTTTTAGTGAAGGATACTATTCACTCACAAAAACTATCAATTGGCTCAAAGGAGTGCTTTGCTTGAAAAATGTGTTGATTTGATCAGGGAGGTTATAATAAATTGACAAGTCCTTATGCATCCTATTAGAGGCACCATAATCATGGTTTGTCAAGTGTACAATGGTGGGGTGAAGAACACAAGCTTATACTGAGAGGGGGGTGAAAAGTATAAGACCATGTTTTACTTTTCTTTCCCAAACAATATTAACCAATATAATCAATGACAATGTTAATAGCAATAACCAAAGCAATGCACGAATCATCACACACAATAGAGACACAGATTTTAATGTGGTTCACCCAATGTGGGCTACCTCCAAAGAAAAAATATTTCTTCTAAATATTTCTCAAATAATCTCTTGGGAATACTTCCAAAATTACAATGTTTATGGACCTTTGTCCAAAGGAGATGCTGATCCCCTAATCTCAAGTTTGTGGATATCTTCCATAGGAGAACTCTTTCCCATTTTGCTTTGGCTAGTGATCTTCTAGAAGACTCTGTCTCTATGCTGCTCTGATTGGTGGATCTCTCTCCACTTGAATACTTCTCACTTAGATCTGTCTTCAATTGTCCTGGTTCCTGGATCTCTATCCACTAAGACTCTGTCCTCTATACTCTATCACCTCCAAAGCTTTGTCTCAATACTATACCAAACATAGTTCAGTCGGTCTAGCATAGTTCTACTCAATCTCTTGCACTAAACATAGTATAGTCGGTCTAGTACAATTATGATCAATAGGTTCACTCAGAACCTACTCAAATATGCTCAATAGGTTCACATAAAACCTATCAAAATCTGCTCAATAGGTTCACACAAAACCTGCCTAAATATGCTCAATAAATCCTCTCTAGGGCTTGCTCAAATCTTCTCAATAAGTCCTCTCTTGGACTTGCTCAAATCTGCTCAATAAGTCCTCTCTTGGACTTGCTCAAATATGCTCAATAAGTCCTCTTTTGGACTTGCTCAAATCTGCTCAATAAGTCCTCTCTTGGAATTGTTCAAATCTATTTAGCAAGCTTTCACAAAAGCTTAACTCAAAATAGTCCACAAGACTTATCAAAGACTTGTCTCAAATCTGCTTAACAAGCTCACACAAAACTTTTTCAATCTCATAGAATCATAAAGAGAATTGTTAGAGACTCAATATGTTCTATACTCAAAGTACAATCAATATCTCAATTCAATCTCATAGAAGCATAAAGATAATTGTTAGAGACTATATATGTTCTATACTCAAATCCCAATCTCAAATTAATAGAAACATAAAGAGAATTGTTAGAGACCCAATATGTCCTATTCTTAAATATCAATCTCAAATAAAATCAATCTCATAGAAGCATAAAGAGAATTTTTAGAGACTCTATATGTTCTTGTAGATTAAAAATACACGCCAAAAAAATAAAAATAAAATCACAATGACAGAGTACAGAATAGTTGCACAAAACAAAAGATTTCTATTAATCGATGGAGTTTAAAAACTCCTTTTTGAATACAACTAGGCCTGTAACCCTTTTATTTGTGATACGCAGTTACAAGTTATGCTAGGGTTCTCCGAAACCCTAGCTGGCATAAATGGTGGCACTTCTGAAGAATGTATCTTCAATCCCAACAGAGTGAGTGGGATTTGTTGTATCCCTTGCTTGGACCACTCCGACTTAATCAGCTGCCATCAATAAACCGGATCTGCTGTCAAAAACCTGCACACATTAACACTATCAAGGAGTTAGAAATTAATAAGAGGGCTCCACTGTGTGAGCCCTCGAAAACAATCTAAAACCCTAGAAAATGAAGTGCAAGAATTCAATAACAGATCAATAAAAGAAAAGAAGTTACTTGCTTTAAACTAATTTATACCTGTTCTCTGTTAACGCAGCTAGACCAGGCGACACCTGGAAGTAATGTGGCTGTCAAATCGGCTGTAGAAGGCGCCCTGGTGCACTCGCTGAACACCCGCGTGCTTCTGGATTAAGGTTTCAGACGCCGGTCTGAGTCTGTGGCTATGGGTAAACACCCGTGGGCACTTGGTAAACGCCCGTGGGCACTTGGTAAAGGGGTAAACGCCCGTGGGCACTTGCAAAAAGAATGGGGGATTCTACAGAATGCTGCAGAAGAGATGGCGGCGAAAGCGGCGATGGATGCGACGAAAGGGTAGCAGAAGAGAGATAGAGGAGATAGCAGTAGAAGAATTAGAATTAGAGATAGCGCATAGGAGATAGAAGTAGCAAAAGACATAGGGTTTGAGCCATCAAGGTGACTCAATTTATAATCCACTCTTAGGGCACACTTTAGGGTTTTAACGACACTTTGAACGTGTGGCTAAGATTAAAGTGGATCTAAGGGTAGAGAATAAATTTAGGTTGTGAAATGGATTAAGATGGATGGACGGATGAGATTAAATGAAGGATGGACGGCTCAGATTAAATCACTTAAACTATTATTTAAATATATATATTAAAATATTAAAATATATATATAAATATTAATTTAAATAAATTTGGGGATAAAAAATGGCAAGAAAGGTGAAATTGGGCCAAATAATGACGGGAAAGTGTGGATTTGGGCCAAATAATGGCGGGAAGGTGGATGACCGACATGTGGCTGACAGGAAGGTATAGATGACTTGCAAGTGGATGGATTTTGGTGTCTACAGATGCCCCTTTTTGAGCTGCTTTGTGTGAAGACACAATGCAGCACAAAAACTTAGGACACTTGAAAAGCTGGATCAGACGCAACTCTCTCTCAAGATTAAAGCACCACTTTGAAGACCAAAGAATAAAAGAATATTTAAAATTTATCAGCTTACCCCCTCAATTGGCGAGCGAGAATGGTTCTCACGAGCCAATTGGAAGAAATTCGGAAGAAAATGAACCGTTTTTGCCCCAACGGTGAAAAAGGGGTTTGTGTATGAACCATCTATTTATGTCCCAACAGAAAAGGGGTTGGTGTACAAACCAAAAAATAATATGATTGAAGACGATATGAGTGATGTGAAAGATGAACCGTTTTCTGCCCCAACGGTGAAAAAGGGGTTTGTGTATGAACCATCTGTTTATGTCCCAACAGAAAAGGGGTTGGTGTACAAACCATCTGTTTATGTCCCAACAGAAAAGGGATTTGTTTACAAACCATCTGTTTATGTCCCAACAGAAAAGGGGTTGGTGTATGAACCATCTATTTATGTCCCAATAGAAAAGGGGTTGGTGTATGAACCATCTATTTATGTCCCAACAGAAAAGGGGTTGGTGTACAAACCATCTGTTTATGTCCCAACAGAAAAGGGGTTGGTGTACGAACCAGAAAAAAATATGAAAGATTGACCATTTTCTGCCCCAACGGAAAAGGGGTTGGTGTACAAACCAAAAATAAATATGAAAGATTGAACGTTTTCTGCCCCAACGGAAAAGGGATTGGTGTACGAACCAGAAAAAAATATGAAAGATTGACCGTTTTCTGCCCCAACGGAAAAGGGATTTTTGTGAAACTGTAATAATTTTTTTTTTTTTTTTGGAAAAAAATTTGTAACAAAATTTTGTTTTGTTGTTTTGCAGCTTAGGGTGTTAGAGGCGCGACACCGATTCTCCCCTATCATTCCGGGGATGAGGAGGTCGTTGTCCCAGGCAGACTGGGAGATATTGGAGGCAGTGGGGCTAGCGGAGGCAGTGGGACTAGCGGAGGCAGCCCGGTTGGAGGTAGTGAGTCTAGGCACACCACTAGGTCTAGGGCTCCTACTAGGTCTCAGGGGTCCTCTTTTGATGGTTAGCTTAGTGCTTAGATGCACTCTTTATGAGCCTTGGTGCTCTATTGTATATTGTAGCCTTTTGGCATTCCTCGTACAGTTTGTCCTTTATACATATATATATATATATACATGGCTTTTATTTATTTGGTGTTTTACTCTCTTTTGTGTGAATGCCTATGTTTTTGTGATGCATGTTTTGATATGTTTTAATGTTTTTGATGCATATGTGATGGAATGGAATGTAAACTTATAGATGATTAATGCGAGACAGAGAAAAAAAAAATGGATAATGCAAGACTAAGTAAATGAAATATGCACTAAGAAGCACTCATACTTTTAGATAGTTAGATTTAGCCAATCTGTTATCATAATTGTTTAATCGGGGGCACCGAACTTGGTAGCTTGTGAATGAATGACGTATGGAATGACATGAATATGGAAGAAGATATGGAGGTTGATATGGAAGAAAATATGGAGGAAGACTGTTTTACAAAGACTCAAACATGCTAGTGGTATCAAACAAACTTACTAATACTGCCTAATTCAACTAGGACCAAATGTGTGTGCATGTGAGTTCATTAACCAAATCAGAAGCATGGTAGTGACTCTAGGCAATTAAAAACTTGTGTGTGTGCAAGTGTGTTCATTAACCTCATCTTGCATAAATTAAGTAACCCTGTTATGGATAAGACCCCGAAGCTAGTTTGTCCGTATGAGCATTCAGAGGTCTCTTTTTGAGGAGAGACATGTCGCCACGCAATGAGTATACTCCACTGCCAATCAAGCGTCTATAGCCCCGGTGAAGGTTAACTCCATAGTCCATGTTGTTTTTGACCTTTGTAAGCCTTGGGGATGACTACCTATCCGTCTGATTGGACAAGTAGTATGATCCTTACAACTTATTTGGGATCAGTGGTGTGTGAAAAATGTTCATTTCCTTAGAGCTTTGGGGAATCGGATTCTCAACCGAAGTATGATGAGAATTTTACCCTATCCTTACTACTCTGTTTATATTTATATTTTGTGATTGCTTGTGATAGTGGTAAGAACCACTATTTTATGGACTATGTTTGCATGATAGGACAAACGAGGATTACCCTTTTCACTTCAAGGCACAACCCAAGGATGGTGTTATCTCTCTTTGACACAAGATGTTTTTAAGATGTGAAAATGTGATAGGTTCAAGACCGCTTTTGAAATCATTTCCCAATACTCAAGATTTTATTTAGTGTAATTTGTGATATGGCCCTAGAGAACTTTGACATGCATTTCAAAGTTTGCTTAAAACACTAGAAATGGCTGAGTGACTGAAAACATTTTGGCAATGTAAATATGTGCAAATGGAAAATGGATGTACGAATGACAATTCGGTTTGATGGATTTTATGAAGGTGCCCTTGATTAAGGCAACATGACTTTTGCTTGACCAAATTTTATATCCAAAAGATAGAATGGTCTCTAACATGATATGCAACTATGGCTGAAAATGAAATGTTATGGTTTTCAATGAGATGTATGCACATGAAATGCAATGTTTTTGAATGAGATGTATGCAACTAACAATGAAATGCAAATTCTTTTTATTTTATTTATATATATTTTTTTTTTTTTGTTGTACAAGCCATGTATATATGTACATATAAAATGTCAAACTATGCGATCAGGCTCCTGTGCCTTGCTCTCGTCTATATCTTCCTGGAAGACCTCTGGCTTAGAAGATGAAGGTGAATGTGGAGGTGATGGAGTAATGTAGTTGGCGGAAGCCCTTAACAATTCCTCGAAAAGGATGAACTCAGAAATAGATGGAGGGGATGAAATCCGATCCATGCCAATCGAGCTTGGGTTGATCGGGATTGGCTTATCCGGATCATATGGATTATGGAGTGGGGTGAATAAGTCTTCAAAATTCATTGTCGACTTATGGAAGAAAGGATGGGCGGAATGGAAGGGAAAACCGGTGAAGACCTCGGAAGACCTGAAGTGCAAAACAACATAGTTTTTCAGTTTTTTTTTTTTTTTTTGGTTTGAGTTTTTTTTTTTTTTTTTTTTTTGTAGTGGTGAAAACCACTATTACACACATACATAAAGCAATAAAGTATTTTTATATATTTTGATTTTTTTTTTTTGGAATTTTCTAATTTTTTTTTTTTTGGTAGTGGTGAAAACCACTATTTTAGTATATACATATAATACAGGTTTGGATTATGGCTTATGGATGTGGCGGGGGTGGTTCACCTCGTTCTTGTGGAAGAAGCAAGCGAAATATGGCCTCTTGGAGAGGGAACAATTGGAGATAAAACTCGTCTTGTTTAGTGAGGGGAACAATGGGCGCCGACTCTTCTTCAGATTCATCACCATTTGACATGACGTCAAATTCTTCATAGACTTCATCTTCGGATTCGTCGAGGTGGAGGATTTCTTCTTCTGAATTAAGATTAATGCTTTGAAAAGCTTGCTCAAAAGAAGAAAGGGATGGAAGTGGTTGGTAGCCCAGACCAAAACGCTCAGTGGGTCTCTGGTATGGCATATCGATGCGTTCAATTACCCCTTGCTCGTATCGACCTAGGCCAAATTGCTGCCAATTATGTCTGTGGAAATAGCGAGAGGGAAAACCCTCCATCCTTTCGATATTGGTAGGAACTAGATTCTTGGGTTCTAGTATGGTGGTAGGACTAGAAGATGACTCTATTCCCCCATATACAAAATTAATGGAATTTGGCATAGAACCCATGTTATAAACCGATCCAATGGATAAATGTTGGTCATGTGGACGACCAAAATCTTTAACTGTTTGCACATTGAACGGTGTGATGTGGACATCTTGGATGGCATACTCACCAATACCTGCATCAGTGAGATGGACCTTGACTTGGGAGGGAGATGGACTTGATGATGGAATAGAAGAATGTGGGATAGAAGAATTGGAAGGATTTGGTTGGGTTGATGCTTCACTAACTTGTGAAACATCAACTGGTGATGGTTGGGAAGATGGAGGAATAATAGGTGATGTTGAAGAAGGTGTAGAAGAAGGGGGTAATGACATGGAAAGAGATGATTGGTCATGGCCACATGTGCATGTGGTCACTGATGAAGAAGAAGGAAGATTAGTTGATGAAGAAAGTGGTGAATGAGATGGAATAGCGAAAGAGGAAGATGGTTGCGATATGATGGGTAGCTCCTCAGGAATGGGAGCTTTAGAAGAAGATGGTATAGAAGAAATAGATGGGGTCAAGAAAATATGAGTGGATGGCAACACAATCTCATAAGGATTTGAGACATAGTTGCAATGTTTGAAGGGTTCCGTGTCAGCAGGTACACAATGAACCTGTCCCTCATATACATACTTCAGAAATTGATGCAGTATAGAAGGGACACATCTCATCTCCCTAAGCCAAGGCCATCCAAGCAATACATTGTATGCCATGGTCCCTTCCAAGATGTGAAACAAGGTATGCAAAGTTCGGGCCCCTACCTCAATGGGCAAGATAACTGTGCCAACCGTGGAAGATAAAGCATCATTGAATGCTTTAAGAGTAAAAGTCGACTTTGTGATAAGGGATGGCGACAACTTTAGATGACTCAACGCCGATGTTGTAATGATATTGATTGAGGAATCGGTGTCAATTAAGACTCTCTTGAATGGTTTGTTATCGATCTTGGCCATGATATGTAGTGGAGGATCTATACTTTCTGTTGACATAGGTTTGATTTCAAAATCATAGAAAGTGATGGAGGGCTCCATGCATGTTTGAATACTCCCCACAAAGTTGTTGAAGGCATTAGTATCTTGAGTTTGAAGCTCGATTGACTTTAATATTTCCATTAATGCCTCTCTATGCGAAGGAGATTGTTGAATGAGGTCATAGATCGATAACTTGGCAGAAGCCATTTTTAAACTAGTAGTTAACCGGCTACTCAATGACATGATGGGTCGTTGGCGTTGAGTAGAATGATTTAGCGGTTGTTGAGAAGTACTAGCACATCGTTGGGTCACTGTTACACGAGGTGGATCGGGGTTTGTACGAGTGGTCGTGGTTCGACCTGATTTGGTTGGTTCGCCCTTTGACCCCGGGTTACTACGTTAATAGTACCCACAAAACCTTGGTATTGTTGTACATGGTTGACTTGATTAGGAGGAGTTACCTGAGTTACTCCCCCCGAAGTTGTTGGAGCTTCCTCCCGATGTGGAAGGGGTGTTTGAAATATACCAAGATTTTGATTTTGTTGGGCTAAGGGGCTATCCAATTTAATGGCTCCAATCTCAATAAGATCTTGGATCACATGTTTGAAAGCTGTACAATTATTGATATCGTGCCCATTTTGCCTATGATAAGGACAAAATAGGTACTCCTTGTAATACTTCCCCCTTCTAGATGGGTCTAAAGGTTTAAACTCAGGTAAAGTTAACTGATTTGTGCTATATAACTTGTTGAATATGACCGCATATGGTTCATCTAAAGGTGTGAATTGTCGCTTGGGATGATTGTTTTGCCAAGGTCGAGTTTCCATGGTTGGCCCAGTATTGGGAGCTGGTTGAGTAGGGGCGGGTACCACATGATAAGCAATTGGTTGCAGTTGAATTTGCATTACTTGTTGTTGTTGAGCCATTATAGGTTGGCTCGCCACCACTTGATTAACTTGGTTAACATTTGAGGCTGTACTAGCCTGTGTTTGTTTGTTTTGGCCATAATTATTATTTCGTTGTTGGCCCTTTTGTTGCCATTCTTTTCTATGGGGTTTTAAAACACCCTCTTGGACTTTAATGTCTTCTATGATACTTGCTTGGGCCAAAGCCTCTTCAAAAGTCCTGTATTGTTGTAATTGGAGTAACCAAGAGATAGGTTTTAAACAACTCTGGGTGAACATTTTGGTTAACTCCTCCATTGGTAGGGAGAATGGCAGTTTATTAATGATAGCCCTCCAACGGTTTCCAAAGTCATAAACAGTCTCATCGTCATGTTGCTTGAGCTTGTATAAGTCGGACAATGAAACTCTCTTTTGAACATTTAGGGAGAATCGTTCTAAAAACAGATTAATCAATTGCTCGTAAGCATAAATGCTATGGTGAGCTAAATGATTATACCATTGTACAACATCTCCCCCTAATGTCTGAGGAAAAGTTCTAAGCATAAGAGCGTCATTATTTTGGATTCTAAAGCAAGCATGCATGAATGAGCTCACATGTTCATGAGGATCCTCAGTTCCTCGAAATTTGTCAAACTTCGGTAATGTGAAATCAGTCGGATATGGTGGTGAAGGTACCAAAGGATGAATTGGTTGATTGATCAATGACCTTAGCGTAGGTTTCTGACTAGATGAGCCAGGCATGTTGAGCATAAGGTTGTCAATCTATTGTTGTATAGCATGGAGTCGAGAATCTTCATGAAAATTCTGACTCGTTTGATGATTATGATGATGTAATGGAGGAGTGGAAAATTGATGAGATGGGATGAAATTTCCTGAATTAGGTGGTGTGGAATGGACAGGTTGTTGGTATGGATGATACCGAAAAGAAGGTGATTGGGGTAGATGATGAACTAGACTAGGTTGGGAGAAAGGTGGGGTAGGAATGGACACCACCGAAGATTGGGGTACCCAGGTGGGGCTTGAGCTAAGAAAAGCTGGCTGGGTAGAAATTGGTTGGGGTGTAGGATTTACTACGACAGGTGGTTGAGCATTTTGTTGCTGTTGTGAAGCAACTTGTCGAGATACTCCTTAACCTTATTAATCTCTAATCCAAGGGAGGTGGGATGATTGGATGAAGGTGGAGGGCAGGCTGCCATGGTAGTCACAGAAGACTGCATAGCGAGGGCGATGAAGTTGGCTAAAGTAGGCGATACCTGGGAAGGAACAATAGACTGTGTCCCAGGTAGGGTGAAACCATAAATGGTTTGGGAAGAAGAGGGTTGAAATTGGTTATGGTTAGAAGAGTTTCCACCAACCTCATAAAGAGAATTGGTGTACACCTGGGTACATGGAGGAGAAAGTGGTCGGGAAGACACTACATTTGTCTCCAAAGGAGGACAATTGAGCATCTGGGAAGATGTTGGAGATGAAGCCGGCTGAACAGATACCACATTAGCCTCAAAAAAAGGGTTAGTGTAGACCTGAGTGAAACCAGCGGGTATGGTTGATGCAATATCCTGTTGAAAAACAGAATCTTGCATAGGGGAATCTTGGATTGGCTCAAGGACATAGCCAGTGCCATCTCTTAAGTGAGTTTGCACTTGGGCCATATCAATGTGGGTAATATGACAGGAATTGTCTTCCTCCATGGGCATGGCCATGTGGTAGATGGTAGAAGGACGTGAAAGACCTGCAGGCAAACCTGCCTGAAATTCACTAGGATAAGTGGCCATGTTGGTGATGGGGATATTCTGTGAATTTTCCATTTGATTATTTAGATTTAACATTTTAGATTGATTCCTTGTTAAAACCATGAAGCAATAAATCTAAACAAATTCAGAAAAGAAGAATGCAAAACTAGAATGATAAATTTACACTACAAAAAATTATCAGAAAACAGTCACAACCTAGGTTTCAACCAATGTGTCTTACCTTGCGGTTAATTAATTATTTTCTGATCTTAATCTGTAGTAAATTTTAAGTGTCCGGTTTATGAGTTTTGCATGTGATCTAATCTTGAATTATTCACAAAAAAAGGTAAAAACTATGGCTAGGAAAGGACAACGAGATTCTTATTGGTGATGAAATCCAGCAAGTTTGCTCGGGGGTGACCTATGGTGTCTAAGGCAGAAGTTTAATGGATGGAGATGAATTCCACCGTCACTAAAATTCAAGCAATACCTGGTGATGAAATCCAGATATCACTGTTTTAAATGCAATATGAAAATGCAATGAATTTTTTTTTTTTTTTAAATGTTTTAGTTATCTAATGTGTACATACAAGGCTATAAATCAAAAGTTCTAATGATCTAAGCAAGAGGCTACTGAAAACATGTCATTTCCTCTGAAGAAGTGGAGTACACCGTTTAAAACCCCCTGCCTACCAATGATATTAGATATCAAAGGAGCAACCGAAAGGTTCGTCCACTTCTCCACCTGGAATCACCCAATGGTAGGAGTACTATTGACATCCAATCAATAGTCCTACTTAGATAATTAAAACAAATAATTCGTAGCTATTCTAATATGCAGCTAGGTATGTAATTTTTTTTTTTTTTAATGCAAGCAACAATCAATAATGCAATGCAAAGAAAAATGTAATTAAAAAAAAAATGTTCTTTTCCAGATTACTTAGTTTTTGTTCATTTTAAAGTAATGATCTAAAAAAGAAACAAAATATGGCAGAAAAACCAAAAACGTAAAAAGTATAGCACTTACTTGGAAGCCTACGCTTTTCTGTAAAACTGACTTCAAACGCCCACGGGAGTATGCACAGGCTGAAACGCACCTCTGTGTTTCGTATTGGACTTCCAGACGCCCCTCTGCGTCTGCTGCATTTTATGCAAACTCAGAAACCCTAGTTCACTGGAACAGCAAATTTCACGATTTTTGGAACCTACAAAATAAAACAAAAAACAGGAACAAATTAGTAAAGCAAGTATTAAAAATATGAAACCCTAGGGGGTCCCACCGTGATCGCCATTTGTAGATTAAAAATACACGCCAAACAAAAATAAATAAAATCACAATGACAGAGTACATAATAGTTGCACAAAACAAATGATTTCTATTAATCGATGGAGTTTAAAAACTCCTTTTTGAATACAACTGGGCCTGTAACCCTTTTATTTGTGATACGCAGTTACAAGTTATGCTAGGGTTCTCCGAAACCCTAGTCGGCACAAATGGTGGCACTTCCGAAGAATGTATCTTCAATCCCAACAGAGTGAGTGGGCTTTGTTGTATCCCTTGCTTGGACCACTCCAGCTTAATCAGCTGCCATCAATAAATCGGATCTGCTATCAAAAACCTGCACACATTAACACTATCAAGGAGTTAGAAATTAATAAGAGGGCTCCACTGTGTGAGCCCTCGAAAACAATCTAAAACCCTAGAAAATGAAGTACAGGAATTCAATAACAGATCAATAAAAGAAAATAAGTTACTTGCTTTAAACTAATTTATACCTATTCTATGTTAACGCAGCTAGACCAGGCGACACTTGGAAGTAATGGTGGCTATCAAATCGACTGCGGAAGGCACCCTGGTGCACTCGTTGAACGCCCGCGTGCTTCTGGATTAAGGTTTTAGACGTCGGTCTGAGTCTGTGGCTGTGGGTAAACGCCCGTGGGCACTTGGTAAACGCCCGTGGGCACTTGGTAAAGGGGTAAATGCCCACGGGCACTTGCGACAAGAATGGGGGATTCTGCAGAATGTTGCAGAAGAGATGGCGGCGAAAGCGGCGACGGAAGCGGCGATGGATGCGATGAAAGGGTAGCAGAAGAGAGATAGAGGAGATAGCAGTAGAAGAATTATAATTATAGATAGCGCATAGGAGATAGAAGTAGCAAAAGACATAGGGTTTGAGCCATCAAGGTGACTCAATTTATAATCCACTCTTAGGGCACACTTTAGGGTTTTAACGACACTTTGAACGTGTGGCTAAGATTAAAGTGGATCTAAGGGTAGAGAATAAATTTAGGTTGTGAAATGGATTAAGATGGATGGACGGATGAGATTAAATGAAGGATGGACGGCTCAGATTAAATCACTTAAACTATTATTTAAATATATATATTAAAATATTAAAATATTAAAAAATATATATAAATATTAATTTAAATAAATTTGGGGATAAAAAATGGCGGGAAAGGTGAAATTGGGTCAAATAATGGCGGGAAAGTGTGGATTTGGGCCAAATAATGGCGGAAAGGTGGATGACCGACACGTGGCTGACAGGAAGGTATAGATGACTTGCAAGTGGCTGGATTTTGGTGTCTACAGTTCTATACTCAAATCCCAATCTCAACTCAATAGAAGCATAAAGAGAATTGTTAGAGACTCAATATGTCCTATTCTTCAATCTCAATCTCAACTCAAATCAGAATATAGAATAGTTTGTTTTATGGAACTTGAACAACCATTTCACACATCCACTCGACTAGGCTTAACCAAATCAACTCAACCAATCACATAAAGGAACAACCCTTTCTCAAAAACCCTAGTTCAAGCATGTATCAACCAACTCAAAATGTTTCCAACAATGCTTTATCTCAAATCTCACATAACAATGATACTCATGTTATTTTCTAGATCATGTTCAAGTTCATTTCATCATCAATGGGCTTCAACAACAATGCTAATGAAACAAGGTTTAAATACAACTCACAAATTAGAAAAACCTTGAAGCATTCAACCAACCATCTTCACAAAGGAAACTTCAATTAATCCTTTTCACTCCAATGATATTTCAGAAATCAACCACCACAAACAATCAATAGGAGAATGTGCCCATACCTTTTTGATGCCAATAAGTTGTCCACAAAATCTGCCACACTTAATCACAACTTTCCTTTTCAATATTAATAAGGGTTAGTGGTCTTTTAAATAATCACAATAAAAGCATAACTTAATTTACACCCTTTTCACTCCAACTTCATAAACACATCCACCAAAGTCTATTTTAATAAAAACCCTTATTAAAAATAACCCACAATAAATCTCTCAAAATCACTTTAACAACAACTCCTTATTTCTCCTAAAATCAATTCTCCATTTCCATAAAAATAAAACATAAATCAAATATTATTTTGCAATAATAATCACAGTCCTAATGATAAAATTTAATTCCCATTAAATACCTTATAACTCCAAACTTTAGGGCTAATAAAAATTATTAAAGGCAAAAACGTAAATACCTCTCAAGGGGATTCGAACCCCCGTCCGCCACACATCGCGAGCGTCTTAGCCATGGCTAAGATTCCAACCGAGCCAAAGCGCTCATTGGAAAAGCAAAGGCCAAAAAGGCCTTTAATCTTCCTCCACCTACCGCAAAGGACAAAGCGCCAAAGCGCTTCCCACACGCTGTCGTCAAGGGGATTCGATCCCTGATATTTGTGCTGCCCATAGTCTTAGCAAAATCGATATGCCAATGCGCCATGCCTCATACCACGTTTGAGATTTCCAAATCGCTGCACTTTCTTCGTTGCTTCCTTTTCAACAATTCGCACGAGCTCTTTCGAATTCCAAGGCAATTAACACACGAGAGCAAGGATGATTATTTGGTTTAATTGCCACCCCTTTATATAGTGTTTAATAACACTTTGAAGACGTTGGCAAAAATATTAAAATTGTATTTGCATGATGACGTCGGCGGGAAACTTTCCATTTAAATTTGAATTTAAATTTTAAATAATTAAAATTTAAACCAAACATTAAAACTCAAATAACTCCATCACCGGGGCACCTTTTTCGATGAAACGAAAGCCCAATGTGGGTTTTAAGAAAAACCCAGATCAAATCTGATGTCCATGGTTTTAAATAAAACCTTTTATTTTCCCTACCTTGGTTTTCACAAAAACCCTTCATAGATCCTTTTGACATTTATTGCTCTATTGACATCAATGACAACATTTCAGCTTAGGGACTCAAAATGTCCAACAATCTCCCCCTTTGTCATTGATGGCAACCCAAATCCTTTTACTGAATTTTGACCTTCTTTTCTGCTCCCCTTGGGGCTTTGCTCCCCCTGGCTCAATGCTCTCTTAGATATCAAATCTCTCCTCATATCCAAAAACTCTCCCCATAATACACAAATCTCTCCCCCTTTGACATCAATGGCAAAGGGTCACCTTTGGGGCTCGGGGCTAAGAAATAAGCCTCTTAGCTTAGCCCCTCCCCCACCTCCACATGAGGTGGTTAATTCTAGGGTGGGAGTATTTCTACTCCCCGAAAGCACTGTTCTCTACCTTTGTCTTTTCCTTTTTCTTTTTGCTGAATTCTCTCACTGTTTCTTTCTGAGTCATCATCCATGTTCCTGTTCCTGTTCTTGTTCTCATCCATGTTCCTATTCTTGTACATGTTCTTGTTCTTGTTTTCATCCATGTTCCTGTTCTTGTACCTGTTCTTGTTCTCATTCTTTTCTGAGTCTCTTTTCTTTTTTGAGTCTCTGTTCCTGTTCATCTTCTTGTTTCTATTCATGTTCCTGTTCTTGTTCCTGTTCATATTCTTGTTCTTGTTCATGTTCATATTCCTGTTCCTATTCATGTTCATATTCCTATTCTTGTTCATACCTATTTTTGGAATATTTTCTCTACACCATCTTGCTATGTGACCATCATTATTGCACTTATAACACTTAATGTTATTATTCCTTGGATGTGCAATAGTCTTAGGATTTCTCCTGGTGAAGCCATATCCTCTTCTATCATGAATCCTGCAATTTATTGCCTTATGACCAAACTCATTACATGAATAACAATATCCTTGGAAAAGTTGTTCTCTTCCATATACCTGTCTTTCATGTGACCTGCACTGTGAAGCCATGTGCCCAAACTTGTGACATGAGAAGCATCTCCCATTGAAGCTTCCTTGCCTAGACCTCATTGGTCTCCTATTATGATTGTTGTTCCATCTGTATCTTCTTTGCCTATTGTCCCTGTTGGACTCACTGCAATATGACTCATCCTTAGAAGTTTCACTTTCACTTATATCTGAGAATCCCTCTTCTGAAGTATCTTCTTCTGATGTTGTTTCTTCTTCTTCAAGACTTGAAGTAGACTTGGCCTTTTCCTGTTTCTTTCCAAAACCTAGACCTGTTGAACATGATGTTCTTTGTTGTCCACAAATGAACTTATCCAAGTTCTTAGAGCTATTTGTGAAACTCTTCATCTTGATCTTGGAGTCCTGTAAATATTTCTTTAGAGTAGCCACTTCTTGTGCTAACTTCTCACATTCCAAGATTTTTGCTTCTAAATTTTCTCTAAACTTACTTGCCTTGGCATTTGACTTCTCTAAGTCCTCTATGAGCAATAATATTTCTTCATCACATTCTTGAAACTGACTTTCAAGCTTGGAGTGTTGCTTTCTTACCTTCTTCACTGTGTCAAGAGCATAGATAAGTTCACCTTTGAGATCATAACCATTCTCTATTGAGTAGTCCTCTATTTGTTTTCCTTTGTCCATATCATTCCTTTCTTTTGACTTATCTTCTATAGGATCACTCACTTCTTCTTCTTCTAATGCCATTAGAAGATTCTCATCCAGTTTACCAAGTGCATCTTCAAAATCATCATCACTAAAACTATAGCCATCCCTTGTGCAATCATCTTCAAGATGTCCAAATTTACCACATCTAAAACACTTGAGAATAACTGGAGTCTTTTTCTTAACTGGATCTTTTTCTTCAACCATAAACAAGACTTCATCTCTATCATTGTTTGAAAAACTAGCATCACTATCAATTGAGTACTTACTTGCATTATCCGCATAGTAGCTTGGCTCTCCTTTTTCTGCTTCTTGTCTCCCTTGTTCTTCTTTAGAACTAATTCCTGTTATGGTGACTGATGATCTTTGTGCATTGATAGTCCTTTCCAAGGTCCTTGAATTTTCCTCAGACTTGTGTAGCTTATCCTTAGAGCCTTTTACTTCCATCCTTAGTGAAACTATCTCATGCTCTAATATTTCACACTCTAGATCTTTTGTCTTTAATTTTTCAACCATACCTTCTTCAATTTTCCTTGTCTCTTCATCTTTGATTTTGAAGTTGGTGAGTTCCTGTAAAAACCTTGCTTTTGCTTTTTCATCTTCTTGAGCTTGGACCCTTAATCCTGAGTTCTCCCTTTTTAATTCTTCAAGAGTAACCATAAGCCTTTCACATTCTATCTCTTTTACCTTTGACTGTTCAACCATACCTTTTTCAACTCTTCTTGCCTTTTCAACCTTATCTCTCAAGTCAGATATATCCTGTAGAAGCTTTGTCTTACATTTCTCATCTTCTTGTATTTGAGCCTTCAATTCTAAATTTTCTCTTTTCAATTCAACAAGTTCCTTAAGAGTGGCTTCCTCCTTTTATTTATCTAAATCTTCCTCTTCTTCAATTTCTTCTATTGTCCAGAGTGGAGTTTCTTCTTGATACCTGCTTCGACTATTCTTGTTATCCTTTTTTGACTCATTCTTTAGAACTTCAAATCTAAGAGAATCATCTTCATTTTCATTGCTATCAAACCCATTGCAATAACTTGCATCATGACCGAGTTGACCATAGACAAAATATTCTTCACCTTCTTGTGAACAATAAGTTGCATGATGACCTGTCTTTCCATAACTGGTACAAAACTTTATCAGTCTGGATATTTCTCCATTACTTGATTCATCTCTTGAATCTATTTCCATGTGTCCTCCTAACACAACAATATTAAACTCATCTTCCTTTTCTTTCATGACCATAGGTGTTCTTTTCTTCTTGTGTCTCATGCTTCTACTCTTGCCTTTCTTTGCCATTTGTGTTCTTGCAAGATCTTCCTTCAAGCTGTTAAACCTTTTTCGAAGGAACCGACTCTGATACCAATTGAAGAACACAAGCTTATACTGAGAGGGGGGTGAACAATATAAGACCACTTTTTACTTTTCTTTCCCAAATAATATTAATCAATATAATCAATGACAATATCAATAGCAATAACCAAAGCAATGCACCAATCATCACACACAATAGAGACACATATTTTAACGTGGTTCACCCAATGTGGGCTACCTCCACAGAGAAAATATTTCTTCTAAATATTTCTCAAATAATCTCTTGGGAATCCTTCCCAAATTACAATGTTTATGGACCTCTATCCAAAGGAGATGTTGATCCCCTAATCTCAAGTTTGTGGATCTCTTCCACAGGAGAACTCTTTCCCCTTCTGCTCTGGCTAGTGATCTTCTAGAAGACTTTGTCTCTATGTTGCTCTGACTGGTGGATCTCTCTCCACTTGAAGACTTCTCACTCAGATCTATCTTCAATTGTCCTGGCTGCTGGATCTCTATCCACTGAGACTCTATCCTCTATACTCTGTCACCTCCAAAGCTCTGTCTCAATACTGTACCAAACATAGTTCAATCGGTCTAGCATAGTTTTGCTCAATCTCTTGCACTAAACATAGTACAGTCGGTCTAGTACAATTTTGCTCAATAGGTTCACTCAGAACCTGCTCAAATATGCTCAACAAGTTCACACAAAACCTGTCTAAATCTGCTCAATAGGTTCACACAAAACCTATCTAAATCTTCTCAACAAATCCTCTCTAGGACTTGCTCAAATCTTCTCTCTTATCTGCTCAATAAGTCCTCTCTTGGACTTGCTCAAATCTTCTCAATAAGTCCTCTCTTGGACTTGCTCAAATCTGCTCAATAAGTCCTCTCTTGGACTTGCTCAAATATGTTTAGCAAGCTTTCACAAAAGCTTAACTCAAAATAGTCCACAAGCCTTCTCAAAGACTTGTCTCAAATCTGCTTAACAAGCTCACACAGAACTTGTTCAATCTCATAGAATCATAAAGAGAATTGTTAGAGACTCAATATGTTCTAAACTCAAAGTACAATCAATATCTCAATTCAATCTCATAGAAGCATAAAGAGAATTGTTAGAGACTCTATATGTTCTATACTCAAATCCCAATCTCAACTTAATAGAAGCATAAAGAGAATTGTTAGAGACTCAATATGTCCTATTCTTAAATCTCAATCTCAACTCAAATCAATCTCATAGAAGCATAAAGAGAATTGTTAGAGACTCTATATGTTCTATACTCAAATCCCAATCTCAACTCAATAGAAGCATAAAGAGAATTGTTAGAGACTCAATATGTCCTATTCTTCAATCTCAATCTCAACTCAAATCAGAATATAGAATAGTTTGTTTTATGGAACTTGAACAACCATTTCACACATCCACTTGACTAGGCTTAACCAACTCAACTCAACCAATCACATCAAGGAACAACCCTTTCTCACAAACCCTAGTTCAAGCATGTATCAACCAACTCAAAATGTTTCCAACAATGCTTTATCTCAAGTCTCACATAACAATGATACTCATGTTCTTTTCTAGATCATGTTCAAGTTCATTTCATCATCAATGGGCTTCAACAACAATGCTAATGAAACAAGGTTTAAATACAACTCACAAATCAGAAAAACCTTGAAGCATTCAACCAACCATCTTCACAAAGGAAACTTCAATTAATCCTTTTCACTCCAATGATATTTCAGAAATCAACCACCACAAACAATCAATAGGAGAATGTGCCCATACCTTTTTGATGCCAATAAGTTGTCCACAAAATCTGCCACACTTAATCACAACTTTCCTTTTCAATATTAATAAGGGTTAGTGGTCTTTTAAATAATCACAATAAAAGCATAACTTAATTTACACCCTTTTCACTCCAACTTCATAAACACATCCACCAAAGTCTATTTTAATAAAAACCCTTATTAAAAATAACCCACAATAAATCTCTCAAAATCACTTTAACAACAACTCCTTATTTCTCCTAAAATCAATTCTCCATTTCCATCAAAATAAAACATAAATCAAATATGCTTTTGCAATAATAATCACAGCCCTAATGATAAAATTTAATTCCCATTAAATACCTTATAACTCCAAACTTTAGGGCTAATAAAAATTATTAAAGGCAAAAACATAAATACCTCTCAAGGGGATTCAAACCCCGTCTGCCACACACCACGAGCGTCTTAGCCATGGCTAAGATTCCAACCGAGCCAAAGCGCTCATTGGAAAAGCAAAGGCCAAAAAGGCCTTTAATCTTCCTCTGCCTACCGCAAAGGACAAAGCACCAAAGCGCTTCCCACACGCTGCCGTCAAGGGGATTCGATCCCTGATATTTGCGCTGCCCACAGTCTTAGCAAAATTGATACGCCAATGCGCCATGCCTCATACCACGTTTGAGATTTCCAAATCGTTGCACTTTCTTCGTTGCTTCCTTTTCAACAATTCGCATGAGCTCTTTCGAATTCCAAGGCAATTAACACACGAGAGCAAGGATGATTATTTGGTTTAATTGCCACCCCTTTATATAGTGTTTAATAACACTTTGAAGACGTCGGCATAAATATTAAAATTGTATTTGCATGATGACGTCGACGGGAAACTTTCCATTTAAATTTGAATTTAAATTTTAAATAATTAAAATTTAAACCAAACATTAAAACTCAAATAACTCCATCACCGGGGCACCTTTTTCGATGAAACGAAAGCCCAATGTGGGTTTTAAGAAAAACCCAGATCAAATCTGTTGTCCATGGTTTTAAATAAAACCTTTTATTTTCCCTACCTTGGTTTTCACAAAAACCCTTCATAGATCCTTTTGACATTTATTGCTCTATTGACATCAATGACAACATTTCAGCTTAGGGACTCAAAATGTCCAACATGGGGTATATCCCTTCTAGCTCATCTTGTCATTCATTTATCAATTTTATAATCAAATGAATGGGTGGACATTAATGTTATTTGACTTCTCATATGTTGATTGATCACATGTTATCCTCACTATAGTATAATAACTATATTTGTTTTCATCTCTTACACTCTAAACTTTATGAATTTAATTTTTGCACTTTAAGCATTTGCTTCCATGTGTGCATTTTATTTCATGAAGATTAGTCGATGTAGATTAGATATCCAAATGAGGAAAGCAAGGAGTCTATCTTAATCTATAGGTTAGGGGAAGCCTATGACAAACCCATCCGACCTTGTTGAAACTTAAATTTGGGGGTGCAACACTTAAATTATAAGTGAGCCCAATTCCTAAATCAACATGGTTCTAGCATGCTTGGTGGGACAAACCCCATTCTTATGCAATTTTATTGATTTTCATACCTGAAAATGCATCCATCATGGATGGAGCAATTGGCTCAAAATTGGGTAAAATTTTCACTAATTTTTACTGTGTAAGCAATTTGCTCATAAAAATGAGCGATTCACCCAATTTTAAGCAAATTTCGATATTTTCACAAAAGTAGGTGATTTGCTCAACTTATTAAGTGAATTGCCTGACCTAACAAGCAAATTTATTCATTTTTTCCATGCTTTCAAAAAAGCTATAATTTGAGCAATTTGTTTGATTTTTTAGATTTGAACCAAGTTTTGCGTAAAGTTTCACACATTTTTCAAATTTATGCTTATATGTTGCAGGTACTTT
This sequence comes from Wollemia nobilis, assembly GCA_028583015.1. Lineage (NCBI taxonomy): Eukaryota > Viridiplantae > Streptophyta > Pinopsida > Araucariales > Araucariaceae > Wollemia > Wollemia nobilis. The sequence goes on from JAQPPZ010016361.1 coordinate 4,364,694, forward strand.
GTAGACGATGACTTTGACTCAAACTTAAAAAAACTATTTTTTTGCAAAGATGACTTTGAGAAACATTGAAAAAAAACTCAAGTCTAACCTTGTATGTTCATTTTCCATGGTAAGAAGCACTTAACGTATATTTTTGAGTTAATTTTGCATGTCTAATATTGAAAGCAATTTGCTCAACAAGACGAGTGATTTTCTCAATGAAGAGTGGAATACAACCAACTCACTTTTAACAAGCGATTCACTCTAAGTGATCCTCTAAGACAATATTTTATTTTAAATTTTTTTTATATCCAAATATCAAACTAAATTGCTCAATAATACAATCAAATCGCTTGACTTTCCAAGCAAATTTCTACATTTATTTCTATTGACCAGAATTACATAAATAATGAGTGAATCACCTAAAATTGTGAGTGAATCATTCCAATTTGCAAGAAAATTGCTTGAATTGACAGCTTAATGAAAACCATGTTCTATAAAAGAATCATCTGAAATTACAAGCAAACTACTTTGATTAGTAAGCAAATCACTCAAAATATACAAATTTTAGAAAATTCAAAATTTTCATATTTTAACCCTAATTTTTTATATTTTGATCCTAGGATTTTAATTTTATAGGTACAAGCATATAAATACATGATCTAAAGCTTACAAAGTAGGAAAAGAGCATCAATTGATAGACATAGTTGCATTTCATTGAAGAAATACAAAGGAAAAAATAAAAGAACAAATTGCTACATGGGTGCATCTAGAAAATGAATTTGAAGAGATCTATATATCTAGTCCCATCTCATCAAATGGAAAGATTCCTATGGCTGACCAACTTATCCAAGGCTTCATGACACCCAAAATAAACTACCCAAGCTTATGAATAAGTCGTTTGATCACCTTAGTAAATCCTATTTGGACTAATCAATCACATATGGTGACCCATATCAACCCTCTATACCAGCTAACTATTGATGTAAATAACCTAAAAAACAACCTACTTTTCTTGCATTAGATATATAACTAACCTATAGCAACAATTACATAAAATGTACCTTTCACAAGTACACCTCTAATAAAAAACCCACCTACATCTAGTTTATCCAATACTTATAACATCCTTGTAGTCTAGTTGTCAGCCTAAATAGGATCAATAAGCTTAAATGTGAACCTCGTATAAAATCCACAAGTGATGGTTGGGAATATGGTATCATAGGTATCCTAGGGAAACACTAAGGGGTTAAAGCTACCTCCAACTAACCAAGTGTAGTAAAGTGAGCAAGGTCCACCTCTTCAAAACCAATAGTTTCAACAATTATGGTTGAATTATACCCCTTCATAACAAAACTTATAATTACTTTCTAACTAGCAGTGGGTGTATCTAAATCTACCTCCTCAATATCCACCATATTACCTTCCATACCTATACCCTCCCTTACAAACATATCAACATCTAGGTTATGCAATGTATCCTCCTCATCAACAATTTGACCAACCTCCTCCATAGCAAAATAATCTTGGTATGACTTCTAGACCTCAAAATCAACTTCTCAATTGGATATATCAAGGTCCCTTGAACTTGTTGGTCTATTCACCTATTTTTCTAGCTACTATGAAATTATTGCCTACCTTCGATAGAAATATGAATAGGATTGCATCAGATCACCTCAATGATCTATATACCCTCAAGTCAATCCATCACATTCAAGAGGAGGATATAATGGTATGTTTACCAATATATCCTCTCCATGATAAGGTTGCATTGTGGTATAAAGGATTTCTAAATAACTCAATAACTAGTTGGGCATTTATAGTTTAACCTTTTATGCATAGGATTAGAGGTATGTGAAATAGGTATTCAATTTTTTTGTAATTAAATATTAGACAAAGAGCCTCTCAAGAAAATATCCATGATTTAAATACTAGCTTCTTAAGAACCTTAAATTTAATTTCATAGAATGTTAGGCCAAATGAAGAATAAGCATTACCATACTATATCAAGTGTTTATAATATGATTTATCACTAATAGTTTGTAAAGCTAACTACCATACACTAGCTACAACATTTAAACAATTAGTAAGAGATAAAGATACTCTCATTAGGGTAGGGAAGATATCCCCTACCCCACTTACGGCCTATGCAATCCAAAATTTTTAAAAATACCCCTATGAATAGTAAAATATCCAATTTCTCTCCTATTATAACACCTCAATCAAGTACCTCCTTTTATCCTTCTTAATTGACATACACCATTCCTCATCTTGGCTAGAACACATCACCTACAATTGCATTTCAAAAACCGCTTCCAACTCTCCTTGACCCATTGAACCTTAACAATGAGTCCAATATTAAATTTATAATGAATGAAATATTAGGGGTTACCAAAAATTTGGTGAACAAAACTATACCATGAAATAATAGTGGCAATATCCACAAAATTGGAAGCCATGGAAGACTCCCTACTTGACAAAGTATTAGGTTCCTCTTGGTCTAAAATACACCTAAGTGGATGATTTGTGCCCTCAAGACATCGACCAAGATTTGATGAATTAGAAATAGGAATCTCTGAGTCAACCTCCAAAGTAGGCCAACTCCTATGATTCTAGCTAACCTAACTAAATGGGATTGTAGACTAAAATAAGGAATACCTAAATTTAGAAGCTAAGATAGAAATTGTGTGGATTTAGCAACATCAAGAGACACAAAGTATGAGAGTCTCACAATTTGAACTAAACTAGACCACCTAATAGACTAGCTTACTTTTCTTATTACAAAATATTTAATCATAACAAATGCTAAGCATTATCAAGCATTATAGGAACTAATGAATAGCAAATCCATGGAGAAATCTAGAAAGCAGAATAACTATAATAGAATAAACCATTCATATAGATTTAACAAAAATTCTTAATCACTCAGTTGACATACATACATGTTTTACAAAAAGTTAAAAAAGAGGCCAAACAAAAATCCAATATTCATTCAAAAGGTGTATATTATAGTCATCATACAGTTATGAAATTGTAAACACTAAAGAGCCAACCACCTAATTGAGTTACATTCAGGTATATATAGGTTTATAATACATTCAATTATCATGATTGCTTAAAGAGCATATTGTTGACCTATCAAAATAGGTGTAGGAAGTGGTTGTCATATTCAGGTGAGCTATGCTTAGCTATTTTAGTCATATTTTTGACATGTATGGTAGGGAACTCTTTTGTAAATCTGGCTTACATTCTACATTATTGGATTCTAACCATCTGATGATGATCCATTTCTTTTTGTTATGCTTAGCGAATTGAGAAAAGGGTATGTGTGTGATGGAGGAGGCTTTGCCCATTGAGATCCTCTAATAGTAATTATGTTTGGTAGTTGATTGGTATGTACAACCTCACTAACTAGGAGAAGTCCAAAGTATTTATGTAGAAGATAGTAATATGAGAAAATATTGAATATTATCAAATGGTTTATCTTGGTTGAGTGTTACTTTTTTTTGTCATTTCTTCATGTTGTGTGCTAGATATCCTTTTATCTCTTGAAGATATTTTTGCTTGAAGATTTTGATAGCCATATTTTCTCATGCATAGTGCCAGATGTTAGTTTTCCTTGATTTATTTTGTATTTGACATTCATTTTGGTTTACCAGGCATTCCAGCTCCCAATGATAGCATCATTACCTCTAAAGTTTGATGCTTTGAAATATTTGTAAAGTATGACACCAGATGCTAGATGTCAAATGCCATATCCAATACCTTAGACTATTTGGGCCTTTATTTTAATCTACATCATATTTTAAAGTTACCTTGATGTCAACATCATTATTTGTCTGGCTACTTACATATCTTGGCTTCAATTCTGCTTTAATTAGAGCATCAAGTGTCGGACATGCTTTATCAAATTTTTCCTTTGAAGAACATTGGGTGGTATATTTTTTCTATTTGTTTGCTAATATCAACAATGTTAAATGTTTGGCTATCTTTCTTAGCCAATTTTTATATTGTTTGCTCTATTTTGCTATATTTAATTACCTTAACATTTTTTACTATTTGACAAGCTTCTACTTACTACTTTGCTATCCACCTTAATCTTGCATCTAGCCATACCTTTTTTCTTTTAATATCATTCTATACTATTTCGACTAACTTTGTATCATTATTTTATCTCTAAATCTACCGCAATGGCTTCATCCAATGTCTATTTGACTACCTTTTGAGTTATTTGATGCAAAATGCTACACTATTGCCTTAGCAAAATAACTACATGACTTAGAGTAGACCACATCGTGGATGTAGGTGATAAAATTTACCTACATTATTGGTGACTTTCAAGGATTTTTGCTTGTAAAATTGAGAACCTAGTATACCTTATGTATGGGATAAAAAATATTTTGAGAGGAAATGGAACTAGAAGATAAGATGATTGAATATAGGGAAATGAGGGGAGGCAAAAATTTGAGTTATGGAAAATGAAATGACTTCAAAAAAAGGAATTGATGTATTAAATATGGAGATGTAAGGGAGGTTAATGGATTTATTAGCTACAATAGGAATTCTGAAACACACCTTAAAATTGGTATTAATACAACTTTCATCCCATTTTCCTGTAAAATATGTGGTGCATTGCATCATGTAGAGGAAGAAAAGTACCAGAGGAAGAAAAGGCTAAGTTTTATGGAAACCTAGAGGTAAATGCTTTCAATAAAATGAAAAGTGAATGAAAAAACACAAGAAAGGAAATGATACTATAAAATGAAGGGGTTGATGCTGGTGGTGAGATATATAGGCAACTAGGATGTGGATTCACGAAGGCAAGGTGAATACAACAAGAGAAAAGAAAGAAGAGGAAATCAAGATACTTGTGTGCAAGAACCTCTAAAAAACTAAAAACTTGTTAAGCATATTATACTATAGATGAATGCTATTTTAGATCCATAGAAACAACTAAATATGAATGTTCACCCTATAGAATACATTAGGAAAATGTTCTAAGTGCTTGAAAGCTTTATTCTCTCTCTTGATTTCTTCTTTGCAAAACTAGGCAAGCAAATATCCTCTATGTTGCTGAGAGTTGGGCATTGATTCACAATTTTCATAGTATGCATGGCACACTCAGAATTATTCATAAAAAAATTCATACATTGGGTAGCCTTATAAATGCTTTATAGTCCCTTTTCAATATTGATGACAATTGTATCATGATTTGAGTCAGCCTTTGTCAAAGATGGAACTGATTTTTTTGGATCTTCCTTGTGTGAAAATCCAACTCTTTATTTTTCCTTGTGCTTAGCCAATTATAGCTTGATGCCATGATATTTATATTAATACAATATGTGCTTGCTCTCATCATCGTGTTAGAGTAGCATACAACTATCAATTTGTCTTGATGTCTATCATTTTTAAATTCTTTTTTTGGGCACTGCATGCATTCATATTACACATGTCTACATGTCATGTGGTATCATTATGATGAATTTTAGATTTTTATTTCATCATTGAGATGTTGAGGGTATTGTCTTCACACATTTTTTACTACACTTATGTAATATCCCCAATTTCCAATATGAATCAGCCTAGGAATTTTTTGTTTTTTAAGAAGTCTTTAGTAGTGTTACTAACTCATGAGTGAATTGAAAGTCTCTCCATGTGGTTCTCTTATAGATAAGTATCCAAGTAAGTTTAAGGATGCACTTCACAGGAGTATGACACGGTCAGTGTCTATCTTGTGGATAGGAGTGGCCAACCCCTACAATAATCTGTAGGTAAGGTTTCTTTACCTTGTAGATGGGAATTATCCTATCTTAAATAGGAACACCTTTTTCCTGATTGGTTTAAATCAAAAATTAAACCAAATTCTATGTTAGGTCTCTTTCAACCCGTACATTAGGTGTATACCTTGAGGTTTTATTAGTTCTTCCTTAAGGATAGAACCATAATTATTGCAATGCTTAACCTTCCCATATCAACCATAGGAAGCGAAGTGGGTTATCACACAAACCCACATACACTTGTGAAGGTCTACCATTTTTCTTACTTGATTTAACCAACTACAATCTCCATTATTTAGATATCTTTCAATGCTTTCCATTTACAGATATTTCCATGATTAATATCTGAGTATCATATATGAAGCAAACATTCCTTTTAGTTTTAAGGCTACTCTATATAAAATATATACAATTCATGAGTCACTTTTAGAGATTCAATCCTTACCATAAGGTAATTTTAGTTCATCATGTAACTCTACATTCCCTCTATGATTATTTGAAGTCAAATGTTACATTGTATACACTTCCTCTCAAGGAGTGATATAATCAATTTACAACTGATCTCAATAATTACATCTTACAAGAATGGATGCCCACTACTAAGAGGTATTGTTACAATATGTATCTTTGATTAATGGAAGTTCAATAAAGATGATCTTCACTTGACTTCATTCAAGCCACCAGTACTGGATTGTAGATATCTTTTTTTTTTGGGATCAGGCAACCCATTACATGTATATGAAATGCATTATAGAAAAAAAAAATATGTAATGATTTTTTATTGAATGCAACTAAAAATAGTACATTCTCCACAATGTAATTGTCTAAAGCATTTCATCATTCAAAGGAAGGAAATCCCATACTTTCCTAAGACTGAAAAATCATATTTTCATCTCATATCCTTCTCCACATGGGTATACCTTTGAAACAAATATTATTACAATCAACTATTGCTAGTCCCTCTTAGGAGAATGCCATAAATTCATTCATAATTGATATCCATTTTAAACATATCATCTAAACATATCACAAGTATCTCATATAGAAATATCATTTACATAGATTATACTTTCACAAGTATCTCATATTTCTTCCAAAAAGAAATAGCAATTAGACATACGTTCACAAGTATCTCATATTTATTTAAACAAAAATAGCGTTTAAACATACATTCACAAGTATCTCATATTTCTTTAAACAGAAATTGTATTTAAACATAATTTTGCAAGTATCTCATATTTCATCAAACAAAAATACCATTTAAACATACTTTCACAAGTATCTCATATTTATTTAAATAAAAATAACATTTAAACATACTTTTGCAAGTATCTCATATTTCATCAAACAAAAATATCATTTAAACATACTTTCATGAGTATCTCATATTTCTTCCAAACATAAATAGCAATTAAACATACTTTCACAAGTATCTCATATTTCTTTAAACAATTATGTTTGCTAGTTTATATTTTCAGACTATAGTTTTTCCACAAATTTGGTCACCAAGTTGTTTCAAGATCTATTAAAATATCCTACTATAGTTCCATGAGTTTGGCTACAATATCTCTTGCAATTTATCAACAATATTACTCAAGTTTATCCACAATTTCATTCGTAATCTATCACACAAGATTACACTATAGTCTTTCTTACTTGGTCCTTAATTTATTTCCAGGAAAACACTATAGGTGTGTGATATTATCATCTCAAGGTTAAACTCTAATTCTTAAATATAAAGGGAGTTTGCATAGTTTATTACCCACACAAATTTCCTTCCCAATTTATCAATAAGATATTTCCTTTGTTTACCATATTTTCATTATGAACCTATCTATGGTAAGTACCATCTCTTTTTTTTACAATCAATCCACAAATTGCATATCCATTTAGATACCATCTTATTATAAGTTCAGCTAAATAGTTGTATGGTTTATAACAACTTAGTATTAATTGCCAATAGTAGTCTTTGTCAATTCTGCAATGAATTGCACTAGAGACTAATGGTGGTAGTATTGTTGTACTTCTTTAAAGTTAACTTTAGAGTTCATTGGAATAACATGAATCTATTAATTTCCTAAGGGAAATATATCGAGTCAACGGAAACATTGACCCCTTTAGCCAAAAATTTTACATCTCTACTATAATGTAGGTATCGAGAAGCCTATTGGTTAGGTGTAAACCACCTCTTACCAGGGTTCATGCTGGGTTTATGACTTGGATTCCCTGTGTCTCTCACATACTACATCTGGTTATTACCCCTAAAACCAAAGCTTGAGTCAGTCACAACATACTTTACCCATTTTTTTCTTGGCATATCATTAGACATGACAATCAAAGGTTCTCTTTCCCCATTAAAATTTGCTTAACCACCCCAAAGATCGCTAAAATTTATGGTCAGTTTAGTGGTGACGAGATCGAACGTAGGACTATTTATAGCTTTGTCATTGATTCCAAAGGTTGCATTCATAAGAGTAGAAGGTGATTAGCTATAGAATTGTCTCTCTATTGATATCATTCATAGTGTCAATTGTATATCACATATTTTTATTATGTATTCCCTTACAAGGATATCCAACAACTGGCATTGGGTAGAGAAAAGACAACATATAATACATTCACAATTACCATGATGAACCATTTATTACAATTAATATTATTCCAAGGTTTTGGGTTGCATTAGGCTTTTGATTCTTAATGCGCTGGTTCAAATAGAAAGAAGTCTCCTAAATATTTTAGGTCCATTTTTTTTCCAAATTTAAGAGTAAATATGACACCTACCATTACCCAATCCTACCATTTTTTGAATGTGAAGGTCCTCTTCCAACCCAAAATGGCTCATACAACCATCTTCTTACTAGCAGTGGATAGACAATGATAGCTCTTTATTTACTATGAGCAGTATCAAAGAAAAACATGAGGTATGGAGTAGGAAAGTCGATATTGGTATACTACTATACCATAAGTTAAAAGAACAAATCAATTTCACCCCCCTCCCCTTTATATCAAAACAACATGCCTAGTCATAGAAAGTATTCTCCATATCTAGTGTAAGGTTTATTTACGCACGAGGAGGGAGATAGCCCTTCATACCTTGAATATAGGAGTAGTCCTACCAGGATTGGAATCACATTCTTTAAAACTATTATGAGAATGTTTCATAAGTGTACCACCTCGGTGATTATATGTGTAATTATTTGTACCAACATAATAATCGAGTGGTTTGGTTTAACCTAAGGAAAAATACCAAATCATCTATGAATTAAATTTGGGACAAGTCAAATGCACTTGGGTGCTATGATCGAAAAGAGGTGTCCCTTCTATTTTCTAGTTTAGAAATGACTTACAGGTTGAACAAACACACACATATAACTTTCATAATAAGTGAACTGATATTATAAAATTTGTATTCAAAGCACAAATATATGTCATATTCTGATAATTATTCATGAAATCTATATAAAATATTTACCATCAAATCAAGTTAAGTTTAAAGAGATCCGACCTTTTTAGTCTTTATTTTGAAATCTCTCTATCTTCTCCTTACCCTCTTGGCTCACATTTTTTCCCTAATTCATCACCCTTGTATTTTTTTTTTGACCAAATATCTCTAAGACTGAGGAATGTTTGGTTTCTGATTTACCAAGAAGGTAAAGAGCATAATACCTAAGCCCAAGTTCTCTTATTAGTATTTCTCAAGATTTTTCTAAGCATGTCTCCTTTTGGTTAACCCATGGTGGCTATTTATAGCATTCAGGGGGTGCCTTCCTAGAAGGTGGAGGGTAGTCTAAGTCATGCCTTGCTGAAGGGATCAAGTGGGTGGTGATGCATGCACAATAATTTTTTGCAGCCTAGAGGACTTGAGGACATGATGCAACAAAGGGCAAAAATAGTGTTTTGAAGACTTAGGGAGACTAAAAATAATTTTAAAATCTCTTCTAGAGTTTGTGAGTACAAATTCTTTTTCTCATAGCTCTGAATAGTATTTAGACCCAAAATACTTTCTCTCAAAGTATTTTAACACTATTTTAAATTTCCAAACACACTTGTAATTTAATTTACATGGAAGTCCCCTTTTTCATACATGATGTTTCTTTTCTTAGATATATTTTCAAAATTTTAAATGAATCACCACTATTTTCAATTCCTTGAAAAATTAAAATATTTTCTATGCCTTCTCAATTTAAGCATTAGTCCTATTTATTTTTTCCAAACTTAGGGGTTCGGTCGAGGTGGGATGTGACATACTCCCTCCTTAGAATAAACATAGTCCCTTGTGTTACCATAGTTAGCAAATAATAAAACATTAATGCAAAATCAAGACATAGTAAAGGAAGCAGATAACCATAATGCTTTTTACCAAATTGCAATCACAGGCAGCCATGCAATCTCAATATTCCACACCATTGTTTTATCCTGTGGATGGCCCCCTTTAATATAGGCTTACTATCACCATCATATCTAGGAGGCTAGCCTCAGACATCATTTCCCAATGGTGTAGTCATGAGTATACCTATATGCGGGTAATTATCCATGTTACCCATGGGTTGTCTTTGTCATCATTTCCTTTTTTCTAGTATCTCATTCCTGGTGGTCGAACAACTCCTCCTTCCTATGAGAAGGCCAGCTTCTTCCACCCACGAGAGCTCCTGGACCTGTGATGCAACAAAATATCAGCAGTACCATATTCTTCAAGAAATCAAAATATATATATATACTGCATGAAAGACATTCATCAATAATTGCTTTGCATGGTAAGATCAAAGCATAAAGTGTAAGTATCATCATATGTCATAAAGCAGTGCATACTTATCATCATCAATGCATAAGTATCTCTATCAGAGTATCTATCAATGCATCAAACAAAGTCTATCAGAAATAATATTACACATTATTTTCAAATAAATAAGGAAAGTGATTCCTCATGTCCTCCACCTTTTCCCAGGTGGCATTTCTTTCAGAATATAGGTCCCATTGGACCTTGCATTGCTCAATGTTTCGCTTCCTCATGGTCTTGGAATGAAACTCAAGAATTCTTACTGGTTTTACTTCAATGTATGTTGGGTCTGCCATCTGCAGCTTTGAGACATCCAAAACATGGTTAGGATCAGCAAGATATTTCCTAAGAAGGGATACATGGAAAGAATCATGGATCTTTGCCAAATTAGGTGGTAAGTCGAGTCTATAGGCAACAGGGCTGATCCTTTCTAGGATGGTGAATGGTCCAACATATCTAGGATCCAATTTTGTTGACTTGATGGCACTTTTCATGGGTTTTACCCTCAAGAATACCCTATCTCCTACAGAGAACTCTCGTGGGGTCCTTTTCAAGTTAGCATAACTCTTTTGGCGATCCGAGGCTTCCTTAAGCCTTTGATGGATTACCTTCATTTGTTCTTCCATTTCTCTGAGTGTATCTGGCCCAATAAGGACCCGATCCTCTAGATTATCCCATGACAAAGGTGTCCTGCACCTTCGGCCATACAAAGCCTCAAAAGGAGCCATTTTTAGAGAAGCATGGTATCCATTGTTGTAGGTAAACTCTACTAAAGGTAGGAAATCTTCCCATCGGGATTTCTGATCCATGCAGTACATGCGAAGCATGTCCTCTAAGACTTGATTGACTCTTTTAGTCTATCCATTGATCTTTGGATGGTAAGAAGAACTTATATTCAGAGAAGTGCCAATTGCACGATGGAGGGCTTGCCAAAAGTTGGAGGTGAACCTAGAATCTCGATCAGAGATGATTACTTTAGGAAATCCATGCAACCAAAATATCTCCTTGGTGAATCTATTGGTGACTACTACCGCATCATCCTTAGTGCTACTAGGTATGAAGTGTGCCACTTTGGTTAGTTTATCTACCACAACAAGTATCACATCATGTTGGTACCTAGTCTTAGGTAACCCAACTATGAAATCCATTGATATCACTTGCCATTTTTGCATGGGCACATCATGTGGATACAAATATCCTACTAGGTGTTTGTGCTCTACCTTTACTTTCTAGCATTCCAGACATCGGGCAACAAATTCGGTGACATCCTTCTTCATACCAGGCCAATAGAAAGTTTTCTTCATGTTTTCCCTCATCTTGGCCCCTCCTGGATGAGTGGAGTATGGAGATCGATGAGCTTCCCTCATGATCGTCCTTCTTAGATTGCTAGCTTTGGGGATGACTACCCGATCCTTGAAGCACAAAAGTCCATCCTTAAGGTTATAATCCTCATCTATCTTAGGATCTTGTGTCATTTTGGCTTGGATTTTAGTACAACGTTGATCCTAAGATTGGACTTGCTTTACTTGATCCATAAGATCTATATGACTTCGAGTTAGTGCAGTAATGTGCCTTCTTCTGCTCAAAGCATCGATGACCTTGTTTTCTTTACCTTTGATATAATCTATGCCAAAATCATATTCGACCAAGAACTCAATCCACCTTCTCTATCTTGCATTTAGCAAAGGTTGAGTAAAAATATACTTTAAACTCTGGTGATCGGTTCTCAATTCAAAGGGTCTACCTACAAGGTAATGTCGCCAAATATTCAAGGCATGAACCACTACAACTAGTTCTAAGTCATGTGTGGCATAGTTAGACTCATGTTTCTTGAGCTTTCTCGATTCGTATGCCACCACAACTTTATCTTGGGATAACACTCCTCCCAATCCTTCCAAAGAAGCATCTGTGCATACTAAAAATTTGCCTTGGGGGTCTAGGATTTTTAGTATAGGGGTAGAGGTGAGCTTTTGTTTAAGCAATTGAAAGGTGGCTTCACATTTATCCATCCATACGAAAGCCTTTCCTTTCCTTTGAATATTTTTTATTGGGGAGGCTATCTTAGAATAGTCCTTCACAAACCTTCGATAATATCCTACCAGTCCCATGAAGCTCCTTACTTCTGTTACATTGGTGGGAGGTGGCCAATTTAAAATGGCCTCAATTTTTTGGGGATCTACCACAATCCCATTTGTGGAGATTATATGTCCCAAGTAGTGTACTTGTGGCACATAAAAATCACATTTAGAAATGTTCTCGTAGATTTGATTTCTCTTCAATAACTCTAGCATGATCTTCAAGTGTCTATCATGCTCTTCTCTACTATGGGAATAGATTAGAATATCATCTAGAAATACCAACACAAATTGGTCCAACTGATTTCTAAATACATTGTTCATCAAATTCATGAATGCAACTGGTGCATTGGTCAACCCGAATGGTAGGACAGTGAACTCATAGTGTCCATACCAGGTTTTAAAAGCAGTTTTGTGAGTATCCTCATCTCGGATCCTCAACTGATGATATCCTGATTTCAAATCAATTTTGGAGAAGATGGTGGCATCCTTAAGTTGGTCAAATAGATCTTCTATCCTTGGCAAAGGATATCTATTCTTGATGGTGGCTTTGTTCAACATCCTGTAGTCTATACAAAGCCTTAGCGAACCATATTTCTTCTTTACAAATAGTACCGGTGCACCCCATGGGGATACACTTGGTTTAATTAATATTTTGTCAAGCAATTCTTGAAGTTGTACCTTCAATTCTTGCATCTCTATAGGGTTCATCCTATAAGGAGCCCTATGGATGGGTTCTGCACCTAGAACTAGATCAATGGTGAAGTCAAATTCTCACTTGGGAGGTATTCCAAGAAGTTCTGAGGTAAATACTTCCCTATATTCTTATAGAATTGGGAATATCTGAAATGCTTCCTCCTCATTGTCATCTTCAACTTCTTTCAATTTGACCATGTAGACCATACCTCCCTTCCTTATGGCCTTCTTTAGTTGCATTGTAGACAAAAGCATTGGCTCAAAGGAACCTTGTTCACTAACCATATTTACCCTTTCTTCCTTATCATTAGTGAACTCGATCCATCGATCTTGGAAATTAATTAAAGCCTTGTGAGCTTTTAGCCAATCCATGCCCAAGATGATGTTGAAGGCATGTAGCGGTGCTACATATAAGTGCCAAATGGTAGAGCTAGTGGGTAGGGAAATTTTAGCTATAGGGAAGCATTGATCCATGGAGTAGGTCTACCCTGACCCATACTCCACTTTCCATCCTTGTGCCAAAGATCCAGGTCTCTCTGGCATGTCCCTTATTATGCTACTAGAAATAAAACTATATGTAGCTCCACTATCTATCAGAATATTAACATTTTTACCATAGATTTTACCATTTATAAGTAAAGGAGTTGCTTGTCCTTCCAGGTTCTGGTTCCCGATGGTTGCATAGATTTGGTGGCCCTTCCCATTAGCCTTCTTGCTAGATTCTGCATGAAGAGGGAAATTCCTCGCATAATGTGGACCACCACAATCATAGCATCCTGATTTATGATTCTAGCCTATCCCTTGATCTGGCTTATCCTTCTCATTGGTAGGAGGTGGTCCTACCTATTTCAGAGGTTGTGGTTTTTCAAAATTATTGTTGTTCTTGTTTTTCTGTTGGAACTTCCTTTTAAAGTGCCCTGGTTTTCCATTGGTCTTCTTTGCAAACTTAGGATTTTCCTTTCCTTTATGTTGTTGCTCAGGTTCCCACTTTCTCTTTTGTTAGTGATGATGTTCCTTCTTTGACCCTTTTGAGGGGTTGTCACCTTTCTTACTGGGGTGTAGATTGTACTCTGCTTGGCAAGCCAACTCGTAAGCTATCTCCAAATCACCAAGTTTGTGCATGCTCACTGTATTTCTGATGTGATAACTAGCTCCTGAGAGGAATTTATGTACTTTCAAATTATTATCCTTCTCAAGGGATGGAGCGTATTTAAGCAGTTTCAAAAATTACCTATAATATCCTTCAACAGATTGAGCCCCTTGGTAGAGTTGCATAAACTCATCAAGTTTCTTCATATAAAATTATTTCGTAAGGAACCTCTTTCTAAAGGCTTTCATGAAGTCCTCCCACTTGAAGTGGATCACTTTGATCTTTTGTTCCTTACTATAGGTCTCCCACCATTCTAGACTTATTTATGTCAGAAGTCCTATGGTCCAGACCATCTTAGTTGTTGAGGAATAATTCCTCATGGAGAAGTAGACCTCTAACTCATTTAACCAAGATTCTACCGAATCTCCCCCCTCTTTTCTTGAGAACCTTCTAACCTTGACATGTTTTAGGTCCCTCTCTAGTTCTCCATTAATGCGGACTTTAGCCACATGATCTACTTCATCTAAGTCTATTGCTTATTCTACCATAGGGTTTGCTGACTCAGGATTCCTACTCTCAGGTTTTCGTATTTTAGCCCTAATGGTTTCCAACAAGTTGTTTTGTTGAGCCATTTGCTCTCTGTACAGAGTCATTTCCCCTACATTGTCTGCACAACATTTGTGAGGTTTTTGACTCTATTTGAATTTCTTGAGCTATCCCCTATGGGTCTATCCTCAACACTATCAGTGCTAGTTGGCTTCTCCTTTCGAGAAACTCTTTTATCTTCCACTTCTCAACTTGGGTGCCATGTTTCCTTGAGTTTAAGAGTGGTGTCAGTTTTGGTAATTATGCATCTATTCTTATTGCATGCGAATTTCAAATATCACATGCATCTTATAACAAGAAATACCTCTATTATATGAATGGTATGCAACACCTAAATATAATTGATTATCATTTGGTGATCATGTAATGGTGTTTCCACCATGGTAGGTTCAACTTGCAACTACTTATGGGTTATGTTTTTCCATACCCTAGTCAAGTTTCCTATGACTTCCATATTTGATCAAGAGGTCATGTTGTAACATTAATCAGATTAAAAGAAGTTTTTTTTGAAAGTCCTACTAAGATAATTTCTCATTATTAGGATCTATGATTAACTCTTTATTGATTTGCAATACGGTATCTACATAAGTAAGAGGCTTAGCTTGGGACTACGAATGTCAAGTATAATTTCTCAAAGGAGTCTTAGGTACATCACTTAAAACCCACTATTATGGAGGGTTCACTTAACTCCTCCAAGCCGATTCACCAGTGGTTCGATCTTGGGAGAAATGACTCACTCATCGGTAACCTTCAAGCAATTTTTCTTTCCTTACTAAACATGTATCTATTCAGAGTTCTTTTATCATTTTCATGGAAGCTTTGTGCCTAATCAACCTAGGCTCTGATACCAACTGTAATGACCCAATTTCCAATACCAATCAACCTAAGGAATTTTTTTTTGTCTAGTCTTTATTAGTGTTACTAGCTCATGAGTGAATTGAAAGTCTCTCCATGTGGTTCTCTTATAGTTTAGTATCCAAGTAAGTTCAAGGTTGCACTTCATAGGAATCCAACATGGTCAATGTCTATCCTGTGGATAGGAGTGGCCAACCCCTATAATGACCTGCAGGTAAGGTTTCTTTACCTTGCAATTGGGAATTCTCCTATCTCAAATAGGAACGCCCTCTTTCCCTACTAGTTTAAATCAAACATTAAACTAGCTTCTATGTTAGGTCTCTTTCAACCCGTACATTAGGTGTATACCTTGAGGATTTGTTGGTTCTTCCTTAAGGATAGAACCATAATTATTGCAATGCTTAACCTTCCTATATCAACCATAGGAAGCTAAGGGGGTTATCACACAAACCCACATAGACTTGTGAATGTCTACCATTTTTCTTACTTGGTTTAACCAACTATAATCTCCATGATATAGATAACTTTCAAAGTTTTCCCTTTATAAACATTCCCATAATTAATCTCTAAGTGGCATGCATGAATCAAACATTCCTTTTAGTTTTAAGGTTACTCTATATCAAATAGATACAATTTTTGAGTCACTTTTAGAGATTCAAACCTTATCATAAGGTAACTTTAATTCATCATGTAACTCTACATTCCTTCTATGATCATTCGAAGTCAAGTATTACATTGTATACACATCCTCTCAAGGAGTGATATAATCAAATTACAATTGATCTCAATAAATACATTTTACAATAATGGAGGCCCTCTATTAAAGAGGTATTGTTACAACATGTATACATGACCAATAGAAGTCCAATAGTGTTGATCTTTGCTTGACTCCTTTCGAGCCACCAATACTAGATTGTAGATATTTTTTTGGGATCAGGACAACCCATTACATGTATATGAAATGCATTCTAGACAAACAATAGCATGTAATAATTTTTCATTGAATGCAACTAAACACAATACATTCTCCACAATGTAATTGTCTAAAGCATTCCATCATTCAAAGGAAGGAAATCCCATACTTTCCTAAGACTGAAAAACACATTTTCATCTCATATCCTTCTCCACAAGGGTATGCCTTTGAAACAAGTATTATTACAATCAACTATTGCTAGTCCCTTTTAAGAGAATGCCATAAATTCATTCATAAATGAGATCCCTTTTAAACATATCATCTAAACATATCACAAGTATCTCAAATAGAAATAGCATTTAATAAATTATACTTTCACAAGTATCTCATTCTCAAACAGAAATAGCAATTAAATCATACTTTCACAAGTATCTCATATTTCTTCACACAGAAATAACATTTAAACAAAACATACTTTCACAAGTATCTCATATTTCTTCAAACAAAAATAGCATTTAAACATACCTACTTTTCACAAGTATCTCATATTTCTTCAAATAGAAATAGCATTTAAACATACTTTCACAAGTATCTCATATTTCTTCAAACAAAAATAACATTTAAATCATACTTTCACAAGTATCTCATATTTCTTCAAACAGAAATAGCATTTAAACATACTTTCACAAGTATCTCATATTTCTTCAAACAAAAATAGCAATTAAACATACTTTCACAAGTATCTCATATTTCTTTAACAAATGTGTTTGCTAATTTATATTTGTAGTCTATAGTCTTTCCACAAATTTGGCTACCAAGTTGTCTCAAGATCTATCACAAGATCATACTATAGTTCCATGAGTTTGGCTACAATCTCTCTTGTAATCTATCAACAATATTACTCAAGTTTAGCCACAACTCCATTCGTAATCTATCACACAAGATTACACTATAGGTTTACTCACTTGGTCCTTAATTTATTTTCAGGAAAACACTATAGGTGTGCAATATTAGCAACTCATGGTAAAACTCTAATTCTTAAATAGAAAGGGAGTTTGCATAGTTTATTACCCACACAAATTTCCTTCCCAATTTTTCAACAAGCGATTTCCTTGGTTGACCATATTTTCATTATGAACCTATCTACAATAAACACCATCTTTTTTTTTTACAATCAATCCAAAAATTGCACATCCATTTATATTCCATATTATTATAAGTTTAGCTAAAGAGTTGTATGGTTTCTAACAACTTCGTCTTAATTGCCAATAGTAGTCTTTGTCAATTCTACAATTAATTACACTAGAGACTAATGGTGGTAGTACCGTTGTACTTATTTAAAGTTAACTTTAGAGTTCATTGGAAGGAGAGAATTTTATTAATTTTCTAAGGAAAATGTATCAAATCAATGGAAACATTGACCCCTTTAGTCAGTAATTTTACATCTCTACTATAATGCAGGTATCAAGAAGCCCATTGGTTATGTGTAAACCACCTCTTACCAGGGTTCATTTCAGGTTTATGACTTGGATTCCCTATGTCTCTCACATACTACATCTAGTAATTTCCCCTAAACCCAAAGCTTAAGTCAGTCACAACATACTTTTGGGTAGCCCATATCCTAGTGCAAGCAAAGCATACCAAGGTATGGGTAGGGCATGCCCTGTCCAGGGCCTATGAATAACCTAGGTGGGGACCCAAGGGGTATTCACTCATGCATCATAAGCACTAAATAAAATCACACCTACCTCTAGAAAACCATAACAAACTACACCCCCTTTGAGCAACAAAGTTTTATCGGGTTGCAGCCTCACTAGGTCTCCCTAATTGTATATAAGCAAATTGCTTAGAAAAATAAATGTTAAACCCCAAAACAATTCTTTTTCCAAGTCTCTAGTATTGAGTCAGTTGATTTCTTACACAAGCAAATCAATTGACTTATCAAGAAAATTGCTCACCTCCCAATGTGTCACTTGTTAGAATATATTACATTATTTGATACATAAGAAGATCAAGGGTTACTTAGCCAGATTTCATAATAGGAAGATTAAAGGTCATTTATGAAATCTATATTATGGACTCTAAGTTCCATATTTTTTGCACAATTTATTTTAATATTCAAAAACTTTAGGCATTATATCTCATGTGTTGTGTAAGTTCCATTGTTTTTCAATCCTGTGATTATTTTTTTGTAAGATTAGTATTAAGTATAAGGCTTCAAAATCCATCAATGGTATCAAAGCTAAAACAAGATTGCTTGCATAGGATTTGAGTTGTATTAATTAAATGTAGAAGGAGACCCAAGAAAAAGAGGTCCCATAGACAATAAAGATAGGAGACCCAAGGAAAAATGATCCCATATAATTTAGATATAGAGAGGAGACCCGAAAGAAGATGTCCTAAAATTGGAAGAGATAGAAGACCCAAGAAATAGGACCCATATAAGCCATAGAAATTAGAAGAAGAGACCCGATCATAGAGGTTCTATTGATGATTGAAGATTGAAGAGTGGCCATTAATCAAGTTTTTGAAGTAGAAAGAAAACAGAGAAATAAGAGATTCAAAAAAAGGGTGCTTACACCAAGTTTGGGATAATCGTCACCATTTGATAACAAGCCCATTGAAGAAGATTCCAGTGAAGATCGAGGTAGAAACATAAAGCATGTGGAAGGCAAGTATCTTACCAAAAGTTTGAATTATAGAGATTAAAGAGTAATATCTTCTACAAACATAGTGAAGGACCATAACAACACCTTAAAAGCAATATTCAAAGCAAGCAAGAAGACTTGATAAAGGTTGAAGCAAAAGAAAGATAGATATATAATATCTCTATATATTTGGACAAGGAAAAGCATTCGAAGAAAGGTCTAAAAATATTTATTTTTAAACATTATTTTTTTGGCAGTAATCTTAAGTTTTCATAATGTTTTTGATGTTAAAGGTTGGAGCATGTGATAGTTATGGAAGCCTGTCACCTAAACCTACACCAAATCATAACAAAGAGACATTAGGTATAAAGCCAAATATAGAGCAAACGAGTGCAAGAGTTGGATGCCAAGCATAGAATGAAAGTCCAACATAGAAAAAGGCCTAGAAGAAACATACAAATAAGGCATAGAATGAAGGATCCAAGGCAGACTAGTGAGCAACAAAAGAGCATCACCTAAGAAAGGAAGTTGAGCGTCAAGAGAGCAATGAAAGAGTTCCACCTAAGAAGGATCCATAGCATCAAGAGAGCAATGAAAGAGAACCACCCAAGAGGGAACCTAAGTGCTAAGAGAGCATCAAACCATTACCAACCGAGAGGAGGAAACTAAAGTGCTAGAAAGTGATGTACTAGGGGAAAAGAAAGTGAGAAGTCAAAATTCCATCCAAAAGGAAGATATACAAGTGCCATATTTGGAAGAAAATCTAACATTTTTGAAATACCATTAATTTGAGAAAAAATCAAAGAGCCAAGTGCCAATCTAGAACGTTGAAGAGGCTAACCAAAATCTTCATAGCATAGAAAAAAGTGAAACATTACCTATTTGAGTGCAGAATAAAATCACCATCTTAGAGTATTCCAAATGATTCACTTGGTAGGGAAATATTCTTTAAAAGGAGGATTTATTGCACGAAGTTGGCACTTGCTCTAAGATAGTGAAACATCCAATATGTTGGATAGTGCATAGAGCTCAACATGCAAGAGGAAGAGTGAATACACCAATTAAGGAAGGTCAAACGTGTTAGAGAGGAGAGACGAATGTGCCAGAAAAATATTAATGCTCTAGATAAGAATTAGATACGCCAAATATAAGGTATAAAATATTTAATTTAATTTTTAAATATTTCTAAAGTCTAAAGGAGTAATAAGGTTAATTATTTATTATTCTAAGGTTTAAGTTAATTATAGGAGAAATAAGGTGTTTAATACTTTAATAGTAACCTTAGTCATTCTAAGTGCAATTGGAGAAATAAGTAGTTATAGTATTATTTGTTCAAAGTTTTTCAAAGTGATTTAAATTTGAAAGATTTATTTTTAAAGTTGAAACTAAAATAATATTTGCAAATTATTAAATTATGGAGAGAAGGAATTCTACATCAAACTTAGAAAACATATATTTGCAAAATTATTAATTTTATAGTTTCCAATTAATTAGGGAGCTATAAGGAATTCAACATCAAAAGGTTTTTAAAATTTATTAGTCAAAACTAGGGAGCCATAATGAACACTACGTATCAGGTATAAAAAATTGAAGAAAATTCATTATGGAGTATTAGTACATATATTCTAGAGCTAGTAGACGTATTCCTAGGAAGAAATAATGGTTTAACATACTACAAGGAAAATATGAGAAACCAGTTGCTATAGCAGATAATAAGACTTATGAAGTAAAATGAATAAGAAATGTTCTAGTCAATCTAATAAATGGAATGGAAAATTAACAATGCATTATATATTTCTGGATTGACTACCATTCTTCTTTCAGTTTCTCAACTCATGGATCGAGATATGACAATAGAATTTAAAGTTATCACTGGAAGAAAATAATTCTATATAATTAAAAAAGGGTAAATGATAGCTTCAGGTTCCTATTAAGATAGTCTATTTACTTTAGATACTGCTACAAATTTGGCTCTTTTAGTGAAAACATCATAGACTAAATATATTTGGTATAAATATTTAGGCCATACCAATGCATCATCTTTGATCGAGATGGTTAATTATGAAATGGTAGAAGGAATACCAAAACTTTCTTGAGAGTCTACTCTATGTCTAGAATTCTTAGCAGGAAAACAACATAGAGTACTTTTTAAACTTCATCAACATAGATATCAACAACAATTGGAGTTTATATATATATATATATATTTATTTATTTATTTATGTGGTCCAATGAATGTTACTAGTATTGGAGGACATAAATAATTTTAATTATTTGTTGATGACTACACTAGAAAAATGTGGGTATACTTTATGAAGTAAAATTATGAAGTATTTGGTTGTTTTAAACAATTCAAAATTTAGGTAGAAAAGGAATTAGGAAAGACTATCAAAACTCTTTTTTAAGATAGAGGAAGTGATTTTTTTGTCAAAATAATTGGATTTATTTTTAGAAGGAAATGGAATAAAAAGGCAACTTACTACAACATACTCATCACAACATGATGGAATTACAGGAAGAAGAAACAAGTCTATAATGGAAATGATGATATGTATGATAAAAGAAGCTCATCTTAATCATCAATATTGGGTAAAAGTAGTAAAAAAAAATGTATACTTACAAAATATATTGCCTATAAGAATACTCAAGAATGTTACACTAGAAGATGTATGATTATGACAAAAATCTAATATTAAAAAATTGAGAATTTTTGGATGTAAATCTTATATGCATATTCCAAAACAAAAAAGGATAAAACTAGATGAAAAAACTATGTCTGGTATATTTCTTGGCTATGATGATGAATCTACATGATATAGGATAATTAATCCAATTACAAAGAAAGTCTACATAAGTAGAGATGTAGTTTTTGATAAAAAAATTAAGAATGAAACTAAAGAACAAAAAGATAGTTAATAAATTCTTCTAAATTTTTAAGAAGAAAATTTATCAAATGAGGAGGCAAAATCAAAATCTAAAGATGAACAAAATGAAAATCTAAAAACTTCTACAATTTTCCAAAGGAATAAGGAACCAATATGGATTAGAAATACACTTAGAGAATCAAATCTATAACAAATACCAGATATTACTACTACAAGACCCCAAACTTGCAATTTAAGTAGAATAAACAAAGGATTGCTAAGTACCATGATAGAACCAACAACAACACTTCAGGCATTAAATCATTCAAATTAGAAGGCAGCCATGGAATCAAAATATTCATCATTGCAAAAGAACAAAACATGGAATCTAGTAGAATTACCTCTAGGAAAGAAAGTAGTAGGTTGTAAATGGGTTTATAAGATTAAGTAGATGGCTCACTTGACAAGTACAAAAATCGATTAATAGAAAAATAATATACTCAAACAAAGGGAATTAACTATGAAGCAATTTTTGCAACAACAACTAGGATGACTACTATCACAACAATGTGTGCTTTGGAAACACATCATGGTTGGAAACTTCATCAAATGGATGTAAAAAGTGCAATTCTTAATGGTGATTTAGAATAAGTCTACATGTCACAACCAGAGGGATTTGTTGTTAAAGGTCAAGAACATAAGGTTTGCAAATTAAACAATTCCTTATATGGTCTAAAGAAAGCTCCCATAGAATGGTACATAAAAATCAATAATCACTTGTTATAGCACAATTTTAAACGAAGCCTATTAGATCCAAATCTATATACAAAGAAAGTTGGGAATGATATATTAATTCTCATAGTATATGTTGATGATATAGTGATTACAAGAAGCTCAAAGAATATAACAAGTGAAGTAAATAAGGATCTTATAAAATATTTTGAAAATATTGATTTGGGACTTATGCATTATTATCTTGGTTTGAAAATTCATCAAAATGAAGACAATATAACAATTACACAGATAAAATATGCAAAAACTCTACTTGATAAATATAAGATGAATAATTGCAAGTCTAAAGATACACCTATGGAACAAGGATTTCAATTATCCAAAAATGATGAAACACATTTTATTTTAGCTATAACTTATCATCAACTAATAGGAAGTATTTTGTATTTAATAAAAACTTGGCCTAATCTAGTTTTGTTGTAAATAATATTTCAAGATTCATACAAGAACCAAGAGAGATCCATTGGAAATCTACAAAGAAATACTACAATATATCAAAAAAACTACAGATTGTGGACTATCATATATGAATAATGTTAAATATTTTTGTCGACAAGGTTATTCAGATTCTGACTATGTTGGCTCCATTGATGACAAAAAGTTTACATAAGGGTACATTTTTTTTTTTATCTTGGCTCAGGATCAATATCATGGCATAGTAAAAAAATATGTAGTAGCACAATCATCTACTGAAGTAGAATATCGTGCAACAAGGGATGTAGTTTGTGAATCTTTATGACTACAATATATACTATCAAATATGGGAATTAAAATATCTCCATCTTTAATACATTGTGATAATCAAGGAGTACTAAATTTGATCAAAAATCCAATCATACATGAATGAACTAAACATATTGAAGCTCAATGCCACTTTATTAGAGATCATTTTTAGAATAATCATATCATATTGAATCATATTCCTATAGAAGAACAGATTGTAGATATTTTCACAAAGACTTTAGGTCGAAACAAGTTTTAGATATTTAGAGATCATCTATGCAGATCAAGAGAAGCTCATCTTAAATAATGTAATACAAGGGGATGTTAGAATATATTACATTATTTGATACCTAAGAAGATCAAGGGTTACTTAGCCAAATGTCATAACAAGAAGATTAAAGGTCATTTATGAAATCTATATTATGGACTCTAAGTTCCATATCTGTTTGTACAAGTTATTTCAATATTCAAAAGCTCTAGGTATTGTCTCTCCTGTGTTGTGTAAGTTCCATTGTTCAATCCTATGATTATTTTTTTGTGAGATTAATATTAAGTATAAGTCTTCAAAAGCCATCATTACTTTCACCCCAAATCCTACTGAATTGCTCCCTAATTCGAACAAACCACTTAAATTTTTGAGTTAGTCACTTTCTCTTGCAACCCATATCCAACCACTCCCAATGAGAAAATCACTTACATTTTTGAATGAATGACTCCATTTTGTGAGCAAATTTCTCTAGGGATAAGAGGCTCAAATTTGCTCTTTTTTTACCCATTTTTTTTACCTTTTCACATCATTTTCATCCTTATTCACCATGAACACCTCATCCACCTTTGCTAACCCTTTACTTCCTAAATCTTAGGTAATGTTTCCACCATCCATATTTTTCACCCTACCTTTTTTGTTCCATTATCACCCTCTATAGTCACCATTGTTGAATAAAGGCCATAATATGTACAAGGTCAAAAAAATAAAAAGGGGAATAGCAAGAGACAAGAGTTTGTACCCTTCAAAATACTAGAGGATCAGTTTGAGGAACCCTATTGGAAAGTGAATGAGGGTACATACATACACTATACTAGGGAAGTGAGAAAATAAGCATTGATAAGGTACAACTTGGGCCCAAAAAAAAACTCCTAGAGTATAAGCCATACCTAGAAATCTAGTTTATATATGAACCTAGTACTATAAGTGTGGGACTACCTTGAACTAATAGAGATAGTGGTAGAAATATATGAACCTAAAGCAAGGATATTTTCCTCCTATAGTGGACAAAAGATGTTTTTCCATCTAGATAGGAGTTATAAGGAATATGTTGAAAGCCACTAATGACCCAACCATGTGGATCTCTTGTAGTCTCAAAAGCCAAAGGGAATTTTAGTATACATAATACACAACATATTGGTAAAGCTTCATAATCTCATATGTGAATAAAAATAATATACTATCTAAATTTAGCATCCCATTAGAGTTATATAATTATAAGGATCGTATACGAATGATGATGTTAGGGATAGTATCCATACTTATGAGAAATATTAACAAGAAGATCTATGAGGAACATTTTACCTTGATGCTTACTATCTAGACCTACCCTAGATATTCCTAGATGATCTACTGTGCAAAATACACATCTAAACAAATTAATAGTCAATATAAGGTGTTTAAGGAGGAGAGAAATTCACTTATACTTCCTACCTATTGGTTGAATCTACACCAAAATAAAATATGGTTCACTACCCTCTAACTAAATCAAGTCAAGGATGGGTAGCCCCTGAGCATAGTAGAATGTATAGACATACCTTGCAAAGAAAAATGAATAACTTTGTACCACTTCTATAATGATGTCTATGAAGTTATCATGGAGAATTGTAGAGGTAAAGCACCAAGGCTAATAGATGAGACATGAAGTTTGCTTATAGAGATAAAATGACCTCAAGAAAACTTATATTTAGAGAGGACCAAATCCTTTATTTACCTCTATGGATTTTCATCCATACCCTTCAATTTGCCTACACATGTACATGATTATATATTTAACCTTGAGTATGTTATACAACTTTATTATGTAGACCTAAATTATTTCAAAGAGCAAAATAATACCACCTTCTACCCACCTAATCAAAAGATCATAAAGATTACTCCTAAAATGTGTGGGTACAATATGATGATCAAGGTAGGATTAGAGTAAATTAGTCTCAACAACTTAGAGTTTGGTGGTCCTATGACCCAAAGGTAATATTCAAGCAAAACCTTTAGGACAAACGCTATATACCTTCTTTTCCTAGGAGAAGAGGTATACCATATAGTCATCGATGAATCTAGACAAAGTGATAAAGATATATCTTCTATCCTATGTCAAAAGATAATTTTAATATTGATATCAAACCAAACCATCAAAGGATAGCAGCCCTTTTAATGATAGGGTATTTAGATAAGAAGATCCTATAATGGTAGAGGATGAGGTATGAGACAAGTATAATGACCAAATCCACATGAGATGGTCCATTTAGTGCTTATTTCTCTACCATATGGGACAAGATACACCCCAAGGGAACAAAAGGGAAAAATACCTTTGTAGAATTAGTAGAAACAATAAACACCTTGGCCCTATATGAGTTAAAGCCCAAAAATAAGTAGCATAAGATATTTCAATATTAGCTACATATTCAATACTAGTAGTGGTTAGTGCAATAGTTGAACAAATGATGATTAAGGGGCAAAAGGGATGTGAAAAGTATGGCTCTATTTTTTGTGAGGAGGCTATAGAAAAATAAGAACAATAAAAAGAGTAGGAGACCTAGGTTAAATATGAGTAAATATTACAAGAAAGTCCTCCTCTAAATTAGGGATTTACTAGTCTAGTGGCCATGATTACATTCATTATCGCTCTTAAAAAACCACCATATGCTATTCCACCTTCTTTATTTACTATTTATTTTTATTCTACATTTGGTTCTCTTTATTTTTCTATTATTGCTTCTTCTTCTCCTATTCCCACTCCTCTTTCCTTTTATTCTATTATGCTTCTCCCATAATACACTAGAATAGCCCATATTTTTTCTAGGTACTACTCTCCCCATGTTTCAATAAAAGGTAAATTTCCTCTCACAATCATTTTTATAGCATGGACCACTCCCATCACTTCCTTCCCATATCCACTTTCTAAAGCCTTTGATTCACAACATATTATTCTACAAGAATGATTCCTTTTTCAGCCGCCCTAGTTAGATTAGTGTCATAATTCACATTCCACTCCCCTCACTTTCATTTTATTCCCTAATATCACCACTCTTTTTGCACTCCTTTCCATACCTACCACCTCGATTCATCCTTCATATCATGCAAGATAATTTCTCCCATAGGTAGTGATGCCCACTATCCTTTCTTAAGGAGCCAAGTCTATAAGAGCTCCCTCATTGATGATTACCTCTTAAGGGCCTAGCTCAAGTTATACATATTAGGCTAGAGAATTCAAATTTTAAAAGACACTAGATATCCTCAAGGGGTAGAAAAATGAGTAAAAGCAAATCAATAGGAACACCTCCAAAGCTTCAATACTCTTCCACTTGCAAATCTCAAGTAAAGGAAATAAAGTATACTTCACAAAAGCCACTAAAATTAACCTTGTTAAACTAGCATCAACCCCTCTTAACTTAAATTCTAGGGTGTTTCAATTGGATCTCAACAAATTGGATTTATACCAAATGGTTTAGTTGGTGAACCAACTTACATTGGGCATGTCAATGAAATATGTTTGACTAATAGCTAAAAATAGGATAGTACAACTCAAGAACAAGAGACTAGAGGTAGAACTAGCAAAAGCTAAATCCAAGAGGGACCATCTCCAATAAGAGATTAAGGACCTTAAGAAAGATGTGGAAGAGAAATATCAAGTAAAGAAACAATTCAAAGACCTCAAATCCCAACTTACTAAGTCTAAATAACTAATGTTAGAGATGACTAGAGAGCACAACAACTATTGGATGACATAGAAAGAAAAGACTAGTAGATAAAGGAATTGGAAGCCTCAAGGCCAACATAAGAAGAGGTTGATCCTAAATTGGTATAATAAATTCAAGAAGCCAAATACTTATAGGAATAGATCGAGGAAATAAAGAATACATCGAATTATTTAGGATAACATCCTCTATAATATAAATCTTTAAAACAACCAAAAACATCATAAAGCTAGTGGAAGATCAACTTTCTATAATGGGTGAACTCTAAGAAGTCTTGAAAATCCTTGCATCAATGAACTTAACATAGGCACAAAAACATGGAATAGAGTGCAAGGACATGGTGAAAATATTAAAAAAAATCCTAAATGGATAAAGAAACTTATAGAACTGTAAGGACAACCGAGCATCTCTTAGAGACCAAGTCCAAGAAATGGAGGAAGAAATTTAGGGATTGATTGTTGCTAGAATGCCATACATCTTCAATGATAGGAAATGTATCCTAGATGATGGTGTCATCTCTACCATGATTTATGAAGAAAAATATCAAGCCAATGAAGGAAATGCATATGAAATGTGTAAGAATGTTGGAGTGTATTACATTATTTGGTACATGCTAATGTTACTCCATGGTACCTTCATGGTACATTTGTAAATAATAGATTATGGTTGAGTCATAGTTTAGAGTGTGAATTATATTTCCCTTTTATGTAATTGTGAATGTGTAGGAAATGCACAAGTATCATGTAAATTTGTAATGTGCAAGAATGCACAAGTGTCTTGTATGTATGAGAATAAATATGTAATGTAAAGACATGCACAAGTTTCTTATATTAGAGAGTGCAATTAGAAGTGTAAGAGTTATGTATAGGTGTGCATATGTTATAGTGTCAAGTGTTCATCAAATATGCAAGTGTAAAGTAGATATGCCAAGACTCATGAGGCATATGGAGAGCAATAGTCAAGTATCCAAAGAGTCAACACTACTTTGGATATATTATGGAGGTAATACTCCATAACAAGATATAACAATAAGGAGAACAAGTATTACAATCTTTTGTAAGAGAAAGTGAAGCAATAAAGCTTGTATATATTTTGAGCAATTAATATTATAATTTATATTACATGCTTAGTACATGTTCCATTAAGGCTATTTACATTCATATTTATGCATATTATTGAATGTTATTTAATTTAGTATAAGCCTTTATTTACATATTAATTTTCTCATATTATTCTAATCATATCATTATCTTGACCTTATTATATTGTGGCTATATTATATTTGATCATGTAATATTTTATGGTAGTATTAAGGCTTAAAAATCCATCAGTGGTATTAGAGATACCACCAAAATCTATCCAAATTGATAGAGTTTATTTTAGCCACTATTATAAATTGATTTTATCTAGTTTGATAAATTCGATTAAGAGTTTATCCACTTTGAAGATAGTGAGACTCAGACTCTATTTTAAGGTCATATTGAGTAGAAGAGGCTAGGTATATTCCACTAGGTTAAAGAAAAATCATTGAATAATTAGACTAAACTATATTGAAGAATTAGGAGAACCAACTCAGAAGAAAGTTGGTCATTCATAAAAGTTGGTCATTGATATTGATACTGGATTCTATAGTAAGAAGGAGAATCGTATTAAGTTCTTAGATTTGACCTAAGACATTATTAATTTTAGAAAAAGAGTTGCAATAGAGTTTAATTATTAGAAGTGCAAGAAGCTTCCTACAATAGATAGAGAAGAGTTTCAGCTTCTAAGAAAGAAGAAAGCATAAGAAGAAAGAAAGAAGATAATATTACAATATAGGGAAATCCTTTGGCAAACCTATACAACCTTACTGGAACTCATATTTGGAAGTGTAACACTTAAATAAGAAGTCAATCTATTTTCCAAAATCAATAGTAATATATTTCTTAATCAATTATAAACTATTTGATATGAAGTTCCATGTTGGTGATCTTTAGATAGGGTTTGTTTCTTAAATAATTTCATTGCATTAAGGCTATTTTTTTAAGTAACATTTTTCCTCAATCTTTCCTTTATATTTGAATAATATTTAGCAAATTTTTGCCTTTAAGGCTAAAATCACAAATTTACAATTCTACAACCTTGTCCCTGTAATTTTCTTTTCTTTATAAACCTTATCCCACATACAACTAGGAAATCTAAATTTTTCCTCACATCATTTTCAAAGTATATCTCATTGAATTTTATAAATTATGGATGCCATATATGTTAGAAATATCAAAAGTGACATTATGTAAAAGGATGGGTTAAAAAAACATCTTTCCAACCTACTAAACTAGATTTTATTCTATCCAAAATTGAGTCTCATAGCTTCCTCTTCTATTCTTTATGAGATAAAGACAATGTCTAAATATGATGATGTAAATTTGTAAATTTTAAATCCTAAAATACCTACAATAATCCTTCATAAATATAGGAAAATGTTAATAAAAAGATCCTAGATTTTATAGTATTAACCATCTAATAACCTTCTCATAGCATGATAATATTGGTTTAAACTCCATGGCCTCACAAACTAAGGCATACCTAAAAATAGAAATATCATCAAAAAATTGGAGATGATGTTTGAAGGGACCCTTTTTTGCAATATGATTACATTTCATTTATCCTCCCAATTTCCATTTGATAAATCTATCCCTAATTCCTCTACATGAATAATAAATATAAAAGGGGAAAGTGGGTAACCCTGGCAGAGTCTATGAGATTACTCAAAGTATCCAAAAGGGAATCCACAAATTAAAATAGAATATTTTAGAGGAGTATAACAACATCTAATCCATTCACATTAGCCTTGATCATAACTAACTTCTTGAGAATATCATATAGAAAACTCCATCAAATCCTAAAATATGCTTTGTTCCTATCTAATTTAATAAGCATAATCATAGGACAAAGAGAATGTATAGCCTCTTGTGTAATGTTTACACCATAAATAATTTTTCCACAAGCAAAATGACATTGTTTATTTGAGGTAACATAATATAGAATGCTTTTCTACTATATAGCCACCTTGTATACTCTTTTTTCAACCTTGTATTGGACAACAAAAATCTATCCAAATTTTTTGCTATATGAGTTTGTCGAATGTGTCTATTATCCCATGTATGGTTATAGATTTAAAGAAAAACATTCCAAAGGCTATTTAAATTGATAAATGAAGAAAAATCATTACCACCCCTCCTTTTCAAAGGAGATAAAACTATGTTGAAGTCCCCCCACAAATCCATAGACAATCATTTTAAGTCATTATTGTATTTGATGAAAATATGTTAAGGTCCTTCTGACATCTATCAAAAGGATTAACTATAGTTGAAGCATATATATTTATAACCCCACCTTTGATGTTTTTCTCTTTCCTTCAAAATATACCTAAAACACAATTACTTTTTTCTTTTAGTAATTGCCTATCCTATTTGCATTTCTCCCATATTATCACAAAATATTTGAAAACTCCTATAGAAGAAACTGCTCGACAAACACTCATCTTCCAAATATTCTTGAGTGCATCCTACTATTCCTCACTAAATTTTATTTGTTGTATTAAATAAAACTTGAGACTATAACTATCTATTGATTCCTTAACCATTATTTTTTGGGTGCGTCTTATTTGTACCCCTAATATTCCATAATACCATTTTGATCATCAACGTTTTGTTTTTATTTGTAGGATTAGTTCCACTTATTAAAATCTATAATATTTATTTTTCTTTCCAAATAAAAATCCTTTGAGTTTCCTTTTATCTTTGTTCTTTCTTTGAGGGTATTCCTCTTCTTTTTTTATTCTCACCAATACTTTCATCTTCACCACTCTTATTTTTTCATACTAAGGCTTATCTTCTAAAGGTTTATGGTGCCTTAGAGAATTTGAAATGCAAGGAATAACCTCACAAAAAAATTATTCTTCATGTTTTCTTATAAACCCTAAAGTATAGGGATGATCCTTCAAAGTATATATTTTTCATTCTATTCTAAGAGCCTTATAGGTTACCATGTAAATCCTAAACTTCTATGGATAACCTCTATAATTATTTGTTTATATGGTTTATCTGAGTAATCTATAATGACCTTTTCCATTTGATGATGCAAAGGTGCTTTATTTACCATTTTTTGTGGGTAGAAAATACTTGATTTGAGTCAACGTCTACTATGTGATGATATTATTGCTTTATTTTGCAGCTTGTCTCATGCCCAAAACATGTATCTTTCTTTATCATTTTTTCTTTCTAATTTATTTCCATGTGTCCAATCTGATAACATTTGCAACATTGGAATGCAATGTTTTCATAATGCACTTGTTGATCCCATGCTCTTGATTCAAATTTAATTCAAATGGATTGTGACAAAGGTTTTGAAATATCAATGGCAACACATAGCTAGGTGTATAAAAAATACCTTTACTCCATATTAGTTAGTCCATCCTAGATAAGTTCATGTAACAACCCAGGTCTACACACTTGTTTGTCTATTCCAATATTACTCTCTAGAATTATAAAGTAAACATTTTGATCAAATATACAAATTATTTCATAGAAATTTTAATCAATACCCAATATTTTATTAGTACATAGGTATAGAGTTATTCATTTTGAGGATATTGACCATTGCATACGGTCCCTCAAACGATCGAGATTGGCCAAATCCTACAATAGGTGCCATTTTGTGAACTCATTCATCTCCTTTGCTAGAGGTCTAAGTTCATGGCATGGGGTTGTCCTTCTAGGGCCCATATCACCTAGAAGGGTGGATGCATAATTCCCCATCCCATAGCATGGAGGACTTAGGTTCCCTTGGCCTAAATTCTATCCTTAGCTCATTATCATCGTCTTTATACATATATATTTCAAAGCCATGCTAGGGTATAGCGTAAATATGCCTAGTGCCTAATTGAGAGTCCAACATTCTATGGAGTCAATTAGGGCCCACCATTACTCTGGCTCGGGACCAAGTATCTTAAGTCATGTTACGATTGACGAGGAGTTATCCCATACCAACTCATCATTGAACCTTCTAGAATCGGTAACCAACTTCTCTCAATTCTGGTATTCTACTAGGAATTCCCCAATCGAACAATGATCATGAGACCCCTCACGGTACTAATTACATAGCAGTCTAGAGTAGCATTTCATACCACCCTTCGTTACTTGTTTATGCCAAAAGGAACCACTTATCCTGAGCAAGTTTACTAAAAAACAACCGCTATCAATTCATAGTAATTTCCTACTCACAATTATCGAAGGTGGGTGGAAGTTCATCCATCTTGATGAGACATCTATTTATTCTTCTTGATAAAGAGAAATAATGTTTTTTGATAGTTCATCCTCCTCGATAAAAGTAATAAAAAGGTTTTTCTTAAGATAGACTACTTTTGATCCTTTAAAGCTATATTATAGTTTTCCTTATTTTTAGAATTAAAATAAGCAATCTATATAATTGTAATAAAAAGGCTTTAGTATTTATTTTAAAATGATATAAATTTCCTCTTATACTTTCCTCATAATTAATAATAAATCCCCTATAGATAATAACGACTTGAGTTAAAACTTGAAGAAAACAATTGAATGTAAGTTTTAACTTTTAAAAAACTATATCCAATACAATCCATGAAGTCAATTTATTTGTATCTCTATTATATAGACGTGTAAGAAAAATAATCTTCAACATATTTAATTTATTTCCAACTTAATATCCAAAGGTGACTTATCCGTCAATAGGGGAAACATGTTACCCTAAAATATTTCAACTTCCAAAAATTTGAAAGATCATTAATAATTCTTTTATAAATGACAAAAGTTCAGATTACAATTGTTTAATATATTTTGAGTTCTATTAGATATAAATATATTAATACTAACCTTTGCATTGTCAACATTTTCCTATATTTTAATTTAATCCTAAAAGAATGAAATCAAACCTACTCTACCTAATTTAAGCGTTTTCTAAAATAAAATAAATCTTTTACCTATTAAAAAGGTGTATTCAAACTTAATTATCCAACAAAATTCATGAAACATTTAAGTGTCGATTAAAAGCTCATACATCTATAGTTTAAGATAATATACCCTCGAGCTTGAATTTAAACTTTATAAAAGTGAGATTTGTTAATGAGAGGTGATGTTTCAAGGTCACAAGCTTTAGCCATTGCAAACGCTTATGGTAATGATGTTACCGGAGAAAGCATAACTATAAGATTCACATTTTAGGGTTTAGGCCAACGCAAAATCTGACTTAGCTGGCGATCTTTCACATGGTAGTAGAGTGGCAGTTTTCAATGTTATTTTTACAAAGGAGAGTAGGAAATGTATTTCCTATCAGTTTAATAATTATTTTTAAAAAGAAAATAAAACAATCTATTTAGTCAAGTATTAAAGAATAACCCAGTTTCATTGGCCAGGTGAGTTTCTCAGCATAAAGGTGTATTCTCACCAAGACATTTTCTTTTCGTCTACAACATAAATACAAGCAAACTGGTATATACATGCTTAAGCTACCCATCTGCTGGGTTTTCTTCAGTTAATTATGAATTTTATTACTTATGAGCTACCTAGATAAGAAAGTAAAAGAGAAGTATTTTCATTTGAGATTTTTTTGACAAAAGAAAATTAAAATATCAACCGCCACCATATGCAAACAATTGTATTGATTTAATTTTTAGTCCTAATAAAGAAACTTCAGTGAACTATATGCATTGAAGTCTAAAGCATGATAAAATAATATACTTAGACTGAACACAATGATAATAGTTTTCAGCATAGTTAATTAAGCATCCAAAAATGTTTGACATAAACTCCATAACATTCATTGAAAAAGACAATAGTCTTTATATTATTATCAAAGGATATTTTAAGGTACTAATTGGCTTCTATAATACGTATTCTCAGTAGCGCTTCTGAAGCTATTATGGACTCCTACTTAGCATACAGTTTCACATCTGAGTCATTCTACGCTATTGGAAACATCAAAGGAAGCGGTTTCCACAGTTCGACACTTCCAATAATTCTTCCATTACAAATTTCATCATCCATTAGAATGTCCCAAAGAAAAGATAATATTGTGCATGTTGGGTCATCACAATCCCTTAATGATTTCATGCAGCTATATGAAAACAACTTGACAAGCACAACATCGCAATGCATTCCTACTCGATGCAAGCTTACTAAAAATTTCCAGTTATTTGTATATATATATTCATATTAGTACATATCAACTTTGTAGTATGAAATACTATCTGGTTTAGTAAAAATATGAACGACCCTCCTTCACTTCACACTGATTAAAATCTAAATTGGATATAAAGGCATTCACTAGGTTCTTCAAGCATGGCAATACAAATATTACTTTCCATAAAGTATTTTGTTAACACACACAGATGGTTACTCATATAGATAATATTAATATACAATGAGTTTTACAACATCACACACATAACAAACATACAATCTTCATTTAATCAGAAATATAACCGAATAAAGAACTGACTCGATATCTTTTGATGGTGACCGACTTCTATTTTGACTCACAACGAGTAGCTAGACAGGGGCATTAAACTTGCCAAGATGGATCTATTGAAGCTATTGGTTTATCTTATATAGAAATCCAACAAGAGGATTGGATGACACATAAGAATAGCATGCATAAATGTGGTTTTCGAGTGGCTATACACTAGATGACTCAACATTGGACAATATCATTTCCTTAAAAGGGTAAAAAGGAAGTATTATTTTTAATTTATATATATTTACTATTTAGTTATTATTTTATTTTATTTATTTATTTATTATTATTATTATTATAAAATTAACCTAATTATAACATAAATTTACAATGCATTCAACTTTTCAAGCAATAACAAGAATAATGCAAACAAACGCATTAAACAAACATTCACTCTATGTAGCCAGCAATCAAGATGCTTCTATATGATGTACTCACAGGTTGTGGTGCCTTTAATCACTAAACATCATATCCCACCTTACCTCATGTAGACAACTTATATCTTTCCGCCTGAAGGTGGGCAATAGGTTCAGTTGATCTACTTGCTTGAAGATGAACACCTATTCCTGCACTCACAAAACTTATTTGTAGTATCTCATTCTAAAGGTGAAAGCAAGTAGTTTAATAGAAGTATTTTGAGGGATGTTATAATTCCCCAAGAGAGCTTCCAATATTCTTTAAAATATCCTTTTTCAAAACATAGAACACCTCTTCCCCTCAACCATGGAATCCATTATTTTCTTTATAATTTTTGAGTTGGAGAAAATGATGACAAAAAATATTTTTAATGAAAAGTAATGGAGTAATTTTAATTGAATCCTCATTTTCGATTGATCAAATTTAGAATCTCCAAAAAACCTAGTCAATATACATTGAACCTATATATTAACCTTATGTTTTTAATAACCATTATGTCATACTCAATCATCTCATCCTTGATAATCACTTCTGATGTAATACTATTCTACTTGAATAGGGTTTGCTATAGATTTGCTCTTCCTCTTGTCCTTAACTAAGGCATCCATACTTCCAATTAGGGAATCCTTACTTTGAGTTAAAACTTTCAAAAATGAATTTCCTACATTTCTACTTATTTTTCCATAAGAATACTTAAGTTTTTGTATTTCACCATATATCTAGAAGAGAAAAAGGTGACACTCACTCATTTCTTGCACTTACTGTTGTAATTTAATCGATTATTTTACTATACAAATATTCTATTTATATGTATCTAGTTTCGTAGAATAGATCAACCGCATACTCCTTGTGATTTCCTAAAGGTGATAATCACAAGCACCATTTCTACGCGATTAGTTTGAACTACTCAACTAAATTTGACCTCTAACTTGATGTAATGACTTCTTCTAACACCCCATTATTACATCATGATCCAAACTTGTAAAGGAACACTAGCTAAATATTTAACCATGGATAGGGATACACTCAATTATCCATGATCTTTCAACATACAACAAGATAGGGACATACACACTATCCAAACTATCAAAGTTGTAAACACGAACACACACGACCATTCACAACATATATGATTGGAGACATATACATCAAATTACAAACAACTAGATAGGGACATAAATACTATCAACACATCAAAGTTGTAAACAGGGACACACATGACCATTCAAAACATCTATAATTGGAAATATACACAACCAATCAAAAATACCTATATAGGGACATATACACTATCCTTACATTAAAGTTATGAACAAGGACATACACTACCATTCACAACATATGTGATTGGGTACATATATAATCAATCAATAAAAACTAGATATTATTCATAAGAGATGCCCCTCCTCTCTTTCTTTGAGGTAAGGCTCTTTGTCACATGCTATAAGTTTACATTCTTTATCATTTTCATCATTTACAACCATCACCTTTTTTGGTTTTAGCTTTTCATATATCAGATTCTTGGCTCATTGGATGCAATTCATTTTTATGTGCCCCCTTTATTTATAGTAGAAGCACATAAATCTATCAATGGATGAAGAGCCCTTACAGAATTCTCTTCGTTACAAATAATATTATATCATTCATTGATTAAATTTTCTTAACTCAATTTGCTTTTTCAAGCAAAGTCAAGATTACATCTTCCAATATAGGGTTGATTTTATTCAATGTGAATACAATATTGGAATAACTTGAAGGTATGTTATTTAGAAAACGAGCTTTTACATCATATATTTCTATCTTGACATTGATTTCAGCTAGTTGATTCATCAAGGAATAAAACTTAGCAATGTGTTGGATGATATCACCACCTTCATTCAACTTTAATCCAAATATTTTTTGCTTGAGTTTCATCTTTGCACTTGATGATTGTGAATTGAAAAAAATAGTAAGAGACTTCCAAACTTATTTTGTAGTTTTTGAGAGATCAATGTCATGTGGGTAAGCATCTAAGATCCCAAGGCCAATCATTTCTAACGCTCCTTGATTCTTTGTAGTTCATTTGGTTTTTTCTTCAAGGGTTTGTTATGTTGGTATTGTTTTGTTCATGACATCCCAAAGGTCCTTCTTAATTAGATGCAATTAGAGCTTCACTTGTTGTGTTAAAGATTAATCCATTTAAATTCTCAATCAACATGGTCTTGTTCATGAGTAATAAACAATAATTTTCCTCAATCAAAATTCTTTATATAAATGTGTTGGATACCACCAATAATGCACCTTTATAAAATAACTTGATTCAATTAATAATTTTAAAATAATAACTTTTTGTTAGAATAAATTACATTATTTGATATGTGAAAGATCAAGGGTCCTTTGGGGAAGGTAAAAGGTCATTTGTAAATCTATATTCTAGACTCTCAGTTCCATATTTCACTGTACAATGTTCTTGAAATTTCAAGAAGAATTATATTTCTTTCACATGGTTTTTTTTCTAGTAATTCATATTTATATTTCATGTTTCATAGAGTACAATTGCTATCAGTGGTATCAAAGCTACATGAAAATTTGATAGAAGAATTTGGGATAATTGTTGTCATTCAAAAACAAGCCCAAAAGGAATAAGGTTTTGGCAAGAAGTTTGCCAAATTTTGAGAAGTTTTTTGAAGCCCCAAAGACATTTAGATTTCAGAGGAAGAAGATAGTGAAGGAGATCATATTTGAAGTCATAATTTGATAAGAATATTGAAGAAGGGAATATTGAAGAGGCCATAATCTTAGGAAGTATAAGGACATCCACAGTATTTTTGAAGGCTAATTTGAAAGAAGAAGGCTACTTATTTTTGAGGAAGAAATTGAAGGTTTTTAGGACAGTAAATTGAAGGAAGTATAGATCTACGATTTGGGAAAGATTTGGGCAGATTTTGAAGTGCTCTTGAATAGGATATTGAAGGAGGTCGTGACAGAGAAAGAAGGCAACATTTTGAAGATTTCATTACAGTTTTGGACAACGAATCAAAGAAGGAATTGATTGGAAATTTGTAGAATTTTTGACAATATTTAGGTAACAAACAAGTTGGTATTGTTGGACATTTTGAGTCAAAGTTGTCATTGATGTCAAGGAACGAAGTTGTCATTGATGTCAAGGAATAAGCTATCGTTGATGTAAAAAGGTCAAAAGGAACAATGCAAAGGTTAATGGCAAAAGAGCTTCATAATATTTTTAATATTATGTGGAAGCATAAGTAGGAGGGTTTTTATTAAAACCATGGATGAGCAAAAATAAAAGGTTTTTCATAAAAGCCCAAGGAAGTTTTAATATTTATTTTATAAAATATTTAAATTCAAATTGAATTTAAATTTTATAAATAAATATTATTTATACAAAGTGGTAAAATCAAAGAAGGCTTTAATAAAGCCAAAAGGATTTAAAAGTTAATTTATAATATTTAAATTCTAAAGAATTTAAATAATTTATAAATTAATTATTCAAATTTTGAAGGCGTCGACATTCAAGTTTAAAGGAGGTAATTGGTATATAAACTATATGCCTTAGTGGCATTTAAATCATCCTTCATTCGAACAAATAAAAGAGGCAAGTGTTGTGTTGTGAGAATTCGTGCGAAGAAGAAGACAAGTTTCTTGTCTTAAGCACCAGTGAAAAAGGGATAAAGTTGTTGAGGGCCAAAATTCAATAACCAACTAGGCAGCGTGGCCTAGTGGCAAGTGGTCGCGAGTTAAGGCGCTTGGGTGCAGAGTGGTCCGCATTCGATTCGTGGCAAGAGCATTTTGGCAGTGTTAAGGTTGAAGCATCGAGGAAGGATGCGTGTTTTTATTTTGATTGGGCGCCAGCGAAGAGGATATAGAGCACGTGGTGCTCTTTGGTTTTCAAATGAGCGCCTAGCACTCACGACAGCCGAGGCCGCGGCTAGGACGCACGAGGAGGCGGCATCGAGGGTTCGAGTCTCACCTAGGCGAAGGTAATAAATTTTGCATTAATTTTAATTGCCTAAGGTGTAAACATAAGGTTTAGGGAGCTATAAGGGGTTATGAAAAGGTGTTTATTTTAATTATTAATTTTTGACTAAATGAAGGTATAAGGTGTTAAACTTTATTTTAAATAAAGTTATTGTGACATTTTTTATTTATCAAAAGGTGAATTGAAGAGTGATTAAATTTGAGAGGACTTCTTATTTGAAGGTGACATTGTTGACATTATTTTTAGTGGTAAATATTATTTTTAATTGGGAGATCATAAGGTGTAAATGGTCAATTCATTTTTGTATATGTTGATGGATGCTTTCTTTAAGATGGAGTGATAAGGTGTATGTGTGTTTTGATATTTGCATTGTATCTTTGAGAGAGTTTAGTATCTTCTAATTCCTTTGAGCTTGGCAAAGAAGTGTTTGTGGTTGTGGCAGATGTTTGAGGTTCCTTCATCATCAAGAAAAAGGTATGAGCACATTCTTCCATAGTTGAGTTGATTGGTTGGTTTTCTGGAAAATAAGTTTGGAGTGAAAAGGACTTGATTAGGGTTTCCTTATTGAGTGTGTTGAGTTAATGCTTCAAGGTTTTCTGGAATAAAGAGTTGTTGTTAAAACCTTGTTTTATAAGCATTGTTGTTGAAGCCATTGGTTGAGTGAAGAACTTGAACTAGGGTTTGAAAAGAACATGAGTATCATTGTTATGTGAAGATTGTCTTATAAGCATTGTTGTTGAAGTGAGTTGTTGAGTGAAGAACTTGAACTAGGGTTTGAAAATAACATGAGTATCATTGTTATGTGAGATTGGTTGATAAGCATTGTTGGAAACATTTTGAGTGAAGGATCATATGCTTGGACTAGGGTTTGTAAGCAAGGATTGTTTCATTGAGTGATTGGTTGAGTAGATTTGGTTGAAGCCTAGTCAAGTGGATGTGTGAAGTGATTGTTCAAGTTCCATAAAACAAACTATTCTATATTCTGAATTGATTTGAGAAAGTGATTGAGTATTGAGTTGAATTTGAAGCATATTGAGTCTCTAACAATTCTCTGTATGTTTCTAAAAGGGTGATTGGAAGTGATTGAGTATTGAGGTGAATGTGAAGCATATTGAGTCTCTAACAATTCTCTGTATGTTTCTAAAAGAGTGATTAAGCATTGTGATGAGTATAGAGCATATTGAGTCTCTAACAATTCTCTTTATGTTTCTATGAGATTGGACAAGTTCTAGTGTGGACTTGTTGAGCAGATTTGAGGCAAGTCTTTGAGAAGACTTGTGGACAGATTTGGGTAAGCTTTTGTGGAAGCTTACAATACAGATTGAGAGCAGATTTGGATAAGTTCTTGTGAGAACTTATTGAGCAGATTGGACAAGTTCTAGAGAGGACTTGAGGATAGATTGGTGTGAGCTTTTGTGGAAGCTTACAAAGT
This sequence comes from Wollemia nobilis, assembly GCA_028583015.1. Lineage (NCBI taxonomy): Eukaryota > Viridiplantae > Streptophyta > Pinopsida > Araucariales > Araucariaceae > Wollemia > Wollemia nobilis. Next base: position 4,405,810 of record JAQPPZ010016361.1, read on the forward strand.
AGATTTGAGACAAGTCTTTGAGAAGACTTGAGAGCAGAGTTGATTGATTGATTTGTTCAAACCTTGAGTTAAGGTTTGGGGCAGATCCAACAGAGTTGATTTGAGATTGAGTCAAGCTTTGAGTTAAGGCTTGAGGACAGAGATTGAGGACAGATTTGTGCTAGACCGAAGGACTGTGTTTAGTACAGATTCGAGGATAGAGTTTGGTGCAGATTTGAGGATAGGTTTGTGCCAGACCAAAGACAGATATTGAGGACAGATTTGTGCTAGACCGAAGGACTATGTTTAGTACAGATTTGAGATAGAGCTTTGGAGGTGATAGAGTTGAGGACAAAGATCTCCATCCAGAGCAGGGAGGATAGGTGTCTTCTATGGATAGAGTTCCATTTGCTAAGGGTAGTGGAGGTAGAGGTCTTCTAGAGGATCACCAACCAGAGCAGAGTTAGGAGATTGGTGTCTCCTGTGGATAGAGATCCACGAACTTGATTAGGGGATTGGTGTCTCCTTTGGACAGAGGTCCATAAACATTGTAATAGGGAAAGGATTCCCAAGAGATTGATTGAGAAAGTTTTAGTAAAATATTTTCTCCGTGGAGTAGCCCACATTGGGTGAACCACATAAATTTGGTGTCTCTATTGTGTGTGGTGATTTGTGCATTGCTTTGATTACTACTATTGATATTGCTATCTTTACATTGCATAATATTGATTGGGAAAGAAAAGTAAAAAGTGGTCTTATACTGTTCACCCCCCTCTCAGTATAAGCTTGTGTTCTTCAGGTATTTGAGCAGAAATTAGAGCTAAAAAATGAATAATTTTAAGCAATTAGTAAAGGAAAGTAAATGTGCAAAATTTATAAGATCAATATTGCAAAAGGTTAAATCAAATCACCAAGGAAAATAGCTAAAAAAAAGAGATAAAATAAGATATGCATTTTTGGTGCTACATAAATTTATTACTGGACTATTAAAACCAATGTACATTAAGTATTTGTGAGCACAATATTACTTTTATTAAATCTGAAGAAAGAAGTTGAAAAAATATTTCAAGCAAAAGAAGTTGATAGCATTTGCATCTTAAAATTTGTTTAAAACAAAAAAGAGCTAAGTTAAATATTACTTGAAAATGAGGAATAAGAAAGAAATAACATTGATATTGAATGTTGTTTTTGAACTCATAAAAATTGTAGACTTATTAAAGTAAAATAAATAGAGAAAGAGTATTTTTCTAAGCAAATTGAAGACCAAGTAAGGGTTCAAAAGTAGAGCAAATTTTTAAGTGTCTAAAGACACTAAGAATCCATCGTGCAAAGGAGAAGTGAAGGAATTAGTTTGGAGTAGTGAAGCACCACCATAGCTCAAGGAAGAGCCACCATCATTCAAGGGAGAGCCACCACCATCTAAGGAAGAGCCACCACCAGAAATGTAGAGCAAATTTATCAAATATGAAGGTTCAATGCCATAATTTCTTCCAAGAAGTCCAAACAAATATGTTTCTGCATAAAGTGAAAGAGCTAAGTAGAGAAGGTAGAAGGTTTAAAATCAGGGTAAAATCCAAGTGTTAATAATTGGAGGGAATGTTACATGCAAAAGGGATAAGTGTGAACAAGACAAAGCATTGGAAAGACAAACCAAAGAGAATGTCGGGTATGAAAATTTTTCCCAAGCCAAAGGAGATATTAAATTTTTATTTTGAGGTGAAGACACTTGTAAATTAATGCTCAAAAGTGTCATAACTTCATCATACTTCACATTATAAGCACTGGAGGAGAACAAGGGAGTGAATTTGGAGTGCTAAAAGAGTTTGAGTGCCATGTGGCACATGTGAAGTGGAAGGTCAAAAGGTTTGAAGGAGTTCAAACGTTCACAACAAGGAAGAGAACTTATTTCAAGGTTCCAAAGATAGCATAGTGTAAGAGAGATTCCAGAGAGCATCAAAAATAGGAGTGTGTAAGAAAGTGTAAGAGCAAGTAAGAAATAATACTCCATTTGGCACATGCAAGTGAACCATTCAAGCTACGTACAAGGAGTTGAAGAGTCAAACTAAAGATAAGATTGCATTACTTCCATTATAGCAACAAGGATAATATATTAAAGCACTTTACAAGGTTGAAAGTCATTTTGACCAATCAAGGAGGAGAGAATAATATTTCCAAGGTAGACCTACGTGCAAAATAGAAGGAGGAGCACCAAGTAGAAGTTGGTCAAATACTATTGACCAAGAGAATTACCACATTCAAGGTTGAAGGTAATTCATTTTATTTAAGTTTATTTATAAGCTCAAATAGGAGGTATAAGGGAGATATATATTTACAATTATTATTTTCTAAGGTTAAAGTAAAACTATTTATTTTGGAGGGATAAGAATTAATATTTGAAACCTTAGAAATAATATTAAAGCTATTTGAGATTTTTATGAAGGATTGAAATTTGGTTTGAAGGATTGAATGAATAAAGTTTAAAGTTTTGTAATTTGATTATTTGGATTTACAAAACATCTTTTTGAAATATTTGCGATTTGATTAGATTGGAGTAATAAGGTTTTCTACATCAAATTAAATTTATAAAATTTTCAAATATGCTTTTATGGAATTTCTAAATTTCTAAGTTTGGAGTTATAAGGATTTCAACATAAAAATTAAATTTGGAACCTATAAACTCATTTGTGAGACATAAGGTAGAAAAATTGAAAGCATGGATTATTGGTGTATAGATTCAAGAGCAAGTAAACATATGACTAGAAACAAAAATTTAGTTGAGTCTCTACGAGAAACACATGAGAGACCAATTACAATAGCAGATGGTAAGACTTATGTAGTAAAAGGAATAGGAGATGTTCCAGTCAATCTAATAAGTGGAAAAGGAATAATTAACAATGTTCTATATGTTCCAGGATTAACTTCCAATCTACATTCAGTCTCTCAACTCATGGATCAAGATATGACAGTAGAATTCAAGTTCATTAATGGAAGAAAACAATGTCTTATTGTCAAACAAGGAAAAACAATAGCTTCTGGATCTTACAAGGAAAATTTGTTTATTCTAGAGACTACTACAAATCTTGCTTTTTCAGGTAAAACATCAGGAGCATTGTGGCATAAACGTATGGGGCATACTAGTGCATCATCCTTAAATGAAATTGTCAAATATCAAATGGTCGAAGGAATACCAAATATTTCTTGGGAATCTACTGTTTGTCCAGAATGTTTAGCAGGAAAACAACATAGAATACCTTTTGAAATTCGTCAATACAGATCCCAACAAGCACTAGAATTGATATATACAGATTTATGTGGTCCAATGAATACTACAAGTATTGGAGGACATAAATATTTCCAATTATTTGTTGATGACCACACTAGAAAAATGTAGGTATACTTCATGAAATACAAGTCAGAAGCTTTCAGCTGTTTCAAACAATTTAAACTTCAAGTGGAAAAAGAATTAGGAAAGACTATCAAGACTCTTCAATCAGATAGAGGAGGAGAGTTTGTGTCACAAGAATTTAATCTATTTCTAAAAGAAAATGGAATAAAGAGACAACTTACTACAACATATTCACCACAACAGAATGGGATTGCAAAAAGGAGAAATAGATCTATAATGGAAATGGTAAGATGTATGATAAAAGAGGCTCATCTTGATAATCAGTATTGGGCAGAAGCAGTTAAAACAATAGTATATTTACAAAATAGATTACCTACAAGAACACTCAAGAATATTACTCTAGAAGAAGCATGGTCAGGGCAAAAACCAAATGTTGAAAAACTAAGGATTTTTGGATGCAAAGCTTATATGCATATTCCAAAACAGAAATGAACATGGATGGTATATTTGTTGGCTATGATGATGAATCTGCAGGATATAGAATAATTGATCCAAGTACAAAGAAAGTATATATAAGCAGAGATGTAGTTTTTTCATCAAAGTTGAAACCAAAGAAGAGAATAATGATTCAAAAGTTTTTCCAAATTTCTCAGAAGAAACAAAATCAGAATCCCAAGATGAAATAGAGTCAGAGTCAGAATATACAGAAACTTCCACAATTCCTCAAAGGAAGGAACCAATATGGCTTAGGAATACACTCAGAGAATCAAATTTGGAACAAATGCCAGATCTTACTACTACAAGACCTCAAACTCGTAGTCAAAGCAGAATGAATAAAGGGTTATTGAGTGCTACAGAAGAACCAACAACAACACTTCAGGCTCTAAATCACACACAATGGAAAACAACTATGGAATCAGAGTATTCATCACTACAAAAGAACAAAACATGGAGTCTAGTAGAGTTACCTCCAGGAAAGAAAGTAGTAGGTTGCAAATGGGTTTATAAGATTAAGTATAGAGCAGATGGAACCCTTGAAAAGTACAAAGCTCGATTAGTGGCAAAAGGATATACATAGATAGAGGGAATTGACTATGAAGAGACATTTGCACCAACAGCCAGAATGACTACTATCAGAACAGTATGTGCCTTAGCAGCTCATCATGGTTGGAAACTTCATCACATGGATGTCGAAAGTGCATTTCTTAATGGTGATTTAGAAGAGGAAGTCTTCATGTCTCAACCAGAAGGATTTGTTGTCAAAGGTCAAGAACATAAAGTTTGTAAACTAAACAAATCTTTGTATGGTCTAAAGCAAAGCACCAAGGGAATGGAACATAAAGATGAATAACCACTTGTTACAACACAGCTTTAGACGAAGTACTTCAGATCCAAGTTTATATACAAGGAAAGTTGGGAATGATATATTAATTCTCATAGTATATGTTGATGATATAGTAATTACAAGAAGCTCTGAAAAGCTTATAAATGAAATAAAGAAGGATCTTGAGAAGGCATTTGAAATGACTGATTTAGGACTTATGAATTACTACCTTGGTCTAGAAATTCATCAGAATACAGATAGCATCACAATCACACAGACAAGATATGCAAGAGCTCTACTAGAGAAATATAAAATGGATAATTGCAAGCCTAAAGATACTCCTATGGAACAAGGACTTCAATTGTCTAAAAATGATGGTACACATTTAGTCTCAGCTACAGAATATCGACAGTTGATTGGAAGTCTTCTATATTTAACCAACACTCGGCCTGATTTAGTTTTTATTGTAAATTATCTTTCAAGGTTTATGCAAGAGCCTAGAGAAAGTCATTGGAAAGCTACAAAAATAATATTACAATATATCAAGAAAACTACAGATTATGGATTAATCTGAGACATGTTAAAGATTTTTGTTTACAAGGATACTCAGATTCAGATTATGCAGGGTCTGTTGATGATAGAAAATCTACTTCTGGATACATTTTTTATCTTGGTTCAGGACCAATTTCATGGCATAGTAAGAAACAACATACAATAGCACAATCATCCACAAAAGCAGAATATCGTGCAGCCAGAGATACAACTTGTGAAGCCCTATGGTTACAATATATATTATCTGATATAGGAATAAAAAGAACTCCAACTCTAATCCATTGTGATAATCAAGGAGTACTCAATCTAATAAAAAATCCCATTGTACATGAAAGAACAAAGCATATTGAAGCTCAATGTCATTTCATCAGAGATCATTTTCAGAATCATCATATCAATTTGAAGCATGTTCCTACCGACGAACAAGTGGCAGATATATTCACAAAAGCTCTAGGTCGAAACAAGTTCCAAGCTTTCAGAGATCAGTTATGCAAATCAAGAGAGGATCATCTCAAATAATGTACTACAGGGGGTGTTAGAATATATTACATTATTTGATATGTGAAAGGTCAAGGGTCCTTTGGGGAAGACCAAAGGTCATTTGTAAATCTATATTATGGACTCTTAGTTCCATATTTTATTGTACAAAGTTCTTGCAATATCAAGAAGAATGATATTTGCATCAAATGTTTTATTTTCTAGTAATTCATAGTTATATTTCATGATTCATAGGGTACAATTGCTGTCACTTTCTCCCTCTATAGATTTATATGACTCTTTTATGACACTAATACACCTAATTTAATAACATAATACCTTGGACTTAATAATTACAAAAACCTAAGATATTACTATTTAAAATTAATTTTGTTAATCTTCAATCAACCTTTAATATGATATTCAATGTGATGACTTTCATTCATGCCAACCAATCTGCTACATAATTTTTATGTTCCAAGGTAATATGGAAAAAATGCACCTCTAAATTATTGTTTGTAGGTTCATGAGGATAGAAGCAATGGTTTTTGGGTGATATTGACCTTCATTTTTGGTGGTGATCAATGGTTTGTGGTGGAGTAGAGGTGTTTCACTAGAGGTATGGACCACAAGGGATAATTGAGGTTGAGGAGTAGAGTCAGTGATCATAGGGGATGGATGAGGCAAAGGAGTAGAGGCAGCTATCATAGGTTAAATTAAGATCTAGAAACCCCCTTGATTTGTAGACAAGAAGAAGAATAAGGGGACATCACACAAAGAGTCCCTGAAATCATGATAGGTACTCTAAAAATAGGTCCATGCAATGGTACCTTGTAATGAATATCATAGAATTCAAACTAGTGCATTTCCTTTATACAGAAGTCAAATCTATGAGAATGTTGAAGTTGTATCCATTATGTCATTTCATTCACTAAATTATTCAATCCAAAGTGTTAAATTTTTCTACATTCCAAAGAGTCATCTGCTACACAAGGATCCCATAGTTCAAGTTAAGATCAACATCATGATTAACATCAATATCAATATTTTCAAATGTGACTTTCTTCTTGTTTATTTTTTAGACACATCCCAAGAGGCTATTGGTTGGAAATCTACCAGCATTATTATACAATGCACCCACTTGTAAATGGCTTCACTTTGTCCTCTGCATTTTCTTGATAAGCATCTATATTTTCATCTACCAATATTTGTGTTGAACCCAAAGACCTACTAGATGTTTTAATTTCCACCAAGGACACCAAATCCTAAATTTATATTTGATACCAATTATTGTAATTATTTTGATCATTTCATTATACAAATGCAATAATTATACATAGTCAATTTCCTATAATAGAGTAACCACACACTCCTCATGATTTCTTAAAGATGGAAATCACAAGAGCCATCTCTACGTGAGTAGTTTGAACTACTCAAGTAACTTTGACCTCTAACTTGATGTAATAACCTCTTCTAACACTTATTTACTGCTTGCACTTGTAAAAATTATTTTCTAAAATAAGAAATGATGAGGCTCACTCTTCTTTTTTACTCATTCTTGTCTCACACTCCAATATGAATAATATCTTTGATAGAAACACAAATGAAGAATATATTTGATTAAAAGGAAAGCTCAATATGGTTCAATTGACCTAACAACAACGTAATGTTTTATTATTATGATGGGAGTGGCCCTCAATAGAAGCCACACATAGCTTATTATATATATATATATATATATATATATATATATATATATTTATTTATTTATTTATTCCTTTATATAATGATTAAAATAGGTTTAGACATTAGAATCTCCTCAAATTCATTGTCTAGATGCACCCATGTTGTGCTTTGTTCCTTTCTTTTCCCTTTGATGTTTCTTTGGTGGTATGCAACTATATCCATCAATTGGTGTTCTTTTCCTAATTTATAGCCTTTAAGTGCACATTCATAAGCCTATGCATACAAACCTACACAGGTAGAGATTTAAAACCAAAATTTGTAAAAATTTGAAGATTTTCTTGCAAAGCAATTTGCTTGTAAAGTAGATCAATTTACCTACAATTTAAGTAATTTGCTAGCAACATTTTAACTTAAAAAAATTATAGATAAAAGGGTCCAAGCAAATTGCTTCAAAACTAGAACGAACCACTCTCTCACGAAGGAGTTAGGAAGAATCTTATCTTTTGTAATGAATCATTTCTGATATTTTAAGTGAATTGCTCATTGGATTTGACTTGGTGAGGTGTTACTATTTTTAGAGCAAATCGCTCACTGAACTGAGCAAATTGCTTGTAAATTTAACTCTTAGAAAAATGGCTCAGAATCTTCCTTAAATGAGTTCTTCCTATGACAGATGCAAATTCAAGGTTAGATCTAAGATTTGATGGTGCTCTAATGTTGCTCATGTTGTTATCTTCACAAAAATTTCAAAATTTTGAAGTTTATATCAAATTAATCATTCACAAAGTACCTACACAAATTTAAAAAGATGAAATTTCAAGGTCAATTTGAGACTAGGCTTGATAAATCAAGTCCTTGACCTTAATGAATGCCTCTAGATTCAACTTGTGAAAATGCAAATAATCTAGAGGAAATTGCTTCCTTTAACTAGACTTGGCAAGAATTCACTTAATCTTATGCCAATCACTTCATCCATGATGAATGCACATTTTGCATAAAATCAAGGAATTTTAGCCAAATTAGGAAAAAAATGAGGAATAATGAGGGTGGGTCCCATGGGTATGTCAAAAACTATGTTGCATAGAAGAATTTTCTTGACTTCTAAATCAATGACATGACCCAATTCTAATGGCTCCTTCTAACATCCAAATTGAGGCTAACTCCCCACTCTCCCTGGAGAAATACTCCTACACTAACCTACACTAATAGCATAAAAATTAAAGTGCAAAAAATAAACATGCATAAAATATTAAGGGTTTGAGTGATTTAAATGTAATATAGGTTTTAATTATAGTGAGGCAGTGCAAGTGATTAATTAACACATGAAAATTTGAATAACATCAACTTTCTCCCATACATTAAGTATGAAATTGTTTAAGTGAATGATAATATGGACAAAAGGACAATGCCTCAATCACCATGCATTTAGCAAACCAAGAGGACGATGCCACTACTGTAATGCTTAATGACCTACCAATTTCTCAAAAATCTCATGAGATCAAAGCACAATGTGGGTTCATATAGTGTAGCTCTAAATTCTCATGGCCAAAATATCCATACAATGGAGCCCTAGGCTCCTATTTATAGTTGGAGTTTACTCCTAAGTTACTTCAGGTGAGAAACAATTACTCCTAGTAAAAGTAAATATTTGGGGGCATCCTCAATAAAATGATGCACACCAAATGTTACATACCTCTAATTATGCCTCTAATAGGCTTAGAAGGTTTCTAAAATTACTTATTGTGCCACAACATGCCAAAATATTACCCTAAAAATATTCTCCTCGAGACCCAAACCTTTAGTTTTATGCTTCCATTGGTTGTTGAGCTATTTGCTCCAGTTTGTGAGCAAATCACTAGCTAATGTTAAGTAGTTCACTCTTGCAAGCCAAGCAAGTCCATTTGCAAGCCAATCAATCTAAAGTCAATCAATATATATTCTAGACAAACAAATTTTGGAGAATTTAGTAAGAAAATTATTGTTTGATCTATTTGTTTTATGTTTAAAATTACTAATCCCAAGGTAGTGCCAAGTCACTACAATTAGGAATGGTGTGTCCAATGGAGGCCTAAGCACGATTGATGCTAAGTAGAGTAAGGTCATACAATGGGAGGTTTTTGAGGAAACCTACTTCTATCCAATATGTTGGTAGGGGATTGTGACTTTGGCTATATGTATGTGACATTGGTTCTTTTGTGTCATGGAAATAGATTCTTTTGAATCTCTAATCCAAACAATTGTAGTAGGTTTCTTTATTTTTGTATTCAATTAGTTTCACTTGTTTGACTTATTTATCCTTATCACATGACTTGGATCCTGTATCCATAGGACTGTATCCCACTAATATCTAATTCTAACCAATTCCTTATGTATCTACAATAAAAAAAACCACTTGAAAAATAGGTTAGATTGATAAAATTTTCAAAATTAGGAAAATTAAGCAAATCACTAGATGAATTAACAAACCATTGGAAATCCAACAAGTAGTTGGACCAAAGACTTAGCATGCAACATATCTTATTGGGGATGGATGATGTCACTGATTCATCAACTAAAGTTGATGAATTACTTGCTTGGCTAGCAAATTGATGGATAAATGATTTAGAAAATCAATGAATCTCATTAAGAAGTAATGATGTTGAATAACACAAGCTTATACTGAGAGGGGGAGTGAACAATATAAGATAAAACTTTCTCTTATATTTCAAATCAATATTATCCAATATTAATAATTGTAACAACTTTCCAAAGAAGTATTATCCAATATCATCAATAGCAGTCTTAAATCAATGCACAAATCATCACACACATGAGAGACACATATTTAATGTGGTTCACCCAATGTGGGCTACATCCACGAAGAAAATCTATCTTATAAATTTTCTCAACTAATATTTTGGGAACCAATTCCCTAGTACAATGCTTATGGACACCAACCCAAAGGAGACACAAATCCCCTATGCTAAAGTTCGTGGACCTCTATCCATAAGAGACACCAATCCCCTTTGCTATGGTTTTTGGACCTCTATACACAGGAGACCTCAATCCCATTTGCTCTGGTTTGTGGACCTCTATCCACAAGAGATATCAATCCCTATGGTTTGTGGACCTCTATTCACAAGAGACTTCAATCCCCTTTGCTCTAGTTTATTCTAAACCTGTTCTCAACTCTACACAAGTTTGTTATAGAACCTACTCAAATATACTTACAAAACCTGCTCAACCCTACTCACAACTCTGATCAAATTTTCTCACAAAACTTGCTCATAACTTTGATCAAATATACTCATAACACCTGCTCATAACTCTGATCAAATATGCTCACAAAACCTGCTCATACCTGCTCATAATTGATCCAAAAATTTACATACAAACAATGCTCATTTATACCCAAAACCAAATATAACAATTCATAAATATGCCATGCTCATCTACTTCCAAAATCAATCATGAAGATATCCTCCTTGAAAGTTGAGGAATTTAATTTAGAATTCGGCTCTGGCGATTTGGCTTTTGGCGGGAAATTTTTTGTGACGGCGTCTGGTGTTGCTCGAGGGACTCTGGCCCGAAGATCTTGCCTAGGGCTTTGGGGGGTTGTTTCTGCTTTCGCCTGAAGGTTCTTTAGTGGTCCCGGGAGGGCCCGATGGGGTCTCCTCCTGTTTCTCCTGCTGGGAGAAAGACCTCATATGCCGAGAAGTTGAAAGATTTTCCCTCGCCTTCCACGGACGGAGCTCAGCGGAATTCTTTTCAATCGATACTCAAGACTGTTGCCAATGGCCCAAATGCTCACCGCGTTAATGGATGCCTCCCACAATCTTCCTCCAGGCCTAAGATTGTAATAGAACCAATGCTTGTCGAAGATACAATCGTCTACCGAGCTAATCACGACTTGATCTGCAAATTCATGGGCATTCGGCCCACACTGAATTTTCTGCATACCTGGGTTCGTCAGAACTGGGAGCCACACGGTGAGTACTCTCTATGGCCTATAAGCAATGGGTATTTCATCATAAGTTTCTCTTCTTTAGCAGATAGAAACAGAGCATTTGAATCAGAAAAGAGAAACCACGGACCAGCAGGGTTATTTGTCCAACCCTGGAGAGTGGGTTTCGACCCCCGCATCGAACCCACGGCTGTCCCGGTCTGGATCCGGCTGTACGCTCTCCCGATGGAGTTTTGGGGTGAGCAGGTGTTGGAATTAATAGGTAATTCCCTAGGCAGATTTCTGGGAGTCTCCAAAGATACCATAGAGGGCACATCTGCTTGTCTTTGCTAGAATATGTGTAGAGATGGACATTAGCCAGCCTCTACCAGCTGAGGTGGAACTTGAGCTTGTAGGAGTACCCTGGATCCAACAGTTATACTATGAGGCCCTACCTTTCAGGTGCCGAGTATGCCATAAGCATGGACATTTGGCAAGGTTCTGCCCAAACGTAGTGAGCACAAAAACGGAGGCTCCGAGTGGAATGTCAAACCGCCCTAGAGAGGGTAAGTCCATTCCGGTCAATGAACCCTCTAGCAATTCTCCAGGTCCTGATGCTCAGCAGGATGGCTTTGAACAGGTGAAACGAAAGAGAAACAAAAAGAAAAATGGCAAGGAGCGAGTACAGCTCAAGCCAAACAATCGGTATGAAATTTTTAAGTCATTAGTGGATCTGGAGGACCAATCTATGGAGGGAGTGGTTGGGAATGGTGAGAATGTCAACACTCCACCTCTTGTTTCTCCTTCCTTCACTCCTGTAGTAGAACAGTGACTGTGCAGCTGAGTACCTGCAGTCAGAGAATCCGAGGGCTTTGGTTATACACTCCCCAGCACACTCGGCTATAAAAGATGTTACCATGGGAAATGCAGATAAAAACAGAGAAAGGCCTACTTTAGGGATTTCCCAGGTGGAAAAGAGATCAAGAAACAATAACTCTCAAGGAGCGGGAAGAAAATCCAATAAGGAACTACTAACAACCCAAGGAGATAAGCTAATCAATGGAGGATTGGTGAGGACCATTGATTCTTACTGCTCTCAAGGTTTTCAATGATTATTCAATATTGGAATATTAGGGGTTTAAACAGTAGAACCCATCAATCTGCTGTTCAAAGACTCTTAGAAAACCGTAAAACAGACTTTTTGCTTCTTCAGGAGACCAAAATGTCTTTAGATATTATGAGTAAAACTGCTACTAAAATCTGGCGGGGAGCTGGGTATATGGACGTGGCTGCCCAAGGAGCTTCAGGTGGAATTGTTACCCTTTGGAACCCTCTGGTCTGGACTGCTTTAGAACATGTAGCTTGTAGGGGTGTACTTACTTCTCTCTTCAAAAATAACTTCAATTCTGAGCTGGTCCTTATAACCAACTTTTATGGGGCCCAAGATCTTGATGGCCGGAGGCTCCAATGGGATGTCTGTTCACAACATGAGAGCATACAAGGAGTGTTATGACTGGATTATTATAGGGGATTTTAATGCAAAATTATCCGTTCGGGACCGGGAAGGTGGCTCCCCTATTTTGGATCCGGGGGATCGGCTTCGATTTCCCAAGTTCGGGCCTTTAATCTAGTGGGCGTTCAAGGCCCTAGTGTTTTTTTCACTTGGACAAACAAGAGAAAGGAGCCACATAGCAGGAAGGTCAAGTTAGATCGCTTTTTGGTCTCGGAGGAGGCTTTTGTTAAATGGACTTTTAAGTTCCAGATTTTGGAGGGCCCTATTTCGGATCATTTTCCCATTTTGCTTGAGGGAGGGACTTCGAGAGGATAGCACCATAGGCCTTTTAAATTTGAGAATTTTTGGTTACAAAAGGAGGACCTTCGACATAAAATTTCTCATTGGTGGACAGAAGGCCGTCCACCTTTTGGGACAACAATGTTCAAATTTCATAAACAGCTTCAATTTGTCAAATTTCAATTGAAACAGTGGAGGAAAGGAAACAAGTCGGATTTCCAGTCCCAAAGGGCCCCCTTGGTGGCTAGATGGGAGGAGGTTCAGAAACTTTTTAGGGAAGGATCAATTACTGAGCAACTCAAATCTGAAGATGACGAACTGCGTAAAGCGGTTGAGGACATTGACAACCAAGAGGAGTTATACTGGAAACAGAGGGCTAGAAATACTTGGTTATTAGAGGGGGACAGAAATACCAAATTTTTTCATCGGTCGGCTTGTGCTAGGAGACAGATGAACAATATGGAAGTTCTCAAAGATGAACATGGAAATGTCTTCGATACTATTCCTAGTATGCACTCCCATGCTATCGATTACTTTTCTAAACTTTTTAAGGAAAGTATGCAGCAAGATATTGAGGCTCAGAACGAAGTTCTTAATGTTATTCCTCCTATTATCTCTGAAGAGGACAATCAGACCCTGCTTAGACCCATTGAAAGGGATGAACTGAGAAATGTGGTCTTTGGTATGAGTACTGGAAAATCTCCTGGTCCAGATGGCTTTCCTATTGAATTTTTTCAGGCTTTCTGGGACACCTTGGAGGAGGATGTTCTGGCTGTTACTGAGGAATCCAGATCCAATCGAAGAATGCTCAAGGCGATCAATCACACCTTCATTGCTTTAATTCCAAAAGGGGAAGTGGGGACTCATATCTCTGATTTCAGGCCTATTGCTTTATGCAATGTGATTTACAAAATCATCACTAAGATAATGGCTGAGAGGCTTAAACCCCTTCTTCATAGCATCATTTCTCCTGAACAGGGGGGCTTTGTTGAGGGAAGACAAATATTGGATGGGGTGGTTTTGGCCCAGGAGGCCATCCATTCAATGCAAACTTCGGGCAACAAAGGCATGTTCATTAAACTGGATATGTCCAAGGCTTATGACCGGGTGGAGTGGTGCTTCTTGTCGAAAATGTTGGCTGCCTTTGGCTTCTCTCAGGAATGGATTGATTGGGTTATGAGTTGTGTTTCTTCTCCCTCTTTTTCTGTTCTCATTAAGGGCCTTCCCTCGCTTCCTTTCGGCGCCTCCCGTGGGCTCCGCTAGGGAGACCCTTGTTCTCCCTATCTCTTCCTTCTCTTGGCTGAAGGTTTGGGCAGACTGTTTTTGAGGAGAAGGAAACAAGGTCTGCTTTCTGGTATCAAGGTTGGGGAGGAAACTCTGACTCACTTGCAATTTGTGGATGATACGGGTCTGGTTGGTGTGGCCACTCTTCGGGAAGCTAGAGGAATCAGAGATACTTTGAATTTCTACCTAAGGGCTTCAAATCAGGTTCTAAATGTCAGGAAGTCCAAAGTGGTCTTTTTCAATCTCGACCAACGGCTTCAGGAGCACGTTATTGAGATCCTGGGCTTAACAAGGACTTCTCTTCCAATTGTTTACCTGGGCGTTCCCCTTCATTTCAAAAAGTTAAATATTGATATTTGGAAGAACCTGTTAGCAGGCATCAAAGACAGAATGAATCATTGGGCCCATAAATGGCTAAGCTACGGGGGTAGATTAACCTTTCTGAAATCGGTTATTCAGGCTTTGCCGATCTATAAATTCTCAATACTGGCTGCCCCTCATACCATCTGGAAAGAGCTGGACAAAATGGCTAGAAGATTTTTATGGGAAGGCGCAAAAGGGAAGAAAAAATGGGCCTTGGTTGGGTGGGACAAAGTTACCCAGCCTAAGGATAAAGGAGGGCTGGGCTTGAGAAGTTCTATGCTTAATAACAGAGCTTTGGCTGGAAAACTGTATTGGAGGTGGATTTCTCGGCCATCCTCCCTCTTCAGCAGAATTCTTTCCAGTAAATATTTGGGGCATGTTCATCCCAATGAGGTGGGTCGCTTTCCCTTGGAAGGTCCTGGTTCCTTAGTGTGGCAGACTCTCAAGCTTGGGTCCCAAATTATCAAAGATCAATTATTCTGGAAAGTGGGGAAAGGAGACAAGGCTCGTTTCTGGACTGACTCTTGGGACCGAAGATCCGCCCATTATTGTTATGATCCCTGAGCTACAACCTATCATGACCGCCTTAGAAGCCCGGGGTTGGATCCTTATTGATAATTATCTTCTTACCGATCATTTGGGGGGGTATACTTTTAAAAAGTTTAAGCGATGGGAGGAGTGGCCAATTACTGTCTCTCCGGAGTTGGCGCCTATCCTGCAAAAAATATTGTCAGAAAGGTTCCTCACGGGGAAGGATGAGGAAGATGAATTAGCCTGGGGCTATGGAAGCCTTGGGGTCTACTCAGTTAAGGCTGGATATGAAGAGATCCTCCCTGAGCCTCCCCCACACTCTTTTCCGGTTCGAGATTGGAGAAGGATTTGGCATTCAAAGGGTTGGCCGAAAGTGAATTTCTTCGCTTGGCAACTTATGCATAATGGTCTTCTCACCTTTGACAATCTCAGACGTAGGGGTTTCAATGGCCCCTCTCAATGTGCTTTATGCCTCCAACATGAGGAAACTGCAGACCATTTGTTTTTTGAGTGTCCTTTTACTCATCAGATTTGGGAACGCTGGTTCTCTCAATTTAAACTCCAGGCTAATGGTGTTCTCAACCGTACCAATATTTGGGAAAAATGGAAATGGGGCAAGTTCAATTCCATAGCTCTCCGAACTGGCTGGCAGTTAGGCTTTCTCTTCATTTGGTGGCAAGTTTGGTTGGAGAGAAATGCCTAGATCTTTAGAAACACTTTCTCCTAGATTGACGGCGTTTGGCAGGTCATCTGGAGCAAAGTCACAGAAACTGTTGCTACTTTTGTCAATGAAAAGAATCAGGCTACTCTTGGGCATCCTGAAGAGGGGGTTGAGGGTCATGAGAGGCAAGGCAGATCATGCTGGAAACCTCCCCCTGAAGGCTGGATCAAGATCAATACTGATGGGGCTGCAAAAGGCAACCCGGGCAACGCAGGAATTGGTGTTGTTTGTCGGGATCACTCGAGTGCGGTTCTTTACTGGGAATTGCAGGGATTGGGCAGAGCCACGAACAATGAAGCCGAAGCCTTGGCCATTAAGTCAGCGTCTATCTGGGCTGTTAAGCAGGGTTACCGGAGGATAATTCTTGAATCTGATTCTCAAGTCCTGATCGACGCTCTAGATTGCTTGCGGAATTTCTCTTTAAAAGCCTGGAGACTACGGATGTTGATATCTCAAATCAAGGAGTTATGGAGGGAGTTAGATGATGTCATCCCTGTGTATGTGAGTAGAAATCTAAACACGGTAGCTGACTTCCTTGCGAAGATGGGTGCTGAGAAAGAGGTAGGTGTTCAGCTGCACAGTGATATGCCTATTATAGATGAAGAGATTCGGAGTGGTCTGGAACGATCCCTGCATCCATGAGCTCAAAAATGACTAAGGATAGTTTCTGTCGCGATATCGCGACATATTGTGCCGTCGCGACCCTGTTTGGTAATCTGTCGCGATTTTGCGACATGTTGCTCTGTCGCGACATGTTGCTCTGTCGCGACATGTTGCTCTGTCGCGACCTATCCTGGATAACTGTAGCGATTTCGCTACCCTTTTGGTTGCTGCGGCTTTGGGAGGAAAATTGTAGAGATTTCGCGACTTGTTGCGCCATCACGGTCGTTGATGAGAAGGTGTCGCGATGTCGCGACCTTTTTGGTTGGTTTTGCTGCTGGAGGAAAAGTGTCGTGATATCGCGACGCTTTGAGAAAAATTGCATGAAAGGGAAAAACCGTCGCGATATCGCGACAATTTTTGTGAAAAGCTACTCTAAGGAAAATTCGTCGCGATTTCGTGCCTTTTTTGAGGAAAGGACACAAAGGGGCATACTTGTTGCGATTTTGAGATGTTTTGAGCAAAATTTAGTTAAGGGGAAAAACCGTCGCGATATCGCGACCTTTTTGAGAAAAGCCTCCCAATGGATAACCTGTCGCGATTTCGCGACATGTTTATGGAAAGGAAGCACAAGGGCAAACCTGTAGCGATTTCGCTACAGTTTTGGAGAAAAACTGCTTGCAGGAAAAACGTCGCGATTTCGCGACTAGTTTTGGTAATGGGCACCTCGGGGGTGAACATGTCACGATTTCGCGACA
Source organism: Wollemia nobilis (assembly GCA_028583015.1). Taxonomy (NCBI): domain Eukaryota; kingdom Viridiplantae; phylum Streptophyta; class Pinopsida; order Araucariales; family Araucariaceae; genus Wollemia; species Wollemia nobilis. The sequence goes on from JAQPPZ010016361.1 coordinate 4,423,145, forward strand.
CTTTTGCGGATGGGGCGCCCATTGGTTTTCTTGTCGCGATTTCGCTACACTTCCGGCCAAGTGGGGCTCCAAGGAAAAGTCGTCGCGATGTCGCGACACTTTCTCAAAGTTGCTGATCAAAGGGGTCCTCGTCGCGATTTCCACGACAGTTTCGGGGAGCAGGTGCCTTCAGGCTTTCTCATCGCGATTTCGCGACGCTTTTGGCGTTTGGGTGATTTGGTGCTGTGCTGTCGCGATTTCGTGACTTTTTTCGTGTGTTGTGGTTCCGACGCTTTTTGTCGCGATATCGCGACATGTCACGATTTCGCGACTTGTCGCGTTATCGCGACTGGTTGTTGTGGCGCGGAGGTTGTTTGGTTTGGTGTCGCGATTTCGCGACATGTCGCGTTTTCGTGACATGTCGCGTTTTCGCGCCCTTTGTACTTCTGGTCTCTTTGCGCTTGGTTGGGATGCCATTTCTCCCTCTTGTAACTGTCTTTTGTTTTAATACAAGTTTTTTTTCATTTTTTTCAAAAAAAAATCAATCATGAAGATGCACAAATTGCTTTCACAAAAATGATTTATAACTCTTGCATTTTCATTTCCAATATCACTCAAAAACCAATGCTCAAATTTGCTTCACAAAACTGGTCTATGACTCTTGCACTTTCATTCCCAATATCAGTCACAATAATGCACAACTTGTTCTCAAATCCTAGCTCACATATTTCAATTTCATTCAACAATGATGCATAACTTTGTTCTCAAACCTTATTAAACTAGTACTTATGTTTCCAATAATACACATGAAATTAAATCCTTATATCTCCACCTTATGTCTTGAGACTATTTTCTTTCAATCAAACCACCTTAAGGAGTTAAAATAACATACCTCTAAAACTGCCTTGATGAAGATGAGCCCTCAAAAACCTGTCTCGAAATATTCTATATTTCTTATGCCACTTCAAGGGTTAGTAGACCTCTAAATCCTTTCTCAAAATATGTACTCAAAATTCTTGAATATAATGCCTTTAGCTCCTTTTAATTTCCCAAGAAAATGCTTTTAACAAATAACAAAAACCTTTCAAATTTCCTTTCTCACCATGAAAAATACAAACAATAATTAGACCACAATAACTTATAACTCCTACTTTCACAAACAAATAATTTTCAATACTCCACAATGTACCTTATATTACTCAATAACCCAATGTGCAAATTACAATATTAATTCAACTTTATACACCTTATACCTCCTACTTTTCAAAAAATATTTTCAACCTTATCAAGCCACAAACACATAATCTAAAAGATAATTACTCACACAGTACCTTTTATTTCAATCAATCATGCAAAAATTCAACCAATCCAAATAAACCTTATGTCTCCCTAATGCAAACAAGTGTTGCTCATATCTTATACCTTATAAAACATTTTAATAAAAAAATTGCCCTTACCAATGTAGCCATCGTGACTCGAACCTGTCACCTCTTGCTCACCATGCCCTAGCGCAAGCTAGACTTCCATGTGGGCTAGCTACCTACACAAAACCATAATGCACAAACTCCTACTTGACGTCTTCTTTCACATATATTTCTTTCTTAAAAAAAACTTCAAGCAAAATGAACCCAACGTGCCTTGAACCCATAACCTCTCGTCTACCAATGCCTTGCACAAGGTCTTACTACCGCCTGGGCTAGCTGCCTAGTTGGGATAACTCGTGCACTGCCTCCTTTTTAGGTCTTTGCCCTTGCTTTGAACTACGTGCACTATCTTTTCTTCTCTCTGCCCTCAAAAAACAAAAATCAAATGGTGTGAATCATGCATCATTATTCACCATAGCAAATGATTTATTTTTCCTCCTTAAATATGCAATTCAAATTTTTATGAAGACGTCGACGCTTTATTTTATTTCCACCATTTGAATTTGAATTGGCACCTTTTAAATTCAAATTTATTTTTATTATAATATTTAAACCTTAGGTTTTAAATATTATAATATATTGCTTGTAAACCTTTGTCAAATGATTAGCTTTTTAAAATATTTGTCCAATGCCTCCAAAATTTTTGTCTTTCTTTTAAACCTTTTTGACCCTCTTCATAATATTTAAATTTAACATTTAAATATTGAACTCCTTTTACCTTGTACTTTTGACCATATTTTTGCCTTGATTTATTTATTGCTTGCTTATCAAAAACCATGGAGAATATATGTGCCTTGAATTCCATATTCTCTTTGTTATCCAACTATATTTACCTCAAGTAACTATTGACATCAATGACAACTCAATATGCTCAATATTTCCAATAGATGTAATGAATTCGGTCAAGTTGACGAATCAGAAATTAGGTCAATGAATTGATAGATCAAGGACTAAGAAATTCTTAGAAATAAAAGGATCAACAAAATTCACATAGAGATATAGTGACTCATCAATCCATAGATGAATTATTGGGAAACAAACTTGAAGAAATTCTAAGTCCTTTTTTCTTGAGAAATGGGCATGTAGATCAACAAATTTCTAGAGTAGGGGTATGATTCCTTGATTATTTAACTTTGGATGGTTTTCTAGGTTTGATTATTAATAGAGTTTCCATTTGCATTCGAATCAGGGGGATTTGTAATCACCCAAGTTTTGGGAGAAGAGTGAAATATTATCATATTCTAGTGAATCATGCATGGATCTAATGGATTTTTTCTAGGTTTTATCTAATCGGATGATTTTAGGTTCTATCATTCTATTTTCTACCTAATAATTACAAAATTGGCAGAGGCTTGGGTCTTTGAGGCCTATAAAATTTTGACTTCTACCCCTCCTTATTGAGATTTTCTATCTCCCTTGCTTGATACCTTCTATTTGGCTATCAATTTAGAAAATATTGCATCAAAGGTAGTACCTTTTAATAAAGTTATGAGAATCATTTATTTTTTGAATTTATCCAAGGATATAGAACAAGAAAGGTGAGGCTTGCTCCTTAATCGTATGCATATTATTTAAAAAAAAAATGTTAGTTTTATTCTTTTCTAAAAGTAATATAAGACTCTAAATTAACCCTATTTTAAAATGCAAGTTTAATTGTGGCTTTACGTGAAGATTTAAATATTTTTAGTTTTATCACATTTATTTCTATAGACAAGGACTTCATACTATTTTTTAAAGCTTTGTATTTTTGGGGAACATTTATACCATTAGGTTTACTAGTATTAAAAATAATAATATATTTAAATTAGTTTCAATTACTTATTAATCACTTTCTCATTTCATAAATATAAGATACAATGACATCACCATTTTTTATATTATAATATGCTATGTGACAATTGGGCAACACAATGGTTGCCACTCTCCCCATTATTTTAACTTGGGTCTCTTTGATAAGAGTGCAATGCCATACCTAATCCATACCAACTCAAATGTGACATGTCATGATTTTTTGTGTCCTTTGTCTTATACTTCATGTTATTGATATTTGGTGGGCCCTTTAGTAGCATTGCTAGTTTTAATCACAATTATCTTGTATTTATCTTGATGGCCTTTACTTATTTTGTCTTTTTAAAAATAAAAACTTGGAGTTCTTCAAAGCTTCTCAAGGGATAATACAAGGTTGCCCCTTGTCACTACTATTGTTTCTTCTAGTAGTTGAGGGATCAAGTAGGTGCATTTTAGAATCCAAGAGGGTAGGAGCAATAAAGGGAATTAGAATAGGTAGAACAATGGAAGTTACCCATCTACTTTTTATAGATGAATAGTAAGACCTGAAAAGAAGTTAAAACAATATTTAGATCTTTTTTGCATAGCAATAAGTATGCATATTAATGCATAGAAGTCAACCATATCTTTTAACTATGTGGATCAATATCAGGTCATATTAATAGGTCAACTTTTCCCCTTTAATAGATTTGATCTTCAAGAGGGGTTTAAATATCTAGGGTTCTTTTTGAAACTCAATGACTACACTAAACAAGATTGGAGTTGGTTGATAAATAAGGTGGAAGGAAGAATTAATATATGGTGCAACAAATAGCTCTCTTTGGGGGTGGAGATTGACTTTGGTCAAGTCTATGCTAGAGGCAATACTAGTATATTGACAATCTTTGGCTCATATACCAAGAGGAGTTTTGGATAAAATTAGATAGTTAAGCTACGTGTTTTTTTGGACAAGGAAAATATAAAGGGAAGGTATTCCCTTGGTTAAATGGAAATCCTTATCCAAGCCCAAGGAAAATGGAGGATGGAGACTTAAGAACATATTTTAGTTTAGCAAGGCTCTAGAAACCAAGTGTGTTTGGAAGATAATATCAAAGGTAGGCTTATGGAATAAGATCATACATGAAAAGTATTTAGAGCCACTCACAATCGAGAAATGGATAAGGGTCCTAGTGAAGCAAACCCATAATGTTTCAATATGTTGGAAGGCAATTATTTAGACCTTTTATATTGTAGGTGATTAACTTGCCTAGAAAATAGGGGATGGTTCAAGGATGGGGACTTAAGAACATCTTCCTATTTAGCAAGGCTCTAGCATCTAAGTGTGTCTAGAAGATAATATCAAAGGTAGGCTTATGGAATAAGATCATACATAAAAAGTATTTAGAGCCACTCACAGTCAAGGAGTGGATAAGGGCCCTAGTGAAGCAAACCCATAATATTTCAATATGTTTGAAGGCAATGATTAAGGCCTTTTATATTGTAGGTGATTGGCTTACCTAGAAAATAGGGGATGGTTCAAGGATGGGACTTAAGAACATCTTCCTATTTAGCAAGGCTCTAGCATCCAAGTGTGTTTCTAAGATAATATCAAAGGTAGACTTATGGAATAAGATCATACATGAAAAGTATTTAGAGCCACTCACAATCAAGGAGTGGATAAGGGCCCTAGTGAAGCAAACCCATAATGTTTCAATATGTTGGAAGGCAATGATTTAGGCCTTTTATATTGTAGGTGATTGGCTTACCTAGAAAATAGGGGATGGTTCAAGGATAAGACTAGGATTAGACCCTTGGATTGGTTGTGGTGGTATGCATAGAATTCCAAATAATATAATTCATATCCTAAGAGCTCATGGGATTAGAACTCTTACCTAAGCAACTGACCTAGAATCATCTACAAATTGGAGATAGGGATGGAATGAAACAATAGTGTTAGGGCTTCAGGGCCAGGAAGCACACTAGTGGGAAGAATATATAGGGAGGCTTAAAGATGGACATATCAAGTTGTGAGAGGAAGATCAATTGGTCTGGACAAAGAATGGAGCTACAAGAGAGTACACTCCAAAGTTAGAGTATAAGACTCTATTGGAAGATAGAAATGACAATTCAACATGGTGGTGGAAGTCACTTTGGAAGCAAAAAAACCCATTGAATACAAGACTATTCCTATGGCTTGCCATAAAAAATAAAGTTGACATGGGAGGTACTATAGAAGAGGAGTTGGAATGGTCTAGGAAGGTGCCATTTATGTAAGTTAGACAATGAAACAATTAATTATTTACTGGTAGATTGCTCCTTTACCAAACAAGTTTGGAGGGAGGTTATAGCATAGTTAAAGCTTCCTATAGGATGGAGAGAAGACTCCTTAAGAGAGTGCTTGAAATATTGGTTTGAAAATAGTTTATACAAATGTTTTATAGCTCTCTCATTGTTTGTGTCATGGGGAGTATGGTTATCTAGGAATGTAGGAATATTTTAGGACTTGGAGAAGCCTACTTGGTAGGTCTCCTCCTAAATCATTGAAATTTTCAGTAACTATAAGGTTTTAGTTGCAACAAGGGTAAATAGATAAATCATCCCTCCAAAAATCAATACATCAAGGGCTTGGGGATTTTTTGATGGGGCTAAACAGGGGGTCCCTAGATTTTGTGGGGTAGAAGGATTACTATATATTTCTAACTCTCATTATTTTCTAATTCAAGGTTGGACCAGGAGAATGTTCCAATAATTATGCTGAAATTATGGCACTCAACTTGTTGGTTCAGTTGGAAAAATCAAAAGGAATAAAAAATCCAAATTTGCAGACTCATGGGTGGTAATAAAATGGATACTTGGTGTTTTCAAGATGGAAAACATGGTTCTACAACCCATCTTCTCTCAAATAAAAGAAGTTGTGGATCAAAGTGAAGCTTTTACTTTTTGGCATATTTATAGAGAATTGAATAGGGAAGCAAATGAACTCTCAAAGGATGGGCTTCAAATTGAACTAGATACGTGCTTAGTACAAGAATTCAGTGAGGGTAATGCACTATAGTTGGTTTGTATCTCTATCTAGGGGGATTAATCCACTCTAGTTAAAGCAAGGATAGTTAAAACAACTTTTAAAAAACTCAAAAGTTAATGATTTAAAGGATATTGGTTGACAATTTGGGAAGGTGTCTAAGGATAGAACTTAGCTTGATAGAGATAGCTAGCTATGATGTATAAGCAACTTGATTTTTAGGTCATTATTGAAGCTTTGAAGAAATGCCAGAGAGGCATATGAAGAATGTAATTTCATATTTGCTTAATATAAAATTATGAATTTTTTCAAGGAAAAAAAAGAAAAAGAAACTTGGAGTTTCGTTAAAAAATAACATTAACATAGTAGTATATTCATTGCAATAGATTTTATGGAACAAACTCTTTATTTTAAAAGGGGGAAAAAACAGCTCAAAAAATATGACAAGATCCGCCAGAGGAGACTGGATATAAAACTAAAGGAAATGATGTTTTTCATAAAATATTGTAAAATTAATTAAACTCTTAAAATAAAGTATTTAAAGTTTGTTCCTTTACCATTTATATTCTGCAATTTATAAAGTCATAAATCATAAACAATAATCTACATTTACCCTCAAGAATTTATCTACATAATCATTAATTTGTTAACTCATTTATAATGAAAGCATCATTGTTTAATTAAAATGACTAATATTTTATTTCATTTAATGACTCAAAATATATCATTAAACATAACAAAAATCATATTTATATGTTAACATGAGAATATTATCATTTGAATACGAAGTCCAATAATCATAATGTAAAATAAAGTGTTTTGATGGAAAAGGTAACAAAATGAGGATGTGATAAATAAGATTATAATTCTAAATGCATTTGAATAAGAAATCTCAATCATAGTGTAAAATGAAGTGTCTAGATTGAAAAGGAGACAAAATGTGGATCTCATAGATGAGGTTAGAGGAAAATAATAAATCATTGTAAATCCATCATGAGAAGGGAGGGAGACTCTATATATCTAGATATATAAGTAGCTCAAGTGAATATCAAAGACCCCAAAAAAAAGTTATATCAAAGGAAGTCTTTGCTGAGTTAGGTAACCCCATAGATCTTTGAACCTTGCCTAATCTTCTACTCTCATTTATAAAAGTTAAGATTGAAAGCTAGTCAATAATAATAGGGAGGGTTTGTTTCAGACTCCTTCGGGCCTTAGAGAGTGATAAGGTCACAAAAATAATTCATAACATGAAAAGTACTTAGGGAGGCCCAAATTGTGCCATTGCAATTCCAACAAGCAATTAAGATTGGTGAATCCATCACCCATTGAGATCCAAGAACATCTTCATTCAATTAGCTAAGAACTGTTATGAAACTTTATTCTCACAAACAAAAATCATTCACCATTGTGCAGAAATATCAAATCATTCATCCACAAAAAATTATCCATAGTAACAATCCACAAAATAAGATAAAGATAGATAATACCCTTAGGGTAAGGCAACACCAAATACTCCTTAAGGAAGGAATAAATCCATAAGATCTCCCAATATGAGAGTGCCACTTAGAGAGGGCAAAGTCTTATAAGCCACTTTGTGGAAAAATATGATTACAAGTAATACTTCATATGAATGATGATGATTACAATGACAATATCCCTTCTTTATATACCCATCTTATAAACCCTCATCCCACTCATTATTATAATATAATATAATAATATAATCAACCATAGGTTATGTGTGGCCTATGCCAACTATCCATAATACTCATATACAATATAATATCATATCTCCATATATCTATTCTTAGGTACCATAGCATTCCACCCTCCTTACAAATATTTTATCCTCGAAACATGAGAAGAAACTAAATAATATGATCTTCTATGCAATGTTGACAACTAGTACCAATCTTAATCATCCATCCATCTAAGTGAAATCTTGATTGGTGATGGTCTTTAATGATGTCAAGTTATCATTATGCCACTTGAATATCCATAATTGCTTTGTTGACTCCATGCTTCTACTACTCTACTATGATATTTCAAACAATTAGTCCTATTGTTCCCTGATGTTGTTGCATCCCTTTGAAATCTAGAATCACTATACTTTTTCTACTAAACAGTGTCATACTTGATACCTTTCTGACTTCATGTAGATCCATAATAATATTGATGCTCTATGTGATGCCTTTAAGATTGTTGTCGCTCAAGGTGGTGTGGGTGGTGATATATTGTAACCTTAACCTAACATTATGTTTCCTTTGATTCTTCAACATTTTGTTTCTTTATTTTAAATTATTCCTCTTGTTCTTCTCTCTTGTGCCCTTCTTTTGGTGTGTCCTCATGCACTTATTCCATAGAGTTTGGTGTTGCTACTATTGTAGATTCAAATTTTGATTCTTTTGTTGGTTCCTTAACTTGTTCCTTTACCATAATTGCTTCTTGCTTCTCCTTAGATCCTTGCTCCTTAAGCTAAGAAATATCTTGTCGTGTTATCTTCTTTTTCTTGTACCATAACATAAACTTCTTTTGCACATTAATGTTAACAATACCCAAAGAATCCAACCAAGGATAACCAAAGAACAATATCCACATCATCCATATTTGTAACATGAAAATCTAAATGCAAAATACATTTATCCATGGTGATCTTCAAATCTTAAAAAATCTAAACATTCTCACCCTCAAGTTGTATGTCATTAATTTTTGTTGCTTGAACCTACAACCTCTTAGCCAAAGCACTATTAATTAAATTATATCTACTACTAGGGTTAATGGAAATAATAACCTTTTCCTTTTGAATGCATCCATGAACCTACAAAATAGAATTTTTAGATGAATTTAGTTCCTTCTATTGATTTTGTAAATCCAAAGATGTGGAGTCTTCATTCTTCTCACTATCTTCCTTAGCCTTTTCCTCTTTCTCCTTGAATAATTTTATTTTTTCAGTTTTCATTTTGTTTCTTGAAAAATTCTCACTCTCTTTTTATTTCATTTCTCTCATTTTGAATCCCTTGTAGTATGTTTTCAAGGTCTTTGATAACAACCATCAAGCTATCTTTTTATCCTTTCCCTCAAGCTCTCTCATATAAATAACTGAACTTGAATAGGTTCCCATCTACTCAAGAATGGGTGCTCCATTTCGTCCCAAGTGTAATTATAGTTATTTTCCTTAACAAAACTTATCCACCAAAAATAAGCTTCCTCTTTAAAAAATTCTAAGGTGGAATTATCAACAATAATTATCAAAATATAGAGATCTAAACTTCATCCACCATTCTCAAACATCAATATCATCCTCTCCAAAAACAATTTGTAACTCTATGAGTTTACATCCACAAAAATGGTAATGCAAACTAGGGTTTTACAAAAATATATATCTCCCATAGATTTTAAAGCTAGAATTCCACATAAACAACTAAAAAATAACAAATGATTTGCTTACCCCAACTAATAGATATCTCAAATTTCATTTTCTGGAAAAAACACAATTTGAAAATTTGTCACTACCCTTGTTTCAAAAAATTGACTTCAGAAGGTCGTATCTCCCTTAATACTACTTAGATTCCTTCATATGACCACTCATTTTAAAGCTCTTCAAATTTCAAACAAAATAGTGCAAGAATCGTCTGAATCAATTTTTTTAACAAAGATATGGCTCCTGAAAAATGAGACGTTTTTTAAAAAAATTGCCCTAACACTATCCTTGTTCTAGATGGTTGATTTCATAGGGTCATATCTCCCTCAATACAACTTGAATTCCTGATATGACCACTCATTTTAAAGCTATTTAAATTCCAAACTAAATGGTGCAAGAATCATCTGAATCAAGTCAATTTTACACAAAGATATGGCTCCCAAAAATGAAACATTTAAAAAAATTGCCCTAATTTTGCAATCCATAAAAAACAATCCCCACTTTGCTAGAATTGTTGTTTTGATACCACTTGTTATAAAATTTTATTTTCACAAATAGAAACCATTCACCATTATGTAAAAATATCAAATCATTCATCTACAAAAAAATATACACAATAACAATCCACAAAATGAGACAAAGATAGATAATACCCTTAGGGTAGGGCAACACCAATAATACCCATTAACGAAGGAATAACTCCACAAGATCTCCCAAGATGAGAGCGCCACTTAGAGAGGGCAAATTCTCATAAACCACCTCGTGGGCAAAGACGATGACAAGTAATGCTTCATATGAATGATGATGATTACAATGACAACATCCCTTCTTTATATACCCATCTTATAAACCCTCATCCCGCTCATTATTATAATATAATAATGTAATCAACCCTGGGTTATGTGTGACTCATGTCAACTATCCATAATACCCATATACAATATAATATCATATTTCCATATACCTATTCCTAGGTATCATAGCAAAAACAACCAAGTTTCTCACACTATCCAAATAAAAAAAACATGTTTACTTTAAATTAAAAGTTCATCGTAGCACAATTGGTTTTTGGGACATGGCCTCAACACTAATAAATGAGAGGTCCAGGTTCGAACCACCCCCTATGCATCTTCGAAGTACAATTGGTTTATGGGACATGGCCCTAACACTAATCAATGGGAGGTCCAATGTTCGAACCACCCCTTGTATTGTCTTTGTGGACACATAAAAAACCTCATGTGGCTTCCCTCTAGATAATGGTATACCCGGATGGAACAAATTATAAAAATGAGTATTTAACTTCTTTTGGAAAAAAACCTTGCTTCCTCTAGATAATGGTAACCAACACTATCGGCCACTTAAGAGTGGCTCTAGAGGTTTCTCTCTACCCAAGAGTTTATGTTGGTCGTAGGGGTTTCTCACACTACCCAAATAAAATATAGCAAAAACAACCAACCATGAGGAAGTCACAACATCTTTATAATCACAAATTACATTAAATTTGTTCTTTGTTTTAGCTAACACAACCAACCATAAGCCTTCTAAAGTTCATTCAACTAAGACATGTGATTGTCTAAGTATATTCTACTTGGGGTTGTAAAAAAAATCTTTTTGATTCTTAGAACTCATAAGCATTTTTCCATATATTTGAATCAAATAATTATAAGAGTATCATTTGAGATCATCCATGTCAAGAGTTATATCCTTCAACACCAAGTCATGCACGAATTTATGTAAGGTCTACAGGTTAAGGATTCTTCAAACTTGAAGGTTGAGTTACTTAGCTTGACAAGTTCTCTCTTCAAATTTAACCTAGAAAGCTATTTCAACAATTAGATGAACCTCTTTTTTTCCTTAGAGACAATAAAAGTTGAGGGTTGAGGGTTAGATAAAGGATAAAACTAATGAAAATTAAAATTTAGAGGTAAAAATGATTAAATATTAGCAAAAGAATAATGGAAACAAGATGGATTACAAGGACCTTAAAACCTTCAATTATTTTTCAATTGTTTATATGAGATTGAAATGGCTTCCACAAATAATTACATCATAATTATTACATTTAAATGAAGATTTTTTTTGATTTGGTTAGTTAGAAACCCTAGAACCTTATCCCATCCCTCTTATAATAAAAAAATTTTTTTAAAAGTTATTGAGGGTTAGATAAAGGATAAAACTAATGAAAATTAAAAGTTAGAGGTTAAAATGATTAAATATTGGCAAAAGAATAATGGAAACAAGATGGATTACAAGGACCTTAAAACCTTCAATTATTTTTCAATTGTTTATATGAGATTGAAATCATTTTTTTTCCCCCGAGTATCCCTCCATCGACATCTCATAAGGGGGAGAGTTGAGCTTATAAATAGGGGCTAAACACACAACCATACATACACCCACCCCCTCACACACTTGCTCATGTCGTGGTTTGAACCTTGGACCTCCCGAAGAAGAGCCAAAGCCCAAACCATTGAGTTATCCTCCCTGGGATTGATTTACAAGATTTGAACTTGGGTCTCCTCTTTGAATTTAAAATCTATCGTTGACTAATACCATTTAAATAAAAAAAAAAAATTATACAAAAAAAAAAAAAAAATAATAAAAATTTATTTAAAAAATAAAAATATTAAACATCATTAAAATACAAGATTTGAAATAATTGTTCACACATTTTAAGAAGAAAAGAGAACAAATTTATAAAGCCTATAAAAGTTTAAAAAACACACTTAGTTGAAACATTGAGAGTGTGAGGGTGGATGTGTATAAATATATATATATATATAAAAAATATGTAAAGATCAATATTCTTGGCCACCATCCTTGCATTTACATGGGTCAATATAAATTAAAATAAAAATAATTAAAACCAAGAATGAAGAATAAAGAAGTTAAGATTATTTACATATCCTTTAAAAAACTTATTAAAAAATAATCATTTAATACCTAAATTTAATATATAAAATATGCATTTTCAAATTATTTAATGTTTTAATATACTTTTTATTTTAAAAATATTTGAATATAGTCAACATAGGAATCTCTAGAAGTAAAATAGAGCACCCTATGATCCCCAAAGGTCCCAGTGGGCCTGTGAAACATTCAAGAGAATAAAATAAAATAAAAAATAAAACAGATTGCATTCCAAATATTAAGAAAAACCGTTTTTACTTATGTAATTGTAGTTTTAAAGTAAACATAATTTAGCTGTTCTATTTAATCCGAAAAGCTATGGGACTTTGCCATTGTTAACCCAAAAGTAAGTTGGGTATTCCTGGGGCTTCAAGCTTCCTACCCACCTAGTGAAAAAAAAAAAGATGATGTAGTTTTTATGGTTTATCATGTTCATTCATCTTGAGTGGTTTTATTTTGGGCTTCACAAATCAATGTAAATTTTTTCATAAAATGGGGTTTAGAGCTTTGAACCATATCTGTTTTACCCGTGACACAGTGGTTGGGTCTTCCATAGGAGAACAAGGTCTTGGGTTCAACTCTAGTCATTGACATAGCTTAAATCTTGATCTCTCTTGGGTTCAACTCTTATAGTCTAAATGTTGGGCATTTCAATTTATTGTACCTGAGTAGTCTAATGGTGGAGACTTTGGAACTCTATTGAAAGTCAGCATGCACACATAAAAATAGAAATTGAAATATATGGTTGTAGAGCTCAATCATGTAAATATGTTTGCCTACATCTTCATTTTGTGTCTGCAATTTGTACAATGATGTAAAATCATAAAAGCCCATAAACTGAAGGGCTTTGAGAATATACATGTCCTACATAAAGCAAGCATGCAAATTTCAACTTGCATTTAATCTTGCATATCATACATACACACATTATTGGCTACACTCACCACTCAACTGCTGCATAAGATGCATCCAAAGGATACAATGAAATAGCAAGAACCAAAAAAACAACCTCTAAAGCCATAAAAATTTCATAATAAGTGTTCATCGGCCATCTCCTATAGCACAGTGGATCATTGATGCAGTCACATCTGCATTTTCAGGTGAGAACAATGTGGAAGGCAGTATTATTTCTGTGTTGTTGTGCTTTGATGTTAGCACAGTAGGTTACGAATCATGTAAGTTTAAAACGGACATACTTCAAATAATCTAAATTTTAACTGTAATAATCAGGATTACATTGAGGGTCAGCATGCAACTCCTGAAAATGACATGCATAAAAATAGAAATTGAAATATATGTTTGTAGAGCTCAATTATGTGAATATGTCTGCCTGCATCTTCATTTTGTGTCTGCAATTTGTACAATGAATGTAAAATCATAATAGCCCATAAACTGAAGGGTTTTGAGAATATACATGTCCTACATAAAGCAAGCATGCAAATTTCAACTTGCATTCAATCTCCCATATCATACATACACATTATTGTCTACACTCACCACTCAACTGCTGCATAAGATGCATCCAAAGGATACAATGAAATAGCAAGAACCAAAAAAACACCCTCTAAATCCATAAAAATTTCATAATTAGTGTTCATCGGCCATCTCCTATAGCACGACGGATCATTGATGCAGTCACATCTGCATTTACAGGTGAGAACAATGTGGAAGGCAGTATTATCTCTGTGTTGTTGTGGTTTGATGTTAGCACAGTAGATGTGCTTCTAGAATCTTGTGCAGCAACATGGTTGTTGTATTGCCAATCTGTGATGTAACCAGGGTGAGTAGCGGGAGGAATTTCCTCAACATCACCAGTCAACATTGCCACCACATGAGACATGGATGGGCGCATGGAAGGCAAAGCTTGAGTGCAGAGAAGGGCTACTGCAATCAACCTGAGGACTTCTTCTTCTGAATATGTTGATCTTAGGTGAGGATCCATCAATTCCAGCAGCTGGTTTTGCTCATGCAGATTCCAAGCCTATAATGTGACCAGCAGGTGAGGGTGTGTAGTAATGGCTACAGCAGACTTAAATTACAATTAATTGCACAACTGAAGAAAATTCACCACATACCCATTCCAGAAGATAAACTCTATCTTGTAGAAAGCTTGACTCCATATTGCTCCTACCATTCACCACTTCAAGAGAAACTACCCCAAAGCTGAACACGTCTGCCTTTTCTGTGAGGTGACCTCGCATTGCATACTCTGGAGCCAGATACCCTCTTCAAGCACAAATACTTTCAAATCAGAAACATGCAAACATAAGCTCAACTAGAATCCCAACTAAGGCTATCCTATGATATGTAACTCTTGTGAGTGCAACTTGCAACCCATTGCAAATATTCTCATACAAATTGTAGTTCGGTGATCAGCTTAAAGAAATAAAATTGCAGTAATACCAGGCAAGGAGCCAAAGAAAAGTATATCAACAAACACTAGAAAATGTGACCAGAAAACATATCTTGTTCAAATAAGCTTTTAGAACACCAGAAAAATAAACATAATAATGTATTTTCTCACAATGGAAGCATAATCTCTGAAAGGTTTTAGAAAACTAAAAGCCAATCATCAAGGAGGTCTTACACTGTGCCAGCAACTCTGGTACTAATATGAGTTTTGGTATCATCAAATAGCTTAGCCAAACCAAAATCTGCAATCTTAGGATTCAGAAAGTTATCCAACAGGATGTTACTAGCTTTGATGTCCCGATGCACTATTCGGATGCTGGATTCCTCATGAAGGTAAGCAAGCCCACGTGCAGTTCCAATGCATATGTTGAAACGAGTAGGCCAAGTGAGTTGGACATTGGAATTTATATTACCTGCAATTTACCATACATGAGACCCACATATTTGCTACTATATAATGAATGAGTGCAACATGAATATTACAAATCAATGTAAGTGGTCCAGCCATATGTTTACCAAATAAAGCTTGTGCAAGACTGTTGTTTTCTAGATATTCGTAGACCAAAAGTCGATGTTCTCCTTCTAAACAGCATCCATGCAATTTAACAAGGTTCCTGTGTTGCACTGCAGATATTGCAGCTACTTCATTAATAAACTCACGTTTTCCCTGTTTGGATTCAGCTGACAGTTGCTTCACTGCTACTACTTTTCCATCTGGAAGAATGCTCTATCAATTTACCATAATCAAGTGCCAGAACAATCAGATAAATTTAAGAGGAAACATAACAATAGAGAATGAGATTCAGTCAGCATGGTAGACATCAGATATATATAACCATAATACGAAACACAAATGAAAGTGAATATAATACACAGCCTACGGATTTATTTGTGTGCACAAATCTGGAAGCACAGGTGCAACTACTGGAATACATATCAACATACCCTATACACTGTACCAAATCCTCCCTGGCCCAACTTATTCTCTTCGTTAAAATTTCTTATTGCAGTCTTCATGTCAGCATAGCTGAAAATGTTTGGTTTTGCATGGATTCCCTGTAGTGCTGATGGAAAAACAAGATGTAACAATTAATATGGGAATGATATCATTCACAACTTCCAAATTCCTTCATATTAAATTCAATTAGGAATAACTGGGAGAAACATAAATTTAATTCATTGGTCTCCTAAAGGTCTTTCTATTTCCTTCATGTTCACCTTCTATTTCTGAGGCCTTCCGAACTCTCCTCCTATAAAAAGTGATGAATGCAAGACATATAAAAACTGCAGCCAAAACACTAATAACAATTCCAATTACTGCTCCTGTCTTAATTTTTTTCTGAGGCATGTTGGATGGTGGCTCGTCTGTAACAGTAGGAGTGAAATCTACACACATTGCAATTTAGTTAGCAGTAAAGATGTCTAAAGTTTTCCATGCACTTACAGTTGTAAATTACAAAAATAGTTTTATAGACATTGTAGGAGAACAAAAAAAATTTAAATGCATTGTTCCCATTCAAAAAAAGAACATATTGCGTACAACTTCTCTAAATTAAATAAAATTAAAATAAGATTCCATCATTCTCTTTACCAGGTGTAACACTTATAGCTGATACTAGAGGTCCATAGGTCCCTTGTGTTGTAATACAGCAAGTTCCCTTTCCAGTCCAGAAAAAATGAATTTCAAGGAAATTTTCAGTCACATTTGTCTTCAAAGATCGAACTACTGCTGTATTTGAACCCCCTGCTTCCTTTCGGATGTCGAAATTCGTTAATTCTTTATTCCCCTACATATCAGAATGCAATTAGCTTCCATGCATTTTGATTGTAATGCTGATGATTTTGATACATGTTGCACTCTTACCATTTCAAAAGAGCAAAAGACCAAAAAAGAGCACAACATGGAAAATAATATGTACCATAAAGACAATGATTTAGAAAGAATAGAAATCATATGGGAATTTAGTAGTATACCTGAACATAAACATCAAAAATACGATGCCCGAGACTCTTCCAGGTTTCTCCATCTACAAAATTTATCTCAGCAAACTGTAGATTTACAGTATATGGTCCATTTTCAAGTCCTAAACCATAGTATCTTAGTGAACTGGGAGATAGGCGTGCTGTCTGGAACAGTTCTGTATCTAATGTATTTGCAATTTGAGATTGAGTGGTTGTATAATTTAGACCAGAACTGTCCATAAAATATCCAGTATTGCTGACTCCCCACCTCTGCATATCACTCACATAAAATGATGCAGCATCAAGTGTTTCATTGTCGCACTCAAAAATTCCTTTAGAAGTTGTCTTTTGTTGCCCTCCACAATTTATTGCAAAGTGAGAATCTACAAATTTACAAGTAAAATTGTAAAATCAATGATGTGTTTTAGCATTCTTAGGAAAAGAGGGGGGAATTCTACTTTTCTTTCTTATCAGCAATCAATTTTGTCGTAGTGTAAAAAGAAACTAAATACATCATTCATACTCAGAAATAGTGTCTCGTGTGCACAATGCTTTTCATGTGACTCTGTTGAAACCTCACATCCCTAACTAATCACACATATTGGATTGGCAAGCTTTGCAGGTCAAAAATGAAGGAATGTTAAAAATGAAGCTGATCCAAGTTCTGGAAAAAGTGCACTCTTAGTAACAAGAAATGCATCATGCAATAAGTGAAGGTTTATTGGGACCTAGACAGCCAGAGAAACACTAACTAGAAAGACAAAAGAAGAATGAGAATTGAATTTCCCTATTTGTTTGTTGAACATTGAGATGATGCTTTAATAAGGGAAATGGGGTGTAACATCCCCAAGACAATTAAATCTTAGTTAATAATGGGGGTAGATCTTGATATAATTTCGGTCAACCCTATAATTAATTACTGATATATGAGACCTATCTATTATGTTTTTTTGGGGGGGTGGGGGCCGCGCCCCCCCCCCCCAAAAGGGGGGGGGCTGTGGGGCTGGGCCCCCCCCCCCCCTATCTATTATGTTTTGTTACTCTTCATGTATATATATATTTTTAATTGGTTGAATGGGATTGAAATGGGCCCCACCCGCATTATATCATTGACCATATTACGATGGTATTACAACATCTTGGCAATTACGTATATATTGTTTGGCAAAATTTGAACCTTGGTCTCTGCGCTTGAAAATTGATGTATTTAACCAGTTGAGCTCCTACCATTTGACTTTTCAAGGTTCACCCATGGGATTAGAACTTTGGTCTACGATGTGAAATATTTATTCCCCACTGCTTGCCCAAAACCCCATGGACAACTTTTTATGCATATTGATGAACGCACTTTAATTGATTTATGATGATGGTTAGATTTGTGAAGAAGGATTAATCATTATGATTTTAATAAATGTTTATGAAACATTGTCAATGATTGATCTTTAAATGAGGTACTGTGGCAAGTGGCAATAGGATCAACAGAGTTTAAAAGAGTTTGAAAAGGTTCCAAAAGAGTATTGTTTTCATCCTAGAACCCCATCTTACGACTCTTTCCTCTCTTCACCTTGATGAATTTGATTCATGCATGAAGTAATAACTGGTTCTTCTCCATGAGAAGTGGCTTCTTTCATTTTCTCTTCCAACAAGCTTCCATGGTTATATCATGGGTTTCCTCTAGGCATAGAAGCAAGGGGCAGATTTGAAGAAACATCAACATGGACATGAGCAACTCTCCTAGGCACACTACAATAGGTAATATCTTTGAAGAATGATGATTTCCTTATGATTTTGAATGCCTTCTATGTGAATATAAAATGGGCCATGTTTGGTTGTTTGCATGAATGTACATGACTATAGAATGTGGAATAGTGCCCTAGTCAAGGAGTGTCTCGCATGCCTTTTGTTTTGGATAAGAAGTCATTATGGATATGTTTTAGACTGTATTGCTATGGAATGATGCCCTAGAGGACTTCCTAGTTAGGAATTGATGGCTTGGAAGATTGATATACTATTTTTTATTCTTTAAGCTCCTTGAGTTTGATGGCCTAGTGTATTTTGCTTGTTCTTGTAGCATAGCGGTAAGGATCCCCAGGGATGAGAGAATGACAGTTCTTAGGCTGAGCATATGTAGTTCATGGGAGAATACTCTGTCTAAGATGACATCATGCTCCAAACGACAAGTGTAGTTTCAGTCATCAGGTTGGGCTTAGACAACAACACAACTAGATGGCATACATCCATCGACACTCTGATCTAATGGACTTCTCAGTCAGCGCACTGGCCTGATGACACTTCCCAATCGACAACGTCCTAGACGACAGTTACAGTCTCTAACGGTGATCCTCATGATGGCATGACAACATGACATATCGACAATCTCTTACAACAATGTCACAGATGACACTTCTCACTTTGCATCAACTTCCTCCGACATCGGCCTGAGTCTAATGGCGACGGTGACTGTAACTCTAACTGCAGCCGTAATTTGGATAGCGAATGTAATTTCCACAGTGTATGAGTCTATCAACCTGCAACCAACACTTTGCACAAGAATCTAACATTCTACCATAGACATCACCACATCATTAGACACACATTGAGGGCAAATGAATATATCTTTATTATCAGACTTCCATGGCATACAATCATGGCAGAGATTCCAATCTCTGTGATTGCAATCAGACTTCTCTCGTCAACCAAGCATACACACAGTTACAGCACATGGCATTGTCTTGCATTGCATACATGTTCTAGCATATCCAAAATGAAGTAAGGGGGTCTATTTAAAGCAATGTCCTGGTGGTTGGCACAACCAAATCCCAGGACATCATTACAAAATTGCCCAACTTCCTATTCTAATTACCTTAGCAAACCTTATAATTAATTAATTTATTAAAGTTTGCAATGACGGCCGCATTACATTTCATTTAGGCACATTTCATTTCATTACAATTAGTGTTTGCTACTTAGGCATTTTCACAAACACTTTCATTTCTACTTCTTACAACTATTGCCTAAAGTTCTTGGGTTATAAAGAGAAATTCGTAAACTCATTTTTTAATGCCTTACATATAAAATAAGAAAGTTATCCAATTAGGCAATAATGTCATTGACATTGACCGGTGTTGGGCTTGGTTTAGGAAGGTTTACTTCTTGTACACTTATAACATTGATATCCTACTACCCTCAATGGATGGAAGCATAGGAGTATGATTCTCTATGTTAGGTTATTAATTAATTTATTACATTATTTAGTTTTTAGAAAATAAATTAGTGCACACCAAGTTGGCAATCTAGAAGCCAACATGCACAATTTATAAAGTTAGAAATTGGTTTATTTTAGCAAGCTACAGTTAGATAGAATATTATGTACTCCATAGTTAGCTGGTTGGTAGGATTAGGGATCACACTGTTACAGGCTAATCATAGCCTCTAGCTTTGTATAAATATTATGCTTCCATGAATAAAATTAATAAGGCTTCCAACACTCTAGCTCCATGATTAGATTTGTTGGAATTCACAATATTTTCCAAAAACGTTCCAAAACATACATTCACCATGATCATATTCAGAAAAGATGCAAGAGCGATTTGAAGATAGCATTGATAAATGAAATAGAGAGAGATGTAGGAGCTAGTTCTGGACAATAGCCAAAGTAGACATTGTACATAGGAAGAATAAATGCAAAATGTGCACAAGTTTTATAATGTAAATAAAATGTGAAGTCAAATGTAGATGAGAGTCAAATGAAAAAGAAATGTATTGTCAAATGAAATGCAAGATGCCATTTTGATTAGATGACGTGGATGAATCATGAGATTAATGCACGACTAATGTCATAGTCGTATAATGAGAATGTAGGCAGTTATGTGGTGAGGTGTTCAAGCAGCAATTTCTTCTAACTGCCGACCCATAAGCATAAAAGGACCCCCCACTCATTTGTTCAACAATGATGGTAGGAGAGAGACAATAGTCTTGGAGAGTACGAGGATTACAAGATTGTCCTGTGAAGTCAGAGCATTCTATACAATCTGTGTACTACAAGTGTAGACATACTTGTAATGCCAGTGTCGGACATGCAATGATAATGAAAAGACATTCCATTTCCATCTATGTGTGCATGTTTGTGTAAGACTATGTTGCAGTAGATTGTTAGGTTGTGTACCAAGTTCTATGTGTGCAAGTTACAAGGAGTTGCAAACAAAAGTTACAGGAAGATATAGTGCAGTATAATTGTACGAAAGTCATACAAGCATTGTTGTCAAACTACCATATGAGGGTCATCATGAGTGTCGTACAAGGTGTGATGCAGTTGTCACCGTACAAAGTCATTGCCAATATATAGTTGTTGGGAGATTGCCGCCTTGATTGGATTGTAACTGTGTCGTACAAGTGTTTGCCATTCAAGTGCATGTTGATAGTGTCATACAAGTGCAAGTTGGTAACTTGTCATACAAGTGGGTTTGCCATACAATCAGAGTTGTTGTAGAAGGGTGTAGAATGTATGAAGTTAGACCAGCAATTATTGTAGTCTCAATTGGCTCCTAGGATCTGTCTTTCCAATTGTTCCTCCAACTATCAAAATACTCACCGTCGTGCTATATTTGGCATCGTTGTTGTCTGAAGTTCGAGCCTAGCATGTGTGAAGATTGGAGAGGTGGATGACAGATTCCTTGCTACGAGGACATGGGAGACGTAACCGCGGAAGAAGTGATCAGCCTATAAGAAGTCAGAGAATTGCAGTCAAGGAGAACAAAACCTGAACAACTGGAAGTGGAACAAATTTGGAATCCTCAAGAGGAAGATAGTTCCAGTGATGAAAATGGAAGGTGGCATACATTGACAACGGAGGATGAGGTCTGACATGAGGTGCAACAAATAAACAAAGGACAGACCGAAGAAGATTCTCGCACGAGTCAAGGCGCCAAGGTGGAGAGTGCATGGAGTTGACCAATTGGTAACACTAGCATAAGAGTGGGGGAGATTGCCAAGAGGTGCAAATGGGAGTCAAGCATAAGGAAAACAACGGGAGTGTGTGAAGACCAAATCCAACGTTTGTGTATTCGTGAAGGAGGTCGTGAAGCATAGGTGCAATAGTGGGCAGTTGCAAATTATTTGCTAGAGAGTTGTTTGGTGAAGAAGCACCAAAAATAGAAACACCAAGAGCACGAGTACCAAGAGAAGAAGTACCTAGTGGTTTGGGCTTTGGGCTCTCTTTCAGGAGACCCAGGTTCAAACCATGATGGGGTGTGTGAGAGAGAGAGAGAGAGTAAGCTTGTTACAAAAAAGAGTACCAAGTGAGCCATCAGTAAGTGGGGAAAAGTCAAGAGAAGAAAATCATCCCCCAATGGCGAATATTGTCGTAGCAGTGGGAAAACAAGTGTCCACCTTTTTGGGTGATGGGAAGGAAGACCTAGAATGTCACGTCGAAACCTCTACTACTATATGGCATGCCAACAGACTAGATGACCAAGATGCTTGCTTAAGACTATTTCTGGCCACATTGTGAGGAATCGCAATGGACTGGCATCTAAAGAGGGAGAGAATGAATCCCTTCACAACATGGCAAGATCTAGTTGAGGAATTCAAGAAAGAATTCAGGTTGTTGAGGGATGACACTAAAATTATTGGGGAGATATACTCTACCAAATAGAAGAAAGATGAAGATATTAAGTCCTATAACAGAAGACTCAAGGAACTAATACATAAGATGGAAGTACAACCAACAGATGGATTGTAGAAGCAACGATTCCTTGATGGGTTGCTACCGAGAGAAAAGAAAAAGATGAAGGTAGTACTACCTACTACGTATCAAGAAGCATATGTGAGAACACAAAATTTGGAAAGTGAGGCAAAGCAGACGACGGTGGGGATAAGTCACTTCAGAAGTGATGACTCTTATAGTGACAAAAGAATTGTATGTAGCAATCCAAACGATGAAAAAGGACTTTGAGAGAATGATCAATGAGGTGAAGGGCGAAAAGAAGGAGAAGAAATAAATTTGGTGCTCAGACTATAAATCAGAAGGGCACACAAATGTGAATTGTCTGAGGAATGCGTATTGTAATATATGCTAAGTCATGAGGCATGCAGTGGGAGATTTTCCATTTTATTTAAGGAGTGTGAGGCACAAGATGATGATGATGCAGAAAGAGGAAAAAGAAGAAAAACCCAACACCTCCAAGAATGGACAAGGAGCGACGAGTGGTGGCTACAAGAATAATCATCGTGGATGAAGGCAACCCCAACAAAGTAATAGACAACAAGGAGAACAAAGTTGATTATAGTATGACTTGGATGGGAGACCCATTATTTAGTGTAGAAGATGCCAAGAGTGGGGACATTTCACAAGGAATTATCAAAACCCACTAGTAAATACCAAAAATAGTAATAAAGAACATATGTGTAGGTGGTGTGAACTAGGCAATCATAAGGAGGTGAATTGACCTAAGAAAGCCAATTCCAACAGAACACAAAATGTCAATTTTATTGACATAGAACTTGTAGGGGACCAACCGAATAAGGACAAACATGTGCTAGCGGTGACAAGGGCTCGGGCAAAGAAAGTTGAGCAATATCCAAATCCTACCAAGGAGAAGGAGAGATGGTAGGAAGTGCATGATTTGATAGAGGAAGAAAACTAAAAGGTAAAGCAAGAAAGACTTCTCCAAGAGAAAAAGTTGAAGAAACCAATCACTATAGAGGAATTTAGGGAGAAACAATCATCAACAGAGTAATTGGTAGCGCAAGTACTAAACACGACGGTTGAGATGAAGGTGTCCAGCTTACTTGGTGCAATACCTAAGCTTTATGCTAAGGTAGGGGAAATGGCACAAACGAGGAAGGTTGTGGAGCCACGATGTTAGGAAGTGTCAGCGATAAGGAGGGATTAGTTCATCGATCCAACAATGTTGATGATTGAAGCTGGGAAGAAGTCGACATTGATTCATATGGAGTTGCTAAACCATAAGTTGACACAAGTGATAGTTGATGGAGGGTCTAGTGTGAATGTAATGCCTGAGAAGACTTGGAAAGATATTTGAGCACCATTTTTGTGGTCTCCAAATTTTTGATTATATGGTGTAGACCAATATGGAATAGAAATGGAGTATTGACAAATCAAAAGGTAAATATTGTTGACCAAGAGTTCATCATGGACTTCATGGTGATTGCCATGCAAAAACCAGCCTATGATGCATTGTTGGGGCACAGATGGATACGAATGGCAAAGGTGAACCATAATTGGGAGAATAAGATGAAAAAGGAAAAAGTGCACCGCCAGTTACATGCAAGGTGGTAAGGTGGAAGTTATCAAGCAGTTATACATGGGTGGCAACCAACCCCACCAAATTATAAATATGTGCATTCAGGGAGGCTTGAGCATCATAGAATTTGCTCAACGCCTAAAGGAGATGGGAGCACAAAAATGCATGTAAGGAGCAAAAGGTGGGAGGACGTAGAATGAAGTGTCGAGGATGCAGGATACAATGCAAAAGTGAAGTGTGTTGGTGCAGTGCCGATGCAAGAGTTGACAACAAAAGGGGGATGAACTGCCAAAGAAGTGCAAAACTGATGAGTGTGCCCTAAGGAGAAGCTGGTGGTATTGCCGAAGGAAGAAATTGCAAAGGAAAATTGTCACACGAAGAGTTTTACAAAAGAGGGATTGTAGCCATATGCAACCGTATGGATGACCATAGAAGTAGATGAAGTGCAAACAAAGCAAGGGCCTCTGATTTGTGAGAAGTGTAGTCGTATGGACGAGAATTGGAGCAAGCGATAGAAAAAGCATTCAGTTTGTGCACAAAGAGAAGGGTAGAGGAGGCTATTGTACAAGCGGTGGAAAGGTTGTATGAGTCGAAGAGTGAATGACCGAGTTGGCAGATACCATTGCCATACAAGTGCCGAAGAGGTCAGTTGTATAGGTGAAAGGAAGGACTATTGTACAAGTTGTTAGATGGTAGTGCTATACAAATTGAAGAAGTTGAACAACTTCCATACAAGTGGTGAAGGGTTGTCGTACAAGCAAAGTGATCACCATACAAACCTGAAGGACTACCATACAAGCAGAAGACTGTGACAGCAGGGGTTGTACAAGGCGCAGTCCTGTGATAGTAGGGGCCATAAAAGTAGAACTAGTCGTCATTCAAAGTTGTTGAGAAGAAAGGATGCAGAAAAGGCCAAGTATAACAGAGAATTCGTCAGGTGGAATAGCAATAGAGAAGGGCCCCACCTGACTCGATGAAGCAAGCAAAATTTTGTGATAAAGGAAGTGTGAGGAGTCTTGCAAAGTGCATGCGAGGAAGGGAAAGAGAACGCAACTCAAATATTAAACAAGGTAGTAGCAATAGGCATGTTGGACACTCCAAAGAAAGACCAAGAATCAACACTTTAGAGGAGCAGGAAGTGGAGGCTTTGCCACAAGAGGGGGAGAGAGCAAGGGAAAGGAGAGAATGATAGTACCCTTGCAAGATATCACGTGGATTCAACTAGCAGGAGAGTTCTATAGGAGATGGTGGGACAAGATTGGCACTAGATCATCCATTGAGGATAGCATTTAGGGATGCAGGAGTGAATTTTATGCTATAGATTCCAAACTTTGACAAGGAGTTTTTCAAAGGTTGCTACAAATACTGGAGACATACAATCCGCAATAGAATGCTAGTAGAGTTAGAGTTGGTGATCAGAAGTTGATGGTGGTGTTCTTAGCAAGCAACTTCAAAAGGATGTTTGGGTTGCCAAATCATGGATTATCGGTGAGAAAGGAGTCAATGGATTCAAATCGGTGGAGAGTGATGATCCATGAGGTCATCGACACCACTCCAGAAGAGGTAGCAAAGTTGTTGAAGCATGGGGGTCATGGAGTGAAAATGCAGCAATTGAAGATGTCGGAGCTATAGTGCGCGATGAATGTCATCATGTCCAAACTATCAGGAGAACAACAATCCTCAAAAATACCCACTTGGTTCATATCTTATGTACAAGGAAAAACAACTCATGTGGCATATGATTGGGCATCATAATTATCATACTGTATTTGAAATTTCTTGATGTAGTATACAAGGAATTTTTCAATGGCTTTCCACGCCATTGCATTGATGATGAATGCTACTACATAGGCAAAGGTTATATTTCCATAATTGAATCCTCCAAGGGACATACCGGAGTAGGCACCAACAATTCTAAGATGGATCAATGTGATGGCACTAACAAAGCCAAGCACTCCAGTGAGGACAAAGAAAATACTGAAAAGGAAGGACATTGTGGAAGATGAAGGAAGTGAGGATTCAAACGGAATTGCAGCACAACCAAGGATAGAGTTAGTGCAAGTGGAAAAGAGACAAAGTAGGTTAGAGAAATAGTGGATGGAGGCTCAATCTCAAGAACAACACCAACCAAAAGAGCAAAAACCCCCACAACAAGCTACAAAGGTGTTGGTGGTAGTGCAGAACAGGCTATGGAGGGAAGCATAGAGAAGCGTGGAAGACCACAAAGGGTAGTGTGAATGGAGGATCCTGCATAGCCGAGTTAGACTATGCAAGGGGCACTATAGAGAGACAAATGACTTAGGAGAGGGTTGTAGTGGGTGAGTAGCAGCCTCGTAAAACTATTGCATAGGTTGGAAGGAAGAGGAAAGGAGAACAGTGTAGCAATAGGAGCCAATTGTAGTTGTGGATGTAGAAGAGGAGAAAGTGTCAATAGATACATGGGAAGGTGTAGGAGATGAGCAGGTGGAAAACATCCATTCCCTTGATATATTCAACACCCCAAGACCTTTGGAGCAGGAGGATCCATGTGGATCACCTCCATTGGATGAGCATGCTGATTTTGGAATTACATTTGCAGCAAAAGAATTGGCTAGGAGGAGAGTATCAGTTATGCTAGAAGAGAGTTGGGAAAAGGGCAAGCAGTCTACATCAGCATTTAGAATATGGTAAAAAGGTGAAGGCAGCCAACTGTTGGAGTAGGAGCCAGAGGAAGAGCAGGAAACAATGACAACTCATGTAGCACAACCTATATAGGAGAGCAAGGCATCCATAAGACCGATCAACCTAACAGGCCAAAGTGGAGTAGATGTGGAAGAAACCACCACAGGAGATGATACAAACATGGAGTTGGATACAAGCGAGCAATTCATCATAGAAGTGCCAAATTTTAGGAGACCACCAACTCTAGGGGACTGTATCAATGAGCAGGTTGATGTATTTTTCAAGAGGATATTTGGAGCCTTGGATAGAGTGAGATTGGAGTTCCAAGTTGGATGCATTGGGAATTGGCAAAAATGGCAGCTAATGGTGGAAAACAAAATAGGCAAGCTAGTGCAATGGGCTCAAGATGAGGAAAGGATGAAGAAGCTTGTCAATGTTCATCATAAGCAACAATGGGAGCTAGAGACTGGCAATACATGGAGCATGATTGGAGTCAAAAAAGTGCTAGAAGGAACTCAGACGATTTACAGGTAGCCATCAAGAGTGTATATTGATGAGATGAATGTGGCACATTATCCATTGGATGAAGCAAGTGTGAAGTATGTGAAACTTACACCTGAACTAGTGAAGACGTATGCTAGGATTAACTTTTTGGCATACTTGATTGAATGGTTAGCCAAAGGAGTGGAGAAAATCCATGAGTCAAAGGAGGAATTGGATAACTAGTTGGAGGAGAAACTTCAATTGATGAAGGAGAGTGTTGAATCAGAGCTAGTAGCATTAAAGGAGGAGGTTGAGGAGAAGAAGATGTTGATCGGACAGCTAAAATCCAAATGTTCATTGAGGGAACAACTGTTGGAGAAGAAGAACAAGTAAAGGTCCACGATCAGCTCATTGCAGAGAAGGATGAGAAGCTAACAATTGCAGCTAGGCATTAGGCAAAAATTGCAAGGAAATTCGTTGAGGTAACAAGGAAGGAGGCAGAAGTTGTATTTGCAAAGAGGAAGAGATATTGGCTAAGTTGGCAGAGACTGAGTAGAAAGGAAACAATTATAGGATATAGTGGAATTGTTATCTAAACTACGCCAAGAGGCTCAAGGGATAGACAAAGGCCCTCAAGCTACAGATCAAAGAGATGGGAGGCATACCTATTCCAACTCCTCAACATCAGCAAAATCCCATCCCACAAGAGCAGAGATAGTCATTGATGAGGATGTCGACCAAGATAAAGGGGACAATAGATGTAGTAGCTAGTTTTGGACAACAATCGAAGTAGACATTGTACATAGGAAGAATAAATTCACAATGTGCACAAGTTTTGTAATGTAAATAAAATGTGAAGTCAAATGTAAATTAGAGTTAAATGAAATGTAATGTCAAATGAAATGCAAGTAAAATATCATTTTGATTAGATGACGTTAGCAAGGATGATGTCATGAGATTAATTTATTAAATTTGTACTATGCACGACTAATATCATAGTTGTACAATGAGAATGTAGGCAGTTATGTGGTGAGGTGTCTAGGTGGTAGTTTTTTCTAACTTCCGACCCATAAGCATAAAAGGATCCCCTTACTCATTTGTTCAACAATGATGGTAGGAGAGAGAGCATAGTCTTGAAGAGTGCGAGGATTCCAAGATTGTCCTGTAAAGTGAGAGTATTTTGTGTGATGTGTTGTGTTATGTGTATTGCAAGTGTAGAGATACTTGTAACGCCAATTTTGTATAGACAATGATAATGAAAAGACATTCCATTTCCATTTGTGTGTGCATGTCTATGTGAGACTATGTTGCAGTAGATTGTTAGGTTGTGTGTACCAAGTTTTGTGTGTGCAAGTTACAGGGAGTTGTAGAAGAAAGTTACAATCCAGAATAATTGTACGAAAGTCGTCGTACAAGCATTGCTTTCAGAGTTCCATATGAGGGTCATCATGAGTTTCGTACGAGGAAGGTTGTCGTACAAGGAGTGTGATGGAGTTGTACAAATTCATTGCCAACATATAGTTGTTGGGATATTGTCATCTTCATTGGATTGTAACTGTGTTGTACAAACACTTGTCGTTCAAGTGCATGCTAATAGTGTCAAACAAGTGCAAGTTGGTAACTTGTCGTGCAATTAGAGTTTCCGTACAAGGGTGTATAATGTATGAAGTTGGACCAACAATGACTACAGTCTCAATTGGCTCCTAAGATTGGTCATTCCAATTGTTCCTCCAACCCTCAAAATACTCACCACTGTGCTACAAGAGAGAGAGAGAGAAATGACACAAAAGGAATAAGGGGTGGGTGACTGTAGGCACCCCAAAATATTTCACATATATCACACATTGATGCAATGGATCAGTCATTGGGGAGTATTTATAGTGATACTAAATCCCCAATTAGATGTTAACCTCAAGACGACATGACTTGAAGGTTAAATTACAATATAATAAATATATTACACCCTTTAATCAAGGTTATCCATAAAGGTGGATTAACCAATATCACTAAGGGTGAATACATGAAGGGTGCCCTTAGGCTTACATGAACATGGTCATAGGCTTTACATAAATGATGCCACAAGGCTTACATAAGTGATTCTTGTAGGCTTACATATCCACTCACCCGTAGGCTACACCAGTAGTGCTCATAAACACTCTTTCACACTTTTGGCCTTGGCCTAATAAGATCAGATTACACATACTTCAACAGCCCCACATAATCTGATTTTAGGGGATAAGGACAGGAGACAAAGTAAGATCCCCTATAATAGATGCTCTAGTGGGCCTTTTCTTTGCCATCTTCATCATCAAAAAGCTTGTGTCTAGATCTCAAGAATTCTGTCTCAATCTTCTTCAATCTTGTTATGCAATTTTTTATGGTGTCCTTCCCTTTTACAATACTCACATGTGGTTGACTTCTTTGAAATCTTAGACTTACCCTTGGTGACTAAGCCTTAGATTCCACTGATTTGAAGTCCTTTGGATGAGCCTATATATGAGAAAGAGCTTCACAATTCTTCATAGGGGGGGGTGCCCCCCCCCCCCCCCCCCCCCGGGGGGGGGGGGGGGGGGGGGGGGGGGGGGCCCCCCCCCCCCCCCCCCCCCCCCCCCCCCCCCCCCCCCCCCCCCCCCCCCTCCCCCTCGCGCCCCCCCCCCCCCCCCCCCCCCCCCCCCCCCCCCCCCCCCCCCCCCCCCCTTCCTCTCCCTTTCTCTCTTCTTTTTTTTTTTTTTTTTTTTTTTTTTTTTTTTTTTTTTTTTTTTTTTTTTTTTTTTTTTTCTTTTTTTTTTTTTTTTTTTTTTTTTTTTTTTTTTTTTTTTTTTTTTTTTTTTTTCATTTCATTGCAACTTCATAATGGATAAGAAGCTTGAAAAGTCCTTCAAGAGAAATGGGTTGTAGCTCCTTGATAGTCATAGCATTCATATAAAAAACCAATCCAACTATGTAGTAATATATTTGACATACTCTTCATCACCCTTTACCTTGCCTCCTGCAAGAGCTAAGTCAACTTTTAAGGCTTTAAAGTGAGTTATAGTCTTCAAAATTACCAAAATCTGAAATATTGAGATTGGAAAGCTCTATCTCTATTCTGTTAACTTCAATAGCACTTACTTTTCCATAGAGATCCTTCAATATTATCGATACCTAAATAGGATCAATCTTCTCTCTAATATGGAAAAGTACATCTAGCTCAACTAGTATGAAAAAGAGACCAACAACTTCCTCCTTTCTAGCAAGTTCCTGATCACTAAGACCTTTTGTTTCATCGTTAAAGATAAACCAAAGATTCTTACTTATGAGTAATTCTGCCATTTGAACTGACCAGGTGCCATAATTTTACCCATTGAGGTGAGTAACATACCCCAAAGAATCCATTTTGCACAAAATTCCACACAAAACCGTAGCAACTCCACAAATTGAAGTCACCATTGCATAAAGCTCCAAAAATCGTGTGGTTTGGAAAAAAGGGCTCCAGATGCTTTTGTATGCAAACGTTATGGCCTCTAGATGATTTGATATATTAGCACTCAAATAAAAAAAATGCCAAATACCAAACCTTAGAAATAATATCATTGAATTAGGTCCTGCCACATGGTGCAATTTGTAGCTGACACTTGATTGAAAATGATAGGGTAATGCCTGCTTCTGATCAACGAATAACAATGTGACAAGTTGACTAATATGATTGTTTAGGAGTACTTCATATTCATATATATATATTGCAATTTTAAGGGTTCATGGCTAGCAAGGCTTCAACCTGAGACCTTGCCCAAGCAAATGGGCAAGCTTGCCAATAAAAAAAAAAAAAAAAAAAAAAAAAAAAAAAAAAAAAAAAAAAAAAAAAAAAAAAAAAAAAAAAAAAAAAAAAAAAAAAAAAAAAAAAAAAAAAAAATAAAAAAAAAAAATAAAAGTTTTTTTGGGGAGGGTTGAGGGGGTAGAGTGTCCCCACATGGTGCAATTTGTAGCTGACACTTGATTGAAAATGATAGGGTAATGCCTACTTCTGATTAACGAATAACAATTTGACAAGTTGACTAATATATATATATATATTGTAATTTTAAGGGTTCATGGCTAGCAAGGCTTCAACCTGAGACCTTGCCCAAGCAAATGGGCAAGCTTGCCAATGTGCCATGTGCATGCTTTGAGATATCAATGACTATCCACATTTATCAACATACCCTGTCTTGAGTGAAGAAGAAAAGGACTATGTTGGGACTTGAACCCCTTTCCTGTTAGCTTCAAATGTGAGCTCCAACCACTATGCCATGTTGCTTGGTTGAGGTTGTAGAGAGGAAAATCCTATCTTCAATAGTCAGAAAGTCATAGTCCATTCAATTGTGGTTTCATGACCCATGGGCATGCATTGATGCCTTGATTTTTCTTCCAAAACGGGACCTTCAAAGGATTCAAACCAGCGTCCTCACCACAAGCAAGGCTACCAACCGTTGCACCAAATGGACGATTTGGAGCTAAAAGGAAGAATAAGAAAATAATGAACAATGTACCTGCTAAAGATGTTGCAATAAAAGGAGTTCCTAGGTTTTAAACCAGCAACCTCTGGTGATCAAAGCACAATACCAACCACTGCGTTGTAGCTTTGCTTTGATTTCTTGATCCAAGCAATCATCATCTCAAGGGTCAAGGAGGGTGTTAATGCCAGCTCGTGTGTCACCCATAGGAAATGCCCTCTCAAAGACCATGCATCAAAAAAATTGCCCCCCCAAGATATGAACCTACAACTATTTGCCTAGAAATGAAGCACAATACCACCACACTACTCTCTTAGATGTAGGGGATATAGTTCCAATGAGAGAGGAGGTAACGATGAGAGGAGAATACTAAAAGGAATACAAGCGGGAGTTGAACTTGAAATGTCTAGGGGCGATCAAGAGTGCTTACCGTTGTGCTCTGCCTTTGAGTGCATTGGAGATCCACACAAAACAAGATGCATCAAGCATAGAACAAACAAGACAAGACCCAATTTTCAAATTTTGAAAATTTAGAAATTCAAAAAGACAAGGCCCAAGGAAACGGTTCCCTCGATTACCTTGAAAGCTACTTCTATCGCATTGAAGGATGAAAGATATTTTTTGTTTCTGAGTGATGCAACTTTGTTCTTCACTCTGATACCATGTTGGAATTCACAATATTTTCCAAAAATGTTTTGAAACATACATTCACCACAATCATATTCAGAAAAGGCAAAAAAGTGATTGAAGATACCATTGATAAACAAAATAGGTAGAGGAAAAGAGATAAAAAACACAAAAGGAATAAGGGGTGGGTGCCCATAGGCACCCCACACTTTTCATTTATATCACACATTGATGCAATGGATCTGTCATTGGGGTTTTTTATAGTGATACCAAATCCTCAATTAGATGTTAACCTCAAGCTGACATGACTTGAAGGTTAAATTACAATATAGTAAATATATTACACCCTCTAATCAAGGTTATCCATAAAGGTGGATTAACCAATATCACTAAGGGTGAATACATGAAGGGTTCCATTAGGCTTACATGAACATGCCCGTAGGCTTTACATAAATGATGCCCAAAGGCTTACATAAGTGATGCCCATAGGCTTACAAATACACTCGCCTGTAGGCTATATTAGTAGTGTTCATAAGCACTCTTCCACAATTTTGGTCTTGACCTAGTAAGATCAGATTACACATACTTCAACAAGATTGTGGCTTCATGTTTGAAAGAGTGTCTTTGTTTCATGAATATTAGAATGTTCTGGTGTCTTCAATGGGGCTTGTTGGCCTGGATCCACAACTATGTCATGGGTCCACAAAAATAACTTCTATATGTATTGAGTGTGTCTAAATAGTAACGTGCTTTTGCATAATGTGTTGGCTTTGTGTAGTAACAGGATACTACTATTGCACTTCAAAACTAAAATTCAGTAGTGTTAGGAAGCATTGGTATAGTAGATTGGAGCAATCCTTGACAAGAAGCGGTTGGAGAAAACCAAATAGTTTGTTAGAATACTTGGAGCATGTTGTTTGGGGCCAATTTTGTTAAATGAAGGCTGAAGACAAGAGAATTGTAGGAAAATTTGAACAAGTTCTAGATCCAACAACCTGTCAGCCTAATCAAGTGAATCACTTGCATGTCAATGAATTGTCTACACAAGCAATTTGTCGGAGCACCAAGCAAATTGGTAGACAAGGAGCCATGGCTGTGGAATTTGAGGCACGATTCTTAAGGAAACTATCTTGATAGTGAGGCTTTGCCTCCAGGTGACTTTTAGTAATACTCTAAAGGGCTTAGTGCATGTTTTAGTGCCAAATTTGATTGGCAAGGCATGTTTTGGATAAAAGATTCCACCAAATTAGCTTTAACTAAAGCTAAAGCGACTTCACCACAATTAGGAGTAGGGTTAATCATACTTTCTATAAATAGGAGTTTAATTCTTATTGTAATGATCCTTTGGCCATTTTTGGAATATAGAGCTACTCTTCATGATGAAAAATTGTCCATTGATATTAAACTACAATTAATAGAAATATTGTGCATGACTTCTATGGATCAACTTTGGCCTTTGACCTCTTGATTTATGGTCGTATGATGCTTGTGACTCCACCCTCCCATCTTTAGTTAGTCCTTTTTCTTTGTTATTTCAAGTTATTTGCGAATCTAATCATATTGAAATTATTTGGTCACTTTTGAAGAATCCCATTGGATCAACACTAATCTTGCTACGGTCACCCGATTGTATTTGTTTTCCTACATTTATTTTATCCTTTTGTATCCCTTTTCCCTCGGATCTATTTTGTTTGCACTAGATTAATTTATATTAGCTAGATTAATAGGGAGTCAACTTGAATCTGGAGGCTGAAAGGATAAACCCCTTTCTTCCTATGTTGAATTATGATCTCATGGATGCACAATATTGCAAATCAACACATTGCTTGGGTGAATTGGTAATATAATCTATACCATGCTTACATAAACATGTAAATTATCTATTACTTCTCTTGATTTCAATATGATTGTACAACATTTGCACATGCTTAGTAAACCATGCAAGCTAGATTCTCAATGAGAATATAATGGTTGTCTTAGTACATTTTTTGACTGATATGTTGGTTTACAAGAATGATAAACATGGGCACTTCATATTGTATAGTATGTTGTTCTCCTTCATCTTAATTATCCCACCGTGTTGCAACCTTGTGTTAGGCTTTGATGCCTTTATAACTCTTCAAGTATCATCTAGAAGAACTTGAACCTTACCTATAATCACAAACAGTCCCCTGCCATTCACACATATGTGATGTGTGCTTGTGTTGTTTTTGTCATTCTCAATGAATGTTGATAATAGCAATTGGCAGGAAGACCTCCATTTTCGAGTTGTTACTAAACTTAGAGAACAACCTTCAACCCCCTCAATTATGGACATGGTTGATGGAAGTCACCACTGCTAGTGAGGAAAGGTGAGAGGTCTATGGTTGTGCTAAGATTTGTTGAGTGAGATCTTTTCTCATGGCCAAGGCCGACATTTTATAATGTAATTCTATGCAAGGCTATGAACTAATATTCTATAATGCGACATGGGCTTTATTTTAAGCCTACATGCCATAGTTGATAGTTAACTTTGCAAAGTTAAATCTATACCCTAACCTTAATATATGTTGATTGGTAGTTGTGTATGATTTGAGCTCCTCAAGTCGTCAAAGATCGTGATGCAAAACGATGCTAACCATAAAACCTTGGCACTCATCTAGACTTTTGACTATGCAGGCTAATGTCATAGCAACTTATGGCACCACTCTTGCTTATGGTTCTAATACTAGCTTCAACATCATGCCTACTATGGCATCATCCCACCTTGGCACTAACGCCTATGGTGTTGATGCCTTGTGTCATCAATTGGTGCTAAAATCTGCTAGAGGACCTTTCCAATATCAGGTGTTAGATAAAAAGCTACAACTACCAAGTCTTGCCACCAAGCACTATGCTAATTGGAACCAACTCTAGAGAAGCAAACGAACGGTTTTTTAACTATTTTTGGAAATGCTTTTTGATCAATTGAAAGCTAAACCATTTCGTATTCCAATTGTTTTGTAACTATCATACATTATATGTATAGCCTAGGACTATAGTTTAGGACCTCTCTCTCTCTCTCTCTCCCCTTCCTGTAGACCTTCCTCTATGCTTTTGTTTTGCTACTTCTTTCACTACATAAAAACTAAGTGTATGAGTGCCTTGCACATGCCACACCTCATATAATGGAAAGCATTGTTGCCAATTTTGCTATATGAGTCTTGTATTTTGTAGTTCACTGTAAATAAAGCTCCCTCATTACTTGGAGAGAAAGTACTTGTGCCCTATTTTGCTGCACAACTTTGACTCGTAACTCACTTGACACGACAAGCTGGTTCAAGGGAATTGTCCTTTGCACCACCATTTTGGGTCCCACGATACAAATCAATTGGTATCAAAGTGTTTTGAATTTTTATTATAATCTTTTGCATCTTGTTTTCATTTGTTTACAGTGGTTCTTGCCAACAATAGATCCTCCAATATGCTCCATCATTGAATGTCTACCCGTACATACTTGTGGTATTAAAAGAAGGGCATCACACAAGGTTCTGTATCCAAGGACTTTGAAGAATGCCACACTCATAAATAAATATACAAGATGGGAAAGTTATCTTCAACAAAGACCAAGCCCTAGGATGTCAAGAAGCTCATTTGAGATTTCTTGGAGGAATAGGAACACTCTATATGGGCAGTTTTGGGATCTCATGATCAACATAGGAGCACTATCAAATGTAGGCAGCAAATTTACCTCCCTAGAAAAAGAAGTGAATTTTTGTATAGAAGCTAAATTGCAAATTTTGACAAAGTTTTGTTTGATTTTGACAAGTTTTTAATTGTAATTTTGGAAAAGTAAGATGCGACATGAAATGCGCATCAAATTAGATGAAATCAGAGTAAAATGTAATTAAAGTTGAAATGAAATGAAATTTGGTGAAATTAGCATGAAATTAGATTTGATAAAAATCAAAGTTAGAACCTTAGAAAACATTAATGAGCGCATGATTAGAGGTTGTGGGGTGGCGGTTGTAAATGATGCACTGTCATATTGATTTGCTTTCTTTTCTACTTCAGCTAATTCCTTTATTAGTTGCTTTTCTTGTTCTCCCTTTCGAATTTT
This sequence comes from Wollemia nobilis, assembly GCA_028583015.1. Taxonomy (NCBI): domain Eukaryota; kingdom Viridiplantae; phylum Streptophyta; class Pinopsida; order Araucariales; family Araucariaceae; genus Wollemia; species Wollemia nobilis. Next base: position 4,459,628 of record JAQPPZ010016361.1, read on the forward strand.
CTATTTCAATTTAGCCTCAATCCTGGCTGCAATAGCCATCTCTTCATAATTAAAGTTGAAATGAAATGAAATTTGGTGAAATTGGCATGAAACTAGATTTGATAAAAATCAAAGTTAGAACCTTAGAAAACATTAATGAGTGCATGATCGAAGGTTGCGGGGTGGCGGTTGTAAATGATGCACTATCATATTGATTTGCTTTCTTTTCTACTTCAGCTAATTCCTTTATCAGTTGCTTTTCTCGTTCTGAGGCTCCCTTCCAAATTTTCTCTTTCAATCCAACCTCAATCTTTGCTGCAATAGCCATCTCTTCATTCTTTTCAGCAATAAGCTGATCCCTATGCTCTAACTATTTTTCATGAGTTGTTATTGCTCTTCAATTACTTCCAGCATTGCCTTATAATTTATGACCATCTCATTATATTTTTGTGCATCTCTCTTTAATTCCACAATATTGCTTATCTTTAGCCTTCCACTGATCATCCTGGCCTTTCAGTTGTTCGTCCTTATCCTTCAACTGTTTGTCTTTTCCTTCTAACTGATCATTTTTTACCTTTTGTTGATCAGTTATGTCCTTTAGTTGCTTATCTTTATCCATCTGCTACTTCTTTATGACCCTCAACTAATCTTCTTTGTTTGTCAACCACTCTTTTGTGACTTTTAGCTGCTCTTCATAACTGTGCTTTAGGCTGGCCATTTCTATCTCAATTTCTTTTCGCATTGATTCTGCTCCCCTTTTTACCGTCTCCATTTCGTCCTCCATGGCTTCCATTTCTTTTCTTGTGACTTTCGTTTTTGTTGTTGATTAACTTCTTCTTCCTTGGATTGATGAATCCTTTCCAATCCTACTGTTAACTAGTTTATCCAATGTGTCAAAACATTATATTTACTTAGTAATAGTGCCAGTTACGGTGATGCTCTCCTGTATTCCACCTCTGTTGTGTCCAATGGATAATGTCGTGAGTGACCTATATCCATATACACTTTCAGAGGCACTCTATAATTAGTTTTTGTTCCTTCTAGTAACTCCTTCACTCTAATCATACTAGTTACTTCACCAGTTGGTAATTTCCAAGGTTGTTTCTCATAGATTTCAGTGAGTTTCCTTATCCTTCATACCTCATCCACTGCATTACTTTATCCATTTTATTATATGCCTTGGCTTTCCATCGTCTTAGCTGCCCTACACAGCCCATCCAAAACTGCAATGTGTATTATCCAACATGTCCATTACTTTTCCAAAGAACTCATCCAACCAATCATCAGTTTCTTCTCCTTCTTCATTAGTTAACCCAAAAGTCGGTATTTCAATCATAAAATGTGTCTGCAACCCTTGATTGGTTCCTTCTTCCTATTCTACGTTCTGCTCTTGTTGTCAGTTGGATGTGTTTCTCTATTTTCTCCCAACTGTTTTTCTTCATTTCCTCCTTCTTGGTCCATTCGTTCTATAGTTCTTTCCTGCTACTCCATTCATTCTACAGTTCTTTCCAATTGGTCTATTCGTTCTACAGTTCTTTCCTATTCATCTTATGAGTGTTTTCACTATTCAACATTTTTCTCTTGTGATCCTTCCAACAGATCACGTTGTTCAACATTTTGCTCTTGTGATCCTTCCAATTGATCAAGTTGTTCATTGTTTCATTTCTTTGATCCTTCTAATTGGTCACGTTGTTCCTCATTTTGCCTTTCTGTCAAGCTCTTCTCACTAGCTAAACTTTCGCTATTGCTGCTTTTTCTAACGAGTTTGAATGTCAGTTTCTTTTTCTTTTTTTGTGGTTCTTCAGGTGCAATCTCCACCTCCTTATTCCTTTTTGGACTTTCCACCCTTGTTTTTGGTGGTGTCTCTATATCTTCAATCCATACTTGTTTTCTGTCCAATATTTCAAGCTCATCCATCCTAACCAAAGGTGGTGACCCACAAATTCTCTTTTGTTGTGGCCCTTTCGTAAATCTTGGCAGATCTATTTCCACAATATTTTCCTCTTTTGATCTTTTTCCAACTTCCACAGCTGGTTCTCTATCCAATATTTGTTGTTGCATAATTGATCCAGAAAGTTGTTGCTCTTGCAACACTATCTTCTCTTGTTCCCATTGTCTCCTCGTTTCAACAAGACTTGTTGGTGGTCCTTCTTCCTCCCCTCTTTGCTGAATTTGTTGCTCCGACAACAATTCCCGAGGTTGTTCTTTCAGTTTCTTGTTCCAAATATTCTATCAACCTTCTTCTCTTACATCTATGGTGTATCTCCAACTTCGAAGCCTCATTCTCTTCTACGGTGACCATTTTTGCTTTCTTTGCAGTCTTCTTGATCTTTCCCTTCACTGGAGTGGACTTTGTGATTGGTACTGAGTTTGCCCATCCCAGAATCGAAGGTTTATCTTTTGGAAAATCTCTTGGAAAAATCAGTCCAAATGGCATACCAGCACGAGATACGATATCAAGCATAATCCTAATAGCATGAAGTGTCATGGAGAAGTTCTTCATTTCCCGCTTTAGAAAATTTTGAATTTTGTGTGACAAGTACATTCCCCAATCATATTGCACCCCTTGCATGATGCCTTCCACGTACTGTACCAACCATACCAACATCTCTGAGGATCTTGCTTCTCCTGATAAATTCGCCATCACAATATTAATAACACACCACATTTTATCAGTCCTCAATTGGCTTTGTTTAATTCCACGTCTTCCTAAGCCAAAAGGCTTAGTAGCATCTTCATCAAGCTTAATAGGTTTCAACTTCCAAATTAACTGGCCACACTCAATTGCATCTACGTGTCCTTTCTTTACTTCCCTTCCTCCTTGCAACAACCCAAACGTTCGTCGAAAATTATCTACTAAGAATACCACCTTGAGGTGTCGATTTCCAATTTGAACAAAAGTTGCATTCTCCTTCTCATTATAAGATTGAATCATCTGCAACAAGTAGTCCTTAAAAAAATCTTTTTCAAATAATGGTACTTGTGCAATAGTGCTTAATCCTACTTGCATCAATTTTACCTTCAATTTATGACTCAATGGATTCTATTACCACCACTTGCAAAAAAACTCTATTGTGGGTTGAGTCAATGTTACATCTTTCAGTGGTACTTTTTCCTTCTCTTCACTTCGGGGATCATTCTGTTCTTTTGGCATCTTTTCTTTATGTACTTCACTTCGAAGTTCCCTCTAATGTTCTGTGGGAGGTTCATTTTGAAGTTCTTTGGAAGGCTGATTTTGCTCTACCATCCTATAACCGCATCCTCGTCAATGGATAAAACCACGTCCTCGCCAAGTCCCATAACCATACCCTCGCCTATATGAGTACTAGGTTGGTTCTGGTCTCCTTGTAAATCGTGGTTCTTCTCTTCTTGGTCAATACTCCCTCTGATGCAATGGATCAGGTGAATGCGCAATTTGTCGTCCTGCAATATTTCGTATATACTCTTAAAAGTCTCTTCTCCCACTCATACTTCATTGGCATTCATCTTGCTCATTTGTCATACAACTCAATGCTTGTCTTGTACAACTAATCGTATGATTCCACCTGCGACTCTACGATTTCTTCCAACCAAAATTGTACAACCTCTACCTTTGCATCTATACGATTGGCTTCGATCGTATGATCCTCCCTGCAATTGTATGACTCTTTCAACGACTGCACAATGCTGCTCCTGATTGTACAAGTCTCCTGTCAATCATACAACTGTATACTGATTTTTTCCCTTCTGTTCAATGGTACAATTGCTCCCCCTTGTGTTGTACGATGGTCTTCAATAATTCTTTTTGTACGACCTTTCAATTACTCCATACGATGTATGATAACCACGCTTAGAAATTTAATAACAATTCTTCCTACAACTTCGTCAATCTTGCAAGCTTGTAGTTTCTTCGTGTCCTTGTATGGTGACTTTCCTACTGACTAACTTTCCTCCGAGGTGTAGTTCACCCTTACAACGAATTTCTCTTCTTCCTACTCAATCCTATAGAAACCCTTCCTAAAAGAGTTTTGGACAGTGGGTGCCTTTCTATGCAAATTTTATATGGGGGTTCTAGGAAAAATTTGCCTACTCGTTTTACCCTTCTCCATTTTAAACTTGTAATTTTTCGTGCTTTGTTGCACAGGCCCTTGCCTCCAAATTCTCTCTTTCCTCTTGCAGAAAATTCTCGATCTCTTGCAAAGTTTTATGGGGCTAAAGCATTCTCCAAAGTTCTATTCTCCATTTGTTGTAAAATGTGCTTCTCATGCGTTTGCAATGGCGCCCACCTTTAGGGTTCCCTTAGTGCTCTGCAACTTTCCTCGCTCTCAGATGCAATGTTGCCTTTTAACAATGTTCTACCTCTTTTAAATTAGCTTGCACACTCTATTTATAACCTTGTCTTTGAAAAAATGGTTATAATTGTTTGGTCGCCACCTTGGTTGTGAATGCAGTTGCTTGGCTGCCACCTTAGCACTGCATGCGCCTTTTGTCCTTTTTGCTTTTTTTAACTTACTATACATTTTGTACATGTCGACGACTTGCTAACGTGTCAAGGTCATTGTACAACGACATTAACTTGCACTTGTACGACGTCCCCTACAAACGTGGTGTTCTATTATTTCGGGGGTTCTTCCACAACAAATGTCGTACAACCTCCTTCTGCTTCATCCCTTGTATGGTCCCTTATCATATGATCATCTTCTCCTTTACCTGTCATACGGTCTCTTTGCTCTTGCGTTGTATGATTTGTTCCTTCCTGCGTCATACAATCTATTCCTTCTACGTCATACGATCTATTCCTTCTACGTCATACGATCTACGATCATACAATTTGTTCCTTCCTGCACCATACGATCCCCAGTTGTACAATATGCTCTGTCCTACGTCGTACAATCGACAATTGTATGATCATTTTGATCTGTTTGACTTGTATGACGTCTTGGCGTACAACTGTCTTGTTCCAGCTTGTACGACGTCTGGTTGTACTATCTCTTCACTACTCCTGACTTGTATGACCCCTTGTTGTATGGTCCTCTTCATTTGGGTGACATCTACTTTGATCCCCCAAAACTATGTCTACCTCCAAACTTGGTGAGCGAGTTCTCCTAAGTCTAACTCCTTCACCAAATTGTTGAGCTTGTGGTTACCTTTGACAGACTTGCTCTCTCCCGCTTTCTTGAGCAATTCTTCCTCTACCTCACATTCGTGCCATGGCTCTTCCTCTGTTCATTGGACAAATCTCCCTATCTTGAGGTTGTCCTCTTCCGACTCTTGGCTGCCCAAGACCCATCCTATCCCTCAATTGTTGTAAATGACTTCCTTGGTTTGAGCATGATCCTCAAAGTGGTCCAAATGGTCCACCCCAAAGGGCACGCCCAATGTGATTGTTTCTTGTTGGATCAACGAATGATCCTTACGGCTCATTACACCGGCCCAACAACCTAAGGGTAGTAGGAGGGAAATTTCTTCCCCTCAAGCCACCAGGAGGGAGATCAATCAAACTCCTCCTTTGGCCAGGTTGTCTTAGGCCTCTCCCAAGGATGCCTAATCCACCTTGTTGTTGTTGTTCTTGCTCTTTGCTTGACTCTCCTCTTTCCCAATTTCTAGAAGACACTTCTAAAAGTTGTATCCTTTTCAATTGCCCTTCTCGATTCTGAGTTCTCGACGATAATTGCCTTAAATATCTTAGTCTCTAATTTTCCCGTAGTAATCGTCTCCTCCATCTAGTTTCCTCAAAACGTCTCTGTGTTTCAAAATCTACTAACGCTTCTCTCTATTGTGCTGAGAAGTCAGAATTAGTGCTTGAATTATTCCTATTGGCTTCTTGTTGTAGGGTCCATCCCAATATTGTTTCTAGACATCTTTGAAGCCTTTTTACTTCTCTCCTTTGCCTTCTCAGTTGTATGCATGCTTCTACATAGTCCTCTACCTCAAGATGAACTTGTGGTTCCCAGTACCTTCTCAAGAGGTTAGAACTACCACTTGAACTGTTACTATGTCTTTGAACTAGGGCAACACCATCATCACTGGAATCTGTTACCCAATTCCTTCCTGCCACCTCTGGTGATGTAGTAACTTCCTCAATGTCTCTCCACAATATCTCAGCAACCTCTTCTCTGGTAATCTAAAATAGTGTTGGACCTACCAATTCTCCATGGGGTCTTTCTTCTTGTCTTTCGCCCTCTTCATCTCCATCTCGTTGTTCAAGCTCTACCTCTCGTTCTTGTACTACACCCTCTTCTAATTCTTCTTGTTGTTCAAAATCTTGTCTTCTTGCAACTTGGCGATCATTAATTCTTTGTATGGTATTGTCCAAAATCTAGATTATTAGCTCTCTCAATCTCTCATTGTTTACCCGCAAGATCTCATATTCTTCTTCCAACTGTTGCATTTGTTCTTGCATTCTTTGCTATATGAGATCCAACCCATCATCTGATGTATTGTCGTATGAGCAGATGATGAATATAACTTTGTTCCAGAGTGCTAACTACAGACGTGTTGGCCCCCTAAACCCTGTCATTCTATCTCATTGTTGGGAACCTCACTATTGTGCTTCAAACACCATGATGATGAACTCGCCCACTCAATTCCTATGTTAGGAACCTTCAGATAAAAATAAGCATGACCACAATAGCAATGAAGATATAATGGAAATGTGAAAATAAAATAACATAAGTGCTTAAGAAAATAACTGATTGGAAATACAACATATTTTTATTAATCAAGAGGAACAAAAATCGCAGGCCTCTTCGAGGGGGCAACCTCCTTGGAAGCAAAGCTCTGATACCATATGAGAAAGATATGATATACATTCTATTCCCTTGGATGCCCTTATATAGACTCTTATTTACCCTAACCCTAATGCTCAAGGATCAGTCCACATGCAAGAGGGGACCCAAGCTACTAACTCTTGCTTACAATAAAAGTAACAATTACATCATGACTAACTCATGATTACAATAAAAGGAACATTTACATCATAATGGGCCAATATGCACTAGGTGCCCAAGGTGCAATGTAAACCAACGCTAGACAATTACATAATGATGATTGTGTTAGGATAGGGTCCTAACATACCCTTCCCCTTCAAAACGCTTTGTCCTCAAAGCTTGAGGTGAGGAAATTGTTGTTGAAGTTGATGAAGCGGCTCTTAGGTGGTGTCTTCTAATTGCAATCCTTGCCACTATACTAAAACATCCATGAGTGTGTGGTTGCAAAGTGTGCATGTATGTCGGTCCAAAATATTCTCAAGTTCTAAGATGACTAAGCCTTATGCATCCAACTGGGGAAGGGTAGATTGAATCTTTACATGGTTTCAAGGACCTTCTTGAAAAAGGAGATATGGAAAACTAGATGTATTGTGGAGGAGGGCAGCAATTCTAGCTTGTAGGCCATAGGGCCAATCTACTAGAGTACTTTATATGGTCCATAGAATTTTGGTGTTTGCTTTTGATTACCACGGAGTTTCACTAATGATTGCTTGTAGGGATGCAAGAGTAGTAAAACCATGCCCTCAATGTTAAAACTGCATTCTAAATAGTGTTGATCAACTTGGCGTATATGGTTTTGTGCCATAGCCAAATTATCTTTGAGATGTTGGAGCAGTTGTGCATGCTCTCTGAGAGTGGAATCCATTGCTTGAACCTTGCAACTACCCCAAATGCATGACAAAAGTGATGGTGGAGGGTGTCCATAGATTGCTTCATATGGTGTCATCTTGGAGTGATAAGAAGTATTATACCACCATCCGATTAACAGAAGCCACTTTGATCCAATGAGTCGGTTGCTCAAAGGTAAAGCAATGGAGATAAGTTTCCAAGCATTTGTTAACAATTTCATTTTGCCCATCGTTTTAGGGATGTTACACCGAGCTCATCTAGAGTTGTGTGTCATGCAACTTGAATAGTTCCTACCAAAAATGACTAGTGAATGTGGGGTTACAATCAGAGACGATGGATTGGGGCATGCCATGAAGGCAAAAAATAGAATCAAGGAATATTTGGGAAACCATTGAGGCCTTGTAAGGGTGGGTTAGAGGATAAAAGTGAGCATACTTAGACGATCCAACACCACAAGAATGATTGTTTTGCCTCCTCACTTTGGGAGCCCTTAAATAAAACCCATAGAAATGTCCTTTCAAACGATGTTTGGAATACGAAGAGGTTGAAGTGTGCCTGGTATGTGAATAATTTTCCCCTTCATATGCTAACAAGTATCACATTCTGCAACAAAGGTCTTAATATCCTTTTTCATTCCTACCCAATAAAATGTGAGTTTAACCTGTTTGTATGTCATTAAGAAGCCAAAATGTCTTGCAATCAGGGAAGCATACATTTCCTATAGTATAGATTCGTAGAGTGTTGAATTTTCAAGGATAACAAGGCAGCCTCAATACCTTAGATGGTGCCCATCCCATGTATATCCTGTGCGAGAGTCAAGATCAGTTTGGAGTTGTTGAATTGAGGATTGCAAGATGGCATCATGGGTTACTTCATCTTGAAGTTGATGGGTCCATTGAGGAAGTGGAGTACAGATGGCACACAGCATAACGTGGTCCTCATATTGACAAGATAGTGCATCAACAATGATATTTTCCTTGCCCTTCTTATAAATGGTTTCATAGTCATACCCTAGTAGTTTGGTCACCCATTTTTGTTGTTCAGGTATGGAGACACACTGCTCAAGAAAATATTTAAGATTGTGGTGATTTGTTTTGATGGAAAAATATCACCCAATAAGATAAGGCCTGCAGTGGTTGACAACGTGTAAGATCACCATCATCTCCTTCTCATAGATTGATTTTCCTAGGAATTTGCTTAAAAGTGCTTTACTAGTGAAAGCCAATGGCTGCTCTTATTGTGTAAGTATTGCACCAATTTCACTTCTAGAAGCATCAATTTCAACCACAAAAGGCTTGGAGAAATTGGGCACTGCCAACACAAGCGTAGAGAGCATAGCTTGTTTAAGTTGCAAAAAGGCATGTTTGATGGGTTTTGACCATAGAAATGAGTTCTTTTGCAACATAACCATCAAGGGAGATGCAATATTTCCATAATCATGCAAAAATATTCGATAATAGCCAATGAGGCCTAGGAACCCTTGAAGACTTTTGAGAGTGTGTGGCTTGGGCCATTCTTGTATGACAGTAATATTTTTGGTATCCACCTTGACCCCTTCCCTTGAGACTAGGTGGTCGAAGTATTCCACATCCTGCATTCCAAAAGAATATTTGGACTATTTTCCACACAATTGATTATCAACCAAGAGTTGTAGGGTCTAATGCATATATTTTAAATGTTCCACCCATGTGTGGCTATAAATCAATATATCATCAAAGAAGACCAAAATAAATTTGCACAAAAAAGGCCAAAAGATTGCATTTATGAGGCTCTAAAAGGTGGAAGGTGCATTGGTAAGACCAAAAGACATGACAAGAAATTCATAATGGGCTTCATGAGTACAAAATATTATCTTTGGAATATCTTTTGTCTACAATCTGATCTGATGATATCTTGAATGCAGATCCAACTTTGAGAAGAAGCGAGCACCATGGAGTTCATCCAACAACTCATCAATGATGGGAATGGGAAATTTGTCCTTGAAGGTGATTTTGTTGAGTTCTCTAAAATCCACACATAACCACCAAGACCCATATTTCTTAGAGGAATATGGGCTGACACTTGGCCAAATAACCCCTGTTGCTAATAACTCCTACACCATCTTTTCAATCTCAGTCTTTTGCACATATGGGTACTGGTAGGGATGAATGTTGGGTGGTAAGCTTCGAGGAACAAGCTCGATGGCATGATCGTGGGCATGTCATGGTGGTAACCCATATGGTTCTACAAATACAAATGCATATTTTTCCACAATTCCCTATAATTTCGCTAACTGAATTGTATCAGTGAATGTTAGGGCCTGACATGCAAACAATTGGTCCACTACCCCTTGAGATGATTTCTTCAAAAGTTTTTCCATTTGATGGGAACTTATGAGTTGGGTAGGACCTGTAGGTATGCCATGGAGGGTGTATTGCTTCCCATGTCTAGTGAATTGCATTCATAGCTCAAAAAAGTAGCATACTATTAGACCTAGGGTACGAAGCCACTAAGTTCCCAACACAATGTCACAACCTCCCAAGGGAAGGATAAACTCTTCCACCCTAAGGTTGTAGTTGCCCATCATCACCTTTACATTTCTACATTTTCCTTTGCATGGTAGAGTACCACCATTGGCCACCATGACTTCAAATGAATTGCAAGAGTAGATATAACAATATGCTTCTTTGGCTACCCGAGGATCAATAAAATTGTGTATTACCCAAATCAATAATGATTATGAGTCTTTGGCCCTTGAAATGCCCTACCACTTTCATGGTCTAAGGAGTGCAAATCCCAACTAAGGCATGCACTAAGATTTCAGGTGGTTGGTCTTCTATTGGTTTAGATTCTTCAGGTTGCTCTTCTTCTCTATGGTCCTCCCCTTCATCATGTGGTTCCTTCACCCACTTCGAGTAAATACAGTTTTTGTTGTACACACTTGTGGATCATCACAATTATAACATAGTCCTTGTGGCATTCTCTTATTAGTATTAAGAGGTAAGGTATTTCATTCTTTGCCCTTGAAACTGCCCCCGTGGCTTCCTGATGCATTTATTGCTAGCATGTCGTATTTGGCATTTAGGTCTGTTAAACGACTCTCAAGGTCATCTACTTTATCCAATTTGTCTAGTTTGAATAATACCTAACAAAATTCTTGCTGCTAGATTTCCATTTGTCTCACATGTTCACCTAGTCGCTCTAGCTCTTGGGCAGCTTTAGTACCTCCAACTATTTTTAGGCACCTTAGGGTCTCCAAAAATGTTTATGGGAGTTATATATCAAAACAATCAGCTCAAAGAGAGGAGCGTAATGGACTATACCACAAAATGAAAAATTTTGGCCTTTTTGTATTTTTTTAATTACCGACAACTTTGCTTTTCTGACAATTGACTACTCTAACTGTCAGACAGGTTAATCTATGCACTATCAAACTCGCAAATGACACTAACTATTTTGACTACCAACTCTATATTCTTTGTACTGTCAACCGTATACTCCCTAAACTTCCACAATAGATATTTTGGGCACCATCAAACTATGACGGGAATAGTCTTCTCTATAGTATGCTCAAATATGGTTTTGGTTTTGACTAGAAAGGGATTGAAAATAAGTTGAATAAGGATATTCTAAGCTAAGGTATGTCTAGTTTTGTGGGCTCTATGATATACAATCTTCGGTCATGATTAGTGGTCGATCCAATATCTTAGAGCTCTAACTATGGAGGGTTCCACCATTACTATAGTTGCACTATCCATTTTTGAGTGTACCATAAGAGTAACTTCCTAGGGCTAACCACTTACTAGTGCACCACAAAACTCAAACAACCGATATCTTCTTATGGAGAAAGGCTTCTCCTATTCCTAGGGGTCTCCCTATACCCCCAAGGGTACGTGGGAGCTCCCAACCGTGTACGAGTGCTATCTAAGGCCTGGGTATTGGAGTCTAAGTACCCCTCACTTCACTAGACGCTCTATGGGCAATCTAGCGTAGCCAAAAATGACAACTCCTTGTTGAGGTGTGATTTTGTCCAATCACAAAGCCACCCGACAAACTCATAATTATGATTCTCTCTTGAAAAGAATATTATATATCTCCAAGGTTCTTATGTTATATCTAACATTTCATATGTATATACATCAATGAGTACTTGAATAACTCTTGGATTTGTGAACTACTGTTTACAAGGGGCCTGGAATTAGGTAAATGATTTCGGGTTTATCATGTATAACATGCTTTGATATCAATTCAACAAAATAAATTTTGTTTTATGATCTTAGGTTAAAGTATACGAAATTTTATTTCCTCTCTTCAATTTAATGTCTCAAAATGCTTTAAATGAAATTAGCATAAAAAGAATCTAGCATTTTATATTAAATTTCAATTTAACTTTAATAAAAATCAAAGTAAATGAAATTTTATAAACTTGATAAACCTTTGGAACATAATAAATTTATAATCAATTCACTTCCCAAATTGTTATTTGATAAAGAAATAATTTATTCAAACTCCCTTATGAAATTATAAATCAAACCCAGAAGAGGTGAATAAATGAAATAATGTCTTGCCCAATTTATAAGGTTCCAAAACCTTGTCAATGATAAAATATTAGGGCTTAATATGAAACTAATCTATAAACTTTGGATTTTATGATAAAATAAAGTTTATAAATTAGATTTGCTTATAATATTTATCTTTTGAAATATTTATGAAATTAATATTCAAAAGAGTAAATGTGATCTCTGGTTTGAAATTTGGATTTCTGAAATAGATAGAACTATATTATAAATCAAATCCAAATTGAATTTTAGAGATATCAATCCGAGTTCCTCAACCTTACGAAATTAAGGTGAAGAATAGAATATTCATTTATCTCTTCTTAAATTTATTAATTCGAATATTAATTAATGTAATATCCAAATTATAAATTTAATTATAACTTAGTCATATAATTTTACTTTATAAAATTATACTAAGTTATAATATATAGTTTTTAGAATGAAAATAAAATAATAAAAGATTTAAGCTTTAGAAATTAAACTAATGTCTCGGACAAATTCAACAGAACAAATTTCCATTTACAAAATTCTAAAACCAATCCAATGTTCACCAGTATTCACACAGTGAAATCAAATAAATTTATGCAATCTTCTAAGGTATACAAACTATTAAGAAATTGCAATAAGCACTTTATTAATTCCAAATATAGTCTGTGCACAAATCTGGATCCAAAATGCTTAAAACAATTTATAAAATCTTACAATAATTTCCGTTGTTCTGCAAATGGCCTTATCTATTTTCCTCTAATGAATGTGTAGCTTTGCTCCTTCCAATCATTTCTCTCCTTCTCTGTATAAAATGTTCGACCTTTTCCATGAATCTCAATGATTTATTTATAATTTGAAAAGTTTAGTTATTCAGTTTCATCACCGAGAACAGATTTTATAACGATCTTCTTCAAACCCTTGCCCTTGTATTACCTGCATAATGAAATAGTAATCATAATATCAAAACAAAACCAAACTTTACTTTCCCGTAACTTTGTTGTTAAATAAAAGAGCATTAGAAATATATTGATAATGCTAGTGCTTAAATAGCACTTAGGAATAACAACATTAGGATATTAGAAAATAATATCCAACAATAGCGCTAACAATATAACGCATACAAAGGTTGCCCCCCCTCAAAGGTAGCTAACCACTAACCTAGTCTAGGAAATCACGCTAACAACTAACAGGTTATTATTCACGTAACAATGTGAATAATCAACCATTAGTAATATATCATTTAACCATAGTGAAAGTAGTTAATGATATTTACAATGGTAATAAAATAATCTACCATAAGGTAGATACTAGAGGTAAAAAGTAATAGGCTACTTTTTACCATGTAGTAAATAAAATCTACCTATTGTAGGAAAAGGGTACATATCCAAATGATGGAATATTACTCTAACATCCCCCTTATTACATTATTTGGGTAATGTATATAACTATCCCAATACAGTGAAAAATATGTTGATCTGTTGGTTCTTGCTCTGTCACAATGCTCTGGATGCTCCTAAGCAAAAAGTGGGTCATTCCTCACTTTGTCTTCACACCAACGAATGTCCTTATAGTAATCTCATCATCCAACCGAATTGCATGGGTAACCAGCCGCTGCAATCGCTAGGTGTAGTAGAATAGATCACTTCATACAAGGTTCATTCAGTTTACAATATGAGTTTGCAAAAGATAAGGTAGCTAAGGTGTTGGTCGCTGCCGAAAATGCACCCTTATAAGTTCCCCCCTTCTTGTTGCAAAACATGTTGTAATTAATTTTTGAAAGAAGTATGACTAAGGTGTCGGTCGCTATCGAAAATGCACCCTTATAAGTCTTCTTCCCTTTTTACAAAAAATTGTGAAGAAAAAGAAATGAATATCCCCCTTAATTGCAAAAGATGTGCAACTCAAGATTTTTGTGAAGGATTTTCCAAATATTGCCTCCTACGCAATTTTACACCAGAAAATTCCCTCCTTTTAATACAAGTACTTCAAACATTGAGAATTTGCTATTTATGAAGCCTAAAAAAGAGGTACAAACACCCCTTTATTACAAGTACTTCAAACAAAAACTTATGCTATTTATGAAGCCTAAAAAAGAGAGCGAGAAAATGGTGCTTTGCTCAAGGTGACACATGTGTTTTCCCTCTACAATATTGTTTTAACAATGAGCACTCTGTGTGCTCTCTTTGAACTAGAATCAAAATCAGAATGAGACACTTCACTAGAAACATGGCTTTTGTGATGTGCCTTCACCATTTTAGTTTTGCTTGTTTTGAAACCAACACTGAATGGTGTCTTGGTTGTCATTTTTACAATTTTGTGCAAAACTATGCTTTCTAGGCAATTTTATCAAAAAATTCACCAAATCATCCTTCCTTATTGCAAGTACTTCAAGAATTCTTGCTATTATGAAGTCTAAAAGAAAAGATATGATGACTTCTACTTTTTTTTTATTGCCTTTACAATTTTTATCTCCCTCTTGTCAAAATCTGTGTTTGAAGGAAGAAAGGAATTATCCTCCCTTAGTACAAAATAATTGCTACTTTCAAGGTTCCTTTAAAAAACTTGTTCTTTCTTTCACTCTCAAGAGGTATTTAATGGCACCTGCCTAAAAACTCTCTTTGAAGAGAGATAATCAGTTGGAGGAAATTAAGCCAAACAAGTAAGAGATGAAAGATAACTCACTCAAAAAGATATTTAATGGCACTGCCTAAAACTCCCTTTGAAGAGGAATAATCAGTTTGAGGAGTTTAAGCCAAATAAAGAAGAGTGAAATTAGGGGTTTTGTTGATTTTAGGAGAGAATATCAAATGAATATTGACTTTAAATTTGTGCAATGGTTAACACAAATTTATTATTGAAAATTTTGGGTATGGAGTGTTCTTGAATTCTATGACTTATAATTGCAAAAGAAATAATGCAATAATCAAACAAGAATGCCCACAAAATTCTTATCACCTAGGTGTCGGATGCAACCGAAAATGCACCTAATTTGCCAATGAAGGTAT
This sequence comes from Wollemia nobilis, assembly GCA_028583015.1. Lineage (NCBI taxonomy): Eukaryota > Viridiplantae > Streptophyta > Pinopsida > Araucariales > Araucariaceae > Wollemia > Wollemia nobilis. The sequence goes on from JAQPPZ010016361.1 coordinate 4,474,736, forward strand.
CGAGTAAAATCGAAAATGCACCTTTTTAATTTTTGCAACAAAATATTAATGTGTGTTATGCAAAAAATTGATATTTTTATGTCTCCTACTTTGTTTTACAATTTTGCAAAAGAAGTACAATGTTGTCTTCCCCCTTCTATTTTGCAAAATGAACAATTTGAGCACTCCTTCCAAGACAAGTCAACACACGACCCGCGTTTGAAAGGCTTCCAAACCAGTCTACAAACGACTTGGTTTTGATGGACCCAAGGTTTCAAGTTCTTCTCAAGTTTGCAAAAAAATATGTGCAATTTTATGTCTTATATCCCCCTTTTGAGAAAACAAATGCACACTTACAATTTTGATGTTTTGCAATTTTGGAGTCTCCTTGTCTTTCAAATTTGCAAATAAAGAATCAAGTGTGGTTGATTTTATCCCCTTTCATGTTTGCAAATTTAACAAGTTTGGAGAAGAATCTAGGGTTTTATAATTTGCAACAAAAGTGTGCTCTTTCTATTTCTTATATCTCCAGTTTGTGAGAAAACACAAGCACCTTTGAATTTGAAAATTGCAAAAAAAAATTGCCCCCAAATTTCAATTTTAATGTATAAATCTAATTAATTCTAGCATAATTTAAATTAATAATAAAATTAATTTCATAAAAATCACTTAATATAACTTTTAAATGATTTTATATTAAAAAAATTAAATTATTAATAAAAATAAACTAAAAAAAAAAAAAAATTATTACCTTGTTCTTTTGCTACGGGCCTTTGTAAAAAAAAACAAAGGCGATGGGGCCCCGACGGGAGTCGAACTCCCGACCTCTCGTTGGGCAGCACCTTAGCATTGGTCCCATCTCCGGTCGGGCTAGCTAGCCTGACAAAGATGAGAGGGCACCACCTTCCCCTTGAAGGTTCGCCCGCCTCGCGATGTTTTTAAAAAAAATTGGGACTTTTGTCCCACATTGACGTCGCGGGGCATATTTTGCTCTTTAAAAGAGCAAATGCGCGTATAGCACTTATGACTGCCTACGGGCAGTCAGTCCCCTACGTGGCTGGTTTTGCTGCCAGCCACGTGGATTGTCAGCATCGCGACATGTGACTAGTCCGCCATGTGTTGCCTAGTGTCAGGTCCAGTGGCACATGGCGTGTCGCCACGTGTCATTTCTGTATTTATCCATGTCGTCAAGTCCATTCAGTCAGTTGTTTGATGCCATATATCACCTCGTAGGTCGGTCCAGTTGGACTTATTTGGTTTCTCCATGTGTTCGTCCAGATCACAACGCCAGCTCCGTCTAGTTTGCCATGTCGGATAGCTGACTGGCCACTCCTGCTTTGTCAGAGTGTGTCAGTCTTAGGGAGTTGTGTCGATCCAATCACCAAAGATTGAAGGGCACTCCTGCCCTCACAGATCTCGATGTCAAGCCCAGTCCTTGTGTCGGTTCCATGGGAGGGCGCTCTTGCCCTCCTTGGTGGGTCGATCGATCATCGGTTAGGGGTCGTCGGTCATCAGAGCCGGTCCCACAGCAGGGCGCTCCTACCGTCCTCAGTGGGCAGGTCGGTCGTCGGTTATGGGCTATCGGTCATCGAATTTAGTCCCACGGGAGGGCGCTCCTATGGTTATAAGGGTCGAAGACTGCTCTCTGGTCCCTGCCTGGTTAGAGGGATTTTTCCAGCACAGATTTTTGCACCCGATGGGCTGTCAGTCCCATGTCAGTGGTTGGCAGTGCCTGACGGGCTATCAGTCCCCTAATAGGTCTGATAGCCTCCTGCTGTCAGGCCTGCAAGCTATATGAAAGTGAAAAAAATTGGACTCCAATCGGTGTGGGCTACCTCAAATTTCATGAAGATCATGAAATTTCGTGTTGAGCCCTTATTTATGTGCAAATCATGTCGTAGAATTACGTGCAGGTTCCAATGGATTGCATCGGGATTCGTGTCTAGTAGTTCGAGATGCGTATCTTCTCCTTGAAATGTGGAACAAGAGAAACATGGAACGAGATGCTCGCGTTGTCCAGTTTTTCTCTTGCCTTGCCCAGCTTCCTCTTCCGTAGCTGTAGCTCTGATACCAATGTTGTTAAATAAAATAGCATTAGAAATATATTGATAACGCTAGTGCTTAAATAGCACTTAGGAATAACAACATTAGGATATTAGAAAATAATATCCAACAATAGCGCTAACAATATAACGCATACAAAGGTTGCCCCCCCTTAAAGGTAGCTAACCACTAACGTAGTCTAGGAAATCACGCTAACAACTAATAGGTTATTATTCACGTAACATTGTGAATAATCAACCGTTAGTAATATATCATTTAACCATAGTGGAAGTAGTTAATGATATTTACAATGGTAATAAACTAATCTACCATAAGGTATATACTAGAGGTAAAAAGTAAAAGGCTACTTTTTACCATGTAGTAAATAAAATCTACCTATTGTAGGGAAAGGGTAAATATCCAAATGATGGAATATTACTCTATCAAACTTTCCTTTTTTTCAAAAGTATTTCAAAGTTCTCATATTGCTAAATTAACCCGCTATTTTTTTGGTGAAATTGACATATGGAATCTTGCAAGTTTGATATCATTAGATAGAGAAAATCCATATCTTTTTACCAAGTTTTGAATGAGATCAAACGGAGTTCTCTGCCTCAAGATATGTTCATTTCAATTTTGCACTAATTTTAGGGTTAACCCTAAAATAAAATTTAATTATTTAAATGAAAATTAATCATTTAAACATTTGAAAATGATTTTAATAAAATTATTTCATTTAAACCTTTGAAAATGATTTTAATCAAATTATTTGATTTAAAATAATGCAATTATTTTGCAAATAATCAAAATATTTAGTTTTGAAGCATTGTAACTACATTCAAACCTTCAAAATGCAAATATATTAGCAATTCCAAAGTAAAAACAATTTTTCCAAGACCTTGATGCGAGCAAAATCAAATAAACAAAAATTTTCCGAAATCACAAAATTTAAGGTGGGTCCCTAATTTTGGGGTCATTGTGAAGGACGTCACAACACTCCTCCATGATGTTTTTAAAACCCCTTGCATAGGGTTTCTAACCTAATCCATTAAACACAAAAAAAATATGATTTTTTTGCTCGATATTTTTAATGAAAAACAAGCAAAATGAAAAATTTACAGAATAGAAAAATAGATGGAAGAATAAGAATTGTTGCTACTACTATGGAACACAACACTCAAAAGAGATATGATACCACTTTTTAGTGTTAGGTGTGAAGTCCGTATGGCCACTAGACGTCTGGTCTGGCAGACGTCTAGGCCAGACGTCTGGGCTAGGCTGGCAGACGTCTGGGCCATATGTTTGGTCTGGCAGACGTCTAGGCCAGACGTCTGGGCTGGCAGACGTCTAGGCCAGACGTCATGCCAAGAAGACGCCAAAGAAGCAGACGTCTAGGTAGACGTACGCGGAAGACGAAAAGTCTTGGGAGCGGAAGATGAAACGAACAGTCTTTGGAGGCTTGCGTTGGAAGATGAAACGAACAGTTTTGGAGTCTTCCTTCTGCTCTATAAAAGGGATGTGATCCCTTGCATAATGTAATAAGAGAGTTGTTGAAAACGTCCAAGGACGTGAATGTAATCTTTGCTGAAATTAATAAGAAGAGAAGTTGCCATTGCCCCGTGGTTTTTCCTGCACATTGCAGGTTTCCACGTAAAATCTCTGTGTCACTTGTGTTACTGTTTCCGTGTTCTATATTTTTGTTATTGTGCTTCCTCTTGCAGGTGTGGAATCTTGGAGTTTTTCCTAACATCTGGTATCAGAGCTAAGGTTTTGTGCGAGTGGGAGCTGCAACAATGACAAAAGGTGTAACCAAGTTCGAGATTGAGAAATTTGATGGCAGGAACTTCGCTCTATGGAAGATGAAGGTGGAGGATTTGTTGGTTCGGAATGACCAAGCGCAAGCCTTGAAAGGGGTCGCGAGTAAACCGAGCAGCATGAAAGATGAGGAGTGGGCAACGCTTGACAGGAAGGCGGTTTCTACAATCCGTCTCTGCCTAGCGGACTCCGTCTTGTTCAATGTAGTTGAAGAAAAGACCGCGGAAGCCCTTTGGCAAAAGCTTGAAAAGTTGTATGAAACAAAATCAGCAACTAACAAGGTTTTTCTGAAAAAGCAGCTTTATAGCTTGAGGATGAAGGAAAGTTCATCCGTGGTAGATCATTTGAATGAGTTTAATACTCTGATCAGTAAACTGGTTTCAGTTAATGTGAAGATGGACGATGAAGATAGAGCTATCACCCTACTTTGTTCCCTCCCGGACACTTGGGATCATATGGTGATGACCATCAGTAATTCATCATCAGGAACTCTCAATTTTGATGATGTGGTAGCCGCTTTGTTGGCAGAAGAGTTGAGGCGAAAAACGTCTCTGGAACCCTCAACCAATGAAGCCCTATCTGTGAGAGGTCGATCGTTCGAGGGGAGTAAACAAGGTAGAAAGCAGTCCAGATCTAAGTCTAAAGGACATAAGCAGAAAGGGAAGTGTTGGCATTGTGGGAAGCCAGGACACTCCAAGAAGGACTGTTGGCAATTAAAGAATGGTGAAAAGCAAAATCAGCCATCAGCTGAAGCCAGCAAGCAGATTCAGGAGAGACGGCAACATGTGAAGCCTTCTGTATCAATAATAGTAGATCAGTTTTATATACCTGGGTTTTGGACTCAGGTGCATCCTTCCACATGTCTCCCCACGGAGACTGGTTTGACAAATATCAGCCATACCGTGGTGGAAAGGTCTATTTGGGTGATGATCATCCTTTAGAAATTGTGGGAAGAGGGGATATAAGGATCAGGCTGGACGATGGTAGAGAAAGGATGCTATGTGATGTGCGACATGTGCCCGATTTGAGGAAGAATTTGCTATCAATCAAAATGATGGATAAGCTAGGGTATTCTGTCACCTTCTATAACAACTACTGCAAGATTACCAGAGGAGCTCTTGTAGTAGCAAAGGGAGAATCTTACGGGACCTTATACCGTTTATGCGGTGATACGGTGACAAACCATGCAGCAGCAACAACTTCTGTTCAGGATGCAGTAATGCTATGGCATCAACGCCTAGGCCATATGAGTGAAAAAGGCCTGAAAATTCTGCATGACAGAGGTATGCTTTCTGGGATTAAGTCTTGCAATTTAGACTTATGTGAGCACTGTATTTTTGGTAAACAGAAGAGGGTTCGGTTTACTGCAAGTCCTGGTAAGAGTTCTGATTTTCTGCAACTTATACATTCGGATATATTTGGACCAGTCCCCACTCAGTCCTTGAATGGCGCCATCTATTTTCTGACTTTTATAGATGATTATTCTAGGAGAGTGTGGGTGTATTTTCTGAAGAAGAAGTCGGAAGCTTTGCAGAAATTTAAAGAGTACAAAGCACGGGTAGAGAAGAGTTTGGGCAAGTCAATTTTGTGTCTCAGGTCAGATAATGGGGGTGAATATTGCTCCAAGGAATTTGATAAATTTTGTATGCAGGAAGGGATTAAGCACCAGAAGACTGTACCATACACTCCACAGCAAAATGGTGTGGCTGAGCGGATGAATCGCACAATCATGGAACGTGCAAGAAGCATGCTTAGCGCAGCCATGTTGGAGAAAAAGTTCTGGGCGGAGGCTGTTAATACAGCTGTTTATCTTATTAACAGGTCACCTACAACTGCATTGGATGGACAGATTCCGGAGGAGGTTTGGTGTTGTAAGCCAGTTGATTACTCTCATTTGCGCACTTTTGGTTGTGGCGCGTTTGCCCATGTACCCAAAGAAAAAAGGTCCAAGCTTGACCCGAAGTCAAGCAAATGTGTTTTTCTCGGCTATGGAGATATAGTGAAGGGGTATAGACTGTGGGATCCTACTGCCCACAAGGTAATTATTAGCCGGGATGTAATTGTTGATGAAAAATCCATGCAAAGGAAGGAGGTACAACAAAATCCTAATGTTGTACCTATTGAAGTAGAATTGAGTGAAGATGACTATGAAGATGAACATGCTGAAGTTTTTGATCAGCATGCAGAACAACAAGTAGAACAGGAAGTAGAGCAGCCACAACGGTCACAAGACCAAGAGCCATAACCGACAGATCATTGGGTTAGAAGATCTACACGTCCACAAAAGTGTCCGGAAAGGTATTCTCATGTGTATCAGTCCTCTTTTGCTTTGTTAACTGATGATGGTGAACCTAGTTCATTTCAGGAAGCTAGAGAGTCTGAGAATGCAGCAAAGTGGAGGAAATCCATGGAGGAGGAAATCGAGGCACTTCGAAAGAATAAAACTTGGGAACTTGTGGATCTCCCACCTGGAAGAAAGACCGTTGGAAACAAGTGGGTGTACAAAGTGAAGAAGAACAACAACGGGCTGTTGGAACGCTATAAAGCTCGCTTGGTGGCAAAGGGCTATGTGCAGAAGTCAAGTGTTGACTTTAATGAAATTTTCTCTCCAGTTGTGAAGATGACTACTATCAGAGTTCTACTTGCACTTGTAGCTGCACAGGATTTGGAACTGGAGCAGCTTGATGTAAAGACTGCTTTCTTGCATGGTGATCTCGAGGAAGAGATATATATGGATCAGCCTGAGGGCTATGAAGAAAGAGGCAAAGAGCATTTGGTTTGCAGACCGAAGAAATCATTGTACGGGTTGAAACAGGCGCCAAGGATGTGGTACAGGAAATTTGACACCTTCATGAAGAGCCAAGGTTTCAACAGGAGTGAAGCTGACCATTGTGCATACTACAAGAGGTTTGACGATGGCAGTTTTATTATTTTGTTGTTGTATGTTGATGATATGTTGGTTGCAGGCCCCAACATGAAGAAAATCATTGATCTTAAGGCTCAAGTGGCTAGGACATTTGAAATGAAGGATTTAGGAGCAGCAAACCAAATTTTAGGGATGAAGATACACAGGGACAGAAAAGGAAGAAAGATTCGGTTAAGTCAAAAGTCATATGTGGAAAAGATTCTGCAACGCTTCAATATGCAGAATGCTAAACCAGCTTAGTACCCCACTTCTTCCACACTTAAAGTTGTCTTCCAACCAGTGTCCTAGAACGGAAGCAGAGAAGACAAGCATGTCTCGTGTACCGTATTCATCGACAGTAGGAAGCCTCATGTATGCCATGGTGAGCACCGGACCGGATATTGCCCAAGCAAGTGGGAGTAGTCAGCCGGTACATGGCAAATCCTGGTAAGGAGCATTGGAATGCGGTGAAGTGGATATTCAGATATTTAAGAGCCACTTCAGATGTTGCCATTTACTTTGGATCGGCAGATTTGCAAGTTACAGGTTTTGTGGATTCTGATTATGGTGGAGATAGAGATGGGAGAAAATCCACTACAAGATATACCTTCACCCTTGCTGGAGGAGCGGTGAGTTGGGCTTCTAAGTTGCAGTCTGTTGTGGCCTTATCAACCACTGAAGCAGAATACATTGCAGCAACTCATGCCAACAAAGAGGCAATTTGGCTAGAGCGATTGTTGGGTGACTTCAAGGTAATGCAGGAGAAAATTACGTTGCATTGTGATAGCCAGAGTGCTATTCAATTAGTGAAGAATCCAACATTCCATGATCGCACGAAACACATTGATGTCAAGTACCACTTTATCAAAAATGTGGTGGAAGAAGGTAGGATCCTGTTGCAGAAAATCGACACTGAAGTGAATCCTGCAGATATGCTTACAAAGCCGGTCAAGGTAGAGAAGTTTGAATGGTGCAGAACTTCTCTGGGCTTGCTGAAAAAGTAACAAGGGCAGCATTGGGCAATTGGCACTGGATGAAAATATTTTGGCAGAAGAGTTCCTGAATACTGACTTCAAGTGGGAGAATGTTAGGTGTGAAGTCCGTATGGCCACTAGACGTCTGGGGTGCCAGACGTCTAGGCCAACGTCTGGCGCACGTCTAGGCCGGGACGTCCGGGGCGCGGCTGGCCTCCGGGCCGACGTTTGGTCTGGCAGACGTCTAGGCCAGACGTCTGGGCTGCCAGACGTCTGGTTGGCAGACGTCTAGGCCAGACGTCTGGGTTGGCAGACGTCTAGGCCAGACGTCATGCCAAGAAGACGCCAAAGAAGCAGACGTCTAGGTAGACGTACGCGGAAGACGAAAAGTCTTGGGAGCGGAAGATGAAACGAACAGTCTTTGGAGGCTTGCGTTGGAAGATGAAACGAACAGTTTTGGAGTCTTCCTTCTGCTCTATAAAAGGGATGTGATCCCTTGCATAATGTAACAAGAGAGTTGTTGAAAACGTCCAAGGACGTGAATGTAATCTTTGCTGAAATTAATAAGAAGAGAAGTTGCCATTGCCCCGTGGTTTTTCCCTGCACATTGCAGGTTTCCACGTAAAATCTCTGTGTCACTTGTGTTACTGTTTCCGTGTTCTATATTTTTGTTATTGTGCTTCCTCTTGCAGGTGTGGAATCTTGGAGTTTTTCCTAACAATTAGGAACCTTCATATAAAAATAAGCATGACCACAAAAGCAATGCAGGAATTAATGGAAATGCAAAAATTAAATAACAGAAGTGCCTAAGAAAATAACTGATTGGAAATACAACACACTTATATTAATCAAGAGGAATAGAAATTGATGGTCTCTTCGAGGGGGCAAACTCCTTTGAAGCAGAGCTCTAATACAATATATGAAATATATGAGATACATTTTATTCCCACCCTTATATATACTCTTATTTAACCTAACCCTAATGCTCAAGTGTCGGTCCACATGCAAGAGGGGACCCAAGCTATTAACTTCTACTTACAATAAAAGTAATGGTTACATCATAATGGGCCATATGCACTAGGCATACAAGGTGCAATGTACACCAACACTAGATTTGGTCCTAACATCTTGATTTGTCTTCCTCAACTCATGGTTGCTGCACTCAATTTTTGAAATCTTCCCTTGGGCTTCAACCAACTAAGCTTGCAATGCAACAATTTGTTGATCCTTTACCACTCCTTGCTATTTCAATCATTGTATATGCCCATGATACTCCTTTTGCAATGTTTCCATCTCCCTTTTACACAATTCCATCTACACTTTGGCCTATTCCTTCAACTATCATTTTTTTGTCTCCCTCATGTAGGCTACCTATTGCTCAACCATCATGCTTAAACTCTTTTCCATGTCATGAAAGTTTGCAGTCCCATGGTGAACCATTGAATCAAGACAAATAGTACAAATTGTTGTGTTTTCCATTTTTGGTGTTAATTTGTACTTGACCATTGGAGTAGGATATGTGTTGAACCTATCCTTTGAGAAATTAATTCAAGGATGTCGATACAACTCTTGCATACCCTTGTGGAGCTCCTTCACTCCAACCATGGTTTACATACTTCTTTTTCCTATCTCCCATGGTTGGGTCTCTAAAAACTAGGCTAGTTGTATCTGTTAGGTCCCTCCTAACATACCCTAATACTTATATTATTTATTAATTATATTTTAGGGTCACAACCCTTCACTCTTACAACTATTAGACTAGGTATTTAAATGCAATCCAAATATGATAATAAGGCATCATCGAACAAATATATTAATTAAGTCTATTGTGGGTTTTTCTACCTTACAATCAAAAAGCGATTCAATATAAAAATGATTCCTCCTTCCGCACTATTTAGTTTCATACCATCTGGATCAGAGCTAGATCAAGGAGCAAATTCACCATTAAAAATTTTTCCCACCGCACATTTCAGCCAGTCCACATTCGCGAGGACGCAAACAACATTCACGCTTCACGGATCCGTGTCATAATCCTCGCAGAAAATTAAACCTTCTCCTAAGGTACGAATTAAGTTGTCTTACACCCAAATTGCTCGACCTTTCGCGTGGTGACCGGTGGCTGTTTTGAAAAAGCTAAAATCTTCAACGCAACATCAAGGTTTTCGACGTCCGAAATGCAAAGGAAAAAATTATTTTTTTTTTAAGGACTAAAGTCCCACATTCGCGGTGCTACGTCTTTGTAGCGCTTTATAAGCGCCAAAAGGCACAAGGAAGAACGTGACTTCGGTCACGCCTCCCCCGTACCTCGCGTGAACCAACCGCTACCCAGTCCTTCCTCGAAATTTGCATCCCCCCGACTCCTCGTGTTCCCGGCTGCCACCCCTACGCCTCGGTCGCCTATTGCCGCCCTGCCGGTTTGCCTTCCTGCCTGCCACCCTGTTAGTCGGCCTTCCGCCTGCCACCCTACCGACCGCCGTGCGCTCTCGACCCTGACGCCTCTACAAGCTACCTGTTAAATAACAGAGAGCACCAAATTCAAAAAGTTGATAGGGCATTGCCCACCAAATTTTTTATTTTTTTTATTTTTATTTTTTTGCTCACCTGTACCAAGTCATATTGATCGTTACCTACACCAACCGCAATGGCTGAAGGACGACGATCACTGGATTCCATTCATGAGAAACACGAAAGGCTCGCTGAAGAAGTTCAATAGGAAAGAGAGGAGAATACCCGTAACACAAGAGAACTCTTCGAGAAAATATTTGCAATGGATGTTAAACTTGATGCCATCAGTCAAAATCAGGCAACACCACATGCAAATTCAACCAACAACGGGTCATCAAACCGAGCAATGTTAGGAGGTCCACAAACTTCCATTCTACCATGGACGACCAAATTAGACTTCCCAAAATTTGAAGGAGGAGACCCTACAAACTGGATCTACCGAGCAGAGCAATATTTCTCACTAAATCAAATTCTGGAAATGCAAAAAGTGCATATCGCCTCCTTCCACTTGGAAAACGATGCCATCCAATGGTACCAATGGTTCGAGAAAACTAACGGCACTCCGACGTGGTCAACCTTTACACAGAATCTATTAGTGTGATTCGGCCCTAGCAAGTTTCAAAGCTTTACAGGGGCCCTCACTAAATTATGCCAAACCACTTCGGTAAGCGAATACCAAGCAGAATTTGAAAGGCTAGCTAATCGAACATCCGGATTAGACGCTGCCTTCTTTCAAGAATGTTTTGTCAGTGGATTAAAAGAAGAAATTCGAATAGAGGTGCAAATGTATAACCCTACAAACATGTTAGAGACCATCGGCTTGGCGAAATTAGCGGAGGACAAAATCAAGGCACGAAATCGGTTCACAAAACCAACTTGGGGGAAACCATCAAACACTTATACCAACCCCAAACCAATGCAAAATGGACGAACCCAAAACTCCTACACAGCCCCCAAAATTAACCCCGCTCTACCAATTAAGCGTCTGAGTTTCGAGGAAATGAAGGAAAGACAAGCTAAGGGTCTTTGCTACCATTGCGATGAGAAATTTGACAGAAATCATAAATGTGCCTCACGAAAATTATATATTCTAGATGCCACGGAGGAAGGGAATTCTACTGAAGAGGAACCTGAACTCGAAGTAGAGGTATTATCCAACACACTTGAAAGTGACGAAGAAAATGCACCAAAGGTTTCCTTCAACGCCCTTGCCGGATTTTTTGCCCCTCAAACAATGCGAGTTAAAGGGTATTTTAAGAAACAAAACCTTACCGTGCTCCTAGATTCCGGTAGCACGCACAATTTTATCGATCCAAAGGTGGCTAAACAAGCAAATTGTTTTATATACCCTTGCAATAACTTCGAAGTGATGATTGGAAATGACGGAAAAATTGCATGCAAAGGAAAATGCAGAAATATAAAACTAACTATGGGGGTTTATAACATGAAAGGCGACATGTACGTCCTACCCCTAGGTGGGTGCGACATTGTACTAGGCGTACAATGGTTACGAACCTTGGGCGTAGTCCAATGGGAATTTGATGAACTATGGATGAAATTCACAAGCAAAGAACCAAACCTATATTATCCAAGGCCTGAAATCAGGACCTTCCCAAATCGTCAGCTCGCATAGAATGGAGAAAATTATCCGAAAAGGAAACAAAGGAATGGTCGCCCAATTATTTTCAATTCAACCTAGTCACAAAGAAGACGAGACACCAGAGTTACAAAATATTTTAGACCACCATAAGGCGGTATTCAATGAACCAAAAGGACTACCTCCACAACGAAGTCACGATCACACTATTCCACTATTTCTAGGGCATCAACCTCCTAATATTAGACCTTATCATTATCCATACCTCCAAAAGACCGAAATAGAGAAATTAGTACAAGAGCTTCTTAAGGCAGGAGTCATTAGACCTAGCAAAAGCCCTTACTCCTCTCCAATTATTTTAGTTAGAAAAAAGGATGGCTCGTGGCGTTTATGTGTCGATTTTCGAGCGCTTAATAAAATGACCATCAAAGATAAATTTCCTATTCCGGTCATAGACGAGCTATTAGATGAACTCCACGGGGCAGCTTATTTTTCCAAGTTAGACTTACGGTCAGGCTACCACCAAATACGAGTCAATGAAAAGGATATTCCTAAGATGGCCTTTCGCACTCACGAAGGGCACTACGAATTCTTGGTGATGCCATTTGGCCTGACCAACGCTCCTTCTACCTTTCAAAGTCTAATGAATAAGGTATTTCACCCTTTTCTTCGTAAATTTATATTAGTTTTCTTTGATGACATTTTGATTTATAGCAAAACATGGGAAGAACATTTGGACCATGTTAGACAAGCGTTCCAAATCTTGAAGGAAAATCAACTTTATGCAAAAATATCAAAGTGTTCCTTTGGAAAACAAGAAATTGAATACTTAGGGCATATTGTCTCAAAGGAAGGAGTTATGGTAGATCCTTCCAAAATCGAGGAGGTGAAAAATTGGCCTATTCCAAAAACCTTAAAAGCTCTACGTGGGTTTCTTGGACTAACGGGATATTATAGAAAATTTGTCCAAAATTATGGTAAAATCGCTGCTCCTCTAACAACATTACTTAAGAAAAATGCTTTCAAATGGTCGTCTAAAGCGGATGAGGCCTTTATCACCTTGAAAACCGCAATGTGTACCACCCCTGTTCTAGCCATGCCCAACTTTTCTAAACCGTTCGTCATTGAAAGTGACGCTTCAAGAATAGGAATGGGAGCCGTACTCATGCTGGATGAAAGGCCTCTAGCTTTTATAAGCAAAGCATTTTCTCCTAAGAATTTAGCTCGCTCTACGTATGAAAAAGAGATGTTGGCGATTGTCCATGCTATTCAACATTGGAGGCCTTACCTTATTGGCCAACATTTCATTATACGCACCGACCATCATAGCTTGAAGTATTTTTTGGAACAAAGGACTAATACCCCGGAACAACAAAAATGGGTTACTAAACTTCTTGGCTATGATTATGAAATTACATATAAAAAGGGAAAGGACAACATGGCAGCCGATGCACTTTCTAGAAAATTTGAAGATATGCCTCAAGTCCATGCTCTTTCCTCCCTTATTCCTAAATGGGTAGATGAGGTGCATGAAGAATGGATAAATGATCCTACTATCCACGCCTTAATTCAACAACTTCAACATAATCCTAGTAGCAAACCTCCATACACTTGGAAGGACAATATATTAAGATACAAAGGGAGGATGGTCCTCACCCCCAATTCAACTTATCATGAAAAACTTCTTCATGAGTTACATACCTCACCCACTGCAGGCCACTCAGGGTTCTTAAAAACCTATAAAAGAGCCACTACCTCCTTCTATTGGGTAGGAATGAAAAATTACATCAAAAACTTTGTAAAAGAATGTGAAGTTTGCCAAAGACAAAAGGGGGAGACCCTCGCTATTCCAGGATTACTTCAACCTCTTCCTATACCCACCAAAACATGGGCAGATATTTCTATGGACTTTATTGAAGGATTACCAAAATCAGGAGGAAAAACAACCATTTTCGTAGTCGTTGATCGTTTATCTAAATATGCCCATTTTTGTTCCGTGGCTCATCCTTATACCGCTAGCACTATAGCCCACCTCTTCCTAGATAACATCTTTAAATTACATGGTATGCCCTCCACAATTGTTAGTGACCGCGACCCAACTTTCACTAGCACCTTTTGGAAGGAATTGTTCAAATTACAAGGTACTCAACTTCGTATGAGCTCCGCTTACCATCCTCAAACCGATGGCCAAACAGAAGTTGTAAATAAATGCTTGGAAACATACCTTCGATGTTTTGTTTCCACTCAACCACTCCATTGGGTAAAGTGGCTTTCACTAGCGGAATGGTGGTATAACACTTCATACCATACGTCCATCAAAATGACTCCTTATGAAGCACTATATGGTCAAACACCACCATCCCTCACTTCCTATATTCCAGGGACTACAAAAGTCCATGCGGTGGAAACGAAACTTGCTAATAGAGATGACATACTACGGATCCTAAAAGAGAACCTACACACCGCCCAACATCGCATGAAGCAACAAGCCGATCAACATAGAAGCGAACGTAGTTTCCACGAGGGTGATATGGTTTTCTTACGTCTCCAACCTTACCGTCAATCCTCTCTTAAACAAAAAGGTTCTCAGAAGTTAGCACCCAAATTTTACGGGCCGTATAAAGTTCTCCAACGTATTGGGACCGTTGCTTACAAACTAGAGCTTCCTCCCTCTTCCAAACTTCACCCCGTATTTCATGTATCTTGCCTTAAGCTCGTAGTTGGAGCCCATATCACGACACAAACCACTCTCCCTGAACTCTCCGATGATGGAGTACTTCTAGTCGAGCCAGAAGCTATCTTGGATCGCCGCTCTCGTCACCTTCGTACTCGCGATATCACGGAAGTTTTAATCCATTGGAAAGGTCTACCTTTAGAAGACGCAACGTGGGAAAATTTTCAAGATATCCAGCAGCAATTTCCAAATTTCCAGCTTTGAGGACAAAGCTCCTTTAAGGGGGGTGGCATGTTAGGACCCTCCTAACATACCCTAATACTTATATTATTTATTAATTATATTTTAGGGTCACAACCCTTCACTCTTACAACTATTAGACTAGGTATTTAAATGCAATCCAAATATGATAATAAGGCATCATCGAACAAATATATTAATTAAGTCTATTGTGGGTTTTTCTACCTTACAATCAAAAAGCGATTCAATATAAAAATGATTCCTCCTTCCGCACTATTTAGTTTCATACTAGTATCATCCTTGTCTCATCTCAAGTCACCATCCCCACATCAAATCTTGTACCGGACATAGTAGCCTGCTCCATTTCCATCTAAACCAAAAGCTTAGATACTTCTCCTAAGCATGGTGTTTCCAAATTGAATCTTAATCCAAGCAAACCTGTCTCATGCCTATTAATCTTAGGAGTTGTGTTCATGGCCTCCAAGGCAGCATCAACTTCTACTATCTCCTATGCCACGTCATCAAGCGTTTCTTTGCATATTGATTATGTTGTCCTCCTTGTTAAACTATGGTTGAACTTGCTTGTGGTTGCACCTTCACACTCTCTTGTGCAACTTGTTTACTAGCTTCTCTATCAATTGGTTGTACCTCCCTTGTAGCCCTTTCCTTTTGTTGCTTCACCTGCTTTTTCTTCTGAGCAACCACTCTGACTTGCACAGTTTTTCCATCTTGCATAACTCTCCACATAACTTCCTATGCAGTCACTTATGCTGCTATAAAAATTTATTTCTTTAGTGCCTGTGGAGTTACCCTTGCAATTGTGGATTTTGCTTCTAGAACTGTAAAAGTCACCCTTTTTGTTGTGCATTGCCTCCTTGCACAAACTGCTATGGTACATGCCACTTTCCATCACTACTACCACTTCCTGAATGACTCTCATGTTGGGTGGATAAATCTCACAGATGAGTTTTACTAGTTGCTTTGGCAGTTGTGCCTTGGGATGATCCTCCACTACCTCACCATTACTCTTTACACTATCTGACTCATCTGCCAAAGCATTTGTATCATGTGCATCCTCCACCTCCTTTGAAGAGCCCATAGTCTCACCACTAGTGCCACAATTGCCATCTTCCTCTCCTTTTCCATAGTTCCAAGAGTACACACCCGCTACAATAGTGCAACAGTGGTCCATTAGAAAATGGATGGTTTCCCCTTGGGAATCACAAACAATGATCCAATGGCATGAAATGGTATTGAAAAGTTTTTGGTCACCTTGAATTTTATGAATTTGCTCCACTAGGTATGGTGCCCAGTCATACGTGGTATATTCCATGATTTCTTGCTTGTATGGAACAAGCCACATGGGCATGTCCAAGAATCATTGTTCACTAGATAGTTCATTGTTCATCAACATGCCCTATCCAATGAATCTACATAGACAACTTAAATCTCTTCTAGCCATGTTGAATCTCCTTCAAAATTTCTAGTTTCTTCTTCAAGATGACTAGGGTTTCCCCTTAGATGGCTTAGTCTTCCACATATTTCTTTCAAACAGTCACTCCTCACCCCAAGATGACTCACTCCCTCCTCCAATGGCTACTTCTCTTAGTGGGTGGTTGATTTTGTGACCTAAAGGTGTTTTCCAGCCAAACAACCCTCCTCTCCCACTAGACAACCTTTCTTTCTAGCTAGACATCCTTCATCTTCACTCTAACAATCAATGCTTTCTTGACAGCCCAAAACTCGTTCCAGATAGCCTAATTGATCCTTCAGATGATCGACTGCTTCCTCCTAATAATCTGACATGTAGACAACAGTTCGAAGAAGAAATAATATACCAATCTGCCTGATGGAATGTCTACTAAATAACTACAATTTTGACTATGTACAACAATTTTGATAATGTATTTTGATAAATGTAAGGATTTGCAATGTAAAATCAGTCGTCATAATGTTTTTACGGATTGATTAATAGAAATACACAAAAGGACAAGACTAGTCGTCAATTGTTAAGACGTCTGGATTAGTTAAGACGTTTGAATTATTTAAGACATCTAGGATTAGTTAGACGTCTAGAATGGTTGAGTTAGACGTCTAAGACTGGTTGTTATACTTTAAACAATAGTTGTTAAGTGTTAACATAGGGAAGTTGGGATGGTTGAGCCAGGTTGGTTGCAGTAACCACCTGGACTTGCCTATAAGTACCCTCCCTATTTATTTTTGTAAGATATCTATACTTATCTATAAATGCAGATCTCTTGTGTAGCAAGAGTTATTATGGAATGCATGTCATGTGTGATTGTATTGTGAGCATATTGTTGTGTTGCAGGTATTGATCAATGCTTGGTACGAGATAGAGTATCACAGGTTGTGTTGTACTTGTGTTGTCCAGTTGTAGGGAACAACGAAGAGTTAGTTGCAGGCTGAAGAATGAATGTGCGAACAGTTGACGTCTAGGCATACTCGTCTAAGCCTGACTGTTAGATGTTTAGGCCTATCTGTCTAGACTTATTGATGAACCCATCTTAGACGTCTACTATTTGCGATGTTTACACGTCTGCACTATCTGCCCTAAGTGTCTACTGCTTGAGATGTCTACCCGTCTGCACTGCCTAGACATCTACTATCCTAGATGTCTACACGCTTGTGATGCCTATACTAGTCGACTACACGTCTAGTCGACTACCCATCTAAACCGTATCATCTAGACGTTTGAAGTCTTACACGTCTAGAGTCATTACACATTTGCATTGTTACCCATTTAGCCTAGACGTCTACTGAAACTCACCCATCTAAGGTTAAGCAACATTCCAGGTTTTATAGCAAAGACAATCAATCCTTCCTAAATTCTTGTCATTCCCTTGTCCCAAGAAAGTACTCACCCCTGTCTACATTTGGCGTCATTGCCTAAATCAAACTTTGGGTCAAGAGGCATATGTGATAAGGCAAAGAGGTGAATGACAAATTCTAGGTCACAAGGTACAAGAGGAAGGAGCATGATACCACTGAGATGAAGTGCACGACTAGCGAACCAAAGGACACACAATCAAGATGAAGTTTCACAACCCGAAGTGGAAAGAGTGTGGAACCCCGCAGAAGATGAGAATCCAAGAGTAGAGACATTGTTGGTGAGAGAAGAAGGTGAAGAGCAAATAGTGAAGGAAGTGCCTATCACTAGGAACGAGGAGTGGACGGTAACACCTGAACTAGCGGAGAGGAGTTGGATGGTGGATACAGAAAGAAGGAGGTTTTGTATCGCAACAACCATGCGTAGGTTCATGGGGAGGAAGACCGAAACCACATCTTGTTTACTCATGGAGGAGGTCGCAAAGTGGAGGCTCACGAGAGCCAGGAAGAAGGCTATTTGATCCAAATTTTGCACCAACAATAGCAGAAAGGGAGTCACATAGAACTCCACCCCGATCACCACCAAGAAGTCTACCTAGTGGGATAGTCCCAATGGTGAATGTTGCTAACCAAGCGGGCAAACAGAAATACCCACCCTTCACCGGGGAAGGAAAAGATGACCTGACACGTCATATAGGAACTTGCATAACCATTTGAGGAGCAAATGGGGTAACGCAAGATACGAAGTGGTTGCAATTATTTTTGGCCACCTTGCAAGGAATGGCTATGGATTGGTATCTGAAACGACAGAATACGCAACCATTCACACAGTGGACCCCCCTAAAAGAAGCATTTATAGAAGAATTTCAACCATTGAGGGATGATATGGAGATTATTACTGAAATCTTCGCAACAAAGCAAAAACTAGACGAGGATGTCAAAATTTATAACAGGAGATTGAAACATTTGGTAGAAAAAATGGAGATACCACCTACCGATGGAATGGTAAAATGCTGGTTTTTGAATGGATTACTGCATAAATACCGAAAGAAAATGAAGGCAGTACCAACTTCCACGTATGCAGAAGCTCTTGAGAAAGCAAAGAACTTCGAAAGTGAAGCCAAGCAAACAGCAACAAGGATCGGAGGACAACCAAGGTGCGAGGATTCCAATAGTGATTATGAGGATAAAGTCCAAAGTGCAATACACTCCTTTCGAAAGGAATTTGATAAAATCATAAAAGAAGTCAAAGGAGAAGGGCGGAAAGATAGAAAAGATATTTGGTGTTTCGACTGTAAAACAAAAGGACATACAAATATCAATTGCCCAAAGAATGCGTATTGCAATATATGTGATATCGCCAAACACCCAGTAGCGGATTTCCCATTTAACTTGAAGGGAGCAAGGCACCAGACCTTGACAGTCCAACAAGAAGATCAACCAGATACTTCAAGGAATGGACAAGGTGCAACAAGCGACGGATACAAGAACAACCATTGAGGTGGAAGACAAGGAGGGCAGAGTCAATTGCAGTATGACTTTGAAGGGAGACCAATCATCCAGTGTCGAAATTGCCAAGAATGGGGCCACTTTGCAAAGAATTGCCCCAAGCCTCAGAATACAGGCAATACTGGTGGTAGCAATACTACCCAAATGTGTAGGTGGTGTGGACCAGGGAACCACAAGGAGGCCAATTGCCCAAATAAGGCAAGTTCGAGTGGCATGCAAAATGTCAGTTGGATTGACATAGGCAAAGTGAGTACAGTAGTAGAAAAGGAAGATGAAGTCCTAGCAGTAATAAAAGCACAAGCTAGGAAGATAGAACAATATCCAAATCCTGCAAAGGAGAAAGAGCGATGGCAGGAAGCTCAAGAATTGATAAGGACAAAACTAGATAAAGAAAAACAGAAAAGACTAGTTCTGGAGAAAGCTCTAAAGAATGTGGAGATCACAACTGATAAGCAGGCATCAGTAGAAGGCTTGGTGATGTAGGTACTAAATACGACGGTGGAAGTGAAAGTAGCAAGCCTATTCAATATAGTACCGGAATTATATGCTACGGTTGGGGAAGTAATGAAAACAAAGAGGAAAGCAAAAACCCGATGGGTAGCTAACATCAAGCAAGGTCAATTCATTGATCCAACGATACTTATGATCGAGGCAGGGAAGAAGCCAGCTTTGGTTCACATGGAGATATTAGATCATAAGTTGAATCAGGTAATCGTTGATGGAGGATCAAGCGTGAATGTGATGCCAGAAAGAACGTGGTGGAGTATTGGCCAACCCGCACTGAGATCTCCAAACTTCAAACTATATGGAGCTGATCAATACGACATCGAGGCAATAGGTGTATTAATGAGCCAAAAAGTACGTATAGCGGAACAAGATCTTTTATTGAATTTCGTTATAATTACTATGCAAAAACCAACATATGATGCATTGTTGGGACGTGGGTGGTTACGAATGGTGAAAATAAACCAAAATTGGGAGAAGGAACATCTGACCTTCAAGAAAGGCTAGCACAAGTACTTGATTAATCTAAAGAACCAGACAGTAAGCCAAGAAATTGCAACTTCGGATGACTCATGAAATTCTTCCTCAGATGTAGAATCAGGATATGAACCAGACGAGGATGGGGTGTTGCACTTGGAAAAATGCATGGAGGATGAGCATAACGAAGATAAAGGCTTACTCCACTAGCAGTTAGAAGACTAAAATATTTTCTCTCCAATGTTTTTGGATTAATGCAGGAGACAAAGTCCAAGAGGATGAGAAGAAGGAACCGGAAAAGAACGAAAGCAATAAGAAGCAGACAACAACAAAGAAGGATAAGGAACGAGAAAAATAGATATTTCCCAAAAAATTTGTAGAATATACGATGGGGGATGCAGTCATTGAGGACAAACTAGCTCACCCCATTGATGTTCTAAAGGCGGTGAACGAGCCTGAGTCCATTAAATACGAAGGACATAGAATGATTCAGGTGAACTTGGGAGAAGATGGCAAGGAAAAGATGATCAAGTGTGGAGATGACTGGGATCCAATACTAAAAGTAACAATATTCAAAATCTTTGTTGAATATAAGGATGTCTTTGCTTGGACATACAAGGACCTGAAGGGAGTTCCACCAGAACTCTGTGTACATAAGATTCCTCTGATTGAAGGTGCACAACTAGTGAGGAGGCGACCATACAAGATGAATCCCAAATACGCAACTTTGGTGAATGCTGAAATCGAGAAGATGCTAAATGCAGGCATCATCTTTAAAGTTACAAGTGAATGGGTGTCACCAATTGTGATTACCTTGAAGAGGGAGGCAAACAAAATTTGGATTTTTGTGGACTTCCAAAGCCTCAATGTCGTAGCTATAAAGGATCCCTTCCCAATCCCATTCACAGACTTCATCCTGGAAGAAGTAGCGGGCCACGAGATCTATTTGTTTTTGGATGGATTCTCAGGATACAACCAAATCAGTATTGCGGAGGAAGATAAGTTGAATACCACCTTTGTAGTAGAAAATGGGATATATGCTTATAACCACATGTCGTTTGGATTGTGCAATGCACCGACTACATTCCAACAAATCATCTTATACATATTCGACAAGATGTCCACAGGTAATTTCAAAGCCTTCCTAGATGATTGGTCACTATATGGCAGGACACAGGAACATTTGAAGGTGTTGGATGAATGCATGAGCTTGTGTAGGAAAGCTCAGATATCCCTAAACCCCCACAAATGTGTCTTGATGGTAACATATGGGAAGTTGCTAGGGCATATCGTATGCCAAGAGGATTTAAAGCCCGATCCAGACAAGATACAAGTCATACTGCTGATGGAAGAACCACACGACGTGAGTTCAGTGAAAACATTTTTAGGAACAGTGGGATACTATAGAAGGTTTATCCAAAATTATGCACAAACTTCTCATCCACTAGATGCTCTTACGCGCAAGGGTGTTCCTTTCGAGTGGGTAGAGGAGAACCAAGAAGCTTTTGAGAGCTTAAAAGTGCACTAGTTGAAGGCACCTATCCTAGTTTATCCAGATTGGGAGAAGGAATTCCATGTGCACGTAGATGCCTCAAACTTTGCCATTGGTTGTGCATTGGCTCAAAAAGGCCAATTTGGGTTGGATCAGCCCATATACTTTGCAAGTCGGTTATTATCTCGAGCTGAGAACTACAGTACAATAGAGCACGAAGCACTAGGGATGATGTACGTAGTACAAAAGTATCGATACTATTTATTGGCTAATCCTTTTGCTTTCGATGTAGATCATTAGGCGTTGTTGTACTTGATTAACAAACCAATGATCTATGGATGAGTGAGTAGATGGCTCATCACCCTGCAGGAGTTCATGTTTTGAGTGGTAGTAAGACTAGGGAAGAAGCACGTAATAGCAAACCAACTATCGAGGATTCACTCAAGAGAACCTGCAAGAGGAATACCAAATGAATTCCTCGACACAGTTATTGATGATAAGTGTGATACCCATATGGTATAAACATATAGGGGAATATTTATCGATAGGAGAGCTGCCAAAGGAGATGACAACGACTGAGCAACAGAAGGTGATTACGAAAGTGACACCCTTTACCTTGATTGCAGGTTTGCTATACAAGATGGGGGAGGACCACATTCTGCGAAGATGTATGATGGAAGATGAAGTGCAATAGACCCTGAAGGAGGCACACGAGGGATTGGTCGGAGGCCATATGGGACCAGATGCAACAACTAAAAAAGCGTTTTTGGAGGGTCTATGGTGGCCTCCCCTTTTATCACGATGCCAAGAACTATGTTAAGACATGTGATACGTGTCAAAGAATGGGGAAGTCGTTGAAACGGGACTTCATGCCATTGCATCCATCGCAACCTCAAGAACTCTTTGAGAGATGGGGTTTGGATTTTGTGGGTCCACTGTGAACCAGTCACAAGAGGAAGTGCATGTATATCATAGTCGCAATAGAGTACCTAACAAAATGGGTTGAAGCAAGGGCCTTACCAAATAATTCTGCAAGGGCACAACTCGCTTTTTGTATGAGCAGGTTATCACACGGTTCGACATACCTCTTCAATTGACAAGTGATAGGGGAAGATATTTCGTTAATGAAATCATCCAGAATTTGACAAAGGAATTCAGGATCTTCCATTCCTTGTCAAGTTTGTATTATCCCAAGGCAAATGGGTAGGTAGAGGCAACAAATAAGGTCCTGGTTTCCATTATGTATAAAAACTATGGGGTCGAAGGAGCGGACTAGGAGGAGCGCTTGCCAACAGTTCTGTGGGCATATAGGACCACCTTCAAACCAACCACAAACCACACACCCTTTCAATTAATGTATGGGTAGGAGGTGGTAGTACCTATGGAATTCTTGGTACCAAGTTTGAGGGTAGTCATCAAAACCTGCCTGAATGATGAAGATAGTATGGAGGAGAGACTCGCAACATTGATACAGCTAGGCGAGAGAAGGGTGATGGCACAGTGGGTAATGGAGATTGCTTAGCAACGATGAAAGTATTGGCATGACAAACATCTTCGAAAGATGAATTTGAAGGTTGGCGAATTAGTGCTTCAAGTACAATGGGAAAAGAGAGATTAAGCCAAGGAAGTTGAAAACCCTATGGCTTGGACCCTTCCAAGTGGAAGAGGTACTGGATAATGGAGTTGTCTGATTAAAGAAGTTGGATGGGACAAGTTGCCTCGACCCTATGAATGGTTCTAAGTTAAAGGTGTATAAGACACAGGCTCAGGTGAGCATGATTAATTTAGAAACCTCAGGTGACACTTCTGGAAAGGTCATAGATGAAGCACGACCAGGTATACGATCCTATGAACACGGGGAGTCGAGTAACGTCATTCGAGAGGATGAACCAACAAACTTGAACTAGCTATTTGGCGTAGAAGGTGAACTAGTAATCGAGCATAGGGAGTTAGAACCTCGAGAAGGAGAGCAGAGATGATTACAAGTCCATGTTCAATTTCCAAATAGCGAAGCAGAGGATCGACTCCAAACCCTCACGGATGTCGCTTTACAAGAACAAGTGCCAGAAGTGGAAGATGACGAAGGTCAAGGATCTCGAGTTCTATAATAGATGGCTTGGGAAATGCAAATATTGTAGGAGTATGAAACTCTAAGGTAGTATAATGTGTGATTGCAAGAACAAGTGATTCAAAAACTAGATGAAACCATGCAATGAATGTAGGAATGACAAGATGCATGAAGAGTTGAATGGGTTGAACGAGAGCAAGCAAAGTTAAGAGGAAGCATGGATGGTAATGAGGGAGCCTCTTCAAAAAGTAGCCTATTCTCCTTGGCTTCAAATACTTCAGCACCATTAGCAAGCAACTTGTGACACTCTAGGAGGCAGGGGAATAGAAGACTGCTAGAGCAAGGACTGGAGAGACAATGCGAAGAAATAAGCGATAATACTGAGCCCAATACCGAAGAGCCCTTGGGAAATAATGCATTTTCCTCGGACTCTGGTAACTCATCTCCAGTCACATTACGAATCCTCTTGAATACTGAAGATTCTTCCAGAACCGTCTCACCATCAATAAGACGTTCTCTGATACAACAAATATTGCTAGAGCAAGCAGGGACGAGGGAACCACATCAACATCTAGCTGCCAATAATGAATATCAAGTTAGTAGGGAATAAATTGCTGAAATACTATGGAGGGATATTTGAGAAATACCAACATGACCAATAAAGGGAAAGCGGTTGGTTGATTCAAGCAGTGATGAGAATCTGCCTCGGGATCCCAATATACCCCACCCAAATCCCCACTCGGATCGACGAAGATAACAGAACAAGATTTGAAGGCAACAAGCAGGAGTTCAGTTCCTCGAAATGACACAGGTAATCGAAGATGAGGAGAACAGAGGAATGTGTAATTCTTCATATGGTGAAGGTGCAACCCCTTGTTGGACAAGGATGCCATTCGAAGAAGCCATGCAACGATTGACTGAATGTTGAGAGGTGGCAGTATATCAGTTGGTCGCAATGGACTTACGATGCCATCGATGAGAAGTCAAGTGAATGCAACGAAGGGTTCAAAAAACTTCAAATTGGCCAATGAGCACTACAGGAGAAGGAAATGATTCAAGCACAGATTTGGCCTTCTCATATCAATACCAAGAGGCCTTAGCTCAATGTGCACCTTAGAGATGCTTTGAAGAAGTGAAGTGGCGATGATGATTAATAAGGGCAAATAGGAGGCTAAGAATCCCTCACCAATTGATACCTGGAAATCAAGCACATACGAAACCAAGTTCACAAGCGAAACTTATAAACCAAACCTGAAACAAAGGTAACATGGGGAATCCAAGAAGTTCATTAGGACTATTGGGTAACCCAAGCTTGCCTGACCAAGGGAGGAGTGTGGTTGGCCTCCATCCCAGTAGCCCAAGAGGAAGAAATTCCCCTCCTACTACCCCTAGGTCGACTAGTCCGTAGATTGGGCCGCAAGGACCATCTGTGGACATAGTCCAAGTCAACCCAACACTATATGTTCCTGAGGATAGACCCTTGGGTCTAACCTCAACGAGCTCGTAGGAACCAAAGACGTCATCAAGAATGACATAGGGACCAACCGAATCTCGGGCATCTAGGAGTGCGATAGCCCAACATTAGGGAGATTCGACCGACAAGGGGAAGAGGATGAGTCACGCAGGCTCAAGGAAGACTTGGGTCCCAAAGTAGGGATCTCAATCAAAATTAGATAGACCAAGGATGGGTAGTAGTCCATCGATAAATCGATAGACTTCAAGGCAGAGGCCAAGGGGTAGGAAGGATCTATCGAAATATTGGACAAAGGGGAAGTCATCATCCCAATAGTAGGATGACTAACCATCAGAAGCAAGAAGGGGTTGTGTTTCATTATCTTGACGACTGCATAATAATCCAAAAGGATGATGGAAGAACCGAGCAAATCCATCTCGAGGATGAGCCTCCTCGTTTGGACGATGATTCAACACGTCTAGACTCTGGCAGAACCTATCTGGACGATGAGTCAACATGTCTAGGCATTGGCAGAACCCATCTTGTAGCTAATACAACCCGTCTGGAAGACACCTGCACATGTCAAGCTGACGTCAGCAGAAGTAGACGTCAAGCTATAAATTACTAAAACGGGGAACGAAAGGCAAAAGTTGTCCTCGCAAAGATGAGAGGTCAAATTGGCTTATCATTAGACACGAAACTTGTTAGGAACCTACTATTGAAATAAAGCTCACACACAAAAAATACTGAAAGATAACTGAAATACATGCAATAACAAAATAATACTATGCAGAAAGTAATTTCCAAATTGAACAATCTCACAAAAGAACTCAGAATCGCAGGCCTCTTCGAGGGGGCAACCTCCTTCAATATTTCATTAACTTGCAAAATATCGATTCGTACATGGTTTCATAGATTTTTAAAGAAATACTTCATGCAAACCCTAACCCTATGCTCAAGAGTTGACTTACATGCAAAATGCCACTCGAGTTAGAATCTTATACCAAATATCGGTTACAATATTTATAACGATTACATCAAATGACCCCACTTGCCTAGGAGCATAACATGCCACGTACATTATAAAATAACATTATATATGAGATCCTCCACGTTGGAAGTGGGTTATTACATAATAATGAGAATTACAAAATAACGTTAGATGGGATCCTAACATGTCCTTCCCCTTAAAAAAGCTTTGTCCTCAAAGCTGAAGGTGAGGAAACTGGTGCCGAAGCTGATGGAGAGATTCCCATGTAGCATATTTTGGCTGGAGTCCATGCCACTGCACAAGAACTTCAGTAATGGTGTGATTGCGAAGAGTGCAAGTCCAACGATCCAATAGTTGTTCAGGTTCAAGCAAGATAGAACCTTCTTCATATAACTTTGGAAGTGCAGATTGAACCTGTACCTGATTTCCCACCACCTTTTTAAGAGCAGAAACATGAAAAACAGGATGGATCTTGGATGTAGGTGGAAGGGCCAATTTGTAGGTTGTGGCACCAATCCACTGTAACACCTGATAGGGTCCATAGTACTTTGTAGCAAGCTTCTAGAATCTACAAAGCTGGAGGGACAACTGTTTGTACGGTTGCAAGCGAAGGAAAACCATATCACCCACATCAAAACTGCGCTCAAAACGGTGTTGATCAGCCTGTTGACGCATCCAATTTTGGGCAGCCTCCAAATTCAGCTTCAGTTGACGGAGGATATCAACATGCTGACTGAGAGTAGTGTCAACTACATGGACCTTGTAGCTACCTAGAATGTAGGAGGAAGATGTCGATGGAGAGCGCCCATAAACTGCCTCAAAAGGGGTAACCTTGGTGGCTGTGTGATAGGAAGTTTTGTACCACCACTCAGCCAAAGGAAGCCATCTTGCCTAGTACATAGGATGATTGGAGAAAAAGCAATGAAGGTAGATTTTCAAATATTTATTGACAATCTTCGTCTGGCCATCCATTTGTGGATGATACATTGAACTCATCTTGAGATGAGTTCCCTGCAACTTAAACAATTCTTGCCAAGAAGTGACTGTGAAGGTTGGGTCATGATCGGACATGATGGAGGAGGGTAGACCATGGAGGCGAAAGATAGAATCAAGGAAAATTTGGGCAACAGTGGAGGCTGTCTAAGGATGGGAGAGGGGATATAAGTGAGCATACTTCGAAATACGATCCACTACCACAAAGATAATATATTTTCTGCCCGACTTAGATAAGCCTTCAATAAAATCCATAGAAATATCTGTCCAGACCTGGTCTAGAATGGGCAAGGGTTGAAGAGTGCCTGGAGAATGCACTGTTTCACCTTTCATCCATTGACAGGTATCACAAGCTACCACAAATTCATGAATATACTTTTTCATACCCTTTCAAAAAAAGTGTGTTTGAGTCGTTCATATGTTTTGATAAATCCTGAATGGCCAACAAATGGAGTAGCATGTAGTTCTATTATGATAAGTTCCCGTAGTGAGGACTTGTGGGGAACAAGGCATTGGTGGTAATGCAAATCCTGGTCATACCAAGTGTACCATGGACATGAAGTAGGCTCAGTGGTTAGGGAAGCAACCAAAGTTTGCAATTTAGAATCCTGAAGTACCTCCTGGCATAAAGAATCGATCTATTGGGGGATCGGCAAAGAAATGGAACACAACATACTAAGAGCTTCAAATTGGTGAGAGAGAGCATCGACCAGAACATTCTACATACCCTTCTTATAGGTGATATCATAATCATAGCCCATGAGTTTAGAGACCCATTTTTGTTGTTCAGGGGTGGCAACCTGTTGCTCTAAAAAGTATTTGAGACTCTAATGATTTGTTTTAATGGAGAAATGGCGCCCAATGAGATACGATCGCCAATGGGTTACGGTATGCAGAATTTCCATCATCTCCTTGGCATAAGTTGATTTTCCTAAATTATGGCTAGAGAGAGCTTTACTAGTGAAGGTCAAGGGTCGCCCTTCCTGCATCAACACTGCCCCAATACCATGACCTGAAGCATCACTTTCAATAACAAATGATTTGGAGAAATTCGGCATGGCTAAGATAGGTGTCATGGTCATGGCATGCTTCAATTCTTGGAAAGCCTGTTCAGCGGGTCTTGTCCAAGTAAAAGAGTCCCTCTTTAGCATGGAAGTGAGTGGAGCTGCAATTTTATCATAGTTATGAATAAATTTACGGTAATAACCTGTAAGCCCTAAAAATCCTTGAAGACCTTTGAGAGTGTGAGGTTTTGGCCATTCCTGAACAACTTGGATTTTATTGGGATCAACTTTAATGCCCTCCTTAGTGATAATGTGTCCCAAATATTCTCCTCTGTCAACCCAAAAGAACACTTGGAATTCTTAACATAGAGTTGATGTTGTGCCAATAGCTGGAGAGTCTGATTCACACGAGTAAGATGCTCTTCCCATGAGCGACTGATTATACACTAGAATATCATCAAAGAAGACTAGAATGAACTTTCGAAGGAATGGACAAAAAATGTTGTTCATGAGGCTCTAGAAGGTGGAAGGGGCATTAGTCAAGCCGAATGGCATTACCAAAAACTCATAGTGACCTTCATGAGTACAAAAGGCAATCTTGGGAATATCCTCCTCTTTGAGCTGGATTTGATGGTACCCCAAGTGAAGGTCAAGTTTGGAAAAATACATAGTCCCATGAAGTTCATCCAGTAATTCATCCACCACAGGAATAGGAAACTTATCCTTGATGGTGGGATTATTGAGCTCTCAATAATCGATACACAACCGCCAAGACCCATATTTCTTACGTACCAATAACATTGGAGAAGATTAAGGATTGTTGCTTGGCCGAATGACATCGGATTTTAATAATTCCTGTATTAAATTCTCAATTTCTGACTTAAGAGCATGAGGATACCTGTATGGTCTAATATTGGGTGGTGCATTACCAGGTAACAAGGGAATAGCATGGTCATGAGAGAGACAAGGTGGTAATTCTGTTGGCTCAGCAAAAACAGAGTTGTGCTTGGTCAAAATAAGTTACAAATATTCAGGAACAAAATCCTCCTCTGAAGAATGTGGTTGGATCGCAAAAATTTGAGCTAACACCCCAGGATGATTTTTTTAACTTCTCCATTCGGTTGGAACTGATAATCTGTGATGACCCTACTTTTAAGCCATGGAGAGTGTAGGACTGTCCATTCTATGAGAATTGCATCCAAAGCTCACCAAAGTGCCAAGATATGACTCCCAATGTGCCCAACCATTGAGATCCCAACACAATATCACATCCCCCTAATTGAAGTGCAAACATATCTTGTTTGAGCTCATAGTCCCCAATCTTGACCTTAACATTATGACATTTTCCCTTGCAAGTTAAAGTCCAACCATTTGCTACCATAACCTCAAAGGAATTACATGTGTGTACATAACAATTTGCCTGCTTGGCAATGTGAGGATCAATAAAATTGTGTGTACTACCAGAATCAATCGATATGGTAAGTCGCAGGCCTTTGAAATAACCCACAACTTTCATGGTTTGGGGTGTAGTAATTCCAGCAAGAGCATAAACAAAAAATTTAGCCTATGATTCATCTGGGTTTTCATCCTTTGGTTTCAATGGTTCTTCTGTTGATTCAGTGTCATCATCACTATGGTCGTTGATGTCAGGCTCATCAACATCAATGAGGAATAATTTCTTTTGGGTGCACCTATGCCCACGAGAAAATTTTTCATCACAATTGTAGCACAACCCTTGGGTGCATCGTGCATCCATTTTAGCAGTGTTCAAACGTTTGGGTGCAGCAATGGGTGCAACAGGTTTTTATTCGTGTTGATTCTAGAATCTAGGAGAAAAAGAGGGTTTAGCCTGTGGAAATTTAGAGAACCGCCCCTGAGCTGAAAATTTAGACTCGGCCAAATGAGCCAACTAGATAGCCTGCATTATGGATGGTGGTCTAAACATTGTGGCTCGGCTTGGAGATCTTCCTGCAAACCACTAACAAAATAACTCATAAGAACCCTTCATTCATTCTTGTAGTTTTGTTGGCCAATATCTCAAATTTTATTTGGTAATATCGAACTATTGAAGTTTGTTTCAGCTTTGTCAACTATCCTATAAAATCATCATACTCACTAGAGCCAAAGCGAGTGAGTAACTGGGACTCAAATTCTACCCAAGAAGGATCAAGGATAGTTTTCTACAACCATTGGTACCACTTTAAGGCTTCAGATTTCAAATTGAAAGAAGTCATTTGAACTCGGTGATAAATGGGGACATCATGGAGTCTAAAGAATTGAGAAACACGACATAACCATCCATCAACATCCTTTCTATTAAACTTAGGAAAGTCTAGTTTTGGCATATTGAAGAGAGTATCACGATCAAAGAGAAGGTGAGAGTCATATGTTCTCATTTCATGATGATACTCATACTTGCTTGGACCACCTTGTATTTTAAACTCAACATCTACTAGGTGTTCTTCTATGCGAATTCTAGAGGTATCTTGGGCAACTCTGAACGTTTGAAACTCTGTTGTCAAGTTTTCAATTGTTTTTTGCAAGCTAGTAACAACACTTACTAGGGTATCCAACATTGAAGCAATGTTTTGTTCTACCTCTTTTTGATGTCCACGAGTGCCTCTTGTCATTTGAGATAGCCTTGAACTTTTTTACTTAGTTACTAAAAATAGATGTGAGATTTCAGGAGTTACTATTTTTAGTAAGGGTCCCAAAATTTAATTTAGGAAACAAATTGCAACACTGATTTTAGGCTAGGGCCTGTTGGTCACAAATCTGCCATAAGGAAAGGATTTGTCGTAATTGCACCCTAGGACCCACAAACCAACATTGAAAGGCCGAAAGGAAGGAATGCCTTCCGTGCCAATCTCCGAAGAAGGCCGGCTTCCTTTGGGGTTTTGAGGTTCAAGATAAGAGTGCAGGGAAAGAGATAAAAAGTACAAAAAGAAATCCAAATTAGATTGGAGTTGGGTGGGGGGAACTAACAGTACGGCAACGCATCAATCACCACTACTAACACCAATATAACCATAACACACCACTATGGATGCTGTCACTCGCCAGTAGAACAGAGCCAGGTATATGTTTTGTGTTAAGAGCCAGAAGCACAGCTACAATGGTTCCCTAATAGACATTCCCTCCAAGGAACTAACAGTACGGCAACGCATCAATCACCACTACTAACAACACTATAACACAAAACATAACCAAAAAACTGCCACTAACGTTTGCCCTATATATTCTCTGATTTATGCGCCTTAGGCATACCTGACCACCAAATGCTGAAATGAATCAACAAGCCATGACATAGGAAAACGTAAGGCAAAAATGTCAAGGAGAGACAGCATACAGAATAAAAATAGTATAACAGCACCAAGTGTATGTATTATATTAAGCGCGGAAGCACAGCTACAATGGTTCCCTAATAGACATTCCCCTTCCACCACCTTACAATGAAAATGTGGTGGCTATTTATAGCCTGAGAACCCCCTTGATTACATTAATGGGCACAAATTCCCATCAAACATTAGGCGACAAAAGCAGCTGCGAAGCTGCGATGTTGACCTTTGTCGAGCAGGACTGTACTTGCAGCATGGTCTCCCTGAAGGCTGTACAGATACGTGGCAGCGCATTAGGTAAAACTTCTCATTGGCAGGAATGCAGGTAGCTAAAGTAGGTAGAACCTCAAATCAGCTTTTAAAGGCAGTAGCTGGCATAAGTAGTGCATCCCATGCTTGTCCTTGTGCTTAGCACGTCTTGGCTCGGATCCCAAAGTTGGATACTTGTTAGATGATGTTGCTTGACATGTGTCTGCCTTGAAAGGCAGTTTATCCAACTTCGCCCGAGATCAGAGTGCTGTCAGGTTGCGTAGGTAGAAAATAGCGCAGTTGGGAAGGCCTTCATGCCTTGGGTACTTTTATGAGTTTGTTCCCCTACTGTGCACCTATCAAAGGGTGCATTCCAACTTCGCTGTGAAGTCGGTTTGCGCACAGGTGAAAGTTGATTTCTGCTGTCGTACGAACTTTGCCCTGGAAAGGGGGTGCACTCTGACTTCACTGCGAAGTCAGGTTGTGCCCCAGCACTTAGTCATTTTTCCTGCCAGCCTGCTTACCAAGTGCGCCCAAAAAGCAGGGCGCAATCCGACTTCACTGCGAAGTCGGATTGCGCCATGAACACTTGTTCTTCTGGCTGATTCTATCACACTGCGCACTTTGCATTCCTACTGTGCTCCAACTGGAGGGCGCACTTCGACTTCACAGCAAATTCGGATTGCGCCCTGATACTTAGCCATTTTTTAGGGCAACTGCTGACATTTTGAGATTTGACTGAGGGGCTCAAGAGAAAGAGGGAAGAATGAGAATGTAGGGAAGAGAGAGAAAGGGGGAGAAGAGGAAGGGGAAAGAGAGGAAGAGGGAAAGGAGAGAGTAGCTCTCTTACAAAATTGAAAACATTACACCCCGTGCAAAATGTGACAACATTCTTGGTGGATCGCGGGGTGTCGAGCTCGCCTCGGTGCAAAAGAATCTATGCCTTCATCCATTGGGTGCAGAGAAAATTACTTCCCTTGCCTTCTATTGCTCTGGCCGTACTCCTTGTGGCAACTGTTCTTCAGATCCACTTTCGATAGCTGCCTCCTCAGATTTGCCTTCTGAATGCTCTCTAGCATCTGCTTCTACCTCGTAGATGTGCTTGTATGCGGCCTGGGCTTGGCCTCAGGCTTCTGCTTCGAAGGGTCGACGGTCAGCAACTTCTTCTAACGCTGTGTGGAATGCAGTGACCGCATGCAAGTCGATGGTGAGGTATCTCTTTCCCAACTCATAGAAGTAGGAGCTGATCTTGCAGCACTTGGACACCATCTTGGTGACCTGAATTTCTTGAATTAGCTTTGTCTAGCTATCGATTTTAGCTGTATCTGCCTCAAAGGACAGCCAATTATTTTTCACCTGCTCATGGGTGAGAAACTCACCATTCTCAACATAGCTCAGGCACCCTAGTTCATAGAGAGCATGAAGGGGAGCCATAAAAATGTCTCTTTCATGTTCAAATGCATCCAGCATTCGTCTGGCAACCCTCACCTCTTCTATTTTCTTAAAATATTTATGCAAGGTTACCCTTGCATCTGCCCATTCTATAGCGAATGAGGACATGGAGGAGAATTGGAGGCCATCACGCTTGCGTTCTTGAAGATTTATTGCCAGGTCTAGCCATTGCTTCGCTTGACATTCAACCTCCTCTACCACAGGCTTTCCCTAGGCATAAAATTCTTGGATCCTGGATGTGAAATCTAGGACCGACATGGCTTTATTCATGTAGGTCTTGCATCCCCACAGCAGATCAGCCCACATCTCCTTAAATTTGCTCTTTGAAAATACCATTGCTTGAGATGCTTTCTCTGCAGATTACGACTGCGCCTGTTTCAAAGACTCCTAGAGCTGAGAAATCTGCTCCAGGGCTGCCTGCTTTTCCATTACAGCCTCTTGCTGAGAAGCGGCCAGTTGGGCTTTTAATTCATCTATTTCTCGCTACGCCGATTCCAGCTGCTCAGTGGACCTAGAAAGGTCCTCTTCAAGCTGTCTTGTTTTGTCCTGCAACCGAAAAAGCTCTTCTTGTTCCTCCAAATTTTTGACAAGGAGATTATCCGCTTTACGAAGGATTCCATGAATCTCGTATTGCTGGTGGATATCATCAAAGATCTTCTCCTTTCTCTGAAGCTCATAGTCCACCCTGGTCATTTCCCGGAGAGGCTTCTTCACTTTTGGAGTTATCTTTTCTGTCGTGAGCACTCTCATCTCGAAGTCAAACTTGGTGCGCTTTACCAGGGCAACAATCTCCTCAGGTCTCCTTTGCTTCAAGTTTTGGAGAAAAGAGATAGGATATTCTATAGCTCTTGTTGCCAGGGGCAAATCATCCGTGTTCTGGAGATCGTCCACGAAGTCTGGTTCCCCCAGCCTAGGGTTCTGCTATGACATCTCTCCTACGAACATGGAAGTAGGAAAAACTGGGAGGACTTTGGAAGGAACGACCGCTTTTGAGGGCGATCGGGGAGCGTAGAGCGAAGAGGTTGATGCTGGAAGGGTTTCAAGCGGCTGAGGTGATGGATGCAACGGTGAACACATAGCTTTAGAACTAACCACAAGTGAAGGGTTTGGGGTTTGACTCAGGGATAGGGAGGCATTAGGGTCCTAAGCAAACTGGTCAAAAGAATGGTGGCCGCTAGAAGGATGTGGATATGGGGAGGAAGATGTGGCCATGGCTTGATCGGATTGAGCGGGAGATGGAATCGGGGTAGGGCCAAATGGGATTTGAGGGAGCGAGGTAGTGAACGTACCTGCAGGCTTCGCCTGAGTCGATGCTAGATGAATGTCTGCGGTTCTAGTTTCGACAACTGGCTCAGGACTATCTAGAGAAACAACCTCTAGAGCGGCTAGACACGGCTGCGGCTCTGTGACTAACTACTGCATTGTCAGGCTAGGTTGCCTGACCCTATCAACTCTCTTCCTCTTTTTCTCTTTTGGAGCAATGGCTAGTTTGGAAGAAGGAGATGTAGTAGGTACAACGGGCGCTGATGTTCCCACGGTAAACTTGTATCGAGGTTTGACTTGCAGAAGACCTATCACGGACGGTCCGCTCGCTGGAAACGCTAGTGTCTTTTGTGCCTGAGGTGCCACCTCGAACGTTGATTTGGCTGATCTTTGCACCTTTTCGAGCACCACCTTGGAAGCAACAGGCTGCATTGGGTCCACTTGGATATCTACCGGGCCCACACTAGCAGTTGTAAAAGTGTACAACTGCTGGGAGGAAGACCCCCCTTTATAACCCTCGAAGGGACCTTGGGGAACGTAATCTCGAAATGCGAAAGGCCGCCAGTTGCCAATGTGCTGGTCATATAGAGCTAAAAAATCATCATCAACAGCCAGATTCCTCTTGATGGATTTATCGTGCTGCGTGAGACACCTCATCTTCCAGCATTCAATAACTTTTTCTTTTGGCCAGTTAAGGCCTGCTAGCTTGGTGATGAGTTTCTTAAATCTCGGAGAAGTGAACTTGTGGTCCGGGTTTCGCTCGGGGTCATATGCTACCTCCTCATAGTAAAACTCCTACCATGGAGGCCATGCTTCCATCGAGTCAATCTCCCAGTCGAGGTCAACATGGACCACATCGCATCTATCTTCGATTATATCTACCCGAGGGCAGATATGCACAAACTTTCCCCTTATCCCATGTGGGTCGTATTTCCAGCGCTACGACAGCAGAATCAGGCCAATGTCAAAGAGCTCCTGCTTGAGATAGACATGCTATCCTAACTCTGATATTTCAACATTTGCCTAAGAAAGAGGATATTGAAAGAAATGGCCCTTTTTCTTTCCTTGGCCGAACTCCTCTTCAACGTAATCCATCTGCCGTGCAACCTCCATCCCAAACTGATGATTCATGCACCAGTAGGGCAGCAGATGAGGCTTGCCCTTGAATCTGCAGATTCTAACCATGATCCCCTGCGTCAATCTAAAAACGTCCTCGAGCTTGTGATTCAACAAATAATTTGTCATTTCCTGTGGGGGGTGAGGGATCTCACCATCATTGAAGACTAACAAGACCAAGCCCAAAAAGTTGAAGTTGAACTTGTAATAAGACCCTTTCCGGTATAGGTCATCCATCCATTCATAGATGGGCTGTGGCTCTCCCTTCTCATTTACCTTCTTTAGGTTAGGGATCGGCATACGAGAGTGCAAGTGATACAAACATAGCCAAGCCAAGAAGGAACTAAACTGAAATTCAGTTGACTGCTTTTTCTGTAGCTTTACCAGGCTGGAGTGAATGGTGTATGCAAGCCAGTCTGCCCAGTCAAAGAAGATCGGGCGCTTCCCACTTTTCTGTGCTGCTGGTTCATAAGATTCTCTGCATAGGAGACATTCTGCCAGCGCTAGCTGGTACGGCCGTACCAGCTCGTCAGAGTCACCACCGAGGACCCACGCCAGGATGGTGTATATGTATTTGCTCTGAAACCTCTCCAGGGGTATGGGGCCGGTTGGCCATTGTCCAGCTGCAAGCGGGGCGTTCAGCTCTGAGTTGAGGAAATACCTCATCTTTTTTGTATGCGTAAAGCGCCTCGCTTGCTCGCCAAGATTTATCCTTTTAACAATCACGTTGGAATCATATTGCAACCCCGGGGCGAAGGCCGACTGGATGGTCTCTTTGCGGAGTGCGAACAAGGGTTTCTCGCTGCAGTTGCAAATTTGTCGGGTAGCTGGCCTGTAATGTCTGACAATGATGTCGACCAGCTCTGGGCATTGGTGGACAAGAAGGCACAAGAACCGATGAAGGTTCGACTTGTAGGCAGCCCCAAAATGGTGAGAGGGTGAAACTTTATTAGCCCAATTCTCCACATTTATCCATAGTTTAGTAAGGCTCATAGAAAACGAGCCGTCCTTGTACCCGAACAGGTAATTAACCGATGGTGGTGGGGCTTGCCCATGCTGTAATTTCTTTGTCCAAGATTTTGAATTTTGATCCTGCGGCGTCTCACTCTTGAAAACACCTGACTGTGGGAAATCCCCACTTTCGCGCCCTTCGCTGGATTGAGCTTGCACTGGCAACTTTCCTTTGTCCATTTCTTCAAAACAACAATAAGTACGACCTCTAGACGTTTGCAGAAGATTTCACAGCCACAGGAATAATTTGCATGATTTGGCATGTTTGGGCGCACCATACCTCCTTTTCTAGGCAATTACTGCGTCATTAATGGTGCGAAAGGGGAAGTAGGTCGGCCGGTTGATGGCAGTGTTATGTTTTTCGATGGCCGTGCAAGGAATGTCCTTTGAAAAACACACCCTAGCTGCCGCACCTTGCTTTCTTAATTGCATTTTTGTTGAAAGCCGTGCAATGCTTGAAACTTCCTTTGGACTTCGTGCCTTTGTTAACGTCACCACCGCTACTTGGGCACACTCCTCAAGATAAAACTTTTTGGCCCCTAACCCAACTTTGCACAGCCGTTGCACGCCTTGGGCCCACACTTGGAGTATTAATTTTTTATTTATTTTTATAAACCATCCAAGCTGCGCCCAGGAAACAGGGCACAATCAAACTTCGCCCCAAAATTGGGCGTAGTCCGATTTCGCCCGCGCAGTCGGACTTCGCCCCAAAATTGGGCGTAGTCCGAACCGACACTTGCTTCTTTTCTTTGTTGCTTTCACTTCCCAGTTGCGCCCTTTGGATGGGCGTAGGTCGAACTTCGCCCGCAAACCGAGCGCAGTCCAAACTTACCTAGTCCCTTCTGTTGCTTTTGTTTTTTTTTGATGAACCACCCGAGCTGCACCGAGGAAACAGGGTGCATATCATACTTCACGCAAAACTTGGGCTCACCCAAACTTCGCACGTGAAGTCAAACTTTGCCTTGAAAGACAATGCAGTTCGAACAGTTAACTCCCTCTTGGTGCTACTTCTCCGACTGCGCCCTTTGGGTGGTGCACAGCCTGACTTCACTACGAAGTCAGGTTGCGCACCCAGACTTAGCAAATTTTCACTATTTTCTTGGGTAGTCTCCTTTCACGAACTTCGCTCCTTTTTAGGGGCAACCCCTGATTTCGTCGTGAAGTCGGATCTTTCTCCCTCTGTCCAACTTGGGCTCTTTTAAACTGGAAAAATTGAAAGCTGAAAACTGTACATACTAAAATTTTTAAAAAATGCATAAGGGAAATATGTTACAAGGAAGGGCCCATTGGGACACCTTCAACAATGGTAAATTTTCAAGTGGAACGCATTAACGGGAATAGGGAGGAGCTGACCCTCCATATCCCAAAGTATGTAAGTGTTGAGCTGGTTCACCCGGGCAATCTGATAGGGGCCCTCCCAGAGGGCATCAAATTTTCTGTGGTTGCCCGGCTTCGCCTTTAATGAATCCCACTTCAGCACCAGGTCCTTGATTTCAAAAAATCGAGCAGTGGTGCCTTTCACAAACCAGCCTTGAGTGGATTCAACATGCTTGGTGAAGGCCTGGTATGCTTTTTCCCTGTCTTCCTCCAACTGCAGGAGTTGGCACAGTTGTCATCCATCGGGTCTCCGTTGCTTCTCTCTTCGTCCAACATCCAGAGAGCGGGGATTTCAATGTGAGATGGCATGACAACCTCTTTGCCATAGACGAGTGCATAGGGGGATGTTTTAATGGACGTCTTGAATGAAACTCTGTCTGCTCATAGCGCCCGGTTCAGAAGCGAATGCCAAGTCCGCTTGTTATTTTCAATGGTCCTTCTGATGATCTTCAGGAGGTTCTTGTTAGTAGACTCAGCAAGGCCATTCCCCTGTGGGTAGTAGTTACAAGACATCTTGTGATAAATGCCAAGTTTGCCAATGTACTCCATGAGTATAGTGGCTGCAAACCCCAGACCATTGTCCGTTACAATCGACTCTGGAACCCCGAAGCGGGTAATCAGGCTTTCAAGGAATCTGATGACCGTTTCTTGGTCTGCATTTTTGATTGGGATTGCCTTTGCCCATCGTGTGAAGTAATCAGTGGCTATAAGAATAAACTTGTGTTCGACAGAGGAATTAGGCGAAATCACCCCAATGAAGTCTAGACCCCATTGCTGGAATGGAGTCTCGGCTTGAATCGGCTGAAGGGGCAGGGGTGCCTTTTTGTTTTTGCTAGGAAAACTCTGGCATTGATCACACTTGGAACAAACCACATAGGAATTTGTAAATAGAGTGGGCCAATAGTACCCAGATCTAATTATTTTCAAGGCCGTAGGCCTTGCAGAATGATGACCTCCAGGCATCCCGAAATGAAAATCTTCGAGGACCCTAGACTGGTCTGATTTCCTGACGCACCACAATAGGATGCCGTCAATATTTTTGAAGTAAAGCCCCTCGGGGCGAAGAGTGTACTTGAGTGCACCTAGCCGAAATATCCTTCATTGTGAGGCGTTCAGGTGATCTGGACATCTTTCGGTGTAGAAATATCTCACCAGTTCATCTGTCCAGTCACTCCCCTCCGATAAGGAGTTGGCCAAGTTGATGCTTGTTGTTGTGTCCTCCCATTTACAGGCGGAGATGCCGACTACAGCGCTTCGGGCCAGCTCTTGACACAAGGCTCGGCCTCTGATAAGCTTGGTGGGCCGCACTTCGATGTCAAAATCCTAGATTTTTGCAATCCATCCTGCTCTCTTGTGACCCGGTTCTCCTTGTATGATGAAGCTTCGAACGTCCGGGTGAATCACAAAGATAGTCGTTCGGCTCTGGGAGACAAAATATCTAAACTTTCGAAGGGATTTCATGACAGCGTGAACCTACCGCTCTATAAAGTTGTACTTTTCTTCATGAGGTTGAATCACTTGGCTCAGGAATGCTATGGGGCGCTCCTCACCATCGTCTCCCTTCTGAGTCAGAACTGCGGCGTAACTTTTCGGTTCTCCCATCGCATATAGGATGAAGTCCTTGGAGTAGTCTGAGTTTATTAACACCAGATCTTGTGCAATTCAAGCCTTGATTTCCTTGAAGGCTTGCTCTCTCTCATCAGTCCATTCGTAAGTTGTATCTTTTTTCAGCAGTTCGACCATAGGCTTGATCACTTGTGCAAAGTTCGGGATGAACTTCTGCATGAAGTTAATCTGGCCGAAGAAGGACTGCAGCCCTTTTTTATCAATTGGGGCTGGCAAGCGAAGGAGGGCTTCTACTCTGTCAGGGTCAATGGCGAGGCCTTTCTCTGAGATGACATGTCCCAACAGCTTACCTTCTTTTACTGCGAAGACGGACTTCTTCGGGTTTATGGAAATGCTGAACTCTCGACACTTCTCAAATATTTTCCACAGGTGGGAAACATGATCCCCTCTTTGGTGAGAGAAAAAAATCATGTCATCAAGGTAGATGAAAATGACCTTATTGAGCAGCTCTCGGAAGGCCAGGTCCATGGCCCTTTGGAATGTGGCACCAACGTTGGATAAGCCGAAAGGCATGCGCTGATAGGCGAACGTTCCCCATTTGGTGGTGAACGTCATATTGTGCTGGTCCTCATCCCTGACCCAAATCTGGTTGTAGAAGGAAAATCCATCTAGAAGTGAGAATATCTGGGCTCCAGCAACGATGTGTAGAATTTGATCAATTTGGCGAAGCAGATAATGGTCCTTGAGGGAGGCCTGATTCAGGTTTCTGAAATCGACACAGAGACGAATGTCGCCATTATTTTTCCTCACAGGCACCAAATTCGCAACCCAGGATGAATGCTTGATGGGGTAGATGATTTTGGCCTTGAGCATCTTCAGGAGCTCGACTCTCATCATGGCCTCAATTTTTGGATTTACGACCATCTGCTTCTGTCGGAACGGCTTGGTGCCATCCTCTAGCTCAATGGTATGCTGGATTGCATCTCTGTCATACCCCTTCAAGTCCTCGTAACACCATGCCACGATGTCGAGGAACTCTTGGCATAGTGATCTGATCTGCTCAAGTTCCTCCGAAGTGCAGTCTGTCCCGACCTTGATGGTTTTACCAGGTTCGAGTTCTAGGTCGACATACTACTTTGGGTCTACTTTGATCCTATGAGATATAGCTCTATCATTATGATCAAATAGAATCTCCAATGTAATTAGTCCTTTCAGGACATGATTATTTTTCAACTGTATCAACCCCTCATATTGCTCGTCATCAGGGTCTCTACTCTCGATTGAACATGCTTCATTTACCAAAAATGTGATGATCTCCTCGTCACAATCGAACACCTGCCAGTGGGTGTCCTTATCAGGCATAAAAGGCCTGTAAATAGTGCAAACCGGCTTTGGTTTCTGGACAACGTCGTCAGCAGGAATGTACCTAGCTCCAATAGATGCCAAAATATCAGCGTGTTTGTTTTTCTCACGTGATATCGCCTTGACATTCAACGAGTCAAATGACTCCATCAGGTCCCACACCCGGTTATGGTATGCCTTGAGATAGTGCTTTTTGGAGGCGCACTTGTTCGTAACCTAGTGACACACCAGCTCTGAATCTCCAAAGATCTGTAGGTGTTTAATCCCTAGCCTCTCCGCCTTTCGCAATCCCAAGAATAGGGCTTCGTACTCCGTCGAGTTGTTAGTGCAACTCCAGACCAACCTATAGGTATAGTCCTTCTGGATCTCGATTGGAGAAACCAGAAGCACCCTTACACCGGTGCCATTTTTGCATCATGCGTCGTCAAAGAAAATCTTCCACAGCTTCTTAGGTGCAGGTCCCACTTCCTTTTTAGCTGACTTATCAAGCCTCTTGGGCTGTACAATGGTGTAACAACCCTGCTCTATCTCAATTACGACATTGAAATCCTGCAAAGAGAACTCATCTTCAAGTTGTAGCACTTCGAGGGCTTGCTTCGTCAGCTCTATCGTCACCAGTTCTTCCTCTGATAGCTGGACCATGCAGTCCAACTCTTCTTCGGGTATCTTCTCTACTAGGAAAGTGGAAGGCTTCTCATTAAATATTCTCACTCTTCTTCCTTTGAATGGCACTTCCATGTGTGAGTAGTCTA
Source organism: Wollemia nobilis (assembly GCA_028583015.1). NCBI lineage: Eukaryota > Viridiplantae > Streptophyta > Pinopsida > Araucariales > Araucariaceae > Wollemia > Wollemia nobilis. Next base: position 4,516,292 of record JAQPPZ010016361.1, read on the forward strand.
GAGACAGTTACCCGCCTAGCTTTGCGGTGAACTCCCGAGAGAGACACATGCCAAAGTAGGGAGCCAGGTCAACAACCATGACCTCTTGGATGACCACGATGTCAAGAGCCTTATGTAGCCGAATAGGAATGTATTTTATGACACCAACTATCTTGATAGGGGTGCCGTCTAGTTGCAGCATGATGGGTAGTCGTTATACCATCATTAAATCTCAAAGATCTTATCAATCCGGGGTGGTGTCCAAGGCTGTCTACGATAGAAAGTTCAAGCAGGGTTGTAGTTCGATTCATTTGGAAGCAATAGGTCTTATTGGTGGAATTGATTGTGTGGGGGTTTTGTGTCACTTCTACCCCTAAATTGCATAAATTTAACTTTAATCTATTTGCAAGAATGAAAAAATAATTGTTGTCTACAGAAATAAAGTCCTAATTACAATTGCTAAATTGAGACTTAATTGATTTGCAGAAGGAAAATCCTAATTACAGTTGATAAATGAGAACCTATTTACTTTTTCAATGATGAGATAAAACAAGTAATCAACTTTTGTCAATACTCTGAAACAGAAGGTCGTCAATCTTCTGTGCAGTGTTTGACAACAAAAACAAGAATGCAGGAAATTATAGAAAACTTGTAAATTGCTGGAAATGTAAATTGCAGGGAATTGGAAAATTACTAAAAAATAAAGAAACTGATTATATCTATTTCTGATTACATCACAAATGTAAAATAGATGGATAAAAACTAAAACATAAATCAAATACCACAAAATGTTGAAATTGACAAGTTCCACTGCTTATTCTGCTACAGCAAAATCAAGACTGAAAACCTGTCTGTTAGTCCTTCTCCTAGATTTTAAAGTGGCCGACCTCTTTTTCCAAAAGAAGGTATAATTTCTTCTCTAAGTCTTACTCACACTCAGACATAACAAATTAAATGGAATGAAACTACACTTTTATTGCTTCAGAAACATAATTACAATTCTGCTGAAATGCATATAGATCCGCAATCTGCTACGTATCTGCAATCTATACTGAGTCTATTATCTCTAATATGTCTAATCTCTAATCTAATATTTCTAATATCTAATATATTCTTCCTAATATCTCAACCTTTATGGGAGCTATCTTTTATAGATGCCTAAAATCTAATTACAAACATAAAATATGTTGTCCTGATATCTTGCAGAATTTCCTAGGTTTATCCTAGAAGAAGATCAAACTTGATATTTTCCATAAATGATGGCTTTGGACGGCAAGTATGGCAAAATTATATGGGAGATATTTTCACTTAACTTTCTCAACCTTATTATCCCCTTTTCCACAGCCAAAAGTCAGTCAACAAGTCAAAAAGTACATTATGTTTTCATTCCGAAGATAAGTGGCTCATTTCGAAGATACTGCAATTCTCATTCCGAAGATCCGCTCATTTCGAAGATACTACAATTCTCATTTTGAATATCCGCTCATTCTAAAGATACTGCAATTCTCATTTTGAAGATCCGCTCATTTCGAAGATACTGTAATTCTCATTCCAAAGATCTGCTCATTCTGAAGACACTGTGTTTTCTCATTTCGAAGATATCTGTTCATTCCGAAGACACTATGTTCATTTCGAAGATCTTTAGAATGACCAACTATGTTGACTCCAAATGGTTTTGGCTGCATTTCTCAAGTTTATTAGACCTCAGGATCAGATTGCAATAGTCTTCATTCTTCCTTGGATGTGAATTCCATGCCTTGCCATTCATTGGTAGCTTGCTGGAATTTATATGGAAAAACCAATTTTCTGCTGCACAGTAATAAGTCTTTGTACTATTTGATAAATTTAGAGAAACTAATGCTTAATGATCATCAAAATAAGACTATTGAAATGTTGTTGTCAACCTAAGCATGAAAATATAACATAAAACTATACAAAAACTGTTAAAAATCAGAATATAATGTCCTTAACACTGCAATCATGCAAACAGTTAATACAAAGCATATTAAATCAACTTAACTAGCATATAAGATAATTCACAAGAGTTTTAGGTAGTTTTAGGCAGTTTTAACTATTTAAAACATGCTATAAATGAGGCTTATCCAGGCCTCATCATCCCCCCAACTTATATTAATGCATGCCCTCATGCATTGCAGTGGGTTATGGAGTCACAAATGTCCATACTCATATTCCATTGTTCATAGAACAATTTAATGCCTGTGTAATTTCTCATGAAGATTTCTGATTCATTATTCAAACTGATCATCTGGTTGGGAATCCTCTTCAAAATAGGAGGGAACCAGAGTAATGCTGATGTAGTTGATTGTTCATCAACTTGTGACAGCCTACTTTTTAGTTTCTCCACTTTCTGCTATAATTCTCTAATTTTCTTTTCATGTTTTTCAATAACATATTTTCTTTCCTCAATCCATATCATTTGTATTTTTATAACACTCTTGGATGCTCTCAGTTGTTTTGTGATGTCCACCTCCTCTTCTTCATTTGACTCAGAACCTAATACTGATAAATCAACTGCAGTTTGCTGCTCAACAATGATCTCATCCTCTACTTCATACCCCTACTCCTGTACAGGAGGTTCCATGAAATTATATATGCTTACATCAAAATTCTCAGTGGCTTGTTGCACTTCTATGACATCAAGGCTATCCTGTCTGGTCTTCTCTTCAATAATTTGCTCTTTTTGTTGGAGTCTTGCAGACCTCCTAGTCCTTAATGTAGATTTTCTCTTCTTGCCCTGTTTTCTTGTGGTAACAGGGGCTGTAGGGATAGCTTCAAGCTCTTCACTGTGAAATTCACTCCTATATTCTGACAGATAAATAACATCTTTATAAAAATGAACCCTCTTCTATTTTATTTTTTTGCTGTCAGTTTCAAACCCTCTTTTCTTAGTCTGTGAGTTTGATGGTTCTGTTGCTGTTGTTGGGTGCATTTTTTTTTTTTTTTGGCAATAGCCTCTACAATAGTTCCTATTTATTCTTCTGCAACAACCTCTGCAGCAGCTATTTCTTCTTCTACAACAGCCTCTGCAGCAGCTGTTTCTTCTTCTGCAACAACATCTATAGCATCTGTTAGGTTACTGATTTCTGGTTGCTATAGGGTTTTCTCTTGTTCTTCTTCAGAAAGAATAATTTTTTTTTTCTAGTAATCATTAGCAAATATGTCTTCCAAAAGAAAATATGGCACACTTCCTTATTCTGTGCTCTGAACACCTAGCCATCAATCATTGGACATCCTTGCCATCAAATTTTCTTTACTATTTTTAGCTTGTCCATTCTGCATGTAAATTTTCCCACATGAGTGGTTATTATCAATGAATGGTGGTGGCATGTTTGTTAAATCTTCATTCCGAAGATTATGTTTCATTCTGAAGACTAAGATGGGCATTTAATTTGAAGATAACCTCATTCCGAAGATAAACCTTCAGTCTGAAGACACACCTTCATTTTGAAGACAAACCTTCATTCTGAAGACACACCTTCATTTCGAAGACAAACCTTCATTCCGAAGACACAAGCCTTCATTTTGAAGACATAGCAGAAACCAACATTTTTCTCTTTCTCCAAGCATTTTTTGTTTATGCCAACTCTTATGAACACTTTTATACTAATTGTTAATTGTCATATACTATATATCAAATATTTACAATGAGAAAAGTGCAAGAAACATATATACCTGGTTAAAACAAGTTAATGCAAGTTTTGAAAGATGATTGCTTCTATTGATATTCTGTTGAGGCTTCCTGCAACACTTCAAAAACAAGTGCAGTTGGTGAATTTGTACAATGGTGAATAAAAAATTTCAAGGTTATGCATGCCAGAAAATTGGTTTTCATTCATACCAACTCAGTAGCGCCTTAGAAAAATATTTTCACTACTGAGCTATTCATTTTTTTTTTTTTTAACCTTTCCTTTTCTCTTTTTTTTTTTCTTTGTCTTTTTTATTCTAATTGTGCTCGTGAAGGAATTCATGACTTCCCTGAAATCATGCCCATGAAGGAATTCACAGCCTGAATTTATTCATCTTTTTGTTTTCTATTTTTTTCTAATTTTTTTTCTTTTTATTTTTAATATTCAAAGATATGATTATTTGGAATCTTCATCAGAAGAAGAAGCCTCTTCTGTCAAATGTAACTGTGTGAGATACCGAGCAAATTCCACTTTTGTTAGTGGTTTATGGTACAACTGTAAAATATGTCCATTCACCACTAATATCCTCCTTACATCATCAACTAAAGAAAGTTGAAAAACTTCATTCTCAAACTCCCCTGGATCATCCTTGCTGCTCTTAAAGTGATCATCATGCCACATTTTCCATTTTTGTTGAGTGAACTCTATTTGGTGAAGTGCTTCCAACCAAAGTTCATCAAATGCATTCAACTACAAAATTTGTTTTTTTTGTACCTGCAACAACTCAATGCCAACTGCTAAAGATGCATAAAATGTTAGTAAAGCATTAGGATGTTGCACCAATATATCAAACAAATTTGCTCCCTGGTTTTTAGTCAACCAACTATTGTTGTTCAAAGTTTGTTTTGGCTGTGTTTCATTTTGAAGATCCGCTCATTCCGAAGATACTGCAATTCTCATTTCGAAGATCTGCTCATTCCGAAGACACTGTGTTTTCTCATTTCGAAGATATCTGTTCATTTCGAAGACACTATGTTCATTTCGAAGATCTTTAGAATGACCAACTATGTTGACTCCAAATGGTTTTGGCTGCATTTCTCAAGTTTATTAGACCTCAGGATCAGATTGCAATAGTCTTCATTCTTCCTTGGATGTGAATTCCATGCCTTGCCATTCATTGGTAGCTTGCTGGAATTTATATGGAAAAACCAATTTTCTGTTGCACAGTAATAAGTCTTTGTACTATTTGATAAATTTAGAGAAACTAATGCTTAATGATCATCAAAATAAGACTATTGAAATGTTGTTGTCAACCTAAGCATGGAAATATAACATAAAACTATACAAAAACTGTTAAAAATCAGAATATAATGTCCTTAACACTGCAATCATGCAAACAGTTAATACAAAGCATATTAAATCAACTTAACTAGCATATAAGATAATTCACAAGAGTTTTAGGTAGTTTTAGGCAGTTTTAACTATTTAAAACATGCTATAAATGAGGCTTATCCAGGCCTCATCATCCCCCCAAATTATATTAATGCATGCCCTCATGCATTGCAGTGGGCTATGGAGTCACAAATTTCCATACTCATGTTCCATTGTTCATAGAACAATTTAATGCCTGTGTAATTTCTCATGAAGATTTCTGATTCATTATTCAAACTGATCATCTGGTTGGGAATCCTCTTCAAGATAGGAGGGAACCAGAGTAATGCTGATGTAGTTGATTGTTCATCAACTTGTGACAGCCTGCTTTGTAGTTTCTCCACTTTCTGCTATAATTCTCTAATTTTATTTTCATGTTTTTCAATAACATATTTTCTTTCCTCAATCCATATCATTTGTATTTTTATAACACTCTTGGATGCTCTCAGTTGTTTTGTGATGTCCACCTCCTCTTCTTCATTTGACTCAGAACCTAATACTGATAAATCAACTGCAGTTCTTTGCTCAACAATGATCTCATCCTCTACTTCATACCCCTACTCCTGTACAGGAGGTTCCATGAAATTATATATGCTTACATCCAAATTCTCAGTGGCTTGTTGCACTTCTATGACATCAAGGCTATCCTGTCTGGTCTTCTCTTCAATAATTTGCTCTTTTTGTTGGAGTCTTGCAGACCTCCTAGTCCTTAATGTATATTTTCTCTTCTTGCCCTGTTTTCTTGTGGTAATAGGGGTTGTAGGGATAGCTTCAAGCTCTTCACTGTGAAATTCACTCTTATATTCTGACAGATAAATAACATCTTTATAAAAATGAACCCTCTTCTATTTTATTTTTTTGTTGTCAGTTTCAAACCCTCTTTTCTCAGTCTGTGAGTTTGATGGTTCTGTTGCTGCTGCTGGGTGTGTTTTTTTTTTTTTTTTGCAATAGCCTCTGTAATAGTTCCTATTTATTCTTATGCAACAACCTCTGCAACAACTATTTCTTCTTCACGCAATGACCTCTCGTAGCATTGTTTCTTCTTCTCGCAACAACATCTATAGCATCCGTTAGGTTACTCGATTTCCGGTTGCTATAGGGTTTGCTCTTGTTCTTCTTCGGAAAGAATAATTTTTTTTTCTAGTAATCATTAGCAAATATGTCTTCGAAAAGAAAATATGGCACACTTCCTTATTCTCGTGCTCCGAACACCTGGCCATCAATCATTGGACATCCTTGCCATCAAATTTTTTTTACTATTTTTAGCTTGTCCATTCTGCATGCAAATTTTCCCACATGAGTGGTTATTATCAATGAATGGTGGTGGCATCTTTGTTAAATCTTCATTCCGAAGATTATGTTTCATTCTGAAGAATAAGATGGGCATTTAATTTGAAGATAACCTCATTCCGAAGATAAACCTTCAGTATGAAGACACACCTTCATTCTGAAGACAAACTTTCATTCTGAAGACACACCTTCATTTCGAAGACAAACCTTCATTCTGAAGACACAACTTCATTTTGAAGACATAGCAGAAACCAACATTTTTCTCTTTCTCCAAGCATGTTTTGTTTATGCCAACTCTTATGAACACTTTTATACTAATTGTTAATTGTCATATACTATATATCAAATATTTACAATGAGAAAAGTGCAAGAAACATATATACCTGGTTAAAACAAGTTAATGCAAGTTTTGAAAGATGATTGCTTCTATTGATATTCTATTGAGGCTTCCTGCAACACTTCAAAAACAAGTGCAGTTGGTGAATTTGTACAATGGTGAATAAAAAATTTCAAGGTTATGCATGCCAGAAAATTTGTTTTCATGCATACCAACTCAGTAGCGCCTTAGAAAAAGGTTTTCACTACTGAGCTATTCATTTTTTTTTTTTTTAACCTTTCCTTTTCTCTTTTTTTTTTTCTTTGTCTTTTTTATTCTAATTGTGCCCGTGAAGGAATTCATGACTTCCCTGAAATCATGCCCATGAAGGAATTCATAGCCAGAATTTATTCATCTTTTTGTTTTCTATTTTTTTCTAATTTTTTTTCTTTTTATTTTTAAGATTCAAAGATATGATTATTTGGAATCTTCATCAGAAGAAGAAGCCTCTTCATCAAATGTAACTGTGTGAGATACCGAGAAAATTCCACTTTTGTTAGTGGTTTATGGTACAACTGTAAAAGATGTCCATTCACCACTAATATCCTCCTTACATCATCAACTAAAGAAAGTTGAAAAACTTCATTCTCATACTCCCCTGGATCATCCTTGCTGCTCTTAAAGTGATCATCATGCCACATTTTCCATTTTTGTTGAGTGAACTCTATTTGGTGAAGTGCTTCCAACCAAAGTTCATCAAATGCATTCAACTGCAAAATTTGTTTTTTTTGTACCAGCAACAATTCAATGCCAATCGCTAAAGATGCATAAAATGTTAGTAAAGCATTAGGATGTTGCACCAATATATCAAAAAAATTTGCTCCCTGGTTTTTAGTCAACCAACTATTGTTGTTCAAAGTTTGTTTTGGCTGTGTTTCATTTTGAAGATCCGCTCATTCTGAAGATACTGCAATTCTCATTCCGAAGATCTGCTCATTCCGAAGACACTGTGTTTTCTCATTTCGAAGATATCTGTTCATTCCGAAGACACTATGTTCATTTCGAAGATCTTTAGAATGACCAACTATGTTGACTCCAAATGGTTTTGGCTGCATTTCTCAAGTTTATTAGACCTCAGGATCATATTGCAATAGTCTTCATTCTTCTTTGGATGTGAATTCTATGCCTTGCCATTCATTGGTAGCTTGCTGGAATTTATATGGAAAAACCAATTTTCTGCTGCACAGTAATAAGTCTTTGTACTATTTGCTAAATTTAGAGAAACTAATGCTTAATGATCATCAAAATAAGACTATTGAAATGTTGTTGTCAACCTAAGCATGAAAATATAACATAAAACTATACAAAAACTGTTAAAAATCAGAATATAATGTCCTTAACACTGCAATCATGCAAATAGTTAATACAGAGCATATTAAATCAACTTAACTAGCATATAAGATAATTCACAAGAGTTTTAGGCAGTTTTAACTATTTAAAACATGCTATAAATGAGGCTTATCTAGGCCTCATCATCCCCCCAACTTATATTAATGCATGCCCTCATGCATTGCAGTGGGCTATGGAGTCACAAATGTCCATACTCATGTTCCATTGTTCATAGAACAATTTAATGCCTGTGTAATTTCTCATGAAGATTTCTGATTCATTATTCAAACTGATCATCTGGTTGGGAATCCTCTTCAAAATAGGAGGGAACCAGAGTAATGCTGATGTAGTTGATTGTTCATCAACTTGTGACAGCCTGCTTTTTAGTTTCTCCACTTTCTGCTATAATTCTCTAATTTTATTTTCATGTTTTTCAATAACATATTTTCTTTCCTCAATCCATATCATTTGTATTTTTATAACACTCTTGGATGCTCTCAGTTGTTTTGTGATGTCCACCTCCTCTTCTTCATTTGACTCAGAACCTAATACTGATAAATCAACTGCAGTTTTCTGCTCAATAATGATCTCATCCTCTACTTCATACCCCTACTCCTGTACGGGAGGTTCCATGAAATTATATATGCTTACATCCAAATTCTCAGTGGCTTGTTGCACTTCTATGACATCAAGGCTATCCTGTCTGGTCTTCTCTTCAATAATTTACTCTTTTTGTTGGAGTCTTGCAGACCTCCTAGTCCTTAATGTATATTTTCTCTTCTTGCATTGTTTTCTTGTGGTAACAGGGGCTGTAGGGATAGCTTCAAGCTCTTAACTATGAACTTCACTCTTATATTCTGACAGATAAATAACATCTTTATAAAAATGAACCCTCTTCTATTTTATTTTTTCTTGTCAGTTTCAAACCCTCTTTTCTTAGTCTGTGAGTTTGATGGTTCTGTTGCTGTTGCTGGGTGCATTTTTTTTTTTTTTTTGCAATAGCCTCTGCAATAGTTCCTATTTATTCTTCTGCAACAACCTCTGCAGCAGCTATTTCTTCTTCTACAACAGCCTCTGCAGCAGCTGTTTCTTCTTCTGCAACAACATCTATAGCATCTATTAGGTTACTGATTTCTGGTTGCTATAGGGTTTGCTCTTGTTCTTCTTCAGAAAGAATAATTTTTTTTTCTAGTAATCATTAGCAAATATGTCTTCGAAAAGAAAATATGGCACACTTCCTTATTCTCGTGCTCCGAACACCTGGCCATCAATCATTGGACATCCTTGCCATCAAATTTTCTTTACTATTTTTAGCTTGTCCATTCTGCATGCAAATTTTCCCACATGAGTGGTTATTATCAATGAATGGTGGTGGCATATTTGTTAAATCTTCATTCCGAAGATTATGTTTCATTCTGAAGACTAATATGGGCATTTAATTTGAAGATAACCTCATTCCGAAGATAAACCTTCAGTCTGAAGACACACCTTCATTCTGAAGACAAACCTTCATTCTGAAGACACACCTTCATTTTGAAGACAAACCTTCATTCTGAAGACACAGCTTCATTTTGAAGACATAGCAGAAACCAACATTTTTCTCTTTCTCCAAGCATGTTTTGTTTATGCCAACTCTTATGAACACTTTTATACTAATTGTTAATTGTCATATACTATATATCAAATATTTACAATGAGAAAAGTGCAAGAAACATATATACCGGTTAAAACAAGTTAATGCAAGTTTTGAAAGATGATTGCTTCTATTGATATTCTGTTGAGGCTTCCTGAAACACTTCAAAAACAAGTGCAGTTGGTGAATTTGTACAATGGTGAATAAAAAATTTCAAGGTTATGCATGCCAGAAAATTGGTTTTCATGCATACCAACTCAGTAGCGCCTTAGAAAAAGGTTTTCACTACTGAGCTATTCATTTTTTTTTTTTTTAACCTTTTCTTTTCTCTTTTTTTTTTCTTTGTCTTTTTGATTCTAATTGTGCCCGTGAAGGAATTCATGACTTCCCTGAAATCATGCCCATGAAGGAATTCACGACTCGAATTTATTCATCTTTTTGTTTTCTATTTTTTTCTAATTTTTTTTTTCTTTTTATTTTTAAGATTCAAAGATATGATTATTTGGAATCTTCATCGAAGAAGAAGCCTCTTCTGTCAAATGTAACTGTGTGAGATACCGAGCAAATTCCACTTTTGTTAGTGGTTTATGGTACAACTGTAAAATATGTCCATTCACCACTAATATCCTCCTTACATCATCAACTAAAGAAAGTTGAAAAACTTCATTCTCAAACTCCCCTGGATCATCCTTGCTGCTCTTAATGTGATCATCATGCCACATTTTCCATTTTTGTTGAGTGAACTCTATTTGGTGAAGTGCTTCCAACCAAAGTTCATCAAATGCATTCAACTGCAAAATTTGTTTTTTTCAGTACCGCAACAACTCAATGCCAACTGCTAAAGATGCATAAAATGTTAGTAAAGCATTAGGATGTTGCACCAATATATCAAACAAATTTGCTCCCTGGTTTTTAGTCAACCAACTATTGTTGTTCAAAGTTTGTTTTGGCTGTGTTTCATTTTGAAGATCTGCTCATTCTAAAGATACTGCAATTCTCATTTCGAAGATCTGCTCATTCCGAAGACACTGTGTTTTCTCATTTCGAAGATATCTGTTCATTTCGAAGACACTATGTTCATTTCGAAGATCTTTAGAATGACCAACTATGTTGACTCCAAATGGTTTTGGCTGCATTTCTCAAGTGTATTAGACCTCAGGATCAAATTGCAATAGTCTTCATTCTTCCTTGGATGTGAATTCCATGCCTTGCCATTCATTGGTAGCTTGCTGGAATTTATATGGAAAAACCAATTTTCTGCTGCACAGTAATAATTCTTTGTACTATTTGCTAAATTTAGAGAAACTAATGCTTAATGATCATCAAAATAAGACTATTGAAATGCTATTGTCAACCTAAGCATGAAAATATAACATAAAACTATACAAAAACTGTTAAAAATCAGAATATAATGTCCTTAACACTGCAATCATGCAAACAGTTAATACATAGCATATTAAATCAACTTAACTAGCATATAATATAATTCACAAGAGTTTTAGGCAGTTTTAACTATTTAAAACATGCTATAAATGAGGCTTATCCAGGCCTCATCATTCCCCCAAAATTATATTAATGCATGCCCTCATGCATTGCAGTGGGCTATGGAGTCACAAATTTCCATACTCATGTTCCATTGCTCATAGAACAATTTAATGCCTGTGTAATTTCTCATGAAGATTTTTGATTCATTATTCAAACTGATCATCTGGTTGGGAATCCTCTTCAAGACAGGAGGGAACCAGAGTAATGCTGATGTAGTTGATTGTTCATCAACTTGTGACAACCGCTTTTTAGTTTCTCCACTTTCTCGCTATAATTCTCTAATTTTCTTTTCATGTTTTTCAATAACATATTTTCTTTCCTCAATCCATATCATTTGTATTTTTATAACACTCTTGGATGCTCTCAGTTGTTTTGTGATGTCCACCTCCTCTTCTTCATTTGACTCAGAACCTAATACTGATAAATCAACTGCAGTTTGCTGCTCAACAATGATCTCATCCTCTACTTCATACCCCTACTCCTGTACAGGAGGTTCCATGAAATTATATATGCTTACATCCAAATTCTCAGTCACTTGTTGCACTTCTATGACATCAAGGCTATCCTGTCTGGTCTTCTCTTCAATAATTTACTCTTTTTGTTGGAGTCTTGCAGACCTCCTAGTCCTTAATGTATATTTTCTCTTCTTGCCCTGTTTTCTTGTGGTAACAGGGGCTGTAGGGATAGCTTCAAGCTCTTCACTGTGAACTTCACTCTTATATTCCGACGGATAAATAACATCTTTATAAAAATGAACCCTCTTCTATTTTATTTTTTTTTGTCGATTTCAAACCCTCTTTTCTTAGTCTGTGAGTTTGATGGTTCTTGTTGCTCGTGTGGGTGCATTTTTTTTGCAATAGCCTCGCAATAGTTCCTATTTATTCTTCTCGCAACAACCTCTACAGGCAGCTATTTCTTCTTCTACAACAACCTCTGCAGCAGCTGTTTCTTCTTCTGCAACAACATCTATAGCATCTGTTAGGTTACTGATTTCTGGTTGCTATAGGGTTTGCTCTTGTTCTTCTTCAGAAAGAATAATTTTTTTTTTCTAGTAATCATTAGCAAATATGTCTTCGAAAAGAAAATATGGCACACTTCCTTATTCTGTGCTCTGAACACCTGGCCATCAATCATTGGACATCCTTGCCATCAAATTTTCTTTACTATTTTTAGCTTGTCCATTCTGCATGCAAATTTTCCCACATGAGTGGTTATTATCAATGAATGGTGGTGGCATGTTTGTTAAATATTCATTCCGAAGATTATGTTTCATTCTGAAGACTAAGATGGGCATTTAATTTGAAGATAACCTCATTCCGAAGATAAACCTTCAGTCTGAAGACACACCTTCATTCTGAAGACAAACCTTCATTCCGAAGACACACCTTCATTTCGAAGACAAACCTTCATTCCGAAGACACGACTTCATTTTGAAGACATAGCAGAAACCAACATTTTTCTCTTTCTCCAAGCATGTTTTGTTTATGCCAACTCTTATGAACACTTTTATACTAATTGTTAATTTTCATATACTATATATCAAATATTTACAATGAGAAAAGTGCAAGAAACATATATACCTGGTTAAAACAAGTTAATGCAAGTTTTGAAAGATGATTGCTTCTATTGATATTCTGTTGAGGCTTCCTGCAACACTTCAAAAACAAGTGCAGTTGGTGAATTTGTACAATTGTGAATAAAAAATTTCAAGGTTATGCATGCCAGAAAATTGGTTTTCATGCATACCAACTCAGTAGTGCCTTAGAAAAAGGTTTTCACTACTGAGCTATTCATTTTTTTTTTTTTTTAACCTTTCCTTTTCTCTTTTTTTTTTTCTTTGTCTTTTTTATTCTAATTGTGCCCGTGAAGGAATTCATGACTTCCCTGAAATCATGCCCATGAAGGAATTCACAGCCTGAATTTATTCATCTTTTTGTTTTCTATTTTTTTCTAATTTTTTTTCTTTTTATTTTTAAGATTCAAAGATATGATTATTTGGAATCTTCATCAGAAGAAGAAGCCTCTTCTACAAATGTAACTGTGTGAGATACCGAGCAAATTCCACTTTTGTTAGTGGTTTATGGTACAACTGTAAAAGATGTCCATTCACCACTAATATCCTCCTTACATCATCAACTAAAGAAAGTTGAAAAACTTCATTCTCAAACTCCCCTGGATCATCCTTGTTGCTCTTAATGTGATCATCATGCCACATTTTCCATTTTTGTTGAGTGAACTCTATTTGGTGAAGTGCTTCCAACCAAAGTTCATCAAATGCATTCAACCGCAAAATTTGTTTTTTTTGTACCTGCAACAACTCAATGCCAACTGCTAAAGATGCATAAAATGTTAGTAAAGCATTAGGATGTTGCACCAATATATCAAACAAATTTGCTCCCTGGTTTTTAGTCAACCAACTATTGTTGTTCAAAGTTTTTTTTGGCTGTGTTTCAGTTTGTTTTGTACTAGGATTATTTGAATTGGTTCTTAGAGAAACATTTTTATTTACACCAATGGAGGCCAAAACTATAGTATTCTTTTCATTTTCCTTATGTGTTCTAAGAAACTGTGGGCTTTCTGTACAATCATACTTAGGTGTAATAAGTTTACCTGAAAGCAAGTTAACTAATTTTCCACCTTTTTGTATGGTTTTAGGATATACTTTCTTCTTTTTTCTTGGTTTTCTAAAACACATTTCTTGAACAATCCTATTAATGATTGGTACAACTTGAGGTAAAGGGATTGTAACAGTTAAACGTTCTAATTCCTTTATCAAATCTGATTGTGAAGATGTTATTTTTGATATCTTAGACTGTTCAAAATATGATACTTTATTTGATGAGGTATCTTGTTCTTCTTGATGTTGTTTTAGTGTAGATTTGTTTTCATGTTCATTATTTTTAACTTCACTTTCTACACTGATAAGTGGAATAGGTTCAAGCAGTGGTTCACTTGAACACAACTGAGTTTTAACACAGTCACTAACATTTATTAGGGCTATATTTTTTTATTCAACCATAGAGACAGGGGTTACCTGTTTAACATGATTTGTACTGACCACAGGTTGTGTTGAAAATAGAGGTTTTAATTTTTGTTGTTGTCCATGATAAAAATTATGAATATGATTAGGCAACAAATTTGATTTTTATTTTTGACAATGTTGCTGCTCTTTGTACAGATTTTGATGTTGTACCCATTGATATCCTTGTAAATTTGGCTGCAACCATGGTGGATGTTGTTGATTCCATTGTTGTTACATCCATCCATGTTGAGACCATGCTTGGGATTATGCCCATGGTGGTTGACTCCAACATTGTAGAAGTGGACCTGAAGCAGACCATGGCATATACCAAGGATTATTTCCCCAATGTGCAAGAAATTGAGAAGCATTCTAATATGGAAATTTATGAAAATTATTCCCTTGTCCTTGTCCTACAAAATTGATTTTTTTCATAGGTTGAGACTGTTTTTCAAAGACACTTTTAAGTTCGGCAATAAACTACACTAATCGTGGGGTGTCCTAATTGACAAATGCTACATGTAGCAGGTATAAATATTTTGTTCAAAGGACAATCATGAAGAGAGTGTTGCTTTTTACATTCTGAACAATAGATGGCTGAAGGTTCAGCAGATTCATTTTTTTATCTAATGTTCTACTGATGGTGAGACTGGTGATTTTTCTTTCAATATTTCAGGTAGTTCAAACACAAGTGATTCACCCCTTAGGCATGAAGATCTCCTTAATTGGACAATCTAGGGATCCTTTGGGGTCTCCCTAGACTTACTCATTCATGTTTACTCCTAAATGACATAAATTAAGTCAATAGTTGTTATCTTACTCTGTTGTTATATTCAGATTTTAACCTGAATGTTCACAGTTTAGTCTGATTACAGCTATTGGACTATTTGTTTTCTTCTAACAACACTATTCCCTAGCAACGACACCAAAATTATGGGTAGTCGTTATACCATCATTAAATCTCAAAGATCTTATCAATCCGGGGTGGTCTCCAAGGCTGTCTATGATAGAAAGTTCAAGCAGGGTTGTAGTTTAGTTCATTTGGAAGCAACAGGTCTTATTGGTGGAATTGATTGTGTGGGGGTTTTGTGTCACTTCTACCCCTAAATTGCATAAATTTAACTTTAATCTATTTGCAAGAATGAAAAACTAATTACTGTCTGCAGAAATAAAGTCCTAATTACAATTGTTAAATTGAGACTTAATTAATTTGCAGAAGGAAAATCCTAATTACAGTTGATAAATGAGAAACCTATTTACTTTTGCAATGATGAGATAAAACAAGTAATCAACTTCCGTCAATACTCTGAAACAGAAGGTCGTCAATCTTCTGTGCAGTGTTTGACAGCAAAAACAAGAATGCAAGAAATTATAGAAAACTTCTAAATTGCTGGAAATGTAAATTGCAAGGAATTGGAAAATTACTAAAAAATAAAGAAACTGATTATATCTATTGCTGATTACATCACAAATGTAAAATAGATGGATAAAAACTAAAACAGAAATCAAATGCCACAAAATGTTGAAATTGACAAGTTCCACTGCTTATTCTGCTACAGCAAAATCAGGACTGAAAACCTGTCTGTTAGTCCTTCTCCTAGATTTGAAAGTGGCCGACCTCCTTTTCCAGAAGAAGGTATAATTTCTTCTCTAAGTCTTACTCACACTCAGACATAACAAATTAAATGGAATGAAACTGCACTTTTATTGCTTTAGAAACATAATTACAATTCTCATGAAATCTATTATAGATCTGCAATCTGTTACAGGTCTATTATCTTTAATATGTCTAATCTCTAATATAATATTTCTAATATCTAATATATTCTTCCTAATAGCTCAACCTTTATGGGAGCTATCTTTTATAGATGCTTAAATCTAATTACAAACATAAAATATGTTGTCCTGATATCATGCAGAATTTCCTGTGTTTATCCTAGAAGAAGATCAAACTTGATATTTTCCATAAATGATGGCTTTGGACGGCAAGGATGGCAAAATTAGATGGGAGATATTTTCCCTTAACTTTCTCAACCTTATTATCCCCTTTTCCACCACCAAAAGTCAGTCAACAAGTCAAAAAGTACATTATGTTTTCATTCCAAAGATAAGTGGCTCATTCCAAAGATACTGCAATTCTCATTCCAAAGATCCGCTCATTTCGAAGATACTGCAATTCTCATTCTGAAGATACGTTCATTCCGAAGATACTGCAATTCTCATTCTGAAGATCCGCTCATTCCAAAGATACTGCAATTCTCATTTCGAAGACTCATTGTTTTTCTCATTCCGAAGATATCTGTTCATTTCGAAGACACTATGTTCATTCCGAAGATCTTTAGAATGACCAACTATGTTTACTCCAAATGGTTTTGGCTGCATTTCCCAAGTTTATTAGACCTCAGGATCAGATTGCAATAGTCTTCATTTTTCCTTGGATGTGAATTCCATGCCTTGCCATTCATTGGTAGCTTGCTGGAATTTAAATGGAAAAACCAATTTTCTGCTGCACAGTAATAAGTCTTTGTACTATTTGCTAAATTTAGAGAAACTAATGCTTAATGATCATCAAAATAAGACTACTAAAATTCTGTTGTCAACCTAAGCATGAAAATATAACATAAAACTATACAAAAACTATTAAAAATCAGAATATAATGTCCTTAACACTGCAATCATGCAAACAGTTAATACAGAGCATATTAAATCAACTTAACTAGCATATAAGATAATTCACAAGAGTTTTAGGCAGTTTTAACTATTTAAAACATGGTATAAATGAGGCTTATCCAGGCCTCATCATAGCACACCTTGGCTGGTCCTTGTGTACTCCATCCCGATCTCGTCACAGACGGCTTTCGGCATAACAGTCGTGGAAGCACCAAAGTCCCAATGCAGTTGTGTACTATGTGCCCTTGCATCCGTAAAGACAAATAGAAGGGAGGCGGTCTATTCTTCCCAGTGGCTGAGACTGTCAGAGGTTGAACCAGGACAGCGAGCTATATCTACTTGCCGTTCTTCATGTTTTTCAAAGATTCCTGCAGCAGATCCACCTGGCCTGGGAGTAGAAGAGCATCGTACATGTTGATTCTAGTGGGTGTTCTTTTTAACTCGTCTACTATGTTGTAGCCCGAGGTGCTAGCTCCTTTTGCTTCTTTTGTTGGCTCATACTTCATCCGGTACTACTGGGTGGCCTCAAATCTCTGTCTCTTGGTCAAATATGGGTACTTTAGCTTCTCCTGGGCTTGTTCTTTGGTTTCAGCTAGAGGCTGAGGCTCTAGAGTTTTAGCCGAAACTAGAGCTTTTGCTATAGGAGGCTTGGCTAGAATGGGGGCTGCCTTTACCGGAGGAGGCTTGGTAGTAGCTTTATATTTGGATGCCTTCTCCTGGGTTGTGTAGGGCCACAGCCGCTTGTACGGTGGTAGCCTGCAAGACTTTGGTTTTTCTCTTCTGGTGTATACTTTCAGGGGTTTTTCTGTAGCACCTATAGTTTTCTTTTCTTCCTTGGTGGGTGGCACTATATTTTCCTCTGGGAGGGCAAAGTTGGCTTCGTCATCTAGGATCATGTAGAGTTCATTGTCCTCTATGGCACTGTCGGCCAAAGTCTGGATGTAGTGCTAGTGCAGTGTGCAGTCTTCCTCTGAATGTGGGTCGTTGCACGTAGTGCACCAGTTAACCTAATCAAAAGAACCAGGTTGGTCTTTGATAGCAGCATTTCTCGAAGGCAGATGCCTCTGTAGTTGTTGCTTTGGGGGTCTATCTTTTGTTAGCATCGGGGGTGGATATGGCCTCCTAGGAGCAAGGTCCATCTGGGCCTATTTCTTCTTCAGAGCGGTCATGTCATTGGAAATGGCATGATAACCTGAGGCCAAAGCCCGTACCTCTTGGAGGATTGCATTCTGAATGTTATTATCAGGAGGCGACAATTGTGCCGATGGAGGCAATGCAACTAATGGAGGAGGATTGGAATAAGGTGTGTACTACGGGGGAGCAGGGAGTGCTAGAACATGCGAAGGAGGAGGAGGAGGGTGAGGATAATGCATTTGCGGTAGGCCGTAAGGAGTTACGACTGGCACCAAATTCCATTACTGCTGGGGTTGCTGCCCTGATGTGGATGGTGCATCACCAGAAGCTGATGGATATTGGGATATAGGAAAGTCGGGACAAATGGGTTCTTGCACCTTGGATAGGATTCTGCTGATGGAAATGATATCTGCTTCAGCTTACTGGGCAGCATCATACAGAGCAGGAAACGAGTCTATTCTGGCAATCTTCAGCAGCAGGCATATGTCTGAGTTGAAGGATCTTAGGTAGTAGTGAGCAGCCATGCCAACTGAAGGCCTCAGTTCATGAGGTATCTATTTCTAAGATCTCGTAAATGTGATGTTGAAGTTAGAAACCTCCTCTTGGGGATGTCTCTGGATACTTTGGAACCGATGCAGCAAAGAAGTGGGGTCAGCAGACTCGTTGCATCCTTTCACGAGCCTTCTGGCGAGCTAGGGCCACCCTGTGATAGATACTTCTGGCAGCAATCTCCACCAGTAGAGAAGCTTTCCTCTTAGGGAAAGGTCCAGCATACAGGTCTTCATAATTTCGTCAGTAATGGAGTGCAATGCAGCCAGGGCAAGGATGTCCTGGATGTGCTCGTACGCCATCTTGCCGTAGCCGTCGTATGTAGGGATGGATTTTAAAGCAGCAGGGGGCACAGCTTGCTGTCCGATCAGGGCCAATGGCCCCGTAGAGTCCACTGCCAGGAAGATATCATCATCATTCTGCTATTGGGCAGCCATTTCTTCTTCTTCTCCTCCGTCGTTTGTATACTCAGTGTCAGTACCTTCCAAGGATGTAGATTCCTCTTCTTCCTTAGCCTCTTCTATTTCGTTCTCAGCTCCTTCGACCTTGGCTTCATCGACACGAGCTTGTGGATCAGCCAGCCTAGCAATTTTTCCTTGAGCATTGATGTCCAATTCATAAAAGGCAGGTGGGTTTCTCAGATCCCTTGCTCGCCACCTTCTCGTTTGCATGAAGGTGCTAGGACCGGTCTTTCGGACTCAGAGGATATGTTCATGCAAAGTCGCCAGGTGTTCTGATTTTGAATAGCAATTAAGCGAACACCAGTGCTTCGATTTTGTTTAGGGGTGGGAAACTTCCTTGTCCCACCGGGCGTGCCAAAAATTGTTGGTCATGAATCTACCATAAGGAAAGGATTTTTCGTTATTGTGCCCTAGGACTTGCAAACCAACATTGAAAGGCCAAAAGGAAGGAATGCCTTCCGTGCCAATATCCGGAGAAGGACGACTTCCTTTGGGGTTTTGAGGTTCAAGATAAGAGTGCAAGGAAAGAGATAAAAAGTACAGAAAGAAATCCAAATTAGATTGGAGTTGGGTGGGGGGAACTAACAGTACGACAACGCATCAATCACCACTACTAACACCAATATAACCATAACACACCACTATGGATGCTGTCACTCGCCAGTAGAACAGAGCCAGGTATATGTTTTATGTTAAGAGCCAGAAGCACAGCTAAAATGGTTCCCTAATAGACATTCCCTCCAAGGAACTAACAGTACGGCAACGCATCAATCACCACTACTAACAACACTATAACACAAAACATAACCAAAAAACTGCCATTGATTTTTGCCCTATATA
Organism: Wollemia nobilis; assembly: GCA_028583015.1. NCBI lineage: Eukaryota > Viridiplantae > Streptophyta > Pinopsida > Araucariales > Araucariaceae > Wollemia > Wollemia nobilis. The sequence goes on from JAQPPZ010016361.1 coordinate 4,536,195, forward strand.
TCCTCTGATTTATGTGCCTTAGGCATACCTGACCACCAAATGCTGAAATGAATCAACAAGCCATGACATAGGAAAACGTAAGGCAAAAATGTCAAGGAGAGACAGCATACAAAATAAAAATAGTATAACAACACCAAGTGTATGTATTATATTAACTGGCAGAAACACAGCTACAATGGTTCCCCAACAGACATTCCCCTTCCACCACCTTACAATGAAAATGTGGTGGCTATTTATAGCTTTAGAACCCCTCGATTACATTTATGGGCACAAAGTCCCAGTCAAACATTAGCTGACAAAAGCAGTCGTGGAACTGCTGATGCTGACCTTTGTTGGGCAGGACTGTACTTGCAGCATGGTCTCCCTAAAGGTTGTACAGATACGTGGCAGTGCGTTAGGTAAAACTTCTCATCGACAAGAATGCGGGTAGCTGAAGTAGGTAGAACCTCCAATCAGCTTTTAAAGGCGATAGCTAGAATAAGTAGTGCATCCCATGCTTGTCCTTCTGCTTGGCACGTCTCGGCTCGGATCCCAAAGTTGGACACTTGTCGAATGATGTTGCTTGACACGTGTCTGCCTTGAAAGGTAGTTTATCCAACTTCACTCGGGATCAGAGCACTTTCGGGTTGCACAAGTAGAAAATAGCGCAGTCGAGAAGGCCTTCATGCCTTGGGTACTTTTCTGAGTTTGTTCCCCTACTGCGCACCTGTCAAAGGGCGCACTCTGACTTCGCTGCGAAGTTAGGTTGCACAGGTGAAAGTTGATTTCTATTGCCGTACAGACTTCACCCTGGAAAGGGAGCGCACTCTGACTTCACTGTGAAGTCGGGTTGCGCCCCAGCACTTAGTCATTTTTCCTACCAGCCTGCTTACCAAGTGCGCCTAGAAAGCAGGGCACAGTCCGAATTCGCTGCGAAGTCGGATTGCGTCCTGAACACTTGTTCTTCTGGATGATTTTGTCACACTACGCACTTTGCATTCCTGCTGCGCTCCAACTGGAGGGCGCACTCCGACTTCGTAGCGAAGTCGGATTGCGCCTTGATACTTAGTCATTTTTTAGGGTAACTGCTGACATTTTGAGATTTGACTGAGGGGCTCAAGAGAAAGAGGGAAGAATGAGAATGTAGGGAAGAGAGAGAAAGGGGGAGAAGAGGAAGGGGAAAGAGAGGAAGAGGGAAAGGGGAGAGCAGCTCTCTTACAAAATTGAAAACATTGCACCCCGTGCAAAATGTGACAACAGGGCCCATTTCGGTGGCTGTTTGATCTAAGCACTCAATGAGAAGATATACTAAATTTCTTGAATTTTTGTGAGCTCCAGTTGGTTGCAAGGCGATGTCAAGGTAATTTCCTCCACTTGGACTTAAAATTTCACCACTGAGTCCTTGATGGTATTTGGTGCAAAATAACAAGTAGATTCTATTCCCAAAAAATTGAATCAATATGATTGACCGTTGAAAAGTTATCACCTTAGCAAGAAAAATAAAAAATTGTTAGTTTTGGAAAATGAGTGCAAAATTTGACCAGGGATTGCCAAGGACAATTTTGTCTCGAATAGAGTGTAGAATTATCTACTAAATTTTTGAGTCAGTCTAAGATTTATGTGAAGAGATATCCCTATTTTTTTTGGGCTCTAGGTTACAAGTGGGAAAACTGAATCAACTTCTTAGATCTGTCAACTGATCACCCTGTCACTGTCTTGTCACCTATACTGTAGTTACAAACACTAATGGATTTCTTTCTGACCATGACCACCTATATTTTTTGACTATTACAGTTGACTGTTACTGTTTCGATTGTTACTGTCACTGACCAGACTGTTACTGCCACTGACCTGACTGTTACTATCACTGATCGGACTGTTACTGTCAGTGACCTGACTATTACTGGAATATTGTAGACTGTTAGAGACACTTGTGAAATATGTCCTAAATGTTGGTGCATGCAAGGTGTATTCTTCTATGATGGGGAAGTCCTCTGTATACTCACTTTTTGGGATTGTGAATGCAGGTTTAGCAGAACAGGAAGATATGTGTTTTTGCAGGAGGAAGTGTTTAACAGAACCAAGGTATGCTAGGTAAAGGAGTATGTAACACCCATAGGCCCTTTGTTATATTGCAATGACGAACAATAGTGCTCGGACCAATATTTCAAGCCACTACCCAAAGAGGATTCCACACATACCCTTGAGCACATAATCTGCCTCTCTATCAATACGGGAGGGTAATCATTTGGGATGTTGTGTCCAATGGACTATGGATGATACAAGGCCGAAAATTTTCCTACTGGATAAAATTTTGTTAACCCTAGAATGGTCTCCTGATACACCCGAAGATGCGTGGGAGCTCGATTTCGTGCATGAGTGTTGTCTAAGGCTTGGTGTATCGCTCCAAATTTTTCACACCCTTACCTTTAGGCTATAGGATCCATGCCCGAAAGGGGGATGGGAAAAGGATGGCGCGGTACCTCGGACTGAGAGGCCTTGCGAAGGTCCCGCCTCTCGAGGGAGGTGTATTATGGTGATTTTTCGACGGATGGTGGGTTCACCAGGAAACATTTAATGGCAGTTTCCATGCCTAGGTTGGGAATGTGTTTTATGTGTTCAGTTTTAGCCTTAAGCATCCAAGTCCTAGGTTTGGCCAAAATGCGTCTAAGCTATTCTATATGAAGATGCAGATTAAATGAATACAGAAAACAGAATTAAGACAGAAAACAGAGAGAATAAGCAAGATTAAAAAGTCATACCTGATCCGGATGTCTGATGAAGATTCTGATTCTTGAAGCAGTCAGGATCGCCTCTGATTTGACAGGATCGTCTGAGATCAGACAAGATCGTCTGAGATCTGACGAATTCGTCAGAGACCTGCAAACAGAGAAATAGGTGCAAAACACAGAAAATGCAACTATGCTAACATAGGGAAACAATGTAAAATGACAATAACAATATCAAACTGAAACTTATAAATAGAAACATGAATGCATTATACTGATTTAATGACAATTATAACTTAATTATGCATTTGATCTAGATGGGTGAACTCCAAAATGCAGAATAAATAATAAATAAACTAGCTAATTGCAGAATAAAGCATAAAATAAAAGGATGAAGAAATGCAAACTTTAGGCACTGATTGCCCTCAATGTTGACTGTAGTCGAAATCGTCTCGCATTGGTACGAAATCGTCTCGCATTCGACAGGATCGCCTCCGATCTGAACAGGATCGTCTGCGACGATGTAAGCTTGCTCCGGCTGAAAAATACTAAGGTACCTGCAACAAAATTTGGATAGAACTAATGCAAATAGCAATTTAGGATGTCTTAATGCGTGTGAAGTCGAGTTACAGGGAATTTCAGCCAGGGGGATGCTAAGGGGAGGGCTTAGGATTAAATAGGCTTAGGAGGGAGGTTAGGAGGTTGGAGATCATCCCTATTTGGGAGATCTCCAATGGGGAGGGTCTCTAACGGCACAGACACGCTTCTGCCCGGATTAGAGACGCCGTTGGAACAAAGACTAATTGTGAAAAATTAGTTTTGGGACAAGATCGTCTGGACGTCCTAGCCCAGACGAAATCGTCCGATCTGAGGCGATATCGTCTGATCGGCGACGATATCGTCAAACGGTCAAAACAAACTCTAAAAATGGTGTGGGAAAGGAGGAAACGGATTAAGCGGCGGTTTGGGAGCGGTTTTGGAGGTTAAAATTTGAATTTGAATTATTTACTAGAGTAAATGTAATTATTAAGGTTTTACTGCGCCAATTTTAGGGTGCTACATTTTGCCCCCTCTTTAGCGAATTTTTCGAAGAAAATGCGTTAAAGATGAGTTCTTCTCGATCTACGAGAAAGCAAAAATTATTCCCATTTTTAGGCGACGATTCTTGGTCGAATCGTACGACGGCTTACTATGGTGCCCCCTCCGTGTTTTTACCCAAATCGAACGTTTGAGGTAAAAACATGGAAAAGCAAAATTTTAAAATGTTTTTAATTGTGTTTTGAATAAAATTAAGAAAAATAGGGTAAAACCCTAATTCATTTTTACTGTTCATTTTTCTGGTTTTTAGAGCTCTGCAAGCAAAAATGGTGGAGACAGCGCACAGATCGACAGAGGTCCGACGCGGGCTACGGGTAAGAGTCTAAACTTAGCTTAGAATGCTTTAAGTTGAATTTACATGCTTTTTAGGTGAATTTTGAATAAATTTTGAGCATCGCGGCCATTTTTGGGCCGTCGACGTCGTCGGGACGAAATCGTCCCGATTTCGACGAAATCGTCTCAAGTTCGTCGATTTCATCTAAGGGCGAAATCGACGAAAGGGGGACGATTTCATCAAATTAGGGACGATTTCGGCTTGCAAAATCGGAGACGATTCTGCTCAAATTTGGGATGATATCATCCAATAGTGGACGATATCATCATTTGTAAAATTGAACTTATTTTAACTTGCATTATTAATCACTTGAGTTTTTATTAATGATTTTTATTGTTTTGTTGTTTATGTTGCAGAGAGGTTTACTAAAGAGCAGAGAATGGAAATATGGAGGGTTGAGAGATGACTTGGCCGCTCTATCACAGGCAGAGCGGGATCAGCTGGCTCAGGCCGGCTTACAGCATGTGGCAGAAATGCCACAAGTGTCTACAGACATGGGGCTACTGACAGCCCTAGCAGAGAGGTGGTATCCGGGTTCTTCCTATTTTCGGTTACCGACAGGGGAGATGACTCCCACATTGGAGGATGTATGGAGGATTCTGAGGATCCCCATACAAGGATGGTTGATCACTCCTATGGCCAATCAGGGCCATGCTATGATGCGGTTGTGTGGTGACCCGAGCTTCGCCCTGGAGAAGGGCGGAGTGAACATCGAGGCACTGCGTCAGATGCCTGGGGCATCTAGACTCACACAGGTTTTGGCCGGAGTGGTGGGTGGACTTCTGCTGTGCCACCAGAGCGGGTGCAGGGTACCATGGGTGCTAGCAGATGTGATCTACGACATGCGAGACCATGGTTACAGATTCTCTTGGGGCAGCTTTGTTCTATGCCGGTTGTACAGGATCCTGCATGGGGTCGTGTACAAGGGCGACCGATGTCTAGTTATGACATCGCTCCTACAGGTTTGGTGTTGGGAGCACATTGCAGTGCGGAGGCCGGTAGGGCTTCCTTTGATAGGGATTGACGGGGAGAGGCCCCGAGTTTTCTACTGGTGGCTCCGGAGAGGGGCACAATGGCGGATTGATCTGCCGATGTCCCGAAGACTGCTGGATGACCTTGTCCCAGACCAGATCACCTGGAGGCCATGGAGAGAGCACCCAAGGTGGGCCGAGGATGGACAGGAGCTGGCTCGCATCAGGTGAGTCTGCTGGCTGAGGATGGAGAGGGGAGAGGTGGAGCTCCACCGCTACGACCGAGTTTTGCGATAGTTCGGTCTATAGCAGGGGATCCCATCTCTCAGGGATTACGAGTTTTCTCGGACTATCCGGGATAACACCATAGTGAGCGGGGCTCCAGATATGCAGCGCTTCTGGAGTCAGGACGCGGATGATGCCCCCATTCAGCCAGTGGATGGGGATGACATAGGGGTAGCCGATGGCTACGATGCCTGGTATGCGAGGCATCCGCCCTCCTCGGATGACGAGGGCTCAGGGTCCGATTCATGCAGTTGTGCATCGAATGGGGAGGTGGCGCCAGGCGGCTATGGAGGTGGCCCAGGGTCACGGAGGGAGAGAGCAGAGGAGGCCACAGGCGCAGGAGAGGCCGCGACAGCGGGAGAGGAGGGAGGAGAGACCCCCTTCTCCATAGAGAGAGAGGCCACCATCGCCCGATAAGGGCAAGGGTGTTGACATTGGGGAGAGTAGTGAGACAATGACTCTCCGAGCGGAGACAATCCATCTCCAAGCACAGGTGCAGACCCTACAGGAGGAGGCTGCATGACATCGAGCTGAGGTGACATAGCTCAGAGATGAGATTGCATGCCTCAGAGCACGGGGCGGAGGGGCGAGCACTCGGGAGCTAGCACGGGCTATTGCCCAGATCACTTTCTACCAGACATTATACTACCAGATGGTGCCAGAGGAGGAGAGATTACCACTATCGGCTAACATCGTAGATCCGATCAGGATTGGGTCGTCGAGGACTTCGTCCCGATCGATGACTAGGACTCGTAGTACCACACATACTGTGATGGGGCCACCTCGTCCACCTCAGGGCGGGGGAGGAGATGAGGCTGAGAGCTCGAGGGGTTCTCGAGGCTAGACTACTGCACGACATTGTACAGATTGATATATAGTTTTTATTATTTTTGATAGAGGATTGAGTATGCCGAGGTATAGATTGTGGCATACCAATCCAGTTTTGATATGATGTATATATATTTGTGATATATATGAGATGAGATATTTTTTGATCATATGACTTGTGTCTTATGTATTTTTATGATGCTTTTAATGTTTTGATTGATTGATTTGATGATTCATGTAATTATGTCATTGGAAATATTATGGTTTTGATGTCATGCTGTAAGATTTTAAATGAAATAATCTGATGTAACAAATTGGTTGTTTGTGATGTGATGTGATAAAAGATAAAAAGAGACTTCTAACAATAATTTCAAAGGACATTGTCGCTATTATAGACCATTTCATGGAGTCGCCGCTCACTCGGTCGTCAAGCTAATCCCAGTATAGAAATATTGTTAAAAGTAAAAGAGTGCTTAAGAGACTGTCTTAAGACTTTGGTGCAATGGTGCAAATGATGATGATGATGGTTTGTTTTCAGATTTTCATAAAAATAGTATGCATGAAATAATGTTAAAATGATTTTTGCTAGGCATAAATTCCTAAGTGTGATAAATTTTTTGGATAATTCCCTAGGAATTATACCATCATTGCAAAATTGAAGGTTGACATAATGACATGAAATAGTGATAATGTTTGTTTGTTTTAAAGCATAATTGTATAACATAATGATTTAAGTCATATGGTTTTCATGATTTTTAAATAAATGGGGAATAAAAATTGTTACAATGGTTTGCGCTAGGCATAGAATATGTAGGTATAGACTTATACCATCATCGCGAAAATCAAAAAGAGATAGTTTTATTGCATGGTTGATTTTTAATAAACAGAAAATATGAAGATGAGGACTTGCGCTAGGCATAAAATTCCAATTTTGGTTTTGGAACTATACCATCGTCGCGAAAGTCGATAATATATATATATATATGTTTTGATTGTATGGTTTTGAAAGAAATTTTGATTTTTCTATTATGCATGTAGTTGTCTTTATACTAAACAACTGTACTTTAAAGAAGAAAATGAATTATTCCAAACAATTTGCAAAAAAATATTTCAAAGTATCTTAAAGACAAAAGTTAGATTTATAAGGAATCCCATGTGCATATGTGAATTCATTTCCAATCTTGATTTATCATAATGATACACAAAATCTCTCAAATACAAATGTGTGTGCAATTGCTATGTTCATTTACCAGTTTTGAGCAAGATAATATGATACAAGTGATTTGAATGAACCAAATAAGTGTTCATTAACCATGATGTAGATGCATATAACCATACTAGACTACTATGTAAGTCGGATTATCAAGAGCTAGCTAATCCATAAGCGAGACATAGGTCTGTACAAAAGAAGGTCGCTAATGTGACGGACATATCGCCACGCTAGGAGTTACCCAAGGCCAAGCGGGTTGGGCACAAACCACCTGTTATGGGGCTTACCTCACAGTTTTCGAATAATTGAGAATTCCGGGGATTCAAGCTCATCAACCCTTCTTTTCTTTTCAAAGGGTAGGGAAAGGGATTTTATTGCTTTTGCTTTTGCTTTCATTTCTTTCTTTTGCTTTCTTTTGTATTTTTTGCTTGATAATGTTTGTAATGATAAAAATAATATTTTTCTTTTTTCTCTTTTTCTTGAACTTTGCTTTTTCTTTTTGTGCTAGGGATACTTGCTCGGATTAGCTGTAGAGCAAGGGATTTTTATTCCGGGTAGGGGTGAGCTTGTCCTTTTGCCAATTCTCAAAGATTCTAGACCATGTGCATGATAGGATAGCAGGGGAAACTTTTCGCTCAAGAAACCACTTCTACTATGTAGCAAAGCATGGAAATTACAAATATAATCATTTTATTGTGAAAAGATGTGCTTGGTTTAAGTAAATAACAAGATCAATTCTCTATGCTCAAACTTTATTTAATTGAATTTTGTGGACTTTGATATAAGAGAGATTAGTAATCATGCCAGATAAAATCAAGATATTTATTTTTGTGAGTGTGAAAGTGAGGGATTCCAAATAAATGCTAATTTATCCAAAATAATTTGAAACATATAACTGCAACATTTGTAAGAAGATATATATATAAATACTTTTTGAGAAGTTTTGAGAATGTTGACTCTCTCTTTCTTCTTTATGTTGTTTTGGTTTCGAAAGAGTCAAGAATATTGTTGTTTTTTTATTTTTATTATTATTTTTTTGTTTTTGAAAGAATTAACAAGTGCCATAAATAAATACAACAAATAGTTTTGAATATTTTGATGATTATGAATGTTTTTGGTGTTTTTGAATTTATAAATTGAAAGAAATACAAGATAGTGATTTTGAAATATTTTAAACAAATATATACAAGGATGAAATGACCAAATTTATACATAGTAACGTTTAAGATGCAAAATATTCATGGGTTCTTTAAGTTCTTTACCATCTAAGGTAGATAATTTGTATGCTCCTGATTCAAATTTAGCGAGTGATAATGTATGGTCCAAGCCAGTTGGGCTCAAATTTACCTTTAAGGTCCTTAGTTGCATTAGTATTTTTTTGATTTTCTTTTAAAACAAGGTCGCCGATCTCAAAGGATCGATGACGAATTTTTTAGCATATGATCTTTTAAGCTTGTTTTGGTAGGCATGGAGATGCTCCAAAGCATTGATGCATTTTTCATCTAGGAGTTCCAGCTGACTGAGTTCTTGTATAAAAATAACCTTCAACAGTTTTTCTAGTTCTCCTGTGACTAGTAAGGCCACTTTGGGATGCATTTTTCTAAGTTTTTGTTTAACAGGTTTAGCATCCGGATGGACCACTAGGTGATGCATGACTACAGAAGGGTCTAGACCTGGCATATCTTCGTATGTCCAAGCGAAGACATCTTCATATTCTTTAAGGAATGCAATGTATTGTTCTTGTTTTTCTTGACTTAATTCTGATCCAATATTGATTATGTGAGGATTATCCTCAGTTCCAATATTAATTTTAATGACGTTTTCTACCTCCATGTGTAGATCTCTTTCAAAATTAGGTGGGGCGGGTGAAACGCCCAATTCTTGTAATTCTTGTAAGGTTAATTTGGATAATTCATCTTGAGGATTAGTGGTCTCAAGTTGGGCTATAGTTGGTATAGAACCATCAAAATAAAATCCATTGTGTAACATCTCTTCAACGGAGACATCGTGGAAGATATCTCCTTCCAACTCCTCATCGGAGTCGGCAATCATTTCGGGGTAAGCTATGGATAGCATGTTACATGTAAATGGCTGATTTTTTAGAGGCAAATCATCACGCCTATCCAAATAATCTTGATAACATATGAGTTGATCATCATCTTCAAAAGGAAAGGGTTGACCCTTACTAGGAAATAGGCCCACACCACCGCGGGCAGGCCACGGTTCTACCTCGAAAGGTTCTTTCATGCCATTTTGGAAAGGTCCCAAGCCTTTCCCTTTATATCCCATTTTAAGCATTATGGGTTTAGCTTTAATATATTCATTGGTAAAATAACATCGAGCATATCCCTCATGATGAGTTTTGATATTCCGAGGGATTCTTCCCCAGTCATATCCTTTATAAATGAAGGCACAACTCCCGACTTGGTAAGTACTTCCCATAGGTTGTGGGAGGCCCAAAGTACGAGGAGATGGCGGCAAGTTATTTAAAAGAATTGAATCTTGCATGAAAGCATTTGTTTTTTCTGATATTAAGATTGTGGATAAATCCGGTAAAAGTTCATCAGAAAGAGCATAAGATGTAGAAGGATCATTCCCTATATCTTTAGATGTGGAAGGTATGATAGATGTTGATAATGTGGAAGTGTTAATAGATGGGTCTATAGGTTTTGAAATTATAGGGATAGAACATGAAGGATTGGTTGTAGATTGAAGATCTTTTTGAGGTTCTAGAGTGGTTTGTTTAGAAGATTGTTGATCTATATATGAGGATGAAATTAATGGAGGGGAAATAGGTGAAGTTATGGGTGTGTGTTTCACAGTTTTAGATGAAAAATAAGAATTAGGATGTGTGGATGACGAGAGCGAGGGCAAAATTGCACTCCAACGGGTTCTGCCAAAGCACACATATCAAAGGGTCTAGGGTCACCATGGATAGTGACCAACTGATTTTTAAATTCGAATTTAACACATTGGTGTAAAGTTGATGGGACAGCCCGCATTGCATTGATCCAAGGACGACCCAAGAGTATATTGTACGATGCGGGGCAATGTACAATAAACACGGTGGTATCTAGAGTTCTAGGACCAACTTGCAATGGGATGGTAATAACTCCACACGTTTCTTGTGTTTCGTCATTGAAAGCTTTGATAATCATGTCAGTTTTCTTCATTTCATCACTTCTAAAGCCAAATCGTTGGTAGAAGTCAAAAGTGCAAATGTTTAGAGATGAACCATTATCAATCAAGACTCGTTTAACAACTACATCTCCAATTAGAGCAGTAATATATAAGGGATTATCCTTATGTAAACTGTGTTGTGGGATATCTTTATCCCGAAAGTCAATACAATCAACTTCTCGAGTGATGATAGTATTGGCCATGGCTTCAGGTTGAATGTTTTGAGGTACCATCATTTGGCTTAATGTAAGCATCAACTCATCCCTATGGGTGGGAGAAGATCTTAATAAATCCAAAAGGGAAATTCTGGCTGTAGTATTGGATAATTGCTCATTAATATTGTAAGGGGGTTTAGGTTGAACATTGGAAGCATGATTCCCTTTATTGGGATTTTTCAAAACAAATGGAGCTGATCCATCATTCTGGTTTGGTTCTTGTTGAGAATTTTGAGCCTGTTGTCGGGTAACGACTCCAATGGTACCTACAATGTTATATTGAGGACGCTGAACTGGTCTCGGTCGAGCATTTATGGCTTGTTCATTTGGGAGGAATTGATTAGAAGAAGGTCGAGTAGTAACTCTTCTAGGAAATGGTTCTTCTGGAACCATAGCATCTGTGATGGGTTGAATAGGATCTGATTCATTTTCAGAACTATTCGATTGGTTTGAAGTGATGTCTATTTCACTTTCAATATCTGATTCTACATCACTAGAATCTGGAGTTTGAATATTATGTAGGGGCCTGGTCGTAACCAGGGATAAGGTTGTGTCAAATATTTGAGGATCCTGATTAAGTAATTGTCCACTAATGGTTCCTACATATCGGGTAGGAGGAGGAACATTATGATGTTCGATTTGATTGGCCACCTCTTTACCATGTCTTGGTAAAGGGTGTTGAAATATGTCTAATGATTGATTAGCATTTTGATTTTGATTTTGGGGAATGTTCTTTTGAGGATTATTAGGAGCATTTTGTTTAGGTTGGAAGGCTTGCACCTCCATTTCATTATTATCAATCAGATCCTGTATTTTATGTTTCAACCTTTTACAAGCGTTGGTAGAGTGTCCAGGTCCTCTATGGAAATCACAGTGTAAGTCAACTCTGTATCCGGGTATAGTTGGATCAGGTTCCCGGATAGATGGTAATTGGATCAAACCTCTTTCGAGTAATTGAGGTAAAATAGTTGATAAGGGTTGATTCAATCTAGTAAATTCTCGAGGAGGCTTATCAGGCGGTTTCAATATAAATTTTTCTATTGTTTTCGTTGCATTGATATTAGCAACATTTCTGCTGTCAGTGACTCCGTCACCAACAACTTGTTTGTTTTTATATTGATTTCTGGATGTTTTCTCATCATCCTTCTTCCTAAGTTGGCCTCTCCTAATGAGGGCATCTTCTACTCTTCGAGCTAAATCTATAGCTTGATCGAAGGTAGTTAAAGTAGTAGTTGATAGCTCATAAGATATTTGTTCTTGTAAATTATTGATAAAAATGTCCAACATTTCCCTATAAGGTAGCACAAAGTGCAGTTTTCCTGTCAACTGCCTCCATCTAGCTAAGAAATCGGCAAAACATTCATCCTTGTCTTGTTTTAAGTTGTATAAATCTTTAATGGTTACATGCCTCTCGATGTAGGCACTAAATTGATGGACAAAAGATTCAGCTGTTTCTTCAAAGTTTCTCAAAGAATGAGTGGGCAATTGATAGTACCACTCTAATGCCATTCCACCTAAACTTTTTGGGAACATTTTTAGTAATAGCAAGTCATCATGTGATATATCATGACATGCTATCCTAAACATGCGAAGATGCTCTATGGGATCTTCGGTTCCTTTATATATAGGCAGGATGGGCATGGGAAAATGCTTAGGGTAAGGTTGTGCTACAACTATGGGATCCAAAGGTTGACTACATATCTCTCGATAATTGTACGAGGGATGATAAGGATCTATCTGGTCCATACGCGAAGCTAACTGTTTCACCATGGCTTCCAGATTACTAGTTTGCCCACCATATTGGTTCGGTAGGGCATTGATATGGGATTTGTGAGCATATGATGGAGGGACATGAAGATTAGATGCTATGTTGCTATTGTGTAAATTGTTGGTAGGAAAGGTGTTATGAAGGAATTTTGAAGTTGTATTATGTTGTATTCCAGATTGTTGAAAATTGGTGTTTGGCTTCATTTTAGGTTTTTGTTTACTTGAAGCATATTGATCAATAGTTTGGCGAAGTAAAGTAGTGAAGGAAGTTTTCTTTTGTGTGGGAATGATTTTAGGCTGAATAACAGGTTCCTTAGGAGGTTGGGTAACCTGTTGTTTTGGCATGTTTTGAATCATAGTGACCATATCTCTATTGGATGGTCCAACCTTATCACTTTCTTGATCAATGAAAGACAAGGGATTAGTGCGCACATCAAACATATGTTCCATGGCTGCTTGAGTGTCACTAATTTGCCCTTTATCAATACGAACTGCCATATTAAGAGCACCAATGTTATTATTGAAAAATTTCCAGAAATGATCTACGTTGTCAAAAGCAATAGTTCCATCTGGAGCTACTCTAGGGGATGAGGATCCATCCTCTTTAACATTTTCTTCTTGTTCATTGTCTTCACCTAGGTCATCTTCTGGTTGATCTAGAGTTTCTCCTTCCAGAATTGGATCTTCAGGAAGGACATTTGGGTCTCTAGTTTTATCTTCTAACCAATCTTCTTCTTCTCCTTCAGTTTGTTTACCATTCCTAAGTTTAGGCATTGTGCTTAATTTAGATTTCAGCAAATATATATATATAATATATATATATATATATATATATATATATATATATATATATATATATATGCAACAAGCTTAAGAGGTATATATTAATTATATACCTACTACAATATTTAAAATGAAATGTTTTGGTTTTTGTTATGTTTTTTAGTTTTTTTCTTGTTTTTGTAATAATATTGTAAAGATAACAAACAACACAATAAATGCAAGAAATAATACTGAAAGTAATGATCTAGTTTTCTATAAACAATTTATAAATATCATTAATGGGCTCGAGTTCTTCAGGAGTCATGAAGTGTTCTTCTTCAAATTGAAAATTTTCTTTCAAAAATTTAATGAAAAGAGCTATAGTGATATTATCTGTCTCAGATGCTGGTTGATAGAAGTAAAGCTCGTGGCAATACTCTCGATATAACATAGCTCGAGGAACTCTATTCCATATTTCCCTATCCGTAAGAACAACCTCTTGGTCTTCTACAAGACCTAGGAACTGGTGTATAATGGCTGCGTTCTCGAGGTATTCCTCGAAGGTGAACAATTCTGAAGACACAAGAGCTCTCCTATAAGCTAACCATCTATGGCAGGCTCTCTGAAGTTCATGATAAAAGACGAGTTGATGAGGATCCAGGATTCTATCTAGGACAAGCCTCTTGATTTGTTTAAGTTTTGTTGACCTAGATGAAATGACACTAAGTCTTCTATCAAGTTCATCCCACAAAAGTTGATTTCTATCTATTTCAGGCACACTAAGCACATAATTGATTTCTATGGCTGCCAATTGGTTTTCAACATTTATAGTAACTGCTAATATTTTCTTAGGAGCTACCATCTAAACATGATATGCAACTTATTAATTTTAAATGATTTGAAATGCATCTATGTTTTAGTTGTTTTATTTTTATTTTGTTTTTGTTTTCAAAAGGTTTAAAATGCATTCACGTCGGGTTCACCAAAATGTATCGCTCCAAATTTTTCACACCCTTACCTTCAGGCTATAGGATCCATGCCCGGAAGGGGGATGGGAAAAGGATGGCGTGGTACCTCGGACTGAGAGGCCTTGCGAAGGTCCCGCCTCTCGAGGGAGGTGTATTATGGTGATTTTTCGATGGATGGTGGGTTCACCAGGAAACATTTAATGGCAGTTTCCACGCCTAGGTTGGGAATGTGTTTTATGTGTTCAGTTTTAGCCTTAAACATTCAAGTCCTAGGTTTGGCCAAAATGCGTCTAAGCTATTCTATATGAAGATGCAGATTTAAATGAATACAGAAAACAAAATTAGACAAAAAATAGAGAAATTAAGCAAGATTAAAAAGTCATACCTGATCCGGATGTCTGATGAAGATTCTGATTCTTGAAGCAGTCAGGATCGCCTCTGATTTGATAGGATCATCTACTATCAGACAAGATCGTCTGAGATCTGACGAATTCGTCAAACGAATTCATCAGAGACCTACAAACAGAGAAATAGGTGCAAAACACAGAAAATACAACTATGCTAACATAGGGAAACAATGTAAAATGACAATAACAATATCAAACTAAAAATTATAAACAGAAACATGAATGCATTATACTGATTTAATGACAATTATAACTTAATTATGCATTTGATCTAGATGGGTGAACTCCAAAATGCAAGATAGCATAAAATAATAAATAAACTAGCTAATTGCAGAATAAAACAGTAGAAAAAAGATGAAGAAATGCAAACTCTAGGCACTGATTGCCCCAATGTTGATTGCAGTCGAAATCGTCTCGCATTGGTACGAAATCATCTCTGATTCGACAGGATCACCTCCGATCTGAACAGGATCATCTGCGACGATGTAAGCTTGCTCCGACTGAAAAATACTAAGGTACCTGCAACAAAATTTGGATAGAACTAATGCAAATAGCAATTTAGGATGTCTTAATGCGTGTGAAGTCAAGTTACAGGGAATTTCAGCCAGGGGGATGCTAAGGGGAGGGCTTAGGATTAAATAGGCTTAGGAGGGAGGTTAGGAGGTTGGAGATCATCCCTATTTGGGAGATCTCCAACGGGGGAGGGTCTCTAACGATGCAGACACGCTTCTGCCCGGATTAGAGACGTCGTTGGAACAGAAGCTAATTGTGAAAAATTAGTTTTGGGACAAGATCGTCTGGACGTCCTAGCCCAGACGAAATCGTCCGATATGAGGCGATATCGTCTGATCGGCGACGATATCGTCAAACGGTCAAAACAAACTCTAAAAATGGCGCGGGAAAGGAGGAAACGGATTAAGCGATGGTTTGGGAGCGGTTTGGGAGGTTAAAATTTGAATTTGAATTATTTACTAGAGTAAATGTAATTATTAAGGTTTTACTGTGCCAATTTTAGGGTGCTACACTTGGGTATTGGAGCCTGATCACCCCTCACTTCACTAGATGCTTTATGGGCTATCTAGCTTAGCCAATAACGATAACTTCTTCATGATATTTTAAAACCCCTAACACAGGGTTTCTAACCTACACAACTACTGAAATAGAAACTATATATATTTTTTTTGTATTTTTTGGATTTGCTGGTAAAAAAATGAATTGTATTTTTTTAATTTTTAATAAAGGAAAAACAAAATGAAAAACACACAGAAAATTATACCTAACAGGCAGAATGGATGGCAAGAATCATCGCAATTACAGCAAAACTCGACCCCGAAAAGCACTCTGATACCACTTGTTAGGAACCTACTATTGAAATAAAGCTCACACACACAAAACACTGAAAGATAACTGAAATACATGCAATAACAGAATAATACTATGCAAAAAATAATTGCAGAATTGAACAATCTCATAAAAGAACTCAGAATTGCAGGCCTCTTCGAGGGGGCAACCTCCTTCAATATTTCATTAACTTGCAAAATATCGATTCGTACATGGCTTCATAGATTTTTAAAGAAAGACTTCATGCAAACCCTAACCCTAGGCTCAAGAGTTGGCTTACATGCAAAATGCCACTCGAGCTAAAATATTCTACCAAATGTCGGTTACAATCATTATAACGGTTACATAAAATGGCCCCACTTGCCTAGGAGAATAACATGCCACGTACATTATAAAATAACATTATATATGGGATCCCCCACATTAGAAGTGGGTCATTACATAATAATGAGAATTACAAAATAACATTAGGATGATATCCTAAAAAAACTGTAAGACGTGAGGAACAACCTCAGATGGAAACCCCTCGCAGCCATGGCAATCGTCGAAATCGTCAACAAAATGAAGCATAGGAGGATGACAATGATTTTAGCAGTTACGAAACTGGTAGCCATCACGAAGAGGATAACGCATCAGATACTTTGGAAGTACGCATTGTCATTGCCATGCGCTTCACCCGATGACGTTAAAGGAAAAAGCACAGTTTTGAAAAAAATAATAAAATAAAATAAAAAGAAAAAGAAAAATAGAAAAAGACAAAAACAAGGGAAAAAGACAAAAATAGAAAAAGATGCTAGACATCTTGTGCATGCAAATTGGTGAGGTGGTATGCATGCAGACGATAGGGTGATAAGTGGCAATTAAACAAGCATTTATCAGGGTGGAAAAACGTCTATAAATTGGAGGTGTTAGGATGAAATGCTCATTCTGTCGTGAGCATTTGCAGGTGGAAATCAAGAGAATTGCAGAGGATTTGGAGCCGAGATAGGGTTGACGACGCACCACGACTTGTTCAAAATGAAGCTAGACGCCATTTCTGATTGGTAGTGGTACGCTTTGTGGGAAATTTTATAAATTTTTTGTGCAAGTGCAGTAATCCCATCTCCCAATTTGCAAGCAGATGAAAAGCGAGCGAAAAAGGAAGCTGCGTACACCTGTCTTGGCTACGATGTCCCCAGATCTGAGACGTCTGAATATGTTTGCAGAATGATGTCTAGGAAACTCGTTTGATAGCGTACCCATCTGAAGTTGCTACCCACCCAGGAAATGCACCCATATGGTGTCTGAAGGAGACGTCTCGCAAATTGAGACGTCTAGCAAAATTAGACGTCTAAGCAAGAAATGTCTGGTAGATCGAGACGTTTGGAGAAATTAGACGTCTAAGGGAGATAGACGTCTGGCAGGTGAGATGTTTGAGACACTAGACGTCTGAGGGAGATGGACGTCTGGCGAGGTGAAACGTCTGCAAAATTAGACGTCTGAAGGAGATAAACATCTGGTAGGTTGAGATGTCTGAGAAGTTAGACGTCTGAGGCGTAGAAAACGTCAAAAAGAGGAGACGTCTACAAAGGAATGAGTCGCCAAAAATCAGAACACGTTCCACCGCGATCCGAAGCGGTACTCGAGTCAGTTGCTACTAAGCGACTCCGTCATCATCAGGAGCACAGAGAAATGATGTGCAGACAGGTACTGAGCCTAGACCAAGGGTAGACTCGAGGTAGACGTGAAGCTGTGCAAGAAGCCCAACAAATCGACAAGGATCAGGTCCCAATCGATGAAATCACCTAGATTTGCCCAAGGGGATATTTTTGCTGGCAATGGTGGGCAGAGACACCAGCAAAGGACCTGGTGAAGATGAAGATCAAAGACGCATGAGTCCATTTTATTTTGCAAGTCCAAAGTTTTGAGAAAGACTTTCAAGGAGTATCTCGTACAAATGTTGCAAAATTATGACTTGTTGCATAACACCAGTACAATATGCATTGATGATCGGAACCTGGTAATTGAGTTTTCTCCTGAAGCATTTTGACGTACATTTGAACTTTCGAAGAAGGGCAAACCAATGGTGAATGAGTGGGTCAATCCAAAGAGAACTCCATAGTTGATTCAGAGTATCACTACTCTAACTAACATAGATATTGATGCCATGTTAGCAACTCACGACAACCAGGGAGTCAAGAAGTCGTAACTAAGAACTAAGGGTTTACAATGCATTATGAATGTCTTGATGGCTAGATTGTCAGAACAGCGGAGCTCAAACCTTCCCATTTGGTTAATTCCATACTTGAAGGGGATTGAGAAAGGAGTGGCTTATGATTGGGAAACCCATTTGGCAATTCATATTCAAAATTTTCTCATGCGAACCACCAAGAATTTTTTGATGGTTTTTCATGCCATTGGATTACTATTGGATGCAACCTACATTGCAGGAGTGCAGATTCTAGATTTTGATCCACCTCGGTAGTTATCGGACTTGGTCCCGATAATCTTGTGGTGGAAGGATGCCAAGCCACAAGTGAAGAGACAAACACTGGTAAAGAAGCCACTGGTGAAGCGGATCTCCCATAAGTCGTCACTTAAGGAGGGGCTAGTGATTGATTCAGAAGGGGAGGATACGACACCACCACTGTCTGAGGAGAAAGGGCCAACAAAACAAGTTGTTGCACCCCCACCAAAAGTGCATAAGCCAACCAGGAAGAGACGATGATTTGAGTCACCACCTCCATCACTATCCCCAGATTCGGTGCATGGTATTGCAATGGAGAAGATTGCTCACAATCGAGAGATAGCTCGAAACCTTGAGCGACACACACGAAAGTCGATTTTGAAATCTCCTCAGTTCTGCAACATGTCCCAACTGAAACTAGTACTACTGCACGAATTGGGCCTGCAAAGTATTTGGTAGAAGCCTAATTTTGGGCTCGTGCGACTTCACTAGAAGCATCCCCCGAATCCTTGTTTGCAACAACTTCCTTCACTGCCTCCCTACAAGCTTTTTCCTTTGAGGATATCCTTGCAACAGATGCAGCTAGAGCAACAGAAAAATTGATAAATATGGACACCCCAACAAAATTTGCAACAATAATGGTAGAGGAGGGCCTACCACCCCCTAGTGTTGGAAATCCAACACCTAGGATAGAACAACATCCCATTACAGTAGACGAAGAGGTCTCTTTGGGATAGGAGACCGAAATAGAGAAGGGAATGAAGCCCCCACAAACGAACATATCTTAGCAATTTGTTGGAACAGAAATAGGTAGCAACCAAGCGCACCCCACTTGAGGAGCAGCCAGGGCTTAAAGAGGATAAAGCAACTAAAAAGCCCATAGATATTTCAAGAAAGGGAAAGCAGTTGTTGTATGAGTCAGAGGAAGAACAAGCCAAAGATGTTTGGGCAGAACTCTTCATATTGGAAACATCGAATTTTGTAGACCCACGAAAACTGGGAGCCCGTGTGGATCAACAAGCAGTCGACTATTTTTCTAAGTTGACCCGGGCAATGGACAATCTATGATTGCAGTCTGATGCAACTTGTGTTGGTCGATGGAAGAAATGGCAGTTGATGGCCGAGGAGGATTTGGACAAATTGGTGAAATGGGCCACAGAGGGATCTTGGCGTGCCGACATTTCCACCATTTATCAAGAACAACCTTGGTCTCTACCTACAACACACCTAACGACTATGGAGGGAGTAGAGAAACTACCTGATAAGACTCCTACTCTCTATCTTGAACTATCGAGTCCTACATTCTGAGCCATGGCAACACTTCCCCACACCCCACAAAAATAGGCTTATAGGTGGAACTAGAACCTAAATTGCAACCAATGTTCAGTTAACTTAACTTCATAACCCACTTGTTGTGTTGGCTAGCAATGGGACTTAAGCAATTGAACCAGGCTAGGCAGCAATTGGATAAGGATTTGCAGGTAACCAAGGCAGAATTACATGAGAAAGAGTAGCAATTGGTGGAAGGAGTTGCTCGATTAGATGAATCCTTGTCACATATCTGTGAAAAGCAGCAAGAATTGCAAGACATTGGTGCTCAGCTCACTGTTAGGGAGTAGGTGATTATTAAACTAGAAGCTAAAGTATTGCAACAAAAGTAGGCTAAGGAGTTGTTGGTTAAGCAGGTTTCAGACCTCGCAGTCCAAAAAAGTCAACAAGAAGTAGCTTGGCAGAAGGAGATGAAACAACACGAAGAGACTTGGCAGAAGGAGTGTGAAGCATTGAGGAAGGAGTTGCTCCAAGCACAACAGTGCGAGGCTGCTCTTAAAACTAAATTGGCGCAGAAGGCTTCATCTTCCTCCACAATGCTCGAACAACGGATGAAGGAGCTTTTTCTATAGCGAGAAGCTGAATTGTTGCCTAGGCTCCAGGAGATGGAAGACCGTGCCAATACTTTGGGAGTAGAATGTGCCAAGTATTTCAATTATGCCAAGCGGGTTCGGGATGAACGCAAAGCTCTTTAGTTACGAGTACAGGAATTGGAGGATGCACTACAGGTTGCAGAACCCAAGGATGATGAGACTCCCCAAAGCCAACGGAGAAAGTCATTGAGGACATCGAATTCTTCGAAGGGGAGGATAGATGTAGACAATAATTCAAAGAAGAAATAATATACCGAACTGTCTGACGAAATGTCTACTAAAGAACTACAATTTTGACTATGTACAACAATTTTGATAATGTATTTTGATAAATGTAAGGATTTGCAATGTAAAATCAATCGTCATAATGTTTTTACAAACTGATTAATAGAAATGCACAAAAGGACAAAACTAGTTGTCAATTGTTAAGACGTCTGGATTAGTTAAGACATCTAAGATTAGTTAGACGTCTAGATAGTTGAGTTAGACATCTAAGACTGGTTGTTACGCTTTAAACAACAATTGTTAAGTGTTAACATAGGGAAGTTGGGACGATTGAGCCAGGTTGGTTGTAGTAACCGCTTGGACTTACCTATAAGTACCCTCCCTATTCATTTTTGTAAGAAATCCATACTTGTCCATAAATGCAGATCTATTGTGCAGCAAGAGTTATTTTGGAATGTAAGTGTCATGTGTGATTGCATCATGAGCATATTGTTGTGTTGCAGGTATTGATCAATGCTTGGTACGAGATAGAGTATTGCAAGTTGTGTTGTACTTGTGTTGTGCAATTGCAAGGAACAACGAGGAGTTAGTTGCAGGTTGAAGAATGAACGTGCAAACATTTGATGTCTAGGCCTACCTGTCTAAGCTTGATTGTTAAACATCTAGGTCTATCCGTATAGACTTGTTGATGAACACGTCCTAGACATCTACTATTTGTGATGTCTACACGTCTGCACTATCTGCCCTAGACATTACTGCTTAAGGTATTTACACGTCTACACTACCTAGATGTCTACACGCTTATGACGCATGTACTAACCGACTACATATCTAGTCGACTATCCATCTAAACTGTATCATCTAGACATATAAAGTCTTACATGTTTGAAGTCGTTACACATTTAGACTGTTACCCGTCTAGCCTAGATGTCTACTTAAACTCACCCGTCTAAGGCTAGGCAACATGCCAGGTTTTACAGCAAAGATAATCAATCCTTCCTAAATTCTTATCATTCCCTCATCCCAAAAGTACTCACCCCTGTCTACACGACACACTTTGTCTTGTCCTCAAACAATTTTTTCTACCCAATTGTTCCTCTTCATGACTCCAACAACCTCCTTCAAATGGTGGACAACTTGTTGCGGCTTGTTATCCTTTTTTGCATAGATGACCACTTCCCTTCTTGAACAGTCAAACACAGGCTCCAAATGACCTTTCCTTCTTGATCCATACACATGTTCTAAAATGGAAAAAATACCCTTCTTTCTACTGAAAACAACATGTTGCAACTCAATCTTATTCTCCACAGCCTCAATGACCACCACTTCCTTTGGTACTTCCACCAACAAGCCCTAAACAAATTGCCTTAGGTATTTTACAACATTTTCTCTTGCTAAACCCATCAAGACAATTTTGAAACCCATCAATATGCATATTCAAACCATAGTCCATTCTCAAACAAGCCTCCCTTGGTCTTCCACATTGATTTCTTCCATTCACCTATAATTTTCTCCATTTGAATGGTGAAAAATCTGATTTTCTTAACCCTAGCTAAATCCTTTGAGGAAGACTAGGGAAAGGTTTTTTTTTTCACCAAGCCAAAAATCTTCAACTTCTTTCTTAATCTCCATTTTTTTTGTTGGACGATTTGGAGAAGGTCATTTGGATGTGGAATGAGACAAGGAACAATTAGGGCACATAAATTGAGAGTGACACAAAAAGCAAGACGTGTGTCAAGTGGAGTTGTGTGAGGAAGCCACACCAACCAAAAAGCGGTTGGGGCAGTTGGGCGTAATTACTGCCAAAGGAGTTCAAATTAAAACACTTGCAAAGCTAAGTGCAGATGGAATGCAATGGAGGTTGAGAATTGTGGTTCCAAAAGAGCCAAGGAGAAACGCTTTGAGTTTTGTGCTATGGCTAGGACCCTAAATGAACAAAAGCGCAAGCTTCTTGAGGAGTCATGTGGAGCATGTACACCACCGAGAGCAGGAGGAGCGCAAGATGGAAATAGAACAGGTAAGGGCACAACACCACAAAGAGGGTAGAGGAGGAGGTGGATCGAGGTCACAATAGCAAATAGGGACTCCTAATGATGACCGAAAAGGCAAAGGGAAGGAGGTGGTAGCTTTACCTCAACAACAAAAAGCAAAGAGGAAGGAGAGAATGCATAATCCCCTTGATGAGATAACCTGGACAACACATGCACAAGAGTTTTGCAAGACTTGGGGGAACAATGCTCCTACAGACCACCCACTAAAGGTAGCTTTTTGAAATGTTGGTGTCCACCACATTATGCAAGTAGCCAATTTTGATAACTTCTTCAAGCCATATATGTTGTAGATGTTGTAGAAGTATGATTTGGAGAAGAAGAGTAAAATCTTGTTTGGCAACAAGGAGGTTTGGCTGTCTTTTTTCCCCAATAATTTCATAAAAGTGTTTAGGCTACCTGTCATGAACAACAATAGACCGATGGAGGGAATAGAGCCCTATACATTGTAAGTGTTTGTGGACATGTTTGCCAACCTGAGTCTAGGAGATGTTGGGAAACTGATGAAGCATGGTAGTCATGGATTGTAGATGCATCACTTGAAGTTGGAAGAGCTAGGTTGTGCCATGAACATGGTAATGTCCAAATTGTCCAGAGAAAAGCGAACCTCGGATATGCCCACATGGCTCGTACATGCATGGAAAGAATATGGGCAATTTCAAATTTGACTAGGTAACATTCTTGTCTAACCACATACAAAATTTTCTATTGTAGTTTAAGAAAAAAATTTCAATGGCTTTCCATGCCATTAGTCTACTTTTGGATGCAATAGTGTATGAGAAGGTACATCTTCTTCTTATATCCTTGTGATGCCCTTATTGCTTTTCTTGTTGGTCATGTTCTTGTTGTTAGAGCCACATAGATACAATAGAAAATAGTGGGTGCTCCTTTTGGAACTTGTTGAGGTGGGTCCAACAACGATGAAGAAAAGCAAGGCACCAAGGGTGCAATCAGTTGAATCATAAGATGGAGGCATTGGCCGAAGAAGAGGAGTTTGGGACTAAGGGGAGCAAGGAGCAGCTACCCATTGCAAAGGAGTTGGAGAGAGAGGAAAAGAGGCAGAAGCAGTTGGGTCAACAATGACAACAAATGAAGCAATAGTTGCAACCCCAACCTCAACTCTACCTGCATCAATCTCAATCCCAACTATTGAGACAGGTGGTGAAGAGTATCCCCCAAAGGACCGCCTCAAACTATGGTAGTTGGTATAGTTGGTGGAAGTGTTGCATAACTTGTACTAGGCTAGTGCTATCAACTTGAGGGTCAAGCATACATTATAGTGCAACAGGGTACTCTTCTACATTCGAGGAGACAAATTGCGCAAGGGAGCACTGTAGGTACCATTCCTGATAACAACATTGTGGCTTTAAGGGAGGCTACATGGGGAGAAAGGAAGCCAAAGAAACCAGTAGTTATGTAAGAAGCAATTACAATGGAGGAGACGACACAACAAGATAGAGTTGTGCAAGTGGTGCAGCAACATCGATAGAGGTAGATGATAAAGATATCAATAATGTATTGGAGGTGATGAATACCTCACCTCCAATGAAGTTCGACGGGTTGCAAGGATTCGATCTAGGGAGATCAAGATTGCATATAGTAGGAGTTACGATGGATACATCGACTTTCTAGCAAGAAAGTTTTCCCACCACTCCATTGCGACAGTTTGCAAATGGAGTAGAAATGAAATGAAATATTATTAATGTCCATAGTGGGTCAAAAAAGACCCAAGGGACAATAAAAAGAACAACAATAACTGCCAATGAGCGAGCCAAAGCGCCCAACAAAGAAAGAAACTAAGATAAATACAAAGACATGACCCGAGAAGCGGGCCAAAAGGAATGGGAATAGAGAAGAGGAGAAAGGGGTGGGTTGCAGTTCAAAAGAGTGGAGTGCATGCCAAGAAGAACAGAGAGAGGGGGGGAAGCAACCCTAAGGGGATAACTCCAACACCCCCAGAAACTAGTCTCTCCTAACAATCGAGGTTGAAGAATCTATGCTGAAGAAATCCATGATCTGTCTCTATCCATCACTAATTCGAGGCCCCAACAAACTATGGGTGCGATGTCTAGTGACCATAACTCTTTCCAAATGGGCTAAAATGGGACATTTCCATCCGGTGTCACTCGATCCATCAGAGTTGGTGAAGTAGGTTGTGATGGGTTGATGGTGAGGGCGGCGAGATCCATCAAGAGGAGAGCTTCTCTATTGACGAAACTAAGTTGTCTCCCTATAAAAGAATGTGAGACATCACTGGTCCGGGTATCTGAAAAAGGTGGATAGAGATTAAGAGTTATCCCTAAAAAGGTAATGAAATCTGCCTCAAATATCATAGTAGATGAGACATCAAAAAATAAAGTGATGCAGGGTTTCAACTTCTCCCAAGGAACAAAAAAGGTAAACCTGCTCCTCCATCGAGAGATGGTGATCTGACTCAACTCGGAGTTGGTGGGAGCACACCCTGAGTTGTCCAATAAGGATCCGAATGTTATGCATTGTGTGTTGCTGAAGGTATTGTATAATGGTAGAAAATTTGGGGGAAAGAGGTGTAGTGAGAGAGATCCATGTGCAACTGGTATACTAAAGACTAACATCCTTTCGGATCTCGTGAAGCACCTTCTCCTTATTATTCTGAGAGGGGGAAGAGAACCCAAGGAATAAGGGGTAAGCCTATCAATCTGTATCTGAATGTTGGCTAGAAGTGTAGAGGCCTAAAAATACCAATTCCTCTGACCACCCCGAGAACTCGGAGAGAGGTCCATTGAGGAGCGAAGGGCGAGGTAAAGGTACCAGCTACAACCCGAGGGGGTATCTCCCAAAGTACGAACCCTATGAAGATAGGCGATAATAAAAAGATGATCTCAAGCCAAAGAGGAGGGGCCCCAAACTCTTCCATAATAATAGAACGAGGGATCGTGACCTTGCAACGAATAAATCTTTGAAGAAAAATCGTTTGTACTCGTTCAACACTAGGCACACAAGGTGCAACGTACACCAACACTATTAACTCCTACTTACAATAAAAGTAATGGTTACATCATAGTGGGCCATATGCACTAGGCACACAAGGTGCAACGTACACCAACACTAGACAATTATATAATGATGATTGTGTTAAGATAGGGTCCTAACATCTTGATTTGTCTTCCTCAACTCATGGTTGTTGCACTCAATTGCTGAAATATTCCCTTGGGCTTCAACCAACTAAGCTTGCAATGCAACAATTCGTTGATACTTTACCACTCTTTGCTATTTCAATCATTGTATATGCCCATGATGCTCCGTTTACAATGTTTTCATCTCCTTTTTACACAATTCCATCTCCACTTTGGCCTATTCCTTCAATTATCATTCTTTTATCTCCCTCATGTAGGCTACCTATTGCTCAACCATCATGCTTAAACTCTTTGCCATGTCATGAAAGTTTGCAGCCCCATGGTCAACCATTGAATCAAGCCAAATAGTACAAATTGTTGTGTTTTCCATTTTTGGTGTTAATTTGTACTTGACCATTGGAGTAGGACATGTGTTGAACCTATCCTTTGAGAAATAAATTCAAGGATGTCGATACAACACTTGCATACCCTTGTGGAGATCCTTCACTCCAACCATGGTTTAGATACTTCTTTCTCCTATCTCCCATGGTTGGCTCTCTACAAACTAGGCTAGTTGTGTCATCCTTGTCTCATCTCAAGTCACCATCTCCACATCAACTCTTGTACCGAACATAGTAGCCTACTCCATCTCCATCTAAACCAAAAGCTTAGATACTTCTCCTAAGCATGGTGTTTCCAAGTTGAATCTTAATCCAAGCAATCATGTCTCATGCATATTAATCTTAGGAGTTGTGTTCATGGCCTCCAAGGCAGCATCAACTTCCACTATCTCCTGTGCCACGTCATCAATTGTTTCTTTGCATATTGATTATGTTGTCCTCCTTGTTATACTATGGTTGATTCTGCTTGTGGTTGCACGTTCCCACTCTCTTGTGCAACTTGTTTACCAACTTCTCTATCAATTGATTTTACCTCCCTTATAGCCCCTTCCTTTTGTTGCTTCACCTACTTTTCCTTCTGAGCAACCACTTTGACTTGCACAATTTTCCCATCTTGCATAACTCTCCACATAACTTCCTGTGCAATCACTTATGTTGTTATAAAAATTTGTTTCTTCAGTGTCTGTGGAGTTACTTGCAATTGTGGATTCTGCTTTTAGAACTGTAAAAGTCACCCTTTTTGTTGTGCATTGCCTCCTTGCACAAATTGCTATGGTGCATGTTACTTTCCATCACTATTACCACTTCTTGAATGACTCTCATGTTGGGTGGACAAATCTCACAAATGAGTTTTACTAGTTGCTTTAGCAATTGTGCCTTGGGGTGTTCCTCTACAACCTCACCATTACTCTTTGCACTATCTGACTCATCTGCCAAAGCATCTGTATCATGTGCATCCTCCAACTCCTTTGAAGAGCCCATAGTCTCACCACTAGTGCCACAATTGCCATCTTCCTCTCATTTTCCATAGTTCCAAGAGTACACACCTGCTACAATAGTGCAATAGTGGTCCATTAGAAAATGGATGGTTTCCCCTTCGAAATCACAATTGGTGCTTCCATCCTAGGCATGCAAACTCTTTCCATCGATGTAGCATCCGACAATGATCCAATGGCATTGAAAAGTTTTTGGTCACCTTGAATTTTATGAATTTGCTCCACTAGGTATGATGCCCAATCATACATGGTACATTCCATGATTCCTTGCATGTATGGAACAAGCCACATGGGCATGTCCAAGAATCATTGTTCACTAGATAGTTCATTGCTCATCAACATGCCCTAGCCGATGAATCTACACAAACAACTTAAATCTCTTCTAGCCATGTTGAATCTTCTTTAAAATTTCTAGTTTCTTCTTCAAGATGACTAGGGTTTCCCCTTAGATGGTTTAGTCTTCCACATATTTCTTGCAAACAATCACTCCTCGCCCCAAGATGACTCACTCCCTCCTCCAATGGCTACTTTTCTTAGTGGGTGGTTGATTTCATGATCTAAAGGCATTTTCCAACCAAACAACCCTCCCCTCCCACTAGACAACCTTTCTTTCTAGCTGGACATCCTTCATCTTCACTATGACGATCAATGCTTCCTTGACAGCCCAAAACTCGTTCCAGATGGCCTAATTGATCCTTCAGAAAATCGGTTGCTTCCTCCTAACAACCCGACACACTTTATCTTATCCTCAAACAATTTTTTCTACCCAATTGTTCCTCTTCATGACTCCAACAACCTTCTTCAAATGGTGGACATCTTGTTGCGGCTTGTTATCCTTTTTTGCACAGATGACCACTTCCCTTCTTGAACGATCAAACACAGGCTCCAAATGACCTTCCCTTCTTGATCCATACAAACGTGTTCTAAAATGGACAAAATGCCCCTCTTTCTACTGAAAACAACCTGTTGCAACTCATCCTTATTCTCCACAACCTCAATGACCACCACTTCCTTTAGCACTTCCACCAACAAGCCCTAAACAAATTGCCTTAGGTCTTTTACGACACTTTCTCTTGCTAAACCCATCAAGACAATTTTGCAACCCATCAATATGCATATTCAAACCATGGTCCATTCTCAAACAAGCCTCCCTCGGTCTTACACATTGATTTCTTTCATTCACCTACAATTTTCTCCATTTGAATGGTGAAAAATCTGATTTTCTTAACCCTAGCTAAATCCTTTGATTGGAATGACTAGGGATAAGGTTTGGTTTTTCTACGCTTCAGCCTAAGCCACAAAGTCTTCAACTTCCCTAGCTTAATCTCCCATTTGTCGTTGTCGGGCCATTTGGAGTCGAAGGTAGGTTGTTTGGAGCAGAGAACAGGTCATTTGGATGTGGAATGAGACAAGGAACATTTAGGGCACATAAATTGAGAGCGACTCAAAAAGCAAGACGTGGGTCAAGTGGAGTTGTGTGAGGAAGCCACACCAACCAAAAAGTGGTTGGGGCAGTTGGGCATAATTACTACCAAAGGAGTTCAAATTCAAACACTTGTAGAGCTAAGTGCAGATGGAATGCAATGGAGGTTGAGAATTGTGGTTCCTAAAGTGCCAAGGAGAAACACTCCATGAGTTGTGTTGAGTTTTGTGCTATGGCTAGGACCCTAAATGAACAGAAGCGCAAGCTTCTTGAGGAATCATGTGGAGCATGTACGCCACCAAGAGCA
The DNA here is from genome assembly GCA_028583015.1 of Wollemia nobilis. Classification (NCBI taxonomy): domain Eukaryota; kingdom Viridiplantae; phylum Streptophyta; class Pinopsida; order Araucariales; family Araucariaceae; genus Wollemia; species Wollemia nobilis. The sequence continues at coordinate 4,565,131 of JAQPPZ010016361.1, forward strand.
AGAGGAGTGCAAGATGGAAATGGAACAGGTAAGAACACAACACCACAAAGAGGGTAGAGGAGGAGGTGGCTTGAGGTCGTGGTAGCAAATAGGGACTCCTAATGATGACCGAAAAGGCAAAGGGAAGGAGGTGGCAGTTTCACCTCAACAACAAAAAGCAAAGGGGAAGGAGAGAATGCATATTCCCCTTAATGAGATAACTTGGACAACACATGTACAAGAGTTTTACAAGACTTGGGGGAACCACCCACTGAAGGCAGCTTTTTGAAATGTTGGTGTCCACCACATCATGCAAGTAGCCAATTTTTATAACTTTTTCAAACCATATATGTTGTAGATGTTGCAGAAGTTTGGCAACAAGGAGGTTTGGGTGTCTTTTTCCCCCAATAATTTCATAAAAGTGTTTAGGCTACCTGTCACGAATAACAATAGACCGATGGAGGGAATAGAGCCCTATACATTGTAAGTGTTTGTGGACACGTTTGCCAACTTGAGTCTAGAAGATGTTGGGAAATTGATGAAGCATGGCAATCATGGATTGAAGATGCATCACTTGAAGTTGGAAGAGCTAGGTTGTGCCATGAACATGGTAATGTCCAAATTGTCCAGAGAAAAGCGAACTTCAGATATGCCCACATGGCTTGTACGTACATGGAAAGAATATGGGCAATGTCAAATTTGACTAGGTAACATTCTTGTCTAACCACATACAAAATTTTCTATTGTAGTTTAAAAAAAAAATTTCAATGGCTTTCCATGCCATCAGTCTACTTTTGGACGCAATATAGTGTATGAGAAGGTACAATTTTCAAGGTTGGACCCACCTCAACAAGTTCCAAAAGGAGCACCCACTATTTTCCATTGGATCTATGTGGCTCTAACAACATGAACATGACAAACAAGAAAAGCAATAAGGGCATCACAAGGATAGAAGAAGAAGACCACAACAATGAAGAAAAGAAAGACACCAAGGGTGCAATCATTTGAATCATCAAACGGAAGCATTGGTCGAAGAAGAGAAGTTTGAGACTAAGGGGAGCAAGGAGCAGCTACCCATTGCGGAGGAGTTGGAGAGAGAGGAAAAGAGGCAAAAGCAATTGGGCCAACAATGGCAACAAATGAAGCAGTAGTTGCAACCCCAACCTCAACTCTACCTACATCAATCTCAATCCCAACTATTGAGACAGATGGTGAAGAGTATCCCCCCAAAGGACTGCCTCAGGCTATGGTAGTTGGTATATTTGGTGGAAGTGTTGCACAACTTGTACTAGGCTAGTGCTATCAAGATATGACAAATGACAAATGAATAGGATGTTAGGATGGAGGTTCTAATGTATAATAGCCAAGTTGTACTATCACTATGTGGTCATAAGATAATACAATTGGGCCCATATCAATCCCACAACAAATTTTAAAAAATAATTGTCATAATATAATAAAATAATAATATTAAACATTATAAAATTTATCATTATAAATAATTAAATAATAATATAAAAATAATAAAAAATAAAAATCCTGGGGTACTCCTCACAATGAGTTTTAGGGCATGAGGTTGGCCCAAATACTTCCCCCAGTTCAACGTAAAGTTTAAAACTTTTTAACTAAAATATATTATAATTATTATAGCTATAAAAATAAAAATAAAAAAAGTATTTATTTATATATAAGATTGAAAAGACTCGTAATATCATGTCCTAATAGTATTATAAATTGAAATGAATAAATAATTGTAGAAAAGGAGGCGAAACGGAGCTCTGGCGATTTGGCGGGAAAATTTTTGAGCAGGCGACAGGCGATGTTCTAGGGTTTCTGGAGTGAAGGAAAATCCAGGGCCTTTGGTGGGTTGACGTAGTGTTACTCTGAAGGATCGTCTGCTGCCCCGGGAGGGCCCAATGGGGTCTCCTCCAGATCCTCTCTCTGGGAGAAAGAGCTCATATGCTGAGATGCTAAAAGAAAATGCTTCGTCTTCCAATGACGAAGCTCAGAGGAATGCTTTTCAAACGCTCTTCAAGAATGCTGGCAAGAGCTCAGCTGCACACCGAGTTAATGGATGCCTCCCACAATCCGCCTCCAGACCTAAGATTGTCATCGAACCAAAGATGGTCGAAGACACAATCATCTACCGAGCTAACCATGATCTGATTTGTAAATTCATGGGTATCCGACCTACCCTAAATTTTTTGCATACCTAGGTCAGACAGAACTGGGAGCCTCACGGTGAGTACTCCTTATGGTTTATAAGCAATGGGTATTTCATTATTAGTTTCTCTTCTTTAGCCGATAGAAACAGAGCATTTGAATCAGAAAAGAGGAACCACGGTCCAGCAGGGTTATTTGTTCAACCCTGGAGAGTGGGTTTCGATCCTCGTATTGAACCCACGGCTGTCCCGGTTTGGATCCGGTTGTACGCTCTCCCGATGGAGTTTTGGGGTGAGCAGGTTCTGGAAATGATTGGTAATTCCCTCGGTAGACATCTGGGCGTCTCCAAGGACACCATAGAGGGTAACACAGCTGTCTTTGCAAGAATTTGCATAGAAATGGATATTAGCCAGCCTCTACCGGCAGAGGTGGAACTTGAGTTGGCAGGACTATCCTGGATCCAACAGTTAGATTATGAGGCCCTGCCCTTCAGATGCAGAGTTTGCCATAAGCATGGCCATTTGGCAAGGTTTTGTCCAAATATTTTGAACACAAAAGCGGAGGCTCCGCTTGGAATGCCAAATCGCCCCAGAGAGGGTAAGTCTACTCTTGTCAAAGAACCATCCAATACTCCTCAGGGTAATGATGTTCAGAAAGATGGCTTTGAACAGCCCAAAAGAAGGAGAAAGCAAAAGAAAAATGGCAAGGAGCAAGCACAACTCAAGCCAGCCAATAGGTATGAAATTTTTAAGTCACTAGTGGATCAAGAGGACCAAGTCATGGAAGGAGTGGATGGGAATACTGAGGATAATAACATCCACACTCATGCTTCTCCTTCATCTCCTCCTATCTTAGAACAGGTGATTGAGTCCACTGAGTTATTGCAGCCAGAGAATCCAGGGGCATTGATAATACACTCCCAAGCACAGCCAGTAATTAAGGATGTCAGCATGGGAAGTGCAGAAAAGAACAGAGAAAGGCCAGCCCTAGGGATTACTCAGGTGGAAAAGAGATCCAAAAATAGTAACTCTCAAGGAGCGGGCAGAAAGTCTAATAAGGATCTACTAGCAGTGCAAGGAGACAAGCTGATCACTGGAGGATCGGTGAGGACAATTGATTCTTACTGCTCTCAAGGTTTTCAATGATTATTCAATCTTGGAATGTTAGGGGTTTAAACAGTAGAACCCATCAATCTGCTGTTCAAAGACTCTTAGGAAAATGTAAAACAGACTTTTTGCTCATCCGGGAGACAAAAATGTCTTTAGATCTTATGTGTAAAACAGTTAGTAGAATATGGAGGGGCGCTGGTTATATGGATGTGGCTGCTCAAGGTGCCTCAGGGGGGATTGTTACTCTTTGGAACCCTATGGAATGGACTGCAATAGAACATATAGCTTGGAGGGGTGTTCTCACATCTCATTTTAGGAATAATGTCACAGCTGAACATGTTTTAATTACAAATTTTTATGGGGCTCAAAGCATTGATGGCCAGAGGCTCCAATGGAAAGCTGTACACAACATGAGGTCCTCAAGGGAAGATTTAGATTGGATTATTGCTGGGGATTTTAATGCTAAATTATCTGCTCGAGATCAGGAAGGTGGAACCCCAGTTTTGGATCCAGGGGACCGGCTTCTGATTGCCCAAGTCCAAGCCTTTCACCTAGTGGATATCAAAGGCCATGGAACCTACTTTACTTGGACTAACAAGAGGAGGGAGCCACACGGCAGGAAGGTAAAGCTAGACCATTTTCTGGTCTCAGAGGAGGCATTTGTTAAGTGGAATATTAAATTCTAGATTTTGGAGGGCCCAATTTCAGATCACTTTCCCATTTTGTTGGAGGGAGGGACTATGACAGGGCAGCACCACAAACCGTTTAAATTTGAGAATTTTTGGTTACAAAAGGAGGATCTTCGAAAGAAAATTCTACAGTGGTGGGAAGAAGGTCGTCTACCTTTTGGGACAACAATGTTTAAATTCCACAAACAACTTCATTTTGTCAAAGTTAAATTGAAACAGTGGAGGCAAGCTAATAAGTCAGATTTCCAGCTCCAAAGAGCTCCCTTGGTGGCCAGATGGGAAGAGGTGCAAAAACACTTCAGGGAAGGAACAATTACTGAGCAGCTTAAAACCGAGGATGATGCCTTGCGCAAAGCGGTTGAGGACATTGATAACCAAGAGGAGACTTACTGGAAACAGAGAGCAAGAAACACTTGGTTATTAGAAGGAGATAGAAATACAAAATTTTTCCATCGATCAGCCTGTGCTAGGAGACAGATGAATAACATGGAAGTCCTTCAAGATGAGAATGGACACTCCTTTGATACTCTTCCTGGTATGCATTCCCACTCAATGGATTATTTTTCTAAACTTTTTAAGGAAAGTATGGAGCAAGATGTGGAGGCTCAAAATGAAGTTATTGATGTCATACCCTCTATTATCTCTCAAGAAGAAAATCAGGCCCTTCTTAGACCCATTGATAGAGATGAACTGAAGAATGTGGTCTTTGGAATGAGCATCGGCAAATCTCCAGGTCCAGATGGTTTTCCTATTGAGTTTTTTCAGGCCTTTTGGGATACCTTGGAGGAGGATGTTTTGGGTGTCACAGAGGAGTCCAGAACTAATAAAAGAATGCTTAAGGCAATAAATCATACCTTCATCACTTTAATTCCAAAAGGGGAGGAGGGGGTTCATATCTATGATTTCAGACCTATTGCCTTATGCAACGTGATTTATAAAATAATCACAAAGATAATGGCTGAACGGCTAAAACCTCTCCTTCATAACATCATTTCCTCTGAGCAAGGGGGTTTTGTAGAGGGTAGACGAGATCTTGGATGGGGTGGTCCTCGCCCGGGAGGCAATCCATACAATGCAAAAATCTGGTAATAAAGGAATGTTCATTAAACTGGATATGTCCAAGGCTTATGATAGGGTGGAGTGGGGCTTCCTGTCAAAGATGTTGGCAGCCTTTGGTTTCTCTCAGGATTGGATAGATTGGGTCATGAGTTGTGTTTCTACGCCTTCTTATTCTGTTCTAATCAAGGGGCTTCCCTCGCCACCTTTTGGAGCCACACGTGGTCTTCGTCAAGGGGACCCTTGCTCTCCCTATCTCTTCCTCATCTTGGCTGAAGGATTAGGTAGACTCTTCTTGAGGAGAAGACATCAAGGCCTGATAACAGGTATCAAGGTGGGTGAGGAAGTTTTGACTCACTTACAGTTTGTGGATGATACAGGACTGGTTGGAGTGGCCAGTCTCAGGGAAGCTAGAGGAATCAGAGATACTCTTAATGTCTACCTTAGGGCCTCAAACCAAGTCATCAATGATAAAAAATCCAAAGTGGTCTTCTTCAATCTTGACCAAAGGCTACAGGACAGAGTTATAGAGATCTTGGGATTCACTAGGACCTCTCTTCCGAGTAGTTTACTTGGGGTTCCTTTGCATTTCAAAAAATTAAAAATAGATATCTGGAAGGATCTTTTGGATGGCATCAAAGATAGAATGAACCATTGGTCTCATAAATGGTTAAGCTATGGGGGCCGATTAACTTTCTTACGGTCGATTATTCGGAGCCATGCCAATCTATAAATTCTCTATCCTGGCTGCCCCACATTCTATTTGGAAAGAGCTGGACAAAATGGCTAGAAGATTTTTATGGGAAGGAGCAAAAGGGGAGAAGAAATGGGCCTTGGTTGGTTGGGATAAAGTTACCCAGCCCAAGGAAAAAGGAGGGTTGGGACTGAGAAGCTCCAAGCTTAACAACAAAGCTTTGGCTGGAAAAGCTATCTTTGGAGGTGGATTTCCCAGCCAACATCCTTATTCAGTAGAATCCTAACCAGTAAATACTTGGGTCATGTTCACCCCAATGAAGTGGGCCGTTTCCCTCTGGATGGTAATGGATCCTTAGTGTGGCAGGCTCTCAAGCTTGGATCTCAGGTTATTAAAGACCAATTGTTTTGGAAAGTGGGGAGAGGGGAGAAGGCACGTTTCTGGACTGATTCATGGGACCAGTACCCACCCATCATTGCTGAGTTTCCTGAATTGCAACCAATTAAATCTGCCATAGAAGCCAAGGGTTGGGTCCATATTGAGAGTTATTTCAACACTAGCCAATTGGGGGAGTATAAGTTCAAGAAGTTTAAGCGGTTGGAGGAGTGGCCAATTACAATCCCTCCGGAGCTGGCACCCATCTTGACCAAAATCTTGATAGAAAGGTTTCTCACAGGGAGAGACGAGGAGGATGAACTAGCTTGGGGCTATGGGAACCTTGGGGTATATACAGTGAAGGATGGATACGATAAGATCCTCCCAGAGCCTCCCCCACATTTATTTTTGGTTCAAGATTGGAGGAAGATATGGCATTCCAAGGGCTGGCCGAAAGTGAATTTCTTTGCCTGGCAGTTTATGCACAATGGAATTCTCACCTTTGACAATCTCAGAAATAGAGGAATCATCGGTCCATCTCAGTGTGTTTTATGCCACAAGAATGAGGAAACAGTTGATCATCTGATGTTTGAGTGCCCTTTCACGCGTCAGATTTGGAAGCGTTGGTTCTCTCACTATAAACTCCAGGCTAATGGTGATCGACTCGGACCAATATTTGGGAAAGATGGAAGAGAGGTAGATTTAAATCTAAAGCTCTTCGAATTGGTTGGGAGCTTGGCTTACTTTTCATCTGGTGGCAGGTGTGGTTGGAGAGAAATGCTCGTATTTTTAGAGAAACCTTCTCCTCGCTAGATGGAATTTGGCAAGTCATCTGGAGCAAAGTCGCGAAAACGGTTGCCATCTATGCTGAAGAGGAAAATCAGGTTGGTCCTGGGCCATTGGAAGAGGGAGCTGTAGAGCAAGAGAGACAGGATAGAGCTAGCTGGAAACCTCCCCCAGAAGGTTGGATCAAAATCAATACTGATGGAGCTGCAAAAGGCAATCCGGGTAGTGCTGGAATTGGTGTAGTGTGTCGGGATCATGCTGGGTCTGTGCTCTATTGGGAAATGCAAGGTCTAGGAAGAGCCACAAACAATGAAGCAGAAGCCTTTGCTATTAAATCTGCTTCCATCTGGGCTATTAATCAGGGACACAGGAAGATAATTCTTGAGTCTGATTCTCAAATTCTGGTTGGCGCTCTAGACTGCATGAGGAACTTTGCTTCGAAAGCATGGAGGTTGCGGATTCTGGTCTCTCAAATCAAGGAACTATGGAGGGAATTAGATGATGTGATCCCCGTCTATGTGAGTAGAGATTTAAATAAGGTGGTCGATTTCCTTGCAAAGATGGGTGTTGAGAAAGAGGTAGGGGTGCAGCTGCACAGTGACATGCCTATGGAGGATGCAGTGATTAGGCAGGGTCTTGAACGATCCTTGAGACAATGAGCAAAGTTTATGCTAAGGGTGGTTTTTGTCGTGATATCATGACCTGTTGCGCCGTCGCGGCCTTTGGAGGGAAGCTGTCGTGATATCGTGACAGGTTGCGCCGTCGCGGCCTTTGGAGGGAACCTGTCGTGACATCGTGACATGTCACGCTGTCGCGGCCCTTGGAGAGATGCTGTCATGATTTCATGACCTGTTGCACTGTCACGGCCTTTGGTGGGAAGCTGTCATGATTTCGTGACCTGTTGCGCCATCGCGGCCTTTGGCTAGAAGCTGCAGTGATTTCATGATGCTTTTGGAGCAGGGGCGCCAAGGAGGATAATCGTCGTGATATCGTGACACTTTTGGTGAATTGGAGCCAAGGGGAAAAACCATCATGATTTCATGACATTTTTGAAGAATGGGAGCCAAAGGGAAAAATCGTCATGATTTCGTGACACTTTTGGAGAATTGGCGCCTTGGGGAAAAGACGTCGCGATTTCGTGACACTTTTGGAGAATGAGCGCCAAGGGGAAAAGTCATCGCGATTTCGTGACACTTTTGGCGACTGGGCGCCAAGGGGAAAAGTTGTCGCGATTTCACGACAGTTTTGGAGAATTGGCACTAAGGGGAAAAACCGTCGCGATATCGTGACACTTTTGAAGAATGGGCACCAAGGGGATAACTCGTCGTGATATCGCGACACTTTTGAAGATTGGGCGCCAAGGAGAAAACTCGTCGTGATATCGTGACACTTTTGGCGAACAGGCGCCATGGGGAAAACTCGTCGTGATATCGTGACACTTTTGAAGACTGGGCGCCAAGTGGAAAACTCGTCGTGATATCGTGACACTTTTGAGGATTGGGCGCTGAGGGGAAAACTCGTCGTGATATCGTGACACTTTTGGCGAATAGGAGTCATGGGGAAAAATCGTCGCGATATCGCGACACTTTTGAAGACTGGGCGCCAAGTGGAAAACTCGTCGCGATATCGTGACACTTTTGAAGGTTGGGCACTGAGGAGAAAACTCGTCGTGATTTCGTGACACTTTTGGAGATCAGGCGCCATTTGGAAAACTCGTCGCGATATCGCGGCACCTTTGGTGATGGGGCGCCAAGGGGAAAAGCCGTCGCGATTTCGTGACACTTTTGGTGATCAGGCGCCGTGGGGTCTGGCTGTCGTGATTTCGTGACATGTCACGATTTCGTGACTTGTTGCTCTGGCGTGGCCAAGGCTGGTTTGATTGTCGCGATATCGTGACATGTCGCGATTTCGCGACATGTCGTTTTTGCGCCTTGTTGACTTTTTGCGCTCTGCGGTGGAAAGTGTTGACTTTTTGCGCTCTGCGCTTGTAATCTTGTTTCTTTGTTCTTGGTTGGGATGTGTTTACTCCCATTTGTAACTGTTCTTTGTTTTAATACAAGTTTTTCAATTTTTTCAAAAAAATATATTATAAAACAATTGTGTGCAGAAGATTTAAATCTAAATTTCCACCTTAAAAATACAAAAAATAATAATAATTTATTGAACTAGTACCATTAAATTTAAAAATATATTATTATAATAAATAATTTAAATAAATATAAGAAAAAAAATAAGTAAATAAATAATTTAAAACTTTAAATTAGAAAATGTTTATAAAAAACATATGATTAACTTGTGAATGGAAGGGAAAGGAATGGAAGCAGCGTGATGGAAGATAACAGACATACCATGATGTGAGTAAGAGCAAGTAAGAGCTAAGTGGAATTCTAGTAGAAGCAAGTGGAATTCTTGTTCGAAGAAGTCCGAGGGTGTATTCGGTAACAGTCTTGGGCGAGGCCCTGTCTTTGTGACCATGCTTAGTTTAAGTAGAATTCTTTCAAACATCACATTGTTTTCCACCAAGCAGAAGAACACCCTCAGACCAACCATGCCCTATACCCCTACTTTTACCACTCCTCCTCTGCAATCGGTCAACAATTTCATCAATTTGTCCATACTCTTTTCCAGTCCCATGCAGTGTTTTGAAACATCTAATTTCTTTATGTTAAGCCTCTTGAGGATGTTCATCACCACTCATTTGACAATCTTGCCTTCATACTGAACACGATTTAGAAGCATTATTGATTACAAATTTCAATCTATGACCTATATTTTAAATCCGCAGTAGCCAAATTTATTTATTTATTTTTATATTTAAGAAAAGGTAAGAGGATAAAATAGATTCTGTTCGACATATGTTAGCGGAATAAATTACTTGTTACACAGTTACACAATAAATTACTTGTTACACACTTACACACATGCAATCGTAAATAAAACTAAATAATTGTAAGTTCAAACTATATCATCTCTTATTATCAAACTCATAAATACTACTTAATTGATTCTGTTAACCAACTTTGTTGCCTCAAAAGGTTTGGTTGCAATTCTTACTTCAACACCCCAAAATGTACTTACATTAGCTACGACACAGAAACAGGACGACACAGGAAACAGGACACAAGCTGCAACAACATTTAGGGAAACAGAAGAAAAAACATTAGCGAGCGAGCTGAAGTAAGAAAATTCTTAGGGTTTTATCAAATTTCTGTGTAGGATCTAGAGAAACTTGTTTCACAGCGGGCAACTAAGAAATCTGATATAGGTTTCAAACTTGTGTTGAACAACAACTCAGCAGAGAGGTCGTGTATATACGTTTGATTGGCGTTGACGGCGTAATTGTCGATCGTGTAAGAGAAATAGCCGCATCTAGCAAAAGCATTCGTTCATGTCATCAAATCCTCAACAGAAGGAAAGACAACGATTGAATTGTTTTCAAGAATTTTCGCATCAAGAATTGTCATTCGTATTAAAATACTAAGATAAAGGCTAATGCAGAGTTAATCTTGACTTTCTGACCATAGTAAAACTAAGATCAAGGCTAATGCAGAGTTAATCTTGACCATAGTAAAACTAAGATCAAGGTTAATGCATAGTTAATCTTGACTTTCTGACCATAGTAAAACAAGATCAAAGCTAATGCAGAGTTAATCTGAACTTTCTGACCATAGTAAAACTAAGATCAAGGCTAATGCATAGTTAATCTTGACTTTTTGACCATAGTAAAACTAAGATCAAGGCTAATGCAGAGTTAATCTTGACTTTCAAACCATAGTAAAACTAAGATCAAGGCTAATGCATAGTTAATCTTGACTTCACCAGCCAAAGTTTGTGGAGAATGACGGCAGCGAATGTACATAAGCAATATATTAATATATTGCTTATGTAAGTTTTGTGTGGGTGACAAATGCATGGTTAATGAGGGAGAATATATGTATTTGTATGTATAGTTTAGTTGTCAACTAGAATGTATGTAGACACACTTCAAAAAAAAATCCCACATTCAAGGACAAATTACATCATTCAAATTTCTTTCTTTAATTTAAAAAAAAGATCAGACACACTTAAAAAAAAAAATCCCACTTTCAAGGACAAATTCAAATTTCTTTCTTTAATTTAAAAAAAAAATCACTCCTGATATTTTGTTCGACAAACAAAAACAAAGCAGACTTGGCGCAAGATAAAAGCTAAGATGTAGAAATATGGATAATGGAAAAATCAGACTTTCATTCTTTGGTGGTGTGAATCCAGATTGACTTGTTCAACGTACCCATCATTGGAATCCCACTCATACAGTCAGTAACTGTAGTAAATAATGGTGAGAAAGGAAAAGGTTAATGTACCGTAAGTGCTAGAACAACTATATCATGCGTATTGGTCCAACTGGCAGTCTTAAACTCTTAATTAAGAATATAAGGATATTAGACCCTGTACACGGAAACTTGGTGGTGGTACATCACTTTCTTGCCCTTTATCTATGGAGCCAAACACGCGAGCTCTAAATATGCACTTGCTTGGAGAACAATTTTGTTTGAGTGTCTGATCTCATTTTTTGTGGTCGTCTGCATTGAAGACACAAGAAGTACAAACTTGGGTGGATCCAACCACAAGTCTGTTGATCTATTTTGGGTAACTGATTTATATAAGCAATATATTAATATAAAATATATTAATATAATCTATTTTATCCTAATATAGTTATAAAATAGAATTGTCATTCGTATTAAAATACTAAGATCAAGGCTAATGCATAGTTAATCTTATTTTTTTTACCATAGTAAAACTAAGATCAAGGTTAATGCATAGTTAATCTTGACATTCACCATAGTAAAACTAAGATCAAGGCTAATGCAGAGTTAATATTGACCATAGTAAAACTAAGATCAAGGCTAATGCATAGTTAATATTGACTTCATCAGCGGAAGAGCGGAAGTTTGTGGAGAATGACGGCAGCAAATGTACGGTAAAAAAATAATAATAATTTATATGACAAATTGTGGTTTTAAATACACGTTATGAAACCTTGTTGTAGACATGGTCCGAAGTCGAACGATAGTGATGTATCACTACTAAATCATCCCAATCTAAAAGAGGGCATTTGATTTGATGTGATATATGAGAGGATACCCATAAGGTGAACACTACTAAATCATCCCAATCTAAAAGAGGGCATTTGATTTGATGTGATAAGTGAGAGGATACCCATAATCATCCACCTTAAAGAGCAAGACCTTAGAAGGAGAGGGATTTCGATGATGTTCTTGATGAAGGATAGGATTCCTAACCTAAATAAAATTTTGGGTCCACTTGGAAATGGGTAATTTATAGTTTTATAATTTTTTTTTTTATAAGTAGCTATTGTATTTACAACGGGTTTTAACTAGGATCCCAAAACCTGATTACATAAGAGTTGGAAATAACATGTCGAGAATAAGCCATTACAACAAAATTTTGGGCCCAAGGCACCAATACCCTGAAAATGAAAAACAAACAAAAATCCCGCCCAACGGGAACAGGTAAATTTGAACAATCCCGCCCAGCGAGAAACCACCAATTTCGAAGGAAGGTAAGTTTGAAGATCCCACCCAACGGGGAGCAGCTGAAAATCGCCATCGTGTAAATCTCGCCCAGCAGGAAGCAGCAAAAAACCATTATAATATAAATCTCGCCTAGCGGGAAGCAGTCGAAAAACCACCAAAGAGTGAATCCCGCCCAGTGAGAAGTAGCTAAAATCCATCCTAGTGTAGATCCCGCCCAGCGGGAAGCAACAAAAACCTCTACCAAGTGAATCCTGCCTCTCGAGAAAACCAGCAAGAAATGAGAAAAACCCGCCCAGTGGGAAACCCAACGGTTCTAGAGAATCCCACCCTGCAGGAAACCATCCTGCACAACGGGAAACCAACCTACCTAGAAAAAAGGGGGAATCTCACCCAGAAGGAAGCAGATGAAAACAAAAAAAAAGGATATCCTGCCCATCGGGAAGTAGCTAGAAAGCACCACCAAAAGAATCCCACCTCCAGGACAACCAGCAGGAAAAGACAACAGGTTAAGGGACCAGGGATACAGGGACTGGGGATCCCAGGTGGGAAGAGGTAACAGCCACAAAGATGGGATCCCTGGGAGCCTAGCCTAGGGGATCCAGGGTCTGCATGCATAGATTAGATCCCCCCATGATTTGAAGAATACAACAGAACCCAAAGAACCCCAATAGCAGGGGCCAAGAATCCCATCCTTGCACAGGAGAAACTTCAGGGAACTAGTACTGATGCTAGGAACAGCCCAGGCAGAGAAAAAGCCCCCCCCAAGGCCAAACAAATGCCCAGGGTGTCCACCAAGGAGCAGAACCAGCACGAAGAAGCCTCCAAGAGGGAAATCGAAGAGGGCCCTCCCCATAGGGACGGGACCAACAACAACCACAAGATCCCAGAGAGGATTCACTAGCAAAAGGGGGAAAGAGGCCCCCCCAGAACACCCCCAAAGTAGTAAGGACCTCAAAGGAAACCCCGATAAGTCATCAGAAAACCCAACCACTCACCCCCACCACCCAGAGAACCGCAGGGAACCAGATCCATGCCAAAAACCTGCAGAAAACCCCAGGGGGAAGCCTGAGGGAAAAAAATGGAAGGGATCCTGAAAACAGCAAGGAACCCTGGGAAGCACCAGGCCAAAAACTCAAACAAGGGAACCCTGACCGACTGGGAGAGGTGCATAAAGAGGAGAAGGATCTCCCTCAAGGAGATCATCTGCAACAAACAATCCCAAGGAGGGATGACCTGGGATGAGCCAGGAACTGGGCAGGAACCAGGGGAGGGGGAGTAGGGAAGGGATCGAGAACCTCGCCTCTCTACTTTTTTTCCTCTTCATCCTCTATAGTTTTATAATTTAAGTTTGGTTATATAATAATATATATTGGGTACATAATTTTTCTCTCAAGTTCGTCTTTGTGGGACATCATAGTGGTTTGGCTTTAGCCTCTCATCCAAAGACCCAAGTTCAAATCACACTATAGTTACAAGTTAAATATAAGGGAGTAAATGTAAATAGTATAGATGGTATCACTTAACTTTATTCTTTTTAGTGTGGATGGTATCACTTAGAATATACACATCTTTTATTTATATATATATATATATATATATATATATATATATATATATATATATATATATATATATATATATATATATATATAATTTTTATGTAATACAAGTTAAATATAAGAATGGCAAAATACATGATCAAATTGCTATAGAATATTTGTTTTCTATGTGTTACCAATACTACTAGTCTTATTCAAAATTTAATAGATTTTCTAAAATGAGATGTGTATAGTGATGAAAACCTAGGACAACTGAATTCAAATGTACTACTAAAATATTATCAAATCTTCTCATGGAAAACAAATTCCCCACACCTATCATTTGAAATGAAATATCTAAATTGCAAGGACCAAATATGATCAAAAAAAAATAAAAAAAAAGTGATTGCTTGAATTTCCATCTATATAACATTTGGGTGGATTATTATATAAAAGTTAATATATATATAAGCGAAAAATACCTTGCAGGGCCACCTTGGTATGAGAGACCACGACCGGTTTCCTCTCGTCCGCACCAACATTATCAATATTATAAAGTTAATATATATTATAAAGTTCTAAAAATAGTGTGGTTGTGACCAAATCTCATATGTAACCCATATATATATTATAAAGTTATAAATAAAATTTAATAATCTAATATTTTATTTTTATACATTTAAATATTATTTTTTAATTTAAAATATTTAATTATTATATTATTATTTTTTAAGTAGATGCTAAATCACATGCATCACTGCCTTGCTCACGTAGTGGGTCCTTTCCTTAAACCCGATGGAACAATTGAAATTACCAAAGGGCTAACAGGTTAAAGATGATGTCTTGTTTGTTAGATTTTTCTTGACTAGTAGATGGACCGTTAAATCTATTCCTAAGGTGTTGCCCTTTCTTAGGAGTAGAAATTGTTTTTACGTACTCAACTTAACCGTAGTACTTGAGAAGAAGATATGTTATATTTCTTCCTTTTTATCCCTTATTTATTTTCTTTTTTAAATTATGTCATACAGGGACAAACAAGGATCTAATAACTAAGTTATTTTTAAATAATAATTTGTTCTTAAGGAGATGCATGTTTTGAAGATAGTAATCAACTTTTAAATACACATTTGATTTAAGAGTATTTTAATGAAGATGACTTTAAAGGTTAAAATATTTTAAAATATAGTAAGGTCATGTAGAGTCTTGATTAACTTAAGATTATAATATAGGAATGTGATATTTTTAGGACATGGCTCTATGTCCAAAAACCTATTTTTATCCTAACCACATTCTTAGGGTCATAACTTTGTACTTGAAATTTTGTTTTGATCCATCTACAATGAGAAAATCACATTTATACTCTTGAAAGCTTTATTACCTATTCAAAAGCCCTTAAAAGATAAAATTGTGTGTGATGTACCCTTGGATGTCTATGATGTGATTTTAGGCTAACCATTTATATGGAGGAGACATGGTATTGATGAGTTTGCGTCCCAAAGTGTCATCCTCACTAGTGATAGTTTGAGCTTTCAACTACCATAGGTATCTTCTCCTACCTCTATTTCCTTAATTAGTGCTAAACAATATAGGAAGATGATAGCCAAAATAATAAAGTTTAGTCTATTGATGATCAAGTCACAAAGCAGGAAGAACATTGTTACATCTATCATAGACATTACATAGTAGAACCAAATGGACCAAAATCATAACAAAATAGGATGACTTGTTCAAGTTGCCAATTGGGTTAAAACATTTGAATATAGACTTTGCCCTTGGATGCCTTAAACCTCCAAATAATTAGACCTTAGATCCTTAGAACTTATATTATAGAGACCTTCATCCATTAGGTCATTAATTATGGAGCATAGTTCCTAGGACATCTTAAGCATTGTTGTAATTTTACATCAAATATTTGAAAGATGTTGAAGAACACAAGCTTATACTGAGAGGGGGGGTGAACAGTATAAGACCACTTTTTACTTTTCTTTCCCAAACAATATTATGCAATATATCAATGCCAATATCAACAATAGTATCAAAGCAATGCACAAATCACCATACACAATAGAGACACCAATTTAACATTATTTACCCAATGTGGGCTACTCCACGGAGAAAATATTTCACTAAAATTTTCTCAATAAATCTCTTGGGAATCCTTCCCTATTACAATGTTTATGGACCTCTATCCAAAGGAGACACCAATCCCCTAATCAAGTTTATGGATCTCTATCCACAGGAGACACCAATATCCTAAGTTGATTTGTGGAACTCTATCCACAAGAGAACTCCTCCTTTGCTCTGGTTGGTGATCCTCTAGAAGACTACTACCTCCACTACATTGGCTTGTGGATATCTCTCCATTGAAGACCCTATCCTCACTCATAAGATCTTTGTCCTCACTGCCCTGGCTAATGGATCTCTATCCATTGGAGACTATTGTCCTCTGCTTTATCACCTCCAAAGCTTACTCTCATCTCTGTCTCAAATCTGCACTAAACACAATCCTTTGATCTAGCACAAATATTCTCAATCTCTATCTCAAATCTGCACTAAACACAGTCCTTCGGTCTAGCACAAATCTGCTCAATATCTATCTCAAATCTGCACTAAACACAGTCCTTTGGTCTAGCACAAATCTTCTCAATATTTATCTCAAATTTGCACTAAACACAGTCCTTCGATCTAGCACAAATATGCTCAATATCTATCTCAGATCTGCACTAAACATAGTCCTTCGATCTAGCATAAATCTGCTCAATATTTGTCTCTAATCTGGCACAAACCTATCCTCAAATCTGCACCAAACTCTATCCTCAAATTTGTCCTCAAGCCTTAACACAAAGCTTGATCCAATCACAAATCAACTCTTCTAGATCTGTCCCAAGCCTTAACACAAAGCTTGAACAAATCAATCAATCAACTCAGCTCTTCAAGTCTTCTCAAAGACTTACCTCAAATCTATCCAACAAGTCCTCTCAAGAACTTGTCCAATATGCTCTCAAGTCTTCTCTAAGACTTGCCTCAAATCTGCATTGTAAGCTTCCACAAAAGCTCACACAAATTTATCCTTAAGCTTTCACAAAAGCTTCCTCAACTTTATCCTTAAGTCCACTCTAGGACTTACTCAAATTAGCTCACAAGCTTTCACAAAAGCTTATTCAAATCAATTGTAAAATTGCATATAAAACTCAACACAATCTCTCACAGAAAACCTCTTCAATCACACAAACAAGTTTCACATAGAATCTTGTTTGACTTCAGAAACATATAGAGAATGGTTAGAGACTCAATATGTTTCACACTCACAAAATACTCACAAAACTCAACTTGATCTCTTCCAGAAAACCTCTTCAATCTCACAAACAAATTTCACTCAGAATTTTGTTTAACCATAGAAACATATAGAGAATGGTAAGAGACTCAATATGTTTCACACTCAATCACTTTCAATATTTTTCTCAAATTAGTAAAGAACAATTTGTTTCACATAACTTGAACTATCACTCCAACACTTTCAATCAACTATGCTCAATCAAATCCACTCAACCAATCACTCAATGAAACACAACTTGCTTACAAACCCTAAACAAGTGTTTCACAATGCTTTCAACAACTCACACTATGGAACTCAACCTTGACTCAAGATGATTCCAAATTCACATAACAATGATACTCATGGTCTTTTCACAAACCCTAATCAAGCATATGAAAGCTTACTCAAATATTTCCAACAATGCTTATCAAACAATCTCACATAACAATGATACTCATGATCTTTCTCAAACCCTAATCATGCACATGAAGGCTCACTCAACATTTCCAACAATGCTTATCAAACAATCCTTTTCACTCCAACTTAGCATTCACAACATCCAATCCAACAATATTTCACTCACAAGGAAGATGTGCCCATACCTTTTGTTTGATGAAGAATTGACCTCAAAACCTGTCTCAATCACAATTACCCTCTTTGCCAATCTCAAAGGTTAGGTAGCAAAAACCTTCTCAAAATTTCATTCAAATATTCCCTCAAAATATTTCACCATACAAAACATTAAATCTCAATTACACCTTATAATCTCCACACTTAAAAATGATTAGCAAAAATTAAACAACAATTAATTTTCTTCATTCACCTTATTACTCCTTCCAAATTCTAATCATCAAAATCACAATAAAATATTTTAACTTTTATAAACCTTATATCTCCCTCTTAACACACAAAAATCATGCCTCAACAAAACCTTAGGATAAAATTTAATTAAAAAAATTAAATACCTCTTTTTCCCTTGGTGGGATTCGATCCCCCGCTGCGCTGCCACCAGTGCCCTAGCCATGGCTCAACTACCGCATGAGCTAGGCGCTCACCTTGGTAGGCAAAAACACCTTGTGCGCTTTGTCTTCTATGCTGGGTGCTCAAAATGAAAATGACCACCGCAAAAATACTACCACCAATATTTGATCACGGGACTTCCCACCTTGTAACGTCTCAACACACAGCCGCTTGCCGCTAGCCCAACCGCCTGGTTGGCTATGAGGCTTTTAGGCCTCCCTCCTTTTGTCCCTTCGATGGCTACCAAGTAAAACAAAAAAATTATCTTTTTCCTTGCACGCAAATCACGAAAATCACAGGCTCTCAAATGTGAATCGATCGAAGGTAAGTTCTAAGTCAACCAATGCACATGGTATTTATACCATTGTGCCATCTCCCTTTGGACGTCGACGGAGGAGGAAACTTCGTATGACATCGGCGCTTAATAAATAAACTTTGCCCTTATAACCCTAACCTTAGGGTTAATTAAATTAAGTTATAAATTAATTAATAATGAAATTATTATAATTAATTTATAATTAATTTAACCACTTTAGGTCTTACCATTAGACCTTTAATATTATAATGAAATATTATAATATTATTTTTCTTGGGCCTTCCTATTGCTCCTTTAGACCTTATCTGACCACCTTGAATATTATAATAGGAGATATTATAATAGTATTTCCCTTAGGCCTAGAATTAATCTTTCTCTTGCACTACTTACTGAAATAGACTCTTGACATACTTTCTTTTGCACTGCTCACTGAAACTGACTCTTGACATAAATGACAACAAACCTTGCTCATATTTCCAATGATATCCACCTTTTTCATTGATGGCAACCCATTTACCTTTTATAATTTCCTTTACCTCTTTTTGTTCTGCTCCCCCTGACTGAATGCTCTCCCCCTAACTCAAATCTCTCCCCCTTTGTCATCAATGGAAAAGGGTCACCTTTGGGGCTTGGGGCTAAGAATGAGACTCTTAGCTTAGCCCATCTCCCACATCTTCTTGAGGTGGTTAATTCTGGGGTGGGAATATATTTACTCCTAGCATACACTGATATTTACCTTTGTCCACCTTCTTCCTCAACTGATCCTTCTAATTCCTTTGGCTGCTCTTGTTCCTGATTGTCTCTGGAAGTTCTGCTCTACACCACTTGGCTATATGCCCAACATTATTGTACTTATAACACTTAATGTTGTTATTACTTAAAGATACAAATATCTTGGGATTTCTCTTGGTGAAGCCATATCCATTCCTATAATGAACCCTACAATTTACTACCTTGTGACCAAACTGATTACAAGAGTAGCAATACCCTTGAAAAAGATATATGTTTCTAAAATTCCTATATTCTTATATTTCTTATGTTCTGCACTATGTAGCCTTGTGCCCAAACCTGTGACATGAAAAGCATCATCCATTGAAACTATTTTTCCTTGACCCCATTGGTCTCTTAGTCCATTTTACTCTGTGTTGCTTTTCGTTCCATCTGTTCCTTATTTGTGCATTGTTCCTTCTCATATTGAACTTTCTATTATCTAACTCTTCCTCAGAAGTCTCACTTTCTCTTTCACTCTCTTCTTATGAAGCTTCTTCTTATTCAGAGCTTGAGATTGACTCATCTTCTTGTTATTTTTGTACCTGTTCAAAACCAAGACCTATCTTGTTTTATGAATATTTTTGTACCTTGATAATATTATCCAAGGTCTTTGAGCTTCTCCCAAACTTGTGTAGCTTATCTCTAGACTCTTTTACTTCCTTCCTTAGTAAAGCTACTTCTTGCTCTAACGTTTTACATTCTAAAATCTTAGCCTCTAACCTTTCTTTAAATTTTCTTGTCTTGGCTTTTGAGTTGGTTAGATCTTCTATAAGCTTTACTTTATCTTCATCACATTCTTGAAATTGAAGCTTGAGTTTTAAATTCTACTTTCTTACCTTCCTTAATGCATCAAGGGCAGAAATAAGTTCACCCTCAAGATCAACTTCTCATTTCTCTAATTCTTCCTCTATTTCTTTGCCTTTGAAATCATCTCCATTCTTTTCTAATTTATTTCCACTAGAAGCACTTCCTTCTTCTATTGCCATAAGAAGACTTTCTTCTTTTGGACCTTCACTAGCATCCTCATATTCATCATCACTAAAACTGAATCCATTCCTTGTACAACTATCTTCAAGATGGCCAAAGTTACCACATCTAAAAAACTTAAGAATTATTGGTGACCTATTTCTAACCACTTCTTTTTCTTCTGCTAGAAATAGAATTTCATCTTCATCATTATTTGAGGAACTTTCATCACTATCACTTGAACTCTTACCTGCCTTGTCTGCATAAAAAATCTTCTTATACCTTTGGAATAATTTCTTTCCTTGCTTGTTTTTTTCATCCCTGCTATTCTTTTGGTACCTATGTTTTCTTGTTTCCCTGTTCTTATAATTATATTTTTCTTCATCATTGCTATTTTTAGCCATTGGACAATCAGATGCATAGTGAACATATTTTTCATAATTGAAACATATAACTGATTTTGTACATTTATACTTTATCGAGTCCTTGTACTTTCTGCCATAATTTGCTTCTTCATCACTAGATGACTCATTGCTTGAATGTGACTTCTTACCCTTTACCTTTTTAGTAACTTTGAAGGTTGCTTCTTTATGGGGAATAGGTTCCTCTTTTATTCTCATCTCAAAAGCTGTGATAATTCCATGTAATTCATCCCTTGTCAAAATTTCAATATCTTTTGACTCTTCTATAGCTTAAATATTTTCACTACACCTCTTTGGGAGTGACCTTAAAATATTATCACAAACATTTATTTCTTCAACTTTTAGCCCAAGTCCTTGCATGGAGTTAACAACCTCATCCATATGAAGTAGATATGCAGTAATGTTTTTCTCTTCCTTCATCTTTAGGTCTTCAAATGTTCTCTTGTAATTTTACAACTTTGTCCTTTTGAATTTTTTGTCTCCCTCATAGATACCTTTCAAATTATCCCAAATTTTCTTTGTTGATGTGCAATGCATAACATTTATAAACTTTGTTTCACACAAACCCTTTAAAATTTCATTCATTACCTTTGAATTATTTAGATATAGGAGCTTACCATATTTATCTATAGGTGGAGTAGTTGGCGGTATGTATCCATTCTCAACTACTTCCTATATTTCATTCCCAAGTGCCATTAGGTGAATCTTCATTCTCATACTCCAGAGTACATAATTATTCCCATCGAACAATGGTGTTGAATTTCTTGAAGATCCATTCTGATAATCCATCTGTGTTCTTGAGATATTTTTCTTAAAGTTTTTAAACTCTTTCGAAGGAACTCAATCTGATACTAATTGAAGAACACAAGCTTATACTGAGAGGGTGGGTGAAAAGTATAAGATCACTTTTTACTTTTCTTTCCCAAATAATATTATGCAATATATCAATGGCAATATCAACAACAGTAATCAAAGCAATGTACAAATCACCATACACAATAGAGACACCAATTTAACGTGGTTCACCCAATGTGGGCTACTCCACGAAGAAAATATTTCACTAAAATTTTCTCAACAAATCTTTTGGGAATCCTTCCCTATTAAAATATTTATGGACCTCTATCCAAAGGAGACACCAATTCCCTAATCAATTTCGTGGATCTCTATCTACAAGAGACACCAATCCCCTAAGCTAATTTATGGAACTCTATCTATAGGAAAAATCCTTCTCCTCTTCTTTGGTTAGTGATCCTGTAGAAGACTACTACCTCCACTACAATGGCTTGTGGATCTCTCTCCATTGAATACTCTATCCTCACTTAGAAGATATCTATCCTCACTATATTTTCTAATGGATTTTTATCCACTGGAAACTACTGTCCTCTGCTTTATCACCTCCAAATATTACTCTTAGTTTTGTCTCAAATCTGCACTAAACATAGTCCTCTGGTCTAGCATAAATATTCTCAATATCTATCTCAAATTTGCACTAAACACAGTCCTTCGGTCTAGCATAAATCATCTCAATATATGTCTCAAATCTGAAATAAACATAGTCCTTCATTCTAGCACAAATCTTCTCAATATTTGTCTCAAATCTATACTAAACACAGTCCTTTGGTCTAGCACAAATCTGCTCAATCTATATCTCTGATCTGCACTAAACACAGTCTTTCAATCTAGCACAAATTTGCTCAATCTCTATATTTGATATGACACAAACTTGTCTTGAAATATGCACCAAACTCTGTCCACAAGCCTTAACAAAAAGCTTGATCCAATCACAAATCAACTCTTCTAGATATGTCCCAAGCCTTAACACAAAGCTTGAACAAATAAATAAATCAACTTAGCTCTTCAAGTCTTCTCAAAGACTTGCCTCAAATCTGTCTAACAAGTCCTCTCAAGAACTTGTCCAATCTGCTCTCAACTCAGAATTTTGTTTAACCATAGAAACATATAGAGAATGGTAAGAGACTCAATATGCTTCGGACTCAATCACTTTCAATATTTTTCTCAAATTAGTAAAGAACAAATTGTTTCACAGAACTTGAACTATAACTCCAACACTTTCAATCAATTCCATTCAACCAATCATAATGAAACACAACTTGCTTACAAACCCTAAACAAGTGTTTCACAATGCTCTCAAAAAATTACACTATGGAACTCAACCTTTACTCAAGATGATTCCAAATTCACATAATAATAATACTCATGGTCTTTTCACAAACCCTAATAACGCATATGAAATCTTATTCAAATATTTCCAACAATGCTTATCAAAAAATCTCACATAAAAATGATACTCATGATATTTTTAAAACCCTAATAATACACATGAAGTCTCACTCAACATTTCTAACAATGCTTATCAAACAGTACTTTTCACTCCAACTTAGCATTCACAACATCCAATCCAACAATATTTCACTCACAAGGAATATGTACCCATACCTTTTGTTTGATGAAGAATTGACCTCAAAACCTATCTTAATCACAATTACCCTCTTTGCCAATCTCAAAGGTTAGGTAGAAAAAACCTTCTCAAAATTTCATTCAAATATTCCCTCAAAATATTTCACCATACAAAACATTAAATATTAATTACACCTTATAATATCCACACTTAAAAATGATTAGCAAAAATTAAACAACAATTAATTTTTTGCATTCACCTTATTACTCCTTCCAAATTCTAATCATCAAAATCACAATAAAATATTTTAACTTTTATAAACCTTATATCTCCCTCTTAACACATAAAAATCATGCCTCAAAAAAACTTTAGGATAAAATTTAATTAAAAAATTAAATACCTCTTTTTCCCTCGATAGTATTCGATCCCCTGTTGCGCTACCACCAGCACCCTAGCCGCGACTCAACTTCTGCATGAGCTAGGCACTCACCTTGGTAGGCAAAAGTGCCTTGTGCGCTGTCTTCTATGTTGCGTGCTCAAAAAAAAATGACCACTACAAAAACACTACCATTGAAATTCGATCGCGGGACTTCCCACCTTGCAACGTCTCAACACACAGCCGCTTGCTGCTAGCCCAACTTCCTGGTTGGTTATGAGGCTTTTACTCCCTCCTTTTGTCCCTTCGATGGTTTTTGAGTAAAACAAAAAAATTATTGTTTTCCTTGCACATAAATCATGAAAATTGCAGGCTCTCAAATGTGAATCGATCGAAGGTAAGTTCTAAGTCAACCAATGCACAAGGTATTTATACCATTGTGCCATCTCCCTTTGGACGTCGACAGAGGAGGAAACTTCGTATGACGTCAACGCTTAATAAATAAAATTTTCCCTTATAACCCTAACCTTAGGGTTAATTAAATTAAGTTATAAATTAATAAATAATTAATTATTATAATTAATATATAATTAATTTAACCACTTTAGGTCTTACCATTAGACCTTTAATATTATAATATTATTTTTCTTGGGCCTTCCTATTGCTCCTTTAGACCTTATCTGACCACCTTGAATATTATAATAGGAGATATTATAATATTATTTCCCTTAGGCCTAGAAGCAATCTTTCTCTTGCATTGCTTACTGAAACTGACTCTTGACATCCTTTATTTTGCACTACTCACTGAAACTAACTCTTGACATCAATGATAACAAACCTTGCTCATATTTCCAACAAATGTAAACTCGGAGATCCTAGAACTTAGATATTAAAGGCTATAATATTTAGAGTATGAATCTAAATAAATTAATTTTCTTGTCTTGGAGGAAAGCAGAGCAGTAGAGAAAACATAGTTGGAGAGGGGAGTGTATTGCATCATAGCTAAGGTCCACTTTGAGCATGATCTTGTTCTCCATGTGTAATTTATTAAGGTGATCAAGGGTGTCATTCCACTTGTTCATAGTTTAAGAAGAAGTAGATAATGACCTTGCACCTCCAAATACTAATCTAAATGGAAGTGAGCCATAATAGTTTATCGAATGACATCAACCGAGCTTCTAAAATTTTTGGTATAATTCAATAAACACAAAAAGGAAGTCTAGAACATGAAGCAAAGTAGAATGACAACCTAGACCACTCAATTCAACTGCTATATTTTTCAACATGATAGCATTAGGCAATAAGAGACCCCAAAAGGTAAAATATGTGACAACAGGTTGGAAGGTGAGAGATGTAGCAATAGTGTCCTAGATAAGGGACCTCAAAGTAAAGGACACTTGACACTCCAAAATTAAGTATTATACCATGTAGCATATGTTAGAGCTAGAAAGTGACAACCACCTTCAATCATGACAAAGTATCCCAAGAATCATAATGGTCTTATAAACCATGTGCAAAGAAAAATAAAGAGGTCAAGAGGTGCCAACACAACCCAAGATTGTACTGATAATTTTAGCCAATATTATATGTAATATTTTATTTTTATTTTAGGCTAGTAAAAGTAATATAAGGAGTAGTGCTCCTCATTTGTAAGGGTTATAAAATTTAGTGTTTGCCTATCGTAGGCTATATGTTTATACTGCTCAAATGCAATACAAATATATTTGACTTACCTTGATTGTAGTATTAATTGCTACTTTTTGTAATATTTACACATATTGCATTTTCATTCACACTATGATAGGAGTAAATATTTATAGGCTTAAGTTGTTTGGCTTATTTTAATTCTAGTTGAATTAAATTTTGTTAGGCCTAAAGCTATTTGGTTTATTTTTATTAGAGCATATAAAATATTGGATATTGTAATACTTTTAGTGGGCCTAGTTATGCTATGATTGAAGGAATTTATATTAGGTTCTAGGTTGTTTGGATCATTTCAATTAATAGTTGAAATTGAGGTTCATTCTATTAGGCTTAGGACTATTTGCCTTATTTTAATCAGTGTCTCTAGAGTGTTGTAGCATCTATGCTTGTGATGGTTTCTTCATAGCTGAAATTGTATAGCTATTTGTTTATTATTTTTACTGAGTGGTCCATGATCAAACATCTAAAAATATTGTTGTTAGCTAAAATCTATTCACTTTAATCTCATCTCTTCCCCTTTCTCCCCTATTTCTCTTTCCATTTGCTTTTTACATTTCAACTAGTTTCAAGGAGCGAACCTTCCTCAAATGTTGATTTAAAACTATTATTAATGTAATTCTTTAGCTTCTCCGTAAATCCTTTGAAATCATCATGGAATCCTTTGTAGGTGGCAAATATTTTTTACATGAGGGGCATGTTCATCAACTCCACTTGGATAACTTGCTTAGTTAAGAACCCTAACTACTATAGTGACTAGCTAGTGGTATTATGGGTCTACCTCATGATTTATACATGATTCATCTTGGAGGCTAACTCAGACTCCATATTTTTTATTGTAAAATAGTCCCTTGCATCCCTAAGTGTTACAAATAGAGCTTGGCATGCTTGACCTCTTCTAGGATTTTATCCCAAATGACACTAATAATATTTGTGGCTAATACCTTGATCTTTTTTTTGGATGGATAATAAGGGGTTGTACTTGGGTCCCCCACCCTTAAAAAATTATAACTCTCTTATTTAGAGCTTGAGAGTTTACAAACATATACACTTATCATCTCTACATAAATTATTTGAATTCTTGATTTTCATTTTTTGAATCTTTTCAATTTTTTGTATGAATACAAATATTCCATAATTCAACATCCTTCTTGACATTTTCCTATAGCAACCTTCACAATACAAAACTTCACCTCTACTATCTATGCATTGCATCTTAGTAGAGTAATATTTATAAAACATCACACTATCATAGTCCACTATACCAAATATGGATTGCTAGTTTCCTTCCTAAAACACAAGTGCAACCACAAAAATTATAATAAATAATTTATATGAAAATATATTATTGTTACAAAATAAAGCAAATATTAACAATAGAAAACATTAAAATAAATCTTAATCATTAATTGATTTAGGCAATCAACATTTTCTTGTCAACTTCAACTAAACTTACTATTTTTTCTAACCATGGAAAGGAGAATTTAACATCACGATCCTCAATAAAAACCCCTCTATTGTCTAGCCTATCTACACATTTGTTTCCTTCCATTAATGTATATGTAAACTTGATTTCTTCAAACTCTTTAGCAAAATATTGAATTTCCACAATTATGTCTTGTATGTTCCATGGAGCCTTAGCTTTTCTCAAAATTGCATTTATGACTATGAGAAAATCACCTTCAATCCATATTCTATTCCATTATATTTTTTCATATTTTTAACCCTTCTAAAGTCGCCCAAGCTTCAGCTTAATTATTTATTTTAAATCTACTATTTAAAGCCTAATGAGATAAAATATCTCCTCTATTATTTCTAATTATTCCTCTTCCTCCTGCTAGTTCTGGATTTCCTTTAGATACTCCATATAAATTAAACTTAACCCACTCCACATCTAGTGGTTTCCACTTTATATTCTTTGCTTTCTTTTTTCTTCTCTTGTACCCAACATCATATTTCTATTTAATGACTTGAATCCATCTATAAAGGCTCTCTACTTCTAGATTAGGGACTAGGTGAGTTGATAGGGTTGGTTTAGACTCCTCTATGGCTAAAAATATCTTCCTTTTCATTACCTCTAAACTACTTTTATTTTCTTTAAATATTATTCTATTCCTTTCTAGCCATACAGTCCAAAGTATTGTATCTTTTGATATATCCCATATTGTCTGTAAAGACTCACTTTTATAAGTGCTCTACCATTGATTTAACCAATCTTCAATTCTGCTATTCATCACCATGCATTTACCAAACATATTAAGAATTTGTTCTGATAGATTCTAGACTATTGAGAAATATCCCAAGAGATGGTCTACACTCTCCTCCTTTTTATAAAGAACACATTGAGATGGGCCATGAAGACCCCTTTTCATAAGCTTTTTCTAGGATAAAATTCTTCTATGACCTACTAGTCAAACAAACATTTTGACTTTAGGAATGCTTGGGCTATCCCAAATATCTCTCCATATTCTAATGATATTATTATTTTGTTGGTGTTGTATATTATATCCACTTCTTGTTGTGTATTTTCCGAAGCTATTCAACTCCCAAATCAATTTATCCTTGGATCCCCTCAAAATAATCATAGTTGTTATCTTTCTACTCAATTGCCTCCTAGCATCAATGTCTTGTATACTTGTAAAAAATTCTTCTTTCCATTTGTATCTTCCTTATCGATCCTTGTAAAAAATGCTTGAAACCCTATCACCAAATTTATCTTGAAGCAATCTCATCCTAGATTTCAAAATTGGATCTAAATTGAGTGGTTTTTTATCACACAAAATATCCATCCAAATAGAAAAATTTTCTCCAGTTCCCACCACCCATATTAAACCTTTAATCATAATATCAATAGATTTTTTATAAACCATTCCAAAGAGTAAAACCATTTGGTAGAGAGAATGCATTGAATATTAAACTTGGGTCAATGGGATCAACATACTTACTTATAAGAGTTCTTTCCCATTGTCTTTGACTCTCTTTGTACAATCTCCAGATTACTTTTCCCTTAAGAGTTAAGTTTGCATCTGTAAGAACTCTTAAACCAAGACCTCCCCTAGTTTTATCATCATACACCTTGCTCCATTTCACCAAAGGAAATTTCTTTTTATCATGTAAACCTGATCATAAAAAGTATCACATAATATGGATTAATTTTTTTCAACTAAGTTTGACATAAAATACAATAACATATAATATTTTGGAATGGCCTATAATACTGACTTAATAAAATGCACTCTTCCTGCTAACGATAATCATCTACCTTTTCAAGCTGGAAGTTTATTATAAACTTTACTGATTACTAAATTTCATAATTCTATCCTCATTATCCACTCAAATAAAGGTATCCCTAGATAAGTTGTTGGTAAGTTTACCTCCTCCATTTGAATTAACCTATAAATTCTTGCTTTGATATTAGTTGGAGTGTTAAGGAAGTAAATTTTGGATTTTGTCCTATTAACTTTTTGCCCTGAAGCTCTTTCATATTCTTTTAAAAAGTTATTCAAATATTTGGCCTCATTTATCCTTTCCCTTCCAAAAAGGGTTGTATCATCTACAAACTATTGATGGGTGATGTTGTCGATGTTATTACTAACCTTAAATCCACTTATTTGCCCATATTTGTAAGTATTATTTAAGTTTCTACTCAAAACCTCTACCATAATAATGAACAAATAAGGAGATAGAGGATCTCCTTGTCTAAGGCCTCTCTTGGATTTAAAAAAATTCAGTTACTAACCCATTGACCAACACTAATTAAGAAACTATAGAGACAAAATCTTTAATCCAAACTTTTCTAAAATTTCAAAAAGAAATCCTATTTAACCCTATCATAGGATTTACTCATGTCAATTTTTAAGATCATTGTATAACTTCATGAGCTACTATGACCCTCTAAATTTTATCTCCATTTCATAAATCCTCACTCTTCTAAAATAATTTTGTCTAACAATTGCCTTAATCAATTCGCTATGCCATATTTCATAGGCTTATGGATCTAAAAGAATCAAATAATTCAACATCCTTATTTTTTGGAATTAGGGTAAGATATGTTGCATTGATTTTATAAGGTATGTATTGTTTTACCCTAGATTGTTCCTGAATCCAAACTTTTTTAAAATTGCAAAAAGAAAATCCCATTTAACCCTATCATAGGCTTTACTCATATTAAGTTTTTAGATCATTGATTTCTCTTTTCTTGAAGTTGCTGAATGTTGATCTTGTTTAGAATTTTTCTCCTTTTCACAAATCCTCCTTGCTCTTTTAAAGTGATTTTTTCTAACAATGGCCTTGATCAATTTACCATCACTTTAGAGATAATCGTATATGCCATATTACATAGGCTTATGGGTCTACAAGAATCAAACAATTCAGCGTACATTTTTGGAATTAGGGTAAGATATGTTGCATTTGCTTTATAAGGTATGTATTATTTTACCTTAGATTGTTCCACTTCCATCAATAAAAAATCCTTCACTATATCCCAACTATGTTGGTAAAAAGCTACAAAGAGCCCATTTGGACTTGGGGATTTATTCTTATTAAAAGAGAAAAGAGCTAAATGAACTTATTCTAGAGTAATAAGCCCCATTAGTTTCCTATTGTCTTCATTTGTTATAACTAAAGGAAAATATTGAAGTTTATCATTAAGAACTTCAGTCTCCTCTAACCCTAGAATACTCTGATAAAAAGACTTTGCCTCTTTTCTAATTTCACTCTGATATTCAATCCAAACCCCTTTTATTGATTTATTTCTATTAATTTTGGATGTTGATATTTGTACTATTGTCGTCCTATAAAAAAACTTTGTATTTTTATCTCCTTTTAACCACGTCTATCTTGATTTTAATCTTCAAAATTTCTCTTCCTTACTCAAAATATTATGATATTCACTAAGCATGCAACTTCCTTTCCTCTAATCTTGGATTATTATGGTCACCTTTTTGGAATTTTGAAAGTTCATATTTTAATTCTTTTTTCTTCTCAAAACTATTTCCAAAAGTGTTCTTGTTCCATTCTTTTAATCTAGATGTCATAGATTTATTTTGATTTGGAAGAGCATACAATCCACCATTACCTGAAGAATTCCACGTTTGAGCTAAATATCAACAAATTGAGGATGGTCTTTCCACATCTGTTCATATTTAAAATATGATATTTTTTTGAATTCACTTACCACCATTTTAACTCTTATTGGCTAGTGATATGAACCAATCCTTGTTAAGGTATTAATTTTAGCACAAGTTCCTTCATCTAGCCAATGATTAGAAAGTATGCATTTGTCTAATTTTTTTACTATTAGGTTCTGGCCTCTCCTATTTTTTGTCCATGTATAGTTATCTTCTTCAAACTCAACCTCCCATAGATTATTGTTTTGAATAAAAGTTGATAAATCTCTCATACTTTGGGTTAATTTCCCAATTCCCCTAAAATATTCATCCAGCTTGGTTATGGCAATAAAATCTTCAATGATCATGAATTGAGTTTCTTGGTATTTACTTCTCATAAAGGATTCAATCCCACTCCAAAATTCTAATCTACTTGACTGATTTGTAAGTCCATAGACATTGATAAGGATGAAATGATAATCTACAAAGTAGCAAGTGACTAAAGAGACTATCCAATGCCTAGTTTTATGAATGGTTACACAGGAGGTTCTAGAAGGATTCCAAAAAGTTAGAATTTCTCCTATTGCTCCTTCAAAATCCATAACATCCCATTCACATCTTGCCCATATTGCTTTCATTACTTTTGAAAATTTTATCATTTTAGTTTCCTGGATACAAAGAATATCAGACTTATTAATTTAACATGTATTCCTAATACACCTCTACTTTTATGGGGTATTAGCACCCCTTATATTTCAAGATATGACAATCATGTCTCATTAGGGACTTATGACCCTACCTACGTATTACCAATATCATTTTCTTGTTTGGTAAAGAGAATTTTAACCAACTTAGTTTGTGTTCCTTTCTTTATATTTTCTCTTGCTTCCCTAGATCTTGCTTGATAAATTGAGGGGTTTTCTCTTTTTGCCTTGCCTCTATCAGGAGTAGATCTTATTATTCTATTCCTCAATATTCATTCACAATTTTATTTTCATAGTATTTATCCTCTGTTGGCTCTATTACAGAGGCTTTTGATTTGTCTTGCTCATATTCTCCTATTTTCTTATTAATAACAGAGGTATTAACTTTTAAAACTGCATTTTCTTTTCCAAATTTTTCTCTTGAATGGTGCATGGTACTTCAAGAGAGTCTTAAAAATATGATGAGACATATTCTTTAGGTTCATCGAGAATGTTCTTCCTTAAATTAGGATCATACTGAATAGACGATTCCTTGTTAATATGTTGAAATTTTTGTACTGTGTCCTCTAAGTTTTGATCTATTTTTTCTTCATAGGCCAAAGACTCAAAATATTTGGTATTTCTTCCAATATTCTTCCTTACTGGTCTCCACTATCTATTATCTTTCATTTTTCTAGATATTTTTTTGGAAGTTGAAAATAATCTTCATCCATAACCATTTGTAAGTTTCTACATATGATTCTATTGGGCTATTCTTGGGCATGATCTCTCAATATGCCCCACCTCATGACATATTCAACACCTAAATATATGTTTTCTTAATCTATGGTTTGGATCCACATCTTATCCCCATAATTAAGAATGATTGAGTCTAGTAAAGCTTTAATTATATCAATCATGACTAATATTCGAGCATAAATAGCTAAGAATCCATATTTTATCATATCTGAAATCTTAAGGAATTCTCCTTGGGTGTTGTCTATTGTCTTGAAGGTATCTATTTTCCAAAATTCAATGGGTAACCCAAACATCCTAACCCAAACTGGTATTAGAGATAGATTTACATTTTTAGGTGAAAGCCTTCATACTAGCAGGTAAGGAAGAGTCTTATTCTTCCCATAAACCAAGGACCCACTTTTAGAAATTTTTCTCTTTATTCCATAGAACAAATAATGGCTAGGAAGAAACCTTTAGGAAGAAATGATAGAATCACTTTTGAAGACTTCCAACTCTTATCATTCTATTTTCTCAAGGCTGAAGCCCCTACACAATACCCATTAAATTTACCAAAAATCACCCTATCTTGGAGCAACGAGGATCTATTTGAGGTACACTCACTAACCTCTACCACTATAGATGATTCTAATAATTTGACTATAAATCAATCTATAGAAAGGAAACTAAAACTCAAAATCTATTGAAATTTATATGAATGTCCTATACCAAAAATAATATTTGATAAAAAATTTATAATAGTTTGCATGCAAAATTTCTAAGATAAAGAAAGGAAAAAAAAACTTAGCTAAAAAATTCTATCTAGATAGAATGTCTTGCCTCATTGAAGTCCTATCCCTTCATTGTTCTTCCCATATTTTGAACCTTAGCTAACAAATATTTGCAATTTTATTTTTCGCAACTTGAAAAATTTTCACTGCCCTTGTTCCAAATGGTTTACTTCACAGGGTCGTATCTCCTTCAATATTGCTCGAATTATTTCATATGACCACTCATTTTAAGGCTATTCAAATTTTGCACAAATTGGTCCAAGAATCAACTAAATCCACTAATACCTTAGTATTTATGGACTCAATCTCTACTCTTATGCTCTTTTCTAGTTGTTTCAGGTGGAAAATTTCATCATCCTTTTGTTTTAGAACCTTGTCCTTTTCCAACTACACTTCTATTTTTATTGCTTTAGCTATTTAAATAATTGCTTTATCTCTTCTTCTTCAAATATTCCAACTCTTTCTTCAATTTATTACTCTCATTTTTTCTCTGATGTGTATGTCTTTGAACACTTCGATTCTGTAGTGAGATCCTTATTCTAATTTTTATAAATCTAGTTCTCATCAACTAGCATTAGGTAGTTGTAGGACATGGTCTGGTTTGCCTACTCATAAAATTGTACAAGGCTAATGTGGCTTGCTCAATGAAGATCAAGGTTGGACAATCTAGCCACATAATTTGAGGAAATAATAGCAGATCAACTTGGTTCTACCAAATGGGCCTCTACAAATAGTATTTTTGTGTTATTGTTTGCTACCTATGTCCTAAGCATAGGCATCCCTTGTCTTGAGAAAAATTTACCTACTAAAATTTGGTCAATATCTCATTTAGAATTCAATAGGTACTCATATATTATATCCATACCATCCTGATTATGGTTTGAGTTAGATCTACCTACTCCTTAACAACTCCCACCTATAATTCTAGACTATACACTAATTATAATTGAGTGCTTATAGATACCTCTACCTCTTAAGGTTACTTGTGAATGTGTTTATGTTATTTTGGAGAGTTCTAGCACTAATTTTTGAGTTTGGGAAACTTTTATAGGTTCTCTAGTTCTCATAGCCATAAGTTTGTGTCCTTAGGAAGAGTATCCAATGATATTAATGCTTTTCCTCTTCCAAATATTAAAATAGAGAGGGTGGTGGTGGTGGAAAAGGTGCAAGTGGACCACGTGTAAGATGCCATTATGGACATGGTTTGAATTGTGATGATGAGGTGGAAGTCTATGGGTGGAGAAGCATGTGATGGAAATGATAGTAAGATTGACATGTGATGATGTGGAAGTGGTATATGGAAGCATATGCACCTAAATTATATGGAGGTGAGGTGTTATAGAAGGAGGGAAAGTAAAGGAGGGGGAATTTAAGAAGACACTTTTGAGAAAGAGGAGAAATAGAAGAAGATGGAAGAGAAGAAGAGATGGTGGTAAAAATGGTGGTGACAGATATAAGATCCTCATAGATGGCAAATTTTGTATGTGTTACATCATCAATAGAGATGGTGGTAATATCTAGAGTTCCTTACTCGATAATCATTTCTTCAACTTCAATTATTTCTAGGCTACCTCTAATGCTGAAAATTAGACATATGCTTGTTCTAATAATGACATCGTTACTTTCTACCCAGATTTCTTATCTCTTTCTCTTGGTGGCAAAGTGTAAGTCCTCATTTCATTAGTTTTAGCTAAGTTGTCTTCATGACATGGCATAAATTTTCTAAACTACGTTGAAGTCACCATCTTATCTTCATTGGTTAATATGGGATATTTTAAATTCTTTTCAGCTTCCTTTCATACCACTTCTCTTTCAATTTATGCCCTAGTATTATTACTCTCTTTACCAATCATCAGTGTGTTTATTTTCTATACTTCAACCTGAGGAGACTCATGTGTAGTATCTCCTTGTACTTTATTGGATGATCCCTCTTAATTGGATACCATTAGATATTTATCTTTGATATGCAGATATGGTCACCCTCTCCTAGGAACATTGGTCTTCATATTAGGATGAATTGAATATGGTGGTTTAGCCTGATAATTTGAGGGCCTATGTTGTTATTCCACTACTTTCCTCTTACTCCTAGTTCTAACCTTTTTTATTGGTAAGGAATATTTGATCCTCAAAGAGTACATCCCCTTATTTCATTATAGTCATCAAAGTCTGCTAGAATTAAATCCTTGGGTTAGGTAAATGTTTAGTTCACTATTAAACCATAATTTATGGTTCTACTACATTTGGGGGTTGTATTGTAGTCTATTAAACCATTGGTGCTAGGGAAATTTCCACCTGATCCACCATCTATTTTTTTGTGCCTAACACTATTGATGATATATCATAGTTTGGATATTCCTTATTGTAGTAGCACATCCTAATATATTATGCACAACATTTCATGCAAGGTACCAAAGAGTATTTATGTCTATATTAATATTCACCATGGTGTTCTATACCCAATTCCCTTAAGTATTTATGTCTATATTAATATTCACCTGAGTCCTCTTTTTTTGCTAACTCCCTCATCATTTCCACCCACATCCCTATTGCACTATTTTATTCTACCTATTTCCTAGGTAGGCTTAGGTTATAAAAACTCTTTTGTCTTCTTTGAGTTTATTTACTTGAGCTTGAGTTCCATCTTTATGGTTCTTTGGCATGGGATTAGTGTTTAGACCGAATGTTTGAGGGGGAATGGATAAGACTGATAATGGAGGTCGAAATAACATAATATGTGCATTTTGATCTAGAGAGGTTATGATATAGGGGGTATCAATTTGAGGATGCATAGACATATTAAGGTTATGTGAGGGTGAGTTGGGTTTGAGTGTTGAAAATGGAATTGATACTAAGGTGGTGCTTCAAGTACCGATGGGTTAGAGGTTGGATTCACATATGCAATATAAGCTATAGGTGGAGTAGGAGTTAATTTCCCAACTTGAATCAACAAATAATTTGCTCAAAAATATTCTTTAAAGGATACAAACAAAGTATAAGGGTTAGCATTACAAACCATTATATCTAAATTAGATTGAAAACCTTTGATATAGTAGGGTAAAGATTGCTTATCTAAAGGTTTGATATTAGGGAGTATCAAATACAAGATCCTCATAAACCTAGTGTTATAGTCATGGATATTCTCTTAGGTATGCCTTTGCATAGCATTTGGTTAAAAAGGACACAATATACATTCCAAGGACTACCAAATCTGCTCATAAAATATTTAATTAAAGAAGCCCAATTTGTAATAGAGTTATCTACTAGGATTCAATACTATATGGGGCCTTGTACCTTAATGAGATAAGAAAACAAACCATAATGTCTTCTTATTAGACTTTTTTTACTGACTTCAAAGTGGATAAATCATTTAGATTATTTTGAGTAGTCTTATTTCCATTATCATCTAAGGTAGGCAATGCTTTTATAGAAATTGTGGGTATGGAAAATCAGACCATCAATTTTAGGGGCCTTTGATAAGTCTAACCATGCAACTATAGTCTAAGTGGTACCTAAACTTAATAATTCTAAGGATTTTAAATATAGGCACTTTATGGGTAATATAGCACTTGAAATTGAGGTACCACATATCCTTATGGTTGTTGATAAAATGATATCATTTATTGATTTTAAATTTCTTGTCAATTTTGAAGGGCAACAATTGCTTGATAAACTTGTTGTTGGTTGCGATTAACAATGGAAAAGAGATTTGGTACCTCTATATTAGGAACACTAATATTTGCAGGCAAAGGCAAATTAGGTAGTACTTCTTAATTCATACATTGTAAATATTATGCAGGATAACCTCTAAAGGGGGTATAGGTTTTAGAATTCTATTTATATATGTAGAGGTTGTCAATTCTGAGCAACATTTTAATTTAGTGGTAAATTAGGAATGAATTGATTAAGCGCACCTTGGAACATATTAGGGCTTGGTGAATTCAAAAACTTTTATTGGTGGAGAATGTTGAAAAACCATTAAAAACCTTGGTTTGTAGGAATATAGGTCAATA
The DNA here is from genome assembly GCA_028583015.1 of Wollemia nobilis. Classification (NCBI taxonomy): domain Eukaryota; kingdom Viridiplantae; phylum Streptophyta; class Pinopsida; order Araucariales; family Araucariaceae; genus Wollemia; species Wollemia nobilis. Next base: position 4,601,694 of record JAQPPZ010016361.1, read on the forward strand.
GTTGAGTTGTCCCTATAGGAAATTAGGATAAAATAATTGGAGTTGACATCTACCTTGATATAACTATTTGTTGACTCTATTTACTTGATTACTAATATCAATATGTGATGGATTAGGGTTATATTTATCACTTAATCTAGCCTCTAAGCCTTGATTTAGTTGGAATACTAATAAGATTATCTACTTCATAGCATGGGTGAAGTTCATGTCACCTATTTAGGATACCAAATTATAGAATTCCAAGGTGAAGTATTGGTGAGGTCTAGTAGAGCTTTGGAAATTTGAGCATGCTAATTAAGGGATTGGTGATAATATTGGGGATTATAGGTATAGTGACCCAAGCCTTAGTGGAATATGATATAGCATATTGATGAGCCATTAGTGGATGATTGGGTAAGTTCACTTCTATTTAGAATGTATATGAAGACTTTTTTCTTGAGTAGTGAGACTTGTCATAGTATCTTTAGTAGTATGAGTTAAAAAATATTCTTCTAAGCCTCATATCCAAATTGCAATAGATGGTTTCTTTACTTTTACTTCCTTTCTGTTTATACTCAATCAACTTCACCTATTTTGGTTCTTTAGCTTTGCTACATGATTTAGACCTTCTATTTATAAGATGGTTTAATGCTTGCATCCAACAACCTTGTTAGAATATATTTCAATATTTCCTTTATTAATTAATTCAATCGTAACAATCTTATATTGTTAGATTGATTAATTTAGGCTAGTTGTTATTTGTTACAACTCCGCCTATATTGGTCTCGGGTGGTTCCACAACCTCCGGACTAATCCTGGCCCTAATGTATTATTTATACTTCGTCAAATTAATCAAATGTTGTTCCGCTTATCACATGGTATCAGAGCTCTTCCTCCGCCACTCTCATTTCTCTCGAAGTGATCTCGTAGTAGCGGAGCAAACGAGCGGAGATTTTTTTTTAAATCTCAATTGGAAATAGTTTTTTGAAATTTGAGAATTTTTTTAATTTCTCGAAAAAATTGGTTTTTCTTAAAGGCGATCGACCATACGGTCGAAAGGAGCAATTCGAAGCAATCGACGACACGATCGAAAGAGGAAATTCGAGGCAATCGACCGCACGGTCGAAAGGGCAAGGCATAGAGTGCATATGTCATGGGAGCCAACACCGAGGCTTCCCCACGACCCTCTCGGGTGAGAGCCTCTCCCCGAGAGGCTATACTCCATTGTGGAGTAAAGAACCTTTTATTACCCTTACCTGTTGATGATCCCATCCATGTGGGATATACCTGCAATCTGCCTCGGACGAGGAAATTCAACCACGCGCGTCACCTGGAGAATATTCACCGTCACCTGCAAATTTTGGCGTCAAACCTGTTAATCACTTCCTATTTTTCCTTATCACTGGTTGCAGTGCTTTGGATTTCTGAGTGATTTTTTGGAAGAAAGAAGCCAATCGGAGCAGATTGGCTGGATTAGAAATTGATCTAATTTTTTCAAAACCCTCCAAAACTGGTTTTTTCCTCATGCAGGGCATCAATGGCTAACATCTATCAGGTGATTCTCCTTCATTTCTATAGTTTTTAAGGTGCATTTTGGTCTTGTATCTCACTGCAGCAGAGAAACGATCCGAAAGGATCAAGGTTTGGCGTGATTTGAGCAAAGTTTGGCTCTCTGTGAGCCAACCACCTCGTCGCCACCCGCGCGCCGCCTCTGTGCCACCCACGAGCCGTCGGTGTATCCGCCACAGCAGCGCCACCTGCGCTCCGCCCGAGTGGTGGACGAGGAGGGAGCACCACCGCGGGGGCTATTACGCCTTCGGGGGCTCCTTAAGACTGCGTGGAGCCTGATCTGTGGTAGATCAGCCCACTGGCTCACCTGGCGGTGAGTCGAGTGGTTAAGGCTCCGGGAGCCTCAGGTCGCGGGTTCGAGTCCCGTCGACCCCCCCCTCAAAGGTATAAATTTTTTTCATTTTTTTAAAGTTTTTTTTTAATATTCTTTAATTAAAGTTAAAATTAAATATCATTTTAATTTATTTTATAATAGTTTAAGGTTATTTTTTTTTTAAATAATTTTTTACTATGTAAGATAAAGTTTTTTTTTTTAACTTTAGTTATAAAAGAATGTTTTAAAATGCTTTATAAAGAGAAATTTTAATGGGGGGAGTAATTTTTTTTCGAAAAATCAAGGGGGGATTGAGAGTAATTTTTTGAAAAAGCAAATTTTGGCATTATTGTAAAGGTGCATTTTCGGCTGTGCCCGACACCTAGTGGGTTATTTCTGTGGGCACTTTTATGTTGTATGTTGCATTTTTTCCTTCTTTTGCACTACATCATTTAAGTTAAAATCAAATTCACTCCCTAAGTCCCCGGAATAATTAAAACCCATCCGTGCAATTTATTGCACTGCAGCGTTCGGTATTTGTGATACCTCTGGCCAGCACTTACAGGTAAAGCTGTCGTGATTGCGCTACTGTATCCGCCACCTAATATAGCTGCCACAACGACGTCTGAGCTTGTTCTCTATTAATCATCGGGGAGAGATAAGTTTGCCATTTTGCTATTTTTTTACTCCATCCACTACCCCAATCACTCTCGTGTTTAGGCTTAAATCCAGACGAAAGTTCGGATATCCAAAGTGTTTAGGGGAGGTTACGCCCCACGCATGAGGATTGAAGGCTTTCTAAGGTCGGTGCCATCAACGAGGTGATTCCCTTTCAGTACCGCCTAAGTACCACGTATCGTATAATCATTAAAATTACCTATAGTCTCCCTCACGTAAGGGCGGGTAATTTTTTTGGTTTTTCAAAATACCTATAGTCTCCCTCACGTAAGGGCGGGTATTTTGTACGGTATAATGGCCTGGCATTAAGGTATATCGAAGGGGTGACCATTTGGTGTTATAAGGAACCTTCACAATGTCTGCAAAACTAATGACTGATGCTCATCAGTTATTGAAAGGTCCAAACTATACACCATGGAAAAACAAAATGAAGGCAATCCTAGAGATGGATGATCTTTGGGAAATTGTGTCTGGAACAATAGTAAGACCTTCATCTTCAGCTGGAGCCACAACTCTATCTGCTAATCAGAAAGACTTTGACAAGAAAGATAGCAAAGCAAAAGTGCTCATTTTGCTTGCTGTTTCTGATGAAGTTCAACCTCATATTGTTGACTGTCCAAATAGTAAAGCGGCATGGGATGCCCTTAAAACTATATATGAAGGGAAGAATGACTCCACCATTCTATTTATTTAGTCTCAATTACATAGTCTAAGCATGAAACAGGGAGAGACAGTTGAAAACTTTCTTTGCAGAGTGTTTGAGTTGAAAGGAAAATTAAATTCCTTAGTAGCACCAGTTGATGATAAGCTCCTTACCTCAGTGGTAATGAGAGCTCTTCCAGATTATTTTAGAGTGTTGATTACCTCACTTCATGTATCACAGAGACAAGTTACCTATGTTGAGTTGGTAAATATGCTTCAAGAAGAGGAGGCACGCCAACTACAGCGAGATGATTCTTCTAACACTGCCCTATACACCAACAGGAAGGGGCAAAACAAGAAGAAGGGTAATTTTTAGAAGGGAGGTAGTTCTCAAAAGGATTCAAAAGGAAAACAAACTCAACCTCAACAGAAAAAGAGATATTGCAAGATCTGTGACAAAGAAGGTCATGATACAAACAGATGTTGGCATAAGAATAAACAATCAAAATAGAAAGGCCAGAACAAACCACAAAAGAACAAACAACAGCAAGTGAATGTTGTTGTTGAGGAATCTGACATGGATTCTGAGAGAGCACACAAAGTGCTCATGACTACCATAGTATCCAAGCAGACGGATCCTATTTGGTATGTCGATTCTGGAGCCAGTAAGCACATGACTGGTGACAAATCATGGTTTGAGTCTTTTGAGGCCAAAGAGGGCAAACCTGTCACTATTGTCGATGATAAAACCTACAAGGTTCAGGGAGAAGGAACAGTTTCTATTTCTCTTCCTGATGGCAAGTGTCAGATTGAGAAGGTTCTCTATGTTCCAGGATTGGCGAACAACTTGTTGTCAGTCACACAAATTCTGGACAAAAATATGGTTGTAAACTTTAGTGTTGAGGGGGGCAAGAAGTGTTGTTCTATCACCAGGAGGGGTAAGAACATTGCAACCACTTCATATAAGCATGGCTTATTTGCCCTAGATACTATCTCTTCTCCAGATGTAGCCATGATTGTCTCTACAAAGGAGGCAACTTCCCTATGGCACAAGAGATATGGACATATGAGTTCCGGTTACTTACTTGAGTTAAGTAAGTATGAAATGGTAAAGGGTCTTCCTTCCCTTTCTACCACATTGCCAGTTTGCTCGATTGCTTGGCAGGAAAGCAACATAGAGTACCTTTTGAAAGGAGCTCTACAAGAGCAAAGAAACCTCTAGAGTTGGTTCACACCGATCTGTGCGGTCCTTTAACACCCAACAGTTGTGGGGGAAAGAGGTATTTTTAGTTATTCATGGATGATTACTCATGAAAGGTGTGGGTATTCTTTCTTCAACTAAAATCTGAAGCATTTGGCTTCTTTCAACAATTCAAGAAATCTGTTGAAAAGGAGTCAAGGACTTCTATAAAGACCCTCCGCTCAGATCGAGGGGGGAGTTCACCTCTAAAGAATTTTTTGAGTTCTTGACTAAAAATGGGATCACACGACAGTTGACTACTGCTTATACTCCTCAAAAAATGGAGTTGTTGAAAGGAGGAACCGTTCCATCATGGAAATGGTTCGTTGCATGCTCACAGGAGCTAGAATTGGGCAACAATATTGGGCAGAAGCTGTCACCACAATAGTATATCTATTGAATAGGGCACCCACTAAGGCCCTACAAGGAATGACTCCACAGGAAGCATGGAGTGGCAGGAAACCCTCCATCTCTCATCTACGCATTTTTGGTTGTAAAGCATTCATGCACATACCGAAAGAAAAGAGGAAGAAGCTAGATGAGAAGACATTGAAGTGCATTCTTCTTGGGTATGATGAGCACTCTAAGGGTTATCGATTGATTGATCCCTTAACCAAGAAGATACACATCAGTAGAGATGTAGTTTTTGATGAGGCTTTCACATCAGAAAACACATCAGATGTATACCTAGACCTTGTGGAAACTAAGGTTGAGAAGTCTCCTTCATCCAAGGTTGGAGGTCCTTCTTCATCTTCTTCATCACCATAGAAGAAGAATCCAAAGTGGTATACAAGTACAATTAGAGACTCTAAGCTATCCACTCCATCGGATTTGACATTGGATAGGCCTCGTACTCACAACATGGCTCGATAGGAGAAAGCTGCAACAGAGATTACTGGGGTTGATGATCTGTGTCAATATTTTGAGGAACTTTCTGTAGATCCAGAGAGAGATACAGAAGATATGGATATTGATGATGATAGGGTGTTTATGTCCTCAATAGATGAACTTGAACCTGCATCAGTGCAAGATGCTCTTGGTGAGCCTCAGTGGAAGGCCGCTATGGATGCAGAGTATAAGTCTCTGATGAAAAACAAAACTTGGAAGCTTGTCGATCTGCCATACGAAAAGAAGCCCATAGGCTGCAAATGGGTGTACAAAGTCAAGTACAAGGTAGATGGGACAATAGATAAGCATAAGGCCCGACTTGTTGCAAAGGGCTATGCTCAAAGAGAAGGCATTGACTACGAGGAAACTTTTGCACCTACTGCTCGGATGACAACCATTCGAGTTCTTTGTGCTATGGCAGCACAATATGGGTGGAAAGTGCACCAAATGGATGTCAAGAGTGCCTTTCTAAATGGTGATCTCCAAGAGGAAGTCTACATGACTCAACTCGAAAGGATTTGAAGTGGAAGGCCAACAGCAAAAAGTTTGCAAATTGGTCAAATCCTTATATGGTTTGAAACAAGCCCCTCGGGCTTGGTACATAAAAATGGATAATCACCTACTACAGCATGGATTTAAGAGATGTCCATCGGATGCAAACCTCTATTTCAAGAAGCAAGGCTCTGAAATAGTGTTGCTTGTACTCTATGTTGATGATCTGCTCATAACAGGGAGTTCAGAAACAATGATCTCTTCTATCAAACAGGATTTGAGCAAATATTTTGAAATGACAGATCTCGGACTTCTCCATTATTGTCTTGGCCTGGAAGTGAACCAGAAGGAGCACTACATCAAAGTGTCCCAGAAAAAATATGCCAAGACACTACTAGAAAAATATCGCATGACTGATTGCAAGCCGATGGCAACACCAATGGAAACAGGTCTTCAGTTATCGCGATATGACAAATCACCTCAGGTAGATGCTACTCTCTATCGTCAGCTGATTGGGAGTCTCATATATCTGACCAACACTAGGCCAGATATCGTATTTGCTATCAATTATCTTTCGAGGTTCATGCAAGAACCTAAGACTACACATTGGAAAGCAGCAAAGCGAGTTCTTCACTATGTCCGTGGCACAATGGAATATGGCCTAGAATACAAGAAGAACAACAAATTCTTCTTACAGGGATACACGGACTTCGACTATGCCGGATCATTTGATGATCGTAAATCAACTTCAGGATATTTGTTTCATCTTGGATCTGGTCCTGTCTCTTGGCACAACAAGAAGCAATAGGTGGTTGCTATCTCATCAACAGAGGCAGAGTATCGCGTCGCACGTGAAGCTGTGTGCGAAGTGATATGGTTGCATCGCATCTTGACAAGTATGGGTCTTCCATCAAAATCTCCAATACACTTGTTCTGCGACAACATGGGTGTTTTGAACCTTGTTAAGAATCCAGTGCATCATGAAAAAACCAAACACATTGATACACAATGCCACTTTATTCGAGACGAAGTACCAAGGCACCACATTCAGCTTCAGTACATCTCCACCCATGATCAGGTTGCAGACATATTCACTAAGGCACTTGCACGTGTCAAATTTGAATTGTTTCGCAATTCTCTATGTATTTCAAAATAATGGGGGGATGCTAGTATAGCTAATAGTTATATGTTTCCTAAAATATTGTAATAAGGGGGGATGTTAGAATATATTTCAATATTTCCTTTATTAATTAATTCAATCGTAACAATCTTATATTGTTAGATTGATTAATTTAGGCTAGTTGTTATTTGTTACAACTCCGCCTATATTGGTCTCGGGTGGTTCCACAACCTCCGGACTAATCCTGGCCCTAATGTATTATTTATACTTCATCAAATTAATCAAATGTTGTTCCGCTTATCACACAACCAAGGCCATTTATACCTATCAAAATATAGAACTTTGAAAAGTTTTTTACAACAAAAAATCAAAACCAACTCAATTCCATGGAAACATTGGGGATTGCAATATTTCTAATGAATCAAAGCAATCAGGACTTAATATTGACATATTTGAATAGAGGTGATGATATTCTAGGCATTAACAACTTATTTTGGTAAAGTGTCAAAATTTTTAGTGAATCAATGGAATTTTGGATTAACTCAAAATGAGTTAAAAGAAAATAAGAATGTGCAATTAACATAAGCATAATTTCAATGAATCATTAATTAGTCTTGATGAAACAACAAAATAGATAGTTAGACATAATTTTGACTATTCACTTGCCAGACCAAACCACCAAATTGATAGTATTCAAAAATTGTACAAAATTCCAAATTTAACTTATCAATGAAGTCACCATTTACGTTGGATCTTTGAGTTTTTATAATTCTTTCTCAGAACCAATAAAAAGAAAAATCTTAGATATAGGCTAATTGGAGCCTCAATTTTTAGAACAACTTTTGGTTCTAGTATATATTGTATGTTAGAGTATATTACCTTGTTTGGTAATACCCCTAGTTAATTAGTTTGTTTACTTTACCTAGGTTAGTTTGTTAGCTTTATCGACATTTGTACTGTCGACAGCTTTATTATTTGTTAGTGGTTAGCATAGATTAAGGGATATTAGTCTTGGCTATATTTTTCCGACTTCATGTATTATTTATACAATCTTTGGTTAATGAAATATTTAATCTTTTACTTCGATAATATTGAAGTCTTACACAAACCCTTTAACATACCTAGTGATATATTTAGTAAAATAGTGCATATCTAAGGTTAAATAATCAAGTTGAGGTGTCATGGGTCCCACTATACATGCCACAAGTAGAACTATTGATCCATGGGGCAACTGATCAAGAATCATGTCCATGATCCTATGTTTAATACCTTGAAAAAGAGGAAATTTTGATTCTATTAACCTATATATTTAGGTTGAATCCCCACTAATGTATTCTAATTTAACTAATATAAGTTCATAAAAGTAAAATGTTACAAGGTAGGGGTGTGAGAAATTAAATAAAAATATGGCCAGAGATCATAGTGAGGCTACTATGCGATCAATTATATCATTCAAAGAAGAACAAATAACAATAATCTACTTTCATATAATACATGAATTTGATGTAAAATAGGACTAATGGACAAATATAATGGTATCATAACAAATAATATTCATACATAATTAGGTTTGACCAGTTGAGACATAGTCTAGTAGAACAACCAAGTACATTATAAATAAAATCCTAGAGCTCATTGTAAATATCTTTTGGCCATTTTGAGAAATACTATGTCCCAATTGGTTAGATCTAAGTAAATATTATCTACCATTAATATTATAGTGAGATAAAAATATTACTTTTAGACCATATATCCTCACTATTAGTAGTGATTTTGACAAAATGATGGATTTTGATGGATCGTTGATTCAACAAAACATAAGACCAACATATTGTAGGTTCTTTGGTTTGGTCATTTTCTTGGTCCTTGTTACTGCCTCACTACTTGGTCATTGCAAAATCAACAATGACATACAATTTTTTTGACTCTCCATGTTCTTGTCAAGGATTCTTATAACTTGTGCCTAGCCTCTTCTATTAATTTCATGCTACTAGTTCAAGGTAAGACCTTGTGATATAATTACATAATATTATACAAAAGTCATTTATAGTGAGAGGAGAGATAGGTTGCAATAGTCATTTATATTTATGAAAAACAAAAGTTATAGCCAATATATTACTAATGTTTATTTTCTAATAGTTTAATTTATAATTTTGTATCAACAACCTTTCAAGCCATTAACCTAACATTAATATTAAATAAAAATGCTTTGAGTATTTTAATAAGTAGAGATCGTATAGAATTTTGAGGTAGTGTGGAATATATTTGCCATGCTCTATACATCTAGGTGATAAAAACTATAATGCCTCTCTATGCATTGTCCCATATACACACAACAAGAATAAAATAAAACTAAGATACACATTTTTTAAACATAGAAGATACAAAATGACATATTATATAACTTACAAATGAACACACATTAAAAAATTAGATTTCCACAAACTATAATATATAATAAAATTTTGAAGTGAACAATCTTATTCATATCAATCAAGAGGTCATAGCTCATTGCCTTATCCATGATCCTTGAATAAGGTAGCCATACCCACTTTGTCTAACATCCCTCTCTCAAAACTAGATTACATAAGGGTCTTCCTTTCTAAACTTAGAATTTGAATCCATCCTTAAATTATGCATATCCATGGTCAATGGTATTATATGAGGAAGTAAAAATATAGAAATTGAGTCATATCATCATATTTCTATGATGGATTGGAATAGTCATTATAATCATGTAGTGCAAATCTCAATCGCATACACCTTGATGGGGAAATAAGAATAAAATAATAGATGTTTTGAACCTTGGAAAGGGATTTGCCCATTTTTGCTAAATTTGCACCTCATATTGCTAAATGTGCAAGGATTAGTTAGGATTTCCCATAACAAACAACTAGTGATTTTCACTATTGCAATAAAATTTTGGCAAGTGATCTGCCTATTTTTTTCCAAATCTATAACACATCCTACTAAATTTAAATGGAAACACTCCTTTAGACATAGTTAGGTTCATCATAACAAAAAAACAATGGATTTCTCCATCACAATATCCATCTCTTTTTGTCAAGTTTGGAGCCCCTTTACAAAATTTAAAAGGGACCCCTCATCTAGATTTAGCTAGGACAACCATAATAGACAAATAGTGAATTTATTTATTATAATAGAAAATTACCATTTATTTTTTTCTTCTCCAACATTGAAACACATAAATTAACATATTTAGAAAGCAAAATGCCTTCAAATTTTCCAATAGTGGTGGACTTGCAAAAGCTTGTCTTCCATATACTAATTCTTTTTCTAATATATAGATATTCATCTCTTTTTCCTTGAAATTATAAGAATGAGATCTTTTTTTTTTTCCTTACATAAATTTCTCATATCTAAAAGAGTGTCTTCTAATGGGTTCTTGATATGTGTCTTTTTTTAGCTCTCTTTAAAAATATGGACAAGGAGCTCACTCATCCCTAAAACCCTTGTCTTTAAAAATCTAAAATTTCTAAGTTAAATCACTTTCTTAAGTGATACATTATTAATAATTAGACAACACAAGTAATTAATACCATTATCTAATTATACATATCAATGCCAAAGATCTAGTGAAATAGAAAGTGTTTAAGCATGACCATAATATGGTTCTTATAACTAATAGTAATGCTCCACATGACATGAATACACATTTTTCATTATATTTTTTAATATTATATAATGTAAAATATCTCAAATAAAAGTATGTAACATTATTATCTATAATACAAATTAAAGTTCACATGTATCATGAAATAAGAAAATCGTAATTGCTCATATCAAAACTATTGACAAGTGTTGTTAATGCTCTCACTTTAAAATTTATAAAAATGGGGTGGCGTCCAATGGCTATATGTGTTAGAGATAAGAAGCGAGTGTTGGTTTAGGATATTATAAGGTTTCCTAAAACTACAACTTGCATAAATTAAAGTTGAAACACACTTGCATAAATTAAAGCATGCTTGTGAAATTCAAAACACTCTTGTAAGAAAATAAAATCATTGTGGAATATGGAATAGCACTCTTATAAAAATAAAAACTAATTCATGCAAAATGGAAACATATCTAACTTTGTAGCTATATCTAATTATCCTAGGAAATTTATATATATTAATTAAATATTAATAAAATAATAAAACAACTATCTCTATCTTTCTATGAAAATATTAACTAACAATTGTAACAATTGAACTACTTATTCTAAATTTATACCTACAGCAATGCTTAAAATAACCCTTCTATTATCCTATCAACGTCGGCCCTTGCTTCAGAGTTTAGTTAAAGGAAGAAAACCAATGAGAAGAACTAGTCTAAACTATTGTGTACTTAGGAAAAGATAAAAGTTTACTTTTATTTAAAAAAGACCAAAGATTTGAAGAGAAGAATATTGTATTTATCTCAAGTTGAGATATAGTAAGGAGTGGATTTCTTCTAATAAGGAGCATTGTACAATGTTTTCCTACCTCAAGGGTTTGAATTATAAATTGAATCTCTATTGACGTTTATATCTATATTTTATTATGAATTTAATATAAAAAAGATCAAAGACTACACAACAAAATTTTTACATATATTCTTGAACTTTTTTATGCATAGGCTTATATCTTATATAAATAATTACTAACTAAAAATGCTATTCGTTCAAAAATCAACCAATTAGGAATGCAGGATGACTGGTAAGTAAAAAGGGTTGCAAATGATTCATTGAGATTCACACATTGTAAAACATCTAGTAATGGTTTGCACATTGTGAAGTAGCTTGCCAAAAATGCAAATCATGAATCATATAGCAAGGAGAAATTTTAGAATGACTAGGAACAATCTATAAATTACACAACTCATGGGAAGATGCCATGGGTTGAAAAATAGTCAACAAAATAATGGTGCATAAGATTTAATTTTTTGGGATTTGTACAAATGAAGGTTTGATCCTGTTTGCATGCCTACGTTCCCCCATTGCTATGATCAACAATTTTATTTGAATCCTAAATTTATGTGTACTTTGTCCATCTCAGCACTCCAACATTATATCCATGCCCTAGTGTTTATTCTAATTTATAAACACCTCATTCTAGCACATCCTTGCTCCATTTTGATGCATTATTGTGCATCTATTTCCAATGCTTAGTTGCACCATAATATCCCCCTAAAAATTACAACCATGAGACTTTCTAACCAATTTCTAGAGGGCATTAATTTAGCATCAATTATTTACAATTATACTCCTAAAATTGTACAAGACTTATTTGACATTATTTAGTAATGCAATTTTATTATTCACTAAGTTAAAATAGAATATATATGCAAATTACATATTAGCTCATCATCAACCATCTATTATATCCACACTAAGAGAGACAAAAAGTGCTACTCACTATAAAAATGAGGTATTTCCAAGCATTATCACTCCAACTTGTACTGAGGCATGTCCTCATGTGTGGCCTTACTCCAATGCACAACTGATACCAAATTCCTTATCCAAGTATACCCAAAAATTTTCTAATTAGGGGTGGTAACCTTGATGATTTATGAGTCTATCCAACTATTATTTAAACTAATTTACATTAGGAGGCCCAATATATTTAAATTGAGGAACAAGGATTATGATTGTAAGTGGTCCAAATCTAAACCCTATCTAAATATGCTTGATCATTAGGATAACATCAATGATTTCTAATGCTCATTAATATAACCAATTTAGAATTAAAAGGGAAATTGATTCCCTATTGTTGATTTTAATTGGTAATTTTCCCCATATTTTTCGACATGCTATCTTAGCCTTCCAAATATTTTTTGCATCAGTCTCTAAACTCCTATAGGAATATTATCTTGTGATATGCTCATTGCCCATTAAATTGTTATGTGTATGGATAAGGGAGATTGGGTTAGGTTGCTCACAATGTAGAAGCAAAAGCTTGTAACTATTTTTTTTTTCTTGGCTCTATATTCTATCATCCTAGAATGATTATAAATATAATTACAAAGAGTAGAAGTAAAAGCTCATAACTATACATCTTTAACATAAATATTGGGAAGAAATTACACATCTTTAAGTAGTGCATATTTATGCAAATAAATTTTAGGAAATAGATTATTCTACTCTATAGGGATATGCAAAAAAGCATCAAGACTCTTCTCAATAGAATTTAATTTGTAACTATGACTAGAACTAATTCTCATTACTTGTCATTAGTAATGTTGCTCCCACAGGAATAAACTATAGATCTTGTTTGGTTCTCTCCATTCCAAGACTCACTCTATAATGTGGTAAGAATCTCAAAGTTTACTTTGAAGGTTAGCCACTTATTTAGCCTAGTCTATATTTTTCTCTTCATGTCTTTTGAGGGTTTTAATATTTTCGTCCATGTAAATATGTTATCATCCATTTGCCAAGTGTTGTATTAAGGGTACGCAATGTAACCATTCCTCGAGGCACAAGCACTATTGGCCTAAAAAAATTCTAGAGGTTTGGTTTGTATCCCTTGCTCAATATTTTAAGATACTATTGTTTTTTGATAGGTTAAATTGAAAGTGGGTTTTTATCAAGGAACCCAAAACCTGATTACAAAAATTCACCAAACATTTTTTTTTTTAAATCCCATAGGAAAGACTGCAGGAAAGCCAAAGGAAGGACAAAAGGAAAGGTTGAGGAAATCCAACAGGGCAGGCTTGAAGAAAGCCATCAGGAAAACTTCAGGAAGGACACGTAGAAAACATGCCCGAAGTGGAAAAAAAGGTGAAAAAACCAAAATTTGAAAATCCCGCATAGTGGGAAAGAGAAAAGGTGGAAAAAATAAAATGAAAGAGCAATCTTGCATAGATTCAAATTTTAACAACCCAACAAGTGGGAAAGAGAAACAACCCATGTAGGGGAAACCATAAATTAGGAGAATGCAACATCCCACATAGGGGAATACCAAAATCTTGGAAAGTGCAGCATCCCACGCAGGGGAGAACTAGAAACCAGCTAGAATAAATCGAAAAACCAAAAAATACCAAAATCCCCCTAAGCAACAGGAATGGAACTAGAAACTAGCACAAAATAGTAGGGAAACATTGGGAAACTATAAGTTTTACAAAAAAAATCCCTTCACCATAGGGTGGAGCATAGAAACTACCATAAAATAAAATCTTGCCCAAGAAAGGACCGAAAACAAGCAAGGATGCCAAAAGATCAAATGAGTAGTGATGAAATCACATCCCTCATGAGCCTAGAAAGTGGAAAATAAAATTAAGGATCTCCATAGGCCATGAAATCCTCTTGTAGAGAAGATATGAGCCAATGAAGATACCAACCGAAGTAGAGGAAGTAGCAGACGCAGAACAACTAACCGTGGGAAGGAGACGGGAAAGTTCCCAAGGAACCCAAAAGGAATTAGCCACGGGGAAAACCAACTACATGCTTTAAAAATAGGTCATCTCAGACCAAGAGGATGTAGCCAAAAATCCTAGACAGCCTTCAGCATTGCCAACGAACATCTTCAAGGAAACATATGAGGAATTCCAGTAGGAACACAATAGTAAGCAAACCATAGGTCCTTGGGCAAGGTCCATCGAGCCCACATCAATGATCCCAAAGAGCAGAGTCACAGTAGAAAGAACATGGGCCATCCAACCAAAAAGATGCTATGCAAAACTGCTCATGAAGCCACTTAAAGCTAGCACCAAGTGGACACCTACAAAAACCTGGGAAAAAGTTAAGAACTCCAAGGAAATAAATCCCTGAAGCAACCCAAAAATCCTAAGGTCCCAGGAAAAAACCCAAAACCATCCCAGAAATCAAACATCGAAATAAAACCCCATAAAAGGGTAAAGGAATGGGCATACAAATGGAGAAGTGACCTCCCACCCCAAGGAGATCGATTGTGACACAATCCAACCAAGGAGGAAGGGTTAAGGAAGTGCTAGGGAAACTGGGACAAGATCAGGGACCTGGGATAGGACCAGGGAATGGCTTTAGGGAAGTGGAGAGGGACTACTCATGGAAGTCCCCTGTAGAGCCCCCCAGGTTAAGACCCTATTTTTACTAATTCTAGTACCACTCATTTTATTGATGCTATAAACTCTATATTTTCATTTTGTTGACTCTACATCATTTTTGGCATTGCCTATTGTTTCAATGCCACTACTAGTGTATCTTCCTATTGTTTTGGCACATTTTTCCTTCTAGAACTTTTTCCTATTCAATCATCATTTCTCGGTATGGTGTTGCTCTTGACATGACTTTATATTAATATTTTGGTTTTTTTTATGGTTCCTCCAAACCTACATTCTCTACTAATATTGGTATGCATCGTAACTCATGAAGAATAGTTATAATGTTAGGAGTCTATGGTTCACTAAGTTGGCTATCCTGGTTTTTTAATTCATCCAATTCGTATAAAAGGTGAACAATATACCATCCTTGTCTTGTAGCAACCATTTTATTATTTCTAGTTCATCTTGCTAAGTTTATACTAATTCTCTAGCTCATGCTAGATTCAATTAGTTAAGGGCCTTGATTTCCTTTTCGACTTCCACTATATCTTGTTCTCCCTCTTGACTCGGAGGATCCAACTATCCTATAGCTATTGTAATATTTTCAACAAGATTCCCTTATATTTGCTCTTCACTACTATCTATTACTAAAAAAAAATTATTTTTTTTCTTCTAGCCTTAGATGTTTTTGATGTTAGATGTAGACTTGTTGCTTCATCTAACATTATATATTTGATTCCCTCTCTTTCTCTGGTTTAGATGTTTTTGGTACTAGTTATTCAATGAGGTTTTCTAAAAGTAATTTCCACTTTATTTCTCCTTCAACACTACATATTTCTGGTGTTGGATGCCCCTTTGTTGTGTATTTTTATTCTTGTTTTTGCTGACTGCTACGAGGCTACTAATAGTTCTTCAATGCTACTAATAACTACTTTTATTTTCCCAATTTCCATATATTGGAATATTATGGTATATGACTCATTTGGTTTTATTGACTTGTTTGGGTGACAATTTTGGTTCTCCTAATTACCTAGGAGGCACCAGATATTGTAGGCATTGGTATAATAAATTGATATCTACCTTGATTTCTACTAGCATCAGATATCTCAAGTGATGAGTTGGAATAGTGAGTTTTTCTATAGCTTTGCTATAAGGAAATTCACTTGTGGGGGCTATAAAGGGTATTCTAATGCTATGGTGTTGGATATCTCAATTTTCTAGAAGATGATAGTGGTGGACCTTCCTCTACTATTTGGACTATGCTTGTCAAGATAATCCACAACAAATATTGGTGGGTACTTGTCATTCGACTATACTCATATGGTAATTCCCTACAAAGGAAAGAGGGTATAGATCTATGCTAAGAATCTTAATCCCTACCATAAAGAAAAATATGAATATCAAAGTATTGATCTAGCTAAAGATGCTTCCAAACACCCACAAGTGGATATAGAAGATTGGTCAAAATTTCTAGAAGAACTAATGGATGAGTCATTGAAGGAGGATGGATTTTTCATGTTTTATCTCAATGCAATAATTCACTCAGACATGGGGACTCAATGCAGTCCAAAGTAATCCAACAATAAGTTTAGGCTTCAACTAGTCATGTGTTCTAGAAAATGGATCCAGAATATCTAGAGTAGTTCACAAGGGGTTCACTGGTAGAAGATGATTTTCCATGATCTATCTCAATACAATAATATACATGAGCATGGTATATCATGAAAAGCAAGACTTCAATCTGGCATAAGATATGAAGTGTTTGAAGGAGCTAATAGAAAATTCACAAGCTAAAGATAAGCTATCTTTTTTGAGTTCCAATGTTATGGCCCAATTAGACTTTGGAACTTATTCTTTATCAAATCCAACATGACAATTCCTGGCTCAAGCAAGTCACATGTTCTAAAAGACCAAAAAATGAAAGCATAAGAAGTTTGGATCATTTTGGTCTAGACTTTTCCAATTCCAATGAATTGCAAACATATGAAACAATTGGTAGGGGAAACCTTACCAAATTTTGTGTAAATATGCAATATGTAAATAAAGTTGATAAAAGCTAAGTGTTGTATAACTAGTGTTTAATATTTTGGAAAAATGCAATAGTAGTTCACATGCACAAAAGGAAGGATGGATACATATATCAGGAGGTCCTAGAATTAGATAAATAGGTAAGGAATAATATATAATCATGATTTTACTGCTTTAGTTATTTTGAGTAATCACTTCTCATGAGCATGCCAAAGGAGGGTTGACCAGATGAGTGACTTCAACAACTTTCCCAGTAGAAATAAATTCTATATAAGGAGTCCCCTTCTCAACATACCATAAGTAGTGAGCAAATATTCCTTTAGCTATCCTCTAAGCAAGAATTTCTCCTCCTATTGTCTTAGCTCCAAAATTTTTAGGATTTTCTTGTATAGAATATGCACCTAGTAGGTTTCTAGGTGCTTTACCTCCTGTAAGCAAAAGTCCATTATAAGTCACCAAACTATAGTAAAATTTTACTACATTAGGCAAATCCTATTGGATATATAAAGTTTGAGCTAATTTACGATCCAAAGCTAAATGAGATGAGAGGACCCAAAGCTCTATCAATATTTCAAGTTGCTAATGCTAAGAAAATACCAAAAATACAGAAAAGAGAAATCCTACAAGGAAAGCTATTAGAAAGTTTGAAACTCCCCATGCCACAAGGCTATGCTAGCTCTTCAAAATAAAAAATAATAATTTATAGCCTTTCCAATGATAACTAAGATAGATTTTACTATTGGTAAAAGTCTTGGAGCCATTACGGTGGTAGTTAAAAATATTGTCTTTTGTAGGACTTAATAAAAGAAAATATGACTTATCAGATTAAAGACTCATGTAATTTTTCATATGAATCTAGGGAAATAATTTTAGATATATAAGCCAAAAACTTTGATTTATTCCATAAATGCAAAGAACGTAACACAAAATATTTGGTGTTGACCTAAGGCTTATGGTAGAGTAAAGAACTTATATGGTAGAAGCAAGCTAGGCTTTCTTAGCACTAGCATTAATAGAATTTTAAAATTTTTGAACTACTAAGAAAGAAGGTAGGAAGAAGATAATGGTCTTCCACATTTGGAAGTTAAGATAAAGGGAAGTGAGACAAAATAATTTATTGGATGATGTCAATTGAGCTTCTAAAAATTTTTGGTATAATGCAAGCAATACGAAAAGAAGTCTAAAATGTGAAGCAAATCAAACAATAGCCTAGACCACTTAGGTCAAGTTATAGATTGTTTAGCATGCTAGCATCAGGAAAGAAGGGATCCCAAAAGGCAAAAGATATGACAACAACTTGAAAGGTGAGAGATGTAAGAACACCATCCTAGATAAGGGACCTCAAAGTAAATGACACTTGATGATCCAATAATGAGTAGCTATACCATGTAGCATTTGTCAGAGTTGGAAAGTGACAACCACCTTC
Organism: Wollemia nobilis; assembly: GCA_028583015.1. Classification (NCBI taxonomy): domain Eukaryota; kingdom Viridiplantae; phylum Streptophyta; class Pinopsida; order Araucariales; family Araucariaceae; genus Wollemia; species Wollemia nobilis. The sequence continues at coordinate 4,620,070 of JAQPPZ010016361.1, forward strand.
AAGCATGACAAAGTATCCCAAGAATCATAATGGTATGATAGAGGACATGCAAAAAAAATGAAGAGGTCAAGTAGTGCCAACACAACTTAAGATCGTACTCGATCATTTTGGTCAATATTATGTTTAATATTTTATTTTTATTTTTATCTAGTAAAAGCTATATAAGGAGCATCACTCCTCATTTTTAAGGGTTAAAAAATTTAGAGTTTTCCTATCATAGGCTGTATGTTTATGTTGCTCAAATGCAATACAAAATTGCTCGAATTACCCCAATTATAGTATGAACTTCTATTTTTTGTAATATTTACACTTTATGCATTTTCATTCATGACATGGTACGAGTAAATTTTGTTAGGCTTATATTGTTTGGCATATTTTAATTCCAGTTGTAAGTAAATTATGTTAGGCCTAAAGTTGCTTGATTATTTTTATCAAAGTATGAAATGTTAGATGTTGTAATGCTTTCAATGAGTCTAGTTATGCTATTATTGGAGGAATTTCTATTAGGTTGTAGGATGTTTGGATAATTTTAATTAATAGTTAAAATTGAGGTGAATTTTGTTAGGATTAGGACGGTTTGGCTTATGCTAGTTAGTCTAGTTATGCTTATGCTAGTTTCTTCATAGTTGAAATTGTATAGTCTTTTAGGATATTATTTATATTGAGTGGTTTATGATCATACAACTAAAAATATTACTATTAGTTGAACTTTATTTGCTTTAATATTATCTCTACCTCTTTCTCCCCTATTTCTCTTGTCCCTTTATTTTTACATTTCAAATAGTTTCAAGGAGTCAAACTTCTTTGGAGGTTGATCTAAAAGTATTTTTAGATCATCCAATATTGAATCCAGTCTGAGATACACATATTATACCTATGCTAACTAGAAGATCAAGATAGGAAAATGTAAGGGCATCACCACAAACAACATTCATTCATAGAAAGGTTTGACTAATAAGGACAGTATACAATAGTATGACACAACATAATTTTCCATTAAAAAAATATGATTATAGCTAAAGAGTATAACTCTTGTCTTTTTTAAAATGACCAAAAAATGTTTATAGTGAGCTCTAGGCTCTTATTTTTAGTAAGGGTTTTACCCTTTTATTCCTAAGTAAATATGATCTATCATTACATTTTATAGCAAGATATAAAAATTCCACTTTTAGACTATAGATCCTCCTTATTGGCAATTATTCCAATTAATTATTTTGATGGATTGTTGGTTAAATGAATTACAAGTTTGATAGATTGTGGGTTCTTTGACTTCGTCATTGTAAAATTAACAATGGTATTCAAAATTTTTAACTCTTCCTTATCTTCAATTAAGTCACTTGCCATTGGTTCAAGGTAGTACCTCAGAATACATTTTTGGTGGCTTGTAGGGATGTCGAGCCTAATTGTCAAGGAACCCCAAACTATCTTAATTCTTGGGTTACAAAGTTGTTAAAATTTATGAAAGATAACAAAATATCCTAATGCTACGAAAAATTCTATAGGCACTCACTTGGGAGCCAAGTTCTACATTGCACTTCGTTCTATGTCAAATATATATTGATGTTTTCAAGTCAATCCATCGCTTTCTTTATCATCAAAATATTAATATGGTAGGGTCATCCTCAATTTTAGAGATAAATTTCACCTCTTCTAATAGTCTCAAGTTGAGAAATTATGTTAGAGGTATTAACTACTTATTGTTAGAAGAAAAATTTCTTATCTAAGAAACTACCTTCTTTTATTTCTTATTGAGATTCACATATTCCCCTATAGATATGATGTTCCCTTGATCCGAGAGGAGGTTGCAAAGTACCACTAGATTATATGGTTAATATAGTTCATTGGCTTCTCCATAGATCCTTTGAAATCATCATGGAAGGATTTGTAGGTGGCAAAGATTTTTAATTGAGGGGCATGTTCATTAAATAAACTTGGATGACTTGCTTAGTTAAAAGTCCTAATTATTATAGCTATTGGCTAGTGGCCTTGTGGATTTACCTCATGATTTATACATGATTCATCTTAGAGGCTAACTCAAAATCCACATTGTTGATGGTAAAATGGCTTCTAAAAATAGTCCCTTGCATCCCTAAGTGTGTAAGTAGATCTTGGTTACTCAAGATCTTCTAGGATCTTATCTCAAATGTAATTGATAATATTTGTGGATAAGACCGTGGAGTTGATGGACTAAATATCTACTCTTATTTCTTTTTCTAGTTGTTTTGGATGGAAAATGTCATCATCCTTTTATTTTAGATCATTGTCATTTTCCAATTACCACTTATATTTCTCTTGCTTTAACTAATTAACTAATTGATTCATCTCTCTCCTTCATCAAGGATTCCAACTCTTCCTTCAATTTATTTTTCTTATCTTTCTTTTGATGTGTATTAGTCTTTACACACTTCAGTTTTACAGTAATATCCTTATTCTACTTTGTATAAGTGTAGTTCTCATTAGCTAGCATCAGGTAGTTGTAGGACATGATTTGTTTTGCCTACTCATAAAACTATAGAAGGCTAATTTGGATTGCTCATTTAAGATAAGGTTAGATAATCTAGCTACTTAATCTAAGCAATTAGTAGCAGAGTCACTTGGGCCTATCAAATTGGCCTCTACAAACAGTATTTTTGTGTCAATTTTCTACCTATGTCCTAAGCATAGGTATCCCTTATCTTGAGAAAAATTCATCTATTAAAATTTGATCAATAGCTCATTGAGCATTCAATAGGTACTCATCTATTATATCCTTACCATCCTGATTCATGTTTGAGTTAGATCTACCTACTCCTTAACAAATCCCAACTCTAATTCTAGACTAAACACTACTTATAATTGAGTGCTTATATATACCTCTACCTCTTAAGGTTACCTATAAACTTTGTGTGTGTCTATGCTATTTTGGGGGTCTCCAACACCAGTTTTTGAGTTTTGGAAACTTTTATAAGTACTGCAGTGCTCATGGTCATAGGTTTGTATCCTTGGGAAGATAACCCAAGGATCTTAATGCTTTTCCCCTTTCCAATATCAAAATAGAGAGTATGGTGGTGGTAAATGTGTAAGTGGACCACGTGTAAGATGCCATTATGGACATGGTTTGAGTGGTGATGATGGGGTGGAAGTGAATGGGTGGATAAGGATGTGATGGTAATGATATAAAGATTGATATTTGGTGATGTGGAATCAATATATGGAAACATGGATATACCAAAATTAGATGGAGGTGGAGGTGTAATAGAAGAATAGGAATTAGAGGAGGGGGAATTTAAGAAGATATTTTTGAGAAATATGATAGATAAAAGAATATGGAACAAAAGAAGAGATGTTGGTAAAAATAGTGGTGATAGATATAAGAGCCTCATAGGTTGTGACTTTCATATGTGTTACCTCATCATTGGTAGATATGGTGATAATCTCCAAAGTGCCTTGATAATATTTTCATCAACTTCAATTATTTCTAGGCTACCTCTATTCTTGACAAGTAGACCTATGCTTGTTCTAACAACGATATTGGTACTTTACACCCAAATTATTACCTCTTTGTATTGGTGGCAAGGTGTAAGGTCCTCATTTTCTTAATTTTAGTTGATTTATCTTCATGACATGGCACACATTTTATAAACTATGTTGAAGTCACCATATTGTCTTCATTGGTTAATGAGGAATATGCTAAATTCTTTTTAGCTTCCTTTCATAGAATTTTAATTTTCAATTTTTTTCCTAGTGTTATTAATTTCTTCATCTGTAATTGGTGTATTTGTTTTCTATACTTCAACCTAAGGAGACTCACATGTAGTATCTCCTTTTCCTTTATTGGGTGATCCCTCCTAATTGGATACCATTGGATATATATCTTTGATATGCAAAGGTGGTCACTCTCTTTTAAGAATATTGCTCTTCATATTAGGATAAATTGACTTTGGTGGTTTAACCTAATCATTTGAGGGCCTAGGTTATTCTTCCACTACTTTCCTCTTACCCCTAGTTGTGACACTTTTTTTGATTGGAAAGGACCATTTTATTCTCAAAGAGTACATCTCATTCTTTCATTACAATCATCAAAGTTTGATAGAATGAAATCCTTGGGTTAGGTAAATTTTTAGTCCATTATTAAACCATTGTTGATGGCTCTACTACATTTGGGAGTTGTAATATAGTCTATTCAACCTTGGTGCTAGAGAATTTGCTACCTGACCTACCATCTATTTTATTGTGCCTAACACTATTGGTAACATATCATAGTTTGGGCATTCCTTATTGTAGTAATACATTCTAATATATTATGCCCAATATGACATGCATGAAACTAAAGAGTATTCATCTTTACTTTAGTATTCACCATGGTGTTCTATATCTAGTTCCTTGATGTATTGGTAGTTTTTCAAGATATTTGGTCCTTTGTGATGAGGCAGAACATTGCCTCATACAAAGACTATTTTTGATAACTTTTTAAACTATTTGGAACCACTTATAATATGATTTTGTACTAATTTTAGTGATACTATGCATTATATGATGATGTTTGCATATTGTAATGATAAAGTGCATATGACATGTTTTTACTATTTATCTATGTTTTATAATTTGTTTTAGCTGTATTATTTAGTATATTTTACATTTAGTTAATATTGTAATATTAAGGTGTTGCTACCTATTTGGTTTTGTGCTTCTTTAATAAGGTTTACCCACCATTTAACCATTTTAAATAACCAAAAGGTGCCAAAAATTTGTCAATAGTTTGACTGTGCAGAAAATAGGAACTTTTCCATACAAATTCCAGCCAGTTGTACATATACAACATGGTTTGGAATTTGTCCACTCCAACTCATGCAAAATATGGAATCAGTCTTCTGGGAACTTATGGAGACTATTTCCTCTGTCACAACTATTCTCATGTGCTTTTGGAGCATGAACTAATATAAACTCTGTTATGTTGCTTGATATTTCAGAGCAGCTCCGAAATAAGTGCAAAAGTAATAGTTTGGGTCAAAAGTGCCTTTAATTACAACAAAGGGTGGTAACGATGGTTGCAACTATTTTAGGGATATCCCATATTTTCCAACAACTATCCCTCAATGGATGAATCGCAACAGATGGAATGGATAAGAGATAATAGACCTAAGCCCAATAGTAATAAATTCTGCTATTTTCAGCTTTGCAATAGTTTAGTTTTATTTTTCTGCAACAGTGTGAATTTCAATTCTGCAAGGATAAGTAGGAGTTCAGTTTTAGTTTTTAGGAGTAAGAAAGGAGACCCCAAACACCCCAATCTCTAACTGTTCCATGAATAAAGCCATGATCTAAATGAACTAAAATTTAGTCTGTTAAACCTTGCTTTCGTATATAGCCTTGGACACCGCCCTGGATTGACATATAAATATTAAATGGTGAAAAATTGATGACACTCATCATTTTTGGTGTCATTGTCGAGGAAACTTAGGTGTTGTTAGGAGAGGTCTAGCAGTCTAGAAACTATCCTGTTTTAGGAAATAGTTTTTGGAAACCTGAGGTTTAGTTTATTTAGTAAATAGGCATGAATGCATAGGCCAAGAGATGAAAGAGGAAGGTTTATCAGAACTGGCTCTTTTCCACCAAGGCGTTCTTCACGATCAGGTGAAGATCTTCCTGTGTATGAACTTCCTGAAAGACTTAAAAGAGAATCATCTTCTTCATCAACTAAAATTGTAGGATCTTTGCAAGAAGAGCTCTTAGAGGCACTTGCTTCTAGACATACCCATAGGGCTGATCCATCTGAACCAGTTGAACAAATTAAAACTGAAGAAGCACCTATGGTAGAACAAGGAGAACATGATAGGGATATTGTTGGTCATGATGTTGACAATCCTCCTATTAGAACTTTTGAATACCCTATTCATCTGAATCCTACTCAGAATGCTCCTATGAAAACAATTTCACCCTCAGTATTACCAATATTTAGGGGAGTTGTTTTTGAAGATCCTGATCAATTTTTGTTTGAATTCAAGGTCCTATGTCAGACTTATGACTATGTCAATGATAACCAAAAATTGAAGTTATTTCCCTCTACACTCAAAGATGCAGCCTTACGATGGTTTATGAGCCTTGAACCAGATTCAATCCGCACTTGGGATCAAATGGAAACTGCATTTTTGGATAAGTATCAGGAGTATTGTAGAGTGAGAAATAGGAAGGATGAGTTATTTTAGATAAGACAAGAAGAGGATGAAAACTTAGAGGATTATCTTGATAGATTTACCTTTATCCAAAAGAGATGTGGTCCTGTGGAAACTGACTTATTAAAAACTATATTTTTGAGAGGTTTGCAGGATGATTCTAGAGAAGTATTAGACTTAATGGGAAAAGGAGATATAAACCAACTTGATATTAATGATATTGTAGAGTTGTGCAGAAATTATTCCCGCACTAGGCAAAGAAGAAGGAAAAGGAATCCTGGTAATACTGATATAAAATATTTGATGGAGGAAATGGCTAATATGAAAACTGATATACTTGTTCAACTAAACACCGCTTTAGGAGAAAGGAATACAAGAGCCAATTCTTCACCACCCATGTCTATCTATTGTCCTAGGTGCAGAAATAAGCATGCTCTACAAGATTGTCCTTTGGACAAGACTTCAATTTCAGCAATTTGTGGCATTTGCTCAAAGGAGCATAAAACTGATAAATGTCACCTTTTGCCCCATCTTCGGAGTGTTTTAGAAAACCAAGTTGAAGAACTTCATGCTATTGGGCAAAGGCCAGGAGGCAACTTCATACAAAACCAAAATACCCCTCACTTTTCTTCAAATTGGGGACAAAATCCTTGGAATATGCCATGGGCGTATACCGAACCTCCTCCCCAAACTTGGAATCAATCTTGGGCAGCCCCTCAAGATTGGTCACATTCTAGTTGGAATCAGCCATGGCATCCAGTTAATCCATCTTGGGTACCAAATCAATTAGGGCAAATATGGGGGCCACAATACCCATCCTATCAAGGGCAGCAGAGGTATCAATCACCAAATCAACACTTGCTTGCCAGCCCCTAATCAAAAATTTTAGGGAAGAGTTCAACCACAACAAACACAACAGTTAAGCAACCTCCACTTCCAGCTCAACCTATGGCTAACCCCAATAACAACAGACAAGCAACCCCTATTTATGGAGCTGAGTCTGAAGAGACTACTGCAGTCCATGTCCTTGACTGTAGTAACATCCAGTTACATTCAAGGAAGGTTTTACCTAACCCTGCACCACCCACTATTGAAGAAATTGATGGAAAGCAAGAATTTTCAAGTCCAAAAAAACCACAAACAGAGCAAAAAGAAGAAAAAATAGAAAGTTTACAAGGAAAAATTGAACCTGCCTCGGTAGACCTACCATATCCTGAAAGGTTTGACCACACTATCACTGCTCCTGAATCAGAATTAATCATAGAATTGAGGAAAATGTCTATCTCACTCCCTTTGTTGTAGGCAATAAAGGATGTACCTCTGATTAGGAAAACCATTCAGGAGCTGTGTATTAGGAAACCTGGCAGGAAGAAGAAAGCCTTTCCTAAGACTGTACAAGTAGAAGGTAAGTTGGCTGACCTACTTTCTGGAAAACTAGTACCCCCTAAATATGGTGATCCAGGGAGTCCAGTAGTTACAATTACTATTGGGTTAGTTCAAATTCCAAATGTACTTATCGATTTAGGAGCTGCAATCAACGTGATGACTAAGGAAACCATGCAAAAATTGCAGCTCAATAACCTTAGTCCTACTACCACAATTTTGGAAATGGCAGATAGGTCAGTGGCTAAACCGAAAGGAATTCTGGAGGATGTTGCCATTGAAGTGTCTTCTTGGGAATACCCTATAGATTTCTTAGTGTTGCAGCCTAGAAACTCAGCTAATGGCTATCCTATTATTCTAGGATGACCTTGGCTTGCCACTGCAACTGCATTTATAGACTACAGGTCAGGTGAGATGACCATTTCAAATGGTGTAGACCTAAAAAATATTTCCTTGTATCCACCAACCCAACCTTCAACCAAATTTTTTGGATAGATATGGTATCCTGAGTCTGATGAAGAACAGGAAACTATTGTCACCTTGGCCACCATTGTAGTAAAAGAACATATTGAAGAACTTAATTCACCAGAAAGAGAAATCTTTGAACATGAAACAATTTTGGTGAAAACATTGCAAGAAGAAGGCCTTAGGGATGATCAAATTCTTGTCCATCATTTGTTATGGAAATATGAAGAACAAACTGCTGAACATCTGTCATCTATTCCACTACAAGAAAGCTCCTTCACATTGCCACATGGATGGCATCATCATCTTCTCGACTTCTTTCACCTGTCCTATGCAAATGATCCCATCAGGTATCACATTTACACCCGAATCAAGAGTATTTCATACTCTGCAGCCACATCATTGTCCCTTAAATGCTTTAATCAGTAAATATGAGGTTGTCAACTCTGTTTATCCAGGGATTAAGTAGATTGAGATACAACCAGGAAATTTTTTGAACATTAATAGTTGGTTGACTAATGAGCAAGAAGCCAAATTATTTGTTGTTTTACAGAGACATGTTCAAGATTTTGCTTGGAGTTATAAGGACATGACTGGCATTCACCCCGATGTGTGTACACATAGGATATACACTGAAGATGTCAAACCAGTAAGACAACCACAAAGGCGTCTGAATCCCACTCTGAAGGATATTGTTAAGGAAGAAATTAAAAAACTATTGGATGTAGGATTCATTTATCCAATTTCAGACAGTAGGTGGGTTTCACCATTGGTCATTGTTCCAAAGAAAAATGGGAATATGAGAGTATGTGTGGACTACAGGGAATTGAATAAGGTCACACATAAAGATCACTTTCCATTACCATTTATAGACCAAGTGTTGGACACCCTTGCTGGTAAGAAATTTTTCTATTTTCTTGATGGATTCAGTGGTTATAATCAGATACAAGTTGCACCTGAAGACCAAGAGAAAACTACTTTCACATGTCCTTGGGGAACCTTTGCTTATAGGGTTCTACCTTTTGGTTTATGTAATGCTCCAACAACATTTCAAAGAGTTGTTTTGGCCATATTCTCTGATTTGACAAATGAGAGTGTAGAAATTTACATGGACGATTTCACAGTATTTGGGGATAGTTTTGAATATACTTTGGAACAACTTGAAAAAGTTTTAATACGTTGTGAAACATACCATTTGTCTCTTAATCCTGAGAAATGCTTCTTAATGATGGAGGAAGGGATTGTCCTTGGTCATCATATCTCCTCTTATGGGATCAAGGTTGATCCTAAAAAGGTGGAAGTCATCAAAAACCTTCCTCCTCCAAAAACTCAAACTGATGTGAGGAGTTTCTTGGGACACATTGGTTTCTACCATAGATTTATTGCCAATTTTAGTACCATAGCCAATCCAATGTTTGCATTACTAATGAAAGATTCTAAATTTTCTTGGTCTACTGAGTGTCAAAAGTCTTTTGATGAATTAAAAGAAAAGTTAACAACTCCCCCTGTATTGAGAGGACCTAATTGGGAATTGCCCTTCCATATTCAAACTGATGCTTCCAATATTGCTATTGGAGTTGCATTAGGGTAAATTGACAATGGGGAGCATTATGCCATTTATTACATTAGTAAAAACTTGACAGGAGCTGAAAAGAACTACACTACTACTGAGAAGGAATTCTTAGTTGTAGTATATGCTATTAATAAGTTTTGACACTATATCATAGGATATCAGGTATTCATTCATACAGATCATGCTGCCATTAAATACCTGATGAATAAACCTCTGGTTAGTGCAAGAATTATTCATTGGTTAATACTATTGCAAGAATTTGATATCACTATAGTTAATAAACCAGGGAAAGCTAATGTAGTTGCAGATTTTCTATCAAGATTGCCAAATGAAGATACAGGAGAGTTGGTTGAAGATGCATTTCCTGATGAGAAACTGTTTGCTATTTCTGTGCAGTCTCCATGGTTTGCAGATATAGCTAATTATTTGGCTACAGGAAAAATTCCTCTTCACTTTACTCCTAAACAAAGGAAATAGTTAATCAAGCAAAGTTCTTCTTTTGAATGGATAGGAGGTTTACTTGTTCAAATGCAGTCCTGACCATGTTTTGCATAGGTGCATCCGCAAGGATGAGGTATATGATATCCTACGGGCATGTCATGATGAACCTTCAAGAGGACACTATTCAGTCAAGAGTACAATTCGAAAGATCTTGGGTACTGGTTATTACTGGCCATCTTTGCATAAAGATGTGAAAAATTATGTTAGACATTGTGATGCATGCCAAAGGATGGGAAAACCTACCTTCACTAGTGAAATGCCATTACAACCTCAAGTAGGAACATAACCATTTGAGAGGTGGGGGTTAGATTTTGTAGGACCCATTGACCCTCCTTCCCAAGGAAAAGTGCATATCTTGGTATGTACTGACTATGTAACCAAATGGGTAGAAGCCCATGCTTTTAAGCATGCTCGAGAAGAAAAAGTTGTTGATTTCCTATATTCACAGATTTTCCTACATTTTGGGGCCCCACAATCCATCACCACTGATCAGGGACCTCAGTTTACCTCAAAATTTGTTGAAGCCTTTACAAAGTTGTATGAAATCAAACATCGAAAATCCTCACCTTACCATCCGCAAGCCAATGGCCAAGTTGAAGTGACAAATAGGGAATTAGAGAGGATCTTAACCAAAACTGTAGCAGCCCATAGGAGGAATTGGGTGGAGAAGTTACCTGAAGCAATTTGGGCTTACAACACTACTTGGAAATCCACTACTGGATTCACACCATATGAATTGGTTTATGGTAAAAAGCCTCTTTTGCCTATTGAATTTGAATTATTGACTCTTCGAACTGCTTTGGATGTAGGTATTGATTTGTCACAGGCACAAACGGACTGAATTTTGTAGCTCAATGCATTGGATGAGCTAAGGAGGGATGCATTGCACTAGACCGAGATGATCCAGTCACAACGCAAGTTGTGGCATGATAGTCATATCCAACAACAGAAATTTCAACAAGGCGATTGGGCTTTGTTGTTTGACTCACGATATGAAGACTATCCTGGCAAGTTGCAGACTCGGTGGCTCGGACCTTATCAGGTTGAGGAGGTATTTGCAAATGGAGTTGTACGTCTTTCACCAATAGATGATTCAAGAAGGAAAATGGTGGTTAACGGTCATCGTCTTCGGATATATCACAAACCGTTAACCAAGGAGGAGTTTCTCAAGCAAGTAGGAAACTTGGATGTATCAGTATTGGAAGAAACCACTTCTTCCAAGATGGACTCAATCAAGTGACATGAACCAAAAAATATATATAAAAAAATAATAATAAAATAATAATAATAATTTAGAATGTGAAAACCTCTTTGAGGTGCATCTGAATTGGGCTTACATGAAAACCGGTTTTTTTGGCATGTTTGCCTCATAGACCCACCACCATTCCATCCATTCTCACCATTGTTTCACTATTTACCATTCCATTCATTCTCACCTCTGTTTCACTATTTTTCAGATTGCACCTATTACACTAGTTGAGGAGTCAACTTAAAATCAGCAGAAAACAACATTTGTACAAAATGTAGATAGAATGGTTTCTTCAGGTATGTGCCTTTTCTATTTTAATATTGTAAATATTTATTATGTAGTGTATGATATCCCTAGTTAGTATAAAGCATACATAAGGTCTGGTTCCAGAAAAGTTATCAAGATAAGTTTCAGATAAAAAAAAAGAGCCTCTTCAAATGATTTTGAGTGAAACTGCTCTGGAATAAACCTGCTGCATATCACTGTTCTTGAATTAAACTTTAGAATTGGCTTTGGAATGAAAAGGGTCTTTGCTCAGGAATGAAATTTGTGATAAAACCAATTAAATGAATTAACAAAAGGTTAATTCATTTTACTCTAGAACCACATGGCTAAAAAGTCAAATAAATCAAATTTTTTGTGAGTTCCTAAGGTTTTGCGCCAATTGGGTTGGAAATAGCACTTGGGACGCAGGTTTCAAGTATGAGTTCCAAGGCAAAATTTTGAGGAGGGCATGGAGTTTCGAATACTACAACACGTGACCACTTGGCACATGATTCAAAATATGTTTAAAAGAAGAACTTCCGTAAAAGATGCCATGCCACTCCCGATAGCTATAACATGCAGTAAAAATTAATGATGGCTTCTATGTGCAATAACTTGTCGTCACGTTCCAATTTCACGTTCCTAGCACATTTTGAAGTTGTTCTGGTACTGCATCTATTTACTCCTCACCCTCGAGCATTACCATTGACAAACTTAAGCATTTCAAAAACTGAAAAAAACCTATTGTTCAAAATTTGTAAGCCTGAGATACTCTGCACATAGGAAATTAACAATGGGCGGATAGAAGAACAAAATTGAACCGGATAACATAGAATTTTTGTAGAAATATGAGGAGTCCATGTGAATATTTATAGAAGGGGGATTTATGCCCTTCTTGCACAAGTTCGATGGGTATTCAGAAGGGTTGGCTGCTGAGTTCGCACGTACCTTCCGCAACAACCAAATTCATATCAGCGGCATGACCATCCAGGTAAGCCCTAAAATTCTCAGCCAGGTTATTGAATTGTCATTGCATGGGGTTCAAATTGGAAAATCAGGGAAAAATACTTTAGTTGAACTTGTAAATCAATTCAGGGGAAATGAGGATAGGCCCACTGAGTTTATATTGAGTAATAATATCTGCAAGGGGGTCAAAAGAACAAGTTTACAACCTCCTTGGGATGAAGTTGCAGTATGGGTCATTAGGTTTTTGACCTACGATGGGCAATTCCCTATCCTCTCAGGACATCATATGCGAATTTTAACCCATCTTCATCATGACCACTCAAACCCTGAACTGAAGGTAAATCTGCCTCTGTACCTATACCAGGAGCTGGTAAATATGGCCAAAAAGTACCAAGCAGGAAAAGGGTCTCCCAAACACCATGGCCTAATCAAGATTATATGCAGACATCACTTCAAGGGAAACCCTAGAAGCTTTGATAGGTTTTTTCATGCATGGAATGAGTTGATTGAGGAAGAGGCAGTTGAAAGCCCTAGATCTGAAGAAGAGGTAGAGGTTGAAGGACCTGAATCTAAAGCAGAAATAGAAATTGAAAGTTCTGAACATGAAATTGAAACTGAATCCTCTAAAAAAGAAATTCCCTCCTCACCATAGGGACCTCCATCCTCCAGGACAAGGAAGCAAAGAGAGAAATAGTCTAAGATTGATCCTGTAGGTAAGAGGAGGAAGGTTACATTTTCTGAAAATGTAACTATTTTTCCCACTCAGTCCACTGAGCAATTTGGAAGTTCAAGCAGGGAAGGGCAGATGGAGAAGGGAACACCTAAAGCAGACCCTACCCTAGGATTGACAAGCCCCATTTCACAATCTAAAAAGAAACAAAAGCAATCAGCTTCGGGATTGAGAAGGTCTTCAAGACTTCAAAAATCCACCAACATAGGTGATGTGGAAAAGGAAGAAGGAACTGCACATGTTGATACCCTACAGGTGGAAGAAACTATGGAGAAAGTCGAAGATATAAGTACCAAGGGCATGGATAGTGCAGTAGATATGGCTATGCCTACAATGTCCCTCAATTACCCACTAGATCTAGAAGATAGAACCATAACAGAGGAAGCAAGGGGACACACCACTATTGCAGAAATATCTGCACCTCTTGTAGATTATCCTGATTCTGAGGAAGAGTCTGAGGTAGCTGAAGAAGGAAAGAATGATTTGAGCACTGAAGAAGAAGAGGAAATGGACATCAGGACTCAGTTGCATGCAGCCAGGAGTGTAATTAAAACACAGACAAGATGGATTGAACAAAGTGAAGCTTCTTTGAAGGAAAAAGATGATATTATTGCTAAGTTATGGCAAGAGATAGAGGTTGTAAAGGCTAGACTCACACTTCTAGAGCAGCATCCTCCTCAGTATGACTCTGGAGATGAATTAGCCAATATTCTGTTGAACTTGGCTGGTGATGTAGCCTTATCTGAGAGGAACTCACCAATTAGGGCAGCAATTGAAGAGGAAGAAGTTGCACAAGCACCACAACAGGTTGAAGACAGAACAAAGGATGAGCATCCAGGGACACAACAGATAACCAAATCAATAACACCTACAGAGGGAGAAATAATAGTACAAGAAGAGGTAATTCCATAGTCTCCTCAAAATCTTGTTAATTTGAATGCACCTAAGATTGAACTAGTAGAAATTGAAACATAGACAGAGCCCCCTATAATTGAAAAGGTGGATGTAGGCATCCAAGTTAATGTCATTCCACAAATGCAACCAATAGTTAGGTCACCAGAAATAGTTACATTAGCAAAATATAATGAAGATGTGGCATATTGGATGGCAAGATGTCATCAATTAGAAGGAAAGGTCTCATCATTACAGACCTTAACAAAAGAGCTAGAACAAAAAAATCAAAAATTGAAAAATTGAAGGAACAAGTGCAGGATGTATGCCAGATTGTAGAGTGTATGGTTCAGTGTCGGAGGCCAGCCAGATTCTATAGCTTAATGTTGAAATAAAAATACCTCCATTGGCAAACGATGAGGATCACCTCTGGCCTCTCTCACAAATTGGAAACACCTAGTGAGTTTCTGGAAGCTTTTTGGCAAAGTTCTGCAGAACACCAGAATTTGCTATGTGAATTGTTCCTGCATAATTTCTTTTTGCCAACCGAAGTTATCTTCCTTCCCCATATCTTCACTGGTGATCTTCAGCTTAGGGCTTTTCAGTCTACACTCCAGAATCAAATATATTGGGAGCAGGAAAAGAAAACAAGCAAAGCCATGGAATTACAGGTAGTTTTGCTCATTAGGCCTATTCACCTGAACCATAGGACCTCCACCAGTGAGCACTATACTCTAATGAGGGATGATAGAGTAAGAAAAATGTATCTGGGGAACTTGCAAAAATGCATAGATGGTTTTCAAGCCTTATGTGCAACATCTTTTGTTGATGCTTTATCAACTTGCAAAAATAGATGGGGAGAGTTACCTATATCACTGTAGAAGAGAGAACCCATCTCACCAAATAACCTGATGTGGTCTAGAAGAAGGGTAGAATGTATAATCCAGACCATATTTGAGGTAAAGGAGCAGTGGATAGGTCTCAGGTACAGGAATCCAACAATTATCATCCCTGTTCCATATTTCTTTGATAATGACCCTCAATCAGACGATCAATTCCAGGAGTGGCTCAGGGAAATCAAAGAGCACAAAGGATATTACAAAGTTGGAAGTAGACTATGGAAATATGTTGAGCGCTATCTTGACATAGATCTTTGTGCTGCTATAGCAGAACAGAATGCATGAGGACATGCATTATAATAAGTTGGGGGGAAATGATGAGGCAGAACATTACCTCATACAAAGACTGCTTTTGATAACTTTTTAAACTATTTGGAACCACTTATGATATGATTTTGTACTAATTTTAGTGATACTATGCATTATATGATGATGTTTGCATATTGGAATGATAAAGTGCATATGACCTATTTTGACTGTTTATCTATGTTTTATAATCTGTTTCAGCTGTATTATTTAGTATATTTTGCATTAAGTTAATGTTGTAATATTAAGGTGCTGCTACCTATTTGGTTTTGTGCTTCTTTCATAAGATTTCCCCATCGTTTAACCATTTTAAATAACCAAAAGGTGCCAAAACTTTGTCAACAGTTTGACTGTGCAGAAAATAGGAACTTTTCCATACAAATTCCAGCCAGTTGTACATATACAACATGGCTTGGAATTTGTCCACTCCAACTCATGCAAAATATGGAATCAGTATTCTGGGCACTTATGGAGACTATTTTCACCATCACAACTATTCTCATGCGCTTCTGGAGCATGAATTAATATAAACTCTGTTCTGTTGCCTGATATTCTAGAGCAGCTCCGAAATAAGCGCATAAGCAATAGTTTGGGTCAAAAGCACCTTTAATTGCAATAGAGGGTGGTAAACGGTGGTTGCAACTATTTTAGGGATATCCCTATATTTTCCAACACTTGTCCCTCAATGGATGAAGCCCAACATATGGAATGGATAAGAGATAATAGACCTAATCCCTGCATTCTGGGAAACAGTCCTATAACAGTTGTAACATTCCTACATGGCAAGCACAAAACCTTATCAATGTTGTACCCTACTTGTATAAATAAAATGCTCCCATTTGGTTGAGCATATAGAAGAATATAGGAAATAAGTGATAAGAGTTAGAACTATTTTAAGTGTTGTAACTGTGTATTGCAACAACATAGTAGCCTGCAGATCTTCCCCTGCATTGTTGTCATGCTACTGAGAATGAAATAAAGGTGCAATATTTGACATTCATGTTTGCTTCTGAGTTGAGTGTGAATATTTAATAGTTTAAAGCAAGTTCATTTGCCCTCTTCTGGTTCAGGAAGCAAGGGCCACTTCCAGGCTCAGAAGAGGGTTTATACCTGCCAGAATTCTGCTAATTTTTGGCTGCAGTAGGTCAGCAGAGATCTGACAGTTTTTGCATGGTTAGTGATTAGGATAATGTGGCATTTGAATGCATGGTAGGTAACTCATCTAGGGTAGAATTTAACACAATACTTTCTGTTTCTAATTTGTTTCAGAATTTGCAATATTTCCATAATTTCTTGTCAACCTAATTTGTTACAAATTGTGCAACTTTATTTATCAGTTTTTGAATGTTATCATTTTATCTCATTTCCATTTCAGAAAGTGACATTGTTTTCTGCAATTTTAGAAAGTTTCATTATTTACCAGTTTGAATGTTAATGCTGCAATTTCAATTTAGTAATTTCCTATCAATTAAATTTTGCTATTTTCAGCTTTGCAATAGTTTAGTTTTATTTTTCTGCAATAGTGTGAATTTCAATTCTGCAAGGATAAGTAGGAGTTTAGTTTTAGTTTTTAGGAGTAAGAAAGGAGACCCCAAACACCCCAATCTCTAACTGTTCCATGAATAAAGCCATGATCTAAATGAACTAAAATTCAGTCTGTTAAACCCTGCTTTCGTATATAGCCTTGGACACCACCCTGGATTGACATATAAATGTTGGCAATTTTGGGTACCTTGAGTACATTGCCCTTGCTCAAGTGTTGATGTTGTCATTGATGTCAAAGAGTGGAAGGGTTTTTGTGAAAACCAAGGCAGACTAAATTATAGGTTTTGTTTAAATCCATGGTCATCAGTTCTGAAATGGGTTTTTCTTAAAACCCAAGTTAGCTCTTCGTTTTGTTGAAAAAGGTGCTCCGATGATGAAGATATTTAATTTTAAATATCCGAGTTTAAATTTTATTTATTTATTTAAAATTTAAATTAATATTTTAAAATTAAATTAAAGCTGTTCACCGGCTTGTTTTCAAAGCCGACATTGCTAGGGTTTTGCAACGGATCAATTAGGGTTTTTCCTACTTGACAAAGCAAGGTTAAGCAACCAAAAAATTCTAGGGTTTCATGTTGACCTAATTAGGGTTGCAGCCGACGTGTTTGAGAATGTTTTGATGGGATATTCTCTTCTATAAAAAGGCGGGACTGTTGCAAGTTTGAAGGGTGGGCGTGATGCGATATATGCAAATGAAGTTCGTGTGCAGCAGAGTGTAAGTCGATGATAGCGAATGAAGTTCATGTGCAGCATAGTGTAAGTCGGTGATAGTTCTTTGGAGTTAAAGAAAAGAGATCGCAGCAATGAGATAGTGAGTGAGTGCGTATCGACTGATCGAGAACAAAGAGAGCGATATGCAGATGGCGTGTTTAAAGTCCAAGGCAAAAATACGCAGATGGTAGAAGTGAGATTTCATGGAAGGTGCAGCGGAGTGAGTGGTGCAAAGAGAAGATAAGAACGCGGTATGCGAAGTCGTGTTTCGAGTGTGAAATGACAGTGTCTTGGCTGTAGAAGTAATATTTCTGTGAAGTTGCAGCAGAGAACGCGGAGAGATATAGAGGAGTGGTTGAAAAAGTGAGAATCATTTTTCACAGCAGTAGCCAAATGCCGACAAGCAGCAGAACGCAAGAAAAATAGCAGATCATGCAAATTGAGGTGACAGTTTAATTCTGCAATTTTTATTACTATCTCCAAGTTGTAGCTTGGTAAAAGGGGTTGGTGCCTCTTTCCGCTTGGAGCTGGAAAAATTGGAGTTGGTGCTCCATTCTGTTGTAGCGGATAAAATTTAGAGGTTGGTGCCTCTTACCGGTTGGTGCTGGTGAATGATTATGTAAAGTTGTAGCTTTGCATTTGATCGGATTTGGATGGTAGTCCAAGCAGTCTTTTTGAGGAGTAGCCACATCGGTGAACCTCGTTAAAATGTCGTGTTATGTGTGATGCTCTTAGTACTTTTATTATTTCTATTTTAATCTGCTGCAGTTTATTTAAAAGTCTAAATTGCTTTTAAGTTTTTAAAGAACACACTGATTCACCCCCCCTCTCAGTGTCATTGTGATTATAACATTTGGTATCAGAGCCAGGTTCCCAATTTTGGCTAAATCAGTCAGGGTTGATCTTGGATTAGTACACAATGGCTAAGAAGAATAGATCCTCATCCAAAAAGGCATCCTAGCCAGTTTCAGTTCCTATGGTTGAGAAAATTGAACCAGAAATGGTAGAAGGAATGAACTCTAAAGTTGAAGAAGTTGAGGCTGAAGTTGATTTAGAGGGTGAGCTAGTGTCTGCCCTTACGGAATGGGAATCGGAGAAAAAGAAGAATGAAAAATTGTCAAGGAAACTTAAGGATGCAAACAACATTATTGCCAGTTTAAAAATATAGACTGAAGAATACAAGAAAATTTTTGAAGATCTGGAAATACAGGTATCCATGAAGATAGACCACTGCAGCAAATTGGAAGAAGAAAATGTGAGTCTTCGAATACAGATACAAGAGCTGGATCGAAAAATCAACTGTCATGTAAAACGTGAAGAAAGCTCGATGAAATTGGACAAAATTACGAGCGATCAAATATCCACAGGTATCAAATTTGGTCTCGGCTTTTCTGAAGGAGAATCATCAACTGGACCAAAAGCAAGAAATGTTGAAAGTGAAAAGAACAAAGACAAGAATCAGGCAAAAGAAAGATATAATGCCAGACCTAAAATAGCAGCTGACAATGATGGCTTTACTAAGGTCACACATCAAAAGAATAGAAGATCCAAGGCTCCAGCAACAACCTGGCCAAGACCATCTTTCAGGTTTAATCATTATTTCTAGGTTTTTGTTTCAAGTGTAATGTTTATGGGCATAAAATTGTTGACTGCAAATACAACGTAGGTCCAAGAAGTTTCACTAGTAGAAATGCATTTGCTCCTTTAATGAGTTATGCAGTAGAGTGTTTTAAGTGTCACAACTTTGGTCATATTGCCAGAAATTGTCGTAGTATGTCTGTTTCATATCAACCTCATGAAATCAGATTTCAACCATATAGAGCAAAACAAAATAGAATTTATACTGAAGGATATGTGCAAAATTCTAAAAAGGGGAAGTCACAGCTAGAACCCAATACCACAGTTAAAACAGAATGGAAACAAAAAGAACAGCTCAGGAAAGAACAGGATTCTTTAATAGTGTAGACAGCTTTTAGAGCTCAGAATAAACATGTTCCTTGGATTCTTGATAGTGGTTGCTCAAGTCATATGACAGGTGACAAACAGAAATTTGAAAATCTACAAAAGTATGAGGGTGGTTCTATAAAATTCGGCAACAATGATGGAGCCAAAATAATAGGTAAAGGAACAGTCAAAATTAGTGAAGGAAAGATCAAGTCAGAGGAAGTTTTATATGTGGATGGTTTGAAACATAATCTATTGAGTGTGAGTCAAATCTGTGACAAAGGACATGAAGTAGTTTTCAAGAAGCATGGTTGTGAAGTCAGAAAAATAAACGAGCAGGAAATTAATAGCAACCGACTCAAGGACGTCTGGCAATCTGTACACACTCTCAAAGTTTTCAGAAGGTATGTGCTTCATGGGACAAGAAGAAGAGAACTGGTTGTGGCATAAGAGGCTTGGACACATAAGTTTTGATAATCTGGTAAGAATTAGCGCTAAACAAGCAGTGAGAGATATTCCAATCATTAAAAAACCTATAAATAGTATGTGTGCTTCATGTCAGAAGGGTAAACAGACCAGAGTTTTGTTTAAAACAAAAGAACATCACACTAACAGGCTTGGTCAAAACAGGTTTAGTCAGAACTGGCTTAGTCAGAACATGTGGATTCAAAGAACAGGTATGCCTAAAAGAAACAACACTATTACTTGTTATAAGTGCAACAATAAAAGTCACACTATCAGATAGTGCAGAGTTGAAATTCCAGGATATAGGAACAGGAACAGTGGCATGATCAGGTCCAAGGATCAAAACAATGACAGGAACAAGAATATGGTCAAAGAGTTCAAGAGAAGACCCGACAAGGAAGTTATAGACATTGATGTTGATCAGTGCCTACTGGGAGTTTTACTCCCACCCTAGAATTAATCACCTCATCAGGAGGTAGGGGAGGGACTAAGCTAAGAGGCTCATTCTTAGTTTCGAGCCCCAAAGGTGGCCCTTTGCCATTGATGACAAAGGGGGAGAGATATGAGTAAGGGGGAGAGCTTCAAGTGAAGAGGAAAGCTTCAAGTCAGGGGGAGCAAAACTTCAAAGAGATTGATTTCAGTTTTGGCTCTTGAAGATGTGTTTTTAGTAAAGGGTTGCCATCAATGACAAAGGGAGAGATTGTTGGCAATTTTGGGTACCTTGGGTACATTTCCCTTGCTCAAGTGTTGATGTTGTCATTGATGTCAAAGAGCGAAAGGGTTTTTGTGAAAACCAAGGCAGACTAAATTATAGGTTTTGTTTAAATCCATGGTCACAGTTCTGAAATGGGTTTTTCTTAAAACCCAAGTTAGCTCTTCGTTTTGTTGAAAAAGGTGCTCCGATGATGAAGATATTTAATTTTAAATATCCAGTTTAAATTTTATTTATTTATTTAAAATTTAAATTAATATTTTAAAATTAAATTAAAGTTGTTCACCGGCTTGTTTTCAAAGCCGACGTTGCTAGGGTTTTGCAATGGATCAATTAGGGTTTCCTACTGACAAAGCAAGGTTAAGCAACCGAAAAATTCTAGGGTTTCATGTTGACCTAATTAGGGTTGCAGCCGACGTGTTTGAGAATGTTTTGATGGGATATTCTCTTCTATAAAAATGCGGGACTGTTGCAAGGTTGAAGGGTGGGCATGATGTGATATATGCGAATGAAGTTCATGTGCAGCAGAGTGTAAGTCGGTGATAGTTCTTTGGAGTTAAAGAAAAGAGATCGCAGCGATGAGATAGTGAGTGAGTGCGTATCGACTGATCGAGAACAAAGAGAGTGATATGCAGACGGCGTGTTTAAAGTCCGAGGCAAAAATACGTAGATGGTAGAAGTGAGATTTCATGGAAGGTGCAGCAGAGTGAGTGGTGCAAAGAGAAGATAAGAACGCGATATGCAGAAGTCGTGTTTCGAGTGTGAAATGACAGTGTGCTGGCTGTAGAAGTAATATTTCTGTGAAGTTGTAGCAGAGAACGCGGAGAGATATAGAGGAGTGGTTGAAAAAGTGAGAATCATTTTTCACAGCAGTAGCCGAATGCCGACAAGCAGCAGAATGCAAGAAAAATAGCAGATCATGCAAATTGAGGTGACAGTTTAATTCTGCAATTTTTATTACTATCTCCAAGTTGTAGCTTGGTAAAAGGGGTTGGTGCCTCTTTCTAGTTGGAGCTGGAAAAATTGGAGTTGGTGCTCCATTCTGTTGTAGCAGATAAAATTTAGAGGTTGGTGCCTCTTACCGGTTAGTCTTTGGTGAATGATTATGTAAAGTTGTAGCTTTGCATTTGACTGGATTTGGATGGTAGTCCAAGGAGTCTTTTTGAGGAGTAGCCACATCGGTGAACCTCGTTAAAATGCCGTGTTATGTGTGATGCTCTTAGTACTTTTATTATTTCTGTTTTAATCTGCTGTAGTTTATTTAAAAGTTTAAATTGCTTTTAAGTTTTTAAAGAACACACTGATTCACCCCCCCTCTCAGTGTCATTGTGATTATAACAATAAATATTAAATGGTGAAAATTTGACAACACTCATCACTTTGTAACATAAAGAGTCATGTTTTGTTGCTAATCTCCTCATTGTTGCCACCCACTTCCCTATTGCACATTTTGATTCTACCTATTTTCTATGTTATGTTAGTTTATAAAAACCCTTTTGGATTCTTTGAGTTCATTTACTTGAGCCTGAATTCCATCATTCTGGTTCTAAGGCATGGGACTAGTGTTTAAACTGAATGTTTGAGGAGTGAGTAAGGCTGATAATTGAGATTAAAATACCATAATTTTTGGTGCATTTTGACCTAGAGAGGTTATGATAAAGAGGTTATTGGTATAGGGATACATAGGAATGTTAGGTTATGTGAAGGTAAGTTGGGTTTGAGTATTGAGAATGGCATTGATACTAGGTGGTTCTTCAAAATACCAATGGGTTAGAGATTGGATTCACATATGTACTATAAGCTATAGGTGGAGTAGGAGATAATTTCCCAACTTGAATCAAAACATATTTTTCACAATAATATTCTTTAGATAATCCAAATAGAGTATGACGATCAACACTACATACCATTAGATCCAAATTAGAATGTAAATCTTTGATGTAGTAGGGTAAATACTGCTCATCTAACGATATGATATTAGAGAGTATCAAATACAATATCCTCATAAACCTAGTGATATAAGCATGGATGTTCTCTTAGGGATGTCTTTGCATAGCATTTGGATAAAAATGACACAATATACATTTCAAGGACTACCAAATTTCCTCATAAAGGATTCAATTATAGAAGCACAATTTGTACTAGATTTATCACTTAATCTAGCCTCTACGCCTTGATTTGGTTGGGATACTAATGGGATTATCTATTTCATAGCATGGATGAAGTTCATGTCACGTATTTAATATATTAAAATTTAGAATCCCAAGGTGAAGTATTGGTGAGGTCTAGGAGAACTTGGAAAATTTGAGCATGCTAAACAATGGATTGAAAATAATATTGGGGATTATAGGTGGAGTAGTGACCCAAGCCTGAGTGGCATTTGATATAGCATATTGATGAGATATTAGTGGATGACTGAGCAAGTTCAATTCTATTTAGAATGTATATAAAGACTCTTTTTCTTGAGGAGTGAGACTTGCTAGAGTATCTTTAGCAATGTGATTTGAAATAAAATCTTCTAAGCCTCATATCCAAATTGTAATAGATGGTTTTTTTACTTATACTTTCTTTTTATCTATACTCGATCAAATTCACCCATTTTGGTTCTTCACCTTTGTTACATGATTTAGACCTTCTATTTATAATATGATTCAATGCTTGCATCCAACAACCAAGGCCATACATACCTATCAAAAAATAAAGCCTTGGAAAGTAGATTAGATCAATTAAAAAGCAAAACCACATCAATTGCATGGAAAATTTGGAAATTGTAATATTTCTAGTGAATCACAACAATTAAGACTTAGTCTTGATAGATTTGAATAGAAGTGATGATATTATAATCATCAACAACTTGTTTGGGTAAATTGTCAAACATTTTTAGTGAATCACTAGAATTTTGGCTTAGCTCAAAATGAGTTAAAAGAAAATGATGATGTGCAATTAATATAGGTATAATTTTAATGAATCATTAAGTAGTCTTGATGAGCCAACAACACAGATACTTAGACATAATTTTGACTATTCTCTTTTCATACCAAACCACCAAATCGATAGGATTCAACAATTGGATAAAATTTTAAGTTTAACTTATCAACGGAGTCACCAACTGCCTTGGAACATCGAGTTTCTATAATTCTTTCACAAGCTTAATACAAAGGAAAAATATTAGATCTAGGTCAATTAGAGCCTCAATTTTTAGGATAAATTTTGGTTCTAGTATATATTGAAGTCTTACACAAACCCTTTAATAGACTTCATGATATATCTAATAAAATGGTATATATCTAAGGTTAAATAATCATATTGAGGTATGATGGGTCCCACTAGACTTGCCAAAAATAGAACTATTGATCCATGGGGGTAACTGATCTAAAATCATTCCCATGACCCTATGTTTAATGCCTTGAAAAGGAGGAGGTTTTTGATCCCCTTAATCTCTATATTTAGGCTGAATCCCCACTAACGTATTCTAATATAACTAATATAAGTGCATAAAAGTAAAATATAACAAGGTAAGGGTGCGAGGGATGAAATAAAATATAAGAATATGAAAAATATATCTAGAGACCATAGTAAGGCTATGGTGTGATCAATTATATCTTTTAAAGAATAAAAAATAACAACCTGCCTTCATACAATACATTGATCCAATGGAAAATAGGATTAATAGGTAAATGTAAGGACATCATCACAAATAGTATTCATACATAAAAAGGTCTGACCAATTGGGACATAGTCTAGTAGAACAACCAAATACACTATAAATAAGATCCTAGAGCTTTTTGTAAACATCATTTGACCATTTTTATAAAGACTATGTCCCAATTGGTTAGACCTAAGTAGATATTATCTACCATTATATATTATAGTAAGAAATAAAAGTGTCACTTTTAGACCATAGATCTTTCCTATTAGTAGTGAACTTCACAAAATGATGGATTTTGATACATTGTTGGTTCAATTTATCATGATTCCAACACATTGTAGGTTGTTTGGCTTGGTCATTTTCTTGGTCCTTGTTATCGCCTCACTAATTGGTCTTTCAGCAATAGCATACAAATTTTTTTACTTCTCTATGTTCTTCTCTAAGATCCTCATCACCCATGCCTAACCTCTTATGTTACTCTCTTGTTATTGGTTCAAGTTAAGAC
The DNA here is from genome assembly GCA_028583015.1 of Wollemia nobilis. NCBI lineage: Eukaryota > Viridiplantae > Streptophyta > Pinopsida > Araucariales > Araucariaceae > Wollemia > Wollemia nobilis. The sequence goes on from JAQPPZ010016361.1 coordinate 4,644,980, forward strand.
CTTGTGATACAATTATAAAATATTATACAAACTTCAAATTTAATATGGTGGTGGTGTTTTCTTGCAACACCAAGTGCTTCTTATAGTGAGAGTAGAGAGGAGAGGTAGGTTGTAATTATCATTATAATAATGTAGTACAAAACTCAATATCATACACCTTAATGGGGAAATAGGAATAAAATAATAGATGTTTTGAACCTTGGAAAGAGATCCACCCATTTTTTCTAAGTTTGCACCCCATATTTCTAAATGTGGAGAGGATCATTTCTCTAGATTTAGTTAGGATTGCTTAAAATAAACTAGTGACTTTCTCTAGTGCAATAAAACTTTGGCAAGTGATCTACCTCTTTTTTCTAAATTTATAACATATTGTACTAAATTAAAATGGAATCACTCCTTTAGACTTAGTTAGATTCATCCATAACAAACAAACAATGGCTTTCTCTGTCATGACCCTCCCTAGTTGACTTTATGGCACAAAGGAACAATGTATTAACCTATGGTGGTGATACTTAGTTTGAACAATTGAACCAACTATATGATGTTTAGTTGATTTGAGAAGGGCATGTTATTGCTAACATATTGCCAAGTGTGCAGGATCAGGTACACTCATAGGTGGAGAAGGTAGAAGCATCCACTAGAAATGAGGGTACCTAAGATCAGGGGAAATGATGATTAAGGTACTCGGAGGTAACATGGATAGATACCTTCATATAGGCATGCATTATCGAAAGGGATAATCATCGATGGTTGATCACCTTGAGCCTTAGTTGATAGCCTAGTAGCTATCGTAAAATCTCTGGCTAAGATAGGTGACTGGGTCGATGGAAATATTCCCTCTTTGTTGCTTTATAAATTTGTTTGCTCTTTGTTGCATCATGGTTGAAGTAGCATAATGTTGGAACTGCTATAGGAAAACAGCTGCCAAATGTATGTGGATGCATAAAACTAATTGTTTTGTTAAATAAAATATAGAGCATCATTTTCATAGAGAAAAGCATATTAAATTTGAATGTTAAATGAAGGTTCATTCAAAAGGATCAATGAAGTTTGATTAAATAATGGTTGATTTAATTAAGCTCATTAGTAAACCTCATTTTATTTAATAGATGAGAGTTTTTTTTTAGTTAATTAAAGGTGTTCATTTTAATGATAATGGAGAAGTCATTGAAAGACTTTAATTAATTAAAATAAGCAAATATATATATATATATATATATCCATTCAAGAAATAGATGTCTTTTATTTTAAAGAAATAGCAATTATGAAATTGTGTAAATAAAAGTACTTTAATGGTGATAATTATCACAATAAAGGATATATGTTTAAAAGAATGCCATTCTTCTAAAAATAAAAAGGGATAATATAAAATATGTAAATATCCCATTCCCTTATAGCTTGTAAGCTATGAAATAATCTAGGGTGGCTGCTAAGTTTCCAAATATGGAAACCATCGGACGAAGGGTTCCTTATTGCCAGAGAAAGGGATAAATAATTGAAGGTAGAGGGGGCTCGAGAAAGGGCTCGAGGTTTGAGATGGGCCACCTAGAGGAGGAGAGCATGTATGGTGCTAGAGAAGCCAAAATAAATGATAGAAGAAAAAAAAAGAGTAGAAGGGACGACGTGAGGATGAAGGAGTAGAGGGAGAAAATGTAGACCAGGGATGGGAAAAGGAGAGGAACACACCATGAGCGAAGGAGAGGCAGCCGAGATGCCATCGATTCCCATTCTACAATAGTATTGAGGTTGGAGTGTTTAGACTTTAACCTGCTTTGTTTACATGCTTTGCTATGGTGAAATCATGGTTTGAAACTTGGTTAAACCACCCTATTGCTCTATTGAAAGCTATGTGTTTCTTGCCCTGTTGGTGTTTTAAAAACCACCCTATTGCTCTGTTGAAAGCTATGCATTTCTTGCCCTGTTGGTGTTTTAAAAACCACCCTATTGCTCTATTGAAAGCTATGCATTTCTTGCCCTGTTGGTGTTTTAAAAACCACCTTTGCTCTGTTGAAAGCTATGCGCTTCTTAGGCATTGTGTGTTTTAGGAAACCACCTATGTAGCTAAGGCATTGTGTGTGTTTTTTAGGAACCACCTATGAAAGTTGAAGGTGTTGTGTGTTTTATGAGACCACCTATGCAAGCTAAGGCACTATGTGTTTTTAGGAACCACCAGTGCAGTTGAAGGTGCTGTGTGTTTTCAGGAAGCCACTGGTGCAGTTGAAGGTGTTGTGTGTTTTAGGAAACCACATGTGTGAGCTAAGGCATTGTGTGTGTTTTTTAGGAACCACCTGTGCAAGTTGAAGGTGTTGTGCTTTTTAGAAACCACTTGTGCAAGTTGAAGGTGTTGTGCTTTTTAGGAAACTACATGTGTAAGCCTGAAGGTATGGTTTTTGTTTAAAGACTATATTAGCATTTTAGAAAGCTGAGAGTGTGTGAGTTCAAGAGTGTTGGGTGTGTCTCTAGAGCACTAAAATAATTTGAGAGCATTGTGCACCTTAGATATTCGTGTCCAAAGGAAGAGGGGGACATCACTTTTGGGAGCACCACCTATGGAAAATCCACCCATAGGTTTGAAGAAGGACTACATCTAGGAAGTACCGAACTACTCTATTGTGCCTATTGAACTTTCAGCTTGGTTGTTCCTTAAACATGCACCAGAGGTTGCTAGTATTGCCATGAAGGGCATTAGCTTTGGTTAATCTATTTTGGGAAGGTTCGCTATGAAATTTAAATTAAATCGAGACCTTTGATTATGTGGAATATTGAAGGAAATTTAATTAAATAGAGACCTTTGATTATGTGGAATATATTGAAGGATAATTAATTAAATAGAGACCTTTGAATATGTGGAATATATTGAGGGATATTTAATTAAATAGAGACCTTTGAATATGTGGAATATTGAAGGAAATTTAAATTAAATCGAGACCTTTGAATATGTGGAATATTGAAGGATATTAATTAAATAGAGACCTTTGATTATGTGGAATGTATTGAAGGGTATTTAAAAAGGGAGAACCTTTGTTTGATGATTGATTATATTAAGGTTTTTAATTAAAGGAAACCTTTGATTTATTATTGAGTATCTTAGGGCTTTTAATTAAAAAGAAAACCTTTGATTTTTATTGATTATCTTAAGGTTTTTAATTAAAAGGGAAACCTTTGATTATATTGATTATCTTAGGGCTTTTAATTAAAAAGGAAACCTTTGATTTTTATTGATTATCTTAAGGTTTTTAATTAAAAGGGAAACCTTTGATTTATTATTGATTATCTTAAGGCTTTTAATTAAAAAGGAAACCTTTGATTTATTATTGATTATCTTAAGGTTTTTAATTAAAAGGGAAACCTTTGATTTATTATTGATTATCTTAGGGCTTTTAATTAAAAAGGAAACCTTTGATTTTTATTGATTATCTTAAGGTTTTTAATTAAAAAGGAAACCTTTGATTTATTATTGATTATCTTAGGGTTTTTAATTAAAAAGGAAACCTTTATTTTTGATGATCTTATTAGGGTTTTTAAAATTAAAAAGGAGTTTTAATTAAAAAGGATGTGGATTTATTCTTTAAATTGAAGTTATGGGGCTTTGATTTAGGGAATGAATGAATGCTTGTTTAAAGGTTAAAGGGATGTGATTTTAATGCTTAAAATAGTAATTGATTTGATTGGAATTTGTGAATTAAAAGGGATGTGGATTTATTCTTTAAATTGAAGTTATGGGGCTTTGATTTAGGGAATGAATGAATGATTGCTTTAAAGGTTAAAGGTATGGGACTTTAATGCTTTAAGACATGAATGGATTTGATTAAATTTAGACCTTGATCTAAGTAGCACATGTTGGATGTCTCTCTAAGGGAACTTGAGAGGTGAAGATAAAAGTAACGGATCTTTTATAATATCCATTATGCATTAGATGGTTGGAAACTTAATTAGATTTTGTATAGTTGCAATTTGGTAAAGTAAATGAGTAGATGCATTTAAAGGCATGCCTATCCTGAACCATGAGTACCCTGATCCCCTACTACCCTCAAAGAATCAATGGGAAGCCAGGAGAAGCAAGGAGTTCAATGGAAGCGAAGTATAGGTAATTGTATTTTATGTTGCTTTACTTATGCTCAAATAGATTAGAATTGTGGGGAGATATCCCCAATGTAGTTACTATGATATTCCTTAAAGTAAGAAGGATTTACCATGCAAATTCTGATGCAATAACTGTTCATTGGATTAAAGAAGGTATTTTTACTTTATGTTTGTATTTGGTTATGTTATGTAGTTGATTCTCTTTTAGAGTTAATCTTGCTTGTTTTCTAGATGCTTGGTGAATGCTTTTTGATGTTGTAGTATCTAGATGTATCATTGTTTGGATTGCTTGATGTTAGAAATCTAAGTGTAGAGTTCTAGGGTGAACTCAGAGGTGACCTAAGGGAATTAAGAACCCCTTAGGGTGAACATAGGTGACCTAAGGGAATTGAGAACCCCTTAGGGTGAACATAGGAGACCTAAGGGAATTGAGACCCCCTTAGGGAGATAAAGGACTAAGTTGTGGAGAGACTACATCTGAGTTAAGATAGCTCATCATGGAGATGAGATAGATAGCTTAACTCATAATACTCATAGCATACCTACACATAATGATTTGTGTATGGCATGGAGATGTATGTATACCTTCGATGGATGGAAGGTGATAAGTCTAGCTCATCAAGAATGATGGGAAATATGGACTTATTTGTAGTAACACATGATACGCCTACACAGATGGACTTGTGTTAGGGTACCTCATGAGATGTAGCTTTCAGGAAAACTTAGGAGATTGAGACTTTAGGAAAATAGTGGTTTGGTTAGGGGTCCATGAAGGGTTCATGTACCTCTCTCCATAGTAAAAAAAAAAACTTTTTCTATTTTTGTATTTTTTTGTTTGTGTATTTTTGGGTCATTACATTTGGTATCAGAGCTCTAGGTATGAGGGTATAGAGCTTCTATGTGTGCTAAGGGAAATTATATGAATCCAATGAAGGCTTGCTTAAGGTAAAGGCTAAATCTGGGATGATCTAGGATACCCTATTTTCTAGGATCTGATGGGAATTAACCCCAAGGGAGCAAGGATGTTAGGATACCTTAGTATGGGCTTTGGTATCAGTGACACATCCTAGCCTAGGATATTACCCTAGTTAGATTGATTAATGCATATAGCAAGAGAACTCTGTATTATGGCTTGAATTAGAGTTACAGCTTAAGATGAAACTGTAATCTAATCCTCTTTCTTGGATGGAATCAGGTTAAGATGCCACCTAAAACCAGAAGAGGGAGGCCTATACCTAGAAAAACTTGAAAAAGTGATGTCGAAGAGGAAAACCAGGATGGGGAACCAACAAACCCCAATAGGGAGGTAGAAGACCTCACCGCTATGATCGTTGCTATGCAGGATCAGATAAGACAATTGCTAGAAATGGTTACGAATCAGAATTCACAAGTTCATGGTTCAGATATCAGTCTAGAAAGTGGACTAACTATAGAACAAGTACAAGCCAGAGCCTTAGAAGAAAAGGAAATAACTAGGGACATGAAAAACATCAGTATCTCTAAGTTTTATGGAGAGGGTGATGGTGATGCAGCGGAAGCATGGCTGAGAGAAGCAGAGGTTCACTTTATGGTAAAAGGCTACTCATCAGGAACCCAAACACTTTGGGCTATGATTAACCTGGAAGGGGCTACTCTGGAGTGGTGGGAAACCCACTATGAGGAAACTAAGATTGAACCCATTGATACTCCATGGGAAGAATTTATAAATATATTTAAAAAGAGATTCCTCATCGAGCATTTCTATACCTTAAAGTTTGAAGAATTTTCTAGTCTCAGACAAGGAACCAACATAGTAGAGGTGTACTACAAGAAGTTAGTAAGGTTATTCAAATATGTGCCTATTTATAATGAGAAAATGTGGGTTCACAAGTTCATTCTTGGATTGGAATCTAGGTTAAAGCATGATGTGGAAATGCAGGAGCCTAAATCACTACAAAAGGCATATGACCTAGCAAAGAAAGTAGAGTCACACTTCTGTTATAAATATGACACTCTACCCGAGCAAGCTCGATAGGAGTTAAAGAAGAGGAATAGTGTTGGGTTTGTAAAATGGGAGTCTGATCAAGAGCGAAAGGCTAAGAACCCCCAAAATCCTGAGAAGAAATCTTATGGAAATCAGAAGAAGTTCAAGAAGAACTTTCGTAAGAAGGATAACAAACCCAACAACATGAAACCTCAACCACAGAAGTCGCAAGCTCCAACTCCAATAGTTAAGAATGGGAATGAGAAACCTAAAAAATAGCAAGGACCCAAGGAAGGGTGCTACAATTTCTGGGGATCTCATTACTACAATCAGTGTCCATATCGAGTAAGGACTAGCACCGCTAATGCGAAAGGGAAGGAACCGGAACATCGGATTTATGCCGCAATCAGGAAGCAGAAGCTAGAGGGACAAGCCACCCCATTACTTGTGAAAGGTAAGGTTTTCAATAAACAAGTAAACATTTTGATAGATAGTGGAGCCACTAACAGTTTTATTTCATCTAGTCTAGCAAGGACTATGTTGAAAAGGCCTGGATATTTGGCTCAAGGGTGGAAGGTTGAGTACGGTTCTAGGTAGACCTACTCGGTGAACCAATGTTATCCTATGGCAGAAATCACTCTATCAAGTGGAACTACGGAAGGTTATTTATATGTAGCTCCCTTACATGCCTTTGATGTGATCCTAGGGATGGATTGGCTGTAGGCTCATAAAGCCTTGGTCAATTTTCAAGACCGATGGATTGAGTATTTAGAAGAAGGTGGAAGGAGACTAAGAGTTCATAGCGAGCAAGGGGCATTTGAACCATAGATGTTGTCCGCTATGCAAGTGAAAAAGGCCCTAAAGAAAGGAGGAATAGTGTATGTGGTAAAACTTAATGAAGTGGAAGACCATGAGAAAGGAGAAATACTAAGACAACATCCGATCTTACAGGATTTTTAGGATGTATTTCTAGAGGACCTACCGAGGCTACCTCCTGTACGAGAATTTGACTTCACAATTGAACTTATGATGGGAGCCGAACCTATTCATAGATCCCCATATAGGATGAATCCTACTAAAATGCGAGAACTCAAGGTTCAATTGCAAGGATTATTGGAGAAGGGTTTGATAAAACCAAGTGTGTCACCATGGGGTGCACCAGTTTTGTTCATGAAAAATAAGGATGGTTCGCTACGATTGTGTATTGACTACAAGATGTTAAATAAAGCTACAATCAAGAATCGATATCCTTTACCTAGGATCAAAGATTTATTTGATCAATTAAAATATGCCAAGGTGTTTACTAAGATCGATTTAAGGTCAGGGTATCACCAGTTAAGGATCCATGAGGAAGACACTCACAAGATGATATTTAAGACTAGGTATGGGCATTATGAGTTTACTGTTCTACCCTTTGGACTGACTAATGCCCCAGATGCTTTCATGAACTTAATGAACAAGTGTGTTCAGAAGATATTTGGACCAGTTTGTCCTGGTATTCCTAGATGATATCCTTATATATTCTCGAGATAAAGAGGAACATGATAAACATCTTAGGATCATGTTGGAATTGTTAAGGAAGAATCAACTTTATGGAAATCTGACTAAGAGTGAATTCTATGTCCCAGAGGTACGATATCTCAGACACATTATATCAGCAAAGGGGATTGTTGTGGATCCAAAAAATATAGAGGCTATTCTGAATTGGCCACCCCTACTAATGTCACTGAAGTGCAAAGTTTCATGGGGTTAACGGGCTATTATAGACGTTATATAAAGGACTACTCCAAGATTGTTGGACCCATAACAAACCTTCAGAAGAAGGGGAAAGAATTCAAGTGGTCAGAAAAGTGTGAGGTTACCTTTGAACTACTAAAGCATAAGCTTACTACGACACCAATATTGAAGGTTCCCGATCCCCAGGGGGACTTTTTAGTGTGCACTGATGCATCAATAGAGGGGTTGGGTGGGGTGCTCTCACAAGAAGATTTAGTAGTGGCATATACTTCAAGGAAGCTCAAAAAGCATGAAGTTAATTATGCTATGCATGATTTAGAGCTAGATGTAGTGGTGCATGCTTTAAAGGTTTGGCGCCACTACTTGGTGGGGAGACCCTTTGAATTAAAAACCGACCATCAAAGTCTATGGTACATATTCACCCAACCAATACTCAATGCAAGACAAAGAAGATGGGTGGAATTTCTCACTGAGTATGATTTTGAGATTGAGTACATAAAAGGAAAAGAGAATAAAGTAGTTGATGCTTTAAGTAGAAGGAAATATATAGCAACCATAACTAGAATTCACATGGACCTGATGGATCGAGTAAGACAGGAGCAATCTCAAGATGAGTATTGCCAAGGAATTCGAGTCAAGATGGACCGAGATCCTGAAGGAAATAAGGAATTTAGTGTGAAATATGACTTTCTATGTTATAAGGGAAGAGTCATCATACCAAATATGGGCGATCTGAGGAACTTGATAATGCAAGAAGCTCATAGATCTCCTTATTCTGCTCATCCAGGAGGAGCCAAAATGTGAGAAAACATGAAAAGAGCCTTCTTTTGGGTAGGTATGAAGAAGGACATCATGGATTTTGTTGCTCGATGCCTCGAATGTCAGAAAGTTAAGGCAGAATGCCAACATCCTATAGGAAAACTATGTCTGCATGATATACCTACGCAGAAATGGTAGGTTATATCTATGGATTTTATAGTGGGTTTACCCAAGACTCGGTACCAACATGATGCCATATTTGTAGTGGTCGAAAAATTGACTAAGGTTACCCATTTCATACCAGGAAATACCAAGGATGATGCTCAGGTGGTGGCTAGAAGATTCATCAAAGAGGTATTCTGATTGCATGGATTTCTTGAGGTAATCATCTCAGATAGAGACTCCAAATTCACTTTTGAATTTTGGAAATCCCTTCATAGTGTGGTTGGTACGAAATTGAATATGAGTTCAGCATACCACCCTAAAATAGATGGCCAAACGGAGTGGGTAAACCAAGTTTTGGAAGACATGCTCCGCATGTACTGCATGGATCACAAATCTCATTGGGAAGATTGTCTACCTTTGGTAGAGTTTGCCTACAATAATGGATATCACTCCTCGCTAGGAATGGCACCTTTCGATGCCTTGTATGGGTGAAAGTGTAGAACACCATTATCTTGGGATAACCTAGAGGATCGAGTTGTGATTGGTCCAAAAATGGTCAGGGTGATGGAAGAGCAGCTAAAGGAAATTAGGCAAAGGCTTAAAGAAGTTGTGGATAGGCAGAAGAGTTATGCAGATCTAAAAAGGACTCCAAGAGAGTATTCTATTGGAGATAAGGTGTTCTTAAGGGTTAAGCCAAAGAAGAGTGCTATCAAATCCATGAAGTTGGATCCATATTTTGTGGGACCCTTTGAGATCATGGAAAATATTAGTCCGGTTGCATACCGACTTGCATTACCACCTAATCTATCCAAAATCCATGACACCTTCCACATATCCTTGCTTAGAAAGTATGTTGCTGACCCTGAACATGTGTGGGATGTTTCTAATTTGTAGATGGCAAATCTAGAGGCCATTGAAGTACTACCGATGAAGATTCTTGAGTTTCATTCCAAGTCTCTATGGAATTGGACTCTCAAATAGTGTAAGGTCCAGTGGGACCAGTTCTCTGAGAAAAATGCCACTTGGGAGAAAGTGGAGGTTATGCAAAAATATTTTCCCTTTCTATTTGAAACTTTGTGATGTAATAACTTTTATTTTTGTTGTTGTTAAAACAAAGGAAAACTGGAAACACCGAGGATGATGTTTAATTCTAGTGGGGGAGGATGTCATGACCCTCCCTAGTTGACTTTATGGCACAAAGGAACAATGTATTAACCTATGGTGGTGATACTTAGTTTGAACAATTGAACCAACTATATGATGTTTAGTTGATTTGAGAAGGGCATGTTATTGCTAACATATTGCCAAGTGTGCAGGATCAGGTACACTCATAGGTGGAGAAGGTAGAAGCATCCACCAGAAATGAGGGTACCTAAGATCAGGGGAAATGATGATTAAGGTACTCGGAGGTAACATGGATAGATACCTTCATATAGGCATGCATTGTTGGAAGGGATAATCATCGATGGTTGATCGCCTTGAGCCTTAGTTGATAGCCTAGTAGCTATCATAAAATATCTGGCTAAGATAGGTGACTGGGTCGATGGAAATATTCCCTCTTTGTTGCTTTATAAATTTATTTGCTCTTTGTTGCATCATGGTTGAAGTAGCATAATGTTGGAACTGCTATAGGAAAAATAGCTACCAAATGTATGTGGATGCATAAAACTAATTGTTTTGTTAAAGAAAATATAGAGCATCATTTTCATAGAGAAAAGCATATTAAATTTGAATGTTAAATGAAGGTTCATTCAAAAGGATCAATGAAGTTTGATTAAATAATGGTTGATTTAATTAAGCTCATTAGTAAACCTCATTTTATTTAATAGATGAGAGTTTTTTTTAGTTAATTAAAGGTGTTCATTTTAATGATAATGGAGAAGTCATTGAAAGACTTTAATTAATTAAAATAAGTAATATATATATATATATATATATCCATTCAAGAAATAGATGTCTTTTATTTTAAAGAAATAGCAATTATGAAATTGTGTAAATAAAAGTACTTTAATGGTGATAATTATCACAATAAAGGATATATATTTAAAATAAAGGATATATGTTTAAAAGAATGTCATTCTTCTAAAAATAAAAAGGGATAATATAAAATATGTAAATATCCCATTCCCTTATAGCTTGTAAGCTATGAAATAATCTAGGGTGGCTGCTAAGTTTCCAAATATGGAAACCATCGGACGAAGGGTTCCTTGCCACCAGAGAAAGGGATAAAGAATTGAAGGAGGGTCAGAGGGGGCTCAAGGTTCGATATGGGCCACCTAGAGGAGGAGAGCACGTATGGTGCTAGAGAAGCCAAAAGAAATGACAAAAGAAAAAAAAATAGTAGAAGGGACGACATGAGGACGAAGGAGCAGAGGGAGAAAATATAGACCAAGGATGGGAAAAGGAGAGGAACACACCATGAGTGAAGGAGAGGCAACCGAGATGCCATCGATTCCCATTCCATAGTAGTATTGAGGTTGGAGTGTTTAGACTTTAACCTGCTTTTTTTACATGCTTTGCTATGGTGAAATCATGGTTTGAAACTTGGTTAAACCACCCTGTTGCTCTATTGAAAGCTATGTATTTCTTGCCTTATTGGTGTTTTAAAAACCACCATGTTGCTCTATTGAAAGCTATGTATTTCTTGCCTTATTGGTGTTTTAAAAACCACCCTATTGCTCTATTGAAAGCTATGTGTTTCTTAGGTATTGTGTGTTTTAGAAAACCACCTGTGTGAGCTAAGGTGATGTGTGTTTTTAGGAACCACTTTCATTAATTTTTTAAAACCATCATAAGTTGTGTTTTTAGGAAACCACCTATGCAAGTTGAAGTTGTGTATTTTTAGGAACACCACCGGTTGAAGGTATTGTGTGTTTTAGAAACCACCTGAGCTGAAGTGTGTTTTTTAAGAACCACCTATGCAAGTTGAAGGTGTTGTGCTTTTTAGGAACTGCCTATGCAAGTTGAAGGTGTTGTGCTTTTTAGGAAACTGCATGTGTAAGCTTGAAAGCATGGTTTTTGTTAAAAGACTTTGTTAGCATTTTAGAAAGCTGAGAGTGTGTGAGTTCAAGAGTGTCGGATGTGTCTCTAGAGTGCTAAAATAATTTGAGAGCGATGTGTGCCTTAGACATTCATGTCCAAAGGAAGAGGGGGACGTCACTTTTGGGAGCACCACCTATGGAAAATCCACTCATAGGTTTGAAGAAGGACTATGTCTAGGAAGTACCAGACTACTCTGTTGTGCTTGTTGAACTTCTGGCTTGGATGTTCCTTAAACGTGCACTAGAGGTTGCTAGTATTGCCATGAAGGGTGTTAGCTTTGGTTAATCTATTTTGGGAAGGTTCACTATGAAATTTAAATTAAATAGAGACCTTTGATTATGTGGAATATTGAAGGAAATTTAATTAAATAGAGACCTTTGATTATGTGGAATATATTGAGGGATATTTAATTAAATAGAGACCTTTGAATATGTGGAATATTGAAGGAAATTTAAATTAAATAGAGACCTTTGAATATGTGGAATATTGAAGGAAATTTAAATTAAATAGAGACCTTTGAATATGTGGAATATTGAAGGATATTAATTAAATAGAGACCTTTGATTATGTGGAATGTATTGAAGGGTATTTAAAAATGGAGAACCTTTGTTTATGTGGAATATATTAAGGTATTTAATTAAATAGAAACCTTTGATTTATTATTGAGTATCTTAGGGATTTTAATTAAAAAGGAAACCTTTGATTTATATTGATTATATTAGGGTTTTAAATTAAAAAGAAACCTTTGATTTATAATTGATTATCTTAGGGATTTAAATAAAAAGAAACCTTTGATTTTTATTGATTATATTAAGGTTTTTAATTAAAAGGAAACCTTTGATTTAAAATACAAAAACGATTTTATTGATTATCTTAAGGTTTTTAATTAAAAAGGAAACCTTTGATTTTTATTGATTATCTTAAGGTTTTTAATTAAAAGGGAAACCTTTGATTTATTATTGATTATCTTAGGGATTTTAATTAAAAAGGAAACCTTTGATTTTTATTGATTATATTAAGGTTTTTAATTAAAAGGAAACCTTTGATTTATTATTGATTATCTTAGGGTTTTTAATTAAAAAGGAAACCTTTGTTTTTGATGATCTTCTTAGGGTTTTTAAATTAAAAAGGATGTGGATTTATTCAAAAAATTAAAAGGATGTGGATTTATTATTTAAATTGAAGTTATGGGGCTTTGATTTAGGGAATGAATGAATGCTTGTTTAAAGGTTAAAGGGATGTGATTTTAATGCTTAAAACAATAATTGATTTGATTGGAATTTGTGAATTAAAAGGGATGTGGATTTATTCTTTAAATTGAAGTTATGGGGCTTTGATTTAGGGAATGAATGAATGATTGCTTTAAAGGTTAAAGGTATGGGACTTTAATGCTTTAAGACATGAATGGATTTGATTAAAGTTAGACCTTGATCTAAGTAGCACATGTTGGATGTCTCTCTAAGGGAACTTGAGAGGTGAAGATAAAAGTAACGGATCTTTTATAATATCCATTATGCATTAGATGGTTGGAAACTTAATTAGATTTTGTATAGTTGCAATTTGGAAAAGTAAATGAGTAGATGCATTTAAAGGCATGCCTATCCTGAACCATGAGTACCCTGATCCCCTACTACCCTCAAAGAATCAATGGGAAGCCAGGAGAAGCAAGGAGTTCAATGGAAGTGAAGTATAGGTAATTGTATTTTATGTTGCTTTACTTATGCTCAAATAGATTAGAATTGTGGGGAGATATCCCCAATGTAGTTACTGTGATATTCCTTAAAGTAAGAAGGATTTACCATGCAAATTTTGATGCAATAACTATTCATTGGATTAAAGAAGGTATTTTTACTTTATGTTTGTATTTGGTTATGTTATGTAGTTGATTCTATTTTAGAGTTAATCTTGCTTGTTTTTCTAGATGCTTGGTGAATGCTTTCTGATGTTGTAGTATCTAGATGTATCATTGTTTGGATTGCTTGATGTTAGAAATCTAAGTGTAGAGTTCTAGGGTGAACTCAGAGGTGACCTAAGGGAATTAAGAACCCCTTAGGGTGAACATAGGTGACCTAAGGGAATTGAGAACCCCTTAGGGTGAACATAGGAGACCTAAGGGAATTGAGACCCCCTTAGGGAGATAAAGGACTAAGTTGTGGAGAGACTACATCTGAGTTAAGATAGCTCATCATGGAGATGAGATAGATAGCTTAACTCACAATACTCGTAGCATACCTACACATAATTATTTGTGTATGGCATGGAGATGCATGTATACCTTCGATGGATGGAAGGTGATAAGTCTAGCTCATCGAGAATGATGGGAAATATGGACTTATTTGTAGTAACACATGATACACCTACATAGACGGACTTGTGTTAGGGTACCTCGTGAGATGTAGCTTTTAGGAAAACTTAGGAGATTGAGACTTTAGGAAAATAGTGGTTTGGTTAGGGGTCCATGAAGGGTTCATGTACCTCTCTCCATAGTAAAAAAAAAAAAACTTTTTCTATTTTTGTATTTTTCTTTTTGTGTATTTTTGGGTCGTTACATTCTCCAACACAATATCCATTTATTTTTGTCAAGTTTGAAGCCCTTCTACAAAATTTAAAAGGACCCCCTCATCTATATTTAGCTAGGACAACCATAATAAACACATAGTGACTTTATTTATTATAATAGAAAATTCCCATTTAATTTTTTCCTTCTCCAACATTGAAACACATAAATTAACATATTTTGAAAGCAAAATGCCTTCAAGTTTCCTAATAGTGGTGGACTTGCAAAATCTTCTTCCATATAGTAGCCCTTTTTCTATTCTACAATTTTTTGTCTCTTTTTCCCTAAAATTATAAGAATGAGATCTATTTTTTTTACCCTTACATAAATTTCTCATATCTAAAAGAGTGTCTTCTAATGGGTTCTTAATATGTGTCTTTTTTGAGCTCTTTTTAGAAATATGGAGAGGGAGGTCACTCATCCCTAAAATATTCATCTTAAAAATTCTAAATTTTCTAATTTAAATCACTTTCTTAAGTGATACATTATTAATAGTTAGACATAATATCCGCGTGAAGTGGTCTACCGGCAAGGATGCCACTTGCATTATCGGTGATGTGACCCGAGTTCAATCCCCACGACGGATGTGTATAATAAGTATTTCTCAATAAAAAAATAATAACAATAATTAGACATCATGTCCCACAATATTACCCTAATGGTATGTCGTTGGATTGTTATCTAAGTTACCCAAGTTCAAATCATGGGGGGAAGGCCCCATTGTGTCTTTGAGGAGTGTGCACCCCAATTATGTCACCTATTATACTTCACCTTACTTTAACAAAATAATAATAATTAGACATCACATGTAATTAATACCATTATCTAATCATACATCTCAATGAAAAATATCTAGCGAAATAAAAAATGTTCAAGCATGACCACAATATAGTCCTTATAACTAATTTTAATGCTCCACACAACATGAATGAACATTTTTCCATTCTATTTTTAATATTATATAATGTAAAGTATCTCAAATAAAAGTATGTAACATACTTATCTATAATAAAAAGTAAAGTTCACATATATCTTGGTATCCATCTAATAATTAAAACAAGAAAATCATAAGTGTTCATTTCAAAACTATTTATGTGTTTTTAATGCCCTCACTTTAAAAGCTATCAATATGGGGTGGAGTTCGATGGATATATGCATTAGAGATAAGAAGCTAGTGTTGGTATAGGGTCTTCTAAGGTTTCCTAAAACTACAACTTGCATAAAGTAAAATTGAGACACACTTGCATAAATTAAAGCATGCTTGTGAATTTTAAAACCCTCTTGCAAGAAAATTAAATCAATATATGGAAAATAAAATGGCACTCTTATAGAAATAAAAACTAATTCATGCAAAATAGAAACATATGTAACTTTGTAGTTGCATCTAATTATCCTAGGAAATATATATATTAATTAAATATTAATAAAATAATAAAACAACTATCTTTATATTTATATGAAAATATTAACTCATGATTGTAACAACAAAACTATTTATTCTATACTTATACCTACAACAATGCATAAAATAATCGTTCCACTATCCTAGCAAAGTGGGCCTTTGCTCTAGAGTTTAGTGGGAGGAAGAAGAACAAATGAAAAAAGACCAAAGATTATAGCAACTTAATTTTTACATATTTTCTCCAACTCCTTTTTATGCATAGGCTTATATTATATAAATAATTCCAAACTAAAAAAATTATTCGTTAGGCAATTATCCAATTAGGAATGCAAGACAACTGGTAGGTGAAAGGGGTTGCAAAATGGTTAGTTTAGATTCATGCAGTGCAAAATAGGTGGTAATGATTTGCACATCGCAAAGCAGCTTGCCAAAAATACAAATCATAAATCATCTAGCAAGGAGAAACTTTGGAATGACTAGCAACAATCTATAAATTACACAATAACTCATGGGAGGATGCCATGGGTTACAAAATAATCAATAAAAATATGGCGCAAAATATTTGATTCTTTGGGATTTCTAAATTTGAAGGTTTGATCTTGTTTGCATGACCATGTTCCCCTATTGCTATGATCACCAATTTTAATTGACTCTTAAATTCTTATGTACTTTGTCCATCCCATTGCTTCAATATTCTATCCATGCCCTAATGTTTATTATGATACATCAACACCCAATTCTAGTGCATCTTCTATAGCTTGAGGTATTACTCTACATCTATTTCTAATGCTTAGTCGCACCAAAATATTCCCCAAAAATTTACAACCATAATCCTTTCTAACCAGTGTCTAGAGGGCATTAGTTTAGCATCAATTATTTACAATTATATTCCTAGAATTGCACAAAACTTGTTAGACATGATTTAATAATGTAATTTAATATTTACTAAGTTTAAATAGAACATATATGCATATTATATATTATTCCATCATCAACCATCTATTATAGTCACATTAAAAGAGATAAAAATTGTTACTCACTAACAAAAATGAGGCATTTCCAGGCCTTCTCACTCCCCCCAACACATACTGAGGTATGTCTTCATGTGTTGCCTTCCTCCAATGCACAACTGATATCAAATTTTTTATTAGAGTATACCCAAAATTTTTCTAGTTGGGGATAATAACCTTGATGATTTTGAGTCTATCCAACCATTCTTTAAACTTATTTGCATTAGGAGGCCCAACATATTTTTAAATTTAGGAACCAGACTTATGATAGTAGGTTGTTTGTATCTAAGCCCTATCAAAAAATGCTTGATCATTAGGATAACATCAATGATTACTAATTCTCATTGAAATAACCAATTTAGAATTAAATGGGGAATTGATTCCTTCTTCTTGAGTTGAATTGAAAATTCATCCCATATTTATCAGCGTGCTATCTTAGCCTTGTCCAGTTATCTATTACAATAATATTTAAAGTCCTATAGGCATATTGTCCTATGATATGCTTATTTCCTATTAAAGTGTAATGTTTATGGATAAACTTGGGTTAGGTTGCTCAAAATGTTACAACAACCCATCTTTTATTTCCTTAGCTCTATATTCTAACATCCTATAATGCTTGTAAATTTGATTATGAAGAGTAGAAGAAAAAGTTTTTAACTATTCATCTTTGGCATAAATATGGGGAAGAATTTGCACATCTTTGAGAAATGCATATTTATGCAAATAAAACTTAGGCAATATATTCTTCTACACTATGGGGCTATGCATAAAAACATAGTGACTCTTCTTAGTAGAATATAATTTGTAACTAATACCAAAACTAATTCTCATTACCTACCACTGATAGTGTTACTCCCATAGGAACAAACTATGGATCTTGTTTGGTTCTCTACCTTCAAAGACTTGTTATACAATGTGGCAATAATATCAAAGTTTACTTTGAAGGTTAGCCACTTCTTTAGCCTAGTCTCTATTTATTCAAGTATTTTGAGGGTTTTAATCCTTTCCTCTAGGTAATTATATTGTGTCATCCATATGCCAAGTGTTATATTATGGATATGCAATGTAACCATTCCTTGAGGCATAATCACTATTGGCCTCAGGCCTTCCATAGGTTTGGTTTTTATCCCTTGCTCAATGTGTTTGGGTACTATTTTTACTAGTTCTAGAACTACTCATTTGATTGATACTATCAACTCTAGTGTTTCTTGTTGTTCCTACATCATTTTTGGCACTACTTGTTTTAATACCATTGCTAGTGTGGCTTCCTATTGTTTTGGTACTATTTTTGGCACCTATTTTTATCCTTCTAGCACCATTCCCTATTTAGACACCATTTTTTATTTTGGTGTCACTCTCGATATTGCTTTGAATTAACAATCTAGTGTTGTTTATGGTTCCTTCATACCTACATCCTCTACTAATCCCAATATACATACCAACTCATGAATAATAGTTACAATTTTAGTACTTTTTGATTCATTAGGTTGGATATCCTAGTTTTTTAATTCATCTAGTTACTATAAAAGGTAAGCAATTTGCCTATCCTTGTCTTGTAGCAACCTTTTTGTTGATTCTAGTTCATCTTGTTGAGTTTAGACTAATGCTCTAGCTTGTGTTAGAGTCAATTAGTTAAGGACCTTGATTTCATTTTTGACTTCAACTATATCTTGTTCTCCCTCTTGAATCGAAGGCTCTAACTATCTTGTAGTTGTTGCAATATTTTCAACAAAATTCCCCTATATTTACTCTTCACTACTATTTGTTACTTTTAATTTTTTCTTTTAACCTCAAATATTTTTAATGCTAGATGTAGATTGGTTGCTTCATATAACACTACATATTCGATTCCTTCCCTTCCTCACTCTATTTTAGATGTTTTGGTACTAGTTCCTCAATGAGGTTTTGTAAAAGTAATTCCCACTTTTTCTTCTTCAACACTGGATGTTTCTAGTGTAGGATTTCCCCTTTTTATCTCTTTATTCTGGGTTTTTTTGACTACTACGAGCGTACAAACTATTCTTCTTAAATGGTACTAATGACTACTATTATTTGCCCCCTTTTCCCTACTCTAAGATTCTAGTACATGGCTCATTTGAATTTTTTGACTTCCTTGGGTGACATGTCTAGTTCCCCTTTTGAGTCCTCAAGGGGCCTAGACATCACACAAATTAGTTTAATGAGTCGACATCTACTTGGATTTTTGTTAGCACCAGATATATCAAGCTATGACTTGGAATAGTAATTTTTCTTATAGTTTTCTAAAGTTGTAGTTCTAGAGTGCCTTATATTACTGCTAGGACCTATGCTAGTTGAGGAATCATGAGCTATTGGTCTAGGTGACCTTGTGTAGGACCTTTGATTGAGGAATTGATGAAACATTTCTTCAACATTGCCATCCTAGGTAAAATTATAGTTGCACACTATTTTGATTAGTCAATTGTGTTTTAGGTATCTAGTGTCTTCCTACACCTTTCTTTCCATAGCATGTTGAGAAAAGTGGAGGTAGGATGACAAATTCACTCTTATATTGGGTTTCTAAACTTTGTGTCTCAAGTGCATCAATATATTCATGTGGGGCCCTAAAATAACTAAATATTACCCTTCATATGTGATAAAATTCATGACCTAGATGGTCATAGTATCCCATGGAAACATTATACTTAAATGATTGAACTCTTTACATTGGGTGTGTTTCATTTTAAATGTTGGCTTTGGATCATTTTCTTATTTGAAACTTATAAATAATTCTATAAGGGGAGCCATACTTTTGAAAACATCTTCCCCTTCATTTAGAATGACAAAATTATTATTCAAATTTTTAGCTATTACCTTGATACGGATGCCCTAACGGCTTGAGAAGAGTCATAAAAAATTAGCACAAATTCTTTATCCAAGGCTTCATTGTGCCCCTCAAACAACTATACAAAACCCATTTGTTTTTCTCGACAAAAAATATCTAACTTTGATGTTCTAGGAAAACTCAAAAATATTATTTGGATGTAAATTCTCCTTCTATTTGACCATTGTATCATAAATAATGTAAATTGTAGCAACTATGGTTATTCAAAATAGGTAGAAAAGAAAATGTGTGCACCTCCTATTTCTTCTCCTAGGATATTACAACAAGTTTAATTTTTTGTGAATACCATTATAGTATCTAGAAATGAAGTGCAAAAAACATGCTCTTTTTTATGTTGGGAGAAGGAATATGGTTTGAGCATGCACTATTGTTATTGCTACATGGGTTCCTCATGTGATTCAAGAGTAATAGTGCATGATGTAATGTTAATGCCTTGGGCATGTCAACTGATAGAGGTTGCATTGGGTCCAATACAATATGTATTTACTTTTTTCATTTTTGGATATGTCCTTTCTAAGACACATGGCCAAGACAAATCATTACCACATGTTACACTCATCCATGCATCACTACATCGGTCTAGGTCAATTGTTGACTTGGTACATCCTTGTGTGTGTTACATACATGTCTTCCCTTATTTTTTATTTAAAGTGTATCAAAAATATTTGAAGCATATGAAGTATAAATGCTTATGTGCATATTTTCATCATATGAATTACTCACATGATATGGGAATTATGATGTGCAATTCAGTTCTACTCCTTGGGTAAGGAAACTAGTAAGGCCTACAACAAGCCCAATGCAATACCTTTTTTGTGATTCCTAATACAAACTTTATGAGACACACAACCAAACTATATTAATGCCATGTATTGTTCCTTGTCCCTACATCGTCGTATTATACTACGTCAATTGTAGACACGGTACACCATTTTATGTATTTTACTTGGAATCTCTCCTTTTCGATTGTAAGTATGCCAAATAAGTTCAAGTGCATGTATTTTCCTATGCATGCAAGCATTTTTAGAGTATATAAGCATGAGATTCATTGATGCATATGATTTGAAATCCTTAATTTGAATGTTTTTCATAAATTTTATGGCACATGTCATATTATTTGGATGCTATAGATGACACATGTCATTCAAATAGCTTAGATAATTATTCAAGCACCATTTTTACCCATCATAAAAACCTTTCATGTTGCCCCAATCAAAGTTATGCATGTGTCATAATTATCTTGGTAGTTGATGCATTATCAAATGCTATGTGGTCACTGATTATCTCTTTATCTCTAGGAACACTTCCTATTAGCATATGTAGTAGTATCATGGCAAACACATCTATTTGTGGAGTTGGTTACTATTTTAGAAAATCCTAAATTACATAAAAAAAAGATTCTTGGTACCAAAAAATTATTTTGGCATTGATTGGATATCAAAAAGTTATTTTGGTGTAGTTGGGATGCAAGAAAACCTCTTGACCAACATTAGTCGATTCGTCTTTGAACTTTGAATGTGTATTCTAAAATAGATTAAACATAATATACATAATATTAATATTAAACACTAGTAAAAATAAAAATGCATAGTTCCATGGATTAGTTGGAGTAGCTGATCATGAATTTTTATCAAAGAGCAAGATCATCTTGTGTATGAATGGATGAAAATTTTATATTTACATATTTATTTATTCAAAATAGAAGGGGTTTTCATTTTTTATTTTCAACCATCTTCTTCCTTGGCTATGTCCTCAAGGGATTTTCACAACCAATTTTTTATTTACAAGATAAACATATGGAAAACTAATTTTCATGCAAGTCTTGGTAGAGTAGTGCCTTGAAGAGGTTTTCACTACTATATAATTTTTTGTAGATAAAAAAATAAATGAATAATTGAATTGGAAGAGGGAGACTCTTCCACCATGTGTAGATTATATTATGACTTTACGTATGTTGAAAATAATTCCTTGGTAATTGGTTAAAAAATGGAGCTACAAATGATGTCCATTAACTAGTAGTTGATATCTAGAGCCATCAATAGGAAATATTTGTACTACACCATTGTCAAATACTTCCTCTATCTCATATGGTCCCAACCATCTAGTGCATAATTTTCTAATAAAATCTTGTTAATGGGAATAAAAAAGGAGTGCCCAATATCGATCTTGCATTTGATGTTTTTGATGTGGTTATCATGCCACATTTTCCTTTGCTATTGAATTATCTCTATGTGATGAATCACTTCTAGAATAATTTTATCTAGTTCATTCAACTTAAGGATTATTTTCTATTGTACCTTATACAAGTCAATGCCCACCTTTAGTGCTATACAAAGTGTCTAGAGCTCAAAATCAATGTAAAAAATATGGCTTATTACCATATACCAACTTGTACAAGGTAAATCTTGTGATTGACTTCCATGTCGTATTGTATGCCCACATGACCTTAGGCAACTTGTTCATCCAATTTTCTCTATAGAAAGCTACTATCTTCATCAAAATATTTTTAATCTCTCTATTAGTATCTTACACTATCCATTGGCCTACAGATGATAGGAAGATACCTTCTAATAATTTACCTGATACAATTTTGCAAATGCATTTATCTTGAACATGAATTGTGGTACCTTATTTGATACAAGAGTACAAGGAACATCAAATATTTGAAAAATATGACCATACAAGAAATCTGTAACATTATCTTTATAAGCATGCTTGAATACATGAACCTCTACCTGCTTGGTCACATAATTTGTGCAAAACAGAATATATTGTTTTCCTTGGGATGGTGGATCAATTGGTCCAATAAAATTAAGCCCCAATTTCTCAAATGGATCCAAAACCACTTGAGGCTACAAATATATCTCATCTTAAGCAATGATATTCCCGACTAGCTGACACTGATCATAATTCACACATATTTTCTAACATTCTGATGGAGTGAGGGCAAGTAATATCCTACACTAAGAACCTTTTGGATAATTATTTTTATATAATAATGTCCCCCTAAAGGTTCATTATGACATGCCTAAAGGATGTTAAAAAAATTTCTTGTTGTACACACTTGCATAAAACAAAGTTAAGTGCATATTAAAATAATATACCATTAACCCATTTAAAAGTTAAACTTTGTTGAATTAAATACTTATTTTCATTAGGAGAAAAATGTGAAGGAACCTTTCCTATTGCTAAATAGTTGGTGATATTTGCAAACCACAAAGAATGTGCTAATATTGAAAAAAAATATTCATTCGAGAAGCTATCCTCCACTGGTTCATGATCACCTACAATATGTGCTCTTGATAGAAAATTAGCTACTACATTAACTTTACCAAGTTTATCAATAATACTAATGTTGAATTATTGGAGTAATAGTAACCATTGAATAATACTACCACTAATGATGGGTTTGATCATTAGGTATTTTATCACTACATGATCAATTTGAAAAATCACTCGATACCTAGTAATATAATAGAATAATTTATTGATAGAATATATTATTATCAAAAATTATTTTTTAGTAGTTGTATAGTTTTTAATGCTCTAGATAATTTTTTATTGATGTAATAGATGGCATAATGTTTTCCATCTTTCTCCCCCTATCCAAGGATTGCATTTATTACATCATTAGATTCATCTTTGTGAATACGAAATGGAATCTTTAGTTTGGTTCGTGTAACACATTGAGGAGAAATAAATTTTTCTTTTAATGGTTCAAATGCATGCTGACATGCATTTGTCCATTATAAATATATTTAGCTAAAAAAATAACATAGAAGCTTCAATTCTATGAAAATCCTAGATAAAATGTTTGTAGTAACTAACATGCCCTAAGAAACTTCTAACATTAGTTTGTGTCTTAGAGGAAGACAATTGTAGTATAATCTCATTCTTCTTAGGATCTACTTTTATGCCTTGCCATGAGATATGATGGCCTAAGATAATACCTTCATCCATCAGTATGAATTTTTTTTCATGGCTTTGGGATATATTATAGGCATCATAGTGGACAAGAACTTTGTCAAGATTTTGGAGGGCTTCATAAAAAGTCTCTATACATAGTGAAATCATCCATGTAGACTTCTATGCATCCATTTATGAGATCAACAAAAATAGCTAAGACTATTTATTGGAATGTTGTATGAGTAATGCAAAGGCCAAAAGGTAAGACACGATAAGCAAAATTACCTTAAGGAACATGAATATGGTATTTTATTTGTCTTTTGGTGCTACTTGAATTTTATTATAACCTATAAATCCATAAAGAAAAGAGAAGTATTTATTTCCTATAAGTGTGTCAAGGACCTAATCAATGAATGGCAATGAAAAGTGATCTTTACATGTTGCCTTGTTAAGTTCATAATAATATATGCACACTTTCCCTTTACAATTCTTCTTGGGAGTAATTAAGAGTGGTGAAACCCACTCACTAAAGAAAATTGGATAAATAAACCATATATTTAGTAGTTTTTTAATTTTGAGATTGATAATATCTCTCAAAGTAGGATATACTCGTCACTGCGTATGATAAATATGTTTTGAATTAGTGGTATAGATGTGATAAGTATATATTGGGATGAATGCCTTTAATAGCATTGTGCTCCCAAGAAAAAGCATTGACATGGTTACTTAACACATCAAACAATTTTACTTCATCTTTGTCATATAACCAACAATTGATATTTAGTTCTTTACCTAGCTATATTTCAATTTGTTTGGTTCCTAAGTGCACTGAATTAATTCCTTTAAATTCATTCACTAATAAATTCATAGGACATTTATGAGATAGGAGGAAATGAAATTTCCTAAAAATTTTATCAAAGGTAATCCCTAAAGAGATGATGTTTGCTATAGTATATTGAAGAGAATAGAGAATGTGCCATTGTCCACCATGTTCCATATTTAGATTCTTCACATTCATATCTCCAAAGGAGTTTATGAATGTTGATTTGATTGTTAGAATAGGAATCGTGTAGAAGGCTTATTAAGATAGTCTCATCCTAAAAATTAGCTATTTCTAATGGATCTAATTCTTCAATATGCTATTTCATAGTAATTGTGGCTAAGGATGATATATCATCTTCATCTTATCTGTCAATCCATGGCTAATAAAATTCAAGGCTTAGCTAGAGGATATAATGAGATTATCTTTGAATATACTCCATTTGTGATGGTCATATATCCTAATTGAAAATCAATAAATGCAATACATGTGGCAAGCCATGGCCTACCAAGGATTAATATATAACCATTCACCTTGGATCTGGATCACAAAATAATGAAATCAATAGGATATTCCCATGAGTTAATGGTCACTGGACACCTTCAAGTTTTTGTGTTGATTAATATACCATTTATAAAATGGTGGAGGTTGGACATATAATAGACATAACTCATCCAAGGTTTATGTTGTCATAACATTGATTATGGTTCCAAAATTAGTCAATACATTTGATATTTTAGTGGTGCTTATAACAACCCACCAAAACCAACCTGGGAGAGAGACATATTTTTTTAATCACACAAGTAGGTTCAGAAGGAGACCCAATATTACTTTTAGCATTCTCAATGCTTCACCACATTTGAGTCTAATGTGTAGACGACACTCAGTGGACAATAGTGGCAAACATCTTGTATTTTTTAATTTCACCTTACTAAACCTTACTATTTAGAAGGAGTCCAAAGTGATCCCCCCACCTTTCCTATACCCTCACCAGTATAGGACAATTTTACCATGATAAAGAGATTATCCTTTAAGTCCCATAACACTTAAAGAGGAACACCAATTCCATAACCTATCCATAAGCTCGTCTATGTAGGTTATTTTGGCGTAAATCCTTGGTGCTTAGTTACCACACCTCCACGATATAAGGTCATCACCACTCACCTGGTAATGAGCATAGTTACCTAAACCTCACTATTATATGGTACAACCACAACTATCTTGTAATTGGTTTTGTTAACTTGTAGTTGTGGAACACCTCATCCTCACCATTCAAGGTGTATCAATCACGAGAATATGGCTATTGCATAATCGCAACTCCTCCCAATATTGGGTTCATTCTATGAATCAAGGTCCTAAAAGAAGAGGTCTAGTTCAAAGCCCAAGAACCCCTCCCAATATTCATGCTTAAACAATAATTAACATCTCTCTCATGATTAAGCAAATAAAGTGCTATAATGAAAATAATGTGCATAGTTATAACACAAAGCTAAATCTAAAATGAAATAGCTCATACTTAACCACATTAAGCTAGTACAAAAGAAACATCTAGCTAGATTTTAAAGCATGAGTAAAGAAATCATAATATTAACTTCTAACATAATGCTAACATAAAACATACTTAATTTCAGAATCCTCATTAGATCAAGCTAGCATATAGTTTTACATTGCTTTTCATAATGACAACTTATTTTAAAGATATCAATACTAACTCGTTTCTTCATTCAATAATTGCACATAATTCAAATATCTTCTTGCACTTACAAATAGGCTCTAATCCTTATTAGTAATGATTACTAGGTTTTACATTCCAAACTTTAAATTTCCATAACAAATTCCTTCCCAAATATGCTAAAGCAAGTACACCCAAATATCCTCTACATCATCTTCTCATGATCTTCATGAAAGAAATATTCCTAAACTTAAGAAAAACTAAGGGATCGATACAACTCTTAATGTAGTGGAAATATAATGCTCTATGCGTAAATACAAGCAACCATGCAATTAAGACATTAAAAACAACCAAAGAGAGAATCCTATAATTCTCTTTCTAATGATTTCCTTACGTATGCAAGTCTCAAGAATCATTAGAATTCTTTCCAAAATAATATTTTCTTATTTTTCAAAGTAACACTCCAGATTTCATTATTTAACCAAAAGCTACAAGAAGGTTTTTCTAAATTTATTTACAAAATAAAATAATATATAAACCTTTTTAAACATACCAAGGTCTTACAATATAGCATTCAGGCCATTACAAGTATAACCCCTATTCATTTATTTTTAATCATTGTTAGTCTATTGAATGAAATAACAAACCAAACCATCTCCCTTATTTAAGTAACACCCAAGCAATTAATTTACTAAAAGATTACAATATAGAATCAAAAAAATTCCCACATGGTACACAATCAAAGGAAGAACAAACTCCCTAAGAGATTTTAATAGCAAAAAGGTATGCAAAGGAATCTAAATATTCTCCTCACCACATTCAACTGAAGGTGCTATCTTCTATGCAAAGGATGACAAAAATAAATAAAGGAGCAAACAACTCTACAGGTTGGAACAAATGCCAAAAAGCAACCCCAAGTTATTTATAAGGATGCTTAAAACAACTATGGGAGAGGGAAGACCCAAATAACATTTTTACAAGTAGGCATGGGTTTGAGAGAGCATAAACCAACGTAAAAACACCAAGCACTACAAAAAGTGATGTAGATCCAGGTTACGTATAGGTTGGAGAGAAAACACTTAGAACGATTGATCAAAAGGGACCACCATGCCCAAGGGAATATACAAACGTATCCACTATAGATGCAAACGTCAAAATCTAGAGGTATAATTGAGCACAAGTATCAAATCTAGATTAAACAATGGGAAAATTTAAGTCTAAACAACACACAGTCACAAAACCCAACATAATCAAGCCAGTGAAATCAACCAAAGCAAAATAAGATTCCTAAATATAAAGTATTATTAAATAATCTATCCAAAATACATATATTTCAAGCTCCTATCGTGGAAAATACCTCTTCTTTTGCACTTTCTAGAGCTTTCTTCTTTCTCTACATTACCTTCTTGTGCCTCAATTCTTCTCCATCAACCCTCATTCAAAAGAAGGATCCCACACATATAATTTGAGGCCCATCCACCCACACTCTCATGAAGGTACCCATGTACATCCATCCATGGTGCATGAGGGTAACGTATTCTACATTACCAAGATGACGAACTCACTTTGAGCATAATATTTCTCAAGATTATATTTTGAGAGCTCTAATATTTATTTTTAATTAAATCATTTCCATTATTATTATTTTTTTTATTTTACATGGTGGAATCGATAGCCATCACAATGATCCAGGCATGTTGTCCATATTTTATGGCTGCCATAGTATTATGCTTTGTCTACCCCAAAATCCGCCACATAATACTCACGTAGTCTGCCCTTATAACCACCATGCCATAATCATTTTAAACATTTTACACTACTGAAAGCACTAGGAAAGGGACAAGTGTTCAATCCGGTGAGGCCTAAGATTTGAACCCTAGACGTCCACACCCCTTACAGGATTTGGCCAAACCAATTGATCTACACCTCGAACCTAAATCATTTCCATTATTAAAAGCTCTAATATTAATATTTTAAAGGCTAAGGTTTATCTTTTTAATTTAAAGCCTCCTTACAAGCATAAAGCAAAATACAAGCTTATTAAACCAACTCTCAATCAGAACACCCCATTTTCCTCTTATTGCTAATTGCTAACAATAAGTAATTGGATTAATCACTCACCAATTAATATCAATTGTTAATATTAATTATTATAAATGATACTAATACCTCGAGTACTAATATTACTAACCATATTAATACTATTAATCAAAACTATACTTCCAAAATAAGCAAAACAAGGACTTAATTGAATTCATGATACATTTCGTTGTTTTATCCTTGAGAAGTGGCTTTTTAAGATAACTCGCATGTTATCTCCAATCACACTAAGTATGACTCCTTTGTCATAGCAATCTCATGGGCTAATGATGTATCCAAACAACAAGAAAATGCAATGCATCTATATGATGGGTATACTTTACCCTTGAGATTTTTATGAACAAGTTGTTAGCCATCATTTCTAAAAATTTTATCTCTCATCTCTAGGTGGTTGTTCCTTGCCAATCCATGGATGAGAGTACTTGGTCCTACAACCACATATCCATTAGTAGTACCATATTCTAAACCAAACATAAAGTGCAATTACCAACACATAATGGTATCACAAAATAATATTATGCATTAGATATCCACACATCAATACATAAATCAATGTTAATAATAAGTCCTGTCAACGAGGGTTTTTACAATACCTATGAAAACTATTACCACCAGGCTACTAGGATCACCATTGATGAGTGTCGTTGAGTCTCATCATTTAATCTCAATGATTTATCAATCCGGGGTGGTGTCCAAGGCTGTCTACGATAGAAGGTTAGGGCAGAGTACAATTCAGGCATTCAGATTTCAAGCAATTATTGGTGAAGCAGATTTTGGTTTAGCCTTTTGGTGTCACACTAAACCTAGTCTGAAGAATGGAAACTAAAATAAAGTACAAGAATTGAAAACTAAATCTAAGTTGCAAGAATTGAAATCTAACTACAATTGCATGAATTGAAATTGCTAAATTGAAATCCTAAGTTACTTTTGCAGAATTGAAATCTAGTTACTCTTGCATAATTGAAATTGCTAAATTGAAATCTAATCTACTTTTGTAGAATTGAAATCTAATCTACTTTTGCAGAATTGAAACTTATTCTAAAACACCTGTCAATGCCCTGCCACAAAAGGTCGTCAAGCTTCTGCTATAGGAATTGACAAAAAAATGAAATATGCTGAAAATGGAAAGTTGCTAAAATAGAAAGCAGGGAAAACATAAAGGAAAATGCTTAATATAATTTGTCAGCTGACATACACACAAATGCTGTACACAAACATAATAGGAAACATAAATCACACAACACAAAATAAAAACAAGAAAATGAAATCTGGCAAGCAATCTATTAATTCTGCTGCAGCAAAATTACAGATTAAAACCTGCCATAAAATCCCTCCTTCTAGATCTGAAAGTGGGCCCATACTTCCTGATCTAGAAGGAGGTGAAAAGCACTCCTTAACTAATTAACACTCGGAACATAAAATGATAAAATACCGCACTTTTATTGATGACAAAACATGCTGAAAACTCGTTACAGAAAATTACCGTACAGATCCTAATTGTCGCTAATCGAAAACTCTCCTCTATTCTAATTCCTAACTGGCTCAACCAAGGAGGGAGCTGTGTTATTTATATAAATATTTACAATATATCCCATGCTCAAATCAGCCTATGTGCTATTTTACAGTCATTTGCCAATAATTCTGGATCTGAAATAAATGCAAATCTGGATAGTTTGTGTTGCAGCAGTAGTCATTGGCCCTTAGAAAGCATCTTCAGTGGTGGGAGTACGTGGGAGGAGTCTAGAAATATCTCACACATAATTCTCCACTTCAGAATATGCCATTCCTATCTTGCAAACAACTTTCTATTATGCTGCAGTTTTTCTGGGTTTATCCTAGAAGAGGATCAAATTGATCTTTTCCATGCATGGTGGCTTTGGACGGCAAGGACAACAAAATTAGATGGAAGATATTTTCCCTTAACTTTATCAACCTTCTTATCCCCTTTTCCACCGCCAAAAGTCAGTCAACAAGTCAAAAAGTACATTCTGTTTTCATTTCGAAGATAAGTGGCTCATTCCGAAGATACTGCAATTCTCATTCCGAAGACATTGTGTTCATTCCGAAGATCTTTAGAATGACCAACTGTGTTGACTCCAAATGGTTTTGGCTGCATTTCTAAGGTGGATTAGCCTTCAGGATCAGATTGCAATAGTCTTCATTCTTCCTTGGATGTGAATTTCATGCCTTGCCATTCATTGGTAGCTTGCTGGAATTTACATGGTAAATTACTGCATTTTCCAGTTCTGTCGCACAGTTGTAGAATATTGGCATTTCTTGCAAATTCAATCAAATTAGAACATGGAAAACTTATTAAAATATCAACATGAAGGAGTACATCAAGCTGCTACTAAATTTATACACTTCATTCACCAAGTAACCATGCTGAAATAGTGCAACAATGCTGCACAATTGCCCTCGCTCTCGTTATACCTCGTTGTTGCCTATTTAGACCATGTGGGAATGCTTCTAAATAGGTCAGATGTCTTCTGTAGTCCTTCTGAACTCATTCCATCCATATCCTCATGCTTTGCTTGACAACTTCAAGGTGTTCCTATAAAGTGACAGCTTGCTGATTTTTATATGGCTGTTTTTTCCAGATTTTCAGATTTATGATAGTCCTAAACTTTTGTCTTCAATGTGGATTTGAAACAAGTTGAAGGGCAGGAAAACATTCAAAAACCATTGAGAAGTTAATGGATATCAGCATACCACATTTGGTTAATTGAAATGCATGTTATTACTTGCTACTTAATCACGCAAAATCAGTCATAAAATGCTGAAAATAGTCAAAAACAGAGATATAGTATTCCTAACATAAAATCATGCAAACACTTAACAAATAGTATATTCTAGTCAACTATTTGGCAATTAACTTATCATATGGTAGTCAAACATTGTGCAATAATGAGTCAAACATTGTGCAATAATGAGGCATTTTTGGGCCTCATCATCCCCCCCAACTTGAACTGATGCATGCCCTCATGCATCTTAGTAGGCCATAGTAATATGCAGGTTTTATTCTTATGAACAACATCTTTTGCTACCTGCTAACTGAGAAATTCCTCCTTGCTGCACTATATCAAGTATTTTGCAATTAAGCACATGTATGACTTTTTTCTATTTTTCTACAAGTTTTAGTGCTGCAAGGTACCTCTTAAAGGCTTGATATCATATGATTCATCTTGCAATAGTCTTATTGTGGAACCGTATTTGCGTGATGCACTACTACCGATGGAATTTTCTCGTTCTTAACAACATTTCAGCCTGAATGCTTATTTTTGTTGTTTGCACCTTTTGAACAAAATTGAATTTTTTTTTTATTTGAAATGCTTGAGGGATGTACTTACTTGTGGTAGAGCCTTATAAACCTCAATATTTGATGTACCCTACTCTTTTTGCTATTCTGTAGCATTTTCAGCAATTCTGGTACAGTTTCTGCTCATTTCGAAGATATCCCCCCCAAAGATACCAATTCTCATTCCGAAGATCCGCTCATTTCGAAGATACTCAATTCTCATTCCAAGATCCGCTCATTTCGAAGATACCCAATTCTCATTCCGAAGATCCGCTCATTTCGAAGATACTGCAATTCTCATTTCCAAGATCCGCTCATTTCAAGATACGCAATTCTCATTCAAGACCAAAGAATTCATCAAGACTCATCTTTCGAAGAGTCTCTTCATTTTGAAGAGACTGCATTTCTCATTCTAAAGATCTTCAAAAAATGCAGAAATGACCTCCTATGCAAAAGTTAGCTACAGATTCTATTGTGGGTCCATATCTAGAGTGTATAAGCCTTCCATAACATCAAAAAAATCCCTTCTTCATCCTTTTGTTTAGATGCTATTCTTTGTTTTGTATGTTGTTGTTTTATTCCAATAGTACTAAAATAGAACCTTCGGGTGCATTTTGTTGATTATCCTCCTTCAATTTATCAGACAATTATGAGATATAAACTTGCAGTTCTCCTTCTAAAATTTGCCCTACAAATTGAAATAGAATTGCTGCCATGTCTGTCCCAAAATCAGGTTTTTGCATAGTTTTGGAATTTCTATGCAATTAAGGGCATAAGGGGGTGTTTCTTGACATCTTGAACATGTTCCTTTTTCAACTTGTCACTATTGTATGAATAGTTTATGCCAAATACCGACTATCATACACTAAATGCTAAATGTTTACTATGAATTAAATGCAAGAAACACATACCTTATTGTCCTGAAAATTGGTCATGCACCTTACAAGCTGCTTTTGATGATTGTTAGCAGGCTATCTGAAAACATAAAACATAACACATGTGCAGTGTGAGATTTGTACAATGGTGGAACAATGATGGGTAGATCAACAAGGCAATGCATGCCAAAAAATCGGTTTTCATGCAAGCCAACTCAGTAGCGCCTCCAAGAAGGTTTTCACTACTGAATTATTCATTTTTTTTTTTTCATCTCTTTTTTTCATTTTTTCATCAGAAGAGGCTGCCATTTCTGGTTTTCAACCAACTTCTGTCCTTTTTTTTTTTTTTCAAGTGCTTCAATGAGAGAAAATCTCTCTCTCTTATTTGGATAAGACCAATCCTTATTCTGCAAAAACATGTCAATTGTTGTATGAAAACACCATCTCTTTCTGTTGAAACCTGCAACATTGATGCAACCTTCCTTACTAGATGACCAGTAAGAATCTTCTTACATCATCATTGCCTCCTTATTGCTGGAAATGAAGTATTGGCTCCATTGTTCCTCTTTCTTGCTGAAATTGATGCTTGTCCTCATGTATCCCCATTTTGTGGGACATGCCTTTGCTGCAATTTTTTTTTTTTTTTTTCAAATTTTCTTGTCTTGCTTGTACCCAAAAAGGAAGTTCACAAACAAGACTATTCTTCTTTTTTTTTCTTGTATTTTTTTCTCTTTTTTTTTTTTTTGTCAGACTTTTTATCATCACTTTGAATCTGATATTGAAGAGAAATTCTCTTCCATTATGTGTACATCCAATGGAATCTCCTTCAAGAACTCCTCCTTAGTTAATGGTGCATGGTATACCCGAAGGCAATGTCCATTCACCACTAACATCCTCCATGAATTACCAATGGGAGAAAGAAGCACCGCTCCATATCTGAAAACTTCTTCAATCAAGTGTTGTCCATGGCTCCTAGTCTGCAAAATCTTGTCAATCTATTCTTGAAACAATTAAATACCAATTCCCAAAAGATGTTAAGTGCTTACATCAAGATAAAATCTTGATATACCCTTGTAATTCCATGTAAAGGGATTGAAATATTGTTTCAAAATAGCAACAATTTTGCTTTTTGTTTATAAGTCAGCCAGCTTAATAATGTTCAAGAATTTTCTTGGCTGCACTTCAATTTGTTTCATTCCTAGGAGGACATAATTTACCCCTTTGTAAAATGGAAGTAAATTTTCTATGTGCAGTTTTTCTAGTTTTTCTCCTTTATCCAAGGCTAATTTCTGTGTGTTTGGACTAAAGGTTTTCTGTGTATCTCCATTGATTTTTGTCTCTTCAAGCTCGGGTAAGTTCTTGTTTTAGCACAGTTGGATGTTGCTGCAGTCAATAACATTTCTTGCAGGTTTTTTTTTTTTTATACCAGATTCAGCTACATAGACAGGGGTTGCCTATCCTGTATTATTCAGACTGATCATAGGTTGGGCTTAAAAAAATATTTTTGGTTTGCACAATAAGACAAGAAGTGTACAACTTTAGCAGATCAACTACTTGTCAGGTAGGATCACCTCTAATGAGATCAACTATTGTCTCGTGTAGGCTAAGAATTGCTAGGTTGCGGTTTAGCGGTAAAATCCTAACAATCTTTAAGTAATAATGGAAAACTCTAGGATCATCATTAAGTTGTAAACTCCTATTTTGATTGTGCAAAAGTTTTTGTGATTTTTTTTTTAATAGATTCAGCTTACATAGACAGGGGTTGCCTGTCCAGGTTGGGCTGAAGGTGGTGGTTGCTTGTTTTCTAAATGGACTGAAATGCAACTATCAATAATTATTATTTATACCAGCTATTACATTCAGATTTAACTCTGAACTTCATAACTTAGCACAATAATAATTATTTGACTGCTTTTACCCTCTAACAACACCATGTTCCCCGACAACGATGCCAAAATGATGAGTGTCATTGAGTCTCATCATTTAATCTCAATGATTTATCAATCCGAGGTGGTGTCCAAGGCTGTCTACGATAGAAGGTTAGGGCAGAGTACAATTCAGGCATTCAGATTTCAAGCAATTATTGGTGAAGCAGATTTTGGTTTAGCCTTTTGGTGTCACACTAAACCTAGTCTGAAGAATGGAAACTGAAATAAAGTACAAGAATTGAAAACTAAATCTAAGTTTGCAAGAATTGAAATCTAACTACAATTGCATGAATTGAAATTGCTAAATTGAAATCCTAAGTTACTTTTGCAGAATTGAAATCTAGTTACTCTTGCATAATTGAAATTGCTAAATTGAAATCTAATCTACTTTTGCAGAATTGAAATCTAATCTACTTTTGCAGAATTGAAACTTATTCTAAAACACCTGTCAATGCCCTGCCACAAAAGGTCGTCAAGCTTCTGCATAGAATTGACAAAAAAATGAAATATGCTAAAAATGGAAAGTTGCTAAAATAGAAAGCAGGGAAAACATAAAGGAAAATGCTTAATATAATTTGTCAGCTGACATACACACAAATGTTGTACACAAACATAATAGGAAACATAAATCACACAACACAAAATAAAAACAAGAAAATGAAATCTGGCAAGCAATCTATTAATTCTACTGTAGCAAAATTACAGATTAAAACCTGCCATAAAATCCCTCCTTCTAGATCTGAAAGTGGGCCCATACTTCCTGATCTAGAAGGAGGTGAAAAGCACTCCTTAACTAATTAACACTCAGAACATAAAATGATAAAATACCGCACTTTTATTGATGACAAAACATGCTGAAAACTCGTTACAAAAATCACTGTACAGTCCTAATTGCTGCTACCGAAAACTCTCCTCTATTCTAATTCCTAACTGGCTCAACCAAGGAGGGAGCTATGTTATTTATATAAATATTTACAATATATCCCATGCTCAAATCAGCCTATGTGCTATTTTACAGTCATTTGCCAATAATTCTGGATCTGAAATAAATGCAAATCTGGACAGTTTGTGTTGCAACAGTAGTCATTGGCCCTTAGAAAGCATCTTCAGTGGTGGGAGTACGTGGGAGGAGTCTAGAAATATCTCACACATAATTCTCCACTTCAGAATATGCCATTCCTATCTTGCAAACAACTTTCTATTATGCTGCAGTTTTTCTGGGTTTATCCTAGAAGAGGATCAAATTGATCTTTTCCATGCATGGTGGCTTTGGACGGCAAGGACAACAAAATTAGATGGAAGATATTTTCCCTTAACTTTATCAACCTTCTTATCCCATTTTCCACCGCCAAAATTCAGTCAACAAGTCAAAAAGTACATTCTGTTTTCATTTCGAAGATAAGTGGCTCATTCCGAAGATACTGCAATTCTCATTTCGAAGACATTGTGTTCATTTCGAAGATCTTTAGAATGACCAACTGTGTTGACTCCAAATGGTTTTGGCTGCATTTCTAAGGTGGATTAGCCTTCAGGATCAGATTGCAATAGTCTTCATTCTTCCTTGGATGTGAATTTCATGCCTTGCCATTCATTGGTAGCTTGTTGGAATTTACATGGTAAATTACTGCATTTTCCAGTTCATCGTACAGTTGTAGAATATTGGCATTTCTTGCAAATTCAATCAAATTAGAACATGGAAAACTTATTAAAATATCAACATGAAGGAGTACATCAAGCTGCTACTAAATTTATACACTTCATTCACCAAGTAACCATGCTGAAATAGTGCAACAGTTGTCGCACAATTGCCCCTGCTCGTTATACCCTGTTGCCGCCTATTTAGACCATGTGGGAATGCTTCTAAATAGGTCAGATGTCTTCTGTAGTCCTTCTGAACTCATTCCATCCATATCCTCATGCTTTGCTTGACAACTTCAAGGTGTTCCTATAAAGTGACAACTTGCTGATTTTTATATGGCTATTTTTTCCAGATTTTCAGATTTATGACAATCCTAAACTTTTGTCTTCAATGTGGATTTGAAACAAGTTGAAGGGCAGGAAAACATTCAAAAACCATTGAGAAGTTAATGGATATCAGCATACCACATTTGGTTAATTGAAATGCATGTTATTACTTGCTACTTAATCACGCAAAATCAGTCATAAAATGCTGAAAATAGTCAAAAACAGAGATATAGTATTCCTAACATAAAATCATGCAAACACTTAACAAATAGTATATTCTAGTCAACTATTTGGCAATTAACTTATCATATGGTAGTCAAACATTGTGCAATAATGAGGCATTTTTGGGCCTCATCAACCATATTTAGGTGGAACTAGCTTTCCAACAAGTAAATCTATTAATTTATCATTCACCTGTATGATTTTATAATCTCTTTTTTTTCTTCTAGGTTTTTTGATCCATAAATATTGAATAGTCTTATTAATAATAGGAGCATATTTAATAGTTTTTAGTAAAGAAATCATAATATTTAATATTTTTAGTTATTTTATTAGAATAGGTTCTTCAGAAGGTTCTTCCCTATCTTTGAGGGACTTAGGATATGGTGCTTGGTGAGAAGAACTTAGAAGGTTTTTTCTTAAGTATTTTCATCCTCTTAATAAGGAGGCTCAGTAAAATAGGGCATTTAGGGTTCAACCTTATTGTCATAGAAATTTTTTAAAATAAAAAGAGATGGATTATGAAGTTTTTTTTCTAAATGGAGTTGAATATTATTACAATCTATTGCATTAAGTTTGACCATTTTCTATTTTAGTAGCATAGACAAGTACTACATATATTCTATTATTTGGGTTTACCATAGGTCATGTAAGAAATTGAGATTGCTTAGTTTGTTGTGGGGCATTGAAGGGGCTAGGCAACAATACTTGTTGCTAGTTCTAGAATAATTTTTGTCTCTAATACTATTAATTAAATGGGGGTTGTGATTCCCATTGTTGGTTTTACCCAGGTTGTGGTATCTATGGTTGGCTTTATGTGGGCTATGGTACCCATTGTTGGTTTGACCAACCTAGAGTGGACCATTCCTAAGGTGAAATCCAAGGGTATTAACCCCATTATTGTGTGGGTGGTGGTATAGACCATGGCATGGACTAGGGGTTAGGCATCCAATTCATTGGAGCTCGTGGGCCTTGATGATTTTGATAAGTTAAGTTCTTCAATGGATTAGAAGTTCTTTCCCATGACATTCTTGATATCTGGAAAAAAACATAATGATCTATAAAATATCCCTTTTTACAAATACTATAGTTGGTGGTTTTATTTAGGGGGTAATCTTAGAGTGTATGCTTCTTCCTACATCGAGGGTAATACATAGCTAGAGGTTCACTAGATTTAGTTTTTTTTTTTTTTTTCATCTAGAGTTGTATTGAGGCATACAAAGATATTTATTTTAAGGTTTACAAATTCCTCCATAACCTCTTTGAATTCATTGTTACGTTTACCAGTCTTATATGTTCTATGTCCCTTGTATGTGAGTAATTCCTACAAAGTTACATGATATCTACAAATCATAATATTTCCCCATAAGATTAAAGGCTTTTTATATCTCTTATTGAAGACCTATAAGGGATATATTATTGCTAATTTCTTTATCTATTATAATTCCACATATTTTATGGATAAACACAAATCTATGTAGATAATCTTCCAAGTTCTCATCATCTAGTTGTTTTATTCTAAAGATTTTTCTTTCTAGTCCTTCACCCTACAATTTTTCTTTGTAATTGATCAAGAATACTCTTTTATCTTCCCATGTATGTATTGAATAAGGCTCTAACCCTATAAACCAACAAATTGCTAAATATTTAAGTATAGATGAGAATAGTTTAAGTTTTTTTATTGTTGTGTCCATAGCGAATGTTTGGCAAAGGACTTTGAACTAAAACAAATCGATCTATGTCTTCTGATGCAATCCCCCTAAAGTTTGGTAATATTGATGGGGAAATATTTTTGATTGGAACTTATGTGCTAGGGTCCAACCTAATGGGGTACATAAATATTCTCATGGTATTATTGGTTTCTCTAGAATTATGTGTATCACTACATCTATCCCCTTTTTCATGTCTATCCCTCATATTTGTATCATCCTTATAAGTATTATATACTTTTTAGAAACCTTTAGTAGATGTCCAATTACCATCTAGAGTTTGTGGGGGATGACTACTTATCTATTATTGAGAGTTTTGAGGTACAACCTCAAAAAATCTAAAATTTATAATTGTTGTCCTCCTCTAGAAATTTCTTCTTCTTTGCTTATCATAGCTATGGGTAATTTATTGATTGTACAAACTTTGGATGTGGATGTTGATTTCTTATGGCTTGTTAAGGGTATTGACTTACAAATCATTCCCTTTTATCTCTATGTGTATATGTACATTCTACTTTAGCATAAAGAAAAACTACTTGTAAACAAACAAAAGAAAAATATTTTAATCCTTAAAGAACATAATGTTTGGATTTGCTTTTGTGTTGCAAATCGATACCTTAACTACTTCTTTGGAAACACTATTATCCTTATTGTGTCTATTTAGCCTTTTTCTTACTTTATTGGAGGACACATGTTTCTATTGTTTGACTAAGATGATATTTCACAAGGAAGAAAATAATGTTAAACAACCTTAAAATTTCTCTAACAATGTCTTTTGTTCACCAATAATGATACCAAAAAGTGATGTGTCATTAATGCTCTCACTTTAAAATTTATCAATCTAGGGCAATGTCCAATGGCTATATGAGTTAGAAATAATAATCTAATGTTGGTATAGGGTATTTTAATATTTCCTAAAACTACACACTTGCATAAATTAAAGCACAATTGCAAAATTCAAAGCACTTTTGCATGAAAATGAAATAGCACTCTTATGGAAATAAGAACTAATTCATGTAAAATGGAAACATATCTAGCTTTGTAGTGGTGTCTAATTATCTTAGGAAATCTATATATTAATTAAATAATAAAATAATAAAACTATATTTATATTTATATGAAAATATTAACTTATGATTATAATAACAAAATTATTTATTCTAAATGCATACATACAATAATGCATAAAATAACTCTTTCATTGTCCTAGTAGAGTGGGATCTTGGTCTATAGTCTAGCAGAAGAAATAAGAACCAATAAGAACTAGTCTAAACTAAGATAAAAGTATATTTTTATTAAAAGAAAGCCAAATATTACAATAAATTAATTTTTACATATATTATTTATCCCCTCTTTATGCATGGGTTTATATTTTTATAAAAATAATTCTTAGCTAAAAATGTTATTCATCAAGAAATTATCCAATCAAGAATGCATAACGACTAGCAAGAGAAAAAGGTTGTGAACTGACTGATTGAGTTTCTTTCATCTCATAGTAGTTGGCCAAGAATGCAAATAGTAAAGTATTTAGTGGGGAGAAACTTTAGAGTGATTGACAATAATTTACATATTATGCAATGACTAGTGATAAGATGCCACATGTTGCAAAACAACCAACAAAGCATGCCTACATTCCTCCCTTTTCTATGACTAACAATTTTAATTGACTCATAAATTACCATGCTCTCTATCTATCCCATCACTCCAACATTCTGTACATGCCCCAATGTTTGTTCTGGTGCATCAATGCCCCATTATACTACACCCCTACTTCATTTTGATGTCTTACTATGCATCTATTTTTGGCACTCAATTATGTTAGAATAGCCCCCCATAAATTGTAACCATAATATTTTATAACCAGTGCCTAGAGGACATTATTTTAGCATCAACTCTTTATGATTATACTCTTAAAATCGCATAAAACTTATCTAACATAATTTAGTAATGCAATTTCATCATTTACAAAGTTTAAACATAATATTGATGTAAATTACATAATATGCCATCACAAACCATTTGTTATAGCCACATTAAGGGAGACAAAAAGTGTTACTCACTAATAAAAATGAGGTATTTCCAAACCTCATCAACTATAATCATGGTCTAATAAGTGTTTGAATCCTAAATCAAGGGGCTACAATCATAATATAAGAATGAAAAAATAGAGCATAGCATTCTTTCCCAGTTCAAGAAAATTGTTCCTAGAAGCTTATCTAAAGAAGGAAGTAGTATTTCACTTAGCATATTGATCCAATTCACCCAACTTAAGAAAATAAAATAATAATTAATAATTATAAGTGTAACAGTGTAGCAAGATTATGAATGTTTTCAAAACTAGCATATCATAAATGGTGACGAAAAAATTATAAACAATGTTCTTAGTTTAATAACCCTTTCATATTTCATAATTATACATGCAATCATTCATTTAACATTCTTTAGATACTATCCTATCAGGGACGTTGTAATAGCAAAATTCATTAGGCTCTCTTAACGAAGACCCAAGTTCAATTCATGAGAAGGGTGGCCCCTGATATGCCCCCACTTTTCAACCTCTTAATAAAATATTCTTTAGATACTAACTATTATTTATAGCTCAAGGGGATTTCATACTATTCACTATCATAATATTTTAAAATATATTATGAAATATACATTACCATAATCATACATAGAATAATAAAAGAGCAAAATAAAGATAGAAAATAAATGAAATTGAGAGAGAGACAAAAAGAATAAGGGATGGGTACTTGTAGGCACCCCCACTATCTCACACATCACAAATTGATACAATGGATCAATCATTAGGGACTATTAATAGTGATACCTAATCCTCAATTAAATACTAACCTCATATTGACATAACCTAACCTGAAGATTAAATTGGAATATATTAAATGTACTAAAACCTCTAATTGAGGTTAATCACATAGATGGTTTAACCAATATCACTAAGTAGTAAGGGTGAATACATTAAAACTATTTGTACGCTTATATAACGATGCACATAGGCTTACATAGAAAACACCCATAGGATCACATACACTTACATAGAGAATATCCATAGGATTACATATGGAATACTCATAATATTACATATGGAATACTCATAAGATTACATTGCACTTGCTTGTAGGATAATATTAGGTTCCCTCGTAAACACTACATCATTGTTGACCTTGTCCTAATCAATATTTACCATAATTTGAGTTGAGGGGCTAAAAATAGAACATGTTATAGATGGTACATCACCCCATAATGAATGGTTGAGTAGGTCAATTAATCTTCATCAAGAACCTTTTTATCTTCTCTTAGCAATGATACATGGACTAGATCAACCTTTCCTTTAAGATGAAGTTGTGACTCAACCTTCTAGATCCAATATGTTGAGCTTGTGGTAATATCATCAACATGAAATAAGGTGATCACAATCTATCCTTCAAACTCAAGATAAAATATACTCCTCCCCCATGATTAGAAAGACAGTAGACAAGTGTTTGAACAATCATCCCCTATGATTATAAAAGGACCTATAGAAAAAAGGTATACCTTATGTTATCCATCCAAAACATACTCCTCTTACAACTAAAAATAACCTATAATGATATAATAATTTACTAAAATAATATCATAAATACATAGAGATTGAAAAATCATGCTAATTAAAAATAAATGGGCCCAAAATTCTTCCATATGCAATATTTATGGACTTTATAAGGTTGGCCATA
This sequence comes from Wollemia nobilis, assembly GCA_028583015.1. NCBI lineage: Eukaryota > Viridiplantae > Streptophyta > Pinopsida > Araucariales > Araucariaceae > Wollemia > Wollemia nobilis. The sequence goes on from JAQPPZ010016361.1 coordinate 4,686,784, forward strand.
TTAACACTAAAAATAATGAAAAATAAAATTTAGACCTTAGGTAGAAATTCACAAGTCAATGACTACCACATTTCAAGCTATAAAGTGGCATTATGCTATGATAATATCATCACCTCTTTGATTGGGCTTCCAATTATGCCAAATGGGTGAATAAGAAGATGAAACTTGGCACAAATTGATTGGTTGAACACATAAATAGGTAAAAATAATTGTTTATGTGGCCACATCAACTCCACATTAGTACAAAAGAGTGTTGATTTTAAGCGATCAGGATTTGAACTAAGGAACTTCTGTGGGTAGTGACCTAGGATTTATTATCATATACAAGTACCCCATGTGATTTTAAGAACCAAAATAACATACCCAATTTTTGAAATCATATGGATTGTGTTATTTTAAAGCAAAAAAGACTCCAACAAGATTCAAACCTATGACTAGAGAGGAAGAGAGATCCAAGAATAGGTTGTGTTAACCAAGAGGGTTCTATAATTAACTAAACTAGAATACCATGACCTTGGCCCATGTACTAAGCTAGTATATGTCAATTTAAAAAATGTGAATCATCCCAAAAGAGAGCATGATGGAACATACCGTATGTCGTCTTACCTATGCCCTCTTAAAGAGAAAGCTTTTAGAAGAGGCTACATTTCTAAAGATGCCAAAAATACCTAATAAATTAATTGCAACGATATAAAATTACCATTCCTTTGAATTATGGCATTTGAGAAAAATAATGTTGTAGCAAACTAGAAGAAAAACAAGCATAAAAAATTGTTGAATTGGGAAATTGTCTTAAATTCTAGTTAAGATTTGTCTTCCAATTCTTGCTTCAAAATTGTTAAAAGGTATTTCCAAAAGATTCTCCCACCCTTTTAATTTAGTATTACTCCCTATTATTCCTCAAGGAATGCTCTTATTCCATCCTAATTTCAATTGCACTAAAATTAAAAGCAAAAAAATAAAGTGTAGAAAAGTAAAGTGTGCAAATAAAATTTCATGAAAGTTTAAAAGTGCAAATGTTTAAAATAAAAAATGAGTTTAAACCATAGTGAGAGCTTTGTGTGATCAATCAACAAATTATAATTTGAATATCATCAATGTCCATCCATTCATTAGATTATGAAATTAATAAACAAATGACAAGATGGGCTAAAAGGACTATGCCACAATCATTACATGATTACTAAACTAGAAGGTGGTGCTACTAATGGAACTCCTAAGGACTTGATAATTTATTATAATATTATGAGATCAAATAATAATGCGGATTTCATAGAGCGTAGCTCTAAATTATCATTTCCAAAATATGAATACAGTGGGAACCTAGGTCCCTATTTTTAGTAAGAGTTTACTCCTAAGTTACTTGGGGTGAGAATTAATTACTCCTAGTAAAAGTAAAGAATTGAAGGTATTTTTAGCAAAATTATGAACCACCAAATATTACATACCTTTAATTATTCCTCTAGTAGGCTTAGAAAGATTCCAAAATAACTCATACTAGAACATGTAAAAATTTTCTTTTTAAAATATTTACCTCAAGATTTGTACCTTCAAATTTACCTTAGTGACCATCTATGCAATTTGATCTAGTTAGAGACTAAATCACTTACTATTTCAAGCTAATTGAAATCTTTTCTTGAGTGAATAATTCTTTGGATCTAATCAACCCCTTTATCTGGTAGATTGCTCCCTATAGCCAATTAGCCTCTTTTGCAAGTGAAATGATACTTGTCAGACTTAGACAAATTTAAGGAGGTTTTGTGAGGCATTTGCTATTTGATTTCTCTTCTATATACTCATTTAAAATTTACAAATCCCAAGGTAGTTCCAAGGTACTATATTTATAGAGATTTCTTGGGATGCCAAGATCAATTGGCATGATATCCTAGATCCCCCCTTTATCCTTGGGTATATAGTCTACAAAATTAGGACATACATGGAAAAATTGTCAAACTTTTGGTTTTCTTCATCCTAATTTCTATGGAAATAATCCTAATTATTTTACCATTCTTTGTCACTTGGAAACTAGACTAATATGAGGTCTTCTACTTTTTTTATCTCTTAAAAAGAATTTCTTGATAATTCCTCCTATTTTTCAACTAGCTCTTGTAGCTTGGCACATATTGGATCTAGCTTCTTGTAGGTTACAATTGCATCCCCTTGATTGACTTGGATATTTTCTTCTTCAACCATAGTATCAATAACATCATAATACAAGGTGTACATTTATTCAAATATATTAGGTATTCATAAAACAACTAATCTCTAAATTTACCTATTATTATACTTGCATCTTTAGTGATGCCAAGTTGTCTTTACAAAATTGGAAATTCATTTGAATATTTGGGATATTACTTAATTTTCTAGACAAATATTTATGATCCATCCCAAGTTTCTATGCCTTAAATATTGTCATTGATGAGAGGAGTTTAACAACCTCGTAGTACTCACTCCTTACAAGTATTTATTTCTCCACTAGTTCAACCATTTTTACTACCTTTCCTAGGTTCTCTTCTACAAAGGAGGTCAACCAAAAATGCATATAGGTATTCTTTACCTCTTCCTTGATATTTTCTTAGAGGGACTTGACTCTTTGAGTATCTCATGTCACCTTAGGTTTTGTAGTTGTCTCCATATATATTGATGTCAACTCTGTAATTTGCTAATCCTTTGCCTTTAACATTACTTAGAGTTGGATTTTATCCTATGTGAGTTATTCTATGAGGTATTTGAGTTATTGTTGGTTCTTATCGGTTTTTTTAGGTCAATATTTAATGTCCTTAATGTACTTATTTAGTTGATCCACTTATAATTTTTCTCCTCTAAGAAACTTAGTCTCTTATTGAAGTTGGTTTCTTTGTTATCTTAACTATGTCAATTTTACCTCAAGATTTATGTTTCTTCTCTAATACGTTGTACCCTCAATTACTAGGTGATCAAACTTCATGGGTATGCTAAATATAATATGATTTTCTAGTTGGACCATTTGGTACGATCCATCCTATTTAGGTCTAGCTTAGACACTTTGGTAGTTAAGATAGCAAAAGTAGTTACTTTCAATCTGTTAGACTTATAGCCTCAACAATATATATATATATATATATATATTATCCTCCTTCCTTGAAAAATACAATTGTATATAGATAGAATCCTCAGAGTTACTCTCATTGAGTCATTTGTACTCTTTCTTCCACTTAGTTTATTCAACAATGAGAACATCAAAAGCCTTAGTGGTATCTATCTCTTTAGGCTCACAAACAACCTTCCATGCAAAGGATTTGCTTGGCCTAGAAGTCATGTTGGTTTAAGGGGGTGCTCCTATAGACTCAACCTCTTAGGATGTAGAAGTGGGAATCATCGCCTATAGGAGAAATTGCCTCACTTGGGATGACGGTTGAGGTGGCTATGTGGAAGTGGAAGGAAAATTAAATGGAAAAAACTACATGTTGACATAGTAAATGGTGGGAGTGGTTCATGAATCTATTTATACTAGCATGTCAACATGTGGTGATGTGGTTGACAAGGGTATGGATTATGGTAATGATGTGGTGTATGGGATGAATGATTGTGTGGTTGTGACCTAGATGGTAGGTTAAGAAAAATATATGATGGGTGTGGTCCCAACCATTATAGAAATTATTAGAGATGATGTATCTTTTGGATAACTATGGGTTGCATTGGAAAAATATGAGGGAAGTGTAGTAAAATAATGGAAAGAGAGAGAAGTAGGAATAGAGAAAAAAAATAAATAGAGAAATAAGAGGAAACAATGGAAATTGGAAGAGAGGTGAGAGTGGTCATAACAATCACTTTGAAGCTAGTTAATCCCAACTTGGGAGGGAAGCCTCATTTAGGGATTTTCCCTCCTTAATTTAGTATATTTATTGTTTTTATTATTTGACCATTTCAACCTCACCAAACATTAACTTGCACCTTTCAAAACCTCTTTGCCCTTTGATTATTATTTATCTCATTAATAAACTAACCACTACTAGCATTTTTAGTGTGGTAAATATGGTAATCTTTGGAACTAATCTCTTTTCTTACCTTTGGTATATTGAGGTGTCTACCACTATTTCACTTATGATATTAACCCTCTTTACACTTTTAGGATATTTTCTATCCTATATGGTAGATAATGCTTTGTTGAATGTTCTATCCTTGACAGTCTTTTCAATTATTTCTATCTCATACCTCACTCTATGTTATGCTAGGATTATTCTCTTAATGTACCCTAGCTTTCTAAGAGCCCTCAAATTTTGATAATTCATCTTGATATCTAGGTTAATGTTAGTCTTTTTTTTTTAAAGGTATGCCACTCTAGTGGATTGATGTACTAGCTTAGGATTTCATTTTAATTTATACGGTTGCTTTTAAGAGTGGTAAGGACTAATTATTCATTAGGATTCACCTCCTACTATATGGTATATCTCTTCTTATGCATAAAGAAGGCATTCAATATTTTTTCCTTAGTGTCTTATCGGAGATTCATTATGGGTCATAGGGCTAGTGATGCCTTTAGTGCTCTCCTTCCATTTCCACATTTGGAACTTGGTGGAATCCATATATATTTGGAATGATCTTCATAATAATTTACTTGAGTGGGTATAAGGTGGATTTTTTACCCCTAAAATACTTTAGGTCCATGTAGTTGAGTTATCACATGTACTTCAAATTGAAGATGTAGTTGGCTACAAATGTAATCAACTTAAAGGGAATGGCTAAAAATCCATAGAGGTAGATAAATAATTGGGCCCTCCCAAAGTAGAAATCTCTACTTAGACATTTTCCAAAACTTATGATCTATCTATCTCGTTAGTCAACCACAATGTCTTTCCCCTAAAATTCTCCATGATTATCTTATACAACTCATAATAGAAGTGGTAGGAGGTCTTGCATGCTCCTTAGTAGGATATATATATATATATATATATATATATATATATATATATATATATATACATTTGATAACTATGAGAGTTTTACCATCAACTCCTACTTGGTTTAGCTATAGGGTTGGAAACTAGTCCTTCTCTTGTTATAGAATGAACCAGATCAAGTAGGAATTAATTTTTTCCCTTTTAAAATACCTTAAATTGATTGTTCATTTGATCTACTATGTATTTGTATTTTGTATAGCATGAAGTAGGGCAACATGTTCTTCATAAATTTTTAAGTCATTTCATTCCCTAGAACCATAGCTATGATAGACAACAACATCTCTACATCCTCCTTGAACAAGCCCAACTCCAATGGGATACTAAGATTCATTTTTAAGTTGGATTTCATTATATTTGATATTAATATAAAATAGGTTATTATGTGTTTGTATTAAATATCCTTTTGGATTTTAGGGTTGCAATAAACCCCAATTATCAAAATTATTAGCTTCCTTAATAATTCATCTTATGACTCCCTCCCTTATGTAGAATACATCTCCAGTCCATTGTAGGAGTCTAAAAACTCTTCCTAGGGGGTCATATCTATCCACAATTCTCTCCATAAATTTATGGAACTCCACACTTTTGGAACTAGGTTCATGGCTAGCCCAAAAGTCCAAATGTGACTTATAATCTAGAATTCAATTTATGGGCCTAGTTTGAGTCTCCTCAAAGTCTTCTTCCTAACTTATTCAATTAAGTGTGTCCAGTTTCCATTCTTAATACTCTAATAGGGATTGTCATAAAATTTCTTAGGCCTCTTCATGGGATGGGAGCCATACCTTTTTCTTTTTTTCTATGGGCCTCTTGATAGTTTTTCCTCCTCTAGTAGTATACGAATTGGTGAAGGTGGAGCAGATGTGGGTGGGGTGGAAGTAGTGAAAGGAAATGAAATAAGATGTCCTAAATTAAATAACATTTGGTGGATGTAGAATTGGTATACATGATAATTTAGGATAAAAAATGAAAAATATGAAGGCTAAATATGAAATTTTGAAATGATGAAAAATGGCTAAATCTAGGAAAATGGAGCAATTTGCTCACAACTTGAAGTGATTCATTCACAACTCAAAGTGATTCAATTATAAATTGGAGTGATTCATTTACTTTTGGAACTTAGAAATATTTTTCTAAAAAGGAGCAATTCACTCACTTTAAGGCACTTGGGAACTTTTCTTCTTTTTAGCAACTCACTTAGACTTATAAATGACTTGCTTGTGCAAGTGAACAATTTGCTCAGTTTTATAAATTTGGATGTTTTCTAGGTTTAGGGGGTTCACTTATTTTCTTAAGGTCTTAAAGTTCTCTATTTGGAGGCCAAGAAATTCACTTGGTATTTTAGAGTGAGTCCTTATGGTGGGGACTTCATTAAGCTCAACCCAAATAAGGGGAGTAGAATGTTAGGTTTGTATGTACTAAACATGTGGTTCACATGCAATTGAAGTGAAGGTAAAGGAATATTAGTCACTTCACTAGTGATCAAGGTAACAATAAAGTAGGGAAAGTAGGATGTGTCTCCTTATAGCTCCTACCCTGTGTGGGATTTAATTATCTATGCCTCGGTGCAATCCATTTTGGTTATGCAAGTTGCTTGTATGGGGTTACTTTGCTTACTTTGATGGTTAGGTTAGTTGGGTGGCCTCGACAAGCACCCAACACATTATATTGAGTGAGTTAATAATTGGACCTATACATTTTTTACATTAATATGATGTATGATAATATGTCATGATGTGCCTACCAGATCTTGCATGGAAAAAAAGAAGATACTGATGCCAAAATTTTAGGAAGAAAAGTAATGATTGAAGTGGGATTTTGAGAAGAAAGGGAAACAATAATTACCAAAATAATAGCCACTAAAATGGATAATTGGACATACTAATTTACATATCCTTTGTTTGGAATCTTTATTGCTCGATCGAACAAAGTCGTTGCCCATTAATGTTGATTTTATAAGTATTTGGACTTGTGATATTTAGAATTTGATATGGCTCATTTCACAAGGATTCAAACTTTTGGTGTTCCCTTGGATTTACCTAATCTTCATCCCAGTTGAATATGAGGTCTCCTTTGTAGTCCATCCCTATGACCCACTTTTTAAAGTATATTTTAACAACCTCTAAGTGTTGAATTATTTTTTAAAAGCATTTTCTCTTTTTTCCACTAGGGACAATAATGCATTTATCCTTGCTTGCATAGATTCAATATTGGTGTCTTCTAGCTCAATTTATTATGAATTTTGGAGGGAAGGGACCTCCAAATTGATTGGTAACATGGCCTCCTTGTAATAAACTAATTTATAGGGTGACAATCTAGTGGATGGTGTTGGTATTACTTAGTATGACCATAATACTTGGTATGCTAATACCTTTACTTGGAAATGATTCTCTTCAATATCCTTGTGATATTCTTGTTAGTCAAATTAGCCAATTCGTTTCCCTATGGACAGTAATTTGAATATGTCTTAATTAAGAATTTGTATTCCATAAAAAACTTCATCACCTTGGTCCCTTTGAAAATGATATTATTTGTGACTATGGCGGATGGTTTCCCAAAATGGGTGATGATATATTTTAACAACTAAACCACTATTTTTAAATTATTACTTTGGCTAGGATTACTTTAACCCATTTGATTTTCTACACTTTATAGTAGGTTGATCTTGTCTATGTATTCTAGAACCAATTATTGGAATGGTTTGATCATGATAGTGGATTTTATGGGTAGTGGATCTCTCCTTTTTCTCCCTCTACACATGGAACCAGATTTGTAACCTTTGACCCATTGTTAGAAATTGGAAAATATGGTAGGCCAATAGTATCTACCTCTCAAGATCATTTGAGCTATTGTGGAAATTTATTAATGTTCCCTTCATCATTGTATTTCTTTATTAGGGTCTTATCTTTATTCTTCTATGTCATGTAGTAAGACATCATCATATCATTTTCTAAACAAGACACCATCAAGCTAATGATAATGTGTTGCTTTCTACCTAAATCAAACCCTCTCTTTGGATATCAAACCTTCTAGTTTATATCTTGGGGAAATATATCTACATATATCACCCATCCAACCAATTTTATCTTCCACATCTATCTCCTATAGTAGAGAAACTTGAGCTTTATGAATTTTCATTACTAGGATTTCAAATAAGGGCCTTTCCCTAGTTAGTTTGATGGGTTTTGTTTTAGTGGGTTATATGGGATTAAAACGGGCCCCATCCATATTACATCATCACCACATCGTAGTATTACAACAAATCTTAAATATTATCCATGTATCATTTGGAAATATTTGAACCTAGATATCCTCGAAATATTGAGGAATATAACTAGTTGAGCTAATGCCACTTGATAAGTTTGGTGGGTTTAATTTATATGTCAAATACTTAAATTTTATTGATCTATTTGGACACCTTTTCTTTTAAATTATTGTGCATCATAGTGGATCCGACATGAGAATGTAACATGAGGGACGATAATTCTACTTTGCGATAGATAATACCTAAACTTATTAAGAGCTTTCATAATGTCAAATAATTATTTTTCATTAATAATGTATCTCTCCTCATAGTTGTGGAGTGATTGGCTCATGAACAAAATGGGATGTTCCTCATATTTATCATTATTTTAGGTTAGGGCAACAATTATGCTTTCATTTGCATCGAATACTTATTGCCTAATATATATGGAGAAATATATGGTTATCAAGAATGGAGATCTAGTGGTGGAAGTTTTTTTAAATGAGTTCACACAGGTTTTTATGAGGGGTCCTAGCCCCCTCATACTGAGTGGGGTTTGAACCTTGAACCTCTCAAAGAGAGGATAAATCTCTTATTACTACAATAAACTAGTGATGGAATTTTTAACGTCCTATAAAACTTTATTTCCCTCATCGTTCTAATCTAGAGTTGTGTCCTTTTTAAATGTTCTTGTAATAGGCTTGACCAATTTATGATGAATTTGGTAATAAACTAGATTCCACCTAGGAATGACCTAATTCCTTTGATAGATGAGGGTAATAGGAGGTCTTGGGTGGATTTTATTCAATTGGAACCTATGGTTAAACCTTCCTTTGTAACCATGTGACCTAGCAATTTTTCTTATTGAACCATAAAAATAGACTTCTTAGGATTAACAAAGATACCAAATTATCTACACCTCTAGAATATTGACTTGAGATGCTCAATGTGCTTGATCAAATTCTTGGAAAATATATTTAAATCATCAAGGTATATAAGAATATTTTCACCTGTAAGTCCAATGAAAGCTATGTTCATACGCCTTTGTAAATTTTCCCCATTTAAAAGACCAGATGATATTATTTGATATGCAAATATCCCCCATCTGGTGGTGAAGGTGGTCTTATGTTGATCATCATATTTGATCCAAATTTGATTGTATCTTGAGAAACCATCAAGGAGAGACAATATCTATGATACAACTAGCTTTTATATAATATGATCAATTAAAGGATAATGGTCCTTTAATGAAGCTCAATTTAGATTATTGAAGTCAATACATAGCCTTATATCACCATTTTCTTGCATATAGAAACCAAATTTATGACCCAAGTGTTGTGCTTAATTAGGGATATTGTTTGGGCTTGTAGGAGCTTCAAAATTTTATTTTTTATTAGTGTCTCAATTTTAGGTTTCACTAGCATCTAAATCTATCTAAATGGTCTAATACTAGGCTCCAATTTGATGGTATACTTTATGATTTTTTGGTCATAAACCTTGAGATTCTCATATGACCATGAAATAATGTATCTATACTTACCATATAGCTCTTTGAAAATGTTTATTTCTTCCTAACAGTAATAATTCTCAAGTAGTAGGTTTTTCCTTTTAGCTACTTTAATAGGACAATATTAGGAGGAGTTCACTTTGAGGCTTGTCTTGCTTGTACTATCAGTAGGATTAAACAAGCTTTCTAGAGTGAACGAACCCTTGCGTAACTAATTATATTGTAGTTGTATGATTCCATCATTGACATCATCCCAATATTTATTATTTTCTTTGGCGTATTAGGATTTCCTAATAAGGATTCTATAATTTTTTATTATTGTTAAAGACCTACCAATGATCAAAAATATAATGAATGGTTGTTCTAAAAACCACCTCCATTCTTTAGGTTTATCCCACATATCATTTCTAGGGTCAAATATAGATGCAATTCCTACTAACTAATCTACCTTAGTGTTCCATTCTTTGGGAATTGCTTTAATCTCATATGTGTCAAAACTTTCCAACAAATCCTAGACCCAATGATTATATGACTTCAAATGCTCTTTTTTGTAGCACAATATGCATTAACCTAATTTACAACTAGTTTAGATTCACCATATAATCTTAGGTCCTTAATTCCCAACTTCTCAACCTTTCTTAAGCTAGTATAGATCACTTTGTAAACTATCTAATTATTGGGATAATTGAATAGAAACCTATATGCAAAGTGAACCTATGATCTCTAGCTTGAACAATCAGTCGCCTTATGGATTTGCTACACTTCTATTGGATCCACCTCAAGTTATACCCATCTCTACAACATACATATATCTATCTATGTAGGTGTATTAGCTAAAGTGCAAGTTTAAGCTATCAATCTCATCCTTCTATCGATGAGATAGCTTAATCCCTTCAGTCTATTAAAAGGACCATGTCAATATCTACACCGTACATAATCCCATCTATGTAGGTGTACTAAGCATGAGGGAGCAGGATATCAATCTCATGTTTATGATGAGCTAGTATTTTCCAATAATCTCATTTTATGGTGGTAACTAAGAACACTAACTATCAAATTTCTATATCCGTGCCATCAATTTTTTTATATGAGCTTGTTCCAAAGTGACAAACCATCTATTCCTTATTCTTCACTATTATTATCAAAGAAACATGTATTAATGTATGATTTCTTAAGTCATCATCCATCACAAGTGCACATTACTCATCTTTCAAAGAGTTAACAATAGGTCCTACTAATAGGATATTGCACACAAAGAGTTAATGTTGAGCAATTAATGCATAACCACGAAAATATAAAACCATAGATATTTACCCATTTACTTATAAAGCATATAAATTTCATATCATCACAAACACAGTGTGCAATTAAAGATAATTGGATATCACACATATTCTCATAACAACACATTTTTCTTGGGAACCCTCATGGAGAATAAACCCAACCTAAGAAATATCCCTTCTCATTTTTATTAAATTCAATTTATCTCCAATACAATTACATAAAAAGGAACCATAATTCCCTTTGGATACATCCATCAAGCAAGAGCTTAGGAATTTCATATTTCCTAAGTTTACCTTACATGGATAGATCCTTTAATTCATGTTACAAAAATCATGAGGTAACCCCACAATCCCCTTGAATAAACTTTGTGTTCGTCCTCCAAATATATCTCCTCCTTGTACCAAACTCAAAAGATACCTCCTTCCTAAGAGTCTAAGGTAAGTACATCAACTATCATATTGTACTCCTCAACTCATTAGAGAGGACCCCATGATCCTCCCCAATGATTTCCTATGCAAGCATACTAGGAAAGTGAAGAACCTTCTTCGAATTAATCAAAAAGTCCCTAAGTCACTATTACATCTCATCATGGATGCTATCAAACCATGTTCGACCACAATAATTTATATGCATCATCCACCAATACTTTTTTTATTAAATCAAGAGATACAATATCCTCTAATGTATGTTACCAACTCATACAATATGATATCCACTCACATAATCATCTCAACAAATGCATTACATTATCCAGTATTGTGTATTTCAAACCATTCCATTAAAATGAGACATAACATCCACCACTATATTTCAATTTCATCCTACTAAAATGAAGAATAATATCCCCTATTATTTTTCAAGTCCATTCCATTAAATTAAATATAGTATACCCTACTAAATTCTGATTATCTAAACAAGCAATACATTACCCCCTAATGTTCATTTCCACCTCATGCAATATATTATCCATTAATATAAACTACCTCATCAATTCGACTAAGATACCTTATCCACTAAGGTATATCAAACTCATGAGATCCGGTTAAGGCCTTCTATTTAACTAAATTTTAACATTATTCAAAATAACCTTCCATTAAATAAAATCTATAGACCAAACTCTAATAAATTTCTCCTTAAAAATTAACCCAAATAGACATCTAATCATTCCCCTCAATCCATAACCTTTCGAAAATAGGGAATAAATTCTAAAAATATCATATCCCCTTATTTTAATTGAAAGGGTTATCCATCTAAGATAAAAACCTCTCTTTAATCAAATTACCTTTTATCAAAACAAAGGGCATAAATAAATTAATGTAATATAAGAATATTTTAAAAACTTATAAGGACATTTTAACCAATGGCCCAAGGCCTCATTTATTCAAGATTTCAACCCATCCAAAAATCCTATCTTAAAAATATCATAGGTCAAATCCCTATTTAAATAATTCAACATGTGCTAAATTCTTTTTTGGAATTAAACAACACAACAAATCCTTTTGAGTTAAACTTCACATGTCAAAATTTATTTCCCATGATTCCTTCAAGGGTCGTCTTTCTTTTTATTTATTAATATTATATTAAATTTTTTCCCTTAATTCTTTTAAAGGGCTGAATCAAATAAATTAAAGTGTTACTTTTATTATTTCATGAAAGGTTGAAATAAACCAAACCCTTTTATTTCTCCTTTATTTAATTATCAGGCCCTTTAAAAAATTATGAACATGTTGTTAGAAATATTGAGTTGTCATTGATGTCAACGGCAAAAATATCTTCAAAGATGAAATGTTGAGTTGTCATTAATAATAAAGGCATAGATATCTTCAAAGGTGTCAAAGGTAAAAATATCCTCAAAGGATGAAATGGTAAAGTTGTCATAAAGGCAGAGATATACTTTAATATTTAAATATTAAGGTGGAGGGTTATATTTAAATCAAGAGGATTTAAATATATAAAATTTTGAAAAATGGAAGAACATATTTAAATCAAAGGATTTAAATATAATTCAAAAGTTTAATATTTAAAGGTTAAAAGGTTGGATGACCTCCTTGAGTACACCAATATAAAGTTTGAAAATTCAAATATTTAAAATACTAAGGCCGACCTCCTTGGGCGCTAAATAAAATGCATAGCTGACCTCTTTGGGCTCTGTTGTGGCTGATCCACAACACACCCCAAAATTGGGGGCCCACCTTTTTTGCAGGATTGCAGAGAAAATCTTAGTGACTCAGATACTAAAAATGAAGAAAAGAGGCAAAAAATGCACAAGTGTTGAAAGTGTTGCGAAATTGCGACATGTCGCGAAATCACGACCTGTCGCGCCATCGCTGCCGGAAACATAAAAACATCGCGATATCGCGACATGTCGATCCGTCGCTGCCAAAAATAGAAAAACGTCGCGGTATCACGACATGTCGCTCTGTCGCTGCCAGAATGAAAAAGTGTCACGAAATCATGACATGTTGCTCCATTGCGGCCCGAAAGAGGAGAGAGAAAGGCATGAACCGAGAAATCATCGCGATATCGCGACATGTCGTATTTTCATGACTCCAAACAGCCAAAGGCATACGGAACAAAAGTGGTAGCGATTTCACAACAAAAAGCGGCAAAGAGGTCCAAGGTTAAAAAACATCGCGATATCGCGACAGAAACAAGCCCAGTTGTACGGAATAGAAAGGCATAGCGAAATCGTGATAGAAATCAGCAAAAGGCATGATGAAGAGAAAATGGTCGCGAAATCGCGACAGGTTGCGGTGAGAAGGCCCGAAACAGAAAATGGTCACGAAATCGCGACAGTATGCAGCGAAGGATCAAGAAGCGAGAAGTGTAGCGATTTCGCTACAGGTTGCGGTCGAGAATGTACGAAAGCGAAAATGGTCACGAAATCGCAACAGAAACGAGTGAAAGGGTCGAAAGTGGAAGGCGTCGCGAAATCGCGACAAGTTGCAGCAAGGTAGTCCGAAAGTGAAAATTGTCGCGATTTCGCGACGGAAAGCAGCCAAAGGGTACGGAACAGGAAAGCGTCGCGATTTCACGACAGCATGCAGCGAAGGTGTATGGAGAAGAGGCATCACGATTTTGTGACAAGTAACAGCGAGAGGGTACGAAACAAAAAAATGTCACGATTTCGTGATAGGTGGTGAGGAGATGGCCCGAAGAAGAAAAACGTTGCGATATCGCGACATGTCTCATTTTCACTGTGCAGGAGAAGCGATGTTGTTGGTCGAAAACGTCGCGATATCGCGACATGTCTCATTTTCGCGGCCAGGAAGGTGAACAGGTTGCATGCTATTTTTGTCACGATTTTCATAGGAAGACGTTACAGAAGGCGCAGAAGGCGTGAGACACGTGGTGTACAGGTGTCGGAGCTACAGAGGCATTACATGCAGCGACAGATTTCGAACGTTTCAGAATCGAACATGGAACAAAAGCATCGAAAAGGCAAGAATTTGAAAGGTCACATGCTGGAAGGTGAAACGAAGCGACACAAGGAGAACCGAAGAGACATTTCAGTTAGTATAAAATCCGAAGCACGGATTGATACGGGGGTTGGAAATTGCCGCTTGCGGAGTTGCAAAGACAAGGGATTCATGCCATTCTGGGCCTGCACTTGGGCAATTTCCTTCATTTGTTCTAGATTTGTAATGCAGAAATACAGAGAGTTGGCATTTCATTGATGAGAAAGAAGGAGTCATTTTTGCATGCATGATTCAATGTGTTATCTTTCCCTTTCGGATTTCTAGGCTTATAGGTGAAGTTGAATGCAAGTGTTCTTGGTTGCTTCATGCGAATGCCTAAATCTGAAACTACAATGAGAAACCCTAGAAACCCGCACCGGCTTATCCGAATTGTGTGAATTTGCAAGTTCAGTAGGTTGGGTTGCATGCATAAAACTCATTGTCTTCGGTTTTATCAATCAATATGGCAGTACTCTGGCCGTAGCTTAGTTGCATATTCATTTGCATTTATTTTTATTTTTAAACCCTTATTTATTTTCTGTATTTTAATTACAGTCATTTAAATAAATAATTGAAAACCCATCAAAGCTCGTAGTCCATTGCAAATCCAAATTAAAGTGAACTACAAGTGCTCCCTTGTTAACATCCACTTGCAACCCTAAGGTATTCCCCGCATTTACAGTGAGCAGCATCATTGGTGTTTTAGAATCAACATAAGAGGAACCTTGGAGAAATTACTTTCTTTGCAAGCAGAGGATTTTGGGACTCAGATCCTATCGGAGAGTGTGCTTTCACAATTGGGTGAAAACACCACTCAACAGATTGGCGCTAGAAGGAGGGCCCGAATCGGTTTACTTTATTTTGGTTTTCATACATGAATAGAAATATTTTCTTAAAGCTCACAAACGGCTAAACTGCAGCTTTTGCTTTCTTTTGTTGCAGGTTTTCGCTGAAATAATCGAGGGTTTCATCAGGCAGGCTGGACCCACCGCGTCGTATTGCAACCAGGTCCCAAACAACCGGGGAAACCATTTTTCATGACCTTACTGGTACTCCCAAGAGTAAAGCCAAGCAAGTCGTAAGTTCACCAGTCACAAAAGACCTGTTTTCTCCAGGAACATCGAGTGGATTTATGCCAGTAATATCAGTTGCCCCTAGTGTGCCTATAGTCAGTAATATCTCTACTGCTATTGTAGGTTTGTCTTCATCAATTTTGAGTCAAATGGCTCAAGCTCCAGCAGCTCCTTGGTATGGAGCTAATAATACTCCTTTGAACATTGTTGGGGATATCCATGAAATCCCCAAGAACATTGAAATATTTTTGCCTAAATACAAACCAGATGGCCTAAGAACAACAGAAGAACATATCCAAGCCTATAGGGATGTTTTAATTAGGCTACAAGTTCAATATGAAGATGTGGCCTGCAGACTTTTCCCCATGAGCTTAGATCCAATAGCATATGAATGGTATATATGCTTGCCTACTGGTTCAATTACTTCTTGGACACAAATGGAAAATGCCTTTGTTAATCAATTTAGGTCACCCTTGGATCCCGCAACTATTTACAATCAGTTTATTACATGCAAAAGGGGCCAAGGGGAACCGATCGTAATGTTTAATCAGAGATTCCAAAAGTGCTATAACAGAGCAATTAGGCACTTTTCTATTGATCCCGTAGTGGCTTTGCAGATATATTTTGGGGCATTGGACCCCATGACAGCCATGTTTGCAAGACGCAATCCTCAGGTCACCACGCTGGCTTTGGCCTATAATGAAGCCATGACTATCGAGCAGAAAATGACACCACAAGGCTATGGGTTTACCCGGATGCCTCGTGATGGGACAAGATGCTCCATATGGTCAAGCTCCCTAGGCAAATCAACTCATGGCACCACAAATGCCAAGCATGAATGCCTTCCCATATCAGCAACCGTATCCACCAGCACCCGCGTATGCACCCATTCCAATCCAACCAATCACATCCATTCCACCCGTCCCTGCATTTTTGCGAACAGTCAATCAACTATGCAAGGAACTAGCCAAGTCAATCCTCAAGCCATAGTTCCTTTTCCAAATCCAACCCCGATTCAAAGTGTCAATCCATATGGGAATCAAATTCCTCGAACCCGACCCAAATTTTGAATCAAGACCCCATCAATTATGCGAATCCAACGGGGGTTAACAACAATGTGATTCCACCGAAGGAGATTTATTCGAAGGTCGAAGAGCTCAAGAAATTAGTTCATAAACCGAGCAATGACAGTGGTTCAACAACAGAAGTATGAGTCCCATGCCCCTCACCCAAATCAAAATTTTAACAATAGAGGGAGGCACTGGAACACCAAGCCAAACAATGGGGGAGTTCCCGCTCCCATTGCTAATCAACTAGATACTTCTACAGGACCTAGTCAATCCAATTCCCTTTTGAATATTTCAGATTTGGCGTGGGAAAGGGGGTGCAGGTTGCACAACACAAAAGAACACAATGAGAGGAATTGTCCTGAGATCGCTAGATACACTCATTGTCTTCGAGCACAAGTTGATGATTTGGAACTGGTATCAAATGAGGGTCCCTCACAACATCAAGATGATAATATTATGGTGATGGAAACTCGTATATCATCAAGAAGGTGAGAGTGAGGAAGAAGAAGACGAAATTTTGGAACAGGAGGTGCAAGCTTTTCGAGATTTTAGGAAGGGGAATCATGGATACCATTTGAGAAGTAAATCTAAAACCCCTAAAACTTCATCAACACCTCCAAACAACTCTATTCTTCCTCCCGATACTAAGGCAAATAATAATCCTCCCCCTCCACTCGAAGAGAAATGTCTAATGATGTGCGTAAGACAGTCAAATTCGAAAAGCCAAACTATGACATAGTGGAGGATCTAAAGAAGTCCAAATCTAGCCTTTCGTTCTTGGACGCAACTAGATTGCCGGGCCAAAAGGAGGCATTGATAAAAGCGTTGAACTCACCTAATCAAACGTGGAAAGGAAAAGGAGTTGAATCCCATCTCATTTTGCGAAAGGAGAGAAGGGATGTCCCCCCATTCTTACCGACTCGAGAATTGCGGGTAAGAATTTGCATAACTCGTTTGGTGGACACAGGTGCCACGAGCAACCTCATGCCTACAAAAATATGTAAGATGCTAGGCCTGCAACCTGTTTCATCCAAATGTACAGTCCTGCAATTGGACCGTTCAGAGGTAAATGTGGTAGGGACCTTATATGATGTCAAGATTCAATTAAATTCTGAACCCATGGTCCAAGAAGGTTGTAGACATTCTGGTGGTTAATATCCCAAGTAGGTATGGAATGTTACTTGCGAGGGATTGGATGAAAACTCTGAATGGCTATTTTTCAACAGATCGCTCACATATGTGGCTACCATGGAAGGGAATTGCAAACCAAATCAGAGTGGAAAATGAACCGAGGCTTAAGGAGATTATAACAGATTTTAACAAGCCAAATGAAGTTCAATTTTCTGAGCCAGAACTAGGAGTTTATGCACTTGATGTTGAGGAAGCAGTTGAAGAACCTAAGGAGGAGGCATGTCATGGTAGCTCTTCTGATGAAAATGATTTCACGTGGTTGCTCAGGTTCGATGGATCAAAATCTAGACAGGGAGCAGGAGCTGGAGTCGAGCTCATTGGCCCCAGAGGTAAACCATTATTAGCTGCTTACATACTGCAATTTCCTTGCACGAACAATGTGGCAGAATACGAAGCATTGATCTTTGGTTTACGTCTAGCATTGAGCAAACATGTTAAATGCTTGAAGGTTTTGGGAGATTCTGAGTTGGTAGTCAAGCAAATCAAAGGACAAGATACATGCCGTGACAGAAGACTGAGCCTTTATAGAACTAGGGTTATGGACCTCATTGAGGAATTCGACGCATTCAATATAGCCCTTATTTCTAGGAAAGGAAATCGAATAGCAGACTCTCTTGCAGTCATCGCGGGCATGTTAAACCCGGTTGATATAAAAATATGTAAAAAGTTTTCTATTGAACTGGTTCCTTGTCCATCAATACCCGATAATGTAAAGAATTTCCAGGTTTTTGAAAGTGACAGACACATTTTCAAATTTGTCACGAACTCGGGTATTTTTGAAAATCAAGTGATTGATGAGGAGCAAAGGTGGCAGGATGAAACAGAAGATGAAATTGAAACTGCGTATCAATCCAACAAAATTCCTAAAGACGTGGTTTCATTGGAAAAGATGTTCGACATGGGATGCAAGACCAAGAAAGGAAAAAGAGTCCCACTCCCCAAAGATGCATGTGATTCAATTAATCTAGGGAGTGCAGACAATCCAAAGGAGGTGTACATAGCAAAGGCATGTACAGAGGAAGAAAGGAGCAATATAATGCAGCATTGAAGCATTACATAGATTGTATTGCTTGGAACTACAATGAGTCAAGACATACAACCAAAACATTATCACACATACCATCCCTTTGAAGCCAGACTCCAAGCCTTTTAGGCAAAGACAACGAGTTGTTAACCCGCTATTGGAGCCTTTGATCGAAAAGGAGGTTAAAATATTATTGGAAGCGAAAATCATTTTTCCCGTTAGGCACTCAACCCGGGTGGCTAACCTCGCTCCAGATGAGAAAAAGAGTGGAGAGATTAGGTCGTGCATAGATTTTCGAAATCTTAATAAAGCCTCTCAAAAAGATAATTATCCACTGCCATCAATCGATGAAATTCTACAAATGGTAAATGGATCTGAAATGATGTCCTTTCTCGATGGGTATTCTGGGTACAACCAGATTCTTATACATCCAGATGACAGGATGAAAACAGCCTTCACTACCAAGTGGGGGACATTTGCATATAAGAGAATGTCGTTCGGACTGTTAAATGTTGGTGCAACTTTTCAACGCGCCATGGATTATGCATTCAAAGGGCTCATAGGCAAATGCATCATCGTGTATGTGGATGATATCCTAGTTTTCTCGAAGAAGAGAGAGGACCATGTCAAAGATTTAAAGAAAGTGCTTCAAAGATGCAGAGAACATGGAATTTCCTTAAATCCCAAAAAGTGCATTTTCGGAGTAACAGAAGGAAAATTGTTGGGTCACATTATTTCAAAAGAGGGCATATCCATCGACCCAAAAAGGATACAAGCTATCCAAAACCTACCTCTCCCGAGTAGTAAAAATAATTGAGATCTTTCTTTGGGCAAAGTTAATTTTGTGAGGAAGTTTATCTCTAGCTTTGCCGAGATAGCCAAACCTCTCGAACAAGATGCTCAAGAAAGATGTGGATGTAAAATGGAACGAGGAAAGTAGAGTGGCCTTCCGTAACATCAAAGATGCCATTTCCAGAGCCCCCGTCCTTATAAGTCCAGTACTACTCCAAGCCTTTCTATATTTATGCTTTTGCATCATAACACTCCTTTGCGAGTGTCTTAACCCAAAAAGGCGAGGATAGTGCCGAAAAACCCATAGCATTTTTAAGTGCCCCCCTGAAAGATGCTCAATTAAGGTATTCAATCCTTGATAAGCAAATGTACGCACTTTTTAAAACGGTGAAAAAATTTAGGCACTACATTGTACACAGCAGAGTTATTGCCATCGTGCCCGACTCTGCTATCAAGACCATGTTTTTACAAAATGAACTAGGTGAGAAAAGAGGGAAATGGATTTCCACCATCCAAGAATTTGATCTCGAAATCCAACCTATGAAACTAGTTCGAGGACAGGGACTGCGAAGGCGATCGCAAAAAATAATCCACAAATAACAGTGCCAATGCTCGAATACGGAATACATTGCTAAGGATGACTCGTATGTTGATATTGTGCAATTTTTATTGACCGGTAAGTGTCCTTCTAATCTGAATTCAACATAGAGAAGAGCTTTAAGGCTTAAGTCTCATCAATTATCCGATGAAATCTGGTGTGCTTTACAGAAGAATCATGAAGGTATCTACCTGAGATGCTTGAACAAAGAAGAAGCCGCCAGGGTGTTGTAGGAATTTCACAGGAAACATGGAATTGGTCACAGTGCGGCCAACGCTACAACACATCAAATCCTGAGAGCAGGATACTACTGGCCCCATATTTTCAAAGATGCACATGCCCATGTACGATCTTGTCATATCTGTCAAGTGGCTGCCAATAGAGAGAGAAATGCAGCCATGCCCCTACAACCTGTAGTTGAAATGAGACCATTTGCATAGTGGGGACTGGATTTCATCGGGGTTATTAACCCAAATTCTTTTGATTCTCATAAATTCATATTGACAGCTACAGACTACTGTACAAGGTGGACAGAAGTGATTCCTACTAAACATGCCACCACAGACGTTGTAATTAAATTCCTTGAGGACCATATTATAACAATATTTGGAATGCCCAATTCTATTGTCGATGACAATGGTAAAGCATTTATTTCTACGCAATTTGCAGATTGGGCATATGATAACAAAGTGAGCTTAAAATTTGCATCCAATTATTATCCTCAAGGAAATGGGTTGGCCGAATCTTCAAATAAGAATTTGTTGAATACCATCAAGAAATTGCTAGAAAAGAACCCTTGGGACTGGCACAACCAATTGAAGTTTGCCCTTTGGGCAGATAGGACCAGAGTGAAAGAATCTATAGGGAATACTCCCTATCATTTGGTCTATGGGCAAGACCCGATATTTCCTGCAAATTTGAAGTTGCAGACCTTACATTTCATACAAGAGTACTTGGGGACAGATGATCAAGTTGAAGCCAGGTCAAGTCATTTGCTGCACCTTGATGAAAAGAGAGAAGAGGCCATGAATCACATGAATAAACACCAAGAAGTTATCAAAATATGGTTTGACAGAAGGGCCAAAGTTAAATCATTCAGAATTTCAGATTTGGTATTACTATGGGACAAAAGACATGAGGAAAAAGGGAATCATCAAAAGTTTGATTGTCTTTGGTTAGGCCCATATCAGATTTCAGAGATTCTTGGGAAGAATACCTTCAGGCTAAAAACTTTAGAAGGGAGAGATTTCATGCTACCGGTTAATGGGCAGATTTTAAAGCATTATTTTAGCCCCTAGGTTGTGAGATTTTGATATTATTCTTTCGGTTTTGGTGGGGATTTGCAGTTTTTGTTTTATTGTTTAGGATTGTTAGTCTAGCTAGGATTTTGGTGGTGGTTTTGATTTCAATTGGCATGTTTTGTTAATTTAAAAAAAATAAAAAATAAATAAATAATAATAATAATAATAATAATAATATAAAAAGATAAAAAAATTGAGATGTCAACTTATGCTTAAGGTTAGGAGATTATGAAATATTGGAATTGTCCTGTAAAAGCTCCACAAGTAACACAAACATCTTAAGTTATATTGTTTGATTTTGTGATGCATGAAAGAGTCAGTTTTGCATGACAAATCATTTCATTTGCAATTCAAGAGATAATGCATTCATGTTCCATCTCACCTTACATACATTTCATCTTAGTTGCATATGCATCTTAGGTACAAATCATTAAAGTATGTCAAATCCTCTTAGGGTTGTGTTATAACATAAATGTAAGAAAAATCCTAAGGTTGGAAACTGAGTCTTGAGATATCTAGAACCAAGCACGTCTCATACATTAAAAAGGATCTTGAGCAAAATGGTCAAAACCTAACTTGGAAGAAAAGGTTGGGCGAAAGAGGTTTTTCATGTCTATCCTATTATGCAACATGATCCTTAAAACAAGTGGTTTTGACCATTTCCATAGAGCTTAAAGCCTAAAATCGTAGTAGTAAGGATAGGGTTAAATCCTCATCGAACTTAGGTTGAGGATCCAATTCCCCAAAGCTTTGATTTGACCTACATGGAGTAGTAAGGATAGGGCATAAATTCTCATCTCGCTTAGGTTGAGAATATGATTCCCCAAAGCTCTTATGTCTCATTTCATAGTAAATCTTGGATTGTAAGGATCGTACTACTTGTCCTCTGCAAAGGATGGGTAGTCATCCCCAAGGTCTAAGCAACAAAATTAATATTTTTCATCTAAAGTTTGGATTGTAAGGATCGTACTACATGTCCCTAGCCAGGATGGGTAGTCATCCCCAAGGTCCAAGAAGTAAAAAAATAAATTTTTCCCATCTCATATTTATATTGGATTGTAAGGATTGTACTACTTGTCCTCTGCAAAGGATGGGTAGTCATCCCCAAGGTCCAAAGAAATGAGGATAAGTTTTGGATTGTGGGGTTAGATATGCCCATGCATGGCATCATGTCTTGCCTCAAAAACAAGACCACTGATTGTCTAGAGGGTTAGACTAGCATGACCATTTCTTCCATAATTGGTTTAATTATTTTGCTTAAAGTGAGGTAATGAACTCTAAATCAGAATAGTAAGGATAGGGTTAAACTCTCATCTCGGTTGGTTGGGAGTCTGATTCCCCAAAGTTCTGATTTCACATTCACTTGCACATGGGTTCCAGATAGTAGGGACTCATAACCAACTTTGGGATACAATAAGGTAATGAATTAGTGGATCCTAAGAGGGTTTGGCAATCTTGAATGCTTGTACATAATAATAGAAGAATGACTATGCCTTTTACGAAAGCAAAATCTCTTAGCATATTCATTAGGGTACACAAATCATTCACCATCTCACATATGCATTCATGCAAAACTGATAATGGAGTGTGGATCAATTTCAAACGATAGGAAAAGAAATCCATTGCACACACTGAGCTAATACTTGATGATTCTAATGATTCATGTACTTTTGATCTTTGGGCATTTGTTTATATTGCTTATGTGCTAACACATGTTTTCGAGTTTGTGATATGTTTCAAGTTGGGTTCTTACTAAAAATGCTCAAGAGCATTTGACAGCAGAGTCGCCATTTGTTGTGGCTGATCCACAACACACCCCAAAATTGGGGGCCCACCTTTTTGGCAGAGTTGCAGAGAAAATCTTAGTGACCCAGATGCTAAAAATGAAGAAAAGAGGCAAAAAATGCACAAGTGTTGAAAGTGTCGCGAAATCGCGACCTGTCGCGCCATCGCTGCCGAAAACAGAAAAACGTCGCGATATCGCGACATGTCGCTCCATCGCTGGCGAAAACAGGAAAACGTCGCAATATCGCGACATGTCGCTCCGTCGCTGCCAGAATGAAAAAGTGTCACGAAATCGCGACATGTTGCTCCGTCGCGACCCGAAAGAGGAGAGAGAAAGGCATGAAATGAGAAATCGTCACGATATCGCGACATGTCGCATTTTCGTGACTCCAAACAGCCAAAGGCGTACGGAAAAAAAGTGGTAGCGATTTCGCGACAAAAAGCGGCAAAGAGGTCCAAGGTAAAAAAATGTCGCGATATCGCAACAGAAACAAGCCCAGTTGTACAGAACAGAAAGGCATAGCGAAATCGTGACAGAAATCAGCAAAAGGCATGATGAAGAGAAAATGGTCGCGAAATCATGACAGGTTGCGGCGAGAAGGCCCGAAACAAAAAATGGTCACGAAATCGCGACAACATGCAGTGAAGGAGCAAGAAGCGAGAAGCGTAGCGATTTCGCTACAGGTTGCGGCCGAGAATGTACGAAAGCGAAAATGGTCACGAAATCACGACAGAAACGAGTGAAAGGGTCCGAAAGTGGAAGGCATCGCGAAATCGCGACAAGTTGCAGCAAGGTAGTCCGAAAGTGAAAATTGTCACGATTTCACGAGAAAGCAGCCAAAGGGTACGGAATAGGAAAGCATCGCGATTTCGCGACAGCATGCAGCGAAGGTGTACGGAGAAGAGGCGTCGCGATTTCACGACAAGTAACAGCGAGAGGGTACGAAACAAAAAAGTTTCACGATTTCGCGACAGGTGGTGAGGAGATGGCCCGAAGTAGAAAAACGTCGCAATATCGCGACATGTCTCATTTTTGCTGTGCAGGGGGAGAAGCGATGCTGTTGGTCGAAAACGTCGCGATATCGCGACATGTCTCATTTTCGCGGCTAGGAAGGTGAACGGGTTGCATGCTATTTTTGTCACAATTTTCACAGGAAGACGTTACAGAAGGTGCAGAAGGCATGAGACACATGGTGTACAGGTGTTGGAGCTATAGAGGCGTTACATGCAATGGCAGATTTCGAACGTTTCAGAATCGAACATGGAACAAAAGCATCAAAAAGGCAGGAATTTGAAAGGTCACATGCTGGAAGGTGAAACGAAGCGACACAGGGAGAACCGAAGAGACGTTTCAGTTAGTATAAAATCTGAAGCACGGATTGATACGAGGGTGGGAAATTGCTGCTTGCAGAGTTGTAGAGACAAGGGCTTCATGCCATTCTGGGCTTGCACTTGGGCAATTTCCTTCATTTGTTCTAGATTTGTAAAACCTGGAACATTTTGTAATTGTAATTGATATATCATTTTAATGCAGAAATATAGAGAGTTGGCATTTCATTGATGAGAAAGAAGGAGTCATTTTTGCATGCATGATTCAATGTGTTATCTTTCCCTTTCAGATTTCTAGGCTTATAGGTGAAGTTGAATGCAAGTGTTCTTGGTTGCTTCATGCGAATGCCTAAATCTGAAACTACAATAGAAACCCTAGAAACCTGCACCTGGCTTATCTGAATTGTGCAAATTTGCAGGTTCAGTAGGTTGGGTTGCATGCAAAAACCTCATTGTCTTCGGTTTTATCAATCAAGATGGTATTACTCTGGACGTAGCTTAGTTGCATATTCATTTGCATTTATTTTTATTTTTAAACCCGTATTTATTTTCTGTATTTTAATTACAGTCATTTAAATAAATAATTGAAAACCCATCAAAGCTCAGAGTCCATTGCAAATCTAAATTAAAGTGAACTACAGTGCCCCTTGTTAACATCCACTTGCAACCCTAAGGTATTCCCTGCATTTACAGTGAGCAGCATCATTGGTGTTTTAGAATCAACATAAGAGGAACCTTGGAGAAATTACTTTCTTTGCAAGCAGAGGATTTTGGGACTCAGATCCTACCGGAGAGTGTGCTTTCACAATTGGGTGAAAACACCACTCAATAGGCTCTAAATAAAATGCATATTTAAAAGGCTATCAAATTCATTTTGGGGTGTGGAAATTTGAATCTCCTTCATGAGAAAATCGAGCAATAGGTAGAAGAGGAGAAGAAGAGCACGTTTGGCAGCAGTGAGCGAAAAAGAAAATTTATAATATTTATGTTGTGACTTTAGTCTCATCTGGGTGGCTAGCCCAGCCGGTTGTCGAGCTTGCGCTAAGGCACTGTGTAGCAGGAGTAGCAGGGTCGAATCCCCATGGCACCATTTTTATTTTAGTTGATAGAACCAAGAAGGGTTTAAATAGTTCATGTTGCACCTTTTTATTCCATTCGTTGAGGTAGATTGTTTGGTCGCCTAGCCTATGCTAGGGCACTGTGTTGGCAGAATTTGGGAGATCGAATCTGTTTCACGCATGTTTGGTGTTTTTTGCTATGTGAGGTAAGGGCAAAACTTTTATTTGATTTAATTGAGTGGGAGATATAAGGTATGTCTTGATTATATTTTGCATACTTTGAGTGGGAGATATAAGGTGTGTAATGATTATTTTAAAATGAATTTGTGCATGCTATAAAAGGGAGTTATAAGGTATGAGGTTTTTATTTTAAAAGTTGTATTTTGCATGTTATAAAAGGAGATATAAAGGGTTTTTGTTGCTAATAAATATTTATATTATGAGTTTCAAAAGGGAGATATAAGGAGTGATTTTTAAGTTTTATTGTGTATGTTTTTGATAAGGGTTTTTAAAAGTGGTTGATTTGATATTTAATCAAGAAAATAAAAAGAGAATTGCTAACTTGATTTTTAAGGCACAAACAAAATAAAAATCATTTTTTTAAGACTGGTTTGGAAAGCTCATGTAAAAATATCATCATCATCATTGAGGCAGATTTAGAGGTATGGTGATTTAATTCCTTTATCAAAATGGCTTAATCAATTTGAGAAAAATATTTTGTCATATAGTGGGAGGTATAAGGAATTATTGGATGTGCATTGTTTTTGCTTGAAATTGGAAATAAATGTGCAAGGATTATAGATCAGATTTTAAAGCAAATTTGTGCATTACCTTTGATTGAAATTGTGAGTAAATGTGCAAGGGTTATAGATCATATTTGAGAACAAATTTGTACATTATTCATGATTGATTTTAGGAGTATGAAAAGGACAGATGTTTGCACTGTGATTGGTTTTTAAGGAAAGGTGCAAATCAACAATTACCAAGTCAATTATCAAGTGCTAGACTAAAACTACCTTTTGATGTAATAAATGTGAGACATGTGAAAGTGATATAATTAATGAATGTGAAGAACATATTGGGTATTTTTTAGTGCATATCATTCTCTATATGTTCATGAAGATAAAAGAATTATGGGTAGAATATGTCTGAATTGCTTTAGTTGAGGAAAGTACATTGAATAATAGGTGAAGAACTTGATGACATCATTATGCAAGATTTGGGAATAGATGAGCATTGTTTTGTATGCAATATTTGGGAATAGATGAGCATTGTATGCATGTAAGATTTGGAGCAGATTTGAGCAGGTTTTGGAGCAGATTTGAGCAGGTTTTGGAGTATATTTGAGTAGGTTTTATAAGCAAGTTTTGGAGCAGATTTGAGCAGGTTTTGGAGCATATTTGAACAGGTTTTATGAGCACTTTTTGGAGCATATTTGAGCAGGTTTTGGAGCATATTTGAGAAGGTTATCTAAGTAGGTTTTGGAGCATATTTGAGCAGGTCTTGTAAGAAAAGTTTGGACCAAACTTGAGAGCAAAATGGAATTGGTGTCTTCTGTGGAGTGTTGTCCACAAAACCAGATCAGATGGGATTGGTATCTCCTATGGAGTGGTGTCCACAAAACCAAATCATAGAGGATTTGTGTCTCCTATGGAGTGGTGTCCATAAAACTAGAGTAGAGGGGATTGGTGTCTCCTGTGGAGTGGTGTCCACAAAACCATAGTAGAGGGGATTGGTATCTCTTGTGGAGTTGTATCCACAAAACCAAATCATAGGGAGTTGGTGTCTCCTATGGATTGGTGTCCACAAAACCATAACAGAGGGGATTGGTGTCTCCTATGGAGTGGTGTCCACAAAACCAGAGCAAATGGGATTGGTGTCTCCTGTGGAGTGGTGTCTACAAAACTAGAGCAAAGGGGATTGGTGTCTCCTATGGAGTGGTGTCCACAAAACCAAAGTAGATGGGATTGGTGTCTCCTGTGGATTGGTGTCTCCTATGTATTGGTGTCCATGAACTTGAGAGGGGATAGGTGCTTCATGTGGGTAGGTTCCCATGAACTTGTGAGAGGGGATAGGTGTCTCTTGTGGATTGGTGTCCATGAACATTGTAATAGGGGATTGGTATCTCTTGTGGATTGGAACCCATGAAATTTATTGATAAATTTATAAGCAATATTTCTCTGTAGATGTAGCCCATATTGGGTGAACCACGTTAAATCTGTGTCTCTTATGTATGTTGTGATTTGTGTATTGTTTCATTATTACAATTGATGATATTTGAAGTTATTGCTTTGGAAAGAAAAGTAAAATTTTTATCTTATACTGTTCACCCCCCTCTAAGTATAAGCTTATGTTCTTCACGTGCCCCCTCCATTTCATTAATAAAGTTGAAACATCATTAATATATATCACTCTTTTCAAAATTACAACATAATCCACATGGAAATCAATACACAACCTATCATAATCTTTCCAATAATAAAATTCTCATAATCAAGGAAACAAATAGAACATAGTCTATCATGTTCCTGGAGTACAATCCACATGGAAGTCAACACACAAATTATCGTAACCTTTCCAATAAGAAAATTCTCATACTCAACGAAGCAAATAAAACATACTCTATCACATTCCTAGAAAAAATTAGTTTTGTTCGTTAAAGATATTTTTTTAAATCCATAGAAGACTCTTACCCTCTTTACGAGAAATGGCTCCATGTTTTGCCAATAGAGTAGAGCGATGGCTTCCAAATAAGGAACCCATATTACCTTTGCACTACAACCAACAAATCCCTTGACCAAACATCAAATTTATTTAGAATATTTTACACCCACAAGCATCCGATAAATAAAATGTTTCACAATTGTATGTTGTAAAGGAAACCTTCATAAATCCACTACGTATTTTCCACGTAAGCTTTCCTTTAATTTCTTATGGTATGTACACCCATTAAAGATGTAGGGAATCAATAACAAACCATAAACTCCTACAAATTTAATATCAATACTCGTCTAATATTAAATTCTCTTCAACAAGGAGTATTTCAAATAGTTAAAGCATTGTAAAACTTTCAACTTCTTGAGACATCAAACTTACCAAAGGCACACCTTATTGCATACCAAATAATCAAGTCTTGATTGTTGAAGTACACCTTTACCACTCTAATACATCAAAAGGTATTATATTAAACATTCTTGGATGAAGCTATAGCTTTGATATGGGTTGTATAATTTCGATAACCATTTATTCCCCAAGTAGACATTTAAATAATTTTCCACAAATTCCAACATGTTACTAGCATTATCTACAACCCTTGGTCAGGTTTTGGTAAAGTATATAATTATTAATAATACCAATTGAAGTCTTGCTTAACTAAACCTTTTGTTTCCAACAATAGAACAATTTTCACCCTTTATATTCATTTCTAAGAATAAGGTATGGTAAAATATAATAAGTAGGATACTGGAAGAGTATAACATTAACATATTTTTCTACCCATAGTATAAACAGGTTCCAATATAATTAAAACATTGCCACAGTCCCTGGATGGTTTGAGACATCCAAATAAGAAATACTCAAATATATTACGTAATTATAATGGGTTCTAATTACCCCTTGAGTCCCACAAACCAACAAAAGAATTGTAAGGTTCTACTCTTTCCAGACCATTTCATATTTTTTAGTGTTTCAAGCTCTTGAAGTTGGACACATATCATAGTAAAGGAAATCACATTAAAGCATTTCACATTTGAGACAACATATATCCAATACAACCAAAGCTCCAAACACTCAGCAAGCTTATGAAGTAAAGTCTTAATTGCTTTTATTTTTATAATTTCTTACAAATAAAAGTTGTGAATCCAACTACGATACTCAGTCAATATTAAGGCATCAATTTAAGCTGGAAAGGAACGTTATAGATTTTTTCTTTTTATCCTTTGAGTTTACTTGGAAACGTAGTTAGCTCCCAACATGATATTTCCATTTAGTTCCCATTTTCCTTCCTCGTTCTCTTCATGGTCCTCCTTTTATTTCAGGCCTATCTTGAATGAAGTACTACCTTCCCCATTCTTTGTTCACCTCAGTCAAAATGGTATTGTGAGAGATGTGTTACCCACACCCAGTCATCATGCATGTTCCTTCTTTGAATAATGATGGAGTAGTTCCAGTCCTCCATAAATAGTAATAATGCTTAATCACTTTCATATGTAGGTTCTAATCAAATTCACAATAAGAGACTTTGCCCGTATTTATATTTCTTTGATTATAAAACTAGCATCAAATTTACCATGGGTCCAAAATGATATTTCAATAAACCAAGCATAAATTCAATAAATCCTTACATAATTATAGTTTTATTTTAATCAAAGAAATATTTGTTTTCCATGGTAAGCAAAGAAGGCAAGAATTATAAATAAATGAGAATCCTTAATAATTGTTGGATTCAAGTAGCATAATGATCCTTTTCACTATTAAGCTAAAACAAAAATCCAACCAAAAGCAAATCCTTCATATATTTTTTAAGATATTAAAACTAAAACTAACCATGATATGCAACTAATTGAAAGAGCAATCATCCAGGTTGCTTTGGAGTTGTTCGATGAACAAATTAACACATCTTATCCCTTTCCTATGGCATCTCATTATCGATGGATAATTCTTTCTTCCATCCATGAGAAAGCTTATTCTTGTAAAAGTGCAAAATCAATTAGAAGCGTCATATTCCTTCTATATATTTATATTTGCATATCTAAACATGAAATAATCAATCATTCTACTGACAAGATACATCGGGTTTTCCATAAAAAATATGTCTTGCATAATCTACTCAATAAATAGTCAGTCATTCCCTCAACAAGATAACATAGTCAACCATGAATCTGTCCAAATAAAATCCTGCCAAGGGAGGGTCATGACACCTAGCATAACGCCTTTCTTGCTCTTTCAAATCCTCTTTGAGTAAATCCTCTTACCCTAGTTGATACAATATTTCTATCATAATAACTTTAGAGGGTGTTCTTTTCATTTTATATACAATGTTAATTTTGAATCCCATAGAGGAACTCTCACTTTGTGCTATGTAATTTTGATATTTTCTTATAGCTATCATATATCATTTTCTTGGGAGAGAAGTGTATTTCAACCATTGTTTGACCTCTTTTGAAGCTGAACTATTTCTTTGTTACTTTATCTTTTAATAGGTTTATCTATTCCTCATCTATTCCCTTTATCTAATTCATGGTATTTTCCCTTATCTATTTACCTATACTTATTGGTTTGTGCCTAATCAATTTCTTTTTTATGTGTATTTGTGGCCTCCTTTTGTATGCTCTTCTTCTCCTTTTATTTCTCTTGTTCTACCACTATAGTCCCTTTACTTTCTTAATGCAAATGTGACCTTCATCTCCTAAGAACCATTGTACCTTTTTTAGCTTCAATTTGTTTCTTAGTTGGTTGCTCTTTAGAAGCTTTTATCTTACCTTTGGTCTCAAACCCTTGTTGATTAGCACTTATGGAATATCCTTCAAGGGATATTGTCTCTTCATCTATTTATAAAGCACTAAGTTTAGGTAGGAAGGTGTTTTTTGAGTTTAGTAAGGTAGGTATTGACTATTAACTTTGGGCTTGTTGATGAATGGGTTAATTAGATATGAAGGCCAATTGTCCCAATATGGAAACCTATTAAGCTTGGTATTGTTGGTTATACTAGATAGTCTAAGAATGAGTGATGGTTCCAACACATTATATGGGATAAATCCTATCAATATCTAGAAGATACCATGTTAGCTCTACCTCTAAATTAGCATTAACCATCTGGTTATAATTTTGACCTAATCCTTGGTTAGCACCTTGTGGAGGTATTTGATATTTTGTGAGATATGAAGTCTTCCAAGGTTGCATATTCTATGGTTGTTACCATTTTTACCTTATAGTATTATTATAGTTTATCAATATTTTGATCACTTTTGCCATCTCACTCATTACAAAGTTATTATTTGACTCATTGTTTGAGTTGGATTGAGCAAGGAGGACTAGAAGTTATGATTGAAAAGCTATAGTGGATCATGTGTTCTATCTAGGATGAGTAATTATATATGGCAACAAAGAAGGATTGGTGGTGATATTTGGTTAAGGACTAGAAGTGGAAAAATAGTAGATATAGAACTAGGTAAAAACATACTCTAGGTATTATGGGCTATACAAGCCATTGGTGGAACAGGGGTAGTTTTTCCATCCCAATAAGGAAATCTTCCCTAGTCATCTCTTCAAAAGTTCTAACTAGTGTATGACGGTTAGCATTACATACTGTTAAATATAGGTTAGACTATAAACCCTTGATGTAGAATGTTAATGTTTGTTATTCATTTGTCCTAATATTTCATAGGATTAAAGTCAAGATTCTCAAGAATCTAGTATTGAAATAGTATGTCTTCTTGAGGATGGCTTTAAATATTTTTTAAATGAAATAGAATAGAATAACCATTTTTCATGCTACCAAATCTATGCATAAATAATTCTAAAATTAATACCCAACTTGTAACTAAATCATTTAGTAATCCTCTATACCATAAATAAACCTTATCATGAAGATATTATATTAGCAAATGTACCATTTTGGATGTGGTGCATTGATTTGAGTGTTGACAATTCATTGAGGTGATCCAATGTCATCTTGTTCATATTTCCATTAAAGGTATGCAATGATTTCATAGTTACTATGGAAATGCAACAATAAGCCACTAAATTTAGTGGTCCTTAGAAGGTCTAATTAGGAAGTTGATTATATAGCCTAGGAGGAACTTTGGGGTTATTTTGTTAAGGGGAAGGTTGACCATATTACTAATGTAGAGGCAGATAGGGATACATCACATAACCTTGAGGTGGATATGGAGGGTATGGAGAATATGGTGATGGAGAATAATAAGGTGTAGGATACTAAGGTGGAGGATTTCATAAACCCACTATTGATTTAGAGGTAGATGCATATTTTGTTGTGGTGGAGGGTAATACAAACCTAGCTATTGAGGTGGATCTTGCACATTCTTATCCCTTTCCTATGGAAACTCATTCTCTATGGCTAATTTTTTCTTCCACCCATGAGAAATATTATTCTTGCAAAAGTGCAAATATATTAGCAGCATCATATTCCTTCTATATATTTATATTTACATAGCTAAACATGAAATAATAAATCATTCTACTGACAAGATACATCATATTTTCCATAAAAAAATATGTCTTGCATAAGCTATTCAAGAAATAGTTAGTCATTCCATCAACAAGATAACATAGTCAACCATGAATCTATCCAAATAAAAGCCTACCAAGGGAGGGTCATGACACCTAGCATAACTCCTTTCTTTCTCTTTCAACACCTCTTGGAGTAAATCTTCTTGCCCTAGTTGATACAATTTTTCTATCATAATAACTTTAGAGGGTGTTCTTTTCATTTTCTATACAATATTAATTTTGAATCCCATAGAGTAACTCTCACTTTGTGCTATGTAATTTTGATATTTCCTTATAGCTATCATATATTCTTTGCTTGGGAAAGAAGTGTATTTAAATCATTGTTTGGCATCTTTTGAAGTTGACCTATTTCTTTGTTACTCTATCTTTTAATAGGTTTATCTATTTCTCATCTATTTTCTTTATCTAATTCATGGTATTTTCCCTTATCTATTTACCTATCCTTGTTGGTTTGTGCCTCATCAATTTCTTTTTGAGGTGTATTTGTGGCCTCCTTTTCTAAGCTCTTCTTCTCCTTTTATTTCTCTTGTTCTACCACTATAGTCCCTTTACTTTCTTAATGCAAATGTGGCCTCCATCTCCTAAGAACCATTGTACCTTTTATAGCTTCACTTTGTTTCTTATTTGGTTGCTCTTTAGAAGCTTTTATCTACCTCTAGTCTCAAACCCTTTTTGATTAGCGCATATGGCATCTCCTTCAAGGGATATTGTCTCTTCATCTATTTCTATAGCACTAAGTTTAGGTATGAAGGTGTTGTTGGGGTTTAGTAAGGTAGTTATTGACTATTAAGTTTGGTCTTGTTGATGCATGGGCTGATTAGTTATGAAGGCCAATTGTCCCAAGATAGAAACCTGTTGATATTGGTATTGTTAGTTATACTAGATAGTCTAAGAATGAGTGATGGCTCCAACACATTATATAGGATAAATCCTATCAATATATAGAAGATACCATGTTAGCTCTACTTATAAATTAGCATTAACCATCTGGTTATGATTTCGACCTAATCCTTGTTTAGCACCTAATGAAGGTATTTGATCTTTTGTGAGATATGAAGTCTTCAATGGTTGCCAATTCTATGTTTGTTACCATTGTTACCTTATAGTTTTATTACGGTTTATCAAGGTTTTGATCACTTTTTCCATCTCACTCATTACAAAATTATTATTTGACTCATTGTTTGAGTTGGATTTAAGGAGGGCTAGAAGTTATGGTTGAAATACTATAGTGGATCATGTGTTCTATCTAGTATGAGTAATGATATATGGCAA
The DNA here is from genome assembly GCA_028583015.1 of Wollemia nobilis. Classification (NCBI taxonomy): domain Eukaryota; kingdom Viridiplantae; phylum Streptophyta; class Pinopsida; order Araucariales; family Araucariaceae; genus Wollemia; species Wollemia nobilis. The sequence goes on from JAQPPZ010016361.1 coordinate 4,720,958, forward strand.
CAAATAAGGATTTGTGATGACATTTGGTTGAGGACTAGAAGTGAAAAAATAGTGGATATAGAACTAGGTATAGACATATTCTAGGTATTGTGGGATATACAAGCCATTGGTGGAACATGGGTAGTTTTTCCACCCCAATAAGGACATCTTCTTCCCTAGTCATCTCTTCAAAATTTCTAACTAATGTATGATGGTTAGAATTGTATACTATTAAAGCTAGATTAGACTATAAACCCTTGGTGTAGAATATTAATGTTTGTTATTCATTTGTCCTAATATTTCATAGGATTAAAATCAAGATTCTCAATAATCTAGTGTTGAAATAGTATATGTCTTCTTGAGGATGGCTTTAAATATTTTTAAATGACCTAAAATACAATAACCATTTTCTATGCTTCCAAATATATGCATAAACAATTCTACAATTAATGCCCAACTTGTAACTAAATCATTTAGTAATCCTCTATACCATAAAGAAACCTTATCATGAAGATATTAGATTATAAAATGTACCATTTTGGATGTGGTGCATTGATTTGAGTGTTTACAATTAACTGAGGTGATCCAATGTCATATTGTTTATATTCCCATCAAAGTTATGCAATGATTTTATAGTTACTATGGAAATGCAACGATAATCCACTAAATTTAGTGGTCCTTGGAAGGTCTAATTAGCAAGTTGATTATATAGCCTAGGAGGAACTTTGGGATTATTTTGTTAAGTGGAAGGTTGACCATATTACTAATGTAGAGGCAGATAGGGATACATCACATAACCATGAGGTGGGTATGGAGGGTATGGAGGATATGGTGATGGATAATAATAAGGTGTAGGATACTAAGGTGGATTATTTCATAAACCTACTATTGATTTAGAGGTAGAAGCATATTTTGTTGTGGAGTAGGGTAATAAAAACCTAGCTACGGAGGTGAACCTTGCATATTCTATCATATTAGGTTGGTTGGAGGTAGCGTTAGCCCCTAGGTGTGTCCTAGGAACACCTATAATCCCATTTTTCTAGCCAAACTTGATATTTTGAGAAATACTTTGGTTTAGGTTTAATTGTAAAGATCATTCATTAGGAGTCATAGATTGACTTGGAAAAATGTTAAACATTGTTAACAAACTGGATCTAGGTGTTTGTTGAAGAAGAATTTGTACGAGGAATATTATGTGCATTACATATCGACAATGGGTTACTAACATAGTATTGGTTTGTAAAGAGTTGGTTGTTTGTGAGATTATTCATAGCAATAGGTATCCCAAAAAAGGGGTTTGTATGTATTAATGTTGAAGTTGTATTAGACCATGTTTGATTTGCTAAAGTGGATGAATAACTCATTTATTGGCCTAAGTAACTAATTTTTGGGGGTGTGAAGACTTGAATAATAAGGTTAGCCATGGGAATTTTACTTGAACAATATTAAATAATAGAACCTCCTCGAACTCGTCTTCTAGATGCACCTACACAGTTTTTTGTTCTTATATTTTCCCTTCACATTTCTTTGATGGTATGTAATGATGTCCACTGATTGATGTTTTTTCTCTATTTTTGAGTCTTCAATCACGTATTCATAAGCTTGCATGTACAAAATTTCACAAATATAATTTTAGGGCCAAAATCTATAATTTTAAAAAATTTACCTATGGAGCAATTTGCTTCAAAAGTGGAATAATTTAATTTCTTTGCTTGTAAAATGGATTGATTCACTTTTAATTGCGAGCAATTTTTTCACAAATTGAAAATAGTAAGAAGAAATCCAATTCATCTCAAAACTAGAGTAAATCACCGTCCCATGAGGGAAGGAGGAAGGATCTTGTCTTTTTTAGCAAAAAAAATTTCAGATTTAGAGTGAATCTCTCATCAAATGTGACTTGGAAATATTTTACTATTTTTGGAGAAAATTGTCCATTGAATTGAGCAAATCACTTATTGATTTAGTATTTGGTAAAATATCTCAAACGTTGCTTTAAATGTTCTCTATCTATAATAGATGGACATACAAAGTGATATTCAATGTTTGATGATACTCAATGTTGTTTAGTTTATCGTTTTTACAAAAATTTCAAAATTTTAAAGTTTGTATTGGAGTCACCATTCATAAAGTGCCTACAAAAATTGAGTAAAAATAACAAAAATGATGAATTTTTAAATTCAATTTGAGATCGAGTAAAGCACTCTAGATTCATCTTATGGAAGTACAAGTTTTTGTAGCAAATCACTCACTAAATGGAATAAATCACATGCAAATATAAGTAAATCACTTATAATTTTGAGCAAATCACTTGCTTTATTGATGTAAAAACAATTTAGGTGCTTTGCTCAAAATGGAATGAATCACTCCATATTTTGAGCAAATCGCTTCCTATAACTAGACTTAGAAACATTCTCTCAATTTTCAACAAATTGCTTCATCAGTGATGAGTTTAAATTTAGCACAAAACTTAAGGAATTAAGTGTCACTTGAATAAAGTACATGTTTGAGTCCCACTAGACGTTCAAGAAACTATGTTAAACCAAGGAATTGTTCTAACTTCTAATTAATATTTGTACCCTAATTATAGTTTCAACAAAGTTGGAATAGATTTCCAATGGCTTCTCCCAACCTTTAGATTTAAACCATCTTCCTATAGTTCCTCATAAACTACTCCTATGCTAACCTACACTAACTTACATTAAAAATAAAATGCAAAAAAATAGAGCATGGAAATAAAATTACATGAAATTTTAAGGGTGTGAGTGATTCAAAGAAAATACAAGTTTAAACCACAGAGAGGAAAGTGTGTGATCAATCAACACATGAGAAGTCAAATAATATCAATTTCTACCCATTTATTGGAATATGGAATTGATAAGTAAATGACAATATGGGCTAAAAGGGTTATGCCACAATCATTGCACACTTAGAAAACTATAAGGGCAGTGTTTCTGATGGGATGCCTATGGAATTGTCAATTTCTTACAATATTATGAGGCTAAAGCACGATATGAATTTCATAGAGTGTAGCTCTAAATTCCCATGGATAAACTATGAATATAGGGGCCCTAGGCCCTTGTTTATAGTTATAATTTACCATTGAGTTACTTGGATGAGAAATAGTTACTCCTAGAAAAAGTAAATATTTGGTTGTATCTTTAGCAAAAAGATGCACCACCACATGATATACACCTATAGCTATACCTCTAGTAGGATTATAAGGCTTTCAAAATGACTTAGGTGCCACTATATGCTAAAATTTTTCTTTCTAAAATAATTTCATAAGGATATATACCTTCAAATTTACCTTTATGACCATGTGAGTAATTTGCTTCTATTGGTGAGTGAATTGCTCAATTGTGAATGCAAATTGCTTACTATTACAATTAGATCAATTTTTTTCTTAATTTAATCATTCCTTTGATATAATTAGCCCCTTTAGTTAGAAGATACCTCCCTAGAGCCAATCAACATCTTTTGCAAGTGAATCTATACCCGTGCTATACTTCAACAAAATTTGGAAGATTTTATAAGGCATCCTGTATTTGATTTTCCTTCTGCATATTCCTTAAAAATTTTCAATTTTAATTGTTTATTTTCTTTCTTTTGGTTTCTTTTTCACTAATTTCTATCCAAATTTTGGACATGGAGGTTATTTGGATGATTAAGTATTGATATATAAGGATATTTATCCTTATTATACCCATGTTATTTTGAATATGGATTTTTTCCTCTCTGATTTGCCCAACTATAATTATATTTTGAATCCCAATAATTTTCTTTTATCTAGGTTTTTTTTTGTTCCAAGGCACATGAGAAGTCTAATTTTCTTTCATTCTTGAAATAAAATTACATTTTTTTTCTTGTAAAAAAAAGTCCTTCAAGTTTTTCAAATCCTAAGGTAGTGCTGAGGTACTACAAGAATAGAACCCACAACCTCTCATTCGAGAGGTTTTGACAATGCTTATTATGACCATAATGTCATATATATTGGTTGGAAATGAAGAGTGACAAATGCCTTGATGACAACCATTCTAAGTTCCAAAAAAGGATCATCATCTCACTTGCAAAAGATGTTGATTATTCCATGATATGCAACCACTTGAAAGAGAAATTATCTAGGTTGCCCTGGAGTTTTTTTATGAATGAATTAACACATATTATCCCTTTCTTATGGTATCACATTCTTGGTGGCTAATTCTTTCTTCCACCCATGAGAAATCTTATTCCTGCAAAAGTGAAAATCTATTAGTAGCATCATATTCCTTCTATATATTTATATTTGCATAACTAACATGTAATAATCAATCATTCTACTGACAAGATACATCATATATTCCTTAAAATATATATATTGCATAAGTTATTCAAAAAAATAGTTAGTCATTCATCAACAAGATAACATAGTCAAGCATAAATTTGTCCAAAGAAAATCCTGCCAAGGGAGGGTCATGACATCCTACCCCCTTAGGCTTAACACAGTCCTATGTGTTTCAACAAGTTCAAACAATTAAACAATATTTACATTTCAATTTCAAACGGAAACAAAAATGTCTTTGCATATTTGCCACTTTCTCCCAAGTAGCATTTCTCTCAAAGTAGCAGATGATGATATAAATGGCCACATTCACTCTGCATAAGGGTGTCATTCTATCCATTGAACAACATAACCAAACTACCCTTCTTCTCTCCTACTCAGAAGAAGGTCATTTATTCGAGCTCTCCCTCATCTTAGCCCCTCTAATATGAGAAAAATTTGGAGAGCTATGCGATTCTTGCATGGCCTTTCTCCTCAAACTCCCAATTTTGGGTATAGTTACACGATCTTCAACTCACAAGAGTTCATACTTAGCGGTGAAATTTGTATTGTCTTTAGGATCTCTCCCATCTTGGCCCAACTTATCACTACAATACTCATCCTGAGATTGCATTTTCTTGACCTGGTCTATTTAGTTTATGTGACTACGAGCTCAAACTGCTATAAACCCTTCTCAATTCCTTGGGCTTGAACAAATTTATTCTATTTTCATCTTAGGATATGCTCCTAATATGGACCTTTGTACCTCCCAAAGCCTAACATCATCATGATTTGGTACACACTTTATCATCCTTTGAAAAGAGGATTCCATACTTCTATCAAGAATAGATCTCCCCATCTATTATTTCCACTAATAATTGTTCAAACCTATGAATGGAATTCCATTTCCATTCTTTCCCATTAAGTTTATCCATAATTTTAGATTGTTTTGAGAGGATCCCATACTCCTCTCGAGAATAGATTCCCTATCTATTCTCTTTCAGTTATTTCTCTATTCTAGGGTTGTACCAAGCATAAGAAGGGTAACCCGATTATTTGGGTTACAATTGAATTGTTCCTCAAGGAATAGACTTATTTTGGTTTATTTATTCCTTTCATTACTCAATTTGTTCTTGTAGAAAATCATACTACAATAGTGAGGCTTTCTACCTCTTAAAAAATTTCCCCAAAATGTTCTTTGGGTCTAGCTCGATACACCCTTACCATTTGGAAGATAAATACCCTCATTTTTTAGAGATTTTGTTTCAAAATATGATGTCTCGAGGCACCTGATCATTTTCAAATTATTTGGATTCTGAGCTTGGATTCTTTGCCTTGCTACTCAAGTTAGCAATGTTTTCAGATCTCATTTTCCATTTACCTTAGATCTTATTGTAAATAAGCTTCTTAAGTCACCTCAGATTGGAATGTGACCAATTCCTTGGTCTCAATCATGCTTCAATCCTACTTAGCTAATCCTAAACTTTGGGAAGATTCATCTTCTTATCTTTCTTACATTGGGTGCTAATCCCATTTTGTCCCCATAAGGAATTAAATAAAAGTGTAATAGTCCAATTTCGAATTTCCTAAGAGAAAGTGGTATTGCTTTCCTTTACCCAGTTAAAATTCATGAAGATATATCAAATAGGATCTTAGAGGTTCCACCACATTTCGAGTTCTCAGATGTTGTAGATATCCCTCAAGTGGACAAGAGTGATCACTCTCCCATAATCTTATTGGAAGTTAACCTTGTACATTGTCCATATAACTTAAAGGATTCTTTCACGTGGTCTTCCAATTTCCTAACACTCTTTGCGAATGTAGGAAAACTTGACCACGACGTAAGGATTGACCCCATATTATTCAATCAAGAAAATAGACATTAATTCCTTTACTAAGCTCAGTCCTTCAAGCTAGTACTTAGGTGTAAGAACCTCTCTTTTCCATGATGAGCTAACTTAAGTTATCCATCTCATCCCCATGATGAGCTAACTTAAGTCATTTATCTCACTTCAATGTTGTGCTAGCCTTAGCTATACGTCTTATCTCCACAATGAGTTAGCCTAAGCCATATGTCTCAACTTTTTCATCTTTATAAATGCTAGCTATATCTTCTTAAAAACTAACTTACATCACTATTGGTCCTCAACACCTTGTATCCCCACAAGGTGTCATCTTGGTTACAACCAGTATTACCTCCTAGAGATGATATAGATCATGCTTGCCCTGTTGTAAGGTGGCTCTCTCTTCATCTACCAAGGAGTTAAGTCTAGTTGCTTATAGTTAGTCCCCTATCCTTCTAAACTAACCTATCTCATTATCATTATTCTGATAATGGCTATAAGCTTATACATTATCAATCTTTTGATAACAATAATGGTCATACTTGCTCCATGCAATATGCCATGTTAAGGTAAAGCTATCTTCTCTATACTTTATATTATTAATTATCCTCTAGCTCATTCATGGAAGCATCTAGTCCCTCGCAACCTAGAGTTTCTTCACAAAAGCATCTTGTTAATCGTAATCCTAGTGCTCTAATATCAAATATCACAACCTAAAATTCCTACCTCAACTGTGTATGTTTTTTTATAGCATGGAGTCTACTCAAGACCTTAGTATCTCTAGCTTGAACAATCAGTCACCTTGTGGGTTCGCTACACTTCTATTGGATCCACCTCAATTTATACTCATCTCTACAACATACATATATCTATATATGTAAGTGTATTAGGTAAGATACAAGTTTAAGCTATCAATCTCATCCTTATATCAATGAGCTAGCTTAATCCCTTTAGTATATCAAAAGAACCACATCAATCTCTACACCATACATAAGCCCATCTATGTAGGTGCACTAAGTGTGACGAGAGCAGGCTATCAATCTCATCTTTATGATGAGCTAGTCTTTCCCAATAATCTCATTTTATGGTGTTCACTAAGAACACTAACTATCAAATTTCTATTTCCGTGCCATCAATTTTTTTTATATGAGCTTATTCCTAAGCAAAAAATCATCTATTCCTTATTTCTTCACTGTTATTATCAAAGCAACATGTATTAACATATGATTTCTTAAGTGATCCTCCATCACAAGTGCACATTACTCATATTTCAAAGAGTTAACAATAGATCCTACTAATAGGATATTGCACACAAAGAGTTAATGTTGAACAATTAATACATATCCATGAAAATATAAAACCAAAGAGATTTACCCATTTACTTATAAAGCATATAAATTTCATATCATTAGAAACATAGTGTGCAATAGAAGATAATTGGACATCACACATATTCTCATAAAACACATTTATTCTTGGAACCCTTGTGGGCAATAAAGCCAACCTCAAAAATATCCCTTCTCATTTTTATTAAATTCAAATTTTCTCTAATACAATTACATAGAAGGGAACCATAATTCCCTTTGGATACATCCATCAAGCAAGAGCTTAGAAATCCCATAATTCCCAAGTTTCCCTTACATAAATAGATCCTTTAATTTATGTTACAAAAGCCATGAGGGAACCCCACAATCCCCTCGAATGAAATTTGTGTTCGTACTCCAAATATATCTCCTCATTTTTCCAAACTCGAAAGACACCTCCTTCCTAAGAGTCTAAGTAAGTACATCAACTATCATATCGTACTCCTCAACTCATTAGAGAGGACCCCATGATCCTCCCCAATGAGTTCTTATGCAAGCATACTAGAAAAGAGAAGAACCTTCTTCGACTTAATCAAAAAGTCCCTAAGTCACTATTACATCTCATCATGGGCCATGCTATCAAACCATGTTCAACCACAATAATTTATATGCATTATCCACCAATGCTTTTTCTATTAAATCAAAAGAGATACAATATCCTCTAATGTATGTTACCAACTCATACAATATGCTATCCACTAACATAATCATCTCAACAAATGCATTACATTATCCACTATTGTGTATTTCAATCCATTCCATTAAAATGAGATATAACATCCACCACTATATATTTCAAATCCATCCTACTAAAATGAAACATAATATCCACTGTTATGTTTCAATTACATTCCATTAAAGAAAACATAGTATCCGCTACTAAATTCCGAATTATCTAAACAATTAATACATTATCCCCTAATGTTCATTTCCACCTCATGAAATATATTATCCATTAATATAAACCAACTCATCAATTTCACTAAGATACGTTATCCACTAAGGTATATCAAACTCATGAGATCCAATTAAGGCCTTTCATTTAACTAAGGTTTAATATTATTCAAAATAAGCTTCCATTAAATCAAATCTATAGACCAAACTTTAATAAATTTCTCCTCAAAAAATAGCCCGAATAGACATCTAATCATTCCCCTCAATCCATAACCTTTCACAAAATACGGAATAAATTCCAAAAATATGATATCCCCTTATTTTAATTGAGAGGGTTATCCATCTCATATAAAACCCTCCCTTTAATAAAATTCTCTTTTATCAAATCAAAGGGCATAAATAAATTAATATAATATAAGAATATTTTAAAAACTTATAAGGACCTTTTAACCAGTGGCCCAAGGCCTCCTTTATTTAAGAGTTCAACCCGTCCAAAAATCCTATCTTAAAATATCATAGGTCAAATCTCTATTTAAATAATTCAACATGTGCTAAATTATTTTTTGGAATTAAAAAACACAACAAATCCTGTTGAATTATACTTCACATGTCAAATTCCCTTTCCCATGATTCCTTCAAAGGTCGCCTTTCTTTTTATTTATTAATATTATATTGTTTTTTTTTCCCTGGTTATTTTAAAGGGCTAAATGAACTAAAATTAAAGTCTTACTTTTATTCTTTCAAGAAAGGTTGAAATAAACCAATCTTTTTTATTTCTCCCTTTATTAATTATCAGACCCTTTTTATAAATTATGAACACAACCCCCCTTTTTTCATAAAGCTAAAACATCCTTACTATATGTCACTCTTTTCAAAATTACAACACAATCCACATGGAAAGCAATACACAACCTATCCTAATATTTCCAATAAGCAAATTCTCATACTCAAAGAAACAAACAAAACATAGTCTATCATGTTCCTGGAGTACAATCCACTTGGATAGCTTATCATAATTTTTCCAATAAGCAAATTCTCATACTCAACAAAGCAAATAAAACATACTCTATCATGTTACTAAAAAATTTAGTTGCGTTCCTTACTTAAAGATATTCTTTTAAATCCATAGAAGACTCTTACCCTCTTTACAAGCAATGGCTGCATGTCTTGCCAATAGAGTAGAGCGGTGGCTTGCAAAGAACCCCATATTACCTTTGTACTACAACCAAAAAATTCTTTGACCAAATATCATATTCCTTTAGAAGGTTTTACATCCATAAGCATCCGATAAATTAAATGTTTTCACAATTCTATGTTGTAAAGGAAACCTTTAGAACTCCACTACATATTTTCCACCTGAGCTTTCCTTTTATTGCTTATGGTATGTACACCCATTGAAGACGTAGGCCGTCAATAATATTCCATAAACTCCTACAAACTTAATATCAATACTAGTCTAATATTAAAGTCTCTTCAACAAGGAGCATTTCAAATAGTCACAACATTGTAAAACGTTCAACTTCTTGAGAAATAAAATTTACCCAAGGCACACCTCGCATACCAAATAATCAAGTCTTGAATGTTGAAGTACACCTTTACCACTCTAATACATCAAAAGGTACTTTATTAAACATTCTTGGATGAAGTTATAGCTTCAATATGGGCTGTATAATTTTGACAACCGTTTATTCCCCAAGTAGACATTTAAATAATTTTCCATAAATTCCAACATGTTACTAGCGTTATCTACGAGCCCCCATCAGGTTTTGGTAAAGAATATAATTCTTAATAATACCAATTGAATTCTTGCTCAACTAAACCTTCTGTTTCCAACAATAGAACGATTTGCACCCTCTATATTTGTTTCTAAGCATAAGGTATGAGAAAATATCATAAGTAGGATACTAGAAGAGTATGACATTAACAGATTTTTCCACCCATATTCTAAACAAGTTATGGTGTAATTAAAACTCCGTCATAATACCTAGATGGTTTGAGACACCCAAAGGAGAAAGACTCAAATATATTACATAATTATAACAAATTCTAATTACCTCTTGAGTCCCACAAACCAACAAAAGTATTGTAAGGTTCTACTCTTCCCAGACCATGTCATATTTTTTAGTACGCCAAACTCCTTAAGTTGGACACATATCATAGTAAACTAAATCACACTAAAGCATTTCACATTCGAGACAACATATACCTAATACAACCAAAACTCCAAACACTTAGCAAGCTTATGGAGTAAAGTCATAATTATTTTTCTTTTTATAATTTCTTACAAAAAAAATTTGTGAATCCACTTGTGATACTCAGTCAATATTAAGGAATCAATTTAAGCTAGAAAGGAACGTTATAAAAATTTTTGTTGAGCCTCCAAGTTTACCTAGAAACGTAGTTAGCTCCTAGTAGGATTTTCCTAGTCAATTCTCCTTTTTCTTCCCTGTTTTCTTCACGATCCTTTTTTTTGTGCCTCTCTTGAATGAGTTGGTGGATAGCATATTGTATGTGGTGCATTGATTTTGGATGTGGTGCATTGATTTAAGTGTTGACAATTCACTGAGGTGATCCCATGTCATCTTGTTCATATTCCCATCAAAGGTATGCAATGTTTTCATAGTTAATATGGAAATGCAACAATAAGCCACCAAATTTAGTGGTCCTTGGAAGGTCTAATTAGGAAGTTGATTATATAGCCTAGGAGCAACTTTGGGGTTATTTTGTTAAGGGGAAGGTTGACCATATTACTAATGTAGAGGCAGATAGGGATACATATCATGGATGGTATGGAGGATATGGTTATGGATAATAATAAGGTGGAGGATTTCATAAATCCACTATTGATTTAGAGGTAGGTGCATATTTTATTGTGGAGGAGGGTAATATAAACCTAGCTACGGAGGTGGACCTTGCATATTCTATCATATTTGGTTGGTTGGAGGCAGTGTTAGCCCCTAGGTGTGCCCTAGGAACACTTATAATCCCCTTTGTCTAGCCACGACTTGAGATTTTGAGCAAGGCTTTGGTTTAGGTTTAACCATAACGATCATTCATTAGGAGTCATAGATTGACTTGGAAATATTTAACAAACTGGATCTAGTTGTTTGTTGAAGAAGAATTTGTACGAGAAATATTATGTGCATTACATATCGACAATGGGTTACTAATATAGTATTGGTTTATAAAGAGTTGGTTGTATGTGAGATTATTCATAGCAATAGGTATCCCAAAAAAGGGTTTTGTATGTATTAAGGTTGAAGTTGTATTAGACCAAGTTTGATTTGCTAAAGTGGATGAATAACCCATTTATTGGCCTAAGTAACTAATTTGTGGGGGTGTGAAGACTTGAATAATAAGGTTAGCCATGGGGATTTTACCTTTTGATAAAACAATATTATGACATATTGTCTTGTATGGATTAATTTTTCTGGTTGATTTATTTAATATTTAGCATATTGTGGATACTTTAAATTTATGATAAGCAAAGGTTAATAACACATTGATCACATAATACATAATTCCATGCCAAGTAGTTTCTCCAATCATATTTGCAATACATTAACATTTTTTTATTCTAATTACTATATATATTCCATGAAAAATAAATAAATAACTAAACAAAACAAACACATAAAGCACATAAAGTGACCACTTAATGTTCCTTGGACATAAATGAGAAAGGAGGAGGAAAAAACATATATTAATTTTTAAAAAATCGTTATAAAGTCAAGCTTTCATATATAAAAGTATTGCTCTAATTCTAAGCACAATCTAGATTCCATTTATTTAGAGATGTTTCCAGCATAATTCCTTTTAACAAAATTTATGTCATGGAAGTACAACCACTTTTCATAACCAAATAGAATGAGATTTCCACATCAAACAATACAATTATATCCTTAGTATCTACATAAGATATTATAAAAAGTATTAGTTTATACACCTAATCAAACTTCTTCTTTTTTAAGTAGGGTTTTGAAAGGGTTCCCCTTTCCTTTTTACATCAACCTAGTCACATCAAGCTATACAACTTATTTGGTATCATCGTGATTCGAACGTTAGTGTTAGCTACATCACCCATATGTCTTAACCATTGAACCATGGTCCCATTGGTTACACCTAATTAGACTTATTTATACTAATTAATATTTGATATTTTGAGGAGGAACAATAATTTTTTCTCCTTAAAACACTAAAAGGAAATAAAGAAAATTTTCAATTTTTTCTCACAAGACTAATCTTACAACCAAACTTTACCAATGTTGTGTAGTCTACAAGTATTAAAATCATCCATAAATAACCTTTAGAATTAATTTTTAGTAATCCCATTTTCTTTTTCAATACAAGAATCCCTTATTCAATCAACATGATAATCAAGAATTCCATTTCTACTTTATTTGAAAGGAAATACTGCAATTCCTAGTTCCTTTATTTATAACATATAGAAGTTATAATACAAATGTTTCTAACATCACAAGCATCTAATTGCTAACATTACCTAAATTACTCTTCTTATTTTGTTAGATTGTCATAATGCATAGAGAAACTAAATTAGTATATATTAAGTTAAAACATTCATGTGAGAAAGCATGAAAGATTATTTATGCATAGACAATACAAATCCTTTTTATTTACTAATTATTAAAATCTTTATAGTATTTATCTCTATTTCATGATAATTTAAGATATATGATTCAATAGGCCATATTTTTGGTCATACCCTATACAAGGTAGAATTTGTAAGGATACCTAGTATTGATTGCCTTGAAGAGATACATTATGCAACAAGTTGTTAGATAATTTATAATATTCTCAAAATTAATTTATATGACAACATATTTAAATGACTAGAAAAATATAATCCCGACCTCGTCATTTTTAGTACATCATTGTCATCATCACTACTTTTATCATAGATCCTAGGTAAAGCGAACGTAATAGAAAAATATCTTATAATGTTTTTTCTATGTAATTAAATGATTTTCTTATCATTTAGAAGGGGAATGCAATGTGAAGCCTCCTCTTGTCATCAAATAAATTAAACTATTTTTTTTTTGTATTTTTCTTTTTCATTGATCATAGAAAATATAATTCCATGCCAAGTAGTTTCTCCTTTTATATTTGCAATACACTAACATTTCATTTTAGTATTATAATTAATATATATACTCCATGAAAAAGAAACAAATAATTAAATAAAATCGACACATGAAGCACATAAAGTAACTTCTTATAGTCATGTATGCCTAGGACATGGAATAAGGGGAAGGAGGAGGAAATAACATATATTGATTTGAGAAACTTATTATAAAGTCAAGCTTAAATTTTCAATAAAAGAGTAGATAGTAGTTTTAAATGGTCCCAATTTCCTACCAAAGGTAGTATTATTTGTCAATATTTAGACTAAAATAATCTCCACCTTTGGTTCTAGGAAACCCTGAGGGTCACTCAATATGTATTACATTTACATTGAAAAAAATCTCCACCGTTGGATCTAAAAATCCTAATCTCATAAGGAGCGTCACTCAAGATGCCTTTCTTTCTCATTGGCCCTCATTTATGAACATGATAAAATAAAGGGCCACTTAGGTAGAGGAGACATCCATGGGAGAAGTGGGGTTTATGGTTGATTATGAAGGATAGGAGGATGTTCGTAGAGATCTCTCTTGTCGTCATATCTATTCATATCAATAATATAAAGCAAGGAAAGGCTTAGCCAACACATAGAAAGGTAATTTACCTTTTAGTCATTTTCTTTGTTTTAAGTGATCTTTGTTTTTAGTTCTAGGATTTGAACTAACCATATTTTTTCTCACATGGATTAGCTTATATTTTTTTTATTTTTTATTTTTCTTATTTGCAGGTTTGATAGTTTGATATAAAGGCTTAATCTATACCTAGAAAATAGTTAGGGATCCAAATGGGTTTGGAAACCCCTTAGAATACATATCACCCCATTTAACAGTATACAAATTAATTGCTAGGCTATAGTTTTCTTTCCTTAAGAATGAAACTAGTAGATATACCATAATCTAGTTAGTCTAGGATTTTTAATATATATTTCTATACAATATAAATTCTCTTAAAGAATTTATCATCCCAGGGAATGATACACAAAGGATGGGACTTTGTTATGAACACAGAATGACAAAGGATGGGACTTTGTTATGAACACAAAATGACAAATCTGATAATGGATCAGTAAAAATATTTATATCCTTTCTTTTATTAGTTAATATGGATGGAACAAAAATCTTCATTGTTAGAATGGAAAATAATAGATTAATGTAGATATTAATACACAAAATAAAGACCGAATATATCCAATCATTAATAAAAGATATCTATGGATGAATAAGATGCCTATGCAATAATAAAATATTGAAGGTATCAAATGACATTACCTCAATCGATTATATTCCCCAATATTCAAGGAGATACGGGTTTCAATCTTGCCAAGTGATACATGCATAATTGTCAAATTGTTGCAATACCACTATGTGATCATGATATAATATGGATGGGGCCCTTTTCAATACCGAATAATATATATAAATATATATATATATATATATATATATATATATATATATATATATATACATTTTCATATCAATTAGCATTAGATTGACAAAATAATAACTTAGAAAATAGCTATTAAAAAGTACTTACAATAATCCTGACAGAAATACCGTAATGGCAAAAGTTAATGGGCTCTCTTAACGGAGACCCAAGTTCAATTCATGGGAAGGGTGGCCTTTGATATGCCCTCATTTTTCAACCTCGTCAAAAAAAGTATTTACAATAGAAAAATGACACCTCAATTTGATGCCTAAATAAAAATTTGTAAGTCTTGAATATGGGGTATAACAAGAGCCATATTTTTTAAAAAAGAGACCAATAAGATTTAGATCTTAGACCTCTCTTGATCCAAGCATGGGGTAATTTTGGGACATAACTTTGTGCTTGAGCAAGGTTATGCATAGTGGCAAATATTCACAATTTGGATGAATATTAGGATTTCCAAAATTTGAAATTGGCGAATATGAGGACCCTCGACGTCGGCCCATTCGCCTAAATTTTTTAGGACCAATTTTTTCTTAGGGTCAATTCACCACAATATATATCCAAACATAGGCATATTTGTACTCGTTGGAAAGCTATTTTCAAGCCTGATCTAATGGTGGTGTTTTTATGAAGTTATAAGATGATTTAATAGGTCAAAAGTGGCCTTAAATATGACCTTATATTTTAGGGCTTCAAATACCCCAAATTTTGGTATGAAGATGCTCGATTTGATTTGCTTAGGATTCTCCATGATTCACCTTGATTTTGATTAGGATTCGCCATTTTTTTACAAGTACATTTTGATTCCAACCCCTTATGCATAACCTTGTGCTTGAGACTCCATTTTGATCCGTTCAAAGTGTGATGGAAATGTTACAGGAAGAACCACAACTTTAGGGCATGGCTTCATGCCTTAAATTGCCTAGAAATTTTCATCCTATCCACACTATTGGGGGCATGACCTTGTGCTTAGGACTCCAATTTTCATCCTATCCACACTGTTGGGAGCATGACCTTGTGCTTAGGACTCCATTTTGATCCATTCAATGGAAAAAATGCTCCAAAGGACCTAAAAATTTAAAAAACAAAATATTTACTAAAATTAAATTTTCTATTTTTAGATGTGTTTCCAAAATGTATTTCTAGCCATGTTAATACATTAGTAGAAGATAAAACACAAAATGATGTCATATAAATGTAATTTTTATTATTATGCATTTTGTAACTCGTGGAAGGTCAACCACCACATATCCCGGTGATGTGACCCGGGTTCAATCCCCATGATGGATGTGTATAAGAAGTATTACTCAAAAAAAAAACCACCACATCCTCATATGTGTGACCTAACTCAAGGAAGACAAACCACCACCTTACCATACGTGTGACCTTTTATATTCAATATGGTGGATTTCCAACACACCAAATATTATATAAAGGGAGATGCATCACTCACTATAAAAAGCATGAGTAATGTATGTAATGTGATAGCCTCACATCTCTTCTTAAATATTACTTGCATTGTACTATGTTTTTTAACAATAAAATTATTATGTTATTTTGCTTACATATTTATATGTTTTGGTCTATTGTTTCTAAATTGCACTATTCCTTGGTCTTCCTTAACCTAAAATTGTGAGTTTTGGATCTATGGTATCACAGTAGTATATCTTTTGAGTGTATGTTCATAAACATGAGATCAAGATTTCAAAATTTTGGGTATCAAACATGAATTGCATCCCTTATCATTCCAAACAATCTCAAATGGGGACTAGAATGGACAACACTAAGTTGATACTTTCAAGGAGATGTTGAATGAAGCCCTCCTAAAACAAAGGGATGGGATGATGGATTAATTTGCTCAAATTCTTTAATAATTCCCTAGTGCAAATTATGCAACCATCTCTACACAACCTCTCAATGCCCCAGCACCATTCAATGTTCCCACACCTTTTAAGGTGTAGGTGAATTTTGATATTCCTACTTTTGAAGGAAAAATTAATGTTGATGCCCTAGAAAATTGGTTGGATTAGTTATCTTCATACTTCTTTGTAAATAAATTCACTAACAATGAGAAAATCACTTTTATACTTTTGAAAAATTTATTACCTATTTGAAATTGGAGTAAGCATATTGTAACAAGGTCAAGAAGGAGAATGGAGATGTAGAAGTAGCATTCACATGGGTTATTTTGTGGAGGTCGTCAAGGAAAAATATTATCTCATGGGAACCTATGAAGATCAATATATATGATGGTAGTGATTACATCAAGGTAAAGACCAATTTATTCAAGGTTATACCAATGCTTTTCATTCCATCAAAATCGATGTCCAAGCTATAGAAAGACATTGAACCCTCATGTATTGTAGTGGGTTATAAAGATATATCTAATAGGACACGGATCTCTTCAAATTCAAGACATTGAGAGAGGCATACAAAGTTGTCAAATTGGAGTAGAAGCACAAATAAAAATAAAAATAAAAATAGAGAAGGGACAAATAAAAAGAACTAGAACACTAAGTACCATCCATAATAGTAAAACTCAGACCCTGCAAGACCGACTCGAGGCTCAGACTCGAGACTCGGTAAAATACTCAGCAAAAACTTACAAAAAGAAAAAATGAAAAAAAATACAAATTTTCATTGAAAAAATAAGTTTTTCATGCATATTACTTATTAATATATTCTAACATACTTACTCAGCATTCACTATTATACAATTAACAAATTAACAAGAGGAAGGGACATATTCTAAGAGCAAGCTAATAATTTTGTTTTATAAAATTATAAATAAATAAATAATATAATGATAAAATAAAATTTAATATATAAAATTATAAAACATTATTAAAATTTTACAAAATATTAAATAATAATAAACTTTACTATATGTCTAGACTCTAAATTATAATGGCTGGGACATCAAATATAATAGTATTAAAAAGTTTAGAAATTTAAATATATAAAAAATATAAAATGTCTAAATTATATAATTAAATATTGTGTTTTTTTAATTTAGAGAAAACCCTCTTACAGAGCCGCCTTGGTCTGAGAAACCACGATCAAGGGGTTCTACACTGTCAAAATCACCTGGGAGTCGCGCCCAACCCTAACCGCACCAACATTATCAACTGGATTTTGGGTACCCAATGTGTGTTTGGTAGGGTGAAGATTTGAACCAGGGACCTCCCTTGGAGGATTGCCCTACCCTCTCCAACTCACCTAGGGTATAATTAAATATTAAGTTACAAATAAGATCAAATACATAATCAATAAAACAATATAAAATTTATAATAATTAAACATCAAATTAATTATATGTATATATATTTGGTTAGTGTGAGTAACCCTATGATCGACGTTCAGGGTTGGGCATCCCCATCCCACTATGACTTCTCATAAGGGTGAGAGCTAAACTTATCAATAGGGAATTTAACACACACCCACCCTCTCACACACTCGCCCATGCCGCAGTTTGAACCTTAGACCTCCCAAAGAAAAGTCTATGCAGTTTCACCTAAAATCAAATTACCCTTAATATTGAATAGCTATTAGTGTAAATGATTATAAAAAACATATAATCATTCCAGGCTCCTTCAAGTCTCCTTCACGAAGTAAACATTTAAGTAGGTAGGACAGAAGGTTATTCCCCTATGTAAAAATAGTAATAAAATCATTAATTTCTTTTTAAATAAAAAATTAAGATTTAAAAAATAATCTTAAAAACATCGACGTGCTTTGCCGTGTAATCAAATTACCCTCAAATAACTATTAGTATAAACAATTGTATAAAGAATAAAATCATTAAAAAGTTTATTTTTATAATAATTAAAAATAAATAAAAAATAATCTTAAAAATGTCGATGTGCTTTGACTTTTAATCAAATTGCCCTTAATATTGAATAGCTATATATAAAAATAATACGACAGTCCACACTTAAACCCAGAGTATTTAATTTTAGTTGAATATGTCATTTTGTTGTCTAGAGCATCAGACCTGATACTAATATAAAAACGAATATTGTGTCAAACAAAGCGCAGGTCTGAATCATTTACAAGGAAGAAGGTTATTTTCCTTCACCGTTTATAATCAGCCCCACCTCAGTTTTGTCTTTATATTTTCCATAGTTTTTTTTATTACATAAGGTTTTTCTTGGGTCAGTCGAGTCCTGGCATCAGGACTCGCGAGTCTTGAACTCGTACATGGCCCTAGACTCGGTTGGACTCGTTCGAGTCCTAGCAAAAATCGATTTCGAGTGGACTCGATGCGGTTGAGCTCACTTGGGTGCGGACTTGATTGAGTACTCGAAACTCGGGTTGAATCTGACTACAGAGGTACCATCCAAAGAAGGGAAAGAGCGATACTCCAAATGATCAAGAAAAGGGAGCCAAACCCAAAATTAGAATTGGAAACAAAAAAATACTCTCAAGAAAAGCCTATCCAATCAGGCCATAATTCTATCACCACCTCTCCTCTTATTAGACCAGGTAAACCATCCCCCTGTTTCCAAACATTTTTGTCTAAAATTAGCATCAAAAATTTGAAGTGAAGCCTTCAAAATACTCCAAGATTCCTTTTCAGAACCAGAAATACAACCTCCCTGACCACCTTCTATGTCCCCATCTCATTCAATCATATTAAAGTCACCTCCAACAATCCAACTCGCATCAGGAAAATTGTGTTGCATCCAATCCCACAAGATCATCCGCTCACCAGAGGTGTTAGAAGCATACAGAGAACAAATGCCAATCACCTGACCAACTACAGCAAACGTAGCCCAACATATTCTACCCTGAGGATCCTCCCCATGTTCCACCATCGAGGTAACTAGCCAAGGTTTAACAAGGACCACCCCACCTGACCCTCTATTATGCATAGAAGACCACCAAATCCCATTCCAACTTTTACTCAGACAACTATGGAGAGCAAAACCATCAGCCTTGACCTCCTGTAAACACACAACATCAACACTAATACTATGCAAAAAAATACTCACCAAACATCTTCTAGTGGGAATTGACATTCCACGAACTAAATTCAACTTTCATTGGGAAACAACATCATTTAAAGCCTCAAACCGATTGCTAAGCTGAGTAGACCTTCCTTTGGGAGACCTACTCCTATCTATAGCTAAACTTCTGCTTTTCTTCCTACCCTCAAGGACGTCCAAATCTTCACTTAGATTTCTACTGACCTTTGCTGACTTATTAATATGGTTTTTGTCCTTGGAAATAATAGTTCCTTCGTTGGATTTCCCCTAGGAAGAAAATGAGCTCTTTTTCAGCTTAGAAGGCCTATCTGACGAGTTTTTATCCTCTCTACATTTCTGAACAATCCTCTAATCCGAATCCCTCTTACTAACCACTAATTGTTTGTCCGAATCAGTCTCCATATCTTGTGGCTCCTCATTTTTATCCCTGCTTTTTTGATCATTCCCACTAATAATAGAGGTTCCTAAAACATTCTTGGCATTCTCTACCTTCACTTGTTTCTTCTGAGGGCAATCCCAAATAAGGTGTTCTTGAGATTGACAGAAAAAAGCAAGCATTAGGAAGATTCAGGTAATGTAGCTCCTGAGAAATTACCCCTTCTTGGGTAACAATCTTCAAAGACTTAGGCAACTTTCTTTGTAAATCTACTTCAACTCATACCCTGGGACTAAATCTGAAAGACCTGCTTGTTGCAGGTTCAATAAGAATTTCTTCCAAACCTTTGAGCCATAGGTCACAACATAACCCAAAACTCCAATTTTATAACCACAAACTCGATCCAAAGGGGATACCCAGTCTGGGACACATCTTTGGGATCGAAGTTTGGATGCCACGATTGTGCAAAAGCCACAAATCCAGCAATCAACCAAGTTCCAAACTATAGCACATATCAGGTAGCATCTAAACTATCAAAAAGCATTGAGATATATCTACCTCCTAATCCCATTACGATTGGACATGCACTCCTTTGGCTTTCCAGTTCAACCTAACCCACTTCTGGAAATCCGCTTCAAAAGGCATTTTCCTAAGAAAAATAGAATAACCCCATTCTTTAATAAATTATTCCTAGCTGCCAGGTATTCCTCATGCTCCTCCGCAACGAATGTGAACTCATCATCGTCCATATCTGCTAGTAATGAGTCCATTCTATCAAGTTGAGCAGCTTCATCTTCAAAAAAATCATCACTAGGGTAGCCAAAAACTTCTCCGTCTACTATCATCCCTTTACTCAAACCTCTACTCTTAGCAGCCTCAACAAAGCTTTTTTCAACCCCTTTAAGGCCTTCACCAATACCCCCTGTACTACCAATACTCATCTGAAACATGCAAGCTTTATTTCCATTAGCCAAGCCTTCAAACCCGCAACCCTTCGAAGACTTACCTAGTAGCTCAAGAAATGCAGCATGATCTTTCAAATTAGAGGCTTCATGAAAAAGCGCAAGGCTCCCAACGACCCCAACAGTCATCTTTTTTTCCTTTCGTGGAGCATTTGCCAACGATTCTGCATCATGCCCTTTATCGCTAGTCGATTCAGGCTCAAATAATTCATTGATCTGCATCTTATTCCCTGAATCGATGCCTTCAACAAACTCGAGCAAAGGCTCCTTACGCACTCGATCATCCTCCAACCCAAATAGCAAATGATTATTCGCGACACCCTGAACATCCTTTTGCACACCTTCGATGCTCAAAGGAAGGTTTAAAGCAACACCTTGGACGCCTTGCGAACCCTCGAAACCTAGCAATAAATCTTCAAAACCTTTCGCGACACCTTTTTCCTCAATATTGTCCGCCGCCAAAGCTCCACCTGTATCAAAAACTCCATTAAAATAGATGCACGATCCCCAACCAACGCGTTCAGATGCTTAAAACCCTCACCCTCTTGATCCTCGCAACACTCTTCCTCTCGATCAACAATATCTAAATTAGTATGTAGTTACAAACCCTTCTAAAAATTAACTCTCATACAAATTAAAACGCCCCTTTAAACATTATCCCTTCTACATGTAAAACATTTTTATTAAATACAAAAGAAACAAAATAATATAATCTAAAATTCAAAACTAGATTCAAATGAGAAACAAAATAATATGATGCCATATATAATGGTCTCCTAAACTAGGCTGCTTTCTCCCTACTAATCATTGGGCCATAGCTTGTCCCTTCACATGCTTCTTGATTAAAGATGTTAAATTCATTTCGTCGGGCATCCTTTTCTTTTAACTAGTTATATTCAAAGGTTTTTGCTTTCAATCAGAGAAGTGGAACACATTCTTTTAATATCCGTGACCAATGGTAAGTGAAGTACATCCTTTAAATATCCATATCCATGACCAATGGTATCCCTTAATATAATTTTGAAAAATGCCTCATAGCAACATCTCCCTATGATGGCTTACATTAGTCATCATCATTATACAACGACCAACGCTAGTCTCATACACCGTAATGAAAACCAAAATAAAATAATGGACGTTGTAAGCCTTGGTAAGGGATCCACAGTTTTTTTTTCCAAATCTATAGTCATCTTACTAAATGCGGAGATACTCCTTTGTCTTAATTCAGTTAAGGTCATTCAAAATAAATAAATAACAACCTTTTCCATCACAATAAAAGAATCCTACCAGGGATCAACCCTTTCTTCCAAATCCATAGCCTTAGAAGAACATCCTTTTAGATTTAGCTACAATCTTATAACATCTGAATATTTTCTTCATCATAGTAGAAAACCATAACAAAAAGTCCACCACTTTTGCTAAATTTATGTTCTATTGTTTTAAATTTAAATTAACTTTTTTCACTATCATACTTTCCCATCACAAGTGTTTATTTCCTTCCCCAACATTTGAACCACATAAATTAACATATGTTAAAAAGCAAAATACCTTCAATTACACTATTATAGTAATAACGGTGGACTTACAAAAGCTTCCCTTTGATGCAATAGGACTTACAAAAGCTTGAGCCTTATTTTTTTATATACATAGAGAATTAGTTACATCCACATTATTTTTTAGTGTTTGTACAAGTGAAAAGTTTTAATTAGAAGGATTGCTCCCAACAAGCCTATACCATCTTGTTGTTAATAACCCAATATCATCGTCGTTGATTTGTTGTGTACTCAAAAGATTCAGATCAGACTACTACCTTTACAACAGACATGCCCTCAAAGTTTGAACCTAGATCTATTCTCAATAAATGTCTGCCAGACAATTACCAATCCACTTAATCCTTGAAAAAAAATGGGATAATTTGGTAAACCCCTAAGATTATGGTAAACTTACAAAAGCTTCTCCTTGGTATGTGAGCCTTATTTTTATTTTTATTCTTTTAATACATATGAGACATCTACACTATTTTTAGTAACTGCCAGGGTTCAAATCATAAGGGCTGCTCCCAACAAGCCTATATCACCTTGTTAATGACCCAACGTGAGGAGGACCATTCATCATTCGAAATTCGTATCATCATTGTTGGTTTGGCGCACCTTGTTGTTAATGACCCAACATGAGGGGGACCACCGATTGTTTGGAATTCATATCGTTATTGTTGGTTTAGTGCACACTCAAAGGATTCAGATCAAAATACTACCTTTGCAACATGTATGCCCCCAAAGTTTGAACCTTGGTCTCTTCTTGATAAGTACTTGTCCAGACAAGCAATTACCAATCCACCTAACCCTAGGAGAAAAAAATTATTCGCGTAGTATGATAAACCCCTACAACCAACGCATAGGACTGAGCAATCTCCTCCCAACCATGACCCCTCGTAAAGCCAAGAGCTACACTTATCAATAAAGAATTAACACATAGCCAAACGCTACGGGTTGAACCTTGAACCTCCTGAAGAAGAATCAAATCCCATACCATTGCGTTGTCCCCACTTGGGACAAAACTTTTAAGGTAGAGAAAACCTCAAAAGCTACCCTTAAACAACCGAAAGTGCCGTCCCATCTGAATATACCACAGTGAAGCACATTTTATAATTCATTATTATAACCGGTCGCAACAAGCACACAATTATACTTGATGGGGACAATTAAACCATTAAAAAAAAATCGACTTAGAGCTACATGTTAAATCCTCAATGCAGGCAATTAAAGCATGAACAATCCACTTGGAACTATACCTTAAATTGCCAATGCAGAAACAACTTAAAAGAAGGTAAAAGTAGAGAGAAGGTAAATGAAAACAAAACTATTAAGAAAGAGGGGATATTCGAAGTGTGGGCGAAGCTACAGGAATGGGTAGTCTGTGTATCCAACAACAGGGTCAGGGATGTAGAAAGTGTCTCTGTTGTATTTGTTGAGAGGAGCATTTAATTCAAATCTTCTGGGCAAATCTGGATTGGCCAGGAACAGTCGACCATAAACTACAAGATCAGCTTTACCACTTGCAATGGCTGCGTTGCCATCGTCTCTATCATAACCACCGGCAACCAGAAAACTTCCCTTGAATGCGTTCCTCATTGGAAGCAGACTCTTGTCTGTTGAAACCGCTTCCCCTACGGTTACCATTCTGGGCTCTACATAATGGGCATACAAGATGTTGTATTTGTTCAAGGCCTGGGCCATGTAAAGTCCAAGGGCCTCAGGATTTGAGTCCCCAGAATCTAAATATGCTGCAAATGGAGATAGCCGGATGCCAACTCGATCTGCTCCGATTTCATTTGCCACTGCTTCAACAACCTCCAGAGCAAACCTGCAACGGTTCTCTAGTGAACCACCATATTGATCGGTCCTGTCGTTTATACTGTCTTTCATAAATTGGTCAATAAGATATCCATGAGCTCCATGAATTTCAACTCCATCAAAACCTGTCCCCATATGACACACAAGACCCATATGAATATGAAACCAACCTAGGGCTTGTGCCTTGAGAAAATGAAAATCAAGCAGCTATAGCAATTAAATGAGATAGAATTCAATTTGTTTATAAATTCTTTAAAGGAAAGAATTATGATTTTTATGTGGAGATAGAGCTGAATGTGTTTATAAACCCTCCTCTTACGATTTATCAGATGAAAACCCACTACAACCCCTTTTCTCGAAATAAAACAATATATATTCAAACAACCTAGGGCTTAAAATGCCAACTGAAGAGTTTGCAGCTCTCTGTGAGGCTTGCGTAGAGGGTTCTGATTTTTTGGAAATTTTTTTGTAAGTAGATTTTTTTGTTTGTTTTCGGTGGTAGGGTTAATTGGTTTTGAAGAAACTTAACAAGTTGGTAGGTTGGGTCAGCTGAAAGGTTAGTTGAAGGAGCTGTAGCTGTTAACTTTGTTGGTGGGTGGAAGGTCAGACAAGTTTTGTGATTGAAGACTTGGGCATCGACTGTTTAGACGGTTGCTGCTTCTGGGCACCTGTTGGTGAAGGGCTCCAGGATTCTGCATCCTGTCTGGTACGAGAGGGTGCTATCGTGTGCTATTTTGTTGTGCAGTTTTTCTGGTTAGTATTTGTGCTAAGGGTTTTGTTGGGTATCCGCTCTTTTTAGAGTGGGATGATAAAGTCTTAAATTTCCAGTGCTGTAAAATTTTAAAGATGAGGGTTTCTAAGAAGAAACCCTGTATTTCGTTTTCGGCCTAGTTTCTCAATGGTTAAGGAATTTTTTGGTTGGCTCCAATGAGATTTGCAGGTTTCATGGAATGCCTAGTTTCTCAATGGCTGGGGATTTTTTTGGTTGGCTCTAACATGATTTACAAGTTTCATGGAATTTGTTGTGCAGATCTCCTGGATGGTTTTTATGCTGTGGATTTTGCTAGCCGGTATTTCTACTGTTTCTTAAACCGATTATTCTTATGTGGGTTCTCCTGTTATGTGCTTTGTTGGACGGATTTGTTGATTGTAATGATAGGATTCCCCTATTCTCCTTTTATGTTAGGCGACAAATGATTCGGTGGACAGTTTTTATTTGTAAATTTATTTTTACGGGTAGCATTTTCGTTATTTTGCTGTTTTTCTCCAACTATTTAGATTCGTTTGGCCATGAAACAACCTCTTGTATTTGCTTGATAAAAATCTGCAGCTTATTTGCTAGAGGGTTGTTTCATTGGTAAAATCCAGCTCAATCTTTCTATATCTTATTACTAAATGTAAAATTTCAAAATCCCACTTATAATAAATTTGGGAACCCTTTTTAAAATCCCACCTACTATCAATCAAAAAAATACCAACATAAACAAAAGATTTCTTGCCATCCACAATAGCCGAAACCTTAACTGAATGTTAAATTTGCAACCTTATTGAACAAGCGTTACCTGCAGCCCTAGCATTTCTGGCAGCAATCCGGAAGTCGTCCACAATTTTCGGAATTTCATTTGTTCTCAGAGCTCGAGGAGGAGAAAATTCCACCAAATCCTTGCCGTTGGATCGCAGAGTTTTTCCCGATATTTTTTTGCTTGTTGACGATATCGGAAATTCTCCATTGGGTTGAAACTCTGCATCCATTCACACACATAATAATAATGGCCTTGCCTGAAAACCTAACAAAATAATAAAAATGCAATCTTCTTCTCCCCGAGTTACCTAAAAACCAGATTTAATGAAAAGTCCAATGAATGGAACTCAATGAAAAGAGAAGAGAACAGACCCACAAGGGAGGCTCTGCCCGTGTGCCAGATTTGCAAGAAGAAAACACCTCCTTTCTCGTGCACACCATTCACAATGGGCTTCCACGCCTCCACCTGTTCCTCCGTCCATATTCCAGGCGTACCTGGATAGCTGTTCATGACATTTTGTGTAACGAATTAAACCTACAGGTGCATTCCTCTTTGCAGATTAGTGATGAGATTATGTTACCCTTGGGCAGTGTCAGAGACGCCTGTGGCTTCCACGATGAGCAAACCTCCGGGACTGGCCCTTTGCGAGTAGTAGAGGACCGCATGCGGCTGCGGCATGCTATTGTATGATCTCTGCCTCGTCAATGGCGCCAAAACCACTCTACAAACCCACAATCCATGAGCACTTTCAGCACTTGAGACGAGATGAAAGAAGAGAAATGGCTACTGTAAAGCATAGAGTACCTGTGACACAAACTGAAGGGGCCCAATTGATAGGGTGTAAGCAACGGGATTTTCTCAGACTTGTTGCGTTGATCTGCTTCTCTTCCTTCCATATTGATAACTCCTCTGCAACCTGCAACCTTGGAATGAAAGAACGCCGATCTGAAATTATGGCACGGAATTCTCTCAGATGAGCATTTATAGTGGCATAGAATTGTAAGTCCCCATTTTGTGGACGGGAGAAAGTCATTGGACATTATTATAGTCATCTTTTGTGGAGACAGTCCAATGGAAAAGCGATCTCTACTCACCAATGGAAAAGGGGTCTCCTCTCCTCACCAGTAAAGGAATGGTTTAGATAGCGCTTTCGCCTTTTGCTTTCTATGAGTTAGGTAGGTAAGTTGTCTGGTCCTATCACAACACAACCACTACGGACTCCAACACGCCTTAAATTAGAACAGGGCACCCACATTTCAATCTTTTAAATATTAGGGGTAAGTTTTGGTTTTTTTTAAGAAATAATAGATTTAAATTTTATTATAAAAGTTTTGGTTTTTTTTTTTTTTTAAGAAATCAAATATTTAAATCAAAAGATGGAGCTCATCATAAAAATTTGTATAAACTCATTAAAAATAATAATTTTAATAATTTTTTTTTGATAAAATTGGTTTTATTATTTAAAATATTAATGATTCTATTAAATTATTAATTATGTATTTAATATAATCAAACAAATCAACACAATGATTTTATTATTATTTTAAAAAAATTACAAAGTTATTATTTAAAATATTAATAATTTTAATGTATTATTAATTAATAAACTTATTTAAAAAATTATTAATGTAAATTGTTTTTAAAATTTTATATTTAATATAATCAATAGATAAACCTACATGCATGGTGTCTCTTAGGGGACATCTAATAATATTGGAACAATATATACAAGATTAGTATGGTATTTGAGTAAAGATGACACGTACAAATTGAAAAATGGTTCAAATTTTTTAATCAAGTAGTATTTATGTGGTGATGATGTAATTGGGATGGGACTTTTTCAATCCAACATAATCAATTGAAAAAAAAAATCTTATATAATCAATTAAAATAATAATAATAATAATAATTACAATAAGTTTTTAAAAAAACAATAATTTTAATAATTTTGTTTTTATTTTTATTACATAGGAGACTTGGTTACAGCCACTATGTGGTGATGATGTAATTTGGATGGGACTTTTTCAATCCCATATAATTAATTGAAAAAAAACATGTACTAATTTTAATAATTTTTCTAAAAATAATAATAATTTTAATAATTTTGTTTTTATTTTTTTATTACATAGGAGAGTTGGTTATAGCCACTATTTTTTCAAACCAGGGACTGCTTTTAACAAACCTATCCATCTTGTTCTTGTTGATCCGGCGTGAGATAGGGACCACCGGTCACTCGGGTTTCGTACCGTTGTCATCCGTCTGGTACACACTCAAAGGATTCAGAGCATACTACTATCTTTGCAAAGGGTTGGCTTCCCCCAAGATTTGAACCTAGGTCTCTTCTTGGTAAGTGCCCAACCACACTTGCACTTACCAATCCACCTAGCCCTTGGGGTATTAATAATTTTGTTACTTTTAAAGATTTTTTTAAGATAAAGTTTGTTTTATTATTTAAAATGATTTTAATGAATTATCACTCAATAGCTTTAATATATATTTTTATTTTATATTTAATGAAATTAATTATTAGTATGGTGGTAAGGGTTTTGGCCTCTTTAAGAGGTCAAAGTTCAACCCCTCCATATAAGGGGACTAGGACTTCTCATACAAAAACTTGTGTAAGCTCATTGAAAAAAAATAGTAATATTTATATCACTTAAGTAAGCTCATTTATATATATTACTACAAGGGGACTAGGACTTCTCATACAAAAACTTGTGTAAGCTCATTGAAAAAAAATATTAATATATTTATATCACTTAAGTAAGCTCATTTATATCTTTATTTTTAATTTTATATATATAATTTGGGTAGTAAAATTTTTAAGTTAGAAAGAAATCTCGAGAGCAACTCTTAGGTGGTGGGCAATGTTGTCCCATCCGAGTATACCACTATCTAGAGGGAAGCCACAGGAGATTTTTTGTGTCTTCCTTCGCATCGCAGAGGTTTGAACCATGGATCTTTTCGTTCAACGGGGCTAGGCTCACCTTCACTTGCGATACAAAGGCGGACATATAATAACTTCTCTGCAACCTTGAAACGAAAGAACACCGATATGAAATTATGGCACAAAATTCTCTCATATGAGCATTTATTTATTTTTTTGGTTACATATTACAACCACTATTTTTAGTAACTGATAAGTTCAGGGTTCAAACCACATGGATTGCTCCCAACAAGCCTAGTCGTCTTGTTGTTGTTGACCCAACGTGAGATGGAGACCACCGGTTAGTCGTCTTGTTGTTGTTGACCCAACGTGAGATGGAGACCACCGGTTACTCAGGATTCGTACCATCGTCATCGGTCTAGCACGCACTCAAAATATTTAGATCAAACTACTTCCTTTGCTAAATGACATCCGAAAGTCTGAACCTAAGTATCTTCTTGGGAAGTGTTTAACCACACTAACACTTACCAATCCACCTAACCCTTGATAGCTAATAATCAAATGAGCATTTATAATGGCATGGAATTATAAGTCCCCATTCTTTGGACGGCAGAAAGTTGTTGGACATTATTATAGTCATCTTTTGTGAAGAAATTCCAATGGAAAAGGAATCTCTACTCTCCAATAAAGGAATCTTTTGCCTTTTGCTTTCTATGAGTTAGGTAGGTACGTTGTTTGGTCCTATTACAACACAAACACTACGGACTCCAACACAACTTAGTGCAAAGGGGACCATTTCAATCTTTTAAATATTAGAAGTAATTTAGGTTTAAGTGAATTTGTATAATTTTATATATTTCATTACAAATGATATTTTTAATGATTTTATTATTATAGATATTAAGTAAAGCAATTTAAAATTAAATCAAATAAATGGATATATAATAATTTTAAGTTTATTAAGTGGTATTAGTTTCGTTTAGATTTTTTAACATTTAAGGAGGAGGCCAAAGTTCAAATCTTGTTAATATTCAAATTTTATTGTAATATCATTATGTGGTGATGATGTAATATGGATGAGACCCATTCAAATCCTATATAATCAATTGAAAATAATAATTTCAAGTTTATTACCTTTGTAAAGGTAATTATTTCAATAATTTTCTTATTATAAAAATCTTTTTTATTAATAAAATTTGTTTTATTATTCAAAATATTAATAATGCTAGTAAATTATTAATAATTTAATATAATCAATGAAATGGACATACATATTTTAAAAAAATTACTAGGTTATTATTTAAAATATTAATAATTTTAATATATTATTAATTAATAAACTCACTTAAAATTTATTCATGTAACTTATTTTTTGGATGAAAAAATATTATATTAAAATGGTTTAATCATACAAAAAAAGGGTGGGTGGAATTAGCACACCCCGAGCACACAACCAACACACTAATTGTGTGCTAAACAGCTAGCAGAGCTATCAAAATAACTTACATAAGTTCACAAGAAAACCAAACAGAGAACTGCATAAAAAACAACTAATAGATTATGCATCATTTTTGTGTAGGGGCTGGAGGAACAGGATTCACTGCACAAGGAGCATTACCCCAATGATCAATAAGGTCCCGTAAGTGATGAAGCTCTATATTCACTTTTTCTGCTTGCACTGAAATCTGCAACCAACAATCATAGAAAACTTGATACTTATCAACAAGAGAAAAAGTAGAAGGCTCCTACTGGCTAAAAATCACTCTGTTAAGAGTTTTCCACAAATGAAAAAGAATCCCCACTCTAAAGATATGCCACACAAGAACAAGCTTCTTAGAAAACTCAAGTGGATCCCCTAACAAAATATTCACCCAAGAACAGGGACCTATCATATATGGTCCAAAAAAGAGAAAATCCACTGCCAAGCCTCTTGAGCTCTCACACAAGACCAAAACAGATGATGCACATCCTCCTCTGCTCCACAAGATCTGCAAGAAATATCATTCACACCCAAATATCTAAGTCGTTGACCAATAGGAAGCCCTTGAAATAATAAACTCCAAGCAAAAAAGGTTTTCTTAGGTTCAAGATACTTTGCCTAGAGTGTATTAAATCTGAGACTCCATCTGGACTGAAGAGATACTACATCCCACCTAGAATTAAGCTTCTCAACCATAGGCACAACATGGGAAAGCCAAGAGTATCCCAAATGAGGTTTATACTTGGTGAGAGAAACATCTTTGGGCCAAGACCAATCAGTCCACCAAGGTTTCTGATAATATCGAAAAACTTTACCCCAAACAGATAAAGGAGTGGAATCAATAACAACCTCATAAGTAGTCTTATCAACAGAAGATAAACAAAAAAAAATCCTAAAAATTTCCCAAGGTATCCAAGACCTTGAATGAAAATCCATGAAATCAGATAACCGAGCAATACCTCGTTTATAAAATTTTTGAGCATGTATCCACTGGACTTGAGCAAGGGGAGTCCCCTACAAAGTGATGGCCGAAGACCACCAGACATTAAGCAAAGGTATTGAAGCCCCTAGCTTCCCCTTGTGACCTTTCCAAGAAATCCAGGGTTTAATGGCCTCCTAGGCCTTCCAAATGCTTTGCATAACAAAGGACCCAGAAATATTTATTGGAACAGGGGTTGTAAGAATGGTTTGCAAATCAAGCCCTTTCCATACCTTCTTACCAAAAGGAAGCCCCGTGGAGAGGTAGTGACGAATTAAAAGTTTCCAGGCTTCCTCCCCCTGTAAAGCTCTCACAATCCATTTAGCACAGAGGGAAAAGCCTTGTCGCTGATAGTCAAACAATCCCATTCCTCCAAATTTTTTAGGAAGATAGCAAATATCCCAAGCCACCCTATGAAATCCCTTCTTACCAACAACATTGGACCACATAAAATCTCGAAGCAACTTCTCCAATTTGGCATAATAAGTCTTGGAAGGGACCCAACAAGAAGAGTAATACACATGAGTAGAGGCCAATACCTTGGAACAAATCTAAAACTTGCCAGCTAAGGATAATTTTTTGGTACACCAGTATACAAGCTTCTTCTCAACCTTTTGAACAACATAATCCCACAAATGGGCAGGAGAACCCAAAAAAGCAAAAGGAATACCCAAAAATTTAAAGGGTTCCCCAAGTTGAATCCACTTCCAAGGCTTATCAGCTAACCAGGTAGGCATATCTTTTCCAGACTGTCTATAGCAAGAAGTTTTTCTCCATTGAATATTAGAGCCAGAAGCTAAGCAGAATGTATGAAGACAATCTAAAGCATGAGTAATAGAGATCTCATCTTCTGCAATAGTCAAGAAAGAATCATCTACAAAATGACCATTAATCAACTGCTTGGGGGAGGAAGGGAGATAAATTCCCTTGATCAATCCTTGAGCAGATCTATGAGCTAGAAGATAACCAAAGGCCTCAACAACAAGAATAAACAAAGAAGGCGCCAATGGACAACCTTGTCTAACAAAACGAACTAATTGAATATTCTGAGATTGTCTCTTGTTCAGAGTTAACACAACAGAGGTATCTTTGAATAACATAAGTACAATCTTGATAAAATAAGGGTCAAACCCTAGAGCCTTTAGCATAGAAGTAATAAAGAACCATTATATTCTATCATAAGCCTTCTCAAAATCAATCTTAAGGAAAATAACATCCTGACCAGAGGATCTAGCCCATTCCATCCCTTCCCAAACAACAATAACATTATCCAGAATATATCTGTTCTGAACAAAACTAGTCTGCTCAGCCTGATTATATTAGGAAGAATAGGTCTAAGTTTAAGAGCTAAAGTCTTGGCAATTATCTTATAACATTAAGCAAGGTGATTGACCGCAAATTATAAATAAGTTCAGGGTCTCCCCCTTTTGGAATGAACTTAACATTACCTTTGTTGATGAGATTCCCCAATGACCCAATAAGCATAGCCTCTTTATACACTTGCAGCAAATCATAACCCACCAAGTCCCAACATTCTTTATAAAATTCACAAGGGAAACCATCTAATCTAGGTGCTTTGTCATTTGCCATCTGAGACAGAGCCTGTTTGAGATCCTCCAGGGTTAAAGGTGCATCACAAAAATCTCATTGAGTTTGAGTAAGCTTAGTAGGTATGACTTGACAACAGGATTCTAGAGCTTGCACTCTATCATGGGTAAGGCCCTGAGAAGCAAACACTATTTGATAATGATTAACAAAAGCTCCAAAAATATCATCAAGAGATGTGAACCTTTGACCATCAACTTGTAGAGCAATGAATTGGGTAGTATGAGCAGGTGGGTGAAGGCGCTTGAAAAATTCTTTAGAGACTTTGTCACCCACCTTTAACCAATGCATCCTGGCCCTTAATTGTGCTCCTTTGGCTTCATACATATCAAATTTTTTAAGCTCATGTCGAAGGGCAACCATGAAAGCTTGAAGATTAGAACAAAAAGGATTAGCCTCAAGCTGCACATAAACTTTTACTAATTTTGACTTCAAAACCAAATTAGCTTTCTTCCTCCTCTTGGCTACTTCCACTCCCAAAGTGTGAAGCAAAGAGGTGGTTCTAAAAATAGCAGCATTCCACCAAGAAACCCAACCAAAGTCACCAGAGGGTCTTGGAAGTAAATTCCAAATTCTACAAATATGAGCCTTCATAGTCGGGTGATGAAGGAAGGAAACATTAAGATAAAACTGGGTCTGAAATTGTCAGGGCTGATGAAGAATGGCTTCCACAAAAAAAAGAATAGGAGCATGATCAGACAAAATAGTACCTGGGATAACCAAAATAGGAGGTTGAGAAGGTGAAACCCTAGCAATTTTAAAAGTCTCATTGGAAGAGATCATGGCTCGATCAAGGCATTTTAACACCCTAGCTTCGCCTGCTTGAAAATTTGACCATGTAAACCATTGAGCTTTAGAAAAGTTAGCAGGAGAAAAACATATATTAGGATCACTAAGACTCAACTTATTTTTCATAAAATAAAAAGCTTCCCGCTCCCCAGCACACTAGCGGTTAGGAGATAAACTAACTTTATCAGAAGGCTTTTCCACCATATTAAAATCCCCACACATCACCCATGTGGCAAGAGGTAGAGACAAAGCCAACCACCACCACAAGGCACACCTTTCTAGAGCATTATTCGAAGCATAAACATTAATAACTCCAAATGATTTACCATGTAATTCCAATGAAATCCAGACTGCTTGATTGGACGGATCCACTCCCCACATCACAATATTCGAGTGCCACTTTGGGGAAATAAAAGTGACAACTCCACCTGTCCCACTGGAATGATTCGTTACATGGAAAACACCACAAGGCCACAAAAAATTATAGATACACTGCAGATTAAAATTAGAAACTTTCACTTCTTGTAAACACATCACATCAATATTGCTAAACTTATGAGTGATAGAAGTCATCTCACTACGGATCATATATTTACAGACTAGATCCGTCAGTCCTCTTACATTCCATGAGAAGAAAATTATTAAGACCTGTCAGTATGCGAAAGTTCTAGAACATCCTCAAAGGCTCCCAACTGAACAAGAGACCTGAAGGAGTTAGAAGCATACTGATCCTGACCATATTGGTAAACGCAATAAGCCTCCTCCATTTGGCAACGCTTATCATAATGTAAATTATTTCTCAGAGGGCTATGAGAACAACAAACTTTATAACCAGACTGACCTTTTGGTGAAGGTTTTCGAAAGGCATCAGAGACATATTCCTCCGGAGAGGTAGTAGAACTCGGCATGGCCGTCACAACTTGAGAAAAATTCGGAGGAACCCAAATGGATTACACTTTTGGAGGAGCAATAGGAGCTTGTCAAACAGAAATATCCTAAGGTACAGAAGCTGGTGGTGTGACAACAGGGGCCAAGTGTGACAAAACGGGCTGTGAAGCACTCTCAAGAGCTTGAGACTATAATGCACTCTGGGAGCGATTTCGTTGATTAACCACCTGCCATTCCTCTTGCCCCCCCAGTTACCCTAGCTTCCTGAGCACTAGATGCCAAGGCACCAGGTGCCTGAACAAAAGAATTATTAGGAGATAGAGGAGGGTTTTGCTGGAATTTACCTGCCATAAGTGGGCAATCTTTTATCTTATGGGCAACTTACTGACAATGAAAGCAGGTATTCAAGAGATTAATATAGGCCACCCTTTGTATGTGGGTATAATCTTCAGCATTAATCTCAATTTGCTCAGGTAAATCCTTCGAAAGGTCATGCTTGATGCATACCCTCCTAGTGGGTCAGGCTGAGAAGAAACGAGGAGGCTCAAAATAGATAAACTTTCCCAAGGGAGCAACTAGTTTATCTAAAAAATTCCAAAAGGGAATGGGAAGACCAGGGAACTCGACCTAGACAGGAACCTCTAGGGAAGAGACCTTAGCAACAGTGAAATCCCGTGTATAGGGTTGCAAAATAAGCAAGGAATTCCTAACCGTCCAAGGTCTTTTAGCCAACATCTTTTGTGCATGCACAGGGTCATCAAAGCGAAACAAAAAATACCCTTTGGTAAGATTTTGAACATTCGAAACCTTGACACCATAAGGACCCCAAACTTGGTTGACCCAAGTACGAAGCAAAGTATCATTGGGGATTCTACCCAAAAAATACCCCACCAAGTGATGACATTCAAACCATTGACAAGCAGATTGAAATTCATGAGCAGGGATAACAACTTGAAGAAGAGCAACATTACCTCTTGGTACATTTTTAGATTGAGCTTTGACAGTGGCAGGATCAACTGAGCTTGCCGAGTGAGTGACCGCCATGAGGTAAAGGGCAGAGCCACCGCCCGAGGCGACGGAAGAAAAATACGTGGCAGTATCTAAGGCCAAATCCTACGCAAAAACTCCAGAAGGAGGACGTAGTATTCCTCTAAAATCCCTTGTCTGCAATTTAGTTCACCATCAAAACCCTCAAACCTTTTTTGATTTTTAAATTTTATATAAAAATAAAAAATAAAATTATTTCAAGAAATATATGTGCATTTATCGTAACTTATTTTAAAAATTTTATATTTAATATAATTAAATAGATAAACATACATGCATAGTGTTTTTTAGGAGACATTTCATAAAATTATAACGATACAAAAGATTAACATGGTCTCTACAAAATATTAGCATGGTCTCTACGCAAGGATGGCACGTACAAATCAAAAAATATTCTAAATTTTTGAATCAAGTGGTAGTAGTTCAATGGTTAGATTCTTCATGGAGGAAATCAAGGTTCAAATCTTGCCAAGCTATACATGGATAATATCTAAGGTTTGTTGTAATACCACTATGTGGTGATGATGTAATTAGGGTGGGACCTGTTTCAATCCCATATAATCAATTGAAAAAAAAAACAGCACCTGGGGGTGCAGCGCAACGGTCCGGGCTTTGGTTCTTCTTTGGGAGGTCCAAGGTTCAAACCACAGCGTGGGCGAGTGTGTGAGGGGGTGGGTGTGTGGTTTCTCACAATACCCAAATAAAAAAATAAAATTAAATAGAAAACATGCTAATAATTTAGCATAAAAACTTTTTTTTTAATTTGGTTAGTGTGAGAAACCTCTACGATGAACGCACAGGACTGAGGAGTCTCCTTCCAACCATGACCCCTCGTAAAGTCGAGAGCTATGCTTATCAATAGGTAATTTAACACACACCCACCCCCTCACACACTCACCCATGCCATGGTTTGAACCTTGGATCTCCCGAAGAAGAGCCAAAGACCAAACCGTTGCGTTGTCCCCCCGGGACACCCCGCATAAAAACTTGTATGAACTCATTGAAAAATATTAATATATTTATATCATTTTTTAAAGTGTTGACTTTATAAAAATTTAAGTATATCATATTTATTTTTAAGTGTTATATATATATGGTTAGTGTGAGAAATCCCTACGACCAACGCACAGTCTCCTCCTCTCTATATATATATATATTTTTATTTATTTGGTTAGAGTGAGAAACCCCTACGACCAACGCTCCTCCCAACCATGATCCCTCGTAAAGCCGAAAGCTATGCTTATAAGTTATATATATATATATATATATATATATATATATATATATATATATATATATATATATATATATATATATAATTAATGAAATTAATTATTAGTATATTTAACTTGTAAGCTCATTGTAGTGGTAAGGGTTTTGGCATTTCTTTAAGAAGTCCAAGGTTCAACCCCCCTCGATATAAGGGGACCAAGACCCTGCATAAAAGATTTTTTTTTTAATTTGGTTAGTGTGAGAAACCTCTATGACCAACGTACAGGGTTGAGGACCAGGACCCCTCGTAAAACCGAGAGCTATGCTTATTAATAGGTAATTTAACACACACCCACCCCCTCACACACTCACCCACACCGCGGTTTGAACCTTGGACCTCCCGAAGAAGAGCCAAAGCCTAAACCATTGCATTTTCCCCCTGGGACACCCCGCATAAAAACTTGTGTGAATGCATTGAAAAATATTAATATATTTATATCATTTTTTGAAGTGTTGACTTTATAAAAATTTAAGTATATCATCTTTATTTTTAAGTATTTATATATATATATATATATATATATATATATTTATTTATTTGGTTAGTGTAAGAAACCCCTACAACCAATGCACGAGTCTCCTTCCAACCATGAACCCTCGTAAAACCGAGAGCTATGCTTATCAATAGGGAATTTAACACACAACCACCACACACTCACCCCCTCACACACTTGCCCACGTCGCGGTTTGAACCTTGGACCTCCCGAAGAAGATTCAAAGCCCGAACCGTTGCACTATCCCCTAGGACATATATTTTTATATTTTAAATTTGGATATTAAAATTTTTAGATTAGAAAGAAACCTCGAGAGTAGCTCTTAGGTGGTCGGTAATGTCGTCCCATCCGGATATACCATTATCTAGAGGGAAGCCACAAGAGATTTTTTATGTCCCTCTTCGCATCGCAAAGGTTCGAACCATAGACCTCTCATTCAACGAGGTCAGGCTCACCTTCTCCATTTGCGCTACAAAGGCGGACATATAATATATATTTTTAACTAAAAAATTTAATAAATTATTATAATTTTTATTTAATTTTACATAAAATTAACATTTTATTTGTGAAGATAGATGGTATAAAAGTTGTAATCTTATGTTGTTTGTGTGAAACACTATAGTGGTTTGGCTTTGGCCTCTCATCCTGGAGAGGCATAAATTTTGTATATAAAAAATACTAATAACAATAAAAATTTCGAGCATATAGGTTCAAACCATGATGTGGACGAGTGTGTGATGGGGTGGGTGTGTGTATGATTGTGTGTTTGACCCTTATTGATAAGTTTAACTCTACCCCTTATGAGAGGTCATGGTTGGGATGAGGATGCCCAACCCTGAGTGTTGATCGTAGGGTTTCTCACACTAACCTAATTCAAAAAAAATAATAATAATTTTGAGCACATTATTATATATTTTAATGTGGAGTTAAAGTCTTGCATGGAAAAAAAAATCAAATGAGATTTAATTTCTATAATATAATTTCTTTAGAAATTTATATATTTTTCACTTGAAAAAAAGGGTTGTACTTGGTTTCCATCTCAATTGAGATGTTATAGCTAGATACCTACATCTTTTTTCAAAAAAAGTTTGAATTCTTTATATTCATTTTTTTGGGTCTTTAAATTTTCTTTGCAAATACAAATATCGAGCATCTTTGTTCATCCATCCATCTAAGTGAAATATTGACTAGTTGTGGTCTTCGATGATATCAAGTTGTCATTGTGCTACTTGAATATTCATAATTGTTTTGTTGGCTCCATGCTTCTACTACTCTGCTCTAATATTTTGAATGACTGGTCTTATTGTTTCTTGATGCTATTGCACCCCTTTGAAATCCAAAATCAAACACTCTCATACTTTATGCCATTATGACTTCATGTAGATCTATAATATTGATGTCTTAAGTCATGTTTCCAAGATTGTTGTCGTTCAATATGGTGTGGGTACTGATATGCTACAACTTTAACTTGATATTTTATTTTCTTTTATTCTTCAACAATTTGTTTTTTTATTCTTCTTCACTAGCTTCTCTCTTTTGCTCTTATTTTGGTGTGTCCTTGTGCACTTCTAACAAGTCTTCCTTGGACTTTGTTGCTACTTCTTCCATGGACTCTATTGTTGCTAGTGTAAATTCAATTTCTGAGTCTTTTGTTGGTTCTTCAACTTATTCCCCTGTCATAATTATTTCTTGCTTCTCCGTAGATCTTTGCTTCTTAAGCTTTTCCTTTTGAATGCAACCATAAACTTTCACATTGTCATCTGTATGTTTTTCTTCAATTATATTCTCTTTATCCAATTCTTTCAATTTTATTTGAAGCCTTTTTATTTCTTCTTCATATTCTTTGATAGTGATCTTCAAACTAGCTATATTTTTATATGGGTCCCACGGACTCATGAATGCATGCTCCATTTTGATCCAAATGAAATTATTTCTTTTTTTTTAACACTTTTCCACCAAACATAAGCTTCCTCTTTTAAAAATTTCATCAGTTGAATTTGTCAAAAATGGTCACTAGAATATAGAGATCTAAACTTCATCCACCATCCTCGAGCATCAATGTCATCATTTCCAGTGAAAACTAGTAACTCCATGATCTCAACCCCAAAAAAATTCTAAAGCATCTAGGGTTTTGGAAAAAAAAACTAGGATTTTTCAAAAAAATTCGAATCCCCTCTATTCCTTACTATGAAAAAATAATTCTATAAATTTTCTTAAAAAAAAATTAAACTGCAACTGATTTGCTTACCCTAATTGATAGATATATATGTATTTTTTTATTTTTTTACAATTTGAAAATTTCTCATTATTCTTGTTCAGGATGACTGACTTCATAGGGTCATATCTTCCTACTCAGATTCCTTCATATGACCACTCATTTTAAAGCTCTTCAAATTTTGTACATGTTGATCCAAGAATCATCTAAATCGTACAACCCTTTGTAAAGATGACTCCTAAAAGACGAGATATTTTTTCTAAAAAATTAGAAATATTAAAATGTAATTAATGATAATATTTTTACCCATTGGTCAAAGCACTCCCTTGGGAGAGTGGAGACCATGGTTTGAATTCCTCAAGCCTCGTAAAATTGGAGGGTGTGTCGTGTCAACGCGATTAGTTATGTTAAAAAGTTTACTTGACACAACTAGAGGTTATAGTGGTAGTAAGGAGCAATATTTGAACCCATGAAGAGCCAATAAAAAATGTAACGAGATAGCGATTCCTCAAGTATACGCAAAAATAATAATAATATTTTTAGTAAGGTAAATTTATTTTTTAATTTAAAATAATTAAATATTTTTATAATTTTTTTGGATACATAGGAGAGTTGGTTACATCCACACTATTTTTAGTAACTGCCAAGTGCAGGGTTCAAACCATAGGGGTTGTTCGTTGTAGACATGGAAAATTGACCCAATAAGATGAGTCATTTTCCTTAGATCCTTAGTTTTCTTCTTAGAAAAATAAGTTCATCTTTGAGCTAACTTTTCCCCAATCAAATCTTCTCAATTTCTACTAAAATCTCTACCATTGGATCGGTCTCGAAAAAACTTTTCTACGATATAAGTTTTATCCCATTCTGACACTATTTGATCCCTTAAAGTGTAGAAAATTTGCACATGGGTCTAGTTGTCTTGTCCAAGTTTTTAGTCGACCTCTATGACATCAACCCTTACACAAGTTTAAGTTTTGTTTTCCCATCCAAACCTCTTATAAATAGAGGGTTTGGACTCCATTTTTCTTCAACCAAGTTTTCTAAGTGATCTTAGTGCGACAAGTTACGAAATTTTTCTTTTGCAAAAGGTGCTCTTGATGAATATCTACTTTTAGATTGTGGTGTTGCTTTATTTTTGTGCTTCTTGTGATTGGTTGCCCTTGGTGGATAAGTGTTGGAGCCTTGAGGAGGAGTCTACCCTTTCATGGAAGTATTCATCCTTTTTTCCTGTTCTTTCACTACCACTAGGTGTCTTCTTGCATTTTATTCTTCTTAGGTCATTCATTGTGCATTATTTTTCTTTATTTCCTATTGTTAATTGCTCGTTCACCTCTGTTACAAAATCGTGCTCCATTCGTATAAGGCATGATTTTGGTAGAGCCAAAGTCACAATAACCCCTTGCAAGGTGTGATTTCGACCTGAGCAAGTTTGGGGGTAAATCTTTATTCCCAAACCCTTAAATTACATTTGCATGCTTCATCTAGGTCATAATACTATTGTTTGCATTTTATTTTTTGCATTGTATCATTTCATTGCATCTTTGTTCATTTCCAAAAAGGTCAACAATCACTTTTTTTTTCAAATGATCAGCTAAAAGGACCAAGGGGGCTTGATTGTTGCACCTCCAAGCTCAGTCTTACAACGGCCTAAGCAGGCCCCCAAATGTTGATCAAATTTTCTAGGGTTTTGTGAAGTTGTTTTGGATTTGAAGTTGTTTGGATATTCTGGATGAAAGTTAAAGCTTGGATCAACCACCAGATCAAATAAGTGCCCTAGATAAGCTTTTAGACTATTTGTTGTTTGCTTTCTATTTATCTTTATTCCATATTTAAATATAAACAAAAGAAAATATTTTGATTTTATTTCTAGGTATTTGAAAGAGAGAAGGCATATAGTTTGCATTTTAGGGTTAATTCTATTTGTGCATTCTCTTAAACCCTTGCTAAAAATAAAATGATCTATTTTGCAAGTTAGGGTTTAGTCATCATTGAAAATCAAGAATCATTCTAGGGTTAGTCCTTGCTTGCTTGCATTATTGTTTGTCTTGCATTGTTCTTTCATTTCTTAGCTTAGATTTTAGAAAGGCCAAACATAGGTGTTTGCTCAATATACACATCAAACATTCCATCCTTGGACTTGGAGCGAGTCCTTAAACCATTCCTAGTGAACCCTTCGATCCCCAAACCCCCAAGTGTAGAGAATATAACACACCCATGTGGTCACCTTGGCTCCTAGTGGATCCATTTGAGAATCATACGCAGTAGGATCATTTTCCCCCTCTACATATTTGGTGAACCCGACGTGAAACATGTCCTTAGTGGCCAAATTAGGAAGCCTCTTCCTTTTTGTCCCTTTTGTTTTTCTTTTTAAACTATAAGCAAGACCATTAAATTTGTTTGCATAGAGTTAGAACATGAAAACACTTTAAAAAATATCTTTTGTGTGTCTTTCATTATTTTTAGATCTCTTTTTCTCCCTTGTCCTTTCTCTTAATCCTATGGCTCCAAACCTTAGGAATAAGCGAAAGCTTTCAGAATTTGATGTGAATCCTCAAAAGGATGATCAGATTGACAAGGAGAATCCCAATCTAGAGAGAAAGGAGGACTTGGAGAATAATGATGATATTGATCCTATTGAAGGTCCTCATGGTAGGCTCACCTTCAAATCATTTGATCATATTTGGAATTTCTATAAGCAACATAGGCAAGCCTTGAATAAGGCCATGGATGAAGAGACCCCTCTTGAAGAGGCTGGGACATCTCATCATCAAACCATTTCTTCTCAAAACATTCACATCAATCCTTTGTTTGAATCTTCTCATAATGTTAATATGTTTCATAAACCTACATATGCTACTATTATGACCACCAACGTTGGAGGAATTCCACAAGTTCCTCCAACTAGTAGTACATCTCATGATTATGCTCAATTTCCTCCTCATTTTACTCATCTCAACATTCATGCTTCTATTCCACCAAATGTGAGTTACCTCCCATAGTAGGATACCACACAAAATATTCCCTTCCATAACCCATATCATAATAGTGTTAATACCTCCAACATTAGCCAAGTTCCCTTTCAACAACCTACCTATAGCCCTCCCCTAGGGAATCTAGGGGTATTGCACAACAACAATCTTGATATGCAAAGCTTGATAAATATGGTGAAACAATTGGCTTCAAGAATAGATATGCTTCAAGTGCCAAGTTTCACCTACAACTATAAGGAAATGTGCAATCAACCCCTAGACCCTATCATCGCCTCTAGGCCCTACCCTAAGCATTTTCCAATATCAGTTTTGCCTATTTATAAGGGAATAGAGGACCCAATTGAGCATTTAAGGATGTTTAGGACAACATGCCATGATATTATATATGATGACATGTTGTTACTAAAGATATTCCCTAAGAGCCTTGGTGGTATGGCATTGAAATGGTATTATCAACTGCCTAATCATTCTTTGAGGAATTTTGAGGAGACAACAGAGTTGTTTGTTCAACAATTTGGAGCTTATGTGGAGAAAAATGTGACTATAAAATATTTATACCTTTTGAAGCAAGGTAAGGATGAAAGTTTTTTGGACTTCTTGTCTCATTGGAGAAGTCTAGTTGGATGATTAAGATACACCTTGCCTCCTCGAGATATGTTAGAGATATTTATTAGAAATTTACAAGAGCAAATATCATATGAATTGGAAACAACTATTACCTCTTTTGACCAAGCAATATATTTGGCAAGAAGGGTAGAGCAAGCCCTTATTTGAAGAGGTCAAATTAAGCCAAATAAAGAAGAATATAGGACCACAAAAAATTAGTATAAGAACAAGCATGTAGTTGGTGATGGGGTAATGGATAGTAGGCCTGTTAATAGTGTTGTTAACACCCTACAAAATATGGTGCTTAGCCAACCTCAAAAACCCCCACCAAGGAATTTCACAAGACTCAACATGCCTATGAATGTGGTCCTAAAGCAACTTTTGGAAGCTAACATGATTGAGTTGCCTCCCATAAGGCAACCTGATACCATAACTAATTGGTATAAGCCTGATCAACATTGTGAGTATCATAGAGTGGAGGAGCACATGACAAACTCATGTAAGAGGTTGAAACATGTGGTTCAGGACTTAATTGATGAAGATTTCCTTGTTATAGAGGGTCCTCAACCCAATCCTCCAACAAACAATCAACCTCCTACTCAACAAGCACCCACAACTAATCAAGACATGGGGATATTCCAAGACCCCCTACCTAAGCATGGGCAATAGGAAGCTAATCAAGTGTCATATCATAATGTGCCACCTCCCTACAACAATATGGTTGGTATGGTAGCAATAACTACAAGGCAACAAGCTCAAGCTCAACCGACTCAACAATATCAGCAGGAGATGAGTTCTACATCCAATCAACCTTCAAAACCTCCCTTAGTTTTGAAGAGTACCCAAAAAAGAGCACAAGAGTAGAAAATCCACCTTTAGTGTTGAAACCTCAACCTAAAGTCTCCTTCAACATTCAACAATAGTTAGCTAGTACCCCAACCAAGATCTCCCTCTTAGAGCTTTTGCAAACTTCTCCTATTCATAGGGAAGCCTTGTTGAAGCTTCTAAGTCAACAATATGTTCCTCAAGACATTTCCCCTAGTGCTATAGCTGATGTTGTAGGTTCTCTTGGGATACATCATATCACATTTTTGGATGATGATATTCCTTCCTCAGACTTGCGAGG
Source organism: Wollemia nobilis (assembly GCA_028583015.1). Lineage (NCBI taxonomy): Eukaryota > Viridiplantae > Streptophyta > Pinopsida > Araucariales > Araucariaceae > Wollemia > Wollemia nobilis. The sequence goes on from JAQPPZ010016361.1 coordinate 4,765,486, forward strand.
GGATTCTTCCCTCTACATCACTACATTTATTGGGGAAACATTTATCAAGCAAATTTTGATAGATAATGGTTCTTCCCTCAATCTATGCACTTTTCAATTTCTCCAAAATTTTGGATTAAAAGAGGAAGATTTAACTAGATCCGATGTCATCATCAAAGCTTTCAACAATGAGTCCCAAGAGGCCTGTGGCATTATATCCCTCCCCCTTAGGGTCGGACCTAAGATCTTAGATACCTTGTTTTATGTGGTGCCTTGCCCCGCATCTTTTAATATTCTTCTTGGACGTCCTTGGATTCACGCAATGAGGGTTGTCCCTTCTACTTTTCATCAATGCTTGAAGTTTGAATTCAAAAATCAACTTGTCACCATTTCGGGTGACCCTCATCCATTTCAATATTGTTCAATGGTTGAGCAAGCTCAATTAGATCTCAATTTATATCCTTTGGTCTCTCTTTCTTATTCTTCTTCTTCTCACCTTACCAAACAACTTGAAAATTTAAAGGTAAGTGAGAAACCACTAATCAAAGTTTCATCACAGGATCAAGTCAATCCATTTCTTCAAGAACCTCTTCTAGATCTTACCAAGCTACCACCTTCACCGAGGACTATGGGTTTACCTCATAAGAAGGGTGAAGTTGTACACATTGGCACGTGTACCTTTATCTTTGCAGGTACGACCCTCGAAGAAAAGATCCATGGTAGCAACCCTCTTCCTATAGAATGTTATTTTGCCCATTGTTACATGTCCAATGATTACCCACTTCCCAAGCAAATCCTATCTAGTATGGGATATATAGGTAAAGGTTTGGAGCCACAATAGAAAGGTATTCAAGAGCCTTTGGAAGTTGAGCTTTGGCCTGGGAGATGTGGCATAGGCTACATACCCAATAAAAACCAACCTTTACCATTTTATGATGATGATCACCTTATTACTTATGCCAAATATTTAGATCATCAAGGCTTGGAGTGGAGTGATGAGGATGAGGGACCGCCTTATCCCACTGACATGCTATTTTGCAATGTGGTAACTTTGGTGCACCCTAAGTTGGTTCCTCCTTGGATGGTAAAGAACTTAAAGAACCAATGAACATAATGCATCTAAAAAGATACTATGCATTTTCATCTAAAAATATACTATGCATTTTCATTTTCTCATACTGCATTTATGATATGGATTGAGAAACCCAAAATTTTTGAATGATTTTCATTGATCAAAAACATGTATTTATAGGAATTATGATCCTATTACAATCCTCCAGTTTGATCAAAACCATGATTGACCAACCTAACATATTAAATGCCAACCTAACATTTGCTGCTCATGGCAGTTCTAAAAGTCATATTCTAAGTTTTTCTATGATTTTCTAAAACATTATTTAATATCATACATTATTTGTATATTCTAATATTTTTAATATACTTAATAAGATTTCTCATCATTCCTCCCCACTATAGGAGCATTGGACTCCAATATGTAAAAAAGGAGGAAGGAGAGCATTCTAAATGTGGAATTTGGTGAGAACCACGGAGGTCATGGTGAGTCTCCATAATGAGTGCCCATGTAGATGCAAGGGTGACCTCCAAGCTAAATATGATGCTAGTGCATGGATGGTAGTTGCTAAAATATGAGAGGATATATTGTCGAACACTAAAATTCTTGTAGTTGGAGGAGGCGGGATGTTGAATGGTGTGAATCAATTTTGGAATTGGAGTTGAAGCTGGAACTAGAGCAGGTTGAGGAGGAGAAACAAGAATATATACCCTATGAATGTGGTGCTCACATGGTGTAGGAGGCTAAGTGGTCAAAAGTGCTTTTGCTTGTGTGTCCTCATGTTGTGGGGTGCTAAAAATTAAGGCAATATTTTGTGCTTGATGCAAATTAGTGCAAGCCTAATGTGGAGTGGGTTGAACACTATAGATAAGAAAAGTTTGTTGCTCATGCTAAAAAGTATAGGTATTGTGATATGCATCATATTGAGCCCTTTTTTCATATTGATAAGTTTTACCTAGCAACAGACCACAACAATCCATAGGAGTGACATCACATGTGACAGTGTCTACATACTTAGGACCAAAAGCAAAAGATAAAGTGCAAGTGTGTCTGATAACAAAAGTAGGAGCACTGTCCTTCAATCCAAGTGATTATGGATGAGGATGAGAATGTGTAAGCAGGTGCAACTTATCAATAATGGATCATGCAATCAAGTTTTACTGCGAGCCATTATCAATAATGCAATCCACTAAGAAACTAGGTATCAAATAAGCACGAGTAACAAAAATATTATCATGATCACCTACAAAATATTTATGGCTAAGTAAGGTGACCGTATTGGGTCGACCTTATAATTCAAGATAAGTACAATATTCTTCACAAGTCTTGATGGTATTTTTCTGAGTTCCCTCCTCAAAAATTTTCTCCTTAGAAGATTGTACAAGCAATTGTTTGTTCTTAGATTTTTGTAATTGCGTACATTCAGATCTATCATGTCCCTTTCTTTTACAATGATCAAAATATTTTTCAAATTGAGAATTAGAAGAAGAAGGAGAAGCATGAAAGGTATGCTTAGAAGTAAAGGATTGATTAGAAGCGGGAGTAGGAGAGAATGAAAATGGGAGAAGGTAGAAGATTTTCTTGGTGCCTATTGATGTGGATGACGTGATTGCTTGGAACCTTATGACAAGTATCGAGTCTCCTTATGTTGTGCTATGAACTTCTCCTCTATGAGTTGTGCATGATTGAAAATAACATCAAGAGTAGTGCAAGGAGTGTATTTCAACTCTTGATATAAATGTGCTAGAAGTCCACTTTTGAACTTAGCAATGATAAAAACTACAAGATCAAAAATGTGAAGCAAGATAGATAGGCGATTGAACTGATGGACATAATCCTAAACAGATTGGTACTTTCCCTATCTAAGATAGAGCCATTGGTTGAGCAAGTCATCATCATAATTGGACAGATAAAAGGTGGCCTTCAAGGCTATGACCAATTCATCCCAAGTTGTGATGGGGTTTTAAGTTCCTTGGCATTCGGTGATGAGAACCTTAACCATGCCAAAAAGTTTGAGTTTGGTGAAAGGAACTTTATCATCGTTCGATGTTTGACTAAATGTAAACCAAGTCTCCATATCTAGGATCCAACTATTGAGGACATCGGGATCCCTAGAGCCTTCATAAATTTTAACTTCACACTTTGCATGGGGGTGACTAGAGGAGGAGGAAGACTGCATTTTGAGGTCTTTAATGGTGTCAGCCAAAGAAGTAACCAAGGAAGTGAATTCAACCAATTTTTTGGCTAAAGCAGCTATCGTATTTGTTAAGTAGATGGTGCCTCCATGACATGTTTTTATTAAATTATGCAAAGAGAATACATCCTATTTTATTCTAATAACCTTTGTTGAATTTTTATGGCATATAGAAAGCCAGAACTCCATTAAAGATAACCGTTGCACGCAACTTAAGAACTACTACACCAGATGGAATACAATACATATTCAATTACTGTGTCCATGATGGAGGAAGATATTGTGAAGAGAGTTTTGGTGTCATGTTTGAAAGTGTAGCAAGAGGATCCCAGAAAGGTGAGCAAGTAAAATGTTGCGTGTATAGGTGACGTCGACATGGATTAGCGTGGAAGACTTCAGTAGTGGTAATGTCGAGTCTAATGCTCCATTGGGGTTGCCACAGGGTGTGTTGATGAGGTACATGCAACGTTAGCTTTGCAAGGAGGGCAACCATGGTTTACTACACAAACAACATTAGGGAAAGGAGGAATGTGGTGAACGTTTGCAATCAAACCAAATAATATGCATCGCGAGAATAATTTTTGTTTTTTGGTTGGTTGTGGTGCAGTGAAAACCCATCACAAGTGATGTCCATTGCACAAGAGATCCCCCATAATGTTTTTTTAATTTTTTAACTTGAGGTGTTGAGAATCCCATCAAACAAAAATTAAATTGCTAGACGAGAGGTTCAAATGCCTCCCAAGAATACCAAGGATACGTAGCTGTCTATTCCAGGGAATGCATCAGGTGTCTTATCCCATGAACATTGGTGTTTAACATGGATGTTTCAAATATCTTGAGCTACAAATGGTCTCCACATGCCTAACATCCTCATTCGACTTGCAAAAGAAAAGCCCGAATATTTTTCTTTGCTACTGTGACTTTGACATCCACATGAGTAGCTTCACAAGTGGTTTGCAAGCAATGGTAATGAAAGGAAGCTCAGAGCAACTTATATTTGTATGGCCCCAATATATAATGATTTTTAGTCCTCCCTAGTTTATGCGCAGACCTAGAGAGGCTTATCTACACCAATGAGGTTAATGTGGAGCTGTACATGGTGAGTGTAGGTAGCGTGTTCCAAGAGCATGGGCCACAAAATTTGAATTAGCCATCCACATGGAGAGTTTCAACTCAATGGGTTGGGCAGAGTTTGATTTGCAACATGGCTTTGTTCATGAATGAACGGGGGTAGGAGGTCCACCACTTAGGCGCACGGCTGACATTGACACATGCTAGTAGTTTGTGGAACTAGTCCGTAAAAGGACGAGTAGTCTGTTAGGTTGGTTTCCCGCGATGGTCAATTTTTGATCATGGTGGTGAGGGGTAACAGGGGTCTAATTATAGTTTATTGATAAAAAAACCAAGGCCATAACTAAGATTTCTCAATCAAAGTAACTATGGAGGATTTGGGTGGACAATGAATGGTTGACTCCACCTTAAAATAGGTAAGAAAAATTCCAAGATCCAATGGGAGGATTTTTCATTCCTTTCTGAACCAAACCTAGCCTAAGGAAGAGGATAATCTCCAAACCCAGTGCTTGGCTCTGATTACCAACTAATATGGATTGAGAAACCCAAATTTTTTGAATGATTTCTATTGATCAAAAGCATGTATTTATAGGTATTATGATCCTATTGCAATCCATCAGTTTGGTCAAAACCATCCAACAAAACCATGATCGACCAACCTAACATATTAAATGCCAACCTACATTTCCTGCTCATGGAAATTCTAGAAGCCGTATTCTAAGTTTTTCTATGATTTTCTAAAACATTATTTAATATCATACATTATTTTTATATTCTAATATTTTTAATATTTTTAATATGATTCCTCATCAATTTAGCTTAGCTTTCAAATTGTATTTGGTTTTCTTTATCATAATGTATGATTAACTATCATATTTTGCATGGTTTGCCTGACATTTTGTTCCATATGCATTTTGCTTATCATGTAATTGTGTTGTTGTTCGATCATACTTGCATGACTGCTTGATCATATAGAATTTTGGGGACTGTGAGGATGGCAAGCAATGAAACCTAGTTAGGTCTTAGCTCACATGCATTGCACTTACACTAGGGCTTCGATGCTTAGTGAATCCCCAACCTAGGGCACATATCCATGCATTTCCATCATTTCATTTGCTCATGTCTTCTCTTCTTATCATTTTTTCTCTTATATTCCTTGACCTTGAAAGTCTAACGTGATCATCAAAGTTTTTCCAAGTCAAGGGATATAGTTCTTATTTCTATATATCCTTGTCCTTTGCATGTTTTCTCTCTTCTTTTCATCAAGATAAAGGATATACGTTCCTTTTTCTATTTTCTTATTTTTGATTTCATCCTCACTTTTCCTTCTTGATCTTTCACTTGTTAAAAGGTCCTCAGGGATAGGGTAGATATTGCATGAATATAATTTATGGTGTTAATATGACCACTGAATATCTTATGCAAATCTCTTAGCTCTCAAAATTTTACTAAGGACACACACACACTACTCTTTGCTTCTTGCTTCTCTATTTCTTATAACACATGCACACACATGCAAATTATTGTGTCATGCTTTGCTTTGCTTGTTCATATTTTTGCACACACCACACCCCTATCGGGTAGTAATTGATTTGGCATATCAATCAAATTCTTCATCCCTAACAGGATAAGCTTCATGGCCACATGCGAGGGGCAGCCTCCATCTCGGTTATTTGTGAGCATACATCCTAGTAGGTATCTATTTTCTCTCTGATCATCTTAGCAAGAAATACACCCTTCAAGGACAACTTCTGGCCACAAGCGAGGGGTAGCCTCCATTACGCCATTTGCGAGCATACATCCTTACTAGCTTTCACTTTTGTATTTCTCTTTTTGGAATTTTGGGGCTTTGTTTTTCTTCTTCTTCCATATTTCTCTCTTATCATTATTTGTTTCCTTCTCTTTTATTTTATTTTCTTCATTTCTTTTGCTCTTCCATTCATATCGTATGCAGAGATGGAAAATTGACCTATTAAGATGAGTTATTTTTCTTATATCCTTAGTTTTCTTCTAAAAAATGTAAGGTCATCTTTGAGCAACTTTTCTCCACCAAATATTCTTCATTCCTCCCAAAACCTCTACCATTGGATCAGGCTCGAAAAGAGCTTTCTAACGGTATAATTTTTATCCAATTCTAACATTGTTTGGTCCCCCAAAGTGTAGAAAATTTTCACATGGGTCTAGTTGTGTTGCCCAAGTTTTTGGTTGACATTTATGACATTGACCCTTACCCAAGTATAAGTTTTGTTTCCCACCAAAACCTATTATAAATAGAGGATTTGGACTCCCTTTTTCTTCAACCAAGTTTTCTAAGTGATCTTAGTGCGACAAGTTGTGAAATTCTTCTTTTGCAAAAAGTGCTCTTGACGAATCTCTGCTTTTGGATTGTTGTGTTGCTTTGCTTTTGTGCTTCTTGTGATTGGTTGCCCTTGGTGGATAAGTGTTGGAGCCTTGAGGAGGAGTATACCCTTTCATGGAAGTCTTCATCCTTTTTACCTATTCTTTCACTATCACTAGGTGTCTTCTTGCATTTTATTCTTCTTAGTTAATTCATTGTGCATTATTTTTCTTTATTTTGCATTCTTAATTGCTTGTTTGCCTCTCTTGTGAAATTGTGCCCCATCCATACAGGGTGTGATTTTGGTAGATCCAAAGTTGTGATCACCCCTTACAGGGTACAATTTTGGCCTAGGAAAGTATGAGAGCAAAGATTTATTCCCAAACCCTTAAATTACATTTGCATGCTTCATATAGGTCATAATACTATTGTTTGCACTCTATTTTTTGCATTGTGTCATTTCATTGTATCTTTGTTTATTTCCAAAAAGGTCAACAATCGCTTTTATTTTCGAATGGTCAGCTAAAAGGACCAAAGGGGCTTGACTGCTGCACCTCCAAGCTCATTGTTATAACGACCTAAGTAGGCCCTTGAATGCTAATCAAATTTTTTAGGGTTTTGTGAAGTTATTTTGCAGGTGTGAAGTTGTTTGGATATTTTGGATGAAATTTAAAGCTTGGATCAACCATTGGATTAGATAAGTGCCCTAGATAAGCTTTTAGATTGTTTGTTGTTTGCTTTCTATTTATCTTTATTCCATATTTAAATATAAACAAAAGAAAATATTTTGATTTTATTTCTAGGCATTTGAAAGAGAGAAGGCATATAGTTTGCATTTTAGGGTTAATTCTATTTGTGCATTCTCTTAAACCCTTGCTAAAAAGAAAAGGATCTATTTTGCAAGTTAGGGTTTAGTCATCATTGAAAATCAAGAATCATTCTAGGGTTAGTCCTTGCTTGCTTGCATTGTTGTTTGTATTGCATTGTTCTTTCATTTCTTAGCTTAAATTTTAGAAAGGCCAAACATAGGTTTTTGCTTAATATATACATCAAACATTCCATCTCTAGACTTGGAGTGAGTCCTTACTCATTCTTGGTGAACCCTTCGATCCCCAAGCCCCTGAGTGTAGAGAATATAACACACCCCCGTGGTCACTTCAACTCCCAGTGAATCCAGTCGAGAATCGTACACGATAGGATAGTTTTCCCCATCTACACTCCCAACAAGCTTATACCACCTTGTTATTATTGACCCGATGTGAGGGAGACCACCATCGCTCAAGATTTGTACCATCATCGTCGATATGGCGTGCACTTAGAGGATCAGATCAAACTACTACCTTTGCAACAGGTATGCCCCCAAGGTTTGAATATTTTTATAAATCTTTATTATTATTAAATATATTACTATTTTGATGAATTATTAATTATTTATGTAACATATTTTTAATTTTGTATTTAATTCTATGGGTATTATGGTAATATAATTTTTTTAATAATGCTAAAATATAATTAAGAATAATAGTTTTATAAAATAGGTTCAAACCTCGGGGGCAACCTGTTTGTAAAGGTAGTAGTCTGATCTGAATCCTTTGAGTGCATGTCAGACTGACGATGATGGTATGAATCCTGAGCGACCGATGGTCCCCTTCATGCTGAATTAACAATAACGAGGTGGAATAGATTTGATGGAAGTAGCCCCTCTGGTTTGAACCCTGCACTTGTCATTTACTAAAAATAATAAGATTGTAACCAACTCTCCTATGTAACAATTTTTAACTTAAATCGCTAAATAAAAACTAAAAAACCTTTAAAACACCCCACTACAAAGATTACCAAAAACATACTATGAAAAAAGTTTAATTTAAAAAACTAAAAAATACAACTGAGCTAAGTCTACAACTACTTCAAATTAATTTAGGATAAGCGGCCTTTTATTTAATTGACAATTATTTTAATTTTTAAAACAAATTATTTGTTTATTGATAAAATTTTTGTCTATAAGTACATCTGATTACCATTATGACATCCCTATTGATAAACATAGCTTTATATAAAAGATAATAAGTAAAAAAAAACTATCAACCCTATACATTAATCATAACTACCTAAATTCAAAAACACTATTTTAAGAGGCTATGACACTGCATAAATTCAAAAACAAAAATAAAATAAAATATATGTACTATACAACACTATGATCTTTAAAAAAATAATAATAATTTTATAAAATATATATTTTTTAAATTTAATATAATTAAATATTTTTTATATATTTATTTTATTATTTAAAATATTAACATTTTGATGAACTATTAATTATTCGTGCAACATATTTTAAATTTTATATCTATTATAATCAAATAAATATACATACACATCAATGGTAATGATGTAAATGATTTTATTATTATAAAGATTTTTTCTAAGATTTGTTTTAATGTTCAAAATATTTATGATGTGGGAGAATTTTTTTTTTTTTTTTTGCGAAAAATCTCTTGCGGGGTTGCTTTGATTTGAGAGACCACGAACAGGGTGTTCTACACTGTCAAAGTCACACAGGAGTCGCACTCGACCCTTCCCGCACCAACATTATTAATTGGATTTTGGATACCCAATTCAACTTTTTGGTTCTATAGGCTTTTGGGTTAAATGCTCAAGTGAATGCACGCGAACCATGACCCCGCCCCTCAAACGAGCTAATCATAACCCAACAATATGCTTCATCCTCTCCCGTGGGAGCATCGCTCAATGGTGGTGAGTGTGGAATTTTTCCCATGTGTGGTTTCCATTGGATGTTTTCTCTCATGCGCCCCAAGTTAATTCTAGGGTCCATTATTTGCTCCTCCTATACTGCCCAGTCTCATAATTTATCAAATAAAAAATTATTAAAAATTAACTTGAGCAACGCTGTTATCCCACATTTATTCCACAATGGCCCTCATGGTGGTATATAAAGCACAACACCCACATAGAGCTTTGCAAATCGGGAAGCAAGCTTTTGGGTTAAATGCCCAAGTGGATGCACGTGAACCATGACCCAACCCCTCAAACGAGCGAATCATAGCTCAATAATATGCTCCATCCTCTCCCGTGGGAGCATCGCTCAATGGTGGTGAGTGTGGAATTTTCCTCATGTGTGGTTTCCATTGGCTATTTTCCCTCATGGGCCTCAAGTTAATTCTAGGGTCCATTATTCGCTCCTCCCATACCGCCAGACCAGTCTCATAATATATCAAATAAAAAATTATTAAAAATTAACTTGAGCAACGCTACGAGAGTCTTGAGCCATTATCCCACATTTATTCCACAATGACCCTCATGGTGGTATATAAAGCACAACACCCACATAGAGCTTTGCAAATCGAGAAGCAAGCTTTTGGGTTAAATGTCCAAGTGGATGCACGCGAACCATGACCCAACCCCTCAAACGAGCGAATCATGGCCCAACAATATGCTCCATCCTCTCCCATGGGAGCATCGCTCAATGGTGGTGAGTGTGGAATTTTCCCCATGTGGTTTTCATTGGTTGTTTTCCCTCATGGACCCCAATTTAATTCTAGGGTCCATTATTCGCTCCTCCCGTACTGCCCAGCCTCATAATTTATCTAATAAAAAATTATTAGTTATTTATTTTTTAAATTTTTATATTTACTAAAATTAATTATTAATATATTTACATCACTTTATTAATAAGTGTGGTTGACCTTATAGAAATTAAAGTATCTTATCTTTATCTTTTAAATTTAATATTGAAAGAGTTGATAAAATATTGGATTAATAATTTCAAAACTAAAGCTTATGTATTATATGGAGGATTGGATTACCATTAAGCGACCAAAGACCACGACCAGGAAGCGCCAGGGTGATCACAAAGATACAACAAGATCAACTCATCGTCGACTCCAACAAAGAACATCTACGACGACATCCAACTCTTATATCACTCACTTCTCTTCAACCTTGAATGTTGGAAGCAATCCTTGATCCACAGATCTTGTATATCATATGTCATTTTGTTTATTGTTTTTCTTACTTTATTTTCTATGGAGCTGCATTAGGCACTCCTGTTGCTTTGTATATGTCTTACTTTACAGTTCTATTGATCTCTTTTGGTCATCGATGGACATTAATACAAATTCAAATTCATTATTTGTTGGAATTTATGGCTTAAAAGTAATCATAGATTTTTTAAAAATAAATCTCAAAATCATGTTCTATATATATTTTAATACATGAAGAAATTGGTAACACCATACTATTATAAACTATAGCGTCATTGGGATTAACGAAGTCAATAGGACCCTTGACCCAAGGCAGTTAACTGACAAAGAATTAACTGCTACCATCCAACCTATCTCTTTCTGGGTACATTGTGGTTTGAACCTTGGACCTCCCTAAAGAGAGGTAAAAGCCCTAACCACTATGTTGTCCTTGTCGGACACTTTGCAATCATATTATTGCTTCTCTTTCAAAGTTTTTATAAATATGATGCTCATAATGGGAAGTGTCAAGTGTGGAAAAGAGGTGGAAAGTTATAGGATTTGAATAGAATAGTCATTTGATAGCAGAAATTAAAACAAAGGATCTACTTCAACTTCAATGTAGGGTAAAATGAAAATGTCCAAGTTTATCAAAATTAGTTTTAATGGTGTTTCTAAAGGAAATTTGAGAAAAGCTAGTGGAGGTGATGTTTATAGAAATAATGAAGGCAAAATTCTCTCGTAATCATATGAAACTTCAACTAACAACTATGCAAAGACTAGGGTACTTCTTACATAGACTCAAATTGCAATAAAAATTATGGAAATATATTTCAATTGAGGAGAATTCACAAATTATCATTAAAGCTATCAACAAAAATATATATAAAGATTAAACAAAAAAATAATAATATTGTTCATGTTTATCACCTATTATTAGAGGCATTCTCTTATAAACACAACCATATTTATATTAAAAGAAACAAGAAAGGAAATCTAGAGACAATATACAATACTCACAAATGATTTTTTTTGAAAAAGAATTTGAAAAAAAGTATTAAAACAAATATCATTTACAAGTTGGGATGAGACTCCTCCTAGTCTTAGCCAACGAGAACACCTGTTTACAAGGAGCCAAATCTCCTAAACCATATATCTACAATATATTAGCTAAACACTCGATTTGCTCACCAACCTAGGTAATCTTCTCATCCTTAATAGCCATATCATTGTGCCACTAAACCCCTACCTCCTTCTCGATCTTAACTAAGAAGTCTGCCACTTTATCTAAATCTCTACCCACATAAATTGGAATCACATCATCTAATTTTCTCCATAATTCCTTAATTTGGATGACAATAATCCTTAACCTTTCTATCTTCAAAACAAAATTCTTCATATAATTCAAAATTCTTACCAATATTTAAAAATCTGACTATATAATTATCCTCTATAACTTTATCTTTCCAAATAAAAAGAAATCTAGAAACAACCTACCAGACTTAGAAATGATTTTTACAAAGTCCCATCCTCACTAAAAAAAAAAAAAAAAATATGAACCTCTTATGCCATGGCTGATTTACAATGATAAGCTTTGAAAATCCCATTCAAGTTAAATACAAAACAAATAAAAAAAAGTCATATTGGTTCATAAGCTTTGAATATTTCATTCAAGTTAAATACAAACACATAAAAAAAGCCAGATTGGTGGATATCAATGAGCTTTGAAAATTCCATTCAAATTAAATAATCACGTAAATATCAATGAGCTTTGAAAATTCCATTCAAATTAAATACAAACACGTAAATATCAATGAGCTTTGAATACAAACAAACCAAAATTCGGGTTTTGATTTTTTTTTAATTTTAAAGGTTGAAATCATGGTGTATTTAAAAGGGATAGGTTGATGGTAATATAGGGTTTTTATTTTTTAAAAGGTCCAAAGTTTAAATCTAGATATATTCAAAAGGAATAAGTTGGATGGTAGCAGTCGAGTATTTGTCAATTATTTGTTGATTAACTACCCAATTCAATTCTCTGATTTACTTTATCTAAAAATTTATAAAATAATATTACCAATTTTCTATTATATTTAAAAATAACATTCATTTTTTAAAGTTTATTAAAACATTAAGTAAAAGTAATAAAAAATACAAACAGTTTTTAAATTTTTTATAATATTACGGATTCTCTATGTATTTAATAAAACAAATAATTAAATAAAATAACAATAAATTTTCAAAGTAACCAAAAAAAATTAAGCACTTCTTAAATTCAAAGCAGTAGGGTTCCACCAACCACAAGGCCCAGCTCACTGTGATATGTATGGACAGGTCTTATGGATTGAATTGAAAACAACAGCCCCTGCCCGGAGATTTATGTCAACCACGGAATGTTAAAAAATTATATTAATAAAAAGATATATTAAAAAATATTATAATATTACATATGAGCTTTACGAAGTTTCAGGTATGAATTACAACGTATAAATTACGTGTAAAAAAAACTAAAAAATAACGTCTAAGTATTTGCCAATAGTTAGTTGCCCCTGATTTCTCAGTCAATGGACAAAGGTATGAACCCTTATGCCATGAAATATTTTTGTAATACACAACAATGTAAGTGGAAGATTATTTTTATTTATTTTTCCTTATTTTTTTAGGAATATGGATTTTTATTATTCTTTAAATTACGTTTTAAAAATATGAATTTATTAATATATATAATTTATAAGAGAGTTTTACAATCACATTATTTTTAGTAATTATTAAGCGTATTGTTTAAATTATAGGGATTGCTCTCTTTAAACCTATTCCACCTTGTTGTTGTTGACTCTGGCGTGAGGGAACCATCAATTGTTCGTAATTTGTACCTTCATAGTTGGTCTGATGTGCATTCAGAAGATTCAGTGATGTGCATTTAGAAGATTCAGATCCTGCATTTGCAATCAGTTAAAAAAGCTTGATAGTTAGTTTGCTTAATGAAAAATATAATTTCAAATCATAATTTTATACATGACAATATGATTATTCAAAGAAATTATGGACTATTTTTTTTATTTTATTTTAATTTAAAAACTATTAAACTTAAAAAAGATTCTTGTGGGATGAGATTTTCATTAGGTTGTGGGTTATATTCTTTTTTTTTAATTGGTTATATAGAATTGATGTAAGTCTACTTTCATTATATTATTATATTATGACCATAAAGTGATTTTTTTTTATATATAGAAGCAATGGTTACAATCACGATTTTTAGTAACTACCAGCACAACTTATAGGGTTCAAACTATCTACGAAGGTTCCCAGGACTTCTACCGTCTCGGTACATGGTAACCCAACATGAGATGGGGACCGTCGGATGCACAGGGGTTGCACCGTCGTCATCAATCTGGCACACCACTCAGAGGAATCGGATCTGGGCTACTGTCTGTGCATGGGCAAGCCCGTGGGATTGGAACCTAGGTCTCCTCTCGGTAAGTGCCCCAACTTACCAATCCACCTAGACCCACGGACGACCATAAAGTGATATTATAACAACTTGTAATTATGTATTGTCTATCAAGATTTGAACTTTGTTTTTTTTTTAAGTTGAAAAATTTAACTAGTTGAAATGATATCATTTGATAGGTTGTAGGTTATATATTTTTGAATTGGTTATATGAGATTGAAATTGATGCAGGAGCATACAAGTGGGATCATGGATTTGTTTTGTGCGCAATGTGTACATGGTTGTTGGTTTTGTGCACATGGTTTTGGTCTTTTTGATTGGTTATGAAAGAAAAGAGAAAGGGATACAACTTTCTATTTTTCAGCATTGTTTCTCATTGCTAGAAGGTCATAAGTGGAGATGTGATTATTAATTCCATCGACTGAAAAAGGATCGGGCAAGGTCGTAAGGAGACGATAAAGGATTGATAAGGACCAGTAAGGGGTTGATAGAGGACCAATAAGAGACTACTAGAGGAGTTGACAAGGATCTAGGATGATCGACAAAGGGGACCGAAAAAAGACTCAACAAGGGCCGCAAGGAGGTGATAAGGGATTGACAAGAGACTGGTAAGGGAGTCAACAAGGATTTGGAATAACCGAAAAATGACCAAACAAGGGTCGCAAGAAGGCAACAAGGGATCAATAAGAGACTAATAGGGGAGTCAACAAGGATCTAGGATGACTAACAAGGAGTTGGTAAGGGCGAGCAAGCTAGAATCAAATTTGTGGTACTCAGTGGAGAAAAAATTATGTAGTTTATGGCAATTGTGTCCACTATGGAATTATATATGGGTAATGTTGCAATTGATATATAAAACAATATTCTCTTTCTTCATATTTGGTAGTATTCTATATTTTTATGAGTCATTATGTTTCTTTATTGTTGGTACATACTCTGATCTACCAGTTTAAAGTTTGTTCACGGATTTAAAAAATCCTACCACTAATGTTTTTAGACTACGTCAAGTGGTATCAGAGCCAAAGTTAATTCCTAGTGCTAGAAAATGGAACAAAGAGGCAAAGCTAGAGGTGTGCTACTTAGGAATGGATGAGCAGGCCCCAAAAATATTAGTAATGCAAAATTGCTAGGAGTAGTTACAACTTTACAAGCTTGAATGAAAGCCATGGAAACTGCCCAAAGAAGAAAAACGGAGGAAGAAGCAAGTGACTTTGAAGATGTTGAAGAAGAATTTTAGGAGGAAGATAAACTAGAAGAATGCGTGATTAAGGCAATTGCAAAAATTGGAAGCAAGTCAAATATGAATTTGCCTAGTTATACTAGAAGTTTCAACTCGAAGGAGTTGATAGAATGGGTTACTGACATGGAGAAGTTTTTTGACTATGAGTTGATTACAAACCTGAAGAGGGTAAAATTTGTCTATACAAGGCTGAAAGGACATGCCTCATTATGGTGGGATCATGTCCAGATAGAGAAAAGAAGAAAGGATAAAGAAAAGATCCAAACCTAGGATAGGTTTATGGGGAAGTTAAAGATAAAATTTATGTTTTTCGATTACAATATTATTTTATTCTAGGAAACTATAGAACCTCAAACAAAATGAGTTAGGGATTAAGGAGTATACAAAAAAGTTTTATAGATTGACTACTAGAGTAGACATAGATCTTATCAGAGCAACTTGATTCTTAATGGTGCAACAAAAGCATGGTGGACCCATAACCCACAGGTTCTAGGATTGAAACACATTGGTTGTTAAAAAAATGATGAATGTTTAGAGCTTTATGAGTAAGAGCTCATATTTTGTACACATGATGGCGTGCACAGGGTTATGGGTTTTGATCACATGGTTATTGGTTTTGTGCACATGGTGTTGTGAACATGGTTGGTTTTGTGCACATGGTTTTTGTCCCTTTGGTTGGCTATAAAAGGGAAGAGGAAGCGATCCAACTTTCTATTTTCCAATATTGTCTCATTGTTGGAAGGTCGTAAGTGGAGATGTGGTTATTGATTCTAGCCACTAGAAAAGGAATGAACAAGGCCGCAAGGAGATGACAAGAGATTGATAAGGATAAATAAGGGATCGACAAGAGGCTTGTAGGAGTTGACAATGATCTGGGATGACTAGCAAGAGGATAAAAAAAGGACCAGACAAGGGCTACAAGGAGGCAACAAGGGACTAACAAGAGATTGGTAGGGGAGTCAACAAGGATTCGAATGATAGATAAATAGGATTGGAAAAGGACCAGACAAGGGTCGCAAGGAGGCGATAAGGGACCGATAAGAAATCGATAGGGGAGATGACAAGGATCTCGGATGACTGATAAGAATTTGGTAAGGGCTAGCAAGCTTAAGTCATATTTGTAGCGCTCAATGGAGAAAACATTATGTAGTCTATGGCAAGTATGGTATTTGGGGTAACTATGTTATTTGTGGTGTTCTATGGAAATCTTGAAGTCTATGGTAATTGTGGCCACTATGGAACTGCATATGGGTTATGTTGCAGTTGATATATAAAACAATATTCTCTTTCTTCGTATTTGATAGTATTCTATTTTTTTGAGTAACTATGTTTCTTTTACTGTTGTTGCATACTTTGATCTTGCAATTTAAAGTTTATTTGCAAATTTTAAAAAAATATTACTATTAATTTTTGTAGACTGTGTCAGGTGGTATCAGAGCCAAAGTTGATTCCTAATGCTTGAAAATAGAAAGAAGAGGTAGAGCTAGAGGTGTGCTACTTAGAAATGGATGAACAAGCCCCAATATACTAGTAATGTAGAATTGCTAGAAGCAATTAGAGGTTTGCAAGCTTGAATGGAAGTCATGAAAATTGTCCAAGGAAAAAAAACATTAGAAGAAGCAAGTGGATTTGAAGATGTTGAAGAAGAACTTGAGGATGAAGACAAACCAAAAGAATGCGTGATTAAGGCGATTGAAAAAATTAGAAATAAGCCAAAAAAATATTTACCTAGTTATGTTAAAAGGGAAGAGGAAGGGATGCAACTTTCCATCTTCCAACATTGTTTCTCATTGCTAGAAGGTCATAAGTGGATATGTGGTTATTAATTCCAATGACCAAAAAATTGTTTCTCATTGCTAGGTCATAAGTGGATATGTGGTTATTAATTACAATGACCAAAAAAGGATCGTACAAGGATGCAAGAAGATGAAAAGAAAATCGATAAGGGATCGATAGGAGATCGACAAGAGACCAGTAGAGGAGTCAACAAGTATCTGGGATGACCAACAAAGGGGACCAAAAAGGATTGGACAAGGGTCACAAGGAGATGGTAAGAGATCAACAAGATACTAGTAGGGGAGTCGATAAGGATCCGGGATGTTCGACAAAGGGGACAAACAAAGATTGGGCAAGGGCCACAAGGGACCGCCAAGAGACCAATAGGGGAGTCGAAAAGGATCTAAGATGACTGATAAGGTCCACCAAGTTGAAGTAATATCTGTGGCACTTAATGGAGAAAAAAATGTGTAGTCTATGGTTGTGGCCACTATGGTATTTGGCGTAGTTGTGTTATTTGTGGTGCTCTGTAGAAATCTTGAAGTTTGTGGTAATTGTGGCCACTAGGGTACTATGTTCTAGTTGATGTGGAAATAAATATAATATAATATTCTATATTTTATATGTTTCATGTGTTATCTACTATTGCAGTTTATTTATTTGCAGATTAAAGTGGGGTTCTTTATTTACTAATTTTTGTGGTAGCATGGATATGTCTAAGCTACTTGAAAAGGCAGTCTTTCATTAGACCCCTTTTCTTGACTACACTAAAAATATGTCCCACATGTACTCGTCATCACTACATAGTGCATGTATGCTTAACAAGATTTGAACTTGGGTCTTCTCCTTGAATCTTAAGGAATCTAATCGATTGAGCTATCACCATTTGATATAGGTTGTACTTTATAATACTTATTATAATTTTTATGATTTTATTAATTTTAATAATAGTTATAATTGATGTAAAATCTCAATGTTAATATCTTCATTTGATATTTACTGTAGTGGTAAGGATTTTGGCCTCTCTTTAAGAGGTCCAAGGTTCAAACCCCTCTTAGTATGAGGGGACCGGGACCCCTCATAAAACCCGGTGTAAACTCATTGAGAAAAAATATCACCATTTGATATAGGTTGTAGGTTATAATACTTATTGTAACTTTTATGATTTTTTTTTTTAATTTTCAAATCATCTTGAACATTTTTAAGTTTATTTTTTTATTGGAAAAAGTTTTAGTACATTAATGCCTTATAAACCAACCATATCTTACGCTAATATGGAGAAACTCATATACATATATTGTTGAAAGAATGGGATTTTTCACATAATTTATTTTATAAGGGTGGGTTTCACAGGATTTTAATTATGATGTGTCAATTTCAGTTATTTTTCTACTTAAGTGGGCTTAATGGTGAAGACTTTGGAACTTTTACTACAAGGTCTAAGGCTCAAATATTATGGGAAATAGGATTGTAAACCATGATTTGGTAATAAAGTATGGGTGGATAACCATATAATGGTTAAAATAACATCCTCCATGATTATCGTCCCATGATACCCGGGAGAGGTAAGGCGGTCGATCTTTGGAAAAGGTCGGTTCCTTTTGGGAAGTCCTAGCTAATAGAACCTAAAATTGAAAGGAAAAGAGGGGCGAAAAGAAAGGGAAAAGAAGTTGTAGCCATAACTCACAAGGATAGGTATAGACACATTAAGACACATGCAAGATAAGCAGACATCATTTTAGAGAACATAAGTGGTTTACCTAACAAATCAGCCAATCTTACCCTTATTTATGATTCGACACTACGAATTGTGGGTAAATTCCAAAACCAACGAATGAGGTGCATAAATATAGGATGCAAAATTATAACACGACCACCCAACTAGCCTATGTAAAAATAAACCCTCAACCCAATGTAAAATACGAATTCTAGAACTGCTGAATAAAATGCATAAAATCTAGATAGAAAAATTACTTAGATAACTTTAGTAGAAATAAACC
This sequence comes from Wollemia nobilis, assembly GCA_028583015.1. Taxonomy (NCBI): domain Eukaryota; kingdom Viridiplantae; phylum Streptophyta; class Pinopsida; order Araucariales; family Araucariaceae; genus Wollemia; species Wollemia nobilis. The sequence continues at coordinate 4,784,590 of JAQPPZ010016361.1, forward strand.
CAGGTGTTGTAGGTGAGTTGGAGAGGAGAGGGCAATCCTCCAAGGGAGGTCCCAAGTTCAAATCTCCACCCTACCAAAAAGCTGAATTGGGTATCTAAAATCCAATTGATAATGTTGGTGCGGGCAGGGTCGGGTGCGACCCCCGGGTGACTTTGACGGTGTAGAACCCCCTATTTGTGGTCTCTCAGACCAAGGCGGCTCCGCAAGGGGTTTTTCGCTTTAAAAAAAAAAAAAAAAAAACTTTAGTAGAAATAAGCACTCAACATTCAACACAAAGATATAAGGACCAATTTGCAGACCAAATAGTAAAACACTTATATTTCTGAACAATATAAGCTTTACATATGAATTGTAATGGCTAAAGAACTACCCTCGAAATACCTTGCATTCCAATATAAATAGACCTTACAATGAATATCATATTGAATACACTAGGTGGCTGATGAGACCTCCGACCAGTGTCAACAGGGATGACCCTACTATGAATCCTTCTAGATCTTTGGTAGATTGCAAAAAAAGTTGGTTGTTGGGAGCATGCCAGTCAAATTACATGAATCTGGACCCTTGATCATCTTATTCCTCCGAGCAAATCTGTAAGGCAATAAATTCCATCCATATTCTCTGGAGGGCATTAATTGCTTGAGAAGACAGGTTGAGGCTGACCATATGATTGATGTGTGATTTGATTAGCTACAATGTAGTAGTGGACTGAACCTCTTTTAATGCCAACCTACCATTGTACACCCTTTTAAATGAAGGTACATGCCCTAATACAAAGGCCCTTGATGTTGGCATGAGCTGAATGGTAGGTGGGATTTTGGAGTCCGTCTATTGCTTATTACCAACCTGGAAACTCTGGCCACCATTTTCTGCTTTCATTAGTGTGAGCTTTTAGACTTTCATCCCAATTTTACTTTGGGTGTAAAATTGAAACCCTTTAGGGAATGATGAATGTCAAAACTTCCACCATGCTCCAAATTTGGATTATCCCCTACCCTATCTCCAGGGTAGAACTTTGGAAGCATTCAGGATTAGGTGGGAGCCTATTTCCCCATCCAGCTCTATACTTTGGACATTATTCCACCCCATCCTTAGGGTGATACTTTAGGAGTTGTCCCATCCTACTGCTATCCCGATTCTTTGCCCTTGTGATGGGGCAGGGTTTTGGGAACCACCTAGAATTTTTAATGGTGTAATTATCTGCCCAGCTTTGTTACTTACGTAGACATTGGATTCTATCGTTGGGTGGCATTTAGGACATATAACCTACCAATTAACTCCTCCACCCTTACTGCAACCTAATCATCATTATCCACTGCATTCATGAAGGTTTACTTTCAATGTGCAATACTTAGGGGCTTGGATGAAAATATTTTATTCACTAAAAAAACCATCATATTCGACATAAGGAGCTAGTGGGTAAAATCATACAAAATTTTACCCACTTGGTTAGAAATCCGTACCTAACAGAAAGGATGAGGTGAAAATATTTTCATGCCTTGCGAATCTCAACCAACATTGAACGATCATCACATTTGAGAGAGATAGGGTGGTCGATCTCTAAAGAAGGTCAGTTACTTTTGGGAAGTCCTAGCTAATCGAGCTTAAAATTTAAAGGAAAAGAGGGTTAAAAAGGAAGGGAAAATAGGTCATAGCTAGAAATCACAAGGATGGGTATAGCTGCATCAAGACATATGCAAGATAAGCAAACACTATCATAGAGAACACAAGTGGTTTACCTAACATATCAACAAACCTTACCCTTATTTATGATATGACACTATGGATTGTAGGTGAATTCCAAAACCAATGGATGAGGTGCATAAATCGAAGATGCAAAATTAGAGCACAACCACACAACTAGCCTAAGAAGAAATAAACCCTCAACCTAATATAAAATTCGAATTTCAAAACTATTGAGTAAAATGCATGAAATCCAGATAGCATAATTAGAGCAGAATTACTAAGACAACTTTAGCAGAAATAAGCACTCAACATTCATCACAAAGATATAAGGACCAAGTTGGAGATCAAACAGTAAAACACTTATATTTTTTAATAGTATAAGATTTACATATGAATTTTAATGGCTAAAGAGCTGCCCTTGGAATACCTTGCACTCTAGTATAAATAGACCTTACAATGAATATCACATTGAATACACTAGGTGGAAGATGAGATCTTCGAGCAGTGTCAACAGGGATGGCCCTACTGTGAATCCTTCTAGATCTTCGATAGACTGCAATTAAAGGTGGCTATTGGGAGCACATCAATTAGATCACATGAATTCAGACCCTTGTTCAACTTATTCCTCTAAGCAGCTCTATCAGGCAAGAAATTCCATCCATCCACTCCTGAGGGTATTAACTGCATGAGGGGATGGGTTGAGATTGATCATATGATTTATGCGTGATTCGATCAACTATCGTGTAGCAGTGGACTAAACCTCTTTTAATGCCAAACTACCATTGTACACCCTTTTAAATGAATGTGCATGCCCCCCTACAAAGGACCTTGATGTTGGCATGAGCTAAATGGTGAGCAGGATTTTTTCTGCTGCTTATTACCAACCCAAAAAATCTGCCCACCATGTTCTACTTTCATCAGGGTAGGCTTTTAGGCTTCCACCCTAGTTTTACTTTGGGCATAAAATTGGGACCCATCAGGGAATGATGAATGTCAAAACTTCTACAATGCTCCAAATTTAGACTATCCCCTACTCTATCTCTAGGGAAAAAATTTGGGAGCGTTGGGGATTAGGTGGGGTCTTATTTCCATGCCCAACTCTATACTTTGGAAATTATCCCACCCCATCCTTAGGATGACACTTTGGGAGCTGCCCCATCTTGCTACTATCCCGATTCTCCACCCTTGTGATGGGGCAGGGTTTTGGGAACTGTCTAGAATTTGTAATGGTAGACATTGGATTCTACTATTGAGTGGAATTTTAGGACATACAATTTTCCAACTGACTCCTCTTCCCTTACTACAACCTGTGCATCATTATCCATTGCATTCATGGTCTATTTTCAATGTGCAATACTCAGGGGCCTAGCTGACCAAAATTTATTCACTAAATAAAAAATCATCTTCGACAAGAGGATATAGTGGGTAAAAGCATGCAAGATTTACCCACAATACTGCAAAAAAAATATCATTTAACCCTATCATAGGCTTTGTTCATATCAAGTTTTAAAATCAATGCTCTATCTTTTCTTGAAGTTGTTGAATGAATTACTTCATGAGCTACTATGATCCTATTCATAATTTATCTCCCTTTTACAAATCCTCCTTGCTCTTCTAAAATAATTTTGTCTAACAGTGGTCTTAATAAATTTGCCATCACTTTGGAGATTATCTTATATGCCATATTACATAGGCTTATGGGCCTAAAAGAATCAAATAATTTTGCATCCTTCTTTTTTGAAATTAGGGTAGGTTATAGGCTTATGCATTGTTTTTCCCTAGACTATTCCACTTCCACCAATAAATAATCCTTATCTATTTGTTATGTTTATAGAATTCTACTAAGAGCCCATATGGACCTGGGGATTTATCATTATCAAAAGAGAAAATAGCTAAATGAACTTCTTCCAAAGTAATAGGCTCCCTCAATTTGTTGTTGTTTTCATTTGTTATAATTGAAGGTACATCTTGAAGTAGTTTATCATTAAGAACTTCAATCTCCTCAAATCCTAGAATATTCTAGTAAAAAATCCTTACCTCCTTTCTGATTTTGCTTTGGTATTCAATCAAGAGCCATTTCATTGATTTAATTCTACTAATTCTAGATGTTGATCTCTATACTATTGCCATTCTATGAAAAAAATTATATATTTATCTTCTTCTTTTAACCAAGTTTGTCTTGATTTTAATATCCAATATTTCTCTTCCTTACTCAAAATATTATGATATTCACCTTTGAGCTTGGATAATTGTGCTCACCTTTTTAAAATTTTGAAAGTTTCTCTTTTAGTTCTTTCTTCTCAAAGATGTTTTCAAAGTGTTCTTCTTCCATTATTTTAATCTAGATGTCATTTATTTACTTTGTTTTGGAATTCCATGTATGTGCTATCATATTAACAAATTGAGGATGCTCTTCCCACATCTACTCAGATTTAAAATATTATATTTTTTTGGAATTCACTTGCCACAATTTTAACTCTTATTGGCCAATGATCTAAATAAATCATTGTTAAAGTATTAATTTTAGCACAAAGATAAGTTATCTGTCTTGGCCCCATGAAGAAACTGGTGTTGAGTTCCTAGACAAAGACAAGCTCAAAGGGTAAATTGAAACCTTGAAGAGGATAAATTCATAGGGTAAATCTGGCCAAGAGAAGCCCCTAAAGAATGCAACCAATATGGATAGCCAAGAATATGAGCCTTTTGAGTTCCAACAAGTTGAGGAAGTTGATATTTTGGGCACTGAGGTTGTTTAGAGTGAGAAGACACCGCTGGTTGAAGGTCACGTTGTGCCTCCCCTAGTTTAAGATCATGATGTACCTCCATATTTTTTTGAATCCAAGATTCAGAAGCACTTTGAACAGGTAAGTGTCCCTTCTTCGTTGACCCCGTTATTTTTGCATAACTCTTTTGATTGCCTCAATATCCCTGGGTTGGATGTTTCATCACATTTAGTAAATCCCTCCCATACACTCTTATGGAAAGGGTGGTGAAACTGGAGAAAGGGTCCCCAAGACCTAAAACCAGAAGTCATAAATGTCCCTCAAAACTCTTCTTGGAGAAGGGATTTCTTGGTCCTAATCCAAAAAGTCTTAAAAAAAGATTTGTATATGTTGGGATAGAGTGTAATGTTGGGAGACCATAAATTAAAGCTCTAAGGAAAAAGGAGACAGAGTTAGAGATCACCAATGGCTCTCAATATCTATTGAAGATGGATGTTGGAAATTTTCAACCTTTCCAACCCTTTGCTAGGGGAAAGAGATCCAATCCTAATGTTCGTTAATGTAGTTTATTTCCTAGATATTTAAGAAATAGACTAAGTTTTTTACAAGTTTTAAGTGCTGAATTTACGTATAACCTAGAACCAGGACAAGGGAGGTCCCTATTGTTTTCTAAACAATTACTGGTTTTTAATTTAAGTTTGTGCTTGTTTCTTGACTCCCCTAGGCGGGTTCACTCCTTGTTGATTTCTCTTAGTTCTTCCTTGGAAGCTTCTACTTATTTGTTGTAAAATATTTATGGATCCTTTCAAAACCCTTTCTTCCACCAAATAAAAAAATTAGCACAAGTACCTTCATATATCCAATGATTTGAGAGTATGTATTCATCTTTTTTTTTTTTCTATCAGGTTTTGGCCTATCCCATTGTTGGTCCATGTATAGTGGTCCTCCTCAAACTCAACCTCCCATAGATTATTGTTTTGAATAAAAGTTGAGAAATCTCTCATACTTTGGGTTATATTCTAATTCCCCTAAATTTTTCATCCAATATGGCTATGGCATTAAAATATCCTATGATCATGAATCAAGTTTCTTGGTATTTACTTCTCATAAAGGTTTCAATCCCACTTCAAACTTCTATTATTCCTAACTAAGTTGTACATCCATAGACAATGATAGGGATGAAGAGAATATTTGTAAAGTAGCATGTGACTAATGATGCTATCTAATACCATAATTTCTATAAAATGGAAGCAGGCAGGGCAGGCGGAGCAGGCGGGCCAGGAGGGCCAGGCGGATCAGGCGGAGTAGAGAGCTTGGAAGGCAGCGCCCCAAGTCAGCAAAGCAAGGACGGTGAGGACTCGGAGGCCACTAAGGACGCTGAGGGTTTTCAGGCGTCGGTCCCTGTTGACAAGCGCTGGGATACGGACCCACCTGATAGAGACCCGGATAAAGGGACCCAGGCTAAGGCCCCCTTTAGGAGATTGTCCTTTGCTCAAACCCTTAAAGGTAAGGAGAACATTTTCTCAAAAACTTTCCCTCCTCTCTTCCCAGACAAGAACAAGCTCAGGGTTTCTGTCTCTACCATGGAAGATTTTCTGTCCCTTGAAACCTCGTCCCTCATCGGTAAGTTTTTGGGTGGCAGACCCGACATAGAAACCATAAGAGCCTGGGCTTTCTCCAAATGGCGCCTAGCAGGAAGCATGGAGATTGTTGCAATGACAAAAGGTTTTTTCATGATCCAGCTCCAGAACAAGGAAGACGCAAACCGAATCCTGTCTGGCGGGCCGTGGTTCCTGGGCAGGCGAAGCCTCTTCCTTAGGCCATGGGGAGAGGACTTCGACCCTGAAAGCCAAAGCATCAACTCAGCTCCCATCTGGGTCAGGCTTCCCAACCTTCCGGCCCATTTCTTCCATGAATACTTCCTGAGAGGCATCGCCAAAGTCATAGGGGATCTGGTCGTCATTGACAACCCCACCTTAGCTAGATCTCGCATGACGCATGCAAGGATGTGTGTAACGGCGAATTTGGAGTCCGAGCTCCCGTCCTTCATAGATCTGGAATACGGGGACTACTCAAGAAGGCAACCCATTGAATATGAAAACAAGCCGACGTTTTGCTCAGAATGCAAAACTCAAGGACACCTGAGGAACCAATGCCCAGATCTGGTTGCCATCAAGGAAGCACCAAATAGGAATATCCCAAAAGGCCCTAATGTAAATGGGCAGAGGAGGCCCCTCCGACCCTGGTCCCGGCCCACCAAAGCAGCTCACAAAGGCATTTACCAACAGAAATCGCAAGAAGACTCCGTTCATCAGAAAGGGAAAGGAAAACAACATATGGATCCTGACCAGGCTACTCAGGTTAGTCCTTCCTTTTTTGACCCTAATTCCTTTGAAATCCTTGCTGAGACTGCCATTGAAATGGTTAGATCTACTAAAGAAGGACCAGTACCAGGGCTCCCCGAAACTCTTGTATCCCCTCCTCATTCCCCTTGTAGGTCCTCTCCTTACCCACCTCCAAACTGTCCCTACGGCATGCCCCAGGATACTGAGGAGATCGGTAAGAGCATGGAAGAAGAGCAGCCAGGGGCAGACCCGACAGTCATAGGCGAAGTAGGTTCCAGTCCGACCCAGCAGCAAAACCCTCCCCCAAAGTTTAGCCCGAAGCAGACCCGCAGTTCAACTAATTCTATAGACTTTGGCAGCGAAAAGAGGAGGGGAAGAATCCCAGATGCAGAACATTACAGGATGAAAATAGAAAATGAAATAGCAAATGGAAAACAAAGTACTTTAGTGCTTCAAGATATGGCCCTCTTCGAGGCTAACAAGTCCAACAAACCTCCCCCACCCCAAGGACGGGGAAGAGGGAGGAATTCAAAGCAGTCTAAATGAAGGTCCTCTCCTGGAATGTGAGAGGCCTTAATGGCCCGCCCAGGCAGAGAGCAGTCAAGGCATTAAGGAAAGAGACTTCCCCCTCAGTTCTTATTCTCCAAGAAATGAAAACAGATGAAGCATGGTCAAATATTCTCGCTAACAGAATTTGGAAACAAGGGGAAATGGTTTTCAAGCAAGCAAGAGGCGCCTCTGGGGGCCTTATGGTCCTCTGGGACCCCAAAAAAGTGGAAGGTAGCATCATTCAGGCTGATGACAACGTCCTAACCATCCTTTTTTATGATATAGCCAGCAACAAGTCCTGGATCTTATCGAATGTCTACGCGCCCAACACCGTGCAAGGAAGAGGCAGACTGTGGGAGCACCTGAGTCATATGAGCAAGGCTTTCCAGGACATCCCGTGGATAATTGTTGGTGACTTTAACACTCCCCTATTTTCATCTGATAAGAGGGGGGGAACAGGGCTCCCAACTAGGAGCATGGAGGATTTCAGTGATTTTGTCCACTCAAACGAACTGATGGACGTCAAGCTTAAGGATGCAAAGTACACTTGGAGCAACAGGCGTCTGGGCAGCAACCTCATCCAAGAACGGCTGGATAGGGTCCTGCTCTCGCAGGAAGCCATCCAAGTCTTTGGAGAGTCCTCTCTGTACTCCCTTCCCAAGGTTGGGTCTGATCATAACCCCATCCTTTTGGATGTTCCTCAAACTTCCAACTCCAGTGGCAATCGTCCCTTTCGGTTCGAGGCAATGTGGGTCAAGCACCCGGACCTGAAAAATAGGATCATCCAATGGTGGCATCAGCCATTTCAGGGAAGTCCCTCCTACAAACTTTCCCAAAAGCTGAAAGTGGTCAAGAACAACCTCAAAGTTTGGAACAAAGAAGTGTTCGAAAACATTTTTGAAAACAAAAATATTGTGAGCGAAAAATTGAAAGCCATCGACAACAAGATCCAGAATGGAGTGCTAGATGAAGAGACCAGGTCCGAAGAGAGGAAACTTTTGGCAGAATATCACAACATTCTGGCTAGTGAGGAGACATTCTGGAGGCAGAAGTCTAGGGCATTATGGCTTAAATATGGAGACACTAACTCCAAGTTCTTCCATGTCACCACGCTCAGAAATAGGAGCAACAACCGTATTAAAGAGATAATTAAACCTGATGGCTCCAGTACTCGAGACAACAATGACATTAAGCACGAAGTCGTGTCCTATTTCAGTTCTCTCCTTGGTGAGGAACCTATTTGTCAGGCAGCTGCCAGGGATTCCTTGCTCCAATTCATTCCCCGAAAGATCGAGAATGATGCCAATCAAAAGCTCACAGCTCCCTTTTCTGACCAGGAAATCAAGGAGGCCCTTTTCTCCATGAACCCTGACAAGGCCCCTGGCCCTGATGGATTTCCTCCCAGGTTCTTTCAAACGTTCTGGGACATCCTAGGAAATGAGGTGTGTTCCACCATCCGGGAATTCCAAGCTTCTAAGCATATCCCACGAAGCTACAATTCTACCTTTTTAGCCCTGATTCCGAAAGGACCGGCTCCTAAGTTCATGACTGACTTTAGACCAATCAGCCTTTGCAATGTGTTATACAAAATCCTCACTAAAGTCATAGCAAATCGCATGAAAGGGATTCTGCCTCAGATTATTGATTCCTGCCAGGGCAGTTCTGTCCAAGGAAGGTCGATTTTGGATGGAATTATCACTGTCCACGAAGCTCTTCACTCTGCTTCCCAGACCAAGAAGGTTGCCTTTGCCTTAAAACTTGACATGAATAAGGCCTTTGACCGTGTCAACTGGGACTTTGTGAACGCCATCTTGTTGAAATTTGGGTTTCATCCCGAATGGGTCAGACTTATCAGCTGCTGCATTCGCTCACCTTGGTTCTCCGTGTTGGTCAATGGGTCTTCGACAGGGTTCTTCCAGAGCCAGAGGGGGCTCAGGCAAGGGGATCCTATTAGCCCTATGTTGTTTATCATAGTGGTTGAAGCCTTAGGAAGATCAATCAAAGCTGCCCGTGCTTCAGGGTTAATCTCAGGTATTAAAGCTACATCCCTCACGGATCCGGTTACCCATCAGCAATTCGTGGATGACACCTTAATGCTGACTGTGGCGTCGGTGGCAGAGGCCAAGAACATCAGGCATATCCTTAAACTTTATGAAGATGCGACAGGGCAAAAAGTCAATTTCAACAAGAGCAAGGTGTTTTTTCTTAACACCCCCCTTCCCAGGCAAATTAAAATTGCCAGAATCTTAGAGTGCTCCATCTCCACTCTCCCTACGTCTTACCTTGGTCTTCCCCTGTTCACTGGGGTCCCGACTGTTTCTATGTGGAACATTGTCCTGGAGAGGATCCAAAAGAAGCTAGCCGGGTGGAAGAGCCACTTGCTGTCCCAAGAAGGTAAGGCCACATTAACCTTGGCATCCCTCCAAAGTATTCCGGTCTACTTCTTATCGGTGTTCAAAGCACCTTCTAGAGTCTACCAGTCGATTGAACAGTGCCAAAAGAATTTCCTTTGGTCCGGCTCAGAAGAAAAGCAGCGAATCCACCTGGTTGGATGGGACAAGGTGTGTAGACCTAAGGATTTCGGAGGGCTAGGCCTGAGGAAAGTCTCTCACCTCAACTTAGCTTTAATTGCGAAACAAGCCTGGCGTCTGGTTTCCAATGTAAGGAATGAGTGGACTACCATCATCAACCGAAAGTATCTCCAAGGCACTGAGTTCCTTAGCAATACCATCCCAACCCGTGGATCCTCCTTCTGGAAAGCAATCCTATATTACAGGGACGTGTTAAGAAAAGGCATGAGGTGGATCCTTGGCAATGGGCATAAAATTGACTTTTGGGAGGACAGGTGGGCAGGCGCAGAAGCCCTTAGTAGTGATCCCACTTTGGCCCAACTAAAAACCCTCACCATGGATAGGTTTGGGTCTAAGGTGGCTGACTTCCTCAGACAGGACAGGGGCAGACTCAGCTGGAAGCCCATAGTCTTTCAAGGGATGGAGACAACGACTCAAAAACTCAATAGCATTCTGCAACAACAGTTTGTTCCCACAACATCGAGTGAAGATCAGATGAGATGGACAACGACAGACAACGGAATGTTCACAGTCAAATCCGCCTACAATCTACTAATCCATCCTGATACTCCTCGGTTCCAGACTCAGTTAGTTTGGATTAAGGGACTAATCCCCAAAATATCCTTTTTTGCTTGGTTGGTCATCCAAGGGAAAATTCTTACTATTGACAACATGATGAAAAGAGGTTTGTCCGTTCCTAACAGGTGTTTCTTGTGCAGGGCAGACTGGGAATCCATCCAACACCTGTTCATTGACTGCCCCATTGCTTCTTCAATCCTAAACGGCCTCCTTCAAGCCTTCAACATAACCTGGGTCAGACCTGGTTCTATCAATGACTTCTTCCAACAATGGCCAAAACCTTTCGTCAGTACCCAATTGAGTTTCATGTGGAAGATCAGTTTCCACCATTTCTTGTGGCAGGTCTGGCTTGAAAGGAACCACAAAATTTTCAATGAGTCTTCCAGGGATACAGGATCCATCACTAATAAAATCCTTGCCTTTGCCAGAGAAAACTCCTTGTCGTGCTCTGTTGAGGCCCAATCTGTCCCTCCTGGCGAAAAACTTCTAGCCCAATCCCTGAGTCTTCCCTGGCAAGACGGTCGTGGCAAGACTAATCCTAGACGTGAGGCCAGTTGGATCCCTCCCCCAGCCAATTGCCTAAAGTTGAATTTTGATGGCGCAGCCAAGGGCAATCCGGGTCGTGCGGGGGCTGGCGGGACTGTTCGAAACCATCAGGGTCACCTTGTTATGGCCTTTGCAGAACCCCTGGGCTTCTCAACCAGCAATGCGGCCGAGGCTAGAGCCGTGTGGCATGGATTACACCTTGTTCAGAACGTCCAAGAGCGGCTAATTGTGGAAGGAGATTCCCAAGTCATCATCAATCTCCTCAACAATGATAAGGATCCTCCGTGGAAATTTGAGTCTTGTTTAAGGGAAGCGAGGATCCTATTAAAAAATAGAACTGACAGTGTGGCCCATCACGTCTTTCGTGAAGCCAACAAGGCGGCAGACAAGCTAGCAAATATAGGTGTTGACGCTGATAGATTGATCACGTGGACGCACGACCTTCCGTCGGACGTGGAAGGGATTATCCAAGAAGAGTTGCGACGTGGTGCCTGATGGGGAACACAAATTGGTTTGTCTTGCGTGGCAAGATAGGTTTTTTCGGGAAATTGGCCATGGGGTGGCAGAATTGGTGTCTTCAAGTTGTCAGAGTGGCCAAGGCAGATTGCCCAGATTACCACGAGTATAGGCAGGGGTTCCGTTGGCGCCTCGATGTGTTTTTTTTTTGTAAGCCATGCTTGGCTGGTTATGTTAGAAGATCGAGGATCCTCTGCTGGTGTCTAGTTCCGCTGCTCAGCTTCACGCTGATTTTGTTCAAAGGTTTTGGGTCAACCTGAAAAACCCGTTTGATATATAATATTTTACTTATAAAAAAAAATGATGCTATCTAATATCTAGTTTTATGAATGGTTTAAAAATAGGTTCTAACTAGATTTCAACATGTCAAAATTTCCCTTGCCACTCCTGATTCCATAACATCCCATTCACATCTTTCCCATATCGCTTTCATAGTTTTGGAAACTTCTTCCTTTGTTATTTAGTTTCTTGGATACAAAGAATATCAAGCTTATTACTTAAATAGATATCCTTGATACACCTATGTTTTAAGGGGGTGTTAGCATCTTTTATATTCCATGAGATGATAATCATGTCTTGTTAGGGCCTACTGGCCCCACCTATAAATTACCAATATTATTTTGTTGTTTGGTAAAGAAAAGTTCAATCAACTTAGATTGTGCTCCTTTCTCTATGTTTGCTCTTACTTCCCTAACTCTCACTTAACAATTTAAAAGGTTTTTCTCTTTTTGCCTTGCTAGTATTGGGATTAGGTGTTATTATTCTATTCCTTGATATTCTTTCACAACTTTCCTTTTCATCATATTTATCCTCCTCTAGCTCTGCTAATGAAGCTTTTGGCTTATATTGCTCATTATTTGGTATTTCCTTGTTAATGGTAGAGGTTTAACATCTAACTCTAAGTTTTCTCTACCCCTTTCCTTCTCATGAATGGTGCATAGAACTTCAATAAAGCCTTCAAAATTTTATGAGGCACATTCCTTAGGTTCAACAAGAATGTTCATCCCTAAATTAGGATCATACTGAGTAGACGATTCCTTATTAATATTTTGATCCTATTGTATCATGTCCTCTAAGCTTTGATTTGTTTTTTCTTCATAGGTTAAAGCCCCAAAATGTTTGGTATTTATTCCGAAATTCTTACTGGTCTCCAATATTTATTTACTTTCATCTATCTGGATCTATTTTTTGGAATTTGAAAACTATCCTCATCCATATCCATTTGTAAGTTTCTCTTATAGTTTTTACAAATATTTTTTATGGACTCTTCTTAGGGAATGATCTCTCAATAGGCCCCACATCATGACATCTTCTACATCTAAAATATATGTTTTCATAATCCATGGTTTGGGTCCACAACTTACACCCATAATAAAGAATTATTGATTTTGGTAAAGGTTTAATGATATCAATCATGACAAATATTCGAGCATAAATAGCTAAGAATTCATCTTTTGTAGTTTTTGAAATCTCAAGGAATTCTCCAAGAGTGTTTCCTATTGAATTGAAGGTATCCATTTCCTAAAATTTAATGGGCAACAACATACATCCTAACCCAGACTAATGCTAGAGATAGATTATTTTAGGTGCAAAGCCTTCATATCATACCAATGGGTAAGGTAGAGTCCTGCTCTTCTCATAAACCAAGGACCCCCTTTTAGGATTCTATCTCTTTCCTCCCTAGAATAGAAAAATAGCTAGGAATAAACCTTTGGGAATAAAGGATAGAATCACTCCTAGAGACTTCCATATCTTATCAATCAATTTTTTCAAAGCTAAATCCCCTAGCCAAGGACTATTAAATTTACTGACTACCTTATCTTTGATCAACAAGGATCATTTCTCTATATTATCCTCACTAAGCTCTACTAATAAGTAATATTCTATAAATTTAGCTGAAAACCAATCCATGGGAAAGAAACTATAACTCAATATATACTAAAATTTACTAGTATAACTTATAACAATTATATTATTTGAAAATAAACCTATAATAATTTGCATGCAAATCTAAAATAATGAAGGAAAATATGAAACTTAGCTAAAAAAATCTACACCCAAACAAAACGTTATGCCTCGATTATGCCCTAGCCCTCCATTGCTCCTCCCATCATATGAACCTTAGCTGGCAAATTTCTATAATTTTTTTTCCCATGACTTGAAAAATTGTCATTACTCTTATTATGGATGGCTAGCTTCACATGGTCACATCTCTCTCAATAATGCTCAGATTCTTTTGTATGACCACTCATTTTAAATCTCTTCAAGTTTCACACAAATTGGTCTTAGAATCATTTGAATTGGACAACTTTTAGCAAATGTATGGCTCCTAAAAGATGAGATATTTTTTTGAAAAATTTACCCTAACATTGCCCTAGTTTCGAAAAATTGTCTTCACATGGTCATATATCCCTCAATACTACTCGAATTCTTTTGTATGGCTACTCATTTCATTTTTTTTCAAATTTTGCACAAAATGACACAAAAATATCTTAATCGAACAACTTTATACAAAGATATGGCTCTTGAAATATGAGTCATTTTTTGAAAAAACATTGTTAAAAACTACTTTACCTTTAAATGTTATTATAATGAATGGTCATTAACTTTTATGATCTTTTTAGATCTTATTGAGTTTAGTTATAATTTTAATTTATAATGACTTATGAACCATGCAAGTATCTTAAGCATGTTAATATTAGTGAGAAACAAGGTGCTTACACATCATCTTGAGGACTCCTAGCCTAATGCCTACTTATATTTTGTAACCCATAAACATTAAAATGTTAGTATATGTTTTTCAATGGTAGTTACAAAATACAATAAGCTAAAATATAAAACAAAATATTCAAGAGTCATAACAATTGCAAATAAAAAAAGAAACAAGCTAACGACTTGTCTTGAGCAAGAAACAAAGTTTAACATCCATACAATACAATTAAAAGCATATACAATAACATGAATAATAATCCAATATTGATATGAGGGTTCCTTGTAGTGAGAAAATTGCTTGATTTGCATTGAGTGTAATGAAAATAACGTCCAAATAATCATTAAAATATAGTAATGCAATTACAATGATTGACCCAATGGTTCCTCAATGAAAGGAACCCCATTTGAATTCAACTTCAACATCTCCTTAATATTTAAGACTATCTTCAAAATGAGTTTTATAGTTAAGGTTTCTTTGGTTATTTATCATTGTTCATTCATTGCGTTTGGAGCATGTTGTAAGGAATCCAAAATGTAATGAAGTTGTGCGACTTGTGTTTTTTTAGTCTTATGATCCTTTGCTAAGTTGCATATTTATTTTCTCAACTCTATATTTTACTACTTGAGCTTATTATTTTGGACAAATTCTTGGTTCAACTATTGATAAAGGAAATTCATCTGTAGACATATGTTAGAATAAAACATTTGATATCTGAAACTTAGTAGATAATGATATATTAAAGTAGTTATAAGATATTAGAAAATAAATATACTTCAAAATAACTTGATCAAATGTATCAACTATAGGATTATGGTTATAATAAGTCCCTAATATTACAAATTTCTAAGCCAGGACCAAGAAATAAGGCTAAAGAGAAGTCTTCTACATTTTTCTAAATTTACTTTTCAATTTTACATAGCTAGAATATATATTTTGATGAGTCAAACTTACCAAAAATACTACACTTAACATCAAGGACATCAAATTTTACCAAATGCTTCTTTGAATGAATATCGCATAACAATCTTCAGGCAAATAATTGTGAGGAAGGATTGGATTTGGACTTCAATGAAAAAGTCTTGTACCTTTGCCAAAATATTTTAAATTGATACATTTCACTTCTACTTGCAAAAGAAGGATATAGGAAAATGAGGAAGCACATCCTATAGACAAACACTATAGAGAATTTATAAACCAACCTACCATATATCTATCATCATTATCTCAAAAAATTACATAGTAATAGAGTGGAAAACTTGATAAGTAGAATGACATCTACTAATGATTGAATATGCTCAATAACTACTTTATGATTGAGGTTGATATTGAGTTGTGCCTTAATCATAGAGTAACAATTCTAAGATTGAATAATGATATTTCATAGATCTATAAATAAGCACACTCCTTTTCTAGACAAAATTCATTTTGTTAGCACTTGATAAATGGTAATGGTTCAAGAGGATTTTGGGATGCTTACAATAACCACAATGAAATTCATGCAGGATGGAAACAAAGAGTCGAAAAACTCTATAAGAAATTAGTCTAAACATCAAGAACACATCATCACTTTTTGAAAAATAGCATGGGGTTTTGAACCCACAACGTTTCACTTTAGGATCCTTCAAAATAGCTACATAATGTACCATACCTCATATATTGAATGGAAAAGAAGTCACAATATGATCTTGATATTCCTATCTAGTCCAAGAAAAATATATGCATGCAAAAAATAAAAGTTGCCAAAATTCAAATCAAAGACTTTATATTGAAAACTTACAATGCTATCATAGTGTTACAAAAAAAAGGCCAAGAGAACAATCTGCCTTTGGAATTATATTGGGTCCATTTAGCCACTATGGGTATGACATACTTAGAGATATGACCCAAGTTTCCATGGTGTTTATGAAGTATTTTTCCACAAATCCCATTGAACATAATTGTCTCTAACAAAAATAACATGTGCTAATACATTAGAGACTTGACATTGACTCCTCTAGTAATTTTTCACATAAATCATACATGTCTCCCTTCCATTTCCCACCACACAATTGAATATTTTATAGAATAATCCAATTTAAATTCCAATTTGGTGAAAAAGAAGGGAAAATTTTGAATACAATATAAGTATTAAAACAACAAAGTTTTGAAAATTTTTGAACTAGGACACTCCTTTGAAATTTTATAAGGAATTCAATAAAATTTATGATTCATCTATATCTTCCATTGTTTTCCCAATACAATCCTTTTGTGTGATTGAGCGAAGTTGCTTTGTATTGGCTCTGATGTGCTGTTGGAATTCACAATAATCTCATAGAGGTTCCAAAATATACATTCATCATAATCATATGCAAAAAAATGAAAACGAGTGAAATAAAAGAGTGCATAAATGAAAGTAAATAAGAGAATTTAATAAGAGGAATAAGGAGTGTGTAGGCACCCCCATGATATTACATCACAAACTGATGCAATGGATTAGTCATCATGGGTATTTATAATGATACTTAATCCTTAATTAAATGCTAACCTCAAGTTGATATAACCTGATTTGAAGGTTAAAATACAATATAATAAATGTATTTAACCCTTTTATCAAGGTTAGCTATAGAGGCGGTTTAACCAATATCTCTAAGGGTTAATACTTTAAAACTACTTGTAGGATTATATACAAATTTTCGTAGGCTTAGAAGATTGCTCATAGGTGTACATAGAAATATGATCGTAGGCTTACATATAAAATTCCCTAAGGCTTACATAACACATATTTATAGGCTACATCCAGAGCACATATAGGTACTTCATCACTATCAACATTGACCTAATAAGTTTAGATTATAGATATTATAATAATACGTACTAGGTTCAAAACCAAGCCATCACCCAGGTGTTGTAGGTGAGTTGGAGATGAGAGGGCAATCCTCCAAGGGAGGTCCCAGGTTCAAATATCCACCCTACCAAAAAGCTGAATTGGGTATCCAAAATCCAATTTATAATATTGGTGCGGGTAGGGTCGGGTGTGAGTCCCGGGTGACTTTGATGGTGTAGAACCCCCTGTTCATGGTCTCTCAGACCAATGCGGCCCCGCAAGGGGTTTTTCGCTTTAAAAAAAAATAAACCAAGCCATCAAACATATTAAGACTAAATGGTCATCTTAAATTATCACAAGTTTTAAGAAAGTCTAGTTTGAAAAAGGCCATGTCTTTTCTAGAATAAATAAACCATTACATAATATCCCAAGCTAAGATCAAATTATTCAATAAAAATCTATCCTTAAGAAACCAAAATACTATTTCTTAAATATCCCTTTAAATATTAGATCAATTATTTTGGGTTGTAGATATGGTTATAATTCTATAGGTTATGTTAATCAATGTAATTAGTATATCTTAAAATTATATATCACTTGGATCCCATTAGAATGAACTTTAATGATACCTTGATTAATAAAGGCACTTCGGGGCATAAATGCCTAAACTTATTTGTATTATTTATAAAAGTATATACCAAGGATTAGCAATGTATATTTTTGAAAAACTCCATATGTATCCATTCCATACCAAGTGTGTTCTCTAAATCCAAAAATAATAATACATCCTCAAGCTTCTCAAAGGAAAAATATCTATCCACAAAAATCCTTTGGTATAACTCAATATCATTCAAGGAATACAAGAGGTTAGAAGCTTAGTAACATGATGACTATAAGATGCCTATTCATATTGAAAATAAGATTTATAATATTCATAGAAGACTCTTGTAATACCATCTAAAGCAATAACAAGATTCCTTTAGAGACTCAAATATTAATAATCTTTTAGCTTTGTGTTTATGATGAAGGAAATTTAAAAATGTTTGAACACATATGCCTCTATTGGATCAATAAAACCTTTGATCTAATTGAGGAATATCTTCCTCTTGGCTCTTCAAATTCTTTAAATTCCTACATGCATTGAATGAGTGAGATTGTAATGAAATATACACATAATCCTTAACATGTTTCTTAAGGAATTCAATGGTTTACCTTAAACTACTCTCCTTCCTATTTTTCTTTTGCAACATATTTACCGTTATCCATGAGATATGAAGCACATTTGTTAATGGAATCTTATAACTATCTAATGCATTCATTCAAGTCAAAAAGACAATATACAAAGTTTTAAATAAAAGTAAGTATTAGACACAAAATTGTAGCAAAGTCAATTATAATGAATAGTTAGACTAGTTTTGAATCTGACTATATATATATATATATATTAAAAATATAACATCTATTATGTTGACTATATTTATTGTTCTTGTAGTTTGCAAATGGACTAAGTGAATGAATTTTTGTTATGTCACTCAAACTTGCCATATAATGGATCACAAATTGTAAATTTATTGTAACAAAAAATATATTAACAAAAAAATTAATTAGATAGGGGTACTATTTCCTTTAAAACTTTAGTAAATTGTGTAATGGAAGAATGTGTCTACTTTCATAAGGAACTTACTATAATAGAGCCAATATCAATGGTACTCTCCCACACTAATAAGATCATATGTGACTAGAAAAAATGAGCATCATTCTTTTTTATACTAATAATTAATAAACAAATGAAACTATTTATTATATAATAAGTCTATTAGTTTTCTATATATATGGAGGAATGGTAACACATTTTCCTGGTAGGGGGTTGGATTTTGGATTGAACTCAAACACCACCATGTAGACCTTAGCTTGATGGATAAGACAAAGTCAACGAGACCCTCAACCCTCTAGGTAATCAAATCAGGGTAACCTATCGACAAGTACTTGACCACTACCAACCGACCTATCCCATTTTGGGTATGTCATGGTTTGATCATGTGTCTCTCGAAAGAAAGCCAAAATCCCTAACCATTAGTTTTTCCTAGGCGACCAAAAATGTTAGGATAAAGTACAAGTTTTTATGAGGGGTCTCGGTCCCCTCATATCAAGGTTTGAACTTGGATATCTTGGTTGAAAACCTAAGGACTTACCACTACTATATCCCTCTTGGGACATATAATAGGTCAATTGTTGTTCCACATGATAATGATCATCAAATATTTTGGTCTTAGATAAGAATTTGTAGATTGATGCCTCACATATTTTCTCTCTAGTATGAATATTTCTTAAATAATTTGAAATGGATTATACTTAATATTTTATCCTTAAACTTAACACCTTTCCATGATCCAAACATTATGGCCTTTTCAAGGTGGTACTAAAAAATGTCCTTCCATTTATCATCATCACTTAAATATTTTATCACCTTTTAAAATAATAAACAAATACCTTGGATCCAAGGATCAATAAGTTTAAGATCATATTTCTTTATGGATAAATACAAAAATTCTTAGCACTGAAGAAGAATGTTTTTAAATGGACCACAAGAATATCTGAATAAACTTTGTAAATTTTTCATAATTACTTATTTTGTTAATCAATAAGAATAATAATATATGTGGTCAAAAATACTTTCCTGACTACTTGTATATTACCAGACAATTAAAAACCTAATCAATAAATTGTATAAATTATTTTACCCAATGGATGTGTGGCAAGCATTAGGAATTGACAAGTTTAACCAAGGTCTTAATCCCATGGGTTAACCTTAATTTTTTTATAAAATTACATGATTTAAAGTGATCAAATACATGACTTGGTAATGTAAAGGCCTTGCTTCAAATATTGCCAAGTGATATATGGTATATTTGTTAGTTGATTACTGCTATGTGGTTTGTTGAAATACCGTGGAAATATGGTTAATATGTAATACAAGTGGGGATAATTTCAATCATGTATAACCAATATAAATTATATAGTTTCTTTTAAAACCTTTATAAAAACCATTGTTGCATGTCATATGAATAAATATTTGGTCCAAATGAAAGGTCTAAATGCCTAGTGATTTCTTCATGAGAGATGAATTTATGAAAGTGGCATCCATAAAGGATGACCACTATTGGATAAAAGTACAAAATAAATTTTATAGAGTATAATATATATTTAGAATCCTAATAGAAACATAAATAGCAATTAAATAATTTTTCAATTTTAATTATCATTCCTTAAAAGCAACAAAATGAGAATTCAGTATCATGTTTACATCTAGAAGAGAGGCATTATTAATAAAACAAGTATAAAAAGCTCTCCCAAGAAAATAAACAAGGTCATCTACTAAGAGTATATAAAGAATAGAAGCAAGGGGAAAATCCTATATTACTTACCATCATACCATTTACAACTTATTTATATGAAACATAAAAAAAATGACATGATAATACATGTTATTATTTTAGGTTTAAATCCAATCCATCAAACTTATCAAGAATGAATGATCATCTTAAATTACCATAAGCTTATGAAAGTCTAGTTTGATAAAGGCTATATCTTGATTATATTAAATAAACCATTGCATAGTCTCCCAATCTAAGATCAAATTATCTAATATGAATCTATACTTAAGAAACCAACCTATTATATCTTAATCATATCTTAAAATATCAGCCCAATAATTTTAGGGGTAGTTCTGAGTATAATTCTATAGTATATGTTAAGCAATGTAATTGGTAACATCAATCAAATCTTACTTGGATGCCTTAAGAATGAGCTTTAATGAGCCCTTAGTTAATAAAGGCACCTAGGGACCTATATGACTCAATTTATTTGTATACTTTATAAAATCATATTATAAGTATTAACAATGCATTATTTAAAAAAGTTTATAGGTAATCCATCCATGCCAAGCATCTTCTCTAAAGCCATAAAGAAGAAGGTATCCTCAAGATACTTAAAGGAGAGAGACCTTTCCAAAGAAATACCTTTGCTATAATTCAATATCTTTCAAGGAATACAAAATATTAGAAGATTTGTAACATGATTACTACAATATAACTATTCATATTGAGAAGAAGCTTTATATTGTTCATATAATACTCTTGTAATATCATCTATAGCAATATTTGGATTTCTTTTAAAGACTCAAATATCATTAATTTTTTGTTTAACTTTGTGCCTATGTAGAATTTTTTTTAATAAATTAAATACATATCCCTTTCTTGGATCCATTAGACCCTTGACCTATTTTTGGCTTCTTCTATAAGTTCTTAAAACTATCTGAAGGTCTATTTGTATTAAGTGATTGAGATAATAATGAAATACATATAATATCTTTAACATGTTTCTTGATGAATTCAACAGTTTACTTTAAACTATTCTCCCTCCTATATATATTATTTATTTATTTTTAATGCATAGGGGAATTGGTAACACCATTGGGTGTTGCCACTATAAACCCTAGCTTGCTAGGTTAGATAAAATTAATGGGATCCTCGACCTTGGGGGAATCAAACTAGGGTAGCTAACCAAAAAACACTCAGTATCTACCATCCAACCTATCCCCATTTTGGTACACCATGGTTTGAACCTTGGACCTCCCCAAAGAGAGGCCAAAGACCTAACCATTGCGTTGTCCTTGTCAGGCCTCCCTCCTATATTTTTATTTTATGAATTTTTCCCATTGTCCATAAGATATGAAGAAAAAAAATGTATAATATCTCTTTTTCTTTTTAAGAAACTTATGTGGATTCTATTGGGAGTCACTTCCATCAAAATATCAAAATATTACATTTGTTGTTAGGTCAGTTATACCATATCTAGCATGTATTTTTATCACAAATATTTTTCATTTGTTTTTCTATCAAATACATTCTTCATCTTCCTCAAAATGTTATATTTCCAAAATCAGCTCCTTGACATAATTTTCATTAAGAGATAAAATATCATTTGTCCAATTGCCTTCTAAAATTTGAATTTCACCAAGAAAAAGATCAACACCGTGATTGGCTAAATTATCTACTATATAATTTTCTTCTCTATAGATATCCTCACATTTCCAAGATATTTCCTCCAACAATAAATGATGAACATCAACAATAATACTATTGTTTTCCATTCCCCCCATCCATTTTCGTTGATAGCATTAATGATAATTTATGAATCCCCCTCAAGTAAAATATATTTCTATCCTCTTTCAATTGCAATTTTAATCCATGTAAGAAGTGCCTTAGCCTCTACATAATTTTTAGTTGAAGTTTCATATGATTCTAGTGAGGAGAATCATTATTTAAAAAAAACCTAGCTCCATCGATTTTTTCTAGATTTCCTTTAGAAGTACCATCAGAATATAATTTTGATAAACCCAAATTCTAAACAATTCTATTTACCCTAGATCTAAGTAGATTATTTGTTTTAATTCAATTATTTTAGATGACTCTTCCATGTATGTTCAAGTCCTATAACTAAGATATTACCATCTATTTTTTGGTAATTGAGACTTCCCATGATGAGCACCATATTTGTAAACAATTTGCAAGAGAGACAATAATATGGTTCCAAAGTTGGGCATGATTTTGAGATTTATTTTTAAAAGTTCTATTATTCCTTTTAACCCATTAATTACAAAAAATAATGGCAAGACCTATCCTCTATAGAATACATCATGCTTTAGCTTTAAAATAATTAATCCAATATTTCATCAGCTCTTTCAATGTTGATGGAGCTACCCAATAATTTTTTATATTTTTTAAAAGTAAACCCAAATAGTGTGAGCAAATGGACAATAAAGAAGTGAATGATTTCTTATTTCTAAAATCTTCTCAAACAAGGCACTTTTGAAAGGTCCATGATATCCTCTTCTCTGTAGACTCTCTCCAATAAGAATATTACTTTGAATTACTAACCAAAGGAATATTGAGGCCTTAGGGAGATCCTCTAGTGACCACACATTCTTCCAAGAAAAATGTTTGGGAGTAAAGAAGTTTGATTGATCCCAACTTGACCAAGTATCTACCATATTTTGATAAATTCTAAACCAAGTCATCCTTTCATGTGAAAATCGGTAAAGAAAACTCTTGAAGTATCTTTTGAAGTTCATATACAATTTGTTTGAGTTCCTTTCCCTCAATCAGATTACTAATAGAAGTCCATGATCTAAAGTTATTTCTTACATTAATATAATATTTAACCCTTGGATATTTACTGTTATGAACCTCTATTCTCATTATTAGAATCATTCACCAATATGCAAAAATATCAAACATGCATCCACAATAATAATCCATACAATAAAATAGACATAGATAATACCCTTAAGGTAGGAAAACACCAAGAATGCTCCTTAAAGAAGGAATCACTTCATAAGATCTCTAGCTCCAGGAGCTAAGAATATTACAAAGAATACTTCATATGACTTCCCTTCACAATTGGGGGTAGATATTTCTTTATACATGAATGTGATGGTTCACCTTCCATGAGTTAGAAGGTCACCCATGTGGTGATTCACCTTCAATGAGTTACAAAGTGTATAATATTATAATATGACACTATGTTATATATTATTATAAATTTTTATGTGATCCATGTCGTAATACAATATTATATTATATCCCCACAAGCATATTCTTAGGTACCTAACATTCCATCCCCTTTACAAAAATGTTTCATCCTTGAAACATAGGAAGATACTAAATAATATTATCTTCTAAGTGATGTTGATAATTGGTACCAATATTGATTATCCGTCTATCCAAGTGAAATCCTGATTGGTGTTCATCTATGATGATGCCAAGTTGCCCTTATACCATTTGAATACCCATAGTTTTTGCTCTTCTAGTTCCATGTATGTCCTTCATATTTCTTTTGTTGCCTTAAACCCTATTTCCATGATTGTTGCCTCTCATGGTGATGTGGATGGCGATATGCTCCAATATTTTGTGCCTCTATTTTATGCTCTTCTCTCTTACTCCTCTCTTTTGGTTCATTTTTAGACTTTGGTTTAGCTTCATCTTTGATCTCTACCACTACCTCCTCAAATTCTATTTCAAGTTCTTTTGCTTGTTCTTCAATTTGTTCTCCTACAATAGTTTCCTGGTTTTCCCTTGATCCTTGCTCTCTAAATTAAGAAATATCTTGCAAAGTTATCTTATTTTTTCTATACCATAATTTCATAAATTTCTTTTGCACATTAATATTAACAGTACCCAATGAATACAACCAAGGATAACCAAGAACAATATTTGCATCATCCATCTCAATAGCATAAAAATCTGAATGTAAAACATATTTATCCATGGTGAACTTCAAATATTCAAAAAATTGAACATTATTATCCTCAAGCTGTATGTCTTTGATTTTTTTGCTTGAACTTGCAACATCTTAGTCAAAGGCATATTGATGAAATTATATTTGTTGCTAGGGTTAATGGAAACAATGATTTTTTTATTTGAATGCAACCATGAAGTTGCAAAATAGAATTTTTATATTCAAATATATATTTTTGACCATTGTTTGGCCCTTATACAAAAGGTGTAGTTTCCTTATCCTGCAAAATATTATCCTGATCCTCTAATCTCTATCTCCTTAAAAATACAATCTCATATTCTTTCCATGTGTATGAAAAATTATGGACACTATCAAAGTCCATAAATTAAGATAAAGCTTCCCCTTGTAAATAACCATATAACTCTAGTAGAATTTAAAAACTTAAATATTTTCCACCATTCCCAATAAATCCTATCATTCATTCCTATGAATATTGGTAACTCCATGACCTCGATCCAAAATATATATTTTTGTCTAAAGTAGCTAGGGTTTTAAATTATTGGAAATTCTCAAAAATACATTACTCAAGTCCCATCTATTCCTTTGTTGTGGTATAAACCAACATGAAAATTTAATTAAAACTAAGGGCTTATAAAGGCCCATAATTACAACAAATTCTCCTACGAAGAAGCAACAAATTCCCAATTGGGAATGTCGACACTCATCCGAAAGGAGTTTATTTAGGGATTGATAAATATCAATCCAACTAGCCTATTCTAGAAGCTAGCTACGTGAGCACCAAGTCTCACCTTAATATTAAAATTATAATAAGACCAAGCCCTAATACCATTCAATGTAGAACATAAACCTTAGATTATTATTTGATGCCCTCATCATACCTCCCCACAAAGGAAGGTTTACCATTTTTTTACCTGTTAAAGGTTTTAGTCCCACATTTGGGATATTGTGGTTTTCATCCGATGTGAAATATTTCATTGGTAGACATTGTAATATCTAGCCAATGGCTAGTTAATGGCACCATTGACATTGATGCCCTCATAATCCTTCTAGGAAACAATTAAATCTATTTGTTTAAAAAAAAAAAACAAACAATTCATTTGCTTACCTAGATTGAGAGCTATGATTTATTTTCTCTTTGCACAATTTTTTTGCACAACCCAAAAACAACCTCAAAAGCCCAACTTCAAACAATTATAACTCCTTAAATACTTATCAAAATTTGACAAATGAGTATTCATTTTGTAGTATTGACAAAATGGTGCAAAAATATTTTGAAAAGGACTGCTAAAAAAATTGATATAAGTTTTTTATTTTGAAAAAAATTCATGAAACCAAAAAATAGAATAAATAACACAAATCAAACAACCATAACTTAATACTTATCAGAATTTAATAAATGAGTAGTTTTTTTTGTAATACTCAAAATGATCTACATGATACAACACAAATATTTTGAAAATAACTACCAAAACAAAAGATATGGCCCCCGCAATATGGGATGCTTTTGTGCAAAAATATGCCCTAGCTCTATCAAAACAACCCCACTTTGTTAGAATCATTGCTATGATACCAAATGTTATGAATTTCTATTCTCATTATAAAAAATCATTTACCAATATGCACAAATATCAAATATGCATCCACAATAATATTCCACACAATAACAAAGAGATAGATAATAACGTTGAGGGAGGGCAACACCAAGAATATTCTTTAAGGAATCACTCCACAAGATCTCTAGCTCCATGAGCCAATAATATTACAAAAAATACTTTATATGACTTCCCTTTACAATTGAGGGTACATATTTCTTTATACAAGAATGTGATGGTTCACCTTCCATGAGTTAGTCGCCCATGTGGTGAATCACCATGAGTTACAAAGTGCATAATATTATAATATGACACTATGTTATATATTATTATAATTTTATATGTGACCCATGCCATAATATAATCTTATATTATATCCCCACGAGCATCTACTTAGATACTTAACATACTTAACATTAACAAGCTAGGCATGCTTGAGCCAATGGTTTCTTTTTTAATTAGAGATAAAAGTATAAGTATTCAACCAAGCATCAAATAAAAAATTTGCATAAAGCCCCTCATTTTTTTTTCTTGATAAAAAGGGGTTGTACTCGGGTCCCCCACCCTTAACAAATTACATCTCTCTTCTCTAGAGCTTGAGAGTTTAAAAATAGATACAATTCTCATCTCAATTGATATGCTATAGTTAGAAACCTACATCATTTTACATAAAATATTTGACTTCTTGATTATTATTTTTTGGATGTTTTCAAATATTTGTATGAATACAATTACTCCAGAATTTAGCATATTTCTTGATATTTTCCTATAGTATGCTTCACAATGCCAAAACTTCACCTCTACTATTTATGCCTTGCATCTTAGTAGAGTAATATTTCTAAAATATCACACTAACATAGTCCGATTTACCTAAAATGGATTGCTAGTTTCCTTCCTAAAACACAAGTGAAACCACAAAAATTATAATAAATAGTCTAAATGAACACACATTATTGTTACAAAATAAAACAAATATTACCAATAGAAAACATTAAAGTAAATCTTAATTATTAATTGATTTAGGCAATCAAAATTTTTTGTCAGCTTCAACTAAACTTTCTACTTCCTCTAACCATGGAAAGGAGATGTTAACTTCATAATCCTCAATCAAAACCCCTCTATTGGCTAGCTTATTTGCATATTTGTTTCCTTCCCTTAATATATGTGTAAACCTAATTTCTTCAAACTCTTTAGCAAGATCTTGAATTTCCACAATTATCTCTTGTATGTTCCATGGAGCCTTTGCTTTCCTCAAAATTGCATTTATTACTATGAGAGAATCACCTTCCATCCAAATTCTATTCCATTTCATTTGTTTACATATTTTTAACCCTTCTAAATCTGCCCAAGCTTTAACTTTATTATTTGTCTTAAATTCATAATTGAAAGCATAATGAGACAAAATATTTCCTCTATTATTTATAATTATTCCTCCTCCTCCTGTTGGTCCTGGGTTTCCTTTAGAAGCTCCATAAAAATTCAATTTAACCCACTCCACATCTGATGGTTTCCACTTTATATTCTTTACCTTATTTTTTCTTCTCTTGTACCCAATATCATAATTTTATTTAATGACTTGACTCCATCTATCAAGACTCTCTACTTCCAAATTAGAAATTGGGTGATTTGATAGGGTTGTTTTAGACTCCTTTATGGCTAAACACATATTCTTTTTCATTACCTCTAAACTGCTTTCCTTTCCTTTAAATATTCGTCTATTCCTTTCTAGCAATATAGTCCAAAGTATTATATCTTTTGATATATCCCATATTGTCTGTAAAGCCTCACTTTTATAAGTGCTTCGCCATTGCTTTAACCAATCTTCAATTCTGCTATTCATAACCATGCATTTACCAAACATATTAAGAATCCATTGCCATAGATTCCATACTATTGAGTAATATCCCAAGAGATGGTCAATACTCTCCTCCTCCTTATTATAGAAAACACATTTAAAGGGGCCATGAAAACCCCTTTTCATAAGGTTATCCTAGGATAAAATTATTTTATGACCTACTAGCCAAACAAATATTTTAACTTTAGGAATGCTTGGGCTATACAAAATATCTCTCCAAATTCCAGTGGTATTATTATTATGTTGGTGTTGAACATTATATCCACTTCTTGTTGTGTATTTTCCTGAGCTATTCAACTCCCAAATAAATTTATCCTTGGCATTCCTCGAAATAATTACAGTTGTTATCTTTCTACTCAATTGCCTCCTAGCATCAATGTCTTGTATACTTTTAAAAAAATATTCTTTCCGTTTAAATCTTCCTTCTCGATCCTTGTACAAAATGTTTGAAACTCTATCACCGTATTTGTCTTGAAGCAATCTCATCCAAGGTTTCAAAACTAGATCTAAATTGAGTGGTTTTTTATCACACCAAGTATCCATACAAATAGAGTTTTTTTCTCCAGTTCCCACCACCCATTTTAAACATTTAATCATAATATCAATAGATTTTTTAAAACCATTCCAAAGAGCAGAACCATTTGGAAGAGAGAACATAGTAAATATTAAACTTGGGTCATTGGGATCAACATACTTAGAATAATTCTTGCCCATTGTATTTGACTCTTTTTGTACAATATCCAGATTAATTTTCCCCTAAGAGCTAAGTTTGTATCTATAAGATCTCTTAAACCAAGACCTCCCCTAATTTTGCCATCACACAACTTGCTCCATTTCACCAAAAAAAAATTCTTTTATCATGTAAACCTGACCATAAAAAGTATCGCATAATAAATATTAAACTTTTTTCAACCAATTTTGGCATAGAATACAAAGACATATAATATGTTGGAATGGCTTGTAAGACTAACTTAATTAACTACACTCTTCCTGCTAATGATAACCATCTACCTTTCCAAGCTAGAAGTTTATTTTGAACTTTACTAATAATTGGATTCCATAAATCTATCCTCATTCTCCTCTCAAATAAAGGCATACATAGATAAGTTGTTGGTAAATTTGCCTCCTCCATTTTAAGAAACTTAAAAATTCTTACTTTGACATTAGCAAGAGTGTTAAGAAAGTAAATTTTGGATTTAGTCCTATTAATTTTTTGCCTTGAAGCTCTTTCGTACTCCTTTAAAAAGTTATTCAAAGCTTCGGACTCATTTATCCTCGTCCTTCTAAAAAGGGTTGTATAATCTACAAACTGTTGATGGGTGATGTTATCGATATTATTACTAACCTTAAGTCCACTTATAAGCCCATATTTTTAAGCCTTATTTAAGTTCCTACTCAAAACATCTACCATAATAATGAACAAATAAGGAGATAGAGGATATCTTTGTCTAAGGCCTCTCTTGGCTTTAAAATATTCTATCACTAACCCATTGACTAACACTGAATAAGAAACTATAGAGACACAAGATTTAATCCATCTACCCATTTCTTTCCAAAACTAAACTTATCTAAAACTGCAAAAAGAAAATCCCATTTAACCCTATCATAGGATTTACTCATATCAAGTTTTAAAATCATAACTTTCTCTTTTCTTGAAGCTATTGAATGTATAACTTCATGAGCTACTATGATCCCATCCAGAATTTGTCTCCCTTTCACAAATCCTCCTTGCTCTTCTGAAATGATTTTTTCTAACAATGACCTTAATCTATTCGCCATCACTTTGAAAATAATCTTATAAGCCATATTACATAGGCTTATGAGTCCAAAAGAATCAAACAATTTAGCATCCTTCTTTTTTCGAATTAGGGTAATATAAGTTGCATTTATTTTATAAGGAATGTATTGTTTTACCCTAGATTGTTCCACTTCCACCAATAAAGAATCCTTCAATATATCCCAATTATGTTGGTAAAAAATCTGCAGAGAGCCCATCTGGACCAGAGGATTTATCATTTTTTAAAAGAAAAAAGAGCTAAATGAACTTCTTCTAGAGTAATAGGCTCCATCAGTTTCCTATTGTCTTCATTTATTATAACTGAAGGAACATCTTGAAGAAGTTTATGATTAAGAACTTTGGTCTCCTATGAACCTAGAATAATTTGATAAAACAACTTAGCCTCTTTTATAATTACACTCTGATCTTCAATCCAAACCCCTTCTATTAATTTAATTCTACCAATTCTATAAGAAGATCTTTATACTATAGCCATCATATGAAAAAAAATTGTATTTTTATCTCCTTATTTTAACCAAGTCTGTCTTGATTTTAATCTCCAGAATTTCTCTTCCTTACTCAAAATATTATGATATTCACTAAGCAACTCTCTTTCCTCTAAGCTTGTATTATTTTCATCACCTTTTTAGAATTTTGAAATTTTATCTTTTAGTTCTTCTTTCTTCTCAAAAATGTTTCCAAAGGTGTTCTTGTTCCATTATTTTAATCTAGAAGTTATAGCTTTAATTTGGTTTGGAATAGCATGCAACCCACCATTACCTAAAGAATTCCATGTTTGAGCTATTATATCAACAAATTGAGGATGGCCTTCCCACCTCTGCTCATATTTAAAATATGATATTTTTTGAATTCACTAACCACCATTTTAACTCTTATTGGCTAGTGATCTGAACCAAACCTTGTTAAGGTATTAAATTTATTAAATTTAGCACAAGTTCCTTCATATAGCCAATGATCTGATAGAATGCATATATCTAGTTTTTTTGTTATTAGGTCTTGGCCTCTCCTATTGTTGGTCCAAGTATAGTTATCTTCTTCAAACTCAACTTCCCATATATTGTTGTTTTGAATAATACCTAAGAAATATTTCATCCTTTGGGTCAATTTCCTAATTCCCCCAAATTTTTCATTCAGCTTGGTAATGGCTATAAAATATCCAATGATCATGAAATGGGTTTCTTTGTCTCTACGTCTCATAAAGGCCTCAATCCCACTCTAACTTCTAATCTACCTGATTGAGTTGTAGGACCATACACATTGATAAATATGAAGCGAATATCAACAAAGTAGCAAGTGACTAAAGAGGTTATCCAATGCCTAGTTTTATGAATGGTTACACAATAGGTTATAGAAGGATTCCAAAAAGTTAGAATTCCCCTACTGCTCCTTTAGAATCCATAGCATCCCATTCACATCTTGCACAAACTGCTTTCATAGTATTTGAAACTTCTTATTTTTTCATTTTAGTTTCCTGGATAGAGAATATTAGGTTTATTACTTAAACATAGGTCCCTAATACACCTATGCTTTGAGGGGGCATTAACACCCCTTATATTCCATGAGATGATAATCATGTCTCATTAGGGGATTTTGGCCCCTCTTGCATATTACCAATATTATTTTATTGTTTGGTAAAGATAAGTTCAACCAACCGAGTTTGTGTTCCTTTCTCTATGTTAGCTCTTGCTTCCCTGGATCTTGCTTGATAATTTGAGGGTTCTTCTATTTTTGCCTTGACTATATTAGGAGTAGGTCTTATTATTATATTCCTCAATATTATTTCACCATTTTTTTTCAACATATTTATCCTCTCCTGGATCTATTATAGAAGCTTTTGACTTATCATGCTCATTTTTTGTATTTCCTTATTAATGGCAGAGGTATTAACTTATATAACTGCATTTTATTTACCACTTATTTTCTCCTGAATGGTGCATGGTACTTCAAGAGAGTCTTCAAAATCTGATGAAACACATTCCTTGGGTTCATCAAGAATGTTCTTCCTTAAATTAGGATCATATTGAATAGACGGTTCCTTGCTAATATGTTGAAATTGTTGTCCTGTGTCCTCTAAGTTTTGATCTACTTTTTCTTCATAGGCTAAAGCATCAAAAGAATTGGAATTTCTCCCAGTATCCTTTATTATTGGTCTCCACTGTTCATTTTCTTTTATTTTTCTAGATCTATTTTTTGGAAGTTGAAAACCATCTTTGTCCATAACCATTTATTAATTTCTCTTACTATTTTCTACAAATGACTCTCTTGGGATTTTCTTAGGGCATGATCTCTCAATATGCCCCATATCATGACATATTCTACATATAAAATATATGTTTTCATAATATATAGTCTAGATCCACATCTTATCCCCATACTTAAGAATTATTGATTCTGGTAAATATTTACTTATATCAATCAGGACCAATATTCGAGCATAAATGGCCAAAAATCCATCTTTTTTTGTATCTGAAATCTCAAGGAATTCTCCTAGAGTGTTGTCTATTGCCTTGAAGGTATCTATTTCACAAAATTCAATGGGTAATACAAACATCCTAATCCAAACTGGTACTAGGGATAGATTTACATTTTTAGGTGAAAAGCCTTCATACCAATGGGTAAGGAAGAGCCCTACTCTTCCCATAAACTAAGGACCCCATTTTAGGATTCTTTCTCTTTCTTCCCTAGAATAAAAAATTTCTAGGAATAAACCTTTGGGAAGAAATGATAGAATCACTCCTGGAGACTTCCAATTCCTATCAATCCATTTTCTCAAGACTGAAGCCCCTGGCCAATACCCATTAAATTTACCAAAAACTACCCTATCTTGGAGAAATGAGGATCTCTCTAAGGTGCGCTCACTAACCTCTACCACTAGGGATGATTCTAAGGATTTAACTATAAATTGATCCATAGAAAGGAAACTAAAACTCAAAATATAATGAAATTTATCTGAAAGTTCTATAACAAATATAATATTTGATAAAAACTTTATAAAATTTTCATGCACAATTTCTAAGATACAGAAAGAGAAAAAAAAACTTAGCTGAAAAATTCTTTGTCCAGATAGAATATCTTGCCTCGCTAAAGTCCTAGCCCTTCATTGCTCTTCCCATCATTTGAACCCTAGTTGGCAAATATTTGTAATTTTATTTTTTGCGACTTGAAAAATCGTCACTCCCATTATTTTGAATGGTTGACTTCATAGGGTTGTATCTCCCTCAATATTGCTTGTATTTTTGCATATGACCATTCATTTTAAATCTATTCAAATTATGTACAAGTTGGTCCAAGAATCAGTTGAATCGGATAACTCTTCGTGAAGATATGGCTCCTAAAATATGAGATGTTTTTCAAGAAAAAACCCTAATCCTTCACACTTTGCAATTTTGTTTTTCACGATTTGAAAAATCGTCACTACCCTTGTTCCAAATGGTTGACTTCAAAGGGTTGTATCTCTCTCAATAATATTTAGATTTTTGCATATGACCACTCATTTTAAAGCTATTCAAATTTTGCACAAGTTAGTCCAAGAATCAGCTAAATCGTATAACTCTTCGTGAATATATGGCTCCTAAAAGATGAGATATTTTTCAAGAAAAAACCTAATCCTTTGCACTTTGCAATTTCATTTTTCATGATTTGAAAAATTGTCATTGCCCTTGTTCCTAATGGTTGACTTCACGGGGTCATATCTCCAATTTTACACATGTTTTTTTATGAGGGGTCCCGGTCCCCTCATATTGGGTGGGGCTTGAACCTTAGACCTCCCAAAGAGAGGCTAAAGCAAACTATTCGATATCAAATTAATGAAAAATGAAACATGGCATAACAATACTCAAACAAATGCAAACTAGATTATGATTCACCAGATCGCTTACACACAAGTGAAGAGCATACTACTAGTGCTGGAGGCTTTCTGGTTCACCAAATCATATTACACGACAAGTGAAGAACATAATACAAATAGCAAAAGCGTGGCATAAAACAGAAGGAAAATATTAAACTTTATAACAAACATGAGTTAGAAAAGGAATAAAAGATATGATATTGAGTTTTATTACAATAAAAAGAAGTAATATATTTTAATTTCCCTCATCGACTGACTATTTAATATGTTTCTTGATCAATTGCAAACTATTTGATATCAAATTCTATGTTGATGATACTTTGGGTACATTTATTTTCTTAAATAATTTGATTGCATCAAAATACCCTATATATAATTGAAATATCAATTTTATCCAATTATTTCTTTAATCTCTAAATATTCTCTACCCAAGTTTTTTTCGAAGGCCAAACTCACAAGTCTGCAATTTCACAAGATTGCTCCCCTAATATTCTTTCATTTGCAAATCCTATCTCACTTACAAAGAGGAAACCTAAAAATTTTCCTCGCATCCTTTCTAAATAAAGTATCTTTAATTTTATCAATTTATTATGTTATACTTAATAGCAGTGATATCATATCAATAGGGATGGATTACAATGTAGCCTTTATGAGTTGTAACCTTCCCACCATGGTTAAGAACTTACGTTTCCAACTTGCCAAACAAGCTTTCATTCTATCCAAGTAAGAGATCCAAAGATTTTTTATATTTTCTTTGAGACAAAGAAATATCCAAATAGGTTGATGATTTTTTTAATTTTAAACCCTAAAATATCTACAATAATTTATTGTAAATCCAGGGTAGTGTTAATGAAAATCCTATATTTTTTAGTATTAACCAACTGTCTAGTAGCCTTCTCATAGTATGATAATATTGATTAAAACTCCAAGACCTCACTAAATAAGATATGGACCAAAATTAAAGTATCATCAATGAATTGGAGATGAGATTCAAAGGGACCATGTTTTGCAACTTGAATAGCTTTGATTTTTCCTTCCAGTTTTACCTTTGAGAAATCTCTACCTAATGCCTCTATAAGAATAATTAATAGATAAGGATATAGTGGATCACCTTGGTGGAGTCCACAAGATGACTTAAAGTAACCAAAAATAAAACCATTGATCAAAATAGAGTATTTTGTAGTGCTATAACAACATTTAATCCATTTGCACCAACTATAATATAAAAATAAAATTTTGAGAATATCATGTAGAAAACTCTAGGAAACCATATCATATGATTTGCTCATATCTAATTTCATAAGAAATTTTTTTGGGGGAATAGGAGTGACCCCTTGTGCTCCCCAAGTGCTATGACCCCCCAAAGTAGTGATGCCGAAGGAGCACAAGGGGGTCACTCTTGGTCCCCCAATAGTTCATACTGGCATGCTCGATGGGACACAAATTTGAATACATTCATCCCTTGATTAGAAGTCAGGTTATGGCTTTCATGAAGGCTATGGTAACTAGCTTACTAAAGCACATTGTAGATTCACCTAGTGAGTTTAAAAATAATCCATAAGAAAGAGAAGCCATCATACCTAAAATTAGGTTGTAGTGTGAACCTCCTTTCACTTGTACAATCACCACCTAGCAACTCCACTACAAGAAATAATGGAATAGACCTACAACACAGTGAATAAGAACTAATCTATAGTTTGATGAGTGCAATAACCACCACTAGATCAAAAGCAAGAGTGAACCCCTAGTTGCTTATCCCTCCTCTCAATATTGGTAACCAATGAAGGAGACAACAATAAAGAATGGCTATCCTGCCTAACCAAAATTAAAGAACACTCTCTTCCTAGGATAATTGAGGTCCCCTATGACCACCACAACACCAAATACATGGCGGTAGATACCTACTTTCACAATAAAGGCACTACCATATTTTATTGAGGAAGATGCCACCGCTCCGATAGAGAATCTCTAGCACATGGTAATCCTATATGCACTTTATGACATTGGATAATAATATATTTCCATCAAACTTATAGCTATCTCCCTCAAAGGAAAATTAAGATATTGGTATATCTCCCTTGCTCAAAATTCTACCACTAATTGGGATTAGCTCACAAGCCAACTAGTTGACTCATTCAGAGAGAAGATAGATGGGGTTTCACTGCTAGAAAAAATAGCAACCATCAAAAGAGCCCCTATGGAAGCCATGAATGACTTCAATACCAAATTCTATAAATATTGGCAAAGGATCCCAGAGGAAATCCAATTGGGTACCAAGTATGGCTTTCATATACTACCTCAAAGTAATCAATTCTAAAATTGCCATAATGGTAAAAACTTGGGAGAGTAATTCA
Source organism: Wollemia nobilis (assembly GCA_028583015.1). NCBI lineage: Eukaryota > Viridiplantae > Streptophyta > Pinopsida > Araucariales > Araucariaceae > Wollemia > Wollemia nobilis. The sequence goes on from JAQPPZ010016361.1 coordinate 4,820,386, forward strand.
TTGCCAATAGCCTATGGGATAGCCACTCAGGTCAAAAGAGATCTCATCCAAATCAAGAGGTTAGCCCCCAAGCCACCCACACCCCATTTTTGGATATTCAACCATTGTACCACCCCCTCTAGTTATCCAACCAACCACTTTTCAACCAACCTCTATGTCTAATCAATTTTCCACATCGGTATCACCTCCTCCCACCACCACCATCGTATCATCCTATCAATCCCAAAAAATGGAAAAGTTACATAGTGCTATGAGAGATATGAAAAATGAAATAATATCCCTAAAGCACCAGCAAAATTTTCAAAGTTTTGGTTATCAAAACTACTCTCGCCCTTTGTTTCATCAGAACAATTAGAGTTACCAACCTCCACCAAATGGATATCAAAATATCCTCTTCTGGCAGAGGGTTTTGTCCTTTATAAAATCTTGGAATGTATATAGTTCCCATTTTGATACCTATCCAACCTGCTCCCATGAATCCGATAAGAGACATGGTCCTAACCTAGAACAACTATATGGGAGATCCTTATGGTTGGCCATGCTACTACCTAGATTCATACTACCCAAACTATGGATACCTCCAACAAGCCACATTCCCAATACCCTTTCCCACTTAGCATATGTAGGTATTGAGCCCAAATGCATAAAGCATGCAATCAAAGGATCCCCTAGTATCAAAAATTTGAGCATCAAAACCAACCTTGGTGATGTGAGATAAGGAAAAAGTCTTTACCATCCTTAGATGGATGAGTGTTAAACTAGATAACTAAAATTAATTTCAATCTGATGTTCTCACTAGGAGCAAAATGAGGGCAGTGGAAGATGCTCGAGGATAATAGCAACTGGCATCAAAGGCCCCAATACAATAAAATAAGCCATCATAGGAGATAAACTTGGATAAGATAAAGTCATCAGTACATAGATAGTCAACACCAACACAACCAAAATTAGGTCCAGTCCAAGTTTCTAGCTTCAACTTGGAGAGGCCCAAAGCATAATTGGTGCTCCATGTTGCACGAAAAGCCCAACTACAAGAGTCCTTTGATGTGGTTGAACATATTAATAAGACCACTATGTTGATACTTGTATGGAATGTCCTCACTCTTCTAGAGCAGATGAAGCAGTTTGAGTAGGCCTTAGAGAAGCAAAATATTACCAGGAAATAGGAGTAAGTCATACTATAAATATCAAATCCTAGCATGTCCAAACCACAACCATTCTATCTAACACTCATATGTGGTGGCAAACTCATCCACAATTTCCTTGTGGATTCTAGAGCAAGCACCTCGATCATGCCAAAAAGGGTATCCAATTTCTTGGATCTAGCTTATGAGCCAATCAAACAGAGGGTAGTACAACTAGATGAGACTCCAATATCCATATTTGACACTCTAAGAGTCCTAAAAATTTCTTTGTACCCTTGTCACAATATGATTGTTATCCAAGAGGTGGTGGTGATTGATATTCTTGCATCATTTGGTCTCTGCCTCTCTCAAAAAATTGATTTGTACCTCTCTCTAGATTGGTTCCACATGTTACTAAGGACACGTTATGGGGCTAAGATGAAGGTACCATCTGAGCCACTCTACATGCACCACATGAAGTTTAATCCAACCAATATGATTGAAGGAAAATGGGCTTACCTAGTTACTAAAGGAGAATTGGAGACATTGAAGGACAAGGTATATACCAAAGTGTTAGATAATCAAATGGATGAATGGTAAACTTATATGATGAGGCCAAAATGGCCAAACATGAGAGGAGTATAATGCAAAGAGGAGAACTTGACATGTTGATAGAGGCTAACTTTATAGATACTCATAGCACATTGAAATTCAAGATAGGTATCCCTACTCAGCCAAGCTAGCAAGATAAGCAAAATTTTTGGTCATTATGGTTTAGGTATTGCAAGTTTCAGTGAAGTGATAGTCTAGGTAAGGGCTAGCATGTGTATGCATGCTAGGTCATGTAAATTATGTAAATAAGTGGTATTTAAATAAATAAAATCCAAGTACTATATTTATTGACAAATATAAATAAGCAACGTATTGACAAAAAATAAGTATTTTGGGAAACTTGCCACATGTGCAAAAGAGAAGATGCATGGGGTAAAAAGACTGATTATTGGTAGGGATGGCATAATGCAATAATTTTTGGGATGCATGTAGAGGTTGCCAAGGAGAACATTCCCTATGGCTAATGGATGACAATGTGGTAGATGATAATGCCAACTCTGTTCCAACCACATGAGAAAGATATAGGAGAGAGAAAGGTGATACAAGAGGATCATGATCCCCTAAGGAAGGGCTTCCCCTAATACATTTGTAGAAGTTCAAAATTCCTCTCTTAAGCTCCTAAGCTTATAGAACCTAGTTTGGAGACTCTATGCCCAATGAATAAAGCTACTATCTTTTGGGTTCTTTTACTCCTAGATGTATAAGTCCCCATGAGTCACCAAAACTATAGTAATTTTTTCACTACAGTAGGACAAATGTTTGCCCAAAAAAAGAAGAAGCAAAAACTACCACCTAGACCAACTAGATGAGAGGCTTTAAATCTCCATCCATGTACCAAGTAGTTGATTTAGAGAAAGCATTTGCAAAGGACAATCTACGTTAAATACTGATAGCATTCTCAAAGTTTCCTTCATCCCAAGGCAAAGTTATTCACCCAAAAAAAGCCAATAAGAAATTCTGACCTTTTTTATGGTGACTAAGCATCACTACATAATCAAGAGGAACCCCTAAGCCTTCTCAATGGTGACTAAAAGGGTTCTCTTGATGAAGAGGCCTTTGATAGCTTGATTGACTAGCACCACTTGCCTAACTAGCTGTAGAGACCTAAACCTAAGTTGTCTCCCTCTAGAAATTGGGTTGTAGCACTCCATATACTTAGGGGTGATTACTCAAAGGCATGAGCAACATACCCATAAATGATAGCCAAAAATCCTTGGAGGAAGAGAATTAGGGGAATCATAAGAGTTAAGTAAGGATCCAATAGGACCACCATCCCTTGCTGACCTTCATCAGAGCTCCCTCAAAGGCTCAAAGGTGGAGGAAAAAAGAGCATAAAAACACTAGGGACATAAACATACCCATCAAACAAGATCTGATGAAATCCTATGCAGGAGAATTCTTGAAGATCAACTACCATGAAGAGCAATGTAGCATTAAAAGTGACAAAGATCCAAATAGGGATCGACCAAAAGTATAAGGGAAAGATCACTAAAGCAACTAAATTATTGAAAGGAACCCAAGTCCAGATCGAGGTCTAGGGAGCTAACATGAGAAAAGAAGAAATTGTCAAGATAGGATGATAGCCAAAGGGACAAATTATTTAAGGATAGACCTCATCCATTAAGGCTAACACTTATGCTCATTTCTCCATTTAAGAAGGTGAGCACATTAAATTACCCCTCTAAAAAGAGGACCACCACCCATGGAGGAATTTATGGCAACTTAACTCCTCACAACTCTAGACTCCTCTAAATTTAATGCAACATGGTCATTGAAACCCTACGACCTGATCTAATAGTGGCACTCTTGCCCACCCTCATTTTTGGAGGGAATTTTGAATTTTGAACCTCACCTGTAAATCTTATAAATAGGAGTTCTTATGTCTAAATAAGAAGTTTGGATTTGTTATTGTGTTAAGTATTTAACCTACAACTTTTGTTTTCTCCCTTTTCTTTTCTCTTGCTCAATCTAGAATTGAACGTTGAGCTATCTATATGTACAAGCCCTAAGCCTCTTTTGATTATGCATGTTAATTGTATGAGCAAATCTATGTTCACTCTTGGTTGTGCATTGTTGATGTGTTCACTAATTCCACTGAGTTGAGATGGAAACTGTATCTTTTTATTTGGCATATTGCCCCCTTTAGATAGGCTAGATAGTTTTTTTCTACACTTACTTTTATTGCATTGCATATTTTCTTTCCTCTTTCCATTTTTCTTTGAAACAATTCAATTAGGAATAGACTAGCATAGGCACAGAATGACGAGCACCAAAAAAGAGATCCAGAAGCAAGGAACTGACCTTGGGTAAAAAAACTTGGAGGTCATCCAGTGGGAGCCACATCCCACACTCTTCCAGACTTCCCAGGATTGGCACCATCACACAAGGTGCAAGGCACCGGATGCACCCACTCGACCAAGGCAGTGGTAGATATCAAGGTCACAATTGTGAGGGTCGTGGCACCCAGGGAGCGCAAGGGGGTCACTCCTAAACCCTCAATAATACCTAGTTTTCTTGATGGGATAAAGATAATGTATGGCCTACGATGTAATGATTACACCAATTTTTTTTTTTTACCAAGAACAAAACCACCTCTTCCCTTGAGATAACACAATCCAGAATGCATTTCAACTCGTTTATCATAAATTTTGAAATAATATTATAAATCATATTATAAAGGCTTATTGGATAAAAATTATGAAAAAATTATATCTCACCTTTATTGGGACCTAATACAACAAAAGTGACATTGATATCACTTATTGTAGCTTTCCTTTTTTGTCCTCTTCAACTATAATCAACATATCACTCTTCAATAAATCTAAATTTTTTTGAAAGAAAATTATAAGAAATCCATCGGGGCCATGTGCCTTGTTAGGATGGAAAGAGAACATTGCTTCATGTAGCTCCTCCATAGATATGTTCTTCATCAAGATTTCGTTTTTACATGTGATGGTTCACCTTCCATGAGTTAGAAGGTCACCCATGTGGTGATTCACCTTCCATGAGTTGCAAAGTGCATAATATTATAATATGACACTATGTTATATTTTATTATAATTTTATATGTTACCCATGCCATAATACAATCTTATATTATATCCCCACAAGCATATACTTATGTAATTAAAATTAACAAGCTAGATATGCCTGAGCCAATGGTTTCCTTTATTAATTAGAGATAAGAGGATAAGGATTCAACTAAGCATAATATAAAAAATTTGCATAATTCCCCTTATTTTTTGACTATTTAATATGTTTCTTGATCAATTGCAAACTATCTGATATAAAATTCCATGTTGATGATCCTTTGGGTAGGGTTATTTTCTTAAATAATTTGATTGCATCAAAAAACCCTATATATTTTTTAAATAACAATTTTATCCAATTCTTTCTTTAATCTTTAAATATTCTCTACCCAAGTTTTCTCCTAAGGCCAAACTCATAAGTCTGCAATTTCATAAGATTGCTCCCCTAATATTCTTTCCTTTGCAAACCCTATCTCACTTACAAAGAAGAAACTTAAAGCTTTTTCTTGCATCCTTTCTAAATAAAGTATATTTGAATTTTATCAATTTATTATGCTATAATTACTAGCAATATTGAAAGTGATATCGTATTAATAGGGATGTATTACAATGTAGCATTTTTGAGTTGTAACCTTCCTACCATGGTTAAGAACTATGTTTCCAACTTGCCAAACAAGCTTGCATTCTATCCAAGTAAGAGACCCACATCTTATTTATATTTCCTTTATGATATAAAGAAATACCCAAATAGGTTGATGATTTTTTTAATTTTAAACCCTAAAATATCTACAAAAATTTATTGTAAATCTAGGGAAGTGTTAATGAAAATCCTATATTTTGTAGTATTAAACAACTTTCTAGTAGCCTTCTCATAGTATGATAATATTGATTTCAAATCCACGGCCTCACTAACTAATGTATGGACCAAAAGAAAAGTATCATAAATGAATTGGAGATGATATTCAAAGGGGCCATGTTTTGCAACCTAAATAGCTTTGGTTTTCCCTTCCAATTTTACCTTTGAGAAATCTCTACCTAATACCTCTATAATAATAATTAATAGATAAGGAGGTAGTGGATCACCTTGGTGTAGTCCACAAGATGAATTAAAGTGACCAACAATAAAACCATTGATCAAAATAGAATTTTTTGTATTGCTATAACAACATTTAATCCACTTGCAACAACTATAATAAAAAATCAAACTTTTGAGAATATCATGTAGAAAAATCTAGGAAATCCTATGATATGATTTTTTCATATCTAATTTCATAAGAATACATGTTGGAGGGCCAAGAGTGACCCTTGTGCTCCTTGAGTGTCATGACCACCACGCTTGCTATGCTCGGGGAGTGCAAGGGGGTCACTCCTGACACCTCAATAGTTAACATCGACATGCTTGATAGGACATAAATTTGAATATATTCATCCTTTGATTAGAACAGGCATGGATGAAGGCCAAGGTCACCAACTTACTTAAGCACATTGCATATTCACCAGGAAGCTTTGTTGCTAAAAAAAGAACCCATAAGAAAGAGAATACATCATCCTCAAAATGAGGTTGTGATGTGTACCTCCTTTCACTTGTACAATCACCACCTAGTGACTCCACTATGAGAAAGAACAAAAAAATCTTGCAAACGAAGCAAATAATAATTGATCCATAGTTTGATGAGCACAAGACCCACCTCTAGATCAAAATCAAGAGTGAATCCCTAGCTGCTCGTCCCTCCTCTCAAGCTTGGCCCCCAACAAAGGAGACAACAACAAAGTATGGTTACCCCACCTAACTAGAATCAAAGAATACTTCCTACCTGGGATAATGAAGGCCCCCTACAACTACCAACTACACCAATTACATGGAGTCAAATCCTTAATTATGTAGTAAAGGCCCTACCATATTCCACCGAGGAAGATGCCACCACTTTGATAGAGTATCTCTAGCACATGGTCAATCTATATGCACTCTACAACATTGGAGAACAAGGTGTTTCCCTTAGACTTATAGTTGCCTCCATCAAAGAAAATTCAAGATACTGGCATGTCTCCCTTGCTCAAAATTTTATCACTGATTGGGATGCTCACAAGTCAACTAGTTGACTAGTTTGGAGAGAAGACATACGAGATTTCATTACTAGAACAACTAGCAACCATCAAAAGAGCCCCTATAGAATCCATGGATGACTTCAATACCAGATTCTAGAAATATTGGCAAAGGATCCTAGAGGAAATATGATGTACTAGGTATGAATTTCATATTCTACCTCAAAGCAATCAATTCTAAAATAGCCTTGATGGTAAAAAACTGGGGGGTAATTCATTTCCAACATCCTATGTGATAACCACTTAGGCTGAAAGAGATCTCATACAAATTGGGAGGTTAGCCCCAAGGACATCCACATATTTTTTTTTGGATATTCAATCATTGTACCACCCCCTACGCTTATCCAGCCAACCACTTTCCAACCAACTTCTATGTCCAGTCAACCATCCACATTGTTATCAACCTTCTAACTCATGGAAGGTAAACCATCACATTCTTCAAATTTTGCTTCATCCCACATAACATAACCATCTAGAATAAATTAGGGTCTTTGTGACACATAGACTCAAAGTAAAATAACTTTAATGACCATTATTGGGTAAATAAAAAGTCAAAAGAATGGGTTTTGTGATCCAATCTTGATCACGATAAAATATTTGAAGAGATTGTATACTCTTTTTGCAACCATGTGTTGGATAACAAGAATCTAATATAATTTTTTTTCTAAATGATTTTTCCCAATGCATCTATTATCCTATGGATATTGAAAATTTGAAGACTAACATCGCAAGGCCATTTAAAATAATAAATGAAGATTAAATCTTGCATTTATTTATACCATCATAAAGTAGCACCTTTTTCTCAAAGAAGATAAAATTGTGTTGAAGTCACCCCCAAGAATCCACAGATCACAATTATGAATCATCATTGTGTTTGACTAAAATATGATAAGGTACTTCCAACATCCTTCATGAAGAGTAACTATTATTGAAGCACATATGTTTATAACCCCAACTTTGATGTTTTTCTCTTTCCTACAATTAGTATATCAACCTAATTACTTTTTGCTTCTAAAAATTATCCATCCTGTAACCAAAAGAACTGAACACAAATAAACTAGATATAAGAAAGAGGTAAGAATTGCCAAAATGATCCCTTTTGTATTAGATTTGATACAAGGTTACAATGATTTTGGATTTTGCCCCAAATGTGTTGGGGGCAAAGTTACAATGCTTCCTTCTCTCTCGAAGGTACAATGTTTTGATAGAAGAGAGGAAATCTTCTAGCTCTTCTACAGGATGTGGTGTTCTTCGTTCCTCTATTACAGCTTCAAAGGGATGAGTGGGCTTTGGTATCCGGCAAGGGACCACTCCAGCTTCAGCAGCTCATCCAAGATATATGTTACCTGCACACACGTAAATCAACAAAGGGAGTCAGTAGCACCTATATATTCAAGCAATAAATCTGAAGCTACACATGAACCCTGTGTTGATGCGAATGAAAAGCAAATAACAAAAAATAATTAATAAATAAAAGCCTTGCCAAATTTAGGATTACTTAATCTCTGTTGATGAAATCACTCGGGACTGTGGAGCCGTGGAAACACGGTTATGGACTGGAAACCGTGGACCTACGGTTGTGAAACTGTGGACCTGCATTTTTGATTGTGAAATTGTGGGTGGGCGATTCTAGCTGAAATGATAGGTTGCCTCGGGATTCATGCCAATTATCAGGATCGAGCTTGCGCTCTCAGTTTCTCGCCTAGTCTGGATATATTTTGGTAGCCTATCAGTATGAAAAATTAGCTCCCTTTGTTTTATGGACTAATGATGCTTTTATAGGCTTCCTAGGGCTTTGGAGGGGAATGAGAGGTGGCAAGCCTGACATGCCAAGTGGTAAATCTGAAATGCCAGTGGAAGGGGCAGTTACAATGAGTCATTATGTGTGGCTCACTTAACTGGGGTGATGTGGCTTCAAGTGGAGTGGGATGTGGGATGCTATTTTATGTGAAGGGACAAGGAGACAACAACAAATGAGTTATGGCATGGGCGTTGGGAATCTGTCTCATGTGCAAGGACAAGGGGTACAAGAGTGGGTAAGATGTGGCAGGGGTGTTGGGTGAAGTGTCCATGACACATGTCCAATGGGTGGATAGGGTATCCTAGGGTGATTTTCCTAATTAAATAAATTAGGAAAATAGGATGATGTCTGGGATTTTATATCCCTAAGTTTAGACTTAGGCACGTAATTTTATTATGTAGGATTTTATGGTGGGGTGGTGAATGTGACTTAGAGGGTGTCGGATTTTGGTGTCTACACATCCCATTTGTGTTTGTCCTATATTGTTGCAATACCACCTAAAGCTCCTATAAAAAAATTATTAAATAATTACCCAACTTCTAAATATTTTAAAAGTCATCCTTACATTCCTCACTACTTATTTTTGTTTCTTATATTAAAATAAACTTAGGACTAGAACAACCTATTAATTCCTCAATAACTCTTTTTTAGGGGTCTTACTAATGCCACTTATATTCCATGATATCATTTGCATCAATAAGTTTTATTTTTATTAGTGCGATTAGCCCCACTACTTTTTTTTTAATAGGTTGAAAAGTTGGGGGCATATCAGGGCCACCCTTCCCATGAATTGAACTTGGGTCTCCGTTAGGAAATCCCAATGCTTTTTCCCATTGTGGTGTCCTTGTCGGGACAACCCCACTTCTTGTTAACAACTATGATATTTTTATTTAGATTCCTAATTTGATATCCTTTGAGATTATTTTTGTCTTTGTTCATGCTTTGATGTCATTCCTCTCCTTTTTCCATTCTCACCAACACTTTCATCTTTATCAATATCTTCTATTTTTATATATTATTCATAATGAGACTTATCTTCTAAAGATTTATGTTGCTCTAACATAGCGTAATAAACATTTTCTTCTTTATGTTACCTCGTAAACCCTAAGTATAAGGATGATCTTCCATAGTAATTAATTTCTTATGTTGCCCTATAAACCCTAGCTTTCCATGGATATCCTCCATGTGTATTTCTTTTTTATGACACTTTTAAAACCCTAATGGATACACTTTGTACTACTTTATTTTTTATTCCAAGGAAAATATTTTATGCTACTTAAGGAAAATGAATATGATTTACCTAGATTAACCTTGATCTACTTCATTTTATCCTTAATATTATTCATCTTTTAAACAATCCTATACATACATGATCCTTCAAAGTTTACCTCATGTCCAAAAATTTCCATCTCTTTCTCCACCATTTTGACTTTACAATAACTTGCAATGTGGCTGATCTCATAACATTTGTGATATTGAAATATAATATTTTTATAATCCACTTGTTGAATCCATTCTCTTGATTTTGATGTAATTCTAATGAATTATGATAAATATTTTGAAATATCCATGGCAACATATATTCAGGTGTATACAACATGCCTTCTCTCCTTAGTAGTTAGTCCCTCCTAGATGAAATCCCCTATATTTTGCCAATATTCTTCAAAACCTTATTATCGATGAGTTGATAAGGAAGTCCAAAAAGCCTAATCCATATTGGAAGCCTTTTAATAGTCTTTGTCTCCGCAAAAAAATCTCACTCCATGGTCTTAAATATAATTATATTTGACCCTAAAACAAGGGCTATCATTCATTATTTTATCCTTTATTTCTATATTAGAGAGTATAATAAGGGAAAATACTTTAGAAGATAAGTTATGAAGTACTTCCATTTGATGTAGTTTTAAATCTAAGAATAGCCTAGCCAATATCCATGGAACTTATATATTAATCCTTTAGTTTTAAGAACCATTATATCATGCTCGATCATCTCATCCTTGAAATCACTTATGGTGTAGTATCTACTACATGGATAAGGTTTACCATAGATTTTATCTTCCTCTTATCGCCAACTAGGGTATTTATACTTCCAACTAGGGCATCCTTAATTCCAAGTAGGGCATCCTTATTTCCAATAACAACTTTCAAAAATAAATTTCATTCCATGTTACCTAGATTTTCTTCACATTAACCCTTTAGTTTTTTAAGTTTCTTATAAGATCTAGAATGAGAAGTGGTATTGGATCCTTGCTTGCAGTTTGCTTCTAATTCTTGCTCATGCTTCCTATTTCCTACTCTCACTTCCTGATTGCTCTTGGATTGTACTCACTATTGGATAAAAGCATAAAATAAGCATTATATATATACTTTATATTTAGAATCCTAATAGAAACATAAATGTCAATTAAAGAAATTTTCAATTTTCATTATTCCTTAAAAGCAACAAAATGATAATTGAGTATCATGTTTCCATCTATAAGAGAGGCACCATTAATAAGGCAAGTATAAGAAGCTCTCCCAAGCAAACAAACAATGTCATTTGATAAGAGTATAAAATTAATAGAAGGGGAAATCCACTTATTAACCATTATAGATGAAATATATCTAATGGTATACCGTTTACAATCTATTTATCTGAAACATAAAAAACTAATAGGCCAATATATACTACAATTTTAAGTTCAAATCCAAGCTATCAAATATGTCAAGAATGAATGATAATCTAAAATTATCATAAGCCTTATGAAACTCTAGTTTGACAAAGGCTATGCATTTTTTAGACTAAATAAACCATTGCATAGTATCCTAAGCTAATATTAGATTATCTTATATGAATCCATCTTTAAGATACTAGTCTATTATTTGTTAATGATATCTTCAAATATTGGATCTTAATTTAGGGTTGGATTTGTATATAATTCTATAAGATATGGTAAGAAATGTAATTGGTATCTATCTTATAATCATATCTTACTTGCATCCATTTGGAATTAGCTTTTAAAAAGCCCTTGGTTAATAAAGGCACTAAAGGACTTATATGACTCAACTACTATTTCATACTTTATAAAAGTATATACCAAGGACTAGTAATATATCTTTTGAAGAACTTCATATGTATCTATTGAATAAAGGAATTGTCCTAACTTCTAATTTAATGATGCATCCCATTCTAGTTTTAAAAAAGTTAGAAGGAATAGGCTATGGCTCCTCCCAACCTACATATTGAGGCTAGCTTCCTACTATCCTATGGAATACTCCTATGATAAACTACACTACTTACATGAAAAGGAAAGTGTTAAAAAGAAACATACACACAAGCTTAAGGATGTGAGAGATTCAAATTAAATATGGTATTAACCATATCAAGAAAGTGTGTATGATCAATCATCACATAAGAGTTTGAATAACATCAATTTTACCCCATTCTTAAGTGTAAAATTGTTAAGTGAATGACAAGATGAAAAGAGGGCAATGCCTCAATCACCATGCACTTACAAAAATAGGAGGGTAGTGCCATTTATGGAATGCCTAAGAAATTACCAATTTCTTAAAAATCTTATGAGATCAAAGCACATGTATTTGATAGAGTGTGGCTATGTATTGTCATGGACAAAATATAAATACAAATTGTATTCCTTCTTTGAATTCTTTTCCCTAACGACAAGAACATCAAATGTCTTCTTGGCATCTATATTATTTGGCTTGTAGTCAATTTTACATACAAATGCCTAAATTATCCTTAAAAATACACTTGCTTGAAAGGGTGCTCTTACAAATCTAGTCTTCTAAACTAGGATATATGACATTGTTGCCTATAAGAGGAGTTATCTTTCCTAAAAAGGTGGATGTAGTAGGCATGTGGATATGGTAGGTGGGGTGAATTGAGTGGTAATAGGAGGGATATAGAAGGAGTGGAATGTTATGCCAATTATACCTATGTATCGACTAACACTTACATCATTGGTGAAGAAATGAATAAAGGTCATGTTGATGTCATATATGGTACCAATGGTTGTGTGGTGGATCCCTGAATGTAATATGATGGGAATGAAGTGATATGAATGGTCCCAAGCATGATAAATATAATTAGAGTTATAATTCCTTTAGGATAAGTATGTGCTACATTGATAGAAGGTGATAGAATCATAACATAATAATAGAAAGGATAGAGAAATAAGTGGGATCAATGGAGGGTGGAATATGAGTGGAAATATGTGAAGTGGCCATGATGCTAACTATTCCCAAACTACGAGGTGAGCCTCCTTGAGGGATTTTCCCTCCTAAAGCTGACCCATCTACCTTTTTTTTTCTTATGCCACTTCCACCTTGTAAAATATTGATCCATATCTTTCAAAGTCCCTTTGCTCCTCAATGGCTCTTTATCTCACTACCAAGTTGACCACTACAAATATTGTTGGTGTAGTTGAACTGGTTATCTAAAGCATTGATGTCTTCTTCGGTATATAAGGGTTTGATGGGTCAGTTGCTACTTTTTTGACCACCTTGGCCTTTCTTGGTACTTTTGGGGCATTTTCTATCCTTGATGATTGATCATAAAACATACAATTTCTAATTGTCTAATTAATGTACCCATATTATACCAAATATTTCTCTAAGGGAGAATTTTCCTATCTATATACCCCAAATTTCTCAAGGTCCCTAGCTTCTTATGGTTCATCTTAATATCAAGGTCTAGTAATCCTTGGCCTTAGCATAGAATGTATACCACTGAAGTGGGTTATACCATCTCTAGATTTTGTCTTCTTAACCATTAATATTTCCTAGAGTGGCAAGGGCTAGTTCTTCACTAGGGTTCACATCCTAAATATTGTATATCTTCTCATGTGCGAAGGAGGTGTATAGATTCGTAGCCTTTAGGGCCTCTTTGAAAACCCCTATTGGGTCATAGGAAAAATAGCATCTTAATTGCTCAACTCCCATATCTCTTAACTTAGCCTCTAATTCTTTATGGAACCCATGCAACTTAGGTGTGACTTTCACAATTTGCTATTTGAGTTTATAAAAGGTGGTTTTATTTTACCCCCTAAAGTATTTCAAGTTCACATAGTTGAGTTGTTGCACATACTCAAGATTGAACATGTAGATTGGTACTTTTATAGGCAACTTGAAAGGTATGGCTAAAAAGCCATAAAGGCATATGAAAGATCAGGTCCTCCTAAAATAGAAGCCTCCATTTTTCCATTCTACAAATTTGATTAGCTATTTGTCTCATTTGGTAGCCTCGATGCCTTACCTTGTAGACATCATCATAGAAGTAATAAAATGTCTTGTCTACTTCTTAGTAGGGTATGTCTATGTAATAAAAAATTGAAAGGGTTCAGCATCCATTTCTTGTTGGTCTAGTTGAAGGTTTGAAGACCAATGTTTCTTTTAATAAATGATAAGCTAGACCAAGTATGAGGTATAGCTAAGTTTCCTTTCTTCCTTGAACACCTTAAACTAGTTGTCCATCTAATCCATAATATATTTTCCATAGTCGATCGTTTGTAAATACCCAATGCAGGTTTGCATGATATGGAGTAAGCTAATATGCTCCTCTAATATTTTCTAATAATTCCTCTCTTCTAAACCTATGGTGATTCCTAACAACACCATTTGAACATCCTTCTTGAATATCTCTAGCTCTAGAAAGATATTGAAGTTAGCTGGTGAGTTTAGCTTCATTAGATATGGGACCAGTAAGTCCCTCTAGTAGTTGTTCATCCCCTAATAATAGAAGTATTTATATTTTTTGGGGTTGCAAGATACCCATATGTATAGATAATTTGTTGCTTTCAATTTATGGATATCCCCTTCCCTAATATAGAAATATTCTTCACTCCATTGAGGGGGCTTGAAGATGCATCTGGATAGGTATATCTTCTATGCATACCTCAACTAATTCAAGGAAGCTTTATACTATTGGAATGTATGGTAGTTAAGCTTCTCTTAAGGCTATGACCAATTTTTGTACTTGTATTTTTCATAGTTACCCTTTGGGACGATGTAAACTTTGAAAAGGGTAATTTTGTAATATTTTATAATATTGTATATATAAGGATTAATATCACAACCTTGAAATAAAGGTATAATTCATTTGCGTATAAATACCTTTCACACCAACCTTTTTAGATATCGATTGGAGTGTAGTTTCAATTCTATTTTAGTGAGATTATTTAACGTCCACAGGCACCTATCATATTTTGTGTTCTTTTTTATTTTGTATATTTCTTTATTTAGAAATACTAGATAATGCTTGATTCCATTAATTTCTAAAAATTGTTGTGAAATCCAACATGGTATTAGAGCAAGTATGAATCTTCATTACTTGATTGCTTCTATTGGGTGGCATTTTTTATTCCAACTTCTCTTAAGGGAAACTTTTGTTGGAGCTACCTAAGAAGATTTTTTTGAAGGTAGATGACATAATATAAAGGGTTTTTCAATAAAACTCTAGGTGGACTTGGATCATTAGGATCTCATTGGAATGAATAAATTTGCTCTAGGAGAAAAATCCATTGACAGGTTCCTAGTTTAAAATCTTCTAACTAGATGGATTATCTAGTTTAAAATTGTGTTTTTTAAGGTTTTTTGAAAACCTTAATTATGTTTTATATGTTTTCCAAAAAATCCATTTCACTTTCTCTTCTAGATTTTCTTGTCCAATAGCAATACAAATGAGAGGGTAGACTGCTTAGCTACTGTGAAAGAAGAAAATAAGAGGTTGATTTTTTTTATATAGATCCCTAGTGCCATAGAAGTCATGGGTAACCTTTTACACTTAACTAATACCTTTGAGCCACTTGACAAAGTTTCAAAATGGTCTGGAAACTTTTGTATGAGAGGATTTCCTAATTGGTTATGTTTAAAAAATGGTTGTGTAGGGAGAATTATAACATATATGGACAAGCCATCAATAATTTTGGATTCTTTGCAAAATTTTAGGGGGTTCCTAGTTTAGCACCTTCATCTATTTTACCCCCATGTACCACAAATATCCATTAAAAAAAAAAAAAATTTCCCTCAAATTTAAAATTTTAAAAAGAGAATATTCTCTAAAAGGCAACTTGTTTTGGTGAAAATTGTGTGCACACCTATGTAAACATGACATAGGTCTATATTCACATAGGAACTAAAATGGATGGGAAAGACAATTCTATTTAATTTAAATATAATGTTAGCATTTTCTCTCCCAAGTGTAATGCTTGGGGAGATAGATAGCAAGGAGGGCATAAGAATTTCACTCATAAGAGGTCTTAGGTTCAAACCTCCTCTCCTCAATATTTTTGATGAATATAATGATGCCAACATACATGTAATATATGATGACATGAAAACCTATGATGATATGGCATCTTGTGATGATGTGGTACTAGATGACATCACCCATTTGCATAGCTAGGATGACATGGAAGGGTTGTACAAATACCATGTAGTGGTTTGTATGGCTAACATGGTAGTTTATATAGCTGATGTGGTGGTTCATATGGTTGAATTGATAATTAGAGCATGAATCCATAGGTGATACATGTTAATCCATATAGGTGATTTCACATGATACATAGTGGTTGGTGGAGATGCTAACATAGTTAATGATGTGGCACAAATACTAAGGTGGCATGTGTTAGGTGATATAAAGGATGACACAAATTTTGACATGGTGCACTATAATTTGGTTGATGTGGTAGGCCATATAGCTATCAAGGTGAAAGGTCATACATCACTTGACCTATAAAATACAAGTTTGGCCAATCAAATTATTCCAACTCATCAAAATTAATAAGCATATTATATAATAAATAGCAAAATTTATAATGCATGAATTTGAGAGTGAATTAGGACATGACAAGTGGCATATCTTGGTTTTCAAATTAGGTAACAATCTAGATCATGATAAGTGATGTTATACAATTTTTAATATGCTACATATTCAACACACACTTGGCACCCCCTTAGCCACTCTATAGCAACACATGGTGATCTCTCATTCCAAAGGTTTTAGAGTCATTCCAAGGGCCATAACTTATGCATATGATTTTTTTTTAATTCATATTTTTCAAATTGTATGCTTTTTTGCGATCTCTACATTGATGATATTATTTATGGCTACAACTACACATATATTTTTTTATTTTCGAAGAATAGTTGTGGATCACCATGTACCCTTTTTAAGTGGTCCTAACTATGCTACCTAGAAGATCAAGATTAAATCTCTAATTTGAAGTAAAGGGTTTTTTTAAGTGGTCCTAACTATGCTACCTAGAAGATCAAGATTAAATCTCTACTTTGAAGTAAAGGGTTATTCAAATATATGAATGATGAGCCTTAAGATACTGGTTCTAAAGAAGTGAAAGGGTTATTCAAATATATGGATGATGATGATGAGGCTCATGGTATCATTGTTGTTCATGTTGATAATATATATGCCATGCACATTAGCAACGCCATAGATCCTAAAGTGGTGCTTGAGAAATTTTTAGGGTTGTGTAATAAAATTAATTCTAGAAGGTTAAACGAGCAACCTTATCTATGGATTCATTTTATACCATTGATCAATAATTTAGTACTTTTTGCACCATTATACTAGGAGAACTAAGCATAAGAGAAATTTTATTTTTAATCAAGCTCACCCAAAAGAAGATATTGCTAAAGTTTAGAATGATAAAAATCCAAAATAGAATGAGAAGAAACCTAATAAGCCTTTCAAGAAGCCTACTTGTGAGTTTTACAAAAAATAAAGGACATCACAAGGTAGACTTTTACAAAATTTGGATCAAGAAACTTGAAGAATTAGCAAGAAAGGGGGATGTTAATGCTCCTATCTTATGTGCACAAGGTGAGGATAATTTTGATAGAGAAACCTCGCAAGCTCTTGTAGTGATTCATTCCACATAATGAAAATTCACTTCTTTAGATGAGGGATAGAATATTCAAGGGCCACCATGCACATGATGAAGCATAAGCATCTCCTTTAGGTCTACAATAAAGCACATGCATAAGAATGTGTTGTGATTAGAGATGGATCTTTAATGTAGGCTATAGAGTATAGAGACATTAGCATTGGATATTCATCATTTGATGAGATGCTTCATGTTCCTAATGTTGGACCTAACCTTTTATTTATTTTTCGCATTACTCATACAAATAAGAAGGTAGATTTTTGAATTGATAGATGGGTAATTAAGGATACATACAATGGGTTTAAAATTATTCCTTCTAGTTATTGTGATGAGACTAACCACATGTATAAGTTGGGATAAAGACCTACCTCTTCTTCCATTCCTTCTAGGAGAAAAAACTTTGTTTCTATGGCTAGACATGCTAATAATGAAATTTAGAAATGACATTATAGGAATGACATTTATTATTTAATATACATGAGTCAATATTAGATGGGGACTAGGCTTCTATACATATATCCTCTAGGTGATCCATGTGAGGGGTGTATTCTAAGAAAGCATCATAGGTAAGCCTTTTCTAAAGAGGTTGTAATATGAGCATTTTATACCTTGGATACCATGCATAGTAACATTTGTGGACCTATAGGTACACCATATCTATCAACAAATAGATACATATTTATTTTTATTGATGATTTCTCTATATATGTGTGGCTATACACCATTCGTATTAAGGATAATATTTTTAAGAGGTTTAAAACTTTTAAGACCCTTATTAAAAATTAGCTAGATAGGAGAATCAAATGTCTAAGGATAGATGGGGGTGGTGAATATGTTCATGATTTTATGGCTTCTTAAGGGGTTGCATATCAAAGGATTGTGCAATATACTCCTAAATAGAATGGTTTGGCTAAGAGAAAAAATAGTGTGATCATGAAAATGGAACAATGTATGATTCATGCCAAGCGTATGGATCATATGTTTTGGAGAGAGATTATAATTTGTGTAGCATACAATATCAACAAAGTATCAAAGTAGTCTAGGGCATTATACATTTTAAGATATTGATTGGAGATAATCCTAGAGTTTCCCTATTATATATCTTTGGGTATTTAGCATGGGATCACATACCCAAATGTCTTCAAAAGGAGACACCGAAGTGTATTTTTGTAGGGTACCTAGATATATCAAATGCATATAGTCTTTATGTTACTTAGAGGTATGATTTGTTAATAAGAAGATATGTCATCCTTAATGAGGTTCTTCCAAGTACTTCTTCCATCCATCACCTGAGCTTTTGGTGACTGAATATTCTAACCCTTGGTCTATCTATAATTCATCTAGTTATTCTAAGATTTTGATTGTATATATTCATCTCCTTCTTCATCTTTCTTCAATGGCTATTCTTTGCTTCTTGATTTAACCCTTCATGAGTAGCACCATAGGTGATAGTTTTTTCTCTAGGAGAAGGGTTAGGAAAAATAGGACACATTAGTTTAAAATGCTTCAATATTGCATGATGAGGTGAGCAATTATGAGTTGTATTCTTTAGTTGTATCTTTTGATGTTGATTTATCATAGGATACTCAACATTATTTGGTTTGTTAAACGTTCAAGTGGGTTAAGATGCTTCTAAAATATGCTCAAATTATTTTATATTTTGAGTGATACTAAAAAGCTCCTTCTTGAGAATTGCTTTCAAAGGTAGTACACTTTAGGATCCTCTCATATATTATTAGGACAAAGGTAATCCAAAATGAGAAAATTTTAAGTCGGCAAAGTATGAGGTGTTGATGAAGAATAGGGCTTGGGAGCTAGATCCTCTTCTAGAAGGGAAGAATATTGTTGGATGCAAATGGGTCTATAGGACCAAATACACATTAGATGGTTAAGTAGAGAATAATTAGGTACGACTTATTTCTAAGGGTTTCTCTCAATAGGAGGGAGTTGACTATTCCAAGACTTTTTGATAAGTGACTAGGATGGACTCAAAAAATATGATTATTACCATTGCTTCTTCCCATGGATGGAAGGTACATTAGATGGATGTGAAGAGTGCCTTTCTACATGGGAAAATTTAAGAGAAAATCTACATGCAACTTCCACCTAATGTTGAGCTTGAGGGACCCACTCCATTGGCTTATGATGCAGGAGCATCCGAGGGCAGCAGGGCAATCCTGCACCAACCAAATTTGTCTAAGTGTTTTTGCAAAGAAAAAAAAAAAAAACAGGGAAAGAAGCCACGGCCGACGGAGGGTCGCGAAATCGTGACCAAATCAAGAAGCAGGTCTACGGCGGATGAAGGGTCGCGAAATCATGGCCAAAACCAAGGCAGAGGCTACAACGGACGTAGGGTCACGAAATCGCGACCAAAACCAGAGGCAGAGGCTACGGCGGACGGAGGGTCGCGAAATCGTGACCGCAACGAAAGTAGAGGCTACGACAGTGCGGAGGGTCGCAAAATCGCGATCGCAACGAAAGCAGAGGCTACGACAGTGTGGAGGGTCACGAAATCATGACCAAAAAGAAAGCAGGGGCTACGGTAGTACGGAGGTCACGATTTCATGACATGTCACGAAATCGCGACCGCAGCTTAAGAACGAAGGCGCGGTAGAAAGACGTCACGATATCGCGACATGTCGCGATATCGTGACCAAAGCAGAAGAAAGGGGGACGCGATGGAAATACGTCGCGATATCGTGACCAAAGCAGAAGAAAGGGGGACGCGATGGAAATACGTCGCGATATCGCGACCGGTCATATTTTCGCGCCGAAAGATGAGCCAAAGACGAAGAGGCGAAAAGTGACACGTGTCGAATACCTGGACGACGAAGCGACACGGGGAGGCGAAACGAAAGGTTCTGGAAGAGGAAACGAAGGGCCGCCAGCTGGAAATGGAGCGCCACCTAAGAACCTTTAAAAAGGGAAACAAAGGCATGCACAAAGGATGAAAAAAAAATTGCTAAAACAATAAGATAATCTCGTGGTATTTCCAGATTGGAGAAGCTCGAAAAAGTCGCAATTCCTTTGCGACTTATGGATAGTCAGCTGTGACCATAACTTTCGACTGTGACTGTAATATTCGGCTGCATGTGAATAAAATAAAACTGTTCTCTTTTTTTTCTCTGTGAATATGGTGATGTGACTGTAATATTCGGCTGCATGAAAATAAAATAAAACTGTTTTCTTTTTCTCTGTGATACTGGCTCTCGATCAAGTGGTATCAGAGCGAGTGATTCTGAGTGTGCAAACAGAACGTCGAACGTGAGGCAGTTTGCACCAGGATCTGTGGAAGGATTTTGAGAAGAGAGAACGGGAGTGCCTGAGTAGTGTAACAGAGAAATCGTGAGCAGGATGCCTCCAAAAAGAAATCATGGTCACGGGAGAAATGTGGCGCAGGATGAAGATTTCAGAGCGTTGCAGAGACAAGTGCAAGCCCTGCAGGAAGAATTGCGAAAAAGGACCGAACCTAAGGGAGAAGAACAAAGTGACGATGAAGCCTGGGAAACTGAGGGTCCATCAGATGATGAAGATGCATTGGATCCTTATGAAGCTAGACTGTTGAAAGCTCTATCTCGGGCCGGGAAGAGACCAAAGTTTGATGTCTCTACATATTCAGGGCACCTCAACCCAGAAGAGTTGATTGACTGGATCAACGATATGGAGGAATACTTTGAGTATGAGGAGGTGGTGGATCCAGACCGGATAAAATTTGCAAAAACAAAATTAAAAGGCCATGCTAGTTTATGGTGGAAAGGAATACAACTCGAAAGAAATAAAAATGGAAAGGAGAAAATAACCAGATGGGACCGAATGGTGGAGAAGCTGAAGAGACAATTTATTCCCGCAGATTACGAGTTGGACCTGTTGAGGAGAATGCAGAGTCTGAGGCAAGCAGGCAAGTCTGTCCAAGAATACATAGAAGAATTCTACAAGATCTCCATCAGAACTGGCCATTCAGGGGCTAATAAGGAGAAAGTAGCCAGATACATCAACGGGTTGAGAATGAACATTCAGGAAGAGCTCGGCTTGATCAGAATAGCCACCATAGAAGATGCATACCAGTTGGCCTTGAAGGTAGAAGAGAAACTAAATAGAAGATTCGAAGGCAACCAGAGAGGAAGGGATCGTGGTGGAAGAATCGGTGGAAGAACCGATGGAGGAAATTACCGAGACCAAAAGAAGACTGGGGAAACAAGCAAACCCCAGGAACAGAAAAAGGAGAATACCTACCGCCCGCGTGATCAGAACAATGACTACCAGAGAGGAAGAGGTAGACCTGGACGTGGGTATGGAAGAGGGGTATTCCATGGAACCTGTTTCCAGTGTGGAGAAGAAGGACACCGGTCATACGAATGTCCTCAACACCAAGAAAGGATGGACAAGAGACCTGAGGGTCATGCCAGAGATGCTGTGGCAGACGAAGGTGTAGAGTCAGAACACTCTGAAGAGGAAAAAGGAGGAGAAGTGTTGATGATGAGAAGAACACTGTTGAATGAGGAAAAAGAACCAGAACAGAGGAAGAGCCTATTTCGCACGAGGTGCAAATGTGCAGGGAAGGTCTGTAATGTTATCATTGATAATGGTAGCACAGACAACCTAGTTTCAGAAGAGATGGTTAATAAGTTGAATTTGGGGAAGAGGAAGCACCCGCATCCATATCGGATTGCATGGTTGCAGAAAGACCACAGAGCACTTGTCAGTGAACAGTGCTTGGTCAAATTTCACATTGGGAATTATCAAGATGAGGTCCTATGTGATGTATTGCCGATGGATGCTTGCCATTTGTTGTTGGGAAGACCATGGCAATTTGATAGACGTGCAGTGCACGATGGGCATGCAAATACGTACTCTCTAACGAAGGATGGAGTACGTCACAAATTGAAGCCACTGAAGGAAGTGGATGAGAAAGTGTGTAGTAGTGCCATAATCTGCCTGGTGGAAGGAAGACAGTTTTTGGATGGTCTGAAGAGGGATTCAATGTGTTATGCATTAATCCCTACTGTTAAGAAAGAACAGTACACAGATGTTCCAGCAGAGGCCGAACACCTGTTAGAAGAATTTCCAGACATCATATCAGATAATGTGCCTGAGGGTTTACCACCAATGAGGAGGATCAGTCACCATATTGATTTGGTACCTGGATCTAGTTTACCCAACAAGGCAGCCCACAGAATGACTCCTGTGGAAAGTGAGGAGCTGAGTAGGCAAGTCCATGAGTTGTTGAAAAAGGGACTGATTCGAGAAAGCTTGAGTCCATGTGCGGTACCTGCAGTACTAGCACCAAAGAAGGATGGGGAGTGGAGGATGTGTACGGACTCCCGAGCTATAAACAAGATCACCATAAAATACAGATTTCCATTACCCAGGATGGATGATATTATGGACTGTTTGAGTGGAGCCAAGTACTTCACCAAGATTGACCTGAAGAGTGGCTACCATCAGATTCGGATCAGAGAAGGAGATGAGTGGAAAACTCGCTTTCAAAACCGAGAGAAGGTTTGTATGAGTGGTTGGTCATGCCATTTGGGCTAACCAATGCACCAAGCACATTCATGCGGTTGATGAATGAAGTGCTTGAAGGAGTTCTTAGGCAAGTTTGTTATTGTCTATTTGGATGACATTTTGATATTCGAGTAGAACCCTGGAAGAGCACCGATGCATATCGGGAGGGTTTTTGAGAAGTCGAGGGAAGAACAGCTTGTTGATCAACTTGAAGAAGTGCAATTTTGTGAAGAAGGAGTTGGTATACCTGGGATTTGTCATCTCGGTTGAAGGTCTGAAAATGGACCCAAAAAAGGTGAGGGCTATCATTGAATGGCCTACTCCAAGAAGCACTTTTGAAGTGAGATCATTTCATGGTTTAGCCAGTTTTTACAAGAAATTCATCAAAAATTTCAGCAGTATTTGTGCACCCCTTACAGAAACAATGAGAGGGGATAGGAAAGACTTTAAGTGGACCTTGGGAGCTGACAAAAGCTTTGATATGTTGAAGAAGAAGGTCACTGAGCAACCTATTTTAGCACTTCCAGATTTTAATAAGGTATTTCAGGTAGACTGTGATGCCAGTGGTAGTGCCATTGGAGTCTGTGCTGAGTCAAGAAGGTAAGCATGTTGCTTACTTCAGTGAGAAACTCAATGATGCCAGGAAAAAGTATTCGAGTGTATGATCAAGAATTCTATGCCATAGTTCAGTCCCTGAAGAAGTGGAGACATTATTTGCTGCCAAAAGAGTTTGTGTTATATACTGATCATCAGGCCTTACAGTATATAAACAACCAGGGAAAACTGAACTAGAGGCACTTGAAGTGGGTTGAGTTTCTCCAAAGCTATACCTTTGTGTTAAAGCATAGAAGCGGAAAATCAAATAGAGTTGCAGATGCCTTAAGTAGAAGGCAGAATTTGCTGATGGAAATGACAGTGGAAGTGGTAGGATTCGAAGAACTGAAGGGCCTGTACCCTGAAGATCCTGATTTTGCAGAAGCCTGGACGGCTTGCTCGGCACCTGTTACTGTGGACAGGACAAAATGGTTGGATTTTCTAATCCAAGATGGAATGTTGTTCAGAGGAAGTAAATTATGCATTCCAAGGAGTTCCATGCGGGAAAACTTAGTCAAAGAGAAACACAGCGGAGGACTGGCTGGACATTTTGGTCGGGATAAGACCATTGCCCTGGTGAGTGAGAACTATTACTAGCCGCAACTGTAGCAGGATGTGAACAAGTTTGTGCAAAGTTGCAGAATCTACCAAATGGCAAAAGGAGTAAGGCAGAACACAGGATTATATCAGCCGTTACCTATACCTGAGAGGCCATGGGAGGACATCAGCATGGATTTTATTCTTGGGTTGCCGAGAACACAGAGGGGAAATGACTCCGTATTTGTGGTGGTTGACAGATTCTCCAAGATGGCACATTTTATTCCCTGCCAAAAAACAAGTGACGCGGTTCACATTGCAGGGTTATTTTTCAAGGAAGTGGTACGACTTCACGGTCTACCAAAAAGCATAGTTTCGACAGAGATACAAAGTTTGTTGGGTATTTTTGGAGAACATTGTGGAAGAAGTTGAAGACGGATCTGAAGTTCAGTTATGCATACCACCCACATACTGATGGATAGACAGAGGTGGTAAATAGAAGTCTGGGTAATTTATTAAGATGCTTGATAGCAGATAAACCCAAGGGATGGGATTTGGTTTTGCCATAGGCAGAATTTGCATACAACAATTCTATCAACAGGAGTACAAACAAATCTCCATTCCAAGTCATATATGGAAACAACCCAAGAAATGTTTCTGAGCTGAGGAAATTAGATAAAGGAGAAAAGTGCAGTGCCGAGGCTGAGGAATTTGCGAAACAGATGAAAAACCTGCATGAAGAAGTAAAGAAACAAATTACAAAAATGAATACTCAGTACAAGACAAGAGCAGACCAAAAGAGGCGGTTCAAAGAATTCGAAGTGGGAGATGAAGTCATGGTCCATCTCAGAAAAGAAAGGTTTCTAGCCAAAACTTATAACAAATTGAAGATGAAGAAATTTGGGCCATGCGAGAATCATTGGAAAAATGGGAGTCGGGCAATGCATATGAAGTGGAATTGCCAAGTGGGCTTGACATTTCACCTATTTTTAACATATCAGATTTAGTGAAATACCATGAAGGGGATAGTAGTGAGGCACCATGTGCAGAGTTGTGGAGTATTCCAGCATCTACTCCAACCACATATGAGATAGAGGAAATATTGGACACAAGAGAAGGCAGAAGTACCAGAAACAGACAGTATTTTGAATATTTGGTCAAGTGGAAGGGCAGACCGGTAGAAGATGCAACTTGGTTGTCTAAAACGGAGGTTGACCACCTGGGTCTCCCTCCAATAGTTCAGAAGTGAGGATCACTTCTCAATCTACCCCGGGTGTCTGATGCAGGAGCATCCGAGGGCAGCAGAGCAATCCTGCACCAACCAAATTTGTCTAAGTGTTTTTGCAAAAAAAAAAAAATAGGGAAAGAAGCCACGGCTAACGGAGGGTCGCGAAATCGTGACCAAATCAAGAAGCAGGTCTACGACGGACGAAGGGTCACGAAATCGTGGCCAAAACCAAGGCAGAGGCTACAGCGGACGTAGGGTCACGAAATCATGACCAAAACCAGAGGTAGAGGCTACGACGGACGGAGGGTCGTGAAATCGTGACATGTCACAAAATCGTGACCGCAACGAAAGCAGAGGCTACGGAAGTGCAAAGGGTCGCGAAATCGTGACCGCAACGAAAGTAGAGGCTACGACAGTGTGGAGGGTCGTGAAATCATGACCAAAAAGAAAGCAGGGGCTATGATAGTACGAAGGTCACGATTTCATGACATGTCACGAAATCGTGATCGCAGCTTAAGAACGAAGGCACGGTAGAAAGACATCGCGATATCGAGACATGTCGCGATATCGAGACATGTCGCGATATCGCGACCAAAGCAGAAGAAAGGGGGACGCGATGGAAATACGTCGCGATATCGTGACATGTCGCGATATCATGACCAAAGCAGAAGAAAGGGGGACACAATGGAAATACGTCATGATATCACGATCGGTCATATTTTTGTGCTGAAAGACGAGCCGAAGACGAAGAGGCAGAAAGTGACACGTGTCGAATACCTGGACGACGAAGCGACACGGGGAGGCGAAACGAAAGGTTCTGGAAGAGGAAACGAAGGGCCGCTAGCTAGAAATGGAGCGCCACCTAAGAACCTTTAAAAAGGGAAACAAAGGCATGCACAAAGGATGAAAAAAAAATTGCTAAAACAATAAGATAATCTCGTGGTATTTCCAGATTGGAGAAGCTCAAAAAAGTCACAATTCCTTTGCGACTTATGGATAGTCAGTTATGACCATAACTTTTGGCTGTGACTGTAATATTCGGCTGCATGTGAATAAAATAAAATTGTTCTCTTTTTTTTCTCTGTGAATATGGTGATGTGACTATAATATTCGGCTGCATGAAAATAAAATAAAACTATTTTCTTTTTCTCTGCGATACTGGCTCTCGATCAGCTTATCATCTTACTAGGTCCTTATATGGACATAAGTAGGCTCCTCATGCAAAGTATGAGAAAATTCATACATTTATCCTCAATTATGGCTTTTAGTGATGTGAGGATGAACATGATATTTACATCAAATATTAATATCGGGAAACTTTGGTGATTGTGTTATATGTTGATAATCTTCTCATTAGTGGAAACTCCTCTACTTTGATCCAGGACATAAATTCACAACCTTATTCCATATTTGAGATGACAAATTTAGGTTTCTATATTATTTTTTTTGGGATTCAAATTGATCAAACAAACCCTGACATCATCATGTTTTAGTGTAAATATAATTTGGATCTTCTTAAACGTTTTAGGATGGAAGAGTGTAAGCCTACTTAAAATACTTTTACCTTTGGCCTAAAAATTTAGGTTGATTGCACCACATTTTTGGTCAATGACATGTTGTATCTCTCTCTTGTGGGTGTTAGAGTTAGAGTATATTACATCATTTGGGTCATGTAAATGTACCACCTTAGGCACATAGTTAGAGTAGGATATTTCTTTAGGGGGAATTTAGCTAGTTACTTCAAGTAATGTAATAAATATACAAGTGGCAATATGCAAGTTGTAATGTGCAAGGTGTCCCCTTGTACAACTAGGTAGAGTGTTGTCCAAGGAATCTATCTTCCTATATAAAGGGCCTCATAGTGGTAGATCAGATATCAATTCAATATCAAGTTTTTGAAAAGTGCAGTGTAGTAGATAGTAGTAGTGCTCCTGTATGGAGCACAATATAGGTCTTTAGCTCATATTAATGGAGTGACCATTTTATCCATACTGCATTGTATTTTTGTCATTTCTATTTATAGTATATTTTAGTCATATTGCAGACTCACTTTCATATTTATTGCATTTTATTAGGACCTGTGTTAGATCTCTTCCACTGCATATATCCTCAAAAAATAACAGTGGTATCAGAGCCACGATAAAATTAAGATAGGAGGACCTACATCCATATTAGTTACTCTTTACACTTTTGTAAACCAAACTTACCAGTGTGCACCATAATTTACAAAAATAATTATAAGAGAAGTATAGTAGATCAAAATAAATAGGAAGAGTCACAAGTGAGGA
This sequence comes from Wollemia nobilis, assembly GCA_028583015.1. Classification (NCBI taxonomy): domain Eukaryota; kingdom Viridiplantae; phylum Streptophyta; class Pinopsida; order Araucariales; family Araucariaceae; genus Wollemia; species Wollemia nobilis. Next base: position 4,848,107 of record JAQPPZ010016361.1, read on the forward strand.
CTAAAATATATCTCAGTTGTAGAAATTTTAAGATTATATTTGGCTAGAGTCTTTCCATAGAGTTGCAGAAAAAACATGTGAAGACTAGGACTCAACATTCATACCACTAGATTGTCAAATCAACTAGTGAAGATTATTATCTCCAGAATTACAAATTCTTCAATTCCAGTTTCTAATAGATTGTTGCGGGAAAAGGATATTCAAAAAAAGATTTGGAAGCTTCCTACAAGAGAGTTAGGAAGAGTATATTCTTAGAATCATTCCCACACTTACATTAATAAGGAAGAAAACTAAATATTTCAAAGACCTCGAGAAAGGTACTATTACAAGAGCTACAATCCTACAAATTTTAGAAGTAAAGAAAATGCCACAGTAGCCTTATAGCAGACTCAAGGAAGAAGAGACTTCAAAAGTTGAGTCAAAGAAGGAAATAGGAGATTGGTGATCTCCATTAAAGATCAATACCTATAGAGTGCAGAAGCAGAAAATGCCATAGAAGCCTTGGTCAAGAAGAAGGTTGTAGAAGCCTTAATTTTGAAGAATACTTCAGAAAATAATTCCTAATTTAGAAGATAAATTCCTAATTCATAAGAATACTCCAAAGAAGAGTTCCTAAAGAATAATTTAGAAAAGAATTCCTAATTCAGAAGATAAATTCTTGATTCAAAAGAATAATCTAAAGAAGAGTTCCTAAATATTACTTCAAAGAAGATTTCTTGATTCAAAAGAAAACTCTATAAAGGAGTTCTTGAAGAAGACTCCAAATAAGAGTCCAAGAAATAGGAGATTGGTGATCTCCTTTATTGATTAAATATTTCCTTGAAGGAGCTGAAGATATCAAGAGAAGATCTTGTTGAAGAACTTCCATTCTTGGAAGAAAAAGAAGACTTGAAGAGCCTTATTGCAGAGCTCATAGAAGCATCATCAAAAGAGTTCCTAGGAGAACTCATTAGAGAAATCCACTACCAAGGAGAAGTTTCTAATAGTGAAGAACTTGGGATAAATATTGCCATCCAAAAAGAAGCCCAAGAGAAAAATAATTTGGCAAGGAGTGCCAAATCCCAGAAGAAGAAACCAGTGAAGACCTCAAGAAATTTAGAATCTTGAGAAGAAAAAGATCCTGTTTGAAGTTGGAATTTGACAAGAAGTTTGAAGGAAGATTCTGACAGAAGAAGCCTACCAAATATAGGAGATTTGGAGATTGCCTCTCACAGTAGGAAGGCATAGTTTAGATAAAGGAGTTCTTTGAATCTACATGTAAAAAATCAAAGATCACTGGAAGGATCAAGCCACCAAATACAAGGCTCAAGACAAAAAGTTCAAGGCTATAGTTTGGTGAAGCAGGAAGCTATTCTGGACAACCAACAAGAAGTTGTGAATTCAACCATTACAAGGCAACAACTTGGTGAATCAAAAACATCAAGATCTACATCTACTTTAGAATCCATCAAAGAGGTAAGCAATTTGGGTGCAATTAGGTTCATTTATTAAACCTCAAATTGGATTAGTATCAAACTTTGTTAAGGCACCATATTTATATTAAAAGTTGCAGAAGGATAGATTGCATTATAGTCTTCAAGTGCAAAAAGGGAAAATTCATTTTAAGGATTATTTGCATATTAAAGAGGAGTTGGATATTTTTGAAATAAATAAAATTATCATCCACCTATTTTATATCTAGAAAACAAGAAGACTATATTCTACAATATTGATTGAATTGAAAAATTGTAGAATATTTATTAAGGATAAATTATAGATTACTCTTAAAAGTTGCAGATATTATTAAGTGCATCTGAAATTATTTTGAGAGTTCATTTATAGGAGCAATAAGGTGAGATTATTGTTACCATTAAAAGTGCATTATTAATCCATTGACACTATACTAGTTGATCTCTAACTAGTTACTCTCAAAAGGGTTAGTTTGTGTTTATTGATTGTTAAATATCAAGGACAAAAAAACCAGTAGATTATCAAAGTGTTTAGAGATACTATTTGGTGCATAGAATATGCAACATTTCATGGCCCAAAGAAGCCACAAAAATCATATTAGGTTCCTCCAAGGAGTGGAGAAGAAAGCCACCATCAAAATCAACAATAGAACCTTCAAATCAAGATCTCAGATTCAAAGTGCACTAAAGGCTATTTACAAGAAAAAAATAGTACAAAAATTACTTCTACAAAATAGCTTCTATCTACATGGTTACAAGCATGGGTTCATTAACAAGCAAAGGAGAGAGTTATCTAATCAAGAAGACAACTCCAAAATCTACCATTTTCTACTTCAAAAGCTGTCATAGAACTAGAGATTGTATAAGAGGTGCAAAAATGTATTATATTCTCAAAGGTATTTACATTATATTGCACTACTCTGATTTGACCTACGTAGGAAGAAGGATAGGTCTTCAGTTCCAAAAGGGCACACTCTTCACAAGGAGAAAAATAGTCCAAGGCAACCATGTAAAAGCATTCTCCAAGCAAGGTAAAAGGGTCTTCCAAAAGGCTCATATCATCTACGATCTAGATAGTCAAACCTACAAGAAAACAAAGTACAATACAAGGAAGGAGAAGCATTATATTCAAAGGCAAAAGATTGCATAACAAAAAATAATAAAAGCATAAAGAAGTGGATGTACATCCGAGGAGCACCATTGGAGTAGCTCAAACTCCACAAGAGCATTGCTAGAAGTCTACAAAATTGTTGCTCCAAGTTTCCAAGGTGTTGCTCACCATTCTAGCTAGAAACAACTCACTCCAAACACCATCGAATGCATACAACAAAGGAGGAGTTCACCATTTTGTATTGATAATAAACGTATTGCAAAGATACGTTGAAGAGGTGTTACAGAGAAAGCTCATGCACAAAGGGAAGGTGACACTTGTCACCTAGAAGGAAACCCTAATGTTTCCATATGAGCACCCATCCATTGCAAGATTGACCAAGAAGGCATTACAAGGAAGAAGGTTGGTGTGTTAGAATAAAAGTAACACTTATCACCAAGAAGCATGAGTGCCCATTCAAGACTATAATACTCATTCCCAGGAATTAAAATAAATGGACATGACACTTATCACTCACTTCAAGATTCAAATCTTATTTGAGGCGTCAAAGACCAAAGAACAGTAGAATTCAAGGCCAAATTCATAGCAGCATTAGAAGCTAAGTTTGTGGTAGATTTATGCAATAACATTAATTTTCAGCAATAGAAAGAGCATTAAAGTTGCTAGTCAAAGTGATTAGATGTGAGGCATCCACTGTCCAAGCATTACTATCAAAGGTATCAATAAATCAATTATCGTCCAATTTAAAGAGAAACTAAAGCCTACGCCCATACGTTGGAGATAACGATCAACAAAACACTAAAGAGTGCTATCATATACATCTAAGAATCAGTGCCAGATATGTAGAGTTTTGGGGTATCAGAAAGGTAAAACTATACCTTATTCCAATTTCCTTTCATTAATAGGGATATATAAGGTTGAAACATTAAGGGAAATCAACCATATTTGAAAGCAATGTTCAAAAGGAATATATATATTATATAGCCTAATATTTACAATCTAAAACATAGGAGAAATAAGGACTTATACCTGGATAGATTAAGCATCTAATATTGCAAATATCATTATTTTCTAATATTCCATATTAGGGAGTTATAAGGAATTCTACACCAAAGTAGGTAATTGGAATTTAGAAACATTAAATATCAAGTTATTAAAGGTATAAAATAAGGTTCTATAAGGAATATCTACTTGTCTCAAACTTACATTAAAGGGACAAACGAAATCCAACAAATAGATACTCATCAAAATTAGAAAGTGCTTAAGTTCAATAGGAGAAATAAGGTGTAAAATAAGTTGATTTTGCTATTCAGATAACTTTACAAAATTGATCTCAAGCATTTTGCAACTTGAGATAGATTCATGTAACAAAAAGAAACAAGAAGCTAAAAGAAAACTATGGAAACTTGAGCTAATATCTTTTAGAAATATCTTAAGAATTCAGAGGATGGCGGGAGCAGGAGCGGGAGTAGGCGCAAGTGCAGGTGCAGGAGCAGGAGCAGGAGCAGGAGCAGGTGCAGGGCTGGGGGCAGGGTTAGAACTTGGTGCAGGGCCCCGATCGAGATCGGGCTTGGGGTCAAGGACAGACACGTCGAGGCCTGGTCTCAGGCTTGTAGGACCCCTAACGGGCCCAGAGGATGGCTTTGCGCTTGATCTGTTTGGGGGTCAGGGTGTCCTGGGCCCTGGCCCACAGACTAGAATCGATGTGATCGAAGGGTTGGGGAATAAGTCCCCAGTTCCTGAGCGGGGTGTTGTATCGAGAGGGCTTAAACCCTCCTTTTAACAGATCTTGGCGGGCACCAGGGCCCCCTCCCGAGCCCTGGGGCTAGGTCTGTCCCTCGAGGGCACACACATCTCTATCCAAGAGGAGGTCTAATCTTCCTTGGTAGCTGGTTCTTCTGCCTCCTTGGTAGGGAAATTCTTGGGAGGGTGCCCTAACATGGAAACCATTTGTAGGTGGGTAGCTACCAAATGGAAGGTGTTTAGGCACATCCAGCTAGTTACCCTAACCAAGGGCTTCTTCATCATTAAATTAAACAATAGCAAAGACGCCGAAAAGATCCTGTTGGGCGGGCCCTGGTTTTTGGGGTGCAAGAGCCTCTTCCTCAGGCGGTATGGAGCTGACTTCCACCCCAACACCCAAAGCATCAACTTCGCCCTAGTTTGGGTTTGGCTCCTAGACCTTCCCTTCCATCTGTGGCACGAAGATGTCCTCAGGCTCATTGCTCAGTCGGTTGGGGACCTAGTGGCCTTTGACCCTGCTACCAAAGTAGGATCCCGGATGGTGCATGCCCGGTTCTACGTTAATGCCAATCTCGAATCCGTGCTCCCCTCCTCGATAACCATCTCCTTCGGGTCCTACTTTTGGAGCCAGCCCTTGATCTACGAAAATAAACCTACCTTCTGCCCCACTTGCAGTACTCAAGGCCATCTCTCTCACCAATGCCCGGTTTCCAAAAATGCAGAAGGCCCTCCTCCCAAACCCCCTTCTCAGTCAGGCCGGGCCCCATCTCGCGGCCCCCCCCATGATGGCCCCAGATCCCAGGCCTGGACCACCAAAGGGGCCCCCTCCCCGGCCCCAAAGGATTCCCTCATGGACCTCGGTCTGGAGAGCGATCTCCCCCAGGTTTCCTCGCCTGTTGCTCCCTCCCCTGGGTCATCTTCCGCGGCCCTTATCCCAGGATCTCTCGCCCCGCCCGCTTTGAACCCCCTCGCAGGGCCTTGCTTGCATAAGCGAGCTGGCCAGGCCTTCTTCCCCATCGGCTCCCTTGGTCGGGGCCTCCTCCTCCCCCCATCCCTGCTCCTCCCTTGACCCCCTCCCGGTCCCCCCGACGGTCCCTGCAGGGCTTCCCCCCTTGGAGTGCGGATCTGAGAAGTCCGATGGAGAGATCGAAGCTAGCTCTTCGTATGGGCCCAAAGAAGTCAGTCCCAAGATGACCCGGAGCAGGTCTTTTGCCACAAACTTTGGCAACAAACTCAAAAGAGGGCGCCCCACCCTGGGCGATCAGCATTCTAGGATCACTGAAGATGACATAGCCAATGGCTCTCAGGCTACTCTGTCTGACGTGGGGGCAAGTTTCTCCAAGATGGATGCCAATCGACCCAAACCCCTCACTCACTCCGGGAAGGGGGGCAAGCAACCCCTCAAGGGTGTCAAATGAAGCTCATCACCTGGAATATCAGGGGCCTCAATGGGGCCCCCAAGAAAAGGATCCTCGGCCAACTCCGTAGGGATCATCGTCTATCCTTCCTCCTCCTTCAGGAGACCAAAATTGATGAGGTTGCTGCCCGACGGGTTGCCCAAGCCACCTGGCGCAACTGCGAGTCCCTGCTTGTCCCTACGACTGGCTCAGTCAAGGGTCTGCTATGCATGTGGGACCCCAGGTGCTTTGAAGGAAGACTCATATCTTCGTCCCCCAGAATCATCAACATGCTAGTTCACTGCGTTAAGTCAAGGCGATCATGGATTCTGTCCAACGTCTATGCTCCCAACAGTCCCATCGAGAAGGCAGCCTTTTGGAAGGAGATTAGCTCGATGAGAGAAGCCTTCACCCCCCTGCCCTGGATCTTGGTCGGGGACTTCAACAACCCCCTATTTTTTTTGATAAAAGTGGGGGCTCAGCGGCTCAGGGCAAGAGCATGGAGGACTTTGGTGCCTTCACTGCTCTCAATGAGCTCATGGATGTCAACCTAAAATGTGCCAGGTTCACTTGGACCAATAGAAGGGTGGGAGCTAACCATATTTAGGTCAGACTAGACAGAGTTTTCTTGTCCAAGGAAGCCCTGCCTACGTTTGTTGATGCCACCCTGATGGCCCTCCCCAAAATTGGGTCTGATCATAGCCCCCTCCTCCTAGAAACCGACCATAGGCCCTCCCCCAAGAGGCCTTTTCGATTTGAGTCCATGTGGCTGCATCACCCTGACTTTCGGGCCCAGGTTGGGCGCTGGTGGGCTCCCCCGGTCCCTGGACGCCCTGCTGAGCAAATCTACCATAAGATGAGATGCCTTAAGGATCAAATCAAGGCTTGGAACAAGGAGGTGTTCGACAACATCTTTGAAAACAAAGCTATTCTCAAAGAAAAACTTGAAGCCCTCGAGGCTAGATTTCAAGCTGGCTCCCAAGACCCGGGGCTCAGGGATGAGGAGCGCCTTGTTCTCAGCGAGTATCATAACATCCTGGCCCGGGAGGAAACCTTTTGGAGACAGAAGTCGAGAGCCCTGTGGCTCCGAGATGGCGATGCAAATACCAAGTTCTTCCACGCATCGACCCTCAGGAACAGGGGCTCCAATAGAATTGCTGAGTTGGTGGGCAACGATGGCGGTATCATCAAGGAAGAAGAGGACCTCCAGGAAGAAACCACTCGCTTCTTCTAGGAGCTCCTGGGTGACAGCCCCCCATGTCCCTAGATGCGTCTGACTCCCTTTTGGAGCACATCCCTTCTTCTATTTCGCCCATGGCAAATCAGATGCTGTTGCAACCTCTGTCTGACTTCAAAATCCATGCTGCCACCTTTTCCATGAAGGCCGAGGTGGCCCCGGGCCCGGATGGTTTCCCCCCCGTTTCTTCCAATCGTTCTGGGACCTTGTCGGGGCGGAGGTGTGCGCTGCCATCCGGGACCTACAGACTACCCGATCCATCCCTAGAGGTATCAACTCCACCTTCATAGCTCTGATCCCCAAGACCCAGGCAGCCCGATCCCTCTCAGATTTTTGCCCCATTAGCCTGTGCAACGTCCTATACAAAATCCTGACCAAATCCATGGCTTCCCGTCTCAAGGACATCCTCCCCCTGATCATTGCCCCCTGCCAGGGCAGCTCGGTCAAAGGTAGATTGATCACTGACGGGGTCATTATCATGCACGAGGCCATTCACTCGACTGTCCTATCCAAAAAGGCCTCCTTTTTGCTCAAGCTGGACATGAACAAGGCCTTTGATAGAGTTAACTGGGATTTCCTATTCAAGGTCCTCCTCAAGTTCGGATTCCACCCCTCTTGGGTCAGGCTCATCAGTAACTGCGTGTCCTCCCCATGGTTCTCTATCCTCGTCAATGGGTCCCCTGCAAGATTTTTCCCTAGTTCCAGAGGCCTCCGCCAAGGTGACCCCCTGTCCCCGATCCTCTTCATCATCCTAGCTGAGGCCTTGGGGCGGACCATCTCGGGCATTGTGACCCATGGCCTCATTTCGGGCATCAGGCCTACGGCGGGCCTACCCCCTGTGTCTCACCAGCAGTTTGTGGATGACACCATCCTGGCCACTTCTGCCTCAATCCCCCAAGCCAAAATTCTCAAGCATATTTTGACCCTGTATGAGGAGGCGATCGACCAGAAAATCAATCTTCGGAAGAGCACGATTTTCTTCATTCACACCCCCCTGGCGAGGCAGATCAGAATCGGGCGGATTTTGGGCTGCACCCCTGGTTCCCTCCCCTCCTCGTATCTCGGGCTTCCCCTGTTCACAGGTGCGTCCTCCAGGGCCCTGTGGGGCGGGGTGATTGAGCGGATTCAGAGGAAGCTGGCCCCCTGGAAAGGTCACCTTCTTTCATAGGCTGGCAGAGCCACCCTCTTGACGGTAGTCTTGCAAAGCATTCCGATATATTTCATGTCGGTGTTCAGAATCTCAGCCTCCATTGCAGCTCACATTGAACAAATTTAGAAACGCTTTCTCTGGTCGGGAAGTGAAGACAAGAAGAGGATTCCCCTGGTTTCCTGGTCCCTGGTCTGCCACCCCAAAGCTAAGGGAGGGATCGGGATTAGGAGGGTGGTTCCCATGAACAAGGCTCTCATGGCCAAGCATGCCTGGAAGGTGCACACCAACACCCCTGATGAGTGGGTCAGCATTGTGCGCAAGAAATACTATCATAGCCACCCCTTCCTCAACGAGTCTCAACCTCGAGATGGATCAGCATTTTGGAAGTCCCTGATCTCCACCAAAGACATAATTCAGAAAGGGAGCAGATGGATCCTCGGGGACGGTGCCAAGATTGATTTTTGGGATGACAGATGGATTCAGGATGAGGCCCTATCTTTTGACAGAGAGCTCCTCGTTCTCAAGCCAGGCTTGGTGGATAGAGGCCCCAGGGTTGTGGGCTTTATCTCCCAGACCCTGGGGGGAGCTACCTGGATGCCCATCCTGGACCTCGGGCACCCGCGTAAAGCTGACAGACTCCAGGGCCTCCTCACTGTGACTGTCATCCCATCTTCTGGAGGCGACGATAGATGCATATGGCATGGGACCCCCAGTGAAGTCTTCTCTATCAAATCTACTTACAACCTCTAGAGAGTCCCTGATGAGGCTCCCTTCCCAACCCGTCAGGTGTGGGCCAAGAAGCTAATCCCCAAAATCAGCCACTTCGTTTGGGCGGCCGTCCAAAACAAGATTCTGACGATCGAGAATCTCATCAAGAGGGGCTTCCAGATCCCGAATCGATGCTACCTTTGCTGTGATGCCTGAGAATCCACCAACCACCTCTTTTTCAACTGTCCCTTTTCGTCCGAAGTCTTGGGCCTCATCCTTTCCCAATTCTCCATCTAGTGGGCGGGCCCCAATTCCATTTATGACCTCCTGTTGCAATGGCCCAACCCCTTCGTTCATCCCTTCACCCACTTTCTCTGGTCCTCGTGCCTCCCCCATACGCTCTGGCAGCTCTGGCTTGAGCGCAATAGTAGAGCCTTTTCCTCCTCGGCCCATTCCCCTCAGTGGATTACGACCAAGGCTATGTCCTTTGCCCTCGAGAACTCCCGATCCATCCCTCTATCCGAGGTGCCCCGACGGCTAGGTGAAGCCACTCTCCTATCCTCTCTCGGCATCCAGCTCCTCCCCTGGTCCCCCCCGCCCCCTCCTGTCGTTTTTTGACCAGATGGAATCCTCCCTGGCTGGGTTAAGCTCAACTTCGATGACACGTCTAAAGGCAATCCCGGGCCCTCTAGGGCGGGTGGGGTTGTCCGCGATTGCCACGGGGCCCTGATCATGGCGTTCGCTGCCTCGCTTGGCTTCCAGACCAACAATTTTTCCAAAGCTGCTGCTCTGCTAAGTGGTTTGAATGCCCTCAAGGAGTCTCCCTCACAAGTCATCATTGAGGGCGACTCCCAAGTCATCATTAAAGCTGTTCGCAGTCCGGGTAACTGCTTCTGGCGCATTCACAACTTCATCCGGGAAGCCCTATCTGTCCTCCAGGGATTCCTCGACCATAGCTTTCGGCACATGTACAGGGAAGGCAACAGGGCGGTCGACTTCATGGCGAACCAAGGCCTTTCTGCTGACGCCTTCACTACCTGGACCACGGACTTTCCCGAAGCTCTGGTTCACATTATCTTGCAAGATCAGGTTAGCAATGTGGAGGTCCCCGATGTCTAACTTGCCCCGTGTCGGGGCCCCTCCTATCCACTGGCATGATCTCCAGAGGACCGAAGACTTCACTCCCTATGGCGCCATGCCACCTGGCCCTGGCCCGTCTCCTGCCTGCCCCCTCGTGGTGGCAGGCGCGCCAGGCCATGCTGGCAGTTCGGTTGTTTCTGATGTGGACCTGCTCTGCTCCGGTGGCACCGCTGGCAGTCCCCTGACCGCCTCCACGTCGGCCCTTCCTGACCTTTCTATCGTGATCGCTTCACAAACGGATCCCCATGCTGCATCAGCTTGGCTATGGCATTATCCCATGCTGTACCCCCAAGGCGCTCCCCTGATCAGCTTGCACCACCTGGCGTGCTGGAAATGGCCCCTTCCCCTACCCTTGCATGGCAACCTACAGTCGTGCCCCCTCAGGCCCTCCCCCCTCGTGTCACACCCGACCTCGAGCACCCATTCCCGACGTCGGTGGCTCCCCCCTTCTTCGGCCCCCTACATGGTTTTAAATCTGCCCTGCGCTGAGTTTTATCACTGTGTCCCCCGCTCCCTGCCCCTGCGCTTCTGGTCAGATTTCCCCTCCCTCCCCTGCCCCATGGCTTCCAAATGTGTCTTCATTGAGCCCTCCATGCTCAATCTGAGTGAGTCGGCTAAGTTGTTCTCCAACGCCAAGCATTTCACCCCCTTCTTTAGCAAGTTTGCTGGAGTGGACGATGAGATCACCCAATGCTTCCTGGACTCATGGAACGATGATGAGGTTAAGGTAAAGGGGCTGCATTTTAAAGTAAACAAAGAATTTCTTACAGAGGTGACAAGCCTCCACCATGAGGAAAAGGGACGTGTTGTCAGGCGGGACAAGCACAATTGGGAGGAGGAGCTATCCTGCTTCTCGGAGTAGCAATGGGACAAGGCTAACCTGTTTCGCTCCAACCTCTCGGACCCCTTTGATGAGGCAATCGTCCCGGTAATGCAATACATTACCTGCGACGACCCGGATCAGAGGCTCTTCAGTTTCCACTTAAGCTATTTCAACCACCTCGGGGGGCCACGGTGGTCAGCACTCCCCATTTTTTGCTGTATTCCCTGGGCCTTTCCATCGATCGGGCCCACAAAAGCCACTCCCGGACCTCCCACCAAGGCCTCATGGCGGTGCTGTACAGGCACGCTCTGGCCAACCAGCCGTAGCTCCATCGTATTCCTCCCCTGTCTGTTGTCCCCCCCTGATGCGGCTAATTCCCCTGCTGGTTCCCCTACGGCTTCCATTTCCAAGGAGTCCCCCTCGCATGATGGCTCCCCTACCCCGAAGCGCCGCAGACCATCCCGGAAGTGCAGGACTCCGGCCCAGGGCACAGGTGGGGCCCCGACGCCTGGGGGCACCCGCAAAGGCCCCTTCCCTGGCAGTAGTAGGGTTGGCGGTAGCACCAAGAGGACCAATCAGGAAACCCTGGAGCCCGTCGATGTCAGTTTCGAGACAGGTAGCAGAATGCAAAACCTGGCTATCAGAGCCCTCCTCGACGCGGCTATCGGCTCTCTGAATGCGGTTGCCCAAGCAGCCTCCTTCGCTGCCACTACCCTGGCTGAGCTCCGGCACAGGCTGGGAGACGGCCCCGATAGGGAGTAGCATGACCGGCGTGGGGCCCCATCTGGCTAGGAGTGACTACTGGGCCCAATGGTTTTCTGGCGTCCAGCCTTTGCGAGCTGTCGATGGCGGTTTCCGGTTTTGATGGCTTCTAGCCATGGTTTTGTTGGCTTCTAGTTGTTTTGGTAGGCTCCAGGGACAGGGTCTCGGGCCCCGGTTTGCTGCCTTTGGGCGCAGCCCCGTTTTTGTTTTTGCTTTTCAGCCTAGGCTTATGCTGTATCTAAGGTTTTGGGATCCTGTTTAAAAAACCCGCTGTATATATTCTGTTACTTAACAAAAAAACTTTACAAAATCAACCCAAAATTGAACTACTATTCTCAAAAGCACTTTATCTATCATTCAACATATCCATAATTACTAGGGAGACATAAGGCATTCTACAAAGCTTGATAATAATAGCATTCATTTAAAATTTATCAAGTACTCAATCCATTTGGGAATCATAAGGTGTCTACAAATCTTACAAGGACTCTACTAATTCACATCTCTTAACTAGGGAGATATAAGGAAGCCTACAAAACCTAAGCTCTAAAAGGTTCTATCGAATCAAGCTCATAACTAGGGAGTTATAAGGTAGACCACTTAGAAAATTTGATCTCATAAGATACAAGCTCTATCAAAGTACTATATACTCTAATCCAAGGAGCTATAAAGATGACTACCAGTGCATTAAGCAATACACTTAAAAGTGGAATGAGAAAAATACCAATATGGATTAAAAGCATGATTGGTAATACAATGGATAATAATCAGGAAAGTACAAAAGGAAAGGAAGAATCAATAATATGGGAAATAAGTTCTAAAACAAATAGCTACGAAAAAATAGATTCTTCTAATGAAGTTGATGATACCTATATCAATGAAAACATAAAAGGCCACAAGGAAGAAAAAGAGATAGATCAAGAAGACATCATAAAAATAAGTAAAAATGGAATAGCTTCAATTGTGCACATATGGTTTAAATATCTAGTCAAAGATATTGATAAATATGATATCCCCAAGATAGACTACGAAGAAGTCAGAACATCTCTATTGGGAACATATTGCAATCAATACGGTCATGAAAAGATCAATTGTTGGAATTTCCATCCATGCAAATATTGTGAAGGGAAAAATCACTCATATTTCTTCTGATACTATAAATACGAGTATTATAAAAGCCATGAAGAAATTTTACTACAAAGAATAGATTGCTACTTTCAAAATATTATTCCAAAAGGATCTACTAACAATGAGCTCAAGTTTGATACTTATGAAGGTCAAAGAGACAGGTCATACAGAAATCCAAAGGAGAAAATATGGGTCAATTTTGATCCACTTCAGACATGCCAAATCATGAGATCACTAGTTCATCAAAAACATCTAATGTAAAAGAACAGAGGATTGGAAAGGACAAGAAGCTATAACATGAAGATTGAAGCAGCTAAAGAAGAATCAGATCAAGCCAAAGAGCATCCACAAGAAGAATATCCATATTGAAGATTAAAATATTCAATACCCAAATAATGTAATACAGGGGGTGTTAGAGTTAGAGTATATTACATAATTTGGGTCATGTAAATGTACCACCTTAGGTACATAGTTAGATAAGGAGATTACTTTAGGAGGAATTTAGCTAGTTACTTCAAGCAATGTAATAAATACACAAGTGGCAATGTGCAAGTTGTAATGTGCAAGGTGTCCCTTTGTACAGCTAGGTAGAGTGTTGGCCAAGGAATCTATCTTCTTCTATAAATGGCATCATAGTGGTAGATCAGATATCAAGTCAATATCAATTTCTTGACAAGTGCAGTGTAGTAGATAGTAGTAGTGCTCCTGTATGGAGCACAATGTAACTCTTTAGATCATATTAATGGAATAGCAATTTCCTCCATACTACATTGTATTTTCATACTTTCTATTTATAGTATATTTCAGTCATATTGCAGACTCACTTTCTTTCATATTTATTACATCTTATTAGGACATGTGTTAGATCTCTTCCATTGCATATATCCTCAAAAGCTAATAGTGGGGGACTTCTCTATCTTACTTACACTAGAATTGATATAGCCTTTGCTATTAGCTAATGTTCCAGATCCATGCAAAAATCTAGGATAGTCACTTGATAATGGCTAAGAGGATTTTCAAATATATTAGAGGGAACTATTAGATGGGTATTCATAAATTTATTGGTTTACCTCTAATTTTGATAATGCTAATTAGGTAAGTGACTTGGATGAGTGGCAATCTACCATTGGATTTATGTTATATTTGGGATCCAACCCTGTTTATTAATGCTCCAAATGCTAATCCACTATTTCTTAGTCCTCCACAAAGATTGAATATTATACTTCCAATGAGAAAACTAAGCATCTTGGGTGGTTCTCATGATTTTGGAGGTGATTGACATTCCTTGGAGCTTTCTAGTCACCCTTCAATATGATAATTAGAGAACTATCCAACTTGACTACAATATAATATTCCATTAATATACAAAGCATATAGAGGTAAAAATATACATTTCTAGATGGATTCATGCTTATGGGATGCTTGATCCAATGTTTGTGCCTTCATCAGAGTAGGTAGCAAATATTTTGACCAAATTCATTCATGAGGTCACTTTTGTGCATATGCAGGAGGTTTTTGGAGATGGAGAGTGTCCCTTAAGGGGGATGTAAAGTAAGGGTATTTCTCTATGTACCTAATTTATCTTGAGGGATGTTGGAAAGTGCGGTGGCTAAGCTTCTCTTGATGCTATGGTTGACTTTTGTACTTGTATTTGTCATATTTATCCTTTAGACCCATGTAAATCTTAAAAAGGTACTTTTATAAAATAATTGTAATATTTTATTCCTGAGGGTCAATCTCACAACCTTTACCTAAAGGTATCATGTATTTAGGTATAAATACCCCTTTATACAAACCTTTTTCACTATAATTGGAGTGTAATTTCGATTCTATTTTAGTGAGATTATTTGCTGTCCATAGTCAACCTATCATATTCTATGTTGTTATTTTTCATTTTGTGTATTCCTTTGTTAAGTAATACTAGGAAATATTTAATTATATTCAGTTTTTAGAACTACTATAAAATCCAACACATACTTGAGGTACTAAGTTTATTGCTATACCTGATGTCTAGATCTGATTGGTGCTCCATGAGTTGGTTTAAGGTCCCAAGTCGAATCACCTTAAAGCCTCCCTCTTCACCTGACTGATGGAATTTGTGTATCTCCCCTCTTTGATTCATCTATAGGGGTAATAGAAGAGTATTGTAGGACTCTTTAGGGGAGGAGACTCCTGTCTCTTTCTCTTACCCCTCTTTTTCTTCCCCTTACTTTAGATGGCTTGGCTTCTTTTGGTAAGACTAGAATGGGTGAATATGGTGCTAATGTGGGGGTGAAGAGACAATGGTGGAAGGAGGCAAATAAGGGTTAGCCTTTTTTGAGGTATTACATTATTTTGTACTTTAAGTATCATTGTAAATATTTAGAGTAGGAGTGTTTATTATTTATATCAATCGTAGGTGTTAAGGTGTGAAGTGTGTTTATGTTTCATGTGTACAAGTGTGAATGTGTGAGTTATGAGTAAAATGTGTCATGTGTGTAAGTATGAGTTATGAGTGAAATGTGTCATGTGTGCAAGTGAAGAGTCATGAGTGAAATGTGTCATGTGTGTAAGTGAAGAGTCATGTGTAATGTGTCAAGATTAGAAGTAGGAAGTTATGTAATCATGAGAGACTTTGTCATAATGTAAGAAAGGCATGTGAAAGGTTGCATCTCTTATGAGTTTGAGGAGAGAAAAAGTTAGGAGTATTGAAGAGTCTTTTGTAAGGTTATATATTGGAGACAAAGGTCCATGCTATATAACAATTATGTATTAAGAAATTATGAATTATCAATAATTTTTTGTGTTGTGCGTTATTGGTTTTATTGAATGTGATGATATATGTTTGAGTATACGATCCTGGAAAATATAGACCTATGATATTTAGGCCCATTTTCTAAGAATATTTAGGCATGATGGTCCTTCAGAGGTTAAAGAGGTTTCCATGTCTACTAAATGAGGGAAAATATGCAGTTTGGATTTTTTATGAGGACTTTCCTAAGTCTTTTAAGAGGGAGTATTTCACTCAAAAAATGAAGTGGTTTGTTTCTAAGAGGTTTGTTTGGCAATCTAGTGGTTTGCATGAAAAATAAGGGTTTCTCTTATCCAAATAGGTTTAGTTTATTTTTTAGGTCTAAGAAACTAAGCAGTTTGCTCCACAATGCCACTTTCTTTTTTGGGGAGATTCACAAGGTAAAATGAGTGGTTTGTGTAAAAACCCCAAGTAATTTACTTGGATAAATATTGAACAAAAGAATGCTTTGCCAAGTTTAGATAGAAAAATTTCTAGTTCCTTGTATAGAAAGGGTGTGACCAACTATATGAAAGGGAGCTCCAATGGATCTTTATGCTAGATACCAAAGGGTTCCTCATGTTTGGTTATGCTAGCTAGCTTGTAGCAAGGTGAAGGTGAGACATGCCTTAGAAAAATGAAGGCAATGTAAGTGGACTAGGCATGTGTAATGTGATGTAGTTAAAGGAAGAAAAACACATAAGAGGCAAGATGGGAGCACATTAAGGAGGTAAAGTGTGAGGAAATAGGGAGCATAGAGATTTTATAGCCCCAACTTTATACAAAGGGTTTGATTTTGTCTACCTATACCCAATGCATTCCCTTTTGGATATGGCAAGTGGCCTATAGAGGGTTGATTATCCTGCTCGGTTGAGCAACCTTAGTGGGTTCCTAGATCCCCAAAGTGAGTGGTTTGCTCATTAAAGTTATTTTTACAATTTGTTTTGAATAACATAAAAATGATGTTGATAGGAAGGTAGGCAAAATTTATCGTAAGAGGAGAGGAAGAAGAAGATAAGATGATGTAAATTTGGGAAGAAAAAAGAATACTAAAGTGGGAATTAGAAGAAAGAGGGGAACATAATTGCCAAAAAATAATAGTCGTAAGAAAGAAGAAATCATATATATATATATATAGATATTAGCATATTTTGGTTAATTATTTTACAATATTAGACAGAGGTGCTGCCCATTTACAAAAATTAATAGCATCCATAGTGGAAACTTTGTAGGTATTTGGACCTAAAATATTTAGAATTTAATAAGGTCTTGGAATCAAACTTCTAATTTTCTCTTGTTTTTTTGGTCCTCATCCCACTTAAACATAAGGTCTCCTTCCTTATAGTCCATTGTTGGATTTAGCCAGATTAATCACAGGTCCCAATATCTAGTATCTTAAACAAACTCAAATATTAGAGCATTCAATATCTTTGGCCAATATAAATGAACATAACATTCATGAAATAACAATATAAATCAATAATATACTCACAATATTATTGATGAACCAAATATACAAAATATTTTTTACAATTTCTCTAATACAATACATGGAGCTTTATCTCCATAATATAATCTTAGAATGTGACTCTTCAATGCTAGACTATTGCTCTCCTTAAACATCTGGGAGATGCATCCTTTTCTATTACTTACATATGATAAAAATTTCATGTCTCTTTGTTTGCATATTTGACACCTAATTCTATGACTATTGACTTACTTTAGCACATGACACTTGGATACATTAGAGAAATATAAATCAAATTATTTAATCTAATATGTATAGATATACATATTGATGCAGGAGCATCCAATAGTGTAAGAGTGATATTGCATCATCCAAAATTTGTAGTGGTTTTTATTATGTTCCAAGTTTGTTTATTTTTTTAGGGGATGGAAAAACAGACCTAACAGCGAAAGAATCACCCTAATATCCTGAGCGGTTTGGAAGATATTTAAATTTTAAGATGAAGACCCTACCAAAAATAGTAAAAATCCTACTATTGAAACTTGAAGTGGAAATTTGAAGGCCTTAGAGACCTCTTAGAGGGGTGAATATTAAGCGTAATATCCTCTAGGGCATTACGCCATTGTAGGTCTTTTCGAGAGATTTTTGAAAATATGCACTAATAGTCATCTCGAGCAACGAGCGAGGAGTTATGACCCCGAGAAGTTTGCCCCCATAATTCAAATTTCAAATGAATTGTTTTAGACGGGAAAGGGGAAAACAGGGTATTTGAGGGGGAATTTTGAAATTGTAAGGGGTTGGTCTCTGTAAGCTCCATTCTCCTCAGAAAATAATACAAGAAAATTATTGCATTTCTCTATTTCTTTAGATTGTGTGTTTTCTATTGATCTCATATTTGCTTCAATTGGTATCAGAGCGAGAGTTCCTGAGTGTGTAGACAAATTGCCAAATGTGAGGCAGTTTGCATCAGAATTTGTGGTTAGGGTTTGTGAGAAACGTGAGCAGAATTGCATCCATGAAGAAATCATGGTGGTGGGAGAAATATTGTGGTGCCAGAAGAGGATTTTAGAGCTTTGCAGAGGTAAGTTCAAGCTTTGCAAGAGGAGCTGCGTAGAGGGTTTGAGCTAAGAAGATAAGATGGGAGTGAAGATGAAGCTAAAGAAGAAGAGGCCCAATTCGAGGAAGAAGAAGAGGTAGTAGATCCTGTGCAAGTCAAGTTATATAGAGCCATATCCCAAATTGGGAAGATATCGAAGATGGATGTTTCTACCTATTCTGGAAATCTTAACCCAGAAGAGTTGATCGAATGGATCAATGATATGGAAGAATATTTCAAGTATGAGGAGGTGGAATATCTTGAGAGGGTCATATTTGCTAAGACCAAGCTGAAGGTTCATGCTAGTATTTTGTGGAAGGGAGTACAACTAGACAAAAATAGAAGAGGAAAAGAAAGGATAACAAGGTGGGAGCAGATGGTGGAGAAGCTAGAAAGCTAGTTCATTACAGCTAATTACGAGTTGTATTTACTAAAGAAAATGTAGGGTTTGATATAGTTAGGCAAGTCTGTTAAAGAATACACAGAGTTCTATAAAATTTTAATCAAAATGGGCCATTATGAGGCCAAAAAGGAGAAGGTAGCTCATTATATAAATGGGTTGAGAGCAAGTATTCAAGAGGAGCTAAGTCTAGTCAAGATGACCACCATAGAATATTCTTACCAGTTTACCTTGAAGGTAGAAGAGAAGTTGAACAAAATATTTGAGAGCAAGCAGAGAGGAAGAGGTCATGGTGGAATAACTGGTCGAAGAACAAATGGAGGACAAAATGAGGACCAAAAGAAGAATGGAGAAGCTAGCAATAGTCAGGATCAAAAAGGGGATAATGCTTACCACCCCTATGAGCAAAATAATGGTTACCAGAGAGGAAGAGGAAGGTCTGGACGAGGACCTGGAAGAGGAGGATTTTGTGAAACCTGTTTCCAATGTGGGGAAGAAGGACATCGAGCATACGAGTGTCCACAACACCAAGGGGGGTGAATAAGAGGTCTGATAGTAATACACGAGCTACTTTTGTAGATGAAGGTGTTGAATCTGAGCACTCTAAAGATGCAGAAAGAGGAGAAGTTTTGGTCATAAGGAGAGCCTTGTTGAATGAGGAGAAATATCTAGATCAGAGGAAGATTTTATTTTGAACAAGGTGTAAATGTGCAGGTAAGGTCTGTAATGTTATCATTGATAATGGTAGCATTGATAACCTAGTTTTAGAAGGGATGGTTACCAAGTTACAGTTAGAAGGAGACACTCGCATCCATATTGGATTATGTGGTTGTAGAAGGACCATAGGACTTTGGTCAACGAGCAATGTTTGGTAAATTTCCATATTGGAAATTACCATGATGAGGTCCTGTGTGACATCCTGCCTATGGATGCTTGCCATTTGCTATTGGGAAGGCCATGGTAGTTTGATCGATGTGCAATACATGATGGGTATGCCAACACTTACTCCTTGACAAAGGATAGAGTGCACCACAAGCTGAAGCCCCTGAAGGAGATGGATGAAAAGGTATGTAGTAGTGCCAGAACTTATTTAGTTGATGGTAGAAAGTTTTTGGATGGTTTGAAGCACGAGCATATGTGCTATGCATTAATTCCTAGAGTTAAGGAAGAACACTACATAGATATACCAATAGAAGTCTTAGGTATTTTGGAAGAATTCCTAAACATTGTATCAGATAATATACCTGAGGGTTTGCCACCAGTGAGGAAGATCAGTCACCACATAGATTTGGTATTGGGAGCTAGTTTACCCAATAAGGCAACCCATAGAATGACTCTTATATAAAGTGAGGAGCTAAACAAACAAGTCCAAGAGCTACTAAAAAAGGACTGATTTAGGAGAGCTTGAGTCCATGTGCAGTACCTACAATACTAGTACCAAAGAAAGATGGAGAATGGAGAATGTGTACAAATTCTTGAGCTATTAATAGGATCACCATAAAATACATATTTTCATTGCCAAGGATGGATGACATTATGGACTGTTTGAGTGGAGCCAAGTAATTCACAAATATTGACCTAAAGAGTGGGTATCATCAGATCCATATCAGAGAAAGAGATGAGTGGAAGACAACCTTCAAGACCAAAGAGGGTTTGTACGAGTGGTTGGTCATGCCATTTGGGCTAACCAATGCACCAAGCACATTCATGCGGCTAATGAATGAGGTATTGAAGGAATTTTTAGGAAAATGTGTCATTGTCTATTTGGATGAAATTTTAAATTTTAGTAAGATCTTGGAGGAGCACCTAATGCACATTCAATGAGTTTTTGAGAAGCTGAGAGAGGAGCAATTGCTGATTAATTTGAAGAAGTGCAGTTTTATGAAGAAGGATTTGGTGTATCAGGGATTTATCATCTCAGCTAAAGGTCTTAAAATGGAGCCAAAAAAAGTGAGGGCTATCATTGAACGGCCTACCCCAATGTCATGACTCGTCACCCTCCTACCTTATTTAAAGGATATTAATTGGACTTTTGGATCAACTAATGACTGATTAAAAGGGCATAGACCCTAAAGAATCCTACACAAATTCTAATAAAAGAATTTTATGAAGGATAGGAAAACATTAATTATCGAGAAGATAATTAATTAGAATCCAATTATAAGGCCTTATGAAAGATAAATTTGAGGAATTATCTTTTGCAAATTATAATAATATAGTAAGTTATGTGTAAACAACCTAGTGGACCCAATTTAGATGGGACTTAAAAGGACTATAGGATTGTTAAATATTATATGAACTATCCTACCCATTGGAAAAATACCCATATGGCTTCCCTATATTGGTGGAAATTAAAAGGGAGATATTTTATCTTATCAAGAATAGTTCTAACTTTGTACCCATTCTATGCCTTAGTAGTATTAGTTTTATATTTGTTCCCATAAGAAAGGACATAAAAAAAAAAAAAGGACACACCTTATCTCTAAGGGACCCTTTTCCTAATTTTGGTTATACTATACAAGACATGATGAGTCATAATTGGTACAAGGCATCTTTTTAATATTATTATAATGTGGCCAATATTTGACCCATGAGTGGAGAAGTGTCCTATAAATAGTGGATATTTTGTGAAAAAAGGGTATCTAGGAAGCCTTGGAAGGCCTAGGGAGTATGTTATCCACCTCGGGTGGATCAAAAACCAAAAATCTTGGGAAAGGCTATCCAATTGTAGAATAAAGGTAATCTTGAAGGGAAATTTTGAAGCTTGAAGAAGGGAAGAGATTATTAGAATATGAAAGTCTCCGGAGGTGAACCAGGTCATATCCCTCCTTTTTACTTTACATTTCCAGTATTATTAAAGTAGAGAATGTTTCAATCATCCAATGATGTTTACTTTTATTTAAGTGTTAAAAAAATAATAATGGAAATTTTTGTACAAAGAACGATTGGAAATTAAAACTGAATTAGACCATAGTTAAAGGCTTCGAGTATGGGTTCTAATCTCGTTATTAAGACTTTATTTTTAATAAAAAAAGACGTCCATTATGGACCATATATCGAGGTTACATTGCAATTACCCTCGCTTATTCGCATACCCAATGCATAATCTTTGTTTTTTTAAATTGAGTACCATACCAATGAAACCAGATGTTATTAAGGAGTCAAGGAAATTTATAGGAATTCCCATTAATTTTTGTCAAAAGTAAGGAAGAGTCGAATCACTATCGCATGAATTTGGGAACTTGTTAGTCAAAAAGTGACTAACTATAGAAAAACAGCTGATGCACCTTTTTGCATATTTTCCAAGAAGACCAAAGTGGCCCATATGCTAAAGATCAAAGAAAAAGCAAAACACCGCAAGAAGGAAAAAGTGTCGCGATATCGTGACATGTTGCATTTTCGCGGTCCAAAGCAAAGAGAAAGAGCAAGGAGGAAAAAGTGTCGTGATATCGCGACATGTTGCATTTTCGTGGGAAAAAGCAAAGAGAAAGAGCAAGGAGGTAAAAGTGTCGCGATATCGCGACATGTTGTATTTTCGTGGCTAAGAGCAACAAAAGGGAGCCAGGAGGTAAAAGTGTCACGATATCGCACCATGTTGTATTTTCGCGGCTAAGAGCAACAAAAAGGAGCAAGGAGGCAAAAGTTTCGCGATATCATGACATGTATTTTTGCGGCTAAGAGCATCAAAAAGGAGCAAGGAGGCAAAAGTGTCGTGATATCACGACATGTTGTATTTTCGTAGCTAAGAGCAACAAAAGGGAGCAAGGAGGCAAAAGTGTTGTGATATCGTGACATGTTGTATTTTCGTGGCTAAGAGCAACAAAAAGGAGCAAGGAGGCAAAAGTGTCACGATATCGCGACATGTATTTTTGTGGCCAAGAGAAACAAAAGGGAGCAAAGAGGCAAAAGTGTCGCGATATCGCGACATGTTACATTTTCGCGGCTAAAGAGAAGAGAAAGGCCAAAAGGGAAAAAGTGTCGTGATATCGCGACATGTTGCATTGTCACGGCCAAAAGAGAAAAAGTGTCACGATATCGCAACATGTTGCTTTGTCACGGCCAAAAGAGAAAAAGTGTCGTGATATCGCGACATGTTGCTTTGTCGCGGCCAAAAGGGAAAAAGTGTCGCGATATCGCGACATGTTGCATTTTCGCGGCCAAAAGACAAGAAAGAAAAGGTGTCGCGATATCGCGACATGTTGCATTTTCACGGCTGGAAGCGGCAGAAGAGCAAGGTAAGAGACGAATGTCGTGATTTCACGACATGTCTCATTTTCGTGACGGGAGGCAGCAAAAGAGCAAAGTAAGAGACAAATGTCATGATTTCATGACATGTCTCATTTTCGCGGTGGGAGGCAGCAAAAGAGCAAAGTAAGAGACGAATGTCACAATTTTGTGACATGTCTCATTTTCACGACTGGAAGTGGCAAAAGAGCAAAGCAAGAGACGAATGTCGCGATTTCGTGACATGTCTCATTTTCGCGACTGGAAGCGGCAGAAAAGCAAAGCAAGGAGAATGTCGTGATTTCGTGACATGTCTCATTTTCACGGTTGGAAGTGGCAGAAGAGCAAAGCAAGGAAATAATGTCACAATTTCATGACATGTCTCATTTTCGTGGCTGGAGGCGATAAAAGAGCAAAGAAAGGAAAGAATATCACGATTTTGCAACACGCCAGTTGTAAAGGAATAAAATGTATTTTTGGCAATCAAAGGCATGCACTGACACCAAGAAGTGATTTCTGACATGATTATCAAAAATCTAGGATAGAGCAGGCTTTCCAGATGATTGAAAATGTGACAGGCTTGTCTAGAATTTAATTAGCAGAGGAGATATCTAATTCATAGAAGACTTGTTGTGTATTATTAGAAACTGCAGATGATTGCTTGTAAAATAGTAAGATGTACTTAGAAAAATATACTCTTTTAGGGTATATATAGGGGTGAGTGACTCCAAAAAAAAGGTCGGCTCTTGGATGTTTACAAGACTGAATGTTGTACTTCGAATACAAGCAATAAAATCACATCTCCCGTTGGCTTTTGGTTCATATCGTGCAAGTGTATGTATTAATGTTCTTTATTTTTGCTTACAATATTGAATTGTAAATTGAGTTTGTTCTTATATCTAAACTTTCGCAATACATAAATCATATTGCTGGAATAAGAATCTAATATATACGCATGTTAAACGAAATATTAGAAATCATATATGAAATTATATAATTTTTGCATGGAAATGTGTTTAAATGCTTTGGATAGAAGTAAGTAAATCTATCTTTGTTGTTGTCTAATCTGCACCATATAAAAGTTATAGCTTAGGTTATATTTCCCTTATCTCTTGTTCCCCTTTTCTCTAAAAAACTCAAAGGAACCAGCCTTCTCTAGAGACTAGATAGATGATCTCAAGCAAGATCTATCTATTCAATGTTGGCAAAGTCTAAGGCGCAACACTATTAACCGAAGGCAGATTTTTTTCCAACAGAACTATCCTAAACAATAAATGTGACCAAAAGACATAGGGCACATTCTTACTATCTTGAACTACAATATTAATCTATGTTATTTGGAAAATGTGCACTCTAATCACTCTGAAGCGTTTTGTGGGGAATGGGTTCTTGTGCAAATCAATACCTATAATGTGAACCTATGACTATTCACAAGAATGCACTATGATTCAATAATGGCACTATATAGAACACCAGCGTGATACCTCGATCTCTGCTTACACGATCAGGGGAGTACAAATGTGGAATGAATTCATGGTATAAACCTATTTATATACATCGATAATTCTTTATCGTATCTAGGTTATACTCCTTCAAAGGGGATCAGTACAATACACCATTGGTATCGTGCTAACAATATTATCATCCCTGCAGATCAAGCATTGGAAGAGTGCATCTGTCAATATCCAAGATTTTGGGATTTGAATCAATCCCAACCTGAAGTAACCTAGAGTGCATCTAACCACCAGTCTGAGGGAAACCTTTCTCTGGTAATCGATTTATGGTAGTTCTTTGGCCCTGTGGTAAGGAGTTATCTCGAGAGTTGTTAAAATCTTGGAATCTCATAACCTTGTATGACCATAGAAGATTGATATCTGATACGTATGGGTGAAGTTCCACAGAGTTTCTTGCCAATAGGGAAATAGGGCTTAAGGTGTTAAACCTTGGCCCTACAGTGTAGGATTCCTTATCCTTTTAACACCAAATATGGATAGAGAAGTGAGGGGGATGATCCTCTGGTTAATTTTAATACCCACGCTAATTTCGGTTGACTTTTGTTCCACTGGAATATCTCTTCTTTGAGAACGGAGCCTCTACCAATCATAGACACCCTTCGACCATTCCTTTCTAAGTAGGTAAATGAAGCTAATGGCATGACATCTAAATTGACACATTGTTGACGCATAGCTCGAATGCCTACTCCCTTAAGTTAGAAAAATTATCTAGATTAAATTCATGGAGTTATTCTAAATCAAGGAATATAGTGGCCATCCTGGATATTTCTCAATAGATTGATGAACCAAAGATAGGATTTGTACCACTACCTACTTACTATATATTTTGTACAGACAATAATTTTAGCTATAGCACCTAGATTGGATAGGTTTAGCGGTTCATTATAATAGCCTCCTTGGTTATCGACATATAGTTTTGATTGGTTAAGGGGGGGATCTAAGTGACTATTTCTAGTCAAAAAACTACTTTATCTCATGATAAAATAGTGAATTATTAGGACCCTTACAGGGAAGTTATGACCTTAAAGGAAGACCATTAGAGTATGATATGCTTTACTTAGTGGATGGTGGTCGCTTGAAAAATATTAGATGTATGGGTCCATATAGCATGTCTAAGTATGGACTAGACCTAGACAGGAAACTTATGAGAGAATGATTTTGTTATATATATAGAGATATAGAGGGTTTTGTTTTAATGAATAAAATAAGAATCTCATTGTAAAATATAATGAAACTATAGATCATGAACTAAAAGATAAGAAAATTATATTTAAATTATGTATTAAAACAAAATATTTTAGATTTAAATAAAATATTTTGAAACCATTTGGGTTAGTATATTTCAAATAGATTGGAAGTTTTGGATCCAACCTTGATAAGGAAAATTATGGCAAATACATAGGAGGTTAGTGAAAAATTATTAAAAGAATGGATGCTTCATAGAATTAAGGGTATGGGACTTTAATTTATGAAGTGAAGGTTGATTATTTATCAACTCGAAAGAATGAATTTGGAATTCATTCTTGAGGGTATTCTATGAAATTTCCTCTAATGTCAAAGAGTCATCTCCAAAATATGGACCCAATGATTATCATAATTTTTGCAAGATGTTATAAATTCTAATATGGCTTAGAGAAAGGAATCAAAATATTCCTTAATTGCATATTAAATTATAAAGGAATAAATGGATTTCCCCTTGGTATAGAAAATATCCTAATAGTATCATGATGTCTTAGAGAAAGGAATTAGTTAAATCCTTAATTGCATCATGTATTGGAACAGGAACAGTAGTATTCCTAGATTTGTATATTTGAATAAAAGGGATCCGTAGTGGTCCTCATACACTTGTAACGTTGACATATTGAGTTTATGATTATGAGGAGAGAACATATTTTGGAGGTTGGGTTTATTTCCCATGAGGGTTCCTAGGATAAATCATTGTGTCACTATATTTTGTGGGTTGATGTGTTATTTATGTGCATATTTCTTTTAAATTTCAAATTGATAATGATATATGAGAATGTGATGGTTAAATGGTTAGATAGGATAATTATGCATGTTTTAGGTTACTGCAATGTTTACATTGAATACTATTGATCTAGCAGTTTATGTATGATGCTAAGAATATATGCTTAATTTCTAATATGTTGATGATTTAATGTTATGCGATTGTGCCATTTACTTTCTAGATTAAATTGGATAAATATGAATGATGCAACTAGTTAGTTCTTACTCTTGTAACCAATGGTTGTGTGGTGTCACAAAACCAATCATAATGGAATGTAATTCTTGCTTAAGTAGATCTCTCATGTGTTGTTTCAAACCTAAGGTTATGATGTAATGGATTTTACCATAAAAGGCTTCATTGATCTATATTCACTTCTTAAACACTCATGATGGTTTAAATTAGAACACAATGGAATTCAGAGTGGGATGAAACTCTCAAGAAGGCAAATTGGTCTTGATTTGTAAACCAAGACAAACCTTATATTCTAAACCAGGGAATTAAGTGTTCATAAGAAGGGATACTCCCATGTTGGACAAGTAATATCCTTTTGTAATGAACTTAAATGATTCATGTGTACAACAAAAAGGAATGCCTAAATGAAAGGATAGACATATAAGCCTTATGCGGTTTAAAGTTATATAATCATACTTAAGATGACCTTCCATGGATTCTATGAGTTTAATCATGGTGGTGATATTGTTGTCTTAGAGATCCCTTCTAGAAGAAGTGGATCGGATCTAAGATCTATGAATAACCATTGATAAGGTTAGTTCATTATGATGGATTTCCATCATCAAGGCATTCACCTATATACTGGTCTTGGTGGACCAGGGTGATTTTCCCTTTTATGTGGGATGAAACCTAACACTTGGCCAACATTATCATATCAGTGGGGTATGAGGGTTTCGTAGAAGCTAATAACTTATAATCAAAGAGACTCTGATCAAGTCTTAATAGCTCTTTATGTTATCTACCTTGGTAAGTTACAATCTAGCTGGAATGGTTCTATCTTAGATCATGATTATGTTCCTTGCCTCATGAAAGATATATGAATATAAAAAAAAAAATTGAGTGGTTGAGTAATGACAACTGGGGTTGTTACACCCAAGGAGCATTATAGAGGTAAGATCATTCCATGGTCTAGCCAGTTTTTACAAAAAATTTATTAGGAATTTTAGTAGTATTTGTGCACCCCTAATGGAGACAATGAGAGGGGATAAGAAGGAGTTTAAGTGGACTTCAGGAGCAGATAGGAGTTTTGATATGTTGAAGAAGAAGGTCATAAAGAAACCTATTTTGGCACTTCTAGATTTCAATAAGGTATTTCAGGTAGATTGTGATGCTAGTGGTAGTGCCATAGGAGTTGTATTGAGTCAAGAAGGTAAGCATGTTGCCTATTTTAGTGAGAAGCTTAATGAGGCTAGGAAGAAGTATTATGTCTATGATCATGAGTTTTATGCTATAGTTCAGGCCTTGAAGAAATGGAGGCACTATTTTCTACCAAAAGAGTTTGTTCTATATACTGATCATCAGGCCTTGTAGTATATTAATAGCCAAGGGAAGCTAAATCAGAGGCACTTAAAATAGGTTGAGTTTTTCTAGAGTTATACCTTTGTGTTGAAGCATAGGAGTGAGAATTCAAACAGAGTTGCAGATGCCTTAAGTAGAAGGTAGAACTTGTTGACAGAAATGAAGGTGGAGGTTGTAGGGTTTGACAAACTAAAGAGTTTGTACCCTCAAGATCCATATTTTGCAGAAGCTTGGAAAGCTTGCTTGGAACCTGTTGCTTTGAATATAACTAAATGGTTGGATTTTTTAATCCAAGATGGAATGTTGTTCAGAGGAAACTAATTATGCATTCCAAGGAGTTTGATGAGAGAGAATCTGGTCAAGGAGAAGCACAGTGGAGGGTTGGCTACACACTTTGGTCAAGATAATACCATTACCCTCATTAGTGAGAACTACTACTAGCCACAGTTATAGTAAGATGTGAAGATATTTTTACAAAGTTGCAAAGTATGCCAGAGGGCCAAGGGTGTGAGGCAGAACACCGGATTGTATCAGTCATTACCTTTACCAGAGAAACCATGCTAAGACATCAACATGTATTTTATTCTTGGCCTACCAAGGACATAGAGAGGGAATAACTTCATATTTGTGGTGGTTGACAAGTTTTCAAATATAGCACATTTTATTCCCTGCCATAAAACTAATGATGCAGTTCATGTTGTAGGGTTGTTTTTCAAATATTTGGTACGACTACATGGTCTACAAAAGAGTATCATTTTAGATAGGGATACTAAGTTTATTGGGTATTTCTGGAGGACATTATGGAAGAAATTGATGACAAATTTGAAATTCAATTCTGCATACCACCCCCATACTGATGGAAAAATAGAGGTGGTGAATAGGAGTTTGGGTAACCTACTCAGATGCTTACTAGGAGATAAGCCCAAGGGATGGGATTTAGTTTTACCATAGGTAGAATTTGCTTACAATAATTCTGTCAACAGGAGTACTAATAAATCCCCATTCCATATTATATATGGGAGCAGCCCAAGGAATTCTTCTGAGTTGAGGAATATGGACAAAGGGAAAAATAGTAGTGCTAAGGCTGAGGACTTTGTAGAGCACTTGAAGAATTTGCATGAGGAGGTAAAGAAACATATTAATAAGATGAACACTCAGTACAAGATAAGGGTAGACCAGAAGTGGTGGTTTAAATAATTCTAGGTGGGAGATGAAGTCATGGTTCACCTAAGAAAATAAATATTCCTTGCTAAAACTTATAACAAGCTAAAAATGAAGAATTTTTGGACCATGCAGGATCATAAAGAAACATGATTTAGGAAATGCATATGAAGTAGAACTGCCAAGTGGACTTAACATATCACTTGTGTTCAATATTTTTGATTTGGCATAATATCATGAAGGGGACAATGGTGATGGACCAGTAATATAAATTTTGAATATTCCAGCGTCTACTTCGAAGAAGGAAGATATAGAAGAAATCTTGGATACCCGTGTTGGAAAAAGTACAAGAAATAGGTAGTATGAAGAATATTCGGTTAAGTGGAAGGGCAGGTCTATTGAAGATTCATCTTGGTTGTCAAATACATAGGTTGACCACCTTGGTTTTCCTCCAACAATAGAGAAGTGAAGGTCACTTCTCAATTTACCCTGGGTGTCTGATGTAGGAGCATCCAATGGTGTAAGAGTTATCTGCATCATCCAAAAATTTTAATAGTTTTTATTATGTTCTAAGTTGTTTATTTTTTTAGGGGATGGAAAAATAGACCCGACGGTGAAAGAATCACCCCAATATCCTGAGCGGTTTGGGAGATATGCAAATTTTAAGGTGAAGACCCTGCCAAAAGTAGTGAAAATCCTACCACTAAAACTTAAAGGTCAATTTTGAAGGCCTTATATTCCTTTAGGATATTATTGGTCCACAAATACTTTTGATAACTTTTGGAAACCATGCACTAATAGTCATTTCGATCAACGAGCGAGGAGTTATGATCCTTGGAAGTTTACCCCCGAAATTCAAATTTCAAATGAATTTTTCTAGGTGGGAAAAGGGAAAATAGGGTATTTGAGGGGGAATTTCGAAATTGTAAGGGGTTGGTCTCTGTAAGCTCCATTCTCCTCAGAAAAGAATACAAGAAAATTATTGCCTTTCTCTATTTCTGAATATTGTGTGTGTTCTGTTGATCTCAGATCTACTTCACATATGCTACCAAATAATATAATATCTTCAACAACCCCTCATATTACATTATTTGGTATGAATATTACTTGATGTACATAAATGGCTTTGAAATATCTTGTACTTGTTTTGTCCAAGTGCTTTTGTAAAAATATCTGCAAGTTATTCTTTAGTGGAAACATGTTTTATCTAAATATAATGATCTTGGACATGATCTTTAATAAAGTGATATTGGGATTCAATATGTTTTGCTCTTTCATAAATCACAAGATTTTTGATTGATTTGAGAACTCCTTAATTATCACAATTTAGTATTGTAGGAGTTTTTCTAATGTCCATATTTGATGAAATGTACTATAACCAAAGTGCTTCGCATACTACATCTCATACTGCATAATATTCTACTTATGTTGATGAAAGAGCCACCACATGTTATTTCTTATTGTACCAATAAATAGATCCTGACCCAAAATTGAATGCATATCCTGATGTTGATTTTTTATCACCTACAAATCCAACATAATCAAAATCTAAATATCCCTGTAAGTAAAAATTGTAATTTCTTCTATATTTTAACCCACATTCTATGGTTTTGCTAATATATTAAAGTATTCTCTTTGTAGCTTTCCAATGACTTTCTCTAGGTTCTTGCATAAACCTAGAAAATAATTTACAACAAAAATAATATCAGGTTTGGTATTTGTTAAATACAAAAGACTTCCAATTAGTTGTCTATACATAGTAGTAGAAACTAGTGATGTATTATCATATCTTGATAATTGCAACCCTTGCTCCATAGGAGTGTCTTTAGGTTTACATTTTGTCATTCTATATTTTCAAGTAATGATTTTACATACTTTTTCTATGTTATTGTGATGCTATTATCTCTTTGATAGATTTCTAAACCAAGACAATATTGTAGTAATCCTAGATCTATCATTTCAAAGTCCTTTTCTAGATCCTTTTTAACTTCGTCTATCAAAGTCTTCAAGCTCTTTGTAATTACTATATCATCAACATACATTACAAGAATTATTATTTTTGATCCAACATTTTTGTGTAAATATTTGAATCTAATGCACTCCTTTTGAAATTGTGTCATAGAAAATGATCATTAATCTTAATATACCATACCCTCGATGCTTGCTTTAATCCACTTAATAATTTATTTAATTTGCAGATCTTTTGTTCTTGACCTTTGATAACAAAACCTTCTCGATGATTCATATATATCTCTTTTTCAATATCACCATTAAGAAATGCACTCTTAACATCCATCTAATGAAGTTTCGTCCCATGTTGTGTTGCTAAAGCACAAATTATTTGAATAGTTGTCATTCTTGATGTAGATGCAAAATTTTCTTCATAGTCAATCCCTTCTATTTGAGTATAACCCTTTGCAACTAATCATGCTTTGTATTCATCAAGAGATCCATTTGCTTTGTATTTTATCTTGTAAACCCATTACATCCTACTACTTTCTTCCTTGTGGTAGATCAAATAGATCCCATGTATTATTCTTCATTTATGATCTATATTCTTTTTTTTTTGGTAAGTAGTAGTTTGATTATCAGGGTTTTAACTGGGTCCCAGTCCCAGATATACAAAAACCCTTGCCGGGGTGGTGGATATTGATATTGCAGAAACCTTGTAATGGTAAATAGAAGCCAAAGGCCTAGCAGAATCCCTCTCGGGGGATAAGCATGACAACAGTCCCACGCAGGGGATTAAGACCTTAACATCTACGGTCGAATAGCCCATGCAGGGGCATTCCTTTCTAGCATAAAACCCTACCCAGAAATGGTGACAGAGCCCCAAGGGCTTTCCAAAAAACAAAAACTTGAAGTAATAAAAAAGGACCAACATAACAAAAACAAGCCAGGGAATCCCTAAGGGTCGACCTCCGCGGGGTTCTCCTTCGCGTCCGTAGTGAGCTCCTCCAAGAAGCGCTTCATAGCCTCGGTGGTACTTTCGAACGTAGAAATGAAACATTTAATAAACATTCTTGTCATGCGCTTTGATGTTTCAGGGGCGGGGTCCGAGTCCTCGTTGTTATCATCAGGGACATTAACAGGGGAGTTATGGCTTGACTCCGTTTTGATCTTCTTGGTCCTCAATGATCTGCGGATCATAGGAACATCCTCAATTATGGTTCTGCGCTTTCCCAACGCCGCCTTCTTGGAGGATGGGGTGGGCTTAGAAGGGGTAGACTGCTTGGGGGGGTCTTCTTGGATTCAGGGGTTTGATACTCGGGATCCGTCTCACTGACCAAGGGCTCGCTGGAAAATGAGTGAGTTGGCGAAGACGCGGGGGGGAACGGGAGGGCTGGATTGGAGGGGAGTGGCTGCCAGGGGAGGATTGGCGGCAACATGGCGGAAGAGAACAGCGAAAAGGCCCTGGTGGGTGGGAGGGGAGTGTTTCTTGCGAGCGAAGAAATCGATAAGCGGACGAAGCGATGGAGGAAAGCGGGAATGTTCATGGGCTTGTAACCATGGAAGTGGTTGACAAGAGCCAAATGGAAGCTGGACATCGGCTTAGCGGGATCGTCAGAGGCCAAATACTGGATCAGGGGAATAGCGACAGTGGACCAAGGGGAGGGAAGGGAGGTGCGTTCAAGAGAAACACCTATCCATTTGAACTCTTGGTAGTTGGGGAACCCCTCCAGCTCGGGCTCCCAATTGTGCTTGTCATGGTGGACGCGGTGACCAGATAGGGGAAGGCCAGACACCTCAGCCATCAACTCGGGGGTAACCTTGAAATGAACACTATGGATTATGACAAAGCCATTCTTCCACGTCCGGATGAAGTCGACAGAAATATCAGCTTTGGGGCCCTGGAATTTACTCAGGAAGGGCTTCAGATTAAAGGTGTCGATAAAGGGTTTCGCCAGAGGGTCGAGCTGGAGGGAGCTAGGTTCGATGTATGCCATAGTGCCAGGAGGAAAGGACAAGGGAAGAGATAGCGACCAGGGCAAAGGGTGACGAACGATAAAAGGAAGGACAAGGGGACTATTTAAAAAGGCCAGCAAGGGATGATTAAGCATGTCGATCCGATCGAGGAGGGGACAGGTGGACAAAGGCTAGGTAGGGTGGGGATTGGTGATAGTTCTTGGGCCTGAGTCGATACGGGGAAATGGGGATATCCAGAGCCGCTTGGATTCGATGAGGATGGGCAGGGAAGCGGATTGGATAGGGGCATCGAGGGTGGCATTGGGGCATCACAAACCGTATTGGGGAGCGTAATTGAGGAGACCAATCATCCACATGGGAAATTGATGACTGGCGATGCCAGCAAGGATGCCAATCATGAGCCAGTGATGAAGGAGGAGCTTGCTGGAGAAGATACTCCTAGGAACAGTTGCAAACCTGGAAAAGAAACACATTGGTTAGCGAGGAGGGGGTGACATGAACCTGCCTTGCCTATCAGCATCTGCTACGTGGGAGACACCCGATGGATTAGAATTGTGCCACACCATCAGTGGAGATTGAATAAGACCCATGTTGGCAAGCTGGTCAGTGAGTTTGTTTGCTTCACGAAATACGTGGAAAACTGCCACCTGGCATTGTTGACCAATGATAACTTTGCTTTCCTGGATCAGTGAGCTAATGTTCCAAGGGGGATTTTTATCAGTTTTGATGTAACGGATGATGTTCAGAGAATCCCCCTCGATGTGAAGATGGATACGAGAGTCTTTGATCAGGTTCAAACTATGCCAGAGAGCCCAAGCTTCAGCAAAATTATTTGTCTAGTGATCGAGGTTCTCAGCAAAGGTGAGAATGATCATCCCTTTGTGGTCTCGGAAGACCCCGCCAGCTCCTGACAGTCTCGGGTTCCCTTTGGATGCCCCATCAAAATTTAGCTTTAAAAAACCTATGGGAGGGGGATTCCAAAGGGCCAACCATCTGGGATGGGGAATGGGGTGAGGGCGGTCGGGGATAGGGATGTTGAGGGATTGGAAAATCTCCCCTTCAACCTTGCCAATCGGGGACTTAGACCAAGGGAGTAATTGGAGGTTTTTAGAGGCATAGGCGATGGCTTTGGTGGCCGTAGATATGGCATCGTTAGAAAGGGTGGAAAACACTCTACGATTGCGCTCTAGCCAAATCTACCAAATAAGGTGGTGGAGGCAGATCCTCCAAAGAAAGGTAGCATTGGGATTCTAAAAAGGGGTAGGCCATTGGATAAAGAGATCCCGAAGAGTGCGGGGTTGGGCCCATTGGATTTGGAATAGGGATAGCAAGTGGTTAAAACTCCCTTGGGTGAACTCACAATGTAAAAAGAGGTGGTTGACCGATTCCCCATTAGACAGGCAAAGATGACATCTATTAGGGATAGGGATGCCTCTTTTCATCAGGTTGTCAATGGTGAGCACTTTGTTTTGAACAACAGTCCAGGAGAAAAACCCAACCTTAGGGACTAGGCGCTTGATCCAAACCGACCCAAACGGGAAGGCAGAAACTTGGTGGTTCAACAGGAGAGAATGAGCCGACTTGACTGAGAAAACCCCGTTGTCTGTCCCTGACCAAACCGGAGAATCTGGAGTGGTTGCAGTAGGAATAATGGTGGTTCTGAGAAGCCGGGACAAGGAAGCGCCCGCTTGGGTTATCTGGGCACTAGCACTGCCAATGGGGATTTGCTTCCATTCCCGTTGATCATTGAAATAATCCCTGACTCTGCTGCCCCATCTACGCTCAAGAAAGGATTTGAGAGCAGACATACCTAGGATAACTGCGAGGGGCTGGTCGTTCAACCAAACGTCATCCCAAAACTTGATCTCGGAGCCACTGCCAAGTTGCCAATGGGATCCTTTAGTGATAAGAGGTCTGGATTGACTTACCGCCTTCCAGAAAGCAGATCCAGAGGAAGGGAGGTATTCATTCATGAAGGACGATCGAGGGAAGTATTTGCTCTTGACAATCGCCACCCATTCTGATTTGACATTGGTGTAGAGTTTCCATGCCTGCTTGGCGAGGAGGGCAAGGTTCAGATTGGAAGACCTTCTCAAACCCAGGCCCCCTTGGGATTTAGGTTGACAAACTCTGTCCCAGTTAACAAGGTGGATTCTACTTTTTTCTTCAGGACCTGACCACAGGAAATTTTTTTGGATTTGCTCAATCTTGGCATGAACAGACGTTGGGGCTCTGAAGACAGACATGAAGTAGACTGGAATGCTTTGGAGGACCGCCATAGTGAGGGTAGCCTTAGCTTCCTGGGATAGGAGGGCACCCTTCCAGCCTGCAAGTTTGCATTTGAACCTTTCGATGACATTATCCCACATGGACTCTTTCGGGCTCTTGATGAAAAGAGGAAGGCCCAGGTAAGAGGTGGGTAAGCTCGAGATTCTACACTGTAGGATACGGGTGATCTTGCATTGTCTGCTATCTGGAGTGTTAAGGAAGAAACACTCACTTTTGGTGTAATTGATTTCTTGGCCTGCTACTCTGGCATAGGTGTCAAGGATAGATTTGATGGACTTAGCTTGGATGATCGAAAGTTGAAGAAGCGGTAATGGTATCATCAACGAACTGCTGGTGAGAAAGGGGGGGCATGGTGGATGAAGCTTTGATCCCTTTCACATGCCCAGAAGCACAAGCAGACTTGAAAGCTCTTCCCAGGGATTCTGCCAGGATGATGAAGAGGAAAGGGGATAGGGGGTCACCCTGCCTTATGCCTTTATGAGTCGGGAAATAACCTGCAGCTGAACCATTAACGAGCACAGAGAACCATGGCATCGAGATACAACCTTTGATGAGCTTGATCCATTCTCTATGAAACCCAAACTTGGCAAGGACTTTCAGAAGGAAATCCCTGTTGACTCTGTCAAAAGCTTTGCTGATATCCAGCTTAAGAAACATGGCTGCCTTGCGGTTGCAGTGAGTAGAATGGAGAGTTTCATGAAGGGATATGATGTTGTCTATGATAGATCTGCCTTCCATGGAGCTGCCTTGACAAGGATCGATGATAGCAGGGAGAATCTTCTTTAGCCTCAGGGCTAGGGATTTGGTTAAGATCTTGTAGATAATGTTACAGAGACTAATAGGCCTGAAATCCACCATAGTCTTGTAGGGGTGGGTTTTGGGGATCAGAGCAATGAAAGTTGAGTTAGTCCCTTTTGGAATGGACTTAGTCGATTGGAGCTCGATGATGGCTTTGCAAATGTCTTCCTTCATAATGTCCCAAAAGGTTTGAAAAAATTGAGGGGGAAAGCCATCTGGACCAGGGGCCTTGTCAGCTTGCATGGAGAAGAGAGCAGTCTCGATCTCTTTCGGAGAGAGGGTCTGAATCAGGGTAGCATTCATCTCTGGAGTAACCATGGGGGGAATGTTCTGAAGAAGGGATTCCTGGGCTGCCAAGTGGGAGGGAGAGGGATTTCCCATCATATTACTGAAGTAAGCAGACGCTTTTGATCTGATCTCGAAAATGTCTTGGGAAACAGAGCCATCAGATAAGGTGAGTTCTCTGATTTTGTTGGAGCTGCGGTTCCGCATCGTGGAAGCATGAAAAAATCTGGTATTGGCATCCCCATATTTGAGCTAGAGGGCTCAGGATTTTTGCCACTAGAAGGTTTCTTCTCTAGCCAATATGTTGTGATACTCAGACAATAGCTGACTCTCCTCATTCCTCAGCTGAGGAGTCCATTGGTCATGATGGATTTGCTCCTCCAAAGTCTTAAGTTTATCAATAATGAGTTGCTTGTTCTCAAAGATGTTTCCAAAAACTTCCCTGTTCCAAATTTTGATGTTTTCTTTCACTGATTTGAGTTTACGGGAAACTCGGTCAATGGCAGATCCTGAACATGGAAGATTCCACCACTCAAAAATTCGTTGTTTGAGGTTTGGGTGGTGAATCCACATGTTTTCAAACCTAAAAGGGGTTTTGAAGGACGGGGCCTTGTTGGATTCTAGGAGGAGGGGTGAATGGTCAGACCCAATTCTAGGGAGGGATGTGAGGAGAGTATCGCCAAAGAGAGGGATTGCTTGCTGAGATAAGAAAAATCGGTCCAG
This sequence comes from Wollemia nobilis, assembly GCA_028583015.1. Classification (NCBI taxonomy): domain Eukaryota; kingdom Viridiplantae; phylum Streptophyta; class Pinopsida; order Araucariales; family Araucariaceae; genus Wollemia; species Wollemia nobilis. The sequence goes on from JAQPPZ010016361.1 coordinate 4,884,947, forward strand.
CTTGACTTGAATGTGATCTTGCCCTGCTCTTTTGTTGCTCCAAGTAAAATGGCAGCCTCTGATCTGAATGTCCATAAGCTCATTACTCGACACAAAATCCTGGAAATCAGTTATGCTTTTGGAGGGAGTGGATAAGCCACCTCGTTTGTCGGAAGCAAATAGAGGAGAGTTAAAATCCCCAGCTAACATCCACGGGAGGGCAAAAAAAGTAGTCTTGAGAAGGGACAAGGAAACCCACAGCTGGCGCCTTTCCAGGGGATTGTTGGGGGCATAGATATTGGAGAGGACCCATGTGAACTGGTTGGTCTTGCAATGGAAAACCATGTTAAGGGTTCTGTTGGTGAAGGATACCACCCTTCCCTCAACTTGGAGAGGATCCCAAAGGCAAAGAAGGCCCCCAGCCGATCCCTCTACGGGGGAGGAAGCCCACTGGCAGTCTTTCCAGACTGATTTGATGATGTTCGGGGTTCTCGCTGCATCAGCTTTGGTTTCTTGTAACATGATGATGGTGGGTTTGGAATCCTTTCTGATGGTTCTGACCAGTCTCTGCTTGCCTGAGCTGTTAAGCCCTCTGATGTTCCAAGAGAGGATCTTCATTTGGATACTTTGGAAGGTTTCTTACCGCCCTTGGTGGGTACGGGAGGGGGTTTGGGATTCTTGGGATCATCCAAGGGCTGGCCAAACAGATCAGGGAAGAGGGTTGTTTGAACCCCATTTGTGACTTGATTCTCAGTGTCTTTCTTAAGCTGGTCGGACATAGATGGTCTGCCTCTCTTTTTGTCACCTCCTGTATCCACTGGCCCTTTCTTACTTCTGGTGATGATGGAGCTAGAATTCGAGCGGTTGCGGAAAGGGTTGGATGCCTCCTCAAGGGAGTCAAAAACTGACTTGGTTGGAGACAGAGGTTTGGCTAAAGAAGTGGTGGGAAAGCCCTCCTCGAGGGGAAGGGGGGAAAGGGATTTAGGAGAGGTGGGAGAGAGCGGAGAGGTGGGAGGGGTTGGGGAGAGTGGTGCGGCCGGAGAGGGGCCAGGTAGGGAAAGGGAGGGGAGGGGGAGGGAGTGGAGGCAAGGGGGAAGGAGAAGGGGGGAAATGGACTCGGGAAAGAGGACATCATCATCAACACCAAAGAGAGGACCAAACTTGTTGGGAAAGGCAAAAAGTGAACATACCTGGTTGGAACTTGACGGAGCTTGGTGGGGGAAGGATTTGTGGAAGGGGACTTGTTTCCCTTTGTCATTTTCCCTCGGAAAGGGCCACCAGTAGCCTTGGGTCCCGGGTGGGTGATCGGACGCTGAGCAAGGGAGAGCTGGGGTCGAGGAACCTCTTTGGCAGCTTTCAACGAAGGGCATTGGGATCTGAGGTGTCCCTGAGCCTGGCATTCGATGCAGAATGCCGGTTTATTCTCATACTCAATAGCTTGGCACCACTGGAAGTCCCCATAGATGAGATTGATGCGAGTGGGAAGCTGGGATGCCAGGTTCGTAGACACGTAGATTCTGGCAAAGGCCATTCTAGATCGGGCTTTTGTTGTCGGGTCAAAGGCAACCAGGTCTCCGATGTATCCTCCGATCCCTCGAAGGATGTCTTCATGAAAAAACTGGATTGGCAGGTCCGAAAGACGAACCCAAATGGGGGCGACATTGATGTCTTGAGTTTGGGGGTTGAAACCCTGTTCCCATTTCTTAAGGAATAGACTTTTCCTGCCAAAGAACCACGGTCCTCCGGTGAGGATTCTTGCATAATCATTCTGGTTGTTCAACTGAATTAGAAAGAAACCCCTGGAAAGTGCAACTAGCTAAAAACTTCCCTCTGTTCGCCATTTGAAACTGGCCCATCTTCTGATAGACTCCATGTTAGGTCGGCCTCCAACGAATTTCCCAACCAGGGACAGGGATTCGAGGGAAAGTTTTGGAGCCATGCGAGAAATCGGGATAACCATATTTTCCCCGGAGGTGACCAGGGGGGAAGGGAAACCACTTCAGATGGTTTGGGAGAAGGGGATCCCGATACCATCGCGTTGAACGATAGACCGACCGAGGGAGGGGATTTGGAAGGGGGAAAGGGGGGAATGAAACCTTCCGCCCAAGGTCTCTGCGTCCCACCCGGATCCGGATCGGGGGCATCGGGATCATCCGTGAGATCGACAGGGATCTCGCCTGGTTCCAAATCCCCGGGGAGGGTTTGGGAAACCCTGCCAGGGAAAGCCAGGGCAGCTACGGTCGAAGTTGATGCTGATGCTGTGGGAACCATTGTAGAGGGAGCCATTGTTGTTGAAGCCATCATTTATGCTCTATATTCTAATTCCATGGTTGTTTTCCATTTTTTCTATCTTATTACATCTTTTGTAGTTGCAAGTTCTGCTACTAAACTCATTAATCCCATATTTTTTCTTGTCATGCTAGGAGTTTGAGGTCTTGTAGTGGTAATATCTAGTAGTTGTTATAGATTTGAATTATTAAGTGTATTTATGTATCATTTTGCCTATTTTCTTTTTGGTGACATTATGAATTTTGAGTATTTAGTTGACTCATTAAATATATTTGATTATGATTCTTCACTTGAAGAATTTTCTTCATTTGATAAAATATTTAGAATAGGCCTTGTATTGACCTTTGGATTTTCAACAAGATTTTTGTTTCCTTCATCAAAAATCACATCTCTGCTTACATGTATTTTTTGTAATAGGAAAAATTATTCTATACCCTGTTGAATCATCATCATAACCAAGAAATATTTCACATATGGTTTTTTCATCTAAGTTTATCATTTTTTGCTTTAGAACATGCATATATGCCTTACATCCAAATATTCTTAGATGTTCTACTAAATTTTTTCATCCTAACCATGTTTCTTCAGGGGTAATCTTTTAAGGATTCTTGTGGGTAATCTATTTTGTATGTAAATTATAGTTTTAACTACCTTTGCCCAATATTGTTAATCAAGTTGTACTTCTTTTAGCATACAACATACCATTTCCATAATGAAATAATTCCTTATTTTTGCTATACCATTTTGTTGAGGTGAATAAGTTATAGTGAGTTGTATTTTTATACCATTTAATCTTAGAAATGATTCAAATTCTTTTGATAGAAATTCACTACTAGCTTTTAATGATCTATATTAAAGGAAATGCAACGACAAGATCTAAAATGAGCAAGCAATGTTAATAATATGATAATGGCAATATAATATGCAGGAAAAATATATGAGAAACTTATGCAATAACTCAAAAAATAGCCATTAATGAAATCTCATAAAAATAGTACAATGTAATATAATGGAGGACTTGAACACTTCATAAATATTGCATGATCTACATTGTACCTATAAAACTCACTATACTTCCCTCTCTTACTCTCCCTATGTCAAAGATATATATATATAGGGAGATATGTCCCTTGGCCCATGACTCTTCAACTACCTATCCTATGACTCATGTACATGTGGACTACATGCACATTTACATCATTGCACATTCTAACACTTGTGCATTTATTACATTGCATGGAGTAACTACTCAAACCTTAATCTAAGATATTCTCCTAATCTAATAATGTACCCAAGGTGGTACATTGGCATGTACAAAATAATGTAATATATTCCAACATCCATTGTATTACATTATTTGGGTATTGAAGACTTTTTTCTTCAATATGAATCTTCATATTTTCCAATCGGATCAGGTTCCTTCAGTTCAATTTGATCTGCCTCCTGTAAATTGATATATGGATTCAGCTTGAGAGTATTTTCTTCCATTTTCTTCCTAACATGCTTTCGCTTCTTGTTTGTTCTTCTTCTTCTTTGTTTCTACATCTTCGATATAGGTATATCTTCAACATGGTGAGTTAGTAGATCATCACAATAAAATTGACTTGGATTCAAAGGTTCATTACTAGCATTTACTTTCTTCTGTTTCATTCCTTGAAAGAACTCAAAAGTGATTAATGATAAATAAACCATTAAACACTCTTTTGATGAAAGAACAATCATATTTTGAGTATTCCACCAAGTCTTGAATAGTGTTTCATGAAGATATCCAATTAGTGTCATAAAGTTCTCTTCCTTTGCTTCCTTCAAAAACAAAGAGAATATTTCTTTCAACTCTATAGGTAAGTGTTTGAATCCATCAAAGGTTTCTATTAGATTTTGTGAATAAAACCTAAGTTCATGAAATAGCTCTTCACTATTTTCATTAAATGCATTCTTAATTATTTCATCCATCTTGCTTTAAATAATAAACCTTTTGATTTTTGAACCTTTGAGGTTGGCTACCTTATGTCTCCCTAGTTTAGAGTATGATCAAATACTACCTTTCAATTCTTCAACCTTTTGAGGTATGTTTTGTAATTTATTATTTGTAATATTTCAAATTTCTAGATAGTATTCCTTTTGGCCCCCTATTATTTGATAATATCCTTTCAATTCTTGAGTTTTTTGGAAGACCTTATCTTTACTGAATTTTTTGAATATGCGGTCAAAGTTGATAAAATATTTTCTAATCTCAAGTTTTGTATAACCCCTTATATATCCTTAGTGTTTTGAGTGTACTATAGTTTTGGTAAAGTGCTTAGCTTTCTTTAGATTTATTTTGAGTTGAATCCCTAATGTTCAACTTCTATTTTTCACCTTATTTCTCCTATTAATGAATAAATAGAAAGCTAGAAATAATTTTAATGCACTTTCAATTTGATGATGTTTGTTGGAAATTTGAGTTATTTTATGTTGTCATTGATGTCACATGAATAATTGATGTCATATGGATCACATTGAGTTTTGATGGGCAAGTGATATTTTGGAAAGCATGGATAAATTCAGGGTTTTTGTGAAAACCAAGGCAGAAAAAAAAAAAAAGGTTTTATTTAAAACTATGGATGGCAGATTTGAAATAGGTTTTTCTTAAAACCCAGGTTGGCCTTTCGTTTCATCGAAAAAGGTGCCCCAATGATGGAGATATTTAATTTTAAATATTTAGTTTAAATTTTAATTATTTAAAATTTAAATTTAAAGTTTAAAATTAAAATTAAAGTTAGCGCCAACGTCTAAAGAAAGAGGTAAAATCAATAATGCACAGACGTCATCTAAAATGAGGAGAAGACTATATAAAGGGGGATCCTAAGGTTCATTTGAAATTAATCCTTGCTCATGTTAATCGTTGGTTAAGCATCCGAAGAGAGCTCGTGCGAAAATCATTTTTGAAAAGGGAGACAACAAATAAATCCAAGGTTGGTCGAAATTCCAAGATATTGTGGGCAGAGTGGCGCATTGGCAATTGGCTTTTTGTTAAGGTGTGTGGCAGTGCTTTACGTCAAGGTTCAAATCTCCTTGACTGCATTCGAAGGCATTGGAAGGAAAGCGCTCAAAGCACTTTTGGTTTGCGTGGAAGGGAGGAAGGACTTAAGGCACGTCGTGCCTTTTCCTTTTGAATGAGTGGCTAGCTCGTGTGGCAACCTTAGCCACGGCTAAGGCACTCACGGTGTGTGCAATTTGGGGGTTCGAATCCCCTTGAGGAGGTAATTACGTTTTGCTCTAATTAATTTCGTTGATGCCCTAGGATAAGAGTTATAAGGTGTTTAAGGAATAATTAAAGTTTTTAATTAAAATTTATTTTTATAAGGGCTATGATTATTATTTCAGAGGTGGATGAGTTGATTTATTTTGATATTCATGAAATTGAAAATTAATATTTAGGAGAAATAAGGAGCTGTTATAAAACATTTTTTAGAGCCTTATTGATTATTATTTTTTATAAGGGTTTTATTAAAAAGGACTTTTGTGGATGTGTTTATTAAGTTGGAGTAAAAATGTGTAAATTGAGTTATGCTTATCTTGTGATTATTATTTGAAGTCCACTAACCCTTATTGAGATTGGAAAGGAAAGTTGTATTTAGTGTGGCAGATTTTGTGGACAACTTCTTGGTATCAAAAAGGTATGGGCACATTCTCCTATTGATTGTTTATGGTGGTTGATTTCTGAAATATCATTGGAGTGAAAAGGATTGATTGTGGTTTCCTTTTCAAAAGTGGTTGGTTAAATGCTTCAAGGTTTTCTGGTTTGAGAGTTGTGTTTAAACCTTGTTTTATAAGCATAGTTTTTGAAGCCCATTGTTTGTGAAAGAAATTGAAAAGAACATAAGTATCATTGTTATGTGATATTTATGGTTGAGCATTGTTGGAAACATTTGAGTTGGTTGATAAATGCTTGGACTAGGATTTTTGTGAGAAAGAGTAGTCCCTTGTGGTGATTGGTTGATTTGAGTTGATTGAGCCTAGTCAAGTGATTGTGTGAGGTGATTGGTCAAGTTCCATGAAATAAACTATTCCATAATTCTGATTTGAGTTGAGTTGAGATTAGAACATATTGAGTCTCTAACAATTCTCTTTATGCTTCTATGAGTTGATTTGAGTTGATATTGAGATTAGAACATATTGAGTCTCTAACAATTCTCTTTATGCTTCTATGAGTTGACTTGAGTTGAGTTGAGATTTATTTGAGTTGAGTTGAGTTGAGATTGAGCTTAGAACATATTGAGTCTCTAACAATTCTCTTTATGCTTCTATGAGTTGATTTGAGTTGAGTTGAGTTGAGATCATTGTGGATCATTGTTGTCATCCATTGAAGAGTACATTTCCATTCATTGTTGAGTTCATATTTGAGCTTTGCCTTGATATATTTGTGGATGAGATTTGAGTACTACTTGAGCATGATTGATTGAGCCTTTGATAAGGCCTTTGTGGATAGTTTTAGGATAGCCTTTGTGGACAGTTTTGGGACAGCCTTTATGGACAGTTTTGGGACAGCCTTTGTGGATAGTTTTGGGACAGCCTTTGTGGATAGTTTTGGGACAGCTTTGTGGATAGTTTTGGGATAGCTTTGTGGACAATTTTGGGACAGCTTTGTGGACAGTTTTGGGACAGCTTTGTGGATAGCTTTGTGGATAGTTTTAGGACATATTTGTGGACAGATTTGAGCAAGTTCTTGGTGAGCTTGCTAGAGCATATTTGGGCAAGTTCTTGGTGAGCTTGCTAGAGCAGATTTGAACAAGTTATGTGTGAGCTTGTTATTAAAATTTGGATAAATTATGTGTGAACTTGTTATTCAGTTTTGGACAAGTTCTATGTGAGATTGTTATTCAAATTTGGACAAGTTCTGTGTGAACTTGTTATTGCCTAGCTTTGAGCAGATCAAAGAAATCATTGTATTGGATAAGGATCCTTATTTTTGTGTGAAATATTATAAGGAGATTATCTGGTGGAGTACCCCACATTGGGGCAACCATGTTAATATTGTGTCTTAGTTGTGTTTAGTGACTTGTGGTCTTGCTTACTACTGCTATCTGAGTTATTAATCCACACTGCTATATTTGGTTATTGCAATTAAGGACATTAATTGATATTGATTTGGAAAGAAAGTAAAAAGCGGTCTTATACTGTTCACCCCCCCCTCTCAGTATAAGCTTGTGTTCTTCAATGTTCTCTATTTTCCAAGACTCTATAGTTGGATTCCTTTTGTCCCTTCAATTTGTATAAGAGAATAGTTTAATAATTTCCATATTTCAAGCAATACTTTGTTTTGCTTCCTTTACTCTTTAATTCTCAATGGTCTAAATTTCAATAATCTAAATTTTTATGTAGTACTCCTTATATCTCCCTAATTTAGAAATTTAGAAAATGATAATATTTGCAAAATAATGCTTTAATTTCAAGGTATAAAACCTTATATCTCCTAGTTTAATTATTTTGCAAATCATCAATGATTTATCTAAGGTTATTGTTCCTTATATCTCCTTGCAATAATTAATTAACCTTAGAAATAAAGTACCTTATATCTCCTTTGCACTTGATAGAAAGCAAATATTAAATCAATGCAAATATACCTTTTTGTGATGAGTTGCATGCTGATTGGTTTTGTCCTTGACTGCACTTTCAAGGCATTTGAACATTGTATCTTCTTCAGTATTTGAGGTATGATAATATGCAATAAATGCTCTTCATTCTTTGTCGTGCTTAGGACTGTATTTACCTCCTCTTCTCTACCGTTTGACCTGTGTAAGCGATATTTTTGTGCTCTCTTTGGATAAGGGTATTAATACAACTCTATCTTCCTTTGAAACATATGCCACATGGAATTTATGTTTCCCTTGCCAAATATTCTTTCTAGGTGGCGTAGGAGAGTTACAAAATTTAGATGGTGGTGTTTTAGGTAATGTAGGTGTTATACTAGCCTTCAAATTTTGAACCAATAATGATTGAGCATTACTTCATACTTGAGCACTCTTTTCCCTATGCGAGCATTATATTTTAGAGGTGTTTTTGTGTATTCTAAGGTGCTCTTATCATTTTTTCCAAGTGGCACAAGATTCCTTTGCTCAGGGTGGCAAGTGTAAGCTCTTATCCTTGCATATAACTATGCTCTCAATGTCCCTTATCTTCTTAATGATCTTGCCAAATTTTGCAAGTTTTTTTGGCTTGTAATAACATCATGCTTTCTCGAATAGATGGTGGATCCTCTCTAATGAATGTGGCTCCTCTCCAATCATGGTGGGTCTACTCCAACAAAGGTGGCTCTATGGTGTTTCAATGCTATCTTACACGTGTTTTTTCATCCAATATTTTATCCTTATTTGCTTAGGTAATGCACCTTTCTTTTTTCTTTATTCCCTTACGTTATACTCCTTGCAACTTGTATCTCAATTACGTTATGATGTTTGTGCTATTACCGTTATACTGCCTTTACTTAGTCTTTGTTCCTTGGTGCAGGTGTCTTTCACTATGGGTATTTCTCTCATGAGACTATGGCACTGAATGTGGTATCCTTAGACACCTTAACTAAAATAATTTTGAGTCCTTAGATGGCTCTTTCTACGTCACTTCAAAAATTGTCCTTCAAGCTTGATGATACGACCACTGTAATCTACTTGTTATTTTAGTGTCTTAAGACACTCTAACTTTTGTTCTCCTTTTGCTACGTTGGACAAGACAAGTATGGTGCTATTATGGAATGTAAATAATTCTACAATAATTAAGATAAAATACCTTAATTTGCACTGGAATTTTTGAGACCTTTTAGTCTCCTTTTGAAACTTTATTCCTTGTCTTTAGTATGACAAATTCTTCTCTATTCCTTGGTGGTTATAATGCTCCTTTTGGTGGCTTCTCTTCACCAATATTTGTTGTAGTTTTTCCTGCACTCAATGGTGTCTTTTGACACTTCAACTCAACCTTGATTTTGTGCACTAATCTCCCTGTCTTGATTAATACTTAATGCACTTTAATAACTCTTAGAAATAACTTGTATTATGCACTAAAGTTTAAGCAACCTATGCTTTAGAATAATGTATTCTTTGCTTCCAATAGATAGTAGGATTTTGATATTTTATTTCTCTTGAAATATATCTAACTCCTATTTATTATGTGTAGGTAATAACTCTTGTAGAAACTATCTGTAGTACCCTAAAATTGGCGCAGTAAAATTGTCATAATTACATTCACCTTAGTAAATAATTTAAAATTCAAATTTAACCTCCCAAACCGCCCGTTAACCGTCGGGTAATCCGTTTCCCCCTTTTTCGTGCCATTTTTAGAGGTTGTTTTGACCGTTTGACGATATCGTCGCCGATCAGACGATATCGCCCCAGATCTGACGATTTCGTGCGGGCTAGGACGTCCAGACGATCTTGTCGCAAAACTGATTTTGCAAAATTAGCTTCTGTTCCAACGGGCCTCTAATCCGGGCAGAAGCGTGTCTGCGCCATTAGAGACCCTCCCCCATTGGAGATCTCCCAAATAGGGATGATCTCCAACCTCCTAACTACTCCCCTAAGCCTATTTAGTCCCTAGGACCTTCCCTTCCCAACCCCTGGCTGAAATTCTTTGTAACTTAGCTTCATGCACGTTAAATCATCCTAAGTTTTCATTTGCAGTAGTCCTATATCAATTTTGTTGCAGGTATCATCTTGTTTTTCAGTCGGAGCAAGCATACATCGTCGTCGACGAACCTGTTCAGATCGGAGGTGATCCTGTCGAATCAGAGATGATTTCATACTGATGCGAGATGATCTCGACTGCAGTCCACATTGAGGCAATCAGTGCCATAAGTTTGCATTTCTTCACCTTTTCTCTATTGTTTTATTCTGCAAATTAGTTAGTTTATTTGATATTTTATGTTATATTGCATTTTGGAGTTCACCCATCTAGATCAAAGGCATAATTAATCCATAATTGTGATTTAATTAGCATCATTCATACATGTTTCGTTCTTTAAGTTTTAGTTCAATATTGTCATTGTTATTTTGCACAGTTTCCCTCAACTAGAACAGTAGTATTCTCTATATTTTGCATCTATTCTTCTGTTTGCAGGTCTCTGACGAATTCGTCTGACGAATTCATCAGATCTCAGATGATCTTGTCTGATTTCAGATGATTCTATCGAATTCCAGATGATCCTGACTGCTTCAAACATCAGAATCTCCATCAGACATCCGGATCAGGTATTCTTCTTATTCTTCCTTAATTACTTTTTTTTTTTATCTTAAATTTGTTCTCTGTATTCATTAAATCTGCATTTTCATATAGATTAATTTAGACTCATTTGGCCAAACCTAGGATATGAATGCTTAAAGTTAAAAATGAACACATAAAAACACATTCCAAACCTAGGCGTGGAAAGCGCCATTAAATGTTTCCTGGTGAACCCACCATCCATCGAAAAATCATCAAAATACACCTCCCTTGAGAGGCGGGACCTTCGCAAAGTCCTCTCAGTCCGAGGTACCGTGACATCCTTTTCCCATCCCCCTTTCGGGCATGGATCCTATAGCCTGAAGGTAAGGATGCGAAAAATTTGGAGCGATACATTTTGGTGAACCCGACGTGAATGCATCATAACCTTTTGAAAACAAAAACAAAGAAAAAAAAAATAGAACAACTAAAACATAGATGCATTTTAAAACATTTAAAGTTTAAAATCATGTTTAGATGGTAGCTCCTAAGAAAATATTAGCAGTTACTATAAATGTAGAAAACCAATTGGCAGCCGTAGAAATCAATTCTATGCTTAATGTGCCAGAAACAAGTAGAAATCAATTCCTGTGGAACGAACTTGATAGAAGACTTAGTCTCATCTCATCTAGGTCCACACAACTTAAGCAAATCAAGAGGCTAGTCCTAGATAGAATCCTGGATCCTCATCAACTAGTTTTTTATCATGAACTTTAGAGAGCCTGCCATAGATGGTTAGCTTATAGGAGAGCTCTAGTATCTTCAGAATTGTTCACCTTCGAGGAATACCTCGAGAACGCAGCCATTGTGCACCAGTTCCTAGGTTGTGTAGAAGACCAAGAGGTTGTTCTTACAGATAGGGAAATATGGAATAGAGTTTCACGAGCTGTGCTATATCGAGAGTATTGCCATGAGCTTTACTTTTATCAACCGACATACGAGACTAGATAATATCACTATAGCTCTTTTCATCAAATTTTTAAAAGAAAACTTTCAATTTGAAGAAGAACACTTCATGACTCCTGAACAACTCGAGCCTATTAATGATATTTATAAATTATTTATAGAAAACTAGATTATTACTTTCAGTCTTATTTCTTGCATTTATTGTGTTGATTGTCTTTACAATATTATTTCAAAAACAAAGAAAAACTAAAAAACTAAAAAACATAGCAAAAACTTAAACATTTCATTTCAAATATTGTAGTAGGTATATAGTAAATATATACCTCTTAATTTGTTGCATATATATATATATATATATATATATATATATATATATATTTGCTGAAATCAAAATTTAGCACCATGCCTAAACTTAGGAATGGTAAAGAAACTTTAGGAGAAGAAGAAGATTGGTTACAAGATACAACTGGAAACCCAAATGTCCTTCCTGAAGATCCAACTTCGGAAGGAAAAACTCTAGTTCAACCAGAAGATGACCTAGGTGAAGATAAGGAACAAGAAGGAAGTGTTAAAGAGGATGGATCCTCATCCCCTAGAGTAGCTCCAAATGGAACTATTGCTTTTGACAACATAGATCATTTCAAGAAATTTCTCAGTGATAACATTGATGACCTTAATGTGGCAATTCGTATTGATAAAGGGCAAATTAGTGACACTCAGGCAGCTTTGGAACATATGTATGATGTGCGCATTAATCCCTTATCTTTCATTGATCAAGAAAGTGATAAGGTTGGACCATCCAATACGGATATGGTCTCTATGATTCAAAACATGTCAAAACAACAGGCTATCCAACCTCCTAAGGAACCTGTTATTCAACCTAAAATCATTCCCACACAAAAGAAACCTTCCTTCACTACTTTATTCCGCCAAACTATTGAGCAATATGCTTCAAGTAAACAAAAACCTAAAACGAAGCCAAATACAAATTTTCAACAATCTGAAATACATCATAATACAACTTCAAAATTCCTTCATAATACTTTTCCTACCAATAATTTGCACAATAGTAACATGGCATCTAATCTTCATGTTCTGCCATCATATGCCCATAAAACCCATGTCAATGCCCTACCGAACCAATATGGGGGGCAAACTAGTAATCTGGAAGCCATGGTGAAACAGTTAGCTTCGCGTATGGACCAGATAGATCCCTACCGTCCCTCGTATAATTATCGAGAGATATGTAGTCAACCTTTGGATCCCATAGTTGTAGCTCAACCATACCCTAAGCATTTTCCCATGCCTATCTTGCCTATATATAAAGGAACCGAAGATCCCATAGAGCATCTTCGCATGTTTAGGATAGCATGTCATGACATATCGCATGATGACTTGCTATTATTAAAAATGTTCCCGAAAAGTTTAGGTGGAATGGCATTAGAGTGGTACTATCAATTGCCCACTCATTCTTTGAGAAACTTCGAAGAAACAGCGGAATCATTTGTCCATCAATTTAGTGCCTACATCGAGAGGCATGTAACTATTAAAGATTTATACAATTTAAAACAAGACAAAGATGAATGTTTTGCCGATTTCTTAGCTAGATGGAGGCAATTGATAGGAAAACTGCACTTTGTGCTACCTTATAGGGAAATGTTGGACATTTTCATCAACAATTTACAAGAACAAATATCTTATGAGCTATCGACTGCTACCTTAACTACCTTCGATCAAGCTATAGATTTAGCTCGAAGAGTAGAAGATGCCCTCATTAGGAGAGGCCAACTTAGGAAGAAGGATGATGAGAAAACATCCAGAAATCAATATAAAAACAAACAAGTCGTCGGTGACGGAGTCACTGACAACAAAAATGTTGCTAATATCAATGCAACAAAGACAACAGAAAAATTTATATTGAAACCTCTTGACAAGCCTCCTCGAGAATTTACTAGATTAAACCAACCCTTATCAACTATTTTACCTCAATTACTCGAAAGAGGTTTGATCCAATTACCAACTATCCAGGAACCCGATCCAACTATACCCGGATACGGAGCTGACTTACACTTGTGATTTCCATAGAGGACCTGGACATTCTACCAATGCTTGTAAAAGGTTGAAACATAAAATACGAGATTTGATTGACAATAATGAAATGGAAGTGCAAGCCTTCCAACCTAAACAAAACCCTCCTAATAATACTCAAAAGACCGTTCCCCAAAATCAAAATCAAAATGCCAATCAAACTCTAGACATATTTCAACACCCTTTACCACGACATGGTAAAGAGGTAGCCAATCAAATCGAACATCATAATGTTCCCCCTCCTACCCGATATGTAGGAACCATTAGCGGACAATTACCTATTCGAGATCCTCAAATATTTGACACAACCTTATCCCTGGTTACGACCAGGCCCTTACATAATTTTCAAACTTCGAATTCTAGTGATATAGAATCAGATAGTGAAAGTGAACTAGACATTACTTCAAACCAATCGAATAGTTCTAAAAATGAATCAGATCCTATTCAACCCATCACAGATGCTATGGTTCCAGAAGAACCATTTCCTAGACGAGTTACTACTCGACCTTCTTCTAATATATTCCTTTCTAATGAACAAGCCATCAATGCTCAACCGAGACCAGTTCAACGTCTTCATTATAACATTGTAGGTACCATTGGAGTCGTCACCCGACAACAAGCTCAAAATTCCCAACAAGAACCAAACCAGAACGATGGATCGGCTCCATTCATTTTGAAAAACCCCAATAAAGGGAATCATGCTCCTATTGTTCAACCTAAACCCCCTTACAATATTAATGAGCAATTGTCCAATACTACGGCCAGAATTTCCCTTTTGGATTTATTAAGATCCTCTCCCACCCATAGGGATGAGTTGATGCTTACATTGAGCCAAATGATGGTACCTCAAAACATTCAACCTGAAGCTATGGCCAATACTATCATCACTCGAGAGATTGATTGTATTGACTTCCGGGATAAAGATATCCCACAACACAGTTTACATAAGGATAATCCCTTATACATTACTGCTCTAATTGGAGATGTAGTTGTCAAAAGAGTTTTGATTGATAATGGCTCATCTCTAAACATTTGCACTTTTGACTTCTACCAACGATTTGGCTTTAGAAGTGATGAAATGAAGAAAATTGATATGATTATCAAAGCTTTTAATGACGAAACACAAGAAACGTGTGGAGTTATTACCCTCCCATTGCAAGTTGGTCCTAGAACCCTAGAAACAACCGTGTTTATTGTACATTGCCCGACATCGTACAATATACTTTTGGGTCGCCCTTGGATCAACGCCATGCGAGCGGTCCCATCAACCTTACACCAATGTGTTAAATTTGAGTTTAAAAATCAGTTGGTCACTATCCATGGTGACCCTAGACCTTTTGATATGTGTGCTTTGGCAGAACCCGTTGGAGTGCAATTTTGCCCTGCTCTGTCATCCACACATCCTAGTTCTTATTTTTCATCTAAAACTGTGAAACACACACCCATAACTTCACCTATTTCCCCTCCATTAATTTCATCCTCCTATATAGACCAACAACCCTCTAAACAAATCATTTTAGAACCTCAAAAAGATCTTAAATCTACAACCAATCCTTCAAGTTCTATCCCTATAAATTCAAAACCTATAGACACATCTATCATTCCTCCCACATCTAAAGATATAGGTAATAAGCCTTCTACATCTTATGCCCTTTATGATGAACTTTTACCAGATTTATCCACAACCTTAATATCAGAAAAAACAAATGCTTTCATGCAAGATTCAATTCTTTTAAATAAATTGCCGCCATCTCCTCGTACTTTGGGCCTCCCACAACCTATGGGAAGTACTTACCAAGTCGGGAGTTGTGCCTTCATTTATAAAGGATATGATTGGGGAAGAATCCCTCGAAATATCAAAACTCATCATGAAGGATATGCTCGATGTTATTTTACCAATGATTATATTAAAGCTAAACCCATGATGCTTAAAATGGGATATAAAGGGAAAGGCTTGGGACCTTTCCAAAATGGCATGAAAGAACCTTTCGAGGTAGAACCGTGGCCTGCCCGTTGTGGTGTGGGCCTATTTCCTAGTAAGGGTCAACCCTTTCCTTTTGAAGATGATGATCAACTCATATGTTATCAAGATTATTTGGATAGGCATGTTGATTTGCCTCTTAAAAATCAGTCGTTTTCATGCAACATGCTATCCATAGCTTACCCTGAAATGATTGCTGACCTCGATGAAGAGTTGGAAGGAGATATCTTCCATGATGTCTCTGTTGAAGAGATGTTACACAATGGATTTTATTTTGATGGTTCTATACCAACTATAGCCCAACTTGAGGCCACTAATCCTCAAGATGAATTATCTAAATTAACCTTACAAGAATTACAAGAATTGGGCGTTTCACCCGCCCCACCTAATTTTGAAAGAGATCTACACATGGAGGTAGAAAACGTCATTAAAATTAATATTGGAACTGAGGACAATCCTCACATAATCAATATTGGATCAGAATTAAGTCAAGAAAAACAAGAACAATACATTGCATTTCTTAAAGAGTATGAAGATGTCTTCGCTTGGACATATGAAGATATGCCAGGTCTAGACCCTTACGTAGTCATGCATCATCTAGTGGTCCATCCGGATGCTAAACTTGTTAAACAAAAACTTAGAAAAATGCATCCCAAAGTGGCTCTGCTAGTCAAAGGGGAGTTAGAAAAACTCCTGAATGTTATCTTTATACAAGCTATTGATTATGCGGAATGGATCTCAAATGTAGTTCCAGTCACCAAGAAAGAAGCTACCAAAGTTAGGGTTTGCACAGATTTTAGAGATATTAACGTTGCATGCCCTAAAGATGACTTTCCTCTTCCAAACATGGATCAAATCATTGACTTTACTATCGGGAGTGGGATGATGTCCTTAATGGATGGATTCTCCGGTTATAATCAGATCAGGATAGCTCCTGAAGATCAGGCTAAAACAGCCTTTATTACCCCCTAGGGTACCTTTTGCTGGAAAGTGATGCCATTTGGCTTAAAGAACGCAGGTGCAACTTATCAACGAGCTATGACCTATATTTTTCATGATATGATGCATGATATCCTACATGATTATGTAGATGATATTATAGCTCGCTCTATTATTGAAGATAATCATTTAGATGATTTGAGAAAAGTTTTTAATCGATTACGAGAATATCTTATTCGATTAAATCCAACAAAATGTATATTCGGAGTTAAGTCCGGTAAACTATTAGGGGTTTTAGTTTCTTTACGTGGTATTGAAATCGACCCTCTCAAGATTGCGGCCATCACTGATATGCCCGCACCTACTAATATATCTGAATTACGAAGTTTACAAGGTAAACTTCAAGCTATCCGTCGCTTCATTGATAAGCTGGCGGACAAAACTGGTCCCTTTCTTAAACTCCTTAAGAAGGATGTCCCTTTTAATTGGGACACCGAATGTAGAGAAGCTTTTGAACTTCTCAAACAATACCTCCTTAATCCACCTGTGCTTTCACCACCTAAACCTGATCGCCCATTTCTCCTATATATTTCAGCTTCAGATTCTGCCTTAGGAGCTATGTTAGCTCAACTTGATGATGAAAAGCGAGAACGTGCTAATTATTACATTAGCCGAACCTTCATCAATTATGAAACCCGCTACACAGCATTAGAAAAACTATGTCTAGCCGTCGTGTTTGCTACGCAAAAATTACGACACTATATGCTTAGTCAAAAAACTTATGTCATTGCTAAATACGATCCCTTGAGGTATCTCATGAGTCGACCTTATTTATCGGGTCGCACAGCCAAGTGGGTTCTTGCTCTAAGCGAGTTTGATCTCACATTCATAGGACAGAAGTCTGTTAAGGGTCAAATCATAGCGAGATCAATTAGGCTGCTGCACCCTTAGAGTCTACCCATCCCCTCATCATCGAATTTCTTGATGAATGCCTTCAATTAGAGGCCGACCATACTGAACAATGGTCCTTATACTTTGACGGAGCCCGATGCATGAGTGGGGCTGGTGCGGGTATTATTTTAATATCCCCACAAAAACATCTTATTCCTCTGTCCTTCAAATTGACATTTGCTTGCACCAACAATACTGCTGAGTATGAAGCTCTAATCCTTGGATTACGAGCTGCCCTAGCGCTAAAAATTAAACATCTTTTAGTTTTTGGTGATTCCCAACTGGTTATAAACCAAATTAATGAAGTTTATCAAACCGAGAGATGATAAACTGTGCCCATATAAGGCCTATGTTTTACAATTAATGTCTTTATTTGATCAAGTTACCTTGGAAGCTATTCCTCGAACTAGCAACCGTGCGGTGATGCTATGGCCGCAGTTGCATCTCTCCTACCCTTGGAGTTAGATGACGAATATGCCACTATCATTATTCGTCGACTCCAGGAACCCGCTTCAAATAAGTCATGCTTAGAGCCTTTGGATGTGTTTCTAATCAATGAAACTACTCCTGAACCTTGGTATACGGACATATTTGATTTTCTCCAAAATGGGACTTTCCCTGCCAATTCTAATAGAAACCAGCGTCGGTTATTACGTCGACGAGCAAGTCGCTTTGTAATAATTGGCAATACTTTATATAGGAGATCTTTTGAAGGTATCCTATTAAGATGTTTAAACTTAGAAGAGTCTAAATCAGCCTTGAGTGAAGCCCACGATGGATCTTGTGGAGGACACTTTAGTGGTAGTGTCATTGCTAAAAAGCTCCTTCGGATAGGATACTTTTGGCCTACCATGGAAACGGATGCACATGAGTATGTGCGCCATTGCGACAAGTGCCAGAAACATGCTGACCTTGTCCATGCGCCTGCCCAAGAGGCTGCGAGGCTATTTCATCTCCTTGGCCCTTTTCTAAATGGGGTTTAGACATTATTGGCAAAATCAATCCGGTGTCATCTGATGGACACAAGTTCATCATAACCGCCATTGAGTATTTCACGAAGTGGGTCGAAGCTATGCCTTTAGCTTCCTGCACTG
This sequence comes from Wollemia nobilis, assembly GCA_028583015.1. NCBI lineage: Eukaryota > Viridiplantae > Streptophyta > Pinopsida > Araucariales > Araucariaceae > Wollemia > Wollemia nobilis. The sequence continues at coordinate 4,903,403 of JAQPPZ010016361.1, forward strand.
GCACACAAGTCTCTAAATTTATTTTTAATCAAATCATTTGTAGGTTCGGAATTCCTGCAAATCTCATCTCTGACAATGGAACTTGTTTCAAAAATAAAGATGTTAAAAAATTATGCCAAAAATATAAGATTCAACATCGTTGGTCCACTCCCTATTATCCTCAGGGGTAATGGTCAAGCGGAAGCATCTAACAAAACCTTAATCAAAATTCTCAAAATATTGGTCAATAAAGCGGCCGTGGTGGCACATTCAATTATACCCGGCCTTGTGGGCCTATCGAACTAGTGTTCGAACCCCCACGGGAACTTCACCATTTGTTTTGGTTTATGGTGTTGAAGCAGTTTTTCCATTTGAATTGGAAGTTCCTTCTTTGGCTCTGCTACTTCAAGATACCGAAGTAGGAGATGAATATCGAGTGTGCGAGACTCGGTCAGTTGGAACTCCTAGATGAAAAATGCATCAATGCTTTGGAGCATCTCCGTGCTTACCAAAACAAGCTTAAAAGATCATATGCTAAGAAAGTTCGTCATCGATCCTTTGAGATCGGCGACCTTGTTTTAAAAGAAAATCAAAAAAATACAAATGCAACTAAGGACCTTAAAGGTAAATTTGAGCCCAACTGGCTTGGACCATACATTATTACTGCTAAATTTGAATCAGGAGCATATAAATTATCTACCTTAGATGGTAAAGAACTTAAAGAACCCATGAATATTTTGCATCTTAAACGTTACTATGCATAAATTTGGTCATTTCATCCATGTATATATTTGTTTAAAATATTTCAAAATTACTATCTTGTATTTCTTTCAAATTTATAAAAATCCAAAAACATCAAAAACATTCATAATCATCAAAAATCTTCAAAACTATTTGTTGCATTTATTTATGGCACTTGTTAAATTTTTTGCTCAAAAACAAAAATAAAACCAAAAATCAAAATAATGATAAAAATATAAAAACAACAATATGCTTGACTCTTTCGAAACCAAAACAATATAAAGAAGAAAGAGGGAGTCAACATTCTCAAAACTTCTCAAAAGTGTTTATATATATTTTCTTACAAATGTTGCAGTTATATGTTTCAAATTATTTTTGATAAATTAGCATTTATTTGGAATCCCTCACTTGCACACTCACAAAAATAAATATCTTGATTTTATATGGCATGATTACTAATCTCTCTTATATCAAAGTCCACAAAATTCAATTAAATAAAGTTTGAGCATAGAGAATTGATCTTGTTATTTACTTAAACCAAGCACATCTTTTCACAATAAAATGATTATATTTGTAATTTCCATGTTTTGCTACATAGTAGAAGTGATTTCTTGAGCGAAAAGTTTCCCCTGCTATCCTATCATGCACATGGTCTAGAATCTTTGAGAATTGGCAAAAGGACAAGCTCACCCCTACCCAGAATAAAAATCCCTTGCTCTACAACTAATCCGAGCAAGTATCCCTAGCAAAGAAAAAGAAAAGAAAAGTTCAAGAAAAAAAGAGAAGAAAAATGTTATTTTATATCATTACAACAATATTTCAAGCACTATCTCAAAAATCAAGCAAAAAATACAAAAAGAAAAAGAAGCAAAGTTCAAAAGAAAAGCAAAAAAGAAAAGCAAGAAAGCAATAAAATCCCTTTCCCTACCCTTTGAAAAGAAAAGAAGGGTTGATGAGCTTGAATCCTGGAATTCTCAATTATTCAAAAACTGTGAGGTAAGCCCCATAACAGGTGGTTTGTGCCCAACCTGCTTGGCCTTGGGTAACTCCTAGCGTGGTGATATGTCTGTCACATTAGCGACCTTCTTTTGTACAGACCTATGTATGCTTATGGATTAGCTAGCTCTTGATAATCCGACCTACATAGTAGTCTAGTATGGTTATATGCATCTACATCATGGTTAATGAACACTTATTTGGTTTCTTCAAATCACTTGTATCATATTATCTTGCTCAAAACTGGTAAATGCACAAAGCAATTGCACACACATTTGTATTTGAGAGATTTTGTGTATCATTATGATAAATCAAGATCGGAAATGAATTCACATATGCACATGGGATTCCTTATAAATCTAACTTTTGTCTTCAAAATACTTTGAAATATTATTTTTGCAACTTGTTTGGAATAAATCAAGTACGATTGTTTACCATAAAGACAACTATATAATAGAAAAATCAAAAATTTCTTTCAAAATATACACTCAAAACATATATATCTGGTTGACTTTCGTGACGATGGTATAGTTCCAAAACCAAAATTGGAATTTTATGCCTAGCGCAAGTCCTCATTTTCATATTTTCTGTTTATCAAAAATCAACCATGCAATAAAACTATCTTTTTTTGGATTTTCGCGATGATGGTATAAGTCTATACCTACATATTCTATGCCTAGCGCAAACCATCGTAACAAATTTTTATTCCCCATTTATTTAAAAATCATGAAAACCATATGACTTAAATCATTATTTTACACAAATTATGCTTTTAAAAAGCAAACACATTTTCATTATTTCATGTCATTATGTCAACCTTCAATTTTGCAAAGATGGTATAATTCCTAAAGAATTATCCAAAATTTTATCACACTTAGGAATTTATGCCTAGCAAAAATCATTTTAACATTATTTCATGCATACTATTTTCATGAAAATCTGAAAACAAACCATCATCATCATCATCATTTGCACTATTGCACCAAAGTCTTAAGACAGTCTCTTAAGCACTCTTTTACTTTTAACAATATTTCTATACTGGGATTAGCTTGACGACCGAGTGAGCAGCGACTCCATGAAATGGTCTATACTAGCGACAATGTCCTTTGAAATTATTGTTAGAAGTCTCTTTTTATTTTTTATCACATCACATTACAAACAATCAATTTGTTACATCAGATTATTTCATTTAAAATATTATAGCATGACATCAAAGTTATAAATTTTCAAAACGACATAATTTCATGAATCCTCAATCCAATTATCAAATTAATCAATCAAACATAAAAGCATCATAAGCATACACATAATACAAGTCATATGATCAATAACATATCATATATATGTCAACAGTATATATACATCATCAAAACTGGATTGGTATGCCACAATCTGTACCTCGGCATACTCAATCCTCTATCAACAAAAAAATAATAATACAATGTCAGTCTGTACAAAGCTGTGCAGCCCTCTAGCCTCGAGAGCCCCTCGAGCTCTCTGCCTCATCTCCTCCCCCACCCTGAGGTGGACGAGGTGGCCCCATCGTAGTCTGAGTAGTCCTAGTCCTCGATCGGGACGTGGTCCTCGATGACCCGATCCTGATCGGATCTGCAATGTTGGCTGGCAGGGGTAGTCTATCCGCCTCTGGCACCAGCTGATAATACAATGTCTGATAGAAAGTGAGTTGGGCGATAGCCCGTGTCAGCTCTCTAGAGCTCGCCCCTCTGCCCCGTGCCCTGAGGCGTGCAATCTCGTCTCGCAGTTGTGCCACCTCAGCTCGGTGGCGTGCAGCCTCATCCTGTAGAGTCTGCACCTGTGCCTGGAGATGATCTCTCTCCGCCCGGAGAGTAGCCATCTCGCTACTCTCTCCTATGTCAATGCCCTTGCCCTTATCGGGTGATGGTGGCCTCTCCCTCTATGGAGATGGGGGTCTCGCCTCCCTCCTCTCCCTCTGTCGTGGCCTCTCCTGTGCCTGTGGCCTCCTCGGCTCTCTCCCGTCGTGACCCTGGGCCGCCTCCATCGCTGCCTGGTGCTGCCTCCCTATCCGATGCACAATCGCGTGTATCGGACCCTACGCCCTCGTCATCCGAGGAGGGCGGATGCCTACGTACCAGGCATCATAGCCATCGGCTACCCCTACGTCGTCCCCATCCACTGGCTGGATGGGGGCATCGTCTGCGTCCTGGCTCCAGAACCGTTGCATGTCTGGAGCCCCGCTAACTGTGGTGTTATCCCGGATAGTCCGAGAAAACTCATAATCCCTGAGAGATGGGATCCCCTGCTGTAGACCGAACTGACGCAAAACTCGGTCATAGCGGTGGAGCTCCACCTCTCCCCTCTCCATCCGTAGCCAGCAAACTCGCCTGACGTGAGCCAACTCCTGTCCATCCTCGGCCCACCCTGGATGCTCCCTCCATGGCCTCCAGGTGATCTGGTCTGGGACTAAGTCATCCAATAGTCTCCGGGACATAGGGAGGTCGATCCGCCGCTGTGACCCTCTTCGGAGCCACCAGTAGAAGACTCGGGGCCTCTCCCCGTCTACCCCTATCAGAGGAAGCCCTATCGGCCTCCGCACTGCAATGTGCTCCCAGCACCAAACCTGTAGGAGCGATGTCATCACCAGACATCGGCCGCCCTTGTACATGACCCCATACAGGATCCTGTACAATCGGCATAATACATAGCTGCCCCAAGAGAACCTGTAGCCATGGTCCCGCATATCGTAGATCACATCTGCCAGCATCCACGACACCCTGCACCCGCTCTGGTGGCACAGCAAAAGTCCACCAACCACTCCAGCTAGCACTCGTGTGAGTCTAGATGCCCCAGGCATCTGGCGTAGTGCCTCGATATTAACTACGCCCTTCTCCAGGGTGAAGCTCGGGTCACCACACGGTCGTCCCATAGCGTGGCCCTGATTGGCCGTAGGAGTGATCAATCGTCCTTGTATGGGGATTCTCAGAATCCTCCATACATCCTCTAGAGTGGGAGTCATCTCCCCTATCGATAGCCAAAAACATGAGGAACCCGGATACCATCTCTCTGCTAGGGCTGTTAGTAGCCCCATATCTGTGGACACCTGTGGCATCTCTGCCACATGCTGCAAGCCGGCCTATGCCAGCTGATCTCGCTCTGCCTGTGTGAGAGCGGCCAAGTCATCCCTCAAACCTCCATACTTCCATTCCCTGCTCTTTAGCAAACCTCTCTGCAAACATAAACAACAAAACAACAAACAATCATTAATAAACAATTCAAGTAATTAATAATGCAAGTTAAAATTCAATTTTATGCAATTGATGATATCGCCCACTATTGGACGATATCGTCCCAAATTTGAGCAGAATCGTCTCCGATTTTGCAAGCCGAAATCGTCTCTAATTTGATGAAATCGTCCCCCTTTCGTCGATTTCGCCCTTGGGCGAAATTGATGAAATTGAGACGATTTCGTCGAAATCGGGACGATTTCGTCCCGACGACGTCGACGGCCCAAAAATGGCCGTGATGCTCAAAATTCATCTAAAAATTACCTACAAAGCATGTAAAATTAAATTAAAGCATTCTAGTTAAGTCTAGACTCTTACCCGTAGACCGCGTCGGACCTCTGTCGATCTGTGCGTCGTCTCCACCATTTTTGCTTTAGAGCTCTAAAAAACCAGAAAATGAACAGTAAAAATGAATTAGGGTTTTACCCTATTTTTCTTAATTTTATTCAAAAATAATTTTTTTGCTTTTTCGCGTTTTTACCTCAAACGTTCGATTTGGGTAAAAACATGGAGGGGGCACCATAGTAAGTTGTCGTACGATTCGACCAAGAATCGTCGCCTAAAAAATGGGAATAATTTTTGCTTTCTCGTAGATCGAGAAGAACTCATCTTTAACGCATTTTCTTCGAAAAATTCGCTAAAGAGGGGGCAAAATGTAGCACCCTAAAATTGGTGTAGTAAAATTGTCATAATTACATTCACCTTAGTAAATAATTTAAAATTCAAATTTAACCTCCCAAACCGCCCGTTAACCGTCGGGTAATCCGTTTCCCCCTTTTTCGTGCCATTTTTAGAGGTTGTTTTGACCGTTTGACGATATCGTCGCCGATCAGACGATATCGCCCCAGATCTGACGATTTCGTCTAGGCTAGGACGTCCAGACGATCTTGTCGCAAAACTGATTTTGCAAAATTAGCTTCTATTCCAACGGGCCTCTAATCCGGGCAGAAGCGTGTCTGCACCGTTAGAGACCCTCCCCCATTGGAGATCTCCCAAATAGGGATGATCTCCAACCTCCTAACTACTCCCCTAAGCCTATTTAGTCCCTAGGACCTTCCCTTCCCAACCCCTGGCTGAAATTCTCTGTAACTTAGCTTCATGCACGTTAAATCATCCTAAGTTTTCATTTGCAGTAGTCCTATATCAATTTTGTTGCAGGTATCATCTTGTTTTTCAGTCGGAGCAAGCATACATCGTCGTCGATGAACCTGTTCAGATCGGAGGCGATCCTGTCGAATCAGAGATGATTTCATACTGATGCGAGACGATCTCGACTGCAGTCCACATTGAGGCAATCAGTGCCATAAGTTTGCATTTCTTCACCTTTTCTCTATTGTTTTATTCTGCAAATTAGCTAGTTTATTTGATATTTTATGTTATATTGCATTTTGGAGTTCACCCATCTAGATCAAAGGCATAATTAATCCATAATTGTGATTTAATTAGCATCATTCATACATGTTTCGTTCTTTAAGTTTCAGTTCAGTATTGTCATTGTTATTTTGCACAGTTTCCCTCAACTAGAACAGTAGTATTCTCTGTATTTTGCATCTGTTCTTCTGTTTGCAGGTCTTTGACGAATTCGTCAGATCTCAGACGATCTTGTCTGATTTCAGACGATTCTGTCGAATTCCAGACGATCCTGACTGCTTCAAACATCAGAATCTCCATCAGACATCCGGATCAGGTATTCTTCTTATTCTTCCTTAATTACTTTATTTTTCTGTCTTAAATTTGTTCTCTGTATTCATTAAATCTGCATTTTCATATAGATTAATTTAGACTCATTTGGCCAAACCTAGGATATGAATGCTTAAAGTTAAAAATGAACACATAAAAACACATTCCAAACCTAGGCGTGGAAAGCGCCATTAAATGTTTCCTGGTGAACCCACCATCCGTCGAAAAATCATCAAAATACACCTCCCTTGAGAGGCGGGACCTTCGCAAAGTCCTCTCAGTCCGAGGTACCGCGACATCCTTTTCCCATCCCCCTTTCGGGCACGGATCCTATAGCCTGAAGGTAAGGATGCGAAAAATTTGGAGCGATACATTTTGGTGAACCCGACGTGAATGCATCATAACCTTTTGAAAACAAAAACAAAGAAAAAAAAAAATAGAACAACTAAAACATAGATGCATTTTAAAACATTTAAAGTTTAAAATCATGTTTAGATGGTAGCTCCTAAGAAAAGATTAGCAGTTACTATAAATGTAGAAAACCAATTGGCAGCCGTAGAAATCAATTCTATGCTTAATGTGCTTGAAACAAGTAGAAATCAATTCCTGTGGAACGAACTTGATAGAAGACTTAGTCTCATCTCATCTAGGTCCACACAACTTAAGCAAATCAAGAGGCTAGTCCTAGATAGAATCCTGGATCCTCATCAACTAGTTTTTTATCATGAACTTGAGAGAGCACTGCCATAGATGGTTAGCTTATAGGAGAGCTCTAGTATCTTCGAAATTGTTCACCTTCGAGGAATACCTCGAGAACGCAGCCATTGTGCACCAGTTCCTAGGTTGTGTAGAAGACCAAGAGGTTGTTCTTACAGATAGGGAAATATGGAATAGAGTTCCGCGAGCTGTGTTATATCGAGAGTATTGCCATGAGCTTTACTTTTATCAACCAACATCTGAGACCGATAATATCACTATAGCTCTTTTCATCAAATTTTTAAAAGAAAACTTTCAATTTGAAGAAGAACACTTCATGACTCCTGAACAACTCGAGCCTATTAATGATATTTATAAATTATTTATAGAAAACTAGATTATTACTTTCAGTCTTATTTCTTGCATTTATTGTGTTGATTGTCTTTACAATATTATTTCAAAAACAAAGAAAAACTAAAAAACTAAAAAACTAAAAAACATAGCAAAAACTTAAACATTTCATTTCAAATATTGTAGTAGGTATATAGTAAATATATACCTCTTAATTTGTTGCATATATATATATATATATATATATATATATATATATATATATATATATATATATTTGCTGAAATCAAAATTTAGCACCATGCCTAAACTTAGGAATGGTAAAGAAACTTTAGGAGAAGAAGAAGATTGGTTACAAGATACAACTAGAGACCCAAATGTCCTTCCTGGAGATCCAACTTCGGAAGGAAAAACTCTAGTTCAACCAGAAGATGACCTAGGTGAAGATAAGGAACAAGAAGGAAGTGTTAAAGAGGATGGATCCTCATCCCCTAGAGTAGCTCCAAATGGAACTATTGCTTTTGACAACATAGATCATTTCAAGAAATTTCTCAATGATAACATTGATGACCTTAATGTGGCAATTCGTATTGATAAAGGGCAAATTAGTGACACTCAGGCAGCCTTGGAACATATGTATGATGTGCGCATTAATCCCTTATCTTTCATTGATCAAGAAAGTGATAAGGCTGGACCATCCAATACGGATATGGTCACTATGATTCAAAACATGTCAAAACAACAGGCTATCCAACCTCCTAAGGAACCTGTTATTCAACCTAAAATCATTCCCACACAAAAGAAACCTTCCTTCACTACTTTATTCCGCCAAACTATTGAGCAATATGCTTCAAGTAAACAAAAACCTAAAACGAAGCCAAATACAAATTTTCAACAATCCGAAATACATCATAATACAACTTCAAAATTCCTTCATAATACTTTTCCTACCAATAATTTACACAATAGTAACATGGCATCTAATCTTCATGTTCCTCCATCATATGCCCATAAAACCCATGTCAATGCCCTACCAAACCAATATGGGGGGCAAACTAGTAATCTGGAAGCCATGGTGAAACAGTTAGCTTCACGTATGGACCAGATAGATCCCTACCATCCCTCGTATAATTATCGAGAGATATGTAGTCAACCTTTGGATCCCATAGTTGTAGCTCAACCATACCCTAAGCATTTTCCCATGCCTATCTTGCCTATATATAAAGGAACCGAAGATCCCATAGAGCATCTTCGCATGTTTAGGATAGCATGTCATGACATATCGCATGATGACTTGCTATTATTAAAAATGTTCCCGAAAAGTTTAGGTGGAATGGCATTAGAGTGGTACTATCAATTGCCCACTCATTCTTTGAGAAACTTCGAAGAAACAGTGGAATCATTTGTCCATCAATTTAGTGCCTACATCGAGAGGCATGTAACTATTAAAGATTTATACAATTTAAAACAAGACAAAGATGAATGTTTTGCCGATTTCTTAGCTAGATGGAGGCAATTGACAGGAAAACTGCACTTTGTGCTACCTTATAGGGAAATGTTGGACATTTTCATCAACAATTTACAAGAACAAATATCTTATGAGCTATCAACTGCTACCTTAACTACCTTCGATCAAGCTATAGATTTAGCTCGAAGAGTAGAAGATGCCCTCATTAGGAGAGGCCAACTTAGGAAGAAGGATGATGAGAAAACATCCAAAAATCAATATAAAAACAAACAAGTTGTCGGTGACGGAGTCACTGACAACAGAAATGTTGCTAATATCAATGCAACGAAGACAACAGAAAAATTTATATTGAAACCTCCTGACAAGCCTCCTCGAGAATTTACTAGATTAAACCAACCCTTATCAACTATTTTACCTCAATTACTCGAAAGAGGTTTGATCCAATTACCAGCTATCCAGGAACCTGATCCAACTATACCCGGATACAGAGCTGACTTACATTGTGATTTCCATAGAGGACCTGGACATTCTACCAACGCTTGTAAAAGGTTGAAACATAAAATACAAGATTTGATTGACAATAATGAAATGGAAGTGCAAGCCTTCCAACCTAAACAAAACCCTCCTAATAATACTCAAAAGACCGTTCCCCAAAATCAAAATCAAAATGCCAATCAAACTCTAGACATATTTCAACACCCTTTACCAAGACATGGTAAAGAGGTAGCCAATCAAATCGAACATCATAATGTTCCCCCTCCTACCCGATATGTAGGAACCATTAGCGGACAATTACCTATTCAGGATCCTCAAATATTTGACACAACCTTATCCCTGGTTACGACCAGGCCCTTACATAATTTTCAAACTTTTGATTCTAGTGATATAGAATCAGATAGTGAAAGTGAACTAGACATTACTTCAAACCAATCGAATAGTTCTGAAAATGAATCAGATCCTATTCAACCCATCACAGATGCTATGGTTCCAGAAGAACCATTTCCTAGAAGAGTTACTACTCGACCTTCTTCTAATATATTCCTTTCTAATGAACAAGCCATCAATGCTCAACCGAGACCAGTTCAACGTCTTCATTATAACATTGTAGGTACCATTGGAGTCGTCACCCGACAACAAGCTCAAAATTCCCAACAAGAACCAAACCAGAACGATGGATCGGCTCCATTCGTTTTGAAAAACCCCAATAAAGGGAATCATGCTCCTATTGTTCAACCTAAACCCCCTTACAATATTAATGAGCAATTGTCCAATACTACGGCCAGAATTTCCCTTTTGGATTTATTAAGATCCTCTCCCACCCATAGGGATGAGTTGATGCTTACATTGAGCCAAATGATGGTACCTCAAAACATTCAACTCGAAGCTATGGCCAATACTATCATCACTCGAGAGATTGATTGTATTGACTTTCGGGATAAAGATATCCCACAACACAGTTTACATAAGGATAATCCCTTATACATTACTGCTCTAATTGGAGATGTAGCTGTCAAAAGAGTTTTGATTGATAATGGCTCATCTCTAAACATTTGCACTTTTGACTTCTACCAACGATTTGGCTTTAGAAGTGATGAAATGAAGAAAACTGATATGATTATCAAAGCTTTTAATGACGAAACACAAGAAACGTGTGGAGTTATTACCCTCCCATTGCAAGTTGGTCCTAGAACCCTAGAAACAACCGTGTTTATTGTACATTGCCCAGCATCGTACAATATACTTTTGGGTCGCCCTTGGATCAATGCCATGCGAGCGGTCCCATCAACCTTACACCAATGTGTTAAATTTGAGTTTAAAAATCTATTGGTCACTATCCATGGTGACCCTAGACCTTTTGATATGTGTGCTTTGGCGAGAACCCGTTGGAGTGCAATTTTGCCCTGCTCTGTCATCCACACATCCTAGTTCTTATTTTTCATCTAAAACTATGAAACACACACCCATAACTTCACCTATTTCCCCTCCATTAATTTCATCCTCCTATATAGACCAACAACCCTCTAAACAAATCATTTTAGAACCTCAAAAAGATCTTAAATCTACAACCAATCCTTCAAGTTCTATCCCTATAAATTCAAAACCTATAGACACATCTATCATTCCTCCCACATCTAAAGATATAGGTAATAAGCCTTCTACATCTTATGCCCTTTATGATGAACTTTTACAGATTTATCCACAACCTTAATATCAGAAAAAACAAATGCTTTCATGCAAGATTCAATTCTTTTAAATAAATTGCCGCCATCTCCTCGTACTTTGGGCCTCCCACAACCTATGGGAAGTACTTACCAAGTCGGGAGTTGTGCCTTCATTTATAAAGGATATGACTAGGGAAGAATCCCTCGAAATATCAAAACTCATCATGAAGGATATGCTCGGTGTTATTTTACCAATGATTATATTAAAGCTAAACCCATGATGCTTAAAATGGGATATAAAGGGAAAGGCTTGGGACCTTTCCAAAATGGCATGAAAGAACCTTTCGAGGTAGAACCGTGGCCTGCCCATTGTGGTGTGGGCCTATTTCCTAGTAAGGGTCAACCCTTTCCTTTTGAAGATGATGATCAACTCATATGTTATCAAGATTATTTGGATAGGCATGTTGATTTGCCTCTTAAAAATCAGTCGTTTTCATGCAACATGCTATCCATAGCTTACCCTGAAATGATTGCTGACCCCGATGAAGAGTTGGAAGGAGATATCTTCCATGATGTCTCTGTTGAAGAGATGTTACACAATGGATTTTATTTTGATGGTTCTATACCAACTATAGCCCAACTTGAGGCCACTAATCCTCAAGATGAATTATCTAAATTAACCTTACAAGAATTACAAGAATTGGGCGTTTCACCCGCCCCACCTAATTTTGAAAGAGATCTACACATGGAGGTAGAAAACGTCATTAAAATTAATATTGGAACCGAGGACAATCCTCACATAATCAATATTGGATCAGAATTAAGTCAAGAAAAACAAGAACAATACATTGCATTTCTTAAAGAGTATGAAGATGTCTTCGCTTGGACATATGAAGATATGCCAAGTCTAGACCCTTCCGTAGTCATGCATCATCTAGTGGTCCATCCGGATGCTAAACCTGTTAAACAAAAACTTAGAAAAATGCATCCCAAAGTGGCTCTGCTAGTCAAAGGGGAGTTAGAAAAACTCCTGAATGTTATCTTTATACAAGCTATTGATTATGCTGAATGGATCTCAAATGTAGTTCCAGTCACCAAGAAAGAAGCTACCAAAGTTAGGGTTTGCACAGATTTTAGAGATATTAACGTTGCATGCCCTAAAGATGACTTTCCTCTTCCAAACATGGATCAAATCATTGACTTTACTTTCGGGAGTGGGATGATGTCCTTAATGGATGGATTCTCCGGTTATAATCGGATCGGGATAGCTCCTGAAGATCGAGGCTAAAACAACCTTTATTACCCCCTGGGGTACCTTTTCTTGGAAAGTGATGCCATTTGGCTTAAAGAACGCAGGTGCAACTTATCAACGAGCTATGACCTATATTTTTCATGATATGATGCATGATATCCTACATGATTATGTAGATGATATTATAGCTCGCTCTATTATTGAAGATAATCATTTAGATGATTTGAGAAAAGTTTTTAATCGATTACGAGAATATCTTATTCGATTAAATCCAACAAAATGTATATTCGGAGTTAAGTCCGGTAAACTATTAGGGGTTTTAGTTTCTTTACGTGGTATTGAAATCGACCCTCTCAAGATTGCGGCCATCACTGATATGCCCGCACCTACTAATATATCTGAGTTACGAAGTTTACAAGGTAAACTTCAAGCTATCCGTCGCTTCATTGATAAGCTGGCGGACAAAACTGGTCCCTTTCTTAAACTCCTTAAGAAGGATGTCCCTTTTAATTGGGACACCGAATGTAGAGAAGCTTTTGAACTTCTCAAACAATACCTCCTTAATCCACCTGTGCTTTCACCACCTAAACATGATCGCCCATTTCTCCTATATATTTCAGCTTCAGATTCCGCCTTAGGAGCTATGTTAGCTCAACTTGATGATGAAAAGAGAGAACGTGCTAATTACTACATTAGCCGAACCTTCATCAGTTATGAAACCCGCTACACGACATTAGAAAAACTATGTCTAGCCGTCGTGTTTGCTACGCAAAAATTACGACACTATATGCTTAGTCAAAAAACTTATGTCATTGCTAAATACGATCCCTTGAGGTATCTCATGAGTCGACCTTATTTATCGGGTCGCACAGCCAAGTGGGTTCTTGCTCTAAGCGAGTTTGATCTCACATTCATAGGACAAAAGTCTGTTAAGGGTCAAATCATAGCAGATCAATTAGCTGTTGCACCCTTAGAGTCTACCCATCCCCTCATCATCGAGTTTCCTGATGAATGCCTTCAATTAGAGGCAGACCATCTTGAACAATGGTCCTTATACTTTGATGGAGCCCGATGCATGAGTGGGGCTGGTGCGGGTATTATTTTAATATCCCCACAAAAACATCTTATTCCTCTGTCCTTCAAATTGACATTTGCTTGCACCAACAATACTGCTGAGTATGAAGCTCTAATCCTTGGATTACGAGCTGCCCTAGCGCTAAAAATTAAACATCTTTTAGTTTTTGGTGATTCCCAACTGGTTATAAACCAAATTAATGAAGTTTATCAAACCAGAGATGATAAACTGTGCCCATATAAGGCCTATGTTTTACAATTAATGTCTTTATTTGATCAAGTTACCTTGGAAGCTATTCCTCGAACTAGCAACCGTGCAGCTGATGCTATGGCCGCAGTTGCATCTCTCCTGCCCTTGGAGTTAGATGACGAATATGCCACTATCATTATTCGTCGACTCCAGGAACCCGCTTCAAATAAGTCATGCTTAGAGCCTTTGGATGTGTTTCTAATCAATGAAACTACTCCTGAACCTTGGTATACGGACATATTTGATTTTCTCCAAAATGGGACTTTCCCTGCCAATTCTAATAGAAACCAGCGTCGGTTATTACGTCGACGAGCAAGTCGATTTGTAATAATTGGCAATACTTTATATAGGAGATCTTTTGAAGGTATCCTATTAAGATGTTTAAACTTAGAAGAGTCTAAATCAGCCTTGAGTGAAGCCCACGATGGATCTTGTGGAGGACACTTTAGTGGTAGTGTCATTGCTAAAAAGCTCCTTCGGATAGGATACTTTTGGCCTACCATGGAAACGGATGCACATGAGTATGTGCGCCATTGCGACAAGTGCCAGAAACATGCTGACCTTGTCCATGCGCCTGCCCAAGAACTGCAGGCTATTTCATCTCCTTGGCCCTTTTCTAAATGGGGTTTAGATATTATTGGCAAAATCAATCCTGTGTCATCTGATGGACACAAGTTCATCATAACCGCCACTGAGTATTTCACGAAGTGGGTCGAAGCTATGCCTTTAGCTTCCTGCATTGGCACACAAGTCTCTAAATTTATTTTTAATCAAATCATTTGTAGGTTCGGAATTCTTGCAAATCTCATCTCTGACAATGGAACTTGTTTCAAAAATAAAGATGTTAAAAAATTATGCCAAAAATATAAGATTCAACATCGTTGGTCCACTCCCTATTATCCTCAGGGTAATGGTCAAGCAGAAGCATCTAACAAAACCTTAATCAAAATTCTCAAAATATTGGTCAATAAAACTGGCCGTGATGGCACATTCAATTATACCCGACCTTGTGGGCCTATCGAACTAGTGTTCGAACCCCCACGGGAACTTCACCATTTGTTTTGGTTTATGGTGCTTGAAGCAGTTTTTCCATTTGAATTGGAAGTTCCTTCTTTGGCTCTGCTACTTCAAGATACCGAAGTAGGAGATGAATATCGAACTGGCAGACTCGATCAAGCTGGAACTCCTAGATGAAAAATGCATCAATGCTTTGGAGCATCTCCGTGCTTACCAAAACAAGCTTAAAAGATCATATGCTAAGAAAGTTCGTCATCGATCCTTTGAGATCGGCGACCTTGTTTTAAAAGAAAATCAAAAAAATACAAATGCAACTAAGGACCTTAAAGGTAAATTTGAGCCCAAGCGGCTTGGACCATACATTATTACTGCTAAATTTGAATCGGGAGCATACAAATTATCTACCTTAGATGGTAAAGAACTTAAAGAACCCATGAATATTTTGCATCTTAAACGTTACTATGCATAAATTTGGTCATTTCATCCTTGTATATATTTGTTTAAAATATTTCAAAATCACTATCTTGTATTTCTTTCAAATTTATAAAAATCCAAAAACATCAAAAACATTCATAATCATCAAAAATCTTCAAAACTATTTGTTGCATTTATTTATGGCACTTGTTAAATTTTTTGTTCAAAAACAAAAATAAAACCAAAAATCAAAATAATGATAAAAATATAAAAACAACAATATGCTTGACTCTTTCGAAACCAAAACAATATAAAGAAGAAAGAGGGAGTCAACATTCTCAAAACTTCTCAAAAGTGTTTATATATATTTTCTTACAAATGTTGCAGTTATATGTTTCAAATTATTTTTGATAAATTAGCATTTATTTGGAATCCCTCACTTGCACACTCACAAAAATAAATATCTTGATTTTATCTGGCATGATTACTAATCTCTCTTATATCAAAGTCCACAAAATTCAATTAAATAAAGTTTGAGCATAGAGAATTGATCTTGTTATTTACTTAAACCAAGCACATCTTTTCACAATAAAATGATTATATTTGTAATTTCCATGTTTTGCTACATAGTAGAAGTGATTTCTTGAGCGAAAAGTTTCCCCTGCTATCCTATCATGCACATGGTCTAGAATCTTTGAGAATTGGCAAAAGGACAAGCTCACCCCTACCCGGAATAAAAATCCCTTGCTCTACAACTAATCCGAGCAAGTATCCCTAGCAAAGAAAAAGAAAAGAAAAGTTCAAGAAAAAAAGAGAAAAGAAAAATGTTATTTTATATCATTACAGCAATATTTCAAGCACTATCTCAAAAATCAAGCAAAAAATACAAAAAGAAAAAGAAGCAAAGTTCAAAAGAAAAGCAAAAGAAAGCAGAAAGCAAGAAAGCAATAAAATCCCTTTCCCTACCCTTTGAAAAGAAAAGAAGGGTTGATGAGCTTGAATCCCTGGAATTCTCAATTATTCGAAAACTGTGAGGTAAGCCCCATAACAGGTGGTTTGTGCCCAACCTGCTTGGCCTTGGGTAACTCCTAGCGTGGTGATATGTCTGTCACATTAGCGACCTTCTTTTGTACAGACCTATGTCTGCTTATGGATTAGCTAGCTCTTGATAATCCGACCTACATAGTAGTCTAGTATGGTTATATGCATCTACATCATGGTTAATGAACACTTATTTGGTTTCTTCAAATCACTTGTATCATATTATCTTGCTCAAAAACTGGTAAATGCACAAAGCAATTGCACACACATTTGTATTTGAGAGATTTTGTGTATCATTATGATAAATCAAGATCGGAAATGAATTCACATATGCACATGGGATTCCTTATAAATCTAACTTTTGTCTTCAAAATACTTTGAAATATTATTTTTGCAACTTGTTTGGAATAAATCAAGTACAGTTGTTTACCATAAAGACAACTATATAATAGAAAAATCAAAAATTTCTTTCAAAATATACAATCAAAACATATATATCTGGTTGACTTTCGCGACGATGGTATAGTTCCAAAACCAAAATTGGAATTTTATGCCTAGCGCAAGTCCTCATTTTCATATTTTCTGTTTATCAAAAATCAACCATGCAATAAAACTATCTTTTTTTGGATTTTCGCGATGATGGTATAAGTCTATACCTACATATTCTATGCCTAGCGCAAACCATTGTAACAAATTTTTATTCCCCATTTATTAAAAATCATGAAAACCATATGACTTAAATCATTATGTTACACAAATTATGCTTTTAAAAAGCAAACACATTTTCATTATTTCATGTCATTATGTCAACCTTCAATTTTGCAATGATGGTATAATTCCTAAAGAATTATCCAAAAATTTTATCACACTTAGGAATTTATGCCTAGCAAAAATCATTTTAACATTATTTCATGCATACTATTTTCATGAAAATCTGAAAACAAACCATCATCATCATCATCATTTGCACCATTGCACCAAAGTCTTAAGACAGTCTCTTAAGCACTCTTTTACTTTTAACAATATTTCTATCCTGGGATTAGCTTGACGACCGAGTGAGCAGCGACTCCATGAAATGGTCTATAATAGCGACAATGTCCTTTGAAATTATTGTTAGAAGTCTCTTTTTATTTTTATCACATTTCATCACAAACAATCAATTTGTTACATCAGATTATTTCATTTAAAATATTACAGCATGACATCAAAATTATAAATTTTCAAAACGACATAATTTCATGAATCCTCAATCCAATTATCAAATCAATCAATCAAACATAAAAGCATCATAAGCATACACATAACACAAGTCATATGATCAAAAACATATCATATATATGTCAACAAGTATATATACATCATCAAAACTGGATTGGTATGCCACAATCTGTACCTCGGCATACTCAATCCTCTATCAACAAAAAAATAATAATACAATGTCAGTCTGTACAAAGCTGTGCAGCCCTCTAGCCTCGAGAGCCCCTCGAGCTCTCCGCCTCATCTCCTCCCCCGCCCTGAGGTGGACGAGGTGGCCCCATCGCAGTCTGAGTAGTCCTAGTCCTCGATCGGGACGTGGTCCTCGACGACCCGATCCTGATCGGATCTGCGATGTTGGCTGGCAGGGGTAGTCTATCCGCCTCTGGCACCAGCTAATAGTACAATGTCCGATAGAAAGTGAGTTGGGCGATAGCCCATGTCAGCTCTCTAGTGCTCGCCCCTCCGCCCCGTGCCCTGAGGCGTGCAATCTCGTCCCGCAGCTGTGCCACCTCAGCTCGGTGGCGTGCAGCCTCATCCTGTAGAGTCTGCACCTGTGCCTGGAGACGATCTCTCTCCGCTCGGAGAGTAGCCATCTCGCTACTCTCTCCTGTGTCAATGCCCTTGCCCTTATCGGGCGATGGTGGCCTCTCCCTCTGTGGAGATGGGGGTCTCGCCTCCCTCCTCTCCCTCTGTCGTGGCCTCTCCTGTGCCTGTGGCCTCCTCGGCTCTCTCCCACCGTGACCCTGGGCTGCCTCCATCGCCGCCTAGCGTCGCCTCCCTATCCGACGCACAACCATGTGTATCGGACCCTGTGCCCTCGTCATCCGAGGAGGGCGGATGCCTACGTACCAGGCATCATAGCCATCGGCTACACCTGCATCGTCCCCATCCACTGGCTGGATGGGGGCATCGTCTGCGTCCTGGCTCCAAAACCGTTGCATGTCTGGAGCCCCGCTAACTGTGGTGTTATCCCGGACAGTTCAAGAAAACTCATAATCCCTCAGAGATGGGATCCCCTACTGCAGACCGAACTGACGCAAAACTCGGTCATAGCGGTGGAGCTCCACCTCTCCCCTCTCCATCCATAGCCAACAAACTCGCCTGATGCGAGCCAACTCCTGTCCATCCTCGGCCCACCCTGGATGCTCCCTCCATGGCCTCCAGGTGATCTGGTCCGGGACTAAGTCATCCAATAGTCTCCGGGACATAGGGAGGTCGATCCGCCATTGTGACCCTCTTCGGAGCCACCAGTAGAAGACTCGGGGCCTCTCCCCGTCTACCCCTATCAGAGGAAGCCCTATCGGCCTTCGCACTGCAATGTGCTCCCAGCACCAAACCTGTAGGAGCGATGTCATCACCAGACATCGGCCGCCCTTGTACACGACCCCATACAGGATCCTGTACAATCGGCATAGTACATAACTACCCCAAGAGAACCTGTACCCGTGGTCCCGCATGTCGTAGATCACATCTGCCGACATCCACGGCACCCTGCACCCGCTCTGGTGGCACAGCAAAAGTCCACCAACCACTCCAGCTAGCACCCATGTGAGTCTAGATGCCCCAGGCATCTGGCGCAGTGCCTCGATATTAACTCTGCCCTTCTCTAGGGTGAAGCTCGGGTCACCACACAGTCGTCCCATAGCGTGGCCCTGATTGGCCGTAGGAGTGATCAATCGTCCTTGTATGGGGATTCTTAGAATCCTCCATACATCCTCTAGAGTGGGAGTCATCTCCCCTGTCGGTAGCCAGAAACATGAGGAACCCGGATACCATCTCTCTGCTAGGGCTGTCAGTAGCCCCATATCTGTGGACACCTGTGGCATCTCTGCCACATGCTTGCAAGCCGGCCTGTGCCAGCTGATCTCGCTCCTGCTGTGTGAGAGCGGCCAAGTCATCCCTCAAACCTCCATACTTCCATTCCGTGCTCTTTAGAAAACCTCTCTGCAACATAAAAAAAAACAACAAACAATCATTAATAAACAATTCAAGTAATTAATAATGCAAGTTAAAATTCAATTTTATGCAATTGATGATATCGCCCACTATTGGACGATATCGTCCCAAATTTGAGCAGAATCGTCTCCGATTTCGCAAGCCGAAATCGTCTCTAATTTGACGAAATCGTCCCCCTTTCGTCGATTTCGCCCTTGGGCGAAATTGAGACGATTTCGTCGAAATCGGGACGATTTCGTCCCGACGACGTCGACGGCCCAAAAACGGCCGCGATGCTCAAAATTCATCTAAAAATTACCTAAAAAGCATGTAAACTCAAATTAAAGCATTCTAGTTAAGTCTAGACTCTTACCCGTAGACCGCATCGGACCTCTGTCGATCTGTGCGTCGTCTCCACCATTTTTGCTTCGAGCTCTAAAAAACCGAGAAAATGAACAGTAAAAATGAATTAGGGTTTTACCCTATTTTTCTTAATTTTATTCAAAAATAATTTTTTTGCTTTTCCGCGTTTTTACCTCAAACGTTCGATTTGGGTAAAAACACGGAGGGGGCACCATAGTAAGTCGTCGTACGATTCGACCAAGAATCGTCGCCTAAAAAATGGGAATAATTTTTGCTTTCTCGTAGATCGAGAAGAACTCATCTTTAACGCATTTTCTTCGGAAAATTCGCTAAAGAGGGGGCAAAATGTAGCACCCTAAAATTGGCGCGATAAAATTGTCATAATTACATTCACCTTAGTAAATAATTTAAAATTCAAATTTTAACCTCCCAAACCGCCCGTTAACCACGGGTAATCCGTTTCCCCCTTTTTCGTGCCATTTTTAGAGGTTGTTTTGACCGTTTGACGATATCGTCGCCGATCAGACGATATCGCCCCAGATCTGACGATTTCGTCTGGGCTAGGACGTCCAGACGATCTTGTCGCAAAACTGATTTTGCAAAATTAGCTTCTGTTCCAACGGGCCTCTAATCCGGGCAGAAGCGTGTCTGCATCGTTAGAGACCCTCCCCCATTGGAGATCTCCCAAATAGGGATGATCTCCAACCTCCTAACTACTCCCCTAAGCCTATTTAGTCCCTAGGACCTTCCCTTCCCAACCCCTGGCTGAAATTCTCTGTAACTTAGCTTCATGCACGTTAAATCATCCTAAGTTTTCATTTGCGTTAGTCCTATATCAATTTTGTTGCGGGTACCATCTTGTTTTTTAGCCGGAGCAAGCATACATCATCGTCGACGAACCTGTTCAGATCGGAGGCGATCCTGTCGAATCAGAGACGATTTCGTATCGATGCGAGACGATCTCGACTGCGATCCATATTGAGGCAATCAGTGCCATAAGTTTGCATTTCTTCACCTTTTCTCTGTTGTTTTATTCTGCAAATTAGCTAGTTTACTTGATATTTTATGTTATATTGCATTTTGGAGTTCACCCATCTAGATCAAAGGCATAATTAATCCATAATTGTGATTTAATTAGCATCATTCATACATGTTTCGTTCTTTAAGTTTCAGTTCAGTATTGTCATTGTTATTTTGCATAGTTTCCCTCTACTAGAACAGTAGTATTCTCTCGTATTTTGCATCTATTCTTCTGTTTGTAGGTCTCTGACGAATTCGTCAGATCTCAGATGATCTTGTCTGATCTCGGATGATTCTGTCGAATTCCGGACGATCCTGATTGCTTCAAACATCAGAATCTCCATCAGACATCCGGATCGGGTATTCTTCTTATTCTTCCTTAATTACTTTGTTTTTTTTGTCTTAAATTTGTTCTCTGTATTCATTAAATCTGCATTTTCATATAGATTAATTTAGACTCATTTGGCCAAACCTAGGATATGAATGCTTAAAGTTAAAAACGAACACATAAAAACACATTCCAAACCTAGGCGTGGAAACTGCCATTAAATGTTTCCTGGTGAACCCACCATCCGTCGAAAAATCATCAAAATACACCTCCCTTGAGAGGCGGGACCTTCGCAAAGTCCTCTCAGTCCGAGGTACCGCGACATCCTTTTCCCATCCCCCTTCTGGGCACGGATCCTATAGCCTGAAGGTAAGGATGCGAAAAATTTGGAGCGATACACTATCTTATGCACTTCCTTGAAGACTTTAAAATTGAAACTTTTTCTTTGCAACTTTTAACTCAAATTTTGTGCTTAATAAAACTTAATAATAAGATGAATATAAGTGTTCAAATAATGAACCTTTTGCACCAAAGTTGCATACCTTTATAACCTTTGTAGATGATGGATTTCTTGGTGATTTGGATCACCTAATTGCTGCCCTAAAACTTGATGAATTTGCAGCTCTTCCTTGTTGTCCAAAACAACTTCTTAACTCACCAATTTGTAGCTTTAATACTCCTCTAACTTGTTGCCCAAAAATATGGTTTGGTGGCTTCAACTCTCCTCCAAGTTGCTCTCTAGAAATCTAAAAATTAGTAGCTATTAATGCTGCCTAAATTTCTACTTTCTTGCTGTCCTCAAATATGAAATTTTCAGATTATAATGCAATCAATTTCTTCTCCAAAATGTTGTCCTCGAATCTCCCAAATTTGGTAGGAAACTCCAAATTGCAGATAAAACTCTCCTTCAATAAACCTTCAATTTTTCGCTGTAAAAATCAGCAAACTCCTTTCTCCAAGTTATCCTTCAAATCCTTCAAAGGTAATCTATAAAATTTTTAATTTTGGTGGTTTATTCTAGCTCCTTTCTCCTTCAACCTCCTTGTCAAATTTTGACTTCAATATTGGCCTATTTTTTGGCCTTCTTCTCAAGAATCTGAATGTCTTGAGGTCTTCGTAAATCTCCTCCAAATTTTGGAAAACTTCTTGCCAAATATTTCTCCTTTTGGGCTTGTTGTCGGATGGTGATAATTGTCCCAAATCATTATTTCTTAGGTGCTTCTCTTTGCTAGCACTCTTCTCCCTTGATTTCTCCTCAATTATTCTTCAAGTCTCCTTAAATGAGGCTTTCATAGCCTTCTCATTCTTTCTCCTTTCAAGTTAGCTTGAGGCCTTCTCCTTGAGCCTCTAAATCCTACTTCTCTAGTCTTCTCAAAAATTCAATGATACCTTCCTTGATCTATTCAATCTTCAACTAAGAAATTTTTGCAATGAGATCTTTTTCTTGGATCTCTGAAATCTATTGCTTATAAAATCTAGAATAGGACCTTTGCTAGTCCTTCTCTATCTTCAATCTTCCAAATCTAGTAGTTTTTCAATAGGATCTCCTATGGGTCTCTTCAGCTTCTTGAGTTTCTTTCTTTTACTCTACAATTTGTAGTTTTCAATCTTTAATGGAGATCTCCAATCTTCAATCTTCTCGAGGACTCTTTTCCTTGAGTATCTTCTTCCTTCAATCTGTAATAAGGCTCCTTTGTCATTTTTTCTCTTTTGCAATTTGCAAGTCTGCAACTCTTGTAATGGGACCTTTTTATTAAGGCCTCCAAATATTCAACTTGTTACTTCAAGTGTTGGATTTATTCTAAAGAATATATTATTCCTAGATATTGTAGGAAGCTTCCCAACTTTATTTGAATCTCCTTTTTTGCAACAAATTATTAGAGAAATTGAAAATGGAAAATCTTTAAATCTACCAATAATGAGTCTTCACTGGTTGATTTTTCAATCTAGTGGAATCAATGTTGAGTCCAGGTCTTCACAAGTTTTTTCGCAACTCTTTGGAAAGACTCTAGCCAAATTCAATTTTAGAAATTCTAAAAATATGATTTCATATCTCCTCTTAATCTCTCTTGTGGCTCTTTCTATTTCCTATCAATCTACCTTGTGCTTTGATACCACTGTTAGATTTCGATGATCTATATTAAATAAAATGCAACCACAAGATCTAAAATGAGCAAGCAATGTTAACTATATGATAATGGAAATATAATATTTAGGAAATATATATAAGAAACTTCTGCAATAGCTTAAAAATAGCCATTAATGAAAGCTCACAAAAATAGTACTATGTAATATAATGGAGGACTTGAACACTCCATAAATAATGCATGATCTACATTGTACCTACTAAACTCACTATACTTCCTCTCTTACTCTCTCTATGTCAAAGGCATATATATAGGAAGATATGTCCCTTGGCCCATGACTCTTCAACTACCTATCCTATGATTCATGTACATGTGGACTACATGCACATTTATTACATTGTATGGAGTAACTATTCAAACATTAATCTAAGATATTCTTCTAATTTAATAATGTACTCAAGGTGGTACATAAGCATGTACCAAATTATTTAATATATTCCAACATTCACCACCTCTATCTAAGAGAAGATTTTTTATCTATTTTCTTTTTTATATTTTCACCAGTTGCTTGAATTGTGTAAAGCAACTAAATGATTTTGATTTAATTTTGAAGAAGTATACCCACTTTTTTTTGGGAATAATCATAAAAAAAAAACTAAATATATGTGTCCTGCAAGACTATTAGTGTTCATTTTTCCACACACACACACACACATATATATATATATATATATATATATAAATTCTAATGGATCTTGAGGTCTATTTTTCACTAAGTTTAAAAGGTATTCTATGTTGTTTTCCTGCAACACATTCTAGACATATTGTAGATTCCCATGATAGTTTAGTTAATCCTATTGTCATTGGTATCTACTCATTTCATTCAAATAAGATGCACTTATATGTCCTATAATTTTATGCCAAAGTTCTTTGATTTATAATATTATTGATAATAGAATAATATTTTATAATGTGTCTAAGAACAAATAGACCATTTATGTAGGAACCAGAGGCTATGAGCTTTCCTTGTTTAGTAATAAGACATTTCTTTTTTATTTTATATAATTGTTAATTCAACCACTAAATCTTGATCCATAATTTGAGATACTGAGAGTATATTGGCAGTTAATCCAAACACATATAACACATTGTTAATTATACCTTTTACACTAGATAAACTAATTAAAATATCTCCTACTCCTTTGACCTCATGTGTTCTATTATCAGCTATTACGACTGGTTTCTCATATTTGTTTTTGAAAATTATTAAACCATTGTTTATTTTGAGTCATATGTTTACTTACTCCTAAGTCAACATACCAAAGATAATCTCTTTTAAACATTACCATGCCTTATTTCCTTTTTATTAATTTGTTCTCACAATTTATCCAAATTTCAACCTTTTAAATTCCCTACTTTTATCTCTTAAATTTTAATCAGCAATTTGTCAATTTCAATTCAATCCTTATCTTTCCAAATTAATTTTTAAAAGTCAAATAATTATTTTCCATATAACCCCTATAAATAATGTATTTTCCAATTAATTAAATTGCAATAAGCCTTTTAAACCTTGTGACTCCACTTTTCAAATTTCAAATTGCAATACACCTTATAAATTTAATTTTACTTAGGCACTCAAATAACTAAAAATATTTTGGACCAAATAATAACTTTACCTTATAATTCTTTGCATTCTTGTCAAACTATGTCAGGCGTGTCAAGCAGGTTCATAGACTTGTCAGGGCATTAATCAACGTTGCTTCGTCAAAGATTTCATAAGTGTTTCAGCTGGTGTTTTGTATTCCTACTATGCTTTAACTAAGGAAATGGCCCTTTGATGATTTTCTTTAGATATTCTCTACTCTCGGCTCAAACTCCTTTTGCGTTCAAGCTTCTTCAATAGGCCTTTGTTTATCTTTGATGGTTGCATCACAAATTATAAATTGATTCCTTGCCTTTCTTTGGTGGCTTCCACCAACATTATTTATGTAGCTATCAAAAAATAGCTACCTGGCTTCAAACATGTGCTTTTCCTTCGTCTTCTATGCTGGCCTTTTCAAGCTAGGACTTCTAACCTATTACAACAGTAGCAGTAGGAATTCCTACTATCAAACTCTTAATCATAGTAGTAGCAAGCTATACCTTCTCAACGTAGCCTTCTTTATGGTGTCATAGTCCATGGCTTTTATAGCAACCTTCAATCGCTTTATGAACTCGTAGTCCATTTCTTCTATAGAAACCAATGATCTCTTTTTGACCTCGTCAAAACGATATTTTTTTGGTCTGGTGGATATTGTCTTCATCATATTCTCATTCAATTTTTTTCTTTTCATGAGGGCTTCTATTCAGGCTCCTCATTTCTCTATATGAGGACTCACTCTTCTAATTTGAAGCAATAATTTTTTCCTCCTTACTTCCAATATTTGTAAATTTTGAGTGCAATCAACCCATTTCTCTATCATATTTATATCAACCAATGATGAATTTTTCTCAAACTTAGGTAGGATGAAATCAATCCTTAATTTTTCTTCCAATATAAAGTGGCTAGAATGCAACTCTAATACCACTGTTAACTTTGTATCCAGATTAATAATAGATCCCAATATCTAAGATCTTAAACAAACTCAAATATTAGAGCATTCTATATCTCTAGCCAATATCAATGAACATAAAATTCATGAAATAACAATATCAATCAACAATATACTCACAATATTATTGATGAATCAAATATACAAAATATTTATTATAATTTTTTTGATACAATATATGAATGTTTGTCTCCATAATATAACCTTAGAAGGTAACTCTTGAATGCTAGACTATTGATCTCCTTAAAATTTTGGGAGATGCATCCTTTCTTATTCCTTACATATGATGAAACTCTCATGTCTCTTTGCTTGGATTTTTGAACCCTAATTCTATGACTCTTGACTTACTTTATTGATTGACACTTCGATACATTAGAGAAATATAAATCATATTCCCTAATCTAATATTTACAGATATACATATGCTACAAAATAATATAATATCTTCAACATCCATTTCAATAGCCTACTTGTTGAACCATATATTGGTAGATTCTTAATGCTACACCATTATTTTAAGTGTCTTTTCTCTTTCTTCCTCCAAAGATAATAAAGCATTTAACCTTACGTGCATTGGATCAATGTTAGTATCTTCAAGCTCTAATTATTGTGATATTTGGAGGGAAGGAAGTTTCAAATTGATTGGTAATGTATCATCTTTTCCATAGACCAAATTGTAGGGTGAAGACTTGGTAGATGCCTTCAATGTTACTCAATCTATTCATAGTATCATTAGTTTGGTGTACCAGTCCCATTATGATTGGGTGATAGTCCTCTTCAAAATTCTTGTTATGTTCTTATTAGTTTATCTGACCAACTTTTTGTCTTAGGGGTAATAATTGGATAACATCTTGAGCAAAAACCCATATTCCAAGTCAAAGTTCACCATCTTGATCCCCTTAAAATAGGTGGTTTTATCAGTGACTATGGTGGTAGGGGATACAAATATGGTGATAATATCTTCTTATAATTATACCATCATGTCTTTATTGTCCAATTTGGATGGGATTGATTCAACCTACTTTGTAAACAATTTATGGCAATGAGGATCCATCCATATCCTGCACTTGATGGCAAAATTATTTGACCTATTAAGCCGAGGCCATATTGTTAAAATGGTTTAGTCAAATAATAGGCTTTAGTAACATCATTGCCTTTCTCCCCTTTACTCTAGACATAAAACAAGATTTATAATTCTTAACCCATTAAAAATAATAAAAAATATGGTAGGATAGTAATATCCAACCCAGGGACTTTGTGGGATATGGTTGGCACATAATAATGTCCTTCATTATGGTACTACTTAATTAGACCTTATGTATTCTCCTCTTCTATGTAGTGTAGCAAGACACTATCATACCCTTTCCTAGATAATATGCCATCAAGCTAGTAATAATATGTTACCTTTTGCCTAAATTAGATTATCTCCTTGACCATCAATCCGTTTGGTACTTGATATGTGGAAATATATTTGCAAATGCTTCCCATCCATCTTGTCTATCATCCAGTTCAATTTCCTGCATTAGGGAAACTTGGTCTTTAGGGATTCACATTGCTAAAAATTTTCATAAAGCCCTACTCTTGATCTTGGTGGGTTTTATTTCAATATCAAATTCTTAATTTTTTGTAATGTAACCAACTTTATTTTATTCTAGTTCACCATAAAGCACAATGTATCAGAAATTAAGGTGTACTATGAAGATTATGGCCTTGATTTGAAATAGGTAGTACCTAAATTTGTTGAGAGCCTTCATGATTACAAACATCTGGTTTTCAATAAAGGTATTTATCTCTTCATAATTATGGAGGAGTTAGATCACAAATGAAATGGGATGATCTTCATCCTCATCATTATTTTAACACTACAACAATACTTTCATCTATCCTAAATTCATATAGCCTAAAATATTTGGAAAAATCTATGTTGATCAGGATTAGGGCTTAAGTAATAACATTCTTGATATCTTGGAAGACCTTTCTACCTTCATCAATCCATACTAAGTTAACATATTTTTTTACCATTTTAGTGATTGGTCTAACCATTTGGAAAAAATGGTGATGAATTGGACCCCAAATTAGATTTAACCTATGAAATCCATTTGACTGAAGTGGACAAGGGGAGTTCTTGCATAGATTTTACTCTATTGAAGCCTATGTATAAGCCTTCTTTTAACACTATTTAATCTAGAAGCTTGCCTTCTTTAATCATTATGATGGATTTTCTATCTCGAGTCATATGACAAGATCTCTACACCTCTAAAAGGATCTTTAAAATATACAATTATATTATCAAGGTATATGATGATTGTCTCACCCACAATGTTGGAGATATTACATTATTTGGTATATTAAAGTATCATGGGTACTATTGTAAATATTAGTTTAGGGAGTGTGTTTTATATTTGTCTAATGTATGTGTCAAAGTGTGGAGAGTATTATTTATTAAGTTGTAAAGTGTACAAGTGTGCAAGTGTGAGTGTGCAAGGTGTCAAGTATGCAAGTGAAGAGTCATAGGTGATAGGTGTCAAGAATGTAAGTGAAGAGTCATAGATGATAGGTTTAAGTATGAAAGTGAGGAGTCATAAAGATGTAAAGTGAAAGGTTATGTAATCATGAGATTGTTGTCATAATGTGAGGCATGTGAAAGGTTGTATCTCTCGAGATTTTGAGGAGAGCAATAGTTAGGAATATTGAAGAGTTTATCATGTAAAGTTATATATTGGAGATAAAGCTCCATGCAATGTAATATAAATATATGTAACATAATGAGATTTATGAACATAATAGTTAAGTTTCTTGTTGAACAATATTTGTATTATTTATAAACATAGTTTACGTGATTAAAAGCTGATCTTGGAGAAATTTACCTGTGAGCTAATCTGGTAGCCAACAATGGTATCAAAGACACATTAAGTAGACTCTAACAAAGCCTTCTTGGTTCAAATATCCACATTGAGTAGATGGAAGAGAAGATTATTGTGATTGAGGAGTTATTGTAGAAGATATTGTAGAGAAGAAGAGAGTGAAGGAGGATATTATGAAGAAGAAGAATGGAATGAGATTTCTAAAGTAGTTGAGAAGTATATTGCATAAGAAAGAAAGGATTGTATTCAAGTTGATAAACATGGAGGAATTTTTTTTAAAATGTCTACAAAAAAGAGACACCTGAAGTTTGATAATAATTAAGAAGAGTAGTGAACATCTACTGAGGTGAAGATTGGAGGTTAGTGTTTGAAGCCAGTGAATGTGAAGAAAGATAATATCGTTTGTATTGATGGAATGCATTGAGAAGGAGACTGAAGCATTAGAGGAGAGCATAGCATAGATAATAGAGGGAAGATACATTTCGTTGAATATATGAAGCATCTGAGCTATGAATACTTTTTGAAGTGTTCAAATGAAAAGAGTTGTGAGCACCTATGTTTTGTGTTTGAGATAAGAGAGTTTTGAGAACTTGTATCCTATGTTAAAGTGTTGAGCTAAAGATACTATGAATCAATATGATAGAATAATGAAGGAACCTAAGGAATACTTGAGTCAAATCCAGAGAGGAGAAAGTGAGAAGTGCATTCAAAGAAGAAAGAGTAGCAGTTGTGGACCAGTGCATGAGAAGGAGAAAAAATTGGTAGAAATATTTGAGAAGTGAAACATCACCCAAGCTAATTGCCACGTGTGTGTAGAGAATAGAAAAGGTGAGCACAAAAGGTATAAGTTAATTCTTAGCTACATGTTTTAGAATTGATTGCATTATTTTGGGTAAGTTAGATTTATTTGTGGGCATTATAGATTTTTAAAGATAATTTGGAGGTATAAGGTATTAATAATTGAGAACATTAATTGTGGGAGTTAAATGGAGTTTATTGATGAATGGGAGTTATAAGGAAACAAAACATTTAAAATTTGCATTAAAGTTTGAATTAAGTGGAGTGTTGATTAAATTGAAATTTAAAGGTGAAATTATGAAAGTGAATTGAATTTGGGAGATACAAGAAGATTAAAGAATTAAATTTGATTAAATGGAATAAAGTGAAGATGGAATGAAATGAATGAATTGTGACTTGATTTGAAGACTGATTGATTAATATTGAAAGAAGAAATTTATGAAAATTTAAAAATTGGGAGAAAAAAGGAGATTAAGAGAATTTAATTTGAGTATTGATGAATGATTTGAATACTGATGAAATTGAAATTTAATATTTGAAATTGAGATCTTAAAAAGAAGAAATTTAAAATTTGAATTTGTGAATGATTGATTTATTTAAAGTTGAAATTTAATAATTTGGAAGCAATAAGGCATCCTACATCAAAGGACTTAAATGTGTTTGAAATGAGTACTTCAAGATCATACATATTCAAAGAACTAGGCCTCATTAAAAAAAAAAATCAAAGAGAAAGATATTGCCAAAAACATATAATAAGAAATAATGTGCCATGGGAAATACAAAAAAATATAATATAAAGATGATTTATGGTACATAGATTCAGGTGCAAGTCACCACATGATAGGAAATTTATATTGGTTTGATTCGATACAAATTAAAAAAAACATTCCAATGAAGATAGCAGATGACAAGGTTTACCATGTACAAGGATGTAGAAATGTCATTGTTTGGGACAAAAAATGATCCCTACGCCTTGAATGCTATGATAGCCTGTAGATGCTATTTTCTTTGGGCATGTCTTATGCCTATGCCTCCCTTGGGGAACCTGTGTGAGGAAGTTCAAGAAGCGTGGGACATGACTCCTTAGAATGACCTATGAGATTTTTTAACAAGGTTGGCTCCTTATATGTGTGCAATCTTTGACACTCTTCCTCCTACGCTAGCCTAACCTAACCTATCAGGTGCTTTGCCAAGGAAAATAGAAAGAGATAAAATTATTAAATAACTAAAAATGAAATGGAAAAAAAGTAAACCTAACTAGCCTAAACTACATGTGGCAATACACCAAAGATTGTGATTCTTGTGGGATGAGTGAACACATGAACCAAGCATGACAACATAAAGTGAATATAGTCCCAATTGCATAAGCCTGCAAATCTAATAATCCCCCATGGAAGCTAGGGTAGAAATACTAGAGTAGTCACAACCCCCATAGAAAGATACACAAACACTCAAACCAGAACAAAAGTGCTCTAGTAGTCAAAACTCATATTTATATTATAGCTCATTACATTCATATGCAACTAGAAGAGTATCAGTGGCCTATACATATGGATGGTCCAAGGCTCGAAACTAGACTAAAATACAAAATGGAAAGAGGAAAAATTACTCAAGGTCAGATACTAGACATGAAA
Organism: Wollemia nobilis; assembly: GCA_028583015.1. Classification (NCBI taxonomy): domain Eukaryota; kingdom Viridiplantae; phylum Streptophyta; class Pinopsida; order Araucariales; family Araucariaceae; genus Wollemia; species Wollemia nobilis. Next base: position 4,934,664 of record JAQPPZ010016361.1, read on the forward strand.
ACAACTCAACATCCTTTGCCTGGGCCTCAAAATGGTTGTTTATAGTATTTACATCAAAATTTGAAAATCAAAATTCCCTCCCAATATTGCTATGGATGGAAGCTCCAATTTCATTTTTGGATGACGAGTCACTAGGACCTAGCTACATTTATTTCTAGGAGATCTAGAGTTGTTTGGGGGGTCAAGTCACCATAAATGCCTCCATAGATGATATGATCTCTTTACAGATATGTCATTAATGAGTTCACCTTCCTCTGTGAAAACTCAAGCTTAAATGATGGCTTCTACCAATGATATTTCACTTTAATGGTCATTATATTGCTTTTTATTGATTCCTAACCCATCTTGACTCTTACCCCTTTCTATGTTGGTTCACTGGGTTTCGATAAAGGCTTGGTCTTGGACCTTTCTTGCAATGGCCTGGTTGCTCTATTTTTTGCATTTTTGGTTAGCATCTAGCTTATTTGGTGCCACTTTCAATGTCACCCTACTCCCTTTGATTTTTTATTCTCTAAAGATTCCTCTGAGCAAGATTCCACCAGACCTTGTTTGATGGGCATGCTTTTGATCTTACGAAGATTTTCCATGTTCTTTTCACTCCTCTCACCACTATGCCTTTAGGGGATTCATATATGGACTAGTAAGGTTTGGTGACCTTGTTGATTACTTACTTGACTCATCTCATCTCCATTTTCTTTCCCTCCAAGGTCCTTGGGATTTCCCTTATGGTGGATTGTTAGTTCCATTGAGCAATTACCCTTGGGTATATAAAGTGCTAAAACCCAATTACTAGAGGAGGGTAGTTTGGTTCTAGGGCCTATCTACCAAATTGGTAAATGGGCTATGATAAAATAATCTATTAAAGGCCCTACCATCAAGGAAACCCTTTTAGTATTCATTTAAAGAGTTTTGAGATTCCTATTGATGACAATATGTGGCTTAGTCACCACAAAAAAGTTTGTGATCCTTTACTGGCTTGATCGAGGTGAATGAATTTACCTTGTGGTAGAAGGTATTTTAAGCATGCTAGTAGTCTTTGGAATAAACTATCCTCTCCTAGTATCTTCTTCAAATTAGCTACTTGATATGTGGATGAAGCTTTAGGGCCTCTCATCTACTTAGCTTTAGGCGACGGTCTTGCTTAACTTATTTTTAGGGCATAGGTCTATCCCTCTATAGTGAAATTTTTGCTACAATTTGGTGACTCGTAAGGGACCTCTCCTTATAGGAGTTAAAGAACCCAATAAATAGTAGCATTATCCTTTGGGCATAGAGTATATGGGGCAGATCCAAGAGGCTTGATAATTTGAAAGAGGAAAAATTAGGCTCATAAAATGTGTCAAGGGAAGCCTTCCTTTTATTGACTTCTTATTGCTAAAGCATTGAAACCCTATGTATTGTAAATATTTCTCCTCAATATTTCCCATGCAACTAAATCAAATATGGAATGGTTGTTTGTTATGTTGCTACACCTTCAACCATGAAAAATGTCTTTTCATTGCATCAATAACCATTGGGTGTAGAGTAAGGAATCATTATCTCAATCTATTTTCACTGATAACTGATCCTTTTGCTTCATGCAACCTTATTTCCTCATGCATTTGGCCATGTGGTATGTTTCCAAAAATATTTTGCATGGGGATTTTGACTTTCTGCCCTTTATTCAGGTGTCGCCTATTAACATTATCCAATAATTATAGTACTTATCCCTTACCATATTTATTTAAAACTCACCTATTTACAAAATAGTATAAGGGCTAACGTGCTTTCATATGTCAAATATTACCTACATGTTTCCCTCATACAAATTTGTAATACCCATACCAAAGAGATCCAATTATTTTTCCATCTTGGTGATTGAGTTGCAAGGGCAAGTACTATATCGACTCTAGTGAGTGGTGGGCACTAGTGGGTTTAATGGCCTCCAGTGTGATGAGCTCTTCTTCTTGGATTTGATACATGATTGCTCCAATTGTTCTAAAATCCCTACAAATGTTTTCTCCCTATGTGTTATCATCCTATTCATCCATCTGGTCATTCAGTACTTGGGTGTGTAATTCATCCTTGAGTGTTTGGGTTCAACTTCCTCCTTAGTGACTAGGAAGGTCCATTCTCCTTCAACTTTGACTGGCAGGCTATGTTCCATGTGATGCATGTGGAAGGGTTCCAAAGGGACTCTCATCTTGGTTCTATAGTGAGTTTGAGTAACATGTGGGTCCAATCAAGGGAAAGGTACCCTTCAATATTTGCATTGAGGTCATGAGAAAGGCATAAGTCAATTTATGCATGTAGGTAAATCACTACTACCTCTCAAACCACAGTCATATTGGGGAAGGCATAAAATAAGAGTTGCAAGTACTTAATGAGGACAAGGATAGGAATTGGAGATCCATCGACTTGCACTACCACTTGTTTGATCGGTTTATAGGCTAACTCCAAAGCATTGGCCACCCTCTTAGGCATGACTAAGGTACTAGCCCTGGAGTCCACCAAGCAATTATGGATGAGCTTGTCCTTGCATATGAGTGTTAAGTAGAAAGGTTGCAACTTGGATATCTATAGGACAACCCACTCTTTTAGTTTTTTTGGTGATATTTAGCTTCTTTAGGGATTCTTCCAACTACTTCATTTATTTTAGTAGGGTGAGGACATCTCATAGTAGCATGGGTATAGTGGACCTTTTGAGGTGCTCAACTACATTGAAAGAATCTAGTGGTTGGGATTTTGGTATGTTGTTCAGGCTCCATAGGGGCTTGGGTCAATCAATGCCAAGGTTAAGTGTACATACTAGTTCTCGTAGAAACTACTTAGGTTTTGATCGCTCTAGAACTAGTGGCCTATGTTCTTGGTTTGGCCCTTGAATTTGACTAGTTTTTAGTTTGTTTAATTTTAGTGCTAGGTCTTGCTACCTTTGAGCCTCTTCAACCACCCTCCTTTTTCTCCTTATGATAACACGAATAAATTTGGGTCTAGTTGTCTGATGGAGTGCTTGTTCATATAGGGATGGAATATACCTCTCCCTTGTCCCATGTTACCAAGGTTTGTTTTAGTGCTCTGATTCTCAAAATTGAGGAAAATTTTTATGAATAGCTCTAAACAGTTGGACCCAATGCTTGGTAAATATTATTTTGATATTTAGGTTGGGGCATTAGGCAAGTCACCTACTAAATTTCTTCATGGTTGGGATAGTAGGGATCAAGATAGTAATATGGCCAACCATATGGATTTCCTATATAATTATTTTGAGCAAGGACCATATCTCTCATCGGATTCAAGGGTACTAGTTGCATAAGGATAAGAATGAGAACTATTTTCCTTTTAGGTTCTTGGGGTGGACCAAACTCTCTACTAGGTTGAGGCAAGTACTTTTGATATCCATTTAGTGGAGGTCGATATCCTTAGTTGCCTTGATAAAAAGGGGGTCTTAGGTAGTTCTTATAATCAAACTTCTAAATTGTATTGGCATTTGAGTGATATAATTTCATTGTTCATGTCCCTCATTAAATTTTGTATTCTTTCTATTTTTTAGTATTGAGAGACCGAAGGAAATGTGTTAGCAACAAGTGGAGATATTTGCATAGAGGTATGATTGGAAATAATGGTTGGATAGAAAGTAGTGGATTGTATGGTTGGAGGAGGAGCATATGGTGACTGAACATCATGGAAGAGAGGCGTATGTGGTCTAGGATTTAACCTTCCAATTTGGTTGATATCTCTCTTAGTTTGAATGGCTATCCCATAGGTTACTAGCAATAAATTGACTCCCCTGGATTTCACCATCATGGCTATTTTAGAATTGATTGCCTTTAGGTAATAGATAAAATCCAAACCTAGTATGGGTCATATCTCCTTCAATATCCTATATTAGGACTTTTATAATCTATAATTGAATTTGTCCATGGATTCCATGGGGACCCTTTTGATGGTTTCTAATTGCTCTAATAGTGATACTTTGTTCATATTTTATCTGTACTTAGTCATGAGTAGGTTTGCATGTTGGTCCTAGTCATTAAAAGAGTGATGGATGAAGGAGGTGTACCACTCTCTTACTTTCCCTTTGAAAGAGGCTTCCAAGAGCCTAAGTGCAACATTTTATTCTCCAATACTATATAGAGCATATAGGATGACCATGTGTTGGAGGTGCTTAGTTGGAGTTGTTGCATCTTCTCCAATAAAATATGGTAGGTATTTCAAGGTGGAGGTCAAGAACTCATTCTAGGTGGTTGGTTCTACTAGTGACTATAAGGGATCCCCATCATCCCATGTTGGAAGCCTCCTTTGGTTTGGATTGAGAGGAGCATCCATGTTCTATCATCTATTTCTTTATCAACCACCAAAGTTGATAAAGGACAAAAGTAATTGAGGATTTACTCTTGCACTTGATCTTGTAGTAGGCCTTGAGCTCATGAAACAATAATTCTACTTTCTACCACCTTACTTGGGCTTTCTTATCTTCTTGTACAAAAAATTCACTAGGTGGTGAATGTTTAACTAGACGAAGGTTCCCACCGCAACCTCAATCGATACCTTGGAAGGCAATTTCTTTGGGTTCTTATTTTGTAGTAGTCATCGGGTGAATATTTATGATGCTCCAATAAGTAGAGGATTGAGGTTTTTACCAAAAAATCAATTTGAGTTTTTTATCAGGGGATAATTTTTTGAAATTTGGGTTCCACCAAGCATGCCATTTTGAACTATTAGGGACCAAAAATAACCCCTATGCCTCAAGTGTTATGACTACCCATGGATGTTGTTTTCTTTGGGCATATCTAGTGCTCATGCCTCACTTAGGGTAGCAATCCGAGGAAGTATGGGGAGCATGGGACACAACTCCTTCAAATGACCTCTAAGATTTTTTACCAAGGTCATTTCCTTATCTAGGTGCAATCTTTGACACTCTTCCTCCTACACCAACCTAAACTAACCTACCAAGTGCTTTGCCAAGGAAAAAGGAAAGAGATAAAAGTAGTAAATAACTAAAAATAAAATGGCATAAAATTAAACCTAACTAGATTAATTAGCCTAAACTATGGGTGGTGATGTGCCAAAGATTTTGGTTCCCATTCTACACTTCAATGGGATGAGTGATCACATGAATTGAGCATGACAACATAAAGTCAAAATGATCCCAATTGCATAAGCCTACACATCTAATAATCCCCCATGGAAGCCAATATAGAAACACTAGAGTGGGCATAGCCCCCCATAGAGAGATACACAAACACTTAGACCAGAACAAAAGTGTTGGAGTAGTCACAACTCCTTGTATTTATGTTAAAACTCATTACATTCATATGCAACTAGAAGAGGCTCGATGGCCTATACATACAATTGGAGCAAGGCTCGAGTCTATACTAAAAAACAAAATGGGAAGAGGAGGAAAAATTGCTCAAGGTCAGATACTAGACATGACAACAATTCAACCTCCTTTTCTTGGGCCTCAAAATGGCTATTTATAATATTTACATCAAAATTTGAAATTCAAAATTCCCTTTGGTTGATGAGTTAGAGGAAATGATCTACATTTATTTTTTGGATATCTAGAGCTATTTGGGGGTTTAAGTCACCATAAATGCCTCCACGGATGACATGATATCTCTATAGATATATCATTAATGAGTTCACCTTCCTCCGTGGAAACTCAAGATTGGGTGGTGGTTTTTACTTATGAGAGTACATTTTATGGTCATGATCTTGCCTTTTATTGATTCCTAACTTGTCTCAACTCTTTCCCCTCTTTTTTTATTGGTTCACCATGTTTTTATAAAGGCTTTATCCATGGACCTTTTTTTTTATGGTCTAGTTGCTTTGGTTGCTCTAATTTTTGTGTTTTTGGTTATCCTCTAGCTTGGTTGGTGCCACTTTTGATTTTGCCCTACTCCCTTTGATTACTAATTCTTTAAATACTCCCCTATATGGGATCCCATTGAAATTCATTTTATGGGTATGCTTATGGTCCTATGTGGCTTTTCCATGCTCTTCTTACCCCTCTTGCCACAATACCTTTAGGGGATTCGTATGCAAACCAACAAGGTCTAATGACTTTATTGATTGCTTACTTGAATCATCCCATCTCATTTTTTATTTTCCTCCAAGGTTCATGGGATTCCCATTATGGGTGAATACTTGTTCCATTGAGTAGCTATTCTAGGGTATATGGAGTGTTACAACCCAATTATCAGAGGAGGATAGCTTGATTTTGTGGCCTATCTACCGAATAGGAAGATGAGCCTTAGAAAACTAATATATTAGAGGCTTTACCATAAAAAAACCATTTTAGTCTCTATCAAAAGGATTTTGGAGTTCTTATTGATGATGGGATGTGGCTTAGTCACCACTGAAAAGGTTATGATCGTTTACTAGCTTGATCTAGGTGAATGAATTTACCTCATGGCACAAGGAGTTTTGAGCATGTTTGTAGTCTTTAACACAGACTATCATCTATTGGCATCTTCTTCAAATTAGCTACTAGATAGGTGGATGGAGCTTCAGGGCCTCATATGTTTAGCTTCATATGGAGGTGTTGCTTAACTTCCTTTCAGGACAGAGGTCTACCCCTCTATAGTGAAATTTTCACTATAGTCACACTTGGTTTGCCATATTTTGAATGCATACTAGAATATGTATTGTATGTTCTAAGTTTAACAAATAATCTCATTTTAGTATCTCAATTGGTTAACCAAGGAAGAACTATGGAATTTAAATACATCAATGGAAATAAGAAATGTCTCATCAAGAGATAAAATAAAATTGAAGCCATGGGTTCCATCAAGAATGGAATATTTGCATTGGATGTAATGGGATTATCACAAGTTTTAGACCAATGTTTACCACAAGAACAATAATATGATGCATTTTTTTATTTATCAAAAGAACAGAAAACAAGGCATTGGACCAAATGTCGTGTAAAAATATCAAGTAGAATCAACAATTAGAATATGTGGATGGAAACAAGATGAATATAGAAGATTAATATTGAATACTAAAGGTCTTCACACCAAATAATGTAATATGGTGGGTGTTGGAGATATTGTATTATTTCGTATATTGATGTACCATGGAGATATTGTATTATTTGGTATATTGTATTGTATAGCACGTAATACTCTCCACACTTTCTCACATATATTAGAGAAATATAAAATACACTCCCTGAATTCATATTTACAATATGCAAGTGAAGAGTCATAGGTGATAGGTGTCAAGAGTGCAAGTGAAGATTCATAGATAATAGGTGTCAAGTATGAAAGTGAAGAGTCATAAAGATGTGTCAAGATGTAAAGTGAAAGGTTATGTAATCATGAGATTTTTATCATAATGTGAGGCATGTGAAAGGTTGTATCTCCTGAGAGTTTAAGGAGAGTAATAATTAGGAATTTTGAAGAATTTATCATGTAAAGTTATATATTGGAGATGCAACTCCATGCAATGTAATCTAAATATATGTAACAAAATGAGATTTATGAATGTAATAGTGAAGTTTCTTGTTGAGAAATACTTGTGTTATTTGTGAATATATTTTATGTGATTGATATTTAATCCTAGATAAATTTACCTATGATATAATCTAGTAAAATTACCAACACACGAGACTAACAAAAGCAATGTTTATAACTCATTGGAAGGTAGCTATGGCATTTGATATCCCAAAGAGCATCCTCTAGTATGTAAGGGTTCCCCATTTAGTGGGGAATGTTATCTTATGTTGATCATAATATTTGAATTATATATTATTGTACTCTAAGAAACCATCCAAGAGCAACAACATTTGTGACCCTACTATTTTCTAGAAAATCTAGTTAATAGTGGATATAAAATAATTATCTTTTAATGAAGCTCTATTTAGGTTTTTGAAATTGATGCATAAAATTATATCGCCATTCTTATTACTTACAAAAACCAAATTGGTGACCTATATGGAGTGTTTAATTGGGAATATAATTTAGGCCTATAAGAGCTTGAAGAGTTCCTTCTTCATCATTCTGACTTCTAGGATTCATAGCTTATTGTCCTTACTAGAAAATTTTGGCACCAAGCTTCAAAAAAATTGTATGTTTTATGATTTTTTTCATTATGTACCTTCAAATATTCATATAACCACATGATGAAATCATTGTACTTACCTCAATATTCCTTGAAAGGACAATTCGTTCATAGGTGAACTATTTCCCAAGTAGCAAGTTATTTCCCCTAATAATTTCAATAGGGTGATATGAAGAGGATTTCACCTTGATACTTAATTACCTCACACTATCATCTTGACTAAATAATATTTTTAGAATAACTAACCCCTTTGGAAACTAGTTCAATTTTATCTATATAACACCATCCTTAATATCATCTCTATACTTATTTTTATCTTTAGCATATTGGACCTATCTAATAAATAATATAATGATCTATTCATAATTTTTGAATATTTGGTAGTGATTAGAGTTATCGAGGACAATAGGCCTAAATACGACCTCTAATTCTTTTGGTTTATCCCACATGTCAATTTTGAGGTTAAATATTGTTGCCATAACTACCTATTCATCTACTTTGGTATCCAATTCCCTTTGGTGACGTTGATTTTATGTGTTAAAACTCTGGAAAATCCTAGACTTGGTGCTTATATGACTTTAGATGCTTATTATTTAAGTTAAATTGGAAATTAACCTAATTTTCAATCAATTCAAAGTCATATATTCTTAGGTTCTTGATCCTCATAATTTTGGTTCTTCACATTTTGGTGCATAGTACCTCATGTTTAGCCATTTTGTTAGTACAATTGAATGGTAATCAACAAGCAAAATGCATCAAACCACCTTGTGGGTCGATAGAGTGAATGCTAATACTTGCCCTATTTTCTATTCTAATGATATCAAGATGCATCATCTAGGTCTTGTCGATCCCGTGACTTGTTAGAGCTAAGAGGTTAGATAGATCTTCTATTATGAAGTAATTCCCAAGCTCAGTATCTTAAAAATGTACCTCTATATCTTCTTCATCTTAAAGCACACTGATTATCATGTCAAATTTAGAGGTTTGGAGATATTTAGGTCCATCATCTTTCATGAATTCCAAGAGCTTGTTCCACTTTATAGTTCCATTTTCATCTATATTTTGTAATAGGTAGTTACAAGGAGGCTCATTGTCAATCCTAACCACTTTCCCATATCTATGAAAACTCATGTGAGTATAATCTATTACTAACTAGCCATTCCTTGACAATTTGTGTGGTCATTCTCTAGATACAGCATACCAAAAGGAGGAAGATCAACAACTATCACCTCTTGTACTACTACTAGCTCTAGATGCTTAGCTATGGTTATAATTAGTATTTGAATACTCCTATTGTATTTATTCTAGTGCCATCCATTTAGCTTAAGTGTTTAGCTATTTTTATGTAGGGTAATCCCATATCTTCACAAGCTACTTTTGCATCATTGTCACTACTACCCCTAAGTTAATTATGCAACTTCTCCACAATTAGATTTTAATATTAAAGTTCACATAAAATAAAGAAAGTTTCAATGTTTTAGGCTTTGGCACATTTAATATGTTAGCTTTGTTAACTTTGATGTCCACTAGATGTTCTACTTCTAAGTTTTCTTGTTCATCTACGTTGTTTTTAGTTGGCTCTCATTGCTTACCCTTAGCATAACTCTTTTTCTTTACTTTCAAAACCTCTTGGAGTAAATACTACTAAATAGGTAGGGCTAATACTTCTAATGTATTTACTTTAGCAGGTATATTTTTTATTTCTTTCACAATGTTTAACTTGAATTGTATATATTTGCTCTCACTTTATGCAATGAACTAGTATTGCTTTGTGGTCATTACAAGACCTTCACTAGTGAGGGAGGAATATTTTAGTTGTCACTTTACTTTCTTCAAGTTTTGATCACTTTTCTTATAACTCCACTTAGCTATGGACTTATATATTATCCCTTCATTCATCTTGTCTATTTTATATTCTTTTCCTTTATATGTTTGTTTATCCTTACTAGTTTGTGGCTCCACTTGGGTCTTATTTATGACATTCTTATCAGTAATATTCATTTCCTTTTATTTCTCTTGTTTTGAATCTATTGGCCATTTATCCTTAAAATGTATATTGCTCTTAAAGAGCTTTTCTCTTGATACTAGTTCATACCCCTTGTTTGTTAGTGTATATGACATCATCCTTGAATATGGACTTTCATATTTTTCATAATATTAAAATGGAAAAATATAGCATTATTTGGGTTTGGTGGGATGGAAATTGATTGTTGGATTAAGGTTTTTGGTATGTGGAATGGCCTATAGTGGGTTTTAATCGACCTAAAACAAAAATCCTTTTGAGACTCATATTGTTGGTCATATTGGATTGTTTGAGAATGCTTGATAGCTCTAGCACATTCCATAGGATTATGCTATGCATTGCATGAAAAACACCATAATGTATTAACCTTTGATTTGGCATTCACCATATTATTATAAGCTTGATTTATCCCTTGGTTGGTACCTTGTCGAGGTACTTAATATTTAGTGAGGTATGGGGTTTTCTACTACTATTTTTGATGACTTTATTTGTATAATCTCCAAATTAATTTTCCCCTAAGAGCTAAGTTTACATCCATAAGAACTCTTAAATCGAGACCTCCCCTATTTTATCATCACATGCGTTACTCCATTTCACCAAAGGAAATTACTCTTTATCATGTAATCCTGACCACAAAAATGATCACATAATATAGATTAAAAAAATTTCTATCAATTTTGGCATAGTATACAAGGACATATAATATGTTGGAATGGCCTATAAGACTAATTTAATTAGTTGCACTCTTCCTTCTAATGATAACCATCTACCTTTTCATGTTGGTAGTTTATTTTAGACTTTACTTATATGGATTCCATAATTCTATCCTCATTCTCCCCAAAAATAAGGGCATCCCTAGATAAGTTGTTGGTAAATTTCCCTCCTCCATTTGAAGTAACCTGCATATCCTTACTTTGATTATATTTGTGCTGTTTAGGAAGTAAATTTTAGATTTTGTCCTATTAACGTTTTGCCTTGATGCTCTTTCGTATTCCTTTAATAAGTTATCCCAAGCTCTGTCCTCATTTATCCTTGTCCTCCCAAAAAGGGTTGTATCATCTAAAAATTGTTTATGAGTGACGTTTTTGATGTTATTACTAGTCTTAAGTCTATTTATTAGCCCATATTTGTTAGCTTTTTTCAAGTTCCTACCTAATACCTCTGCCATAATAATGAACAAATATGGTGATAGAAGATCTTCCTATCTAAGACCTCTCTTGGATTTCAAATATTCTATTACTAACCATTGACCAACACTCAATATGAAACTATAGAGACATAATTTTTAATCCATCTAACCTATTTATTTCAAAATCTAAACTTTTCTAATATTGCAAAAATAAAATTCCATTTAACCCTATCATAGGCTTACTCATATCAAGTTTTAAGATCATTGCTCTTTCTTTTCTTGACGTTGTTGAATGCATTCCTTCATGAGCTACTATGATCATGTCCATAATCTATATCCCTTTCACAAATCCTCCTTGCTCTTCTAAAATAATTTTGTCTAGTAGAGGTCTTAACCGATTTGCCATCACTTTGGAGATAATCATCTTTTTAGATCTTATTGATATTAATAATTATTATAATATATAGGATCCATGAAGCATGCATGTATCTTAAGCATGTTAATTTTAGTGAGAAATAAGGTGCTTACACATCATCATAAGGACTCCCATTTGAATGCCTACTTTTATTTTGCAACACATAGACATTAAAATGTTAGTATATGTTTTTCAATTATAATTGTAAAAAAAATACAATAAAAAATAAGCTATAACATAAAAAAATATATATTCAAGAACCATAACAATTATAATTAAAACAATAAACAAGCTAACGACTCATCTTAAACAAGAAATAAGGTTTAACATCCATATAATATAGTTAAAATCAATAAACAATAATATAAATAATAATCCAGTAGTGATACGTGGGTTTCTTATAGTGAGAAACTTGACCAATTTGCATCAAAGATAATGAAAATAAGGTCCAAATAATCATTACAACATAGTAATGCAAGAACAATTATCGATCCAATGATTCCTCAATGATAGAAACCACATTTGGATCCAACTTTATATTCTCCTTAATATTTAAGACTATCTTCCAAATGAGTTTCAAAGTTAAGGTTTATTTTCTTATCTATCCTTGTTCATTCATTATGTCTAGAGCATATTGTAAGGAATCCAAAATGCAATGAAGTTGTGAGAATTGTATTTTGTTTGTTTGATTATCCTTTGCTAAGTTGCATATTTATTCTCATAGATCAATATTTTACTAACTGAGCTTATTATTTTGGATAGCTTCTTGGTTCAACTACTTAGAAAGGAGATTCATCTACAAACATATGTTAGAATAGAACATTTGATATCTAACACTTAGTAGATAACGATATATTAAAGTCGTTAAAAAATCTTAGAAACTAAATATGCTTCAAAATAACTTGATCAAATGTATCAATTATAGGATTATGATTATAATATACCCCTAATATTATAAATTTCTAAGATAGGACCAATAAATAAGGCTATAGAGAAGTCTTGTACAAATTTATTTATTAAATTTCTAAATTTACATAGTTGGAATATATATTTTGATGATTTAAAATTACCATAAATGTTATACTTCACATCAAAGGACATCAAATTTTACCAAATTCTCCTTTGAATGAAGATGTCATGAGAATCTCCAAGCAAGTGATTGTGAGGAAGGATTGGCTTTGGAATTCAATGAAAAAAACTTGTTCCTTTGGCAAAACATTTTAAATTTATATTTTTCACTTCTAGTTGCAAAAGAAGAATATAGTAAAATGAAAAAACACATGCTATAGACAAATAAAATTTATAAACCTACCTACCATACATCTATAATTTTTATTTCTAAAAAATGGAATGATAATAGATAGAAATCCTAATAAGTAAAATGACATCTACTAATGATTGAATATTCTTAATATCCACTTTAATTTTGATTTTGATATTGATTTGTTACTTGAGCATAGAGTAGCATATTCAAGATTGAATAATGGTATCTCATAGATCTATAAATAGGCACACTCCCTTTCTAGACAAAATTCATCTTGTTAGCACTTGATAAATGGATAATGATTCAGGAGGCTTTTAAGATGCTTACAATGACCATAATAACATACATGCAGGAATAAAAAGAAGAGTCAACAAACTCTTTAAAATACTAGTCTAAGCATCAAGAACACATCATTATTTTTTGAAAAATAGAATGGGGTTTTAAACCCATAACCTTCCACTTCGAGATCCTTCAAAGTAGCTACACTATGTACCATGCTTCCTGCACCAAATGGAATAGAATTAACAATATAATATTTTATTATTCCAATAAAAAGGTATGCATGCATAAAATAAAAGTCACCAAAATTCAAATTAAACACCTTCCATTGAAAACTTACAGTGTTGCCATTGCACTACAAGATAAATGCCAAGAGAAAAAATTGCCTTTAGAATTAGATTGGGTCCTTGTAGCCACTATGGCCATGACATCCTTAGAGATACAACCCAATTTTCTAGGAATTTTATGAAGTCTCTGCCTACACAACCACCAATGAACATAATTATCTCTGACAAAAATAACCTATGCTAATACCTTAGATACATAACCTTAACTCCTCTAGTCTATAGGACAAAGGTCTTATCATTAGCCCATTCCTTCTAAATGAACATCAACTATGCATTTATAAATAAAGTCATTCTTTAATTTTCCATATTAATCATGCATGCCTCCCTTCCCTTTCCCACATCACAATAGAATATTTTGTAGAATAATCCTATTTAAATTCTAATTTGGTGAAAAAAAAGGGAAACTTTCAAATGCAAAAAAGAGTATTAAAATAACAAACTTATGGAAAGTTCTAAGCTGAGATTCCCTTTTCAAGTTTTACAAGGATCCAATAGAACTGATGATTCATCCATATCTGTCATTTTTTTTCTGTACAATCCTTTTTGTGATTAAGTTAAGTTTTGTATTGGCTCTAATGCCATGTTGGAATTCACAATATTTTCCAAAGACGTTCCAAAATATACATTCACCATAATCATATGTAGTAAAAGGTAGAAGAGTGAAATAAAAGAGCATATAAATGAAAATAAAAAAGAGAACTAAACAAGAGGAATAAGGGGTGGGTTCCTGTAGGCATCCCCATGATCCTACATCACAAATTGATACCATGGATCATCATTGTGGGATATTTATAGTGATACCTAGTCTCTAATTAAATTCTAGCTTCAAGCTAACATAACTTGACTTGAAGTTTAAACCATAATATGATAAATTTATTAAAATCTTTAATCAAGGTTAGCCATAGAGGTATTTTAACCAATATTCCTAAGGGTGAATACATCAAAACTACTCATAGGATTACATAAATATGCCCGTAGGATTACATAGAAGATTGCTCATAAGTGTACATAGAAATATGCATGTTGGTTTACATAGAAAATTTCCAAAGGCTTACATAACACTTTTCCATAGGCTACATCAAAGGCACATGTAGGTAGTTCATCACTATTAACCTTGGCCTAATAAATTCAGATGATAGATATTCCAACAATATATACTAGGTCCAAATCCAAGCCATAAAACATGTCAAGAATGAATGGTCATCTTAAATTATCACAATGCTTATAAAATTTTAGTTTGATAAAGGCTATGTATTTTCTAGATTAAATAAACCATTACATAGTCTCCCAGGATAAGATCAAATTATTTAATATAAATATTGTTGGTGTGAAAACTAACATTAGACAAGAGGAAGTCGCTTCTAGTTGTCCTTTAATAGCATTGAACGGCCAATTAGCCCTGGAGAGGCAGAGGCGATCGATCTCCAGATAAGGTTGGCTTCTTCGATTCCAGCTAACTACACCACAAAGGGGGAAATGGGAAAAAGGGAATGAGAAAGAAAGTAAAGGAGGCCATAGTCAAAACTAACAAGGATGGGGTATGTCCGCATAAATATACACTCATTCGATTGTGTCGATGAAAACCGTAGTGGATCACCTAATATATCAGTATACCCCATGTTCACTTCTCATTTGGCACAACGAGCAAGGGCAAATTCTAGAACCAATGGGAGGGTGCATGAAATCCAGGTAGTAGAATTAGAGTTCTCCCACCCGATTTAATTTAGTAGAAATAAACCCTGACACCCAGGTATGGATGTGAATTCCAGAACCACCCAGCTAGACCCATAATCTATTTTCTATGATGCACTCTCTCATATTGAATCCCTTTAATCGTAGCCCTCCAAGGATTAAATAAATTCAAATATAAGATAGATTTTCATTGATATTTTCATCTCTTGTCCTAGATTTTCTTCTTTATGCAATCCAGCAATGATCCTCTTTTACTGACTATTATCATCTAGGAGGTCATTATGTTTCCACTACGCTTTGCAGTTTACACTTTCTGGTCCCATATGCCTCTTCCTACGAGGTTCTATTTATAACCTTCTCACCTCACCTTGTTATTTTTAGATGAATCCATTGGGCTACGGAGTCACAACAACAACATATGGAAGAAGTGAAAACTAGAAGGATCACATGAATATGGAGGAGGAATGTTATATTTCCAAGACAAATTTCTAGGGAACCTTTTCCTTATCTTTCGGTGATATACCAAGTGGCAACCTTCTACTAGAGCAAACTCCCTATAAACCGAAAAGCATGATGACATAAACAGGTGGTTGTGCATAAGACATTTTTATTTACTTACTGCAAAAATATAATTGCTAGGCATGCATTAGCCTAGGATGTCTCTGCCATTCATCCTTTGAATCTGCAATAGCCAGACTAAATCACGTCAAATTTGAGCCTCTTCTTGTATGGACATAGTTTGTGTGGGCTTAGAATTACGATAACCTCACAATTCTTCTTGCTTTGCCTGAGCTCTTTAGTACTCAGGCCCTCAAAACTTAAGGCAACAATTACGTTTGCCATATTATTCCATATTTCAGGTGGTTAACTTTTAGGGGATATATTTTCGAGATTGACCTATTGTGCCAATCTTGTAGATAGCTCCTCCTGCAATATTCCCATTTTTTGGTCTAGCACAAGCTCTGAATAGGAGAAGCTTGTGCAAGGCTGCAATGGCTACCACTTCCCCACTAACATCTATTTAGCTTTGATAGCTTCCTCATAAAGTTGAGGAAATCTCTTCTCCCTAGATTAACACAGGAGGATTGCCATATTAGGGCTAAAATATTGAATGTAGAATAGATACGCTTGGGCTGAGGATGGGAGGAGTAGACTTGGAATCTTCTTCCAACTGCTACTAAAATGAATATTGAAGTCTACCACACTTTCAAGAGGGTTCCTCTTGATAAATGTGAATTGATTTAGTAGTTGTAATATGTCCTCGAGTTCACCAAATGCATCTAGGAGAGCTTTAGCCAAATTTGCCCATGCAAATATGCTCCTAGGCTATAGGGTTTTGTACCAGAGCCATGCTCTACCCTGAAGAGAAGCGACCAATAGCTTGATCATCACATATTTGTGCATGATATTGTGAAGGGTGGCTAGGGAAGCCACATTTTTTAGGTGCTCCTTCACACATCCACTAACGCCATCATAACTTGGTAAAAATTCTAGTGCAGCTTCGGGGATATGAAGCCATGGGAAATACAAAGGGAGCCATGGTCATTCCAATTAGGGAAACTTGGTTGGGCCATTAAAGTATTAGTCCCTCAAAACTGTTGGGTTATACCACAAGATTGGAGTCACCAGATGAGCATAATTTCTTCATTAGCAAGGTCATGGCTACTCATCTAACCCTGGGTCCTTTGGGAGATAAAAATATTTCAGCACAAAGAGGCAACCAATCTCATGATGTGGAGATGCTGCATAGTTAGAGTTGCTAGGTGATTTGCAAATATACAGGTAAACTAGAGTATCACCAAACTTTGATTTCCTCAAACATAAAAACTCAGTGAGTTCCCTAGCAAAGTCACCAAAAATTATTGGTACAAAAATCGACATCGGACAAGCAGAAGGCACACTCGGCTATCCTTGAACAACATTGAATGGTCACCCAATACTAGAGAAGCAGAGGTGGTAGATCTTCGAAGAATGCCAACTCCTTAAGTTATAGCTAACTACACCGTAAAGAGGGAAAGAGAAAAAAGAGAACGAGAAAGAAATCAAAGGAGGTCGTAGCCAAAACTAACAAGGTCGGGGTATGGTCGCATCAAGACACACTCCTTCAATGCTACCAGTGCAAACATTAGTGGATCACCTAACAAATTAGCTCACCTCATCTTCACTTCTCGTTCGATGCAGCGAGCAAGAGCAAATTCTAGAACCAACAGGAGGGTGCATGAAATCCAAGCAAAATAATTAGAGTGTTCCCACCCAATAAACTTTAGTAGAAATAAAACCTGATGCCCAAAGAGTGGATGTGAATTCCAGAACCACCCAGCTAGATCCATGAAATCCAAATAGCAGAATTAAGTGAACCAACTCAGATATCCATTGTAGAAATAAACATCCACACATAGACAAAAGTAGAAGTGAAGACATATTGAGAGAATAAACAGTGATACACTATTATTTATAGGTAATGAAGAATTATATATGAATTGTAAAGGCCACAAATTCACCCTTTGGAATGGTAAGCATCTCCTATTTATAGAATATTTTACAATAAATTCAAATTCAAGCATTAATGTCGTTTGACAGGAAGAATCATGTTGGAATGATCAAAATATTTACTGATGCTCTGCTCTTCAGAAGAATGGCAGCTATCCAAAGGAATTTAGGTATCTCTGCATAAATCTGGGCCTTTGATCACTCCTATAAAACTTGTTCAAGCAATAAATCTCATCTACTTTACCCTTTTGAGTAGCTGTAAAGTATGGTTGACCGTTGTAGGCTCCACGTACTTTCAGTTGCTCTTTATCAGCTTGTACTAGGGTAACTATGATTATTAATGACCCAGCTTGAGTCTTTCAAGGCCTTCCTTTTGATGTCATCTGCAGTCAGGGACCCCCCTCCATGCTCCACCTTTCCATCCTTTCGCTCATCAAATCTTTATGAGGATGAAATATTGGGCTTGAAATTTCAATGTTGTCTTCCCAAAGTTCCATCCAACTTTGGGGATGGGAACTTGGTACTTGTAATCATTCTACTATAGTCTGATTATTTCATCTGGGGATTTGGGATCCCATTCTTCCACCCAATAGTTGGGGAATATGTTTGGGGTCTTCCTTTGAGCACGCCCCTACCCATTCTTTCATCTGATCCTAAACTTGGAGATTTTTTTTGCTGCTTGTCCACTTGGTTTCTGAAATTTGCTTCTTCCATCAAAGCTTCAAAAATTAGATGACTCTAAGATGTCATCATCTTCAAAGAGAAAGAGTGGATGAAGAGACACAAAATTTCACCCACAAATCTATCCTTAAGAAACCAATCTATTATTTCTTAAATATCTCTTCAAATATTGGCTTGATTATTTTGGGATGTATATATGGCTATAATTCTATAAGATATGTTAATCAATGTAACTCGTATTTATGTTACAATTATACATTACTTGGATCCCATTGTAATGAAATTTAATGAGCCCTTGGTTAATAAAGACATTAGACATAAATACCAAAAATTATTTGTATAATTTATATAAGTATATACCAAGTATTAGCAATGTATATTTTTAAAAATCTCCATATATATACATTCTATACCAAGCATGCTATTTTCCAA
The DNA here is from genome assembly GCA_028583015.1 of Wollemia nobilis. Lineage (NCBI taxonomy): Eukaryota > Viridiplantae > Streptophyta > Pinopsida > Araucariales > Araucariaceae > Wollemia > Wollemia nobilis. Next base: position 4,953,459 of record JAQPPZ010016361.1, read on the forward strand.
AAAATAAAAAATTCTTTGGTGTAACTCAATATCATTCAAGGAATACAAGAGGTTAGAAGCTAAAGATGCTTATTCATCTTGAAAATGATATGTATAATATTCATAGAAGACTTGTAATACCATTTAGAGAAATAAGAATATTACCTTTGTAGACTCAAATATTAGTAATCTTTTAGCTTTGTGCTTATGTTGAAGAAAAAATTTTAAATGTTTGAACGCATATACCCCTATTGGACCAATAATTCCCTTGACCTAAATGAGGCGTATATTTTTCTTTGCTATTCAAATTCTTGAGATTATAATGGAATTATAATGATATTGTATTGGATCGATAAGACCCTTATTTGCATGCATTGAATGATTGAGATTGTAATGAAATAAAAACAAAAGCCTTAACATGTTTCTTAGTGAATTCAATTTTTTACCTTAAACTACTTTCCCTCCTCTATATTCTTTTGCAACATTTTTTCCATTATCCATGAGATATAAATAATATTTCTTAATTAAATCCCCTAACTATCTAATATGTTCATTCAATCAAAAAACACAAGATACAAAGTTCCAAATAAAAATAAGGATTGGACACAAAAGTGTAGCAAAGTCAATTATAATGAATAGCTAAACCATTTTTAATCATAATACATACAAATGTTAAAGAATATAAAATCTATTAAGTCCACTATATTTACTATTCTTCTAGTCTACAGATGGACAAAGTAAATAAATTATTGTTATGTCACTCAAATTTTCCATATAATGGATAAAAAATTCTAAATTTATTACAACAAAATAATCTATTACCTAAATTTTTCATAAGATAGGGGTATTATTTCTTTTAAAACTTTAGTAAATTATATAATGGAATAATGTGTATACTTTTATTATGAACTTTCAATAATAGAATCAATATCAATGGCACTCTCCCACACTAATAAGAGCATATATTATTAGAAAAAATGAGCATCATTCTTTTTTATACTAATAATTAATGATTAACTAAAATTTATCATTATATAAGGTCATTTGTTGTTCCACATGATAATAATCATCAAATATGTTGATCTTATAAGATATTATATGAGAATCCCTAGATTGATATCTCACATATTTTCTCTTTGGTATGTGTGTGTGTATTTGATTAGGGTCAATACATGGTTTTTTGAAAGGGCTTGTACCTTTTCTCAACTGGGGCCACATCAAGAGCCACCCTCTCCATGATTTGAACTTGGGTCTCCTAGATCAAATCCCAAATACATACCAATTTGATGTCCCAATAGGGACCTCTTTGGTATTAATAAAGCTTAAATAATTTTAAATAGATTATATTTAAAAATTTGTCCTTAAAACCTTTCCATGATCCAAACATTATTTTATTTTCAAGGTGGTTCTAAAAAAGGACCTTTGATTTCTTATCAATTAAATATTTGATCATATTTTAAAACAATTAACAAATACCTTGGATCCAAGGATTAGTAGGTTCAAGATCATATTTTTTATGGATAAATACACAATGTGCAAGAAATGATTAGAAATGAAGGAGAATATTTTTATTTGGAGCATAGGAATATTTAAATAAACCTTGTTAATTTTGAATAATTATATCTTTTGGCAATCAATAAGTATAATAATATATATGGCCAAAATTACTTTTTTTTTTTTTTTGGATAATATGGGGTTGTACTCGGGTCCCCCTCCCTTGAAAAATTACAACTCTCTTCTTTAAAGCTTGAGATTTTATAAATAGATACACTTATCATCTCAATTGAGATGCTATAGCTAGAAACCTATATCATTTTACATAAAATGTATGAATTCTAAATTTTCATTTTTTGGATCTTTTCAATTTTTTGTATGAATACAAATATTCCAAAATTTAGCATCCTTCTTGAAATTTTCCTATAGCATTCTTCACAATACCAAAACTTCACCTTAACTATCTATGTCTTGCATCTTAGTAGAGAAATATTTCCAAAACCTTGCATTATCATAATCCGTTTTACCAAATCTAGATTGCTATTTTCCTTCCTAAAACACAAGTGCAACCACAAAAATTATAATAAATAATCTATATGAAAACACATTACTATTACAAAATAAAGAAGATATTATCAATGGAAAACATTAAAGTAAAACTTAATTATTTATTTTCAATCAACATTTGCTTGTCATCTTCAACTAAACTTACTACTTCCTCTAACCATGGAAAGGAGAATTTAACTTCACAATTCTCAATCAAAACCCCTCTATTGGCTAGCCTATATGCACATTTTTTACCTTCCCTTAATGTATGTGTAAACCTGATTTCTTTCGTGGCCAAAAATACTTACCCAACTACTTGTATATTAATAGATAATTAAAAAACCTAATCAATTAGTTGTATATTTTTTTACCCAATGGATGTGTGGCAAGCATTGGAAATTTAAGAGTTTCACATGATAAGCCAAGGTTCTAATCCCATGTGTGAACTTTAACAGTTAACTACATGGATTTAGAGAAAGCAATCAGAGGAAAAATGGTTCATACCAAAATCCTAGGTATAAATACCTATGGAATTTGGAGCAAGTGGTGGAAAGCAAGAAATTGTACACCATAGTTCAAGGTTCCAATCCCTTGGTGAACCTTAACATTTAAGAGAGTGGGTTTTGGGAAAAGTGGTGGAGAATAAAGAGTTTCATATAATAAACCAAGGTCTTAATTCCATGGGTGAACCATAGTATTTTATAAAATGACATGATTTTAAGTGATTAAATACATGGCTTTGTAATGTAAAGACCTTGGTTCAAATCTTGCCAATTGATATATGCATAAATGTTAGTTGTATTACTACTATGTGGTTTTTTCAAATACTATAGCAATGTGGTCAAGATGTAATATGAGTGGATATCATTTCAATCATGTATAACCAACATAAATTATATAGTTTCTTTTAAAACCTTTATAAAAATAATTGTTGCATGTCATATGAAAAAATATTCAGTCCAAATGAAAGGCCTAAATTCCAAGTGATTTCTCCTTGAGAGATATGCATCTATGCAATTGGAATCCATAAAGGATGATCCCTATTGGATGAAAGTACAAAATAAGTTTTATAAAATTTACTATAGATTAAGAATCTTAATAGAAACATAAATAACAATTAAATATTTTTTCAATTTTCATTATTATTCCTAAAAAGCAAAAAAAGAAGAATTGAGTATTGTGTTTATGTCTAGAAGAGAGACACTATTATTAATACAAGTATAAAAAGAACTCCCAAGAAAATAAACAAGGTCCTTTACTAAGAGTATATAAAGAATAGAAGCAAGGGTAAAATCCTATATTATTAACCAGCATACCATTTACAAACTATTTATCTAAAACATCAAAAAATAGCATGCTATCATTTTAGGTTCAAATCCAATCCATCAACTTGTCAAGAATGAATGATGATATTAAATTATCATAAGATTTTGAAATTCTAGTTTGACAAATGATATTTCTTATTATATTAAATAAATCATTGCATTGTCTTCTGAGCTAAGATCGAATTATCCAATATAAATCAATCCTTAAGAAACCACCCTATTATCTCTTAATTATCTTTTCAAATACTAGTTAAATTATTTTTGGGGTAGTTCTAACCATAGTTGTGTGGTATATGTCCAGTAATATAATTGGTAAACATCTTACAATCATATCTCTCTTGGGTACCTCTAGAATGAGATTTAATGAGCCCTTAGTTAATAAACGCACCTAAGGACCTATATGCCTCGATTTCTTTGTATACTCTATAAAATTATATACCAAGGACTAACAATGTATATAGTTGAAAAACTTCATAAGTATCACATCCATGCCAAGCATCTTCTCTAGATCCATAAATAAGAAGGTATCCTCGAGCTGCTTAAAGGAGAGAGACCTTTTCAAAAAAGGTCTTTCATATAATTCAATATCTTTCAAGGAATATAAGAGCTTAGAAGCTTCGTAACATGATTAATACAAGATAAATATTCATATTGAGAAGGAGCTTTATAATGTTCATAGAATATTCTTGTAATATCCTCAATAGCAATAATTATATTTCTTAGATTTCTTTTGGAGACTCAAATATCATTATTTTTTTAACTTTGTGCTTATGTTGAAAAAAGGTTTTCAAGAACTAAATATATATCCCTTTCTTGGATCCATTAGACCCTTGACCTTTTTTAGGCTTCTCTCCTAAGTTCTTCAAACTATCTAAAGACCTATTTGCATTAAGTGATTGAGATCATAATGAAATATATATAATATCCTTTACATATTTCATGATGAATTCAATAGTTTACTTTAAACTATTCTCCCTTCTATATTTTTATTTTGTGACTTTTTTCCATTCTTCATGAGATATGAAGCACAATATTAATCAAAAATTGATTCCTCTAGATGAAAAATATTTGATCTATGAGGGAGGTTATTCTTCTAGGAAAAACTAGATTGAATACCATTAGAATAAATTTAGGAAAATGATTTGAAAGTGTGGTAGAGTTTTTCATAATGACTACTTAGACCATTTTCAAAACTGACAACATAGAAATGATAAGGAATACAAAATATTTCAAGTCTGCTCTATTTTCTATTTTCTTCTAGTATGCAATTAAACTAGATGAATGAATTATCATTATGTCACTCAAGCTTGCCATACAAGGGATCAACAATTCTATTTTTTTTGTAATAATAAATCCATGAACTAAATTTCTCATTAATGAGATGTAACCTTTTCTTTAAAAGGTTAGCAAATTAGTTAATAAAATAATGTGTTTACTTCATAATGAACTTTCAAAAATAAAATTAATTATAATGGTTCTCTCCCACAACAACAAGGGTGTATGTTAATATTAGAAAGTATGAGCATCATTTTTTACTTTTTACTAATATTTACTTGACAATTAGAATAAATTATTATGTAAAAGATGAATTTTTATTCCACATGATACTAGTCATCAAATATAGCGGGGTTAAAATTAATTACATGAGAATCCCTAGATTGATTCCTCGCATATTCCTTCTCTATAGTTTAAGTTATTATGGAATAGGTTGCATTTAACAATTTGTCTTTACAGCTAACACCTTTTCATGATCCAACTATTATGACATATTCAAGGTGCTTTCAAAATATGGGCTTCCATTGATCATCATCACTTAAAGATCTAGTCAACCATTAATATAATAAACAAATACCTTGGATCCAAGGATCAATAACATCAAGATCATTTTTCTTTCATGGTTGAATACACTATATCCAAGAAATTATTAACATTGACAAAGTTTATATTTAGACCATAAAATTATTTGAGTGAACCTTATAAATTTTGCATGGCTATATTTTTATGGAAATCAACAACAATAGTATACATGGTTAAAACAATTTTCCCAACTACTTGTATCTTATGAGGCAATGAACAAACCAGTCAATCAATTATATATTTTCTTTTACCCAATGGGTGTATGAAAATAATAGGAAGTGGGGAGTTCTAACTATAATCCAAGGTTCAAAATCCCATGGGTTAACCTTAACATTTAGCCTAATGGATTTAGAACAAACAGTGAGAAGGAAAGTGTTTCACACCAAAATTTAAGGTTCTAATTCCTATGGAATTTGAAAGCGATGGGTAAGGATATTCACACAAAATACTAAGGTTCAAATACCATGGGTTAAAATTAATGTTTATCTCAATAAATCTGGAATAAGCAATGGGAAGTTAAGTGTTTCACACCAATATTCGAGGTTCTAATTCCTGTGGAATTTGGAGCAAGTAGTAGGAAGCAAGGATATTCATGTAATAGGTTAAATTTCCAATCCCATGGATGGACATTAACATTTAATAAAGTGGGGTTTTATGATAAGTTGTGGAGAATAAAGAGTTTCACATCATAAGCCAAGGTTCCAATCCCATGGATGAACCTTAATATTTTTACCAAATGATATGAGTTCAAGTGATTAAAAGTATGTGCTCCCAATGTAGAATATTTGGTTCAAACCTTGGCAAGTGATATATGCATGATTGTTTGTTATAATACTACTATGTGGTTTGTTGAGATACCATAGTAATGTGGTCAAGATGTAAAATAAGTGGGGATCGATGTAATCATGTATAACCAATTAAACAATTGTATAATTTCTCTTTTTATTTTTAATAAGCTTATGTGGCTTCTATTGGGGGGCATCCCATCAAAATACCAAAATATTACATTTGTCATTAGGTCAATTATACCATATCCAACATTGTTATGAATCTTCCCATTAAAATAAATACACCCACATAGACATAGCAATAATTAACAAAAAAAGAAATTGAAATAATAATATTATACCTAGGTGTTGTAGGTGAGTTGGAGAGGAGAGGGCAATCCTCCAAGGGAGGTCCCAGGTTCAAATCCCCACCCTACCAAAAAATTGAATTGGTTATCCAAAATCCAATTGATAATGTTGGTGCGGGTAGGGTCGGGTGCGACTCTCGAGTGACTTTGATGGTGTAGAACCCCCTGTTCAAGGTCTCTAAGACCACGGTGGCCTCGCAAGGTGTTTTTCACTAAAAATAATAATAATAATAATATTGCAATAATAGTTGCAATCTTACTGTAGTGGTAAGGGCTTTGTCCTCTCTTTTGGAGGTCCAAGTTTCAAAACCCACTCAGTATGAGAGGACCAAGGCCCCTCATAAAAACCTCTATAAACTTAATGAAAAAATAAATAATTATATTGCAATATAGAATGGAAATGTAGTAGCTTGATTATTCAAGAAGATAAATCACAATACAAAATCATAGACCTCTTCAAGGGGGAAACCTCCTTGGAAGTAGAGCTTTGTTATAATATTAGAAAATGACTTGATACATTCCACCTCTGCCACTACCTTTATAAATACTCTTATCAACCCTAACACTAATACTCAAGGATCAAATTCACATGCAAGTGGGGACCTAAGCTACTAACTAACAATTACATCTTTGTTAACTCTTCTTATAATCAATAATGTTTACATCATATGGCCCATATGTCTAGGCACCCAAGGTGCCTATGTATGTTACTATATGTTTACATAATAATTTTAGGATAGGGTCCTCGTCGGACTGAACGCTTGTCCCTTTCCTGGTGCTTTCAACGACGTAAAAGGTTTAAAATGATTATGGCATGGTGGTTATAGGGGCAGGCTGCACGAAGATCTGTATTTGTGGCTTACAGGCGGAACAATGCAGAATACTGTGGCAGCCATAAAAAGCTGGACAGCCTACCCGGATTTGTTGCAGCTACCGATTCCACCATGTAAATTCAAAAAAAAAAAAAAAAAAACATCCCTTCCCCTTAAAAAAGCTTTATCCTCAAAGTTTAAACTGAAATATTGTTGCTAGGATTGATGGAGTGACTTCTCATGTAGAATTTTATGGAACGTGCATGTCCATTGTTCCAAAATACCTTCAAGCTCTAATATGATTTACCCTTTGAGGAAGGAAACTTGTAGATCATAAGTCCAATCCATTAGAACACCTTAAAAGCACACTCCAAATGATGTCAATCAACTTGCTTCCATAGTCGATTTAGTGCCATCACCAAATTTCCCTTGAGATGTTGAATAAATCATTCATATTCTTGAAAGATGGACTCTTGTTAAAACTTTATAACTAGCCAAAATTTATGATAAAATTGATGGATTGCACCCATATACTGGTTCCAAGAAATTACTATCAATTTCCACTTGCTCATATATCTAAAAATGATATGCAGAGCCTGTTTTGATATGGGTGTCCTATAATTTAAATAGTCCTTGCCCATAATAACTAGTGATGGTGGGTTCATGGTAAAAAATGAGAATGTAGAATATAAAATTAATGGAATCGTGAGATATTCGAGTGACTATGTAAGTCCTACAAGGGTGAGCTATAGAAAAAAGTGATCATACTGAGAAATATAATTCAAATCCTCACAAATGACTATTTTTTGCTTATGATTTGATAAAACTAGATGCATATTTTTCCATCAAAAGTGATAGATATACTTGTTGAACCATATCAGTGGTATTCAAAACCCAAATTACATGTAGTTGCACCTCCACTTTTTGAGATGGCTTCTTTAAAAAACAATTATTCAATGGAAGTTGATATGATGGGTAGAATCGATGGCAATACTACAAAGGGTGTATTGATTTCCCTGTTGATTGAATTGCATCCAAAGTTTAGAAAAATCCTAGACTATAGGACCTCAAATAAAAATTCATTGACTGCCAACACTATATCACAACCTCCCAAGGGAAAGGAAAAAATGTCCACCTTGAGGTTAGATTCACCCATCCTTACCATTATATTTCTACATTTCCCTTATAAGGAAAGACTCCTCCATTTGCTATCATGAATTCAAAAGAATTGCATGAGTGTATGTAGGAATGTATTTTTTTGGCCACCTAAGAATCAATACAATTGTGTGTATTTCCTATATCAATAAGGAATATGAGGCATTGACCCTTTATTTGCTTAACCACCTTCATGGTTTGGGAAGCAAAAATTCTTGCTCAAGCATGCATAGAATTTTTTGAAATTGATCCTCTATCCATTCATATTTTCTAAGTTGATCTTCTAACTTATTGTCTTCCTCTTTGCAAAAAGCAAATACAATTTTTTTGCATGCACTTGTGGCCTATGGAGTATTTATCATCATAATTGTAGCATAGACCTTCTGCCCTTTGTACCTCCATTTCTTCTTTAGTCAAACATTTTATTGGGGATGACTTGTTGATAAGGGTCAACACTAGCATAGATGGAGGTGATGGTTGAGCTTATGGGACTCTAGTTGTGCACCTTTGAGCAATAAATTTATCCTCTACCAATAAATCCAAACATACTACTTCCATCATGGTTTATGACTTAAAAAAATTCACCTCAGCTTTAATATCTTCTTTCATCTCACTAATAAAATAGCTTTGAAAAAAATCTTCACTCAAGCCCCATGTGTGTTTGGCCAATATTTCAAACTAAGTTTGATATTCATGGACTATTGAGGTTTATTTCATTTTAATGAGGGCTCCTATGAAGTTATCATACTCATTCAGGTTAAAAATGGTGAGTAATTGCTTCTTAAATTCATCCCAAGAGAGATCTGAATGCATATTCCTCAACCACTAGTATGAAGCACATTATATTTTAAATTGAAGGATGTTATTGTGAGCCTTAAATTTTGAGGAACATCATGAAGAGTAAAATATTGGTCTGTGGGTCCTTTCCATCAAATTTTGGAAAGTCTAACTTGGGCATTTTATATATGTTATTATTGGGAAATGTATTGCATGCTCCCCCTTCTAAACTTCCTAAACTTCTTGCCTTATACTCAAATTCCTTATTGCCAAGCTAGTTGTATGCATGAATCATGCCTATTAAATTATTTTCAAAGTCATTCTATTATTAAATGTGTCTTTTAACTTATGTTTCTCTTGTGACACAATTCATTTTTTCATTCAGTGTTTATGTCAACATGTAATTAGGCCCTTATTTGACTCATCTTGGTTTACATTTGACTCATTTTTCACCTAGTTGCTCCATATGGGAACCCCTAGTATATTTGGCCATGCTTAGGTGATTTGTGATTATTTAAAAGACTTATGGGTGATATATACCAAAACAATCAACTCAAAAAGACAATCAAAATGGACTATACCCTAAAATGATGATTTTTTACATCCAAAAAAAACTTATGGGTGTTATATACCAAAACGATTAGCTCAAAGACATGATCACAAAGGATTATATTTGAAAATTATTATTTTTGGACCTAAAATTTCTTTTAGTTGACTTACCAAAAAGGTGTTCCAATGGCCAGTCAAGGTGTTTTATGCACTCTTAATGTTTTGCCAGCTTCGTAGGGTGTTTTTCTGCATTCACCAACTGCTTGTTGTAACAACTTCCCTTGATTGATACTATACCTTACTTTTACCATTGCTTATACTGTACTATTATACTAAAAAATACTTGTTTTTATGACTGTTACTATACCATCAATCCTTAATGGAAGTTGCCTTCTCGGTTTTCTCAAATCTAAGTTTTGGTTGGGAAGGACTAGGGTGAATGACAATAAATTTAGTAGGGACAATCTAAACCAAGGTGTGTTTAGTTTTGTGGGCTCTCTGATATACTCTCTTAGTCATTATTAGTGGCCAATATAATATCTTAGAGCTTTAACTATGGAGGGTTCCACCATACATGTAGCCTCACTATTTACTTTTTGAGTGTACTATGAGAATAACTTCCTAGTATATTATTTACCAGTGTACAACAAAACTCAAATGACCAATATCTTCCTAGGGTTCAAGGTTTCTCCTAATACTATGGGTATCCTTATATATCCAAGGGTAGGTGGGAGCTCACTGTTGTATATGGGTGTTGTCTAAGGTCTAAGTACCGGAGTCTAAACACCCCTCACTTCACTAGATGCTTTATGGGAAATCTAGCTTAGCCAAAAATGATAGCTTCTCTATGATATTTTAAAACCCTTGGCACAAGGTTTCTAACCTAATCCACTAAAGCAAAAAAAAAAATATGATATTTTTAATAGGGTATTTAGTGAAAATGAGCATAACAAAAGAAAATTCAATCTAATAGGGAATATGTGGTAGGATAAAAACTATTGTTACTATAGTAGAGTATGGCCTTAGGAAGTGATCTAATACCATTCATTAGGAATATGCCTATTAAAATAAGCATGACCACATATAAATTGCAATAATAAATAGAAAAATAGGAATTGAAATAACAATATTACAACACAAAATGGAAATGCAACAATTTATTACTCAAGAACAAAATGACAATACAAAATTGTAGGTCTCTCCAAGGAAAATGACTTTATATATCCCATCTCCCCCTTGCCTTTATAAATACTCCTATCAACCCTAACCCTAATTCTCAAGGGTTAGATTCACATGCAAGTGGGGACCCGAGCTAGTAACTCCTAATAAAACAATTATATCTTTATTGACTCTTCTTACAATTAGTAATGGTTACATCATGTGGCCCATATGTATAGGCATCCAATGTGTTATGCACATTAATAGATATTTACATAATAATGTTAGGATAGGGTCCTAACTATAGACACCCAATTTTGGCACACCAACAAAGCCAAAGACATCAAACAAGTCACCTAGCATCATCAAACATTCAATCTGCTCTAACCTAGCAATTTGGGTATTATTTTTAGCCTCTAAAAAATTTGCCACTCTGAAAAAAATTACTACTAGCAAATTTGTTTACCTAGTGGCAAATTTGTAAAACCTTCAAAATTCAAACACTGACAAGTCAAACTGGTCGTTGAACAAAAACACCAATTTAGGAATAAAAATACCACTTACAAATTTGTTTTGAGTGGCAATTTGTATAAAAAACCAGAATCTCTTGGCACAATCCAGGGACAATAATATTCCTTAATCCCACTTCCTCCTCTAACCTTGCATGCTTCAGCAACAAATCAGACCTGCAAATTTTAAATTTGCCCTAACTAATTATCCCTCCTAATCTCCCCTCCAAATTCTATTTAAATAGCCCTTGGGGCAAGTATTCCATAAGCAATTCCAAGCTAATTATATTTTTCCCATATTCTTCTATCTCTCTTCCATTAGCATTCTCCCTGGCTATCTTGCAAGCATTTTCTTGGAGGTAAGACAACCAAGGCTTAGAGGACCTTTTAGAGGTAAGGAGATCTTCTTGGAGGAGGAGGTCTTCTTGGTGGTAAGAAGGAGCTATTGCTATGTGATAAGACTCCTAGCATTCCTCTTTTCTTCATCCCTTATGCTTTCATTTTGCATTTTTTTTCTTACCATTAGCCTTGCTAACTTGGACCTCTATTTACTTGCATTTTTCTTCTATTTTTATGCTTTTAATATCTATGTGCAAGGTATATATTGGTTTTAGCATATTAACACTATCATTGTAGATCATATTCAAGCATTATCTCCATTCCAAGCATCTAATATTTTTATGCAGGTCTTTTCAAGTTTTTGATTGATTTGTTGCCTTCATTTTGATCACTAATCTTCCTATTAAACGTTTTTCTTCATCTATTTTTCTCATTGTCTTTTTAATTGGTGGTTTCCCTCATTATCTATAGTCTAATATTCTTTAATTAGTTGTATACTAACTCTTCATTTTATCTCCATGCATATTTGCTTTCAGTACATTCTCATTTGCAGGCATTAGCATCATAATTTGTCTTTTTCAAGCATACATTTCATTTTGGTAAAGATTTTAATCATATAAGCATTTATTTTATTTCTTAACCTAATGTCATGTTGGATACAAGGATATCATTGCCTTGTTATCCCACCAACAACCTTATCTTAGTCATTCTTTCATACATCCATTCTTTTAGCTGATGTATAATTTCATATATTCATGACAACATTTGTTTTTCATAGCATCCAACATCATTTCATATTGCTCTTGTCAATTTTGATAAATTTAGATATTAATTAAGTTATATTATTATATTCCTAACTCTTTTATAGCCATTTTCAATTCCTTCGCATCCTCTAAATTGCTTAAAAATAATCATTTATAATTCTGCTCCTATCCCTTGCACATACCTCCATTTTCATCACAAATTTGTGAGATTTTGTAGCTCAATTCTTTGAATTTGTGAGCTACATACTTGGTAGACCCCTCTAGCAACCCAATATTACCACTTCATTACAAAAATCCCCAAAAACCACTTCAAAATCATCCTCGCAATCATCTTAGGCCCATTTCAAAACAAAATCGTCATTGCCTACAGTCATTAGCTATTTTATCTCTCTAGAATCTATAGAACAAATTTACCACTAAGTACAAAAATTCCACTAGTATTTTTGTACCTGAACTGGTAGTTTTGTACAACTTTATTTCCACCCACAAGAGATAAGCATACTCAATTTTTTCCATAAACAAGGGGTTTGATCAATTGATAAGATAAAAATTTACCTTTCCAACACTCAAACAGACCTCCCAAAGTAGAAAATCTAATTTTTTTGGTTTGCTTTTGCAAGAACAAATTTTCCAGTGACATTTTTGTACAAACACCGATAGAGGTAATCCGGCCACTTGGCATCATCCCAAACCTTGTTTTTAAGTATTTTCATTATTTTAATTCTTGTTTTTTGTTGTTTTGGGTTTGAAAAACACATTTCATTTGGTAAATCAAGGAACCCTAATTTATCTTTTATCTTTCTTACAAAACATTTAAAACTGGTCAAAATCAAGGAATCTTCACTTAAACTTAGCTTTATTCTTATTTTCAAGTACTTAGGCAAGAAATCAAAAGTCATATAGGTTGTATCTTAGATTAGCTTGTCTTCTATTCACTCCTTGTTTGCCTTGGAAAGAACATACCTCCTTAGTTAGCTCATTGTCAAAATGAAAAATTATTTAAGTTAGCTCTTATTTTCTTGCATTTGTATGATATAGGCTTTTGCATGCATCATTAGTGATCTTCACCTTTAGTTTAAATAACCTTTTAAGGCTCGAAAAAGAGTCAAATTAGTGATCCAAACCTTAGGTGTTTTTTTTAATATAACTTATAAAAACACCACTACACAAGCATAACGTTAACATTGACACCTTGAAAAAATGTATTGAGTAGAACCTATTCGCTTAGAAGATATATATCTTATGGGCCTCCTTTGGAAAGAGGCTCTCAAGCAGGGAAGTAGGTGTTCCAATGATTCCCCTCTGCACTTACGCCTTGGGTGTGGTTAGGTTGAAAAATAGTTTCTTTTTTTTGTGTCTACATCTTGGTGAACTCGACATAAACACTCTTTTTTCCTTAAATAAGATAAAATTTTCTTAAACTTAAGTAAGATCACATAATTTTGTTTGCATAGCTTACATCACATTAAATAAAGATAACAAAAATATAACCAATTGTTAGTCCTACTAGGGGAAGGATAACAACCCCTTGAATTTCTCGATGTATGAACTTAGAGGGAGCAATCTCTCTTAGCTATTATATTATGATGGGCTAGTGTGAGTCATAAGGAGGGTTGCTTTTCAAGGTGATAAGTATTTCAAAACATCTTCTCTTCTTTGTTATAAGTACTCTAGAAAAAAACTCTAATAAATTTTACTCCTTTTCAAAAACATTTAAACCATGGCTCAACACCCTTATAATACCCAAAGAAAGGGTTTAGCATCCTCATATTATGAGGCCTTCACACATGAGCATGGTGATCAAGTAGAAAATCCTTGGTCACAACACACACAGGAAGAACAAGTAATTAAGAACATCACCTTCAATTCTATAAATAACTTTAGGAGTTACATCAAAAGAAATAAAAACATATTTTTATATGTCCTTAGGGATGAGCTAAAAGAACAAGGTGAAAAATAATCACCTACAATCCATGATAACATTGAACAATCTAATGGTCATTCCACTATGGCACAAACTAGTGAAAATCAAAATTACTTTGCTAGTCTTAATGTGGCTATGGCACAACCCATTGATTCTACAACTCCACCGACCATCTCTATAGGGGTACTTGTAATTAGCATCCCCTTTTCATCATATTCACTTAGAATTACAATCCCAATTCCAAATCCTAACTCCACAAACCCATTTCTAACTCATGATTTAGGGATTAACCAAACCCCTCCAACCATGACATCCAACCAAGCCATGTCATCTTTCATGAACTTACCTTTTATGTCTCAACCTCTTACACAACCATTTTTTACTCTACCTACTCCATCAAATCCTCCACCTAATGATCTTCAAGATATCAATACTAATATTTTAGACCTTGAAAAGAGAGACTCTAAGTTTGAAGAGCTTGAATTCCAAATTACCTCTCTACAAGGATCATCTAAGCTAAATTATTCTTTTGAATAATTCTATAATAAACCATTATATCTTATGATAATCAACCACCCCTTCCCAAATAAATTTGAAACTCCTAAGTTTCAAATGTAAAATTGGAAGCATGACCCTATTAACCACCTAAGGTTATTCCAAATAGCATGTAGTGACATTAACCATGATAAAAAAATTCTCCTTAGATTATTCCCAAAAAGCCTTAGTGGTTTGTCCTTGGAATGGTACTTCCAAATACCTTGTCACTCCATCAAGAATTTCAAAGAGCTTATGAAAGCCTTTGTTAAATAATTCTCATTCTATATAGAGGACAAGGTCACCATAGATGATCTATATCAACTCAAACAAACCAAGACCAAGTGTTTCTCATATTTCTTAGTTAAATGGAGAGGTCTCATGAGAAGACTTCAATACATTCCTCCTCCTAAAGAACTCTTGAATATTTTCATAAGAAATATCCATGAACAACTATCATACCCCTTAGAAATGACAAACCTAACCTCTTTTGAGGAAGCTATAGATATGGCCAAAAGAGTGGAAGTTGTCCTCATAAGGTAAGGATAACTCAACTACAATATTAAAGAGGAAGAAAAACCATCTAGCAAAGGAAAATACAAAAACAAACATGTTGTGGGAGATTATGTAACTGATTCCCACCAAAACAATAACGTAAATGCAACTCAAATGTTCCTAAACAACTAGTAGTGCAAAGACAATATAAACCTAAAATACACTATACCAACACTGGACAGATTCAAGTTGTGTTAAAAATGCTTCTTTATTCAAATATGGTAGAACTCCCACCCATTAGACCTTGGGATACTACCAAAGAACTACCAAATTGGTACAAACATGATGAACATTGTGAATACCATCATACAAAAGGACACACAACCAACAAATGCATTACCCTAAAGAATATTATTCAAGATCTTATAGAGGAAGGTAAGATAGTCTTCAACCAACAAGATTCCCCTAACAAAAAATTGGGGATCTTTCAAAACCCTTTGCCACCATGAGAACAAAAGTCTACCAACTTTGTAGGCACTATGCACTTATCAAGATCATCCTGCGCAATGACTTGACAACAAGCAAAAAATCAATCCTCGAATCGACCACCCTTTGTTATTCAAAGAAGTAATAAGGTAAATATGCCTAATAAATCACCTTTGATTCTTACAACTTCTCAAAATACCTTACGCTATTTTGATCCTCGCCAATAGTTGGAAAAGTACCTACAAAAATATCCCTTCTAGAATTACTCAAAACATCACTCTCTCATAGGGAAATATTGTTTAAACTCCTAAGTGAACAAGAATTTCCTCAAGATATATCCCCTAATGATTTCACCAATATAGTTGGCTTCAATGGGGTAAATAGAACCATCTTGGCATTCCACGAAACAAATGCACCCCTATAAATAATATCAGGAGATTCACCCCTTTATATCATATTCCAAATAGGAGATAAAAATATCAATAGGTCAATAATTAAATTCCAACAAATCAAAGAAATCTTGTTACAATTGTGGTAATCTTGGTCACTTTGCTAAATATTTTTGGTCCAATACTTCTCAAGAATGGAGAGGTCAATAATGTAGAGAATCAAAGTGAGTATGTTATAAAGAGATTAAGGACTGATATAGGAGGGGAGTTTTGTTCAAATGCATTTCTCAAATTTTGTAAATATTGTGGAATCAAAATGCAATTAACTACTACCTACATCCCACAAAAAAATGGTGTGGCTACAAGAAAGAACCACACTATTATAGAAATGGCTAGATCAATGCTTCAAACAAAGAAGATCAATAACATGTATTGGGTTGATGTTTTTAGAACAAGTGTTTACATATTGAATAGGAGTCCTACTTCTAGTTTAGATGGGATGACTCCTTATGAGGTATGGTATGAAAAAAATCCAAATGTAAAACACTTCAAAGTTTTTGGTTGTCTTGCATATGCACACATTCTTGATGAGACAAGAAAGAAACTTGACCCCAAAAGTCAAGCATGTATTTTCATTGGGTATTGTGAGTCTTCCAAGGCATATAGACTCTACAATCCTAAAACACATAAAGTTGTCATTTCCAAAGATGTGATTTTTGATAAAGGGGGAGTATGGGGTCATCAAAAAAAAAAAATTATAATGGATCTCATGATGCAAGTTCCTCTCAAGTGCAGCAAGTGCAGACCAAAAATAGCAAAGGAAGTCCTCCTCCAAGCCCAAGTATGAGTACTACTTCAAATACAACAGATGCTACTCCAAGTCCTTATCCACAAATATCAGTAAGTTCTTCACCAATGGATATTTATTCTACATTAAGAGGTAATATAACACTTCAACACCATCCTTATTTTCAAATTTTGGATAAGAATTTCCAAAAAAGGTACACTAGAAGCCAAGCTAGTGAGATGAATGCATTTTTTAAAATACTTAAAAATTTGCACATGTATGGTGATGATGACTCACAAGAGCCTATGGGAGATGTTGTAAACTATGTGTTAATGACTCATCTAGAGCTAGAGCTGAAAAAGCATGTATTCATGATGTATGGCAACAAGCCATGAAAGAGGAAATGACCTCTATAAAAAGGAATGATACTTGGGAGCTAGTGGAGCTTCCTAAAGGTAAGAAATGTGTTGGATGTAAATGGGTCTACAAGACCAAGTTCAATGCTGATGGAAGTATTGAAAGACACAAGGCAAGGCTAGTAGCAAAAGGGTTTACTCAAAAGTATGGGATTGACTATGAGGATACATTTTCTCTTGTTTCTAGACAGGAGACCATCAGATTAGTAATTTCTTTGGCTGCCCACAAAGGGTGGAAAATTCAACACATGGATGTTAAAAGTGCCTTTCTTAATGGGTACTTTAATAAAGAGGCTTTTGTGCAAAAACCTCAAGGTTTTGAAGAATAAGGTAAGGATAACCTTGTCTAAAAATTGAAGAAAGTATTGTATGGCCTCAAGCAAGCACCAAGGGTATGGTACTCACGCATTGATGGCTACTTTAAAAAGTATGGGTTCACCAGGAGCAAAAGTGAACCTACTCTCTACTACATGAAACAAGTTAAAGACATTCTCATTGTATGTTTATATGTGGATGATCTAATATACATGGGTAGTAGTGCTAATATGAATAATGAGTTCAAACAATCCATGGTGAAATAAGTTGAAATGAAATATCTATGCTTGATGCATTACTTCATAGGCATGGAAGTACATAAAATAGGTAAAGGGATCTTCATATGTCAACACAAATATGCTCAAGATATGATAAAGAAATTTTCTATGGAGTAATGCAAGTCTATTGCAACTCCAATGGGTCATGGGATCCATTTGAGCAAAGAAGATGGAGCACCAAAAGTTGACATGACCACTTACAGGAGCATGGTTGGGAGTGTAATGTTCCTCGCCAACACAAGGTCGAATATTCAATATGTTGTTTCTCTTGTTTCAAGGTATATGGTTGATCCATTTGAACTTCATCTACAAGCAACTAAAAGAATTTTGAGATATGTAAAGGGTACATTAAATTTTGGGATCCATTACCACAAATGTAATTCTGTAAAATTAGTTGGCTTTAGTGATAGTGATTGGGGCAGCAATAAAGATGATAGAAAATCTACTTCAGGGAATTTTTTTAGTCTTGGGTCAGGACTAATTACTTGGAGTTCCAAAAAGTAGACTGTTGTAGCATTATCATCTACTGAAGCTGAGTATATAGCAATCACAAATGCTAGTACCCAAGCTTTATGGTTGAGAAAAGTACTTGAAGAAATAGGAGAAATACAAAGTGGTCCTACCATATTGTATTGTGATAATATGAGTGTCATTCAATTGGCACATAATCCTATCCACCACAGCAGGTCAAAGCACTTTGATATGAAGTATCACTTCATTAGAGACATGGTGGAGAAATAGGTGGTTGAGCTATGACATTGCAGCACTTTGGACAACATAGTGGACATCTTCACCAAAGGAGTTGCTAAAGCTCAATATATAAAGCTGAGAGATTGTCTTGTCAACCCTCTCAACTTTAAGGGGGAGAATGTTGGAATTTAATTATATTGTTTCTCTGTAGCTAAATAATAAGTGTTAGATAGAATAAGTTAGAGAAATAATAGGATGAGGTTAGCATCTTCTAGTTAGGATTTGGTTCCATTAAAAATTGTATTTCAGCTATTCTGAGCTACGTATTGTTATTTTCTAGCTCTATATATTGTATCCTACAGTGAGAAATAATAATATAAATGAGTTCGTTTCACATCTTAGTGGATAACGAATCAGCCCTAAATGTTTGTAATGTCAAATTTTTACAAAAATTTTACTTAGGCATAAAATATTTGTAAAAATCAAACCTTATTATTAGAGCATTTAATAACGAAGAAAGAGAAGTAACAAGCACCATTACTTTACCTCTAAAAGTAGGACCTCGCATCCTTAATACACAAACAAAATCTTGACCCTTTTGTAGAATTTGTCAACATGTTTCTATCCCCTCATGACATCAAAATCAAATCAACTTGAATCATTAAAATACCAAATCTTCTTTCGGGGATCAAAACAACCTTCTTTTGGGGATAAAATCAACTTGATCCATTAAAATACTGACCCGTTTGCAGAATTGGTCAACATGTTTCTATCCCCTTATGACATAATATTACCTAATAGGAAAGGGTTAAATTTCCAAATAGGAAGTGATTTTATCTATGGAGGAACCACCTTTGATGAAAATATCCAAGGACACAACTTCATGCCAAGTGAACGAACATATACCTCATGCTACATGTCACCCATATTTTCCATAGCTAAATAAATTTTAACCAACATGGGATATCAAGGTAAAGGCCTAGGCCATTATGAACAAGGCATCAAAGAACCTTTGGAAGCTGAACCTTGGCTAGGTCGATGTGGAATTGGATTCATCCCAAGTAAAAATGAATCTTCACCCCTACCAAAGAAATGTAATGAAGATAACTATCCCAAATCACTATATGGCTCTCAATGGGACGATGAATATGAGGAAGAACTATGGTCACTTCTCAATAAAACACCCTACAAAACTATATGCTTCAGTACATTAACATGCTAATAATTCTATACCCAAAATCAATAGGAAATCCTAAATATGATGACATAGAAGAAACCCCTAATCAACATCATATTGAGGAATCCCTTAAACAAATTTTCAACTTGGATTACGCCCAACATCCTGAATTAGAATGAGCGCCTTTAGATCTGCAAGAGCTTGAGGACTTAGGAGTGTTAGTTGCTCCTTTGCATTTTGAGGATGAGTTCCAAGCCTCGATTGAAGAAATAATAGAAATGAATATCGTTATAGAGTAATACCCTCGTCTTCTCGAATTAGAAAAAATATTAGTCCAAGAGGAACAAATGACATACACAAACTTACTAAAATAATTCCATGATATTTTCACTTGGACATATGATGACATGCCAGGATTGAACCCCTCATTGGTATTCCACCATTTGGTAGTATGACCAGACGCTAAGCTTGTTAAACAAAAATTAAGAAATATACACCCTAAAGTTGTTCTTTTGGTAAAATATGAGCTACAAAAACTTTTAGACGTTGGCTTCATAAAGGCCATTGACTACTCGGATTGGATCTCCAAGTTCTTGTCACTAAAAAATAAGGATCCATTCTAATTTACATTGAATTTAGAGACATAAACAATGCTTGCCCTAAAGATGACTTTCCTTTACCAAACATAGAAATGATAGTATATTTCACTACATGATCCGAAATGTTATCTCTAGTAGACGGATTATGAGGATACAATAAAATAAATATTACACCTGAAGACCAATCTAAAATATCCTTCACAACTCCTTAGGTGACCTTTTTCTGATGAAGTTATACCTTTTGGACTTAAGAATGCAAGAGCAACATATCAAAGAGCCAGGACATATTTTTCCTGACCTTATGCATAAAACTATGGAAGACTATGTAGATGACATCTAAGGTCACTCATAAAAGATCATTTTAAATACCTTATATGTGTTTTTGAGATATTACAAGAATACAAAGTTAGAATAAAATCCCAAAAGTTCATTTTTGGGGTTACATTAGGAAAACTATTAGGGTTCATCATTTCTCATCACAAAATTGAGGTATATCCTTCCAAAATTATCGCAATAACCAGCATGCCACCACCTACAAACTTGACAGAATTACATAACCTTCAAGGAAAACTACAAGCCATTCAAATTTTCATCTCACAATTAATGGATAAATGCCAACCCTTCTTCAAGTTGCTCAAGAAAGGGATAAAGTTTGAGTGGGATGATGGATGCCAAAAGGCTTTTGAAGCCTTAAATACTTATCTCTTAACACCACCCATCCTAATACCTCCAAACCTAAATCAACCATTATTGTTATACATAGCCACTACCAAACATACCCTTGGAGCATTATTAGCTCAATATGATGAACAACATCGAGAAAGGGTTGTCTACTATATAAGCAAAAATTTGGTAAATTATGAAACTCATTACACACCATTAAAAAATTTGTATCTAGTCGTAGTTTTTTCATCTCTAAAATTGATATATTACATGCTTAGACAAAAACATACGTCATAGCAAGAGTAGACCCTTTACGTTACCTTATGTCAAAACCTTACTTATCAGGTAGGGCCGCCAAATGGGTCATAGCCCTTAGTGAATTTGATCTAGAATTCACTAAAAGGGCAAGTCATAGTCGATCGACTCATCGCAACCCCTCTAAAATCAAAGCATCTCGTAAACATATCCTTTTTCGATGAAACGATTCTCTCAATAGAAGCTCAAGGCCTTAAAAATTGGGTCTTGTACATTGATGAGACTAGATGTGTTAAAGGTGTTGGGGTAGGTATTGTCTTAGTCACCCCACAACAACAACTCATACCATTATCTTTTAAACTTTGTTTTTCATGCACAAATAATACAATAGAATATGAAGCATTAACCTTAGGTCTTAGAGTTGCATTAAAGCTTGAAATAAAAAAACTTAACGGTATATAGTGATTCATAGTTGGTAGTCAATTAGGTGAATGATTTTTATCAAACTAAATATGATAAGCTAAAACCTTAAAAAGACATCATAGACAAGCTAAAAACTCATTTCAACCAAATTACTATAGAATTTATCCCATGATCAAGCAATCATCATACTGACACTATGGCTACCTATGGGTCACTTTTTGACCATATTCAAAGGACAAAGTAATAGCTGTTAAAATTGCAAAAAAATACTAAGTGCTCCAAAATTACTAGATCTATCTGAGACCAAAAACAACCAAAACTATCAATGCTGATAAGTAGACATCTGTAGCCAATACATTCTTAGTGGGTGCAGACAACAATTAAGTCAGCATAATGCAAAAATTTCTTAGAGTTGGGTCCAATGGAAGGATGTCAGCTAGAAAAGATCTCTAAGCCATGAAATCTCAAGCCCAAGCCTGATGAGTCAAAGGTATACTCAAGTCTCACTATTAGCTTGGATTCATGATGATCAAAGCACATCCAAGGTTCAATGCCATGTTATCTTAAGCGATGATGTCATCAAAAGTGATAGATGCCCAACACCATGCAAAGTAGATAAAAGATGCCTAAAACAAGAATGTGACTTAAATTCACACCATCCTTTGCAATGATATTAGGCTTTCTCGGGGCCACACTCAAATAGTGAATATTTATAAAGAGAACAAAAATTCCCGAACCCAAGACTCGAGCTCAAACCTATGACTCCTCTATAAAAGGTGACATAGGGGATAATAATGGATATTAAGAGCACCGACTGATGTTACTCCAATTTTTTGTCATCATAGTACTTGTCAATTGTTTCCAACCAAAATTTAATAATGCAGCCACTTGCAAGAATATATTGTAGATCAACAAACCAAATTCAAACATAGACATCGAATGAAATTTGAACCATTCATGCAAAATTCTAGAACTCTATGTATAGCTATCTACAATTGTTTTCATAATTGATTGTAAATCTTACGCTACAATATTCAAATAAGCATCTTATAAATATGAGTTTGGAACTCATCCAAGGGATCAACTTTGTAGTCCTTGCCTAGTATCACACTATAACCGATTTTGATCAATGAAGTGGCAGTTGTTTGGTCTCCATGGTTTTTGCATCTACAGGTTTTATAAGAATGATCTTTCTAAGTCATTTATGTTACACTGTAATGTTGGTTTATTTTGTTAAAATAGTTCTATGTTTAAATTACCTATTGGATTGTTAATATTTAAGGTCCTTGGAATGATTAGAAACTTTAGACATTCATTTTAAGTCATTTCTATTACATTCCACCTTTAGTGTATTCTGTTAAAGTGATATTCTTATCGCCTATTGGATTGCTAATTGTGTGAATCCTTGGAATGATTAAGATGAGTGTAATGGGTTGAATGAACCTGTATATGTAATCATTAATGGTTGATCTGTTAAGTGCCATGAAATGGTTTAATAGTTGATTATTTTGTGAGATCCAATGTTGTTACACTATATCCTAACCATGTTTTCACTTATCCCTAAACCCTTTCTCTTTCTTTCCCTTTACTCTTTTCCTTACCCTTTTCCTTCAAAAGATATCCATAAGAGTTAGCCTTCTTTGGAGGTTGAAACATAGGGTAACCTTGTTTTATCCAATTACTATACTTTGGCTAAAATCAATAGGCACAACATATTTCCACAACACTCGCATATTTTAGTCCAACAGTAGAGTAAGTTTTTAGCATGCCCGATGGGACGAAACTAATAATTTCATATTATATTCCCAAAGGATTCAAGATTTTATGGACATTCTTGACCTCATCAGTAGATATTGTATGTTCATCTAGTGAATTCTATATAGATATAGAACACATAAAAATTTAATTATCGATCTCATGATTCACTTTGAATTGATGACCCTGCTAGGAACATCAAAGTTTAAATTTCTATGAGGTAGAAAAATTACCCTATTTTGGTTGACCTAAAATTAATGACCCAACAATATTACTCCTCTTGGTATGATATTGGCCCTCTCAACATCCCAATCCTTCATGAGATACCTAAAATTGCCTTGAAAACCTACCTACCTATGAATGTAAGGAGAAAACCACCTTCGAACATTGCCAAGACATAGCCTCCCTAGCTATCATTCATAATATTATGTTTGAAGATGTAATGATCAGGTTACTAATTATTTCTTTCAAAGGCAAAGTGTTGCTATGGTATAGATATTTGGAGAATAAAAGTATTTGCACATGGGTTGATTTAGTTGAGGCTCTTATTAATGAGTTTGATAATTTTGGAGATCCTTTCTTGTTACTCACTCAATTTTCATTCATCAAGAAAGCCCCCCATGAAAATATTTTTGACTTCAATGTCTATTTTAAAAGAACTTGGAGGAGAATCCCCCAAGAGTTCCAACCCTCCCCCGCTCAAGCATATCTCTACTATATCCATGTTTTTCATCCAGATCTAAGCATCTTCATTCAGTTATCCAATGAAAGAAAATTCCACAATATCTTCCAAGAAGCCATACACGGTGAAAATATGCTAATCATAGTAGGTAAAATATTGCCTAGAAATACCATCTCTCCATTTGATTTTTACACTAGTTCATCCCATATACCTCCCTCAAAGAACATTGAGTCTTACTCATTTGAAATCCCTAAAATCAATAATGTCTCTACCACTTAGAGGGAACAACTTCAAACAGAACTTGAGCTAAGAGAGATGATTCAAAAGTTGACCAAAGATGTTAAGAAAATGGAAGAATGACTCTCATAGCCTAAAAGGGATGATCTTGATTATGATGGGTTGGCATTACTAGAACCTTACCTGCATATCAGTCTTTGGCATCTTGTTAGTACAAAACACAATATGAAAAAGAGAGCAGAACAATATGTGAACTACGGTGGAAAAGAAAAGAGTGATACGATAATTCTAGATGAGCCTTCATCACAAGAAATATATAATGAAACTAAAATTTCAAGCCAAAAAGATTTATAGGGACCCTCCTTGGTAGATAATGTGATAGCCTTCAACACAACACCCAATCAAGAACATAGTGAAGAGACAAGTATTGAAGCCAGTCAAAAAAAATATTATAATGATGGTTGCTCTCAGTTTCCAGAGACTCAAACTTTAGATGAAGAAGATCAAGCATGTGTTCAATCATTGGTATTAGAGGTAAAATATTTAAATCAGATAAAAGTTGAGTCCTATAAAAACTTGTATTTCCCAACTATGACTTCAAGACAAAGAGTAAAATTGATGGAGCAATTCCATAGCCTATTCAAGAATTATGTTGTAACACCAAGAAATTTAAGGGAAGACTTTTTAATGGATGAAGAAGTGGATTCTATAGATATTTCCATTGGAGAATCAAAAGGAAACAATGATATACCCATGAGAAGCATACCCCTAGGTTTGTTATGAAGTTGGTCTACTCCAGTTTATATATCTCTTTCTTTAGAAAGATTTATACTACACAACTATGTAGTAGACTCGAAGGCTAAGATCTCAATCAGACCACTAGAGGTTTGTAAAAGTATGGGGTTGAATGCAGATATGCTAGAACCTGAATGGTTATATTTCAAGGGAAAACAAGTAAAAAGACTAGGTGTTTTTTAATATTTTCTAATGATGGTATGTAGACACCCAGACTTGGTTGTCGTCCAAGATATAATAGTTGTTGATATACCCCCATTGTTCAGTATATTCTTGTCTAGATATTTCTTAAAATAGTTTGGGGAATGTCTAAACCAAAACCGAGATTAAATGTTAATCCCAAGGATTAGGAGGATAATTAGAATATAGAATTAGGGCCTAAATCCTTTCCACATTGAGAATTACAGAAAGCAAGAAGCAAATATTCCAAAGAAATTCGTTCACAACAAAAGAGTAAAGGCCAACAAATTGCCAAAAACAAAGATAGTTCATCTCGACCAATATCATCTATACTCTAATAACAATCTACATAATTATCCAGTAGCTAGCTTTACTCTTTATTAGGATACAAAATATTCCAATTCCTATTTGTTCTATACAACAAATCAAAGTTAGCTAGTAAGAGTGTAACAACCCAAGTCTAACTCTCCTTGTTCAAAACACAAATTAAATAAAAAAAAATTGAAACAAGATAAGTCAAAGTCTCAAACTATCTATTATACACCCAACTTGTTATTAGTACGTAGGCATAATTTACACACTCCGAGACCAATGAATGTTACAGACGGTTTCTCGAGTGCTCGAGATTGACCAAATTCCAAATAAGGGTGTCATTTAGTGAAACCCTTCTTCTCCTATCTTGATTTTTGAGTTCATGGCAAAGGGTTGTCCTTCTAGGGCCTATAACACCTACAAGGGTGGACACATAATTTTCTCACCCCATAGCATGGAGGATATAGGTTCCTCTAACCTGTATTATATCCTTAACTTCAACTTTTGTTTATACTAGCCATGTTAGGGATAGCATCAGTATGCCTAGTGCCTGGTTGAGTCCATCTACTTATGTATGCAACCAAGGCCCACCAATTCTCTGATATAGGGACCATGTATCCCAGGTCACATTGTAGCTGATGATGTGATATCTCATTCCATCCATCATTGGATGTTCTAGCCCCGATTACTATAACTTCTAGTAATAGGTTACTGCTAGCAACTCCACAATCAAACCATGATTGTGAGATTCCCTCACAGGACTGCTAGTTTGATAGCCTAGAATGACGTCCCATTCCACCATTCATTACTCTCCCAAAGCAAGGAGGTCCACTTTATCCATAAAAAAAATACTAGAGAAAATATATCTCTGAATCACGATGGATGCCAGTTGTAAACCATTGGCATTGGTTGGATGATTGTCCTACTCTATAATTCATCTAATATTTCCCTAAATTGGAGACTTCTGGTATCATAACTACTTGTTTTAATATACCATGATTGACTGAGTGATAGCTTTTTATTTGGTTTTAGCTTTAGTTTAGAGTTCTTTGTTTGCATCGTGAGTTGATTTCCTTGTGCGTAAGATTCAAGGAGCAAAAAAATCTAAACTTTCAATATAGTTAATAATATTTAATTTATTACTCTACATTCCCTTTAATTTTTGAAAAGTAAATTCAGAATCTAAGATTCTATGAAAGTATAAATATAAAGTGTGAAGATAACTATTCAATTAAGTTAAATATCAAACTACACATATAATATTTTCTTAAAAAATAAACCTAATTCTAGATTGCAATGTCCAAATACTCAATATAGAAAACCTATAATTAACATGCCCTCTATTTTATTTTCTACTTCCCAAACATATACAAATTACAAATCTCTATCTACTAATTGTTTAACCTTTTATGAAATATATTTTGAAAATTCTTTACAATCACCTATATTATATTCATTCATAAAAGACCATTGTTTCTAACTGAAGACCCATACAAAACTTAGTATGCGATCTAAACTTTTTTGTGATTTTTCAAAAATGCTTAGGGGATTTGTTATCTACTTACTTCACTGAAAATAATACCATAAAATAATTAAAGAAAATATATTATTTTCTATACGTGGAGTAATAAGAGAAACAAAGGAAAGACTAAAGTAAAAATAATGAAAATTCCCTTTAAAATTTAGTCACTATTTGATAAGACTCAGGTTATATAACATTTTGTCGTGTATTGAATGCCAATGAATAAATTTAAAACTAGTTTGAATACCTCTATTGGTTTATGGTTATAAGTTTCTCCAAAACATCCTTGACCTTGAGATAGACTTTCCTCTGAGAATGAAGAATGTGAGCTGCAGGAAGGCTGGTTGAAGTCTGATTACTTTAAACATATATACTGAGCTACTTTACTAAAAATTAGTTTTATGGAGGCAGGGACAATAGTCGGTAGATGTGCATAGGCGTTCTTTCAAACCTAAACTAACTACCTTATTAAAGTTGTATAAACTGGTTCAGGTACTAAAGATTTCAAACTCATACATATGACGTCAAACGAGTTTTCAAAACTTTCCAGAGTTGAAGCAAAAAATTTCACATTGTTACCTGCTGCTAGACTATCATGGGCAGACATAATCAAGAGCATGGCACTAGACTATAATATCTCTGCTGGTAGAATTATAGTGGTAAATCCAACCATAAATTGGGAAAAGAACAGTATTAAAACTCTAAGTGATTTTTTATAGCGGGCCAACCAAATTAACATTATACACTCATTTTTGAAACTTGAAGTGTTACCAAAAAAAAAAAAAGCAGATTTCAGTACTTTTGAATTAGTTATCTTTAAAATAAAATGTTCACAAACTTTTGAAGCCTTGCAGTGTTTCCTCATATTTGCTATTTGGTATAGTTTCTTTCCAATCTATTTAAACAATTAAGCTCAAGTTTTCAACATAAGTCACAATGAATAATCTTCATCATTTATCGTAAATAGCAGAACCTCTATTCGACCTCTCTTAAAGGACACAATCCATTTTACGGATTTCAATTAAAACAAACTTATGTATTTATATTGTCAGAATTATTTTAAGCTAAAACAATACAAAACATGTGTAATATATCAACAACGCAGACACGTTCTGGAATTCTATCATCTATTTCCAGGCTAATGTAAAACATAATTCCATATGGGTAACCTCACTTAACTTAGCTGAATCTGGTTCATAGCGTACCATAATAAGTGGCTTTCATTTATCATCTTCCAGTGTTCTTTGTGACTCCGTCAACTCTAAAGCACATTGGCGGCAACATGATACCATGGAGAGAGTGGAAAGATAGAGGTTGGGCGAATATAGGGATCAGCACAGCTAAATGACATGCAACTACTATGCAAGCATACACACAGATGTAGCCAGAATAAACTACCTTTGTATTTCTCTAGTAGGTAATCTCCAGACCAAATTTTGTATAAAATTTAGATATATAATATTAAACATTTCAATATCTTAATTACAAATGCATATTACTTTCTAGGAGGTCTATGTTCTACTTATACTAATCACTGCATAAAACAAATAATACAAGCCACAACCACACTGAAAAAACATTGTATTACCAATATTTTTATTTATTATACAATTTAACCTTCATGAATTGGTAACTTCAAACAAAATTGTTCAGCAAAATATTAGCATCATAGTAAACTTTCAAACAAATAAAATACACATAACTGAAATAACCTAGTAGTTATGCGTCAATGATTCACAAACTCTATCCTTCGTCGTAGAGTTCTTTTACTCTCCAAATACGTTTTCCCATATCCCTTCTGGAATGTTTTCCTCTTGCTTATGTAATAGAAGGTTGGTATTTTCCAATTCCCATGTTAGAATATCATGCATGGTAAAGGGTGGAAAAGGTTTTCGGGTGGCAATCACAGTTTATTATTATTATTTTTAGAAATTTTTAGAAATTTTTAGAAATTTATTATTCATATTCTATTAATATTCGTTATATAACAATGCTTTCTCAGCCCAATTAAGATCTTGCTAAAATACAATTCTTCATTTATATATATATATATATATATATATATATATATATATATATATATATATATATTATTAGATTATTTTTTTAATTACCATTATTATCTAGTAACACAACAGGTAACAAAACAAATCAAAATGAATTCTTCCATCCTTTCCATGCAAGATGCAATAATTAAAAATTGTCAAGTAAACATGCATACGGTGCAGCAACAAGATGTCCTATATGAATTTCCCTCGATGAGCTTTTGTGTACTCATAGGTTGTAATACGCATCATGTCCCACCTTACCTCATGTGGACACCCTTATATTTCTGCTTGTAGGTGGGTAATAGGTTCCTCTGGTCTATTCATCTGAAGATTGTAACCTGTACCTACGTTCACAAACTTAATTAACATCATCTTATTCTAAAAATAAAAACAAATAGATAGACAACAAGATGGGAGGGATGTTACATTCTCCTCCTCCAAAACTAAATGCAGTCCCTGTGTTTGCTATATTAATTATGCATATCCACATTACTATTTAAACATTCAAGCATCATAAATATGCTAAATATTTTAAACATTCATCAAAAGCAGATCCAACATCATGTAGTATAAGTCCATAACACATATAACATATATCTATCAATGTTTTAGTCATATATCAGTTCTTAAACAAAAAATAGAAATTGTTCTTTCATTATTGCCACGTCTTCCTAAGTGGCATTCCTATCAGAGTATAGTTCCCATTGACCTCTACATTGGTTAACAGTTCTCTTCCTCAGTTGCTTGGTTCTAAATCCAAGAATCTTGATCGGGTAAACTTCAATGAGTTATGGATCCGATATATGCAAATGTGAAACATCCAATATGTGTGAGGGATCTGTGATGAGGGAACTAAACTTAAAATCACACTAAATGATATTATTTACATATGGGGATTTTATAATCCATTTTACAACCATAATCTCCCAAAATACAAGAATCTAATTACTAAGTACTCAAACTCAAGTTGCTAACTATCACTAAGATAATAATTCCAATCCAAAGACTATGTCGTCCAAATGTGCCGACATTTACAAATAGGATTGGATATTTATTAAATCATTCCTAGACTTAGGACTTCATACTTAATTAAATAAGTAAAGCTAACACCTAGTCTAGAACTCACACATTCTAACTTAGACTTAGGACTTTAGGCTTAAGTAAATGATAAAATAAACTAAGCCTAATAAACAATAGCCTAGATCTAAATATATCCACATCATCCCTCTCCACCATAGAAGCATTGGACTCCAATGCTTTTACAATAGGGGTGAAGGGGTGAGATACAACATGTTGAAAACAAAGTTGACTAAGATGTTGAACAAGATCATGTGGGCCATGATTCACAGTCAATGCTAGAGTAGAATTTTGTGGTACATCTCGATCACTAATCCGTGTAGGATCTCGATGAGAAAAATAAACAAGCACCAATAGTCTACTGTGAAGCTGATGAAGTCTGCTAAAAATAGGAATCGATGAAGATGGCAATGATGGTTGCTCTAAAATAGGTGGAAGAAGAGCTGGAGCAACAAGAGGAGGTGCCAATGAAGAAATTACCTTCATAGGAGGAGGCAATGCAACGGAAGATGATGATGATGCCACCTTGGAAGGAGGTGGTGTAGTGAAAGCAAGTGTGTCACGAGGCCTATTGAAGACAAGGGCTATCTTCTCTGGTAGATAACAATTAGGTATAAGTGTGGTCTAGGGTTGAGAATGAAGACAATATTGCCTATGCTTATGATGCAAAGTATAGGTCTGATGGTATGCATCATAAATAGCCCTCTTATCAAACTGATAGGGCTACCCAAGAATAATACCATAGTAGTCCATGGGAGTCACATCACAAGTGACTCGATCTACATAATGAGACCCAAAATAAAATGACACAGTGCAAGTCTTTGTGATGTAGGAGTTGGAATTTGTATCCTTCCATCCCAATGGATAAGGACAAGGATGTGGTTCCATAGGAAATTTGATTCTATCGACAACAGATTGTGCAATAAGATTGGTTTGGGATCCATTGTTAATAATACAATCCACAAATACATCATGGGTGAGGTGGGCTTTAGTGAAAAACAAATGGTCACACCCACCTTGTTGATGCAACAGTGTAACATTGTTCATTTTACCTCTCAATTCATCATATGCTCTCCCTTCTCCCATAACCACAATGGGGGCCTTTGGGGGTTGGGCCTTTGGGGGCTCCTCCACTATAGGTTGTACAAGTAAGTTCTTTTGTTTCCTAAAACACTCAAATTCTAAGTGTCCATGTCTCTTACAATGATTACAATATTTCTTTGCATTATAAGACTTTGGAGAAGAGGAGGAAGAAGAACTAGGAGAAGAAGAAGGAGAAGAATTGGAAGGCATCTTGGCCTTCGAAGACTACTACTGATTTGAAGAGCGAGAAGTTTCTTGTGCTCGAGTGGCAAACTTCTCTTCGGCCAATTGTGCATGATTGAAGGCTGCATCAATGGTTTCCAAGGGAGTATATTTGATCTCCCTATACAAGTGCTCTTGAAGGCCACTTGTAAATTTTACAATCAACTCTGTTGTAGGATCTTTTACACTCAACAAAATGTGTAACCTGTTGAAAGAAGAGATATAATCCTGTACAGATATTGTAACCTTGGTGCAATATAAACCATTTCACTTTCAATTATTGTGCTTAATTAGAATTATAAAAAGAATCCTTCAAATATTGAATCAATTTGTCCCAAAAATTAAAGGTATTTTTTTCATCTTTTCTATCCAAGATGACTATTTTTGCTAACCCATTCAATTTGAGTCTAGCAAAAGGAACTTTATCATTTATTGGAACTTTTGTATAAGCAAACCATATTTCCATGTCCATGATCCAATTATTGAGTACATCAAGATTCTGGGAACCATCATAGATCTTTATATCACATTTGAGATGAAATTTACTATCTCTAGGGGCTTTTTTTTTTTGAGCATACTGAACGAAAATCTCATCTACTTTGTTGGCCAAACTGCCAATAGTTTTTGCTAAAGCAAACATTTGGTCAGCCAAGTTTGACGCCATTTGTGATCTCATGTAAGCCAGATCACTTATAATAATAGCCTCTCCTAGGCTATGAACTTGCATTTTTTTTATAAGAGGGTTTACAAAAGAATTTTGCCAACAAGTGCAAAAATAATCTCCCGCTTTTATAAAATAACTTGCCCTATTCCCAAGCAAAAAAAAAAATTTCTTTTACAAATTATTTTGGAAAAAAAAGAAAAAATTACCACAAATTTAATTAATTTATTAAAAATAATAATAAATTAATTAATATAAACATATACTAAAATTATTGAACCCCTTTATGGGTAGCAACTTGCAAACTAGCACGAGTTCGATTATCGTAAATAGTCGCAAGCCCAAAGCCAACATGGGTGCACCAAGTGGGCCAAGTCAAACATCACAACCATCATTTCCCAAAGTCAACATGGGCAGACCAACAACTTAGCGGAAGGTGGTGGCTAGCCCCTGTGGACTGGCTACCTCAATTTAGGCATGCTACGTCTTTTAAAGCCTAAAATTTCCCATGTACAGCAGATGTGGGATAATTCTGTGTATTAACACAAATGAAAGAACCAACAAAACTTGTTATGTCTAAACACAATTGATGCCACGTGGCATTTCTAGAGTGGTCGGCAAGTCTACATATTTTGATAGACAATTAGTAATGTACCCGAGGCTAATGTAGCCTCCGCCAATGTAAACTGATTATTTGATTTAGTGTGAACAAAATGTTTTGAAGTCGTGCTAAGGCTCCCACCCCATGAATGTGGGATATTAGCCAAAATAAACCTGAGCTCGTCGATAGGTGTCCGTCACTGAGAAACCTTGAACATTGTCAGAAACTACAACAAAGCATCGTAAAACTTAGCAGCATATAGAAATAACACCAAAAAATATAGGGTTCATCGGGGATCACCAATGCATGCCAAAAATTATAGCAACTGCTAGAAAAATCTACAAAATGTACATAAAATGTCAGGAATGGTCTAAAAGTTATGCAGTCGATGATGGCAGTGTGTGTGGTGTTGAGCGTGCAACGTCGATAAACTTAGAGAGTAGCCGAGAACTATGTAGGGGAAACGTAGTCAAGGGTCAGAGCCAGATCTCGATGGTGTGTGCTGAAAATGGGCCATGTCAATGAAGTAGGCTCATAAACAGTAAATCACTAGAATTTAGAGTGTTGCGTCAACGGGTGCCAAGAATTTATGTCAACTCAATAATATTTGGTGGGCTGATGTCGCGATGGTGATCGATTGCTAGAGCCGATCGTCAGGTGGATATGCGATGCCAAAAAAAATTGGTCGTGTCAAAATCACCAATCGTCGTCGAGACGAGTCTAATCATCAGAAAATCCAATAAACGTTGTAAACCGCAAGGAATATGCGTTGTAGTCGAAGTTGACATAGCATCGGGGATCATTGGTAAAATACTGGTCGATAGTCTGAAACATCGAAGAGCAGTAACCAGCATCAATAAATCAGTTGGTAGATTGTCGATCATCAAAAACATTCAGGTGCTGAGAAGGATCATCGTCGAAAACGTCTGTTGTACCTGGGATGGTCACCAGGGAAAAAATCATCGTCGAGGTAGTCACCAAGAACCAGGGAGGCTGGTTGTTGTCGAAGTGCGGGTCACCATAGGTTGGTCATTGGTATGGTGGTTGGTGATCGACAGTATTGGAGCCTGTCAGTGAAGGCAATCGGGTGGCACAAAAGTAGCGTGCCCAATTTTCCTTACTATATCTTAAGGCTAAATAAAGTATTAAAAAATATATATTAATATTAATAAGATAAAGTGCTTTTAGTGGCGTAAAAGGTTTAAAATGATTGTGGCATGGTGGTTATAGGGGCGGGCTGCACGAAGATCTGTGTGGTGGCTTCTAGGGCGGACAGCACAGAATACTGTGGCAACCATAAAAAGCTGGAAAGCCTGCCCGGATTCGTGGCAGCTATTGATTCCACCATGTAAATTCAAAAAGAAAAAAATATATTAATAAGATATTAATATTAATATTATATTTTTAAACTTATGTGCACTTTAAACTAAAATTAAACAACCTAGAAATCCCCAATTTCTATGCAAGTAGGCAAAATTGATTCCACAAAATTTGAGTGGCTAATTTTTGAACCTAAATTAGGACTTTTTGGAGGAAAATTTGCAAGAATTTATACACCTAATTACTATGCAACTAATGACTTCCTAAGTGAACTAAGATCCAACTATCACAAGCCAAATGCAAGCTCTGATACCAGTGACAAGGGAACTGAACTTAAAATCACACTAAATGATATTATTTACATAAGGGGGTTTTATAATCTATTTTACAACCATAATCTCACAAAATAGGAGAGTCTAATGACTAAGCACTCAAACTCAAGTTGCTAACTATCACTAAGCTAACAATTCCAATCCAAAGACTATGTCGTCTAAATGTGTCGACGTTTACAAATAGGATTGGATATTTATTAAATCATTCCTAGAATTAGGACTTCATACTTAATTAAATAAGTAAAGCTAACACCTAGTCTAGAACTCACACATTCTAACTTAGACTTAGGAATTTAGGCTTAAGTAAATGATAAAATAAACTAAGCCTAATAAACAATAGCCTAGATCTAAAGATATCCACATCAATCTGCCATATACTTCCTAAGTAGGGACACATGGAAAGTATCATGGATTTTGGACAAGTTAGGTGGCAAAGCCAATCTATAGGTTACAAGACTGATTTTAGCAATAATTTCAAAAGGTCCTACAAATATAGAACTGAGCTTGGTTGATTTTATTGAACTCTTTGAGGGTTTGAATCGAATGAAAACTTTATCACCAAAAACAAATTCTCTAGGTGACCTTTTATATCGGCATAGCTCTTCAAATGGTTTGTGGCTTCTTTGAGCCACTAGCATAATTCCTCCATTTATTTCACAGTATCTGGTCTGATCATTGCTTGATCTTCTATATTATTCCAAGTTAAAGGTGTTCAACACCTACACCCATATAGGGCTTTAAATAGAGCCATTCCCAACATGGCATGGTAACTGTTGTAATAGGCAATTTCCACTAGAAAGAGATAGTTCTCCCATTTATCATGAGTATACAACATATCAATTATTACTTGATTGACCCTCTCGGTCTATCCATCAGTCTTTGGATGATAAGTAGTGTTGATGTTGAGCTTTAAGTTAGTATACACCTAAGACATTATCAAAAATATGTAAAGGAGCTACATATAGGTGCTAGCTTGTTTCCCTTTAAGGTAGAGTAATTTGAAAATCTAACAAATATTGGATGACTGAATAAGTTATATCAGACCCATACTTAGCCTACCACCCATTTGTCATAATCCTTGGATTTTTTTAAATCTCTTTCAAATTTCTAGTAGATAAAAATTATCAGTAGCTTCACTAATGACTAAAATACAAAAATTCTTATCACTTATTTTTCTCTTAAGAGGATAGGGTTACCTGTAGCTACATAGATTCTATGGGATGTATCCTCGGTTGGCTTTCTTTTATCAGCCCTTTCTAGGCACTAACTAGCATAATGGTCCTTGGCTCCACATATGAAGCACGCATTACAAGGAGCTTTAATCTTCTGGTTGTCCCCATTTTTGTTGTGGTTGGCAATTCCCTTTCAAGTATCATGATTTACGGTTTGTTGATCATTTATGCCTAAAAAGTCCCTTCTATCATACTACCCTTTGTTATTTTGGAACCTGTCTCTATCCCTATTTCTATTATCCCCTTTGTATCGACCCCCATCCCTGGGTCTTTTGTACTAATATTTTCCTCTTGTTAGTTTTGGATTCCTTCTTTTTCTAGATTCATCTTTTTTCAATCTCTGGTAATATGCTTTCTTATTCTTCTAACGCAACTCCTCATACCGTGTAGAGTCGAAAGCTCCAGACAAGTCTTTTGGCTTAACCAATCCAACTAGTGAACCAATTCTAGGATGCAATCACATAACAAATTTGTGTACTTTGAATTCCTCTCTTTTATCATACTCAGGTGCATATTTTAGTAATTGCATGAACCTTTGGTGATATTTTATTACTAACATATTATCCTAATGAAGATTTGTGAACTCAACATACTTTTCTATATAAAATTATCATTTGAGTAATTTGTCCCTAAATTCCTTTACGAATACTTCCTAGGGTACATCAGAAGTCTCCTTTTTATTGGTTTTCTTATATGTTTTCCACCAATCCCTTGCAGGTCCCGACAAATGTGCCACTACCCAAGCGGTCTTAGATTCATAAGATAGGCGTTGAGTAGTGAAGTATCCATCAGCCTCACTTAGCCAATTTTTGCTACCTCCCCATCATATTTTCCATAAAATTTGAAAATATCCAACTTTCTTATTTCTTTACATTACTTCATACCAACTTTCCTTTTGGTAGACCCCTTCGGTAAATCATCATGTCCTACATCATGCTCCTTGTTTTTGGTTAAATTTTCAATTACTTTTTGTTGTTGTGATATGATTTCCTGTTGTTGATCTAACTAAGCTTTGTGTTGTTCCATATTCTCATTCATTTGAGCTTGTTGTATCTCCATATGCTCTTTTTGTTGATTCAGTTGCTCCTACATCAATTGAATCATATTAGCCATATTGTCATCACTTTGAGAAATTTTCCCTACTATCGATTCTTTTTGTTTTGTTAGGGTGCATCGAGGCGTTTTGATCACTTGCACTCAGTCTGATTCTCTAACAAGTCTTCTTAATCTCTTTCTTAAAAATTGTGTAAGCCCTTCTTGCAGAGTAACAGTTGTTATCTTGGAGCCATTACACCCGGATGTAAAAGAGCTATGTCATTTTTTAAGGTTATCATAGTTCAAAACAAATTCTCCTAGGATTTTTGTAACCTAGGGCTCTGATACCAACTGTAATAACCCAGGTCTAACTCTCCTAGTTATTCAAAAAATGAAGTAAAAAAATCAAAACAAGAGAAGTTGAAGTCTCAGACTATTAATTATACATCCAACTTGTTATTAGTATGTAGGCATAATTTACACACTCCGAGAACAATGACCACTGCAAAATATTTCTCGAGTGCTTGAGATTGGCCAAATTTCGTAATAAATATCATTTAGTGAAACCCTTATTCTCCTATCTTGATTTCTAAGTTCACGATAAGGGTTTGTCCTTCTAGGGCCCATAACACCTAGAATGGTGGACGCATAATTTCCCCACCTCGTAGCATAGAGGACATAGGTTCCTCTGACCTATTTTCTATCCTTAGCTTCAACTTTTATTTATACTAGCCATGCTAGGGATAACGTCAGTATGCCTAGTGCCTAGTTGAGTCCATCTACTTATGGATGCAACCAAGGCCCATCAATCCTCTGATCTAAGGACCAGGTATCTTAGGTCATGTTGCAACTAACGATGTGATATCTCATTCCATCCATCATTGGACCTTCTAGCCCTGATTACTAGCACTTCTAGTAATGGGCTACTGCTAGCAACTTTGCATTCAAACCATGATTGTGAGATTCCCTCATAGTACTACTTATTTGATAGCCTAGAATGATGTTCCATTCCACCATTAGTTACTCTCCCATAGCAGGAGATCCACTTGATCCATACAAACACTACTATAGAACAACTATATTTGAATAACGATGGATGCCATTTGTAAACCATCGGCATTGGGTGAATGATTGTCCTACTTGACAATTCATCTAAGATTTCTCTAAATTAGAGACTTCTAGGATCATAACTACTTGGTTTAATATACCATGATTGACTGAGTGATAGCTTTTTATTTTGTTTTAGCTTTATTTTAGAGTTCTTTGTTTGCATATTGAGTTGATTTCCTTATGCATAATATTCAAGGAGCAAAAGAATTTAAACTTTCAATATAGTTAATAATATTTAATTTATTACTCTACATTCCCTTTAATTTTTGAAAATTAAAGTCAGAATCTAATATTCTATGAAAGTATAAATATAAAGTTTGAAGATAACTATTCAATTAAGTTAAATATCAAACTACACATAATATTTTTTTTTAAATGAACCTACTTCTAGATTGCAATGTCCAAATACTCAATATAGAAAACCTATAATTAACATGCCCTCTATTTTATTTTCTACTTCCAAAACATATACAAATTACAAATATCTATCTACTAATTGTTTAACCTTTTAATGTGTGTGCACCCCTAGGTGTCCTTTCAAACCTAAACTAACTACCTTATTAAAGTTGTATAAACTGGTTTGGGTACTAAAGATTTCAAACTCAGACATACAACATCAAACGAGTTTTCAAACCTTTCCAGAGTTGCAGTAGAACATTTCACATTGTTACTTGTTGCCAGTCTATCATGGGCAGACATAATCAAGAGCATGGCACTAGATTATAATATCTCTACCGGCATAATTACAATGGTAAATCCAACCATAAACTAGGGAAAATAACAATATTAAAACTCTAAGTGATGTTTTACAGTGGCCCAACCAATTTAACATTACATACTCATTTTTGAAACTTGAAGTGTTACAAAAAAAAGCAGATTTTAGTACTTCTAAATTAGTTATCTTTAAAATAAATTGTTCACAAACTTTTGGAGCCCTGCAACGTTTCCTCATATTTGCTATTTGGTATAGTTAATTCCAATATATTTAAACAATGAAGCTCAAGTTTTCAATAGAATTTACAATGAATAATCTTCATCAATTATCGTAAATAGCAGAGCCTCTATTCAACCTCTCTTAAAGGACACAATCCATTTTACAGATTTCAATTAAAACAAACTCATGTATTTATATTGTTAGAATTATTTCAAGCTGAAACAATAAAAAATATATGTAATATATCAGCAGCGTAGACACGTTCTGGAATTCTATCATCTGTTTCCAAGCTGATGTAAAATATAATTCCATATGGGTAACCTCACTTAACCTAGCTGAATCTAGTTCATAGCGTACTAAAATAAGTGGCTTACATATATCATCTGCTAGCATTCTTAGTGGTTCCGTCGACTCCAAAGCACATTGGCAGTGACACGGTACCATGGAGAGAGTGGAAATATAGAGGGTGGGTAGAGATAGGGATCAACATGGCTTAATGACATGCAACTACTATGCAAGCATATACACAGATGCAACCAAAATAAACTACCTTTGTATTTCTCTATGTAGGTAATCTCCAGACCAACCTTTTGTCTAAAATTTAGATATATAATATTAAACATTTCAATATCTTAATTATGAATGCATCTTAATTGCTTGCAGGTTTGTGTTCTACTTATACTAATCACTGCATAAAACAAAGAATACAAGCCACATCCACACTGATAAAACATTGAATTACCAATATTTTTATTTAGCCATTATACAATTTAACCTTCATGGATTGGTAACTTCAAACAGAATTGTTCAACCTAGTAAACTTTCAAACAGATAAAATACACAGAACTAAAATAACATAGTAGTTATGCATCAGTGATTCACAAACTCTATCCTTCATCGCAGAGTTATTTTACTCTCCAAATACTTTTTTCCATATCCCTTTTGAAATGTTTTCCTCTTGCTTATGTAATAGAAGGTTGGTATTTTTCCAATTGCCACATTAGAATATCATGCATGGTAAAGGGTGGAAAATGTTACTGTATGGTATCACAATTTATTTTTAGAAAATTTTATTTATTTATTATTCATATTCTATTAATATTTGTTATATAACAATCCTCTGTTAAGCCCAATTAAGAGCTTACTTGCTAAATACAATTCTTCATTTATATATTTTTTATATATTTTTATATATATTTTTATTAGATTATTTTTTAATTACCATTATTATCCGTAACACGACAGGTATAACCAGTAGGTAACAAAACAAACCAAAATGAATTCTTCCATCCTTTCCATGCAAGATGTAATAATTAAAACTTGTCAAGCAAACATGCATATGGTGCAACAACAAGATGTCCTATATGAATTTCCTTCGGTGAGCTTTCGTGTACTCATAAGTTGTAATACGCATCATGTCCTACCTTACCTCAATGTACACCCCTATATTTTTACCTATAAGTGGGCAACAGGTACCTCTGTTCTATTCATCTAAATACTTTAACCTGTACCTACATTCACAAACTTAATCAAGAGCATATTATTCTAAAAATAAAAAAAATAGATAGAAAACAAGATGGGAGGTATGTTACAAAGAGAAAGAAATAAACATAAGATAGGGAACCGAATAGAACCCTGGATGAATAAATACATATAGGAAGACTTAGAAGGTTCAACACCTAGTCATATGGAGTTCAGTACAAAACCAAGGGCTATGATGTTCACACGTGGTCAAAGCACAGAATCTCCAAAAGAAAAATCACAATCAGAATGGACTCTAGGAAAGCTTGAGAACAACTTTGAATTGTTGAAAAAAAACATGAAGAATAACTCAAATTTGGCATCATATAGTCTAGACATTGCATATTCACAAGATAGTATTCAATAAATTCTCTAGGCCAAGTGTGAGAAATCATAACATATTTTTGTGTACATAGCCAACAAGTAATAAAATAGCTGACTACAACTATAATGATAGTAATAATGACAAGCTCGTGTGAGAGCACATCACTTACATTAGTTTGTACATAAAGTAATAAATATAAAGATAATGGATTATTGCAGCAAATGATTGTGACTTGATCAAACCAAAGGCACAACACAAGTTTGGAAAAATAAATGGAGAATTAAAGTTGAAATAAATTATGGATACCATCAAAATTCTTGCACAAGCATTTTTTCACTCTTCTTCCATATTATTCCTAAAATATCTCTCCATTATTGATACTCTAACTCTGTAGCCCAATGGTCAAGAACAGGATAGTTCAAAAGTTGTGGGGGATGCTCCTGAAAATTTGACATAGCACAAAACAAATTCAATGCAACCTAAGCAAGCAAAATAAAAGCGTCATACTATATCAAGCATGATGTCAGTGGAATAAGAAACAACCAAAAAAATAGGATCTCACTTGACATAAAAATAGATGTGAATAGATAGTTCATGGAAGGCCAATTTTTTTGAAAAAGCACTCAATCGAGAGGTACAACTCTGCAGACGTCAACTGGTAAAATCACCATTGAGGACTCAATTCTATATAAATATTGTTATGCAACATGAATTGAAAGAAGATATTATTAATATGAATATGAGTCAAAAGGCACAAGCAAATATTTGCATGGCAGAGAGCAATCAACAAAGAAGGTTCCCGTTGAACTGCTTGAAAAAGAGAAAAGAGTGTTAATATGATGAGCCCCAGCCTACAAGTGATTAGATTATTTGCTCATGGTAATTTATTTGTTCCTAAAGTGGCTTTAATATGTAGTAGAGTATGCTCATGGAGATGCTTTTTTTGGGGGTGTCCCATGAATCAAGTACCCCATCTCACCAATTTTGTGGGGCAATCCCATGACTACCTTCCATTTTTTCTTATTTTTATGTTATAATATTGTTTCTTCTTATATTCGACTGTAAAATTACCATAAACTCCTTTGTTTTTCTATGCAACTATTTCCTCCTTTACCATTTTGTGTAAAAAGTATTTCATATTATGTTTTTTCTCTATCCTTTCCATTCACCCTTTTTATCTTTATTGCCCTTTGCCCCCTTTTCTCACGTGTATATATTTGTCACCCCATATTTGTTCTTCTTTTGTCACCTATCACCTTCCTTTATCTTGCAACAATTATCGACTATATTTCTCCCTCTATATATCATCCACCTTCCATCTTATTCTCTAATTCTTTTTTGGATTTTTCTTCCATTGAAAAGTGCTAAGTTCAAAAGAAAGGCCATCTGAGTTCTCCATTCCTACAAGCGAAAATGCCCCAGGAGGTGCCAAACATGTGGGTCAATTTTTTACCACATTCAAAGGACAAATTAATAGCTACCAAAATTGCAAAAAAAACTAAGTGTTGCAAAATTATTGAATTTTTCTAAGATCGAGAACAATCCAAAATTGTCAATGACGATAAGCACATGTCAGCAACCAATACATGCTTAGTGGGGGTGAGAAAAAATTAAGCCAACGTAACATGGAAATTTTCTAGAGCTGGGTCCAAGGGAATAATGTCAGATAGAAAAGAGCTTGAAGCCATGAAATCTTGAGCCCAAGCTTGGCGGGTCAAAGGTATAATCAAGTATTACTATTATCCTAGGGTCACAATAATCAAAGCACATCTGAGATTCAAGGTCACACCATCTCTAGTGATGATATCATCAAAATCAAAAGATGATTAGCACCATGCAAATCAGATAAAAAATACCCAAAACTAGAATGTGACTTAAAGTTGCACCATCCCAAGTGATGACGTCAAACTTTCTCGGGGTCATGCTCAAATAGCAAAGATGTATGAAGAGCCCAAAAGCGACCCAACTTGAGACTCAAGATCAAACTCGTGACTCCTTTACAAAAGGTAACACAGGGGATAATAATGGATATCAAGAGCACCAACTGATATTACTTCAAATTTTTGCAATCATAGTGCTCGCTAGTTGTTTCCAACCAAAACTTAAATAATGCAACCACTTGCAAGAATTTGTTGTAGATCAATAAGCCAAATTCAAATGTAGATACAAAATTAATTATGAACCATTCATGCAAACTTCTAGAACTTTTTGTATAGTTATCTATAACTATTTTTCATAATTGAATGTAAATATTATGTTGCAAGATTCAAATAAGCAACTTATAAATATGAGTTTGGACCTCATTCAAGGGGTCGAATCTTTAGTCCTTGCCTAGTATCACACTATAATCATTGTTGATCAATGAAGTGGTAGTTGTTTGGTCTCCATGGTTTTTGCATCTACAAGTTTTATAAGAATGATCTAAGTCATTTTTGTTACACTATAATGTTGGTTTATTCTGTTAAAGTAGTTCTATGTTTGAATTACCTATTGGATTGCTAACATTTATGATCCTTGGAATTATTAGAAGCTTTAGATATTCATTTTAAGTCATTTATATTACATTCCACCTTTAGTGTATTTTGTTAAAACAATATTCTTATCTCCAATTGGATTGATAATTATGTGAATCCTTGGAATAATTAATATGAGTGTAATGGGTTGAATGAACATGTATATGTAATCATTAGTGGTTGAACTATTAAGTTACATGAAATGGTTTAATAGTTTATTATTTAGTGAGATCTAATGTTGTTACACTATATCCCAATCATACTTTCACTTATCCCTAAACCCTTTCTCTTTATTTCCCTTTACTCTTTTCCTTACTCTTTTTCTTCAAAATATATCCACAAGAGTCGATGTTATCTAAAGGTTGAAACATAGGGTAACCTTATTTTATCTAATTACTATACTTTGGCTAAAATCAATGGGCACAAAAACTTTCCACAACAATGGCATATTCTAGTCCAACACTGTCACAAACTTTCTCATCCCTTTAGAACTAGAAGATGAGGAAGCCTCTATTGTCAAAAGATCAATGAATGAGCCTTCAACTTTAATATCATGCTTACAACCTTTAAACATTTGCACCATCAAACCATTCCACCTCAAGAACCTTAGTATCAAGATATCTTCAACTTTCTCAAAGAACCTTTCCCCAAGGATTCAACTCTCAAAAATGATGACAGTTTAGACTAAAAGCTTGTAAATATTTCATCATTGGAGACATCCTATATCGATGCTCCTTTGAAGGCATACTCCTTAGATGCATAAATATTTAAAAATCTCAAACAATAATTAAAGAATCCCATGATGGATCATGTGGGGGGCATATCAATGGGCTAACCATATCCAAAAAACTTCTTAGAATGGGCTACTATTGGCCATCTATGGAAAATACACACATGACTATGTTAGGATATGTGAAAAATGCCAACGACATGATAATATTGTCCATGCAACTTCTCAAGAATTGCAACCAATCATATAACCTTGGCCATTTTCCTATTGGGGATTAGATAATATAGGAAAAATCAACCCTTAGTCATATGACGATCATAAATTCATCATGACAGCCATATAATACTTCACTAAAGGGGTCAAAGTGATGCCCCTATCCACTGTAATAGGAATCCAAGTATCTAAATTCATCCTTTACCAAATAATTAGCCACTATGGAATTCCCTCTACCCTGATCACAGATAATGAAACCCCTTTTAAAAATAAGAAAGTAGCCAAACTATGTGCTAAGTATAAAATCCAACAAAAATGGTCGATACTATACTACCCCCAAGGAAACAGACAAGCAAAGTCTAATAAAACCCTGATCAATATTCTCAAAAGACTAGTAAACAAAAATAGATGAGATTGGCACTTACAACTTTATTCTACCTTGTGGGCATATCGTACTAGTGTACGTACTCCCACAAGGGCAACACCTTATGCTCTATTCTATGACTCAAAAGTTGTTTTCCCTTTTTAACTAGAGATAACCTCCCTGAGAGTCTTATTACAAGATTATTTAATAGGAGATG
This sequence comes from Wollemia nobilis, assembly GCA_028583015.1. Lineage (NCBI taxonomy): Eukaryota > Viridiplantae > Streptophyta > Pinopsida > Araucariales > Araucariaceae > Wollemia > Wollemia nobilis. Next base: position 4,998,310 of record JAQPPZ010016361.1, read on the forward strand.
AATATCGCCTAGGTCAATTACAACAACTAGAGCTATTAGAAGAAAAATGCATCAATGCTCTGGAATATCTATGAACATATCATAACAGACTTTGCCATGTATATCATATGAAAGTATGTCTAATATCCTTTCAAATTGGGAACTTAGTCCTCAAAGAATACCAATTCCAACAACGACCTTAAAGGGAAATTTGAACCTAATTGGTTGGGACCTGTTGAGTGGTATTTTCACCCGGTTGTGAAAGTACACTCTCCTTTAGGATTTGGGTTCCAAATCCCCTCTTGCAAAGAAGTTAAACAAACAACTTCTCCAAGGTCTCCGTTGTATTAGCATTTGCATATGTGTATTAGTAATCTCAAATAAAGATATTCAATTTAAATGCTTGGAACACCTTAGTGATTGCAAGTAACTGTAAACAAGGGGCAATGTTGGTTTATTTCACCATGAAACTTTAGTGATTGTTCATTGTTTTTTTTGGATTTTGAAATTTTTTAAATGTTTATTTTAATGCCTGAAAATTTAAAATAAGTTAAAATTTCTGGAAAAAATAAAATGCAGAAAAATGAAAATGAAATGCAGAAAACTGAAAATAAAATGCATTCAGTATGATGCTATCCTATTTCGACAAAACCGAAGATGTGAGGTCTCCATGCATGCAACCTAACCTATTGGACTTGCAAAACAAGCACAATCCCCATAGACTAAGTGTTGGTTCCTAGGGTTTAAAATAAATTTCAGGTTCAAGCATTCACATGAAGCAACCAAGAAAACTTGCATTAACTCCATCTACAAACTCGAAATCTGAAAAAGGGAAAAGAAATAGACATTAAATCCATAGCATGCAAAGAAAATCTCCTTCTTTCTTGCCCACAAGATGCAAATTTCTGAAAACTTCTGCATTAAAAATGTGTCATTTTACAATAGCAAAATTTTTGGTTTTCCCAAACCAGTCCATGGAAGAAAAACGACTCAAACAGGTCCAGAATGGCCTTCTCGCCTTCAAGTCTGCAACTCTGCTCGTAGCAATTTCCAACCCATGTCCATGACCCGCAGCTCTTCACCGTTTCCACCCTTTCTGGCCTCTTTGAATGGCGTATTTAAACTTCTGAAAAACATTGTTTCTCCTTCCATGACGGTTCGTTTCATTTTCCAATGGTTGTTCGTTTCACCTTCCTTGTGCCTTGATGTGTTTGGTTTCACTTTGTGCTTCTATTTTGTGGCCCTTCGTTTCATTTTCTCCACATGGGCTTGCGTCCGTTTCCTTCCGTGTGTAACGACCATCTTAAATGATTTCAAATCATTAAAGATTCCTTATGTAACACTTGTCTTATTCATTGGATTTTGTCCTTATGTCCACGTCACTATGCAGGTCTGTTACCTTGGCGAAAATGGAACATGTCGCGATATCGCGACACTTTTCCCTTCTCTCTTTTGTCTTAGCCGCGACAATGTAACATGTCGCGATATCGTGACACTTTTTTTCTTTCCCTTTGGCCATGAAAATGCAACATGTCGCGATATCGCGACACTTTTTCTCTTTTGCGCGAAATGCAACATGTCGCGATATCGCGACACTTTTTCTCTTTTTGGCGCGATGATGCAACATGTCACGATATCGTGACACTTTTTCTCCTTTTGGCCGTGATGATGCAACATGTCGCGATATCGCGACACTTTTTCTCTTTTGGCCGCGACGATGCAACATGTCGCGATATCGCGACACTTTTTCTCTTTTGGCCGCGACGATGCAACATGTCGCGATATCGCGACACTTTTTCTCTTTTGGCCGCGATGATGCAACATGTCGCGATATCGTGACACTTTTTCTCTTTTTGTTTGGCAAAATGCAACATGTCGCGATATCGCGACACTTTTTCTCCTTGTGGTGTTTTGCTTTTTTCTTTGATCTTTAGCATATGGGCCACTTCGGTCTTCTTGGAAAACATGCAAAAAAGGTGGGTCCCCAATTTTGGGGTACGTTGTGGAGCAGCCACAACAAATGGCGACTCTGCTGGGAAATGCTCCCGAGCATTTCGGTGAGAACTCAACCTGAAAACACATAGACTCAAATACAAGCGTCAGCAAATATCCCAAGAATGAAACTAGACGAGAAATACATGAAGCATTAGAATTATTAAGCATCAGCTCGGTGTGTGCAATGTGCTTCATTCCCTATCGTTTGAAACTCGTTCAACTTTCCATTGTCAGTTTCACTTATGATTCGTATGCAAGGCTATGAATGATTTGTGCAGGATTTGATGTATGACAACTATGTTAGAGATATAACAACCTGCTTTGCAAAGGCTCAGACTTTCTAGTATCATGAACAAACATATTAAAACTGTCAAACCCTCTTAGGACCAAATATATGTATACTGAATTAATTTACTAGATCCCAAAGTTGGTTATGTGTCACTACCATCTTGAACCCATGTGCAAGTGTAAGTGAAATCGAAGCTTTGGGGAATAGGATTCCCAACCTAAGCGAGATGGGAATTTAACCCTATCCTTACTACTCTGATCTGGAGTTCATTACCTCATCTTGAACAAAATGATTTAACCTGTTATGGATGAAACTGTCAGGCTAGCCTGTCCGTTTGAGCAGTCAGTGGTCTTGCTTTTAGACAAGACATGTTGCCACGCATGAGCATACTCCACTGCCAGCCAAGCGTCTATAGCCCCGGTGGAGATTAACCCCATAATCCATGGTTTGGCTTTACTTTGATTTCTTGGACCTTGGGGATGACTACCCATCCTTGCAAGGGACATGTAGTACGATCCTTCCAATCCAATATTAATAAAGAAATGAAAAATATTTTCTTTGGAATTTCAAGTTCTTGAGTGGGCAAAATAGAAGCTTTGGGGAATCGGATTCTCAACCTAAGCGAGATGAGAATTAGACCCTATCCTTACTACTCCATGAAGGTCAAATCGGAGCTTTGGGGAGTTGGATCCTCAACCTAAGTTCGATGAGGATTTAACCCTATCCTTACTACTCTGATTTTAGGCTTTAAGCACTATGGGAGTGGTAAAAACCACTGTTTTAAGGATTATGTTGCATGATAGGACAGACACGAAATACTCCTTTCGCCTCACCTTTTCTTCCAAGTATGGTTTTGACCATTTTGCTCAAGATCCTCTTTAATATGTGTAGAACGTGCTTGGTTCAAGATAGTTCGGGCATCGGTTCCCAACCTTAGGATCCTTTTAATATATGTTATGTAATAACCCTAAGAGGATTCGACACCTTTTCAATGATTGTACATGAAATGAAGATGCAACTGAGATGAAATGTATATGCAATGCGGAATGTAACATGAGATATGAATGCATTGCTCCTTTTGAAATGCGGATGGAGTATATCACCTACTTTGCCATAATTTATAAAACTGACAACTTCATGCATCACAAGTTCCAAACGATATTCTTTAATGTGTTTGCGATATTCGTGGAGCTTTCTGCAATACAATTCCGATGTTTCATATTCTCCTAGTCTTAGTCAACATTCATAAGGACCTAAGTTGAACAAACCAAAAGTGTCCAAAGGACCAACACACAAAACTTAAAACCAAAATGAGATCCAATCCAAAACCAAAACACAAAACCAAAAGTATATACAAATGTAAAAAAAGTTTGGATTATCATTTTCCCGGATCCCAAACCTGATTAGAATTCTTTAAAAGACATATGACGTGATACGCATACCAAGTTTTGCAGGAATCCAACAAAAACAAGATCAAACCAAACAAAGAAACAAACTTCCACTTGCCCCTCTCACCATACCAATTTGATTTAGTTTCATTAATAATCCTATGGTGGAGTTTCAAGTTTTCAAATTGATTAGACAATGATTGATATTCAATTCCTTTATGTCTATTCTTTAAGATGTCCATTCCGCACTTTGATTCATGGTGTAGAAATAAGCTTTCATTTTCATTCAATAAAGCCATAACATTAATAATATTTGAATCAAACCATTCATTAGGCAAACCTTCATTCGAATTTTGCATGGTGAAACCAAAAAGGTGAGATTTTACCTTTGGCATGTTTTCATTTGACCTTACTTGAAGAGGATTTGAAAATTCCTCTTTTCTCTCATGACATTCATCATCATGTAGCACTTGTTCTTTCTCCATGACTTGTTTATCAAAGGCACCAAACTTAGGTACCCAATTGAAAATATGTCCATCCCTTTCAAACCATAAGTCTTGTCTATCTAGGGGTGGGTTAACTAACACATTTCCGTGATCAATCACTTGGGTTGTTTTGGGTAACGTGAGATTTTCAATTGGATCATCAATGATATCAAACCCAAATGATTCAGGTTTTGTAATTTTCTCATTTTGAAATGGCATAATCATTGTAGCACAAGTAAGTGGATCAAGATTTTCAATTTCTTTTCCTTCAAAGGAATCTAAAGCAAATGACTCTCTTTCTTGATTCATGGTTGTAGAATCCTTATCATGTTCCAAAATTTGATGAGATTCGAATTCCTCTTCCAAAACTTTCTCAAATTGTACAGGATTTATAGTATCCTCATGTGAGGAAGCAATTGAGTTATCCTGCATATTAATTGACACAACAAGTTTATTAGAAGATTTAGATTGATAATATTCTTCCCATTTCTTCCACGAATCATAGTAATCATCCTCCAAGTTCAAGTTGTGACGCTCAAGTACTTCTTCTTCATCTTTTGATTCATCAACATGTTTCTCATCCCATTCATCTTCACCTTCCTCATTCTCACTCTCTTGACGATATAGAGTTTCCACCACCAAAATGTTGTCCTCTCCTTGTTGATGTTGGGGTGGACCCTTATTTGGCACAAGTTCCAAATCATCCACTTGAGCTTGGAGACAATGGGTATACCTAGCAATTTTGGGACAATTCCTTTCATTATGCTCCTTTGTATTATGCAATCTACACCCCTTTTCCCATGCAAAATCAGAAATATTAAGAATGGAACTAGAGTGACTTGGTCCTGCAGAAGTATCTATCCGATTAGCAATAGGGGAAGGCACACCCCCATTGTTTGGCTTCGTATTCCACTGTCTCCCTCTATTGTTGAAATTTTGATTTGGGTGAGGGGCATGGGATTCATACTTCTATTTTTGAACCAAATCATTACTCAATTTGTGAACTATCTTTTTGAGTTCTTCAACCTCTGAATAAATCTCTTTTGGTTGAGCTATGTTATTGCTAGTTCCAATAGGATTTGCGTAATTGGTGAGATCTTGACTTAACATTTGAGTTGGATTTTGAGCCACTTGATTTGCGTAGGGATTCACACTTTGAATCGAAAAAAATTGGATTGGGTGCGTAAGCGGGTGTTGATGAATATGGTTGTTGATAAGGCAAAGCATTTATGCCTGATATTTGTGGTGCCATGATCTGATTCATCATAGGAGCTTGACCATATGGACCATATTGTCCTACCATAGGCATCTGGGAAAACCCATAACTCTGTGGTGTCATTTGTTGTTCAATGGTCATAGCTTCATTGTAGGCTAGAGCAAGCATGGTAACTTGAGGATTTCGCCTTGCAAACATTGTCGTCATAGGATCCAATGCCCCAAAATATATTTGCAAAGCTACTACGGGATCAATGGCAAAATGCCGAATTGCTCTATTATAGCACTTCTGAAATCTCTGATTAAAAGTTTGGATTGGCTCACCCTGGCCTCTTTTGCATGTAATGAACTGATTATAGATGATTGTGGGATCTAATGGTGACCTGAATTGGTTGACAAAAGCATCCTCCATTTGCGTCCATGACGTAATGGAACCAATGAGGTAAGAAAATATACCATTCGTAAGCCACTTGGTCTAGGCTCATGGGGAAGAGTCTACAAGCCACATCTTCATGTTGAACTTGCAATCTTATCAAAACATCCCTATAGGCCTGAATATGTTCTTCTCGTGGTCCTTGGGCCATCCGGTTTGTATTTGGGCAAAAATCTCTCTATATTCTTAGGGATCTCGTGAATATCCCCTGCAATATTCAAAGGAATGTTATTGGCTCCGTACCAAGGAGGTGGTGGAGGTTGGGCCATTTGATTCAAAATCGATGATGATAACCCTACAAGAACCTTGGAAAACTCTCAATACCTCAAAGAAAACCTGCGACACACAGAAAATCCTGCAATTAATGAAATTCAAAGAATAACTTCAAAATCAATTTGTTAGTCATGAATGAAAGAAGGAACCATGACAAAGCAAGTATTCTAAAAATGTAAGTTTCTGATTCACCAGATCGCATATGCGCAAGTGAAGAGCATACTCCTAGTGTTGTAGGCTTTCTGATTCACAAGATCGCATTACACGCAAGTGAAGAGCATAATACCGACAACAAATACATTTTAGACAAAAAATAATTCCTTACAAATAAGCATGAAATGACTAGCAAATATCAAACATGTAACGTATGAATAATCATGTTAGCATCAACCAAGAGATGTATCCATTAAAATCAAATGAAAGTAATTGCATGGAGACAACCTCGTTAGTCAAGACCAAAAATTTTCAAAATCAAATCAAAACACATTATTCCTGTATGAACAATCAAAAGCGTTAGAACAATGCATAGCAATTCATGTCCTCCTTTTAACACTACAAGGTTGTATTGTTAAAAGAGGGCTAAAGATAATAATCAATAGGGCATGAAATATTCAAAATTTAAATCCCTATAGCATTTAAATCACTCTGAAATAAAACAATTCAGGCCCTCCTTCTAGCGCCAATTTGTTGAGTGGTATTTTCACCCAGTTGTGAAAGTACACTCTCCTTTAGGATTTGGGTTCCAAATCCCCTCTTGCAAAGAAGTTAAACAAACAACTTCTCCAAGGTCTCCGTTGTATTAGCATTTGCATATGTGTATTAGTAATCTCAAATAAAGATATTCAATTTAAATGCTTGGAACACCTTAGTGATTGCAAGTAACTGTAAACAAGGGGCAATGTTGGTTTATTTCACCATGAAACTTTAGTGATTGTTCATTGTTTTTTTGGATTTTGAAATTTTTTAAATGTTTATTTTAATGCCTGAAAATAAGTTAAAATTTCTGGAAAAAATAAAATGCAGAAAAATGAAAATGAAATGCAGAAAACTGAAAATAAAATGCATTCAGTATGATGCTATCCTATTTCGACAAAACCGAAGATGTGAGGTCTCCATGCATGCAACCTAACCTATTGGACTTGCAAAACAAGCACAATCCCCATAGACTAAGTGCTGGTTCCTAGGGTTTTAAATAAATTTCAGGTTCAAACATTCACATGAAGCAACCAAGCAAACTTGCATTAACTCCATTTACAAACCCGAAATCTGAAAAAGGGGAAAAATAGACATTAAATCCATAGCATGCAAAGAGAATCTCCTTCTTTCTTGCCCACAAGATGCAAATTTCTGAAAACTTCTGCATTAAAAATGTGTCATTTTACAATAGCAAAATTTTTGGTTTTCCCAAACCAGTCCATGGAAGAAAAACGACTCAAACAGGTCCAGAATGGCCTTCTCGCCTTCAAGTCTGCAACTCTGCTCGCAGCAATTTCCAACCCATGTCCATGAAGAAGAAAAACCAGTCTACGAAAGAAAAACAACCCAACTAGGTCCAGAATGGCTATCTTGCCTTCAAATCTACAACTACTTGCAGCAGTTTCCCACCCCTTTCGGCCTCTTTGAATGGCGTATTTAAACTTCTAAAAAAATTGTTTCTCCTTCCATGACTGTTCATTTCATTTTCCAATGGTTGTTCGTTTCACCTTCCTTGACTGTTCGTTTCACCTTCCCTTGTTTTTTTCTATTTTGTGGCCCTTCGTTTCATTTTCTTCACATGGGCTTGCGTCTGTTTCCTTCCTGTGTAATCGACCATCTTAAATGATTTCAAATCATTAAATATTCCTTATGTAACCTTGTCTTATTCATTGGATTTTGTCCTTATGTCCACGTCACTATGGTCCGTTACCTTGGCAAAATGGAACATGTCGCGATATCGCGACACTTCTTCCCCTTCTCTCTTTTGTTCTTTTAGCCGCAAAATGTAACATGTCGCGATATCGCGACACTTTTTTTTTTTTTTTTTGTTTTAGCCGCGAAAATGCAACATGTCGCGATATCGCGACACTTTTTCTTTCTCTTTTGGTCGTGAAAATGCAACATGTCACGATATCGCGACACTTTTTTTTCTCTTTTGGCGACAATGCAACATGTCGCGATATCGCGACACTTTTTCTCCTTTGGCCGTGACGATGCAACATGTCGCGATATCGCGACACTTTTTCTCTTTTGGCCGCGATGATGCAACATGTCGCGATATCGCGACACTTTTTCTCTTTTGGCCGCGATGATGCAACATGTCGCGATATCGCGACACTTTTTCTCTTTGGCCACGATGATGCAACATGTCACGATATCGCGACACTTTTTCTCTTTTGGCCGCGATGATGCAACATGTCGCGATATCGCGACACTTTTTCTCTTTTGGCCATGAAATGCAACATGTCGCGATATCGCGACACTTTTTCTCCTTGTGGTGTTTTGCTTTTTTCTTTGATCTTTAGCATATGGGCCACTTCGGTCTTCTTGGAACACATGCAAAAAAGGTGGGTCCCCAATTTTGGGGTACGTTGTGGAGCAGCCACAACAAATGGTGACTCTACTGGAAAATGCTCCTGAGCATTTCGGTGAGAACTCAACCTGAAAACACACAGACTCAAATACAAGCGTCAGCAAATATCCCAAGAATGAAACTAGACGAGAAATACATGAAGCATTAGAATTATTAAGCATCAGCTCGGTGTGTGCAATGTGCTTCATTCCCTATCGTTTGAAACTCGTTCAACTTTCCATTGTCGGTTTCACTTATGATTCGTATGCAAGGCTATGAATGATTTGTGCAGGATTTGATGTATGACAACTATGTTAGAGATATAACAACCTGCTTTGCAAAGGCTCAGACCTTCTAGTATCATGAACAAACATATTAAAACTGTCAAACCCTCTTAGGACCAAATATATGTATACTGAATTAATTTACTAGATCCCAAAGTTGGTTATGTGCCACTACCATCTTGAACCCATGTGCAAGTGTAAGTGAAATCAGAGCTTTGGGGAATCGGATTCCCAACCTAAGCGAGATGGGAATTTAACCCTATCCTTACTACTCGATCCGGAGTTCATTACCTCATCTTGAACAAAATGATTTAACCTGTTATGGATGAAACTGTCAGGCTAGCCTGTCCGTTTGAGCGATCAGTGGTCTTGCTTTTAGACAAGACATGTTGCCACGCATGAGCATACTCCACTGCCAGCCAGGCGTCTATAGCCCCGATGGAGATTAACCCCATAATCCATGGTTTGGCTTTACTTTTGATTTCTTGGACCTTGGGGATGACTACCCATCCTTGCAAGGGACATGTAGTACGATCCTTCCAATCCAATATTAATAAAGAAATGAAAAATATTTTCTTTGGAATTTCAAGTTCTTGAGTGGGCAAAATAGAAGCTTTGGGGAATCGGATTCTCAACCTAAGCGAGATGAGAATTAGACCCTATCCTTACTACTCCATGAAGGTCAAATCAGAGCTTTGGGGAGTTGGATCCTCAACCTAAGTTCGATGAGGATTTAACCCTATCCTTACTACTCTGATTTTAGGCTTTAAGCACTATGGGAGTGGTAAAAACCACTGTTTTAAGGATTATGTTGCATGATAGGACAGACACGAAATACTCCTTTCGCCTCACCTTTTCTTCCAAGTATGGTTTTGACCATTTTGCTCAAGATCCTCTTTAATATGTGTAGAACGTGCTTGGTTCAAGATAGTTCGGGCATCGGTTCCCAACCTTAGGATCCTTTTAATATATGTTATGTAATAACCCTAAGAGGATTCGACACCTTTTCAATGATTGTACATGAAATGAAGATGCAACTGAGATGAAATGTATATGCAATGCGGAATGTAACATGAGATATGAATGCATTGCTCCTTTTGAAATGCGGATGGAGTATACCACCTACTTTGCCATAATTTATAAAACCGACAACTTCATGCATCACAAGTTCCAAACGATATTCTTTAATGTGTTTGCGATATTCGTGGAGCTTTCTGCAATACAATTCCGATGTTTCATATTCTCCTAGTCTTAGTCAACATTCATAAGGACCTAAGTTGCACGAACAAACCAAAAGTGTCCAAAGGACCAACACACAAAACTTAAAACCAAAGTGAGATCCAATCCAAAACCAAAACACGAAAACCAAAAGTATATACAAATGTACATTGCATGGTGCAAAAGTTTGGATTATCATTTTCCCGGATCCCAAACCTGATTAGAATTCTTTAAAAGACATATGACGTGATACGCATACCAAGTTTTGCAGGAATCCAACAAAAACAAGATCAAACCAAACAAAGAAACAAACTTCCACTTGCCCCTCTCACCATACCAATTTGATTTAGTTTCATTAATAATCCTATGGTGGAGTTTCAAGTTTTCAAATTGATTAGACAATGATTGATATTCAATTCCTTTATGTCTATTCTTTAAGATGTCCATTCCGCACTTTGATTCATGGTGTAGAAATAAGCTTTCATTTTCATTCAATAAAGCCATAACATTAATAATATTTGAATCAAACCATTCATTAGGCAAACCTTCATTCGAATTTTGCATGGTGAAACCAAAAAGATGAGATTTTACCTTTGGCATGTTTTCATTTGACCTTACTTGAAGAGGATTTGAAAATTCCTCTTTTCTCTCATGACATTCATCATCATGTAGCACTTGTTCTTTCTCCATGACTCGTTTATCAAAGGCACCAAACTTAGGTACCCAATTGAAAATATGTCCATCCCTTTCAAACCATAAGTCTTGTCTATCTAGGGGTGGGTTAACTAACACATTTCCATGATCAATCACTTGGGTTGTTTTGGGTAACGTGAGATTTTCAATTGGATCATCAATGATATCAAACCCAAATGATTCAGGTTTTGTAATTTTCTCATTTTGAAATGGCATAATCATTGTAGCACAAGTAAGTGGATCAAGATTTTCAATTTCTTTTCCTTCAAAGGAATCTAAAGCAAATGACTCTCTTTCTTGATTCATGGTTGTAGAATCCTTATCATGTTCCAAAATTTGATGAGATTCGAATTCCTCTTCCAAAACTTTCTCAAATTGTACAGGATTTATAGTATCCTCATGTGAGGAAGCAATTGAGTTATCCTGCATATTAATTGACACAACAAGTTTATTAGAAGATTTAGATTGATAATATTCTTCCCATTTCTTCCATGAATCATAGTAATCATCCTCCAAGTTCAAGTTGTGACGCTCAAGTACTTCTTCTTCATCTTCTGATTCATCAACATGTTTCTCATCCAATTCATCTTCACCTTCCTCATTCTCACTCTCTTGACGATATAGAGTTTCCACCACCAAAATGTTGTCCTCTCCTTGTTGATGTTGGGGTGGACCCTTATTTGGCACAAGTTCCAAATCATCCACTTGAGCTTGGAGACAATGGGTATACCTAGCAATTTTGGGACAATTCCTTTCATTATGCTCCTTTGTATTATGCAATCTACACCCCTTTTCCCATGCAAAATCAGAAATATTAAGAATGGAACTAGAGTGACTTGGTCCTGCAGAAGTATCTATCCGATTAGCAATAGGGGAAGGCACACCCCCATTGTTTGGCTTCGTATTCCACTGTCTCCCTCTATTGTTGAAATTTTGATTTGGGTGAGGGGCATGGGATTCATACTTCTATTTTTGAACCAAATCATTACTCAATTTGTGAACTATCTTTTTGAGTTCTTCAACCTCTGAATAAATCTCTTTTGGTTGAGCTATGTTATTGCTAGTTCCAATAGGATTTGCGTAATTGGTGAGATCTTGACTTAACATTTGAGTTGGATTTTGAGCCACTTGATTTGCGTAGGGATTCACACTTTGAATCGGAATTGGATTGGGTGCGTAAGCGGGTGTTGATGAATATGGTTGTTGATAAGGCAAAGCATTTATGCCTGATATTTGTGGTGCCATGATCTCATTCATCATAGGAGCTTGACCATATGGACCATATTGTCCTACCATAGGCATCTGGGAAAACCCATAACCCTGTGGTGTCATTTGTTGTTCAATGGTCATAGCTTCATTGTAGGCTAGAGCAAGCGTGGTAACTTGAGGATTTCGCCTTGCAAACATTGTCGTCATAGGATCCAATGCCCCAAAATATATTTGCAAAGCTACTACGGGATCAATGGCAAAATGTCGAATTGCTCTATTATAGCACTTCTGAAATCTCTGATTAAAAGTTTGGATTGGCTCACCCTGGCCTCTTTTGCATGTAATGAACTGATTATAGATGATTGTGGGATCTAATGGTGACCTGAATTGGTTGACAAAAGCATCCTCCATTTGCGTCCATGACGTAATGGAACCAATAGGTAAGCAAATATACCATTCGTAAGCCACTTGGTCTAGGCTCATGGGGAAGAGTCTACAAGCCACATCTTCATGTTGAACTTGCAATCTTATCAAAACATCCCTATAGGCCTGAATATGTTCTTCTGCGGTCCTTGGGCCATCCGGTTTGTATTTGGGCAAAAATCTCTCTATATTCTTAGGGATCTCGTGAATATCCCCTGCAATATTCAAAGGAATGTTATTGGCTCCGTACCAAGGAGGTGGTGGAGGTTGGGCCATTTGATTCAAAATCGATGATGATAACCCTACAAGAACCATGGAAATGGTAGATAATTGGTACACTAGTGGCAAATGACACCATCAAGTCCGCTAGATGCCCTAAACAAGGATCTTCTTAATAAGAATATCTGTGGAACCACAATTTGCTCTTTATTCCTTGGATTCCTATGAGTGAGTGAGAGGCTTTGGAATATGGTTTCCTTTTTTGGACCTAGTTGCATGTGGTCCCTTGTAAATGAAACTACCCTACAAAACCTGACAAAACTCTCAATACCTCAAAGAAAACCTGCGACACACAGAAAATCTTGCAATTAATGAAATTCAAAGAATAACTTCAAAATCAATTTGTTAGTCATGAATGAAAGAAGGAACCATGACAAAGCAATATTCTAAAAATGTAAGTTTCTGATTCACCAGATCGCATATGCGCAAGTGAAGAGCATACTCCTAGTGTTGTAGGCTTTCTGATTCACAAGATCGCATTACACGCAAGTGAAGAGCATAATACCGACAACAAATACATTTTTAGACAAAAATAATTCCTTACAAATAAGCATGAAATGACTAGCAAATATCAAACATGTAACGTATGAATAATCATGTTAGCATCAACCAAGAGATGTATCCATTAAAATCAAATGAAAGTAATTGCATGGAGACAACCTCGTTAGTCAAGACCAAAATTTTTTTAAATCAAATCAAAACACATTATTCCTGTATGAACAATCAAAAGCGTTAGAACAATGCATAGCAATTCATGTCCTCCTTTTAACACTACAAGGTTGTATTGTTAAAAGAGGGCTAAAGATAATAATCAATAGGGCATGAAATATTCAAAATTTAAATCCCTATAGCATTTAAATCACTCTGAAATAAAACAATTCAAGCCCTCCTTCTAGCGCCAATCTGTTGAGTGGTATTTTCACCCAGTTGTGAAAGTACACTCTCCTTTAGGATTTGGGTTCCAAATCCCCTCTTGCAAAGAAGTTAAACAAACAACTTCTCCAAGGTCTCCGCTGTATTAGCATTTGCATATGTGTATTAGTAATCTCAAATAAAGATATTCAATTTAAATGCTTGGAACACCTTAGTGATTGCAAGTAACTGTAAACAAGGGGCAATGTTGGTTTATTTCACCATGAAACTTTAGTGATTGTTCATTGTTTTTTTTGGATTTTGAAATTTTTTAAATGTTTATTTTAATGCCTGAAAATAAGTTAAAATTTCTGGAAAAAATAAAATGCAGAAAAATGAAAATGAAATGCAGAAAACTGAAAATAAAATGCATTCAGTATGATGCTATCCTATTTCGACAAAACCGAAGATGTGAGGTCTCCATGCATGCAACCTAACCTATTGGACTTGCAAAACAAGCACAATCCCCATAGACTAAGTGTTGGTTCCTAGGGTTTAAAATAAGTTTTAGAGTTCAAACATTCACATGAAGCAACCAAGAAAACTTGCATTAACTCCATTTACAAACTCGAAATCTGAAAAAGGGGAAAGAAATAGACATTTAATCTAGCATGCAAAGAAAATACTCCTTCTTTCTTGCCCACAAGATGCAAATTTCTGAAAACTTCTGCATTAAAAATGTGTCATTTTACAATAGCAAAATTTTTGGTTTTCCCAAACCAGTCCATGGAAGAAAAACGACTCAAACAGGTCCAGAATGGCCTTCTCGCCTTCAAGTCTGCAACTCTGCTCGCAGCAATTTCCAACCCATGTCCATGAAGAAGAAAAACCAGTCTACGAAAGAAAAACAGCCCAACTAGGTCCAGAATGGCTATCTTGCCTTCAAATCTGCAACGCTACTTGCAGCAGTTTCCCACCCTTCTGGCCTCTTTGAATGGCGTATTTAAACTTCTAAAAAAATTGTTTCTCCTTCCATGACGGTTCATTTCATTTTCCAATGGTTGTTCGTTTCACCTTCCACGACTGTTCGTTTCACCTTCCCTTGCATGCGTGTACTTTCGTTTCCATTTTGTGGCCCTTCGTTTCATTTTCTCCACATGAGCTTGCGTCTATTTCCTTCCATGTGTAACGACCATCTTAAATGATTTCAAATCATTAAATATTCCTTATGTAACGCTTGTCTTATTCATTGGATTTTGTCCTTATGTCCACGTCACTATGCAAGTCCATTACCTTGGCAAAAATGGAACATGTCGCGATATCGTGACACTTTTGCCTCCTTGCTCTCTTTTGTTGCTTTTAGCCGCAAAAATGTAACATGTCGTGATATCGCGACACTTTTTTCTTTCTTTTTTTAGCCATGAAAATGCAACATGTCGCGATATCGTGACACTTTTTCTCTTTTGGCCGTGAAAATGCAACATGTCGCGATATCGCGACACTTTTTCTCTTTTGGCCATGATGATGCAACATGTCGCGATATCGTGACACTTTTTCTCTTTTGGCCGTGATGATGCAACATGTCGCGATATCGTGACACTTTTTCTCTTTTGGCCGTGATGATGCAACATGTCGCGATATCGTGACACTTTTTCTCTTTTGGCCGTGATGATGCAACATGTCGCGATATCGTGACACTTTTTCTCTTTTGGCCGCGATGGTGCAACATGTCGTGATATCGTGACACTTTTCTCTTTTGGCCGTGATGATGCAACATGTCGCGATATCGTGACACTTTTTCTCTTTTCTCTCTCCCTTTGTTTTGGACCGTGAAAATGCAACATGTCGCGATATCGCGACACTTTTTCTCCTTGTGGTGTTTTGCTTTTTTCTTTGATCTTTAGCATATGGGCCACTTCGGTCTTCTTGGAAAACATGCAAAAAAGGTGGGTCCCCAATTTTGGGGTACGTTGTGGAGCAGCCACAACGGGACCTTTCATAATTACTACAAAATTTTATTCTAGAGCCTACCACTTAGCCACATTGGATGACAAAGAATATAAATAACCTATTAACATCATGCATCTCAAAAGATATTATGCATAAAATATTGTATTGCTTGTTTGTTCATATTGCTTAAATGCTTGAATAAATGTCACATCATAACAACACACTCCACCCCTTGTATGATTGCTTGGTTTTCTTGATCATACCATAGAGTTAGGAGGATTTGTAATTATACAAACACTAATCCTTCTCCGTTGCAAAACTTATTTGCATTTCACCCACATAGGAAAATCTCATGTTGAGCGATCCTCCTAGTCTAAAACCTCTTCTCCTACCTTCTTCTAATTTTTCTTTTCTATCTATCATATTTCTTTTATTTTTCTCCCTCTCTTGGATTAAGTGATGTATGACATGATCATCTACGAACCTAATGACTTGACCTCTCCCATTTCATTTTCCCCAACCTTGGGACATACAACAAAAATAAAAAACATTTTGATTCTTCTACTTTCTCTTTCCTATCTATCATATTTCTTCTCTTCTTCTTCCTCTCTTGGTTTAAGTTATGTATGATGTGATCATCCACAACCTTAATTACCCATCCTTATCCCTTTCTTCTGTATCATACATTTCACTTCAATACTTTCAACATCCTTCACATGAACATTATCAACTTTTTTATGTCAACAATATTTATCAACAAACAACCTTTCTCCCCAACATTCATAATTATTTAATAGGATCTTTTGGAGTGTTGCTTCTTCTCCTCTAATGCATTGTAATCTTACAATTATCAATAGGTATGCCATGCGACATAGGAAAAAATATTCACTTCAAAATGACCTATCAAATCTATCATGACATCACTCATAAACTTCATCAAACATAGCTTATCCAACAAACCATCCAGGGTTGAAAACCTTATTCAATATCTTGTAAACCCACAATTATTTTTGAGTCTCACTAGATACTAGTTGAAAAGGGTTTTCTTCCCTAATGGTTTACTAGATAAGCTCACAAATATTACCAAGATCAAAATCTCATCACAAGTTGCTTTTGCAAAGGATCACGTGGATTGTGAAGCTCCATTGATCCAATATCTTGTAGGTCTACAATTATTTGTAAACCTCACTAGGAACTGGATCAATGGTGTCTTTACTTTCCTCGTGATTCATTACATCAACATAAAATCATGCGTAAATCAAAATCTCATCGGCTTATTTTCAAATAAACCATGCAGATTACAATACCTTCTAGATCTAATACTTTGTAGGCCTATAATTATTTGTAAGCTTTACCAGGAACTAGATCTATGAGGTCTTCATAGCCGCCTAGTTTATCACATTAGCATCCTATCAAAAATTAATAAAAAATATCATAAGATGTTTAAATAAACCACTCAAACTAAGGAACTCCATCGATACAATGCCTTGTGGGCCTACAATTATTTGTATGCCTCACTAGAAACTGTATCAATGGTGTCTTTTTAGTCGCTTGGATTCAGTAAAAATAGCAAACAATCAACGAAATCACATGCTCATCACCTCAAAGTGCCTATTTGGTATGATTAGATGTTCTCTATCCATTCATACCAATTAATGAATAGAGAACTTCTTCCATCTCGACTAGTGCCATAAATCATTATCATGAACATCTTCTCAAAATCCATTACATCGACTTCTCCAACATATGCCTAGGTGGGATCAAATTTCCTCGTTTCAATACCTTTCATATATACAAGGACTTTGCATACATGCTAGGCAATGAAACTAGGGGCAATGAATCCATTTGACCATATTTTAGAAAAGTTCAAATTCTAAAATTAGCTTTTTCTTCAAATCACAATCATAGAAAATATCATTGCTAGTTTGTAAGCCCTTAGGAAACATTGGGACTTGATGATCAACACTTTGCATATCCATAATCATTTATGACTATGCCAAGTAGTATATTATCAAATCCATATGTTTCTTTGTTAGGAACCTACTATTAAAATTAAGAAAACTCACACAAAATACTGAAATTAAGCAGAAACTCATGCAATATCACAATGCAGAAAGTAAATGCAGAATTAAACACTCTCACAATAAACACTGAATCGCAGGCCTCTTCGAGGGGGCAACCTCCTTCAATATTTCATTCACTTGCAAAAAGATACATTCGTACATGGCTTCATAGCTTTTAAAGAAAGACTTCATGCAACCCTAACCCTAAGCTCAAGAGTTGGCTTACATGCAAAATGCCACTCGAGCTAGAATCTTCTACCAAACGTCGGTTACAATCTTGATAACGGTTACATAAAATGGCCCCACTTGGCTAGGAGCCTAACTTGCCACATACATTACAAAATATTGCAAAATAACATTATAGATGGGATCCCCCACGTTGGAAGTGGGTCATTACATAAGCAATGAGAATTACAAAATAATGTTAGGATGGGATCCTAACATGTCCTTCCCCTTCAAAAAGCTTTGTCCTCAAAGCTGAAGATGAGGAAACTGGTGCTGGAGCTGATGGAGAGACTCCCATGTAGCATCTTCTGGTTGGAGTCCACGCCACTGAACAAGGACCTCAGTAATGGTGTGGTTGTGGAGAGTGTGAGTCCGATGATCCAACAACTATTTGGGCTCGAGCAAGATAGAACCTTCTTCATCTAACTCTGGGAGTGCAGATTGAACCTGTACCTGAGTGCCCACCACCTTTTTGAGAGAGGAAACATGAAAAATAGGATGGAGCTTGGATGTAGGTGGAAGGGCCAATTTGTAGGTTGTGGCACCAATCCATTGTAAAACCTGGTAGGGCCCATAGTATTTCGTAGCAAGTTTCTGGCACCTACGAAGCTGTAGGGACAACTATTTGTACGATTGCAAGTGAAGGAAAACCATATCACCCACATCAAAGTTACGCTTGAAATGGTGTTGGTCAGCCTATTGGTGCATCCGGTTCTAGGCCGCATCCAAATTCATCTTCAATTGATGGAGGACATCGACATGCTGACTGAGAGTAGTGTCGACTGCATGGACCCTGGAGCTACCTGGAATGTAGGAGGAAGGCGTGAGTGGAGGGCACCCATAAACTGCCTCGAAAGGGGTAACCTTGGTTGTTGTGTGATAGGAAGTGTTGTACCACCACTCGACCAAAGGAAGCCACTTCACCCATTGCGTAGGATGATCAGAGGTAAAGCAACGAAGGTAGATCTCCAAACATTTGTTGACAATCTCCATCTGGCCATCCATTTGTGGATGATAAGCTGAACTCATTTTGAGTTGAGTTCCCTGCAACTTAAACAATTCTTGCCAGAAGTGACTAGTAAAGGTTGGGTCACGATCGGACACGATGGAGGTGGGCATACCATGAAGGCGAAAGATAGAATCGAGGAAAATTTGGGCAATGGTGGAAGTTGTGTAAGGATGGGAGAGGGAACAAAAGTGAGCATACTTCGAAAGATGATCCACTACCACAAAAATAATGGATTTACCTCCAGACTTAGGTAACCCTTCAATAAAATCCATGGAAATATCGATCCAAACCTGGTCAAGAATGGGCAATGGTTGGAGAGTGCCTGGAGAATGCATCATTTTGCCTTTCATCCATTGATAGGTATCACAAGCTGCCACAAAATTTTGAATGTCCTTTTTCATGCCCTTCCAAAAAAAGTGTGCTTAAGCCATTCATATGTTTTGAGGAATCCTGAATGGTCGGTAGATGGGGTGGCATGCAGTTCCCTCATGAGAAGTTCCTAGAGGGATGATGTGTGGGGAACAACAAGGCATTGGTGGTAATGCAAATCATGGTCATCCCAAGCGTAGCCAGGACATGAAGTAGAGTCAGTGTGTAGAGAGGTAATCAAAGTCTGCAAGCCTGAATCTTGAAGTACCTCCTATCGTAAGGAATCGATCCATTATGGAATGGGTGATGAAATGGTGCATAGCATACTATGATCCTCAAATTGGTGAGAGAGAGCATCAACCACAATGTTCTCCTTGCCCTTCTTATAAGTGATATCATAATCATAGCCCATGAGCTTAGAAACCCATTTTTGTTGTTCAGGGGGTGGCAACCCATTGCTCCAAAAAGTATTTGAGACTTTGATGGTCAGTTTTAATGGAGAAATGATGCCCAATGAGATACGATCGCCAATGGGTTACCGCATGCAAAATTGCTAGCATTTCCTTAGCATAAGTGGATTTTCCCAGATTACGACTAGAGAGTGCTTTACTAGTGAAAGCCAAGGGTCTCCCTTCTTGCATCAACACTGCACCAATACCATGACCAGAAGCATCACTTTCAATGACAAAGGGTTTGGAGAAATCTGGCATGGCTAAAACTAGCATAGTGGTCATAGCATGCTTCAATTCTAGGAAAGCCTGTTCAGTGGGTCCCATCCAAGTAAAAGAGTCCTTTAACATGGAAGTGAGGGGAGCTACAATTTTACCATAGTTACGAATAAATTTATGGTAATAACCTATAAGCCCTAAAAATCCTCGAAGACCCTTGAGAGTGCGAGGTTTCGGCCATTCCTGAACCGCCTGGATCTTCTTGGGGTCAACTTTGATGCCATCCTTGGTGACAATGTGTCCCAAATACTCCACTTCTATCAACCCAAAAGAACACTTGGACCACTTAGCATAGAGTTGATGTTGTGCCAACAACTGTAGAGTCTGATCCACATGAACAAGATGCTCTTCCCATGAGCGGCTATACACCAGAATGTCATCAAAGAAAACTAGGATGAATTTTTGAAGGAATGGGTGAAAAATGTTGTTCATGAGGCTTTGAAAAGTGGAAGGAGCATTAGTCAAGCCAAATGGCATCACCAAAAACTCATAGTGACCTTCATGAGTACGGAAAGTAGTCTTGGGAATATCCTCATCCTTGAGCCTGATTTGATGGTACCCAGAGCGAAGGTCTAATTTGGAAAAGTACATAGTCCCATGTAGTTCATCCAATAATTCATCCACCACCGGAATAGGAAACTTATCCTTGATGGTGAGTTTATTGAGCTCACGGTAATCGATACACAACCGCCAGGACCCATCTTTCTTGTGCACCAGTAAAACTAGAGAAGAGTAAGGACTGTTGCTTGGCCGAATGATGTCGACTTTTAACAATTCCTGTACTAACTTCTCGATTTTTGACTTAAGAGCATGAGGATACCGATACGGTCTAATGTTGGGTGGTGCATTGCTAGGTAACAAAGGAATAGCATGGTCATGAGAGCGACGAGGTGGTAATTCTGATGGTTCAACAAAAATAGAATTGTGCTTGGCCAAAATAAGTTGCAAATCTGTAGGAACGGAATCCTCCTCGGAAGGGTGAGGTTGGATCGCAAATATCTGAGCTATGACACCCCGAGATGATTTTTTAACCAACTTCTCCATCTGACTAAATTACCCTGGGGGGGGGGGTTCCATATATATAAAAAACCCACGAAAAATTCCATGAGATGGTTCCCAATGTGCCCAACCATTGAGCTCCCAACACGATATCACATCCCCCTAGTTGAAGTGCAAACATATCTTGTTTGAGCTCATAGTCCCCAATTTTTACCTTAACATTACGATATTTACCTTTGCAAGGTAAGGTCCCACCATTGGCTACCATAACCTCAAAGGAATTACATGTATGTACGTAACAATTTGCCTGCTTGGCAATGCGGGGATCAATAAAGTTGTGTGTACTACCAGAATCAATCAGGATGGTAAGACGTAGGCCTTTGAAATAACCCACAACTTTCATGGTTTGGGGAGTAGTAATGCCAGCAAGAGCATGAACAAAAATTTTAGCCTGTGGTTCTTCTTGGCTTTCTTCCTCCGGTTGGGGTGGTTCCTCTACTGGTTTTGTGTCATCATCACTTTGGTCGTTGGTGTCAGGCTCATCAACATCTATGAGGAACAACTTCTTTTGGGTGCACCTATGCCCATGAGTAAACTTTTCATCACAATTGTAGCACAACCCTTGGGCGCATCGCGCATCCATTTCTGTGGTAGTCAAACATTTGGGTGCAATAGTTTTTTGTTCATTCTGATTTTGGAATCTAGGAGGGAAGGAGGGTCTAGCTTGTGGAAATTTAGATATCCACCTTTGAGCTAAAAATTTGGATTCGGCCAAATGAGCCAACTTGATAGCCTGCATCATGGATTGTGGTTTAAACATCGTGACCTCAGCTTGGAGATCTTCCCTCAAACCGCTAACAAAACAACTCATAAAGAACCCTTCATTCAATCCCTTAGTTTTGTTGGCCAATTTCTCAAATTGTATTTGGTAATCTCGAACTATCGAAGTTTGTTTCAACTTTGTCAATTCTCCTATAAAATCATCATACTCACTAGGGCCAAAGCGAGTGAGTAATTGAGACTCAAAGTCTTCCCAAGAAGGATCAAGGGTAGTGTTCTGCAACCATTGGTACCATTGTAAAGCTTCAGATTCCAAGTTGAAGGAAGCCATTTGAACTCGGTAATATATAGGGACATCATGGAGTTTAAAAAATTGAGCAACACGACATAACCACCCATCCACATCCTTCCCATTGAACTTAGGAAAGTCTAATTTAGGCATCTTAAAGGTAGGATCATGATCATAGCGAGGGTGAGAGTCATATGTTGCCCTTCCTTTACCTCTATCAAAATGTGATTGTTCAGTACGGTACTCAGACTTGCTTGGACCACCTTGCAATTTGGACTCAACATCTGCAAGTTGTTCTTCTAGGCGGGTTCTAGAGGTATCATAATCATCTCTAAAATTTTGAAGCTCTGCCATCATGGCTTGATTTGCTATTTGCATGCTATCAATGGTGCTTTTTAGGGATTCCAACAATGAGGTGGTTTGATCTATCTCTTTTTGATGTCCACGAGTGCCACCAACCATTTTGGATAGTCTTGAACCTCTTTTACTGAATTACTAAAAATAGAAGTGTGGTTTTAGGAGTTACTATTTTTAGTAAGGAGTCCAAAAAAGTGCTTGGGTGTTATATATCAAAATGATCAGCTCGAAAATATGGTCACAATGAGCTATATCCCACAACACGGATTTTGGGCACCCCAAACTTTTTTATCCTCTATTTTGATGAGTCTACTAGTGTGGTCGATTTTTGATTTAGAGATACGGTTCAAAAGTTGGGTACTGGATCAACTATCTCTGACCTGTGCGTTCTGTCTATTGACCACCTTGTCATTGTCCTATCTCTATCCCTATCACCTGTACTATAGTTACTAATATTGTTCACGTCACTGACCCTAGGATTCTCTGTATTATGTAGTTACTAACATTGATAGTTCTATTTCTGACCCTGACCACCTATAATTTTTGACTGTTATAGATGACTATCACTGTCACTATCGACCTAACTGTTACTATCACTGACCCGACTATTACCATCACCACTTACCCGGATGGTACTAGAATATTTTAGACTATCATAGACACTTGCAGACTTTATCCTGACTATTGGTGCATGCAAATTTGTTCTTCTGTGATAGGGAAGTCCTCTGTATGCTCACTTTTGGGGGTCGTGAATGCAGGTTTAGTAGAACAAGGAGATGTTGTTTTGTAGGTTGAAGTTTTTGATAGAACCAGGGTATGCTAGGCAGAGGAGTATGTAACACCCATAGGCCCTCTGTTATACCACAATGATGAACAATAGTGCTCGGACCAATATTTTAGGCCACTACCCAAGGAGGATTCCACACATACCCTTGAGCACACTATCTACCTCTCTGATAGTACGAGAGGGTAATCGTCCGGGATGTTGTGTCCCATGGACTATGGATGATACAAGGCCGAAAAGCTTCCTACTGGATAAAATTTTGTTTAAGCCTAGAATGGTCTCCCGATACACCCGAAGATGCGTGGGAGCTCAATTTCGTGCGCGAGTGTTGTCTAAGGCCTGGGTATTGGAGCCTGATCGCCCCTCACTTCACTAGATGCTTTATGGGCTATCTAGCTTAGCCAATAATGATAGCTCCTTCACGATATTTTAAAACCCCCGACACAGGGTTTCTAGCCTACTCAACTACTAAAAAAAACTATATTTTTTGGCTTTTCTAGTTTTTTGCAGATTTTTTTGGTTTTTAAATAAAGGAAAACAAAATGAAAAAACACAAGAAAATTATACCTAATAGGCAGAAATGGCTGAGCAAGAATTATCGTAGTCATAGCAGAACTCGGCCCTAGAAAGCGCTCTGATACCACTTGTTAGGAACCTACTATTAAAATTAAGAAAACTCACACAAAATACTAAAATTAAGTAGAAACTCATGCAATATCACAATGCAGAAAGTAAATGCAGAATTAAACACTCTCACAATAAACATTGAATCGCAGGCCTCTTCGAGGGGGCAACCTCCTTCAATATTTCATTCACTTGCAAAAAGATACATTCGTACATGGCTTCATAGCTTTTAAAGAAAGACTTCATGCAACCCTAACCCTAAGCTCAAGAGTTGGCTTACATGCAAAATGCCACTCGAGCTAGAATCTTCTACCAAACGTCGGTTACAATCTTGATAATGGTTACATAAAATGGCCCCACTTGGCTAGGAGCCTAACTTGCCACATACATTACAAAATATTGCAAAATAACATTATAGATGGGATCCCCCACGTTGGAAGTGGGTCATTACATAAGCAATGAGAATTACAAAATAACGTTAGGATGGGATCCTAACATTATTAAAGACCTACAAGTCGGAAGAGATGTTATCTTCACATTGGCAACACATCTTTTAGACTAAGGGCCATGTTATCATATGGACCTCCAAGAAAATGTGATACATTTTTTCCATGTCCTGCGCATATACAATTCTTTGTACATACACCAAACAAAGGTGAAGAGCTTCTTTTTTTCTTGGGTTATCCATATGAAATAATTACCCTCAGTCTGCAAGATTTTTTGTTACAAAAATCCTTAAATCTTTCAATACATCATATGTGCTCCCAAGTACCAGCTCCATTCCTTGTGTCTATAAATCTTTGCATATGCATCAAGTAGTGGACCTGTGATCCGAAAACCCATCTTATGCATTTAAATTTTCAAAACATAAACATCTAGCAAATATTCCACCCACACCTATGGTGCCTTCAAAGCAAATATTGTCTATCATATCCATCTAAGCCACATGTCCACAATTATATTGTGAACACGATAGTTGGGGGTATATGATTTCAAAAATAATATTTTTGGCATCTTTGGCAATACATCATCAATAAAATCTAAATTTATTCACACATCAAAGGTGGCAACAAGTATTAAGTCCAATTTCTCACATACATGTAAATTATTTGCATATGTGTTAGGTAACAAACTTATATACTCTTGTTACCCTCTCTCATATGTCAAGAAATTTAAGACATTATGACACTTGTCAACCAAAAATATTTCATCAACAAACCTCTATCAAAAGCATATCAAAATATCTATGCTCAGAATTTGTAATCTACAAAAAGCAAGACATATCTAACATTACATATATTTCAAAATTCCTACTCAGGAAACACCTACCAATGCAAAACATACAAATACAATTACTTACTTCTCTCAAAAGCATAAAATTATTTGGATACGCCTCACAAGCATGCATAAAATCCTTCGAGTATGCCCATCAAAGCATGCATAAAATCCTTTGGGTATGCCTCTCAAAGTGTGCATAAAATCCTTCGGGTATGCCTCTCAAAGTGTGCATAAAATCCTTTGGGTATGCCTCTCAAAGAGTGCATAAAATCCTTCGGGTACGTCTCACAAGCATGCATAAAATCCTTCGGGTATGCCTCACAAGCATGCATAAAATCCTTTGGGTATGCCTCTCAAAGCGTACATAAAATCCTTCGGATATGCCTCTCAAAGAGTGCATAAAATCCTTTGGGTACATCTCATAAGCATGCATAAAATCCTTTGGGTATGCCTCACAAGCGTGCATAAAATCCTTAGGGTGTGCCTCACAAGCATGTATAAAATCCTTTGGGTACGTCTCTCAAAGTGTGCATTACTAACCACTAACTACTAAAAACTAATAAATACATACATCTTGTACATATTATAGGTACCTCATCATGTCTTAAGTTCTTGTCTTTTATGCGACAACATAGGCCACCATTTAAGCATTATAAGGTTATATTTCCATCTATGAAAACAAGTAATTGTTATCTAGGCTCAAAGGTTAACCCTTCACTTCCAAGCTAAATATGAGTGCTTATCCTTTAGTAGGTCTAGATACCACTGCTCACAACATACACCTAAGTGTTTACCTACCATTTGACCCTTAGGTCATCACCTAACAGAATAACTACTCCCATCTTAGTGTTTTATTATCATCAGACTCATGAGGTCATCACCTTACAGAATAACTGCTCCCATATTAGTGTTTTATTATCATCAGACTCATGAGGTCATCACTAAGAAATCCATCAATTTCTAATACCTTCAATAAATTATTAATGCATTGCATAAAAAAAAACACCACTTCAACAAAGCAACATCAAAATCATATTCAAAATCAATAATCATCACAAACACTACAATTTCAAACTCAAACATATTGTCATTACTATATAAATACCTCAAAATATACATACCACCAAGGAGGGTGTATCACAATAAAAAATTGATACACTCAACCCATATAAAGAGGATGTACCACATGCTAAAATTGGTACACTCACTCCAAGATGCCTAGCAGCTAAAGCATGTGTCTCCTCCCCCAACTCCTAATGGAGGTGGATGCATATGGAAGCCAACTGACCGCTATGAGTATTCGCATACCAAATAAGTCCTTGATCGAGTCTGTGATGGTGAGGGTGTTCGTCACTCTACAAGAACCTTTGTGTGGTACAATTATCAATGGTAGGTAGTCCGACCTTTCTTTCTCTATGTGTAAAGCTTCACATGTACTCTCTCATGAAGACTATCCACCTTTGCCCTTGACTATTGAATCTCCTGCTCTAGTGGACCTATAATCATGGCCACTACCCTTGCATCTCTACCCTATCCAACTCTCACAAAAACCTCATCTCTCTCATGAGTGAGGCTGGACATAGGCTCCCTATTTGATGTTATCTCCTCACCTATCCACTTCAACTCTAACTACAAGCTGGCAATGATTTCCTAGTTTGTATCTCGTTCCTCGCTATCCAAATCCATGTTTGACTGGATATGGGCAATAGTCTCCCCGTCTATAGTCATATGAGTTATCTCCTGGTACATTCCATTATTAATATAGCCGACGGCTATATTATAACAAAATTTGATTATTAATATTTCCAAGGTTTTGATTTTAATCATCTATATTTCATTTTGAATATCATCTGCGCTATTCGCACATTTTGCCTTTACGGTGAGGGAGTGCCCACCTCAAGTGGCTATCCATTTTATATCATTTATTTATTATCCTATTTAGCTTATTTCTATTTCGTTCTGTTATGCATTTGTAACTAAATAATTACAAGTATATAGTGTTGATAGAGCAAACCCGTAGGGGTCTATTCCAAGTGGTATCAGGAGTCATGATCATGAGGTATTTCCATCATCGTCCCAAACATCTGTCCAGTTCTTCCAAGATATAGCATGAGTTACCAAGGCATTCATGTAAGGTTTTCAAACAAACAACCATAGCTCTGAAGGATGCAGTCCCCACCAAACAGAAGGGAATCTGCGTCGCAAGAAGACATCTCGTAGCATACTGGTCAGCAATCCCACAACGTGAGGAAGGAAGTCATTGTGAAAATTCCTTGATGACATATTGTTGTGTGCACTCCCATTAATCATGAAAAATAAAATCACACCAGTCCAAAGACCACGCACCAATCAGAATGAAGAATTAATTCACCAAGTCCAAAATTATAAGGTTCGTAAGGTTTAAAAAAATATTTTTTTATTTTTAGCGGGGGATTAATCCCACATCCGCTATGTGTTAGGTGTACGACACTTTAAGTAAGGTAGCAAGCCAAGTTGTAGTTGTGACTATGGTCACACAAGCTCTCCTTGCACTAGCCGTTAGTTGTTATCTGTTTCCACGTGCGTAGTTTGAGTCCACGTGTTGTAATCCTATATTTGGGTTTCCAATCTGCTATCCTTCATGCCTTGTCATCTTCTCTCACTGTGTCCATCCTTCATCATTACATGTGCTACCTCCTATCATCGTACGTCCCATCTAGGTTATTCGTTAGTTGCATCCCATCCAAAGGGTCAATCGTGTGTTGGTTTCACATGATCCCTCGTTATGCCTTGTCGTGTTCTCTCACCATGTCCATCCTCTATCGTTATGTGTGCTACCTCTTATCATCGTACGTCCCATCCAAGTTAGTCGTTAGCCACATCCCATCCAAAGGGTCAGTCATGTTTTGGTTTCATGTGATCCCTCGTTAGTCGTATCCCATCCAGGTTGGTCAGTCACGTGTCAATATTGTGTCAGTGCTCGTGTCACATCCATCTAATTCACAAGCATAGTCATGTTTGGTATTAGTGTTAACATAGGTCACATCATTATTGTGTGTTTCAATTAAGTGGTCACAGTCAGCGCTAAGGTTGGAGTCACATTAGTGGAAAGAGTGGTTGTGTGTAAAATAACAAGAGCAGTTGTGTGTCAAATAACAAGTCATAGTCAGTGCTAAGGTTGGCATCAAATTCATAAAGAGAATTGTTGATTCAAATTCAAAACTCAAGGGGAAGCTCTAAAAGCAAATCCACATCACAATTAGAGCGACATTGCAAGCGAAAATTAACCAAATTGTTTTGCCACACTACATAAGAATTTTGTAGATTCAATAGATTATTGTGTTAGTGCATGAGTAGAAGTTGGACCAAAGGATCTGACGGACGATTAACAAGCTCAAAAACTCCCAACAACAATGCACGAAGAGCTCGTCGCAGCCAAGGTACAAAAAATTCTCCTTCTCCATCCGGAATTGGTAGTTTTAATCCGGGTCATCCAGTGGTCAGCCCAATGGCATCCAATTCTTCTCCAGATTCTGCACATGAGAATGTCACCCAAGTAGAAAGTAATCATCCAACGATCACTGATGAGGTGTTAAAAGAGTTAATAGTAAATCTTCAGATGATGACTGCCAGCTTCAACGCATCTAGGAAACCTCCCCAACCAAATCCTTCTAGTTTTGATCATTGGAGTACGGATGTCTACTATGACGACTATACACACCATAGAGGTCAAAATAGTCAATCCATGAATCACAATGGTCACCAAAATATTGAGGATAGGGGTAATGAAGAAAATAGGGAGCAACAAAGAGGTTTTTATCAAAATAACAACCAAAGACAGAGACATAACGAGGAACAAGATAGAAACAATGTTCACACCCAACCAAGAGGTCCAACTGGAGTCAATCATCCACGCGTTGACATGCCTACCTTTGAAGGCCAGGATCCACGTGGGTGGATTGCAAAAATGGAAGGCATCTTAGAATTCTACAAATTCCAGGACGGGGACAAAGTCCCTTTTACTGCAACCAAATTCGGCACTGAAGCTTACCAGTGGTTTACATGGTATAAACGTGAGGATCCCCAGTATGCATTATATTGGGATACTTTCAGAAAAGCCTTTCTTCACAGATTCGACAAAGGTCCCACGGGTTCATACACAGTACGATTGTTGTCACTTAAGCAAACAGGATCAGTAGGGGACTATATTTCAGAATTCACCAACATGCTTCACTATGCACAAGACCTACAACAGGACGTGGTAGTAGCGGCTTTTTGAAATGGATTAAAAGCACATATTAAAGTTGAAGTAGACCTACACAATCCATCCAAGTTGGATGAGTGTATAAGGATTGCTGATTTGGCAGAGACGAAGGCGCACGTAGGCCCTTCCACACGACGTGATTCATATGGGCGACCTCCATTTTGCAACAACTCTTTTCGCAGAAATGATCAACCGTCATGGTACTTCTGCTACAAATGTCACACTCAGCATCCAAAAGACCAAGCATGTACACCACGACAAAAATTTTAGATTGAATATGCCGACAAGGAAGAAGAAGAAATAGAGGAGTATGACGCACCTGAGGATCTCCCAGTTGAGGACCAAAATGAACACAACGAAGTTGTCGCTGAGGAGGATACTATGACTATTTCAGTACATGCTCTCATGGGGTTATCTTCTCACCATACAATCAAGGTGGTCGGTTTCATTCGAAAATAGAGGGTGATAGTATTAATTGATTCTGGAAGTACTCACAACTTCATTGATGCAAAACTTGCAAGGACATTAGGGTTGCACGTCTTCTCTTCTAGTCAAGATCGGTTTCAAGTCAGAACCGCGAGCAGGGAAATTTCTCAATGTCTAGGTAAGACATCTTCGGTTTCATTACAAATGGGTACGTATACTTGGCAAGGTCCTCTTTTTGTTATGGAATTAGGAAATTCAGAAGTTATTTTAGGCGTTGCATGGATGGAACAATTGGAAACCACAGTGGGTTTTAACCACAAACATCGCTTTGTTGAATGGCAAGCCAATGGGAGGACTATTCATCTTCAAGGACTACCCACACCTCCATCAAAAGTTGTAAGTTCACATAGCATGGAAAAGATATTAAGAAAATATGGTGGGGGATTCATAGCCCGAATCAATTGCATAGAGAAATTAGACCAAGATATTCCTGAAATCAAAGAAGATGATCTCCAAATCATTGTGGCTAACTATGAGGAGGTTTTTCAAGAACCAAAAGGATTACCTCCCAAAAGATCTCATGACCATGCCATACATCTAGTGCCTGGTAGTCTTCCACCCAATGGTCATCCGTATCGATATCCCCAACCCCAGAAAATAGAAATTGAAAATATTGTCCAAGAGCTATTAGACCATGGCATCATCCGTCATAGTACGAGCCCTTACTCCTCACCAGTAGTCTTAGCTCGTCGAAAAGACAATTCTTGGCGTATGTGTCCTGATTTTTGTCCTCTCAACAAAATCACGATCAAAGATAAATTTCCTATCCCTGTCATTGATGATTTACTAGATGAATTACATGGTGCCAAATTCTTTACCAAATTAGACTTACGTTCAGGGTTTCACCAAATCCGAGTTAGGGAAGAAGATATCCCCAAAACAACTTTTCGAACTCATGAAGGTCATTATGAATTCTTGGTCATGCCCTTTGGTCTCACTAATGCACCATCTACATTCCAAAGTCTCATGAACCAGGTGTTTCGTCCATTCCTATGAAAATTTGTTCTAGTCTTCTTTGATGACATACTTATCTATAGTAAATCATGGAAAGATCATTTAGTACATGTGGACAGAGTTCTCTGTATCCTACGCAAAGAAGAGTTGTTTGTCAAAAGATCTAAATGCTCCTTTGGTGTTCAAGAAGTTGAGTACCTCGGTCATATAGTATCTCACGAAGGTGTTAAGGTAGATCCCAATAAGATTAAGGCAATACAAGATTGGCCCTTGCCTAAAACCATCAAGAAACTTCATGGTTTTTTGGGTCTCACGGGATATTACCGCAAATTTGTGCGTGACTATGGTAAAATTGTGGGTCCTCTCATGACTCTCACCAAGAAGGATGCTTTTCAATGGTCAGTAGTAGCTACTAAAG
Source organism: Wollemia nobilis (assembly GCA_028583015.1). NCBI lineage: Eukaryota > Viridiplantae > Streptophyta > Pinopsida > Araucariales > Araucariaceae > Wollemia > Wollemia nobilis. The sequence goes on from JAQPPZ010016361.1 coordinate 5,029,429, forward strand.
CCTTCGAAGCTCTCAAGAAGGCAATGTGTACGACTCCAGTTTTGGCCACCCCAGACTTTCAAAAACCATTTGTCATTGAATGCGATGCATCAGGAACAGGTATTGGTGCAATACTCATGCAGGAGGGTCATCCCTTGGCATTTGAAAGTAAACAACTTTCAGGAAAAAATCTGGGTAGATCCACCTACGAAAAAGAAATGTTGGCTATTTTACATGCAGTGGAAAAATGGAGGCATTACTTACTCAATAGCCATTTTATTATTAAAACCGATCACAACAGTCTCAAACATTTTCTAGAACAAAGGTTCTCGTATCCCGAACAAAATAAGTGGTTGACTAAATTATTGGGATATGATTTTGTGATTGAATATAAGAAAGGGAAAGAAAATGTGGCAGCAGATGCCTTATCTAGAAAATACGAAGATGAAGTAGTTATTAATGCCATTTCAGGACCATGTTCACAATGGGTGTCTCAGTTGTAGGCAGAATGGTTGTCCAACAGTGAAACAACTCAAATAATTCAGGAATTATCTATGGGTTCCTCTAAATACCCCCTTTTCACATATGATGACCAAATATTACGTAAGAAGAATCGCATTTACATCCCTCACAATTCACCAATCAAAATACAGATTCTAGAGGAGTCACATGCCTCTCCTTCAGCAGGACATTCAGGTTTTTTGAAAACTTACATGCGGGTTAAACAATCCTTTTGTTGGAAAGGATTAAAAGCCGAGGTTAAGCAATGGGTAGCTGAATGTGAAGTGTGCCAACGCAATAAGGGAGAAACAGTTAAATCACCAGGATTGCTTCAACCGTTACCTATTTCGGATCGCCAGTGGGAACATATTTCCATGGATTTTATTGAAGGTCTTCCTAAGTCGGAAGGTAAAACAATAATTTTCATGGTAGTTGATCGCCTTTCCAAATATGCTCATTTTCAGGCTTTACAACATCCATTTTCAGCAAGCAAAGTGGCCAAGGTATTTATGGATTCAATTTTTAAATTACATGGAATGCCCAAAAATATTGTAAGTGATCGTGATCCCATCTTTACTAGCAATTTTTGGAGAGAATTGTTTCGACTTAGTGGTACCAAATTAAATATGTCTTCTGCATACCATCCACAAACAGATGGTCAAACGGAGGTGGTTAACAAATGTTTGGGTACCTACCTAAGATGTTTTGTTCAGGATAAACAATATCAATGGAGTCAATGGTTGTCATTGGCAGAATGGTGGTACAATACTTCTTACCATTCTTCCACTAAGATGTCTCCTTTTGAAGCATTATATGGAACGAAGCCACCAACAATAGTCGATTATGTACCAGGATCTTCCAAAGTGGCCCAAGTCGATGATTGGTTACAAAAGCGACAAGCAATGCTCACTATCTTGAAAGATAATTTGGTCCAAGCACAGAATCGTATGAAGCAGCAACAGGACAAGAAGCGTTCAGAAAGAACATTCAATATTGGTGATATGGTATTCCTACGTCTTCAGCCCTACAAGCAGCTATCATTGAAGCTCAAATCCAGTCAGAAGTTGTCACCACGATTCTATGGTCCCTATAGAATTGTGCATCGCATTGGCGAGGTAGCATATCAACTGGAGTTACCCCAATCTTCTCGCATACATCCAATATTTCACGTCTCTTGTCTCAAACAGGTGATTGGCTAGAAAGTACACTCTCAATCGGAATTACCAGTGTTGGATGAAGAAGGGTGTATCTATCTACAACCAGAAGACGTACTACAAACTAGAACACGCAGACTCAGATTTCGTCACATCCAAGAATTTCTCATCAAGTGGCAGGATTTACTTGAAGAAGATGCAACCTGGGAATCTGAAAGTATCTTCCAGTCATTTCCAACTTTGAGGACAAAGCTTTCCGAGGAGGGGAGTCATGTTACATTCCATTATTAATATAGTCGACGACTATATTATAACAAAATTTGATTATTAATATTTCCAAGGTTTTGATTTTAATCATCTATCTTTCATTTTCAATATCATCTGCGCTATTCGCACATTTTGCCTTTACGATGAGGGAGTGCCCACCTCAAGTGGTTGTCCATTTTATATCACTGATTTATTATTCTATTTAGCTTATTTCTATTTCATTCTTGCATTTGATTTCATTTTGTTGTGCATATGGTCAAGTAACTGAATAATTACAAGTATAGAGTGTTGATAGAGCAAACCCGTAGGGGTCTGCTCCATCTCCTCTCTAATCCTCGATACCTCATCTACCTGCATAGTCTCAAACACCACCAACTATATTTGGACATCCTCTAAGGTTCAATGTAGGGTCTCTAACTTCGTATCTCTACCCTCGGTCATCGTCCTACTAGACCTTGCCTCATTTGTAGTACTAGACCTCACCCCACTAAATATCACTGTTAGAAGAGGAATCATAGTTAGTGGAGGCACGTCCAATAGAGTACCACCCATTTCCTACCTAGATGCCACTTTATCCCTCCAATCCCTACCTAGTCATCATCGAACTCCCCTCAAAATATTATTCACCTTATGAAAGATATGCACCTGATCTCTTGCAGGTGGTCTGGGAAAACATTGAGTAGGAATAAACCTTTCATACCAAGTAGTATACTCTGTTGTTACCCCCACATCATCCCTCAAATGATTGGGTACTATGGGATCATCCATGTAAGCCTCTATGAAAGTGAACAAGTCAACAAGCTCCTACCATTTCTCTTGAGCAATCTGTCATACCCATATCTCTCCTATGACTGGTATATCTTGTACCTCCATGTACTGGTCGAGCACTCAATCATACCTATAGATCTTAAGCTTGGCTCCCATCATCCAACCATCGAATCCTCCTAATCCTAGTAAACTCCTCTTGATCATCAACCCATGTATATCGATCCCTCCACAACTGCCAAATAATCTATGTTGGCTTCAACTCATCAATAAAAAATATGGCTACCCTAGTGAACCATGGGAAGGGTGAATGATATTTGACCACCTATACACGACAAGCCTTTTAAGCCTAATCTATCTCACTATAACCATCAATCATCAGATCATCATATGCTCCCAAGCCCAAATCTAAAGAAGAGTACAACAAATCAAACTTTTACCCTTATGATATACCACTTGGTATAACGTATGATAGAGTCTCACCAAGATCATTGGACCCCATGCATAGATGGTCAAATCATCCCTCAACCCTATAATAACGGTGCCCTATCCCCAATGCATGAACCACCTGCTAGTGTCACCCATAAAAATTTTTGACACAATAGAAGCCAACAATGTCATTATCCGATCAATATGCCATCCTATATAGGCATTATTAATCCTCAATCCTGACTTCATCCCTCAAAATTTACCCATCTATAAAAATTCCATCTTCTCAACTACAATGTCCTCCCCAAGACAAATGGGCTTCCCTCGTATAGGAACTCAAAGGATGCACCATACATCCTCCAAAGTCATGATCATCTCTCCTATCGATAATCTAAAAGTATTGGTCGATGGGTACCACCTCTCCACTAGTACCATCAACAATAGTCGATCAAACTCCAACTTAGGCATATACACCACATAGTGCAACCCTATTGTAGCTAACACTCTCACCTCCACCATACTAATCTCATCAACCAAAATACCATTCATACTCTTTGGATGACACTCTCGACTCCTCAAAACCTTCATTCCCTATCAAAACCACATTCAAAACACTGTTAGATAACCTCTCCTACCAAAATTTTATCTCAAAATAAATTTCCACTAGTGACAAAAACACCAATGACAAATTCACCACTGGTGACAAAAACACCAATGATTCCAAAAAAATTCAAACAATTAACCAAGGTTTAAAAAATTTAACTAGGATTGAGTGCATACCTATCTATCTCACTTCGGTACTCATGTTGTCCTTCGAACGATGTCCGCACGATGTACCCATCTTCAATTATCTACCATCATCTTGAAAACTCGTTATCACTCCTCTTCAAATTTCTCAGAATGGTGTGGTGAAAATTAAAGTTATTTTCATCCATCTCCTTTTCACCCAACCTTCTTACCTCAACTAGTTGCATCATCATGCACCACAACCATTTTCTTTGAAAATTCTCCCCAAAACCATCAATTTGGTGATAATTCTGAAGGGGGCATCCATGAGATAAATCCTTTTCACATGGGGTAATCTTTTCAAACATCGATAAGGCATACATAATTAAAAATGAGGTATACATACAATAATGACATAAAGCAATCAAAACAAACACAATCACAATCATTTCTTCAAAACAACATTACAACACAACAACAAAGCATCATAGTGTCAAAATTGAGTCTTACTACTTACTTTTGATGTAATATTGTAGACATCACATCAAAACTGAGGTAAAATGTAGACACCCAATTTTGACACACTAGTAAAGCAAAAGATATCAAACAAGTCACCCATCATCATCAAACACTTAGTTTGCCCTAACCTAGCAATTTGGGCATCATTTTTAGCCTTAGAAAAATTTGTCACTCTAAAAAAAATACCTTTTATAAATTCACCACTCTAAACAAAAATACCTTTGATAAATTCGCCACTCTGAACAAAAATACCACTGGAAAATTTGTTCACCCAATGGTAAATTTGTAAAACCTTCAAAAGTCAAACACTGATGAGTCAAACTGGTCATTGAACAAAAACATTATTTTGGGAATAAAAATACCAATGACAAATTTTTTCTAAGATGTGATTTTGTAAAAACATCCAAAATCTCTTGGCACAAGCCAGGGGCAGAAAAATTCCTTCATTTGACTACCTTCTCTAATCCCGCATGCTTTAGCAACAAACCAAACCTATAAATTTTAAATTTACCCTAACTAATTCTACCTCCTAATTTCCCCTCCAAATTCTATTTAAACAGGACTTGGGGAAAGCATTCCATAAGCAATTCCAAGCTAATTATATTTTACCCATATTCTTCTAGCTCTCTTTCATTAGAATTCTCCCTTGGGTATATTGCTAGCATTTTCTTGGAGGCAAGACAACCAAGGCTTAAAGGACCTTTTGTAGGAAAGGAGGTCTTCTTGGAAGAGGAGGTCTTCTTGGAGGAAATAAGGAGCTATTGCTATGTGATAAGACTCGTAGCATTCCTCTTTTCTTCATCCCTTATGCTTCCATTTTGCATTTTGTTCTCTTATCATTAGCCTTGCTAACTTGGAGCTCCATTTACTTGCATTTTTCTTCTATTTTTATGCTTCTAATATTTATGTGCAGGGCATATCTTGGTTTTAGCATATAAACACTATCATTGCAGGTCCTATTCAAGCATTATCTCCATTCCAAGAATCTAACATATTTATGCAGGTCTTTTCAAGTTTTTGATTTATTTCTTGCCTTCATTTTGATCACTAATCTTCCTACTACATGCTTTTCTTCATCTATTTTACTCATAGTCTTTTCAATTGGAGGCTACCCTTCTTCTCTATAGTCTAGTATTCTTTCATTAGAAATATACTAACTCTTCCTTTCATCTCCATGCATATTTTCTTTCAATACATTCTCATTTGCAGGTATTAGCATCATCATTTATCTTTTTCAAGCATACATAACTTTATTTTGGTGAAGATTTTAATAATATAACATTTCTTTTATTTCTTAACTTGTCATGGTGTTGGATACAAGGCTATCATTGCCTTTCTATCCCACCAATAGCCTTATCTCATTCATTATTTCATACGTTCACTCCTTTAGTTGTAGAAATTTATATATTCATGACAACATTTGTTTTTCATAGCGTCCAACATCATTTCATATTACTCTTGTCAATTTTGTCAAGTTAGGGATTAATTAAGTTATCTTATTATATTCCTAAATATTTTATAGCCATTTTGAATCCCTTTGCATCCTCTAAATTTCTTTAAAAAAGTCTTTTATAAGTTTACCTCTGTCCCTTACACATACCTTCATTTTGATCACATATTTGTGAGATTTTGTAGCTCAATTATTTGAATTTGTGAGCTACAGACTTAGTAGATCCCTCTAGCAATCCGATCCTACCATTTCATTACAAATATCCTCAAAAACCACTCCAAAATCACTCGTGCAATCATCTTAGCCATATTTCTAAACAAAATCACCACTCACTACAGTCACTGGTGATTTTGTCTCTATGGAATCCATAGAACAAATTTGCCACTAAGTATAAAAATACTACTGGTATTTTTGTACCTGAACTAACAATTTTTCATAGCTTCATTTCCACCCATAGGAGGTAAGCATACTCATTTTTTTCCATAAATAGGGGGTATGGTCAACTGATAAGATAAAAATTTACCTTTTCTAACACTCAGATAGACCCCCAAAATCAAAAGATCTAATTTTTTGTTTACTTTTGTAGGAACAAATTCGCTAGTGGTATTTTTGTACAAACACCAATAGAGGTAATCTGGCCACTTGGCATCATCCCAAATGTTGTTTTTAAGTATTCTCAGCATTCTACTTCCTTTTTTTTAATTGTTTTTCATCTAAAAATAACATTTCATTTGGTAAATCAAGGAATCCTAATTTAAATTTTTTCTTACAAAACACGTTTAAAACTGGTCAAAATCGATTTTTGTATCCGTGGAACTAAAAAGAGGGATGGACGAATTCTGAGAAGTGGGAGTGTGATGGCAACCAAAAAAATGGGCAATATTTCAGCTGTAGACGAGAAACAGAGTAAGGTAGATGATCGGGCGGAGAGTGGCATGCAATCGTGTGGTAAATCCACCCCCCACACGGTGGTGAACCAAGTCAAAAGCACTTCACCCACCGCAAGTGGAAATATTCAAAACGAAACTATCAAGGGGAAATACCCCCTGACAAATTAGATGATGGCAGGAAAAATCATGGTCAACCCTCCTACGCAAAGCTCCTACAGAGCAAATTCAAATAGCCTACAGCCACTTTGAGCGGCCTCATCGTGCAAATATACGATGTGTTATGCCCTAAATATCTCATGGAAGGGTATGCAACACGAGATTCGTTTTCCCTTGTGGGAAAATTTGTTGGAGAATGCCCAGAAATGGACTCAATCTGCCATTGGGAATCAACAAAATGGAAAATCCTAGGGAGTCTAGAACTCTCTGCAATGTCTAGATGGTTCTTTATGATCCAACTTAACACGCGAGAGGATGCAAAATGCATATTGTTTGGAGGTCCTTTTTTCTTCGGAAGGCGAAGCTTATTCCTAAGGAAATGGGAGCCAAATTTTGATCCAAAGGCACAAAGCATTAATTATGCTCCCATATGGGTCTGGCTTCTCAATATCCTCGTGCACTTCTTCTATGAGGATGCATTACAAGGTCTATCTCGGGCATTCGGGGAGCTTGTGTCTATAGACCCAGCCACCCATGCTAGGACTCATCTAACTTAGGCACACATCTGTCTAAATGTAAATCTGGAATCGCAACTCTCGTATCACCTCAATCTAATCTATGGGGATTACAAACAAAGACAACCACTAGTGTTTAAAAACAAACCCACTTTCTTCTCGAAGTGCCAATCTCAAGGGCACCTCCCGTCCCAGTGTCCAAAGTGCAAAAACCCCAAAACTGATCACTAGAATGCAGTGCATTCGGATCAAGATGACAGCTAGAATATTATCCCTAAAATAAGACAAAATTTGAACCTCAAGAGTAGGCAATAGAACCGACCACCGTCATTCAAAGCTATGCAAAAGGCAAGTACCCTAGTCTCTATCTCTAATAAATTTAATTTACTCAATGATTCTGGTTTCATTGAGGAGATTGAGGAAGGAGAAATCCCTACCAAAACTTTCCCTATTCCTAATATCACTTCTCTTATGCACCCAAACGCCAGTTCCACCTAGGAATCTCCCTTTCCCCCTCCTCCTCCACGTCAGTCACCCCCACCCAATATCAACACCACTCTTTAAATCCCTCCTTCAAAGCCCCCTATTCACCTACCCCCCATCCCCTTTTCCCCTCCCCTTTAGGGTCTGAATACCCTGCATCCACAGCTAACACAAACATCACTGATTTTGACAGTGATGAGTCTATCCACGAATCCCCAAAACCCTAGAGTCCCAAGAAAACTTGAAGCTTCATAAATTCCTAGATGGATGTAGGAGAAAATAAAAATAAGGGTAGGCCTTTTGGTGTAGAATGAATAAATTAGGACACTACTAAGGACATAGCCAATGAAAATCAGAAAACCCTATTCCAGGAAATTGGAAACACCATAAAGGAAGAAATTCGAAGACCCAAACCCCCTGTGCATCAAGGCAAAGGGGAAAAAAAATCCTCCAAAATTTCTAAATGAAAGTCCTCTCCTAGAATGTGAGAGGACTGAATGGGGCAGCTAAGCAAATACTGGTTGCCACCATGAGGAAAGATTCCAACCCCACAATCTTCCTTATCCATGAAACCAAATTATATGATCAGTGGTCACCAAGGGTTGCTAAGATCATTTGGAAAAATTGTGACTTCGTCTACTCCTCAGCCTCCAGCTCCTCAGGTGGCCTCCTATGCCTCTTGAACTCATCTAAATTTGAAGGTAAATTCATCTCTGGTCAAGACAGACTGTCCAGCATTCTTTTCCATGATCTTAGTTCTCAGACCTCCTAGATAATGACTAATGTCTACGTCCCCAACACCTCTCGAGGTAGAATGGTTTTGTGGGACACCATCACTCAGATGAGGTAAGCGTTCGTCAATATTTTGTGGATCCTGGTAGGGGACTTCAACTCTCCCCTACACTTTTTTGATAAAATATGAGGGAATTCCATCACCCACAGATCAACAAACGATTTAAGATAGTTTGTAGACTCCAACGCCCTTATGGACATCTAATTGTGGGGATCCCATTTCACTTGGAGTAATAGAATAAGGGGAAACAATTTCATCCAAGAGTGTCTTGACCAGTTCCTACTGTACCAAGAATCTCTTCCCCTCTTTGGAGATGCTAGCCTTTAGGCTCTCCTGAAGATAGGGTCTGATCACAGCCCGCTCCTCTTCAAAACAACAAGTAGGTCCCAATTGAAGACTCCTTTTCAATTTGAGTCAATGTGGACTTAACATCTTAATTTTAAAAATTAGATTACATAATGGTGGAAAAGAAAATTCCCTGGGATAGCCACCAATCAAGTAATGCAAAAAATCTGACTGATCAAGGAAAATTTGAAAGTTTGAAATAGGGAGACCTTCGGGAATATTTTTAAAACCAAGCATGATATCAAGACCAGGCTCGATCAGATCGAGGAAAAATTTTAGAAAGGGTAGGGGGACGACATGCTTAGAGATGAAGAGAGGGTTTTGTTGTTTGAATATCACAACACCTTACACAAAGAAGAAACATTTTGGTGCTATAGATCAAGACAACTTTGGCTTAGGGAAGGTGATTCCAACTCTAATTTTTTCCACATCTCTACTCTCAGGCATAGGGGAGCCAACAGAATTAAAGGCCTCATCAAACAGGATGGGTCGTACACCTCTAACATCCACCAGATTAGGAATGAATTCATCTGTCACTTTGAAGATCTCCTCGTCCCCCCTCCTCCTCCATCCTTTCCATGGATTCTCTCCTTAAAAACATCCCTAAAACCATCTCCGAAGATATGAATAACTTTCTCCTCAGCCCCCTGTCCCATAATGAAATTCACCAAGTCCTGTTTTATATGAAATCTGATAAAGCCCTTGGTCCTGATGGCTTCTCCCCCAGATTCTTCCAAACCTACTGGGACATTGTGGGCCCTGATATATGCCTAGCCATAACTAAAATGTAGTTGTCTAGCGTCATTCCTAGAGATGTCAATTCCACCTTCCTGGCCCTAATCCCCAAGGGGGTGAATTCCCAATCCCTCTTTGATTACCATCCCATCAGTCGGTGCAACGTCATCTACAAAGTTTTGTCCAAAGCCTTGGCCAATAGACTCACCGAGATCCTTCCCACCATCATCGATCCTTGCCAAGGCAGCACTGTAAAGGGGCATAACATTCTTGACGATGTCATAACCATCCATGAGCTGATCCATTCTACCCACAACTCTAACTCCTCTGCCTTCTTCCTCAATATTGACATGAAAAAAACCTTTGACAGAGTTAATCAGGAAATCCTAACCAAAATCTTCCTCAAGTACAATTTCCATGAATCTTGGGTGAATCTAATCTCCAACTATATTTCCTCATCTTGGTTCTCTATCCTGGTTAATGGGTTAGTCACCGGCTACTTCCCCAGCACCAGGGGGCTAAGGCAAGGAGACCTCCTCTCCCCCATTCTCTTCATCATCTTGGATGAGAGTTTGGGAGAGCCATCAAAAGCGCTTATTCCATAAATACGATCTCTGGCATCAAGGCAACCTTTGGGCTCCCTCCTTCCACTCACTAATAGTTCATGGACAACACTTTGTTGGCTACCAGAGATTTAATCTCTAAAGCCAAAGTCATCAAGGCCATACTCAACCTCTACAAGGAATTTGTCGGTCAAAAGATCAACCTCGTTAAGAGTAAGCTCTACTTCATCAACACCCCCATCAAAAGATAGAGCAAGATTGCAATAATTTTGGGTTGCACCATAGTTGATCTCCCAACTACCTATCTGGGCCTTCCGATATTCAAAGGAAGACCACTCAAGACCATGTGGAACAATATTATAGAAAAGATCAACAAAAAGCTGGAAGTTTGGAAAGGGGCTCTCCTCTCCCAAGCAAGCAAAGCTACTTTGGTTAAATCGGTCCTTCGAAGCATTCCAACTTATTTTCTATCAGTTTTCAAAATCCTTGTTGCAGTGGGAGAAGCAATCAAAAAAGTGCAGAAGCATTTCTTGTGGGTCGGGAATGATAATCAGAGAAAGTTCCACCTGGTTTCCTGGGATAGGTCTGCACTCCTAAAAATAGGGGGGTTGGGTCTGCATCGTATAAGCATCACAAATCAGGCCCTCCTTGCCAAATAATCTTGGGAGGTGGTCACCAATGCCAAGTTGGAGTGGGTATCCATCGTCAAAATAAAATATCTACAACACCACTCATTTTTAGATATGGAGACTCCCTGCATTGGCTCCCACTTCTGGAAATCCATAGCCCACACCAAGTAGCTTCTACAACAGGGGTCATGGTGGCATCTAGGAAATGGTAAGGACATTAAATTTTGGAAGGATGCTTAGGCTATAACAGATCCCCTCATCAATGATCCCAAAGTGGATGTAATCAAACACCTCACAGATAATAAATACGGTCCCAAAGTTACTGATTTCATCACCACGGATCAGGGAAGTCAAAAATGGAAGTAGGTCCAGTTCAAAATTAAGAGTGTTGCCATTGACAAAGCTATAGCAACTCTCCAGGATATCCTTAGGGTGAATTTCATCCCACAGTCCCAGAGGAAAGATGAGCGTTGCTGGAGAGGGTCCAACTATGGGCTTTTCACCATAAAATATGCTTCTTAGATGATGGACACCCCACCCAAAAATCCTAAAAATAGAGACAACCAGGCCTTAACCAGGAGCATCTGGCTCAAGATCTTGATCCCAAAGATAGCCCACTTCTTCTATCTTGTTGTCCATAACAAAATATTGACTACGAATAACTTGATCCAAAGGGCAATCATTGTTCCCAACATGTGTTACCTTTGTACCCAAGCATGGGAGTCCAGCTAACACATTCTTCTGGAATGCCCCTTCTCTTGGGATGTTTTCTCCTTCTTGATCAATATATTCTAGGTAAATTGGGTATGGCCCAAGTTCGTCTTGGACCTATTTACCCAATGGCCCAGGATCTTTAAAAATATAAGACTCAGCTTTCTGTGGAACTCCTGGCTCCACCATGCGACATGGAAAATTTGGTTGGAACGCAATAATCGCATTTTCAATGAGAGCCCCAAAAATTCGAATGTTGTCACCATCAGAGCCCTATCCTTTGCCATTGAGAATAGTAGCCTCATTCCCTGCACTAACATTCCAAACTTTAGGTGTGAATCTTACTTGTTTGCTTCTCTTGGGATTCTCTCATACTGCAATAAAGCCCAAAATTCCCCCAACTCCAGGGCCAATGACAAATGGTCCCCTCCTCCCCTGGGATGGCTTAAGGCTAACTTTGATAGAGCTTCCAAAGGCAACCCAAGTAGTGCAGAGGTGGGAGGAGTCATCATATATCATAATGGTAGTATTATCAAGGCTTTCGCCAAAAATTTGGGGACCCAAACTAACAACTATGTAGAGGCCAGAGCGATGTGGAGAAGCATTGAGGTGAGTAAAGCCCTTTCCAAACTAATCATTTTCAAAGGGTATTATGCTATTATAGTTGGCCACATCGTCAACAAGAGTATAGGAGGAAGGAACATCCAAAATATTATCCAGGAGTGCCAAGGCTCCCTTAACTGCATTTCCCAATACAATATCAATCATGTATTCAAGAAAGCAAATAAGATTGCTGACATCCTAGCCAACAAAGCTATCAACCAAACCACCCTGTCTGTCTGGGAAGAAGACTTCCCCCAAGATGTCATCTCCAAAGCCAATCAGGATGTGGAGAATAGATTTGAAAGGTAGCTCTAGCTACCACGATGGTATTTTTTCAATACCAAAGGTGTTCATTCTTAACACCACCTCTCCTCGGATAAGCTCCACTTTGTGGCCCTCAACCACTAATATCGAGAATCACACCACTAATGCTGAGGATAAGCTTCACTCTATGGCCCTCAACTGAGTCAATAAAGTAGTAGGCCACTTGTAGATGGTTGTTAACATTTACTAGGAAGGCAGTGCTCTCCTTTCCAGTGCCATCCAGGAGCTCAAGGATCTCCCTACTCTGCTCAAGACTCTTTTGTCCCCTAATCATAACTCTAATACCCATAAGGATAGGAATAAGGATTCCCAGTAGCCTGGGAAATTGTCTGTTAGGCAGTGAGGCTGCCTATTTTTGTAATGGTTTGGTGATTTCTATTTTTGTTGGTTTCGGTCTTTACTATATCAGGTTGAAAGGGGTAGAACCCCTGATGGTTTTTTTCTAGCTACCACTTTTGGGCACTAATGACTCTACTTACTCCTACTATAATAGGGATGGGACCCTTTGACCCATGAAGTAAATAAAATACTTTTACCTACCAAAAAAACTGGTCAAAATCAAGGAATATTAGCTCAAAATTAGGTTTTTTCTTATTTTCAAGTACTTAGGCAAGAAATCAAAAAACATATAGGTTGCATCTTAGGTTAGCTTATCTTCTTGCATTCACTCCTTGTTTGCCTTGGAAAGAAAATACCTCCTTAGTTAGCTCATTGTCAAAATGAAAAAGCATTTAAGTTAGCTCTTGTTTTATTGCATTTGTATGATATAGGCTTTTGCATGCATCATTAGTGATCTTCACCTTTAGTTTAAATAACCTTTTAAGGCTCGAAAAAGAGTCAAATTAGTGATCCAAACCTTAGGTGTTTGTTGAATAAAACTTATAAAAACACCGCTACACAAGCATAACATCAACATTGACACCTTGAAAATTTGCATTGAGTAAAACCTATTTGCATTGAAGATATCTATATCTTCTGAGCCTCCTTTGGAAAGAGGCTCTCAAGTGGGGAAGAAAGGGTTCCAGTGAGTCCCCTACACATTTACACCTTGGGCGTGGTTAGGTTGGAAAATAATTTCTTTTTCCATGTCTACACTAACAAGCATGTCTTTTTATCACAAATTTTTGTCATTTATTCTTCTATCAAATATATTCTTCGTCTTCATCAAAGTGTTATCTTTCCATAATCATCTCCTTGACATCATTCTCATTAAGAGAGAAAATCTCACTTTTCCAATTGCTTTCTAAAATTTAAATTTCACCAAGATAAAGATCAACAAAGTGATTGGATAAATTATCTACTACCTTGTTTCCTTCTTTATAGATATGCTCATATTTCTAAGAGATTACCTCTAATAATAGACAATGAACATCAACAATAATATATATTTTTATCCAATATCCACATCCATTTTTGTTGATAGCATTAATGATGATTTGTGAATCCCCCTCAATTGAAATAATTTCCATCCTTTTTCAAATGCAATTTTAATCCATCTAAAAAGTGCCCTAGCCTCTACAAAGTTTTTAATTGAATTTCTATATGATTTTAAGTGAGGATAATTTTTACTTTATTATTTTGAAAAACACAACCTCCATCAACTTCTTTTGGGTTTCCTTTAGAAGTACCATTAAAGTTAATTTTGATAAACTCAATTTTGGGACATTTTCATTTTACCTTAGATCTAGCTAGATTTTTTGTTTTATTGTTATTATTGTAGATGATTCTTTTATAAAATTGAGACTTCCCATGATGAGCACCATATCTATAAACCTTTTACAAGAGAAGCAATAATACAATTCCAAAGTTAGACATGACTTTGAGATTTATTTTTATAAATTCTATTACTCCTTTGAAGCCATAAATTCTAGCAAATAATGGTAGGACCAATCCTTCGTAGAATATGTAATACTTTAGCTTTAAAACAATTAATCTAATATTTTATCAACTCTTTCAATGTTGATGGAGATACCCAATATATTTTTATATTTTTAAAAAAGTAACCCCAAATATTGTGAGCAAAGGAACAATGAATAAGTAAATGGTCTACATTGCTAAATCCTTCTTAGACAAGGCATATCTTAAGGTCCAATTTATCCTCTTCTTTGTAGGCTTTCTTCTATAATAATATTACTTTGAATTGCTAACTAAAGAAATATTGAGGCCTGTTGGTCCGACTTTTATACACACCCTGCGAAGAATGAGCATGAAACTCTGATAACACTTATACGGGATAAATCCCACTCACTTTAGGATCTAGCTGGTTATCCAAGGTGTGAGTTACAGAGTTGGGTCAAATGTCTATTCACTCTTTTCCGCTTCTGGAATAGTTTTCAATATGGACTCGTCTCGTTACCTTACAACGGGTTCTTGAACTTGTTCAGCAATGTCTAAAAGTTGTCACTTGTTGACAATCCGATTTAAAATTAATTCTTTGATCTAGCTCTTATGGGTCAACAGATTTAAATAAAAGACAAATTTAAAAGAAAATAAAAATGGATCACTTCACGGTAAAACAAAGAGGGTAGGGTAAGGCAGGAAGAGAAGTTTATCAAACTTAGCTATAAAACAAAACTACCAATTTTATTTATACTATCAGCTTCACAACAGAACAAATCAAAGAAGAAAGTGTCCAGCTTTCTAAGATCACTTTCTACTAAGAGCATAAGGCAAAGATGGAACAGATCTGAAAGAAAATCATACACAAAAGGGAAGTCCGTTAAAATTGGTATTTCTCACCAGCAACATAGCTCACACAGTGAGGACAGAGTAATTAGAACAAACTTGAACCTTAAATCTATGATTTTCCCTAGCATACAATAGAACAACTAAAGCCCAACAGCATATTTAATCTTGATAACACCGATTTACAGCATACATTTAATAAACTTTAAAGAAACGGATAACAAAAGAAGATGAACTTATCATAATCTGCAAAAGATTAGGCTCCCGGCCGTGCTATCACGTAAAACAAAAGCACATCAACTCCAAGTCCGGAAATAAAGTATTTAACAAGATTTGCAAGAAATTGCTTCAATAGCCTTTTATTTCTAAGTCTCCGCCTCTCGCGATTACATTTAGAAGAAGTATTTATAGACTCAGGACAGACCCTGATCTTTTAGAAATATCTTCTTCTCAAACCCTAAATCCTATCATCTTAAACCCTAGTATCCGGGTTTTACAATATAAGCCCTTTTAAAATAAAGTTCGGATAAAACTTAACCATTTTGCAAATCAGTGCAGTCACTTGCCATAAATGGAGAAGGCAGAAATCGAATGCCACTTGCATTCACCCGCAACTATGAATAAATGTCTTCATTAATGCCCTCGGGTAATTTGGATGAATCACCACTTCTCTGACATTTCATCTCCGCAGAGCCATCCCTAAGTTGAAAATCCCTGCAAGCCATTAATTTTGCCATAAATTATCATTAAATGCATTCATCGGCAAATTCCGGTAACTGAGTGTAGATATTTTCATTTTTCGGTCAATTCCCGACATACTCCATTAAATGGGCAGTTGCTTAGTCACCGTAAAGTCTCTTTGCGGCCAGATCTGTAAAATTTGGATGAAACAGAAATTTCCAGCATCTCTCATTTCAATATGGCTATCTTTGATTAATTTGCACTTAACTTTGTCTTTATGGCCATTTCTCCGTTATCATGTAAGTGCCAGATGGCTTCCTACATGAAAGACAAACAAGGATTAGCATTTTAAAATTATTAAATCAAAACCTTAAATATTAAAATGAAACCCTAAAGTATATTTGCATGTCGGCTCTACTTTGACACGTGTCGCAAAATCGCGACACGTGTCCGTTTCCAGCTGTCTTTTCATGTTGTGCTGTCTTCCTGTCAAGGCCGCGAAAATGCGACATGTCGCGATTTCGCGACATGTCACGAAATCGCGACCTATTTCTCCCCTTTGACACTTTCTTCCTTGCAAGCCGTGAAAACGTGACATGTCACGAAATCGTGACCTATTTCTCCCCCTTCGGCACTTTCTTCTTTGCAGGCCGCGAAAATGCGACATGTCGCAATTTCGAGACATGTCGCGAAATCGCGCACTGTTTTGGCCTTTGGCGTCTTCTGCTCATTATGGCCGTAAAAATGCGACATGTCACGATTTCGCGACATGTCGCGAAATCGTGACCCTTCTCTGACTTGCCCCTGGCTCTTCTTCACTTGTCGCGATTTCGCGACACCTTCTGGCCTTTGCCCCTTTTTTTTGCCTTGCTCTTTTTTTTGGACTTTGCTTTGACTGCACTTTGTTCTTTCATTGCTTCCTTTGCTGGCTCAGCTTCTCTCTTCTTGGTTGGACCCATCGCGATTTCGCGACGGTCCGTACGCCTTTGGCAACTTCTCTTAAAAACGTCGCGATTTTGCGACATCGTGATTTCGCGACGTGTCACGAAATCGTGCCCTCTTTCATGCCTTAGCCATTTTTTGCTCGTTCCTTAGCCACTTTCTTTTGCATTTGATTCCTCTTCGGCACTTCTTTCTTCGGCTGTCGCGATTTCGCGACACCTCTACCTTGGGCCTCTTTTCTCTAAGCGCGTCACGATTTCGTGACCTTTTATCACTTGCTGCCAGCTCCCCTTCACCTGTCGCGATTTCGCGACGTATCCGGGCCTTGGGCGTTTTCTTGATTTGTGTCACAATTTCGCGACATCGCGATTTCGTGACACCTTCCGGTCTCGGGCCCCTTCTGCCAACTACGTCACGATTTCGCGACGTCGCGAAATCGTGACGTCGTGATTTCGTGACAATTTTATGCCTTAGACTTTTCTTCTCTTGCAGCCGTGAAAATGCGACATGTCACGATTTCGCGACATGTCGCGAAATCATGCCGTTTTGTACACTCTGGCTTTCTCTCTCCAAACCCGTCGCGATTTCGTGACATTTCCAAAAATGGAAAGTGTCGCAATATCGCGACATTTCCAAAAATAGAAGTGTCGCGATTTCGCTACGTTTTTTTGACTTGGCGGATTTTCCAAAACCCGTCGCGATATCGTGACATTTCCAAAAATGGAAGTGTCGCGATATCGTGACACTTCCAAAAACAAAAAGTTTTGGTTTCTAATGAATTTATCTGTCTGTTCTCCGCATTTTCTCATATCAGTGAAATATTTTCTTTACTCAGCAATGATCCTAACATCTGAAAAATGAATTCTGAACTAAATCAAAGTCAGATGCAAATAAAAGCACAACTTTAAAAAGGAGGCAAGCAAATTTGGAATTAAAACCTGAAAAACATCAAGAGGGTCCCAACTGCAAAAATGAAAGTTCAAAATTTTCAAAGGGTGGAAATTTATTTTTCAGTGGGGGTGTGTTGCTTCTCAACAAGGCCTTAGGGAGAGCCTCTAGTGGCCATACATTCTTCCAAGAAAAATATTTGGGAGTAAAAAATTTTGATTGCTCTAAATAGTTATATCCCAAATTGACCAAGTATCCACCATATTTCTAAATCAACTCATCCTTTCATGTCAAAATCAGCAAATAAATCTCTTGAAATACCTTTCGAAGTTCATCTACCATTTGTTTGACTTCCTCTCCTTCAACCAAGTTACTAATAGAAATCCATGATCTGGAGTTGTTAATCACATTAATATAATCTTCAATATCTAGACCTTTACAAGCTATGAATACCTAAGCCAATTATTTCCATTTTGAATTAGAGATAAGAGGATAAGGCTTAAACTAAGAAACATACAAAAATTCGTATAATTCCCCTCATTGATTGACCATCTAATATGTTTCTTGATCAATTGCAAACTATTTGACATTGAGTTCCATGTTCATGATCCTTTGGTAGGGTTCTTTTCCTAAATATCATTGCATCAAGAGTCCTTATATATTTTTGAAGCAACATTTTTGCCCAATTATTTCTTTAATATCTAAATAATATTCACCAAGTTTTGCCCCTACGGATAAAATTATAAGTTTGTAATTTCACAAGATTGCTCCTCCAATATTATTTTCTTTGCAAACCCTATCTAACTTACAAAGAGAAGATCTAATTTTTTCCTCGCATCCTTTCCAAAGAAAATAAATTTTATCAAATTCTTATGCTATGCCTACTAGTAATCTTGAAAGTGGCATCATATAAACAAGGATGGATTATAATGTAGTGTTTATGAGCTGTAGCCTGGTTGCCATGGTTAAGAACTTACATTTTCAACCTACCAAACAAGATTTTTTTCTATCCAAATAAGAGACCCAAATATTATTTATATTTCATTTATGAGACAAAGAAATACCTAAATAGGTTGATGTAAACTTTTCAATTTTAAACCCTAATATATCTACAATAATTTATAAATCTATGACTATGTTAATGAAACAGTTATAGATTTTGTAGTATTAACCAAGTATCTAGTAGGCTTCTCAGAGCATGATAAAATTTATTTAAACTCCATGGCATCACTAACTAAGGTATGGCCCAAAATAAAAGTATCATCAATGAATTGGAGATGATGTTTGAAGGGAATATTTTTACAACCTAAATAGCTTTGATTTTTTCTTCCATTTTTGCCTTTGATAAATCTTTACAATACCTCTGTAAGAATAATGAATAGATACGGAGATAGTGGATCACCTTGGTGGTGTCCACAAGATGACTTAAAGTAACCAATAGGAGAACCATTAATCAAAATAAAATACTTTGCAGCACTTTAACATCGTTTAATCCATTCAAGCCACCTATAATCAAAATCAAAATCAAAATTTTGAGAACATCATGTAGAAAACTTTAGGAAACCCTATCATATGATTTGTTCATATCTAATTTCATATGAATACATTTGTTATATGGAATGAAGAGAATGTATGGCATCCTATACAATGATTACACCATCAAAAAATTTACCAAGAACGAAACCACCTTGTTCCTTTGAGATAACACAATCTAGAATGCATTTCAACTTGTTTTCCATAATTTTTGAAATAATCTTATAAATCATATTACAAAGGCTTATTGGATAAAAATGATCAAAATATTCCATCTCACCTTTATTGGGAACCGATATAACAAAAGTGGCATTGATCTCACTTATTGTAGCCTTCCTTTTTGCTCCTTAAATATTTCATATTTGAAACAATCATGTACATTTACAATCCTTTAAAATTTGTTTAATCCCACCATAACATAACCATCTGGAAGAAATTAGGGTCTAGGAGCCACATAGACTCAAAGTGAAATATCTTTGGATGACCATTATTGGGTAAATCACAAGTCAAAAGAATGGGTTTGGTGACCCAATCCTACTTGCAATAAAATATCTAAAGTGATTGTATACTCTCTTTGTAACCATGTGTTGGATAACAAGAATATATCCAATATTTCTACTATATGAGTTTTCCCAATGCATCTATTAGCCATGCTTATTGAAAACTTGAAGACTAACATACTAAAGGCCATTTTATGTGACAAATGAAGTAAAATATTGTATTCATTTATACCATCATGTAGTACCACCCTTTTTTTCCAAAGGAGATAGAAGTATTTTGAATTCAGCACCAAGAATCCATAGATCACAATTAAGAATCATCATTGTGTTTGAAAAAATATGCTAAGGTCCTCCCAACATGTTTCACAAAGAGTAACTATTGTTAGGGCATGCAGATTTATAACCCCAACTTTGATGTTTTCCTCTTTTATGCAAAATAGTCCAATAACCAAATTAGTTTTTACTTCTAACAATTTTCTATTCCATTTGCACTTGTCTCATATTGTTGTAATACTACTTGAAGCTCCTACAGAAGAAATTGGTAAACATTCACTCATCTTCTAAATCTTTTTAAAATCATCCTTACATTCCTCACTACTTATTTTTGTTTCTTGTATTAAAATAAACATAAGAATAGAACAATCTATTTATTCCTCAATAACTCTTTTTAGGGGTCTTATTCATGCCCTTAACATTCGATGATATCTTTTGCATCACCAGGTTTTATTTTTACTAGTGGGATTAGCCCCACTTCTTATTTTTTAAATGGGTGCTAGCCCCACTTCTTATTAACACCTATGATATTTTTATTTAGATTCTCAAATTAATATCCCTTTAAATTTCTTTTTATGTTTAGCCATGCTTTGATGACCTTTCTCTCCTATTTTCATTCCCACCAATAATATCATCTTCATCAAAATCTTCTAATTTTCTATATTGTTCATAATGAGACTTATCTTCTAAATATTTATGTTGTTCTAAAGAATCTTAAATGCAAGGAATAACCTAGTAAACAACTTCTTATTTATGTTACGTTGGAAACCCTAAAGTGCAAGGATGATCCTCCATAGTAATTAATTTCTTATGTTGCCCTTGAAAAACTAAATTTTGATGGATATCCTCCATATGTATTTCTTTATTATGATGCTTTTGAAACCCTAAAGTTAGGATACACTTTGTACTACTTTATTTTTATTGAAAGGAGAATATTTTATGCTAATTGAGAAAAATAAAGATGATTTACCTAGATTAACATTTACCTCCTTCATTTGCTCCTTAAATATTTCATCTTTTACATAATATTGTACATACATGATCCATCAAATTTTCTCTCAGGCACAAATAGTTTATCTCTTTCTCCGTTATTTTCATTCCACAATCTCTTGCAATTTGTTTGGTCTTATAACATTTTTTTTAATGGGTTGTATGGGATTGAAACGGGTCCCACCCATATTACATCATCACCACTTAATGGTATTACAACAAAGTTTAGATATTATCCATGTAACATTTGGCAAGATTGTGATGATAACACAAGAAGAGAATCCACAATAGAGCATACCTGAAAGGGAACCAGTACCAACTACTGGAGAAAGTAGCTAGTCATATTTACCTTCAAAGCAAAAGATGATTATAGAAGGGAAAGTGGCTAAGAAGCCAATTGACCTTTTAGGAAAAGGGAAAGATCCTGGGTCTCCTCCTTGAAATTTTGAGGAATCTAACCAGTTGATCTAATGCCACTTTATTTTGGTCTTAAAAAATTTGTACTATTATAATGAAAGTTTTCATAATCTACTTGTTAGTCCCATTCTCTTAATTCATATTTAATCCCAACGAACAGTGATAAAGGTTTTGAAATATTCATGGCAACACATATTCAAGTGTATACAACATGCCTTCTCTCCTTAGTAGTTAATCCCTCATGGATGAAATCTTCTAAATTTTACCAATATTCTTCAAAACCTTCTTATTGGTGAGTTGTTGAGAAATTCCAAAAGGCCTAATCCACATTGGAAGCATTTTAATAGTCTCTATCTCCATAAAAATTCACTCCGTAGTCTTAAATATAATGCATATTTTCCCTTAAACCAAGGACCATGATCGATTATTTTATCCCTTATTTCTCTATTGGAGAAAATAACCAGAAAAAATACTTTTAGAATAAAAGTCATGGAGTAATTCAAATTCAATCCTCACTTTTACTTGATCCAATTTTGAAACTTAGAAAAACTTGACCGGTATCCATGGAACTTACATATTAACCTTCTAGTTTTAAGAATCATTATTCATGCTTGATCATCTCATACTTGAAATCACTTATAGTGTAGTATTTGCTACATGGATAGGATTTACCATAGATTCATTATTTCTATTATCACTAACTAGGGCATCCATACTTGTAACTAGGACATCCTTATTTTCAATAAGAACTTTTAAAAATGATTTCCTTCCATATTACCTAGATTTACTTCATATGAAGGCTTTTGTTTCTTAAGTTTATCCTAAGATCGAGAACAAGAAGAAATGGTGCTCACTCCTTGCTCATGTTTCTTACTTCCTGCTCACACTTTTTGCTTGCTCCTATTTTGAACTCACTCTCGGATCACACTCACTTTATTGTATAATTTCTTTTAAAACCTTGATAAAAATATTTTTTTGTCATATGAATACAGGTTTAATCAATATGAAATGCCTAAATATTTAGTGATTTCTACACAAGAGTCATGCATCCATACAATTGTAATTTATAAAGGATGATCACTATTAGATATAAAATTAACTTTATCTATATGTACTTTATATTTAGAATCCTAATAGAAACATAAATTCCAATTAAAGAATTTTTCATTTTTCATTTTTCCTTAAAATCAACAAAGTGAGAATTGAGTATCATTTTTCCATCTATAAGAGAGGCACCATTAATAAGGCAATTATAATAAACTCTCCCAGGAAAATAAACAAGTTCATTTACTAAGAGTATAAAAATAATAGAAGTACACATTTTTCACAGGACTGCCCAAACTACCGAACTCGTTTCGGCCATATCTCACTCATCCGGACTCGGATTGAGCTAAAATTTTGAGGGTAGATGCCTGAAAAACCCTAGAACGTCTCCACCAATTTTCATATCATTTGGAGCAACACAGATCCTAGCGCATCCCTATGTGTGAACGAGATATTTGGCAAGCGGCTATGCGAGGGTTTCATCTGGGTTGAGTGCAAGCAGCTCCAGAGGTTGGTTTTTAGGGCCTTCGGGCCCTAGCGGCCAATATTTTTGTGGTTTATGCTCAATATTTTATCAGGAAATGTTGCAGGGGATCCAATATGGGTTAGAAATTTATCTTTCAACAGATCATACTGTGAACTTGAGTGACAACGACTTCCAATTTGCTGCACAAAAGAAAAGTGAAAACCATACCTTTCCACGACGTCTAGGGCAAGGATTAAAGAGATCACGAAACAAGTTTCAAGTAGTTGATCAAAAAATGGCTCATATCTCAAGTGAATCTGGTGCTAAGGTGCACCCACAAAATAATTCTACTATGAAAACCCCTGTCAAGGGTAAGAATTTCGAAGACTCAGCCCCAAAAATGAATTTTAGGGATGCCCTTCATGGTGGACAGCCTCAGCCCAATGCTAATATCAATCTTAGGGCTTCCCATAAACCTCTAAGAATGCCTAAGATTGATCCCAAGAAAACGGAGTTGGGATGTCTTAAAGCAAACTGATGGAACTCCTATTGTTAAGCTTGATATGGGTAACATTCAGACTGGCATTGAAGATTTGGAAAAAAGAGGACTAATTTGTCGGTTCGTGGGTTTTCGTCCGAGTCTATCTGCTTTCAAAGTCTGGGCTGCAAAAAGCTGGAAAACTAAAGGTGAGTTACAAATCTCTATTTATCCAAATGGTTATTTTCTTGTTTTATTTGCTAATAATGAAGATAGAGAGAAAAATTTTCAAGGGGGTCCTTGGTTTTTTGGAAGGGCAAGGCTTTTCATGAAGCCCTGGCATACTAAATTTAAAGCCGAAGAAGAGATGCCTTCTATAGCTCCCGTGTGGGTTAGACTCTTTGGCCTCCCTATTGAATTTTGGAATCCTACTATTTTTTCTTCAATTGGAAACTCTTTAGGAACTTTTATGATGACTCGCTGATTGTACTCAAAATTTTGAACATATTATTTATGCTCGGATTTGTGTTTTAATGGATTTTGACAAACCCCTACCTAAAAATATCACATTACAATTTGGGGAAGACACTTGGGAGCAAGTAGTGGACTATGAGAACATTCCTTTTCATTGTAGAATTTGCCATGAATATGGTCATTTGGCCGATGCTTGCCCAAATAAAATTCCTGATCAAAAGAAAGAAGATATAAACTCAATGGGTTTCCAAATACCTAAGAAGAAGAACACTCAAAAAAAACCAGTTATGAAGGATCAATCAAAGTCATCTCGCTAATATGTTTGAAATCCTTTCCACAAATGATGTCCCAAGTGAGAAAGAGAAAATAATGGAAACATAAATCTTAGAAACACAATTTAAATATGAAGGGAAGAACTCGGAGACAAACCAACAAATCAAAGGTTTTCAACAAAAAAAAAGGGAGAAAATTTACACAAGAAAAACAATCTTTCAAATGTCAAAACTTCAAATAATGCAGGTCCCAATATAGACTCCGTTGAACCATCTAGTAAAATTTTGGTTGTGTATGAGCATTCTTCAAGGTTAGAAGCCATCTCAGATTCAATTGGAATAAGTCAAGAAATAGGGAAAAAAAATTGAAGATGGATTCTAATCAAAAAGTAGGTCGCAAGACCAATCAATATCATATGGTAAAAGAAGGTGAAAAGCTTGTAGAGGAAGGTAAGATTAATGCCCTTCCCAAATTTTTTAGCCTCGGTATTAATGAAGATCATCACTTGGAATATTAGAGGACTCAAAGGGAGTCTTTCAAAACAAAATGAAATTAGAAGAATGATTCAGATAAATCATCCACATCTTGTTTTCCTTCAAGAAACAAAGATGTCAATGGAGGATATGGACTCAATTGCCAGTAAAATTTGGCCAACTAGAAAAGTGGTTTCCCTCGGTTCCCAAGGGACTTCCGGTGGCATTTCTTGTCTTTGGGACCCAAAAGAGATAGTTATTCACCATATGGTTGGCAGCTTGGGGTTTGTTGGCTATAGCTATTCAAAGTAGACATTCCAACCAGATTATGCTCTGCATTACTGTTTATGCTCCGACTTCTTTGGAGGAAAAAAGAAGACAAGTGGAAGGATATTACTCATATTATCTCTCATTTTCCTGAAGCTTGGATCTTGATCGGAGGAGATTTCAATACCATCCTCTCTCTAGATGAGAAAATGGGGGGAAATAGAAATTTGGACAAAAGCACTCGACCTCATGAGCGAATATATTGCAAACCTCCATCTTGTGGATATCCAACTAGATAATGGCCTTATGACTTGGTCTAACAGAAGGCAAGGCTTAGCTTGTATAATGGAGAGATTGGATAGGTTTTTGCTCTCTAAAAATTTCTTAATCCATGGTCACATTCCTAAAGTGAAGACTCTTAATAATGTTGGTTCGGATCATTGGCCGATCATGGTGGAAATGTGGAAAACCAATGTGAGTTTCTCTCCTTTTCGTTTTCAATTAATGTGGCTTAGAGACATTTCCTTCAGACCTCATGTGCAACAATGGTGGAAGGAAGGTAAACCTAGGCATGGGACTAAGATGTTCTATTTTGCCAAAAGACTCGTAATACATTAAATCCAAAATCAAGACTTGGAACTCGAAAGAGTTTGGGGATGTTCATAAAAAAAACATGAAGTTATTGCTCATCTTGAAAATTTGAATAAGAAAATCCATTTAGATGGCCTCACAGAGAAGAGAAGTGCAGATGAAATTAAACTCACAACTCAGTTTAGAGGAATGGGAAAAAAGAGAAGAAATCTTATGGAAGCAAAAATCTAGAATTCAATGGCTCAAAGAAGGAGATCGAAACACAAATTTCTTCCACAAATCTCTTCTAGCTCGAAGATCTCACAACTTTATTTCTTCCTTAAAATCAGATTCTGGAGATGTTGTTTATACTTGGGATGGCATGAACTCTATTGTTGTTGATTACTTTTCCAATATTTTTGCTTCTACTCCTCTTGACTCAGCTTCACAACAAAATGTTCTTCAAGCAATCCCTTCTCTTATCACTTCTGAGGAGAACTCTATTTTGACTGCTCCTATTACTATCAATGAGCTTCAACAAGTAGTTTTTAAAATGCAAAAAGGGAAAACCCCAAGTCCCGATGGTTTTCCCATTGAGTTCTACCAAGAGTTCTGGGATATCCTTCATGTTGATTTATTAGAGGTGGTGGAAGAAGCCAGGAAAGCCAAAGAAATTTTGAAGGTTATCAATAAAACTTATATTACTCTTGTTCCAAAAGCTCAAGAGGTTGATCATATCTCAGCTTTTAGACCTATTGCTTTATGTAATGTTCTTCTCAAAATCATTACTAAAATCATGGCAGAAAGGTTGAAGCCTCTTTTGCATAAGATTATTTCCCAGAGCAAGGGGGTTATGTGGAAGGATGTCAAATAGTAGATGAGATAGTTCTTGCTCAGGAAGCCATCCATTCCATGGATATGCAAAAATCTCCTTCCATGTTCATTCGGTTAGACTTATCCAAAGCTTATGACAGAGTGGATTGGCACTTCCTTATCAAAGTTTTGAGGCAATTTGGTTTCTCTAAGGATTGGATGGATTGGATTATGGGATGTATCTCTTCAGTTTCCTACTTAGTTCTTATCAATGGTAGGCCTTCTCGGTCATTCCTAGCTTCCAGAGGTATTAGGCAAGGTGACCCGCTATCCCCTTATTTATTCATCATTCTTGTTGAATGCTTGGGTAGGACTATAACCAAAAAGAGGGAAAACAAAACCCTTGAGGGAGTTACCATTGCTCATGGAGCTAGACCTATCTCTCATCTTCAATTTGTGGATGACTCTACTCTTTTAGGTAAAGCTACAGTTAAGGAAGCTTCTAATATTAAGCAAATCATTAGCTATTTTTCTAAGGCTACTGGGCAGCTTAATCAATGAAGACAAATCTAAAGTTATTTTCTTTCACCGCTCTCGCTAGACAGGAATCCATGGTCTTGGATAAATTAAGATATAAGAAGACCTCCCTTCCAATCACTTATTTAGGTATTCCCATAAATATTCAAAGGCAGAAAAATAAATATTGGAATTGGTTGTTGGACAAAGTCAAGAAGAAAATTGGAAAGTGGACCAACAAGTGGCTTTCTTCCGGGGGTAGAATCACCTTGGTAAAATCAGTCCTTCAAGCTATTCCTATTTATGTTTCTTCCATTTTGAATATCCCAAAGGTTGTTCTTCGAGAATTGGATCAAATCAGTCATCGTTTCCTTTGGAGTGGTACTAAGGAGAAAAGAAAATGGGCCTTGGTGAAATGGGATACTTTATGTCTTCCTAAGAGTGAAGGGGGGTTAGGATTCTGGTCTTCTATTAATAACAACAAAGCTTTAGCTGCTAAATTATATTGGAGGATGTTGCATAACCCCAATGCTCTTTGGGCCAATAATCTCCGTGCTAAATATGCTGAGAACAAAAGTCCCGAAGACCTTGTTCGCTATCAACTTCCTACCAAAGGTTCTCCCATTTTAGCAGTTCTTAAGACTGGTGAGGATTTGATAAAGAAAAAATTATTTTGGATCATTCATAATGGTCAACAGGCAAATTTTTGGACAGATTCTTGGGATGGTCACAAGCCTTTGATAACTCAGCTTCCTGATTGGAGGCCTTGGATGGAGGAGCTTCACCGAGCTAATTGGATAAAGGTGGCTAATTACTATCGGTACCATACCGGTAATTCAAAGGTTGGTAGATATTGGATCCCTATTGAGGACTGGCCTATTCAAATCCTAGAAAGGCAAAGACAAGATATCCAAGGCATCCTTCATATGAGATCCCTCTCTTGGTCCCATGAAAAAGATTGTTTTGGATGGAACAACACTACTAAGGGTGAGTATTCAGTTGCTCAAGGTTATTTGACCTTATGCCATAATAATCCCAACCATTCTTCTCGACATATTTTCTCGATTGTGGGCTCAAAAGCTCTGGCCTAAGGTGAGGTTCTTTAATTGGCTTTTATTGCATCGTAGGGTGCTTACTCGGTGAGCAACTTATGAAGCGTGGTTTTCATGGCCCTTTTAGATGTGAAATGTGTGAAGAGAATGTAGAAACTCTCAACCATATTTTTATTGAGTGTACTTTAGCCTCCGAGCTATGGAGGAGAATGGCCACTTTACTTGGCTTAAAGTGGTCCAATTTTTTTACTTTTGAACAACTTTGGAGGGATTGGCCTAATCAAGAGGGTGTTGATCATTTTATTAGGCAGTTAGTTTGGATGGGTTCTACCATTCTTCTTTGGAATATTTGGAATGAAAGGAACAACCAAATTTTTAATCAAGATAGGAAGGATATTCACTATATTTGGCAAAAGACCATAGCCAACTTAGTTGAATCAGTCCATCAACTCCTTAATCACCCCCAAAACTCCCACCAAAGATGGGATCAAGTGATGCAAATATTGAAGATTAAATCTTCTAAGGGCAACCAACTTAAAGGGAATGTGAGTATTAGTAAGATGGATAGGACTAGAAATTGGCAACCTCCTCCTAAGGATTTTGGAAAAGTCAATACTGATGGAGCCTCTAGAGGGAACCCTAGAAAAGCCAATGTGGGAGGAATTGGTAGACTTTCAGATGGCTCCCTGGTTTTTACTTTTGCTGAGAATTTGGGTATTCTTTCCAATAACCTTGCTGAGGGGTATGGTATCCTCAGAGGCCTTCAGGAGGCTACTAAGGTTGGATGGGAAAAGGTGTTAGTTGAGTCTGACTCTCAACTTATGATTAATCTCTTGAAGACTCCTTCTAAGAATCATAAGGTGGATTGGAGAATAAAAAGAATTATTGAGAAGATTCAATTAATCCAGATGGGATTTTTGAAAGTTGATTACAATCATGTGGTCAGAGATCAAAACAAGAGTGTTGATGCTTTAGCTAATTGGGCTTTGGACAAAGGTGATCTTACTTGTTATGGCCACCCTCCTATATGGTGGGCTTCTCAAATTAGGGAAGCTCTTCTTTCTATCATTTCTTTGGATGGCTCCAGTTCTGAAGGTACCTAGTTTCTTCTTGCTTTTTTTTTTTTTGCTTCTCTTTGGTTCATTCAGTTTTTTTTAGTTCCCTAGCTCATTCTATTCTTTATTTTGTTTCCTCTGTTGATTCTTGCCTTATTAGTCTTCTGGTCTAGATAGGTCATTGTTATGTTTCATTTTTTTTCTTTTTTCTTTTTTTTTTTTTTGTTTAGTTTTTTAAGGTGGGTGGGTTCTTTTGTTTTGTTTTGTTTTTGTGTTCTTTGTGTTGTTTTTTGTTGTTCATGTGTTTTTGTTGTTTTGTGTTTTTTTTTTTATGTTTTTTGTTATTGTTCTTGTGTTTTTTTCGTTCTTGTTCTTGGGTTTCTCTTTGTTTGTGTTAATTCGTGTTTTTATGTGTGAGTGTTTTCTATGTTTTTTGTTTTTGTTTATTGTCTATTGTTGGTTGTTTTTTATTTTTATTTTTATTTTATTTTATTTTATTTTTTAGGTTTTGGTTGTGTTTATTTTTCATGTTTTTTTTTGGGTTATGTCTTTGTAGTGTTTTGTTGTTTTTGTCTTGTTTGTGTTTTGTTATGTGGTTCTTGTGTTTTTCTATGTGGTTTGTGTTGTGGTTTCTTTTATCTTATTGTGCGTGTTTGGTTGTGCTTTTGTTTTTGACACACTCAAGGAGCATGTTTTTTATTTTATTTTATTATTTTTGTTGTTATTTACTTATTTTTAAATTGGTTTTGTGTGTTTGTTTGCTCCTTGAGTATGTCAAAGGTGGTAGGCCAGGTCCGAGTCCAAGGTATTTTTGGCAGAATGGATACCCCTGCCTCCTTGGGTCTTACCCGAAAGTGGCATCCCTTTTGGGATGTTTTCCACAAATAAAAAAAAATAATAATAGAAGGGGGAAAATCCTCTCTTATTAACCATTCTAAATGACATATCTCTATTGGTATACCATTTATAATCTATTTATCTAAAACATCAAAAAATAACATGCCAATATAAACTACCTTTTTAGGTTCAAATCCAAGCTATCAAATATGTCAAGAATGAATGAGCATCTTAAATTATCATAAGCCTTATAAAATACTAGCTTGAAAAAGGCCATGTCTTAGAATAAGTAAACCATCGCATAGTCTTCCAAGCTAATATTGGATTATATTACATAATCCATCCTTAATAAACTAGTCTATTATTTCTTAATGATGTCTTCAAGTAATGGATCAATTACTTTGGGGGTATATTTGTCTATAATTCTATAGGATATGCTAAGAAATGTAATTAAATGTCTATCTTACTATCATATCTCACTTATATCCCTTTGGAATTAGCTTTAAAAATCTCTTGGTTAATAAAAGCATTGAAGGACCTAGATGATTCAACTTTTTTTTATGCTTTATAAAAGTATATACCAAGGAGTAGCAAAATATCATTTTAAAAAACTTCATATGTATCCATTGAATAGAGAATTGTTCCAAATTCTAATTTAATGATGCATTCCAATTCTAGTTTCAACAAAATTAGAAGGAAGGGCATGTGGCTCCTCCTAACCTACATATTGAGGCTATATGCCCATTATCCCATGAAATACTCATATGTTAACCTATACTAATTGCATGAAAAGTAAAGTGTAAAAAAGAAACATGCATACAAGCTTAAGGGTGCAAGGCATTCAAATATGGGATTGACCATAACAAGAAAGTGTACATGATCAGTCAACACATGAGAATTTGAATAACATCAATGTTCTCCCATTCATTAAGTATGAAATTGCTAAGTGAATGACAAGATGGGCAAAAGGGCAATGCCTCATTTGCATGCACTTAACAAACTAGGAGGGTAATGTCACTCATGGACTACTTGAGAAACTACTAATTTCTTAACAATCTCATGAGATAAAAGCACAACATGTATATTAAAAAGTGTAGCTTTGAATTCTCATGGCTAAAAGATTAATACAATAGAGCCCATGGATTATATTTATAGTAGGATTTTACCATTGAGTTACCTAGGGTAAGAAACAATCACTCTAAGTAAAAGTAAAGATTTAGGGGCATCTCTAATAGAATGATGTAACTTTAAGTGTTACATAACTCTAAATATAGCTCTAACAAACTTATAAGGCTTCTAAAATGAATTAATGCACCACTACATGCCAAAATATCACTTTATAAAGATCCTCCTTGGGACTTGTACCTTTATTTTTATCCCTTTACTAGCTGGTGAGTGATTCACTCCAATAATTAAGCAAATAACTCAACTTTACGAGTGAATTACTAGTTGAAATTAAGTATTCTGCTCCTTTGAGCTAATCATATCCTTTTGCAAGTGGTTTACTCCTAAACCAATCAATACCTATGCTATACTTAGACAAATTTCAAAGGGTTTTGGAAGATATTTGTTGCTTGATTTCACTACTTTTTGTTCCTTCAAAATTATGGATTCTAAGTTAGTGTCAAGACACTATATTTACGGTGAATTTATGGGTGCCAAGATAGATTGGCAAGAGATCCTAGATCCTAACTTTATCCTTGGAAACAAAATATATAAAATTGAGATTCCTGCTACCAAAATATCAAAATTATGTTCTCCTTATCTCGTCTTCTATGGAAGTAGTCCTAGCAATTTTTGCCACTTTTCATTGCTTGCTAACTAGATGGAGGAAAGATCTTCTACTTCTCCCATAAGATCTTCAAATAGATTTTCAAACAACTCTTTCTATTTTCCTTTTAGTTCTTGCAATTTGATGTACATGGCTCCAACTTCTTATATTTTCAATTGCAACTCCTTCATCGGTCTGATCCTTTTATTCCTCAAATATGACATCAACGATGTCAACATCCAGGATCTTCATCTATGGGTAAAAATTGCTAGTCAATTTAGTATCAAATAACCCCTAAATTTTATTGATCATTCCTATGTTAGG
The DNA here is from genome assembly GCA_028583015.1 of Wollemia nobilis. Lineage (NCBI taxonomy): Eukaryota > Viridiplantae > Streptophyta > Pinopsida > Araucariales > Araucariaceae > Wollemia > Wollemia nobilis. Next base: position 5,061,288 of record JAQPPZ010016361.1, read on the forward strand.
TCTCTTATAGATGCCAGAGTGCTTTTCCAAGTTTGGATATCCCTCTAGGCATCCAAGTTCTTCTTTAGTTTTCTAACCCAGTATTTTTGGTCCATACCTAGTTGTTATGCCCATGATGCTGACATGGAGAACAAATGCTTTAATACTTCCTAGTATTAACCCCTAGCAAACAACTATTCTTCCACTTTTTCAATGGTTTTTTATCTTTTTCTAAGATGTGCTCTATATAGGCTACAAACCAAAAGTATTTATATGTGTTATTCACTTTTGCCTTGATTTTATCCCAAAGGGACTTTGTTGGAAATATTGAGCATATTGTGTTGTCATTGATGTCAAAGGATTGATGTCAAAAGGTTGATGTCAAAGAGAGCTTGGTATGGCAGAAATATTCTTCTATGGTTGGATAATATTGCAAGGCAAGGTTTATCTCAGAGCAAGGAAAAAGAAAAGGTTTGCAAGGTTTATCTCAGAGCAAGGAAAAAGAAAAGGTTTGCAAGGTTTAAAGGTAAACAAAAGGTTTATAATATTTATTTTTTAAATATTATACAAAGGTTTAATTTGCAAAGCCAAGGTTCAAATATTTAAAAGGAGACCCAAAGGTTTAAAGTTTCATAAAAGGAGAGAATCCAAAGGTTCAAAAGGAAATATTATAATATTTTTAAAATATTATAGTATACAACATATTTAATTGGTGCCAACGGTTATGAAGCAAGGTTTAAAAAAATATATATAATATTTCTCTCATGGAGCGTCAACATCATTCGAAGAAGTAGGAAAACGTTTATGAGCCTAAAAGAATTTTTTTTGAAGTGCCAACGTCATTCAAAGAATGGGGCAAATTTTTATAAATACCTTATCAAATTTATTTGGATGCTAATGTGTTTTGGAGATGAAAAAATTTATGTGATGCCAATGTTTTGTTGATGCAAAAAATTATTGTGATGTCCATGCTTTCACTGTGAAATCGTTTTCTCTCGTGCGCTGGTTTCTGCAAAGTTCATTGAGAAGAGAGGACACGTTTTTGAGGATAGTGATTTATGAACAAGAGGAAGTGCCACTATTTTGAATCCCAACTAGATGACTGGTCCAAATGGACATCTAGATGGAGCTAAGGTGTTGTCGAACCAAAGTGCACAGGGTCAAATCTTGCAGAGTTGGTTTTTGTTGGGCAGAAGAGGTGGTTCATTTGGGAGGCACAGTGAAGAGGGTTTTTGTTGGGTGCGCATACTTTGTATCTCACCTTCTGGGGTAGCCCAGTCGATAGCCTAGCCATAGCTAAGGTACTGCATGGGCAGAGGTTGTAAGCTCGATTCCCATGCAATTTGTAGGCATATGGTGTTGAGTTTCGCATCAAAATTTTTTAAATATATTTCACTAGCCTATGTTGTGAGGTATGCACCAAATTTTTGAATAATCAATGCTTTAGTGAGAAAAATATTTTGCTGGTTATTTGATATTGTAAAAGGCAGAAAGTTGGTTTTAATTAAGTAGTGGAGGAATAAGGTGTATAAAAAAATATTTTTTATTGTAATGTGTGTATAAATTTAATTCTTAGAGGGAAATTTGTGTATGGTTTAAAAGGTATATATCTTGTATTTTGAAAGGGGAAATAAAGTGTCTTAGGGATTTATTGAAGTTATAATTTTTGCTTGCTTAAGAAAGGAGAAATAAGGTGTAATTTAAGTCTATTGATATTTGTATTTTGGCACACCTTAGAAAAGAGAATTTTGAGGTTTTTAGTCTTAAAATTCAAAGCTTTATCTTTGCAAGACTAAAGAGAAATTATAGAGTATATTTGAGCACATCTTTGAGGAAAGGTTTTTGTGATTATTTTGAAAAGAATATTTTCTAACCTCTTGAAGTGGCAAAAAGGAAATTATTTCGAAATAGGTTTTGAGGGCACATCTTCTTCAAGGTATTTTGAGGTATGGTAATTTGACTCCTTCTTAAGGTGGTTGTGCTTTGAGGAAATTATTTCTATGTCATAAGGTGGAGAAATAAGGATTAGAATTGTGTGCATTGTTGGAAATATATGAGCTAGAGTTTGAGAACTACTTGTGCTAGAGTTTGAGAGTTATTTGAGATTCATTGTTGAATGAGTTTGGAAACACATGTGCTATGGTTTGAGAATTATTTGTGCTAGATTTTGAGAGTTATTTGAAATTCATTATTGAAAGAGATTGGAAATATATGTGCTAGGATTTGTGAATAAATTGTGCTTCATTGTTAAATGAGATTGGAAACATATGTTCTAGGATTGAGAGTAAGCTTTGTGCATAATCTTGATTGATATTGGGATAAACTAGCAAAGGTCAAAAATCATTTTTGTGAAGTAATTTGTGCATTGGCCTTGAGTGATATTTGGAAAGAACATATTGTGAAATTGTATTGCATATTATTTTCTATGTGTTCTTGAACAAGAATTCTGGATAGAATATGTCTGAAGTACTTTGATCAAAGCAAGTGTTATGAGTAGTGTTGAGCATATGTTATGAGCAGTGTTGAGCATGTCTTATGAGTAGTATTGAGCATGTGTTATGAGAATTTTTGAGCATGTGTTATGAGCATATTTGAGTATGTGTTATGAGCAAGTTTTGAGCATGTGTTATGAGCAAGTTTTAATTATGTGTTAGAATAGATTTGAGGCAGATTTGAGCATCTTGTAAGAAGACTTGAAGCAGGTTTGGGCAGATTTGAGCAAGTCTTGTGAGAAGACTTGAAGTAGGTTTGAGGTATATTTGAGTAAGTCTTGTAAGAAGACTTGAAGCAGGTTTGAGATAAATTTGAGCAAGTATTGTGAGAATAATTGAATCAGGATTGAGATAAATTTGAGCAAGTCTTGTGAGAAGACTTGAAGCAGGTTTGGACAAGAGTTGAGAGCAAATTTGAGTAAGCTTTGTGAGAAGGCTTAGTGCAGAATTGGGCAGATTTGTGAGCAGGTTTTGTTGTTTATTTGAGCAAGCCTTGTGAGTAGGCTTGGTGTATATTTGAGCAGTGAGTTGAGCATATTTTGTTGCATATTTGTGTAAGCTTGGTGTGAGGGCTTGGAGCAGTTTTGAGTAGAGTATTGAGTTGGCTTTGGAGCAAACCAGATCAAATAGGAGAGGTATCTATTGTGGATAAATATCCACAAACCAGAGTAGTGGGGATAGAGGTCTCCTATGGATAGAGGTCCACAAACCAGAGCAGTGGGAATAGAGGTCTCTTGTGGATAGAGGTCCATGAACCAAATTTGAGAGGATAGATTTATCCTATGGATAGAGGTCCACGAACCAGAGTTGAGGGGATAGATTTCTCTTATGGATAGAGGTCCAAGAACCAGAGTTGAGGGGATAGAGTTCTCCTATGGATAGAGGTCCATGAACTAGAGTCGAGGGGATAGATTTTTTCTATGGATAGAGGCCCATGAACCAGAGTTGAGAGGATAGAGTTCTCCTATGGATAGAGATCCACAATATTGAGCATAGGGGATTGGTATCTCCTTTGGAAAAAGGTCCATAAGCATTGTAATAAGGATTTGATTTCCAAGAGATTTGTTGAGAAAATTTATAAGAAATATTTTCTTCATGGATTTATCCCACATTGGGTGAACTACGGTAAATCTGTGTCTCTCATTGTGTGTGATAATATGTGCATTGCTTTGCTATTGCTACTGATGATATTGGTTGACACTACTTTGGAAAGATATTGCAATTGATAACATTGGAAAATATTATTTTCGAAATAAAAGTAAAAGATTGTCTTATATTGTTCACCCCCCTCTCAGTATAAGCTTGTGTTCTTCAGACTTGACTAGTTAGATGTTGAGAGCCTTCTGGGGGTCTACCATTACCTCTATTGGTCCTAAAGATGTCAACTCTCCTATTAAGGTCACAGAGTAATTGTGATCCAAAGGGAGGTTCTATGACCATCTCAAAATCAATGTGGATGAGAGCACAAAGGTGGAGGATGAGCCACTAGTCACTAGAATGTGGACCCTGTTGACCAAGCAAATCAAAGTGGACATCTAGAGGTGTATGACCTTATATCCAACTCAAACTCAAGAAAATCCAAGGTTTGAGGACAAGCGGAGCGAAGCTAGAGCATGCATGAGGTAGGGAGTCTAGTGGAAGTTTTGAAGAATAAGACATGTTGGTTGACTACTCGATGAGCAGGTTTGCCATGCCAGCTATCATACAATTGTTAGTCCTTTTATGTGAAACGACCCAAATTCAAATCCCCAATTTTTTTAAGTAAAAGGAGGGGTAATTTTTTCTAAAAGTTTTTTTTTTAAAGGGGCAAATTTTGCAAGTATCTATGGTTTATTTTTGTGGAATCTTGCGTAATAATTTAACTATAGTTATTATTTTGTAAAATAATAAATATTTTAAATGCATTGTAAAAAGGTGCATTTTTCATGGAATCTAACACCTTACATTTTTATATATTTGATGTTTTGTATCATTATTACACCCAAAAATCTTTAGTACTTCCTAGTATTAACACCTATCAAACAACTATTCTTCCACGTGTTCAATGGTTTTTTATCTTTTTCTAGGATGTGCTCTATATAGGCTATAAACCAAAAGTATTTATATGTGTTCTTCACTTTTGTCTTGATTTTATCCCAAAGGGACTTGACTTTTTAGATGTTGAAAGCCTTCCTAGGGTCTACCATTATCTCTATTGGTCCTAAATATGTTAACTCTCATATTAAGGTCATGGAGCAATTATGATCTAAAGGGAGGTTCTATGACCATCTCAAAATCAATGTGGATGAGAGTGCAAAGGTGGGGGATGAGCCACAGGTCACTAGAATGTGGACCTCGTTGACCAAGCAAATCAAAGTGGACACCTAGAGGTGTTTGACCTTGTATCCAACTCAAACTCAAGAAAATCCAAGGTTTGAGGACAAACAGAGCCAAAGTAGAGGCTCGAGCGTGCATGATGTAGGGAATCTAGTAGAAATGTTGAATAAGAAGGCTTACTAGTTGACTACTCGATGAGTGGGTCTGCCATGCCAGCTAGCATATAGTTGTTAGGTCTTTTATGCGAAACGACCCAAATTCAAATCCCCCCTTTTTTATTTGGGCACTCTTATTTTTTAAGTAAAATGAGGGGCAAAGTTTTCTAAAATATATTTTTTTAAAGGGGGTAAATTTTGCAAGTATCTATAGTTTATTTTTGTGGAACCTTATGTAATAATTAAACTATAGTTATTTTGTAAAATAATGAATATTTTAAATGCATTCTAAAAAGGTGCATTTTTTATGGAATCCAACATCTTACATTTTTATATATTTGATGTTTTGTATTATTATTACACCCCAAAATCTTTAATACTTCCTAGTATTAACCCCTAGAAAACAACTATTCTTCCACTTGTTCAATGGTTTTTTATCTTTTTCTAAGATGTGCTCTATATAGGCTACAAACCAAAAGTATTTATATGTGTTCTTCACTTTTACCTTGATATTATCCCAAAGGGACTTGACTTGTTAGATGTTGAGAGCCTTCCTGGGGTCAACCATTACCTCTATTGGTCATAAAGATGTCAACTCTCCTATTAATGTCATAAAGTAATTGTGATCCAAAGGGAGGTTTTATGATCATCTCAAAATCAACATGGATGAGAGCACAAAGGTGGAGGACAAGCCATAAGTCACTAGAATGTGGACCGTATTGACCAACCAAATCAAAGTGGACACCAAGAGGTTTCTGATCTTGTCTCCAACTCGAACTCAAGAAATTCCAAGGTTTGAGGACAAGCGAAGCCAAAGTAGAGGCTCGAGCGTGCATGAGGTAAGAAATCTAGTGGAAGTGTTGAAGAAGAAGACCTGCTAGTTGACTACTCAATGAGTGGGTCTGCTATGCCAGCTAGCAAACAATTGTTAGGACTTTCATGTGAAACAACCCAAATATAAATCCCCCATTTTTTTATTTGGGCATTCATTTTTTTTAGTAAAAGGAGAGGCAAATATTTCTAAAAGTTTTTTTTTTTAAGGGGGCAAATTTTGCAAGTATCTATAGTTTATTTTTGTGGAACCTTACGTAATAATTAAACTATAGTTATTATTTTGTAAAATAATGAAGATTTTGAATGCATTGTAAAAAGGTGCATTTTCGATGGAATCTGACACCTTACATTTTTATTTTTTATTTTTATTTTATTTTTTTATTTTACATGGTGGAATCGGTAGCTGCCATGATGATCTAGACATGTTGTCCGTCTTCTATGGTCACCACAGTATTCTGCATTGTTTTCTCGAAAGCTACCACACAATACTTCATGCCATCCGCCCCTATAACCTCCATGCCATAATCATTTTACACCTTTTATGCCACTAAAAGCACCAAGAAAGGGATAAGCGTTCAGTCCAACGAGGCTAGAGATTTGAACCTTGGACCTCTGCCTCCCGAGACCTTACATTTTTATATATTTTATGCTTTGCATCATTATTACACCCCAAATTATCTCAAAAACCAAAATGTGCAATATGCACATAGCAACATTTAGTATCTATGACACCACTAGCTCATGTTTACAGGTAATGTTGTTGCACTTGAGCTGCTACGTCTAATGTCTAAAATAGTTGCCCCAATGATGTTTTGGGTCTATCCCTATAAATTTTCAACTAGTAATAAGGAAAACCCATTTTATTTTGTTCACTTCATCATTATCCTTATTCAACTTTATCACTTGACATAAGACCATTAAAGTACATAAGGAAGGTTATACCCTATGTATGAGGAGGTATTTTTTAGTAGGTGTTAAATATAGAGTGAATCCATTTCCATACTGCCTAAGTACCATGTATCATTTTTTTGTCACGTACCTCAAGGTATCTCTCACATACGACCATGTATATTGAGAGGACTAACTTCCTCCATGTACCGATGGGTATCTTGGAAGGGTATGCATATCGAAAGGTTCAACATATGGACTGGCAGTATATAGAAAGGAGAAACATTTAGAGATATAAGGAACCCTCACAATATCCATCCCAAATGTTTATCTCATAGATACTCAGCTCTTGAAAGGTTCAAATTTTAGGCCATGGAAGAAAAATATGCAAACCATCTTACACATTGAAAAACTATGGGATATTATGATTGGCAAAGCCACATGACCTAAATACTTTGATGATGAAAAATATGATGATGTAGAAGTAAGAGCACTTAATATCATCACCCTTGTAACAATTGATGAGGTTCAACCCTATATTTGTGAAGCACAAAGTTACAAAGAAGCATGGGATAAACTTACTACTATTTATGAAGGGAATAATCAATCAACTATTTTTAAATCATAGCTCCACACTTTGAGCATGATAAATGGAGAAAGTATAACAATATTTTTATGCAGATTCGTTGCCTTAAAAGCAAGATTGAATGCCATGGTTGAAAAAGTGAAAGACAAGATCTTAGTACCCATCATACTTAGAGCTTTACTAGATTCCTTTAGAGTGCTAATAACCTCCTTATAAGTGCCGGATAAGCATGTTTCATCGATGAGTTGATAAATTTACTACAACAAGAAGAAGCAACTAATAACTTGAAGGATCAATTTTCCAATAGCGCACTCATCACTAAAATATTTGGTAACAAGAAATCACCATCAAGTTATTCCAAAAGGGTTCTTGCATATCCTCGTCCTCGTCCTCATCCTCATAGAATAAACCTCAAAAGAAAAAGAGGTACTACCACATTTGTGAGATAGAAGGTCATGACACTAAATAATGTTGGTACAATAAAGAAAAACAAGGTGATAAAGTTCGTTATCCACAAAAGAAGGTACAATACAAACCATGTCCCAAACACAAGCAACCAAAGGAGCATGTTGTAATTGAAAAATCATATTTAGATTTAGATTAGGCATACAAGGTGTTAATGACTAATGCCAAACCCAAACATAATGATAATGTTTAATACATTGATTCAGGTGCTAGCAAGCACATGACAAGAGATAAAAAGTGGTTTGATTCCTTAGAGGCCAAAGAAGGAAAACTAGTGAAAATCTCTAATGATAAGACCTATCAAGTTAAAGGTGTAGGTGATGTCTCCCTTACTCTTCCATATGGTAAATGTTACATTGAAAAGGTACTATATGTACCAGGACTAGCAAACAATTTGTTGTTTGTACCCCAAATCTTGGAAATTACATGATGGTTGATTTTTGAGTTGTTGATAGTCGAAAGAAATGCTTCATCACCAAAAATAGAAATCATGTAGCAATTGGTTCATACAAACGTGGCTTGTTTGCCCTAGATTCCCTATCCTTTCCTCATGTTGCATTGACATCAACAACAAAATATGCCATCTCCTTATGGTACAAGCACTATGGACATTAATGTTCAGGATATTTACTACAACTAAGTAAGAATAAAATGGTGTTAGGTCTACCCAACCACTCACCTACATTTAGAGCATGCTTGAATTTCTTAGCAAGGAAGCAACATTGCATTCCATTTGAATTGAGCACTTCTAGAGCTAAAGCATCATTGGAGTTGATACACACCAATTCGTGTGGACCTATGCCAAACAGTTTTGGTAGAAAAAGATAATTTCAATTGTTTGTTGATAACTACTCCATAAAAATGTGGGTGTCCTTTTTGTAGCTAAAGATTGAAGCACTCTTGCATTTTCAATAGTTCAAGTAGCATGTTGAAAAGAGTTCAAATATTCCATTGAATATTTTTTCTTAGATCGAGGAGGGAATATGCCTCCAATGATTTTTCAAGGTTTCTTGCATAAGATGGGATAAATTGACAACTCACTACAACCTATACTCCACAACAAAATGGGATTGTTGAACGAAAAAACCATTCCATCATAGAAATGGTTTGTTTCATTCTCATAGGAGCTAATACAGGGCATTAGTATTGGGTTAAGTTGTCTCCATTGCAATGTGTCTCCTCAATAGAGTGCCCATGAAGGCCCCCCAAGGCATTACACATAAAGAAGCATGATCTAGAAGGAAACCATCCATTGATAATCTAAGAATATTCAACAACAAAGCATATAAGCATATTTCAAAAAAAAAGGACAAAGTTGGATGATAAATCCTTGCCATGTATATTTCTTAGGTATGATGATGAATCCAAAGGGTATCACTTGATAGACCCTGTCACTAAGAAAATACATATAAGTCAAGATGTAATATTTGATGGAGTTGATTCCAAGTCCGATACAATAGATTTAGAGGAGTCTAGAAATAATAGATCATGACATTCTTGTAGTTGTTAATGAACCTAAAATGGTTGCTCCCTCACAACAATGCTAAATTCTAAAATGGTACACAAGTACCAAATTCTAAACTTTATCTCACTTCCACTTGACTACGTACTTGAAGTATATCACATTCGGAAGTAAATCTGAGATTGATGTCCTCAATAATGGAGCATGCAGAACCCACATCAGTGAAGGATGCACTTAGCTTACCTCAATGGAAGGTAATCTATGGAAACATAATATAAGTCTCTATTGAAAAATAAAACATGGGAGTTGGTTGATCTACCTAAAGGAAAGAAGCCCATAGGCTGCAAGTGGGTCTTCAAAATAAAATATAAGGTAGATGGATCAATTGATAAATACAAGGTATGACTTGTTGGAAAGGGATATGCATAGAAATAAGACATTGACTATGAATAAATATTTGCACCCACAACAAATATGACAACCATCCATGTTCTCTATGCAACAGTAACACTGTTTGGTTGGAAGTTACATCAAATGGATGTCAAGAGTGCCTTCTTAAATGGTGATCATAAGGAAGAGGTGTATATTGTTCAACCCGAAGGTTTTGCTATTGATGAGCAACAATAAAAGGTCTATAAATTGTAAAAGTCTTTGTATGGGTTGAAGCAGGTTCCTAGGGTAGGGTACATCAAAATTGATAATCACCTATTGCAGCACATATTCAAAAGAAGTCCCTCATATGCAAATCTCTATTACAAGAAAGTTGGATATGAAAGAGTCATGCTTGTATTGTATGTTGATGATCTGATCATTACTAGCAGTTCAAAAGAACTAGTGGATGAAATAAAAAATGACTTTTAAATTTGTTTGATATGAAAAATCTAGGACTTCTACATTATTGTCTTGGCTTAGAGGTCTGGAAAAGAAAGAATCACATCAAGATATAACAAACAAAATATGCCAACACACTATTTGAAAATATCGAATGACAAATTGTAAACCCAAAGCAACTCCAATGAAACCAAGGTTACAATTATCCTGACATGACAAACCTCCTTAGGTATCTAGAGCTCTCTATCGTCAATTGATTAAGAGTCTCGTATATCTGAAAAATACTTGGTTAGATATTAGATTTATAATGAGATATCTATAAAGGTTCATGTAGGAACCTAAGGTCATCATTGGAAAGCAAAAAAGAGACTATTGCATTATGTACATGGTATAGTATATTATGACCAAGAATATAAGAAGAATGATGTATTTTTTCTATAGGGGTACGTGAACTCTGATTATGCAAGATCACCAGATGACAAGAAATCAACATCTAGATATGCATTTCATTTAGGATTTGGACTTATCTCATGACCTAATAAGAAATAGTAGGCATTTGTATTATCATCTATAAAGGTAGAATATCACACCGCACAAGGAGTTGTGTGCGAGACAATATGGCTACGTTGCATTCTTTCATCCATGGGAGTACAAAAAAAACTATTACTACTATTAGAATGTGATAATCAAGGTGTTTTAAAATTAGTAAAGAATCTAGTGTTTCATGAAAGAACAAAGCACATTGAAGCTCAATGTCATTTCATTTGAGACAAAGTTCAGAAGCACAAGATTTAGCTCTAGTACATTTCCACTGACAAATAGGTTGTAAATATTTTTACAAAGGTGCTTGCACATGTCAAGTTTGAATTGTTTTGCAACTCTCTTTGTATACCAAATAATATAATAAGGGGGATGTCATGAAATTAAAATAGTATTATATTATTCCAAAGAATCATCTTTTTATAACCATGAGATTTAATTAGCTCATATAGGTATAATCCGTTGTAACCAGACAATGCTATGTATAGGTTGTTTGTTACAACCACTGCAACCACACATATATATTTATTTTCTACTTGATTAATGAATAAATTTAATCTTTGATTCCAACTGAGTGAATCAACACCTTTTACTGAGTGAATTAATCCATTTTGTGAGCAAATCACTCCTTTAAGCCAATTAGTCCATTTTTGTGAGTGAAACACTCCCTTAAGCCAATTGGTCCATTTTGCAAGTGAATCGCTCCTTTGAGCCAATTGGTCCATTTTTTTGAGTGAGTCACTCCTTCAAGCCAATCAATATAATTTTTCTAGTGAATCGCACTTGTAAGCCAATTGATCCATTTTGGAGACAACCAAATTTTGTCGACTCTATAAATTTTGTTGTTTTGTAATGTTATTCTTGGGTTTTTAAAATCTAATTTTTATATCTAATTCCTTGAAATTAGAAGGTAGTAGCTAAGATACTACACCACCTTATAACTTATAAAACCTAAATTCCCTCATGTTACGTCGACTTAAGTAAAACTCATTTATGTAATTGGGGATTTAGTAATGTTTTAAAGACCCACCACCACTCCATTAATTGCATTGAAGTGTTGTGATCCTTATCCACATAAATACAATGATATATACGGTGCTTAAGGGCACCCCTAATTTTTATGTCTCTGACTTTCCTTTGTTTAGTCCTTTTATGCTTTTTGTATAATATTTGAGTGAATTGTTTTCTTCTATTTGTTTCTAAAAAATATTATATTTCAAAATTGTATTAGAGTGGGAATGAAGTTGCCTCACTTGGTCATGTAGAAATTCTATTTGAATCCTCTAATATTTCTTCTAAACCCTTGGGCAAATCTCTCCTTGATGTCTCATAATCCATTTCTACATAAGAGGCAAAAAGGAGTTTTTACCTAAAATTGCAAGCTTACTACAGTGGTAAGGGCTTTAGCCTCTCTTTGAGAGGTCCAAGGTTCAAACCCCACTTAGTATGATGGGACTAAGACCCCTCATAAAAACCTATGTAAATTCATTCAAAAACATATCCCATAATATAATAATTGTAAGCTTACTGCAGTGGTAAGGGCTTTGGTCTGTATTTAAGAGGTACAAGGTTTAAACGTCACTCAGTATGAGGGGACTGGGACCCCTCATAAAAACCTTTGTAAAATCAAAGATAGTTGTAAGCTTACTGCAATGCTAAGGACTTTGGCCTCTCTTTGAGAGGTCCAAGGTTCAAACCCCACTTAGTATGAGGGGACTATGACCCCTCATAAAACCAGTGTAAACTTATTGAAAAAAATTCTTAGGACCTGTGAGGGATACTGTAGTGGTAAGTCCTTGGGTTTTCATCGAGAAGACCCTAGTTCAAACCCCAATACAAGGGGCTCGAGACCCCTCAAAAACCTGTGTAAACTTAAATCTTTTAGCTGTAATATTACTGCAATGGTAATGGATTTGGCCTCTCTTTGATAGGTCCAACGTTCAAATCCCACTCAGTATGAGGGGATTATGACCCCTCATAAAAACTTGTATAAAATCATTAAAAATATATTTAAAAAAAATGTAAGCTTGTTGTAGTGGTAAGGGCTATAGCCTCTCTTTGAGAGATCCAAGGTTCAAACCCCACTCAGTATGAGGGGATCGGGACCCCTCATAAAAACTTGTGTAAACTCATTGAAATTTTAATCAAGTGGCATTAGCTCAACCGATTAGATTCCTCAACATTTCAAGGAGGAGACCCAGGTTCAAATCTTGCTAAATGATACATGGATAATATCCAAGATTTTTTGTAATAACATTATGTGGTGATGATGTAATATGGGTGGGACCTGTTTCAATCCCATATAACGCATTAAAAAAGAGTTTTTGCCTTATTTCTTATCCACTTTTCCAAAAATATTGGAAGGAAACAATCTTGCTTCTTCCAATAATTGCTTTAGAGTTCTAATTTGTAAAGAGACTATGATCTTGTATCGTCATAAAATTTTGAAGAAAAAAATATGGAAAAAGTTACTACACTGCTTAGAAAATCGGTATGCAATTTTTAAATTTAAAATGTGCACTTTGGCACATGTACCCAACTTTGGTTTAGTGCAAAATTGGGAGCACAAATTCCTTCTTCATAGGGAAGAGGCATACCTTCATTCGACAAAATGGATGCCATTTCAACTAGGGCACAACATGCTATGATGCTTGAAGTTAAGAAATGTTGGTTTGACTCACCACAAAGAATTTTTTTAGGAAAATGATATTATATTTTTCATCCATTTTTGAGAAAAAAATGCAAAAATCTAAGGAATCCACTTCAAACATGTTCACAATCATGGTATGAAAGCATTTTTTATTGGTTGGAAACAGGAGGGTGCAGGTTCAAATCATACGTGGCTTTTGTTTTGCCACCACAAGAGGCCATATGACTCAATTTCTACGAGAGCATTGAGTTTTCGTCATACAAACAAGTAATTATAGGTTGGTTAATGGAATAATTATAGGGAAACCATGGTCCTATTTTGTTTTACCATTGTCAAGTGGAAAAATGAATGAGTATAGTATGGTGCATATCCCTCTCAACTGTGTGCTTTGCAAGATGACTGACACATTGTGTTTAGTGTAGGAAAGGCTAGGAATTGATTCCTCCCACCTTTTGAAGGATAGGAAACTAACTTGTTAGCTGGTGTGGCTACACTTGATGCTATACATACACTTATTTTGTTTAAATATACCTCGTACACCAAACTAAGTAAAACACTTATTGTAGTTGCAAAATTTTAGGAGCACTAAGATGGTAAAATATCAATGGAGGACATTAGTGAATCATAGAATTCCAAGTGGTAGTAAGTGATTGGTTTCTTCTTATCTAAGGTTTAGGGCTTTAATTTTTGTATTTTTTAGGTCCATTAAGGCAAAACTCGAAGGCCATAAGTTTTGCATACAAAAGCATTTTGAGCCTTTTTTTTAAATTGCATAGTTTTTTTAGCTCTATGTAGTGGTAACATCAACTCAAGTACTTATAACAATGTTAGGGCTTAAATTGTGTAAGATGGTTCATCAAGCTCTTATTGCTTGCCTCAATGGGTAAAATTATAGTATTTGGTCAACTCAAATGATTGGCCTATTACGCAATAAGAATCTATGGTGCATCCTTCGAGAAGATAAAACAACAACCTTTGATGAAGAAACTCCCCAACATAAGCATGGAAAAGCTCTTGGCCTATTCTCCTTATTGATTGAACCAAAATTGTTTTTCCATATCAATGAAGAGAAGTAAAGTATCAAGGTATGGTTAAAATTGCATGAATTATTTAGAAATATGAATACAACTGAAATCACTTAGAATTAGAGTTTTCTTTTCTAAAATCGGTTGAGTTTGACAAAATTGAGGACTATATTGTGAGATTTAAGGCATTGAGAGCAAATATTGCATCTTCTAGAGACAAAAAGAGAGGTGATGCAGAATGTGTGAAGATTGTCTATGCTAATATCTCTCCTTTTAGATGTTGAACCCCATGCTTCATATGATTCCTATGTTCTTGGAATTACAAAAAACTCTTACTCTTGATCGACTTTTCTTTCTCCTAATTTATTTTTAGGTATCAAGAGGAATTGTGGTGGTACTTCACAAACATGAACTTATGCAAAGGAATTCAAACCTAAGGAGACTAAGACCTAAGGGCCCAATGACCATAAAGTCTTCAAAGAAGTTGAAGACCATTTGCAGATATTGCAAGAGGGAAGGACATTTGACTAATAATTGCTTGTTGATATTACAAAGAATTCAAGTTGAGCTTCTAAATATGGATGGACGTCCTCTAGATGATGAGGGGATTCAGAAGGATCTACCTCAATTATAAAAACCACTACATAGGCAAGCAAATTGACATGTCTTCATAATTAGTGAACAAGTTTTGTCATTGTGTATTATTTTGTAGTTTATATGCAAAGTATTTGATAAAATTTGCATACACATGATGAATAAAGTCATAATGTAAATTGTATGTGATAATGTGTAATGTTATGTACATACAAGTCATACAGTGAGTTATGAAATGAAAAGTAAATGTAATTCAAATGCATGTCTATTGTAATTTAATAAAATGATGAGGTGTTTGGTAGTTGAAGGTTGCAACGACTTTTTAGTTGTATAAATAATACTTCTCCCTCATTCATTCAAATATGGGGTATGGAAGAAAGACATGGTACATGAGTATCAAGGTTGGTAAGAAAGGTTGGCATGATATTGAGGGTTTGTATCGAATGTGGTTGTCGTATGTTAGCATTGTATGTAGTAGAAGTTGGTTGTTCTAGCCAGATTGGATGTTATTCCAAGAAGATTGAGTGTTGTTCTAGGTAGATTGAGTGTTAGTTTAGGTAGATTGAATGTTGTTTCAGACAAATTGAATGTTATTCTAGTAAGTTTGAACTACTATGCCAAACAATATGATATATGTTGTGCTTATTGTATGCATTGTAAATGTAAATTATTCTCATTGTATATTTTATTTATTTAAATAGAAATAGAAAAATGTTGCATATGTTATATTCCATTTTAATACATTAAAGCATCTATTATGGTAGAAAGATATTAGTCACCAATGTCTTCTCTCCTTGGCCCCTCACTTCAGATTTTGAGGGCATGTTAAAAGTGTAATGTGACTTATGGCCAAGGATGTCATTGTATGATATAATATTGTACAGGCCTACAAGCAATCATTGTACAATTGTATTTAGTTTATTGTAATATTTTATTGTGTCTAGTGGACCATAATTAACCTTGTTATGGTTAAACCCACCATTATAACTTGTAATTAACCTTAAAGCCCTCTTGTTATGTTGACTTAGATTAAACTCATTTATGTAATTGAATATTTGGTATTGGTATAGATACCCTCTACCACTCTATCAATTGCATTAGAGTGTTGTGATCTTCATCCATAAATAATATAGTCATTATTTATGGTTTTCATGGGCACCCCCAATTTTTGTGTCTCTTGCTTTCCTTTCTTTCATCTTTTTATGCTTTCTATAAGATTTAAGTGAATGGTTTTCTTATATATTTTTAGACAATATTGTGAATTTAAAAAATAACATAAATTTAACCAAGATTTAAGTTTTGACAATAAATATTTATATATAAAACTATAGATTAAATTTAAACCAAGATTTAAGTTTTGACAACAAATATTTATATATAATTATAAAGATCGTAATAATACAATATAAATGAGAGAGGTATTTCAATCCATATAACTAATAAATAAACATACATACATATTTGAAATAAGTCCACCCATGTTGTGTCATGACCACATAGTAACATTATAATAGTTTGACAATCTCTTCTTTAAAATTTGAAGAATATTATCAATTGCATTAATACGATTTTAATAAATTATAGATGTTTTTTAAATAAGTTATATGTGGCTTCTATTGGGGGCCACTCCCACCAAAATACCAAAATATTACATTTGTTGCAACATACATTTTTATCACAACTTTTTCATTTCTTTTTTCTCTTAAATATATTTTCAACTTCCTTGAAGTGTTATGTTTCCACAATCGACTCCTTGACATCATTTTGATTAAGAGATAAAATCTCACTTGGCCAGTTTCCTTCTAAAATTTGAATTTCAACGAGATGAAGATCAACACTACAATTCGCTAATTTATTTGCTACCCAATTTTCTTCTCTATAAATATACTCACACTTCCAAGAGATTACCTCTAATAATAAATGATCGACATCAACAATAATATTATTTTTTATCCAATATTCACATCCATTTTTGTTAATAACATCAACGATAATTTGTGATTCCCCTCAATTAAAATATATTTCCATCTTTTTTCTACTACAATTTTAATCCTTATAATAAGTGCCCTAGCCTTTGCATAGTTGTTAGTTGAAGTTCCATATGATTCTAAATAAGTGAGGAGAATTTTGCCTTCACTATTTCTAAAAACACCACCTCCACCAACTTTTCCTATATTTCCTTTATAAGCACCATCAAAATTAATTTTAATAAACCCAATTTATGGATATTTTCATTTTACCGTAGATCAAAGTAGATCCTTTGTTTTAATTCCGTTGTAGCAGATGACTCTTCCATTTATGTTCAAATCCTGTAGCCAAGTTATTAGCACATTTTTTTTTGTAATTGAGACTTCCCGTGATGAACACCACATTTATAGACATTTTGCAAGAGAGGCAATGATATGGTTCCAAACTTGGGCATGATTTTGAGATTTATTTTTAAAAAAATTGTTATTCCTTTCAAGCCATAAATTCTAACAAATAATGATAGGATCAATCCTCCAAAGAATACATAATTCTTTAGATTTGAAATAATTAATCCAACATTTTATCAACTCTTTCAATGTTGATGGAGCTACCCAATATAATTTTATATTTTAAAAAAAAATACCACAAATGGTGTGACCAAAAGGATAATGAAGAAGTAAATGGTCTAATGATGTTTCTAGATCCTTCTCACATAAGGCACATCTGAAGGGTCCATACTATCCTCTTCTTTATAGACTCTCTCATGTAATAATGTTACTTTGAACCACTAACCAAATAAATGTTGAGACCTTAGGGAGAGCATTTAATGACCAAATATTCTTCCAAGGAAAACTTTTGGGAGAATGAAATTTTGATTGTTCTAAATCCTCATATCCCTGCTTGATTGAGTATCCACCATCCTTTGATAAATTTCAAATAAACTCATTCTTTCGTATAAAAATCGACAATTAAAAATCTTGAAGCATCTTTTGAAGTTCATTTACAATTTGTTTGAGTTACTCTTCTTCAATCATGTTACTAAAAGAAACCCATGATCTGGATTTTTTGCTCATATTAATATAGTCTTTGACCTTTGGACCTTTACATTCTAGGCATGCTTGATCCAATGGTTACCATTTTGAATCAGAGATAAGAGGATAAGGCTTTCGACCAAGCATCAAACCAAAAAATTGCATAACTCCCCTCGTTGATTGACCATCTAATATGTTTCTTTATCAATTGCAAACTCTCTAATATGAAGTTCCACATTGATGATCCTTTGGGTATGTTAGTCTCACAATGACACTGAGAGGGGGGGTGAATCAGTGTGGCTCTTTAAAACTTAAAAACTTCAACTCTTAAAGCCAAAACAATGAAAGCTTAAAACCACATAAAGCAAATATAACAAGAGAGCATCACACAACACAAGATGTACCGAGGTTCATCAATTTTGGCTACTCCTCAAAAATTGACTATTTGGACTCCCATCCAAATCTAGCCTTTGTAAAATACCAATTTTACAATCAATTTACCAGCACCCACTGGAAGGAGCACCAACCCCTGATTTATCTGCACCAACAGAAAGGAGCACCAACCCCTAATTTATCTACACCAACAGAAAGGAGCACCAACCCCTAATTTATCTGCACCAACAAAAAGGAGCACCAACCCCTAATTCCAAGCACCAACTTGGACTACAATTTTGAAACTATAAGATTGACATAAAAATGCCTTCGCTTATACAAGACCCTCTAACTGGTCTATTGCTAACCTAACCTCTCTTGCTATTCACCAAAACACCACACACACTTAAGGCTCTGCTTAATGCACTTTTACGACCCTCTTACAGCCCTCTTTTTACGCTTCTTACTGCACTCTTACGGCTCTCACGGCTCTGCTCAATGCTCTCTTACGGCACTCTTCCAACCCTCCTTTTTGCAGCACTTTCCCTCTATTTCGGTAGAAAAGTAATTCTCCACGCAGACCTCCTTTTATAACAAAGTTCTGACTCTATTTTTAACTTCCATATTTTCGTATGCAACTTATTAATAGAAACTTCTATATGTAACTCCTTTATCACACAGTATTTTTTCATGCATCCTATTAATAGTTAAGGCTCTTTGTTTGGTCTTCGACTAATGACTTTCAGTTTAACCGTCGCTCGATGATTTCACTCCGTAACTGGCCTTGTAACTGTCGTTCTGACTTCAGTTCACTGTTCTTATTTTAGCTACATGATTTTTCTCTGTAACTACACCTGTAACTGTCGTATCGACTTCAGTTAACTCTTCTTATTTTAGCCGCATGATTTTCTTCTACAATGGCCCCTGTAACTGTTGTATAACTTCAGTTAACTGTCACATATCTTATTTCAGCTGGGTTCTCTTCTTAGCTCGCGCCAAAGTGACCTGTCACAAAATTGCGACACTTCTGCCTCTTTGTCCTCTTCTCGAAATTTGCCCATGAAAACACATGTCGCGATATCATGACACTTTCGCCTCCTTGCTTCTTTTCTTGGCTTGTACCCGCGAAAACACATGTCGCGATATCGTGACACTTTCGCCTCCTTGCTACTTTACTTGGTTTGAACCCGCGAAAACACATGTCGCGATATCGCGACACTTTCACCTCCTTGCTACTTTACTTGGTTTGAACCCACAAAAACACAACATGTCACGATATCGCGACACTTTCGCCTCCTTACTCTTCCTCTTTACTTTTGTCGCGATATCGCGACACTTCTGCCTTCTTACTTTCTCTCTCCTCCTTTAGTCACGAAAATGTGACATGTCGCGATATCGCAACACTTTCTCTCCTTTGCTCTTTCTCTTGCCTTCGGGTCATGAAAACGCGACATGTCGCGATATCACGACACTTTCTCTCCTTTGCTCTTTCTCTTGCCTTCGGGTAGCGAAAACGCGACATGTCGCGATATCGCGACACTTTTTCTCTCAAACTCTCTTTCTTGCAATATGTCATGAAATCACGACCCTTTTCGTACAATCTCTCTTGCAATATGTTGTGAAATCATGACACTTTTTCTTTCGGACTCTCTCTCTTGCAATATGTCGCAAAATCATGACACTTTTTCTTCCGTACAATCTCTCTTGCAATATGTCGCAAAATCGCGACACTTTTTCTACTTGCCTTTTTCTCTTCCAAAATGTCGCGAAATCGTGACACTTTTTCTTTCGTACTATCTCTCTTACAATATGTCACGAAATCGCGACACTTTTTCTTCTTGCCTTTTTCTCTTCCAACACATCACGGAATCGTGACACTTTTTCTTTCGTACTATCTCTCTTGCAATATGTCGTGAAATCGTGACATTTTTTCTACTTGCCTTTTTCTCTTCCAACACATCACGAAATCGCGACAGTTTTTCCTGCTTGCGCTTTCTCTTCGAACATGTCACAAAATCATGACAGTTTTTCTTGCTTGCGCTTTCTCTTTGTTTAGGCCCGCGAAAATACATGTCGCGTCGCGATATCGCGACACTTTTTCTCCTTGCATTTTCTCTTCTCTTCTGGTCGCGAAAATGCAACATGTCACGATATCGCGACACTTTTTCCCTTTGCATTTTCTCTTCTCTTCTGGTCGCGAAAATGCAACATGTCGCGATATTGCGACACTTTTTCTCCTTGCATTTTCTCTTCTCTTCTGGTCGTGACAATGCAACATGTCGCGATATCACGACACTTTTTCTCCTTGCATTTTCTCTTCTCTTTTGGCCGCGAAAATGCAACATGTCGCGATATCGTGACACTTTTTCTTCTTTGCTTTTTCGCTTCTCTTTTGCATATGGGCCACTTCGGTCTTCTTGGACAAACCTATAGCAACTTCACCCAAACATCAGAAACATCCTCATGAGCTTTTAACTTCACTGTACATACTCTGAATAACCTCTGAACTCCTGTCCACTGCATCAACCGATCTTTTTGACTATGTTGACAACAATGACAATACTGTCGTTGCACCTTGCTCAACAAGGTAGAGTTCTTTTCTTAAATAATTTTATTGCATCAAGAGAACCTATATAATTTTTAAGTAATATTTTTTCCTTGATCTTTGAATAATCTCCACCCAAGCTTTGCTCCTAGTGCCAAATTCATAAGTTTGCAACTTCGCCAGCCTACTCCTTCAATATTCTTTCCTTTACAAACCTTATCCCACTTACAAAGAGGAAACCTAAATTTGTCCTCACAACCTTTCCATAGAAAGTCTCTTTGAATTTTATCAAATTTTGATACAATATCTATTGGCAATATTGAAAGTGACATTATATAAATAGGAATGGATTACAATGTAGTCTTTATGAGTTGTATAGCCTTCTTGCCATGGTTAGAAACTTACCTTTCCAACATGCCAAACAAGCTTTCATTCTATACAAAAAAGAGATCCAAAGCTCCTTTTTATTTCTCTTATCAGACAAAGGAATACCCAAGTAGGTTGATGATTTTTTTTCAATTTTAAACCCTAAAATACACAATAATTTGTTGTAAATCTAGGGCATTATTATAGAAAAAAATATTATATTTTGTAGTGTTTACCAACTATCCAGTAACCTTCTCATAACATGATAATATTGATTTAAACTCCATGGCCTCACTGACTATCGGATGGCCCAAAAGAAATGTATCATCAACAAATTGGAGATGACATTTAGAGGAAACATTTTTTGCAACTTGAACACCCTTGATTTTTCCTTCCATTTTTACCTTTGAAAAAGCTCTCCATAACGTTTCCACAAGAATAATGAATAGATAAGGAGAAAGTGGATCACCTTGATGAAGTCTACAAGATGACTTGAAGTAACCAAGAGGAGAACCATTGATCACAATAAAAAAAATTGCAGTGCTATAACAACATTTAATCCACTCACACCAACTATAATCAAAGTCATACCTTATGAGAATAGCACGTAGAAAATTCTAAGAACCCTGTCATAAGCTTTGTTCATATCTAATTTCAAAAGCATGTCTGGTTTTTTCATGGAATGAAGAGAATGTATGACCTTGTGTGCAATAATTATAGCATCACAAATTTGTTTACCATGAACAAAGACACCTTTTTCCTTTGAAATGAGACACCCTAGAATGCCCCTCAACCTGTTTGTCATAATATTGTAAATGATATTATAAATCATATTACAAAGGCTTATTGGATGAAAAGTATCAAAATATTTTGTGTCGCTTTCTTGGAAACCAAGGTAATAAAAGTAGCATTGATCTCACTTATGATAACCTTTTTTTTTGGGCCTCTTCAATCGCAGCTAATATATCACTCTTCAATAAATCCTAAATTTTTTGAAAGAAAATTGTAGGATATCCATCAAGGCCAGGTGCCTTGTTAGGATGGAAAGAAAAAACCGCTTCATGGAGCTCCTCCATAGATATCTTCTTCATCAAACTTTCATTTTGTCCCTGAGTGATAATTGATGGAATATTTTACAAATTTTTTTCTTGTGCCTCCTTATCTTTCCTAGAATTTGACAAAATATTTTGAAATAATTAATTGATTCCTTCCTTATATCTTCTTCGTCCTCAATATTTCCTCCATATGGAGTTATAATATTTTTAATATTTTTGATATGACAAACATAAAATTATGTTTTCTTGTAGCATGATTTTTTTTTGTATTTCTATCTCCTTCCTTGAACCATTTCTCTCTAGATTTTTGAAACCATTTTAACTCCTTTTTCAATGCATTATGATAATAAAAAAGCAATTATTTTTCTTTCACATAAGAATCCTGATACATTCCATTAATTTCTACTATCTCTTGTAAATTTTAGAGCTTGGATTCAATTTCTTTATTTTCTTTAAAAATGTTAACAAAAGATTTGACATTACATATCTTCATTTGCTCCTTTAAATGTTTCAAATTTTGAATAGACCAGTACATACATGATATTTCAAATTTTGATTCATCCCACCATAGCATAACCATTTGAAAAAAATTAAGGTCTTGGAGCCACATAGATTGAAAGCAAAATGGCTTTAGATGACCATAATTAGGTAACTCGCAAGTCAAAAGAATGGGTTTGTGATCTGATCATGCTCGTAAAAAATATATGAAGAGATTGTATGCTTTGTTTGCAACCATTTATGGGATAACAAGAATCTATCTAGTCTTTCTACTATATAATTTTACCCAATACATCTATTATACCATATATTGAAAGCTTCAGGGACTAACATCCCAAAGGTCATTTGAATTGACAAATGAAGCAAAATCTTGCATTGATTTAGACCATCTTGGAATGCCACCCTTCTTTTCCAAATGAGATAGAACAATATTAAAATCACCCCAAGAATCCATAGATCACAATGAATCATCATTATATTTGATAAAAATATGCTAAGGTCCTTCCAACATATTTCACGAGGAGTAACTATAGTTGGAGCATATACATTTATAACCCTAACTTTGATGTTTTCCTCTTTCCTGCAAAATAATCTAGCAACCCAATTACTTTTTACTTCTAATAGTTGTCCATCCCATTTGCATTTGTCCCATATTATTGTAATAACACCTGAAGCTCTCGTAGAAGAAACTACTAAATAATCACCCATATTCCAAATATTCTTAAAAACATCCTTGCATTCCTCATTGTTTAATTTTATTTCTTGTATTAAAATAAACTCAACACTACAAAAACCTATTAATTCCTTAGTCAAATTTTTTAGGGGTTTTATTCATACCCCTAAATATTCCATGATATCATTTTCATCATCAACACTTTTTGTTTTTACTAGTGGAATTAGCCCCACTTTTTGTTAACACGTGTTATTTTTATTTGACTTATTAGATCAATATTGAAGAACATAGGCTTATATTGAGAGGGGGGTGAACAGTATAAGATCAACTTTTACTTTTATTTCCCAAACAATATTATCCAATATTATCAATGGCAATATCAATAGCGGTAGTCAAAGCAATGCACAAATCATCACACACAAGAGAGACACAAATTTAACGCGGTTCACCCAATGTGGGCTACTCCACGGAGAAAATATTTCTTCTAAATTTTCTCAACAAATCTCTTGGGAATCAATTCCCTATTACAATATTTATGGACCTCTATCCAAAGGAGACACCAATCCCCTATGCTCTGATTTGTGGATCTCTCTCCAGAGGAGAACTCTATCCCCTTGCTCTGGTTCATGGATCTCTCTCCACAAGAGAACTCTATCCCCTAGCTCTGGTTTGTGGAACTTGATCTAGGAGAACTCTATCTCCTCAATTGGTTTATGGATCTCTCTCCATAGAAGAACTCTATCTCCCCAGATGGTTCACGGATCTCTCTCCATAGGAGAACTATTTCCCCTTTACTTTGGTTCATGGATCTCTCTCCACAGGAGAACTCTATCCCCTCTGCTCTAGCTGGTGAACTTCTAGAAGACTTCTGCCCCCACTGCTCTAGCTTGTGGATCTCTCTCCATAGGAGACCTCTATCCCCACTGCTTTGGTTGATGGACCTCTATCCACTAGAGACCTCTATCCTCTCTGCTCTATCACCTCCAAAGCCTGCTCTCAACTCTATCTCAAATCTGCACCAAACTCTATCCCAAGTCTAGCACAAATCTGCTCTAACTCTGCTCACAAATATACACCAAACTTTATCCTAAGTCTAGCACAAATCTACTCTAACTCTGCTCACAAATCTATACCAAAATCTGTCCCAAGTCTACCAAAATTCTACTCTAAATCTTCTCACAAATCTGCTCTCAATTCTATCTCAAATTTGCCCCAAGCCTTAACACAAGGCTTGAACAAATTAACAATCAAACTTGCTCTCAATTCTGTTTCAAGTCTTCACAAGACTTTCTCAAACTGCCTTCAAGCCTTCTCAAAAGACTTGCTCAAATCTGCCTTCAAGTCTTCTCAAAAGACTTGCTCAAATCTGCCTTCAAGCCTTCTCAAAAGACTTGCTCAAATCTGCCTTCAAGTCTTCTCAAAAGACTTGCTCAAATCTGCCTTCAAGCCTTCTCAAAAGACTTTGTCAAATCTACCTTCAAGCCTACTCAAAAGACTTACTCAAATCTGCCTTCAAGTCTTCTCAAAAGACTTGCTCAAATATGCCTTCAATGTTGCTCACAAAACCTACTCAAATAACTCCAAATCTTGCATACAAAACATAACTTAAATCTCTTTCAAAAAGCTTTCTTCACATAGATAAATTCTACTTAGAATTCGTTTAACCTCTAGAACATATAGATAATGATATGCACTTTCCAATAGCTCAATATGTTCTACTCAATCATTAAGTTTGTTGCTTTCACATGTCTCACATTTATTACTCTTTAAAGGTAGGTCTAGTCTAGCACATGATACCTGACCTCCTAATGCACACACTTGCTTCACAAATCTAATTTCTAATGCTTACACATTCACTTTCAATATCACTCAAAACCAATGCTCAAAAGCTTCACACATTCATTCAAACAATGAAGCACAATTTGCTCACAAACCCTAACACAAGTGTTTCCAATTTATTTCAAAAAAGATGCACAATGTAGGTCTCAAACCCTAACTCAAATATTTTTAACAATGCTTACCAAACAATCCTTTTATCTCCACATTATGTTCCAAAAACATTCACTTCAACAAAACACTTTAAACAAAGATATGATGTGCTCATACCTCTTAATTTGCTCTTATGGAGATATGTCTTCAAAACCTATCTCACAAATAACTGATTTTTCTAATGCCACTTCAAGGGTTAGATTGCAAGATACTTTCTCAAAACATCCACATGAATTTTCACCTTCTAAAATGCTCAATGAAATCTGAATTTGATATTCAATCACTCTTCTTTTGTTTTCAAATATGATGCATTAAAACTCAACAAAACCTCTCAAAATTCCTTTTCATAATGCAAGAAATACAATAAAATTATCAAGCCACTTTTACACCTTATTACTCCTAATCTTGCAAAATAATTTTCAATCCAACAAAGCCACAAATTACACATATAAATTTTTCATTTACACCTTATACCTCCTTCTTGATACAAATGAATTAAAGCACTTCAAATTTCCAAAAATACCATTAAAGCATCACTTTATCTCATACCTTATAGCATTAACAAGAACTCCACTTCATCTTTTTATTCAAAAATTAAACCATCACTTTTCAACCCTTTTAATTAAAAATTAAAAGCAAAAATTATTTCTCCTTATGTCTCCCTAAACAAGCACGTGGCACATACCTTTGACTTGGGCACAAAATAATTTTCCAAAAATTATTCCCTTGCTACTGCTTGCCACCGTGATTCGAACCTGCATTGCTTGTTGGCCAGCGCCTTAGCCACTGGCTAGGCCACCACATGGGCTAGCCACCCACATAGCACCAAAAGGTGCTCACTATCCTTTATACCCGAACTCCACCACAAATCAAGAGGTTTTCCAAACAAAACTTTATCACCTTGCTATCGTCGCATCTCGAACTCGAGACCTCTCTTCTGCCATGCCCTAGCATCGTGGGTTCTACCGTCTGGGCTACCTGCCTAGATGGAACCAAATCTTGGTCCTCTTCTCCTTATTATGTGCTCTACCTCGATATGTAAAAATATCTTGTTGTCTTCTCCTTCTCCGCCGTGAATCGAACGAACTTAGGCGCATCCATTTTCTCATGAATTTCTCCACCTTGGCTTAGCATTATATATAATAAATTTGACATGGTCCTTGACATCGACGCATTTGATTTTCAAACAAACTTTTGGCGCTCGATTTGATTTTTTAATTATTATAATTATTTAAATCCTCAAGGATTTAAATATTATAATTTTTCCTTTGGACCTTTTCTTAGGATAAAAACTTTGCCACCATAAATCATTTTTTCTTTTTCTTTTGCAAATGCCACCATGGTAAAACCATTTAACCTTTATTTTCCTTGACATAAATGACAACCAATGTCATTAACTTATGTTGTTAATTCTTTGACATCAATGACAACAATATACTCAAAATTTCCAACAATCTCCCCCTTTGTCATTGATGGTAACCCTTTTCTAAAAATTCCTTTTTCCAAACCACTTGATTCCAAATATGCTCCCCCTAAGAAACTGCTCCCCCTGACTGAATGCTCTCCTCCTTACTCAAATATATCCCCCTTTGACATCAATGGCAAAGGGACTCCTTTGGGGCTAAATATAAGACTCTTAGCTTAGCCCCCTCCCCACCTCCTCTCCTTAAGGTGATTAATTTTGGGGTGGGAGTATCTCTACTCCCAACATACAATACTCTTTTTTTTTGTCAACCTTCTTTTTCAACATACCCTTTTTATCCTTTTGAGTTTCCCTATTCTTGCTTGTCTCTAGAAGTTATGGAAACTTTGTTCTACACCACTTGGCCTTATGCCCAAGATTATTGCACTTATAACACTTAATGTTGTAGTTCTTAGAAGGTGCAAATATCTTGAAGTTCCTCCTAGTGAAACCATACTCATTTCTATCATGAACCCTATAGTGGATTGCTTTATGACCAAGCGATTACAAGAGTAGCAATACCCTTGAAAGAAATATCTATCTTTGAAAGAGTTTACACTGCTTTTAATGAGGCCATACTCCTTTCCATGAGTCCTTCAATGCATAGCCTTGTGACCAAACAGATCACATGAAAAACAATGTCCTTGAAAGTAATACTCATCTTGCCTTGATTTCATTATCCTTTATTTGCTTGTCTTGTGATGATCTATATCCCTTTATGGTGCATTGTTTACTTCCTTTTTGATACTATCACCTTTCAACACATCAACGTAAGTCTTAGGTTCTTCTTCAATCACTTCTTTTGATGCTTCCTTTGAGACTTCCTTTTCTTTTGAGCTTGACTTCCCTTTCTGTACCTCTTGACCTTCTTCATAGCCTAGTCTTATTTTGATAAATGAATATCTTTGTGCTTTGGTAATTTTATCCAAATATTTTGAACTTTTCCCAAACCTGTGTAGCTTATCATTGGCATCTTTCACTTCCATCCTTAGAGAAACTACTTCATGTTCTAATCTTTCACACTCTAGCTCTTTTGCCTTTAATTTTTCAGCCATACCTTCTTCAATTTTCCTTGCCTCTTCAACCTTAACCTTAAAGTTAGTGAGATCTTGTAGAAAATTTGCCTTTGTTTCCTCATCCTCTTGTACTTGGGCTTTCAATCTTGAGTTCTCCCTTTTCAACTCAACAAGTTCCTTTTTCATATCAACTATGACTTCCTTTTCTAAAACTTTCTCTTTTTGTAGGTCTTTGACAATAGGAGCATCTTCATTCTCTTCACTGCTACTGAACCTATTATATTGAGTTGTATTGTGATCAAGGATACCACAATCAAAATATTCTTCTTCTTCACTGCTACTATACCCATATTTTGAACAATGATCTGCAAGGTGACCAAAGTTACCACAAATAAAATATTTGAGTATTCTTAGTTCCTTCTTATTCCCTTTTACAAAGTTAGCTTCATTTTCACTGCTTGATTCATCACTTGAATCTATTTCCACTTCTCCTCTTAGAGCAACAATCTCTTTGAGAGCAAAATCAAATTCCTTTTCTTCTTTACTGCTACTGTACCCATTTTGTGGACAATAAAGTGCCATGTGACCAAGTTTACCACACTCAACACATCTCATAGATTTTTCTTCTTCCCTTCTCTTAGTCTCAAGATCAAATTATTCTTCCTTTTTAGGTCTCATGGTTCTTATTTTGCCTTTCCTTTCCATGTGTGTTCTTGTAGATCTTCCTTCAAGTTGTTAGGCTTCCCTAAAGGAACCCGCTCTAATACCAATTGAAGAACACACACTTATACTAAGAGGGGGGTGAACAATATAAGATCAACTTTTACTTTTCTTTCCCAAATAATATTATTCAATATTATCAATGGCAATATCAATAGCAGTAATCAAAGTAATGCATAAATCATCACACACAAGAGAGATACAAATTTAAAGTGGTTCACCCAATGTAGGCTACTCCACGGAGAAAATATTTCTTCTAAAATTTCTCAATAAATCTCTTGGGAATCAATTCCCTATTACAATGTTTTATGGACCTCTATCCAAAGGAGACACCAATCCCCTATGCTCTGATTTGTGGATCTATCTCCACATGAGAACTCTATCCCCTTGATCTGGTTCATGGATCTCTCTCCATAGGATAACTCTATCCCCTAGCTCTAGTTTGTGGAAGTTGATCTAGGAGAACTCTATCTCTTCAACTGGTTTGTGGATCTCTATTCGCAAAATAACTCTATCTACCCAGTTGGTTCACTGATCTCTTTCCATAGGAGAACTCTTCCCCCTTCGCTTTGGTTTGTGGATCTCTCTCCATAAGAGAACTCTATCCCCTCTACTATGGATCATGAACTTCTAGAAGACTTCTACCCCACTACTCTAGCTTATGGATCTCTCTCCACAGGAGACCTCTGCCCCCGCTGCTCTGGTTGATGGAACTCTATACACTGGAGACCTCTGTCCTCTTTGCTCTGTCACCTCCAAAGATTCCTCTCAACTCTGTCTCAAATCTGCACTAAACTCTATCCCAAGTATAGCATAAATCTACTCTAACTCTACTCACAAATTTGCACCAAACTCTGTCCCAAGTCTAGCACAAATCTGCACTAACTCTGCTCACAAAACTATACCAAAATCTATCCCAAGTTTAGCACAAATCTTCTCTAACTCTACTCATAAATTTGCTCTTAATTCTATCTCAAATATGCCACAAGCCTCAACATAAGGCTTGAACAAATCAACAATCAAACCTGCTCTCAATTTTGTTTCAAGTCTTCATAAGACTTGCTCAACCTTCAAGCCTTCTCAAAAGACTTGCTCAAATCTACCTTTAAGTATTCTCAAAAGACTTGCTCAAATTTACCTTCAAGCCTTATCAAAAGACTTGCTCAAATCTACCTTCAAGCCTTCTCAAAAGACTTGCTCAAATATGCCTTCAAGCCTTCTCAAAAGACTTGTTCAAATCTGCCTTCAAGTCTTCTCAAAAGAATTGTTCAAATTTACTTTCAATGCTGCTCACAAAACCTACTCAAATAATTCCAAATCTTGCATACAAAACACAACTTAAATCTCTTTCAAAAAATTTATTTCACACAGACAAATTCTACTTAGAATTTTTTTAACCTCTGGAACATATAGAGAATGATATGCACTTGCCAATAGCTCAATATGTTCTACTCAATCATTAAGTCTGTTTGTATCGCTCCAAATTTTTCACACCCTTACCTTCAGGCTATAGGATCCGTGCCCGAAAGGGGGATGTGAAAAGGATGGCGCGGTACCTCGGACTGAGAGGCCTTGCGAAGGTCCCGCCTCTCGAGGGAGGTGTATTATGGTGATTTTTCGACGGATGGTGGGTTCACCAGGAAACATTTAATGGCAGTTTCCACGCCTAGGTTGGGAATGTGTTTTATGTGTTCAGTTTTATCCTTAAACATCCAAGTCCTAGGTTTGGCCAAAATGAATCTAAGCTGCTCTATATGAAAATGCAGATTAAATGAATACAAAGAACAAAATTAGGACAAAAAACAAAGAAATTAAGCAATGTTAAAAAGTCAATACCCGATCCGGATGTCCGATGAAGATTCTCGATTTTTGAAGCAGTCAGATCGCCTCTCGATTTGACAGGATCGTCTCGCTATCGGACAAGATCGTTTGAGATCTGACGAATTCGTCAGACGAATTCGTTAGAGACCTGCAAACAGAGAAATAGGTGCAAAACACAGAAAATACAGCAATGCTAACATAGGGAAACAGTGTAAAATGACAACAATAACATTAACATGATGATAATGAACAGAAACATGAATGCATTATACTGATTTAATGACAATTATAACTTAATTATGCATTTGATCTAGATGGGTGAACTCCAAAATGCAGAATAGCATAAAATAATAAATAAACTAGCTAATTGCAGAATAAAACAACAGGAAAAGGATGAAGAAATGCAAACTCTGGGCACTAATTGCCCTCAATGTTGACTGCAATCGAAATCGTCTCGCATTGGTACGAAATCGTCTCCGATTCGACAGGATCGCCTCCGATCTGAACAGGATCGTCTACGACGATGTAAGCTTGCTTCGGCTGAAAAATACTAAGGTACCTGCAACAAAATTTGGATAGAACTAATGCAAATAGCAATTTAGGATGTCTTAATGCGTGTGAAGTCAAGTTACAGGGAATTATCAGCCAGGGGGTGCTAAGGGGAGGGCTTAGGATTAAATAGGCTTAGGAGGGAGGTTAGGAGGTTGGAGATCATCCCTATTTGGGAGATCTCCAACGGGGAAGGGTCTCTAACGGTGCAGACACGCTTCTCGCCCGGATTAGAGACGCCGTTGGAACAGAAGCTAATTGTGAAAAATTAGTTTTGGGACAAGATCGTCCGGACGTCCTAGCCTAGACGAAATCGTCCGATCTGAGGCGATATCGTCTGATCGGCGACGATATCGTCAAACGGTCAAAACAAACTCTAAAAATGGCACGGGAAAGGAGGAAACGGATTAAGCGACGGTTTGGGAGCGGTTTTGGAGGTTAAAATTTGAATTTGAATTATTTACTAGAGTAATTGTAATTATTAAGGTTTTACTGCGCCAATTTTAGGGTGCTACATTTTGCCCCCTCTTTAGCGAATTTTTCGAAGAAAATGCGTTAAAGATGAGTTCTTCTCGATTTACGAGAAAGCAAAAATTATTCCCATTTTTAGGCGACGATTCTTGGTCGAATCGTACGACAACTTACTATGGTGCCCCTCCGTGTTTTTACCCAAATCGAACGTTTGAGGTAAAAACGCAGAAAAGCAAAATTTTAAAATGTTTTTAATTATGTTTTGAATAAAATTAAGAAAAATAGGGTAAAACCCTAATTCATTTTTACTGTTCATTTTTCTGGTTTTTAGAGCTCTGCAAGCAAAAATGGTGGAGACAGCGCACAGATCGACAGAGGTCCGACGCGGGCTACGGGTAAGAGTCTAAACTTAGCTTAGAATGGTTTAAGTTGAATTTACATGCTTTTTAGGTGAATTTTGATCAATTTTTGAGCATCGCGGCCGTTTTTGGGCCGTCGACGTCGTCGGGACGAAATCGTCCCGATTTCGATGAAATCGTCTCAAGTTCGCCGATTTCGTCTAAGGGCGAAATCGGCGAAAGGGGGACGATTTCATCAAATTAGGGACGATTTCGGCTTGCAAAATCGGAGACGATTGTGCTCAAATTTGGGACGATATCGTCCAATAGTGGACGATATCATCATTTGTATAAAATTGAACTTATTTTAACTTGCATTATTAATCACTTGAGTTGTTATTAATGATTTTTTTGTTGTTGTTGTTTATGTTGTAGAGAGGTTTACTAAAGAGCAGAGAATGGAAATATGGTGGGTTGAGAGATGACTTGGCCGCTCTATCATAGGCAGAGCGGGATCAGCTGGCTCAAGCCGGCTTACAACATGTGGCAGAAATGCCACAAGTTTCTACAGACATGGGGCTACTGACAGCCCTGGCAGAGAGGTGGTATCCGGGTTCTTCCTATTTTTGGTTACCGACAGGGGAGATGACTCCCACATTGGAGGATGTATGGAGGATTCTGAGGATCCCCATACAAGGACGGTTGATCACTCCTACGGCCAATCAGGGCCATGCTATGATGCGGTTGTGTGGTGACCCGAGCTTCGCCTTGGAGAAGGGCGGAGTGAACATCGAGGCGCTACGTCAGATGCCTGGGGCATCGAGACTCACACAAGTTTTGGCCGGAGTGGTAGGTGGACTTCTGCTGTGCCACCAGAGTGGGTGCAAGGTACCATGGGTGCTAGCAGATGTGATCTACGACATGCGAGACCATGGTTACAGATTCTCTTGGGGCAGCTTTGTTCTATGTCGATTGTACAGGATCCTGCATGGGGTCGTGTACAAGGGCGGCCGATGTCTAGTTATGACATCGCTTCTACAAGTTTGGTGCTGGGAGCACATTGTAGTGCGGAGGCCGGTAGGGCTTCCTTTGATAGGGATTGATGGGGAGAGGCCCCGAGCTTTCTACTGGTGGCTTTGAGAGAGGGTCACAGCGATGGATTGATCTGCCGATGTCCCGGAGACTACTGGATGACCTT
Source organism: Wollemia nobilis (assembly GCA_028583015.1). Classification (NCBI taxonomy): domain Eukaryota; kingdom Viridiplantae; phylum Streptophyta; class Pinopsida; order Araucariales; family Araucariaceae; genus Wollemia; species Wollemia nobilis. The sequence continues at coordinate 5,094,177 of JAQPPZ010016361.1, forward strand.
GTCCCAGACCAGATCACCTGGAGGCCATGGAGAGAGCATCCAGGGTGGGCCGAGGATGGACAGGAGCTGGCTCGCATCAAGCGAGTCTGTTGGCTATGGATGGAGAGGGGAGAGGTGGAGCTCCACCGCTACGACCGAGTTTTGTGATAGTTCGGTCTATAGCAGGGGATCCCATCTCTCAAGGATTACGAGTTTTCTCGGACTATCCGAGATAACACTACGATGAGCGGGGCTCCAGATATGCAACGCTTCTAGAGTCAAGACACGGATGATGCCCCCATTCAGCCAATGGATGGGGACGACGTAGGGGTAGCCGATGGCTACGATGCCTGGTACGTAGGCATCCGCCCTCCTCGGATGACGAGGGCTCAGGGTCCGATTCATGCAGTTGTGCATCAGATAGGGAGGCGATGCCAGGCGGCTATGGAGGCGGCCCAGGGTCATAGAGGGAGAGAGCAGAGGAGGCCACAGGCATAGGAGAGGCCATGACAGTGGGAGAGGAGGGAGGAGAGACCCCCTTCTCCATAGAGAGAGAGGCCACCATCGCTCGATAAGGGCAAGGGTGTTGACACTGGGGAGAGCAGCGAGACAACGACTCTCCGAGTGGAGACAGTCTGTCTCCAAGCACAGGTGCAGACCCTACAGGAGGAGGCTGCACGACACCGAGCTAAGGTGACACAGCTCAGAGATGAGATTGCATGCCTCAGAGCACGGGGCGGAGGGGCGAGCACTAGGGAGCTGGCATGGGCTATTGCCCAAATCACTTTCTACTAGACATTATACTATCAGATGGTGCCAGAGGAGGAGAGATTACCACTGTCGGCTAACATCGTAGATCCGATCAAGATTGGGTCATCGAGGACTTCATCTCGATCGATGACTAGGACTCGCAGTACCACTCATACTACGATGGGGCCACCTCGTCCACCTCAGGGCGGGGGAGGAGATGAGGCTGAGAGCTCGAGGGGTTCTCGAGGCTAGACTACTACACTGCATTGTACAGATTGATACATAGTATTTATTATTTTTGATAGAGGATTGAGTATGCCGAGGTACAGATTGTGGCATACCAATCTAGTTTTGAGATGATGTATATATTTTTGATATATATATGAGATGAGATATTTTTTGATCATATGACTTGTGTCTTATGTATTTTTATGATGCTTTTATGTTTTGATTGATTGATTTGATGATTCATGTAATTATGTCATTGGAAATATTATGGTTTGAATGTCATGCTGTAAGATTTTAAATGAAATAATCTGATGTAACAAATTGGTTGTTTGTGATGTGATGTGATAAAAGATAAAAAGAGACTTCTAACAATAATTTCAAAGGACATTGTCGCTATTATAGACCATTTCATGGAGTCGCCGCTCACTCGGTCGTCAAGCTAATCCCAATATAGAAATATTGTTAAAAGTAAAAGAGTGCTTAAGAGACTGCCTTAAGACTTTGGTGCAATGGTGCAAATGATGATGATGATGGTTTGTTTTCAGATTTTCATAAAAATAGTATGCATGAAATAATGTTAAAATGATTTTTGCTAGGCATAAATTCCTAAGTGTGATAAAATTTTTGGATAATTCCCTAGGAATTATACCATCATTGCAAAATTGAAGGTTGACATAATGACATGAAATAGTGATAATGTGCATGTTTTGTTTTAAAGCATAATTGTATAACATAATGATTTAAGTCATATGGTTTTCATGATTTTTAAATAAATGGGGAATAAAAATTGTTACAATGGTTTGCGCTAGGCATAGAATATGTAGGTATAGACTTATACCATCATCGCGAAATCCAAAAAGAGATAGTTTTATTGCATGGTTGATTTTTAATAAACAGAAAATATGAAGATGAGGACTTGCGCTAGGCATAAAATTCCAATTTTGGTTTTGGAACTATACCATCGTCACGAAAGTCAATATATATATATATATATATATATATATATATATTTTTTTTTTTTTTTTGGTGTTTTGATTGTATGGTTTTGAAAGAAATTTTGATTTTTCTATTATGTATGTAGTTGTCTTTATACTAAACAACTGTACTTTAAAGAAGAAAATGAATTTATTCCAAACAATTTGCAAAAAATATTTCAAAGTATCTTAAAGACAAAAGTTAGATTTATAAGGAATCCCATGTGCATATGTGAATTCATTTCCAATCTTGATTTATCATAATGATACACAAAATCTCTCAAATACAAAAGTGTGTGCAATTGCTATGTTCATTTACCAGTTTTGAGCAAGATAATATGATACAAGTGATTTGAATGAACCAAATAAGTGTTCATTAACCATGATGTAGATGCATATAACCATACTAGACTACTATGTAAGTCGGATTATCAAGAGCTAGCTAATCCATAAGCAGACATAGGTCTGTACAAAAGAAGGTCGCTAATGTGATAGACATATCGCCACGCTAGGAGTTACCCAAGGCCAAGCGAGTTGGGCACAAACCACCTGTTATGGGGCTTACCTCACAGTTTTCGAATAATTGAGAATTCCAAGGATTCAAGCTCATCAACCCTTCTTTTCTTTTCAAAGGGTAGGGAAAGGGATTTTATTGCTTTTGCTTTTGCTTTTGCTTTCTTTTGCTTTTCTTTTGTATTTTTGCTTGATTTTTGAGATAATGCTTGAAACATTGTTGTAATGATATAAAATAACTTTTTTTTTTTCTCTTTTTCTTGAACTTTGCTTTTTCTTTTTGTTCTATGCTAGGGATACTTGCTCGGATTAGCTGTAGAGCAAGGGATTTTTATTCTGGGTAGGGGTGAGCTTGTCCTTTTGCCAATTCTCAAAGATTCTAGACCATGTGCATGATAGGATAGCAGGGGAAACTTTTCGCTCAAGAAACCACTTCTACTATGTAGCAAAGCATGGAAATTACAAATATAATCATTTTATTGTGAAAAGATGTGCTTGGTTTAAGTAAATAACAAGATCAATTCTCTATGCTCAAACTTTATTTAATTGAATTTTGTGGACTTTGATATAAGAGAGATTAGTAATCATGCCGTATAAAATCAAGATATTTATTTTTGTGAGTGTGAAAGTGAGGGATTCCAAATAAATGCTAATTTATCCAAAATAATTTGAAACATATAACTGCAACATTTGTAAGAAGATATATATAAATACTTTTTGAGAAGTTTTGAGAATGTTGACTCTCTCTTTCTTCTTTATGTTGTTTTGGTTTCGAAAGAGTCAAGAATATTGTTGTTTTTATTTTTATTATTATTTTTTTGTTTTTGAAAGAATTAACAAGTGCCATAAATAAATACAACAAATAGTTTTGAAGATTTTGATGATTATGAATGTTTTTGGTGTTTTTGAATTTATAAATTGAAAGAAATACAAGATAGTGATTTTGAAATATTTTAAACAAATATATACAAGGATGAAATGACCAAATTTATACATAGTAACGTTTAAGATGCAAAATGTTCATGGGTTCTTTAAGTTCTTTACCATCTAAGGTAGATAATTTGTATGCTCCTGATTCAAATTTAGCAATGATAATGTATGGTCCAAGCCGCTTGGGCTCAAATTTACCTTTAAGGTCCTTAGTTGCATTAGTATTTTTTTTATTTTCTTTTAAAACAAGGTCGCCGATCTCAAAGGATCGATGACGAACTTTTTTAGCATATGATCTTTTAAGCTTGTTTTGGTAGGCACGGAGATGCTCCAAAGCATTGATGCATTTTTCATCTAGGAGTTCCAACTGATCGAGTCCGCTAGCTCGATATTCATCTCCTACTTCGGTATCTTGAAGTAGTAGAGCCAAAGAAGGAACTTCTAATTCAAAGGGAAAACTGGCTTCAACGACCATAAACCAAAACAAAAGGTGAAGTTCCAAGGGGGGTTCGAACACTAGTTCGATAGGCCCACAAGGTCGGATATAATCGAATGTGCCAATCACGGCCGTTTTATTGACCAATATTTTGAGAATTTTGATTAAGGTTTTGTTAGATGCTTCTGCTTGACCATTACCCTGAGGATAATAGGGAGTGGACCAACGATGTTGAATCTTATATTTTTGGCATAATTTTTTAACATCTTTATTTTTGAAACAAGTTCCATTATCAGAGATGAGATTTGCAGGAATTTTGAACCTACAAATGATTTGATTAAAAATAAATTTAGAGACTTGTGTGCCAGTGCAGGAAGCTAAAGGCATAGCTTCAACCCACTTCGTGAAATACTCAATGGCGGTTATGATGAATTTGTGTCCATCAGATGACACAGGATTGATTTTGCCAATAATATCTAAACCCCATTTTGAAAAGGGCCAAGGAGATGAAATAGCCTGCAGCTCTTGTGCAGGCGCATGGACAAGGTCAGCATGTTTCTGGCACTTGTCGCAATGGCGCACATAATCATGTGCATCATTCTCCATGGTAGGCCAAAAGTATCCTATCCTAAGGAGCTTTTTAGCAATGACACTACCACCGAAGTGTCCTCCACAAGATCCATCGTGGGCTTCACTCAAGGCTGATTTGGATTCTTCTAAATTCAAACATCTTAATAGGATACCTTCAAAAGATCTCCTATATAAAGTATTGCCAATTATTACAAATCGACTTGCTCGTCTACGTAATAACCGACGCCGGTTTCTATTAGAATTGGCAGGGAAAGTCCCATTTTGGAGAAAATCAAATATATCCGTATACCAAGGTTCAGGAGTAGTTTCATTGATTAGAAACACATCCAAAGGTTCTAAGCATGACTTATTTGAAGTGGGTTCCTGGAGTCGACGAATAATGATAGTGGCATATTCGTCATCTAACTCCAAGGGCAGGAGAGATGCAACTACGGCCATAGCATCAACGCACGGTTGCAAGTTCGAGGAATAGCTTCCAAGGTAACTTGATCAAATAGAGACATTAATTGTAAAACATAGGCTTTATATGGGCACAGTTTATCATCTCTGGTCTGATAAACTTCATTAATTTGGTTTATAACAAGTTGAGAATCACCAAAAACTAACAGATGTTTAATTTTTAGTGCTAAGGCAGCTCGTAATCCAAGGATTAGAGCTTCATATTCAGCAATATTGTTGGTGCAAGCAAATGTTAATTTGAAGGACAGAGGAATAAGATGTTTTTGTGAGGATATTAAAATAATACCCGCACCAGCCCCACTCATGCATCGGGCTCCATCAAAGTATAAGGACCATTGTTCAATATGGTCTACCTCTAATTGAAGGCATTCATCAAGAAACTCAATGATGAGGGGATGGGTAGACTCTAAGGGTGCAGCAACTAATTGATCTGCTATGATTTGACCCTTAACAGACTTTTGTCCTATGAATGTGAGATCAAACTCGCTTAGAGCAAGAACCCACTTGGCTGTGCGACCCGATAAATAAGGTCGACTCATGAGATACCTTAAGGGATCATATTTAGCAATGACATAAGTTTTCTAACTAAGCATATAATGGCATAATTTTTGCGTAGCAAACACGACTGCTAGACATAGTTTTTCTAATGTTGTGTAGCGGGTTTCATAACTGATGAAGGTTCGGCTAATATAATAATTAGCACGTTCTCTCTTTTCATCATCAAGCCCAGCTAACATAGCTCCTAAGGCAGAATCAAGCTGAAATATACAGGAGAAATGGGCGATCAGGTCTAGGCGGTGAAAGCATAGGTGGATTAAGGAGGTATTGTTTGAGAAGTTCAAAAGCTTCTCTACATTCGTCGTCCCAATTAAAAGGGACATCCTTCTTAAGAAGTTTAAGAAAGGGACCGGTTTTGTCCGCCAGCTTATCGATGAAGCGACGGATGGCTTGAAGCTTACCTTGTAAACTTCGTAACTCAGATATATTAGTAGGTGCGGGCATATCAGTGATAGCCGCAATCTTGAGAGGGTCGATTTTGATACCACGTAAAGAAACTAAAACCCCTAATAGTTTACCGGACTTAACTCCGAATATGCATTTTGCTGGATTTAATCGAATAAGATATTCTCGTAATCGATTAAAAACTTTTCTCAAATCATCTAAATGATTATCTTCATTAATAGAGTGAGCTATAATATCATCTACATAATCATGTAGGATATCATGCATCATATCATGAAAAATATAAGTCATAGCTCGTTGATAGGTTGCACCTGCGTTCTTTAAGCCAAATGGCATCACTTTCCAACAAAAAGTACCCCAGGGGGTAATAAAGGTTATTTTAGCCTGATCTTCAGGAGCTATCCTGATCCGATTATAACCGGAGAATCCATCCATTAAGGACATCATCCCACTCCCGACAAGTAAAGTCAATGATTTGATCCATGTTTGGAAGAGGAAAATCATCTTTAGGGCATGCAACGTTAATATCTCTAAAATCATGCAAACCCTAACTTTGGTGGCTTCTTTCTTGGTGACTGGAACTACATTTGAGATCCATTCAACGTAATCAATAGCTTGTATAAAAACAACATTCAAGAGTTTTTCTAACTCCCCTTTGACTAGCAGAGCCACTTTGGGATGCATTTTTCTAAGTTTTTGTTTAACAGGTTTAGCATCCGGATGGACCACTAGATGATGCATGACTACGTAAGGGTCTAGACTTGGCATATCTTCGTATGTCCAAGCGAAGACATCTTCATATTCTTTAAGGAATGCAATGTATTGTTCTTGTTTTTCTTGACTTAATTCTGATCCAATATTGACCATGTGAGGATTATCCTCGGCTCCAATATTAATTTTAATGACGTTTTCTACCTCCATGTGTAGATCTCTTTCAAAATTAGGTGGGGCGGGTGAAACGCCCAATTCTTGTAATTCTTGTAAGGTTAATTTGGATAATTCATCTTGAGGATTAGTGGCCTCAAGTTGGGCTATAGTTGGTATAGAACCATCAAAATAAAATCCATTGTGTAACATCTCTTCAACGGAGACATCGTGGAAGATATCTCCTTCCAACTCCTCATCGGAGTCGACAATCATTTCAGGGTAAGCTATGGATAGCATGTTACATGTAAATGGCTGATTTTTTAGAGGCAAATCATCACGCCTATCCAAATAATCTTGATAACATATGAGTTGATCATCATCTTCAAAAGGAAAGGGTTGACCCTTACTAGGAAATAGGCCCACACCACAAGGGCAGGCCATGGTTCTACCTCGAAAGGTTCTTTCATGCCATTTTGGAAAGGTCCCAAGCCTTTCCCTTTATATCCCATTTTAAGCATTATGGGTTTAGCTTTAATATATTCATTGGTAAAATAACATCGAGCATATCCCTCATGATGAGTTTTGATATTCCGAGGGATTCTTCCCCATTCATATCCTTTATAAATGAAGGCACAACTCCCGACTTGGTAAGTACTTCCCATAGGTTGTGGGAGGCCCAAAGTACGAGGAGATGGCGGCAAGTTATTTAAAAGAATTGAATCTTGCATGAAAGCATTTGTTTTTTTTGATATTAAGATTGTGGATAAATCTGTAAAAGTTCATCATAAAGAGCATAAGATGTAGAAGGATCATTCCCTATATCTTTAGATGTGGAAGGTATGATAGATGTTGATAATGTGGAAGTGTTAATAGATGGGTCTATAGGTTTTGAAATTATAGGGATAGAACATGAAGGATTGGTTGTAGATTGAAGATCTTTTTGAGGTTCTAGAGTGGTTTGTTTAGAAGATTGTTGATCTATATATGAGGATGAAATTAATGGAGGGGAAATAGGTGAAGTTATGGGTGTGTGTTTCACAGTTTTAGATGAAAAATAAGAATTAGGATGTGTGGATGACAGAGCAGGGCAAAATTGCACTCCAACGGGTTCTGCCAAAGCACACATATCAAAGGGTCTAGGGTCACCATGGATAGTGACCAACTGATTTTTAAATTCGAATTTAACACATTGGTGTAAAGTTGATGGGACAGCCCGCATTGCATTGATCCAAGGATGACCCAAGAGTATATTGTACGATGCGGGGCAATGTACAATAAACATGGTGGTATCTAGAGTTCGAGGACCAACTTGCAATGGGATGGTAATAACTCCACACGTTTCTTGTGTTTCGTCATTGAAAGCTTTGATAATCATGTCAGTTTTCTTCATTTCATCACTTCTAAAGCCAAATCATTGGTAGAAGTCAAAAGTGCAAATGTTTAGAGATGAACCATTATCAATCAAGACTCGTTTAACAGCTACATCTCCAATTAGAGCAGTAATATATAAGGGATTATCCTTATGTAAACTGTGTTGTGGGATATCTTTATCCCGAAAGTCAATACAATCAACTTCTCGAGTGATGATAGTATTGGCCATGGCTTCAAGTTGAATATTTTGAGGTACCATCATTTGGCTTAATGTAAGCATCAACTCATCCCTATGGGTAGGAGAAGATCTTAATAAATCCAAAAGGGAAATTCTGCTATAGTATTGGATAATTGCTCATTAATATTGTAAGGGGGTTTAGGTTGAACATTGGAAGCATGATTCCCTTTATTGGGATTTTTCAAAACGAATGGAGCTGATCCATCATTCTGGTTTGGTTCTTGTTGAGAATTTTGAGCTCGTTGTCGGGTGACGACTCCAATGGTACCTACAATGTTATATTGAAGACGCTTAACTGGTCTCGATTGAGCGTTTATGGCTTGTTCATTTGGGAGGAATTGATTAGAAGAAGGTCGAGTAGTAACTCTTCTAGGAAATGGTTCTTCTGGAACCATAGCATCTGTGATGGGTTGAATAGGATCTGATTCATTTTTAGAACTATTCGATTGGTTTGAAGTGATGTCTATTTCACTTTCAGTATCTGATTCTATATCACTAGAATCTAGAGTTGGAATATTATGTAGGGGCCTGGTCGTAACCATGGATAAGGTTGTGTCAAATATTTGAGGATCATGATTAAGTAAATGTCCACTAATGGTCCCTACATATCGGGTAGGAGGAGGAACATTATGATGTTCGATTTGATTGGCCACCTCTTTACCATGTCTTGGTAAAGGGTGTTGAAATATGTCTAATGATTGATTAGCATTTTGATTTTGATTTTGGGGAATGTTCTTTTGAGGATTATTAGGAGCATTTTGTTTAGGTTGGAAGGCTTGCACCTCCATTTCATTATTATCAATCAGATCCTGTATTTTATGTTTCAACCTTTTACAAGCGTTGGTAGAGTGTCCAGGTCCTCTATGGAAATCACAGTGTAAGTCAGCTCTGTATCCGGGTATAGTTGGATCAGGTTCCCGGATAGCTGGTAATTGGATCAAACCTCTTTCGAGTAATTGAGGTAAAATAGTTGATAATGGTTGATTCAATCTAGTAAATTCTCGAGGAGGCTTATCAGGAGGTTTCAATATAAATTTTTTTGTTGTTTTCGTTGCATTGATATTAGCAACATTTCTGCTGTCAGTGACTCCGTCACCAACAACTTGTTTGTTTTTATATTGATTTCTGGATGTTTTCTCATCATCCTTCTTCCTAAGTTGGCCTCTCCTAATGAGGGCATCTTCTACTCTTCGAGCTAAATCTATAGCCTGATCGAAGGTAGTTAAAGTAGCAATTGATAGCTCATAAGATATTTGTTCTTGTAAATTATTGATAAAAATGTCCAACATTTCCCTATAAGGTAGCACAAAGTGCAGTTTTCCTGTCAACCGCCTCCATCTAGCTAAGAAATCGGCAAAACATTCATCCTTGTCTTGTTTTAAGTTGTATAAATCTTTAATGGTTACATGCCTCTCGATGTAGGCACTAAATTGATGGACAAAAGATTCAGCTGTTTCTTCAAAGTTTCTCAAAGAATGAGTGGGCAATTGATAGTACCACTCTAATGCCATTCCACCTAAACTTTTTGGGAACATTTTTAGTAATAGCAAGTCATCATGTGATATATCATGACATGCTATCCTAAACATGCGAAGATGCTCTATGGGATCTTCGGTTCCTTTATATATAGGCAAGATGGGCATGGGAAAATGCTTAGGGTAAGGTTGTGCTACAACTATGGGATCCAAAGGTTGACTACATATCTCTCGATAATTGTACGAGGGACGATAAGGATCTATCTGGTCCATACGCGAAGCTAACTGTTTCACCATGGCTTCCAGATTACTAGTTTGCCCACCATATTGGTTCGGTAGGGCATTGATATGGGATTTGTGAGCATATGATGGAGGGACATGAAGATTAGATGCTATGTTGCTATTGTGTAAATTGTTGGTAGGAAAGGTGTTATGAAGGAATTTTGAAGTTGTATTATGTTGTATTCCAGATTGTTGAAAATTGGTGTTTGGCTTCATTTTAGGTTTTTGTTTACTTGAAGCATATTGATCAATAGTTTGGCGAAGTAAAGCAGTGAAGGAAGTTTTCTTTTGTGTGGGAATGATTTTAGGCTCAATAACAAGTTCCTTAGGAGGTTGGGTAACCTGTTGTTTTGGCATGTTTTGAATCATAGTGACCATATCTCTATTGGATGGTCCAGCCTTATCACTTTCTTGATCAATGAAAGACAAGGGATTAGTGCGCACATCAAACATATGTTCCATGGCTGCTTGAGTGTCACTAATTTGCCCTTTATCAATACGAACCGCCATATTAAGAACACCAATGTTATTATGGAAAAATTTCTAGAAATGATCTACGTTGTCAAAAGCAATAGTTCCATCTGGAGCTACTCTAGGGGATGAGGATCCATCCTCTTTAACATTTTCTTCTTGTTCATTGTCTTCACCTAGGTCATCTTCTGGTTGATCTAGAGTTTCTCCTTCCGGAATTGGATCTTCAGGAAGGACATTTGGGTCTCTAGTTTTATCTTCTAACCAATCTTCTTCTTCTCCTTCAGTTTGTTTACCATTCCTAAGTTTAGGCATTGTGCTTAATTTAGATTTCAGCAAATATATATATATATTTATATATATATATATATATATATATATATGCAACAAGCTTAAGAGGTATATATTAATTATATACCTACTACAATATTTAAAATGAAAGGTTTTGGTTTTTGTTATGTTTTTTTAGTTTTTCTTTGTTTTTGTAATAATATTGTAAAGATAACAAACAACACAATAAATGCAAGAAATAATACTGAAAGTAATGATCTAGTTTTCTATAAACAATTTATAAATATCATTAATGGGCTCGAGTTCTTCAGGAGTCATGAAGTGTTCTTCTTCAAATTGAAAATTTTCCTTCAAAAATTTAATGAAAAGAGCTATAGTGATATTATCTGTCTCAGATTCTAGTTGATAGAAGTAAAGCTCGTGGCAATACTCTCGATATAACATAGCTCGAGGAACTCTATTCCATATTTCCCTATCCGTAAGAACAACCTCTTGGTCTTCTACATGACCTAGGAACCGGTGTATAATGGCTGCGTTCTCGAGGTATTCCTCGAAGGTGAACAATTCTGAAGACACAAGAGCTCTCCTATAAGCTAACCATCTATGGCAGGCTCTCTAAAGTTCATGATAAAAGACGAGTTGATGAGGATCCAGGATTCTATCTAGGACAAGCCTCTTGATTTGTTTAAGTTTTGTTGACCTAGATGAAATGACACTAAGTCTTCTATCAAGTTCGTCCCACAAAAGTTGATTTCTATCTCTGTTTAGGCACACTAAGCACATAATTGATTTCTATGGCTGCCAATTGGTTTTCAACATTTATAGTAACTGCTAATATTTTCTTAGGAGCTACCATCTAAACATGATATGCAACTTATTAATTTTAAATGATTTGAAATGCATCTATGTTTTGGTTGTTTTATTTTTTTTTTTTTTGTTTTCAAAAGGTTTAAAATGCATTCACGTCGGGTTCACCAAAATGTATCGCTCCAAATTTTTCACACCCTTACCTTCAAGCTATAGGATCCATGCCCGAAAGGGGGATGTGAAAAGGATGGCATGGTACCTGGACCGAGAGGCCTTGCGAAGGTCCCGCCTCTCGAGGGAGGTGTATTATGGTGATTTTTCGATGGATGGTGGGTTCACCAGAAACATTTAATGGCGCTTTCCACGCCTAGGTTGGGAATGTGTTTTATGTGTTCAGTTTTATCCTTAAACATTCAAGTCCTAGGTTTGGCCAAAATGAATCTAAGCTATTCTATATGAAGATGCAGATTAAATGAATACAAAAGAACAAATTAGGACAAAAAATAGAGAAATTAAGCAAGATTAAAAAGTCATACCTGATCCGGATGTCTGATGAAGATTCTGATTCTTGAAGCAGTCAGATCGCCTCTGATTTGATAGAATCGTCTCGCTATCGACAAGATCTAGATCCGACGATTTGACGAATTCGTCAGAGACCTGCAAATAGAGAAATAGGTGCAAAACACAAAAAATACAACAATGCTAACATAGGGAAACAATGTAAAATGACAATAACAATATCAAACTGAAAATTATAAATAGAAACATGAATGCATTATACCGATTTAATGACAATTATAACTTAATTATGCATTTGATCTAGATGGGTGAACTCCAAAATGCAGGATAGCATAAAATAATAAATAAACTAGCTAATTGCAGAATAAAACAGCAGATTGAAAAGATGGAGAAATGCAAACTCTGGGCACTGATTGCCTCAATGTTGATTGCAGTCGAAATCGTCTCGCATTGGTACGAAATCGTCTCTGATTCGACAGGATCGCCTCCGATCTGAACAGGATCGTCTGCGACGATGTAAGCTTGCTCCGGCTGAAAAATACTAAGGTACCTGCAACAAAATTTGGATAGAACTAATGCAAATAGCAATTTAGGATGTCTTAATGCGTGTGAAGTCAATTTACAGGAATTATCAGCCAGGGGGGTGCTAAGGGGAGGGCTTAGGATTAAATAGGCTTAGGAGGGAGGTTAGGAGGTTGGAGATCATCCCTATTTGGGAGATCTCCAACGGGGAGGGTCTCTAACGGTGCAGACACGCTTCTGCCCGGATTAGAGACGTCGTTGGAACAGAAGCTAATTGTGAAAAATCAGTTTTGGGACAAGATCGTCTGGACGTCCTAGCCCAGACGAAATCGTCCGATCTGAGGCGATATCGTCTGATCGACGACGATATCGTCAAACGGTCAAAACAAACTCTAAAAATGGCACGGGAAAGGAGGAAACGGATTAAGCGATGGTTTGGGAGCGGTTTTGGAGGTTAAAATTTGAATTTGAATTATTTACTAGAGTAATTGTAATTATTAAGGTTTTACTGCGCCAATTTTAGGGTGCTACACTATCACTTTCACATGTCTCACATTTATTACTCTTTAATGGCAGGTCTAGTCTAGCACATGACACCTGACCCCTTGATGCACACACTCGCTTCACAAATCTGATTTCTAATGCTTGCACATTCACTTTCAATATCACTCAAAACCAATGCTCAAAATCTCCACAATTTGCTCACAAACACTAACACAAGTGTTTCCAATTTATTTCAACAAAGATGCACAATGTAGGTCTCAAACCCTAACTCAAATATTTTCAACAATGCTTACCAAACAATCCTTTTATATCCATATTATATTCTAAAAACATTCACTTCAACAAAACACTTTAAACAAGGGATGATGTGCTCATACCTCTTAATTTTCTCTTATGGAGATATGTCTTCAAAACTTGTCTCACAAATAACTAATTTTTCTAATGCCACTTCAAGGGTTAGATTGCAATATACTTTCTCAAAACATCCACATGAATTTTCACCTTCTAAAATGCTCTATGAAATCTGAATTTGATATTCAATCACTCTTCTTTTGTTTTCAAAGATGATGCATTAAAACTCAACAAATCCTCTCAAAATTCCTTTTCATAATGCAAGAAATACAATAAAACTATCAAGCCACTTTTACACCTTATTACTTATAATATTGCAAAATAATGTTCAATCCAACAAAGCCACAAATTACACATATAAATTTTTCATTTACACCTTATGCCTCCTTGATACAAATGAATTAAAGCACTTCAAATTTCCAAAAAGACCATTAAAGCATCACTTTATCTCATACCTTATAACATTAACAAGAAATCCACTTCATGATACTCACTAAAAGAGGGGGGAGTGCGGGATGGTTCCAGTGCCAGGTTCTTTGGGACTATCCAGTCCCACTTTTCCATTTCCTTGCCCCCCTCCCTGGGTTGTTCTTCGACCTAGTTTTCGAGATCCCTAGGTTTCTCAGGTTTCCCGTTTTTGACTGGTTTGTTGTTCTGCAAGGAGGGTGTTGTGGTTTCTGGCCCTGAGTACCCTGGTTTGGCGGGTTTCCAGCTAGCTTGGGGGTGGCTGCTGGAAGAGGGTTGGCTCTGGTTTCCTGTTCGTTGCTCGGGATCCTCATCTACACTCTTGTTGGCTTTGAGGGGGCTTGTTCCCATAGATGATGTTCTTTCCCAATCGTTCCAGGAACTCTTTGCCTTCAGGATCTCCTTGTAGATCTGATGGTTACTTTTTTTTTGGATGGATCCTCGATTTCCTCTTGTACTCTGCCCTTTTGGTCCTAGGGTGACCCCAAGCATGCAGTTGCGGCTTTCCCTGGATTCATCCTCCAATAGGCAAGGGTGGGGCTAGAATATTTCTTGTTGGTTGTTTTAGTGGGTTGTTTCTTTGCAGGTTTATTGATCTTGGGATGGGGGCTCATGATCATCTAATGCAAAGGCAGTGTCGCAATCTTCAACCTGATCACGAAATCCTCTCCAGTCATGGGTGCTCATGGGACAATTTTCTTGTCTCTCCTCTGCAGTTTGCATCCCAGATCTGGTTACAAGGGATATCCGGTGGTCTTGGGGATATCCTATTCCTATTGTTCCATTTCCAGACCCTACCCCAGCCTATTTACCTCATACTCCTGTTGGTGGGATACTAGTGCTACGATTTTTCAAACCATTTTTCTGCTAGGTTTCCCGTTGGGCGAGATCCTCCAAACCTGCTGGTTTTCCCGCTGGGCAGTTTCTCAAATAGGGTTTCTTGCTGGTTGACCTATTGGGCAGGTTTTGTTCATTTGCTGGTTTTCCCGTTAGATGAGATCCTTTTTCTATTTTTTCTACTGGGCGGGATTGTCCAAATCTAGTTTTCTAACAATTTTTTGCAAGGCGGGGTTTAGTTTTTGCTACTGGTTTTCCCGTTGGGTGGGATTTTTTGAATTTGCTAGTTTTCCCGCTGGGTGGGATTTCCATTTTGGTGGTTTTTGACTGCTTCCCACTGGGTGGGATTTTTCAAATTTACTATTTTTCCCGCTGGACGAGATTGTTCAGATCTAGTTTATGCTGGTTGTCCCACGAAATGATTTCTTGTTTTATGTTGGGTTTCTCGTTGGGCGAGATTTTCCAAATCTGCTGGTTTTTCCCGTTGGGCAGGATTTCCATTTTGGTGGTTTTTGACTACTTCCCGTTGGGCGGGATTTTCAACTTCATCTTCCTGCTGGTTTTCCCACTGGGTGGGATTTGTCAAATTGGTTGTTTTTTGACCCTTGGTTTGGTCAGTTGACCTATTGTAAAAAGGTTTTGGGATCCTTTCAAAACTCGCTTATAATATAATTTTAACTTACCAAAAAAAAAGAACTCCTCTTTATCCTTTTATTCAAAAATTAAACCATCACTTTTCAACCCTTTTAATTAAAAATTAAAAGCAAAAATTATTTCTCCTTATGTCTCCCTAAACAAGTGTGTGGCACATACCTTTGACTTGGGCAAGAAATAATTTTCCAAAAATTATTCCCTTGCTACTGCCTACCGTCGCGATTCAAACCTGTGTTGCCTGATGACCAATGCCTTAGCCACCGGCTAGGCCACTGCGTGGGCTAAACACCCACACAACACCAATAGGTGCTCGTTGTCCTTTATACCCAAACTCTACTGCAAATCAAGAGGTTTTCCAAATAAAACTTTATCACCTTGCTACCACCGTGTCTTGAACTCGAGACCTCTCTTCTACCACATCCTAGCGTCGCGAGTTCTGCCGTCTGGGCTACTTGCCCGGATGGAACTAAAGCTTGGTCCCCTTCTCCTTATTATGCGCTCTGCCTCAATATGCGAAAATGTCTTGTTGTCTCCTCCGTCGCGAATCGAACGAACTTAGGTGCATCCTATTTCACATGAATTTCTCCACCTTGGCTTAACATTATATATAATAAATTTGACATGGTCCTTGACGTCGACGCAATTGATTTTCAAACAAAATTTTAGCGCTTGATTTGATTTTTAATTATTATAATTATTTAAATCCTCAAGGATTTAAATATTATAATTTTTCTTTTGGACCTTTTCTTAGATAAAAACTTTGCCACCATAATTTTTTCTTTTTCTTTTGCAAATGCCACCATGGTAAAACAATTTAAACTTTATTTTCCTTGACATAAATGACAACCAATGTCATTAACTTATGCTATTAATTCTTTGACATCAATGACAACAATATACTCAAAATTTCCAACAAATATCCTTTTAAGTTTCTTTTTCTCTTTGTTCCTACTTTGATGGCCTTCCTCTCCTTCCATTCTCGCCAACACTCTCATCTTCATCAATATTTTCTAATTTTTCTATTTTTTCATATTGTTCACAATGAGACTTATCTTCTAAGGATTTATATTGTCGTAAAGAGTCAAAAGTGCAAGGAATAGCCTCGTTAGCATTTTCTTCTTTATGTCTCCCATAAAAATCTAAACTGCAGAGATGATCCTCCATAGTTATTACTTTTTTCTGTTGGCCTAGAAACTCAAAATTTCCTTGGATATCCTTCATAAGATTTTCTTAACTATACTGCTCTTGAAATCCTAAAGTGCAAGGAATATTTGTACTACTTTTATTTTTATTGTAAGGAGAAGATTTTATGCTACTTGAGGATAATAAAGGTGATTTACTTGGATTAAGCTTGACCTCCTTCACCTCATTTGCTTTAAAATTTGCCTCTCCATCTTCCTTTGCTTTAAAATTTGTCTTCCCCTCTTCCTTCACACATTTAGCTCCTCTATTTTGATCTTGCACATTGTACTTCCTCATCCTCCAAATCATTTTTTCTTCTAATTGCTGATTCGAGTGAATTGTAATGGCCTTTGCCATATGATGATGTAGAGGTATTTTTCTAGCCACTTTCTTAGGAGTGGAAAATTCTTTATTTGACCTAGGTTCTCTTGTGATATGATCTTCTTGTTTCAAATTGAAGCTACCCTCATGCCCAAATATTTCTCTCTTCATCATTTTCACTTTGCAGTCTCTTGCCATGTGCCTAGTTTCATGACATTTGCGACATCGAAATGCAATGTTTTCATAATCCACTTGTTGATCCCATTCTCTTGATTTAGATTTAATCCTAATTGATTGCAGTAAAGGTTTATAAATATCCATGACAACACATATTCGAGTGTATACAACATGCCTTCTCTCCTTAGTAGTTGGTCCCTCCTCAATGAACTCACCTAGAGTATTTTACCAATATTCTTTAAGACCTCCTTATTGATGTGTTGATAAGAAAGTCCAAAAAGCCTAATCCATACCAGAAACATTTTAATAGTTTCTGTGTCCAAGAAGAATTCTCACTCCAAGGTCTTAAATATAATGCATCTTTATCCGTAAACCACGAGCCTCTATCCATTATTTTATCCCTTATTTTTGAACTAGAGAAAATAATAAGGAAAAATCCTTTTGGAATAAAATTCATGGAGTAATTTGAATTCAATCCTCACTTCCACATGATCCAATTTTGAATCTCATAAAAACTTGGCCAGTATCCATGAAACCTACATATTAACCGTAAGGTTTTAAAAACCATTATATCATGCTCAATCATTTGATAATTACTTTGGTGTAGAATCTACTACTTGGACTGAGTTTACCATAAATTCACTCTTCCTCTTATTTCTAGGTAGGGTATCCATACTTTCAACTTGGTCATCCATATTTTCAGTAAGGACTTTCACATATGACTTTCTTTCCATGTTACCTGGATTTTCTTCAATTGAAAATTTTTAATTCTCCTAAGATATTTTCTTCAAATGAATCTTTTAACTTTTTAAGATCTAGAACAAGAAGTAGCACTTGTTCCTTGATCACACTTTGCTTTCTACTTCCTACTTCCATGCTCACACTTACTTCTCACTCTTGGTTTGTACTCACACTTGCTTTTGGTTGCACTCATTCCTAGCTCGTGCTTGCACTCGCTTCCGGTTGCACTCACTCTCGGCTCGTGCTCGCACTCGTTTTGGGTTACACTCACTCTCGAATCATGCTCGCACTCACTTTCGACTACACTCACTTCGACTCTCGTGCTCACACTCGCACTCGCTTCCAGCTGCACTCACTCCCAAATCTCACGCTCACACTCACACTCGCTTCTGCCTGCACTCACTCCCAACTATTGCGCTCACACTTGCACTCGCTTCTGCCCGCACTCACTCCTGGGCTTTCCTGCACGCACTCCTGGGATTTTGCTTGCACTTGCACTTGCAATTAATTTAATAAATTATGAAGGTTTAATATACCTTTTTTTTCTTATTTGTGGAAAACATCCCAAAAGGGATGCCACTTTCGGGTAAGACCCAAGGAGGCAGGGGTATCCATTCCGCCAAAAACGCCCAGGACTCGGACTTGGCCTACCACCTTTGACATACTCAAGGAGCAAACAAACACACAAAACCAATTTAAAAATAAGTAAATAACAACAAAAATAATAAAATAAAATAAAAAACATGCTCCTTGAGTGTGTCAAAAACAAAAGCACAACCAAACACGCACAATAAGATAAAAGAAACCACAACACAAACCACATAGAAAAACACAAGAACCACATAACAAAACACAAACAAGACAAAAACAACATAACACTACAAAGACATAACCCAAAAAAAACATAAAAAATAAACACAACCAAAACCTAAAAAATTAAAAAATAAAAATAAAAAACAACCAACAACAGACAATAAACAAAAACAAAAAACATAGAAAACACTCACCCATAAAAACACGAAATAACACAAACAAAGAGAAACCCAAGAACAAGAACGAAAAAAACACAAGAACAATAACAAAAAACATTAAAAAAAACAAAACAAAACAACAAAAAACAACACAAAGAACACAAAAACAAAACAAAATAAAAAAACCCACCCACCTTAAAAAACTAAACAAAAAAAGAAAAAAGAAATAAGAAATAAAAAATGAACAAAACAAAGACCTATCTAGACCAGAAGACTATTAAGGCAAGAATCAACAGAGGAAACAAAATAAAGAATAGAATGAGCTAGGGAACTAAAAAAAACTGAATGAACCAAAGAGAAGCAAAAAAAAAAAACAAGAAGAAACTAGGTACCTTTAGAACTGGAGCCATCCAAAGAAATGATAGAAAGAAGAGCTTCCCTAATTTGAGAAGCCCACCATATAGGAGGGTGGCCATAACAAGTAAGATCACCTTTGTCCAAAGCCCAATTAGCTAAAGCATCAACACTCTTGTTTTGATCTCTCGACCACATGATTGTAATCAAATTTCAAAAATCCCATCCGGATTAACTGAATCTTCTCAATAATTATTTTTATTCTCCAATCCACCTTATGATTCTTAGAAGGATTCTTCAAGAGATTAATCATAAGTTGAGAGTCAGACTCAACTAACACCTTTTCCCATCCAACCTTAGTAGCCTCCTGAAGGCCTCTCAGGAATACCATACCCCTCAACAAGGTTATTGGAAAGAATACCCAAATTCTCAAGCAAAAGTAAAAACCAGGGAGCCATCTGAAAGTCTACCAATTCCTCCCACACTGGCTTTTCTAGGGTTCCCTCTAGAGGCTCCATCAGAATTGACTTTTCCAAAATCCTTAGGAGGAGGTTGCCAATTTCTATTCCTATCCATCTTACTAATACTCACATTCCCTTTAAGTTGGTTGCCCTTAGAAGGTTTAATCTTCAATCTTTGCATCACTTGATCCCATCTTTGGTGGGAGTTTTGGGGGTGATTAAGGAGATGATGGACTGATTCAACTAAGTTGGCTATGGTCTTTTGCCAAATATAGTGAATATCCTTCCTATCTTGATTAAAAATTTGGTTGTTCCTTTCATTCCAAATATTCCAAAGAAGAATGGTAGAACCCATCCAAACTAACTACCTAATAAAATGATCAACACCCTCTTGATTAGGCCAATCCCTCCAAAGTTGTTCAAAAGTAAAAAAATTGGACCACTGTAAGCCAAGTAAAGTGGCCATTCTCCTCCATAGATCAGAGGCTAAAGTACACTCAATAAAAATATGGTTGATATTTTCTACATTCTCTTCACACATTTCACATCTAAAAGGGCCATGAAAACCACGCTTCATAAGTTGCTCACCTAGTAAGCACCCTACGATGCAATAAAAGCCAATTAAAGAACCTCACCTTAGGCCAGAGCTTTTGAGCCCACAATTGAGAAAAGATGTTAGAAGAATGGTTGGGATTATTATGGCATAAGGTCAAATAACCTTGAGCAACTCGAATACTCACCCTTAGTAGTGTTGTTCCATCCAAAACAATCTTTTTCATGGGACCAAGAGAGGGATCTCATATGAAGGATGCCTTGGATATCTTGTCTTTGCCTTTCTGGGATTTGAATAGGCCAATCCTCAATAGGGATCCAATATCTACCAACCTTTGAATTACCAATATGGTACCGACAGTAATTAGCCACCTTTATCCAATTAGCTCGATGAAGCTCCTCCATCCAAGGCCTCCAATCGGGAAACTGAGTTATCAAAGGCTTGTGACCATCCCAAGAATCTGTCCAAAAATTTGCATGTTGACCATTATGAATGATCCAAAATAATTTTTTCTTTATCAAATCCTCACTAGTCTTAAGAACTGCTAAAATGGGAGAACCTTTGGTAGGAAGTTGATAGCGAACAAGGTCTTCAGGACTTTTGTTCTCAACATATTTAGCACGAAGATTATTGGCCCAAAGAGCATTGGGGTTATGCAACATCCTCCAATATAATTTAGTAGCTAAAGCTTTGTTGTTATTAATTGAAGACCGTAATCCTAACCCCCCTTCACTCTTAGGAAGACATAAAGTATCCCATTTCACCAAGGCCCATTTTCTTTTCTCCTTAGTACCACTCCAAAGGAAACGATGACTGATTTGATCCAATTCTCGAAGAACAACCTTTGGGATATTCAAAACGGAAGAAACATAAATAGGAATAGCTTGAAGGACTAATTTTACCAAGGTGATTCTACCCCTGAAGAAAGCCACTTGTTGGTCCACTTTCCAATTTTCTTCTTGACTTTGTCCAACAACCAATTCCAATCTTTATTTTTCTGCCTTTGAATATTTATGGGAATACCTAAATAAGTGATTGGAAGAGAGGTCTTCTTATATCTTAGCTTATCCAAGACCATGGATTCCTCGTCTAGCAGAGCAGATGAAAGAAAATAACTTTAGATTTGTCTTCATTGATCAACCGCCCAAGAGCCTTAGAAAAACAAGCTAATGATTTGCTTAATATTAGAAGCTTCCTTAACTCGTAGCTTTACCTAAAAGAGTAGAGTCATCCACAAATTGAAGATGAGAGATAGGTCTAGCTCCATGAGCAATGGTAACTCCCTCAAGGGTTTTGTTTTCCCTCTTTTTGGTTATAGTCCTACCCAAGCATTCAACAAGAATGATGAATAAATAAGGGGATAGCGGGTCACCTTGCCTAATACCTCTGGAAGTTGGGAAAGACCGAGAAGGCCTGCCATTGATAAGAACTAAGTAGGAAACTGAAGAGATACATCCCATAATCCAATCCATCCAATCCTTAG
This sequence comes from Wollemia nobilis, assembly GCA_028583015.1. NCBI lineage: Eukaryota > Viridiplantae > Streptophyta > Pinopsida > Araucariales > Araucariaceae > Wollemia > Wollemia nobilis. The sequence goes on from JAQPPZ010016361.1 coordinate 5,115,897, forward strand.
AGAAACCAAATTGCCTCAAAACTTTGATAAGGAAGTGCCAATCCACTCTGTCATAAGCTTTGGATAAGTCTAACCGAATGAACATGGAAGGAGAATTTTGCATATCCATGGAATGGATGGCTTCCTGAGCAAGAACTATCTCATCTACTATTTGACATCCTTCCACATAACCCCCTTGCTCTGGGGAAATAATCTTATGCAAAAGAGGCTTCAACCTTTCTGCCATGATTTTAGTAATGATTTTGAGAAGAACATTACATAAAGCAATAGGTCTAAAAGTTGAGATATGATCAACCTCTTGAGCTTTTGGAACAAGAGTAATATAAGTTTTATTGATAACCTTCAAAATTTCTTTGGATTTCCTGGCTTCTTCCACCACCTCTAATAAATCAACATGAAGGATATCCCAGAACTCTTGGTAGAACTCAATAGGAAAACCATCAGGACCTGGGGTTTTCCCTTTTTGCATTTTAAAAACTACTTGTTGAAGCTCATTGATAGTAACAGGAGCAATCAAAATAGAGTTCTCCTTAGAAGTGATAAGAGAAGGGATTGCTTGAAGAACATTATATTGTGAAGCTGAGTCAAGGGGAGTAGCAACAAAAATATTGGAAAAGTAATCAACAACAATAGAGTTCATGCCATCCCAAGTATAAACAACATCTCCAAAATCTGATTTTAAGGAAGAAATAAAGTTGTGAGATCTTCGAGCTAGAAGAGATTTGTGGAAGAAATTTGTGTTTCGATCTCCTTCTTTGAGCCATTGAATTCTAGATTTTTGCTTCCATAAGATTTCTTCTCTTTTTTCCCATTCCTCTAACCGAGTTGTGAGTTTAATTTCATCCGCACTTCTCTTCTCTCGTGAGGCCATCTAAATGGATTTTCTTATTCAAATTTTCAAGATGAGCAATAACTTCATGTTTTTTTTATGAACATCCCCAAACTCTTTCCAGCTCCAAGTCTTGATTTTGGATTTAATGTATTGCAGTCTTTTGGCAAAACAGAACATCTTAGTCCCATGCCTAGGTTTACCTTCCTTCCACCATTGTTGCACATGAGGTCTGAAGGAAATGTCTCTAAGCCACATTAATTGAAAATGAAAAGGAGAGAAACTCACATTGGTTTTCCACATTTCCACCATGACTGGCCAATGATCCGAACCAACATTATTAAGAGTCTTCACTTTAGGAATGTGACCATGGATTAAGAAATTTTCAGAGAGCAAAAACCTATCCAATCTCTCCATTATACAAGCTAAGCCTTGCCTTCTGTTAGACCAAGTCATAAGGCCATTATCTCGGTTGGATATCCACAAGATGGAGGTTTGCAATATATTCGCTCATGAGGTCAATGCTTTTGTCCAAATTTCTATTTCCCCCCTTTTCTCATCCAGAGAGAGGATGGTATTGAAATCTCCTCCGATCAAGATCCAAGCTTTAGGAAAATGAGAGATAATATGAGTAATATCCTTCCACTGTCTTCTTTTTTCCTCCAAAGAAGTCGGAGCATAAACAATGAATGCAGAGCATAATCTGGTTGGAATGTCTACTTTGAATAGCTATAGCCAACAAACCCCAACTTGCCAACCATATGGTGAATAATTACCTCTTTTGGATCCCAAAGACAAGCAATGCCACCCGAAGTCCCTTGGGAACTGAGGGAAACCACTTTTCTAGCTGGCCAAATTTTATTGGCAATTAAGTCCATATCCTCCATTGACATCTTTGTTTCTTGAAGGAAAACAAGATGTGGATGATTTACCCGAATCATTCTTCTAATTTCATTTTGTTTTGAAAGACTCCCTTTGAGTCCTCTAATATTCCAAGTGATGATCTTCATTAATACCAGGGCTAAAAAAGTTGGGAAGGGCATTAATCTTACCTTCCTCTACAAGATTTTCACCTTCTTTTACCATATGATATTGATTGGTCTTGCGACCTACTTTTTGATTAGAATCCATCTTCAATTTTTTTTTCCCTGTTTCTTGACTTATTCCAATTGAATCTGAGATGGCTTCTAACCTTGAAGAATGCTCGTACACGACCAAAATTTTACTAGATGGTTCAACGGAGTCTATATTGGGACCTGCATTATTTGAAGTTTTGACATTTGAAATATTGTTTTTCTTGTGTAAATTTTCTCCTTTTTTTTCTGTTGAAAACCTTTGATTTGTTGGTTTGTCTCCGAGTTCTTCCCTTCATATTTAAATTGTGTTTCTAAGATTTCAGTTTCCATTATTTCCTCTTCCTCACTTGGGACATCATTTGTGGAAAGGATTTCAAACATATTAGCAGATGACTTTGATTGATCCTTCATAACTGTTTTTTTGTAGTGTTCTTCTTCTTAGGTATTTGGAAACCTGCTTGAGTTTATATCTTCTTTCTTTTGATCGAGAATTTTATTTGGGCAAGCACTGGCCAAATGACCATATTCATGGCAAATTCTACAACGAAAAGGAATGTTCTCATAGTCCACTACTTGCTCCCAAGTGTCTTCCCCAAATTGTAATGTGATCTTTTTAGGTAGGGGTTTGTCAAAATCCATTAAAACACAAATTCGAGCATAAATAATATGTTCAAAATTTTGAGTACAATCAACAATCATCATAAAAGTTCCTAAAGAGTTTCCAATTGAAGAAAAAATAGTAGGATTCCAAAATTCAATAGGGAGGCCAAAGAGTCTAACCCACACGGGAGCAATAGAAGGCATCTCTTCTTCGACTTTAAATTTAGTATGCCAGGGCTTCATGAAAAGCCCTGCCCTTCCAAAAAACCAAGGACCCCTTTGAAAAGTTTTCTCTCTATCTTCATTATTAGCAAATAAAACAAGAAAATAACCATTTGGATAAATAGAGATTTGTAACTCACCTTTAGTTTTCCAGCTTTTTGCAGCCCAAACTTTGAAAGCAGATAGACTCGGACGAAAACCCATGAATCGACAAATTAGTCCTTTTTTTCCAAATCTTCAATGCCAGTCTGAATGTTACCCATATCAAGCTTAACAATAGGAGTTCCATCAACTGCTTTAAGACATCCTGACTTCGTTTTCCTGGGATCAATCTTAGGCATTCTTAGAGGTTTATGGGAAGCCCTAATATTGATATTAGCATTGGGCTGAGGTCGTCCACCACGAAGGGCATCCCTAAAATTCATTTTTGGGACCGAGTCTTCGAAATTCTTACCCTTGATAGGGGTTTTCACAGTAGAATTATTTTGTGGGTGCACCTTAGCACCAGATTCACTTGAGATATGAGCCATTTTTTGATCAACTACTTGAAACTTGTTTTGTGATCTCTTTAATCCTTGCCCGAGACGCCGTGGAAAGGTATGGTTTTCACTTTTCTTTTGTGCAGCAAATTGGAAGCCGTTGTCACTCAAGTTCATAGTATGATCTGTTGAAAGACAAATTTCTAACCCATATTGTATCCCCTGCAACATTTCTTGCTAAAATATTGAGCATAAACCACAAAAATATTGGCCGCTAGGGCCCGAAGGCCCTAAAAACCAACCTCTGGAGCTGCTTGCACTCAACCCAAATGAAACCCTCGCATAGCCGCTTGCCAAATATGTCGTTCACACATAGGGATGCGCTAGGATCTGTGTTGCTCCAAATGATATGAAAATTGGTGGAGACGTTCTAGGGTTTTTCAGGCATCTACCCTCAAAATTTCAGCTCAATCCAAGTCCGGATGAGTGAGATATGGTCGAAATGAGTTTGGCAATTTGGGCAGTCCTGCGAAAATGTCTCATCTATATTTTCTTCGACGATGTCGTTTAATATACCTTTTTACTTTTAATTTTTACCTTTGATTTGGTTAGTGCGAGAAACCCTACAACCAATACATAAGCTGAGGAGTCTCCTCTTAACCATGACCTCTCGTAAAGCCGAAAGCTATGCTTATCAACAGAGAATTTAACACACCCACCCCCTCACACACTCACACTAACACTCACACACCCACCCCTCACACTCGCCTACGCCTTGATTTAAATCTTGGACCTTCGAAAAAGAACCAAATAGGACTTTAATTTTTATCTTATATTATTTTTTAGGGTCCCAACATCCAACCAACATCCAAAACAATTATAGAAAAGGCATATGCTGAGATAGCGTAGCAGTTCAGTAACCAAGGCAGAAAGGTGTGGTGTCGCTCAAATATAAATAACTACAATAAAGCCAAAGTTCCTAGGCTTTGAAGGAAATCGTGAAAAGGGGTGTGGAGTTCGCAAGCACATCCACATTTCGTTGTTTGCGAGCTGGATTTCGATTTTAATTGTGATTTGGTTATTCTGTCCAACTCGTTCCAGATTTCGACGGAAAATGGTATTTACACTTGCATTTTTTTTTCGTCGTCGTCAGGGTTTGGTTTCTTTTGTGGAAGGGAGAGCTTCTGGATGTTGTTTTTGTAGAGAAGAGCATTGATTAGTGATAGTGATGTCGGTTTTGGTGTTTGCAGTTATTCTTTTCGTATTTTAAGGAATTGGTTGGGAAAGAAGTAACAGTGGAATTGAAAAATGACTTGGCCATCCGAGGAACTCTGCATTCAGTTGATCAATACCTCAACATCCGACTGGAGAACACAAGAGTCGTCGACCAAGACAAATACCCTCACATGGTATGTTATGATGCCCTTTGCATTCTGCATTACATAAATATTTTATTTCCCTAAATCAAAATCATGTACCTTTGCGGCATCCGAATGCATTCTAGAAATGAGTTGTGCATTTTCAGTTTTACATTCAGGTTGACTCTTGGCCACTCTTTTAAAAAATTAGGAATTTCTATGATAAACCCTACAATGTTCCCCTCTTGTCATAATAAGGTCGACCAAAGCTACGAAGTGCAACTTGAGAACAAGTAGACAAGGACATTATTGTTGCCCTTCACCAGAGCTTTGCTAAAGTTTCGAAGGGAGGGGAAGAGAAGTGTTTAAATTGGAGAGGGGCAACCAAGTCTAGGCCAGTAATAGTACCGAGTAGTGTTCAGACTCTCCCAGAGTCTGTGAAAACTTGCAAAGTTTGCAGAGTCTGTGAAAACTTGCAAGTCTGTGAGTGGAGTCACATGGGGCAGACTCATTTTGACCTTGGTTGAGTCTGCACAAAATGTAGTATATGTTATACTTTTTTCCCCTTATTTATTGAGTTTTCGAGTCCGGGTCACTGAGTAGTGTTCAGACTCTCCAAGTCTACGAAAACTCGCAAAGTCTGCAGAGTCTGCAAACACTCGCGAGTTGTGAGTTGTGTGACCTGGGGCATAGTCATTTTGAACCTGGCTGAATCTCTACAAAATGTAGTATATATTATTCTTGCCCTTATTTATTGAGTTTTTGAGTTCGGATTAAAAAGATACAGGCTTGGCGTCTCCCAGACGAGACCGGCACGATAGACTAATGACTGTGTGCATTTTGCTTTTCATAAAACCTTGCTATAAATATTCTTAATTGCAATGTCAAAAGGAAGTGGCAGGACCATTCATCTAGGGCTAGAACAGAACAGAACAGGTATTAAAGTAGAACGAAATTGCAACATAGGAATATGCCGCTGGAAACAACGGCAGCTTGGTTCCCAGTCCACGTTCCTTTTGAAGGGAACGTAATTTTCAGCCCAACCATGAAAAATTATCATGAACTCTTTGTATGTAACTCTAACTTAAACTCGATTGTACAGAAGCATTTTAAAATTGTCTCCAATGATATCAACCTTAATAACAGTCATTTGCCATTTCAATAAAATAGCTCATAACATTATCTATCATCAATTTCTAATCATTCTCACCTAGGGGGAAGGCAACCAAGGCAGTCACAAAGTGTCTTGTATGGGAAAGTGTGGAATTAGGTCTCTTTTATTTTAGTTTATGAAAAGTTCATATTGTATTGTATAAAATGGATAACTTCCAGAATTTGTATATTTTTCTTGGAATAGCTAGCTCTTATTAACAACAATTTAATACTTTTTCCAACACCGGTCTGCTAATAAAACCTTTAAAAATTGCATAATAGATTGGTTCTAAACAAGTCATAGAATGTATGTGATTTGAAAGTAAACTTTTTATGAGACATAGATGAAATAATTACTGTTATGTTCTGCAATTTACAATTTTCAGACATAAATGCATTATTCGAGCAATTGAGGATTTGAAAACTTTTTCAATCGAGGGGATGTTGTATGTTAGAGGTATGCATTGCAATGACTGTTGGATGCAAAGATTACAATATTATACCATTTGACTTATTGTACAATAAAGAATGTTCACAATTTCATTCAGTATTACAGCATAAGTTACAAAACATTCCAATTAGGGTGTATATACTTATCCAAAATGAATACGTTGACTTATTACCTCTATTTTAAACCTATTCAGTTAAAGTTCCAAGCCAGGTCATTGTAAGCTTGGAGGCGGTTTGGGACTAGGAATGACATTCTTGTCCAATATAAGAATTGTCAGTAGAATTCACAATATGATAAGGAAAATAAAATAAAATTTGAACTAAGATGTATGCCCATAAAAGTTGAGGCATTTTACAAAAAAGAATATCAAGTAACAAATTACTAAATAAAATAATTCTTTTTGGGTCTTTTTCTACTTGGTGTTTTGTGGGGGCTATTTATCCCCTCAAAGCTCCAGCGGGCATTTCCTACTTGTTGATTTTTTTTTTGTTTTTTATTTTTTTTACATGCATTTCCTCTGTTCTAAGAAAGGGATATAAAATTATGGTTTGAAGCCAATTTATGACGAAGAATAAAAATTATTTGAAATAACTCTGGTTTTTCCCCTGAATTTCCTTCTGAAAGGGATGTTTTGAAGAAAAAACACTTAAGGTATAGAACTTTCATATTCATAATGCTCTTCCTTTGAGAATCTAGAGCACAATTTGACTGTATGGGAATTGAATTCTTCTTCACATTATTGCATGGTTTTATTCTAAAATTATTTTCAGGTGTTTACCTTGTTAGTAAATAATTTGGGTTAGTTTATGTGATCAAACTAGGTCTTTTTAATGGATTGTCGCATATCATTGTTCTCCACATGCATAAACTCGAATAGATTGCATGACATTTTGTAATCCCTTTTAACGTACTAATATGCCACATGCAGATTCTTATTCTTTATTCTCCACGTTACCGCCTTCTTTGTGATCCCCTTTTTGCTTTGTTCACTTTGAGGCCTCTCTTTGTTATGTTTGTTTTTTAATTTGGCATATGTACAGATTTTAGAAGATTAAATGGTATCTCCCTTCCTTTTCTTTTTTTCTTTCCACCTTACCGATTCTAATCTTTGTTTTAAAAAAAAAAAAAAACTTTTTGGCTTCTATTGGGGGCCATTCCTATTGATATTACAAAACATTACATTGCTATCAGATTTTGCCTTTTTATCAAAGATATTCTTCATTTGTATTTCTATCAAAGACATTCATCATCTTCCTCAAATTGCTACGTTTTTGCAATCAACTCCTTGATATAAATTTTATTAAGAGATAAAATCTCACTCGGCCAGTTGCCTTATAAATTTAAATTCTACCAAGACAAAGATGAACACCATGAATGGCTAAAATATCTGCTACCCAATTTTCATCTCTATAACAAGGGTAAAGTAGTTTTTAATGTCTGCGAGGCCATAGGCCATATGAGACGAATATTGTTTACCCAATATATGGTTATCTCCAACCATGCTCCGGTTACCAAAGCATGGTGTACAATCCTACTCCTTGCAAAATTCGAACCTTGGACCTCTATTCAAAGTTCCAAAGTCTCCATCGTTAGATAACAACCTGCCAATTTCTTATACCTCTTTTTAGGGGTCTTATTCATGCCCCTAATATTCCAAGATATCATTTTTATCATCACTTTTTGTTTTTATTTGTGGGCTTAGCCCCACTTCTTGTTAACATTTGCAATATTTGCTTTTATTTTCCCATATCAATATCCGTCTTGATTTCCTTTTCTCTTTGTTTTTGCTTCTTGGATCTTCCTCTTCTTTTTGTGGTTCTCACCAACACTTTTTTTTTGATTGATAGGAAGGGGTTTTAAAAGGGACCCTGAACCTTTAACAAAGAGAGAAAGCCCTTGAAGAGGGCCGCCACTAAAAACAAAACAAGGGTCCCACAAGCTGGACACACAAAGAGAACAAACGCTCACAGGAAAATGGGGCCCGCACAAGAGGCATCAAGGCGGGGAGGCCCGGACAAGAAGAAATTAAAAAAGAAGGGTTCCCGCTTAAGCAGGGGAATCCTGCTTAAAACAGAAATTGAGAATTCCCCCCCTCAAAGGGGTCTCTTCAGCGCGACCAACAGGTCACAAGCCACCAACCGGATCAACAAGATTTTTAACTTTGAAATTATCTCTCCAGCACACAGCCAGGAACACATCAACAAGATTTTAAATTTTGAAATTAACTCCTTCGTGAGGGGTCTTCCGAAGCACATCCAGCCAGGAATACATCAACAAGATTTTAGACTTTGAAATTAACCCCTCCATGAGGGGCCTCCTGAAGCACATCCAACCAGGAACACATCCATCAAAATTTTAAACTTTGAAATTAAGCCAAGAGCCCATCCAGCCTCCCCAAAGCCGTCCAAGACTCCAGCAGAGCCTCCAAAACATCACAACCAACCAAGAACACAGCCAACAATATTTAAACTTTGAAAATAGCCCCTCCAAGGGGGGTCTCCCTAAGCACATCCAGCTAGGAACACATTCAGCAGAATTTTAAACTTTGAAATTAAGCCAAGAACCCATCCGACCTCCCCAAAGATTTCCAAGACTCCAACAAAGCCTCCAGGACAACACCTCCATGACAGACCCAAAACCTGTTTTAGCCCCCTCCAGAGTTGTCCAAGAATCCGAAACCCCAACAACTCACTAAGCGAAGAACCCATCCGACCTCCCCAAAGCCGACCACACCACCAACACAGTAGACCCAAAACCAAACCAACAACCCCTCCAGAACATCCTCCACAAAGGCCAACCATGAACCCGTTCAACCCTCCCCCAGAAGCCAAACGAGTCCACATAACACCTCCAAAACCAAAGGCTGACCAAACCAGCACCTCCTCTAGAACCTCTTCCACAAAGGCCAACCATGAACCCTCTCAACCCTCCCCAGAATCCAAACGAGTCCATAGAACACCTCCAAAACCCCACCAAAACCCTTTGCAAAGACCATCGTGGTGCCTCTTGGTCCCCTCAAAGCCAATCGGGTCCACAAAAAAATGTTGAGGAAAGACACCACTAGGACCCTTCCATTAAGGCCACCATGACTCCATTTGCCCTCCCCACCCCCAAAGGCCAAACGGGATCATAGAAAACAGCCAAGACAGGAAAGGTGCACAGGAGACCTTTCACCGCAATCAAAACCTCTCGTGGCCCTCCCCCAAAGGCCAGATAGGTCCACAGCACAACAGGAACATGCCTTCCAGCCACGAGGGCAAGAGAAGAAGAAAAGGAAAAAGGAGCTCTACCGAAGAGAAAAGCTTTGCTCGAAAAATGGATACTAATTGTCCAGATCAAACACAGAGCTGAGATCTGCCCGAAAAATGGACACCATTTGCCAAGATCTATTACAGAGAAGAGATTCTCCCAGAAAAAGGACACCATTTGCGTAAATCTATCACAGAGAAGAGATTTGCCCAGAAAAGGGACACCGAATGCCCTGAACTGACACAGAGAAAAAGTTTGCAGGAAAGATGGACTCCACTGGCCCAAAACTGCCACAGAGAAGAGATCCACCCAAACGGAGGATGCCATTTGCCTAGATCTATTACATAGAAGAGATCTTCTTGGAAGGAAATTTGAAAGATGGCCTCCCGCTCTCAAGCCTAAAGCGGGATTTGAAAGATGGTCCCCCATTCCCACCAACACTTTCATCTTCATCAATTTCTTTGATTTTTTATACTGTTCATAGTAAGGTTCTATCAGTGTTCCACGGGGACGCGTCCCCCGTTTCCTGTGTCCCCCAGCACGGGGGACGGCAAGGAGGACGTTTCCCCCGTCCCCCTTTTGGGGGACGGGCGGGAAACGTCCCCGGGACGGCTGAGGCCTGTGGCCTCCCGTCCCTGGGACGTCCCCCTTTTTGGGCCGTCCCTGGGGACGCCCAGCCGTCCCTGGGCGTCCCCGGGGCGGTCACCGGGGACGGCTGGGTGTCCCCGGGGACGGTCTGAGCGTCCCCCATGGGGCCCAGCCGTCCCCCACGGCTGGGCATCCTCACCCAAGGGGGGAAAAAAAAAAAATTTAACTTAAAAAATGGTAAGGGTCTTTGGAATTATGCTATAATGCCATCATTACAAGACTAAAAGGAGGTTTATTTAAACAATACCAATTCTTTTGGTATAGTGACTGAAAATTTGAACAGTTAGTGATAGTTAGTGACTGAAATTTTTTAAAAATGACAGTCTTTGTTTGAACATTGGTGGCTGAAAAAATGATGACTGTTATTACTTAAAATGATGACTGTTTGAACATTGTTTGCACTTGATATCCTTGGCTGAACCTTCAAGTTATAGTTGTTGAACTTGAAACAATTAAATGGCTGCATATTAGTAACTAATATGAATATGAAAATGTTAAATGACTCAATTATGGCTGCACTTATGTGTTAGTAACTAATCTGAATATGAATGGCTGCACTTATGTGTTAGTAACTAATCTGAATATGAATGGCTGCACTTACATAATTGATTAGTAATATGAAATATCATTTTTGTTGGGTGTAGAATTCTGAATGTGTAGATTATTCAAAATTTCTAAAAAAATTCAATTTTTATAGTATTATACTAGCCGTCCCCGAGCCGTCCCCTAAAATCGGCCTGCCGTCCCCCACCGTCCCCGGAAACCCGCCCCCCGTCCCCCCGTCCCCCGGGCTCGTGGAACCTTGGGTTCTATAGGTTTGATTTGCTTTGAAGGATCTGAAGTGCAAGGAATAACCTAAAAAACACTTTTGTCTTTATGTTGCCTTGGAAACCCTGAAGTGCAAGGACATTTCTCCATAACAGTTACCTTTTTGTGCTGCCCTAAAATCCTAAATTGGTATGGATATCCTCCATCCTTATTTCTTTTTCTTTAATATGTTGCACTTGAAACCCTAAAGTGCAAGGGATAACCTCTACACTACTTCCATTTCTATTGCAAGGAGAGGATTTTATATTGCTCGAGGAAAATGAAGAAGATTTACCTGGAATAAAGTTGACCTCTTCCGCTTTGTTTATTATAAATTTTTTCCTCCACATCTGTCTTTGCATCTTTAATTCATTCTAAATTTGAGCTTGGACTTTGTACTTCCTCATCCCTTGTATCCTTCTTTGTTTTTCTCACGGTTGATCTAAGTGATCTATGATGGTTCTTGTCATTTGATGCTTTAAATAAGCTTTCTTTGACTCTTTTTTTTTTTGAGTGGAATATCCTTGATCCAATCCAAGTCCTATTACAATATGATTTTGCTTCATCTTGAAGTCTGTCTTATGACCAAAATTTTCTCTCTCTTTCTTCATCGTTTTCACTTTGCAATCTCTTGCCATGTGTCCAGTCTCATAACAATTGCAACATTGGAATGCAATGTTTTTATAATCCACTTGTTGATCTCATTCTCTTGATTCAGATTTAATTTTAATGGATTGTGGCAAAGGTTTTGAAATATCCAAAGCAACACATATCCGAGTATATACAACATGTTTTTGCTCCTTAGTAGCAGGTCTCTCTTGGATGAACTTCCCTCGGGTATTTCCAATATTCTTAAAAACATCCTTATTGATAAATTGATATGCAAGCCCAAACAACCTAACCCACACCAAAACTTTTTTAGTAGTTTTTCGACAGAAAAATTCTCACTCCATGCTCTTAAATATAGGGCATATCTCCCCCTAAGTCATGTGCCACCACCCATTATTATATCCCTAATTTCTGAAGTGGAAAAAATGATGAGGGAAATACCTTTAGGAAGAAATGTCACGGAATAATTTGAATTCAATCTCCACTTCCACTTGATTCAATTTTGAATCTCTGAAAATCCTGGTCAAGATCAATGGAACTTACATACTAACCCTTTGCTTTTAATAACCATTATATCATACACGATCATCTCATCCTTGATAATCATATCTGGTGGAACATTTGCTCCCTTGTTCAGACTTGACATATATTCGCTCCTCCTCTTGTCTCCAACTTGGGCATCCTTACTTCTAATCAGGGCTTTCAAATATGGATTTCCTTCCATGCTACTTAGGTTTTCATCATATAAATTTTTTTTTTTTTTTTTGAATTTCCCCAAAGATCTGGAGCAAAAAAAGGTGAGGCTTGCTCTCTACTGATTCTAATCTTTTATTCTTCATGTTTCTACTTTTTTCTGTAATAGTCTTTGTCTTTATTCATTTTTTTCTATATATTTTCTTCTGTGTACTTTTTTCCCCTGTTTTCTCCAATGGTGTTGGATTGGGCAAGGAAAGGTTATGAGTGGAGTTGGAAGTGGTATGTAGAGAGTAATTAATCGTCATAGCTTGAAACATAAAATTGATGGCCAAGAGAAACAAGGTAACACCCTCACAGTAATAGTTGTTCAAGATTAGTCAGCATTCAAAAATAACTGAATGCAGAAAGAGGACATTGTTAAAGGTTGAATATCAAATAAAATTATAACAAGCAGTCTTGGGCTGCTGCCAGCAGGGATTTTAACATGCTTCTGCTTGGAGCATTACGAGCTTCTTTTGATGTGTCCAAAGTTCAAAAATTTGAGCATGTGCCTGTATCCTTTTAGTTATATTACGGATTTCTCTGCAACTCATTTACTAAACACGTAAGTAGAGAAAGTACTTCATTACACTTAAATATGAGACTGAATATAATAAATATCAAGAACAAGAGAATGCTTTTGAAGAGAAAAATGACCTTCATTTTTTACTCCAGTTTGAAAGATTTTTGAATTGATGATGTTTTTAAATTACATGATGTCAAGAAATATGGATAGACTAGTCAACTTTGCTTCAATATGTTTTTTTTTTTGTGTTTGTAATTGGTTATATTAGATTGAAACAAGCCCTTCATATTTTATCATGACCGTCTTACCATGGTACTTTGCCAAACCACATTGTTTTTATTTTTAGTTTCGGTTATATGGGATTAAAACAGGTCCCACTTGTATTACATCAGTACCACATGGTGGTATTATAATAGCTTGGCTATTATGCATGTATCACTTGGCAAGATTTGAACTTGGGTCCCCTCCTTGAAAGTTGAGGAATCTAACGAGTTGAGCTAATGCATTTGATGCCGAACAACATTGTTCTAATATTACAACAAATCGTATTATCACAACACCCATAGGAATTGAACCTTGAAGGGCTCTTTGTGAGCTAAACATTCTCACTAATCAAACTTGAAGCCCATTACTTCATGTTCTTGTATGATTGCAAAGTTTAAAATATTTTGTTTTTCATTAAGACGTAGTGGAGAAAAATTATTACCTCCATTGCATGCTATCTATTAACAATATCTAGAAATGTGTTTTTAGCAATCTTAAGGAATTTTAATTAAGGGATTCACATAGAGCTTGTAAGCGTCAATAACACTTTGATGTGTTTTTTCTCAGTATGTTTCGTAATTGGGTGAAAGATGCTTATCCAGGAACTCTAAAACAAACAACTTCCCTAGCCATGCCACATCTTTAGAACTAGTAGAATAAAGTGAGTGAATGGCCCCTTTTTAGTAAGCTATATGTGATTTCTATTGGGGGTCACTCCCATCAAAATATCAAAATTTTACAACTACTAAATTTTACAACTGCTATTGGGTCATTTAGACCATATCTAATTTGCCTTTCTATCAAACATATTTTTCATTCCTTTCAAACACCTAATTTTCCTCTATCAAATTCTTGATACCATTTTCAATACAATATAGAATTTCCCTTGGCCAATTGCCTTTTAAACTTTAAATTTTGCCAAGACGAAGATTCACCCCACCATTGGCTAAAATATCTCCAATTTTGTTTCCTTCTCTATAAATATGTGGGCATTTCCAAGGTACAACCTGAGTAGCCTAGTAAGGGAGACTTTGGAACTTTGAATAGAGGTCCATGGTTAGAATCCTGGGGGGTAGGGTTGTACACCATGCTTCAGTAACCGGAATATAGTTGGGGATAACCATATATTGGGTAAACAATATCCATCTCATATGTCCTATGGCCTCGCGGACTTTAAAAACTACTTCACATTTTACCTTCAATAATTTATGGACACTTAGAACAATGTCATCGTTGATCCAATCTCCGCGGCCTTTTTTGTGATAGCACTAATAATAATCTGTGAATCCTCCTTAGTTGAAATATCTCCATTTTTTTATGGTTCTCTTTATCCTTGTAAGAAGTGTCCTAGTCTATGTGTAGTTTTTTGTTGAAATTGGATATGACTCTCAGCAGTTAAGAAGAATTTTGCCTTCGTTAGTCCTAGTTTTCCCAAGGTTTTTGTTGGAAGCAACATCAAAATTCAGTCTGATGAACCCTCTTTTTGACATTTCCATTTTACCATTAGTTGATATAAGATCCTTTGCATTAAATCCATTGTTGCAAATCACTTTTGCATGTATCTTTAAATATTGTAACCAAGTGGCTAGCACATTTTTTCCACTTCTTATGATGAGATCCATGCTTGTAAGTATTTTGCAAGAGAGGCAATAATACAAATCCAATTTGGGTGTGATTTTGAGAATTAATTAATTAATTTATTATTTGAAAATTTTATCATTGCTGTCAAGGCACAAGTTCCAATAAATATTAACAGGACAAATTCTAATGACTTTCATCTTTTTTTTTTTTGATCAAGTAAAATTTATCTTATATAAATATGAAAATATTGCTTACATCAAGCAAACCCCGTGGGGCAGCACCATTCCTTCAAACCTATATAAAAACACACAGAATCTCATAGACAACGTAACCAAAACAACACAGTGATCCTATTGACACAATCAAAAACTTCTACTCACACAAAAGCTTTAGACTGGTTGATATGAACATAACCAGATTCCATCTTTATTATAATACTATGATGGCACCTACCAAGCTTATAGCTTGGATTTTCAAATAAGGAACAACAATGGTCAACCTAGCCAATAAGGTTATCGTAGGTGCATGGCTCGTCTTGGTCCTTCGCCTTATCATTGACTAACTTGTTGGTGGTTTCTATAATTTATTCATGAACTTCTTCTAAGTCAACTCCCCTTCCTTTAGCTTCCCTATTCAGAAGTACAAAGACCTCCATAGCTTCGACAACTTGCTTTTCATGAATATTCTTCAACTCAGAGTAAGCTTTTTTTAGTCCCTCAAAGAGAGTGAAGTTAAGACGAGCCAAGTTTGCTTGAATGCCATTTTGACACTTCTCAAGTTTCTCATTTCCCTCTTTGAAGTTTGTGCTCTATGGGCTCACTTTTGGAATATTGGCCACCTTTTCTTTCATCAAGATGGTAGTGTTCTCATTATTTGACGTAGTCTTTGCAACCCACATATATATGTGCTCTATTAGGATGGTGATTAGATGCATAATTTTTTAATCGGCTCCCCTCCTCCCAATCCATCTGAGGTTGAGCTTTATCTTCCACTTTTCCCTTTCTCTCTTCAGAAAGCTCTCCTGTGAAGTTGCATGGTCCTTCTTGGGTATCCCTCCACTTCTTCTTTGTTGGTTCAACTTTGCTTCTTGTATCTTGTTAGGTACCTTACTGGTTCCTTCCTCCTCATGCTTCCCTTGTTCTGGCTACTCTTTCCCTTGACAATCCTTATTTACATTGTTGTTTGCCTTTTGTTTCTTCTGTGAGGGTTGAAGTCTGTGACATTCCTTTCCATCACGGTGTGTGTCAGACAACACATAGCCCTCCACTTGCATCGAATCTGAATCATCTAGGTTGATAATGAATCTATTTCGCTTTAGGTGCAATCATCTATGGATCTAAGGCAATGAAGCTAAAAAATAATTTTGAAGATGCTCTCAAGGCAAAGAGGATGAATGCCAAACTCAGCCTAAATAATATATTGGGGAATTGTTCTTTTACATTGGATAAAGTTCTAAAGCAAAATAGTTTGGGCCCTCTCAATGTGAGTCTCATTAGCACACCCTATACTTGGACCCCAAATCTCAGATCCATAAAGGACTGTGGGTTTGATGATGTAATCAAAGAAGTGAATCTTTGTAGATATGTCTTGGAAATGTTTTTGGAAACATTGGCATCCTAAGACTGAGAGAGGTGCATATCCCTTGCAAAGACGTGAATGTGAGTTGGCAAAAAATTAAGGGAAGGATTTGTAATCTGAACCACCAAGTAGATGTAAGCAATGGTGAACTTAATCGACTTGCCCTTATAGAAGAACAAAAACTTAGATAGGGTACTCTTTGATGTGTTGAAGATCATCACCTTAGTCTTGCTAAGATTGACTGTTAGTTGTTTTAAGTCACAAAAGTGAGCAAGAGCATCCAATTGTCTTTGCAAGCCCTTCAGGAGTATGACCAAGAAGAACATCTTCAACAAAAAGCAATATAGCTATCAAAAAATGATGTAGAAGGCAACCATCGCCAACATTTGTGTTTTGATGAATACATTTTTCAATCTTGTCAATGTAGATCCCAAGGAGTGGAGGAGAAAGAGGACAACCTTTTTTGACGCCAATGGTAATCTGGACATCCTTTGAGAAATGAAAAGTTGTCTGGAAATGACCAACAACCACCTCATATAGTCTTTTTATGGTAGTGATAAAGAGATTTGAGAAATAAAAGATGCTTGGGAACGGTGTCAAAGGCCATTCTAAAATTCACAAAACAACAAAATACTTTAGAAGACCGTTGGCGAGTCTTCTCAATAATAGCCTTTGTGAAAACATGATCAATTGTTTGATGATCCCTTCTAAATCTAGCCCGCCCTCTCACTTTGAGCTGACCTTGATCTAGCAATTATGAGAGTTTAGTATTCAAAATTGTTGCATAAAGCTTAGCAAATGCGTGTCCCATTGTAATAGTTTTGTAATTATTCGGACCTGAATAGTCCCCAAATTTGTGGATGGGGTGGATAATATGCTATGACTAGGAGGCGAGGAACCCAGAACAAACAATCTCATTGAATAATTTTGCAATGGCATAGCCAAGAGCTTCAACACCATACTTCAAGAATTCAGCCTGAAATTCCGCATCAATAGCCTTGCTAACGCTTAATTTATGTATAGCTCTTTTGATGTTCCTTGAAGAGAAGAGATGACATGATGTAGGGGGGGAATAGATATGAATGGTGGGCTACCATGGGATATCGGTAAGGAATTAGCATGGGAGACCCAAGCCTTATTATTAATGCACATGGGATAGGGCTTCCTATGAAGAAGAGCTCCAAAAGACTTTGGGAGAGTGACAAAGAGCATCCAAAAGCTCACAATGCGTAGTGACAAGAAACTGCTTCTTCTTACATCAAATGAGGTATTTATATTCCTTTTGAGTGGAAGATATAGCTATAGGCTCATGGATAGTAGAAAAATGGAGCTTTTGATGCATGGACTTACATTCCTCATCATACCAACGATTCATGGGGCAAGCACCAATGCTAAGAATAGGCTTTGGTTGAGAAAAGCTTGAGGAAAGGAGTCAGTGGTTGCATCCCATAAAGTACAAGACAAAAGTTCATATTTGCTTGTTGCTGTGGTGGAATTAAAGAGTAGTATTGGGACATTAATTGGGAGAGATGAACAACATAATCATCAACCAAACACGAATCAAAATAAATCATGGGATGGTTGGTAGGAATGGGCAATGGAGGAGGAAAGGATGGAGAGGTAAAAGAGGAGGAACTTCGGGATAAAGTCAACATTGCATGATCAGCCAAGGGAAGTTGACTAGAGACCTAAAAGCTGTGAATGTCAGAAAGCAAAGTCTTGTTGGTGATGACATAGTCAACCGCATTTGCAACTCTTGCTTGCACAAAACAAGTGAACTTGGAGGAGTTAAGAAACTAAGGAATCCCTTAGAGAACCATGAGGCTATGCGACTCACACAACTAAATTAAGTGTTTTCCATAAGTTATAATAGGATGCTTCTCATAAGTTATGATGACATAGTCAACCGCATTTGCAACTCTTGCATGTGCAAAACAAGTGAACCTGGAGGAGTTAAGAAACTGAGGAATCCCATAGAGAACCATGAGGCTATGCGACTCACACAACTAAATTAAGTGTTTTCCATAAGTTATAATAGGATGCTTCTCATTTGCAGAGGTCATGCTAACTGCAAGATCCTTGGTATTGAGTTTGAAGAGACAAAACTCGTCCTTTTTAAGATCATGAAAAGGTGCTTGTTGGGTCTTGGTGTGGGCATTGGAGTCACCTAAAAGAATGACATCACTCATTGATGAATATGTAGAAATCTCCAAGTAGAGATCCAAATATGGGTCACAATCAAAGTGGATGACAAAAGTTGACGATGCTAGAGGAAAATAGCATACCGCTATGAAGATGTCTTTAAGAGGGGGTAGGACCCTCTTGATCTGAAACCACATATGTGGAGTGCTCATTTGATGCGACCAATGACACGTGTTGATGAAGAAGACAGTCCCAAATGAGGAAGGCCACAACACTTGAATTGCGAACACCACCTGATCGATATGTCTCATGCTTGAAAGCAGAAACCCAAAAGTAACCAAAAGTAACCATTGATTGATGGAAGAGATCGTTTTGGGCTCTCATGTGTCTTTTTGATAAAAACAAGATTTCATGAAGAAATAACATCCTTGAGTGTACCTGGAGAAGACCATATTGCCCCATAACCATTGACTAGTGGAACAGATTTTTTTGGGCTCTTATGTGTCTTTGTGTTAAAAACACATTATCATTAAGAAATTACATCTTGGTATGTACCTTGAGAAAACCATATTGCCCCATTACAGTTCTAGCAAGCAACAAAGAGGCTACTGTTACCTACTGGGACTCGAGAACACCTTCATTTTATAGGTCAAGGACATAATTGTCATGGAGGAGGGGAGTCATGAATCACAACTTTTTGGTCATGGATAATTGCCTACTCATCCTTTCAAGCAACTAACACTTGCACATGTGCTTTCTGTAGTTCCTCCATCTGAAGATGTGTAAGGTCCTCATCCAAGTAAAATTTTGTGGACAAAGTAAAAGGTTTCTTCTTAGCTATAAAAGCCCCCAAACGTTCCTCAGATGAGTGGAAATTTATTAGTAGAGTGCCACTAGGGGCTCCTCAAGCCCGATTAAGGATAATACCTTTGATATCGGATATCAGATATCCAATGTGTTAAGCAAAAGGTCATGCCCTGCCTTTAAGGGATCAACAGGCTTTGGAAGATCTCGAACTCAAAGGTTGAGTTCTTTGGCTTGATGTGCCCTTTCCTCATCAAATTTGGCTTACACTACTAACTTCATAATGGGAGAAGTCTTTTTTGGCTTAACCATTTGAACCCATGAATTATGCCCTTCAACGTGTTTTTGAAGAGATGGTTGATGAACATTTGTCTCATTTTTTAGATTCTCATGTTGGACAAGGATCTCTGTTTGCCTGTGTTGTATATCACACATGACCTCTTGTAGATGGTGAAGATCATTAGTTGGAGAGGCATAAGTTCGTGCAAATTTTTCTATTTTGACAATCTTTTCACTTTGCTCCTGGACTTGATGTTCTAGGGCCTCAATGGTAGCGTCTTTTGTGCAAAGCTGGTTTTGGAGTTGTGATATTTGTCGTTGAAGCTCAATGCCAAAATGCTCAACTTCTGCAATCCATTTGGTGAAGCGATTGTACTTGAGTTTAGGAGTTACCACTGTTCAGAGAGCATGCAAAGGTGGGGTTTACATGTCTAAAGCCCCAGCTCCGGTTAAATTGTGGCTCTGGATTTTGTTGGAGAAGCAAACCCATAAAACCCTAGCTCTGGTTTTAGCTGGCAAATCCAAAAACCCTGGCTTTGGTTTAGGTTGGAGAAGCAAGCCCAAAAATACCTGGTTGCAGTTTCTGCTAGAGAAGCAAACTTAGAAAACCTTGGCTTTCGCTCCCACTGGAGAAGTAGACCCAGAAAACCTTGCCTTCGATTCTCGTGGAGAAGAAAACCCAAAAAAACTTGGCGGAGAAGCAAACCTAGAAAATTCTAGCTGCGGTTTCTGTTGAAGAAGCAAGCCCAAAAAACTGGAGAAATCTTGGCTTTGGTTTCTTCTCAAAAATGTTTTCGAAAGTGTTCTTGTTCTATCATTTAATCTAGATGTCATTGATTTAATTTGTTTTGGAAGTGTATACAGCCCACCGTTTCTTGAAGAATTCCATGTTTGCACTATTATATCAACAAATTGAGGATGGTCTTCCCACATCTGCTCATATTTAAAATATGATATTTTTTTGAATTCACTTACCACCATTTTAACTCTTATTGGCTAGTGATTTGAACCAATCCTTGTCAAGGTATTAGTTTTAGTACAAGTCCCTTCATCTAACCGATGATCTAAGAGTATGCATCTGTCCAATTTTTCTTCTATCAGGTTCTGGCCTATCCTGTTGTTTGTTCATGTATAGCTTTCCTCTTTGAACTCAACCTCCCATAGATTATTGTTTTGAATGAAAGCTGAGAAATCTCTCATACTTTGGGTTATTTTCCTAATTCCCCTAAATTTTTCATCCAGCTTGGTTATGGCATTAAAATCTCCTATGATCATGAATCAGGTTTCTTGGTCTTCTCATAGAGGCTTTAATCCACTCCATACTTTTGATCTGCCTGATTGAGTTGTAGGTCCATAGACATTGAAAAGGATGAAACGGATATCTGCAAAGTAGCACGTGACTAATGAGGCTATCCAATTCTTAGTTTTATGAATGGTTTCACAGAAGGTTCTAACTGGATTCTAACAAGTTAGAATTCCCACTGCTGCTCCTGAATCCATAGCATCCCATTTACATCTTTTCCTGGGTACAAATAATATCATATTACTTAAATGGAGGTCTGTAATACACCTTTGCTTTGTGGGGGCATTAACACCCCTTATATTCCATGAGATGGTAATCATGTCTCATTAGGGGCTGCTGGCCTCTCCTGCGAATAACCAATATCATTTTGCTGTTTGGTAAAGAGAAGTACAACCAACTTAGATTGTGTTCCTTTCTTTATGTTTGCTCTTGCTTCCCTGGCTCTTGCTTGATAATTTGAAGGTTTTCCTCTTTTTGCCTTGCTAGTATCGGGGGTAGGTCTTATTATTCAATTCCTCAATATTCTTTCACAACTTTTTTTCATTAGATTTATCCTCTCCTGGCTCTGCTAAGGAAGCTTTTGGCTTATCCTGCTCATTTTCTGGTATTTTCTTGTTAATGGTAGAGGTATTAGCATCTAACACTGCATTTTCTCTACCACTTTCCTTCTCTTGAATGGTGCATGGTACTTCAAGAGAGTCTTCAAAATTTGATGAGGCACATTCCTTAGGTTCAGTTGGAATGTTCATCCCTAAATAGGGTTTAGACTGAGTAGATGGTTTCTTGTTAATATTTTGATCCTGTTGTACCATGTCCTCTAAGCTCTGATCTGCTTTTTCTTCATAGGCTAAAGCCTCAAAAGAATTGGTGTTTCTTCTAATATCCTTACTTAATGGTTGTTAGTGTTTATTTACTTTCATATGTTTGGACCTATTTTTTGGAAGTTGAAAACCATCCTCATCCATATTAATTTGTAAGTTTCTCTTGCGGTTTACTGCATATGTTTCTGCTGGACTCTTCTTAGGCATGATCTCTCAATATGCCTCACCTCATGGCATCTTACACAGCTGAAAGATACATTTTCATAATCCATGGTTTGGGTCCACAACTTACCCCCATACTTAAAAATGATTGATTCTGGTAAAGGTTTACTGATATCAATCATGACCAATATCCGGGCATAAATAGCCAAGACTCCATCTTTTGTAGTTTCTGAAATCTTAAGGAATTCTCCCAGAGTGTTTCCTATTGCCTTGAAGGTATCCATTTCTCAGAATTCAATGGGCAACCCATACATCCTGATCCAGACTGGTACTAGGGATAGATTAATGTTTTCAGGTGCAAAGCCTTCATATCAGCAGCTAAGGAAGAGTCTTGCTCTTCCCATAAATCAAGGACCCCCTTTCAGGATTCTACCTCTTTCCTTCTTGGAACACAAAATGGAATTTGCTTTATTAATGAAGTGATAAGAAATGTTTTGGAAAATGTTAAAGAAAGCATGCATAAAATGTGCCAAGCTCTATGATCATTAATGGATGCCAATGTGTGAAGGGAATGGAAAGATGAGAGTTGTGGGGAAGAAGAAGTTTGGCAATAATTCCAAGGCCAGTGAAGGGAGGTTGGTTGTTGTGATTCTTATTGGAACCCTTCTACAAGAAACATAAGAAGGGGGTTTGATTATTGGAGCAACAGAGTTAGATCCAAAAGATGATCTGAAATCCAATTGCTATGTTATCCCTGCCATTGGAAACTGGGAAGGGAGTGGGATGAACCCTTTATTTATTGCTAGTTTCTACAAAGAGATTTAAAAAAAAAATCTTAAAATGCAAAGTGAAGTGATCCAAGGGACACAAATGACAGATCCCTAGAAAAATCCATATGATTGAGGTTTTAAAACGAAAATAATTGATAGTAACTGAAACTGTTTACAAGGAACTAGTAGCATCTGAGGAAGCTATAAATATTGAAAAGTAAGAAAAACAAGAGATCCTCACATTTTCTGGTGCTGTCATGGAAGGAATAAGCTTCAAAAGAGTAAAAAGCAAGGTTTAGGGAATTGTGGTGGCATTTACAAATGTTGTCCATTCTCAGAGCTTCATAAGCTTCAAGTCAAATGATATCCATTGGGATGAAAGTTTACCCATCAAAGAATTGAGTACCAATGGCAATGATGGCATTATGGATTGCAAAGGGATTGGTAGGGGACTAAAAGTATAATTCCACAACTCTCATTATGTTTTAATTTTTAGGTTGTAGCCTTAAGGTTGACTAAATGATTGAAGATGCCTTAAATTAGGGGGCTACAACCTAGTGCTGACAGATGGATTTTATCGCACAAAATGGCCAGACAACTTGATAAGGGTAAATCATGTTTCATTTTCTAGTGTAATTTGTTCAAGGGCTTGCATGTGAAGGTAGTTTGTAAAAACTGTCAAGACTGAAGGAAGTCTAGTGATTTACTAAATGATTTTGTAGATATATTTTAGGACATAGCTTAGCCTAGTAGGAGATAGAGGTCAAGGACATAGCACCTTGTTGGAATTGCGATCCAAGTCTATCATTGTTTCTCCCTACAGGTGTACAAAGTAATCTAATGATGAAATCAAAGAAATAGTCCAAGGGTTATTGAATATGGTTCTTTATAGTGGCATGTGAGAGTCCTTTTGCATCTCTAATGCATTGACAAGGAAGAATGGTGTGAACTATGTCTGTTCAATGATTATAAAGACTAAAAAACAAGACATTAAAAAACAAACATCCCATTCTATGCCCATTCTAGTTAAGATGAACTATGTGCTGAATTACATGGGGCAACCATATTTATGAAGCTTGGTATAAGATATGTATTGTAGATATTGCTAGATGAGTGGGAGGGAAGGTGATCAGTTGAAGACAACTTTTTGGACTGAAGGGCCACTAAGAGTTTTAAGTGATGATTTTTGGGGTAATCAATTCCCAAAACAAACAGGGGCAACCATATTTATGAAGCTTGGTATAAGATATGTATTATAGATATTGCTAGATGAGTGGGAGGGAAGGTGATCAGTGGAAGACAACTTTTTGGACTGAAGGGCCACTAAGAGTTTTAAGTGATGATTTTTGGGGTAATCGATTCCCAAAACAAACAGGGGCAACCAGGGCAACCATATTTATGAAGCTTGGTATAAGATATGTATTGTAGATATTGCTAGATGAGTGGGAGGGAAGGTGATTAGTTGAAGACAACTTTTTGGACTGGAGGGCCACTAAGAGTTTTAAGTGATGATTTTTGAGGTGATCGATTGATGATTTTTGAGGTGATCGATTCCCAAAACAAACAGTTGGGTTTTGACTTGTGACATTAGCACTCTAGAGAACAAGGCTTAATAGATTGTGAAACTACAATCTATAAACACATTAATTGGTAATAAATATTAAATTTGTTTCCATGCTAGACTAAGTGCATGGAAATGGTCCAATGGATATGGTGTCTGATATGGATAATGAATCAGGTATGGATATGCCACATTTTCAACACCTATTCATATAATTGCAATTGGATACAACATTATAATAACATATACATTTTATATTAAAAAAAAAGAAGTTTAAACAAATATAAGTTATAAATTAGATATTTTCATTCATTAAAGTTAAATGTAAATGACATTTTTGAAGGTCACAACCAAGATTTCACACCTCTTTGGGTATGTTAGTTCCCTATGTTGGAGCAAGGGAAAATTCACTTGTATTATTAGTTTATTTGTGTAGTTGTTAGGGTTTCGACCCTTTGACTAAACTCAACAAGTTGAGTCTTTGTCAATTTATCTAAGCCTGTGGATAAGACAAGGGGACCTGAAAAACACAAGCACCTTTAAGGGAATTTAGTATTGCAAGGAGGATTCTCATAGATCAATTGGGGGGCTTTCACTAGAGGAGGTATTTCAGTCATTTTCCTCTATTTAAAAGCTGTTTTCTAAAAAATCATATATTGTATTTCTGATCTCATCATGTGTATCTGGCTCCAAATTTGTCTAGGCCATATTTTGATGTATTAGATATGGATTAGATATGGGCATCTATTTGATTTTGTTTGGACATGATATTCATGGAGTATTGTGTTCGTATCCATATGTGACATGCCAATATGTGTATGCAGTGTGTCCAGGTAGGAGTCTAAGATATGATAACTTTGAAGATTATTATTAAAGCTTGTGAGATGCATGGGTGCAATAAGGCAAGGCACACAATGAAAGCAACTAAGAACAGTACTAAAGATAACATCAAAGTCACTTTATGACCACTATAAGTTCTTATCATTCTTTATTGCAATTCCACCTGCTCCAATTTAGATTGAGATGCTCACTTGGATTGCATATGTAGGCAACATTTTCCCCCAACCTAATAAGTTGTCTCCTTTTGTTGTATATTTTTGATCCGCATGTCAAATTGCACATCCTTGACTAGAGGAGAGGCTGGAAGCTTCCAACAGTAATTATAGGTTGTGAAACTGGAACCTCTTCTTTCAAATATGGCAGCTCATAGAGCCTGAGTTGGTTGACATGGACTGCATTATGAATGCCAAAATTAGTACGTCCAAATTGAAGAGGCATTTGATCCTACAACTTGGGAGATGGTACACAATACTTAAAAAAATGGCATAATCTTCTGGCATTACTTCTTTTATAACTTTGTGTTTGTTCAAGTGCAAATTTGAGCCTTCGGATTTTGCTTTTTATTTTTTTTCCCACAAGCATGTCTCCTATATTGGCATGGATTTTGGCTACATGTTGTAGAGAAGATAGAACTTTATATTGTAATTTTGCTCATAGGATGTGGAGGAATCAGGAAAAACAACTGATATTCCCATAAGATGGTAGAGATTTGAATTCACAAGAGGAATTCAAATGGAAAGTGATCTGTAGATAGATGTTTTGCCTGATTATAATCATGTTTTAATGTGAAGAGCATGCACTAAATTGTTTTTGTTGAATATTTCAACTTGGCTATTAGTTTGTGAAGGAAGAAAGTGGAAGATTGCAATTGACAACCAAGCATCTTCCATAAAGACCACAACATTTGATTTGGGAACTTGGAGTTTAAATCAGAGACAGTAGTGAACACCAGCCTAAAACTGGTCCATATATGCCTGAAAATTTACATTATAGCTATGGGAGCCCTCATTGTTATTCTAACAATATGAAGACAGCCATCTTAGACACTTGACAAACAAGAATGCACACAGGTTGTCTCTTAGGGATTACAGACCTACCTATTTATGTAATACCCTCTACAAAATCATCTCAAAGATTATAGCTAAGAGAATTGAAGGGATCTTTTTAGACAACTTTTTAGAAGAACAGTTCGGTCTTTTAAGTAATAGGGGTAGCCCAAGAAGGACTACATTCAATAAAGACAAAGAAGCAACAAGCAATGGTAATAAAATTGGAATTAGCAAAAGCTTTTGATAAAGTGAATTGGTCATACATCAGGATGAGCCTAATTTAAATTGGATGTAGCATTCCCTTTGTGAATTGGGTGATGGGATGTATCGAGTCAGTCTCTTTTACTGTACTTATCAATGGCTCAGCTACCCGTTTTTATTTTGGTAGCAATACAAGTGCGTCCTCTATCTCCTCTCCTTTTTATTTTGGTAGCAGAAGGTTTGATAGACTAATCAGGGAGCAAAAAAGACAGGAAATGATCAAGGGTATCAAAATTGGTAACTCTTTGAAGGTTACCCATTTGTTCTTTGCAGATGATTTACTTTTTGGAAACGGGACATTGAAGGAAGCCTCAAAGTATAAAGAAGTGTTGGACCTATATTGTATGGCTACAGGAATGGAAATAAATCTACAAAGAACAGATATAGCCTTTAGTAGGTTTCGGCTAAGGCAAATAGAATTAGTAATGAGAATATTTGGTTTCAAGCAAGTAGACTTTGATAAAGGAATAAAATATTTAGGCTTTCATCTGAAAGCTAATGGCTATGGGTACTAGGACTGGATTTGGGTATACACCGAAATGGAGAAGAGGAACACCACTTGGTGCACTAGGTGGCTATCATTGGGGGGTCGCTTTATGTTGGTGAAATCAATCTTGGAAGCCACCCCAATCTACTGGTGCTCCCTAGATTATATTCCCAGCATAATAGTATAGAAAATAAGGAAGAAGTGTTTCCAATTCCTTTGGTTATGGAACAAACAGAAGGATGCAATGGCACTAGTAAATGGAACATAATAGTTAAACCAAATTCAGATGGAGGATGGGGCCTCAAGAATATTCATAATTTTGGAAAAACTTTAGCTGCAAAAAGTTTATGGAGATTGATAACCGACAAAGGAAATGGTAGGAAGTTATTCAAGAGAAATATTTAGGCACCTTATCCTTTGTAGATTGGATTAGACTGCAAAATAAATCAGTTTCAAAAGCAACAATATTTGGAAAGCACTAGTGAGAGTTTTCCCATTAGTTGGGAATTTTTTTGCATGGAAAATAGGGAATGGAAAGGAAGTAAGGATAGGCAAAGATCCTTGGCTAGGCAGCAAAGGAGACTGTCAGCTTCCACAAAACATAATAGATCATCTCCATAGCCAAGGAAAGATGGTATTGGCATAGGTGGTATCGACAGAGAGCACTAATTTATGGAAACAAGGATGGCTCACAGCAGAAGAGCTAACACTGGGAGGAAATGAAGCACATATTTGGCATGATTACACAAAGTAACTGCAAGAGTAAATATAAGACTAAATCAATAAAGAGACTTTTTGATATGGTCCAAGAATCCAGCAAGTGCGCAGTACATGGCCAGATAAGGGTATAAGGCAAGCTTTGACAACAAAGAGGAAAAGCTTTGGTGGAGTAGAATATGGAAGGTAAAAGCTTCCCTAAAAACTAGAATCTTTGCTTGGTTAGCTCTTGCCAAAAAACACTAACATGAGATGTTCTTCAAAGGAGGTCCTGGCAAGGACTAAGTCAGTGTGTTATGTGCAGAATGGAAGAAAAAATAATGGACCATCATTTGGTTCATTGCTCTTTCGCAAGAGAAGTGTGGAATGCAATTCTGCCTTCGATGCAAGGGAAAGGACAGTGGCTTGCTAGGGACCTTTCGGATAATATGCAACAGTGGTTCAAAGAAAGAGGATTAAGGGATTATAGATGTGTCCCTTTGATAATGGCATGGGGCTTATGGAGCTAGAAATGCCAGACTGTTTGAAGGTAAGGATTTTTCAGTAATTCAGGTGCACGTGTAGATTAAATCCATTTTTGGAAGTCTAAAGTCTCCCCAAAACCAAAACTGAGCAGGCATATATGGACACTAATAGTGGATCCTATTAAGCCATGGGCCTTCTTTGATGGAGTTTGCCAAGGCAGCCTAGGCAGGTGTGGGGCAGGGTGAGCACTTTACTTAAATAAAAATTATAAGATCACTTTCAAGGCAGGTTTAGGGGAAGCCATAATTAATATGGTAGAATGAAAAGCTATAACATGTAGTTGTGAATCTCCATATATCTGCAATGTTATAACTTTACAGATATATGGAGATTCAAAATTAGTGATAAGTGAGAGTGTGGCATTATCGGTGATGTGACCCGAGTTCAATCCCCATGGTGGATGTGTATACGAAGTATTTACTCAATAAAAAAATTAGTGATAAGTTGGGTTGCAGATCATGTTGAGATGAAAAACTTGCTTCTCAGTCCTTTCTATGAGCAAGTGGAATTATTAGAATCTTTTATAACATAAATTTCATACAAGTACATCTATAGGGACCTAAATGTAGAAGCAGATGGTCTTTCAAAAGATGGTTTGACTTTGAATTTTCTAGCAAGCATGTTGGAGAGGGAAGAAGTGGTTAGAGGACTTGGGGTTTCCTCACAGTCCTCTTCTTATTAAATCTCATGGCAGAGAACTCTCAATAGCAAAAAAGGGTTTTGAAAGGGACCCTTGCCTCTATTCTATAGAAAGACAGGCTTCAGAATAACATCAGTCTTCAACCTCAGCTTTGGAACTTAGGGAAGAGTCAGTCGAGAATTGTGTTTGATCAGAAAGATACTCTTGCTTTCCAGCTGTCAGTCCTATCATTAGGATTCTGTTTCTGGATTGTAAGCTGACTATAGGATATTACAGCAGGGAGGCCAGTACTTCTCTCAGTTTAGTTTAGACCAGCTCCTAGATGGGATGTAACTGAAATTCTTGAGGGTACTTCATACCTGTAGCATTGTAATTTTTTTTCAAACTCAGGAAATAAAATTACAGATTTTTTATGAGGAAAAGAAAAATTTAACTAGCCCACAGAAATGATAGTGTCTTGGTAGTGTATTCATAGAGATGTCATGTAGATAGAGATTCAGATCTTTGGTAATGACATATTCCCCTTCTATCTGTATTTACTGACATCGAATATATTGACATCGCTCAAACATTTGTCTGTCGAGTACACAATGTTGGAGATTGAAATACAATGCTGGATGTGTGTTTGGAGTCTGCTTTTGCCAGATTAACATGCTTTATGCTTGTCTTTTTTTGATTGTCAAGTACAGTTTGGCAGAGATTGAAATAGAATATTGGATGTGTGTTTGGAGTATGCTTTTCTGCTGGTTCTTCGTTATGGCTGTTAAATTTATTGAATCACCAATTCCCAAGAATACTATTTGCAATTTTTCAATCTGCAGAGATTTATTTGAATGAATTGGGATCCAAGCTTTCCATCGTCTTTGACGGGCATTTTTTTATTTTGGGTGGAATTTTAACTGCCTTTGTGCCATAGCTCCAATTACTTCAATTTGATAATTTTGGACTAAGAAAAAACTAATTTTGATCTTTATTTTGGATTCTTCAGCTTTCAGTGAGAAATTGTTTTATCAGGGGTTCGGTAGTCCGGTATGTTCAGCTGCCACCAGATGGCGTAGATGTTGATATTTTGCATGATGCAACAAGGAGGGAAGCCCGTGGAGGTTGAAGGTGATGCAATCATTTTACATTAACCTGGCGCATGTAATACATTAGTCAAAGATGAAACCCATTTACACTTTTGCATTTGGTTTCTAAATTATAGTTTCTAGGAACAAACAACATTTATGCATTTGTGGATGGCTTGAATTTTTAAGAAGCTGTCTTCCTATAATTTCTTTTATAATGTGCTGTATAGAAGTGACATTTTCTTTGGGAAATACTAGCATCTATTTATAATTGGGTTTGTTATCGATACAGTTTGGAAGAAATGAAAACCACCATGGTCGAAATCTTTGGTTGCTTATAGTTTCGTGTTCAAGCTTGATTCGATATCATTAAATAAAAAAGGTAAAAAAGAAAAAATACCAGGACCTTCTGATTTGATCTCAAGGAGTAGAGTATATCAATGTTATCTTTTCTTCACTCCTTTAACTACAGTTGAATAGAATTGCAATCAATTTAATACGAAAGATTATAAACCAATTACGTAATTTTATTGTGCTGTTTTGTCCTTTGCTTCTTACTATCACTTGTTTGATGAATCACTAAACCTGTTCTATGTGCAAGAAATTATTGCAACTGTTTACAAGCATTTTTATTATTTGGTCATGTGATCCAAAGCATTAGGAAAAACTGCAGTCTGCTTATGAATGCTTATGAATTTTTATGTATGGGAAGAAAATAGAAAGGTGGGAATCTGGATTATTTTTTATGTATGGGAAGAAAATAGAAAGGTGGGAATCTGGATTATTTGGTATATTTCCTGCTTGGTCTGCAGACACTCAAGAAAGATGTTCTTTGTTTCAGAGACATTGATAACATACATTGACAGGACATGCATTCTTTGTTTTCTATGCAGCCTAATTCTCCATAGGATATTAAAGCTGTGTGCATAGACGTTGTTGAAAAATATATTTAGTCAGTTTACAATTTGTTTTCTATGCAGCCTAATTTTCTATAGGATATTAAAGCTGTGTGCATAAACGTTGTTGAAAAATCTATTTAGTCACTTCACAATTTGATTACCATTTTCAGGAGACGATGTTTATAGTCTGAATTCATGACAAATTTGGTTATTGTCACTATAATAAATATAGTTTCTATATCAATTTTATAAGTTGATGTCTAAAAAAAACTTGATTTTGTTAAAACTTTATAAACAGCTTTCTCTCTCTCGTTTTTATTCATTTAATAACATTTTTAAGCATTGGGAATCCTTGCGTGAATTGTTTACTTTATGTCGGACAACCGTAAATCGTAATCGTAAGGCTCTTCCATTTTTATGTTTACTGTGTCGTAAGACGAATAAAGTTCATCCTGCCCCGTTCTGGGATGAATTGGCACCTTTTTAATTGGGCATGGATTGATATTCCTCCCATTGAATTGCTTGTTTGGAATACATGAACATAATTGTAAGAGCACTTGTATTTAGTATAAACTTGCTATGAAAGATTCATTTCCATTGGCTTATATATGTTTAAAAATGCTACTAGGGTAAAAGTAAATTAGTTTTAGTCTGTGGGTCTAGGTGGATTGGTAAGTTGGGGCGCTTACCGAGAGGAGACCTAGGTTCCAATATCACGGGTGTGCCCATGCATAGCCAGTAGCCCAATCCGACTCCTCTGTGTGTTGCACCTGACTGATGACGACGATCTGTTTCCTGCTTGTTCGGCGGTCTCCTTCATGCCACGTGTTGAACCAGACTGACGAAGACGGTGCGAACCCTGTGCGTCCGGCGGTCCCCATCTCACGTCGGGTTACCATTAACGAGACGATGGGTGTGTTGGAAGCCTTCGCTGATAGTTTGAACCCTGCCAGCTACGCTGGCAGTTACTAAAAATTGTGATTGTAACCAATTCATCTATGTAACCAAAAAAAAAAAAGT
Source organism: Wollemia nobilis (assembly GCA_028583015.1). NCBI lineage: Eukaryota > Viridiplantae > Streptophyta > Pinopsida > Araucariales > Araucariaceae > Wollemia > Wollemia nobilis. The sequence continues at coordinate 5,147,408 of JAQPPZ010016361.1, forward strand.
AAATTAGTTTTAAATGTTCCCGAAGCCATAGGCTATATGGGACAATGTGGTTATACAAGTGTTTATCCACGTACACCAAAGTATGTTGTCAACCCTACCCCTTTTGGATTCAAATCTTGGACCTATTTGGAGTTCTAAGTCTTAATTGTTAGGCCCATTCCAGTTGTGGAAAATAAATCAAATTATCATTAGTATGCTTGACACAAATGTGTCCTCCCTACATGAACTTGTCATACTAATATGAATTTTATCAATTCTATGAAGGTAAAAGTTAATAATGATATGAAGATAGCTCTTTGAATACATGAGGATCAAAGTTTATAAAAAATGTAACAAAGGCTTCTTTATTGGTATTTTTGAGTGATTTATAATCTGATAATTAGTTGTTAATTAGTTGTTGCTAATAAAACTAGATCCTAAAAATCCTAACAACTTATCATTGAAAATCTTAACAAGTTATCCTTAAAAATATATTGCAACAAATATTATAATAACACAAATCGCTAACATGTCTTTTTATTCTAACTCCTATACAATCCAAAGCTTATCCATAAATTTTTCAAATTTTCTCTACCTAAGGGTTTATTTATTACATCAACAATAGTTGACTATAATTTAGACATTTTTTTTAATGCTCCTCCAATTGCCTATAGTGACGATGAACTTCAATATGGTGTTTTGACATGATATACTAGATTCTTCAACAACTTGAGCATACTTCGATTATGACAATCATGATATACTAGATTCTTCAACAACTTGAGCATACTTCGATTAGTTCAACAACATTGATGATATTTGATCTAGTTGAAAATCATACAATAACATTGATGATATTTGATCTATTTGAAAATCATACGATATGGGTTGCAACCAAACAACTTAACAACTTGCACTGCATGTTGCCTTATATTTTGCTTTAGTTGATGACAAAGCAACTATATGTTGAAGTTTGCTTTGCCAAGAAATATTTGTTGATCCAAGAGCAAACATATAACTACTAGTAGATTTTTGATCATCAATTGATTATGCCCAATTTGCATTAGTGTATTCAACCTATTGAAAATCATTAGATTGTTGGTATAATATACCAAAGTCAGGGGTACCTTTGATATATTTGAGAATACAATTTGCAGCTTGCCAATTCCTTTTTTAGGGATTTGTCATGAAACGAGACAAATAACTTGTTGCAAAACATAAATCTAGTCAAGTGGTTGTAAGATAAATCAAGCTGCCCACCAATTGACGATATATTGACTTATTGACCAAAAATGAACTAGAGAAGGTTGAGAATTTTAGCCCAATTACCCAACTACGATAGGTGTAGATGTAGAATTACAACCTATTATCTGGAATCTTTTTAAAGGTGTTTTGGCTTGTGATATAAACATAATATGACTAAGTTGCCAAATTTCTACACTTAGGTAGTAATGAAGGAACCCTAATTTTGTCATCAAAAATTGTATATAAATAAAATATTTATCCGTTGAATTAGGTGGGATCCACTGTTAATAACGAGTTTGTCAACATGCACAATGACAATGTTATTACTTTTAGTTTTGATAGGGAGATTAGGATCAGAAAACATCTGATTGAATCTTAAATCTCTAAGATATTGATAAATTTCAAACTACCAGGCTCAAGTCAACATAGGGACTTAATCAATTTGCAAACTAGATTTTCTTTCCCTAGTATTTAAAACCCTTGTGGTTGCACTATGTAAACATGTCTGCCAAGTCTCAATTTAGGAAGGCACTTCTAACATCTATTTGATATATGTGCCAATCAAAATGTGCTATAATGGAGAGAATTTATCAAAAAACCACCATCTTTGTAGTTGGAGAAAATGTCTCCCCATAGTGTATCTTCTTGCAATGCATACCCTTTCGCAGCAAGGCAAGATTTGAAATTATCAGTTGAACCACCTGATTTAATTTTACCTTGTAAACCCATTTACAACTATTGGGTTTCTTTCCATGGGGTAAATCACATAGTTCTCACGTTTAATACTTCATCAAAGAGTCAAATTCTGCCTCCATGGCAACTCTCCAATTTGGTTTACTTTGGCCTCTTATATTTGCTAGGTTCAAAAACTTGTGAAACTAAAGCAAAATTTGTCAACTCATTTACTTGTCTAGGCTCTTTTCTAGCTCACCTAGACTGCCCAACTACCACTTTCTCATCCTCATTAACATCTTTCATTGTTTGTATATACATTTTGGTCATTGATGTGGCTCTTGTTGCTAATGAACTTTACCTGAGTGTACCTCTATCAAGCTATGTTCTCCAAGGTCATCCTAAAGTGGATTTTCAACACGCCAATATGGTTGAGTCTATACATCTTTCTTTTCATCTTCAATTTTTGATGTAAGTGAACTTCATTACTTGTAGTACTCTCAACAAATCTAATACATATTTAAATCTCAAAAGGTTTACCATCATCTAGTAAGAAATGAGTCTTCTTATGTATAATGGTATCTTTGCGGATTACATTCTTATTAGTAGAGATATCAAGCAATTTGTATGCCTTGGATTGTTCACTACAATCGACAAACATGAACTTTTTGCCTTTTATATCTAGCTTAGTTCTTTTCTTTCCTAAGAAATTATTGCAAAAGCAACACAACCCAAAATACGAAAATGACTAAATGTTTTCTTCCAAACCACACTTCTCTAAGAGTAGCATTCTATATAACTTTACATGGGCACGTATTGAGAATGAAAAATGCAATATTTATTGCATCTACCTAGTAAAAATATGATACATTTCAACTATGCATTATGCATCTAGCCATTTCCATGATTGTACTGTTCGTTCTCTATATTACCCCATGTTGTGGAATGTAAGGAGTCGTATACTACGTGTGATACCCTCAAGGTTGCATAAATTCTAAAATTGTTTTGAGGTAAACTCATCTCTATTATTTGACAACAAGACCTTGATTTGCTTTCGAGGTTGTTTTCCTACAAGAGACTTAAAAGTTCAAAAGTATGAAAAACATTTAGAATTGATGAAGTATACCCACATCTTCCTTGAATAATCAACCATCAACAAAAAATATTTTGTACCACAAACTGAAGGTGTATTCATTGGACTACACAAATCAATATGCACTAAATCCAAATGGTTGACAACTTTGTTTTCCAAGTTGACAACTTGCACATGAATGCCACTGCTCTTGAATGGATGGCAATCCATGAATCGTGTTAGTGAGAATTGATAAATACTTATAATTGAGGTGACCAATCCTCATGCTAAAATTGTCTTCAACTACTAAGGTAAATGAATTGGCAGATTGTATAATCCCTTCTTACCTCTACTAAGAGCAATGAGTTTGTTTTGTCCACATGCATCACTTCACATCTATTTTTATGAAAATGCACAAGAAGTTGAGAATTCCTAGTGATTTTAATAATAGCTAGAGGATTTTTGTTCATATCATGAACATATCAAATATTTTTGAATGTGTATATAACATTATTGTTTAATGCCACACTGACATCACCACACCCTTCAATAAAGTATGATCTACCATCAACAAATGAATTAGAGTCATTCTTCCTTAGCATCTTCAATAATTAACATGCCAATTTTGCCTACATGTATAATATCAGGATGCTTTAGAGTCAAAGTACCCACATTTTTCAATAAAGTATGATCTACCATCAACAAGTGAATTACAGTCATTCTTCCTTAGCATCTTCAATAATTAACATACCAATTTTACCTACATGTATAATATTAGGATGCTTTAGATTCAAAGTACCACTTAGTAGATTGATTAGATGAACTGTGAGTTGTTTCAAAAGCAAACTTCTTTTCTTAATCTTTTGTCTCAATAACATTTACTTGTTTCTTCTCTTGTTGACTTTGTTTATCTATAAACTTACAATAACCCCGTTTGAAATGACTAGGTTCTTGTAGTGAAACCACTTGTAGAAATATAGTAATAGTAGTAACTATTCAATTTAATAGTAAAAATCCTTTGGAACTAATAAATAAGATTTAATGCCAGAAAATCAATAATGCAAGTAACAAATTTGAGATTCCAAACCAATACAAATCCTAGCCACTTAGAGAGGGCAAAGCCTCATAGCCACTTGAAGAGAGTGAAGTCTCATATGCACAAAAAAGATAATTGAAATTTGAATATGAAAGGTAATTCCAACTACTACATAACTCTTCATATTTGTAGACTAAATCAACAGTAACCATAACCCTAATGCTCAAGGGGTGACCACCTTATCCTAGGGCCCGAACTAATACTAATATAGTCGATGTGATTATATTGGAGCCATTACTAATAAGAATGCTCTGATGGTTTGAAGAAATTTATACCCAATTGCCTTGCCTAGTATAACATAATAAACCATAACTTACAACTAATTTCAATCATTAGTGGACTTATGGACCCTTATGTTGGGTGGTTGCAACCACTCAACTTACAATCACGCTAACTATGATGGTAATAATTCCTAACATCCCCCCCTATTACATCATAGTTTAGAGTTTCTTGGAGAGAAAATCTTGAATTGCTTCAAACTTAACATGTGCAAGTGACTTGGTGAAGATGTCTGTACATTGTTCCTAAGTAGGGTAAAATCTGAGCTGAATATTGTGTTGTTGAACATGTTTGCGTATGAAGTGACATTGAACTTCAATGCGTTTGTTTATCTAAGCCATATACGAACAATTTTTAATACACCTTGATTGTTGCAGTACATGGTTGTTGGTTCAGTTTGTGGTACACCCATACTTGCTAGCATATGTTTCAACCATATCATCTCACAAACAACTTCTCTTGTAGTAGGATATTTTGCTTTTACAGAAGATTGAGCAATTTTTTGTTGTTTCTTCCCCATGATATAGGTCCAAATCCCAGAAAGAATACATATCCAAAAGTGAATTTTCTATCATCAATACATCTTGCATAATTTGCATTAGTGTAGCCGAATATAAGAACTAATCGCTCTTAAATTATAGACCATACTCGATGGTACCATGGGCATATTTTAATACCCTTTTCGTTACCTTCCAATGAGACATTTTTGGTTCTTGCATGAATCGTGAGAGGTAATTTATTGCAAAGCTGATATATGGTCTAGTATATGTAAATGAGACTTCCAACCAACTGTTGATAGAGAGTTGCATTCATTGGTGGAGATTTGATCAATCTACACACCTTTGTTTCTTGTCCAAGTGTAGTGAATCCCTCGAGTTGAGTCATGTAGACTTTTTTTTATTCTCCATTGAGGAAGGCACTTTTTACGTCCATTTGATGGATCCTGCATCCAAACTATGCAAATAGAGCAAATATCATTTTGATGGTCTTTATTTTTGTCATAGGTGCAAATGTTTCTTCATAGTCAATGTCTTCTTTTTGCAGATAGCCCTTGGCTACAAGTTGTGCCTTGTATTTATCAATATTATCATTTGATTTATATTTGATATTGAAAATTCATTTGCATCCAATAGCCTTTCCTAGTGGAAGATCAACAACCTACCAAGTCTTATTCTTCATTAATGATTAATATTTAGTACCCATAGCATTCTTCCAAGAATCAGGGCCATATTTATTTCATCATAAGCCATAGTTCTCATTAGATCCATATTTACCTCATCATGAGCCATGCTACATGCCCTCGATCTTGTGGTAGATGTGTCTAGAACTCCATATATCCCTAAAGCTCTTAATGTGCTAGTGTACCACTTGGTATTTTTTGTGTGTGATGTGGCGGAGCAAATTGGTCCACATCTCCATTATTATCTTCATCATTGTTGTCCTTGGAAACTTCCTCATTAGCATCTTCTTCATCTTCATCACTTTGAAGTATTATTGGAACAAAGTTGGATGAAGATTCTTATGGAGAGGATGAGGGTGACTTATCTTTCTCATAAAAAATGACATCATGACTAATATACAATTTTTTAGTAGTTGGATCAAATAATCTATAGGCTTTTGATTCATCACTATAGCCTAATAGAATGCATTGATGAGACTTCTTATCCAATTTTTGTCTCTTCTCCTTTGGGATGTGCATATATACTATACAATCAAAAACACGAAGATGAGAGATTGATGGCTTATGTTTGGTCCATGCTTCTTCTAGAGTGACGTGAGTGGTGCAATAGGGGCACAATTGAGCAAGTAAGCTGCAATATGTATTGCTTTTGCCCAAAAAGAGGGTGCATGTTGAGAATCTTTCAACATGCATTTTCCACGATGGTTCTATTTCTGCGTTCAACAACACCTTTTTGCTATGGTGTATAAGCAATTATCATTTGACGATGAATGCCATGATTCTTTAGGAAAGCTAAAAACTCATTATTGTTAACTCCCCTCAATTTGAGTGGAGTACATGGATCTGATCTGTGAATGTCTCAACTTGAGCCTTAAACTGTTTCGAGTAGAAAAGGGATTGATCCTTATTCTACAAATATAATACCCACACTTTGCAAGTATGACCATCAACAAAAAATAGAAAATATCTAGAGCCATGGGTTCGTAAAGATCGATATGAATCATATCGAGAGGTCCTTTGGCTCGAGTTTCAAAAGAACCAAATGGAGCTCAATGTTGCTTTCCAACTAAGCAACAAGAGCAAATTTGAGTAGATTTCTTAAAAGAAAGAAGACCTTTGACCATGTGCTTATTTTGAAGTGCAATAAGATGGCTAAAACTTAGATGAACATATCTTCGATGCTAGAGTGATGCAAAAATATTAGAGTTGACAATTAATGCCAAATTGTCATGATGAACTGTATGAAGCTCAAACATTTTTCCTATTCCTTTACCATATGCAATAATCATGGATTTTCTATTTTTTTCATGAATGAGACATACCTTGGAGCTTTGTCGTTTGTCAAACTTAAACCTTCAAATTATGGTCGAGTAATTGGTTGATGGAGAACAGATTCTTAGCGAGTCTTGGAATATACAAGACTTCTTTTATCTTGCATGTGTGTGATCCAAGTCATAATTTGACATCACCTATGCCTTTGATGCCATAAAATGTGTCATTATCTAGAGAGAACTTTCCCATATGATTAGAATAGTCTATAGCCTGGAACCATTCTTTCTGACTGGTCATGTTGCTCTAGAATCGACATATCAAACATCATTGGGATGACTTAGTTGATCATAAGCAGAAAATACATGCTCTTCTTCTCTTGAGTGGTCATTTTCTTCTTCTTTTGAGTGGTCATCTTCAACAACATTACTATGTTGTTGACGTATCTTCTTTCAATATGGGTTTTCTTGTCTATTGATAACTTCTTCAGTTGCAAATGTATTGCTTGAGAAGAGGGTCCATTTGTGAAAGGATTGTGCCAACATTCATTTAATGTATGGCTATTATTGCCACAAAGCTCACACATCTTTTGCGTGCAAAAATTATTTCTTTGTTGCTGTAAGTGACTTTGGGGTCTTGTATATCTTTTGACTAGTTGCTTCCCCGTTTGATTTGAAAGGAGAACTTGATCTTCATCTTGTGATGTGTGAGAGGTCTCTAATTTTTAGAAGTAGATTCAACTTCTCAAATGTTGGTGTTTGCACAATGGCATTCAAATTTGTCATAAACACATTATATTGTAAAGGGAGATATATCAAAATAATGGAAATAAGTGTGTCATCAGACACTGTTTCTCCCAAAGCTTGTAGTGATGCATGTAGCTCTCCAAATTATCTCAAGAACGACTTGCGTTTTTCTCAATTTTTTATTTTTAAGCAATGAAGTTGAATTTGAAGGAACAAGATTTGGTTCTTATTATTTTGCTCAAATATTATCTGGAGCTTGTTCCATGCGTTTTTAACAGTGATTGAGTCATGAATGTATGGTTGGACTTCATCAGAGATGCCAAACATGATGATCAATGAAGCCTATCTACTTTGTCAAATTTTATCTCTTCTTCATCATCTATGTCAAGATAGGTAATGCACCCATTTACAACTTCCCACAATTTGTCAAAATCGAGTTTAGTTTTCCAAGCAAAGTAATTATTTCCTCACAATAGCTAGGAATCAAGCAATAGGAACTTTGGTGCACCACTAGCCATGTTAAACCTTCACAAAACTAGAAAATTTTAATTCCACTAGATTGGCCTTGAAAAATGCTTTCCAACAAGTATACATAAGCCTATACTTGTAAATTTATTAATGCCTTGAATTGCAAGAAATCAATAGTGTTTCATCAGGCAAAAAAATAGGTGGAGGAGATTCCTTCAACAAAAATATATAGAGAATATTAATGGGAATATTTTGATGCTGTAATATATTATATGAATCTCTTTCTTATTAACCTGCATCCAATGCAAAGAAAGAACGAAAAGATATGGGCTTTAGTGAGCCCCCCTACAGTTCATGTGGGATAAGTAAAGTAATTTGATTGATTGTACGTTGACGACTAGGGATGGAGGCATGGGTTTTATCCCATGGGAGCCTCACATATCTCACAATCTATCAACAACTTTGTGGATGCCCGATCCCTAGGTTATTAATGGATCAATTGCCTTGGATTTGAAGTTTTGAGGCGATCAAGAATCATGCCTTTTCAGTAAAACACTTTTGTAGCTATACGTTTGGTTGTGGGCAATACGATGCCCAACTTAGATATGCGGCCGTATGTAGATCAAAGTGTGAGTCCAATTAGAATGTGAGAAGGTCGACTCCTAATTCAATCTTGTGCTAGTACCACGTTATGATACCATATTCTTTATAAGATTTTGTTGGAAATTTCTAGTCGAAGCATGTACAAAGTCGTAGGTTTATCAAGAGTGTCAATGTCAATGTCGTGTACATGCTTCGATTAAATAAAATTTACATTGAATTTTGATAAGGCCCTTCTAGACATAGATTGTGCTATAGAACACAATGCAATAGATGTGGATTGTGCTATAAGCCTTGGGCTTGTAGCTCATGGGAAGAGCGTTTGACTGCAGAGCAAGAGGTCACATGTTTGAAGCTTGTCGGGCTTCTTTTAGAAGATGCTCTACTTTGTGCAACTTCTCACAAAGGTGAGATTTTATGGAACCTTCTTCAAAAATACAATGTATTCGACACAACCTTCTTGGTGATGTGCCATGTGCAAGTATATTTGTCTATATTTTATTAAAAAAATAGAATAAGGACGACAAAGTATGCCTATCCTTTCAACGTTGTGATAGTGAAGTTTGATGATGTGCTCCGATTTGTACTACCATCCTACCTTCCTTTTGCATGTTAGAATAGAAATTAAAGAGTATATTTGGGAAATCTCCTTAGCCCATAAAATTTTCCCTTTCACACCTTCTAGAGTGCTTTGGAGCCCCTCCGTGTCGAAGCAAGAGGAAGATTTTATTGTTCTTCCTCACAAAGGCATCGAGTCCTCATGAACTAGAAGGATATTTGGCTCTTCCTTTGACCTCCTACTCTAGTACCACTTATAGAAATGCTTTGATGATTTGCTTTATTGGTTTTAAAAAATTTGTACACAATTGCATTGCCCAGTATAGCATAACAAACCATAACAACAACTAATTTCATCCACTAATAGACTCATGGACCTTGTATTAGGAGGTTGCAACCACTCAACTTACAATCATGCTAACGGTGATGGTAACAATTTTTAACAATTACATGGTTCCTCCTAGAAAGTTTTGCCCTCAAAGATGGAAATGACTAGAAAATGCTCTTAGGCTCTCATGTTGCGTCTTCTTCTGGAAGATCTTACCACTAAACGAGACACTGTTGAATCTAACGATAATCTAACAAGAACTTTGGACTACAATACTGTTTGTTGTTTGTGGATGAAGAGTGATTTGACCTTGTTCATCGAGTATTGTAAGTTCCATTTGGGATTGCACCTTTTGGCCAATAACCTATTTGAGACAAGAAACATGGGATGATATTGGCAACTCCAATTGATATGCCACTTTACCAATGTGATGAACCACCTTATAGGTGCCATAAAATTGAGAATCAAACTTTTGATTGGACTTGGCCTTTAAATATAATTGCTTATAATGTCGAAGGCGCAAGAAAGACCATATCCTCCATGACAAATTGTTGCTCCGAGCAATGCAAATCTTGTTGTTGCTTCATGTGGTTTTGGGATTGGATTGAATTATCTTTAAGGAGTTGTAGCATAAGCTAACATTGCTCCAACAATCACCCACCTAAGCCACCTTGGAGGATCCTAGAACAAAGTTTGCCACTAATGGAGGTTTCTGACCATGTAATGCCTCAAATGAGGATATCTTGAGGGAAGAATGGTAAGAAGTGTTATACCACCCATCAACTAAAGAGAGCCAATGAAACTAGTGATACTGTTTATCTTGGGAAAAACAATAAAGGTAAGTACCAAAACATTGGGTTACAATCTCCATTTGGCCATCCATCTAAGGGTGATAAGAAGAGGATATATTCAATTAAGTACCACTGAGATGAAACAATTCCTTACAAAAATTACTAGGTATATGACATGATCATGTGTGTGCTTAGGGGGAAGAACCATAGGTTTATCAAAAATATCTACATAATGATCCACAATAATATACAAGGTTGAAGGAAGAGCTGGAAGAAGTGATTTCAAAGATTGAACTTTCATGCAATTGACCTAGTTCAAGAATCCATGACCACCTTTCTTCAATATCTTTTACATGTTCTAGAAACTAACCACCTTGGAGGGAGGAGGTTGGATTCCTTGGAGATGAATGACGTTACCATTCTTTGTCCATTTGACATATAGTCATTGCAGATTAATAGTAGCATCGTCAAGTTGGGATGGCCTTGTGCTCCCAAGATGACATTTGTCCTTCCTAAATTCATGGCAAAGAGATGGTCAGACCAAGTATAATCACCCATTTGAATGCTAATCTTAGTTATTTGACCCACACTAAGATGTGCCTCCATTTGCAATTAATACTTAAAATATGTCCTAGGTCAAAGTATTGAGATATAGTCCAAAAAACTCTGTTGTTTTGATATCAATAAAGTTATGTGTGCTACTTGAATCAATCAATACATTGATGCACTAGCTTTTGATGAATGCTTGAACCAAACCCCTTAGGAAAAATGTAGAGAGAGCCATACTATCAAACTCGTGATAAAAATTTACTTGGAATAGTGCCTCTAGTAGCATAGGGAGCTAAATGACTTCCATGGGAAACTAGAGGTCTATGATTGAACAATTGCTTGTAGATGCCAATGCCTTATTATTGGTTTCCCTTCATATTAGTGCCTATTACATTCCGTGTGAATTATTGACATTCTTGGTCAAGGGAATGCTCAGTAGGGCCAAGACTAAAATGGCTTTGGATGGATTCTAAGGTCTTGTTTGGTCTTGAGATTTAGAAATGGAGTTTACTAGTTTCTCTTTGTGTTCAAGATAGGTTTTCATATTGAAGTTAATTTTATTGGGTAAAACAATACCAAATGGTGTAGAGGAAGGAGTGGTAGGAGGAGGGTGGTGGGAGGAGGTAAAGCCATGGTGTTTGAAGAAGAAAGGATACTCTTGTAAAAGCTATTGATATTTGGTGGGGTGTTGTGATGCTTACTAAGATTATTGGGTTGAAATTTCTTTTTGCTCATGATACATCCTTTGGATAACCAATGCGGTACAAACGACCATTGATTCACAGCCAACTAGTAGAGCAAATGATTTATTCATATATTAGGAGCAAAATAAGCCTAAAAGAATTGCTTGGAGTTATAATCAAAAAGTGTTGTGAGAAAGACCCCTTTAATTGGTAAGAAGAGACAATTGCATTAATATGGGTCTCTTGCAAGGGTCTAGAAACACCCGATTCCCAAAAAGGTTGCTAGATATACCCTTTATTTTGAATGGCTTTAAGAGACATCATAATGATATGGACTCCTTCACGAGTCTTGGCATACCTGATACTCTTTAATGTTCAGAAAAAGAAAACAATGGTGATTGACTCACAATATTGCAAAAGAAAAATGTGCCAAAAGATTGAACCAACAAAATTGATGAAAATTGCCAAGACAATAAGAAACATAGTTGATTGTCAAAAGTTTTGGAATGGTTCACTTGCCCTTCTATTGCTTTTTTAGACCATTACATGGAGCCATTGATGCTTTGATACCACTTGTAATGACTTCCAAAAATACAGTAACAATAATAATTCTATAAAGTGCAAAAGTAAACATCCACTAAAATAGTAAATTAGATTTAATACCACAAAATCAATAATTTAAATGGGATTCTAATTCGAAATCAATATAAATCCTAGCCACTTAGAGAGGGCAAAGTCTTAGCCACTTGGAGAGGGTGAAGTTTCATATGTGAAATAGAGGCAACTAAGATTCAAATATGAAAGATGATTTTAACTACAAAATAACTCTTTCTATTTATAGAATATATCAACAATAACCCTAATCCTAATGCTCAAGGGTTGAATACCTTATCTTAGGGACCAAGCTAAAAATAATAAATATAATTATTGTGGCTATATTGGATAAATTATTATTTCCTCGAGTTAAAACAAATTGCCTGGGATTCAATATGATTAGATAATGTGGGCTTGGCATTCTAATTTCCCTTTTGTTTAGATTTAGTAGTAAACACACTCTATGTACTCCTTGAGGTAGATACTCCCATTTGCGATTGTCTCCTCTTTTTTTATAAAAGTAAAGAAGACATCTTTTCAAAATTAAGATTTTTGAGTTTTAACAATCAAATGTAGGGATTCAATAAAATACTCATAAGATGGAGGTAAACCTCGTAAAACAATGACAACCATATCCTTGTCATCAATTATCTTCTGAATAACTTTCAATTGATCTTTAGATTCTTCATATGTATAAGATACTTAGAAATAGACTATCCCTCCTCCAATTGGGAAGAATAGAAAAGTTTCTTCAAATACAAAATAGGTCTTGCTTCAAATGTCTAATATTTATTCTACAAATTTATCCATAGTGTTGCCACATTATTCGTATTCTAAACTTTAGGAGTCAAATCACCCACAATAGGCAATTTGAGAAGTATCAAAGCTTCTCCACATCACTTGTTGAAGTCATCAACATGATATTTTGGTTTGGTTTCTTTCTTGAGAACTATATTTTCCAAATCTTGATACTCATAATTTGTAAATATCTTATGGCTTTACAAACTATGATTTATCCCAGTCAGTTTTATGTGAATTTGGAAGAATTAAGTTCTAAATATTTGGCGTTCTTTTATAATGACAAACTTGAACAACAAATGTAGAACACCAAACACTAGATAAGCCTTGAATATCAGAATCAAAGTAGTGAATGCCAAAAACTGTACTTTGCTCCATCCAAGCTCAAAAATTGAGCAAACTCCAAGTTGTGCTTTATCACAATCTAGCTGAACTTGAGCGTCACAAGTGACAAATTTATCAAGTGAAGAGAAAACCATCAAATATTAAATATCAAAACACCAAAAACCATATTTCAAATCCAACATATCTAAACACAATATAGGAGAAAATCTCCTTTGCCATTCGAACAATACCAAAACTGATTGTAAAGTATCAACCTATAGAGACATTGACTACCAAAAAAAAAAAAATGACTTAAGTAATACGAATTATGTGAGACAAACTCCTCTTTTCTCTTGCTATGCCTCTGATACCATAAAAGAAAGTAATACAATATGGTCTATTTTGTATTCCTGACCTCCAAATTATAATGACTTACAATTTGGTAATCAATTGGTGCTAATAAAACCAAATCCTAACAAATTATCCCAATAAATCCTAACAATTTATGATTAATTTCCTAAGAAGTTATCTCCAAATATTTGTTGTAACAAAAAATACAATAATAAAAATCCCTATCATATATTTTTATTCAAACATTATAGGCAATCAACATTGAAAATTGCAATCGAGAGAAAAAGGGGGAAAATCAAACTTGGGGATTGCATTAAACTAAAAATAAAAAACAAAGAAGGAATTTTGATGCACTTTTAACTAGAAAAATTATTGTATTGAGATCCAAATAATGCTCTCATACAAATTTAATAATCCAAACAATCAAAGTGACTTTTAAGTAAGCGAGTGCAAATGTGTCTAAGGTGTAGTGGTGAAATGGTAGTTGAATTGATATCTTCATAGTGTGATGATAATGTGGTTCATGGCAATGCAAATTATTGTAATATCATAATAATGTGTTTCGTGACAATGCAAATTATTATGATATCATAACGTGGTTCATTAAATACTTCAATAATTGGGTCATGATGTGATATAGATTAGTCCGATTTCAATCCCCATACAATCAACTTAAAAAAGACAAGTATACATGTAAGAGATTATGTAAATATTCATAAGCAAATAAAAGAGAATTTAAACCCAAAATACTTGTCAATGGCCTAGTTATCAGTCAGGTTACTATTGCAAGCAAATGTGGTTATTAAGTCGATATCATGTATATAATTGTAGAAAAACATAATTATAGGTAGATAACCTTTATCCTTAACAACAATTTCTAAATCCAAATCATGTATGTAATTGTAGAAAAAACATAATTATAGGTAGGTAGCTTTTATCCTTAACAACAATTGCTAAATCCAATATACAACATTTGGTAGCATTGTTAAAAATAGTGAATTTAATAAAATCAGGCTCTAGAAGCTTGCTTTTTAGATTGAAATGAAGGTTTTTAGGTACAATATTAGCCTTTTCCATAACCTCATTGATTTGTCAAGAATGTCACTTAAACATAAAAAATAAAATCTTGTTACAGCAGATAAAATCCTTATTGACCTTCACAAACGACAAATATGGCTAAGTCGTCTTCAAGTGGTGATAAAGTTATCATAAAATAACCTTTGCACTAAAATTTAGTTAAGCATAAAAACAAGAAGAATTGATTCTTGACCTACTCATTGCCTTGGGCATGGTAGCTATTAAGTACATTTGTGATACATTGTGAAGTATGATCATGAGGATGTCATATGAATAGAAATAAGTCTAAGAGGATAGCATAGGCACTCTAAAAAACCAATTCAATGAAATTCACATTGCATAGTAAAATAGGTAGCAAAAGTATGCCTTATATATAACATCTTGCAATGTGCAAATTAATAGAATAATAATGCTTGGAATATTTTTTCTATGTGCAAATATTAATGAATATATAAGACTCTTGAATATTGAAGGCATACTTTCCATGCTGTCTTAGAGAAAAGTTAGATTTTTCCCAAATTTAAGGAATGTTAGATTTCATGAAAATCTTGGCCTCAAGTTTAGAAAGGCTGAGTATGAACTACAAGTTAAAAATATGTTTCTTATCTACAATTTTTTTATATAATTATCACATTACTATTGGTTTTTTGACTGTCATATCATTGAACAAATGTTATAATGAATATTTATTATTATCAAATATTATTAGTTCAATCAGTTAGATTCCTCAACATTTAAGGAAGAGACCCAGGTTCAAATCTTGTCAAGCAATACATGAATGATATGAAAACCGTTGTAATGCCACTTTGTGGTAATGATGTGATACAGGTGAAGCCCGTTTTAAGTCCATATAACCAATTGAAAAAAAAATATTTCCTATTAATAGGCAAAAAATATATTAATTGTAAACCTTTATTTTTGCCATTTCTAATCTCAATGTTGGAAGGGAGTTCAAATAATATACTTAATGCTTTTCAAATATTTAGGTAGAGATGATATATGTAATGCATTAAAGAACATTCAAAATGGGGTTTATTTTTAACATTAGGAGGGGATTGATAACAAACTCCATCAACATATAAGTTCATCTCTTAATATCTTATAGAGTTCATTTTCTTGAGTTGAAGCTAAGGATGTGCAAATGTGTAGGTTATTTCCTTACATTATATGGGCTTAGGTGAACTAATATCTATTTGTATTTATAGACATGTACATGAGGGTCACCAATATTTATATTTATATTCTTACCATGTATCTAAGTATGATTGTAAAAGTCATTTGAATAAATGTTGTATATATATATATATGAATGAATGAATTTTATTTCCTACCATTTGTTTCAAACCCTTTGGATGTCTTCAGGATTTACTTACAAGATTGGAACCTTGGTTTATAATGTAAAACTCATAATTCCCCATTGCTTGTTCCAAGGTTAACATCTTAAGATTCACCTACTATATTGGAACTTTGGTTTATGTTGTGAAACTTATCACTCCCCACTATTTATCTCAAACTATTCAACTAAAACATTAATATTCCATCATGGGATTGAACTTAAATATTGGATGTGAAACTTCTATTCATACATATAATATTAACCTGCATGAAAAAACATAATTTACAGTGTCATAAATAATTGGAAGATTCAAAGTCTTAAAGTTTTATATTAGTTTATTTTTAAGAAGTAATAATATTTAAAATATCTATTTCATATGTAACAAAAGCATAAGGCCATGCCATAAAATTGGTTGGTTATAGGATAAATGAAGGGTATCTTTTTTATATGTAAAAAAATTATAAGGCTATGCCATAAAGTTGGTTGTAGGATAAATGAAAGGCATCATCTCAAGAGGATAAAAAGAGCTAAGGTAGTTAGAAGCACGAAGAAAATGTGTTATATGACATCAAGCTTTAGATAAATGATTTATAACTAATTTTAAAAAATAATAGGAAAGCATCTTGTTGATTTATTTGGCTTCTTATATTCATGGAAAATATATTTATCATCCTTGCATTTATTTTTAGTCACGTTAACACTTACACTAAATATGAGACTAGTAATTTTCTTTTTTTGTGAATTTTCAAATGAAGCTAGTAAAAATTAGTTATACCTTTTAAAATTTTGATTGTAATTCTTGTGAAGAACAATACTTCTATTAAGTAGTAATTGATGGGCATATATATTTTTTATGGGATTGAAATAACCCCACACCTATTACATCATGACTTCATAATTGTATAACAACTTCATAATTAAGCATGGAATCACTTGGTAATATTTGGACATAGTGGTATTTAATTGGTTGAGCTCATGTTATTTGATTTATTTTATATGCAATCATTTTAGGAATTTTATTTCTATTTTTAGAGGTTTTGCATGTGACTATTTATGGCTAATTATCATGAGAGTTATTCATTGGGTGTAAAAACCTTCTTTCCAATTATCTCAACTTTAAGGTCATATTTAAAATTGATAAGACCTTGAGCTTCTTTCTTTATTTTTTATCAAATATTTATGAGTTTTATTTTTGAGTTTCATTGAGGTAAAGCCTTCTTTTTAGTTATATCAACTTCTAGGTAGCTATAAGAATTGAAAATATTTTGAGTTTCTTTCTTTGCTTTTGGTTAAATATCATGCTACCCATATAAGACCTTTAGATAAAAGAAGTCCTTATTTATTCAAATCAAACAAGATATATTAAGCTAAAGGGGATCCTTCTTTCCCTATTTGGGAAGTCTACTTACATACGTCTTTGTCTTGCATGCTATTATTCTCCTTAGAAAACTCCTATCCTTGTTTCATTTCAGATCCTTATTGTCTTTTCCTTCCTCAAGAATCTCCTCAATGTTTACCTTGAAGTTGTAATCCTCCATCAACTCTTTCTCATCACCTAGAATCACTCCATTATGAGTCTCTGAGACTCCATCCTCCTTGGAGGAGGCAACTTCTTGGAATATATTTCCATTTTTAGTCTCCTTATAGGGATATTTTCCTTGCCTTTGATCTAGTTCTATTCCATACTTAGGTGATAAAAAGGTCGATTCACCCCGTCCTTCTCTAAAACTTCCTCATAAGAGTTCCTTGGAGCCTTTGGGTAGTCTTTGATTAGGTTACCATACTCATGACATAATTTGCATCAAAACAAAATGTTCTCATAGTTAATTTATTACCAAATCATGCCTTTCATATTTAGAGTAACTAATTTCAAAAGAAATTTATTTAGCTCCAAATTATTGCAAATCTATGCAAAATTTTCCTTCTCTAGGCATGCATTATTTTATCATGTCAATAAGTTGCCAATATAATTTCCAATCATTTCAAAGATATATTGTGTCTAAATATCCTCTAAAAGCTCACATAAAACTATGTAGATCGAGACCCTAGATAAAATTCTTTTGTAGGCTTGAAATTGGTTTGCCAAAATTTCATGACTAGACTACCACTTCCAAATAACTGGGGTCCACCTTGGAAGATTGTCTTTATGCTCCTCATTTGTGAATATGACTATGAAATATCCTCCTGGGTATATGATTCTTCCATATGCCCATTTTTTGCCATATTTTGACTATCCATTCGTATATCTTTGATTGAAAATTAGGCATCAAGGGAGTGATAGATGAGGGCTTTCCTCTATCTATAAACCTTACCAATTTTTCTCTTTCCAGTTTTAACACTAGGTAACCTTTGATTTCTACCATGCATGTTGACTTAATGAAAAACGGGTTGAAGAAATATTTACCAATCTCATTCTCATATTTTTGTTGGATTGTTCTATGTTTTCTCCCGCTTGTCTTATAATAAAGCATCTCTAAAATATAGATTTGAGGGGCCATATAGCCCCTTCTAGATATTTGCATCTCAATCAAAATAATAGATAAATACAAACTATTCACATATAGAAAGGTTGTCTTAGATTAAACCAAAATAGACTTATCCAATGTGATGCTTAGCAATGCTAATCATCAACCTTTATTAGAACTGTTGTTTCAAAATTATAAAAAATCATGACCCTCAAAATTCAATCATGATGAATAGTCTGAGTGTAAGTTAAAAACTTATTTTTGACAACATTATCAAAAGTTTAATATAATACATACACATTATACAAAAATAATTCCCTCGTATAGTGACTTTAAATAATATACCCCAAAATTTGGAATTAGCATAGGCATTTATAGGTAAAAAGGATTGTGTTCTATAACTCGTCCAACTATTAAGTTATGGAAAGTGAATCTAAAGTTTCAAAAGATGCCTAATGTGTAAGGAACCTTATATTAAAAATAAACTCATTCACACAAATATTGCAAATAAAAAAGAGTTTCATGAAATAATAATATATTGCAATACAAAATATAAATGTAGAATTAAAGCAATCTCACAAAACAACACATAATTGTAGGCCTCTTCGAGGGGGTAACCTCCTTTAATACTTTCATTAATTTACAAAAAGATACATTCGTTCATAGATCCATGTCTTTTAAATATACACTTCATGCAACCCTAACCTAATGCTCAAGAGTTGGCTTACATGCAAAATTCCACTCGAGCTAGAATCTTCTACCAAACATCGGTTACATTCTTGATAACGATTACATGAAATGGCTCCACTTGTCTAGGCACCTTACCACATACCATTACAAAGTATTACAAAATAAAATTATAAATGGGTCCCCACGTTGGAAGGGGCTTATTACACAATCATATGAGAATTACAAAAATAGTGTTAGAATGGGATCCTAATATACCCTTCTCCATCAAAAAGCTTTGTCCTTAAAGCTATAGATGAGGAAACTAATTCTATAGCTTCTAAAGAGACTCCCAAGTAGCATATTTTGGTTGTAGACCACACCATTGAACAAGAACCTCAATGACTACATAGTTTCAAAGAGTGCATGATCTACGATCCAACAATTATTTTGGCTCAAGCAAGATAGAGCCCTCTTCATCAAGTTTGGGTAAAAAATATTTAAATTGTACCTGATTGTCCATAACCTTCTTAAGAGAGGATACACAAAATATAGGATGGAGCTTGGATGTGGATGGGAGGACCAATTTTTAGGCCATTGCACTAATTTATTGTAAGACCTGGTATGGACCATAGTATTTGGCACGAGTCTTTGGCATCTGCGAAGTTGAAGTGATGACTATTTATATAGATGCAAGCAAAGAAAAACTATTTTTTTGAATTTAAAGCTACACTTAGAATAATTTTGATCAACTTGTTGGTGCATTCAATTCTAGGCCAATTCTAGATTCATCTTCAGTTGACAGAGGACTACGATATGTTGATAGAGTGTAGCATCAACAACATAGACCTTGGAGCTACCTAGAATGTAGAAGGATGGTGTTGATGGAGCCCATCAATAAATTGCTTCAATAGGGATAACCTTGGTCACAGTGTGATAGGAAGTGTTATACCACTATTCAAACCAAGGGAAGCCACTTCACCCCCTATGTAGGATGATCAAAGGCAAAGAAATGAAGGTAGATCTCCAAACATTTATTTAAAATATCTGTTTGACCATCCATTTGTGGATGATAGGCTAAACTCATTTTGAGTTGAGTTCCCTACAACTTAAACATTTCTTTCCAAAAATTACTAGTGAAGGTAGGATATCGATTGAACACAATGGATGCGGGCATGCCATGAAGGTGGAAAGCAGAATCTAAAAAAATTGGGAGAAAATTGAGGTTGTATAAGGATGGGAGAGGGAACAAAATTTAAGAGTCCTCCTTTGAACCAAAATTTTTTCTTTGGCCAACCATGCCAATCCTATGGCCTACATTATAATTTATAGTCTGAACATCTTGACCTCATCCTTGAGATCATATTTCAAGCCAATGATGAAATAACTTATAAAAAATCCTTCATTCAACCCCTTGGTCCTGTTAGCTAGTTTCTCAAATTGGGTCTGGTAGTCACGAATTGTAGAGGTTTGTCTCATTTGGTTAATGCTTTTGTGAAGTCCTCATACTCACTAGGGCCAAAACTAGTGAGTAATTGAGACTCAAAATCTTCCCAAGAAGGGTCAATAACTGTGTGTTGTAACCACTGATACCATTGTAAAGCTTAAGATTCAAAGATGAAAGATGCCATAGTGATCCACAAATATTTAAGGATATTGTGAAGTTTGAAAAATTGATCTGCTTGACATAACTACCCATCTGCATCCTTTCCATTGAACTTAGGAAAGTCTAATTTAGGCATCTTAAAGGGAGTATCATGGTCAAAAAGAGTGTGAGAGCCTTCCTTGTCCTTATGGATTCTTTTTCCTCGACTAGAGTGGTCAGTGTCATGATGCTTAAACACCTTTGGGCCATCCTTAAGTTTTTCATCGACCTCTAGGAAGTGTTCTTCAAAGTTGGCTTTGGAGCTTAAGTAGTCACCTCTCAAATGTTGTATTTCATCCCTCATTAGGTTAGTGTCATTGAGAAGGGTATTAAGTGTGGTTTGTATTTTCTCCAAAAAGTTGGCTTGTTCTACCTCCTTGTGGTGTCCTCTAGTGCCACTAGCCATTTTGGTGTGATTTGAACCACTACTACTAACTTACTAAAAATAGAAGTATGGTTCTAGGAGTTACTATTTTTAGTAAGGATCTAGAAAAAGTGCTTGGGTGCTATATATATCAAAATGATCAACTCAAAAATATAACCATAATGGACTAGGACCTAAAATGATGGTTTTTGGCACCCAAAAAAGTGCATGGAGGCTATATACCAAATTAATCAGCTCGACGAGATGGTCACAATGAGCTATATATTGCAACACTATCTTTGGGTACCCCAACCTTCTTTTGTCAGATAACCCCTTCTGAAACTATCTCTACACTGTTGATTACTGACACTGTCTTTGCATTATCTATTATTGACACTATTATATCATTGACACTATGGTTCCTTCAAATAATGACTATTTGATTTAAATTTGTCATTGATAATTCTCTATCTACTATAAATTCTATCATGGACAACTGTAATTGACACTAGCAACTAAAATTATGAGGTGACTATTATGGTTCTCAAACTGAACTGATACCTAGCTGTTACTAACACTGATAACTCTATCTTGACTGTGATTGTTTCTGTTATGTTCCTCTCCAAATATTTCATCTATTTCATGTCGTTTTTATGATAGGAAAGTCTCCTTCGTATACTCAATTTATGTGGTAGGATTTTGGTTGCAGGTTTAACATTCAACATAACATGAATTTTTCTTGTAGGTTAAAATTTCAATAGAATAGGGTATGCTAATCCAAGGTGAATGTGCTACCCATATGCCCTCTATTATATTGTAGTGATGAAAAATATTGCTCGGACCAATATTTTAGACCATTACTCAAGGAGGATTCCATGCATACCCTTGAGCACACTACCTACATCTCTGACAGTATAGGAGGGTGATCATTTTGTATGATGTATCAGGTGTACTATGGATAATACAAGGCCAAAAAGGATCCTAGGGCTAAAGGTTTCTTCTAATTCTAGGTGGTATCCTAATATACCAAAAAATACATGAGAGCTCAATTTCATCAACGAGTGCTGTCTAAGGCCTGTATATCGGAGCTTGATCGTCCCTCACTTCACTACACACTTTATGGGTAATCTACCTTAGCCAATAATGAAAACTCCTCTGTGATATTTTAAAACCCCTCGCACATGGTTTCTAACCTAATAAACTATTGTAGAAAAAAAGACTGTATTTTTATTTTTTAGTAAAAAGATAAACAAAAAACGAAAAACATGGAAAATTTATACCTAATAGTCATAATAGAAGGGCAAGAACTATTGTAGTCATAGTGGAACTTGGCTTTGGAAAGCGCTCCGATACCACTTGTTAGCAACCTTTTATTAAAAATAAACTCATTCACACAAATATTGCAAATAAAATAGAGTATTATGAAATATGAGTATATTGCAATACAAAATGTAAATGCAAAATTAAAACAGTTTTACAAAACAACATAGAATCGTTGGCCTCTTTGAGGGGGTAAGCTCCTTCAATACTTTCATTAATTTACGAAAAGATGCATTCATTCATAGATCCATGTATTTTAAAGATACATTTAATGCAATTCTAACCTAATGCTCAAGAGTTGGCTTACATACAAAATTCCACTCAAGCTAGAATCTTTTACCAAACATCAGTTATATTCTTGGTAACGGTTACATGAAATGGTCCCACTTGTCTATGTGCCTTACTTGCCAGATATCATTATAAAGTATTATAAAATAACATTATAAAGGGATCCCCACGTTGGAAGGGGGTCATTACATAATCATATGAGAATTATAAAAATAGTGTTAAGATGGGGTCCTAACATAATGTGCCTATTATTATTATTTTTTTAATTGGTTATATGGGATTGAACCATGCCCCATCTATATTAGATCATCATCACATAGTAGTAGTACAACAACTAGGCTATTATGAATGTATCATTTGACAATATTTGAACCTCGTTCTCCTCAAAATTTTGGGAATCTAATCGGTTGAGCTAATGCCATATGATATAATGCACATATTATTAACATAGTAATATTTCAGATTTAATGCACTAAATTATAATTTTTATTAGAAAAAATAAAGTACAATTTTTGAAAAAGTGAATAAATCTCTCAAAACACGACAAATAACCTTTAATTTCCAGATGAGAGCTATTTTTTAAAATATTATTATGTATAAAATTATACGTACTCATTGAACAATGGAGGTGTCACTCAATATAAGTGACTTCACAGATATTTTTTAAGTACATTATATCATTGAACTTGAGATGTGTTGGGGATGGGCTATAAGAATTATATCCAATCCATAAACCTCAAATTTTGGTATTAGTATAGACACTTGTCCCAAGATTTCAAAATAAAAGCACTTTAACCACTCTTATGTTTCCTCATGTCATTATACATAAAAACTTATAGTGTTTAATAATCTAATAATTAACTGTTTCTTAACAAGATTTCAAGACTAACACAACAAATAAAGCTATGTGTGGCTTCTATTGGGACCACTCTTATCAAAATAACAAAAGATTACATTGCTATCATATTAATTAAACTATATTCAACTTCTCCTTTTATCATGTTAATTAAACTATATCCAATTTGGCTTTTTATCACGTTGATTAAACCATATCCAATTTGTTTTTTTATCAAAGATATTCTTATTTTTTTAATAAACTATGTGTGGCTTCTATTGGGGCCACTCCCATTAAATTTTAACAAAACATTACATTGTTGCAAGGTTAAGTAAATCATATCCATCTTGCCTTTTTATCAAAAATATTCTTCATTTGACTTTTTATCAAAGATATTATTTATTTTCCTCAAAATGTTATGTTTTCACAATAGACTCCTTGACAACATTTTCATTAAGAGATACAATATCACTCATTCAGTTGTTTTTAAAATATGATTTTATCTCGGACATCAACATCGTGAATGACTAAAATATTTGCTACCCGATTTTTTCTCTATAAATATGGTGGATATAACAACTTGTCAATAACATAATATCTAAATATTGGGTCTTATTCATACCCCTAATATTCCAAGATATCATTTTCATCATCACTTTTTGTTTTTATTTGTGGGCTTATCCCCACTTCGTGGTAATACTTGTGATATTTAATTTATTCTCCTATATCAATATCCCTCTTAGTTTCCATTTCTCTTTGTTTTTGCTTGGGTCTTCCTCTTATTTTTTCATTTCCACCAACACTTTCATCTCCATCTTTCTCTTCATTTTTTTATACTATACAACCTGAGAGCCTAAAGGTGGAGACTTTAGAACTCTGAGTAGAGATACAAGGTTTAAATCCTAAGAAATAATATTGTACACCATGCTTTGGTAACTAGAGTATGGTTGGGGATAGCCATATATTGGGTAAAAAATATCCATCTCATATGGCTTGTGGTCTCATGGACATTAAAATCTACTTTAATTTAGTTCAGAATGAGACTTGATCATCTATAGGTTTGTCTTCCTTTAAAGGATTTGAACTGTAAGGAATAAACTCAAAGACACTTTCCTTTTTATATTTCCCTAGAAACCCTAAAGTAAAAGGATGTTTCTCTATTGTAATTACATTCTTAAGCTGCCCTAAAAACCATAAATTGATATGGCTATCCTCCATATTTATTTATTTATTATTTTTCTCTTAAAACCCTAAAGTGTAAAGGACACCTCTACACTACTTTCATTTCTATTGCAAAGAGAACTACTTGAGAAAAATGAAGATGATTTACCTAGAATAAACTTGACCTCTTCCATATCTTTTGTTTTAAAAATATCCTTCACATATTCCTTTATACCTTTAATTCCTTTTGAATTTGAACTTACACATTACACTTTCTCATTTCTTGTATCCTTCTTTGTTTCTTATAATGGTTGATCCGAGTGAACTATGATGGCCTTTGTCATATGATGTTGTAAATAGGATTTCTTTACCTCTTTTTTGGGAGTGGAATATCCTTGATCTAATCCAACTTCTACTACAATATGATCTCCTTGCTTCATCTTGAAGTTTGTCTCATAACCAAAATTTTCTTTCTTTCTCTATCATTTTTACTTTTGCAATCTCTTATCATGCGTCTAGTTTCATAACATTTTTGACATCAAAATACAATATTGTTTATAATCCACTTATTTGTCCCAGTATCTTTATTCAAAATTAATATTAATGGACTGTGTTAAAGGTTTTGAAATATCCATAACAACACATATCCAATATAGACAACATGTTTTCACTTCTTAGTAGTTGGTGTGGGAATTCACAATATTTTCTAGAAACAAATAGAAGCAAATCATCTACTAAAATCTTATATAGAAAATGAAAGAAAGGATGAAAAAGAAAGAGATATGGTGGGTATCTATAGATACTATAAATAATCACTATGTATATGGATAATATTACACAACACTCCAATGATAAAATGAGGAGTGTGAGGAGGGTATTTATAGCAATACCAAAATCCCAATTACATTATAAATTTTAACCTAAGCTGATATAACAAGAGGGATTTAGGTTAATTACAACTCATTAATAAGGTTTAACCATAACAAGGTTACCCATGGCCCATAAGGACTACATATTAAAATATTACAAAATAATTAATTATTGTACAATGAAATGCCCTTAGGACTATCCAATACATCGCACAATGTTGATTCTTGGCCATGAAGCATAATATAATTTCAAAACTCCTTGTAATCTAAACTAAGGGGCCAAGGAGAGAAGACAATAATGATAATAATATCTTACCCCATAATGGATGTTATAGTGGACCTCTACAGTTGAGGTAGATCCTTTTGAATTTATCTCATTATCGATATCCACCTAACTTCAAGAACTTAGCTTCAATTCTTTACAACTTCAACAAAAAATTCTTCGTTGGGTGTCTCTCTCTCTTATAGTATCCATAAGTGGTCTTTGTTTTTCTAGAAGACTTAGCCTAGTCCTTGAGCCCCTTGGTCTTAGCATCGTTTGATTTGAATTCCTTTACACGAGCTTGTATTTGTGGAGTCCCACCATAATTTTGCATTGCCACCTAAAATTGAACTAGGAGAGAAAAACGTTGATCAAGAGTGAAAGTATTTTAATATTCCAAGAACATAGGAATCATATGAACCATTAGGTTTATCATCTAAAAGGAGGATCTTATTAAAAAAAACATCTCAAAGGAGAGATTAGCAAGAGAAATCTTAATGCAGTCTACACCATATTTCTTTTTGCCTCTAGAAGATGCAATATCTACCCTCAAAGCATTAAATATCATAATATAGTCCTTAAATATTATCAAACTCAACTAGTTTAAGAGAAGAAAACTCCAATTCCAAGCAACTTAATTCAATAATATTAACTTTTCTAAAATGGTCATGCAACTTTGACCACACTTTAATACGATCATCCTTCTTTGATGTGGAAAATCAACTTTAGTTCAATCAAAAAGGAAAATAAACCTAGATCATTTTCTGATTTTTATGATAATTTTCATTATTAAGAACAACTGCCTTATCCTCCTGAAGGATACACCATAGGTTCTTACTTCATAATAGGCCAATCAACTAAATTGACCAAACATTATAGTTTTGCCCATTAAGGCTAGTAACTAGGGCTTTGTGGTCCATCTTATATAATATAACCCCTAGCACTATAGCATGTATGTGAACCAATGCCACTAGTGCATAGAGCTCAAAATATTGGATGATTAGAAAAAATGGGCTTAAAATGCTTCTATATGCAAAAGTTATGGCCTCCAAAATTTTTGCCCTAATGGACCCCCCCAAAAAAAAATTGAAGGCTCAAACCTTAGAATTGCCTCCTCTAATCAATTACTTCCACTTGTCATGCTTCAATTCACTAATGCTTTCCACTTATATTTTATCACTTCATAATTTATTTTCTAGTGTAATTCTAATAGATACCCTTATTTGATTAGAGGAACACATTTAAGTATTAATTTTTTTGGGGTATACAATAGTGCCATGTCAATTGCCACATAAATAAGATACCATTCAACCTAATGCAATAAGCCCGGTGGAAATCGACCTTGATTTGACTTAACCAAAGACCATCATACTAACCATTCAACCAATGTGTACAATGATGATTGAAGATCATTTTTATTTTAAAGAGTTACAAATTTTCTTTAAAGATAAAAGAGAGCGGATAGGTCTTAAACGCAAGATCTAGGGCTCCTGAAGCAAACACACTAACTAGAGAAGCAACTTGAGTAGACGTCTCAACATGTCAATACCTCCATAAAGCACATTATACACCATTTCCCTCAGTTAAAAAAGGGTAGCTAGGAGCTTCAAACTTGAAATCTCCTCCCTCTTACACCACAACCAAGTCTCTACTAACCAAGTCATTACACCATCTAGTTGTAAACATAAAATCATGTCATCCTATTTTTATTTCCTTCAATCAAAGTGAAAATATAGAATTGACCACACGATTTGAGGTACGAAGAAGACTCTTTGTGTGACAAATCGACGTTGTTTCATACCTACATTAATACCATGTTGGAATTCAAAATACTTTTTAGAAATGAACATAAGTACATCATTCACTCAAAATTGATAAAAAATGAAAAATAAAATGGAAAAGAGAGATATAGTGGGCACTCGTAAGAACCATAAATAATCACTATATTTATAAATAATATCATACAACACTTTGATGATATAATGAATGTGAGGGTGGTATTTATAGCAATACCAAAACCTCAATTACATCATAAATTTTAACCTAAGTCAACATAACAAGAGGACTTTAGGTTAATTATAAGTTATAAATAGGGTTTAACCATAACAAGGTTAACCATGACCCATAGGGCTTACATAATAAAATATTATAAAATAATTAATACATTGTATAATGAAATACCCTTATGCCTACCTAATACATCACACCATGTTAGCTCTTAGCAATAGAACATAATAAAATTTCAACAATTGATCTCTTCTAGATAAACTTCCCTAGGGTATTACCAATATTATTCAAAACAACCTTATTAATAAGCTAATATGGAAGTTGAAAAAGCCTAACCCACACTAGAAACTTTTTAATAGTTTCTGTCTTGCCAGAAAAATTCTCACTATATGGTTTTAAATATAGGACATCTTTGTTCCTAAACAATGGACCGCCACCTGTTAACTTCTTTCTAATTTTAGAACTAAAAAATATGATGAGAAAATAAACCTTTAAGAAGATCCTATTCTCTTGATTTAGATATAATCTTAATGGATTGTGGAAAATATTTTAAAATATCCATAACAACACATATCTAGGTATAGACAATATGTTTTTGCTCAACAGTTAGTCCCTCCTAGATGAACTTCCCTACGGTACTACCAATATTCTTCAGAACATCCTTATTGATAAGTTGATATGAAAGTCGAAATATTCTTCAAAACCATAGTGGAAGCTTTTTAATAGTTTCTATCTCGACAAAAAAATTCTTATTGGTCTTAAATAAATGCAATCTTTGTCCCTAAACAATGGGCCATCACCCATTATTTCCTCTCTAACTTTTAAACTGAAAAAGATGATTAAAAAACCTTTAGGAAGAAAAGTTAGGGAATAATTTGAATTCAATTCTCACTTCCACTTGGTCCAATTTTGAATCTCCAAAAACCCTAGTCAGTATATATGGAACTTACATATTAATCCTTTACTTTTAAGAACCATTACATCATGCTCGATCATCTTATTTTTATAGTCACTTCTAGTGTAACATCTACTGTCTTGATTGAACTTGTTATATATTCGCTCATCTTAGTCTCCAACTTGGATATCCATATTTTCAAGTAAAAAAGCTTTAATAATTATTTTTAAGATCAGATTGAAATGAGCCCTACTCGTATTACATTGAAACCACATATCAATATTATAACAACTTGATAATTATGCATGCTTTGTTTGGCAAGATTAGAACCTAGGTCTCCTCCTTGAAAGTTGAGGAATTTAATTAATTGACAATAGCGATATTTAATATTTTTTTTGTAAATTAAAGTTTTAAATATATATTCCTATGATGGAATTTCGTTCCACATTAATACCTCCTCTCTCTGTTGAAGTAAGGTGAAGTACAACAGGTGGCATAATTGGGGGCACACTCTCCAAAGGCACAACATGGGCCTCCCTCCATGTGATTTAGACTTGGGTAGCCTAGATAATAGTTCAAAGATATACCACTAGGGTGTCCATGCGGGATAATAAATAAATAAATATATTTTAGCATAATATAATTTCAAATGTAATACACCAAACTATATGGTTTATTAAAAAATTTAAGTATTAATTTTGGAAAGATGACCTAAAATGTGAGAAAATATCTTTAAGTTCAAGCTAAAAACTATTAAATATAAAATTACATATTTACATTGGAGGTTCATGTTACACGAATTTAAAAACCTTTTTAAAATACAATATCATATAACTTAGGACATTATAGGATGCTGCATGGCTATTGAAAATTAAAATAATAAATTATATTTATTTATTATTAACCAATAAAGATTTAACAAGATTTAAATTATTATATTTGGAAATATGGTTAATGGCCTCTATTTACATTACATCATTAATGGCCTCTATTTAAATATTTAACAAGATTTAAATTATTATATTTGGAAATATGGTTAATGGCCTCTATTTACATTACATCATTAAAATGTTACCATTATATTTTAAGAAACAAGGTAACAATGTATAGTAATTTTTTTTTTTTTCATGTATAAATCTTGAACTTAGGCCTTGAAAGTTGACATGTTTAACGACTTTAACCCATTAAATGTTGTAAAGATGGTTTGTATTTTTATTATAATTATATTATATTTTAAATTTTAAAATTGTGTTATTGAATTTAGTAAATAATTTTAATATTGATATATATAAAGTTTATTGAATTATATACATGTGTATATATATTTTAAAATAAAATTGTTATATAAAATTGAAACGAACTTGATAGTATTACATCGTGACTACAAAATGGTATTACAATAATTTAAAAATTATGCATGTATTATTTGACAAGATTCGAATCTAGTCCTTCTTTAAAGTTGAGGAATTTAACTAGGTGAACTAATACCATTTGATCATATACATATAATTTTAATATTTACATAAAAAAATATATAATATAATTAATATAATATATAAATTCAATTGCTTAAATATGTTTATTTTTAAGCCAAATGTGATGGTTAAAATATTAACAACCAATATATCTTTAGTTATCAAGATGTAATACCATGGTGAGGTGGTAATGAAGTAACATGAAATATGACATAAGGCATTTAAAAACAAAGTTCCAAATGTGAAATTAAAAACCTTTAAAATGATAAATTTTAATAACTTATTAGTCCCTTTATCAAATGGTATTAGCTCAATTGGTTAGATTCCTCAACATTAACGAATGAGGCCTAGGTTTAAATCTTGTCAATGGATACATGGATAATATCCAATCTTTTTTGTAATACCTCTAAGTGGTGATGATGTAACATGGATGGGACCCATTTCAATATGGTGCGAGATCATCTTGACAATATCCAAAAGATGATCAGTTGTGGAAATGAAAATCTAACAATTCGCCTATTGTACAACTAGGATTATAAATTGCATTCTTTTGTCTAAGAGTTCATTGATGAAGAGAGGAAAGGGAGGTCTTAACTCGACTTTGTAATTCTAATAAAATAAATAAATACCATTTTATCCATTAACCCTTGTGAGACTTGTTGTTGTGAATTGCATATTTGATATTGCGTGTGTTCTATTGCTTCTATTTATGCAAGTTCTTGAAAATAATTCCGTGCATTGCAGTTTGGCAAAGAAGAACTGTGGTGGTGATGTTGGGATATGAGAAGCCATTCACATACCAATAGTAGAGGATAACAGAGCCGATAAATATATTTCATGGGCAGAAAAAGAAAATTGTTTAAAATATCGAGGTGATTGAGAAATTGAGAATTTACCTTCAATAGTGGTGTAAGAAATCTTATAATGCGAGGAGTTGTGGGGCTAGACTAGGAATGGAGGATATTGGAGGCAGTAAGTTGTCAAATAATTATTTGTCTCATCAGTGAAATACCAAAGTTAAATTTTGATTGAAATTATATGCAGGAAGCGAACCGTACAGTTACGGGTCACAGGAAGTTGTGTTGAGTGGATGGCAAAGGGGAGATTACATCTGCAATGTGTAAGAGAATGGAGTGAAGGCAACATAAAATATTAACCTGAAGTGCAACAAAACTTATCATACAATAATGAAACCACTTAATTTCTTGAGAGAGGAATGTACAATTAGGGTTAATATTGGAATTGTATAATCGTATGATAAAAACTGTACCAATTAATTGTATGGTTATCTAGATTGAACGATTAACAAGTTATTGTATGATTGTCTAGATTGAACAATTAACAAATTATTGTACGGTTACTTAGATCGTATGATTGTTTGGATTGAACGATCGTCTAGATTGTACGATTGTTGCTAGATTGTACGATTGACTGGAGTGACTAGTTGTACAATTGTTACTTGGGTTGAATGGTTGCCTAGATTGTATGATTACTATTGGATTGTATGATTGTATGGAGTGAACGATTTCCTGGTTGTACGATTATTTCTTGGGTTGTATGATTATTATCTGTATTGTACGATTGCCAAGTTGAATAGTTGAAAACCTATTGTATAGTTATTGTATTGAACAATTTGTTGAATCGAAGGATTACCCATTTGATTGTACGATTGTGGTTTGAATGACTAGAATGAATGGTTATTAGTTGCCATTGGAGTCTTATTGGGAGTTTTGTTTTTACTACATCATTTGGTATCAGAGCCAGAAGATCTCTAAGGAGCAAGGAGTGATACGTGCCTAAGGAGAGATGGTACAATAAGGAAGAGGGAGACCACGAGGACCTCAAGCCACAGATTTGGTGGATATGATGAGAGGAATCATTGCTCGATTAGATGCATTGGAAACTGCCCAAAGGAGGGGCATCCAAGTCAAATATGTGAGTGACAGTGAAGAAGAGGGAGTAGACCAAGCAAAATTTTACAATGAAGAAGAAGGGGACCTAGGGGAAAGGTTAATCTAGGCAATTGCTAACATGGGTAGGAAGCCAAGGTTAGAAACCCCATCATATGATGGAAGTTTAAACCCTAAATAACTCATCGATTGGATTGCAAAGAAAAATATTTTTATTTTGAGTCAATTGTAGACCCCAAGAGAGTGAAATTTGCTTGTACAAAGTTAAAAGGGAATGTATCTTTGTGGTGGGACCATGTTCAAACCGAAAGGCAAAGAAAAGGAAAAGAGAAGATAAGGACATGGGAGAAAATGATCACCAGGTTGAAGGTCAAATTCCTCTTGTCAGATTACCAATTGGGCCTTTTTAGGAAGTTGTAAAATTTGAGATAAAAAGAAATGACTGTGAAAGATTACACACAAGAATTCTATAGGCTCACCATTTGGATTGATCATGTGGAAGATGACGAGGAGAAGGTTTTAAAGTATATTAATGGACTATGATTGTCCATACAAGATGAAGTCAACATGATAAAGATAAGGATGATAGAGGAAGCCTACCAATATGCCTTGAAGGTTGAAGAGAAGTTGTTGCAAAGACAACAAAATAATCAAAGAGGAAGAGGATGGTCCTCACAAGGATGAGGACAAGCAAGTAGTAGAAGAGGACAATAAAAACATGAAGAAGAATCTAGTACTTATCATAATGGCTTTAGCTAGAATTCCAGAGGAGGGAGAGACTTATCAAGAGGAAGAGGTAAATTTGGTAGAGGAAGGGATAGAGGATTCTTTGGAAGGTGTTATAGATGTGGAGAGGATGATCATCAAGAATTTGAATGTCCAAATGCACAAGAAAGTAGTAGTAAGAGAAAGGATATTAAAAACCATGTTGTAGTAGTGGATGAGGAAAGTATTGCTTCCCTAAGACACATGGAGAAGCTGAAACAAGGAGTATCTCTCATGATGAAAAGAGTTTTCTAAAACTTGAAAAGAGAGAATGTGAACCTACTTAAATGAGAAGTATTTTTAGAACAATATGCAAATAAATGGGTAAATATTGTAAGGTTATTATAGATAATGGGAGTACGGATAATCTTGTATCCAATGAAATGGTAGATAAACTAGGGTCGAGTCAAATAATACACCCCAAATTGTACAAAATCTCTTGGCTGCAAAAGTGATATATAATTTTAGTCAGTGAATAGTGTCAGGTGAAATTCCAAATTGGATCTTACAGAGATGAGGTCCTATGTGATATTATACCTATGGATGCTTGCCATGTGTTGTTGGGAAGACCTTGGAAATTTGATAGAAAGGTTGTACATGATGGTAGGGAAAATACCTACACAATTATGAAGGATGGTAAGAAGTATGTGTTGGATCCATTGAAGGACAAGGATGAAAGAGAGGACAATGGTCCGAAGGTATGATTTTTGGAAAGAAAATTTTAAAGGAAATGACAAGGAATAAGGTGTGTTTTGCATTTATTTCCAAACCCACAGAGGGTGGGATAGTAAATCAAAAGGATGAGGTTCTAGGTGAAGTCAAGAAGTTTTTGGAAGAGTATGCAAAAATTTTGTTAGAAGAACTATTAGATGGATTACCACCAATAAGGAGTATTAGCCACCACATCAATTTGATTCTAGGATCGAGTTTTCCCAATAAGGTAGCATATAGAATGACACCAATGGAGAATGAGAAAATAAATAGACAAGTCCAAGAGCTACTAGACAAGGGGTTGATCAGGGAGATTTTGAGCCCATGTGTAGTACTAGCTGTACTTGCACCAAAGAAAGGTGGAGAATGGTGAATGTGTACAAATTCAAGGACCATCAATAAGATAACCATAAAGTATAGATTTCCATTGCCACACATGGATGATTTTATGGATTGCTTGAGTGGAGAAAAGTACTTCACGAAGATAGATTTGAAGAGTGGTTATCATCAAATCTGGATTAGGGAAGGAGATGAGTGGAAAACTACATTCAAGATAAAAGAAGGATTGTATGAGTGGTTGGTTATGCCATTCATATTGATAAATTCACCTAGTACCTTTATGCTATTAAATAATGAAATTATTAAGCCATTTCTTGGAAATTTTGTGGTCATCTATTTGGATGATATTTTGATATTTAGTAAGAACAAGGAAGAGAATTTGACACATCTGAGACTAGTCTTGTAGAGATTGAAGGAAGAGAAGTTGTTGGTCAACTTGAAGAAGTGTAGTTTCATGAAAGAAGAATTGGTGTACTTGGGTTTTGTGATTTCACCAGGAGGATTACAAATGGATTTTGAGAAGGTTAAGGCTATTGTAAATTGGTCATCACCAAGGAGTAAGTTTGAGGTGAGGAGTTTCCATGGTCTAGCAAGTTTCTATAGGAATTTTATAAAAAACTTTAGTAGGATTTGTACACAAATTACAGATACCCTAAAAGGAGGAAGGCATGAATTTAAGTGGACAAGTGCAGCAAAAATGAATTTTCGAGTCCTAAAGAAAAAGGTAATTGAGAAAACAATTATATTCTTACCAAATTTCAACAAGGTATTTTAGGTGGATTGTGATGCAAGTCGAATAGAAATAGGAGTTTTAAGCTAGGAAGGTAAGATCATTGCCTATCTCAGTGAGAAGTTAAATGAAATAAAGAGGAAATACTAGGTCTATGACCAAGAGTTTTAAGCTATCATTCAAGCCCTAAAAAAGTGGAGGCACTATTTGCTACCAAAAGAATTTGTCTTGTTCATAGATAATCACACTTTGTAGTTTATTAATAATTAGAGTAAGTTGAATCAAAGGCATATGAAGTGGGTAGAATTCCTGCAAGGATATTCATTTTTCTTGAAGCATAGAAGTGGTAAATAAAATCAAGTAGTTGATGCCTTGAGCAAGAAAAATTTGTTGGTGAATATGATGAGGGTAGAATTTATTGGTTTTGATGCCATGAAGGAGATTTATAAGGATGATGAAGATTTAAAGGAAGCTTGGGTAGCATGTAGTTATCCTATTGTAGGAGATAGGACCCCAATGCATCACCAATATATGGTGATCTACATAGAACTATACTAAGCTCTAAGCTACACTATCTGACTATGTTTCCCTTATCATATCTATCTGACTATAAGGCCTTTATTATATAGGAATATAGGTTCCTTGGCCAACACTTTATCTAGTTGTTCAAGGGACAACTTGCACATATACAACTTGCATATTGACACTTGTGCATTTATTACATTGTAGGAAGTAACTAGATAAATTTCCTTAAAGTAATCTAATGTCTTAAGTATGTACCTTGGAAGATACATTTACATAACCCAAATGATGGAATAGACTCTATTTATAACAATTTCAATATTACTTGCATCTAAACTTATTTATAAAAATGATTTAAGGCCTTTAGATGTTTTTTTTTTTTTGAGAAATTTGAAAAAACTTGTATTAAAACAAAGAAAATTTACAAGTTGGGATGAGACTTTTCCCAGCCTTAGTCAGAGAGAATACCAGACTACAACAGTAAAAGAAGATTTTCAATGGAGCCAAATCTCTTAAACCATTACCTAGCTAACAGGGGAGTCGACGAATCTGACATTCAAGTGTGGAGAGACTCC
Organism: Wollemia nobilis; assembly: GCA_028583015.1. Classification (NCBI taxonomy): domain Eukaryota; kingdom Viridiplantae; phylum Streptophyta; class Pinopsida; order Araucariales; family Araucariaceae; genus Wollemia; species Wollemia nobilis. The sequence continues at coordinate 5,183,207 of JAQPPZ010016361.1, forward strand.
TTCCCCATTGGCCTAAGGCACGATCCAACAAGTTTCAATGTTTGCACAATGTGAGATGTTGCCAGGGGGATCGGTTTGGTCTATTGATACAACTTGTCATGAAATCGTGACACGTTTTCCTTCTTCTCCTTTTGGCCATTAAAATGCAACATGTCACGATATCGCGACACTTTTCTCTTTTGGCCGCGAAAATGCAACATGTTGCGATATCGTGACACTTTTTCCTCTTTTGGTCGCGATGTTGCAACATGTCGCGATATCGTGACACTTTTTCCTCCTTTGGCCACGACGATGCAACATGTCATGATATCGCGACACTTTTTCTCTTTTGGCCGTGATGATGCAACATGTCGCGATATCGCAACATGTTTTCTCTTTGGCCGCGACGAAGCACGCGACACTTTTTCCTCCATTGGCCGTGACAATGCAACATGTCTCGATATCGCGACACTTTTTCTCCTTTGGCCGCGACGTTGCAACATGCCGCGATATTGCGACACCTTTTCCTCCTTTGGCCGCGATGATGCACCATGTCACGATATCGTGATAATTTTTCTCTTTTGGCCGCGACAATGCAACATGTCACGATATCGCGACACTTTTTCTATTTTGGTCGGGACGATGCAACATGTTGCAATATCATGACACTTTTTCTCCTTTGACCGTGACGATGCAACATGTCGCGATATCGTGACATGTTTTCTCCTTTGGCTGCGATGATGCAACATGTCACGATATCGTGACACTTTTTCTCTCTTGGCCGTGACGATGCAACATGTCGTGATATCATGACACTTTTTCTCTTTTGGCCATGACGATGCAACATGTCGCGATATCGTGACACTTTTTCTCCTTTGGCCGCGATGATGCAACATGTCGCGATATCATGACACTTTTTCTCCTTTGGCCGTGACGATGCAACATGTCGCGATATCGTGACCTCTTTTCTCCTTTGGCCGCAACTATGCAACATGTCACGATATCGCGACACCTTTCCTCCTTTGGTCGCGACGATGCAACATGTTGCGATATCGTGAAATTTTTTTCTCTTTTGGCCTCGACGATGCAACATGTCGTGATATCGCGACACCTTTCCTCCTTTGGCCGCGACGATGCAACATGTCATGATATCGCGACAATTTTTTCTCTTTTGGCCTCGACGATGTAACATGTCGCGATATCGCGACACCTTTCCCCCTTTGGCCGCGTCGATGCAACATGTCGCGATATCGCAACACCTTTTCTCCTTTGGCCTCGATGATGCAACATGTCGCGATATCGCAACACCTTTCCTCCTTTGGCCGTGACGATGCAACATGTCGCGATATCGCGACACCTTTCCTCCTTTGGCCATGACAATGCAACATGTCGCGATATCGCGACACCTTTCCTCCTTTGGCCGTGACGATGCAACATGTCATGATATCACGACACTTCTTCTCTTCTGGGAGCGACGTTGCAACATGTCACGATATCGTGACACTTTCTCTCCTTCGACCATGACGATGCATCTTGTCGTGATATCGCGACACCTTTTCCTCCTTTGGCCGCGACGATGCAACATGTCACGATATCATGACACTTTTTCCTCCTTGCTTTCTCCCTTTGCTTTGGATCGTGAAAATGCAACATGTCACGATATCGCGACACCTTTCTCCTTGTGGTGTTTTGCTTTTTATTTGATCTTTAGCTCATGGGCCTCTTCGGTCTTCTTGGAAAACATGCAAAAAAAGTTAGTTCTTATAGTAGGTTCCTCTGGGTGCCTCTACCTTAGGTGGCCCCTGCTATTTTTAGGCTATCTTGATCTACTGCCATCGTTCTTCCCCTTTGCCTCCCTCTTCGGAGGTCCACGACTGCTTTGAACAAGGTTCAGGGACCTTTCAACACCTTGCCTAATCACCTCATCCTCAATAGCCATGTCACTATGCCACTGAACTCCTACCTCCTTCTCAACACCCATCTTAGCCAGGAAGTCTGCCACTTTATTTAGATCTCTACTCACATAAATTGGAATCACATCATCTAATTCCCTCCATAATTCCTTAATTTGAGTGACAAGAATCCTCAACCTCCATGTTTCCAAAGCAAAGTTCCTCATGCAATCTAGAGCTCCAACCAGTATTTGAGAATCTGATTCTAGTATTATCCTCCTGTGGCCTTGTTTTACTACCAAAATAGAAGCATATTTGATAGCTAAGGCTTCTACTTCATTGTTTGTGGCTCTTCCCAAGCCTTGCAGTTCCCAATAGAGCACCTTGTTCCAACATTATTTCGGCAAACCACTCCAATTCCAGCTCTACCCAGATTGCCTTTTGCAGCTCCATCAGTATTAATTTTAATCCAACCTTCTGGGGGTGGTTTCCAACTAGCTCTGTCTTGTCCCTCTTGCACTTCAAATTCCTTTTCCATTGCCCCAATAACAACTTTGAGTTTCCTCTTTAGCATAGACTGCCACAGTTTCTGTGACTTTGCTCCAAATGACCTGCCAAACTCCATCTGAAGAAGAAAAATTTTCTCTAAAAATTCTAGCATTTCTCTCCAACCACACTTGCCACCAAATAAAGTTTAATTCAAGCTTCCAACCAATACAAAGAGCTTTAGATTTAAATCTACCCCTCTTCCATATTTCCCAAATATTAATCCAATTCAAATCACCATTAACTTGAATTTTATAATATAAAAACCATCTCTCCCAAAAATGGGCACTCAAACATCAAGTGATCAATTGTTTCCTCACTCTTGTAGCATAAAACACATTGAGATGGACCAATGATTCCTTTACATCTGAGATTATCAAAAGTAAGAATTCCATTATGCATGAACTGCCAGGCAAAAAAGTTTACTTTCGGCCAACCCTTGGACTGCCAAATATTTCTCCAATCCTCAACTTGATATGTATGAGGAGGAGGCTCTAGAAGAATCTTATCATATCCGTCCTTCATTGTGTAGACACCAAGGCTCCCATAGCCCCAAGCTAATTCATCCTCCTCATCTCTACCTGTGAGAAATATTTCTACCAAGATTTTAGTCATGATGGGTGTCAAATCCGGAGGGATTGAAATTGGCCACTCATCCAACTTCTTAAACTACTTAAACTTATAATCCCCAAGCTGACTAGTGTTGAAATAACTTTCAATTTGGACCCATCCCTTGGTTTCTATGGCTATTTTTATTGGTTGCAATTCAAAAAATTCAACAATGTTAGGTGGGTATTGATCCCATGAATCTGTCCAAAATCGTGCCTTCTCCCCTCTCCCCACTTTACAAAATAATCTATCTTTTACTACCTGAGATCCTAACTTGAGAGCTTACCACACTAAGGATCCATTACCATCCAAAGGGAAATGCCCACCTCATTTGGGTTTACATGCCCCAAATATTTACTGGTTAAGATTCTACTGAATAAAGAAGTTGGTTGGGAAATCCACCTCCAGTAAAGCTTTCCAACCAAAGCTTTATTATTTAACTTTGATCTTCTCAGTCCCAAACCTCCTTTTACCTTGGGCTGGCTTACTTTATCCCAACCAACTAAGGCCCATTTCCTCTCTCCTTTTACTCCTTCCCATAAAATTTTTCTAGCCATCTTGTCCAACTCTTTCCATATAGTGTGTGGGGCAGCAAGGATAGAAAATTTATAAATTGGCATGACCTGAATGACTGACTGTAAAAAAGTTAATCGACCCCCATAGCTTAACCATTTGTGAGACCAATTATTAATTCTATCCTTGATACAATCCAAAAGATTCCTCCATATATTTATTTTTAGTTTTTTAAAATGCAAAGGGACCCCCAAGTATACCACTGGGAGATAAGTCCTTGTGAATCCCAAGATCTCTAAAACTTTGTCCTGAAGCCTTTGATCAAGATTGAAAAATACCACTTTGGATTTTTTATTATTGATGACTTGGTTTGTAGCCCTGAGGTAGACATTAAGTGTATCTCTAATCATTCTTACTTTCCTACAGCTAGCCACTCCCACCAATCCTGTGTCATCCACAAATTATAGGTGAGTCAAAACTTCCTCACCCACATTGATACCTATTAGCAAACCTTGTTGTCTTTTCCTCAAGATAAGTCTACCCAATACTTCAGCCAATATGAGAAAAAGATAGGGTGAGCAGGGATCTCCTTGACAAAGGCCTCGAGTAGCTCCAAACGGTTACGAGGGAAGACCCTTGATTAACACTGAGTAAGTCAGAGTAGAAACACAACTCATGACCCATTCTATCCAATCCTGAGAGAAACCAAAGGCTGCCATGATCTTTGACAAGAAGCTCCACTCCACCCTATCATAAGCCTTTGACATATCTAATTTTATGAACATTCCTCTAGTACCAGATGTTTGCATTGAATGGATTGCCTCCTAAGCTAGAACCACACCATCCAAGATCTGCCTACCCTCTACAAAACCCCCTTGCTCTGAGGAGATAATGTTATGTAGAAGAGGTTTTAGCCGCTCAACCATTACCTTTGTGATTATTTTATATATGACATTGCATAAGGCAATAGGTCTATAGTCTGAAATATGTACCCCCTCCTCCACTTTTGGAATTAAGGTAATAAAAGTATGATTAAATGCTTTAAGCATTCTTTTACTACCTTTGGACTCCTCTATAACAACCATTACATCCTCCTCCAAGTTATCCCAAAAGGCCTGAAAAACTCAATTGGAAAGCCATCTCGGACCTAGAGTTTTTTCGGTGCTCATTCCAAAGACTACATTCTTCAGTTCCTCTCTATCAATGGGTTTAAGTAGGGTCTAATTTTCTTCTTCAGAGATAACATAGGGTATGACAACAATAACTTCTTTTTGAGCCTCTTCATCTTGCACCATACTTTCCTTAAATAGTTTAGAAAAATAATCCATTGAATGGAAATGCATACCTGGAAGTGTATCAAAGGAGTGTCCGTTCTCATCTTGAAGAGCTTCCATGTTGTTCATATGTCTCCTAGCACAAGTAGTCCGATGGAAAAATTTGGTATTTTTATCACCTTCTAATAACCAAGTGGTTCTTGCTCTCTGTTTTCAGTAGGTCTCCTCTTGGTTGTCAATGACCTCAACCGCTTTACACAATGCATCATCGTCTTCTTTGAGCTGCTCTGTAATTGTTCCTTCCCTAAAGTGTTTTTGAACCTCATCCCATCCGGCCACCAATGGAGCTCTTTGGACTTGGAAGTCTGTCTTGTTAGCTCGCCTCCATTGTTTTAGTTGAACTTTGACATAATGAAGTTGTTTGTGGAATCTAAACATTGCTGTCCCATATGTTGGGCGACCTTATTCCCACCACTGTCGAATTTTCTTTCGAAGTTCCTCTTTTTGTAACCAAAATTTTTCAAATTTAAATGGTTTGTGATGCTGCACTATCTTGATCCCTCCTTCCAACAAAATGGGAAAGTGATCTGAAACTGGACCCTCCAAAATCTAAAATTTTATATTCCATTTTACAAATGCCTCCTTTGAAACCAAAAAATGGTCTAACTTCACCTTCTTGCTATGTGGCTTCCTCCTCTTATTAGTCCAAGTATAGTTGGTTCTAGGGCATTTAATATCCACCAAGTGTAATGCCTGGACTTGGGCAATCATAAGTCAATCCCTTGGGTCCAAAATTGGGGTTCCCCCTTCCTGATCTCTAGAGGATAATTTAGCATTAAAATCCCCAACAATAATCCAGTATAAATCTTCCCTTGAGACTCTCATGTTATGCACAACTTTCCATTAATGCATCTGACCATCTAGGTTTTGATCCCCATAAAAATTTGTGATTAAAACATGTTTAGCTATGACATTATTTCTAAAATGAGATGTAAGAACACCCCTCCAAGCTATATGTTCTATTGCAGTCCATTCAAGAGAGTTCCAAAGAGTAACTATCCCCCCTGAGGCACCTTGGGCAGCCACTTCCATATGACCAGCACCCCTCCAAATTTTGTTAACTGTTTTACACAAGATCTAACGACATTTTTGTCTCTTGGATAAGCAAAAAATCTGTTTTACATTTTTCTAAGAGTATTCGAACAACATATTGACGGGTTCTACTGTTTAAACCCCTAACATTCCATGATTGTATAATCATTGGTTACCTTGAGAGCAGTAAAAATCTATTGACCTCACCGATCCTCCAATGATCAGTTTGTCTCCTTGAGCTGCTATCAATTCCTTATTTGATTTTCTACCCACTCCTTGAGAGTTGCTATTTTTTGATCTCTTTTCCACCTGAGTTATCCCTAAAGTTAGCCTTTCTCTGTTCTTTTCTGCTATTCCCATGCTGTCATCCTTAATTATTGGCTACTCTTGGTTATGCACTATCCATGCCCCTGCACTCTCTGACTGTGGTAACTCACTGTACTCAACTACCTACTCTATGATGGGGGGAGATGAAAGAGGAGCTTGAACATGGATGTTATTATTTTCATTATTCCCATCCACTCCTTCCATGAATTTTTTTTCTTGGTCCATTTGTGTCTTAAATATCTCATACCTATTGGAGGGATTGAGCTAGGTTTGCTCTTTACCATCTTTTTCTTTTGCCTTATCCTTCTTTTGGGCTATTCAAAACCATCTCTCTGTGCTTCTTTGCCCTGAGAAATATTGGTTGGTTCTTTGTTTAATGTTGACTTACCCTCCTTAGGAAGATTTGAAATTCCTAGAGGAGCCTCCATTTTTGTGTTCATATTATTTGGGCAAGATCGGGCCAAATGCCCATGTTTGTGGCAAACTCTGCATCTGAAGGGCAATGCCTCATAATCCAGTTGTTGAATCCAAGATAGTCCTGCAAGTTCAAGTTCCACCTCTACCGGTAGAGGCTGGCTAAGATCCATTTCCACACATAATCTTGCATAAATAGTTGTGTTTCCTTCTATTGTGTCTTTGAAAACACCCAAATGTCTTCCAAGGGAATTATCGATAATTTCCAATACTTGCTCACTCCAAAACTCCATTGGAAGTGCATACAAATGGTCCAAACCAGGACAGCAGTGGGTTCAATTTGAGGATCAAATCCCACTCTCCAGGGTTGAACAAATAATCCTACCGGACCATGATTCCTCTTTTCTGATTCGAAAGCCCTATTTCTATCGACAAGTGAAGAAAAACTAACAATAAATATCCATTGCTAATAAACCATAAAGAATACTCACCAAGAGGCTCCCAGTTTTGTTGGACCCAGGAATGCAAAAAATTCAAGGTAGGGCGGATACCCATGAATTTACAGATCAAATCATGATTGGCTCTATATAAAATTGTTTCTTCAACCATTATTTGCTCAATGACAATCTTTGGCCTTGATTATGACTGTGGCAAGCATCCATTAACTCGTTGAGATGTTGATCTATTTCCAGCAGTCGTAAAGAGCATTTTTAATGCAGTTTTTTGTGCTTCTTCAGTCGTTGATGGAGATTTATCCTTTAACAAATCTGCATAAGAACTATGTCTCTCTAGAAGAGGATCTAGAGGAGTCCCAATTGGACCCTCCTGGGGCAGCAATCTTGTCTTCAAATCCATAGTAACCAGAAATCTCTTCGACTACCCAACTGATGCCCTAGTTTTTCCTCAGAACCCTAATCCTCTTTTCCATCTAGATTGTATTTGTTCCCATAACTTACAGTATTAGTTGCTCAAATGTCAAGGCCTTTAGATGTTATTTTAAACTTTAAAGTGTATTGCCTATTGTAATCAATGAAAGTGAAAAATAGTTTTTAATAACAACAATATATATTATTCCACACTAGCATGAACTTATGTACAACATGCATATTTATACAACAATGTCTTTTAGTGTTTTACTTTTAGCTTTGAATTTTCATCTTCTCTCATACTCACAAGAGATGTGACTATCCAATCACATATGAGGTGAAATAATTAATCATTCCCTAATAATTATATCACATTAAGTAATGTAATGCAATAAAGTATAACACCTCCCTTATTACATTATTTGGTATAAAAATCATTATCCCATGATTCTAGGGGTGGTAAATTAGAATTGTGCTTTGGATCTGGCACTAGCTTTAGCTTTGGATTTTCTAGCTTTGTATTTGGTTTTAGATACTCTCCATTGGATTTAACTCTTTAATCAGTCACTAGGTCTACCTCTAGGTCAATACCTATGGGTCTTTGCCTTGGGTCATCATTACCTCTAGGTCAAATTTGGGTCATCATCACCTATAGGTCACCTCTAAGTTCTTTGCCTCCATGTCACCTCTGGCTTCTTTGCCTCTGGGTCATTATTACCTTTGGGTTAGCCTACAGAAATACCTTTAGGTTATCATCTATGGGAAATTACCACTAGATTATATTTTTAGAATATTCCACATCTTCAAAAGAATCCACATAATGTTTCAATCTATGTCTTATCATTGTAGGTCTTCCAAGCATAGCTTGGGTCATATTATTTTGAAAGCTCTATTACCACAGGTTTTTTGAAGCATAGCCTAGGTCATATTTAGATGTAAAAATTATGCATCTCAGTTTTCCCAAGACTACAATTCTTCATGGAAAAATTTACATTTTTTTAATTCAACAAATTCCATCTTCTTTTGTAGAAACCATTCAACATTTCTTTTACTTTATCCCATTTTGACACATTCATCCATCCATAATTCATATGTATTTTGTTTGTCACTTTCTATTTTTACCAAAAATTTCTTTGGGAGTGATTATGACCTCCACATATCTCACAAGGATGTAGGTTCCAACACCTAACTATTGGAAATTTGAGCAAGTTTTGTTGTCATTGATGTCAAGAGGTTGATGTCCAAGTTTCATCGTCATTAATGTCATCAGGTTGTTTTTCCAAAAGGCAAGGAAGTGTTTAAAAGGAATAGGATATAATATTTATTTTAAATATTATATGCCTAAAGAGGCCTAAAATATTGAAGACCCAAGGAAGGAGAAGCAGGTTTAAAAAGAAATAATAATATTATAATATTTCGGGCAAAATGATGAGGTGAAGAAAACGAGGTCCAAGGAATTATTAAAAATAATCTATCCTTGAAAAGACCCATTGAGCAGCTCGCAAAGGATTTAATTTAATTTATTTAAATTAAAATATTTTAACCTATGGTTAAAATTTTAATTTAAATAAATAATGGGAGCCAAAGGTTTAAGTTTAAATTTAAATTTAAAATTAAATTCGAAATTCAAATTTGAATTTGGGCCGACGAGTTAAGTGCAAAGGAAAACATGTATAAAAAGGGGAAAATGATTTTCATTTTACCCCTTCACCTATGCTATCGAATGCTATGCTATGCTAATGTTACATGTGATAATTCATGTGCATCGTGTTTCGGAGAAAGGAGGTTTTGTGCTTCACAAGAGGAAAACAAGGAGCAGGTTGTGAAAATCATGGAAGTCAAACGAGGTACCATCGATGTCGTTAGCGCAGGTGGCAGTTGAGGCAAAGCTAGGGCATTGTGAGGGCAAGATCATGGGTTCGATTCACGCGATTATGTTTTGCAAAGGGAAAATGTTTTTATTTCGTGCTAAGTGTGAGAAGAGACAAGGAACAAAAGGGGGTTCATGTGCTCTTGATTTCGTGTGGATGCGCAACCCAACTGGTGGCCTAGCTTTGGGCTAGGGTGTTGGAAAGGCAAGGTCGTGTGTTCGAATTTCGACAGAAACAATTTTTTGGGCAGAATTAAATGAAAGGTATGCATTTCATGATTTAATTTTTCCAAAGGTTTTTGATATTCGAAAATTTGCATTAAAGGGTTTCGTGAGATTTAAAAGGCATTTTGTGAGTTTGTTGAGGGAGATATAAGGTATAAGAAAATTAAAATATTTTATTTTAATTTTTGGTGGTTAGAATTTATTTTATAAAGTTTGGAGTTATAAGTGTTAATAAAAGAATTTGATTTTTATGTGGTGGATGTTATTCTGAAAGGTTGGAGTTTATAAGGTGTTAGTAAAGGAACTTGATTTTTGAATATTATTTTGAGAGTTTGGAGATTATAAGGTGTACTTGAGATTTGATATTTTTGTATGGTGAAATAATTATTGAGGAGAATATTTTTGTGGAGATTTTGAGATAGATTGTTGCTATCTAACATTGAAATTGGAAAAGAGGAATTGATTGTGATTAAGACAGGTTTTGAAGATATATCTCCATCAAAACAAAAGGTATGGGCACATCTTCCTTATGAGTGAAATATTGTTGGATTGAATGTTGTGAAATGCAAAGTTGGAGTGAAAAGGATTGTTTGATAAGCATTGTTGGAAATGTTGAGTGAGTTTTCATGTGCATGATTTGTGGATGTTGAAAGATCATGAGTATCATTGTTATGTGATATTGAGAACTATCTTGAACTAGGGTTTGTGAAAGATCATGAGTATCATTGTTATGTGAGATTGAGAACTATCTTGAACTAGGGTTTGTGAAAGAACATGAGTATCATTGTTATGTGAAATTGGAATTATCTTGAGTCAAGGTTTGAGTTCCATAGTGTGAGTTGTTGGAAGTATAGTGAAACACTTGGTTAGGGTTTGTAAGCAAGTTGTGTTTCATTGAGTGGATGTTTGAGTGAAGTTGATTGAGCATTATTGATTGAAAGTATTGGAGTGATAGTTCAAGATTTGTGAAACAAATTATACTTTATTTCTAAATTGATTTGAAAGAGAGTTTGAAAGTGATAGAGTGATTTGTGAGTGTGAAACATATTGAGTCTCTTACCATTCTCTATATGTTTCTATGGTTAAACAAGATTATGAGTGAAACTTGTTTGTGTGATTGAAGAGGTTTTCTAAAAGAGATTAAGTTGAGTTTGATATGCAAGTATTGCAATTGTTTGAGTAAGCTAGATGGGACTTAACAAATTTGAGTAAGCTTTTGTGAAAGCTTAAGGATAGATTTGAGTAAGCTTTTGTGAAAGCTTCAAAATTTAGTAAGTTGGAAGACTTGAAATTGAAGTCCTAGGAGGACTTTTGAAAATTTGAGGTAAGTCTTAGTGAAGACTTTTGAGAATTGGAAAGTTTAGAGAGACTTGAATTTGAGTAAGTCTGAAATTTTGAAATTGGACAAGTTCTAGAGAGGACTTGTTGACAGATTTGAGGTAAGTCTAGGTGAAGACTTGTTGAGCAGATTGGACAAGTTCTAGAGAGGACTTGTTGATAGATTTGAGGTAAGTCTAGGTGAAGACTTGTTGAGAGATTGGACAAGTTCTAGAGGACTTTTGAGAGATTTGAGGTAAGTCTTAGTGAAGACTTGAGAGCAGATTGAGCAAGTTCTTGAGAGGACTTGTGGATAGATTTGAGGTAAGTATTTGAGAAGACTTGAGAGCAGAGTTGATTGATTGATTTGTTCAAGATTTGTGTTAAGGCTTGGGGTAGATCTAGAAGAGTTGATTTGTGATTGGATCAAGCTTTGTGTTAAGGCTTGAGGATAGATTTGAGGATAGATTTTGGTGCATATTTAGGGTAGATTTATGCTAGACCAGAGATAGACTTGTGAGCATATTTGTGCTAGACCGAAGGATAATGTTTAGTGCAGATTTGAGATAGATATTGAGCAGAGCTGAGAGTAAGCTTTGGAGGTGATAGAGCAGAGGATAGTAGTCTCCAGTGGATAGAGATCCATTAGCCAGGGTAGTGAGGATAGAGGTATTATGAGTGAGGACAGAGGTCTTCAGTGGAGAGAGATCCACAAGCCAGTGTAGTGGAGGCAGTAGTCTTCTAGAAGATCACCAACCAGAGCAGAGGAGAAAGAGTTCTCCTATGGATAGAGATCCATGAACCAACAAAGGGGAAAGAGTTCTCCTATGGATAGATATCCATGAACTTGATTAGGGGATTGGTATCTCCTTTGGATAGAGGTCCATAAACATTGTAATAGGGAAGGATTCCCAAGAGATTTGTTGAGAAAATTTTAGTGAAATATTTTCTCCGTGGAGTAGCCCACATTGGGTGAACCATGTTAAATTGGTGTCTCTATTGTGTGTGATGATTTGTGCATTGATTTGATTACTATTGTTGATATTGCCATTGATTATATTGGATAATATTATTTGAGAAAGAAAAGTAAAAGTTGGTCTTATACTGTTCACCCCCCTCTCAGTATAAGCTTGTGTTCTTCAATTGGTATCAGAGCGGGTTCCTTCGAAAGAGTTTAACAACTTGAAGGAAAATCTTACAGGAACACAGATGGATTCTTAGAGTGGATCTTCAAGAAATAAGGCACCATTGTTTGATGGGAACAATTATGCATTTTGGAGTGTAAGAATGAAGATTTACCTAATGGCACAAGGAAATGATATATGGCAAGTAGTTGAGGATGGGTACACACCGCCAACTACTCCACCTACAGATAAATATGGTAAGCTCCTACAATTGAATAATTCAAAGGCAATGAATGGAATCTTAAATGGTTTACGTGAATCAAAGTTTGTAAAAGTTATGCATTGCACATCAACAAAAGAGATTTGGGAAAAGTTGAAGAATATATATGAGGGAGACAAAAAGGTCAAGATGGCAAAATTGCAAAATCACAAGAAAACATTTGAAGACCTAAAGATGAAGGATGAGGAAGACATTGCTACATACTTACTTCATGTGGATGAGGTTGTTAACTCCATGCAAGGACTTGGGTTTAAAGTTGAAGAATCAGATGTTTGTCAAAATATTTTAAGGTCACTCCCTAAGAGGTATAGTGAAAAGGTTTCAACCATAGAAGAATCAAAAGATATTGAAACTTTGACAAGGGATGAGTTACATGGAACTCTCACAACTTTTGAGATGAGAATAAAAGAGGATCCTATCCCCTAGAAAGAAGCAACCTTCAAAGTTACAAAGAAGACAAAGGGTAAGAAGTCAGATTCAAGTAATGAGTTATCTAGTGATGAAGAAGTAAACTATGGTAGAAGGAACAAGGACACAAGAAAGTATAAAGGTACAAAAATAGTTAAGTGTTTCAAATGTGGTAAATATGGTCACTATGCATCTGATTGTCCAGAAGCTGGAAATAGTAGTGGTGATGAGAAACAAGATCATAAGAACAAGGAAGCAGGAAAATACAGGTATCAAAATAGAAGTAGGGATGGACAAGGCAAGCAAGGAAAGAAGTTTTTCCAAAGGCATAAGAAGAGTTTTTATGCAGATAAGATAAGCAAGAGTTCAAGTGATAGTGATGGAAGGTCCTCAGATAATGAAGAAGAAGAAATTCTATTTCTGATAGTAGAAAAAGAAGATGTTAAGAAAAGGTAAAAAGGGCACCAATAATTCTCAAGTGTTTTAGGTGTGGTAACTTTGGTCATCTTGAAGATAATTGTACAAGGAATGGGTTCAGTTTCAGTGAAGATGAATATGAAGATGCTCTTGAAGGTCCAGAAGAAGAAAGTCTTCTTATGGCAATAGAAGAAGAAGGAAGTGCTCCTATTGAAGATGAATCAGAAAGGAATGAAGATGATCTTAAAGAGAGGAAGAATCAGAAAATGAAGAGGAAGGAGAAGTTGATCTTGAAGGTGAGCTTATTTCTACTCTTAAGGAATTAAGAAAGGTAAGAAAGTAGAACTCAAAACTCAAGCTTCAATTTCAAGAATGTGATGAAGAGAAAGGAAAGCTTATAGAAGATCTAACCAACTCAATAGCTAAGACAAGGAGATTTAAAGAGAAGTTAGAGGTAAAGGTCTTAGAATGTGAAATATTAGAGCATGAGGTAGCTTCACTAAGGAAGGAAGTAAAAGAGTCTAAAGACAAGCTACACAGGTTTGGGAGAAGCTCAAAGAACTTGGATAAGATTATCAAGGTACAAAGATCTTCATCAAACAAGACAGGACTTGGTTTTGAAGAAGAATATAGAGGACGAGGAGAGGAGTCAATCTCAAGCTCCAAAGAAGAAGAAGCTTCAGAAGAAGAGAGTGTAAGAGAAAGTGAGACTTCTGAGGATAAGTTGGAAAATAGAAAGTTCAACAAGGAAAGGAACAATGCACAAATAAGGAACAGATGGAACAAGAAACATCACAAGGAAGAAGAGACTAAGAGACCAATGGGGTCAAGGCAAGGTTTCTTCAATGGATGTTGCTTCTCATGTCATAGGTTTGGTCACAAGGCTACGTAGTGCAGGACACATGAAAAATAGGGATATGGTTTCACCAATAGAAATTTCAGAAATGGGCATCTCTTTCAAGGGTATTGCTACTCTTGTAATCAGTTTGGTCATAAGGTAGTTAATTGCAGGGTTCATGATAGGAATGGATATGGCTTCACCAGGAGGAACTTCAAGATATTTGCACCTTCAAGGAACCACAACATTAAGTGTTATAAGTGCAATAATGTTGGGCATATGGCTAAGTGGTGTAGAGCAGAATTTCCAGAGACAAGCAGGAACAGGAACATTCAGAGGAATCAGAAGGATCAATTGAGGAAGAAGGTGGACAAAGGAAAAGAGCAGTGTATGCTGGGAGTAGAGATACTCCCACCCCAAAATTAACCACCTCAAGGAGAGGAGGTGGGGGAGGGGCTGAGCTAAGAGTCTTATATTTAGCCCCAAGCCCCAAAGGTGGCCCTTTGCCATTGATGTCAAAGGGGGAGAGATTTGAGTTATAGGGGAGAGCATTCAATCAGGGAGCAATTTCTCGAGGGGAGCAGAACTAAAAAGGTAAAAGAAATGGTTAAAAGAAAAAGGGTTGCCATCAATGACAAAGGGGGAGATTGTTGGAAATTTGAGCAAGTTTTGTTGTCATTGATGTCAAGAGGTTGATGTCCAAGTTTCATCATCATTAATGTCATCAAGTGGTTTTTCCAAAAGGCAAGGAAGTGTTTAAAAGGAATAGGATATAATATTTATTTTAAATATTATATGCCTAAAAAGGCCTAAAATATTGAAGACCCAAGGAAGGAGAAGCAGGTTTAAAAAGAAATAATAATATTATAATATTTTGAGCAAAAGGATGAAGTGAAGAAAATGAGGTCCAAGGAATTATTAAAAATAATCTATCCTTGAAAAGACCCATTGAGCAGCTTGCAAAGGATTTAATTTAATTTATTTAAATTAAAATATTTTAACCTATGGTTAAAATTTTAATTTAAATAAATAATGGGAGCCAAAGGTTTAAGTTTAAATTTAAATTTAAATTCAAATTCAAATTTGAAGCCAAGAGTAAGTGCAAAGGAAAAGGTATAAAAAGGGAAATAATTTTCATTTTAACATTCACCTATGCTATAATTATGCTATGCAAGTAAAAATTCATGCGCATAGTTTGAGAAAGGAGGTTTCATGTTAAAAGGAAAAAAGGAGAGTTGTGAAAATCATGGAAGTCAAAGAGTACCAAAGTCATTAGTGTAGGTGGCAGTTGAGGCAAAGCTAAGTGTTGTGAGGGCAAGATCATGGGTTCGATTCACGTCATTATATTTTGAAAGGGAAAAATTTTTATTTGTGCTAAGATCAGAAGAGACAAGGAAAAAAGGGGTTCTGTGCTCTTGATTTTATGTGGGCGCATAACCCAACTATGGCCTAGCTTTGGGCTAGGGTGTTGGAAAGGCAAGGTCGTGTGTTCAAATTTTAAAACAATTTTTTGGGAGAATTAAATAAAGGTAAGCATTTATGATTTAATTTTCCAAGGTTTTTGATATTCGAAAATTGCATTAAAGGGTTGAGTGAGATTTAAAAGGGAGTTTGTGAGTTTTTTGAGGGAGATATAAGGTATAAGAAAATTAAAATATTTTATTTTAATTTTTGGTGGTTAGAATTTATTTTATAAAGTTTGGAGTTATAAGTGTTAATAAAATAATTTATTTTTTATGTTGTGGATATTATTTAAAGATTGGAGTTTATAAGGTGTTAGTAAAGGAACTTGATTTTTGAATATTATTTTGAGAGTTTGGAGATTATAAGGTGTACTTGAGATTTGATATTTTTGTATGGTGAAATAAATATTGGGGAGAATATTTTTGTGGAGATTTTGAGATAGGTTGTTGCTATCTAACCTTGAAATTGGCAAAGAGGATTTGATTGTGATTAAGACAGGTTTTGAAGACATATCTCCATCAAAACAAAAGGTATGGGCACATCTTCCTTATGAGTGAAATATTGTTGGATTGAATATTGTGAAATGCAAAGTTGGAGTGAAAAGGATTGTTTGATAAGCATTGTTGGAAATGTTTGAGTAAGTTTTCATGTGCATGATTTATGGATGTTGAAAGAACATGAGTATCATTGTTATGTGAGATTGAGAACTATCTTGAACTAGGGTTTGTGAAAGAACATGAGTATCATTGTTATGTGAGATTGAGAACTATCTTGAACTAGGGTTTGTGAAAGAACATGAGTATCATTGTTATGTGAAATTGGAATCATCTTGAGTCAAGATTTGAGTTCCATAGTGTGAGTTGTTGGAAGTATAGTGAAACACTTGGTTAGGGTTTGTAAGCAAGTTGTGTTTCATTGAGTGAATGGTTGAGTGAAGTTGGTTGAGCATTATTGATTGAAAGTATTGGAGTGATAGTTCAAGATTTGTGAAACAAATTATACTTTATTTCTAAATTGATTTGAAAGAGAGTTTGAAAGTGATAGAGTGATTTGTGAGTGTGAAACATATTGAGTCTCTTACCATTCTCTATATGTTTCTATGGTTAAACAAGATTCTGAGTGAAACTTGTTTGTGTGATTGAAGAGGTTTTCTGAAAGAGATTAAGTTGAGTTTTGTATGCAAGTATTGCAATTGTTTGAGTAAGTTTTATTGAGTAAGTTTTGTGAAAGCTTAAGAATATTTTGGAAAATAAACAAAACAAAAAAAGAATGAAAGAAATTGAAATGAGGTAAGTCTTGGTGAAGACTTGTTGAGCAGATTGGACAAGTTCTAGAGAGGACTTGTTGAGTAGATTTGAGGTAAGTCTAGGGAAGACTGTTGAGAATGACTAAGTTCTATGAGGACTTGTGGACAAATTTGAGGTAAGTCTTAGTGAAGACTTGAGAGCAGATTGAGCAAGTTCTTGAGAGGACTTGTGGATAGATTTGAGGTAAGTATTTGAGAAGACTTGAGAGCAGAATTGATTGATTGATTTGTTCAAGCTTTGAGTTAAGGCTTGGGGTAGATCTAAGTAGAGTTGATTTATGATTGGATCAAGCTTTGTGTTAAGGCTTGAGGATAGATTTGAGGATAGATTTTGGTGTATATTTGAGGGTAGATTTATGCTAGACCAGAGATAGACTTATGAGAAGATTTGTGCTAGACCGAAGGATAATGTTTAGTGTAGATTTGAGATAGATATTGAGCAGAGTTGAGAGTAAGCTTTGGAGGTGATAGAGTAGAGGATAATAGTCTCTAGTGGATAGAGATCCATTAGCCAGGGTAGTGAGGATAGAGGTCTTCTGAGTGAGGACAGAGGTCTTCAATGGAGAGAGATCCACAAGCCAATGTAGTGGAGGTAGTAGTCTTCTAGAAGATCACCAACTAGAGCAAGAGGAGAAAGAGTTCTCCTATGGATAGAGATCCATAAACAAGAAAGGGGAAAGAGTTCTCCTATGGATAGATATCCATGAACTTGATTAGGGGATTGGTGTCTCCTTTGGATAGAGGTCCATAAACATTGTAATAGGGAAGGATTCCCAAGATATTTGTTGAGAAAATTTTAGTGAAATATTTTCTCCGTGGAGTAGCCCACATTGGGTGAACCACGTTAAATTGGTGTCTCTATTGTGTGTGATGATTTGTGCATTAATTTGATTACTATTATTGATATTGCCATTGATTATATTGGATAATATTATTTGAGAAAGAAAAGTAAAAGGTGGTCTTATATTGTTCACCCCCTCTCAGTATAAGCTTGTGTTCTTCAATTGGTATCAGAGTGGGTTCCTTTGAAAGAGTTTAACAACTTGAAGGAAAAGCTTACAGGAACACAGATGGATTCTTAGAGTGGATCTTTAGGAAATAAGGCACCATTGTTCGATGGGAACAATTATGCATTTTGGAGTGTAAGAATGAAGATTTACCTAATGGCACAAGGAAATGATATATGGCAAGTAGTTGAGGATGGGTACATACCGCCAACTACTCCACCTACAGATAAATATGGTAAGCTCCTACAACTAAATAATTCAAAGGCAATGAATGGAATCTTAAATGGTTTACGTGAATCAAAGTTTGTAAAAGTTATGCATTGCACATCAACAAAAGAGATTTGGGAAAAGTTGAAAAATATATATGAGGGAGACAAAAAGGTCAAGATGGCAAAATTGCAAAATCACAAGAAAACATTTGAAGACCTAAAGATGAAGGATGAGGAAGACATTGCTACATACTTACTTCATGTGGATGAGGTTGTTAACTCCATGCAAGGACTTGGGTTTAAAGTTGAAGAAACAGATGTTTGTCAAAATATTTTAAGGTCACTCCCTAAGAGGTATAGTGAAAAGGTTTCAACCATAGAAGAATCAAAAGATATTGAAACTTTGACAAGGGATGAGTTACATGGAACTCTCACAGCTTTTGAGATGAGAATAAAAGAGGAGCCTATCCCCCAGAAAGAAGCAACCTTCAAAGTTACAAAGAAGACAAAGGATAAGAAGTCAGATTCAAGTAATGAGTTATCTAGTGATGAAGAAGCAAACTATGGCAGAAGGAACAAGGACACAAGAAAGTATAAAGGTACAAAAATAGTTAAGTGTTTCAAATATGGTAAATATGGTCACTATGCATCTGATTGTCCAGAAGCTAGAAATAGTAGTGGTGATGAGAAACATGATCATAAGAACAAGGAAGCAGGAAAATACAAGTATCAAAAGAAAAGTAGGGATGGACAAGGCAAGCAAGGAAAGAAGTTTTTCCAAAGGCATAAGAAGAGTTTTTATGCAGATAAGACAGGAAAGAGTTCAAGTGATAGTGATGGAAGGTCCTCAGATAATGAAGAAGAAGAAATTCTATTTATGATAGTAGAAAAGAAGATGTTAAGAAAAGGTAAAAAGGGCACCAATAATTCTCAAGTGTTTTAGGTGTGGTAACTTTGGTCATCTTGAAGATAATTGTACAAGGAATGGGTTCAGTTTCAGTGAAGATGAATATGAAGATGCTCTTGAAGGTCTAGAAGAAGAAAGTCTTCTTATGGCAATAGAAGAAGAAGGAAGTGCTCCTATTGAAGATAAATCAGAAAGGAATGAAGATGATCTTAAAGAGAGGAAGAATCAGAAAATGAAGAGGAAGGAGAAGTTGATCTTGAAGGTGAGCTTATTTTTGCTCTTAAGGAATTAAGAAAGGTAAGAAAGCAGAACTCAAAACTCAAGCTTCAATTTCAAGAATGTGATGAAGAGAAAGGAAAGCTTATAGAAGATCTAACCAACTCAATAGCTAAGACAAGGAGATTTAAAGAGAAGTTAGAGGTAAAGGTTTTAGAATGTGAAATATTAGAGCATGAGGTAGCTTCACTAAGGAAGGAAGTAAAAGAGTCTAAAGACAAGCTACACAGGTTTGGGAGAAGCTCAAAGAACTTGGATAAGATTATCAAGGTACAAAGATCTTCATCAAACAAGACAAGACTTGGTTTTGAAGAAGAACATAGAGGACGAGGAGAGGAGTCAATCTCAAGCTCCAAAGAAGAAGAAGCTTCAGAAGAAGAGAGTGTAAGAGAAAGTGAGACTTCTGAGGATAAGTTGGAAAATAGAAAGTTCAACAAGGAAAGGAACAATGCACAAATAAGGAACATATGGAACAAGAAACATCATAGGGAAGAAGAGACTAAGAGACCAATGGGGTCAAGGCAAGGTTTCTTCAATGGACGTTGCTTCTCATGTCATAGGTTTGGTCACAAGGCTACGTAGTGCAGGACACATGAAAAATAGGGATATGGTTTCACCAATAGAAATTTTAGAAATGGGCATCTCTTTCAAGGGTATTGCTACTCTTGTAATCAGTTTGGTCATAAAGCAATTAATTGCAGGGTTCATGACAAGAATGGATATGGCTTCACCAGGAGGAACTTCAAGATATTTGCACCTTCAAGGAACCACAACATTAAGTGTTATAAGTGCAATAATGTTGGGCATATGGCTAAGTGGTGTAGAGCAAAATTTCCAAAGACAAGCAGGAACAAGAACATTCAGAGGAATCAGAAGGATCAGTTGAGGAAGAAGGTGGACAAAGGAAAAGAGCAGTGTATGTTGGGAGTAGAGATACTCCCACCCCAAAATTAACCACCTCAAGGAGAGGAGGTGGGGGAAGGGGCTGAGCTAAGAGTCTTATCTTTAGCCCCAAGCCCCAAAGGTGGCCCTTTGCCATTGATGTCAAAGGGGGAGAGATTTGAGTTAATAGGGGAGAGCATTCAATCAGGGGAGCAATTTCTCAAGGGGAGCAAAAGGTAAAAGAAATGGTTAAAAGAAAAAGGGTTGCCATCAATGACAAAGGGGGAGATTGTTGGAAATTTGAGCAAGTTTTGTTGTCATTGATGTCAAGAGGTTGATGTCCAAGTTTCATCATCATTAATGTCATCAGGTGGTTTTTCCAAAAGGCAAGGAAGTGTTTAAAAGGAATAGGATATAATATTTATTTTAAATATTATATGCCTAAAGAGGCCTAAAATATTGAAGACCCAAGGAAGGAGAAGCAAGTTTAAAAAGAAATAATAATATTATAATATTTTGAGCAAAAGTATGAAGTGAAGAAAACGAGGTCCAAGGAATTATTAAAAATAATCTATCCTTGAAAAGACCCATTGAGCAGATTATAAAGGATTTAATTTAATTTATTTAAATTAAAATATTTTAACCTATGGTTAAAATTTTAATTTAAATAAACAATAGGTGCCAAAGTTTAAGTTTAAATTTAAATTTAAAATTAAATTAATTATTTAAATGACGAGTTAAGTGCAAAAAAATGTATAAAAAGGGAAAAGATTTTCATTTTTCATCCATGCAATTATCAGCTAAGTAAAATCTTGTTTTAAGAAAGAAGATTTGTGTTTAAAAGGAAAACAAGGAGATGTTAAAATATGGAAGTCAAAAAACCATGGTATTAGTGAGGTGGTAATTGAGGCAAAGCTAGAGTATTGTGAGGAAGATCAAGGGTTCAATTCCATCATTTTATTTTGCAAAGGAAAACATTTTTATTTTGTGCTAAGCATGAGAAGAGACAAGGAACAAAAGGGTGTTCTTGTGCTCTTGATTTCATGTGGGTGCATAGCCCAACGGTAGCCTAGCTTTGGGCTAGGGTGTTGGAAAGGCAAGGTCGTGTGTTCGAATTTCGATAGAAATTTTTTTTTGGGCAGAATTAAATGAAAGGTATGCATTTCATGATTTAATTTTTCAAAGGTTTTGATATTAAAAATTGCATTAAAGGGTTGTGTGAGATTTAAAAGGCAATTTGTAAGTTTGTTAAGGGAGATATAAGGTATAATAAAATTAAAATATTTTATTTTAATTTTTGGTGGTTAGAATTTATTTTATAAAGTTTGGAGTTATAAGTGTTAATAAAATAATTTGTTTTTATGTGGTGGATGTTATTTAGAAAGGTTGGAGTTTATAAGGTGTTAGTAAAGGAACTTAAATTTGAATATTATTTGAGAGTTTGGAGATTATAAGGTGTACTTGAGATTTGATATTTTTGTATGGTGAAATAAATATTGAGGAGAATATTTGAGTGGAGATTTTGAGATAGATTGTTGCTATCTAACCTTGAAATTGGCAAAGAGGATTTGATTGTGATTAAGATAGGTTTTGAAGACATATCTCCATCAAAACAAAAGGTATGGGCACATCTTCCTTATGAGTGAAATATTGTTGGATTGAATGTTGTGAAATGCAAAGTTGGAGTGAAAAGGATTGTTTGATAAGCATTGTTGGAAATGTTTGAGTGAGTTTTCATGTGCATGATTTGTGGATGTTGAAAGATCATGAGTATCATTGTTATGTGAAATTGAGAACTATCTTGAACTAGGGTTTGTAACATGAGTATCATTGTTATGTGAGATTGAGAACTATATTGAACTAGGGTTTGTGAAAGATCATGAGTATCATTGTTATGTGAGATTGAGAACTATCTTGAGCTAGGGTTTGTGAAAGAACATGAGTATCATTGTTATGTGAATTTGGAATTATCTTGAGTCAAGGTTTGAGTTCCATAGTGTGAGTTGTTGGAAGTATAGTGAAACACTTGGTTAGGGTTTGTAAGCAAGTTGTGTTTCATTGAGTGGATGGTTGAGTGAAGTTGATTGAGCATTATTGATTGAAAGTATTGGAGTGATAGTTCAAGTTTTGTGAAACAAATTATACTTTATTTCTGAATTGATTTGAAAGAGAGTTTGAAAGTGATAGAGTGATTTGTGAGTGTGAAACATATTGAGTCTCTTACCATTCTCTATATGTTTCTATGGTTAAACAAGATTCTGAGTGAAACTTGTTTGTGTGATTGAAGAGGTTTTCTGAAAGAGATTAAGTTGAGTTTTGCAAGTATTGCAATTGTTTGAGTAAGTCCTAGAGAGGACTTGAAAGAGTTGAGTAAGCTTTTGTGAAAGCTTAAGGACAAATCTGTGTGAGCTTTTGTGAAAGCTTGCAAACATATTTGAGGTAAGTCTAGGGAAGACTTGTTGAAAAGAAGTCTAGAGACTTGTGAGCAGATTTGAGGTAAGTCTAGGTGAAGACTTGTTGAGCAGATTGGACAAGTTCTAGAGAGGACTTGTTGAGCAGATTTGAGGTAAGTCTAGGTGAAGACTTGTTGAGAAGATTGGACAAATTATAGAGAGAAATTTTTTAGCATATTTGAGGTAAGTCTAGGTGAAGACTTGTTGAGCATATTGGACAAGTTCTAGAGAGGACTTGTTGAGCAGATTTGAGGTAAGTCTTGGTGAAGACTTGTTGAGTAGATTGGACAAGTTCTAGGGAGGACTTGTTGAGCAGATTTGAGGTAAGTCTTAGTGAAGACTTGAGAGCAGATTGAGCAAGTTCTTGAGAGGACTTATGGATATATTTGAGGTAAGTATTTGAGAAGACTTGAGAGCAGAGTTGATTGATTGATTTGTTCAAGCTTTGAGTTAAGGCTTGGGGTAGATCTAAGTAGAGTTGATTTGTGATTGGATCAAGCTTTGTGTTAAGGCTTGAGGACATATTTGAGGATAGATTTTGGTGCATATTTGTGCCAGACTAGAGATAAATTGTGAGCAGATTTGTGCTAGATCGAAGGATAGTGTTTAGTGTAAATTTGAGATAGAGATTGAGTAGAGCTGAGAGCAAGCTTTGGAGGTGACAGAGCAGAGGATAGTAGTCTCCAGTGGATAGAGATCCATTAGCCAGGGTAGTGAGGATAGAGGTCTTCTGAGTGAGGACAGAGGTCTTCAATGGAGAGAGATCCACAAGCCAGTGTAGTGGAGGTAGTAGTCTTCTAGAAGATCACCAACCAGAGCAGAGGAGAAAGAGTTCTCCTATGGATAGAGATCCATGAACCAAAAAAGGGGAAGGAGTTCTCCTGTGGATAGAGATCCATGAACTTGATTAGGGGATTGGTGTCTCCTTTGGATAGAGGTCCATAAACATTGTAATAGGGAAGGATTCCCAAGAGATTTGTTGAGAAAATTTTAGTGAAATATTTTCTCCGTGGAGTAGCCCACATTGGGTGAACCACGTTAAATTGGTGTCTCTATTGTGTGTGATGATTTGTGCATTGCTTTGATTACTATTGTTGATATTGCCATTGATTATATTGGATAATATTGTTTGGGAAAGAAAAGTAAAAGGTGGTCTTATACTGTTCACCCCCCCTCTCAGTATAAGCTTGTGTTCTTCACTAGCTATCACATATTCAAATCTTCCACAATTATTGCAAAAAAACATCCTAGGAGCTTCATTTTCTACATTTATTTCTCTTCTCACAAGTCTTATATTATGGTTATCTATCACAAATTTAGTGTCATTGCTTCCTACAAACCTTGTAAATCCAAGGTATTCATTCTTTGGTCTTATACTTGATATTATGAGCATTTCCACACCTTGTCCATATCTTCCCAAACATGTACAATTATACCCCATTTTATCATTATTTTTGAATTAATACCTTTGGTATACTTTTTAAAGCACCCAATTTCTTCATCACCACTTTGATCTCTATCACTATCACCAACAATGTTCAAACACCCAAAAATGTCATCATCATAATGAACTTTGACACAATATAAACTATCACTCTCATCATCTCTAACACATTCATTTAAGAACCAAATATTTTTATTATTACTTTAAACTTTGTTATTACGAATAATATTTAAAAACCTAACTTCTTCATCATCACTATATTCTTCAGTAAGACAAACAATATGGCCTTTTTCATGATCAATACAATCATCCTTTACACAAAATATACTCACCATCTATCTTCATGTCACTAGTGTCACAAGTGATATAAATTCCTTGTGTAAAAGCACTTGTATCACAACAAATATTTGCCACTATTGGATTCAAATTACTAGTATCACAAGCAAAATTTACCCTATAGATAAGGTCACTTATGTCACAACAAATACTTTCCATCATAAGATTTTCTTTCAACCCTTCTTCTATTTCTCCTTTCCTTTTGTGCTTAAAGATGTTGAGTGATTAATACCATACGTACTGCATTCACTTAAATTGAAAATTAGAAATAATTTTTGAGGCTATCTTCATAAGTATCAACATCTTTGAGAAAATAATGAGGAAAAATCCTTTGTCTAATTTTGGTTTAGCTATTTTATTCCGTTTAACTAGTGTTATTGCATCCTTCTATTTTTTCCCTAACCAAAATAATTAAAAACACTTCTTCCTTATTTTCTCTACTATTGTGATGGGAATGTAAGCCAGGGAGTTCCAGTAGACTAGGATGGCTTCCAAGATTGATTTCACCAATGTAAGGGGATCCCTCAATGATAGCCACCTATGTTGGAAATATGTTGAATATTTTCCATGTTATTCTGGTGGGGCTAACACTAAAAGGTACTGGACACTTTGTACCTATACTCATCGGGGTTTGGGTTTTTAAGTTATTTTTAGACCCATATGGGATTTTAGGGTTACTATATTTGAACCCATGCTTTTTCACCCATGATATTGTAAAATATGTGCATGTGCCTTTGTTATATATATTGCACTTGCATTAGGGTTTAAAGAGAGACAAAAGAAGAATATTATTGTATTGGAGACGATCAAGTTAATGCAATAATAAGATAATATTGTGCTAGTTTTTTCTCAGTTGAGGGTTTCCAGGATAAATATTGTGTAATATGTGAATTTGTGATCTTCTTATTTTGATTCTGTTATTACTACTTTTCTAATTTAATTTATCGAGGCTCTTTATTTCTCTTCATTTGGTATCAGAGCTAGTTTTTAGCTTTGTTTGAGGAGTAAGGGTTTCAACCCTATGATAAATTAATTCTTGAGTGGGAGTCGTACATGAAAGGATCCAAGCAAAGGGGAAATATGGGAAGCACACAGATAGAGATTGAAAAATTTAATAGATAAAATTTTGAGTTATGGAAACTCAAGATGAAAGATTTGTTGGTTGATAGAGATCAATGGATTGCGGTCTTGAGAATAAAATCAACATCAATGACATATGAGGATTGGCTGCAAATTGATAGGAAGACAAGGAGCTCTATTAGATTATTCTTATCTAATTTCGTATTATTGAATGTATCTACAGAGGCCACAACAAATTTTTTATGAGATAAGCTAGGAACATTGTATCAGACAAAGTCAGTGGTAAATAAACTCTTTCTCAGAAAGAAATGGCTGACCATTTGAATAATTTTAACAATGTGGTAAGTCAATTCATTGAAAATAGAGGATATAGTATGAAATTTTTTGTCTAAAGAGATGAGACAAAAATATTCTAAGGATTATCATCAAAATTAAGCCTTGGTTGTGAGAGGTCATTCTCAAGAAAGAAGCAAAAAGAAATCAGAAGAAAAAAAATTGTTGCCCTGGAAAGGAGGAAATGTTGGAATTGTGGTAAAGCAGGGCATTATAAAAGAAATTGCAAATCTAAAAAGACTGATAATAATCGATCATCTGATGAAGGAACATCTACAGAAATGAATACCACAAATGAAGATTCAGGGGACTTATTATTGGTTGCAACATGCTCAAGTTAATGCCTTGAATCATGGTTGATTGACTCATGTGCTTCTTTTCATATGACTCCTCATAGGGAGGGGTTCAGTGAATATAAAAAATATATGGAGGTAAAGTCTTATTGGGAGACAATTCAAAATATAAAATAATAGGTTGAAGAAGAGTCAAGTTGAGGCTAAAATATAGAAGAATTAAAACCCTTCCTAGTGTGTTGCATATTCCAGGTTTGGCAAGGAATCTGATATCTATGAGTTAGATGAATGATGCAGGTGTGAATGTGGTATTGAATAAGGATAACTACAAGATGGTTAGTAGATCCTTGGTGTTGGTAAGGGGATTTCGCACAGGAACTTTATTTAGAATTGAGGCTAGCATTGTAAGTATTAATTGCAATAACACTTCAATTGTACATGAAAATAATACAACTAAAATGGCTCTAAGTATTCCTACAATGAAGATAATGTTGTGGCATAAATGCATGGGGCATATTGGTGAGAAAGGACTTCAAAAATTGAAAATGAAAGGTATGGCTGAAGGAATATCTGATTTCCCATTAAAATTGATTTTTGTGAGCACTTTGTTTTTGGGAAACAAACTAGAGTCAAGTTTCCAAGTAGTGCTACAAGGTCTGAAGGAATTCTACATTTAGTTCATAGTGATGTGTTTGGACCTGAAAAAATACCATCATTAGGTGAATATATCTATTTTATCATATTTATAGATGACTTCTCAAGAAAGACACGGGTATATTTTCTACGAAACAAATTTGAGGTTTTTAATAAATTTAAAGAGTTTAAGACTCTTATAGAAAATAAGATAGAGAAAAATATAAAGGTTTTGAGAAGTTATAATGGTGGTGAGTATTTATCTAATGAATTTGAGCAGTTTTGCAAGGACTGTGGAATATAAATGCAAAGAAAAACTCTGTATACTCTACAACAGAATGGGGTTCCAGAACGAATGAATAGGATATTGATGGATAAGGCTAGAAGCATGCTAAGTGGTGCAGGGTTAGAAAAGAAGTTTTGGGTAGAATATGCATTAGCAACTTGTTATCTCATCAATAGATCTCTAACCTCAGCTTTGGTGGACAAGACTCCACAAGAATACTATGGACTAGTAAGAAACCCTCTCTCAGACATATAAGGGTTTTTGATTGTGATGTTTATATGTATATACCAAAAGAGAAAAGGACTAAGATAAACTATAAATCTAAAAAATGCATATTTGTGGGTTATAGTACTAGTGTTAAAGGATATAAGTTGTGGAACCCAGAAACATAGAAGGTTGTTTACAATTGTAATGTGATATTTAGAGAAACAAAAGGGGTTTTAAAATAGGAAATGCAACCAAGAAAAGAACCAAAAATAGTGCAGGTAAAATTGGAATAGGAGGAAGAACCAATGGTAGAACCTGAATTATAGAGAGATTTTGAAGAGGAATATTTAGAGGAAGAAGGTGAGGAGGAAGCTGAAGATGCAGAACCCAAAACTCCAATTTTGAGGAGATCATATCGAGAGATAAGACTTCCAGACAGGTATAGTCCTTCAAATTTTTATTCTGCATTTAATTTATCATTTACTGATGAAGAATCCAAGATTGTAAAGGAGGCACTTTAGTCAAGTGAGAATAAGTCTTGGAAAAGGGCTATGGAAGAAGAAATGGAGTCCTTGGATATGAGACTTGGTGAAATTACCTCCTGGTAGAAAACATGTTGGTTATAAGTGGTTATTCAAGAATAAGTACAATGTAGAAGGAAATTTGGATAAGTACAAGGCTCGCTTGGTAGCAAAAGGGTTTTCTTAGGTTTAGGGAATTGATTTTGGTGAGATTTTTTCTCCTATGGCTAAATTAAATTCAATCATATTTTTGTTGGCTATTTATGCTACTTTTGATTTTGAAATAGAACAGATGGATGTAAAGACAACTTTTCTACATGGTGAACTTGATGAAGATATATATGTCACAACCATAATGCTTTAAGGTAAAAGGTAAGGAAGACTTGGTATGCAAGTTGAAGAAGTCTCTTTATGGGTTGAAGCAGTATCCAAGGATGTGGAACAAAAAATTTAACAGGTTTGTTTTGACACTTGGGCTTGGAAAAAGTAAAGCAGATCCATGTGTATATTTCAAAAAGGAAGGTGAAAATTTTGTTATCATTGTATTGTATGTGGATGACATGTTGTTAATTGGCAACAATAAGGAGATGATAAAGTTACTCAAATATTAGTTATCTTCTGAATTTGACATGATGGATTTGGGTGCTGCAAAAATTATTTTAGGTATGGAAATAATAAGGGATAGTGCAAATAGAAAGTTATGGTTAAATCAAAGGAAATATGTTGATTTGATACTAAAAAAGTTTAGGATGCATGATTGTAAACCAGTATGTACTCCATATCCGGTTGGTCAAAATTTATCTACTGAATAGTATCCTAAAACAGATGAGTAAATTGAAGAAATGCATCATGTTCCTTATGCTAGTATTGTGGGTAGTTTGATGTATGCAATGGTCTATACTAGACCTGATATTGCACATGCAATGGGAGTAGTTAGCAGATATATGTCAAATCCAGGAAAGGAACATTGGACTGTTGTGAAGAGGATCTTCAAATACTTGCATGGAACTACAAATTATGCTATCTGTTATGGAGGAAATTATGAAGGTAATAATATTGTAAATCTACAAGGGTTTGTGGATGTTGAATGGCCTGGAGATATTGACAAAAGGAGACCCACAAGTGCTTATGTGTTCAGGCTATTTGGAGGGGCAGTAAGTTGGATGAGTAAAAAACAATCTATTGTTTCTTTATCCACTATAGAAGTAGAGTACATTGTAGAAACTCATACCTATAAAGAAGCAGTGTGGCTACAGAGGTTGTGTTCAACAATTGGTATTAAATAGAAGGCTATGAGAATTAAAAATGATAGTCAAAGTGCAATATTTTTGGTCAATAATCCTGGTTTTCATGATCGATCAAAACATATTGATATCAAGTACCATTTTGTGAGAGAGATGGTTGAAGAGAACCAAGTGATATTGGATAAAGTTGATACAAAGAAGAATATTGTTTATTCCTTAACAAAGGTTGTACCTTCTCATAAATTTTCTTGGTGTAGAATATCTATGGGCATGGTTGCCCTTGATAGTTAACAATGGTAGTTTTTGGCCCTTATGGAGAGTATTCAACAAGTGGGATAATGTTGGAAATATGTTGAATATTTTCCATGTTATTATGGTGGGGCTAACACTAAAAGGTACTGGATACTCTATACCTATACTCGTCGGGGTTTGGGGCCAAGCCAAGCCTTGTTTAGGGGTTCAATGGAAGTAGCCCTTCGAAAATTAGGGGTCTGAGTGCGGTAGTCCTCGACCAAATTTTTAGACTGATATGGGCTTTTAGGGTTACTTTATTTGAACCCATGCTTTTTTGCCCATGATATTGTAAAATTTGTGCATGTGCCTTTGTTATATATATTGCACTTGCATTAGGGTTTGGAGAGAGACACAAGAAAAATATTATTGTATTAGAGAAGATTAAGTTAATGCAATAATAAGATAATACTATGCTGGTTTTTTCCCGATTGAGGGTTTCCAGGATAAATATTGTGTAATGTGTGAATCTGTGATCTTATTTTGATTCTATTATTATTGCTTTTCTAATTTAGTTTATCGAGGCTCTTTATTTCTCTTCAACCTAGTGCACCAAGTGGTGATCCTCTTCTCTATTTTGATGTATAACCAAATCTAGTCTTGGTATCCACAATGATCTCACGAAAGCCTAAATATTTTATCCCATTATCAAAGTCTACTTGCTTGAAATAAAAAATTCAGATTACTACTTCTATTTACCCTAGTTGAAACCTATTGAAGGCTATTTCTATTTTTTATAGATTTATTTTCATTCCTATAGCCATATGATATAGATCCAAAACTTCTTTATACTTTGAGTCTTCCTTCAATATCCCATTTCTAAAAGGTAAAGCATTATCTACAAAGAGCAAATGGGTAACCTTCAAAGTCCTTGTCTTTATTGAATGCAGTCTTTCTTGGGGTACCCCTATTGCTTCATGAATTTACCTTTTACTTAAAAACCTAAACTATTCTTTTGAAAATTTGTTTGATAAAATCCCTTTAATTCTCCTAGCTATAATTTTTGAGATGATTTTATAGAGGGTATTACATAAAGAGATAGGTCTATAATCCTAAAAATGTTCTAGATTGACCTTTTTAGAATCAAATACAAGAAAGTGGATTTTATGGATCCTAGCAATTATCCCTTAATCCTTGATTCTTCTACCATTTTTAAAAGATCAACCTCTAAAAATTCATAAAATCCAAATAAAAATTAGGTATCCATCCATCAAGACCCAATTTTTTTCTTTTTGGAATGATTTGACAACTGAATGTAACTCCTTGGTGATTTCTAGGAACAAAGCTTCTTTTTGTTTCTCATCAACCATCTTGAGCATATTAAAAACTAGTTTGATTGTCTTAGCTATATATATTTTTTGTTTGGAATCTTTAGAAAAGTATTTGAAGTAATTTACTACTAAAGATGTCAATTCTTAGAATTTTCTCAAAGTGTTTCCATTCTCCCATTTCATTTCCAGAATTGTGTTTTTATATTTCCTGTGTTTTGCATAATTGAAAAAATTGTGTATTTTCATCCCCCTATTCTATCCATATAGCCCTTCTTTTTATTATCCTTTTTTCCTCCCCCCATTCTTATAATTCTCTCTTATTTTTTTCCAATTCTTTGACTTGCATGATTTCATTTTTTGAATTTTTTTTGTTACATCTAGTACTATAAAGTTTATTTAGAGAATATTCAATTTTAATAAGTCTTACCTTTGTTTTCCATTATTATCCTAAAATTACTAGTGAATGGAAACATGACTATCTATTTTAAGGATGGATCATAAAGCCTCCATTTTGTTTTTACTAAGTTTTAAAATTTTGCATCACTGAGCCAAATGTGATTGAATTTTAAAGGGTCTAGTGGTTTATCCTCATTCTTATCTAGTTGTAAAAGGATTGGAGAATGATCAGACCATTCTCCTTGATATTTTTATGTTTTCATATTATCAAAGATAACTATGAGATTCTTTGAAACTAGAAATCTATACAAACTTTTGGATATCTCATGACTTCTAGCTTGATTTTTCCTCCATGTAGGAGCAATATTTGTTGGTTCTATATCACATAGTCCAAAAATATGAATTTTGTGAAGGAAAAAATGAGCTCTTGGATCCATCTTGGTCTCTTATCCTCAAATTTCACTTCTTTTCATAACAAAGTTTAAATGTCCTCCCACCGATCTCCCTTTTTAGAATAGCTTGACCAAAAAATTCTCTTAGAAAATCCTTCTATCTCTATATGGTCCATACATATTTACTATAGTTATAGTTTTTTCTAACTCCTTGGATTTACTCCTGTTTCTATGAAGAATTTTTCAAACAATTGACAAGAATATTTTCATCTTGAGATAATTTCCCCTAATTTTCCATTTGAGTCTATCCCAATAATCTTCCAGCTTTATAGGAGTGAATTAAATATAGATGTTGCATTTCCTACTTCTAATATGGTTTCCTAAATCAAGATAATATTAGGCTTCTAAAGTTTAATAAGTATTTTTACATCCATCTATTGTGAGGAGCCCCCAATCCTCTAATATTCAAATAGATTATTATCATGGATTATCTAACTTAGGGGGATGTCCTACTCTAAGTACCCCATAAATATATCTCTATTTACAGGATATGATTTCTTTCTCAACTTTTTTTTGGGCTATTTTTAGATAGGAAGTCTTACCTATTGAGGAACCCTGAGTTTGACTAGTTTTAAAGATCATCCCCCTTTGAATTTTCCCAAATCTCTTATTTGCTTTATATTTTTAATGAGATTTTAAAGCATATCTTCCTATAAGAGGGTGAACTTTACATTGAGATGAGGGACTAGAGGGAGAAGAAATCCTATTAATGAGGATTTCCTTATTTTACGTTCTTTTCTCTCTTTATTTTCTCCATTATATTAGAGAGAGTCTAGCCTCTTCCATCCCAAACTAAATCCTTACTTTATTTCTTTGCATGTCTATCCTCCATTATCTTCCTACTTTCCCTTGCTGAGGGGGAAACACTCTCTCCTCTCCTTCTCTCAAGACTATTATTTATCTGATCATTCGAAACTAATTTCAAGCCATATTTGTATAGGAATTTTTTTTTGTTATTTGTATCATTCAAATCATCATGCAAATATAACATTGGATTACTTGAATCTAGTCTTCTATACTCTTTATCAAAAACTAAAAAAGCCTCCATCTTCTCTTTTCCAACTCCCATGAATATTTGTCTAGTTGCTTGGTTATTTTCCTTCTATTGAATAAGTGATGCTTGTGATTGTTCTTTTGGAGACCTAAGGTTGTTGGTTGTCCCTTATATTCTTGAACTTCTATTACTATTATCTTCTCTTTGTTACTTGTACCAATAGGAGTTTTAGCTTCTATCTACTTCTTTCTATATATACTACTTCTTCGTGCTCTACATTCTACTTTGAGATGATCGTATTGGTGGTAGAAACTACATCGAAATGGGACTCCAATGTAGTTTAAATTCTGTGTGTGAGACCAGATTCTTGTTACAAATTTCATGTTCTCAGGTAATCTTAGACTTAGGTCCATATCCACTAAGATTTGAGCTATCCATTTTTGAATAACATTTAATTTTTTTGAGTCCCCTTCGAGAAAAATTCTAAAAAGTTCTCTATCTCTCTCAACATCTACTCATTCCAATATTCTAGTGGTAGTGCATGTAACTTAACCCAAATGGGATAGGTGATTATCCTCTTAAAGCGAGGATAAAACTCAAGTGTTCATTTTTTAGAGTAAGGATACTATGACCCCATATCCATCTTCCCTTTTTATAGTTTTGGCATCTTTTGTTTTTTGGAATACTAAAGCTATCCAACCTTTTGTCATTACATGGTATGTTGGGAGATATCCCAAAAACTCCAACCATATTGATTTTATCCAATGACGAAGAGTTTTTATTTTCATCGAGTGTCCCATGAACCTTCCCACCAGAGCTTTATCTTCATTAATAGAACTTGTTCGAGCATCAAATCTTCCCCTACCACCATTTTAACTATCTCCTTTCATTTTTTGATACAATATTTTCTCTTACCTCTTCCCTTATTTAGATGAGAGGGGTTTCAATTTAAAAATTTCTAGCCTTGGGTTAGTGTTGTGTTTGGGATATTTGCTTTTATCTCTACTTCTATTTTGCTTCCCTTTGCTTCTTTGAGGGTCTAGTTTGTGGAATCCTTAGTCCTTTTGTTCCAAAGTTCCATAAGCTCCTCTTGGAAAAAAAAATGATTTATTTGAATGTTCATTTTGTCCCTTTGTATAATCCACCACTTCTAATTATTCATTACATATTTTTCCATACAACATGTATTCATCCAATATTAACTCTACTCTACCTTTGTTTACATGTTCTACTCTAGAATGTTTTAAAAAAATTGACTACTCTGTAATTTTTTTACCATTGAACACCATTTTGTCTTTATTTTTATTTTAGCTGTCTTCTTCACTACATGCCCTTACTTCATCTCATGTTAGATTTCAACCATTGCTATATTTTCTTCTTCCCAACCATTGTTCTATCTTTGAATTTCTTATTACTTTGCCATTTATTTCTAAAATTTGCTTTGTCTTTAGTTTCTACCCATCTATATTTTGTTCGTCACTCCTTTCTGGAACCCTCACCCCCTCCATATTCTCTCTCTATATCTATATATATAAGGCAATGAATGTGCTATATATTTCCACTCTTTACATAGTCCAAAACTACTTTCAAAATAAAAATATGAAGAACAAGTAATTTTTTAACTACCAGAGAATTTTTCTAGTAATAGAACCACAATAGAGCTCGATGAATTTTCCTGCACCTAGATTTATTCATGCACAGGTAATTTTTATCTTTAGTCACAAAGAAATTCTATCCCAAACCCTAGCTCCCTTCCAACTTGCCCTGCCCAACATTCTTCATGCAAAGGTAAGTTTACCTTCAGCCACAAAGAAATGCTACCCCAAACCCTAACTCCCCTTCAACTCACTCTACACCCAAATTTCTTAATGCATAGGTAATGCCTACCTTCAACCATAGAGAATTTTTTTCCCAAAATATAACTCCCTTCCAACTCGCCCTACACCTAGCTTTCTTCACGCACATGCAATGTTTACCTTTAGCCATAGATAAATATTGACCCAAATACTAGATCCCTTTTAACTTGCCCTACACCCAAATTTCTTCATACATAGGTAATATCTGCCTTTAGCCATAGATAAATTTTGCCCCAAATCCTAGCTTCCTTCCCACAACTTGAAAATTAATGATTTTTTGGCAACAAAACCATAGTAGAGCTCGATAAAGCATCTAGCTTTCTTCACATACAGGTATGCCAATCCAAACTTCCCTTCATGGGGATGTCTACCTTTAGCCATTGAGAAATTTCTCTACACATAGGTAATGTCCACCTTCAGTCACAAATAAGTGCTACCCCAAATCCTAGCTCCCTTTTAACTAGCCTTGCACCTAGTTTTCTTCATGCACATGTAATGTCTACCTTAAGCTACAGAGAAAAATTGCACCAAACCCTACATTCCTTTCAACTCACCCTACACCCAAATTTATTTACGCATAGGTAATGTCCTCCTTTAGCCATAGATAAATGCTGCTCCAAACCCTAGCTTCCCTCCCACAACCTAAAAACTAGTAAATTTTCTTAGTAACAAAACCATAGCAGAGCCCAATAAATTTTCTTGTACCTAGATTTCTTCATGAATAGGTATGTTGTCTTAAAATTTCCTTAAGTATATTTATATATTTATGGATTCTAATATTCAAACACCTAGACATAATATATTCCTCAAGAAGCTTACATGAAATTCAATAGATTTAGATATTAACAATTATGAGAATTTACCATAAGTAACAATATTTATCATGCTATTTTTTTTCTATTGCTATTGTTGTTGTAACAAAAAATATTTGTTATAAAAAATTAAAGTTTTAAAAATATATTTGCAATAAAACTTGTGGTTTTAAAAGAAAAAAAAAACTTAAAAAATCTTCTTTTACATATTTATCACATTAATTTGGTTTTTGATTAAGGACTTATATATTTAAGGTTATAATTATGGTTATGTGTTCAATTTTTACAATTCTATTTATTAATTTAAAAAAAATATTAAATAAGTACCATAGTTCAATCAAAAGAAAATATTATGAATATCAAACAAAATAGGATTAAAAAATAAAATAAAATGGAGCTAAAATATAGATAAATTCAACATACATAAATAAAAATTACAACTAAATTTTAAAAGTAAAAAAATTAAGAAAATCTAGAGGATTTATTTATTTTTAATACATAGGGGAATCATAATATCATTGGATTTTGCCACTATAAACTTTAGGCTATTGGGTAATATGAAGCCCCCAAACCTCTGGGGCATCAAACTGGGGTAGCTAACTGACAAACACTTAACCATTACCATATAGTCTATCCTCTTTTGGGTAGTCCATTGTTTGAACCTTAGACCTCCTCCAAGAGAGGTCAAAGCCCTAACCATTGAGTTGTCCTTGTCGAACTAGAGGATTTTTTTTAAGGAAATAAACTCAAACAAATTGAATGGACACAACAACAAAATTTTTATGACAAAAAGCTAAAAGCATTGGACCTATAAAAGAGATAAAGTTATAGATACTCAAGATACATGGCTACAACTACAAGGAGTTACATCTGTGTGATGTGGTCTACCGGCAAGGATGCCACTTGCATTATTTGTGATGTGACCCGGGTTCAATCCCCACGACGGATGTGTATAAGAAGTATTACTCAAAAAAAAAAAACTACAAGGAGTTGCAAACTTAAAAGACGATAGAGTGCTTGAAATAGAAAATTAAGAATCTAAATTTTTTATAGAAAACCACAAGGTTTTGGTGAGTGGAAATGTTTGTTATGGATATGTCAAAGGTTTGAGTCCCCATCCAAAGTTACCCTTTGGTTTTAGTTTCTATGTATGAAAATGCTTGTTGTGAAGATGTCAAGGTTTTGAGTCCTTTCTAAATTAATCCTTGTGGTTCTAGGTCCTGTGTGCATACATAACATCTTAAAAGAATTCACTACATTTCAAAAACACTTATATGCACAATATTACAAAATAAAAAATAGAAGAAAAAGTTATAACCCATTCAAATTCCACTATAACTTTTATATACCTAAAGGGTAATGTTGAGTGGTAATTTTTCCCAATTGCAAAACCACACTTACAGTTAGGATTTTGATTAGAAAACCCTCTCTTGCAAAGAAATAGAAATTTCTCCAAGGTTTCTTTTACTTAATGTGTGTTTGTATGTTGTGAAAATGTGTCAAATAAGTGCTAGGAATACCTTAGTGATTTGCAAGCAACTATTAAGAAGGGGTCTGTGTTGGTCTCACTTTATTATGCTATGCTTTTATTGTTCATTAATTGAAAGGGCTTGATTTCCCTTATGTGCAGAAATAAAATGATGAATGAGTGCATGAAATTGATCCCTTATTCACTTTATTTCTGATTTTCCAAGGTGATTTAATTCATTTATCTTGGAGTGTTTTAGGTAGATTTTACCTTCTTTTGTTAAGCAGATTTCAACAAGTTTTATTTGTTAAACCTTGCTTTGAGCATAAAAGAGAAGACTAAAATCTATCTTTGAAAAACAAAATTTGAATGATGATTGGATTCATTTTATCTTGATTTGTGAATGGATTTTATGTTACTTTATTAAACCTTGAGCATAAAATAAAATAACTAATCGATTAATTTTAAATGTAGTGTCCTTTGAAATGCCATATAAAGTATCCCCTTTAATGAAATTGTCATTTTTCATAAAGGGAAGTTAATTTATTTCTTTAAAAACAAAGTGCAAAGCTTGAAGTTTGATTTTCCTTTAAAATGTGAAATCATGTAAAACTTGAAATTCAAAATTCCCTTAAAAAAGTGAACTCTATGCAAAATAATGAAATTTCGAATTTGCTTCAAAATAAAATCAAAATGGCTCAAAATGAAACATTAAAGCCTATTCTTGGGATCCATGCATCTCTTTTTGAATTTTATTTTATTTTATTTTTGTATTTTTTTTATTTTAGTTGAAAAGATTTAAAAAAAAG
This sequence comes from Wollemia nobilis, assembly GCA_028583015.1. Lineage (NCBI taxonomy): Eukaryota > Viridiplantae > Streptophyta > Pinopsida > Araucariales > Araucariaceae > Wollemia > Wollemia nobilis. The sequence continues at coordinate 5,220,428 of JAQPPZ010016361.1, forward strand.
TGAAAAGGATAAGGTTAGAAGAATAAAAAAAAATTTGAAAATATGAAACAGAATGTAGACGATGACCAAAAATAGCTACTATAAACTAGTTCCCCTATCCTATAGAAAATATTAGATCCCGAACACAAAATAAAAACCAGGTTAGACCTACATCCACACAATCTAAATCTGGTTAATGGTGAGCATCTAAGGAATAAATGCATGCATTAAAAATATTTGAATTATGCTATCACATTCATGCATAAAACACCATTAAAACAATTCTAATACATGCGGAGAAAATAAAATAAGCAATTAAATCCTTCTATTTTATTCAAAACCTATTTTTTTTTGCATACAAAAATGAGGGCAAATGTTGGCAGCATCCAAGAGTCCTTCCAATACATTTCCTCCTCGTTCCAAAAATTTCCATCCCTTTCATTCTGCATTGGAAATAAATATTTCTAATTTTTCAACCCTAGCCCTTCGTTTACCAATACCTTTTATTTCTCTGACGATTTCCTCTTTCATCTTCTCAAGCGCTATGAGGTATTTTGCCCACCTTGGTAATGATAAAGTTTATAATAAAGCCTACCTTGTGAGACTTTACCTATCACCAAACTTATTACATCCAATAATTTTATTTTATTTCGATGTTGCATCCAACTTTCTTTACAAGTCAATTTCCATTTGTCTTATGTGGTAATGCCAATGCACTATAATAACACTACATGAACTTTCAACCGATTCAAGGCATAGTCAAAATATGATACTTCTACAACCCTTTCCAATGATTTCTCACGCATCCGTTTTCTTTGTCCTATAATACCTTATCTCAATGGCTTCGCTTCAAAAAGCCTTTAGTATGTAACCGTTGCAGCCTCCATATTGGGGTAGTGGACATAGCGTTAATTGAAGGAGATCCTTATTATTTTCACATGTTAATGGGCCTCACACGTGGAATCTTTGATGTGCACCCTAACTAGGTCTGCAACACACCCTACGACTTACCGTCTATAACTCAAACTTGTGTATGCCGTTTTTGTCTGTTCCTCATAGCTATGATGATCACATCCAATACAAAACCATTATTTTTTGGAACTTCAAAGCTGACACCTTCTCTGGAAAAGCAAACAACTTACAACCATAGACACATCAAATTTTGAAATATTTATGACAATATCAAATTGTTTAATAGTTAACAACGTGCACTATTTTAGACACCTGCATTAGCATTTTTGAGTGACTATGATATCTGATTACCACTTAGAAATACTGCCATATGGCTAGAATCCATACATCTAAAATAACAACCCTTCTCTTGATGTGCTCGACTCTGTGCATCAATTGTATATGGTGGGCCTATGTTATACCTATATCGCTACTACATCACGGTTCCTCTCTATGGATAATTTTCTCTGTTCTTTCAATTTGACCTATGTGGGGTATCCATCTGGATGTTGTGGTTTCTGGATAAAATTATTGAAACATCCCTGCAAATTGCTATTGCGGTTCACATCTATGTATAATATTATGTGATGATCCGGATAGGCCGAAATTGGTGAACTTAGAACATTTTTCCATTGTGCTTGTTCGATAAAAAATCCTACTGTATTCCACATAGCATCACCTCTTTAGACGCTGATCTCTACTAGAAATCCTCATGGTTGTTTTCCACACTGGCCTTCCACATCATGAAATTGATACCCCACTGTGCTCAGCATGTTCAAGCTCACCTTGGCATTTATGACCAACAAAACACACCGTTTGTGTGTATATTAGTTCTCAAATAATATTCAGGTAATTTGGTCACACCAATCCTATCATCCGTAACAATAATCTATTAGACAAAAATTCATTATCATTGGGTAACAGCAATGACCCCAATGTTATTATCCGGTACACTGCTCTCCAACGTTGTCATCTTGATTCAGCAAATCCTAAAAATATCCTATCCAACATTATTGCTCCTGTTCATTTTCGAGTCATCACTGCTTTCGATAGTAGTGTAGGAACCTAACTTGGCATATTTCCATTGAATTTATGCTCAAATGAAGATATCACCTCCATACCCGATAATCATATGCCACATCAATATTGTATTGTCCAAGTCATAGTCTAATCTCGCAAATAATAATCCACCCCTAGCAATTTCCCTGCACCATGTCACTGTTGAGCTCTCTATTCATTTTAAAACGTTATTAAAAAATCCTGTACGATCATCGTCAAACGTTATTTGTCAGATAAAACCAAACATCACTATCTAATTTTCCTTTTGTCCACGTCACTACATACTCGGTGTCTAGGTCGTCCACACGACCAGTCACATTTTCGTTGTCATCACCATGCTAGCTCTAATGGTCCACATAATTCCTGTATAGACCACTACTTCGTCATCCACGCAACTATCCAAATCATCCATGGTTCGTCCAGGTGCCACGGTTCTGTCCATGGTCTTAGTCCATGTCATTAGCCATGTTGCAATGACATCATCCATCTAGGTTATCTTTTGGTCAACACCTATCCTCGGGATCAGTATCCTATTTGTGCTCCTACCACCACACTGGTTCGAGTTCGGTAGGTAGCCAATATTGTGGTGAAGTCACCCATCCGAGTCATTGTGGTCCCCTATGTCAGGGTTATCTCTGTAAATGAACAAAAATCATGAAAAAATGGTATGAAAAAGAATCATAATCTTACCAACATAATATTAAATAAATCCACAAAGTAAGCCCAAGCTTTTATAAAAAAAACTATGAAAAAACCATGATTATTATTAATTTTTTTTAAACTATTTTTATATTAATTTTCATTTTTTATTTTATTTGAATTAATTCATTTATATACATACATACATACATACATACATACATACATATATATATATATATATATGTATATATATATATACATATATATACATATATATATATATACATATATACATATATACATATATATACATATATATATATATATATATACATATATATATATATATATATATATACATATATATATATATATATATATATACATATATATATATATATATATATATATATATATATATATATATATAATTTTACTTGACTATCTTCGAATGCTTGAGTTGCTTTAATTTCGAACACTAAAATTAACCCACAACATTATAAAGATAGCCAACACCCAAGCCATTTTAAAATAAAACAAAGAAAATACACACCAACACTCAAACATTAATTGTGACCTAATGGAACATTACCACTCCAAGATAACCAAAATTCCCAAAACCAAAATTTTAAGGTGGGTCCCCAAATTTGGGGCTAGTTGTGGAATGACCACAACAAATGATGACTCTGCTAGAAAATGCTCTTGAGCATTTTGGATGAAGAACCCAATTTTGAAACCAAAAGAAACCAAATATTAGAGAAATATACATTATCTAGCAACATTCAAAGAAAATGGGGTTAGATAGCTTCAAATGAAACACATGAACTATTTGCTTTAGCTTAATGTGTGTGAACGTGATTTCATTTTGCATTCTTGAAAACCATCCGGATTCTATCAGCTGATTTGCGTTTAGGCTAAAGAATGCTACTCATTAAAATGTGCCTTTGAATTGCTCCACTACTATCCAAGCATCTATAGCCCCTATGAAGATGACCGTGACCTCTCCTAGACCTTGCTCTACTGCCAGCCAGACATATATAGCCCTGGTAGAGATTATTCGGATCACCTAGGTATTAGATATAATTATGCGTATTACCTTTCATAGCCATTGCTCCACTACCATTCAGGAATCCATAGCCCTAGTGGAGATGACCTAAATATTTTGATTGATTTGGCTTTTCTTTCCTTCTTTGGATTTTTTTTTTATGGATTGCATTGGTTAGCAAAATTTACCTGCCACCTTGGTTAGAGGCCACTCAAGGCTAAATATGGACTATGTTAGATTTTTACCTTAATATGTAAACCAAAAGATTTCATCCTTCAATATTTCTAGGCATGCCCCTTAATATGATTTATTCATGTGTGGATCTAGCAAAATGATTCATTATTCCAAATTTCGCTATCTAGTCCCAAAATCTAAGAATGGTTACTAAAAAATTGCATCCCCTTTTCATTGATCCACATGATAGGCAATTCACCCTTCATGACACAGGAACACAAATAATAGTCAAGAGGCCAAACATTAGAAACTATCATAAAACACAACCACAAATCAAGGGAACGAACCCAAAACCCACTTGAAAATATGGACAACAAAACTTGAAGATAAGCCAACACCTAACCTAATGCAAACTGACAAGAAAGAAAAACAAAACCTGCCAAACCAAAAATTAGAGACAAAGCACAAAAACAACAAAACTAAAAACAAAAGCATGAAAACCAAATCTATATACAATAATATACAATATGGTACAAGATGATGCAAAAACTTAGGCTATCATTTCCCTGGATCCCAAACATGATTAGCACACTTTAAAAGATATATACCATGACACACATGCCAAGCTTTATAGGAATCCAACTAGAATAAGATTAAGCCAAAAAACATAATTTTACCTCTCTCTCCCCACCAATTTAATTCAAACCCATTATTACTATGTTTGAAATTTGACTCCTTAAACTCATGAATCCACAAATGGTTTTGAATTATTTTATGTTTATTAAGTGGGATATTTATTATTGAATTTGTATCTTCAATCACCGTTTCAACTAGCATGGTGTGAATTCCCATTTTCAATTCATTGTTCAAAATATTATCTTCCTTATCCTAATTAAACATGAGTTCTTCCAAGCTTGACCCTATTTCTAAAAATATGCATGCCAAACTGCTATTCATAGTTTTAGACCAATCATACTTATGTAGCCATTTGCAAGCATCTAGGATATCTATCAAATAAGGATCATTATAAGTTTGTATCCTAACTTCAATTGTTACATGTTGATGAACTTGATCTAATAAGTCAAGCACATCTACTCTTGTTTTTTCAACAAAGCAACTTTATTAGTGGTGTGACTAGGAATTAACTCTAGTTCTTTGTTAACCACAAATGGCATTTCATTATTGATATCATTCGGATTTAATATACCATTAGGTAAAATTTTACTTGGAGTTTGAATTGTTGAACATAAAAGGTTAGATTCTAAATTTTGCACATTTCTATTTACCAAGACTTGATGAGCATTTGTACCTTCTTCTTTTTCTTCATGGTCTTCATCATCATCATGTAACCCTTTACCTTCATCAATGACTTGTTTTTCAAAAACACCAAAATTAGGAACCCAATAAAAAATATGTCCATCCTTTTCAAACCACAAATATTGTCGGTTAGGGGATGTGTCAAATAACACATATTCCTGATAATTATCTTCTAAAATCAAGGGATGCACTTCTATCGTGTCTTCTAAAATCAAGGGATGATATTCTATCGTATCTTCTGCATAATATTCATATTCATCAATTGATTCATTTTCAAATTCACTTTCCTCCACTTTTGATGGTTCCAGTGTTTCTAAAATTGAGTCAATCCCTGTACTTGGACTAACTTGATTGCCCCAATCCTCATTTATGAAAAATGACTCTAAGAACATCATTTCCTTTTGGTCATTATTTGAAACATGTTGAATTTCTTGACCATCTGTTTTAACAATTTCATATGAGTTTCTGGAGAATCCTGAATTGACATATACTTCAATGCTAGTCATATCTAGACCTTCTCCATTATCTGATGGGGTATCAAATGGAATATCATTGAAATTTATATCATGAACTTGATTTATAGGATGATTTGGAAGCATACTTTGAGGCTATTGTTCTTGTAATGGAACCATATCTCTACTAAGCTGTTGGACCAACCTCTCCAGGTCTTTTACCTTTGATGCAAGCCCATTGGGTTGAGCAACAACAACGGTAAGATTAGTTGGGTTCTAGAAGCTTGTAATATTCTGATTTTGTACCATGTTTTGATTTTGAATATTTTGATCTTGTAAGGTATTTTGAGCTTGAAAATATGGATTTGAAAAAGAATTTAAGCTTTGTATGGGTGTTGGTATTGAGAATGTATTCAAAGCTCAAGCGTTCATTGTTGTGACTCCATGAGTGTGTGAGAAGCGGAACACATTTGATTAATTTGACGAAGTATAAATACAAACAATAGGGCCAGGATTAGCCCGGAGGTTGTGGAACCACCCGAGACAAATATAGGTGGAGTTGTAACAAATAACAACTAGCCTAATATTAATCAATCTAACAATATAAGATTGTTACGATTGAATTAATTAACAAATGAAATATTGAAATATATTCTAACATCCCCCCTTATTACAATATTTTAGGAAACATGTAACTACTAGCTATACTAGCATCCCCCCATTATTTTGAAATACATAGAGAATTGCGAAACAATTCAAATTTGACACGTGCAAGTGCCTTAGTGAATATGTCTGCAACTTGAGCATTGGTGGAGATGTGTTGAAGTTGAATGTGGTGCCTTGGTACTTCATCTCGAATAAAGTGACATTGTGTATCAATGTGCTTGGTTCATTCATGATGCACTGGATTCTTAACAAGGTTCAAAACACCCATGTTGTCGCAGAACAAGTGTATTGGAGATTTTTATGGAAGACCCATACTTGTCAAGATGCGATGCAACCATATCACTTCGCACACAACTTCACGTGCGGCGTGGTATTCTACCTCTGTTGATGAGATAGCAACCACCTGTTGCTTCTTGTTGTGCCAAGAGACAGGACCAGATCCAAGATGAAACAAATATCCTGAAGTTGATTTACGATCATCAAATGATCCGGCATAGTCGGAGTCCATGTATCCCTGTAAGAAGAATTTGTTGTTCTTCTTATATTCTAGGCCATATTCCATTGTGCCATGGACATAGTGAAGAACTCGCTTTGTTGCTTTCCAGTGTGTAGTCTTAGGTTCTTGCATGAACCTCGAAAGATAATTGACAACAAATACGATATCTGGCCTAGTGTTGGTCAGATATATGAGACTCCCAATCAACTGATGATAGAGAGTAGCATCTACCTGAGGTGATTTGTCATATCACGATAACTGAAGACCTGTTTCCATTGGTGTTGCCATCGACTTGCAGGTTAGTCATGCGATATTTTTCTAGTAGTGTCTTGGCATATTTTTTCTGGGACACTTTGATGTAGTGCTCCCTCTGGTTCACTTCTAGGCCAAGACAATAATGGAGAAGTCCGAGATCTATCATTTCAAAAGATTCACTCAAATCCTGTTTGACAGAAGAGATCATTGTTTTTGAACTCCCTGTTATGAGCAGATCATCAACATAGAGTACAAGCAACACTATTTCAGAGCCTTGCTTCTTGAAATAGAGGTTTGCATCCGACGGACATCTCTTAAATCCATGTTGTAGTAGGTGATTATCCATTTTTATGTACCAAGCCCGAGGGGCCTATTTCAAACCATATAAGGATTTGACCAATTTGCAAACTTTCTGTTGTTGGCCTTCCACTTCAAATCCTTCTGGTTGAGTCATGTAGACTTCCTCTTGGAGATCACCATTTAGAAAGGCACTCTTGACATCCATTTGGTGCACTTTCCACCCATACTGTGTTGCCATAGCACAAAGAACTCGAATGGTTGTCATCCGAGCAGTAGGTGCAAAAGTTTCCTCGTAGTCAATGCCTTCTCTTTGAGCATAGCCCTTTGCAACAAGTCGGGCCTTATGCTTATCTATTGTCCCATATGCCTTATACTTGACTTTATACACCCATTTGTAGCCTATGGGCTTCTTTTCGTATGGCAGATCGACAAGCTTCCAAGTTTTGTTTTTCATCAGAGACTTATACTCAGCATCCATAGTGGCCTTCCACTGAGGCTCACCAAGAGCATCTCGTACTGATGCAGGTTCAAGTTCATCTATTGAGGACATAAACACCCTGTCATCATCAATATCCATATCTTCTGTATCTCTCTCTGGATCTATAGAAAGTTCCTCAAAAGACTGACACAGATCATCAACCCTAGTAATCTTTGTTGCAACTTTCTCCTGTCGAGCCATGCTGCAAGTACGAGGCCTATCCAATGTCAAATCTGGTGGAGTGGATAGCTTAGAGTCTCTAATCGTACTTGTATACCACTTTGGATTCTTCTTCTATGGAGATGAAGAAGATGAAGAAGGACCTCCAACCTTGGATGAAGGAGACTTCTCAACCTTAGTTTCCACAAGGTCTAGGTATACATCTGATGTGTTTTTTGATGTGAAAGCCTCATCAAAAACTACATCTCTACTTGATGTGTATCTTCTTGGTTAAGGGATCAATCAATCGATAACCCTTGGAGTGCTCATCATACCCAAGAAGAATGCACTTCAGTGTCTTCTCATCTAGCTTCTTCCTCTTTTCTTTTGGTATGTGCATGAATGCTTTACAACCAAAAATGCGTAGATGAGAGATGGAGGGTTTTCTGCCACTCCATGCTTCTTATGGAGTCATTCCTTGTAGGGCCTTAGTGGGTGCCCTATTCAACAGATATACTACTATGGTGACTACTTCTGCCCAATATTGTTGCCCAATTCTAGCTCCTGTGAGCATGCAACGAACCATTTCCATGATGGAACGGTTCCTCCTTTTAGCAACACCATTTTGCTGAGGAGTATAAGCAGTAGTCAACTGTCGTGTGATCCCATTTTCAGTCAAGAACTCAAAAAATTATTTAGAGGTGAACTCCCCCCTCGATCTGAGCGGAGGGTCTTGATAGAAGTCCCTGACTCCTTTTCAACAGATTTCTTGAATTGCTAAAAAAAGCCAAATGCTTCAGATTTCAGTTGAAGAAAGAATACCCACATCTTTCGTGAGTAATCATCCATGAATAACTGAAAATACCTCTTACCCCCACAACTGTTGGGACTTAAAGGACCACACAGATCGGTGTGAACCAACTCCTAGAGGTTTCTTTGCTCGTGTAGAGCTCCTTTCAAAAGGCACTCTATGTTGCTTTCTTGCCAAGCGTCAGAGCAAATTGGCAATGTGGTAGAAAGGGAAGGAAGACCCTTTACCATTTCATACTTACTTAACTCAAGTAAGTAACCATAACTCATATGTCCATATCTCTTGTGCCATAGGGAAGTTGCCTCCTTTGTAGAGACAATCATGGCTACATCCGGAGAAGAGATAGTATCTAGGGCAAATAAGCCATGCTTATATGAAGCGGTTGCAATGTTCTTACCCCTCCTGGTGATAGAACAACACTTCTTGCCCCCCTCAACACTAAAGTTTACAACCATATTTTTGTCCAGAATTTGTGTGACTGACAACAAGTTGTTCGCCAATCCTGGAACATAGAGAACCTTCTCAATCTGGCACTTGCCATCAGGAAGAGTAACAGAGACTATTCCTTCTCCCTAAACCTTGTAGGTTTTATCATCGACAATAGTGATAGGTTTGCCCTCTTTGGCCTCAAAAGACTCAAACCATGATTTCTCACTAGTCATGTGCTTATTGGCTCCAGAATCGACATACCAAATAGGATCCGTCTGCTTGGATACTATGGTAGTCATGAGCACTTTGTGTGCTCTCTCAGAATCCGTGTCAGATTCTTCAACAACAACATTCACTTGTTGTTGTTTGTTCTTTTGTGGTTTGTTCTGGCCTTTCTATTTTGATTGTTTATTCTTATGCCAACATTTGTTTGTATCATGACCTTCTTTGTCACAGATCTTGCAATATCTCTTTTTCTATTGAGGTTGAGTTTGTTTCCCTTTTGAATCCTTTTGAGAACTACCTCCCTTCTAAAAATTACCCTTCTTCTTGTTTTTCCCCTTCCTGTTGGTGTATAGGGCAGTGTTAGAAGAATCATCTCGTTGTAGTTGGCGTGCCTCCTCTTCTTGAAGCATATTTACCAACTCAACATAGGTAACTTGTCTCTGTGATACATGAATGGAGGTAATCAACACTCTAAAAGAATCCGGAAGAGCTCTCATTACCACTGAGGTAAGGAGCTTATCATCAACTGGTGTTGCTAAGGAATTCAATTTTCCTTTCAACTCAGACACTCTGCAAAGAAAGTTTTCAACCGTCTCTCCTTGTTTCATGCTTAGACTGTGTAATTGAGACTGAAGGAATAGAATGGTGGAGTCATTCTTCCCTTCATATATAGTTTTAAGGGCATCCCATGCCGCTTTACTATTTGGAAAGTCAACAATATGAGGTTGAACTTCATCAGAAACAACAAGCAAAATGAGCACCTTTGCTTTGCTATCTTTCTTGTCAAAGTCTTTCTGATCAGAAGTTAGAGTTGTTGCTCCAACTGTAGATGAAGGTCTTACTGTTGTTCCAAAAACAATTTCCCAAAGATCATCCATCTCTAGGATTGCCTTCATTTTGTTTTTCCATGGTGTATAATTTGGACCTTTCAATAACTGATGAGCATCAGTCATTAGTTTTGTAGACATTGTGAAGGTTCCTTATAACACCAAATGGTCACCCCTTCGATATACCTTAATGCCAAGCCATTATACCATACAAAATACCCGCCCTTACGTGAGGGAGACTATAGGTATTTTGAAAAACCAAAAAAATTACCCGCCCTTACGTGAGGGAGACTATAGGTAATTTTAATGATTATACGATACGTGGTACTTAGGCGGTATTGAAAGGGAATCACCTCGTTGATGGCACCGACCTTAGAAAGCCTTCAATCCGCATGCGTGGGGCGTAACTTCCCCTAAACACTTTGGATATCCGAACTTTCATCTGGATTTAAGCCTAAACACGAGAGTGATTGGGGTAGTGGATGGAGTGAAACAATAGCAAAAGAAACTGGCACTTTCTGTATCTCTCTGCTGAATGTGAATTTGCAAAAAAAAATGGGTTTATTTTTGAATTTTTTTTTTTATGCTTTATGCTTTAGAAGTAAATGCTGAAAAATGAAAGCATCCATACAACATTAAAGCATAAAAAATGACCCTAGGTGTCGGTTACCACCGAGAATGCACCTATTACAAGTTTTGCCAAGTTTCTTGTAGAAATGCTTGAAAACAAATTGCTCACTATTTTCCCTTCAATATTTTGAGAAAAAATCACTCCCAATCCCCCCTTGATTTGTCAAAAAAAAAAACACTCCCCCCTTTAAAATTTTCTTTTATAAAGAATTTTTCAAATATTCTTTTATAATGAATAGTTAAAAAAAATAACTTTTAATTTTCATAGTAAAAAAAAGATTACTCAAAAAAATAACCTTTAAAAAACTATTTAAAGAAAATTAAAGTTGCATTTAATTTAACTAAAAATTAAAGAATTAAGAAAAAAAAACTTTAAAAAAATAAAAAAATTATACCTTTGTGCAGGGGGGGTCGACGGGACTCGAACCCGCGACCTGAGGGCTCCCGGAGCCCTTACCACTCGGCTCACAACCGGTGAGCCAGTGGGCTGATCCGGGAGTAATCCTCGACGCCCTCCGCCTTAAACTACGTTCAAAGGCGTAAAGCCTTCCGCAACGGTGCTCCCTCCTCCACCACCGCTCGGGCGGAGCGCAGGTGGCGCTTCTCGGGCGGATCCACCGACAGCTCGGGGGTGGCATAGAGGAGGCGCTGTGGTGGCACGCAGGTGGCTGAGAGGTGGCGGGCTCACAGTGAGCCAAAAAACCCAGCTAAATCACTCAACTCAAAGCTCTTTGAGCTCGTTTCTCCTATGCAATAGCATTTAGACCAATCAAAATCTTTAAAAATGCTAAACAAGGGAGAACAAACCAGCTCGATGTCTGCATTTGACGCCCGATGTGTGAAGAAAATCGGTATTGGAGGGTTTTGGAGGACTTGGATCAAATTCTGATCCAGCCAATGTTCTCCGATTGGCCTCTACCTTCCAAAAAAACACTCCTCCTTCGAAGGCACTGTGACCACAGTTAACGAAAAATAGGAGGTGCAATACCGGTTTGATGCCGTTCGCAGGTGACAGAGAAGAAAATGACGTGCTGTGTTGGTTTGATTTCATTTTTCTAGAGGCTTCGATGTCTTTTATCCCACATGAAAGAAGCAAATTGATGATATATTATAGAAGGATCTATGGGCGACCTAAACTAATTAACAAAAACAAAACAGTTTTTAACTGGACCTAGGATGTAATAGAGCTAGTGGGTAGATTGATGAACCAATCATATGCTGTGTCATCCAGGCTCAACAGAAATAATCTACAAGCCACATCCTCATGTTTGAATTTTCGTCTAATCAAGGTATCCACATAGGCTTGAATGTGTTCCTCTGCTAGTCTTGTGCCATTGTGTTTATACTTGGGCAAAAATCTCTCTATGTTCTTGGGTAGGTCAGGAACATCTCTAGCAATGTTCAAAGGATTATTGTGCACCCCATACCACTTTCTAGCATTTGCAACCATTGGATTAGGCTATGGTGTGATAAAAAACAACAACAACAAATGCTTGTTAATAATGCATCAACTAAACCATCATAATAAGAAATATTCTAAAAAATGGTTAGCATCAATGTATTATCAATTAAAGCAATTTCCAATCAATGAACACAATCACCTATCAACAAAACCTTGTTAGTCCAAACCAATGCCTTCAAATAGCCTTTCAAGTAACAATGAACAATTCAACATTTAAGTAGCAATAAAATAACCAATTCAGGCCCTCCTTATAGCATCAAAATGTTTAGTGGTAATTTTACCCAATTGCAAAACCACCTCATAGTTAGGATTTTGATTAGAAAAAATCTCTCTTGTAAAGAAATAGAAATTTCTCCAAGGTTCGTTTTACTTAATGTGTGCTTGTATGTTGTGAAAATGTGTCAAATAAGTGCTAGGAATACCTTAGTGATTTGCAAGCAACTATTAATGAGGGGCTTGTGCTGGTCCTATTGTATTATACTATGCTTTTATTGTTCATTAATTGAAAGGGCTTGGTTTCCCTTTTTTGCAGAAATAAAACGATGAATGAGTGCATGGAATTGATCTCTTATTCACTTTATTTATGATTTACCAAGGTGATTTTATTCATTTATCTTAGAGTATTTTAGGTAGATTTTGCATTCTTTTGTTAAGCATATTTCAACACGTTTTATTTGTTAAAACTTGCTTTGAGCGTAAAAGAGAAGACTAAAATATATCTTTGAAAAGCAAAATCTGAATGATGATTGGACTCATTTTATCTTGATTTGTGAATGGATTTTATGTTACTCTATTAAACCTTGAGCATAAAATAAAATAACTAGACGATTAATTTTAAATGTAGTATCCTTTGAAATGCCATATAAATTACCCCCTTTAATGAAATTGTCATCTTCATAAAGGGAAGTTAATTTATTGCTTTAAAAACAAAGTGCAAAACTTGAAGTTTGATTTTCCTTTGAAATGTGAAATCATGTAAAACTTGAAATTCAAAATTCCCTTTAAAAAGTGAATTCGATGCAAAATCATGAAATTTCGAATTTGCTTCAAAATAAAATCGAAAAGGCTCAAAATGAAACATTAAAGCCTATTCTTGGGATTCGTGCATCTCTTTTTGGATTTTAATTTTTTTTTTTTTGTATTTTTTTATTTTAGTTGCAAAGCTTTAAAAAAAAATGAAAAGGATAAGGTTAGAAGAATAAAAATAAAAATCTGAAAAATATGAAAGACGATGACCAAAGAGAGCTATTGCAAACTAGTTTTTCTATCTTGTAGAAAATATTAGATCCCGGACACAAAACTGAGATCAGCTAGACCTGCATCCACACAATCTAAATCCTTCTGTTGTATTCAAAAACTGTTTTTTTTTTTTTTTTTCATACAAAAATGAGGGCAAATGTTGGCAGTAGCCAAGAGTCCTTCCAATACATTTTCTCGTTCATGTTCCAAAAAGTTCCATCCCTTTCATTCTGCGTTGAAAATAAATATTTCTAAATTTTCAACCCTGCCGCTTCGTTTGCCCTTTACCTTTTCTTTCTCTGATGATTTCCTCTATCATCTTCTCAAGCGTTACGAGGTCTTTTGCCCACCTTGGTAACAATAAAGTTTATAATAAAGCCTGCCTCATGAGACTTTACCTATCACCAAACTTATTAATTTTCTTTTATTTCGACGTTGCATCCAACTTTCTTTACAAGTCGATTTCCATTTGTCTTTATGTGGTAATGCCAATGAACTATAATAACACCACATGAGCTTTCAACCGATTCAAGGCACAACTAAAACATGATACTTTCACAACCCTTTCCAATAATATTCTCACACATCCATTTTCTTTGTCCTATAACGCCTTCTTTCAACGACTTCGCCTCAAAATACCTTTAGTATGTAATCGTCGCAACCTCCATATTGGGGGTAACGGACATAGCATTAGTTGAAAGAGATTTCACGTATTAACAGATCTAACACGTGGAATCCGCAACACGCCCTGCGACATCACCGTCTACGACTCAAACCTGCGTATGTCGTTTTTATCTGTTCCTCACAGCTGTAATGATACACAACCATTCTTTCTTGAAACTTCAGAGCCGACGCCTTCTCTGGTGAAGAAAACAACTGACAACCACAGACGCACTGAACTCTAAAATATTCATGACAATCTCAAACCGTTTTTATTCATTTAAAAACATTATTAAACATTAATGTGTAATTGCCATCAAATGTTATCTATCGGATAAAACCAAACATCGCTATCTAATTTTTCTTTTGTCTACGTCACTGTGTCCTCGGTGTCTAGGTCGTCCGCACGACCAGTCACACTTTCATCGTCATTGCCATGCTAGCTCCAATGATCCACGTAATCCCTGTATAGCCCACTACTACATCGTCCGTGTGACTGTTCGAATCGTCCGCGGTTTGTCCAAGTGCCGCGATCCGGTCCATGGTCTTAGTCCATGTCATTAGCCAAGTTGCAATGATGTCGTCTGTCTAGGTTATCTTTTGGTCAGCACCTGTCCTTGGTGTCGGTGTCCTATTTGTGCTCCTGTCGCCACGTGGGTCTGAGTTTGGTAAGTAGCCAATCCTGTGATGAAGTCACCCGTCCGAGTCATTATGGTCCATTATGTCAGGATCATCCTTGCAAACAAACGAAAATCATGAAAACATAGTATGTGTGGGAATCATAAGCTTATTGACATGATATTAAATAAATTCACAAAGTAAGCCCAAACTTTTATTAAAAAAACTATGAAAAAATCATGATTAATATTAATTTTTTTAAAAACTATTTTTCTATTATCTTTTTATTTTTATTATATATAAATTTTTATTTTATTTTACTTGACTAGCTCCGAATGCTTGACCTGCTTTAATTTCGAACACTAAAATTAACCTACACCATTATAAAGATAGCCAACACCCAAGCCATCTTAAAAAAACACACCAACACTCAAACATTCATTGCGATCTAATGGAACATTATCAACAACTAAAAATCTCAAAACCAAAATTTTAAGATAAGTCTTCAAATTTGGAGTTAATCGTAGGTAAAAACAAGAAGATATAATCTCGGGGGACAGCGCAACGGTTTGGGCTTTGGCTCTTCTTGGAGATGTCCAAGGTTCAAACCGTGACGTAGGTGAGTGTGTACAAGGTTCAAACCGTGACCTAAGTGAGTATGTAAGGAGGTTGATATGTGTTCATCAAAAAAACAAAAGAATATATAAAATATTGCATAAAACTATAAATATAATATGATATGATCCTTTAATATTAAATATATATATATATATATATATATATATATATATATATATATATGATAACTAAAATATATCTTTTTAATATTAAATTATGTGTATAATTTTTTTAAACAACACAATTTTTCAAGTCAACAACAAATATGAATCCTAATGCCCTTTTCAAAACAAAAAATAATTTATTTTTTAAAAATTGATTTACATGGAAAACTCCCTTTAACTTTGGAAGAATAATAAGAAAACAATTCTAATCCTGCTTCTTCTTGAACATATTAGACTAATCTTTTATTTTCAATTTTTTTAACTATTAAACTTACTTTTTATTTGGTTTAAAATAATCATAAATACACTATCAATCCTTGCACCTCTGCATGGTAAGCGAGTGCTCTGAGCCATATCATATCCCTTTGAATGGAGGGAGGTTTAACCTTTCTATATTTTCATAAGTTAATTATGTGTGGAAGGAGGCAAACGAGGCAGGGTAGTTAACACATGATAGTCTCATGACCTTACAGCAAGGAATGCGTGGCAACAAGTCCTCCTTTAATTCTAATTTTCATAAAGATAAACACATCCACCACCATTTCTACCTCCCCTTCCAACTCCAGCATAAATATTACTTACTAAGGAAGGCACAAAGGCAGCCTCCATTTATTTCTGTCGTCGTGTAAATCGATCTCAAGAGCAACATGGCAAGCCCTTGTGGAAACGCCGAGAGGATGAAAGGTGAAAGTGATATCTGCAAAGCAAAAGGGCCAGTTTGCGTAACCGGGGCATCTGGTTACATCGGCTCTTGGTTGGTTATGCGATTGCTGGAACAAGGATATCATGTTCATGCCACCGTTAGAGACCCAGGTTGGTTGATCACTCTCAATATTCTTTCATAGTATCGTTCCATGTGTGAGGTAGTTGGTCATCTTGCTTTCTAACGGATTCATGTGATGTTGTTTTTATACAAAGAGATAGTTGGCATGTTGTTCTTATACAAAAGGGTAGTTGGCCATCTTACTTTCTAACCGATTCATGTGATGTTGTTTTTATACAAACTTTTTATTTCCAATAACTACTTATGATGAAATTTAGTTCCACATTAATACTTCCTTTCCTTTCCTTTACATTTAGTTGAAGGTTGTTTGGCTACACAATGTATATTGGCATAAGAAATTATATAGTTCCTCTGACCTTTCTTAGATATAAATAGCTTGGTTATATCTAAATAGCTTGGTTTCTAACTAATTTATGTGAAGTTGTTTTTATACAAATTATTTATTTCTAATAGCATAAATGAATTTTGATTCCCTATTAATACTTCCTCTCTTCTAAGCTGTCTGCTTACAGATGTCTGGTTACAGAATGTATATTGGCATAAGAAATTATATAGTTCCTCTGACCTTTCTTTAGGTTGAATAAATAATTTGAGATATCGACAGCTTAGTAGTTTACCATATGGTAACATTTCTTTGATGTTATAGAAAAACTAGAGAAAACAAATTGCAGTTACAGACTGTCTAATTGCTTCAATAACCCATTTTTGAATTTGAATGCCCAATCATGAATTTTCCTAAATTTCTTATTTGCAAATGCACGTCATTGATAAGCCCTGCCTTATGGTTGTTTGGTACGCAGAAAATCAGGAGAAGGTGGGTCATCTGTTGAGGCTGAGAGGAGCAAGCAAAAGGCTAAAGCTATTTAAGGCGGATTTGAATGAGGAGATGTCGTTCGACGATGCCCTCAGAGGATGTGAAGGAGTCTTCCACGTCGCTTGCCCCGTTAATCTCCGGAACAACGCTCTTCAGGTAAATCTAGTTTTATTTTCTAGTAAGATTTAATGTAGGTGTGTCTCTCATGGGTGACTGGAGGCTGAAGCCACTTCCTTGTCCATTCGTTGCACTCGTTATACCATTTTTTCTCTATTTTTTTATGAAAACCCAGTGCTGAGTCTCCATGATAGGCTCCAATTGTACCTTTTTCAGCTCGAGTTGAGGAATCTTAATCAGTATGTATGACGTTTTCGCTGATAGATTAAAATAGTTTTTTAAGCATTTTTTTTATTTAGTTAGTGTAGTGTATGTGTTAATAATCCATATTAAGGTGATTGTGGGATTTGAGTGGTTTATTATGAGCCCCACCACTTGTCAAACTCTTTGTCAATGGAGTAGCAGGCTTAAATGTGCAAGCCCTTGGTCTGGTTTATGACGACTAGTTGACCCTCTTGCTTTCTATTTCTATTTCTATGATGAAATTTCCTCTCCTCTTGCTTTCTATTTCTATTTCTATGATGAAATTTCCTCTCCTCTTGCTTTTTAACCCGTTCATGTGATGTTGTGGTTCTCATACAAACTTTCTAACCAGTTCTTATACAAACTGTTTATTTCCAGTAACATATTTCTAGGATGAAATTCCATTCTACTTCTTGCTTTCTAACTGGTTCATGTTCATGTGATTTTATGGTTCTCATACAAACTATTTATTTCCAGTAACATATTTCTATGATAAAATTCCTTTCCACTTTAATACTTATCCTCTTATTTTCTAATCAACTCAGATTCATGTAATATTGTAATTCTCATACAAACTATTACATATTTATATGATAAAATTCATTCCAATTATACGTCTTCGCAACTAATCCAAGCCTAAGTCTAAAATCATAGACACACACCTTTTCTAAAACTTATTAATATTAACAATCTATTAACTAAATCTTATAATTATATTATAAGATTTATATGATATTGTGGTTCTCATACCAACTATTTATTTGAGTAACATATTTGTCTGATAAAATTCTATTCCACTTTTCTCAACTAATTAAACCTAAGTCTAAAATCATAGACAGACACCTTGTCTAAAACTTATTGATATTAACAATCTATTAACTAAATCTTACAATTATGTTACAAAATCATTTAAAAAAAAATCAAGGTACTCCTTTTCAGCCTCTTCGGTCCACGGCATTTCCGCTATTCCAACGAGGATGTCACAATAGTCATTATTGAAACAGGTTTTCCTCGTTTGCATTGTGGGGGCTGTCCAACTTGTTTTCAACTGTAAATTAGGAAAGTATATAAAGATTGATAAAAACTATAGGAAGATGTGTGATGAATGAATGCAGGGTGAGGTAGTTGGTCCAGCGGTGAGAGGCACAATGCATCTACTTGAGGCTTGTAAGCGAGCAGGCACCGTAAAACGTATCATACACACTTCCTCTGTTTCGGCAGTCAGATTCACCGGTAAACATTTGCCAAGCGACACTCTCGATGAATCTCACTGGACCTCCGTTGATTACTGCAGGAAGACCAAGCTCGTCGGTTGGGTAAGCTTTCTCTAAATACATTCTTTAAATTTTTTTAGAAGATCTAGATTCAAATCATTATAAAAATGTAGGCCTATTAATAGTTCTACACTTTGATTTGAAAGGCGCATAGACCTATCAATAGTTCTACACCTTAAATTTTAAATTTTCTTTTAAAAATCCAAATTCAAACTACGATGAAAGGTGCTTGTATAAAAAAAACAAGCAGGCCTACCAATAGTTCTATACCTTAGGGCATATACCAATAGTTCTATACCTTAGGGCATATGTTTTTGTATGTGGTTAAATTTAAAAATATTAAAAATATTTTTTTGGGTTACTGGCCAGATGTATTATGTGGCTAAGACGTATGCAGAGAAAAGCGCCATAAAGTTCAGCCTGGAGCACAACATGGATGTAATCACCATCCTTCCTGCGGTCACAGTGGGGGATTTCCTTACTCCCGAGGTGCCGGGGAGTGTATCTACTCTCATGGCCTTAGCAAAAGGTCCACCCTCCATAATCCATGCTCATTAATTCATGATGTTACGTGAGATGACCCTAACACATGGCCTGTTGACAGGAGATGAGAATTTTTGTTCATACATTCCAAGGCTCCCTTATGTGCATATAGAGGACCTGGTAAGAGCTTACGTCTTTCTGTACGAGCATCCTGATGCGAGAGGCAGGTACATTTGCTCCCTCAAAGACGTAACCGTCCTCGAAGCTGCCCAGATTTTCCAAAAGCGTCTTCAATCATATGTTCCTACAAAGTAAAATCCTAAACTCTTTCTCAGTTAAGGATTCCAGTGGTTTATAGGTTTTATTATTATTTGTCAAATTCTTTGTAAATGATGAAAGGTTTAAAAGCATAACCTCCCAATTTTCAATTTGTACCTTACTAATTTTAAATTTTAACTTATTTTATATATTTTCATTAAAAAAATAAAATAGTTTAAAACCTTATAAATTATAATTTCATTGATTTAAAAAAAACAACTTTACTTTGAATCAATTTTAAGAGTTATGATTTATTCAACAATAAAATAATCTATCATGCTTGGCCATATCTAAATTTAGGTCTACCTTTATCATTTTGAGCTTTAACAATGACTTTCTTTAGATGGGCTTGACTGAACACAAAATTTTCCTTATATCTACCTTTGTTTTTAGCTTGATGATGCAAAAGTACTTGAATAACTCATGAATTGGTGGAGGAGGAGAATTTGGAAAATACATGTGAAGCATCCCAAAAACAAAAAACTATCCCATTTGAAATGTTGTTGAAGATAATATTCAATAGTTAAATTTTTGTTTCCTTCTCGAAAGCTTTGTGTCCTTGTCCTTGCTCCTTAGGTGGTCTTCTTACAATCCAAATATCTTCTTGCAATTTGTTGAAGCCACTAGTATACTCATCAACAATGTCAAGTGAGTCCATAAACATAGTTGCAAGCTCAACCTCCAACCTATTGATTTGTGTAGAATCAATACGATCACAAAACTCCTAAAACTTGTCAAGCAACACTTTAGGACCTATGGTGTTACTAACATGTGTGTCATAGACATTATCAACATAAATGGCTACAACACCATAAGCCTTATCCTTCTTATCCTTGTACAACCGCCTTGTTTCTTCAATATCAATAGTATAGGGTTGGTCATTCACATACTTGAGTAACCCCTTGCTATGGAGCAAAGCTTCAATCTTGATTTTATAGGTAACATAGTTTGGACCACTCAACAAGGGAACATGGTGGTTAATGAATATCCTACTAAAATAAAAAATCTTGCATGCAGTTGTAACAAAAAATGATACCACCAATGCAAAGATCTTGAAAAACTATGCAATTTAAAAAATGGGCTCTTAACACTTTTGTTTGCAAAAGTTATGGCCCCAAAATTTTGACCCAAAATTACACAAAATGCCTCAAAAACCTTTAGAAAAATTAAAATGTTTATACCTACAACAAATGAGAGGCTACCATGCGCTTTTGCATGTGTGGTCGAGGGGGTGCCAATTGTGTGTTGATTGGATAGTGTACTAGCAAGTTGCATGATACCACTTGCCATGATCATGGGACCACCACTTGTGTGTTGATTATGCAAGCCACTGGATAGGGTACTAATAAACCAAAAATGTGCCACTTGTCACATTTCTATTGGTCACTTGATCTATGAACCATAGTTACACTATACCATTTATCGTATCTTGATTTGCTCTAAAATTTATGATTTGCTAAGTCTATTGTTAATTGTGTGAATGAGTTGTTGAGTTTAAACATACCGTAGAATTTGATAGATGTGAATGAGTTGTCAAGTTTAATGAGATGGTAGAATCTAATTTATTGATGCCATATTTATACATACCAAGTGGTAGATGATTTACCACATTGATTTTCGTATGATCTTCCAAGTTGGCCCTATTATAAAATGTCATGTCAATGCCTACATTAGCACTTTGCATCAACTACCACATGTCATGCCATGAATTTTGTTCATAATGCATGTCATTGCCTATGTCATCACTTACATCAACTACCACGTGTCATGCCACATCACATGTATGGATCACCGTGTCAACTAGAAAGACAACCACATGTCATACCAACTAGCTACCATACCACTTGTATGAATTACCACATTAGCTATATGGACTACCATGGGTCATGCATCCACATCATCTACCTACAAACCCAAAGCCCAAACCACTACGATGTCCTAATAATGTCTGATTGCACCTTCATAATTTTTATACAATACATTTTGCATAGCAAATGAATGGCTACTATAATTAATATATTTTATTTAATAATTTGTACAAAACAAATTAATGGATTTTTATTCTTACTAGGAAGTTTTATTCCACATAAATACTTTACCTTTATACTGTATACAATACTTTATTAATATTTCTTTATATGTAAGGATTCAAAAATATAGATTATAATTTTTTTTTAAAATAGAGTTTTGAAAGGGTTGCCCTTTCTCTTTTACATCAACTTAATCACATTAAACTATTTGGTACCGCTGATATTTGAACCTTGGTGTAGGCTACATTAACTATTTGTCTCATCGTTGCACCAAAGACCCGTTGGAAAAATAAAGATTATAATTTACAAATATTAATTTTTAAGTATTTTTTTAATATTTAAGTATAAAAAATATATTATGAATAATGTTAGTGAATTATATATAATATAATTTCAATGATTGCCATAGGTGTATTTTAAATGTTATAATATACTTGTATTCATATTTAATATATAATAGGGTTTTACAGCCCTATTGATCTCTTTTGGTCACCGATGGACATTAATACAAATTCATTCATTTATCTATAACATAGAATAGATAAAGACTAAATTTAAATTGTTATAATTAAATTTTACGTATTATAATGGATTCAAATATAGTTTTGAAACTCTTTTAACATAAAACTATCTTAAATTCTTTAATGTATTTGAATGTAGATTTGATATTTTAACCATTATAATATTATTAATTGCAGGTTTGAGAACATTCGTGATGAGTATCTACATCCTTCAATGGACTCAGGGAAGTTGGAAAGACTTGGTTTTAAGTATCATTATTCATTTGAAGATATTATTGATGATGCAATTAAATCTTATAAACAAAAAGGTTTGCTTTGATTATGATAAATTTGATGTAAACATATAATTAAAGGAGTGTTTTGAATATTTTTTTATGGTTTATAATTTCATCCCAAAAAAAAATAAATTAAATTATTATATAATTTATGAAATAAAACCATTATCATAACATAATTTATGTTTATTGTTTATTGTAATTGATATTGTGAAATCCATACAAAGAGGCATGCATTTGAATGTGATGATGAAAACCGATGGAGATCATTTTTGTTTTTTTAGAGTGTATATCTCTTTAAATAAATCCAAAGTTAATTTAAATAATAATAATAATATGATATAAAAAATTATGAATATTAAAATAATAATTTAAAATAAAATTAATTAATTATATTAATATTCATAGTAGAAATTTTGAAAAGTGGGAAGGAAAAGATAATCATAAAAAAATACCTTAAAAAATTATACCATAGTTTATAAATAAATACCCTTAAGTCATGAGGGGACATCTTTGGTAGGTCCAAGGTTCAAACCACAGTGAGAGGGTGTGTGTGTATGGCTATGTGATTGGATTTTATTGATAAGCTTAGCTCTCACTCTTATTAGAGGTCATGGTTGAGATGGGGTCGTAAGGATTTCTTACACTAATCCCTATATATATATAATTAATAAATGAATGACATACATGTATTTATTAAAAAAATGTTTTTCACCTGCTTTTAATTTTTTTTTTAAATGTTATATTTAAAATGAATTGATATTTTAAATAAATAATTTTTTACTTTGAAATAGTATGATTTAAATTTGTTTTAATGAATGATTAATACATTTAGCTTATCTTAATAAAATGTTAATGAATAGTATTTTTAATTAACTATATCATATTAAAATAGATCCCATTCATATTTCATATATAATAAATATATGATAGTTGGTCTACATAACATGTGTGATTATTACAGTTAACTTGGGTTGTTTTAAAAAAAAAAATCATTTTCCATTGTTTTGCAATGCCTTTGATCCACTTTATTACTATAATAAATAATTGATATAATATGTTTATATTATATGTTGTAAAATAAATGCATATATAATTCATTGATTAAATTTTTATCTATAATTAAGTAACTTAAAATTTATTCTTCAAAAGGTTCAAGGTTCATGTGTGAGGGGGTGAGTGTGTGGTGGCTTTGTGTTAAATTACCTAATGATAAGTATAGCTCTCAACTTTAGGATGGGTCATGGTTGGGGGGAGACTGCTCAACCCTGCACGTCATACGTCAGTCATAGGGGGTTTTCCACAATAACCAAATCCAAAAAAAAAACTTAAATAATATTTTTATGTTATTATTAGTAATGGAGAATTATTTACATATAAAGGTATCCATATATTTTACAATTAGAAAACATGGTTTTATAAACATAATAAAATATGCTTATTTTATTTTCGAAATTTTTTGTTTTGACTGTAAAAAAGATATTATTTTGACTAATTATAACAACTTAAAATAAATAATTTTGACAATATTATATTCATTAAAATATTTTTCTTGGTATTTAGGAATTCTTCTAAGTAATGAAAATAAGTTTGTAGATTTTAGGTAGGAGAACTAAGAAGATTCATTTTATAATTTTCTTCTAGATTTTTGGTATTTTAATATTAGATATTTATTTCACATTTTTTAGATTTTTAGTTCTCATTTTAATACTTGTCCACTATTTGTACATATTATTTAAAAAAAAGGAATTATATGATGTGGTGTCATATTATATTGATTTGATCACAATATTTTCCTTGATGGATTATACTATCCATCTCACATATAATTAAGAAATGATAGCATTTAAGGAGATGCATCAACCCATTTAAATGTCATATTTATATTTATTTTTCTCTAAATTATGATATGAAATGATTTTTACTTATTTCAATGTAAATAAAAGTATAATTATAGTTTTTGACCTAAATTTTTATGGATTTATTATATCTAAGCTAGAAAACCTATTTTGAAACTAAAAGAACTATTATTATTTTTATTACAACTATCAAAGAAGGCAATATTTCAAATGAAAATATTAAAAATGCAATATGTATAGTTACAAAAAAAAAAGTGATTTCCTAACCATTTTATTGCAAACTTAGTCATGATGCCAAGAAAATCCATACTAGCTACTACTCCCATGTACAAAACCCATAATATTGTGCATACAAAAAAATAGGTTGCACTCCATTCAAAATATTTCCAATTATATTCACATGTCTCATTTATATAACATCAACAAATTCTTACAAATATGTGTAAGTATTAGTTGCTCCCTTCCTTTGCTACTCTTCCATTGTGTCTTCAAAGCACATGTTATCCCTTAATTGATTTCCATATAATTTTTGGTAGATAATACAATATATATGATCATGATGTGAACATCTATCTCAAGCTCCATAACTACACATTTATCACTAGGAGCTTCTCTTACACTATTGCTTTCATTCTAATTGTATTTTAGAAGATATAACCCTAAATGAGACACAATGCATATAACAAGACTATAGGAGAGTATTACTCATTTTTCTTCATCTTCATATTTGCATGTAAAATTTTAAAGCCACATAAAACAAAACTACTTACTTAGATATTTCGTACTATCCTCCTTATCCAAGCTACCATATTCATTTTGGACTACCGTAATTCATTTCCTAGCTTCCATAAATCAAACTTTTTTCTCCATGTCTAATTTTCCAACCATATAATACTAACAATAGATATATTCAACTCTTACTCTTAGAAATATACTAAACAAGGACACTGCCCTTGATTTCCTTAACAATAAAATCAAAATAGAAGAATAAAAGTGGTAATTTATTGAGATGTTATTTTTCATAATCCACACTTTTTGAGGAATTATCTTGACTTCTTA
This sequence comes from Wollemia nobilis, assembly GCA_028583015.1. Lineage (NCBI taxonomy): Eukaryota > Viridiplantae > Streptophyta > Pinopsida > Araucariales > Araucariaceae > Wollemia > Wollemia nobilis. Next base: position 5,245,861 of record JAQPPZ010016361.1, read on the forward strand.
TTTAATGATGCACCCTAATTCTAGCTTCAACAAAGTTGTAAGGGAGTGCTAATGGTTCCTTCCAATATTCAAATTGAGGTTGACTCCCCATTGTCCTCGTGGAATACTCCTACACTAACCTACACTAATTGCATGAAAAGTAAAGTGCATGAAATAAACATGCATAAAAGATTAAGGGTGTGAGGGATTCAAATTAATACAATATTTATCCATAGTGAGGAAATGTGCATGATCAATCAACACATGATAATTTGAATAACATAAATATCCTTCCATTGGTTAAGTATGAAATTTCTAAGTGAATGATAATATGGGTAAAATGGCAATGCGTCAATCACCACATATAGCAAACCAAAGTGGCAGTGTCACTAATGGAATACCTAGGACTTACATATTGTTCTATAATATCATGATATTAAAGCATAATGTGTGTTTCACAGAGTGTAGCTCTAAATTCTCATGGCCAATAGATGAATACAATGGATTCATGGCTCCTATTTATAGTTGGATTTTATCCCTAAGTTATTTGGGATAAGAAACAATTACAAGTCAATATTTGGGGGCATCTTTAGCAAAATGATGCACTGTAAAATGTTACATGCCTCTAACAGGTTTAGAAGGGTTCTAAAATGAATTAGTGTGTTGCTACATGCCAAAATGTTACCCTTAATTGATTCTATTTGGAATTCATACGTCTATTTTTACCCCTACACTAGATGGGAAGCGATTTGCTCTAGTGAATGAGTGAATTGCTCACTTTTTCTAGCAAATCACTACTTGACCTTGAGTGATTTACTCCTTAGATCCAATAGGGTATTTTTGCAAGTAAATAAATCTTGAACTAGTTGACACCTATGCTAGAATTTGACAAATTTTTGAGGGTTTTGAAAGGCATCAACTACTTGATATCATTGTTTTGTGTTCCTTCAATATTTTGAATTCCAATGTAGTGTTGAGGCACTACATTTTTGGTGACTTCTTAGGGAACCAAGCTTTATTGATGAGAGATCTCAGATCTTGCCTTTATCCTTAGAAACGAAGTCATAAAATTGGGATCCTTGCTACAAAATAGTCAAAATTGGGTTCTCCTTATCCTGTTTGCTATTGTAGTAGTCCTAATAGGTTTTACCAATCTTCATTACCTAGTAACCAAATGGAGGAAAGATCTTATGCTTCTCCCATAAGGTCTTCAAATGGATTCTATGATAATTCATCTTGCTTGCCTTTGAGCTCTTGCATTTTGGCATATATGGGCTTCAACTTATTATATGTTTCATCTTGATTTCTCTTGTCACCCTAATACTTTTACTTCTCAAACATGGTGTAAACAATATCATCATCCAATATATTCATCTAAGGGTCAAATATGTCAAGCAATACAATATCAACTAACCCCTAAATTTTCTTGATCATTTCTTGCATTGGGTTCTTTAGGGATGTTGAAGTACTCTTGCAAGTTTGGAGGTCTCTTTGAGCATCTAGGATCTTCTTAATTTTATTGACTAAGTCATTTTGGTCTATCCCTACTTGTTATTCCATTAAATCTAACATAAATAACAAAGGTTAGAACTTCCTAGTATTCACCCCTAGTGGAAAGTTGTTCTTCCACTTGTTCAATGGTTTTTATCACTTTTCCAAGCAATGCTCTACATAAGCTGCAAATAAAAAATATTCTTTTGCATTCTTCACTTCTATCATGGTTTTATCTAAAATAGACTTGACTTGTTGAACATAAAATTCCTTATTGGGGTCTATGATTTCCTCTATGGGATTAAAAGCTATCAAATCCATAATTTTTTAATCCTTTCCTTGTAGGACCTCCCAAAATTTTTTGATTTGGTTTTATCCTTACACCAATTGTTCTAAAAGATCCTCTAGATATTGCATGTTATTTTTAGCTTTGACAAGTCAATATTTGATGTTGACCTATTTCTTCAACTAATCTTATTTCAAGGTATCTTTATTTAGAATCTCATTTTTCCTCTTGGAGTTGATCCCTTTGTGCCTTGAGTTGCACCATTTCTACCTCTATCTTTTTTTTCCTTTTCTACAATACCTCATCCTTAATTTTTAGTTCACTAAACTTTATGACCACACTAATTGTGATTTGGTTAGTAATCTAATAATATAGTATAGGTGCATTCAATTTGGATCCGAGTTGGAAACTTTAACAGTAATTTCAAGAGGGGTTGTTGTCACTTTCAAGGGGATATATTCTAATGCCTTTGCTAAATATACCTTATCTCATTTCCTAGCCAACTACGACTATATTAGCATTGATGCCTTGGAGATTTTGTTCTTAAACCACTCATACTTCATTCATTTATTTTCCTTAGTGACAAGGACATCAAATTCCTTTTTGAAATCTATCTCCTCTAGTTCACATTTATTTTTTCATGCAAAGGCCTGACTTGGTCTTGTAACTTTGCTGGTTTAAGGGGGTGCTCTTGCAAACTTAGTCTTTTGAGCTTGAGTAGGCAACACTATCACATATAGAAGGATCTATCTCTACTAGGATGGTGGACATGGTGGGCATGTAGATATGGTAGGTGAAATGGATTCTATGGTGATGGGAGGGAATGGGAAAGATATCGCAGTGGGATGTGATGCCAACTATACTAATGTTTCAATTACTAATGATATTATTGGTGAAGATATGGATGATAGTGATGGTGATATTATGTATGGTACCAATGGTTTCATGGTGGATAATTAAACGGAAACCAATAAGAATGAAGTAATAGGTATGACAAATACTAAGAGGTGGAGTTCCTCTAGGATGACAATGCACTATATTTATGGACAGTGAGATAAGTACAATAGAATAAGGGTGGGAAGAGAAGAAAAAATGATAGAGAAATAAGCAAGAGTGGTGGAGGGTGAAAGAGAAGTGGAAATGGTAGTAGAAGTGGTCATGATGCTAACTATTCCCAAATCTAGAAGGAATTTTCCTTAAGGAATTTTCACCCTCTTCAAGCTAGGTTGTTTGATCTTGATATTATTATGTTGTAGAAAAATTTCCGAGCATCTATACATATATTTCAAAGTCCTTCTATCCATTGATGGTTGTTTGTCTCACTATTGAACTGACCATTGCTAATATTGTTGGTGCAACAAAAATGGTGATCTTAGGCACTGATGCCTTCTTTGGTCTCTAAGGGTTTAATGGGTCAGCCATTGCTTCACTAATAATTTTGGCCCTCTTATCACTCTTGGGGTATTTTCTATCCCAGATAATAGATAATTATTCATCGAATGAGCCATCTCTAGTTGGCCTAATTATTGTACCTCTCTTGTACTACATCTTTTTCCAAGTTAGGATTTTCTTGTTTGTATACCCTATCTTCCTAAAGAAACCCAAATTTTGGTTGTTTATTTTGATATCTAGGTCAAAATCATCTTTGGACTTGGTGTAGAAAGAGTTCCACTCTTGTGGATTGTTATACCATATCTGGATTTCATCTTTGTAACCATGGTCGCTTTCTAGAGTGGTGAGGGATAATTATTTGCTAGGATTCACCTATTTCTAAATAATATACCTCTTCTCATGCACAAAGGTGTCCAAATTCTTGGCCTTTAGGATATTCTTGAAAAACCTTATAATATTAGAGGACCATTAATTCCTTAGCTACTCTACCCAATTTTTCTTAACCTTATCTCTAACACTTGTTGGACCCACACAAATTTGGTGTAATATTCATGATTTTATGCTTGAAGGTGGTTTTTTCTAACCACTAAAATATTTTGGGTCCATATATTAAAGTTTCCACACATATTCAATACTAAACATGTAGTTTGTTTTATGCACAAGTGACTTGAATGGCATGGTCGAGAAACCATAAAGGAAAATGAATTATCGATTCCTGCTGAAATAGAAGTATCCATTTGGATATTTTTCCAATTTGATTAACTATCATACCTCATCTAATAGCCTTGGTACTTTGTTCCTAAATTTCTCCATGATGACCATATACACCTTACCATATATATGGTATGATGTATTATCTTCTTCTCAATAGGGTATATTGATGCAATTAACCACTAAGAGAGGTTCATTTTCTACTCCTATCTAGTCTAGTTTAAGGGTTAGAAACCAATATTTCTTCTAATAAATGATGATCTATACTAATTATGAGGTATAGGTAAAATTCCTTTCTTCCTTCAAGGCCTTAAATTGGCTATCCATATTATCTACAATATACCAAGCATAGTAAATAATTTGTCAGTATCTAAGGTAAGTATGGATTGCATAAAGCAAGGCAATGTGCTTTTCATATATATTTAGGTTATTTATCTCTCTTAAAACTTTAGCTATCCCTAATAACACCAACTATACATCCTCTTTAAAAATCTATAACACCAGCAAGATGCTAAAGTTAGTTGATAGGTTTAACATTTTTAGGTATGAGAGTAACATGTCCATCTAGTAGATGCTTCTACCCCTATAGTAGAAATACTTTTACATTTTAGGGTTGCAAGACACCAACATGGATAGATTATTTGATTCCTCAAGAATCTTTTGATATCCACCTCCCTAAGATAGAATTATTTCTTCCTCCACTAAGGGGGTCTAAAGCAATGAATAGATAGATTGTACCTTTTAGCATAGGCTTTGACTAGTTTGAGGTAACTTTATACTTGAGGTACTAGATTCGTGGCTACCCCCGATGTATAGATCTAACTAATACTCCATGAATTAGTCTAGGTTCCCAATTTGAATTATCTTAAACCCTCCATTCTATATTAGCTAATTAAGTGTGTATACTTACCCTTTTCAATCCTTCCACATGGGTTGTCAAAGAGTTATTTTGATAACTTTAAAGAGGATAGGTTTGTACCTTTCTCTTATCCCTTTTATTTTTTGTTTTTTGTTTAACGGTTCTACCTCCTTAAGTGGGATTGGAATAGACATAGGTGGAGAATACATGGGTGGAGCAATTGTAGTGGAAGATGGTGATGTAGGGTTGGCTTAAGGTATAGATGGGCTATAAGAGGTAAAAGAGGTATCCATTATGATTAAAATGTAAAAAATATGGAACTAGATGATTTTAATAAAAAAAATTACTAAGTACTAGGAGGTAGAGCAATTCACAAAAAAATGGAGTAATTTGCTTCCTTAACATGAACTTGGAATAGGTCCGAGGTGTAGACCAATTGGTTCATCCAAACCCCATAATGGGGGAAGAGGTTCAAGGTTCAAATCTCGGGCCTCGCCGGACTGAATGCTTGTCCCTTTCCTGGTGCTTTCAACGACGTAAAAGGTTTAAAATGATTGTGGCATGGTGGTTATAGGGGCGGATTGCACGAAGATCTGTGTGGCGGCTTTCGGGCGGACAGCGCATAATACTGTGGTGGCCATAAAATCCGGACAACCTGCCTAGATTCGTGGTGGCTACCAATTCCACCATGTAAATTCAAAAAAAAAAAAAAAACATGAACTTGGAATATTTTTAGAATTAGAGCAGTTCAGTTGAAAAAGCAAGTAATTCACTTATATAAGAAATCAATTCACTCAATTAGAGGGGCTTGGAAAAAATTGGCATTTTGGGAGTTCATTTATAATATTGAGTGATCCACTTGATTTTTTTAGTAGTTCACTAGATTGAAGTTATTTTGGAAAACTTTTGGTTCTTGAGTTGGTAGCTTATATACGAAGTCTCTACTTCTTTCTTCAAGTGATTCACTTGAGAGAATTAGAAAATTGTTGGCCAGTGTTGGAGTTAACTTACAATTACCCCCATTGAAAAGTTAACTTAGTTGGATAAAGTTTCTTTTAGATTGTTAGTTCATGGGGAGTGTCATTAGTTCTCAATCCCAACTAACCAATGAAGCATCATGAGGGAGGACTAACAATATGTAAACAAGACAACTAGCATTGGGCACATGCATGATGGGAATAAGGTAATGCACAAGGGAGTTTTGGGGGCAATTGACAAGGTGTTTGCATGCTAAGGTGAAGGCTCATGAAGAATGTGGGACACTTTGTGTAAGGGTGGCTTTATAGCCTCACATGCTATCTAGGTCCTTGCTTGCACCTATCCACACCTAGCATGGGATCATTGGGATAGGATGAGCAGCCTACTTAGGTTCGATTATCTTGCTTGATTGATTAGATTGGAGCAGACCCTGATAGGTGATCTAATTACTAAAGTGAATTTTTTTATCACTATCAAACAACTTTATTTTTTAAAATGAAATCAATACAAATAAACATATGTAAAGTCTATCCTTAGCAGGAGGGACAAAATTCATCATAAGGGGTGATAGAAGAAAGGGGAGATAGAAAATAAGAATTAAATAATAATGGAACCAAAGAAAAAGAGGAATAATAGTTGGGGGAGAATAATAATCGAAAGAAAAACATGTACATATCTATATTTTCTTTTAGCTAGAAATTTAATTGCTAGATGGGATGGAGATGCTACCCATTCACAAAAAATGGTAATGTTTTTAAATCCATAATGGAATATTTGTAGGTGTTTGGACCTGTAATATTTAGAATTTAATAAGGTTTACTCCAAAAGGAATCAAACTTCCAATGTTCTCCTAGTTTCACCTAGTCTTTGATCCACTTACACATGAGGTCTCCTTATAGTCTATTTTTTATGGCTCTTTTATCAAACCATTTTTTATTGATCTCCTAATGTTGTACCATTTTTTAAAAGTATTTCATCTCTTCCTCTAGAGACACTATTACATTAATCCTTTACTTGGATTAGCTCAATGTGTCTATCTTCAAGCTCTATTTGCTATGAAATTTGGAGGGAAGGAAGTTCTAAATTGATTGGTGTTATGGTCTTCTAATCATAGACTAGATTATAGGGTGATGAACCAATAAATTTATTTGGTATCACTTGATCTACCCACAATGCCTTATGAAACTTGATGTGATAGTTCCTTTGTAATTCAATGATAGTCGTTTTCAAGATTTGAGTTATGTTCTAGTTGTTTGAATCAACTAGATCATTGCATTATTGGATGATATTTTGAGCAAAATCCTATATTCCAAGGTAAATTTCATCACTTATCTTATTTAAAGTAGGTGGTATTGTCAGTGGCTATGGTGGTAAGGGTTATGAATCTAGTGATGATATATGCTTATAATTGGACCATCATATCTTGATTGAATGATTTGGCTAGGAATGCTTCAACCCACTTCATGAAATAGTCTATGGTGATGAGGATCCATTCATGTCTAACACTCAATAATGGATTATTTTTTTCTGTGAAGTCTAAGCCCCATTATTGGAATGGTTATGTCACAATAATGAGCTCTAATGATATTAGTGTCTTTAATTTCTTACCTCTTAACATATAACATGTGTTGAAATTTTTGATCCATTGGTATAAATCAAAGAATATGGTAGGATTTGTTGGAGCTATTATATTATTTTACATCTTGCAATATTTATGCAAGGACCTTTGTAAATAGTTTAGATTAGGATGTGTTTAATATTTGAGTCTATAGTATGTGTCATGTAAATAAGTGTGGAGTTATGTGTGTGAGGTGTCATGTTAGTAAGTGTGAGTTATGTGAGTGAAGTGTCAAGTTTAGAAGTGAGGAGTTATGAGAAATCATGAGAGACTTTATCTTTATGTAAATATGTGAGATTTATTATTATGTAAGAGAGAAATGTAAATAATTAGATCTTTTGTGAGTATAAGGAGATGAAGAGATTATGTAAGTGTAAATATCAAGAGTCATGTGCATATGAATATTCTCATGTATGTATATATTAAAGATAAAGCAATGTAATAGGTATTTGAACAAGTATTTCAAATATGCATTACTTATAGTAGATTTTTTAAGAAATATTTTAGTGAGTTTGTTGTTCATTGTTGAGTATTGGTTTATGCATGTCATGTGAGAATACTGAATATTTGCTAACAAGATTGTGATATTCTTCCCTCAATATTTTATGGGTTGTAGTAGGCATAGAATAGTTCCCTCCAATGTGATACTGCTTAATTAGGGATTCTATATTCTTCTCTTTGATACACCATAATTGGACACTATAACAGGATGTTATTAAGTAAGTAATAGTACATTGGATTTTACTTGAATTGACTCTTTCCTTGACTTTCAATCCTTTTGGTACTTGTCTTGTGTCTATACATTTACAAACATCATACATCCATCCAATTCAATCATTCTATCTCCTCAATTAGAACAACCTAGTTTTTAGGAACTAACATTACCAAATTTTCACATAAGGCCCTATCCTTGATGAGCTTGGTGAATTTGATCTTAATATAATATTTTTGAATATTATTGATCCATCAATCCTCTTTTGTTCTAATTTTCCATGAAGCATAATTTATTGAACATCAGGGTATACTATGCAAACTATAGTTTTGTTCTGTGATAAGTAATAACTAAATTAACTAAGAGCTTTCATGATAGAAAACACCTATTTTTAGATGGTGTATTTAATTTTGTAGTTATGGAGGACTTGGGTCAAAAATAAAATGGGATGCTCTTTTTCCTTATTATTTTTTTGAGTTAGGACAATGAAAATACTTTCACCCATGCCAAACAAATAGTGACTAAAATCTTTGAAAAAATTTGGGTTGATCAAGATTGGCGCTTAAGTATTTGCATCTTTGATGTCTTGAAAGACCTTAATACATTAATTAGTCCACATTAAGGTAACATATTTCTTTGGCATTTTTGTTATTAAATTGACCATCTATGTAAAACTTATTATGAATTTAGAAACAAACTGGATTTGACCTAGGAAAGATCATATTCCTTTGATGGAGGTGGGCAATTATAAATCTTCAATGGATTTTATTCTATCAAGATCTAAGGCTAAACCTTATTTTAATACTACATGACCTAGTAGTTTGGCTTCCTAGACCATGAAATAATTTTTTGGAATTGAGTGATATTCCAAACTCTCTATGCTTCTAAAAAATTGACTCAACATGTTCAATATACTTACTCCTATCTTTAGAATACATAGTCAGGTCATCAAATTATATAAGGATATATTACCTATAAATATAACAAATGCTATGTTCATAGCCCATTAGAAGGTAGCTCTAATATTTTATAGCCCAAATAACATCATCTAGTAAGCAAAGGTTCCCCATTTGGTGCTAAAGGTTTTCTTATGCTGATCATCATCCTTGAACTAGATTTGATTGTACCATAAGAAGTCATCCAAGAGTGATAACATCTTTGAACCTACTATATTTTACAAAATCTAATAAATGGTGGACAAAGGATAATGGTTTTTTAATGAAGCTTTATTTAGGTTTTTTAAGTCAATGCACAACCTTATATCACCATTCTTATTAGATATAGGAACCAAACTGGAAACTCACATGGAGTGTTTGAATAAAAAAATGATTTGGTCCTATAGGAGCTTCAAGAGTTCTTTCTTCATCACCACCTCAATTTTATGATCCATCAGTCACTACTTTTATCTAAAAGTCCTAGAACTAGGTTATTATTCCATAGTATATTCTATTAATTTTTTATCAAATATTTTGAGATCTTTATATGATCATGTAACAATATCCCATACATTCCACAAAGTTTTTAAAATGGATGATCTCTTTTTTAGTACACTCCTTCATAAGCAATAGATTATTTTCTTCAAAAAAATTGAATGGATGGTACAAAGAGGCCTTCACTTTGAGGCTTGATTTTGTTGCACTATCCTTTGGATTGAATAGGATATCTAGAGTAATTAACCTCTTTGACAACTAGATTATCTTCAACTATATAACTCCATATTTAATTCCATCTACATATTTATTTTTTCTTCAACATGCTAGGTTTCTTTTATAAGAAATTCTACGATCTCTTTTGATTTATCCCACATGTCAATGGTGGGATTGAATATTGCTACAATGCCTATTAATTCATATGCTTTGGTATTCATTTATGTTGGGATTGATTTGATATCATGTGCCAAAAAATATTTAACAAATACTAATAATTGATGCTTATATGAATTTAAGTGTTTATTCTTTGTATCACATTGGAAATTAACCTAAGGTTGTCAAAGATCTAAAATAGTCATCGAACTAGAGGAAAATAATGAAGGTAGAAATTGAGACGTTGTTGCTTAGGAGTACCATCTGGTGAAATCAAAGAGATTATAGTTTCTAAGAAATAAGGGTGGAATTCACGAGAGACCTCACGGACGCTCAAAACCTTCAAGGTAGAATTCACAAATGCCTTAGAATTTATTTTGAATTATAGAAAATCCTTTACCCCGAAACCCTTGTGTGAAAACTTGTGTGTGCAAGGAAGGCATCTGCAAATGAATAAACCTGTAAAAATAATTTTTGAAACGTGCAGTAGCTTTGAAGAAAATTTTTAATGTGTATGAGATATTCGCATTGGTATGAGAAAGTTTCTTTTTTGGCATGCAAGAGCCCTATGGATCTGTGCCCACCCTTCAATAAAATCTTGCCTACTATTGTGGATAGCATGATAGAGTTTTTTTCCCCTACTGATTGCGAACAATGATAACCCGTAATAAACCCTAACGCTATCGATATTCTATCAATGTGTGAATTGTTCTAGCAATCTACCACAACATTGTCAGTCTCAAATAAATGGAAGGACACAGTGGGTGAATAGTTCCAACATGAAGGAGCATTAAAGAAATAGTTATACATGTGGTAGGCAATGCGATCAAGTCATGCTGCAACTATTAAAGAGTTACAATATGAAAGACACGGAGGATCTATTCATTCAAATTTTTAGGATTTTGATTAAATTCAAATTGGAGTGATAAGTTTTTAAAATAAGATTAATATTCTCCAAACGCTAATAAAGACAATTTGTTTGGTGTGATTGAAAAACCCTTGTAGGTTCCAAGCTATCTACTGGAGCTGGATCGATAATTCTTGTTAGTGATGGCGCTATAGTGGACCCTAGGGGGACTAATCATAGCCAATCTACGACCCTTTTGGTGGAGAGACTTTGTCGATCCCTGTTGGAAGTGGATTTATAACTCTTGATGGTGTTAATGTGATAGCAAACCCTAATGGGTTCAAAGATAATCAATCTATAGCACTCATTGGCAAGAGGGCATAATCGGTTACTTTTGGAGATGGATCTATAGTTCCTATTAGTTTTAAAGCCACATCGGATCCTTACAGGTTTAGGGGTAGCCAATTTGTGGCCCTCATTAGTGGGAAGACATATATGGTTCTTTTCAAAGGTACATCTGTGAATGACAACATCGAAATAATCTCAAACTCAAGAGGTGGGGGTCTTCTAGATAAAAGTGGAGGAAGGAATTTGATTGACACGACACAAGGTAAAATCAGATCCCAGAAGGTTTCGTCCTCCTACTTTTTTGCAGCCCTTTTCAAAAATCTTGCTTCTTCTATTTCCCCCTCTCATCCCAAGGTTGATATGTACCTCTCTCAAGGTGCCCTCCAAATTTTTTCGAAGCTTTTCTCCTCCCTTATGGATCAAAACTCATTCTCTAGTGTGGAAATTTTTAGGACTTCCCCCTAACATGGAGTCGATCCGCAAATGGGCCACTACCCATTGGCACCCTCAAGGATCCATGGACCTGGTTGCCTTTCAAGGGGTTTTTTCCTCATTTGTCTAAATAATCCCATTGATTTAAGAAGACGCCTATCAGGTGGACCATGGTTCTATGGTCGAAGAGGGATTTTTCTCAAGAAACAAAACATGGATTTCGACCAAGAGATCCAAAAAATCAACCTTGATTTGATTTGGGTCTGCCTTCTGAATATTCCTCTCTATTTTTAGTATGATGATATTTTATAGAAAATTGCTTGGTACATTGATGAGTTTATTGGTCTTTATCTACCTACCAAATCCAATACCCGCATGGTCCATGCTTGCATGTGTGTCAATGCTTACATCAATTCCTCTCTTCCTTCTTTCATCAAGCTGATTTCAAATAGCATCTCCAAGACTCAAATAATTGAATATGAGAATAAGCTAGCATTTTTTTCCAAGTGATTCAAGCAAGGCCACCTCAGCTCTCAATGTTATATGTCTAAATTTTCTAAGGTGCATCTCATAAAAAACCTTTAGATATAAGGTTCTGGTACCAACATCATTCCCACAATCATTCTAGCTCTTCTTCTTTGGTGGGCGAAGGATCTAGGCCTCCTCTCTCTGTTGTTGTGGTCATTTCAAATTAGGATATTCCACATTAAGGTCTGTTAGAGAAGGCTTTAAATAATCTAAATTAAGAGCTATCGTATGTTGATACAAGTTTGTTGGGGGACCCTACAAAGGAACCTACCTTTGCAGAATAAGCTTTTCAAAATTTTCCTCTGGCTCAAGTCGATATTTCATCATCTTTTAAGGTATGCCCTTAGGTACTTATTTCCAAATATTTTTCTTATTTATATATTCTCGAGGCTATTCCTTCTATTGAGAATGTTGACCCCCATATACCTCCTCCTCAGATCTCTTCTCTCAACCTTTCTCCTTGCAAAAAACTTTCCAGCAATCTTTTCTTCCCGAGCCCCCCTTTCACCAGAAATAAAAAATGACTCCATCTGGATATTGGTTCAAGTACAAAAGAGGTCACCCTTCCTCTTAGCTCATTAGGAATAGAGAATGTGTTAACAAAATTGCCAATGAAACTCAGATCACCTTTAGTCTCTCCTCCAAACAACTACTTTTAGGTCCAACTAAAAATGATACCCAATCCAAATTCCCTTCTTCACAAGGAAGAGAGAAAAGGTCTTCTTCCATAATTTCCAAATGAAGATCCTCTCATGGAACGTGAGAGGCCTCAATGGAAGAAACAAACAATGTTTGGTTAAGTTCATGAGGAAATACCTAAAACCATCCATTTTCCTTTTGCAAGAGTCAAAATTGGATACCCAAAATACTTCACATATTTCTTAATATATCTAAACACTCTGAATTCCTTATAATCCCTACCAATGGAGCATCTAGTGGGCTATTATGCTTGTGGGATACAAATATTGTTAAAGGTAGACTCCTTTATGTGGTAGAAAACTATATGAATATCCTTTTCTTTTATAAAGATTACTAGTACAAATAGTTTTTATCAAATATTTATGGCACAAACTCCCCATCTAGAAGACTTCATCTTCGAAACAATTTGGGTCATATGAGAGAGATTTTATCCAATGAGATATGGATGATGGCTGGATATTTTAACTCTTCCTTATTCCCCATAGATAAGAAAGGAGACTCTGAAATAATAATAAATTCCTATGAAAATTTTGCTTCTTTTATGGATGAGAAAGAACTAATGGATATCCATCTCAAAGGTCCCAAACTTACTTGGAGTAACCGTACAGAGGGTGGTCATCTTATTCAAATAAGGCTTGATAGATTTCTAATATCCCTTAATGGTATTTTTCTCTTTGGTGATGTTGTCCTTCATTCTCTACCCTAAATTGGATCTTAACAACTCCTTTCTCCTTGATTTTACACTCTAGGTCCCTCTGTTCAAATCCCCTTTCAGATTTGAGGCTATGTGGCTTCAGGATCCGAATCTCAAGGCACTTATTGCAACTTGGTGGTCTTGTAGCTTTTCTAGATCTCTAGCCTCTCGGGTTAGCAATAAGCTCCAGTTTGTGAAAGAATAACTCAAGAAGTGGAACAAAGATATTTTTGGAAATATTATTTATAGGAAATAAAATACCCAATCCCAGCTCACAAACATAGAGTTTATTGCCTAACAAGAAGAGTTGGACATCAATATTATTGAGGTTGAGAAGCCGCTTCTGATCGAATACCACAATATTCTTAAAAATGAAGAAGTTTTATGGAAATAGAAGTCTAGAGTTACCTAGTTGAAAGAGGGAGACTCTAGTACTAAATTTTTCCATGCTACTATGATGAGGCATAGAGGCTTTAACAAGATTAGAAAACTCACCAGAGTTGATGAGACTGTTATTTCAAAAATTTAGATATTCAAGGTGAGGCAATGGCTTTCTTTGAAGATCTACTTAGACCCAGTTTGAAGTGTAGCCCACAAACATCAGAGACTCTCCTGAACAACATCTCAGGTTGGTATCCCAGGAGTATAACAATTGTTTGTTTAAACCATTTCAGCTAAGGAAATTTACAATGTAGTTTTTCAATGCAAGGCAAGAAGGCTCTAGGTCCGGATGGTTTTCCCTCAAATTTTCTTTCAAAAATATTGGAACATAGTCGGACCCAATATCACTTTTGTTGTCTAACAAATGCAACAGACTAAGAACATTCACAGAGATTTAAACTCTACCTTTTCGGCTCTCATACCTAAGTCCAATAATTCCAAATCATATTTCCATCCTATCATTATATGCAATATTTTCTATAAATCCTCACCAAAGTGATTTCCATGAGGTTGAAACCCATCCTCCCTTTCATCATCAATTCATATCAAGAAAAATCTATTTTTAGGAGGCTTATTACTGATAACATAATTACCATCCATGAGCTAATTTATTCAATTTCTAAAAGTGGAAAATCTAGCATTTTCCTTAAGCTGGACATGAAAAAGGCTTTTGATAGGGTGTCTTGGAAGTTCCTCTTCTCTGTTTTGTCCAGATTCAGTTTCTATCTTGATTGGATCAATCTAGTCAAGGCATGCATCTCAGGGGCCAACTTCTCTATTTTATTTAATGGCTCTACTGCTGGTTATTTCCAAAGTGCCAAAGGTTTAAGATAGGGAGACCCTTTATCCCCTTTTCTCTTTATCATTATTTCTGAAGCCCTAGAGCGAAATCTGTGGTCTTCCTATTCCAAAGGGAAAATCTCAGGCATCAAACCTGCCTTCTCTCTCATACCTATATCCCACCAGCAATTTGTGGATGATACTATTATTGCCACTCATACCTCTATTCCTCAAGCCAAAATAATCAAGTCCATTCTTCTTTTCTTCAAGTCTGCTACTGGTTAACAAGTTAAATTCTTCAAAAGTAAACTGTATTTTATCAATACATCCATTAGACGGAAAAACTCTATAGCTGATATCCTTGATTGTACATGTTAGAGTATATCTTAAGTTATTACTAGGTTTCTAGGATATTTAGGATATTTATTTTCTATATATTATCTTATTGCTATTTTTGGAGTTATCTCTCTTGCATGAGGTTGGTAAACTCCTAGTTTTGTGTGGTTGAGATCTATTCAGTTTGTTATGATCTGATGGCTCATATTGTACACCTTTGCTATTTATGCAAGGTCCCTCTCATGGAATAATGAATTAGTTCTTGAGCTTCTCTCCAATTTCTTGTGGTGCTTTGCATGTCTATTTTCTTGGGCTTGAATATTGCTTTTCAATATTCTCTACATGGTACCAGAGTCGGATAGATTTTTTTGCAAGCATTCAAGAAATTTTTGAATTTTTTTTGCAGGTTTGAAGACATTGAAGGAACCAACATTGCGAAAGTGTGGATCTCACCTTTTAGAGTTTAACCATAGTATGCTCTCACATCACCTCTTTTATTGGGTATCTTGGTGATCAAAAATTTGTTTCAAACCTTGTTGTAGATCCCTCTTTTTCAGACTCAAACCGTAGCTTTTTCACTGCAAATCCGTAGCCCCGCATTTTTCTGGAGAAGCAACTTCTGGAGGATGTTTCTCCCTCTTCCGAAATTAGTTTTCGATAAATTTTTTTATATTGAATGAGTTTTCAAGGGCATCACATTGGTGTAGTCATATCTATAATTTGATGGACAAGATTTTCAGAAAACTACAATTTTTTTAACTGCAAACCCGTGACCCCACAATTTTCTATAGAAACAACTTCTAGAGGTCATTTCTCTCTCTTCTGGAATCAGTTTTCGATATTTTTTTTATCTTGACTGATTTTTTGAGGTCTTCACATTGGTTTAGTCAGATATATAGTTTGGTGGATGGTATTTTTAGAAAACAACAATTTTTTTAACTGCAAACTCGTGGCCCCATAGTTTTCTAGAGAAGTAACTTCTGGAGGTTATTTCTTCTTCTAGAATCCGTTTTAGGGTAAATTATTTTTTGATCTTGACTGATTTTTTGAGGGCTTCACATTGGTGCATTCGAAATTCAGATCTGGTGGATATAATTTTTAGAAAAATTATTTTCTCACTGCTATGTATTTACCTTCCTGCTACCTACCTTGGCTTTCCATACACCTTTTCTGAATGACCTTTGTTTATAGTAGCCAAATCCCTTTAAGAGCTTCAATTTCAAAAACATTTTGACCTTTTGTCTTCCCTATTTCATGTGGGAAGTTTGGCATGAATGAAATTCCAAAGCTTTCAAAAACTCTATCCATGATTCCAACTATGTTCTTTTCAAATTTATCCATGCGATAGTTGAGAAACCTCTCTATTGCTCATGGAGATGGGTGTTCAGAGTCCCTGAGTGAATCTCGATTAACCAAGTTCCTCTAGATCCCTTCCTGTAATATTTTCCCTTCCATTTTTGTGATTGATTGATCGCTTGTCAAATGGTCTCCTCCACCTTTGGGATGGATCAAGTACAGATGGTGCAGCCAAAGGTAACATGGGGCTAGCTGGTGCAGGTGGTATCTTCAAAGATCATTCAAGGAAGATCTTGTTAGCCTTTGTAGAAAATATCATATTCTAAACCAATCATTTTTCTAAAGCTTGAGCTCTCTTCCAAGGTTTGTCGCTTTTGTCTAGCCTAAACTGCCCTAACATTATTATTGAAGGTAACTCCATGAACATTGTTAGAAGCCTTCTAGGCACCTAGTCAACATCTTGGAATATCTCCAACTTAATATTTGAGACAAATTTTTTTCTAAGCTCTTCCCCTAATTTCACCATTCAACATGTCTTTAGGGAAGGAAACCAAGTTGTTGATGCTCTAGCTAACTTGGGTGTTTCTTTGCCCAACTTTACCATTTAGAATTAAAGTTCTCCCTCACCCTTGGTTGATGACAATCCCATGCATATTTCATTTTTTTTAAACCCTCTCAGGGTTCGGTTTTCTTAGTTAGATGCATCTTATCCATGTTGTGGGTTACTTTCTTACCCAACTTGTTTTCTTTGAATAAATGGTGGAATTTTTCTCCCATGCCAAAATATGCTCCAATTAAGACTTCATAGGTCTTGTGGGATTTTTATCACTTGGTGGATGACACACTGGAGCTAACTATTGCCTCCCCCTAGACATGTGAGCATATGCCCTTTTGGAGGAGTACAAGTACCAATTTGAAATTTTTGTCAAGTTTAGGAACCTGGTGGACGATAAGGACATCCTGATGTTGACCGTGCTGGTAACTAACTGTGTGTTCTCTCTGCAGATACTGGTGGTTTTTTTGGTGATAATATCTTATGGTTTCTTTTCCATTTCATGCCACCCCTATGAGGGCTTCTTTTATCATCTGTTGAGGCTTCCTATTTTGCCCCTGCAAGGGCTTCTCTATCTATTTTTTGTCTCTTCTTGTTTTCTACAAAGGTGCCTCCTTTTTGTTTCAGATGGTTGGAATAACTGTTCCTAGCTAGAAATTGTTTGTAAAAGGTTATGGAAAACTTTCAAACCCCTCTTACCAATCAAAAAACATTGGAAATTAACCTAGTTCACAATCATTTTAGAGTTGCTATTTATTCTCAGTTTATTTATGTCCATATTTTTTACTTTCCTCTAGTTCGTGCATAGTCCTTTGTATTCAACCACGTGCCAAATCCAACCAACCATCGATTTCCATCTGTAATAAGTCACAAGATATAGATAATGGACATGCATGATCAATAGAGGTTTGGGTCATTGTGGTCTAGATATTATATATTCTGATGAATGATCTACATGTGAAGTACGTGATATGAATAAGTGCTTTAAAGATCATGTATCATATTATAACTAAGTCGTATGTAAATAAAACTAATAAAAGCTAAGTTTTATATAGCTATTGGCTAATACAAGCAATGACATAACACTCACACAAAACAAATTTTTGGGAAAAATACTAGGCAATTCACATGTACATTTAAAGTATGGTTGCATATATCATGAGTTCCAAGAATCAACAAAACAACTAAGGAATGGCGGATAATCATGTCTCTACTGATTCATTTGCATTTAAAAACCATTTTGTATAATATTTCTATAGAATATTGGATAAAAAGGAATACTGATTAGATGAGTGACTTCAAAGACTATCCTGATAGTTTTGGAACTATTAGATCTGAAGAAAAGAAGAATCACTTCATATTACATAAAAGTGAAGTTGTGCCATAGATAATTGAACTAAGAGTCCATTACATAAAAATATATGTTCCTTGGTATTTACACAACGCATGGCTCTTCATATACCTATCCTATGACTCATGTACATGTGGACTACATGCACATTTACATCATTACACATTCTAAAACTTGTGCATTTATTACTTCTTCCTCAAGTAACTACTTAACCTAAGATAAAATCCTAGTCTAACAATGTACCCAAGGTGGTACATTAGCATGTACCAAATAATGTAATATACTCTAACACCCCCTGTATTACATTATTTGGTATGAAATTCCCTTGAGTTGCATAACTGATCTTTGAAAGTTTAAAACTTGGTTCTCCCAAGAGCTTTTGTAAAGATATCTACTAGTTGTTATTTTGTAGGAATATGCTTCAAGATGATATGACAATTCTGAAAGTGATCTCTCTTGAAATAATATTGTGCTTCAATATGCTTGGTTCATTCATGTACAATTGGATTTTTGATCAAATTGAGTACCCTTGATTGTCACAAAATATCAAGGTTGGAGTTTGTTTGATACCCATATCTAATAGTATATATTGTAACCACAATGCTTTGCATGTTGTATCTCTTGTTGCCTAATATTCTGCTTTAGTAGATGATTGTGCCACTGTATGTTGTTTCTTACTATGCCAAGATATAGGCCATGATCCGAGATAAAACATGTACCCTGAAGTAGACTTTTTGTCATCAATAGAACCAACATAGTCTAAATATGAGTAACCCTATAGAAAAAAATCCTTAACATTCTTCCTGTAAGTTAGGCCATAATCAATAGTTTTCTTAATATATTGCAAAATTATTTTTTAACTTTCCAATGACTTTATCTTGGTTCTTGCATGAATCGTGAAATATAATTATAGCAAAGGCTAAGTCTGATCGACTATTTGTTAAATATAGAAGACTTCCAATTAATTTATGATACATGGTTGGTGAAACCAAAGGTGTTTCATCATTTTTGGATAATTGAATCCCTTGTTCCATAGGTGTATCTTTTGGCTTACAATTCTTCATCCTATATTTTTCAAGTAAGGCTTCTACATATTTTGATTGAGTAATAGTAATCTTGTCTTCATTCTGATGAATCTCTAGACCAAGACAATAATTCATTAGACTTAGGTCTTTTATTTCAAATGAATTTTCTAGATCCCTTTTAATATCACTTATAAGTTTTTTAGAATTTCCAGTAATCAATATATCATCAACATATACTATGAGAATCAGTATATTATTTCCAATTTTCTTTGTGTATAGACTGGGATCGGATGTTCTTCTGAAGCTATACTATAATAAGTGATTGTTGATCTTTATATTTCATGCTCTAGGAGCTTGCTTTAGACCATATAGGGATTTGTTTAATTTGCACACCATATGTTCTTGTACTTTAATAAAAAATCCTTATGGTTGTGACATATAGACTTCTTCTAAGTCACCATTGAGAAAATTATTTTTTACATTTATTTGATGAAGCTTCCAACCCTCTGAGTTGCTAGTGCAAAAAATATTTTGATAGTAGTAATTTTGGTTATTGGTGCACATGTTTCTTCATCATCAATTCCCTTAGTCTGAGTATATCCTTTGGCTACTAACCAAGCTTTGTACTTGTCAAGTGTCCCATCTGCTTTATACTTGATTTTGTAAATCCATTTGCAACCCACAATTTTCTTTCCTGGAGGTAATTCTACTAGATCCCATATTTTATTATTTTGTAGTGATGCATATTCAGACTCCATAGTTGTCTTCCATTGTGAGTGATTTAGTGTTTGAACTATTGATTTTGGCTCTACTATATTGCTTAGTAACCCTTTGTTAATTCTACTTTGACTACAAGTTTGAGGTCTAGTAGTAGTAATATCTGACATTATTTCCAAGTTTGAATCCTTGAGTGCGTTTCTAAGCCATTTTGGTTCTTTCCTTTGAGGAATTGTGGATATTTCCATGTATTCACTATCTTCTTCTAGATATTCTAACTTTATTTCTTCATTTGTTACATATTCTTCTGTGAAATTTAGAAAGAATTATGCATTAGTATTTTGTTTCTTGCTATATATCTTGACTTTCTCATCAAAAAATATATCTCTGATTATGTATACCTTTTTTGTATGTGGATCCATTATTTTTTACCCCATAGATTCATCATCATAGCCAAAAAATATTCCTACCATAGTTTTATCAGCTATTTTAGTCATTTTTGGTTTTGGAATATGCATATAAGATTTGCAACCAAAGATTATTAGTTTTCCTATATTTGGTTTTTGTCCTGACCATGCTTCTTTTGGTGTAACATGTCTAAGTATTCTTGTAGGTAATATATTTTGCAAGTATACTATTGTTTTAACTACTTTTGCCCAATATTTTTGATCAAGAAGAGCTTCCTTTAACATACACCTAACCATTTCCATTGTAGATCTATTTATTCTTTCTGTAACTCCATTATGTTGTGGTGAATATGTTGTAGTAAGTTATCTTTTAATTATTTTTTCTCATAGAAAGGAACCAAATTATTTTGATACAAATTCACCTCCTCTATCTGAACGAAGAGCTTTGATATTTTTTTCTAATTCTTTCTCTACTTGAAGTTTGAATTGTTTAAAATAATTAAATGCTTCTGATTTATATTGCATGAAGTATACCCACATTTTCCTAGTGTGATCATCTACAAATAATTGAAAATACTTATATCCTCCAATACTAGTGACATTCAATGGACCACATAGATCTATATATATATTAGTTCTAATGGTTGTTGAGTCATGTGTTGACGAAGTTCAAAGAGAACTTTGTATTTTTTTCAGCTAAACATTTTGCACAAATGGTAGACTCTAGGAATAGATTTGGTAGTACTTCAACCATTTGATATTTGAACATTTTATTTAAACAATATACATTGGTATGTCATAGATGTTTGTGCCATAAATTTGAGGCCTTAATTAAAAAATTTGAATGTGTAGTAATGTCTAGAGCAAATAGACCATTTATATAGGTACCTGATGCTACCTTTTTCCCATGTTTAAGAATATGATATTATTTTCTTCCATTGGAAACCTTGAACTCAACAATCATATTTTGATCCATGAGTTGAAAAATTGAGAGGAGATTATTAATCAATCCCGAGATATATAATAAATTTTTAACTATCTATTTTCCATTTGCTAGATCAACTAAAATATTTTATATCCCCTTTACTTCATAAGTTTTACGATCTGCTATAGTGACTAGTTTCTCATTTTTCTTTTGTAAAGAATCAAACAATTGTTTGCTTCTAGTCATGTGTTTGCTTGCTATTGAATCTATATACCAATGCTCCATGGTGGTGAAGTTTTCAAATTCTCTAATATGAATATGCATTTTATCTTGCCAGTGTGCTTAGCTTTCCTAGTTTGACTTGAATCCCTTTTGACTCCCTAATGTTCAATTTTAATGTATTACCTTATTTTTTCCTATTGAATAGTAAGTATAAATGTAAATAATGATGATGATGCACCTTCAAGTTTTAATAAGGTTCTTTTCCTTCAATACTAGTTGGATTAACGTCTCAAGAATAATGTAAGAGACTAATGCAATAATCTATTTCTAACTTTCAAACAATTAATGGTTTTTCTCCTTTATTCTTCAATGGTTTAATATTTCCTAAATTTCAAAAGACTAAAATTTGATGTAGTTTGCCTTATTACTCCCTAATTTGAATTTTTAGAAATTAGAAATATTTGCAAATATTGTAAGGTTTAAATATCAAACAATTTATAATATCACCTAAGATATACTCCTTTGCTGAAATTGCTTTCTTACTTTCTAAGGTTGATATTTCAATGCAATAATAGATAATTTTCAACCTTTAACTAGGCACCTTATAACTCCCTCAACTTAGGAAATCAATTATTAAATAAATTAAAGCTTTTACCTTCCTTATATCGTACAAGTTGATTGGCCTGTGGTAAAACTCTTTAATCCAAGTGTTGATATTCACCTTATAACATGAGCATTAATACTTTTCAATGCTCCTCTATGATAGATTTGTGCTACACTTTAACTCTGATATTGATGTTGTAATACGTGCTTTTAATTCACTACGATTCTTGATTGCAATATGCTACATGATCTCTAAAATCAAGGTATGCTAGGGTTATAACAAATTTAGTGTATGGAGCACTTTCCTTCAATGAGTGCTCTTCTTGTTGTGGTCAAAGACAAGGTTTGAAACACTCCTTCAACTATCACTTGCCATGTGGACCCGTAGTTCTCCTCTTGAAGATGTGCTAGCATGACTTCTTCCATAGGCTTGTTACCAATGTATTTCCTCCAATGAACGTCCTATGGTCTAGATGTCTCTTTGGCGGTCTCCAAATCAATGATGAGGTGAATTAATATTGCATGGCATGTGTTTTAATATTTTAATTTCTCAAACATTTGGTGCTTCTCCTTAGCCACGTGGACCCCCAGGTATTGTTTGTAGTGGATAATTCATGGGTGATTATTTCCTTGGTGAATCTTCTTATTTTAGGTAAATTTCAATGGCTCCATTATGATGCACTTGAGAATAACCGTTACACCTAACAGTTCTAATTTTTTTTATGTAGCCTCGACTAGCAATAGTTAGACCTTGCTAAATTGTTGATAAATAGATGCCATTGATTACCTTCAACTATCACAGATACTTTTGTGATGATGTTAGCCATTACAACAACCTTGCTATTATAGGACCGTCTTTACTTCCTGGTCGAGTGTTACTCCTACCACCCATTTCGTCCTTCTACACAATGACTTCCTTGTGCAACTTGTCACTAAAAAATAATTTGAGTATATAATGGATTGGTAACATTCATCACACACTCAGTGCTAATATTTTAAATGGATAGCTCAATCGGTCCAAAAGTGTTGATTGTAGATTTCCTTCTTTGTGCAAACTCGATGATGGCTTCACATGAAAATGTTTAATCTCAATGATCTTCTACGACTATCATCTAGATCCTTGGTGCACAATGATGGCTACCTGAGTCTCTTGATGGATCTTAGTTATGGTTATTAGGGTTTTAAAATCCTAACATGCACGTTGGTGATGCGTTCAACTCAATTTTGTCACTGGCTTGCTTGGTTTGGAGATTATTTCAATCGATTTTCTCTAAGTCCAAACACATTTCACGTTCCTCCTTCTTGGTGCAAGTAGTGATAATGATGATTCCAAGCATTTTAACCAGGTAAATAGAGTACATTTTGGATGATAATACTATGCACTCTTGTTTATGCAGTCTAACTTTTAGAAGTCTTCTTTCCTCTCAACAGATAATAGGATGTTTTCTTTCTCTTGAAATATATCTAACTCCTATTTAATGTGTAGGTTTTTAACCTTGTAGAAAACTATCTACTGCACTTCCTTGAAGACTATAATATGAAACCTTCTCATGCAACTTTTGAACCCAAAATTTGGTGCTTAATAAACTTAATATTGAACCAACTATAAGTATTCAAATAATGAACCTTTTGCACCAAAGTTGCATACTTTTTTAAACTCGATTTGGTGGTAGATTTCTTGGTTATTTGGATCACCTAAATATTACCTCTTTTTGATGAAATTTTAGCTCAACCTTGTTGTCCATAACAACTCTTTACATCACCAATTTGCATATTTCAAACTCCTCTAGTCTTGTTTCTCAAAACTATGATTTGATGGTTTCAACTCTCCTCTAAGTTGCGCTCTAGAAATTTGAACATTGGTAGCTATTAATGTTATCCTCTTGTTGTTCTCGAAGCTCTAAAATTCTGTAGCAAACTGTTCCAATGGTAGCAATATTCACCCTTGAGTTCTCCTCACTTCCTCTTGTGGTTCTATCTGTTTCCTTTCAATCTACCATGTGCTCTGATATTATTGATAGTTTTGGAACTATTAGATCTGAATAAACGAAGAATCACTTTGTATTACATAAAAGTGAAGTTGTGCCATAGAGAATGGAATTAAGAGTCCATTATATAGGAAGATATGTTCCTCGGTCTTTACTCAACCCATGAATCTCCATATACCTATCATACGACTCATGTACATTTGGACTACATGCACATTTACATAATTACACATTTTTAAAACTTGTGCATTTATTACTTCTTCCTCAAGTAACTACTTAACCTAATATAAAATCCTAGTCTAACAATGTATCCAAGATGGTACATTAGTATGTACCAAATAATATAATATACTCTAATATATCCTAGCTAGAGAAGTCTATATAAGGAGATTCCCCTTCTCATCATTTCATAATCCCTAAAGAAAAGTTGCCTTTCAAGCAAGAAATATGTTTCCCATCTCCTTAAGCTTCAAAATTCATAGGATTTGCCTCCATAGGTTTTGTTCCCAATAGATACAACTTTTGTGTTTGGGTTTTTCACCTCCTACAAGTAAAAGTCTCATGCGAGTCTCCAAATTGTAGTTAAATTTCACTACACTAGGTAAATCCCATCGTACAGAGAAATTCTAAGCCAAATTGCTACTCAATGTTAAAAAAAATAAGAGGACTTGAAGCTCCATCAATCTATCAAGTTACTGATGTTGTAAAAATACCAAAGATACTTACAAGGGAAGTCTTGCAAAGAAATCCACTAGAAAATTTCAAATCCTTGCACTAAAAGGCTATGCTAACTCACCAAACCAAAAATATAATGACTTCTGACCTTTTTGTTGGCAAAAAATCACCATAGGTAGGAACCCCAAAGCCTTTATGGTAGCTAAATGGTATTCACTCTTTGTAGGGTTTCTATATACTCAGTGGTTATGGACACACCCCTCAATTAGAAGGGTGGATTCACAGATCAAACCATCCTATTTTGGTAATTGGGTTTATGGCATACTATATACCTCAATATAATTATGAAGAAGTGCTAGCAAGACCCTAGGGAAGAAAAATATAAGAATAATGGAGGAGGAAAATAAGGGGTATGGATGAGTCAAATAAGGATTCAATAAGACTATCTAAGCTTGTTGGTCCATATAAGCAACATTCTAGAATTTGTGGCAATGTCAAAAGCATCAAAGAGCAAGCAAGGATCAAATTAGAGGTAGAGGAAATTCATTAAACTAGGAGAAAAATGAAGATTCAAGCCTAAAGAAGTTATCTAGAGCTATAATTATTTCAAGTATTTTATTCCAAAAAGTAGTGGCTAACCATTCTAGGTGTTAAATGATATAAAGAGTGCCTACTCTTCAATCTAAACTCCTGTAGCTAGGCTAGATGATTGTTAGACCTGCAAATTACGTAAGCCAAAACTTTGTTATGTTGATGTAAGCAAGGTGCTTCAATTTTTTGGCAAAGTGAGAAGATCATAATGCAAAAAGTATCTAAGACTCAGTACTCCAAAAAGTAGTAAGTCAAACCTTCCTAGAACTAATATCAGCATAGCTTTCAAAAAGTTTTGGTAAAGTGCAAAGTCAAAGGCAAGGATATAGTTAACAATATCTTACCTTTATAAGTCCAAAAATAAATCAAAGGTAAACAAGTGTTCCAAAACATTTTTTTTGTTAATGTCAACAAGAGAAATTCAAATCTTTTGAAAAATGCAAAAGGGTGTAAGGCAAAATATATACATCCTAAAAGAGGGTGATCTAATACCTTTTAAAGGGTGACATCAACCAAGCTTCTTATAGTTTTGAAACATTGAAAAGAATGCAAGCAAGGTAATGCATTAGTATAGAACTAAGATCTTTAGCATGAGTACTTGGGTTAGCTTCCAAAAATACTTGGTATTCTTGTATTAGGCAAGAAAGGAGCCAAGAAGACAAGAGACACAATAATAGCTCCATGGACTAGAATACCTTAATGCAAAAAACACTTGGCACCCCATTAAGAAGTAGTTAGATGTGTCAGAACTAGAAAGTGAAAACCACCTCCAAGAAGCATAATTGAGGATCCTATGATCATAACCATATTGATTCTAATAGGTATATTCCAAGTGGTGCTAGCTCAATCCAAGATCATGCTTAATAATTTTAGCCAATGGTTGTATGTAGTAGTTAATTTTATTATAGCTTAGCAAAAGATATAAAATAGGTAATGCTCTTCATTATAAAGCATCAATTATTTCAATGTTTTCCTACCATAGGCTATATGTTTAGGCTACTCTAATAAAATCAAGAGTTGTTTGGTTTCTCTCTGTTAAGGTGTATGAGATATTTGTTATGGATATTGCACTTTTAATATTTTTTCTTATGTTTCACTTGGAGTAAATTTTGTTAGGTTTAAATTTGTTTGGTATTCCTTAGTAACTAAGGTTCTATCTATTAGAATTTAAATTGTCTAGCTTATTTTAGTTGGAAAGCTTGAAGTATTGAATGCCATGATTCTTATGCTTGTTGTGTTTCTTGTATAATTTTTAATTGAGAGAAAAATTGGTAGGATTTGCTTGTAGAAGATGAACTCTACTTGTGCAACTAAGAGCAATGTTGTTAGCTGAGTTTCAACTACATTCAAATCAATCTCTCTAAAATATTCTCTCTCTCAACCCTATCCCATTATTATTTTTTTAAGGAGTTGGCCTTCTCAAGAGGTTGGTCTATAAGTATTTCTAGAATATACAATCTTGAATTTGATCTAGGGCACATATTTCATACCTAGGTAGATTGAAGCATCAATAAGACCTACTTAAGAAAAGAGTTATTACAAAAGTCTAAGATTACTTGGACAAATAATAGAAGAAGGAAGAGATCATGAAATATTAGATCTCTTTGATTAAGTTGAATAAATAGACTAAAGCAGATAGATGGTTTGACTAGAGCATGTTCTAAATCATTTTTTGTATGCATTCAAAAATCCTAAAACCTACTACAACTATTACAAATCCAACTACATCATCCAAATAAATAGACCAAATATTGTAATTGCATAAATGGTAATTTTTCCATTTCAAATAGGATGATAGGGCTTGAGGTCTATTCTATATAATACAACCCGTAACACTAGAATATATCCATAAATTAATATCACTAATATGTAGAGCTCAAAAAATCATGTGATTTGATAGAAAAATTGCTCAAAATATTTATGTATGCAAAATTTATGGCCTTTGAAATATTTTCCCAAGTAGCCCCCAAAAATGCAAAAATTAAATCCTAAAACCTCGGGAAAACAACATCTAATTATAGGTCACTATGTGTTACCCACTCAATTAGTGGTGTATACCATATAGTTTATACCACCTATATGCCATTGACTTGTTACACTTAATGAAATTTGGCCTCTCCTAATTGGTTTTATGTAGCATACAAGTATGGCATATTGGCTACCACATTAGCTAAGAAAAACTTTATTTATGAATGTGCCAAAAGTAGAAATTGAATATGGATCTTCTATGGTTGAGGTGTCTTGCATTATCCAAGGTATCAATGTTACCTTTGTGAAAAAAAATTCTACTCAAAATCTTAGCATCCTTCCATGCCATGACTGTAATATAAATGCTCAAACATGCCAAAACATCAAAAATGCTTGTAACTCAGGGGGAATCAAACCTAGGTCAATACATTTACCAAATCCTTTATAATTTTTGCATAGTCAATTGGTTAGTGAGCATTATGATGGACATAGTGATGATGCCTCCATAGATAATACTATTGAGGTTGTCCAAAGTGTATGTCAATAAACAAAAATTAGGTTCACATGATTCAAACTTGAGACCACCTGATGAGCCATTAAAATTTCTTATCATATAGATCATGTTAATTGCAATCATTGTTATTTTGTGTACCTTGGTTATCCCTAAGCCCATGGTTATGAATAAAATAGTAAAATCATGTAGCTATTAAAAGTATAAGCATAATATAATGCTCTATGGTTGTTTATACATCTTTACTTGGTTTTAATTTATAGAATAATGACAATGGTTGCCAACTTCTTTTTGTAATTGAGGAAGCATATATTTTTTAAGCTACATGATAAGTTTAGGTATAACATTAGAGTGTGTGGCTACAACAATATTATAACCAATGAAAGTTGTTGATTTGGCTACATATGGATGAAATAATGAGCTATGGATATCCAACTGGCTCATCCATGGCATTAATCATAGTATAAATATATCCCACTATGAAAGATGACACTTTGCATTATAGTTAAGCTTTTGATGATGAATTGCACATTAAGAGAATCACAACTATATGTTTTATCCAAATGCCTACAAATAAAACAATTGTGTGAAATTGAGAGAAATATCCAAACCCAAAATTCCATTACTATGAAAGATTCTAATCATATGTAGGGGACCAGATTTTTTTTTATTCTTGAAGGATCAAAATTAATACCTTATAATAGTAGAAATATTGGTTTTTGCAGCTCAATATCATCTATTTGATTTAGTTTGCAGTTATATTTAAGCCAACCTTGAGAACTGTTAGATAGTTTAAATGTTGTTATATTCCTACTTTAAATTTCTATAGATGTCCCTAGAAAATTGTTTAGAAGGGATTTATAATTCTAATATTGAATTATAGAGGGAAAAATAACTGCATTTATAGGAACACAAGTAGTCATTTATATATTTTATTTTAGTAATTAATTGAACACAAGTATATCATTCATCCAATTTTTTATCATTAAATTTGTCTCTTACAGCTATGAGAGAACCACACTCACTCCTTGGAGAAAGGACCCCCTACAAGGATGAGGTTAGATGGAGATCACATAGGATTTTTTTTTTAATTAGTTTGTCTATCTACAACACGTAGACTAAGCTTTCTTTTATAACTATTCTATTTTGTATTTATAGTTTTTTGCTTTCTATAGTTGATTTTTGTTTGTAAGCGTTTATATATACTTTTATAGTTTTAAAAAATGAATAGGATTTTTCAATAAATTCTTTTTATACATACATTATTTTTTAAAGGATTGAGTACACTAATAGGTCATACAAAGTAGGTGCTTAAATAGCTTGTGTTGCATAGATAATGCTTAGCATCTCACAAGTCTATGTACGCCAAATTGACATTAATTAATAATCACGTATACCATAGTCAAAGTGTTTGTAGTTCTTAATTTTAAATTAATTATTGGAGCATTATATGAATAGGTTATTTTGGTGTCATTACCAAGGAGGTGCTAAACCAGAATAGTCTAAAGCTTGTGCACTACAAGGGTAATTTATAGTGAATTTATGTATTCAACTAGATCATCCCTCTAGGAGGTGGTTTTCTACTTTCTATATCTATGTTTTAGATCTTTTAGCCATGCATGACTTAACCTAGGGATAAGAGAGACATGTTCTTATCAAATAATCCATGTGGATATTCCATAAAAGAAGTAAGAGGGCTAGATAATAGTAGAAAGAACAAAAAAAATTACAAGAAAATCTACCCTAGTCAAACAAACACTAAGGAAAAATAGCTAAGTCTATCAATCTAATAGGGTTGATTGGAGATTCATCAGAAGGTCCTGGAAAATGATCGCTTTTTCTTGTCTACTATGAAGATCCTTTTAATTGGAGAATAGGATATATTAAAATATTCAACAATAGAAGACATACAATATTCATTAATTCTAGTTGTTCAATTCTTTATTTATTGGATACCTTAGGAAGAACAAATTCTTACAAAGATAACAAAACAAACTCAAAGCACAACCTTTAAGTTTCCTATAAGAGAATCATAGTAAGATATTTAGATGAAGAACATCTCTCCATATATTCTTCCTATACATCATAGATTAATCTTAAAGGAATATGATGTCCTCTTCTTTGAATTTGATGTGCTCTGTAGAAGTTATAACTGTAAAACTAATGCACAAAAATTAAAGCTCTTTCTAGCCACCTTGAAGGATGCAACTCTATTCTAGTTCATGGGGCTAGGTAATATAAACATCAATACATAGGATTAAACTAACATTGAGTTTATAAAAAATATCAAGACTACTACAAGGTGATGGAGGTAAGAGATGAGGTCCTATGGATGACACAAAGAGAGGAAGAAATGTTAGAATAGTAAGCTAAACTATTCCAATTCAATATCCAACTATCTAAACATTCAAACTTAGATTCAAAAACACTGAAGTTCATTTTATTATGGGGGTAGCAATAAATGTAATGATAAAGGAAATAGTGGACAATATACAACTTTTAGATCTTAGGCCTACACCTATGGTGTTATAGATGGTTGATTGGTCTACTATAAATCTAAAAGGAATCATATACGATATAGTAATTTGTGTAGATTAATCAGAATATATGGCTAAACTAGCCTTGGAGGATATCCCTTAGCCCTTGGAAAACTCTGGCTAGCCATAAATGATGCTTGTATTAGTTGTTGATTAGGGGACATGACTATGTCAAACGGATACAAGATATAAAAGAAACTAGATGCTTTATCCACTTGCTACACCCCACTTTGAAACTAAGGATCCTATGTGGATGGATCAATATGAACGTAATAAGGCAATTGTACACCCGTCTTGGTAGGACTCTTTTATGAGATGGATTATGAAAATGTGTGATGATTCACTTCTTAGTTTTAATTTCATTATGGATGTTTAATTGCAATTTTTGCTTTGTTTTTATTATATAAGAATATGGTACTATTGATGTTATGTTTAACTGTAGGAGCAGGTACTCTCGTGGGTGGACGAGGAAGTTGATCACCGAGAACAAGATACCAAAAAATGGAAATGATGGTCAGATATATTGACAACTCCTGGGTAAAATGCTACCCACATATAGTTGCATTTATAAATATGTGTGTTTGGAGGTAATTGCTATCAATTGAAGCCTTCCATAGCAAGAAGTTGATAATCCTGGAAGTTATGAGAAAATTGAATGGTGGTGTATTACTTCTTTTTGTTTGTTTCAAGTTTGAGTAATATTTTATCTTATTTGAATGATGTTTCAATAGGGTAGGATAAATATTTATTTTGATATAAATATAAAAATTGTTAGTCTTACAATGACACTGAGAGGGGGGTGAATCAGTGTAGCTCTTTAATCTTGAATTTACAGCTCTTAAAACTAAAATAATGAAACCTTAAAATAGATATAGCA
Organism: Wollemia nobilis; assembly: GCA_028583015.1. Classification (NCBI taxonomy): domain Eukaryota; kingdom Viridiplantae; phylum Streptophyta; class Pinopsida; order Araucariales; family Araucariaceae; genus Wollemia; species Wollemia nobilis. The sequence continues at coordinate 5,277,040 of JAQPPZ010016361.1, forward strand.
AGTATAACAATAGAGCATCACACAACACAAGATTTAACGAGGTTCACCAATGTGGCTACTCCTCAAAAATGACTGCTTGGACTACCATCCAAATCTAGCCTTTATAAAGCACCAACTTTACAATCAATTTACCAAGCACCCACTGGAAGGAGCACCAACCCATGATTTATCTGCACCAACAGAAAGGAGCACCAACCCCTGATTTACCAGCACCTACTGGAAGGAGCACCAACCCCCGATGCCAAGCTGCAACCTGGACTTCAATTTTGAATCTAGAAGTTTAACAAAAAATACCTTCGCTTTTACAAGACCCTGACTGGTCTACTTCACCTTTGCATTCTCTGTGCACTCTGCTCTCTCTGCGCAATCACTTCGCACACTCTGCTTCATCATAGTCGAACTTCACGATCGTCTTCTCCCTTTTGTGCACTCTGCTTTCTTTGCAAGTTTCACACTTAGCACGATTCGACACGACTTGCTCTCTGCGCACTACGACCGAACTTCACACATATCAACACACATTCGATGATATATTCAACACACTTCAATTCTCCAAACAGCCCTCCTTTTATAACAATATTTTCATGAAGAAAAACCCTAATCTCAGTCGGTGTAAACCCTAATATTAGTCGGTTGTAAACCCTAATATTAGTCGATTGCAAACCCTAATCTTTGTCGGCTTACATCGGTCTTCGTCGGCTTCAACTGCCCCTGTAACTCTTCTATTGTTGTTGCCATGAAAACACAACATGTCGCGATATCGTGACACTTTCGCCTTCGTACGCTTTCTCTTAGCTTTGGCCCGTGAGAATACATGTAGCGATATCGCGACACTTTTTCCTCCGTACGCTTTCTCTTAGCTTTGGCCTACGAGAATACAACATGTAGCGATATCGTGACACTTTTTCTTTCGTACACTTTCTCTTAGCTTTGGCCCGCAAAAATACATGTCGTGATATCGCGACACTTTTTCCTCCGTACGCTTTCTCTTAGCTTTGGCCCGCGAGAATACAACATGTCGCGATATCGTGACACTTCTGCCTTCTTACTTTCTCTCTCCTCCTTTAGTCGCAAAAATGTGACATGTCGTGATATCATGACACTTTTTCTCCTTAGCGCTTTATCTTGCCTTTGGGTCGTGAAAACGTGACATGTCGCGATATCGTGACACTTTTTCTCCTTAGTGCTTTTTCTTGCCTTCGGGTCATGAAAACGTGACATGTCACGATATCGCGACACTTTTTCTCCTTAGCGCTTTTTCTTGCCTTCGGGTCGCAAAAACGTGACATGTCGCGATATCGCGACACTTTTTCTCCTTAGCGCTTTCTCTTGCCTTCGTGTCACGAAAACGTGACATGTCGCGATATCGCGACACTTTTTCTCCTTAGCGCTTTCTCTTGCCTTCGGGTCGTGAAAATGCGACATGTCGCGATATCGCGACACTTTTTCTCTCGGACTCTCTTTCTTGCAATATGTCGCGAAATCGTGACACTTTTTCTACTTGCCTCTTTCTCTTCCAACATGTCACGAAATCACGACAGTTTTTCCTGCTTGCACTTTCTTTTCGAACATGTCGCGAAATCGCGACAATTTTTCTTTCTTCTCAACATGTCGCGATATCGCGACACTTTTTCCACTTGCCTTTTTTTCTTCCAACATGTCGCGAAATCGTGACAGTTTTTCTTTCTTCTTCTCTCTTCCAACATGTCACGAAATCGCGACAATTTTTCTTTCTTCTTCTCTCTCTTCCAACATGTCACGAAATCACGACAGTTTTTCTTGCCTGCTGAATATGTCGCGATATCGTGACACTTTTCTTACTTGTCTTTTTCTTTGATCTTTTGCAAGTGGTCCACTTCGGTCTTCTTGGAAAATCACTGTACATACTCTAAGTAACCTTTGAACTCCTGTCTTCTGCATCTGACTAGCTTTTGAACTTCCTATCCACTGCATCAATAGATCTATCTGACTGTGTTGACAACAATGACAATACTGTTGCTGTACCTTGCTCAACAATCTCCCCCTTTGGAATTGTTGGCAACACATGTGCAATTTTCTGTAACTCTTCTCCCCCTTTGACAATAATACCAAAGGGCTACTGCAGACTCCCCCTGAGTCCATGCACAACATTCTCGGGCACAATTTATTACACTTAGCAAAAATCATGAACATGAGCAAAAAGATAATCAAATACTTAAATGCTCCCCCTGAGAATGTGATCTCTGTAGCTAGTCAATTCTTGGGAAGTGTGACCACTCCCAATTTATTGCGAAGGTACTCAAAAACTTCCTTGGGCAATGGTTTTGTGAAGATATCTACTACTTGCTCTGTGGTTGGAACAAAATCCAACTTAACCTCACCTTTCGCAACTTTGTCCTTCAAAAAATGATACCTGATAGCAATGTGTTTTGTGCGTGAATGCATCACCGGATTCTTGGAGATGTTAATGGCACTGGTGTTATCACACTTAACTGATATTGGCTCACTGAAGCTAATACCAAGATCTTTCAGGGTTTGTTTCATCCACAATACCTATGTACAACATGTTGTTGCTGCAATATATTTTGCCTCTCGTTGTCGATAGAGAAACTGACTCTTGTTTCTTACTCGTGCCATGCGACCAATCTGTCTCCAAGATAGAATGCACCTCCACTGGTACTATTTCGTCATCTACACATCCTGCCCAATCTGCATCTGAATACGAAATAAGGGTGAAGTCTTTACCTTTTGGATACCATAACCCATACTCCATAGTGCCTTTGAGGTACCGAAGAATCCTCTTCACTGCTGTCACATGAGTCTCCTTGGGATTAGCCTGAAATCGTGCTACCATGCATACTGCCTGCAAAATATCTGGTCTGGTGGCTGTCAGATACAATAAGCTTCCAATCATAGATCCGTACATGGTTTGATCAACAGTTGGAGATTTGTCATCCTTGCTCAACTTGCAACTTGTTGTCATGGGAGTGCTAACTGGCTTACAATCCTCCATTGTGAACTTTTTTAACATCTCTTTCACATATTTAACTTGAGAAATAAATATGCCCTTCTTATTTTGATTAACTTGCAACCCGAGGAAATACGAAAGTTCACCAATCATTGACATTTCAAATTCTTTCTGCATCTTATTTGCCAAATATTTACACGACTCATCTTTGCTGTTGCCAAATATGATATCATCTACGTATACAACAAGAACAATAAGATGCCCATTTTCTATTTTGACATACAAATTACTATCCACCATACCTTTCTTAAACCTTTGTTGAGTGAGATAGTTGTCTAGCCTTGCATACCATGCTCGGGGTGCCTGTTTTAAGCCATATAGTGCTTTCTTCAACTTGCAAACCAAGTTGGGATCATCACCAAGTTGGAAACCATCAGGTTGCTCAATATAAACCTCTTCTTCAAGTTTCCCATTCAAAAACGCTGATTTCACATCCATTTGATAAACTTTGAAATTCTTGTAGACTGCTAAAGCCAAAAACATTCTAATTGCCTCTAGTCTAGCTACTGGTGCAAAAGTTTCCTCAAAGTCAATGCCTTCAACTTGTGCATAGCCCTTGCAAACCAATCTTGCTTTATTTCTTATTACTTGTCCGTCTTCATTCAATTTGTTTCGAAAAATCCATTTAGTCCCGATTATATTTTTATTTGCAGGTCTAGGTACTAACTCCCAAGTTTTGTTTTTCTTGATCTGATCTAACTCTTCATTTATTGCCTTCATCCAGCTTTCATCTTTGCTTGCATCAGCAACATTTTTGGGCTCAATGTTGGATAGTAGAGAGTAGTTACTTACTACTCTTCTTCTTGTTTGAACACCAACTTTGGGGTCTCCAATTATTTGCTCTCTAGGATGATTTTTCTCGCCAACTGCCTGTTTTGAATTTCTTATTTTCTTCCATTTCTGAATCGCAACTTAAATCATCTGAGTCAATTTTTTGTATCTTTTCAATTTCTTTTTCCTCATCTCCTTCAATAGCTTCTTCATAGATTGGGTAGTTCGTTTCATAGCTAATTACTCGTTCTCTGCCTTCATCAAATTTAACATCGGCACTTGTCCACAATTTTCTTTAGCCTTTTGTTGTAGCATTTGTAAGCTTTGCTTTTTGATGAATAACCGACAAAAATACCTTCATCCGCTCTATCTTCAAACTTACCAAGATTATCTTCAATTCTTTTGATGTAGCACTTGCTGCCAAAAACTTTGAGGTATTTTGTTGTTGCCCTTTTACCGAACCACAACTCATAAGGAGTTTTGCTTTCATGTGTTCTCAGCATGTACCTATTTTGGATATACACCGTAGTATGGACTGCTTCTTTCCAAAATCATTCTGCTACTCTACTTTCAACCATCATAGTCCGTGCCATTTCCTGCACTATCCTGTTCTTTCTTTCTACCACTCCATTCTGCTGAGGTGTCCTAGCTGCTGAAAACTGTCTCTTAATACCGTATTTTTCACAGTACTCTATAAACTCCTCTGAAATGAATTCTCCTCCTCTATCTGATCTTAGACATTTGATCCTCTTTCTTGTTTCATTCTCAACTTGGTTTTTGAAAATTTTGAACATATCAAAAGCTTTTGATTTATGCTTTAAGAAAAATATCCAAGTCATTCTGGAATAGTCATCAATGCACAACATAAAATATTTGTCACCATTTATGCTTTGTGTTCTCATGGGTCCACATAAGTCAGTGTGTATTAGTTCCAAAGGTTTGCTTGTGTAGTACTCTTTTGTTTTGAATGTGACTCTAGTTTGCTTCCCCTTTTGGCATGAAGCACAAATGTTTTTTGCAGGTTTGTTGATGGTGGGAATATCTCTTACAGCCCTTTTTGAGGTGATTTTTACTAGATTATCAAAACTGATATGACCGAGTCTCTTGTGCCACAACCAATTTTCTTCTTCCTGTCCAATAAAACAAGCTCCTTTTGAAGTCTCTGAGAGCGTGTACGAGGTTGCCGGATGTCCTTGATCCAGTTGCTATCAATTTTCCACCTGTTTGTTTTTTTGACTTCACAACCCCGCTTCATAAAGACTACTTCATGACCTTTATCACAAATCGACTTACACTCAACAAGTTATGTTTCAACCCATCTACAAACAAAACTTCTTCTGACTTAATTTTTCCATCACTAATTTTAACCGAGCCTTTGCCAACTATCTTAGCTCCATCATTATTACCAAACTTTATTGATCCACCTTCATATTTCTGTAACTTCTCAAATTTCTGTTTGTCACCTGTCATATGATCGGAGCATCCACTATCGAGTATCCATGGTACATATTTATTCTGTGCTTTAAATGTTGTTTGTACTATTAAGGATTCCTTTTCTTCCTTAAGTCGCTCCTTTTCTTTCCACTCCATTTTGATAGTAGATTTGAGCTCTTGTTTTGCCTTTCCCTTATCAATAGCTTGTGTTTGTTTTTTGGGAAGTTTTCTATTTTGACTCATCCTGTTTGATTGAAATTTTCTTCCCTGAAACTGATTTGATGCAAATGTACTTCTACAGTTTCTTGCAATGTGCCCAAAATTATGACATTTATAACATTCTACTGTATAATTCATCAAAGGAGAGAAAGCATTTCTACTGGTGAAATTCCTTGGTCTTACATTATATTTGCAGTCTGAGATTTTATGTCCATAGCCATTGCATTTAAAATAGAAACCAGAAAAGGGATAATTGAACCTGGGTGATGGTCTTTGCCATGGTGCCGTAGGAGCCATAGGTCTTCTTCTTCTTTGATGTGTGACATTGGTGAATCCATCATTGTCAATTCTCCTTTCGTGCCTGGCATTATTGCTTTCTTTTGCATGAGATGTTTTTTCTTGATCAACCTGTTTCTTATCTTCATTCTTTATGGATTCTACATTTCTGGTCTTTGATCCATTTGATGATTCTCCTTCGACGAAGCCCAGACCAAATTTGATGCCTGTAGGCCTTTGGTCATTTATAATCTTATCCAGCTTCATAGAACTTTCTTCGCGTTTGTGATAGCAACTAATTTTGTGATTCATCTCTTCTATCTGCATCCGTAAACCAACATTCTCTTCTTCTAGTTTGCAGCAATAATCTATTTTCATGGTAATTTGAACTTCAAGATCTTTAGATATTTTCTTGTATTCTTCTATCTATACTTTCAGACTGGTTATGATTTCATTTGCATCCTCAAGCCTTTTTGAAATTTTCTTATTCTTTTTCTTCTCTATTTTCCACTCTTCAAGTGCAGAGATCAACTCACCTACTAGATCTACTTCAGCCTCAGGGTTTTCACCACATACTTCAGAGTTCACTCCTTCTTCCTTTTCTTCTTCAAATGCCATGAAAAGAGCTTCACCTGTTTCCTCTTCAGAATCCTCACCTGAGCTATCTTTTGATGAACTGGCATTCCTGGAGATGAAACTTTTCTTCTTGAAGTTGCCTTTTCTGAAATTCATTTTTTTCTTCCAGTCACTTCGTTCTTGGTGCGATCCTTCATCATTTTTGTTCTTCTCATTAAGTGGACATTTAGTCGCAAAATGCCCAATGCCTCCACAATTGAAACATTTAAGCGGTAGCTTTCCTCTATATTTTCCTTTTCCCCTTTTTAGTTTTTTGACAAAGTTTGCTTCCATTTCATCTGATGTCTCTTCTTCCTCGGACTCTTGTTTCGCGTTTTTATTTTTGAGGGCTTTAAAAGCCGCTTCTCTATCTGTGGGTTTAGATCTTCCTATCCTCATCTCATATGCAATCAAGGAACCATACATCTCATCTATACTAAAATAATTTAGATTTTTAGCTTCTTCTATCGTTGAGACTTTAGAATCAAACCTTTGAGGAAGAGATCTTAATACCTTTTTCACGACGGCAGAGTCATCGATATCCTCATCGAGTCCTCTGATCGCATTAATGATTCCATTAACTCTCAGCATATATCCCTCAATGTTTTCATCATCATTCATTTTTAATGCTTCGAACTGAGCTCGATGTGTCTGTAACTTGGCCTCCTTGATCTTATCATTTCCTTCATGAATACTCCTCAGTTTGTCCCATATCTCTTTTGCCGTTTTACAGCTCATGATCTTTACTAGTTCACTATTTGTTATTCCACTCATGAGAGCATTCATTGCTCTTGAGTTATTGTCAAACAGTTTCTTTTCATCATCCTTCTCTAGAGGAGTGATGGGTATTGTATATCCACTAACTACTGAATCCCAGATGTCGTATCCCAAAGCACAGAGATATGTCTGCATCCTGATTCTCTAGAACGCGTAATTAGATCCGTCAAACAATGGTGCTTTGTTTGATGAGAAGCCTTCACCACCTGCCATTGTATTACTTCCAAGATCTCCCTAGCCGGTTAAGCTTGTATAGGAACTTAGCTCTGATACCAATTGTTAGTCTTACAATGACACTGAGAGGGGGGTGAATCAGTGTAGCTCTTTAATCTTGAATTTACAGCTCTTAAAATTGAAATAATGAAACCTTAAAACAGATATAGCAAGTATAACAATAGAGCATCACACAACACAAGATTTAACGAGGTTCACCAATGTGGCTACTCCTCAAAAATGACTGCTTGGACTACCATCCAAATCTAGCCTTTATAAAGCACCAACTTTACAATCAATTTACCAGCACCCACTGGAAGGAGCACCAACCCCTGATTTATCTGCACCAACAGAAAGGAGCACCAACCCCTGATTTACCAGCACCTACTGGAAGGAGCACCAACCCCTGATGCCAAGCTGCAACCTGGACTTCAATTTTGAATCTAGAAGTTTAACAAAAAATACCTTCACTTTTACAAGACCCTGACTGGTCTACTTCACCTTTGCGTTCTCTGCGCACTCTGCTCTCTCTATGCAATCACTTTGCACACTCTACTTCATCATAGTCGAACTTCATGATCGTCTTCTCCCTTTTGTGCACTCTGCTTTCTTTGCAAGTTTCACACTTAGCATGATTTGACACGACTTGCTCTCTGCGCACTACGACCGAACTTCGCACATATCAACATGCATTCGACGATCTATTCAACGCACTTCAATTCTCCAAACAACCCTCCTTTTATAACAATATTTTCATGAAGAAAAACCCTAATCTCAGTCAACTGTAAACCCTAATCTTAGTCGATTGTAAACCCTAATCTTAGTCGGTTGCAAACCCTATATTTGTCGGCTTACATCGGTCTTCGTCAGCTTCAACTGCCCTGTAACTCTTTTGTTGTTGTTGTCACGAAAACACATGTCGCGATATCACGACACTTTCGCCTTCGTACACTTTCTCTTAGCTTTGGCCCACGAGAATACATGTAGCGATATCATGACACTTTTTCCTCCATACGCTTTCTCTTAGCTTTGGCCCGTGAGAATACAACATGTAGCGATATCGTGACACTTTTTCTTCCGTACGCTTTCTCTTAGCTTTGGCCCGCAAAAATACATGTCGTGATATCGTGACACTTTTTCCTCCGTACGCTTTCTCTTAGCTTTGGCCCGCGAGAATACAACATGTCATGATATCGCGACACTTCTGCCTTCTTACTTTCTCTCTCCTCCTTTAGTCGCGAAAATGTGACATGTCGCGATATCGCGACACTTTTTCTCCTTAGCGCTTTATCTTGCCTTTGGGTCGTGAAAATGCGACATGTCGTGATATCGTGACACTTTTTCTCCTTAGCGCTTTTTCTTGCCTTAGGGTCGCAAAAACACGATATGTTGCAATATCGTGACACTTTTTCTCCTTAGCGCTTTCTCTTGCCTTCGGGTCACGAAAACGCGACATGTCGCGATATCGCGACACTTTTTCTCCTTAGCGCTTTATCTTGCCTTTGGGTCGTGAAAACGCGACATGTCGCGATATCGCGACACTTTTTCTCCTTAGTGCTTTCTCTTGCCTTTGGGTCGCGAAAATGCGACATGTCGCGATATCGCGACACTTTTTCTCTTGGACTCTCTTTCTTGCAATATGTCACGAAATCATGACACTTTTTCTACTTGCCTCTTTCTCTTCCAACATGTCGCGAAATCGCGACAATTTTTCCTGCTTGCACTTTCTTTTCAAACATGTCGCGAAATCGTGACAGTTTTTCTTTCTTCTCAACATGTCGCGATATCGCGACACTTTTTCCACTTGCCTTTTTTCTTCCAACATGTCGTGAAATCGCGACAGTTTTTCTTTCTTCTTCTCTCTCTTCCAACATGTCGCAAAATCGTGATAGTTTTTCTTTCTTCTTCTCTCTCTTCCAACATGTCACGAAATCACGACAGTTTTTCTTGCCTGTTGAATATGTCGCGATATCGCGACACTTTTCTTACTTGTCTTTTTCTTTGATCTTTTGCAAGTGGTCCACTTCGGTCTTCTTGGAAAATCACTCGTACATACTCTGAGTAACCTTTGAACTCCTGTCTTATGCATCTGACTAGTTTTTGAAATTCCTGTCCACTGCATCAACAGATCTATCTGACTGTGTTGACAACAATGACAATACTGTTGATGTACCTTGCTCAACAAAAATATTATACCATATTTAAATATTAATGTTTGATAATAATATAGATCTTTGATTAAATTTTTGGAAAGGTAATTTAATCTAATAAGAAATTTAAAGAACAAATGAAGAGATGGGTTTGTTTTATTTCTAATATTATATTAGGTGAATATTAGAAAAGATATTATTATAAAATTAATAATGTTCACATAGATGAAGTGTTTTCTTCAAATATAAAATGGGGGAGAGGTACTTTTACTTGACCCCATGATCTCCAAAAGAAAATAAAGGGTTTTTTTTTTTTAGTCAATGAGAAAATAATGTGGGCAGTTACAAAAAGTTAGTTTCGGGAAAGTCTTCTTCTTGTTCTTGACAAGGCAAGAAAGGGATCAGGGGAAAACAAAAAGAAAATAGAGGAGTTGGGAGTTGTTTTTAGAAGCGACATGTTGTAAGAAGAGAACATAGGTGAGTTTTTCGTCTATACGTTGGATAACGCAGGAGGACGACCACTATGTTCTTTCCACAATAGAATAAAAGAGGTATTTACCTTGTTCTAATAGATTTTTAAATATAGTTTATATTCTAAAAAATCGTTTGCTGGTTTGGTTGTATCTTGTTTTTAATCTAGGCACTGCAAAGGTAGCTGGCTCTTCCTCTTTGTTCCTATTGGAAGTAAAAACTTACTATTTTTTTTTAAATTAAATTGAAACCAGAGCTTAAAACCCTTTATCTTCTTTGGGTTTCATGTTTTGATTTATATGATGTTTCTGGAGGTTTAAGCTTTTGTGATAGACTTTCCTATTGTTTAAACCTCAGGCAACTCGAGCTAGAGTGTAACTAGTTTTTAGAGCATTCATGTGATCACTTCTTTTATTTGAATAACTATTTTGAATTTTTTGAATGTGATTGGAATAGGTGACCATGCTAAGTCGACGTAGTGTGTAACTTGGCAGCCGGTTTACGTTTTCCTCTAATGTTGTTTAGTTTGAGATAGGTCCACCTCCAGACCCTAAAACATGGAGTCTTAGCAAATAAGTTTAGCAAATAAACCTTAAATTCTAGCAAGAAAAAAATTAGGCGAAAAACAGACAGGGAATGCACGTGGAAAGGGGAAAATGCATGCGGAAAATTTTTCGCATGTGTTTTCAACCCTAAATTCATCAAAAACAATTAGGCAACACATGCTATGGAAGGAGAAAATGCATGCAAGAATGCATGTGTTTTCCCCTTTATATTTGATTTTTTTCTTTTTATATTAGATTTTTCTCTATACTATAATTAAGTAGTAAATTTGCTATGATTTATTGTAATAGATTTATTATTTTTATATGAATTTTCTCATACTTTTGCTTTATATATTTTTTAAATAAAAAATAAAATTAAATAAGATATTTTTAATATATATATATATATATATATATATATATATATATATATATATTGAAAGTTTTATATTAAAATGTAGAAAATAGGTTTACATTATTTTAATATATTTAAATAAAATTTTATATTTAAATGTTGAAAGTAAAATTAAATACTTTTTTTTAGAAAAATTATTTAAAATGGTACTATTAAAATCTATTGTAGAAGCTTCCAAATATATGACAAAAGAATTAGTGTTGAACTCAAACACAAACTCTAACTTGATAACTAAACTTGGAGTTAAACTATCTTCTTTATTATTGTATTGATTCTTTACGTTCTTTTAGATAACCTAAAACCTTTATTTTGGTTAAGGTTCTTTTAATCATAAAAGCTCTATATTTCTTGGTTGTGTGTGTTGAACTAGAAACCCAAATGCTTTTGTGTGTTAAGGCTTTGAAATAATAATCCATTGGAGTTTTTTCATTTGTTGGAGTAAAAGAATAAAGATATTTCGAACTTCAACCTTATTGTTTCATGCTTGAATTTGTGAATCATTTTTTTCTATTCCTCCTATTGCAGAGATAGACGATGCAATGCGTGCTCTATCCAACAACATAATACGTTCCTAAGAGGAACTCCCTTGCTACAAATATCTTAAGGTTGTTTTTAAATAACATGGCTCCTTGTTAAATAGTAAATAGTGTCTTTTGCTATCTACCATCTGGTTGAATTTTTTTTTTAATGTTAGTTTACCTTTCGGTTGAAAATTGATCTTCATTGTAGTATTCATATGGTTTGATTGATTAGTGGCTTTTACTTTATGAAATTTATGATATATGTTTTTCTTTAAATATTAAGAAAAGGAAAATCATTGATTTTTAAATACAATAGAACCCAATGAAGGATTGGTTCTTTTTTTATTTGAAAGTGAAGTTAACTTTGTAGTTTATTAGTGGCTACAGAGAATCCCTAAACTATCGAACTATCATGATCAACCCTCTCTTTGCAAAGTTGTTTGGGAGTATGATAGAGCGTAGGATCAGCATATGGGCGGAAGAAAAGGGAAATAGAGCAAAGGGGCAAGCGGGTTTTAGGCCCAAGCACTCAACTATTGATCATTGTATCACGCTCAGATACATAGTGGAAAAAATATGGGACAAAAAAGAGGAGGCTTTTTGTTGTTTTGTAGACTTCAAAAAGGCATTTGACACGGTGCCAAGAAAAAAATTATGGAGCAAAATGGAAGAGCTAGAGGTTCCAATTCACTACAGGGCAGCGATTCACAGACTATATGAGCATGTAAAGGCTAGAATCAGAACACAGGAAGGGTTATCTGAATGTTTTGGTAGTGAAATAGGTGTCAAACAAGGTTGCCCTCTATCTCCGATCTTATTTGGGCTGTACATTGACAAGTTAGAAGAATGGATAAACAAATTTGGGGGAGAGGGTGTGCATTTAGCCAAATATGTGGTAAAACTCCTCATGTATGCAGATGATGTAATTCTTGTGGCTAAAACAACCAAATATCTAGAAGATCACCTTCAAGCTCTAGAACTCTTTTGTAAATAAGTTGGGATGCAGGTGAACACGAGCAAAACAAAAATTATGATTTTTCAGAAAAAAAGAAGAAGCAACAACTCAAATTTCAGTTTGCAGGAGAACCGCTTGATGTAGTAGTAGAATACAAATACCTGGGCATAGACTTTCATGACAAACTTAATTGGAATACATGTAGGATGAAAAGAACTCAAAGTGGCTGGAGAGCACTATATGCACTTCAAAACAGGTGTAGGAATGCCGAGTTGTTGGACTGGAAGACCACCAAGGTCTTATTTGGCCTACTTGTTACACCGGTTCTGTTGGTTGCGAGGTGTGGGCTAGTGGCACAACAAATGCAAAATGGAGGCAAATAGAAAGGATTCAAAAATATCTAATCACAAACTTTCTCAAATTAAGGCCACAACCCCTTATGAAATTATTCTGGCTGAAACTGGAATGTTCCCTTTAGAAGCAATTGTTATGACCAAGCTGTCATGTTACTTGAAAAAAACAGAAAACATGACAAATGATAGATGGCCTAAAGCAGCTAGGGACGAAGAGTTGTATAGGCGAAAGAATATGTGGATGAAACAAAATCAGAAATGGATGAAACGTTGGGAAATCAACATAAATGAATGCCCAAATGTCAACAAAGACATAAAAAATTATGTGAATGAAAAGTTCGGAAGTGGAATGTGGAAAAATGCAAGCAGGAAAAGACAATATTATATTGCAAATTTTAACCCAACGTATGACCACAAGGAAAAAGCATATATAGGCGTTGAAATCAAGTGGAAGGAAAAAATACTCATTGCTCAGATAAGGACTAGCTCTCATAGGATTAGATGTGAAACAGGGAGATGGACAACGCCCAAAGAACAATGGGAAGAAAGGATATGTACTCTATGCAGCATAGTGGCAATAGAGACAGAGGAACACTTCATCTATAAATGCCCGAGTTTTTCGGATATCCGTGACAAATACAAAGAAACACTTGGGAACAAGTTTATTACAGATTTATTTGAAGACAGTAAAATAAAAAAAGTTGGAGAATTGCTAACACAAATCAGCAGGAGAAGGAACAACCTTCTCAGAGATATTAAAGATCATATGATATGATTTGAGTAATTGTACTTCCATATTTGAGGTCCCATAGACCATATTTGGGTCTCGCGGACGTAATTAAAATATTTCATTTCATTTCTTTCATAATTTAATATTATTTTATTTTTTTGTTTTATATAAATAACAATATTTAAATTTCGTACGTTCTTACTGAAGAGAAGTCCTGTGAAAGATATTTTTATATTATTTTTTATAATGAAAGGGGCATTGGGTTATTATGTTAAGAATGGTAATCTAATTTTTATTTAAGTTAAATATTAAGACTTGGACGTGGAGTCCATTATAGTAAAATTTTATGGGAAATTTTACACATACTATTAAATGGGTGTGGAGTCCATCTTTATGAAGGAAATTATGGGTTTTTTTCATGTATTGTGATGTTTTGCTTTGAGGAAAGGAATGGAGGGAATGATTATATATTACTTTTACTTGAGTAGAATAAGTAATGAAAAGTCATGTGGAGAAGTATGGATTTCTTTCAAGCATGGACTACTTGTTGTGAAATTGCATTATTGAAAAGAAATTATTTAGAAGTGCATACATTTATATGGACTTGGAGCTATCCTGGTCCCTTATACAAATCATTCGACCATGAAGATCAAGGAAGATACCAATGGATGACGAGGACAGACTATCCTTTATTAATTAAGTGTAAATAGATTCTTTTCCATAATGTAATATTTTGTGGAAGGATTATGATACGAACCTCTCTTTGAATAAGAGGATTAAAATGTAAGAAGTTGATTTGAATATTTTGAATTTGGTATTTAGTTTGAAATAGTCTTTCAAAAAAAGAAAAGAAAGTTTTGTTACTAAAATTATTCATTATGTGGAAAGAATATATATGGATGTTATTCATAGGCATTCTTCAATTAGGAAAACAAATACCACCATTTTTTATAATGGTAGATCTATGTGTATGTTCCAACTTTATCACTTTGGACATGATATTGATAATTGATATAGTGGTTACATATGTGATATTTTTCATGTTTTTAGATAAAGTGTATTTCTCTTGAAATATTTCATGCTTTTGTAGATAAATTAGAAAGGGTTTATTCGTATCTAAATTTCAAATAATCAAAGTTAAGCATGATTTATTTATGTAAGAGAGAGAGATAGAAAGTTAGTTAAGGTAGTTTGATATTATTTTCCTCTGGGTTTAAGGGTTTTGAAAAGGAAAACACTTTAAGTAATTGTGTTTAGAATCCCTATAATATGAAACCAAACCTGAGGGAGTTACGAGGAGGCAACACCCAGGACTAATTGCAGTGGGTATATTTAGAGTAGGGAACTCAAATGTGATCCAAATACCGGAGGTCTTTGGATAAGATTCTAAGTGGTGTAGCTTGAATCTTACTTCCTACCATGGAGGTTAGGAACCCATGTGCAATGGAGTTAAGTGATGGCACCTAGAGCGGGTAGGCTTAGGTGTCCATGCAAAATTATCACACAGAGTGATAATCGCCTTAACTAAACCCATCGCGGAGGTGGGGTAGTTAAGCATTGAATTTTTAGTAGCTCCATCGTAGAGGTGTAATTGTCTAAACCTAAAGGCTTTACGCCCAAAAATACCAACATAGATTAACTTATAATTGGTAAGGAAATTGGTGTTCCCCTTCTCTAAATATTGAGAAGGAATAATCTCAACACTATGGTCAAGATATCTTGCATTTTTAAAGAATGTAAGAAATGTGGGGTGACCAATTGGATCATTCTTTATGTCATGGAGGTATACAAGGTAAACCCCATAATCTACAGGAGATTGGCCTCTCTTTTTCACTCAAGAAACATCTGTAGTGTTATGATCTCGAAATGTGGTAATGTCTTATCAACTTTAATCCTTTTGGGAAACATCTTTAGAGAACCTTGACTGTGAACTTTACCTGAGGTAAAAAAAAATTACTCTCTCTTGGGTTAATTTGTATTTTGGGTTGTTATAGCTATCCTATATAAGATTCATGGAATTGAGAAAGAGTCTCTTATTAAGTTTATTTAAGTTACTTCAAGATGAAACCTAAACATCAATAGTCAATTAACTACAAAAGAAAAATAAAAATTGATTGAAATCCTTACTAAATACAAATCAACCTTTTCTTGGAATTATAAGAATATGAAAGAAATTCATCTTAGCATTTGCATTAATTGTATTTACATGGAGTATAATGCCAATACAATATGCCAACCACAAAGGATAATTAATCCCATAGTTAAAGATATTATCAAATGAGAATTACAATAACTTTTGAATGTTAGATTCATCTATCTTATATTGGGCAACCAATGGGTATCCCAATTATTAATAATGGTCAAGAAAGGTGGGATACGGTGGATATTTTTGGATTATAGGGATCTTAACAAAGCCACCCATAAAGACCACTTCCCCTTTTCTTTCATTGATCAAGTATTGTAGGAAGTATTTTTCCTTCATAGATGGATTTAACAGATATAATCAAATTCAAATACCACCAAAGGATTAAAATAAGACTACATTCCAATGCCCATAGAGTATAAATTTCTATCAAGTTTTACCATTTGGGCTATATAATTCTTTTAATATATTTTAGAGATCATTACTAAGTATTTTCTCTAATTTAAAAGGTGAATGAATCAAAATGTATACTTTACTATCTATGGAAATGTTGGTATTTTTTGCCACATTGTTTTTGTTGTTACTGTTAATGTAAAAGAATGCACAAATTGTAGAAATACTAATTCTTCTATTTGTCCTCCATGCACTTTGAAAGGGAAAATGTAAAAATATCTATAAGTTTTGTGTTAGAGAAAAGTAACTGAAAATGTCATGATATCGCGACCTGTCGCAGTTTCGCGGTGTCAAATGCAAAAATCAGCTAAGTATGAAAAACGTCGCGATATCGCGACATGTCGTATTTTCACGACCTGTCGCATTCTCACTGTCAAAACATTCAAAGTAAGCAGGGAAGCCAAACTATCACGATATCGCGACATGTTGGAGTTTCGTGACTTGTTGCGGTGAGGGAGCACTAAATGAAAAACTGTCGCGATATCGCGACATGTTGCGTTTTCGTGACTTGCGGTGGCCACAAAGCAGAGTGATAGAAAATGTCGCGATATCACGACATACAGCAGCCAAGGGCAATGACAAAGAAACTGGTCACGATATCGCGAAAGAAAAGCGAGAAAGGAGAAAATGGTACGAAACGTTGCAATATCGTGACATGTGTTATCGCTGGAAGGACTGAAAAAAAACACAAGGCAAGAAAGATGTCGGGATATCGCGACATTTTTGAAAACAAGGCCAAGAAAGATAAACTTGTCGCGATATCGCGACAAGAAGCCGCAAAGATAGAGAAGGCAAGAAATTATCGCGATTTCATGACATGTCAGGGCAAAAGGGCAAAGCGCAGATAAATGTCACGATTTCGTGACATGTCGTGTTTTCACGAGGAGGAAGTACGGAGGCAGCCAGATTGTACGAAATTTCACGATTTCGCTACATGTCAAAATTTTGCGGCCTAAAAGCATCAAAGTAGAAGAAGACAGAAAATGTCGCATTTTCGCGACATATTGTGGAGATAAAGCCAAATGGAGAAACATGTCACGATTTTGCAACATGTTTCGTTTTCGCGAGGCAAAGACGAAAATAAGAAGAATATAGAAACATGTCGTGATTTCGTGACTTGTAAAGACAGAAGAGCCAAATGAAAAAAAAGGTCGCGATATCGCGACATGTCGCATTTTTGCGACCTGTCGCATTTTCACGGGTTGAAGACTGAACCGTACAAGGCAAAGGAAATTGTCGCAATATCACGACATGTCGTGTTTTCGCAGTGATAAAGCAAACAAGACAGCGCTGAGTGGAAGATGTCACGATTTCGTGACATGTTTCATTTTCGCAATAAGGAGTAGCGAACAAAGCTAGAAAGAGGAGAATGTCACGATTTCGCAACATATCATGGAGACAAAGCTGAATGAGAGAAGATGTCGCGATTTTGCGACATGTCGCATTTTCGCGAATGGTGGCAAAAAAAAAAGGCAGTAAGGTAAAAGTGTCACGATTTTGCGACATGTCGCATTTTCACGACCTATCACATTTTCGCGACAGAAGCAACAACAAAGGCCCGATATAGTTTTGTTTGCATTTTCTTTCAGAATTGCATAGGAGAACGTGCAAAAAAGATAAGGATCAAACTAAGTTAAAGCTCTCCAACTGATTTTGAGATCGTGATCGAAGAACCTCAAAGATTAAATGTTTTTGATTACCGATGTGCGCTAGATGGAAGAACCTGAGGCCGTTTTCGATGCCACCAAAATTAAAGACGCCTCCAAGATTAAAAGCTCCTACTCGTGATCTCTTGACAACTTCCAGCTTCCCTTGATAATGGTCATTTAATGAAGAAATATGGGCCCTTGTTTCTATTTCATTTTCGGGTTTGATCCATTAAAATAGGGACTGTCATTTCTTTGAGGCAGATTAAGGAGATCGTTTCTTCAAAATTTGTTTCATGTATTGAATGTTGTAATACGAAAGGAAGACGGAAGGCCTCTATAAATACCAATGTAAAACTCAAGCAAAGGGAGGAAGACATTTTTGCAGAAGTTGAAGCAGAAATCCTAGATGCATTTTGCTCTATTCTTAGCGTCTTTTGAATCGGTGATCCAAACTGTTGTCCATATTTTGCTTTCTGTGTGATTTACTTCTGTTTAGTCCAGTGTTAATATCAGTTGAATTCTGCTGTTTTGAATTTGGCTGTATTTTCATTTGAATGTTTGAAGTTTATTTGAAGGCGAACTTGCGGCTAATACTTGATCCGATTTCTATATATGCATCCTAAGAATTTGTTGTTACTTAGCTTTAGGATCTGGTTTGAGTGTTTTTGCTATCGAAGGTTGTTCCCCATTAACTATCGGCTTCGGCCATTTTTCTCATTTATTTCTGCATTATTTCCCATTTCTTTCCACATTATTTCCCATTTCTTTCTTGCATATTTATCTTGAAACCAGTTTAGCTTAGTTTGAGAGCCAGCCCTCTCTGGAGATTGGTCCGGGAGACTTTTCTTTCTCTTGGCATTTCAATGTTGGTCGAGTCTAGGGCACACAAGTGATGAAATCTTGTACTTAGGCAGATTTGTGACCAACGGTTTTGGCACGCCCGGTGGGACAAACTATTTCTGTCTCAGAAAGATCCATAATCGGTGGGACTCACGAGTCCCATATTTTGACACCCAAAGGAATCAAGATTTTGATGAACTGTCTTGACCTCAAAGCGAAGATTGTAAGTTCATCTGGTGACTCTGCTGAAGGTGACTGTATAGTACCTGGAAATTTCTAATCGTGAAGCTGGTGAAAATCTTTGCTTCATGATCACGAGATCAAGTGCCAAAGAATCGAAAGATCCAGTCGAATTCTTCGATATTGATGTTCAGAACTGGAGGGAGTGCTCAAGATTGGTAAGTCCTGTGAACCCATCATTTATTATCTCATCATAGGCTGCAAGTCAGTTTGTGCCATCTCTGACTCCTCCCAGTACTGCTACGAGCTTGCTACATCCAGATCCACCAGTCCAAATGGCCCAGCATCCTCCACCAAGGAAGTTCTCGGCATGGAATAGTTCGAGAGCCTTGAATTTACCGACACAAAATCTAGTTCCTCAAGATGCTTTGAAAGCTTTGCCGACCTATGATGGTACTCGTAAAACTGCTTATGAGCATATTAACGATGTAGCCTCTTTGGCGGCCATCCATGACATAACGAACAAAGATGTAATGATAAAATTGTTGGTGCTGTCACTGAGAGGTAAATTGTTGTATTGGTATCGATCATTTCAACCAAGCACTATTGCATCATGGGATGAATTAGGAGACATGTTAGTAAAAAAAATTCATGAACAATCTAATCCATATTCCTTGTTACATCAATTTCATGCAATTCAAAGGCACCCGCAGGAGGAGATAGCCGACATCAATGTCAGATTTACCAGAAGCTGGCAGAGAATCCCTGATGGTCTTCGGCCCACTCATGAGATAGCTGCATTCTATTATCTCAGAGCTTTTAACATAGACATTGGCTTGGTTGTCCGGCAGTCCAAAGTGACTACATTCCCAGAGCTATTCGAACAAGCACAAAAGGCAAAAGCTGACTTGATTGCCATAGGTAGGCTTCCTCCTAAGGTAACAATGCCTATCTTACCTGATCTTCCTAAGCATTTGTATTCTAGTTCATTTTCATAGCCTATGCCTCCCATGTATCCTATTCCATCATGGAGTTCAAGTGCGCCTCAGATCGCACCCATTCCAGTTCCCCATCTCCCTGCTCCAACTATTCCATAATTGCCTACACCAAGCATTCCGCAATTACCAACTTCCACTTCATTCCCAGCATTGCCTGCCACCGCTAGCACCTCTACCTATATCGGCACCTCCTGCGCCCTCAAATCTTGATCCTTACACAATGCTATTACAAGAGGTAAGATCTGCTAATTCAGCTATAAGAGCGATGGGAAATAAAATCACAATCATTGAAAAAAAGCAAGTCGAAAGAGATTTCCAACCCAGGAGATTTCAACCTCCGCCGATCACGAGAGAACAAGCGACTTCAACAAGCAAAGTGCTAGAAAAGAACCTGTCTGTGTTGACGAATGAGGAAGCTGGCCTTGCAGAAAGAACATACTGGTGCTCTACATGTAATGATCCACACGGTGAGGAGACTTGTATGGTTCATTTGAACTATGTAAAAACATTGGTGCAAGATCTTGCGAAGGACAAGTTAATATGATTATTGAGGTGGATCATAATTTTATGAGTTCCATCCGAAGAACAAGTCTCAGTTCTCACGAGAACTGGGAAGAAGCCAGTCACTATAGATCCAGCAGAGATGGAACCATTAAAGGTACCGGCTGATCCAAAGATGCAGAATGAAAGAAGACAAGTACAAGTGAAAACTCCTATTTCAGTGCCAAATCTAGATTCACCTGTTCTATTAAAAGATCTTTTGCCACCATGAGCAAAGGAAAAGTTGCAATAAAAAGCCTCAGCTTCGCAGGCAAGAGCTGAAATAGAGGAACGAGCCAAAAAAAAGCTCAAGTACCCATATTTGACTAAAATACTAAGGGTAGAAGCTACTCAGTAATATCAAAGTAAATATGAAGACATTAATGAAAAGAGGGAGTCCGGTGCATCTACATACAATATTGTTGAAGAATTGAAGAAGGTTCCAGCCAAGGTTAGTCTCTATGATGCATTACAATTACCTGGGCAAGTTGATTTGTTACAAGAATCCTTGAAGTCTATGAAATATAATGAGAAGAATCCTACCCAGACGATTTTTGCTCAAACATTAACTGCTTCAGCCACTGGAAAAATAGACCACCCCCATTTTATTTGTCACTCAGAATGGAAGGTTGGATAGTGCACAACTGTATGATTGATTATGGTGCTGCGACAACTGTCATGCCAAAGGCAGTTTGTGAAGTCATGGGTATGGAGTATACAAGAAGTAGCCCTGGTGTCTTGTAGTTGGACGGGACTCCCATGAAAATAGTGGGTGTAATAAAGGATGTTCCTATTGCTCTACATAGTCTGCCTCAGATTACAGTAATTCGGGAGATAGTTGTGGTTGATTTGGAACCATATTTCAGTATGTGTTTATCGAGAGAATTTACTGCTAAGCTGGGAGGCTACCTTTCTCTGGATTATTCTCACTTGGAGATTCTGTTCAAAGGAAGAAGAGTCTGTATTGACAATCAGAAGCCTTCTACTTTTCATATAGAGAATATGGAAGAAGAAGAAAAGTCCAAACATTCTGTCAATATGATAACCGAGGAATTGGAAGATCCTGATTTGATGGGTGAAGTCCTGGATGAGCTTTTCTTGGAGGATGATTTTTCAATGCTCAATTTTAATGCCATGATAGAAACCGACTTGGGGTGTTATTCTATTCTCAAGACTGAAAAGGCTCAAGAACATAATGATAACAGTCAAGATCAGATTTATTTCGATGGAGCACAATGCAGAAATGGCACTAGAACTGGGACTGTTCTAATGTTACCTTCTGGAATCCAATGATCTTATTCATACCGGTTAACCTGGAGCTGCACAGATAATACCGCAGAGTATGAGGCTTTATGCCTAGGTCTCATGAAGGCTGAGACACTTGGAGCGCGACAGTTGCAAATCTTTGGTGACTCCGACCTGATTATCAATCAGGAGACCACTGAGTGTCTGTCCAAGGTCTGGGATCCAAGAGATCATAGAGCCATGTTTGGGTACGTCCCTCTCCCAAGAGTTCACAGCTAAATTCGGGGGTTACCTTGTACATAGAGAAAAAAAACAACAAATAAAAAAAAAAAAAATTGTCAACTTCGGCTCCTTTTGCATGCGAGCCCGCAGGTATGTTTCTTTCTCTTTTTCTTTTCCCTTCCTAGTAGATAGTGGTTTTCTTCTACTTCTTTCTTCCACTTCCTTCTTTTCATTCCCTTCCTCTCTCTCTCCTTCTTCTTCTACAAATAATCAAGCCACTACTGTTGTTTCTACTCCCCTCTCTGATGTTCCCTTTTCTTCACTTCCCTTTCTTCTCATTCTTTGTCTTTTGAGCATTTTTACACACTTCCCACCACCTCCTCCATTCCATATCTCATCCACTACCATTTCATTTTCTATTTTCAGCAAAACCCAGCAGCTGGTAGCATAGTAGCACCTTGTTGTTGTATCTACCGTTTCCATTCCTCCACCTTTCACCATTTCATCATTCACCATCCCCGTTCCACGGCCTGCACATCTGTTGGTCATCCATCACTCCATTCATTTCTATTTTTTTAATTAATGTGCTTTTCACTACTACCATGGAGATCCTTGCACAGCACCTGGTGATTACCCAGCTCAATCGAGCTAGGAAAAGTGCAGTAGTTCTAAAGAAATAAAGGAAGTTCTGTTCTTCCACAATTTTTTTTTGAAGGTCCTATTTTGAGAGTCGAATACCAGCAAGAGATTGTTGCATCAGCCCGTAGACGCGTCCAGCATCCACCAGCACTAGTTTTTTTTTTGCTCCTCCAGTTTCTTGACTCTGTTGCCCAATGGATAAAGGCTTGAGGTTCGTGAATACAGCATAACTATATACCCCGCGAGCCACCAAGAATGTTGGTATTTTTTGCCACATTGTTTTTGTTGTTATTGTTAATGTAAAAGAATGCACAAATTGTAGAAATACTAATTATTCTGTTTGTCCTCCATGCACTTTGAAAGAGAAAATGTAAAAATCTCTATAAGTTTTGTGTTAGAGCAAAGTAATTGAAAATGTCGCGATATTGCGACCTGTCGCAGTTTCGCGGCATCAAATGCAAAAATCAGCTAAGTATGAAAAACATCACGATATCGCGACATGTTGCATTTTCACGACCTGTCGCATTCTCGCGGTCAAAACAGTCAAAGGAAGCAGGGAAGCCAAACTGTCGCGATATCGTGACATGTTAGAGTTCCGCGACTTGTTGCGGTGAGGGAGCACTAAATGAAAAACTGTCGCGATATCGTGACATGTCACGTTTTCGTGACTTGCGGTGGCCACAAAGCAGAGTGATAGAAAATGTCACGATATCGCGACATACAGCAGCCAAGGGCAATGACAAAGAAACTGGTCGCGATATCGTGACAGAAAAGTGAGGAAGGAGAAAATGGTATGAAACGTCACGATATCGTGACATGTCGCGTTATTGCTGGAAGGACTGAAAAAAACACAAGGCAAGAAAGATGTCGCGATATCGTGACATTTTTTAAAACAAGGCCAAGCAAGAGAAACTTGTCGCGATATCGCGACAAGAAGCGGCAAAGACAGAGAAGGCAAGAAATTATCGTGATTTCATGACATGTCAGGGCAAAAGGGCAAAGCGCAGAGAAATGTCACGAT
Source organism: Wollemia nobilis (assembly GCA_028583015.1). Taxonomy (NCBI): domain Eukaryota; kingdom Viridiplantae; phylum Streptophyta; class Pinopsida; order Araucariales; family Araucariaceae; genus Wollemia; species Wollemia nobilis. Next base: position 5,300,422 of record JAQPPZ010016361.1, read on the forward strand.
TTCATGACATGTCACGTTTTCACAAGGAAGTACAGAGGTAGCCATATTGTACGAAATGTCACGATTTCGCTACATGTCAAACTTTCGTGGCCTAAAAGCATCAAAGTAGAAGAAGACAGAAAATGTCGCGATTTCGCGACATATTGTGGAGATAAAGCCAAATGGAGAAACATGTCGTGATTTCATGACATGTTCCGTTTTCACGAGGCAAATGCGGAAATAAGGAGAATATAGAAACATGTCGCGATTTTGTGACTTGTTAAAGATAGAAGAGCCAAATGAAAAAAAACATCACGATATCGCGACATGTCGCATTTTCGTGACCTATCGCGTTTTCGCGGGTTGAAGGTTGAACCATACAAGGCAAAGGAAATTGTCGCGATATCGCGACATGTCACGTTTTTGTAGTGATAAAGCAAACAAGACAGCGCTGAGTGGAAGATGTCGCGATTTCGCGACATGTTTCATTTTTGCGATAAGGAGTAGCGAACAAAGCCAGAAAGAGGAGAATGTCGCGATTTTGCGACATATCATGGAGACAAATCTGAATGAGAGAAGATGTTGCGATTTCGCGACATGTCGCATTTTCGCGACTGGTGGCAGAAAATAAGGCAGTAAGGTAAAAGTGTTGCGATTTTGCGACATGTCGTATTTTTGCGACCTGTCACATTTTCGCGACAGAAACAACAACAAAGGCACGATACAGTTCTGTTTGCATTTTCTTTCAAAATTGCATAGGAGAACGTGCGAAGAAGATAAGGATCAAACGAAGTAAAAGCTCTCCAACTGATTTTGAGATCGTGATCGAAGAACCTCAAAGATTAAATGTTGCTGATTATCGATGCGCGCTAGATGGAAGAACCTGAGGCCGTTTTCGATGCCACCAAAATTAAAGACGCCTCCAAGATTAAAAGCTCCTACTCATGATATCTTAACAACTTCCAGCTTCCCTTGATAATGGTCATTTAATGAAGAAATATGGGCCCTTGTTTCTGTTTCATTTTCGGGTTTGATCCATTAAAACAGGGACTGTCATTTCTTCGAGGCAGATTAAGGAGATCGTTTCTTCAAAATGTGTTTCATGTATTGAATGCTGTAATACAAAAGGAAGAGGGAAGGCCTCTATAAATACCAATGTAAAATCTCAAGCAAAGGGAGGAAGACCTTTTTGCAGAAGTTAAAGCAGAAATCCTAGATGCATTTTGCTCTATTCTTAGCGTCTTTTGAATCAATGATCCAAACTGTTGTCCATGTTTTGCTTTCTGTGTGATTTACTTCTGTTTAGTCCAGTGTTAATATCAGTTGAATTCTGCTGTTTTGAATTTGGCTGTATTTTCATTTGAATGTTTGAAGTTTATTTGAAGGCGAACTTGCGGCTAATACTTGATCCGATTTTTGTATATGCATCCTAAGAATTTGTTGCTACTTAGCTTCAGGATCTGGTTTGAGTGTTTTTGCTATCGGAGGTTGTTCCCCATTAACTATCGGCTTCGGCCATATTTCCCATTTCTTTCTGCATTATTTCCCATTTCTTTTCGCATTATTTCCCATTTCTTTCTTGCATCCTTATCTTGAAACCATTTTAGCTTAGTTTGGGAGCCAGCCCTCTCTGGAGATTGGTCCGGGAGACTTTTCTTTCTCTCGACCTTTCAATGTTGGCCGAGTCTAGGGTGCACAAGTGATGAAATCTTGTACTTAGGCAGATTTGTGACCAACAAGAAATCATTTTTATGAAGTTGTTATAATTGAAAACGTTCTCCAATGATATTAAGAATATCAGGCTATAGTTTCATGATGTTAGACTATAGTTTAATAATTAAATTTCATTGTTGTATATTCTTCTCCATATCATGTTAAACTAAATGTCAAGATATTTCTAGTTAGAATTTCCCATTATCCCATTACTTTAATGGCTTCTACGTGATTCTGCTATAAGAAATATTATATATACTTCCATATGGATTGTGATCAATATAATATGAGATGTATTGGTGAAAGAATTTTTAAGTGATGCTTTGTTACCAACGTGGTATCAAAGTGAATGTTACATACGTTCTTGAGCTATGAGTAGAGATATTTATTTGAATGCATACTAAGAGGGAGGCTATTTAGATAAGACGTATAATTATTTTTTAGAAGCAAATTTATTATTAAATAATGAAATTTTTTGGATGCTCTCATAAAGATCAAAAACCCAAAAACAATTGATTTGATTTCAGAATGCTACTAGATGCTATTTTTGGAGGTTCTCATGGTGATCAAGACCCAAAAGAGAGAAGAGCACTACATTTAATCAACACATAATGGAGTTGATGCCAAAATTCATGTAGTCCAATAAAGGTGTATTTACAAATATTTTTAAAATTATTTTTGAAAAGAAAAAACAAGGCAAAATAAAATAAGTGCACCAATCAAGAAAAGTATTCTACAATTTTTAAAAATTAGTTTGGAAGAGAAAAGATGTCTCGTATGCATTTTTGGTTGAGACATTGCTTTGAAAATTTTTCAATGGCTGAGTCTAGTTGAGACATGATTGAGTTTAGATGAGATGTTATTTTTATAAAAAATTTAATGGTCGAGACAATATGAATGTAGTTAATTTTTGCTTTAAGAATATATGAATGCAAAGGAAGCATTCTAGAAAGAACGTATGCAATATACTTATTAAGTGAAAAGTCTAGTATTTTTACATATGATATATGTAGTAAGATGTTGTCAAAAGTCTTATGAAACTAGGGAAATTATATATGTTCAAAAGTCATCGGGAAATTTGTTTGAATGCATTGAGAATGCACCATAATATCTATTGTAACTAATTCAAATCCTCATATAATTTAAAATGTGCCAGAATACCATCATAAGACCATTTTTTAGCATGTTAAATATTTCAAGTTGAGTAAAAGCATTTTTGTATAGTCAATTTAAGCAAATAGGCATCGAGTTTGTGTGCAGTATCACCTGATTTTTGTCCAGTCGGTTTGAGAAATAACATATGTTCACATTCAAAAGGAATGCACCTATGTGTAGTTATATTTTTTGAGAAAAAACATGTTTATGTAAAACTATCGAGGTTCACATTTCTTAGAGATTTTTTTTTGTTTTAAATATTTTTTGAATATTTTAAATATTTAAAACAAAAAAAAAAATCTCTAAGAAATGTGAACCTGGATAGTTTTACATAAACATGTTTTTGCTCAAAAAATATAACTACACATAGGTGCATTCCTTTTGAATGTGAACATATGCTATTGCTCGAACCGACTAGACAAAAAATAGGTGATTGTCTACTGCACACAAACTGGATGACTATTTGCTTAAATTGACTATACAAAAAAACATTTCTCTATACTTGAAAAGTTTAAAACCATAGAACAAATATATTGAATAGAAAATATTCTATAGTTAAGAATTTGATATTTCTTTATAGTTGAAAATTTTAAAACTACAGAACAATATATTGAAAGGATAACCTTCTGTTGTTGATATTTTGAACGGTTATAAACTCTAAAACAAAATATATTGAAAAAGAAAAACTTCTATAGTTGATATTTTTTAAATATTTAAATAAGGAGTTATAAGGGAACATTAAAAAAATTACTACTCCTAAACATTTTCTCATAGAGTCATAACAATTAAGAGGCCCAAACTTTATTCCATGGAAAAAATGAGAACTACCCTTATAGTAGAAGGACTGTGGGATATTATATTAGGAGATGAATCATGTCCTAAATAACTAGTTGCACAAATAGACTATGATGAAAATATAACGAAGCAAAAGGCATAATAGGTGAAATTCAGTCTCATATTAATGAAGTGAATGCATCAAAAGAGGCTTAAGATATTCTATACACCATATTTGAAGGTAGAAATCAAGCAATTTTTCATCATTTGAAGTTTCAATATACACATTACATATGCAAGATAATGAAAGTTTGAAACCTTTTCTTTAAAAGATTGCAAAATTAAAGATAAAATTAAACACCTTGGGAGAAAGAATTGATGATCTTAATATCAATTTTACTACATGCTCTACCTAAATCATATAGTGTATTGGTAACTTCGTTGTAATTTTCTAGCCATATAGTGTCATTTGAAAAACTAATCAATATCTTATAACAACATGAGCTAGAAATTCAATTAAGACATAATTATTCAAACAATGCTCTAATTTATAGAAAAATATACCAAAGAAATGTCTAGGATCCTACTAATTCATCCTCATCTTCATAAAACCAACTTGAATGGAGCAGAAGATATTGCCCATATGTAAGGAAGTGTTAAAATTATTATAATGTGTACCTTTCCTTTTTGCACTTGATATACATTCTTTCCACACAACCAATGTCATTTGTATGGTGACAAGTGTCACCTGCCTTTAACTTTTTTTTTTTGCTATAAAGACTTTTGTAATCATGAAAATCATTTGAAGTTTATGCTTATTCCATTGAGGCTATTGCATGTTCTTGCCTCCATTGTTGTGTTTTATCATTTTGAAATAGGGTAAAGCCCTAACACTTGGTATCATAGCCAAACATTGGGTTGAAAGAGTATTATCTTCTTCCTCTAAGCCATATTGGTTCAAAAAAGGAATAAGAAATTCTCATTGGATTTTGGAAATGGTTCATTCTCTTGTTTTTAATCGATTTAAGTTTAGTGAACTCTTTGTCCTCATTTGTAGTAGCTTGGAGTTAAAACACCTTCTAAAATTATAGCAAGGTCCTCCACGTTGTGGATGCATAGGAGTAGTAGCTTGGAGTTAAAACACCTTCTAAAATTATAGCAAGGTCCTCCACGTTGTGGACGCATAGGAAAAAAATTCACAAGTGAGACGATGGCCACGAGATACCAGATGTGCACTAAGGTTAATTGTTAAGTTTTTTTATTAAAAAAAAATCCTCAGGTTCCCACAACAATTCCCCTCCCCTTGATCTTGTGTTGTTTATGCACCAAAACGAGGTGTTATGTTACGCCTACGACCTTCATACCAGCCTAGCTTGATACCATCGTACCAGCCCAGCTCATTCATCCCATGGCTAAAAACATCTTGGCGTTCTTCCCATCAAGCTCTAGCAACTTGATTTTGGGGGCAATGATGGGGATATCGAATTAAAGGCTTTACACATTCACAGATCTATCAGTAGTCTGTATAATTAATCAACTATAGCCAAACTCGATTGATTTTAACCCCGGATGATCTTGTTTTTGAACATATTTGTGCTTGATAGGTATGATTGATTTTAACTCCAATCACCATCACGGCAGTGCGATGATAGCTGTGATGACCAGTTGAAGTGCCAAGGATGGGCCACGGAGGATCCCTGAGCTAGAAAGCATATGTAATCTATGCAACACAGGGATAATAGGGGCAGTGAACATTTCATCTATGAAGAGTTTTTTGGGACGGTCCTAGAAAATACAAAGAAACGTTTGGAAAAGGGTCTATAACAGAGTAAAATAAAAAATTGGAAACTTACTAACCCAAATTAGTAGAAGGAATAGCCTTCTCAAGGATATTAATGGTCATATCAAGTGCCAAGGATGGGCCACGGAGGATCCCTCAGCTAGAAAGCATATGTAATCTATACAACATAGGGATAATAGAGACAGTGAACATTTCATCTATGAATGTTGAGTTTTTGGGACGTTCGTGGAAAATACAAAAAAATGTTTGGAAAAGGGTCTATAACAGAATTATAGAAGAGAGTAAAATAAAAAAGTTGGAAACTTGCCAACCCAAATCAGTAGAAGGAATAGCCTTCTCAAGGATATTAATGGTCATATCAAGTGCCAAGGATGGGCCATGGAGGATCCCTGAGCTAGAAAGCATATATAATCTATGCAACATAGGGATAATAGAGACAGTGAACATTTCATCTATGAATGTTCAAGTTTTTGGGACGTTCGTGGAAAATACAAAGAAATGTTTGGAAAAGGGTCTATAACAGAGTTATTTGAAGAGTAAAATAAAAATGGTTGGAAACTTGTTAACCCAAATTAGTAGAAGGAATAGCTTTCTCAATGATATTAATGGTCATATGATTTAAATAATTGTGTTTCCATATTTGGAGGTCCCATAGACCATGTTTTTTTAAATGTTGGTTGATCTTTCATTAAGCTCATTATTACATCAAGCGGGTGGATAAACACACCACCAGTAGGGTCCGTAGTAAACTATTACATAGCATATTTGCAAACATGTGAGATGGAGAGATTTGAACCTGGGACCTCTCTAACACGAGAGTTTCAACTACCCACTCCTCTCCAACTCCCCCACATGGGCAAATATAGACCATGTTTTGGATCTCGCGGATGTAATTAAAATCATTCATTCATTTGACCGTGGTGCTCATTCAAGACCACAAGGGAATTTTTAATGTATTGACAGATTTTTTTTTTAAAGGGGGTAAATTTTTAAATTTGAAATTTAATAAGGGGGAATCTTTTTGAAAAGAGAATGACATTTTCAAAAATTTGGAATATTCTTTTTTTAAAGGGAATATTTTTTTTTGTTTTTTTGTTTTTAGTTTTTGAAGCTAAATACTTAAGATAAAATTTACAAAAAGATTAAAATAAAGTTACAATATGAAATATATGATAATGGCAATATTTTTAAAGTATAAAACTAAAATATAACTTCAACTATAACTCATAAAATTTCCATCAACAAATGCTCAAGAAAAATTGTATCACAATGATATAATAGTTTTGTAAGCAATGTAAGTGTCACATAACTCAAGGTTATAACATGTATAAATAGTCTTTCTACAATGATTCTTGGATGACTATGACTCTTCCATACCTTATAATTCTTGGCTCTCTTTTGCACACATATGGAGCTCTATTTGATATACACTTGTAATATGACTCTTCACTATCTTTTCCTAATCTATGGACACATGGACTAATGTGCACATTTACATTATTGAATTTTTATGCACACTTGTGCATTTATTACATTAAATTAAGTAAAGACTCAAACTCTAATCCAAGATACTTAACCTAATCTAATCATGTACCCATGGTGGTACATTGACATGTACCAAATAATGTAATATATTCCAACATTTTTTTACCCCTTGACACCTTTTTCAGCATAACTTCTCATAGGAGACTCTGTTTTTCATTCTGCAAGTTGCATTGGAAAGTTGGTTCAGAGATATTTCCAATGTGTGGCTGCAAGGAACCATTTGGGTGTATATCAAAGAAGTCTTTAATAGATGAAGTAGAATATTGAAGAAGATTTTTTTATTGTACTTGGCCAATTTGTAGGTATTTTTTCTCATTGAGGCATTGAAATTGTACCACATTTGGAGGTACTATTTGGGACTATTTTTCAGCCACTTTTCTCAATAGAATCATCAACTTAAGGGGTGTTTTAAGGCCCCTTGTCTCTTTCTTGTGGAGTCCCTTTATAGTGGTATTGCCTTGGACACATTGTGCTTGCATTTCCTCACTTGTGCTTGCTTTCATTTTATGTCTATAATTGTTATACCCCCACTTGCTTTTGGGGTTTAATTTCACATTGTATTCAATTGTAGTTTCAATTTGCTTATAAACACTTGAATTCTAAATTTGGCACATATAATTGTGAAATTTCTTTCTTAAATAAAGCAAGCAAGCATCCTTGTAATAAACAAAAAATAAACTTTCCTCCACTTCATTCCCACTTATTACTTTTTTGGTTGGAATAGGTCACTCGTATTTAAGAATATCTTCCACTATTGGAAACACTTGTTGATTCAGAGTGGAAGAGCTAAGTGAACCCTCCAAAATTGTGGATCTTAAGTGGTGAACCTTAGACTTTTTTGAGGGTCTCTTTCTTGACACTTTTGTTCCTAATTACCTCCTTGGTTGAGCTTCCACCACTTTCTCATCATGGAAATAACAAATCTCCTTAGTGGCCTCACACAAAACTTAAGGGATTCATTTGCAAATTGGAAATTTAAAATGGAAGCAATATTAATGATGAACAATATGTGGGATTATGTGAGACATAGACAACAAAATAATTCACCATTGACTCCACCAACAGATGTTGCAACTAGAGCTCTATTTGAAAAAAATAATATTGCATTAAGCTTAATCAAGCTATCTACTAGAATTCCATGTCAAGAAACATGAAGACTAATATTACCCAAAAAGAAGTTTGGGATGCATTAATGAGACTATTTGATAGGCCTAGTTAAGATAAAATCTTGTACTTTAAATATAAGTTGCATAATATTTCTAATAAAGGTTCACTTACCAATTACCTCATGGAAGTGAAGTCTATTAGAAATGATTTTTTAGTTGTTAGTTGAACTCTTCCTGATAGTGAGTTGGTTCCTATCATGCTACGTGACCTCCCTTCCAAATTTCATGCATATGCTACCATGTTAAACTTAACTAGTAAAATATTGAGTGCTCCATTTGATGAGATTGAAGTTCTCCTTAAGAAACATGAGCAAACACTAATCAAAGATGAAGAGATTGATTCTACAGTAGCATCCTTTTCCACCAAAGCAAATTTTTAGCATAAACCTAACAGGGATCCAAATCAGCAAAACCAGAGAGGCATGCAAAGATCTCAGCCACATCAACAACATCAGCCACAATAATATAATCAATATCCACAACGATACAATCAATAGTAGCAACAATAATGCAATCAAAAGTAGCCACAATAATACAATAAGCAGCCACAACAACAACAAAAATGGCAATCAAGAAATTCCCAAGGAGGTCATCCAAATAGAAAACCTCAAAATTATAGGCCTCAAAAAAAACAAAATCAACCCAACAATCAATAAGGGTGTGACTATTGTGGAAAATGGGGTCATTCTACAAATGATTTCTATCAAATAATTAGACATACAAATCAAAGGGATCAACAAGACCAAAATATTAATACTTTGTATGCAATAAATCAAGTCAATGTTTAAGATAAATATTATTGGTATATTGACTTAGGGGTAGATAAATACATGACATGAAGGTAATATTGATTGACCAAGATTCAACCTACCCATAACCAGTTCATTACTTTTGGAGATGAATGTGCTCCTTCCATTGAAGGTGTAGGATATGCACCACTTGCTTTACACAATGGAAAAAATATCCCTGCCAACCAAATATGTGGTGTATGTACCTGGCCTCAAAAGGAGTCTCCTTTCTATTGGGTAACTTACAAATAAGGGTTATACTATATTTTTTGAAAAATACAAGTGCTACATTTAGGAACTAGATGGCTCTATCAAAGCCATGGGAGCCAAAAATGAAGGTGTTTATTACCTCCTTACCCAATTTGTAACTAAAAAATATTTGCATACAACTACTACTTTCTCTTTGGAGTATATGTGGCATGAAAGAATGGGTCACTTAAACTTTCATAATCTTTAAATGATAGAAAGAATGGGTGTGGTCAAAGGACTTCCTCACTTAAAGGAGTCCAAATGCTTTTGTGAACCATGTACTATTTCCAAACACCATAGATAATATTTTGAGGTAGGAAAGGCTTCAAGAGCCAGCAGGCCACTACAACTAGTGCATTCAGACATTTGTGGACCAATGTATGTTTCCTCTTATAATGGGTCCATGTATTACATCAATTTCATTGAAGATTATAGTAGGATAATATGGATCTATCTCATTTAGTATAAATGACAAGCCCTTGATACATTCAAGGAATTTATGACACTTGTTGAAAGATAAAGTGGCTATAAAATCTCCATCTTGAGGACAGATAATGGTGGAGAATATATCTCCAATTATTTTTTAGTCTTTGTAAGAGTCATGGGATAAGGAGGTAGTTCACAACTCCTTATACACCTTAGAAAAATGGAGTAGCTAAGAGGATGAATCAAACCATCACAAACAGGGCCAAATCTATGCTAGTTGTTGTTGCATTATCAAAAAAAATTTGGGGGGAATCTATACTTACTGCTGCATACTTGGCCAACAGGTCCTATACTAAGGCTTTGCATGATATTACAGCAAAGGAAGCATGGAGTGGAAAAATGCCCTATGTGGTCCATTTCAAAGTCTTTGGATGTGATGCTTATGCTCACATACAAAAATACATCTTTCTAGGCTATAGTGAAAGTGCAAAAGCCTATAAGTTATATGAGCCTATTTCCAAGAGGATTTTTTTTGTAGAGGTGTTACCTTCAATGATTATTCCCTACCAAATCCTTCTCCTATGGCTACTTCATTTCAATGAAATCAAGAAATAGTTACTCCCTTGGAATCCACTCCCTCACCTAAGCCTTCCTCTTCCATCACAAGTCAAAGCCTTCCTCAATATGAGTATCTTACCACTCATGATCCATGTCTTTATGCCTACCCTAAGACACCAAGGGAACTATATTCTCATGGTCAAATTCATGAGCCAACTAAAACCTTCTAATATCAAATAATCATTTTGTGATTCTAAATGGACTCTTGTTATGGAGCAAGAGTTAGATTCCATTAAACATAATCACACATAGGAGTTAGTTGTTTTACCCCCAGTAAAATCCATCATTGGCACAAAATGGATATACAAGGAAAAGTATAAATTAGATGGCTCATTAGATCACTACAAGGTTCACCTAGTAGCTAAAGGCTATAAGCAATAATAAGGGATTTATTATAAGGATACCTTTGCTCCTATGGAAAAAATAACTACAATTTGTATTGTTATTGCTTTAGCCACTCAAAAACATTGGCCTATATATCAAATGGATGTCAAAAGTGCCTTCCTTAATGGTACGCTGAAAGAAGTATATGTTGATCAACCACTAAGGCACACTGTAAAATCCCAAGAAAACAAAGTCCTTATATTTAATAAATCTCTATATGGGTTGAAGCAGGTACCAAGAGCTTGGTATGCCAAATTCTTATTTCATCAACCTTGGTTTCACTAGATCTGTAATAGAATCTACTCTCTATGTGAAACATTCAAATAACCACATCATTTTTGTGATATTGTATGTATATGATCTTATCATTATAGGTGATGACACAGATGGAATAAGGTTTCCAAAAGAAGACATGCAAAAATTTTCAAATGACTAATCTGGTTCTCCTTCACTACTGCTCGTTAGCTTTTGAGGATGTATATTGAAGGAAATGCAACCACAATATATGAAATAATTAAGCTATGATAACTATAAGATAATGGCAGTATAATATGTAGGAAAATAATGAGATAAACTTTTGTAATAACTCAATATTATGCCATTAATAAAATCTCATGAAAATAGTACAATGCAATATAACGGAGGACTTGAACACTCCAAAAAATTTAATGAACTACATTGTACTACTCACTACTATAAACTAACTCTCTATAGTAATATTGTCTCTCTCTCTCACTCTATCACTCTATACCTTAAAGGTCTATATATAGGAAGATATGTGCCTTGGCTTTTACTCTACCCATGAATCTTCATCTACATATCCTATGACTCATGTACATGTAGACTACATGTACATTTACATCATTACACATTCTAACACTTGTGCATTTAAACTACTCAAACCTTACTTTAAAGTAAACTCCTAATCTAGTTATGTACCCAAGGTGGTACATTGGCATGTACCAAATAATTTAATATACTCTAACACCCCCCTATATTACATTATTTGGGTATTGAAGATTGTAGTCTTCAATATGGATCTTCATCTGGTTCTGGAATTTGTACTCTTCTTATTTGCTTTCTTTATTTTGCTCCTTGTCTGTATCTTGTTCAATCAAGTAGTTAGTGTCTTCATAAAATGCTATCTTTTCTGAGAGAGCTTTAACTTCATGTTCCTTAGTAGGTTCTTCCAGATTTTGAATTTCTTGGATTTTGTGAACTAAGTGCCCTTTTTCATTCCCTTCTTGATATTGCAATTGAGGATAATTGTATTGATTCTAATAAGGATATGAATGCTAAAATTATTTCTGATGTGGACTATACTGATTTTGATATTATCTTGGTTGGAATGGCTTGTTTGGTTGGCTTCCATAGTTTGTCTGATTTCCTTGATACTGATTTCTATCTACAGTAGTTGGTACTATGTCCCTTCTTCTTGCAGACTTGATAATATTTTTTATTCCATGGTCTTCATCCTTTTGAGGATGAGGTAATATTTCCCTGTGGATTATCTTTTGAAACTAATGCATTGTAAGTCATTTCATATTTAATTATATTTTCCATGTCATATTCTTGAAGGATATTGATTAACTCATCAAAAAAAGTATCTTTACTTAGGTTTTGTAAGATGTAATTAAGTGATTGTAGCTGTATGGAAGTGCTCTCAAGGTTACTTGAACAAGGAACTTATCTTCAAATTTTTCTCCTAACGTTAATAATTTTCCTTTTATATCTACTACTTTCCTTAGGAATAGTTATATACTTTCACCACAATTCACTTTTAGAGAATGTAATTGAGTTTGAATATTTACGATAGTGGCTTTATTCTTCCTTTTAAATAATTTGGCTAAGGTTTTCCAAGCTTCTATAGATGTTCTTGTTGAACTAATGTAGGGTTGTATTTCATCTAAAATCGCAAAAGTTATTATTATTAATGCTTTTGCTTCATTTTCATCAAACTTTTGAATCTCACTATCACCTGAAGTAGGTTTGTCTTTTGTTCCTTTGACTATATTCCAAACTTTTTCAACTATCATAATTGCCCTTACTTTTTTTTCCCATGAAAAGTAATTTGGACCTCTAAGTAGTTGGGATTCAATGAGATTGAATTTGTTGTTGTCATGATATAATGACCCAAAAACACACAAAGAGAAAAATAAAAAAATAGAAAAGTTTTTTTTACTAAGGAGAGAGATACATGAACCCCTAACCCAACTAATATTTGCCTAAATTTTCAATCCCCTAAGTTTTCCTGAAAGCTACATCTCATGAAGTACCCTAACACAAGTCTGTCTATGTAGATGTATCATGTGTTACTGCAAATAAGCCCATCTATCCCATCACTTTTGATGAGCTAGACTTGTCACCATCAGTCCATCGAAGGTATACACGCATCTCCATACCATGCACAAGTCATTATGTGTAGGTATGCTACGAGTATTACAAGTTAAGCTATCCATATCGTGTACATGATGAGCTATCTTAACTCATATGTAGTCTCTCCACAACTTAGTCCTTTATCTCCCTAAGGAGGTCTCAATTCCCTTAGGTCTCCTATGTTCACCCTAAGGGGTTCTTAACTCCCTTAGGTCACCTATGTTCACCCTAAGGGGTTCTTAATTCCCTTAGGTCACCTCTGAGTTCACCCTAGAACTCTTATCTTGGATTTCTATTATTAAGCAACTAAACAAGAATACATCTAGATACTAAAACAACAAAGAGTAATCACTAAGCATCTAGAAAATAAAGAAGGATTAACACTAAAAGAGAATGTCATCCACAAAAAGAGAATCAGTTACCTATTATAACCAAACATGGAAATAAAGTAAAAGTACCTTCTCTAAACCAATAAACAGTTATTGCATTAAATCTTGCATGGTAAATTCTCCTTACTTTACAGAATATTACATTAACTGCATCAGGGATATCTCCCCATAATTCTAGTCTATTTGAGCATAAGTAAATCAGCATAAAATATAAATTACCTATACTTTGTTTCCATTGAACTCCTTGCTTCTCCTTGCTTCCCATTGGTTCTTTGAGGGTAGTAGGGGATCAGGGTACTCATGGTTCAAGATAGGCATGCCTCTAAATGCATCTATTCATTTACTTTGCCAAATTGCAACTATACAAAATTCAATTAAGTTTCCAACCATCTAATGCATAGTGGATATTATAAAAGATCCTTTACTTTTATCTTCACCTCTCAAGTTCCATTAGAGATCCATCCAACATGTACTACTTAGATCAAGGTCTAACTTTAATAAAATCCATTCATGTCTTAAAGCATTAAAGTCCCATACCTTTAACCTCTAAAATAATTCTTTATTCATTCCCTAAATCAAAGCCCCATAACTTCAATTCAAAGAACAAATCTAACATCCTTTTAATTCACAATTCCAATCAAATCTAATATTGTTTTAAAGCATTAAATTCCCATACCTTTAACCTCTAAAATAATCCTTCATTCATTCCCTAAATCAAAGCCCCATAAATTCAATTCAAAGAATAAATCTAACATCCTTTTAATTCACAATTCCAATTAAATGTAATATTGTTTTAAAGCATTAAAGTCCCATACGTTAAAACTCTATAACAATCCTTCTTTCATTCCCTAAATCAAAGCCCCATAACTTCAATGCAAAGAATAAATCTAACATCCTTTTAATTCACAATTCCAATCAAATCTAATATTGTTTTAAAGCATTAAAGTTCCATACTAGGGTTATGCATAAGGGGTCAACCCCAAAATATATTTATAAAAATTTGGTGAATCGGTTTCAAAATCTAGGTGAATAGTTTCAAAACACATGTAGAAGATTCACTATTATTAGGGGCAATATTGAGTATTTTTACTTAAAATGGTTAGATTATTATAAAATTGGGGCAAATCGACAAAAAAAAATTTGCACCCAAAAGTTTTTGGCTAATGGACCTTGGTCAAGGGTCCCAAATATTAGCCAATTCCAAATTTTAAAAATCCTAATTTTAGCCAATTTTGCGAAAATAGCCACTATGCATAACCCTGTCCCATACCTTTAACCTCTAAAACAATCTTTCATTCAACATAAACTTTGTCATCAACTTTATAACATAATTATGTTTTCCTTAGAAGTCCTTTTAGTAAAGTCTACATCATAGACTTACTAATCAAAGATTTTCAACCTTAATCTTAGATTCATAACCTCAATTAAAGATTCACAACCTTATCTAAAGATTCACCACTTTAGTTAAAAATAACCCCTTCATGATCTTATTACACAAAAGGTCTTACTTTAATTAAAACCACATAAGGTAAATCTCATTAGTTAAAGGTCACTTTAATTAAGATCTCATAAAATAATTCATAATAATTAAAGATCTTACTTTAATTAAAATCTCTTAAGATAATTCATATTAATCAAAGGTCTCTCTTTAATTAAAATCTCTTAAGATAATTCATATTAATCAAAGGTTTCTCTTTAATTAAAATATCTTAAGATAATTCATATTAATCAAAGGTCTCATTTCAATTAAAATCTCCTAAGATAATTCATATTAATCAAAGGTCTCATTTCAATTAAAATCTCCTAAGATAATTCGTATTAATCAAAGGTCTCATTTCAATTAAAATCTCCTAAGATAATTCATATTAATCAAAGGTTTATCTTTAATTAAAATCTCCTAAGATAATTCATATTAATCAAAGGTCTCATTTCAATTAAAATCTCCTAAGATAATTCATATTAATCAAAGGTCTCATTTCAATTAAAATCTCCTAAGATAATTCATATTAATCAAAGGTCTCATTTCAATTAAAATCTCCTAAGATAATTCATATATATATATATATATTAACATGGTGGACTCGATAGCTGCCATGAGTTCGGGCAAGCCGACCAGAAAGCCGCCACAGTTTTCTGCGCAGTCCACCCCCAGAAGCCGCCACACAGATCCTCACACAGACCGCCCCTATACCACCATGCCTCGATAATTTGAACCTTTTACGCCGCTGACGCACCCGAACGGGGACAGGCGTTCAGTACGACGAGGCCCGAGAGAATGGAACCCCGGTCTCCCCGCTTCGAAGAAGTGCTTTAACCGTTGAACCAGGCCCTCGGACCTAAGATAATTCATATTAATCAAAGGTTTCTCTTTAATTAAAATCTCCTAAGATAATTCATATTAATCAAAGGTCTCATTTCAATTAAAATCTCCTAAGATAATTCATATTAATCAAAGGTCTCATTTCAATTGAAATCTCCAAAGATAATTTATATTAATAAAATTCATAATAATCAAAGGTCTCATTTCAATTGAAATCTCCAAAGATAATTCATATTTTTTTTTTTTGAAAAAATGAAAACTTGTATTAATACAAAGACCAATTACAAACGGGAGAAAACACATCCCGACCCAGAGCAAAGAGCAACCCAACAAGGGCAAAGCACAAAGGCAGCACTAGCAACCCCAGGGCAAAGAAAACAACAGGGCGTGAAAAGGTGACATGTCGCGAAATCGCGACATGTCGCGAAATCGCTACAATCACCCCCGTCTCGACCGCGTCGGTGCCAACAGTCGCGATAACGCGACATGTCGCGAGATCGCGACAGGAAGGGCCCTCGGCAGCCACACGCAAAAGGAGTCGCGAAATCGCGACGAAGTATCTGAACGGCACTCATGCCACAAAAGGGTCACGATATCGCGACAATTATCCTCCCAATCGCTTAAGTGCCAAACGTGTCGCGATATCGCAATAAAAATACCTTGCAGCTTCCAGTTTACCAAATTGTCGCGATATCGCGACGAATTATCAACTTTGCTCTTCATCTTCAAAAGAGGCGTGAAATCGCGACATAATCTCAACAAGAGCCGCGATAGCGTGACATGTCGCGATATCGCGCCAGAAACCCGCCAAAGGCCGCAAAGGCTCAACCTGTCACGAAATCGTGACAACTTCTAGCTCGAGGCCGCGACGGCGCTACAGGTCGCGATATCACGACAATTTTCCTCCCAACCGCTTAAGTGCCAAATGTGTCGCGATATCGCGACAAGATTACCTTGTAGCTTCCCACTCTCCAACTTGTCATGATAACGCGACGAAATTTCAACTTTGCTTTTCAACTTCAAAAGGGGTGCGAAATCACGACAGGATCTCAACAAGGACCGCGATAGCGCGACATGTCGCGATAGCGCGACATGTCGCGATAGCGCGACATGTCGCGATATCGCGACAGAAACCCACCAAAGGCCGCGTAGGCTCAACCTGTCGCGATATCGCGATAGCTTCCAGCTAGAGGCCACGACAGCACTACATGTCGCGATATCGCGACAAAAAATTTCCTTAGCATAAAAAACACTGCACATTATTTCAAAATTTGTTCAAGGCCTTGTCTAATCTCTGCATCCTCCACAGGCATATTACTATGCAGATGCATCCCAACCTCTCTCTCAGCACCCATCTTAGCAAGGAAATCAACCGCTTTATTAAGAGATCTACTAGCATAAACAGGTATCACATCCTCTAATTCCTTCCAAAGCTCTTTAATTTGGGAGACCAGAATCCACAGCCTCCAAGCTTTTAAGGCAAAGTTCCTCATGCAAAACCAGGATTTGGGAATCAGACTCAATGATTATCTTTCTATGACCCTGCTTGACGACCCAGATGGAAGAAAATTTAATAGCAAAGGCCTCGGCTTCATTGTTTGTGGCATATCCCAGACCTTGCAATTCCCAATAGAGCACAGCCCCAGCATGATCACGGCAGATTACTCCACTTCCAGCATTGCCCGGATTGCCTTTTGCAGCTCCATCAGTGTTGATTTTGATCCAGCCTTCTGGGGGAGGTTTCCAACAACTTCTTACCTGTCTCTCAAGATCAGCAGCTCTCTCTTCCAGAGGCTTAGAAGCAAGCTGATTTTCCTCCTCAGCATAGATGGCAATGGTTTCCACAACTTTTCTCCAGATGACCTACCATATCCCATCCACCGAAGAGAAGGTTTCATGAAAAAGACGAGCATTTCTTTCCAACCACACCTGCCACCAAATAAAAAGGAAACCAAGCTCCCAGCCAGTTCGAAGAGCTTTAGATGTAAATCTACCTCTCTTCCAGCTTTCCCATAAATTGGTCCGAGACAAGTCTCCAATAGCCTGAAGTTTAAAATGGGAGAACCAATGATGCCAAATCTATTGTGTGAAATGACAATCAAACAGAAGATGATCTGCAGTTTCCTCATTCCTATAGCATAAAAAACACTGGGAAGGACCAATGATGCCTCTGATTCTGAGATTGTCAAAGGTCAGGATTCCATTGTGCATCAGCTGCCAGGCAAAGAAGTTCACTTTCGGCCAGCCCTTGGGATGCCAAATCTTCCTCCATTCTTGAACTGGAAAAGAGTGTGGGGGGGGCTCTGGAAGGATTGAATCATAGCCCTCCTTCACAATATAAACCCCTAGGTTCCCAAAGCCCCAGGCAAGCTCATCCCCCTCATCTCTCCCAGTAAGAAACTGTTCTGACAAGAGTTTTTCCAGAGTTGGAGCCTGCTCCGGAGGGATTGGAATAGGCCATTCACCGAGTCGCTTGAAATTTTGAACCTTATACTCCCCCAATTGGCTGGTATTGAAGTAGCTCTCAATATGGATCCATCCCTTATCTTCTAGAGCTGATTTTAACGGATGCAATTCAGGAAACACAGCAAGAATGGGAGGATTTTGATCCCAAGAATCAGTCCAGAACCGGGCCTTCTCCCCTCTCCCAACTTTCCAGAACAATTGATCTTTGATAATGCGAGATCCAAGCTTGAGCGCTTGCCACACTAATGATCCATTACCCTCCAAAGGAAAGCGGACCAAGTCATTGGGGTGAACAAGACCCAAGTATTTACTAGAGAGGATTCTGCTGAAGAGGGACGTTGGCTGGGAAATCCACCTCCAATACATTTTACCAGCCAGAGCCTGATTGTTAAACTTGGAGCTTCTTAATCCCAGCCCACCTTTTTCCTTGGGCTGGGTGACCTTATCCCATCCAACCAAGGCCCATTTCCTCTCTCCTTTGGCACCTTCCCAAAGAAAACTTCTAGCCACTTTGTCCATCTCTTTCCAAATTGATGGAGGGGTAGCCAGAATAGAGAATTTATAAATTGGCATGGCCTGAATAACAGACTGCAGGAAATTTAGTCGGCCCCCATAGCTTAACCATCTATGAGACCAGTGATTCATTCTCTCTTTGATGCCATCCAAAAGGTCCTTCCAGAAATCAGCTTTCAGTTTTTTGAAATGCAGAGGAACCCCCAGGTAAACAACAGGAAAGGAGGTCCTAGTGAATCCCAAGATCTCAATAACTCTGTCTTGAGACCTTTGATCAAGATTAAAGAAGACCACTTTGGATTTTGTTTCATTGATGACTTGATTAGAGGCCCGGAGGTAGACGTTAAGAGAATCTATGATTCCTCTTGCTTCCCTGAGGCTGGCCACTCCCACCAATCCAGTATCATCTACAAACTATAAATGATTCAAAACTTTAGCCCCGATTTTAATTCCTGTTATTTGTCCTTGAAGTCTTCTTCTCAGGAGGAGTCTGCCTAATCCTTCAGCCAAGATGAGAAAGAGATAAGGAGAGCAAGGGTCTCCTTGGCGGAGACCCCGAGAGGCTCCAAAAGGTGGCGAGGGAAGCCCCTTAATTAAAACATAGTATGAAGGCGTAGAGATACAACTCATGACCCAGGCAATCCGATCCTGAGAAAAACCAAAGGCTGCCAACATCTTGACCAAGAAGCCCCACTCTACTCTGTCATAAGCCTTAGACATATCCAGTTTGATGAACATTCCTTTGTTACCTGAATTGTGCATAGTATGGATAGCCTCCTGAGCCAAGATCACTCCATCCAAGATCTGTCTCCCTTCAACAAAACCCCCTTGCTCTGGGGAGATTATATTTTGAAGAAGAGGTTTTAGTCTTTCAGCCATAATTTTAGTGATTATTTTGTAAATCACATTACATAAGGCAATAGGTCTGAAATCAGAAATGTGAGCCCCCCCTCTCCTTTTGGGATTAAGGTAATAAAGGTGTGATTTAGATCCTTGAGCATTCTTTTGTTAGTTTGGGACTCCTCAATGACGACCAAGCACATCCTCCTCCGGGATATCCCGGAAGGCCTGAAAAAACTCAATAGGGAAGCCATCAGGACCAAGGCGAGTTTCCAGTGCACATCCCAAAGACCACCTTCTTGAGTTCATCACGATCAATGGGCTTAAGAAGGGCCTGATTCTCTTCATGAGAGATAATAGAGGGAATGCCATCAATGACTTCATTTTGGGCTTCCACATCATGCTCCATACTTTCCTTAAAGAGGTTTGAGAAATACTCCATTGAGTGGGAGTGCATATCAGGGAGAGTGTCAAAAGAGTTTCCATTCTCGTCTTGAAGGATTTCCATGTTATTCAATTGTCTTCTAGCACAGGCAGAGCGATGGAAAAATTTTGTATTTCTGTCTCCTTCTAATAACCATGTGTTTCTTGCTCTCTGTTTCCAATAGATCTCTTCTTGATTATCAATGTCCTCAACCGCTTTGCGTAAAGCATCATCCTCGGATTTAAGATGCTCAAAAATGATTCCTTCCCTGAATTGTTTTTGCACCTCATTCCATCTGGCCAACAAGGGAGCCCGTTGGAGCTGGAAATCAGATTTGTTAGTTTGCCTCCACTGTTTTAGTTTACTCTTAACAAAAAGAAGTTGTTTATGAAATTTGAACATAGCTGTCCCAAAAGGGAGACGACCTTCTTCCCACCACTCGTGGAATTTTCCTTCGGAGGTCCTCTTTTTGCAACCAAAAATTTTCAAATTTAAATGGTTTGTAATACTGCCCTGACATAGTCCCTCCCTCCAGCAAAATGGGAGAGTGATCTGAGACTGGGCCCTCCAAAATCTGGAATTTGATATTCCATCTAACAAAAGCTTCCTCCGAGACTAGAAACCGGTCAAGCTTAACCCTCCTGTTGTATGGCTCTCTTCTCTTATTAGTCCAGGTAAATTTTGTACCATGGCCTTTGATATCAACAAGGTTAAAGGCCTGGACTTGGGCAATAAAAAGCCGGTCCCCTGTATCCAAAACTGGGATGCCACCTTCCTGATCCCTGGCAGATAATTTGGCATTGAAGTCCCCAGCAATAATCCAATCAAAATCTTCCGGGAGGACCTCATGTTTTGAACAGCTTTCCATTGAGACCGCTGACCATCGATGTTCTGAGCCCCATAGAAATTTGTAATTAAGACTTGTTCAGCTGTAACAATATTCCTAAAAAGAGATTTGAGGACACCCCTCCAGGATATATGTTCTATTGCTATCCATGCCAAAGGGTTCCAAAGATTAGCAATCCCTCTCGAGGCACCTAGAGCAGCCACAGCCATATGGCCAGCACCCCTCCAAATTCGATTGACAGTTTTACTCATAAGGTCTAAAGACATTTTTGTCTCCTGAATGAGAAGAAAGTCTGTTTTACTTCCCTCTAAAAGTATTTGAACAGCAGATTGATGGGTTCTACTGTTTAAACCCCTCACATTCCAAGATTGAATAATCATTGGAAACCTTAGGAGCAATACGAATCAATTGTTCTCGCAAATCCTCCATTGATTAGCTTATCTCCTTGCACTGCAATTAGATCCTTATTGGATTTCCTGCCCACCCCTTGGGAATTACTATTTTTTGACCTCTTCTCCACCTGGGTAATCCCTAGAGCTGGTCTTTCTCTGAACTTTTCTGCATTTCCCATGGTGACATCTTTAATAGTCTGGCTGTGCTGGGGAGTGGATTACCAATGCCCCTGGATTTTCTAGCTACAAAATCTCAGAGGAGTCAATCACCTGTTCTAGGACAGTGGTTGGTGAGGGAGGAGCATGAGAAAGGATGATATTATCCTCAAGGTTCCCATCTGCTCCTTCCATAATTTGGTCTTCTTGATCCACAAGAGATTTGAAGATTTCATACCGGTTGGTTGGCTTGGGATGAGCTTGCTCCTTGCCATTTCTCTTTTTGTTTCTTCTTCTCTTCTGCTATTCAAAGCCATCTTTCTGGGCATCAGAACCAGGGGGAATGATGGGTGGTTCCTTGACCAGAGTGGACTTACCCTCTCGGGGGTGATTTGGCATTCCCTGAGGAGCATCCGCTTTGGTGCTCAAGATATTTGGGCAGAACCTTGCCAAATGGCCATGCTTATGGCAAACTCTACATCAGAAAGGTAGGGCTTCATAGTCTAACTGTTGTATCCAGGAGTGTCTTGCTAACTCCAGTTCCATCTCAGTGGTAGCGGGTGGCTAATATCCGATTCTACACAAATTCTCGCATAAACGACAGTGTTTCCTTCTATGGTATCTTTGGAAACTCCCAAATATCTACCTAGAGAGTTACCTATCAGTTCAAGAATCTACTCACCCCAAAACTCCATCGGGAGAGCATACAGCCGGATCCAAATTGGGACATCTGTGAGCTCAATGCGAGGGTCGAAACCCGCTCTCCACAGTTGGACAAATAGCCCTGCCGGGCCATGGCTCCTCTTTTACGATTCAAATGCTCTGTTTCTATCCGCTAAGGAGGAAAAACTAATAATAAAATACCCATTGCTTATGGGCCATAAGGAGTACTCACCGATAGGCTCCCAGTTTTGTCTCGCCCAAGAGTGCAGAAAGTGCAGGGTGGGTCGGATGCCCATGAATTTGCAAATTAGATCATGAGTAGCACGGTAGTTGATCGTGTCCTCGACCAGCTCTGGTTCTATGACAATCTTCGGTCTAGAAGCGGATTGCGGGAGACATCCATTGACCCTATGCACAGGAGAACCCTTGCCCGCATTCCTGGATAGCAAATGGTAAGCACTCCGTTGAGCTTCATCGGAGGAAGACGCAAGGTTTTCTCTTAATATCTCGGCATAAGAGGTCTTCTTCCCATCAAGAAATCCTGGAGGAGACCCCATTGGGCCCTCCCGGGGCAACGAAAGAGCCATCAGAAAAAAACAACAGCAAACCACCTGAGTCCCTGGTAGAATCTTCCCACCAGAAACCCTAGAGCCTCGACCAGCGACAGTTCAGAAAGTTTCCCGCCAAATCGCTAGAGCTCAAAAACGTTTCAGTCCCGGTGGTTCTCCCAAAGATAATTCATATTAATCAAAGGTTTCTCTTTAGTTAAAATCTCTTAAGATAATTCATATTAATCAAAGGTTTATGTTTAATTAAAATATTAAAATCTCCTAAGATAATTCATATTAATCAAAGGTCTCATTTCAATTAAAATCTCCTAAGATAATTCATATTAATCAAAGGTCTCATTTCAATTAAAATCTCCTAAGATAATTCATATTAATCAAAGGTTTCTCTTTAATTAAAATCTCTTAAGATAATTCATATTAATCAAAGGTTTCTCTTTAATTAAAATCTCCTAAGATAATTCATATAAATCAAAGGTTTCTCTTCAATTAAAATCTCCTAAGATAATTCATATAAATCAAAGGTTTCTCTTTAATTAAAATCTCTTAAGATAATTCATATAAATCAAAGGTTTCTCTTTAATTAAAATATCTTAGGTAAATCTTACTAATCAAAGACTCACAACCTTAGACTAATACGCATTCATGGTGAATGCAAAACAACCTCTGCAGAAAGGTCAAAGGACTACCAAACTTAGAGTCCAAACAAGGTAAAACTAGGTGCTAGGCTTTCTTTTCTACCGCCACTACCTGTCCCAAAGGGACTGAGCTTACATAGCAACGAAACTCCCACATAGATGTGGGTGGTTTCCCGTTACAAGCAGCGCTTCCCAAACATAGCACTCCTACTTAACACAGGTGGTTTTCCCACTACAAGCGACGCTTTTCAAACACAACACTCCTACTTAACACAAGTGGTTTTTCCACTACAAGCGGTGCTTCTCAAACAAAGTCCTACTTAACACAAGTGGTTTTTCCACTACAAGATGTGCTTCAAATGCATGATGCTTTCCATTTAAAATAGGTGGTTTTTCCACTACAATTCATGCTTCAAATGCATGATGATTTCCATTTAAAATAGGTGGTTTTCCCACTACAAGGAGCGCCTCAAATACATGGTGCTTTCCAATACAAGCATCTAAATACATAGTGCTTCACACTACAAGCGTCTAAACACGCAGTGCTTCACACTACAAGCATCTAAACACACAGTTCTTCACACTACAAGCATCTAAACATGTAGTGCTTCACACTACAAGCATCTAAACACATAGTGCTTCACACTACAAGCATCTAAACACACAGTGCTTCACACTACAAGCATCTAAACATGCAATGCTTCACACTATAAGCATCTAAACACATAGTGCTTCACACTTCTTAGGCTCCTGCATGTCTACATCATGCTTTAACCTAGACTCCAATCCAAGAGTGAACTTGTGAACCCACATTTTCTCATTATAAATAGGTACATATTTAAACAATCTTACCAGCTTCTTATAGTACACCTCTACTATGTTGGTTCCTTGTTTCAAACTAGCAAATTCCTCAAACTTTAAGGCATAGAAATGCTCTGTTAGGAATCTCTTCTTAAATATGTTTATAAATTCTTCCCATGGAGTGTCAATAGGTTCAATCTTAGTTTCCTCATAGTGGGTTTTCCACCATTCCAGAGCAACCCCTTCTAAGTTAATCGTAGTCCAAAGTGTTCGAGTTCCTGATGAGTAGCATTTTACCATAAATTAACCTCTACTTCTCTCAGCCATGCTTTCGCTACATCCCCATTGTCCTCCCCATAAAACTTGAAGATACTATTGTTTTTCATGTCCCTAGTTGTTTCCTTTTTCGCTAAGGCTCTGGATTGCACTTGTTCAGTAGTTAGTCCACTATCTAGACCAATATCTAAGCCTTAAACTTGTGAATTCTGGTTCACAGTTATTTCCAACAATTGTCTTATTTGATCCTGCATAGCAACAACTGTAGTGGTGAGGTCTTCTACCTCCCTATTGGGGCTTATTAGTCCCCCATCCTGGTTTTCTTCTTCGACATTACTTTGTTGAGTTTGTTTAGGCGTAGGCCTCCCTCTTCTGGTCTTAGGTGGCATATTAACCTGGTTCCATACAAGAAAGAATATTAGATTATAGTTTCATCTTGAGTTGTATCTCTAATTCAATCCATAATAAATATTTCTCTTGCTGGATGCATTAACAATCCAACTAGGGTAATATCCCAGGCTAGGATGTGTCATTGATACCGAAGTCCATACTAAGGCATTTGAACATCCACTCTACCTTGGGGTTAATTCTTGTTAGATTCTAGCAAATAGGGTATTCTAGATCATCCCAGCTTTAGCCTTTACCTTAAGCAAGCCTTCATTAGAGACATATAATTCCCTTTAGCACACATAGAGGCTCTATACCCTCGTACCTAGAGCTCTGATACCAAATGTAATGATCCAAAAACACACAAACAGAAAAATACAAAAATAGAAAAAGTTTTTTTTTTACTAAGGAGAGAGATACATGAACCCTTCATGAACCCCTAACCCAACTAATATTTGCCTAAAGTTTCAATCCCCTAAGTTTTCCTAAAAGCTACATCTCATGAAGTACCCTAACACAAGTCCGTCTGTGTAGGCGTATCATGTGTTACTGCAAATAAGCCCATCTATCCCATCACTCTTGATGAGATAGACTTATCACCCTTAGTCCATCGAAGGTATACACGCATCTCCATACCATGCAAAATTCATTATGTGTAGGTATGCTACGAGTATTACAAGTTAAGCTATCCATATTGTCTACATGACGAGATATCTTAACTCAGATTTAGTCTCTCCACAACTTAGTCCTTTATCTCCCTAAGGATTCTCAATTCTCTTAGGTCTCCTATGTTCACCCTAAGGGGTTCTTAACTCCCTTAGGTCACCTATGTTCACCCTAAGGGGTTATTAATTCCCTTAGGTCACCTTTGAGTTCACCCTAGAACTCTACTCTTGGATTTCTATTATTAAGCAACCAAACAAGAATACATCTAGATACTAAAACAACAAAGAGTAATCACTAAGCATCCAAAAAATAAAGAAGGATTAACACTAAAAGAGAATGTCATCCACAAAAAGAGAATCAGTTACCTATTATAACCAAACATGGAAATAAAGTAAAAGTACCTTCTCTAAACCAATAAACAGTTATTGCATTAAATCTTGCATGGTAAATTCTCCTTACTTTACAGAATATTACATTAACAGCATCAGGGATATCTCCCCACAATTCTAGTCTATTTGAGCATAAGTAAATCAGCATAAAATATAAATTACATAACTTTGTTTCCATTGAACCCTTGCTTCTCCTTACTTCTCATTGGTTCTTTGAGGGTAGTAGGGGATCAGGGTACTCATGGTTCAAGATAGGCATACCTCTACCTGCATCTATTCATTTACTTTATCAAATTGCAACTATACAAAATTCAATTAAGTTTCCAACCATCTAATGCATAGTGGATATTATAAAAGATCCTTTACTTTTATCTTCACCTCTCAAGTTCCCTTAGAGAGCCATCCAACATGTACTACTTAGATCAAGGTCTAACTTTAATCAAATCCATTCATGTCTTAAAGCATTAAAGTCCCATACCTTTAACCTCTAAAACAATCCTTCATTCATTCCCTAAATCAAAGCCCCATAACTTCAATTCAAATAATAAATCTAACATCCTTTTAATTCACAATTCCAATCAAATATAATATTGTTTTAAAGCATTAAATTCCCATACCTTTAACCTCTAAAACAATCCTTCATTCATTCCCTAAATCAAAGCCCCATAACTTCAATTCAAAGAATAAATCTAACATCCTTTTAATTCACAATTCCAATCAAATCTAATATTGTTTTAAAGCATTAAAGTCCCATACCTTTAACCTCTAAAATAATCCTTCATTCATTCCCTAAATCAAAGCCCCATAACTTCAATTCAAATAATAAATATAACATCCTTTTAATTCACAATTCCAATCAAATCTAATATTGTTTTAAAGCATTAAAGTCCCATACCTTTAACCTCTAAAATAATCCTTCATTCAACATAAACTTTGTCATCAACTTTATAACATAATTATGTTTTCCTTAGAAGTCCTTTTAGTAAAGTCTACATCATAGACTTACTAATCAAAGATTTTCAACCTTAATCTTAGATTCATAACCTCAATTAAAGATTCACAACCTTATCTAAAGATTCACCACTTTAGTTAAAAATAACCCCTTCATGATCTTATTACACAAAAGGTCTTACTTTAATTAAAACCACATAAGGTAAATCTCATTAATTAAAGGTCACTTTAATTAAGATCTCATAAAATAATTCATAATAATCAAAGATCTTACTTTAATTAAAATCTCTTAAGATAATTCATATTAATCAAAGGTCTCTCTTTAATTAAAATCTCTTAAGATAATTCATATTAATCAAAGGTCTCTCTTTAATTAAAATCTCTTAAGATAATTCATATTAATCAAAGGTCTCATTTCAATTAAAATCTCCTAAGATAATTCATATTAATCAAAGGTCTCATTTCAATTAAAATCTCCTAAGATAATTCATATTAATCAAAGGTTTCTCTTTAATTAAAATCTCTTAAGATAATTCATATTTTTTTTGAAAAAAATTGAAAAACTTGTATTAATACAAAAGGCAATTACACAAGGGAGAAAACTCATCCCAACCAACAGTAGAGAACTAGACAACAAGCGGAGAGCACAAAGGCAACGCTAACCCCCACAGAGCACAGAAGACAACAAGGCGTGAAAACGCGACATGTCACGAAATCGTGACATGTCACGAAATTGCGGCAATCAACCCCGTCGCGGCCGCAGCAGCGCCATCAGTCACGAAAATGCGACATGTCGCGATATCGCGACAGACAAAGCCCTCCGCGTTCGATCGCCAAAAAAGTCACGAAATCACGACAGCAACTCCCTCCGACGGTCTATCATCACAGGCGTCGCGAAATCGTGACAAGAACTCCAGGAAGCATCAAATCTCCAAAAGGGTCACGAAATCGCGACGGAATTTCTCCGAAGCGCCCAGCCAGCAAAAGTGTCGCGATATCGCGACATATTCTCATCTTGACTCCCAATCCGCAAAAGTGTCACGATATCGCGACACTTTTTACCAAAGCCATGAATGTGCCAAAAGTGTCACGAAATCGTGACGAATTTTCCTTTCAGTTCCCAATCTTCAAAACTGTCGCGATATCGCGACAAGTTATCCTCATTGCAACTTGTCTTCAAAATTGTCGCGATATCACGACAATTAATCCAGATGACGCCAGTGTGCCCCAACTGTCGCGATATCGCGACGATTTTACCATGCAGCTTCCGATCGACAGAAATGTCACGAAATCACGACGAAATGTGCCCTTTGCTCAAGTTCACCAAAAAAGTCACGATATCGCGATGATAATCCTCATTGAAGCCAGTCTTCAAAATTGTCGCGATATCACGACAAGAAATCCAGATGACGCCAGTGTGCCCCAACTGTCGCGATATCGCGACAGTTTTACCATGCAGCTTCCGATCGACAAAAATGTCACGATATCGCGACGATAATCCTCCTTATCATCCCTGTGCCAAAAACGTCGTGATTTCGCGACATGTCACGATTTCGCGACATGTTCCTTTCTAAGGCTGAGAAGGCAAAACCTATCGCGATATCGTGACAACTTCCAACAAGAGGCCACGACGCCACTACATGTCGCGAAATCGTGACAAAAACCTTCCTTAGCAGCAAAAACTTTGCACATTATCATAGGTAGCATTCAAGGCCTTTTCGAATCACAGCATCCTCCACAGGCATATCACTATGCATCTGCACACCAACTTCCTTCTCAGCACCTATCTTAGCAAGGAAATCGGCCGCCTTGTTGAAATCCTTACTCACATAGATGGGAACCACATCATCTAATTCTTTCCAGAGATCCTTTATCTGAGAGACAAGACTCCGCAACCTCCAGGCTTGCAAATCAAAGTTCCTCATGCAATCGAGAGTGCCCACCAAAATTTGGGAGTCGGACTCAAGAATTATCTTTTTATGGCCCTGCTTGACAGCCCAGATAGAAGCAAATTTAATAGCCAAGGCCTCCGCTTCATTGTTTGTGGCATGACCCAGACCGTGCAGTTCCCAGTAAAGCACGGACCCACCATGATCACGGCACACAACTCTAGTACCAGCACTACCCGGATTTCCTTTTGCAGCTCCATCAGTATTGATTTTGATCCATCCTGCTGGGGGAGGGTGCCATCTATCATGAGCCTGTCTTTCAAGAGCAACAACTCCATCAACCAGTGGCACAGAAACAGACTGATGTTCCTCCTCAACGTAGATGGCAACTGTTTCCACCACTTTGCTCCATATAACCTGCCATATTCCATCAAGTGAAGAGAATGTTTCACGAAAAATGCGGGCATTTCTCTCCAGCCACACCTGCCACCAAATAAAAAGAAAGCCCAGCTCCTAGCCAATTCGGAGAGCTTTGGATTTAAATCTGCCTCTCTTCCATCGGTTCCAAATATTGGTCCGAGTCACCTCACTGTTGGCTTGAATTTTGAAGTGGGAAAACCAGCGCATCCAAATCTGCCGTGTGAAGGGGCATTCAAACATCAAATGATCAGCAGTTTCCTCATGCTTGCGGCATAAAACACACTGAGAAGGACCGATGATGCCTCTGTGTCTAAGATTTTCAAAGGTGATAATTCCATTGTGCATAAGTTGCCAGGCAAAAAAATTCACCTTCGGCCAACCCTTGGGGTGCCATATCTTCTTCCAAACATGGACCGGGAAAGAGTGTGGGAGGGGCTCTGGAAGAATCTAGTTAAATCCCGCCTTCACAGTGTAAACCCCAAGGTTCCCAAAGCCCCAGGCAAGTTCATCCTCTTCATCCCGCCCAGTAAGAAACCTAGCTTTCAAAATTTTTCCTAAGATTGGTGCCAGCTCCGGTGGGATTGGAATTGGCCACTCTTCCAACCTCTTGAACTTTTTGAACTTGTACTCCCCAATGTGGCTGGTATTGAAATAACTCTCAATATGAATCCAGCCCTTGTCTTCTATGGCTGATTTAATGGGTTGCAATTCTGGAAACATAGCAATGATGGGAGGGTGCTGATCCCAGGAGTCAGTCCAGAAACGGGCCTTCTCCCCTCTCCCCACTTTCCAAAACAATTGATCTTTGATAACTTGAGCTCCCAGCTTGAGAGTCTGCCACACTAAGGATCCATTACCCTCCAAAGGGAAACGTCCCAGATCATTGGGGTGAGCATGGCCTAGGTATTTGCTAGAAAGAATTCTGCTAAAGAAGGATGTTGGATGGGAAATCCACCTCCAGTACAATTTACCAGCCAAAGCTTGATTATTAAGCTTGGAGCTTCTCGATCCCAACCCTCCTTTATCCTTGGGCTGGGTGACCTTATCCCATCCAACCAAGGCCCATTTCTTCTTCCCTTTTGCACCCTCCCATAAAAAGCTTCTGGCCATTTTGTCAAGCTCTTTCCATATAGAATGTGGGGCAGCCAGGATGGAGAATTTATATATTGGCATTGCCTGAATAACTGATTGTAAGTAAGTTAGTCGGCCTCCATAGCTTAACCATTTATGAGACCAATGATTCATTTTCTCTTTGATGCCATCCAAAAGATCCTTCCAGATATAAATTTTCAATTTTTTGAAATGCAGTGGAACCCCCAAGTAAACAACAGGTAGAGAAGTCCTAGTAAATCCCAGGATCTTAGTAACTCTTTCCTGTAACCTTCGATCAAGATTGAAGAAGACCACTTTGGATTTTTTATCATTAATGACTTGATTTGAGGCCCGAAGGTAGATGTTTAAAGTATCTCTAATTCCTCTTGCTTCCCTGAGGCTGGCCACTCCAACCAATCCTATGTCATCCACAAACTGTAAGTGGGTCAAAACTTCTGTCCCCACTTTAATACCTATTATCACACCTAGTTGTCGTCTTCTCAGGAAGAGTCTGCCTAATCCTTCTGCTAAGATGAGGAAGAGGTAAGGAGAGCAAGGGTCCCCTTGACGAAGACCCCGAGAGGCTCCAAAAGGAGTTGAGGGGAGCCCATTTATTAGAACAGAGAAAGAAGGTGTGGAGATACAGCTCATGACCCAGTCAATCTAGTCCTGAGAGAAGCCAAAGGCTGCCATCATCTTTGCCGGAAGCCCCACTCCACCCGGTCATAAGCCTTAGACATATCCAACTTTATGAACATTCCTTTGTTGCTCGAAGTTTGCATTGTATGGATTGTCCCCCTGAGCAAGGACCACTTCATCCAAGATCTGTCTTCCTTCAACAAAACCCCCTTGCTCAGAGGAAATTATTTTATGGAGAAAAGGTTTTAGCCGTTCAGCCATAATCTTCGTGACTATTTTATAAATAACATTGCATAAGGCAATCGGTCTGAAATCAGAGAGATGAACCCCCCTTCCCCTTTTGGAATTAAAGTGATGAAGGTGTGATTGAGAGCCTTAAGCATTCTTTTATTAGTTCTGGACTCCTCTGCGACAGCCAAAACATCTTTCTCCAGAGTATCCCAGAAGGCCTAAAAGAATTCTATAGGAAAGCCATCTGGACTCCAAAGACCACTTTCTTTAGTTCATCACTGTCAATGGGTCTAAGGAGAGTCTGATTCTCTTCGTGAGAGATAATAGAAGGTATGACATTAATAATTTCATTTTGGGCTTCCACATATTGTTCCCTACTTTCCTTAAAAAGGTTTGAGAAATAATCCATTGAGTGGAAATGCATTCCAGGGAGAGTATCAAAGGAGTGTCCATTCTCATCGTGAAGGACTTCCATGTTATGCATTTGTCTCCTTGCACAGGCTGAGCGGTGGAAAAATTTTGTATTTCTATCACCTTCTAGTAACCAAGTGATTCTTGCTCTCTGTTTCCAATAAATTTCCTCTTGATTATCAATGTCCTCAACCGCTTTGCGTAGAGCATCATCCTCAGCTTTAAGGTGCTCAGTAATGGTACCTTCCCTGAAGTGTTTTTGCACCTCCTCCCATCTAGCCATCAAGGGGGCCCTTTGGAGCTGGAAGTCCGACTTATTGTTTTGTCTCCACTGTTTCAATTTACACTTGACAAAATGGAGCTGTTTATGGAATTTGAACATTGCAGTCCCCAAGGGTAGGCGGCCTTCTTCCCACCATTGTGGAATTTTCCTTCGGAGATCCTCCTTTTGCAACCAAAAATTTTCAAATTTGAATGGCTTATGGTGTTGACTTGTCATCGGCCCTCCCTCCAACAAAAGGGGATAGTGGTCTGAGACTGGACCTTCCGAAATCTGGAACTTAAGATTCCATTTAATAAATGCCTCTTCAGAAACCAAAAACCGGTCTAACTTAACATTCCTATTGTGTGGCTCTCTCCTCTTGTTTTTCTAGGTAAAGTAGGTTCCAGGGCCTTTGATATCAACCAGATTAAAGGCCTGGATTTGTTCAATCAAGAACCGGTCCCCAGGATCCAAAACTGGGGCACCACCTTCCTGATCCCTAATAGACAATTTGGCATTAAAATCCCCAGCTATGATCCAGTAAAAAACTTCCGGGATGACCTCATGTTGTGTACAGCTTGCCATTGGAGCCGCTGGCCATCAAAGCATTGAGCCCCATAGAAGTTTGTAATAAGAACATGTTCAGCTGTGGCATTGTTTCTAAACAGAGAAGTGAGAACACCCCTCCAAGCTATGTGTTCTAAAGCTGTCCATACTTGAGGGTTCCATAGAGTAACAATCCCCCCCGAGGCACCCTGAGCAGCCACATCCATATAATCAGCACCCCGCCATATTCTGTTAGCAGTCTTGCACATAATATCTACAGACATTTTTGTCTCCTGGATGAGCAAAAAGTCTGTTTTACATTTTCCTAAAAGTCCTTGAATAGCAGATTGATGGGTTCTGCTGTTTAAACCCCTAACATTCCAGGATTGAATAATCATTGAGGACCTTGTGAGCAATAAGACTCAATTGGCCTCATCGATCCTCCATTGATCAGCTTGTCTCCTTGTACTGCTAGTAGATCCTTATTGGATTTTTTGCCTGCTCCTTGGGAATTACTGTTTTTAGACCTCTTCTCCACCTGGGTAATCCCTAGAACCGGCCTTTCCCTGTTCTTTTCAGAGCTTCCCATATTGACGTCCTTAATAACCGGCTGTGCTGGGGAGTGGATTACCAGTGTCCCTGAGTTCTCTGGCTGCCTTGTCCCAGAGGGTTCCATTACCTGTTCTAAGACCGGAGTAGAAGAAGGGGAAGCCTGAGAGTGAATGTTAATATCCTCAACATTCCCATCCACTCCTTCCATAACTTGGTCCTCTTGATCTACTAGGGATTTAAATATTTCATACCGATTGGTTGGTTTAAGTTGTGCCTGCTCCTTGGAATTTTTCTTTTTATTTCTCCTTCGCTTCGGTTGTTCAAAACCATATTTCTAGAGATCAGAATCCTGAGGAATACTAGATGGATCTTGGACAGGGGTAAACTTGCCCTCTCTGGGGTGATTTGGATTTCCAAGCGGCGCCTCCACTTTTGTGCTCAGAATATTTGGGCAGAACCTCGCCAGATGGCCGTGCTTATGGCAGACTCTGCATCTAAAAGGTAGTGCCTCATAATCTAACTGTTGTATCCAGGAGAGCCCTGTCAACTCAAGTTCCACCTCGGCTGGTAGAGGCTGGCTAATGTCCATTTCAACACAGATCCTAGCAAAGACAGCTGTGTTTCCCTCTATAGTGTCTCTGGAGACTCCTATAAATCTGCCTAATGAATTACCAATCATTTCTAAAACCTGCTCACCCCAAAACTCCATCGGGAGAGCATACAGTCGGATCCAGACCGGGACTACCGTGGGTTCAATACGAGGGTCAAAACCCACTCTCCAAGTTTGAACAAATAACCTAGCCGGGCCATGGTTCCTCTTCTCTGATTCAAATGCTCTGTTTTTATCTGCTAAAGAAGAGAAACTAATAATGAAATAACCATTACTGATAGGCCATAAGGAGTACTCACCTAGTGGCTCCCAGTTCTGTCTAACCCAGGTGTGCAAAAATTTCAGAGTGGGATGAATACCCATGAATTTGCAAATCAGGTCATGGTGAGCACGGTAGGAAATTGTGTCTTCAACCAGCTTCGGTTCTATAACAATCTTTGGTCTGGTAGCGGATTGCGGGAGGCAGCCATTAACTCGGTGTGCAGATGCACCCTTGCTAACATTCTTGAGTAACGTTTGAAAAGCCCTTCGTTGAGCTTCATCAGAGGAGGACGAAGGGTTTTCCTTTAACATCTCAGCATACAAATTCTTTCTCCCAGCAGGAGGAGCTGGAGGAGACCCCATTGGGCCCTCCCAGGGCAGCGGAAGAACCTTCAGCCAAGCACCCTGTCAACCCACCACAGTCCCTGGTAGAGCTTCCACACCAGAAACCCTAGAGAAACGCCCGACACCAGCTCAGAGGTTTTTCCCGCCCAATCCTTCGAGAGCATCCGTCATTTTGACTCGGAATTTTTTTAAGATAATTCATATTAATCAAAGGTTTCTCTTTAATTAAAATATCCTAATATAATTCATATTAATCAAAGGTCTCATTTCAATTAAAATCTCCTAAGATAATTCATATTAATCAAAGGTCTCATTTCAATTAAAATCTCCTAAGATAATTCATATTAATCAAAGGTCTCATTTCAATTAAAATCTCCTAAGATAATTCATATTAATCAAAGGTCTCATTTCAATTAAAATCTCCTAAGATAATTCATATTAATCAAAGGTTTCTCTTTAATTAAAATATCTTAAGATAATTCATATTAATCAAAGGTTTCTCTTTAATTAAAATCTCCTAAGATAATTCATATTAATCAAAGGTTTCTCTTTAATTAAAATCTCCTAAGATAATTCATATTAATCAAAGGTTTCTCTTTAATTAAAATCTCTTAAGATAATTCATATTAATCAAAGGTTTCTCTTTAATTAAAATCTCTTAGGTAAACCTTACTAATCAAATATTCACAACCTTAGACTAATACGCCTTCATGGTGGATGCGAAACAACCTCTACAGAAAGGTCAAAGGACTACCAAACTTAGAGTCCAAACAAGGTAAAACTAGGTGCTAGGCTTTCTTTTCTGTTGCCACTACCTGTCCCAAAGGGACTGAGCTTACATAGCAACAAAACTCC
Organism: Wollemia nobilis; assembly: GCA_028583015.1. Classification (NCBI taxonomy): domain Eukaryota; kingdom Viridiplantae; phylum Streptophyta; class Pinopsida; order Araucariales; family Araucariaceae; genus Wollemia; species Wollemia nobilis. The sequence goes on from JAQPPZ010016361.1 coordinate 5,335,193, forward strand.
CACACAGATGCGGGTGGTTTCCCATTACAAGCAACACTTCCCAAACACAACACTCCTACTTAACACAGGTGGTTTTCCCACTACAAGCGGTGCTTTTCAAACACAACACTCCTACTTAACATAGGTGGTTTTTCCACTACAAGCAACGCTTCTCAAACACAACACTCCTACTTAACACAGGTGGTTTTTCCACTACAAGCGAGCACTTCAAATGCACGATGCTTTCCATTTAAAATAGGTGGTTTTCCCACTACAAGCAGCACTTCAAATGCATGATGCTTTCCATTTAAAACAAGTGGTTTTCCCACTACAAGCAGTGCCTCAAATACATGGTGCTTTCCAATACAAGCATCTAAACACACAATGCTTCACACTACAAGCATCTAAACACGCAATGCTTCACAATACAAGCATCTAAACACACAATGCTTCACACTACAAGCATCTAAACACATAGTGCTTCACACTACAAGCATCTAAACACATAGTGCTTCACACTACAAGTATCTAAATATACAATGCTTTACACTACAAGCATCTAAACACACAGTGATTCACACTACAAGCATCTAAACACACAATGCTTCATACTATAAGCATCTAAACACACAGTTCTTCACACTACAAGCATATAAACACATAGTGCTTCACACTTCTTAGACACAAGGGGTTTCCAAACCTTTCAAAGGGATTATCACGCTACAGGGGAGTATAACTAGGTTTCACTCTAAATCATTCATCATACAAACGCATGTCTAAACAGATAAAGTTTTAAAATCCTCCAACCTTAATACTTCTGTAGAATGGAATCCAGTGGTGTCTTGGCTACCTCTCCCTTTGCTTGTTGTGCGCTCTTGTCTTTCCCGACCGCCTGGTCTGTGTCCTCTTCTTTCTTCTACCTTCTTTCTTCATTTTCTTCCTTTTCTTTCCTCTAGGTGGCCCGTTTGTCATCCCTTATCGAATCCCCAACCAACCTCGAGCTCCCCCTTTCTTCAATGCTTTCGTCCCTCATCCTCTTTTTCTCTGGCGACAACCAGTTCTTTTACCCATAATTTCCATCTTTGGAAATTAATAGCCCCATAGATTATTTACATAGATTGCACTATATAGGGGAAAGGGATATTTACATTATTAAAATGAAGAATAGTACCCTTTTTAATAAAATATCCTTTACATGATATTTTATCACCATTTAAAATATATTTATTTTATTTAAAACAATTTCATAATTGCTCTTTCTTTAAAATAAAATATTTCTATTTATCTTAAATGGATTTTTCATTTATTTCACTTAATTAAAGTCTATTAATGAATTTACATTATCATTAAAATGAACTTCTTTAATTATTTTAAATGAACTCTCATTTATTAATTGAAATGAAGTTTACTAATGAGTTTAAATGAATCATATCATTATTTAATCAAAACCTCATTAATTAATTTAAATGAATCTTCATTTAGCATTTAAATTTAATTTACTTTCCTTCATAAAAATGATGCTCTATTATCACTTCAACATAATAGTTTACTTTATGCATCCACATACATTTTACAGTTGTTATCCTATTGAATTCCAACATTATGCTACCCAAGCCATCATGCAATAGAGAGCAATCAAATTTATAGAAACAACAAAGAGGGAATCTTTCTATCAACCCAATCATTTATCTCAGCCAAAGATTTTATGATAGCTACTAGGCTATCAACTAAGACTCAAGGTGATCAGTCATCGATGATTATCCCTTCCGAAAATGCATGCCTATATGAAGGTGTATATCCATGTTACCTTCGAGTACCTTAATCATCATTTCCCCTGATCTTAAGTGCCCTCGTTTCTGGTGGATGCTTCTACCTTCTCCACCTACGAGTGTACCTGATCCTACACACTTGGAAATATGTTAGCGATAACATGCCCTTCTAAATCAACTAAACATCATATAGTTGGTTCAATTATTCAAACTAAGTATCACCACATCATAGGTTAATACATTGTTTCTTTGTGCCATATAGTCTTCTAGGGAGGGTCATGACACATGATGATATTTGTAGACTAACTTACACCTCCTTAGTTCTAAGTATATGCTCAACCTTGCTAAGAACTTTTTAATTTTATATTGTAAAAAACCTTCTATCTAGTAAGTGTTTAAATGTACTATGAACCTTGATAGTTTAAGTTGAATCCCTTTTATTCCCTAATGTTCAACTTTACTTTCTTGTCTTATATCTCCCTATTGATTAGTAAGTGGAAAGCTAAAGATAAATGATGATGCACCTTCAAGTTTTAATAAGGCTCTTTTCCTTCAAGACCTTTTAGTTGGATTAATATCTCATAAATGTAAGATACTAATGTAAAATGTAATTTTCAACTTTCAAGCAATTAATAGTTTTGCTTTTTTTTTAACCTTCAATTTTCAGTAGTTCAATTTTTTAAATTCCAAGAAACTAAAGTTTTATGTAGTATTCCTTATAACTCTCTAATTTGGAATTTTAGAAAGTAATAATATTTGCAAACTAGTATTTTAATTTTTCCAATGTTGAAAACCTTATATCTCCTTAATTAATTATTTGTAAATATTTTAATGTTTGAATCTAGTGCAATTTAGTAATATCTTTTAAGATATACTCCCTTTGTTAAAATTTTCTTCTAACTCTTTTTTTTGTGGAAAACATCCCAGAAGGGATGCCACTTTCGGGTAAGACCCAAGGAGGCGGGGGTATCTCTTCCGCAAAAATCGCCCAGGGCTCGCACCTGGCCTACCACCTTTGACATACTCAAGGAGCAAACCTGAAACAATAAAAAATAAGAACACACAAACACAAACACACAAGAAGATTAAAAAAAATGCTCCTTGAGTGTGTCGAAAAGATAAAGCACAACCAACACACACACAATAAGATAAAAAAACACAATATGAACCACACAGAAAAAACACAAGAACAACATTAAAAAAATAAACATGACAAAAACAATAGAAAGATACAAAGACAACCAACAAAAACATGAAAAACAAAAACAACCAAAACCTTAAAAAATAATAAAATAAAATAAAAACAAAAAAAACAACCAACAATAGACAATAAACAAAAACATAGAAAACACTCACACACCAAAACAAAAAAAACACCAATTAACACAAACATACAAAAACACAAGAACAAGAAAAATAAAAACACAAGAACAATAACAAAAAAAACACAAAACAATAAAAACACAATAACAACAAAAAACAATACAAAAACAAAACAAAACAAAAAACACACACACCTCAAAAAACTAAACTACCCAGACCGAACCAAAGAGAAGCAAAAATAAAGCAAGAAGAAACTAGGTACCTCCAGAACTGGAGCCATCCAAAGAAATGATAGACAGAAGAGCTTCCCTTATTTGTGAAGCCCACCATCTAGGAGGGTGGCCATAGCAAGTAAGATCACCTTTGTCCAAAGCCCAATTAGCTAAAGCATCAACACTCTTGTTCTGATCTCTGACCACATGATTGTAATCAACTTTCAAAAATCCCATCTGGATTAACTGAATCTTCTCAATAATTCTTTTTATTCTCCAATCAACCTTATGATTCTTAGAAGGAGTCTTCAAAATATTAATCATGAGTTGAGAGTCAGACTCAACTAGCACCTTTTCCCATCCAACCTTAGTAGCCTCTTGAAGGCCTCTAAGGATACCATACCCCTCAACAAGGTTATTGGAAAGAATACCCAAATTCTCAGCAAAAGTAAAAACCAGGGAGCCATCTGAAAGTCTACCAATTCCTCCCACACTAGCTTTTCCAGGGTTCCCTCTAGAGGCTCCATCAGTATTGACTTTTCCAAAATCCTTAGGAGGAGGTTGCCAATTCCTTGTTCTATCCATCTTGCAATTGCTCACATTCCCTTTAAGATGGTTTCCCTTAGAGGAGTTAATCTTCAATATTTGCATCACTTGATCCCATATTTGGTGGGAGTTTTGGGGGTGATTAAGGAGTTGTTGGACTGATTCAACTAAGTTGGCAATGGTCTTTTGCCAAATATAGTGAATATCCTTCCTATCTTGATTAAAAATTTGATTGTTCCTTTCATTCTAGATATTCCAAAGAAGAATGGTAGAACCCATCCAAACTAACTGCCTAATAAAATGATCAACACCCTCTTGTTTAGGCCAATCCCTCCAAAGTTGTTCAAAAGTAAAAAAGTTGGACCATTGTAAGCCAAGTAAAGTGGCCATTCTCCTCCATAGCTCAGAGGCTAAAGTACACTCAATAAAAATATGGTTGAGAGTTTCTACATTCTTTCCACACATTTCACATCTAAAAGGGCCATGAAAACCATGCTTCATAAGTTGCTCACCAGTAAGCACCCTACGATGCAATAAAAGCCAAGTAAAGAACCTCACCTTAGGCCAGAGCTTTTGAGCCCACAACTGAGAAAATATGTCAGATGATTGGTTGGGATTATTATGGCATAAGGTCAAATAACCTTGAGCAACTGAATACTCACCCTTAGTAGTGTTGTTCCATCCAAAACAATCTTTTTCATGGGACCAAGAGAGAGATCTCATATGAAGGATGCCTTGGATATCTTGTCTTTACCTTTCTAGGATTTGAATAGGCCAGTCCTCAATAGGGATCCAATATCTACCAACCTTTGAATTACCAGTATGGTACCGATAGTAATTAGCCACCTTTATCCAGTTAGCTCGGTGAAGCTCCTCCATCCAAGGCCTCCAATCGGGAAACTGAGTTATCAAAGGCTTGTGACCATCCCAAGAATCTATCCAAAAATTTACCTGTTGACCATTATGAATGATCCAAAATAAATTTTTCTTTATCAAATCCTCACCAGTCTTAAGAACTGCTAAAATGGGAGAACCTTTGGTAGGCAATTGATAGCGAACAAGGTCTTCAGGACTTTTGTTCTCAACATATTTAGCATGGAGATTATTGGCCCAAAGAGCATTGGGGTTATGCAACATCCTCCAATATAATTTAGCAGCTAAAGCTTTGTTGTTATTAATAGAAGACCAGAATCCTAACCCCCTTCATTCTTAGGAAGACATAAAGTGTCCCATTTCACCAAGGCCCATTTTCTTTTCTCCTTAGTACCACTCCAAAGGAACCGATGACTGATTTGATCCAGTTCTCGAAGAACAGCCTTTGGGATATTCAACATGGAAGAAACATAAATAGGAATAGCTTGAAGGACTGATTTTACCAAGGTGATTCTACCCCTAGAAGAAAGCCACCTGTTGGTCCACTTTCCAATTTTCTTCTTGACTTTGTCCAACAACCAATTCCAATATTTTTTTTGCCTTTGAATATTGATGGGAATACCTAAATAAGTGATCGGAAGGGAGGTCTTCTTATATCTTAATTTATCCAAGACCATGGATTCCTATCTAGCAGAGTAGTGAAAGAAAATAACTTTAGATTTATCTTCATTGATCAATTGCCCAATAGCCTTAGAAAAATAGCTAATGATTTTCTTAATATTAGAAGCTTCCTTAACTGTAGCTTTACCTAAAAGAGTAGAGTCATCAAAAAATTGAATATGGGAGATAGGTCTAGCTCCATGAGCAATGGTAACTCCCTCAAGGGTTTTGTTTTCTCTCTTTTTGGTTATAGTCCTACCCAAGCATTCAACAAGAATGATGAATAAATAAGGGGATAGCGGGTCACCTTGCCTAATACCTCTGGAAGCTGGGAATGACTGAGAAGGCCTGCCATTGATAAGAACTAAGTAGGAAACTGAAGAGATACATCCCATAATCCAATCCATCCAATCCTGAGAGAAACCAAATTGCCTCAAAACTTTGATAAGGAAGTGCCAATCCACTCTGTCATAAGCTTTGGATAAGTCTAACCGAATGAACATGGAAGGAGATTTTTGCATATCCATGGAATGGATGGCTTCCTGAGCAAGAACTATCTCATCTACTATTTGATGCCCTTCCACATAACCCCCTTGTTCAGGGGAAATAATCTTATGCAAAAGAGGCTTCAACCTTTCTGCCATGATCTTAGTAATGATTTTGAGAAGAACATTACATAAAGCAATAGGTCTAAAAGCTGAGATATGATCAACCTCTTGAGCTTTTGGAACAAGAGTAATATAAGTTTTATTGATAACCTTCAAAATTTCTTTGGCTTTCCTGGCTTCTTCCACCACCTCTAATAAATCAGCATGAAGGATATCCCAGAACTCTTGGTAAAACTCAATGGGAAAACCATCAGGACCTAGGGTTTTCCATTTTTGCATTTTAAAAACTACCTGTTGAAGCTCATTGATAGTAACAGGAGCAGTCAACATAGAGTTCTCCTCAGAAGTGATAAGAGAAGGGATTGCTTGAAGAACATTTTGTTGAGAAGTTGAGTCAAGAGGAGTAGCAGTAAAAATATTGGAAAAGTAATCGACAACAATAGAGTTCATGCCATCCCAAGTGTAGACAACATCTCCAGAATCTGATTTTAGGGAAGAAATAAAGTTGTGAGATCTTCGAGCTAGAAGATATTTGTGGAAGAAATTTGTGTTTCGATCTCCTTCTTTGAGCCATTGAATTCTAGATTTTTGCTTCCATAAGAGTTCTCTTTTTTCCCATTCCTCTAACTGAGTTGTGAGTTTAATTTCATCTGCACTTCTACTCTCTGTGAGGCCATCTAAACGGATTTTCTTATTCAAATTTTCAAGTTGAGCAATAACTTCATATTTTTTTTATGAACATCCCCAAACTCCTTCCAGTTCCAAGTCTTGATTTTGGATTTAATGTATTGCAGTATTTTGGCAAAATAGAACATCTTAGTCCCATACCTAGGCTTACCTTCCTTCCACCATTGTTGCACACGAGGTCTAAAGGAACTGTCTCTGAGCCACATTAATTGAAAATGAAAAGGAGAGAAACTCACATTGGTTTTCCACATTTCCACCATGACTGGCCAGTGATCCGAACCAGCATTGTTAAGAGTCTTCACTTTAGGAATGTGACCATGGATTAAGAAATTTTTAGAGAGCAAAAACCTATCCAATCTCTCCATTATACAAGCTAAGCCTTGCCTTCTGTTAGACCAAGTCATAAGGCCATTATCTAGTTGGATGTCCACAAGATGGAGGTTTGCAATATATTCGCTCATGAGGTCAGTGCTTCTATCCAAATTTCTATTTCCCCCATTTTCTCATCCAGAGAGAGGATGGTATTGAAATCTCCTCCGATCAAGATCCAAGCTTCAGGAAAATGAGAGATAATATAAGTTATATCCTTCCATTATCTTCTTTTTTCCTCCAAAGTAATTGGAGCATAAACAGTAATGTAGAGCATAATTTGGTTGGAATGTCTACTTTGAATAGCTATAGCCAAAAGACCCCAACTGCCAACCATATGGTGAATAACTACCTCTTTTGGGTCCCAAAGACAAGCAATGCCACCAGAAGTCCCCTGGGAACTGAGGGAAACCACTTTTCCAGCTGGCCAAATTTTACTAGCAATTGAGTCCATATCCTCTATTGACATCTTCGTTTCTTGAAGGAAAACAAGATGTGGATGATTTATCTGAATCATTCTTCTAATTTCATTTTGTTTTGAAAGACTCCCTTTGAGTCCTCTAATATTCCAAGTGATGATCTTCATTAATACCAGGGCTAAAAAAGTTGGGAAGGGCATTAATCTTACCTTCCTCTACAAGCTTTTCACCTTCTTTTACCATATGATATTGATTGGTCTTGCGACCTGCCTTTTGATTAGAATCCATCTTCAATTTTTTTCCCTATTTCTTGACTTACTCCAATTGAATCTGAGATGGCTTCTAACCTTGAAGAATGCTCGTACACAACCAAAGTGTTACTAGAGGGTTCAAAAGAGTCTATATTGGGACCTATATTATTTGAAGTTTTGACATTTAAAAGATTGTTTTTCTTGTGTAAATTTTCTCCCTTTTTTCTGTTGAAAACCTTTGATTTGTTGGTTTATCTCTGAGTTTTTCCCTTCATATTTAAATTGTGTTTCTAAGATTTTTGTTTCCATTATTTCCTCTTCCTCACTTGGGACATCATTCATGGAAAGGATTTCAAACATATTAGCAGATGACTTTGATTGATCCTTCATAACTAGTTTTTTTTAGTGTTCTTCTTCTTAGGCATTTGGAAACCTGTTGAGTTTATATCTTCTTTCTTTTGATCAGGAATTTTATTTGGGCAAGCACTAGCCAAATGACCATATTCATGGCAAATTCTACAATGAAAAGGAATGTTCTCATAGTCCACTACTTGCTCCCAAGTGTCTTCCCCAAATTGTAATGTGATATTTTTAGGTAAGGGTTTGTCAAAATCCATTAAAACACAAATTCGAGCATAAATAATATGTTCAAAATTTTGAGTACAATCAACAGTCATCATAAAAGTTCCTAAAGAGTTTCCAATTGAAGAAAAAATAGTAGGATTCCAAAATTCAATAGGGAGGCCAAAGAGTCTAACCCACACGGGAGCTGTAGAAGGCATCTCTTCTTCGGCTTTAAATTTAGTATGCCAGGGCTTCATGAAAAGCCCTGCCCTTCCAAAGAACCAGGGACCCCCTTGAAAAGTTTTCTCTCTATCTTCATTATTAGCAAATAAAACAAGAAAATAACCATTTGGATAAATAGAGATTTGTAACTCACCTTTAGTTTTCCAGCTTTTTGCAGCCCAGACTTTGAAAGCAGATAGGCTCGGATGAAAACCCATGAACCGACAAATTAGTCCTCTTTTTTCTAGATCTTCAATGCCGGTCTAAATGTTACCCATATCAAGCTTAACAATAGGAGTTCCATCAGCTGCTTTAAGACATCCTGACTCCATTTTCCTGGGATCAATCTTAGGCATTCTTAGAGGTTTATGGGAAGCCCTAAGATTAATATTAGCATTGGGCTGAGGTTGTCCACCATGGAGGGCATCCCTAAAATTCATTTTTGGGGCTGAGTCTTCGAAATTCTTACCCTTGACAGGGGTTTTCATAGTAGATTTATTTTGTGGGTGCACCTTAGCACCAGAATCACTTGAGATCTGAGCCATTTTTTGATCAGCTGCTTGAAACTTATTTCGTGATCTCTTTAATCCTTGCCCTAGACGTCGTGGAAAGGTATGGTTTTCACTTTTATTTTGTGCAGCAAATTGGAAGTCGTTGTCACTCAAGTTCACAACATGATCTATTGAAAGATAGATTTCTAACCCATATTGGATCCCCTGCAACATATCCTACTAAAATATTGAGTAGAAACCACAAAAATATTGGCCGCTAGGGCCCGAAGGCCCCGAAAACCAACCTCTGGAGCTGCTTGCACTCAACCCAGATGAAACCCTCGCACAACCGCTTGCCAAAAATCTCGTTCACACATAGGGATGCGCTAGGATCTGTGTTGCTCCAAATGATCTAAAAATTGGTGGAGATGTTCTAGGGTTTTTCAGGCATCTACCCTCAAAATTTTAGCTCAATCCGAGTCCGGATGAGTGAAATATGGCCGAAACAAGTTCGATAGTTTGGGCAGTCCTACGAAAAACGTCCCTCATATTCTGGAACCAATATCATTTGAGCAGTGTTTTCCTTTCACTAGAGTCAATTCGATACTTTGGACTATCCTTCTAAATCTCTAAGTTTTATATTTCAATGCATTAATAAATAAATTTCAACCTTATATTAAGCACCTTATAACTCCCTAAACTTAAGGAAAGCAGATATTAAATAATATAAGTCATTTACCTTCCTTGCAATGTGGAATATACGTGTTGATTGGTCTATGGTGTGACTCTTCAATTCAAGCACTGAATTTCCTGGTCTTCTATGTATGGAAAATGTCATCTAATGCTCATGGATACCTTCTTCTCCTCCTTAATTGCACTTTGACTTCACTCTTAATGTTTGATTGCATGCTTTCAATTCTTTATGCTCCTCTTCAACTTTGGGTGCTTAAATATGCTTTGATGCTCCTTGAGATTCTATCCACATGGTGCTTTGGGAGTTACGTTCTTGATGAGCATTATTTTAGGTGTCTTCAATGCTCATATCCTCCTTTGAATGATGGTCAATAATCATTGTGCCTTCTTACCTTCGACTGATGCTTTCAACGCTCAAAGATGAATGTTACTTTGTCATGGGCACTTATTTTATATGTAGGGACTATGTAAAATATATAGGCTCCTTATTATGTTGTGCCAAGTGGCACAATATGCCTGAAATCTAGATTTCAAATGGCGCTCCTTTCCCTTGCATGTAAGGATAAATTCAATGTCTTTTATTCCCTGAATACTTCTTACCAACGAATGCACTATGGGTCTTGTCTTCAACACTCTCTCTCAAGCGAATGATGATGTTATTCTCCCATGAATTTGGATCCAGCTATGGTGGTTCTATGGTGCTCCAACACTGCTCTCTTCGGTGATGATTTTACTCTAGAAATGGTGGTTCTATGGCACTCCAATGCTACCCTCTTCGATGATGATTCTTCTTAGCTGGCGGTTCATCTATTGCTTTGACATTTGTTTTCACCTTGAGTTTTACGTAACTTATGTATGCTTTAGACTTGTGCCTTGCACTTCTTTATCCTTTGTACTATTCTCCTTACTTTACATTGGACTTGCAATGGATGTAAACCTACCTTACGTTGGTTTTGATGTTGTAGGTTAATGTTTCTTGTAGACGCTTGATTTGGTGATCGATTTGGTATCTTTAGACACCTTAAAACTTGGCTATTGAGCCCTTAATTCGCTCTCTTTCTTAGTTTGATGTTTTCTCCTTTACTTTGATGAAATTGCCACTTTGTATACGTACTTTTCTAGCTCTTGTAGTATCTTTGAGACACTCTAGCTTTGTCCTCTTTTGCTTTGTAGGACAAGAGGAATATGGTGTAATAATCTAATGTAAATAGCTTTACAACAATTAAAATGGAATACCTTAATTTGCATCGAAGTTTTGACATTCTTTAAATCTCCTTTTGTAAGTTTTCTCTCTTACTTGATGAGGCATCTTCTTTGCACTACTCCTTGGTGGTAAACAGTGATTTGATGTTGTCTTCCTTGCTAGAAAACTCTCTCCTTTGCTTGGTTAACTTAGCAATAATGAATCCAAGCTCTTAATCATGCAACTAATATGCCCTTTTGAATGGCTTAACTTTGCACTAATTTTCAATCTTCACTTAAATGCTTAATGCACCTTTGATAACTAGTATGATGCAATAGCAATTTATCCTTATTGCTCCTATAAATGAACTCTTAAAAGTAACTTGAAATATGCACTATAATCTATGCAAATTTCACTTAAGGATAATGTCTTCTTTGCTTTAACTAGAAGGTAGGATGTTGATATTTTTCTTTCTTTCAAAATATATCTAACTCCTTTTTGTGTGTAGGTTATAACCCTTGTAGAAACTATCTTCTGCACTCTCTTGAAGACTTAAATATGCAACCTTCTCCTTGCAACTTTTAAATTCTAATATGATGCTCAACAAAACTTAATAATAACCAAGTAATTAATGTTCAAGTAAAGAACATTTTGCACCGAAGTTTCTTACCTTAATGACTTCTACAGATGATGGATATCTTGGTGACTTGAATCACCTAATTATTGCTTTATAATGGAGGAAATCGCAGCTCTTCCTTGCTATCCAAAATAGATCTTTAGCTCACCTATTTGCAGCTTTAAAACTCCTCTAACTTGCTGCCCAAAAGTGTAGTTTGGTGGCTTTAATTCTCCTTCAGGATGCTCTCTTGAAATTTGAAACTTAGCAACTAGTAATGTTGCCCTTATTGGTGCTTTCGTATTGTCCTCAAATATGAAATTTTTAGATTGTAAAGCAATCAATTGCTTCTCTGAAATATTGTCCTTTAATCTCACAAATTTGGTAGGAAACTCTTCCAAATCACAACTAAGATTTTCCTTCAAGAAATCTTCACTTTTTTGCTGTAAAACCAACAATCTCATTTCTTCGAAATAGCCTTCAATGGCAATCTTCAAATCTCTTATATTTGATGTCTTCTTCTAACTCCTTTCTCCTTCAGCCTCCTTGTCGAATTTTGACTTCAATCTTGGCCTATATAGTGGCCAAATTCTTCTTCTTTTGGGCTTGTTTTTGGATGGTGATAATTGTCCCAAATTTTTTTCTATCAAGAACTTCTTATATGGTCTTCTCTGAAATTTGCTTCATAATAGCCTTCTCTAAAATCTATAATAGGGCTTTCCAAGCCTTCTCCTTTCTTCAATGAGGCTCTCCAAGCCTTCTCCTTCCTTGAGACATCTTCTCTAGGGTCTTCAAATTTTTACAACTTCTCTAGTCTTCTTCTCAAGACTTCAATGAGACCTTCCTTGATCTCTTCAATTTGTTGCTTCTAAAATCTGTAATAGGACCTTTACTAGTCCTTCTCTATCTTCAATCTTCCAAAACTATAAGTTATTCAATGAGACCTTCTATGGGTCTTCTCTTCAACCTTCAATGGAGATCTCCAATCTCCAATCTTCTTCAAGACTATTTTCCTTGAGTCTCTTCTTCCTTCAATGGGATCTTTCTAGGACCTCCTCCTTGATTTGTAGTCTTCAATCTTCAATGGAGATCACCAACCTCCAATCTTCTCCTGGACTCTTTTCTTGAGTCTCTTCTTCTACAATTTACAATAAGGATACTCTAGCCTTTTTCTCTCTTCTAAAATCTACAGGTTTGCAAATCTTGCAATGGGATATTTTTCTTAGGTCTCCAAATATTCAATCTTCAACTTGTTGCTTTAGGTATTGGATTGATTCCAAAGAAGATATTCTTCCTAGCTTTCTTGTAGGAAGCTTTCCAACTTTCTTTGAATCTTAGTTTCCTACAACAAATATTAGGACAGTAATGGAAGAAACTCTAAATATAGAGATAATTAATCTTCACTAGTTGATTTGTCAATCTAGTGGAATCAATGTTGAGTCCTAGTCTTCACAAGTTTTTTTGCAACCTTGTGGAAAGACTCTAGCCAAATATAATTTTTAGAAATTCTAAAAATGAGATTTTTGAACTCTTCTTAATCTCTCTTGTGGCTCTCTCTATTTCCTATTGATCTACCATGGCTCTAATACCACTGTTAGCTTTTGATAATGTATATTGAAGGAAATGCAACCACAATATGTGAAATAAATAAGCTATGATAACTATATGATAATATCACTATAATATGCAGGAAAATAATGAAAAAAAACTTTTGCAATAACCCAGTAATATACCATTAATAAAATCTCACAAAAATAATATAATGCAATATAATGGAGGACTTAAACTCTCCAAAAAAATTAATGAAGAACTACATTGTACCTACTCACTAGTATAAACTAACTCTCTACAGTAGCATTGTCTCCCTCTCACTCTATTACTCTATACCTTAAAGGCTTATATATAGGAAGATATATGCCTTGGCCTTTACTCTACCCATTACTCTTCATCTACCTATCCTATGACTCATGTACATGTGGACTACATGTACATTTACATCATTGCATATTTTGGCACTTGTGCATTTATTATTTGCTTGAAGTAACTACTCAAACCTTACTCTAAAGTAAACTCCTACTCTAGTTATGTACCCAAGGTGGTACATTGGCATGTACCAAATAATTTAATATACTCTAACACTTGCTTAGGCATATAAGTGTGGAAACAACCTGGTAAGTTCTTCATCTCCCAGACCAAGTATATCCAATCTCTATTGGATATGTTTCACATGCAGGAGTATAAACCATCCCCCACTCACATGGAAACCCGATTGAAATTGATTAATAGTGATGATGAAAAAAGGGTTGATGACACCCTTTATAGGAAACTAGTTGGAAGTTTGATCTACTTAACTTCAACTAGACCATATATCACCTATTCAATGGGCCTTGTTTCCAGGTTCATGCATGATCCCAAGAAGAGTCATTGGATTGCAACTAAGAGGATTTTGAGATTCCTTAAATGGACCCCTCATCATGGTCTTATGTACATAGCATATGATGACTTTTCATTTATTGGGTACACAAATTCAGATTGGGCTAGTTATCCTAAGACTAAAAGATCAACTATTGGTTATGGCTTTTAGTTGGATCAAGGTACCATATCATGGAGCACCAAGAAAAAACTCATAGTTTCCTTATCTTTAGAAAAATAAGAGTATAAGGCAGTAGTTGAGGCAACTAAGGAAGCAATTTGGTTAAGGCAACTACTTGAAGATATTGGGCTACTCATAGATGGTCCAATACACATATATTATGACAATCAAAGTACCATTAAGATGACCAAGAATCTAGTCTTCCATGCCCAAACAAAGCACATTGAGATCCATCATCACTTCATTAGAGAAATGGTCCAAGAGAACATCATACATTTGGAGTATGTACCTACTCAAGATCAAGTGGTCGACATCTTCACCAAGTCACTTGGACTTGATAAATTCTCCAAGTTTAGCAAAATGCTCTATGTATATTGTAATGGAAGTCAATATGAAAGGGGAATGTATCTAATGTTGAATTATTTTTTTAGGAAAGTACATATTAAGGGGGAATGTTAAAATTATTATAATGTGTATCTTTCCTTTTTGCACTTGACATGTGTTCTTTCCACATGACACATGTCATTTGTATGGTGACATGTGTCACATGCCTTTAGCTTTCTCTTTTGCTATAAAGGCTTTTGTAATCGTGAAATTCATTTGAGTTTTATGCTTATTCTATTAAAGCTATTGCTTGTTCTTATCTCCATTGCTATGTTTTGTCATTTTGGAATAGGGTAAAGCCCTAACAAAAATAAGGAAAGTACGATATTAGATTCTACAAATATCATGTTGTGAATAAGTGGAATCATTCATAAAATTCTTCTCAAATAAGGCAACAAGATCCCTACCAATATGAAAATCCTAATAATGCACCATGAATAAATCAAGGGTATAGATCAACATATCCATCACAACAAGGACATGTAGCATAGGAAGAACCTTAGTAAGATCATGAATATTGAACCAAAAATAGCATATAAGGTACTAATGACTCACAATAAATAAGGGATACTAAGCAGTATAAAGGTTCTAGATCTAGTAACCATAAGATAAGGAATATACATTAGTTTGACACTTTTTAGGAAATACATGGGTGGCTAGTGACAATGGTAGATAACACAAGCTATCAAATAAAAGGAATAATACCTATTTGTGTGGCTTTAACTTTAGTAAAATGCACCATAGAACAAGTGTTATATGTTCCAGGACTTACCAACAACTTACTTTCTATTGGTCAAGTAAAAATAAGGGAGTTAGTGTTGATTTTCAAACTATTAATGGATATAAAAGGTATGTTATCTCAAAATAAGAAAAATTGGAAGCTACTAATCCTATAGAAATGGATTGTTTGTTTTAAATATCACTACACTTTCACCTCTATATCAATAAGTACAATCATCGTCTCAAAATCATAAATATACACAAAAGAAGAAAAATACAAAGAGGGATAGAGCATACGAAGTTGGATATAAAGTTCTAATGGACAACAAGGAAAGAAAAAATGTTGAATCAAAATAGATCAAAGAAAAAAATAAAAAAACGAGATGGATATCCAACATTTAACATACAATTATATGATGAATATATAATGCTTAATACTTGGATACAAATTATTTTCCAAAGAGTTGATGGTCCAAAACACTTATAGTCAATCTTCAAAGAGGTTAATGATAACACTCTTACTACACTTACACTTAAGACTTATATAAGTTTTTATCTTGACAAAGCAATTGACTATAGATGAAAAATCATCTGGATTGAGAGCACTAAATTCAGCATTAAAATGTAAAACTCTCAAAGTGTCCACTTGCCCAAATAGCTTCTCAAGCTTCTCCTAAATTTGAAAAGGAGAGACAAGATCATTAAGACGAAATAATAGATTATCACTCACATGCATCCCAACTAATCCTTTATATTCATCCATTTTGCAATCATGAACAAACTTATGATACTCTTTTGTAACTTCAGGTAGCTCTTCTTGCATTAATCTTGATAACCCTTTAGATTGAATAAATATCATTGTGTGTGGCTTTCATATGTTATAATTATGTGAGTTAAGTGGCTCAAAATCCTCTAAATCCATTTTCTAATCACAAGAAATAAAATGCAAGACCCACAAAGATGGTGTTCAAATTGACACCAAGACACCCCATCCAAAATATTTGTATTCAATGGTTCTAGAAATAAGAACCCCAAAAAAATCAAATGGCTTTATAATTCAGGTATTACAAAGAGTATATAATCAAATCTAATTTTTTTACAATCATTGAAATTTTGCAGATCTAAAAAGAAAAAATAATTGAGTAACTTCACAAAACAAATCTTTTACAAAGTTATTTTCAAATACAAGCCAACAAAATACATTTTTTAACATATCTTTAGCAAACCTTGTCAGTAACTTAAATGTAGATCCGAGTTTGAAATTTGAAAGGAACTCAGGAGTGAAGAATATAGATTACAAATCTCAAAAAACCAGATTTGCAACAAGCAGCTTCAGATATTGCAAAAAACTAGATATTTTGTGGATTATGTGCAAGAAAAAACCCATATAAAGAAAAAAAAAAAAAACATGTATACGACAGTGGCCACTGGTGGTTAGAAGTGATCGGCGGTAGTTTCGGATTGATGACGATCAGGTGAGTAGGGTCGTCGATGGTTCTGCAATTATTAAAATAGCCCACAAAAAACTAAAAAAACTTCCAAAAAATAGAACCTTTCTAATCAGTCCCTGTGGTTAGAGGGTTCAACCAAGATGCAATGAAGGGCTTAAAAAAATATAGAATATCTTCGTAAAATAATATAAGAGTAAAAAAATTAATTTTCATCTTCTAGGGCTTAAAAACCTTCAATCTCCAACTGCAAAACCTTCAACATGATCCGACTGCATGAACCTCAACAATGGATGTTTCCAATAGTCCTTAAAGCTCTAATACCTGTTGTGACGTCCCAAAATTGGGGACCCACTTGAATTTTAAAAATTGTTTTAATCTGTGCTTTTGCTCGTTGTTGATTGTCTTCATCATCTGGTGTTGAAAAAATCGATCTCTAGGAATGTTGTATTATGGTTGGTTTCACTGGCGGATTTGATTTCATGTTAAAATGGTGATTTTCTTGTTTGGTGTTGTTATATTGTGTTTTGTCAAGTTTTGTTTTATGTTGTGTTCTATTTGTTTATAGGTGTCTTTATGTTATTCTTTATTTTGTTATTCTTTTAGGTTGTATAAATATTGTTTGTGTTATGTTATTTTTATTATGTTAAAAGTTTAATGTTATAATGTTTTTTATGGTTTTATTTTAGATTGTTCTTTTATGTTATAATGTGTGTTTTGTTTTTGTAGTTGTTTTAGTGTTATGTTGTCTTTAAATTATATGTTTGTTATTTAGTATATATTTTTGGTGTTATTTTAATATATTTTTTGTTTATTATAGTGGTGGTCATATAGGTTGCATGTTCGTATGTTATATTTTGTTTTAAATTAATTAAATTATAAAGTTTTATAACTTTATAATTTAATATATTTAAAATTGTTATTTTTTTTTTTTTGAATTTACATGTGGAATGGAGGAGAATCGAGAGTTGTCATTTTATGGGAATGTTGTGCCTAGAAGGGATTTGTCTATAAACATGCAAATATTTTAAATTTTGGAAAGACGGAAAGGGGACAAGCGTTGGAAGTTGAACTTGGACTGCTTGGGGTTTGGATGAAAATTGGTCAACTGGACCTTTTAAAATGGTTATTTTATAAACTTGTTTTAAATTAATTAAATTATAAAGTTTTATAACTTTGTAATTTAATTATATTTAAAAAGGTTATGAATATAGTGTTAAAAAAATTAAAAAATATTTAAAAAAAAATTAAAAATTAAAAATAAGGGATTTATAACTTTATAATTTAATTATATTTAAAAAGGTTATTTTATAAATGTTTTATATTCTAATTAATATTTGTTTTGTTGGCAGGATTATTAAAATATGTTGAATAGAGGATGTGTTCGTGGGTTTCATGGGCATGTCTTAACTTTAATTTTTGAATGCCAATGAGGAGAAATATTAAATCCTTTGAAAAGGCTTTATTGATATTAGGGTTTCAAGAATTCATTTTTAAAACTAACGGAACGAAGCAAACTAATCAAGAGGAACGAATTTCTTAAGTTATAAATGGAGAATTAGAAACCAAAGAGAAGGGTCGGACAGGTTGGAGAAAAAGAGGAAAGATTGAAAGGAGCCAAATAGAAGACCAAGTTGCAGAGGAAGCTACATTTGCACATGAATACAGAGACTTTGTTGGATTCATTGTAAGATCTAATATTTTGTATCAAATTCAATTTTTATTAAAAGCAAGCACTATTGTGGTGTTTTTAATTTATAAGTTGATTGATATAATTTTTTAATTAAAATTTTCATAGAAGATAGCACCAAATTTGTGGTAGGATTGTGTAAAATCTGGTCTGCCTGAGTTTGGTTTTCAAAGTTGTGTTTTTCTGTGTTGTAGCAAGTTTGTCCGAACATTTTATTCAAATTTGTTTCTTTACCCTAAGACCTTTTTAATTTATTTGAGGCATTAAGATTTAAGATAAAACCTAGTTTATTTTATAAAAGATTTAAATTTTACAACTAGGTTAAAGTTTGAATTTATCACTCAAATATTTAATTCTATAAATATTTCGGGTGAATAAATTTCATAGAGGAGGGAATCAATGAGCTTTTGATTTTAAATTTCATAAAGTTTATAAAGTTCATTGAATTTGTTTTATTAAAACCCTAAGTTGAATTTCAAAGATTCAGATTTATAGAAAGGGTTGTAAAATTTATTTAGGTCAAATATTTAAGTTAATAAATATTTGACAAATAAATTTCAGAGAAGGATTATATGGATTATTGATTTTAATATCATAAAATTTTAAAATCCATAATTTGAGATTTATTTATGTTTCTGAAAGTTTGATTTATTAAAATTTTCAATCTCAAATCATAAAGTCCAAAGTATACTATTGAAAGGATTAAATTTATTTACTTCAAATATTTAGTTTAATAAATATTTGAAAATAAATAAACATCACATTAAGGAAGATTACGTGAATTCTAATTTTCATATTATAAAGTACAAAACTTTATAATTAGAATTCATACATATTAATTATTTATATTTATTTATTTCAAATATTTGAATTAATAAATATTTGAATAAATAAATATTTGGTTTAAAAGGTTATATGAATTCTAATTTTTATATTATAAAGTACAAAACTTTATAATTAGAATTCATACACATTAATTATTCATATTCTATGAAAAGAAGCAAGGATTATAAAGCTTAGAATATTCTAAAAGCCCAAACATAGGGATTATAAAGTGTTTCACATTTTATAATTAGGGTTTTTATTTTATTCATCATTTATTAGATCTGATTTTAAGCTTCATTCATGAAATAAATGTAAGTTTTGAATTAAAATGCTTTAAAACATTCATGCAAGTTTAATATAAGGTTAAAAGCATTTTTAATCAAAGTTCATATTTTAAAATAGATTTGCATTCTCAAATATTAGCTTTAAAAGGTAAGTTTATTCATTTTGAGGAAGTAAATTATACTGATGAAAATGCAAGTAATGATTTCAAGATCAAAATATTTGTTATACTAGGCCCCTTGTTAACAGTTGATTGTTAATCCTTGAGATGTTCTGTGCACTTAATTGACATAAATTCATAACGTGTTACGTAAAAGAACCTTGGAGAAACATATTTTATTTGCAAGAGAGGATTATGATCCTAATTGTTGGGTGATATTTGTAATCGGATAAAATCACACCTCAACAAATTGGTGCTAGAAGGAGGGCCTGAAAGGTAAATATTTTATTTTCATTTGAAGTCTTTCAAATCTTAGTTTAAAAAAAAATTGAAATTTTTTTATTTATGTTGCATTAATGTTAATCTGTCATAAATTCAAAAATTAGGTTATGATTCAATTCTTGTGAATTTTCATACATAGCCTTGCATATTAAAATTGGTTCAATGGCAGAAAATGATTTACCCTATTTTAAGCATGATGGGACGATTACAACTGAAGAACATATTCAGGCATATAAAAACATTATGTTTCATTTTCAAATTATGCAGGAAGATGTTCTCTATAGAATGTTTCCATACACATTGGATGAATTTGCTAAAGATTGGTTTATCAATTTACCTGCAAGTTCTACCGCTTCTTGGAATCAACTAGAAACAATGTTTCTTGAACATTTTGGAACATTGGTTGACACGGATTTGTAATCAAATCAATTTTCCTCTATCTGTAAAAAACCTAATGAATCCATGAGTCAATTTAATGATAGGTTTCATAAGTTGTATACTGAAATAGAGATACACTTTATCATTTCAGAAGAAGAAGTTGTTCAAATATACTTGGAAGCTTTAGATCCTTTTACTGTTAAGTTGTTAGAAAAGCTTCCTAAATATTTATCCTTATCTAGCATCTATGGTGGGGCAGTAGTTGTAGAACAATGGTTGATTTCAAGGGGAATTGATGTGGGTAGATTATCATTACTCAACCCTAGGGTTTCAAATCAATTACCACCTATGAGTCATGATACGCATTTTTCGACACCATCAAATGAAATTGAATGTCCTAGTTTTTCAACCACTTTTGATATTATCCAAGAGGAAGTGCAAGTTTCAAAGCCAATATCCATCAATGAGGATTGTAGTAATCAAGTTTATCAAAATGTAGAAATGCATGAGTCTTCAGAGATTGGAGGAGTTTTAGATCTAACTAGCTTTGAAACATATGATAGAATAGAATCTTCCATAGAGTTGAATGAAACAATTAAAGCTCCAGAATTGAAATATTCTAGAGGTAATTTCATTATGACTGATCATAAAAGTTTATTACTTGAGGAAGATGAGTTTTTCATTGAAGATAATTTTTTTGAAAGTGATGAAGGTGAACTTGAAAAGCATTCGATTGTTGAATTTACAGAGTGTGAAGAAGTGGTTGAACATCACTCCCTAATTTTAGAAGATGATTATTGTTGGTGGAATAAATGGGAGGATTTTGCTTCTCTTTCTAATGAAGTACTTGCTTCACCTAAAATGCAGGACAAGTTGCAAAGGTTAATTCTACAGCTTAAAAGAAATAGTGATCAAGCACAGGGACAAATGCATCAAGATGCATATCTGGATAATTATATAAATCATTCTCATGAGACAAAGATCGAAGATGCTAAAAGTGATATTCTTTTAGACAGTGGAGAAGTCCTAGAGTGGACTAGTTTTGAAACACATGATAAATCAGGACCTTCCATAAATTTGGATGAGATCATTGAAAATGATGATCAAAATTTTTAGTATTCTCAAAATAATGATCAAGAAGAAATGAAAGAAGGGATGCAATCTCATCAAATATTTCAGGAAGATGATTATTATAATGGTTGGGGAAGATATGAGGAATTATTTATTTCTAATTATCCTACTGATGAATTTTCCATTTCACTTGATATGCAGGATGTTGAAACCTCTATCTTGCATGAAGATTTGGCAATTTCTATCCAATTGGAAGATGACATGTCAATTTCAGAAGTAGAGAAGGTTCCAAGATTTGATCATTTTGAACATGAGTTTGTAGAACACATTGTTGAAATAGAAAGGGAAGAAATGGTAAATGTTTCTTATGATTCATCTATTTTAGATGAAGAAGAGGTAAAATATTTTCTTTCATTCTCGAATACTAAAGATTTGAGTGAAAATTTTCATGATTGTATTGAATATTCAAATGAAGAAACTTCATGTATGGCTAACAAAGAACTAGGAATTTCCTATTCATCCTAAAGAAACTATTGCTTTGTTTGATCAACAAGATTTATGGTTTGAAAAATATGGATATATTCTTGATTGGATGCCTAATTTTGATGTTTTTGAAAAATAGGTCATTGATGAAGGAATACGAAATGATGATGATGATGATAGAGATCATGAAGAAAAAGAAAAGACTACAATGACTCATCAAGTAGTGGTAAATGAAAGTGTACAAGAGGTAGAATCTTATCCATTATGTCTAAACATTCAAGAATCAGGTAAAACTTCATATAATCATTTATTAAATTCAAAGGTTGTTTATGATCAAATGCCATTGAGGGTTGATAAAGAACTAGAGTGGATTCCTATTCCCACTACAAATAAGATTGCATTGCTAAATAAAAAAGAAGATATGCTTGAATTATTAAACCATGTTCATCAACAATTGACAAATGAATTTAGGATACAAACTTATACAGATCCTCATTTAGTAGATATCCTAGATTCTTGCAAAGTGTTGCATGAGCATGATTGGTCTAAAAGCATAGATGATGATTTTGCTTTAAAATTTTTAGAAGTAGTTTCTTATTTGAAAGAAATCTTATATGCTTATGAAAATGAAAACTTAAGTCAAAGTGAACAATCCGATTTGGAAAATTACATCTCATTGGATAATCAAGAGATAATTGAAGATCATGTATTCACTTGTAGAATTAATGAATCAAATTCTAAACATCGAATTGCTTATAAACTTGAATCAAATTGGTGGGATGAAAAAGGCAAAATGAAATTTGTTATATTGTTTAGCCTAATTTTATTTTGGTTGGATTTGTATAAGATTTGGCATGCATATAACAATATATGTCTTTTACGTGCCAATCGTATTTGGGATCCAGGGAAATGATGGCAGAAATTTTGTATTATCTTGTACATAATGTATATTTTTGTAAATAGTTTTTTGGATTTTGTTTTCTTTTTTAGGTTTAATAAGTGTGTTATTTTTTTTTATTTTGGAAGTGGGTTCACTTGTTTTATCAACTTTGCAATTTTGGTTTTGCAAATTTGTATTTTGTATAGCTTGTTATTTTGTGATCTTGTTAGTTAGTTATTTTGCTAATTTTATTAGTTGGTGATGTTATTGATGTTTTTGTTTATTTGTGTTTATTATATTTTGGTTATGTTTTGTTTATTATAGCAATAAATTGGCTTTGCCAAATTTTGGAGTTTCATTATTTTGATGTGTGTTGTTGAATTTGATAAAGTTTCAATGAGGTTTTCTTGATTGAGGTAGTTGTTATCGAGACACTAATCATTTGATGATTTTATCTGGTATTTGGTCCTGGGTCATATAGGATAAAATTACCTATTTTGAAAACATGTAAAACCTGAAGAAAAGGAAAAATGAGATGTTAGTGTATATCTTCATGAATTTGAACTAAGATAAGGAAATTTGAAATATTAGAATCATATTGCAAAAGCTTCACAAGTACTACAAACACATTAAAGAATATCTTTTGAAATTTTGGAAGTATGAAGTTGTCAATTTTGCAAATTAAGGTGAAAAATTTTATATACTCTTTCAGCCTTACCTGATCTCTAACCCAAATGGTAGGTGGATTTGTTGCAAAGTACCATATTACTGAATAAAAGAAAAAAAAAAAAAAAAAAAAAAAAAAAAAAAAAAATGATGAATACAAATGAAAATAAATGTCAAATCTATCACCATGAACTAGATAATCTTCACCGGAGCTATAAACGCTATGGTAGTGAAGATATGTCTAAAATAAAGGAAAATACAAAATGCAAAATTCACCTAATATATGGGAGATTCAGATAATCTCTACCGGAGCTATAAACGCTCTAGTAGGTAGTAGAGCAATGTCTAAAGAGAATCAGGTGGAGGTATTTCTTCAAAAGAGAAAATGTTCATAGCCTAAAATGTAAAATTGACAATGGAATGTTGAATGGTTTCAAAGATATAGAATGAATCACTTTACACACATCGAGCCGATGTTGATGATTCTAATGGTTCATGTTGAATTGGTCTATTCTCATTCTCTAGATATTATTGATGCTTATAATTCTAATATTTGGGTTTTTGTTGTTTTTAAAGTTTGGTTTTTAAGTCCGAAATGTCCAGGGACATTTACCAGCAGAGTCGCCATTTGTTGTGACTCCTTCACAATGACCCCAAAATTTGGGGACCCACTTGAAATTTGAAAGATTGTTTCAAATTGTTGCTTGTGCTCATTGTTCATTGTTATCATCATTGATATTCAAAAATATTATCTTCCTAGGAATGGTCTTATAGTTGGTTTCATTACAAATTTCATCTCATGTTAAAATGGTGATTTTCTTGTATGGTATTGTTATATTGTGTTTTGAGTTTTATTTATGTTGTGTTTATTTGTTTATCAGGTGTTTTATGTTATTTTTATTATTGATAGTTTAGGTTGTATAAATATTTTTTGTGTTATGTTAAATTTATTTAAGTCTAATGTTACCTAATATTTTTTTGGTTTATTTTATATGTTTTTATTTTTTTTGTTTTATGTTATGTTGTTTTAGTTTTATGTTGTCTTTAAATTATATGTTTGTTATTTAGTATATATTTTTGTGTTATTTTAATATATTTTTATTTATTATAGTGGTGTTCATATAGGTTGCATGTTCATATGTTATGTTTAGTTATGTCTTGTTTTAAATTAATTAAATTATAAAGTTTTATAACTTTATAATTTAATATATTTAAAATTGTTATTTTATAAACTTGTTTTAAATTAATTAAATTATAAAGTTTTATAACTTTGTAATTTAATTATATTTAAAAAGGTTATTTTATAAATGTTTTATATTCTAATTAATATTTGTTTTGTTGGTAGGATTATTAAAATATGTTGAATAGAGGATGTGTTCATGGGTTTCATGGGCATGTCTTAACTTTAAATTTTGAATGCCAATGAGGAGAAATATTAATCCTTTGAAAAGGCTTTATTGATATTAGGGTTTCAAGAATTCATTTTTAAAACTGATGGAACGGAGCAAACTAATCAAGAGGAACGAATTTCTTAAGTTATAAATGGAGAATTAGAAACCAAAGAGAAGGGTCGGACAGGTTGGAGAAAAAGAGGAAAGATTGAAAGGAGCCAAATAGAAGACCAAGTTGTAGAGGAAGCTACATTTGCACATGAATACAGAGACTTTGTTGGATTCATTGTAAGATCTAATATTTTGTATCAAATTCAATTTTTATTAAAAGCAAGCACTATTGTGGTGTTTTTAATTTATAAGTTGATTGATATAATTTTTTAATTAAAATTTCCATAGAAGATAGCACCAAATTTGTGGTAGGATTGTGTAAAATCTGGTCTGCCTGAGTTTGGTTTTCAAAGTTGTGTTTTTTTGTGTTGTAGCAAGTTTGTCCGAACGTTTTATTCAAATTTGTTTCTTTACCCTAAGACCTTTTTAATTTATTTGAGGCATTAAGATTTAAGATAAAACCTAGTTTATTTTATAAAAGATTTAAATTTTACAACTAGGTTAAAGTTTGAATTTATCACTCAAATATTTAATTCTATAAATATTTCGGGTGAATAAATTTCACAGAGGAGGGAATCAATGAGCTTTTGATTTTAAATTTCATAAAGTTTATAAAGTTCATTGAATTTGTTTTATTAAAACCCTAAGTTGAATTTCAAAGATTCAGATTTATAGAAAGGGTTGTAAAATTTATTTAGGTCAAATATTTAAGTTAATAAATATTTGACAAATAAATTTCAGAGACAGAGAAGGATTATATGGATTATTGATTTTAATATCATAAAATTTTAAAATCCATAATTTGAGATTTATTTATGTTTCTGAAAGTTTGATTTATTAAAATTTTCAATCTCAAATCATAAAGTCCAAAGTATACTATTGAAAGGATTAAATTTATTTACTTCAAATATTTAGTTTAATAAATATTTGAAAATAAATAAACATCACATTAAGGAAGATTACGTGAATTCTAATTTTCATATTATAAAGTACAAAACTTTATAATTAGAATTCATACATATTAATTATTTATATTTATTTATTTCAAATATTTGAATTAATAAATATTTGGTTTAAAAGGTTATATGAATTCTAATTTTTATATTATAAAGTACAAAACTTTATAATTAGAATTCATACACATTAATTATTCATATTCTATGAAAAGAAGCAAGGATTATAAAGCTTAGAATATTCTAAAAGCCCAAACATAGGGATTATAAAGTGTTTCACATTTTATAATTAGGGTTTTTATTTTATTCATCATTTATTAGATCTGATTTTAAGCTTCATTCATGAAATAAATGTAAGTTTTGAATTAAAATGCTTTAAAACATTCATGCAAGTTTAATATAAGGTTAAAAGCATTTTTAATCAAAGTTCATCTTTTAAAATAGATTTGCATTCTCAAATATTAGCTTTAAAAGGTAAGTTTATTCATTTTGAGGAAGTAAATTATACTGATGAAAATGCAAGTAATGATTTCAAGATCAAAATATTTGTTATACTAGGCCCCTTGTTAACAGTTGATTGTTAATCCCTGAGATGTTTTGTGCACTTAATTGACATAAATTCATAACGTGTTACGTAAAAGAACCTTGGAGAAACATATTTTCTTTGCAAGAGAGGATTACGATCCTAATTGTCGGGTGATATTTGTAATCGGACAAAATCACACCTCAATAATACCATGAAAGAAATGATGGAAATTTTCAAAACATCGAACCAAGCCACAATGATCAAGGGGTTGAAGCAACACCACATTAACAAAAATAGAGAGACTAAAAATAGAAACAATATAAAGGAAGTTAACACAAAAACTACAATATCATATCATATATCAAAATTGATTATTAGTACAATGGAGAAGCCTTGCTTAAATAGGCAAGAAATAACCACCACAGTCGTAGGATCAATAAAGAGATAAGGATCAATATCCATCGTACAAATAGGGAGGTGTGATATGATCCAAGGAGAAAAGATCTCAACCCTCCTAATGTAATCAATGAGTGTAACTCCTTAGGAATACCAAATATCCCCATAATATTGAGGAAAATAAACTAAACTAATATAAAAATAAAGTACCTAGGTGAGCATGAGCTAGAGTATAAACACCTACTCTAGCATTATCTAAAGGAAAGGGTCAAGACCCTCAAAAGCCATGAATATAAAAACAAATACTAGGCTAAAGAAGTGATTGACCTTCAAAGTAAACTCCAAGATTCTTGTCACATTGTAGAACAAGTTTTGGAATGTAGAGAACTATCCAGAATCTACAATTTGTTCTTGTGGGAGCAGTTCTATCGATGGAAGGTAATGAAAATTAGTTTTGGTCTTAGTTATAAATTAAATTATACTAAGGAGTTTCTTTATACCTTTCTACACAACCCCATAGAGTAGAATATACCATTGTCTAAGTTTTATTTGCATAAATAGACACTGCTAGAAGATGTGCAATTTCTTTCCCATATTTGTATCAAATATGTACAGTTACAAGCTTTTGATTCTACTCTATGTAATCAAATTTATAAGCATGATAGGATGACAAAAAATAGATCCAAGGAAAGGGAAGTTGGGCTATTATTACATTTTGAGCAACCTAACCCAAGTACCCTTATTCATCAACCTTACACTTTAATGGGTAATACACATATCAAATGACTATATGGAATCTAAATGAATCAGTTCCTACAAAAAGTTAGAGATTGCTATAATTGATTTTTGGATAAAACTAAGATAGCATATCGGCATAGATAGGATGAATTACCAATTTGGCTCAAAAGGAAGGAACCAATTTCCCCTTCAAATTTAAATTAGTCTCATCAACAAGAATTGGTAGTCATTGATGTTATCCTAGTGCTCAAGAATAACTATATAGATCTTAGATTCATACCACATACTATCATAATCCCTATTCCTTGATTTAACTGTGTTGGTCCTCCAAATACGAATCAATTTAAAGAATGGTTGTCTAGAACAAAAAATCATCAAGGGTACCACCCCAAGCAACAATATTTTGGGTAGACTTAGATAAATAATTTGATATAAGTTGTGCATTAGAAGAAGGGAATGCATGAGAACATGATTCAGTATAAGCTAGGGGGAGCGATGAGGCTTGCAAATGCCTCATTTTTACTAACAAGTAACATATTTTTATCTCTCTTAATGTGGTTATAATAGAAGGATGATGATGGACTAATATGTAATTTATATCAATATTCTATTTAAACTTAGGAAATAATGAAATGACTATAAATTTTTTTAGATAGGTTTTGTGTGACTTTAGGAGTATAATCATAAATAATTGATACTAAATTAACACCTTTTGGACACTAGTTAGAAAAGGTCCATGGTTGTAGAGTTTTTGTTGGATATTTTGATGTAACTAAGCGCAAAAAAATGGATGCATAGTAATGCATCAAAATAGAGTAGGATGCCCCAAAATGAAGTGTTGATACACTAGAATATATGTTGGGCATGGATAAAATGTTGAAGTAATGAGATAGATGGAGCACATAGGAATTTGGCTATAGCAATGATAAAAAATGTAGGTATGTCAGTAGGACCAAATATTCATCTATGTAAATCTCGTAGAACCAAATATTTTGCACTCTTTTTGTTGATAGTTTTGCAACTCATGGAATCTTTCATCGACCATTGTGTAGTCCATCGATTATGTTGTTGGTTGCTTTGAATTTTCTCCTTGTCATATGCTTCCTGATTTTCATTTTTGGCTAGTTGCTTCACAAGGCATGAATAATTTATAGCTACTTCATAATGCATGAATTTCAATTAGTCATTTTGAAGCCCTTTTCTCTCGTCAATCATTATGTATTCCTAATTGGATAAGCGCTTGACAAATAGTATTTTTGGTTAAGATATTATTTATATAAAAAATGTAATCCCCATGCATAACACGAGGATTAGTGAATATATGCAAATCTAAGTTAATGTAATAATCTTATGCTCTTAATAAAAGTACACTTGTCCTTTTCCTTTAAACATGTGATCATTTAGGACTAGTTCTCCTCATTGTTTTCTCTTCCTCCAATTAGACTTCGAAGCAAGGGTCCACTCTACTAGGACAATGGAAGTGTTTATTTTATGCATTGTTGTAGGTATGGATTTAGAATAAATGAATTGTTGTTATAATCATGAGTTAATGTTTCAATATAAGACAAGGATAGTGATTTTATTGTTGTATTAATCTTTAATAAATAGATATAATTTTTCTTAGGAGAATTGTTATGCAGCTACTTAGTTATATTTCTTGTTTTCAAGAATTAGTTTTTGTACATGCATTTTTATTTAGTTGTTATTTTTCATTCATGCAAAGTGTGTTAAATTTAATTCCACAAGTGTACTTTGGTTTCTGTAAGTGTGTAACTTTAGAAAACCTTAGAAGATCCTATACCAACACTAGTTTCTTCCCTCTAACGCATATAGTCATTGAACGCTGCCTCGAACTAATAACTTTTAAAGCAAAAATATTTATGATGCTTGTTATTCAAATATAAAAACTCCTTATTGGGTTATGTTTATCTCAATGCTATTGACAAGCCCTTTGATAGATTAGAGAAGATTTTTAGTAGATATAAATAGAGATAAAAATATCCCTAAATTTGTAAACTTAATTAATAAAAGTGATTTTCGTTTGATCTCATGGAGGAATCGCACAAATGGTCCCATTAAGCATGTCAAAAATGTTGATCCATGAAATATTTGATATGATATATGTGCCTATGAGATTGTATTTCAACGTAGAAAGGGGATCAAGTAAATTTCCAATGTCTAGGTTAGTGGGTCAAATCCTAACTAAACTAATCAAAGTAAAATTGTGGGGAAATGTATGCAAGGAAGTAAAATAAAATACAAACAAATAATAGATATGATCTTTTGACTATAGCAATATGAGTGTTTATCCAAAAAAAAATAGAAGTGATAAAATAAGTTTGGTGTAATCAAATATGTAAATAGCCCATAATAACAAAGTGCATCATGTAGCAACAGATAAAGAGATCAGCGGACACTATTGATCCATAGAAGTCATGCACAATCTCGTCATTAATTATAGTGATATCAATAATTTAATCTATAATCGTGGGTAGCTCTAGTATTCTAAAAATGGAAAAATGATTCTTTATAATGACCATCTAGCTCTTATTTATATAAAAATAGAAATATTATTACTCTTAACCATGACATATTAAACTAAAATTCTAGTTACTTTTATTTGGTGAAATTTTACAATTTGATGATAAAAATTTATATAAACAACAAAAACGTAACACTAAAGACAAATTTCAAAATCCTTTAGAACATTACTAAAATCGTTTGAAGATAAAATTTCAGTATCCAAATCATTCCCTTAATATCTATACCTTAGAATCCATAACAATTTAACCCTTTATGCCCAACATAGTGATTCATTGGATGTCAAAGAAGAGAAAACTTAGTAAATTAGAAGACTCGTCTAAAGAGTCAAAACATGCCTAGCAAATCATTAGTAGACAAAATGATGGTTTCAAAAAATTAACCAATTCCACTTAAATCCTTGGAATCCTAACCTTGCATTCTTAAAATTGGACTTTTTTCATGGAATTTAAAGTTCAAACTTGGTCCCCTACTTGCCTTTGGTCATCTTTAACTGCGATTACCTTCAATTTTTGCTTTATCCCTCTATGCATGATCAAATTTTATGTGATAGTGCCATGGTAGTAGTTGTACTACTACACAACACTAACCTTGATTTGCAATAAATTATTTCATGTATTTAAAAATTAGATTAGAAAATTTACCTTCAACATATTTAGTTATTATATTGTGATTAAAATAAAGAAGTTTTGAGACTCAACTTCATATAAAATGATATTTTTTTAGTAATTTAGAAATATAATTCCTTAGCAATGAAAAAGACTATATTGCAATCTATATCAGTATATAAGATGTCACTTATAAGATTACTAACATTTATAGCCTCTAAATTTGACCTAATTCAAATAAATTGTCTCTACGTATTTCAAATAAATGAATTGTTGCTATCTTTGAAATAGAAACTTACCAATGAGGTTAATAAGCCCCTAGGCTAACAATAAAATAAAATAAAATCTGCACAAGAGGCATATCTATGTTTCAATAACGAAAAAAAAAATAGTTCTCAATAACAAGAATAAAAGATGACAATATTGTTATATTATTAAACCTTAAAATATATTCAAAAGAATAAAAATATATATTTTGAGGCCTATTCTAAATGTATCTAAAGGCTTCTTAAAATTTTATTTTAAATAAATATTTAATATGTACATAAATTTTAAAACATATATAATACAAATATCAAAAGAAAGATAAAAACAATAAACAACTATTACTAGCCAGGGGGAAGTAAGGATGTTTTATCTAGCAAATTTGCGGCCAAAGGAAGGAGCCACCAAAGAGCTCACACGATCAGCAGATTTACGGTCAGAGGATGGAGTCGCCAAAGAGCTCACATGTCCAAGAGTTGAGGTGTTTAAAAACATCGTTTTCCTCCATAAAATCCAGCCCTATAAGTAATGCGCCACCTGCAATAGTGGAGCCATTGAAAGAAGGCATTATCACTCATGCTTACATAGAAAAGAGGGCAAAATTCAATGGCAGGTTATCTACGTAAAAGACAAAGCAAAAGGGCTACCTATTGGTTGTTATAACCAACACTATTTTTCAAGCACTAAAGAAGGGCACAAATCGGTATTAAAACAAGCTATGAAACCTGCAAATAGGTGCAGAGATAAGAGCTATACCTAAGGCATCCATTGAAGCAAACATCCACCAAAAGGAAAGCTCAAAAGTGTGCCATAGAACCGTGAAGCAATCCAGTTGTAGTCGTCCATCATCCTCACCAAGCCAACGTGCAAAAGGAAGCTTGCATATCAAGAAACATAGCAAGCTCACGTAGGGTGCAAATATAAAGGAAGAATTAGGGTTGTAAGCTCATCTTTGGAGCGTTAGAAAGGAGGCTTGCATGCACAAGCCTTGAGTGCCACTTGGCACAAATTCTCTAAGCTTCCCAATGTTCATGAAGACCCAAGTGCTCACCTAAAGGGAGTTACATTCATTTGGAGGGAGTTAAGAATATTTGGAGGTTACCACCAACCTCATCATTGTCGAAGGTACATTGAAGACACCTACCTTGTAACGCTTCGTGTGACACTTGTCATGAAGCCCATCTTACTTAAGATGCCGATATTGGAGAACAAAAATAATACAGTAGTGTGAAGTAGAATGTAGCAGAGCGAAGCAAGGGAGAAGTCAAACAGAGTTAAGCATTGAGGCTTACTCAGATAAAATGGCTATTTCAAGCCATACACCATTCAACGGTGTAAGAAAAACATTTAAGACATTATCATAAAACCAGTGAACAACGCTTGCATTTGGAGAAGCCTTACAAAATATATTTCAAGGTATCTTTCAGCATCAGTTGCAAAAGAGAATCGCCAATCAAAGAGTGAATCAGCACCAGTCAAAGAGGGCTTTGACTGCCCATGAGCTCTACACAGCACATAGCTATGAATCTGTCGATGCACAACATTAAAGGACTATTAAGGTAAAGGTTGATTTTTAGCTTGCTTTTAATATAAAGTTTTTGGAGTTATAAGGGAATATTTTATCTTCTATTGCAATATTCAACATTAGAGATTTATTAAGCAAGCATATTTCAAATTTGTTAATATTTGCAAAAATATATCAAGGAGAAATAAGGGTTATTATTGAAATTTAAATTACTTGCAAATATTATTTTCTAATATTTCCGTATTTAGGAGTTATAAGGAATACAACATCAAATTTAAGAATTGAAAATTAGAAAACATTAAAATCAACCAAAAGGGGTATTTAAAGAGGTTTATTAAAATTTTCAAAGGTTGGGATTTTTATAATAGTGTTGTCTCAAAACACTTAAAGGAGTAAAAATAAATCCAACTTCAAAACCTCTTCAAATAATTGAAAATAGTGCTTAGTTCAATAGGAGTAATAAGGAGATAAAAATTTGATTTTGGTGTTTACAAAATTTCACAAAATCAACTCAAAATTGAACTACAATTTACAAAAGCACTATATTGATCATATATCCTATCCAAAACATCCTAAGGAGTCATAAGGTATTCTATCTTCAAAGAATTC
Organism: Wollemia nobilis; assembly: GCA_028583015.1. NCBI lineage: Eukaryota > Viridiplantae > Streptophyta > Pinopsida > Araucariales > Araucariaceae > Wollemia > Wollemia nobilis. The sequence goes on from JAQPPZ010016361.1 coordinate 5,368,182, forward strand.
AAAATAGTGCTTAGTTCAATAGGAGTAATAAGGAGATAAAAAAAATTATTTTGGTGTTTACAAAAAATAACAAAATCAACTAAAAATTGAACTACAACTTACAAAAGCACTATATTGATCATATATCCTATCCAAAACATCATAGGGAGTCATAAGGCATTCTACAAAATTTAGTAATATTAGCATTCATTAAAAATTATCAAGTTTTTAATTCCATTGGATAGATGTAAGCTTCCTACAAAACCTAAAATCTTATTAGGTTTATGAACTCTCATCATTAGTAAGACATAAGGAAGTCCAGAAAATCTAAAAAGTTGATAAAGGGAATTCAATGGCATCTAACAAATTCTTTCTAGCTGAATCCCAACTACTCAAAGGTCCAAATTATTTCTCTTGGAAGAATAAAGTAAAAGCAATCTTGGTATATGAAAAACTTTGGGATATTGTCCAAGGGAAAACAAAGAAACCTACCATAGGTGATACTGAGATTCTAAAATTTGAGGGAAATGATTTAAAAGCCCTAATGATCATAACATTTGCTATCACTAATGAAATACAACCTTCTATCAGTTCAGCAAAAACATCTTCTGAATCTTGGACAAGCTTAGAAAAATATTCGAAGGAAAGAATAAAGCTACCATTCTTCATCTACAAACTCAACTACATTCCTTGAAAATGAGCAGTGGGGAAAGCATAGAACTTTTTCTAAGGTAGCAAATATTAAAGGAAAATTGTTAACTCTTGGACATGAGCCTAAATATGAACTTCTTACTCAAGTAACCATGAGAGCACTTCCAAACAACTATAAGCATTTGGTCACATCTCTACAAATCCTAAGTAAAGATACTTCTTTTGATGACTTAGTCAATATCCTTCAGGAATATGAGGTGGAACACACTGTGAAAGATTATATGACTAACACTTCATTGACATCAAAAGATAATCCACAGGGAAATATTGCTTCATCAGCAATAGGATGGAGAACATGGTATTGTCAGATATGCATAAAGAAAGGTCATAGTACAAGTTATTGCAGGTACAATCCCAGAAACTAGAATCAAGGAAATCAAATAAACAATGAGAACCAATTTCAATCAAGATAGTATCAAAGGAATTCTTGTCAACAACAATTTCAGTGACCAACCAATTATCCTCAATTGGAGTGCCAAAAGAGAATCAGAAAGGACATCTAGTTCAGAGGATAGAAGAAATTGAAGAACTGGATAAACACTCAAAAATTTAGGAGGAGAAAGCTCTATCAACAAATGTAACACTTTACAGAGACACTAACCATTCCAGATTAAAAATACAAAGTTCAAGATGAAGAAGAAGATCCATATTGAAGACTAAAGTCTTTAGTACCCAAATAATGTAATACAAAGGGGTGTTAGAGTTAGAGTCTATCACATCATTTGGATCATGTAAATGTACCTTCCTAGGTACATACTTAGGACATTAGATTACTTTAGGGGGAAGTTATCTAGCTACTTTATGCAATGTAAAATAAATGCAGAAGTGTCTGTGCAAGTTGTAAATGTGCAAGATGTATCTTGTACAACTATGTAGAGTGTTGGCCAAGGAATATATCTTCCATTATAAAAGGGCCTCATTGTAAGAGATTGACAAGACAATAGGTAGTAGTAGTATTACTGTGTAACTCCATTAGTGATGGAGTACAATGTAGTCCTATAGCATCTTGCATGGAGTGTCCATTTCCTCCATAGCAATATTGTATTCATTTTTCATCATTTCTATTTATAGCATATTTTTGCAATCTCGTAAATTTACTTTCTCTTATATTTTTGCATCTTATGATTGCCATATCCCATTGCAATCTACCTCAAAAGCTAACATATCTTGGAACCTGTATTATTTAAAGTCTCAACATTTAAAAGATGTTTTTCTTGTGTATATTTTCTCATTTTTTTTCCTGTTGAAAACCTTTAATTTGTTGGTTTGTCTTTGAGTACTTCCCTGCATCTTTAAATTGCATTTCTTAGATTTATGTCTCCATTATTTCCTCTTCCTCACCTAGGACATCATTTGTGGAAAAAATTTCAAACATATTAGCTGATAACTTCGATTGATCCTTCATAACTGGTTTGTCCTGAGTGATCTTCTTAGGCATTTGGAAACCTACTAAGTTTGTATCCTCTTTCTTTTGATCTAGAATTTTATTTGGGCAAACACTAGCCAAATGACCATATTCATGGTAAATTTTGCAATGAAAATGAATGTTCTCATAGTCCACCACTTGCTCCCAAGTGTCCTCCCCAAATTGTAATGAGATCTTTTTAGGTAGGGGTTTGTCAAAATCCATTAAAACACAAATCCGAGCATAAATAATATGTTCAAATTTTTTAGTACAATCAGCAGTCATCATAAAACTTCCCAAAGAGTTTCCAATTGAAGAAAAAATAGTCGAATTCCAAAATTCAACTGGAAGGCCAAAGAGTATAACCTGCACAGGACCTGTAGATGGCATCTCTTCTTCGGCTTTAAATTTAGTATGCCAAGGCTTCATGAAAAACCCCGCCCTTCCAAAGAACCAAAGACCCCTATGAAATGTTTTCTCTCTATCTTTATTATTAGCAAATAAAACAAGAAAATAACCATTTAGATAAATAGAGATTTGTAACTAACCTTTTGTTTTCCAGTTTTTTGCAGCCCAAACTTTGAAAGCAGATAGGCTCGGATGAAAACCCAAGAAACGACAATTAGTCCTCTTTTTTCAAGATCTTCTATGCTAGTCTGAATGATGCTCATATTTAGCTTAGCAATCGAAGTTTCATTAGCTACCCTAAGACATCCCAACTCAGTTTTCTTAGGATCAATCTTAGGCATTCTCAAAGGTTTACGGGAAACCCTAATACTAATGTTAGCAGTAGGCTGAGGTTGTCCACCACGGAGGGCATTCCTAAAATTCATTTTTGGGGTCGAGTCTTTGAAATCCTTGCCCTTGAAATGGGTTTCTACAGTGGGTTTGTTTTGGGGGTGCTCCTTAGCGTTGGATTCGCTTAGATCTGAAACAACTTTTGATCAGCTACTTGAAACTTGTTTCGAGATCTCTTTAATCCATACCTTGGACGCTGAGAAAATATATGATTTTCACTTTTGTTTTGTGTAGCAAATTGGAAGCCATTGTCAATCAAGTTTGCAGCATGAATAACTATTGAAAGACATTTCTAACCCATCTTAGGTCCCCTGCAACATATCTCGCTAAGATCTTGAGCAAAAACCACAAAAATGTTAGCCACTAGGGCCCGAAGGCTCGAAAAAACCACCTATGGAGTCGCTTGCACTCAACATAGATGACATCCTCGCACAGTCGCTTGCTTACGAAAAACTAGACAAGTCTCCTAAGATACTTTCAATCCCATTTATGAGCATCAAAAGGATGACATCAACAAAGTTATGACCAAGGTGTGGCAAATCTTACTTCCAATTAAGGTCTTCAAATATGACTTTCCTTCCATTCTGCCTAGTATTTTCTCATATAAATCCTTTATTCATTTTTATTTTGAATTTCCTCAAAGGTCTGGAGCAAGAAAATGTGAGGCTTGTTCCTTACTCTCACTTCGTATTCACACTCTCTCCTTATTCTTCCCCAAAGATGTTAAACAAGAAAATGTGTTCACTTCTTACTCACACTCGTTGTTGGCTTGCATCGTCTACTTAATTTATTAGCAAACATAATGTTTTGACATTTTGAATGACATTGACCCTTACAAGAATCACATGAAACTTATTGAAAAATATATTTAAAATAATTTTAATATACCAAAATAATTAGTAACATATTGCCTCATATAATAATAACACTACGATAAGTAAATGATATTTAGATTATATTATCTCTACTAAACTAGAAAGTTGTATATAGTAATACGTTTACAAATAATTTATAAAAAGAATAAAACATAATTTCGTCTTTCATTTTTAGTTTAAAAAATAACCCTTCCAAACTTCTCTACTTGATTTTAATCCTTAAACACCCATTCCATCTATATATACTTCTTTAACTTAACCTTTTAATTGACCTAGCTTGGTATTTTCTTACATAATAGGCTATAAGGTCTAGACAACTCACTTAGGGTCAAGCACGCCTAGACAACTCACTTAAGGTCAAGCACTACACCCACCATTCACATATATTAGGTCTCTATGCCCATTGAGACATCAACATGAGTCTTGTTGAAAGATGACCTCTCTCAAAAGTCTCTATGCCCATTGAAACTTCAAAAGAACTTCAAAATGAGCCTTCTCCAAATGATTGGTCTCAACCACTTGATCTTAGGTTGATGGACAAAATGTTAAATTTTATAACATGAGGATGAAACCTTGACTTATAATATAAAACCCTTCATTTGTCACCACTTACCTCAAATCCCATGGTCAACTTAACTTAATGTTAAATATACTTATTACATCATTTTTAACCAACCTATATTAATGTTAGATGATTGGTCTCAACCACTTGATCTTAGGTTGATGGACAAAATGTTAAATTTTATAAAAAGAGAATGAAACCTTGACTTATAATATAAAACCCTTCATTTGTCACCACTTACCTCAAATCCCATGGTCAACCTAACTTAATGTTAAATATACTTATTACATATTTTTAACCAACCTATATTAATGTTATTAATAGTTAAATATACTTATTACGTATTTTTAACCAACCTATATTAATGTTTTTAATAGTTATTACCATTTTACAATATGTTGACTGCACATGATCGTTTAAACTTGTAATCACACTAACCTTTTCTAGAGAGAGAACTTATTCCTTTATCTATATCCATGGTATCAAATATAACCGAGGATTTGAGGTAAGGATAAATTATACTAACAACGTAATTATCATGAGTTAGACATATCAAATTCATTAATTACAATAGCATATACCAGTGATCCCTACATTAAGGGGAATCTGCTTGTTAAGTTCAGTTCATTTTGTCGTTTGAGATATGTAAAAACATGCAAAAATCTATTTAAATTGTTTTAAAAAAGAATAAAGCGAGACTATGTTAATAATTTGAATTTATTTAGATTTTTGTTGGTTAACACATGGATAATCCTTTTGTCTCCATACAAAGCATTTGATATTTAATATCCAACTGTATCCATCTATGAACAGAGAGCCACTATTACATCCATAAATAGAAAGTTATGAATTCAATTCCCTCTGAATCAAGTCTTGCTATATTGTAGCAAGTCTATTCACAAAATATTGTTGGGTATGTATGTTGAAAGTCCATACCTTGCCAAGGCTTATGGTTAGATCCGCATCGATAGGACAAAGCTATTAATTGGAATTTATATGTATAGATGTATGGACATCGACAAAGCCTATTATGACCAGTACTTTCAATGTGCTGCTATGCAAGTTCATTAAGACCAATGTACAATTAATTTTCTACTTTATCCAGATAGATGTCTTCTCTAGAATTGTATTAATCTGCTCCGTATGATGAATAGCAAGAACTTCAAACTCTGCAGTTAAAAGACTTTTTCAAAATATTATACCATTGTCACAATGAATTACCAGCTTAGTAAACATTCCCAAATAGATAATTAATTCAATATGCAAAATATAAAGTATTAATACCAAAAAGAAAGGTCAATTGTCAATAGTACAATCATTATGCTTGTTGAGGAAGCCAGAAACAAAGAAAGGATGCAAGAACCAACCATTTCCTGCCAATTTTATACACAATGTAGGACGATTTTACAAGACAGCAAACTCTATCCTACATTTTAAACATTTAAGTTCAAGGATTAATGGAGTCGTCAAGTTGCAACACAAATCACTTTCTTTTATGCATTAGTCCAAATGTAGGGATCCCACATCTTTGAACTGAGATTCATAAATGTATCCAGTAGTGAATGACACATTTACAAAGCTTACATATCATCAGTTTATCGTATATCAGTTAATACAATATATCAGTCAGTCCTTTCACAAAAGCAAATTGAACTTTTCCTCAGCATTGCACCTTCATAGCCAGCCACAAAGGAGACAGATGCTTGGTATCGTGTAACATATATTTGATTCAGCATATGCTATTAGTTTTCTCATTTAACTTGTATTAGAGCTATTAGCACTTGACAGCCAATAGCTAGAGTACAATGACCATATTTTTTAAGCTATCAGTAAATAAACTCCTGCACCACTGATATTACTGAGCTCCAAAGAACATGCTAAGATTAGTTCTCGGTATGAAAACAAATAGCCGCTAATTCACCAAAATCAACTCAACAAATCCAGCCATATCTGAAAATTGATACATGCAATCCCAGTGGGGCTACTTTTGACTAGTAGCATTAGCCTTTGACAATGACAAAGGTCGCAACTGGGATTTGCCAACCATTCTGAAATGGTGGTCCAAGTCTGCATGATTTAATAGCCGAATTGCACCACCTCGAGAGAATTTCCTTGCAAATAGAAAGCATGGGCATTGTGTTCCATTCCTACTGCACCATTCTGTTCGATACTCCGTAGGATAATACACATTATCAATACCCTGTGCACCAAAGCACTTATGATGTGAGAAGCAACAAAGATAGTCATATGCTAGAAAACAGCAATCTTAAGTTCTCAGAGACAAAAGGATAACAACTATTTAACTAGAATGAACTGGAATTTGGTTGGTTATCATTGGACACACAAACTTAGTGCGAATCTGCAAATCCATCAACTGCAGTGAACAAAAAAACAATTAAACAAAAAAGGTTGAAAATAAATGAAAATCATCCTTAAAGGCACTTTGGCAGCTTATATATTAAAGCATAGAGTTGTGTCAAATTTCATGTAGCTACTATAAACTATAGTTCAAACAGACTTATACAGAGGATAGTAATATCTCTAATTCCACAAATGCATGTACATAGTCATTTATTTTTGAACTGGTTATACAGGATTGGAATGGGCCCCACCCATAGTACATCATGACCACGCTAACACGATAGTTCAACAGACCACATAGTGATATTACAATCACATTTTGGCAATTATGCATATATTGCCTAGCAAGATTTGAACCTGGGTCTCCGCATTAACAGCCCACATTTTCATCAATTCAACTCATGCCATTTCATAAACGTTAAGGTTCACCCATGGTATTCAATTCTTGCAATATAATGTGAAACTCATCATTCCCTACCATTTGCCCCAAACCCCATGTGCTAAAATGTTAAGGTTCGCCCATGGGATTGGAAGCTTGGTTTAGGGTGTGAAACTCTTCACTCCCCACCAATTAATCCAAACACCATGGGCACTCGTACATAGTCATTAATCTACCTACTTCTGGTTTTAAATTTCTATTTCTCTTTATATAAATATATGCAACATGGTTCACCACTCCAAAACAAAGTTGCAATTTCGTTAGACCCAAATACAATGTGCACCCCTAGAAGCTCTTTTATTCTTGACTATTCTTATGATCACTGTGTTGTTTCTGCAACAATGAAATGTACTCAAATGTCCAAACCATTGTCGCTAACTTCATGAACAGATCCCCATTTGGAATACGGCTTCCTGAAGTACAAAACAGTTTTGTCATCCAACACAAAAGGGCAAAGACTATTTGGCTGCATAACATTTCACAGCTTTCACCTTGATTTTGGAAGTAATATAAATTATGCTGTAATTTATAAACATCACATAGTTTGCTATCAGAAAGCATCAATCTTCAATGGATTTGATCTCACATCATACACAGGATATTGTATTCATATAATCATGGAATCAGTACATAAAGTCTGCCATACAACAATTTATACTATTCAGGCTTTGTTATCCGAACATTATATCACTTGCAATATCATGCCATAAGACTGAACTGATTTTCTACTATACCTTCAATGTACCAATTCAACCCTACTTGAGAAAATACCCATTCCATTTTATGATTAGAAAACAGTACATACTTGAAGGATTGTGTACACTGTTGCTTGTTGTCGAACCACTCTTTGCTTGTGTCACTCTGTGTGAGTACATCCTCAATTTTAATGCGTCTTGATCCTTATGATCAAGATGAAACCTATGAACACCACCAATGATAACCATTCCACCCTATGGCTATCCTTCAGTTGCATTCTTCAATTTCAATAGAAATTAGGGCATAATAATAGTGCTGCATTCCATCCATGTTCCAGTTTCAATCATTTAGTTGCAAATAACTTTCTCCTTTTGATATCCAAAACCTCATGAGCATCTATGCATATTTCCTGTTCAAAACTTTCAAATGCCCTCAGAGCTAGATGCACCATAGATAATATCTTCCTTGCACAACAAAATTCCAACATAAGCAAATATCAGATGGCAGAATGCACTCCACATTCAATTCAATATTGTTATCAGATCTATCAAGCACCTTTTTCCAAACCCCCACTTTTAACCTAAAAGAACTTCAATCTTAGGAGCCTTGGCCTTGTTTAATCACTTACCATCTTTTGGTTGCCTCTGCTTCAATCTCATTTTTAACTGAAGTTGTCTTTCGCATTATGGTCTATCCTCTATGCCTAACCTGAAATGGTTGACTCCAATTTATTTCAAGGGAGTTATTTCCATTTCACTTGGTTTAGATTTTAATAATTTCCAAATTCAATGCATTTTGCCCACTAAATGGAAAACATTTCCTAAACAAACCAAAAATTTCCAAACCCTGCTGTCAACTGCTGACTGCATATATTTCTATTGTCAAATTTTCTGAAAGATCTTCATTTAGATGCAGGTATTGTCAGTTAAAATAAAGGGCTTGGTCAAACAAACAGTAAAGAGAAAGGCTTCAAAATTTTGACTTGGGAAACCTCCTACTCCTGGCATACCAATTGTCATACTCTTATTCATCTGGTAGCGAGAAGCTGGAAAGCAGATCAGCAAAGCAGTGTTGTCCCACACAAGCAGTGAATCAGCTGAAGACTGAAAGGCCAAAATGCATGAAGCAAAATATTGAATATCAAACCTAGAAAAGCATAATAATCTGACTATATCAACATCTACAAATAGAAGGAAGCTTCCCTTAAATCTGTAATGAATCTGAATCAAGGTTGGAAAACTCGGACTCCACAATTACTCGGCAAGGCAAGGTCAATTTTCAAGAGTTTTTTGGCAACTTAGCAAAAAATCAGTAAAAAAGCCAAAAACTTGCCCAAAAAAATCAAAGAAAATAATATTTAGTCAACAACAAAATTGCAGACATATGAGTTGATTTTCTATTAGATGTTCATAAAGGGAGTACAATTATGATTCGTGATAGTTAAATAATTATCGAAGCCTAACAAAAGCGAAAAATGCAACATACTCGAGCAGTTCTAAAGTGCTTTCTGCTTTCCCTCCCTTAACCTTGAACTTGATGCTTGGACTCAAACAGGTGGTTCCTCAGGTACATCTTCCTCTAATGCTGCAGCTTCTGCTGCTTCCCTGTCCAACCCCTTGATTTCCTCATTGGTGAACAAAGGCTCCACATCTTTGGTAGTCCAATTTGAAATTGGATCCAGCTCATCTAAAGCAATCGTTCTCGTGACTTAATTCCCTCCACTTCTTTGATGCAAAGTCAAAGATTATATTGCTCAAAGACAATGTTGTTGACGCGCTCTTGGTTCAACCTGTTCCACTTGTTGATGTGTATGCTCTCAAACAGAAACCAGTTGCACCCAAACCCAAAAGTGTTACAAGGTTGACTCAATGCAAAGTGCCATCTTTTAAAGATCTGGTGCTCCAACACCATCATCTTCTCACCACAAATGCAAAAAAGAATTATTATAAATTTGTAAATTGTAATTTTGTACTAGACTAAAGATATATTTCTAATTTCAAAGTATCTATACATTTACTAAATAATGTGGTCTTACCTAGCCGCAAGTTCGACCTCAATTGGACACAAAAATATGATGGAAAAAGCCTCCCCTTAGCTTGTTTGTATACCTGTAAGTTGTCGGTTACTTGGATTCTTATGTCGTGGTCAGGTGTCATCCCTCTATGCAGCTGTACATGCCATCCATGACCTCCTCATTGGTGATTAATGTATCACTGAAAATGAATTTGGGGTTCAAGTAGTACCCCATTGCATGATGGGTTGATGGAGTATGCCTAGCCCATTTCTTATCAAGAGTATGCCAAAGAGGATTAAATTTGCACCTATCACACCTCTATAAAAATTTTGGATGGCCTCCTTTGCCCTATCCATGGCCTTTTATGGATAACTCGTTGGCAACTGATCACCATTAACAAGGTAAAGAGCCTTTGACAAAGGTTTGTCACCTAAAAAAATGTAAATCTATCAAAATTAAATTTAATTACAAATTACAAATCTTGATTTAATTTAAGAATTATACATTTAAAATTTAGAATGCCAAAGTATTTTTTAAATTTGTAAATTACATTGATTATCTCATGCATATTCTTCCAAAAAATGCTAACAAATACTTGCGTGACAACCCTCTCTATATCCTCCTTTGTATGAAACGAAGACCTTGACCTTTGTCCACTCAAACATCCTCTTAAGAGAAGCTTATGCAACTATGAGACTATACAAGAAAATGAAGCGAAACGAAAATAGGGTGAGTCCTTGTCAAACAATGTCCTTTTTATTGATGTGCTCTCTCATCAAGTTGAGCATCCACGTGCGATTGTAAATGAATGTAGTGATATTTTTATAGATGGCCAATGTCCTCAAGAATGAGCTCAATGCGATGGGATGAACATGGGCTTCAAGAAATAATGTGGTACTTCTTCTCAAGAAGTTTCCCTACAACTACATAAGTTGTGTTGTCCATTACAACTTGGACAACGTTCTCAACTCCCACCTCAACCACCACCACCTCCAATGAGATGAACAAAATTTGTGCACTCTTCACCTCTTAGGAGGCCAACCGACTTCAAGAAGATATGATCCACGATATGATCCACTCCAAGTGCTAAAATTTTGATAAAAGTACAATTTCTCACATTTGTCCACACATCAGATAAAATGATGCACCCTTTTTTGCTCCAAATTGTTTTGTTCTTTAGAAAAGGCCCGTATGTTTGTAACATACTCCTCCAACAAGAGCCCATTGAAATCTTTCACAGTAGAGGGCTTCATGCCTCTACCAACTGCATCAATTGCCCTCACTAAAGCATCCCAATAATGGGGCTTCATGCCTCTACCAAATTCATTGCAACCATCCATGCTTCACTTATCTTCTTCTTTTCGCAAGTTTTAGTCTCAAGGGAAGGTTGCACCTCTATACATGGAACCAAAAACCCCTACATCATATCCCTTCCGCTTGTGATGCTCTCCCCTAAAGAATGTGGAATGTGTGGGCTAAGGCTGGACTTTGATTCAGCAAGAGGGCTATCATTGTAAGCATAGCCCATGTGCCCTAGACCCCTCTAGTTATTTTCCTTTCTATCTTTTTCTCCTCTTTGTTGGCAAGAAAGGATTTAATCTGTGTTGAGATTTGAAGGTCCATAGTAACACACCACTACATCACAGCCCACAATCCTTGACAAGTGAAATTTGAGGTGATTGATGCCTCCCCTCATGTCTTTGCCACAATGTTTGCAACTAACCTGATTTGGAAGAGTGCCCTTTCTGCCATGTATCCAAGTGGGGTTGTTAGTAAGACTAGGTTCAGTAGGGCCAGTTCCCTTACCCAAAGTAGCCATCTATGAAAATAATGCAAACATCTATAAGCAAGAGGCATTAGGAAAAGAAAGTAATAGAAAACAAAGGGCAAAACCCTAAAAGACCCTAAAATCTACTAAAAATTAGCCTTCCTCTAAAATCATTCTCCAAGATAAAAAATCTCCTACAAACACAATGAAATCTCTCAAATTCAGCTTCAAACACAGACAACAGGGTGTAGTTTGTCCTCAGCAATCTGCAGCCAGGAGGTTCAAGGTGAAAAACGTGAAAAATGAGGTTTTCCCCCTTATGTTGTTTCTGCCCTGTCCTTGTGCATGCTCAAGTTTTTTTGTGATTTTCTTAGCAATTATTTACAAAAATAGCTGGTGAGTTTAATGCAATATTTTGCCTAGCAGCAAATGAATTCCACAAATTATCACGAGTTCTAGACTTGTTTCTAAACACTGAACTAAATGGCAATGCTCCAAAAAAAGTTGTAAAGTATTATATCATCATTCATATAGCAATCCTAAGAGATTGGTACTTGATAGCACATTGTTAAATCATAAGATTGTGAAGAAGTTCCATAAAAGGCAGTAATTGCTAATAACATCACATGAACGAACTCCAAAATAGTTGATTGAAAAGTTCCTAACGATAACCAACTTAAGACCACTTTACATGCATGCCATCCCAAAATATCATCTGCACAATCTCTCTCTAATGGCATGATAAATATGACCAAGCAGAAAACAAATATGTTATAACTTTGAATTTTTTATTTCTTGGCAAAGCAACTTTAGGTGGAATTGAAGCACTTACATACAGAACTGTCTAGGTACCAAAGAGTTGTTTCACAAGTTTTCACAAACAAATAAGGAGGTTACTGGTCCGCCATGCATGTTTTTCAAATATGTTATGTTTCCGGAACTTATAGCATCTATAGCATATTGTCCAATGATATGATCCCCAATTGGCAACTATCCAACATATCCCTCCTCATGAGTTTATTACCATCATGTTTAGTTATAATTTTGCTATTATTATGATGATTAGAATACACTTCATGTTATTTTCTATGGTCCATGAAGTTTCCAGGATAGGGACTGCATGTGACAACAAGAGTGTTATACTAAAGAATTCGCCTATCAAGGTTCAAACATCCAATTTCATTTCTCTCTTGGTTGATGAATCCAAGGAAGAGAAATAGGTAGGCATTGAAGTAAGAATTAACCTTAGATGCCTTTAAATTTTATCCCCATCCCTAGTCTTAGCCTTAAAACATCGTAGAGTTTACATATAGTTGCCTTGACCATAGGTTCACAGCAGTTATACATGTCCTGAAAGGTACCCTAAAAATTGACTAAGACCGAAAACCTTAAGTCTTGAAAATTCGCCAAGTGCTGGAAAAATCCTAACATGGTCAAAATCTAATTTCTCAAATGTGGATCCTATGATTTTGAAACCATGCTTAAACATCCAAGAAGTACACATTCATAGTAAAAAAATTAATAGATGATTTACTTTAATTTCCTTATAAATATATATTGAACAATAGCATACAATATCTTGCAAACTGAACAAAAGTGCCTATCATTCGACAACAGTGCCTACACTTCTATGTTGACTTTCTAGAGTACCTATAGTTAGACTAGAATGCTTATGTGCATGCACAAATGTCAAAATGAAGTCAAAATGTTTTAATACTTCATTTTGGGGCTTCTCTAGCCCTAACAAAGCCCTTTTTGCATTATCTTTACCTTTTGTTTTAGGGCCGACTAGAGTGCCCCAGGTTGGCTAGCACTCTATTTAAGATGATTTCAAAAATTAAAAATATATAAATTTCAAGTTAGGTCATTTCTCCATCTTCCCATCATAAAGTAACTCACATTCTTCAATGAAGCAGTCAAACAACACATAACAAGGACTTCTTAGTCGCAAACCTTCTCCTATAACCTACTACCTACTTGGAGTCTTCTAGAACCTCATTTATGACTATAGAACAACGGTGGTATTCTGCAGTTGAAGGAACAGAGAATCAATGACATAGTAGGTTGACAATGCAACTTCACAACATGCAGTCCAGATGGCCTTTGATGCCCTGCACAACACAGCAAGTCACACGGCCTTGTATGAAGTCCAGATGGCCTAGCACATCTCCAAATGGCTTGCCTGTTAAGTCCGACAGCCTCGACCTTGCATGGAACAGCCTGGGTCCAAGATCCAAACGGCCCAATAAGGCTATCTACAGCAAACAAAAATAAGTGGAAACAGTTCGAAACATCCATCTACAGCAATGACAATTAGATACAAACACATGCAATAAGATTACACAGTCTGCATGACAATGGCTAAATGGTGTTATTATTATCAGAAAGAATACATGTCTGTATGCAATACAATTATCTTCGTACTTCTTGTGCATTCTCTCCAGCATGTACCTCTATGTCCATATGTATGTGTATATGTACCCACTCAAATGAATGAGGAGTCCTATTTAAACTTGTGGGAGATAATTATTTCCCAACTACCAACCCAACACCTCACCACCTTTACATTACATTTGTCATACATTTGCATTTCATTTCATTTCCAACTATATGACAACTACATGATTCATTAATCTTCCGTACATTAACTAGTACTTCACTAAACATTACAATGAATTCAAACTATTACATCAAAACTACATGTGTGCATACTTGACTTCCGGCACACTTATTCCATTTGTGAATACGATGTGGCGCATGTAACAGCACCACATCAGAACTAGCATCTACAACTACCTGTAGTGGCTTGGCTACTACCTTCAAATTCCTACAAGGAATTAAGCATTGGATGACAAAGGAGAAGGAATTTTGCAGCCCCCAAACGCAGTGGTGCGAACTAGAAATTTTGGAAATTTCTCTTAAAAAATAGCTAAGTATGGGAACTCCCAATTTGTTGACAAACTCCCAATTTGTCAAGAAATCAACGATTTGTTTGCTTTATTTTTTAGCATGATGCCATTAAACAATCCCCCGATCCATTGGAAGGTTGAGATCCATTGAAAAGTTGTGATCCGTTGAAAAGCTGCAATTTGTCGGACTTGAAATTCATTGAAATCCAACGATTCGTTGGAACAAATGCCAATAGAAAAGTTCGATGGCCTAAAAGCAATGTTTTTGTCATTTTGCTGCAAAAAGTGATTGTAGAAAATTATTACTCAGGGTGAAACCCTTTGCTATAAATAAGAGCCTAGGGTTCATTGTAAACATCTTTTGGCCATTTTGAGAAATACCACAGCTACGCTCTTCAATTGTAATCCTGATATTTTAGATGAATCAAAAATATGCTTGGCCATTCTACAAGATTGTGTCCCAATTGGTCAGACCTCTATACGCATGCATGTTGTTTCTGGTGATGCCCTTACATTTGCCTCTTAGTCCTCTTTTCCATTGAATGCATGCATAACAATGGGTGAAACTAAACTGTTGTTATTCGGTTTTTCTCTGAATGGCTCAACTGATCACACACTAGCCTCGCTACGGTCTCTAGTCGTATTTTATTTTCTTGCATTTTATTTTCTCTCTCGCACCCTTATCTTCTTGTATTTAATTTTTTTGCATTAGCATAGTTAGATAAGCATAGGTTAGTGGGGAGTCAGCCAAAATCCAAAGGTTTAGGGGATTTAAACCACATTTTCCAAGGCATTGGACATGAAGTTGCGAGCGCAATCTCAAATCAGTCAGCCCCATGGATCAACAGTTACCTTGCTAGCATGCCCGATGGGGCACGTCCCATCTCAACTCGATTTGTTTACTCAGATCTTTGTTTTATCAAGGATACCACTAAATCCTTAAAGAATTTGTTTTATACCTCAAGATCTGCTAAACCCTAAAACTGTTTTACAAATCCCTGCCCCAATCTAACATTTTTGTTTTGCTTGGAGTCTCAGAAACAATTGCAGAAATCTGATGATTTGGAGCAAATGGTGACTCCGTTGATAAGTTGAACCCGAATTTTTTTCTGCTTGTTGAGTCTCATAGATTCGTTGGATTGCTCTAACAAAACAAATTTCAAAAGTTTGTCCAAGTCTTCATACTAGCAATTCATCGGTTAATTTGACAATTTGTTGAAAAATCAGTTTATGTCATCCTTACATCACTTCTCTAAAAAGATCCTAATTTTTCTTAATTCAAACATTTTTCCGATTCATTGGTTGACCCAATGAATCGCTGATTTCTTTGCTGACAAAAAGTGATGGCATCCATTCCCATTTGAATCTGCTAACCACTAAGTCCCTTCTATGAGTCTTATGACGATTTTCTAAAATTCTAGCAATTCGCTAGTTTCTTTGATGATGTCATGTTGACATCAGTGCAATCTCGGTGATTCAAAAGGAAATTTTTGGCTAACGTTGGAATCTAGAAATTCGCTGACTTTCTGGAGATTCGATGACAAGTCCATCAATTCGCCAACTTCCTCAAAAAAATTAAAAAAAAAAGTGCTTTTCGATTCCAACGAAAAAAAAACCACCGCAAACAATTTCAGGGCATATGAGCTCCACTCCTATATTCAACAATATTTGGGCTTCGGGCAACATTAAGACAACTCAGCTATGGGGAAATCCTCAGATGGTGAAAAATATGTTAAGAATTCAAAATCCTCAATTGCCACAATAAGTGCAAATTTCCCAAGGTCAACAACAGTTTCTACAGAACTTGCAGCCAAATAAACAACCTCATCAGACAATGCAAAACTTTGGGCCACAGCAAGTGTATCAGAGCAAACACCAATGCAACAGTTCATGCAACAACACACGGTGGCTCCAAGTTCCCAAATTGCACAAAATTGACTGATATAATATCCTCAACAGCAACTAACATATGCTCCAAAGATACCTAATATTGTGTGGCCAAAGACAGTATGGCTCACAAATGCAGTATGGGCAAGTGCCTCAACAGCTTAAAATGATTCAACAACAAAGTCCAATGGTGTCAATGCAGCAAAACTATCCGGCTTATTTGGCCCAAACCCATCAACATTAGTTGGCCTCACAGTATCAACAAGCTCCCCAGGATCAGCAGGACCAGCAAGTCAGTGAAAGGGAACTGGACCAGCTTAAGGGCATGCTTACAGTCCCTAAATGGTTAATGATACAAAATCATGAACTTGAGAAGGAGAATGGGCAAATTTATCAACAAGAAAACATGCAGTTTAGCAACCAAGAGCCTCGATGGCCAATGACTCAACAAGAAGTCCAAACAATCCCTGCTCTTGAGGAAATTTTGGCCTACAACAAGTCCCTTTGGGCTAGGACACTCCAACAAGAAAATATGTGTGTGACCAACCAAGTGCACAATGGCATGGGAAATATAATTAATCAACAATCGGCAAATCAGCCTGTAGTGGTAAATCAACCCATTGTCGTTAGTCAACTCAAGGTTACTCAACCCACGATAAGCCAACCAAGAGAAAATCAAGTGGTTACACCTCAAGTCAATGTGACACAAGCCTATATGGTGCTTGGCGTGCTCGAGAGGAGCAGTTATTGCCTCCCTACCAAAAGCACAGTAGTAAACAATCCTCATTTGAGAATCCTCAGCCTACTCCCTAGGAACCATACTCCCTTCCAACATGAAGGGAAACTAAGATAATAAGGGAAGACTAAATAATGGATCAACAATTCGTATGGATGAGCCCCCATCCTTCCATCAAGGGGCATGTCTCCTATGGTCTGGGGAAAGACTTGAAAGTAAGGATTCTGAATATAAGGAATCAAAGGTTTTAGAAGATTGTGAATCATTTAATACTTTCTTAAATGGGGAGTCAGAGTCCATAGAAGTATGTGAGGTGTTTAGTTTTCCCCTAGAAGGAGTCTGTGATGGGAGCAAGAATTGAGTCAAAGTACAAGGGATTTGGTTTTCCCTTTGAAAATGTACTGCCTATGGAGATAGCAAAGGCAAGTATACAATCATATCATCAAGCATTGGTGCTTCCCTCAAATGATGAATCAGTACATACAAGAGCAATGGAAAGAGGAACTAGACCAAAATATGAAGGAGAAGGAAACACTACAAAGTCTAAAGAATTGACATGTGAATCCCCTTTCATGAAGGCATTTTACTTCTTTGAAGAGAAATTTTCAGAAGAAAATTATCAAGATCCTAGGATTCCATATGAGATTTAAATTGATGCAACACCTAAAGCACCTAAGGGTAGCAAATGTCATCTTCCTATCCAAGATGTCATGTGTGATTCCATATGAGACTTTTGATTTCTCTTTAGAGGAAGAGGTTCCTATAGAAGAAGTAGAGGTGAATCTGCAACCAAAACATGAAGCATTTAGATCAGAGCTGACATAAAATCTAGAGGTCATAGATGAAATAAAGAAAGGAACGAGGCCAGTGTATGAAACATACAACTTCATCTTGAAGAAAGCCAAGGTTGTAGTGTTTGGAGAAATCTCATGGGGGGCCTTTTGTGAAGAAGTATTCCTCAAAAAAAATGAAAGCCTAGAAGCAAACACTACTCAACAGATAGAGAAGGAATCACCTGTGACGCTTAAGATTATTCAATTGATTCCAGATAAATGGGCTACATTGAGTAACAAAGAGGCCATGATTCTAGAAATAAGCGTTTTCCTACAATCTTGGGGAGTACTGCTAGGTTAACACTTGCATTCCAACAGTCTGATGCTTTGAAAGGAGACATAAAATTAATCAAGGAACAACAACCGGAGGAATTGCCACTACTGAGTAATGCTATGTTGCCTGGTTGTATAAAAGGTGAGGGCCCAAATTGATAGATGACATCAAAATCTATCATGGAATGAGATAGAAAGTGAGGAGGCTATCATGTTTGAAGAAGTTCTAGCTCCCACCCATGCTCCCAACCACTCCAGGGTTAAAAAGGGGTATCATTTTCAAGATAGTTGGCATCAACAGGCCGATCATAAAGGAATAATAGGAGAAAAGGTTGTTCTAAGTGCCCAGATCTCAATGTTCACTCAAGGTCCTGATTGTTTTTGTGAAGAGACATACTATCTCCTAGAACTCATTAATGAGACTTTTAATTGGGGAAGCTCCCTGGCAAAGGCCCTCCATATGCACCATTAATCCAATCTGACTTGCTATGTTTACATAGGTGTTGCAAGGTACTGAGTGGGAACATTGGCATCAAAAGGGAGGGTAGCTATTTTCTTTAGCCTAGAAATGGAACCCCGTCTTTTTGCTTGGCGAAATAGCTATTTGTTTTGTAAACCCACTATTATCATTTCCCTTCTTTGGTTTCTTTTCATATATATGTTAAAAAAACAACAAAAAAAGAAAGAGAAGCAAAGAAATGAAAAATTCCCATCTCACCTAAGCGAAAATCTCGCAAGAGACACTCAGGTTCCCATTTCTTTCCATCTTTTTCTTCCAAGATTGGTTGAAGATCTCTCCAAGACCATCAGTTTCTTTCCCAAGGTTGATAAGATGAGATGTCAACCCAGGAATTCAATGATAGCAAGACAATGCCTAAGATCTAGACCACTTTTAGGGAGGCAGGAGTTTTCTTCCTTCTAACTCCATAGCCTAATGGATGACACAGAGTCTAAGATAGACCTTGTTGATAGTGTAATCACAGAAATGATGACATGAAGGTTGGTAAATATGCCTCAGCCTATGAGACCTTTGATGAATCGGGGAAATGAGTGATAAAGGACTATTAAACCAAGAGAGAAGGGCTTTAGAAGAGAAGGTACACCTATCAAGAGAAGAGTGACAAGTATGGAAGCCGCTAATCTAGAAGCAAAAATTACTTCCACCATCTTCCCCACAACCATCTTCACTTCACTTTCACCCCCATTTCTTCTATTCCCATCACTATTCTCTCTTTCCCTTTTATCTCTTCTACTCCTACTTCTCTAATCCCCCTAACTTCTATTGCGCACATCCCACCTCAAAATAAGCACATCCCTAGTCTTAGGGTCAATAGCAAGTCAGCTTGTCCAAGATGTAGGGTCATCTCATATGCCATCCCCACCACAATTTGTCCCATCATCATTAATGTCCTCATCATCAACTATTCAATCGCCATCCACTTTTCCTTTGGTCCCCCATACTACAAGCATCATTGCATCACTCCATGTGTCCTCATTTCAACCCCTCACATTACCCACCATTACACAGTCTATGTCATCATCCATGATGTCATGTCAAACTGGTTTCATCACCCTCATTGGTCCATTGGTCACTATAGGTGCAACAACACTACTTCCATCGAATAGTGTCTAAGGCAATCCACACTACCCCAAAGAAATATCCAATCCTTGATATCAATCAATCATTTCCTCATCAGATAACAAAAAGCCCTGACAAGGACATTGAGGGGAATATTGGGTATCATTCAAGAGGCAAGAAAGCAGATTGATTAAGACAGTGCCAAGAGCTCTAGCATTTGTCATACCTGTGATCCCGCAATCCCCATTGGCAAAAAGAAGCAAGGAATTGTTGATTGCAGAGGCACTTCCAATAGATCCAAGAAGGCCAGCAACTGCCCTAGCCAACTACATCGCCAGATAGTATATAGTAAAGGCCTAATTTGTTACATGCAGTACATCTAACAGGGAAGTCACAACAAGCAATGACTACCAAATATGCGCGAACAAATATTGAAGTTAAAAGATACAAAAAGCAAGCCCTGGATAATGTACATGCAATGAAGCAACAGGTAGGCGACATACAAACGCAAATTGATGCAGCTATAGCAGGAAACACAGGCTGAAAAATGATAAACAATGATCTACGAGGGCAAGTAGTAGCAAAAGAAGGAATGAGGAAATAATTGTCCAAGCTCAAAGGGTAGCTTGCATAAGTGAAATATAGGTTGAAGCAATGAGAGATGCAAGACTCGCACTTCTAAATGATTAGTTGAAAGTACCAACACAGAGTAGGAGGTACTATTGTGCCTGATCTTTTAAACGAGATCACCAAGTTAGAGAACCTATAGGACATGTTAAAGAGCCTAACAGATCAACGGGAGAGCCTCTCAAAAGGGCCAATATGAACAAGCATTGACTGGTGAGGTGTTAAATGATCTCGACCTAACTTTTGCAAAGTAGTAGGTGCTTTCAGAACCTGCTACCCTAGAGTTGAATGCTGGTGACCTACAATTCTGTAATTTTGCTATAAGATGATCTCAATTTTTGAAGACTTTATCCCAAAAATAAGGCACATCTGGGATCTCTTGCCAATCAAGCTTGGTGCCCCGTGAAGTTGCCAAAAATATGGTAGCTTGGCTACTACCTTCAAATTCTTACAAGGAATTAAACATTGGAAGAGAAAAGAAGGAATTTTGCAGCCCTAAAAGCAGTGGTGTGAACTAGAAATTTTGGAAAAATTTCCATAAAAATGGCTGTATGGGAATTCCCGATTAATTGACAAATTCTCAATTTGTCAACAAATCGGCGACTTGTCAGCTTTCCTTCCAGCATCAGCATGACATCATCCAAAAATCCCCCAATTCATTGGAAATTCGCAATCCGTTGGACAGTTGCTATCCGTCAAACCAACAATTCCTTGAAATTCAGCAATTTGTTGGAACAACTGCTTGAAAGAAAGATCAGCCGCCTGAAAGGGACATTTTTGTCATTTTATTGTAAAAAGTGATTGTAGAAAATTATTACTTAAGGTGAAAAGGGTGAAACCCTTTGCTATAAATAAGAGACTAGGGCTCATTGTAGACATTTTTGGCCATTTTGAGAAAGACCAGAGCTACACTCTTCAACTGTAATCCTGATATTTTAGACAAATGGAAAACTATGCTTGGTCATTCTACAAGACTGTTTCCCAATTTGCCAGACCTCTATATGTGAATGTTGTTTGTGGTGATGCCCTTACATTTGCCTGTTAGTCCTCTTTTCCACTGAATGCATGCATGACTCTAGGTGAAACTGAATTGTTGTTGTTCAGTTTTCCATTTAATGGCTCAGTTGTTCACACACTAGCCTCTCTAGAGTCTTGCATTTTATTTCATCTCTAGAATGCTTACCTTGTTGCATTTTATTTTTCCACATTAGAATAGTTAGATTAGCAGATGCTAGTGGGGAGTTGGCACAAATCCAGAGGTTAAGGGTATTGAAACCCCCCTGTTCCAAGGCATTCAATGCAAGGTCATGGGCACAATCTCAAATCAATCAGCCCCATGGAACAACACTGCCATCCAAGGATACTAAGAGATGCAATAGGTCTATGTATTACCCTTGGCACTACTTCCTTGCCCTATTTAGCGTTCTTCTACAATTTGGTCCTTACCTGAAGGTCATGGTCGTCATTAATCAAGAAAGGTTTCTTTAATAAGGCTCCTCAAGGAGCATCTTCGAGCATCAAAGGGAGTAAAGCTCAAGGACAAGGAGTGAAGATCAAGCACCAAATCAAGCATCACATAATAAGTAATGCACTTTAATTCTTTGATCTCTTGCAAACCTCCTCCACTTTATTACTTCATTTGCATTTTAAGTATATCCAAACACAATGTTTTACATAGAATCCATTAGTTAGAGAGTGTGTCCCAACGTACCTTCCAATCCCTCAACTTACCCTTTAACCCCAATAGATCATACCTAAGAATTCACCCTTTCCATGTTCCAACCTAACCTTTACCATTTTTACCCCTTTTTAGGTGGTTTGGGCTTGACAGATTTTGGTAAAACAAACAGGTTATTGTGATAGTGGGGCGTGTTTCCATGAGGCTGGGATGGCTGTTAGGGCCATCAAGACACGTCTTTAAAACAGTCCCAAAGCTTGAGACACATCCCCATGGAACATAGGAGCCTATTTTTTTGTCAATGAGATAACCTGCAATCAGGAAATGAAAGAGGTGATAAATGGACTCATGGCTGGACCAACCGGAAGGTTCAGGGAGTGATGGGAAAGGAACAAAGGGTCCATTGAGCGGAAACAATTTTTGCCAAAATTTTAATGAACAACTCAATCTGAGAATGAGAATGTGGTTCTTTACATAAGTGAAAAGCAATAAAAATAATCATAATAACAAAGAAAAACACAAAAGTCACAAGACATTCAATCAAACAATATTGCTTGAGCATAAGAAACAAGGTGGTGATGACAGGGGTGAGAAAAGTAAGGTGATAAAGGCAATTGGGGAACAGTGAGAAGTGAAGGTCATGGAAGAGAAGAGGGGAGATAGCTATTAAACATAAAAATTAAATCACTGGAATAATAAAACACAGTCAAGATGTGTTGAACACAAGCAAGGCTAACAAATTTAAAATACCAATAATATGATTAAAAATGGGCCTGAAATTTGTTGATAGGTGTTAATCCCAATGTTTTTGTACCCAGATGGCATGATTAAATGATGAATGAAATGGATCCAAAAGCATAGGAATTGGCATCTATCAGTGAATATCTAGCCCATGTTTACATGGGAATGAACTAGCCATAGTTTCAGACAATGTCAGCATTATTGAATTTCACTATACAATGTATTTCATATGCATGTACACACATATATATAGACACAATAAGCATGTTGCCAATATTATAGCCCATTCCTAGGAAAGGGCCACAGAACTTATGAGGGAATAAAGGTCATGTATGGCATATTTGTGGCTGGAAGACCAACCACTAAAAGTGGATTCTTTGTAGAACCATATCAAATGTACAAACATATTCCCTACCACACATACTCAGGAAAGGTACTCTCCAGAGAGAGACAAGCACATGGGTTGATGGGCAACATCAAATGACACTCCCATGTTTTCTCAGAGTCTCTTCTGCATACCCGTATAATGTCAGGATTCCTGAATTTCATCATACAATGTACTTCGTATGCATTTATGCACACGTATAGACACAATAAGCATGTTGCCAGTATTAAAGCCCATTTTTAGGCAAAGGCCAAGAAACATCTAAGATGGTAAATGTCATGCATGGCATATTTGTGGTTGGATGACACCTCAATATAAGTGGATTCTTTGTAGGTCCATATCACATGGACAAACACCAAGCATTCCTACCATGCATACCCGATAAAGGCACTTCTCTTCAAAGGCAGACAACCACAAGAAATGCAAAGCTCCCATGATATCTTAGTGTCTCTTCTACACAATCATGCAATGTTACTATTCTTGAATTTCATCATACATTGTAATTTGTATACATGTATGCACAGTAGAGACACAATAAGCATGTTTCCAATATTATAGCCCATTTTTAGGCAAGGTCCAAGGAGCTTCTGTGATGATAAAGGCCATGTATGGCATATTTGTGGTCAGCTGACCACCCAATATAAGTGAATTCTTTGTAGACTCATATTACATGGACAAACATCAACCATTCCCTACCATACATGCCCAGTAAATCTCTAAAGGGATGCAAGCACAAGAAATGCAAGACAATGTTAAATGACACTCCCATATTTTCTGTCTCTTCTTGGTCCAAATATTTTGCAACATTCCAGTTCAAAATGCCTCATGCAGCGATGAAAAATAGACTATAAGACAGGAAAAAAAAAATTAATTGACTCAAATAAAAGGATATAAGAATTAAAGAAATAGTTGGCTTCACCCTTGCAAGACAAAATTGTTTGAAGGACTGAAGATATATTTTCTTTGGAAAAAGCCAAAAATTTATTAAAGTTTCATTTTGGACAGTAGTAGGTCAAATGTATGACAAAATGTTTGAATGAAATATGATAGTGTCTTGTTTAATAAATTATTTCCTTCCTTTTATCCACACATACTTGGAAAATGATGCACCAGTACCCACATCTATACACATTTACTGTATTAACTAAATCATGGAATCATGTTGGTCACATAATCAAACTCTAAACTCATGAACCTAGGGTATCATTTGATCATGCCAACCCCCTTTATGACCCTTCTGTTTTTCACTGCTTATTACCCAACACTGCGAAAAGGTTTTTCTTGTCTCCTTTAGGTCTACCTTTGGTACAGCTGCTTGTTTGTTTATGAGACACCTCTGTATTGCATATAACCATTATATTTATTAAGCTACAGTATACGTACTTTTAATTGCATGCAGTATGTGTGGGAGTTGCAAAGTAACCATGTGAATCTTTCTTTTTTTTGTCAAAAGGAACAAAACATGTTCATGTCCATGAATGACCAAATTAGGTCGATGGTATTCAAAAATACAAGTCGCAGGCTGCAGGCTGCAGGCTGAAGGCTGAACTCGATGAGTTTTGAAAGAAAAAAGTGCCTATGATGCAGATTAATAACTCAAACTTCAGATGGCTAGAATCTGATTGACATAAAACAGCATTTATTGAGGCAGGTGGCAGATGTTCCACCTGCCGATAAGCCTCCATTGTCTCAGTTCTTGACAATATTGCCACTGTATTGTGCAGAATCACAGATAGGTTGGACAATGCAGAAAATATAGTTTCAAGTCTGGAAAATCATATAACAAACAAAAATTTAATCCCTTACTTTGTACAAAGAGGTACAATGCACCATCCTGCTACAACCTATGCAAAATCAACTTTCTAGTATCAACTAGAGACTATATACAAGTCAAAATGCTCATACATGTCATG
The DNA here is from genome assembly GCA_028583015.1 of Wollemia nobilis. Lineage (NCBI taxonomy): Eukaryota > Viridiplantae > Streptophyta > Pinopsida > Araucariales > Araucariaceae > Wollemia > Wollemia nobilis. Next base: position 5,393,351 of record JAQPPZ010016361.1, read on the forward strand.
GACAGGTACTCAGCGACTCACTTCTGAGGTGGCATGTTGGGGGGCGGGGGGAAGGGGGAACCATTTCAATTCCATATAACCAATTGAACTTTTATTCTTAAAGTACAGCAGAGCAGAACTGATTTGAAGACTGTAGCAGTCCCATATTGAAGGGGCACAAGTATTCCCTGACTCCAAGGAATGTGATTTTTCTGGTTCTTGCATTGTATTTAGTAAAACATTGGATAAATAAAGTGAAGTCTTTCCTGAAAAATGTTTTACCGTTAAGAGAATTTTCCTCCTTATAAATAGTGTATATGTATGAATGATTGCTGTTTTGCTTTTCCTTATGATTTTCATCCCAATTTTCATTATCATAATGGTAGTAAATCAGCCATTAAAGGATGAATAGTACAATTAATTTCAACATTTGATCTCATAAAAAATATGACTTGGTTTATTGTACCAATCATAGCTTAGGCAATTACAGACAACTTGTTCAGAGGGGACATAAGAGGATTGACTACTCCAAGGCTATACTTAACTTGTACCCTTTCATTGTTTATGAGGCACCTTTTCTTCTAATTAGTTATATGGGATTGAAACAGGTCAGACCCATATTACATCGTGATAAAGTGACCACAGTATTTCAACACACCATATAGTGGTATTACACCACTGTTTTAGCAATTTTGCATATATCTCCTGGTAAGAATTGAACCTGGGTCTCCGCATTGAAAATCCATGGTTTTAACTACTTGAGCTCATGCCATTTAATTAGATATTACGATTCACCCATGGGATTTGAATTGAACCTTAGTTTACAGTGAGAAACTCCTTGCTCTCCACCACTTTGCCTAACCTCATGGGCTTTTATGAGGCACCTTATATTGTCAATGGTTTTTGTATTCTTTTGGCTTGAAAAGTTAGACTTCTGATTTCAATTAGGGCATTAAATGTGATGGAGTTATAAGGCGTTTGGAAAACAAAGATCTAAAAGTTGAAGGGAAAGTATAAGCTGTTGAGCAGAGATCTATCCTTAATGAAATCCATCAGAAAAGTGGAAATGCTATGGAGGCATGAAAATCAACCAATCCTCTATGAGTATCAACGATCATCAGTTGCTGAAAAACTCTAACAGACCTGGCATGTAGATAATATTATGTTCCAGATCAAACAAGAAAGGAAGCTTGAAATCTGGATTTGAAAGTAAACTGAATCTTATCTAAATCTGCTCTAATACCTCTAATATATTTCAGATCTGAAAGTGGAAATCTGAATCTGAAACTGAAACACTATCTGGTTTGAAAAGTTTTGAAACTCTGCTCTGTTACCACTGTTATGAACCTGATCTGGAACTAATAAGACAAAACACACTACAGCATCAATTGAAAATCTGGAAAAGATAAATTGGTCAATTTGATTTTCCTTTAATTCAAATCAAGAGATCTGAAAAAACAATACTCTAAACAGCACCTCAAGCACTGTACAAAAAACTCAGGAAGTACAAAATGAGAATTTTTCCTGAGAAAATGTCTCAGCTCCAATCCAAGGCAGTTTGGATGCCACACTTGGCCAGAATAATCCTTCTTCCCACAAAACCAAAAAGAAAAAAGAAAATCTCTTTGAAGCTGAAGACCCTTTTTACAACTTTTGCAGGCCCCCACCCCTACTGTAACTGAACTCGGATTCCCTTTTGCCCTTTGTAAGGTCAATTATTGCAACTGGCATATAAGCAGTAACTCTTTGTATACGTGGTGAGTAGCTAATATAAAATTAGGAAATAACTAGCATATGCCTGCATAACTGTCATGGTCAAATATGACTGGATTATGCCAATGGGGCCATGGTTTAATGGTTAAGAACTTAAGACATATGGGTGATGTAGCTCACACCAAGGTTCAAATCCTGACAGCAACAAATAGGCTATATAGCTTGATGTAACTAAGTTGATGTAAGAGGGAAAGGGGAACCTTTTCAAAACCCTACTTTTTATTTTTTTATTTTTAAATGACTGGCTTATTCCAGCATAACTGACATCATGACTGACAGATAATTGACCTATCCCAGAATTACTGTTTTATTTCTGCAAAACTGATTTACTCCTACATACTAATTTATTTATTTTGCATAACCGATTTGTTTGAAAATAATTGTATAGAATGTCAGTGCTTAACACAAAGGTGTTTTTCCATAAGCACCATAACATAGCTATCCTCCTTGACTCCTCTATCTATGATTTTTCATCCCACTCAATCTTGACACCACCTGGAAAGACCAGTTTGCCATTGCAATCCCCCCAGTCTTATAATTCACATCTTGCAATTTCCCCTGATCAATTGTTTGTGTAACAACCATATTGAATTTCCAATGACCTCTGAATTATTAATGAATGAAAGATGTGCATCCATAGCTCCAACATCATAGTCCTTCAAAAACAATTGCAGAAATGCAACTAAAGCAGTATTTTTTTTTTTTTTTTTAGCAGTCAAGTTTCATACAATACCTTTATACTCTCCACAAGTTTTGCATCTACATCTGTATATTTAAATGTACGCGGATGCCATCCTTGGGTGTCAAATTCATCTTTAGACTGGTTCCATGAAGTGTAAGTCAGGGTCCGGTGTTCAAGCTCGTCTTCAAGGCCTCTCATCTAGATATGATAAGCAAAGCCAAAAGGGAGTTATAAACAGTATTGAAATAACTGACCAAAATTTAGGTTTTCTCTATCCCAGAAATGGAAAAAGAAAATGCATTCTCCGTTAAAATCAAAGTAAATTCTACTCATGCTACCAAACATAGTAATTAGACTGTTTTCAGTAACAAATTACAGAACTTGTTTTTAGTTCAATAATAAGAAAGGAAAACAACTCAAGAAGAAAATTAACCCAAGATAGAATGAATACTTACAGCTAGCAATGTTTGCACATAATGTTCATCTGGTATACAGTTATGTTCTTTTTGGACAACTGCAAGCTGGCAATAGACAGGAATTAACAAAGGCTATACAATCGAATGAAACATCAATCTGAATTTGAAAGACACTGAAGAAAAACATCTAGCTCGTGAATAAGGAGGAACATGTATATTTCAAGCAAGAAGTTTGATACACGGTTTATTTTTATTGGAACACTGCAATGAAGTCAGTACTGAAATATAGAGGCATCTAAATGCCAGAAGGATGGTATTTATATGTACTTGAAGAGGCACGTCTGTTATTATTTTTTAATGAAAATTGCTTTGGATGTTTAGTGCATCATAACTACGACACTGCATTGCAGGATGAATGCAAAAAGTTTTCAATGTAAAAACAATAGGGGATTATTAATTATATTTATAAGTAAAATATTTCAGATAAAAAGATTTTGAAGAATCAGATAGGACAATTCATATACATTCTGTGAAAAAATGAAGCAGTCAAGTTATTAGGGCTTGTCCAAACCATGACAATAATAAGATGGAAAAAAGCATTACCATTTGCAGGCTTTCTATCCCGTTAAGCATCATACAAATGATATTAACTAAACATACACAAGGAAACTACATGCCAAATTTGGTCATCCATGTGGCAGAACAGTTTAATTGTTACATTCAAAGATGCAAATGCTTACATGCAGGCAAACATCGGAGATAGATCGGGAGGACAATCCAGTCAAAATAGAATATGAAGATTAAACGGGGCCCTTGCTGATGCCTACTTGAGCAAGCTTAATTGAACTAGACGGTATCTGTTGAAAGAAGCCATGATAGCGAATACTAGGGTTTTCATGAAGGATGGAAATGGCAGGTAAAATCGTGAACACTCTGCAATTTGTGGCAGCCATTACTGATCAGAGGTAAAAAATCGAGCAATACAAACTCATACTCGCATCCATTCTATCCAACAATCATGTTCAGAATGCTAAGGCTTTCATTGATCACATAGTGTTGGATGACATGCCGCTGGTTGTGTCGAGGCAATTGCTGCAGTTATTTATGGAGGACTTGAGCAATCTGGAGCCTGAAGTGCACAAGGAGATATTGCAATATGCGGTGGATCAAACTCAGGCCAGAGTTGTTTCTTTTGAAGAACAAGCCGACGGGAATGAGTCTGGTAGCGATATCGAAAACGGTAGCAATTATGGTCTCGGTGGCGTTGAGAATGGTGAGGCGGAGTCAGATAGTGCAGAACTTCTTCAGGATGCTAATGTTTTGGGCCCAAAAGATAAGGGAAAACGGTCTTGGTCTCAAGTGGTGTTGGGCAAGCCTAAGTCCCCAAAGACCAAGTTTGATTTGCTTCCGGAAAAGGGCCAACTTTTTATTCTGGATGACCTAGTTAATATGGCCATTGAACAAGGTTCCCATCACTTGGTAGGCAGATTTATGGGGGTTAGACCTGACCTGGATGTGGTCAGAAAATGGGCTTTTGCTAAGTGGAGGCCGAATGGTCATATGGAGATTGTCGCCCTCTCTAGGGGTTTTTTTATGGTGAAGCTGAATTGTTTTGCTGATTCAGAGAGAATTTTATGGGGGGGGCTGGTTCTTTGGAAGGCGTGGCCTTTTCCTGAGGAGATGGGGACCTGATTTCAATCTGGAGACCCAAAAATTTTTGCAGGCCCCAGTTTGGGTGAGATTACCAAATCTCCCCTTTCACTACTGGAATGAGGAGGTTTTTGCTGGTATTGCTAGGGAAATGGGCCATCTGATTGCTATGGATCCGGCCACCAAGTCCAAATCTCGCCTCGTCTATGCCAAGATATGTGTTAATGTGGAGTTGGGGGGAAATTTACCAGATTCGATTCGGTTGGTTTCGAGATTGGGTGTTTGGAATCAGCCTTTAGAATATGAGAATCCCCCTATTAAATGTGGGGTTTGTAAGAAATTAGGGCACTTGACTCGGGCATGCCCAAACCAGAAGCCTCCTTCCCAAGGTCATAAATTCTGGCAACAAAATCAAATTGAAGAAGAGGGTTCCAGGAAGAAAGATATCTTGGAAGCTGAAAACCCTGAGAGTGAAAAGCAGAAGGCCTCATCCTTAGAGGGTTCCAGAAAGGAAGATATCTTGGAAGCTGAGATCCCTGAAAATGAAGTAAGTAAAGCTGATATGCAAAAGGATTCTTCCTTTGAGAATCAAGTTATGGCAGATAATATGAAGGTATGTGATACTTTACCCTCCTCACAAATGAATATTGTTCTTTCTCCAAATTCCTTTGATATGCTTCAAGAGATTACTTTTGGAGATGAAGGTAATGGCCTCTTGGAAAAGGCGGATGATGGAAATATTTAGTTAGAAAATGAGGAAGATGAAGATGAGCAGAACCAAATAGTTTTGAAAAAGTGGGTAGATCAAATAAAAAAGAACCTAGGAAATTTAGTTGATCCGGAAAAAAGCTGCCCAAACTCCAAAAACCAGACATCAAAAGAAGTTAGGAATTGATGTGGGTACTGTTAAATCTCAAGGGAGACCTTCCAATAGGAAAATCAGAGAAAAAGAGACAGAGACAGATATTGCCAATGGAATCCAAACAGTAATAGCCTTGGACGGGGAAGTAAAAAGGCGCACAAGGCAGGAGGAAAAATATGATAATGCAGGCCATGTTGAGTCTGAGAACAGAGATCTGCCTATCCTCTGTGGTGTTATGGGATTTTAATCCAGTTGCTTATGGGTGTTTTGCTCTTTTGGGTTCCTGTTCGGTTTGGTCCTAGGAGACCATTTCACTTTGTGGTCTGTTGCACTTCAGAATGTTTTAGTTTTATGGGTTGTCTTGTTTGTGATGTCTCAATTTTGAGATTGTTAGTAGATCTGTAGGTGTTTTCTTGTAAAAGGTTTGGGGCCCCTTTCAAAACCCCTTCTTCCACCCTAATAAAAAAAAAAAAGAAGCCATGATAGCCATGGGATTGTATCATTGGTCAAATACACTAATTGTAAGAGAATATTGAATATTCCCATTCTGGAAAGCATGATTAATAAAAAATTTATTTACCGCAAAAAATTGGTCATTCTGTTCTGTTGAATCTATACCTTCATATTACTCAAATACCAGAATTGTGGGCCAGCCTTTAGGAATTAGATGCAATTTAATGTGGAAAGTTTTGAAAAACTCAAACAAGTAAAAAAGAGCTGATGCCATTAGAAAGATAAAATGTCACTGAAGAAATCTTTATTGAAAATTGTCCAATCAAAACTTGTAACACATCACCAACATAAGACAGTTGCTTAGAAAGTTTGACAAAAGCAAAGGAAATTAATAAGAAGCCACCGCAAGATTTGTATAAGATTTTATTTAATAAGGATAAAGAAATTAATAGATTTGAGAATCATAACCAAGTTTTGATAAAAGAAGTAAAAGATCTAAAGAATGATTTGAAGTGGCTTTCTAACAACAACTTACATTCTAATGATAAAGAAACTTCTATGAGTCATATTAAGCATCTTGACAAGTTTGTTGCTAATGATGATGCATTTACCCTTTATAAAGAGCCCTCACAATGCACCTGGAATAAGCTTGGATTCACAAATTATCCCCTAAAGCATCTTAAATTTGAACCTTCTAGACATCATAATCATGGCATCTGCCATCATCAAAAATTAGTTCATCGGCATCCACATCACCTTAAAAGATGAAAAAGTTTTGATTCTTATCAAAAAGGATCACATTTTCCAAATTTTCAAAGATCGAAGCAAATTCTCACCAGATTTCTACTCAACTCTGATGCCTCTCAAGGTCGATCTAGGATGGATTAGTCCCAATTCAATAAGGCCATATTCTTAGTATTTGCAGTGTTCATATTATCATATAACTTATCGTGATTCAGGGAAGAACAAATCTATTTTAGGCAATGTCTTGAGGGAACATGCAAGTAATCAACTCAAGAAAAGAAGATGTCCATTGCTATTATAAAATCCGCAATGAGGCTTTGAGGTCAATGACTCTTTATATTAGACCACTTGGATACAAACAAACACACACATATATAATGGAGAGGATATTCATCTATCTATTCATATCTCTTTTATATACAACATTGTAAATTGAAGTATTTGTGGATTTCACATAAGAGACCTATTGGTCCATTACAAATAGCCTTCAAAATTCAAGTTTGATTTATAAATTCTTTCTTAGATCAATAACAGTCTTTACAGGATGTTTTGTGTGGTAACAAAATACATAACCAATATATTATTCTTTAATAATATCTTTTATTGCTGGCTTCTACTTTATACCATATAGGACTGCAAGGTAGCTGCTTACATGAGCCTGCTTTCTCAAATGCTCTGGTAGAGGGGCTCTTCTCTGCATGAAACAAAAAGATAAGCCTTTCAGCATACATTCTTGCTTTATATTCTAAAGACAATATCATAAGCTTATATTTTAAACACTTGTAGCTTGAATTCAATAAGTAGCCAATACATCCAGAAGGAAGCAATATTTGTTTTTTGATGTAAAAAGCATTAAATTAAAGAACAAAATACATTTTTACAAACAAAAGAAGAAAGCAATATTCAAAAAAACAGATTCAGGATAAAGAATGTTACCAAAATATCAATTTAAAATTTATTTTATATATCTCACATGACCAGTATCATGTAAGAGGAAATTTTAAATTTCACAGAGGGTAGTGGCAAAAGCTACATTCACATACCAATGTTGTTTGTCTTGCATTGCAAATGAAAATATCTTTCCAAACATTACCATAAGAGCCTATAGCTGCCCTAACTCAGAACTAAACAGGAAACAATACACCCAAACTACATAAGTTTCAAGGGAAAATTGCGTTCCAAAACAGGAAAAGCTTTTAAATACCGCCAATGAATTGTATTCTGTTGACAAGCATGTTAAGGTAAAGGGTAGAAGTGTTAAAATGATACAAATATCATGTCATTCTCATGGAAGTCAGGATTGCCTTGAAGAAAATTCTAAATATGAACTCTTCAATTATGCATTAGAATTCATTCTCATGCATCTGCATGCATGAGCATGCACACAAAAAGTCAGTGGAGGACTTAATACTCCAAGGTTTACAATACAAAGGAACATATCTAAAGATTGAATTGGTCAGAATTTCCTGAACAATTTTTTGCAAAACAACATATTACATCAATAAAGCATTTCACTTACAATGATACAAGTTTCAATCTAGCTGGCTGTAGAAGCATGTAGAAATATGTATAGACATATTGATCCTCTTGTTCTTTTATCAAAATACTAAGATATAAAGATTAGCTTCTAATCACTGTATGGAACTTAAGTTATAATCCTGAGAAAGTTGTACAAGATAAAAACTGGCATGTGAATTAATAAACCATAAGACAAATAATATAAGCTTTCCATTGTCATCGAATAGTGAAACATACAGGCACACACATTGGTCCACAGAACAAGAAGCAGATGCCTAAAGTTGCATATGCTTTAATGCATAAAACCAAAAGAAAATTAAACTTTTCAACAATAAAAGATACATAAAGAATGCCTCAGAGTATTGACCAATGATTTCATATCTTTAATCTTTTACTAAGTTCTTTGATTTTGGTTACAACCTACCTTTTCAGTTTTCACAAATATATATGAAATGATGTGCCTGTGTGTGAATGTTCATAACCTGAATCCTAAAAACTGAACACAGTCACATCTAGCTAGGATTTTTTAAAATATGATCTATTGGTGTTTAATGCATATATGTGTAGGTCATAAATGAATGTCAGAGTATGCATGTATGCACACAACATCCACCCTCCCTGCCGGAAAAAGGGATAAGTGGGAAAAGCGGTGCATAGATACAACTGAAAAGCTACTTTTAAGATTCCAGTTTCCATACCACATAAAAATATAAGAGTTATATATCCACCAAGACATGTAAGCAATTTAAGGTGAAGGTGCAGGTTCAGTTGGGCAATGTGCATATAGTGTTCTCCAGCAACAAGAATCAGAGTTTTCTCTATAGAACCTTTGGTCCCTTGCCAAGACATTATCATTAGAAATAATGGTAAAAGGGCAAATATTAGTCAACTTATCATCTGACCCTAAAAGCACACCTTAAATCACCCAATACTCATTCTTTCTGGTTTCAAGATCTACTTCAGAAGTAACACTTCATCCTTCCAAGTTGCCTCTCATACATGTGCCTGGGCTTGCATTTGCAAAAGTACCAGTCTAAAAAGGACAAATCTGACATTACAACCAGACACCTAAGGAAATCAGACTGTCAACTTTATGTATGACATGCACATGATTCGTGCTGTGCTAAGCTGGCCAACAGGAGTGTTACCATAATTTCAAAGTTGTCGAGAACTGGGGCTTGGACCCAAACATTTGAAATGTGTCTCCACTTGAGCCTCAGTCAGTGGCAGCACTCATTGCTAACCTTTCCTTTGAACCATAACCCCATTTACAGAAATGACAAAATTGAAAAGGTACAGAAAGATGTCTGAAACTTATTGGTTCAAATCAGGTTGCTATTTACTGAGAATTTAGGCATTCTCATTAGCTGCTCAAACTTCAGTAGTCACAAGGAACCCATCAACACCACATTGTTTCATCAGATTTGAGAATTTAGGCAATAATGCAAATCTATTTTGTTTCATTCTTCTTTGTCATGGAAGTTCTGATGTCTATCCCAGCTAGAAAGGTTATGGCACATGCGTGGATCAGATTCCTAAACATGAATCACAGACATGCATCCACATTAAGGAAACCTAGGAACCTTGAATACACCCAATGCATTGATGATCAATTTTGAGACCTCCATACAGCTGCATAAAAGTGATGTAATCCATAGGAAAATGAGATTGTTGTTAAGAGATAAATGCCAAGTTTCCAAATGCTGAGCAAGCAGATCATTTTGAGCCTTTGACGAACACAAGACTTGATTGTAAATGCCGCATATAAGGATATATGGCAAATGCAAATGTAGGAATCTATCAAATATCATGATTGAACTTACCTGACCACTTTCAGTACAATGCGAGAAGGTTTTGGAAATACCTTACAATGTCGTTTAAAAACTGGAAAGATTGTATTATCTGCTGCCATAATCTCAGCATGCTTTCTTACAAGTGTAACCCACTGCAAGCATCATGAGAGGTGAAAATGAGGGGTAAATCATCTATCTGTGACTTGTTTGTTTTTTATGTAATTTCTTCATGATTTAAATCGCAGCTAGTCTATACATGTATATTCTCTAACATTGCCTCAAAACATTCACTAACCTGAGATCCTTTCCGCCACTTGTTCTTTGGGATCACTGGAGCCATTTTTAAATTGTACCGCTCCCCTTTAGGATCTAAGAAGCTATTCATCAATAACAGTTAATAAATTTGAAATGTGTACAGTTCTGTGAGCAAAAGATGAAATAAACTAGTTCTGAAACTATACTTTCAAGTAAAAAAGCATAAAAAGCTATAAAGATTGCTTGTTCATGATAAATAAGCTAAACAATAAATATTTTTGTCTGTCACAAAAAAATGTTTTGTAGATTATATTGCACATCCATGTAAATTGTGTAATTGTGCTCTCTCACCTGTCCACGAAACTCTTTGGAGACGACATTACATAATCATATACATAGCTGAAGTTGTAGAGAGGCACACAACTGCAACAAAGTTGGGCAAAAGGAAATTAGAATAATTACTGAAAATTTGCATCAAGAATGCAGATTTCCATCCAACTTCTCTAAGACAAATTCCTTTAGCACTTGGAAGTCTAAAAACCTAAGACACAATTGCAGATATAAGTCATGCTTGTATGCTAAACATAGTGAACCATGTGTTCTTCTGGCTTTAATTTTCTCCATCACCGGGCTTAAATTAAGTGAACTTACTTAGAGTTTAATCATTTCTAGCCTTGTTACTTACTAATCAGATTCTGATCATTTCTAGAATTGTTACTTGCCCAACTCACTCTCATCTAGGAAAGATTTCATACTCTCTTTAAATACACAGCACTTACACACAAATTTAACCCTACTTTTCATCACCTCTGTCACTATTTTTTCCCAAGCTATTACATATTACATATTGGAGGCTTTCTTATTTCACAATGCTGCCTCACTTAATTTGTATTTGCTTACAGTTTCATATTGCAACCTAGATTTTCAAAACAAGTTATAATTGCTCCGAGATGGTCAAACTTAATAGCAGCTAAAATACTATCACATGTCTCCAGATAAGATAATTTTTAAATTTTACTAATGCTCAATAGGGTTTGGGGTGTAGGAGCTAGTTTTGATGAGCCTCAACCAAAGAAGTTGAAAATCAAACAAGTGCAATGCCAAAAAATATAAATAATACGAAATTATGTACTATTTGTGGGACGTCACAAGTGATGACGTAAGCAATTTTGATAATTCAAAATTTGTAATGTGTACAGCATAATGCATGTAATTAAGTATGTGCGAACGTAGGGTAGTTATCACCCAGTTAGAGGTGATGTGTCCTAGGCGGTAGTTGTTGTTAACTACCAGCCCTCAAGATAAATCGGACCCCTCATTCATTGAGCAGGTATCATACCATGTAATGTATTGTAAACCGTAGACATAGACACGGAGAGAGAGAGAGAGAGAGAGGAGGTATTAGAAACCTTGCATCAATCCGTAGGTATGTATCAATCATCGAGTACTGAGCAGATATGTTTGTACAGACAGTGTTTCAGGAGATATTTGTGCAAGATCGCAGACTAATATGTAATGCAAGTGCCATACAGGTAGGAGTGAATACAATATCTACTCATTTCATCCTTCATCTGTTGTGATTGTGTATACATTGTGTGTGATGTCATTATGGGTTGCTGTAGCAAAGTAGATCTGTAGGTTGTTCTTTCCAAGTTCTGTATGCAGGATTGAAGTTGCAGTCCGAGAAGGGTCTTCAGTCCGAGAGGGGTCGTCGAAATATTGTCGTACAATTAAGGTTTGTCGTACAAGTAAGGTTGTTGTACGACTAAGGTTGCTCTACAAGTCATTTTCATACAAGTCACTATCGTACAAGTGATTGTCGTACAAGTGGAGAGATAAGCTTGTATGCAGAGGTGAAAGCAGTCTGGAACAGGATAGCCTTTCCTATTTGCAGACTAAAGTGTTGACCCTATGATGATTGCAGTCTTGGTTGATCATTAAATCTGTCATATCAAATTGTTCCTCCAAAAGTTGGAGTACTTACCGCGGTGCTACATGGGACAACTGCTTGGGAGTGAAGAATTTCACACCATAAACTAGGATTCCAATCCCATGGGTGAACTTCAAAATTTAATCAAATGGCAAGAGCTCAATTGGTTAAATATATCAACTTTCAAGGCAGAGACCAAGGTTCAAAATTTTGCCAAGTGTTTATATGTGTAATTGCCAAGATATTGTAATACCATGGTAACATGGTCATGATATGGGTGGCACCCATTTCAATCCCATGTGATCAATTATAAAAAATAAAAAATAGAATTATATAAATAATAGCAATTTTCTTAATGTCCACAAATGACCAAAGTAGGCCAATGAGACTTGTTGAAAGAGTTGCTAGAGTGTAATACAATAACCAAAAAGTACTACAAAAATAAGTTGAACTAGAGTAATGAAACTAGCGTAAACTACATTAAAGTGGAACAATTAGATGGCATTAAATTACAGCTTCAAAGCCAGACCCAAAATGGATAAACCCTAACATTCTAAAAGTAATGATGAAGAGAAAGCCAATGGTCACACATAAAAGAGAGATAAAAAAGAGATCCATTGAATCCGAGCGCCAACACTAATTTGTAGTGGGATGTAAAATAGAAGCACATTCGTCATCATCACCAACTATCCCAAAAGGGCCAACAAAGGATATAATGATGCTTCTAAGAGAATGGCCAAGACTATAGGGGCCCAGTTGGGTAATCTGAGAGGACATGGAGTTAAACTCCTCAAGACTCTTCTACCATCCATGGTCGTGGAACCAACAAAAGAAGATAAGAAACACGTAAGTTGTGTCTATTTGCAACTCCTAGGTATGTGAGTGGTGGCCAAAACTTGACACCAAAGAACTGCAGTCCTGTCCCAAGATCTATCATTAACATTCTCAAGAGTCATAGCTTCAAAAAAAGGCTTGTTACTCCTGACAACAAAGATAGAGTGATAAACTAAGATGATTAGTTGCATAGTAGTCAATCGCCCCTGTAATGACTGATGTTGAAGAGTGATAGCTTCCTGAAGGTATAGAGCCAAGCATCTCTGGTCAAGATAGCTGAAAAAAGTGGCAAGCAATCCACCTGAGTCTCTATACAAGCAATAGCATCTCCATCAAATATCATAATAAACAAGACACCTGAATATGAAATGTTCTTTAGCCTCCACCTCCTAAAGACAGCAAAGACAAAATAGCCTATCCTCTTGAAAAATGTGAACACACTCTTAAGCTAACTAAGACGCTATGTGCCCAATGTCATTGGATATAATCAAGACTATAATGCCATTCCAATCCTCACGAAAATTTCATAGCCCATCACCATCACAACTAGTCTCACCCCTAGCTAACATTGCCAAAGATGGCAATTAACATGTCAGCGACCACATTACCATTCACCTCCATATCCACACAATTCACCACACCCACCGTGTCCTCCCATCCTCCACATCTTCCAAGTGTCTTTGGTCAGCAATTTCTGTTGGGGACTAACATCGACAACACAGACTCATGTAACCAAGTCCACCTGAACCACCTCAGAACAACAATCAGCAATAGAACCCAGCCAGGCTTATGTCTGGTAGGTCACTAACGCCCCAGGAGCCAAAGATGCACAACTCACTCCAAGTAGAAGAAATAAAAAACAGACATGCATATAAATGCTTGAAAGACCAATCCCCAAGGGCACCAATAATCATGCGGTCACAATTACTTGTAGGTGGAAACAAGATTATGATGGCAAAAGCACTTTAGAGTGATCCATCCAGACCATCCACCTCTTCTGCTGATTTCATAGCCAGAATCTCAAAGCTTGATCTCTCAAGAACGTATCCATACCAAATGATCCAACTCTTGAATCACTTGTCAATTTAAGTGGCTATGGAATATGGCCGGCTGGCAAGGGAGAATGAAGCAAACAAAAATAAGGTCAAAGACAAAACTTTGGAAGCAACTAAACTTGCAACCAAAAAGTTGTAGCTTCAGCAAGAAGTAGAAGCTCTTAGGAAGGATGCCGCTAAAGGAGCCCAGCAATGAGAATAAGTTGACCAATTGCAAACTAAACTTGTTGAGAGAAAAAAACAAACAAAGCAGCTCAAACAAAAAAAGAGGGAGCTCGTACAGCAAGTTAAGCAGATGCGAGTTGTTCAACAAAGAAGAGATCAAAAGATTGCTAAACTCCAGGAAGAGATTGCAAAACTAAAAGGAGCAGCAGCAGACCTAAGGCACGCCTCGGAAATAGAGAAAGTAAAGTCCCCATGGGATGATATTTAGACCGAGGTGGGAAATGCCAAAAGGTATTTTGAGTTCATAGCCAACGCAGAAACAATCCTCGACCAGACAGCAAAGATCATAAAACAAACTGAGGATGAACTAGCTGCAATACCATGAGGTATTAAAAAAAATGGCAACGATGTCAACATCATATAGACAGCAATTGGGGATAGATAGAAAGGAAAGGAAATGGTTAGGAAATTGAAAAGAATCCCCAATTCCCAAAGTGACCTACAAACATGTAAAAACACAACGTCAGCTTTGGAGACCCAGTGCAAGAAATGATAGCCAAAATACAAGGGTTAGTGAATGTTGGTTTGCCTAATGTGTTTGACAATCAAAAGCGACTCCTCAATGATAATATTATAATATATATAAACAATGTTTAGGGAAGAAAATGCCAAGGTTGAAGCTGGCATGGCACTAGAACGAATTAAACAACTAAAGGCATTGTTGCATCGGCTATGGAAGATGGCGGAGCAAAAATATGGGTTGTCTGAAAACACTCATGAGGATCTTACAGGAGACACGAAGAATTTTTCAGACCTCAAGGATTCACTTTTTTTGCCTAGGAGTTATTCGATTTTCTCATGTGTTGATTGATCATACACTCTCCTTGCTACAATTACGGCCGTATTTTATTTTCAATCTCTCGCACCTTGAACTTCCAAAATTTACTTTCATGCATTAATTCCCACATTTACTTTCAATACTTAGCCTAGATTGGATTAAATTTAGCAAGGATAGTGGGGAGCCGGCCTAAATCCGGAAGTTGAGAGGGGCACACTCCCCTTTCTTCCAATTGGTTGAAACAGTATTGTGAGCGCATGAGAATTCAGACATTTCCACAATTTAACAAGTACACCTGGATATAATGCAGAAAAGCCCTTTTGGAGCAGAAAACTCCACAGGGAAAGAAAGAACCACTTCCTTTCACTGAAATATTTTAAGTCCAACAATAGAAACAAGGCCATAACGTCAAAAACCAGTTGTGGACACCGTCTCTGGTCTACTACAACTGCTACATGTCTCCACTCTACTCTCCAAATGCTCAGCCCTGCTTTTAGATACCAAGAGAACATTTGTTCTCTCTTACCTCTACAACATGGAATACTAAACATTCATGGATTCCAAATAAATTGTGATTCTCTAAGTGGATATAGAATGACAAGCAATGGGCTGGTTAAGCGTGTATTTTTTTCTTTCTTTTCATTTTCTTTCTCTTCCACCTTTTCTTTTCTTTTTCTTTTTACAAATAATTTCTCTTATTTGTAGATAGAAAACACTCTCCTATTTGTATATTGATCATTCAATTCATCCAAATCATACCTCCCTAATGGAGAGGTTTTGGGTCACTCAAAAGTTGTTCAGAACAGAAGGTGCAAATTGTCCTTTCTATCTTCCTTGTCTTACTCTCTTTGGAAATTACCAAACTGTTGTGCCAATCACACCTTCATGGACAAAAAGTCATTTTGTTTTCTCCTTGACGCTTCCTCTTGTTTATCTGAAGTTAATAACCTTTATCTCTAACATGGTGTGCTCCAGCATTCTTCGATGACTTGGCCCTTGTCTATGTTGATTGTCGGGGCCTCATGCTTGGCTTGAGTGCCCAGGCTTTGTCCATATTGGCACTAAATTTTTGCCCAAATTAATTAGTGCCTAATCTATATTTTTAGCAGTTGGAGTAGTTAAAATTTCATTATTCTTGTCTTGTGGTGTTGTTTGAATATATGTCCCCCTCAGCATTTGAAAAACCCCTCTATGATTCCCAATTTCACAAAAATTACTGGTCCAAACCTATGTGTGATTAAATGGTTGTATATCCAATGTCATCCCAATTTCCCCTTCTTAGTCCATCCCTAAGTGGTTAATGCCTTTTTGTTCCCATTTATCAGAAATGCTAGGAAGTTTCTAAGGTCCAAGGAGTTGGCCTATTTAAAGATGCATCCCAGAGGAAAACAAAAGGTAGCTTTCGGCTATTTTTAATTTTACTGGAGGTTCATATCGCTGCCTTACCTTTTAGAAGTAGAAATTTTCAAAAGGTTTCCTATTACAAAACAGAGAGAGGAACAAATAGTCACCTGTCCGACAGCAAAATAAATATCTGGTTGGCTGGATCTGCAAGTGCTCTCCTCAGGAGAATACGCTCTGCTTCTATCATACTGGATTCTCCCCAACCTACCTGCAGCAGGAGGTCATTAGTCAACCAAAGCCAAAGACTTCTTGTAATATGAATGACTTTCAAATAAACTTTCTTGTGTTGTATTTGAACAAAGAGAGTAAAATTAAATATGTGATTGTTGACCCCCAAATATGGCTAGTGTAGAAACCAATCTACAACTATAATGGACAAGCATTCGAATATATCCTTCTAATAATGCAATTTTGACAGACTAAATGAGTCATCCAATTCATTTACAGGTGCCGGCATACTCAATTAAGGAAATTTCCACACCTGTATGCTGTCACTAATTTGTCGCCCATGGAAAAATGTACATGTTGTTGTGATCTCATTGTAAACAAACCCCGGCCGTGCATGGATATATATTGAAAAATTAGGTTCCTCTGCTCCCTGAACAAATTCATCACACGTTTTAAAAATATGTCCTGTCATTTTTACTACAGCTTTTGATCTAAAACACTCCTCCATAGAAAACTAAATGTTTCACATAAATTACAAACTAGGCTTTGATTAAGGAGAGATACAGTCATTGGAATCCTCAAAAAATCGAAAATTTTAGTCTTGAAAAAAAATTAAAATAAAAAATAATTAAAATAAAATAAAATAAATTAAAAATCCAGAGGAAAGCTTTGTTTATCTAAATTTCACTAGATCGCTGTAGGCATTCTTAATTCACTTCAGAATATCAAGGTTTTATTGTTCGAAATACTGTTCTCAAACTATACATGAATTTAACATAAAATTTCTCAGGTTAGAGAACAGACAAAGCGCATTGTTCAAAATAAAAAATACCTCGAAGAAGTGCTGCCACGCGAAATCCAGAGGAAGTCGATGTCGCGCAAGAAAGAGAAAGGCGACCTTTGGTTTACCCGAATATGTCTGGGGAAAATTCTCGTAATTCAGATTTGACTGCGGCCTGAATTGTGCGTGCAGCTTAAACATTATCAAAATAAAAGCACCGGCTATTAGAGCCAGCCCACCCTTCAGTGGCCATAGATTACCATGATGTTGCAGCCCGACCGCCCTCTTCTTCATCGTCCACTCTTCTCCGTTCCCAATATATGAATAAAAATAAAAATATCCCGCAAACAACCCTTAGACGGAAGGCAGTGCCTATCGATATTCGTTCCAAGGGGTAATATGAATCGATGCAAACCCTCCTCAGCATGGATAGTCACGTTGCGTGTCATGCTTTTGCTTCCTTCACGAGCTTAAAAGGGAAATTCCGCCATGAGGGGATCGAAACCTTGTTGGAGATCAGGGCTGCACCGCCTTAATGGTTGGTCACGGAACGCAAACCCGGCGTGGCGTTTGTTCGAAATATAGAAAGCACACTACCAATCGTTAAAGCTTGCTTAAAGTTCTGGAAATCGTGGTAAAAGAGCATGAATATCGGAATTCCCCCTCCAATCAGCCATCGACATCGATGTCATTTGCCGGCCCCACTACGCTAAACCGAAATTAAAGCGGAGATCCCGGCGTCTGTCGTGAAATAGACATGTTTCCCGTCGCCTTGCTCGCCGTTACGTCACGTGAGTCGTTCTAGAGTTGAGAATTACCATGGTTGTTGGCTTCGTGGCATCCAAATGGTGTGTGACAGAGTGCCACGCAGGCCTTGTGAGGAATAAACGTGTTGCCTCTTTTTTCTCGCTTTGACCTTTACGTCCGTAATGTCCGCCCGACGTCTCGGGCTATGGCTTTGAATTCGAGGAGTCCATTCCGCTGGCCAAAGTAGAAATTTGTGCCAGGGTCTGTCGTTACCTCTCGGTCTCTATAATAAAGTGGTTTTGGATTCTTTTTTAGAAGAAGGTACAGATATGTTGGTTGTTTGTTTTTGTTGAGATAGTGTAGTGATTTTGGGTTTTTTTTTGAAGGAGCTATATGTAGTTGTTATTTTTGGTGTACATTTACTGAAGGGTAACTTTGTTTTATCCAAATAAACTAGGGTTTATAGTGATAATATTTATAAACTTCGTTTTAAATTTATTCAAAAAAAAGTATTACCAATTCTTTATATGAAAGAAAATTAATTAGCCTGCCGTTTATTTTTGTCTTTCCTTATATGAAAGAAAATTAATTAGCATGCCGTTTATTTTTGTCTTCCCAGGCATGTCTCTTTCCAGCAGGTGACGACAACAGTTCAGGTGCCTCTCTGGTTACAATGTTGATGGTCTGCAATTACGAAAACGTTCCTCCAAAATAACAGGAATCTTGAAACTGAAACTCAAAAAATAGAAAATATATTAATTACTGCCTGTTGGAGACAAATCGTACACGGAAACATGCTTTATCGTACAATTTGGGATAGTAATGTTAATAAATTATTAGTACATTTTGTCTTCCATTTGTCTGAGGAATATTGTCGAACAAATGTAATAATAAAAAAAAATTAAATTTTTATAAGTTTAAATTTAAAAAGTAGAGTAGCTTTCAAAGCAAATGTATTTGATAGTTGATGGTTCATAATAAATTTTGTGTTTAAAAAAATAAAAATAATTATATAAAATAATAAAATATTAAATTTGTTATTAAAAGGTAGGTGGTAGCTTAATCAGTTATATTTTTAATTTTTAAAAAAAATCTAGATTCTAATCTTAATAATTATTTTAATTATTATAATATAATTATAATACAATATAAATAAAACTTTTTTAATTTTATAAAAAATCAATTTTATTATTATATTAATAAACTATCTTTAAATTTAAAAAATAAAATATTTTTTTATATTTTATTAGATATAAAAGTTAAACTTCTTAGTTATAATTTCCAAAATATAATCGTTACATTTCAATACTTTTACCAATTAAAAAATATGGGTGTATTTCGATAAACAGTAGGAATTTACCAAAATAATTGAGAACGAAATAAGGTTGAAGTAAAATAATAAATATCACATTAAAAAATGAACTTCTAGAACAAGGATGGCGCATTGAACAAATATTCAGAGATGCCTACTTTAATTCAAATACCTTCTTTCTAATTCATGGAAAATTCTCGGAGACCATAGAAGTAGGTAAACGAAATGGATGGTGCATGAAAGGAAGAAACTACCTTAAAAAGATAGGTAGGTTGTAGTGGTTAAGTGTTTGTTTTAATATTTAGGGTTTTTAATTTATTGGTAAGTATCTATTTTAGTGAGGAAATTTGGAAGGACTCTGGATTCAAGTTAGCATGTCATCCAATTAAGTGTTTGTTGGTGGGTTGCTTTTTAAAGGTGGAGGTTTTGTTGATTTTATCGTTATCCATCGAGTTGGGGTTTATGAAGAACTAAATCAACTAATAATAATAAAAAAATTAGGTTTCTTTGATTTTGTTTTTATCAAGCAAAGGTTTATAAAAATTTTCATATGAAAAAAATAATAATCAACTAATAACATTTTCGGTATTTTTGCCCCCAAGGGCTAGGTGGATTGGTAGTTGTTTGTGTGCCCAGACACTTACCAAGAAGAGACCTAGGTGCAAACCTCGAGAACATGCATGTTTGTTTGCAAAGGTAGTAGTCTAATATGAATCCTTCGAGTGTGTGCTAGACAAACGACAAGAAGAGACCTAGGTCCAAACTTTGGGGGCATGCATGTTTGTTTGCAAAGGTAATAGTCTGATATGAATCCTCTAGTGCATGCCAGACAAATGATGATGGTATGAATCTCGAGCAGTTGGTGGTCTCCCTCACAACGGGTCAACAATAACTAGGTGATATAAGCTTGTTGGGAGCAACCCTTATGGTTTGAACCTTGCACTTGGCAATTACTAAAAGTAGTGTGGATGTAACCAACTCCCCTAGGTAACTAAAAAAACATTTTCGGTATTTTGATAGTTTTCTTTGGTGCATACATATGAATTTTTATGTGATTTGTATGATGTTTTTTTATATATACATAGAGGAATCGACAACTACCTTTCCTTTTTGAACAACTAGTCACAGGGTCAAGTCGCATTGCCTCCGATCGTAGCGTCAAATCATGGTGCTACCACTATAATCCCTACCTCACCTCGCTAAACACGGCTCGGAGTGAGGGAGACCTCCGGTGGCTCAAGGTTGGTACTGTCATCGTTAAGCTAGCGCACACTCAGCGGACTCTGGTCAGACTACTACCTTTGCCCTAGATTGAGCATGCCCACGAGGTTTGAACCTAGGTCTTGTATAATATTTTTAAATTAATTATATTAGATTAAAAGCAGATTTTGATAGTTTCCTTTGATGCATACATTAAATATATATATATATATATATATATATATGATATTTATGATGTTTTTAAATTAATTATATTAGATTAAGAGTGGTTTCATTTTTATTATATTATGATTGTATAATAATATTACAAGAGGTCCCACGAGGGATATTACTAAAAATAGTGTGGTTGTGACCAACTCTCCTATGCAACAAAAAAATATATATTACAATAGGTCCCGTAACCAAATATATATATATAAATATATATATATATATATATATATATATATATATATATATATATATTACAACAGTCCCATGAGGGATATTATAGTGGTATGTCTTTGGGTTTTTATCTAAGAGACCCAAGTTCAAACCCAAGTACCCGGGGTTGGAATCCTTTCAAAAAAAACTCGTGCTTTACCCTAAATTTTTTAATTTGTTTAGGACATCGTAGTGGTTAGGGCTTTGGCTTCTTTTTGAAGAGGTCCAACCTAAAATTTTTAGTCTCCCTAGGACAACATAGTGGTTAGGGCTTTGGCTTTTCTTTGAAGAGGTTCAAGGTTCAAACCATGACGTACCCAAAAAGGGATAGGTTGGATGGTAGCAACTGAGTGTTTGTTAGTTAGCTACCTTAATTTAATGCTCAGGAGGATCAAGGTCCCGTTGACTTCATTTTACCAAGCAAACTAGGGTTTATAGAGACAACATCCATTATTGTTATTGATTTCCCCATCCATCAAAGATATATATTATAACATTGTTGACTTCATTTTACCAAGCAAACTAGGGTTTATAGAGACAACATCCATTATTGTTATGGATTTTCCCATACATCAAAGATATATATATTATAACATTTTGATAATTACGTGTATATTTTTTCAGCAAAATTTAAACTTTAGTTTTTTTAAGTGGTTAAGCTCACGATGTATAATTTTTATACATCGAATTAGGTGGTTTTGAACATAAATTTGTGAGTGGGTTTGATGTACAGGTTAAGTGGGTCTAACAAAGAATTTTTTTTTACTTCAAATAGAAGGTCTAAGGTTTGAATTTGAAAGGAAAAAAAATGTTACACACCAAATTTTAATAACTCGGTTTTATTAACTTTTTTTTTATATTAACTTTTTTCCAATATAGGTGTGCACACTCTATTAACTCTTGACAAACCATGGGAATTTATATCCATGGATTACCTATTAGGTTTTCCAACAACCAAGAGGGGTAACAATTGCATCATTGTTGTCGTGGATAGATTTTTGAAAGTGACAATTTTGACACCTTGTAAGAAGGATATCTCTATAGAAGGAACTTCTAAAATCTATCATTTCAAACATCTATACACATAGGATGAAAAACTTCCACTTGGTCAACATATCTACAATCAAATTGTCCAAAGCTCCACTTAGTTTTGTGGTCAAGGCATGGGCATTGTTGTACAAGGGGAAGTGGTTCACCAGGAACCAAGTTTAGTAGAAGCTCCCTTATATAGTTCCATAGTTGGATGCAATAGGGCCAACTGCCTCTTAAGGGTTAGGAGTGATCCAAATATCTAATTCAGTAACAATTTGATAAGTCAATAAATAAGATTTTATTTATTCGAAAAATTAAATTTTATTGGTAAAATAATTTTTACCTCCTTAGTTCAATATTTCTCCAAAATCAACATTAATAATTTTTGTCAACAAAATTAACTATTTTTGTAAAATCAATATTGATGATTTTTATCTTTTATACATATTTGTATGTACTTGCAAATATTTTGTACTTTCCAAAAGTGATAATTGGCACTATGTCATGTAGTGACCTTTCACATCCTAAGAGGAAACCCTTGGCATTTTATTTTTAACAACTCTTCATCTCCCACTTACAAATTCTATAAATAAGATGGTTTGAATGTAATTAAATAGAGTTTAGAAGGTAAACTTCTCTCTCATAGAGATAGCACTCATGTACACTCTCATTTTTCCAATAAAATGAACATTTCTATTGCAATTTCAAATGTTCTTATTTCAATTATGTTTTTCCTTTCATAACACATAAAATTTTACAATTTATTGTCCCCTCTCAATTACCAAATGGAATTCATATTAGAGGGCAAAGTCCCTTAGCCATTTAAAGAGGGCAAAATCCCTTATATGCACAAGATGCAATAAAAGTTAAAATGATAAATGAATGATTCATCTACAACATATATCTTTCTATTTATAAATTATCAAAACAATGAACCCTAACACTAATGCTCAAGGATTGACTTAACCTTACCTAAGATCTTAATTCAAATAATTAGGGATAATTGATGTGACTACATTAGGGCCATCATAACCTCCCTCCTTTAAAATATTTATTCTTAAAGCCAAAAAAATTGGAGAATGGCCACTGGTTGTTGTTGAAGAACACAAGCTTATACTGAGAGGGGGTGAACAGTATTAGATAAAACATTTTAATTTTTAATCCAAATGATAACAACAATAATATCAATGCAATAATGAAACAATGCATAAATCATCACACATATGAGAGACACATATTTAATGTGGTTCACCCAATATGGGCTACATCTACAGAGATATATTGCTTAAAAATTTCTCAACAAATTTTGCGGGCACCAACCCATAGGAGACACCAATCTCTATTACAATGTTTGTGGACACCAATCCCCTCTCAAGTTTGTGGACACCAATCCCCTCTCAATTTCGTGGACATTAATCCACAAGAGACACCAATCCCCTTTGTTGGTTCGTGGACACCAACCCACAGGAGACACCAATCCCCTCTGCTGGTTTGTGTGCACCAACCCACGGGAGACACCAATCCCCTTTGCTGGTTTGTGGACACCAATCTACATGAGACACCAATCCCCCCTACTCACAAGTTTGGACCAAACTCTACTTAAGTCTTCTCTCAAAACTACTCACAAATCTTGCTCAAATCTACTCTCAAATATTGCTCCAATATTCTCTCAAATCTGCTCACAAAACCTGTTCAAATCTGCTTCAAAACCTATTCCAAATCTTATCCAAACAATGCTCATCTATTCCCAAATCTTGCATACAAAACAATACTCATCTATTCCCAAATCTTGCATAATGATGTCATCAAGTTCTTCACCTATTCTTCAATGTGCTTTCCTCAACTAAAGCAATTCATACATATTCTACCTAGAATTATTTCATGAACATATAGAGAATGATATGCACTTATCAAATTCCCAATATGTTCTTCACATTCATTAAGTCTGTCGCTTCCACATGTCTCACATTTATTACATTAAAAGGTAGCTCTAGTCTAGCACTTGATAACTGATCTTGTAATTGCTAATTTGCACCTTTCCTTCCCTTTTGTAGATAGTTGAAAATGTCCTTATTTTCAATTGAATCCTTTCACACTATCCTTGCACTATGTGACACTTTCACTTGTTTTAAAACAACCCTTCTATTTGTGTGAGACTATACTATTTTGCTTATTTTCACATTCACTTCAAAACCAATCACAAAACTATTTTCTTACTATACCTCAATGTCTGCCAAAGTTATATCTCTATAATAATATCACAAAATATTATCTCACTATACCTCAATGTCTGCCAACATTATATCTCTATCAACAATAATAATCACACAAAATATTTTCTCACTATACCTTAATGTCTGCCAACTTCAAACAAAAATTTGAATCTTCTATTGCCAATATTATTCCCAAAAAAATTTCAAGCACGTGAATCAAACATGGGTCTCTCAACTGCCACATTTTTATTCCTTGTGTTGTTGTGTCTTCTGAATCTTGCTGTCATTTTGATTTCATACATCTGCCAACTTCTCCCATGTTGGCTTTCAACAATGATGCTTATGTTCTTTTATTTCCTACGCTCAATCTTCTTTAGTGACTCAAACTGCCATTAGTATGAAATGAAATCTGATTAACTGTGTAATTATTCTTCTTTGCCTTGATTTCAGCACAATCTTCAAGCTCCCTTGTTTCTACCCAAGTGACAACTGCAACACTTTATCCAATGGCGATTGACCTCTCTTCATATGCATTTTCTTCACCTGACGTCAATGGAGCTCAGTGCTTTTTCCTTTTCCTATGTCTCGAAAATCATCAAATATTCAATGTGCTCCTTTAAAAAGCTTCTTCCACAATTTCCACGATGTCTTTTTCTTACTAAAATCTTGGAATTTGCTTGTTTTTTAGCACTGTATTAATCGAATTTCTTCATGATGATCTTTTCTTAGTCTCCATTGAATCTCTGTTGTGACCTCCTCCTTTCTGTCGCAAGCCCTCATAGCACTCTTGTTGTCTTTTCTATTGCAGGCTCCTCTCTGCCGCAAGTCTTCAAAATACTCTTGTTGTCTTTTCTTTTGCAATTTATTCTCTGTTGCAAGCTGCTAAGATGCTTACTCCTTCACTCGAGCTCGGGTGCTATTGCAATCGCAGGCCACTCAGATGCACACGCCTTCGCTTGAGCTCGGATACTTTCGATACCACAAGCTTCGTTATCTCACTACTGCATCAGATTATGGCTCACTTCCACTACCTTGCTTTGTTCTCTCACTACCGTGTCAGACTATCGTTCGCTTGATTAATTCGGAGGCATCGATCACACATTCTATCCCATATCAAATGAATTTTCACCTTCCTTTATATTAACAATTTTTTTTATATATTCATAAGGTTGGCCCATATAATTTATATTCTGAAATACCACCTTTATAATATTTATATTTAATATTTAAATATTATCAGGTTTAACTTTATAATAATAACTTTTTATAACTTTAATATTTAATTTGAATATTAAAGCATATTCTTTTTATTCAAACCATGATACTTCCAAAAACTCATAAGCATGATTATCCTTCCAATGATGTTGCCAAAACTCATGAGCATAATTATTCTTCCAATTATGCCTTTGACATCAATGACAACTCAACATTTCTAACAGTTGTATCATGTCTTTATCTAAAATATTCTACTACTTAATGAGTACCTCCTACACTTGACAAGACTATAGATTTGCACCCAAAATTATAACATGACTTTTGACTTCGATTCAACATGACCTTATTCATCTAACTTTAGACACTTTGTATGGGACTACATCTTTTGACCAAGTGCTTGTTGCATACAAGAAACATGAAAAACAAGGTGGATTTGAGATGTAGGTGGGAGCTCCAATTGATATGCCACATCCCTCATCTTGCAAGCCACCTTGTAAGGACCATTTAATTTGGGTGTAAGATTTTGGCTACTCTTAGTATTAAGAGAAAGCTACTTATATGGTTAGAGCCTTTAAAATACCATATCAACAACTTCAAAGTGTCATTTTGAGTGGTGTAAATCCTATTGTTGCTTCATATGAATATGATAAAATAAATATGATCCTTAAGGATATAGAGAATAAACTATCATTATTGAAGGAAGGTATCCACTTAAACAACATGAGAAGAACCTAGAAGATAATTGGCCAAAAATGAGGGCTTTTGAGCATACAAATCCTTAAATGGGGACATCTTAGTGGAAATATGATAAAAGTGTTATGCCACCAATTTACTAAGGGAGGGAATCCTTTTACCACTTTGATATTTTTTTATAGGTAAAGCATCTCAAATATGTGCCCAAGCAATTGTTCATAATTTGTTTTGTCCATTAGTCTAAGGATACCAAGAAGAGTTCATGTTAAGTCGGATAACACTAAGGGTGAACAACTCTTCACAAAAGTGGTTCATGAAAATAGGGTCATTTACATTAGACTTGGACATACCAATTTAATTTAAAAATTAAGTCAAGGAATACCTTGACTATTTTGCTAGTTGTAAATGGGTGTTGTAAGGAATAGAAGTGGGCATACTTGGAGAGGCAATCCATAACCACAAAAATTATTGTTTTGTCATTTAATTTAGAAACATCTTTAATCAATTCCATAAAGATGTGCTCCTACTAGTGATCTAGTGATCAAGAACAGGGAGACATTGCAACAATCCTACATTTTTTATTGTTTCATCCTTATCCGACTAACACACTTTACATTTTGTAATATTTATTTGATATAAGCTTTCGTTGCATTCCAAGAAAAGGATTAATTGACCCACTTATAAGTTTTGATAA
This sequence comes from Wollemia nobilis, assembly GCA_028583015.1. Lineage (NCBI taxonomy): Eukaryota > Viridiplantae > Streptophyta > Pinopsida > Araucariales > Araucariaceae > Wollemia > Wollemia nobilis. The sequence goes on from JAQPPZ010016361.1 coordinate 5,420,201, forward strand.
ATCTAGAATGATCCATTAAAGGAGATGCATGTAATTTCTAAAGAGTTTTGTTCTTGAATTCAAAGGACTAAATTAGATAAGTTTGATTCTTCTTCCATAGAATCCCACTAGACTAAGAGAACCCTAGCTTGTGTGAGGTACTTGTCTTGAGATAATTAATTAGGTGAGAAGCATCAATATTAGACTATCATTCCACTTTAAGTTAAGTGATCCAAAGAGGATGAGGGTTAGAATAGTATAAATAGGTATTCAATCTTTGTACTTGCAAGAAAGGGCATTGTTACCACATTTTCCTTCTCTTTCTTATACTCAATCTCAAAATCATATACAAATAACTTGGTCAACCATTTATTCTACTCTAGATAAGATATATGTTGGTCAAACAAATTCTTGAGACTATAATGTTTGGTTTTAATAATAAAATGCCAATCCAACAAATAAGGATTTGACTTTCGACTACATATAGGATGGTTAACATGTCTTTCTCATTAGTAGATTTATTGAGATTCTTGCTAGAGATTTATTTTGTTTCATAAGCCAAGAAGTTAACTTCTTGCATAAAGACTATACCTATATCAATTTAAGAAGTGTCGCATTCAATGACAAAGCGATTTCTAAAACTAAGAGCAACCAAAATTGGAGTGGAAAATGCAACCCCATAATAAAGGATATTGTAGCCTCTTTAGTCCAAATAAGATCATCCTTCTTGGTCAGAGTCATTAATGAAGCTATAATTTTCGCATAATTTTTTAAATATTTCATATGATAATCAATGAGATATAAAGTAACCCAAAGATTCCCAAGATATTCAAGCACTAGCCATTCCTACATTGCCTTAATCTTGTTAGGTCATGAGACACAATGTGACCTGGATATTGTACTTTAAAAAATTCAAAAGAACACTTGTACTTCTTGACATGTAACTATTCCTACTCTAGAAACTTGAGAATCTATTCCACATTGTGCAAATAGGCTTCCCATGTCTTACTATGCACAAGAACATCATTGAAAAAGACCAAAAATTTGCTCATACGGGAGGTCAAAATATAGTCATTAAACACTAGTAGGTTAATGGGTTATTACTAAGACCGAATAGCATTACCAAAAAAATATAATGACCCTCATGACTGTAAAACGTTGTTTTAAGAATATCCTCTTCTCCGACTTGAATTTGATAAAACCCTAAACACGAGTCTAGATTAGTAAAAAACGAAGCACCATTTAGTTGATAAAAAAAACCATCAACAAAATAAAAATGAAACTTATCGTTGATAGTAATATTACTTTTGTAATGGGTTATATGGGATTGAAATGGGCTCCATCCGTATTATATCTATAGACACCTAAAAGTCACACATAGCTACCTCTACGTACTTCTAGATCCTTTTGGACGCTTGTAGGTTTACATTGGCCATCCTAGACACCTCTAGGCTATTGTAGACCTACGTAGACTATTGTATATCCTTCTAGACCTATGTAGACTATTAAAGACATGCGTAGACTACTGTAGACTAGCGTAGATCGCTCTAGATTAGTCTAGCATATCGTAGACTTACATAAACCATTCCACTGGTTTATAGGTACAAAACCCTATTAAACTACTCAATCCACATCATAACCACCTTGCATCCATCAAAGGACCACTCATCAATCACCCAAGGCCACTTAAGCCCTTCCTAGACTTAATTAGGACCCCACAAGACTATTAGTTCCCAAAAAGTCTTAACTAAAGTTAATCCAAATTTTAATTTTAAAGTGACTTCACTTAAAGTGCACTTTTTTGGATTAAAAAGGTTAATTAGGTTCTTAAACCCTAATTAGTCTGAATTATTCCCTCACACATGTGTGTGCACATAGTTGGTTAGGATATTTCTTAGGAAACCCTAACCTAACCCTAATCTAACCTTAGAGTTGACTAATCCTAGTTAACCCTAATCTCTCCTCACACGTGTGAGGATGAGATATTTCCTTAGGGAATGTGGGGATGATACCTCACAAACCCTAACCTAACCACCATAGAACCTGACCTTAGGGTTTAGTTCTCCTAACCACACCCCCTACACCTTAGGTTTATCTATAAATAATGGACCTAATCCCTCATTCTACCTCTCTCTCTCCTTTTAGCCAAAGTACATAAACTCTATCAAAATGCGACCATAAGTGCAAGCAAGGACATATGATCCATACCAACAACATTACAACACCTAAGGAGCCCATCCGTGCAGATATCTCCAACAAAAACCACTTATAGTTGAATTCATCCCCCGACCTACGAATCTGGCACCAATTCGCTCCTCGAACTGCGAATTGGGTCTATAGGCCTCAAATCATCCCAAATTTGTCAAGTAAGAATCCTTTCATGTTTTTATGATGTTTCGCACAGTTTTTAATGCATTTTAGTAGAGTTTTATTTCCTATTTTCATCATCTTGGGGCCTGACCAAGGCAAGCCCCCAAACACTCTAACCCTATTTTTTAGGTCATAAAATAGGTGACTAAGCATCCACATCAACAACGGTGGCCCACATATGCAGGAAACCCACCTACATAGAGGGACCCAAGAGCATCTATCAGTCTATTTGATGTTCATTATTAAAATGATTCCTTATAATCCTTATTGTAACCTATGAATTCCATTTCAAATGAATAAAGAATAATTTTCTAGAGATGTGCATTTATTTTGTACTTATGTTTGAGCAAATAGTAGCTTTTGTACGTTTCATTATGGCACGCTCGATGGGACCCCCACAAAGGATTGTGTTAGAATAATTTTAGTGCAAAAGTAACTCAATCTGCTATTTCTATATTGTTGCAGGTACCAACCTAGACATCTCAGAGACCCCTTAAGCCCTGACAACCCCCTCAAACCTTCAGAATCAGAATTTCAGGCCTCCAGATCTAATTCATCCCTCGACCTACGAATTGGTCCTACAAGCCTCAAAACCCCTCAAACTTACAGGGGTGAGCAACAAATAAGCAAAGTAGACCACCTGTAGCATCAGAAACTAGGTATTCCCCCAAAAAAAATTGTTCTGACATTTATGTGCGAAGAAAGATTTACTAGTAAATGCATCGATACATTTGGTAAATTTCCTTTTTCTTACGCATCCATCATGCTAGAAATGTTGACTTTAGTTGCAGAAACTTGCACAAAACCATAAAGTTTGATTTCATTTATTTTTGAGAAATTGCTAATTTATTTTTGCAAATCACATGTTGCATAAGTTGTGCATTTCTTTCTTGTTCCATTACATCAATTTCCATCCAAACACATTTCAGATTTTAGTTCTAATAGGCATATTTAATATTAGAGTTATGCAAATCCCTTTTGCACATTTCTCTTGTAGCAATCTCAAATTCCTTGTTTGTACAAAAATCGAAGTCAAATTCCTTTCATGCACTTAAGAATTAGGATTTTTCAAATTTCTTTCTGCACATTCCATTAAAGCAAATTTCAAATTCATTTTGTAAATACAAATTTCAGATTCCTTCTATTGTCATTAAATTAGGATTTCCCATTTCTTTCACAAATTCCCCGGGTAAATCGTAATTGTCAATTTCCTTCTACATATTTAGTTTAAGATTGCCTATTTATCTTTGTATAAATCCTTCTTACATTCCTTTCATGTTCCAAAATTAGGGTTCCATAAAACCCTTTTCTCAATTCTGTTACATTGCTTGTTTATACGCTTTCATAGAATATGTCTTAGTTTCTTTCCAAAAGGCACATAAGACTAAATTTCTTTAACATAACACATCTTACTTTAGCCTTTTGATTCCAAAAAAGTGCATCTAGGGCTAGCTTTTATTTCAAAAGAGCATTTAGTTAGATTTATTGTTTTATACATCATCGTTAGCAAACTCAAACCCACACACACACGTGGTTCAAAATAAGTGGTGAGATTGGACTTCATCCCCAATCCATCGCTCGAGACTGGTGTGACAGGTTACTCATTCAGGTTTGTGCATATCTCCAAAAAAGTGAGCCTCTAGACAAAAAATTGAATCACATTTGGGGTCAAAATATCACCCCAAAAATAAAGTTTTTCAATGGCTAGTTCAACAAAACAAAATTCTAACTAGGAAAAATCTCTCTAAAAGAGGTATTTTGGGCCCCCATGTTTGCTCTAATGCTTTAAAGTCTATGGAACTTAATCCCATCTATTTTTTAAATGTGATGAAACTGCTACAATCTAGGTCTTGCTTGCTCTCAGCTTTGGAGTCTGCATTAGAAGTAGATTAAACCTCGAGTCTTGTACTAAAACCTGAAACAAAAAGTACCTCAACTCCTTTCAAGGTAAGCCTCTCATAATTTTTTTATGGTCTTTGATTGCTTATTATTGCATGTGGTATATGTGGATGAATAGAAACTATAGAATATTTGAAGGAAAATCAATTCATAGAGTAGTTTTGATACATAAGATAAATCATGCTATCATAAAAAATGCTAGAGCCCCTAAACAATATCATAATGCTCTTTCTAGAGTTGAGTTATGCATCCTCAAAAATTAGACTCTTCAAGATCTAATTAGCACCTCTATTACCAACAACTTGACTCCTCATTTGTGTTTTTTGTTTTTCGAATCTATTCTTTGATGGGGCAACCTTAGAATAGTTGTTACTGGAGGAGTTTTATGGTCAAGACCACACTTCAGGATTCTTGAATTTTACCTAAATTTGGAACAAACCACCAATAATGTAGCTAAGTTGATGGGTTGCAAATTTGGTCTCACTCTAGCGGCAAGAGAAAATGTCAAAACCCTTTTCGTTTCTGGGAACTCTAAGTAATCATATAGTTTCTTTATGACAAACAAGAGGTCAAGTCTATTCTGCTCCGACTATTGCTGAATCAAGTCTATAAGACTCTAGGAAAATTTGAACAGATTAATTGGCATCACATTCCTAGGAAGTGGAACCATTTGGCAGATAAAAGGCCAATGAAGGTTTTCTTTTGCATCCTTCTTCAACTCACATAAGAAAGTTTAAAACCAAGAATTATAAGAACTTAAGAGATGACCACACAGACTAAGCATATTGGCTCTGTTTGTTCTGCAGATTGTTGTGGACCAAGGACTTCTTTGTTCTGGTTATTCCGAATATGTTGAGGAAGAGATTTTGTTTTAGTCTTATCATTGTGGGATTCCAGCTTTGGCTACATGCATCCTTGGTTTTCTTTTGATGTTTGTAGCACCTAGCCAACTTGTAATCTTTGTGCTATATTAAATAATATAAAACTTTCCTTTTAAAAAAATAATAAGTAATGTATGCATTGTTTCCTATGTTTATTTCTATTATAATTTCTACACTATATACATGAACATTAAATTTATTATTTTTAATTGTTGATTACAAGATTAGATATTATTGTGTTTTAATCACTATGCTAAATTTTTATACAACTTGAACTATGTATTTTATTTCCTATAATGAGAAAATTTACAAGAAGTTGAAAATTACAACATTCCATTCTATGAATGTCAGGGCCTCAATCCCTCATGCCATAGATATCAATAAGCTTATTCCAATACCATACTTAATTAAAAGAAAAAATACCAAGATTTTGACCAAATAGGTCAATCAAAATCATGACACGACCATAACTAACCAAAATATCACATCATCTTGTATCTCCATAAGCATATACATGTCATGAAACCCAAAGACATAAAACCACAATGCAAAGAAAGCATTATCCATGATAACATAATTCACCAAGTATTATTAAGAATTTTAATAGTTTCAATTGTCTCTCAATCACAACTATGGCATGACCATAACCAAAATACATCTTGTATCTCTATACGCATGTACATGTAATGTCCATACTATAAAACTGCAATACAAAGAAAACACAACACTATCCATGATAACAAAATTCACAAAGTATTATTAAGAATTTCAATAGTTTCAATTGCCTCAAAAACTCCTGAATACTCAAGCAAGGATGCTTGCTTCTTATATGTAATACTACCAATGCTTAGATGGTTCGATGTCTTTGCATTATGGATTAAAGATAGTTAAATACAATGTTTTGCCCAATATGGCATAACAACCTCCAAAAGATAGACATCAACTACCCTTAACTAAAGCAATTACATAGACCTTGTGATGGGTGGTTATACCACTCTTATTATCACATGGACTATGATGGTAATAATTCCTAACATTCCCCCCCCCCTTTATTACATCACAGTCTTGGATCTTGCTTTGGCTCTTGACTTGGCTCTATCTTTGACTCTTACTTTGACTCTTGAGTCTTGCTCTTGCCTATTGATGAGGAGAAAAATATTTTCTAAGGCAATGCTTGACTCTCTGTGTTTGGAGCAGAAGAAAATTTTCGCCCTTCACACATCATGATCTAAACATGAGTAGAATTACTTGCAATAGTGGGAACGGCCTCACTATGCTTCTGTAATGGGAATGGCCTCATTGTGCTTCTTTAGTGGGAATGGCCTCATTGAACACTTAACCAAGGATAGGTATAAATTCTTCTATCCAAGGTCCAAGGATTGGGTTTCATACACCCAATCATAGATAATTAGTCTAATTGATTTTGATTGATTTTCATCTTCTTGTGAATGGAGACAACCATTCACTTGAGTGCGTCATAAGCCTCCACTTGTCTTTGCACTTTTAATTGTTGATTTTATTTGCTTCTTCAACCATGAGTGTCCTTATAGTAACCTTCCCATCCTACTGGATTGCATAGACAACTAGTCGTTGCAACCTCTAGGTGTCATAGAGTAGATCACTACTTACGAGGTTCACTTTGTTGTTTTTGCATTAAACCTTCATTTTTCTCATGTGTGTGACCTTGCTTCTACCACACAATCTTTATCAATATTTGGTCGACTTGTGTTTACCAAGTATTAAATGCAGTATAACAGAGCTTATGGGTATATTGAACACTGGGAATTCTTCCCCCCTCAATGTGAAATTTGCACTTGCACATTATTTAGAAGTGTCAAGTACCACTGATCATGAACTCCAAGCATCCTCTTGTGAAGAGGAATATCTAGAGTTTGAAATCAAATTTTCTAATTGGTCATATGTTTGGTTGCTTCATAATCATACCAAACATCATTAGGTTGATTTAGTTGAGCATGGGTAGCAAATACATGCTCTTCTTCTTAGTGATATTTTTCTTCTTCTCCTTGGTGGTTGTCTTCAACGACATTACTATGTTGTTGATGTCTCTTTTTCCAATTTAATTTTTCTTATCTAATGATGACTTCTTTTGCTGTTTGATGTATTACTTGAAAAGATGACCCATTTGTGAAGGGATTGTGCCAACATTCCTTTAATGTGTGGTCATCTTTACCACAAAGTCACATGTCTAATTGGTCATATGTTTGGTTGCTTCATAATCATACCAAACATCATTAGGTTGATTTAGTTGAGCATGGGTAGCAAATACATGCTCTTCTTCTTAGTGATATTTTTCTTCTTCTCCTTGGTGGTTGTCTTCAACGACATTACTATGTTGTTGATGTCTCTTTTTCCAATTTAATTTTTCTTATCTAATGATGACTTCTTTTGCTGTTTGATGCATTACTTGAAAAGATGACCCATTTGTGAAGGGATTGTGCCAACATTCCTTTAATGTGTGGTCATCTTTACCACAAAGTCACATGTCTTTTGCATGTAAAATTGTTTATTTAGTGTTGGAAGCGAGGTCTTGAGCCTCTTTTGACTAGTTGCTTCTCTTTTTTATTTGAAAGAACTTGATCTTCTTCTTGTGTTGTATGACATACCTCTACTTTTTGGAGTAAAGTCACTAAATTTTCAAATGTTGGTAGTTGCTTTGTGACATTCAAAGCTGTCACAAACATATTATACTATGAAGAGATCTCAAAATAATGGGAACAAGTGTCTTATCAAATACCCTTTCTCCCAAATCCTGTAGTGATGCACATAGTTTTACAACTCTCCTTAAGGACTAGAGTTTTCAAGCAATGAAGTTGACTTTGGAGGAACAAGATTTGGTTCTTGTTCCTTGCTTCAAATATTGTCTAGAGATTGCCCCATGCGTCTTTAGTTGTGGATGAATCACAAATGTATGGTTGTACTTCATCAACAACACCAAACATGATGATCAACCAAGCCTTTCTATCTACTTTGTCAAATTTTATTTGCTCTTCATCATCTGTGTTAGGATGGATAATGGACCTGTCTACAAGTTCCCACTCTTCTTCAAACAAGTTGAGTTCTAAGTTTGGTTTTCCAAGCAATGTAATTATTCCCTCGCAATTACTAGGAATCGAGCAAAAGGATTTTTCGTGCACCACTAGCCATGTTAAACCTTCACAAAACTGAAAATTTTTAATTCTCTTAGTTCAACCTCAAAAAATGCTTTTCGACAAGTATGTATAAACCTATACTCATATGTTGATTGATGCTTCAAATTGTGAGAATCGGTATCTCATCAGGCAAAAAATAGGTGGTGATGATTCTTCCTCCATCTAGAATCTTCAAGAAATATTCTTCAAAATATTCTAATGCTTTAAAATAATATATCAGCCTTTCCTTTTTCACGTGCTGCATTCAATAAATGGAAAAAAGCAAGATATAAGGGCATCAATGTGCCTTCCCACGATTCATGTGGGATAAAAGCAAGGTCGATTGACCATTGATGGCTAGGTTCCGACACTATGTCGTGTGATACCTGATCTTAATGGATTGTATGAATTGGCTTTCTCCAATAGAAGGTGCTTGTGAACTGATGGAAAATATGCACATCACCTTTAAATTAAATTATGGTGATTATTTTCCTCTCGAAACCTATCTCAAAATATGGTAAAATTTTCTTCCTATATTTGGGACATACCAGAATTTTGAGCGCCAGACATTATTCAGATGCTACAACCCTTGGAATTTTGGAGTTGATCTCCCAATTCTTCTCCGAATGCACAACATAAATCAATTTTGATGAACTTCTCTTTGTTGTCATGTGATCTGAACAATCACCTGTTAATGCACTTTGCAGAGCAAATGCAATCGTCATAATAGTTTGATGAGTGAATAAAACTTGCCTAATAAATCTTGTTGAACTTGTTTTCCAATTACATAAGTTCACCACAATAAAAAATAAAAGAGAGACAAAACCAAATTGATATGGTTTAGGTTGTATCACAACCTCTTCAAAATTGAAAGATATTCAACAAGGGTATGTGTCCAGTCGGAGAGACTACGAGGTAGCCGAAGCCCGCAAGGGCAAATCTATCAATGAATTTCCTTACTTTTAATGATAAAGTTGTTGGTTGTGTTTTCGTTTTGAAGGACTATAATGTGAGGATACCCGACAATGGACTTTTTGCATGGGCAAAGTGTTCCATGTGGGCGTTGAGTTGTCCACAAAAAGTAGGTCGACGCTCCTTAAAATATGGTTGTATTTCCACTGATGTTCTTTTATCGACCGAAATTGAATCTAGGTTTGTTCAAGAGAGCACAAAGTTGTCCTTTCGTGTACCTTGTGGACTTCTTGCTACTTCTCTTGGTGACACCTCTGCCCATATCTGTTGAGATTTTGAAATAAGGATGTCTTGGCTTGGGCACGAGACCAATTCTTGTGATGTAGACAATCACCTATTTCTTTTGAAGATTAAATTTTGATGATCTTTGGTAGGATTATTTATCCTGAGATTGCTACCCCTACTCCTGTTGCTATTAAATTTCACTGGTCTTTCGTAGGATTATTTATCTTGAGGCCGCTTTAAAAAGAGTGTTGGTCTTTGGTAGAGTTATTTACCCTAAGACCGCTTTAAACAGAGTGTTGGTCCTTGGCAGGTTTATTTACCCCAAGATCGCTTTTAACAGAGTGCTGGTTGGAGTCTTCTATTTAGTAACAGAGTGCTTTTTTAGCCTCTCCAAATCAAAGCAAGAGAAGGATGGATCAAAAGGAGAGTTGGCTCTTCCTTCAACTTGCTTTGATACCACTGCTACTACCAACACTTATATGCTTCAATGTCTTTGCATTATGGATTGTAGATATTTAAATACAATTATTTGCCCAATATGGCATAACAACCTCCAAATTACAAACAACTACCCTTAAGTAAAGCAATTACATAGACATTGTGATGGGCGGCTATATCACTCTTATTATTGAAATACGATTTCAAGTTTCTAATCGTCGGAGTGCGCTGAAATTCCTCGCGACGACGAGCTGCGACAGCGGGCGACTTTTTGGGCATTCGACGACAAAGGACAGCGCTTGCCAAGGTTGCATCGTCGGGGGGCGCACACGAAGCTTAGTGCAGTTGGGCGGCGCTGCGCAGTCTGGCGATGCACACCAAAGACTACGACGTTGGGAGTCGCTGTGATGTCAGGCGACGCAAGGTCTCCAACACTTAGAGAAAAATTCTCTAAGTGCTCCAAAACCGCAATTGAAATACGACGTAAGAGGTCACAGCGCTGGCGGTAGCCGCGCAAGAGTTGACGCGACGTCAGACGTCGCTCGCCCCGAAGTCTTAGCCAAAAATTTGGCCAACAAGCTTCTCGTCCAAAGTCGTTCGCCCTAGATGCCACGACGGAAATCACACACTCACCTGTGCAAAAAAGGGATTTACCTACGAAGACGGCGATAGCTGTTTTTGACACTTAGACGAAAAAGAACAGATTAAGCTTACATGCAGAGGAGCGAGAAAAACACGGAAGCATAGACGAGATAAAACAAAACCCTTCTGGATACCTCAAATACTGGTAAAGATATATTTATTTATACGGAAGGATTACAAAGATCCTCAACTGAGGATATACAAACTTCTGCAGATGAAACTACAGGAAAAACTAAGAAACAAAACGAATGCCAAGGCTGTTGCTCGGACCTGAAACAGATGAGCTTCTCTGCTCACTAAACTGATCTGGTTTTGCTGCTTTGGGTCTAACTACTTTAACTCTGCATCTGCTCTACTTTTTCCCACAACGACCTCTTCGAATGCAAGTGAATGCAAGGGTTTATATAGTTGAGGAAGTCGAACCAATCACCTAACCCCGCACGAAGGAAATAACCAATCACCGAAATCGCGCGCGGGAAGTAATGATTGATTGGACAACAAACACGTGCGGCGTTAAATCGAAGTTTTTGGCGAGATGCCCATTGTCGCTGATTTTGGCAAGCAAAGTCCGGGAATGCTCAGTTTCGGAGCGAAGTTGGGCGGAGAGTGAAAATCGGGTTTAACATTTCTAACAATTATTACAAGGACTATGATGGTAATAATTCCTAACAAAATGGTCATTACAACATAACATCCATGTTATTAGGTTGTCTATCCATGTTCAATACAACTTTCTGCAAGTCAAGAATATTGATGAACCTTAATATCCAACGTTTGTATTTTAGAGTGAAAGCTTTAAAGGCATTTGGTGGTCTTATAATGCTTCATTGGTATTTTGGGCCTTCAATTCTTCAATTATCTTATTGATAACAAGAGTGACCATGATACTAGCTAGAAAACCAACTAAAGACAAACCAAGGCAATCATTCCTTTAAATTCACTACTTGACCAATATCCTTCGAAGCTCAAGATACTTAAAAACATTGTCCACTTTCCTCAATAATATTGAATTCCTAGCAATGGAATCTAATATAATCTAGAACTACTCTACCATCTCTCAAAGTTGCATAATTTGTGGAAATATATTTCTCTAAGACTTAAGAAATCAGATATTTTTGCCTCTCATGTGTTTTTGGTCCCCATTTTTTCCCTTCCAATATAGGTCCTAACTCAAATCTTTTTTCAATTAAATTTTGACTCTTCTTAAGGCTTGCCCATTCGCTCCTTCAAAAACATTGACGATAATATTTTAGATGATATCAATGTCGTCCATTTTATTTTAGCTAAGTTGTCAAACACCCTTCTCACTCCCAAATTTGGAATGCTTGGAATGAGCTTGATGTAATGACCATTAGAGCTACACACCTATAGCTAGAAGCCTTAAATCGCTGGACTTTATCACATGATTAATATTGGTAGACCAACAACTTGAGCAAGCTAAAATAAATAAAACTTTAAAGCTCCCAAAAAGTGGCAAGAATAAAATAGATATTTAGACATTACCAGCTGGGGTTATTTTAACCCTTCATCAATTTTTTTTTCTACACAATACAAGGATTTTATGGTAGAAATAACAACATGCCATACTCGTCACTTTTGTGCATCACAAGAGATATTTTGACATCATATGACAGTAGATATATTCATTGTTTTAATAATTAAAGTCATGTTAAAGTCAAGCTAGTTTAAAATAAATGAAAATGTTTTAATGTTTATATTTTAAACACCTTCAAAGATATTGGCCAATAAGAAGTTTGAGATGATAAGTTTTTCAAACAATGTTTTCTGTTATGCAGCTAATACTAAATATGAACTTCCGAAAAGTTCAAAAAACTCGTAAAGACTCTTGTTAAATTGTCTTATGTCCCATAAATGCAATTTTTGAAAGTGACTTGCACAAGCTTGAATTTTAGCATTTGCTTATTATTGAATTGTAACTCATTTTTTGGAGAATGCATTAGATATCAGCATAGCATATCAAATCATGTAGTTTTCATCTGTATTGAAATAAACCTAAATAAAACTATATTTGTTGGATAAGGTCGGGCAAATCTGTAGAAAGTGATGGCATAAATCCTTGAAAGTTTTGTAAGCAGCCTATGAAGAAGAAAGATAATATGTTAGGATACTATCCTAACATTAATTAATAATAATAAGAATAATAATAAATGTTATCCTATGGTTATATTAATAAATAATATAATAATTAATTATATTAATTATTATATTATTATAAGATTAGGGTTAGGGTTAGGAAGCATGGTGACTCTTCACTCATAACCCTAAAGGGGTATAAGACACTATGTGATTCTATCATTTAATATATCCATGAATATAAAAATATAATATAATTTATTGAAGGGACTTTCCGACAATATCAAAAGGCGATTCTTTTAGATTTAGGTTATTTATTATTTATTTATCATTTTATGTGCTAGGAACCCTAGGTTCCTACCATCTGGTATTAGAGCCTTATGGATCCAACCATATTGGTCAAGGAAATGAAAAATGACATTGCAGAAATTAGAAGAATGATTGAACAAAAACAAAAAAAACAAATGGAACGTTCTGATCGTATTATACAATATTTAATGGAAATGCAAGAGGAGACCCTAGCCATGAAATCTCAGGTAGAGGAGGAAGAACCCATAGCCATGGAATCCCAGGTGGAGGAAGAACCCATATCCGACGAATCCCAGGTGGTAACCATTGCTCTTCCCAAGAAAGAAAAAAATGCAACTGAACATATTGCTCCAAACCCTAAATTAATTGTTTCTCTGGATGAGCCCATAACCAAAGAACTTTCAGAAATACCTATTGCACTTTCGGAAGAAATTAATCAAAACCCTAATAATGAAAATATATTTTTAAAAGAAATTGCACGTGAAGAAGAAGAGGAAAAAAATAGGAAGGAAATTGCAAGTGAAATTTCTTTTCATTCGGAGGAGCCCGTAGTCATGGAATCCCAGAGGGTACCCATTGCACTCCCCAAGAACGAAAAAAATCCAAACCCTAAAAATATCTCCAATATTGTTTGCAATATCTCCAATGTTGTTTGCAATGTTCTTTTTAATGCAGAGGAAGAAACGAAAGTTTCTAAAAATTACAATGCATATCAAAGTGGAAGCCAACCTAGTATCACCTATGCAAACAAAATAGAGGCTCAAGGTGCTCATTATCATAAAGTTATTTCCATTGCACTAACATCCACTAAAGCTCCTTATTTCTCTCCTTCACCTGGTGCTACTAAAACTATTTCTCAAAAGTTAGGAGGTCCAATCCTCGTGAAGGACATCATTCCCAGCGAGGTTACATTTGAGTATTCTCATAGCTCCAAATTAGTTGCAGGTGAATTTCAGATTGCAAAAGCAAAAGAAACAAAATCTAAGGAATGCAGCCCTGCACATCCGCCTCCATGGCCACCTCCGCCATTTCCCATTTCCTATGCAGTGTCAATGATCCTTCTTTGTGGAATTGTTTGGCTGCAGTTGAATTCGTATTTAAAAATTATAAAGTACCATTACCATCCTTTCTATTTGATTGAAATGGCCGCTTGGCTTGGTGGTAATTCAAACAATTGGGCACATAAAGTGAAGGACTTGTCAAAATTTTTTGAATCTACATATGAGGACCAACGCCATGCACTGTCATTCATTCTTAGTGACATTCAGTATGAATCCTTTCATCATCAATTTTTGGTTTTGAAAAATGTGGACAGTATAAAACAGTGGTTCACGTCTTTAATTCGGTTCACAAAAACCTGGAACAAATCACAGATAATGGACAAAATATAAAGCTTTGTGAGCGTCCATCTCAAATTCAATGCCATCTTTTAGAGTTTTGTTGGGTAGATTTTCGTCAGTAATTCAAGCTTACTCTTCTTCGAAAGGGAAATCGAGCCTGAGATATAACAAAACATGTGTTTAAAAATGTGAGGAACCACAAGCTTTATGGGAATCACATCATCGAAGCCATGTTCAAAGCCTAAGCCCACCGTGACCATCCAAACTAGGAGACCAGTGCTGATGAACGATCTCTCCACTTCAAAGATGAAATCTAGCAGCAACTTGGTCCAGAAATTGCAGGCCAACTGCATACCACACCAACCACACTGCCAAGCTAGATGACTGCTCAAACGTAAAATAAGAAATTAAAAACAAAAATACATTTGGCTTCCCTTAAATTCTAAGTGCCATGAAAAAGTTCTTCCTTACAAGCTCTCACACTCCTGTGTTGCGAACGAACGTCAAACACAGTAGTCGATTCTAAAACACATCGATTAAGTTATGGGTGATAATATCTATTGTGCGCATACTCTGCCATACATGGAGAACGAACGAGGGATTTGTTGTCAAGACCCATCTTGAATAGACATTACAAAAGTTAGCTAAAAATTTTCCGAATATTATGAATAGTTATACACAAAGTTGTGAATAGACGAAAAGTGGCCGATGTTAATGTGCATTATAGGTGACAATTGAGTTTTTTTTTTTAAAAGACAAACTTAACTACAAGAAGCCTGTGATGTTGAGATTGGCGAACTTTGTAGAAGCATATTTCCAAACTTTTCTAGCTTTGAGGACAAAGCTCTTCAAAGAGGGATGGCATGTTAGGATACTATCCTAACATAATAATAATAATAATAATAATAATACATGTTATCCTATGGTTATATTAATAAATAATATAATAATTAATTATATTAATTATTATATTATTATAAGATTAGGGTTAGGGTTAGGAAGCATGGTGACTCTTCACTCATAACCCTAAAGGGGTATAAGACACTATGTGATTCTATCATTTATTATATCCATGAATATAAAAATATAATATAATTTATTGAAGGGACTTCCCGACAATATCAAAAGGCAATTATTTTAGATTTAGGTTATTTATTATTTATTTATCATTTTATGTGCTAGGAACCCTAGGTTCCTACCATAATATATCAAACTTACGAGCACTTACTAGATCAGTGACTAAACCTGAATAAAATTTTATACACAATAACCAAGCTAGTGAAGAATACTCAATTAAAAAAATCAAATGTTACTAAGCTGACAGCTTTGTCATGTCCAAACAAAGACCACAACAAAGTTTGCATTACTTAATTGAATAAAATATCAAATAATAAATTACCCAAGTGAAATAGAATTCCATTCTCATTACAAGTCCACACCCCTAACATTAACAGTGTCCAAAGGGCACAGCCCTTGTTATATTTTTCTTGTCAAAAAAATTATTCTGCCAATGAAAATTCTGAGAAATCCAGTCGATTCCATCAAGATTGCTGTAGAAAATTATTGCTATGGCATCTTTCAAGTTTGTTGTTACAGATAATTTCATTTAATCAACCTTTCACCTATTCTAGTGATCAAAACCAATCAAGAATAAAAAATTAGAAGATTCCAAGTCTAGGGGATCTTGAGAGATGTATCTAATTAATCAAGCCCATCACAAACACAGAGAACAATGATAATTAAGTTTGTATTCCTGTAAAATTCTCCAATTTGTAAAGATATGAATAGATTTTTCATGGACACAGTGAACTTCAGTGTATGTGTGATTAATCTAAGCTCTCAAGCAGAACTAGAGATACTTCCTGGCAAGTGCTCGAACTTTAGTGTCAAAGTAAGATGATGTTATGCGTGACCCTGGTAAGTATAAAGGATTCAAAAGAATCTGTCAAACAAGAAAGCAGAAATTATTCAGTGAGTATATCTAATACGTCAGAAGCTTCTATAATAGATGAAGAAGCAACGTTGTAGCATGGATTAAAAAAAATGCATATCTAAAGATCAAGTCCAGGACTTTGGAACAAAAGAAGCATGCCTTAAAATATTATTCTGTCTCATGCACTGTCTATTAAGATTCTGATGTATGCATTGTTATATATTTTCTTTGTACACAAGTTAGATGTTTTAATTATATAATCCTCCCTGCACAAAAAATGGAAGTATCTTTAACTTGCTATTTTGGCAACCATCATGCAAAAATTGCACAAATTAATTGGAATAAAGAATCACAATTCTTGATAAAGAGAGATCTCCCTCAGGTGCTCAAGCTGGTAGAGTATGGAAATTACCTTAATGTAAAGATCATGAACCTCCTGGAAAAAACTTTTGATTCCATCCTCATTACGAGAATCATGTAATAGCATCAATCGGGTATGTGCAACTGGTCAAAGAAAGCAAACTAAACCACTTTTGGCACGAATGAATATGAACAAAGAACTGAGAGTATGAGTAATATCTATCATCTCTGGGTTATTTACAGGAGTCATAGAAATTACATCCACCAGCTTATGTCTAGTCAATCCTTTTTATAATCAACATACCAGATAGCACATACCAACAGAACCCAAACTACTACTATTTCTTGGAACTCAAATATTAATTAGCAAATGAAAACTAAATAATAGCAAATTTGACCTTAAGTTATCCATACAGTCCTTGCACCGATTTTACTTTAATTGCTTAGCCACCTGTGTTTGACAAGCATGTCAAATTTTCAACTTTTTGAAAGCTTGGAGCCCTAAATAATATTACAACTCCAAAAATTTTCTGATCACTACACACAAACCACTAGACATTTGCTACAGAAGGAGTGTCTGTGGGCATATAGTATTTCAGCTCCTCATGTTTCTCTTCAAAATCATCTCCACAGTTAACCAACAGCTAGTCAAGATACATATTTGGCTTTTCTACGAGGTTAGTTGAATAATATGTAATTTCAATACAGAATAAGCATTAATTTCCTCGATTTCCCTACAACTACTTAAATGAACAAAATATAGCACAAGCCCAAGGACCAAAAAATATATCCTTCTTCTACCCACTATTTGATATGCGTAAGACAGCACCGTTTTGAGTGTTGCATTTGATTTTGTTTTTTTTTTTGAAGGAGCCTCTTCTTCCTTCTGATTATCAGGTCAAATTAACATCCACCAATTCATAAGTTGTCATATATTGGAACAGCATAAGAACAAAGGATGTCTACCTTTCTGGAGGTGTTTCCAGTTATCCAGATCCAGCATTAAGCATAAAGTCCAATATATGAAGGAAAATTTTGAATTTTTCCAGGTTATGGAAGGAAATTTTGAATTATGTAAGGTTATATCGGTGCCAAGATGCACCACATCCATATTTTCCATCATTTTAGCACATCTTCACAGTTCTATCACCCTTTTGTCTGTGTTTGTGTGCACTTAGGCTCAAGTTCCATTCCCTTCCTAGGTTGGCATTCAGGCATCTAACAAGTTTGTGAGGAGGAAGGCTGTTCATCAAGGTATCATCCTTTGTTCCTCCTTGGTGCCGAGCATAGTTGATGTGGTGCTAATAGTTTTGCAAAGATGTTTCTCTATGAAAGGTCTCAGAATCGACCCATTTTGGTGCTTTGTTTTTTGAATGGCACAAACTTCTACATGGTTAGGCAATCTATCCATGAAGCATTCTCATGTCCACACACGGCAACATTGTGTGTTACCTTGAACAAAGTGCATGTCCATAGGGCATTGTGGCATGAAGGTCATGCACTCAGTTTCCATGCATTCCATCTCTTGTAGTTGAAGGGTCGCCCGGATTATAACGCATGCATGGGAACTAAAAAGGAGAGAAGTGTTCTTCAAGGAGGCTCTTTGTTTGTCTTCATAGCAATAGTGGGTGTCATGTATGCATCTGCTAAAGTGTTTGGGGAAGACAGGTTGCGAGTTCAAGCCCTACATCCCCTTTTTGCACCCAGTGTTTGTGTTTAGTGGTCCCTTTCACCTTAAGGGGTGGGGAAGGCACCTACTAACCAATGTGTGGTTGGCAACTCCCAGCTAGCTTTGCTGGCCTTAGACGCTCACTTCCAACAGTGTACAAGTTCAAATCCTGCCAACCTCCTTAAGGCATACTATATGTTCTACATTAGACTATATCACCTGACTTGGCAGCCGACGTGGCACTGCAAAGGATACAAAAGCTCATTTTGAGGAAACCATCCAATCAAATCAAACAAGTGTCCAACCTCATTTTGATTTGATTGGATAGTTTCCTCTATTTATATAAAAATGAACTTTTATAATTTTTATAATGCCATTTCTAAGGTTTGAAAGGTTAATATTTTTTATAGCCTTGGGTCTAAAAGGAAAAAACTTTCCAAGGCTATAACTTCTGCATAAGGAAGCGTTTTCAGCACTAGTTTTTCATATCGCATGGTTTTTTGAGCTCTTTGCATTGACGGCACTTGTTAAAGGACCTGTCGCAATGTGAGACAAATTCAGGCGCGATGGATCCTCAGGCTTGTGATATTTTGCTTGAATGGACACAACTATAGTATATGGTCAACTCAAATAATTGGGCTACTGCAAAGTAAGAACCTTTGGTGCACCTTCAAAGAGGAGACAACAAATGTTCTTGATGAAGCAACTCATCAACATAAGAGACTCTTGGCTTATTTCCATTGTCAATTGAGTCATATTTGTTTTGCCATATCAAAGACGAAGGTGATCCCACCAAGGTCTGGACCAGGTTGGAAGATTTATTTGGGAAGTGAATACTACGAAGGTCGTTCACTTGGAGCTAGAGCTTGTTTCTCTCAAAATAGCTAAGTTCGATAAAGTTGATGACTATATCGTGAGATTTAAGGCACTAAGAGCAGATATTACAGCTTTTGGAGGCACTATGAAGGAAGATCCAGAATGTTTTACAACTGTTCTAATTTTTCTTCTTATTTTTAGATGCTTCGACTAATGGTTCATATTTTTCCTATGTTCATGAAGCAGCACAAAGAGCTACCAATCAATCAGCTCTTCTCTCTTCTAGTTCACTTCCGGAGGTAGCTATGAGGAATTGTGGTGACGAAGTCATCTACAAGCTCATGCAAAGGATTTCAAATTTGCAAGGGCAAAGATCAAGCAACCCAAGGACGAGTTGAAGTCTTCAAAAAATTTGAAACCCACTTGTGAATAAGAGGAAAGGTCATCCTACCAAAATCTGCCTTGTGACATTACAAAAATTTTTAAGCAAAATTTAAAAAGGTAGGAGGCAATATTCCAGATGAAGGCGATTCTGATGTATACTCTTATCAGGGTAAACCAATGCGGTAGTGCTTCCATTATTGGGGGTCACTCACTAACCCACCCGAAATAGGCCATAAGAGAGAGCTGCCCTTGTTTCCAAAGGCAAAGCAAGGTGTTTCAATTGAGATTCATTCTTTGGGAGCTTGACATGCAATGGAAAGACCTAGCTAGGTGACTCATCACCTATCGAGCCAACAAATGTAGCCAATGATGTTCTATTGGATCATTGGGCCTCTAGAGCCAGTGATTAGTCTAGGGGTCGATCCTAGTTCTTCTTTACCTTTAGTCAATTCTCTCACCTTGAAAGCACATTCAACTTATTCTCTTGTCGTCGTTCACAAGTTTGTACCTATGATCCCAAAAAGATCACCCTGCTTGTTATTCTATTCCATTTTATTTCGAAAGCTAATATAGGTGAGAGCTTTCCCAACTACAACTTCCCCTTAATGCAAGGTCGAAAGCATGGACAGTATTAAGCCCATTGTGTCATATATTCAAGTGTTTGGGTGCACAACATTCATGCACATTCCAAAGCAGTAGCGGATGAAATTGGATGAAAAATCCAAGAGATGTATCTTCATTGGATATAGTGATGAGTCAAAGGCAAATTGGCTCTGGATCCTGACACCAAGAAGTTATATATCAGTCATGATGTCGTGTTTGATGAGAAGAATGAGTGTAACTCTTCTTCTAAGCCACATGTTTCAGATGAAGCACCTGTTTTGTTGTTTGATGATAAAGCCTCTAAGGGAGAGGATGAAGATTTTGATGATGATGGTGGAGGAACCATCTGAACCATTTTCTTTGAGTACCACATGTAGGCCCAAGTGGTATCTGAGTACAGTTCATGATACAAACTTGGATGGTACCCAAAACACATCAAGTTCAAGGTCCACAAGAACTCGCAGCAGAGTTTGAAATGAGGTCAACATAGCCCTTATGAGCACAGTTGTGAAAATATTTGAACCATCAACAATTCAGGAAGCTCTTACATCAAAACAGTGGAAGAATGCCATGGATGTCGAATATCAAGCATTGATGAAGAACAAGATTTGGTAAGTTGTTGATCTTCCACTGCAAAAGAAACACCTTGGTTGTAAGTGGGGATTTAAGATCAAATACAAAGTGATGAGAGTATAACAAGGCAAGGCTTTTTGCACCAACAACAAAGATCAAGACCATTCGGATGGTATCTGCAATGGCAACTCAATTTGGATGGAAGTTGCATCAGATGGATGTAAAGAGTGCATTCCTTAATGGTGACCTCACTGAAGAAGTGTACATGATGCAACCAAAGGGATTTGTCATACCTAGACAAGTGAAAAATGCATGCAGGCTCATCAAGTCTCTATATGGGCTGAAGCAAGCTCTCAGAGTGTTACATACCCCATGAATGTAACTCATATTGGCATATGATATTGTACCATATGGAGTATGTAAAGTGGGCCACATGTTAAGTTAGAAATAGGTAGGAGGGTGTGTCATAGAATCATGTATGTAACTGCCTTGGAATCATGTATGTAATTGTCATAGAATATGTAGTCAGGATTCAGGAATATTGTCAT
Organism: Wollemia nobilis; assembly: GCA_028583015.1. Lineage (NCBI taxonomy): Eukaryota > Viridiplantae > Streptophyta > Pinopsida > Araucariales > Araucariaceae > Wollemia > Wollemia nobilis. The sequence goes on from JAQPPZ010016361.1 coordinate 5,441,385, forward strand.
AGAATACTATCATAGAATATTGTCATAGAATAGTCAAGAAATATGCTTGTAAATATTATAAAAAGGGAAGGATGTAACCCTCACGGGACTAGAGAAGATTTGGAATATTTTGTTAAGGAGGTTGCCCCCTCAAAGAGGCCAGTGATAGTAATCTTTCTTGTCCCAAATTTTTGCATTCACTTTTATTTTGAGTTTCCATGTTTCATTCATTTAATGCTTCTGTTATTGGATATGTGATATTAGTTCTGTTTTTGTCAATAGCCCTTGTAATCGTATTTAGAATTACCCTCGGCACTATATTTCTTGTCTCAATACAGCTTAGAACCAGGAATTTTGAGGTGAAATATTCACATCAGAGGAAGAGGTTCATTCCAAGTGGTATCAGGGCCCTCTACAGGGAATGGTAAGATTCTATTGTGAGCAATTCTTTTTTTCCTTTGAAGCCTAGGTCTATGGGTTAGAACCGATGTTTCGGCCGTTTCAAAATAATATGGAGTTGTTGTTTTTGGCCAAGCTAGATTACCCATAAAGTGTCTAGTGAAGTGAGGGGTGATCAAACTCCAATACCTAGGCCTTAGACAACACCCGTACATGAAGTTGAGCTCCCACGTACATTGCTTATATTGGGAGACCATTATTAAGAACCCTAAGCCAAACCTTCACCATAGGAAGCCAATCAATTCAGCCATGTAATTATCCATAGTGCACTGAGAACAGCACTTGAGAAGAATACCCTCGCATACTGTTACTGCAGTATATCAAAGGTCTATGGAAAGTGCACACACCTCAGCTTAGATTACCTCCTTTCCTTCTACATGTGGTAATTCATAATTGTGCTGGCCTGAAAACACAGTGAAACAGAGAACTAAAGAACTCAAGTCCAGGTTGGGACAGTATGAACACAGTTGAATCTATTTTGAATTTCAAAGCATTTTAAGGGAAAATATGCAACCTCACCACCACTATCTAGAAAGGGGGAAAAAAATGGAACAGCCTAAAATCATCATCTGGTGGTATAGCCCATTTTGATCGTCTTTTCGAGTTGATCGTTTTGGTATATAGCACCCATACACTTTTTCAGGGACCCCAAAATTGTCATATTGTGGTATAAGCCCATTTCGATTGTCTTTTCGAGCTGGTCGTTTTGGTATAAAGCACCCATACACTTTTTCGGGACCCTTGCTAAAAATAGTTTAGCAATTCTATTTTTAGTAAATGCTACCGAAGACCCGCACTCAAGCAATGAAGGCTAGAATGCATAAGATGGAGGAACAACTCGCTAAGTTGGATACCTTAAATGAGCTTAATGCTCAGGTGTCTTCCCTTAGTACCTTGATTGTAAACTTCAAGCATGTGCAAGACTCAATGATCCAAGACATTGAAGTGCTTAAGCTTAAAAATCCAAATTTTGATGGGTCCTAGAAGGTCAAAAAGGAAAAGCCCTTGACAAAACATTTTTCTAGGGCCTTTACTGAGGACAACTATCAGCAATCAAAGAACACTAGAGGCATGACCCCTTTAGACTTCCTAAAAGAGATTTCCCAAGGTTTGAGGGGACCGATCCACAAATTTGGTTAATTAAGGCCGAGCAATGGTATGAACCATAGTTGAGAAAATCGGAATTGACAAAAACTCAACAAAGCAAAAGAATTGAAAAAAATCGGGAATCAGTAAAAAAATCGGCAAAAGAAAACCAAAGAAAATGTCGAATTCCTTCAAACTGCAAAAAATCCGCTGTTAAAATGTGCTTTAGTGTTTTGTTTGGTGTGGTAGCAAGTAGGCAGACCTCTCTCTCCAATTTGGAACAAGCAAAATGAAAAAAACAAGCTATTTATGTCGTTTCCTCTACCCATGCTACCGCAGCAGATTTTTTTGCAAAAATCAAGATTTTATCGGCAAGGGTAGGAATCGGCAAAAATCGGGATTATATGCAGATTTTATCAACTAACTATAAACTACATGAAACATCCATCAACCAACGGATTCATTGCGCCTTTCATTTTGACCTTGAGGCACTCCATTGGTATCAATGATTGCGAAAACAAGTACCAAACATTGGGTGGACACAGTTCAAGAATGAACTCCTTGGTCGATTTGGCCTATCAAAGATTGAAGATTTTACTGGAGCCCTTACCAAGCTCCAACAAACAAGTACAATACCTGAGTACATTATGGCTGTTGAGAAGCTAGCACCAAAATAGTCTTCTAGATGTCTTCTTCAAAAGTTGTTTCATCAGTGGCCTTAAAGAAGAAATCAAAACTGAGGTCCAAATGCTCAAACCGGCCACATACATGACTACAACAGGATTGGCTAAACTTGCATAAAGTAAATGGAATGCCCAACAAAAGGCCTCCAAATGCCCAACATTCTAGAATATAACTTTAAAATCCACAAACAATAATGCTTCGAAGGCTCCAGCAGTAAAGAGGCTAACATCAGAGGAAATGGCCAATCGTAGGGCCAAGGGACTATTAATACTGTGATGAAAAATGGGCCACGGGACACAAATGTAAAACACGCCACCTCTACCTCCTGGACATGAGCAATAGATCATATTCTTCAGCAGACAAGAGGGAAGAATTTGTGGACTCAGCAGAAGAGCAATTAGAATCACTAGATGAACTTTCACCCGACAAACCCATAGAAGAAGCTCCTACACTTTCTTTAAATGCTATTGTAGGAATATCGATACCCCAGTGCATGACAGTCCAAGGTTTTCTCAAGAGGCACAAGGTATTGATATTATTGAACTTCGGCAACACAGATACCTTAATTAATCCCAATGAAGCAAAAAGATCAAATTGCTTCATCTATGGTCTTGATTAAATTAATCTCAAAATTGCTAATGGGGATATCATGACTTGTAATGAGCGGTGTCGGGATGCTCACCTATCCATAGGCAACTACCAATTTCAAACTGATCTCTACGCAGTTCCATTGGGAGGTGTGGACATTGTGTCGGGCTGCCCCTGACTGAGAACTTTGGGGCTGGTGTTGTGGGACTTCTTGAAACTTTGGATGTAGTTCACTGTCAACAATAGAACACACACAATTCAAGAAATAAACGATGGGAAACCCAAGGTCATAATGTCCCATCAAATGCAACGGCTGATTATGAAGGGTCATAAGGCATTAGTTGGTAAATTTTGCTAAGTGTAGCTCTGTGCTTTGTAGGATGAAAAGGTGCCTTTCGACTTGTCAACCATTATAACTAAGAATCAGAAGGTCTTCAATGAGCCTAATCAGCTACCTCCTAGTCGACCAGAGGACCATAGGATCAACTTTGTACCAGGGAGTCGACCACCAAACATACAGTCGTACAGTTACCCCTATCATTAGAAGAATGAGATTGAGAAGATGGTGAAGGAATTATTGGATGCAGGACTAATTCACCCAAGCACGAGTCCTTTCTCGGCCCCAGTCTTATTGGTATGAAAGAAGGATGGATCATGGAGAATGTGTGCGGAATTTCGTGAACTCAACAACCTCACCATCAAGGATAAGTTCCCAATCCCAATAATTGATGACTTGTTGGACGAGCTGCATGGTGCTCAATATTTTACCAAATTGGACCTCAGATCAAGGTATCATCAAATCCACACCCATGAGGAAGACAACCAAAACAACTTTTAGGACTCATGAGGGATGCTATGAATTTTTGGTTGTCTTTTGGACTCACCAATGCACTGTTAACTTTCCAAGGTTTGATGAACAGGGTTCTCAAGCCATATCTACGAAAGTTTGCATTGGTCTTTTTTGACGACATTTTGGTATACAGTAGGACGTAGGAAGAATATCTCCAACATGTCAACCAGGTTTTGGAGCTTCTGTAGCAAAATCACTTGTATGTCAAGCAATCTAAGTGCACTTTTGGGGCAATAGAGGTGGAATATTTGGGGCACATTGTGGCCAAAGATGGTGTGCAAGTGGACCCTACAAAGATGGAGGCCATGAAGGAATGGCCCAAACCCAAAACGTTTAAGAGCCTCCGAGGATTCCTCAAACTCACAAGGTACTACCACAAATTTGTCAAGGATTATGGTAAGATTGCAACACTTTTGATTGCTATGCGCCACAAAGACGCATTTGCATGGAACAGTGAAGCAGAAAAAGCCTTCCTGACTCTAAAAAAACGCCATGTGCCACACCCCAGTTTTGGCAATACCTGATTTTTTCAAGACCTTTGTAATAGAGAGTGATGCATCAAGGGTAGAGTTGGGGGTTGTACTCATGCAAGAAGGCAAACCCCTTGCATTCATAAGGCATTATCGGGGCAAAATCTGGCAAAATCAACTTATAAAAAGGAAATGATGGCTATCGCCTTTGCAGTCCTCCATTGGCGACCATATTTGGTAGGGTGACATTTCATCATCAAAGTGGATCATCACAGCCTAAAGTATCTCTTGGAACAAAGGGTTTCTTCCCTTGAGCAGCTGAAATGGGTCACTAAGCTCTTAGGGTATGACTATGAGATAGTCTATCGCAAGGGAAAGGAGAACGTGGCAGCATATGCCTTTTCTAGACTGCCAAAAACACCAGACACTCTCTATGCAGTATCCATCCTCCAGGTTGATTGGCTAGAAGCACTCAAGTCAGAATGGCAAGGTGACCCCACACTTGCAAGAATCATTCAGGACCTCCAGGCAGCAACAAGGGATCATCCTAACTATACATGGAAGGAAGGGGTATTGCGCTACAAAAAATGGATTATTATTCCATCCACTTAAGAACTCGGGTACCAGATTTTAAAATAGCTTCATTCTTCTCCAATAGGAGGAACACTGGCTTCTTGTGAACCTATGAACGGGTCAAATGCTGTTTTTATTGGCCCAAGTTGAAGTCCCCCGTGAAACACTTTGTGGATGCCTGTGATACATGACAGCGCCAAAAAGGGGAAACAATCAAAACACCATGACTGCTTCAACCTTTACCCATTCCAAAGTTACCATGGATTTCATTGAAGGGCTCCCTCTATCTGGTGAAAAATCAATTATCATGGTGATCATGGATAGGTTGACCAAGTATGCTCACTTTTGCTCCTTAGGTCATCCCTACACTATATGGACAATGGCACAAATTTTCATGGATCAGATATTTTGGCTCCATGAGATTTCGCACTCCATAGTTAGTGACCATGACAAGGTGTTCACTAGTAAGTTCTAGGAGGAACTCCATCACATTCAGGGAACAGAGTCGAAACAAAGCACATCTTATCACCCACAAACTGATGGTCAAATAGAGGTGGTAAATAAATGTCTCCAGACATGCATTTGATGCTTAGTCCCTAATCACCAATCCAAGTGGAGTCAATGGCTTCCTCTAGCAGAATGGTGGTACAACACCACTTTTCATACCACCACAAAGATGACTCCATATGAGGCAGTATATGGCCAACCGCCTCCAACACTTACCTCTTACCTGCTATGCAGCTCAAAGGTCGAAGCAATTGACACAGTCCTCACTTAAAGGTAGGAGATCTTAGCTTCCTTGAAACAAAATCTAGTAACCACCCAAAATCACATGAAACAATAGGCAGATAAACACAAGACCAAGCGGGAGTTTGCAGAGGGAGACGTGGTTTTCCTTCATCTTCAACCCTACTTGCAAGTGTCCCTAAAACAAAAGGGTTGACACAAGCTAGCACCCAAGTTCTATGGACCCTATAAGGTACTCCAGCAGGTAGGGGAAGTTACTTACAAATTGGAGTTGCCGACGACATCCAAGATCCAACCAATCTTTCACGTGTCTTGCCTGAAGAAGGTGATGGGAAAGCATACCCAAGGACAGACGGTCCTTCCCAAACTAGATGAAGAAGGATCTATTCTTCTTGAATCGACAGCCACCCTTGACCAAAGGACTCGACATCTTCGCTCCCACGACATCACTTAAGTGCTTGTACAATGGCATGGGCTCCAACTAGAAGATGCCATGTGGGAGCCATTGCAGGAACTCCAGCAACAGTTTCCAACCTTTCAACTTTGAGGACAAATCTTCTCTAAGGGGGGTGGCATGTTACACCATGAATGTAACTCATATTGTCGTTTGATATTGTTCCATATGGAATATGTACAGAGAACCATGTGTTAAGTTAGAAATAGGTAGGAGGGTGTGTCATAGAATCATGTATGTAATTGCCTTGGAACATGTATGTAACTGTCATAGAATATGTAGTCAGGGAATATTGTCATAGAATAGTCAGGAAATATGCTTGTAAATATTATAAAAGGGAAGGATGTAACCCTCACAGGACTAGAGAAGATTTGGAATATTTTGTTAAGGAGGTTTCCCCCTTGAAGAGGCCAGCGATAGTAATTTTTCTTGTCCAAAATTTCTGCATTCGCTTTTATTCTGAGTTTCCATGTTTCATTCATTTAATGCTTCTATTATTGGATATGCAATATTAGTTTTGCTTTTGTCAATAGTCCTTGTAATCGTAGTTAGAATTATCCTTGGCACTGAATTTCTTGTCTTAGTACAACTTAGAACTAGGAATTTCAAGGTGAAATATTCACATCAGAGGAAGAGGTTCATTCCAAAGAGCCTGGTATGTGAAGATCAATGAGCATGTTGTGCGACATAGATTTTGTCATAGTCCTTATGATCCAAACCTATACTTTAAATGGCAAGGAGGAAAGGTCGTGATCATAATTGTGTATGTCGACAACTTGGTGATTACTAGAAGTTCAAATAAGTTGAGTGAAAGGACCAAGAGAAATTTAAAAAAATTGTTCGACATGAATAATTTCAAGCTTATGCATTATTGTCTTGGCTTGGAGGTGTGGTAGACAAAGAATCATGTTTTCATGTCATAGAGAAAGTATGCCAAGACATTGCTTGAAAAGTTTCAGATGACAGATTACAAGCCCATGCCTACTCCAACGGAGACAAGGTTGCAACTATCCCGAAACAATTCATCCTCATAGGTAAATGTAACTCTCTATTTTCAGTTGATTGGAAGTCTCATTTATCTGACCTATACCAAACTAGATATCAACTATCTTTCACAGTTCAGGCAAGAACTAAAGGGCGTGGCACCAAAAAGCAGCAACGCAGGTACTTAGGTATATCCGTGGTATAATTGAGTACAAGAATGATCAATTCTTCTTGATAGGATTCATGGATGCAGACTATGTAGGGTCCATTGATGATAAGAGATTCACATCCAAGTATGTATTCTTTTTGGTATCAGGTCTGATATCTTGGGGAGGTAAGAAGCAACATCTTGTTGCTTGATCTTCTACGAGGCTGCATATCATGCTACAGGCGGAGTTGTCTACAAGACGATATGGTTACATCACATCTTGTCAGGGATGGACATTTCACAAAAGCAATCAATGATCATAAAATGAAAAAATCAAGGACTTTTGCAATCTAATTTTTCATTAGCGCACGAAGCACATTGAAGTTCAATACCACTTCATTCACGAACATGTTCAGAAGCATAACATACAGCTTCAATTTTTTCCTACTGTAGATCAACGTGCAAACATTCATTTTTGAAATTTTCTTGTATGTACTTTGATTGAGCATTGATGTAATAAGGGGGGAGGAGGAACTGTTACAGAAATTATATAAACAATTCTGAGTTGTAAGGTAGTTACAAACGAAGACCTCTCCATTCTTGTTTTTCTATTGTATATAAACAATCATCACATCAATGCAAAGTTTATTGCAGCCAATCTGCATTCATAACACACCAATAATCCCAAAAACAAGCATAAGACTAACACAACTGTCAGTGGCTGCAATGAGTGTGGGCAAGCAAAAATGCCCGAAGCTTCATGGCATCATGAAAGATACCACCTCTCATATCGCTATTTGTGTAACAATATGGAAGGCAGACGGAGTAATTGATGAAGTGGTTTGGATGCAATTGTTTCCAGCTATGCTCAAAGATGTAACAATGGTTTGGAACTTATCCATCACGCTCCATTTAACTCATGGGACAACCTCAAGATATATTATGAAAAAAAAAAAAGTTTAGACTTTTGCACGATGACACAAAAATCGACGAAATGTACATCATAAGACAAAAGAAAGACAAGGATGTCAAATCATATTAATCTTGTCAAAAGGAACTCATCAACAAGTAGTTGGAAAAGCAACTTGCCAACAGATTTCAAAAGAGGTGGTCTATGATGGACTTGTTCCAAAGTTTCAATAAGATGTTGATGTTAGCATCCCCAATGTTACCAAGAGGTTTGTCACGAAGCCTTAAACCTGGGAAGCGAGATGAAAATGGCGATCGTGGGAAGTAGTCAAAAGCAAAGCCCAGAGTGGCTTTGACAACTATGAAGGTGAAAAGAAGAATAGCATGCCCATTGAAGCACTAAGGAAGGACGTCTTGCACATGATACAGGAACTGAAAGAAGAGAAGAAAAAAAAAACATGACATTTTGTGTTAAACAGAACGACACACCAACGCTAATTGCCCAAAAAAAAACACTGCAAAACATGCAAGGTACATGGGCATTTAGTGGCAAGATGTTAATTCAACTTAAAGAGCAAGAAACATCAGACCTTGGCACTTCAAGAGGAAGCCAAGGAAAAACAAAGGACCTTAAAAAGTAGGGATGGTGCAACAAGCGCAGATATCGAAATAACCATCAAGTAAGAAGAAATAGCAAACATTCAAGTGACCAGTCAAAGCAAAGAATGCGAACAATCGCATTCACTATGACATGGTCAGGAGGTCAATCATTCAATATCAAAAATGTCAAGAGTGGGGACATTTCACGCATAATTTCACTAACACCAAAAGCGCCAACAAGCAAACAATGTGTTGGTGAAGCAAGCTATACAACCATGAGGAAGAGAACTGCCCAAAGAAGCCAAGGGACAGTCAAAACATCAACTATCTAGATATCAAGGAGACGAATATGTGAACTAAGCAAGTTCTTGCCATGACTTAGGCATAGTCAAGAAAGAAAGTTGAATATCCTAGACCAACCAAAGAATGGAAAAGATGGCACAAGGCCCAAGTACTAGCCAAAGAGGAAATGGCAAGAGAGCATAATGATAAGAGTGACCAAGGAAGCGAAACCACTATAAGTTAGACAAAGGAGTTGTCATCATTGCAAAGCTTGGCTATGTAATTGTTAGAGTCAAGGATACTTGTCATAATGGCAACATTGTTTCGCACGATACTAGACCTCCACACAATGATAGGAAAGTTGGTGGACATGTCAAGAAAAGAAGGGGACCAAGAAATGTCACCATCAATGATAGAAGCAAAGGACCAATTTATCAACCCTACCATGTTGATGATAAATGTCAAGAAGCAACCTGCATTGTTGCATATGGAGATACTTGGTGACACATTGATGCATGTGATAATCAATGATGGTAAGTGTAAACATGCTTCTAGAGAAAACGTGGAAACTGGAAAGAATTGGGTGTGCCAACCTTGTGGCCCCCAAATTTCAGATTGTTGGGAGCAAAACAATACAAGATAAATATGGTGGGTGTGTTGACTAGACAGAAAATTGTTATTGTAGAATAGACCTTCACACTAGACTTCATTGTGGTCACATTACAAAAAATCACCTGTGATGCACTACTAGGTCACGAGTGGTTTTGTGTGGTGAAAGTTGATTACAAATAGGTAAAAGACTGCATCACCTTTAAGAAACGACAATATAAGTACACGATTAACTTGCAGAAGCAACAAGTAAGCAATGACCTTGCATCCTCAGATGAGTCAAATATTTCACATTTGACAAGCATAACAAATCAAGAAGAATAGACATGGAGCCAAATGAGGTTAATGTACTAGAACTGGAAGAGTGCACAAAAGATGAAGGGCACTCTAATAACACTCTCCTTCTAGCAGATGGGGGATTAGGAACTATTCCATACAACATGCTTGTGTTTAAAGTTGGAGGATAAGGTGCACAAGACAAAGGGGAGACAATGGTACTTGACACTTTTAAGATGGGCAAGTCAAGCGGTGCAACAAAAGTCAAGAAGAATATAATATATGCATTCATAGTTGAAGAAGACGAAACGTAGTAATTCCCTTCGAATTCTGCATAGTATAGTGTCAACTACATGTAGATATATGAGAAGCCAGCACACTTGTTCTACGTAGGCGAGGAACTTGATGCCATCAAGTATGAAGAACCGTGCATGGTGTAGTGAGCCTAGTTGAGGTAAACGAAGAAAAGATGATTAGTTGTGGAGAGAACTAGGATCTAGTTTTGCCTTCAGATATTCATGAAGTATAAATAAGTCTTTCCAAGGACCTCTAGGCGATTCCACCTAAGTCGTGCTTTCCCCAAATGCCATTGGTGCCTAGAGCACAACTGATACGAAGGAGACCATACCACATAAACCCCACATATGCGATGTTGAATAAAATGGAGATTGAAAAGATGTTGGATGCCAACATTATTCAAGGTGACTGAGCGATTAGGTGTCCCCGACCATAATGAATCTACAAAAACAAAGGGCATAAATTAAAATTTGTGCGCGGATCATAAGCCTAAAGACAATCATAATAAAAGATCCCTTCTTGATTATGTTCACTCACTGAATCCAAGAGAAGGTATCTAGACATGAAATCTATTCCTATTTGGATGGATTTTTTTGGTACAAGTAGATCAACATTTCAAGAGAGGACAACTGAAGACTTTTTGTTGTTGAAAATGAGATTTATGCACACAACAATATGGCACTCAAATTGTGCAATGCATCTACCATATTTCAACGCATCATCTTAAATATGTTTGAACAAATGTCGACAAGGAATTTCAAGGTCTTCCTCGACGACTTGTCACTATACAAACAAAAGGAAGAGCATTTGAAAGTGTTGGGAGGAATGCATGTAGTTGTGCACGAATGCTCGTTTTTCCCTAAATCCCAAAAAGTGCAAGTTGTTGATACCCTACGAGAAGTTGCAAGGTCATGTTGTCTGTCAAACTAGGTTAAAGATGGATCCAAACAAGATTTATGTCATCGTAATTCTTATTGGTCTTATGCAGTTGATACAGCAGTGTACATTCTCAATAGATGCTCCACAAGAGATCTACACAAGAAGACTCCACATAAAGCATGGTATGGCACAAAACCCACTCTAGGTCATTTGAGAGATTTTGGTTGTCTTGTATATACACATGTGAATGATGAAGTGAGAAAGAAGTTGGACCCCAAGAGTGAGCCATGCATTCTTGTAGGATATTCTGAAACAAGTAAGGCATATATACTGTATAATCCAAAAACTCACAAGTTTGTAGTCTCTAGAGATGTAATTTTTGATGAAGAGGGAGTGTACAATCATCAAAAATCTGCAGACAAAATATTTGATGTTGAAGAAGATAATACAGTTGGGGGACAGCCTTCAAATGTTCCCTCTACTCCTCCAAGCCCACCTAGCAGCCCATCAACAAGTTCAACACCAAGTTCAAGCACAAGCAGCTCATCTACAAGTCCCACCAAGAATACAAATAAAGGAAAGAGAATACTTAAAGCACATCCATCCAGCCAAATGATGGACAAGAACTTTCAAAGGAGGTTAACAAGAAGCCAATTGCAAGAGTTGGACCAAGTTGTTTCAAAATTGGAGAAGCTCCAAATGTATGGTGATGATGAAGAAGAACCAAAAGGTGAGTTGGTGAATTATGCTCTATTTTCTGAAGCTGATTTGGAACCTTCATGTTATGAATATGCTTGTAATAATGATGTTTGGGTGTAAGCAATGAAAGAAGAAATTGAGTCCATTGAAAAAAATGACACTTGGGAACTTGTCGAATTGCCCAAGGACAAGAAGATTGTTGGATCCAAGGGGGTCTACAAAACAAAGTTTAATAGCGACGGAAGCACATAAAGATACAAAGCAAGGCTGGTTGCATAAGGATTCACTCAAAGATATGGTGTGGATTATGAAGAAACATTTGCCCCTGTTGCAAGACAAGAGACAATCCGGATGGCTCTTTCATTGGCAGCCAATAAACAGTGGAAATTTTATCACATGGATGTGAAAAGTGCATTCTTGAATGGTTATCTAGATGAGGAGGTTTATGTTCAGCAACCTCAAGGTTTTGAAGTGGAAGGAAAGGAAAACCATGTTTACAAATTGAAGAAAGCACTGTATGGACTGAAGCAAGCACCTAGAGCATGGTACTCAAGAATTGATGGGTACTTCCAAGATTGTGGTTTCAAGAAAAGTAAGAATGACCCCACACTATTTCAAGAATGAAGGTGATGATATTCTTCTTGTGTGCCTATATGTTGATGATTTGATCTACAAGGGAAGTAGTTCAAAGATGATGAAAAAATTTTAAGCATGCTATGATGAAGGAATTTGATATGAAAAATTTAGGACTGATGCAATACTTTCTTGGTGTGGAAGTACATCAAGGTGATTGCAAAATTTTCATTTGTCAATCAAAAGATGCAAAAGATATGTTGAAAAAATATGGCATGGAAAATTGCAAACCAGTTTGGACACCTGTGGCACATGGAGAAGAATTGTGTAGATATGATGGAGAAGAGAAAACTGATGAAGAAATGTTTAGAAGCATTGTTGGGAGCTTAATGTTCCTTACTACAACAAGACCTGATATTGCATTTGCAGTTTCACTTGTATCAAGGTACATGAATGAACCTTCACAAAACCACATGAGAGCAACCAAGAGAATCTTGAGGTATATCAAAGGAACCTTGAATTTTGGTATACATTATGATGCTAACAAAAAAATGGAGCTTGTTGGATACAGTGACTCAGATTGGGGAAGTTGCTTGGATGATAGAAAATCAACTTCTAGAAATTGTTTTTCACTTGGTTTAGGAGTGATAACATGGAGCTCAAAGAAGCAAAGTATTGTTGCTTTATCTTCTACAGAGGCAGAATATGTTGCAGCTACTGCAGCAAGTACACAAGCACTTTGGTTGAGAAAGGTACTTGAAGAGATTGGTGAAGTTCAAAATAGTGCAATCAAAATTGCAAAAAATCTAGTCCATCATAGTAAAACTAAACATATTGATTTAAAGGTTCATTTCATAAGAGACATGTTGGAAAAGAAGGTTGTAGATTTGAAATATTGCAGCACCAAACAATAGCTTGCAGACCTGTTTACCAAAGGTGTCAATAAAGAACAATTTTTGAGATTGAGAGACAAACTTGTCTCCCCACTCAGCATCAAGGGGGAGTATGTTGGAGATTGATGCTGACTAAGAAAGAGAAAACTAAAATTTCTCCCACGAATTTGAAGAAGCCCAAAAGTTTCTACAGGCCTTGAAGAGTCACCATGACTGTTGGACTTCCTAGAATGTGAAATGAAGTGTTGTAACATCATTTTCCCTCTTGTAAATGTACAATAAAGTAATATAGTTGTAGGATATTGTGGAGAAAGCTTTGTAATACTTTTGAGTTCGTTTGGAATGAAAAACAACATTCTATTTCATTCATTTTGTGAAAAACATGCTTGTTGTCCCTGTTTCTGAAACCTGCAGTCAACTTTCAGAGCTCATCAATTTTGTTTTACAGCTCTGTTTTTCACGTGTGATACACTGTTGGAAAGGTCTTTTTGTGTAGAATTCACTCCCAAAATTTCATCAATTTCTGAGCACTTTTGGTCCCTCAAATTTAGACTGTCGTGCTCTGCTGCAATTTCTGCACTCTGCTGTAACTGCTGCGTTTTTTGCTGCACTTTGGTGCTCTTCGTTTTTGGGTCATTTACTTCAAAAATCCTTCAAGAGAACATGTAGACAATGGGATGTTGGACGAGTTTCCAAACACTCATCTTGTACACATCATAGTGTTGCCATCTTGGTATGCGCATAAAGGTACCTACCTATTGACAAGATACTTACTAAGAGAGTTGACGGCAACTAAATGGGGGAGGATTGTACTAAAGTAACAAATTTTCCAGTTGATTGAAGGAGAGTACAAGAGATGACCCAACTTGATATTATAAAGATGTGTGAAGTACACAATGTACTAAAGAAAACATGTGAAGGATAGACAAGCAGGCACATGGAATCTAATGCGACAACAAGAGAATTGTTGCTTGTTAGACCTTATAGTCCAACCCTATTCCAAGATGCAAGGGAATTTGTAACATGCTAAGAAATGTGTCAAAGGATGGGAAGTTGTTGACACGAGACTTCATGCCCTTACATCTGTCTCAACCACAAGATTTGTTCAACTAGATTTGGACCTCATTGGAACCCTAAGCCTAGATGACGACAATGAAGCATGTACATTGTAGTCACCACAGAGTATCTGACAAAGTAGGTCGAAGCGAGAGCATTGAATGTCAACTCTACAAGAAGCAAAGTTAAATTCAATTTATGTGAATAGGTTCAGCATCCCTTGTAAATCATAAGTGAGCATGGGGGACACTATGTGAACAATGTAATACAAAATGTGATGTCAGACTTTCAAATATATCATTAAGTTGATTGGGAGGAAAATTTACCAATTATCCAATAGCCATTACAAGCCTACATATAAGTTGATGACTACCCATACACCATTTCAAATTATGTATGAGTAGGAGGTTGTCGTAAGTTATAACCATGGAATTTCTGATTCCAAGTTTGAGGGTGGTTGTGCAAAACCAACTCGAAGATCAAGAGAATCTAGAGGAAAGACTCCTTTCCCTAAGTCAACTCAACAAGTGATGTGTGATGGCACAATAGGCCATTGACAACAAAGACAAAAACATTGGCACAATACGCACCTGAGGCAAAATGTACTTTAAAGAGGAAGACCTTGTTCGACAATTTGACAAAAAGCATGATGTCAATCCAAGTAAACTGAAGACCTTATGGCTCAAACCCTCAAATTCAACGAGGTATCGAAGAATGAGTTTGTCCGTCTATAGCGATTGGATGGGATGCTATGTGCCAACCCAGTGAATGGCTAGAAACTTAATCCATCCACAGTGTAGGTGCAAGTCAATTTCATCAGCCTAGACATAGAGTTCAGATGGACTGCATAACGTATCCAATCAATCCACAATATCTCCTTTCAAAAAGTCATTATATAGGAAGTCATTATATACAACATGGAGGAGTGCAATCGACATACGATATGTCAACTGACTTTGTGAACGAGCAGATCATGAAGCGACAAAATTGACAAGCCTAATATGCCTTCGTGGATAGAAGGTTTGCAACAACATACATATTCCAAAATGAAATGGTTGCAACATGAAAGTGAGCAATTGAATTGTCGTATAAATAAATTGCATGAGCAATGACAGATGAGTATAGAGAAGCACGAGCTAATGAGGTAGAGAATGGAAGAACAAAAGAACAAGGAAGACAAACAATGTCATAATAAATTTTAAAGCCCCATGCGAGTTTCAAGGGCTGTATCAAAGGCAAGGGGGAATGTTATCAAATAAATTTTTTAAGTTGTACAGGGTCTAAATTGGGACTACTCCCAATACTTAGGTTGGGTGATTGAGGGGCTCACCAAATCGCACATAACAATTTTACAAATGTTAAAGGTTTTAATTGTTTGGACCATGAGATAAAAATCATTAACCATGTCAATGATTATTTCCAGATGAAAGGAAAGGATATACGTTTGTATTCAATCCGTCACCCTAACTGAAGAACACCATGGAATAACATAAAAGCTTTTGCAGGCCAAAGGGGGTGCGGGAGGGAATGGCTACAATCAGCTAAACCTTAAAGAAGAGATGGAATACATAAAATAAAAACAATTAACACTTCAAAAAATAGATGACAATGTTTTCATTCCTCAAAACCATGCACCAAAAGAAAGCAAATATCGAAAACCAAGCAAGGGGAAATAATACGAGAAGAGTGCAAGGTTTTCCAAAAGATAAATTCAAACAAACTCACATCTAGTCCATCCTAGTTGCAAATGAAACCAGCCATAGAGTTGTTCACTAAGCAGAACATGCCAGTTGCAAAAACCAACAATCGCATGTTATCCAAGCCATATGGGTTGTCGTCTAGGATGAAAAAGTCACAAAGGAAAACATTTGGGTCATCAAGGACAAGGTAGTTTGAGAAGAGGGACAAGTGATTTCTTCAGGTCTACCTAGTCATCTTCGACCCAATCGTCTAGGTGATGGTTGTCTAGGTCATCTACCAAGAGGCCTTTTGGGGACATGGCAAAAGGTCATCTAGGGCCTGTCCATTTGGAACTCATCCACAATCTACCACCTTGTTGTCTGCCAAGACTATCAAATCATCTGAGGCATAGAAGTCATCCAACTAAGAGTTATTTGGAACAAGGAAGCCAACAGAGAAGAGCAAAAAATTTTCCAAGTCTATCTTGTCTTCTGCCAAGCCATCAGCCTTGTTGTCTGACGAACAACCTTCTAGGATAGATCCATCTAGAAAAGAGGACATAGGGCTAGTCATTTGAGGACAAAACATCTACATATTTGTCATTAGAGGCAATGTTGTCAAAGAGGCAACCATCTGCCATGTTATCATCTAAGACCCAGTTGTCTAAGTTGTGGCCATCTTAAATCCAATCCTATAAGGTGTTATCGACAGCTAGCCATCCATTTGAGGGAGTGTTGTTATATGATAGAATGTCATCCAATAAGCACCTATCAGCAACCCCCATGCCATTCAATGTGATTTTGGTCAAGATTGGGGAATGAACATCTAAAGCATTGTCAAGCTGAGTGCTACCCATGTGGTTGTCTAAGGGCAATCGTTTGAGACCGCCATATGAAAGTTGGTAATCTAAGAGCCATCCCTCTACCTTGCCATCCAACCATTTGTTGCCATGGTCATTTAAAGGCTAGTTGTTTGGGTCAATGTCCAATCGACATCTTGGTCGTCCAAGGGTCGACCATTTAGGTTGTTAGTCTTTGTTGTCACCATCATTCAAGGACCAACCAATGACATCTCTATCATCACCAACCAAATTTCCGCCTACCAGACTATCATCCATGTTTTAGAGCATGTTGATCGAGGCAATGCCATCCTCATTATCCACATGATCACTGTTTGCCTAAATGTTGTCAAAAGCAGTGCTTCCATACAAGAGAGCCAATAGTTTAAAGAAGGAAATCGTTAGAGTTGTACATGTGTCGCGTAGTAAACTATGTTCACTTCCAACCTTGGAAGGAGAGAAATTAGAGTCAACAAGTCAAACATGAGTGATGTGGCACACTAGATACCAAAGAAGCACATGCATAGAGTGTCGTTACACAAGGCACTAACACCAACAACAGAAGCATTAGACCAACAAGTGATGGAATCTCAAGATCGTTACCTAAGCAAATTACAAGCACAACCAGCTAGTTCATTACATTTCGGGTTTACGAGTGCCAACCATTTGGGGGGTCCAACTGATAAAGATTCAAAGTTCAGCATATGAAGAAGCCATGATCATGGCAAGGGTTGCCATGAAACAGCATGACCAAGACCCTGAGTTGCAGAGTGTTCCTACATCTACATTCCAGAGATCGGTGTCAAACAAGGTGTCAAAATGTGTTGTGCCCTAGCATACAATGTCTCGACAACCTGCACATTGTCAATAGATGCCCGCCTCACTAGGAGACAACCTAGACAATGTACACAACATGCGCAAGAGCAATGACAAGACCAACACATCTCGACGTTTGGACATCATTCATCAACATCACCAGTATAGACACCGAGGTAGCCAAGGCAATTGGATATCCAAGCCATGTTGATGGCCAAGCTGGACGACAGGAGGATGCACTTGACATTGAAACGCAAAACTTCATCTGCACCAAGGCAAATGAATCCTAACTCACCTAAACAATAGTAGGTGATATCGAGTCAACACGAAGGAGATTTGTCACCATCCGCCAAAGGGAAAGGAAAAGCGATGGGCGAAGACAACAATTCAAAATTTAGTCTTGAGATATCTTAGACCTCATCATCAAGTGACAGCTACAGAGACTGATGGGAGTCACACACTAACGACCACAAGTTGAAGTGTGCATTGAGGGGATTTATTTCATCAAATCCTCCAAGTTTTCGCCTTTGGCCAAGAAGCTTTTAAAAGACAAGGAGCAAAATTCAGATCGGGTCAAAAACACTACATATTAGGTTCAAACTAGAGCTTTTGTAAGGGTGTTTGGGTTGTCTCGCCCAAAACACGAACCAATCAGGAAGAAGAATTATAGTCAAAAGTTTGGGTTGTCTCGCCCAAAACACGAACCAATCAAGAGGAAGAATTATAGTCAAAAGTTTGGGTTGTCTCGCCCAAAACACGAACCAATCAGGAGGAAGAATTATAGTCAAAAGAAGCTGCAGGACTACAAGTATCATTGTGATGTTAGTTTCCTTTCACCAGGAAAGGGGGCAAAATTATCTTTTCATGGGAGTCGAGGCTTGCGGATGCACTCTTGCGCAGCTAGTACCAATACCCAATGTGTCTCATAATGTCATCGTTTTTAGGTGAGCAGCAAGCAATGGATATACCAACATGGCTCGTTTTGTACATGTAGGGTATCATGGATAGATTCAAGTTTAATTGGACTTCATATCTATTGAAGCATGTGCACACATTCCTGCAATGAATGACAAAGAACTTCTCTAAGACTTTTCACACCATTGTCTTAATCCTTGACATGCTGCAGCTAAAGAACATACATGTGCTAGAGTGGGGATGACTAACTGGTGTCACAGACAGGACACCTACAATGTTTTGTTGGATAGATGTTGTGCCTGCCTTATAGTGTCAGGATCAACATGCAACTGATAGCATAGGTGCAGTAGGTGGCTTGCACCACAAGGCAAAAAACCCATGGCAGGATTCTTCAAAAGAAGAATTTGCACAGGAAACAAAGGGAGAAGATGACAAAGATGAGTCAAGTAATCCATAGCAGCCCTTGCAATGTCACACATATTGTAACCATTATCCCAACTTCTTTTCCTCATGGGGAGGACCCCCCACAAAGATTAAGGATCCATCACTTGTAATTTCAGCAAAGGGAGATAATCAAGAGGGCAGCAAGAGACCTATCGAGGTTGATGATAGCCAGGCTATGGATGTGGATAGATTCAAGGTTGGTGAGGTGTTGGAGTCACCTCCACCAGAGGCAGTTTGGAAGTATGCAAAGGGACCCGACCCAGTCATGGCTGATCCTATTGACAAGAAGGATGTGCAACAAGAACATCCTTTTCCTGAAAAATATGCACAAGTGGGAGCAGCAGTGCCAAAACCAAAAAGTGAGGCTCATTAGGAGGCTAAAGAGCAGCAGCCAATGGAAAAAGATGCACAGAAGGGAAAGGCATTTAGTACACAGGATGACAGTGGTCCATTGCTGGAGGACCAACCCATGCAGCAAATGAGGCTATGGTTGAGATGAAATGCCCTCACTATAAGAAAGGATTTTCAAATAAAAAAAAGAGCATTATCAACAACATGGATACATCTTTATTTAGTAGACTTATTTGAGCCAGAAATAATCCAGTCCAATATCAGAACCAAGATGGTTCAAGACAAAGGCTTAACAGAATTATATTTCAGGGTAGCTTGCTTATAGCTGCTAAGTAAACCAGGTTCTACCAATCATGCTACACATTGGCAAAGCTTCAGTTAAAAAAAATACAGCATTCAAAAAACTAATCTAAGAATTGTGAAGGTAGTATTAGGTTGTCTAGTCAAAAACATCAATTCTAACATAATGGCATCAACAGAAATCACTTCTTACCGAGGCATACACCTCTGTTGTCCTCTAAATATATAGAAAATGTCTACATAACACTCCATGCAGGAGCTACTAGAGATGAATTCATAGTTTTGTAGTCAAACCAGGACAGTTGGTGATGTAATAGAATCCTAAAATACCTTGTGCTTGGCCAATAATGTTTGCTTGCCATTCAGTGGATGTTTGTGATGCTGTTGTCACTAAATAGTAAATACAATAGCTCATGCTGCCTTGAACAAAAGTCTGTTATTGCATATACTCATAGAATAGCTCTCATGACTCATCTCATGAGACCTGACCCTAGTCTCATCACCTCTGTTGGTTGGATAATATGTAATTCCTATTTGTATGAATGATCAAATAGATATGAGTATACAATTAACTGTAAGTCATGGTTTTGTATAAGATGGACACTAAACTAACATTCACACTAACAGAAATATAAAACAGACAGACTGCTTAATAAAGGATATGACCTGCAGTTACATAAACAGAGACAACCAAATCACTGAATCTGTCAACACCCTTGAGAAACCTGCATTGAAAAAATGTAAAAAATCAAAGACACGCTGTCAAAAAAGCTATGGACAATGTCTGCTGCTCAAAAGTATAACCTCAGCAGTTGTGACCTTTCAGAAACATGCTTAGTCAAAACTTTTGTATTGGATCCAAAGTAATGTTTTAAGATGAAGAATAGATGTAATTAACATAGTCAGCAACTCATACATAGCACTTGTGGTCCACTGGAGATCTTGAACAATATCCAAAGCTGCATGTAAGATAAATTGGTGTTGATGTGCAGCCTCCTCTTTCTGTCATTTGCAAAGATTTTTCAGGTTGGTATACCGGAAAAAAAAACATGATAAATGCAAAATAGGAAAGAACAACAAAAATTCCTGCACCGTCATCACTTTACGATGTTTCAGACTTTCCAAAAAATCCAGATACAATAGTTATTGGATGTGTCAACAAAGCACAAAGAAGCATTCTAACTTTCTAACAAGCCATTTTCAACCATGTTTCTTACCATCATTTTCTGTCTTTAATCGCTCAAAGTCCTGATATTCCAGTCTAACTTATCTCTAGCATATAACATCCATACATAAATGTAGTTTTCTCTCACACTACAAAGGATTCCACAATATGCTATGTTTTTGTAACTTCAATATTTTCAATACTAGTCATTTCTTCCGCATTTGAAATTCAAATGGGACCTCACTTTATAATAAATCATCAACTGGGATTTCACTGAATTGATGAAGCACAATTGCAAGTGAATATTGAAAGGCCAGATGTCATCGACTATGAGACATATATAAAATATAAAAGAAACAAGACTAAGAGCCAAATTCAGAATGTTGTAGATGACTATTGTCACAGTATAAAGACATAATATGCACAAGCACATAAATTTTATTATGATACAATTAAAGATAGCAATTTAGAAAGTCAAAATACTGAGTTCTGAAACACAATTAATGACATGTTTTTAGTTAGTATATCTAGACTTTGCATATTTGAATCTATTAAAATAACCTTGTGCATTTAATACTGATTCTCTGACTTTGATAATAAGAACTATGAACACCTCAAACCTGAAAAATTCACATGCTATCCCAGTCAAAGTTGTAAATTGTTTACCGCCTGTATCTCTGACATTTTGTGTATAAGTTCCAAATTCAACAAAGCAAAGAAAATTTTCAGTTCTTTACTCAGAACTGGCATTTATATCTCCGTATCTACTGAATAATACAACAATGCATTCGCTTTCAAGATCAGAAGATTGTCACATAAGGCACTGACACTCATAAAAGGTCACAAAATACACCTTGCAATAAATTACTTTTTAAATGGCATGAAAAAAGTATCTTGCCTGATTCTTCAAGGAAACATTTGAGAACTAATCAGCCTCACTGTCCAGCAAGATGCAACAAAGCAAGAGTGTTTGAAAAGAGAAAAATATAATGAATAAAGGAAAAATGCAAATCTGAAATAGGACAATGGAGAAAAAGAACAAAGGCAACAAAATAGAGTTGACACTATAAAGAGCAATGGAAAATTAATTACTTTACCCTTCCAAAGTTACCATCAAGACAAGATAAAACAATGCTTGAGCAACTGCTTTGGAAAATAATGCGATTATAACCACTTGAAGAAACTCGACAAGAGTTAATAACAAAAGATCTGCAACAATGTTCCTTGTTGAAAGAATTTTCTTGGCTTAAAAATGAGGCATTTCCTTTTGTCATGTACTTGCTTCAAAAGCTTGTTACTCCAAGATTGACTGCAAATTTTTAGCATCTTGGCCACAGTTTCTTGTTTTCTTAATATAGTTTTAACATTCCAAACAAAATTTAAGTCAACCCTAAGTAGGCTGAACCAAATTTGAGACATAAGAAATAGTAAGTTGTGCAAAACCTGTTCTTGAAGCCTACAGTCCTGAACATTTTTGTTCTCAAGTCATACTAAACCAGATTAAAATTTTCATTCATAGATGTTCATTCTCCCAAAGGATGCTGAAATCCTAGTGCAACCTCATTTTAAAGCATTGTCAATAATTCCTAGAAATTCCAACTAAAAGAGAATTAAAAAAATAAAAGGCTTTATTTTACATTACATATAAAACTTATTCCTAAAGAAGTAATCAAACAGAAGAACTAAATAAATTCAAATGCAATTGGTGCAAATTGAGGCAGAAGCATCTTGTCCACAGTATTGTACAACCTAATTAATTTCTTTGTTTTCTGGGCTTTGCAAGTGGAAATCCAAATTTTAGGACTGATCTGTCCCCACTTGTATTGCCATGTTGGCAGGGCCATGTAATGAGCTCAAATACATTATAAGAAGAATAAGAATGAGTTTAGAAGAATAGAATAAAGAAAGTACAGCTACGATAGGAAACTCTAAGCAAGCTAAAAGAATAAAGCAAGCGCAACTGAGAAAGAATATAGCAAGTGCAGCTGGAAAAATATAGAAAGTACTGCTGGATGGATAGAGCAAGTATATCTGGGGGAGTAAGACAAGAATAGGATGAAGCAATGCCTCATCTATAACTATGAAATACTTCATAAATAAGGGGTCTTTTTGCTAACAGAAAATTGGTATTCGCACAGAAGAGGAAAGAAGATTGGTTGTCTTCTCAAATTGGAAGTGGCTCACCTACAAGCTTGGGCTGTTCTGTTTATTGGTTGTAAGCAGAATAGATTTCTTTTGCTTTTCCTAACAGAAGTTTATTTTTCAATTCTCTTTTATTGTACAATTAATCTCAGCATTTAAATTTGTGTTTATGAGTATATGATTCAGTCCAGTATTCGGCTTTCATATTTTGAGTTTTTTTTTAATCAGCTTAAGTGAGTTTCAGTTTCATATCTTCATACGTTCATAAGAGGCCATTGCAGGTCCATGTTGTTAAAGTCTGCCTGTCCACACAGGCAATAAGTTTGGTTTGTTTAGGTAACTGTTTATGATTATATTTCTCTCCTGGTTAGGAGAAAGTTTTGGTTGGAATCCCAGGAGGAAACAAATGTCTACATAGGCAAACAGTTAGGTTTGTTTAGGTAGCTGTTTATGACTATATTTCTCTCCTGGTTAGGAGGGGGTTTTTGTTGGGGTCCCATGAGAAATCAGAACCAGGTTCAACAGTTCGCAAGTGCCCGTTGTTTTTCTCCAAGAAAGATGTAATTTCTTTGCAAATAAATATACCTATACAGTTTATTTCCCTTCAAATACTATTTCTGTGAAATTCTCTAATATTGGTCTTTGTATATGGTATTTTCCCCTGCTCTACCCTGTTTTCTGTTGAAGAAAAGAATAGTTGCAAGTATGCAATCATATCTGATTTGGGCAAACAGGGAAAAGGAGTTTCCAGATCAATTTTTAATTTCATAACAATAATAACCATTGTACATGGTTAAGACAAGGCAGCAGAGATGTCTACTGGAAAAGAAGAAGAGGAAGAAGAAGAAGCTCCTGAAGCAAGATTTACCCAAACAGAAGCTAACACTGAGTCACTGCAGAATTTACTTAGTGGTCTTGGTGAAAAATCAACCAACTGGTAGAGAAGGAAAAAGCACAGACTAGATAAGCCAAAGCCAAACTCAGAGGAGTTTCTTGAGCCTCAGTTAAATGAGGCCAAATGGGCTATAAACCCATTCAAGTTGAGGCAAAACTGGAGATTAGGACAAATGAATGCTTGGAAAAATAAACAACTGCATGAGTTAAATAGAAGTCATTCAGTTGTCAAGGTCTCTCTGACGTCCAGAACATTCATTTTGTCTGTTTTAAGATGTCAGAGCATGCATTGATGAGAAAGTTACTGCCAATGGCTGCATCAACAAAGAAAAGCACCAGTCCCTGATTGCAAGGCATTTAGAGAGTTGTTGACAAAATAAGTTTTATTCCGTTGGATATGAGGAGCACCAAATTAAATGGCAGTATCTTTGTCAACACCAAGGACATCATGTTCCCGATTATATTACAGAATTTCACAAGCAGGCTATTCTGCTGAATATGCTAGAAGAGAAAGAAAGTGTTGTCATAAAGTACATTGGTGGCCTTCATAGTCACATCAATTCAGAGATTGGTCTTGTTTCCAATTCACACCTTAGATGATGCTTTTTACAAGGCTATGTATATAGAGGCCAAAGGAAAATGAAGCCTTAATCCTGGAGAAGGTTCTAAGAGGCTCCTACCACATATTGATGGCCAAACTTCAACTTCGACAAATAAAACCAGTATTACAGTTCAAGGGATAGGTAAGAAGTGCAGACATTGCAAGGTGGATGCATGGAGGATAGTTGTTCTGAATTGCAAGTGGAACTTGTTCCAAAGAATACAGTTGGAAGAAGATTCCTCATGGCTGTCTAAAACTGCTCTTAAAACTGAAGAATAGGAAGTAGATAGAATTGAGGATGTTGAGGAAAAGTTATTATTGATAACACAATCTCATTTATCAGCTACTTCTGATATGAAAAACTATTTTATGTCAAAGCGCAAATCAAGAAGGCAATCAGCACTATTGTATTTGATATGGGCAGCCAAAAGAACCTCATTTCAAAATATTTAAGGCAGAGGTTATGCACACCAACAAAAGCAGATCCAAATCCCTATCCACTGGAATGAATGTGAAGCTGTCAGCATCCAAACCATGTAAGTTCAGATTTGCATTGTCTTCCAACCACATAGCTGAAGAAGAATGTGAACAGTGACATAGATGCTTATGAGGTTTTTTTAGGCAGTCCTTACTTGTGGGATCATGATGCTACTTTTCTTAGAACCAAATAAGTACAGATTGATTAAAAATGGCAAACCATATCTAATTAATGCTATGTTGCAGGAAATTCCCAGGGTGCTCTTTTTCTCCCTTTCAGAAACTAGGAAACTCTTCATAAACTCGTGGAAACTCTTCATCTTGACTTCCCATATTCCTGGATATTTCTCAGAAATGTTTCCAAAGGTTTCAAACATCTCTTAGCATTTTGAACCAAAAGAGAACTCCAGATTTGAGGTTTTTAGGGTGTTGTGTGGGTATTGCATGAAGCCCACATGGACACATTGGACTCACTTTAATAAAAATCAAGTTACTAAAAAAAGGCTCCAAGACAAGGAAAAAGGCAACAAAATAAATAATAATTTGAAAACAATAATAGAGGGGGATCAATGAAACAAGAGAATCTAGAAGCTGTTACAAGCTCTTCGGCAAGAAAGGGGAATTCAAGCACATAAGGTTCTCACACACTTGGTGAAGCAAAACAGGTTATGCTGATGAAAGCAAGAGTAACTAGTTTTTTTTGGCATACTAATCTTTGTCTTGTGTCTTGCAAAAAGGAATGGTACACAAGAGGGCAAACAAAAGATTGGGGTGATCTTGAGAATGATGAAAGTCCTTATACACCTGCAGTTGAAGACACAGAAGTTGGGTCTTCTTCTAGTTTCTTTTTACTGATTATGATGAGTTTGACGATTTAGTTGATAACATAGTTATCAGGTTCTGTTCATTCTTGAGGTTCTAAGGCCAAAAAAGTTCTGAGGTTTGGTTTTCTCAATATAGTTTGGTTCGGTACAGAAAATGTAAAACATAATGGCATGAGCTCAACAAGTTAAATTCCTCAACTTTTACAGAGGAAACCCAGGTTCAAATCTTACCAAGTAATACATGCATAATTGCCAGTCTGTTATAATACCACTATGTTGTCATGATGTAATATGGGTGGGAGCCATTTCAATCCTGTATAACCAATTAATATGTGTATATATATAGCATATATTGTATATAACTTTAATATAAATTACTACATATTATATATAATAATATAACTTAGTAATGAATCTAGGAACTATTTATTATAAAAAGATCAAAAGACATTAAAAACGACAATGATAATCTAAATTAATTTCCTTTTACCTTTTTTTTTTATCAGGTAAATAATATTATAAGGGTGGGTTTTTTGACAGGGTCCCCAAAACCTGTTTACATAAAGAATCTTTCAACCATCATTACAAAACCTCAGCAATACCGAAGCAGATTAATACAAATCATTAACTACTTTTTGAAATTTTTTTATCAATATTCCATTGATATTCAGCCCTGTTGCTTCAGCAATTAGAGGAAGGGAAAAGGGAAAGACCACTCCCCGAATTTTTAACCCGACCCCCCTTCCAAGTGATTGCAGCCTTCCTAGCTAAATCTTCATCAAAACTGCAGCATGCTTCCAGAAAGGAGTTCAAACCTCCTTCACATATAATTCTCCAAACTTTTGCCTTACCCTTGACTTCTACACAGTTGTCTAGTTCTGTCTTCACAAGATCTCCATCCATATTGCTAAAATTCCTCCCCCAAAAGACTAAAACTGCTTAAATATACTGCTTCCCAAACTGAGTAAATAAACCACAATGAGCTTGTTGTAGTATAGGATTCCAACCAGATTTTATAAATCCAGTCGTACTTGACAGAAAACAATTCCAAATTGGGCTGTTTCAGCTTGTATGCATGTGAACATATCTCAAATCCACTTAACAAACATAAAACTGACTTTCCCACAAAGCATGACAGTACATTTGCTGCAGTATGATAAATTTGCTTTTACTTTTAATCAGAATAGTAATATCAATTGTTTATTAGTAATATATCATTATTTTATTCTAATTTACATTACTTTATAGCTACATGTGAATGATTTCATTAGGTCACTTGTGAAAATTTTAATCACCTTAACATTTTACCACCATCCAAGATAACATTTCTATAAAGAGGAACGTTTGTAAAGGTAAGCCATTTTGCATCGACCCCTTCATTCCGCTGCAAGCTTCAGAAATAACCTGCAGGTCTTCCATCACCCGCTCTTGGCTATGGCAAATCTCTCCAGCAAAAAAGTTGCTGCTCTTTTCCTTGGGTTTACATTCCTACCTCCTCTGCAAGTCCAATAAAGCTTGAAATGCAGATCGTGTTGAAGATGGCAGATGGATTTGTCATCTTTCCAGTGAAGATAAAAGAGGAGAATACTTCATGAATGAAAGACTCTATAGAATGCAGATATGGTACTCTCTTTTTTTTTTAATATAAAAATCTCGGATTTATAAATATAATTTTGGATTTAGTAAAAAATTGATCCAGATTGAACCAAACTGGTTCAGACTGCCCAAAAAGTTTGGGGTCAAACTAAACCTAGTCCAGGTTCGTCCAAATCCGGTAACTATGGTTTATAATATATCCCATGTAGTTTAGATTTTCATGACATGTATACCCTTATCTATAAAGGTTGACTATTGACACTAAGCATTGTACTCTGTATAAGATTTAATAAATAAATATGATTTATGGTCTCTTCAATTAAATTGTCTAATATATATAAGTGTTTCTTTTGTCATTTCAAGTTTGCAAGGGTTCGAGGACTTTTGTTTCCTAAAGCATTTTTGTTTTGCAAAGTATACCCCTTTCTAAATTTCATGCAACTTAAAACTAATGCCTACAAAAGCAAAGAAAAATTTTAACTTGTTTTAGCACATCAAGTAAAGCAACTTGTTAATACAAGAAAGAGATTTGTCTTACAATTAATAAGGCCTAAGGAGCAGAAGAACACACTAGGATCTCATTTTAATATTACAAGTGACCAAAAAAAGCAGTTGGCTGAGTTATTGATGCAATATCAAGAAGTCTATCTTGATTTTAGGGGTCTCTTCAAGAAAGGCTCGTGCAGCATCAAATTCAGCTTGTATCAAGGTCTCCTTTACCGACTTTGGTGCTTTATAGAATTTTGTGTTGAAGAATGAAGAAATTAAGAGGCAGGTTCAGGACCTCTTAAGTCACAGTTTCATCAAACCAAGTACAACATCACCTTGCGGGTCAATAAAATATGAGACTTGGCACATATGTGTGGATTATTACGCTTTAAGTATAGTTATTGTTAAAAATATATACCCGCAGCCACATATTTATGAGCTGCTAGATCAGCTTCAAGAAGCAAAGTTTTTCACCAAATTGAATTTAAGATGCAAATAGCACCAAGTTTGGATTAGAGAAGATGATCCTAAGACACCTTTCAAAACTAAGCATGGGTTATATACATTGTTGGTTATGCCATTCAGATTTTGCGATGCCCTAGCCACATTTATGTAATTGATAAATGAAGTACTGAGACCGTTTTTGAATTCTTCTGTGGTTGTATGTCAGATGATATATTTAATATTGGTATTCAATAAAGCATGGGAGGAGCATCTTTAGCACTTGAAGCAGGTATTGAAAACCTTCATAATCGTCAGTTGTGTTTATATATTTAAAACTATGAATTTGCAAAGTCATCATTGTTATATCTCATATTTTTGGGTGGTGATGGCAAGTTGAAGATCTATCCTGCCAAAATAAAATCCATTATGGAGTAACAAAGATCAAAATATGTAACAAAGGTAAGAAGTTTTCATGAGACATGAAGCTATTGGTCATCTTCAAAAATCTTTTATTTTTCTATATAGCGCTACCCTTGATATGCTAACCAAAGGAGGTGTTAAGTTTCAATGGTAACAAAGATAGGAAAAAGCTTTTAACTTTTTGAAACATGTGAGACACCTGTGTTGGTTTTACCAAATTTGCAGTTGCCCTTTTAAATAGAAGAAAATGCCTCTAATCATGCTTTCGGTGCAATCTTAATGCAGCAAGGTAAACCAGTGGCTTATAATCCGAGCCATTTTTTGAGGCAGTTGAACATTGGAGACACTTTTTGTTTGGGCAAGAGAATGTGGTATATATAGATCACAAGCAATTGCAATATCTCCACACTCAAGCGAAGTTGCAGAGTCATCATTTCAAGTGGATGGTTTTCCTTCAGCGATTTAACCTTGTTATCAAATGCAAGAAATGTGTTATCAATAAAATTGTCAATTTGGTTTCAAAACGATAGTGCAAGACTCAGACTTGACACGCCTGTTCTTTTGACCAGGACTCGGGTTCAGAGCAAAACTCAAGGAAAAACTCCATAATGACTTGAAAA
Organism: Wollemia nobilis; assembly: GCA_028583015.1. Taxonomy (NCBI): domain Eukaryota; kingdom Viridiplantae; phylum Streptophyta; class Pinopsida; order Araucariales; family Araucariaceae; genus Wollemia; species Wollemia nobilis. The sequence continues at coordinate 5,470,496 of JAQPPZ010016361.1, forward strand.
TAAAAAGTAAAAAACAGTAGATTTTACAGAAAGAGACTCAACCAGGTAAACGTTTAAAGCTATGAATTTGCAAAGTCATCATTGGTATATCTCAGTTTTTTGGGTGGTGATGGCAAGTTGAAGATCTATCCTGCCAAAATAAAATCCATTATGGAGTAACAAAGATCAAAATATGTAACAAAGGTAAGAAGTTTTCATGAGACATGAAGCTATTGGTCATCTTCAAAAATCTTTTACTTTTCTATATAGCTGCAGCATTTCATATGCTAACCAAAGGAGGTGTTAAATTTCATTGGTAACAAAGACATGAAGAAGCTTTTAACATTGTGAAGCATGTGAGACGCCTGTGTTGGTTTTACCAAATTTGCAGTTGCCTTTCAAATCGAAGGAAAACCCTCTAATCATGCTTTCGAAGCAATCTTAATGCAGCAAGGTAAACCAGTGGCTTATCATCGGAGACATCTTTTGAGGCAGTTGAACATTGAAGACACTTTTTGTTTGGTCAAAATAATGTGGTGCATATAGATCACAAGCAATTGGAATATCTCCACCCTCAAACGAAGTTTCAGAGCCACCATTTCAAGTGGATGGTTTCCTTCAGCAATTAAACCTTGTTATCAAATGCAAGAAAAGTGTTACCAATAAAATTGTTGATTTGTTATCAAGACCATAGTGCAAGACTCAGACTCACAAGCCTGTTCTTTTAACCAGGACTCAGGTTCAAGGCAAAACTCAAGGAAAAACCCCATAATGACTCAGAAAATTAAAAAATAAAAGCTAAAATATAGGAAATTTTACAGAAAGAGACTCAACAAAGTAAATCTTTAAAACTATCAATTTGCAAAGTCATCATTGGTATATCTCAAGTCTTTTGGGTGATGATGTCAAGTTGAAGATCTATCCTGCCAAAATAAAATCCGTTATGGAGTAACGAAGATTAAAATATATAACAAAGGTAATAAATTTCCATGAGACATGAAGCTATTGGTAATCTTCAAAAATCTTTTACTTTTCTTATTTCTATACAGCTGCAACACTTCATAGGCTAACCAAAGGAGGTGTTAAGTTTCATTGGTAACAAAGACAAGAAGAAGCTTTTAACATTTTGAAACATGTGAGACACCTGTCGGTTTTACCAAATTTGCAGTTGCCCTTTCAAATCAAAAGAAATGCCTCTAATCATGCTTTCGGTGCAATCTTAATGCAGAAAGGTAAACCAGTGGCTTATCATCTGAGATATCTTTTGAGACAGTTGATGATCCAGGCATGTGACCTTTTTGGAACATGGCTTTATGGCCAAAAATGCCCGAAAATCTATTTTTTTAATCCTAACCACACTGTTAGGGGCATAACTTTGTGCTTGGGACTCCATTTTGATCCATTCAAAATGCATTGGAAAGCTTAGAGGAAGATCTAGAACTTTCGACAGGAAATCCATGCCACCAACAGCATGGAAAAAAAGCTCCGGAGGCCCTCAAAAATGCAAAACAAAATAGTTACTAAAAATAGTAATTTTCTATTTTTAGATTTTTGTAACCAAAATGCATCTCTAGCCATGTTGACACATTAGTAGAAGACAAAACACAAAAGAACAAGTCATATGTATGTAATTTTCAATTAAATGCACTTTGTAACTCATGGAAGGTGAATCACCACATTTCCATATGGGTGACCTTCTAACTCACATAAGGTGAACCACCACATTTCCATATGGGTGACCTTCCATATTCAATACGGTGGATTTCTAACACACCAATTCTTTTATATAGAGAGATGCAGCCTTGACTGTAAAAATAATCAGTAATGGATGCCATGAATGAGTAAAAGATTACTTGCATTGTACTCTGTTTTCTAAGCAATAAAATCATTCTGCTACTTTGCTTATATACTCGTGTTTTGGTTTGTTATACTCTATAATTTATGAATAGCATTCTTTCTTGATCTTCCTCAACTCGAAATTCTAAGTTTAGGATCAGTGGTATCAGAACAGTCTATCTTTTGTGTATGTCCATAAATACAAGATCAAGATATCGAAAGTTTGGGTATCAGACATGAGATCCCTATGATTACCTCCCTTGTTGTTCCAAACAATCTTAGGCGAGAAGTAGAATGGACAACATCGAGACAATCGATCCTTTCAAGGAGATGTTGAACGAAGCCCTCGTGAAACAGAGGAATGAGATGATGGACCAATTTGCTCAAATTCTTCAATGACTCCTACTAGCAAGTTCTGCAACCTCCTCTACATAGCCTCTCACTGCCCTAGCACCATTCAATGCTCCCACACCTTTTAAGGTGCAAGTGAATTTTGATATTCCTACTTTTAAAGAATAAATTAATGTTGATACCATAGAAAATTGGTTGGATCAGTTATCTTTATGCTTCTCTGTAGTTAAATTCACCAACAGTGAGAAAATCACTTTTGCACTCTTGAGAATGAATATGAAGTAGTGTTCACATGGGATAATTTCAAGGAGACTGTCAAGGAAGAATATTATCCCGTGGGAGCCTATGAAGACCAATACATGTGATGGCAACAATTGCGTCAAGGTAAAGACCAATTTGTTCAAGATTATACTAATGCTTTCCACTCCATGGCAGCAAAGCTAGGTATTCAAGATACCAAGAGGCATCAAGTACCGCAGTGGGTTACAATGTTACATTTGAGAGGACATGGACTTCTTCGAATTCAAGACAAGGGGAGAGGCATATAAACTTGTGAAATTGGATTAGAAGCACAAAAACAAAAAGAGAAAAAGAGAAAATAACAAAAACCTGAACACTAAGTGCCATCCAAAGAAAGGCAAGAGTGACTCTCCAAAGAATCAGGATAAGGGGGTAAGCACCAAAATCAGAATTGGAAGCAGAAAAAAGGCTCCCAAGAAAAGAATCCCTTGAAGGCCAAGAGCGCAAATGGTGCGATTATCACAAGAGCAACCAACATTCAAGGGAGGAGTGTCGAGCAATTTAGTCATTGTTTGTTGAGTCGCAACCCTCTACATCCACTACACCACCACCTCCACATCCATAGGTTGAGGATAGAGGGAAGCAAATCGTGGAAGCCAAACCAAATGTGACCATTGCCACCACACATGCTATACCAAAGGGGTTATAAGAGGAGGAGCGCTTGTTTCACTCACAAATATGGGTCACGGGTAAGCCATTACATTTCATTGTTGATAGTGGGAGTCAAAAGAATTTGATTTCTACTCAAATGGTAAAGGATTTGAATTTGCCTGTCACACCAAACCCATAACCATATAATGTTGAATGGTTACAACAAGGGAGAGACACTCATGTCACTCAACAATGTCTCCTCTCTTATGCCATCAAGCCCTTCAAAGATAAGTTTTGTGATATGTTGTGCCCTTAAATGTTTGTGATGTGATTTTAGGTCAACCATTTATGTGGAAGAGGCATGGTGTATATGAGTCTAGGACCCGAAGTGTCATCATCACTGTCAAAGGTCAATGCTTCAAGATACTAGAGGTATCTTCTCCCACATTTGTTTTCTTACTCAGTGCTAAACAATGCACAAAGATGATAACAAAAACAAGAAAATTCATTTTGTTGATGATCAAGCCACAAAGTAGGAGGACCGTTGCTACATCAATTGCAAGCCCTACACAGCAGAAGCAGATGGACCAAATTGTAGCAAAATATGATGACTTGTTCAAGTCACCAACTGGGGTTCCACTTCATTGTGAGGTAAAGCATTCCATTGATTTAGTTCCTGGTTCTCCTTTGCTTAATGCACCTATTTATTGTAAATCAATCCTTGAAAATGATGAAATCAAGAGGCAAATCCAAGAATTGATTCAAAAGGGGCACATCAAACCAAGTGCTTCACCATGTGGCAGTCCAATTGTCTTGGCTCCAAAGAAAGATGGAACGCGGAGACTCTACATTGACTATAGAACTTTGAATAAAATCACTGTGAAGAACCACTATCCACGCTCTCAAATAGATGACTTGTTGGACTAACTTCGTGTTGCAAAGTTCTTCACCAAAATTATCTCAAATCTGGCTGTCATCAAATACCCATAGAGCCCACTGATGTATGGAAGACTGCATTCAAATCCAAGGAGAGTTTATTTGAGTGGTTGGTTATGCATTTTGGCTTGACCAATGCACCTACCACATTCATGAGGATGATGGATGATATCTTGCATCCCTACACCAACTCATTTGTGGTAGTCTACTTAGATGATATTCTCATCTATAGTAAGACATGGGAGGAACATCTGCAACATGTTCAATAGGTACTTCAAACTCTTCAAAGACACAAGCTATATGCTAATTTGGAGAAGTGCTCATTTGGCATAACAAAGATTTAGTATCTTGTTGACAAAGAGGGAGTCCATGTTGACCCTGCAAAGATTTAGATAATTAGAGATTAGCCTACCCCAAATACTCTAACAGAGCTTCGTAGCTTTTTGGGTCTTGCCAATTTCTATCAAAGATTCGTATTGGGGTTCTCACACATTGCTTGGCCACTACACCAAGCGACCAAAGGAGGTGCCAAATCCAAGTTCTTCTAGGGAGATGCACAATAGAGAGCATTTGAGAGGTTGGAGAACCAATTGTATTCAGCTCCTGCACTTTCCTTACCCAACCTGCATCAACCTATTGAGTTAATAATTAATACATTGGGAACGGTTCTCACACAACATAGGCATCTGATTGCCTATCATAGTGAAACATTCAATGAAGCAGTTCAAAAATACCCTACATACGACAAAGAGATCTATGCCATTGTCCAAGCATGTAAACAATGGAAGCACTACATCTTGGGCAAGGAAACCATCATCCACACAAATCACAAACCTCTAGAGTTCATTCAAACTCAAAGTAAGCTAAGGAATGAAAAACATCAAAAGTGGGCCACATATCTGCAGCAGTTTCATTTGATTATCAAGCATAAGAATGGAAGTGCCAATTTAGCAAAAGCTTGTTTGAGACAACCTCCAATCATAGCAATCACCACCATTTGATTCCTGTGGGCATGGTACTTTCAATTGGTCCACCTTGTATGAAGTAGATTCTGATTTTTTCAAATGCATACCAAGCTCTTCGTGTGGGTAAGCACGTTTTTTTTTTTTATTTGCAAGATGACGTCCTCTACCACATGGGACATATTTGTGTCCTAGCTAGTGAGTGCTCAAAGATGATTTGGGAAGCACACTTCAGCAAAGTTGCAGGTCACTTTGGGGTGGAAAAGACATTAATAGTACTTAAAAAGTACTTCTATTGGCCCAAGATGAGGAACAATGTTGAGAGGTACATCAAGTCATGTACCCCCTACGCTATTGCCAAACCAACCAACAAGAAGCAAGGACTATATACACCATTATCAGTGCCATCCAAGCCTTGGGAATCCGTCTCCATGGATTTTGTCTCATGTTTGCCCACATCTAAGCATGGTAATGATTGTGTTTTTGTAGTAGTTGATTGTTTTTCAAAAATGGCTATCATGATTCCTTGTAAGAAATCCATTTTAGTTAAGAAGACTGCTAAGCTCTATTTTAGTCATGTGTGGCTCAACTTTGGCTTGCCAAAATCCATTGTATCTAACAAGGATAGCAGATTTCTAAGTATTTTTTGGTCCACCCTATGAAGCATGATGGACACCAAGTTGACCATGTCCACAGCCTTCCATCCTCAAACTAATGGCCAAACAAAAGTTGTGAATTGATTGATTGTACATCTTCAAATGTACAATTCCAAGCATCCATGCACATGGGATGAGAGCCTCCCCTACATTTAGCATGGATACAATCGAGCTTTGCATAGCTCTATCAAACATAGCCCATTTCATGTTTGTTTCAAGTTCTAACCCTTGGCACCCACTAATGTAGCTCTCCCTGTGCAACCCATGGAGTACTCACCTCATGGACAAAAAGAAGCAGAAAAGGCAGCACAGTTTGTGGAACAGATTTAGCACATCCAGCAACAGGACCATGACCTCTTGGAAATGTTGAAGAATATTACATTATTTGGTACATGCAAATGTACCCCCAAGGTACCTTCATGGTAAAAATGTAAATATGTAATAGATTAAGGTTCGTGTCTATAGATTAAATGAATGATTTATATTTCCTTTTTATGTAAGTGTCAATGTGCAGGATATGCACAAGTGTCATGTAAGAGTGCAATGTGCAAGAAATGCACAAGTGTCATGTAAAAGTGCAATGTGCAGGAAATGCACGTGTCATGTAAGTAAGAGTGCAAGTGTGTATTGAGAGAATGTGCACAAGTGTCATGTATGTAAGTGTGCAAATATGTAAAGTGAGGATGTGCACAAGTGTCTTGTATTAGGAGTGCATGTAGGAGAGTAAGAGTCATGTAGAAGTGTGCAAGTGTCATAGAGTCAAGTATGCATGTAAGAAGAGAGTGAAGAGTCTAGTATACAAGTGGCAAGATAAGAAGCCAAAGGTCAAGAATAGAAAATATTGCATCTCCTAGATATGTGAGGAGTGCAATAGACAAGTATTGAAGATTCACATTACTATGGCTATATTATGGAGACAAGCTCCATACAATTTAAGGGAAAACGGTTTGTAACAATCACCACATAGCAAGCATTGATAATAAAGCTTGTATACATATTTTGAGCAATTTTCATATTGTAAGTATTCTTCATGCATGTACATGAATGATTTTGGCCATTTACATTCATATTTGATATTATAAGTGAATGTTATTTTATTATTATATTGGCCTGGATATATATTTGATTGCTCATATATAATTCTACTCTTGATTATTGATATTTCAACCTATAATATTGTTGGCTTATTTACATTGGGACCTGTGATATTTTGAGATAGTTAATCTTAGCCAACAGTGGTATCAAAGCTACCACTTAACTCTACCCATTTTTGATAGAGTTATATTAGAGTCTATCCACTTTGAAAGCAATGAAGACTTGGACTCTATTTTAAAAGGTTTGATTGAGTAGATATTGAGGGGACAAGGATAAGTCACCCTGATTTGGATGCTAGGGTCTTTCCACTTGGTTCAAGGAAAACCAGTGAAGACTAAGACTTAGCTAAGATTGAGAGAGCCAACTCAGAAAAAAGTTCGACGTGCGGGGACATTTATAGTCACCCTGATATTGATTTTGGATTCTCTAGAAAAGAGGAGAATTATATTGTTCTTACGGGAGACCTAAGACATCAGAGTTAAAATTCAAAATATTGAGAAGCATCAAAGCTTCCAGAAGATTGAGAAGCATCAAGGCTTCCAGGGATAGAGAAGCATTCTAGATTCCTGAGATTGAGAAGTAGTATAAGCTTCTAGAGAATAGATAATAGGTGTACTGCGAAGTACAGAGAAGAAGCCTCCAGAGATAAGGACAAATAGAGAGTTTTGGTTAGTCAGAAAACCAAAAGCATCAGGCTAAATGTAGCAATGTCAGTCTTGGCCTTGACTAATTTTTGAAGAGCTTTTTGAAAGAAGTCTTATTCTATAGCAAAGAATAGCGCTACCAAAGCGTTGTCTAGAGTCTCATAGGAGACAGCAAGCAAGAAGCATTAAGGCACATTAAATGTCTATTTAGTGGAGCTATCATCCATTATAGAAGCATAGAGGCCAGCATCTAAGTGGCCAATATAGTTGAGAGGCCAACATTCAAGTGGCCTATATACAGAAGATTGAATAACACTCTAAGCAACTTGTACAGGCGAGACTAAGCGGCCATCACTGGGGAGATAAAGTGGCCAGCTAGGGAACTGAATAGCATGCCCTCAAAGAGCAACGTTGTAACAACAAAGAGCATTGAAGCAATGTTGCCATCAAAGAGCAACTTTCTAATAGAAGAGTGTTGCCCATAGTGGAGCAAAGCACTAACAGAAGAGCACTGATCCAAAGTAAAGCAAGAGTGTTGTCCAAAGCACTAATAGAAGAGCACCAATCCATAGTAGAGCAAGAGTGTTGTCCAAAGCACTAACATAAAGCACCATTACAGAGTAAAGCAAGGACGTTGTCCAGTTTGGAGCATAAGATTTCCAATTCTAACAGAGATAGAGCACATTCACAGCTCGTGCCATTGGCTAGCAGAGATTGAGCACATTTCCTTCGAGTCGTCCAACAACATAGACTAGAGCATTTTCCAAATGGGCTATCTTGTAACAGAGTCCGAGCGCGTCGTTCAACGAAGTAGACTGAGAAAGCCTTGAGCATGCTATAATGCGAAGGAGATCGTAGGCCAAGAAAGCCTTGAGCGTGTTATTCTACAAAGGAGATCGAAGACTGAGAAAGCTTTGAGCGTATTGCGAAGGCGACCAAGAAGAGCCATGTTTGGAATTTCAAACGCCTAAGCGAGTGTAAGCATAGCAGTCGAGATTAAGCGCAGAAGGTGGAGTAAAAAGAGGTAACGTCAATACGTTACTAATTAGTGGCGTTATTTTTGGTTTCAAAACATTTCAAAGGAAGGTACGTTAAAATTACCTTCCATTCCTTTATTGCTTGGAGGGAAAGCAAGTGATTTGAATTTAAATTTTATTATGTGTTTAAGTACGGAGTTATAAGGTTTTTTACCTTGTTAGTTTTTTACAAAAGTTTGTTTATTTCAAAAAGTTTATTTTTGAAAAGTCTTTAAAGTTATTTAAGGTATGGAGTGAAAAGGATTTCTACTAGGAATTAATTTTATAAGGTTTGAAGTTTTTAAGATTTGAAGATTTAGATTTAAAGATTTGATAGTAGTGGAGTTAAAGGTTTGAAGATTTAATTTTTAAGGTTAAAGATTTTTGAAATTTAAAAATTTGGTTTGAAGTAATTTGAAGTTTTCTGAAGATTTGAAAAATTTTAAAATCTTCGAAATTTGAAAATTGAAATTTTGCAAATTTAATTTAGTAGAGAGTTAAAAGGATTTCTACATCAAAAATTTAGAAAATTTATAATTTGCAAATTTCTTATTTGAGTGATTTGAAATTGCAATTTATTAACTTTGGAGATATAAGGATTTCTACTTCAAAGGAATTAAATCATCAAGTTAAAGCACCAAGTATTATGGAAGAAAATATGAAATCCATAATCAGAACGAAAAGACTGGAAGTTATAAAGTCTGGCATTGGTAAATTGATTGAAAATCTAAGGGCAAGCTAGATATGGCAATACAATTCATCTATAGAGAAGCAATGAATGAAAGCTTTGAAACATTTAAATATTATTTACATTCAAAGCTTGTTGAAGCAATTGATAATTCAAAGGATGATATTATGATACCTATTGATATAGGTAGTATAATGTATATGGCATTGCTTTCACTTGAACTTCATAAAGATGAAAATCAAAAGCAAAAAGAGTTGATTGAAACTCTAAAAAGAAAAATAGTTGTTGATCATGATCCAAATGAATCATATGAATCATCTCTAAAAATAGTGTTTCATTCTTCATGCAATACTGATATTCCAAGCACTTCAAATTCAGGAAATTATTATGATGCTTTAAGTGAATGTTTAGAGATTATAGGAATAAAAGAAACACATGATCAAGAGGTCAAAGATGAACAAGAATCAGATGTACATAAACCAGAGTCGAAAGAAGAAGCTCAAGCAATTCGTGAACAAGATAATGAAGATACAAAGTCTAAAGAACCAAAGAATGAAGATGAAGGAGAACTCATAGCAGAAATCAAGAATGATAGTGAAGACGAATCTCAAGCAAAGGTTCATGAACAATTCAAGGTCACATGAAGATTGAAGATGAAGACCAAGATTGAAGACTAAAGTCTTCAATAACCAAATAATGTAATACAAGGAGGTTATGAAGAATATTACATTATTTGATACATGCAAATGTACCTCCATGGTACCTTCATAGTGCAAATGTAAATATGTAATAGATTAGGGTTTGTGTCTATAGTTTAGATGAGTGATTTATATTTCCCTTTTATGTAAGTGTCAATGTGCAAGATATGCACAAGTGTCATGTAAGAGTGCAATGTGCAGGAAATGCACAAGTGTCATGTAAGTAAGAGTGCAAGTGTGTATTGAGAGAATGTGCACAAGTGTCATGTATGTAAGTGTGCAAATATGTAAAGTGAGGATGTGCACAAGTGTCTTGTATTAGGAGTGCATGTAGGAGAGTAAGAGTGTGCCAGTGTCATAGAGTCAAGTATGCATGTAAGAAGAGACAAGTGACAAGATGAGAAGCCAAAGGTCAAGAATAGGAAAGGTTGCATCTCCCATATATGTGAGGAGAGCAATAGACAAGTATTGAAGAGTCACATTACTATGGCTATATTATGGAGATAAAGCTCCATACAATGTAAGGGAAAATGGTTTGTAGCGATCACCACATAGCAAGCATTGATAATAAAGCTTGTGTACATATTTTGAGCAATTTTCATATTGTAAGTATTCTTCATGCAATAGCTGCAAGCTTATTGCAGTGGTAAGGGCTGTGGCCTCTCTTTGAGAGGTCTAAGGTTCAAACCCCACTCAGTATGAGGGATTGGGACCCCTTATAAAAACCTGTGTAAACTCATTGAAAAAAAAATAAAAAGGATTCTTCATGCATGTACATGAATGATTTTGGCCATTTACATTCATATTTGATATTAAAAGTGAATGTTATTTTATTATTATATTGGCCTAGATATATATTTGATTGCTCATATATAATTCTACTCTTGATTATTGATATTTCAACCTATAATATTGTTGGATTATTTACATTGGAACCTATGATATTTTGAGATAGTTAAGCTTAAAAGCCAACAAGAAAAGACAAATAAAAAGTACAAGCAACGCCATGACTAGCATCGGGTCCCACATCAATTCAAGGTTGGAGATAAGGTATGGTTACGTCTTCAAAAAGAGAGACTTGCAGGACCCCATAGGAAGACCAAACCTTTTCACTATGGACCATATATCATCACCTAAAATGTGGAGAAAATGCCTTTGAGTTGAATTTTCCATCTTATCTTGGTTTGCATCCAATCTTCAATGTTGAACTTCTTAGGCCCTATCATCCACCTTTGTTGGACACTTTCATAGTAGCAAAACAATTGGACATTGAAGAACTCAATCCAAACAGTTTAGCACCAACAAAGGAGGATCAGATTGTTGACACATGGACTAAGACCACGAGAAGACAGGATCTACAAAGTGGTCAAAGCAAGACAGCTTGGTCACCAAGGGGAATGGCTCACCAAAAATCAAATGAAGAAACGATTTCCACACCCGATGTCAAAGTTGATGCAATGGGGACCATTGCTTTTCAAGGGGGGACGAATGATCCAGGCACGTGACCTTTTTGGGACATGGCTTTATGGCCAAAAATGCCCAAAAATCTGTTTTTGTAATCCTAACCGCACTATTAGGGGCATAACTTTTTGCTCGGGACTCTGTTTTGATTTGTTTAAAAAGCGTTGGAAAGCTTAGAGAAAGATCTAGAACTTTCAAGAGGTAGGTATTTCCTAGACCAATTGCATTGGGAAAAGAATGCTCCAAAGGCCCTCAAAAATACAAAACAAAATAGTTACTCAAAATAGTAATTTTCTTTTTTTCGATTTTTGTAGCCAAAATGCATCTCTAACCATGTTGTCGTATTCAAAGAAGACAAAACACAAAATGACAAGTCATATGTATGTAAATTTCAATTAAATGCACTTTGAAACTCATCGAAGGTGAATCACTACATTTCCATACTGGTGACCTTCTAACTCACGGAAGGTGAACCACCACGTTTCCATATGGGTGACCTTCCATATTCAATACAGTGGATTTCCAACACTAAAGAGAGATGCACCTCTGAATGTAAAAAGCAAGAGTAATGGATGCAATGTTAAAGGCCCTCAAAAATGCAAAACAAAATAGTTACTAAAAATAGAAAATTTCTTTTTTTTCGATTTTTTTAGCCAAAATGCATCTCTAGCCATGTTGGTGCATTCAAAGAAGACAAAACACAAAAGGACAAGTCATATGTATGTAATTTTCAATTAAATGCACTTTGTAACTCATGGAAGATGAATCACCACATTTCCATATAGGTGACCTTCTAACTCACAAAAGGTGAACCACCATGCTTCCATATGGGTAACCTTCCGTATTCGATACGGTGGATTTCCAACAATAAAGAGAGATGCACCCCTGACTATAAGAAGCAAGAGAAATGGATGCAATATTATAGCCTCACATCTTCTCTCAGAGAATGCTTGCATTGTACTCTGTTTTCTGAGCAATAAAATCATTCTGCTATTTTGTTTATATACTCTTGTGTTCTGGTTTGTTATACTCTATTATTTTTTAATTGCATTCTTTCTTGATCTTCTTTAACTCAAAATTTTGAGTGTCGGATCAGTTGAACATTGGAGTCACCTATTATTTGGTCAAGAGAATGTGATACATATCTCACAAGCAATTGCAATATCTCCACCCTCAAACGAAGTTGCAACAGTGTCACCATTTCAAGTGGATGGTTTTCCTTCAACAACTTAACCTTGTTATCAAATGCAACAAAGGTGTTACCAATAAAATTGTTGATTGTTTTCAAGACCATAGTGCAAGACTCAGACTCGAAAAGCCTGTTCTTTTGACCAGGACTCAGGTTCGAGGAAAAACACCATAATGACTCGGAAAATAAAAGACTAAAAAATAAAATATAGTAGATTTTACAGAAAGAGACTCAACAAGGTAAATCTTTAAACCTATGAATTTGCAAAGTCATTATTGGTATATCTCAAATTTTTGGGTCGTGATGGCAAGTTGAAGGCCTATCCTGCCAAAATAAAATTATAAAATTCATTATGGAGTAACAAAAATCAAAATATGTAACAAAGGTAAGAAGTTTTCATGAGACATGAAGCTATTGGTCGTTTCATAAATCTTTTGTAATTCTATATAGCTGCAACATTTCATATGCTAACCAAAGGAGGTGTTAAGTTTCACCGGTAACAAAGACAGGAAGAAGCTTCAACATTTTGAAAAATGTGAGACACCTGTGTTGGTTTTACCAAAGATGCAGTTGCCCTTTGAAATTGAAGGAAATGCCTCTAATCATGCCTTCGGTGCAATCTTAATGTAGCAAGGTAAACCAGTGGTGTTTTGAGGCAGTTGAACATTGGAGACATTTTTTGTTTGGTCAAGAGAGTGTGATACTTATTCACAAGCAATTGCAATATCTCCACACTCAAACGAAATTGCAACAGAGTCACGATTTCAAGTGGATGGTTTTCCTTCAGCAATTTAACCTTGTTATCAAATGCAAGAAAGGTGTTACTAATAAAATTGTTGATTTGGTTTCAAGACCGTAATGCAAGACTCAGACTCGACAAAACTGTTCTTTGACCGGGACTCGGGCTCAAGGCAAAACTCAAGAAAAAACTACATAATGACTCAGAAAATAAATAAATTAAATATAGTAAGATTTTACAGAAAGAAACTCAACAAAGATCAAAATGACTCAGCTGGAATCATTTGGTTTTCCGACCAGCGAGTACTCACAGACTCAAGGGAGGCTCAACGCTATGGTCAAGACCACCAAAGGTTGTTAGTTTGAGTGTAGTTATGCAATTAGGTCCTTTTATTCTTAAATAAATTGAAGAGCAATACTCAGAGTGTCCTGAAATTAAACCTTTTGTCTAGGCATTACAATAGAGAAGTATTGATTTTCAACCTGAAACCTTGAAAGATTCCAAGTGCATGTTACATCTATATTCCACAGTGTTTCCAGGATGGAAGCACTGCACTATGGTGAGAAAGGTCTCAGGATCGGCAGGGGTTTGGCCCCAAAATCCAATACAACAACAGGATGGTTAGGGATAGCATGCATGCATACATACATAAATACTTTGTAAGCCTCAAATTGGGTTTTCTAAGCATGAATATACAACATTAAAGAACGTACAAATAAAATAATTAGGTTTTACTACCTCAAAAGCAATAAATGATAGGGTTCAAGAGAAAAATGACATGCTCCAGTTACATTATGTAGGAAACAACAATTTATTCCACACATAAGACCATCTCCATATCATTGGAGGAACTTATTAGGCATCCAATTCATCAAAACCATAATCACACTTCTATTCATAATTTTGAATGTATAGGGACAATCAGTTCAAGCAGGCAGCACATACCCATCACACCTGATTACTTCTGCCAATTTACAGACAGTTTACAGGATGTATCCAGCACTGTAACTAATTAGCAATATTCAACATATGTCCACGGACAAGGAGCTCCAAATGCATAAGTTACAAGTCATGAAAGAAGTTATCCACCTAACAGTTCCAAAACATCCATGTCTTGATATCGAAATGATCTTCTGCACTAGGACATCATGCACATGCCATGATGCAATACCAGTATGATCCTTATTATAAGTGCAAGCGTGATGACAGAATTTTTCCTTTTAACTTTTTAATTTTACAAGCATCCCTTGTTCTGAACAGAGCACTTATCCATGGAATTTCCAGTCATCAGGGTAGTTTTTCAGTTGTTGCCACTATGCCTATTTTCAGTTGCTTTAGGGAAAGTGTTCAGTGCATTGCAATAACCAGCTTCTAAGACGACAGTATAACCTGTTAATGGTTTACTAGGCAATATGCCTGTGCTTAAATGTTTTGGTCTCAGTTCCATTGTTCCAACTGAAAATGTATTAACCTAAATACTTAAGCTCAAGATGAGTTAAAAGTGTAACAAATATATATTAAATCATATGATCAAATCTACATGCTGCCAACGCATCTGATTTGTATAAAAAGAATAGGTCATAAAAATCATGATTCATGAGGCATAAGTCAGCAGCTCACTCAAGCAGATCATAGAGCCATCCAAAACAAACCATTCATACTTGGAAATCATTATCATATATATTTAATAAATTCCTTGATCACCATATAAAGCAAAATTACATTTAAGAAAATCAATTCATACGCATCTAAATCAGGAATCAAATACTTGGTCAGGTTACAAGTCACCTACATATAAAGTCCAGCATAGGGACTGAAGGATGTCCAAGATGCCTAGTCATCTCGGGGACGGTTGTAGGTCCATCCCAACATGCCCCAAACATCCAAAAATACCCAGACATCCCCGAAACGTCGTCCCTATGGCATCCAGGGGATGCCCCGGTATCTTGGAGAAGTCGTATGAAGACAGCCCTATCTCAAGGATGCCATCATGAGGTCCTAGGGACGGCCCCTTGAAAGTCCCCAAATTTGAGAATGTTCCAAGGAGGTTTCATCACATTTACCTTCTCCCTGAAACGCAGGGATGGCAAAATGGGGGCCCAAAGCAAGGAGGAATGCATTGCCATGGAATAGTATTACGTTCATAGTTGAGAAACCTTAGGATTTTTTAAAAATTCACCGAGTCCCAAACCAAATCAGCCCAAATGAGTCGTTTGGGCTTGACATGACATGTGAGTTTTGAAAAACTTGCCGATCTTTTGAGAAAAATCACCAAATTCATTGACTCGCCAAAACTCACCAGACTCACAAGTCCCAACAGAAACAACTCACCTGTGGCAGACCACTTGAGCTTAACAGCATGAAAGATCAAATTGTTTTCATTTTGGCTCATTTTGGCAGTTTTAGGTCACGATGAAAGGTCGAAGGAGTTCAAGGCAGCTACACTAAAAAATCATTTGTAACCCCAAACACCCCATCTCCAGCACTTTGCCATCAAAGTATTATGTCAAGCATGTAGTGCTTCAAGTTGTAAGCACAATTGGAGTATGTTTGAGCAATCCCTTCCAAGAAGCACAATAGACTCAAGCAGCATAAGCTGAATGACCTCATGTTTGTTCACTACAACCTTCACCTCCACCATAAACAAATAACAGGGAGTGATTTAGTGGCAATAAATTTAGATAAGATTAATCCATCATCTAAGTGGAACACAAAGCAAGAGGAGGAGGAGGAGCACCTCTTTATATGGAATGAATTTGAGAGAATAGAGCAAGAGACACATGCAAAGGCACAAGCACAAGAAGAGCAGGCATAAATAGGCAGTGCCAGACATAAAGGAAAGGGGAAAGCCATTGCTAGAAGTAGAGGTTAGATAGATGAACCACAGTGAACCAATGAGGCATTTTGACACATTTTGTACATTTTTTATATGATATTCAATATAAAACTTACTTGGCATTAAATTTACTTTATTTGATGTGTGTTTGAGGTGTGTTTTATTGTTCTACAACTTACATGATTATGTTTTGAATGTATATAATGTTAATTAATTGTGGCATGCATGAAAAGCTTTTTTTTCCTATAAAATTTGGTTCTCTTTTTCTTTTTCTTTTTTTGGGGGGTTGAGTCTTTCCCAAGTTTTTCTGAGTCTTAAGTCCAAGTCAAAATTGACCTTGTCCAGTCCTTGTTTCTCGACTATGTTAATACAAATATGATCAATTATGCATACTGAGAGGAGACCCTCAGACAAAATTGCTAGGAGAGGATCATCTCTCTAAGGTAGCCAGGCATTTTGTGTAGAAAAGACAATAGCAAATTTCTAACACTATGTCTTTTCACTTAAAACACATGCTGATGTGACCAAGTATGTCCAAGATTGTGTGATGTGCAGTACTTCCAAGCATGCAAACCAGAAACCTGGCTTATGTGTTCTCCTTCCTCTCTCATCCAGACCAAGGGGGAGTATTTCTATGGAAACTCTTAAAGGGTTACCAACAACGAGGCAGGGCCATGATTACATATTTATAGTGGTTAATCAATTCAATAAAAAAACTATCTTTGTCCCTTGCAAGCAAACCGTCCAAACTCTTCTTTGAAAATGTATGGGTGCATATTGAGCTGCCTACTCCATTATTTCCAATAAGGACAGCAGATTTTTGAGTACCTTTTGGACTAAACTTTGGAATTTAATGGAAACCAGACTAAAACACAGCACAGCCTTTCATTCTCAATTTGATGGTCAAAACGAACTGGTGAATCATACATAGGATGCAATATGCACTATGGAGTACCCAAAAAAAATGGTATGACAACTTACCATACTTGCAAAATTGTTACAGCAGAACCATTCATGGATTGATAAGTAAATCTCAATTTGAAATTTGCTCCAAATTCCTGTTACAATCTCCTTTCAGTATGGCATATTAGGCAGTGGGAGGAGAAGATAGCAATCAATATAATAATGAATAGGTTAAAGCTATCAACTTTGTGGAAGGATTCAGTCAAATACATGGCCAAGTCCAAGAATGGTCACAAAGAGCTCAAGCGCCATGATAAACATAGGACAGCTCTTAATTTTCAAGTTGGTCTATGTTGGATGAACAGCTACTTATTCCAGCCCCAAACAAACTACTTCCTGCTTACAAATCAAAGTGGAAAGACAAATTTTTGTCCTAATAAGACCATATTTCATTCAAGGAAGCAGGTCATAACTTCAGAGCTACAAGAAGAGGCTCTTACACCATATAGGTCTCTGTCATCTCAACATCAAAGTATAGATCCAGATCTACAATCGAAATTATAAAAGATTCTTCACTATCAATTCAATCCATAGTTACCAGGTATGGTTCAGTTTGGAGGTTCAGAAGACAAAAAAACATTCGAATGTTTGGGTCGGTTCGGTTCAGAAAAGTTCGGATAACTAATATATATATATGACAAAAAAACATAGAAAAGTTCAGATTATTTCAGGTTTTCTACATTTAAGTATATTTTATACTTTATAAATATATAAATTATTTTTTTGAGCCATATTTTATATTTGAATATATAAAAAACTTTGTAAATTAAAAAGGAGGAAAAAAACAAATGGGACTGAACCGAACCAAACCGGTTTGGTCTGGCTTGGACTCCTGGTCCAGGTTTAAACGAACCTGATAACTATGGTTCAATTCGGCACTAGAGTTTGATGTCGATGGGGAACATCATTTCTTACCGAGGAAGGACTTGCATTGCCATATAGACAGGCCCATTTCAGGTCAATATAGTTGAGTCTGCATGTCACATACGCAAGCAGTTAGCTTTGTTTCACTAGCTTTTTATATCTATAATTCTCTCCTCAGGTTAGAGGAAGTTTTGGATGGAGTCCCAGGAGAAATCAGATCCAAGTTCAAGAATTCAAAGGACTCTCTTGTTTTTATCCAAGAAGGATGTAATTCCTTAGTAAATTAAATAATCATGTGCGTGTTGTGTGAACTTAGATATCAGTTTAACCACTTGTCTCAGGTTCAAATCTTATCAATTATACATGTATAATTGTCAAATTGTTATTAGAGTACCACCTCGTGGTTTGTTGATTAATCCAAACTATTTCAATCCCACATTGTCCATGGGGCTGAAGTTTAACTCACGAAAATGTTTGGCTCACAAATGTGTAATTCTTATAACCGATGTGATAGTATGATTAATTGTAATAAGATGATAACATGGGAATATTTTGCTCATCAATATTCAAGTACGAGATACTAAATCAAATGAGGTTATAAACATCATTCGGATGTTGGAAAAGGAAAACAGCCAACTCAAGGAGCAAGTGTCAAAGCTACAAAACCTTGCAAACATGGGCCAGCGTGAATAGCATGTCCTCAAACAAGCCATCCACCCCCCAATCAATGATGCAATAGAGGTGGAAAAAACAAATGCAAATCAAATAAAAGAGGTACAGGAAACACTCCAAAACATGGAAACAAGAGAAAATGAGCTGCGAAATGAATTAGCAAAGGCAAAGACATGGTCTCAAGTAGTAAAAGAACCAGTCAATCAACAAAAAGAGTTGATAGAGAAGCAAGTAAAAATTCAAATAATAGAAGAGAAAGAAAGACATGAGAAGTTATCAAATATAATCAATAAAGGGTTGAAAGATTATGGGGATAGGGAAGACACAAATCATTTAACCAAGGACTTCTTGTCAGATCGATTACAATGGAAAGGTCAGATAAAAAAAGCAAGCAGAATTGGCAGGCTGAGAGAAGGAGGCAGAGATAGGCATATTCGGGTCACATTGATGAGCTACGAGGATAAAACAAGGTTACTAAAAAACAAAGGCATGCTGAGAGGGTCACAATTCTATTTAGATGACGACCTAACATTTTTACAGCAAGAAGAAAGAAATAAGGAATGGGAAAAGGTGAGGGCAGCAAGGAATGAAGGGAAACGGGCATATTTAAGAAATGGAAAGGCATACATCACATCTAAACAAACCCAAAACAAATAGGGAGTATGGCCCGCCCGGTAACATCTTACGATGGTAAGTTGGAACTGTAGAGGTAACCCTTGGAAAAGAGGACCCGGGTTAGGGCCCATTTCTAGAGACAAGGATATACTCATACTGACGGAAACACATGAACACGATGGATGTAGGACTCCAGAATTTGTAGGTTACAAAATAATAGCAATATGGAATAAAGCAGCAGAAAATGGCAAAGTGCATGGGGGCATTATGGTTTTAAATAAAAGAGGAATGGGATAGGGTCATTAAAATTGAAAAACAAGACGAAAACAAACAGTACATCTGGATAAAGATCTTAGAAAATAAGTCAGTTATTAGCATAGCAGCATGTTATTTTGCTCCCAAGAATTCTAAATTCTATAAGAAACATGACCTTAACAGAGAAGACCTATACTCCTCCCTAAAAAGAGACATTTCGATACACAGTAAGTTGGGGGAGATTATATTAATTGGAGATTTCAATGCAAGGACAGCAAATAAGCAAGCTAACATTCTAGAAGGTAGCGAAGATATTGAGATTAATCCTCTTTGGATGCCAAAAGAGGAAAATCAGCAATGGACCAGGACTTCAGAAGATGAGCATGGGGCTATCACGCAATATGGAGAAGAGTTGCTAGGCCTCTGCAGCATACACAACTTGATTATTTGCAATGGGATGAACAAATGGAAAAATTCAGGAAAGTATACATGCAAAACATATAAGGGACAAAGTGTAATAGACTATGTAATATGCTCACAAAATTACATACCAAAAATAGAGGAGCTAAAAGTGGAAGATTCTCCAGTGGAACTTAAGTCAGATCACAACCCAATTGTTATGAAACTTCGAATGCATGGAGACAAACCAAGGGAAAAACACTTGCAAGGCAATCAAAATAAATATCCTCGCAAGGGAAACATTCTCTTAACAGATGAAAATCAGCAGAATTTTAGAGCAGTATTGAATAACAAGTTACAGGAAAGGGAAGAACTACCTGACAGTAGCAGAGATTACAGTAAGAGTGAATGGTTAATGCACGTTATCCAAGAAGCTCTAAACAAATGCAAAAGAGCTAAACCTAAAAAGAAAGAAAGGAATAGCTTCCCAACCAACCCATGGTTCGATGAAGATTGCAAAAAAGCGCGAAGATTACTAAAGGAACCAACGGGTAAAACAAGAGAAAACGAGAAAAGCATATGAGAAACTGGTAAGGGCAAAAAAAGAAGAATACACTAGAACAAGGAGGAAAATTTTGATTTGCTTAGGGAAGCATGAACCAAAGAAATTTTGGAAGGAACTAGCGTGAAAAGGATGCAAACTGAAAATAGCATAACAGTTAATCAGTGGTTGGAGTATTCAAAACAATTGTATCAGCGTAGTAACCAGCAGGAGACACCCCTACTATCATTGTCAAGAAAGAACTTTTCACAAATGAAGACATTATTCAAGGGATAAAAAATTTAGCAACTGGTAAAGCCCGTGACATAGACAATCTTCAGGCAGAGCATATAAAATGGGGGGTAGATATTCTGGCACCGCAGATCAAAGAAATTTTCAATGAGGTCATACAAAATGGCTTCCCTACCGAGTGGACAACTAGCTTGACCATTCCTTTGTTTAAAAGTGGAGATGTAAATAATCCCTCAAACTATCATGATCAACCCTCTCTTTGCAAAGTTGTTTGGGAGTATGATAGAGCGTAGGATCAGCATATGGGCGGAAGAAAAGGGAAAGAGAGCAAAGGGGCAAGCAGGTTTTAGGCCCAAGCACTCAACTATTGATCACTGTATCACGCTCGGACACATAGTGGAAAAAATATGGGAGAAAAAAGAGGAGGCTTTTTGTTGTTTTGTAGACTTCAAAAAGGCATTTGACACAGTGCCAAGGAAAAAATTATGGAGCAGAATGGAAGAGCTAGAGGTTCCAATTCACTATAGGGCAGCAGTTCACAGACTATATGAGCATGTAAAGGCTAGAATCAGAACACAAGAAGGGTTATCTAAATGTTTTGGTAGTGACATAGGTGTCAAACAAGGTTGCCCTCTATCTCCGACCTTATTTGGGTTGTACATTGACAAATTAGAAGAATGGATAAACAAATTTGGGGGAGAGGGTGTGCACTTAGCCAAATATGTGGTAAAACTCCTCATGTATGCAGACGATGTAATTCTTGTGGCCAAAACAGCCAAAGATCTAGAAGATCGCCTTCAAGCCCTAAAACTCTTTTGTAAGGAAGTTGGGATGCAGGTGAACACGAGAAAAACAAAAATTATGATTTTTTCAGCAAAAAAGAAGAAGCAACAGCTCGAATTTCAGTTTGCAAGAGAACCACTTGAGGTAGTAGTAGAATACAAATACCTGGGCATAGACTTTCATTGACAAACTTAATTGGAATACATGTAGGATGAAAAGAACTCAAAGTGGTTGGAGAGCACTATATGCACTTCAAAACAGGTGTAGGAATGCCGAGTTGTGGGACTAGAAGACCACCAAGGTCTTATTTGGCCTACTTGTTACACCGGTTTTGTTGTATGGTTGTGAGGTGTGGGCTAGTGGCACAACAAATGCAAAATGGAGGCAAATAGAAAGGATTCAAAAATATCTAATCACAAATTTTCTCAAAATTAAGGCCACAACCCCTTATGAAATTATTCTAGCTGAAACTGGAATGTTCCCTTTAGAAGCAATTGCTATGACCAAGTTGTTATGTTACTTGAAAAAAACATAAAACATGAAAAACGACAGATGGCCTAGGGCAGCTAGGGACGAAGAGTTGCATAGGCGGAAGAATACATGGATGAAACAAAATCAGAAATGGATGAAACGTTGGGAAATCAACATAAATGAATGCCCAAATGTCAACAAAGGCATAAAAAATTATGTGAACGAAAAGTTTAGAAGTAGAATGTGGAAAAATGCGAGCAGGAAAAGACAATATTATATTGCAAAGTTTAACTCAACATATGACCACAAGGAAAAAGCGTATATAGGCGCTGAAATCAAGTGGAAGGAAAAAATCCTCATTTCTCGGATAAGGACTAGCTCTCATAGGCTTAGATGTGAAACAGGGAGATGGAAACGCCCAAAGAACAATGGGAAGAAAGGATATGTACTCTATGCAGCACAGGGGCAGTAGAGACAGAGGAACACTTCATTTATAAATGCCCGAGTTTTTCAGATATCCGTGGCAAATACAAAGAAACACTTGGAAACGGGTCTATGGAAGAGTTATTTGAAGACAGTAAAATAAAAAAAGTTGGGGAATTGCTAACCCAAATCAGCAGGAGAAGAAACAACCTTCTCAATGATATTAAAGATCATATGATATGATTTGAGTAGTTGTATTTCCATATTTAAGGCCCCATAGACCATATTTAGGTCTCGGGGACGTAATTAAAATCTTTCATTTCAATTTCAATTCCAATGGATGGCATGAAAATACAGTTTGTTATTATAACATGATTTAAGTTAATAATGCAATCATAATATAATTCTCATATTTGGTCTTTGTGTATGGCATTTTCCCCTGTTCCTCTCTTATTTTGGTCTTTGTGTATGGTATTTTCTCCTGATATTTGTGTATAGTATTTTCCCCTGTTCTATTGGGGAAAGAAATGGTTTGAGAAAACAGGGAGAAGGAGTCTCCAGATCGAGTAAATAATTTGCGCACAAGTGAATTGATAAAGTAGAGCACGGTTGAAAAAGTGTCACTCTAATTTCTAGACTATATTATTTGAATACGTACATTTGCCCAATGCCAAACCAAATGGTTTAATATTTGGAAAGTTTTGCGGCAGAATAACCAACAGAAAACAAATGCCTTAGTGAAAGGGACGGGCAAATTAACTGAAATGCATTCTTTTATCCATATAAAGGAATGAATGCGAATGAAAAATCAACGATTGTGAATATAACCTCAACTGCTACCCCTGGGGATCAAGGGCTTTCCCGGGACTGAGAGGGGTTTGCTTTCAATTTTTTAAAAATCCCTGAGATCAATTTTGATAAAACAATGTAATGTAAAGTAAGAAGAAGGTACTTAAAAATAGAGACATACTCTGGAAGTTGTACCGACTTCAGCTTCATAGAGAGGAATGTCGTTGCGTCCCACGATCATAAAACACGCTGTATTCGCCATTGCTTTCCTTTACGTACTCGTTCTAATTTAATTTGAGTAGCTCTATATTTGAAACTGAATGTTTTTAGAAACAGGCCCTCTCCGTCTACGATTCGATCCTTAGGGAAGAAATATTACTCTAGACTTTCCATACATTTAAAAGGGTATCGCCACTTTCCTCTTACATGACAAGGCAGGCAATAGAAGAGAGTGCAAAAAATTCAACTTCAATAGAGGGCTCGGAACCGGGGTCTGTCTCATCTCAATCTGGGTACGCTTTCACCCAAAACGTTTATCCAAATTCTTTTAATTGCGGGTAGTTTTATGGGTTTCCATTAAGTGTTTGTCAAGGGTTGGCAAGCCTTTTTTTCATTTAGAATAAACATTTATTTCGGTGAGACGAAGTTATAATGATAGTTTTTGGGAATTGGGTCCACCTAACCCAAAAATATATGTATATTTTTTAATTGTTTTAATTGATTTTTTTTCTTCTTACTTAAGAACCTTTATAAACTTTAGTTTGTTAGATCAATATCTATTGAAAGCTCACCAGCAAACATTCAACATTCAAATTGATTATTCCATAATATTGTTATAGATAACTTAATAAAATAAATTAATTGGGACAAGCTTATAACATCTCATTATTGATGACCCTAAGGGGACTACGGTTTCTCTAGATTTGTACTACCATTGTCGATCTGAGACACACTTCAAGGATTTAAATTGTGTATTTGGTCAGGCACCTAGGTTCAAACCTTGGGGTATGCCTGATGCAAAGGTAGCAGTCTAACTTGAATCTTTTAAATGTGTGTTAGATCGATAAGAGACTTAGGTTCAAACCTTGGGGTATGCCTGATGCAAAGGTAGCAGTCTAACTTGAATCTTTTAAATGTGTGTTAGATCGACGTAACGGTACGGATCCCATTTGACCGATCTTCCTCTTCACACCAGATTATAAAATAATGAGATAGTATAAACTTGTTAGGGGCAACCCATGTGGTTTGAACCCTGGACTTGACAATTACTAAAAGTAATGTGGATGTAACCAACTCCCCTGTGTATCCACCAAAAAAAACTTTGGTTTAGGGTGGGCATCAAAGAAACCCTTAGACCCCGACTACAACCAGCGAGATGGGTTTCAACGTATTCGCAGGAGGGGGTGGGAATCGTTTTCGGGTCGACCAAAACCAGCGTTTCTCATCATGATCAACCAACTCACCCAATCAAAAATTATGGAGCAGAATGGAAGAGCTAGAGGTTTCAATTCACTACATGGTAGTAGTTCACGGATTATATGAGCATGTAAAAGCTAGAATCCAAACACAGGAAGGGTTATATGAATGTTTTAAGAGTGATATAGGCATTAAACAAGGTTGCCCTCTATCTCCGACATTATTTGGGTTGTACATTGACAAGTTAGAAGAATGGATAAACAAATTTGGGGAGAGGGTGTGCACTTAGTCAAATATGTAGTAAAATTCCTCATGTATGCAGATGATGTAATTCTTGTGGTCGAAACAGTTAAAAATCTAGAAGATCACCTTCAAGTTCTAGAACTCTTTTGTAAGGAAGTTGGGATGCAGGTGAACATGAGCAAAACAAAAATCATGATTTTTTCAATAAAAAGGAAGAAGCAACATCTCGTATTTCAATTTGCAAGAGAAACTCTTGAGGTAGTGGTAGAATACAAATACCTAGGCATAGACTTTCATGACAAGCTTAATTGGAATACATGTAAAATGAAAAGAACTCTAAATGGTTGGAGAGCACTATATGCACTTCAAAATCGATGTAGAAATGTCGAGTTGTAGAATTGGAAGACCACCAAGGTCTTATTTGGTCAACTTGTCACACCGATTGTGTTGTATGGTTGTGAGGTGTGGGCCAATGGCACGACAGATACAAAATGGAGGTAAACAGAAAGGATTTAAAAACGTCCAATTACAAATTTTCTTAGAATTAAGACCACAGTCCCTTATGAAATTATTATAGTTGAATCTAGAATGCTCCCTTTAGAGGCAATTACTATGACCAAGTTGTTATGTTACTTGAAAAAAACAGAAAACATGAAAACCAACAAATGGCGTAGGACATTTAGGGACGAAGAGCTACATAAAAGAAAGAACACGTGGATGAAAAAAATCAGAAATGGATGAAACGTTGGGAAATCAACATAAATGAATGCCCAAATTTCAATAAAAACATAAAAAACTATGTGAACGAAAAGTTTAAAAGTGGAACATAGAAAAAAGGCAAGCAAGAAAGGACAATACTATATTGCAAAGTTTAACCCATGACCACAAGGAAAAAGCATATATAGGCGTTGAAATTAAGTGGAGGGAAAAATCCTCATTGCTTAGATAAAGACTAACTCTCATAGGTTTAGATGTGAAACTATAAGATGTGAAACAGGGAGATGGACAATGCCCAAGGAACAACGGCGGGAAGAAAGGATATGTACTTTATGCCATAGGGGCAATAAAGACAGAGGACATTTCATCTATGAATGCCCGAGTTTTTCGGACATCCGTGGCAAATACAAAGAAACGCTTGGAAAAAGATCTATGACAAAGTTATTTAAAGACAGTAAAATAAAAAAAGTTGGGGAGTTGCTAACCCAAATCAGTAAAAGAAAGAACAACTTTCTCATGTATATTAATGGTCATATGATTTGAATAATTGTGTTTCCATAATTAAAGATCTCATAAACCATGTTTTAAGTCTCATAACGCAATTAAAATCTTTCATTTCAAAAAAATTAAGTTTACACAAATTTAATTTTTATAAAAAATATTAACCTCTTAATTAAATGTTTTAAAATATAAGTTAAAAAATGATTTCAGTTGTATGAATAAGTTATTGCCTATTTTATTTTGATATTAGAAAACCTTTAACCAAAATTACACCCAAGGAAGGGAAAATAGTAATTTTTTTTATATAAGAACGATAATCACCTAAGTCTTTATTTTTTTTCTAATTTAAATTGTATTTTTAATGGATGGTTTTACAATAAATTAAAATATAAGGCTTTTAAGTTTTTGTAAAATCTTATATATTTTAATTTATTATTTGAATTTTTTTATTTATTTGGTTATTGTGAGAAACTTTTATGACCAACGCATAGGGTTGAGTAGTGTCCTTCTAATCATGATATTTCGTAAAGTCCAGAGCTATACTTATCAATAGAGAATTTAACACAAAGCCACCACACACACACCTCATACACTCGCCCACGTAACGGTTTATTATTTGAAATTTTTATTATAAATATTTTATATTTAATTTTTTTAAATATAATATTTATTAATTATATAGGATTAGACATTATCCCGTTCTGGGAATGTTTTGTAGCAGATGATCTCCTTGGGGGAGATCCTTCTCCACTTTTTGCTCCTTTTCTAGTAATTTCAAGGTTTCCCTGCCTGAATCCGTGGTCTGGTGCATCTTAGGGGTCTCCTAGGTTTTTTTGCATGTTTTCGAGATCCCTTTCCCATTCTCCCTTAGGCTTTTCCCTAAGGTTTTTTATAGGTTTTTTGCGTGGATCCGGTTCCTAGGGCTTCCTCGGTCAGTGATAGTGGCAGGTTGGAATTTTGACTGCTTCCTGGTGCATCCTGTGAGGTCCTTTATGCTTCGAGGTTGGTCTTGGGGGCCAGTTTCCTCTTCTACCAGTGACTCCTCTCTGGGATGCCTGTGGTTGTTGCTGGTCTTTTCCCGTTGGATTGGGCCCTTTTTGGTTTCCTATTCGGAGACTTCTTCTTGTTGGATCTGCGATTTGGTGGACACCCAGGGTATTGGTTGGCCTTCGGGGTGGGCCTCTTCCTTTTCCTGGGTTGTTCCCAGTCCTAGTTCCAATTCCCTGAAGCTTTTCATGAGCAAGGATGGGGGGATCTCGGTCCCTTCTTCTAGGGTTCCTAGGGCTTCTATTGCATATCTGGATCTTGGGGGGGACTCATGATCAGTGCATGCAGACCCTGGTTCCCCCAGGTTAGGCTTTCGAGGATCCCATCTTTGTGCATGTTGCTGCTTCCCACTTGGGATCCTCAGGTTGTTCGTTCCAGTTCCTGTTCAGAGGCTTTTGGTCCCAGTTCCTTGGATTTGTTCGTGAGAAAGAATGGTGGTTCTTGGGCCTTTCTGCTGGAGTGGTGGGGGCTTCCTTCTGTATTCTCTAGTCTGGGGGGAGATCAGTGTGTTTGTAGTTGTGGTCCCTCCTTCCTCCATTTTTGGCTTTTGGGATCTTGTCTTTGCGCTTGTTGTTGTTTTCCCTGGATCCTTTTGGCTTCCTCATATTTCTCCTTGTTGTGCACAAGGATATCTTGGCATGTAGATATCCCCAGTAGTGTTGTTCCACTTTTCAGGCTCATGCGAAGGCTTCCCATTTTTTTCTTTAAGGACCCTGATGCCATTTCCCAGGTTTTCTCGCTGCTGATCCCTGGCCTGTATCTCGATGCTACTTGTTGCTTTGCTCGTGCGACTACTTGTTACTCCGCTACACCCTGGGTTGCATCCCGAGCCATCCCTGGGCGAGGATCCTCTCCAGTTTTCTAAAAATTCCCTGCTTATGGTTTTTGGACAGGATTTATGGTTGCAGGCTAGTCTTGGCCTTCCTGCTCTCCCTACGTAGGTCTGGGCAAGTGTGCTGTATCCACCCCCGGGAGGATCCCAGACTACTGTATCCACCCCCGGGTGGATCCTAGTCTGTTGTATCCACCCCTGGGAGGATCTCATACTTCCAACAATGGGAGGATGTGATTTTCGCGAAGTGGGCCTCATTAGTTGGTACTAGAATCTGGTCTTTATGCTGGATCAAGGGTTGTTTTTGGCCCCTTCCCTTTCAGTTTGTGTTTATTTTCATGTACTAAGGAATTATTTTAAATCTCAGTGCTACGACCCTTTTTGTTATAAGATTTTTGGATCCTCTTAAAAAACCCAATTTGTATATAAAATTTTAGTTACTTATTATATATATATATATATATATTTATTTATTTATTTGGTTAGTGGGAAAAACCTTTACGACCAACGCACATGGCTGAGCAGTCTCTTCCCAACCATGACCCCTATAAAGTTGAAAGGTATACTTATCAATAGAGAATTTAACACATGTCCACTCTCTCACACACTCAACCATACCGTAGTTTGAGGTATAACACTTTTTTTTTATACATAGAGGAATTGACAACTACCTTTTCTTTCTGAATAACTGTAATTTACAGGTTCAAGTCTCATTACCTCCAATCGTAGTGTCAAATCATGGTGCTACCACTATAACTCCTATCAGGTCAAGTCTCATTGCCTTCGATCATAGTGTCAAATCATGGTGCTACCACTATAACTCTTATCTCGCATCAATAAACACTATCCAGAGTGAGAGACCCCTTTTGGCTTGAGGTTGGTACCGTCATTATCACACTGGTGCACACTCAGCGAACTCAAGTCGGACTACTACCACCTTTGCCCTAAATTGGACATGCCCGCGAGGTTTGAAAGTGCCCAACTTCTTACCAATCCACCTAGCCCTCGCAAACTAAGGTATAACATATTATTAACTATGCATGTTTTATTTGGTAGGATTTAAATTTGGTTTTTTTTTTATAAGTTTTAAAAATTTAACTTGTGACTATAGAGTATAGAGTATAATAGCTTAAGAATTATGCATGGAATTATGCATGTATCAATTGATAATTAAACTTATTGCTTATTTGAACTTGGGTCTCATAAATGAAAACCCAAAGACATACCACTACAATATCCCTTACAAGATAAAAAAAATAAGTAAAAAACGTGGGTTTTTACAAGAGGTCTCGGTGCCCTCGTACCGAAAAAATAAAATATTAACCAATTATAAATATTTATTTTAATATAAAATAAAATTTTGAATTAATATTATATTGATGTTAAAATGTATTAAATTAAATGTTTGAAATTAAATATTACACATTACCTTAAACATACATTTAAACATTCTTTATTTTATTTTTATTAAGGTTAGTGTAAGAAACCTCCACGATCGACGCTTTGGGCATCCCCATCCCAACCATGACCTCTGATAAGGGTGAGGGTTAACCTTATCAATAGGTTCCAAACACACAACCATACACACCCACCCCTTTACACACTCGCCCATGCCACGGTTTGAACCTTGGACCTCTTAAAGAAGAGCCAAAACATTATTTATTTTCAATATAATTTAACTTTGCACAATCTTACAAAGTCCTTTATAAACATAAACAACATAAAGCATTTTGGATGAGTTTTTAATGTACTTAGGCAATGCTACAACTTTAACCAATCGTATACTTACATTGACTATTGGAATTATCCATATTAATTAATCTTATACTTGCATTGAATCATTGAATGGATATTAGACCATATATTATCATTTTTTTATAGGTGGTAGAAGGGGTTTTGAAAGGGTTCCCAAACTTTTACAAAGGGGTTCTTGGAAGGGATCCCAAACCATTACAAATCTAAAGAGCATTCAATGAGCTCAAAGGAAGTACATCAGAAGGATTGAATCTAGATTCTGACAAGAGGGTCAAACATCAAATGAAAATAGATCCAAAAAGCTCGTCTTATCTCCACTTTAAAATTTAAATTTGAAAAAGAGTGCCAAAAGAGAAAAACACCGTGAATTTCGAGGCACTTAAGAAATATAGTGCAAAAACCAATGAGATTTTCAATTGAAAATGAAGTCGAAACAATCTCGTCCAGCGAAGAACCTTACTAACCATCAAAACGCGACCAACCATTCATAGACTGCAACCATGGAACGAGGTGAAACAACCAGAAAATAGGGGTATGGCGCTAACATAAACTAGCAAGAGAAAATAAACACAAAATTTTACTTTAAATTTGAACACCCTTGAATCACCCAACGAAAAAAATAGCGAAAGGATTTAAACAAAAATTTCTCACTTGCTTCAAAGCCCTCAAGGCTCACCGAATAAACCAATCAAAGAAACGTGAATGCTCAAAATTTAAAACTGTGAAGTCCAAGGAGCGCTCTAAAAAATAAAACAATCTTGTCCCACTAGAGAATCTAGCCAAGGAACCCAACCATCCTTTGACACATGGTCCAACCAACAGTTGGAACCCTGTTAAGGGGTAAACAGTAAAAAACAACCGATAAAAGGATATCTGTAATTGAAGACACCAACGATAGAAAAACCCTCCAGTTCAGGAGCAAGCATCCGACGAAGGCTTACACCATAAAATCACATATCCCATTGGATTCCAACCAACCTTGAGGTTGTTTGAGGAGAATAATCAGGATAAATCGACCCAAAACAACATCTAAATGAAAATAAAAGAAATATCCCATCAAAAAATTGAAACTTTGGAACCCTAGGATCCGACACAGCCAAAGAAGTTGGATCTATCAACTGGTCCACCCTCTACAACCCACCGAAGCTAGGGGACCCCACCAAATGAAGGGGCCATCAACAAATTCCATCTTCAATAATCATTGAGCCCAAGGTCTCCCCATGGAATCTAGATTAGAGAAGGGGGAACCCCCAAACAACACCCACATCCAACAATAGTTCCCAATAATCATTAGGAAAAAATATCAAACACCCACTATCCGGAGTAACCTGGCAGCACAAGTATAACTCCACAAATATTGAAGGCACAAGGTCTTCCCCTATTTTTGAATTAGAAGGGGCAAGACCAAAGAACTTCATAGAGAGACACCCAACTGACCAACATAAGCAACCAGTAGCAAGATCTCATAGGGCAAAACTCGGAGAGAAAGGGTTTGAGATCACAGGAGCGATAGACCCTCTACTTCATCTTGCAAGCCCACGTAGACCCTCTACTTCTTCTTGCAAGCCCACATAGACCTTCTCTACCATGGTGAGGCTCAAGCTCTCGCAAACCCTTTTGGTCATGTTGAGGCTTAGGCCCACGTAGACCCTCTCTGCCATAGTGAGGCTCAAGCCCTCGCAGAGACTCTCTACCATGGTGAAGCTCAAGCCCACGTAGACCCTCTCTGCCCTGGTGAGGCTCGAGCCCATAGACCATATATTATCATATTCAAGTATTAGTTTTTTAAATAAACTCGATCAAATTTGGTAACTATATACTCAAGGGAATTGCAAATTTTAATCATTAAATGGTTATAATACCACATGTCATCATATGCTTTACGTAGGTTTTAGTTTTTTTCAATAAACTCATACTTAACTTTGTAAACCACTCAATTTCACTTATGGATGGATATAAGATTTTTACTATGGTTAGATGGTTTGAATGAAAATATTGAGAATTAAATTATTAAAAAAATATGATTTAAGAATTTTACATTTAAAACAAGTAAATTAAGTGGATAGTTGATAGGATTTTAGACATAAAATTTTATTGTATTCATTCGATTTCTTTGAATTTGTACATGTATATAAATACATACAAAGGCATGTCTCAAGAGACTCTCGATGCTTCACCTTCATCTTAAACTATTCAGCTTCTCTCAACCTTTTATGAAGTGCAACTACTCATGATTCAAGAGCATCTATTGTCAGTAATTGGAAGGCCAACCATTTGAGGGTCATTATAAAATCATATAGGTAGTTAGGTAGCAATTGTTTCTTGAGCCTAAAGGAAGCGAGAAAGTGAAAGGGAGTAGAAGAGAACTGCATAGAGAGCGAGAGAAGAAGAGATATGGATAAAAATACTTGGATGTAGAGTTATTTACTATATAGGCAATTTCATTTTCTTATGAACACATGTTTAAATGATTTTTTTTTGTGTTATTTAAACTATATGTTGTAGATTGCATAGTCTAGTGTATGCAGGTTTGCAAGTGAGGGTAAAACTTGCTACAGTCTGAGTGAAAACTATGTTTGGGGAAGCAACACGAGTTTTTAGAGGAGGAGAAATCACCATCATCTACTTGTCAAAATTTGAGTTTTCATATAAAAGCTATTGCAGAAGGAACCATCTAAGGATAAGCTATCCAGGAGTCTTGTCGATTGAGGGCTAAAGTGTGAGAACACCATCATAGTGTTGTTGTCTAGCACACATCATCTTGGACATGTCATCTTAAGGGAAGCACATACCATCTTGGGGTATGTTGGGGGAAGCGTCGTCATCATCTTGATAACTATCACCTTAAAATATTGTCATCTTATTCGAAGTTATAGTCACAAAGTTCCTTGTCATCTTGTCATCGTGTAATAATTATTGTCATGTAATAATTGTTGTCACAAGGGGTGTTGTCATGAAGTACGTTGTCTAGGATATTACCGTCATCTAAGACAAAAATTTCCATTAGAGCATCATTGAAGTTATTGTCTAAGAATTTATTTAGTTGTCAAAGGGAAGCTTCCATCTAGGAGTTATTTATAAACTAAAGATGTATTTCGTATACTTTTATTGACTAACACATAACCACCCCTTCCATTGCATCATTTTGGTATCAAAGTAGAATTTTGTACTTTAGAGTTTACGAATTAAGGAAATATGGCACAACATGGAAGAGGAAGACCATGGGCATCCTGACCCACATAAATAGTTGAAATGCTAAGGGGAATTATCACTTGACTTGATGATCGAAATTGCTCAAAGGAGTGGTGCTCAAGTAGAAGGTATGAGTAACATTGAAGAAGAAGAAGTTGATCAACAAAAAGTTCACAATGAAGAGTGAGAGGAAGAACCAGAGGAGTGATGAATTCGAGCTATTTATAACATGGGGAGGAATACAAATATAGAAACCCTATCATATAATGGAAGTTTAAATCCTGAGAAACTCATCAACTGGATTATAGAGATGGAGAAATATTTTTATTTTGAATAAATAAAAGGCCCTAAGAAGGTGAAGTTTGCATGTACAAAACTTAATGGGAATGCATCCTTGTGGTGGGATCATGTACAAACAGATAAACAAAGAAAATGAAAAGAAAATATTAAGAGATGAGAGAAAATGGTTACCAGATTGAAGATCAACTTTCTCCCATCAGATTAACAATTGAGTAGTTTTAAGAAATTACATAATTTAAGACAAAAGAAAATGAGTGTAAAGGATTATACCAAGGAATTTTATAGGCTCACCATTCAAGTTGGACATGTAGAAGATGACGAAGAAAAGGTTTCAAAGTATATCAATGAACTACGATTGTCCATACAAGATGAAGTTAGTATGATGAAAATGAGAATGGTAGAAGAAGCCTACTAGTATACCTTAAAGGCATAGGAGAAGTTGTCATGAAGGCAATACAATAATCAAAGAGGAAGAGAAAGATTTTTGTGAGGATGAGAACAAAAAAACAATGAAAGAGGACAATAAAAATAGGAAGGACAAGCTAGTACTTCTCATAATGACTTTAGTTAGAACACTAGAGGTGGAGACTCCTCATTAGGAAGAGTGGTTTTGGTAGAGGAAGGGGTAGAGGATTCCCCCAAAAAATTTATATATGTGGAGAAGTTGTTCATCGATCATTTGAATGTACAACATCATAGCAAACCAACAAGCACAGAAAGGAAGCCCATAGCCATATTATGCAAGCAAACAAAGAAAGCGTAGCCTCATCATAGCACATTGAAGAATCAAAACAAGGAGAATCCCTTATGATGAAAAGGGTATTGTTGAAACCAAAAAAGAAGGTGCATGAACCTAAGCAAAGAAGGAACCTATTCAAGATGATTGCAAGTTAGGAGGCAAGTGTTGTAAGGTGATTATGAACAACATAAGCATAAATAACTTAGTGTCAACCGATATGGTAGAGAAATTTGGTTTGAATAAGATGGAGCATCAAAATCCTTATAAAGTGTCATGGTTACAAAATGGGCATCAAATTTTAGTAACCAAAAAATGTATGGTAAAATTTCAAACTGGTTCTTATAAGGACGCGATTCTACGTGATATCATGTCGATGAATGCATGTTATATTTTGGGGGAGACCATGGTAGTTTGAAAAAAAAGTAATACATGATGGTAGATTGGACATATATTCAATTTTTAAGGGTGGAAAAACTTATGCATTAAGTCCATTGAAGGATAAAGAAAAAGAGGTGTACAATAGTTCTAAACTTTACCTGATCTTCAAAATATAGTTTTTGAAGGAGATGAAGGAGAAAGTTTGCTTTGCTTTCATTGCTAAACCCATCGATGATGGATTGATGAATAACATGAATGATCTTCCACACAAAGTAATGTATTTATTGGAATAATATTATGAGATTATCTTAGAAGAATTACCCAACAAGTTACCACCTATGAGAAGCATTAGTTATCAGATAGACTTCATACATAGAGCAAGTTTTATAAATAAGACAACCTATAGGATGAAACCTATGGAGAATGAAGAGATGAAAGGACAAGTCCAAGAGCTATTATACAAGGGGCTTATCAAGGAGAGCCTAAGACCATGTGTAGTTCCTCTTATACTAGCACGCAATAAGGGAGGAAAATGGTGTATGTGCACTAATTTTAGAGCAATCAATAAGATCACAATTAAATATAGGTTTCCATTACCTTGTATGGATGTCTTGATGGATTGTTTGAGTGGAGCAAAGTACTTCACAAATATTGATTTAAAGAGTGGTTATCATCATATTCAAATAAGAGAATGATATGAGTGGAAGATTATGTTTAAGAGTAAATAAGGCTTATATGAATGGTTGGTCATGTCATTTGGGTTGAAAAATGCACCTAGCACTTTTATGAGATTGATGAATGAGGTCTTGAAGCCTTTTCTTGGTAAGTTTGTGGTGGTTTACTTGGATGATATTTTGGTGTTTAGAAAGATGAAGGAAGAACACCTAATGGATCCGAGGTTAGTTGCAAAAGTTGAAAGAGGAGAATTTGTTGGTTAATTTGAAAGAGTGAAGTTTTATGAAGAAGAAATTGGTATATTTGGGTTTTATCATATCCAAATAGGGTTTGCAAATGGACCCAACAAAGGTGAAGGCTATTATGGAGTGGTTGTTACCAAGGAGTATGTTCAAGGTCAACATTTTTTCATGGTTTGGCAAGTTTCTATAGAAAAATCATCAAAAAAATTAGTGGAATATGTGCTTCAATAATAGAAACAATGGAGGGAGGTAGATGTGAGTTCAAATGTATGAATGCAATAAAAATGAGCTTCCAAATCTTGAAAGAGAAATTCATGAAGCAACTAGTTTTGGCATTGCTAGACTTTATAAAAATTTTCCAAGTGGATTGTGGTGCCAATGGGACAACCATTAGAGGAGTATTTATTCCAGAATGTAGACCCATTGTTTACTTCAATGAAAAGTTAAAGGAAGCAGAGAAGAAATATTTAGTTTACTATTAGGATTTCTATGCCATCGTGCAAGCACTCAAGAAGTGAAGGCATTATTTGTTATCAAAGGAATTAGTATTGTACACAAATAATCATACTTTATAGTTTTTTTTTCAATATCATACTTATAGTTCATAAATAGTTAAAGCAATTTGAATCGAAGACACATGAAATGGGTGGAGTATCTCCAAAGTTACTCATTTGTTTTGAATCATAGAAGTGAAAGTTCAAATTAGGTGGTCGATGCCTTGAGTAGAAGGAATTTGTTGATGAATGCAATGAAAATTGAAGTGAAAGGTTTTGATGCTATAAAAGAGCTTTATGTTCAAGATTTGGATTCCAAGGAAGCTTGGGCAACTTGTAATAATCCTATTATAGGAGATATAACTCCATGGATGGATTATTTCATTCAAGAGGGATTATTGTTCAAGGGACAACAATTATGTATACCATGGAGTTCAATAAGAGAGAAATTGATAAGAGAAAAACATGATGGAGGATTAATTTTACATTTTGGAGTAGATAAAACAATGGAACAACTTGTGCAAGCTATTATTGGCCAATAATGAATGTGAATGTAAGAAAATTTATGTAGTGTTGTTGAGGTTGTCAACATGCAAAGGGAAGAAGTCAAAACCTTAGGTTGTATTAGCCATTACCAGTACCAAAAAGACCATGGGAGGACATAAGCATTCTTGGGTTTCCAAGTACATAAAAGGGTAATGATTATATTTTTTTTGTTGTTAAAAAATTCTCAAAAGCAGCACATTTTATATCTTATAAGAAAACAAATGATGTTACTCACATTGTCACATTATTGTTCAATGAAGTGTTAATATTGCATGAATTACCAACAAGTATTATTTTTAATAAAGACAATAAATTTATGGGCTATGTTTGGCAAAATTTGTGGAAGAAATTGGGTACCATGTTGGAATTCATTTCAGCATATTATCCATAAACGGATGGACAAACCAAATTTATGAATATGAGCCTTGGAAATTTGCTAAGATGCTTAGTTGAAAAGAAGTTGAAGCTATGGGACAATGTTTTGGCATAGGGAAAATTTGCATAAAACTTTATAATCGAAGTATAGGTAGAAGCCCATTTCAAATTGTATATGGGAAATGGCCAAAAGGAGTATATGAGTTGTGAAAGATAGTTGATTTACAAATACCAATTTTTGTAGTAGAAGAATTTGCCGACTACATTTATGACTTGCATCAAGAACAAAAAAATAAATTAGAGAAAAATACCATGAAATACAAACAACATATTGATCCCAAATGAATAATGCTTAGGTTGGATATTTGGTTTTGACACATTTTTAGAAAGACAAATTTCTAAAAGGCACCTATAATAAATTAAACTAGAAGAAAATTAAACCTTGTAAGGTCTTGAAGAAGTTTTTAGCAAATACATATGAAATTGAACTCCTAGAGGGCATAAACATTTCTCAAATCTTAAATGTAGTTGAATTGTACCCATACTATGATCAACCTAAAGATGTTGATGAAGATCTTATAATTGAAAAATAGATAGCACAATTGCCAAAGAAGGAACGAGACGAAATTGAAGCAATCATAGATTCTAGAGTGGCAAGAAGGACAAGAGGTAAGGCATATTATGAGTATCTAGTTAAGTGGAAGAACCAGGAAGTTGATGCAATAATGTGGATGAATGCTTTAGAGATTGCTAAATATAGAGTATCCATTGAAGATCCCAACATTGTTCATGAAAATTGTATGCTCTATGGTGAGTATGATGCAGGGGCATCCATGTGAGTAAATAGAAGGCCAATCATCCGAGGGTCATTATAAAACCATTTGAATAGTTAGGAAGTAATTTTTTCTCAAGCCTATAAATTAAATGGGATTCAAGAAGTCAAAGGAAGTGGGGAAGTGAAAGGGAGTAGAAGCGACATGCATAAAGAGCAAGAGAAGAAGAGAGACAAATAAAAAAACTTGGATGTACAATTATTTACTATATAGGCAATAATATTTTCTTCTAAGCGTGTATTCAAATGATTTTTGCTTTGTATTATTTGAAATGTATATTGTAGATTGCATGGTCTAGTGTATGCAAGTTTGTAGGTTAGGGTAAAACTTGCTAAAGTTTTAGTGAAGAATCTATTTATGAAAGTAGCAAGAGTTGTTCTAGAAGAAGGGAAATCACCATCATCTACTTGTCACTAATGGGGAAGCTATCTAAAAGTTATTTCAGAAGGAAACATCTAAGTACAAGCCATTTGGAAACCTTATCTATTGAGGGCTAAAGTGCGAGAATATCATCATAACATTATTGTCTAGCATACACCATCTTGGACGTGTCATCATAAGAGAAGTGCGTGCCATCTTGGGGTATGTTGTGGGAAGTGCCATCATCATCTTGATAATTGTTTACTTGGAAGATTATCATATCATTAGGAGTTGTTATGAAGTTCATTATTACCTTGATGTCATGTAGTAACTACCATCACAAGGGGTATTGTCATGAAGTATGCCATCTAGGATATTATTGTCATCTAAGATAGAACTTACTATGAGAGCATCATTGAAGCTACCATTTGATAAGTTATTTTATTGTCAAAGGGAAGCTTTCATCTAGGAGTTATTTTTTGAATAAATATGTGTGTTGTCTACCATTCTTGACTAACACAGAACCACCCTTTTATCTACATCAATTCAACTTCTCTCAACCTCCCATGAGGTGTAATAATATAATAATCTAACATCCCCTAAGGTGTAAACTACATCATCAAAAAATGTAATAATTACCTAACATCCCCCTAATTATATAATTTGGTATGACAAATATTTGAAGGTGTTGATAATATCCAAAAATGAACCTTTTACAAAAAAATGACTACTCCCCTTTATTTTAAGGATGGTACAATGAAATTTCAATCTAGATTTAGCTCTAGCACTAGCTCTTGCTCTGGCTTTGGCTCTGGCTTAGACTCTAGTTCTATATTTGGCTTGGAATATAGTTTTGGGTAATCACCTCTAAGTCTATCTCTAGGACATCACCTCTAGGTTTGCCTATGGATTAGCATCTAGGTCTACCTTTGATTCATCCTCTAGGTTTGTCTTTGGGTCAACACCTCTGGGTCATCACCACTTAGTCATCACTTATGAGTCAGCCTCATTTGAAAGCCACCATATATTCAAAATCTTCCACATTATGTTTTACTACAGGCTCTATCATTATAGGCTTTTTGAGCATTGCCTGGGTCACATATATAATTTTCAATGCAGAATTCATATACCTCTTCTCCTAAAGAATCCTAAGATTTAATTGATTCATGGGTTAACCATCAACATTGTCTCTCTCCACCACCAAACTTGTTTTATCCTTGCTCTATCCAGAGAACAAAACATTCTCTTGTAAAATCTATTCGACATTTATTTTATTTTGTCCTATTGTATCCCATCTATCCATCTACAATCAACATCTATTTTGTTGAGCTTTTTATCTTTATACCAACAATATTTTTAAGAGTGATTATTACCTCCATAAATATCACAAGGATACCTAGTCGTCACATGTCATCCATAATGACAACTTATTCTAGGAGTTTTCTCTTCTACATATGCTTCTCTGTTTACAAACTTGGCA
Organism: Wollemia nobilis; assembly: GCA_028583015.1. NCBI lineage: Eukaryota > Viridiplantae > Streptophyta > Pinopsida > Araucariales > Araucariaceae > Wollemia > Wollemia nobilis. The sequence goes on from JAQPPZ010016361.1 coordinate 5,509,625, forward strand.
TAACTTCTTGTTTGACCATCATTTTCATATTTTACATAGGTTTTCTTTTCAGTAACTTGGTCTTGCCACTTTTTGATTGACCATCATAACCAAGGCCTTTATTCTTTGAAATTACATTTGGTTCTATGTGTTTTATCATACCTTGTCCATTCCTTCCCAATCCCGTGTCATTATATCATATTCTTCTCATTAACTTTGTGTCAATACTTTTGGTGTGCTTTTCAAAGCATCCAATTTATTCATCACTATGTTCATCAACATGGCCTTTGTCATCACTAACATCACCAAACATTTGAACACCCAAACACATCATCATCACTATGGTCTTTAACGATATAGCATTTGACATGACCGACACAATAAATAAGATTGAGCATGATATCATGATGCTCTTCTTTAACATAAACACTACTATCATCAACAATGTTTATATCATTAGTATCACAAGCAAAATTTGTTCTTTTGATAAAGTTGCTTGTATCACAACAAACATTTGTCATCATAGGCTTGATGTCACTTGTATCATTAAAAATATTTTCCATCGTGGGCTTGTCTTTTAATATTTCATTTATTTTTTCTTATTTTTACACTTAAATATGTCAAGAATGATTAATGCCATGTGTACTGTCTTCACAATATTTATAGGAAATGTAACACCATTTTCAAAGTGATATTCACAAGCATCAACTTCTTTGAGAATTATTCATAAGAATCTACTTAATGTTAAGAATTTTCATCTTCATAAAGATATCTACCTTCTGTAAAATAAATATTTTTATTTAGTGTCATACACTTTTGATCTTCAACTTGCTTATCTCCACCTTCACTAGCTTTTGGTGCCACACACTTTTGAATTTCTACTTGTTTTTTGGCTATTTTCCTCTTTGTATTTACCATGTAAACATTTATTCTTGTAGTATTTTGGAATTTATTTTCTATAACACAATAGTGAGGGGTTTTTTATGTCTCCCATATGGTCCCCCTTTCAATATACCACCAGTTTGAATACAAAATATTTATATATAACCCCTCCTTATATATACCTATTGATACATGAAATAAGCTAGTCCTCTCTATATACGTGGTTGTACATGAGAGAGAATGATACATGGTACTAAGATAGTATAGAAAAGAATTTGACCTATCAGTGACACTTGTTTAAACAGAAATCCTTATATGTGGGCGTAACTTCCCTATATACTTAGATTTTCTTAATTTTAGGATTTACATTTAACAATAGTGATGAATAGGGTAAAAAATAGAGTAGAAATAATCACACAATCAAATGATTTCCTTATTTCTCCTCAATGATTTATAGGTTTGATGCCCATATGTTATGGTAGGTATATTAGGCTATAGACACAATAGCTTAACGCGATAATTTTACCTGTAAATTCAAGCCATATGTGTCATTTATACCAAACACTACAAGTGTGCTAAAACATGTGTTTGATTTGTGTACAATGCTTCTTGATGATAGACCAAACTTTCAAAATACAATGCTAAGCTCTTTTTAACGAATTCAAACTATTTTGGCACCCAAAATACAATGACTCCTCACTGCACTATCACATTTCTCTTCAATATAATCTCTTAACCTTTGACTATGAATATTTTTTATTATTGATCATAACACCTTTTCACACTTAGACACTATATACCAAGGCATAATAAATTGACATTTCCAACACATCATTAGACACTATTCTCACAATATGAGTCTTGAACTCACCTTGAAATTTATAAATAAATAAAAAACTCCCCATAAAATGACCTTACAACTCACCTTAATTAAGGCACCTTACATGGATTTTGACTCATAGGACCTTTTTTATATAAATACTTTTCTTTTCTCTTTATTTTATTTTATTTTTTTATTTTTATATACTTTTTTCTCTTTTTTTTAATATATAAAAAAATGGTCTAACTGAGTTTGAACCTTTGACCATTTTTTTAAGAAAGCTTATTTTTCTTCTAAATTTCAACCCTCTCACCATTTAATCCATATTTTGAAAGAAGAAAATATCAATATTAGAGTGATTGTAATGATGCACAAACTCGACCCAAGGGAGATAGTTTTTTTTTACAAGGATTAACTCACAAAGTTAGTTTTTTTACAAGGATTAACTCACAAATAAGATCCAATGTTTTTCATCAGTATTAAGGCATAACCACCTTTGAGTTCATTTTCGCTACAAATGACACTCAAGTGGCCAAGAGTGGCCAACTTCTTATACTTTCTTGGGGTTCACTTTTCCAACCTCACCGTTAGAAAAGACGACTCTAGTCATCCCCCTATTTTTCATACACATATATATGAGACAACTTGACCACAACATAGGGATTCCCCTTTAAGGCCCATAATACTTAAAAGTGATTTCTATTCCCTAACCCTACATAAGTTTGTCTATGTATGATTAATCTTGTGTGATGCCTTAGTTTTTAGTTAGCTTCATCTCCTAATGAGCTAACTAGGACCTTTACCACTCACCTGATAATGATTATGGTTATGCTTGCCTCACTGTAAGATACCACCACTATATTACCTTGTGAAAGATTCGGTGGATTATCCCATACCAATCCACTGTTAATATTCTTAAGCCTCACTGCTAGGAATACATTCAAGCCTCACCGATAGGAATACATCCAAGCCTCACCTCTAGGACTTGTACAAGCCTTGTCGCTAGGACTACCCAAGCCTCACCACTTTGGGCCACCCAAGACTCATCACTTAAGGTGTATCATTCACAAATACATAGTTGAATTGTATCCCCATAATTCACTAGGATTGGGTACATCTTAACTATAAGGATTACTAATACAATTCTAAAAAATCATATCCAAAATAACCTCCTTCCAACGTAAGGGTCCTAAATAACATTCATAATCATCTCTCAAAATAAAATATAGTGCTGTATTTTTTTGCTTGATAAAAAGGGGTTGTACTCGAGTCTCCTACCCTTAACAAATTACATCTCTCTTCTTTAGACCTTGAAAGTCTACAAATAGATACATTTCTCATCTCAATTGAGATGCTATAGTTAGAAATCTACATCATTTTATATAAAATATCTGAATTCTTGATTTTTATTTTCTAGATATTTTCAAATCTCTGTATGAATACAATTACTCCAGAATTTAACATCTTTCTTGACATTTTCATATAGCAACCTTCACAATCCCAAAACTTCACCTCTACTATCTATGCCTTGCATCACACTAAATATAGTGCTATATTAAATCATAATTAAATTCAACATAACATATTGCTAAAAACTAAGGATTTAAATACTTCTTCAAACATAATGCATTTCCTATAATGAAAAGATGAAATCAACATCTAAAAGAATCATAACCATAATCCGTAAATTACATTCTATCATTTCTCTTCAATAACACATCCCTTGCATTTTACAATTAACTAACTATTTCCAAAGAACTTAACATAGAAGAAAACCATAAATTCATCTTTTATTCTTTGAACAATTTTTAAGATCATATAACCAAAATATTTACAAAACATCTATTCTTTCATCATAATCATTGCATAGCATAACTTCCACTCAAGATACTTCCAAGTATTTCAATATTATATTTCAATATTTATATACATAAATGGTCCCTAGTCTCATCTTCTTTCTCAAGGTCTTTCACTTAATAGGTCTCCTCCATTGAACATTGAATATAAGTTTAGGGATCATGACAACTCTTGAATGCATATGCAATCGTAACATGCACTATGCAAGAAAGTATACAATAATGCAATAACATGCATCATGCAAAGAAAATACCATGCAAGAACATTGAGAGAATATCATACTTCTCTCAAATACGGATTCTTTAGCTACTCAACCCTCATCCATCTCTTAAAAACATACTCATTAATCCTTCAAAAATAAATATTCAATACATTATTCCATTTTAAAATTACACTAATCCTTATATAATGGATTATTACTTTTAATAAAACTAATTTATAATCTTCATCTTCATAGGATATTATTGACTATTAATCTACACCTTATTTAATCAACATTATTAAGATAAAAGCCTTCAATATTAATTAATAATTCCATCCCTACAACTTAATAAAACTATTCAATTTAATATTGATAAATAAAGAAACACCTTATTTAATCAAAAATAAGATAAAAGTTTCCAATATCAATTAATAGTTTCATCTCTATGAATCAAATAAAACTATTAATTAATTAATATTGATAAATAATCAAACACATTATTCATCATTCATTAATAGTTCCATTCCTATATTCATAAACTATTGATTAATTACAATATAGTAATACTGATAATAATCCAACATATTATTTGATCAATATTAAAAAGTATTAAAGTATTCAATATTGTCCTAGGGGGATAGCACAATGATTCAGGCTTTAGCTCTTCTTTGGGAGGTCCAAGGTTCAAACTGCAACGTGGACGAGTGTGAGGGGGTGGGTGTATGTATGGATGTGTGTTTGACCCCTATTGATAAGATCAACTCTCACCCTTATGAGAGGTCATGCTGGGATGAAGATGCCCAACCCTAAGCATCAATCATAGGGGTTTCTCACACTAACCAAATCTAAAAAAAGTATTTAATATTTATTTTAAAACTTAATTTCTATGATTTAATAAACTATTAAACCAATATAAATTAATATGCATAAAAGATAAATAGCATATTACGTTATCTAAAGATTAATAGATTAGAGAAAGTTTTATTTAGCCCTAATAATCAATGGAAGCCCATGTATATAAAAATGATAGGCTTAGAGTGATTTTAGAGAAGAAAATTTGATATAAAACTTTAGAGAGAACTCACATTTTTCTTAGCATTGCTTTTGCTCGCTCTACAAAGCTTAATGATGTCTAATTTAAAAATGTTAATCTACGTTTTCAACTTTTAATAAAATCACACAATCAAATAGATATCACATGGCTAAAACAAATCCTGATTTCGATTATGGACTGGATCGTAAGAACAAGAAAATATATAAAATTAGTCATGCAATGACATTTCTTCTCGGAGCTGCCTAAAAATAGACAATTACTTCCAAATGGTAAGGAAATTAAATAACTATTATGAAAGTTATGTAACAAATTTTGACATGAAGAAAACAACTATTCAATATCTTACAAAGGCAAGAACTTCATAAACCATAAAACAACCCCATCAACATTCCATGGAACTAATGGAAACAAACACCATTGCTATCTAAGGATCAAATACTCCAACTAGTAGCAAAGATTACAAAACCCTTTCTTACCGTGCTATGGGTTTTAAAAAACAACGATTACCAGATCAATAAAAATATATCACAAGCTAAGATAATGGCAGAGTCAACCAAAGATTGAGATACATAATGTAATTGTAGCCAAAGACATTTCTAAGTAATGCATGCTATACAAATCTAATAGAAGGTGAGGATACCACAATTTACTAAATTCAAAAAGGTTTAACATGACAAACCAAAAGGAATATCAACCAACAATCTAGCATAGCAACCAAAGGAAAAATACCTCACCAGAAGCACTCTAGGTATTTCTTCCTTCCTTCTCAATCCTTCACCCTCCAAAGATTCCTTCCAACTAGCAATCAACCTCCATAATTTGGTAGCAAAAGAAAATATATAGTGCTTGGATGGAAAAAGGAGATCAAGGGTTTGAAAGTCGTTCAGAATGCATACCCGCAACCCATCCACCCATCCTCCTTCATGAGCCCGTTGCACAAATAGGATAATGCTTCCAAAATTTTACATTGAAATTTTTTATAAAATTATCAACTTTTTCAACTTATCAATTATTCCAATAATGACACCTTTTCAACATTATTAAAAATACGAACTTTATTCGTTTTAATTAAATGTGTTCCCCTATTAGCAAGGTTTAACTTAATAATGCTTACATTAATTTACTACTACTCTAAAGCAAGCATTAATAATTAAATCACTCATTCATCTCATTAATACAATATTATTATTGTTTTCTAATGCTAGTGTCAATTACTAATATTAGGATAATAATAATAAAACTAATTACTTCATAAAAATATATATTTTTGATAAAAATATAGAAGGCGTATTGAAAGGGTCTCTAAACATTTTACAAGCCAAAAATCACCCACATTGACCAAGGGGTAAAAAGAATTTGATCGGGGATAAATACAACATAACCAAAAAAGACACACCAACCTCCACCCAAAAGACCCCAAGAAAGCCTCCACACCTTAGCTCAAAAACCACCCAGGGGGAGACTTGCAAAATAGGACATAATGACCACCCTGAAAGCAAATAGGGCAAAGACACAACGTAAGCATCTCCCACACATGGGTAGCCTTAGACAAAGACCTGATCAAAAGATAGAAGACCACCCAAAAATAAACACCCTTAATTAAATTTGTCATCCAGTTTGGCTTTGGCCAATGCCACTAGAGAATCAGGCTGGTCTCCATTGATTAGGACCTTGATAGCTTCAACATAACAAATAATTTCCCTCATTTTTGCAGATTCATTTTCAAGGTCCTGATAGGAGTGCAGAGGGGCACTTATGAAATGTTCACTTTTATCTTTGACTTTGGTTTGGGATTGCAATCCATCTCTTTTATGAACTTAACATTCTTCTTGATTGGGGCAACAATTTTCTTTGAATCGTTTGTCTTGTTTGGGTTCATAGAAGTCTATTTAGAAACTAGATACTTAGAACTCCTGATATGGGTCCCAATGCCCCCTGATCCCTAAATAGGGCCATCACCTAGGATTTAGTCTAATTTGAGGGAGGATTCAAAACAAAAGGACTCATGGTTCCTAAATTATAACTTCTAATCGAGCCAATCAAAGGAGAGATCAAGTCTTTGGAAGAATCCTGGTTATCATTGATGACAGGACCAATGAACATCAGGGTGTCCATCCCTACATGTGAATCCAACTTGTCCTTAGATTCATGGTTGGACTTCTAGGATGAAGAATCTAAATCCTTCAAAGAGTCCGACATAGCCACAATAACAGGGTTAGCCAGAAGGGCAGCTAGAATGCCAGATTCCAAGAGAATTTAGTCGATACCACATAATCACAAATAATTTTAATTGGACCTTGGTGGAGGGGGTTGTTAACTTTACCTCTTTGGATCCTCCAAGTCGAACATTCTAGGAAATGAAACAAGAATTCTAGGACATTCATGGATTTTTTCTGTCGAAATTGGTTCAGGAACATGAGGTGAAAACTTCTTAGCATCTCTCGATCTTTATCCAATGTAAAGTACTTCATGACTAAAAGGGAAATTTAGTACCAAGGGTCCTTTAGGGACCCCATTTTTAAGTCATTTTGATACTTTTATAAGGACTCACCTGCATCAAGAAAATTCATCATCTCCTTGGACAGAGAATGTTTATCCTTGTTGTGACAAACCTCATCGATAGAGAGACCAATGGCTTAGACAATTAGTTGAATGGAAATAGAGAATTCCAATTCACCAAATTTAACCTTGCCATTCCTCCAAGAGAGGACCACATGCCTGGCTAAGAGGAGGTGATGCCCGTTGAACTTCTACATGCATTTGAGAATTCTCCTTCATTTTAGGATCTTTAAGTCATCGTCAACTTTCAACCAGTTGGGTTCCAAAATAATTTCATCCTTCTTTGATGGTCCTATGATGAAGTTATCTATGCACTCGATCCTCCACCATCTTCTCAAAAGAAATACATACCTTCAGACCCGCAAGATTCCACCACAAATCTCTATCTCAGATACAAGCACTTAACATATTTTTGGTCTACCAAGGGACCTCACAATGCCCAGATTTGGCTTCCTAGCAAAGAAATATGCTAAGTTTAACTTTGGAAGTGGTAGTGTTCATACTCTAATGAGGGGCTTGAAAGCAAGGGCACAATATAGGCCTTTCCCAACCCTTTAAGTTATCATTGTTATGGGGAGGCAAGAACTCACCCCACAAAATCATGCTTCTAGTATCATGACAAGAGACATCATTCAATGCAGGTGACACATGCATCACCCAAGAGGAACTAAGGCTCTTTGAGTATACCTTGTGTCTATATCCCGATCGATAACATTTCCCATATTTAATCCCGTAAATGTTACCTGTCCCAAAAGTCCAATCCTCAAGAAAAGGGTGATGAAAAACTTGCGAGAAGGGCTTTTTTCCATGTAGATTTCCCTTTTAATGTGCTAGCCAATCCCAAAATTTGGATTATTTGAAATATTAGTCCTATTGTGAGGCAACATAAAGTGGTGCATATCCAACTCAGAAACTAATTCTCCTCTCGAATTATACCTAGAGACACATTTCAAAGAGGACGAAGGCTCAACAAAAAACATGAGAAAAAGAAACTATCCCTGCTCCATTAAACTTCTAGTGAGCCTGTATTCCTCTAAGCTTCTCAAACCTTGAGGGAAATTTTTCCACCAGATGCGAAATCCTGCTTGGTTCACACCCAAATTGGCCATGAAGTCTACAAAATTATTTCCTTTCTGAAAGGTGTGTTGAAAAATAACTTCCTTGAAGAGGAGAGCATATATTTTGGCTTCAAGGATCATGTTCACCAAGATTTCTAGGGGGATGCCCCTTCATATTATTAATGTTAATGAGGGAGTCACCTTCGACAATGACCTTTAGATGTCCTAAGGAACTTTCCAGCTAGATGCCTCGATAAAGGACCTTGACCTCTACGAACTGGCTAGTGTTTACACCTAAGCTTTCAACACAGACCAGTAGGATTTCACCCCTATGGTTTCTTACGTTACCCTCCATACCATCTCTACTAGGATTTCCTTTCAAGGCACCATCAATATTCAATTTAATCCAATCAATAGGGTTTCCAAACAACTGTTAATCTTGGACTAGCAAAAATGGGCAACGCCAACCTAGAATGGGTTTGGAAGCCCAAATAATTTTTCCAACATGATCTCTAAATCCTTGGGTTTAGCATCTGGGTAGCATATATTCACATTTTCCACTGTTATAGCAATGCTCCTAGAGAAAACAAATTCAACCAAATTAGATATATTATTGAAGATTCATTGATTTTGTTCCTTCTAGACTCCCCAAAGAAGATGTACTAGACTGAAAAATCATAATAGAAGGTGTTGGGAGGTGAAGGAGAAAATCCATTGGGAGAGCAGGTCAACAAGTAAAAGGGAGGACCCAAGAGAGGTCCAAAAACCAAAAGGAGTCGAAGACCTCCCTTGTGAACTAGCAAATATTAAATAGGTGAATTGATGATTCCTCATTGGCACCACAAACATAACAATAATTAGGCAGGATCAAGCCCCTAGTACAAAGGTTATCAAGGGTGAGAACCTTATTTTGCACCTCTAACCAAAGGAAAATATTTATCTTAGAGATTAGACCTTTGCACCACACCGATTTGTAGTGGGACGAAGGGGGCTCAGGTTCGCAATCAGGTTAAAGGTAGCTTTGACCAAAAAAGATCTAGAGGATTTTGCCTTCCAACAAAAAGAATCATTTTCAGGCTCCAGATTAAGAACATAAATATTTAAAAGGTCTAAAATGAGTTTGAGGGAAATGTCTTCCTCCTAAGATAAAGTAGGGTAACTTAGAGATCTCCACTTCTTGCAATCAGGAAAAACAACAATAAAGTCTGACACTTTGGATCCAAACAACCTTCTGCAAGATTCTTCAACAATTTCCAGTTTAGGGGATGAAGTTAGGGGAGAGTCTAACATACAAGGATCATTTTAGAAGTCAACATTATGGCCATTTCCCACCAACCATTTCCTCCCTTTAGAAAGCACCTCTTTAGACTTAATTAAATTCATCCAGAAGGTTGAGCCCAAAGGCAAAAAATGTGTGATCAAAAACTTGTTAATAAAAATAATTTAATTAATACCTAATATTAATATTAACTATTTACATCGATATTTAATATTATAAGTATTAGTAATACTAAAATTATTAATAATATTAACGTTATTATTAATACTTTGTTTGATAAATCTTTAACCAAACAAATTCCACTCTAGAACACATGCAACAATGCAAGGGTTCTTACTAAAAGTTGTCTTTGTCCAGACTAATATGCAATAAAAATATGCACAAACAATATTTTCTTTAAGCAAGAGGCTTTATGATAATTGCAACATTATCATCTGCCTATGAAGGATACCCTATATACAAGGTACAAGTTATTTTGCTTTAATAACAACCTCCTTGTCCGATGATGCATTTTAATCAACCATATGCAAATACATCTATATGAGGGTTTTACCCTTGTGGCTGTTGATGAGAATTCATCCATCATTTCCCTTTTCTCTCAACTCTGGTGGTTGTCCCATACCAATCCACCCATGAGAGTACTTGGTCTTGCAACCACAAAATTTATTAGCAATACCATATTCTAAAAATATCATAATCAAATTTTAGAAAGCATAAAGTACAACTATCAACTCATCTTCATAGAATAAAATAGGTTCATGCATTAATTATCAACACACAAGTACATTAATTAGACAATAAGGGAAAGTCCTACCTAGGTAGACCATTACAATGATACCTCAAAGTTAGAAGCTCAAAAGTCACATTCTTCCACATGGTACTCTATCTCTGCAATTTCTAACCAGAACCACTCACTAAAAACTTCTCTCATGTGGTGCTTGGTCTCTATAATTTATGACCATTGGTAGCTTCTCATGTGTAAGCATTCCCATAGAAAAAATATCTTATTTTATCTATGGAGATATATGGGGTACAACTTCTAACACTTTGTATTATTAGGTTCTTCATGTGGTGAGCCAAGCAACACATTAATGTTCCATGTCCAACAAAATTATCAACACAAGTAGTTATTATGGGAGAAACATTGAATCAATTGATGGCCATGAAGAAGGAATTGTCAAATCAGATTGTAATGGTGGTTGCTTCTTGCATCCATTCATGTAGATATCAAATCATTGAATAATTTTCCTAAGTCAATGCCCTTGCTCTTCATATCATCATACAATATATTAATTACATAGCTATCGACGAAGGCTATAATTGATAAAATCGGAGTGCAAGCCCTTGTCACTTTATGGGTGTGATAAAGTAGAACACATATCACCGAGTAAAATATTTGTCATTGAGCAGAACACGTATCACAAAACAGAACAATCTATCATTACAACACTTAATATATTATTTTCAAGTCCTCTCATCTTCAAAATCTATTACAACTCAATGTAACCTCTTTGGAGATGAAAGGCAACTAAACAAAAATCATCAACTTTCACAGATTAATACACTTTTTTTTTATCGTGTTCAAGAAACTAACTTTATCATGCGGTATGTGGTAAGAAATGGGATAATGTTTTATTTTAAGAGAAATTGCTCAAGTCCGACATGCAAAGAACATAGAAAGACATTTCATAAAATGTAAAAAAAATGGACTTTAAGAATATTGGGGTGTATTATATTACATTAGTATATTGAAAAAAATATTCCCATTTGAAAGCCACTAAGGGTTTATAGAAGCAAACGTATATGAGAGGTTTAAATTAATTAGAAAAATAAAAGGCTAAGAGATAAACAAAATTATAGCTTTGAGCAAACAAATAAAATAGAGGGAAAAAATTGGCTTAGAACTACTACTCAGTCTTATATGTTTTCTTTAATATCATTGATATCTTTAATATCATTGATAGGAAATTATACAAAATATTTTATTGTATTCATTTAATCTCTTCGGATTTGTACATTTATATTGATACATACAAACATATGTCTTTAAGATGTCTCAAGATACTCTTAGTGCTTCACCTTCATCTCAAACTATTCAACTTCTTTCAACCTCCCATGAGGTGTAATAATATAATAATCTAACATTCCCTAAAGTGTAATAATTACATCTTCAATAATGTAATAAGTACCTAACAACAATAAAGTTCAAATTTGTATTTTTCTTAAGTTTTCATATGTTATTTTACCTTTTAAAGAATGATAAAATAAAAATGAACTTTCATATCCTAGTGGGACACCCTAGTGGTTAGGGCTTTGGACTCTCTTTCGAGAGATTGAGGTTCACATCATGGTGGGGTATAGTGTGTGTGTGAGTGAGCTTGTGTACAAAAAAATATTCCTACAAAAATAAATTTTGTTTATTAAATGACATGAGCTTAATCATTTAAATTCCCCTCAAGGAGATTATCCAGCAATATATGCATAATTATTTACTTGCCATAATACCACTATATGGTCATGATATAATATAGATGAAACATGTTTAAATCTCATATAATCAATTCAAATAATAATAATTTTTGTTTAAATTCCTCAGCTTTTAAAAAGGAAATCTAAGTTTGGAATGTTAAATCTCATATAATCAATTCAAAGAATAATAATAATTATTTTTATAAATTCCTCAACCTGAAATCTAAGTTTGAAATGCTAAATCTCATATAATCAATTCAAAGAATAATAATCATTTTTTTAAAATTCCTCAACCTTTAATCTAAATTTGAATCTTGTCAAACAAAGATACATGTATAATAGCTAAATTGTTGTAATGCCATTATGTAGTCATAATATAATACAAATGTGATTTATATTAAGCACATAATTAATTAAAAATATTTATTTGTCATGCTTCAACCTTGAAGAACAAAGACTAATCCAAATTTTCATTTAAAGAATAATTAAAAATTTTACTCATAAAAAATTAGTGCATATAATATAAATCTTATATTTAAAGGAGTAATATGATTGATAACACTTACCAGAACGAGACCTAGGTTCAAACCTCATGGGCATACTCAATCTAGGGCAAAGGTAGTAGTCTGACTTGACTTCGTTGAGTGTGCTACCAAACCTGAGCTATCAGGGTTCTCCCTCACTTTGGGTCATGTTTACCAAGGCAAAATAAGGGTTATAGTGATAGTACCATGATTTGACACTATGATCAGAGGCAATGCGACTTGACCCTATGATCAGTTGTTCAAAATGGAAAGGTAGTTACCGATATATCTATGTAAAAAAACAATGATTGATAGCATAGCTATTGCATAAAATCAAATGTTATTAGGAAAAATGACATTAACAAATTTAAAAAAGAATATTATTTTATTTAAGTCAAAATTACTCAAATGAACTTTTTAACCCCATATTCCATTAAACACAAGTAAAAAACAATGTATTTTAATGGATTAGCCTTACACGGTATGAGTAGGACTTATTGTTGAATTTACTTTTATGAACAAATAATTATTTGAAAAAAAGTCCACGAGGGCTAGGTGAATTGGTAAGAAGTTGGGCATTTACCCGGAGGAGACCAAGGTTCAAACTTTGTGAGCATGCCCAATTTAGGGCAAAGGTAGTAGTCTGACCTGAGTTCGTTGAGTGTACACCAGTTTGATGACGACGGTACCTACCTCGAGCCACCAGGGGTCTCCTTCACTCTAGGCCGTCTTTACCGAGATGAGGTAGGAGTTATAGTGGTAGCACCATGATTTAACGTTATGATCGGAGGCAATGCAACTTGACCTTGTGACCAGTTGTTCAAAAAGGAAAAATAGTTGTCGATTCTTCTATGTATCAAAAAAAAAAATTATTTGAAAAAAAAAAAATATTTTTTGGTAATTATTATAATAGATTAACAGTGGGTTTTTATAGAGGATCCCAAAACCTTATATACAAAATCAGCCTTGCTAAATAGTGCTTCATGCCTCTTGGCTGGAAGAATAAACCTGTATGCAGAAAAAAAACAAAAAGTTGCTAATTGCCCGAGGGCTACAAGTAAGGCTTTTTTTCCTGATTATCCTGGAAACCATGGCCATTATAACTGGGAAAACAAAAACTAGCCGGAGAAGCTAGACCATCGGAAAGCAGAAGAAGACAACCAAGAAAACTACAAAAAATTCTCCCATACCTGGGAAATAACTTTCCACATTTCTGCTTTCCCGGAGGCAAAATTCAAAGCATACATGTTGGATAGGATCCAAGAAAAATGATCGGATCGAAACAAACCGTTGAAAATCCTGCTGGAAAATTTTACCCTGGCCCAAATGGCCACTCCGTTTAGTCTTCTCACATCCAGGATCTCATCCGTACGGTTTGAGGTTCTTCTTACTTCCATTTCCCTACTAGAAGGGAGGTTTTGGGATAAGCGCGTCACCCATCAGAGAATCAGAGTCATCCTGAAACAGCAACCGTTGGGTTCTATTTGCAACATCAGTCGCAGTTTCTTTGTCTCTCTTTTCCTTATTGGGGGGACGACCTTGCTTCCTTTCACTACCAAAATCCACCCCTCGCTTTTGACTCCTCGTAATTCGAGGGCTAATATTACCAGGCTGGTAACCTCTTCTTCCCAGCAGGTACTCTTCCAATATATTTTGTGCCTCGCGAGAGTTTCGATCATAAATTTTGGGTGAATTTGCTTGTGTGGTGATAAGGGGGGGGCCTGTTCCTTTTCCTCCTGTGGTCCTAGTTGGGGGCGCCCACCACACTGCTCGGAGTCCGAATGGGTGGTAATTTCCTCTTCTGGTAAGGAGGATTCAAGATGGTCCCTGGATGGACCTGGAGATTCATGGCCTTTCGCAAAAGGGTGCTTCGTCTGACCTTCACCGTGCTCCATAGGGTTGCAAGGATCCTGCTCCTTTTTCCTCGGCTTTTGGAGAGGACAATTGGACTGAAGATGCCCTTGAAAACTACACTGAGGGCGTAAAGCTGGCCTGTTCTCATAAACAATAGCTTGCTTGTGTAGAAAAGTACCCCCAGACCACAGAGTAATGGAGGATGGGAGGTCCGTCTCCAAGTCCGCCAAAACACAGAACCGGGCTTGGACAAATCTAGTTCGAGCTCTGGTGGGAGGGTCTAAAGTGATCAGCTCCCCGATGGATCGAGTAATACCTCTGATTACATTTTCATGCCAGCAGAAAAGGGGAAGACTCGGGAGCCTAACCCATATTGGAGCAATGTTGATATTCTGGGTATCGGGGTTAAAGTCCAAACCCCACTTCATTTGAAAAAATATTTTAATATATACACTCTTTATATATATATATATATATATATAGTTTTATTTTAGAAGTTTAAAATAAACATTTTAAACTTTTTGATTTGTTTTTTGTTCATTATTTTGTTATATTTAGGTATCACAACAAATATTATAAATCACCAAGTGAAATTTGAAGTAGAAGAAAGTTCAAGACATAAAATAAAGGTAATTCATATAAATATATTTTATTCCACATTCATTTTATAAGGATAAACCCAAAAGAGGATAATGGTAGTAGATTTATATAAGATATTAATTATGAAATACCCATGTGTGGATATAATTTTATCTACACTTTTTTTTCAATTGATTATATGGAATTAATTATGTGTGGATATTAATTATGAAATACCCATGTAGTGGTATTACAATAACTTGGGTATTATCCATGTGTTGCTTGTTGCTTGCTAAGATTTGAACTCGAGTCTCCTTAAATATCGAGAAATTTAATCAGTTGAGCTAAACCCATTCAATATATGTTAGGGGAAAACACGGATTTTTGAAAGGGGCATTGGTACCTTGTATCGGGACTTGAAATTGGAGATACATTTTAACTTGAAGATATATTTTTTTCAATTGGTTATATGGAATTGAAACGAGCTCCACCTGTATTACATCATCACCATGTAGTGGTATTCCAATAACTTGGATATTATTCATGTGTTGCTTGGCAAGATTCAAACATGGGTTTCTTCCTTAAATATCGAGGAATTTAACCAGCTGAGCTAATACAATTTAATAATTGTTAGGGAAAAACATGGGTTTTTGAAAGGGGCATTGGTCCATTCAACTCCAATTCAAATCACATTGACTACCATAAACCCTTTTAAGGGTGAGTGAGTAGCCAAGTTGGTGTGAGGTGGCTAGTTGAAGTCTAGGATGCGTACCGCAGGTCCATTCGACTCCGATTCAAATCACACTGGTTGTCATAGATCCTTTTAAGGGTGAGTGAGTAGTTGAGTTAGTGTGAGGTAGCAAGTTGAGGTTTGCGATCCATACCGCAAGTCCATTCAATTTCGATTCAAATCACACTAGCTACCATAAGACTTTTTTTTGCCCCCAAGGGTTAGATGGATTGGTAATTGTTTGTCTAGCCATGAACTTACCAAGAAGAGACCTAGGTTCAAACCTCGGGGGCATACATATTGCAAAGGTAGTAGTCTAATCTAAATTATTTGAATGTGTACCAGATCGATAACGATGATATGAATCTCGAGCGAACGATGGTCTCCCTCATGTCGGGTCAACAATAACGAGGTGGTATAGGCTTGTTGGGAGCAACCCTTGTGGTTTAAACCTTGCACTTGGTAGTTACTAAAAATAGTGTGGATGTAACCAAATTTCCTATGTATTAAAAAAAGGGTATTGGTCCCTTATACCGGGATTGGGACTTGAACTTGGATCTCCTGGATGAAAACCCAAAGACATACCACTATGGTATCCCTCATGGTGCTTTTTGCATGCTTTTTTATTTAAGAGGTTGAAAAGCAAGGTATATCAAAGGCCACCCTTCCTGTGCATTGAACTTGGGTTTCTATTAAGAGAGCTCAATGACTTTTGCCATTGTAGTGTTCTTGTCAGGATTGGACTTTCTCCATGCTTTATTTTTTTTAGATTTGGTTTCTCCATGCTTTATTATAAAAAATTATATTGAATATTTTGACTATCTAGCACACCTTGATTTGTAACAATATTTATTAACGAAACCTAAGTAAAAATTATGATTTACTTTTTATTAAATATAAATAATGTCATAGCATGAAATATGTAAATTTTATTGTGTATTATGTTTAAAATTTTATTTTTGACAATGATAAATTTTAAATAAATAAAATTTATTTTTTACCTTTGTCACCGTACATTTTAACGATATTTATTAAAGTAAACGGTAAAGATAAGTAGTTTTTAATGCCCATGAGGCCATAGGTCATATGGAACAATCTTCATGAAGAATATTGTTTACCCAATATATATTATCCAATCATACTTTGGTTATTAAAGTATGTTGTACAATATTACTTCCACTGGATTCAAACCTTACACCTATTGTTTATAATTTTTATTGGTTAAATTGAGTGAAAGCTATAGTCTTATACATGAACTATTAATTAATAAATATTAATACATATTAAAATATCAAGCTCAACTTACTAAATACCTTATCTTAATTTTCAAGGAGATATAGGTACAAATTTTATCAGGCAAAACATGCATAATTGTCAAGTTGTTATAGTACCATTATGTGGTCATGAGAGGGGCTGGTTTCAATTCCATATCACCATTTTTTTAATATAAAATAATTATTACAATGGCAGTGCATTGACGTTACAACAATATTTATGTTTTTTAAAAAGGTTAAAATCGTATTAAAAAGACAGGTCCAAAGTTACAATAATTGGTCTGCCACTTTTGGCTAGTCCCAAGATCCTAATAAAACTAATTCTAACACCTTCTTGGACCACGAATTTCTTAGTGTGATCCAAAGAGTAGAAACTCATATCCTAATTACAATTTTGGTTAATACTATTCCAAAGATCTTGGATTAGCTTCTCCCTCTTACTATGACTTTAGGGGCTACCCCAAATTGGGACTACGAGTGCTATAAGCAACACTGTGATGTTGAAATAGATGTTAATCATCATAATCAACTACTTTGGTCCAACACACTTCCTTGTCTAAATCCTTGTTGGCTGGTAATAAAACTTGTGGGTTCACCTCCATCCAATATACAATATGCTTATTTTTATTAGATTTCAACAATCAACAATATGCTTGTTTCTACTTTTAGCCAAAAATTCAGTCACAACATTCTTCCCTCTATTATGAAACAAAATGGAATCCTCAAACTGCTACCAAAGGGTTTTGATCTAACTCACTATGTTATTGATCCACCAAACACTTGGTTTGAAATTCCTAATCTCATCTAGCAACCCAACCAAAATTTGTGAGTCAAACTCCACTATGATCTTTCAAAATATATTATCCCAAGCATTAAAAGAGCCTTTTTTGATTGCCAAAGCCCTTGCTTCATTATTTGTTGCTACTTCTAGGCCTTCTAATTGCCAATGAAAACATTCCTCTTGTAGTCTCTTATGAAGAAACCAATGCCCGCTACCCCTGGGTTATCCTTGGCTGCTCCACTTGTGTTGATTTTTTCCTAGCCTAGGGGTGGGGGTTGAGAAGCCCCGTGAGTCCACCTATTGGTGATGTTCTCTCCCTCCTGGTTTTTTTGCTCCCCCACATAAGCTTTTACTATTTCTATAACCCTGTTTAATATATGAAACTAGATCTATTAGAGTGTATTCCTCTCTAAATTTTTTATCATTTCTTTCCAACCATATGTACCATCAGATAAAGCTCAAACCTAGAGATCAATTCAACTAAATTGATTTATTTTTTAACCTTATTCATTTCCATACCTTCCATATATTAGTAAGTGTTAGTTTTTGAGACAGACCTTGAAGAGATCAACTCATCAACTCCACAACTCCAAGGTAAAGTCACACTGGAAGAGCAAATCATTTATTATCTCCTCTTAGTTATTGCACATTATACATTTAGAGGGGCCATGAAAACCTTTCTTCTGTAAGTTATCATAAGTGAGGAAGCTATGATGCATAAGTTGCCATGCAAAGAATTTGATTTTTTGCTAGCCCTTTGTTAACCATACTCTTACCCATGGAACATCCAACAACATCGATGGGGGAGGGAGCAATTTATTATAACCTTCTTGAACCATATAGATGCCTAAATTTCCATAATACCAAGCTATATTATAATCTCCTTCCTCTCATATAATGTGACATTGCTTTAATATCCTCTCTAATAGCAACACCAAATTTGAAGAGATTGGGACTAGTCACTCTTCCCACCACTTTAGTTGCATAAGAGAGAAGGTCCCAATATGCCTTGTATATAGATAACATGTTATCTTGATCCAACCTCTAGCCTCAAGGCTCTATTGAAGGGGTTGTAGCTCTAAAATTATTGAAATTAAAGGGGGGTATTGATCCTAAGAATTAGTCCAAAAAATTACTTTATCCCTTCTACCCACTTTCCAATATAGTTTTGGTTTTACCACTTTCTCTCCTAGTTTCAACACCTTCCAAACAATAAAACCTTAGCCACCCATAGGGATGCAATCTGCTTCTTCATGGGGAATGCTACCCAAATACTTACTAGTAATGAATTTGTTAAACAATACTTTCTAATTGGAGATACATCTCCAATAAAGATTGCTTGCTAGAGCTTGGTTATTCAATGGTGCTTTTTGAATTCATAATACTCTATTTATTATAGGTTGGTAAATTTTATCCCAACTTACTAGAGCCCATCACTTACCTATTCTTGGGCCATCCCAAAGGAATTTTTGCATGAGCAAGTCCAACTCCTTCAAGATTTTAATCAAAGCAATAAGGATAGAGAACTTGTAAATTAACATATCTTGAACCACTAACTGAAGAAGAGTCACTATTCCTTCAAAAGAAATCCAACGGTACATCTAATGATTTATCTTCACACCAATTTTATCTACTAGTGTTTTCCATTCCATCACCTTCAACTTATTATAGTGGAATGGAAACCCCATAGTCTAGCGGGAGGGAGCCTTGAGAGAAGCCTAAGATATTTAAATTCTGATCTTGGATCCCCTTTTGGTATTAAAGAACACTATTTTGGACTTGGACGCATTCACTTCTTGGCCTATGAATTCCATATATATATTTAAAGCAACTTTGAATGCTTTACCTCTTTGACATTGGCCACCCCAAGCAACCCTGTGTCATCCACAAATTATAAATAATTTTAGATTCACTACTCCCACTTGCATTTCTAAAATAACTCCTCGTTTCTTGTTCCTTTGAAGAAATTTACCCAGTCCTTCAACAAGAATAATAAAGAGGTATGAGGATATAGGATTTCCTTGCCAATTTTTTCTAGAGGCCTAAAAAGGAACTAAGGTAATACCATTGATTAGGACTAAGAAAGAGGCTAAAGAGACACAACTCATGATTCACTCTCTCCAACCTTATGAGAAACCAAATTTCTCTAATATTTGATCCACAAACTACCAAGGAAATCTATCACAGGCCTTAGACATGTCTAATTTGATAAACATATCTCTTCAACCCGTCTAATGTAATGTGTGAACTTCTTGTGCCAAGATTAATCCATCCAATATTTGTTGGCCCTCCATAAATCCTACTTCCTATAGAGAGATAATATTATCTAGTACCTTTTTAAGCCTTTCAACCATCAGTTTGGTAATGATATTGTAGACTACATTGCAAAGTGCAATCGGGCAAAAGTATTTGAGGTTGGAAGCCTCTCTCAATTTAGGAATCAAAGCAAGGAAAATGTGGTTCATAGCCCATAATATGCTTTTATTTGCATTATATTCCTCCACTACCCTAGTTACATCCTCTCCTATGACTTCTCAAAAGCCTAGAAATATTCAATCAAGAACCCACCAGATCCTAGGGACTTTTCGATTCTCAAGTTGAAAACTATATCTCTCACCTGCTCTAGATCCAAAATTTTGAAAAGGGCCTAGTTTTGTTTGAATATTATAATATGTGGGATACAATTATAAATATCTTCTTGCACTACAATATTAGGATGGGCAAAGACAAAGAAAATATCTTCAAAATATATATTTGCAAGTTGCTACATACCTAGGATAGTGTCAATCACATTACCATGAAGGTCTTTTACGCTATGCAATATGTTGGAGAGTCTTCTTGTCAAGGCACGTTTTTTTTATTGCCAAAGCCCTTGCTTCATTATTTGTTGCTACTTCTAGGCCTTCTAATTGCCAATGAAAACCTTCCTCTTGTAGTCTCTTATGAAGAAACTAATGCCCGCTACCCCTAGGTTATCCTTGGCTGCTCCACTTGTGTTTATTTTTTCCTAGCCTAGGGGTGGGGGTTGAGAAGCCCCATGAGTCCACCTCTTGGTAACGTTCTCTCCCTCCTGGTTTTTCTGCTCCCCCACATAAGCTTTTACTATTTCTATAACCTTGTTTAATATTTTATATGAAACTAGATCTATTAGAGTGTATTCCTCTCTAAATTTTTTATCATTTCTTTCCAACCATGTGTACCACCAGATAAAGCTCAAACCTAGAGATCAATTCAACTAAATTGATTTATTTTTTAACCTTATTCATTTCCATACCTTCCATATATTAGTAAGTGTTAGTTATTGGTTGAGATAGGCCTTGAAGAGATCAACTCATCAACTCCACAACTCCAAGGTAAAGTCACACTGGAATAGCAAATCATTTATTATCTCCTCTTAGTTATTGCACATGATACATTTAGAGGGGCCATGAAAACCTCTCTTCTGTAAGTTATTATAAGTGAGGAAGCTATGATGCATAAGTTGCCATGCAAAGAATTTAATTTTTGGCTAGCCCTTTGCTAACCATACTCTTACCCATGGAACATCCAACAACATCGATGGGGGAGGGAGCAATTTATTATAACCTTCTTGAACTGTATAGATGCCTAAATTTCCATAATCCCAAGCTATATTATAATCTCATTCCTCTCGTATAATGTGACATTGCTTTAATATCCTCTCTAATAGCAACACCAAATTTGAAGATATTGGGACTAGTCACTCTTCCCACCACTTTAGTTGCATAAGAGAGAAGGTCCCTATATGCCTTACATATAAATAGCATGCTATCTTGATCCAACCTCTAGCCTCAAGGCTCTGTTGAAGGGTTTGTAGCTCTAAAATTATTGAAATTAAAGGGGGGTATTGATCCTAAGAATTAGTCCAAAAAATTACTTTATCCCTTCTACCCACTTTCCAAAATAGTTTTGGTTTTACCACTTTCTCTCCTAGTTTCAACACCTTCCAAACAATAGAACCTTAGCCACCCATAGGGATGCAATCTGCTTCTTCATGGGGAATGCTACCCAAATACTTACTAGTAATGAATTTGTTAAACAATACTCTCTAATTGGAGATACATCTCCAATAAAGCTTGCTTGCTAGAGCTTGGTTATTCAATGGTGCTTTTTGAATTCATAATACTCTATTTATTGTAGGTTGGTAAATTTTATCCCAACTTACTAGAGACCATCACTTACCTATTCTTGGGTCATCCCAAAGGAATTTTTGCATGAGCAAGTCCAACTCCTTCAAGATTTTAATCAAAGCAATAAGGATAGAGAACTTGTAAATTAACATATCTTGAACCACTAACTAAAGAAGAGTCACTCTTCCTTCAAAAGAAATCCAACGGTACATCTAATGATTTATCTTCACACCAATTTTATCTACTAGTGTTTCCCATTCCATCACCTTCAACTTATTATAGTGGAATGGAAACCCCATAGTCTAGCGGGAGGGAGCCTTGAGAGAAGCCTAAGATATTTAAATTCTGATCTTGGATCCCCTTTTGGTATTAAAGAACACTATTTTGGACTTGAATGCATTCACTTCTTGGCCTATGACTTCCATATATATATTTAAAGCAACTTTGAATGCTTTACCTCTTTGACATTGGCCACCCCAAGCAACCCTGTGTCATCCACAAATTTTAAATGATTTTAGATTCAATAATCCCACTTGCATTTCTGAAATAACTCCTAGCTTCTTGTTCCTTTGAAGAAATTTACCCAATCCTTCAACAAGAATAATAAAGAGGTATGAGGATATAGGATTTCCTTACCAATTTTTTCTAGAGGCCTAAAAAGGAACTAAGGTAATACCATTGATTAAGACTAAGAAAGAGGCTAAAGAGACAAAACTCATGATCCACTCTCTCCAACCCTATGAGAAACAAAAGTTATCTAATATTTGATCCACAAACTACCAAGGAAATCTATCACAGGCCTTAGACATGTCTAATTTGATAAACATATCTCTTCAACCCGTCTAATGTAATGTGTGAACTTCTTGTGCCAAGATTACTCCATACAAAATTTGTTGGCCCTCCATAAATCCTCCTTCCTATAGAGAGATAATATTATCTAGTACGTTTTTAAGCCTTTCAACCATTCGTTTGGTAATGATATTGTAGACTACATTGCAAAGTGCAATCGGGCAAAAGTATTTGAGGTTGGAAGCCTCTCCCAATTTAGGAATCAAAGCAAGGAAAATGTGGTTCATAGCCCATAATATGCTTTTATTTGCATTATATTCCTCCACTACCCTAGTTACATCCTCTCCTATGTCTTCTCAAAAGCCTAGAAAGATTCAACCAGGAACCCACCAGATCCTAGGGACTTTTCGATTCTCAAGTTGAAAACTATATCTCTGACCTCCTCTAGATCCAAAATTTTGAAGAGAGCCTAGTTTTGTTTGAATATTATAATATGTGGGATACAATTATATATATCTTCTTGCACTACAATATTAGGATGGGCAAAGAAAAAGAAAATATCTTCAAAATATATATTTGCAGGTTGCTACATACCTAGGATAGTGTCAATCACATTACCATGAAGGTCTTTGACGCTATGCAATATGTTGGAGAGTCTTCTTGTCAAGGCCAAGTGATGGAAGAACTTAGTGTTTTGGTCCTCCTCTAGTAGCTAAGAAGTTTTGGATCTTTATTTCCAATAGATCTCCTATTTGTCTATACTCTCTAACTCTTTTTGACTAGCTCATCTTCCTATTTCAAGTCTTCTATGCTTATTTTAGTCCAAAAGAGTGTGACCAACTTCATCCTAGACACCAACAAAACCCTCTAAAATTAAAAGTTTGATGTATTATTTATTTTTATATTTTGAGTTGGGCTTTGACATGTTGGAGTTGTTTAAAGACTTCAAATATTTTTATCCCATGGGTAAGGCGCCCCTCCTCCCATCAAACTGGGATTTTTTCCCTAATCTCTTCATTTTTCAACCAAAAAGTTCTTTAACTAAAATGGTCTAGAGAAATATTTATGGCCCATATCCCATTCTAAGAAAATTGGAAAGTGGTATGGTTTTGTATGATTTATGATTTCCATCTCGAGTGATCATTGCATAGAAGCCTCTTTTGACACTAAGAAACTATATAGCTTTACCTTCATGTTTGCAAACCTTACTTGTTTGTTTATCCACGTATGAGAAGGCCCCACATACTAGACATTAATAAAATTGAGTTGATTTACTTTAGAGATCATAAATATATCCCCTTGATCCAAATTTGGGATGCTCCTTCCTGATCCATTATTGAAATCTTAGCATTGAAGTCGCCAAACACTATCCAATTCACCTATTCCTTTCCTTTTCTACTTGCTTGTAAAACTGGCCATTGTAGGTATTGCTCCTAAAATTATTTTGAATCGTAGAAATTCAAAAATAACAAAAGTTCTCTTGAAATATTACTCTTGAAGAGATATGTGAGAACCCCCCTTCCTACAACATGATTAATTGTTTTCTTGTTTAGAGGGTTCCACAAAGTCACTATACCCCCTGAAGCACCTTGGGATGCAACAACCATAGGCTTTGCCTGTATCCATATTTTCTTTGCTACTCTATCCATCACTTGTATTAAAGATTATATCTCTTGAAGAAGAATGAAATTTGAATGATGACTTTCAATTAAATTGTGAACAAAAAATTGATGAGACATGTTGTTTAAACCTCTAACATTCCATTATTGTATAATCACTAGGAACCTAAAATCCAATATGTATCAATCCGCTTTACTCTCCCTTGGTTTACTAGATAATCACCCTCAATTTCCAACTACTCCTAGTTTGATTTTCTTCTCACACTCTAATATTTTCGCTACTTACTAAATTCCAAGAGTAGGCTTACCTTTGCCTTTTATCTCTATCTTTCATTAAGACATCCTTATCAACCAATATCATAGCAAGGTTGAGGTTCTTTGAGGTTGTTATGACAATTGGTCTCCAATGTTGGTTGAGTTATTCTTTGTTGGATTACTTCTTCTACATTTTTGAAGGGTAAATTTTCTCCTTGGGGTTCCTATTAGCTTTTAAACCGTATTATCTTAGTCCAATATTCTAGATCTTTGAGTAGTCTCAAATATAAGAGCAATTAAAATATAATATGGCCAATATAAATAATAATAACATTCAAAATAATATGAACTATGAATGAAAAATAAAGATAAACTTGGTTAAAAGGAAATAAAAATACAAAGTATTTTCATAGGATGGTTATAGTACAAAGATCAACATTAAAAATTAATAGAATTAAATCAATAGAAGGGGTTTCGATTGAAGATCAAGGTGAAATTAGAAAAGAGGTAAAGCTTTTTTATAAGAATATTATAGGATCAGAGAAGACTAAAGTTATTAATGATAAACTTCTTCAAGATGTTTCTTCAGTGATAATTAATGAATACAATAGGAACCTAATGGAGCCTAATACTCTAGAAGAAGTTCATTTAGCTATTTTCTCTTTTAATAAGGATAAATCCCCAGGTCCAATTGGGCTCTCTACAAATTTTTACCAACATAATTGGGATATAGTCAAGGATTCCTTATTGGTGTTATTGGAACAATCTAGGGTAAAACAATACATACCTTATAAAATAAATGCAACATATCTTACCCTAATTCCAAAAAATGATGTTGAATTGTTTGATTCTTTTAGACCTATGAGCTTATGTAATATGGCATATAAGATTATCTCCAAAGTGATGGTAAATTGATTAAGGCCATTGTTAGACAATTATTTTAGAAGAGCAAGGAGGATTTGTGAAAGGGAGACAAATTTTGGATGGGATCATAGTAGCTCATGAAGTTATACATTCAACAACTTCAAGAAAAGAGAAAACAATGATCTTAAAACTTGATATGAGTAAAGCCTATGATAGGGTTAAATGGGATTTTATTTTTGCAGTTTTAGAAAAGTTTGGATTCAAGAAGAAATGGGTTAGATGGATTAAATATTGTGTCTCTATAGTTTCTTATTCAGTGTTGGTTAATGGGTTAGTAACATAATATTTTAAATCCAAGAGAGGCCTTAGACAAGGAGATCCTCTATCTCCTTATTTGTTCATTATTATGGCAGAGGTTTTGAGTAGGAACTTAAAGAAGGCTTACAAATATGGGCTTATAAGTGGACTTAAGGTTAGTAATAACATCAACAACATCACCCATCAATAGTTTGTAGATGATAAAAACCTTTTTGGAAGGGCAAGGATAAATGAGGCCACAAATTTGAATAACTTTTTAAAGGAATACAAAAGAGCATTAGGGCAAAAAGTTAATAGGAAAAAATCTAAAATTTACTTCCTTAACATTCTAGCTAATATCAAAGCAAGAATTTGTAGGTTACTTCAAACGGAGGATGCAAATTTACCAACAACTTATCTAGGGATGCCTTTATTTGAGGGGAGAATGAGGATAGATTTATGGAATCCAGTTATTATTAAAGTTTATAATAAACTTCCAGCTTGGAAAGGTAGATGGTTATCGTTACCAATAAGAGTGTGATTAATTAAGTCAGTCTTACAGGCCATTCCTACATATTATATGTCATTGTATTCTATGCCAAAATTAGTTGAATAAAATTTAATCTATATTATGCAATCATTTTTATGGTTAGTTTTACATGATAAAAGGAAAATTTCTTTGGTGAAATGGAGCAAGGTGTGTGATGATAAAACTAGAGGAGGTCTTGGTTTAAGGGTTCTTACAAAAGTAAACTTAAGTCTTAGAGAAACGGTAATATGGATATTGTACAAATAGATTCAAAGACAATGGGTAATAATTTTTCTAAGTACGTATATTGAGCCCAATGACCCAAGTTTAATATTTACTACATTCTCTCTACCAAACGATTCTGCTCTTTGGAATGGTTTAAAAAATATATTGATCATATGATTAAAGGTTTAAGATGGCTTGTGGAAATTGGAGAACAATTTTCTATTTGGATGGATACTTGGTGTGATAAAAAACCACTCAATTTAGATCCAATTTTGAAACCTTGGATGATATTGCTTCAAGATAAATATGATGATAGTGTTTTAAACATTTTGTACAAGGATAAGGAGGGAATATACAAATAGAAGAATATTTTTTTACAAGTATACAATACATTGATGCTAGGAGGCAATTGAGTAGAAAGATAACAACTGTAATTATTTTGAGGGGAGCCAAGGATAAATTGATTTGGAAGTTGAATAATTTAGGAGAATACACAACAAGAAGTGGATATAATGTACAACACCAACAAAATAGTAATATCACTAGAATATGGAGAGATATTTGGGATAGCCCAAGCATTTCTAAATTTAAAATGTTTGTTTGGCTAGTAGGTCATAGAAGAATTTTATCATGGGATAACCTTATGAAAAGGGGTTTTCATGGCCCCTCTCAATGTGTTCTTTGTAAAATGGAGGAGGAGAGTGTATACCATTTCTTTGGATATTGCTCAATAGTCTCGAAACTATGGCAATGGATTCTTAACATTATTGGTAAATGTATGGTTATGAATATCAAAATTGAAGATTGGTTAAAGCAATGGCAGAGCACTTATAAAAGCGAGGCTTTATAGACAATATGAGATATATCAAAAGATACAATACTTTGGACTGTATGGCTAGAAATAAATAGAAGAATATTTAAAGGAAAGAAAAGCAATTTAGAGGTAATGAAAATGAAGGTATATTTAGCCATAGAGGAGTCTAAACCAACCCTAACAACTCACCCCATCCCTAATGTAGAAGCAGAGAGCCTTGATAGATGGAGTCAAGTCATTGAATGGAATTATGATATTGGGTACAAGAGAAGCAAAAATAAAGCAAAGAATATAAAGTGGAAACCACCAAATGTGGAGTGGGTTAAATTAAATTTTGATGGAGCATCTAAAGGAAACCTAGGACCAACAGGATGAGGAGGAATAATTAGAAATAATAGAGGAGATATTTTATCTCATTATGCTTTCAATAGTGGATTTAAGATAAATAATGAAGCTA
Organism: Wollemia nobilis; assembly: GCA_028583015.1. Lineage (NCBI taxonomy): Eukaryota > Viridiplantae > Streptophyta > Pinopsida > Araucariales > Araucariaceae > Wollemia > Wollemia nobilis. The sequence continues at coordinate 5,537,523 of JAQPPZ010016361.1, forward strand.
AAGCTTGGGCAAATTTAGAAGGGTTAAAAATATGCAAACAAATAAAATGGAATAGAGTATGGATGGAAGGTGATTATCTCATAGTAATAAATACAATTTTGAGGAAAGCAAAGGCTCCATGGAACATAGAAGAGATAATTATGGAAATTCAAGATCTTGTTAAAGAGTTTGAAGAAATTAGGTTTACACATATTTTAATGGAAGGTAACAAATGTGTTGATAGGCCAGCCAATAGAGGGGTTTTGATAGAAGATCGTGAAGTTAAATTCTCCTGAATCAAATAATGATTAAGATTTACTTTAATGTTTTACATTGGTAATATCTAATTTATTTTATAAAAATAATGTGTTTTCATATAAACTATTTATTATAATTTTTGTAGTTGGACTTGTATTTCAGGAAGGAAACTAGCAATCTAGATTTCGTAAAGCAGACATTGATAGTGCGATGTTTTAGAAATATTACTATACTAAGATGCATTGCATATATAGTAGAAGTGAAGTTTTGGTATTGTGAAGGCTGCTATAGAAATGTCAAGTAGGATATTGGAATATTTGTATTCACACAAAAAATTAAAAAGATCAAGAAAATGAAAATCAAGAATGCAGACATTTTATATAAAATGATGTAGGTTTCTAGCTATAGCATCTCAATTGAGATGAGAAGTGTATATATTTGTAAACTATCAAGCTCTAAAGAAGATACTTGTAATTTTTCAATGGTGGGGGACCCTACGAAGGGTTGAAAACCCAACTGAATATTTTTATTAATTTATAAATATTAATAGGCATTCACAAAAGCCAAATTTATAGAATAATATCTAAATTGTTGATATTTATAGAATAATATCTAAATTTACAAAATTGTTAGTCAATATGATATTCTATGTCTTTCCATATCCATATCATTCCTCTCCACCATAGAAGCATTGGACTCCAATGCTTTTACAAGGAAGTGGAAGAGAAGATAATACAAGTGCCCAAAATGAAATCCTCCAAAGTGGTTTAGAAGATAAGAGAGATAGATAATGTACAAGAGCCCCAAGGAGATCACCAAAAATCCATCAAAGGGAGTATCAACAAGCTAAACACATGCTCAAAAAGGGTCCAAATAGGAATCCCCAATGGGATCTCAAGGTCTGTTGCCTCTAGATCAACCTCTAGCATGTAGGAATGAGCACTACTATGCTTAAAAAGGGCCTTGTAAAAATGTTGTTCAATCTTCAAGAAGTTACAACTCTTCACACCAACCATGTTGAACCATAAGCATGCACCCAAAACTTAGTACAAATGATCCTACCAAGCAAGCATCTTGTAACTATAGTCGATGGAGGAAGAGTGGAGGAAATATCCTTCAAGTGTCCTTATGGTAATCTGCTCATCTTACCGGATTGCATAGATAACCAGTCACTGCAATCGCCAAGTGCAAAAGAGGAGATTACTAATTATGAGGTTCACTTGAGGAAAAATGCACAAATTAGTGTGAGCCAAAGCAAGGTATAGAATGGAGTATCGAGTACCATTGAACAACACTTCTTATTAGAAAACCATAATTTTGAAAAAAAGGCTTCAAAAACTAAACATAGCTAAAAAGCTAAAGCAAAAATTGATGTAGAAGCTGATGCAGAAGCATTGCTTGATGTGGTGTTGGTAGCTAAAAAATCCACGAAGAGAAAAGCCTACAAGGGGTAAAGACAACTTCAATGTGCAGAGTACCCATGTGGTAACAATGATGACATAGAAAGGGCCAAAGGTCTTAAGAAGGAAGGGATGCTTCCAAAAATATCTTGAAAGTGTATTGAAGGAGTGTCAGATTCAATCGAGAATGCACTCCATATTACAACACTTTTTTTTTGACAACATAAACTTTATAGCACCATAGGGTATGAAGACATTTACAAAATATCAAAATAATAGTCCTATTGGAAATGGCTTGAAAAGTGCTTTCCAATGATTCTATGCAAGCCTATAATGGCAAAAATATCAAGGCTCAAAAATTGAGAAAAACATCAAGAGGTCTGGAAAAGCAAAAGAAATAGGGTAGAATACCCTTTACAATGTGAAAAGAGAATATTCCATTGGAATATTCAATAATATAACATATTAAAAATAAAAATATGTTTTGTGGGAGTCGACGGTTGGCAAGAAGTCTACCAAGTCAAACTCAATTGGATAACTTAGCAAACCAATCAAGCTACGTGACTTCCATGTGGTAATGGCCACAACCAATGACGCATCGAGATGGCCATGGTGGAGGTCTCCCTAACCACTACCTAGTGGTCGAATGTAAAGAGAAGCCTTTCCCTTTTAAGGTGCTAAAGGTGCCTTTCCACATCAAATGTGGGATTATTGTTATTGACATGCAAAAACAAAACTTTGATTACTTCCTAAACATAGTCAACTTGACTTACACATGTCCACAATTGTGTAAACTATCAAAGAACGATCATATGGCCAATCAAAGCTACACAATCAACTTGTAATCATTGTGATAGGGCACGAATATGCTAGCCAATGACTAACTATCTAAAATTTACCTCCAAAATTGCTTTGATACCGAGAAATTTTAGCTCTGATACCAATGCGAAGGGTTGAAAACCCAACTAAAGATTTTGATTAATTTACAAATATTAATAGATATTCATAGATGCCAACTTTACATAAAAATATCCAAATTGTCGATATTTACAAAATAATATCTAAATTATTGACATTGTACTGCTGACTAAATAAAATATTTTGTCTTTCCATATCCATATAAGACTTGAGTAAAACCCCTTATTATTCAACAAAAAAAATATCAACTATGAATGTAAAATGACCAAAATCATTCATGCAATAACATGAAGAACACTTATAATAGAATTGCTCAAAATATGCATACAAGCTTCAATATTCATGCTTGAATGTTTCATACATTTTTTAGATACATTTCATGGAGCTTTGTCTCCATTATATAACCTTAGAATACTTGACAATTACACTCCTCACGTATCCAAGAGTTGCAACCTTTTCTATTCTTTACATAAGACAAGCCTCGCATGTCCTTTGGCTTCTTATCTTACCACTTGTATACATAACTCTTGACTCTCTACTTACATGCATACTTAGCTCTATGACACTTGCACTCTTTTACATAATACTTACACTTCTACATGCACACCTAATACATGACACTTGTGCACATCTTTGCATTACATATTTGCATACTTAATTACATGACACTTGTGCACTTTCTCTCATTAAAAAATTGCACTCTTATGTACATGACACTTGTTCATATCCTGCATATATACACTTATATAAAGAGAAAATATAAATCTCACTCCTAGATTATAGACTCAAACTTTAATCTAATATTTATATTTGTACCATAGGTACCATGGGGGTACATTTGCATGTACCAAATAATGTAATATTCTCCAACAATTCTCCCATTTCAACTATCTCATTCTCCATGTCCATTAGGGTATTAAGAATTTCATACCTATTTAGGTTTCTCTCTTTTGTCTCGTTTGATCATACCACCTTCTACTTTTGATTCTTCCTCTTAAGTGCTTTAAAACCCTCTTCTAGTGTATTTAGGATTGAGGTTGTGGGCTGAGCTTTTACCTTCTTCTTAGACATCTTGTTGTCATTATCATTAGCCTTCGATGGGATGTGCTCCTTCTAGATAGTCTTAGGGCAGAAATGAGCAAGATATCCATTTCTACATTGGAAGGGTATCACTTCATATTCTACTTGTTGTATCTAGGTTAAATCCACTATATCTATTTCTATTTCTATTGACAAAAGATGATTAAGATCAATATCAACACAACTGAGAGCATAAATGGCTAAATATCCTATCATCATATATTTGGATACTCCCAAATAGTATCCCAAGAAATTTCCCACTCTCTCAAATTTTTTTTACACCAATATTCGTTGGTAGAGCATATAATCAAACCCAAATAACCACTACATTGGGTTCCATTCATATATCAAATCCTAGCTTCTAGGGCTACATAAAAAGACTTGCTGCTTCATAGCTTTTACTTGATTCAAAAGCTTTGTCCTTGTTTGCTCTTGAAGATAAAATCACTACATAGTATCCATTACCAATGAGGAATATTGAAATATCCCCTAAAGGCTTTCAATTCTTTTGAATCAAGGAGGTCATAAGCCGTAGAGACAGTCTCATACCAGTAAATTTATAGATTAGGTCATTGTTACTCTTGTACAAAGTATTTTCAATTACCAGACTTTGTTCACTAATAAGCTTGGGACGATGGGCAACATGGGGAATATAACTAGTAACTCTAGACTGGAAACCTTTATCCATTGAATTCTTGGCATCATCAATAGAGAAGATGGATTTCAAAGGATCACTTCTCAAATATTCATCCTCAACGTCTTGTCACTCCCTCATTGTATCTACAAAGGACCACTTGGGAGAAGCGGGCAGAGAGAAGGCCCCATAAGGGCCCTCACATGTAGCCATGGGTAGGTAGAGAGCAGTTTTGAACCCTACTTAGAGTGTTGTGACAAAAACCTAGTAAAGCATTACGATGAAACCCTAGCAGAGGGATTCCTAATTCTCCATATTTACAAATTTATCAACAATACTTATGTTAAAAAGAGGTACTTTTTAAATATTAAGTGTCAATACATATTATAGAAGGTAATTTATTTATTCTTTAATGAAAAATATTTTTATAAGGTCATAAATGAGTCCTAATTTCAATGAAGTAATTTTTCATTTTTTTTTTAATATAATTTTTTTTTCCATCACGTGGCATGAGCTTAACTGAATAAATGACTTGATTTTCATGGAAGAGGACCCATTTTGAATCTTATTAGGTAATATTTGAGCTGGGTATCCTACTATATATATTTTTGTAATACTATTATGTGGTTATGATTTGATAGAGGCGAGACTCATTTCTATCCCATATAACTAATTTAAATATATATATATATATATATATTTAAATTAGTTATATGGGATAGAAATGAGTCCCGCCTCTATCAAATCATAACCACATAATGGTATTACAAATTTGTTTTAGAAAAGCCTCTTTTGACAGTAAGAAACTATCTAGAATTACCTTCATGTTTTTCAACCTTGCTTGTTTGTTTATCCAAGTATGAGAAGGTCCCACATACTAGACATCAATAAAATTGAGTTCATTTACTATAGATATCATAAATCTATCCCCTTGATCCAAATATGGGACGTCCCATCCTGATACATAGTTGAAAGCTTAGAATTGAAGTTTCCAACCACTATCCAATTCACCTCTTCCTTTCCTCTCCTACTTGCTTGTAAAACTGCCCATCGGAGGCATTGCTCCTAAAAATGTTTTGAATCATAGAAATTCAAAATCAACAAAAGTTCTCTTTAACTCTTACTCTTGAAGAGATATGTGAGAACCCCCTTCCTACAACATGATCAATTGTTGTCTAGTTTAGAGGGTTCCACAAAGTCACTATACCCCCTGAAGCACCTTGGGATGCAACAACCATATGCTTTACCTGTCTCCATATTTTATTTGCTATTCCATCCATCACTTGTATTGAAGATTATGTCTCTTGAAGAAGAATAAAATTTGAATGATGAATTTTAGTTAAATTGTGAATAAATATTTGATGAGGCACGTTGTTTAAGCATATAATATTCCATGATTGTATAATCATTGGGAACCCAAAACCCAATAAGTATCAATCTACTTTACTCTCCTTGGTTTACTAGATAATCACCCTCAATTGCCAGCTACTTCTAGTTTGATTTTCTTCCCACACTCTAATATTTTCTCTTCTTACTAAATTCCAAGAGTAGGCTTACCTTTGCCTTTTATCTCTATCTTTCATTAAGACATCCTTATCAACCAAGATCATAGCAAGGCTGAGGTTCTCTGAGGTTGTTATGACAATTGGTCTCCAATGTTGGTTGAGTTATTCTTTGTTGAATTACTTCTACATTTTTGGAGGGTAGATTTTCCCCTTGGGGTTCCTATTAGCTTTTAAACCATATTATATTAGTCAAATATTCTAGATCTTTGAGTAGTCCCAAATATAAGAGCAACTAAAAAATAAGATATCCAATACAAATAATAATGACATTCAAAATAATATGAACTATGTATGAAAAATTAAGATAAACTTGGTTAAAATAAGGAGATAAAAGTACAAAGTCTCTGCATAGGATGACTATAGTACAAAGAACATTCAAATTAGTAGAATTAAATCAATAGAAGGGGTTTGGATTGAAGATCGGAGTGAAATTAGAAAAGAGGTAAAGTCTTTTTATCAAAATATTCTAGGATCAAAGAAGACTGCAGTTCTTAATGATCAACTTCTTCAAGTTGTTCCTTCAATGATAATGAATGAAGACAATAGGAAACTAATGGAGCTTATTACTCTAAAATAAGTTCTTTTATCTATTTTATCTTTTAATAAGGATAAATCCCCAGGTCCAATTGGGCTCTATACAAATTTTTACCAACATAATTGGGATATAGTGAAGGATTCCTTATTGGTGGTATTGGAACAATATAGGGTAAAATAATACATTCCTTATAAAATTAATGCAATATATATTACCCTAATTTACAAAAATGATGTTTAATTGTTTGATTCTTTTAGACCCATAAGCTTATGTAATATGGCATATAAGATTATCTCCAAAGTGATGGCAAATTGATTAAGGCCATTGTTAGATAATTATTTTAGAAGAGCAAGGAGAATTTGTGAAAAGGAGACAAATTTTGGATGGGATCATAGTAGCTAATGAAAGTTATACATTCAACAACTTCAAGAAAAGAGAAAATAATGATCTTAAAACTTGATATGAGTAAAGCCTATGATAGGTTTAAATGGGATTTTCTTTTTGCAGTTTTAGAAAAGTTTGAATTCAGGAAGAAATGGGTTAGATGGATTAAAGCTTGTGTTTCTATAGTTTCTTATTCAGTGTTGGTCAATGGGTTAGTAACATAATATTTTAAAGCCAAGAGAGGCCTTAGACAAGGAGATCCTCTATCTCCTTATTTGTTTATTATTATGGCAGAGGTTTTGAATAGGAACTTAAACAAGGCTTATAAAGATGGGCTTATAAGTGGACTTAAGATTAGTAATAACATCAAAAACATCACCCATGCACAAGAGTGTTTGGATTGGTCTCTTTGGACAATAAAACACTCAACTATTGGTTCAGGGGCGGATGATGATTTTGTCCCTGTTTTTCACTCAGAAGCACTGAAGGGCCTGATCAACCTGATAGTGCATATACAAGGAAAATTTAGCACATGTTGAATAAAAGAGAAGCACTAGTTTTCTGTGTTTAATGGGAAGGCGCCTGATCCCATTGTACGATATAAGGTGTCTGATTCTTGTTGTACGATAGAAGTTTCTTAATTCTCGTTGTATGATAGAAGGCACCTAATTCTCGTTGTATGACAAAAGGTACCTGATTCCCATTGTATGATAGAAGGCGCATAATTCCCGTTATACGCTCCACAGTGCTTGACTCCTAGTATGTTACGAAGATGGCACCTGCATTCCATTTTATAGCAGACCAATGCCTGATTCCTGGTTTCTCCAAGAGGGCACTTGACTTCTAGTTTTCAGGAAACTGACACCAAATCTTCTTAGCATATATATAAAAAAAGTTTGTATAAAGTTTGTTTTATAAGTATGACACTCGACAATTAGCAAAAAGGTATCTGCTTCCCATAAAGCACCTAAATTCTAAGGTGTTTGCTTCTCGTGTTAAGCAAAGCGCTTGATTCCTAAGGTGCCTACTTTCAATTTCCAAGGCACCTGTGCACCATAATTTGAAAAGAAGACACTTGATTTCCATACGAAAAAGGTGCTTGATTTCTATTTGTTGCGACCTTTTTCTACCTTGAAAGAATAACACATCAGCCTTGGGATGTGGCCCAAGCCACATCAGCGTCCCATGCACGTGCAAAGTCAAATCCATCACGAAAAAAATTAAAAGTTGACATCAACCAAATTTCGAGGAGGGGATGTTTTTTGTCCCAAGGAGATACATTTTTTCTAATTTTTGTTTTGAATTTTGCAAGATTTCTCGAATAAGCCACATTGTAGCTACCAAGAACTAATCACGTCGAAGAAAATTCATTGCATGGGAACCATGGCCATCGTTGTTCATTGCGGTTTGACCAATCATCAAATGCTAGCCAATAGCGATGCACCATGGATATATGTGCATATGCACCCACGAAAAAAATTTAGGTGCGTGATTAATTTTTTTGTTTTTTGTTTATATTATTTTCATAAACATGTGTGTCTATAGAAATGTATCGGTACAACCCCCATTATTGCCTTAACCACTTGAACAAACCCACTTGGCATGGTAATGCGTGACATACCTCTGATTGGTCAACTGTTTATGGTTATTAGCTCCGCACAATTAGGCACATGCTCGAAGAAAATTTATTGGGAATAACCATAATCACTATTGATTACGATAACTAACTGCCTGCATGCATGAAAGCAATTTTTTAAAAGCTGCTTACCAGCTACTATGAAGCCACCTTCAAATAAAGAAAAAATAGAGAAGTGAAGCACAATAGTAATTCGAAGAGAAATCAGAAGCATCGCTAAGTAAATTATGAACTAAAGAAAAAGCATGGGGGAGAAATTGAAGAATCAAGACCTCAAGAAGAGCGAGCCGATAAACTGCTCAGGTATTTTTGTAGACGTCCAAACACAGTTTGACACTACAAAATGGATGGACTATTGTCAACTGGTCAATCAAGGCCAGGATGTAGTAGTGGCAAATGAATTTGTGGCATAAATGAGGGATGGTATCATGCACATGCAGGGGCTGGAGATTCCAATCATTGAGGATTATATCGCCAAAGTTATAGGTCTCCCTTTGAGATGGGAGTGCACGTACAAGGAGGATAACCTTGTGCTCTATGCGTAAAGATTTTTTGGAGCACCAACCGAGCACTTGACATGCACTGGCTTGCCGAAACAACATATTCCCAAGCTCTAGAAGGCAGTTTTTGAGTAGATCATCCTCTTCTTCACATGCTCTGGTCGGTACTCTACTCTAAATGCCAATCACTTTTATTTTCTCAATCACATCCTGCATGGGGATAAAATCAACATCCCACACTACCTTGCATGCACCCTTAGAGATGAGGCTAGGTGATACCAGGCGGGCACAACCTCTGCCCTGGCTCACCATGGCCTGATTTAGCCCTGGTATGATATGTGAAGTCACATAGAAATATGACGATTGAGAAAACTATGGGCACTAGTGCAGTGACAGGGGCATAAGTAGAGGTGGAGGTACCAATTCAAAATGAATAGTGGACCTAAGGGGCAACAGAACAAGAAGAGATAGCGCCTGCATCCCAACCTGCAAAAAATATAGGGGAAGCAAGACAAGCCTCGTCCCCTATTTTTCCCCAATTTGGAGAGGAAGTAGGACAAACTCTGTCTCCTACTACCCCTTAATTTGAAGATAAGGTAGAGCAGGATTTCATGCCCATTTCCACCAAGACGTGAAGCAGAAGAACGAAGGCATCAAGGGTGGTTTCAAGCTCATCCGATGAAGACACAATGATCAATGAGCTAAATAAGGAGTACTTGGCCTATATTTTGTAGGATATTTCCAAGGGGCCAACTCCTCAATAGGATATGGCCATGGATGAATCACCACTAGAAGACTAGGCAAAGGATTTGTAGCAACAAATGTAGGTTTTCAGAGAGAAGGTTTCCACCTAGGAAGCCAAATTTAAAGAAGAATGGGCTCTATTTCAAGAGTCTTGCAAGGAAGCTACCCTAAAAATACATGAATTGTACCAGATAATTTGGTAGTTGTAGGGGTAGATTAGTGCATTATAGTTGTAGGGTGGACCAAGTGGGAGCCAAGCAGCCAACCAAAGTCGATGTAGCAGTATAGACTGGTGGGGCAACATATGTGCCCCCTGTTGATACAAAAACAAATTAGGGAGATGTTATTGTAATGGAAGTAGAGAAACCCTGTTCTACGTCTCCTTCTATAGAACAGATACTTCAGGAGGATGAAGTTGAGGTTGAGGAGTCTCAAAATTTGGAACAACCTACAAAGAAAGGATATGAGGAGAAAAAGGAGATGGAGGTCGAAGAGCCTCAAATTTCAAGTAAGGAGGGAGAGACAGAGCACTCTCCAGTTGATGCAGGGGCCGAAAAACCTCAGGAGGAAGTAGTGCTAATTGAGTAGCAATTTGCTGCAGAGGAGGAAGAGGATCAGCAACCTAAATATCCTCAAAACTAGGAAGCAATAGTAGCACCAACACACTTTGGGGTAAAACAAATAAAGCTGAGATTAAGAAAAAAGCCACAAGGGCATATCAACGACGACCCAAAACCAGAGCGAGAGTTGCAAATTGAAGGCACTAGGCATAAAATATGATAAAGAATCAGAATTAAATTATGATGAAGAATGGGAGGCAACAAAGAATTTGTTTGCTACCCAAAAACAAAAATTTGAAAAGCTCAAAGAGGATATGGCAACAAAAAAAAATAACTGGAAAAAGGCTTCTAAGAGGGCCCGTAAAGAATTAGAAAAATAGGCTAGGGAGCAATCTAATAGGTCTCACAAGAAAATTCCAATTGCCCGACCTGAGAAGTTCTGGTGCTTGTATGGGTCAGAAGATGGTAAGCCTTCAAGGATGAAGACATATTTTACGGATATGGGATTTCTAGGCCCTATGCAACCTACAGATTTGGCATCAAGTAGCAGAACTCCCCTAGTGGTAAAAACAAAGATCAAAGCTAAACCTAAGATTGACCCAATAGGGGCAGATTTGCCCACATCTAGGGTTGCTAAGGAGTCTAGCATCCCATTTTGCAATAAAGAATCAAAGCCTATGGGTGAAAAGTTTCCCCCTCACCATGAGTACTGGAAAATTACTGAGCCTGTATTCCAGAAGGATGCCACTAGTTTCTCTGGTTTTTATCTGAGCACTAAAAAAGGTAAGGTGTCCTAGACCAGAGAACTGCCCAAGAAAGAGCAAGGCCAAGTGAACCAGTTCGGTGTAGCAAACGCCAAAAACAGTAGGGTCAGGAGACAGCCGTTCCCAAGGCACCAAAGGGGCGAAAGCCCCAGGACAAAGAAAAATCCAAGGCCGCTAAGAAAAAGAGGACACAAACCAACAAGGCTTATTGGGATGCTGTAAACAAAATTGGTAATTACTAGTTCAAAGTGGCACAAGGACGTGCCATCCCTTAAGCATGGGGGGATGATGAGCCATATAATTGCTCATTTTTTGTACTCTTTTCCCTATAATGTGTGGCACTTATTCTTGTAGATATAAATATTTTATGGAAATTATATATATAATTAACAATTTATTTTGCATGTTTTCTAATATTTGTCTTTAAGTGTATTTTGTGTAGATTTAGTGGAAATTGTTGCATTTTGGCATGTTTTCATTGAGGTCCCACTCGGGCCTAACACTTGCAATTTTATAAAGAAAAAATATATGTAGAATATCGACGAGGGGTAGGAAGTCAGGTGCCCAAATTCCTTTGAAGTGCTTAACTTCCATTTGACACTTAACTGTTAGGCGCCTGCTTTCCGTTAGGTGCCTGCTTCCCATTAGGCACCTGCTTTCTGTTAGGCGCCTGCTTCCCATTAGGCACCTACTTTATGTTAGGCGCCTGCTTCTCGTAAAGTGCCTATATCTATTAGATGTCTTATTCTCGTTAGGCACTTACTTCCTGTTAGGTGCTTGCTTCCTGAATTCTACAGATAAGGTGCCTACTTCCTGACTTTTTAAATGCAATGTCTGATTTCCACTAACTCTAAACTCCAGCACGACTCTATGGTTAGTAGAACAGAGCAAAAATTCAGCAACCAACATAAAAAGAATTCCAGCATTAAAATCGAACATGAGATAACATCAAAGATGACTCACCATCCATTTTCTAGCTGCTACATAAATGATTTATATAAATCAGGAAAATAAATATCAGACATATTCTAGAAACATAATACACTGAAATATCATGATATTTTTCCCGATTCCTTCAATTAAGCAAGCAGTTGTAAAAGCGAATCATTTTTTAATTCATTCTAATAATTGTAACAGGGTGTGGCTACATATATATAAATATGCAGGCCACCCCTAAAGAAGACCCCCTGAAATTTCTTGTAAATTCTTGCTGTAGTTGTTAATAATTTTTTTGAATATTTTCCTGTAAAAAATTGTCTAAAGCGTCCAGTGACGATCTAACGTGGGCAGAACCTGTTGGAACCGTGTGCCCACTTACAATAGAGTTCTTCCCTTCTTTACCTGTTTTATGTATTTATTTTCATAGATTAATGTGCTTATCTGTTATTTCCCCTGCTTTCTGTGATTTCCAGCAAGGTAGTAATTTAGTTTTTTAACGCTTTCAGTCCTATTTTATTAGATGGAGCATGAGATTATTGGTTTAAATAAAACCTTCAACGAATACCAAATAACCCCAAAACCATGATCTAAGGGACTCATCTCTAAAGGAGAAATTATAAGCATATATTTTGCACCACTGCTCACAAGACTACGAGCTACCCCAGGTTGACAATTAAATGGAGGCAATTAATTGAACCATAGAAAAAATAACCAATGTTTTACCCAAAACTTAGCTCTATGACACTTGCACTATTTTACATAACACTTGCACTTCTACATGCACACCTAATACATGACACTTGTGCACATCCTCACATTACATATTTGCATACTTAATTACATGACACTTGTGCACTTTCTCTCATTACAAACTTGCACTCTTACTTACATGTCACTTGTTCATATCCTGCATATATACACTTACATAAAGAGGAAATATAAATCTCACTCCTAGAATATAGACTCAAACCTTAATCTAATATTTACATTTGTACCATAGGTACCATGGGGGTGCATTTACATGTACCAAATAATGTAATATTCTCCAACAATTTCTTCATTACAACTATCTCATTCTCCATGTCCATTAGGGTATTAAGAATTTCATACCTATTTAGGTTTTTAATTTTTTTTTTCTGGTTTGATCATACCACCTTCTTATTTTACTTCTTCCTCTTAAGTACTTCAAAACCCTCTTCTAGTGTATTTAGGCTTGAGGTTGTGGGCTGATCTTTTACCTTATTCTTAGAAATATTATTGTCATTGTCATTAGCCTTCGAGGGGATGGGCTCCTTATGGATAGTCTTAGGGCAGAAATGAGCAAGATGTCCATGCTTATGAAAAATCTTGCATTTGAAGGGTACCACTTCATAGTCTACTTGTCAGATCTAGGTTGAACCCCCCATATATTTTTCTATTTCTATTGACAATAGATGATTAATATCCATCTCAACACATATGAGAGCATAAATGGATAAAGCTCCCATCATCATATCTTTGGCTGCTCCCAAATAGTATCCCAAGAAATTTCTCAATCTCTCAAAATTTTGTTTTCACCAATATTCATTGGTAGAGCATATAATCAAACCCAAATAACCACTACATTGGGTTCCATTCATATATTAAATCCTAGCTTCTAGGGCTACATAAAAAGACTTGCTGCTTCATAGCTTTTCCTTGATTCAAAAGCTTTGTCCTTGTTTGCTCTTGAGTATAAAATCACTAATTAGTATCCATTACCAACGAGGAATATTGAAATATCCCCTAAAGGCTTCCAATTATTTTTAATCAAGGAGGTCATAAATCCTATAGATGGTCTCATGCCAATACATTTATAGATTAGATCATGGTTACTCTTGTACAAAGTATTTTCAACCACCAGACTTTGTACACTAACAAGCTTGGGATGATGGGCAGCATGGGGAAGATAACTATTAACTCTGGATTAGAAACCTTTATCCATTGAGTTCTTCATATCATCAAAAAAGAAGATGAATTTCAAAGGATCACTTCTTAAAGATTCATCCTCAACTTCGTGTCACTCCCTCATTGTGTTTGCAAAGGACCACTTGGGAGAATGGGGCAGAGGGAAGGCCCCATAAGGGCCCTCACATGTAGCCATGGGTAGGTAGAGAGCAGTTTTGAACCCTACTTAGAGTGTTGCGACAAAAACCTAGCAAATAATTACAATGAAACCCTAGCAGAGTGATTCCTAATTCTCCATATTTACAAATTTATCAACAATACTTATGTTAAAAAATGTACTTTTTAAATATTAAGTGTCAATACATATTCTAGAAGGTAATTTATTTATTCTTTAATGAAAAATATTTTTATAAGGCCATAAATGAGTCCTAATTTCAATGAAGTAATTTTTAATATAAAAATATTTTTTCCATCACGTGGCATGAGCTTAACTAAATAAAAGCTTGATTTTCATGGAAGAGGACCCATTTTGAATCTTATTAGGTATTATTTGAGCTGGGTCTCCTAAAAAATATATACTTTTGTAATACCATTATGTGGTTATGATTTAATAGAGGTGGGATTCATATCTATCCCATATAACGAATTTAAATATATATATTTTTCATAAAGTTTACATTGGATATATTTATTTTTTTAAACAACTACATATGATTATTAATAAAGCTTTATTATTGATTATATCTTTATATGAATAGATGTTTCAAGATATTATTGAATTACAAAGTGCTTAGTCTTTTGTAACATATTTTTAGATAAGCTATATGTAGTCACTTTCATTAAGATAATAAAACATTACAATTGTTGTTGGAGGTATTAATTTATTTGGTACCTTGAGTGCCTTTGTAAATATTTAGATCAAGGTGTGAAGTTTGATTTGTATGTATAAATCATGTGTCAAGTTAGTAGGTGTGAGCATGTGTCATGTATTGAAGTGTGTGAGGTGTCTAGTTAGGAAGTGAAGAGTTTTGAGGAATGTGTCAAGTTTAGAAGTAGGAAGTTATATGCAATCATGAGATACTTTGTCTTTATATAATATGTGGGACTTATTATGTAAGAAAGTAATATGAAGAGTCAAGTTCTCTTATGAGTTTGAGGAGAGCAAATACCAAGAGTCATGTAATGTGAAAAGTCTCATGTATCTTTATATTTGAGAAAAAACCATGTAATATGTAGCTCGAATACAAATTGCTTGAGTTTTTTATCAATAAATATTTTAGTGTGATTTATGTGATATTGATATTTATGATATTGTGATTAATATATGATCTTGTGATTGAATCCTATGAAATAATTTTGACTATTTCCTAATAATTTTTAGGTTAATTAGATGATATTCAACTTACATTTTTATAAAAAATATTCATCATCTTCCTTGGATTACTATGCTTCAACAATTAACTCCTTAATGCCATTTTTATCAAAAGATATAATCTCCCTTAGCCAATTGACTTATATAGTAACCCAATTACTACCTTGGAATCCCCAATACTTTGAAGACTTGTAAAACCAATAAAATAATCAATTGGAGCCTCTAGAGAATCAATTTTGCAAAGATTAGGTTAGAGGTGCGTTTTGCTCAAAGTGATAAGTTTAGTTTCAATGCAGCAAAGTGCTCCTAGGCAAGAGTGAATTGCTCCCTTTCCTCAAGCAAATTACTTACTGGTAGTTAAATGTGGGAAAAGAGTGCATGTATACCAAAGAAGATCTTTCAAAAGTATCATTTTAGCTCGTAGTAATACTACTAAGGATTTTAAAGGCTTCTAAGCAATCTAGAGATGTATTTAGATGCATTTAACATTTGGAGTTGCATCATTTTGCCAAGGATGGATCCAAATATTTACTTTTACTGGAAGTAAGAATTTATCATCCAAAGCAACTCAAGGATAAATTTTTTGTATAAATAAGAGCCATGAGCTCCATTGTAAATATCCATTGGCCTTAAGAGAATCAAAGCTATACTTTGAGAGTCCCACATTGTAATTGCTCTTGTTTCTTTTGGAATAATAAGAAATTGACTAGACTTTTCCTTTTCATTAGTGGCACTACCCTCCTAGATTATGAAATGTGTGATGATTGTGGCACTACCTTTTTGTCCTCTTGTCATTCCTTGTTAATTTTATTTTATATGGTGGGATGCATTATTGTTATTCGATTTTCTCATGTGTTGATTGATCATACTCTCTCCTTGCTATGACTATGGTTATATTTTATATTTTATTTTAAACCTTAAACATTTAAAATTTACATTTGTGTATTCTAATTTATGAATTTACTTTCTACATTTATCTTACATTAGGTTAAATAAAGTGAGGATAGTGGGAAGCTAGTCTAGATTTAGAGGTTGAGCGGGACACATTCCCTTTTATTCTAATTTGTTGAAACAAATTTGTGAGCACAAAAGAAATTGAAGATTTTCACAATTCAACATGTTTTTATCACACCTAATGGAACCAAGGGATTGATTCTAAGAAGTTGATCCTATTACCTTTTTGAACTCTATTTGGATATCTTTTATTTTTTTGTGTTTGTTTTTACAAGCAACTTTGTAAATGGTCACTCTATTACAAACCTCATCTAATTTTTTATTTTTCTCCAAAGCAGTAGTCGAGGCACATAGAAATCAATAGATGTTTTCAAATTTAGTATTAAAATTCCACTTGCCATGGGTAAAAAGCAATTTGCTAAATTTTGAAGAAATTTTACAAAGTTTTCATCCAATGAGGGATTTGCTCCAAAACTGGAGTGACTTGCCATTTTTAAAGCAAATTTCCTTGAAATAAAAAGTCCTTCCAAGTTCAAGTCAAGGAGTGATTTGTTGACTCAATAAAGTGACTCAATCAAATATCAAGAAGCAAATCACCCTAAAGAACAAAAATTTCTAAGTCTGATTTAAGGTGCGACTCGCCCAAAAAGCCTAGAACGACTCACTTAGACGTTCCATTTTAAAAAATTTCTTCAAGATCCATTTTTAGTGGAGAGATTTGCTCCCTTACTAAAATTTTCAAAATTTATCTTTGATCCCAATTTTTTTCATGAAGGTACATATGTAAGAGGACCAAGTTTATGGATACACCCTCAAAGACAACAATAAGGTAAATGAATTTGTCTAATTGAGTTGATATCATACCAATGAAGGAATGCAAGGGAGAAAAGAAAGAATAAGTCATCAAGTGGATACACTAAAATGACAAGCCCAAAAATAACTTGACATCAAATTCTATTTCATTAAAATAAAAATTCCAATGACTAATCAACCAAGTCCACCACAGAACCCCACGTCTCAAGAATTAATTTTTTCTAGTTTTTCACCATCTTACAATTATGCATTTTCATTTCAAATCATTCTAATAAAGCTTGTGAAACTATAATACTAACCATTAGTCATAGAAACCCTCTATACAAAATACCCAAGTATTGTACATGTCATCCCAATTCATAAATCAATTGGGATCTTCAATCAATATGATTAATTCATTAAATAACCAAATCATAATCTTTCAATATCTAGGTCAGAATAAATCAACCACTGGTTTCTAATATTTAAAATAACCTTCCAATGAGTATTGTCCCAACTCAAAGTCTACTTAGGTCTAGCAAATTAATACTTCCAAGGTACTGACTCCACCCCTAGTTTAATCTACTTCATCCAATACAAACAGTAATAACAATTCAAGATGAATTCACATCCTAGTCCCAAGTCAAGGTGTGGCTTAGTATTTACAAGTGCAAGTTGGTCAAATGGAAGTGTAAGGATTTTAGGGAACCCCTTGAACCAAATGCCACCCTTAACAAATCAACCACCAAAAAATCTATATCAATACTTACCTCCTCCCAACCATCAAGTCCCTTAACAAGGCTTGCAAAATCTTCTTCCAATTCAAAATTTGCAAGCATTGCCTAACCAAAAATTAGCCTATCCTAATCCACCATCTAAAAAAAACCTAAATACTCTCTTTTTATCATAGTATAATGTGCAATAGTATCCTTAATATTTTCAACAACAAACCATCCCATAAATGGCCCTATATCAATATACGTAGGTCTACCTCAAAGGCATGCTGTGTTGTTAGATTTTGATGATATATATTAAAGGAAATGCAACCACAAGATCTAAAATGAGCAAGCAATGTTAACTATATGATAATGGCAATATAATATGCAGGAAAACTATATGAGAAACTTTTGCAATAACTCAGAAAATAGCCATTAATGAAAGATCAAAAAAATAGTACAATGTAATATAATGGAGGTCTTAAACACTCCAAAAATTCTTGCATGATCTACATTGTATCTACCTTCTCTTCTCATCACTATGCTCTACTATTCTATATGCTTCTCTCTTGCATTATTTTATTTGCTTCACTCTATCAAAGGCCTATATATAGGGAGATATGTCCCTTGGCCTTTCATCTACCCATGACTCTTCATCTACCTAACCTATGACTCATGTACATGTGGACTACATGCACATTTACATCATTGCACATTCTAACACTTGTGCATTTATTACATTGCATAAAGTAAATACTCAAACCTTAATCTAAGACACTCTCCTAATCTAATGATGTACCCAAGGTGGTACATTGGCATGTACCAAATAATGTAATATATTCCAACACCCCCTTGTATTACATTATTTGGGTATTGAAGACTTTAGTCTTCAATATGGTCTTCATATTTTGAATGTTCTTTAGCTTGATCAGGTTCTTTGTATTGACTTCAATTTACCTTGCATTGTATGCCTCCTTTGTTAGGTTCCTCTTCTTCTTCTTCTTTATATTTATTATTAGAGTCAATCATTGTGCTTTCATGAGCTATCATGCTATCATCAGATTCCTACAAAAATATTTTCTCTTTGCCTTTGTCCTTCTCATCACAGTTCTTCTTTAGTACAAAATCTTCTGAACAATCACTTAAGGCATCATGATAAGATCTTGAGTTAGAAGAACTTGAAGTATCAATACTGCAAGAGGATTGAAATATCTTCTCTAAGAAGGATTCATCTATTTTTGTTTTCTCTTTAAGTGATTCAATCAATTCTTTTTGCTCTACATTCTCTTCTTTGTAATATTTGAATGTAAGTAATGCCATATATAATATGCTACCAATGTCTAAAGGAATTTGAATATCATCCTTTCCATTATCAATTGCTTCAATGATTCTAGCATGTAGATAATATTCTAGAGTTTTAAAGTTTTCTTCTAAGGCTTCACTATAGATCACTTTTGAAGTAAGATCTAAGTTTCCTTCAAACTTTGTAAGTAAATTCTTGATTCCAATTTTTATGACATTTGCCCTTTCCTTTCTAATGATGTTTTCCATATCTTTATTTATTGTATTCTTTGAAGTAGACATATTTTTTTCTCCTTAGTATTTGATATTGAGAATTTTTGATAGAATATTTTATCTTTCAAAAACTTTGAAGTTGTCTACCTTATGACTCCCTAGTTTTAAGTATATGATCAAACTTGATAAAATATTTTCTATTCTCAAGTTTTGTAGAACCCCTTATATCTCCCAAGTGTTTTGAATGTACTATGGTCTTGATAAAGTGCTTAGCTTTCTTTAGATTTCTTTTGAGTTGAATTCCTTTTATCTCCCTAATGTTCAACTACTATTTTCACCTTATTTCTCCCTATTTGTGAAAGCTAGAAATAATTTTAATGCACTTTCAATTTGATAATGTTCTCTATTTTCCAAGACCCTATAGTTGGATTCCTTTTGTCCCTTCAATTTGTATAAGAGACTAGTATCAACAATAATTTTCCAACTTTCAAGCAATTCTATGTTTTGCTTCCTATATCCTTGAATTAATGATATGGTTTCTAAATTTCAAGATTTTTAATTTGGTGTTGAACTCCTTATATCTCCCTAATTTATAAATTTAGAAAATGATAATATTTACAAAAATAATGCTTCAATTTCAAGGTAGAAAACCTTATATCTCCTAGTTTAATTATTTGTAAATATTTTGATAATTGAATCTCAAATAATGCAATTTGAAATAGCTCTTAAAGATATAATCCCCTTGCTTTAATTGCTTTCTAAACCATCAATGATTAATCTAAGGTTGTAATTTCCTTATATCTCCATGCAATAATTAGCTAAACTTAACCTTAGAAATAATGTACCTTATATCTCCTTGCACTTGATGGAAAGAAAATATTAATTCAATGTAAATATACCTCTCTTTGATGTGATGTGCTACGTGCTGATTGGTTTCTTCCTTGACTGCACTTTCAAAGCTTTTGAATGTTGTATTCTCCTTAGTATTCAAGGTATGACACTATGCATTAATTGCACTACGTTCTATGGTGCACTCTAGACTGTCCTCTTCTCCCTTCAATGCTCTTTGACCTGTGGAAGCTTGATATGTGCGCTCTTCTTAGGTAGGGCTATTAATACTTCTCTATCTCCCTTTGGAATGCATGCCACATGGCATTTACATTGCCCTTGAATGTAGATCTCCTTGTTAGGTGGCATAAGGACATTATAGTCTTTAGAATACATTGATTTAGGTGGTGCATGTATTATCTCTCCTTATGGACATTGAAGTAATGATATTTTATTCTTTTCTTGCTTGAATGGAGCATTACTTCAGACTTGGATGCTCTTCTCCTTGCATAGGCATTATATTTTTGAGGCGTTACTAAGAATTCATAGGTGCTCTTCTCCTTTGTGCCAAATGGTACAAGATTCCTTTGTTTGGTGTGGCAAGTGGAGGCTTCTTCCCTTGCATGTAACCAAGCACTCAACATCCCTTATCTCCTTAATGCTCTTGCCAACTCCTTGCAAGTTGTTTGGCTTCTCTTGCAATAACAATGTGCTTTCTCCAATGTATGGTGGCTCCTCTCCAATGAAGGTGGCTCCTCCTATGGTGTTTCAATGCTCTCTTCTAGGTGGTTGTTCATCCAAGCTTCTCTCCTCTTTCGCTTGGGTAACACTCCTTGCTACTTGTATCTTTGTTAATTATTCTTTTGTTATTCTCCTTGCAACTTGCACCTTAGTTGCATTATGTTGTCCTTGCTATTGGTGCTATGTTGTCCTTACTTAGTCTCCTTTCTTGTTGTAGGTTCCTTTTGCACTATGAGTGTTGCCTTCATGGGACTATGGCATCATATTTGGTGTCTTTAGACACCTTGAATAAGATGATTTTGAGCCCTTAGTTGGCCCTTTTTCCTTTGCTTCATAGCTTCTTCCTTAGACTGGATAATATTATCGCTTGATGACTGCAACTTTATGCTACTTTGGTGTCTTAAGACACTTCAAATTTTGTCTTCCTTTTGCTACTTTGGAAAAGACAAATATGGTGCTATTATGGACTACAAATAAATTTACTATAAACTAAGATAGAATACCTTAGTTGCACCTGGATTTCGAGACTTTCTTAGTCTCTTTATGTAGCTTTCTTCCTTGTCTTTAGTAAGGTGACACCTTCTCTATTCCTTGGTGGTTGTAGTGCTCCTTTGGTGACTTCTCTTCACCAAGACTTGTTGTAGTTTTACCTGTGCTCAATGGTGTCTTTTGACACTCCAACTCAACTTTGTTTTGTGCACTAATCTTCCTTTCTTGCTTAATACTTAATGCACTTTTAATAGCTCTTAGAAATAACTTGTATTATGCACTATCAATTCCTCCTTATTACTCCTTTTAATCAACTTTCTAACACTAACTTGTGTTAATATATTTTGTAGGTTTCAAGATAATAATGCTACCTCCTTACTCAACTTGAAAACCTTTAAACTCAACCTCCTTATTGCTACTTTTAATAACTCTTAAAATGGTGTTTTAAAGGAACTTAAATAATACTAAATAAGAAACTTTAATAACACCAACTATCAAACCTTATTTTGACCTCCTTGTAGCAATATTGCTTGGTGATTTGGTTCACCTAATTGTTGCTTTGAGTTTGATAAATTTGTAGCTTCAATTTGTATTACTTTGCTACTTTAAACTAGTCTATTTTGCAGCTCTTCTTGTTGTTCAAATCAGCTCCTTAACTCTCCCAATTTTCAGCTTTGTAACTCCTTTAACTTGCTACCCAAAACTATGGTTTTGTGGCTTCAACTCTCCTCCAAGTAGCCTTCTTGAATTCTAAAAATTAGAAGCTATTAATGCTGCCCAAATTTTGCCTTCTAACTATCCTTGAACTCTAAAATTTTTAGATTCTAACGCAACTAATTTCTCCTTCTATATGCTATCCAATAATATCTTGACTTATGCTATAAAAACATCAATCTCTTCTAGCTCCTTTCTCCTCCAATCTCCTTGTCAAATTTTGACTTCAATCTTGGCCTATTTTTTGGCCTTCTTCTCAAGAATTTGAATGTCTTGAGGTCTTTGGAAATCCTTTCCAGAATTTGGCAAACTTCTTTCCAAATATTTCTTTCTTTTGGGCTTGTTGTTGGATGGTGACAATTGTCCCAAATTCTTCTTTCTCAGGTGCTTCTCTTTGCTAGCAATCTTCTCACTTGAGTTCTCCTCAAATCTCCTCCAATGGCCTTCTTCAAATTCTCCAATGAGGCTTTCCTAGCCTTCTCCTTCTTTCTCCTTTCAACCTTTCTTGAGACCTCTTCTCTTGGGTCTTTTAATTTTTGTAGCTTCTAAAATCTTCAATAGGACTTTTCTAGTCCTCTATCTTCAAGCTTCAATCTTCCAAATCTGGAAGTTCTTCAATGAGACCTCTTTCTTGGGTCTCCTCCTTCTAGAGTTGCTTTCTTCTTTCTTCACTCTGAAGTCTTCAATATTTAGATTTCTATGAGGACCTCCTTCTTGGTTCTCCTCAATATTCAATTTGCAATGGGGCCTTCTTTCTTGGACCTCCTCCTTGATCTGTAGTCTTCAATGTGGCTTCTTTGGCCTCTTCCTCTCTTCTCAATATTTTACTTGGAATATTTAATCTATAAATCCTGCAATGGGACCTTTTTCATTAGGCCTCCAAAATATTCAATCTTCAACTTG
This sequence comes from Wollemia nobilis, assembly GCA_028583015.1. NCBI lineage: Eukaryota > Viridiplantae > Streptophyta > Pinopsida > Araucariales > Araucariaceae > Wollemia > Wollemia nobilis. The sequence continues at coordinate 5,560,369 of JAQPPZ010016361.1, forward strand.
TTGCTTCAAGTATTGGATTGATTCCAAAGAAGATATTCTTCCTAGCTCTTGTAGGAAGCTTCTCAACTTTCTTTGAATCTCCTCTTTTCTGCAACAAAGTATTAGAAAATGATAATAGTAATTTCTTTAAATCTAAAGAAAATGAATCTTCACTAGTTGATTTGTCAATCTAGTGGAATCAATGTTGAGTCCTAGTCTTCACAAGTTTTTTTGCAACTCTGTGGAAAGACTCTAGCCAAATGCAATTTCAAAAATTCTGAAAATGAGATTTCCTATCTCCTCTCAATATCTCTTGTGGCTCTCTCTATTTCCTATCAATCTACCTTGTGCTCTGATACCATTGTTAGCTTTTGATGATATATATTAAAGGAAATGCAACCACAAGATCTAAAATGAGCAAGCAATGTTAACTATATGATAATGGTAATATAATATGTAGGAAAACTATATGAGAAACTTTTGCAATAACTCAAAAAATAGCCATTAATGAAAGCTCACAAAAATAGTACAATGTAATATAATGGAGGTCTTAAACACTCCAAAAATTCTTGCATGATCTACATTGTATCTACCTTCTCTTCTCATCACTATGCTCTACTATTCTATATGCTTCTCTCTTGCATTCTATCATTTGCTTCACTCTATCAAAGGCCTATATATAGGGAGATATGTCCCTTGGCCTTTCATCTACCCATGACTCTTCATCTACCTAACCTATGACTCATGTACATGTGGACTACATGCACATTTACATCATTGCACATTCTAACACTTGTGCATTTATTACATTGCATAAAGTAAATACTCAAACCTTAATCTAAGACACTCTCCTAATCTAATGATGTACCCAAGGTGGTACATTGGCATGTACCAAATAATGTAATATATTCCAACATGTGTATCCTTATCTAATGCAATTTGGTCAACCTTCTCAATACAATCAAGTACCTCCATTACCTGGAAATCAAAATCAACTTCTAAACTAGACCTATCAAGGACCTTTGGACCTAAGGGTTTATTCCCCCATATCAGTTGCTATTATAAAAGTTTTACCAACTTTCAATGAGAGTGGGATCAAAATGATAAAAGATAATATGAATGAGCTTTCTATGTTGAAGTTTAAGGAAGACATAATGGTATTTTTTCTTATCTATTTATTAAAAGATAAAGTTACTTTATGGTATAGGGGATTACTTGATAATTTTGTTACTATTTGGGTGTCAATTGTAGAACCTTTCTTGCAAAGATTTGGTAACATGGGTAAGAGGTATTCTATTATGTCTCATTTAAATTCTATGCAAAGACATTTCCAATAAAATATTCATGATTATAACACTAGATTTATGAAGAGTTTGTATTTGATTCCATCGAGTGTACAATCTAATAAGGAATAAGCATTGACATACTATATGAAGGGCTTGCAACATGATTTAGTGATAATGGTTTATAACATTAACCATGTCACTTTAATCACAACTTGTTAGGAATATTCTAATAGAAATAAACTCATTCACATAAATATTGCAATAAAAAAATAATTTCATGAAAAAACATATATTGCAAGACAAAATATAAATGCAGAATTATAACAATCTCACAAATCACAACACATAATCACAGGCCTATTCAAGAGGGCAAAATCCTTTAAATACTTTTATTAATATAAAAAAATATACATTCATTTATAGACCCTTGTATTTTAAAGATACACTTCATGCAACCCTAACCTAATGCTCAAGAGTTGGCTTACATGCAAAGTGTCACTCGAGCTAGAATATTCTACCAAACATCAATTACATTCTTGATAATAGTTACATGAAATGGCCCCACTTGTCTAGGCATATTACTTGCCACATACCATTAAAAAATATTGCAAAATATCATTATAAAGGGGTCCCCATGTTGGAAAGGGGTCATTACATAATAATATGAGAATTACAAAAATAGTGTTAGGATGGGATCCTAACATGCCCTTCTCCTTCAAAAAGCTTTGTCCTCAAAGCTGTAAATGAGGAAATTGGTGTTGTAGTTGCTGGAGATATTCCCTAGTGGTATCTTCTGGTTTTAGTCCACACCATTGAATAATAACCTTAGTGATGATGTTGTTCCAAAAAGTATATGATCTACGGTCCAAAAGTTATTTTGGCTCAACCAATATGGAACTCTCTTCATCCAGTTTTGGTAAAATAGATTGAACTTGTACATGATTATCCATTATTTTTTTAAGCGAGGATACATGAAAGACATGATGGAGCTTTGATGTAGTTAGAAGGACCAATTTGTAGGCCATTGCACCAATCCATTGTAAGACCTGGTAGGGTCCATAGTATTTGGCAACGAGTTTTTGGCATCTAAAAAGTTGGAGTGAGGACTATTTATAGATTGCAGGCAAAGAAAAACCATATATCCTACTTCAAATCTATGCTTAGAATGATAATGATCAGCTTGTTGGTGCATATGGTTCTTGGCCAATTCCAGATTCATATTTTGTTGATAGAGGACTGCAATATGCTCATTGAGTATAGTGCCAACATCATGAACCTTGGAACTTCCTAGAATGTAGGAGGAGGGTGTTGACAAAGGATGATCATAAAATACTTTAAAAGGAGTAACCTTGGTCACAATGTGATAGGAACTGTTATACCACCATTCGGACAAGGGAAGCCATTTTATCCACCATATAGGATGTTCAGAGGTAAAGTAATGAAGTTAGATCTCTAAGCATTTGTTTATAATCTTTGTTTTATCATCCATTTACAAATGATAGGATGAATTCATTTTGAGTTGAGTCCCTTACAACCTAAACAATTATTTCTAAAAATGAATAGTAAAGGTAAGGTCTCGATCGAACACAATAGATGCAAGCATGCCATGAAGGCAAAAAATGGAGTCTACAAAGATTTGGGCTACTACCAAGGTTATGTAGGGATGGGAGAGGGGAAAAAATGAGCATACTTCATGAGACGATCCACTACCACCAAAATAATTGATTTACCTCTTGACTTAGGTAACCCTTCAATAAAGTCCATGCAAATATCTATCCTTACTTGAACTGGAATGGATAAAGGCTAAAGATTTCCAAGGGAATGCACCATTCTCCTTTCATTCATTGGCATATGTCACATTCTACCATAAAAGTGTGAATATCCTTATTCATTCCTTTATAAAAGAAAGTATGCTTAATCCTTTCATAAGTCTTAAGGAATCCAAAATAACATACGGTTGGTGAGGCATGCATTTACTTCAAGATGAGTTCTCGTAGTTGAAAATTTTGGGAAAGAATGAGGCAGTCAAGGTATGTCAAATATTGTCCATACCAAGTGTATCTTAGACATGAGGTAGTATTTATTTGAAGTGTGGTGATCAAAGTTTGTGATCTAGAGTCCTTGAGCATGTCCTCTTTGAGATAATTAATCTAATGAGCTATGAGCAAAGAGATAGCACATACCATACTTTGATCCTTAAATTGTCGAAAGAGTGCATCAACCACAATGTTATCCTTTTATTTTTTTTTATGTAATATCATAATCATAGCCCATTAATTTAGAGAGCCACTTATGTTGTTTTGGGGTGGGGACCCGTTGCTCTAGGAAGTATTTGAGACTTTGGTGGTCTATTTTGATGGAAAAATGATGTCCAATGAGATAGGGTTGCCAATGATTAATTGCATGTAGATTAGTGAACATTTCCTTTGCATAAGTAGATTTACCCAAATTTTAGCTTGAAAGTGCTTTCCTAGTGAAAGCCAATGGTCTCCCTCCTACATAACCATGACTTCTATGCCCAAAGCATCACTTTCAATTACAAAAGGTTTTGAAAAATTAGGTATAGCTAACACTAGAGTGGTTGTTATGGCATGATTTAGGTCAAATAAAGCCTTCTAAGGTGGACCTAACCAAGTAAATTTTTTTTTTTCAACATGGTCATTAAATGAGCAATTATTTTTCCATAGTTTGGATAAATTTGCGATAATACCCTATGAGTCCCAAAAATTTGCAAAGTCCCTTGAGAGTGTGAGGCTTCAACCAATATTGAACAACTTGAGTCTTCTTAGGGTCAACTTTAACTCCATATTTGGTGATAATGTGTTCCAAATACTCTACTTCTATCAACCCAAAAGAACATTTATACCTCTTAGTATAAAGTTGATTCTAAGGCAAAAGTTGTAAACTCTGATCTAAATGGATGAGGTGTTCCTCCTAAGAGCGACTACAAACCAAAATATCATCAAAGAAAACTAGAATAAATTTGTGAAGGAAAGAGTGAAATATGTTATTCATGAGGCTTTAGAATGTAGAATGTGATTCGTTAAGCCAAAGGGCATAACCAAGAACTCAAAATCGCCCTCATGAGTTCAGGATGCTATTTTGGGAATATTCTCCTCCTTGAGCCTTATCTGATGATAGTTCGAGTTAAGATCTAACTTTGAGAAAAACATAACACCATGCAACTCATCCAACAATTCATCTACCATTGTGTTAGCTTTTGAGGATATATGTAGTGGGAGAGATCTAACACAGGTCCTAATAAGATGCAAAAAATATGAGAGAAAGTGATTCTGCAATATGACTGAAATATACTATAAATAGAAAGTGGTAAAAATACAATGCAGTATGGAGGTGATGGTCACTCCATTAATATAAGCTAAAGAACTACATTGTACTCCATACAGGAGTTCTACCACTATCTACTACTCTCTACTATAATGCACTTGATATGCTTGATATGTACTTGATATCTCTATGAGGCCCTTTATATAGGAAGATAGATTCCTTGGCCAACACTCTACCTAGTTGTACAAGGGGACACCTTGCACATTACAACTTGCACATTGACACTTGTGCATTTATTACATTGCTTGAAGTAAGTAGCTAACTTCCCCCTAAAGTAATCTCCTACTCTAACTATGTACCAAAGGTGGTACATTTACATGACCCAAATGATGTAATATACTCTAACTCTAACACCCCCTGTATTACATTATTTGGGTATTGAAGATTTCAATCTTCAATATGGATCTTCTTCTTGAGAATGGTCTTGATCAGGTTCTTCTTTAGTTGCTTTAGTCTTCATGTTATAGCTTCTTGTCTTTTCCAATATTTTGTTCTTTGACATCATATGTCTTTGATGAACTAGTGATCTCATGATTTTGCATGTCTTAAGTGGATCATAATTGACCCATTTTCTCTCCTTTGGAACTCTGTATGACCTATTTCTCTGACCTTCATAAGTATCAAACTTGAGCTCATTGTTAGTAGATGCTTCTAGAATAATATTTTGAAAGTAACAATCTATTATATGTAGTAATATTTCTTCATAGATTTTATAGTACTTGTATTTATAGTAGTAGAAGAAAGATGAGTGATTTTTCCCTTCACAATATTTGCATGGATGGAAATTCCAACAATTGATCTTCTCATGACCGTATTGATTGCAATAGGTGCACAATAGAGATGTTCTAACTATTTTGTAGTCTATCTTAGGGATATCATGTTTATCTATATCCTTGACTAGATCCTTAAACCATATGTGCACAATTGAAGCTATTTCATCTTTACTTCTTTGTATGTTGTCTTCTTGATCTCCCTTTTGAATGTGATATTTTATGTTTTCATTGGTACAATTATCATCAGTTTCATTAGAAGAATCTATTTTTCCATAGCTATTTATTTCAGAACTTATTTCCCATATTATTGATTCTTCCTTTCCTTTTCCATTTTCCTTATTGTTATCCATTGTATTATCAATCATGCTTCTAATCCATGTTGGTATTTTTCTCATTCCACTTCTAAGTGTATTGCTTAATGTGTTGGTAGTCATATTTATAGCTCCTTGGATTAGAGTATAAAGTGCTTTTGATAGAGCTTGTATCTTATGAGATAGAATCTTCTAAGTGGTCTACCTTATAAATCCCTAGTTTAGAGTATATGAGCTTGATTTGATAAAACCTTTTTAGAGCTTAGGTTTTGTAGGCTTCCTTATATCTCCCTAATTAAGAGATGTGAATTTAATTTAATAAAATCCTTGTAGAATTTATATTTTGTAGAAACCTTATGACTCCCAAATGAATTGAGTACTTGATAAACTTTGATGGATGCTATTATTATCAAGTTTTGTAGAATGCCTTATGACTCCCTAGTGATTTTGGATATGCTATATGATTGATAAAGTGCTTTTTGAGAATAGTAGTTCAATTTTGAGTTGATTTTGTAATGTTTTGTAAATAGCAAAAATCAACTTTATTACACCTTATTACTCCTATTGAACTTAAGCACTTTCTAATTTGATGAGGTCCTAATGGTTGGATTTATTTTATCCCTTTAATGTGGTTTTGAGACAAGTATACCAATTAATTTCCAACTCTTGATAATCCTTAATGAACCTCCTTTTATAGCCTTTGATATTTGATATTTAATGTTTCTAAATTCCAATAATTTATTTGGTGTAGTATTCCTTATAACTCCCTAATTTGGAATATTAGAAAACAATAATATTTGCAATAATAGGGTTTTAATTTCCAAGTTGAAACCCTTATACCTCCTACTTTATTATTTGCAAATATAAATATTCTTGAAATCTTCTTGCTTAATATATTACTAATGCTAAATGGATGATTGCAATAGTAAATATAATGTACCCTTATAACTCCAATATAACTTTAGTTTATAGCAAGCAATAAATAATATGAGATTTTACCTTAATAACCCTTATGGATTATCTTGCCTTGATGTTGTGAGGTGGTAGATTTGAAACCTTCTAGAATGTGGTGCTCATGGGCAGTCAATGCCTTCTTTGACCGATGTTGGTTTCTCCCTTGAGTAGCACTTCTCTCCTCCATAAATGGTGTTGATATTCTCCTTAAGGAATGCTTGGTCTATGACAAATATCTTCTACAAATGGGGTATTGGTATTGTTGGTCTATGATAGCTTCTTAAATGTAGACTTACACCTTTGAATGGTGCACAGGCTTGAATTAGCCTCCTTCCTATGAACGTGCTTCACACCATTCAATGCTTGACTTCCTTTGACCTCGTTCTTTTCTCCTTCTCCAAAATGGGTGCCTTAAATAGGATTATTTCCTTGCAGATTGTGGATAAGTGTCACTTGGGTATTACTAAGTAGGTGATGATATTCCTCCAATGTACCTTTATGCAATGATGAGTTTGGTGGTAACCTCCCAAATATTTGTAACTCCTTTTTAGGTGAGCGTTGGATTATTCATGAATGTTGGGGTGCTTAGAACTCTTGTGCCAAGTGGCACTCAAGGCTTGTGCATGTAAGCCTTTCTTCTAACGCTCCAAGGATGAGCGTTGTAACCCTATCTTTGCCTATATCTTTGTATTGTACATTGGCTTGCTATGTTTCTTGGAATGCAAGTGTTTCCTCTTCTCCTTTTGCACGTTGTCTTGATGAGGATAATGGGTGGCTCCAGCTGTAATGCTCCAAGGTTCTATGGTGCTCCTAATGGTGGTCTTGTGGCAATATTTTTGTGCTCCTTTTTGGTGGTCATTCTCTCCAAGTAATGGCCTTGGGTATAGCACTTTTTCCCTTATACCTTGATGCTTGTAATATGTTGTTTGTGTAGCTTTTGTAACCTATTTGAATGCTGATTTGTATCCTTTGTAGTAGCCCCTTGTGCTTAGCTTGATAGTGCTATTCCATGTAGATAATCTCCTTATGTATGTTGTCCTTTCTCTACGTAGACTCGGATGATAATAGCCTCTTGTAATGGCTCCAATATTGCAGGTGAAATGCTTGCTTCTAGGGTTGGATTGGACGTGAAGAAATGGTGTTTTTAAACACCTTGATTTTTGAGAAGTGTGAGCTCTTCGGTGGCTCTTTCCTCTTGCTCGAACTCTACCCTAATACCTGCTGAGATAATGGTCGTGTTGCTTCCTGTAAAGAGAGATTCTTTTATCCTTTTTTGAAGGAACAAAAGAGGTGCTTTGTAATAGTTAGATTTGCACCAATATGATGGACCTTTTTTCTGAAATCCTTTTTTATTTTGATGAGGCAGCTCCTTGCCTTCACTAATCCTCTTCCTTGGATAATTTAATAAGAGTTAATCCAAGCTAATAAGATACTCTTAATATGCTGATTTTAAAGTAAGGATTTCTGCACTTTGCACTTAAATGAAACCCTTATATATTCCTTGAATCTTGAGACTCACCAAGTCTCGATTTGAGGCTTCCTTCAAGGACTTTAATGGTGGCTTCCTTCTCCACATTTTGACTTGTATTGGTGGCTTATTTTGGCCATGAAATGTTACAGATATTGTGCTAGTTTTGTGCCTTTAACAATCAAAACACAAACTAATTTCTTGAGAGTAACTAGTTAAAGATCAACTAGTATAGTGCTAATGGATTAATAATGCACTTTAATGGTAACAATAATCTCACCTTATTGCTCCTATAAATAAACTCTCAAAATAATTTCAAATGCACTTAATAATATCTATAACTTTTAAGAGTAATATGTAAAGAACCCTTAATGAATAATCTGCAATTTTCACTACAATCAATATTGTAGGATATAGTCTTCTTGCTTTCTAGATAGATAATAGGTAGGTGATAATTTTATTTCTTTTGAAAAATATCCAACTCCTATTTAATGTGCAAATATATCTTAAAATGAACTCTCCTTTTTGCACTTTCTTGAAGACTATAATATGAGCCCTTCTCCTTGCAACTTTAATCCAAATATGGTGCTTAATGGAATTTGATAATGAACCCTAATTTGAAGTTCAACTAATTGCACCCTAGTTGCTTACCTTTAATGGCTTCTATCGTAGATGTAGATCTTGGTGTTTTGATTCACCAAGTTGTTGCCTTGTAATGGATGAATTCATAGCTTCTTGTTGGCTATCCAAAATAGCTTCTTGCTTCACCAAACTGTGGTCTTGAACTTTCTATCTTGAGCCTAGGGTTTGGTGGCTTGATCCTTCCAATGATCTTTGATTTTTTGTAGTAGGTTCAGAAAGTCCTTGCTTCTAAAATGTGCCTTCTTGTTGTGAGAGGTAATCTCCAAATCTCTTGGATTTGGTAGGCTTCTTCTATCTGAATCTTCCTTCAATCTTCTTGTTGAATTTTGACTTCAAACAGGATCTTCTTCTTCTCAAGATTCTGAATATCTTGAGGTCTTCACTAGATTCTTCTTCTAGATTTGGTACTCTTTGCCAAATTCTTCTTCTCTTGGGCTTGTTGTCAGATGGTGATAATTATCCCAAGTCCTTCACTATCAGGAGCTTCTCCTTGGTAGTGGATTTCTCCAATGAGTTCTTCTAGGAACTCTTTTGATGATGCTTCTACGAGCTCTACAACAAGGCTCTCCAAGCCTTCTTATTTTCCTCCTTGAGACCTCTCCAAGGTCTTCTATATTGTAGCTTCTATGGTCTTCCAAATAAGACCTTTTCTTCAACCTTCTACTTTTAGAAGTGTTGGTGATGAGATCTTCTTCTTGGATCTCTAAAATCTATTACTTTTAGATTCTAGAATGGGACCTTGCTAGTCCTTCTTTTCTTCTACAATTTGTAGGCTTTAATGGAGATCACCAATCTCCTATTTCATGAACTCTTCTCTAGAGTCTTCTTTAGGAACTCTTCTCTAGAGTCTTCTTCTAAATCAAGAACTCTTCTTCTAAATCTTCTTCAGGAACTCTTCTCTAGAGTCTTCTTCTGAATCAGGAACTCTTCTTCTAAATCAAGAACTCTTCTCTGAAGTCTTCTTCAGAATTAAGGCTTTTATGGCCCTTTCTTCTAGATCAAGGCTTCTATGGCCTTTTCTACTTTTGCACTCTATAGGTATTGATCTTGAATGGAGATCACCAATATCCTATCTCCTCCTTGACTCATCTTCTAGAGTCTCTTCTTCCTTGAGTCTGCTATAAGGCTATTATGGCCTTTTCTTCACTTCTACAATCTGTAGGATTGCAGCTCTTGTAATGAGACCTTTTTTGAGGTCTTTGAAATATTTAATATTCTCCTTATTGTTACAAGTGTTGGAATGATTCTAAGAAGATATTCTTCCTAAATCTCTTGTAGGAAGCTTCCCAACATTTTTTGAATCTCCTTTTCCTACAACAAGTTGTTAGAAACTAGAACGGAAGAATTTATAATTCTGGAGATAATAATCTTCACTAGTTGATTTGTCAATCTAGTGGTATGAATGTTGAGTCCTAGTCTTCACGAGTTTTTCTGCAACTCTATGGAAAGACTCTAGCCAAATTATCTTTCACTTGTGACTCTCTCTAATCCTATTGACTATTATGGCTTTTTATATCAATCAATTCCTAATGTCAATATTTCTCAATATAAAATGGTGACTCTCCCTATTCCTATTGACCTACTGGACTTCTCTTATGATAACTTTTGCAAGTGGTAATGCACAATGGCAAGTCCAATTTACAAAAATGCAAAGAGGAACTATGATGGATGTAGGCCCTCCTATTCTTGATTCATCATGGCTCTGATACCACTATTAGATTTTGAGGATATATGCAGTGGGAGAGATCTAACACAAGTCCTAATAAGATGCAAAAAATATGAGAGAAAGTGATTATGCAATATGACTAAAATATACTATAAATAGAAAGTGGTAAAAATACAATGCAGTATGGAGGTGATGGTCACTCCATTAATATAAGCTAAAGAACTACATTGTACTCCATACAGGAGTTCTACCACTATCTACTACTCTCTACTATAATGCACTTGATATGTTCTTGATATCTCTATGAGGCCCTTTATATAGGAAGATAGATTCCTTGGCCAACACTCTACCTAGTTGTACAAGGGGACAACTTGCACATTGACACTTGTGCATTTATTACATTGCTTGAAGTAAGTAGCTAACTTCCCCCTAAAGTAATCTCCTACTCTAACTATGTACCAAAGGTGGTACATTTACATGACCCAAATGATGTAATATACTCTAACTCTAACACATTGGAATAGGAAATTTACCCTTAATGGTGAAATTATTGAGATGACATAAATCTATACATAAAAGTCAGTACCCATATTTATTTTGAACCAATTGGATTGGAGAAGAATAAGGACTGTTACTAGACCAAATGACTATTTCTTGTAATAATAATTATACTAGTTTATCGATTTTTGACTTAAATGCAGAGGGGTACCAGTGAGGTCTAATGTTAGGTGGTACACTACCGGATACCAATGGTATTGCATGATCATGGGAACGAAATGGTGATAATTCTATCAATTTTATAAAAATTGCATCATGATTAGCTAGAATGAGTTGCAAATCTTTTGGGGGTTTGTCCTCTATTGAAGTTTATGGTTTAATTGCAAATATCTGAGTTACGACCCCATGGGAAGATTTTTTTAACAACTTCTCCATATAATTTGAATTGATAATCTGGAGAGATCCTACCGGTGAACCATAGAGAGTGTAGGAGCTACCATTATGTGAAAAATACATGCATAACTCTACAAAGTTCCATGTTATGGTTACCAAAGTACCTAACCATTGAGCTCTTAGAACAACATCACATCCTCCCAGTTGAAGAGAAAACATATCAATTTCGAGTTCATAATCCCCTATATTCAACTTAACATTATAACATTTGCCTTTACAAGACAATGTTTAGATATTTGACACCATTGCCTCAAAGGAATTACAAGCATGTATGTAACAATTGGATTGCTTGGTGACTCAAGGATCAATAAAGTTGTGCATACTTTCCGAGTCAATGAGAATTGTAAGATGTTGGTCTTTGAAAAAGCCTACTACTTTCATTGTCTAAGGGGTAGTAATTTCTACAAGGGCATGGACAAAAATTTATGGTTGTGGTTCTTGTGTTTCACCCTCATCCTAAAGTGGTTCCTCTAATGGTTCTACTTCATCATCAATTTGTTCACTACTTACTAACTCCTCTACATCCAACAAAAATATCTTCTTTTGGATGCATTTATGCCTTGGTGAATACTTCTCATCACAATTATAACATAAACCTTGTGCATGTTGGGCATCCATCTCTTCCATAGTCAAGCACATGTAGGGGTAGATTTATTTCTAGTATTGGGTGTGAGGAAATGTGGGTTTAACTTATGGAAATTTATGTGGCCTCCTTTGAGTGAAAATATTTTCTTCAATCAATTTTGCCAATTCGATGGCTTGCATCATAGATTGCATTTTAAACATCTTGACCTCAACCTTGATATCATATTTCAAGCCACTAATAAAACAACTCTGAAAAAAGCCTTAAATGAACCCTTTGGTCCGATTAGCCAAAATTGGATCTGATAGTTATGAACCGTTGAGGTTTATTTCAGTTTGGTTAATGCTCCCATAAAGTCTTCATAGTCACTAGGGCCAAAAAATATGAGTAATTGTGACTCAAAATATTTTCAAGAAGTATTGGAAGTTGTGTTTTGTAACCATTGATACCACTATAAAGCTTTAGATTTAAAGTTATAATATGCCATAGTGACCCACAAATATTTAGGGATATTATGAAGTTTGAAGAACTAATCTGCTTAACATAGCCACCCATTAGTGTCCTTTCCATTGAATTTAGGAAAGTCTAATTTAGGTATCTTAAATGGAGTATTTGTGTCAAAAAGAGAATGATATCCTTCCTTCTCCTTATGGATTCCTTTCTATTGGTGGTACCACCACCTGGTTTATCAATGTTACGATGCTCAAACGCCTTTGTGCCATCCCTAATTTTTTCCTCAACCTTTATGAAATCTTCTTCAAATGAAGCTTTGGATCTCATGTGTTAACCTCTCAAAAGTGTTACTTCTTCCCTCATCTGTTTAAAGTCACTGAGAAGGGTATTAACTACTGTATGCATTTGCTCCAAAAAACTATTTTGTTCTATCTCCTTTTGGTGTCCTCTAGTTTTGCTAGCCATTTTGGTACGATTTGAAATACTGCCATTGACTTACTAAAAATAGAAGTATGGTTCTAGGAGTTACTATTTTTATTAATGAGCCAAAAAAAGTGTTTGGGTGCTATATATAAAAATGACCAATTTGAAAAGATGATCATACTAAAATAGGTCCCAAAATAGCATTTTTGGTACCTCCCAAAAAGTGCATGGAGGCTATATGCCATACTGATTAGCTCAACGAGACAATCACAATGAGCTATATATCACAACATTTTTTTGCATATATATATATAGAGAGAGAAAGTGTTGTCTTCAAGCGTTGTTGGTTTTTCTTGGAGGTTTGGTTCATTCTGAAAATTAGTTTCTTGTTGGAAAACCCCTTATGAGAGACTGCACTATCTGTTACTGTCATTATTTTGTTATTGACACTACAATTCACTATTCTAATGACTTCTAACTCTATCATTAATAACTCCCTATTATAAACTTTGAATGTCATAGGCAATTGTTACTAACGCTAGAAAACTTTGTCCTAGACAATATTGACTCTAACTAAATTTATACCTAACTATTATTAACTATTCTTAATAGAACCTATCTTGAATATTATTTTGATCACCAACTTATTTTTTCTATTTCATGCAGTAATTCTGGGATAGGGAAGTCTCCTTAGTATACTCAATTTTTGTGGTAAGATTTTTGGTTGTAGGTTTAACATTCAAAAAAATAAGGTACTCTAAGCCAGGGTGTATATATTTCCCATAGGTCCTTTGTTATACTACAATAATGAACGATAATGATTAGACCAATATTTTAGACCATTATTCAAGGAGGATTCTGATGGGCTGTCGTTAAACACATCATTAATTCTCAATGAATTTGTCAATCCAGGGTGGTGTCCAAGGCTATTTACAAGAGAAAGTTCAAATAGGGTTGTATTTCAGTTCATTTAGAAGCAGCAAGTCTTATTGGTGGAATTGATTGTGTGGGGGTTTTGTGTCACTTCTACCCCTAAATTGCATAAATTGAACTTTAATCTATTTGCAAGAATGAAAACTAATTGCTAATTGCAGAAATGAAACCCTAGTTACAATTGCAAGAATGAAATCTAATTAAATTGTAGAATTGAAAGTCTATTTAATCTTGCAATAATTGAAATGAAGCATAAAAACTAGATCCTGTCAATGCTCTGTAATGAAGGTCGTCAATCTTTTGTGCAGGGTTTTGACAACAAAAATAAGAATGCAGAGAAATTATAGAAAACTTGTAAATTGCTGGAAATGGAAATTTGCAGTGAATTGGAAAGTTGTTGGGAATGAAAAGAATAACCAGATCTACCACTAATAATATCACAAAAATATTATGAACAAAAATTAAACAACTAGGAATGTTAACTATGCAAAAGAATGAAAATGACAAGTACACAACTTATTCTGCTGCTACAAAATCAGAATAAAACCTGTCTGTCAGTCCTCCTCCTAGGTCTGGAAGTGGCCAGCCTCCTTTCTCAGAAGAAGGTTTGAATTCTTCTTTAAGTCTTACTCACACTCGGACATAACAAAATAAATGGAATGAAACTGCACTTTTATTGCTTTAGAAACATAATTACAATTCTCATAAAATGCATTATGAGTCTGAAATCACTATTCTATTATCTCCCTATTTATTTTCTATCTCCTCTATCTAATATAATAGCTCAACCTAGATGGGAGCTATCTTTTATAGATGCCTAAAATCTAATTACAAACAAAAAATATGTTGTTCCTGATATCCTGCAGAATTTCCTGGGTTTATCCTAGAAGAGGATCAATTTGATCTTTTTCATAAATGGTGGCTTTGGACGGCAAGGACGACAAAGTTAGATGGGAGATATTTTCCCTTAACTTTCTCAACCTTATTATCCCCTTTTCCATCACCAAAATTAAGTCAACAAGTCAAAAAGTGCTTTCTTTTCTCATTTCGAAGAAACTGTGTTCATTCCGAAGACATTGTGTTCATTTCGGAGACACTGTGTTCATTCTAGAGACACTGTGTTTATTTCGAAGACATTGTGTTCATTTCGAAGATCTTTAGAATGACCAACTGTGTTGACTCCAAATGGTTTTGGCTGCATTTCTTAGGTGTATTAGACCTTAGGATCAGATTGCAATAGTCTTCATTCTTCCTTGGATGTGAATTCCATGCCTTGCCATTCATTGGCAATTGGCTAGAATTTATATGGAAAAACCAGTTTTTACTTGCACGAGTAATAAGTCTTTGTACTATTTACTAAATTTAGAGAAACTAATGCTTAATGATCATCAAAATAAGACTAGTGAAGTGCTGCTTTCAACCTAAGCATGACAAGATAACATAAAACCATACAAGAACTGTTAAAAATCAGAATATAATGTCTTTAACACTTCAATCATGCAAATAGTTAATACACAACATATTAAATCAATTTAACTAGCATATAAGATAATTCACAAGAGTTTTAGGTAGTTTTAACTATTTAAAACATGCTATAAATGAGGCTTATCCAGGACTCATCACCCCCTCTAAATTATATTAATGCATGCCCTCATGCATTGCAATGGGCTATAGAGTCACAAATGTCCAAACTCATATTCCATGTTTCATAGAACAATTTAGTGCCTGTGTAATTTATCATGAAGGTTTCTGAGTCATTATTCAAACTGATCATCTGATTGGGAATCCTCTTCAAAATAAAAGGGAACCAGAGTAATGATGGTTGGAGGCCTAAATCTGAGACCTACCCAATGATGTTGCATAAAGGTATTTCTCTGGATTGAGAAGGCAATGCCTCAGAATGGAAGGGCACTACTTTAAAGTGGAGGGGCACTACTTGAGAATGAGCACCTATGTTTTCATCTTCCCTAGATAATCCAAGCGATGATCGAACCAAATCCTCCTCTTTATCCGATGTAGTTGATTGTTCGTCAACTTGTGATAGCCTGCTTTTTAGTTTCTCCACTTTCTGCTATAATTCTCTAATTTTCTTTTCATGTTTTTCAATAACATATTTTATTTCCTCAATCCATCTCATTTGTATTTTTATAACACTCTTGGCTGCTCTCAGTTTTTTTGTGATGTCCACCTCCTCTTCTTCATTTGAATCAGAACCTAATACTGACAAATCAACTATAGTTTGTTGCTCAACAACGATCTCATCCTCTACTTCAGACCCCTACTCTTGTACAGGAGGTTCCATGAAATTATCTATTATTACATCCAAATTCTCAGTGGCTTGTTGCACTTCTATGAAATCAGGGCTATCCTGTCTGGTATTCTCTTCAATCATTTGTTCTTTTATCTCTTTTTGTTGGAGTCTTGCAGACCTCCTAGTCCTTAATGTATATTTTCTCTTCTTGCCCTATTTTCTTGTGGTAACAGAGGGCTGTAGGGATAGCTCGGGCTCTTCACTGAGAACTTCACTCTCCTATTCCGACAGATAAATAACATCTTTAGAAAAATGAACCCTCTTCTATTTTATTTTTCTGTTGTCAGTTTCAGCCCTTCTCTTCTTAGTCTGTGAGGTTTATGGTTCTAGAGAAAAATGCTTTGTTGCTTTTGCTTGGTGTGTTTCTTTCTCTGCAATAGCATTTTTTTTAGCATTTTCTTCTTCCTCAGTAGCATATTTTTTTATAGCAACATATGTATCCTCTTCTCCGTCATCTTCTTCTTCAAAAACTACATTAGTCAGGGTAGAATAAAACCTATTAAAGCTTTTAGGGTTTCCCCTAAAATGATGTTGGCACACCAGTTTAATAAGACAGTGATGATGAGGGCTCTTTTTTTCCTCTTGATAATGTTTTGCCATGCTCTGTAGTTCTCGATGCAGGTATGCTAGAAAATTCACTCTAAATTTAGGCTGTTGCCTACCATGCCTGAGGTGGTTTAAAAGTTTGAAATTATGCCCTGACAAAATTACATACTACCCTTCACAGGTTAAAAAATATGGTAACCCATGTGGTTACATTATTCCAGGGTTCTTGTAGGCTGGCCCTTTTTCATTTTTCACTTTATTTCTTTGTTTTGATGCTGAGAAGACTGCTCTCTTCTGCTACTACAGTCATCCGCTAGGTCACTGATTTCTGGTTTCTATAGAATTACAGGGTTTGCTCTTGTTCTTCTTCAGATAGAACTTTTAATTTTTAATTTTTTTACTTTTCCTTGTAATCATTAGCAAATATGTCTCCGAAAAGAAAAGATGGCAAACTTCTTTATTCTGTGCTCTGAACACCTGGCCATCAATCATTGGACATCCTTGCCATCAAATTTTCTTTACTATTTTAGCTTGTCCATTCTGCATGCAAATTTTCCCACATGAGTGGTTATTAGCAATGAATGGTGGTGGCATGTTTGTTGGTTATTTTCCCTGTGATTCTTGTACTTCCTCGATGGGTGTAAAAGATGAGATGAATCTAACTGCAAGCCAACTGACATGTGTCAATGATCGCATGGAGTAAAACAATTTTGTTGACTATGTCTTTTTCTCCCTCCTTGGATGCCACGTGGAAACAGACTGTTAAATCTTCATTTCGAATATTATGTTTCATTTTGAAGACTAAGCTGGGCATTTAATTCGAAGATAACCTCATTCCGAAGATAAACCTTCATTCTGAAGATACACCTTCATTCCGAAGACAAACCTTCATTTCAAAGACAAACTTTCATTCTGAAGACACCTTCATTCCGAAGACAAACCTTCATTTCGAAGACAAACTTTCATTATGAAGACACACCTTCATTTCGAAGACAAACCTTCATTTCGAAGACAAAGGCTTCATTTTGAAGATACCACGGTTAGTGAAGATACAACAACCATTCTCAAGACATAGCAGAAACCAATATTTTTCTCTTTCTCCAAGCATGTTTTGTGTATGCCAACTCTTGTGAACACTTTTATACTAATGGTTAATTTTCATATACTATATATCAAATATTTACAATGAGAAAAGTGCAAGAAACATATATACTTGGTTAAAACAAGTTAATGCAAGTTTTGAAAGATGACTGCTTCTATTGATATTCTGCTGAGGCTTCCTGCAACACTTCAAAAACAAGTGTAGTTGGTGAATTTGTACAATGGTGACTTAGAACTTTCAAGGTTATGCATGCCAAAAAACTGGTTTTCATGCATACCAACTCAGTAGTGCCTTAGAAAAGGTTTTCACTGCTGAGTTATTCATTTTTCTCTTTTTTTTTTTTTTGTTTCTTTTTTTTTTCTCTCCTTTTCTCTCTCTTTTTTCTTGATTTTGATTATGCCCATGAAGGATTTCATGATTTCCCTGAAATCATGCCCATGAAGGAATTCATAATAAGAATTTATTCATATTTTTGTTTTCTACTTTTTTTGATTTTTTTCTTTTTATTTTTCTTTTAAGATTCAAAGATATGATCATTTGGAATATTCATCAGAAGAAGAAGCCTCTTCTGTCAAATGTAACTGTGTGAAATACCGAGCAAATTCCACCTTTGTTAGTGGTTTATGGTACAAGCTGTAAAAGATGTCCATTCACCACTAATATCCTCCTTAAATCATCAACTAAAGAAAGTTGAACAACTTCATTCTCAAACTCCCCTGGTTCATCCTTGCTGCTCTTAATGTGATCATCATGCCACATTTTCCATTTTTGTTGAGTGAACTCTATTTGGTGAAGTGCTTCCAACCAAAGTTCATCAAATGCAATCAACTGTAATTTTTTTTTTGTACCTGCAAAAACTCAATGCCAACTGCTAAAGATGCATAAAATGTTAGTAAAGCATTAGGATGTCGCACCAATATATCAAACAAATTTGCTCCCTGGTTTTTAGTCAACTAACTATTGTTGTTCAAAGGTTGTTTTGGTTGTATTTCAGTTTGTTTTGTACAAGGCTGATTTGAATTGGTTCTTGGAGAATGATGCATTAATAAATTAAGAGAGTAATGATATGGTGGAAAAGAATGAAAAATCTGTATATGTTTACCAAAAACAATTCTTGAAAGAATTAAATTTGATAAATGATAATGAAAATATGAGAAACAATAATGACATCCATGTGGTAAATAAAGAAAATGGTTTTGTATTGGAATGGGTGATAAATTTTCAGAATTATGTTTTTCATCAGTCTGTAGTAATTGCTGAACAATAATTAGTTCATATTTAAAATATGAGTTTTGAACATTTTCAGAAAAAACAAACTTTTTGGAGGAATCCAACTATTCTACATTTTTATTTACAACAATGGAGGCCAAAACTAAAGTATTCTTTTCATTTTCCTTGTGTTCTAAGAAACTATGGGCTTTCTGGACAATCATACTTAGGTGTAATAAGTTTACCTGAAAGCAAGTTAACTAATTTTTCACCTTTTTGTATGGTTTTAGGATATACTTTCTTCTTTTTTCTTGGTTTGCTAAAACACATTTCTTGAACAATCCTATTAATTATTGGTACAACTTGAGGTAAAGGGATTGTAACAGTTAAATGTTCTAATTCCTTTATCAAATATGATTGTGAAGATGTTACTTTTGATATCTCAGATCTGTTCAAAATATGATACTTTATTTGATGAGGTATCTTGTTCTTCTTGATGTTGTTTTAGTGTGGATTTGTTTTCATGTTCATTCTTTTTAACTTCACTTTCTACATCGATAAGTGGAATAGGTTCAAGCAGTGGTTCACTTGAACACAACTGAGTTTTAACACAGTCACTAACATTTATTAGGGCTGTATTTTCCGATTCAACCACAGAGACAGGGGTTACCTTTTTAACATGATTTGGACTGACCACAGGTTGAGTTGAAAATAGAGGTTTTTTTAATTTTTTGTTGCTGTTGTCCATGATAGAAATTATGGATATAATTAGGCAACAAATTTGATTTTTGTTTTTGACAATGTTGCTGCCCTTTGTATAGATTTTGATGTTGTACCCATTGATATCCCTGTAATTTTGGCTGCAACCATGGTGGATGTTGTTGATTCCATTGTTGTTGCATCCGGCCATGTTGAGACCATGCTTGGGAGTATGCCCATGGTGGTTGACTCCAACATTGTTGAAGTGGACCTGAAGCAGACCATGGCATATACCAAGGATTATTTTCCCAATGTGCAAGAAATTGAGAAGCATTTTGATATGGAAATTTATGAAAATTATTCCCTTGTCCTTGTCCTACAAAATTGATTTTTTTCATAGGTTGAGACTGTTTTTTAAAGATACTTGTAAGTTCTAGCAATAAACTACACTGATCTATGGGGTGTCATAATTGACAAATGCTACATGTAGCAAGTATAAATATTTTGTTCAAAGGACAATCATGAAGAGAGTGTTTCTTTTTACATTCTGAACAATAGATGGCTGAAGATTCAGTAGATTCATTTTTTTCATCTAATATTCTATCATGTACTAAAATATCATCCTCTTTCATGCATTCTTTCAAATCATGTTTTTCATTATCAATTCTATGTTTTCTATGCCTTGAATGAGAGTAATGTTTACAGAGTTTAATAATTTCCTGAAATTTAAGTGCATTTGTATCTCCTCTTCCCAAGATATCCAATGCATCCCTAGATTCATCTTGTAGTCCCCTTAAGAATATGACTTTGCAAATTTCAGGTTCAAAACTTCCACATCTCATATGAACAAAAGAAAATATGTCTAGATAATATTCTAATATTTCATTTTCCTCTTGTTTCATTGTAAGAATTTCATCATTTTGATTCTTGACTTGACAATATTCTTGGTATCTATCCAAGAATATGTTTTCCATCTCATCCCAAGTTCTAATTGAGTCAGGTGCTAAGGTGATAAACCATCATAGAGCTAACTCTTTAAGAGTGGAAGGAAATAGTTTGAGCTTTTGATTGTCATTAGTGTAATCATGAGCTTGACATACAATTTTAAACTCAAACAAAAACATATCAGGATCTTCGGATGTAATTCCCTTGAAAGTTGGTAATACTACAGGTGAAATGACCTTCATGGGAGCATTTTTATTAAGATCTAGTTGGATGGGATTTTGAAAAGTTTTGGCAGGTGCACTAGTTGCATTAGGATGGAGCACATTGTTGGCTCTACCTTGATTCTCTTGTGAGCCTTCCATTGTAGGTTCCCAAAAACTATTATAAATCTTGTCAAATTTTCTTGATTGTATGGATTTGTCAAGATAAAATGGTGTTGAACTACTTAATTTTCCTCCTTGTAATGATTTCTCAAAGGATATTGCAGTGTTGGAAGTTGATGATTGG
The DNA here is from genome assembly GCA_028583015.1 of Wollemia nobilis. NCBI lineage: Eukaryota > Viridiplantae > Streptophyta > Pinopsida > Araucariales > Araucariaceae > Wollemia > Wollemia nobilis. The sequence goes on from JAQPPZ010016361.1 coordinate 5,581,458, forward strand.
GATTCTTTGAAAATTCCAACATTTTTGGAAATAAAAAATTTAGACATTTTTGACATAATTTCAACCTCTTGTCAAATTTTTATTCTTGTGGTTTCTTGCTTATTTCCTAAATGGACTGAAATACAATTTACCAATAACAATTACTTATACCAGTCATTACATTCAGATTTTACTCTAAAATTCACAACTTAGCATATTTAATAATTATTGGATTGCTTTTCACCTTCTAACAACACCGTGTTCCCCACAACGGTGCCAAAATGATGGGCTGTCATTAACCACATCATTAATTCTCAATGAATTTGTCAATCCAAGGTGGTGTCCAAGGCTATTTATGAGAGAAAGTTCAAGCAGGGTTGTAGTTCAGTTCATTTAGAAGCAGCAGGTCTTATTGGTGGAATTGATTATGTGGGGGTTTTGTGTCACTTCTACCCCTAAATTGCATAAATTGAACTTTAATCTATTTGCAAGAATGAAAACTAATTGCTAATTACAGAAATGAAACCCTAGTTACAGTTGCAAGAATGAAATCTAATTAAATTGCAGAATTGAAACTCTAGTTATAGTTGCAGAATTGAAATTTTATATAATCTTGCAATAATTGAAATGAAGCATAAAAACTAGACCCTATCAATGCTCTGTAACAGAAGGTCATCAATATTATGTGCAAGGTTTTGACAGCAAAAACAAGAATGTAGGGAAATTACAAAAAACTTGTAAATTGCTGGAAATGAAAATTTGTAATGAATTGGAAAGTTGCTGGGAATGAAAAGAATAACTAGATCTACCACTAATCATATCACAAAAACATTATGAACAAGAATTAAACAACTAGGAATGTTAGTTGTGCAAAAGAATGAAAATGACAAGTTCACAACTTATTATGCTGCGACAAAATCAGAATAAAACACATCCGTCGGTCCTCCTCCTAGGTGCGGAAGTGGCCAGCCTCCTTTCTCGGAAGAAGGTTTGAATTATTCTTTAAGTCTTACTCACACTTAGACATAACAAAATAAATGGAATGAAACTGCACTTTTATTGCTTTAGAAACATAATTACAATTCTGTTGAAATCTATTACAAGTCTAAAATCACTATTCTATTATATCCCTATTTATTTTCTATCTCCTCTATCTAATCTAATAGCTCAACTTGGACGGGAGCTATCTTTTATAGATGCCTAAAATCTAATTACAAACAAAAAATATGCTTGTCCTGATATCCTGCAGAATTTCTTGGGTTTATCCTAGAAGAGGATCAATTTGATATTTTCCATAAATGGTGGCTTTGGATGGCAAGGACGACAAAGTTAGATGGGAGATATTTTTTCTTAAATTTCTCAACCTTATTATCCCCTTTTCCATCGCCAAAATTCAGTCAACAATTCAAAAGTGCTTTCTTTTCTCATTTCGAAGAAACTGTGTTTATTTCGAAGACATTGTGTTCTTTTTGGAGACACTATGTTCATTTCGGAGACACTGTGTTCATTCTGAAGACACTGTGTTCATTTCGAAGATCTTTAGAATGACCAAATGTGTTGACTCCAAATGGTTTTGGCTGTATTTCTCAAGTGTATTAGACCTCAAGATTAGATTGCAATAGTCTTCATTCTTCCTTGGATGTGAATTCCATGCCTTGCCATTCATTGACAGCTGGCTAGAATTTATATGGAAAAACTAGTTTTTTGCTGCACAGTAATAAGTCTTTGTACTATTTGCTAAATTTAGAGAAACTAATGCTTAATGATCATCAAAATAAGACTAGTGAAGTGCTACTGTCAACCTAAGCATGACAAGATAACATAAAACTATACAAGAACTATTAAAAATTAGAATATAATGTCCTTAACGCTTCAATCATGCAAACAGTTAATACACATCATATTAAATCAACTTAACTAGCATATAAGATAATTCACAAGAGTTTTAGGCAGTTTTAACTATTTAAAACATGCTATAAATGAGGCTTATCCAGGCCTCATCGGATTCCACATAAACCCTTGAGCACACTACCTACCTCTCTAACAATACAAGAGGGTGATATTTTTAGATGTTGTGTTCAATGTACTATGTGTAATACAGGGCCAAAAATATTCCCAGGGCTAAAGGTTTCTCCTAAACCTTAGGGCTCTCCTAATATACTCAAAGATACGTGGGAGCTCAATTCTATAGATGGGCGCTATCTAAGGCCTAGGTATTAGAGCGTGATCGCCCCTCACTTTACTAGATGCTTTATGGGTACTATAGCTTAGCCAATAATGACAACTTCTTTATGATATTTTAGACCCCCTAGAATAGGGTTTCTAACCTAATAAACTAATACAAAAAACTACTATGTTTTTTTAGTAAGGAAATAGGCAAAAAATTGAAAACATATAAAATTTATACCTAGTTGTTAAAATGGAAGGGCAAGAAATGTCATAGTTGTAGTGAAACAAAACCCTAGAAAGTGCTCTGATACCACTTGTTAAGAATATTCTAATAAAAATAAACTCATTCACATAAACATTGCAATAAAAATAGAATTTCATGAAAGAACAAAATATTGCAATACAAAATGTAAATGTAGAGTTATAACAATTTCACAAGTCACAACATAGAATCATAGTCTCTTTGAGAGGACCACCTCCTTCAATACTCTCATTAATATAAAAATATATACATTCATTTATAGACCCTTGTCTTTTAAATATACACTCCATGCAACCCTAACCAAATGCATGCAAAGTGCCACTCAAGCTAGAATATTCTACTAAACATCGACTACATTATTAATAATGGTTACATGAAATGGTCCCACTTGTCTAGGCACCTCACTTACCACATACCATTATAAAATATTACAAAATATCATTATAAAGGGGTCCCCACATTGGAAAGGGGTCATTACATAATACTATGAGATTTACAAAAATAGTATTTGGATGGGGTCATAACATAACTTTTTAGGAGGTAGACTATGTAGAAGATGTCTTTATTAGAGTCAATAAATTAATGCCTAGCCTAGCTATGACATATGTCACTCATAATATCCAATATCCTCAAGTTCTAGGATCCACTCCTATCATTTTTGCTATTCCAAATGCCCAATAATCTACCACTGCCACTTCTTCCCTATACATCATGATATTCTTAGATAAAAATATCTTTAACTATTTATTTTTTAGCCTCAATCACTCACTTTACCTGCTCCTCCATAGAACAATAACAATGTTGTTACTCAAATCCATAATGAATATAAACTCTTAATGAAGGATATAGTGGAATGGTGAATCAAAATAACATGAAAAAGAGGCTGTGGTAACCAAATAGTGGATAGTAACAACATAATTGGTAATAGAGGAAAACCCATTATCTTACAAAATATTAGTTCCTTAATAGAATGTTGGAAAAAATAACAACCAAGTGCAAAATAATATGGTGAATACAAATTTTGAGATTGATACTTTATTGTGCTTTCCATGCAATATTAGACATGATCCTATAGATTGTATTGTGGCTATTTTACATTCTCAAACTAATTAGTACAACCAATAATGCTAGGCTCAAAAGGCTATCACTATGAGACAAATGTTACCTATAATGAACCAAGTAATATATCAACCAATGAGTCAACCAATTTACTAATCTCTAACTACAATATAACAAGTAGTTCTAACTCTATTAGATCCAAGTAATGTTATCTTTATCAACTTTGGTGTAATGAAAGAATGTGAAGACTCCTCATTTTGAGAATATTTCATGTGCACTAATCAATAAGGGTTTGGAACTAGAATCAAGAGGAAGGTGGTAGAAGAGAAATAATTAGTCCAAAAACAAACTGAAGCTAATATGAGCACCACAAAATAAGGAAGGGAATACCACCATTGTATATCAAGGATAAAAAGCCAACAGTGGTTGCACAACAAGAAAAGCAAAAAGAAAGCATAGAAAAGAATTTAGTTATTACCTCAAAATTTAACACTTAAGTTGAAAAGGAAAAATAGGTTGACAAAGGGAAAGAGCCTAAAAGTGAGAAAGGGTATAGGAAGGAACTATGGTAGAAAACCAAATTATAAACAAGAAAAGGATAAGCTATAAAGAGAGGCTAAAAATCACTTGAAATATCCTTCCTTTACCAGGGAGGGATTTGCGATAGCCATAAGATAATATAGGAAGTTCATGTTGCATAATGAAACAACACTATTGAATTCAAGTTTAATATAGCATAGGAGATGAAGAGGACGCCAACTATAGTGAGCATGTTAGAATCCCTAGCTCTATTGAGACAAAGGAATTTACTCCAAGTGACCCTTAAGGAGCAAGAAAGAAGTTATGCCAAGAATGGTCAATCAAAACATAGTAAGGACCAATAGAACAATAAAATATGATGACAAAAGATACTTTAGACATCCAAGTCAAGGTGACAAATATCCTAAATGCTTTGAAGCTAAAAAACTTGAAACCATCATCATTTTATATAACATTGAAAATCAAGAATTGTATACTAAGAAGTTGCATAGTAAATTCAAGGGCAGTGATGGAAATAATACCAAAAGCTATTTGTGAAGAAATGAGTTTGCCATATACTAAAACTGATAGGAATTCAATATAAATGGATGGTATTAGAATAAATGCCATAATATTTTAGAAGGATTTAATCATGACCATGATGAAGGATCCTAAGTTGGTAGTTTTCCAAGAAGTCATAGTTGTTAATATCCCTTCATATTTTGAGATGTTACTTTGAAAGGAATGGACATGGAAATTATCTAGATATGGATACCTAAGAATCAATTACACACATATGAAGATACCTTAGGATGGAAAGGTAATCATAATAGAAAATGACCCACCATGTAACTACCTATTGCACAAGCTTGATGATGACAACATAATAAATTGGAATCAGTTGCTTGAATATGTAGATGACAAAGTTATGGAAGGCAAACATATGTAAGAAATCAACATGATCATTGGTGTGCTCCAAGATGACAAGGAATCAAGAGTGGATTTCAAAGAGACTGGTCGTCGTAATTACCTAAAATATAAAGAATATTCTAGTGTTCTTCCTTCACCATCCAACAAGCATATGGTCTTAACAAGACATGGACTATGTATTTTGATGACACTAGAACCACACATGGAGTCAATGATGGTATCTCGTCCATCGATCCATAAGGAAAAAAATAAATTATTCTTGTAGGATTTTGTTTAATTGTACCAATAATATGGTTGAATATGAAACACTTTACATAAGTGAAAGGAGGGATGAGAAGACGAGGATTAAGGGAATCAAGATATTTTTTGATTCTAAATTGATAATAAATTAGATTAATTTATAGTATGTAATAACACAAAACACTTGAAATCATATAAGCATAGATTTTAGTACTTCTTGAAAGGTTTCAACACGTATGAGATCAAGGCAATCCCTTGGGAGTTGAATACTAAAGTAGATGAATTAGCTTCTATTGTAGTAAAGTTTAATCCCACTTCAAATATGTGGGATAAAATGAGGAAGTTAGAGGTCATATTTAGGCTTGTTGTCCCCAATAATTTTGATCACTAGTAAGATTTTAACACTGACGAGTAAATCATAGAATTCCTTATAAAAGAAGCTCAACATGCTAAAAATAAGAATTAATATGGGGATGACATAAAATATGGGGTCATCCAATTGAATACTAATCAACTACCAAAGGGGCTAATCACACTAGAAAGCTTGTTCAATCCAAATGACAACACTAATAAATTTAACATTGAAGTCAAAGCATCCTCCTATATTTTAGTCAATATTGCCAAAGGGAAAACCTGCTATTGGGGATAAAATACACTAAAGAAGAGTTATTAGGGAACTCTATGGTAAGTACAATGCTATTATTTCCTGGTCATATAAATATTTAAAGGTATATGATAAGAGCATCATCGAACACACTATATAATTAGAACTTAGTGTAAAGTCCTAGCAAAAAAAAAGACATGTTAATATTAAATTTGAAGTGTTTATAAAAAAAGGATTGTAAAGTTTCTGCATGCCCATATTATATTTTTGATTAAGCATTCTATTTGGGTATTCAATATAGTACTAGTTCAAAATAGAAATGATAATATCAGGTTATGCGTTGATTTTAGAAACTTGAATAGGGAATCACCAAAGCATCATTACCCACTTATTGCTATAGACTAGAGTCTTGTAGAAAGTAGTTGGATCATAGATATTGTCAATAGTAGTTAGCTTCTCAAGGTACTATCAAATATGGATTAAGGATGACAACTAATATAAAATACCTTTTGTGACTAAATGGGAACCTTTCCATATCAATAAATACCTTTGATGTCATCAAATTTTGGGACCACCTTCCAACGAGCCACGAGAATTTTCTTTAGAGGTTTGGTAAATAAAATCATACTCATTTACCTAGAAGATTTAATTCTGTGTTCTAAAGAAATAAGTAATCATATTGAACATCTAGAGTATATATTTAAGAGGTGTGGGTAGTATGACATTTCATTAAACCCCTAAAAGTCCATATTTATGGTTTATAAGGGGAAATTTTCAAGAAATTTATTATCCAAGGATGATCTAGCAATAGATCCTTATAGAATAAAAGTAATCCAATAGCTAACTCTACCTACATCCATTAAAAGTATTAGGTCTTTTAGGATAAATATAGTTTGTAACTAAGTCCATAACCAATTTTGCACAACTAGTCAAACCAATAAATCAAGATGTTGAAAATATGCTACCCTTAGATGGACCAAAGAGGGCAAGAAAACTTCATAGGATATAAATGATGCAATTACAAAGGCCCTAATTCTCATCAACTTAGATTTTTCTAAGGATTTTAGATTAAATGTGTTTGGTACAAATAAAAGCATTGCAACTATTTTGACTCAAAGTAAAGATGAACATTTAATCTCTTTTATGAGTCAGGTGCTAGATAGTTATGAGGAAAAGTGTACCTTCATTGGAAAATAGGTATTTGCAATGATGAAAGCCTTAAGGAAATTCATGTATTATATATCTCAAAGCAATGCCACTATCTTTGTGCATCCCAATGTTAGGTCTATTATATTACACGATGAGTTGGGAGAATAGAGAGCAAAGTGGATAAACAAGATTCTAGAATTTGACATAGAAATGACCCACTAAACTAGCCAGGGGTAGGGCTTTATGTGAAAATATTGCTATGTCGATTCAAAAAGATCATATGGCATCGGTAGAAGAAATAGAAAATGGTGATCAACTAGGCTAAATGGGAGATATTAGGAGATACATGATATCTAGACAAGTTCTAGAAAGCTTGTTGTCTAAAGATAGGGCTAGGTTTAGATAAAAGGCTATACCTTATACTTGGATAGATAATGTACTTTTACAAAAAGGGTATGATGGAGTTATATTGTGATTTATCAAAGAAGAAAGAATGAAATCCTTCATCAAAGAATATCATGATGGACACTATTATGCCTAAACTACAACTATAAAATCCTATGCATAGGATATTATTAGCCTAACATATTTTCAAACTATTTCAATGGGTTAAAAAATGCAAAGCCTACCACACTTTCATGGAAAGAAGAAGGAAAACACCAATGCCCCTAAATCCCATAATAATTATGGAACCCTTCCAATAATTGGGCTTATATTTTTTTAAAAAAACTAGTCCCCATCTAGTGTAGGACATGGATGGAGTTCAACCATGACATATTTCTTCACTTAATGGGTTGAAGTCATATCAATCAAGTTTGCAAATCCAGAGGGAATTATCCACCTTTTGGAGGACATCATCGCCTTATTTTAGAATTCTTCCACAATTACCATTGAAAATACCACAATATTTATGTATTGTAAGGTAATGGAGTTTGCATTGGAGTACAAATTTTATTGAAAACATCATCCGATTATTACCCCTAGCGTAATGGATTGAATGAATCCACAAACAAAATTATCATAAGAACTTTGAAAAGGACAATAATTGAGTAACAAAGGGATTGACACACCAAACTCAAGAAGGCATTATGTATATATATATTAATGCCTAAAGCTTCTATAGGATCATCACCCTACAAACTAGTCTTTAGAAAGAAAGCAATATTGCTTATAAATATGGGTCTCCCTTCTCTCCAAATGTCTTAGTAGTTGGATCTCAAGGATATATAAATTAAGCCAATGTAAGCCTAAGTAAATGCCCTACTACCTCTAGAAGAAGAAAAGAATAAAGCCTTAAAATATAGTACAACATTAGATGGTGGTAAAAATATGGTTTGGCAAGAGAACCACTAAATGAATTACAAAGAAAGCAATTTATCATTTAACTGGGATGTAGATAGAGAAAACCTTGTAAGCCATGCAAAATTTATTCACTTTGGAATGGTATTTATTAGATCCTCCGGCTCATAGGGCCAAATGCGTATAAAATTATGATGATGGATGAGAGACTATTGTCTATTTTAGTTAATGGGCTACACTTAAGGCCCATATAAAGAGGCTTTTAAAACAAAAGAAATATTAATATATACATAGTACTTTTGATTTTGTCTTAGCTATTATTAGTGCTTCCATTTTCCCTTTCTCAAAGGAAAAGGTAAAAATTAAAAAAAATAAAAAACACAAGAAAATAAGAAAAAGAAAAAATAAAAAATTATAGTTTGAGTAAAAACCTTGAGAAGGGAACCTGAACATCCCATTATTCTCTTTTCTTTTCTTCATGTTGCTCAAAAATTTACCTTGAAAAATATTTTAAAGTTTTTTTTATAAGGGTAAGAAAAGGGTTTTGAAAGGGTCCCTTACCCTTTTACAAAGAGGCTTGAGATCCAAAAGACTAAAAATGGGATAATATTGCCATATATTCCAAGAATGCCAACAAGAAACAAAATGCAGTCCACAAACTAGGACTAAGATACAAACCAACCAAAATAACAAAAGCTTGCTATTAAGTGAGCCACTTGCACTCTAACCAAATGACATGTGAAGGCAGCCAAAGTTAGTTAGAGGTAATTTGTGTTTCCAAATCTCACTTTGTCTATTTTTTTTAGATCTCACTCTGTTTGTATTTCTCTTGCCATTACTATGCCAAACCCTAGCCCTCTATGAATTCAAATCTTATTTTGTCTATGTTTTTCTAGATCTTCTTTATCTATGTTTTTCAAATTTATGTGTTTCCAAATCTCACTCTTTTAGTGAATTTCTAGATCTCACTTTGTCTATATTTTTCTAAAACTTACTCTATCTGTGTTTTTTAGATTTTTTTATTTCTAGATCTCACTCTATCTGTGTTTCTCATATTTTTGTATTTCTAGATCTCAGTTTGACTATATTTTTCTATATCTCACTATGCCTGTCACCTCTTCAGAGCTTCTTGATGTGCCATCTTCAAAGTAATGTTAGGATTGTTTTTTGACTCTTTTGCCATAAAACTACTACCTCTTTGTATTCCCTAGTTTGTCATCCAATTTGCTATCAAGTTTCCTTCCTTATGCTTGATCTTGTTGGATAGAAAAGTATTCTTAATATAGATAACATCATTAATTATATCATGTATTGTCCAACTAACCAATTTTTCCTATCTTATAACTTTTAATATGTTTAGAGAGTCTTTCTCAATGATTAAATTTCTTATCTACATATTCTTGGCCAATTTAAGCCTAGTTAGCAATGCTTTAGCATTTGACACATGGTTGGTATCTACTTTTTAATATTTGCATGTGCTCCAATAATCTTCCCCTATGAATCCCTAATGATCCCTCCAACCCCTGCCTTTCCTGGATTCTCTTTAGCTGCTCCATCAAAATTGAGCTTAAACCATCCATTATCTAGTTTTTTCCATTTTACCTCCAATCTTTTCTTCTTATTACAATCTTCTTGTACCCCTTTCATCTCCTTAAGATTCTAGTTGATTGTAATTTTATATTTATATGGTGTTTCATACCCTTCCTTGAATTTAATGATAGATAAGTTATCTGCTATACTATATTTAATATTCAAAAATATATTTAAATTTCTATATTCTAAAAGGGAAATTATTCACTTTATGTATCAGAGCAGGTCACTTCGAAACATAGAGCAAATTTATCTAAAAAGTAAAATATGGAAAAATAAAAAGATAATAAACAAATCGAATCAATTTTGAGCCAATCAATCATTGAAGGTATTTATGATGGGAGATAGTAGTTGTAGGAGAGGGTTAAAACCCCAAATTACCCACTATCAAATTTATTTTTATGCTAGCAATCACCAAGTTACTACAATCTTTGCCATTTTTTCTATTGTGATTGATCGCTTTACATAAAATTCATGAGCTCTACCTGACCATAAATTTAACCAATCTAATACTCAAAAAAACCATTTTTTAATCAATTAAAAGCCCATACTTTTAACTAATTAAAATGCATAAAACCATTTTCTTTCAATAAATTAAATATCATTATTTCATTCTAAATAATTTAAATATCATTCTAGTTAAAATGGGGGGTTTCATAAATTTTGACCGCTAACTCAACTGGTCAACAAAAAACACACAAGGCGGTCAAAAAACACGCAGGTTGATCAAATAGTGCAGTAGGGTCAAACACAACAATTACAGCCCATGCCTAACCACTACTTCTAAAACCAAGGTTGCCCGAGCAGGTTCCTCATGACCACCTAGAGGTGGTCACCCTAAAGGGGAGGTTATTCCCATTTTAGCACTAAGGAGGTCCCCCACACTAGGAGTGAGGGATTAAATCCATGCCTGACAACTAAAAGTTTTGATAGCCCCAACAACCAAATGAACAACAAACATAGGCGAACCACAAAATTCTAGGCGACAACCGACACAGACAAGTTAGCAGTGGGGTCAAGCGGTTAAACACAAAAACAAGCCATAAGTTAGAGAACAAGCCACATGTCAACGAACGTGTCATCCAACTAGTGCAATGCAGCCCACCCTATGGAGCGACCCCTAACCATATCCATGTGGTAGATAAATAGAGGAGGTTGAATCCCTTTATCATGCTTCGAGAGCCAGGGCATATCTCATGTGGGATATTGCCTAGGGAAGTCCAAAATGGCCTTCCCTCGCTTGCACTCATCCACTTGCAAATTCGTCACTCCATAGCATTGCAATGGTGGCGAATGATTTAATTAAACTTGTCCCCTAAGGTTAAACCTTAGGGGGGAGGTCAACCTAGGCGAAAACGAAGGATTTAATATCGCCAACCACATCTGTGATAGGGGCACAATGAGACCCAAAAATGGTAAGGTTAATTGGGAAGTCATTTCAGATGTGAATGGTCATCAACTATCTAGCTCAATCTTAGGTAGAGCAAATGTGTTTTTGTCTATTGAAAGACCAAAGGAATAGGATGATTGGCTCGATTAGAAATTAATAAAACAAGAGAAAAAACATGTTGTTTTGGATGTTTTTAAAGCATCAAAACGATCAATAAACCAATCAAACTTGGTGTAAAGGTGCATGAAGACAAGAGTTTAATATAGTTTGAAATATACATTCCAACTTCTCAGACTGAAAACATCAAGTAGTTATCTTTAAAAAAAGGCTTAAAAATAAATATAGCCTCTTCTTGCTTACAAACTAGACTGGATACAGTAAAAGCCACCATAAAACAAACATGAAGGTAAATGCTAAGTTTTAATTTGCTAAACACAGGCCATCGTAGTATGAATACAAGTAACCTTCATTAAAATATTTTTAAGAATCTTAAAGGTAAAACAAAATATTAAGAACTAAAAACAAGAGCAACCCCCAACTCGAATCTCCCTGCGATGATTTCTCCTTCAAAAGTCAACTCCTTGCTTTGTCTTTTCTTTCCTCCATTCATTTCACTCTCTAAGAGAATCCTCCTTCCTCCTTCTCTTGGCCTTCTTAACAAAGGGTAATCCATCTACCCAAAGCCTAAAGTACAACTTGGACATAAAGACCATCTATCAAAAGTAATGCAGGTCTACCCAAGGCGGAAAGAGGGAAGATATTTGAATTTAAAAATGATTCTTTATTTAAAAAATATATCAATTTAAATAAATCCATTCGTTCCTTCATTTAATCCATAAAAGGTAAAAATGGAGATTTAAATAGAACCTAAAGCATCAATAATTATAACTTTAATTTTAATTTAATTCAAATCCCTTAATTTATTAATTCAAATAAAATACCTATACTAATATTAAACATTAGTATGGTATTTAAGTGGTCCAAGAATTAATAGAACCTCTATATCTATTAATTCTTTTCGAAGGGGATTCTTTACCAAATCCACTTACATAATGACACATATGTAAACAAAAGTGAGCAATCAAATGCATCAAACAAGGTGGGTGATTCATCTCAAGTCCAATCGCCTGTCCTAGCCAAAGATTTATGATAACTTCTATGTTACCAAATTTTGTGTTGGCAATTTTGGGTATCTTGAGTACATTGCCTTTGCCGAAGTTTAATTGTTGTCATTGATGTCAAGGAGCTATTGGTAGTTGTTGTTTTTGATGTCAAGGAGTTCTTGGAGCAATTTGTTTTTAAGTCTAAGGATGTGTTTTGATGAAGGTTTCAGTTGGTCGAGTAAGTCTCCAAGAAAATCGAGTAGCCCAGATTGCCAAAAATCCAGAAAAAGATAAGTTAGAAAAAGTTTGCGAGGTTGTTGGAAAAAGCGTCGCGATTTCATGACATGTTTGAGGAGAGAGAAAGTTTGGCCAAAGCGTCACGATTTCGTGAAATGCGGGAAGGCAGAGGCAAAGCGGGCAAAAGTGTCACGATTTCGCGACATGCAGGAAGGCAGAGGCAAACGGGAAAAAGCATCACGATTTCGCGACAAGTTTTGAAGAAGTTGTACGGATGCAAAAAGCATCACGATTTCACGACAAGTTGAGTTGGCAGTGTTGAGTTGCAGGAAGTGTCGCGATTTTGCGACAAGTTTTGAAGAAGTTGTACGGATGCAGAAAGTGTCGCGATTTCACGATAAGTTGAGTTGGCAGTGTTGAGTTGTAGGAAGTGTCGCGATTTCACGACAAGTTTCGAAGAAGTTGTACGGATGTAGAAAGTGTCACGATTTTGTGACAGGTTGAGTTGGCAGCTTGCAGTTGGCAAAAGCGTCGCGATTTCGTGACATGTTTCATTTTCGCTAGTGTAAACCAAGAAAAGGATGAAGAAGCAAGAGGTGTCGTGATTTCGCGACAGAGTTGCTGATGGCGTCAACAAAAGGCAAAGGTGTCACGATTTCACGATAGTAGCGGAGAAGAAGACTTTGAAGTCCAGAGCGTCGTGATTTCGTGACAAGAATCATGATGACATCAGCAAGAGGCAAAGGTGTCGCAATTTTGCGACAGTAGCGGAGAAGAAGGCTTTGAAGTCCAGAGCGTCACGATTTCGTGACAAGAATCATGATGACGTCAGTAAGAAGCAAAGGTGTCACGATTTTGCGACAACAGTAGAGAAGAAGGCTTTGAAGTCTAGAGCGTCGTAATTTCACGACAAGATTTACGATGACGTCAGCAAAGGCTGCAGTGTCATGATTTCATGACAACAAACCAAAGAAGGTGTACGACAGTCAAAGGCGTAGCGATATCGTGACATGTTTGAGTTTCGCGTGAGAACAGCTACAAAATAGTAGAGGCGGTTAAAGCCGACAAAGTGTAAGGTTTTACAGCCAACATGTTTGGAGATTGAACAGCCGACTAAAGAACAAGATTTTATCATAAGATTATGAGTATTAAAGGAAGACTATTTGAGCATTTTTGTGTATCGATCGAAGTGTGCATTTCATAGTGAGGCATTCGCAAAGTTAGTGTGACTAGTGAGGTTTGATCATCGAAAAAGCAGAGAGCGAAGTTCGACTACAACATTAGAGTGGACTTCGTTGAATCTTCTAAGTATCAAAGACTCGTCTTCATTGTTCATAAGAAGACCGTGCAAAAAGTATGATGTTGTGGTTGTACATAGGCGCATAAGTTGTCGTACGTTCAAATGCTGCAGTGTTTGCGAAGATCATGAAAAGGGTGGAATTTGATCTAAGGACAGCTGTGATTGTGACTGTGTTCACACAGTCTGTGTAAAATAAAGCAAAGTGCACGAAGTAGATACTGTTGTAATTACGAACAGTTGTGAAGGACAAACGGTGATCAAGTGCTGCTATAATTTGAGAAGATAGTGTCGTTGTAATTTGAGAAGACTGTGCTGCTGTAGTTGTGCAGGCAGTGAAAAGTTATTTTCAACCAAGTGCAGAAAGGAACAAAGGAAGAGGACAATTGTGCTAGACCGAAGGACTATGTTTGGTACAGAAAAGAGGACCAGCTTTGCTGTAACAGAGTTGAGGACAGAGATCTCTAGCCAGAGAAGGGAAGACAGGTGTCTTCTGTAGACAAAATTCCACTTGCTAAGGGTAGAGGAGGTAGAGGTCTTCTAGAGGATCACTAGCAAAGCAGAATTAGGGGAAGGTGTCTCCTTTGAGCTAAGGCTCATAAAATTTGTAATCGAGAAGGATTCCCAGAGGTTTTGATATAACTTTTAGAGGAAAGTTTTATCCGTGGAGTAGCCCACCTTGGGTGAACCACGTAAAGTGCTGTGTCTCTTTGTGGATTGCTTTTTGTGCACTATTTTACTGCTATTGTTACTGCTATTTTATTCTGCATGTTAATGGTTTGAAAGCTGTATTGATAGATAAAATTGAAAAAGGTCTTATACTATTCACCCCCCCTCTCAGTATAAGCTTGTGTTCTTCAATTGGTATCAGAGCCAGTGCATTCGAAAAGTTTAACAGCTTGAAGGAAAAGGTTGCAAAGAACACAATGGACTACTCAAGTGGGAATGCAACACCTATTCTGGATGGATTAGATTTTGGTCTATGGAGTGCAATAATGAAGGTCTATCTTATGGCTCTTGGTAATGAGGTATGGGAAGTTATTGAAGATGGGTACACCATTCCTACAAATGGTCCTTACACTAAAGAGGACAGGCTTCTACATCACAGCAACTCAAAAGCCATGAATGCAATCTTAAAAGGTTTACGAATACTGATCTTACCAAAGTTATTCACTGCAAGACAGCTAGTGAGATGTGGAAACAATTGCAGGTTGTTCATACAGGTGATGCAAATGTCCGAAAGGCCAAATTGAGACATTTTAAAGGTATGTTTGAACAACTCAAGATGAATGATGATGAAAAGATTAGTGACTACATGCTTCGGATGGATGAGATTGTGAACTCAATGAAAGACTTAGGTCTTGAACTTGCTGAAAATGATGTGTGTGGTAAGATTTTAAGATCTCTTCCTAATAGATTTAGTGAAAACATTTCTGCTATTGAGGAAGCCAAAGATTTAGATAAATTGAAAAAGGATGAGATCCATAGTATTCTTGCAGCATTTGAGCTGAGAACTCAAATAAAAGTTGATGTAAAGAAAGAGGCAGCTTTCAAAGCTATCAAGAAATCGAAGGGCAAACAGATTCAAGAAAGTGATGAGTCTTCTAGTGAGGAAGAGGCATATTATAGGGAAAGGCAAGTTTTCCAGAAAGCACAAAAGCAAGAAAAATATAAGATGTTTTAACTGTGGGAAATTTGGTCATTATGCTACTGAATGTACTGTTTCTAAAAATGAAAGTGATGAAGATATACAGGATGTTAAAAGCAAGGACTCTGAAAAGCACAGGTATTACAGAAAGAGCAAAAATGAGTACATCAATCACCAGAAAAGCAAAGATGAGTACAACAATCATGGAAAGAGGCATTCTCACAAGAATAAGAAGAGCTTCTACTTAGACAAAGCAAGTAAGTGTTCTAGTAGTGATAGTGACAGTTCTTCTAGTGATGATGAAAATGAGATGTTGTTCATTTTAGAAAAAGAGGAAGAACCGAAACATAAATTCATTATCATGAAATGTTTTAGATGTGGAAATTTTGGGCACCTTGAGGATGATTGCAGAAATAATGATTTGGCTGCTAGTATGTATGAGGATGCTTCAAAAAACTACAATGAATATGCATATATGGTTTTTGAAAAAGGTAGCACCTCTAGTGATAAGAAATCTGAAAAAGGCTGTGACAATTCAAAGTGCCATCAAATAGAGGATCTTGAATGTGAACTCAATAATGCTCTTAGTGTTTTGAAAAAGGAAAGAAAGAAGAATGATAGACTCAAGTTTAAGTTAGATGAATCGTTGTATGGAGATAGATGAACTTGTAGAAAATCTTGAAGCATCTATGGCTAAGTCACAAGAACTCAAGAATGAGTTAGATTCTAAAATTCGGAGTATAGAGAGTTAGAACAGGAAATGGCTTCTTTGAAAGAAGAAAATAAAGAGTACAAGGATAAGCTCTACAGATTTTAGGATAGCTCCAAGAAGGTTAAATTTCTCATCAAAGGACAAAAAAAACCAACAGATAAAATAGGTCTCGGTTTCGTTGAGCCGCACAAGGAATAGGTTGGGGAATCTAGCAAGATATTTTAAAAGAAAGAGAGTCCTGTTGAAGAAAGTACTTTAGATCATGAGTCAGTAAGTGATGAATACGTAGAAACAGAAAACGATATTCAGACTGAGAAGAAGAAGTTTTCAGGACCCATGAAGTCGAATAAAAGAAAATTTCACGACCAGATGTTTTGCGTGTCACGATTTGGTCACATGGTCGTACATTGCATGACTCAAATGAAGAGAGTAAATGACAGTTTCGGGATACGTAATTTCTTTCAAGGGTATTGTTACTCTTGTCAACAATTCGGGCATAAGGCAATTTTTTGCAAGGCAAATAACGAGAGCCGGGTTAGTCGGAACGAGCGGATTCAAAAGAACAGTCATGCCAAATATTGTTACTTGCTATAAATGCAACAATGAAGGTCACCTAGCTAGATAGTGTAGAGCTGATCTTCTGAGATACAGGAACATAAATAGCAGCATGAACAAATCCAAGGATCAAGGCATGGATAAGAATAGGAATGATAACAAAAACAGGAAAAGTGATATGAACAGGTCCAAGGATCAAGGTATGGATAAGAACATAAAAGATAAAAGAAACAGGAACAGTAGTATTAACAGGTCCGAGGATCAAAACAGTGACAAGAATAGGAATACATAAAAAGAATTCAAGAGAAGGCCCGACAAAGAAATCTTAGACACTAATGATGATGAGTGTCTAATGGGAGTATCACTCCCAACCCTGTTTTAAATCACCTCATCAGGAGGTGGGGGAGGGACTAAGCTAAGAGGCTCATTCTTAGTCCCAAGCCCCAAAGGTGACCCTTTGCCATTGATGACAAAGGGGGAGAGATTTAAGTAAGGGGGAGTGTTTTCAAGTGCAGAGGAAAAGCTTCAAGTCAGGGGGAGCAAAAATTGAAGAGATTGATTTCAGTTTTGGCTCTTGAAAGATGTGTTTTTAATTAAGGGTTGCCATCAATGACAAAGGGGGAGATTGTTGGAAATTTTGGGTATCTTGAGTACATTGCCTTTGCCTAAGTTTAATTGTTGTCATTGATGTCAAGGAGCTATTGGTAGTTGTTGTTTTTGATGTCAAGGAGTTATTGGAGCAATTTGTTTTTAAGTCTTAGGATGTGTTTTGATGAAGGTTTCAGCTGGTCGGTAAGTCTCCAAGAAAATCGGAGTAGCCTCATTTGCCAAAAATCCAGAAAAAGATAAGTTAGAAAAAGTTTGTAGGCTGCTGGAAAAACTATCGCGATTTCATGACATGTTTGAGGAGAGAGAAAATTTGGCCAAAACTATCGCGATTTCGCGACATGTAGGAAGGCAGAGGCAAAGCAGGCAAAAGTGTCACGATTTCGCAACATGCAGGAAGGCAGAGGCAGAACGGGCAAAACTGTTGCGATTTCGCGACAAGTTTCGAAGAAGTTGTACGGATGCAAAAATTGTCGCGATTTTGTGACAAGTTGAGTTGGCAATGTTGAGTTGTAGGAAGTGTCGCGATTTCACGACAAGTTTCGAAGAAGTTGTACGAATGCAAAAAGTGTCACGATTTCGCGACAAGTTGAGTTGGCAGTGTTGAGTTGTAGGAAGTGTCGCAATTTTGTGACAAGTTTCGAAGAAGTTGTACGGATGTAGAAAGTGTCACGATTTCATGACAGGTTGAGTTGGCAGCTTGCAGTTGGCAAAAGCGTCACGATTTCGTGACATGTTCCAATTTCACGAGCAGTTGGCAAGAGAGAGCTTAAGGCAGCAAAAGCGTCGTGATTTCGTGACATGTTTCATTTTTGCTAGTGCAAACCAAGAAAAGGATGAAGAAGCAAGAGGTGTCACGATTTCATGACAGAGTTGCTGATGGCGTCAGCAAAAGGCAAAGGTGTCACGATTTCATGACAGTAGCGGAGAAGAAGACTTTGAAGTCCAAAGCGTCACGATTTTGCGACAAGAATCATGATGACATCAGTAAGAGGCAAAGGTGTCACGATTTCACAACAGTTGCAGAGAAGAAGGCTTTGAAGTCCAGAGCGTTACGATTTCGTGACAAGAATCATGATGACGTCAGCAAGAAGCAAAGGTGTCATGATTTCGCGACAACAGTGGAGAAGAAGGCTTTGAAGTCTAGAGCATCACGATTTCGTGACAAGATTTACGATGACATCAACAAAGGCTGTAGTGTCGTGATTTTGTGAAAACAAACCAAAGAAGGTGTACGGCAGTCAAAGGCATAGTGATATCGCAACATGTTTGAGTTTCGCACGAGAACAGCTACAGAACAGCAGAGGCGGTTAAAGCCGATGAAGTTAACCTTTGCCGATGAAGTGTAAGGTTTTATAGCCGACGTGTTTGGAGATTGAACAGTCGACTAAAGAACAAGATTTCATCTTAAGATTGTGAGTATTAAAGGAAGACTGTTTGAGCATTTTTGTGTATCGATCGAAGTGTGCATTTCATAGTGAGGCGTTCGCAAAGTTAGTGTGACTAGTGAGGTTCGATCATCAAAAAACGAGAGAGCGAAGTTCGACTACGACGATTAGAGTGGACTTCGTTGAATCTTCTAAGTATCAAAGATCTGTCTTTGCTTCATAAGAAGACTATGCAAAAAAGTATGATGTTGTGGTTGTACATAGGCGCATAAGTTGCTGTGCGTTTGAATGCTGCAATGTTTGCGAAGATCATGAAAAGGGTGGAATTTGATCTAAGGACAACTGTGATTGCGACTGTGTTCATGCAGTCTGTGTAAAAGAAAGCAAAGTGCGTGAAGTAGATACTGTTGTAATTGTGAACAGTTGTGAAGGAAAAACAGTGATCAAGTGCTGCTATAATTTGAGAAGATAGTGCCACTGTAATTTGAGAAGACTGTCTTTCTTGTAGTTGCGCGAGCAGGTGAAAAGTTGTTTTCAACCAAGTGCGGAAAGGAACAAAGGAAGAGGACAATTGTGCTAGACCGAAGGACTGTGTTTGGTAAAAAAAAGAGGACCAGCTTTGCTGTAACGAGTTGAGGACGGAGATCTCCAGCGCAGAGCGGGGAAGACAGGTGTCTTACGTGGACGAGAATTCCACTTGCTAAGGGCGAAGGAGGTAGAGGTCTTCTAGAGGATCACTAGCAAAGCGGAATTAGGGGAAGGTGTCTCCTTTGAGCTAAGGCTCATAAACTTTGTAATCGGGAAGGATTCCTAGAGGTTTTGATATAACTTTTAGAGGAAAGTTTTATCCGTGGAGTAGCCCACCTTGGGTGAACCACGTAAAGTGCTGTGTCTCTTTGTGGATTGCTTTTTGTGCACTATTTTACTCGTTGTTATTACTGCTATTTTATTCTGCATGTTAATGGTTTGAAAGCTGTATTGATAGATAAAATTGAAAAAGGTCTTATTCTGTTCACCCCCCCCCCTCTCAGTATAAGCTTGTGTTCTTCATTTTGGCTATGGATGGTTGAATTGTTGATTATCACCATGAAAGAAAGAATGCATGCATCTATATGAGGGTAGTTGTCCATGTTAACCTAAGCCGCCATAATCATAATTTCCATTTTCCTTGGTACCTCGATCTCGGTGGTTGACTTCCTTACCACTTTTGAGGGTGCTTTGTCCTATAACCAAACCAAAACATCAATAGTACCATATCCTTAAAGCAATAAAACACCAATATTGCAAAATACAAAGCATTGAAACATAATTCAATATATAGTCTAATTCATAATTGATTTCCACCAAGGTGGGTCATGATGTAACGACCCTCCTTGCACTATATTTGATTATAGAATAACTAATGAATAATACTTACTTTCCCTATAGAGCGTGGTACTGTTGATGTCTATTGTGTATGCAGGACCAGGTAAGAGCTTTTGATAGACAAGGTTGGTCGACATAAAAGGTAAGAGGGAAGTGATGATTTGGCTAGTAAACACATGGAAGTTCACAAAATTTCATTTCATGTAGATGCATTAAGATTGGATTGCATTATGTGATTGTTGTTGTGAAACTGATTTTTGTTTGGAAAATATGGAAATTCGGTTGTCTATATGGCAGTGAAGATACTTAAAGCATGGGAGCCATATTTCATTAAAACTAGTTAGTGAATTATAGAATGTAATATATTTATTATTGAAAATATGAGATTAAGTGAAAATGAAGAAAATGCATACTTAATAGTAAATAAAGCTAAAGGAACAATTATTATTAATTAAATTAATCAAATGAAAAGGATAAAGGTGTGATGATGGTTTGGACATGATGTTTTGCTTAGTATAGTGGGTGCCTCGAGTAGAGCATAACAAGAAGTAATTTTTCATGATTAAAAATTCCTCCTCCATGGTTTTATCAAGCGAGATGGAAGGAAATCTGGTGGAGAGGAGATGTTATCTTTTATTTTATGTTTTTGCAAAAAGGTGTGAAAGATATCTGATGGTGGTACTTTGCTTTGAAATATAGATAATTATATAAAAGAGACAGGTTCTGTGGAAGCTGATGTGTACATGAGATTGGAAAAGAAACTATTGACAAATTTCAAATATCCCATGTTAGTTTTGCCTGTTCTCTTTGTTACTTAGCATCAATTAAAGGTTGAAATGGGTGTTAACTAGTTGAAAATTGCTTAGTAAATATCCGATAGTAATTTAAAAAGATGTTTGTGACTGTTATTGCATGTGTGTGCCATATGTTGTTGGGTGAAGCTTGCATGTGTTTTATTTAATTAAAAGGATGAATTTCTGATTGTGTATGGTTATTCTATCTGTATGAGTATAAAAAGGAAGAATGTGAAAGCAAAGGATGAATGTGTTTTTGATCTGTTTGCTCAAGAAAACTCTATAATCAGACAATATAGATATATTTAGGATGATGGTGTGGAAGGCCCAAAATATTTCATGAAAGAATATTTTTGTGTCGAGAATTAGCAAACCAAGAGAAGTTGATTTACATTAAAATTCGTTTTTAAACATGTCTATTTTATAGACCTTGACCTGGTGAACTAGAATGAAAACAATGGTAATAGTATAGCCTAAGTTAACCGAATCAATAGATGAACCTTTAGAAAATGTCCTGCATGAATTTATTTTATGTTGCCCTTGATACGACTATTGGATAAAGAATGAAAATGTTGTGTTTTTGCTTTACTGGGTGTATGCTACGTTGGAAATGATTCATTGGGATTTTGAATTATATAATTAGTTATATTACACGTAGTCAGAATATCTACATTGCATAAAAGGTTAGAATATGATCCTTGGTGCTATCACCCATGCTCCTGGATGGTGACAACAAAGTGAGGAGATATTAAAAATGCAACAAGTTAGCCAAATATGGAAATTCAATGCGTATGTAATATCTAAAATGATAACGTATAAATAGTACAATGAACGATGGTTGTTGCTATGTTTGATTATGATCCATATGTTTTATTTCAATATGATGTTTAAGGGTAAAATGTTGAGTGAACCAATAGCGAAACATGTAATTATTGACGAAGAAGTGAATAGCCTTTATAAGAAATCTTATCCCTTTGAATACATATTAGGTTGATGTGAAAGGTATAAACAAAGAGCTATTCCAATATTATTGAACATCAATTGTATAACCATATGCATGAGGTAATATCTTACTTGTAGAGAGAAACTGGTAATGCAAGTTTGAAATATTTGATGAGATTTGACTATCTGTAACCTTATATTGTTGCTCAATATATTTGTGAAAGGTCTTCACATATGTTTTGCATTTAAAATTAATCAGAAAAATGTGAAACCGATTATCTTTATTTTCTAGTTGCTAAGATAGATGAAGATGACTTGTGAGTTATGCCTTTAAAAAATTATTTAACTCAACATCGAATGTGGATAAAATTTAATATTTATGGTTCCTTATTACTCTGGCATGTTTGTATTGAGTTATAATTTATTATGAATAATAGTTAAATAAAACAAATAGCTGGCCAAGTGTTCCTTACTTTATTAGTATCTAGATTCAATGATGGAAATATTATTGTAAAACATTCCTTAATACCCTTGCATGGTTGTAACTGATATACAATGCCACATTTGTATAAGAAAGATAATCTCAATATGATTAGTTGAGAATAATTACGTTCCTTGAGTTTACCGAAGTAGCGACAAATAACAAACCTTCTGAAAGATCCCAAATAAGAGAAAGCTATTTATACACAAATTTTTTATAACATAAACTATATTTAGGTTAAATCCTTAAGATTTATATTAGTGAACCATGGTTGTTTATTGTGGAAAGACCAGTAGGAAAGAATATTAGAATTCTTCATTTACTCTCATTTGATTTTAGCCCATTGAAGTAGTAAAGTAGAGAATGAGTAAGTATACTATGGTAAAATTTATTGATGGTTGAAGATTGTATTTTACTTCTAATTCTAAATAAAGAGTTGATATAGGAATCTACATGATTTGGTAACACCAGCTAGTGATAGCTTTCTAATTATATGTCAGAGATTTATGTCTAATTTTTGAGAAGGATTTATATTTAAAAATGGTTTGAAACAGGGATAGGGAGGCAGACCTTAAGAGAAGAAGAGAGGTCTGAGCACATCAAGGGATGTTTGAAGGGAGCATCGGTGACATTGGTGGAAGCATGGGACTTCTGATGAAGTGCTCCTTGGGATTTTATGGACGGGGGTCCAGGTATGCACACAATGTGGCTTGAGAGCAACTATACCCTAACATAATCGGTTGAAACAAGTGACTCGGTTAGAACTTGTAACGAGGGGTGGTATGGGATGCCACCTCTAGGTTGTTGCTTGGGTAGTACTGTGATAAGTCCCATGTTCATTTGACTTAGCTAGTTCAGCCATGACATTTGGTATGGGATAAATGATCATGAGTCATAATGGGCATGAGTGATCAAGTCCAAGGTCAGGGTATTGACATGGCTCTAGCTGACTCTAGGTAGTGGACAATCAGCTAGACACTAGGCATATATACGCTAATCCCCTTACATACAATTATTAGAACAAGTCGACCGGTTAGTCGAAGGTTCAATATGATAAGGGATGGGGAAGTATGCGTCCACCCTCTAGGTGTTATGGGCCCTAGAGGATAACCCCAACCATGGTTCGACCCTCATGCTAGAACACGAGGACATTAAATGAGGCAAGTCGATTCCACATAATGGCACCTTTCACGGGATTTGGCCAATCTCATCCACTTGGGTGGTTGTCTACAATAGTCTTGAACCCAAAAGTGGTATGATATGCATGTACTAATTAAAGAATATGATATTGATTCATTGGGTGAAACAAATTTGCTATGAACATGAAAGCACTCTTAGGAATAAAACATATAATTTAAAAAAAAAATTACCTTGAGAAATTGCTTGGTCTTTTTTTGTGGTGCAACCAGGTGAGTAGACTTGGGTTGTTACATATGGTATCAGAGCAGAAGAGATCTTAAGTTGTAGAACTCTGATTAAATAATTTTGTCTAGATCAATGTAAACTTGTATATTAATTTACTTCTTTCACCTACAGGTCAAATGACACGAATGTTGCGAGGTGGATCTTCAAAAAATCCTATGGGAGGTAGGGAGGAAGAAGCCATCGAAAGACCTATGAGGGGACCAAGGTCAGGAATAAGATGAGAAGGTCCTCAATGTGAAAGAAGGATGAAATAATTGAATGAACCTCCTCCAAATGAGCCTGGTAGGGAGGAAGGAAACCTTGCAAAAGTTGTGCAATTATTACAAACTCATGTGGATCAACAACAAGATTTAATAGATCAACAACAAAAATTGATTGAGGACTTGATCAAGGAAAGGAAACTTGTAGGTAGCTCTGTGGAAGCACCCGAAGAGCCAACAAGAGCAGATGGCGCTAGAGTGGGCTCTGAGTTGGTCAAGGACCTAATGAAGGTCGTGAATCCCAAGTTTAATGATGCAAGTGAGGATAATGTAGTGGAGAAGTTTTGGGAATTCACTAATTTGCAACAAGGATTAATGTCAGTTCGAGCTTATTATCAAAAATTTAACCAACTATTAAAATATGTACCTGATTATGAGGGCATGGAGGGCATGAAGGTGCAAAATTTTATACTAGGATTATATCCTGAGATTAGGACTGAGGTGAATATGCTAAATCCTAAAAATCTTCCTAGAGCATTTGCTTTAGCTCGACAAGAAGAAGTCTATCAAGGAACTAAAAAGGCTTACTTCAATTATCAAAAATTGACTGAAAAAGAAAAATATGATCTTAAGAAGTGTAAAAGTGTGGGATTTATGAAATGGGTAGAGGAAAAGTAAAAATCCTAAAGGAGGAGACCAGAATAGACAAGGAGACACAACATGAAGGAAAATTACAAGTACTACTCAAGCAACAAGTGGAAGAATGACAAAGAATACCATAGGAGAAATGATCCAAGGCAAGCAGAACAGGGAAAGACTAAATATGTTGTATCCCAAAGTAGCAATGAAAGTAACAATAGAGGAAAAAGAGCTCCTCCAAGTGGATGTTATATATGCCAAGGAGCTCATTATGCCAACAAGTGCCCCCACAGAGCTGATCTTCATCAGAAAGCTCTAGAAGAAGCCACCCACAGGATCTTTGTGGTGATAGGTAGTCCCATACTTGATGGTCAAGTTACTCCTTTTTTATTAAATGGTAAAATTTTTGATAAATATGTGCATATTTTGATAGATAGTGGATCAACTGATAGCTTTATTTCCACTAGATTAGTGAGGGACATACCTGAAAGACCTAGGTTTTTGGCTAATGGTTGGAAGGTAGAGTATGGGTCAGGGAAAACCTACCAAGTCAACCAATGTTTGTTTGACCCTCACATCATTTTACCACAAGGAAAAACTAATTGGCATTTGTATGTGGCACCTTTGCATGCCTTTGACATCATTCTTGGTGTTGACTGGTTAAAATCCCATAAGGCTCTTCTAAATTTTGAGGAAATATGGGTGGAGTTTATGGATGAGTCTAATCAAAGGATTAGGATTCATTGTGATCATGGTGAAATTAAGCCACATTTATTATCTGCAATGCAGATAAAGAAAGTCATTAGGAAGAAGGGAATGATTTTTATAGTTAAAATGAATAAGAAAGAGGAGATTGAAGTGGAATCTGACCTCTTCCAAAAGCATCCTATTTTGGGAGAATTCAAGGATGTGTTTTCGGAGGACCTTCCAGGGTTACCTCCTCAGAGAGAGTTTGATTTTTCTATTGAGTTATTACTTAGAGCTGCGCCCATTGCAAGGGCACCATATAGGATGACTCCTATTGAGCTACAAGAGCTCAAAATGCAACTTCAAGATTTGTTGGAAAAAGGGCTAATCAAGCCTAGTGTGTCACCATGGGGAGCTCCTATCTTGTTTGTTAAGAATAAATATGGTACCTTGAGGATGTGCATAGATTATTGGATGTTGAATAAGGTTACTATCAAAAATAGGTATTCATTACCTAGAATTGATGATCTCTTTGATCAATTGAAAGGAGCAACCATCTTCTCAAATATTGACCTAAGGTATGGTTATCATCAGTTAAGGATTCAAGAAGAAGACACTTCTAAAACAACTTTTAGAACAAGGTATGAATATTTTGAGTTTACAGTCCTACCTTTTGGGCTAACTAATGCCCCAGCCGCATTCATGAATCTCATGAATAGCATTTTTAGAGAGCAATTGGATAGATTTGTGCTCATGTTTTTGGATGACATATTGATCTATTCCAAGAATAAGGAGGAACATGATCAACATATGAGAACTGTACTTGATATTCTTAGAAAGAATCAATTATATGGAAAACTATCAAAGTGTGAATTCTACACTCCACAAGTACAGTATTTGGGACATATTATCTCTGCTGAGGGGATTGCAGTTGATCCCAAGAAAATAGAAGCAATTATTGATTGGCCAACACCTACTAATGTGACTGAGGTATGAAGTTTTATGGGAATTGTAGGCTATTATAGGTGATTTGTCAGAGGGTTCTCAAGAATTTCCCAACCTATTACAAACCTTCAAAGGAAAGGTAAAGCCTTCAAATGGATAGAGCAGTGTGAAGAGGCTTTTCAAATTTTGAAAGAAAGGTTGACAACCACACCAATTTTACAATTACCTGATCCTAATAAGTAGTTTACAATGTGTACTGATGCATCAATTGAAGGATTAGGAGGGGTTTTGACCCAAGATGATGCGGTTATTGCCTTTGAATCAAGGAAACTTAAGAGGCATGAGGTGAATTATGCCACTCATGACTTGGAGTTGGCAGTTATTGTACATGCCCTTAAGATTTGGAGGCACTATTTGTTGGGAAAACCATTTGAATTGAAGATAGATCACCAGATTTTAAGATACATATTTACTCAACCCTTATTGAATGCCAGGCAATGATGTTGGATGGAGTTTCTAGTTGAGTATGATTTTGGCATTGAGTATATTAAGGGTAAGGAGAATAAGGTTGTTGATGCTCTAAGTAGGAGAGGGCGTATTGCTACATTGACAAAATGTCAATATGATTTGTTAGATCAAATTAAAAATCAGCAACAAAAAGATGAATTTTTCTAGTCTTGTAATGCTCAAATTGAGCAAGAACTTGGAAAGGATACAGACTTTGTATATAAATATGACTTGTTGTTTTATAAGAACAGGTTGGTAGTTCCAAATACAGGTGGATTGAGAGAAACAATCCTTAAGGAGGCACACAATACTCCTTATTCGATGCATCCAGGAGGAGCAAAGATGCATGAGAGCTTGAGAAAGGCCTACTATTGGCCAGGTATGAAAAAGGATATCACTAATTATGTGGCTAGGTGCTTAGAGTGCCAGAAAGTGAAAGTGGAACATTTGCATCCAGCGGGTAGGTTGTACCCACATGAGATACCTACGCAAAAATGGCAGGTGGTATCAATGGAATTTATAGTGGGTTTGCCTAAAACAAGGTTCAAGCATGATGCAATCTTGGTAGTTGTGGATAAGTTAACCAAGGTTGCACATTTTATACCAGGTAATGTGCAAGATGATGCACCTACAATAGCGAGCAAG
Source organism: Wollemia nobilis (assembly GCA_028583015.1). Taxonomy (NCBI): domain Eukaryota; kingdom Viridiplantae; phylum Streptophyta; class Pinopsida; order Araucariales; family Araucariaceae; genus Wollemia; species Wollemia nobilis. Next base: position 5,608,824 of record JAQPPZ010016361.1, read on the forward strand.
TTTTCCAGGGAAGTGGTAAGACTACATGGATTTCTAGAAATCATAATCTCTGATAGAGATTCTCGCTTTACCTCTAAATTTTGGTAGGCTTTGCATGAAGCATTGGGAACCAAATTGAATATTAGTACCACCTATCACCCTGAGATAGATGGGAAGACTGAGAGGGTGAATCAGGTGTTAGAGGATATGTTAAGAATGTATTGCATGGATCAACATACAAAGTGGGAAGACTATTTATACCTAGTGGAGTTTGCATACAATAATAGTTATCATGCATCACTAGGTATGGCACCTTTTGAAGCCCTATATGGAAGAAGATGTAGGACTCCCTTATCTTGGGATAATCTAAAATATCGGGTAGTGATCGGACCAAAAACTATAAAAGAAATGGAAGATCAATTGAAAAGAATTCAGTAGAAGTTGAAGGAGGCCATAAATCACCAGAAGAGCTATGTGGACCTCAAAAGAACATCGAGAGAATATTCTATGGGAGATAGAGTGTTCTTAAGGGTGAAGCCAACTAAAATTTCCATAAAATCTTCCAAACTTGACTCAAGATATGTGGGTCCATTTGAAATTATGGGTAAGATAAGCCCTGTTGCATACAAACTTGCTCTACCACCAAGCTTATCCAAAATCCATTTGAAACTATGCTATTCTGTTTGACTGAATTGGAAACACTTTTGATATTATGTGGTATTATTCCAATGTTAAAAATGAACATATTAATTAATATTGCACAAGAGATATCCATATATATCGTTTATTTTATGAGGATGAGAAAACAAATATGTGTGCTTCTTGATACATTATATGTGTCTAATGCAGATTTTACAGAACCTGTATTTGATAGTTGGAATACATTGATAAACGTGAACAATCCAAAAGCTTCTTGAAGTTTGACATCAATGATCATCTCTGTATTAATATTCATGAAAAGATGATACTTGTTTATTGTTTTGAAAGGCAATCAAGTATTGTTGTGGAATATTTTGAAGAAGTTCCTGTAACACATAATAGATTTCATGTTGTAATACAGAAAAAAAAGAGTAATTTGTCAAATATAGCAAAAAATTTGACAGGTGAGATAAGAGAACATTTTTAGAGAGATGAGTTTCTTGAGTCCATGGGTGTGGTTAACCCCATGTTTTAGGGACCTTATACTAAATACAATTTCGCAAATGAGTTGTGTTATTAAATATATGGGTAATCTCATTGACCATTTTAGTAAGAGTGTGGAAGTCAATGGTATTGAAATTAATGGTATACTCAACAGTGAAATTTTGAAAGAACAATCATCGCATTTTGGAAGAACAATGGTTTTGGTTTGGGCGCAATCCGACTCATTTCTATTTTTAGTAGTTTTTAGAAAAAAGACATTTTTAGGGTTTCTTTGGTTTTTGGTTGCTATATGATGAATTGTAATCTTTTGGAGAAGGGGTGTGAATTTAGGAATGAGAAGAATATCGATTTGCAGGTTTCTTCCATTATATTGCATTTGTGTTATGTGATTGGAGTCCATTTTGTTGGTCTCTTGTAGTTGAGTTTACACCATTTGGTATCAGAGCGGGTGTGATCTCGCTAGTGAAGGGAAGATGTTGCCTAGAAGATATGCCCAGATGAATAGGCAGATCGAGGATCTAAATGCAGAAATAGCATGGCTGACTGGTGTGATTGATCACATGGGAGAGAGACATCCTAGGGCACATGCAGATCAAGGATCTAATGATGAAAATGTACTTGAGGAACGTGGATCTGAGGTCCATGCAGAAGCAGAACTAGAGGGCCCAGAGGAAGAAGGGCATGGTTTTGAAAATCGGTTGATATGAGATCTAGAGGGGCTTAAGGGGAATCAAGATGGGATCAAGATCGAGGTTCTCGAGTATGCTGGTGGGTTGAAACTAGAGGAGTTGATCGATTGGATCAATAGCCTAGAAAAATATTTTGAATTGAGTAACCTTTTTGAAGAGAACAAGGTTAAGCTCGCATGCACAAAGTTGAAGGGAAATGCATTGATTTGGTGGGATCATTTACAGACTACACGATAGAGGAATGGAAAGGAAAATATTAGGGATTGGATAAATATGAAGAAGTTACAGGAAAAATTTATACCTGTTGACTACTCCCAAACCCTATTTCGTAGATTTCATAATCTTCGACAGAAGGATCAAAGCATTGAGGACTATACTAATGAATTCTACAAGCTATCCATTCGAGTGGAGCACAATGAGATGGAGGACCAAAGGGCTTCTAGGTATGTAAATGGCCTAAGTTTTGCTATCCAAGATGAGATGAGCATGCATCCTCCACTATCACTCTTACAGTGGAGGATGCATATCAAATGGCCCTCAAGGCAGAGGAGAAATTAAAAAGGGTTAATAGAAGAGGTAAGAAGGGATTCACACCCTCTTCAAGTCGGGGTCGAAGTGGATCTAATTTTCTCAAGGGAGAATCCTCAATACCTGCTAAACAAGAAGAATATGGGCAGAATCTGAGAGGAAGAGGATACCAATGAGGTAGAGGTTATGGTGGTGGATGAAATGGGAATGATACAAGAAGGTCATATACCTATTATGGATGTGGTGAGGAGGGGAACAAAGCATTTGAGTGTCCCCAACGTGATGTCCAAGAAAGGGGTCAAGGAGGACAAGGAAGGGTCAATCTGGTTGAGATGGAAGAGCAGGATGAGGATGAATTTGTTGCTAACATGGGGGAAGCACTTATGATAAGGAGGATGCTAATTGTTCCTAAGAAAGAGAAGGTGCAAAGCAAAGCGAAGGGGCAGACCATAGATGGTGATGATTCTGGGCTGCGAACAAACATCTTTCAAACAAGGTGTACATCAGGAGGGAAGGTATGTAACATTGTCATTGATGGTGGTAGCTGTGAGAATATGGTGTCAAATGTCATGGTTGATAAAATGAACCTAGAATGCGAAAAGCATCCTTATCCATATTGCATCTCATGGGTTAAGAAGGGGAATGAGGTAATAGTAGATTAGAGGTGTTTAATTAAATTTTCAATTGGGAGCACTTACAAGGATGAAGTGTGGTGTGATGTGATCCCGATGGATGCATGTCACATTCTATTGGGAAGACCTTGGCAGTACGACAGGGATACTAACCATAATGGGAGAAATAATACTTACACATTCTGGAAGGATGGTGTAAAGGTAGTTCTTGTACCTCTAAAGGAGGATGGGCCGAGTGAGAGCTTGTTGACGATGAAGGAGTTTCTTGCAGAGATCAAGGATGCTAGCTTCTGTTATGCCTTAACAACTAGGAAGCTAGAAACAGAGGAAGTGGTTATGCCTACAACAACATCTAAGTTGCTAAGTGAATATAAATATGTCACACCAGAGGAGTTACTAGATGGGCTACCACCAAAGAGGGATATCCAACATCACATGGATTTGATTCTAGGATCAACACTCCCAAATCAGGCAGCTTATCGGTTGAACCCAACACAGAATGCAGAGTTGAGTAGGCAAGTGACATAGTTGATAAAGAAGGGATTAGTTAGGGAGAGTATGAGTCCATGTGTGACTCCATCATTACTGACCCCAAAGAAATATGGTGATTGGTGGATGTGTGTGGATAGTAGAGCCATAAACAAGATCACAATAAAGTATCAATATCCTATGCCGAGAGTGGATGACATGATGGATGGATTGGTTGGAGCTAAATACTTTAGTAAAATTGATCTGCGGAGTGGCTACTACCAGATCAGAATTAGAGAAGGGGATGAATGGAAGACAACTTTTAAGACAAAATATGGGTTGTACGAGTGGATGGTGATGCCATTTGGGTTGTCTAATGCACCCAATACATTTATGCGGTTGATGAACAAAGTACTGCAGGAATATAATGGTAAGTTTGTGGTTGTGTATTTTGATGATATTTTGATTTATAGTAAAAGTGAAGAGGAGCATTTGTTACACCTGAAATTAGTGTTAGACATGCTCAAGAAGGAGAAATTGTATGTCAACCTGAAGAAATGTAGATTTCTTCAGGATAGTTTAGTGTTTTTAGGATTTGTAATCTCAAGAGATGGCATGAGGATGGATGACGAGAAAGTGAAGGCGATTCTGGAATGGCCTCTTCCACGAACTATAATAGAAGTAAGGAGCTTTCATGGCCTAGCTACCTTTTATAGAAAGTTCATCAAGAACTTCAGTAGTATAGCTGCCCCTATAACTGAGTGCACGAAGGGGAAAGAGTTTGTATGGACTATGGCAGCAACAAAGAGTTTTGAACTCTTGAAGAAGAAGGTGTCGGAAGACCCTGTTCTAGTGTTACCAGATTTTAGTAAGGTGTTTGAGGTTGATTGTGATGCCTCATTTGTTGGAATTGGTGGTGTCTTAAGTCAAGAGGGCCGACCTGTAGCATTTTTTAGTGAGAAGTTGAATGATGCAAGGAATAATTATTCTACATATGATGTGGAATTTTATGCAATTGTGCAAGCATTGCAACATTGGAGGCACTACTTACTCTCAAAGGAGTTTGTGTTGTTTACTGATCATGAAGCATTGAGGTATGTCAACTCTCAAAAAAAGTTAAATAGTAGGCATGCCAAATGGGTTTCATTTTTGCAACAGTATACATTTGTCTTGAAGCACAAGTCGAGAAAACAAAATAAGGTTGTTGATGCATTGAGTAGGAGAGTCTTGTTGTTGACCACTATGGAGAATGAAGTGGTAGGATTTGAGGGGATTAAAGATCTGTATGAATCTGATGCAGATTTTGGGAATATTGTGCAACAGTGTAAAAGTGCGATAGAGGGTGAGTCCCATACTATTTTTGAAGAGTATTTTTTATAGAATGGTTACTTGTTTAAGGGTAATCGATTATGCATTCCCAATGGCTCTATGAGAGAGAACATCTTGAGGGAATTACATAGTGGGGGTTTGGTTGGTCATTTTGGAGTAGCCAAAACTACCACTCTTGTAGAGGAGAAGTACTATTGGCCAAAAATGAAGAGAGACATAATCAGGTTTGTCTCTAGATGCAGAGTATGTCAAATGGCTAAGGGCCATGCATAAAATATAGGGTTGTATATGCCACTACCGGTTCCTACAGGACCATGGACCGATCTGAGTATGGATTTTGTGTTGGGGTTGCCCAAGACACAAGAGGGTAAGGATTCAATTTTTGTTGTGGTAGACAGATTTTAAAAAATGGTGCATTTCATTGCTTGCCAGAAAACTAATGATGCAACTAGGATTGCAGTCTTATTCTTTTATGAGATTGTGCGGTTGCATGGTGTTCCAAAGACTATTACTTTTGATCGGGATACTAAGTTCTTGAGTCACTTTTGGAGGACATTGTGGAAGAATTTGAACACCAGGTTGTAGTTCAGTAGTGCTTACCACCCACAGACCGATGGGCAAACAGAGGTAGTGAATAGAAGCTTGGGAAACCTCTTACGGTGCATAGTTGGAGAAAAACCAAAACAATGGGATTTAGCCTTGTCACAAGCCGAATTTGCATATAACAGTTTAGTGAACAGGTCGACAGGTAAATCTCCTTTTCAAATTATTTATGGTCAAAATCCTAGAGGTGTATTAGATTTGGTTGAGTTACCAATTGGAGAACAAGTTAGTGATGATGTAGAAGCATTTGTTGAGCATATCCAAAAAGTGCAAGAGTCAGTGAGGGAAAAATTGCAGAGTAGTAATGCTCACTACAAAGAGTCTGCTGATGCACACAGAAGGGTGAAAGTGTTTGAAGAGGGTGATATGGTCATGGTTCATCTTAGGAAAGAAATATTTCCTAAGGGGACGTATAACAAACTGAAACTTAAGAAAATTGGGCCATGCAAGATTTTGAAGAAGATCAATGATAATGCCTATAAAGTGGAGTTGCCTGATGAATTTGATATTTCACCTATTTTTAATGTTTTTGATTTATTTCAGTATCCTGGTACTGCCAAGGATGGTGAATTATAGGAGACAATAAATTGGGCACGACAGATGCCTAAGAAGAAAAAATACAGAGTTGCATAGGTGCTTGATAAGAAGGTGATCACCACCAGACATGGGAGCTACAATAGATACCTGGTTTAGTGGGAAGGATTACCACAGTCAGATTACACTTGGATTTTAGATTTAGAGCTAAAGAAAATTGATAACTAAAAGCTACAAGATTTCAATTCAGCTAAACTCATAGGAGCTGAGTTCTTTTTCACCAAAGGAGAATGATGCACCTTGCTAGAGCCATAATGATGCAGGAGCATCCAACAGCACCTGATGCAGAAGCATCCAGTAGCAGGAGGGCCACTGTTGCAAAGTTGGCTAAGGAATAAGAAGAAGAAGCAGAAGTTGGAAGTGGTAGCGAAATCGCGACGTCGTAATTTCGTGATGTCGCGAAATCACGACGTCAAGGTGAGGCCAGGACAGAAGTTGGCAGGAGTAGCAAAATCGCGACGTCAAAGCGAGGCGAAGGCAGAAGTCAAGAGCGGTAGCGAAATCGTGACGTCACGATTTTGTGACGTCGAGAAATTGTGACGTCAAAGCGAGGCGGAGGCAGAAGTCAGAGGTGGTAGCGAAATCGCGACGTCATGATTTCGTGACGTCATGATATCGCGACGTCAAGGCAAAGTCAGGGCGGAGGCAGGAGTTTGTCGCGATACCGCGATGTCACGATATCACGACGTCGCAAAATTGTGACGTCACGAAATCATGACATCAAGAGAAGTCAGGGCAAAGGCAAGAGTTTGTCGTGATATCACAACGTCGCGATATCGCGACGTCACAAAATCGCGACATCAAAAAGAAATCAGGGCAGAGGCAGGGGTTTTGTCGTGATATCACAACGTCATGATATCGCGACATCAAAAGGGAAAACCAAGGCAAGGCGGGAGTTGGTCACGATATTGTGACATGTCGCGATATCACGACCAAAAGGGCAAGGAAGCGCAATGAAGCCAAAATGTCACGATATCGTGACATGTTGTGATATCACGACAGAAAGAGAAGAAGGCGAGGAAGGAGAAGGCGATGGCACGAAACCGTGACAGGCGATATTTTCAAAGGTTGTTACGGATGACACGTGGCACAAGGTGCAGTAAAGGCAGACGAATACCAAGAAGCACGGGAAACAAAAAAGATGGGCACATAGAGTATCCTGATAGGAAGCGACGGTGACAGGGACCATGCGGAGTGGGGTCTTAAATCGGGTTGGTGGACCAATTTTTTGAAAGATGTTTCAGAGGGTCTAGGCCTCTATAAAAACCCAGTTTAATATAATAGATGGGGTGGTGGATCGAAGAATGGACTCAGAGAGCGCAGTTAGAGAAAACCAAGCCGAGCGTTGGTTAATGTAAGCCTGCAGGCTGTTTCTGTAAGTATTTTTTCAGATTAATGAAGAAATATCGGATTTGAGTTGAGTGCCATTTTCTCGTCCCCCATCAAGTGGTATCAGAGCTAATGTTCCTGAGTGTGCAGTAGATTTGTTGAACGTGAGGTAGTTGTGCCAGGATCTATGGTAGGGTTCTGAGAGAGAGAAGAGTGAGTTAGGGTTCTGAGTGCGTAAGCAGATTCATCGAATGTGAGGCAGTTTACGCCAGGACCTGGTAAAAAAAAAAAAACATCCACGAAGAAGCCATGGAAGTAGGAGTGATATGGTGCCGAAGGAAGAGTTCTTGGCATTGCAATGACAATTTAAAGCCCTGCAAGAGGAGTGGCTCAGCATAAAATTATGGGAGAAAGAAGAGCGGCACAGAAAGCGTGAAGAAAGACAAAAAAAGAGAGATGCTGGAGTGCATCAGAAGCTGAAGCTGAAGAAGGCTGCATGCAAAGAAGAGTGTAGCAGTGCCAGGATCTGCTTGGAAGAAGGCAGAAATCTAACTGGCCAAGAGAAGGAGTGCAAGCAGGCTACAGAAGAAGTATGCAGCAATGGAAGAATCTGTCTGGAGGAAGACAAAAGTTATGTGGGCCAGGAGAAGGGGTTGGAGCAGGCTGTTGAGGCAGATAAATGTTTGGAGGTGTTGCAGGAGGCAGCAACCAGACAGCTCAAAAGTGAAGATCACTTCTCCATCAACCTGGGGTGTCTGATGCAGGAGCATCCAGTAGCACCTGATGCAGAAGCATCTAGTAGCAGGAGGGCCACTATTGCAAAGTTGGCTAAGGAAGAAGAAGAAGAAGCAGAAGAAGCAAAAGTTGGAAGTGGTAGCAAAATTGTGACGTCAAGGTGAGGCCAGGACAGAAGTTGGCAGGAGTAACAAAATCATGATGTCACGATTTTACGACGTCATGAAATCGCGACGTCAAAGCGAGGTGGAGGCAGAAGTCAGGAGTGGTAGCGAAATCGTGACGTCATGATTTCACAACATCATGAAATCATGACGTCAAAGCGAGGTGGAGGCAGAAGTCGGAGGTGGTAGCGAAATCACGACGTCAAGGCGAAGTCAGGGCGGAGGCAGGAGTTTGTCGCGATACCGCGACGTCACGATATCACGACGTTGCAAAATCATGACATCAAGAGAAGTCAGGGTAGAGGCAGGAGTTTGTCTTGATATCGCGACGTCGCGATATCACGACATCGCAAAATCGTGACATCAAAAAGAAGTCAGGGCAGAGGCAGGGGTTTTGTCGCGATATCGCGACATCAAAAGGGAAAACCAAGGCAAGGCGGGAGTTGGTCGCGATATCGTGACCAAAAGGGCAAGGAAGCGCAAGGAAGCCAAAATGTTGTGATATCGTGACATGTCGCGATATCGCGATAGAAAGAGAAGAAGGCGAGGAAGGAGAAGGCGATGGTGTGAAACCGCGATAGGCGGTATTTTCAAAGGTTGTTACGGACGACACGTGGCACAAGGTGCAGTAAAGGCAAATGAATACTAAGAAGCACGAGAAACAAAAAGGATGGGCACGCAAAGTATCATAATAGGAAGCGACGATGACAGGGACCGTGTGGAGTGGGGTCTTAAATCGGGTTGGTGGATCGATTTTTTGAAAGATGTTTCAAAGGGTCGAGGCCTCTATAAAAACCCAGTTTAATGTAATAGATGGGGTGGTGGATCGGAGAATGGACTCATAGAGCACAGTTAGAGAAAACCAAGCCGAGCGCTGGTTAATGTAAGCCTGCGGGATGTTTCTGTAAGTATTTTTTTAGATTAATGAAGAAAGATCGGATTTGAGTTGAGTGCCATTTTCCCATCCCCCATCACATAACTTGTGAACCGTACGCCCGTTGGCCTTGAAATTTAATAGTTGGTTCTACATGTATGTTATGCATCAAAAAAATCTTTGATTAGCTTGACTCTCAAAAAAACATGTTTTTGGGGCCTAACTCTTCCATCTAGTTTCCCAAAATTAGCTTTTAGAATAGGTTTCTAGGTTTTTGGGGTTTTTTTGCATGTTAGAGTTTTATTATATTTTGTTATACCTTAAGTTGAGACCTATTATTTTAAAGTAAGGTTAATTATTGTAAGAGGGATGTGTGCACCGAATTTGGGCGCAATCCAACTCATTTCTATTTTTAGCAGGTTTTAGAAAAAAGATATATTTTTAGCAGTTTTTAGTAAAAAGTTGTTTTTAGGGTTTCTTTAGGGTTTATTTGGTTTTCAGTTGCTATATGATGGACTGTAATCTTTTGGATAAGGGGTGTGAATTCAGGAATGAGAAGAATATTGATTTACAGGTTTCTTCCATTATATTGCATTTGTGTTATGTGATTAGAGTCCATTTTGTTGGTCTCTTGTAGCTGAGTTTACACCATTTGCAAACACAACATATGACAAGTGTCCATGAGATTGGTTCCACTACACGTTTGTGGTAAAAATTGTAGCCAAGCATAGTCTTAAAAGATACTATAAGTGAATACTTTCATTTATATAAATTATGTGAAATAATGATTTTGGGGTCAGTCGAAGATGAAAGAGTTTTCAGTGCACTTACTTTTGTTAAATCTAAAATCCGCAACAAACTCAACAAGAATTTAGAAAATTGTTTAAGAATTTATGTGTCCTCATATTAGTTGAATAAATTTACGTATGATAGGGCGTTGGAATACTGGAGTTCCTTGGTAGACAGAAGAGGAACGTTGAATACGATTGATAACGACGATGATGATGCTTTCAGTGATTAGATGGTGGAGACAGATTTTTGCTATGCTTCATAATGATTCTGGACAAGCTGATATGTTTTAACTTCCATAGTGATAATTTTCCACAATTTCATTGAAAATAATAAACACGAACTGATTTGATAGCAGATTTCTCAATATTGTTTCAGATTTATATGATTTCAATGAATTGTTGTTTTAAATCACATTGTTGTTTTAAAATTACATGGATTATTTCATATTTGTAGATTGTAAAATTGTATGTTTGGGTCTTAGTGTCTCAACTCTCATTTCATTGATAATGATAAACACAAATTGATTTGATAGCAGATTTATGAATATTGTTCCAGATTTATATTATTTCAATGAATTGTTTTTAAATCACAATATTGTTTAAAAATGACATGGCTTATATCATTTTTGTAGATTGTAAAATTGTATGTTTGGGTCTTAGTGTCTCAACTCTCATTTCATTGACAATGATAAACACAAATTGGTTTGATAGCAGATTTCTGAATATTGTTCTAGATTTATATTATTTCAATGAATTATTTTTTTAAATCACATTATTGTTTTAAAATTACATGGCTTATATCATTTTTGTAGATTGTAAAATTGTATGTTTGGGTCTTAGTGTCTCAACTCTCATTTCATTGACAATGATAAACACAAATAATACATAACATTTTCAAACTCAAATATTACATAACATTTTCAAACCCAAATTATGTGCATAATTTCTACAAATTAGATATTAGATATTGCAGCCTTTTTCAAACCCAAATTATGTGCATCATAACTTTTTCAAACCGAAATAAGATATTGCAGTCTTTTTAAAACATTTTCAAACAAAAAAATTCATATTAACTAGTTCAAAAAGATTTATATTACATCGTTCAAACATTTTGAAACCCAAATATTACATAACATTTTCAAACTCAAATATTACATTACACTTTCAAACCGAAATTAGATATTACAATTTTTTTAAAACATTATAAAACAAAAATTACATGACATTTTCAAACATAATATTTCATATTAACTAGTTCAAAAAGAAACATATTACATCATTCAAACATTTGTAAACACAAATATAACATAACATTTTCAAACAAAAATTAATATATTGCAATCTTTTTTAAAACATTTTTCAACTCAAATCTCAAATATTACATACCAATTTCAAACAAAAATTCCCAAATATTAGATAACATTTTCAAACTCAAATATTATATAACATTTTCAAACCCAAATTATGTGCATCATAACTACAAATTAACTATTTCAAAAAGACATATATTACATCTTTCAAACACTTTAAACCCAAATATTACATACCATTTTCTAACTCAAATACTACATAACATTTTCAAACCGAAAATAAATATTCTAGTCTTTTGAAAACATTTTCAAACTCAAGTCTCAAATATTACATACCAATTTCAAATAGAAATTACATATTTCAGTATTTTTAAAACATTGTCAAAATTTTCAAATTTCAATCTTTTGATTGGTGCTTGGATGCTTCACTAGTGTTTGGAGTTACCGTTTCTTTTCCTTTATCAGCTTCTGTGACACTCTCTTCTGGTAGTGCTCCAACTCTAACAAGGTTGTCACGTACTTTCACAATACTTGACACACATGCAAATTCTTCTTTATTTGGATCTTCAAGTATTGTTGGAAGCGTTTCTTTAATTTTATCAAGCACCTTTTTCAGATCTTCATGCAGCTTCTCTCTGATGTATTTTTTTAAACGATTATTTTCTAAAATCTTTGCCTGCATTTTCTTTTTCATTTCCATTGATTTCATCAAACATGATTTAAGAGTATTGAATCCATGCTCTTAACCTGTGTTTTCAAGTTTTCAAAATTTGACTGCAAAACAAATTGAAAACTTAATTCAAAAGGGATATATTGAAATTATTACAAATTTTCAAGAAATATAAAAATTTAAATGCAATAGAAAATTGGAATATATATAACCTTTTTACCTCAGCCAATTCTTTTGCAGCCTCAGCAACTGCAACCCTGTCCTTATCAAAAGCCCATAAGTTGTAAAATACTTGGGCTTCAACATTAACATTCTCTAATCTACCAACAACAACATTTAAGACATCATCATCATAAATAGAATCAGATTTAACAATTCCTGAAGTAGCCTATTTAAGCAAGCCATCAAGCTTTTCAGGTTCATATTTGACTAAAGAATAAATAGAATCCATTTTTTCATAATTTTTATATCGGGCATTAATTTCCCTAATAAAGACCATTGCCCGATATTCCCATTCTTTCAACTCCTGCAAATATTTCAAAACAAACTCTTGAATTTTTGACTCAGTACTTGCTGCCAATGAAACATTTTCATTAAAATTGACAACATCATCCTTAGTTTGAGGACCCTAAGGATGAGGGTTGTCTCCTTGGGCGGGTGGTTCTGATGTCTACTGAGCTACAGGGACTTCTTCTCGTGCTAGATATTTAAGCACATATGTTGCCCTGAAGCCTTAAATGTTACCCTGAAACATGTAATCCTGATCAAGTGGAATATTATCCAATCCTTGTCCAGAACATTCAGGTGCCTGTGTATTTGAAGAAAATGTAAATTGAGACCATCCATGCCCATGACTTGCTATTGGTATTTGTGATATCTGTGGGTGTGAAATCCCGCATCCAGAACTTCGTGAAGTGACTCGTGATCTCTATGATTCGAGTTTCTGCCGAAGCATATTATGTGTTCGATCGTTGCTCGGATCATAATATGCATCCGGGGCAATGACTGAATGCATAATATAATCCGGTGTTAGCCCATATGCATAATATGTTTTGGGCAGTGTCTGGTTGCATATTTTGCTCTGGGTTCTTACCGGAGTATATTATGCACCCGGTCGTTGCTCGAATCATAATATGCATCCGGTCGTTTCCCGAAACATATCATATGATCCGACACAAAATATCCAACCGGCCGTCATAGAACACATTATGCATCTGGGTGCCTTTCGCATCATAAAATGCATCCGGTCATTACCCGAAACATAGTGTGCATTCGGCCCGTGATTGTAAAAAGCAAAGATCCAAGATAAGACACGTTGGTCTTCTTCCTAACAAGTGTAGTTGATTCTTGCCTACTACAATTGTCAGAAAGAGGCCATCCTTCTTATCTTAAATCTTTGCCTACTTTACTAAAGAAGGAAGTTTCTTATTTAAGCTTTGAAAGAAGTGTGCACTTAATCATGTGGGATAAATAGTTATGTGGGATAGATAGTTATGTGGGATCAACTTTGCCAATATTGCATGGGTTTTCCCCTAACAACGCCAATAGCGATAACGTGCGTCGTGCTATAATACTTATCTTTACTACACGCCATATCATATCTCTTACTCATATACCCAAATTTTGAATGTTGTCAATCATAAAAAATGCATCCATTTCAAGACCGATACTTATTATGCACCCAACTTGAGACCGTTTCATATTATGCAACCCATTCGAGGCCGGACTATATTATGCATCTTGTTCGAGACCGGACCATATAATGCATCCGGTCTGAGGCCGAACCATATTATGCATCCGTTCCATGATCGGGTCGAAATTTGCATCCAAGCTTTTACTACGATTTTAAATGTAGCTGGCATATTTTTGGTCTGGTCCAAAAAAACTTTGACATTCACCCTTTTTTGTCAATTTTTTTAGAAAAATTAAAGTCATTCGCCATGCCATCATACATGCAGTTAGACAGGTTTCACCGCCGTTTCAAAACAGTTTCACCATTTTTTTATAAGTACCTTTTGGGTCCTACCTCTTATGCATAACCCTGACCTTAATAGGTTTGCATGGAAAACACATCTATTGTAATAGATAAATTAACATTTGAATAACTTTAAACCACACAATAAACCATATCAACACATAATTTATCTTGGGAGAAACCTCATGGGGAAACCCAACCTCGAAATAATTTCGCCATTGTTTCATTTATCAAGCTAATATTTACATTGGATATGGACAACCCATATTTTCTGAAATATTTATTAAAGAATCCTAACATTTCTTTCTAGCTTTCCTTTATGAGATAGTCCTTCATCACATATAGTCATTGTTATATCTACATCTTGGAAACCTGTTCTCACATATCCAATCTTGCTATCATAACAGTGTTGGAATACGTAGAACACATTCGGCAAGCACCCCATAGGCAGTCCGATAAAAATCTAACATCCCATCCTAGCAATATCACTTGGCCCAAAACATATCATCTATTTAAGAGTACATCAGTTGCAGCACCCAGAGTGGAACCTGTCCTTCAAGTAAACAAATTCAATGCTACCAACTTTGGGAACCTTACGCTATTACAAGCACAATCAATATTTCCCAAACCAAAATACCCATTGTATAAATTCACTAATGCTATCTAAGCATAATAGAAACTAGAACACACATCCATTTTATAATTTTACTAATGTTATCTAAGTATAACAGAAACTAAAACACACATATCCATTTCATAAATTCACTTATACTAAGCATAACAGAAATTGGAACACACATATCCATATCATAAATTCACTAATGCTATCTAAGCATAACATAAACTGGAATCACACATATCCATTTCATAAATTGACTAATACTAAGCACAATAGAAACTAGAACACATATATCCATTTCATTAATTCACTAATGCTATCTAAGCATAATAGAAACTGGAATCACACATATCCATTTCATAAATTCACTAATGCTATCTAACCATAACAAAAACTAGAACTCCAGAGATTAAATCTATCCTACAACAAATTTACCCAACATTCCTAGTTCCCGAGCAATGCACTATTACAAACCAGACTTCCTTTCCTCAGTACATGAAAGTGAATTTTGTAATTTAAATATTATGGACTCAACCAACGTAAAGGTTGCAGCATTGCTCTACATAGATAGTTGGTGATAGAATTAAAATCATTTGACAATACAAAGGGAACTCCTTCTAGCGCTAAGCAAATCACAAATTCAATTTGGACCTTGCATAACATGTAGAGAAATCCACCTCCATACTACCAAAAGCCCTAGATGAACACATAAGAAAAACCAAATCAACTTCAATATTTCCCTCAAGAGAGTCATTATGGTGATCAAAACATCTCTCACAACAACTATAGTTGTTTAGGCTCAAGACGGTAACACACTCCCATGTTATCAAAAAACAACAACAAGACGCATGCAAAATGGTTGTTCCAAAAGGGTTTCTTATCTTAGACTCACCTCCATACAACAGAGAACTCAAAAACAACCCTAGAAGAACTCTTGTCTCTTCAATAACAAGAACATAATCCCAAGTTTGGGTGTTATAACTAAGAGAAATTCTTTAATCCTCTGGCTAAGTAAAAAATGGTTCCTAGAATTCTCAATATGCCGCTCCCCATTTATACACAATGAATAACACATGTAAGGTAACAAGGTTGAATAGTTCACACAAACAACTTATCTCTAACGTCCAACTCAACAAACCTGATGGATTACTACACCATAGGGAGAATCTTGTCAATAATAATTCATACCATCAACTTGTTAGCTCAACCAATCCAACTCCAAAGTCTTCTATTATAATTTAACTTACAGGTCAAGTGCACATCAATTTTTGGAATAACAAGTGCAACGAAGGGACTCCTATTACTGTTGTAAAAGAATAATACTCTTACCTGAACATTAGAAACTCTTCTACTACCATTTTAAATAGTAAAGTCACGACAATAGTTTTTAAGTGTATGCCTACCTGCGATCAATGGTTGATTTGTAGTAAACTGAGTCTTTTGCTCAGTGTTACCACTTCCTTCCATAGAGCGATTGCAACTCTTCTCCGCCCAGCACACTCCAAATTCATTTTCCCTACTAGTTTTCTTGGGCGTCCCAAATGGAACTGTCGAGCCTTTACTTACCCACTACTCCATCACCCTTTATTTTGGAAGCCTCATCATGGGTTCTCAGATGAGAATACAATGATGTTCACTCCCCTTGCTCTCACGTCTACACAAGTATTGGATGCCCTTACAAATACTTAACAATAATTATCCTTTTAATTAAACAATAATTTAATAAAAAGGAAAGCAAAAACTCTTGTATTTCTCTCTCAAGAATTTGCACATGTATATAAAAATACTTTTCCACCAACATCATTGTGAACTAAAAAATTAGCAACAACAATAATAATGTGTTAGCTCAAATTCTTATTGGGTCTTTAGAGCAAAATATCCATAGCAATTTTTTTTGCAAAGTCATTAGGCCAAAAGACAAACTCCAAATAAATATTATCTTTTAATAAAAAATAATGAAGTCAACCTCATTAATTATGCTTACCAAAAATTTCCTTTATTCTATTTCTTTGAAAGAGATTATATTTTTAAGAACATAATATAACTTAAATCATATCCACTAAAGTTTTGTAGTCAATAACCAAAAAAACAAAATTTGATCTATTCCTTATGTGCAAATTATGCTAAGTCACTTATATGAAAAGGGAGCATCTATCCAAATTGCTCTTCTGCCAATGAGTATGCCCATTTATAAGACAACTTGATCTTGCATCAATGAAAATCTATTAAGAACATCATATTTTATCATTAAAACCTATGTTTGTAAAAATTGAACATAAATTTATCAATCATTCCTTTGGTTAGAAAAAGTATTTAGCTGCAATAAAATATCCATCTTGCATATCCTAACATAAATCCAACCAAAAAATGTTTGCCAAGAGAGGGTCATAACATTGTAGACACCCAATTTTTTGCATTGTAGTCCACCATAACTTCCATCCACTAGTCCTCTAATCAACTTAACTTAAGCCACCTTCCTCATGCCCAAATTTAGAACATTTAGTTCTCCAAAAGCAATGGCATATTTTGGGAAATTAATATCCATTACAAATCTTTACAAAATTGCAAATAAATACTTCAATTAGAATGAGCTCAAAAAGATCATTTCAACAAGTATATATGCCTATACTCCTACAATGATCAATGCCTCACTGCAAGAAAATAACACCTAGTTCTTTTATACCTTTTTTGAAAATTTTGAAATTTTAGCACCAAATCCAACCTAGTAGCATGTTTAAAATCAAAACCCTAAACCTAACACCCTATATAAATCAACCCTTTAGGAATATCTAGAGGAAATTGTAAGATATTACAAAAAATATCATAACAATTACAAAAATGATTACTAAAAAAAGCAAGAAAGAGAGACAAATCTAAGGAGAAGAAGAATTATCAGAAGAGATATTCATATGTTAGAATTACTTTAAAAAAATCTTATTAATGAACCTACATCCTTTTATTTTCTAGCAATTCATAACAAGCATCAAATCATCATCAAATCATATTTAAGTCATTAATAAGCATCTTTCAACAATCCTCCACCAGAAAAGGGGCAACCTATGGTATTGCATTGTGTCTATTATTTCTTTTCTACATTGATTAAATATTTATCTTTTAGCATTCGTTATCCTTTTTTTATTTTCATGTTTTCTATCATTTTGTCTCAAGAAACAAGGGTCTGATTGTCAAAGTATGAAAGACATCGTCTTTGCTAAGACCTAACAGACCCCTCTACATTGATTGCTACTTTTTTCTATTTCTATCTTGCAAGATTTTTATAGGTTCTATGAAAGTGTTGGCAAGGAGCCAATGGCACTTTTGTAAGCAATTAGTATTTTTATCTCTATGACATAAATAGGTACTTTCTATCCTGCATTTTATCATTTTTGTTTTAGGGCATGAGATCTATTTCTTCTATGTAGTAATTAGGGTTTTCTATTTCTGTTTGTTGATTAATTAGAAAAAAAAATTGAATCATTCTTTTATAGACATTGAAACAAAAATTGCATGTAGCTTAAATTTTAGGGTAAAATATTTGTTATACCTTTCGTGTTCTAAAAGGGAAGAAGTTTTTTTTGCTTAAGGTATAAATAGGATTTGAAAAGGCTCGTACCCTTATACAAGGAAAAAGAAGGTTAACTAGGTATTACATATTGAATAGGAATAGCACAAAGAAACCAACAACCAATATAGCATAAAGAACAAATAAATACAAGCTGAAAAGATAGCTACAAAATGTTGTAGAACTATTGCATATAGCTACAAAAAACATTCTTGAATAAAAATAACTTTCAACAACCGATCATATAAAGAGAATAGTTCTCTTAGGACAAGTGGAGAATACCTTTAGTAGTGTCTTCAATAAAAGATGCAAGAGTCAAACAATTAATATGCCTTGTCTAAGTCTAGAGCACCTTACAACATGGGATACTAACTACTTCTTATTCATTCAAATCCACTAGATTGTTAGCTTTTGATGTAATGAGAACTGGGAGATAGCAATCACAAGATGCAGAATAATATAAAAGAAAGTAAATCTGCTAGATGACTGAAATATGTTGTAAATAGAAATGACATAAAAGAATACAATGTAGCTATGGAGGAAATGAACACTCCATTAATAAATCTACTGAACTACATTGCACCCATCACCAATGGATGGTGATCTACACAAAACTGTACTATGCTCTAAGCTACACTATCTGACTATGTCCCTCGACTCTATATCTATCTAACAATGAGGTCTTTCTTATATAGGAAGATAGGTTCCTTGGCCAACAATCTACCTCACTATGCAAGGGACAACTTGCACATATACAACTTGCACATTGACACTTGTGCATTTATTACATTGCTGGGTTAGGGAATATTGGATTGGGTAATAATTTTGGTAGGGAACTCGGAGGATGCACATGAAGTAACTAGATAACTTCCCCCTAAAGTAATCTAATGTCCTAAGTATGTACCTTGGAAGATACATTTACATGACCCAAATGATGGAATAAACTCTATTTCTAACACCTCCATGTATTACATTATTTGGGTATTGAAGACTTTAGTCTTCAATATGGATCTTCTTCTTCATCTTGATATTTGTACTCTTCCTCTGTATTCTTTGTAACCTATTCAAGCAAATAATTAGTGTCTCTGTAATATGTAGCATTTGTTGATAGAGCTTTCACCTCATAGACCTCTGTGGGTTCTTCCAGTTCTTCAATTTCTTCTATCCTCTGAACCAGGTGTCCCTTCTTATTTCTCTTCTGATATTCCAATTGAGAATAATTGGTTGGTCACTTAAATTATTTTTGATGAGGGTTCCTTTGATATTGTCGAGTTTGAAATTGATTTCCATTATTCATCTGATTTCCTTGCTTTCAATTTTTGGGATTGTATCTGCAATAGTTGGTACTATGACCTTTCTTTCTGCATATCTGACAATACCATGTTTTCTATCCTCTTGCTGAAGAAGCAATATTTCCCTATGGATTATCTTTTGATGCCAATGCAGTGTTAGTCATCTCATCTTTCATAGTATTTTCTACTTCATATTCTTGAAGTATATTGACTAGGTCATCAAAAGAAGTATCTTTGCTTAAAACCTGTAAAGATGTGACCAAATTTTTATAGTTGTCTAGAAGTGCTCTCATGGTTACTTGAGTGAGAAGTTCATCCTTAATTGATTCTCCTAAGGTCAATAATTTCCCTTTAATATCTGCTACCTTCCTTAGGAATAGTTCTATGCTTTCTCCACTATTCATCTTTAATGAGTGAAGTTGAGTTTGGAGATGAAGGATAGTCGCCTTATTCTTTCCTTCAAAAAATTTCTCTAGGCTTGTCCATGCATCTGAAGATGTTTTGGTTGAACTGATATATGGTTGAATCTCATTAGTGATAGCAAAAGTTATTATCATTAAAGCCTTTGAATCATTTTCTTCAAACTTTAGGATTTTAATTTCACCTGTGGTAGGTCTCTGTGTTTTTCCTTTGACGACATCCCAAAGTTTTTCATATACTAAGATTGCTTTCACTTTATTTTTCCAAGAGAAATAATTTGGACCCTTGAGTAGTTGAGATTCTTCTAGGAAGAATTTGTTTGATGCCATTTGAATTTCCCTAATATCAATTCTTAGATTTTGTGGACTTCCTTATGTCTCCCTAGAGATTTTTGGAATATGATATAGTGCTTTTGTAAAAGTATAGTTCAATTTTGGTTGATTTTGTACAAATTTTGTAAAGATCAAAAATCAACTTTTCTAACACCTTATTACTCCTATTGAACTAAGCACTTTTCAATTTTGAAGAGGTTTTAATGTTGGATTTCTTTTGTCCCTTTTGAGAAATTTTGAGACAAGAAAATTATAATTTTCCAACCTTAGTAAAAAATCTTAATAACCTCTTTTTATATCCCTTGGATTGTTTCTAATTTCCAATAAATTAATTTGATGTAGTAACCCTTATGGCTCCCAAATTTGGAAAATTAGAAAATTAATAATATTTACAAAATATTAAAGAATTTAATCCAAGTAGAATTCCTTATTTCTCCTAGGTTAAATTACAAATATTATTTCAATTTGATAAGTTATCCCTTATAGCTTTTGCTTTCAAAATCTAAGATTTAACCTTAGCTTATAACCCTTATATCTCCAAAAATGAAAGCAATAATAAAATGGGATTAAACCTTACCTTTGGATGCTAAATCTCCTCACTGTTCGATGCTTTTTTTGGCTAGATATAACAACAATATTAAGGTTACCTTTGGTGCTAGAATCAATGGAGATGCTTTGGAATTCCTTGTCTTCAATGTTGGAATGTAGGCACTGCAAAAATAGGAAGGTTTGACCTTCAAGACCAGGAGCCTTTAATGCTCCTTCTTCCTTCCTTCCACACTGCACTTGGATGGATTTGACTGCACTTTGCTATATCTTTGAACTTTGGACTTTGGGCACCTTTTATGGAGGAATAATATTGAGCTTTGTGACAAGTGTCACACCCATTACATATGAGCGCTCCTCCCCTTATTTAATGTACCAATTCCTTGTTCAATGCTTCTTGGTCATTTTGTAACGTATGGGCACTCGTGTGGGCACTTGTGTGAAGCTTGTGGAGGATAACAAGTGTCACCACTTCCTTGATATTCCCTATAACTCCTGCGTGAGGTTTCTTGAGCATTGAGAGATGAAATGGTGCCTTAGAAAGTTTATGCCAAGTGGCATTCAAGCTCTCTACATGAAGTCCTTTCCTGTAATGCCTTCCAAGGAGAATATTATAACTCCTTAAGTCCTTTCGTATGCCATTCCTTTGCTTTGCTATGTTTCTTGGGCAGCAAGCAATATTTTCTTTTGTAGGTGGATTGATGAGGCGCTATGGAGCTTTGAATGGTGATTTTGGTGCTTCCTTTGGTGGATGATCTTCTCCAAGTTTAAGACCTTGAATGTAGCACCTTTGCTCCTTGTCTTCTATGCCTCCAACGTGTTGATTCCTGTGTAGATTTTGATGCCTTCTCTTTGTAGATGTGCACTCTTTTTGTCTATGTAAATGCAGCTTGATGATAGCCTTATGTGGGCTTTGATTTTGTAGGTTCATCCATCCAAGATGAGCCCTTTGAGTGGCTCCTTTTGCTTGGGAAGAAGAGTGCTGATGTTCAGCCTTCCTTGGCTGATTTACCCTATAGTTATTGTGCCTTTTGAGGCACTTTCAAATATGCTATTTTGCTGTAAAAACCATATTAGAGTAGTGCAATAAAATGTACCATAAATTGTATATAAAACTCCTTTAATGCACCTTCTTTTGCACTCTTTTTTCAGATCTGAAATTCTGGTTTTGTGGCAGATTTTTTTCTGCAATATAAGGGTTTTGAGGTTGTATTTTATGAGTAGACACCTTCCCATTTTTTCTTGGACACTTTGATAACAAATCCAAGCTTAGATAACAATAGATAGAAGCTCTTTAATTGATGCAATTTTCTGCACTTTCTTTTCTTGCATCTAACCTTGTAATGCTTTGGATTTGAGACTCACCAAGTCTCAATATTTGAAGCTTCTATTTCTATTTTTGGTTAGTTGTGTTCTTCTCCAAATTTTGGAGGATTCTAACCTATTTTGGTGGCTTCACTTGGCCACAATGTGTTGCAGATTTTTGTGCTTTAATAGTGTCTTTAGACACTTGATACAAATCAGATTTTGTGCCCTTCAAAAACACAAAACTAATTTCTTTTGAGAGTAGTATAATAGTGCAAATGAATCTAATAATATTTCACTTTTAATGCACTAATAATTACACCTTATCACTCCAATCAACTCTCAAGATAATGCACTTAATCAATTTACTGCAACTAATCAAGAATAATTTGAAATGAATCTTCAATAATTATTCTACAATTTCACTACAATGTAGGACTTAGTCTTATTTTTATTTTTCAAAGTAGATGATAGGTAGTTGATAGAAGCAATTCTAAAATATAATCAACTCCTAATTAATGTGCAAATGAACCTTAAAAAGAACCTTTTTTCTTTTGCACTTTTGAAGACTGTAATCCAATTTTCTTCTTGCAACTTTAATCCAAATTCAGGTGCTCTAACAAATCTGATAAGTAATCCAATTAATGAATCTACTTGCACCAAAATTTGCTTACCTTTTGAAATTTTATGTAGCTCTTTTTCTGCTTCTGTAGAGGATGTAGATCTTGGTGTCTAGGATCACCAAGTTGCTGCTTCGAGTAGGATCTTGCAGCTCTTTGTAGATTATCCTGAACAACTCCTTCACCAAATGATGGTCTCGAACTTTCTTTCACGAGCCTAGGATTTGGTGGTTTGTTCTCCTCCTTTTATTGTATATTTGGAGAAGTATTTGTCTCTGAAGTGGTGCCTTCTTGCTATGAGAGGTAATCTTCAAATATCCAATATTTGGTGAGCTTCTTCTATCTTCAAGTCTTCTTGTCGAATTTTGACTTCAAGTAGGATCTTATTCTGGGATTTGGCACTCCTTGCCAAATTATTCTTCATGGATTTGGCACTCCTTTCCAAATTCTCCTTCATGGATTTGGCACTCCTTGCCAAATTCTTCTTCATGGATTTGGCACTCCTTGCCAAATTCTTCTTCTCTTGGGCTTGTTGTTGGATGGCGATAATTGTCCCAAGTCCTTCACTATTAGGGGATTCTCCTTGGTAGTGGATTTCTCCAATGAGTTATCCTTTGAAAATTTGGCCTTCAATAAGGCTCTCCTAGCCTTTTTCTGGATGCTTCATGAGACCTTCCCAAGGTCTTTGATCTTGCAACTTATGATGGTCTTCCTTGAGATCTTCTCTTCAACCTTCTACTCCTGGAAGTGTTGGTGGTGAGATATTCTTTTGGATCTCTGATTCTACTGCTTCTGGATTCGAGCAGGACTCACCTAGTCCTTATTCTTCTTCTTCTTTTTCCAAGAATGGAATTTCTTCAATGAGATCTTCTCCTGATCTCTTCATTTTTGCTTTAGGTGTTGAGTTGATTCTAAAGAAGATACTCTTCCTAAATTTCTTGTAGGAAGTTTCCCAACTCACTGAATATTCTTTCCCTACAATAAAAATATTAGTACTAAAATATTTAGTCTACTTTTGAATCAGATATTCTCTTTGAATTCTTCTTCAGGATCAAGGCTTCTATGGCCTTTTTTAGTATCAAGGCTTCTGTGGCCTTTTTCAGTACCAAGGCTTCTATGGCCTTTTTTAGTATCAAGGCTTCTGTGGCCTTTCTAGTATCAAGGCTTCTATGGCCTATTTTCAGTATCAAGGCTTCTATGGCCTTTCTTATTCAAGGCTTCTATGGCCTTTTATTCAAGGCTTCTATGGCATTTTTGTATCAAGGCTTCTATGGCATGTTCTTCAACTGTGAAGTTCTTCAATCTAGAAATGGAGATCTTCAGTCTCCTGACTTCACCATGACTCTTCACTAGAAGTCTTCTTCCACAATATTCTTCTCTTGCATAAGGAACTAATATCTACACTATGAAGGCACGCCGAACTTCGGGCAATGAAGTTGGAGTCTCCTAGATTTCTATTGTAGGAGGAGTTCCAATCCTCTAAGAATTAATTTTTTGCAACAAAAGAAACTTTAGGCAATAGTTAGCAAATTCCAGATATCTTAGATGATCTTCACTAGATGATTTGTCAATCTAGTGGATTGAATGCTGAGTCCTAGTCTTCACGAGTTTTTCTTGCAACTCTATGGAAAAGACTCTAGTCAAATGTAATCTCAGTATTTTTAGAGCTGAGATTTCTTTCAGTCCTAACTTTGTGACTCTCCCTAATTCTACCACCTAGACTCTTTTGAGAGTTTTTGATAGTGGCTGGTCCAACAATGCATCAAGTTGAAAAAAACTTAGGCTCAATAATAATGGTGGTTTTCCTATTGACCTACTATGGCTAGATCTATCGTGGCTCTGATACCACTGTTAGCTTTTGATGTAATGAGCACTAGGAGATAGCAATCACAAGATGTAGAATAATATGAAAGAAAGTAAATCTGCTAGATGATTGAAATATGCTATAAATAGAAATGACATAAAAGAATACAATGTAGCTATGGAGGAAATGAACACTCCATTAATAAAGCTATTGAACTACATTGCACCCATCACCAATGGATGGTGATCTACATAGAACTGTACTATGCTCTAAGCTACACTATCTGACTATGTCCTCCTGACTCTATATCTATCTAACAATGAGGTCTTTCTTATATAGGAAGATAGGTTCCTTGGCCAACACTCTACCTAGTTGTGCAAGGGACAACTTGCACATATACAACTTGCACATTGACACTTGTGCATTTATTACATTGCATGAAGTAACTAGATAACTTCTCCCTAAAGTAATCTAATGTCCTAAGTATGTACCTTGGAAGATACATTTACATGACCCAAATGATGGAATAAACTCTATTTCTAACACAAAATTTACCCATAAACAAACTAGGAAGGATGTTTGATCTTCTTGGACTATAAATTTTATTGAGATTAAACCTTTTCATTTTCATTTAAGCTAGACTCCTTTTTCTTAATTGGAATTAAATCAATAGGAAAATTCTTGGAGGGGATTCATCTCTTATCCTTCTCTCTAAGAGTACCCTAATTTTCCAACCAATTTGCAACATTGTTTCCTTCTCTAAAAACATGACATAAATCATATTATTCAAATGAGTCTAACATTCGTAAACTATCTTGAAGGATACTAGTCACCTTTCAACATAATTTAGCTTTTCCTTTTAGGCAATTAATTATATTCAAAGAATATTTCTCAACCAACAATTTAGCTCTTGTGTCTACCAAATGGTTGGTCATTTCTCAAAAAAATATGAAAAAGCACCAACCATAACATCCTTATCATTTCTAATAACTCCTCCACCTCCAATTTTTCTAGGATTTCCTTTTAAAGCCCCATCAAAATTTAATTTAGACCAATCTACTTTCAAATGTTTCCAAGTGATTCTGAAAAGAAATACCTCATTCAATTGGTTTAAGTACCTATCTAGTATCTATAGAAGCCTCCTCACTATTTTCTACCTTATTCTTCAACTTGATGATGAAAAGTTATCCAAAACTATCCCTTTAATGGTTTGAGTGTTTCTAAGAATATATTTTTTTCTCTTTAAAAATCCTCCTATTTTTTTCTAGCCAAATGCCCCAAACAAAATAAAATAGAATGAGGTCCCATATAGAATTTAATATTCTAATTTTAAAAGGTCTTTCCCATTACTACAACCAATCCAACATATTGTTTGGGAAAACCCAATTAATTCCTATTTTATAAATGATATTAGAGAAAATTTACACAGAGTACTTACATTCTAAAAAAAGGCGATTAACAGATTCTTCATTAGATTCACATAGAAAACATCTATTAGGTAGGTGAAAACCTTTTTTATTCAAATTATCCATAGTCAAAATTTTATTCCGAGAAGCCAACCAAAGGAAAATAACAATTTTAGGGGTGGCTTTCTTACTCCAAATTTTATTCCAAGGAAATCCTTCCTCAAGTTCAAACAAAATAATATCATAAGTTGATTTGAATATAAGAATCTATTTATAGTAGAACCCCAAACAAGAGAGTCTTCCTCCAAAGAATGACTCAAGAAATAAGATTTTAGTTTGAGATTAAGCAACCTAAAAGCCTCCTCCTTTTGAGGGTTGCCTATCAAATT
Source organism: Wollemia nobilis (assembly GCA_028583015.1). Taxonomy (NCBI): domain Eukaryota; kingdom Viridiplantae; phylum Streptophyta; class Pinopsida; order Araucariales; family Araucariaceae; genus Wollemia; species Wollemia nobilis. The sequence goes on from JAQPPZ010016361.1 coordinate 5,634,932, forward strand.
TTTCCAACCTACACTCATCTCCTTTCTTTCAATAAAATCATGAACCATACAACCATTATTGATAGTCTGTTGACTTTATACAAAGGATAACTTTCTAGCCAAGCATCTTCCAAAAAATGCACTTGAGTGCCCCTTACAACGTTTTACTTAATACCTTTCCAAATAACTCCCCTACTTTTTATGATGTGATTCCATAAAGAAGAGCCCTTACAAGGATCTTGGACAATCACAAGTCTTTCTGCATCATTGTTGTCCAAGTATTTAGCCTTTAAGATTCTAGCCCACATTGAATCTCCCTCTTTTATAATCCTCCATCCTATCTTTCTAGCCAAAACTTTGTTCAAAGTTTGTATCCTTCTTAAACCCAAACCTCCACATGATTTAGGTCTACATACTTTTTTTCCAAGCAATAAGTGGGATTCTTCTATTCTCTTCTATTCTAGACCATAATGGATGCTTTCTACTATATTTGCAATCTTCACAGGGATTTTAAACATGAAGAATAAGTAAATGGGAAGAGATTAGAGAGTACTTTTTAGTAGCTATAATTTATCTACTTGACTCAAGAGAGTCCCTTTCCAACTAGCCAATTTCTAGTAAAATGTGTTTAATAAAGGACCCCAAGATTATCCATACAAACTCCTACAAAAAAGGTATTCCAAGGTAAACTATTGGGAGAGAGATAACATTACAACCCAAAATACCTACAATTTTTCTTTGCCTAATCTTAGGGGTATTCATAAAGAATACTTTACTTTTCTCTAAATTAATCATTTTATGGGAATCCATCTCATATAAATTAAGAATCCTTCTAAAATATCTTGCTTCCTTTATAGATGATTTTTCTTGAAGCACAATGTCATCAACAAATTATTGATGAGCAATGACCTCTATAGAAGAAAAGTGCTTCAACCCCAAGATATCCTATCCTAAGAATCATACCTTCTCTCTCATATTTATCGATAAAATGCAAAGTCTCATGAATTGTAATAAACCAATCATCTTTCCTTCACAAAACCTTCTTCTTATTATGTTATTATATTTGGAAGGATATTTTTCAATCTCATAGCCATCACTTGTTAGGAGTTATTATATCATGTATTATGTGAATATAAGTTGAGTAACAACTCAAAACATGGTTTGTAAGGTTCACTAGGGGAGAAAGAGTAGTTGTAGGTTGTTATGTCACATTTGGGCAACCATTGTATTTAAATACCCTTTCAATTTTCATAATACATTATCAAAGCATTGAGTTCTAAGATGTGGTACCAGAGCAAGTAAAATAAAGAAATAAACTCCTTCTAATCCTCCTCTAGATTTGACACAAAGATAGCCAAAAGAGCACTTTATTTAAAGAAATTTTTTTGAAGTTTGAGAAAAGAAGTTTAAAGGGTAGTTACCCTATATAGAATTATCATTAATAAGGAAAAATACATGGCACATTTAAGAAGTTTTAGGGTGAAAAACCCCTACCAAAGTCAAATTCCTTCTAAATAATCAAAAGGGTTTTGTAACAACCCTATTTGTCAGGACTCATTCTTGACATTTGCTTTATGTATTAATGTGTGGATATCTAATGCATAATTTCATTTTATGTTACCAATATGTGTTGGTAGTTACATTGATTCTACTATTTTAGAATATGATACTGTTAATGGAATTTGTGATTGTAGGTACTCTCACTAGCAGATTGGTATGGGATAGCCACAAAAGTTGAGAGAAAATAAGAAATGATGGATGACAACCTCATAAATAGATCAAGGGTAAAATAATATTCTATATATAGATGCATTTCCTATATGGATTGTTGAATGAATACATCATTGGGCAAGGAGGTTGCTAATTGGCAGAAGAGTCATCCTTAGTAGGTAGGTGATAACATTTTAGTTATCTTAAAAAGACCACCTACTTAAGGAAAACACTGATGAGTGCATTATTGATTACCTTGGAATGCTTTTGTGCTTGTGTTTAAAATCATAGGAATTGATGATTTCATTGTAGTTGAATAAATATGGCTTAGCAAAGAGCTTTTGTATGTTGTTTGATATCAATGCTAATGGTTCATATTAGCACTCAATAGTATTTAATTCAGTGAATGATTATTTCTTTAGTTTACTAATGTTAAAAAAAAGTACTATAAGGAAGTATATTATTAAGAGGGAATTGATTCAATTATTATTAATGCAAAGAACATTAGTATGTAAATAGTAGTGTTAGCATGGTTTTATTATTGGCAAGGGACTAATATTATTAAGAGTAATTCTTTGCTTAAGTCATGCTAATTTATTAAAGAAACGTGTTAGGAGTTATTTATTTTTGTAGGCATTCAAAACTTGCTAATGTTCATTAAAGAACGTTACAAGCCAAATGACATGGTGTGTGGTCAAATAGACTAGAGAGATAGTGAAAAGGTATCCTTAGTGGAGAAGCTACCAAGGCTATTTGAGGAAGGGATTATTGGAAGTTTTAGGGGTTAGAAGAGAGAGGATTGATCATAGATAGCAATGGAGGTTGAAGGGAAAATATTGGAAAGGGTAAGGATATTTGAGAGTATTGCAGAGGAGGTAACCCCTACGCGATTATACTTGTTGGAATTTGCAAACCCGCTTGTTAATATTACAATGGTTGTATGCTTTTAAGTTCTCTTGTTTACATTGGTCATCTAGTTGTTGCTATGTAAGATTACGCTTGTATTGAGCTATGGTTATAGTTTTGTGGAGTTCTTTTTGTTTCTTATAACCTAAAGCTTTAGCGCCAATGTTCTAGAACAATTTGCTTCCTAATTTCATTGCCTTCTTGTTGGTTATACCTAATGCTTAAGTTGTTATATTTTTACTTGCTAGTTTGGTCTATGGTAACCTTTGATCTCATGTTGTTTGAGAGTCTGTTTCGCAATGGACCATGAAGTATTCCTTATTGAGCACCTGGGGTTGTGATGTTCTAGAGTTCTTTTTGCTCTAATGCATGATAGTAGAGGTATTTTTGTTTTACGTGAAGCTTTTATGTTGGTCCGTGGAGTGATGTTGTATGGTTGTTGTGCTTGATATCATTACTCTATGAACCATCTAATATTTAATAAAAAGGTATTTTCTTTTATATATTGATATTTTGTTTTATCTTGTAGTAGGAAGCCTTGTTTGAATGTTATGGTTTTCTACCATTATTATTATTTTTATTTTGTTGTCATCTTCTTTGGAAAGAATGTATTTTAGGGGAATTTGTTTATGGGCAGCTATGGTTTTGTTGGAGGTTTTTGGTTCTTTTCTTTGGAAACTTTTCTTCATAAATATTGGTTGCCTTTTAAAAGTTGCTAGATTGGAAATGAAATAATGCTTTCTTGCTTTGGTATATTATTAGAAAAAAATAGTGTTTTTAAATGTTTAAATGTTGATGTTAGAAAAGAAAGAGTGTTATTTGAATCTTTTAGTTATGATGACCTATATATGTATATATAATGCTCCCTTGCTATGTAATGTTTACATATATGTGTGTCTGTGTGTGGATATATTTTATATCACTCTTTGTGAAATGTTGAAAGGCTTAATTATGAGTAAAGTATATTAGCAATATTTTTTGAAGGCTTGAGTAGGTATGGAAACCATTACTAAGGGAGTATGGGATTCCCTCCTTGTTGTATGGAAAGATTGTTTTGGAAGCATGAAATGCATGGTTGTATGTTCTATTGATTGGTGCATGATAGGCTTGCATAAACAAATTTATGATTTGTCCTGATCCCTAGACTTCTCAAAGTTCATGGAAATTTTCCCTTCTTGAAGACTTCGTGAAAATAAGATGAACTAGAGATCTTATGGATGGATTTTATATTTGTATTGATTATGAAAGATGTATTGAAAATGAAAACCTTGTTATGTAATTAGAGGAAAGTTTCTTTTCAATTACTTTTGATATATGTGAAAGTGTGAACGAAGAATAAAAGGATTAAATGTTATTGATTTCTTATATGAAGTATTTGATTACTTGAATGCGAAAATGAGAAAGATTGAGTTAGTTTTCAATTCATGAATGATGGATTATAATGTTCTAGATGTTGTTCATTATTTCACTATAAAATAAAGGAATCACTAAATGGTAGTATTATGGATGAAAGTATTTAATAATAGTTCTAGCATGTTATTTTTGTTATAGCACTTAAATTTCTTTATTGGGAGAGATGTTATTATTTTTATTTTATGTATAAATATTGGGGTTAAAGGAGGTTCATGGGAATGGATCTAAATCTATATTAGGACCCTTGAGTCAAGAAGGTAACCCAATCCTAGGAGTTGTGATGATGCAAAAACCAGGAATATGTGAACCTAGGAGTTGTGATAATGCAATAACCATATATTTGTGAAATGATGCACCTTGAATGGTGAGGCTCGATAATTCCAAAGAAGTGAGGTTTTTAGAATCATTCACAAGATAATATAGTGATGGTACCTTGAATTATGAGGATTGGGTGACCATGTTATTATCTGGTAAGTGGTAATAGACTTAGTTAGCCCACGAAGGTGTGGTAACTAAGCACTAAGGCATTACATCGTAATAGATCTACGTAGAAATTATGTAGGGCTAGGGAAATGACATTCCCATTCAAGTGTTATGGGACTTGAAGGATAATACCTACATTGTGATCCAGTTGTCTTATATCGATGAGGGTATAGGAAATGTGGTGGGAAAATTATTAGTGTCCTTTATAAATGGTGAGGTTTAGAAAGGTGAACCCTATAAAACATGGAATTTTGTCCACTCCTATCCACTCGAGTGTCATCTAAAGTGACATTAACTCAAACATGGTTATGCCTTACAATACTAAGAATTATTAGTTCTTCTTTGTGAACCTTGCTTGTGTTATTTTAAGAAAAAAATGATCTCTCTCTTGGGTTGGTTTTGGTGTTACAAGTTTTATTTTTTTCAAGACCAAAGGTCATAAAGCCTGCAAGAAACAACCATGTCAAGTTTAGCAAGAAAAGAAAGCTATTGAAAGCTCCATAAAAAATATTGCAAGAAAAGGAAGCTATTGAAAGCTCCATAGAAGAAATTTTTGAAGAAGTCATTAAAGCTTCACAAAAGAATTACAAGAATATCCTACCAAACATCAACAAACATATTATTCTAGAATACTAGATATGTCATTAATAACCTTACAAGTTACAAGGGGTTCTTAGAGGAAAAGAGAAAAAACATATGTAGAAATAAAAGAAGCAAAGTGCAAATGGAGGAAAAAGAGAATAAAGAAATGAAATACGTCCAAAAACTCTAGTAAAAGGCACTTGTTGGCATTTTTGCCACATTAAATTTTTTGACAAATTTTTTCCTAAGTGTGAAGCGCACTTCGCCAACGAAATCATCTGGAGCTTTAGATCAGCGAAACACATGCATAAGTGTTGGTATTTTTACGGGCCCTAAAATAGGGTGATAAATTGGATGAAATGATATTTAGATATTTTATTATTGTAGATATTTTCATAAGCTTTTCGACGATATATTACAATAGGTGATCGGGTCAACGGATCAAAAGTTATGGCCCTAGGAAGCTGTAACACCAAAAATCATTTTCGGGCCAGTTTTGAAGCACATCTAGTATGAAAATCCCCTGTGCATCCCTATGGTGCGAAATTCCCCTGTGCATCCCTATGGTGCGAAAGTCCCCTACGCACCACTTCTAGTGCAAAAATCCCCTGCACACCCCTCTGGTGCGAAAGTCCCCTACGCACCACCTCTAGTGCGAAAATCCCTGTGTACCCCTCTGGTGCGAAAATCCCCTGCGCACCCCTCTGGTGTGAAAGTCCCCTGCGCACCACCTCTAGTGCGAAAATCCCCTGTGCACCACCTTTGGTGCGAAAATCCCCTACACACCCCTCTGGTGCGAAAGTCCCTTACGCACCCCTCTAGTGCAAAAGTCCCTTGCACACCCCTTCTGGTGCGAAAGTCCCCTATGCACCACCTCTGGTGCGAAAATCCCCTATGCACCCTTGTGGTGCGGAAATCCCCTTTGCACCCCTCTGGTGTGAAAGTTCCCTATGCACCCCTTCTAGTGCAAAAGTCCCCTGCGCATCACTTCTGGTGCAAAAATCCCCTGCGCACCCCTTTGGTGCCAAAATCCCCTGTGCACCCCTTTTGGTATGAAAATCCCCTACGTACAACCTCTAGTACAAAAATCCCCTATGCACCCCTTTAGTGTGAAAATCCCCTTCACTCCACCTCTGTTGTCGCCTAGATAGCATTTATGTTGTTTCGATACTTCCATTTGTTTACCATTTGTTTTGCTCTAGTTTCAAGCGCAATGTTGTTTCGCTTCGGTTTGGGAGTGCTTTGGCTGTTGAATTTTCAATGCCAGTGCATCTCCCAAGGCTGTAAAGATGTTGCGCTCTGTTTCCCCAGTGCAAGGTGTTTTCGCTTCAAGAACGAGCACTTTGGATTTTGACTTTTCTAACGTCGGTGCACCCTTATCTGATTAAACGCAGTTAGTTCGGGAACCTTCCAGACTCAATGCTTCTAGGATTTCAGGATCCTATCTTTCACGGAGGCAGTTCCGACAAGTAAGGAGGCAGCGCCAACAAGCTAATACTGTCAGAACATTGAAGGGGGTACAACTGCCTTTTGGGGAGTCATTAGTTCTAGCCATGCTTGGTTACTATTTTATGACTGTAGTTCCTTGCAAATCTTATTTTGGCTGCCACTACCACATTTTGTAGGTACACATTAAATATTTCAAGCGAAATAATTCTCTATATAAGCTTGCTATTTTATTGTAAAACAATGGATGTTTGCTAGAAGCTTGATGTAATCTGAATTCTGTTATCAATACAACTAATATCTGGCTCTAACTATGAACTTATATTTTGTGTGTATGTCTTCTATTGCTTATCTTCTATTAATTCTTTGGTTTATTTATGGGCTTGAATTCTAGTATCTAGATTTATATTCTGATAAAATGGGAATCCTGGGGTAGCCCTAGGGATTATGCATGTTAGATGCCTATTTTTAATTCCTGTTAGTTTTTTGTATTGAGTGATATTTGATTCGATGTGCAGTATTTTTATCGTGTTGTTAGTACATCACCTCTGTTCTATCTGGCTTGTGGCCATATTTCCCATTTCTTTCAGTCATTTAATTTATTTCCTATTCTCTATCCTCAAATCCCCCAGTTAGAATAGCAAGGGAACCAACCCATCTCTGGAGATTGGCACGGGAGGCATTTCTTCCTCTCGACCTTTCAATGTTGGCCAAGTCTAGAGCGCATGAATAGACCATTTCATACCTAAGGCAGATCTCTGACAAACATGCACTAGTTAAGTTTGGATTATAATGTGAAGAAATTAAGGCACTAGTTAAGTTTGGATTATAATGTGAAGAAATTAAGGTAAGGTATAAACCAGTTACACCATAGAAACCAAAGAAGAATTGCACATATCACAAGTCATGAGGGAAATGTGTCCATAGAACATTTCAAACAAACCATATTCTAGAAACTAAGTAGAGCTAACAACCAAGAAACAATAACATCGTCCTTATCAAAATAAACAAAGGGATCATTTAAATCATATTAAAAGAGTGTATGAAAAGAACAGTCATCCAAATTTGGTAAACGATAAAATAAAAAGAAAGAAACAAATAGAACAGGAGACACCTCATGAGGAAAACATTGGGCAGAGATATCGTGTCTCAATGGAATGTCCTCAAGATTGAGGATATACAAATTTTAAAAGGAAGAAGAGGAGAGGAAAAAAATTGTAGGAGAAGAAAGAAAAATAGCCTTTTTGTTTTCTTTGAGCATTGTCATGTTATCTAGTAGAATCAAGTCATCACAAATCTGGAACCATTTGAAGAAGCATTACGATCATTTATCACTAGTTAAATGTTGTTCAAAGATGTCTATTGAGAAGGATTTAGCCAATAAGAAGGTATTAGACTATATTCCTCATAGAAAGAGTGCCCTAAGAAAAGCATAATGAAGAACAACATCCGAAAATATCACCCAAGATGTCACTTGGAATAACCAAGGAAATCACATTAAAAAACTATGAATAAAAATATAAAAAAGAATGCAAAACACAAACGAGCACTCAAAAGGTAGAGAATACTCACCTGAGCAACCAAACCAAGATGTCACTTGGAATGACCAAGGAGAGTACATTAAAAAATTATGAACAAAAACATGAAAAAGAATGCAAAAAAGCACTCAAAAGATAGAGAATAATCACCCAAGCAACCAAATATCTAAACTTATTGATGAATCCATCTAGGAAAGTAATAAAATTTAGTAGAGAGGGGCATCAAATAAATCAAAGATCTCATCTAAAAATGAGAAGGAAATTCTCATTAATCATCCATAAACATCAACCTTGGAACTATTGGACGATAAATATTCAGGTGCAACCAAAGGTCTAAAGAGACACTGAGAATTAGATGATGTGTTTTCCAAAGGGAAAAACGCATATAAAAGTGAATAGAAGTAATAAGGTTTTATGTTGATTCAATTATCATATTTGATCTCATATCTATAGTGAGAAGAAGAAGGAAAAAAGGGAACAAGGTACAAATTTTTGGAAGTTCCTTTTTTGAATAAAGAGAAAATTACAAAAGAATAAATTATTCTTCTAAAAATTTTTAAAATCAAGAAACATTATTTTGAAAGGAGAAAAGAAGGAGATTTTCCACCTCCATATTTCATACCTAGTGAAACAATTCTTTTGATATTTGAAGCATAAATTGAAATCCAAGTATAGGCTTATATATACTCGTCAGAAAGAGTTTTTTTAGGTAGATTAAGCAAAGCAACAATATTCAAATTTTGTAAAATATTACTATGGCCAGTGGGACATTGAAGCTTTTGTTGTAAGATTCCTAATTATTGAGGGGAAACAATTATGTTACCTAGAAGATGAAACTCATAACACAGATGAAAGCATTACTTATCCTACAAAATTACAAAAGGAGAAGATCAAACAAAGTTTGACAAGGTAGATAGAAATACAAGATAAATCATCATGTTTGGAGTCGCAGATGAGGTCCAAGCATATATTCAGGATACAATCACAACTAAGGATGCACGGGAGAAGTTGAAAATAGTATTTGAATCCAATAATAAAATCAAATTCTATTCCTCTAGAGTCAGCTCCATTGTCTAAATATGAAGAGTGGATAAAAGTTGGAATCATTCATGAGGAGAATTGCAAAATCACGAGCATCATTACAAGCATTGGGAACCCAAGTATCCAATGAAATATTAGTTCCTATTTAAGATATATCCCATAAAAGTACAATATTTTTTTGACTACATTAAATATTACTAAGCAAACACCAAGTTTTAAGAAGATGATGAATCTACTTCAAAAGGAATAGGTATCCCATTCAAGACAAAAAGAAGAACAAGTATCTCTTGAAGAACACAAGCTTATACTGAGAGGGGGGGGAAACAATATAAGACCATTTTTTACTTTTTCTTTCCAAATCAATATTATGCAATGTAAATCTAGCAATGCCAATAATAGTAATCAAAGCAATGCACAAATCACCACACAAAATAGAGACACCACAATTTACGTGGTTCACCCAATGTGGGCTACTCCACGGAGAAAATATTTCACTAAAATTTCCTCAATCAATCTCTTGGGAATCCTTTCCCTATTACAATATTTATGGACCTCTGTTCAAAGGAGACACCAATCCCCTAAATCAAGTTTGTGGATCTCTATCCATAGGAGAACTCCTTCTTCTATGCTTTGGCTAGTGATCCTCTTGAATACAACTGCCTCCACTGCACTAGCTTGTGGATCTCTCTCCACTGAAGACTCTTGTCCTCACTCAGAAGACCTATCCTCACTGCCCTGGCTGATGGATCTCTATCCACTAGAGACTTCTGTCCTCTCTGCTCTGTCACCTCCAAAGCTCTGTCTCAAATCTGCACTAAACACAGTCCTTCGGTCTAGTACAAATCTATTCAATCTCTATCTCTGGTCTGGTACAAATCTGTCCTCAAATCTACACCAAAAATATGCTCAACAAGTCCACACAGAACTTGCTCAAATCTGCTCAACAAGTCCACACAGAACTTGCTCAAATTTGCTCAACAATTCCACACAGAACTTGCTCAAATCTGCTCAACAAGTCCACATAGAACTTGTCCAATCTGCTCAACAAGTCCACTCAGAACTTATCCAATCTGCTCAACAAGTCCATTCAGAAATTGTCCAATATGCTCAACAAGTCCACTCAGAACTTGTCCAATCTACTCAACAAGTCCACTCAAAACTTGTCCAATTTGCTCAACAAGTCCACTCAGAACTTGTCCAATCTGCTCAACAAGTCCACTCAGAACTTGTCCAATATGTATTGTAAGCTTCCACAAAAGCTTACCCAAAACTGTCCACAAGTCTTCTCAAAGACTTGCCTCAAATCTGCTCAAATACTTTCAATCACTTTCTTAGAAACATAAGGAGAATTGTTAGAGACTCAATATGCTTCAACTCAATGCTCAATCACTTTCTCAACTCAATTCAGAATATAGAATAATTTTTTTTATGGAACTTGAACAATCACTTCACACATCCACTTGACTAGGCTCAACCAACTCTACTCAATCAATGACTCAATGAGATAATCCTTGCTCACAAACCCTAGTCAAAGTATATGATCACTTACTCAAAATGTTTCCAACAATGCTCAACAACCAATCTCACATAACAATGATACTCATGTTCTTTTCAAACCCTTGTTCAAGTTCTTCACTCATTAATGGCTTCAACAACAATGCTTATAAAACAACTCTCACATAACAATGATACTCATGTTCTTCACTCATCAATGGCTTCAACAACAATGCTTATAAAAACAACTCTCACATAACAATGATACTCATGTTCTTCACTCATCAATGGCTTCAACAACAATGCTTATTAAAAAAACTCTCACATAACAATGATACTCATGTTCTTCACTCATCAATGGCTTCAACAACAATGCTTATCAAACAAGGTTTTAACCACACTTCTTTATTCCATAAAACCTTGAAGCAATCACTCAACACACTCAATAGGTAACCCTAATCAAATCCTTTTCACTCCAAACTTATTTTCCAGAAAACCAATCAATCAATTCAACTATGGAAGAATATGCTCATACCTTTTTCTTTATTGGAGGATGATCTTCAAAAACTGCCTTTAGGAATATCTTCTTCTTTGCCAAGTGCCAAGGGTTAGATAATAAGTGTTATATTTCACAAAATACAAGAATAGCTCAATTTCATAATACACCTTATATCTCCTTCTCAATAGCAATATTTAACAATAATATCTTCACAGAATTTTCCTCTTCAATTTTTCTATTTCACAAAATTGATATTCCAACTTAATTTCTATCTCCTAAGGTAAAATAATATTTACCTTAATAAAGCACCTATTTACCACTTAGGTAAATAAATTAATATCACCTTATAACTCCCTAACCTTAGCACAATTAATCAAATTCCACATACACCCCTAAAACCTTAGCACAATAATCAAATACCACAAATATTCCCTTATTCCTCCTAAACCTTAGTATTATGCAAAAATCAAAAATCAAATTATAAAAACCTTTGGTGAATCCCCCTTCCGCAATTTTTGGAGTTTCAAACCTGTGCCTTCTCCACGATTGGCGCCTTAGCTGTGACAAGCTAGCCGTGTGAGCTAAGCTCTCCACGTGCTTAGCTTAAGCCCTAAGGTTGCTTAAGTCTTCTCACAAAGGCTTCAAAGCCTTTGGCCTTCTCCTACGTCTAGCACCAAGCTAGACTGTGAGCGCTTCTCCCTTTGCATTGTCCCTTGCTTCGAACACCATGCACTGCCTCGATCACGATGTTTTACCCTGATTACAATACGTTGTCCTGTTTCGAAAATACAACACTCGTCAATTTTGGAGGCTTCGATTTTTTGCTTATATTCAATTTCGGATTTCGATATCTTACTTCCCTAAGGTTTGTCTTAGGGTTTAAATACCCTTCATTTGCTTTGCATACAACGTCGACGGATGATTCGACTTGATGACGTTGGCTTGTATAAATTATAATTTATAATTAATTTAAATTCAAAAGAATTTAAATATTATAAATTTAATTTATAAACTTTAGACTTTAATAAAAATTAAAGCCCTCTTGAGTTAATATCAAATTGTCATTTGCACTTCATTGGGTTGATGAAAATTAATTTCACCACCTTGGTTTTAATAAAAACCTTAATTCTGCCATCACAATATTAGAGAACTATCATTATGGTTTTAATAAAAAACCTTTTAATGTGCCATCATGGTTTTAACAAAAACCCTTATAAAAACATATTTGGACAACTTTTCTCCATCTCTTTGCATTGCTTCCTGGTGTTAATGATGATGTACTCCATGGTGGTAATGATAGCTTCATGTGTTTACTTTGGCATCAATGACAACTTTTCACCTTGACATCAATGACAACTAAATGAGCTCAAAATGTCCAACATCTCTTAAATGAAGCAATCGTTCAAAAAAGGCATATGGAGAAACACTTCTCATCACAAAAAGAATATGCATTAGCAACACATGCTCAAATCAAATATGTATGGTATATGAATTCTAGAGCAACCAAACAAGACAGGAAAAAAGACTGGTTTCAAAATGTAAGGTATTCTAGACATGCAATAAAAGTTTCTCTTGGGGATGACACATACTATGAAATAAAAACACAAGTGATATAAAATTACAACTTGGATCACAAAACATTTAGAATTACAGAAGTCCTATGTGTTCCAAGAATTAACAAAAATCTACTCTCTATCAACCAACTACTTGACCACAATTTAAAGGTTATGTTTGATAAAAAAACAGGGATCCAAGGTTTGCATCATTCGTGATAAAACTAAGAATTCTAAGATTACTACACACAGAAAAGAAAAAATTAAGATGTTTGAACTTAATACAATGCATCATGACAACTTAAAACTAATTTACAACTCTAATATATTTGCATGATTGTGGCATAGATGATATGGTCATCCAAGTTATGGCTATCTTGTTGTAGTACAAAACAAAAAAATGGTCTGTATTCCTTCCTTATAGAAGACCACATAGATTTGTCCTTTTTTCTTACTTGGAAAGCAACATCGAGCTCTCTTCAAGACTACAAAATATCAAACCAAGGCATCTCTTGATTTAATCCATACCAATCTGTCTGGACCCATGGATCCAAGTTAAAATGGGACCAAGTACTTTCAAATCTTTGTAGATGATCATACACAAAATGTGGGTATAATTTTGAAATACCAAATATGAAGCTTTATACTTTTAGAAATTTAAGGCCTAGGTAGAGACTTCCATAGGAAAAAATATCCATGTCCTCTGCTAAGATTGAGGGAGGGAATTTACCAATAATGAATTTTTAGCGTTTGTAAGGAACATGGTATTCAATGAAAGTTGTCAATGACCTACTCACCACAACAAAATGGTATTGCAGAATGTAAAAATAGAACAATCATAGAAATGGTATGAATAATGTTGAAGGATTCATAACTTGGACACTTTTTTTAGGTAGAAGCAATACACACAACAATTTACTTACTCAATCGAGCTCCCAGTGCGTCACTTGAATATATCACTCTAGAAGAAGCATGAAGTAGACACAAACCGTCAATATCTCATCTTTGGGTATATGGTTGTACAACATAGATGCACATTCCAAAGGATCCAAGACATAAATTGGATGAAAATCTTAGCAATGTATCTTACTAGGCCATAGTGATGAATCAAAAGCTTATAGACTATTTGATCCAGTTTCAAAGAAAGTATATATTAGTAGTGATGTATTTGATGAAGGAAATTTACCTTCACCACCATCAAAAGAATATTCATCCAATTTTTCTCCATACATGATTAAAAGTGATGAAGAAATTTCTAGTAATATAAATGTTGAAGAAGATCTATCTACTCCACAATAGTACACAAGGAGAATGTCTACGTGGTAGACTAGTACATAGAAAGCATTTAGGATAGATGGAATTCTAGACACCTCTTCTACAAGACTGAGAACACAAAGTATGACGCACAATGCATAAAATATGGATTTAATAAGTATAGTCGAGCCATCTATAGTAAAAGAAACTCTCCAATCTACTACTTGGAAAAATGCTATGCACATTGAATATAAAGCACTATTGAAAAACAGGACTTGGGATCTTGTTGATCTTCCACCAGAGAAAAATATTATTGGATGCAAATGGGTTTTTAAAGTTAAATATATATTAGATGGAAATATTGATAAACATAAAGTAAGACTTGTAGCAAAGATATATGCACAAAAGGAAGGCATCGATTATGAAGAAATATTTACCCCTGCAATAAAAATGAAATCCATCATAATATCTTTGCTCTAGTTGCATAGTTTGGATGGAAAATCCTTCAATGAATGTGAAAAGTACCTTTCTCAATGGAGATTTAAAAGAAGTCTATATGACTCAACCATAAATATTTATCATACCTAGACAAGAAACAACGGTATGCAAATTGGTTAAATCTATTTATGGTCTCAAGCAAGCTCCTCAAACATGGCATATAAATATAGATGAACATTTTGGAAAGCATCGTTTTAAAATAAATTGGTATGTTCTAGGTCTGTATCACAAAGAGAAAGGGGGTAGATTGTATCCATAAATATGTATGTAGATGATTTGATCCTCACAAGAAGTTCTAAGACTCTGATTCTAGATGCAAAAGAATACTTGAAAAAATATTTTGACATGACAAATCCGAGGTTATTACACTACTACCTAGGATTGGAAGTAAAGAATAATCATTAATTTGCTTCACAAAGAAAATATGCCAAGAATCTCTTTGAAAAATATCACATGAAATATTGTAAACCTATAACTCCTATGGAATCCAATCTACAACTCTCACATTATGATTCCTCTCCTCCAAAAAATACAACACGCTATTAGTAGTTAGTTGGGAGTCTCATTTACCTAGCTTACACAAGACCATATATCAATTTCATAATGTGAAATATTTCATGTTTCTTGCAAGAACCAAAGATGACACATTGGAAGACTGTAAAAAGAATTCTAAGATATATAGATGGCACTACTGAGTATGTTTTAGAATTCAAGAGTGATCATTTCCTCTTAACAAGTTATATAGACATAGATTATGCAAGTTACATTGATGACCAAAAATCCATCTCTAGCTATGACCAAAAATCCATCTCCATCTCTAGTTATATACACCTATATTATGGGGAAGCAAGAAACAACAAACAATTGCTCGATCTTCTACTGAAGTAAAATACTATGCAGCAAGAGGGATAGTCTATGAAGCAATATGACTAAAACATATCTTAAAAAATATGAAAGTACCACAAGATAAATCTACAATCATGTATTGTAATAATCAAGGAGTACTAAAACTTAGTCCTACTCTAGTATTCCATGAAAGGATCAAGCACATAGACATGGAGTGTCACTTAATCCATGAACATGTTCAACAACAAAAAATTCAACTAAAATTATGTTCTATTTAAGAACAAAGTGCAAACATCTTCACCAAACCACTTGAATGAGTTAAATTTGAATATTATCAAGCTTCCTCTCAAATACTATGATGTAAAAATGGGGGTAATGTTAGGAGTAGTTACAACATGTATAATATGAATATAAGTTGAGTAATTACTCAACACGTAGTTTGTAAGGTTCATTAGGGGACAAAGGGTAGTTGAAGGTTGTTATACCATATTTGGGAAATCATTGTGTTTAAATTACTTTTCACTTTCCATAATACATTATCAAAGCATTAAGTTCTAACATCACCTTAGTACTAATTTTATAGATAGCGTTGCATAGGTTGATTGGTTTAAAATACTTGAAATGTTTAAGGCCTTGTTTCTTCATAATTAAAACATGAAAGGTATTATAAAATTCCTTCAAAATATCTCTTAAAAGTAAAGATTCTTGGATAGCAATAATGACATATTTGAGCTCTCCGTATTGGTTGGGAGCTTGGCTTCCTTTTCATTTGGTGGCAAGTATGGCTGGAGAGAAATGCCTGGATTTTTAGAGAAACTTTCTCCTCGATAGACGACGTTTGGCAGGTCATCTGGAGCAAAGTCACAGAAACTGTTGCCATCTATCTTTGTAGAGGAAAATCAAGTTGGTCTTGGGCATATAGAAGAGGGGGTTGAGGGGCAAGAGAGACAAGACAGAGTTAGCTGGAAACCTCCTCCAGAAGGTTGGATCAAAATCAATATTGATGGAGCTGCAAAAGGCAATCCGGGCAGTGCGGGTATTGGTGTAGTTTTTCGGGATCATGCTGGTTCAGTGCTTTACTGGGAACTACAAGGCTTGGGCAAAGCCACAAACAATGAAGCCGAAGCCATTGCTATCAAATATGCTTCTATCTGGGCTATGAAGCAGGGTCACAGGAGGATAATTCTCAAATCCGATTCTCAAGTCCTGGTTGGCGCTCTTGATTGAATGCGAAACTTCTCTTCGAAAGCTTGGAGGCTGCGAATTCTAATCTCCCAAATCAAGGATTTATGGAGGGAGTTAGATGACGTGATCCCTGTCTATGTGAGTCAAAATTTGAACAAGGTGGCCGACTTCCTTGCGAATATGGGTGCTGAGAAAGAGGTAGGGGTGCAGCTGCACAATAACATGCCTCTGATAGATGAAGTGATTAGGTAAGGTCTGGAACGATCCCTGTGACAATGAGTAAAAAAATAGCTAAGGGTGGTTTTTGTCGCGATTTCGCGACCTGTTGCGCTGTCATGGCCTTTGGAGAGAAGTTGTAGTGATTTCGCTACTTGCTGCGTCGTCGCGGCCTTTGATGAGAAGGTGTAGCGATTTCGCTACCTGTTGCGCCGTCGCGGCCTTTGCTTGGAAAGCTGTCACGATTTCACGACATGTTGCACCGTCGCGACCTTTCTTTGGAAAGCTGTCGTAATTTCGCTACCTGTTTCGTTGTCGTGGCCTTTGGAGGGAAGCTGTAGCGATTTCACAACCTGTTGCGCCGTCGCGGCCTTTGGTGGGAAGTTATCACGATTGCGTGACCTGTTTCGCCGTCGCAGCCGTTGGTTGGAAGCTGTCGCGATATTGTGACACTTTTGGAAAAAGTGCGCTAAGGGGGGGAATTGTCGCGATATCGCGACATTTTTGGTGAATAGTGGCCCAAGGGAAAAATTGTCGTGATTTCGCGACACTTCTGAAGAATGGGCACCCAGGGGGAAAACCGTCGCGATATCGCAACATTTTTGCAGCAATGGCACCAAGGGGAAAAGTGTCGCGATATCGCGACACTTTTGAAGATTGGGCACCAAGGAGAAAACTCGTCGCGATTTCGTGACATTTTTGAGGAAAGGGTGCTAAGGGGAAAACTCATCGCAATTTCGCGACAGTTTTGGAGAACAAGCTTCATGGGGGAAAATGCCACGTTTGAGGAAAGGGCGCCAAGGGGAAAACACGTCGCGATTTCACGACACTTTTGTTGAAGGGCCGCCTAGGGGTAAACTCGTCGCGAAATCGCGACACTTTTTGACAACTGGAGCTATGGGGAAAAGACGTCGCGATATCGCGACACTTTTGCAATTTTGGCGCCAAGGGGAGAACTCGTCGCGATATCGCGACACTTCTGGTGAACAGGCGCCTTCTGGCTTTCTCGTCGCGATTTCACGACGCTTTTGGTGACTGGGTGCTTTGGTGTTGTGTCGTCGCGATTTCGCGACACTTTTTGTGCTTTGCGGCCTCGGCGTCTGTCTGCCGCAACTTCGCGACATGTCGCGATTTCGCAACTTGTTGCCGTGGCGCGACCGTGGTTAGGTTTGGTGTCGCGATTTCGCGACATGTCGCGTTTTCGTGCCCTGTTGTTTTTTGGCTTCTATGCTTTTGGCTGGGATGTTTTTTCTCCCACTTGTAACTGTTATTTGTTTTAATACAAGTTTTTTCAATTTTTTCAAAAAAGAATAATGACATATTTGACAATATCCCAAAAGGTTTAAAAACAACAACTTGAAACTCATTTGGACTAGGAGATTTTATTTGCTTGGAGAAAACATAGTAGATCTAATTTCTTCTTTATTGATTTCCTTAAGGAGGCTACCATTCACTTATCTAAAAACATGTTAAGAAATATGCTTCAAAATGCTATTGATTGCTTCTTCATTGTCCTCCCTATATTTGGAAAAGAGAGATTTGAAATAGTTAATAGTTGCTTGTTAAAATTGATCTTCATTAGTAGACTCCCCATTATCCAACAAAATCTCTTTAATTTTAATTGAAATTCTATGCTTAAGGGTAGAAACATGAAAAAATCTCATGTTCCTATCTCCCTCCTTAAGCCAATCATTTCTAGACTTTTGTTTCCAAAAACATTCTCCCCTTGCTATCACAAAATGAAAGTTTGATTGTAGATCCTATTCTTTTCAAAATAGAGATACATCCATTCCTCTCCTACTCTCATTTTCTATCTATAAAAGTTATGGTTTTAGTTGTTTCTTTTATCTAAAAATATTCCCAAAGACTTGTTTATTCCAAATTTTGATCTCCTTTTTAACATGCTTGAGTTTACCAACCACAATAAACATCTTGGAACCTTGGATATATTGGTTCCACCATATTTCAACTTCCATATAAATATTAGGATGTTGTAACCACATAAATTAAAAAAGAAGGGCTTCTATTTCTTCTAACATCCAAATTTTGATAAAACACTAGAGGGTTATGGTTTGAACCTGATCTTAGAAATGTAGTAAGAGAATGAGCAAAACTACCATCAATCCAATCTATGAATAGAATAAATCTATCCAATCTAACTTGGATAAGATTAACCTGCACCCTTCTATTATTCCATATAAATTTTGCTCCAAATTCAACATCTAGAAGACCAGTCTTAGAGATAAAACCACTCATATCCTCCATACTATTTAAGAAATATTGAACCCCACCCTTTTTTCCCTGGGTATTAAATGGGTGTTTAAATCCCTTACTACCATCCATCTAATCCCCACAATAAAGAGAATAATTTGTTCCAATTTGTAACGACCCTAAAAATCAAGAAACAAGAAATGCACGTAGAAAGAGAAGGATTTTTTTTGAATAAGATAGATTCATAAACCCCTAACCAAACTTAGATTAACTTAATGTTTAACAAATCCCCTAACTTTCTTAAGAACTACACCTCACAAGATTTCCCTCATGCAAGTCCATCTGCATAGGCATATCTCATGTTATGCACATAAGTTCATCCATATCATCGCTCCTCGATGAGCTAGACTTATCATCTTCAATCATTAGAAGGTGTACATGCATCTCCATACTCTACGCAAGCCATTATGTGTAGGTATGCTACGTGTACTACGAGTTAAGCTATCAATCTCGTCTTTCAACAAGTTATCTTAACTCAGGTATGGTCTTCCATAAACCTAGTTACCATTCTCCCTAAGGGGGTCTCAAGCCCTTAGGTTATCCTCTAAGTTCACCCTAGAAATTGCCACTAGATTCCAAAATTTTTTATTCAATCATGAAAATAAAAGATGAATCTAGATACTAAATCTAACAAAACATAACTCATCAAACATACAAAAGATCACTAGAAACATAGAGCATTATTTAAAGAATAGACATGAACTAGAAAAGATTTAGATACATTCATAATGAATAAAATAGAATATAAAGGTGCATCTACCACATTAATCATTTATTACAAAAGGATGTATGGTAAAATCTCCATACCCTTAAGCAATGCATTGCATCAATTTCATCAGGGAAATATCCCCACGATCCTAGTCTATTTGCATAAGTAAACAAGATGTAAGTAGAGAGAAAACTTGTGCAATGGTCCATATGTAATTTGGTCCTCCCACTCTTCCATCGATCAATTGAGGATAGTAGGGGATCAGGACACTCATGGTTCAGGATGGGCATGCCTCTAAATGCATTTAACATAAACTATGCCAAATTGCAACTATACAAATTTAATTCAATTATGATCTATCTAATGCATAGTTTATATCATAAAAGAATCATTTCTTTTCCTATCACCTCTCAAGTACCTTTAGAGATTCATTCAACATACACAACTTAGATCATAATTTTACTTTAATCAAAGTTGTCTTGTTTTAAAAGAATTAAAGTCCTATACCTTCAATCTATAAAAAAATATTTTCATTTATTTGCCAAATTAAAGCTTTTACTACTTTAATTTAAACCAAAAAACCTCTTCCCGTTCATTTCATAAACCAAAGTCCCATACCCTTTGTTTACAAACAAACCTTTCATTCATTTTCCAAATTAAAGCTTTTACTACTTTAATTAACAATAAATATCTTCTCGTTCATTTCATAAAACAAAGTCCCATACCCTTAGTTTACAAACAAACCTTTCATTCATTTGCCAAATTAAAGCTTTTACTACTTTAATTAAAACAATAAACCTCTTCCCGTTCATTTCATAAACCAAAGTCCCATACCCTTAGTTTACAAAAAAACCTTTCATTAATTTGCCAAATTAAATTTTTTACTACTTTAATTAAAACAATAAACCTCTTCTCGTTCATTTCATAAACCAAAGTCCCATACCCTTAGTTTACAAACAAACCTTTCATTCATTTGCCAAATTAAAGCTTTTACTACTTTAATTAAAACAATAAACCTCTTTCCGTTCATTTCATAAACCAAAGTCCCATACCCTTAGTTTACAAACAAACCTTTCATTCATTTGCCAAATTAAAGCTTTCACTACTTTAATTAAACAATAAACCTCTTTTTCATTCATTTCATAAACCAAAGTCCCATACCCTTAGTTTACAAACAAACCTTTCATTCATTTGCCAAATTAAATCTTTTACTACTTTAATTAAAACAATAAACCTCTTCCCGTTCATTTCATAAACCAAAGTCCCATACCCTTAGTTTACAAACAAACCTTTCATTCATTAATCTAAAATCCACTATTTTAATTAATGAAACCAATATAAAACCCTTTCCTTTCATTAATATAAAATCCTCTATTTTAATTAATGAAACCAATATAAAACCCTTTCCTTTCATTAATATAAAATCCACTATTTTAATTAATGAAACCAATATAAAACCCTTTCTTTTCATTAATATAAAATCCACTATTTTAATTAATGAAACCAATATAAAACCCTTTGTTTTCATTAATATAAAATCCACTATTTTAATTAATGAAACCAATATAAAACACCAACCAACAAATAACCATACATATAGCTTCCTGTGCATGATGAAAGGTTAAACGACACAAGAAAAGGTGCAAAAGTCCTCAAATGGTTTGGCGGAAGGTAGCATTCCACCAAAAATGACAGAGGTTGAGCCATCACTCAATACATGGCGCTCTCAACTGCCGAAAGAGGCCCCAACGCAGATTTGTGAAGCACGACTGCCTAAATACTGAGGGATGCTAACGTAGAACAACCACCAAAACATGTCACACCACCACCAAGCAAGCCTTGGTGCAAGCACATCTAATCACACAGGCGATGGAATCTGCTGAATACACAATCCCCCATCCCTATGAGATGTTTGTACATATACTAGGCGAAAGGTAATGAAATGCGCACACACACATGAGTGAGGCTCCCAGTCCACTAACTGGATGAAACATAGTCTAACCTTATCCAATGAACTCATTGAATGGAAACAACAGACGACATATATTACAATTTGAATTGAAGAGAACCTATCACTACCTCCGTTGGGATCATAAACTAGTATACGAAGCACCCAGAGATCTGGTTCTAAACCTACATCATCCTAGCAACAAGGTGTAGAGGAAAAGTTTACAGCTAACACACACTAAACCACTGTTAGAGGTAAGTTACAACAAAAGGGATACAACCCTTTCCAACACGACTGACCCAACCAATGAGTTCTAACAAATCACGATGGTTCAAGGTATTTCCTAGCTAGCTTCCAAGCAAACGAGACAGTGATATAGAGAGCTCAAGCGCTACGTACCCAAAATATAGCAGGACTAACAAAAATAAAAGAGCAATATGTCCCAAGGGACAAGAGATAGCAAAACATGAATCCAACCTGATAACCCTGGCAAGTTTCCTAGCTCTCTACAGTGTTTTCTGTGGGTGTCTCATTCTCCTCCTTTCTTCCTCACTTTCTCCTCTTGATCTTCTTGCTTCTTTCGAACATAACCCTTCTATCCTTTATTCTCCTTCCTTTTACCGTTATGTTCTTATGTCAACGTTGTGACATTTGCCTTATCCACCTGGACTATCGTGCTCACCGTTGGCCATCACTTCCCGCCCACTCTCGTCGGTAGTAGGCTATCCACCCTATCCTCTACTTTGGATGGTCATAAATGGAGCTCCCATTTGTCAAATTTGGCAAGCACTTCCATACCTGAACGTGTATTCTCATAGCGTCAAAAATTATGATAGATCCTCTAAACATTATGTTTTTAAAGATTTAATTACTTTCGAAAGGTTTTCAAGATGGGAGTTCATAGTTATCACTTTTAAAAAAAAAATGATAAAGCCATTTATAATTGAATTTCATTAATATAATTCAAATATTATCTTGGACTGAAATCTTCTTTATTATTTAAAATAAATAATTAACTAGCTTTCAAATGAAACCTATTATCATTTAAAATAAAGCATTCATACCCAGGTGTTGTAGATGAGTTGGAGAGGAGAGGGCAATCCTCCAAGGGAGGTCCTAGGTTTGAATCTCCACCCACCAAAAATTTGAATTGGATACCCAAAATCCAATTGATAATGTGGTGCGGGCGGGGGGGACTCTGGGGAATGATGGTATAGGACCCCCTGGTCATGGTCTCTTAGATCAAGGCAGCTCCGCAAGGCGTTTTTTGCTTAAAAATAAAATAAAATAAAGCATTCATGAATTTTAAATGTAACCTATTATCATTTAAAATAAAGCATTCATGAATTTTATATGAAACCTACTATCATTTAAAATAAAATATTTATGAATTTTAAATGAAACCTACTATCATTTAAAATAAAACATTTACTTAATCATTCTATTTTCCCGAACACACAAGGAGTTATGAAGACAACCAATCCATCTATACTTCCTAAATTATTGAGGCAAATAGTGTTGAAGTAAAAGACAATCAAACATGTGCAACAAACAAAGAGGTAAATATTTCCATCAACCTAGTCACCTGTCTCAGCCTCTAGAATTTACGATAGCTACTAGGCTATCAATCTGGGGCTCGAGATGGCTAGCTATTGACGATCATCCCTAACCGAATGCATATCTATATGAAGGTATCCATCAATGTTACCTCTGAGTTGCCTTATCATCACTTCCCCAACCTCAAGTACCCTCGCCTTTGGTGGATGACTCAACTTCTTCCACCTATGAGCATACCTAATCCTACACATTGGCAATTTGTTAGCAGTATCATACTCTTCAATATCAACTAACATCGCATAGTTGCTTAATTGCACAAAATCGAGTATTAAAACACCATCAATTAATACATTGTTTTCCATGTCACAAAGTCCATCAGGGAGGGTCATGACATCCTCCCCTACTAGGACTAAACACTGTCCCAGTGTTTCCCAGTTTTACACAATCACAATAAAGCAAAAAAAAATATTACATTTTAGAGATATTCAAACAAAAAAGGAAAATGTTTTTGCATATCTACCACTTTATCCTAAGTGGTATTCCTTTCAAAGAAACGGTCCCACTAGACCTTGCATTGCTCAAGCGTTCAATTTTGCATATTCTTAGAGCGAAACTCGAGAATATTTACTAGTATTACTTCAACTGCCTCTGGATTTGCCATCTGTAAATTAGAAACATCCCACACATGTTCAAGGTCAATAATGTATTTCCTAAGCAAAGATATGTGGAAGGTGTCATGGATATTTGATAGATTAGGAGGTAAAGCAAGTCGATATGCAACCAAACAAATATTCTCAGTGATCTCAAAGGGTCCTACAAGCCGTGGATCTAATTATGTGGACTTGATCACACTTTTCATTGATTTGACCCTTAGGAACACTTTGTCTCCCACCAACCACTCCCTTGGAGTTCTCTTTAAATTAGCATAACTCTTCTACCTATCAACAAATTCCTTGAGTCTTTGTATAATTACCTTCAATTGCTCTTCCATTTCTCTAACCATTTCTGGCCCAATCACAACTCTATCCTTTAGGTTATCCCATGACAGTGGCATCCTACACTTTCATCCATACAAGGCATCAAAAGGTGTCATTCCTAGAGATGAGTGATGCCTATACATTAGGAAAACTCTACTAAAGGTAGATAGTCTTCCCAATGAGACTTGTGATCCATGCAGTACACACAGAGCATGTCTTCTAGTACCTGGTTTACTCGTTTTGTTTGATCATATGTCCTAGGGTGGTATACCAAACTCATGTTTAGTTTCATACCTATTGCATGATGAAGGGCTTTCCAAAACTCAAAAGTGAACTTGGAATCCCTATATGAGATTATTACTTCAAGAAATCCATGCAATTGGAACACTTGGAAAATATATTAGCCACCACCTGAGCATCATCCTTGGTGCTCCTAGGTATAAAATGTGCAACCTTAGTCAATTTGTCAACTACTACTAGGATTGCATCATGTTGGTACCTGGTCTTAGGTAAACCTACTATAAAATCCATAGATATGACTTGCCATTTCTGCGTAGGTATACTATGTGGATACAATTGTCTTACAGGATGCGTGCATTGTTCCTTAACCTTCTGACATTCGAGGCATCGAGCAATAAAATCTGTGATATCCTTATTCATTCCTACCCAGAAGAAGGTTCTTCTCATGTTTTTCCTCATTTTAGCCCCTTCGAGGTGAGAAAAATAAGGAGATCTATGGGCTTCTTGCATTATTAGCTTCCTTAAATCACCCGATTTTGGTATGATAACTCTACATTTGTAGCACAAAAGGTCATTTATCATTCCAAAATCCTTATTTCCCTTAGGGTCTCTGTCTATTCTAGCTCAAATTTCCTGGAAATATTCATCATGATATTACTCTTGTCTCACTTGATCCATGAGATTTATAACTCCTAGTTATGGTTGTTATGTGTCTCCTTTTGCTCAAGGCATCAACAAACTTATTCTCTTTTCTCTTTATGTACTCAATTTCAAAGTCATACTCAACGAGAAACTCAATCCACCTTCTCTGTCTCGCATTGAGTATAGGTTGGGTAAATATGTACCTTAGAATTTGATGGTCAAATTTTAATTCGAAAGGTCTCCCCACCAGGTAGTGGCACCAGACCTTTAGGGCATGGACCACAACGGCTAGCTCTAAATCATGAGTGGTATAATTGACTTCATTCTTTTAAGCTTCCTTGAAGCATAAGCTACTACTGATTCTTCTTGCATGAGTACTCCTCCTAACCCTTCCAACGATGCATCAATACATATCGAGAAATCTTCTTAAGGATATGGAATCTTCAATATTGGTGCAGTAGTGAGCTTCTGCTTTAGCAATGCAAAGGCAATTTCACACTTTTCTATCCACTTAAATTTCTTCGCCTTCTTTTGAAGGTTAGTTATTACCGCAACAATTTTTTAGAAACCCTTTATATAATGTCTATAGTAGTTCGTTAACCCCAAAAAGCTTCTTACTTCAGTAGCATTAGTAGGGGGTGGCCAATTTAATATGGCTTCGATATTTTCTGGATCCACAACAATTTTTGTTGGAAATTTGAGGTAATATGAGGCATTTTATGTTGTCATTGATGTCACATGGATCACATTGAGTTTTGGTGGCCAAAATATTTCATAAATAAGCATTTATGATATTTTGGAAAGCATTGCTATTTACAAGGTTTTTGTGAAAACCAAGGCAGGAAAAATAAAAGGTTTTATTTAAAACCATGGATGGCAGATTTGAAATGGGTTTTTATTAAAACCCAGGTTGGCTTTTCGTTTCATTGAAAAAGGTGCCACGGTGAAGGAGATAATTAATTTTAAATATTTAAGTTTAAATTTTAATCATTTAAAATTAAAATTAAAATTAAAATTAATATTTTAATATTGCCGACATAAAAAAGGAGGAGGCAAATAATATTAAGTCATAGCCGACGTCAAATGAAAAAGGTGGGCATATATAAATATGCCACTAAACTTTTTATTTTCTCTAAGTCCTCGACGAAGATAATCCGTTCGAAGCGCTAAGGGAGCAGAAGTGTCGTATTCGTTTGAAAACCAACGAAGAGAAGAGGGAACAAAGGTAAGGGAGGTTCCTTACCTATCACCGTAGGCGCTTGTGGCCTAGCGGCAAGAGGAAGGCGCGTAAGGTGTTTAAGCACCAGTAGATCCGAATTTTGAATCCCGTCGATGCTGGTTTTTGCATGGTAAAAAGGGAGAACCTTTTGTGCACGTGGTTTTTTAGGGCAAGTTCGGAGGAAGAAAGAAGGAGGTCTTGTGCTCTTGGTTTCTATGTGAGCGGTTGGCTCACGTGGTTGTTGGCACCACGGTTTGAGTGGTGCAGGGGCAACAACAGGGGATCGAATCCTGCTGAGGTTAAAGGCAAGTTATTAATTTTTCCAAATATTTTTGGTGAGATAAGGTTGCCTTAGGAGAGATAAGGTTTGTGGTGCATGTTGTGAAAAGGAAATATTTCTGGTGATTTTCATTTTAGAAGTATATCATATTATATATCGTTGGAAAGCTTATTTCAAGGGCTATTTGATTATTTTGTTTAGAAGGAGAAATAAGGTGTATATAAAGAGATATTTCTATTTTTTAAAAAGGGTTCAAGTGAAGATTGTTTTGTTCTTTTCAAAGTGTGTTGAGTGTAGCAAATTTTCCAAAGGGGTTTCTTCATCTTCATAAAAGGTATGGGCACATTCTCCTATTGATTGTCTATGGTGGTTGATTTCTGAAATATAATTCGAGGGAAAATGATTGTTTGTGGTTTCCTTTTCGAAAGTGGTTGATTGAATGCTTCAAGGCTTTCTGAATTGAGATTTGTATTTAAACCTTGTTTTATAAGCATAGTTGTTGAAGCCCATTGGTTGTGAAAGAACTTGAGTTAGAAAAGAACATGAGGATCATTGTTATGTGAGATTTGTAATTGAGCATTGTTGGAAACATTTGAGTTGGTTGATACATACTTGGACTAGGGTTGTGTGAGGAAGAATTTTCCCTTGTGGTGATTAGTTGAGATTGATTTTAGAACATATTGAGTCTCTAACAATTCTCTTTATGGTTCTATAAGACTTGGGTTGAGTTGAGTTGAATAAGCCTAGTCAAGTGATGTGTGAAGTGATTGTTCAAGTCCTATGAAATAAACTATTCCATTATTTTGATTTGATTTGATTTGAGATTGAGATTAGAACATATTGAGTCTCTAACAATTCTCTTTATGCTTCTATGAGTTGAGTTGAGATTGAGCCTAGAACATATTGAGTCTCTAACAATTCTCTTTATGCTTCTATGAGTTGATTTGAGTTGAGATCATTGTGGATCATTGTTGTCATCCATTGAAGAGTACATTGCCATTCATTGTTGAGTTCATCTTTGAGCTTTGCCTTGATAGATTTGTGGACGAGATTTGAGTGCTACTTGAGCATGATTGATTGAGCCTTTGAGAAGGCATTTGTGGAAAGTTTTGATAAAGCTTTGTGGATAGTTTTGGGGCAGATTTATGGGTAGATTTGTGGATAGTTTTGGGACATATTTGTGGATATATTTGGGACAATTTTGGGTAAGTTCTTGGTGAGCTTGCTAGAGCATATTTGGACAAGTTCCTAGTGAGCTTGTTGGAGTAGTTTTGGGAAAGTTCTTGGTGAGCTTTCTAGAGCAGTTTTGGACAAGTTTTGTGTGAGCTTGTTATTCAGATTTGGACAAGTTCTGTGTGAGCTTGTTATTCAGTTTTGGACAAGTTTTGTGTGAGCTTGTTATTCAGATTTGGACAAGTTCTGTGTGAGCTTGTTATTCAGCTTTGGACAAGTTACGTGTGAGCTTGTTATTCAGATTTGGACAAGTTCTGTGTGAACTTGTTATTGCCTAGCTTTGAGCAGATCAAAAAAATCATTGTATTGGATATTTCTGTGTGAAATATTATAAGGAGATCAGCTTGTGGAGTACCCCACATTTGGGGAACCACATTAAATCTTGTGTCTCAATTATTTGTGGTGACTTGTGCTCTTGCTTACTACTGCTATCTAAGTTATTAATGCACACTGCTATATTTGGTTATTGCAATTAAGGACATTAATTGATATTAATTTGTAAAGAAAGTAAAAAATGGTCTTATACTGTTCACGCCCCCTCTCAGTATAATCTTGTGTTCTTCAATTTTCTCTACTGATATGATAGGCCCTAAATATCGCACCTTTGAAACATAGAAATCACTCTTGGTCAGATTTTCGTAGAGTTGATTTTCCCTCAGTAACTCTAACATGATCTTGAGATGTTTATTGTGCTCTTCCTTGTTTCAAGAGTATATTAGAATATCATAAAAAATACAAGGACAAATTGGTCCAAATACCTTCTAAACACACTGTACATTAAATTAATGAAGGTAGCTAGGGTGTTAGTCAATCCAAAGGGTAGGACTATAAACTTGTAGTATCCATACCTAGTTTTAAATGCCGTCTTCTGAGTGTCCTTGTCACGTATTCTTAAATGGTGATACCATGACCTCAAATCTATATTAATAAACACCGTGACATCTCTTAGTTGATCAAATAAATCTTCGATTCTAGGTAGGGGATATCAGTTTTTGATTGTAGCTTTATTCAACATCATGTAATCAATACACAATTTTAAAGAACCATCTTTCTTTTTCACAAGTAAAACTGGTGCACCCCAAGGTGACACATTTTATTTTATCAACCTTTTTTTTAATAACCCTTGCAATTGTACCTTTAATTCCTACATCTCGATAGATGTCATCATATATGGAGATCTATGAATTGGTTCCGCTCCTAGCATAAGATCAATAGTGAAATCAAATTCTCACACAGGAGGGAGTCCAAGTAAATCCTTAGCAAAATCATCCTTGAAATCCTTCAAAATTGGGTGTGTTTCCAACACCTCTTTCTTTCGGTCTTATCCAACTTCATTTATCTTAATTACATAGAATATCCCTCATTTCCTGAGGGTTTTATTTAATTGCATAGCTGACAACATATAGGGTTTAAATACTCCCTACTCACTATGAATTCATAGTATTTCCTTAACTCCTTCAGAGTATTTGATCCATCTATCTTGGAAATTGATTACGACTTTATGGGCCTATAACCAATCCATCCCTAGGATCACATCGAAGGCATGAAGTGGAGCTACATATAAGCAACCTTATGTGGTTCCAATAGCTAAAGCAATTTCTATCATAGGGAAACACTGGTTTATAGAGTAGGTTTGTTCAAGACCATACTCGACCTTCCATCCATGAGCTAAATATCTTGGCCTTTTCGTCATATATTTTGCTAACTTAAAAGAAATAAAGCTATCAATGGCCCCACTATCAATTAAAATATTCACTTTCTTATCAAAAATCTTACCTTTTATAATCAATGGGATGGTTTGACCCTCAAGATTCTGACTCCCAGTTGCAGCGTAGATATGGTGTGTAGGTTATTTTCCTTTAGCATTGGGTGTTCTTGGCCCCGGTGGGTATGGCAATTGATTAGAAAAATGCGGCCCTCTACAATGGTAACACCCATCCTTGGGCCTTTTTCGCTTTTTTGATTTTTGTTCCTCACATTTGATTGCTGGAATTAAAACTTGTGGTTTATGTGGTTGAGGCTTAGCGTTATTGGGGTTGTTGCCTTTCTTATAAAAGTTCTTCTTGAACTTCTTCTGGTTTACATTAGATTTCTTCTCAAAATTTTAGGGGTTTTTAGCCTTTCGATCTTGTTCAAACTCCCATTTTACAATCCCATTAATATTCCTCTTCTTTAGTTCCTGTTGATCTTGCTCAAACATGGTGTCATATTTGTAACGAAAGTGTGACTCTACTTTCTTCGTTAGGTCATACACCTTTTGTAATGACTCAGGCTCATGCATCTCTATGTCATGCTTTATCCTAGATTGCAACCCATAAGTAAACTTATGAACACACATTTTCTCATTATAAGCAGGTACATACTTTAGTAATCATACTAGCTTTTTCTGGTATATCTCCACCAAGTTGGTTCCTTGCCTTAATCTAGCAAACTCCTCGAATTTTAGGGCATATAAATATTTTTTAAGGAACCTCTTTTTGAAGATGACTATAAATTCCTTCCATGGAATATCTACTGGTTCAATATTAGTTTCCTCATAATAATTTTCCCATCAGTCTAGGGCAACCCCTTCAAGGTAGATTGTAGCCCAAACAGTTTGGGTCCCTAGGAAATATCCCTTTACCGTGAAGTAAACTTCTAATTCCCTTAACCAAGTCTCAGTTGCATCTCCTTATCCTTCTCCATCAAAATTGGAGATACAAATATTCTTTAGGTTTCTTACTATTTCCTTCTCTAAGAGGGTTCTAGCTTGTAACTGTTCCACAGTCAACCCCTCAGCTTGGTTAACCTCTGAACCTCTAGCTTGCAAATTTTGGTTATCTAATCTAATCTAATCTTGCATGTCGGCAACTATAGTAGTGAGATATTCCATTCTCCTATTGGGAGTTTTTGGATCCTCATTATAGATTTCTTTTTCGACATTACTTTATCGAGTCTGCCTAGGTATATGCCTCTCTTTTCATGCCTTAGGTGGCATCTTGACCTAGTTTCAACCAAGAAAAAGGATTAGGTTACAACTTCATCTTAAACTGTACCACTGATTCAAGCTACAATATAGAGTTCTTGCCCATGCATTAATAATATAACTAGGATAACATTCCAATTTTATGAAGTATCATTAATACCAAAGCCCATACTGAGCTACCGTAACATTCATCCACCCTTGGGGTCATTTCCTATTATATTCTAGTAAGCAAAGATTCTAGGTCATTCCAAATTTAGCTTAAACTTAAGCAAGCCTTCATTGGAGTCATCCAAATCTCTTTTAGAAAATAAGAAGTTCTATACCTTCGTACCTAGAGCTCTGATACCAAATGTAACGACCCTAAAAATCAAGAAACAAGAAATACATGTAGAAAGAGAGATTTTTTTTTGACAAAGGAGAGGATTCATAAACCCCTAACCAACCTTATATTAACTTAATGTTTAACAAATCCCCTAAGTTTCTCAAGAACTACACATCACAAGATTTCCCTCACGCAAGTCCATCTATGTAGGCATATCTTATGTTATGCACATAAGTCCATCCATCTCATCAATCCTCGATGAGCTAGACTTATCACCTTCAATAATTAGAAGGTGTACACACATCTCCATACTCTACGTAAGCCATTATGCATAGGTATGCTACATGTACTACGAGTTAAGCTATCAACCTCATCTTTTGACAAGCTATCTTAACTTAGGTATGGTATTCCATAAACCTAGTTATCATTCTCCCTAAGGGGGTCTCAAGCCCTTATGTTATCCTCTAAGTTCACCCTAGAACTTGCCACTAAATTATGAAAAAAGGTTGTTCAATTATGAAAATAAAATATGGATCTAGATACTAAATCTAACAAAACATAACTCATCAAACATACAAAAGATCACTAGAAACATAGAGCATTATTTAAAGAATAGACATGAACTAGAAAATATTTAGATAGATACATTCATTCAACTAGAATATAAAGGTGCATCTACCACATTAATCATTTATTACATAAGCATGTATGGTAAAACCTCCATACCATTAAAAAACGCATTACATCAATTTCATCAGAGAAATCTCCCCATAAACCTAGTCTATTTGCATAAGTAAACAAGATGTAAGTAGAGAGCAAACTTGTGCAATGGTCCATGTGTACTTTGGTCCTCCCGCTCTTCAATTGACCATTTGAGGATAGTGGGGGATCAAGACACTCATGGTTCAAGATGGGCATGCCTCTAAATGCATTTAACATAAACTATGCCAAATTGCAACTATACAAATTTAATTCAATTACCAACTATCTAATGCATAGTTGATATCATAAAAGAATCATTACTTTTACTATCACCTCTCAAGTACCTTTAGAGAGTCATTCAACATACACAACTTAGATCACGGTTTTAATTTAATCAAACTTGTCTTGTTTTATAATCTTTCCATTTATTTGCCAAATTAAAACTTTTACTACTTTAATTAAAACAATAAACCTCTTCCCGTTCATTTCATAAACCAAAGTCCCATACCCTTAGTTTACAAACAAACCTTTCTTTCATTTTCCAAATTAAAGCTTTTACTACTTTAATTAAAACAATAAACCTCTTCCCATTCATTTCATAAACAAAATTCCCATACCATTAGTTTAAAAATAAACCTTTCATTCATTGCCAAATTAAAGCTTTTACTACTTTAATTAAAACAATAAACCTCTTCCCGTTCATTTCATAAACCAAAGTCCCATACCCTTAGTTTACAAACAAACCTTTCATTCATTTGCCAAATCAAAGGTTTTATTGCTTTAATTAAAACAATAAACCTCTTCTTGTTCATTTCATAAACCAAAGTTCCATACCCTTATTTTACAAACAAACCTTTCATTCATTAGCCAAATTAAATCTTTTACTGCTTTAATTAAAATAATAAACCTCTTCTCGTTCATTTCATAAACCAAAGTCCCATACCCTTTGTTTACAAACAAACCTTTCATTCATTTTCCAAATTAAAGCTTTTACTACTTTAATTAAAACAATAAACCTTTTACTACTTTAATTAAAACAATAAACCTCTTCATGTTCATTTCATAAACCAAAGTCCCATACCCTTAGTTTACAAACAAACCTTTCATTCATTAATCTAATTAATGAAACCAATATAAAACCCTTTCTTTTCATTAATATAAAATCCACTATTTTAATTAATGAAACCAATATAAAGCCCTCTATTTTCATTAATATAAAATCCACTATTTTTTTAATGAAACCAATATAAAACCCTTTCTTTTCATTAATATAAAATTCACTATTTTAATTAATAAAACCAATATAAACACAAATCAATAGATTACCAGACATTCAACTTCCTATGGATGATGAAAGGTTAAACAACACAAGCGAAGGTGCAAAAGTCCTTAAAGGGTTCGGAAAAAGGTAATAGTCCACCCAAAATGATAGAGATCGAGCCACCACTCAATACGTGGTGCTCTCAACTGCCGATGGAGGCCCCTACACAGATTCACAAAGCATGACCGCCTAAAGATTAAGGGATGCTAACATAGAACATCCACCAAAACATGTCACACCACCAATAAGAAAGCCTTGGTGCAAGCACATCTAATCACACAAGCAACGGGGTTTATCGAATACACAAACCCCCATCCCTCTGGGATGTTTGGACATCTACTGGGTGGAAGGTAACGAAATGCACACACACACACAGGAGTGAGGCTCCCAGTCCACTAACTAGACGAAATACAATTTGACCTTATCCAACGAACTTGTTGAATGGAAATAACAGACGACGCGACTTATAAGTTGAATTTAAGAGAACCTATCGCTACCTCTGCTAGGGTCATAAACTAGTATACGAAGCACCTAGTGATCTGTTTTTAAACCTACATCATCCTAGCAACAAGGCATAGAGGAAAAGTTTACAACTAACGCACACTAAACCATTGTTAGAGGTGAGTTACAACGAAAGGGATACAACCCTTTCCAACACGGCTCACCCAGCCAATGAGTTCTAACAACTCACGGTGGTCCAAGGAATTTCCTAGTTGGCTTCCAAGCAAACGAGATAGTGACATAGAGAGCTCAAGCTCTATGTACCCAATAGTATACGAGGACTAGAAAAAACAAAAGAGCAATACATCCCAAAGGGACAAGAGATAGCAAAACATGAATCAAAATTGATAACCCTAGCGATTTTTGTAGCTCTCTAGAGTGCTGTCAGTGGGTGTCTTATTCTCCTCTTTTATTCCTTGCTTTCTCCTCTTGATCCTCTTCCTTCTTATTTCGAACGTAACCCTTCTATATATTCTCCTCCCCTTTACCATGATGTTCCTCTCTCAACGTTTTGATGTCTGCCTTATCCACCTCGACTGCCGCGCTCAACGTCCACCATCGCTTCTCGTCCACTCTCATCGGCAGCAGGCCATCAACCCCATCCTCTACTTAGGATGGTCATAAATGGAGCTCCCATTTTTCAAAGTTGGCAGGTGCTCCCATACCCAAATGTGTATTCTCACAATGTCTGAACTTATAGTAGATCCTCTAAATCTTATTTTTTAAAAAATTTAATTACTTTAGGGGGGTTTTCGAGATGGGAGTTCATAGTTATCACTTTTTTTAAATGATAAAGCCATTTATAATTGAATTTCATTAATATAATTCAAATATTATCTTAGACTAAAATCTCCTTTATTATTTAAAATAAATCATTTACTAACTTTCAAATGAAACCTATTATCATTTAAAATAAAGCATTCATGAATTTTAAATGTAACCTATTATCATTTAAAATAAAGTATTCATGAATTTTAAATGAAACCTACTATCATTTAAAATAAAACATTTATGAATTTTAAATGAATCCTATTATCATTTAAAATAAAATATTTACTTAATCATTCTATTTGTCCGAACAGACAAGGAGTTATGAAGACAACCAATCTATCTATACATCTTAAATTATTGAGGCAAATAGTGTTGATGTAAAAGACAATCAAACATGTGGAACAAACAAAAAGGGGAATCTTTCCATCAACCTAGTCACCTGTCTCAGCTTCTAGAATTTACAATAGCTACTAGGCTATCAATTGGGAGCTCGAGGTAGCTAGCTATTGATGATTATCCCCAATAGAATGTATACCTATATGAAGGTATCCATCAATGTTACCTCTGAGTTGCCTTATCATCACTTCCCCAACCTCAAGTACCCTCGCCTTTGGTGGATGACTCAAATTATTCCACCTACGAGCATACCTGATCCTACATATTGGAAATTTGTTAGTAGTATCATACTCTTCAATATCAACTAACATTGCATAACTTCTTAATTACACAAAATCGAGTATTAAAACACCATAAATTAATACATTGTTTTCCATGTCAGAAATTCCATCAGGGAGGGTCATGACACAATTCCTTTCATAACTCTTTCCTTGTAGGAATTAGGAGCATAAACATTTGTGACTAAACAAGACGACTTAGAGGATTTGAAATTTAAGAGAGTACTAAGCTTATTATCTCCTCTAAAAATATCTTCAACATCAAAATATTTTGGATTCTACAAAGTTAAGAGGCCTCTGGAAGGTCCTCTTGATTCTACTTGACAACTTTATTCCTTTTTCCAAATACGTTGGTTAGCTCCTTCCCAGGATAAAGAATTTAATTTCACTTTTTGAAGAACATCAGGTTGGTTAAATCTTATCGAATTTTTAACCAATCTATGTTTCTTAAGGGAATTTATTCCTCTAATATTCTAAGATACCATCTCCATTCATGACTTCTGGTGGTGGGTTTATGCCCACCAACATCCAAAGTCTTATATTTTCCTCATATAATGTCATTTTTTGTCTCTTTGATTCTCTTTTCTATAGTGGATAATATTCCATGAACCTTCTTGAGAGAGTCCAAACCCAAATCTAGATTTTTTAAGATCTTCTAGTCATTCAAATATTTGATCCTTCCTCATCCATTAAACCCATATTTTTAAGGGACTATCTCCTCTTATTTCTTCTTCTTTCTTGGAATAGAATTATAGGTACATGGAATAAGATATAACTTAATGATTTTAGCACCTTTTATCGAGATATTTATTTTTGCTTGAGATTAAGAGGCTTCCACCTAGGATTCTACTGCAACTTACTCCAAATAACATTTTGCTTTCTTTGAATCCTTATATGAATCAATAACATAAATCTCATGGATAAACAAGTCTGATTTATTTATTTTTCTATAACCATATCACTTGGTTGCAGGTTATTACAACTTTTACCATCAAATATTATCGCATCTTTTTTCGAAAGGATGTTTGCTTCTTGCACATCAGACATTATAACTTCTATAACTTGCTCTTGTTGATCTATCTTAGATTTATCTTGGTCACAATAAGTTCCTAACCTCTTAGAATCCATTACTTGATCTTGAACATAGACATCTACTATATCCAAACCTTGGTCCTTGTTAAGATTATTCAATATGGCCTACACATTATCTTCAAATTTATCAGCATCTTGAATAGTTTTGATTGTTTATTTTTTCTTCCAAACTTGAATAATAGTTCCCTCTTAAAGTTGAAGTTATTTATTTTGATTGGACAATCCTTTGCTAAATGTCATGTATTTGAACAAATTCTACAACAAAATAGGCCATTTTCATAGATGAGAGATTGAACTCATGTTCCTCATTTTGAAAGCAATTTGACCTAATTTGAATATTTCTTTTTGGATTCAATCAAAACACACATTATAGCAAAGAAATCTCTTTTGCATTCCTTTGTAACATAATCTTTCATCACATAGCATCAAAAGAAGTTAGCAATGCTCTTTAATAGTTATTCCTCCCAAAAATCCAAGGGTAAACTAGGGAGCCTAACCTAGGTTAACACAATATCTATTTTTTAGTACTAGGGTTAAAATCCAGAGCCCATTTCTTAAGAAACAACCATGCCCAACCCATAAACTAGGGTCCTCTCAAAAGAACTTTTCGATAATCTTCCACTAAAAATTATGCCATGAAGATTTTTTTTAGAAGGTATGAAACGTCTGCATACCCTTTAATATTTCAATGCCTAAGAGCCCAATTTTTAATCTGCTCCAAATTAGGACAAAGACCTACAAATTTTCCAATGAGACACTTATGAAGCTTTTGATGTGCCCTTTCAAAAATCTTATCAAATGTATTTAACATTACTCCTTCAAAGGTGGATTCTGAAGGAATTAAAATATGAGGTTCTTTCTTATCCTACAATTGTGTCTTTCCTCAGACAATGTCTAACCAACTACTTATAATCTTACCTTTTTCATAAGTGAAATTATCAACCTTTTTGGGTGCCTTAGAAATATTTTTATTTATCACCCACCAAGAAAATATTGGAATAGGTCAACTTTGCTTCATTATTCTCGTAAGTTTGGTATTCTTGCTCTCAACTCCCACTCCTCCTTGATCCATACCATCAGGAGGTTCTCCTTCTAGAGTACCTCGATTAGATCCAACAATCTCAACCATTATTTTTTCAAAAATATCAATCTCAAATCCACAACATCAAGAGGTTCTCCTTCCATAGTACCTTGATCAAATCTAGCAATCTTAACCATTATTTTCTCATCCTATAACTATGACTTTGTTAGGTACCAAGATAGGTATTTAATATTGAATAATTTAATATTATATTGTATAATGGTATGAGCCATAAATTAATTATTGAGTAAGGAAGGCCACATGTCAAAATAGAAATAGGTATGTCATATAATCATATTTGTAACCATTGGGGGAATATTGTCATATGTAATCGCAAGGAATATTGGCATACACTTTGTAACTCATGGAAGGTGAAACTCCACATGGGTGATCTTGTATCTCATGGAAGGTGAACCATCACACTCTTGTATAAAGAGAGATGCACCCCCATTGTAAAAGGTATCTAAAATCTATGATGTATTCTTGGAGAAGTCTTGGCTCGTGGAGCTAGAGATATTGTGGAGTGGCTTCCTTCCAAAAGGAGCATTGTATGGTGTTGCTCTACCTCAAGGGTATAATCAATCTCTATTTTATTGAGCAATTTATTGTGTAATTAATTTATTTGTGGATGCATGTTGAATATTTTGATATATTGCTGAAAGATTTATGGAATGAGAATATATGTTCACTACATTTGGTATCAAAGCAGTGATTTAGGCAAAGTGGGTTTGTTTTTTGCAGAGCTAGGGCACCTTTTTTAGAAAAACATCACATTTTACAGAGGCCATATTTTTTATTTCAGAAGTTATTTTAGGAATGTTTTTGCTCCATTGTGTATATATTTTTGAGTACTACAAAAATGACTGCTCATTTGTTAAATTCTGATATATATTGAGAAAGTTATGGTTGTTTGAAGTTGAGTTATTTTTGCTGTTTTTGACCGCGCGATTTTTTTTTCAAAATAAAAAAATTCGTATTAAATTTTTTAGCAGTCATTTGCAAAAATTTTTGGCACCAACATATAGATTATTCTGAGTACTATAAAAAAGACTACTCATTTGTGGATTTTTGAGAGTTACAATTGTTTGAAGTTGGGTTGTTCAAGATATTTTTTGGCTATGCGAATTTTTTTTTTTGATTGGTTGAAAGGTTGTTGAAAGGTCCCTGAACCTTGTACAAAACAACCGTGGGCCTCCGAAGAGGGAGGCAAGTGGGAATAACGACGGCAGCAGAATGAGACAACCTGAAAACAACAGGGGCCACCTAAGGTAAAGGCGCCCAGAGGAACCAACTAGAAGAACTAACTAAAGGGAAACATGACCAGAGGCTAATCAAAAAAGGGAAAGCGAAACTTAAATAGAGAAATTCACCATTTGGAGGTGTTGTGGCTGCTCCACAACGTACCCCAAAATTGGGGACCCACATTTTTTTGCATGTTTTCCAAGAAGACCGAAGAGGCCCATATGCTAAAGATCAAAGAAAAAGCAAAACACCACAAGGAGGAAAAAGTGTCGCGATATCGCGACATGTTGCATTTTCGCGGTCCAAAGCAAAGGGAGAAAGCAAGGAGGAAAAAGTGTCGCGATATCGCGACATGTTGCATCGTCGCGGCCAAAGGAGGAAAAGGTGTCGCGATATCGTGACATGTTGCATCGTCGCGGCCAAAGGAGGAAAAGGTGTCGCGATATTGCGACATGTTGCATCGTCGCGGCCAAAGGAGGAAAAGTGTCGCGATATCGCGACATGTTGCATCGTCGCGGCCAAAGGAGGAAAAGTGTCGCGATATCGCGACATGTTGCATCGTTGAGGCCAAAAGAGAAAAAGTGTCGCGATATCGCGACATGTTGCATCATCGAGGCCAAAAGAGAAAAAGTGTCGCGATATCGCGACATGTTGCATCATCGAGGACAAAAGAGAAAAAGTGTTGTGATATCGCGACATGTTGCATCGTCGCGGCTAGAGGAGGAAAAAGTGTCGCGATATCGCGACATGTTGCATCGTCGCGGCCAAAGGAGGAAAAAGTGTCGTGATATCACGACATGTTGCATCGTCGCGATCAAAGGAGGAAAAAGTGTCGCGATATTGCGACATGTTGCATCATCGCGGCCAAAGGAGGAAAAAGTGTCACGATATCGCGACATGTTGCATTGTCACGACCAAAGGAGGAAAAAGTGTCGCGATATCGCGACATGTTGCATCGTCGCGGCCAAAAGAGAAAAAGTGTCGCAATATCGCGACATGTTGCATCGTCGCGGCCAAAAGAGAAAAAGTGTCACGATATCACGACATGTTGCATCGTCGCGGCCAAAAGAGAAAAAGTGTCGCGATATCGCGACATGTTGCATCGTCGCGGCCAAAAGAGAAAAAGTGTCGCGATATCGTGACATGTTGCATCGTCACGGCCAAAGGAGGAAAAAGTGTCGCGATATCGTGACATGTTGCATCGTCGTAGCCAAAGGAGGAAAAAGTGTCGCGATATCGCGACATGTTGCATTTTCGTGGCCAAAAGAGAAGAAAGAAAAAGTGTCGCGATATCGCGACATGTTGCATTTTCGCGATTCAAAAGGGGCAGGCAAGCAGAGAAACAAGAAGTGTCGCGATTTCGCGACATGTCCGATTTTCGGGCACAGGAGTTGATGTTGACTCTGATTTCGAACAAACCCTCCCTGAGAATTTCATGGAAAGACTCCGTGGTCGGCAGGCACCATGCAGACCAACTGATCGGGTTCCAACTGTCCTCAATCTGGAGATTATTGAGATGCTTGTGGATACATTTGTGGATGGGATTTGCCAGCGTGGCGTAGGTGATTAGAGCATCAACAGACCATACCAATCCCCCTAGCAACAACTCACATTGTGCAAACATTGAAACTTGTAGGATCGTTCCTTAGGCCAATGGGGAAGGAGTCTCTCCACACTTGAATGTCAGATTCGCCGACTCCCCTGTTAGCTAGCCAGTCCGCAACTTTGTTTCCTTCCCGGTACTAATGCTTAATGACTAATTCTAGGTAATTGCCAACTAGAGCCTTGCATTCTTGGAAAATCGAAGCTAGGGACTAGGGAGGCTTAGCTGTACCTTTGAGGCAGTTGATACAGTGCAACGAGTCTCCTTCAATGATAAGTTTATTGATGGTCAACCGTTCCATGAGGATCAAAGTTTGGAACAGAGCTCGAGCCTCTGCCATATTGTTGGATTGAATTCCCAGGTTCTGGGTGAAGGCCAAAATTATTTATCCCCTGTATTAAAAAGATCTTTTTCAAAAAGAAAAAAATTGTATTAAATTTTGCAGTCGTCATTTTTAGAATATTTTTACATTAGCATGTAGGCTATTTTGAGTACTACAAAATGACTATTCAATTGCAAAATTTTGATAAGTATTGAGGAAGTGACAACTATTGCAAGTTGGGCTTTTGGTGCTATTTTTTTGGGTTGCCAACAAAAAAGAAAAAAAATCATAACTTTCAATCCGGGTAAGAAAATTAGTTGTCGTTTGTTTTGTTTTGAAGACAAAGTGCAAATTTAATTGTTGAAGAAGGAAATAGATGAGATTTCAAAAATTTTAATTTTTGAGTTCCGATTATTCAAACCCTAGCTATTTTGAAAAAAAAAAAATGGAGTTGCCAAAATTTTCTGGAGAAGATGATATTGATGCTAGGGAATGGTGGGAAAATTTTAAGTCTTTATATTCTTCTGAATATTTTTGGAACTTAAAAATGTTCATGTCTTTGCAAGGGGAAGCTTCATCTTGGTATTGCAACTTTTCTAGTTCTCATGATTATATGCACACATTGGAAGAATTTGAAGTTGCATTTTTAAGCAAATGGGGTTCCAAGCAAAAGGATAATAATGTGCAAGCAAAAGAAACTACATCTTTTATGTCAGGGCCAAACAATGGTAAAAAATATTTGTTTGAATGTAAAAATTCTATTTTAAAAGTTCATGGGTGCATTCAAAATCAAAAAATTATTGTCTCCATTAATCCTAGCAGCAAATATAATTTTATCAATATGTCTTTGACTAAGAGGTTGCAAGTGCAAACAAAGAAAATCAAAGACATACAAATTGAGGGAGACAATGTTCAAATTTTTGAATATTTAAAGCTCACCATGGATAAATATGTTTTACATTCATATTTTCATGCTATTGAGATGGAGGATGTAGATATTGTTCTTGGTTATCCTTGGTTGCATTCTTTGGGTACTATTAACATTAATGTGCAAAAGAAATTCATGAAGTTACGATACTGAAAGAAGAAGATAATATTACAAGACATTTCTCAGTGTAAGGATAAATAGGTAGCTATTGTAGGGGAACAAAGTGAAGAGCAAACAGAGACAGTAGCAGAAATCAATGAAACAAAAGTAAAGGAAGAATAGAGACAGTAGAGAAATCAAGGAAACAAAAGTAAAGGAAGAATCAATAGAAGAGAGTAAGAAAGAAGAGCAAAAACAGGTTGAACATCAGGCTAAGGTTGGAGTATATCACCATCCACACCACCATGAGAGGCAACAATCATGGCAATAGGGCTTGAGGCCACATAAGAACAATGAGGGACATATAAGGAACCCAAGGAGCCAAAACTTTGGGTATGCTACAAGTCTTAAATGCAAGCAGGTATGGATGAAAAAAGATGAAATTTATGCTTTCAACACATGGCATTGGCATCAAAGAAGACCACCACCAATCATAGTTCCAATGGATGGATGGATGATCGATATTGGTACCATTATTCAACATGGCTCATAAGATCATATTATTTAGCCTCTTCTAATATTTCGAGGATGAAACATTTGTAAGGGGGATGGAATGTTAGGTACCAAGATAGGTATTTAATATTGTATTGTATAATGGTATGAGCCATAAATTAATTATTGAGTAAGGAAGGCCACATGTCAAAATAGAAATAGGTATGTCATAGAATCATATTTGTAACCGTTGGGGGAATATTATCATATGTAACCGCAAGGAATATTGTCATGCACTTTGTAACTCATGGAAGGTGAACCTCCACATGGGTGATCTTGTAACTCATGGAAGGTGAACCATCACACTCTTGTATAAAGAGAGATGCACCCCCATTGTAAAAGGTATCTAAAATCTATGATGTATTCTTGGATAAGTCTTGGCTCGTGGAGCTAGAGATCTTATGGAGTGACTTCCTTCCAAAAGGAGCATTGTATGGTGTTGCCTCTACCTCAAGGGTATAATCAATCTCTATTTTAATGAGCAATTTATTGTGCAATTAATTTTTTTGTAGATGCATGTTGAATATTTTGATATATTGTTGAAATATTTATGGAATGAGAAGAGAGGTTCATTATAGACTTACCTTATATACTATTTGACTAACTAATTATTCTTGATATTTTGATCTGTTTGGATATGATATGTGCACCTTAGACCAGATTCAAGATTGGATGATCTAAAATGTCTTTTCGATCAACCTTTGGAGAAGGTTGACTCCTTGAAACTGCTTGAAATCTAAAGATAAATAGGGAAGAAAGGGATATTAACAGGATTAAGGTAGATGGAGTTCAGCTAACAATATTTTTAGTTGCATGAGCATAGACCACTCAGTACAAACAAAAGCCTAATAGAATATACAATTATAGATATGAAGAAATTAGTGCAAGCACAAATGCCACAAAAATCCTTGGATACTTTGATTAAAAGAAGTAAAATAGTCCTAAGCCTAACAAAAATTCCTCCAATCATAGCATAGATAGACCTGTTGAAACCATTACAACCTCCAACATTTCATGTGCTTTGATAAAAATAAGCCAAACAACTTCAAGTCTAACATAATTTACTTCAACTAGAATTGAAATAAGCTAAATTGTATGAAGCAACATAAAAGTTACTCCTATCACACCAGGAATGAAAATGAAATGTAAATATTACAAGAATAAAAAAAATTTCATACTAAAATTGGCGTAAGTCAAATAGCTTTGTATTGCATTTGAGCAACATAAACATACAATCTACAATGGGAAAACACTGAAGTATTCGACCCTTACAAATAAGGAATGTTTCTCCTTTTATAGATTTTGCTAGGTTAAAATAACACTAACTACTATATGCAATGATTGGCCAAAATTGATCAAGCACGATCCTAGGTTGAGTCGGTACCAATTGGCCCTTTCATCTTGCTCTACACCCTTGTCAGACAGTTACAATTCTTGAGATGCTTGTCATGCTTCATGGAGGTGGGTGTCACTTTGTAGCTCTAATAGAAGTTACATTGTGTAATTGCCCATTTTTGGAGTGCTAGGTGTCCTTTGTGTTGGTTATTTTTATCTAGGATGTTGCTACTATGTCTCTTACCTTTCAGGACCTCTTCTTGTCTAATGCTAGCATGTCGAACAACTTAGAATCTAACTTGAGTGGCCTAGGCTATTGTTTTTGCTTTGCTTTGCTTTTTGGAATGCCTTATGTGTTACTCATATTGTGCTAGATCTCTTAGAAACTTAGATGACATCATTTGACAAAGAATTTCATATCATTTATTCCAAACTTCATTTTTGAACTTATAAAGGTAAAAGGCACTGCCTCCTACCCGAAATGTTTTGGCAGTTATACTGAT
This sequence comes from Wollemia nobilis, assembly GCA_028583015.1. Lineage (NCBI taxonomy): Eukaryota > Viridiplantae > Streptophyta > Pinopsida > Araucariales > Araucariaceae > Wollemia > Wollemia nobilis. The sequence goes on from JAQPPZ010016361.1 coordinate 5,678,664, forward strand.
ATCAGCACCAAGAAAGTGGTCCAACTAGCCATCTAGACTTTATCCTTTATGTGCTTTTCACTTTGCCAAATATTACAACAAATTTTTAGCTTGCTTTCTTTGCATGTCTAGCATAAGTTAAAGCCTTTGATTTAACTTGTATAAGCAAATTTTTCCCTAAAATTCCTCTTCGGCTCCAGATGAAAAATTGCACGATTGTTTAATATGGTAAGCCTTATTTTCTTTCATGCCACTTATGGGGTGACCTTTATATGGAACAAGAAGGCTAAATGATCCATAGAATTTTCTCAACTAGAAACATATTAGATATTTGTGCTTCCACAAGTTTTCAACTCTTCTGGTCAATGTCAATCCTTTGTCCAACCACCTTGGGTAGAGACCCTACTAAAGGTAGATCCCTTTTAGATATAATTGAAAGGGCTTTGGAATTCTTACCAATAGTAGGTTCTAGCTTAGCTTCCACCAAAAGGGCTAAGAATATTCATTCATATGGTATAGTTGGTTAGCATCACCTTGTGGTTTAGGGAGTTTTTAAATTGCTAGAAACTTTTGGCAAAGATTTTTCTTTGTTAGCATCTTTATAGCATCAGTAACTTGATAGATCTATAGATCTTGAGGTCCTCTCATCTAGTTTAACACAACACTAGACAACAATTTAGCTCAAATTTCCTATATCCAACAGGATTTTCCTAGTGTATTGAACTTTCACTACAATTTGGTGACTCACTAGCGACTTCCACTTGTAGGAGGTAAAGAACCTAAAAATAGAAGCCTTGTCCATTGGGCATGAAGTCTAAAGAAGCAAATCCTAGAAATTTTGGAGCTAATGGAAATGGAATAAGGGTTTCTTTCTTGAAGGGCAAATTTGCTCATGACTTATGAAATACTGAGAAGGGGCTTCTCCTTATATAGACTTCTCTTACTGGGAAAGTAGTTCAAATTGCTCATCTAATCAACCCTCTTTTTCATCTAACCTTCTCATGTAATTTTATTTCAACGTAGTTGAGTCAACAAAAATATAAGTATCCACTCTTGCTTAGTCGTTTGGTTGATTCTTGGACTTCTTGATCTGTACAACCATCCTTCCATTTGTGTATGTGAATTGTTTGTTGCACTTTTTCAAAAATATGTTTTGTGTGCGCACTATTCTATTGCCCACTCTAGCCAATAACTATACATCACTTAGATTTTATCAATTTTATTTGGCAAGTTTCCCCTACCAATTGTTTCACATATTGTTGATTCATTGAAATTGGCAATGTCTAGACCAAAGTTATCCAAAGTTCCTACACTCTCATATGTTTGTTCTTAGGAACATGTGACTTGTTTGAGCCATGATTTGATGTTAGGTTGACTTTGAAAAGGAATGAGTTCCAAATATTGTACGAGCTATAACATTGAAACCAAGTAAAGATAACTCATATTTAGCTTGTGACTTCTCTACTAGCTCCTTTAGGTATTTCAGATCTTGTGCCAGATTGAAATCTTGCTCTTCATGAGTTCCCAAGATTGTGTGTATTATTGCATTGATATGGAGCATGGAAAACTCACCTTCTACTAGTGACCATTATGTTATGTTCCCTAGACCTTCTAGATGCATTTGTTGGAACACATGACTAGATGAAGCCTGAAACAAACTTTTGGTTGACTTTAGGATGTGTTGAGTTCCCATGTATGAGCAAATTATTGCATTGAGATCAAACATAGAAAATCCATCCTTCATCATCTCCTTCAAGCTTTTTGGATAGTGTTCTATCTCTACCTGGGGATGATCCAAATCATATTCATCTAGATTGACATTTTTCTCCTCATACCTTTCTATGTGGTAGGAGTTAAGCTTCTTCGCATAGATCCAAATACTTTTTCCTTTGCAAGAAATAATTATGTGAGTGCATTCTAATGATAATACCCCCAATATTTGTCATGAACTCCCTCGACAAACATAATCAAAATAGTGGAAGAAGGTCCACCACTATCACCTCTTGAATTACTAGATATCTAGAACTTTGTGTAGCAGCATTGGAATGTCTTTATAGCCTCCACTGTCCAAACTGGTGTTCCATCTGGCTACAACACACTAAAACTAGTTTGGGTGTATTCTAAGCCCATATGATCAGAAACAACCTTAGGCATGATTACTGTGGAATCTTTAGAATCCACTATGCAATTATGTATATCCATCCTTACATGCATAAGAAAATATAAAAGGGAAACGACTTGATTTTACCCATGTCAAGAGAAGGCTTGATCTTACCAAGAGATGATTGATTTTGTACCAAGTTGGAGTCTAAGAGATAGAGTTTGCTTTCTATTAAGCTTTTGAGAGATGCTTTTAACAAATAAATTTTTCTAGAGATCAACAGAGCATCATATATATTGAATCTAAAGGGATGCTTCTTCAATTCTTCCACAATATTGAATTTGGATATCTCCGATAGCTTCTCCTCCTTATGGATTGGTTGCTCGAACCTCCTTTGATACTACCGAGCAACTTCTTCTCTTTCCTTCCTAGTCACTAAAGGGTACCACATCTTCCTCAAAACTCATTCTCTTAACTCTTGTTGATTAGATTTTGGTGCTTTCAACCTTTGGTTGGAACTTGGTGCTTCTCTCCTAGATTTTTCCTTAGGAGCTTTAGGCCTATGATAGTCTTTTGATGTTTCCAACCTAGTTTTCTCCTTTGGTGCTTTTGGCTTAGTATATTCCTTAGACAACTCCTTATTTTGCTCCTTTTGAGATTGCAGATGAATATTTTACTTCTAAGGATCTGACAACAAACATATTTTCTTAGATCTTGTCAATATGTAGAGCGGGTCATAAGTTGGAGGCTCTTCCATAGCAAGGTTTTGTTTTAGACCCATCAACATACCTACAAGCCCTTTTGATTTTCTTTTTGCTTCTTGGGCTATACCCAACTGGCATTGATGTTGATAAACCATGTAGGTGTTAGTATTGTAGGGATCATTGCATGCTATACACCAACAGTTATTCAAAGCTCTAGGTGCTTTTTCTTCTTGACTTTCGGTAATAGCAACTTGCTTTCAAAAAATATTGCTGGTAGAAGCCCCTTCATATTTTGAGATGTAAGGGTAACTTCTTTGCCGATATTTTTCATATCTCCTTTCAACATTTTGTTGCTCAATTATCGTAACCATATTTGTGATATTTTTTATTACAACTTTTAGCTCTTGCATCTTTGTTGAATCTTTTAGCTTCAAAGCAGGCAAGACCAACATTGTGCTTGTCAGACTAGCAAGTGGAGGATATGATCTAGGTGGAGGCAAAGTGGCTAGTGAAGGGCTTGACAAGGCTAGAAGTGAAGCTTGGAGACTTGGCTACTAGATATCAAGAACATATGGAATTATTACTATAGGAGGAAGCTTACCTACTAAGATGAATGTATTTTCAACTGAAATATCCACTTGGAAGTTTTGAGGAAATCTCATCTCAATGGTCTATTAGATCTCAAGATCTAAGTCCAAAGTAAAAGCATGGATATAATATATATATGCTTGGGTATGTGATGGTTTGATATTTTTGAGCAATTCTCCTCCAAGTCTTATTAAACCAAATATTAAAATCTATAATATTTTTTTGAGTATGCCTTTGAATGGTGGTAAACTAGATGAGCAGGGAAAAGGGATCCCCTAGATCATTGAACTATATAATAAATGGTTCAACAAGATCAACCCAAGTGTTAATGCTTCCTTTCTCTAGTGATTGGTATCGGGATAATAAACTATAATATAAATGGTTCAACAAGATCAGACCAAGTGTTAATGCTTCCTTCCTCTAGTGATTGGTACCAGGATAAAAAATTACCTCTAAAATACAGAGCACGCAACCTAACCATCAAATATTCATGGATAATATTATGAACAATAGCTAAAGTAGTTATATATTGGCAATGTTCATAGGTTGTCTTCTCCCTACCATCATAGGAGGGCGAAGATTTTAGTGCAGATTGAGGAAATCATGGAGATTTGGAAGATTGAGGGGTCTAACACTATTCCAACCAGGGAATTATTGACATTAAATTCCTATGTAATCACACATTTGTAACATGGGTCAAAGTCCAAGGATGAGGTGTCAATATGTATGTAAGGATGAGGTGTCACCTTGCATGCACATATGAGTTAACAACAACAGATGCTAGGGTTTGCCTTGTAGAAGATGCAATGTAGTATTTATTTGATATTACTAATGGAAAAAAGTGGAATGTCTAGACATCCTCCAAGGGGGATTTACCCTTGTTATTCTCTTATTCTAAAATAATTTTTGTTTTGCATATTTATTTTGTTTCTCCTTGTTATGTTTAGGTCTCTTCATTTAGCATCAATATCATGTTTAGTTTTAACATTTGGTATTAGAGTCTATGGTATTGAACCTAGGCAGTTTATGGCATTATATGAAGAGATGCAAGGGTTTATGACTTGCGACAGATCTAGTGAGCTTTGACAATGGTAGATTTGATGAGTTTTTATAGTGGCAAATATAGTAAGCTTTGAAAATGGAAGATCTGGTGAGCTTCAATAGTGGAAGATCTAGTGAGCTTCAACAATGACAAATATGGTGAGCTTTGATAGTGATAAATCTGGTGAGTTTTGACAATGACAAATCTAGTGAGCTTCATCAGTGACAAATTTGGTGAGATTTGACAGTGACAGATCTGATGAGCTTCAACAGTGGTAGATCTAATGAGCTTCAACAATGGTAGATTGAATGCAATTTGGTAATGATAGATCTGGTGAGATTTGGTAGCAATAGATCTTGATTAAGAACTATTCATGCCACAATTTGATATTTAAATCTTGGTGAGATTCAAAAATGACAGATTTGGTGAGCTTCAATAGTATCAGATCTGGTGAGCTTCGAAAATAGCAGACCTAGTGATCTTCATCAGTGAAAAATCTAGTGAGATTTGACATGGCAGATCTAGTGAGCTTCAACAACGATAGATATGGTGAGCTTTGGTAGAAGTAGATCTAGTGAGTTTTGACAGTGGTAGATCCGATGAGCTTTGATAGTGGTAGATCTGGTGAGCTTTGATAGTGATAGACCTGGTGAGCTTTGAAAATGGTATACCTGGTAAGCTTTAACAACTATGATCTAGTGAGCTTTGGTAGTGATAGATCTGGTGAACTCTAATAGTGTTAGAACTGATGAAGAGATACAAGGGTTTATGGCTTGTTGTAGATCTGAGTGTGTTTTACAAAGTTGTTAAAAAATATCTAAGATTATTTATTGGTTGTACCATAAGTTTTGGGTAAGTATTAACTACTGTAACTGGTGTAGCTTGTACCTGAAGAAGCTATTGTAACTGGTGTAGTTGGATTATTGGTTGCTATAACTGGTGTAGCTTGTAGGGTTATTAATGCTATCGATGCAGTTGTGACCAAAAGATACTGGTGTGGATGCTAGTGGTGGTTACCTAGTGTAATGTTCTTAGAGTTAGCTCCAGTAATACTTGTAAAGTTTTAAAAGTGTTTTTTTGGACTTTTTGTTACCTTGTCGGTATGTGGCCAAGGGTAACAAGTGAAACTGATATGTTTTGAAGGCTGAAGGTAGCTTTTAGGGTGGCTAGGTCTTGGAACAAATGGATATAGTTGGTGGAAGTTATAGATCTAAAGGTTGGTAGTAACTGGGTTAAGGCTACTTGTCTTCGAAAGGACTAGTTTTAGCTTGTGCCCATGAAGGGTTGTGTAAAAAATCATTGTTTGTACTGCAAAATTACAAATATGTCATTAAGGGGGGAATGTTGGCATTAAATTCCTATGTAATCACACATTTGTAATATGGGTCAAAGTCCAAGGATGAGGTGTCAATGTGTATGTAAGGATGAGGTGTCACCTTGCATGCACATGTGAGTTGGCAATGGAAAATGCTAGGGTTTGCCTTGTAGAAGATGCAATGTAGTATTTATTTGAGATTACTAATAGAAAAAAGTGAAATGTCTAGACATACCCCAAGGGGGGGTTTACCCTTGTTATTTTCTTGTTCTAAAATGGTTTTGTGTTTGCATATTTATTTTGTTGCTCCTTGTTATGTTTAGGTCTCTTCATTTAGTATCAATATCATGTTCATTTTTAACAAGAATATGCATCTAACCATAGCTTCTAATAGGATTTATAGTAGGTGATTGTGGAGATATGGTCTATAAAGGGGTAGAGCTTTGAATTGAGAAAACATGGATAGGTGAAAATGACACCTGTCTTATTTCTGGATAGTTGGCAATTCAACAAACTACACTGGTTCTTTTAGCTTCTTCACTTCTAATCTAGTGATAAAGCAATTTGGGATCTATGTCCTTCCAACAAGGCCATTGATCTCATGTTCTTTAAATAATGGAATCACCAAGTGAATAAATTTTATCTTCTTGTGAGACCAAGTTATTCACCAAAACTTGATCATTTAGAAATGTGGGTGTGCCAAATACTCTTATGCACATGGTGGCTCTAACCTCTAATTGGGCAATTGTTATGATTTGGGTCTCATAGGGCATGTTAAAACTCTTGATCTTCCAATCTTCCTAGGTATAAGATGTGCACCTTAGACCGGATCCAATATTGGATGATCTAAAATTGATTTTTAGATCAACCTTTGGAGAAGGTTGGATCCTTGAAATTGCTTGAAATTTATAGAGAAAAAGGAAAGAGAAATAGGGAAGAAAAGGGTATTAATAGAATTAAAGTAGATGAAGTTTATCTAACAACATTATTTTCAATTTTATGAGCATAAACCACTAAGTATAAACAAAATCCTAATAGACTATATAATTATAGCTATGAAGAAATCAACGTAAGAACATATGCTATAGCAATCCTCGAACACATTGAATAAACTAAGCCAAACAATCCTAAGCCTAACATAATTCACTTCAATTTCAACTATCAATTGAAATGATCCAAGCAAGTTAAAACCTAACAAAAATTCCTCCGATCAAAGCATAGCTAGACCTGTTGAAAGTATTATAGCCTCCAACATTTCATGCACTTCGATAAAAATAATCCAAACAACTTCAAGCCTAACAAAAATTACTTCAATTGAAATTGAAATAAGCCAAACAACATTAGGCCTAGTTAAATTTACTCCTATCACAACGTAAATGAAAATGAAGTTTAGATATTACAATAATCAATAATTTTTCATTCTACAATTGGGGTAAGTCAAACAACTTTGTATTGCATTTCAGAAGCATAAACATACAACCCACCATAGGCAAACTTTGAAGTATTTGACCCTTACAAATGAGGAGCAATGTTTCTTTTATAACTTTTGCTAGGTTAAAATAATATTAACTACTATGTATAATGATTGGTCAAAATTGATCGAGCATGGTCTTGGGCTAAGTTGACACCCCTCGGCCCTTTCATATTGCTCTACACATCCCTTGTTAGATAATTATGATTCTTGAGATGCTTGTCATGCCTCATGGATGTGATTGTCACTTTCTTGTTCTAACAGATGTTACATGGTGTAACTACCCATTTTTGGAGTGTCATGTGTCCTTTGCATTGGGCCCTTTTGCCTAGGATGTTGTTATTGTGTCTCTTGCCTTCCAAGCTCCCTTCTTGCATAATGCTAGCATGCTAGACAACTTAGAACCTAATTTGAGTGGCACGAGATGTTTTTGCTTTGCTTTAATTTTTAAACTACCTTGTGCGTTGCTCACATTGTGTCGAGTCTCTAAGAAGCTTAGCTGAAATCATCTAGCAAAGTGTTTGAGCTTACTTCTTTTGGGATTTGTTTTTGGACTTATAAAGGTAAAAGGCACTGCTTCCTGCTAGAAAATTTCTCAAAAATATGATGATATTAGTGCCAAGAAAGTGGTTTGGATAGCTATTTAGACTTTCTTATTTATTTTTTTTTCACTTTACTAGAAATTACAACAAAGTTTCAGCTTGCTTCCTTTGCCTGTCTCACATAGTTAAAGCCTCTTGCTTAACTTGTATAAGCAAATTTTTACCTAAAATTCCTCCCTCTGACTCTAGATGAAAAATTGCATGAGTGATTAATATGATAAGTCTTATTTTCCTTCATTCCACTTTTGGGATGACCTCTATATAGACCAAGAAGGCTAAATGATCTGTAGAAATTTATTAAATTGAAACATCCTAGACATTTGTGCTTCCATAGATTTTCAGTTCTTCTAGTTAATGCTAGTCCTTTGTCCGTCCACCTTAGGTAGAGCCCTTTTAGCTATCATTGGAACAAATCTAAGACTCTTACTAATAGCAAGTTCTAGTTTAGCTTCCATCAAAAGAGCTAAGAAAATTCATTCATGTGGTCCAATTGGATAGCATCATCTTATAGCTTAAGGAGTTTTAAATTTGCTAGTAGCTTTTGATGAAGCTTTTTTTTTGTCAATATCTTTGGCATACTTATGACATCAATGACTTGATAGATTGATGAAATTTTAGGTCCTCTCATCTAGTTTATCACAACATTGGATGACAACTTAGCTTAAACTTCCTATCTCCAACAAAAATTACCTAATATAGTGAAATTCCACTACACTAATAACCGTGTTTTTTCCAATAGCGAGATTATTGGTCTTTTTAGGAGCCCTAGAAAGATTTTTCTTTATTACCTCACTAAGAAAATATTGGAATAGATCTACTCACTTTATTATTCCCATAATATTGATATTCTTACTCTCACCTCCCACCCCTCCCTAATTTAAAACATCAGGAGGTTCTCCTTCCATAGTACCTTGATTAGATCCAACAGTCTTAGTTAATTTTTTAGTAGTCTCAATCTCAAATCCACAACATCAAGAGGTTCTCCTTCCATAGTACCTCAATCAAATCCAATAGTCTGAGCCATTATTTTTTAGTAGTTCCAATCTTAGATCCACAACATCATGTGGTTCTCCTTTCACCATACCTCAATCGAATCAAGCAATCTCAATCATTATTTCTTTTAATAGCCTTAGTCTTAGATCCACAACATTAGGAGGTTATCCTTCCATAATACCTCAATTTATTTGATGTTCTTTTCAATTGTAAAGGAGTCATTTGTCATCAAAAGTACATCATTTAGTCTTAGGCTTTTGTTTGTTGCATTTCTATTTATGCATCATCCATAAAAGATAAGATTAAATCCCACCCAGGTGTTGTAGGTGAGTTGGAGAGGAGAGGGCAATCCTCCAAGGGAGGTCCCAGGTTCAAATCTCCACCCTACCAAAAAGCTGAATTGGGTATCCAAAATCCAATTGATAATGTTGGTGCGGGCAGGGTCGAGTACGACTCTCGGGTGACTTTGACGGTGTAGAACCTCCTGTTCGTGGTCTCTCAGACCAAGGTGGCACCACATGGGATTTTTTGCTTAAAAAAAAAAAATTTAATCCCAAAATCAAAAAGGTCTATGCTACATAGAAGTGGATCTCAAGAGGAAACTTGGCTCCCTAGTTTCCTTAGAAACAAAAGTGTTTGTAAAAATACACATTAAGCATAATATTAGTCTTCTCACTTTTATTCCCCCTAATATCAAAGTGAGAAGAGAAAAGATAAAGGGCATTGTATCTCCCCTTCATGCTCCTTTTTCCCTTCCTTATATTTTGGTAAACCCAATGTGAACACCATAATGGTTCTCAAAAGATCTTTTCTTTCCCATTAAGACGTTAATCAAGATAAAATCAACATTACTTTAATCAAGATCACTTAAATATTATTTGTGTAATTAGACCACATTAAGTAATATTAGCAAAAATATAACCAAGGGTTGGTCCTAATGGGGTTCACCCTCTGAGTAATCATAGTATGAGCCACTAAGCTATATTTTGTATATAGTGAGTTCAGGCTGCCGATTGGCCACATAAGATGTCATGCATACTTGCACTTAATGAGGAGTATATCATTGTGGATTAGTGGAAGTAAAAAGAAGTATTTTTACCATCCCTCACATACTACCTTGGGCTACATATCTAGGTCACTCCCACGTATCTTTGGCTACCCACGTAAAAAATATCTCACGTACCAATGAGTATATAGAGAGTGGTTAGGTATATAGAGAGGGCCCTAAGGTATATAAGTCAAGTTAGTATATCAAGGGAAGGCGATACAAGGATATAAAAACATCTTCACTCTTATTCTCTAGTTAACTCTATAAATAAACTTTAATATCCCTTCTCCCCAAACCATGGTCAAGCAATGCTACATGACACAATGTTGCTCACTAATTTACTACTAATCCCAATCCTTTGGCCAAGAATCAAACTATTTATGAAGAGGAATATGAAGAAGCCCCTCCCTTAGGTTCCTTGTCCCCTACCCATGATGATAAGGGGAGAGTAGTCTTCAACTCCCTTAACCATGTGGTTGATTTCCTCCATAAACATAAAGATTTTTGGTAAAGAAAGTAGTGATCCCATAACCACTTTTATCAAGGAAGGTTTTTTCTTAGACCACCCCCAATAGCCAAACTCTAATCAAGTAGACCCCTCTCTTATGTGCTTGAACATTAACCTTAATGCATCTACTAATTATGTTAACTTTAATTATTCAACTATCACCATCCATAGGAGGTAGGGCACAAAATCCCCTATCATATTTGGGTAATCACTCATCCTTCCTCCCCTTGAGGAGTTTTTATAGGTTAATATGAGTTGCCTTACCTCTCAACAAGTGAGCACGAGTTATCTTCCCAACCTGGATGTACTTTCTAGTGTTTCATCTTCTCATCCTTTTATTAATCATCTTCCTCCTATCACAAATTCCAATGTAGCTTTTACTTAAAATATTATTCCTTCAATCCTTCATCCTACATCAAGTTCTTTTATCTCAAGTGGCTTAGGGATGAGTCATATGATGCCAACTTTAACATCATATGCTCTAATGTCCTAATATTATCCTTTCATTAGCTATCAAAGTCCTCTCATCCCACAACACATACCTCATATGCCATCAATTCCCCTTTCCTTTGAAATCCAAACCTTAACCTTCCAATTAAAGAAGCTAAAACAATAAATGACTTTGATCCAAGGGCCTTCATCCAGTCATATGTAATCTTATGAGGACTTGTGTAATTAGCTTTTATATTTTATTGTGGCTAGTTGTCCCTTTCCTCCTAACTTTGGAATGCCTAAATTTCAATTATATAAAGGAAAAGAGGATCCTATCAATCACCTTAGGATTTTTTGAACTACCTACAGTGATATTGTATATGATAAGATGTTGTTGCTTAAAATATTCCCGAAGAGCCTTAGTGGCTCCACTTTATTTTAGTATTACCAAATACTTAGGCATACTCTTAAGACCTTCAAGGACCTTGTCAAATTATTCATCTATTAATTTTTTGTCTACATTGAGGATAAGATTATAATTAGTGACCTATATAAACTTAAGGAAACCAAATATGAGAGCTTCACAGATTTCCTAGCTAGGTGGCAAGCCAGAGAAACCTCTTGGATATTTTCATAGGCAATATTAACAAACAATTGATCTTCTACCTAGAGATGGCCAATGTGTCTTCCTTCTAAGGTACCATAGAGATGGTCAAAAGAGTAGAAACCACCCTCTTAACAAGAGGAGGTACAAAAATAAACACATACACGATGGAGTCACTGACTCATGCCAAGCCAACAACGTGAGTACTGCAATGACCCTTCAAAATCTTGTCAGAAGCAAGTCTCAATAGTCCAAGCCCAAGAGAAAGTTCATCCCATTGGAATAATCACCTTTGACCATCCCAACAAAACTCTTTGAGGACAAAATGATAGAGATTTCACCTATCAAGCCTATAGACCTTAACAAGGAAAAGCCTTAGTGGTTTTGCCTTGAGGAACAATACACCTTTCATTGAGTCAATGGTCATGCGACAAATAAATGTAAGACCCTTATAAATATCATCTAAGACCTGATAGATAAAGGTCAAGTTGTTTTTGGTCGCTCCAATTCTCAAGCTTTCTCTAGTCAAGATCTTGTGATCTTCTAGGATTCATTTCTAAACCATGACCATAAGGTAGCAAATAATGTTCAATATCAAATTATCCCACCCTTAGATATGAACCTAGTGGGAGCAATCTATTCTTTCAATTATCCTTCCTACATCTATGTTATTACAAGGAAACAACACAAGAATCATCCATCAAATCAACCCCCTAGACCTCCTTTGCTCCTCTGCTCAATAAAGGCTTCTTCCTCTAGAGGACCACCTTTAATCATACAATCAAAAATAATAGTAAGGGAACTTTTGATTTGCAACAACATTTGAAAAGCATCTTGGCTAAAATTTCTCTTCTCAAACTCTTAAGGACCTCTTCAAAATAGAGTTATCTTACTCAATATTTTGAGTGAACAAGTTGTTCCTCAAGATTTAAACCCTAATGACCTTACTTTTGTCGTGGATTCCATTGGGGTAAACCATATAATAATATCATTCTTCAAGGATGATATTCCATCTACCTCTATGGTTGGAGAGCTCCCTCTCTATATTACAAGCTATATCGTTGACACGTTTATTAAACAAACTCTCATTGATAATGGCTCATCACTCTAAGTGTGCAACCTAAAATTCATTAGCATCTTTGGGCTCACTAAGCAATATTTGAATAATTTTAATTTGGTCATTAGGGTGTTTGACAATAGGGAGTGCAAATCCAGTGACATTATAGCCTTGACCCTTAAAGTAGGACCCCCAATTATCAACACCCTGTTCTATTTTATACCTTGTGATATGACTTACAATATTATTATAGGAAAACCATTGATCTACATGATGCGAGTCATTCCTTCCACCTTCCATTAGTGTCTTAAATAAAAATATCAGGGTAAGAAAATCCACATTCTAGCCAACCCCAAACCTTTTGCTTATTGCCAAGCGATTGAGGTCAAGAATAAAAAAACACATATATCCCTTCCTTGAATTCATATTCATCAACTTATTTCTATCAACCTCCCATCACAAATACATTAAGATCATTAACCTTAAGTGATCAATATCTCAATAGTGAATTTGAAGTTAAAACACATTATTCAATCAACTCAAATAAATAATCAATATAATGGTCTATATCTTTTAAACCTAGCCTAGTTGCCTCCATCTCCTTGAACCCTAGGATTACCCTCTAGGAAGGGTAAAATGGTACATATAGATATTTATTCCTTCATCTATACCGATACTACCAACCAACAACAAATTTGTGGTAATAATCTTTGTTTAGTCAAATGATAGTACACTTCATGCTACTTGTCAGCCTTGTATCCCATATAAACAAGTTCTTTTCAATATGGGGTATCAAGGGAAAGGATTAGGCCTTTATGAACAAGGTATCAAATATCCCTTAGAGGTCAAAGCTTGGATGAGGTATTGTGGGATAGGATATATCCCCAACCATAATGAGCCTTTCCCCACTTCTCTTTTGTTCAATTGTGATGACAAAGCCATTGGTTTATTTTGAAAATCTCATTAAGACACCATGTTCGTACATGAGTTGGATTGGGATAAGGAAGGCAAATATCCATCACTACTCAAGGTCCTAGCCCTGTTAGGAATGCATACTACACTAGTGTGAATTATCTAACTTTAGTATACCCTGAGTTGATTGCTAACAAAATCAACTATGAAAGATAAGATGTCTTGTATGGTCCCACTCAAGATGGTCCTTTAGACTATATCATCCAAAATGACTTTTTCTTTGATAGATCTTTTCCCCAAATTGAAAATGTTTCTATCTCCTAGCACAATGATCATGGCCAATTGTCTCTTGATTCCTTAGATCTAGAGAACCTAAAAGTGTTTACCACTCCCCTTAATTGGATGACAAATCTCATATCCTAATTAAGGAAACTATTAGCATTAATATTGGAACTCCTAAAAATCCCAAAGTCTACCCAAGTTTTGTAGGTGAGTTGGAGAGGAGAGGGCAATCCTCCAAGGGAGGTCCTAGGTTCAAATCTCCACCCTACCAAAAAGCTGAATTGGGTATCCAAAATCCAATTGATAATGTTGGTGCGGGCAGGGTCGGGTGCGACTCCTGGGTGACTTTGACGGTGTAGAACCCCCTATTCATGGTCTCTCAGACCAAGGCGACCCCCAAGGGGTTTTCGCTTAAAAAAAAAATCCCAAAGTCTTAAAATTAGGAAATGTTTTGACCATATCTAGGCATAATGACTGCACCACGCTCCTGATTGAGTTAAGTGATATATTTGTGTGGTCCTACACTAACATGTTAGTTCTAGACCCTCTCTTAAGCCTCCATAACTTGGTTGTTAGACCGGATGCCAAATGTGTTAAACAAAAGCTGCAAAAAATACATCTAAAATTCACCTTATAAGTCAAAAAGGAGCTCCAAAGGCTCATGGATGCTAGATTCATTTAAGCCATCAACTACTCTAACTAGATCTCTAATATTATCCCCATCACCAAAAAGGAGGGTAGTGTCTAAGTCTATTCTAACTTTTGGAACATCAACAAAGCATGTCCCAAAGATGATTTTTTCTTGACTAACATCAATATGATTGTCAATTTCAATATAGGATATGAAATGTTATATTGAATGGACAAGTTCTCAGGATATAATCAAATCTACATCACTCTTGAAGATCAATCCAAAATTGCTTTCACTACCTCATGGGGTACCTTTTGTTATCAGGTCATACCCTTTAGCCTAAATAATGCAAATGCCACCTACCAAAGATTCATGATATATATCTTCCATGATATGACACATGACATCGTAGATGTTTATGTTGATGATATTATCAACACGATGCATCTTCAAGCGATTAAGGGAGCACAAAATATGCTTAAACCCTTTTAAGTGCATCTCTGTAGTGCCATCAAGAAAATTGATCCTAACAAAATAACAACTATCATCAATATGCCACCCCCTCAAAATATAACTTAGCTTCAAAATATCCAAGGCAAGCTTTATGGAGAGGAATGCCTTCTCTCGGAATCCAATAATTATAATACACCAAATTCATTACATGCAAATACAGATCAAAGTCAGAAGATACGCAAAGGAGAATAAGTAGATAAATCAAATATGAATTCTCGCCACTCTGGGTGGGATTGTCCCCGCCATATAGGCTTGTGCGATAACGCAAATAAACAGATTAAAATGAAGATGATGGATTATTCTAAAACAAAACAATTGGACCTATATAAATAATAATCAAATGGAATCTTGCATAATATAGTTGTAATGTCCCCCCCTGTTCTGATATTTTTAATATTTGGGACACTATCATCATTTCTTAAAATCAGAAAATACAACTCCAGGAAACAGGAAATAACTAACAATTTTATTTTTCAAATTTATTTCAAAATAGGGTCCAAATTACAATATTTTAAAAATATAATCTTTCCACAATATGTCTGCAAACCCTTGAAATATACTAAATCAGCAAACATTGAAAGATACCTCTGAATATTGATGAAGCTCCAAGTGTGAGTCCTGTATGAATTCACCAACGAGAACCGGGGTTTCATCCAGCTCCAAAAATGTGAGGGGTTTCGTCCTCAGCCACACCGTTGGGGTTTCCGTCCCTTCGGAGAAGAAGTCTCAGCCACTGGCCTCAAACTCTAGAGGAAATAACTAAAATCCAGAATATAATGAAATGAGACCAAGCCACCGAATAAATAGACTCCACAACAAACTCCTTTTGCATGCTCAATGTGGGATAAATCATGAAACATAACTCTTTTTTAAGTCCCACGTCCCCTTTTTATAAAATAAGGTTTTAAACTATATAAAGTATTTAAAGAATTTTACTTTATATAATTAAACCTTCGCACAGTAAAAACTTGGCCTTCTGATTATCCGATCCGCAAACTGAGTATAGATACTGACACCCATTTCAGTGAAGAATATCACTACACTGTCCGTTTTGCCCGAAACCCCAAAAACTAACTTACTAAAAATAGTAATTCAAGGCTCTGTCCATCCGATTCAACATCTGAGAGTGGATTCGAATACCCATTTTGCTCAATTATCCGCTTCCAGAACTCCAGTTAGGCTCCCCTGCAATCTGCCCTAGCCTACGGGAACCCATGAGTAGGCTAAATTGTTCTGCACACTGACTGCCTAGAAAAAGGGGACATTACAGTCTGCCCTTCCCAAAGATTGCTTGTCCTCAAGCAATATGCATACATACTCCAGTCAAGTGTCTGCATCCTGGATAAGGTCCATTAAATCCCTGGATCCCATAACAACCTCAGAAAGTAACTGCCACGTCGATGCTGCACTACTCTGATCATCACTGTCCCTCTGACATGGTTAAGTTGTTGAAGTCTCAACTGCAATAGCATGATGAAATCTCTCCCCAACCTGGCACTAGTTCGCCTATCTAAACTAAGATGAAATATCATGTGCCACATCATATCCAAGAAATCATCATCATAAACCACTGCAAATACAATGTTGGAAGTGCCTCCATAGTCATCACCTGACCAGCTCAACTCAGCGTTCACACTCTTGGAATAACCCAAATAATCCCATGTAGCCCAATCTACTGCAGTCAATGTAATATCCTCTGGAAATATGATGTCCCTCATCATACTCAACCAAGTAGGGTGTAAATGTATCTGTATAATTCCTAAAAGATCAACCACACTCCACTCTGGCAACTCAATAAGAAGTCTCAGCCACTGGCCTCAAACTCTAGAGGAAATAACTAAAATCCAGAATATCTAAAATGAGACTAAGTCACTGAATAAATAGGCTCCTCCTTGGAAAACTCTCTTTTTCGCGCTCAACGTGGGATAAACATATTTCTTCCCCTTTAATTATAATATAAAGTTTTAACTTTATAAAATGAATTTAATAATTCACTTAATAAAGCCAAGCTTTGCGCTTTAAAAACTCTACCTTATGAAACTTCGATTGACCAACTGAAACTTGTTCTGGATACCCATTTCGTTGTAGAACAACATCCCCCTGTCCGCTCAGCAAGAAACCCTAAAACCCGACACTGCTAAAAATAGCAATTCCAGCATCCTAGCTCTGTTTGATCCCGAACGACCACCAAAACTGAGCTCTAAGAATCCAAAAGCTATCTCAAATATCTCCAAAGGCTCTCATCCATATGACATAGCCTATGGGAACCCGTGTATAGGCTAGTCTCAATGTGCTCCCACTAGCTGATTAGAAGGGGACATTACAGTCCGCCCTTCCCAAATATTGCTTGTCCTCAAGCAATATGATCCATATGCCAGGATCCCAAATAAATCGAAGAATGTCTCATGATGAAGACATTGCCCTGAACTGTCATCCCAAAAACTGAAAACACTGTCAAGCTCTGTCACCAAACCGATACAACCGGCCCCGGTAACTTTGTCGAGCTCTGCCACTCTATAAAACAATCCATCCCTCAGAGGAATTCCTAGATCCCATAGCCAAATAGGGATTTTGTCATTCCCAAAATTTAATAATTTCTGCTGTGCCACTATGACTACAACTGAATTATTCTGCAGCTCAACGGAGCACCCATTCTGGACTAACAAACGAGGAACCCAACAAGCAATTGATTCTACCACTATAGGGAAGAGCGCCTCATGCCAAGGTGATACATATAACTCCTTATACCAACCCTTCTTCCCATTCATATATGACATGGTCAAATCATCAACATGTGGATTCAAAGAAAAACTATGAGCATACCTCACTATACAGTCCATTTGAACTTCACCAACTGGTTCCATGGAAGGGTCTATACAATCACTTGTGCTACAACTCTCAACATTCTGGCACACGGAAGTCGGGAGATGTTTCGCCAATCATAACACAAGGAAATGAACCTGCATCAGCATCATACTCGAGCTGTTCCTTCTGAGTGGTTGTAACAGTTGACCCATTTTCTTCTTTGTGAACAAAACTTAACTCAAGATTAAGTTTGTTAATTATCTTCTCCTTTTTGGTGAGTTCTTGGTACATATTTTCTGCAATTTGGATAGCCAAATCCCTATCAGATAACAATTGCAAGTAATTAGATTTTATTTTCTCCAAAGCATGCTTGATAGTTTCTACCTTAATAGTTTGCACGCTTTCAACAGAGGAGACATCAATCAACCCTATCTGCCTATCTTTGAGCTGAGCTTTCCATAGAAGATATTCAACAAAGTTGTGTGTGCTATCCAAATGGGTTAATGTTTGGACAATCTTCTCTTCTGTAACCTACAACTTATCCTTCCAACTTTGCATTGTATCAAGTTTTGGATTGTGATTAGCAGCACACAATAAAGTTTTTGATTTACCATCTTTGGCATAATGATCATAATCAACATTCCTTTTGACTCTACACTCTCCAACTTCGTGCACTGAAGTTAGGACTGACTCATACTCAACCCAAGAATTATCAACTGCATGCACATCCTCACTAGCTGCTGATTTAACAATGTCAAAATCAGCTTGCTCTATGATCTCACCACTATCACGAAATTCATTATGCCCCTCACCAAAATGAGATCCACAAGATGAATTAACTTCATCTTCATCAATTTTGCCCTCCTGTACTTCCACACAAGTTTCTTGAAGAGGTGGCATGTTTATATTTTGAATTTCAGCAATCTGAATGTTCAAGTCAGCACCCTGATCAAAAGGAAATTTGTCTCTATCAATCTTCTCATTTACTTCATCAAGCATAACTCTCCAACTCATTAGGAAAGCCACCATCCAACCACTTGCTGGTACTGTTCCGTTTCTAACTTTAACCAGAAGACATCTTCATCGACATTGATCTCCTCATCAAATTTGGAGTCTTCACCATGAAAAAAAACACCATGCAACAATGAACTGTTGCCATGAAAAATG
Source organism: Wollemia nobilis (assembly GCA_028583015.1). Taxonomy (NCBI): domain Eukaryota; kingdom Viridiplantae; phylum Streptophyta; class Pinopsida; order Araucariales; family Araucariaceae; genus Wollemia; species Wollemia nobilis. Next base: position 5,697,418 of record JAQPPZ010016361.1, read on the forward strand.
CAAGGCTCATCATACCTTATGTCCAAGGTCTCACAAACCTCATTGGATTGCTCTAGAAGCAATTCCACAACTGTTGTCTTGTCATTACCCTCGGTACTATAGTTGTCCTGGGACTTGTGGGTTATAGGCCCACATATATGTCCAAGTGACCACTCTTCTTGGCAAGTGAAGCAACACTGTTTTCTTCTCAACTGATTCTTGCTTTTGAGAGGTAGTCCTGGAATCTGTAAGTCACTTGGTCTCTTTTCCTTCTCCTGTTCCTCCTATACCAAGAGAGGTTTCAACTTCTTCTCACACTTCTTGGAAACATTTTCAACTAATTTACGTGCAACTGAAGAGGTAATCTGTCCTTGCCTCAAAACAACCATCAACTTGGGCAAGATGGGTTGGGTAAAGTCATCACTTTCCTCAATGATGCATACCATGATGGTTTGCATGTAAGAGGATATAATGTCTTCATGATCTTCACTGATAGAAGCCATAAAATGTTGAAACATCTGGAGACTAAGATCAGCACAATCTAAATCAAGCAAAAAGACATTCTAATTTTTGCCATCACTTCCAAAATTCTAACCTTCTTACCATAGGATCGGTCCTTGATGTTATTCAAACCATGAAAACTGTCAACCATTAGTTGTAATCCCTCCTTCATGATGTCGTCATTGTAGGGTGCTTCCGGAGCTGTAATCCTTATGATCTCACTGATACAAGAGGTGACTGCAAGTCTCACGTCCCTATCTGCATGTCTCATAATCCAATGCTGGCCTAATGCAATTATAGGTACTTTCGCTGCCTAATTCAAAACCTCACGATCAGATTGATCTAGTTCAACTAGACATGTATCCATTTCCTTTAGATTGTCAAAAAGAACATCTTTTGACAATTTCTGGGACTCAAGTTGTTTCCCCAAAGCATAGAGCTTACAACTTACATCCATTCTTTTACTGATATGTTCTGCAGATTGAATTTGTTTTCTGTTATTGGATGTGTGATGCTCAACCTTAGCCTTAGAGGGAACCATAGGTGCTGACTTAGGTGACATAGCTACTGTCAACTGCTTTTCCAACTTTTCTAGGACAACGAGCTCAACTTTATTAGCCGTAATATTAGCTATAATTTTAGGATCTTGTAAAGTATTTTGTTCAACTCCAACTTTCTTCGGCAACTTTATGAATGAAAAATCAACCTTATCCCGAGGAAAAACTAAAGGTAGAGAAATTTTTATCATTGCAGTTAATTGACTGATGGATTTTTGTATCTCACTTTGAGTCCTATCCCAATCACGTTGTCTCCTAGAACAATCATTATAAGACTCCATGAATCTGAAATTTAATTAGGTTGTCACAGGCTGGCAGAATAGACTAAGTTCTGAATTAACAATATCCATAACTCTTAAAGCCCAAATCAACCAAATGGGTATTCAAATCACCAATACCCAGAAACTGGAAACCCTAGATTTGAAACGACAACCAAACCCTAACTTCCAAGTCTGAAAAATACTCACGGCTGCTGAATTTTTTTTTTTTCACACAATACTTAAATCATTTCTGAAATTTTCAGCAAACCCTAAATAGGCTGGTAGGAAAAACCAGCTCTGATACCACTGTAATGTCCCCCCCTGTTCTGATATTTTTAATATTTGGGACACTATATTGTTTCTTAAAATAAAAAAATACAACTCCAAGAAACAGGAAATAACTAACAATTTTATTTTTCAAATTTCTTTCAAAATAGGGTTCAGATTACAATATTTTAAAAATATAATCTTTCCACAATATGTCTGCAAACCCTTGAAATATACTAAATCAGCAAACATGGAAAGATACCTCTGAATATTGATGAAGCTCCAAGTGTGAATCCTGTGTGAATTCACCAACAGAGAACTGGGGTTTCGTCCAACTCCAAAAATCTAAGGGGTTTCGTCCTCGGCCACACCGTTGGGGTTTCCGTCCCTTCGGAGAAGAAGTCTCGACCATCGGCCTCAAACTCTAGAGGAAATAACTAAAATCCAGAATATAATGAAATGAGACCAAGCCACCGAATAAATAGACTCCACAACAAACTCCTTTTGCACGCTCAATGTGGGATAAATCATGAAACATAACTCTTTTTTAAGTCCCACGTCCCCTTTTTATAAAATAAGGTTTTAAACTATATAAAGTATTTAAATAATTTTACTTTATATAATTAAACTTTCGCACAGTAAAAACTTGGCCTTCTGATTATCCGATCCGCAAACTGAGTATAGATACTGACACCCATTTCAGTGAAGAATATCACTACACTATCCGTTTTGCCCAAAACCCCAAAAACTAACTTACTAAAAATAGTAATTCAAGGCTCTGTCCATCCGATTCAACATCTGAGAGTGGATTCGAATACCCATTTCGCTCAATTATCCACTCCCAGAACTCCAGTTAGGCTCCCCTGCAATCTGCCCTAGCCTACGTGAACCCGTGAGTAGGCTAAACTGTTCTGCACACTGACTGCCTAGAAAAAGGGAACATTACATATAGTCAATGACTATATTATGTTTGGTATGTAACATCACTCCCCTCCTCAGAAAGCTTTGTCCTCAAAGATGGAAATGACTGGAAGATACTTTTAGATTCCCAAGTTGCATCTTCTTCAGGTAAATCCTACCACTTGATGAGAAATTCTTGGATGTGATGAGATCTTAGTCTGCGTGTTCTAGTTTGTAACACTGCATCTAGTTGTAGATAGATACGCCCTTATTCATCCAACACTGGTAATTCTGACTGAGATTGTACTTTCTGGCCAATCACATTTTTGAGACAGGAGACATGAAACACTGGGTGTATGCGAGAAGATTGGGGTAACTCCAGTTGATATGCTACCTCCCCAATGCGATGCACAATTCTATAAGGACCATAGAATCGTGGTGCCAACTTCTGACTAGATTTGAGCTTCAATGATAGCTGCTTGTAGGGCTGAAGATGTAAGAATACCATATCACCAATATTGAATGCTCTTTCTAAACGCTTGCTTGTCCTATTGTTGCTTCATACGATTTTGTGCTTGGACCAAATTATCTTTCAAGATAGTGAGCATTGCTTGTTGCTTCTGTAACCAATCGTCGACTTGGGCCACTTTGGAAGATCCTGGTACATAATCTGCTACTGTTGGTGGCTTCGTTCCATATAATGCTTCAAAAGGAGACATCTTAGTGGAATAATGGTAAGAAGTATTGTACCACCACTCTGCCAATGACAACCATTGACTCCATTGATATTGTTTATCTTGTACAAAACATCTCAGATAAGTACCCAAACATTTGTTAACCACCTATGTTTGACCATCTGTTTGTGGATGGTATGCGGAAGACATGTTTAATTTGGTACCACTAAGTCAAAACAATTCTTTCCAAAAATTACTAGTAAAAATGGGATCTCTATCACTTACAATATTTTTGGGCATTCCATGCAATTTAAAAATTGAATCCATAAATACCTTGGCCACTTTGCTTGCTGAAAAATGGATGTTGTAAGGCCTGGAAATGAGCATATTTGGAAAGGCGATCCACTACCACAAAAATTACTGTTTTACCTTTTGACTTGGGAAGTCCCTCAATAAAATCCATGGATATATGTTCCTACTAATGATCTGGAATAGGTAATGGTTGAAGCAAACCTGGTGATTTGACTATTTCTCCCTTTTGCATTGGCATACCTCGCATTCTGCTACCCATTGCTTAACCTCTATTTTTAACCCTTTCCAACAAAAGGATTGTTTAACCCGCATGTAGGTTTTCAGAAACCCTGAATGTCCTGCTTATGGAGAATTATGTAACTCCTCTAGAATCTGTGCTTTGATTGGTGAATTGTGAGGGATGTAAATATAACTCTTCTTAAGTAATATTTGGTCATTATATGTGAAAATAGGGTATTTAGAGGAACCCGTAGATAATTCTTGAATTATTTGAGCTATTTCACTGTTGGACAACCATTCTTCCTACAACTGAGACACCCATTGCGAACATGGTCTTGAAATGGCATTAATAACTATTTCATATTTGTATTTTCTAGATAATGCATCAGATGCCATATTTTCTTTAAATTTCTTATATTCAATTACAAAATCATATCCCAACAATTTAGTCAACCACTTATTCCATTCGGGATAATAAAACCTTTGTTCTAGAAAATGCTTGAGACTGATGTGATTGGTTTTAATAATAAAGTGGCTATTTATTAAGTAATGCCTCCATTTTTCCACTACGTGTAGAATAGCCAACATTTCTTTTTCATAGGTAGATTTACCCAGATTCTTCCCTGAAATTTGTTTACTTTCAAATGCCAATGGGTGACCCTCCTACATTAAAACTGCACCAATACTTGTTCCTAAGGCATCACATTCAATGACAAACGATTTTTGAAAATCTGGAGTGGCCAAAATTGGAGTCGTACACATTGCCTCCTTGAGAGCCTCGAAGGCTTTGGTAGCAACTTTTTTCACCATTGAAAAGCATCCTTCTTGGTGAGAGCCGTGAGAGGACCCGCAATTTTACCATAGTTACGCACAAATTTACGGTAATACCCGATGAGACCCAAAAAACCATGAATTTTCTTGATGGTTTTAGGCAAAGGCCAATCCAGTATTGCCTTAATCTTATTGGGATCCACCTTAACACCTTCCTGAGATACTATATGACCGAGGTATTCAACTTCTTGAACACCAAAGGAGCATTTGGATCTTTTGACAAACAACTTTTCCTTGTGTAGGATATGGAAGACTCTACCCACATGTGATAAGTGATCTTTCCAAGATTTACTATAGATGAGTATGTCATCGAAGAAGACAAGGACAAATTTACAAAGAAATGAACAAAATACCCGATTCATGAGGCTTTGGAAGGTAGATGGAGCATTAGTGAGAGAAAAGGGCATGACCAAGAATTCATAATGACCCTCATGAGTGCAAAATGCGGTTTTGGGGATATCTTCGTCTCTAACTCGGATTTGGTGAAAACCTGAACGTAAGTCCAGTTTGGTAAATAATTTGGTACCATGTAGCTCATCTAGTAAATCATCAATGACAAGAATATGAAACTTATCTTTGATTGTGATTTTTTTGAGAGGACGAAAATATGGACACATACGCCAAGAATAGTATTTTCGACGAGCTAAGACGACTGGTGAGGAATAAGGACTAGTACTATGATGGATGACACCATGGTCTAATAGTTCTTGGACAATCTTCTCAATTTATGTTTTTTGGGGTTGGGGATATCGATAAGGACGACCATTGGGTGGAAGACTTCCTGGCACAAGATGGATAGCATGGTCATGAGATATTTTGGGGGATAGGCCTTTGGGTTCTTGAAAAACCTCCTCATAGTTAGCCACAATGTTTTGTATATCTTGCTCTTTGATTTCTGGCATATCTTGTTCTAACTTTTCATGCAATTGATTCGGGCTATGAATCCCCCGCCATATTTTCTTAATAACTTTTCCATGCTATGTGAACTTACCACTTTTGATGGGGGTGTGGGTAGTCCTTGAAGACGAATGGTCCTCCCATTGGCTTGCCATTCCACAAAGCGATGTATGTGATTAAAACCCACGGTGGTTTTCAATTATTCCATCCATGCAATGCCTAAAATAACTTCTGAATTTTCTAATTCCATAACAAAAAGAGGACCTTGCAAAGTATACGTACCCATTTGTAATGAAACTGAAGATGTCTTACCTAGACATTGAAAAATTTCCCTACTTGTAGTTCTGAATTGAAACCGATCTTGACTAGAAGAGAAGATGTGCAAACCCAATGTCCTTGCAAGTTTTGCATCAATGAAGTTGTGAGTACTTTCAGAATCAATTAATATTGTCACCCTTTCTTTCCAAATGAAACCTGCCACCTTGATTGTATGGTGAGAGGATAACCCCATAAGAGCATGTACTAAAATATTCATGGTATCCTCCTCAGCTACAACTTCCTCGTGTTTATTTTGGTCCTCAACTGGAAGATCCTCAGGTGCGTTGTACTCCTTTATTTCTTCTTCTTCCTTGTATGCATATTCAATATGAAAGTTTTGTCGTGGTGTACATGCTTGATATTTTAGATGATGATTATGATATTTATAGCAGAAGTACCGTGATGGTGGATCATTTCTACAAAAAGAGTTGTTGCGGAATTGAGGTCGCCCATATGAATCACGTCGAGTGGATGGGCCTAAGTGCGCCTTTGTCTCCGCCAAATCAACAATCCTTATACACTCATCCAACTTGGATGGATTTTTTAAATCCACTTCAACTTTAATATGTGCTTTTAATCCATTTCGAAAATCCGCGACTACCACGTCCGATTGTAGGTCTTGTGCATAGTGAAGCATACTGGTGAATTCTGAGATATAGTCCCCTACTGATCCTGTTTTCTTAAGTGATAACAATCGTACTGTGTATGAACCTGTGGAACCTTTGTCGAATCTGTGAAGAAAGGCTTTTCTAAAATTATCCCAAAAGAAGGCATGATGGGGATCCTCACGTTTATACCATGTAAACCATTGATAAGCTTTAGTGCCAAATTTGGTTGCTGCAAAAGGGACTTTTTCCTGTTCCTGGAATTTGTAGAATTCTAATATGCCTTCCATTTTGGCAATCCACCCATGTGGATCCTGGCCTTCAAAGGTAGGCATGTCAATGCGTGGATAATTGACTCCAGTAGGACCTCTTGGTTGGGAGTGAGCATTGTTTCTATCTTGTTCCTCGTTACTCATCTGTTGCTGGTTGTTATTTTGATAAGGTATGTTAGAACCTCTTTGTTGCTCAAAATTTTCTTCGTTACCCCAATCTTCATTACTTTGGTGATCATTATGATTTAGGAACTGACTATTTTGACCTCTATGGTGTGTATAGTCGTCATAGTGGATGTCAGGACTCTAGTGATTGGGACTAGGAGGATTTGGTTGGGGCTGTTTCCTAGATGCGTTGAAGCTTGCAGTCATAATTTGAAGACTATTTATCAAATATTTTAACACATCATCACTGACCATTGGACGATTGTTTTCTATTTGGGTGATGTTTTCTTGTGAGGAGTTTGGAGAGGTATTGGATGCCATTGGGCTTACCACTGGATAGACTGGCTCAGCAATTTTTTCTTTTTGACTTGACAACTTTTTCAGCAATTTTTCGACTTGACAACAACTTTTCCAGCAATTTTTTGACTTGAAAGCAACTTTTCCAACAATTTTTTGACTTGACAACAACTTTTCAACTTGACCGTAAATTTGATAGCAATTTCTGATTGATGACTTTTATTTTGACACGGGAACCACTCAAGACAAGAGAGGGATGCAGGAACCACTTAAGATGACACAAGGACCACTCGAGATGACATGGAAGCCGAGGAGCCCAACGACACGACACACGACTGACACAGAGAAAACTGAAGATGCGACAAGACATGGTACGCCAACAGAAGACAACCAAAGATGCGATAGGACACGAAATACAATCGAAGATCCGACAACGATAGGATACGAAAGTCAATCGAAGATGCAACAGGACATGGAAGGCAACCGAAGACACGACAGGACGCGAAAGACAATCAAAGACACGACAGCGACAGGACACGAAAGACAACCAAAGATGCGATAGGATTATGACACAGGAAACAACAAGTGGACTGATAACAAAGCAACCCGAAATTCGAAATAAAGACACGAACGTCAGCTAGTTTTACGCGCGCAAGGACAGGGGCTGTGTGACCAAAGTCACACCCTTAATATTACTACCTTTGCCTTAGTTTTAGACGTTAATTTTTTGATTTTTTGATGTTTTGATTGGTCACCGACCGCTTGGCAATTTGATGGATGGAATTTGTCGTTGTTTACTTTGAAAATGCCTGTGAGGTCAATTTTATTTTTCCCCAAGAATATATGACCCTCGTTTTATGTGTAAAGATCCATTAATCATCGTTGTGTTGTGTTATAGGATGTCTTTTAGCAAGCGTTTGTTACAGGTTGAAAACTACGACTTTCGAATGCGTCATTAGCTGGGAGGACATCGTCGGTTAGTTGTTCTCTTCGAAGGGAGATAAACTAGTATTGTAAAAAATAATGCTCCTGCGTATAGCTAGCTTGGAATCCTTGAGCAAATGGGTTGTAATATCACTGGAAAAAAAATTATATGTTCACCACGTCCAACAGAATCGTTGAACCTGATACCACATGGAGAGGAATGCCTTCTCTCGGAATCCAATAATTATATTACACCAAATTCATTACATGCAAATACAGATCAAAGTCAGAAGATACGCAAAGGAGAATAAGTAGATAAATCAAATATGAATTCTTGCCACTCTGGGTGGGCTCGTCCCCGTCGTATAGGCTTGTGCGATAACACAAATGAACAGATTAAAATGAAGATGATATATTATTCTAAAACAAAACAATTGGACCTATATAAATAATAATCAAATGGAATCTTGCATAATATAGCCGACGACTATATTATGTTTGGTATGTAACACTTTAAGCCATTTGGAGATATATCTCCCAACTTGCTAACAGGTTTCATCCCTTCTCTAAACTCTTTGTGGAAGGATGTTGCGTTCAAATGGTAAGTTGATTGTCAAGTGGTATTTAATGATCTAGAATCTTATCTCTTCTCTCCTATATTAGTTTCATCAAATCTATCTAAGTCTTTGTTATAAATTTCAGCAATCGACCATGCCTTAGGTGTTATGTTAGCATAGTACAATGACCAACATAAGAAAAGAGCTATCTATTGTTAGAATATATTACATTATTTGGTACATGCTAATGTACCACCTTGGGTACATATTTAGATTAGGAGTGTGTCTTAGATTAGGGTTTGAGTATTTACTTTATGCAATATAATAAATGCACAAGTATTGTTAAAATGTGCAAAGTACTTGATGATGTAAATTGTTGTCCATGTGTAGATGAGTCCATAGAATAGGAATATGAAGAGTCATAGGTAGGTGGAAGGCCAAGAGTCACATCTCATTATATATAGGCCTTTGATAGATGTGAAAGAGGGAGAGAGGAAGTAGATAGCATAGTAGATGATATGCTAGATATAATGTAGAGCATGTAATGAATATAGAGAGTTTGAGACCTCCAAATTTATATCAATGTACTATTTTCATGAGCCTTCATTAATGGAAATTTTTATGAGTATTTAAAGACGTTTCTTATAAGTTTTACATGCTTAGTATATTGTCATCATCATATATTTAATAGTGCATGCTCATTCTATATCTTGTGGTTGATTTCTCATTAAGTATCTAGCATCAAAATATAACAGTGGTATCAGAGCACAAGGGATATCAATAGAAGATAGGACGAGCTACAAGAGAGATTGAGAGGAGATAGGGAGATTGCATTTCCAGAATTTTTTGAGTTATTTTTTGGCTAGAGTCTTTTCAAAGGGTTGCAAGAAAACTCGTGAAGACTAGGACTCAACATAGATCTCATTCCACTAGATTGAAGGATAACTAGTGAAGTTTATTGATCTGGAAATTTGCATGTATTTACTTGCTACTATCTAAGTTTTTGTTGCAAAAAATTAGTTCTTAGAAGTTGAGAAGCTTCCTACAATAGATAGAGAAGAATTTCATCTTTGATTGCTTGAAATTCTATGTGCTTTTCTCGTGCAAGGATTAGTTCTTTGTTGCAAAAAAGGTAGATAATACATATTGAGGAGAACCAAGAAGAAAGTCTCCATAGAAGCTTGAAGATTGAAGATTGAGAATAGAGAAAGAGGTCAAAGGAGCCCTATTGAAGATTAAATAAAAAGGAGACTCAAGAAATAGGTTCCCATAGAAGATTGGAGAGTGGATATTAAGAAGACCCAAGAAGAAGGTTCCCACAGAATATTGAAGACTTCAAATTGAAGAAAGAAGAAAGCAACTCTATTGAAGATTGAGAATAGGTCAAGAGAAACCCTATTGAAGAGGATATCCAAGAGAAGATATCACATTGAAGAACTTCTAGATTTAGAAGACAAAATATTGAAGATAGAGGACTAAGAAAAATGCCCAATTGAAGAGTTGTAGAATTTGAAGACCCAAGAGAAGAGGTCTCAAGCAAATTTGGAAGGAGAAATAAGAAGGCTAGAAAAGCCCTATTGAAGAAGTGGCCATTGGAGGAGATTTGAAGAAAGCTCAAGGTAGAAGATTGCAAGGAGTAGCTCTTGAAAAGAAGAATTTGGAACAATTGTCGCCATCCGGCAACAAGCCCAAAAGGAAGAAGGATTTGGCAAGAAGTTTACCAAACTTTGGAAAGGTTTGAATATCTCAAGACATTCAAATTCTTGAGGAGAAGGGTAGCAAATAGGCCCAATTCGAAGTCAAAATTTAACAAGAAGAGCTAAGGAGGAGAAAGAAGATAGAAGAGGCCACCAATTTTAGGAATTTGAAGACTACCATTACAAAGGAGAAGATTGATGTTTTTTGAAGTAAAATTTGAAGAGTTGCAGAATAGCAAATTGAAGGTGACATAAAGTTGCGATTTGGAGAAAAATTGGGTAGATTTTGAAGTGCCCTTGAACAACCAATTGAAGGAAGGATTGATAGCAAAAGAAGGCAATAATTTGGAGAAGTTAGAAGAGATTCTTGGACATCAAGATAAGAAGAAGAAATTAGATTTCAGAAGTTGCAATTTGAAGAGATTTGAGTTGTAAATTTAAGCAGTATTAAGAGAAGATATTAGAGTTGTATTTTGGAGAACTTCGGGGTAGATTTACGAGAAGCATTGGACAATATTTGGTCAAATAAAGGTGCTACAAATTTTAGAATTTGAAGGCAACATATTGGACAACGTTATAACTACAAAATTATACATTCTTGGACAACACAGTTGAAGGAGAAAATGGTATCAAAGCAAAAGGAATTCAAGCTACAAGATTGATAAGTTTGAGGCAGCAATTGAGTTGTAAATTTTACAATTTTGAGGCAACAAAAAGCTGAATCAAATCACCAAGAAGATTAGCTACAAAAAAAGACCAAAAGGTATACCACAAAAGTTTATTATATAAGTATTAAAATCAGTTTATTTTAAAGTTATAAGAGAACCATATTAGAGCTATTAAAATATGCAAAAGAAAGAGTCTTCAAGCCAATAAAGGAGGTAGTATTATTGTCTAAGGAAAAGCTGAATAAGTGCCCAAAGATAGTGTGCTCAAGGTGTCTAAAGACACCAAGTAAAGATACCAAAACTTGAAGAAGGTAGCGCTCACATTGGATTAAAATCTGCAACAAAAAGGAGAAGTTAGAGGACAAAGCCAAAGCAAGGATTAGGGTGCAAGTTTCTTGGAAAATAAATAAATTAAAAGGTAAAGGTTTTACCCAAGTTAAGAAGCCTAGATATCTGGACAAACAACATTGAAAAGCCACCTAGGAAGAGTTATTGAAGCGCCACCAAAGGAGGAGCTACCATCGTAGAAGAGGAGCAACCATTGACAGATAAGAGTCACCACCAAGCATTAGAAATAAAGAAGCACCAAAAAGCATTTGAGAGTTACAAAATACGTTGGAGAAAAGAAGTGTTGGAAGTCACAACTATCGAGTAGCAAAATATATTGTGAGCGTTAAGGAAGGGCAAGCAAGTTTGAGCGCCAAAGGAAGGAAGACATTACAGAATTACATGCAAGCATTGAGAGGAGTGCAACTACCATTTGTCACTTCGGTTGAGAACATGAAAGAACTTGGGTGCCACTTGGCATAGAGGAAAAGGAGCACCAATAGCCATTGAGGAAAGAAAACGCTTCAAACCAGCCATGAGCACTCCTTGAGGAAGGAAGACACTTGTCAAAGGTAATGCCCATATTGTCATAACATCACCAACCTAGCAGAAGTAACGCAACAAGAAGAAAACGCCTAAAGAAGACGTTGAGTTCCATGTGGCACATGAGAAGAGAAATAGTGATAGGTTGGAGGAGCCCAAATGATCTTCAACGTGCATATTAAGCACATTCAACAACCAAAGAACAAATAATAAGCACAAAGAGGATATTCAAAGTCTAAAAGAGAGCACCATGTGAGGAAGAGCATTGAATGTAGTGAAATGACATCGTCTAGCATTGAAGACTGAAAGGAGGGCAACACCTAAAACAATGTGCAAGTTGCAATCACAGAGAAGCAGATCGAATACGTAGCACTCCATTTACATAAAGGTACAAAATATTTAATCAATTTGCATTTCATAAAGGTCAAGGAGGTATAAGGTATATCAATACTAAGGTTAAGCTTAATTAATCTATTGTACTTAATATTAATTAATTGAATGGAGATATAAGGAAGTGAATTGATAAATTACAACTTTAGATGATTTATTGAATGACTTTTGAAGGAGGATTTAATTTAAAAGCCTTTTTTGAAATTGCTTTATTTGAAATTCAAGCATAGACATATTTGAAAATATTTTAACTTGGAGGAATAAGGTTTTCTACATCAAAATTGAAATATTGAATTTGCAAATATATTTATTTTTCTAAATTTCTAATTAGGGAGATATAAGGAATTCATCACCAACATAAATTTATAAAATTTAGAAACTAAAGTATTGAAAATTGAAAGACATAGGAACATAGAGTTGTTAGAAAGTTGAAAAACTACATTGGAATTAGTCTCTTATTCAAATTGAAGGGACATAAGGAATCCAACTTAAAATTCTTGAAGATAGAAAATTTTATCAATTGAAATTGCTTCAAAATTATCTTTAGAGAGAAATAAAGTGCTTATCTTGAAGTTGAACATTAGGGAGACAAAAGGGATTCAACTCAAAGGAAAACTTAGAAAACTAAGTATTTTACCAAAAGCTATTTTACGTTCAAAATACTAAAGAGCAAAAAGGAATCCTATCTACAAAACTTGAGAATTGATTAGATATTATCAAATTTGATCATATACTCAAAACTAAGGAGTCACAAGAAATATCTACTCTAGAAGAAAAATGGAAGAACTTATTAAGTATACAAGATTCAAGGAATCAAAATGGTTTAGAGATATACTTAATTCAAGAAATGACAATATGAAAAGCAAAAGAGAAGAACCAATATGGCTTAAAAGGTTTTTTGGAAAATCACAAACTGATAGTTTGGCAAGAGTAGATACTATAAAGACATCCTCTAACAATATGATAGAAGAAATTGATGACAATCATATTAATGGAAATATGGAGAATAAACTCAAAAATCATTCTCAAAAGGTAGCAAAGAATATTGATCAAATAGATGACTTACAGATTTACAAAAGAAGTAAAGATAGAATAGCTTCAGTGGTACACAAATGGTTTTTCTATTTTTGTATGAACTTGAAATTTCAAAGACAAGTAACAAATAAATAGAGATATCTTCACGATGCACTTATTGCAATAATATTGGTCATGAGAAAGCAAACTGTTGGAATTTCCATCCATGTAAATATTGTGGAGGAAAATCTCACTCATCTTTTTTCTGCTACTATAAAGACAGGTACTACAAAATATTTGAAGAGATATTAATATTCAAACTAGATTGTCTCTTTCAAGTTCTTATTTCTGAAGCATCTACTAATGAGTTCAAATTTAAAGTTTCCAAAGAAAGATCATCCAAAGAACGAAAGGAAAGAAAATGGATTAATTCTGATCCACTCAGGACATGTAATATGATGATATCTCTTGTTCAACAAGGCTACCTTGAAAAATTCAAGGATGAAGATCATATTAAAGACTTTGGAATACTGAAAACGGTGAATTGAAGACAAGAAAAGACAACATGAGTTTCAAGAACAAGGTGAAGTCTAAATTAAAAGAAGAAGAAGAAGAACCTGATCAAGTTGAAGAACATTTGAAAGATGAAGATCCATATTGAAGACTAAAGTCTTCAATAACCAAATAATGTAATACGGGGGGTGTTGGAATATATTACATTATTTGGTACATGCTAATGTAACACCTTGGGTACATATTTATATTAGAAGTGTGTCTTAGATTAGGGTTTGAGTATTTACTTTATGCAATATAATAAATGCACAAGTATTGTTAGAATGTGCAAAGTACTTGATGATGTAAATGTGCATGTTGTCCATGTGTACATGAGTCCATAGAATAGGAAGATGAAGAGTCATAGGTAGGTGGAAGGCCAAGAGTCACATCTCATTATATATAGGCCTTTGATAGATGTAAAAGAGGGAGAGAGGAAGTAGATAGCATAGTAGATGATATGCTAGATACAATGTAGAGCATGTAAGGAATATGGAGAGTTTGAGACCTCCATTTTTATATCATTGTACTATTTTTGTGAGCCTTCATTAATGGTAGTTTTTATGAGTATTTACAGAATTTTATTATAAGTTTTACATGCTTAGTATAATTTCATTATCATATATTTAATATTGCATGTTCAGTTTATATCTTGTGGTTAATTTCTCATTAAGTATCTAGCATCAAAATCTAACATCTTTTACATTAGTTAGACTTTGGTTAACTACAAAATCCACTACACCCCTCTAGAAAAGCTTTGTCTCATTGTAGTGTGTCTCTCAAAAGTTTAGACACTACATGCTCAACCACAAAACCTTTGTTATCACAAGGGTCAATCCCTTATGCTACCTAATATCAAAACCCTATCTCTTAGGGTGAACTACTAAATAGGTTCTGGTCCTTAGTGAGTTCAAACTCAAATTCATCAACCAAAAATCGCTAAAATTTTAGGTCATCATTGACCAACTAGAAACAAAACGCTTAGAAGCTACTCATCCACTGGTCGTAGATTTTTGAGACAAGTCAATTTTTGCCATAGAAGTGGATCACTCCAATTCTTGGACCTTATACTTCGATGGTGCTTAATGTGTCAAAGAGAGGAGTCATCTTGGTCACATCTCAATAGTATCTTATTCATATACCCTTTAACTTTAGTTCTCCTACACCAATAATACAACAAAATATGTATCTCTCATCCTAGGAGTCCGCACTACCCTAACTTTGTAGGAAGTGATCCTCTTCATATTTAGAGATTCCTAGCTCATAGTTAACTAAGTCATTTATCAAACGAAATATGAGAAGATAAATTCATACATATACATTGTTTCCAAGCTCATGTCTTCATTTGATAAAATCACAATCGATGACATTACTTAATCCAACAATCAACACATTGATGCTAGGTCATAGTTGCATCCCTTATCCCTTTAGAGTTGGATAATGAACAATCCTTGATTATCATTCAACAAGTTAAGGATCACGTAACTTTAGTTCTAGATATCTTTCTTTAAAGGTCTTTTTCGTAAATGCGATATCTCATGATCCTTGGTATAAGGATATCTTTGCTTTTCTTGGGTTTGGTATGTTTCTTGATGGCTTGGACTGTAATGAGTGTAAGAACCTAAAGCAATGAGCATGTTTTTATGTCATTATTAGCGATATCTTGTATTGTTGATCCTTTGACAACATCCTTCTTAGATGACTATCCCCCTCTGAAGCCTAAGTAGTCATCAAGGAGACCCATGATGGATCTTATGATGATCACTTTAACGGTATTATCATTGCCAAGAAACTCCTACAAATGGGTTACTATTGGTCCTCCATGGAAAAATACTTACAACTATATGGAGTGTGATAAGTGTCAAAAACATAACCTTATTCATGCTTTATCTCAAGCCTTTCAACCTTTGACCTCTCTATGGACTTTTTTTATTTGGGATTTAGAAATCATTGGAAAGAATAATCTGGCACCATTTGATAGACACAAGTTCATTATCATGGCTATTGAATGCTTCACCAAGTGGGTCAAAGCCATATCATTATCATCAACCACTAAAGTACAAGTTTTCAAGTTCATTTTTAACCAACTCCTCTATCATTTTGACATTCATTCTATTCTAATCTTAGATAATTGAACATCCTTCAAGCATAAGCATGTTGAGAAATTTTATGCTAAGTATAAAATATAGCACAAATTGCTAACACCTTACTATCCTTAAGGCAATGACCAAGTTGAAGCTTATAAAAAGACTTTAATCAAAATCCTTAAGAATGTCGTCAACAAAAATGGACATCATTAGCATCTTTAGCTTTACCTCACTTTGTGGGCTTATTGCACTAGTGCTTGAACCTCCACCGGTGCAACACCCTATGATTTAGTCTACGAGATTGAAGTTGTATTCCTATTCAAATTAGAGGTGTCTTCTTTATACATTCTACTATAAGACTCTTTAGTAGGAGACAAATGTCATCTCACTCACCTTAGTCAGTTAGAGCTTCTTGATAATATGCACATCCATGCCTTAGAAAACCTGCGAGTCTACCAAAATAGGCTCAAGCATGCCTATGGCAAAATTGTATGACCTTGTTTATTCAAAATTGGTGATCTCATTCTCAAGGAGAACCAAAAAATACCAATGCCAAAGCAAAGCTCAAGGGTAATTTTGAGCCGAATTGGCTATGTCCATTCATCATTGCCAAGTTTGGTTTACGAGCTTATCGCATAGTTATTGATGGAAAATAATTAAAAGAACATATTAACATCATGCATCTTAAGAAACATTATATTTGAGTCTACATTATTTGCCTATTGTATTTTGTTGGTTGGCATTGTCTACCTACATGGCTACCCATTATCATACTTGCTTTTAGGGACGTGTTTATCTATGCTTAGACTACCTGATTGCATATCAAGTCAGTGATTCACAATGATACAAATGATGATCCTAGTTAGGATAGTTCATCCTTGCATTGCTTTTGCATTAAGTGAGTGATACGAATGAGTCCTCCTAGTCCCCATATTTTGTGATCCAAATCAAGATTCACGCAATCTATATTTATCAAGCTAAACCAATACATCTTTATCAATTCAAATCCATCTACCTCAATCCATCAATCTTATTCAATCTATCTGTATCAACCTTTCCCTCTCAATTTCAACCTCTCTCATCATCACTATCAATTCAAATCAAGTTATCCTTATTCATTTCTCTCGATCAATCCATCCATACCTATCAAAGTTAATCTAATTTTTTCATATCAATTACCAGTCAAATCTATCTTTGATCAACTTAAATCAATTTGTTTTAGATAATTTAGAACAACCTCTCTATGAATGTAAGTCAATCTATCACTATCAATTTGAATCAACATATCCCTAGCAATTTGAATCCAAATATCTCCATCAAATTGAAACAATCTATCTCTATCAATCAATCCAACATAGTCCATATTTATCAGTTTACATCAGTCTATCAATAATCAATCTCTCTCTTCATCAACGAAAATTAATCTACCTCTTCATCAACTTAAGTCAATCAATTTTTATCAATCTATCAATATAAATCATCAATATATCATCTATCTTTATTATTTATCTCTATCTAGCTCAATCTACTTTGTCTCAAAATCAAATATTCAAAATCCTCCAAACTACAAATTCTTTTCTATATGATGAATATTACAAAGTTCATAGGTATTGATCACAAGTTCAATCACATCAACTTCTTGTGTATCATACTCGGCTACATGATGAATACTGCAAGCCTTCGTAGGTGCTAATAGCCCCATCGATCTTGTCCTTGCTTTCCCACTTAACATCTTACATGTGGGAGCAATCGACCAACAATTAAATATCTCCCCGATCAAGGGCATCATTTGTTGTGACACCAATCAAGTATAACTCTTCTGTAACACTTCCCTATGAGGTAACTCAGATCAAAAATCAATTTGATCGCCCTAAGGCTAAGGGGAAAAATAAATTAAGGCACCTTATAGCTAATGGGTTAATATAATATTTCTAAATGTTTTATGGCTAATGAACAAATTAAAACATCAAAATGTCCTTTAAGCATACACTTAAAGGTTATCCAATCATCAAAATGCCTTTTAAGCACTTGCTTAAAGGAATAACATCTCATCAACTCATCAAAATGCTCCCTAAGTGTTTGCTTAGAGGTAATCATATATTAAATTATCAACACATCAAAAATCTCCTTTAAGCATTCATTTAAAGGTAATCATGTTCATCAAAATATCCTTTGGGCACTTGCTCAAAGGTAATCATGTTCATACAAAAAATCCTTTGGGCACTCATTCAAAGGTAATCATTTTATCAAAAATTTCCTTTGGGCGCTTATTAAAAGGTAATCAGTTTATGGTAGTTGCAAGCATACTACATTGGTAAGGGCTTTGACCTCTTTTAAAGAGGTCCAAGGTTCAAAACCTACTCAATATGAGGGGACCGAGACCCCTCATAAAAACCATGTGTAAACATATTAAAAATAAAATACAATAAAAAATAAAAAAGGTAATTGATTTATCAAAAATGTTCTTTGGGTGCTCGTTCAAAGGTAATCGGTTTATAAAAAATGTCTTTTGGGCATTTGCTCAAAAGTAACTAGTTTTTCAAAAATTTCCTTTAAGTTCACACTTAAAGGTAATTGATTTCAAAAACTATCCTTTAAGTTCATGCTTAAAGGTAATCAATTTTAAAAAATGTCTTTTAAGTTCAAGCTCAAAGGTAATTGATTTCAAAAATTGTCCTTTAAATTCATGCTTAAAGGTAATCGATCTCAAAAATTATCCTTTAAGTTCACGCTTAAAGGTAATCAATTGAAAAATGTATCCTTTAAGTTCATGCTTAAGGGTAATCAATCTAAAAAATTATCCTTTAAGTTCATGTTTAAAGGTAGTTGATCTCAAAATTTATTTTTTAAGTTCACACTTAAAGGTAGTCGATTTCAAAAATATCCTTTAAGGTAACATTTAAAGGTAATCACTTACAAAAATTTCCTTTAAGGTAACACTTAAAGGTAATCAATTTTAAAAATATCCTTTAAGTTAAATGCTTAAAGGTAATCAATTACAAAATGCTCTTTTGTGCATGTCTATATATCTCATAAAGACAAATCGATCATTGCTCAAGTGCTTGTCCAATAATTAGGCTAGGAGGCTACCACTTAAGAGTAAATCGTTTTCTACATAGCTATATATTTGTATTTTAAAAAAAATGTCCTTTAAGGTAACACTTATATGTAATCAATTATAAAAATATCATTTAAGTTAAAACACTTCAAGGTTATTGATTTCACAAAAAACAAAACTTTTAGCAGTGTTTAGCGTCTCTCATTTTTTCATTCTTTCCCTTCATCTCTTTTCATCTTCCCTCTTTCATCTCTTTATTTGATCTTCCTTAACCCATCCTTAATTCAACATCAACCATCAATCATCAATCAAATCTTTAATCAACCATCATCTCAATCAAACCTCCCCTTTATCCAATCAAACTCAAATATTTTTTAATCTTGATCAAATCACCTTTTGATCTTTCATCCCATCTAAGTCAACTTTTCACCACCGCCCTCATATGGATCATTACCAAATCTTGGTTCAACATGGATTTCCTTTCAAAACTTGAGGAACACATCGAGGCAAGGCAACATTTAATAACATTCAAAACACAATCCTTAACATCACTTTAATTGACCTTTGCATTACTCATCACCCTTGAGCACCAGTGTAAAATTGGAGCATCTACATCAATTTTTAATGCATTTATTTTACAATAAATGCATCAAAAAGGAAAAAATAAAGACACTCAATTTCGTGCAATTTAGTTCGTCATAACCCCTATTCACTAGCCTAATCAACTTAATTGAATCCACCTTCCTCATGCCCAAATTTGGAACATTTAGTGCTCCAAAAGCAATGGCATATTTGAGGCATTAATATCCATTGCAAATATTCCCAATGAATATTTGCATTAGAATGGAATCAAAAAGAGATTTCCAATGAGTATATATATATATATATAATATATATATATATATATATATATATATATATATATATATATGCCTATACTCCTATAATGATCAATGCCTCAAACTGTGAGAAAACAACACCAAAAGCTGACATTTTTTCCTACAAAAAGTTGACATTTTTGAATTTTTGTGCCAAAGTTGAACCAATAGCATGTTAAAAACCAAAACCCTAAACCCAAAACCTTATATAAATCCACCCTTTGGGAAGGCCTAGAGGATATTGTAAGATATTACAAAAAATATATAAAGAGATTGCTAAAAAAAACAAAAAAGAGAGATAGTTAAGGAGAAAAAGAGTTATCAGAAGAGATACCCATATGCTATCAATATTACTTTGGGAAAAACTTGTTTGGTGAACCTATATTCTTTCATTTTTCTAAAAATTAGCAAGCATCAAATTATCATCAAATTGACATCAAATCATCATCAAGTCATTAACAAGCATCTTTCAACAATCCTCCACTAGAAAAGGGGCAACCTATGGTCTTTGGTTGTGTCTATTACCCCCTTTTCTACATATATTCAACATTTGTCTTTTAGCATTTATTATCCTTTTATATTCACATGTTTTCTACCATTTCTCTTAAGAAACAAGGGTCTGATTGTCGAAGTAAGAAAGTCATCATCTTCGCTAAGACCTAATAGACCCCTCTAAATTTATCACCACTTTTTTCTCTTTTTGTCTTGCAAGAATTTGACAGGTTTTGCAAAAGTGTCAGCAAGGATCTAGTGGCACTTCTCCAAGAAAGCAAAAATGTTTCCTTTGTGACAAATCGAATACTTTATAACTTGCATTTTGTCATTTTTGTTTTAGGGCATACTATTCGTTTCTTTTGTGTGGTAATTAGGGTTTTTTGTTTCTATTTGTAGATTAATTAGCAAAAGAAAAGTTGTGAATCCTTTTTTAACTATAGTCAGAATAGGGGAAAAATTGAATCATTCTTTTGCAGGCATTAAAATAAAAATTGCATATATCTTGCATTTTAGGGCAAACTATTTGCTACACCTTTCTTGTTTAAAAAGCAAAAGAGTCATTTTTCATCATAAATGTATCATTTCATCTTAGGTTTCTATTTACTGTATTTTTTTTTATGCATCATAGATTAAAGATAAAATTAAATCCCAAAATCAAAAAAGGTCTATGTTAGATAGAAGTGGATCTTAGGAGAAAACATGGTTCCTTAGTTTCCTTAGAAACGTAGGTGTTTGCGAAAATACACATTAAACATAGTCTTAGTATTATAAATTTTATTCCCCCTTATCTCAAAGTGAGAAGAGAAAAGAGGAAAAGTGTTGGGATCTTCCCTTAGTGCTCCATTTTCCCCTCCTGACAAGGCCGTTGATGGAGCAAGCAACATTTTTCCTACTCAAATAAGAACATCCTCTCCTTTAGAGGATTCATCAAAATTTGTAGTTATTGTACGATGGTTAGCATTAAAAACCATTAAGGTTAAGTCAAATCGTAAGCTTTTGATGTAAAATACCAATTCTTGTTCTTCATTTGGCCTAATGTTTTGTGGAACTAGGTTCAATATCCTAAAGAATCTAGTATTGAAATTGTGTATATTTTCTTGAGGATGTCTTTACATTTGTGTAACAAAGTAACCATTTCTCATGCTATCAAATATATGCATAAATGGTTCCACTATTGATAGCCAACTTATAATTGAA
Organism: Wollemia nobilis; assembly: GCA_028583015.1. Taxonomy (NCBI): domain Eukaryota; kingdom Viridiplantae; phylum Streptophyta; class Pinopsida; order Araucariales; family Araucariaceae; genus Wollemia; species Wollemia nobilis. Next base: position 5,718,859 of record JAQPPZ010016361.1, read on the forward strand.
TTATCTAGCAATCCCCTATACCATAAAGAAACCTTATCATGAAGGGAGTAGATTAGAAAATGTACCATTGTGTCCTCCTCTTCAATGTGATGAATTGATTTAAACATTGACAATTTATTAAAATGATCCAGTGTCATATTATTCCCATTCCCGTCAAAGGTAGGCAATGTTTTTATAATTGTTGGTGGAATAGGAGAATATGCCAACAAATTTAGTGGTCCTTGGTAGGTCTAATCAAGAAGTTGATTTTGTGGCCTAGGAGTTGCTCCTAGATTGTCTTGTTGAGGAGGCTAACCATATTGCTATTGAGAAAGAGGGGTAAATTACATAGTCATGCGACAAGTACAAAAGATATGGAGGGTAATAAGGTGGAGGGTACTGAGGTGGAAAATTTTGGTAAATCCATTGTTAGTTAGGAGGCAGTTGAATATTCTATTGCGACGGAGGATAATTCAAACCTATTTGAGGGATTTCTTGATTTGAGGGAGGTGGACCTTACACATTATATTGTGCTAGACTAGTTGGATTCAATGTTAATCCCTGGGTGTTTCCTTGGGACACCTGCAACCCCTTTTCCAACCATCACTAAAGTTTTTTTTTTATCAAGGTTCAATTTTAATCCTGATGACTCTATTTTGGGAGTTGAAGATTAACCTAGAGGGATGTTACATGTATTTGATAAACTATATCTATAAGGACTTTGGGTAGACAAAACACTTGTAGGAGGGACATTTTCCATACCAAATGTTGGTGGTGGGTTACTAGCATAGAATTGGATTATGAAGAGTAGGTTATTTATAAGGTTATTCACATCAGTAGGTATCTCATAAAGAGGATTGGTGTCAGTCAAGGTAGGATTAGTCCAAGTATGATTAGCTAGAGCAAATGAATAACTCATTTCTGGCTCAAGTAACCAATTAGTGGTGGGGTTGAGCCTTGACCAACTAGATTGGCCATGGTGCTTTTACCTTTTCGTATGGCAAGATTAGACGCTCGAATCTCTTTGAACTCATCTTCTAGATGTAGCGACGCGACGATTTGTTCCTCATTGTGCATTCCTTCAATGGTATGTAACAATGTCTATTATATGATGTTATTTTTTCATTTTCTGAGCCTTTGATTGTGTATTCATAAGCTTGCATGTACCTACATAGGCAGATTTTGGGGTAAATATTTGCAAAAATTCAAAAAATCTATGGAGCAATTCACTCGTAAAATCATAGTGATTAACTTGAAATTTTGGGGTGATTTGCTAGCATAAAGTGATTATGAAGATTTTTGCATGTGAAACATTTTTCATCAAGAAGGAAGGCTATTCATTTACTATTTTTGAGCGATTTTCTTGTTAATTTTAGACCTAATAAAAGTTTTAGCAAGGAGGTATCTAAGTGGATTGCTTAGAGTAAATCATCCTTGAAATTGGAGTGAATCAACTTCCAATGAGGAAGGGAGGAAGATACTTCTTTCCTAAAGAATCACTCGTCAGATCTATCTTGGAGAGATTTTACTGTCTCATGAATCACTCACTAATTTCAAGCAAATATCGCTAGGAGGTTTGATGTTAGTGATAAATGTACATAGGAGGTTAGATCAAGTTTTGAGGATCTTCAAATATCGCTAAAGTGGTCTTTCACAAAAATTTCAAAATTTTAAAGTTTGTGTCAAAGTCGCCATTCACAAAGTATTTGCAAAAATCAAGCATAAATAAAGGAAAAATGACCAATTCCAAAGTCAATTTTAGACTAGAAGTTTATGGCCTTAACAAATTGCTCTAGATTCAACCTATGAAAGTGCAATATTTTCCAAGTGAATCGCTCACTAAAACAAAGTGAATTTCTTGCAAAACCTAAGTGAATTGCTCTGAATTTTAGAGCAAATCACTTTTAAAACTTAGTAAAAACATTTTTTTTGATCCAATCACTCCATCATAAAGGAGGTAATTTTGACATGAAAATCAAGGCATTAAATGCAAATTTGAGGAAAAATGAGGGTTGGTCCCATCAACCATGCTAGAAACTATGTTGAACTGAGGAATTTTCCTAATTTCTAATTGAGATTTTTACCTGAAATTGAGTTTCAATAAAATTGGAATGGATTGCCAATAGATTGTCCCATCCTCCAGACTTAGCCCCACTCCCTACAGTCCTCACAAAATACTCCTACACTAACTTGCATTAAAAGTAAAGTGCAAAAAAGAAAATGTGAAAAAAGTAAAGTACGTAAATAAAATGCATGAAATTTTAAGTGTGCAAGAGATTTAAGTGAATATGGATTTTAAACTATAGCAAAGAGTGTGTGATCAATTAACACATGAGAAGTCGAATAACATTAATATCCACTTATTCATTACATTGTGAAATTGATAAATGAATGACAAGATGGGCTAGAAGAGTCGTGCCACAACCGACATGCACTTAACACACCAAGGGAATGGTGCCACTGATGGAATGCCTAAGGACTTACCAATTTTTGACAATCTCATGAGGATAAAGCACAATATGGGTATCATAGTGTACCTCTAAATTTTCATGTCCAAAATATGAATACAATGAGGTCCTATGCCTCTATATAATAAAAGTTTACCCTTGAGTTACTTGGGGTGAGAAATATCACAAGGCCTAACAAAGGGCCCAATTTCAAGGGTTAGGTGGATGTGAGTGTAGGCATATTAGGGGGTAGAAAGGAAAAACTAAACCCTCATTTGTAGTTGCCCTCAAAGGAAAAGACAAGGCCTTAGATCAACCTCAACCCTAGGCTATGAGATTTTGTCAAAAATATAATAAGACCTTTCTGACGAAGGATGGACTTCCCTTCGTTCCAATTAGTGATACTGTTACAAGAGGTAACATGTTGGATTTGCAAAGCAGCTTGATTTGCAAATTCATGCATTGTTGGATCTAGTAGCTTTGAAGATCTAGATCAATAGCAAATGGCCTTTGAAAGGAGAAGCTTTAGTCATTTTGATGTTGAGGTGTTTCTAATACACCCAAGAGGAAGACTCCATTGAGTCTACACAAGAGGGCCCTAGTTTTTGGGCAATGCTAGTCTATAATGTATCATTGGTTGTCAAGGTTTAACCCTCATACAAAATTTGTTACAAAATTCCCAATGTGGGTATTGATTGTTTAGCCTATCCTTGGAATTTTGGGGAGACGTCTTTGAAAATATTGGAAATGCTTTAGGAGAAGTCATCTTTGTGGCCCCTGTAAACAAATCCCAAGCTATTTTTGCTCGCATCTATGTGAGGGTAGACTTCCAAAAATCCCTTAATAAAATGATAGATTTTTTTTCATGTCTATGTAAGCACCATTAGGAGGTTGACTACGAAAAAATATCCTTCTAAAATTGCCTCTACCAAGCATGCAGGCACTTGGAAAGCTTTTTCCTAGCAAAGAAACAACCACTAAAGGAGGACCCTTAGGGACCAATGAAGGAGAAGTCACAACATGACTCATTTTCCACGAAGCCAAACTTGCAAAAAGAAATACAAGACAACACCAAAACTAGAACAATCAAAACGAGAGATTTTGGAAATAGAGAAAGAGAAGGATATAGTTCCAAAGACACAAGAGCCCATGGAGGGCCTGGAAGAGAAAAAAGCAATGCAAAAGATCAAAAAAACTAAACAAGAGTAAACCACAAATGAAAAGGAGGCCTAAGAAACTTCCCTAAAGAAATATAGGGAACCAAAACAAAAGGGGGAAGAGACAAAATGCAAGTGAGAGGAGGATCAACCTTCTCAAGCAATTTGCGTACTAATATAGTCTTATTACAGGAGACAAAATTAAGGGAAAACAAGTTAGAAAAAGTAGGCAGGATGATCTAGAGTAGAACCAACTTCTTGGTAGTTCCAACAAAGGGGAATTTGGGATATTTGCTAGCTCTTTGAACCCAAAGGTCTTTGTTAAAGAGTTGGTTGATCAAAACCAACATCACCTTATAATCTGCTTAGAGCATATGCTCATAGGTGAACGAAACACGTATTTGGGAGCATGAGACCTTGGAAATATGGTGTATTCATCTACCTTCTACCATAGGAAGTGGCTAACATAAAGTAGACATAGCAAAGATAACATAGAAATGACCAAGGAAGGGGTGGCATAAACTAAATATTAACAGGGTTTCCAAAGGGAATCTCGACCTAGTAGGAGAACGATGTTTGTAGATAATTTCAACGATACTATCAATACTATGGCAAAATCCAAGCAATTACTCATCAAAGTTAAGTTGGAAAGGAAAATGAGCATAAGCAAGTTAGAAGTGATGTGTGATTCATAAGTGTTAGTGAATTGGCTCAACGCCAAGAATATATTCAACTAGCAGGTGACAAATGTTACATAAGAGATTTTGGTTGTATTAAGTGAGCTCAAGGATACCAGGATTCAACATACCTTATATGAAGGGAATGATCTAGGAAAAATTAGCAAATAAAGGAGTTTTCAAACAAAAGAGCTAGAATTGGAGGGAGGGTGAAGAGATTTTTGCCTCAATAATGGTAGTTTGGGAGTTAAATTAGGTAAAATCAACAGAGCCAAACAAATGAATTTTGGGATCAATGATTCAAAGGAAATGTTGGCTCCTTGAAGTATTTTTTTCCCATGATATGAGTAATATAGTTAGGGTTAGGGTTAATAGTCCAATGTGGGGGATTATATAATTGATTTGAGGATCTAGCCAACCTCATTTACCATTAAAAGAAATGATGTACCACCAAATGTTACATAGCTCAAATTATCCCTCTAATTGGCTTAGAAGGCTTCCAAAATGATTTAGTCAGCCACTACATGCCAAAATATCGCATTCTAAAAGATTCACCTCAAGATTCATGCCTTCAATTTATCTTTGTAATTGTCTAACTAGTCCACTCTAGTTTGGTGAGCAAATCACACCCTTTACTAAGTAAATCGCTCCCTTGAGCCCATTAGTCTACTTTAACAAGTATGTAGTTGGAGTCAATCTGTCAATTTTTGCAAGTGAATTGGTCCCTGTACATATTTGGTCAAATTTTGAGAATTTTCGGAGGCATTTGCTATTTGGTTCCTCTATCATATATCCCTCCAAAATTTGCAAAAATTACAAGGTAGTGTCGAGGTACTATAGTTACAAAACAATGAAATCAGTCCATCAATGCCTTTCAAAACCTCTCAAATTTTGGCTAAGTTCAAGACAAGTACCCATTTGCTCCATAAGTGTTAATTGGTTCATAAGCAATTTGTTAACTAAATGGAGCGACTAGCTTGCAGAAGCAAATGCTAGGCGATGTTGGTGAATTGCTAGCAATATGGAGTGATTTGCTTACCTCCTAGAGTGAATTGCTCGAAGACCAATCAAGGGGTAAAAGTACAAGTGTGGATCCTAAGGAATATCTTTTAGAAAGCAACATGTTAGCATGTAATGGTGTCATAACTCATCTTAGAAGCCTTTTAAGTATGTTAGAGACATATTTAGTGGTATGTAACATTGGAGGTGCATCATTTTGTTAGGTATGCCCCCAAAATTTCTATTTTTTACATTCTATGAAACCTACATTGTGCACTTGTAACTCATGAAATGGGTGGGCAATTGATAAGTCATTTGCTCTCCATAACTAGCATTGCCCTCTTGGATTGTAGAATGCACGATGATTAAGGCATAGTTTTTTTTTGCCCCCATCTAGTCATTTCTCACTACAATTTCATATTAATTGAATGGGAACATTGTTGTTATTTGGATTCCTCATATGTTGATTGACCGCACACTTTCTTGCTATGGTTACAATCATATTTTCATTTAATTCCTTGTATCCTAAACTCAAAATTATTTTTCATGCATTTTAATTTTGACACATACTTTCCATTTTTTAATTTCATGTAATTAGATTAGATTACTAGTAAGGATAGTGGGGAGCTTACTTAAATCCAAAGTTTGGAAGAGGCCACGAATCCTTCCATCTAATCTTGTTGAAGCTAGAGTTGGGGCACATTAGAAGTCAAACAATTTCCCAATTCAACAATGTGAAACTCATAACACTCTTTATTTTAATATGCTATATTGGATTGAAACAAGCCCCACTTGTATTACATTCTAACCACATAGTGGTACTACACGTTAGCAATTATACATATATTGCTTGGTAAGATTAGAACTCGGGTCTCTTCCTTGAAAATCGAGGAATTTAACTAGTTGAGGTCATGCAGTTTATTTTTTTTAATGGGTTATGTGGGGTTAAAACGAGCCTCGCATATATTACATCCTAACCACATAGAGGTAATGCTACAACTTGACAATTATACATGTATGGCTTGACAAGATTGGAACTTAGGTTTCCTCCATGGAAATCAAGGCATTTAACTATTCAAGCTCATACCATTTGATTTTTTCTAATGTGTTATATGGGATTAAAATAGGCCCCACTTGTATTACATCCTAACCACATAATTGCAATACTACAACTTAGAAATGATGCATGTATCACTTAGCAAGATTCGAACTTGGGTCTCCTTGTTTAAAGTTGTGAAATTCAACTAGTTGAGCTCATGCCATTTGATAAACACACAACTCTATTAACTAGATATGAGTTTTACAATATTTACCCATTTGTTTTATTTATTCTTTCATTATGATACTAAATCATATCATATCGAGACCACTAGTAGACCAAATTATATGTGATTCTTATTAGAATTACCCAACAAATGAATACATTATTATTTATTCTCATTGATTAATTACATAAGCATATTGTTAATTTTGTAAAACATCATAAAGTTATTATTAGTTTACATCATTTTATAAATTACGTATATGGCACTAAAAAGGTGCCACTTGTATTAGATCATGTCAATGTTATCATAATATTTTAACAATTTATCATAGTTACTAAAACCAGCCATATTATCATAACACCCATGGGAATTGAACCATAGTGAGCGCTTTATAAGCAAAACATTCTCATCAATTGGACTTGGAACTCTATATGTATAATAAGTTTACAACAAACAACCATTGAATGAAATATGTGTTCATTATGAAATCAAATGATATAACTACAAACAATAGGGCATTTCCTTCTCATTTCTTACTCTATCATTTTAATCTTTTCAATTTAATTTTTGTCCATAACACTACAACTAAGAGTTGCTATCAAAATTTTATATATGTTTTTTGTAAATGCTAAAATTTGTAAACTTAGGTTTACAAAAATAGAGGATGAGATAATATAGTCACTTAAATTATATTTTAACAGATCTAAATAGCTTGCTGACAAAACTATTTGAACTATATATAATGCTAACGCATTCATTTTGTTAGCCTATGGAAGAAAAAGAATGCAACATTATTAATCTCATAATGCCTATGGATTATAACCCTTATAACAATAGGTATTGCACTAGTAACTTTAAATGATAAAATTCTAAGTACATAAGAGTTGTAATTTTACTTACACTTTTCATTTTCAAAGTAACTTCTTGTCATTATGCATGGTGTATATATACACACATACTAAATTTTTATCATTTTTTATATTTTCTAGGGAAACTTCCAAGAGTTGAAAATTTGTTTTCTTAGATTGGCTTTACCTCAAGATGGGTAATTCTTTTTGTACAAGGTATTTGCATAAACTAATAAACTTGGAAAACCAAACTTCATTCTAGAATATTAGTAATTATATCCAAACAAGTTTGTTTAAGGCACATGTGACATTAATAGTACAATCATTAATGGTAAAACATCGAGTGTGTGTATTACCAATCATCATAATTCATCAAATACATAATCATCCTTAAAACTAGTTTTCAGGAATTCTACATCCCAAAAGTATGGATATTTGAACTTTGTTGCAACATGCGGTGTAAACCAATCATTATAGATGAACCTACATGCAAAGCTTTTATGCCTTAGTAAGACCAAAATGAAGACCTTGCCCACAAATTTAAAAAAATAATATATCTCATAAACAAATTATTTGAGTAACATGTGTGAAAACCATAACAAACATGCCTAATTTTATTTCATTTAAGAATAATCAATCAATGATAATTTTATTGTAGGATAAATAACATTGAAGTTTGTACATATTATTAGCAATGATTTTACAAATCTAACTAAAGAAATATTAATAGTTTTTCCTATAGAGCATAGAAACAAGACCTAATGATAAAATAAAACAGCATGTGAATTCGCTTGTTGAGTTTTGTGGTAGAATGCAATTTGGATCAGCTCATTAAGTTGAACAAGGAATCAACAAGATAATTGGAAATACTCACTAATCACTATCAACTTACTTGTCTAATCAACAAAATCTTGAAGAAAATTTCATAAATATATGGTGACCTCCATCTATTTGATGTGAAATTCACACTGATTTTCTACCATTTTTAACAAACATGGAGAGATTTAAAGGTATTTAAAGACATTTGAAATTTTGGTGACCAATTTACCTTTAAACCTAGGATATACTTACTTATTTATTCATTCTATTGTTCTATGTTGCTCTATTCATCCAACCTTACGTACTTTCTTGTTTTTCCATAGCTCAAAATGTCATCTAAAAAATAGATTTGGGATGACAGCCTTAGATGACCTGAATGAATTAAAGGGTGACTTTATACCACTACTAACATATACATGGTATTGTAAACTTACTCAGCATACCTTTGAAGGATTACCATCTCTGTGCATCAAGAAAGAGGTGGCGAGGAAGGCAAATGCCCTTTTTTCTAAATAAAATTCAAGAACAAAAGAAAGGAAGAGAACCAAGATAAAAATTGAATATGCTTCTTTTGACCTTTCAAAAACTACACTATTCCCAAAAGTTGTATGGTTCTTCAAAATCTCAAATGGTATCTACTAATAGACTACAACATTTCTTTCGCCCTCCAGCCTACTCCTAATGCTCAAACTTTCTTTCAAAGTACTACTTGGTAATGAAAGACATGCAAATTATCAAAGATAGCATGGGCCACTTTTATTACTTTTGACATATCATTATGTGATGGGGTCCCTATATTGTTAATATTGGTTGACACACTTAAGCTTTGGATTTTGGGGTTCAAATCCTTTTTTTAATGGTAATAAATTCCAGCATGACTATTGATGAGTAGTACAACATATCAATAGAAACTACTTCATAATGTACAATGGATGGGCCAAAGGAGAAGTCAAATGTTTCCACGTAGTGTCATTGTCCTAAAATTTATTAACATCTCTCATCAAATTAAGAGTGCAAATATATTATAAAATGGCATGAGCTAAAGTGGTTAAAAACATGGACCTTCAATGCGAGGACCCAAGTTCAAATCTTGATAGGCAATATATGCATAATTAAAATGGCATTGTAACACCACTACGCTCTTTGTTAGGACACCATTATTTTTAATCATAGTGGAATCGGTAGTCACCACGGTTATCCGTGTTGTCCGCCCATATAACAACCATTCATTTTAAACCTTTAATGTCGTTGAAAGCACCAAGAATACGAACGAGAGTTCAATCTAGTGAGGCCTGAGATTTGAACCTTGGACGTCCATCCCCTTACAGGGTTTCACTGAATCAATTGGTCTACACCTTAGACCTAAACGGTAGGGTAAATGCGGGTTTTTATGAGGGGTCTCGTTCCCCTCGTACCAGGGTTTGAACTTGGGTCTCCTAGATGAAAACCCAAAGACTTACTACTATGGTATTCGTCTTTGTTAGGACACCATGTTAACATTGTCATGATGAAATATGGTGAGGCCCATTTCTATTCCATATAAACAAAAGAAAAGGTGCAATTATATTATACAACCTATTCAAGGTGATCGTGGTGGATGTATATATTTAACAAACAACACAATAGCTTGAGACAAGAAGACAACTAAAAGAGGTCATCATGCTAGAGGACATTAAAAAAAATTAGTTGAGTAGCATTTGTTGCAAATAGTGCAAAAACAACATAACAAATACATCTACAACCACACTTGCACCCTCTATTTTATCAGAGATTCCACCAAAAATAAGGACCTATAAGCAAAGACCATATGATAAGCCATGATATTCATTACCTTCCAATATATATATGATGCAAACAAATTTCAAAGAAATGTTTGCCATTAATCAATGGAATAATTCCATCTTAAACAATGATGCTTTTTAAAGAGAAATTGATGGGATCATGCAAATGAATGATGAATGGTTTTATTTTTTTGTCTTTTCAATTTTGTAGTCTTCAATTTCTAGATGTTTATTTTCTTATCTTAACTTCTCCTAAATTTAATTTCTTAAAATATTCAACAAGTAGAGGTTTTCCTTCAAGTTCTTTGTTTAGTATCATCGAAGAAGCCATCTATGGGATACATTTATAAGGTCATGAATAGGCCAAAGTATCTTTTAGAGGTTTGTAAGAAAGGCCAAATGATCAAGTATCATCCAACACTTGACATTAGAGAAAATAGGTAGCAAAATAGACTCTACAAGACCTTAAATGTAGTTTGCTACCACCTAAACCCATAATTTTATCATGAGAATCCCTTGAATATCAATGAAGAGGTTTAATTATATCATGAGAATCCCTTGATTATTAATGAAGGGGTTTTTGCATGACTTAACCAACTATATAGAAAGGATAGTACCCATTACCTAAGATAAGGTATAACCCAAAAAGAAAAATCTACAGATTTATGATAAGGCTAAGCTCCAAATATTTGTTTTTTATATGTAATCAAAGTAAGGAAGAATTTCAAGGTATAAGATATATATTTTAATTCCACCTAATTGTTATGTCTCTTATTTAATTTCATAACTTAATAACTTTCCCAAGAAGGATTACAATGTTTTTACCATGTAATATTGAAAATGGTTGTCATTTACTTATGGGTAACCATACAACATTTGCATGTATAGTTAACCCTGGAAGTGTATTTGAATGCATATTTAAAAAGAGACATTGGTTATGGTGGAGGAAGGAAGAGGAGGTTGGCATGCCTACTTTCACTTTGAGGAGTGGTGTTTTAGGTCCTCTGTGTAATATATTTTGTCATATGTTCATGTAATCAATTTTTAAATTTTAATATAAACTTGAGATTAGAGCATTGTTTGTTTCATATGCAATTGAATTATTCCATTACATAGGTATGCCAAAATAATTAAAATTATGTCATTAAAGTTCATATCCTATGGTATAAGTAATAAAACATTTATTTTGAGAAACTAAGTGTGTTATGGATTTTTATTTTACCATGCTTTTACCTTCTTTTTTTAGGTTGACTCAAATAAAAAGTTAATTATATCGAGGTAAATTTGAGTATTCATGTATAAATAATACGTAAGAGGGTTTAAAATATAAAATTTGGGGAGGGGGGTTGCAGGAGGCTCCCCCTGTCCCTAGCCTGCGTTCCAGGCTCATTGGAGGTTCTCACCTGAATCTTTCGGGCTTGTTTCCGGTGCGTGACTGATTTTTTGCAGTTGTATGGATCATTCCAGTGACTCATTCCTAGATGACCCTGGTTTGGATGGTTTTTCAGCTAGCCCAGTTGGGGGAGTTGTGGCTTCCGGAAGGGGTTTGGATTTGTTTACCTGTCCTAGTTGCTCAGGATCTCTATTTGCGTCTTTCGTGGCTTCAGGGGTGGTCCATGTTTAGCGTCTGTAGATGGTCATCCCCTTCAGCTCCAGTTCTGGGTTTGCAATGCCTTTGGGATCTCTCCGCAGATCCAGAGTTTGTCTATTTTTTGATTTTCTTGCGGTTGCTCTTGCTTCAGTCTATATTTTTGGTCTTGGGTGTGGACCTTGCGCTTCCTCATGCAGTTGTGGCTCTGGATCTCGTGGTTTCATCCCTAAATGGACCTTGGTGGGACTGGGTGCTCTTCTGATACGGGTGGTTGTTTGTTGGTATGATGTTGCATTATTTAAGGTCTTGGGATTGGGACCTCATGATTCATCATTTACTGCAATTATCGGGCTATGATCGACAATCCTTGTTTTCAGTTTTGCTCCAATCATGGGTCATCGTGGTGACTTGTGTCTCTAGTTTTCCCTTCAACTTGCATTTTCAGTCTCCTTCATAGGGAGGTCTTGTGGCTTGTCAAGATCTCTGGTGATTGTTGATCCACTTTCTCGGTCGTGTTTTACTTTTGCTATTTGCGGGATTCAAGTTTCAATTCATCTCGACTGAGTGATCCTCTCTGTTGGGCCTGTCTGTGATGGTCCCATGGCTGCTTGGATGGGAATCCCTTTTGTTGCTTTTGTTCCTAGATCAGTTTTCTAGGCGGTTTTGTCTTCCTGTTTTTCCTGGGCAGGAAACAGGGTTATGGTTTTCCTCTTGGGCGGGATCTCCATCTTCGAATTTTTTTGCAAGTTCCTTGTATCCTGGGCCCTCTGAGCGGGTTCTTCATTTCAAATCTTGGGCACGTTGGGCAAGATTTTTAATTTTGATTTTAGTTCCGTACGGGATGATCCTGCGTCCTAGTCTGAAGATGGTCCCTCTGGGACTGTCCTCTTGTACACTATTTTTTTTTTAAATTCAAAAGGTCCGCCTTTTGTCGTGTTATTTGGTCTGTTGACCTGTTTTCCTTTTTCTTCATTTGTAAAAGGTTTTGGGGCCCTTTTCAAAACCTTTTTTTTAATACAAACTACCAAAAAATAATAATAATAATACGTTATAATAAAACATTTATTGTAATATTTTATTATGTAAGCCCTATGGGTCGTGGTTAGCCTTGTTATGGTTAAACCCACCTTATAAACTTGTAATTAAACCTTAAAACCCTTTTGTTATATTGGCTTAGATTAAGTTCATTTATGTAATTAGGGTTTTGGTATTGGTATAAATACACCCCACCACTTTATCATCTGATTATCTGAATGTTGTGATTCTTATCTATGGCTAATATAGTGATTATTTATGGTTCCCACTATATATTTCTCTTTCATATTTTTGCATGCTTTATGTATAATATTTGAGTGTATGGAGCACTTATATTTGTTTTTGGAAATGGATCTGAATTCCAACATGGTATTAAAGCAGTTATAGAGCAAGCACGGAGATCGTTTAGAACCTCTAATTCTTCCTCCAAAGTATAGGACAAATTACTTCTCAAAGCCAAAGAGGCAATTTCTGCATAAAAGGCCAAGATAATTTGTTGTAATCTCCCAACTACAAAGAGCACCTTGATGATTACATAGGCGTACGCAAGGTGTTGTTGTCAGCTACAATGGGGGTTCAATTTGCCTTTTTTACAACTTTTTGCTTGAAATCTGGGTTAGTAAGATATTTTCTGCATCCCCTTGTCATCTGTCACTGTGGCGTCTTGGCAAGCTAGTTGAGTAAAGTGTTGATTGGGTAGAGGTCTAAGTTTCGAACTCCTCCCCTCAGTTTTTGCAACCAAGATCAAAGCATTGGTTGTCATGTATCTCAAGGCAACATGTGCAAAACTCTCATCACCAAAGACAAAGGCAAGCTGATCAAAGGGAAGGCCAGTTAGAGGGAATGTCTCATAGTTAATATGGCACGAGACCGAATCCTTGTAGTGCCATATCAAATTATTTTGCTAAGGCTATGGTTGAAATAGAGGACAACAAAGAAGATATCGATGACGGAACACGTCCATTATTTATAGTAAACTTGGCACGTTGATTATTGCAAGCATTTTCACTATGCGAAGATGCATGGCATGTTGTAATTCGAAGTTGCATTTCTAAGGTTTGAGGCATTATTTTTTTTATTTTTGAGGGTTATTTGTGCAAAAATTCTAGAGGCCATAACTTTTGCATACATAAGCGTTTTGAGCCTTTTTCTAAATTGCACGATTTTTTGAAATCTGCACATTAGTAACATCAGTTTACAACCTTGTTCTAGTGTTCCAGGTTGGATTGTGTGGAATAGTCCTCAAGCCCTATTGCCCTATTTTGAAAGGGTGGATTTATTATATTCTACGCAATTAGAATCTCAAGTCCACTTCTTTGGGAGATGCAATTAGATTTGTGACAATTACAACAAATTTTGGATCGTTTGGCAACATACAGGAAAAGGATTCATGATGTGCTTTAGTCAATCCCTATTCCTTTAGGCTATTCCTTATTTAGGCTATTGATTTAGCTTATTCATGAAAATATAATCATTCATGATCTCTTTCTTCTTTGACCTCTTATCCAAGTACTCTTGAAAGTTTTTAATAGCTTTTCTTTTAAACAGGTTCATGCAAAGTCCTTTTTGGTGACAGAAATTAGGTAGCCCAAGGGCAAGTGGAAGTCTTCAAACAAGGTGATGTATGTTGTAAAAAGAAAAGTTCTACCTTCAAGTGAAACCTTACGCGACTATGGAAGATTGAAGCACCTTATCTTTGGAGGTGATGATCTTGATTTCTCTTCTTCATTTGCAGTTTTAGCGAAAGTGTATTTTTGGATGTGTGCAGAAGTATCTAATAGTAGTAGTGATGACTATGGTCCAACCTACGGAAAATCTTGTGCAAGAAGCATTTTTGCAACATCATATTTCAAATGAAGGGGATTTGAATAAATATGCCTCAAGTGCAGAGGTCCATTAGAGCATCCATTACGGGGGGATATTATTATCACTAATGTCTTCTCTCCTTGGTCCCTCACTTTAGATTATAAGGAGGTGTGAATGTGTAATTTGATGTATGATGTAATCTTGGATAGGCCTAAGGACATTCCATTGTACAATATTTAATTTATTTTAATATTTTATTATGTAAGCCCTATGGGCTACGACCATCCTTGTTATAGTTAAACTCATCTTATAAGCTTGTAATTAACCTTAAAGCTCTCTTGTTATATCGGCTTACATTGTGTTTATTTATGTAATTGGGGTTTTGTATCCCCACCATTCCATCATTTGATTATCGAAGTGTTCTGATTCTTATCTACACATAATATAGTGATTATTTGTGGTGCCTAAAGGTGCTCACTATATCTCTCTTTCATCCATTTTTACACTTTTTGTATAATATTTGAGTGTATGGATTGCTTTTGTTCATTATTTGAAAGACGTGTGAATTCCAACATTTATTATGAAGTAGCAAGACACATTATCATCAATTACCCAAGAAAAATATCAAAGATTGACCCATAAATAGGTTAATATAGTTAGACATGAGATATAGATAAGATGCTACGTAATAATTTTTTTGTTTATCCTAGGAGGATATTATGACAACAATAAGATTCCTTTAATGTTGTAGCAATCTTGATACTACTTCATTGAGTACTCACTCCTATTATTTAGGAATTGTACATACATCTCATCTTTTGTATTTTAAATATTAATATTTCACTTTATTTTTGTTTTTTCACCATTACTTTCCCATATATACATATATATGATATGATTATCGTATTAGTATTACTTCTTGTGTACGACAATGATGTCAATGTAATTATTAATGTGCCTAATAAATAACTAACATAAATTCACTAATCACTTTTAAAGGGAAACAAGAGAATTTTTAGTTGTCTCGAGATAGTTTAAAGGCAAAGTAGAAGTCAGTGAACAAGCAACTCAATTTGGAATGTTACAAAGGACAAACTTCATGCTAATATACATGAAGTATGTCATTAAAAAGGAAAAGGCAATCATTAAAGACAAGTCATCTAATAAGTCATGCAAAGTGGCAACCAAATCGTAAGGGGAGATATAGGCTTCTTATAATCAGTTATGGCGAAAATCAAAATGTTTGAAGTGTATGTATATTGAAGGACAAATACTATTAAGGGCTTATGTATATAAAAGAATGAGCAAGTATGATTATTTGTGTGAATGGCCTTCAAAACTCATAGGTTTGGATTCATTTCAAAATAATACCTATCCCAAGAGTTGTAGCTTTCAAGATAAGCACTTTGGCTAGGCAATGTCCTATAGTAGATGCGATGTCACTAAAAATGTAAGCATGGTTGTTAGTAATGAGTATAGAGGTCATATTAGGTAGGCACTATAACATTTTATGTAGGCATTGTTGATTTGAATGGGAAAATAAGAGAGAGAAATGAGGGTCCCAAGTCGAGGGTTAGGGATACAAGAAGACTTTGCAACTATCTATAGCTACTTTTCACTTCAAGGCCTCTCCATCATCTTTCTTGAGATTCATTAACCACAGAAGAAAAGATATTAGATATATGCATCTTGGAATGTTTGTAGGATATATCTTGCCACCATCAGGTGCCTATGTCACCATGAAGTGGTAACAAGTGTCATGTGTTAAAGATATCGTCAACCACTAACCTACAATATTGCAAACAAAAGCACATAAAAAAATCCTCATGAAGCAGAAGTCCTCCATGGTCCAAATCAAATAATAATAATAAAATAATAAATTTAAACAATGCAAAGGATAAATAGCAATATCAAAAGGTAGAGTAGGTGGAAGTCAAAAAAATCAGCCTAGTGCTACGAGATGGAGAAGAGGATGTACGAAATCATTTGTTGGCTAGGAGGTTAGAAGGTTACGAGACTTAATAGCTAGTTGTTAGGGCATTTAACAAAGGAGTAGGAAGCTAGTTGAATAATGAAAGATGGGTTAAGAAACAAGGGTAACACAATAGGGTGAAAATTCATTTTGTCCTTGGTTGTTGACTCACTTTAGTATCATTGTTCTTATTGAACTAGACCTTTTTGGTGCTTTGTTATATGCTTATACTATTGATATGGATTGCCAAATTGCCTTAAGATGCATCCATGTCAAAATTTGGGTCCTGGTCAAGCTCAAGGGTAGGTTTGTCACCAAAACTTGATCTTTTCCTTTTTTACTTGTAAATTAAAGTTTACAAATGTTGTCTTCGGTTTTTGAGTGTCTCTAACTACTAGAAATTGGTTGTAAGTGGTATGTATGTATAGGGTTGTTTGTATATCATGCTCCATAAATTAGGGCTTTCCTTTTTTACTATAAATTCCTCATATTTGTGTTTTTCATATTGTAGATGGTTGTGAGTCTATCAGGGACAAACCCTTGGTGGTCATTTGTGGGGCAGGTTTTTTATTTTCCCTGCCACACTAATCAAAAGCATTGCTTCTCTAGTTAGGCCACACTATCTTGCATGGTAGGCATCTGTGATAGGTGTTGTAACAAAGTATACATATTTGAGAGGTATTGTTGCACAAATGTGCACTCTTGATAAGCATTACAAACATGTTGGCACGAGTATTTGACATTGATATTGTTGATAGATGATATTATTTATATTGCTGATTTGTTTTGTCTAAAACATCTCATTCTTGCAATGAGACATACTTCCCTAAAAGGTGGTGCTTCATGTTTTCCTAAAACATTTATGGCCAACTATTTAGTCTATGAGCATCATGAAAACGAGATTTTAGTGAGATCACCTACAACATGATAGTTGTTGGCTGTCCCTAAAAAAATATTGGAAAATGTGTCAATGAACTTCATTACGAACCTTCCTAAATGACAAGGAATGAGTGTTACTCTAGTAACAATGAATAGATATACCAAATATACTTATATTTTAAACATGATTTCCCCTTTTAATTTTGATCCAGGAAAAAATGTATCAACTTTCATGGGATTCATGGGTCTTAGTAACAAAAACCCAATATTAACAAACAATTTCTAGAAGAACTAGTCAACACTATACTACTACTTTAGTGTAAAGTTTCTCATACCACCTAAATCAAATGGGAAAACAAAGATTGCCAAAAAACAATGTTTGTAAGACTACCTTCATTGTGTTGAGCAAGGTGCAGGAATAGTATTGTCATTGTTGTCAACACAGTCAGACAGATCGGTTGATGCAGTTGACAGGAGTTAAGATGTTCTTCAGAGTATGTACAGTGATTCTCCAAAAGATCAAAGTGACCCATATGCTAAAAATGAAAAGAAAATCACAAGGAAGAAAACTGTCGCAATATCGCGACATGTTGAGCAAGAAAGAAAAACTGTCGCGATATCGCAACATGTTGAGAAGAAAGCAAAACTGTCGCGATTTCGCGACATGTTCAGAGAGAAAGCACAAGCAAGCAAAACTGTCGCGATTTCGCGACATGTTCGGAGAGAAAGCACAAGCAAGCAAAACTGTCGCGATTTCGCGACATGTTCGGAGAGAAAGCACAAGCAAGCAAAACTGTCGCGATTTCGCGACATGTTCGGAGAGAAAGCACAAGCAAGCAAAACTGTCGCGATTTCGCGACATGTTCGGAGAGAAAGCACAAGCAAGCAAAACTGTCGCGATTTCGCGACATGTTGGAAGAGAAAAAGTCAAGTGGAAAAACTGTCGCGATTTCGCGACATGTTGGAAGAGAAAAAGACAAGTGGAAAAACTGTCACGATTTCGCGACATGTTGGAAGAAATAAAGGCAAGTGGAAAAACGGTCACGATTTCGCGACATGTTGGAAGAAAAAGAGAAAGCAGGAAGAAGTGTCGCGATTTCGCGACAAGTTCGAAGGAAAAAGAACAAGTAAGAAAAGTGTCACGATTTCGCGACATATTGCAAGAGAGATAGTACGGAAGAAAAAGTGTCGCGATTTCGCGACATGTTGAAAGAAAAAAGACAAGTAGAAAAAGTGTCGCGATTTCGCGACATATTGCAAGAGAGATAGTACGGAAGAAAAAGTGTCGCGATTTCGCGACATGTTGAAAGAAAAAAGACAAGTAGAAAAAGTGTCGCGATTTCACGACATATTGCAAGAGAGATAGTACGGAAGAAAAAGTGTCGTGATTTCGCGACATATTGCAGGAGAGAGTCCGAAAGAAAAAGTGTCACGATATCGCGACATGTCGGGTTTTCGCGACTCGAAGGCAAGAGAAAGAGCAAAGGAGAAAAAGTGTCGCGATATCGCGACACGTCGGGTTTTCGCGACCCGAAGGCAAGAGAAAGAGCAAAGGAGAAAAAGTGTCGCGATATCGCGACATGTCGGGTTTTCGCGACGCGAAGGCAAGAGAAAGAGCAAAGGAGAAAAAGTGTCGTGATATTGCGACATGTCGCATTTTCGCGACTCAATGAGGATAGAGAAAGTAAGAAGGCAGAAGTGTCGCGATATCGCGACAAAAGTAAAGAGGAAGAGTACGAAGGCGAAAGTGTCGCGATTTCGCGACATGTGTTTTCGCGGGTACCAACCAAGAAAAGAGGCAAGGAGGCGAAAGTGTCGCGATTTCGCGACATGCTGTGTTTTCGCGGGTACAAGCCAAGAAAAGAGGCAAGGAGGCGAAAGTGTCGCGATTTCGCGACATGTATTTTCGATATCGCGACATGTATTTTCGGGGGCCAAAGCAAGGAGAAAGAAAGAGAGCGAAAGTGTCACGATATCACGACATGTTATGTTTTCGCGGTTGAGTTGAAACCGACGAAGACCTATGACAACCGACTAAGATTAGGGTTTGCAGCCGACTACGATTAGGATTTTGATTATGAAAATGTTGTTATAAAAGGAAGGCTGTTTGAAGAGTTGAAAGCGTCGATGTGTGCGAAGTTCGGTCGCAGAGCGCAGAGTGCGAAGTTCGGTCGTAGAGCGCAGAGTGCGAAGTCGTGTCGAATCGTGCTAAGTGCGAAATTCGCAAAGGAAGCAGAGTGAGCAAAAGGGAGAAGACGATCGTTTGACTGTGACGCAGCAGATTGTGCAAAGTGATTTCGCAGAGAGAGCAGAGTGCGCAGAGATCGCAAAGGTGAAGCAGACTAGTCGAGGTGTTGTAAAAGCAAAGGTATCTCTCGTTAATCTTCTAGATTCATAATTCAAGTCCAGAGTTGCGACTTGGCATCGGGGGTTGGTGCTCCTTCCAGATAGGTGCTTTGGTAAATCGGGGGTTGGTGCTCCTTTCGTTGGTGCGAGATAAATAAGGGGTTGGTGCTCCTTCCAGGTGGGTGCTGGTAAAGTGATTGTAAAGTTGTTGTTTTGCAAAGGCTGGATTTGGATGGTAGTCCAAGCAATCATTTTTGAGGAGTAGCCACATTGGTGAACCTCGTTAAATCTTGTGTTGTGTGATGCTCTTTTGTTATTCTTGTTGTATCTTGTAATAAGTGTTAATTGCTGCTGTATTAAGAACTGTAAATTCAAGTTTAAATAGCTACACTGATTCACCCCCCCCCCTCTCAGTGTCATTGTAAGACTAACACATTGTTCTACTTTTGGTAACCAGTCCCATCGGTTAAGTTGCTTCCCTTCATGGAGTGGTGATATAATGCAACATTCCCTTAGGATGAATCCCTTCAAGAATCCTCAAGGAAGATTTGACTGCGGCTTAAAATAATATGAAGCACCATACAAACCATCACTATTTTGAAAGAGTTTAAAGTTGGAAGAGAGGTGCTTCTCAACCTAAAATATTACAAACAACTAGCTTTTAAGAAATAAAAAGTTGCATGCTATCACCCAAATGTTACAATCCTTACAAGATAAAATGCAAAATTGACAAAGGTATTCCCTGGTAGGAGTTAATCACTTACTCAAGGATTCATCTTGTGTTCTAGGAATCTAGTCTTAAAAATGGCATAGGCAATCGAATTACATGAATATAGACCAAATTACTCAAGTTGAACAAGGAAGAGAAGAAGATATTAGATGGTTGTAGTACATGTTTATGTATTCCATGGAAACAAAGCAAACACTAATAAGTATGAAATAAATAACAACTATAATAGATAAGGACATCAAAAGACATTTCATTATTTTCTCCAAAAGAGCACATTGTTAATCAATCTCAATGACATCTACACACGGTCTTTAAAAAACATGAACATGAGCATACGCAACTCTATGCATAAATGTATCAAGTGGCATTAGCTCAATCAGTTAGATTCCTCAACATTTCAAGGAGGAGACCCAGGTTCGAATATTGCCAAACAATATATGGATACCATCCAAACTTTGTTGTAATACCACTATGTAGTGATGACGTAATACAGGTGGGGCCCGTTTCAATCCCATATAACCCATTAAAAAAAACTCTCTGCATAAATGTATAAATGCCTCCAGAATGGTCTAGTGTTGATTATTTACAACATTTAGTAATGGAAGAACAATTATGGCTACCTAACCACTATATACCATAATACGTAATTACATACAAATTTTGAAATTACCTTGCATAATGTACATTATCATGCCAAGGTGTCATGCACTATTCAACAAACTTGTGACATGCATATCAAAATGGCAAAATACACATGTACAAAATCCAAATGCTCGATGACAAGTTATTAGGGAGGTGCCTAAGTTGACACCACATTTGTTTATCCACTTACTTCTGCCCCCTTCTTTAGACTGGTTGGCATCCCCATCAATTGCATCACTAGAACTTTGATGCAGGTAAGTTGTGGATCATAAGTAGGAGTCGAAGGCTATGAATACCGTACAAGCAATGTATGCAATCATCAATTTCTTTGGCAAGTCTCCTTATACTTCTCCTTAGATGAAATTTGCCATGTCACAACTATGGGTTAAAATTCCCCCAAGAGGGTCTCTGAATACTTACTTTGTCAAACACTGCAACCTATAGGATGTGGTGAACTAAAGCCCTCCTAAAGCTCTTCAATTCATGGTCATCATCATACAACTTCCACTAGTCACTCTACAAATCCCTTTAGAAATTTTCCAAGTGAACTCTTGGAGGTCCAATCTAGGTCTATCGTCATCTTTAGATGTTGCTTTGCCCTTTCTTTTAGCAGATGATAATGAATCCTCTCTTCTACTCTATCCCATCCACTACTTGCATAATGCATCGTACCTTCTCAAATTTATCTTTAGCATGCACTATATGTCATGTTGTTGTGCTAGTAAGTTGGGCATGTGGTGCCTAGATGAGAATGGCTTATTTTGCTTGTGACACCGCTCTTGTAGATTGTCAACATGACAACTACCTTTGTGGCATGTTGCATCCTGGCCACCATGCAAGTTTGGATTATGAAGAAGTTGTTGGGACGCATTACAACTCAACGTCTATGTCCTAGTGTGTTATGGTCACTCTTACCCTCATCGTGGTTTCCTCTAATGTTGAACTTTGTGTTTGTATTGTTGAAAACCCTTTGAGCAATTGTTACCTAGCAAATCCAAAGGTTGGTAAGAATCCTAGTAACTACCATTTATTTTCCCATTGATTAGTGGTTTCCACACTTCTTGCTCCAACACTCATCATCTCTTTTATAGCTAGTCTAGCAAAATTCCTACATCCACACATTAGTGTCTGCCTCTCCCCTCCCCACGTCGACAGTGAGCACACTCAATTATCCACCATATCTAGTGTAAAAATAAATGTGACATGTATAGATAATTGCTCCTAGGGTTTGAAAAAGACACTACCCAACAACACATTTCAAAAGCAACACCAAGTTGGCCCAGGCATGGTATTGATCAATACCATGGCAGATTGTGCACCATCTGACCAAGACTTCAATCAAATGAAAACAATTTAGAAGCCAACTGATTGTAGGGGTGAGGATAAGGTGGGTAGCACACATCAAACGCACATCATCCTTAGTTGCCTTCTTTCTCTTTGGTTTTGAAGTGTGGTATGTCATCATCCTCAAGGTCCTTAGACGCATCAACAAAAATGATGCCCCAGTTGGCTTCATTGAAATTTGTAGGCAAACAAATTAATGTCCACGTAATTAGTGACCAAGTTTTGTCATTTTATGTTATTTGCAGTTCCTATGCAAAGTGTTTGACAAAATGTGTGTACGTATAATGTTATAAAGTCATAATGTAATATTTCATATGATAATGTGTAATGTTATGTACGGTTAAGTCATAAAGTGACTCATGAAATGAAATGTAAATGTAAGTCAAATGCATGTCAAATGTAATTTATGAAAATCTAAGGTGTCGAGTAGTTGGAGGTTGCAACTACTTTTTAGTTGTATAAAATAGACCCCTCTCTCATTCATTCATATGGTTGGAATGGAGTTGAAGGCCAAAGCGTGTGGTAGTCAGGTTGTGTGGATGTTGTCGAGAGGCTAGCTGGTGTTTGTTAGTTAAGTGTGTAGGTGTTGAAAGGAGATATTCCACACAAATGTACATGTAAGAAGATGTTGTATGTAGTTAACCATACAAGCCATTATTAATACAAGATCTGCTCATATTCATTTATCATTTGCTATTGTTATTGTATGTATACTACATGTGTTGTCATTGTTGATTGTTGTAGTAGATAGGTTTTGTATTGTTCCTTTCAAGTTTTAGATGCAGGGTGAAAGTCGCAAACCAAGTGTTGTCGTTCAAGTGATGCTACGATACAAATGATGTTGTCGTACAAGTGATATTGCCATACAAGAAGCAGTTGTGATTGTAGTACAAGAGTCCTTGTTGATTATTATATTTGTCATTCAAATTGTTCCTCCAAGTGTGGAATACTCCCACCATGGTACAAAATTCCTCTACAAAGCATTAAGGAGTTGGTAACCTGCAAATCGCCCAAGGGGGTAGGCAACTTTTGAGTTGACTAAGATTGATGACAAGTAGGCAAGACCAATTCCCTAAAAGGGTTCAACAATACCATCAAAGCCCTAGGGGTCAACTCTCATATTAATGACAAACCTAGAGTTGATGTTCACTTTAAGTGGCAAAATGGCATTGACACTCTTGTCGATTATTGTTAAGGAGACAGCATTCCAATCATCTATTAATAGAATGTCGACACTTCTGCTGACAATTGTCAAAACAAAAACACTCCCACCATATGTCAGCACGGTAGTGGGCAAGATGAAGATAGAATAATACTTGTTAGCAAGAAGCCTCATCACAGCTTCTATATTTTATGCAACTTCTCATACTCGGACACCCACAAAGTCAATGTTCTCGGTGGCAAGGAAGAAAATGAAGCAAGTGCGCTTTACGTCTATCTTCCTCTTATTAGCATAGCACTTGATGATGATTCCTCCTCACACTGCTCCTATGCTATAGACAACTTCTCTAAATTAAACAACCTTGTCCTCTCGTTGAGAGCAATTGTTCCCTGCATCTATTAAAATGGCTTCTTTGCGAAACCCCTCAATAACCTTCAAATGGCAATCGTCCTCTCTTGCTACATCCACATTACTTTGATGCTCTCTCATTATGTTTGCATGATAAAGTCTTGTGGGGGCCATGGTTCATTTGGTAAGAATGGTTTTATCTTTTCTCAAAATAAAGTCAAAACCAATTGGCGCATATAACTCATCTTATATTTACACTTGTTGGAAATTTTTATGATGTCATTTCCATACTAGGCTATTGCCTCCATGTGTAGTTTCTTCATTCTTTGCCTTTGCCAAGTTTAAGCATTGCAAGGGTGATGGACTTAGGGAGGTGTTGCCTTTCTTTCTATTCTCCCCTATGTAAGGACTTCGTAATTTGTTTAAATGATGTCATCGTAACCATCAACATGATCAAAACGGTTAAAATCATTAATGTTTGAAAAATCATTTTTGTTTATTTCCCAAATTTCTCTACCAATTTGCCTTAGTGTCTGAATCCCCAATTCAAGTCCCACATCATTTCATGAAATTAAATGGCAATATTGTGCTTCGTCCCATCGAGCTTATCCTTTACATTTCTACTAATTTTGCCATATATTTCTCCATAAACATCATCCAAAATTATGTCATGTTAGGGTTTGGAAAATTTACATGGTATCAGAGCTAGGTTCTGTGATTGAGATCCTCAAGGGTTTACAGCAGTAGATCACTGCTGGATATTAAAGAAAAAAAAAAAAACAGCAGTTAGGGTTTCATTTTTTTTTTTTTGGCTTGAAGGACTAAGCTTATTTGCAGGACTGTTTTTTTGAGTCATTAATATTTCAGCAGTTAGGGTTTCAAGCAAATAAAAAAAAAAAAAAGCAGTTAGGGTTTCATATTTTTTTGGCTTGAAGGACTAAGCTTATTTGCAGGACTGTTTTATTTCAGTCATTAATATTTCAGCAGATCTCAGAAATGGCAGCAGCTAGCCTCAGATTTGAGGATAGATTGGAAGGTGCCTCCAATTTTTTGCCCTGGAAAGTTAGGGTAATGTTCTTATTGGAAGAGAATGATCTCTGGGATATTGTCAAGGCTGATGTGACTTTGCCTACAGATCCGCAAGAATTGGCAGCTCACAAAAAGAAGGAAGTGAAGGCCAAGCGGATGATCTTGGATGCGGTGAAGGATCACCTGATTCCTCACATATCCGAGAAGACTAAGGCAAAGGAGATGTTCGATGCCCTGGTTAGCCTCTACCAGAGCGAGAACATAAACAGGAAGATGATATTGCGGAACAAACTCAGATCTATGGAGAGTGAGTTTGCTGCCAAATTCGAGAAGGATTTCTCATTGGTCTCTTGCCTTTCTACCAGCACGGTTCCAAGGAATGCTTGGTATGTAGATAGTGGGGCATCTCGGCACATGACATCAGCCCGACAATGTTTTACCAATCTACAAGAGCAGGACTCAGGGGTTCAGGTTGAGCTTGGTGATGATACCAAATATCCAGTTGTAGGAATTGGTACCATTCCTTTTCGACTCCAATCAGGGAAATCTTTAGACTTTGATGATGTTTTGTTTGTTCCAAGTCTCAGGAAGAACTTGCTTTCAGTTTCGGTTATGGAGGATAAGGGTTATGCGGTGGAGTTCAAGAACCAACATGTCCTTATTAGACCAAAAGAATCTAGCCCGAAAACAACACAAGTAATAGGGGTTAGAGAAGGCAATCTATACAAGTTGTAGGGTGAACCTGTTCGAGCCCTAGTTCATAGCAATAACAACTTGTGTGATTTGTGGCACAAGAGGATGGGGCACCTGCATCATAGAGCATTGCCTATTCTGAGGGAGATAGTCACGGGTCTTCCAGAGTTCAACATTGAGCAACAAGGAGTATGTAGAGGGTGCACGCTTGGCAAGCACGCCAAGGCTGTTTTCCCAAACAGTGAGCATAGGTCTAAGAAGATACTAGATCTAGTACATTCGGATGTTTGTGGACCGATGTCAGTAGCATCAATTTCAGGTAGCATGTACTATGTTTCCTTTATTGATGATTTCTCTCGCAAGACATGGATCTACTTTTTAAAGACCAAGGATGAAGTCTTTAGCAAGTTTCAGGAGTTCAAAGCTCTAGTTGAGAACCAGACAGAGAAGAAGATCAAGGTCTTGAGATCAGACAATGGGGGTGAATATACCTCCAAGGAGTTCGATGGTTTACACAAGCATGCAGGAATCAAGAGGGAGTTGATTGTTCCATACAACCCACAACAAAATGGGGTTGCAGAGCGAAAGAATCGATCCATCATAGGGGCTGCTAGGGCCATGATTCATGACCAGGGCTTGCCGATGTTTCTTTGGGCAGAAGCATGCAACACAACGGTCTACATCCAAAACAGGTGTCCTCACGGGATCTTGGAGGACAAGACACCGGAGGAGGCATTCACTGGTGTGAAACCAAAGGTGAGTCATTTCCGCATCTTTGGATGTCTAGTTTATATCCATGTTCCGGTAGAGAAGAGGACCAAGTTGGAGCCCTCCAGTAGGAAGGGTTTATTTGTAGGATACAATGAGACTTCAAAAGCTTACAGGGTTTATATTCCAGAGAAGAGGAAGACAAGTAGTGAGCAGGGATGTAAAGTTTGAGGAGGACGTTGCATCCAGGAAGTCCCATGAGCCTATTCCAGTGATAGAGAATGAGGAGCAAGAAGCTCCGAAGGTTGAGCCAGGGTCACCAAAGACACCAGTGGTTTCCAGTTCAGACCAACCTTCAGGTGAGGAGGTGGAGACATTAGCCCCTTCCAGTTCTATCAGGAGACCTCAATGGCTTACACAGACATTGAGGGATGTTGAGGAGTATGTTGAGGCTCCTAGCAGCATGATTAGGGAGAGCAGACCTCCAAGGAAGTTTTCAAGCTACATGGCATTAATGAGTAACATCATAAATTCAGAGCCTACCAGTTTTCAGGAGGCAACAGACCAGCAGTCTGGCGGAGGCAACAGACCAGCAAGTCTGGCGGGATGCCATGGTGGAGGAGTACACCTCCATCATGAAGAATGATGTTTGGGACATAGTGCCAAGACCGGAGGGGAAGTTAGTTGTGAGTTCCAAGTGGCTCTACAAAATTAAGCATGTTGCGGATGGCAGCATCGAGAAGTTCAAGGCAAGGTTTGTGGCGAGAGGGTTTTCCCGAAAGAGGGAGTGGACTATGAGGAGACTTTTGCTCCAGTCGCGAGATACACTTCCATTAGAGCAATTATGTCTTTAGCTTCATCTATGGGATGGCGGATTCATCAAATGGATGTGAAGACAACTTTCCTTAATGGGATCATTGAGGAAGAAGTGTACATAGAGCAACCTCAAGGCTTTGAGGTAAAAGGGAAGGAGTCCCATGTTTGTAGGCTGAAGAAAGCCTTATATGGACTCAAACAAGCACCGAGAGCATGGTATTCCAGGATAGATGGATACTTGCAGAGTATGGGCTTTGCCAAAAGTGATGCAGATCCTAATCTATATTACATATTTGTTGGGACTGATCTACTCATTTTGGTGCTATATGTAGATGACTTGTTTCTTACAGGTGCAGAGAAGCTCATTGCGGGGTGCAAAGCAGATATGGCAGCTGAGTTCGAGATGAAGGACATTGGCATGATGCATTACTTCTTGGGTTTGGAGGTTTGGCGAAGACCAGGGGAGATATTCCTTGGGCAAGGTAAGTATGCGGTTGAGATCCTGAAGAGGTTTCGGATGGAGGACTGCAAACCTATGGCCACACCCATGATCACTAATCGAAGAAGGTGACAACTTCAGATTCAGAATTGGTGGACCCTACGTTGTACAAGCAGGTGATAGGATCCTTGATGTATTTGGTCAACACTCGACCAAATATATGTTTTGCAGTGAACACCTTGAGTCAGTTCATGGTGGAGCCAAGGCAGGAGCATTGGGTAGCAGCAAAACATGTGCTTAGATACTTAAGGGGCACAGTGGAGTATGGTCTAAGATATCTTGGAGATGGTGAAGTGAGGTTGCGGGGGTATATAGAACTCGGATTGGGCAGGCAATGTAGCAGACGAGAAGAGCACCTCGGGGTCTTGCTTTAGCTTGGGATCAGGCATGATATCCTGGTTCAGCAGGAAGCAAAATTTTGTGGCTCTTAGCTCAACAGAGGCCGAATACATGGCAGCTAGTATTGCTAGTTGTGAGGCCATTTGGCTTCGCAAGTTGCTTACAATATTGATTGATCAGGAGTTGGATCCCACGGTGATATACTGTGATAATCAGAGTTGTATCAAACTCTTTGAGAATCCAATATTTCATGACAAGTCCAAACACATAGACATCAAATATCACTTCATACGAGACAAGATTCAGAAGGGAGCCGTAAAGCTCCAAGTATATTCCCACAGATCAGCGAGGAGCTGATATTCTGACCAAGCCCTTAGCAAAAGGGAAGTTTGAAGCATTCAGAGACAAACTTGGATTGGTGCAGAATTCCTTCCTCGCTAAGAGGGAGTGTTGAGAAATGTAGCTCGGACAGGAACTTCTTGCACAAGCTTCAGTATGAACGTGCTAGAAGTGGTTCGAAACATTTCTAATTCTATTTTGAAATTCACTTAAGTGATTTTCTATTTTTAAGTTCACTTAAGTGATTCTATTTTGTAATTCACTTAAGTGATTCTATTTTGAAATTCACTTAAGTGATTTTCTATTTTTAAGTTCACTTAAGTGATTCTATTTTGTACTTCACTTAAGTGATTCTATTTTGATATTCACTTAAGTGATTTTCTATTTTTAACCTTACATCTCAAGATGAGATGAGATCTAATCTTAGGGTTAGAGAGATTAGGGTTACCTTTTTCAAGGATAAAAGGAGAAGATCAAGAGTGTTTTAGATACACGAGACAAAGACATAGAAAAGAATGGGAGGAGAACAGATTGTTGAAGGAAAAATACAAGCTTAGGAGGAGAAGAACGGTGCTTGCTGGCTAGAAAAGCAGCAAGAGAGCAGAAGTGTTCTGCTGTAGCTGTAGCCTCTTTTATTTGTAATATTTCAGGTTCAGAAATATATTTAACTTCCGCTGTTCACGCTGTTTATGTTTTCCAGCCATCCGTGTGACTGTTGCATGTTTGAATAAATTATTCTCAGATCTGATTTATTTTAAAATAACATAGGACAGCAGTTATCTAGGGCTGGAAAATTTACAACAACGTCATGTAGACCATAAGGAGCATTGTTTGAAGTAAGGAGATGACAATCAGGGCAAAGCAGCACAAAGTTCAAGGCAAGGTGGAAAAGTGCATGGTACGAACCGTCTGAAGGGTTGTTTGATGGGAGGTACAAAATTCCATGTAGGTCATTTAAGTAAAAAAGCAAGTTGTACAGGTTGTCTGGCTATAGAGGAGCTAAGTCATTCGGCCATAGAGGAGCTAGGTCATTCGAACCAAGGCTATTTGGAAGCATGCCATTCGGGACAATGTGATCAGGGCCATCCGGAGTAGGGTCGCCTAGCCTAGAAGGTTGGTCGTCTAACCCAAGAAGAGGGTTGTCTGGCCCACGGCCGTCTGATGCAAGAAGGGCGTCTGGCCCAAGAGGTTGGTTGTCTAACCTAGGAAGAGAGTTGTCTGAGGCCAAGGGATGTTTGTCAAAGGTTGAGGCAAAGTCGTTAAAGGCGAATATGAGTTGTCAAGAGACAGGGAGAGGTCGTCAGGAGCCAGTAAGAGGTCATTTGGAGCTAAAGAGAAGTTGTTTAAGAGGGTTGAGTGGCAGCTACCAAAATGCAAACGAGGAGAAAAATTTAATTCAACCAATGAGGGTTTCAATGGTTTTGCCATTAAGGTTTCGGAACACTACCCCAAACCCTATGTGGATGCTACGCCTCAACCCTGCAAGGGGCATTGCCCATTGACCCTGCTAGGGGGTCCCTGCCCCCTTGACCCTCAACAAAGGTGGAAACAAGCATTGCCCAAAATGTTGGTCATGTTGGTGATGCAACCGATTTTAGTAAGTGGAGTGAGTAATCAACAAATAATATTTTGTTGGCAGTAGTTTCAAGTGAAGCTAGTTGTAGAAGGTGTTTGGAATAGGAGAAAGTGGAAGGAGCATGATAAGAGACTCCGGTACAGTGTTCAATAATTCTATCCCCAATGTTCAACTCATGTGTCATCAAAGGACACTGACAAGTCTAGAGGAGGATATGTAGGCAGATGAATTGACATATTTGCATAAAAAATGAATAAAGTTTTGTCATTTTGTGTTAATTTTGTAGTTCGTACACGAAGTGTTTGAAAAAATGTCGTAGGTGTAATTAATAAGTTCATGAAATGCAAATGTAAGATAAATGAACTTAAAATGTAATTCAAGAAGTCATGAGGTGTCGAGGTAGTTGGAGGGAGTTGAGGATGCAACTACCTCCCCATTCGTAGGAAGTTGTAGACCCCCCCATTCAAATGTAGTAGAAGTTGGGTGTAATCAGACATGTACTCGTGAGATGCTTGTGCCAAGCCGTCTAACTATTGTGTTGTAGCACAATAGTAAGTATTCCAAGAATGGAGGACAAGATGACACATTAGAAGCCAAACAAGACTGCAGTCAATGTAGTTCTACTCAACATTAGTTATACTCAACATTATGCTCTGGAATGGCATCAACACTTGACTCGCACCACAATTTGACTTGTACAACAAATTGTTAGAACGAAAAGCACTGGAACGACACTTACACTGGAAAGGCAAGCACTAGAACAGTAAACATTGGAATGGTAGAGTGTTGGAACGACAAGTGCTTGAATGACGCTTGAACAGCAGGGTCAAATCTACTAGAACGACAAGTGCTTGAATAGCCACTTGCATTGGAACAGCCACAGTCAATCTATTAGAATGGCGTCCTCAACACCACTAGAACAGCAACCTCAACAGTTCCTCTTGTACAACATTCTAGACTACAACTCCCCTGTTCCACATTCTGACTCACATTTGAATTACATTAATATTAATTTACACTTAGGCACTTATTCCTACTATGTTCACTACTTTTTCATCTTGTGAGGTCTAGAACTAGGGCCTACATCTGCCCTCCCCTTTACTTTGGTCGATGTATGTGTCTACTCCTGGAAACTCAATTGTTGTTGTTGAGGTGTCGGAACAGGTACTCCCATCTCCACAATGCCTCTTTCTTATCCTTCACTCTCTTGGCATAATTATGGTATCTTGCTCCTATACCATAAGAACTAGCTCTTTGTTCCATCTCAACCAATTTTATGAAGAGTTCTTTCTCCCTCTTTGCAAAGGCATCTTCGGCTTCTTTCCTCACTCTCTCAATCGCTTTTGTTATTTGTGCTTCAATTCCTTATTCTTTGCTTCTAGCATTTGTTCTTTGATTGAACAATTAAATTTCAGTTGTGCAATTAGTACATTATGTTCCTAGTGAGTCTTTTTCCTCTCCTCAACCTCTTGCTTCAAAGCAACCAGTTTTGCCCCAACTTCCTCTTTCGCTTTCTTCCTCTCCTCGTATTGGATTGTCTGCAATCTTGTCACTAACCACTCAATCCAGTATGCCAAGGAATTAATTCTTGCATGCATCTTCACCAATTTACGTGCGATCTTTCTCTAATCACACCTGATCCATCTTTCGGACAAGGCATCAAGTCTGTTGCATCCATATATATTATGGCTGGCTGTATATATATTGTCATCATTGTTGCTAGCAATTCTTTTATTCCAACCATCCTCTATATATTACCAGCTTCCATTTCCCATGGCTACTTCTAATGGATTTTAGTGAGCTTCTTCGTTCTTTCTTCATCCTAAACCCACTGTATTAGTTTATCCAACTCCTCATATCCCATCACCTGCCATTTCTTCCATTGTCCAACACCCAACCTACATTCCACTCTTACTCTGTCAAAGACCTTTGTCATCTTATCAAAGAATACACCAACCTATTCATCCACCTGGTCTCCTAAGACCATTGACCATCTGAAATTTGGCACTTCAATCATGAAATGCTCACTTGCCTCCTTTGGTATTTCGACCTCAGTTTCTTCCTTGGTGAGGATCTCCTCTCTGTATCCTTCACCGTCACCTTTTAGATTGATGTTTTTCTTTGTTGACTTGCCTCAAAATATCAGTTGCTCCATAGTATCAACCAATTGTTCCATTCTTTGGTTGTTGCCTCCTCTCCTCATCACTTTGAACTTTCCCGCTTTCTCCATTACTTCGCCTGACATTGCCTCTTCCCTTGCCAATTGTTTCCCTTTCTTCGTAACTTCTACTGGCATTGTCTCTTCCCTTGCCAACTCCTCTATTCTGGATAAGATCTCAAACAGTAATTCCTCCTGCAACGGAGGTGATACACATGGATCTATTTGCTGTTGAAACTTTGCAAAAATATCGAGTGACTCCATTTGCATTTCTCCAACTGCTTCCACCTAAACTACATCATATGCTTGTTTGTCCATATCCACAATTTGTCATCTTTGCACTTGCTACGAGTTCCTCCTTGTTGTGTAGTCTTTTTCACAGACTGTTGCTCTCTCCCTACAGCTTCTTCATGGATCTCTTGTTGTACCAACCTCCTACGCCTCTTCTCTTGTTGCACCGATTGTTGTTCATCATCATCTGAATCTTTGCTTATTTTGTCATTTGGCAGGTCCTTCCTCTTCAATATTTTATTTGTTCTCACCATAGTACTTGCCTTTGTGTGTGGTATCACGTTGATCCACCTCAAAATCATTGGCTCGTGCTCCCCTATGTCCCTTGAAGGATTTAGTCTAGGAAACTGCAACTTTTCCTCTGCCATGGCATTCATCAGCAGTGCAATAGCATGAAACACCACCAAACATTTCTTAGAATACCGTATAAAGAAATTATTAATGCACTGTGATAGATATGATGCCCAATCACATGCAACTCCCTCCATGATTCCTTGCACATAGGGTATGAGCCAGGTAGGCATCTCCAAACATCATTGTTCTTGCAAGTTGGACATAATTACATTCATGGTACACTGCAATTCAATTGTCTTCAGTTGTTGCTTCATTCCACTGCTTCCATGCTTCGTCAGCTTTGCAAATTCCTCTGGAATTATATTGGTGACATCACAAATTATTTCAATCCACCAGTTCTGATCTACTACCTCCTTCATGACCAGCAATCCAAACATTCTTTGGAAATTGCCAGGTGAAAACACCACCTACACCCACTTGTCACCAATCCTTGCTCAGCTAGAGTTTGTTGTGGGTTGTACATTTGCAACATCTATAGCAAAAAGCTCTTGAAGAATTCCTTCTCAAAATTAGTAATATGTAGTATACAACTTACACCTGCATTCTTAAACGCAACTCTCAGCAGGTGATTTATTGCACTTTTATTCCACCAATATTTTATGGTAGGTCTTTCCTCTTCAATATTTTCTTTGTTCTCACCAGAGTACTTGCCTTTATGTGTGGTATCACATTGATCCACCTCAAACTCATTGGCTGGTGCTCCCCTATCTCTCTTGAAGGATTCAGTCTAGGAAACTGTAACTTTTCCTCTGCCACAACATTCATTAACAATGCAATAGCGTGAAACGCCATCAAAAAGTTCTTAGAATACCGCATTAAGAAATTCTTAATGTGTTGTGATAGGTACGATGCCTAGTCACACACAACTCCCTCCATGATTCCTTGCACATACGGTATGAGTCAGGTAGGCATCTCTGAACATTGTTGTTCTCCTTGCAAGTTGGACATAATTACGTTCATGGCACAGTGCAATTCGATTGTCTTCAATTGTTGTTGCTTTATTCCATGTTAGGTACCCAAGATAAGTATTTAATATTATAATATTATATTAGATGTAATTATCCCACATGTATGGATAAGTGGGAGTGGTAGGTAGTTGGGCATTATAAATATGGGCAAAGACTCATAGAGAGGATATGAAGAGAAGAATATTGTATTTATCTCAAGTTGAGATATATTGAGTGGCTTCCTTCCAATAAGGAGCATTGTACGGTGTTGCCCTACCTTAAGGGTTTGAAATATAAATTGAAATAATTGGAGTAATTTACATATTTGCCTTGTATTGATTTATGTGGATTATTCATTGTGGTTTATTTAATATTTCTACAAATTGTTAATGATTTTTGTGGATGAGCAAAGGAGGTTCATAACATTCTATTGCTTCCATGCTTTTTCAGCTTTGAAACTTCCTCTAGAGTTATATTGGTGACCTCACAGACTATATCAATCCACCGGTTCTAATCTATTGCCTCCTTCTTGACAGGCAATCTGAACATTCTTTGGAAATTGCTACCTGAAAACACCACCTGCACCCACTTGTCACCAATCCTTACTCTGCTCGCATTTTGTTGTGCACTGTACGGTTGCAACATCTGCAACAAAAAGCTCTTGAAGAATTCCTTCTCAAAATTAGTAATTTGTAGTATACAACTTACACCAGCATTCTTAAACGCAACTCTCAACAGATGATTTATTGCACCCTTTCCACCCACTCCATCCTTTTGCAGATACTCATCCTCCTCTGCATTTTTCTTTCACCTTCAATCACTCCTGTCGACGATCAACTGTTGTTTGTACGACCCCTATTGTACACCTCTAGCACTCGTACGGCACCTGTCGTATGCTTCTAGCACTCGTACAGTAGATAAACTTGATTTGTATGGCAACCGTCTAACACGTACTGCAGTCATCTACTTCCTTTCACTTGATCGACACCCTGCAAGCTTGCACTTGTAAGGTAGTCGTCTAGTACTTTCACTTGTATGACAAACAACAACCATCTATTGTTGACTCGTATGACATGGCTCTAAAATAAGGTTTATACGGCACGGCTCACCAAGCAACTTCCATGCACCACTCGCACATTAACCTCCCTTACAACGTCTTTCGTGCAATATGCGTCACTTTTGTCGTTCAATTTTTACATCCTCCACACCAGCAACTTCTCAACCTTTCCACACCTGCAATTGGACAAATCTTGCACCTCCCTTCGTCTGTACAGTTGTACACCTATAGTTACTCTCCAAAAAAAAAACCCTTCTGCTATTCCTCAATTTCCTGTTTGCGCAAAAATCCTTCCATAGTACCTTCCTTCCTTTGCAACTCTTCATCGATAGCAACAACTTCTATGCCAACACAGCTCCTGGTTTAGCAATATTCTACGCACTTCAGCACGACTCCTTTGGCACTGCTCTACACACTTTTTGACCAAACTGCATTCGCCCAACTACTACTTCTTGATGCAACCTTCGTCCTCCCTCTATCCTGTGTTAAGTGCAAAATGAGATACTCAAGCCTCCTCGATTGCTCCTATTTATAAGATTGGCAGGGTGGTTGCCACCCATGCATAACTACTCACTGGCCACCACCTTGCATGCAACTGTCTTTTTCTATTTTTCATTTTTTTTTTCAAAAATAAAAGCGTGCCTTTTAAGTTTGAGTGCGTCATACAATTTGTACACGACTGCAACTACCACTTCGATCACGCAGTCTGCCGACGAATATGTCTCTTCCTGCCATCAATGACCTTTTGCTTGATCTACCATCTACCCTGTTGCATTTGTATGGCAATTTTGTCCCTTTGACGTAACAACACCTACATCTATACAGTTGTCGTTACATGCCTCATTTGAACATCCTGAGTCATCCGTACAACACTCACTTGTATAGCCTGGACTTGTACGACAATGTGTCGTACCATCCTCAGTTGTAGAGCATACTTGTGTACTAAAATGACCATGATTTGTACCGCCAAGGCTTGTACAACAATGTGACGTACAAGCCTCTTCCTACCTTGTACGACTGGGCATCTTGTCGCTTCTTTCAGCATTGCATGATTGTCTTGGTACCTGTCTTATCCAATCATGTGCTTCATTTTCTCTTTCTTGCCTTTGTGCATGTCGCCGCCTTCTTCTTCTTCATGAAAATCCAATCTCAAGCATGTTCAACTCTTCATTTCTTCCTTCCGGTCGAGCCCTCCTTGACTTGGGACTGCCTATTCCTCCCTCCAGGTTGTCTGAGGTCTATCCATGTTCTCCTTTGATTTTGATTCCTCGGCCTAGTTTCAAGTAGTAGACTCTACTCTAAGCAAGCATGCACTACAATATCTTAAGGATAATTTGGCAATAGCTCAAAACCGAATGCAATAGCAGGATGATCAGCACCACCGAAGCACAGTTTTAATGTAAGGGACATGGTCTTCCTATAGTTGCAACCATACAAGCAATCATCATTAAGCTTTGTGGTCATCAAAAGCTCATAGCTAAATTTATGGACCCTATCAAGTGCTACAGTGGAATGGTCCTATGGCCTACAAGCTCAACTTGCCATCCTTGTCCAAGATCCATCCAGTTGTTCATGTATCCTCTTTGAAGAAGGTTCTTGGCAGTTGTGTACAGGTCCAATCAACATTTCTAGAGTTGGATGAAGGATCAATTATATTAGAGCCTGAGAATATTCTAGAATAATGGACGCGCACCCTTCACAATCGAACTTTCACTGATGTGTTAGTACAATGGCAAGGCCTACAGCCAGAAGATGCCACATAGGAATCACTCTATCAGCTCCAACAACAATTCCCTCATTTCAAGCTTTGAGGAATGTTAGGAGCTGAAGTCAATATTCAGATCTCCGATGTTCTTCAGCAGAGTGGTGCATGGTGGTGCAGCTTATAGCGATCCTTTCTCACGCGTGGCACCCTCGCAATTAATGAACGCGGCAATTAATTAAACGCGGTTGTTAATGAACGCAGCAATTAATTAAACGCGGTTGTTAATTAACGCGTTTTGGATGTACCTCGACTTTTCTGGAATCTTCTCTTGTTTTCCTATAAAAAGGAATGACCCCTTGTATTTGTAAATAGAGAAGAAAGGGTGCGAATGTGAAATAGTTCCTTGAGATTAATAAAAGATTATAGCTGCCATTGCCCCGTGGTTTTACCTGCACATAGCAGGGTTTCCACGTAAATCTCGTGTATTGTTTTATTGTTGTTTTTAGCTTGCTTGCTTTTAATTTTCTAACATCTGGTATCAGAGCCAGGTTCTCTGAAAACTTGTTGGTCTAGGGTTTTGTGCGAGTGGGAGCTGCAACAATGACAGGAGGTGTAACCAAGTTCGAGATTGAGAAGTTTGATGGCAGGAACTTCGCCCTATGGAAGATGAAGGTGGAGGATTTGCTGGTTCAAAACGACCAAGCCCTAGCCTTGAAAGGGGTTGCGAATAAACCTAGCAGCATGACAGATGAGGAGTGGGTAAAGCTGGACAGGAAGGCGGTTTCTACAATTCGTCTCTGCCTAGCAGACTCTGTCTTGTTCAATGTTGCTGAAGCAAAGACCACGGAAGCCCTCTGGGAGAGGCTTGAGAAGCTATATGAGACTAAATCAGCAACAAATAAGGTTTTCCTGAAAAAGCAACTTTATAGCCTGAGGATGAAGGAGGGTTCATCTGTGGCAGATCATCTAAATGAGTTTAATACCCTAATCAGTAAACTGGTCTCGGTTAATGTGAAGATGGAGGATGAGGACAGAGCAATCACCCTACTTTGTTCCCTCCCGGACACTTGGGATCATTTGGTGATGACCATCAACAATGCATCATCAGGAGCTCTAAAATTTGATGATGTCGTAGCCGCTTTGTTGGCAGAAGAGTTGAGGCGGAAAACGTCACTAGAACCCTCAACCAATGAAGCCCTAGCTGTGAGAGGTCGATCTATCGAAAGGAGTCAACAAGGTAGATCACAATCCAGATCTAAGTCAAGAGGACGCAAGCTGAAAGGGAAGTGTTGGCATTGTGGGAAGCCAAGGCACTCGAAGAAGGATTGTTGGCATCTGAAAAAGGAAAAGAATGGTGAAAAGCAGAATCAGCCATCAGTTGAGGCCAATACAGTAGATTCAATAGAGACGGCAACATGTGAGGCCTTCTGTATCAGTAACAACAGATCTGTTTTATATACTTGGGTTTTGGACTCGGGTGCATCTTTCCACATGTCTCCACATAGAGACTGGTTTGTCAAATATCAGCCCTATAATGGTGGGATGGTCTACTTGGGTGATGATCATCCTTTAGAAATTGTGGGAAGAGGGGACATTAGGATCAGGTTGGATGATGGCAGAGAAAGGATGTTGTGTGATGTACGACATGTGCCTGATTTACGGAAGAATTTGCTCTCAATCAAGATGATGGATAAGCTTGGGTATTTTACTACTTTCGGTAACAATTATTGCAGAATTACCAGAGGAGCCCTAGTAGTAGCAAAAGGAGAATCTTATGGGACCCTGTATCGTTTGTGCGGTGATACGGTGACAAACCATGCAACAGCAACAACTTCAGGAAATGCTCAGGATGAAGTAATGCTATGGCATCAACGCCTAGGGCATATGAGTGAAAAAGGATTGAAAATTCTGCATGACCGAGGTATGCTTTCTGGGATTAAGTCTTGTAATTTAGACTTGTGTGAGCATTGTATTTTTGGTAAACAAAAGAGGGTTCGGTTTACTGCAAGCCCTGGTAAGAGTTCTGATTTTCTGCAACTTATACATTTTGATATATTTGGACCAGTCCCCACTCAGTCCTTAAAAGGTACTAGGTATTTTCTGACATTTATAGATGATTATTCTAGAAGAGTGTGGGTTTATTTTCTGAAAAAGAAGTCGGAAGCTTTGGAGAAATTTAAGGAGTTCAAGGCACGAGTAGAGAAAAGTTTGGGCAAGCCTATTTTATGTCTCAGGTCAGATAATGGGGGTGAATATTGCTCCAAGGAGTTTGATGAATTTTGTACGCAGCAAGGAATTAAGCACCAGAAGACTGTGCCATATACTCCACAACAAAATGGTGTGGCTGAGCGGATGAATCGCACAATCGTGGAACGTGCAAGAAGCATGCTCAACACATCTGGGTTGGATAAAAAGTTCTGGGCGGAGGCTGTTAATACAGTTGCTTATCTTATTAACAGGTCTCCCACAACTGCGTTGGATGGAAAGACTCCGGAGGAAGTTTGGCGTGGTAAGCCAGTTGATTACTCTCATTTACGTAGCTTTGGTTGTGATGCATTTGCCCATGTGCCTAAAGAAAACAGGTCCAAACTTGACCCAAAATCAAAGAAATGTGTTTTTCTCGGCTATGGAGATACAATGAAGGGGTATAGACTGTGGGATCCTACTGCCCACAAGGTAATTTTTAGCCGGGATGTTTTTAATGAAAAATCCATGCAAAGGAAGCAGGTACAACAAACACCTAAGGTTGTACCTGTTGAAGTAGATATGAACAAAGATAAAAGTGAAAATAAGGATGTTGAAGCTTCTGATCAGCAAGTTCAGCAGCCTGAACAGTCACAAGATCAAGAGCCACAACCAACAGAATGTTGGGTTAGAAGATCTACACGTCCACAAAAGCGTCCGGAGAGGTATTCTCCTGATTTTCAGTCCTCTTTTGCTTTGTTAACTGATGATGGTGAGCCTAGCTCATTTCAGGAAGCTAGAGAATCTGAGAATGCAAAAAAGTGGAGGAATGCCATGGACGAGGAAATGGAAGCACTACGGAAGAATAAAACGTGGGAACTTGTGGATCTCCCACCTGGAAGAAAGGTTGTTGGTAACAAGTGGGTGTACAAAGTAAAGAAGAACAGTGATGGATTGTTGGAACGCTATAAAGCTCGCTTGGTGGCAAAAGGTTATGTGCAGAAGTCAGGAATAGACTTTAATGAAATCTTCTCTCCAGTTGTGAAGCTGACTACTGTCAGAGTTTTACTTGCACTTGTAGCAGCACAGGATTTAGAGCTGGAGCAGCTTGACGTGAAAACTGCTTTCCTGCATGGTGATCTCGAGGAAGAGATCTATATGGATCAGCCTGAGGGCTATAAAGAAAGAGGCAAAGAGCATTTGGTTTGCAGACTCAAGAAATCTTTGTATGGATTGAAACAGGCGCCAAGGATGTGGTACAGAAAATTTGACACCTTCATGAAGAGCCAAGGTTTCAGTAGGAGTGAAGCTGACCATTGTGCATACTATAAGAGGTTTGATGATGGCAGTTTTATTATCTTGTTGTTGTATGTTGACGATATGCTGGTTGCAGGCCCTAGCATGAAGAAAATCATTGATCTTAAGGCTCAGTTGGCTAGGACATTTGAAATGAAGGATTTAGGAGCAGCAAACCAAATTCTAGGGATGAAGATACACAGGGACAGAACAGGAAGGAAGATCTGGTTATGTCAAAAGTCATATATAGAAAAGATTCTGCAGCGCTTCAATATGCAGAATGCAAAACCAGTTAGTACCCCACTTCCTCCACACTTCAAATTGTCTTCCAAACAGTGTCCTAGAACAGAAGCAAAGAAGACAAGCATGTCTCGTGTACCGTACTCATCAGCAGTAGGAAGCCTCATGTTTGCCATGGTGAGCACCAGACCGGATATTGCCCAAGCAGTGGGAGTTGTCAGCCGGTTCATGGCGAATCCTGGTAAGGAGCATTGGACTGCAGGGAAGTGGATATTTAGATATTTAAGAGGCACTTCAGATGCTGCTATTTACTTCGGATCGGCAAATTTGCAAGTTAAAGGTTTTGTGGATTCTGATTATGGTGGAGATAGAGATGGGCGAAAGTCCACTACAGGATATACTTTCACTCTTGTTGGTGGAGTTGTGAGCTGGACTTCTAAGTTGCAGTCGGTGGTGGCTTTATCAACCACTGAAGCAGAATATATTGCAGCGACTCAGGCCAGCAAAGAGGCAATTTGGCTAGAGCGATTGTTGGGTGACTTCAAGATAATGCAGGGGAAGATTACGTTGCATTGTGATAGCCAAAGTGCTATTCAGTTAGTAAAGAACCCAGCATTCCATGATCGCACGAAACACATTGATGTTCAGTACCATTTTATAAGAAATGTGGTGGAAGAAGGTAGGATCCTGTTGGAGAAAATTGATACTGAAGTGAATCCTGCAGATATGCTTACAAAGCCGGTCAAGAGAGAGAAGTTTGATTGGTGCAAAACTTCTCTGGGCTTGCTGAAAACGTGATAAAGGCAGCATTGGGCAATTGGCACTTGGATGGAAAACAGAGGAAAAGAATTCTTGTATATCGACTTCAAGTGGGAGAATGTTAGGAGGTGAAGTCAATATTCAGATCTCCGATGTTCTTCAGCAGAGTGGTGCATGGTGGTGCAGCTTATAGCGATCCTTTCTGCACGTGGGACCCTCGCAATTAATGAATGCGGCAATTAATTAAACGTGGTTGGTAATGAACGCGACAATTATTTAAACGTGGTTGTTAATGAACGTGGCAATTATTTAAACGCGGTTGTTAATGAACACGGCAATTAATTAAACGCGGTTGTTAATTAACGCGTTTTGGATGTATCTCAACTTTTCTGGAATCTTCTCTTGTTTTCCTATAAAAAGGAATGACCCCTTGTATTTGTAAATATAGAAGAAAGGGTGCGAATGTGAAATAGTTCCTTGAGATTAATAAAAGATTATAGCTGCCATTGCCCCGTGGTTTTACCTGCACACAGCAGGGTTTCCACGTAAATCTCGCGTATTGTTTTATTGTTGTTTTTAGCTTGCTTGCTTTTAATTTTTCTAACAAGGTCAAAGCTTCTTGAAGGGGAAGGGCATGTTAGGACCCAATCCTAACATCATGATGTTATTTTCCAATGTGCGTGTATGTGTATCTTGGGCACCTAGTGCATATGGGCCCATTATGATGTAAATGTTACTTTCTTGTAAGCAAGAAATGATGTAATAGTTACTTTTTCTTATAAGGAGTTACTAGCTCAGGTTCCCCTTGCATGTGGACCCTTGAAATGGAATGTAACAAGTTAGTTTCTCAAATTGTAAAGAAGCTCTGCTTCCAAGGAGGCTGCCCCCTTGAAGAGGCCTGTGATCTGATTCTATGTGATTAATAGAGTTGTTGCAATCCTGTTTTCGTATTTTTCAAGCACTTTTGTTATCTCTTTCCTCTCAATTTTGTTAATTTCTGCAATTACTATTGTGAATGTGCTTATTTTTAATTAAATGTTCCTAACATGCATGATGATTGTGACACTGCCCTTTTGTCCTCTTGTCATTCCTTGTTAATTCTATTTCATACACATGGAATCCATTGTTGTTATTCATTTTTCTCGTATTGATTGATCATACATACTCCTTGATATGGTTGCAGACATATTTTACTTTTAATTTTTTGCACCCTAAACTTCCAAATTTACTTTCATGCATTTTAATTCTCGCATCTACTTTTTTGTATTTAGTTTAGGTTAGTTAGATTTAGTGAGGATAGTGAAGAGACGGGCTAAATCTGGAGGTTGAGAGGGGCACACTCCCCTTTATTCCAATTTGTTGAAACAAAAATTTGGGCGCACAAGAAGTTAGACCTTTCCACAATTCAACAAGATCGTACCAAATCCTCCGAGTTGCAGGACCAAATGTATATAGACTTGTGACAATGGATGGGAGACCGTTGCCAATTTCAATTAATAGGCAACACTTAAGGCCCATCTAAAAAAGCGGTATCTAAGACAAAAAGAAATGTAAATATGTATATAGTACTTTTATTTTTATCAAAACTATTATCTCCCGCTTCACTTTCCTTTTCCTTTCCTAGCTAGTATTCCTACTTGTATTTTCCCTACCTCATAGAAAAAGACAACAAATGGAAAAATGGAAAAATACAAAAAAAGGAAAAAAAAAAGAAAAAATAAAAATTATTGCATTCAAGTGAAAACCTTCAAAAAGCCACTTGGACATCCCCTTTTCTTCCCATTTGCTCAAAGAATGCCTTGTAAAAATATTTTTCAAGTTTTGCCAAAGTAAAAAAAAATTAGCAAATCGCTCCACCTATAGGAGCAAATCACTCCACAAAGCAGATACCAACAAAAATTTAAAAAGCTAGGCAAATTGGCTCCCTTTTAGAGTCAATAGCCTACCCACACCATTCATTGCGAGTGCATAGATGGGAGGGGAGGTTTAAAACCCCAAATTACCTACCATCAAATTCACTTTAACGTGAAGCAGTCACCAAGTTACCACCTCCTTTGCCATGTCTACCAACTGCAACTAACTGTGTTTGCATTAAACCTAGGGATCCACAGAGATTGCTTTCCCCGCCACCAGTAAACCATAGCCATAGAAGCTTGTGACAATGTTTGGATAACCCTGGCTAGGTCGAGCCCTATCCAATCAATTGCTAGCAACATCAAGCTTTTACCTCCCTATCACAAAGCCATTCAGCTTTCGAAGCCCTCAAACTTGCCCTTGCCAAACGCATCGCTACGAAGGAATTGATTTTTTGCAAAGTGGCCACCTAAGTAGCGATTCACTCCAAGATGAATGAATCACACCTCAACTGATTTGGAGAACCCCCTAATTCCTCAAGAAGCTAATTGCTTCTCTAAGGTCGGGTGAATCATCCAATTTGAACAAAGTTCGAGAATGTTGCCAAAGGCTCCTTTATCGAGTAATTCGCTCATCTAAAACCAAGCGATTACCTCCACTTCACCAAGTGAATCACTCCCCTCCTAACTTAGCAAAAAATTTCATTTGTCCTGATAATAAGTTTTGCCCTCCAAAAGCATCATGGATACTTATCTCTGAATCCACCAACCCTTCCATGTCCAAAACAAACACAGTAACTCCGCTTGCCACCACAATCACTTCACCAATCTCCACCCCCATGCAACCCATCCAAATTCAAATCCTGACCTCACAAGCAATTTCGTCTAAAGGAAAGGGTAAGAAAAGGCCAAAGAAAAAGAAGCCTTCCCATCTAAAAAGGCCTGAAGAAATGTTCAATGAACCGTACATGTGGGTAGAGGAAGGAAAATTCAAACACTCTCCCACAAAAGTTAGGAAGGAGGCTTCAAGAAGATTAAACCTAGGGCCGGGCATAAAATCTTGGAGTATGAGTCGAGTCTGGACATCAAGCTTGGCAATGAACTTGGTGCCTCAAGTCGAGAACTGCCTTGAACTAGTCGAGGCATGTGTTGAAAGGCAATATTTTGAAGGTAAGAGCATCAAGCCTCCACAATGGGAAGAAGAGTCCTACATAAGGGAGGAAGATATCAAATGGATGCTAAATGCGGCCGATGATCCAACTATATGGATAACATGCAACCCTTAGGCATAGAACTACTATTATAAATATAATTACCATTACCATAATGCACTTGAAGGACCCAAACAAGGCCCTAAATGTCAATATCCCATTGGAGTTGGAGCTATTCAAAGATGATGTCCACTTGGTGCTCTTCGAGATAGTCGTAATATTCGAGAAGAAAATAGATGCTAGAATATGTGAAGAGCACATCGCTCTATTTCATGTAATTGAAAACTACCTGGGCCACTACCAAATGATAGATTGTGCCAGATATATAGTTGATCAAATAAACAAGCAGCTAAAGGACTTCAAGGAATCCAAGAACTTCACATATACCTCTATCTAATATGGTTTATCTTATATCA
Source organism: Wollemia nobilis (assembly GCA_028583015.1). Lineage (NCBI taxonomy): Eukaryota > Viridiplantae > Streptophyta > Pinopsida > Araucariales > Araucariaceae > Wollemia > Wollemia nobilis. Next base: position 5,763,156 of record JAQPPZ010016361.1, read on the forward strand.
AGAGTGGTTGTCCTTGTTGCAATTGAACCAAGTAGGGACCAATGACAAACCCCTCCCCATTGTGGATTGCATAGATGTGCCCTATCGAGAAGAGAGAAAAACCTCATACCACTTCTATGACGCAATATACCACCCAATAATACTCAAACTGAAAGGGACAGTACCAAGGTTATCGAAAGAGGCCAAAATTTTGTTAAAGTCAGAGGTGTGGCCAAATGGAGACTTTTATCTGGGCAAACACAAATCTTTCATTTGTCTCTTTGGCTTTTTTTCCATGCCCCTTGAGCTGCCCGCATTTATACTTGACTATTTCTTTAACCTCCAATATGTGTAGTAGCTAGATTATGTTGATCTGAAGTAAGCGACCTACCCCTTGAAACAACAAATAATGCATCACTCCCATGCTGCAATAGTTCAACCTCATCGTTCAAGAAAAACTAAGCATGGGCTTCGAACAGTCAAAGGATGTGCGATCATATGATTCGAAGAGATATTTCAGAAGGCAACTAGAGAATAAAGGGTTGCAAACTTATGCGCAAAAAAAGAGATACAAGATCAAGAAGGAAGCAAACCCATCTAAATTAGTAGCCATGGCCAAGCTAAGGGAGCAACATGGATATGAATAAAAGATTCAACAATGGCATGCCCACCCACCAAAGTGGTTCACCTTCTATGTGGAGGCCAAAGTCAAACACAACTTTGACCAGAATTGCAAGATCAATCAAAAGGCAATGAAGGCTCTCAAGAACTTGGGCTACTCCTGAAGGAAGATCCTAGCCTAACAAAATATGCGGTATGAGACAGGTACAATCAAGAAGCCAATGTGTCAGGGCCCCTTTGATGAGCACTTCTTGGCCATTTAGGACCACAAGCATAAGAGGTTGTCAAAAAGGCCTAGGATCGCGAAGGAATCCCCAACAAGGAGCCCAGAAGCAAGAAGATCTCGCTACCACACCCAAAATTGCAAGATCTACGACACCATCAACCCTGGCAATAGTCAGAAATGTTGTACAAGATTCAGCCTAAGAGAGGCTAGAGAAACAACAAGGAGACTCTCATGGGTCATTTTTCAAAAAAGTAGCAACGCAAGTTGAGGAAGCATCAAGTGCGAGCCCAAGGCAAGAAACAGAAGCAGCTCCCTAGGAAGAACCTGGGCAAGAGTTGTTCCTGCTTGAAGAAGGGGAAATTCCTCAAGAAAGATCTCTTACCAAGTTGGAAGCTATTGAAGAACAGTGGAGGCCATTACCCGCTTTTTCTAAAAGTGCATGCGAAGAACAACTTAGAGCACTAGATGAAGCACGAAGGAAGAAAAAATTCCAGGATCTAGCAGCTATTAGAACCTCCATGGACCCATACAAAGAGAAAGAGAGAATCACAAGGGCTGTTTTGGAGCCTGTTGTTGGACCATCTATTGTCCCCTCTCTTGTCATTTCTACTTCTTCTATTCCCGCTTCTTTCCCACGTATTTCTTCTACTCCCGCTCCTTCAATCCTAGCTACTTCTATTGCACATTCCCTACAATAAGTGCACTTGTTGGTTCTTCAAGAGGTACACCACCTCCCACAATCAGTCACACTCTTTGTTATGAATATTACGTCCTGACAACATATTCATGTATACAGTTACGAGGGTTATGGGCAGTTGCAAAGTTGGTTAAAACTCTCGACCTCTCGGTTCTTGATCATGCATGTATATATTATTTTATCACGTCAATGCAAAGTTTGATAACAGACAATCTGTATTTCTAATATTTTGGTATCAGAGCTTTGACATTGCTAAGGTGACCCAATGTTTCGAAGTAGAGACACCTCTCGAAGTTTGTGCATACTTCTCTAGCTAATCCATAAGTTGCAGATGCAAGCATTTGTCGAGTTTGTGAGAGACATTGCCAAATCAATTGTAGAAGAAAACACTTGAGTTCTTTATTTTTTATGTTTCACTTTGCAAGCAATCTGCAAACAAGTTGGAGTGTCATCTTTAATTGTATGTTGTTTCCATACAAGCATACAAGCACCATTTGAAAAATAGTTTTAGAGAATCAAAGGGGCAATCTCATGCACATGCATGGTCTTTTGATGTATCATTGAGCTGTCTTAATCATTTCAGGGTCGTCTGGATAAAGACTATGTTGTCTCATGCCATGCAAAAGTCGTCTTGAATTAGACTATAGGTCGTCCGAAGCCAATAGCAAGGGTCTTCTCATTTGCATCCATTTCAATTCATGATGAAATATATATTGTTCATGGTGGGGAAGTTGTCATCTTATAATTCGTAAAAGGATGTCATAAATTCGTACAAGTCATCTAGAGTTAAATGTGACATGCCAAGTAACATTGAGGGTTGTCCAACAGAAGACCAAGCACCCAAGTAAGGATCATCTTGAATAGGTCATCATGCATTATGGTCATATGGATTTAAATGAGTCATCTAAGGTACAATGCACACATTGACCAGGTCGTCTAATGTTTTGACTAGGCTACGTGAGATGTCTTTGCAACATGTTTGGTCGTCTAGAAGGCGTTCGATTGAACAGGACATCATACATTGGCTAGTTCATCTCACATTGGTACAGGTCGTCCAAGATATTAAAGGGTCGTCCAATGTTTTATCCAAGCCATCTGAAATCATTTCCAAGAGATGAGAGTCGTTTGAAGGCGTGTGCATGCATGAAGTTTATCTTTTATTGTTTTCTACATGCAAGAAGCATTGTGCTTGAAGTGGAACGTGAATGACTAATGTTTGAGACATTTTGGACGTCATGTGTAGAGGAAGCACGCCATAAACAAAGATGTTTTATCATATAGCTATCGCCACTAATCATGACATGAAGATATCATCTCATGTAGAGGAGACGCTTAAGGAACAACACGATCGATGTGCCATCCAAACTTTTGAAGAATTGTGTCTGAGGTGTTGCAGGCCCGAACACGTTTGCCAAGGTGAAGGCAAGTCTTGTTGAATGCTATCACAAGTTAATGACCCAAAGACCACAAGAAATGTTTGGAGTGAGGTGTCGTTTCGAAGGTGTTGTCTTGTGAAAACTAGAGGAGGGTCAAATACGTCATGATAAAGAGCACTAATTGTGTTAAACTGAAGACAAAGCACGTGAAGCACTGTATAAAGTGTTTGAAGGAGGCACAAAACGTTTAAGTTGCACTTTCATTCCATGTGAGGCGTAGATAAGGCATTTGTGAGGAGGGGCTTCACCACAAGAAAAACGATTTCATGCTCTCAAAAAACCCTAAACATTTTGCATTGTACAATTGAAGAATCAACAACAAACATCACTTTCTAAACTAGCCGTTATGCTCAGGGTTGACATCATACTGTGATTGGAAAGCATGTAGTGACATCATTGTTTTGTTATTATGTGCGTGTGTTTGTTGCTTTGGAGGCAAAGCAAACCATTGTCCCACATGCATAAGTGGGAGGATATTTTGAACTTTCTAAAACCTTATTCTTTCTTTCGTTTGTTGAGTTCAGGTGGAGAAGGAGGTAGCCCAACTTATCTTTTTAAACATTGGAACATTGACCAGAATATTCCTTGGAGAAGTTTGAAGGGAAACTGACATCAATCCCCATACCTAATTTTTTGCCCATCAAGACCTTGTTGTTTTCTCATGATTTGAGGCATCGATCTTTTTGCAAGTATAGGCATATATATACTCGTTGGAAAGCCCTTTTTGAACCCATTCCAGTGAATGTAAAATTTTCCAGCTTTATGAAGATTTGCCATGTGGCTATTAATGCCCTAAAGATGTTGATGCTCAATTCTCAGTTGCTGAAATGTAACAACTATTCTGCATAGAAGACGAAGTTGAAGATTCACCATGCATTTGAAGATTTGTAGGGAGTAGTATCTGGAACTATGCAAAGGCATGCCATTGACCTTGACAAACAAAGGAAGTTCAATAAAGTTGATCAGAAAGCCCAATTGATTATAATGTTCAGCATGACTAATGAGATCCATCTGTATATTCATGATGCAGTAACCACCAAGGATGCATTGAACAAACTTGGTATGGTGTTCAAATCCAAGAACCAGAACCAAATTCTACACCTATAGAGTCAATTGCATTCCTTGAAGATGAAAAGCGGTGAGAAATTGGAGAGCTCTATATGACGAATTGTTGAATTGGAAGCCTCAGCACAAATATTAAGCGAAACAATCAATGATGATGTGCTTGTTCCAATAATGTTGCAAGCACTACCACCTGCGTTCAATGTTTTGGTAACAACTCTAAATGTGACTAATCATAGTCCCATATTTGAGACTCTTGTGAATTTGCTTCAACAGGAGGAAGCAATTTGAGAGACAAAGAATCAAGATGAACATGCTTTGGTCACAAATGGAGAAGGCATGAAGCCAATTTAGTCGAAGAAAAGTGGCTGACCCCCCAACAAGAACCAAAGCCAGCAAAAATGCAAAGGGCAAAATTAGCAACACCATCAAGGACAAAGGAACTATTCACGTTCCAAAATCAAATGTTTCATCAATGGGAAACCAGGTCATGTACTACAAGAGTGCAAGTACGACCTGTTCTCCTAAGGTTCTTCCAAGAATTATCAAAAGAATTCATCAAGAAGCAAGCAAAACAGTTCTCATTGGCAAAAGCGAAATGCACCTCAATGCCAACATGGCAATGCAGAAAAGGACATAGCCTCTGACACAAAAGGACAAGACTATGTCTGTTCCATTCAATCTATTGATGTTGTTTCAAAACCTAGCCCAATTTGGTAAGTTGATTGGGAAGCTACCAAACACATGTAGTCCAAAAGTAGTTTGTGAGCCTTGACCATTCATCTTATCGTGGGAAATCTACTCCTGGAGACAATTCTACTATCAATGATGTTTGCATCTTGGGGCTCATACCTGTCGCCAAACTCAAGTTCTTTATGTGCCTCACCTCACAAAGAACTTGCTCTATGAATCAGTTGATCACAATTTGAGAACAATCCAAAGGTTCGACAATCATTGCTCATGCTATTGGCATAGGTAAGATGTTTCAGCTTGCAATTGTAATACAAGACAATCAGGCATTGGTAACCAAGGCAAATGAAGTTGTCACACTATGGCAAAGGCGATTTGGACATCTCAATTTTGGCTACGTAAAGTCACTCCTTAATCATGAAATGATACATGCACTCCCATTATTGATGAAGCGTCGTGACCTTTGTACGAGTTGTTTGGCCAGAAAGCAGCATCAAGCCCCATTTGGCTCAAGCAATTGCAGAGCGGCTAGTCCACTCATCCTAGTGCATAACAATCATGTAGACCCATGGATCCAAGTTTTAGCAATTGTTGTTATTTTCAATTTTTCGTTGATGATCATATACGATGAATGGGGGTGTATTGCCTGAAGACAAAGAATATGACCTTCCACTATTTCTAGGAGTTCAAAGCTCATGTTGAAAAGATTGTTGGTCATCCCATTCTTGTCCTCTACTTAGATCGAGGGGGGAGTACACCAATAATGAATTTTCTACTTTCCTGAAGCAGCATGGCATTAAACAACAGTTAACCACTTCCTACATGCCTCAACAAAATGGAGTTGCAGAGAGGCAAAATAGTACTATTTAGGAGATGGTGTGATGCATGCATGCTAAGTGATGTTAATTTGAAGCCAACATTTTGGGCAGAAGTTGTTCGTACTATGCTTTACTTGTTGAATCAGGCACCCACACTTCCATTGAATGGTGTCACATTTGAAGAGGCATGGGCAGGTATCAAACCTACTGCGTCACATATCTGCGTGTTTGGATCCACTGCATTCATGCACATTCCAAAGCAGAAGCGGATGAAGCTGGACGAGAAACCTATAGAAATAAAATTTAACATACTGAAACTCAATTCCATTTCTACTTAAATAAACCTACAGACCTGCCTTCTGTAGCAATTAGCAATGACAATACACAGGAAACATACAATAACAGCAGCAGATGATAAATGAATAAGCAGATATTGTATTAACAACAGTCTATACGACACTTGTGTTACATACACAATCTACAACCCTGTGCAAAATCTCCATGCCAACAACCACCAGTCAGCCTTCCAATAACACCCACATATTGTAGCCAACCATACACTTCGGCCTTCAACAACAATTACATGACACAACCATACCATATGAATGAATGAGGGAAGGGTCTTATTTATACAACTGAGTAGTTGCATCCTCCAACTACCCGACACCTCATCATTTTCTTAAATTACATTTGACATACATTTACATTTTATTTCCTAACTCACTTTATGACTTTGTCGTACATACTAATACTTCACTTAAACATTACACATTATTACATTGCCACTTTATAACATTATTAAATATATGTACGCACATTTCATCAAACACTACGTATGAACTACAAATTGACATAAAATGACAAAACTTATTCACTAAAAACAAAGAGATCATTTTGTCTGCCTACAAAGTCCAAGCAATATATCTTAAATGGGATACAATAATGAGGCAAAGGGATATAATCTCATGGATCCTGACACCAAGAAGTTGTATTTCAGCCTAGGTGTCATGTTTGATGAGAAGTACGAATGTACCTCTTCTAGGCCATGTGTCGTTAACAAAGCACCTATTCTTCTATCTGATGATGTGTTAGGAATTATTACATCATAGCCCATGTGACATGAGTGTGGTGTAACCACCCATCACAAGGACTATGCATGCACTATAGGACAAGGGTAGTTATAGGATAAGTTAGAAGTTTGTTATGCCAAAAATAGGCATCCAATGTATTTAAACTTTAAATTACCATTTCATAATGCAAATCATCAAAGCATTGAGTTCTAACATGTGGTATTAGAGCAGGTAGAAGGAAGAGCCAACTCTCCTTTTAATCCTTCTCTTGCTTTGTTCCAAAGAAGCTTAGGATACACTTTGTTGAAAAGATTTTTTCAAGGGTAAACAACCCTGTCGAAGATTGATTAAAGTTAACCTCAAAAGAAGAGGTACCCATTCCCTTCATGAAGCATTTCCATGGAAGATTTTTAAGGGTAAACAACTTTGTCGAAGATGGATTAAATTTAACCTCAAAAGAAGAGGTAACCATCCTCTTCATGATGCATTTCCACAAAAGATTTTCAAGGGTAAACAACCTTGCCAAAGATTGATTAAGGTTAACCTCAAAAGAAGAGGTAACCATTATCTCTGTGAAGAATTCCCACAAAAGATTTTATAATCAAACTCTTGCTAAGAAGGGTTTCAAGATAGAAATCCTTCCAAAAGACCCTAGCAGAGGCAAAAGCGATCCCAAGATAAGAAATCCTTCCATGGATCAGCTTAAGGCAAAAATTTATGCCATAAAATTGTAAACACAAAATTGAAGGTGATCAAGCATTTGCCAAAATATAGGCAAGCAGAAGAAGAGCATTTAAGCATAAGCACCATCAATGGTACCAGGCGTTCACCAAGCAAAAAAAGACACTTGGGAAGCACTCTACGCAAGGTTTGTACGTTTCTTTCCAAAAGGAGTAGAAACAAATTACCACAAGTTCCACACGATCACATACCAACAAAGTGCACATAAGCATAAAACAACAAAGCACACGGGTAAAAAGCAATTCTTTCTCTGATATCCAAAAATAGACCATATCCAACAACGAAGTATTTCATGGGCAAACCGTATCTCAGCATTTTGAAAAAATATATCTCATTCAATTTTTTAAATAGAACAAAGCAATTAACCCATGTGAAGATTATTTGAAACGTCTTCCTCAAGCAAGACATGCAAAGATTGTTTGACATATCTCACTCAAACAAAGCGAGTGAATTTTTTCTAAGATGTCTTAACAGAAGCATGGATTGAGGACAACAATATTCTTTCAAATCTAGATGTGTCATGAGAAACAAAAGGGACCAGCAAACGCTACAGCATTATATTCAATAATCGATTAAACATTTCGACGTTCTCACCAAGGTTGAAAATGGCATTGATTCCCTGTTTGCAAATGTTATCAAGAAGTAGCAAAGCGTTGACTAAAAGCGCTATCAAAATTGCGGAAGAATCACAAGGAAAGAAGTCGGGACAAATAATCTCTAGAAAGACAACCCGACTAGCCAAGGCATAAAATCATTACATGGTGGAAGTAGATCAGGGTTAGACATGCAAGCATTAGGACCATACGGATCGACACCCGGACACGCCATCACAATAAGATGTTAAAAATTTCAAGACGACCTTTGAGTAACTCAAAGTTGCAAACCGTAGTTTAATCAAAAAGGGAGTGTTAAGCTTTGTATCGTGCCCAATTCACTGCACCAAAGTTATTTTTCCAAAAGACAAAGTTTATTGCCTAGGTTGCAGCATTATATTCAATAATCAATCAAACGTATTGACATTCTCACCCAGGTTGAAAAGGGCATTGATCCCTTGTTTGCAAATGTTATCAAGAAGCAACAAAGCATTGACTAAAGGCGCTATCAAAATTGTAGAAGAATCACAAGGAAAGGAGTCGGGACAAATACTCTCTAGCAAGACAACCCGACTAGCCAAGGCATAAAAGTATTACATGGTGGACATAGATCAGGGCTAAACATGCAAGCATCAAGATGATACGGATAAACACCTAGACACGCCATCACAATGAGACAAAGTTAAAAATCTCAAGATGACCTTTAAGTAAGTAACTCAAAGTTGCAAGTCGTAGATTAATCAAAAAGGAAGATTCAAGCTTTGAATCGAGCCCAATTCACAACACCAGAGTTTTTTTTCCAAAAGATAGTTTATTGCCTAGGCTGCAACATTATATTCAGTACTCGAACAAACATATCGACGTTCTCACCAAGGTCAAAAAGGGCATTAATCCCCTGTTTGCAAATGTTATCAAGAAGCAGTAAAGCGTTGACTAAATGCGCTATCAAAATTGTAGAAGAATCACAAGGAAAGAAATCGGGACAAATACTCTCTAGCAAGACAACCCAACTAGCCAAGCCATAAAAGCATTACGTGGTGGACGTAGATCAAGGCTAAACATGCAAGCATCAAGACGATATAGATCGACACCCAGACATGCCATCAGAGTGAGACGAAGTTAAAAATCTCAAGACGACCTTTGAGCAAGTAACTCAAAGTTGCAAGTCGTAGATTAATCAAAAAGGAAGTGTTAAGCTTCGAATTGCGCCCAATTCACCGCACCAAAGTTATTTTTCCAAAAGACAAAGTTTATTGCCTACACAACCAATCAAAATTGAACATTTTGTCAATAGACACATGGACATTGTAGCAAATTTTCCTTGTCAAATCCAGACGTCGAATTTAGAATGAAAATTGATTTGTAATATCCCACATTGATTATGGGAAGTCCATTAAAGGCAAATATGTTATTGCATTTCCTATATTTGATTGCATGAAATATTCCAAAGAAAATTCCCTCTATTTCATTTTGCCTGGATAGACTAATTTTCTCACAATTCGAGGCATCAATTGAATCATGAGTATAGGCTTATATATACTTGTCGGAAAGCATTTTTCAATGCTGATTTAGTGAAAGGAAAATATTCAAATTTTGTGAAGATTTACTATGGCTAGTGGAGCACCGAAGTTTCTATTGCCTGATTCCCAACTATTAGGGGGGGGGAAATTGTGTTGCCTGGAAGACCAAACTCAAAACACAACTCGAGTTTGAAGTATGGCAAGTTGTAGATGGGCCCATTACCTATCCTAGTGCAGAAGGTAAAGACAAGACAAAGTTCGACAATGCAAACAAAAAGGCAAGGTTGACCATCATGTTTGGGGTAGAAGATGAAGTACAACCAGACATTCAGAAATCGACCACAGCAAAAGATGCATGAGAGAAACTACAAACAGGTTTTGAAGCAAAGAATCATTATCAAATATTTATTTCTATAGAGACAACTCCAGTGTTTGAATATGAAGAGTAGAAATGAAATGAAATATTATTAATGCCCGCGGTGGGCCAAAATAAGACCGAAGGGACTATAAGAAGGACAATAATGACTGCCAGCTAGCAGGCTAAAAATCCCAACAAAGAAAAGAACTAAGATAAATACAAGATGAAATCCGACAAACGGGCCAAAGATAAAGGGAAAATAAAATAAAAGGGAGAGCAGAGGGGGGGAGGGTTGCAATCCAACAGAGAGGAGTGCACGCCAAGAAGAACGAAGAGAGAGAAGGAGGGGGGAGGGAGCAGCCCAGTGGGGGCAAGCTCCAAGAACCCTCCCGAAACTAATCTCTCCTAACAGTCGAGGCCGAAGTACCGGAGCTGAAGAGAAAACTTGAATCTTTTATGAGGAGGATCGTTGAACTACAAGCATCACTGCAAGCATTGGGAGAAAAGGTATCTGACAAAACATTAGTTCCAATTATTTTAAGATCTCTCCCTTCAAAATATAATGTTTTGTGACAACATTAAATATCACTGAACAAACACCAAGCTTTGAAAAGTTGGTGAACCTACTTCAAAGAGTAGAGGCATCACATTCAAGACAAGAAGAAGAAGAAGAACTTCTTATAAATTAAAAAGGGAAGCATCCATTCAGGAGAGGGATAAGACCTCAACAGTGCTTCCAACAAATAAATAATTCTCAAGGATATCAAAATTAGAGAAATGATTCTCAAGGATATCAACAATAAGGGAAAAAAATTCACACACAAAGGTTGTGTGAACTTTGTGGTAGAATTGGTCACATAGTGAAGGAATGTTGGCATAATCCATTAAAAAATGGATCTCCTTCACAAAAGATGAACAACAGCAATACAGGTCATCATCAGACAAGCAAAATCAAATTTGGAGAAAGACAGCAAAATAATGTAGCCCAAGAGAACCAAGTTAAAGAAGAAGAAGAAAAAGATCACAAAGAAGAAGAACATGTATTTGTTGCATAGGATCAACCAAGTCAGCACAATAAATGTTTGGTATGACTTTGAAGCAACCAAACAAATGATAGGTCAAGAAAATTCTCTTCATCCAAATTGTTCCAGTTATATAGAAAATAATGCATCAACTGATCATTCCAAGCCACTAAAGAACCAACAGGAGGGAAGACCACCAAGATACAAAGGTAGACATGACAAGCCCAAGCCATGGGATACATCTAACATTGATCACTGGAAAGCCAAGAAGTACAATACTTCTTGGAATAAAGGCAAGTTGCTCAAGGTAACATCTTTTCCTCACTACAGAACAACATATTTGCATAATGCATGGCCTATCGTGACTCAAACTCTAAAGAAGCATGGCATAGTTGGTGAACTCAATCTTGTTGAAAGAATAATGTTTGTTTCTACAACTTGTAGAACTAATGATCCTTTAATCATTATCAAATCTCAAGATCTCATAAAGCTTTTGTCAAGAAGAGTACCAACGTCACAAGCAATCAAGATACTAGATGATGAGATGCAATGTGATATCATCAAAATTGGTAACATAATCCGAAATAAAGGGAGATTTTTTAGACAGCGTCAGTAGTGGTTGGGCCCTAATGGTTCAATGATAAAGGCTATTGAGCACTTGAAAAGATGCTACATTCATATTTAAGGAAAAACGGTAGAAACTATGGGATCATTTAAGGGACTAAGACAAGTATGCAAAATTGCTAAAGATTGTATTCAAAACATACATCCTATTTATCATATCAAAGAACTTATGATAAAAGGAGAACTTGCAAAGAATCTAGAACTTGATTGTGATAGAAGAAATGAAAAGCAAAAGAAGCCTTACACAACTTTCTTCCCATCACATGCAAGACAAAAATTGGCGACCAATCAATTCAATAGTCGACATAGGATGCATGGTAGCACATCCTTCACATGAAGACATTGGAGGAGACACATATTTCATGCATTGAATAAGTATTTATAATAAATGGATTTTTGGAGTGCAAGATCACTGAAACCCAACACTCCTAAGTTTTTTATTATCTAGTCTACATTGAGGAGGGTAATTTCTCTCTCAAATTCCAACATCACCCTAAAACAAGTTAGAAGCAAAAGAGCCAAAATCAAAATCCAAGAGCCAGATCGAGAACTAAGAGCAAAAGACAAAGGTGGAGTTAAGACTATGATATAATAAGGGGGGATATGTTAGGAATTATTACATCATACCCCATGTGACATGAGTGTGGTATAACCACCCATTACAAGGACTATGCATGCACTATAGGACAAGGGTAGTTACAGGATAAGTTAGAAGTTTGTTATGCCAAAAATGGGCATCCAATGTATTTAAATATCTACCATTTCATAATGCAAATCATCGAAGCATTGAGTTCTAACATGATGATGATGATGCCTCTAAGAGAGAGGATGTTGATTTGGATGAAGATGGCGGAGAAGATCCTGATGGAGCTAATGGAATTGATGACACGAGACCATCCACTTCAAGTACCACTCGTAGGCCCAAGTGGCATCTCAACATAGTTCATGATGCGAACTTAGATGGTGTTCCAAACACATCTAGTTCAGGACCAAGAACTTGGAGAGCAATTCGAAACGAGGTCAACCTAGCCCTAATGAGCGTGGTAGTGCAAACCTATGAAATCTTAATGATTCACGAAGCTCTTGCATCAAAGGAGTGGAAGAATGCCATGAACATCAAATATCAAGCATTGATGAAGAACAGGACGTAGGAACATGTTGATCTTCCACCTGGAAAGGAACACATTGGTTGGAAGTGGCTATTTACGACCAAATACAAAACTAATGGGAGCATTCACAAATACAGTGCATGGCTTGTTGCAAATGGCTATGCAAGAAGGAAGGAATCAATTATAATGAAACTTTTACTCCAACAGCAAAGATCAAGACCATTTGAATGGATATCACAATAGTTGCACGATTTGTTTGGAAGTTACATCAAATGGACATGAAGAGTGCATTTCTCAATGGTGGCTTCAGTGAAGAAGTCTACATTTCATAGCCAGAGGGGTTCGTCATACCTAGCTAAGAGAAGAAGGTATGAAAGCTGATCAATCACTTCATGGGCTGAAGAGGGATCGTAGAGCCTGGTATGTGAAGATCAATGAACATCTTTTGCAATATGGTTTCTGTTGCAATCATTATGATCCGAACCTTTACTTTAATAGGCAAGGAAGGAAGGTCGTGGTCATAATCATACATGTCGATGACTTGGTCATCATTGGGAATTCAATAAAGTTGATCGAAGAGACAAAGAAAGCATTAAAGTGGTCGTTTGACATTACTAATCTTGGGCTAATGTAGTATTGTCTTGGCTTGGAGGTGTGGAAAACTAAGGACCATTTGTTCATGTCACAAATGAAATATGATAGGACATTGCTCAAAAAGTTTTAGATGACTAATTACAAGCCCATGGCAACTCCAATGGAGATAGGGTTGCAACTATCTTGAAATGATCCATCTCCACAGGTGAATGGAACTCTGTATCACTAGTTGATTAGGAGTCTCATTTATCTAACATAGACCGGACCAATCATCAACCATGTTGTTAGCTATTTTTCATGGTTCATGCAAGAACCAAAGGTCTATCATTGGAAAGCAACAAAGCAAGTACTCAAGCATTTCCGTGGTACAAGTGAGTATGGTCTGGAGTACAAGAAGAATGATCAATTCTTCTTGATAGGTTTCATGAATGTGGACTATGCAAGATCCATTGATGATACAAGATCCACTTATGGATATATATTCTTCATGGGATACGGCCCAATTTCTTTGGGAAGTAAGAAGTAGCATGTTATTCCACAATCTTCCACCGATGTTGATATTGCACTATAGGAGTTGTCGTCTACAAGGTGATATGGTTACGTCACATTTTGTTAGGAAGAGGCATCTCATAGAAGCAACCAACAATCCTGAGTTGTGACAACCAAGGAGTACCATACAGTTTTTAATGAGCGCACAAAACACATTGAATTTCAGTTCCCTTTCCTTCATGAACATGTTCAAAAATACATAAAGCTCCATTTTGTCCAACTGAGGAGCAACGTGCGGACATTTTGACAAAGTCTCTTGCATGTACTAAATTTGAAAATATAGAAATTTTCTTGTATGTACATTAATTGAGCATTGATGTAATAAGGGGGGGCAATGTTATGAATATTGAGTCCTAATGACATATTCATATATACGGTTACAAGGGTTACGAGTAGTTGCAAAGTTGGTTGTAACTCTCGACCTCTTTGTTCTTGATAATGCATGTATATATTCTTCTATCACATCAATGGAAATTTTGACTGCAGTCAATCTGCGTTTCTAACACTCTCGACTCAATGTGTATCACCTCATTTCCATATCCCACCATAGAGGTCACTGTTGGCCACGAATCCGCCTCCTGGGAAGGACTTGGTGTATCAATGCACCGTAGACCCGTGGACAACCAATGAAAGGCCGGGAGGAAGGGATGCCCCCCGTGCCAACTCCGAAGAAGGCCAGCTCCTATGTGAACTTTCGGTTTTAAGATAAGGGTGCAGGAAAGAAATAAAAGGGATAAGGGTTAGAAGTGGTGCGTTATCAACTTTGGGTAAGAGCACTCAGCACGGTAACTACTAGCAACTAAGCCTAACAACATTCAAAACAATACATGTAACAGAAAGCACTTGTGCGATTCTCCCCTATGTATCCTTGACCTTAAATTCCAGGCTCAGATAATTGCCAATGCTGAAATCCAGGATGCAGAATAATCACCAAGCAACAATATAAATGAGTAAATGCAGAAATAAAAGCGACAAGGCAGCATAAAGAGAAGAGACACAATTGAAGCCAAAGGATGTATTATCAGAGGCAAACGGTCTTAGTTACAACAGCTTTCCTAGCAATATGTTCCCCCATGATTACAATGATATCAACTGCTATTTATAGCAGTGCAGACCCCCCGATTACAATGCGGGCACAGATACCCAGACCTGCAAAAGCTGCCAAGGTGCCTGCAAAAGCTGCCAGGCTTGACCCTTTTCGTCCTTGGCTGTACCTGCGGCGTGTTTTTCCTTGTCGTCGGAAAGAAAAGGGTGCAACATCGGGACTTCCCAGGAGGTCACCCATCCCAGTACTACTTCGGCCCAACTTGCTTAATGACGGAGTCTGATGGAAACCGGCACACTAATGTCGATATGGCCGCACCCAAATGCATCTCGAGGTAGGTGTCGGCCATATCTATCCTCGCAGCATGCTCTTCCCTGATTCTGATACGGCTTCTGACAGATTTGGTAGCTGGAAGGGGATGGCCTGTTAATGGGTGGGTGCGGCATAATCCGATCTTGAATGTCTGCCACTGTTGCCTTCAATGGTCACCCACCTCGCTGCTTGAGCATGGCCTTGGCTGTACCTTAACGGGCCCGGTCCTTGAAAACCCTAACTTTTTCGCCTCGGGAGCCGCTCTGCTTAGCTGGCTGGATTCGGGCGGGAAACGGCCTTGAAGACTCAAAATGGAAGACTACTGCCCTGGAGCCACCCTGCTGTCACAAAACCCTGAAATCTTCTAACTACCGAAAAGCCTCCCTGGAGCGCTCATTTTGTCATTTTTCTCCTTCTTGAAGGCGCCAACAATTTGGACCCTTGAGCGCTCGTGAAATGTCTTTTAACCCTGACGCGCTCCCAATTTGCAATTTTGCCCTAGAGCGCACATGCCTTTTAGCGCTCTAGGGAGATTTTTTCACTTAGGCAAAAAGGACAAATTAATCACTTTTTTCTTATACTCCCTAAAGCGCACGTGAGATGGGAGGCTTTTGGCACTTAGTCAAAAAAAAAGACAAAAAAGTCACCTTTTTTCATATTTTCCCTAGCGCGCACATGAGTGGGAAATTTTCCCCAAAGCGCACATGCTTTTTAGCGCTCTAGGGAGCATTTGGCCAACAGCTTGAAAGGTCGAAAGGAAGAGATGCCTTCCGTGTCTATCTTCAGAGAAGGCCAACTTCCTATGTAACTCTTCAGTTTTAAGATAAGGGAACTGGAAAGAAATAAAAGAGATAAGGGATAGAAACGGTGGTATTAACGTTGGGGAAGAACACGCAACACAATAACTAACTAGCAACTAAACCAACAACAATCAAAGCAATACATGTAACAGAAACCAACTATAAAATTCTTCCCTATGTATCCTTAAACATGCATTCCAGGCTCAGATAATTGCCAATGCTGCGATCCAGAGTTCAGAATTGGAGCCAAAGTATGAATTGTATTGAAGCAAACGGTCTTAGCTACAACAGCTTTCTTTAGCAATATGTCCCCCCCGATTACAATATAAAATGGTGCTATTTATAGCAGAGAACCCTCCCCAGATTACAATATGGGCACAAATACCCAAACCTGTAAAAGCTGCAAAAAGCGGCCAAATATTATCTTTGTCGGCCGTATCTGATTCTGCCACTCTTTTCCTTTATGATGGCATGGTCTCGGACAGATTTAGTAGCTGGGAGGGAATGGCCCATTAATATGGTGGATGTAGCGGTACTTTGCCTCAAATGCCCGCTATTGTTTGTCTTCAATGGTCACCCACCGTGATACTGGAGTATGGCCTTGGTTGTACTGAAATAGGCTCTGATCCCGAAATAACTCGACCTTTTACTCCAGGGACACTTGCTGCTTAACCGGCAAAATTTGGGCGGGAAATGCGCCTATACTACTTCAAACAATGCGCTGTCGCAAAAGCTGAGAACTGGCTCGTTACCCAAAATGGGCATGGCAAAACTGCCCTAGTGCGCTCCAGGGCACTTTTTCCCTTTTGTCGCGCTTTGGAGCATTTGTGAGGCGGTCCACGTGAAAGCAAGAGGCCCTAATATTTTCTAAGTGTAAAAAGTGCCCCAAAGCGCTCCAGGGCAAAATCCCCAAAGTCGAGCGCTTTGGGGGTTATTTCCGGCACTTAGCGAGAAGGCGAAGAAATCCAGTTTGGCTATGAACTCAACATGCGCCCTAAAGCGCTATCATTCGGCAGCGCTAGAGGGCAGATATCTCCCTCAGGAGCGCACTAGGGCAGTTTTGCCTTGCTCATTTTGGGTAACCAGCCGGTTCTCAGCTTTTGCGGCAGCGCATTGTTTGAAGCAGTATAGGCGCGTTTCCCGCCCAAATTTTGCCGGTTAAGCAGCAGGTGTCCCCGGAGTAAAAGGTCAAGTTTTTTCGGGATCAGAGCCTGTTTCAGTACAGCCAAGGCCATACTCCAGTATCATGGTGGGTGACCATTGAAGACAAACAGTACCGGGCATTTGAGGCAAAGTACCGCTACATCCACCATATTAATGGGCCATTCCCTCCCAGCTACTAAATCTGTCCGAGACCATGCCATCATAAAGGAAAAGAGTGGCAGAATCAGATACGGCCGACAAAGATAATATTTGGCCGCTTTTTGCAGCTTTTATATGTTTGGGTATTTGTGCCCATATTGTATTATGGGGAGAGTTCTCTGCTATAAATAGCACCATTTTATATTGTAATGGAGGGGGGACATATTGCTAAAGAAAGTTGTTGTAGCTAAGACCGTTTGCTTCAATACAATTCATACTTTGGCTCCAATTGTGTCTCTTCCTTTTATGCTGCCTTAGCCGTGTTATTTCTGCATTTACTCATTTATTTTTCTGATTGTTGTAATTCTGAAATTTGGATCGCAGCATTGGCAATTAACGGAGTTTCTCCCGACTGCCACTTTCCTGAAAGGAGCAAAAGATGCTCCGCACGTATTGCTTCCTCAAAGATTTGAGGGAATCTCCGTTCTCTTGATTGCGGTAGTTGCTGCTCCAGCTCCTGTCTATCCCGCGCAGTATCCATGGCAAATCCCTCATACTGAGCAGAGACCTCGAATGCAGTCGTGTGGAGCTCAAGAAGCAGATCTCATCCAAGGCCTACAATGGGGATATGCAAGCACGACCCAGGCAATGGATAATATGGTTGCTTCCAGTTTCCATCAGGAGATGGGCCAAGAAGAGGAACAGGATCCAATGGCAGAACCTGAGAGCAAAGAGGGCACACTTTTGCACCCTTTTTGTGTCCTAGGGCATAGCACGCAAACATTTTGCCAAAGCCCAACAAGCATGCCTCATCAGGAGGCTGATCCTGAGGAGATCCCGGCAGAAGACCTATCGTCGGAAGAGTCCTGCTATCGTATCAAGGAGTTGGAGGAGCCCGTATTCGAGAGCCCACAAGTTGTGGACTCTCTAAAGTGGTGGTATTGGCTTCAACCATCACCGCAACCGGTACCCGAAGAGGGCTCTCGTGTGGCAAATCTCCTTGCCACATTGTTCATCAATTGTATGGGTACCGACGTGAATAATAACCCGCCGTGTTGCACCTTGTTCACAATCTGGCAAACTTTGGGAGGCCAACCGGATTTCAAAGATCGACTGAAGTACAATCAAATCTGGTTTGGACACTGCAGATTCACCGGGTAGGCACCCGAAGCCAACTTTGCGGTGGCGGCATGCCACTCATGCCGCAAAATTTTTGTGTAAATAATGTAAATAGGCCGGCTAGCATGTAAAGTTTCAGTTGTTGTTTTCAGTTTAGTTCGTGTTTCTTTTAGTTCGCCAAGGAGAGGTTGGAGGAAGAGCCCTTAGTCGCAGCAGACGGTCAGAGGAGAACAACGAGGATGACTTTGTTGCCCAATGGATAAAGGCCTTGACTCCGTTGCCCAATGGATAAAGGCCTGGGATCTTTGCATTGAGGCGAGCTCAATACCCCGCGAGCCGCTAGGAATGTTGCCACATTTTGTTCGGGGCTGAGAAATTTGAAAATTTTGAAAAAGTCCGAGCAGACCCCCTTCCCCTGTCAATTTGCCAGTTTCGGTGCCTAAGATCCAGTTTTTAGGGCCAAGGACACCTCCCCGGAAGTTCCGGAGCAACCGGGCAAAATTTGAAAATTTGAAAAAATTTCTAAGTATGAGACCCGCCCTAGGTCGCTGCAGCCCGGGAGCGCTATGGAGCAAATCGGCCAGTTCAGGGCGCGTTGGAGCAGATTCCGAGCAGCTAGGGCGAAAAGGGGCTGAAATCCCCTAAGTATGCAAAATCCTCCCTAGCACGCTCTAAGTCATGTGCACCTTAGGGAAAATTCCCATCTCCCGTATGCTGTAGGGAAAGTATGCAAACGGGTGGAGATTTTATAAAGGGCCAAATACTCCCTAGAGCGCTAAAAAGCATGTGCGCTTTGGGGAAAATTTCCCACTCATGTGCGCGCTAGGGAAAATATGAAAAAAGGTGACTTTTTTTTGTCTTTTTTTTTTACTAAGTGCCAAAAGCCTCCCATCTCACGTGCGCTTTAGAGTATAAGAAAAAAGTGATTATTTTGTCCTTTTTGCCTAAGTGAAAAAATCTCCCTAGAGCGTTAAAAGGCATGTGCGCTCTAGGGCAAAATTGCAAATTGGGAGCATGTCAGGGTTAAAAGACATTTCACGAGCGCTCAAGGGCCGAAATTGTTGGCGCCTTCAAGAAGGAGAAAAATGACAAAATGAGCGCTCCAGGGAGGATTTCCGGCAGTTAGAAGATTTCAGGGTTTTGTGACAGCAGGGCGGCTCCAGGGCAGCAGTCTTCCATTTTTGAGTCTTCAAGGCCGTTTCCCGCCCGAATCCAGCCAGCTAAGCAGAGCGGCTCCCGAGGCGGAAAAGTTAGGGTTTTCAAGGACCGGGCCCGTTAAGGTACAGCCAAGGCCATGCTCAAGCAACGGGGTGGGTGACCATTGAAGGCAACAGTGGCGGACATTCAAGACCGGATTACGCCGCACCCACCGCATTAACAGGCCATCCCCTTCCAGCTACCAAATCTGTCAAAAGTCGTACCAGAATCAGGGAAGAGCATGCTGCGAGGACAGATATGGCCGACACCTACCCCGAGATGCATTTGGGTGCGGCCATACCGACATTAGTGTGCCGGATTCCATCAGACTCCGTCATTAAGCAAGTTGGGCCGGAGTAGTACTGGGATGGGTGACCTCCTGGGAAGTCCCGATGTTGCACCCTTTTCTTTCCGACGACAAGGAAAAACACGCCGCAGGTACAGCCAAGGACGAAAAGGGTCAAGCCTGGCAGCTTTTGCAGGTCTGGGTATCTGTGCCCGCATTGTAATCGAGTGTCTACACTGCTATAAATAGTAGTTGATATCATTGTAATCAGGGGGGAACATATTGCTAGGAAAGTTGTTGTAACTAAGACCGTTTGCCTAATACATCCTTTGGCTTCAATTGTGTCTCTTCTCTTTATGCTACCTTGTCGCTTTTATTTCTGCATTTACTCATTTATATTGCTGCTTGGTGATTATTCTGCATCCTGGATTTCAGCATTGACAATTATCTGAGCCTGGAATTTAAGGTCAAGGATACATAGGGGAGAATCGCACAAGTGCTTTCTGTTACATGTATTGTTTTGAATGTTGTTAGGCTTAGTTGCTAGTAGTTACCGTGCTGAGTGCTCTTACCCAAAGTTGATAACGCACCACTTCTAACCCTTATCCCTTTTATTTCTTTCCTGCACCCTTATCTTAAAACCGAAAGTTCACATAGGAGCCGGCCTTCTCCGGAGATTGGCACGGGGGGCATCCCTTCCTCCCGGCCTTTCAATGTTGGTCCGCGGGTCTAGGGCGCATTGATACACCAAGTCCTTCCCAGGAGGCGGATTCGTGGCCAACAGTCACCACCATGCATCCACTAGTTTCATATGCCAAGAATCCATCTCCATCACAACTAGTCTCGCCACTTGCCGACACATTGGTGCAGGTGGCAACTAATGCTTCAACTACCATTTCACCTTTCACCACCATATCCACACAATTCGCCCACCCACTTTGTCTTCCCATCCTCCACATCATCCTAACATCTCGGGTCAACAACCACTAGTTGGGGCAATGGCATTGCCTATATAGACTTACGCAACCAAGTCCATGAAAACCACCCCAGAGCAACAACTAGCAACAGGACCCAACCAGGCTTATGTCTCGCAGATCACTGATGCCCTAGCAGCTACGGATGTTCAAGAAGCATAGACTCACTCGAAACAGAAGAAAGTAAAACAAGAAAGAAGCACAAACGCTTGAAGGACCAATCTCCGAGGGTGCCAATGATCATGCGGTCACAATTAGCTATAGGTAGAGACGAGATTTTGATATATATATTGAAACACTTCAAAGCAATCCATCCAAACCATCCATCGCCTCCGCCAATTTCATCACCAGAGTCTCACAACTAGATCTATCAAGAACAGATCCATACCAAATGATCCAACTCTCAAACTATCTATTGGGGTGGCTATGCAATATGGCCAACTGGCGATGGAGAATGAAGTGAATAAAAAGAAGGCCAAAGACAACGCCCTAATAGCAGCCTAAGTTGTAGAAGAAAAGCTACAACTTTAGCAAGAAGTTGTCCTTGGGAAGGATGTCACTGAAGGAGCCCAACTATGACAACAAGTTGAATAGTTCAAAACTAAATTTGTTTAAAGCGCGAAACAAAGAAAGCACTTGTAAGATCTCTCAGAGCAGCTTTCTCAAGGTGTTAGAATAAATATCACGAGCAAGCAAAAACAATAACACAGTAAAAACAGTAACACAGAGATTTTACGTGGAAACCCTGCAGTGTGCAGGTAAAACCATGGGGCAATGGCAACTTCTTTATTTTATTGATCTCGGCAAACTTTTACATTCACTAACTTTTTACATACAAGGGGTCATTCCCCATTTATAGAAAATACAAAGGAAGATTCCAGAAAACCGTGGTATACTCCAAAAAAGTTGTCCGGTCGTTTCCTCTCGAAAACGTTTCCTCTCCCTAGTACGGTTGTACGGACGTATTTTTCGTGTCGGGGGCACCGCCCCCAAACACTCGGGTAGGGGGGAACCTAGCCAATTCCCCCCTGCGACCCCCTCGGCGCGTGGGGAAGGATCACTATAAATTGCACCACCATGCACCTCTCTACTGAAGAACATTGGAGATCTGGATATTGACTTCACCTCCTAACACAAGGGCCAAACAAGAAAGAAGCACAAACGCTTGAAGGACCAATCTCTGAGGGTGTCAGTGATCATGCGGTTAGCTACGAGTAGAGACAAGATTTTGATATATATATATTGAAGCACTTCAAAGCGATCCATCCAGGCCATCCATCGCCTTTGCCAATTTCATCACCAGAGTCTCACAACTAGATCTATCAAGAACAGATCCATACCAAATGTTCCAACTCTCAAACTATCTATTGGGGTGGCTATGCAATATGGCCAACTGGTGATGGAGAATGAAGTGAATAAAAAGAAGGCCAAAGACAACGCCCTAATAGCAGCCTAAGTTGTAGAAGAAAAGCTACAGCTTCAGCAAGAAGTTGCCCTTGGGAAGGATGTCACTAAACGAGCCCAACTGTGACAACAAGTTGAACAGTTCAAAACTAAACTTGTTGAAAGCGAGAAACAAAGAAAGCAACTGTAAGATCTCTCAAAGCAGCTTGCTCAAGGGCCAAATCAGTTGAGGCAACAGCTCAAACAAAAGAAGAGCTTTTACAGTAGGTAGAGAAAAATGTAGGTTGCCCAACAAGGGAGAGATCAAGAAATTTCTTAACTCTATGAAGAAATCACGAAACTAAAAGGAGCAACAGCGGACCTGGGGTGCGCCTTGGAAGTGGAGAAAGTAAAGTCCCTATGGGACAACATCAAAACTGAGGTAGCGAATGCAAAAAGTTAATTTGAATTCATAACCAACACAAAAGTAATCCTCAACCAAACAAAAAGGATGATGCAACAAATTGAGGATGAGTTGGCTATTGAAACAATTGGCTACGATGTCAACATCACAAGCACAAAAATTAGGGATAGATAGAAAGGAGATGATCAGGAAACTGAAAAGAATCCCCAATGCCTAAAGAGACCTACAAACATGCAAAGACACAATGGCCGCTTTGGAGACCCCAATACAATAAATGGTAGCTAAAATACAAGGGTTAGTGAATGTTGTTTTGCCTGATGTGTTCAACGATTAGAAGAGACTCCTCGATGATGACGTTGTCCATACAATGTTCAAAGAGGAAAAGCCAAGGCTGAAGCTGAAGCGACACTAGAACAAATCCAATAGCTTTGGCGAGGATAGTGGGGAGTCGACCTTAATCCAGAGGTTGAAAGAGGCAAACTCCTCTTTCTTCCAATTTGTTAAAATGGATTTGTGAGCACATAAGAAGTTAGACATTTCTGCAATTCAACACATTTCTATGGCCTTTCTGCAAGATTAAGCTAGAGAAAATCTTGTGTTTTAACTTGGACTCTCACTCAAGTAGCAGACAAAGAAATTGTATGCAATTTTACCAGCAAAATCACTGTAAATTGTAACAGAAGCCAAGATTAAGGTAGATAAGGTCTTGTGTTTTAACTTGGACTCTCACTCAAGTAGCAGACGAGGAAATTGTATGCAATTTTACCAACAAAAATCACTGTAAATTGTAACAGAAGCAAAGCAATCTTATTTGCACAATCACTACAAGTAGCAATAAATAGCTTTCAAAATTGATCTTGAAGAGCAAATATGGTCGAATTGATATTGACATGTATGAGACATGAACATTAAATATTTTCTTTTCATGATCTAATTACTTGCTTCTACTTTTGGATTTGGAAGATATTATCTTCATTCATTTATTGAAAGAAAAGTATTAGTAGGAATTCCCTTCAAGATCACAAAAGAGTTTTATTGTCTGGTTGCTGATAACAGTCACCTTCTTGGGGTATTTCATTTCCAAGGATTTTTGGTTGAAGACTCAATTTTATCAATCATAATTGGACTAGTTTCAATATGAGAAACTGTTGGTTACGAATCTGCCACTAAGGAAAGGATTTTAATCTATTGCGCCCTAGATTCGCCCAGCAGATTGAAAGGCCGGAAGGAAGGAATGCCTTCCGTGCCAATCTCCGGAGAAGGCCAACTTCCTATACTAATCTACTTGATTTTTCAGATAAGGGAACAGAAAAGAGATTGTAAATGACTGAAAGAAATGTAAATGTCATGTGCTAGGGGTGAGGAAGAACAAGCAGCACGATTACTAGCTAGTACACAAACCAACAACAATTAAAGCAAAAGCATGTAACAGAAACTATCACTATTACTCGTCCTTATGTATCCTTCAGTTTCATATTCCAGATTCATCTAATTGCCAATGCTCTAATTCAGATTCGGAATTACGAGCAATCAAAAAAATAAATGAACATAAAGCGAAAATATTTGCGTAAGGCAGCATAAAAAAACAAGACAAGTAACAAAGCCAAGGATGCTTTTAAATTAGAAGCAAGTGTCTGATACAGCAAAAGCTCTCTAGCAATATGTCCCTCTTCCCCCCATTTACAATGAAAGCACACTGCTATTTATAGCAAGAATTTTCCCCCCAAATTACATTTGGGCATAGAATCCCATCCCTGACAAAAGCTGTCAAAAGCTGCTGAGATTTGACCTCTGCGGGCCATGAGCGTAGCTGCAGTAAGGTGTACCTGGAAATGGGACAGCTCCTGTGCGGATCTGGTAGGTGAGCAGTTAGGTCTAGTTAATGCGGTAGGCATGGTATGGTTGATTCTTGAATGTTCATCTACCCTGTACTTGGGTGGCACACCTTCTGTCACGTCTTGACACACATCCCAAAACTGCACATTTGACCCTGATTTGAAGTCCGCTGAGAAAGGGGGGAGATGACCGAAGTCACCTGCTGATGTTTGCTGACGAAGGGGGGAGGTGACAATGGGCGCCTACAGAAGACAGCGACGACGGGCGGCTCCTAACTTAGAAACTTTCTGCCCTTTCTTTCCTCCTTCCGCCCAACGGCGCACAAAAAGTGGAGCGACGTCGGACGGCGCGACGAAATCGGGCGACGGCGGGCGGCTCCACACTTAGCATTTTTCTCTTGACCTTTTCCATCTTCGTCCGCCCAATGTCGCTGGAAAAGGTGCGCGACGTCGGACAGCGCAGCGCACTTGGGCAACGTCGGACGGCGCAAGGCAGCCAACACTTAGCCAATTTTACGATTTCTTCATCTTTCGCCCAGTGGCGCGCAAAAACAAGCGCGTCGTCGGACGGTGCAGCGAAATTGCGCGACGTCGGACGGCGCAAGCCTCGACACTTAGAAACTTTTCTCTTCATTTTTCTTACTGTCCGCCCAATGTCGCACGGAACAAGGAGCGTCGCCCGACGTCGCTGCGACTTCGGGCGGGCTCAACACTTAGAATTTTTTGGGGCATCTTGCCCAAAAGCTGAAGCTACTGAAAAATACTTGGAACAACAAAGATGCAGAACAGAAAATAGACAGCTGAAAGGCGGAGAGAGCATGAAGGAAATTGGAAGAGAGGAGAGAGAAGGAAGGTAGCAGCAACCTTCTACAGATTTTCAAAATTGGTACCCCTTTGCAAAATGTGACAACAGTAACAATAGCATTTCCTGTCATCTTCAGTCTAGAGTTATGGTTTGAAGGATTTAATTATGCAATCTAATTTTGTCTAGCTCACTATGCATTTAGAGAAAGGTTATTATTCTTAAGGAAAAAATTCATGCTTCATTGTGAATTACATATATTTGAGAGTGTCAACGTGTAATCAGCCATTAAAGTTAAATTATACAATTAGACAATGAATTTCTCCTCTACTAGGTACCTTCTCTCTCCTCATCTATAAAATGCTCAAAGAGTTTGGTTTACAGATGATTGGAGACATATCTCTAACAAAATCTCTCCAATCATGTTTTTTCCGTCTAATAGTAATGCACTTTTCTTTCAAGGTTTTCTCTTATTCTTGTCCAATTTAAAGAGAGCCATTGTAATACAAGAGACACAAACAGGTAGGTTGTTCGAAGGGCCTCTCACCAGCACAATTCAATGATTCAGCCTCTCTGTTAAGATTATTTCCCTTGCAAGTATGTAGTTTCTTTTCATTTGATTATCCATTTCCTTAATCACAATTGCCAATAAGGAAAAAAATAGAGTTGGTTGTTTTATACAAGTATTTTGTGCTTGTTTTCCATTATAGGTGGCAGAATAATTACAATTCAATATGTGTGCAAAAACTTCACCGATGCTTTGTAAAAAAGGTCTCTAATCTAACAATTATTAGTATTTATGACTACTTTTGATTAGCTAATTGTATCAAAGTTAATTATTGCATAAATAAATGTGATTATAATGTGATAAAGCCCAAGGGGTTTGAAGCAAGTGGTGAGGAGATAGGAGTTTCACACCTTCAACCAAGGTTCCAATCCTATGGGTGAACCTTAAAAAAGGCCCAAAAGGGTTGAGGCCAGCAATGAGGAGCAAGACTTTCACACTATAATCCAAGATTCAAATCCCATGGGTGAACATTAACATTCTAATCAAATGGCATGAGATTGAGTGGTTAAAAAATTAATACTCCTAGTGTGGAGACCAAGGTTCAAATCTTTCCGTGCAATATATGTATAACTGCCAGTTAAACCACTATGTGATTTATTAAAATACTATGGTAACAAGGTCATGATGTAATACAGGTGGTTGTTTCAATTCCATATAACCAATTAAAATTTTAAAAATAAAATAAAATATGATGTGATAAATAATTATATAATGAAGTATTTAACCCAAAAAACGAAGAGCAAAAAGTGCAGCAAAAACCACAGCAAGAAAAAAATTGCAGCAGCAAAAATGCAACAATTTTTGCAGCAGCGCACGACAGTCTGAATTTGAGGGACCAAAACTACTCAAAATTTGATGAAATTTTGGGATTGAATTCTACACAAAAAGACCTTTCCAACGGTGTATGACACGCGCAAAATGGAGCTGTAAACAAAAAGTTATGAACTTTGAAATTTGATTGCAAGTTTCAGAAAAATAGGGACAGCAAGCATGTATTTCACAAAATGAATGGAATAGAATGTTGTTTTTTATTCCAAAATTACAAAGCTTTTTCCACAATATTCTACAGCTATTACACTATTGTACATTTATAAGAGAGAAAATGATGTTATAACCCTTTACATTCTGAAAGTTGTCCTTGTTTTTCTGAAACCTGCAGTCAACTTTCAAAGTTCATAACTTTTGATTTACAGCTCCATTTTGCGCGTGTCATACACCCTTGGACAACAAGCATGTATTTCACAAAATGAATGGAATAGAATGTTGTTTTTCATTCCAAATGAACTCAGAAGTATTACAAAGCTTTTTCCACAATCTTCTACAGCTATTTTACACTATTGTACATTTACAAGAGAAAATGATGTTACAACACTTCATTTCACATTCTAGGAAGTCCAACAGTCATAGTGACTCTTCAAGGCCTATAGAAACTTTTGGGCTTCTTCAAATTCATGGGAGAACTTTTGGTTTTGTCTTTTTCTTAGTCAGCATCAATCTCCAACATACTCCCCCTTGATGCTGAGTGGTGAGACAAGTTTATCTCTCAATCTCAAAAATTTTCTTTATTGACACCTTTGGTAAACAGGTCTACAAGTTGTTGTTTGGTGTTACAATATTTCAAATCTACAACCTTCTTTTCCACCATGTCTCTTATGAAATGAACCTTCAAATCAATATGTTTAGTTTTACTATGATGGACTAGATTTTTTGCAATCTTGATTGCACTTGTGTTGTCACAAAAATTATTGTTGGACTATTTTGAACTTCACCAATCTCTTCAAGTACCTTTCTCAACCAAAGTGCTTGTGTACTTGCTGCAGTAGCTGCAACATATTCTACCTCTATAGAAGATAAAGCAACAATACTTTGCTTCTTTGAGCTCCATGTTATCACTCCTGAACCAAGTGAAAAACAATTTCCAGAAGTTGATTTTCTATCATCCAAGCAACCTCCCCAATCTGAGTCATTATATCCAACAAGCTCCATTTTGTTGTTAGCATCATAATGTATGCCAAAATTCAAGGTTCCTTTGACATACCTCAAGATTCTCTTGGCTTTGTCTTTTTTGCTACAAATGCAATATCAGGTCTTGTTGTAGTAAGGAACATTAAGCTCCCAACAATGCTTCTAAACAATTTTTCATCAACTTTCTCTTCTCCATCATCTCTACACAACACTTCTCCATGTGCCATAGGTGTCCAAACTGGTTTACAATTTTCCATGCCATATTTCTTCAACATATCTTTTGCATATTTTGATTGAAAAATGAAAATTTTACCATCACCTTGATGTACTTCCACACCAAGAAAGTATTGCATCAGTCCTAAATCTTTCATATCAAATTCCTTCATCATAGCATGCTTAAAATCATTCATCATATTTGAACTACTTCCCATGTAGATCAAATCATCAACATATAGGCACACAAGAAGAATATCATCACCTTCATTCTTGAAATAGAGTGTGGGGTCATTCTTACTTTTCTTGAAACCACAATCTTGGAAGTACCCATCAATTCTTGAGTACCATGCTCTAGGTGCTTGCTTCAGTCCATACAATGCTTTCTTCAATTTGTAAACATGGTTTTCCTTTCCTTCCACTTCAAAGCCTTGAGGTTGCTGAACATAAACCTCCTCATCTAGATAACCATTCAAGAATGCACTTTTCATATCCATGTGATAAACTTTCCATTATTTATTGGTTGCCAATGAAAGAGCCATCTAGATTGTCTCTTGTCTTGCAATAGGGGCAAATGTTTCTTCATAATCCACACCATATATTTGAGTGAATCCTTTTGCAACCAGCCTTGCTTTGTATATTTCTATGCTTCCATCACTATTAAACTTTATTTTGTAGACCCACTTGGATCCAACAATCTTCTTGTCCTTGGGCAATTCCACAAGTTCCCAAGTGTCATTTTTTTCAATGGACTCAATTTCTTCTTTCATTGCTTGCACCCAAACATCATTAGTACAAGCATCTTCATAACATGAAGGTTCCAAATCAGCTTCAAAAAATAGAGCATAATTCACCAACTCACCTTTTGGTTCTTCTTCATCATCACCATACATTTGGAGCTTTTCCAATCTTGAAACAACTTGGTCCAACTCTTGCAATTGGCTTCTTGTTAACCTCCTTTGAAAGTTCTTGTCCATCATTTGGTTGGTTGGATGTGCTTTGAGTATTCTCTTTCCTTTATTTGTATTCTTGGTGGGACTTGTAGATGAGTTGCTTGTGCTTGAACTTGGTGTAGTCTCCTTTGAACTTGTTGATGGGCTGCTAGGTGGGCTTGGAGGAGTAGAGGGAACATTTGAAGGTTGTCCCCCAATTGTATTATCTTCTTCAACATCATATATTTTTCCTACATATTTTTTATGACTATACACTCCCCCTTCATCAAAAATTACATCTCTAGAGACTACAAACTTGTGAGTTTTTGGATTATACAGTCTATATGCCTTACTTGTTTTAGAATATCCCACAAGAATGCATGGCTCACTCTTGGGGTCCAACTTCTTTCTCACTTCATCATTCACATGTGCATATGCAAGACAACCAAAAACTCTCAAATGACTTACAATGGGTTTTGTGCCATACCATGCTTCATGTGGAGTCTTCTTGTGTAGTGCTCTTGTGGAGCATCTATTGAGAATGTACATTATTGTATCAACTGCATAAGACCAATAAGAATTGCTCAAACCTTTTGTCTTCAACATGCTTCTTGCCATTTCTACAATGGTTCTATTTTTTCTCTCAGCTACCCCATTTTGTTGTGGTGTATAGGCGGTAGTGAGCTGCCTCTTGATGCCATATTGTTTGCAAAAATCATTGAACTCATTTGAACAAAATTCTCCTCCATGGTCAGTTCTCAAACACTTTATTTTATATCCACTTTCATTCTCAACCAATGCTTTGAAAATCTTGAACATGCCAAAAGCTTCATCCTTATGTTTCAAAAAATACACCCAACACTTCCTTGAAAAGTCATCAATGAATGTGAGAAAATATGAAGACTTACCCAAACTTTGTGTTTGCATAGGTCCACAAATATCAGAATGTACAAGTTGGAGTGGGTATGAGGCCCACCATGCTTTTCCTTTTGGAAACTCCTTCCTTGCATGCTTTCCAATCACACATGCTTCACACACACCCTTGTGCTCTCCAACCTTAGGTAGTCCATTTACCATATCTTGTGAAGATAAAAATTCTAGACTTTTAAAATTCAAGTGTCCAAATCTGAGATGCCAAAGCCAATTCTTATCTTCAAGTGCCATATGTGCCATGTTCATACTCCCTTTTCCTCCAAACTTCAAAGGAAACATCTAGTTCTTTGTCATAGGAACAATGGTGACCATACGGTTCCTATTATTCTTATCATAAATGATACATTCATTGTTATCAAACACAACTTTATAGTTTTTTCTACAAGTTGTCCAACACTCAACAAATTATTCTTCAAATTGGGAGCATAGTAGATATCATGAATTTTCTTTGTACCTTCTTTAGTGCCAACCTCCATGGTGCCTTTTGCAGCCACATCCAAAGCATTATTGTTCCCAAGAATGATCTTGGTCTTGAAATTCTCATTCACATCAACAAACAACTCTTTCTTTCCAGTCATGTGGTTAGAACAACCAGAATCTAGATACCAAACTTCTTGACTAGTTTTTTCAGCCATGTCACTAGTCAAAAACAAATTACCTTGTGCAACTTCATCCTCACATACATAGTGAGCTCTTCTATCTCCATTTGTGGTCTTCACTCTACAATATCATGCAATGTGGCCCATTTTATGACAATTGTAGCATTCAACTCTTTTTTGATCAACCCTTCCATGTCCTCTTCTAGTAGCAACATCTCCTCTTCCTCTTCCTCCTCTACCTCTTGAGTAATTATAATTTCTTCCTCTTCCATGTGCTTGTTTACTTGTGCTTGGACCAACTTCATCATTCTCAAAAATTTCAATTTAGAATTAAAAGCATTCTCCTCATTTTCTTTACTAGTTTCTCTTAGTCTTTCCTCATGTGACATAAGAGAACCAACTAGACAATCAAATTCAAGTGTAGACAAATATTTACTCTCCTAAAAAATTATTGCAACATGATTCCATTTAGGGGTAAGAGATCTCAATACCTTCTTCACAACTACCTCTTTCTTCAAGGTCTCTCCAAGGGTGGCCATCTTGTTCACCACATCCTTCACTCTAACACAATAATCACCCACACTTTCAACCTCTTTCATCTATAGATTCTCAAACTCTTTCTTCATGGTCTGCAACTTTACCATTCTCACTTGGTCACTTCCTTGGTAAGCCTCTTGAAGAGACTTCCAAGCCTCCTTGGCTGATGTAGCAGCAACAATACATGGAAATAAACTCTTGTCAAGAGTAGACTGAATATGGTAGAGGGCTAATGAATTCTTCTTCTTTGTTTCCCTTTTTGTTGTCCTATCATTTCCTTGTAATGTGTTCCAATCAGGTGGTTCTTCATAACCACTCTCCACTACCTCCCAAATATCTTTTCCAATTAACAATGTTCTCATATTTATGCTCCAATAATCATAATCTTGCCCATTAAATTCTAGAATGGGTAATGAGTTGTTGAAGTTGGCCATTAGACTCAAGCAACAACAAATGAAGTTTTTCTTCAATGAACTTGTCCAAGAACTTGATCAAATGTTAGACTAACCATGAACCCAAGTTCACTCAAACCCAAAAACCAACCAAGCTCTGATACCAAATGAAGTATTTGACCCAAAAATGAAGAGCAAAAAGTGCAGCAAAAACATACAAAAAAAATTGCAACAAAAAATGTAGCAATTTTTGCAGCAGCGCATGACAGTCTAAATTTGAGGGACCAAAACTGCTCAGAATTTGATGAAATTTTGGGAGTGAATTCTACACAAAAAGACATTTCCAATGGTGTATCACATGCAAAATAGAGCTGTAAAACAAAAGTTATGAGCTCTGAAAGTTGACTGCAGGTTTCAGAAAAACAGGGACAACAAGCATGTATTTCACAAAATGAATGGAATAGAATGTTGTTTTTCATTCCAAATGAACTCAGAAGTATTACAAAGCTTTTTCCACAATATTCTATAGCTATTTTACACTATTGTACATTTACAAGAGAGAAAATGATGTTACAACACTTCATTTCACATTCTAGGAAGTCCAACAGTCATAGTGACTCTTCAAGGCCTATAGAAACTTTTGGGCTTCTTCAAATTCATGGGAGAACTTTTGGTTTTGTCTTTTTCTTAGTCAGCATCAATCTCCAACATATATCATATCATGAATGATTATGTGATGTCCTCTGCTTCCTTTTAAATTCTGACTCAAAGGTCCTCCTTGGTCTCTATATTGAGGTTGTCTTCCATTATACTAAAAATGTATCTAATGCCTTCATTTGTTTGGTTAAGGCCTAGTTTAAGCTGTAATGGATTGCCTTGCAAATTCATTACAGAATATTCTATAAAGGCCTTAGTCAATATGTAGAATCCCTCAATTATCCTTATATGATTAGAATTTAACATTTAAATCATACCTAATGAAAATATTTGAACTCCTGCCAAAAAGAAAACATATACCTCTCATCCATCATTAATTGTTCTTTCCTGGCCAACACTCCCCAGAAAGGAAAAAAATGCAATCATTTTATTATGATAAAGTACTCTTAAGACCATAACAACTAATTGTTGTAGGCAGATTATTTGACACATATAGGAACGTCACATCTGCATGAGCACATGGATGTATGCCCCATATCAGTTCAGTTATTGTATTGTAAATAGAGTTTTCATATGCAAGTTTTGTCACATAATGTAGTGTTGATGTATCCATACATGGCAATAAGTGCCTATAATGTAATGTTAATGTGGAATTTTAACATTTTGATGTATACAAGTAGTTCGGTGGTAGTTTGGCAGTTGCCAACTGCCTACTGGTCCTGTCGTGCCTATATGTACACCATCTACCATGGCGAAGGTATGTTGCTTGATCATGTTCGTCAAGGTATGATATTGGTCAAGGCAGGTTAAAGCAAGCATGTGTGTTGTACACTTGACCTTACCATAATGTAATGTAGATAACTGGGTTGTGAAGGATACATGTTGTGTGCGCAGTGTATCTACATGTATTAATAGGTTATTCCTGTTATACCTCTGTTTATATATTGTTGATGGAATTATATTGTAGTGTGTCGTATTCTATTCTATTTCTTCTATATTTTCCCTTGAGTAAGATAAGAGAGAACATCCAAGTAGTTGCATTTGAGTGTAGTGCCTTTGCAAGTGGATAACTTACACTTTGATAGGAGGGCGAGATATGATGACCAAAACCTGCAAGTCTTCATCTGGGTGTGAATTCCATACCTGCAACACCACCAATATGTATGTTCTAAAAAATACTTTCATATACATTGAGATAGACTATAAGTAACGAAAATGATGTCAATACTTTTTCAGACTTGGGGCAAAAAAGCTCGTAAAACAAGGAAAACCATTGACAAAGTTTTACCATTATCCAGATGTAAGTCACAAATAATGTGGGAGTAACTTCTAATTTTGATATGGAAATAATAAACGCAGTGGATTCCCACATTTAGAATTATGAAAATAGCATGAGATAGAACCCCATTCAAAAAAGGTAAAAAGGGAATTTAAAGAAAAGAAAAAGCTACAATGCTTCAAAACATGGTACGCTACAAACAAATTAGAAACAGTGACTTGAAATTGATAGGAATTTTAACGATAAGAAGTTTAGGATTGCAAGTTTCCTGAAACCGTAGGAATATGCACTCAAATTGTGGAGATCGATAAGTATTTTGCAGACAGCACCCATGCTTGACATTCAACTGCAAGTGTTACACAGTTCTCTAATTTTTTGTAATCAAAATAAGGGGCTTTGGAAAACTTTATTACGGGTTAAGGCTACATTTGTCATGCATATATTGTTAAACATAATGCGATGAGATCTCTATCCAAACTGCTACATGCAGTCCACCTAATCAATCAGTGTAGGAGACGGTGATAGTTGAAAGAATGCAAGACCCTAGAAAGGGGCCAAATGTGATAGCTGTTAAGAGGGAACATATTTTGTATAAATAAATCAGGTGCTAGCAACCAAACACATAAGGCATATTGATGGAAGTTTGAAAAATCATGATAATTGACCACAGTATGAAAGTGAGAGATGTGAAGTATATGTAAGAGATAATGAATATAATATAAAGCAATATTATATTCAAATACATACAGAAGTATAACTAATACCTATATCTCTGTCAAAATGTTTATGTAATAACCCTACTCAGCAAACTAGGGTTTAAACAAATAAAAATCAGATTTCTGCAAAGTAGATCAGATCTGCAATTACTACTCAGAAATTACTCCGGAAACCCTCAAAAATGGATGTTCCAGCCATACAGATTTTTTATTAATTTTATAAAAGTGCAAACAGGCCAAACAACTATCCAACAACACAAATCAACCCTCAAAACTGGCTAGAAAAATCCCCAAAGCTGGGTGATCCTCCTATGAGGGCAAAACAGGTCACAAAACATGCACAAGGCCTCCCAAAGCTGGACGACCTACTCCTAGACTCCAACACACCAAAATCTGCAACACAATTGTGAATCCTGAGATAGATCCACCCAATCTCCAATCAAGAACAAGGGCACATCACCTTGTCTACAAGATTGGCTATTTCTGAAGACTTAGGGCACATCATCTAAGCACCAGAAGGTGAGGAAGGCTTCAGCCCTCTCTCTTACAATTCAAAAGATGAACATGACATAATGAAACCCTAAAAGTGACTTTCCAAGCCTATATACCTAGTCGCCCCAATAGAGGCTTCTAATTATTCATTAAGTGAGGGTTACATCAACATTAATCCTCAACACTTAATTTTTATTACATAAAACACCTATTAGCCTAGCAAAAAGGGGACGTCCCACTTCCTTGTCCACAAATGACAAAAATAAAACATTACAATGCATGGGGTCCACATAGTCTTCAAAATGGGACATTACAGTTTAAAATACAAGTTGGGGTCCACAATGCCTGCCAAAAAAACTCCTCTGAAGAAAATAATCAACGATGTTATAACACCAAAACCTAGGGGTTTGTTTTGGACAACATAAAGACTTGGTTAATTTATAAACAAGATGTCTTTATCAAGTTTGGGCAAACTTTAAATAGTTCTCACATATAATTTTTGTTTTAATCATCCAACCAAATTAATCCTTGACATGATTGTTAAGAAAATAGAGTGAAAGCGGTAGTGATCCAGAAAATTGTCCCTGAAATTGTGTTAAGGTAGTGATCCAAAAAATACGGAGAGATCCAGAGATTTCAAAAAACGCAGATGCAGGTGCAAAATGCAAGCCGAAATGTCAGAGGGGGGTTTATAGACATCCTTGGCTAAGGGTTTTCAGAGACCCTTGGTTGAGGGTTTATAGAGATCAATGGATTATGAAATGGTAAAGCCCTAGATGGTGGAAGGAGGATTCCATGGGAACAAGACTGATATGCAACATAAACCAAAGGATGTGGACTCCAAGAAGGACCAAAATAATCATGAGCACATGCAAGGGGAACAAATAATACAAGCCAATGATCAAATCTCATTCCAGCAAGAGAAATTTGAAGATTTAATCGAGTTCACAGCAGCCAATCTTAAACAAGGGCATAACCAAGGGTGCAAATGCACACGAAGCAGAGGACTGACTTTAAAACAACAAGCTAGGGTTATATTGCAATAAGTGGAAATGTCTGAAAAGGGGAATAACCTTGGACCGGTGGAAAGTAATCAAGCAAGGGCCAATGTTGTTGATCATAGTAAGGAAAATGAGCCGATCCCTAGTATGGGAAGAGATTCTGGTGAAAAATTGCCAAAGATGACCTTCCAAGATGCCTTGAGAGGAGGACAGCCACAAACAACTGCAGTTAATAACACTAGGATTTCTCGCAGACCTTTGAGAATGCCCAAAACGGACCCTAGGAAAACAGCCTTGAGGTGCATTAAAGTGGCGAATGGCTCTCCTATAGTCCAACTTCAAATGTCAAACATACAGATTAGGATTGATGCTATGGAACGTAGAGGATTAATCTGCCGATTTTTGGGTCTCCACCCAGGTTTCCTTGCTTTCAAGATGTGGGCTGCTAGACAATGGAAAACTAGAGGTGAGTTAAATATTTATGCTTACCCCAATGGTTATTTCTTGGTTCCTTTTGCTAATAAAGAGGATAGAGAACAAGTTTTCTAGGGGGGTCCTTGGTTTCTAGGCAGGGCAAGGCTTTTCATGAAGCCCTGACATACCAAGATCAAGGTAGAAGAGGATATACCCTCAATAGCCCTAGTCTAGGTGAGATTTTTTGGGTTTCTAGCAGATTTTTGTAACCAAGCTGTCTTCATGGCAATAGGCAATACTCTAGGATCTTATATGATGATAGTAGACAATACAAGCCAATTTGAACAAATTATCTATGCTTTGTGTTCTCATTGATGAGCACTGGAAATGCTCATCTTATTTGCATTTGTGAGGGCATTACATTGTCATAATTAACATTAGAAATGCATTTTTGTATGATTATTGCATATATTTAATGAAAAATGAGGTACTTCTACTTGTTGATGTTTTTAGTTGAATATGTGTATAGCTACAAGTTTTTGATCATCCTTTTACGCTTTTAAGTTGAGGTCTCATACGGACCTGGCATTGCGCGAAAAGAAAAATACTTCTGAAGGATGAAGACATTTTGAAGACGACCGCGACGAGTGTAGGAGGCGCCTACACCCTGCCAAGGG
Source organism: Wollemia nobilis (assembly GCA_028583015.1). Classification (NCBI taxonomy): domain Eukaryota; kingdom Viridiplantae; phylum Streptophyta; class Pinopsida; order Araucariales; family Araucariaceae; genus Wollemia; species Wollemia nobilis. The sequence goes on from JAQPPZ010016361.1 coordinate 5,799,719, forward strand.
TAGGGCCCCCACTTCCCACAAGGAAGAGGCGCCTACTTCCCGAACGCAGGAAGGCGCCTACATCCCACCGACTGTAGAAAGTGCCTACACTCCACTCTGAATATGACGCCTGTATCCTGCAGAATGTAATAATCACGTGTGCCCTATCGAAAGATATGGCGCCTACACCTTGCCAAAGTAATGCCTACATTCAGCGGAAATATAGCGCCTCTATCCTGAATATTGATTGTTGGTCGTTGACCACGCAATTTCCAGAAAAATAACAAAAGCAGTTGCAATTTCCAGACGAGTATTGTTCTCAGCCACCGACGTTTGAAGGATGACCAACCTTTCTGTGGAAAAAATCATAACTACACGCAGTCATTGTAACAAACCAACAAAGTGTGTCTTAATTTGGGTTTATCAGCTGTACGCGGTTGTAACCAAAGTCACCTCCATACTGTATAAATATGCAAGGCAACCCTGAGATAATTTTTTATCCAAGTCTAGTCTAATTTTTATCAAAATAATTTGTACTGCAATTAAATTAATAGAGACTCGAGGTTTCTGGTGTTAGTTTTTCGAGTAGTTTAATAAGCTCTCCTTCGTAGTAGCTGGGCGGATCAACTACGGGAGCTCGAGCCCACTCCAGGCAGTAATCCTCCCCTGTTTTCACTATTTCCAGTTTTAGCAAGAAAGTGTTTTATATTTGATTCTACGTGTAGTTTATTTCCTTTGTGTTTGCAGTTTATTTCTTTCATACGCAGTTTATTTCTTTTCCGCAATTTTGATTCAATTTTCATTTCAATTATTTTTAAATCTACAGTGTGTTGATTTTGTTATTTATTTCCTGTACGTATTTATTTTCCTGCATTATTTTTATCTGCTTTGTTTAAATTATTAGTTTTATTGGGTTTGGTAAAGACCAAAAACAGACAAACAAATATTCCCCCCACCAAACTGTTAGGCGTAGAGGGACTCATCCCCCACACTACAGGCATATATTGTGCGTGGCACTCACAAGTTTACGATTCCCGGATTGACATGAGTAGATAGGACTCGACCTTTTTACAAAACACCGTTTCTGCCTGTCATTTTGGTGTCATGGCCGTGGAGCTGCCAAAACTGTAGTATTAGGATCCACAGGTCAATCAACCTGAAAGTGCACGTTCAGACTACCTTACCCGTAGATCCCCTACCTGAAATGCATGAGTCCACCAAGACCAAGAGGACCTGACGGATGATTCATTAGAAAAATAGAGGTCACCCTACAACCTCAAGGTCAAAATATTCCAAAAATACCTTCAGAAGAGTCCGAAACATTCCCCGAAGAAGAACAATCCCTTCCACTTGAGTCACCCTGGCACAATAATCAGCTATACAGAATAGCCAGTGGATCAAACCACAACCATAGCCAGTTTGAAGATTTATTGAATACCCGTAGGTGGAAAGCACTTGAAGAGGGGACTATCTTAGACTTTGATTTAGGAATATTATTGGAGGATAAGAAAAATGAGTGTGGCGTCCTATTAATTGCTCTAAAAGGAGCCGATTTAGAACCTGCATCACCTGTAACCAAAAAAATGGCTGGAAACGATGAAGCTTCCATCAGTTGTGAATTTCCAATTGAAGAATCCACGGGAGGAGCCAAAATGAAAAATATTTCTTCTACACACCTCCCTACTTTTAGAAGACTACCAACAGAGGATTCTGATCTGATTCTTTTTAAATTTGACGTTCTCTGCAGATCAGTTGATTACAAAACAGATGCCCAAAAATTAAAACTTTTTCCCTCCACATTAGATGAAGCAGCATTATGCTAGTTTATCGGTTTAGGGAATAGACAAATAAGTACCTAGAAAAATATGAAGAAAATATTCCTAGAGCAATACCAAGACTTTGGAAGGGCAAGGGATGCACGAGAAGAAGTCCTAGATATGTCATAGAGGGAAGAAGAATCACTAGAGGATTATTGGGGTAGGTTCAATTTTAATCTCCAACACTCACCCCATACAAAACTGGGAGAAAGATCATTAAGAAGCATATTCTTAAGGGGTCTTACAAATGAATCATTGGAAGCCTTAAACTTACTAGCAGGAGGTGACGTTTACCAAGCTCAAATGTCAAATATCCAACAATTATGTTAGAACTATTCTAGGAGAAAAGGTAAACCAGTCACACGAGGAACAAAAATGACAGCCTCAATAACTAAGGTAGAAATAGGCACCTTGCTAGAGGATATGAAGAGTGATATCTTATCATCTCTTGCCTTACAGTTAGACACGTTCCAATTACAAAAGAAAAAGCAAGAGATAGAAGCAGCACTAGTCTTTTTCTGCCCAAGGTGTAGAAGGAAGCATCAAAAAAATGAATGTCTGAAAAACAAGGTACGAGTTTGCAGAATTTGTCAAATGAACCATAAAACTAAGTTGTGTCCAAAATTAGCAACCATAAAAGAAGAACCAAAAGTAGTTGAGACATATTTCATGGGTAATAGAAGGAATTGGCAACAACCTCCTATGGGAGGCAGAATGCCGAGAGTATCACCACCATATAGTGGGTCTAATTTCACGAACCAAGGGCAGGCCCAAACACCCAATATGGGTTGGTGGGGTCAGCCACCTTGGATGAATACTGCCCAAGGTCCTACTCTCTATATACCATACCCATGGATGCCATACCAGCAATTTGGAATGCAGTGGAGAAATTTTAATATGTGGACTCCACCTCCACAGACAACAACAGAACCCCCACTGCATCCCAGTTTGCCGACACCACCTACTTCAAGGCCACAGCAGTTACCGGCACAACCAAACACCAAATCCTAGCAACAACAAACCAAATCAAACAGCTTATTAGGTAGATATGGGGATGTATCCAATGTACCATATTAGTGTAGAAAATGTAGATTGTAGCCCAATTCAGCTTAGATCAGGTAGAGAAGTAGGAGTAGACCAAACACCTCCGGTAGTGGAGGAAGTAGAAGTAGAAGTAGGAGTAGAACAGACACCTTCAGTAGAGGAGGAAGTAGAGGTAGAAGAAAAACATACTGCTGAACAATTAAACAATGAAGGGATCCCATATTTTCCCAAAAGATTGCAAGAAACCAGGAAGAGAGTGCAACCGGAATTTGACATAATGGAGGGGGTCATCAATCTAAGACACAATTCCTGAGGCAATCTCGTATGACCTAAAAACATCAGCACAATATCTTGCCATCACTACATCATGAACTAGTATTGAAATGTTTCACACTTGACACAAAACGTTCCACTCACAACACTCAAAATGCCGATCGATTATTAGACGTTGTCATGGTTCTGATACCATATTGGTTTTAATCGTAGACCATGTAATATTCCTCCATATTAGAAAAAAAAAGTATATAGGAAAAAAAGATAGGATTCAACTGATGAGAGTGAATCGCTCATATCTCACACATATCCTAACAAATATACCGATAAGAGTATATCCTAATTAAAGCTTTATTCTGATAATTTCTGTAAATCTTTCTACATATACTTCCAATACAAAGATTGACAAGTATTACAATATAGTTTGAAAAATCCCACATGACCCAAACATGGAGAATCATGACTATCTTTTCAATATTAAAACATGAGCTCTTATAAATTCAGAATGGCGTGATCATGCAGTGTATTCAAGGAAAACAACTAATACTGCTAGAAGATGTGCATGATATAGTCCAAAAATTAAAAGATTTGGATGTGGACAACAGGAAAGAAATTAGAATATTCTAGAATTTCTATACAAGTCTAACCAATCCAATCTTATAATCAGTGGTGTTGTATAATCCTCATCATATATTCAGCACACATTCTAGCCTCCTGCTATGTATCAACATCCGATAAAAGCAAGGTTCCACGGGGATGCGTCCCCCCCCCCGTACCCTGCATCCCCAACACAAGGGGACAGCATCAGGGACGTTTCCCCGCCATCCCCAAGACACCAGAGGCCTGCGGCCTTCCGTCCCCAGGATGTCCTCTATTTTGGGGCATCCCTGGGGACGGCCAACCGTCCCCCACGGCTGGGCGTCTCTAGCCAAACATAAAACATAAAAAATAAGTTAAAAAAAAAAAAAGACTATAGACATGTTAAGAGTTTATTAATATTACATTTCTGTTTACAGTACTATTAAGAGCTCCCACCTAGACAAAAAGACTATAGACATGTCATTGCACGGCATTATCAAGAGGGACTGAAAACAAATACTGTTAAGTTGCATGGTCCATAACTACCTAGGGCATCTTTATTTTAGACGACTGTCACATTAGTTACTGCAAAGAAACATCAGAAGTTGAAGACAATGTGCAATTAAATCAAACACATAATGAACAAACTACAGATGCTACAGGGGCTTTGTAACCAATTTGAAATTAAATCAAGCCCCCAGAGACTAAAACAAGGCTCATAAAATGTGAATTATAATTAAAAAATAAAAATCTAATGACAAAAACAAACCTGGATTCAGATGTTAATATGAATGTTTTGCTGTAACTTGATCTTTCATGAAATACTGTTGGTGTTTTCCTTGATGCCTCTGTTACAGCAGTATGTTGATGATGCAGATGTCAAGTTTTATATTGTGGCAGTATGTTTTATGCTTTGTGTGACAGTCAAGGAACTGGCAGTGTGATGTGAGTTCTTGCTTGAGATATGAATGCTTGTGTGTGTATATGCATAGATAGTACTGAAGCAAATACAAAATTTGAGACTGTATCTATTGAGTGGATGAGCCAAACCAGAGACAGGGCATGGATGGATTGCAGAAGGACTTGCAATCCAGGCCTCAAAGTGGGTGGACAAAAGTGGTGGGCATGCTATATAGTGTTGATATGTGCCATAATAATTACATGGTAATTGACTCCGTGGTACAGAACGGATAGACTATATTGAAATGCTTGGCCAAGCTATGACTAAGGAAATCATTTTGTTCATATGCTACATGATTTAATGTGACTTCGTGTAGATGGAATATTGATTGAATATGCCTTCTTTGGCGATTGAAAATGGAAGGGTGCACAATGGGTCAAGATTTATGTGATTGTCCAAGAATGCAATTGCCATTAGTAGAGTTACCAGGTATGATTGGCAGCAAAGTGAATGAATTTATGAATCACCAACTTCTGAAATTATCTTCCCATTCATTCAACATGATGGATTTAGGCTTTAGCTATGGACTGCTTGCATATGATACATTGTTCTGGTTAGATGCATGGACCATTGTATACTTACCTTCTTACATGTACTTGGCTGGTTCTGTGAATGGTCATCACAGAAATGCAAGTTGGTATAGGTTTGGTGTAAATGTTGTGTGTAGAATCTGTAGATTATTCTAAATTTCTAAAAAATTTCATACTATTATACCAGCCATCCCCCAGCCGTCCCCTAAAATCAGCCTGCCGTCCCCCACCGTCCCTGAAACCCATCCCCCTGTCCCCCCATCCCCCAGGCTCGTGGAACCTTGGATAAAAGATATAATGGAACCAGTCAAAGGTGGAAATCTCATATGATACCTGGTGTGCAGCATTCACAGGGATAGTGAATGTGCTATTAACCACCACTGCAAATTCCTCTGGCTTTCCAGGAAATTTCTTCTGTGAATCTGATGCCAAAAGAAGTGTTCCATTGCCTTTCATCACCAGGAATACCTCTTCACATGAATGTCTATGAATTGGAGTTCGGGATCCAGGCGCAAATGTCTGAAGCCAAACTTCTACCTGCAACAAGATCACTTTTTTAGAATTTTGCAATTGCAACTGATTTTTAAGACAAAGATTATTCACAACTAATCAATGTTCAAGAGCAGAAAAAACATGCACAATTAAGAAGCGTGAAAGAAAAAAGAGAGTAAAAGAAAGAGAAGATCAAATAATGGCTTCTTTCAATCACCTTTTCATTTCATAAGATGAATTGTAACTCAGTAATCAACATGCAACATAGTATTTCAAAAGCTTTGGTTAGACATTGTATACAGATAAGGTATTAAAGAAAGGAAATCTGAATATGAGTTCATGCAGGCACAAACATGATATTCATGTTTGCGCCTGCATGAACTCATGAGTCTATGCCTATGAGATAGAAAAGCCCTAAATTTATTTTTGCAGCAATGATGGCACTGGACAAACAAGCATACTTTCCTTGAGTAAGCCCAGGTGGTCTAGAAATCTCAAGATACACCCTAGGGAAATGCCTACATGAAAGAGAAAATGGAAAAATACCTAATATATAGAGAAGTAGTCTTATCCCTATTTTCTTCCATTTAACTGTTGATAATTTGACTTAAAAGCAAGTGAAGAAACTTGTGCTGCAGCAGACTTCTGGATGCCAATCTTGACTCTCAAAGGAAAACAAATCAAATTGACTCATACAAATTTCCACAAGCAATCACAGGTCAGTCGAGATTGAATGTCAAGCAGCAACAATTGCAATGAGGCAGTACCTAAAGAAACTCTAGAAAAAAGGAACCACAAACATACACAATTGAAAATAAATAAATAATACAAGGTAACCCAAAAGTACAAAGCCTGGACAATGCAGCAGAGGGACAAAAACTTTACAAGGAGAAACATCCTTGTGCTAAGAACAGCCAAAAGAGATATGAGCAGCAAGAGCCTGGCCAACATCCAAACCAAGTGAGCTGTTAGCATCTCTATAAACCACTATGAAAGCATCAATGCATAGCCTGTTAATGTCCTCAGAACAGTGTCTAGCTAAGATAACCTTCTTACGCAACCCTGGGGGTTTTGAGGAACTAAGTTGTGGTTCTTTTAACATCTATCACTGACAATCTCTTAAGGATGAAAGACAACCAGCCATATACACCTATCCATGAAGTCTTAGCTAGGGATGATGAATGATAGTTCTTCCTCCACAATGAAGATGAAAGCAATAAGCCAAAGATGGATTCACAATCTCCACAATGGCCTAGCATTAAATCAAGGATCTGCTACTGGTTGAGTCTGATTACAGTATCTACCAGAAGGTTGACACCCCCAGCTGCTGGAATAGGCAAGAAGGAGGTGATGTTCCATTTCATTGAATCAGAGGATAGGTGCAATGTTGTCTAACATTTAAAGTCTCCTGAAAGTTCAAGGAAATAACAACTATCCTTGGAACAGGGTGCCTTGGCTGGAGTTGATGAATTTATAGCTCTGCAAAAGGCTACATGGTTCCAGCCCAGGTACACAGGGCTCTAATTGCATAGTTGATTATGAAGCCCAAAAATGGACATCATTTTTGGCAACTCATCTTTAAATCATGTTTACTCCCTTTAACTTCATTGTGGTTAAATATTAAGTTAGTGTTGGATTTCACAATACTTTGCTGGAACGAACAGAAGTCACCCTAATTCAAATCTTATAGCAAGAGAAATAGAGAAGAAAACAACACACAAGATAGGACGCCCTTCAGCACCCATAGAAAAATGATCAAGATCACAACAATAAAATGGATCAGTGGGAGAGATGTACAATCTCTCAGTAGTTAATTACAAATTACATAACTCTTAACCGACATAACATTAGGGTTAGGGTATTATAAGGTTAACCTCTTTGAAGACTTTGACTTCCCCTTGAGCTACTTAGCCTTAACCTTATTAGGTTTGAAATCCTTCACATGAGCCTGTAACTGAAAAGAATCACAACCATTTCGCATAGCCACCTGAAAGTGAACAAGATGAGAAAAGAGAGCATTGAGAGTTATTTTTTCCTATTCCTTCAAAAACCTCAAAACCAAATGAATCAATAGTCCAACAGTCTGAAAGAAAGAAGAGAGATTAGAAAGGACAATCTTGACACATTTTGCAAGTGGGATCATTTTCATCTTTAATGTGGAAAAGTATGTTTGGATCAATCAATATGAGAAAAGGACCAAGGGCCTCCTCAAACAAGTAACATAGGCTAGAGGATCCATCTCATCCAAATCCATCACTTGCACTATAACAAGTCAGACTAATGTCACCAATACAAAGATCTCAAAAAATAGTACAACTCAGTTGATAAAATCAGAATCAGATCGGAATTGGCATGGAAAAAGAATCAGGAAAAATTAGGAATTGGCAAAAACAAAAAAAAAAAATGATGAAAATGCAATTTTTCGTCGAAAAAAAGTTATTTTCATGCTTATCATAATTTTTTGGAAAAGATCAGCAAAAATCGCCAATTTTTTCAAAAATCAGGATTTCGATACGATTTGAATCAGCAACACTGCTGAATCGGAAAAAATCGGATCAGATCCAGATTAAATCGGGATTTTCGTAACTATGGTACAACTTGAAAAGGGAGACTCAAAATGCTTTTGTATGTGAAAGTTATGGCCTTCAGATGTTTGGCCCAATTAATCCTCAGCATGAAAAATAATGAGCTCCTCAAACCTTAGTAAAACACCAATAAACCATAAAACGCCACATGGCGTAAAGGGAATGAATGGAGTCCACCACAAATTCACCACCTGTCTGCCATTGTGAGAGTGAGCAATTGGATGCCACATGTTTGGTTTTGATTCCCTAGCCTCTTTTATATATATGGAAAATTTTGTTTTTTATGTTAAATCGTGTCATGCCCCATTTTATCACCCTTGGGCCGTGGATGTCCCTTCTCAATTCTAGACTTAAATACTCTGGACCTTGATATAATTTTGATATGATCATTTACATGTCCTTGCTTTAGGCATTACATGGATACTATGATATGTAGACTTTGTTAGGAAAATATTTCATTCATTGTAGAGATTAACTAGGACACGTATTCGATGCGGAGAACCAAATGACCGGACTACCGCGCCTCGCATGGAGCAACACAACAGGGCAGCTCCAAGAGCATGGAAAGTGGCTCTATTAGACTATCTCTAGGGTGTTTTACAAGGCCAACTCCTTTTAAGATGTGATCTTTAGCGCTCTCTAACCTAACCTATGGGTGCACAGGGGAAAAGGGAAAGAGAAACCGTTGGTTACGAATCTGCCATGAGGAAAGGATTTTGGGTTAATGCGCCCAGATTCGCCCACCAGCATGAAAGGCCGGAAGGAAGAGATGCCTTCCGAGCCAATCTCCGGAGAAGGCCGGCTCCTTTTTGGGGGGTTTATGTTCAAGCTAAGAGTACAGGAAAGAAATAAATGTACGTAAAGAATATACAAATATACTTGGAGTTGGTGGGGGGGAACTAACAGTACGGCAACCAGCAATCACCAATACTTACTGCATTATAAACACAAAGCATGACTGAGAACTGCAAAATCTAAGTGTACTTCCGATACCTAAGCAGTGTACGCACAGCTACAATGGCCCCCTAGCAAACATTCTCCCTACAAGGAGAACTAACAAAGACGGCAACGCATCAATCACCGTGATACGTACACTAACATGAGTAGAAAGCAACCTAGAGATATCGAGAGCCAGGTATGTGTGTCGTGTAGAGAATTTAACCGCACAGCTACAATGGCTCCCTAACAGACATTCCCTACAAGGAACTAACAGTACGGCAGCGCATCAATCACCAGATACGGACCAACAACGTGACACACAACTGATGGAACTGCTACCACATCTATTATATGAAATACAAAAGTGTTTGGTTACGGCACAAACAATGCTAAAGGCGCCTGATCATCAAATGCTGAAATGAATCAACGAGCCATGACACAGGGAAGCGTAAAGCATAAACGTAAAGAAATAAAAGCAGCAGAACAGAACCAGGCATACAAATTATATTTATAAGCGTAAGCACGGTTACATTGGTTCCCTAACAGACATTCCCCTTCCACCCTTTACAATGAATTCATGGTGGGTTTTTATAGCCCGAGTCCCTCCCGTTACATTAATGGGCACAAGGTCCCAGTCAAACATAAGCTGACAAAAGCGGCGAAAGAGCTGCAAATGCTGACCTTTTGTCGGACCGGACTGTACCCGCAGCATGGTCTTCCTGGAAGCTGGACAGCTACGTGGCAGTGTGTTGGGCAGAACTTCATCTCGGCAGGTACGCGGGTAGCTGGAGCAGGTAGAACCTCCAATCGGCTTTAAATGAGGTCACTGGCACAGGTAATGCAGCCCATGCTCGTCCTTTTGCTCGGCGCGTCTCGGCTCGAATCCCGAAGTTGGACACTTGTCAGATGATGAATGATGCTGTTTGACACGTGTCAGCCTTGAAAGGCAGTCTGTCCAACTTCGCTTGGGATCAGAGCGTCTCGGGTTGTGCGGGCAGAGCTCAGTGCAGTCGGGAAGGCCTTCATGCCTTAGGTGCGTTTCCGAGTTTGATTCCCTACTGCGCACCTGTCAAGGGCGCACTCCGACTTTGTTGCGAAGTCGGACTGCGCACAGGTGAAAACTGGCGTCTGCCACCGTACGGACTTTGCTCCAACGCTTCGTCATCTTCTCGTCGACCGCCACCGCTCCTGCAAGGTGCGCCCAGAAAGAGGGGCGAAGTCAGACTTCGCACCAAAACTGGGCGAAGTGCGAACTTCGCACCCAGACTGGGCGAAGTGCGAACTTCGCACCAACACTTAGCCATTTTTCAGGTAACTTGCTGGAAAGTTAAAAAATCAACTGGGGGACTCCAAGAAAGGGGGGAAGAAGGAGAATGTGGGAAAGAAAAGGAAAGGGAGAGAAGGGGGAAGGAAAATAGAGGAAGAGGGAAAAAGAAGAGCAGCACTGTTACAACATTGAAAACATTGCACCCCGTGCAAAATGTGACAACATTTCTGGCGGCTCGCGGGGTGTCGAGCTCGCCTCGGCGCAAAGAATCCATGCCTTCATCCATTGGGTGCAGAGGAACTTGCCTCCCCTGCCTTTTGCTGCTCTGACTGTCCTCCTTGTGGCAACTGTTCTTCAGATTCATCTTTGTCAGCTGCCTCCTCAGAATCGCCTTCCGAAGGCTCTCCAGCTCTTGCTTCTGCCTCGCAGATGCGAGTGTATGCGGCCTGGGCTTGACGCCAGGCTTCTGCTTCGAATGGCCGGCGGTCAGCAACTTCTTCTAATGCTGCGTGGAAAGCAGCGACCGCGTGCAGGTCGATGGTGAGGTATCTCTTTTCTAGCTCCTGGAAGTAGGAGCTGATCTTGCAATATGTGGACACCATCTGAGTGACCTGACTTTCCTGAATTGGCTCAGTCCAGCTATCAATTTCAGCTGTATCTGCTTCAAAGGACTGCCAATTCCTTTTCACCTGATCTAGGGTGAGAAGTTCGCCATTCTCAACAAAACCTGGGCACCCTAGTTCAGAAAGAGCGCGAAAGGGGGCCATACAGATGTCTCTTTCATGTTCGAATGCATCCAGCATTCGTCTGGCCACTCTCACCTCTTCTAATTTTTTGAAATATTTATGCAAGGTTACCCTTGCATCTGCCCATTCTGCAGCGAATGAGGACACGGGAGAAAATTGGAGGCCATCGCGCTCGCGCTCCTGAAGATTTATCGCCAGGTCCAGCCATTGCTTCGCCTGACGCTCGGCCTCCTCTACCACAGGCTTTCCCTGGGCGTAAACTTCTTGAATTCTCGGATGCGAAATCCAGAACTGCCATCGCCTTATAGGTGTGGGGCTTGCATTCCCGCAGCAGACCAGCCCGCATCTCCTTAACTTTCTTCTTTGAAAAGACCGTCGCTTGGGATGTTCTCTCTGCAAGTTGCGACCGCGCTCGTTTCAAAGATTCTTGGAGCCGAGAAATCTGCTCCAAGGCTGCTTGCTTTTCGGTTGCGGCTTGTTGCTGGGAAGCGGCCAGCTGGGCTTTGAGTTCATCTATTTCTTGCCGCGCCGCTTCCAGCTGCTCAGTGGACCTGGATAGGTCCTCTTCAAGCTGTCTTGTCTTGTCTTGCAACCCGAAAAGTTCTTCCCTGCTCCTCCGGACTTTTGACAAAGAGATTATCGCCTTTGCGCATGATCGATCGAATCTCGTATTGCTTGTTGATGTCGTCAAAGCTCTTCTCCTTTGTCCGGAGCTCGTAGTCCGCCCCGGTCATTTCCCGGAGAGGCTTCTTCACTTTTGGGATTATCTTCTCTGTAGTAAGCACTCTCCTCTCGAAATTGTACTTGGCGCGCTTTACCGGGGCGGCTATCTCTTCAGGTCTCCTCCGCTTCAGGTTCTGGAGGAAAGAGACAGAATATTCTACAGCTCTCGTTGCCAAGGGCAAGTCGTCTGTATTCTGGAGGTCGTCCATGAAATCCGGTTCCCCCAGCCCTAGGGTTCTGCTGAGACGTCTCTCCTGCGGGAATGGGATCAGGAGGAACCGGATGGACATCGGAAGGATCGGCCGCTTCTGGGGGCGACCGGGAAATGGAGATGGGGGCGGCTGATACTGCAAGGGTTTGAAGCGGCTGAGATGGTGGATGTGACGGTGAATGAACGGCTTCAGCACTAGCTTCGGGCGAAGGGTTTGGGGTTGTGCTCAGAGATAGAGAAACGTTGGGGTTCTGAGCAAACTGATCAAAAGAATGGGGGCCGCTAGAAGGGCGTGGAGACGGGGAGGAGGATGCGGTCATGACTTGCTCAGATTGAGCGGGAGACGGAGTGGGAGTAGGACTGGATGAGACCAAAGAGACAGGGGCAGCAAACGTACCTGCGGGCTCCGCCTGAGCCGATGCCGGATGGATGTCTGTGCTTCTGATTTCGGCGGCTGGCTTGGGACTGCCCAGAGGAACTGTCTCTGCGGCGGCAGGACGCGGCTGCGGCTCTGCGACTGGCTGCTGCACTGTCAGGCTAGGTCGCCTGATCTTCTCCACTCTCTTCCTTTTCTTCTCTTCTGAAACAATGGTCGGATCCGGGGAAGGAGATGAAGCAGGTGCAGCGGGCGCTGATGCTCCCACGGTAAACTTGTACCGGGGTTTGACTTGCAGAAGGTCTGCCGCAACCGGTCTGCTCTCTGGCGGCGCTGGCGTCTTTCGTGCCTGAGGGATTGCCTCGGGCGTTGCTTTGGCTAACTCTTTCGCCTTCTCAGGCGCCGCCTTGGAAGCCACGGGCTGCATTGGATCGACCTGGGCGTCTGCTGGGCCCACGCTGGCAGTTGCCGAAGTGTACAACTGTTGGGAGGAAGACCCTCCTTTATAATCCTCAAAGGGACCTCGGGGAACGTAACCTTGATATGCGAACGGCCGCCAGCTGTCATGATGCTGGTCATAGAGAACCGAAAAGTCGTCATCTACGGCCAGGTTTCTTCTGGTGGATTTGTCGTGCTGCGTGCGGCATCTCATCTTCCAGCATTCAGTAATCTTTTCTTTAGACCAGCTTAAGGCCTGCTATCTTGGATAGGAACTTTCTGAACCCTGGAGATGAGAACCGGTGGTCCGGGTTTCGCTTGGGGTCATATGTCACCTCCTCGCAATAAAAATCCCGCCAGGGAGGAGAAGCTTCCATCAATTCAATTTCCCACCAAGGTCCACATGGACCACATCGCACTTATCTTCAGTTATATTTGCCCGGGGCAGAGATGTGCGAACTTTCCCCTTATTCCATATGGGTCATACTTCCAACGCTGCGGCAACAGAACCAGGCCAATCCGGGAAAGCTCTTGCTCTAGGTAGACATGCTGTCCTACCTCAAAAATCTCAACGTTTGCCCAGGAAAGAGGATATTGAAAAATCTGTCCTCTCTTCTTTCCTAGGCCGAACTCCTCTTCAACATAGTCCATCTGCCGGGCAACCTCCATCCCGAACAGATGCTCCGAGCACCAGTAGGGCAGCAAATGAGGTTTGCCCTTGAATCCGTAGATTCTGACCACAATTCCCTGCGTCGACTCGAAACGTCCCCGAGCTTCTGATTTAGCAAAGCGCTCGTCATTTCTCTCGGGGACGGGGGATTTCGCTTTCGCTGAAGACTGACATGACGAATCCCAGAAAGTTGAAGTTGAACTTGTAGTAGGACCCTTTCCGGTATAAGTCATCCGTCCAGTTATAGACGGGCAGTGGCTCTCCCTTCTCGTTGACCTTCTTCAGGTTCGGGATAGGCATCCGGGAGTGCAAATGGTACAAACAAAGCCAGGCTAGAACTGAACCGAACCGAAAGTCGGTGGATTGCTTCTTCTGGATCTTGACTAGGCCGGAGTGGATGGCGTATGCCGCCAAGTCCGCTCGATCGAAAAAGATGGGGCGCTTTCCACTTCTCTGCGCCGCTGGTTCGTATGACTCTCCACACAGGAGACATTCTGCCAGCGCTAGCTGGTACGGTTGTACCAGCTCATCAGAGTCGCAGCCGAGAATTGATGCCAAAATGGTGTACAAGTACTTGCTCTGAAATCCTGCCAAGGGCATGGGGCCGGTTGGCCACTGTCCAGCTGCAAGCGGAGCGTTAAGCTCTGAATTGAGGAAATCCCTCATCCTTTTTGTTTGCGTGAAACGTCCCGCCTGCTCGCCCAAATTTATCTTTCTGAGAATGGTGCTGGAGTCATACTCCAACCCTGGGGCGAAAGCTGGCTGGACAGTCTCTCTGCGCAGCGTGAACAAGGGTTTACCGCTGGAGCTGCAAATTTGCCGGGTAACTGGTCTGTAGTGTCTGACAATTAGGTCTACCAGTTCCGGGCATTGGTGGACAGGAGGGCACAAGAATCTGAAAAGATTGGATTTGTACGCCGCTCCGAAATGATGAGAGGGCGAAACCTTGTCGGCCCAACTCTCCACATTTGTCCGCAGCTTCGACAAGCTCATAGAAAACGAGCCGTCCTTGTACCCCGCCAAATAATTTACCGGAGGTGGTGGGGCTTGCCCACGCTGTACTTTTTTCGTCCGGGACTTTGACTTTCTCTCTGGCGGGGTTTCACTTCTGAAAACGCCCGGCCGCGGTAAATCCTTTGGTTCGCCACTTTCGCTGGACTGCGCTGACACTGGCATCTTTCCTCTGTCCATCTCTCCGAATCAGCAATAATTACAAGTTCAGGGCGTCTGCAGAAGATTTCGCTGTCACAGGAATAATTTGCACCGTCCGAGGAATAATCTGTGCAGTCTGGAACGTTTGAATGCATCTGACCCCCTTTTCTAGATAAAGACAGCGCCATTAATGCCGCGCAGGAGGGGGTAGGTCGGCTGAGTTAAGGTTCTTGGGTGGCTGCGCAGAAGAATGTTTGAAAAAAGTGTACTCCGGCAGACGTGCCATGTTCTTTTGCTTGCACTTTCGTTGAGGAACGTGCAATCATTAATTCTACTTTGGACACTGCACCATGGCTGACGTCACTGCCACCATCTGGGCACACTGCTCAAGACAGAATCCTTGGTGCGGAAACCCACTTTAGAACGGTTAGAATGTGACTTGGGCCCAGTTTGGAACTTTCCGAATTTTTTATTTAATTTTTTTTTAAACCTTTGCCCAAACTGGCCCAGAAAACGAGGCGCAGTCGGACTTCGCCCGAAGTTGAGCGCGATCCGACTTCGCCGGCGAAGTCGGACTTCGCCCGAATTTCGGGCGAAGTTCGAACTTCGCGCGAAGTGCGCATTGCAACCGTTCCTTCTTCTTTTCTTCGCCGTGCTCAAGGATTGAGCGCAGTCTGGTTTCTTTGCAACCTTCGGACTTCGGCCAACACTTAACATTTTTCTGCTCCCTTAGATTGAACTGGACGAGCTGCGCAGTGCGAATGTTGAGGCGGGTTCGGACTTCGCCCGAAGTTCGGGCGAAGTACGAACTTCGCGCGAAGTTCGCACTTCGCGCGGAAGTTGTGCGTAGTGCGTACTTCGCGCGGAAGCCGGCCGAAGTCGGACTTCGCGCGCGAAGTCAGTCTTCGCTCAAAGCTGAGCGGAGCCTGTCCTTTGTGTGCCTTTGCGGTCTTCCCTTCGTTCGAGCTTCGCACTTTGGCTGGCCCGAAGTCCGACTTCGCTGCGAAGTCGGGCTTCGGCCAACACTTAGCCATTTTTTAGCCTTTTTTCTTTTTCTTTCTTTGCTTTCTCCTTCCTTTGCACAGCCGAACTTCGCCTCTCCTGAGGGGCGACGACAGACTTCGCTGCGAAGTCTGTCTTTCTCTCCCATGCCGTAGTTAAGCTCAAAAAATGAAAAATTAAAATTAAAAGCTGAAAGCTGGAAACTGTACATGCCGGGAAATGGAAATGCATAAGGGAAATTTTTACAAAGAAGGGCCACTCGGGCACCTTCAGCAGCGGTAAAGTTTTAAGTGGAACCCGTTGACAGGGATAGGCAGGAGCTGACCCTCCATATCCCGGAGTACGTAGGCATTGAACTGGTTCACCCGGGCAATCTGATAAGGGCCCTCCCAAAGAGCATCAAACTTCCCGTGATTACCCGGCTTTGCTTTATATGAGTCCCACTTCAGCACCAGGTCCCCGATTTCGAAAACTCGGGCAGTGGTGCCTTTTGCAAACCAGCCTTGAGTGGCTGCAATATGATCAGTGAAGGCCTGGTAAGCAAGTTCTCTGTCTTCTTCCAACTGCAGGAGTTGGCACAGTCTGTCGTCCACCGGGTCTCCGCTGCTCCTGTCTTCGTCCAACATCCACAGGGCAGGGATCTCAATGTGTGATGGCATGACAGCCTCTTTGCCATAGACGAGCGCGTAGGGGGACGTTCTGATGGATTTCTTGAACGCAACTCTGTCCGCCCACAGCGCCCGGTTCAGGAGTAAGTGCCAAGTCCGCTTGTTTCTGTCAATGGTCCTCCGGATGATCTTCAGGAGGTTCTTGTTAGTAGACTCGGCAAGGCCATTCCCTTGCGGGTAGTAATTAGAAGACATCTTGTGATAGATGCCAAGTCTGCCGGTGTACTCCGTGAGTACAGCGCCTACAAATCCCGGACCGTTGTCTGTCACAATTGACTCTGGAACCCCGAAGCGGGTAATCAGGCTCTCAATGAACCTAATGACCGTCTCCTGGTCTGCGTTCTTGGTCGGGATTGCCTCTGCCCACCGTGTAAAGTAGTCAGTAGCCGTAAGAATAAACTTGTGTCCGGCAGAGGAGTTAGGAGAAATCACCCCAATGAAGTCCAGACCCCATTGCTGGAACGGAGTCTCGGCCTGAATCGGTTGAAGGGGCAGGGGTGCTTTTCTGTTTCGGCCAGCAAACCTCTGGCATTGATCACACTTAGAGCAGACCGCATGAGCGTCTGCAAACAGAGTGGGCCAATAGTACCCAGCTCTTATTATTTTTAAGGCCGTTGGCCTTGAAGAATGGTGACCCCCAGGCATCCCGGAATGAAAATCTCCGAGGACCCTAGGCTGGTCTGATTTTGTGACGCACCGCAACAGGATGCCGTCGATATTTTTGAAGTAAAGCCCCTCGGGGCGAAGAGTGTACTTAAGTGCACCTAGCCGAAATCTCCTTCGTTGTGAGGCGTTTAGGTGATCGGGACATCTTCCGGTGCAGAAGTATCTCACCAGTTCATCTGTCCAATCACTCCCCTCCGATAAGGAGTTGGCTAGGTAGATGCGTGTCGCTGTGTCCTCCCACTTACAGGCGGAGATGCCGGCTGCAGCGCTTCGGGCCAATTCCTGACACAAGGCTCGGCCTCTGATAAGCTTTGTGGGCCGCACTTCAATGTCAAACTCCTGGATCTTGGCAATCCATCCCGCTCTCTTGTGACCCGGTTCTCCTTGTAAGATGAAGCTTCGAACATCCGGGTGAATCACAAAGACAGTGGTCTTGCTCTGGGAGACAAAATGCCTGAACTTCCGAAGGGACTTCATAACAGCATGAACCTGCCGCTCTATAAAATTGTACTTTTCTTCATGCGGCAGAATCACTTGGCTCAGGAACGCTATGGGGCGCTCCTCACCATCGTCTCCCTTCTGAGTTAGGACTGCAGCGTAACTTTCGGGTTCTCCCACTGCATATAGGATGAAGTCCTTGGAGTAGTCCGGGTTTGTCAACACCGGAGCTTGTGCAATTCGGGCCTTGATCTCCTCGAAGGCTTGCTCTCTCTCATCAGTCCATTCGTAATGTGTATCTTTTTTCAGCAGTTCGGCCATAGGCTTGATCACTTGTGCGAAGTCCGGGATGAACTTCCGCACAAAGTTAATCTGACCGAAGAAGGACTGCAGCCCTTTTTTGTCGATGGGAGCTGGCAAGCGAACGAGGGCTTCTGCTCTGTCAGGGTCAATGGCGAGGCCTTCCTCGGAGATGACATGTCCCAGCAGCTTTCCTTCCTTTACCGCGAAGACAGACTTCTTCGGGTTTATAGAAATGCCGAATTCTCGACACCTCTCAAATATTTGCCGTAGGTGCGAAACATGATCTCCTCGTTGGTGAGAGAAAACAGTCATGTCATCAAGGTAGATGACAATAATCTTATTGAGCAGCTCTCGGAAGGCCAGGTCCATGGCCCTTTGGAACGTGGCACCAGCATTGGATAAGCCAAACGGCATGCGCTGATAGGCGAACGTCCCCCACTTGGTGGTAAACGCCGTCTTATGCTGGTCTTCGTCCTTGACCCAAATCTGGTTGTAGCCGGAAAATCCATCTAAAAGTGAAAATCTCTGGGCTCCAGCAACGATATGTAGAATCTGGTCGATTTGGGGAAGCGGATAGTGGTCCCTGAGGGAAGCCTGATTCAGGTTTCGAAGTCGACACAGAGACGAATGTCGCCATTCTTTTTCCTCACGGGCACCAAATTCGCGACCCAGGATGAATGTTTGATGGGGTAGATGATCTTGGCCTCCAAGCATCTTCAAGAGCTCGGTCTTCATCATGGCCTCAATCTTCGGATTCACGGCCCTCTGCTTCGTCGGAATGGCTTGGCGCCATCCTCTAGCTCAATAGTATGCTGGATGACAGTTCTGTCATACCCCTCAAATCCTCGTAGCACCAGGCCACGATGTCGGGGAACTCCCGGCACAGGTGATCTGATCTGCCCAAGTTCCTCCGACGTGCAGTCTGTTCCGACCTTGATAGTTTTACCAGGTTCAAGTTCCAGGTCAGCATACTGCCTCGGGTCTACTTTGATCCTGTGAGATATTGCTCTGTCATTCTGATCAAAGAGACTTTCTAATGTAATCAGTCCTTTTGGGACATGATTATTCCGTAACTGTATCAACCCCTCATATTGCTCGTCATCAGGGTCTCTACCTTCGATTACACACACTTCGTTAACCAGGAATGTGACGATCTCCTCGTCACAACTGAACACCTGCCAGTGGGTGTCCTTATCAGGCACAGAAGGCCTGTAGATAGTACGAACCGGCTTCGGTTTCTGGACAACGTCTTCAGCGGAACGTACCTGGCTCCAACAGACGCCAGAATATCTGCGTGCTTGTTTTTCTCACGCGATATTGCTTTGACATTCAACGAGTCGAATGACTCCATCAGGTCCCACACTCGGTTGCGGTACGCTCTAAGATAGTGCTGTTTGGATGCGCACTTCTCCGTAACTTGGTGACACACCAGCTCTGAATCTCCGAAAATCTGCAGGTGTTTGATTCCGAGCCTCTCCGCCTTTCGCAAACCCAAGCATAGGGCTTCGTATTCCGCCGAGTTGTTAGTGCAGCTCCAGGCCAGTCTATAGGTATAGTCTTTCTGGATTCCGGTTGGAGAAACCAGAAGCACCCCTGCACCGGCGCCATTTTTGCATCGCGCGCCGTCAAAGAAAAGCTTCCACAGCTCATCGTGTGCAGGTCCTACTTCCTTCGCAGCTGACATGTCAAGCCTCTCGGGCTGTACAATGGAGTAACAGCCCTGCTCTGTCCCGATTACGGCATTGAAGTCCCGCAACGAGAACTCATCTTCAAGCTGTAGCACTTCGAAGGCTTGCTCGTCAGCTCCACTGTCACCAGCTCCTCCTCTGACAACTGGACCATGCAGTCCATCTCTCCTCCGGGTATCTTGTCTACTAGGAAGGGGGAAGGCTTCTCATTAAAAATTTTCAGTCTCCTTCCTTTGAAGGGCACTTCCATGTGTGAGTAGTCTAGAGACAGTACCCGCCCAACTTCGCAGTGAACTCCCGAGAGAGACACATGCCGAAGTAAGGTTCCAGGTCAACAATCACGACCTCTTGGATGACTACGATGTCGAGAGCCTTGTGCAGTCGGATAGGGATGTCCTTTATGACACCAACTGTCTTAACAGGGGTGCCGTCTAATTGCAGCACGCCTTGGCTGCTCCGTGTGTATTCCATCCCGATCTCATCGCAGACGGCCTTCGGCATCACAGTCGAGGAAGCACCAGAATCCACCATGCAGCTGTGAACTATGTGCCCTTGCATCCGTAAAGACAGATAAAAGGGTGGCGGTCTGTTCTTCCCAATGGCTGAGACTGTCAAAGGTTGAACCAGGACAGCGGGCTGTATCTGCTTGCCGCTCTTCATGTTCTTCAGTGATTCTTGCAGCAGATCCACCTGACCTGGGAGCAGAAGAGCATCGTACATGCTGATTCTAGCAGGTGTTCTTTTCAACTCGTCTACAATGTCGTAGCCCGAGGTACTAGCTCCTTCTGCTTGTTTTGCTGGCTCATACTTCGTCCGGTATCGCCGGGTGGCCTCAACTCGCCGTCTCTTGGTCGAGACGGGTACTTCAGCCTTCTCCCGGGCTTGTTCTTTGGTTTCACTCGGAGGCTGAGGTACGGGAGCTTTGGCCGGAGCTGGGGCCTTCGCTGGAGGTTTGGCTGGAACAGCGGCAGCCTTTGCCGGAGAAGGCTTGGCTGGAGATTTATCTTTGGATGCCTTCTCTTGGGCTGTGTAGGGCCACAGCCGCTTGTATGGTGGCAGCCCACCGGGTTGCGGTTTTTCTCTTCTCGCGTAAACTTGCAAAGGCTTGGCCGCATCTGCGGCTTTCTTTTCTTCCTTGGCGGGCGCCACTAGATTTTCTTCTGGGAGGGCAAAGTTGGCTTCGCCGTCCAAGATCATATACAGTTCATCATCCTCTATGGCGCTGCCGGCCAAGGTCTGGATGTAGTGCTGGTGCAAAGTACGCCTTCCTCCGAATGCGGGTCGTTGCACGTAGTGCACCAGTTAACCTGGTCGGGAGGACCAGCGGGTCTTCTATAGCAGCATTTCTCGGAGGCGGACGCCTCTGCGGCTGGTGTTCTGGGGCTTTGTCTTTTGTCAGCGCGGGTGGCGCATACGGCCTCCTAGGAGCAAGGTCCATCTGGGCCTGCTTCTTCTTCATAGCGGTCATGTCATTGGACATGGCATGGTATCCTGAGGCCAAAGCCCGCACTTCTTGGAGAATCGTGTTCTGAATGCTGCTGTCAGGGGGCGGCAATTGCACTGGTGGAGGCAATGCGGCTAATGGAGGAGGGTTAGAATAAGATGCGTACTGCGGGGGAGCAGGAAGTGCTGGAAAATGCGGAGCAGGAGGCGGCGGGTGAGGGTAATGCATTTGAGGCGGGCCGTAAGGAGTTACGACCGGCGCTGGATTCCACTGCTGCTGGGGTTGCTGTCCTGATGTGGACGGCGCACCACCGAGGCAGAAGGATACTGAGATCTGGGGAAGTCGGGATGAATGGGTTCCTGCACCCTGGACGGGAGTCTGCCGATGGAAATAATGTCAGCTTCAGCTTGCTGGGCAGCCTCGTACAGTGCAGGAAACTCGTCAATTCTGGCGATCTTCAGCAGCAGGCATATGTCCGAGTTGAAGGATCTCAGATAGTAGTGAGCGGCCATGCCGGCTGAAGGTCGAAGTTCGCGAGGTACCCGTTTCCAGGATCTC
The DNA here is from genome assembly GCA_028583015.1 of Wollemia nobilis. Classification (NCBI taxonomy): domain Eukaryota; kingdom Viridiplantae; phylum Streptophyta; class Pinopsida; order Araucariales; family Araucariaceae; genus Wollemia; species Wollemia nobilis. The sequence continues at coordinate 5,821,268 of JAQPPZ010016361.1, forward strand.
GCAAACCCGATGTTAAAATCGGACACCTCCTCTTGAGGATGTCTCTCGGATAGCTTGGAACCGATGCAAGAGAGAAGTAGGGTCAGCGGACTCGTTGCATCCTTTCACGAGCCTTCCGGCAAGCCGGGCCACCCTCGTGATGGATCCCTCTCGGCGCCGATCTCCACCAATAGAGAAGCTTTCCCCTCAGGGAAAGGGCCAGCAGACGGGTCTTCACACTCTCATCGGTAATAGTATGCAATGCGGCCAGGGCAAGGATGTCCTGGATGTGCTCGTACGCCGTCTTACCGTAGCCGTCGTATGTGGGAATAGACTTTAAAGCAAGCAGGGGGCACAGCTTGTTGTCCGACCAGGGCCAAGGGCCCCGTAGAGTCCACCGCCGGGAAGAGATCATCGTCATTCGGCTGTTGGGCAGCCATTTCTTCTTCTTCTTCTCCGCCGTCGGTTGTGTACTCAGTGTCGGTACTTTCCGAGGATGCAGGATCTTCTTCCTCCTCGGCCTCTTCTATTTCGTATTCAGCTCCGCCGATTTCAGCTTCGGCTTCTTCTTGGATCTCAGCCTCGGCTTCGTCGACACGAGCTCGCGGGTCAGCCAGCCTGGGAATCTCGCCTCGAGCGTTGATGTCCAGTTCGTAGAACTCAGGCGGGCTTCTCGGATCCCTTGCTTGCCACCTTCTTGTGTGCATGAAGGTGCTGGGACCGGTCTTTCGGACTCAGAGGATTTGTTCGTGCAGAGTCGCCGGTGTTCAGTATTTGGAACAGCAATGAAGCGAACACCGGTGCTTCAATTCTGTCGGGGGTGAGAAACTTCCTTGTCTCACCAGGTGCTCAGAAACCACTGTCAGCGCTAGGTGGAGACTGATCAGAAAATCTCTCTTCAAATGTGGGACCCGTGTCCCACCGGGCGTGCTAGAGAAACTGTTGGTTACGAATCTGCCATGAGGAAAGGATTTGGGTTAATGCGCCCAGATTCGCCCACCAACATGAAAGGCCGGAAGGAAGAGATGCCTTCCGAGCCAATCTCCGGAGAAGGCCGGCTCCTTTTTGGGGGGTTTATGTTCAAGCTAAGAGTACAGGAAAGAAATAAATGTACAGAAAGAATATACAAATATACTTGGAGTTGGTGGGGGGGAACTAACAGTACGGCAACCAGCAATCACCAATACTTACTGCATTATAAACACAAAGCATGACTGAGAACTGCAAAATCTAAGTGTACTTCCGATACTTAAGCAGTGTACGCACAGCTACAATGGCTCCCTAACAGACATTCCCTACAAGGAACTAACAGTACGGCAGCGCATCAATCACCAGATACGTACACTAACATGAGTAGAAAGCAACCTAGAGATATCAGAGCCAGGTATGTGTGTCGTGTAGAGAATTTAACCGCACAACTACAATGGCTCCCTAACAGACATTCCCTACAAGGAACTAACAGTACGGCAGCGCATCAATCACCAGATACGGACCAGCAACGTGACACACAACTGATGGAACTGCTACCACATCTATTATATGAAATACAAAAGTGTTTGGTTACGGCACAAACAATGCTAAAGGCGCCTGATCATCAAATGCTGAAATGAATCAACGAGCCATGACACAGGGAAGCGTAAAGCATAAACGTAAAGAAATAAAAGCAACAGAACAGAACCAGGCATACAAATTATATTTATAAGCAGAAGCACGGTTACATTGGTTCCCTAACAGACATTCCCCTTCCACCCTTTACAATGAAAACATGGTGGGTTTTTATAGCCCGAGTCCCTCCCGTTACATTAATGGGCACAAGGTCCCAGTCAAACATAAGCTGACAAAAGCGGCGAAAGAGCTGCAAATGCTGACCTTTTGTCGGACCGGACCGTACCCGCAAGCATGGTCTTCCCGGAAGCCGGACAGCCTACGTGGCGATGTGTTGGGCGTAACTTCATCTCGGCAAGTACGCGGGTAGCTGGAGCAGGTAGAACCTCCAATCGGCTTTAAATGAGGTCACTGGCACAGGTAATGCAGCCCATGCTCGTCCTTTTGCTCGGCGCGTCTCGGCTCGAATCCCGAAGTTGGACACTTGTCAGATGATGAATGATGCTGTTTGACACGTGTCAGCCTTGAAAGGCAGTCTGTCCAACTTCGCTTGGGATCAGAGCGTCTCGGGTTGTGCGGGCAGAGCTCAGTGCAGTCGGGAAGGCCTTCATGCCTTAGGTGCGTTTCCGAGTTTGATTCCCTACTGCGCACCTGTCAAGGGCGCACTCCGACTTTGTTGCGAAGTCGGACTGCGCACAGGTGAAAACTGGCGTCTGCCACCGTACGGACTTTGCTCCAGCATTCTGTCATCTTCTGTCACCGCCTGCCAGTTGCAAGGTGCGCCCGAGAAGAGGGGCGAAGTCGGACTTCGCACCAAAACTGGGCGAAGTGCGCACTTCGCACCCAGACTGGGCGAAGTGCGAACTTCGCACCAACACTTAGCCATTTTTCAGGTAACTTGCTGGAAAGTTAAAAAATCAACTGGGGGACTCCAAGAAAGGGGGGAAGAAGGAGAATGTGGGAAAGAAAAGGAAAGGGAGAGAAGGGGGAAGGAAAATAGAGGAAGAGGGAAAAAGAAGAGCAGCACTGTTACAACATTGAAAACATTGCACCCCGTGCAAAATGTGACAACAGAAACCACGAAGAACAAAGATAGCAGAAAGGAAAAAAGATCCTAAGCTAACGGGGGCGATACACCAAGATTAGAATAAGATATATCTGCATAACAGTAAAACACATGAATGTGCGGACAGCTCAAAGTGAACACTTTCTATTTTCAGCATGCCGAGTTAAGCATAGATTGCACATACAAGAAATGGGACAGAAATCAGATAGTCACAGCCTCTTACACATGCACAAATAAAAACATACACACCAGAAAAGAACCAAAAATAACCGAATAGTCACGGCTTCCAATATATATGAGTATGAATATTACAAATCTTGCCACAAGTGAGGGCTCGAAAGCTTGCCTGCAAAACCACTCAGGGTTCAAGTACTGTTATACAGAAGAAAATGAAAGGAAAGTTATATATGAAGCTTAAGGCTTGAATAAGCAACTCGCCAATCCTTTACAATGCCTAAACAACTACTATTTATAGATTACAAAAGGGGAGATTTTCCCTCCAAAATTTGTACAGGAGCCTCTATCAAAATTTATTACTGCCCCCTTAATCTGATCCTCCCTACATCACCTTTGGCCCTTCGAGGTCTCTGGGTCAATTCTGAGTTGTTGGATATTCAACTACCCCCCTAGGGATCCTAAAAACTGATTAGAAGAATCTTCTATAATCAATGTTGTCAGGTTTGGGATTGCTACTATTGCAGCTGCCATACTTTTGCCTTTAATAGGCCACCCACTTCACTTGGATTAATGAGCCCAAATGATGCTGGTAGGTGATCCTTAACTCTCCTCAGTAAATGGCTCATCAGTTCAGTTCATCTGCCTTCCTGGCAGCTTGTGCACCACTACGGATGCCTTTCAACCTAATCTGACCCTTCTCCCTTGCTGGCCGCTTTCTGCATTATGTTTTTCTTCCTAGAGTGCTTCTAAGTTTTCTCTTCAGCTTCCTTTTGTCCTCTAGGGTGATGCGAACTATCAGTTGCTTGTCAAAACTTTTTCTTGTCCTCCTGCAGCTGAACTTTATAAACTTCCAAGATCAGGTTGGACTCTTGTTGGAATTATTTCGCTGAAGTCTTTTCCTTTGCCCTCTCGTCAAACCTTTTAAATATTCCATCTCTCAGGAGTTTCTTGAGACTCGTAGTTGGAATTTTTCTTCTCTTCTTTCTTTTGGAACTTTCAAAACTTCTAATCTTCGTACATTTTGCTTTTCTTGCGCCCCTTGAAAAAACTTTTGATTTTTAGAGCCTTTGAGCAATGTGGTCTTATAAAACTTTTGTCTTCCTTCCTTTGTCAAGACTTTTGTATAATGGCACCAGCCCTTCGATCGGAACTTTTACCCGCATTGGTCCGATGTCTTTTTTCTGCACTTTCTGCTAGTTTTTCCTTCATTTCATCCTCTCAAAAATCTGCTTAAAGCAAAGAAAGTAGTGAAAATTTCACTACAGTACCTATATAGCTGGGTGATAGACAATTATTTAAAACAACCACCAAAATGTTGTAAAAAACTTATGTTTTCATCAATAACATTTGTCCAACATCCCGTCGGTCCATCATGTGGTTTCAGAGCAATTGATGGAGAAGCAGCACAAAGACCAAGGTCCTAATCATTTCTACAGCATGCAATATTGTTGTTCGAGAAGATTGAGAAGCCATCTAAGAATGCAGTATAGTGAGAAGCAGCGTTCAACATGAAGACAATACGATTTATGCAGCACAAACACTTTCAAAGCAAGAAAAACGCCATTGCATAATTATGAATGTGAGGACGTCTTTATTGCTAGAAAAGGAAAGGGATGTTTAAGAAAGACGTTATTGTGGATATCGTTTATATCATAATTGTTGTTGAAGCATGCATAATCCTAGGCCTGTTGCAGTTTTCAGTTTGTTTGTTATTTATTTCAAGGATAATGTCAACACTTACTAGAGAACATTATTTTGTTGGAGAGAAAACATGTTTTTCTTTGCATGGAAGTCATCAAAAGTTATACAATTTGTTGTTGTTCGCAAGGAAAGTCGCCTTGTGACAAAGAGAAATTGAGCACCAGTAAATAAGCGTCAATAAAACACTAACGCCGATGAGTATTGCAGACATGGAAGGATGGTGACGTATTAAGACAAAAGGCTCAGATGTTCGACGAGCAAACGAGAAGACATCATACCATGAAACATCAAATGTTATGCTGAAGAGGATGCAAGCTTAGTTTTCTGAGACATTGTTGTCTAAAGGGTGACGCGTAGGTGATATTTGAAGATATCGATGAGAGAACATTCGCATCTTTTGTGAGACATTCAAAAGTGTGCACTCAAGCTCATGTTGAGCTTCAACTTTGCATCCAAACCATTTTGGAGAAAGTTGAGATGGAGAGAAGAGGTGGCACAAAACATTTCTGTGAGAAATGGCAACATGAAGAAGTTACATGTGCAAATATAAAACTCTAAAATATTGAGACATTTTTTGTGAGTTTGAAATGTTATTGGAATGCATAGACATGAGGATCCCACTTGTGAGTACTATTGTAGGAAACACAACATCAAACCCAATTATTTAAAAAAAAAAAAGGAAATAAAACCCTAAAAGATGATGTTGGTGAGCCATTGGATCCTAAGGATCAATGGAAGTGACTGCGTTAAATCAAATCTTGGACCTATGATAGATATTTTGTATAACCTTTTCTTTTGTTGTTTGGACGTATGTGTTGTATTGAAGGGGTAAAAAAAAGTCTTTATCCCACTTTGGCTAGGCAAAAAGTAATTTTGGCATTTATATAATATGTTCCTCACTTGTGTTGTTGAAGCTAATAGTTGTGAAGCATGCCCTACGTTTTGGCGGATCATGCAGATTAGGAGGATTCGGCTGTAATGGCGGCGGGAGCGGCTGGTTTGGCTGGACAGGAACAATCGGAATGCCCGAAGCACCTAGTTGATCGTTAGGTGGAACTAGAATGCCCTGATGATCTGGAAAATTTGGGGGATTCAGGAGCCAACTAGTCGCTGTGCTGTCTGGAGTAGGAGTCTGCTCAGTAACAATAGCTTCCTGCGAAGATGCCTCGCCCAGAGAGATATTTGGCCTGACTATTCTAGGATGCTCTCCCAGAGCGTTAATGTCAAGCTCATAGAACTCGATTTCTTCTTCTGCGTTTCTAACTCTCCATCTCGTACGCATGAAGACGTGATTTTTTAGACTGGTCTTCGAGACTTGGAGGTGTCCGAGTTCAGCAGAGTCGCCAGATGTTCAGATTTGACAGTACTGAGACGAACATCACTTCTCAATACCGCTTACAATGTGGAACGATTGAGTCCCACCGGGCGTGCCAGAAAAAAAAATGTTGGTTACGAATATGCCACGAGAAAGGGTTTGGTTTGTCTATGCGCCGTAGACTTGTCCAACACTTTGAAAGGCCGGGAGGAAGAAATGCCTCCCGTGCCAATCTCCAGAGAAGGCTGGCTCCTATACTACACTACACTAGGGTTTCAGATTAAGGAACTGGAAAGAAATTGGGAAATTGCTGAAAGGGATGCAAATAACTGAAAGAAATGGGGAAATATGGCCACAGGCCAGATAGTTCCAAGGGGAAGAACAAGCAGCACAATTACTAACTTCTACTTAAATCAGCAGCAATCAATACTATGAATATAACAGAAACTAACACTGAAACATTTTCTGATATGTATCCTTCAATAATTCCAGATTTTACTCTTTATCACACACTTAAATCCAGATTGCAGAATTACAACATGCATATAAAGAAACAAAATTAATAGAAATTACGATAAAAGGCAACATACACAGAAAAGGAGTTCAGAATCAGAACCAAGAGTCTTAATATTGATGCAGAATTTAAGAACAGCAGCTCTCTAGCAGAACGTTCCCCCCCCCCCCGATTACACTGCATTAAGCTGGTTTTTATAGAGGAATTCACCTTTGTAACATTAATGACAAACCCTAAAGGTTGTTGGGGCAGCTGAGATTTGACCCCCATCAGATGACAGTGTATTCAGGAAATGCGGCTCACCCGTATCTGCAGTTATGAGGCGTGGCTCCGGACGAGTTTTACCGCTGAGACTGCTTGTCTCATTACTGCGGTTGGTGAAGTCTGTCCTCAGGGGGCTTCCCGGACCTGACAGCGCCGTCTGGATGGGATGGGCAGGAGACCCAAATACGTGCGCCATGGAAGCGCCTTAAATTCCCACCTACCTTCTCCTTCTCTGGAAGCGCGCCCTCCGAATGCGGCCTTAGCGCTGAAAAATGCTTTGGGGAGGGTTCGCTGGAAATCAGGCCCGAAATGCAGCTCTTCGCCTTTGGAATGGCCCGGCAGGGGAGGTTCGCTCAGATTGAGCCCGAAATGCAGCTTCGCCGGAGTTGATGCCCGAAAATGGGAGTTCGCTGGAGCTGGGGGGAGGGGTACTTCAGCTTGTTGTTTTTATCTAAGTCCGAAATGGACTTTTACTGGATGGAGTTCGCTCCAACTGGGTCCGAAATGGAGCTTCGCTAGAGAGAAGACCCGAAATGCAGCTTCGCCATGTTTAGGAGCGAAGATAAGATTGACCCCTTTGCCTTAGACACTCTTCGCCCAAAGCGCCTCTTCGTTGGAGATGGGAGCTTCGCTGGAGACGGCGCCCGAAGCTGGGTTTCGCTGGATTCCTGGGCGAAGTTGAGGCTGACTTTGCCTTAGAAACTTTTCGGAGAAAGCAGTGCTTGGAGTGGGCTTTCGCCCCAGTTAACCCCGAAGTGGAGGTTCGCTCACATTGGGGCCCGAAGTGCAACCTCGCCAGCAGTTTGGGCGAAGCAGTTTTGACTTTTGCCTTAGACTTTTTTTCCTGCCCAAACTGCACTTCACTCCTGGCAAGGTCCGAAGCTCAGCTTCGCTACCTCCCAGGGCGAAGTTGAGCCCTATCTGTGCCTTAGCCAATTTTCAAGCCCAAAGTGGGCTTTCGCTCAATTTGATTAGCGAAGCTGTCTTTCGCCCCGAAAATGGGCGAAACTCAGATTTAGACTCTTTTTTTAGCGAATCTGGTCTTTCACTCCTGTTTTCGCGAGCAAAGTTGCTCCGAACTTGGATTGTGCATGAAAGGTGAGCGAAAGAGGGTTTCTAGCTGCGCCTCAGCGCCATGAAGATGCCAGAGAAGAGCTTTTGCCGGAGAAAGTTGTTTTCAGAGGAGAAAGCGAATCTAAACAGGAAAAACATTGTAGCAGCAGTTCAAAATTTTACCCCTTAGACAAAATGTGGCAAAATTGACAATAGTTATCAGTGTTCCTGCCCCTAGTTAGGGGAATGTTATGAAAATATTACATCATTGTATAAATTAGTTAGAAGATGTATTTAGGAGTTGTACCTATATAGGTGGTTGATACATGGTTATTTAAAACAACCACCAAAATCTTGTATAAATACTCGTGTTTTTATCAATAAAATCTATGGAGCATCTCATTGGTCCATCAACCTTGACTTTGCATTATCGATAATAATGCCACATAATTTCATTTGAGATATTTTACATGCTTTAATATTTTAAAGAAAAATAATATGGATAATGTTTATTCATATTTTTTGAAAGCATTATAATAATACGAATCATGTTATGTTTGTGCTTAAACCTTTTTTATTGATCAATGGCATTGAGATGTATAATTAATTAATGGTGGTCATGGTCTAGTTATCAATAAAGTGTCACTTAAGAAAGATACTTAAATTAAAAAAATTAGATTTATTAAGATGATGATGAGTGAGATCCATCTCCCCCTTTCTTAAATAAGGTCAAGAGAGACATGTTAAGACCTTATTGGAGGACACTCTATTAGTTATGATAAACCTATATAAGATAATTCTATTAATGTCCACAGATGACCAAATTAGGCCAATGAGACTCATGGAAAAGAGCTGTTACAAATTACAATGCATTGTAGTAACCACAAAATAGAATATTTGTGGCATAAGTGGGAAACCAAGGGTGAGAGTTTTGAGCATAGCAGTTAGGTGTTCCTTTGAATAACGAAACCAAGTACACTAAATGCAAAATCCATAAGAAATAGTAACTTCTATGTTTTTGAAAATAACGGCTTGTTTGCTTTGTGTTGCATCCAGATTTAGTCAATGGAGGTATTCACATGAATGTCTATAGAACTCTGCTTTGTTTGAAATTTTTATAAAGGAATTACAGCCCATTTGCTACTCTCTATTGAAATACAAGAAGAAACTGGAATCTTGTTCTATGCATTTGAAATTTGTATCAAATAGTCTTTTCCCTGTGCTTAATGAAACAGGTATGAAGATTTGCTAGAAAAAATTAATGGAGTGCATGCTTTTCTGTCAGCATCTGTTCTTTGTATGCATTCTTGTAATGGATTAATGTATAACTGCTGTGTGTCCAAATTCAGGAATAGGTAATTGGAATTTCTGTGCGAAAATAGGGTTTTTCTTCTATTGCATGCATGGGCTTTATATGTGACAAGGAACAGGGTTTCTCTCATGTATGTGGAACTCAAAGTAGGGATTTGATTCATTGGATTGCAGGAGAAATAAAAAAGGGTTGTGGTATTTGATTATGTATGGGGAAAATTGATATAAATTTCCATGCCTGGGTTGTTTGCATTGTTTAGACTTTAGTCTGATTGTACTTCAAGAAGGAGTAATGAAATATGTGTTAAAAAATGTATCAAGTGATTGGCTTAGGAATAATTCTAGGTTTTGTTTTAAAATAGTAAGTTACCTTTTTTATGGTTGTGACTTTTGATATAATTGAGGTCAATTTGGTGTTCATTTTTTCATGACTATAATTGTTATGATCTTGTAAGAATTTTGTGTTGTATATTAGTGACGTATGTCTCATTTTGAGACTCCAACATGGAATGATTATGATTTGCACATCATTAAGTTTTGTTGAAACATGAGTATCATGTTGGGATGACTTTATGAGCTATTGTGGATCCCTTGCCAGTTTGTTTTTTGGTTATGAAGGGGAAGGTCATCATTTGGTTGTTAGGGATGGTCTAGCTAAACATAGAGGAGGGAATCCCTCTACATTTAGCAAGATAGCTATAGATGTGGCAAAAAAGTATGGATTCCTTGCCAAGGATTGAACCTTCATTATTCTAATCTTGTTTATCCATCAAGGTGTATGAGAGTAGGGTTGGTTAGTGCATGACCATAGCAACTGGTCCAACCCATCTTGGAGAGATGGGGCTACGAGTCACTTCCTAAATTTATACTATCTTATTTGGGAAGCACATGAACAAAGCAAGCAGTCCAACCCATCCTCAAGAGATGTAATGAGTCACTTCCCATATTTATATTATCTTATCTAGGTAGTGCATGACCATAGCAACCAATACAAACCGTCCTGGAGAGATGGTGCTAAGAGTCACTTCTCGTATTTATATTATCTTATCTAGGTAATGCATGACCTTAGCAACCAGTCCAACCCATCCTAGACAGATGGTGCTATGAGCAACTTCCCACATTTATATTATCTTTTCTAATACCATTGCCCATGGATATGCACATGTTAAGGATGGATTCCACTATTGAGTTCAAAAGTGAAGATCCTTGGGTATACCTTGTGGGTAGGAAAATTGAATAAGTGTATTGGAAGTCAAGTATGCACACATTAAGATTTTTGATGTAGTTTTGATATATTTGATGTTATAAAGTCGTGATGTAATATTGTATGTGACAATGTGTAATGTTAAGTGAAGTATTAGTTATGTACGGATAAGTCATAAAGTGAGTCATGAAATGAAATGTAAATGTAAGTCAAATGCATGTCAAATGTAATTTAATAAAATGATGAGGTGTCGAGTAGTTAGTAAGTTGGAGGATGCAACCACCTCCTTAGTTGTATAAATAAGACTCTTCCCTCATTCATTCATGTTGTTGGCATGGTACGTGGGTATCAAAGGTTGGCATGGAAGGAAAGGGTGGTATGGTACATGGGCATAATGGTTGGCATGGTATTGAAGTGTTGTATCAAGCCATTTGAATGTTGTTGCAAGTTCTCTAAATGTTGTTGCAGATCGTCTGAATTGTTATGCAAGGCCATCTAAATTATTGTGCAATGTCGTCGAACTACTTTGCCAGGTTGTCTGAATGTTGTGCCAAATCATTTGAACTATTGTGTCGAGTCGTCTAAATGTTGTATCGGGCCATCTGAACTGCTTTTCAAAACCATCTAAACTATTTTGTTGATCCATCTGAACTACTGTGTCGGGCAGTTTGATATATGTTGTGTGTGCAATGTATGCATTGTAATTGTAAGTCATTCACATTATATATTTTGTTCATTTAAGTGGTAATGGAATTGTGTTGTAGTATGTTGTATTCCATTTCTACATTCTAGCGTTGTTGCCTGTTTGAAGTTGGGTCATCCATTTCTACATTCTCGTGCTTGCCTATTCGAAGTTGGGTCATCCATTTCTACATTCTGGCGTCGTTGCTTGTTCGATGTTGGGTCATCCATTTCTACATTCTAGCATCGTTGCCTGTTGGAAGGTGGATCATCCATTTCTACATTATGACGTTGTTGCCTATTCGAAGTTGGGTCAAGCCTGATGACATGGAGTTGTGACGAGCAAATTACTCGAGAAGGCGCACAATGACAACACAGGAATGATTACAATGCAGCCAACTAAACAGATGAAGAAGCAGACTTGTTTGTTGATGTTGACGAAGGGTCGACTCATGAAGCAAAAGTGCAAGTGAATGCGCAAAAAACGCGCAAGCAGACACGCACAGAGGAGGGGCTAACTCATGAAGCAGAAGTGCAAGTGAATGCGCAAAAAAACGCGTAAGCAAACACGCACAAAGGAGAGGCACAAGGATTTGTGCGCAGAGAGTTGCATTACAGTGGCGAAGGGTTGCATGTCAATGACAGAGAGTTGTGTGTTGGCAGTGGAGAGTTGCATCACGGCGGCAAAGAATTGCATGTCAACAACAAAGAGTTGCATGTCGGCAATGTAAAGTTGCATGCCAATGGTGGTGAATTATGGAATGAAGATGGAGAGTAACCTGACAATGGTGGAGAATCACATGACTGCGAGTTATGCGGTGGTCAAGAATTGCATGGCAACAAAGAATGTATTGTGTTAGAGCAATTGCAAGTTAATATGTCCGATGGTGAGCGGGATAGGAGTCCGACATTGACGCAAATGCAATATGACATGTCCGACAATGCGTGAGATAGGAATCCAACACTAGAGCAACTGCAGGTTGGTGTGTTCGATGGTGAGCAAGACAAGAGTCCCACATCAGAGCAACTACAGGTTGGCACGTTTTATGGTGCGCGGGACGGGAGTCCAACATGAGAGCAATTGCAATGGGGTGCGCCTAATGATGTGCATGAAGGTGAGACATGCAAACAACCACTGCCAATGTCAAGTCAACCTATCACATCAAAGACCAATTTTGGCATATTGTGTAATTGTCCAATGTTTCATGGAAGGGAAACAAAAGACCCAATCAGGCATTGGAAAATTTGCCTCATGATGTGGAAAGTGAATGGGTAGAATAATGACATAGATTGGAAGAGGTTATTCCCTACAACATTTTGTGGAATCGCAATGGACTAGTACATGAGATTGCCAAAGGGCAAGTACCAAACTTGGGATGAGTTGTGTGAAGCATTTGTGAAGGAATTTCAGTTGTTCCACAATGATGATGAGGTCATTGCTAAAATTTATAGAATGGAACAAGGTGAGAAAGAGCCAATTTGTTCATGCAACCGGAGGTTGAGTGGGTTGTTTACCCATATGGAGGAAGATCCATCAGATGCATTGAAGAAGAGGTGGTTCGTGGAGGGACTTCTTCCTACGTACAAGAAGAAGATCAGGGTGGTCCCTTCAACGTTATATCAAGAGGCCTTAGAGTGCACTTTGAACTTGGAAAGTGATGCAAAAACTTCATTAAAGTGTTGGGGTCATGTTAATGCGGACAAGAGTGACCTTGAAGATGAAAGTGACTCTAATGTTGAGAGTGATGATTTTGAGAATGAGAGTAGTTCATCATCCAAGTGTTGGGGTCAAGAAGTTAGTGAAGGAAGTGACTCTAAAGAGAAGAACAATGACTTTGAGGATGAGTGTGACTTGGAGAGTGCAAGATCATTGCTACAAGTATATGCAACACAAAGGGAGATTGTACCAAGGAGGGATGCCACTAGTGATGCAATCTGTGACAACCGCCAAAGAACTAGAAGACACAAAATTGAGTATAATACTTAAGGAAGACCATTTATGCAATGTTTGCGATGCCATTTCAAAGGGCACTTTGCATGTGAATGTCAAGGTGATATGAGTCAAGACAAACCAGTGATGTGTAGAGAGTTTGAACACTGGAGAAGAGTCACAACCCTAACCAGGAAGCAGAGGAGGTGAACTTGATGAACTTGATTGCACTTGAGGAGGTGAATTTGATTACAATCAAAGAGGTAGAAATCCAACAAATAGTTAAAGTTGCGTAGGAAAAAGTTGCATAAGTGGTTGATGCAAACAGCAAAGTGAGTGATACAATTGACAAAGTGAATGAAGCAGATGGCGAAAAGAGAATGTTCGACATCTAATCATCTGGTAGGACCATCTGGCCACATGGACTTGGGTCATCTGGATCCAATCCTTGATTATCAGATCTTAGGCCATCTAAGCCTAGGTCGTCTAAGTTGGGACCCTAGCCGAATGACGAGGACAACAAGTTCCCTAACAACCCTTGGTCATCTATCCCAAAGGGAGGGTTGTCTGGACCCTCCCTAGGTCGTTTGAGCAAGTCGTCTAAGCCTCAGAATGCCCCCAAGCCATCAAGCAAACACGCTATGTTGTCCAAAGACAAATCAAGATTGTTTGGTAGACATACAGGGTCGTCTGTAGGCCAAGCTTGGGAGGAAGATGACGTTGGGTCCTCTGGATAACATGCAAAGCTATCCAAAAAAGAGGATGAGCCATCTAAAGTTTGGAATGAATACAGGATGTCAAAAAAATGGGTGGGGTCATCTAAGCAAAGTGGAGTTCATGACAATGTAAGAAGACAAGGGAAAGAGCAATTTAAACGTCCCGACAGGCCGTGTAGCTACCTAATTGGAAGTGCATTGTATGGATCATCTAGAGGACCATCTGACGGGAGAAGAAGATTGTACAAAAGCCCGTTTGGGTTGTCTGAGCGAAAGAGTAAGGCCATTCGAAAGTAGGACGTACAAAGTTAGCCCATCTAAGGTAGGGCCATGCGAAGTTGAGTCGTCCAGAGTCAAACCGTCTGACGCAAAAAGTGGGTTGTCTAACTCAGGAGGTGGGTTGTCTAGGCCAAGAAGTGAGCCATCTGACCCAAGAGGATGGTTGTCCGAGATTGAGGGATGTCTGTCAGAGGCTAAAGCAAGAACCTCAAAGGCCAAGAAGCAATCATCTAGAGCCAAAGAGAAGTCATTTGGAGTTGAGCGAAAGTTGTTTAAGAGGGTCAAGTGAAGACTACCAAAATGCAGACAAGGAGAAACTTTCAATTCAAATAATGAGGGTTTCAATGGTTTCACCATCAAGGCTTCGAGGTGTTGCCCCATAACCTGTGGGGACGCTACCCCTCGACCCCGCCCTGTATCAGACAATATACACGCAAAGGGCACTACCCCTCAACCCCGCAAGAGGTGCTACCCCTTGACCCCCAACAAAGGTGGCAATAGACGTTGCCCGTCATGTTGGTCATGTTGATGACAGTTGATAGCAAAAAATGGAGTGGGCAATTGGAGAAAAATATGTTGTTGGCAATAGTTTGAAGTGATGCCAATTGCAAATCTCTGGAATAGAAGAAACCGGAAGCAACACGACAAGAGATTCCAGTATGGTGTTCAATGCTTCTATCCCTAGTGTTTAGCTCATGTGTCATTGAGGACACCAACAAGTCTAGAGGAGGGGATAGATGTAGGCAGGCAAATTGAATAAGTGTGTTGGAAGTCAAGTATGCACACATTAAGAGTTTTGATATATTTGATGTTATAAAGTGGTGATGTAATATTGTATGTTGCAATGTGTAATGTTAAGTGAAGTATTAGTTATGTATGGATAGTCATAAAGTGAGTCATGAAATGAAATGTAAATGTAATTCAAATGCATGTCAAATGTAATTTAATAAAATGATGAGGTGTCAAGTAGTTAGTAAGTTGGAGGACGCAACTACCTCCTTAGTTGTATAAATAAGACCCTTCCCTTATTCATTCGTGTTGTTGGCATGGTATGTGGGTATCAAAGGTTGGCATGGAAAGAAAAGTTGGTATGGTACATGGGTATGAAGGTTGGCATGGTATTGAAGTGTTGTATCAAGTCGTCTGAATGTTGTTGCAGGTCATGTAAATACTGTTGTAGACCATCTGAATTGTTTTGAAGGGTCGTCTGAAATGTTGTGTCGAGCCGCCTGAATGTTGTGCCAGATCGTCTAAATTGCTATGCCAGGCCATCTGAACTAATTTGAAGGTTTATTTTTAACTACTTTGAAGGGTCATATAAAATACTATATTAGGTCATTTGAAAAACTGTGTCGGGCAATCTGATATATGTTCTGTGCATAGTGTATGCATTGTAATTGTAAGTCATTCACATTATATATTTTGTTCATTTAAGTGGTAATGGAATTGTGTTGTAGCATGTTGTATTCCATTTCTACACACCTAGTTTAGAAAAAGGAATGGTGGAAGAACTGGGAGCATGGGGAAGGGGTAAGCTATGGCCCAATGACTCCAAAGACTCCATCATGGATCGCAAAATGTGGAATTTCACTCTAAGTTTCTTATTTATGTATAGTTGCAATTTTGTACCATGACATTCTTTTTATCCTATGTTTTTAAAAGAAGTGTATCCTAGATATGTTCTCTACTTGTGTGTATATGGCATAATGCCTAAAGGGGCATTATAATTGGGTCCACATCAACCTCCATTGCCATCTCAAACTACAAAGCAAATTAAAAAGGAGGTGATGAGAGTCAAACTCATGCCTTTGAGGTGCGGAGCACCCAGGCTTAGCCAAGCTTGCTAGGGACCCATGCAACTCCACTAGGGCTAAAGGGCAACCTCATCTAGAGGAATGAGGAGCACCCCTGCAACAAAAGCAAAATCAAAGCTAAAAAGGAAACCCAAGAGATTCATCTCACGACTCTCCCCTCTAAAGAACATAGCCAACGTCCACTTGCCAATGGATCGTTTGTTGTACGTAAGAATAAAGGATACAATCTATGTTGAAGAAAACTTCCCTCACCCCACAAAGAAAACGTCGAATTGTATGGAGTAAAACATTGGGAGTGTGATTTGAACACGTGACCCCTCATCCCATTATCCTACCACCTCCTCATGCTTAATAGAAGAGCCACCCATATGTAGGAGCTAGTTCTAATCAGCCTCAAATAAAGAAATAGTGTAGAAAGTCAAATAAGTGCAATGCACACAAATGTAAATGAAATGCAATTTTGTAATGTTTGACGTCAAGGATGATGACATAAACATTTGATAATTTAAAGTTTGTAATGTACAACAAAATGCATGTGATTACCCAGGTGTTGTAGGTGAGTTGGAGAGGAGAGGGAAATCCTCCAAGAGAGGTCCCAGGTTCAAATCTCCACCCTACCAAAATGCTGAATTGGGTGTCCAAAATCCAATTGATAATGTTGGTGTGGACAGGGTTGGGTGCGACTCCTGGGTGACTTTGACGGTGTAGAACCCCCTGTTCGTGGTCTCTCAGACCAAGGAGGCCCCGCAAGGGTTTTTCGCTTAAAAAAAAAAAAATGCTTGTGATTAAGTATGTGCGAACGGAGGGAAGTTAGATGATGTGTTCGAGCGGTAGTTGTTGTTAACTACCAGCCTTCAAGGATAAATAGGACCCCCCATTCATTTGAGCTGGGACTGTGTATCAATCATAGATGGATATGTAATGCAAGTGTCGTACAGGTAGGAGTAAATGCAATACTATCCATTTCATCCTTCATCTATGTGATTGTGTATATTGTGTGTGATGTCATTGTTGTAGCAAGGTAGATCTGTAGGTGTTCTTTCCAAGTTTTGTGTATAGGATTGAAGTAATAGTTGCAGTCTGGAAGAGTTGTACGAAGAGTGTCGAACAAGTGTCGACGAGAAGTGTCGTACAAGAAGACGGTCATACAATTGATTGCCATTCAAGTCAGTGCTCATACAAGTGGCTATCGTACAAGTGGAAGCAAGTTGTCGTACAAGTGGAGATTGATGATTGCAGTCTTGGTTGACCATTAAATCTGTTATATCAATTGTTCCTCCAAACATTGGAACACTCACCACCATGCTACACCATATTAGTTGGAATGCAAGGTGCCCTACTCCTTGAAGTCAAGGACATCTCCCAAACAAATGCATAAAAATGATGACGACTTCGTTTGTCTTTGCATATGTCTTCGTCGCCTCTGCATATGTTATTGTGCACTTGTTTGTCTTTGTCAACACGCACTTCTATGTTGGCACACACATCTACTTCGTGCTCAAACACTTGCACGTCACCGTCTTGCACGAACACTTGAGCTTCTTCCTCATGCACAAGCACTTGTACATCCTCAACTTTGCCATCATGGTCCCTATCATGGATTTCTCCATTGTCATGTATTTCTTTGTTGACAAGTTTATTCAACACATCAATAATTTGTATGTCACCAACTTGATCATCACGCAATTCCTTGTCGTTGTGTGATTCTTCATCGTCATCAAGTAACTTTTTGTCATTGTCATGTAATTCTCTGTCAATTTCACCCAACTCACCACCTTCGAGATGCAACTCACTACCTTCAACATGCAACTCACCACCACCAACACGCAACTATCTGTCGCCGACACACACCTCTCTATGCACAAACCCTTGCTCATCTCCTCCATGCATGTCTGCTTGCACGTCTAGTTGCACATCCATTTGCATGTCTGCTTCATGCGTCGACTCTTTGTTAGCATCAACAAACAATTGCATCTTCATCTATTGCGACCTCCAATTTGTCCTCCTCCCAAGAGAAACTACATCGTTAATTGGCTGCATTGTAATCATTCCATTGTCGTTGTGCAGCTTCCCAAGTGATTTGCTTGCCACAACTCCATATCACAAAACTCAACCCAACTTCAGACAAGCAACGGCACAAGAATGTGGAAATGGAATGCAACACATTGTAACACAATTCCATTACAACTTAGATAAACAAAATATACAATGGGAAAAACTTACAAATACAAATGGCAATGGGAATAACTTACAAATACAAATGGATACATTGTGCACACAGCATGTATCCTACACAACAACTATCTATAATACACCATACTCCAACGAACCATCAACAACACACTTCGAACAACAACATGCACACACACCTCTAGATACAAATAGGTAGATGGATGAAGATCATCATGTATTCAGGAAATGTAAGGGGTCTACTTATACTTTTCCTAGGAATGGGGAGGTAGTTGCCAACTTTCACAACTTCCTCGTACCTAACCCTAACTACCCCGACACAACACTTCTAATTACCCGACATCATAATTACATGACATTTGAATTACATGAACATTGAAATTACACGTACATTTAAATTACATGAACATTCTAATTACGTGTACACACATTTTGTCAAACACTTTGTGTATGAACTATAAACTAACACCAAATAACAAAACGTTATTCATTGATTATGCAGACATGTCAATTCATTTTCCTATAGAAATTAGCATGGGCTTGTCTACTACCTTAAACATTCCTTTGCCTACAACAAATTTGTCATCATCATGCACATTGTATTTGGTTTCCAAACCGTTGTCATGGTCAAAAGGGATTGTGCTCCCTATCTTCTTCTAGTTCCATACGCCTTTTGCAAAATTGAAATATGCAAATTTCTACTAGCACAACTTTATTCTCCATGCTTTGATTCACTTCAAGCAACTAGCCTCATTGCAAGTTTAATGAGTTGCACCCATTGCCATCTGTGTTTAGGGTCAACGGAGTTGGATCCCTGGTCCATAGGTAGCACTCCTTATGGGATCAAAAAGCAACGTCGTTTGTGCATACCATGTTGCATGACATGGCGAGTGCTTGGAACCTCAACTAAACATTAGCTAAATTGTTAGCTAGGTTGTATGCAACTTATGATGGTGCTATCCATGTTGGCATCAATGCTTTATACATTAACTTAACTAGCTGTTTCAATCCTATTTTTGAGTTGCTCTAGGGAAGTTGGGTGTCAACTATCACCATCTTTGACATGTCAATGCTTTAGTGCTCCTTCCCTAGTTATCAATGAACATAGTTCACCATCCAACACATGCATGATAATGCTGGCGATCTACAAGGAACTTGGCAGAGGTTATGCACAGTCGTAGGAATATACAAGTATCTTCGTCACCTTGCAACAACTATGGAAGTGATCTTCAAGTAGTGATCACTATGAATGGGCAATTCTTGTATGCTTCTCACACTTATATGGAATTCCACAAAAAGTGTTTGAGTAGCAAAATCACCACTTCTACCCCAATTGATCGATTTCTTGGTTTGTCAACGGGGACATTGACACGTCTAAAGGAGGGGGTTTATGTAGGCAAACAAGTTGGTGCATGAAAGCATGTGTCCTCGTAGTCATCAACATCGCGAATGCATTGAACGCAATCATGTTGTGTAGTTTGTCATATTTGTTTTGTGGTCACAGTGTTGTCACATAGATATAGTCATGACAACATGTTAAATTAAATATCAAGTAATGTTGTGAGGTACTTTAGTGTTTCATATAAACAGGTAGTTAGGTTGTAGTTGGGTAGTTGACAACCGCCTACCACTTTCCATTATACCTCTATGTATGCAATCTATGTTGGTCAAAATATGATCTTGGTCAAAACATGTTTGTAGTCTATCTTCATCCTATGTGGTAGTTGCTATGGAAATGTATGGTCTCTACATTGTGCACTTGACCAAACTATAATGTAATATAGGTGATTGGAATATGAACACATGTTGTGTGCTATGTATTTACATGCACTTCTGAGTTCTTCCCATTGTGCATCTTTAATTATATATCATCAAATATATTACGTGTGTCATTCTATATCTTTATGTGTGACTGGAAAAATCCCACGCACTACATTTTAGCGTTGTTGTCCATACGAAGCTGGTGACACTACAATGACTAGATGTAGGAAAGTGCCAGATATTTTGGAGATTCAGTTATGGAAACCATAGTCAAGTTCATATTTTCAAGGCATTTAAAAATATATATATTATATTTACAATTATACATACTAAAATTAAATTTCACAACACACAGACACAAACATATATAAAACAAATATTAAAAATAATCTCATTATAATCAAGTAACTGCTGCTTTCTTAGTAATTGTTGGTCAGAGATCTGCCTTAGGTAAGGGTTTGTTTATTTGTGCGCCTTAGACCTGGCCAACATTGAAAGGTCGAGAGGAAGAAATGTCTCCCGTGCCAATCTCCAGAGAGGGGCTGGTTCCCTTGCTATTCTAACTGGGGGGTTTTAAGATTAAGGAACTGGAAAGGAATGGGAAATGACTGAAAGGGATGGGAAATGACTGAAAGGGATGGGAAATATGGCCACAGGCCGGATAGAACAGGGGTGATGGACTAACAACACGATAACTCTACTGCACTTCGAATCAAATAGCCCTCAAATACAGACAACTAACAGAAATTAAAACTGAACATCTAACATGCATAATCTCCAGGGCTAATCCAGAGGTTCACGTTTATTAGAAGCTAAATCCAAATATTAGAATTCAAGCCTACAGACAAATCAGAGAACTTAATAGAAGACAAGCAATAGAAGACATACACACAAAATAGAAGTCCGGAGTTAGAGCCAGACATCAGCCGTATTAATAGCAGAATTCAGGTTACATCAAGCTTCTAGCAAACATCCATCATTTTACAATAAAAATAGCAGGCTTATATAGCAAATTCTGTCGCTTGAAATATTAAATGCACACCTACAAAATATGGCGGTGGCAACCAAGATAAGAGTTACAAGAGAGTACAGTCACGAAATAGTTATTAGGCATGGCCGGGACTGATGACTCCTTGAAAATGCAGTTGAGCTCCTTCAATGCCCTGATAGGCTTGGCTTGTTGGCACTGCCTCCTCACTCGCGGGGACCTCCTCCGTGGAAGATAGACTTGAAATCCCGGAACGTCCAGTACAGAAGCTTCTCAGAATGGCTGCGCATGGACGGATAAGGATGTACCTTAACTTTGCTGATGTGGAGCACTTCTAGGAAAGACCAGCGTCAAAGTTAAAAGAGGCTCAGAGGTGAAGCGCAACTAACCCATTGCGCAACTGCCTGGCGCAACAAAAAGGAGCGCAAGAGCGAGGCCTCGGGAGGCGCACAGCGTTTGAAAAGTCAGCAGGTAAAGCGCACTGCCCTGTTGCGTATCTGTCTTGCACCCGCGAAGTGGTGCACAAAGCCTGAAGCCTTGGAGACAATGCCAATGTTGAAAAGTCAACAGGCAAGGTGCAACAAAGTGAAGCGCAAATGCTTTGTGCAACCGAAAAGGTGCGCACAGTTTGGGCATGGGGGGGCGCACCTCTATTAAAAATTCAACCGTTGAAGTGCACGAACTGATTGCGCACTTGCCTTGCGTAGCAAAAAAGGAGCGCCACGCCTGGACGCCTTGGAAACTGTATTGGGGTTGACTGGTTAGCAGGCAAAGCGCAATGGATGTTAGAAAATATAGCAAAATTCTGTGCAAGCAGAAAAACACAATAACACAGAAAAACAGTAACACAGATTTTACGTGGAAAACCTGCAATGTGCAGGAAAAACCACGGGGCAATGGCAGCTTGATCTTTTATTGATTTTGGCAGAATTACATTCAATCAACATTTACATGCAAGGGGTCATTCCCCTTTTATAGAAAAAACAAAAACTGTTCGTTTCCTCTTCCAAAGGAAGAGTCCAAAAACTATTCGTTTCCTCTTCCAAAGGAAGAGTCCAAAAAACTGTTCGTTTCCTCTTCCAAAGGTTTCCTCTCCCAAAGGAAGACTACAGAATACTATTTTTGTTTCCTCTTTATAAGCTGCACCACCATGCACCTCTCTGCTGAAGAACATTGGAGATCTGGATATTGACTTCACCTCCTAACATTCTCCCACTTGAAGTCGATATACGAGAATTCTTTGCCTATGTTTTTCCATCCAAGTGCCAATTGCCCAATGCTGCCCTTATCACATTTTCAGCAAGCCCGGAGAAGTTCTGCACCACTCAAACTTCTCTGTCTTGACCGGCTTAGTAAGCATATCTGCAGGATTCACTTCGATGTCGATTTTCTGCAACGGGATCCTACCTTCTTCCACCACATTTCTTATAAAGTGGTACTTGACATCAATGTGTTTCGTGCGATCATGGAATGTTGGGTTCTTCACTAGCTGAATAGCACTTTGGCTATCACAATGCAACGTAATTTTCCCCTGCATTACCTTGAAGTCACCCAACGATCGCTCTAGCCAAATTGCCTCTTTGCTGGCATGAGTCGCTGCAATATATTATGCTTCAGTGGTTGATAAAGCCACCACAGACTGCAACTTAGAAGCCCAACTCACGGCTCCACCAGCAAGAGTGAAAGTATATCCTGTAGTGGACTTTCTCCCATCTCTATCTCCACCATAATAAAAAATCCACAAAACCTTTAACTTGCAAACTATCCGATCCGTAGTAAATAGCAGCATCCGAAGTGCCTCTTAAATATCTAAATATCCACTTCACCGCATTCCAATGCTCCTTACCAGGATTTGCCATGTACCGGCTAACTACTCCCACTTCTTGGGCAATATCCGGTCTGGTGCTCACCATGGCATACATGAGGCTTCCTACTGCTATGAATACGGTACACGAGACATGCTTGTCTTCTCTGCTTCTGTTCTAGGACACTTGTTGGAAGACAATTTTAAGTGTGAAAGAAGTGGGGTACTAAGCTGGTTTTGCATTACTGCATATTGAAGCGCTGCAGAATCTTTTCTATATATGACTTTTGACTTAACCAGATCTTTCTTCCTTTTCTGTCCCTGTGTATCTTCATCCCTAAAATTTGGTTTGCTGCTCCTAAATCCTTCATTTCAAATGTCCTAGCCAACTGAGCCTTAAGATCAATGATTTTCTTCATGTTGGGACCTGCAACCAGCATATCATCAACATACAACAGCAAAATAATAAAACTGCCATCATCAAACCTCTTATAGTATCCACAATGGTCAGCTTCACTCCTGCTGAAACCTTGGCTCTTCATGAAGGTGTCAAATTTCCTGTACCACATCCTTGGCGCTTGTTTCAACCCGTACAGAGATTTCTTCAGTCTGCAAACCAGATGCTCTTTGCCTCTTTCCTCATAGCCCTCAGGCTGATCCATATAAATCTCCTCCTCAAGATCACCATGCAAGAAAGCAGTCTTTACATCAAGCTGCTCCAGTTCTAAATCTTGTGCAGCTACAAGTGCAAGTAGAACTCTAATAGTTGTCATCTTCACAACTGGAGAGAAAATTTCATTAAAGTCAATACCTGACTTCTGCACATAGCCTTTTGCCACCAAGCGAGCTTTATAGCGTTCCAACAGCCCATCGTTGTTCTTCTTCACTTTGTACACCCACTTGTTTCCAACAATCTTTCTTCCAGGTGGGAGATCCACAAGTTCCCACGTTTTATTCTTGCGAAGTGCCTCGATTTCCTCCTCCATGGATTTCCTCCACTTTTCTGCATTCTCGGACTCTCTAGCTTCCTGAAATGAACTAGGCTCACCATCATCAGTTAACAAAGCAAAAGAGGACTGATAAACATGAGAGTACCTTTCCGGACACTTTTGTGGACGTGTAGATCTTCTAACCCAATGATCTGTTGATTGTGGCTCTTGGTGTTGTGACTGTTGTTGCTGCTCTACTTGCTGTTCTACTTGCTGTTCTGCATGCTGGTCAAAAATTTCAGCATGCTGATTTTCATTTTCATCTTCGTTCATGTCTACTTCAACTGGTACAACATTAGGTGTTTGCTGTACCTCCTTCCTTTGCATGGATTTTTCATCAAAAATAACATCTCGGCTAATAATTACCTTGTGGGCAGTAGGATCCCACAGTCTATACCCCTTTACTGCATCTCCATAGCCGAGAAAAACACATTTGCTTGACTTCGGGTCAAGTTTGGACCTTTTTCTTTAGGCACATGGGCAAATGCATCACAGCCAAAGGTACGCAAATGAGAGTAATCAAATGGCTTACCACACCAAACCTCCTCCGGAATCTGTCCATCCAACGCAGTTGTAGGTGACCTGTTAATGAGGTAAACAGCTGTATTAACAGCCTCTGCCCAGAACCTTTTATCCAACATGGATGCGCTGAGCATGCTTCTTGCACGTTCCATGATTGTGCGATTCATCCGCTCAGCCACACCATTTTGTTGTGGAGTATATGGTACAGTCTTCTGGTGCTTAATTCCTTCCTGCGTACAAAATTTATCAAATTCCTTGGAGCAATATTCACCCCCATTATCTGACCTAAGACATAAAACAGGCTTGCCCAAACTTTTCTCTACTCGAGTTTTGAACTCTTTAAATTTCTGCAAAGCTTCCGACTTCTTCTTCAGAAAATAAACCCACACTCTCCTAGAATAATCATCTATAAATGTCAGAAAATAGATGGCACCATTTAAGGACTGAGTGGGGACTGGTCCAAATATATCCGAATGTATAAGTTGCAGAAAATCAGAACTCTTACCGGGGCTTGCAGTAAACCGAACCCTCTTTTGTTTACCAAAAATACAGTGCTCACACAAGTCTAAATTGCAAGACTTAATCCCAGAAAGCATACCTCTGTCATGCAGAATTTTCAGACCTTTTTCACTCATATGGCCTAGGCGTTGATGCCATAGCATTATTGCATCCTGAACTGAAGTTGTTGTTGCTGCATGGTTTGTCACCGTATCACCGCATAAACGATATAGGGTCCCATAAGATTCTCCCTTTGCTACTACAATAGCACCTCTGGTAATTTTGCAATAGTTGTTACCGAAAGTGACAGAATACCCTAGCTTATCCATCATCTTGATTGAGAGCAAATTCTTCCGCAAATATGGCACATGTCGCACATCACATAACATCCTTTCTCTACCATCGTCCAGTCTGATCCTTATGTCCCCTCTTCCCACAATTTCTAAAGGGTGATCATCACCCAAGTAGACCTTCCCACCACTATATGGCTGATATTTGTCAAACCAGTCTCTGTGAGGAGACATGTGGAAAGATGCACCCGAGTCCAAAACCAAGGTATATAAAACAGATCTGCTGTTGCTGATACAAAAAGCCTCACATGTTGCCGTCTCTCCAGAATTTACTGTATTGGCCTCAGCTGAAGGCTGAAATTGCTTTTCACCATTTTTTTCCTTTTTTAACTGCCAACAGTCCTTCTTTGAGTGCCCTGGCTTCCCGCAATGCCAGCACTTCCCTTTCAGCTTGCGTCCTTTAGACTTAGATCTGGACTGTGATCTACTTTGTTGACTCTTCTCGAAAGATCGACCTCTCACAGCTAGGGCTTCATTGGTTGAGGGTTCCAAAGACGTTTTCCGCCTCAACTCTTCTGCCAACAAAGCGGCTACCACATCATCAAAAGTTAGAGCTCCTGATGATGAATTGTTGATGGTCATCACCAAATGATCCCAAGTCTCCGGGAGGGAACAAAGTAGGGTGATAGCTCTGTCCTCATCCTCCATCTTCACATTAATTGAAACCAGTTTACTGATAAGGGTATTAAACTCATTCAAGTGATCTGCCACAGATGAACCCTCCTTCATCCTTAGGTTGTAAAGTTGTTTTTTCAGAAAAACCTTATTTGTTGCAGATTTCGTCTCATACAACTTTTCAAGCTTCTTCCAAAGGGCTTCCGCGGTCTTTTCTTCAACAACATTGAACAAGACGGAGTCCGCTAGGCATAGACGGATTGTAGAAACCGCCTTCCTATCCAGCGTTGCCCACTCCTCATCTTTCATGCTGCTTGGTTTACTCGCGACCCCTTTCAAGGCTAGGGCTTGGTCATTTTGAACCAACAAATCCTCCACCTTCATCTTCCATAGGGCGAAGTTCACTGCCATCAAACTTTTCAATCTCAAACTTGGTTACACTTCCAGTCATTGTTGCAGCTCCCACTCGCACAAAACCCTAGGCCCTAATACCAGATGTTAGAAAATATAGCAAAATTATGTGCAAGCAGAAAAACACAATAACACAAAAAAATAACACATATTTTACGTGGAAAACCTGCAATGTGCAGGAAAAACCACGGGGCAATGGCAGCTTGATCTTTTATTGATTTCGGCAGAATTACATTCAATCAACATTTACATGCAAGGGGTCATTCCCCTTTTATAGAAAAAACAAAAACTGTTCGTTTCCTCTTCCAAAGGAAGAGTCCAAAAACTGTTCGTTTCCTCTTCCAAAGGAAGAGTCCAAAAAACTGTTTGTTTCCTCTCCCAAAGGAAGACTACAGAATACTGTTTTTGTTTCCTCTTTATAAGTTGCACCACCATGCACCTCTCTGCTGAAGAACATTGGAGATCTGGATATTGACTTCACCTCCTAACAATGGAGTGGAGCGCAAGCGCCTTGCGCACTTGAGATAGTGCACCACAGTCTCACTCGGATGGTGCGTCATAGTCTTGCATACTTGAAATGGTGTGCCAAAGTCTAGCGCACTTGGATAGTGCGCCATAATCTTGCACACTTGGAGTAGTGCGCAACAGTCCTGCGCACTTGGATAGTGCACAACAGTCTAGTGCACTTGGAATGGTGCGCCACTGTATAGCACACTTGAGATGGTGCGCCTTAGCCTTGCGCACTTGGAATGGTGCGCCTTAGCCTTGCGCACTTGGAATGGTGCGCCACAATCTTGCGCACTTGGATGGTGCGCCTTAGTCCTTGCGCACTTGGAACGGTGCACAACACCTTGCGCACTCCGGATGGTGCGCCTTAGTCTTTGCGCACTTGGATGGTGCGCCTTAGCCTTGCGCACTTGGAATGGTGCACCTTAGCCTTGCGCACTTAGCCATTTTCTTGAGCTGAAGTTGGGTGTTGCGCTCTTCCTTGGTCCTTGGGGCCAAATTGTATCAGGGACTTGGCACGAAATACCGTCGTCGTCCGAAAGACGATTTTCTTGCATGGTCAGTAAACAGAAAGAACTGCACACTGCTTCAGGCGTTGTAGGAAAAGTTTCGACAATAAAACTCCGAGAGAGAGAAATGCATTCAAATAACGAGAACAGAGTTTCTGAGGAGCAGAAATTACTGGAAAGCTAAATATACACCATGTTGCAGAAATGACAACAGTAATATAAATTTATGGAATTTTAAAAGGGATACAATAATCAAAACTACCTATGCAAAAGATACATCAGATAAGTTACATTACACGGACATTTTATGTGGACGTTTAGCTCTCAAATTGAAACCTCAAAACCTGTCTGCACCCCAAATTTGTGCAATTAGACGCACAAAACCAAATTTTGCTGGTATCTCTGCAACTCGAGAATTAATAATTAGAAATATCATTCAAGATAAGAGAAGTAGTATTTATATCATCTATTATTTCATGATGGAGATAATTCCTTCATTATTTCTAGACATGCTAATTGTTCTTGGTTTTCTTCCGCCAGGCTTGATTTGTGCATATATTTTATACATCCAAATAACTCAGACAAAGGGTAACAAGGCTGTATCACCGAAGATGGCTCCCTGAGTGGTTTATGGAGATTCTGAAAATGGCACCCTCCGACACAATCAAGCTTCACAGTTTGGACAGGAGAGATGCATTGACTGTCAAGCTTCGCTGTTTGGACAGGAGGGGCGGTTATCACCACCAATCCAACCAATGTAGAGCACATAGTGATGCCACAAGGGCGACTAGTTTGCACTGCTCTTGCATGATTTGTTGGGTGGGTGGATGTTCAAGCCAATAGCAATACATGGAAATTGCAAAGATAGGTCACAGGCTTCCAAGGCTCACAACAATAATTAGGCACTTGATAGCCAGCAAAGACATTTTATAAATTTATTTCCATTAAAAAATGGTCTGGACCAAACCAAACCAGTTCAGTCAGGCTGAAAAATCCAGACCCGATCGAGCTTGGGCCTTGTTTGGCTGGACTTTGTAAATATGGTGGAAACTCGGAGACATAATTTGTGGCGTGCAGCCAAGAAGATATGTAGCCTGTAGCAGAAACGCGTCATGGAGTTGGTAAAACTATTGACCTACAAAAGAGCTGTTGTAGGTGCTTCTGTGAGATGTGCACAGGAAATGCCAGATGCAGAGCATACCATTGATTCACTGCACATGAGATACTAAAATCACAGTGTAAGACAGTGTTGGTTAAATTGATATAAGATACCAAAAGGAGAGCCGAGATTATTAGAGCCACCAAAACTTTGCAAAAAGTATTTGACAGAAGCATCAGTTCTAATTAATGCAGAGCACTCCAACAGAATACCTCTAATAGCAGCTATGAAAGTACTATTGGATGCATATCATCCAATGGTTTTTTCAAAGTTTGTCTTACAAGTTTGGCAATTAGATGATGTAAGAAGTACAGTAATTTTTATTTTTTAACTTTTACAATAATCCAGCAAAATGTAAACTTGATAATGAATGCAGAAGTCTTCTTGGCCAAAATAGTTGAACACATATTTTATCCTATGGAATTTACAATTTTACAGATGTACCATGTTACATCTGCATGATACAAGCATCCTCTTACACCATTCTTCTTTTATTTTTAGAATTAACTTTTTTAGTACAAATATAACAAGCTTGACAAAGTACATGAAAATCCTTGTGTAAGATTACTCAAAAGAAACCTAATTTATTTGTTTTGATTTTTGACATATCGTAGTTCCTGAATGAAAAAACCAGTGTTGGATAAGAGATCACGTCTCACCTCTTTCATTCCATGTAATGCAGCACCTGCAACAGTCATATGGACAAATCCTTCTCTTCCATAGCTATGTTGAGGACTATTGCTAAGGTTTCTGACCACTGGTACATCTGCGAGAAGCAGCAAAAGCGAAGTGTTCATAGGATTACTCATATCCATAACAAATATGACCCACTGAAAAAGGATTCCTAAGTAATGATAATTAATATGGTCAAACTTTTATTCTAAGTACACTCAAATTTTTCAAGATTCCATGATGGCATTTGGCCTATGTTCACTTCTGAGTCTTAACAAAATAAGATACATTATAAAGTTCAATTAAATAGTTAGCCAACCATAATATGCAAGTATTCCACATAATAGAAAAGTCAGAATATACCTTAAATTTTCACCAACCCCTGCCAAAGGATACAACCAATTCTTAAGGTTATGATTCTTAAAGGCACTCAGGACCATAATCATGTGGTCAAGGCATCCCATGCCATCCATATCAATCAGGTTCTACCAGCACTTCCAGAACCATATGCTAATGGATAAAAGTAACCAGATAAAGGTCAAGAACTTAGCATGATAAGTTTAGTAGAAATACCACCCATTCTAATACAACCATAATAACTAAACACTGCCTAGCATTTGCTTGCGCTTACCATCTTAAACACCAGCAAGTTAGCATGGCTAAAAACTTTGACCCTCTGCAACATCACAGGGCATTCCAGTGGAGTCGCTGGTTGTCATAGCTAGATATCCTATGCACTATAGATATAGGGATGTGCAGGAACTTGTTAGTACCAAACATGGGAGCAAAATGCACAAATGATATGGTTGGTCACAATTGAAACTAAACGTCCTTGATACACTTGAAAATATCTCTAAATTCTCAAGATTCCAGTGAGCCATAGTCTGATGGGAAAGGAAGCAACACAAAAATAATGAGCCAGGTTCAAGCTCCCTAGGCACACCCTCCCATGTCAGTGCAATCATAGGAATGTCAAACCAAAAACTGGATAAGGCTAGATGCAAGTCTGAGGCATATTTTGAAAGAATAAAAACCAAGGAAGCAAGAGCACATGCACCACAAACCTAGCACACATCTCCAAGATAGAGATGCATTCCAAAACACCATGAGATATCAGGCCATGTCTCCAGGCATTTCCCATAAATATCTCATCATTTTTAGAGAATCTACTGTGCAAAGATATTATATATATATATATTTTAAATCGCTTGAAAAAAAAATTGTAAGGGGGAAAAAGAACTTGTGAGAGATGAAGGGCATTGCCACACCAAACATAAGAAAACAGCCATAAACCCTAATTCCCTCATTCTCACACTACCATTTTCAGAATTTTTAAAATCCACCAATGGAAGTTTCCCAACATTCAGGCCACCAAGAGAAGAGCCATTGTCATAGCTACAGTATACATACTAATATAGATTCTATTTTACAAATTTCTTGGTCGTTCACATGTACGACTAACAATACTTCAACGTGAGATATGAAGAGCCCTCACCACTCCTAAAATAAGAAAACAGCCCTACATCTGAAAAAATTAAAATCCTCTTGTGGGAGTTTCTAAGCATTCAAGCCACCTACAGAAAAGCCATTAACCTAGCTAATGTACATGTACCAAGGTAGTTTCTGTCTTACAGTCTTCCTTGGCCATTTTCATGTACCCTACTTCAACAAATTTCTGTTTTAGTATATTCTGGTAGCATTTCAAGCAGTCTACTTCAATGAATTGATATGTATCGCTGAAGGTTTAATTTTTAATTATGTTTTAAAGAATTGTTAAAACAAAGGTAGAGCAGATAGATTAAGAGTGGGGAAGAAAACATCTTAGTAATAAACTCAAACTACTTGTCAACTACCTCCTAACTGCCAGCTAACTCAAAAATTACAAATATTCTAATACCCTCGGTTAATAGTCATGTAAAAAGCAAAAACAAGCTTATCAATTGCTTGTAAAGAATTTATCAGGTCCAAGAGGTTCTGCCAAAATGTTGGTTGTTTGTTTTGGAGTTGCACAATGCTACAATTCATCACTCCAATTTCCATGAGCCATTTTAAGTAATAATAGTGTATTTCAATATGCTTTGTGAATACACGGAATATTATATCATTGGTCATTTTTGTCACACTCTAACTGTAGCAATAAAGTAATTGCTTCTATTTGATCTATCTATTAAACAGCATGCAATCTCCTCAACCAAACCGCTTCACAAGCTACAAGGACAACAGCTTCACGCTCTACCTCAGTGAAAAGAAAAAACAACTATTTGTTGTGTCTTGCTAGTACATTAAATAACTCCTGTCCCAAGACAAAATGCATACCCAGTTGTACATTTCCTATTGTCTTTTAAAACCTTTCCAATCAACATGAGAAACCAACTAGCTGTACAGTATTACTTGAACCATACCAAATGCCAAAGTATATTATACCCTGCACATATCACAAAACTCATTTTGCTGCCTTCCAGTGATTAATCAACGTTTTGCTTCTGATTCTAAAAATGTAGCTAACAGCAAAACAGCAAAACCCAGTGGGCACACCACCCTATAGTTGCTCCTGTGCTTGACTCCTATTTCACACATTATCAAACGTGCCAACCCACAACCACTCCCATGTTGAACTCCTATCTCATGCACCGTCCAACATGCCAACCTCTAGTTGTTCCAATGCTAAACTCTCATCATTGTTGGACACCCCAACCTATAGCTGCTCCAATGGTGAACTCCTGACCCCTACACCATCCAATGCACAACCCGTGTCAATTACATCTAAGAGTATCAACATTTTTAGTCGAATCAGGTCTTCTCTATCATTAGACTCATCTTCAATTGGCTTGTCATTGACATCAACAAAGAAATCTGTATCACTTTTGATGTCAATCTCCGGTCTTCCCTCCTGATGAGACAAAGGAACGCTTGGACTGCAAGGCCAATCACACTCTGATCTTTGTCTACCTTTAAGCAAGATGCTCATCACAATTCCCTGTCACCAATTCCAACAAGCAACAATGCGAAAATGGGGCATTGCCAGATTGATATAGGCATTGGTGCCAAAATATAGTGTGTCTGAGTGTTCCAATCATGCAGAAAGAGATTCGATACAACACAATATAATATAATTCCATTATATTAAAAATTAAAAAAACACAATGGGAAGAACTCGTAAAAACATGTAAATACACAACACCTAGCACATTACCTTTGTATTCCAATCATCTACAATATATCATGCTTTAGTCAAGCATACAACATACCGACCACACATCTCCATTTCGACGATCACACACACAATGAACATGCTTTGACCAAGATCATACTTCAACCAAGGTAGATAAAGTACATGTAGGTATCATGGAAACTGGTAGGTGGTTAGCATGCTTTAGTCAAGCATACAACATACCGACCACACATCTCCATTTCGACGATCACACACACAATGAACATGCTTTGACCAAGATCATACTTCAACCAAGGTAGATAAAGTACATATAGGTATCATGGAAACTGGTAGGTGGTTAGCAAACGGCCCAACCACAACCTCATTGCCTTATACATGAAACATTAAATATCCCCCATAAAACATTACATGATATTTATTACAAACAGAAGTCATCATGATTACACATGCAACAATACCATGCGAGGAAAACTCTGTGACAACAAAATACATATGGCGAACTCCATTTACATGACATACAACACAACATTTGATAATTCATGTGCTTGCAATGTTCACGATTACATGGACGCTTATGTGTCAACTCATTCATGCGTCAAATCATCTGCCGACAATCATTAATTACCCTCATGAATGTAGTGTGAGCATTACATAGACAAAAGGCAAACCATTCCATTGCATAGACAAAAGGAAAACCATCCATTTGGCTATTAGTTGTGTTTATTTGATTGTATGAAATTGCCAATTGAATATGGCACCAATAAATTAACAATTGAAGGTGACTCACAACTAATCACCAACACAATTAAGAAGTCTAATTGTAGGAGTTGAAGACTTTGGGGCATACCAGATAACATAGGTAGTTTAAGCAAAATATCCATTTAAACTTTCAACTATGCTTTTATAGAGAGTAACAAGGTAGCCAACTAGTTAGCTAACTAGGATACAAACCTAGATTCAAAAACCAAAAGTCTAATTGTAGGAGTTGAAGACTTTGGGGCATACCAGATAACATAGGTATTTTAAGCAAAATATCCATTTAAACTTTCAACTATGCTTTTATAGAGAGTAACAAGGTAGCCAACTAGTTAGCTAACTAGGATACAAACCTAGATTCAAAAACCAAAAGTCTAATTGTAGGAGTTGAAGACTTTGGGGCATACCAGCATAGGTCTTTTAAGCAAAATATCCATTGAAACTTTCAACTATGCTTTTATAGAGAGTAGCAAGGTAGCCAACTAGTTAGCTAACTAGGATACAAACATAGATTCAAAAACCATTACGGGAATACACAAAATGAGGCCTCTCAAAGAAGCTACAATGTCTCATAAAAGAGAGGCAAGAATGGTCACCTCAGCAATCAATACAATAATAATTATTGATTATGGTTATCATGATGGCAAAGGTTCAATCACCAGTCAAGGAGGCTTTCTCAAGCATAGGTATGTTAGTATCAAATAAGAAAAACAATGGATTCAGCCATATATGAATGAATGAAAGATTTTAATTACGTCCGCGAGACCCAAATATGGTCTATGGGACCTCAAATATGGAAGTACAATTACTCAAATCATATCATATGATCTTTAATATCTTTGAGAAGGTTGTTCCTTCTCCTGCTGATTTGTGTTAGCAATTCTCCAACTTTTTTATTTTCCTGTCTTCAAATAAATCTGTAATAAACTCGTTCCCAAGTGTTTCTTTGTATTTGTCACGGATATCTGAAAAACTCGGGCATTTATAGATGAAGTGTTCCTCTGTCTCTACTGCCTGCATAGAGTACATATCCTTTCTTCCCATTGTTCTTTGGGCGTTGTCCATCTCCTGTTTCACATCTAAGCCTATGAGAGCTAGTCCTTATATGAGCAATGAGTATTTTTTCCTTCCACTTGATTTCAGCGCCTATATACGCTTTTTCCTTGTGGTCATACGTTGGGTTAAAATTTGCAATATAATATTGTCTTTTCCTGCTTGCATTTTTCCACATTCCACTTCGAACTTTTCATTCACATAATTTTTAATGTCTTTGTTGACATTTGGGCATTCATTTATGTTGATTTCCCAACGTTTCATCCATTTCTGATTTTGTTTCATCCACGTATTCTTTCGCCTATGTAACTCTTCGTCCCCTAAGCTGCTCTAGGCCATCTATCATTTGTCATGTTTTCTGTTTTTTTCAAGTAACATAACGGCTTGGTCATAGCAATTGCTTCTAAAGGGAACATTCCAGTTTCAGCTAGAATAATTTCATAAGGGGTTGTGGCCTTAATTTTGAGAAAGTTTGTGATTAGATATTTTTGAATCCTTTCTATTTGCCTCCATTTTGCATTTGTTGTGCCACTAGCCCACACCTCGCAACCATACAACGAAAATGGTGTAACAAATAGGCCAAATAAGACCTTGGTGGTCTTCCAGTCCCACAACTCGGCATTCCTACACCTGTTTTGAAGTGCATATAGTGCTCTCCAGCCACTTTGAGTTCTTTTCATCCTACATGTATTCCAATTAAGTTTGTCATGAAAGTCTATGCCCGGGTATTTGTATTCTACTACTACATCAAGCGGTTCTCCTGCAAACTGAAATTTGAGTTGTTGCTTCTTCTTTTTTGCTGAAAAAATCATAATTTTTGTTTTGCTCGTGTTCACTGCATCCCAACTTCTTTACAAAAGAGTTCTAGAGCTTGAAGGTGATCTTCTAGATCTTTGGCTGTTTTGGCCACAAGAATTACATCATCTGCATACATGAGGAGTTTTACCACATATTTGGCTAAATGCACACCCTCTCCCCCAAATTTGTTTATCCATTCTTCTAACTTGTCAATGTACAGCCCAAATAAGGTCGGAGATAGAGGGCAACCTTGTTTGACACCTATGTCACTACCAAAACATTCAGATAACCCTTCCTGTGTTATGATTCTAGCTTTTACATGCTCATATAGTCTGTGAACTGCTGCCCTGTAGTGAATTGGAACCTCTAGCTCTTCCATTCTGCTCCATAATTTTTTCCTAGGCACTGTGTCAAATGCCTTTTTGAAGTCTACAAAACAGCAAAAAGCCTCCTCTTTTTTGTCCCATATTTTTTCCACTATGTGTACGAGCGTGATACAGTGATCAATAGTTGAGTGTTTGGGCCTAAAACCTGCTTGCCCCTTTGCTCTCTTTCCCTTTTCTTACGCCCATATGCTTGATCCTACGCTCTATCATACTCCCAAACAACTTTGCAAAGAGAGGGTTGATCATGATAGTTCGATAGTTTGAGGGATTATTTACATCTCCACTTTTAAACAAAGGAATGGTCAAGCTAGTTGTCCACTCGGTAGGGAAGCCATTTTGTATGACCTCATTGAAAATTTCTTTGATTTGCGGTGCCAAGATATCTACCCCCCATTTTATATGCTCTGCTTGAAGATTGTCTATGTCACGGGCTTTTCCGGTTGCTAACTTTTTTATCCCTTGAATAATGTCTTCAATTGTGAAAAGTTCTTTCTTGACAATGATAGTAGGGGGTGTCTCCTGCTGGTTACTACGCTGATACAGTTGTTTTGAATACTCCAACCACTGATTAAGTGTTATGTTATTTTCAGTTTGCATCCTTTTCACGCTTAGTTCCTTCCAAAATTTCTTTGGTTCATGCTTCCCTAAATAAATCAATTCTTCCCTCCTTGTTTTAGTGTATTCTTCTTTTTTTGCCCTTACGAGTTTCTCATATGCTTTTTTGTTTGCTCTTGTTTTACCCGTTGGTTCCTTTAGTAATCTTCGCATTTTTTTGCAATCTTCATCGAACCATGGGTTGGTTGGGAAGCTATTCCTTTCTTTCTTTTTAGGTTTAGCTCTCTTGCATTTGTTTAGAGCTTCTTGAATAACTTGCATTAACCATTCACTCTTACTGTAATCTCTACTACTTGTGATGTAGTTCTTCCCTTTCCTGTAACTTATTATTTAATATTGCTCTAAAATTTTGCCGATTTTCATCTGTTAAGAGAATGTTTCCCTTGTGAGGATATTTATTTTGATTGCCTTGCAAGTGTTTTTCCCTTGGTTTGTCTCCATGCATTCGAAGTTTCATAACAATTGGGTTGTGATCGACTTAAGTTCCACTGGAGAATCTTCCACTTCTAGCTCCTCTATTTTTGGTATGTAATTACGTGAGCATATTACATAGTCTATTACACTTTGTCCCTTATATGTTTTGCATGTATACTTTCCTGAATTTTTCCATTTGTTCATCCCATTGCAAATAATCAAATTGTATATCTTTGCAAAGACCTAACAACTCTTCTCCATATTGCGTGATAGCCCCATGCTCATCTTCTGAAGTCCTGGTCCACTGTTGATTTTCCTCTTATGGCATCCAAAGAGGATTAATCTCAATATATTCGTTACCTTCTAGAATGTTAGCTTGCTTATTTGCTGTCCTTGCATTGAAATCTCCAATTAATATAATATCCCCCAACTTACTTTATATTGAAATGTCTCTTTTTAGGGAGGAGTATGGGTCTTCTCTGTTAAGGTCATGTTTCTTATAGAATTTAGAATTCTTGGGAGCAAAATAACATGCTTGCTATGCTAATAACTGACTTATTTTCTAGGATCTTTATCCAAATGTCTTGTTTGTTTTCATCTTGTTTTTCAATTTTAATGACCCTATCCCATTCCTCTTTTATTAAAACCATAATACCCCCATGCCCTTTGCCATTTTCTCTTTGCTTTATTCCATATTGCTATTTTTTTGTATCCCACAAATTCGGGAGTCCTACATCCATCGTGTTCATGTGTTTCTGTCAATATGATTATATCTTTGTCTCTAGCAATGGGCCCTAACCCGGGTCCTCTTCTCCAAGGGAAACCTCTACGAGTTCCAACTTACCATTGTAAGATGTTCCCGGGCGGGCCATACTCCCTATTTATTTTGGATTTGTTTAGATGTGATGTATGCCTTTCCATTTCTTAAATATGCCTGTTTCCCTTCATTCCTTGCTTCCCTCACCTTTTCCCATTCCTTATTTCTTTCTTCCTGCTTGTAAAAATGTTAGGTCATCATCTAAATAAAATTGTGACCCTCTCGGCATGCCTCTGTTTTTAAGTAACCTTATTTTATCCTCGTAGCTCATCAATGTGACCCGAATATGTCTATCTCTGCCTCCTTCTCTCGACTGCCAATTACTGCTTACTTTTTTTATCTGACCCTTCCATTGTAATCGATCTGACAAGAAGTTCCTGGTTAAACGATTTGTGTCTTCCCTGTCCCCATAATCTTTCAACCCTTTGATGATTATATTTGTTAACTTCTCATGTCTTTCTTTCTCTTCTGTTATTTGAATTTTTACTTGCTTCTCTATCAACTCTTTTTGTTGATTGGTTGGTTCTTTTACTACTTGAGACCATGTCTTTGTCTTTGCTAATTCATTTCGTAGCTCATTTTCTCTTGTTTCAATGTTTTGGAGTGTTTTATGTACCTCTTTTATTTGATTTGCATTTGTTTTTTCCACCTCTATTGCATCATTGATTGGGGGATGGATGGCTTGTTTGAGGACATGCCATTCACGTTGACCCATGTTTGCAAGGTTTTGTAGCTTTGACACTTGCTCCTTGAGCTGGTTGTTTTCTTTTTCCAGCCTCCGAATGGTGTTTATAACCTCATCTGATTTAGTTTCTCTTAATTTCTCCCTCCTTTCCATGCTTTCAAGTTTCTCTTTCATCTTCATTAGCTCTTGCACATAAAGTCTTGGTGCCCACATGAGTGGTGTAGTTGTCGGACTGTAAGTTTCTTCCTCATCTGAAAACTCATTTTGGTGATTTGCCTTTGATTGTTCCTTATTCTCCACTTTTATGTGGTAGAATATTTTTTATTTTTATTTTTTGATATGCCCTTTTCATTGTTGTTGCCCTTGCTCGAGCTTGTCGACGCCTTAATATCCTCCAATACTGTTTCTCATTGACATATATTGGTTCTTGCAATTGTTGCTTCCCTTCTTCCATTTTCAAACCCTTTATAGCCGAACCCTCTGTACTATTGATCCGTTGAAATAAATGTGTAATAAAACCCTCTTGCTCTGCAAACCCTCTGCTGCAAACCCTTGCTGATAATAAAACCTTCTGCCGCAAACCCCTATAACGAATGTATTTCTCCTACCTACTTAAATTGTTTTATAAATCGAAAGAGGACAAAAAAAATATGCTTACCCGATGAAATAGATGTTTAATACAATACTTCGCCGCAAACCCTCCTTGCTCTGCAAAAACCCTTTGCCGCAAACCCTTTAATTTTTTTTGTGCTGATATTTCTTGTCTGGAGTGTACAGTTCAAATATTCTTCGTTCTATCGGTTCTGCTTCAGTATCCCCGTGCTCTGCTTCAGTCCTGCTATTCTAAAGGTGGAATTGATGAGATGAGTCAAGTTTGAAGGGACTCTTACTACTAAAAGCGTAGAAAATGTCCCTTCAATACACTATCTTGTCAAAGAACTAAATGGAATGCCAAAATGGCGTATACCGTTAACATCATTAATATGTTGATGCCCAACGCACTTCTTTATTCCACTCAACCAAGTATCTTAAGAGCCCTCGACTAAAACATCTCAAGAGCCTTTGACTTACCAATATGTACAAACCTTGAATGCAAGGTGGATCCACCTTGAAAGTAGGGCGGATTGGACTTGAAGGACTAGGCAAGTCAAGGACAAGAAAGAAGGGCAAGATAAACTACAAAACAGTCTTGGCTTTGTATGAATGTTTGAGCAAACTGATCTGTAACAATGAGATGGCTTGG
Organism: Wollemia nobilis; assembly: GCA_028583015.1. Classification (NCBI taxonomy): domain Eukaryota; kingdom Viridiplantae; phylum Streptophyta; class Pinopsida; order Araucariales; family Araucariaceae; genus Wollemia; species Wollemia nobilis. The sequence goes on from JAQPPZ010016361.1 coordinate 5,859,791, forward strand.
GAAGCACGAACGAGAATGACTGGACGCATCGTTGGAGAGCTACTTATGTTTTATTAGAATCTCATAAGTTATAATGACTTTAACCTCCAATGAGTATCCATGTACGTTGTGAATTGGTTTCGGTTCAATTCTTACCATGTTTTCTTTTTCCATTATTCTCTAGGGTTAAACACATATATGCACATCCATAGATATCTCTATATATACATACACATGTATATACACTTTGTATATTAGGAAAATTGCCAACATACATATGTCCAATCTCGTTTCTTTCATGGTTAATTACCTCCCAAGGCGATAGGTAGGCCTTCAGGCAAGGATCAGCCTTATTGTCTTTATATGGTTTATTCGTTTAGAAAGTGGGTTTATCAAAAATAATTTTGATGATGCTTCCACAGAAAATTTAGGAAAAGCTGGTGGAGGTAGTGTCTTTTAAAGTAATAGTGAAAATAGTATCTTTTAAAATAATGGTGGAAGTAATGTCTTTTAAAGTAATGAAAGCAATATTCTCCTCAATTACTCATAATCATATGAAACTCCAACTACTATATAGAGACTAGGACACTTCTTACATAAATCAAAAATGCAATTGAAAAAAAAATAGAAATATATTTCAATTGACAAAAATTCACAAATCATCGTTAATACTAGGATTTAGAAAATGAATAAAGAAAAATTTTATTTCTGATTTTCTTCATGAAAATATGAGCATATTTGAAATTCAAAGATAATTAAACCCATTAAAATTTTATCTCCTAAAGCTAGATGTGTTCAATTAACCAGAGAACGAATGTGATGTTTTGATATTTGATTGGAGTGGCCATAGAAGCCACTTAGCATAAGGGAAAAAATATATCTGAGTGTGCTACGAGACTGGAGTTTCGCTATTGAGTGGCCACTAAAAACTCTCTGGCCTAATGGTCACTCCATTTTTATAGCGAAGGTTTTGTTATATCCTATGCAGCAACATTTGTCTCTTGACGTGACCTTTTGGCCCTTACATGGGACGCCGTGTTTATGGAGCAGTAAAATAAAATCTAAAATTTGAAGATTCTAGCAGGAAAAAGAAGCCCTCTATTGGAAAATCCGAGTAAAGCCAATAGTCCTGTTTTTAATTTTGAAGCAATTTTTTCAATAGCTCAATTTTACCACTAACAACGCCCGAGCAAGAAACGAAACAAACTATTGAATCCTTGTTCACAGTAATTTCAAAAAACTAAAAAATTATCCTCGGCAAATGCAAATGCGCTTATCTGCCATCGTTTAGAATGAACTAGCAGACCACGCAAATTCAAATGCAGGAGTGAAGCAATGAGGGAGAAATCAACGTCAAATCTTCCGTGTCAATCGTAGTAAAACAATATCGAATAATATCAGAGCAGGAAACATCCAACCTTCTAAAGAGCAAGCTGATGATGAAACTCTTAACACTTGAATGGTAAAGAGAAGGAAGAGAGTAACCAAAACGCTAAGCGTTGCAAAGGCCATGGCTGAGAGTTAATTCCTTGTAACACGAAGAACCTAAAAAGAAGTCGCAGGTTAAAATTCCATTGTTTGATTGCAGAGACCGAAGCGTCTCAAACATGACAGAAAATAGATTCGTCAGACAAACTTTCTTTCATTTGTTATTTATAGTAGGGTGCGCATACATTCATTTGGTTTTAAATTTTAATTTATTATTTATTTGAGTTTATATATATAAAAATAAAAATTTGAGAAACTTAAGTGCTATCCGAGTTGGTGTGCGACGGCAAGCAACGTGATAAGGTGTGTATCCACGCAACTCCAGTTCAAATCAAATTGGTTTACCATAAACCCTTTTTATCCACCTTTGTAGCGCAAGTGGAGAAGGCAAACTTGGCCCTTTTTATCCGTCTTTGTAGTGCAAGTGGGGAAGGTGAGCTTGGCCCCGTTGAACGGGAGGTCCACGATTCAACCTCTTTGATGCCAAGGGGGACACACAAAATCCGTTGTGGCTTCCCTCTAGATAGTGGTGTGAGACTTCCCTCTAGATAGTGGTGTGAGGCAGCCAATTAAGTAACGTGATCTTGGCCCCATTGAATGGGAGAGCGAGCTTGGCCTTATTGAATGGGAGGTCCACGGTTAAAACCTTTGTGATGCAAAGGGGACAAAAAAAATCTCTTGTGGCTTCCTTCTAGATAATGATTTACCACCTAAAAGCCACTCTTGGGGTTTTTTTCTAACCTAAAAGTTTTTCGCAAAGGTTAGGTGGATTGATAGTTGCTTGTCTGTATTAATACTTATCAAGAAGACACCTAGGTTCAAACCTTGGGGATAGCCAAATTCCACTGAGTGCGTATCATATTGACGATGACAATACGAATCTAAAGCAACAACAATATGTTTTCTATTATCATTCTACCCAAATTTCATAATTTTTATATAAACAATATACTTTTAATTTTATTAAAAAATAAAATTCAGTTAAAGGGATCTTGGTTTAGTGGTTGGTATATATAAATGATGTAACCTGGTTAAGTAGGTTAACTTAATGTGATTAATTTAACATAAAAAGGAAAAGACAACCTTTTTAAATTTTTATTTAAAAAAAAAAAAATGAAAATTTAAATATGAAGTTGTCTTTGAGGAAGTGTAAGCAAAAAGCAAAGAGTGTAAGTTGGGAGCGAAGAGGAAGTGTAAGCACGAAGTAACGAATATGAACTAAGAGCAAGGAGGAAGTGTAAGCACGAAGCAGCGAATGCGAGCCGAGAGTAAGGAGGAAGTGTAAGCACAAAGCAGTGAATGTGAGTCAGAAGCGAAGAGGAAGTGTAAGTAGGAAGCAAGAAGTAGAAAGCAAAGTGTGATCAAGGAACAAGTGTCACTTCTTGTTCCAGACATTACGATAATTTAAAGGATTCATTTGAAGAAAATCTAAGTAACATGGAGAGAAAGTTATTTTTTTTAAGTCCTTACTGAAAGTAAGAATGGCCTGGTTGGAAGTATGGATGCTCTAGCTAGCAATAAGCGAAATAACAAAGCTATGGTAAACCCTATCTAGGTAGTAGATATTACACTAGAAGTGATTATCAAGGATGAGATGATTGAGCATGATATAATGGTTCTTAAAACCATAGGGTTAATATGTAAGTTCTATGGATATTGGTCAAGTTTTTTTTAGATTCAAAATTGGATCAAGTGGAAGTGGGGATTGAATTCAAATTACTCCGACTTTTTTCCAAAAGGAATTTTTTCATTATTTTTTTTAGTTTTGAAATAAGGGATAAAGTAATGGATGGAGGCCTATGGTTTGGGACAATGATGCATTATATCTAAGACCTTGGAGTGAAAAAAAAATTATGGACACAAAAACTATTAAAAGGCTTTCGGTATGGATTAGGATTTTTGGACTTCCTTATCAACTCATCAATAAGGAGGTTTTTAAGAATATTTGTAATACTCTAGGTGAATCCATCTAAGAGGGACCAACTACTTAGGAAATAAGACATTCTATATACACTTGAATATGTGTTGCCATGGAAATTTCAAAACATTTAATGTAGTTGATTAAGATTAATCTAAATCAAGAGAATGGGATCAACAAGTGGATTATGAAAACATTGCATTCCTATGTCGCAAATGCCATCAAATCATGCACGTGGCAAGAGACTAAAAAGTGAAAATGGAGAAAGAGATGGAAATTTTTGGGCATGATGGTAGCTTCAATTTGAAACAAGGAGATCATATCATAGGAGAAGCTAGGTCAAATCAAGGATTTTCTACTCCTAAGAAAGTGATAGTAAAAACCCCTCTACATCATCAAATGGCAAAGGCCATTACAGTTCACTCAAATCAACCATTAGAAAAAAATGATATGAGGGATGAGGAAGTACAATGCGCAAATTCAAATATAGGAGCTAAAGATGCAAAGGAAGAGGGAAAGGAAAATTTTAAAGCAAAGGAAGATGGGAAAGCAAATTTTGAAGCAAATTAGGTGAAGGAGGTCAAACTTAATCTAGGTAAATCACCTTTTCGCCTTACAATAAAAATGAAAATAGTATGAAGTGTATTCGTTGCACTTTAAGGTTTCAAGAGCAGGTACAATAAAGAAAATCTTATGGAGGATATCCAAGAAAATTTAGGGTTTCAGGTAAGAAAATAATGACTATGGAGGATCATCTATGCAGTTTAGAATTTTTAGGGCAACATAAAGAAGAAAATGCTAATTATGCTATTCCTTGCACTTTCAATTTTTTAGGGCAACATAAATCTTTAGAAGATAAGTCTCATTATGAAAAAATAGAAGAGATTGATGAAGATGAGAGTGTTGGCGGGAATGGAACAAGGAGAGGAAGGTCGTCAAAGTAGGAACAAAGAGAAGAAAAACTCAAAAGGATATTGATTCGGGAAGCCAAATAAAAACATCACAAGTGTTAACAAGAAGTGGGGCTAAGCCCACTAATAAAAATAAAAAGTGTTGATGATGAAAATTATATCATGGAATATTAGGGTTATGAATAAAACCTCTAAAAAAATAGTTATTAAGGAATTAATAGGTTGTTATAATCTTGAGTTTATTTTAATACAAGAACAAAATTAAGTAATGAGGAATGTAAAGATGCTTTTAAGAAGACTTGGAAGATGGGTGATTGTTTAGCAGTTTCTTCTACAAGAGCTTTAGGTGGTATTGTAATAATATGGGACAAATGCAAATGGGATGGGCAATTATTAGAAGCAAAAAGTAATTGGATTGCTAGATTATTTTGCAGGAAAGAAAAAACATCAAAATTGGGGTTATAAATGTATATGCTCCAACTATAGTTACTCGTGAAAGATTGTGGAAGGATCTTAGCATATTTTTATCAAATACAATGATGATTCACTATGACCTATGGATTCTTGGAGGTGATTTTAACATTGTTCTATCTCTTTTGGAAAAGAAGAGTGGTATTTCACGATGGTCTAAATCAATGCAATATTTTGCTTTATTTGTCAATTCAAATGACCTTTGGGATGTTAGTCCCTCAAACTTTCAATATACATGGAATAATAGATGCATTGGGTAAAATCATATAGCAAAAAGACTAGATAGATTCTTGTTATCCAATAAATGGTTGTAAACAAATTATACAGTCTCTTTAAATATTTTATTGTGAGCAGGATCAAATCACAAACTCATTCTTTTAACTTGTGAGTTACCTAATAATGGTCGTCCAAAGCCATTTCGCTTCCAGTCTATGTGGCTTCAAGACCTTGATTTTTTCCAAATGGTTATGTTATGGTGGGATGAATCAAAATTTGAAGGATCATGTATGTATGGGCTTGTTCAAAAATTGAAATATTTAAAGGAGTAAATGAAGATTTGGAATGCCAAATCTTTTGTAACATTTTTAAAGAAAAGAAAGAAATTGAATTCAATCTCAAAAATTTATAAGAGATAATAGAAATTAATGGAATGGATCAATATTCTTATGTGAAAGAAAAGCATTTACTTTCTTATTATCATAATACATTGAAAAATGAGTCATATTGGTTCCATCTAGAGAGAAAAGAAATGGCTCAAGGAAGGAGATAGAAATACAAAAAAAAAAAATGTTATAACAAAAACAATTTTTTCTTTTCGTCACATCAAAAATATCTTAACTTCAAATGGAAGAAATATTGAGGATAAAGAAGATATAAGGAAGGAAGCAATTAATTATTTTAAAAATATTTTGTCAAATACTAGTCAAGATAAGGAGGCACAAGAAAAACTTTTGCAAAATATTCCATCAATTAGTACAAAATGAAAGCTTGATAAAGAAGATATCTATGGATGAGCTCCATGAAGCAGATTTCTCTTTCCATCCTAACAAGGCACCTGGCCTTGATGGATTTCCTGCAATTTTCTTTAAAAAAATTGGGATTTATTGAAGAGTGATCTGTTAGTTACGGTTGAAGAGTACTTAAAAAGGAAGGTTATAATAAGTGAGATCAATTATACTTTTATTACCTTGGTTTCCAAAAAATGTGACACAAAATATTTTGATAATTCCTGTCCAATAAGCCTTTGTACTATGATTTCAAAATTATGGCAAACAGATTGAAGGACATTCTAGGTCATCTTATTTCAGAGGAAAAATGTGGCTTTGTTCATGGTAAACTAATTCTTGATGGTATAATTATTACACAAGAGACCATACATTCTCTTCATTCCATGAAAAAACTAGGTATGATTTTGAAATTAGATATGAACAAAGCATATGATAGGGTTTCCTGGAATTTTCTACATGTTATTCTCAAAACTTTTGGCTTTGATTAAGGTAAAAAACTAGGTATGATTGGCCCCCAATAGAAGCCACATATAACCTACTAAAAAATATATATATTTTTGCAAGTGATTAAGGTAAATATTTTGCACCAAAGTGTAAAGAGCTAGACATCTTCACCTGCAATCATAAGAAAGGTCAACGCTCTATAGTTTCAAGAGATATTTATCAAGTAGTTAGAGAGTAGATTTGGACAAGTTAAAGTTCATAGACTAAAAATAAGAAACAACAACAAAATAAGAGCATAAGAAAACCTGTAGAATAATATTATTATGATGCAATTTAAGGGTAGTTAAAAGAGTATATGTTTCAATGATTCATCACATGAGTACCTTGCAGTGATATCTGCAAGAGGACAACTATATGAAACAACAAAGGAAGAAAGCATTAGCAAAGCAAATAGTAAGGAGAAGAGCATAATAAGATATATATATATAAGTCGACGACAAGAGTAAAAAAATTACAGTGTTGCAGAGATCCACAAAAGGATTTAGGATTTATTTTTTTGCGACGGCTCAAGCGGTGGAGGGATTGAAAGAATTTTTCACGATGGCTCAAGCGACAACAATAGTGAAAAAATTACAGTGTTGCAAAGATCCACAAACAGATTTTTAGGGTTTATTTTTTTGTGACGGCTCAAGTGGCGAACAGAGTGAAAGAATTGTAGAGATCCACAGATGGGTTTTTAGGGTTTAATTTTCACAGTAGGAATTTCTCAAGATGGTGGGTGTTTCTCCTCAAATAGGATAGTCAAATAAATAAATTTGTGCGAGAATTTCTACGATGAGAGTCAAAGAATTTGAATTGAGTAATAGTGGGAGGGAGTAGTTAGGTCTTGATGATTGGTAGAAGGGTGAGGTTAGGAGTGGTCTCTAGGCGGTGGTAGGATAAGGAGAAAATGTTGGTTCATAGGATTCGGGTGGTTAGGTAGCTTCTAGTAGGAAGGAGAATGGTGAGCAAGTGGCTATTCCTAGGGAGGTGAGTTTATCTAGCAAGTTAGGCTCTGATGGCCCGAAGATTAAGATAATTGTTCCCGATGGCAAGTCTCCTAGCTTAGTGGTTCATGAGACTCTGTTTTGGTACCTTCCTCAAGGAAGGTATGCTATATTTTTTCGAGATCACAACTAAGGGTTTTGGGTCTCGAAAATCTTGCTCTCTTTTTGACCTCTCTCCTGTTGGAGATAAGTTGGTCATTTTGGATGATCTTATGGTGGTCACCATGGAGGAGGGCTCGTGGAACCTCGTCGGCAAATTCCATGGCGACAAACCTGATATTGATGTCATAAGGAGATGGGTGATGGTCAAATGGAAACAAAAAGGTTCTTTGTACATTGTTGTGATTTCTAACACATTTTTCTTGATTAAACTCAATTACGAGGAGGACTCAAAGTGAATCCTTAAAGGGGGTCCCTGGTTCTTTGGAAGAACCAGGTTGTTTCTACGTAAGTGGGGGCAAAATTTTAATCCACGAACCCAAAATATCAATCTGGCTCCTTTATGGGTACATCTTCCTAATTTGACCTTCCATCTCTGGCATGAAGACATCCTAAGGGGTACAGCTAAGGCGATTGGTGAGTTAGTGTTAATAGACTCGACCACTAGAGTAAAATCCAAAATGATTTTTGCTCTGATGTGCGTAATGGCAGACCTGGAGGTGGAGTTACCAGGTCATATCAATATTATTTCCAAACATGGTGTATGGACTCAAATGATAGTCTATGAAAATAGGCTTCTTAAGTGTTCAGTTTGTAGGAGGTTGGGCCACTTGGTTAGTTCGTGTTTGGCTAGAAAGGAGGTTCCCAAGGGAAACTGGGTTAGAAAGCAAGGAAATTTTAAGTCTTAGGGCCATCTTTAGTCGAGGCCATCTGAGGCATCAGGTCCCAACCAGTTTACTTCAAAGAACTTAGGACCCAACCAAACTAAGAATGATTACAGGGTAATGGACGTTAGCAACCCAGAACTAACTGCTATTAATCACTCTAGTGTTTATTTTGGCCTCCTGCAAGTGGATAGAGAAGATCTAGTGACTGAAACAAGTATGCTATAAAATTTTCTTCATAATTTCTTTGAATGCTTAAATCCTAAATATGCTAACCCTAAGGAGGAGAAATAAAATCAGGATGAGCCATAGGCGTTTGTCTCACCTCAGAAGATGGTGAAAGACTCTAGCTCTTCTCCCAAGCCAAATATGGCCAAGTCGTTGGAGTGGGGAGAAAATTCGTCAGGGGCAAAATAATCTCATCCAAAAACAAGAAGTTCCCGAAAGGGATTAGCTGATGTTGGAGTGCCCAGGATGGTGGGTAAGTTCTCTAACAAAAATGTAAGAAATAGGGAGATAAAAGTAGATATTGTAGATGGCTTGCAAAGCCAGTTGAAATTTGAGAAATATTCTAAAGGGAAGCAACTTAAACTGGATTCATTTTGTCACTTGCCCCATTCTCCTGAGGGGGGAAATTGCTCCAATTATTGTAAATAAGACTCATCACATGGAATAAATGAGATTGCTAAACAAAGAGCGTTGACCTCTCTAAGGAAAGAGTTTAAGCCAGATATTATTCTTGTACAAGAAACAAAAATGGATAGTTACAATGCTGAATTAGTTAAAAAGAAAATTTGGAGAGAATCAAATTTTGTTGCTAGCTCGGCAGATGGAGCTTTAGGAGGTCTGTTATGTATGTGGAACCCAAAATTTGTTGAAGGATCGACTCTTCTAGTTTTTGATAGAGATAAATATTTTGTTTTCTTTCAAAGTCTCAGGGGTCAAGTGGGTTACTTTGAATATTTATGCCCCTAACTCTCCTTAGAATAGGTTGGTATTCTAGGACTCCTTGCAAGCTATGAGAGAGATTTTTAACAAGGAAGCATGGCTTTTGGCAAGAGACTTTAATACCACTTTATACCCGTCTGATAAGAGAGGAGGGGCTCCAGTTTGCAAAAGCATGGAAGAATTTGCCTCTTTTGTAAATTTCTAAGAGCTTATGGATTTGGAGCTGAAGGGGTCTAGGTATGCGTGGAGCAATCGACGATTGGGATGCCAAAACATTCAAGTCAGGCTAGACAAAATTCTCATATCTAAGGAAGGGCTGCCTTTTTTTGGAGATGCATATTTGCAGTCTCTTCCTAAAGTGGCCTCCGATCATAATCCTCTGGTGTTGGAGCAAGTTCAAAATTATCCATTTTTTCCTAGGCCCTTCAGATTCGAGGTAATGTGGCTCTCTCACCTGAACCTAGAAGGTAAGATCAAGGAATGGTGGGCTAAGGACTTTTTGGGCCACCCTATTGCTCAAGTTGCATCGAAGCTAAGGTATATTAAGGCAAAGCTAAAGGAATGGAATAAATTTATTTTTGGTAATATTTTGTTAAGGAAAAATGAACTCATTGAGCAGCTCAAAGAAATGGAAGCCATTTCATCCAGGTTGGAGGTAGTGGAGGTGGTGAGATCCAAAGAAAGAAGTCTGCTTGCAGATTTGCACAATGTCTTGGCTGAAGAAGAGATTATGTGGCATCAAAAATCAAGGAATTTATGGCTCAAAGAAGGAGATCAAAACACAAAAAAAATTCATACGTTTGCGTTGAGGCATAGGAGTCACAACAGGATCAAGGAAATCAAAAAGGCGGATGGTGAGGTTACTAAGGAAATTAACGAAATTAGGGAAAGTGTTGTGGAGTTCTTCAAAGACTTGTTATGCTCCTTGGTTCCCATAAACTTGCAAGTGGAAAATCTTCTTTGTAACATCCCAGCGCTGGTCTCCGAAGATATGAACAAGATCCTGTGTGATCCCTTCAATGATGATGAGATCGAAAAGGTGGTTTTCTCAGTGATAGGTCTTAAGGCTCCAAGTCTAGGTGGTTTCCCACTTATATTTTATAGAGGTTTTGGCATATTTTGGGTCCTCATATTTATAATGCAATCAGAGAGGTCCAAATATCTAATTTTATCCTAGTCGATGTAAATTCCACCTTTTTGGTTTTACTGCCTAAATCACCGAGTGCCAAAGGATTTATATATTTCAGGTCGATTAGCCTATGTAATACGATTTTCAAAATTTTGACTAAATCCATGGCCAATAGACTTAAACTTTTGCTCCCTTCAATCATTGATGCTCCATAGAGTGGTTTCATGCCCCAATGATATATTTTGGATGGTGTTATTGTTGTTCATGAGATCATCCACTCTACTAATAAAAGTGGGAGGCCCGAGACTCTTCTCAAGTTGGACATGAACAAGGCGTATGACAAAGTGGCTTGGGATTTTCTTCTTAGGGTCCTTGATAGGTTTGGCTTTACCCAATGCTGGTTGAGATTGATTAAATCTTGTATATCTTCAACCATATTTTCAGTAATTATTAATGGATCTCCAGTGGGCTACTTTCATAGCAATAGAGGTCTACGTTAGGGAGACCCTTTATCGCCCTACCTTTTTATTCTTATGGCTGAGGCATTGGGCAGGTCCATCAAAGCTAATCAAGTTATTCAATGTTTGAAGTTATCCCAATCGATAGATCTCATATCCCATCACCAATTCGCTGATGACACTCTTATTTCCTTCATGGCATAAATCCCTCAAGCTAAAGCAATTAAATAAATTTTGGTGGATTTTGAGAATGCGGCAGGTCAGAAGGTGAATTTCTAAAAAAAATTACTTTTTTCTTTCACACCCCGATTGATAGGTAGAGGAAGATAGCAAATATTCTAGGGTGCAACATTGGTTCCCTTCCCTTAATTTACCTTAGGATGCCACTATTCAAGGGTGCATTGAAACCATCGTTGTGGGATTCATTAGTTGAAAGAGTTCAAAAGAAGTTAGCGGGGTGGAAAGGTGCCCTTTTAAGTCAAGCGAGGAATATTTTATTGGTCAAATCCACTTTACAAAGCATCCTGGTGTACTTCCTCTCCTTGTTCAAGATTCCAAGGAAAGTTATTGATAAGTTAGAGCAAATCCTACGGTCCATCTTGTGGTCAAGGGTTGAAGAGAATAAGAGATTCCACTTTGTGGAATGGGATCAAGTATGCAGTAGGAGAGAAGGGGGCTTAGGTTTGAGAAGGCTGAGAACGTTGAACGAAGCCTTGATTGCAAAAAAATCTTAGAAATTAGTTCAGGATGACAATGTCAGTTGGGTTAATATTGTGAAGGCTAAGTATCTTGGCGGTGACAACAATTTATTGAAATCCCAAGCTCTCTCGATGGGGTCTACTTTTTGGTCTAGCATAGTTGGTAGTTGGGCGGATGTGCATAAAGGCCTTCGTTGGGTGGTGGGGGATGGTTATTCCATTGATTTTTGGGGATATTCTTGGGTCTCATCATCCCCTCTTGAAGATTGCCCGACCTTCGCCTATTTGAAGCCAATCGCAGATAGGTTTTTTGGTCCCAAAGTTTCTAACTTTTTAGAATTATTCAATGGTCATCTTCAATGGAAGTCCTTTGACTTCCCAAATATTTCTTAGAAGGAGAAAATTGCTTTTATAAATTTAAAAAACTCCATAAAATGGTTCCTAACCTTAGGTTATGATCTTCACGATAGGCTGGTTTAGGATCTTGAGAAAGATGGTTAGTTTTTAGTTAAGTCTGCTTACAGCTGCTTGGACTATGATTCGGATCCTTGGTACCCAATGGATCAATTCTGGATTAAAGGCTTGACGCCTAAAGTCAATGTTTTCTTCTGGTTGGCAATTCAAGGAAAGTGCCTTACTCTTGATAATCTTCAAAAACAGGGAATGATTTTTCCTAATAGGTGCTTCATATGCAGTAGGGATTTTGAATTGCATTTCCACTTATTTTCCCATTGTGCCTATACCCTTGAAGTCTTTTGTCAGTTATTTTTGGAGCTGGGTGTTGCTTGGGTTCTTCCCAACTCACTGGAGGACCTGGTTGTTCAATGGGTCTCCCCCTTCTCCTCTCCCCACCTACGCTAGTTTTAGAAATTTGGGTTATCCCATATTTGGTGGTGGGTGTGGATGGAAAGGAATGCCTATGCATTTAAAAATATTTGCCATCTTGAGTATTCGATCTCCTCAAGGGCCATTGTAGATACAGTGGAAAATGTGAAAGCTTTAAATCTAGATTCGATAACTTGTGAAGGGGAGATCGATTTGGAGAGATCATTGGGTTTTTTAACTCAACCTTAGAATATAGTGAGCAGGGTGAGTTAGGATAGGGCTAGCACAATTTGGGAACCCCCTCCATCGGGTTGGCTGAAATTCAACTTTGATGAAGCTTCTAAAGGGAACCCGGGTCCGGTGGGTGTAGGGGTTTTGTTTAGAAACTCAAAGGGCAAAATCCTTCTTGCCTTTGCTAAAAAATTGGATCACCAAACCAGCCATTTTGTAGAAGCTCAAGCATTATTTCAAGGTGTTTCCCAACTGAACTAGGTGAATTACAGTAACCTAGTCATAGAAGGAGATTCACTCAATGTTATCAACATGATTAACGACAACCAAAATTCCTCCTAGACTGTTGCAAATTTTATAATTGAAACCAGGAGAATGAATCAAAATTTAGAAGAAGTCCAATTCAAGCACCATTTCAGGGAAGGTAACAAATTTGCAGACTTCTTGGCTATTCAAGGTCTTACACAACAAGATATTCACATTTGGACAGGTAATTTCCCAGATGGACTTAGATCATTGGACAATAAATTCAAACAAATGTCAAACTCTACTTAGAATATTTAGAGTGGGTGGCTAGAACCCTCCCCATTAGATGTCGTTTTTTGATTGTTTTGGTTGGGCTTGCGTGCCTAGTTTTTTGTCTCTGTTTATCCATGCGGGCCTGCGTGCCCAACTTTTATCTCTGTTTGGCTTATGTGTTTGGGTTTTTTTAGCTAGTATATGTTGGTCTGGGTGTAGGTAGTTGTATCTAAGGGCTGGTTGTCTTAAATGTTTGAAGTGTCCTCAGTATCCTAGTGGCTAGAGATTAGCTTCTTTTTATTATAAGGTTTGGAGGTCCTTTCAAAACTCCTTTCATCCAACTAATAAAAAAAAAGGAGAGCATAATCTCCATTAGCGCTATGAAGCATCTACAAATGTAGAAGTGGAACGCCAATGTAGAGTGCCAAGTTAAGAATGCTAAAGCAGAATAACAAGCAATGTCAAGCTAGGTAGAATTTGAGAACATCAAGGTAGAGGATAGAGAGGAGTAAATCCGACATTTCAATAATAAAAGCCATCAAACCATAAGCTAGAATGGTATAGTGAAAGGAGCAAAGAAAAGCATTGGATGGTATAATGTTTTTATGTGTTTTCTTGAACATGGAGCAATGCACCTAAACCTGCATAAAAAAAAGGTAAGCATAGTTAATGAAACAATAATAAGATTTGATAAGAGTGTAGTCATGAAAGATCAAATCTTAGTTAAACTCAAACTAAGTATAGGGGGCAATCAAAGTGTCAATTGTCCCTAGCTAACATGAACTAGGATTATTCAGGAGCTACGAACGAACAAGTGCTATGAGTCAGCAATAGCCAACAAGAAGCCACGAGACAACAAGTCATATAAGACTATCTAAGAGCCACGAGCCATTGAGATGCTATGAGTCATCCAAATACCAAGCATTGATGAAGACAATATGTCCATATAGGCACACAATGCAGGTTATAAATCTACAAAAGAAGGATTCCAAAGCATCAAAAGAGCAACAAAGCATCACATGAAATATAGACATCAAGCTTCACAATATGAGGTTGGAATCTGAGTGCCAAAGGATATCAAAACTAGGCACAATGTCACTTGAAAAGAGAAGTCAGAGCACCACTTGAAGAAAGCATTCCAAGCATCATCTTTGGAGTATTCATATCACTCGTCTGAAAGGAAATCAAAAGATCAAACATTGAAGGTAAAGTTTTAAAGAGATGCAAAGAGCCAAGAACCACACCCAAGGATGAAACACCAAACTTGAACGTTGAACTAGAGCTACACGAAAGGGAGCTAACGTCTTTCTGAGCGTAGAAGGAAAATAGAACACAACTTGTTTGAATGCAAGAAAATAGTGTCACATTGGATCATGCCAAATGATTTATTTGGAAGTGAAACGCTTGAAATATTTACCACTTTGCCAAAGTTTGTTGGATGTAACTAAAGGTTTGATTAGAATGCTTGAGGCAGATGAAACACTCACCAAAATGATTAAAGAGGAACATGCAACACAACATATTCCATTCACTGTCAGAGGTTGCTGAAGCATCCAATCAAAGGGCAAGTAGTCAAAAATGAGGAGAAGTGAGCATTTATTCTCACACGCTTGAAGATGAAGAAGGCACATCAAAACACAACACCAGAGAATACATTTCCAACAAGATGTGCCATTAAGGAGGTAATTAGGGTTTCAAAAGTTTATTTAGATTTTTATAAGGAGTTTATAGAGAAATTATTACCATATTTGCTTGTTAAAGTTTTGGAGTGATAAGTAGGCATTAGGATATTTAATTTGAAGTTTTTAAGAGTTAATTAATACTTGAAAGCTTTATTGGTTTATTATTTTTTGAAATTCAAAAGCCATAGAATTTTTGCAAATAATTTAATTATGGAGAGATAAGGATTTCTACTTCAAATTTAGGAATTTTTGAATTTGCAAAATTCTTAGTTTTCTAGTTTTTATTTAATTAGGGAGTCATAAGGTATTCAACAACAAATTTTTTTTTCATTCAAAAACTTAGGGAGACATAAGGAAGACTACACCAAAGGAAATTAATGGAGAAATTATCAAGAGGGACTTATCAACATAAAAAACATTATGGAAGGATACAAGATCACAATTCATTCAATACCCTTCATAATTCATATCAACAATGCAAAATAACATCAAATAGAGATAATCATGTGGTTCAAAAGGATAAAGACCTTTGGTACATAGATTCTGGTGCCAGTCATCATATGACAGGCAATCTACAATGGTTTGATTGTCTAGAAGTCAAAAATAAATTCAACTTGAAAATTGCAGATTGTAAAAACCTATCTTGTTCATGGATGTGGATGTGTAACACCTAGTACATAATTTTTAGATTTTGTGTTACATGATGTCATGTATGTTCTTGGATTAACATCTAATCTCATTTCAATGACTAAGCTAGTAGAAAGCAAAAGGATGATTGAGTTCAAATTCATAAATGGAGTTAATAAGTGTCTCATTAGAAATCAAAATGAGATAGAAGCTACATGGTCAATTAAGAATGAAATATATGCTTTAGACTCAATTAATTTCTCTCAATATATTGTTTTAGTTCAAAATAAAATTGTTGAATATTCTAAAAGTCAGATTATAGGAAATTAGAATCAAGGATATTTTTACCAGCGAAAACATTGGGTCAATCCAAAATTCAAGATGATGAAAAAGATGAGAGGTCAAGAACGAGTTGCACACAAAGTCATCTACAAATAAAAGAAGAAAAGGATGAAGAATTTAAAGAGCAAGGTGAACCAAATCAAGATCTAGTTCATTATAAAGTCATATCAGGACAAAAACTGTATTAAAGACTAAAGTCTTCAATAACCAAATAATGTAATATATGGGGTGTTGGAGAATATTACATTATTTGGTAGATGTCAATGTACCGCCTTGGTACAATATTAAATTAGGTGTGTTTCTTAGATTAGAGTGTGAGCTTATATTTCATGTAATGTCATAATGTGCAGGAAATGCACAAGTGTCATGTAATTAAGTGTGCAATTATTGTGAGTGTAAATGTGCATAAGTGTCCATTATGTAAGAGTGCACATGTGTCCTTAGAATAGGAAAGTGAAGAGTTACAAATAAGAGTGAAGGTCAAGAGTGCACCATATGAGGAGTCACATACTGTTATATATTTGTGACAAAGCATTGTAATTGGTATAAAAATGCATAGCACATAACATGCATTAGTAGACATTTATTCTATATCATTTTTAGTATTTTTGTGAGCATTTACATGTGATTATTTTGTGAGTATTTCTGAGTTATTCTTGTTGTTATTATCATCTTTATTGAGTTCATTATATTGCAACTTTATTATATTTGATTTTGTGGTTATTTACATTGAGTGTTAGTCTGCAAAAGCTATCAATACGAGAGGAATACTATTTACCTAATATATAGTTATCCAGTTATACTTCAATCGACAAAGCATGGTAAATCCCATCCCTATAGGATTCAAACATTAAACCTTTATTTAAAACTAAGAAACTTCTCATCAAAATCATAAAGGAAGAAATGCACTCTAAAAGATGATAAGGGAATGTTGAGATTTTTTATTTAATTCTTTCGTGGATGTTGTTAAACTTTGGAACTTTAAATACAAGATCTAAGGTTTGAATTCAAAAGGGAGGAGGGTTGTACACCATACCTCATATTATATTAAAGCTCTTGGTCCATAGACTATTTTGATTGCATGCACGTAATTAAAATCCTTTAATTTCAAATTGATCTTATTTAAGGGTTTTTTCTCTAGCATTTAAAAATTTGATAAAACATTGTATTGAAGTGGAAAAAAATATTATAGAAATATAAGAATAATTATATTTTTTATTTTTTGTTTTAAAATAAAATAATTTTATATATAGTTTATGTTGGTATTTCAGAGTTTATTGAATATAAAATAAAATATATTTATGCTATAAATAATTCTTAAATATTTTTAAAATTTGTTGTATAATTTAATGTTTTCAAATAACATTATATGCTAGTTGCAATCTTATTGCAGTGGTAAGGGCTTTGGCCTCTCTTTGAGAGGTCCAAGGTTCAAACCCCACTCAATATGAGGGGACCAAGACCCCTCATAAAAACCTATGTAACTCATTTAAAAAATAATATTATATGCTAAACAAAATAATCACATAGTAATATTACAACTTGGAGCACATGCGAGGTGGAAGGGAGTGCAAGCCAAGAGTAAGTGTGAGCTAGAAGTAAGAAGGAAGTGTGAGAAAGAAGTGGAAAGTAGGAAGCAAAGTGCAATCAAGGAGTAAACACCACTGCTTGTTCTAGATATTAGGAGAAACTCAAAAATTAGATGATTCATGTGAGGAAATTCCTTTTTTTTAATAGGGTTTTGAAATGGTTGCCCTTTTCATTTTACGCCAATTTAGTCATATTGAGTTATTTGGTGTAGCCAAGATTTGAACCTTGGTGTGGGGTACATAAACTATTTGTCCTGAACTAAGGACCCATTGGAAAATCTAGCTAACATGGTAAAATAGTTATTTTTGAAAGTCCTTATTCAAAGTAAGGATGTCATAGTTGGAAGTATGGATGCCCTAGTTAATGATAAAAGGAAGAGTGAATCTATGGAAAACCTTATATAGGTAGAATATACTACACCAAAAATGATCATCAAGGATGACATGATCAAGCATGATATAAAAGTTCTTAAAATTATAGGGTTAATATGTAAGTTCCATGAATACTAGCCTTGTTTTCTAGAAATTTAAAATTGGATCAAGTGGAAGTGGGGATTGAATTCAAATTACTCCATGAATTTTCATTCAAAAGAAATTTTCCTTATTATCTTCTCCAATTCAAAAATAAAGGATAAAATAATAGATGGAGGCCCTTGGTTTAGGGGTAAAGATGCATTATATTTAAGACCATGGAGTGAGAATTTTTTGTGGAGATAGAGACTATTAAAAGGCTTTTGGTGTGGATTAAGCTTTTTGGATTTCCTTATCAACTCATAATTAAGGAGGTTTTGAGGAATATTGGTAATACTCTAGGCAAGTTCATCCTGAAGGGACAAAATACTAAGGAGAGAAGGCATGTTGTATACAATTGAATATGTGTTGCCATGGATATGTTGTTTATCACATTTCATTAGGATTAAATATGAATCAAGGGAATGGAATCAACAAGTAGATTATGAAAATGTTGCATTTTGATATCACAAAATTCATAAAATTAGACACATGACAAGATATCACAAAGTGAAAATGGTAGAGAAAGAGATGGAAAATTTTAGGCATAAGGCATATTGCAATATGAGAAAAGGGGATCATATCATAGGAGAAGTTGGGTCAAATCAAGGATTTTCCACTCCAAAGAAAGTGGCAAGAAAAACCTCTCTACATCATCAACTAGAAAATGCCATTATAGTTCACTCAAATCAACCATTAGAATAAAAAATGACACAAAGAATGAGGACGCACGATGCACAAGTCCAAATATAGGAGTTGAAGGTGCGAAGGTTGATGGGAAGGCACATTTTAAAGAAAATAAAGGCAGGCAAATTTAGCAAATGAGAGGTGCTGGTTCAAAAATATGTCTAAGGAAATGTTTGTGCACCCACAGACCTTGACCAACATTGAGTGACCCAAAAACCGTGAAGGCCTTTGGGTCAATATTTGGAGGAGATCGGTTACTTGGGAGTCCTAGCTAACTGCTAAATTAATTGGGGGTGAAAAGGGTGGTGAAAGAAGGAAACATAGCTGAAGCTAGAACTCATAATGCTGCATATTAGCCACATCAAAAATACATGCATAACCAAAGACCTTGTAATTGAGAAAACAAGTAAATTCCCTAACATACCAGCCAACTTCCACCAATCACAAATCATTCATTCATTTATTATATAGATTTTACATTGCAAATTCCAAAATCAAAAAATGAATCACGAATAGAAATCTAGGCAGTAAAGTTAATATCATGAGCATTCAACCAACCTAAATTGGAAATAAGCAACCTTCTATGCTTACATGTTCTACAACAAGGTAGGGCCAGATATTAAACAACAATCCCTTTATATTTCTCAATAAGCAGTGTGCTTCATACATGCAAATTGTAAAGGCCTAAGAGTTGACCCTTTTGAATGCTCAACATTCTAATATATATAGTTTTTACAATGAATTTTGTTACAAAAAATCATGATGATTGATCATGGAAGCCTCTTGTGTTAGGGGAGTGGCTAGGTTGTATATTCCTACCTGTCATCTTGTGCATGGTAACTGAATACTCATGATAAATGAGGGTGGGTTGTGCTAGTTGCATTTGGTCCCTTGATTCATATGATACATTTGACAATTCTATCACTTCATGATGTTTGTCCACCTTGCTTGTAGGTAGTGGGCCATTAACTTGTGTAACCTAAAAAATGATGTTGACCACTCCTTCAATGTAGAAATATCCTCCATATCCTATTGGCTAAATGTCAGGTTCCTTTTATTAGTTGAATTCTACAAATTTGGGGTGTTTTGATACTTATATTCTTAACTTCTCTCTCCTTGGTGGGTTCTACGAGCTTTGATGAAAAGTGATATTTCTAGCATGGATGGACTCTTGGGATTCATCGAGAGTCTAGTAGCGACCCAATTCTCCATTGAGCCTCTCCATGATGGGTTTTTGGGCTCTATCAAAACTATCAACATAGACGAGAATTTGGGACTTGTCCATGTTTTCATCTCTTCTAGACTTTTAGGACTCATCCAGAGTTTGAAGGATGCCCAATTCTCCACCAAGCTTGAAATACCTTCAAGATTCCTTCGAAGTCCACCAACAACCCATTTTTCCACCAGGCACGATACTTAGTCAATTTTTTTTCTTTTCACTATTCTTCATTTGCTTTTCTTCTAGGTAGTTTTAACATTCCTTTGTGACGGTTTTTTGGGACCCGTTTAGGGTTTGATAGCTACCCATATTTCCACCATGCACTTCTATGATGGGTTTTTGGGACTTGTCCAGAGTTTGAAGGATGCCCAATTCTTTGCCAAGCCTAAAACTTAGCTCACTTTCGCACAACTTTGTAGTGGGTCTGACACCAACTCATTTTTTTGTTAATATTGACACAATAAATTTCTTGTAACTTTGAGCCTTTTATTTTGCTTGAATGCTAAAGAAAATGGGCATGAAGAAAATTACCCATACTAGAAGAGACCGTTGGGTGAGTCTACAAAATTGTCTTTCTTAGCTATAAATCATCTTGTTTGCCCAAAATATTTATGTGGGTGGATACAAACAAAAATTCACCCACATTCTTTGTGACTCATATTTCCACCATGCACTTCTATGATGGTTTTTTGGGACCCGTCCAGAGTTTGAAGGATGCCCAATTCTTCGCCAAGCATGAAACTTAGCCCACTTTCGTACAACTATGCAGTGGGTCTGACAACAACTCATTTTTTCGTTAGTACTAACAAAATCAATTTATTGCAACTTTGAGCCTTTTATTTTGATTGAATATTGAAGCAAATGGGCATGAAGAAAATTGTCCATACCTAAAGGGACCATTGGGTGAGTCTACAAAATTGCATTTATTATCTATAAATCATCTTATTTTTCCAAAATATTTATGTGGGTGGATACAAATAAAAATTCACCCATATTCTTGGTGACTCACAGGGGATTTTCACTTTGTGGAAATAAGGAACTCAGATGGCCACTTTTGATTTTAGCACTTTCTAATGAGAATGGAAGGGAGGAAGGAGCTAGTAGAAAAGATGAAGGAAAAAAAACCGACACCTACCGCAAGATAAAAGAGGGTGGCGGGTGATGGGGCGGAGGAAACATGCACTAAAAAGGGGGGAAGGGTCAGAAAAAGGGAGCAAAAAGGAAAAGCATGGGGAGGACATAGGTATGGAATAAAAAAGAACAATAGAGAGGAGGAAATAGAAGAGAAGAGGCAGAAGGAGTGTTAAAAATACCACCAACCAAAGGAATTTATAGCACAATTAACAAAGGAACGAAAAAAAGAACTAGAATTTACTAACAAAATAAAGAAAACAAAAGAAGAGAGGCCTTGGAAGCATCCCATAAAAAGTCAAAATGAACTTCCTAATCCATGGGACACCCCCATAGAGTAGTACCAGGTATTACAGTTCATGGAATATCTCCAAGCACCGCACTTCCATGAGCATAATCCATTATTGCTAGTCGTTTAAAAAATAAACAAATTTCCAAGAGCATCTATTGTCTTTGCATCTTCTTAAATTTCTTACACAATCCAATATTTTTGACAGTTGGTTACTCATGAAACTCATGCCTTTATATTGGGCGATGTTTTCAACATATTTGGTTTCACGTGAATCATCTCCTAGCATTATTTTTATGTCAACCTGGATTCTTCATTTTAGTGACCTTCCACTCAACTGACATCATCTCCTTATATGGCATGGCGTATCACTTTGCTTACACAAGTTGTGACAGTTCCACTTCAAACTACTACAAATTTTTTAGTGTGTCTCCTACAAATTTTGTATTGTTCTACTCTTGTCCATTGGGCTACAAAATAAAAATTTTAATAGCCAAAAATGAAAAGGGGAGCAGAGAAAGTTATTTAATAAAAACAATTGATGACACTTGGGATTTGTTTTGCAACCACAAATTTTGATCATTATGTCAACCTGTAATAATTCCCCT
This sequence comes from Wollemia nobilis, assembly GCA_028583015.1. NCBI lineage: Eukaryota > Viridiplantae > Streptophyta > Pinopsida > Araucariales > Araucariaceae > Wollemia > Wollemia nobilis. The sequence goes on from JAQPPZ010016361.1 coordinate 5,881,371, forward strand.
TTTAACTATACATATCCTTTGTACAAGATGATGTCACATGCTAAGCGACCATGTAACTGCTACATGTGCTTATTTACTGGTCAGATATGTATACAAAATTATGGCGTGGTTGACATGCCTGAGCTAAGAGGTCTTTGATAAGTTATCCTCTGAATCTACAATATTCAGACCATATGATACTGAACTTAAGATGCTCTCTATGGTTAGTTTTCCATGGTTCTCAATTATCATCATTCTCAGTAAGATTCCATTTCAACTTTATTCCCTATTCTAGAATTTCTCTATTCTAGGCATAAGTGATGAATACAAGACCTGGTCTATTTTGTTGGACCTGTATTCGAAACTTGGTTCTTTTGGTGATAAATGCAAGCATTGTCCCTCCATAGGTTCCATCTGGTTTGTCATCCACACTCTATTTCCTTCTACTATTGCCATATTCTAAGTGGTCCTCCAAAGATGGTTGAATTTACAACATTTTGCATCCCGATGGGCTTGAAAGTCGATCATTGGATTATTACTAGGATAGGAAAATTAATCTAGGCTTACTTGACCATTCTTTTGATTGATTTCTTGAGTCTGCCCTTGTTTTGCAGATGAGATCCTTAATAGGGCTTGTATTTTGCTTTTCATATCCTTTGATGAAGAAAGAATGCGGTCCTTGATTTGACATCGTGATGACTTTCCTAATAACTAGAATTAGCATTTGATCACACTCCTAGGTCATACATCCTTCCATCTATTTCAAAAACTCCAAGGATAAAGATATCCCAAATAGTAGGGGCACATCAAAAACTTCTACATCTTGGATGATAAGCAAGTCTAGGTGACCACATCAGCATTAGGACCTTGTATAGTGTCCCTACCTTCTTTAAATTCTCTCCCCTAAAGTGTAATGTCTATGGCTTCTGTGTGTTTGGATTCATTCCTAAGCTATTACAAATTTCTACTAGAATGATAGATACCTGGGCCTTTGGGTCGACTACATAATTGTGTAATATATGCTTCGAAAGAGATAGGTAGAACATGGAAGAATGGTCTTTTGAAGGATTAAAGAGGGATTTTTTGGTCAATGCATGTGTACCATTAATATTTTGTGATTTCCCAATGGAAACATCAATTAGGTCCACCTTTTTTGATACCAATAAATATTTCCTCAATCATGTTGGCACAGGGACAAAACTTTTGAATAAGATGTGAAATTGCTCTATCCATTTTGCTCTTTGCTCAACATTGATAGCCAAAAATTAAAATTTTTTATAGGCCTCCAACCTTTTCTAGGATAGTGACAGACTTTGTGAAAGAGAAACCTGTAACAACATTTGGTCCCTTGCACCAGTGCCTTGCACTAGTGGGGATGGAGCACTATCGTTTGTATATACCTTTAGTTGAGATATCACCAGGTTTGTGTCTTTCCAATGTTCATACTCTTGCATTGTACTGCAAGCAATTATGTTATTCATCATAGGGCATCTTCTTGTTTGCTCAAAATGATTTCCATCTTCCTCAATCTAAAGGACACTATGGAACAAAGACATGAATGAGCTTGTGATTTGATTGCCTATTTGTTCTTCCTCATTCCCCTGTATTACCTTCTTCTTTAAACTTGTTAACTAGAGATGATCGGGTTATTGAAGTTGTTGTGTAGTCAGATCATAGCTACCAAGATCTTGTCTCTTATTTTTTGAGAGCTATCTTTCCATGTTTTTAACTTCTTCAACCAACCATTGAATCCTTTTCTTTAGTTCTTGCTCTGTTTGGTGCCTATTTGTATGTGGATTGATGGAAGTATCATCCTCTATTATTTGATATGGGCATGATCTAACCTTCTCAGGGAATGGAGCATGAAATGCACTTGTGAAGAGTTGGAGTGGATATGCAACTTCTATGGGAGGCATTTTTCTCACTTGAATTAGTATATTTTCAGCTCATAAGACCTCCTTGAAAATTTATGGGAATCTCTTTTATTTGGATTGTTGAACAAGGATTCTTATGTTGGAGCTGAAAGCCTAGATATAATACATGTATGTCTAGGTAGGGGATGACTAGAACTCATGGGGAATCCTTCTCCACATTATTTTGAATCAAATATTGAAATCGATCATACTTTCATGGAGAGCTTGTTTGATGAATGAGAGTTGAGTAAGCAAAAAAAAGGGATTTCTAGAGTCACCAAATGTATCAATGAGTGCTTTCATTAGGTTAGCCCATGTAAAAATTCTTCTATTATCTAAATATTTGTACCATAAAAACACCTTCCTTTTAAGCGAGAGAGTGAGTAGCCTGACCATCACATCCTTAGATGTAATGTTATGAATAGTAGCCAAAGAAGCCACATTCTAACAATGCTCAAACAATCTTTTCTATACCATCAAAGCCTGGTAAAGACCTTAGTGTAGCCTTGGAAATATCATGCCAACATGGGATATTGAGGGTACCTGTGTCATCCCATTGGGGATAATGTTGTTGAGCCATAGTTCTCTGTTGAGACAATGATCTTCAAAATTCTTGAGTCCTTCCTTCAGGTGGGAGTCGTCAGATGAGCATAACTTCTTTGCTGATGAGGTCAAGATTGCTCATGAAATCTTGATTCCTCCAAGAAAGTGATATCCAATTAGGATTTCAAAGACAATTGATCATAAAATTTGGGTCAAACCTCTCCAATAGAGTTGCCATGTTGCTTCAACATTGATCTGAATTGCACTTGTAGCAGAGTCGTCAGGTGATCACAAAAAATGAGTTACTTACACTAGGGTATCACCAAATCCTGATTTATCCAAACTGTGGGACCATCGATCCCATTGGGTGTGCCCAAAATTGTTGGTAGCACGGTGGGTTTATTCTTTATGAGCTGAGGCCAAAGGCAACCTATCACGAAACTAGGTTTTTCATTCAAGTAAAGTCACCATGTAACTTTAGCTTTGATATGGATTGTACTTTAGTCAAAGTAAATTATCTTCATTTTTCTCAAGTAGCATACAATATTCTCCTTGCAATAAACAAGAAAGTAGTACAAAGTGTATTCAATACACTTTAGGGTTTCAAGAGTAGCACAATAAAGAATAGCAAATGGAAGATATCCAAGAATATTGAGGGTTTTTAGGTAACATAAGAAAGTAATAATTACGGAGGATCATCTATGCACTTAAGAGTTTTCAAGACAACATAAATAAGAAAGTGTTTATTAGGCTATTCCTTGCATTTCAATTTCTTTAGGGCAACATAAATCTTTATAAGATAAGCCTCATTATGAACAATATAGAAAAAATAGAAGAGATTGATGAAGATGGGAGTGTTAGTGAAAATGGAAAAAAAGAGGAAGGTTATCAAAGCATGAACAAAGAGAAAAATAAACTCAAAGGTATATCAATTTGGGAAGCCAAATAAAAATATCATAGGTGTTAACAAGAAGTATGGCTAAGTCCACTCATAAAAATAAAAAGTGATGATGGTGAAAATGATACAATGGAATATTAAAGTATGAATAAGACTCCTAAAAAAATAGATATTAATGAATTAAGAGGTTGTTACAGTCCTGCATTTATTTTAATATAATAAATTAAATTAAGTAGTAAGGAATGTAAGGATGCTTTTAAACAGATTTGGAAGATGGGTGATTGTCTACTAGTTTCTTCTATAGGAGCTTTAGGCAGTATTGCAATAATACAAGACATACACAAATGAGATAGGCAATTGTTAGAAGCAAAAGTAATTGGGTTGCTAGACTATTTTGTAGAAAAGAAGAAACATCAAAGTTGGGATTATATGTGTATATACTCCAACTAGAGTTGCTCCTTATGAAAGATGTTGGAAGGACCTTAGCACAGTTTTACAAACACAATGATGATTTATTGTGATTTTTGAATTCTAGGGGGTGATATCAACACTATTCTATCTACTTTGAAAAATAAAGGTGGTATTCCAAGATGGTCTAAAACAATGCCAGGTTTTGCTTCCTTTGTTATTTAAAATGACCTTTGGGTGTTAGTCCTTCAAGTTTTCAATATACATAGGATAATAGATGCATTGAACAAAATCATATAGCAAAAATATTGGATAGATTCTTGTTGTCCAACAAATGGTTACAAACAAAGTTTATAATCTCTTCAAATATTTTATTATTATTGAAGAATATTACATTACTTGGTACATGTCAATGTACCACCTTGGTACATTATTAGATTAGGTGTGTGTCTTAGATTGAGTGTGAGTTTATATTCAATGTAATAATATGCAGGAAATGCACAAGTGTCATGTAATTATGTGTGCAAGTGTTGTGAGTGTAAACGCGCACAAGTGTCCATTATCTAAGAGTGCACATTTATCCTTAGAATAGAAAAGTGAAGAGTTTCAAAGAAGAGTAAAGTTCAAGAGTGCAACATATGATAAGTCACATTCAATTATATATGTGTGGCAAAGTATTGTAATTTGTATAAAAAAGTGCATAGCTTCTTGCATGCATTAGTAGACCTTTATTCAATAGCATTTTCAGTATTTCCATAAGCAATATTGAGAGCATATCCATTTGATTTTTTATTTTTTATTTTTATTTTTTAATAGGTTATATGTGGCTTCTATTGGGGCCACTCCCATAAAAATACCAAAATATTACATTTGTTGTAGCATACATTTTTATTACAAATTTTTAATTTCTTTTTTCTCTTAAATATATTCACTTCCTTGAAGTTCTATGTTTCCACAATCAACTCCTTGACATCATTTTGATTAAGACATAAAAATTCACTTGGCCAATTGCCTTCTAAAATTTGAATTTCATCGAGATGAAGATCAACACCATAATTTGCTAATTTATTTGCTACTTGATTTCCTTCTCTATAAATATGCTCACAATGCCAGGAGATTGCCTCTAGTAATAGATGTTGAACATCAAAAATAATATTATTTTTTATCTAGTCTCCACATCCATTTTTGTTAATAGCATTGATGATAATTTGTGAGTCCCCCTCAATTGAAATATATTTCCATCCATTTTTTGCTACAATTTTAATCCCTATAAGAAGTGCCCTAGCCTTTGCATAGTTTTTAGTTGAAGTTCCATATGATTCTAAATAAGTGAGGAGAATATTACCTTCACTATTTCTAAAAACACTACCTCCACTAGCTTTTCCTGGATTTCCTTTAGAAGCACCATCGAAATTAATTTTGTTAAATCCAATTTTTGAACATTTTTATTTTATAGTAGATCCTTTGTTTTAATTTTGTTGCTGCAAATGACTATTCCATGTATGTTCAAATCTTGTAGCCAAATTATTAGTACCTCTTTTTCTGCAATTGAGACTTCCCATGATGAGCATCATATTTGTAGAAATTCTGCAAGAGAGGCACTAATATGGTTACAAAATTGGGCATGATTTTGTTATTTATTTAAAAAAAAATCTATTATTCCTTTCAAGTCATAAATTCCAACAAATAATGGCAAGGCCAATCCTCCAAAGAATACATAATGCTTTAGCTTTGAAATAATTTATACAATATTTTATCAACTCTTTCAATGTTGATGGAGCTACCCAATATAATTTCATATTTTTTAAAAAATAACCTCAAATGGTGTGAGCAAACGGACAATGAAGTAAATGGTCTGATATTTCTAAATTCTTCTCACACAAGGCACATTTGAAGGGTCCATAATATCCTCTTCTTTGTAGACTCTCTCCCGTAAGAATATTACTTTGAACTACTAACCAAATAAATGTTGAGGCCTTAGGGAGATCCTCTAATGACCAAATGTTCTTCCAAGGAAAATCTTTGGGAGAAAGAAATTTTGATTGTTCTAAATCCTCATATCCCAATTCAACCGATTATCCACCATCCTTTGATAAATTCCAAACCAAATCATCCTTTTGTGTAAAAAATGGAAAATAAAACTCTCTAAGCATCTTTTGAAGTTCATCTACAATTTGTTTGAGTTCCTCTCCTTGAACCAGGTTACTAAAATAAATCCATGATATGGAGTTTTTGCTTATAATAATATAATATTTGACCTTTGGACCTTTACATGTTAGGCTTTATTAAGCCAATGGTTTCCATTTTGAGTCAAATATAAGAGGATAAGGCTTAAACCAAGCATAAAACCAAAAATTTGTATAACTCCCTCATTGACTGACCATCTAATATATTTCTTTATCAATTGCAAACTCTCTTATATAAAGTTCCATGTTAATGATACTTTAGGTAGAGTTCTTTTCCTAAATAATTTCATTGCATCAAAAGAACCTATATATTTTTACCCAATTCTTTCCTTGATCTCTAAATAATCTTCACCTAAGCTTTGCATCTAATGCCAAATTCATAAGTCTGCAATTCTACAAGCCTACTCCTCCAATATTCTTTCCTTTGCAAACCCTATCCCACTTACAAAGAGGGAACCTAAATTTTTCCTCACAACCTTTCCATAGAAAGTCTCTTTGAATTTTATCAATTTTTTATGCAATACCTATTGGCAGTCTTGAAAGTGACATCATATAAATAGAAATGGATTGTAAAGTAGTCTTTATGAGTTGTAGCCTTCCTACCATGGTTAAGAACTTACCTTTCCAACCTGTCAAGCAAACTTTCATTCTATCCAAAAAAGAGATCCAAAGCTCCTTTTTATTTTCTTTATTAGACAAAGGAATACCCAAGTAGGTTGACGAAAAATTTTCAATTTTAAACCCTAAAATATTAACAATAATTTGTTATAAATATAGGGTAGCATTAATGAAAAAAATCTTGGATTTTTAAGCATTTACCAACTTTCCAGTAGACTTCTCATAACACGATAAAATTGATTTAAACTCCATGGCTTCACTGACTGAGGGATGGCCCAAAAGAAAAGTATAATCAACAAATTGGAGATGAGATTCAAAGGGACCATTTTTTACAACTAGAATACCCCTGATTTTTCCTTCCATATTTGCCTTTGAAAAGGCTCTCCCTAACGCTTTTGCTAGAATAATGAATAGATAAGGAGAAAGAGGTTCACCTTAACAAAGTTCACAATATGAATTGAAGTACCAAATAGGAGAACCATTGATCAAAATAGAAAATTTTATAGTGCTATAACAACATTTAATCCACTCACACCAACTATAATCAAAGCCAAACTTTTTGAGAATAACATGTAGAAAATTCCAAGAAACCCTATCATATGCTTTGTTCATATCTAATTTCAAAAGCATACCTAGTTTTTCATAGAATAAAGAGAATGTATGGCCTCTTGTGCAATAATTGTACCATCAAGAATTTGTTTACCTTGAACAAAGCCACCTTGTTCCTATGAGATAAGACACCCTAGAATGCCCTTCAACCTGTTTGCCATATTTTTGAAATGATGTTATAAATCATATTACAAAGGCTTATTGGACCAAAATTATCAAAATATTTTATTTCACCTTTCTTGGAAACCAAGGTAATAAAAGTAGCATTAATCTCACTTATTATAGCCTTCCTTTTTTGGGCCTCTTCAAGTGCATCTAACATATCACTCTTCAATAAATCCTAAATTTTTTGAAAGAAAATTGTAGGAAATTCATTGAGGCCAAGTGCCTTGTTGGGATGGAAAGAGAAAACTACTTCATGAAGCTCCTCCATAGATATCTTCTTCATCAAGCTTTCATTTTGTCCCTGAGTGATAATTGATGAAATATTTTGTAGAAGTTTTTCTTGTGCCTCCTTATCTTACCTAGAATTTGACAAAATATTTTTGAAATAATTTATTCCTTCCTTCCTTATATCTTATTCGTCCTCAATATTTCCTCCATTTGGAGTTATACTATTTTTGATATGATGAAAAAAAAAATTGTTTTTGCTGTAGCATGAAAATTTTGTATTTCTATCTCCTTCCTTGAGTTATTTCTCTCTAGTTTTTTAGAACCAATATGACTCCTTTTTCAATGCATTATGATAATAAAAAAGTAATTGTTTTTCTTTTACATAAGAATCCTTGTCCATTCCATTAATTTCTACTATCTCTTGTAAATTTTTGAGCTTGGATTCAATTTATTTATTTTTTCTTTAAAAATGTTACCAAAAGATTTGACATTCCATATATTTATATGCTCCTTTAAATATTTCAACTTTTGAACAAACCTATACATACATGATCCTTAAATTTTTGATTCATCCCACCATAACATAACCATCTAGAAAAAATCAGGGTCTTGGAGCCACATAGACTGGAAGTGAAATGGCTTTGGATGACCATTGTTAGGTGACTTACAAGTCAAAAGAATGGGTTTGTGGTTTTATTGTGCTCACAATAAAATATTTGAAGAGATTGTCTACTTTGTTGCAACCATTTGTTGGATAACAAAAATCTATCTAGTCTTTCAGCTATATGATTTTTTCCAATACGTCTATTATCTCATGTGTATTGAAAGCTTGAGGGACTAACATCCCAAAGGTCATTTGAATTGACAAATGAAGCAAAATATTGCATTTATTTAGACCATCCTAGAATGCCACCCTTATTTTCCAAAGGAGATATAACAGTATTAAAATCACCCCCAAGAATCCATAGATCATAATGAATCATCATTGTATTTGAAAAAATATACTAAGGTCCTTCCAACATCTTTCACGAGGAGTAACTATAGTTGGAGCATATACATTTATAACCCCAAATTTGATGTTTTCCTCTTTATTGCAAAATAATATAGCAACCCAATTACTTTTTGCTTCTAATAGTTATCCATCCCATTTGCATTTATCCCATATTATTGCAATACTACCTAAAGCTCCTATAGAATAAATTGCTAAACAATCACCTGTCTTCCAAATCTTCTTAAAAGAATCCTTACATTCATCACTGCTTAATTTTATTTCTTGTATTAAAATAAAATTAGGGCTATAACAACATATCAGTTCCTTAATAACTATTTTTTGGGGGTTTTATTCATATCTCTAATATTCCATGATATCATTTTCATCATCAACACTTTTTATTTTTACTAGTGGGCTTAGCCCCAATTCTCGTTAACACCTGTAATATTTTTATTTGGCTTTCCAAATAAATATCCTTTTGAATTTATTTTTCTCTTAGTTCCTGCTTTGATGGCCTTCCTCTCCTTCTTCCGTTCCTGCCAACAATCTCATATTTATAAATCTATTTCATTTTTTCATATTGTTTAAAATGAGACTTATCTTCTAAATATTTATGTTCCCCTAAAGAGTTGAAAATGCAAGGAATAACCTCATTAGCATTTCCTTATTTATGTTGCCTTGAAAAATCTAAACTGCATAGATGATCCTCCATAGTCATCACTTTCTTATGTTAGCCTGAAAACTCTATATTTCCTTGGATATCATCCATAAGATTTTATTTACTATACTGCTCTTGAAAACCTAAAGTGCAAGGAATACACTCCACACTACTTTATTTTTTATTGTAAGAAAAATATTTTAAGCTACTTGAGAATAATAAAGGTGATTTACCTAGATTAAGCTTGACCTTCTTCACCTCATTTGCTTTAAAATTTATCTTCTTATATTTCTTTGTAGTAAACTTCCTTCGCACCTTTAGCTCCTTCTATATTTGAACTCACACATTGTACTTCCTTATCCCCCATATCATTTTTTTCTTCTAATGGTTGATTCAAGTGAACTATAATGGCCTTTGCCATCTAATGATGTAGAGGTATTTTTCTAGCCACTTTCTTAGGAGTGGAAAATCTTGTTTTGACCTAGCTTCTCCTATGATATGATCTCCTTGTTTCAAATTGAAGCTACCCTAATGCCCAAAAATTTCATCTCTTCCTCTATTTTTACTTTGTAGTCTCTTGCCATGTGTTCGGTTTCATGACATTTACGACATCAAAATGCAATGTTTTCATAATCCACTTGTTGATCCCATTATCTTGATTCAAATTTAATCCTAATTGATTACGATAAATGTTTAGAAATATCCATGGAAACACATATTCGAGTGTATACATCATGACTTCTATCCTTAGTAGTTGATCCCTCATGGATGAATTAACCTAGAGTATTACCAATATTCTTCAAAACCTCCTTATTGATGAGTTGATAAGGAAGTCCAAAAAGCCTAATCCATACCATAAGACTTTTAATAGTTTATGTATCCACAAAATATTTTTCACTCCAAGGTCTTAAATATAATGCATCTTTACCCCTAAACCATGGGTCTCCATCCATTATTTTATCCTTTATTTCTGAACTAGAGAAAATAATGAGGAAAAATATTTTTGGAAGAAAATTCATGGAGTAATTTGAATTCAATCCCCACTTCAACTTAATCCAATTTTGAATCTAAAAATAACCTGACCAATATTCATGAAACCTATAAATTAACCCTCTAGTTTTAAGAATCATAATATCATGCTCAATCATCTCATCCTTGATAATCACTTTTGGTGTAGAATATGCTACCTAGACTAGGTTTTCCATAGATTATCTCTTCCTCTTATTGCTAGCTAGGGCATCCAAACTTCCAACTTGGTCATTCATACTTTTAGTAAGGACTTTCACAAATGACTTTCTTTCCATGTTACCTAGATTTTTTTAAATGAATTCTTTAAATTCTTCTAATATCGAGAACAAGAAGTGGCACTTGTTACTTGATCACACTTTGCTTTATACATTTTTCTTTCTTGCTCACACTTCCTCCTCACTTTCAGCTAGTGCTCACACTCACTTTTGGTTAAATTCACTCTTGGCTTATGCTCGCACTAATTTTTGGCTGCAATCACTCCTATCTTATGCTTGCACTCACTATCGATTGTACTCACTCTCGACTTGCACTCCCACTCTTGTTTATGGCTGCACTCACTCTCAGATCATGCTTGCACTCAATCTTGGTTGCATTTGCTCTCAGCTTGTGCTTGCACTCACTTTTAGTTATGTTCACTCCTAGTTGTGCTCACACTTGCTCTCGACTGCACTCACTCTCAGTTGCACTCGCTCCTAGCTTATGCTTACACTCACTTTTAACTGTAATCACTCTTGGTTGTGCTTGATCACACTCTAAAATTTAAGTTTACATGAGTTTTTATGAGGGGTCCCAAACCCCTCTTACTGAGGTTTGAACTTGGGTCTCTTGTATAAAAACCCATAGACTTACCACTACGATATCCCTCACGTGTCGAGCATGTCCATTTGATTATTTTATGAGTATTTTTGAGTTATTCTATTTGATATTATATTTTGAGTTATCTTTATTTATTTCATTATATTGCAACTTTATTATATTCGATATTGTGGTTATTTTATTGTGAGTTTCATATTAATTATAAGGCTTCAAAAGTGATCAGTGGTATTAGAGCCACAATTTCACTTGCACAAGATTTGAAAGCTGTAGAAGATTTACCACTGGTTGAAGGAAAACCAATGAAGAGAAGTTTTACCACTGGGTAAGGAAAACTAGTGAAGAGAAGTTTTACCATTGGATAAGGAAAACTAGTGAAGATAAGTTTTACCACTAGGTTGAAGAACAACCAATGAAGATTAAGGATTCAAATTTTAGAGAACCAACTCAAGAAGAAAAGTTGGTCATTGTCATTCTACTTCAGATATTGAAAAGTTTCAAGTCTCAAAAATAGACCTTGACAAGATATATTGAGTTAACCTATTCCAAGAAATATATTTGGAATAGAAGGAAATCCACAATATAGTTTCAGGTCTTGAAAATAGACCTTGATATTGATAAATAAAGGAGACTTATTAAAACGATTCCATTAAAGGCAAAAGAAAGAGATCATTGTGAAAACTTGAAGGTAGCAAGAAGACTTCAAGACAACATAAAGTCTCGAGGATGGTCCTAATTAAAGGATAGGACATAACACATTAAATACAACATATTAGTAGTCCACATTGGATAACAAATTCAAAGAATTTAGGACAACAAAAGAGCAAGGTAGCATTTGGAAAGAAAGTGTGAATGTCACAAGGTCAATATTGAAAAGTTTAAATGTCACAAGAGTAGTACTAAAATCCATAAGGACAACATCGAAGAAAAGATAGCATTTGAAAGCCACAAGGACAACATCGAAGAAAAATACAACATTTGAAAGCACAAGGGCAAAATTGACGAGAAAGGTAATATTTGAAAGCCACAAGGGAAACATTAAAGAGAAAGGTAGCATTTGAATGTCACAAGGGAAACATTGAAGATAAAGATAATATTTGAATGTCACAAGGACAACATTGAAGATAAAGGTAGTAAATGCCATAAGGGCAGCAATAAAGGAAAAAGACAAATTTAGAGAATGCAGGGTAGCATTTGTTGCATCCTCCATAAGCAAGTTAAGCGCCACAATAGCTCTACAACAAGAGGAATTGAAGCTAGCATACAAAAGGCAACATAATAGATTGATGCAAAGCTTCATAAAAGACCACACATGAAGCATTTAAAATAAAGCTTCAAATTTAATTAAGGATATTGCTAGATTTAAGATAATTTTTGCCATTCGATGATAAGCTCATAATATAGAGAAAGGAGATCCATTGGAGAAAGTCTCATCAGAGATTGAAGGAAGTGAATGAGTCTCATTTCATAAAGATAGAGAAGTTTATTCTACAAGCCATTGGATAAGAGATATTGGCTTGAGATAGAGAACAACATCATATAAGTTTGAGAAGTGTAAGAAGTCAAGTAGAAAAAAGTACAACATTCAAGAAAGAAGAAAGAATAAATATTATTTAGGTAGATCAAAGATCATAATTATGTTGAGCACATGGAAGCAATCAAAGGACATCGAGAAAACTTGAAGGCAACATATTCAATTTGAAGCAAAACATTTAGACGGACAACGAGGAATATTGGAAAGCATCTTGCCAAAGTTTGAAGAACACAAAACTACAAAAGTTAAAAAATGAAGGACAACATTCATAGTATCATTATAAGCAAGTGGAGTGCCATAGTAGCACTATAGTAAAAAAGTGCCATAGTAGCTCTATTCATATCAAGCAAAGAGCAAGGTGCAAAAATAAAAGCAAGCATCAAGAAAGAGAAGAAGATTGTGTTAAGAGAAGAAGCTAGAGTGTTAAGCAAGTACAGTGCAGTAATTAAGTTTTAGGTTGAAGGCACACGTTATAAGATAAGGCAGTCTCATTGCCACCTAAATCTACACCAAGTTATAGAGAGAGAAATTTATTGGCCATGTAAGGGATAGGTGCATAGAGTGAAGTAGCCAAGCTAGGCTACATCAAGACTAAAGCCAAGCACGAGTGACATGAAGCCAAGTGCCTAGGAGAGCATAGGTCAAAGTGTAGAGCATAGCACCTACACCTACAATATTAAGGGAGATCAACAAGCATATTCCACAAGGGACAATGTTATAGTTCAAGAGGAACACAATAAGTGTATTTCACAAGGGATAGCAAAGCAGTTCAAGGATAGCATACAAAGGACAACTTTGAGGAGTAAGCAAGAAGAAAGTGCAACCATTAGCTAAATGTAGAGAAAGAAAGGTTAAAATTTTAAAGGTAGAAAAGCACCCATAGTGGAGAAGAAATCAAAGCAAAGCATCCACAATGGACAAGCACCATTGTTAAACAATGAGAAACCTACTTACGTTGAGTGAAGAAAAAAAGGAAAGCAAAACATTGTCTTATTGCATTTGAAGAAGTTATGAAAGTCTAAATACCATATGCTTGAAGGAAAAGCCAAGAGAATATTGAAGTCAAGCATCATTCGTAGTAGCCAAGCGCCATTCCTAACCAATATAATATGAAATGAAGTGTCACCCTAGATGAGAAATAAAACATTGAATTTGCAAGTGTAATGTTGAAATGAATGTTGAAGAGAAGATCAACCAAAAGTAAGCAAGGGAATCATGATTCGAGTGCCAATAAGTCGTAATGATAAATGCAAAATAGTTCATGGAGTGAAACATTATAGCACCAACGAATTCATATAGATGACACATCAAATAATGGAAAGTGAAAGGTAGAAAGGTGTAACATCTATTCTACATGTCTTTTAATGCTCTTCGTACAAGGCATATCCAACAAACACCAACAAGTTTTTTGCATGCTTGAGACAAGAAGGAGAGCGGATCAATTTTTCAAAATACTATAGTGGAATCTGCAACACCTAAGACATCAAGGAGCAATGCCAATTAAAAAGGTATTAGGGTTTGATTTGGTTTGAATTATTAAAGATTTAATATTTCTAAGGTTAAGGAGGATTAATTATTGATTTTTCAAAAGTCTAATAAGCTTAAAGGAGAGATAAGGATTTCATTAAAAGTTTAATACCTTAGTCATATTTTAAAAGCTTTGAAGTATTTATTTCCTTAAGCATTTTGGAGAGATAAGTTGTTATAAGCTTACTTATTTAAATTTTTTTCAAAGCCATCTAATATTTGAAAGGTTATTTTTTATATTTTTGAAAGTTAAAGCTAATAGAATATTTGCAAAATTATTTTGGAGAGATAAGGAATTCTACAACAAACTTAGGAATATTATTTTTGCAAAGATTCTTATTTTATAGTTTCCAATTAATTAGGGAGCCATAAGGAATTCAACATCAAAGGTTTTTGAAAATTAGGGAATTTGAAATATTTATCATTCAAATCTAGGGAGACATAAGGTAGACTACATTAAAGGAAAAATGAATAAAATTATTAAGAATACATTTTAGAAGGGAAGAGAATATATTTTGCATGAGCTTAAACCTTCTTTCCAAAGACTAAATAAAGAGAATAAAGCACCAATATAGTTTAGAAATACAATTGAGGAAACAATAAGGTTTTATGATAATCAAGTAGACATACCATTGGAGTTCATTACTACAAAGTCCATCTAAAAAATAGAGTGTACCAAAAATATTGAAGACCTTTAAAATATACAACATATATAAAGAAAATAGAGATAGAATAGTTTTAGTTGTACACAAATGGTTTTATTGTTTTATCAAGAAAACAAATGAACTTGAAAATTCAAAAGAGATTAACGAGGAAGTGAATATATCTTCAAAATGTACTTATTGCAATAATATTGGTCATGAGAAAGTAGATTGTTGGAATCTCCATCCATGTAATATTGTGGGGGAAAATCTAACTCGTCTATTTTCTGCTACTATAAGAAAAAGTACTACAAAAGATTTGAAAATATTTTATATTCATATTAGAATATCTTTTTCAAGGTCTAATTTTTGAAGCCTCTATTAACAATGGATTCAAGTTTGAAATTTCTAAATAATAGGAAGGAGAGTCATCTAAAGAATCATGGAAAGAAAATTAGATTAATTATGGTCCACTTCTGATTTGTAAGATAATGATATCTCTTGTTTAGGGTCAAGGACAAAGATCATATCAAAGACATCAAAATATAGAAAGGCAACAGGCTGAAGAAAGCAAGAAAGATAAACACAAGTCCTAGGATCAAGATGAGGACTATATTGAAGACTAAAGTCTTCAATAACCAAATAATGTAATACAAGGGGGGTGTTGAAGGATTTTACAATATTTGGTACATGCCAATGTACCACCTTAGTACATTATTAGATTAGATGTATGTCTTAGATTATAGTGTGAGTTTATTTCATGTAATGTAATAATGTGCAAGAAGTGCACTAGTGTCATGTAACTATGTGTGAAAGTGTTATGAGTGTAAATGTTCACAAGTGTCCATTATGTAAGAGTGCATGTGTCCTTAGAATAGGAAAGTGAAGAGTTTCAAAGAAGAGTGAAGGTCAAGAGTGCAACATATGAGAAGTCACATTCAATTATATATGTGTGACAAAGTATTGTAATTTGTATAAAAAATGCATAGCTTCTTGCATGCATTAGTAGACCTTTATTCAATAGTATTTTTAGTATTTCCATGAGCAATATTGTGAGCATGTCCATGTGATTATTATGTGAGTATTTATGAGTTATTCTATTTGATATTATATTATGAGTTATCTTTATTGAGTTTATTATATTGCAACTTTATTATATTCGATCCTGTGATTATTTTTCCATAAGTTTCATATTAAGTATAAGGCTTCAAAAGCCATCAATTATGAGCAATATTGAATTACAAATCCATTACTTTGACTTGTGACTTACCTAATAATGGTTATCCAAAGCCATTTTGGCTCCAAGATCCTTATTTCTCCTAGATGGTTATATTATGTTGGGATAAAGCAAATTTTGAAGGACTATATATGTATAGGTTTGTTCAAAAGATGAAATATTTAAAGGAGCAAATGAAGATTTTGAATTCCAAATATTTTGATAATATTTAATAGCTATATATATTGAATCAAAGCTCTAAAATTTACAAAAGATAGTAGAAACTAATGGAATAGATAAAAATACTTTTGTGAAAGAAAAACAATTATTTTCTCATTATCTTAAAGCATTGAAAAATGAGTCATATTGGTTCCAAAAATCTAGGGACAAATGGCTCAATGAAGAAGATAGAAATACAAAAAAAATTAATCTATAGCATTTTTTTTCGTCACATCAATAATATTTAAACTCCAAATAGAAGAAATATTGACCACGAGGAAGATATAAGGAAGGAGTAAATAATTATTTCAAAAATATTTGTCAAATATTGGGAAATATAAGGAGGTACAAGGTAAGATTTTACAAAATATTCCATTAATTATTATCTAGGGATAAAATAAAATCTTTCCATCCTAACAAGGCACTAGCCCCAATCAATTTATTATATTTTTTTCAAAAAATTTGGGATTTATTGAAGAGTGATATGTTAGTTGCGGTTGAAGAGGCCTAGAAAAAGAAGGCTATAAGAAGTGAGATCAATGCTACTTTCATTACATTTTATACCAAGAAAGGCAAGACAAAATATTTTGATAATTTTTATCCAATAAGCCTTTGTAATGTGATTTATAAGATTATGGCAAATAGGTTGAAAGACATTCTAAATTGTGTTATTTTAGAGAAACAAGGTGTTTTTGTTCACAATAAGCAAATTATTAATGGTATAATAATTGCACAAAAGGCCATACATTCTCTCATTCCATGAAATTAAATATGAACAAAGCATATGATAAGGTTTCTAGGAGTTTTCTACATGGTATTCTCAAAATTTTTGGTTTTGATTATAGTTGGTGTCAGTGGATTAAATATTGTTAAAACACAACAAAATATTCTATTTTGATCAATGGTTTTCCTACTGATTACTTAAAATCTTCTTGTGGACTCTACCAAGGTGATCCACTATCTTCTTATCTATTCATTTTTTTTGCAGAGGCATTAGGGAGAACTTTCTCAAAGACAAAAATGGAAGAAAAAATCAAAGGTGACTTGCAAACAATGGTCCTTTCAAATCTCATGATCGGCTATAATAGCTTACATTTAATTTATCAATTCAAGGGTAAATCAAGGTTAGATTTAAAGAATAGCAATCCAGTATAGATTGTACCATGGAGATCAATACTAAGCTTAGTTCAACTTTCTGTTCAGTTTCAGGTATTTGCAGAAAAATAAATAAACAAAAATTAAATTATGCAAGTATGAAAACAAAATTATTCTAACAGTAATTGGCTATTGATGAGTTTAACTAATAGTAATTACCTACTAATGAATTGATCTATTGGTGAGGATCCTTGTGTAGTTAGTTTTATTTATCTATTTTGACTTTATATATATATATATATATATATATATATATATTTTTTTTTTATTTGTGGAAAACATCCCAAAAGGGATGCTACTTTCGGGTAAGACCCAAGGAGGTAGGGGTATCCATTCCGCCAAAAACGCCCAGGACTCGGACCTAGCCTACCACCTTTGACATACTCAAGGAGCAAACAAACACACAAAACCAATTTAAAAATAAGTAAATAACAACAAAAATAATAAAATAAAATAAAAAATATGCTCCTTGAGTGTGTCAAAAACAAAAGCACAACCAAACACGCACAATAAGATAAAAGAAACCACAACACAAACCACATAGAAAAACACAAGAACCACATAACAAAACACAAACAAGACAAAAACAACAGAACACTACAAAGACATAACCCAAAAAAAACATGAAAAATAAACACAACCAAAACCTAAAAAATTAAAAAATAAAATAAAAATAAAAATAAAAAACAACCAACAACAGACAATAAACAAAAACAAAAAACATAGAAAACACTCACACATAAAAACACGAAATAACACAAACAAAGAGAAACCCAAGAACAAGAACAAGAACAAAAAACACAAGAACAATAACAAAAAAACAAAACAATAAAAACACAAGAACAACAAAGAACAACAAAAAACAACACAAAGAACACAAAAACAAAACAAAATAAAAAAACCCACCCACCTTAAAAAACTAAACAAAAAAGAAAAAATAAATAAAAAATGAACAAAACAATGACCTATCTAGACCAGAAGACTATTAAGGCAAGAATCAACAAAGGAAACAAAATAAAGAATAGAATGAGCTAGGGAACTAAAAAAACTGAATGAACCAAAGAGAAGCAAAAAAAAAAAAAACCAAGAAGAAACTAGGTACCTTCATAACTAGAGCCATCCAAAGAAATGATAGAAAGAAGAGCTTCCCTAATTTGAGAAGCCCACCATATAGGAGGGTGGCCATAACAAGTAAGATCACCTTTGTCCAAAGCCCAATTAGCTAAAGCATCAACACTCTTGTTTTGATCTCTCGACCACATGATTGTAATCAACTTTCAAAAATCCCATCTGGATTAACCGAATCTTCTCAATAATTCTTTTTATTCTCCAATCCACCTTATGATTCTTAGAAGGATTCTTCAAGAGATTAATCATAAGTTGAGAGTCGACTCAACTAACACCTTTTCCCATCCAACCTTAGTAGCCTCCTGAAGGCCTCTCGAGGATACCATACCCCTCAAGCAAGGTTATTGGAAAGAATACCCAAATTCTCAACAAAAGTAAAAACTAGGGAGCCATCTGAAAGTCTACCAATTCCTCCCACATTGGATTTTCCAGGGTTCCCTCTAGAGGCTCCATCAGTATTGACTTTTCCAAAATCCTTAGGAGGAGGTTGCCAATTTCTATTCCTATCCATCTTACTAATACTCACATTCCCTTTAAGTTGGTTGCCCTTAGAAGGTTTAATCTTCAATATTTGCATCACTTGATCCCATATTTGGTGGGAGTTTTGGGGGTGATTAAGGAGATGATGGACTGATTCAACTAAGTTGGCTATGGTCTTTTGCCAAATATAGTGAATATCCTTCCTATCTTGATTAAAAATTCTGTTGTTCCTTTCATTCCAAATATTCCAAAGAAGAATGGTAGAACCCATCCAAACTAACTGCCTAATAAAATGATCAACACCCTCTTGATTAGGCCAATCCCTCCAAAGTTGTTCAAAAGTAAAAAAATTGGACCATTGTAAGCCAAGTAAAGTGGCCATTCTCCTCCACAGCTTAGAGGCTAAAGTACACTCAATAAAAATATGGTTGATATTTTCTACATTCTCTTCACACATTTCACATCTAAAAGGGCCATGAAAACCACGCTTCATAAGTTGCTCACCAGTAAGCACCCTACGATGCAATAAAAGCCAATTAAAGAACCTCACCTTAGGCCAAAGATTTTGAGACCACAATCGAGAAAAGATGTCAAAAGAATGATTGGGATTATTATGGCATAAGGTCAAATAACCTTGAGCAACTAAATACTCACCCTTAGTAGTGTTGTTATTAATTGAAGACCGTAATCCTAACCCCCATTCACTCTTAGGAAGACATAAAGTATCCCATTTCACCAATGCCCATTTTCTTTTCTCCTTAGTACCACTCCAAAGGAAACGATGACTGATTGGATCCAATTCTCGAAGAACAACCTTTGGGATATTCAAAATAGAAGAAACATAAATAGGAATAGCTTGAAGGACTAATTTTACCAAGGTGATTCTACCCCCAGAATAAAGCCACTTGTTGGTCCACTTTCCAAATTTTCTTCTTGACTTTGTCCAATAACCAATTCCAATATTTATTTTTCTGCCTTTGAATATTTATGGGAATACCTAAATAAGTGATTGGAAGAGAGGTCTTCTTATATCTTAGTTTATCCAAGACCATGGATTCCTCGTCTAGCAGAGTAGTGAAAGAAAATAACTTTAGATTTGTCTTCATTGATCAACTGCCCAGTAGCCTTTGAAAAATAGCTAATGATTTTCTTAATATTAGAAGCTTCCTTAATCGTAGCTTTACCTAAAAGAGTAGAGTCATCCACAAATTGAAGATGAGAGATAGGTCTAGCTCCATGAGCAATGGTAACTCCCTCAAGGGTTTTGTTTTCCCTCTTTTTGGTTATAGTCCTACCCAAGCATTCAACAAGAATGATGAATAAATAAGGGGATAGCGGGTCACCTTGCCTAATACCTCTGGAAGCTGGGAAATACTGAGAAGGCCTTCCATTGATAAGAACTAAGTAGGAAAATGAAGAGATACATCCCATAATCCAATCCATCCAATCCTTAGAGAAACCAAATTGCCTCAAAACTTTGATAAGGAAGTGCCAATCCACTCTGTCATAAGCTTTGGATAAGTCTAACCGAATGAACATGGAAGGAGAATTTTGCATATCCATGGAATGGATGGCTTCCCGAGCAAGAACTATCTCATCTACTATTTGACGTCCTTCCACATAACCCCCTTGCTCTGGGGAAATAATCTTATGCAAAAGAGGCTTCAACCTTTCTCGCCATGATTTTAGTAATGATTTTGAGAAGAACATTACATAAAGCAATAGGTCTAAAAGCTGAGATATGATCAACCTCTTGAGCTTTTGGAACAAGAGTAATATAAGTTTTATTGATAACCTTCAAAATTTCTTTGGCTTTCCTGGCTTCTTCCACCACCTCTAATAAATCAACATGAAGGATATCCCAGAACTCTTGGTAGAACTCAATAGGAAAACCATCAAGACCTGGGGTTTTCCCTTTTTGCATTTTAAAAACTACTTGTTGAAGCTCATTGATAGTAACAGGAGCAGTCAAAATAGAGTTCTCCTCATAAGTGATAAGAGAAGGGATTGCTTGAAGAACATTATATTGTGAAGCTGAGTCAAGGGGAGTAGCAGCAAAAAGATTGGAAAAGTAATCAACAACAATAGAGTTCATGCCATCCCAAGTATAAACAACATCTCCAGAATCTGATTTTAAGGAAGAAATAAAGTTGTGAGATCTTCGAGCTAGAAGATATTTGTGGAAGAAATTTGTGTTTCGATCTCCTTCTTTGAGCCATTGAATTCTAGATTTTTGCTTCCATAAGATTTCTTCTCTTTTTTCCCATTCCTCTAACTGAGTTGTGAGTTTAATTTCATCTGCACTTCTCTTCTCTGTGAGGCCATCTAAATGGATTTTCTTATTCAAATTTTCAATATGAGCAATAACTTCATGTTTTTTTTATGAACATCCCCAAACTCTTTCTAGTTCCAAGTCTTGATTTTGGATTTAATGTATTGCAATCTTTTGGAAAAATAGAACATCTTAGTCCCATGCCTAGGTTTACCTTCCTTCCACCATTGTTGCACATGAGGTCTGAAGGAAATGTCTCTAAGCCACATTAATTGAAAACGAAAAGGAGAGAAACTCACATTGGTTTTCCACATTTCCACCATGACCGGCCAATGATCCGAACCAACATTATTAAGAGTCTTCACTTTAGGAATGTGACCATGGATTAAGAAATTTTCAGAGAGCAAAAACCTATCCAATCTCTCCATTATACAAGCTAAGCCTTGCCTTCTGTTAGACCAAGTCATAAGGCCATTATCTCGGTTGGATATCCACAAGATGGAGGTTTGCAATATATTCGCTCATGAGGTCAATGCTTTTGTCCAAATTTCTATTTCCCCCTTTTCTCATCCAGAGAGAGGATGGTATTGAAATCTCCTCCGATCAAGATCCAAGCTTTAGGAAAATGAGAGATAATATGAGTAATATCCTTCCACTATCTTCTTTTTTCCTCCAAAGAAGTCGGAGCATAAATAGTAATGCAGAGCATAATCTGGTTGGAATGTCTACTTTGAATAGCTATAGCCAACAAACCCCAACCGCCAACCATATGGTGAATAACTACCTCTTTTGGATCCCAAAGACAAGCAATGCCACCCAAGTCCCTTGGGAACTGAGGGAAACCACTTTTCCAGCTGGCCAAATTTTACTGGCAATTAAGTCCATATCCTCCATTGACATCTTTGTTTCTTGAAGGAAAACAAGATGTGGATGATTTACTTGAATCATTCTTCTAATTTCATTTTGTTTTGAAAGACTCCCTTTGAGTCCTCTAATATTCCAAGTGATGATCTTCATTAATACCAAGGCTAAAAAAGTTGGGAAGGGCATTAATCTTACCTTCCTCTACAAGCTTTTCACCTTCTTTTACCATATGATATTGATTGGTCTTGCGACCTACTTTTTGATTAGAATCCATCTTCAATTTTTTTTCCCTATTTCTTGACTTATTCCAATTGAATCTGAGATGGCTTCTAACCTTGAAGAATGCTCGTACACAACCAAAATTTTACTAGATGGTTCAACGGAGTCTATATTGGGACTTGCATTATTTGAAGTTTTGACATTTGAAATATTGTTTTTCTTGTGTAAATTTTCTCCTTTTTTTTTGTTGAAAACCTTTGATTTGTTGGTTTGTCTCCGAGTTCTTCCCTTCATATTTAAATTGTGTTTCTAAGATTTTAGTTTCCATTATTTCCTCTTCCTCACTTGGGACATCATTTGTGGAAAGGATTTCAAACATATTAGCAGATGACTTTGATTGATCCTTCATAACTGGTTTTTTTTGAGTGTTCTTCTTCTTAGGTATTTGGAAACCTCGCTGAGTTTATATCTTCTTTCTTTTGATCAAGAATTTTATTTGGGCAAGCACTGGCCAAATGACCATATTCATGGCAAATTCTACAACGAAAAGGAATGTTCTCATAGTCCACTACTTGCTCCCAAGTGTCTTCCCCAAATTGTAATGTGATATTTTTAGGTAGGGGTTTGTCAAAATCCATTAAAACACAAATCCGAGCATAAATAATATGTTCAAAATTTTGAGTACAATCAACAATCATCATAAAAGTTCCTAAAGAGTTTCCAATTGAAGAAAAAATAGTAGGATTCCAAAATTCAATAGGGAGGCCAAAGAGTCTAACCCACACGGGAGCTATAGAAGGCATCTCTTCTTCGACTTTAAATTTAGTATGCCAGGGCTTCATGAAAAGCCCTGCCCTTCCAAAAAACCAAGGACCCCCTTGAAAAGTTTTCTCTCTATCTTCATTATTAGCAAATAAAACAAGAAAATAACCATTTGGATAAATAGAGATTTGTAACTCACCTTTAGTTTTCTAGCTTTTTGCAGCCCATACTTTGAAAGCAGATAGACTCGAACGAAAACCCACGAACCGACAAATTAGTCCTCTTTTTTCCAAATCTTCAATGCCAGTCTGAATGTTACCCATATCAAGCTTAACAATAGGAGTTCCATCACCTGCTTTAAGACATCCCGACTCCATTTTCCTGGGATCAATCTTAGGCATTCTTAGAGGTTTATGGGAAGCCCTAATATTGATATTAGCATTGGGATGAGGCTGTCCACCATGAAGGGCATCCCTAAAATTCATTTTTGGGATAGAGTCTTCGAAATTCTTACCCTTGATAGGGGTTTTCATAGTAGAATTATTTTGTGGGTGCACCTTAGCACCAGATTCACTTGAGATATGAGCCATTTTTTGATCAACTGCTTGAAACTTGTTTTGTGATCTCTTTAATCCTTGCCCTAGACATCGTGGAAAGGTATGGTTTTCACTTTTCTTTTGTGCAGCAAATTGGAAGCCGTTGTCACTCAAGTTCACAGTATGATCTGTTGAAAGACAAATTTCTAACCCATATTGTATCCCCTGCAACATTTCTTGCTAAAATATTGAGCATAAACCACAAAAATATTGGCCGCTAGGGCCCGAAGGCCCTAAAAACCAACCTTTGGAGCTGCTTGCACTCAACCCAGATGAAACCCTCGCATAGCCGCTTGCCAAATATGTCATTCACACATAGGGATGCGCTAGGATCTGTGTTGCTCCAAATGATATGAAAATTTGTGGAGATATTCTAGGGTTTTTCAGGCATCTACCCTCAAAATTTTAGCTCAATCCGAGTCCGGATGAGTGAGATATGGCCAAAACGAGTTTGGCAGTTTGGGCAGTCCTACGAAAAACGTCCACATCCCAAAGTTTGACTTTATATTTTATGAAAATTAAATTTACTTTATTCTATATTCTAAGGTTAATGAACTATTTCTAACCTATTGTAGGGGTGAAAGCTTAGGGACTAGCTGTAGGAGTAGGCCCTGCCTCCTAGAAGACAGTGTAAGTCTTTCTCCCCTAGTTTACTTTATCTCAGTAACTAAAATGTATAACTATTCCTAACATGATTTTATTCTATGAATGTAGGGAAATACAATTACGATTACATAAATGAAATTAAATGATAAATACAAATGACACAGTTACCATATGTGAAGAATGAAGTGCTACTTTTATTGTTGGTGATTCAAATGTACATGTTGGCACAGTTCTTTTGAAAGTTTCAACATTAGCTATTTATCCATTAGACCTTTTCAAAGGTTTGCCTATGTAAAATATTATGACTTGTACAATTCAGAATAAACTCTTCCACGTATTTTGCCATGTGGAGTTTGTGGACTTATGATGCGACACCTATGTACTAACCAAAATAATCTAAACTAAAACAATTCCTATTCCTGCTTGGACTCGGTAAACATCCTGAATGGTCCAAGTGGCAATACATAAGCTAACTTAACAAAGAAACACTATCTTTGACATTTCTTAAGATATACAATATAACCAAATGTCCTTTATTCCAGGAGAAGGTTCAACAATCTTGCGTCTAAATATAATAAACCTAACAATAGTTGGAGTACACAACTTTATTGAATAAAGTAATAACGACTTTATCAATCATAATATTCAATGTGAAGAATATGTGACAAATCAAATATTATGCTGACTGGAAATACTTGGCTGCCATGTGAAAACGATGTGGCATGCAACGTTAGTCAACGAACTTAATCATCCTTCGGTAATTACTGGTACAAATCCTTTGGTAACTGCTAGTAAAAATCCTTCGGTAACATATTTTAGTAGCTACCTTCTATAATGTACTTCGGTAACTATCTTTTGTAACATGCTTTAGATACCATCTTCTATAACATGCTTCAGCTACCATCTTCTGTAATAGTAATTTGCCACTGTTTTGTCACTGTGCCTTAAGATTTTTGCATCCTTTGTTCTTACGTCCATCTCCTCGCATCCAAGGTGTATCCCAAATCTTTCACTAGCTGCATCATTCATCTATGGAACATTCTTCAACACCTTACCTGCATAATTACTCATAAATCAAACATATTTTACATAAAACAAACACATTTATCATATTAACTGCATTTATATTTTTATTTAGAAATTATAGAAATATACAACAATAAATTATATAAGACATTATAATCATTAATTTAAACATAAGAATGAAACGTTTTGTTACAGAAATATATGCCAAATATCCTCTCATCATTTTCTCCCAAACTGAAATCTATGCATGTCCTCATCCATATGGAGAAATAAGATAAACAAAATATGCCAGTTTTTACACATTTATTAGAGTCACCATCCATATATTTGCAAATAATTGAAAGATTAAATTTTATCAAAATTCATACTATCTTTCCATGTTGTCTTTTCAAAAAATCATTTGCAATTCGTAGAACTGGACATCATAATTATTTATGAATGAACAAACAAACATCAGACATACTTTCCATAAAAGAATCATTGATACTGAGAAATGAATATTTCCAAAAATATGTAAAATATAAGCCAACATATCACAATCAGATCACACAATTTAAGTCATACAACTGTAGCAGAATACAATATTTTGGATCTTCCAGATCATTTTTCATGACAACCTACATAGTATAGAATTTATCAATCAGATTAAAGTGTTGAATGTAGTTGAAATGAAATATTTTGGGTTGTCATGTATATTATGATAAAAATACAGATTCTCAGAAAAGTAGATCAGAAAATGATGATTTTTAAATAACATAACAGTTTCATCAATCACATACAATACAAATCATCTGATCATCTTCAGGGAACAGTTATGTGATATAACAGTCTTCAATATAACAATTCTTTTAGTTTATCTTACTGCAGTAATATACTAAAACTACGATCATAGATACCAAACTTGTATTACCCAAAATAGTTAAAAATAAAGAATTCATAGTATTTTATAAGAGGTACAAATATATATATATATATATATATATATATATATATATATATATATATATATATATATATATATATATATATTACAAAAAATATTTACAGACAAAGAATATAAAAATGTTACAGATAATAATATACGAATCAGATTTTGAAAGTCTTAGAAATTATAAAATATTAAACAGTTTTTCAGTGTAGTTCAATTTATCCGACTTGTGTTCGTCGGGTGGAGATTCTTGAATATGGTGGTCTTGGTTGCGGTAACCTGCATTCCATTTTCACTTTCTGTACCTACTCCTTGGCTTTATGTTCACCCACTGGTGTCTCAACCATGACAATTTTGATATGCTCAACTTCATGAGAATCTTCCTTTTGCTTTGCATCCTATGTTTGAGAAGGCAGAAGTTCCTCAACTGATGTAACAATATTATTTATCATTGCATTGATTTCTGGGGTATCCCGATATTCAAGATAATATTCCCTGGTGCGGTTCCTATCTTGGTGGGAGAAACCAATTTCTTAGGTTGATTTTGCTTGCATCAGGCTGATGAGTTGGTGGGGAATTTCTTCTTCAAGGAGTTTAGAAAAATCAATGGGATTATTTGTATGGGCTGCTTTACTGAAGTTCATTGACTTTTTTTGCTTTTTATCAGGTGTGGAACTTTTTTCAGAGAAGTATCGACAGGTGGCGGTCGGTTGACAGAATCAATGAGTTTCGTCACCCTATCCATTGAATGTTGGTTAAACATGTATATTTGAAGGGTAAGGGCTCGCTGAATCAGTTTAGAATGCTCTATGAAATCCTCTCGCAACTTGTCAATTTTATTTGTAAGATAGTATTTTATGCCCAAAGGTGAGACAAGATTTCGGCAGTCGACTCAGGTTCAGGTAAATCAGACTCATACCCTGATGTATCCTTTTTATTATGAGTTTCGATAGTCTTTTTTTGATGAGTAATTTTTGACTGGGTCGGTTTAATGTTTTTAGCAGGTCAATGTTTACATTTTGGACTGATTCATTAACATATGGAGATGGTAGGCTGTGCAGGTGGACATACATCCTTCTAGGGTAAAGAATTTAATAATCAAGACGACTGCTTCCTGCTATAAAGAGGGGAGTGAAGAAGTAGATACACCTTTAATCCAACCCTCCTTATCTCGGATAATAGTACATTTCTCACCAAATTTAGCTACTAACTGGGTGACACTTTTAGAGGGGATTTTGTAGTATGGTAACCCTACTTCTGGTAGACCCAATACCTTAGAATTTAAACTAGGGTTAAGGTCAAATTGAATACCTCCAACTTTGGTGTGCATCCTATTAGGGTCAAAATTTAGGATAAAATATTTAGCCACCCCTTGGTCGTGACCTCTAAATTTTGTGAGAGCTTCCCACCATCTGGCTCTTTGAAATAATTCGATTATAGAATCACTAGGATTCTGGATTTCAACCAAGGACGGTTCATTGCATTTCTGAAACATAGAGCGAGGCATAGTGGAGTTTAGGATTTTTAGGGTAGAAAGGGGTAGGTAGAGAAATTTTGTTTTTAGAAATTTCCAATATTTTATAAACTGAAAACCCTACAAATGTTTCAAAATCAAAAGAAAATTTGTTTCATAATTCTTCAGAGTATTTTATGTTCTCAAAAATGTAAAACAAAATTGAAGTAATTTATTTCATAAACCTGTTTTAATGGTAAACCTAAAATTATCGATAAAACCATTTTTAATCCCTCCTAATATTCTACACACATTCTATGTTTTTACTTTAATATCCCTTAATTTATGTGCAGTAGAGAAATAAAAATGATTTGTGACAGTAGTAATAGTAAATAAAATTTTACCTATCATTTTCGATATTATTTCACCACCCTTCCTACGTCGTCGAAGAACCTATCCTTCTGCCTGTGTAATTCCTCAAAATTCTAAAGCTCGCCATTGTTTAATCAAAGAATTCTACAATTTTCATCAAAAAAACCAAGAGATTTCACTTAGGATCAAGTTACAGAGGGTCATCGGTGATTTCGAGCGGCTCTCTACGGAGGAGATGATTTAGGTTAATTTTACTCTGCATGGCTGCATGCAGAGATCATATATCGTCGACTAATCCTATCCAACGGTGGAGATTGGTCTAACTCCTATCGACGATAGGGACCATTTGCCCTAAAATCAACTTGAAACTTGTTGTCCATCAATTTGGCTTTAATTGATGGCCTGGGACTTAGATCCATGTCTTGATACGTTATTCATCAGTGAAGGCTACGCGTCGGTGATCGTGTCCTTCCCATGAAACTTTGAGACTCGTCATGTTTTCCCTTGCATCACAACCCTTCGTTTAAAATTTTAATCAAACACTGGTGTTGATTATCTGTGTCATATTTTGCAATTGGTGGAGGAAATTCACTTGTCTTTCCACAATATGGGACTTTGGGCGGTTGGTTTCCACTTGGTGCCAACCCTACCCGCCACCTTGCATGGTGAGGTGGGTTTTATCTACCACATGTTATAATTTTTAGTCACCCATTGGATAGAATAAAAAAAATATTTTAATCATTTACTTATGCCATGTTTTGTCTTATGTGGTAATTTATTGTCAACGCGGTCAAGTGGATTGGTCCATGTCCTCGTTTATGCACATGCCCCAATAAAGCACCATCATTCTCATTTTTGACCTAAAGAAAGACTGCGTATTCAATAAGAATTTTAAATTTTAATTGGAACATGGCACTTGTTTGTATGGACACGTCATAAGAGGTAGTACGTGGCACTGGGTTAAATGTACATATCATAAGAGGGCTAATTTTCCTTTATTTTTTTGTCTTGTCTCCCTTAATTGGTTTAAAATATTACCGCCAAGTTTCCCTTAAAGTATTTGTTGACGCGCCCTTATTACTTGTCCTGACGTTTCTTGAATTGCCATGTGTCTCACTTTGCCTAACTGATTTTAAATTTTGACACTTAGAATATTTCATAATATATGTTTACGGATGACGTCTACAGATGATGCTTACAAAGATTATTACTGATGATACCTATGAAAATTGTTTACGAAAGATTGTTACTGATAATATTTACGGAAGACACTTACGTAAGACTTCTACAAAAGACCTATACGAGAGACATCTACGAAAGACACCTACAAACGATATCTACAAAAGACATCTATAGAAGATGTCTACAGAAAACCTCTACATAAGACACCTACGAAAGACACCTACAAAATATGCCTACAAAATACATCTACAAAAGACATCTACGGAAGATACCTACGAAAGGAATTTATATACGACATCTACAAAATATGTTTATGGGACTATAGTTGCTAGTGTTTGAGACAATACTTTACCTGTTTCTCCCCCCAAACTGTATTGTGAACTTTATATTCCTCTATTTATCCCCCCCTCCAAACTGTAATTTTGGATATATAGCCAAAACAAGATGAAGGGTGTTGTTAGGATCTCATCCTAACCCTTAATGTAATAACTTCCTTGATGTAATAATTCCTAGTGAACGTGGGTAGTACCCATGATTAATATTTTGTAATGTTCTAAGTTTTAGCTTAGGTAGTGCCTATGACAAATGGCACCCTTTTCTATGTAACACATGGTAGATAGGTTAGGTTAGGTGGCATTGTGCATGTAATTCGTGTGGCATTATGCATGTAATTCGAGTGGCATTGTGCATGTAATTCAAAGTGGCACTATGCATGTAATTCGGGTGGCATTATGCATGTAATCCAGGTGGCATTTTGCATGTAAGCCAACCTTGGAGGGAAACTCTTTAAATACCCGAAAAGGCACCAATGTAATCATATTTTTGCAAATTAATGAAGTATTGAAGGAGGTTGCCCCCTCGAAGAGGCCTGCGATTCTATCTATTGTGAGATTGTTCCTTTTAAGTAGTTTCTGTTATCATATGCAATTAATTCTGAATACTGTTATAATGTTTCTGTGAGTTTATTTGAGTTGAGAGTGTGTTGTTAGTATATTTTATAGCAGGTTCCTAACAAGTGGTATCAGAGCGCTTTCCAGGGCCAAGTTCTACTGCAACTGCAATGATTCTTGCCATCCAATCTGCCTGTTAGGTATAAATTCTATGTGTTTTTTCCGTTCCTGTTTTTCCTTATTAAAAAAATCCAAAAAATACAGTGCATTTTTTTTTCCAGACCAAAAAAAAAAAAAATCTTTGTAGTTGAGTAGGTAGAAACCCTGTGCCAGGGGTTTTAAAATATCGTGAAGGATCTGTCGTTATTGGCTAAGCTAGATAGCCCATAAAGCGTCTAGTGAAGTGAGGGGCGATCAGGCTCCAATACCCAGGCCTCAGACAGAACTCGTGCACGGACTTGAGCTCCCACGTATCTTCGGGTATATCGGGAGACCATCTAGGTTTAAACAAACTTTTAGCCATTAGGAAGCTTTTCGGCCTTGTATTACTCATAGTCTACGGGACACAACATCCTGGACGATTACCCTCCCGTATTGTCGGAGAGGCAGGTAGTGTGCTCAAGGGTATGTGTGGAATCCTCCTTGAGTAGTGGCCTGAAATATTGGTCCGAGCACTATTGTTCGTCACTGTCGGTATATTAGAGGGCCTATGGGTGGTACATACTCCTCTACCTAGCATTCCCTGGTTCTGTTCAAACTTCAACCTGTAAAAAAAAAAAAAAAAAACAAGCCAAACCTCCCTATTCGTAAACCTGCATTTCAAATCCCCAAAAAGTGAGCATATGAGAAAGGAGTCCTCTACTAAAAAATAACAGAAAGAACATGCATTCGGGATAGACCATGAGGGTGACACTTAAGCTGAAAGTCTGGAGAATAACAGTCAAATTTATAGTGGCAGTCATAGTCAGGTCAGTCAGGTCAGAGAGGTCAGCACAGTCAGGTCAGAATTTACAGTTTTTAGAGTCAGAACAGAACTGTCATAACAGTCTCCTACAAAATACAGAGAATCTTGGAGCTAGTGAAGTCAGGACTGGGCCAACCAGTGAGAGCATGATAGAAGGCCAGTTATAGATAGTGCTCCAGTACCCAACTTCTGTTCTGTAGCTCAGAATCAAAAATTGTAAACACCGTTAGACTCAGCAAAATAGTAGATAAAAAAAAAAAGTAGTGTTGAGAGATATAGCTCATTGTGACCACCTCTTCGAGCTGATTGTTTTGATATATAGCACCCAAGCACTTTTTGGGGCACTTACTAAAAATAGTAAGTCCTAAAAACTCAATTCTATTTTTAGTAATTGGTCACAAAAGGTTTCAAAATGGCCCAGGGTACCCGTGGACATCAAAAGGAACTAGAACACTTGGAATCCTTAACAAAAGCCATTGAAAACTTGCACTCGGATTTTCACTCCATAAGGGAAGAAGTCCAAGGTCTTCGCCTAGAGCATGAGGCCACCAGTAATCGCTTAGAAGAAGCACTAACAGAAGTAGACAACAAACTAAAAAGAGGACCCCCCAAAATAGAACACCAAGCTGAGGGTTCTGCAAGGAATCATGACCATGAACCATCCTTCAGAATGCCCAAATTGGACTTTCCCAAATTTAGTGGGAAGGATGTTGATGGGTGGCTATGTAGGGTTGATCAATTCTTTAGACTCCATAATGTCCCCATATTTCATCGAGTCCAGATGGCTTCCTTTAACTTGGAATCTGAGGCTCTACACTGGTTTCAATGGTTACGTAGTGCCAACCCAAATCTCTCTTGGGAGAATTTTGAATCCCAACTACTCACTCGATTTGGTCCTAGTGAGTATGAGGACTTTACAGGGGCCTTGACCAAACTACAACAAATAGGGTCAGTCCGTGAATACCAAGCTCAATTTGAAAAATTGGCCAATAAGACAAGAGGATTGAACGAAGGGTTCTTCCAGAGTTGTTATATCAGTGGGTTGAAGGTGGAACTCCAAGCGGAAGTAAGAATGTTGAAACCACAAACTATGATGGAAGCTATTAGTTTGGCCCGTTTGGCCGAATCTAAACTCTCTGCCCAAAGGCGCCCATCAAAGTTTCCTCAAAATAGACCTTCATTTCCTCCCCGACCTCAACACCCAGTTGATAATAAACCTGCTGCACCCAAGCGCCTCACTACAGAAGAGATGGATGCACGTCGTGCCCAGGGATTATGCTACAATTGTGATGAAAAGTTTTTTAAAGGGCATAAGTGTGCACACAAAAAATTGTTCTTGATAGATGTTGAAGAACCTGAGGACTCTGACCAGAGTGATGAGGATGAGGACCCTCCGGAAACACCTCCTCCACAAGAAGAAGTGAAACAGGAACCTGAGACAACAATTACAGTCCATGCTCTTGCAGGCATTACTACTCCACAAACCATGAAGGTTGTGGGATTTTTCAAGGGCCAACGTCTTTCCATCCTTATGGATTCGGGAAGCACGCACAACTTCATAGACCCTAGAGTGGCTCAGCGGGCAAATTGCTATGTCCACACTTGTAATTCCTTTGAGGTCATGGTAGCCAATGGGGGAACCTTACCTTGTAAAGGAAAATGCCGCAATGTTAAAATCAAGATAGGGGACTATGAACTCAAGCAGGACATGTTTGCCCTCCAGTTGGGCGGATGTGATATTGTTTTGGGATCTCAATGGTTGAGTACGTTGGGCACTATCAGTTGGAATTTTGCCGAACTCTGGATGCAGTTCTCCCAAAATGGACAAACACACATCATCAAGGGCTCCCCAATAGGAACACCTCAAATTATTAGTTCAAATGGCATGGAGAAATTGCTAAAGAAATCATCACGTGGGGTCATTGCACAACTATTCTCCATCCAACCATCCACCTCTCAAATGGGTGAAACTCCATCAGACCTACAACAGATTCTCCACAAACATGAGGCCATATTTTTGGAACCAACTACACTACCACCGCATCGCTCTCACGACCATGCCATTCCATTATTGCCAGATAGTGCACCTCCCAATATCAGACCATACAGGTACCCTCATGCCATGAAGTCAGAGATTGAGAAAATGATACAGGAATTACTCAAGGCAGGTATCATTCGGCCTAGTACTAGTCCCTACTCTGCACCAGTCTTACTGGTCCTCAAGAAGGATGGCTCCTGGCGACTGTGTATTGACTACCGAGAACTCAACAAGATAACTGTCAAGGATAAATTTCCTATCCCTATGGTTGATGAATTACTAGATGAATTACATGGGACCATGTACTTCACCAAGCTAGACCTTCGCTCTGGGTACCATCAGATCCGGCTCAGGGATGAAGATATTCCTAAAACTGCTTTTCGCACTCATGAAGGTCATTATGAATTCTTGGTAATGCCATTTGGTCTCACAAATGCTCCTTCCACATTTCAAAGCCTGATGAACAACATCTTTCACCCTTTTTTGTGGAAGTTCATCCTTGTGTTCTTCGATGACATCTTGATTTACAGTCACACATGGGAAGAGCATCTCAAGCATGTAGATCAAACCCTACAACTATTGGCTGACCATCAACTGTTCGCAAAAAGATCCAAGTGTTCCTTTGGTTTGACTGAAGTGGAGTACCTGGGACACATTGTCTCAAAGGATGGTGTCAAGGTTGACCCTAAGAAGATCCAAGCAGTCCAAGAATGGCCGAAACCGTGCACTCTCAAGGGACTTCGAGGATTTTTAGGGCTTACAGGCTATTACCGTAAATTTGTCTGTAATTATGGAAAGATAGCCGCCCCCCTCACCTCCATGTTGAAGAAGGATTCTTTTACTTGGACAGGGCCGACTGAGCAAGCCTTCCTGGAACTCAAGCATGCCATGACCACCACTCCATTTTTAGCCATGCCGGACTTCTCTAAAAAATTTGTCATTGAAAGTGATGCTTCTGGTCGTGGTATTGGGGCGGTATTGATGCAAGAAGGATGCCCTTTGGCTTTTACCAACAAAGCCCTATCTGATCGCAATTTAGGGAAATCCACATATGCCAAGGAAATGATGGCAATCTTGCATGCAGTCCTACATTGGCGACCTTACCTCATTGGGCGCCATTTCTCCATCAAAACTGACCACCGAGTCTGAAATACTTTCTAGAACAACGGGTTGCCACCCCCGAGCAACAAAAGTGGGTATCAAAACTCATGGGCTATGATTATGACATCACGTACAAAAAAGGAAAGGAAAATCTTGTGGCGGATGCTCTCTCTCGCCAATTTGAGACCCTTAGTATGTTGTGTGCCATTTCTGCACCATTGCCCCAATGGATTGAGCCCTTACGTCAGGAAATACTTCAGGATGCAGATTTGAAAGACTTGGTTGCTTCACTTATGGATGATCCAGAGTCTACACCAGGATATAGTTGGGATGGCCAGGATCTGTGTTACCGTCAACGCCTGGTTCTTCCTCCTAAGTCCCCACTTCGAGAGCTCCTCATGAAGGAATCACATGCTACTCCATCTTCTGGCCATTCAGGGTTCCTAAAAACTTATGAGCGACTCAAGCGCACCTTCTTTTGGAAAGGTATGAAACAGGACATTCGCTCTTTTGTAGCTGACTGTGACACCTGTCAAAGGATGAAAGGGGAAACAGTGTGCTCTCCGGGCACTCTTCAACCATTGCCGATTCCAGAGCAGGTGTGGACTGACATCTCCATGGACTTCATCGAAGGGCTACCTAAATCGGGAGGCAAGTCAGTTATTTTCGTAGTAGTGGACCGCCTTTCAAAGTATGCTCACTTTTGTGCCCTAGCCCATCCTTACACAGCCTCCACTATTGCCCAAATTTTTCTTGACTCCATCTTTCGCCTTCATGGCATGCCAACCTCCATTGTATCTGATCGTGATCCCACCTTTACTAGCAATTTTTGGCAAGAGTTGTTTAAGTTGCAGGGGACTCAGCTCAAAATGAGTTCAGCCTACCATCCGCAAACGGATGGTCAAACAGAGGTTGTTAATAAATGCTTGGAAACCTACCTTCGCTGCTTTGCCTCCGATCATCCTACTCATTGGGCAAAATGGCTTTCCTTGGCCGAATGGTGGTACAACACTTCCTATCATACCGCCACCAAACTCACACCGTTTGAGGCAGTTTACGGGCGCCCTCCACTCACGCCTTCCTCCTACATTTCGGGCAGCTCCAAGGTCCAGGCCGTTGACAATGCTCTGAGTCAACACACCGAGGTCCTCCGCCAACTCAAGCAAAATTTGAACATGGCCCAGAATCGGATGCGCCAACAAGCTGATCAACATCGTTCGAGCGCAGTTTTGATGTGGGTGATATGGTCTTCCTTCGCTTACAGCCATACAAACAATCATCCCTACAACTTCGCAGGTGTCAGAAGCTCGCTCCAAAATTCTATGGTCCTTATCAGGTTCTACAACGGATTGGCCCTACAACTTACAAATTGGCTCTTCCCCCCACTTCCAAGCTCCACCCTATTTTTCATGTTTCCCTTCTCAAGAAAGTTGTGGGCACAAAGGTACAGGTTCAATCAACACTTCCCGAATTGGATGAAGAAGGCTCCATCTTACTCGCACCTGAGCAGCTGTTGGATCGTCGAACTCGCACTCTGCGTAACCGTACCATTACGGAGGTCCTTGTTCAGTGGCGTGGGCTTCAACCTGAGGATGCTACATGGGAGTCTCTCCATCAACTCCAGCAACAGTTTTCTCATTTTCAGCTTTGAGGACAAAGCTTCTTCAAGGAGAAGGGCATGTTAGGATCTCATCCTAACCCTTAATGTAATAACTTCCTTGATGTAATAATTCCTAGTGAACGTGGGTAGTACCCATGATTAATATTTTGTAATGTTCTAAGTTTTAGCTTAGGTAGTGCCTATGACAAATGGCACCCTTTTCTATGTAACACATGGTAGATAGGTTAGGTTAGGTGGCATTGTGCATGTAATTCGTGTGGCATTATGCATGTAATTCGAGTGGCATTGTGCATGTAATTCAAAGTGGCACTATGCATGTAATTCGGGTGGCATTATGCATGTAATCCAGGTGGCATTTTGCATGTAAGCCAACCTTGGAGGGAAACTCTTTAAATACCCGAAAAGGCACCAATGTAATCATCTTTTTGCAAATTAATGAAGTATTGAAGGAGGTTGCCCCCTCGAAGAGGCCTGCGATTCTATCTATTGTGAGATTGTTCCTTTTAAGTAGTTTATGTTATCATATGCAATTAATTCTGAATACTGTTATAATGTTTCTGTGAGTTTATTTGAGTTGAGAGTGTGTTGTTAGTATATTTTATAGCAGGTTCCTAACAGGTGTTATATTTGTATTGATGGATGATATAATAATAAGTTTTATTTATGGGGGTTTATTATAATTTTTGTGATTGTGCTTCTTGAATTTCATTAAGGAGTAACCAAGTGAGAGAAAGATAATGATTATAAAGCTTGATATTAGTCATCAATGTATACAAAAATAGATATCTATCAAAGACTTGGAGTATTTTCAAAAAAACTGGAATAGATATTCAGATGTTATAATGGCTTCTAAAAAAAGATACAAGATTTTGAGAGAAGAAAGCCATATTTTGGGAAGAGAAAATGAACTATGGGAATTTGCTTATGACTTTTGTCTACTCAGGATATTCTAGAGTTATTTCTCAAAGACTTCAAACATCCTAGTGATTTTTAAACAATTTCATTTATTCATTTCACAAATCATCATGGCGTTAAAGTTATCCTAATGTTTTTGTAGCGACCCCGGGATGCACGCACCACCCCTTTTTAACCCTACTTGCAATGTTATTAAAAACCCAAGATGAAATGGAAGACAAGAAGAAAAAGCATATAACACGAAATAACAAAGATGGATCTCTTTATTTGTATTGAAACTCGGTTACATGTCGGTCCCTCTTAGGGATACCCATTTCGATACAATAAGTTTACAAATAGGCAAAGAGTGCCCCTTTCATGAAGAGGTGGTGCGCTTATAAAGGCTTCCCAATTCCACACATGAAAATGTATGAGGGCTTACAGATGCCTCCTTCTCTAGGTCTATTTCCTAGAGGGATCCCTTTTGCTCTCATATGTTGCAAACTTCATCCGATGAACCTGTGGCCCTACAAGCAATGAAACAACAACACACGCTTAGATGTCCGAGATTGCCTCCCCGGATGAGGTTGTTAGTAATAAAATAATTTAATGGAAATATGATGAAACTATGCCATGAAATCATGTAAATCTATGCTAATGATATGAAAACATGAAGAAACAGAATAAAAGAAGCTATGTCTAAAACCTAAGCTAAGCCTATGGGCCACTATCCAAGACAACGACCGCTAAGGTAAACCTTGCTCTCTTTGCCCCAAAGTTATGGGTCAAAGCCTGTATCTGATGTCGAAATAATAGGTGTTATGCTCTTCAATCCATCAGGGCTTCACCGTACACGTGATCTCAAAGAGAACTCTCCAAGTCTCGAAAGCTCTCCTCAAAAATATGTCTCGATGATATGATCTCTATCTCTTTATATATTCCCTTGGTGCTCTTAGGCTTGCACCTTTTATAGTGTGAAACCCTAGGTCTATGTCCAAGCCCTAGGAATGAATTTCTCATGCGTAGTGCAAGTTAGCATGAGAAGCTTTTGTCCTTTGTCTATGTTTGAAGGCCAGTTAACTGAAATCTAACTGCCCACTTGAGTCTCCTATGCGAACTGGTCATTAGCATGAGAAGATTTTGTCCTTTGTTTATGCTTGGAGGTCAGTTAACTAAATTTTAAATGCAAACTCAAGCCTCCTATGTGAACTGGTCATGAAAAGGAATGCAAAGTTACTCCCGCTCACCTTTATTGCATGCAGACTACCACTTCCACCTATGATTAGGCATATTTGTCGAAAAAACTACTTCTTATGGCTTAGCCACTATCATCTACAGTGGCTAAGATCTGGCCACTATCATCTATAGTGGCTAAGGTCTGGCCACTCTAGGCTTGAGCGGCTAGGATCTGGCCGCTCTTGGCTTGAGCGGCTAGGCTTGGATGGCTTGAAAAGGCCCCAAATGAGTGGTGAGAACCACTGTTGATGCTTGGAAAGTCCAATATTATGTCTTATGATCTTATGAGTGTGTCTATGTGAGCAGCTCCCCTAAGCATGACATGATTTAGGTGTCTATAGATGCCCCTTTTTGTGATGCGCTATGTGGAAAACACAATGCTGAGCAAAAATGTAGACTGATCTATTTGTAGGGTGTATGGTGATCAATGGTCTGATCAATGTCGGATGGCCCAATCATGCAAGATGGCATGCATCCCTTGAATCATTGCCTCAATGTTCGGAGGACTTAGCTCAGTGGCTTTTGCATGTTAAATTGCACTCATTCCTCAAACTCAATCGGGTAGCTTCAATTGCTACAACAATTTTGACCGATAGGAGAGCTACAATTGAAGATGTCATGTCTACTTACATTCCCAACAAACAAGGGAAATTTGTGATTGTTGTATGCAATGATTCATAGGATGAACATGATTTTGCTATGATCGAGTGATATTTTGTTGATTTTGATTATGATTATGTTGAAGTTTTGAACTACTTCCTCACACAATGAATTGGTGAAGAAATGACAATGAATGAAGTGACAAGTCGCTTGACCAATATGACTAATCTGGTTCCTTTCTAGCATTTGTTGCTTTTAATGGGCAATCCCACATCCAAGTGTGATTCCAATTGTTTATGATAATCATCCATCCTTATCCCGAGGAGCGGTCCGACTATCAATAGCCTTCTTAGGGAGTTAGGATGAGTGATTCTATTTATGTTTAGATTGTATCACTTTGACTTAATGTTTTTGATGTCATAGGGGAATTAGGATGATCCTTTCGCACCCATGGAGCAGTCCGACCATCTTGGTCTTCTTCGGGATTGAAGGGTGGCACATCGTAATTCCAAAATGAGTTGTTTTTGCCCCAAGTGGCCTTATGGTTATCT
Source organism: Wollemia nobilis (assembly GCA_028583015.1). NCBI lineage: Eukaryota > Viridiplantae > Streptophyta > Pinopsida > Araucariales > Araucariaceae > Wollemia > Wollemia nobilis. Next base: position 5,920,484 of record JAQPPZ010016361.1, read on the forward strand.
ACTCATCTCATCAAAATACATGGAGTGCAAATCGTTGCAATCATCGAGTTGATAGAGTAAGTAACTAGGTACGAGGCCTACCTGAGATTGTGCTTTTATGTGATTTTTTTGTTATTTTGAACATTCTGATGATCTAAAACCACCAAAGTGTGTTTATTTGTTATTTTTGTGGGATCCCTCAAGGAGGAAGTCCCTTATTTTGATCTATGGATCTAGCCACTATCAGGTCCAATGGCCTCTGAGTTCCTACCTATGGTCACTGTCGCCTTGAGTGGCCAAGAATTTTGGGTCACTAACGTCAGCAGTGGCCAAGGTATAATTAAAGAAATATAAAATTTGCATTTTCTAGGGTTTGACCTTTCACTTTCACTATTGAAGATTCACTTTGGGAGCTCTAGTGTGACAACGACGATTGTGACTTTGGAGTTTATCTGGCATTGAGGACATGGCTGCATAGGGTGAGACATCAGCTACTGGAGGAGCCAGAGCTTCTCGGGTATTTCTCTTTTCTAAACCCTAACTCTCTTTTCTCTTGTCTGAGTAAAACTGAACCTCACTAAGTAATGGGTAAAATGAACCTCACTAAACCTGTTGGTAATGAACAAACTCCATAATTAGGCTTAGCTTACCTTTTTCTATGGTGGGTTAGTCCCCAATTTTTTTTTTTTTGTTAGTGGCTTTAGCCTAGGGTTTTTGAATTTTTTCATTATTCACCTATTGCTACCATTTTGAGCATTTTTGAACTTAGCTTAGTTTTTGATGCTTGAGTGGGAATATTTGCTTTCTATTTTTTTGTTTTTCCCTCCTTTTGTGTTTTTTATGTCATTTTGTAAATTTTTTAATTTTTTTATTTTTTAGCCAAGGGTTCATGGGTTTTTCATGTCGCCCCTTGGCCGTTGTCGCTCAGAGAGACCGATTTTGAGCTGCTATCACTCAGAGCGGCCAAGTTTGAACCCCAACGGTAAAAATTTGACCATTGGGTCTTGGTCATTGCTGCCTCCAGCGGCTAGGTTTCGATCGCTGTAGTCGACAACGGCTAAACCCTTAGCCATGTTTTCTTGCATTTTTTTGCTAGTTGTTGGATTTTTATGACATATTTGATTTTTTTGGTTAGGTGCAATCTTGTCCTTTTGCTTAGACTTAGAATAACCCATACTCTTTTGCACCATTTTCATGTTTATTGTGAATTATGCCTTAGATGCATTGTAGTTATATTTTGTCTTTCTTCTGCTTTGCTTAGATCCTTACTGCTCGGGCTCGAGACCCGAAGCTCCTACTTGACTTACTTCCTAGCTTTGATGATACGGACTAGGCATGGTTCAAAGCCCATGGGTTATAGTATGTCATTAGGCTACCTTACATCATGGTAGATCAGGCTTACCTTATAGCTCTAGCCCATCACTAGGACCCATGGACTAATACCTTCCACCTCTCGACCGATGAGATGACCATTACATCGAAGGATGTATATAGGATCTTTCAGATTCCATTTGATGGGGTGGCCATTGTCTCTTCGACCACTAATGATCAGGTGGTTATCTTCACTTGGGTGTTTAGAGGGCACTCTATGGATGCTCTCAAGGACACCAAGTCTAGAGGAGTGTCCATCAACCATTGGCATGGGGAGGGTGTCTTTACGATGAGGCATGTCGTATTGCTGATGGTGATCAACAATGTTCTTATCCCAGACTGCTCAAGTTTGAGGTTCCCATGGAACCTTTTGGTGATGGTGCAGGATCTATTGGATAGCGAGGAGCCTATCATCTATGCATGGGGTAGATCGCTATTGGCTCAGTGCTATGATGAGTTGTACCACATCCATCGATGAGGACATGTCAGCATTACCTACAACTTGCTCCTACAGGTTTGGGGATGGGAGCATATTAGGGTAGATCACCCTAAGGGGCTCCCAACCGAGATTACAATGATCGATGCTCGAACATAGTGCTATGCTGCTAGATGGGCTCGAGAGCATGAGGAGCGCAAGAGCCACACTTTCATAGGGGAGCTATCCCATTACACTGATGCTTTCACTAGACTTTTGGCCAGAGATGTCATATGGCGCCCTTACCATGAGTGTCCTGCTTGGGATGATCCAACTAGCTTTACTACTAAGACACGATGCGAGCGATGGCTCATTGGTCATAAGATTACCATCCGAGAGTATTTCTTCTACTCATGGGTTCTTCATCAATACGGGTTGCAGTAGGATGTGCCCTTGATACCATTCTTGTATAGGCACCTCACAGCAGAGAAGGACCTACCTCCATGATAGATTACAGAGCTTTCAGATGAGGAGGATGCCCTAACTATTGACCCTAGAGTGGTTGGGGGAGTTACAGAGGCATACACTCAGTGGTGGGGTGATCGGATGTGGCATGGTGTCGGTAGCCTAGGGCACGAGGATGATGGTAAGGGTGATGGTGCAGATCTGATAGGACGTAGAGTCCGAGCCAAGACCGAGGTATGGGGCCAGCCAGTAGAGTAGGTGGTAGTGGAGGATCCTGATGTTCCTGAGGAGGAGGAGGAGTTAGAGCCCGAGGAGAGAGACTCTCCTCTGAGAGCACAACTACATGAGGTCGAGGTTGAGCTTTAGGCCACTAAGATCTAGGTACAATGATGAGATGCTACCATTGAGCAGCTCATAGCATAGATACAGGCTCTATAGGCTACTATTGGGGGTGGCGATGCTAGGATGCAGTTTGTTGTTCCTCCTTCTACACCATAGGAGGTTCCAATGGTAGGTTCAGGAGCAGATGTGGGACAACTTTAGTATTTGTTGGATGAGCATGAGGAGCGGATCCAAGGACTTGTGGATCATATCACCATTCTTCAGATGCAGCTCAGGAGGCATGGGATTGTCCCTAAGGATCCAGCTAGTGTGGGTGGTTCATAGGTCAATGGGCGCTCCACCTCGGGGTAGTCTTCCACCCATCCTAGCTAGAGGACCCAAACTCGGATAGAGAGACCGATAGGCTCACATCATTCGACTCATGACACCACCATAGGGGGAGGTGGCACTAGAGGAGGTGATGCAGGGGGCTCAGGCCCGATATTTGATTGATGCTTTACTTGGTCCTTGATCCATTTTTGAGGTCGACTGACCTATATGACTATAGCCCATGGGCATTTTTGTACATCCATTGGACTTGACACACATACTTTTATGATAGCTTTGCATTATGACTTATTATGTGTATCATTTATTGCTCATGTTTTTGTTATTATTTTGTTTTATGATATGATGCGATGATGGTATTATGATGATTTGATGAATATGTTAGATGATAGATGATATTTGAAGATGCTTAGATGGATGTGTAGATGCTTATATGATTTGATGATATGATGCGATGTATTTTGATGATGAATGATGAATTTATGATTGTATGCAAATGGATATTGCCTATATGTTTTATGATGTGGTTTATGGATGATTAATGACTTGTTTTTGTGGATATGATGTTATTGTTAAATGCATGTTTTAACTTTGCTTTAATTGTATGCATCTAACTTATGTGATGGAATGGTATAAATGAACTTGTATGCTCTAATCACTTAAAACATACGGAATGCATATGACATTGACAATATTAATGGGTGATACCACAGAAAGTAAAAAAATAATCATGAATTTAAATAATCACTCTTATCATAAGAATTGATTAAGTATTCATATATGAGATGTAATGGTGTGTAATGTATTTTCTTAATAAGTTTCTATAAATTAAAAGATATAAAGTAGTCAGTGGTCGTCTATATACTATTTCTAATATATATGTGGTATCTGTCCTACTATGTTGATACCCCCTAATTTATAGAATCTTATAAAGAAAGTGATGGTGTGAATGATGTTATGATTTGTTGCTATGTAAGAATTTTTGGGGCTTTTCAGAGATTCAAACACTCTAGTTACCCTATCAACAATTGTCTACTTACCACTTAGACTTTTGAAAAGTAAGGCTTTTACCATGGACCTGGTTTTTCATGATCTCTGTGTGTGCAAGTGATTGTATATTTTGAGGTAGAACTCAAGCATTTCCTCCGATGTCAAGCGGGATTCTTTCAGCCCATTGCTAAGATCAGGGATCCTCAAGTGTTCATCTCATCCTTATGTTGGACTTAGTTGGACTATACCACTAGGCAATATTGGGTTACCTAAGCTAGCTCATCCACATTCAAACATTGGTCTACACAAATGCATGAAGCAATTGTAATAGACATATCATCATGCATAAGGATTTCTCCTTCCAATTTTGTACAATGCTGAGAATTCCAGGGATTCAAGCTTTATTCCCTTCTTTTGGCTTCTTTTTGGCTTTGGATATTTGCTCATATGTAGTGATGAAAATCACTTTTTATTTTGATTGATTTTTTTCTTTGAGCGAGGATTTTTGTAGTGATGATAATCACTGTTTATTTTGCTCATATGTAGTGATGAAAATCACTATTTATTTTTTATTGATTTTTTTTGAGCTATGATTTTTTTTTTTTTGAATTTATGATTTGTGTATCGGATTATTGCTTTGAAATCTGGATTGTATGCTTGGCCTTTTGAATATGTACTTTGCTTTGGGATTTTTGCTTATTTTGATTTAAGCAAGGGATTTGGATAGGGTAAAGCTTGTCCTTTTGCCAATTCTCAACACCTTTAAACCAGTTGCACAGGGGGATAAGCAAGGAAAATCCTTTTCACTTAAGGTAACCTAGACCGCTTTTGTAGCTTTCATCTTTTCCTTGTACCAGCTAGGATTTTAGTGTTTCAATTAGTGACGAGATCTTGAATATCCAAGGCATTATCACAGCTAGACCTTACCTTCTACTAATCAAAGTTGTTTTCCTCAAAATTTGATAAGATCACTAGGTGTGGTTGATTAACCAAAAAACCTTAGTATATTATGTATAGCAACAAATAATGGTTGTGTTGAAAAACACAATTACACACATGTATTAATGGAGGTATGGATTTGAATGATTTGTGCGACAAACTGTGGTATCACTTTTAAGGCTCTCATGACATATGCAATTGTAGTGGATATGAAAATGCAATGCAATGATGTGGATGCAAGATGTGAGATGCAATTGTTTTTGTATTTTTGATTTTTATGTTGTTTTTGTATTTTTGTTTAATTTGACCAAAGGGCTTATTATGCCTTTGGGGATTTTTGATTTTTGACCAAGTAGCATGAAGTACCCTTGGAGCTTTTTAATTGATTTTGACCAAGCAATTTGAATTACCCTTGGAGCATTTTTGAATTGATGTTTGACCAAGCGGTTTGAATTACCCTTGGAGCATTTTTGAATTGATTTTTGACCAAGCGATTTGAATTACCCTTGGAGCCTTTGAATTGATTTTGACCAAGCGGTATGAATTACCCTTGGAGCCTTTGATTGTATTTTTGAAATTTTATGTTTTTATGCTTTATTTTGTGTTTTGACATATTTGAATGTTTTTATTTTATGACATATTTGAATGTTTTTTATTTTATGACATATTTGAATGTTTTTTATTTTATGAAATATTTGAATGTTTTTTGATTTTATGTGTAAAATACCTTTAAGTGAATGATATTGAGAGGTTCAGGCTCCTCAACACCATCTAATGATATAAGGTGATATGCTCCAGGCCCAAATCTCTATGAAATCATGTATGGGCCTATCCAGTTTACCATGAACTTATCTCATAGATGCAACGATAGATTCAAATTCTGTTGGTTTTCTTTGAGCACTAGATCTCCAACCTTGAATTCCCTTAAATGGAATTTACTATTGTAAGCTCATGCAAGGTGATCTTGGTAAACATGAAGATGCTCTAAAGCATTGACTCGACATTCATCAAGAAGCATCAACTGATCAAGGTGGCCTTGTCATGCGACATCATCATCTATGAAGTCCTTTAATGCTATGCGTAGAGTCAAAATTTCTAACTCTAGTGGCATGATGGCCTCAGTGCCATATACTAGTGAAAATGGTGTTTCCCTAGTGGGCATCCATATACTAGTCCTGTATGCCCATAGTGCAAGAGGCAACTGCATGTGCCAATCCTTGTGATTGTCTTGCACCGTCTTCCTCAAAATGGAGACTATTATTTTGTTTGAGGCTTCTGCTTGCCCGTTTGCTTGTGGATAATAAGGCATTGAAAAAATATGCTGAATATGGTATTTTTTCATTAAAGCATGCACATTTTTGTTCTTGAAATATGGCCCATTATCCGATATTATCTTAGAAGGGACCCCAAAATGACTTATGATATTGTGGAGTATAAACTCCGTAATCCTTGGTCCAGTTGTTGATGTTAAGGGGATCACTTCTACCCATTTAGTGAAGTATTATATGGCTATTATGATGAATGTGTGTCGGCCTAAGGATGGGGGTGAGATCTTCCCAATCAAGTCTAGTCCCCATTGTGAGAATGGCCATGCTGCCTGGATGGGCTGCAAAGCTTGCGATGGTAAGTGCGTTAGATTTGCATGATGTTGGCACTTACTACATTTCTTGACATACTCACAGCAGTCCTTTTCCATGGTGGGCCAATAGTAACCCATTCTCAAGATGCGCTTAACGATGGCCATGCCACTGAAATGGCCTCCACATGTGCCATCGTGAGCTTGCAAAATTGCCCAAGATGCTTCCTAGGGCTCAAGACAATGGAGTAATACTCCATCATATCCTCATCTATAGAGGATTTCTCCTAGAAAGATGTATCTTGTTGCTCTCTATTTGAATGTTCACCTTTCAGTATGCGACAAACCTTGAGGTACTATTCCAAGCTTTAGGAAGTCCCGTAGTTGGGAAAGCCAATCTTGATAAGCCATGACTTCTATAGAAAATATAACTTGCTCTTCTTGTATTTTTGAGCTAGTGAACATGGATTGAGGAACAACTCTATGGTGTATGGTTGCACCACACTCCATAGGTCCTTGGGAGATCAAAGACCCCCAAGGTGTCATTTGCAAGAAATATCTAGCTATGAAGGACCAATCCTAATTTGGCTCGATGTTGATCATGTTGACTGATTCTTGATTGTCAAAAGCTTCATGACGTATTGCTGAGTGTGAAAGCACTTTCACATGAATGGTTGTAAAATCAATAGATGGATTCTGAGGGATTAAGGATCCCAAAGAGGCCATAGTGTCTACAAATCTATTCGATGTACGAGGGATTGCCTCGATGTCGTACCATTCCAGCCGAGCTAGGTAGGTGTCAACAAGTTCCTTGTAAGTCTTCAGGAGTGGGCACCTACATTGGAATAGTCCTTTGACCTAGTTTACTATGAGCAAGGAGTCACCAAAGATATTCAATATTTTAATGCCCATTGCTATGGCTATTTGGAGTCCTAGGATCAATGCTTCATATTCTGTATTGTTGTTTGTGCATGGGAAGTCTAATTTGAATGATAAGGGCAATGGAGCACCCTGTGGTGTGATAAAGACAATCCCTGCTCCGCCTCCTTGTTCACACTTTGAACCATCGAAGAACAATGACATGTCTCTTTCTTTCTTAGGTTCTTTGAGTTCTGGTGGATCTGATAATGCAAAGACCGCATCATCAGGCAATTCTATAGTGAGAGGCTTGTTATCCTGAAGAGGCACCTCTGCTAATTGATCTGCTATGACTTGTCCCTTGATGGAATTTTGGCTTATGAACTCTAGATCAAATTCTATCAATAGCATGATCCACTTTGTGGTACGTGTATTGTGATATGTCTTGCTCATCATGTACTGCAAAGGATTTTTTTTGATATGACGTAGGTCATATGGCTCAACATGTAGTGTCACAACTTTCGAGTTGCAAAGACCACTGCTAAACACAACTTTTTGACATACGCATATCCTAGCTCATAACTCACCAAGGTGCGACTAATGTAATATATGGCTTGCTCTTTATCTTGTGCATTCTTTTGGGCTAACATGGTGCCCAATGCAAAATTAGTAGCCGATATATATAGTAAAAATGGTATGTCTAGCCTTGGTGGAGCCAATACTAGCGGTGTTGCTAGATAAGTCTTGATCTCTACAAAGGCTTGATGGCATTCTTCATCCCAATGAAAGGGGACTTCCTTGCATAGCAACCGATTCATAGGTCGACATTTGTTTGATAATTGCATGATGAATCTTTTGATGGATGCTATCTTGCCTTGTAGGCTCCTTAATTCCCTAATGTTGGTAGGGGTGGCCATTTCTAGTATAGCCTTTACCTTTGCAGGATCGACTTCAATGCCTCTCTTGGATACGATGAATCCCAAAAGCTTGCCAGAAGTTACGCCAAATACGCACTTCTTAGGATTCAATCGGACATTGTGTTCTATGAGGTGATCAAAGACTTGTCTAAGGACTTCGACATGCTCTTGCCGCAATAGGGACTTGGCCAGTAAGTCATCCATGTAATCTTCTAAGATCTTATGCATATAGTCATGGAATATGTATGTCATGGCCCACTGATATGTGGCACCAACATTTTTGAGACCGAATGGCATCACTTTGTAATAGAATGTTCCCCATGGAGTAATGAAAGTAGTTTTATGTTGATCTTCGAGCTTAATCCAGATCTGGTTGTATCCAAAAAAACCATCCATTAGGGAGAGCATTTCATGACCTACGGTTGCATCTACAAGAGCATCTATGTTTGGCAATGGGAATGAATCCTTTGGTGTTGCCCTATTTAAATCTCTAAAATCCATGCAGATATGAACTCTTCCATCAGGTTTCCCCATGGGTACCATGTTTGACACCCACTCAGGGTAGTCAATAGGAACTATGAATACTGCATCCAGTAGTTTTTGCAATTCATTCTTCACCATCAAAGCGATGGTTGGATGCATTTTCCTCAACTTTTGCTTGATTGGCTTCTTCATGGGATCCAATGAAAGGTTGTGAATGACTAACTTTGGATCTATCCCTGGCATGTCTTTGTAAGTCCAAGCAAAAATATTTGGCCTCTCTTTGAGGAGAGGAATTAGGATGGCTTGTTCCTCTGGAGATAGACTTTCTTCGAACTTGAATTTCCTTGGTTGGGTAGGATCATCACTGATGTCCACCTCGAAAGTCACTTCTATAGCCATATGTGACCCATCCTCTAGCTGATGAGGCATGGGTATCAAATGAATGTCATCGATAGGATTTACAGGACCTAGTGACTCAGGTTCCAAACCAACATGGAAGATGTCATATGCACAACTTGATGCAAAATGGAATGGTTGTAACATCTCTTCATTGGGGAAGAGGTCTTCAGGATCTATGGGTGAATTAGCATGATCCCAATCAATAGCCTCTATATCAAGATGCAATGATTTGGTAGGATCTGTTAGATTATGAAGTGGAGTGGTCAAATCAATGGAGATCATGTTGATGGATGGAATGAAGTCTCCAGGACCACATGGGTGCAATCTTGTCTCAGGGGTTTCCCTTCCATACTCATGATGAGGTTCTGGAGGAATGGGAATTTTTGGATCTGGCCCATGAGCAGGGTGGACAATAGGATCATTGGGCTCTAATCACTCTCTGAATGTAGGTGGAGGGGGATTGACCATCCGATGAATGGTAGCTAGGTCAATAGGTCTCCCCAAAAATCATAGATGAGGGTCTATGGCATGGAGTGCCGCCTCTCTCTCTACTAGCTCGTTGACTTGCCGCAAGTGGTGAGGTCCAAGATAAGCCATCTCGGTCTCATCCTCAAAGTCATCATCACTTATCCAAAAACTATTAGCATTGGTATGTGGCCCTAAGACAAGGGGCTCATGTCTTGGCCCTAAGTAGGCCATCTCTGTTTCATCTTCATATTCTTCATCACTTATGAAGAATCCATTTGCATTTGTCTCTTGCCCCAAAGTCAGGGGTTGATGGCTTAGGCCTAAGTAGGCTCTTTCTATTGAGTCTTCTGATTCATAGTCACTTTCATCTGATGTATACCCACTCTCATCATGGATGGACCATGTGAATATTTGTAAATAGTGAGGCCCCTGATAGGCTAAGCCAAGTTGTGCCTCATCATCACTTGCTTCATATCCATTCTCCTCATCCCATGAGTTGTACCCTATTGGGGTGGAATCAATTGAGATGTTTGGATGATAAATTTTTGGTGGTGGTATGTTTACCATGGCCACTTGTCTATTGCTCAAATTTCCTATTCTTAGGGGATGATAAGGAATGAAATCAATGTCTTCTCCTAACCCTAAGCTTAATCTTTCCAATGCCACTACAAGAGAGTCATCTCGACCTTCGATATAATAGCCTAAGCCAAATCTATCAGAGGGAAGCTGATATTGTGGCTCGTATGGCCGCCTGCACCCCTGCTCATATATGCCAAGGCCATAGCCATGCCAATGGCAATGCTCAAAGTAGCTTAGAGAAAACTCGGGGTTAGAGAGGTAATGAACATTGACCATGAATAATTCATCACTATCCTCTTCTATATCTGAAGACTTATGAGCACAGTCCAGGCCGACATAGACAAAATTGGTTTGGTTGGGAGGGATTCCAAGTGGAACCACTATTCCCACTAGTGGCCTCAAGTCCTTAGGCCTTCCCATGTCTTGTGCAGACTCAATGATAGGCGTAAAGGTGATGTTCTACACAAGGTACTCCCCTATGCCTATGCTTGCCAAGTGTATTGATGCATGCGATGTGGATGACCCTACGGATGACACTGGTGAAGCAGGGTGATAATCACTATCTTCATCTTGATCTTGAAGATCTTCCTCTTCCATAGGACTTGGCATTTCAGCAATGGCTATAGTTGGCACTTCCTTGGGCCTTTCTTCCTTAACTAAGGGTGCCTTTAGCTTCTGATTATCTTTTGGTTTTGACATTGATGGTACTTTAGAAGCATTGACTATTTTGAGTGCACCAGGAGGTGTTGAAGTGCATGGGTCTTTTCTTACCCCTTTGTCTTCGTTATCCACTTGTGTGGTTGGGGATGAAGGTGCTACGTACAGGTGAGTAGAAGGGATTACAAATTCTCCTAGAATGTCCACCTGATTGACGTATTTAAAAGGCTCTTCATCAGCCAGAACCACATAGACTTTGTTCTCGTGCACATACTTGACACACTGGTGCAAGATCGAAGGCACACACTTCATGGCCCTTATCCAAGGGTGCCCTAAGAGGATGTTGTACTACATAGCTCCTTCCAAGACATGACACATCATGGGGATGGTCTTGTGCCCCACCTTGATGGGTAGGACTATCATTCCCATAGTATTGCATAAAGCATCATTAAAAGCTCTCAATGTGTAAGCTCCTGGAATGATATTGGACTTGGGGATCTTGAGGTGCTCTATTGCAGTTGTTGTAATAATGTTTATCGATGAACCTGTATCGACCAAGACCCTCTTGAAAGGTAAGTTGTTGATTGCCACTACAATGTTTAGCGGAGGGTCTGGTAAGGCAGCAGGAACTGTCTTAATCTCATGATCATAGAATCGGATTACAGGTTCCTGGCATTCTTGTACTTGTCCCACAAAGTGAGTGAATGCATTCGCATCTTGTGGTTGGAGCTCAATTGTTCTTAAAATATCCATTAGAGTCTCCCTATGCTTTGGGGACTATTGTATGAGCTCATAGATGGATAACTTAGCTGGAGTCATCTATAGGTTTTGCTCCAATCTACTCTGAATAGTTACCATAGGTCACATTGGTGGACCTAGAAGGTTGTCTTGCCTTTGCCTAGGAGTAGTTGGGATGTTCATGGGAGCTACAGGTGGTTGCGGTTGACCATACCACCTAGTCCTTGTTGCTATGTTAACAATCTCAACCATCCCAATGCATCCATGGGTAGGTATATCAGCTCAAACCTGATTGACTTGGGCCCCTTGCTCTCGAGGGGCCTCATGATTGGGCAATGGGTTTCTGTATATGCCCATGTCTCTATTATCGGGAGCTAGTGGGTTGTCAACTTTGAGTTCTCCTACCTCAATCATGTTTTGCACTTGATGCTTAAACCCGATGCAAGCCTCAATGTCATGCCCCGGTATCCTATGATAAGGGTAAAATTGATCTTCCCTATATCCTTTTGGCTTAGGATGGTTGGGATCTATAAGAGGTATATCAAGAAATCTGATCCTCCTAGCCTCGCTCAACTGATTAAATATTGATTGCATTGATTCTGTCATGAGGCATGAAATAATGAGGTGGCTTGCATTCTCGATTTCTTCCCTGATTGTTCTTTTGGTCGTAATTGGTCGACGGGGGATGTGCTTGATAGTTCTGGGGTTGTTGTGCACCCCCATCCTTGGGTGTAGCCAATACGACTTGATTGACTAGAGCAGGGTTGCCCTGCTTCTGTTTATACTTGTCATTCTTACCATTCTTGTTCCACTCCTTTTTGTTTTGGAGTTTAATGGTTCCCTCATCTACTTTTATTTCTTCGATGAGCTTGGCCTATGCCAAAGCTTCCTCAAATGAAGGATACTACTGAAGTTGTAGCAAGAGGGAGATGTGTTTAGAGCAAATTTTGGTGAACATGTGAATGATCTCTTCTATGGGAATGGAGAATGATAATTTTGCCATGACTTTTCTCCATCTATTCCCATAATCCATTACTGGCTCATCATCATACTATTTCAAGTTGGCCAGGTCTGAAAGGTTCACCTTCTTCTTAGCACCAAAGGAGAAATGCTTTAAGAATGCATTTACTAGTTGTTCAAAGTTGGTTATGCTATGCTTAGGTAGTTGGTTGAACCATTGAGTGGCAACACCTAAAAATGTCATTATGAATGTTCTTAGCATGAGAGCGTCATTATCTTCAAGATGAAAATAGGCATTGATAAAATTGGTGACATGCTCTTGTGCATCCTCTTCACCCTTAAAATTTTCTAACCTAGGCATCTCAAAGTGCTTAGGATATGGAGGGCTAGGGATTGATGGGCACAATGGTTGGTTGTGTATTTTGCTTAATGTTGGTGAGTTCCCAGCTACCTCTTGTTTCTCAAAGGTTTTCATCTTTTCAGCAAGCTCTTGAAATGCCTTTGATGCATAGATTTCCTCCTCTTGTAAGCCTATTCACATTGGCAATGGAGGTAACTCTCTATCCATTTGATTTATTCCATTTTCCTCCCTCCTACGAGGGGACTCAGGATTGTGATCTTGGTTTGTTGTGTTTGCCCTTCCCCCATTAGTTGGATTTCATTCATGATTTGGTGGGGGATTTCATTGTGGGCTATCTTGTCTAGTGCACCTCTCCTTAGGTGAGTCAGTGCATCTAGTTCTTTGGTGGTCACCACCATTTATCTATAAATTGTTAAGAGCTAGCCACTCAACCTGCTCTCTTAAATATTGCTCATGTTGGTGCAAGAGTCTTTCTCTTTGTTTATCTTGTTCGAGAGCTTCCACTAGCTCTCGCTCCTTACGTAATGCATTTTCTAACCACCTCATTCGGTCAGTTTGTACTATTACAGAAGACTCATGTTTATCTGACTCTATTCTTATTGTCTTGACTCGTAGATTCCTCGAGGAGGTTTCTGTTGTATCTGTACTCTTGCTAGCTAATGTGACTTGTTCAGTGTACTGTTGAGTATCCCTATGATCAGACTCCATGCATCTACTATGGGGTCACTCTGAGGTACCCCTAGACTGGGAGATATGTTTAGAAGTCATAGTTCATGAGCTTCCAGATGCAGAGTTCTCAGTAGCTATAGTTCTTTGAGTTGGTCATGTAGGAAACCGATCCAACCCATCTAGTTGTCTTGTTTTCCATGGCTGGTCCTATGGGGTGCCATTCACTCCTATGAGGTCATAGTCTATGGGAATATTTCCTTTTGTGTGAAGGGTTTCTTCTATATGATTCCCATGACTAGATGTAGCTCTAGTTTCCTACCCTTCAATAGGCAGACATATTTCATATGTTTCTTGTGAGTCTTGAGGTGTTGCAATTCTTGTTTGCCTTCTTGATGAAGAGGGCTTTGTGGTAACATGTTTTCTCCATGTGGATGGAGATGTAGTAGTCTCATCATCCCTATGTGAAGAATGAGTCTTAGAACCTTCTTTATGTCCATGTGAGGAGGAAGCCCTTGAAGCTTCCTCACATCTTTGAGATGTTTTTGTGTGTTTAGAGGAGGCCCTTGAGGTCTCCTCATGTCTCCTTGATGAGGATGGTTATGAAGCCTCTTTTTGTTTATGTGAATTTGTTCCATGATGTGGTTCCTTACTTGGGGTTTCTCGAGGAGATCCCCCAAGGGTTGAATTATCACCCCTTAGGCTCATGGAGCTACGTCTCATGGTCTTACGGGTAGGTCATTCAATGTTACTATGACTCTGCCTATGGGTATGAGTTGCTTCTGTCTCTCCCTCGGTATCAGACCGAGGGTGCTTACTTCTTGTTTTGACCATGTTGTCTTATGAATTGATATTTTGAGTTGTAATTTAGGAATAACCACACAATACCAAACAAATGTTTATCTTGATTACCGATTTAAGTGTGCCCTAAACTATTTGGTGTGTTTTGATGTGTTGTTCTTTCGATTTCTTTGCTCTTGTTCTTGGATTAAGAATGAGAAGACTCATCCATAGTGACAATCAAGTACACCCATGCCAAACATGATTTTCTCAAAAGAAGCTAGGGTACACCGTTGAAGACCCAATGGAGGGTTCGCCTAGCTCTTCCACTCTGAACCAATGATTGTTCCAATAGTGGGAGACAGTTTGAGCACAAGTAACTTAGTGTCACTATAAGTAAGTTTCTCAATCCATTTCTAGGAAGCTCTAGGGGGTAAACCAGTGGAAGGAGATGAATTCCAATGTCACTGGACTGAATTGAAGGTTGGTGATGAAATCCAACTCCCCAATGTTTAAATGAGACGTGCATGTGTGGTGTTCATTTTAAGCTTGCGTAACATAAAGTGCATCATATAGCAGCAATGAATCTTTCCTATATGCCTAAGTGCAAAAATACATTTCAATATTTAGAAAGATGCATGAACTACTATGATTTGTATGAGCGCACTTTATTTCGTGCAGCTATGGCCTCTAGCAGGGCCTCAAAGCAAGCAAACAACATACAATGTCTAGCACATTGGATTCTAGGGTGAAATTTTTAGGCATAAGCCATTGTTCCTAGCAATGCCTAGTGGAAAATTTAAAAGAAGATCTAAGATATGTGAAATGCTTAATTCTTTCTCCTTTTATTCTTTCAATTTCCAAACATAAATGTGCTTTAAGTTCTCTATTTTAGACACACAGAAGCAGACAGAAAGCTATAAAATATCAGAGAAGCTATACCAACCTTTGATCCAGCTCAGAGAGTCGATGTTTTGACCTCTACTACACTCTAGTTCTAGCCATTATTGACCAGAGCAGCTGGTTCTTGGCCATTGTAGCTCAGAGCGGCTAAAGCTCTATTGGCCATTGTAGCTCAGAGCGGCTAGTTTTTGGCCATTGTAGCTCAGAGCGGCTAGACCTACACACAAAATTAAGTTAGTATTCTGATAAAAAATGAAAAATTAGTGGAGGTCCCACCATGATCGCCATCTGTAGCGACCCCGAGATGCACGCACCACCCCTTTTAACTCTACTTGCAATGTTATTAAAAACCCAAGATGAAATGGAAGACAAGAAGAAAAAGCATATAACATAAAATAACAAAGATGGATCTCTTTATTTATATTGAAACTCGGTTACATGTCGGTCCCTCTTAGGGATACCCATTTCGATACAATAAGTTACAAATAGGCAAAGAGTGCCCCTTTCACGAAGAGGTGGTGCGCTTATAAAAGCTTCCCGATTCCGCACATGAAAATGTATGAGGGCTTACAGATGCCTCCTTCTCTAGGTCTATTTCCTAGAGGGATCCCTTTTGCTCTCGTATGTTGCAAACTTCATCCGATGAACCTGTGGCCCTATAAGCAATGAAACAACAACACACGCTTAGATGTCCGAGATTGCCTCCTCGGATGAGGTTGTTAGTAATAAAATAATTTAACAAAAATATGATGAAACTATGCCATGAAATCATGTAAATCTATGCTAATGATATGAAAACATGAAGAAACAGAATAAAAGAAGCTATGTCTAAAACCTAAGCTAAGCCTACGGGCCACTATCCAAGACAACGATCGCTAAGGTAAACCTTGCTCTCTTTACCCCAAAGTTATGGGTCAAAGCCTATATCTGATGTCGAAATAATAGGTGTTATGCTCTTCAATCCATCAAGGCTTCACCATACACGTGATCTCAAAGAGAACTCTCCAAGTCTCGAAAGCTCTCCTCAAAAATATGTCTCTCTCTAATATAGATCTTCTTGGTGCTCTTAGGCTTGCACCTTTTATAGTGTGAAACCCTAGGTCTATGTCCAAGCCCTAGGAATGAATTTCTCATGCATAGTGCAAGTTAGCATGAGAATATTTTGTCCTTTGTCTATGTTTGAAGGCTAGTTAACTAAAATCTAACTGCCCACTTGAGTCTCCTATGTGAACTGGTCATTAGCATGAGAAGATTTTGTCCTTTTTTTATGCTTGGAGGTCAGTTAACTAAATTTTAAATGCAAACTCAAGCCTCCTATGTGAACTGGTCATGAAAAGGAATGCAAAGTTACTCCCGCTCACCTTTATTGCATGCAGACTGCCACTTCCACCTGTGATTAGGCCTGTTTGTCGGCAAAACTGCTTCTTATGGCTTAGCCGCTATCATCTGCAGTGGCTAAGATCTGGTCGCTATCGTCTACAGTGGCTAAGGTCTGGCCGCTCTAGGCTTGAGCGGCTAGGATCTGGCCACTCTTGGCTTGAGCGGCTAGGCTTGGATGGCTTGAAAAGGCCCCAAATGAGTGGTGAGAACCACTTGTTGATGCTTGGAAAGTCCAATATTATGTCTTATGATCTTATGAGTGTGTCTATGTGAGCAGCTCCCCTAAGCATGACATGATTTAGGTGTCTACAGTTTTTAACCTTCCTCAAGGACCAACTGTGTGTGCAGTGAGTATTCATTTACCATTATGAGTGAGGATTGAGTAACAACAAATATCACTTATGCCAACAAGCTAGCTTATCTATGAGCATCCATAGGTCTTGTCCAGACTTAGTGCTACTACATAAGGATACTTTAATGGAGAGTACCCCATGGTGTTCAAGATACTAAGAATTCTAGGGATTCAAGCTATTTTACCCTTCTTTAAATTTTCTTTGGGATACTTGCTCATTTTGAGAGGGAGCAAGGGATTTTTATTGCTTTTTGGGGTTCTTGCCTATTTTTATGAGAAGCAAGAAGATACTTTTTGGGATACTTGCTCGATTAGATGAGGAGCAAGGGATTTTTTTTTAAGGAGTAAGAATTTTGGGGAGTTGGATTCCCAACCACTCTATCAAAGTCTTGATGGGAATTTGATCCTATCCTTACTATTCTTCTTCTTTTTTTCTTTTTTTAGGGATGAAGGGCGAGCTTGTCCTTTTGCCAATTCAGTAGTACTCTAGACCATGCACATAGATGGATAAGCAAGGGAAATTGTTCACTTATGGCAATAGTAATACATGAGTCAATCTCTCCACATCCCACAATATTTTTATATGTTCAAATGTGCGTAGTCCAAGAAAAAGTTTGATTGACTAGGAATAACTTACAACATCAAAATATTGCTTGAATTTCAATGAAAATTGCTCAAAACACTAATGTTGTTTGAGTAATTGAAAAACATCCAGATTTTATCTAGCAAACAAAGTATTATGCAACATATAATAGTCATTTTCCTATAAGCTTTTTAAAGAAATACCTTTTTGGCTATTTTTGAAACATTGAGACTGAAAATTGATGAGAATAAGATAGAAATATTGTAGATATAGAAACTTCATGATGAAACAAAGGAAGCATATATATTTTTTTTATGTGAGAGAAATTTTTATTCAATAGTGGTTGATTGCAGTTTAGAAATGCATTGCAATTCGGCTTGCTGCTTAAGATGGTGTATGAATTCCTCCTTAGATAATGGCTTCTTATAAAATTTAAGCCTATGGCCATTTACTAGTAGTTTTCTTGTTGAATCATCTATAGGCTTAAGCTTGACTGTACCATTTTTGAATATCTCTTTGATTTCATAGGGTCCTAGCCATCTGGTCCTTAGTTTACCTTGAAAGTCTTGGTAACGAGAATCAAACAACAAAGCCCAATCTCCTGATTCGAATGTGCATGGTACAATGTGTTTATCATACCATTTCTTTCATTGTTGTTGGGTTATTTCAGTCCTATGTAATGCCTCTAGTCTCCTTTCATCTAGAATGTTTAACTTTTCCAATCTAGCTTTTTGTGCTTTATCCAAATTTACATCAAGTTGTACCATTGTGCGAAGAGTTTCTATCTCAAATTCTATGGGCATGATAGCTTGTTTTCCATAGACCATTTCATAAGGTGATAATCCTGTGGTGGTTTTCCAAGTTGTATTGTATGCCCATACAACTTCTTTTAATCTCTCAGCCCAATCACCCCTATTAATAGTTACGGTTTTTGTAATGATCTTTTCAAGTTCTCTATTCATAACTTCTACTTGTCCATTGGCTTGAGGGTGGTATGGTGAGGTTTTCTTATGCTTTATTTGATAAGTATCAACAAAATGTTCAATCACTTTGGAGATAAATTGGGTTCCATGATCTGAAACTAACTCTCTAGGTGCTCCAAAGCATTGCATAATGTTTTCATAAAGGAAATCAGTGACTGGTTCGGCTTGCGCTCATGGTAAAGCTTTAACTTCAGCCCACTTAGTAACATAATCTGTACACACAAGTATGTGTTTATTACCTTCGCTTGGAGGGTCTATTGGTCCAACAAAGTCAATTCCCCATTTCTTGAATGGTTCAAGTACTACTTGTGGAACCAAAGGCATTTCCATCGAAGGGGTAGGCTTACTAGCTCTTTGACAAGCGTCGCATCTCTCAACAAATTTATAGACATCTTTATTCATGGTAGGCCAAAAATAACCAATTTGAAGTATTTTACTGACTGTTCTTTGGGTGGCATAATGGCCTCCATAGGGTTCTTCATGTGCTACCCGAATGATGTCATATACATCATCTTCTTGCACACATCTCCTAATTACTTGGTCAGGACATCTTCTAAACAAGACTCCATGAATCCACATGTAAGGAATACTTTGACGTATCAATTTCCTACACTCATGCGATGTATAGTTTTGAGGTATTTTTCTTGTTACTAAGTAATTTACAATATCAACATACCAAGGGGTAAAAATAGAAAGAGCAAACAAATGTTCATCTGGGAAATTATCAGGAATTAACTCGTCATCATCAAAGATTTGCATACGAGATAGGTGATCTGTGATGACGTTATCTTTTCCTACCTTATCTATAATCATGACATTGAACTCTTGTAGCAAAAGAAGCCATCTAACCACTCTACCTCCTACTTTTGCTTTGTTCATTAAGTATTTAATGGCAGAGTGATCAGTGTGAACGAATACTTCATACCCTATTATGTAATGTTTAAATTTATTAATGGCATGGACCACAACTAGAAATTATTTTTTAGTAATAGTGTAATTAAGCTCGGCTCCATGCAAATTTTTACTTACATAATAGATAGCATAAGGTATTTTGTTCTCAACTTGTTGCAATACTGCTCCTATTGCGTAACCCAAAGCATCATAATGTATATGGAATGGTAATTTCCAATTTGGTCCTCTTAGGATTGGAGCAGTAATCAATTTATCTTTTATAACTTCAAAGGCTTCTTGACATGCTTCAGTCCAATTGAATTCACTTTCTTTAGTTAAGAGCTTAAGCATGGGAGCAACAATTTTATTGAAGTCTTTAATGAACCTACGGTAGTATCCTGCATGTCCTAGGAAACTTCTCACCTTTGTTTGTGTTTTCGGAGGTTGAAGGGATTGAATAACTTGTATTTTTGTAGGATCTACTTTCACACCTTCTTCTGATATGTAATGCCCTAGAACAATACCTCCTCTCATCATCATGAAACACTTTTCATGACTCAAAGAGAGGTTTTGCTCTTGACATCTAATCAAAACTTTTTGTAAGCTTGACAAGGTTTCTTCAAAGGTATTACCATAGACTGTGAAGTCATCCATATAGACTTCTACACACTCATTTATTAGATCAACAAAGATAGCCAAAATAGCTCTTTGGAAAGTGGTAGGTGCATTGCATAACCCGAAAGGTAAGACTTTATAAGCATAGGTGCCTACTGGACATGTGAAGGTTATCTTTTCCTGATCTTCCTCAGCTATGGAAACTTGATTATAGCCACTAAACCCATCTAGAAAGTAGAAATATTTCTTTCCAGCCAATGTATCAAGAACTTGATCAATGAATGGCAAGGGAAAATAATATTTTTTTGTTACCTTGTTTAATTCTCTATAGTCCATGCAAATCCTCCATTTGCCATTCTTTTTAGGGACTATCACAAGAGGTGACACCCATTGACTATCAAAAATTGGATATATAAATCTTGCCTTCAAGAGTTTAATGATTTCTTCCTGAACCACATCTTTCATAGCTGGATTCAATCTTCTTTGAGGTTGTCTTACTAGATAACATCCTTCTTGGATAAAAATATGATGGGTACAAACATTTGGATGTATCCCTTTCATATCCTCATAGTTCCATGCGAATGTCGATTGATATTCTTTAAGCACATCTATTAATTGTGACTCTTGTATGCTTGTGAGCTCATCACTGATATTCAAGGTCCTTCCTAGTGTGATATCTATTTGCTTGCATTTCTCTGTGTTTGCATCTATTCCCATTATCTCATGTTCAAGAACATTTAAGTAATAGTCATATGGTGTCATTTGTTGAGACTGACTTGTGCTTGCTTCATTAATAGCCATGGTAGATTCAGATGAACAACCATTGTCTTGACCTTGATCCTTGCTTTGATTTCCTAACAATAATGGTAATGGTCCCTCAACCTCTTGTTGAAGTTGTTCACTCAGAACATTTATTGATAAGGTTTGGATTTCATCAAAATCATGAGGGAAGTCATACCACAATTGCTTTGGAAACTCATCTTCTATTGTTGATTCAGGGAATAGGCTAAGGTCTTTAGTATTTTTGCCATAAAAAATAGTCATATTTCCCATTCTACAGCTGATGTAAGCATCCGTTATTGCAAGCCATGGGTGCCCTAAAATTAAGGGATGTCCCCCTAACTTTTTCTTAGGTTGTAAGACTATAAAGTCTATAGGGTATTCCCATGAACTTACAGAGACTATAACGTCTTCCAGTTTTCCCTCTGGCTTAACAGTAGACCTATCTACGAGTTGGAGTACAATAGAAGTTGATTGCAATTTATGTAACCCTAAATATTCTACTGTCTCTTTAGTCATGACATTAATAGTGGCTCCTAAATCGACCAAGATATTTTGCAAGGCTATGTCACCAATGTGCACCGTGAGTATAGGTATTCCAGGATCTGTGTACTTTGGTAATAACCTACCTCCCATTATTATCTCAGACAATTGTCCAATGACTTGAATAGTTTGTGCTTCATTCTTCTTTTTCCTTCCTAAATTTGTACACATGTTTTTAATGAGCTTGGAATAGATGGGTATATCCCTGATAGCTTGTAACAAAGGGATCTTGATAGTAATATTTTCTAATTCCTGAAGGAAGTTAAAGGTTGGCTTAAGTGGTTCTTTTGGTATTGCCAGTATTTGAGGAAAAGGTACCTCTACTTCCTTCCTTTGAGGAATTTGGATTTCTTGTTGTTTTGTTGGAATGTTTTCTGGTGAATTTTCCATTTCCTTTTCATTGTTATCCTCCTTTTCGAACAAATCTGTAGTGGGATTTTCAAGCTCTGTGAGAGTTACATTGTTTTCCAACACTTTTCCTGATCTCAATTGAATTTGTTGACAAGGTACTACAGATATAGAACACGTCTCACTAGTTTCATAGGCTTGTTGAATGTTCTTGTTGTTGTTAGGATTAGGGACCGGTTGAGCTGGAAGAGGAGGTTGCTTAGGAGGATTATTATTATTAACTGGAGGTGGAAGAAGTCTATTTTGAGGTGGATTTTGAGGGGCTTGTCCCCTAAATTGATTTTGAAAGTTCTGTTGTTGTGATGGATTTTGAGACCAACCAGATCCTCCCTGGTTACTAGTATTCCAATTATTTTGGTTGGGCATTCCTTGATTCCATGGTGGATTTCCATAGGTATTGGCCATAAATTGGGCCCATGGAGGTGTGTTCCAGTCTTGATTATTTGAATAAGAATTCCAATTTTCCCAGTTTGGTGCATTAGACCATTGATTAGGCCTTTGCGAGTTGGAATAACTAGGGTTTGACCAATTTGGTGGTCCATTGAATGGACCATTCCATATTTGGGCTACAAAATAAACATCTTCTACCTCTTCAACTTTAGGTTCCTTTATGGCAGCTTTAACAATGGAGATGTATTTGTAGTTTTCAGTTTTGTGACCTTTATCACAAATTTTACAAGTAGCAATATTGGAAATGTTGGTAATGTTAAGAGGGCATTCCCTCAGATTGTGCTTTTTCCTACATCTATGGTAGTAAATTTCTTCACTATCTTGCCCCTTTGGATTTTTATCCATTAAATCCAGAGATGTAGTCAAGGTACTTAACAAATCAGTTTTTAACCCTTCCAACATGTTTCCAATTTTTGCTCTCGTCACTCCTCCAGTAGATGTATACTTGTTACCCCTTAGAGGTTTGTTTCTTGAATAGTTTCTGCAAAGGTTCACAATCTCCTCAAATGCCATAAGATGGATATCTCCTTTTGCCATGAGATTTAAAACCTCGAGGACATCCTCCTTTAGTCCCTTTAAAAAGAGTTCTTTTAATATTTCTTCATCAAGGTCTATATTTACCCTAGACCCAACAAATAGAAATCTCTCAAGGTAATCCTCCAAATATTCCTCTTCTTTTTTATTCATGCGAAATAACTCTGCTTTCTTGTCCCTAACTCTATAGTAATCCTGGTATCATTCAAGGAATAGCTCTTTTAATCCATGTTCTCCATCCCATTGGTTGCAAATATTTTCTCCTAGACCCATGAACCATCTTAAAGCTGCATCTTTAAGAGTAGAGGGAAACAATCTTAGCTTTTGTTCATCGGTAGTGTAAAAGTAAGCTTGACACACTACTTCAAATTCGAAGAGAAAAGCATCTGGATCTTCATGTGGTTTCCCATGGAAGGTGGGTAATACAGAGATAGAGACTGACTTAGGTTCTCTTGTTGTCCCATCTGTATGTAATATTGGGAAGGCAAATGTCTTCCTTTACCCATTTCTTCTTTGATATCTATTCTATCTTTGTTCATTCCCCCTTTGGTTCTCATCTACTTCTCCTTGCCCACTTTGTTGGTCAGCCATAGCTGAATATAAGATCTCAAGAATTGGATCAGGTATGGGTTCAGTAAAGATAGAAGAAGGATCTATGTGATTGTCAAATTCTGGTTTAGGCAACAAGTATGAGTCGGGATCTTGTTCTAGGATTTTAGCTTGTTTGGTTGATGTTGTTGTTTCAAGTTCTTCTAACTTATAAATTCCAGGCTGCCTACTAAAGTCTCTTTGGAAGTTTCCTTCTGAGTTGCTGATTTTTATGAATCTTCCCTTAGAGTCTCTAGGTCTATTCATGAATTTTCTAAGTTTCTTATTTTTGCAACATGCCTAATCTTCCTTGAATAGTCTATGAATATCGTTGATCGGATCAAGTTGTTCGGGTGTCATGAAGTGTTCTTCTTCAAAATTAAAATGGTCTACCACCAAGTGAATCAATTGAATGAGAAAATCTTGAGTTGGAATGGGGTCAGGATTTCCAAATTGTAACTCACAACGTAGATCTTGACACAACTCCCTAAAGCGCACAACTCTAGGTATCCTCTGATACTTCTTGCTATATTCTAGGGCTACTTATTTCTTTTCTAGGTCTCCAAGGAACCTATGAATGAGGAGGGAGTCTTCAAAATATTGATTCCAAGTGTAAATTGTTGGATTTACTATTGCTCTTCTATCCCAAAGCCAACGTTCATAGTTTCTTTTAAGATCTAGGTAATATGAATGGTGGTTTGCCCCTAGAGTTTTAGCTATGTCAATCCTTTTGATTTCCTTCAGTTCATCTGATATTTCTTTAATAATGTCAATGCGTTCATACAGACTTTCCCACTCTTTACTAGATGCTCTATTTCCTTACCCAAAAAGAAGGTTAACTTCTTGTTTTATCAATAGTTCTCTAAGGTCTATAAGTGCAGACTGATTTAGACTATTTTCCACCATCTAGCAACTTATTTTTATTTCCTTTTTCTCTCTCTGGTTTTGTTTTTGTTTGGGTTTTGGTTTTGATTTTCTATTTTAATTCTACTGTAATCAAGTTTAGATACAAATCACAACAATTGAGTTTATAACTATCCTTAATACAATAGAGAACAATTGAAATAAAATTTCACAATAATCCTAATATTTTGCTAAAATTAGATGTGACTCACATTCCTACGAATATTTATACAACCAACTTTAGCATATTAGGAACATAATGAAATATTGCAGGAAAAGTAAAATTTACTTGAAAATAAAAGGTTAAACTATTACTATTTGTTTGATTGTTTAGGAGGGTTTCACTAAGGTTGTGTCACTCAACCTTACCTACTTCCTACTTCTAACAAGGTCCTAAACCAGTTTAGGTCTATTTCAATGTATACCTACTTCCTATTTTTCTCATAGGGCCTAAGTCAAACCAACAATAATAATCACCCAAAGCTAGAAATATGCAAAAATAAAATTTACTAAAATAAAAGGTAAACTATTACTACTTCTTTGATTATTAGGAGGGTTTCACTACAATTGTGTCACTCAACCGTAACTACTTCCTACTTCTAATAGGTCCTAAGCCAAGTTTAGGTCTTTTTCAATGTAAACCTACTTCCTATTTTTCTCATAGGTCCTAAGTCAACTAAGCAATAATAATTACCCAAAGCAAAAAATTTGCAAGAAATAAAATTTGCAAAAAATAAATTTAGAAATAAAATTCTAATTAAGAAAGCAGTAAAACTGATTCCTCAAGAAAAATGAACCTAGCAACGTCATACAAAGGGACTTGTTGGGACCATCTCATGCCACTCTGACTCATATGCTTCCCAAGGACTCATACGTACCTTTTTCTACATATAAGTAAGCCTCGCCTAATTGCACTGCCAAACAACTTTTCTGATTAACCACTACGATGCTATTCTCCCTGGCAACAATGCCAAAATGATCGGTTGTAATAGCTTACATTTAAATTTATCAATCCAAGGGTAATCAAGGTTAGATTTAAAGAATAGCAATCCAATATAGATTATACCATAGGGATCAATGCTAAGCTTAGTTTAGATTTCTTTTAGTTTTAGGTGTTTGCAAAATAAATAGAAATTAAATTGTGCAAGTATGAAAACAGAATTATTCTAATAGTAATTGGCTATTGATGAGTTTAACTAATAGTAATTACCTACTAATGAATTGATCTATTGGTGAGGATCCTCGTGCAGTTAGTTTTATTTATCTATTCTAACTTTATATTTTATGAAAATGCAATTTACTTTATTTTATATTCTAAGGTTAATTAACTATTTCTAACCTATTGTAGGGGCGAGAGCTTAGGGACTGGTTGTAGGAGTGGGCCCTGCCTCCTAGAAGATAGTGTAAGTCTTTCTCCCCTAGTTTACTTTATCTCAGTAACTAAAATGTATAACTATTCCTAACATGATTTTATTCTATGAATGCAGGGAAATACAATTACAATTACATAAATGAAATTAAATAATAAATACAAATGACACAGTTACCATATGCGAAGAATAAAGTGCTACTTTTATTGTTGGTGATTCAAATGTACATGTTGGTGCAGTTCTTCAGAAAGTTTCGACAAGAAAATTCAATATTTCAGCATTAGGACATTTCTCCATTAGACCTCTTCAAAGGTCTTCCTATGTAATATATATTATGACTTGTACAATTTTGAATAAACTCTTCCACGTATTTTGCCATGTGGAGTTTGTGGACTTATGATGCGACAACTATGTACTAACCAAAATAATCTAAATTAATACAATTCCTATTCCTGCTTGGACTTGGTAAACCTCCTGAATGGTCCAAGTGGCAATACGTAAGCTAACTTAACAAAGAAACACTAACTTTGACATTTCGCAAGATATACAATATAACCAAATGTCCTTTATTCCAGGAAAAGGTTCAACAATCTTGCATCTAAATCTAATAAACCTAACAATAGTTGGATTACACAACTTTATTGAATAAAGTAATAACGACTTTATTAATCACAATATCCCATGTGAAGAATACGTGACAAATCAAATATTATGCTGACTAGAAATACTTGGTTGTCATGTGAAAACGATGTGGCATGCAACGTCATTCAACGAACTTAATCATCCTTCGATAACTGCTGGTAAAAATCCTTCGGTAACTGCTGGTAAAAATCCTTTGGTAACATATTTTAGTAGCTACCTTCTGTAACGTACTTCGGTAACTATCTTTCATAACATGCTTCAACTACTATCTTCTAACATGCTTCACCTACCATCTTCTGTAACATGCTTTAGCTACCATCTTCTGTAACAGTAATCTGCTACTGCTCTATCACCGTGCCTTAGGCTTCCTACATCCTTTGTTCTTACGTCCATCTCCTTGCATCCAAGGTGTATCCCAAAGCTTGCGCTAGCTGCATCATTCATCTATGGAACATTCTTCAACACCTTGCCTGCATAATTACTCATAACTCGGATGTATTTTACATAAAACAAACACATTTATCAGATTAACTGCATTTATCCTTTTATTGACAAATTACAGAAATATACAACAATAACTTACATAAAACACATTATAATCATTAATTAAACATAAGAATGAAACATTCTATTACAGAAATATATGCCAAATATCCTCTCATCATCTCATCTCCAATTTATTTATGATACTTTTCTTTTGGGCCATCCTTCAGTCAATGAGGCCATGGAGTCCAAATCAATATTATCATGCTATGAGAAGGCTACTAGATAGTTGATTAATACTAAACAATATAGGATTTTTTTTGTTAACATTGCCATAGATTTCCATTGAATTATTGTGGATATTTTAGGTATTAAAATTGAAAATTTTCCATCAACCTACTATGGTATTCCTTTGTCTCATAAAGAAAATAAAAAGGAACTTTAGATCTCTTGTTTGAATAGAATGAAAGATTGTTTGGTAGGTTGAAAAGGTAAGTTCTTAACCATGGTGAGAAGACTACAACTCACAAAGACTACATTATAATCAATCTCTATTTATATGATATCACTTTCAATATTGCCAATAGGTATAGCATTAGAAATTGATAAAATTCAAAGAATCTTTCTTTGGAAAGGATGTGAGGAAAATATTAGATTTCCTCTTTGTAAGTGGGATAGGGTTTGTAGAGGAAAGAATAATGGAGGAGTAGGCTTGTAGAATTGTAGACTTGTGAGTTTGGCCTTAGGGGCAAAGCTTGGGTTAAAATTATTCGAAGATCAAGGAAAGAATTGGGTAAAAATATTACTTCAAAAATATATAGGTTCTCTTGATGCAATGAAATTATTTAGGAAAATAACCCTATCTAAAGAATAATCAATGTGAAACTTGATATCATACAATTTTTAATTATAGAAACATATTAAATGGTTAGTAAATGAGGGGAATTATACAAATTTTTGATTTGATGCTTGGTTGAAGCCTTATCCTTTTATCTCTAACTTAAAATGAAAACCATTGGCTCATTCATTCCTAGCTTGTAAAGGTCCAAAGATAAAAAGCTATATTAATATAAACAACAATTCTAGATCGTGTTTTTCTATTGGTAACTTGGTCGAAGGAGAGAAACTCAAACAAATTGTATATGAACTTTCAAAGATGCTTCAAGAGTTTTATTTATCTTTTTTACACAAAAGGATGAGTTGGTTTGGAATCTATTAAAATATGGTGGATACTTGGTCAAGATATGAGGATTTAGAGCAATCAAAATTTCCCACTTCTAAAATTTTTTCTTCAAAGATTATTTGGTCATTAAAGGCTCTCCCTAAGGCCTCAACATTCCTTTAGTTAGCAATTCAAAGCAATATTCTTACAAGATGGAGTTTACAAATAATATGACATCATGGGCCTTTTATATGTGCCTTGCATAAGAAGTATATAGAAATATCAGACCATTTACTTCTTCATTGTTCCTTTGCTCACACCATTTCGGGTTACTTTTTTAAATATATGAAAATATATTAGGTAACTACATTAAAATTTAAGGAGTTGATGAAATGTTAGATTAATTATTTTAAAGCTAAAGCATTATGTGTTCTATGGAGGATTGACCATACCATTATTTATTGGTATTTATGGCTTGAAATAAATAATAGAATTTTTAAAAATAAATCTCAAAGTCATGCCCAAATTTGGAACAATATTATTGCCTCTCTTGTTGTATGTTTATACTATTTATAGATATGGTGTTCATCACAGAAAGTATCAAAATTGGAAAAATATGTGGTAACAACTTGGTTAAAGGATATAAACATACATGGAAGATTCATCTATGATAATGGCAATAAAAAAAAATATATACTTTGATATAAAATAAAATGGAAATATCCAAAAATTGGGTTTATCAAAATAAATTTTAATGTTGCTTCTAAAGGAAATTCAAACAAATCCAATGGAAGTGGTGTATTTTATAATAATGAAGAAAAAATTATCCTTAGTTATTCAAAATAATATGGAACTTCAAATAACAATTATGCAGAGGCTAGGACACTTCTTACATGGATTAAAATTGTAATAGAATTCATAAATTATCATCAATGCTATAAAAAGAAATGGATGTAGAGATTGGATTAAATAATTTTATTGTTGATGTTCATCATCTATTATTGGAGGCAATATCTTGATAATGTGAGCATAGTTATAGAGAACGAAATTGAGTAGCAGATAATTTAGCCAATCATAGTGTTGATATTCATCTTGGTGAAATTCAACTTTTGGAAGGCAACTAGGCAATTGAGATTTTATCTCTTAATAAAAATAACATCAAGGAGTTGATCATGGAAACATAAAACTTTGAGGAAGTTGAAGACTATATTTGATAGAAAAAATAAACATATTTATGAAAAAAAGACATGTTGGATAGAGATATAGTTTAATTGACCTAACAAATGTAATATTTGGTGATTTGATGGAAGTGGCCCCAATATGAACCACATGTAACTTATTAAAAAAATAATATTATATGTTAAAATTTATAAATAAATGTTATGTAATGACCAAGTATCTAAAAAATATTTGTGATGTAAGATGTTAAATGAAATAAAGAAAGAATGAATTTGTCAATAGCAACCCTTTGAATAAGCTCCAAGCTTATTGTAGTGGTAAAGGCTTTGACCTATCTTTAGGAGGTCCAAGGTTCAAACCCCAATCAGTATGAGGGGACCAAGACCCCTCATAAAACCTAGGTAAAATTAAATTTTTAATGCGCACATAAAGAATGAAGGCCTCGATGTTTCATGATTAGGAATTGTTCAAATCTTTATGTATGTGGGAAGGTGGGGATAGGACAGACAATTAACAATGGAGATTGGTAGGATGAGATGGTGGAGCTATAGGAATTTGTAATTGCCATTGGAAATGAAGACCTCTCAAATGTCATTTCAAGAGGATAAGTTGTATACAAGGAAAATACATCGATGGTTTATCTTATTGCAGTTTTGAGGAGTCCTCTAATATATCGTTCAATGCTTAGGTATAGAAATGCTCTTTTATGAAAATTTTGTTTATTCTCTAATTGGGCATTTAGCCTCTATAGGATTATAGGTATGTATATCTAAAGGCACTCCCAAGCTGTGGCCTATGTATGAAAGGCCTTGCGACTATGTATTCAAGTTTATATTTAATAAATTGTCTTTTTTGTAAAAAAATAAACCCTTTGAATGATTAAATAGAAAGGTTAAATGATTTAATGAAGTGTGGGATTTTAATTAACCCAAGAAAATTCATATGATTCCAATAGTTTTATGGCATAATAATAATTGAAAAATACTTCTAGATTTTAACTCCTACCCTTATTAGTAACACTCTCACAAATCAAGTTCAGACGAGCAAGCCCAAGGCATGGACAAGTTATAGACCAAACAATGTTAATATCTTACTTAGAATAAGATAATTTTTTATATGTTTGTGTCATATCAAGAGTAACTTGTCTTTACCAATTTTTTTAAATGTTTGAGAAAAAATCTTCTAGATAAATTAAAAGCCCAATATTTTAAATAATTTGGACAAATTTAAGATAAAGTGGCCATAAAAAACATATAATAAATCTTGACCATTTGTGTTGATGCTTTTTTGATGTTCATTTATTATAATGGCCCATGCATAAACCATACAAAATTTTAGAACCACGTAGCCTTATTATATATGAAAGACATTATATTTTACTATTTTAAATATTTTCAACCATTTTGATTTTAAATCTTATCAAATACAAATAATTTGATTTAAATATTATTATATATTAAATTTGAAAAGAATTAAAGTATGGAAAATTTTTTGATTGGGTGAAAGAAGATGTTTTGAAAGGATCCCCAAACCTTTTACAAAGAGAGAAAAACATCCTGAGGGAGAACCCAAAGATTGTAGAGAAAGATGCTATCCCAAGCACTGGGATAGACCACCAAATAAAATTACATCATCCACAATGGGATAAGAAGACAAAAGAGAGAGATAGCAGAGGTCCAACCAACAATTGGAACCTTAAAAGGAACTAGCCCCAAAAGCCATCGACTAACCAACCAACCCTAAGAGGGAGAGCTCCAAAACAGAAGCATCAACCAAACTGCATAGGAACCAAAAGTTAACCATGATGAGTACTAGATCAATCTACTAGGTCCCCATCTCCAACCACCTCCTTAACCATATCATAATATTTTGGAATCTCTTGATCCCATTCCATCATAGTTTTGATTTCATCAACATATAAACTGACAATGGTAAGGGTACCAATGAGAGATCCCATGTACTCCAACATCATCTTCTTGCAAGTACTCATGATTTTCAAGGGATCTTGATTCTTGAATAATTTCACCTTTTTACTGCTTGCTAACCCAAAGGGGTGCTTAGCTTTCTTTCTAATATGAGTTGACTCATCCAAGTTTGAATCCTTGACATAGAGCACTGTCTTTTCATCCTTGATCGCTTTAGCGAATAGGTGTTTAGACCACCTTGATTTTTCCTCACTTTCATCAACCTATTTAGGAGTTTTAGAGGCTTCTCCCTATCCCTTTGATATTTTTAGAAACTTTTAACCAGTGCCAAAACCAAGGAAGGAAAGATTATCCTTCAGAGACTGAGAATTATCAAAAAAATATTGTGAAGATTTGGGGGAGTCTCCAAACGTAGTAAGATTCATAGGGTTGACCACTAGAGCTACATTCAACACTCTCAACAAGCCCCTTTTCTTAACCCTAAACATAAAAATCATTTTTTCTAGACCCTGATGAATTGGGTCTAACACCTCTCCCCTTTTAACCTATAACATGGACTTCTCCATAGATTTGAAAAGGAAGGAGGGTATGTTCAAAAGCCTTTGGTGGTAAAGCTAATTCAAGAATGCAAAGTGGTAACTCCTTAGAAGATCTTGATTCTCATCCAATGTAAAGTATTCCATTATAACAAGAGCCCCCCTGTTCCAAGGCACCTTGAGGGAGCTTCTTTGGTACTGTTGAGTGTTAATTTGTCATATTACAAATAATAACACGCAACTTAGAGTCTCGAACGAAAGACTCTTTCTTGCAAAGAAATAATTTATTTTATTTTCCTTCCTTTTTATTATTTCTCCAAGTTTCTTTGTGAAACAACTTTTACGTATATAAAATGAATTTTAATTTAATACATGCAACTGATATATCCCAGAATAACTCAAATCCTGCAGATAGCTGTTAACAAGGGGCCTTTGTTGATTCTCAATGAACTTTATAATCTTGACTTGTTTGATTAATCAAAAATAAACAAAACTCCTTTTGATGTTCTAATATTCACAATTTATTCTAAGGTTAACCTGTTCGTTTTATCTCCATTCAATAGTTCTCGTTATTTCAGTGTTAGTCTCTGACATGAAATTAAGCATATCAAGGAATAAAACAGAAACTGTTATTTTGAATCAGCTGGAAAATAATGAAGGATATTAAAATGGCTCACGATCTCCTCCCCGCAAAATCCCAAGTTAAGAGATGAAATCCCCAAAACAACCCAACCGATCAGATCCGTACTAACACACAATCTAATCGGATCAGATGCAAGACTCTAAGGAAAAGAATATAACCGCATCATTCTACCATTCACCTATCGTAACCCATCCCATGGCGTAAACGAAATAGATACAAGACAAAATGATGCAACGGAAATATTGACAATAAAACAATAGTTTTGGCTTCGATCTCCTTTTGATTTTACACACAAAAGTCGTGTTACCAAAGAAAAATCCTTTATTTCAATAAGTAATGCTTTTTTTTTGTTACAGTCTCCAGCCCCTGTATCCATCTACATTTCTGCTATTTAACCTTTCTGTCACACGTTCTCGGCTGCTCCATGACGCTTCGTTTCGACTCCCGGGACCCTTCGCTTCAATTCCCGCCTTTTGGTATTCTAACCCTTGCGTGCAATCGTAACGCTCGATCTCTCGCGCCGAGAATCGTTGTTATGAAACGTTACTCTGGTTCTATCATTTTTGGCACGTGTCCTGCGTCTCCTGCACCTTTCGTAACGCTTTCCCACGGAAATCCCGACAGAATTTGCATTCGGCCTCTTCCGTTTCCTAGCCGCGATAACGCGACATGTTCTTGGTCCGTACACCCGCAGTAGCTCGTTGTAGCGATATCGCTACCGACTTTGCTTTGCCTTCTTTTTAAAAAAGTGGTAGCGATATCGCTACCACTTTGGTTCTGAGTCGTCCTTCGATGAAGTGGTAGCGATATCGCTACCACTTTGGTTCCGAGCCTTCCTTTCAAAAAGTGGTAGCGATATCGCTACCACTTTGGTTCTGAGTCGTCCTTCGATGAAGTGGTAGCGATATCGCTACCACTTTGGTTTCGAGCCTTTGCTTCACGAAGTGGTAGCGATTCGCTACCACTTTTCCTTCGAGCCTCCGCTTCACGAAGTGGTAGCGATTCGCTACCACTTTTCCTTCGAGCCTCCACTTCACGAAGTGGTAGCGATTCGCTACCACTTTCAACCTTGTGCTTCCTCTCGGCAACTCGTAGCGATGGAGAGACAGGTCGCGATATCGCGACATGTCGCGATTTCGCGACAGATTTCAATTTTTTGCAGCGATGGAGAGACAGGTCGTGATATCGCGACATGTCGCGATTTCGCGACCCTTTCAACACTTAGGCATTTTTCTTCTTTTCTTCATTTTTAGCATCCGGGTCTTTGAGATCTTCCCTAAAACCTGCAAAAACAAAGGTGGGTCCCCACTTCTGGGGTGTGTTGTGGATGAACCACAACAAATGGCGACTCACTGTCAAATGCTCTTGAGCATTTTAGTAAGAACCCAACCTAACACAAATCACAAATTTGAAAACATGGGTTAGCCCATAATCAATATAACTAATGCCCAAAATCAGAAGTACATGAATTATCGGAATCATCAAGTACTAGCTCGGTGTGTGCAATGAATTCCTTTCCTTATCATTTGAATTTGATCCACATTCCATCATCGGTTTTGCATGAATGCATATGCGAAATTGTGAATGATTTGTGTATCCCACTGAATATGCCATGAGAAAATGCATAGTCACTCTTGTAGTATTATGTGCAAACATTCAAGACTCGCCAAACCCTCTTAGGATCCACTAGTGAACGGTTCATTATATCCCAAAGTTGGTTATGAGTCCCTACTATCTTGAACCCATGTGCAAGTGGATGTGAAATCGGAACTTTGGGGAATCAGACTCCCAACCAACCGAGATGAGAGTTTAACCCTATCCTTACTATTCTGATTTAGAATTCTTTACCTCACTTTGAGCAAAATAACTAAACCAATTATGGAAGAAATGGTCATGCTAGTCTAACCCTCTAGACAATCGGTGGTCTTATTTTTTAGGCAAGACATGATGCCATGCATGGGCCTATCTAACCCCATAATCCAAAACTTATCTTCATTTCTTTGGACCTTGGGGATGACTACCCATCCCTTGCAGAGGACAAGTAGTACGATCCTTACAATCCAATATAAGGATGAGATGGGAAAAATTTATTTATTTTACTTCTTGGACCTTGGGGATGACTACCCATCCAGGTTAGGGACAAATAGTACGATCCTTACAACCCAAGATTTTAAATGTAAATGGAAAATATTAATCTTGTTACTTAGACCTTGGGGATGACTACCCATCCTTTGCAGAGGACAAATAGTACGATCCTTACAATCTAAGACTTAATACGAAATGAAACATAAGAGCTTTGGGGAATCAGATTCTCAACCAACCGAGATGAGAATTTATGCCCTATCCTTACTACTCCATGTGGGTCCAATCAAAGCTTTGGGGAATTAGATTCTCAACCAACCGAGATGAGAATTTAACCCTATCCTTACTACTCCGATTTTAGGCTTTAAGCTCTATGGAAGTGGTCAAAACCACTATTTTTAGGATCATGTTGCATAATAGGATAGACATGAAAACCATTTTCGCCCAACCTTTTCCTCCAAGTTAGGTTTTGATCATTTTGCTCAAGATCCCTTTTAATGTATGAAACGTGCTTGGTCCTAGATACTTCAAGACTCGGTTTCCAACCTTAGGATTTACTTAAATTTATGTTATAACATAACCCTAAGAGGATTCAACATACTCAAATGAATTGCACCTAAGATGCATATGCCACTACGGTGAAATGTATGAAAAGTGAGATGGAACATGAATGCATTATTTCTTGAATTGCAAATGAGATGATTTGTCATGCAAAACTGACTTTTTCATGCATCACAAGCTTCAAATGATCTAATTTAACTGTTTGTGTTACATGTGGAGCTTTTACAACATGATTCCAATGTTTCATATTCTCCCAATCTTAGGCATGTGTTCAACATCTAGCTTTTATTCCCCTTTTTTTTTTTTTTTTTTTAATAAGGCAATGAAAAGGAGATCAAAGGAACACCACCGCCTAAATGTCCAACCTGCACACAAACGCAAAAACCCAACATTAATACAAGAAAAACCTGAAACAAAAAATGAATACATACTAACATATCAAATCTGCACATCAAAAAAACTAAATTACAGCATTGACACAAAACTAGATATCTCCTGAAACACACACTTAAGTATCAAATCTGCACACAAAGAAACAGAACACAACATAAATACAAAGCTTAGACATGTCAAAAAAAAAAAAAAAAAAAAAACACACAAAAAAAAAAAAAAAAAAAAAAAAAAAAAAACAAAAAAAAAAAAAAAAAAAACCAACAACCTCATGCTTGAAAGTAATGCTTCAAGTGCAACCCATTGATAGGTAGTGCCAAATCCTTTCCATCCAAGGTTTTTAGTCTAAAACTATTTTCCCCTAGGATCTCTCGAAATCTGGTAGGGACCTAACCAAAGGTAATCAAATTTATCATGTTCCCCCTTCTTCTCATGTCTTTTGTCCCATAACAGTACTAAATCTGAAATTTTAAACGCCTTGGCCTTAGACCTTTTGTCAAACCATCTTTTTACAATGTCTTGGTGTTTACTAAAATGAAGCATAGCTTCATCCCTTTTTTCATCCAAGCGCATTAATTGCGTTAGTCTAGACTCAAGTTTATCATTAGTTCCAAAATAATCTTTCATGAAGTGCAGCGTTTGTAATCTGAGATTTGCAAGAAAAATGGGATCTTGTCCATAAACCAGATGGTAAGGAGATGTCCCTATTGCTTCTTTGACTCTGATTCTGTCAGCCCAAAGGGCCAACTTAAGCTTATTGTGCCAGTCCCACGGATTCCTTTCCAACAATTTTTTTATGACAGTCAACAGATTCTTATTGGATGACTCGGCCAATCCGTTACCTTGAGGGTAATAATTGGAGGAGAACTTTAAACTCACGCTGTTATCAAATGCCCAATTAGCAAACTCTAGAGAGGAAAAGGCCGAACCATTATCACTTACGATGGAATTAGGCATCCCGAATCTAGTGACAATGTTATCTTCTAAAAATTTAATGACCACCTCTGTAGTAGCATTCTTTGTGGGGATAGCTTCGGTCCATCTCGTGCAATAGTCCGTAGCCGTCAGAATATACTTGTGAGCATCGAAGGAATTGGGGCTGATAATCCCAATAAAATCCAGGCCCCATTGCGCGAAAGGTCTGGACTCGATTACGGACTGTAAAGGCATGGAAGCGTTTCTATCTCTATTGGCTGCAGTTTGACATATGTGACATGACCTCACATGAGAATGGGCATCCTTGAATAGTTGAGGCCAATAATAACCGGCTCGAGGATTTGATGGGCCGTGGCATTAGCAGACCCATGCCCCGTCCCATGTTTACCATGAAACTCTTCGAGAATTCGCACTGCCTCCTCTTGATCAACGCAACGAAGGTAAATACCTTCATGGTTCTTTCTGTATAATGTGCCAGATCTAACTAGAAAATTAGCAGACTTCAAACGCAAGGCTCTGCGCTGAGTAGCATTCAAAAATGATGGACACCTACCATTTAGTAGATAGTACACCACATCCGCATACCACTCCTCCTTGGTTACATCACGACTTCATAATGTTGACAAGGGATTGCGAGATCCTCGCTCTCGCGATTGCCTTAGCTAACCCTTGCCCCCGTACTATCTTCATCGATTGAATCTCCAGATCAAATTCCTGCAAAGTTGAAACCCACTTACCACGCTTCTCACCTAATTCATTCCGAACGAACATGGCTTTGACAAGCAGGATCTGGGACGATAGCAAAGACCCTATTGTGGACTATGTAGTGCCCGAACTTTTTTACAGCCTTAACCAGCGCATACATTTGCTTATCTAGGGTAGAATATCTCGCTTTCGCATCTTTGAGAGGACTACTCAAGAAAGCAATGGGATTTTCAATGCTGCCTTCACTCTTCTGAGTTAAAACACTCGCAAAGGAGTGATCTGAAGCAAATGTGTAGATATAGAAAGGCTTCGTATAATCGGGACTCACCAAAACCGGGGCTTTAGAAATCGCATCCTTGATATTATCAAAAGCCTCTATCCTTTCATCTGATCCAAATGATCTGGACCTCTTTCTTTAGCATGTCGTTCAAAGGTCTTGCTATCTCTCGCAAAATCTGCGATAAATTTTCTGACAAAATTGATCTTTTCGAAAAATGATCTCAACCCCTTCTTGCTATTGGGACGAGGAATTTGCTGTATGGCTTCTATTCTCTCGGGGTCAATGGAAATTCCATCCTTAGATATTATATGCCCCAATAGTTTTCCTTCTGTTACCCCGAAGATGCACTTCTTTGGGTTGAGAGATATACCATGTTCCCTGCATCTTTGAAAGACTTTCTTAAGATCCCTGACATGGCTTTCCCTGTTCTTAGAAAATACAGGAATGTCATCGACGTAAACAATGATGCACTTACCAATAAGCCCTTTAAAAGCAAAATCCATAGCTCGCTGGAAAGTGGCACCTGCATTCAATAGTCCGAAGGGCATTCTCCTGTATGCAAAGGTGCCCCATTTTGTCGTAAAACAGCCTTCATCCTATCACTAGGATGGATAAGGACCTGATTATATCCCGAATAACCATCCAGGAATGACATCATCTCCGACCCGTTTACCTTTTGGAGTATTTCATCGATGGTGGGTAACGGGTAGTTGTCCTTTTGGGATGCCTTATTGAGATTTCTGAAATCAATGCACAACCTTATTTCTCCACTCTTTTTCCTCACAGGGACTAGGTTAGCAACCCACGTGGAATGCCTAACGGGAAAGATGATCTTAGCTTCTAACAGTCGCTTCACCTCTTTCTCTATCAAGGGTTCTAATAATGGATTAACTCGCCTTTGTCTTTGCCTGAAGGGCTTGGACTCTGGCTTCAGTGGAATCGTGTGCATTATGACATTCTGATCATAGGTTTTCAACTCCTTATAACTCCAAGCAATGCAATCTATGTATTCTTTTAATGCATTTGCTATGGAATCCTTCTCCTCCTTGGTACATGCTTTTGCTATGAATACCTCCCAGGGATTTTTTGCACTTCCAATGTTAACCAAATCATAGGCCTCTCCAGGAGATGGAACCCTTTTACCTTTTCTTGGTTTGCATCCGATATCAAAGATTTTTTCTAATGAAGCTATCTCATCGGGCATCCTGTTGTTTTTTACAGGATTTTTATCTTTCGAAACTACCTCCTCTACGTCCCTTTCTTCTTCATCTATGTACC
The DNA here is from genome assembly GCA_028583015.1 of Wollemia nobilis. NCBI lineage: Eukaryota > Viridiplantae > Streptophyta > Pinopsida > Araucariales > Araucariaceae > Wollemia > Wollemia nobilis. The sequence goes on from JAQPPZ010016361.1 coordinate 5,958,839, forward strand.
GCTTTTCAAATATACCGTAATTAGTGACAAAATGAAATATGTGCCTGTCACTATCAAATACTTGGAAGTTCGTAACATTATCTGGTATCGAGGGACACGGGACCAACTCTATAGAGAACTTCTTGCATTTCTTATGGTCCACTGGCTTCAACATACTCGCTGCTACAGCTAGGGAGTCCGCCAGACGATTGCCCTTTCTCGAGATCAGAGAAATGTTAAAGGCATCAAACTCATCTATTAAATCTCTGACCCTAGTTCGGTAAAGCCTGAGCCGCCTGTCCTTGCATATGTATTGTCCCCTCACTTGTTTCACCACCAGTTCCGAATCACCAAGGACTTTGATATATTTAATTTTCTTCCGAATGGCCAGCTGTAGTCCAAGAATCAAAGCCTCATATTCTGCCATATTGTTGGTGGCAGTGGAACCGTAGTCCAGTATGCAGCGAATGTAGGCTCCTGGTCCGAACATGACAATTCAACACCGGCTCCTCGCTCCTTGTCCGGACCTCGGATCCATCAAATCTTAAGGTCCAAATGTCTTGATGTCCTTCAGTAAAGTTGTGCCCAATCCTTTCATCATGGGTATTTTTGAGTGCTTCTATGTCCAAACAAGATGCTCCCAACTCAGCTTCAATGTACTCGGATCTCGTTCGGCTTGTTGTAATCTCGTGATCATCTCTTTGAGTCGGGGTTCACTGTCAATTCGAATTTGATTGGCCACTCCCCTCCAAGGCAGCCACATGTGTGAAGAGTCTGTCACAATGTAACCATTTAGGTTCTTACTCCAATCTCTTCCCAATACCATGCCATATTTGATAGGAATATCGAGCACCAATATGTCTATGCGCTGTTGAACTCTGGGTTCTGAATTGACTTGAATATGCACATCACCCAACTCTCCTACTGCCTCCATGGTTGACTCCGTCCAACCGCACCACCCCCGCTCCTAGAAGGCTTTGGTGTAAGTCCCAATCTTTTATAGATTTCTAAGGGCATGATAGTAGCCGAGGCCCCCGAGTCTATTAAACAATTGTGCAAGTTTTTACTCGGAATTCTAATGGTTACCAAAAAGGGAGGTATATCTCATTTTTCTTTTTGTACAACCACTTGGGACTCAACACTTTTAGCTTCATGAACTTGTGCAGATGGATTTAATCCTTTTGGTGAACTCACTTCTTGGCCTAATAATCGGGCCATGTCATACATCGATACATTGGCCCTATTCTTCTTCATATCTTCCACCAAATCGTAAGTGAGCTTTTCTGGATTTGGCTTGTTTTGCATCATCTTAGACTTTTCGACCTTCGATGGAGGAGGGGGATTGACATCTCCTTTAGGGTCAGGAGGGAGTAATTGATTATTCGGAGGAGCAGAGGAAGTTTTGGGCTCTTTAGAACTCCTAGTGTAATATTTGTGATTTGCTTTCCCAAAACGTTTATTTGCATGAACTTCCAAAGCTTCTTCATCTTCGCTTCCAAAAAATTCTACATCCTCCTCTTCTTCACTTTCATGGGAATGTATGACCTCTGTTAGCATAGACTCCGGTTTCACGTGGCCACAGTACGGGCAATCATTATCACAAGATCCTGCATCTCCACAGTCTTCCGAAATGTCTACCTGGTTGGCAACGGGATTGGGTACCCGCCCATTGTTAGGCTGCATGTTATACATTCCTTTTCCTCTATGATTGTGAGGTCGGTTATGGCCCATGGCCTGATCAACTTTTTTATTGACATTCCCCACCGTTACTAACACCTTGGCCAACGTTTCTTTCATGTTTTCTATGGTCGCTTCGGACCCTTGTGGTTGAGGCACTGTAATTGCAGGTCCAATTGTGTTGGCTGCATTAGCCACCTCCGGACTGGGTACAATGGCTTGGGTTTGGGCAGGTGGATTCCATCCTGGATTCCCATTTTGAATGGCTTGAGTTTGGGCAAGTGGATTCCATCCTGGATTCCCATTTTGAATGGCTTGAGTTTGGGCAGGTGGATTCCATCCCGGATTCCCATTTTGAATGGCTTGAGTTTGGGCAGGTGGATTCCATCCTGGATTCACACTTTGAATGGGAGTGATTGTTGGATAAGTTGCTGAGCTTGGCATGTTAATTGGAGCAAACCCTGACATGGTCAACAGATTATTGCCCATACCGAACCCATGCAAACCCATCGAGTTATTTTGAATCAAACTCTGTGTTTGAACAGCGGCATTCGGATAACCTGACAATGGCGTAACTTGGGTGGGTGTTTGGAAGTTGTTCAACATCGGAGCCTGTGGTGCTACTACTTGGTTCATCATGGCAAATTGGTCGTATGGGCCATATTGTCCCATCCCAACCAATTGAGACAATCCTGCGCCCGGCAGAGTTCATCTCGTCGTTCGAGAGTCATTGTTTTTGCATAAGCCAAAGGAAGGGTTGTAACTCGAGGGTTCCTTCTAGTCAACAAAGATGTCAAAGGATCCAAGGCTCCGAAGTATAGCCGCAAGGCAATTGCAGTGGTCTACCGCAAAGTGACGAGTCACATTCGTATATAGCTTTTGAAATCTCTGATTGAACGCTCGAATGGGTTCATTGGTTTGTCTTTTGCAAGATACGAAGAAATTGTATGTCATGGAGGGATCTACTAACTGTCTGAATTGACCTATGAACGTAGTTTCTAGCTGGGCCCATGAAGTTATGGACCCCGCTGGAAAATTTCGATACCATTCGTTAGCAATGTGGTCTAGACTAGCAGTGGAAAACTCGACAGGCAACATCCTCGTGAGTAACCCCCTGCCTAAACATGTAATCTTTATAGATTTGGACATGATCTTCTACTGTTGTTGGACCATCATGAATGAATTTGGGTAATCCCCTTTCAATGTTTCTAGGCAAGTCGTGGACTGCCCCGGGAATATCTAAAGGGGAACTCTGAGCACCATACCAAAGGGCAGGTGGCTGTTGTTGTTGTTGTTGTTGGGCCATGTTATTCAAAGGTGTCAACCCTGTGGGAACAATTGGAACTCCTGGAACTGTGGAGACAGATACAACTGGTGTTACTATCCCACTTGAACTTAAGGGTTCAGGCCCACTAGAGGTACTTGAGTCCAAAGAAATCCCTAACTCAAGTATACTGGGTGGTATTTCGACTTCTAATGTTTTGTTTTTCGGCCTCCTAGCAGTGGGAGAAAGACTTTGGAAGATAGTTTCCCCGTGGTTTTAGACCTAGTAGCAATGTACTCAGGTTGGGCCAGCTTGGAAACTCTAGGACTCTAAAAGATTTCTCGACTCGCACGCGGATAAAATGTCCGGTGTTACACCCGCAAGCACAATAGGTGGAAACAAAACTACCCACGTTAATTGTTAGAACAAATCAAAATTGCAAAGCAATACAGAAGGCCCTCCTTCTAGCGCCAAAATGTTGAGTGTTAATTTGTCATATTACAAATAATAACACGCAACTTAGAGTCTCGAACGAAAGACTCTTTCTTGCAAAGAAATAATTTATTTTATTTTCCTTCCTTTTTATTATTTCTCCAAGTTTCTTTGTGAAACAACTTTTACGTATATAAAACGAATTTTAATTTAATACATGCAACTGATATATCCCGGAATAACTCAAATCCTGCAGATAGCTGTTAACAAGGGGCCTTTGTTGATTCTCAATGAACTTTATAATCTTGACTTGTTTGATTAATCAAAAATAAACAAAACTCTTTTGATGTTCTAATATTCACAATTTATTCTAAGGTTAACCTGTTCGTTTTATCTCCATTCAATAGTTCTGTTATTTCAGTGTTAGTCTCTCACATGAAATTAAGCATATCAAGGAATAAAACAGAAACTGTTATTTTGAATCAGCTGGAAAATAATGAAGGATATTAAAATGGCTCACGATCTCCTCCCCGCAAAATCCCAAGTTAAGAGATGAAATCCCCAAAACAACCCAACCGATCAGATCTGTACTAACACACAATCTAATCAGATCAGATGCAAGACTCTAAGGAAAAGAATATAACCGCATCATTCTACCATTCACCTATCGTAACCCATCCCATGGCGTAAATGAAATAGATACAAGACAAAATGATGCAACGGAAAGATTGACAGTAAAACAATAGTTTTGGCTTCGATCTCCTTTTGATTTTACACACAAAAGTCGTGTTACCAAAGAAAAATCCTTTATTTCAATAAGTAATGTTTTTTTTTTTTATTACAGTCTCTAGCCTCTGTATCCATCTACATTTCTGCTATTTAACCTTTTTGTCACGCGTTCTCGGCTGCTCCATGACGCTTCGTTTCGACTCTCGGGACCCTTCGCTTCAATTCCCGCCTTTTGGTATTCTAACCCTTGCATGCAATCGTAACGCTCGATCTCTACGGCCAGTAACTGTTGTTATGAAACGTTACTCTGGTTCTGTCATTTCTGCCACGTGTCCCGCGTCTCCTGCACCTTTCGTAACGCTTTCCCGTGGAAATCCCGGCAGAATTTGCATTCGGCCTCTTCCTCTTCCTAGTCGCGATAACGCGACATGTCACGAAATCGTGACATGTCGCGATATCGCGACATGTTCTTGGTCCGTACACCCGCAGTAGCTCGTTGTAGCGATATCGCTACCGACTTTGCTTTGCCTTCTTTTTTAAAAAGTGGTAGCGATATCGCTACCACTTTGGTTCTGAGTCGTCCTTCGATGAAGTGGTAGCGATATCGCTACCACTTTGGTTTCGAGCCTTCCTTTAAAAAAGTGGTAGCGATATCGCTACCACTTTGGTTCTGAGTCGTCCTTCGATGAAGTGGTAGCGATATCGCTACCACTTTGGTTTCGAGCCTTTGCTTCACGAAGTGGTAGCGATTCGCTACCACTTTTCCTTCGAGCCTCCGCTTCACGAAGTGGTAGCGATTCGCTACCACTTTTCCTTCGAGCCTCCACTTCACGAAGTGGTAGCGATTCGCTACCACTTTCAACCTTGTGCTTCCTCTCGGCAACTCGTAGCGATGGAGAGACAGGTCGCGATTTCGTGACATGTCGCGATATCGCGACATGTCACGATTTCGCGACAGATTTCAATTTTTTGCAGCGATGGAGAGACAGGTCGCGATTTCGTGACATGTCACGATTTCGCGACATGTCGCGATTTCGCGACATGTCGCGATTTCGCGACCCTTTCAACACTTAGGCATTTTTCTTCTTTTCTTCATTTTTAGCATCCGGGTCTTTGAGATCTTCCCTAAAACCTGCAAAACCAAAGGTGGATCCCCACTTCTGGGGTGTGTTGTGGATGAACCGCAACAGGTACCCATTCTAAACTTTTATCAAAACTTTATCCTCTCCAAAAAATATCTAATTTTCTTGGTGAGGGAGTGCTTCTACCTATTTAGATAAACACCATCCAAGGGAAGCCCTGTAACCTCTATGATTAAGAGAACAAAGATTTCAAAATCAAAATCACCCACTTTCACCACCCCATTTCTCCAAGAATAGGCCATTTGTTTCGAAATATCTCTATCATACTCATTAAAATTCATTAAACATTGAAGAAGGCCACCTTTTTCATAATCTTCCTAACCTCCTTATCCAAGTTGAGGGTGCTCAAATTAATTACCATCCCTTCCATATTCTAGATCACATAACTAAGGACCAAAGAGCCGAGCAAACTAAATATAGAAACATTAGAGACCATACAAATAAAACTAGATGCCCCAAGAAAAATGCCTATATTCATAGGATTCCGTCATTTCCTTGGTGAGGGAGTGCTTCTACCTATTTAGAAAAACACCAGCCAAGGGAAGCCCTGTAACCTCTATGATTAAGAGAACAAAGATTTCAAAACCAAAATCACCCATTTTCACCACCCCATTTCTCCAAGAATAGGCCATTTGTTTCGAAATATCTCTATCATACCCATTAAACTTCATTAAACATTGAAGAAAGCCACCTTTTTCATAATATTCCTAACCTCCTTATCCAAGTTGAGGGTGCTCAAATTAATTACCATCCCTTCCATATTCTAGATCACATAACTAAGGACCAAAGAGTCGAGCAAACTAAATCTAGAAACATTAGAGACCATACAAATAAAACCAAATGCCCCAAGAAATATGCCTATATTCATAGGATTCTGTCATTTCAAAGAGATCCCAAGTCTTATAAAATGGGAGTAGCACCAAAAAAACCAAGTGATAATCCTTGAGACATGGAAAGAAGCATAGAGAATATATAATAAATGACTCACACTCCTCCCAATCAACAAAGTATGGAATGGTTTTGCTTATATGTCAATTACTTTAATTATGTTTATTATACAAAAGCTTTTATATATGTTAAAATTTATTAAATTAAAAATATTTTCCCATTACATGTGTCATTATAATCATATTTTAGTAGGGCCTTTGTAAGTTAAAATTAGTATGGCTTATAATATGTAGGAAAATAAGAGAATAGAATTCTACAATAACTTAGTAATATGCCATTAATGAAAGCTCACAAAAATAGTACAATGCAATATAATGGAGAACTTGAACACTCCAAAATTTTAAATGAAGAACTACATTGTACCTACTCACTACTATAATCTACCTTTATATGTTAGCATTATCTCTCACTCACTCTATACCTTAAAGGTCTATATATAGGAATATATGTACCTTGGCCTTTACTCTACCCATGACTCTTCATCTACCTATCCTATGACTCATGTACATATGGACTACATGCACATTTACATCATTGCACATTCTAACACTTGTGCATTTATTATATTGCATGAAGTAACTCAAACCTTACTCTAAAGTAAACTCCTACTCTAGTTATGTACCCAAGGTGGTACATTACTATGTACCAAATAATATAATATACTCTAACATAGTGTATGTAGTTATTTATGAAATCTTGCTTCAGTATTGATTTTTTTATCTCTCTCATGTTTAAGTGGCCTAAATTCATTGTTTAAATTGATTGATGTGACTTGTGTTTAGTTTTGTAGGAGTACCCTGTTTATCACCTACAACTCATTTATAGTGGGTGCTTTTTCTTTTATAGAACTAGTGTGAGCTTGGAAATACCTTCTTGTTGAAAAAAGACCATAACGGTCATATGTTTTAGGCTTTGTGTTGTTGTGCTTGTATTTTAAGGGTAAATTGAGGAAGTGGTGGTTGTTCGTCATCTACTCTTGTGTGTTTTTTCAGACCCCTTGATCACTATGTTAGCCTCAAGAGATATCTGTTGCACGATAATGGTTTTCCTATTGCATGGTTAGGAGTAAGATGTTGGAGGGATGGTTTTGAAACTTATGAATCTTTCCTATGATATTTTATTCAGGTTATAACCTTCTCTATCAATTTTGTATCATCATGATCATGGATACGAAGATAGTAGTTGTACCAAAAAACTTTCCTCTTTGTTAGGTTATCATATATTATAAGAAGCGTCCCTAAGGTTTAACTTAGGGTCATATTTTACTGTGTTTAATCCACCACCCTAATGCCACAAAAGCACCACCGTTGCATGGTGGCTTCATGCTCATGAGGGTGTAGGCAAGGGAAGGCTTCTAAGGCCTTCCCATTGAAATATCTCACATGGGATACTCAGGGGGCCTAAGCAGGCCTTAAAGGGAGCTTGACTCCCATAGGCCTATGACCATAAAGTGGTGGTTAATGAACCAAGCCAATTAGTGGCTGTCTAGCTTTGGATGAGGTACTAGATGATGACTTATGATTCTCTCTCATTGTTTGAATTATCATTGCTTGACAAATTGCTATGGGATTGATTGTTTGAACATCACATGTCTGTTGTATTTGGGTGGGAAAACCACCTTTTAAATGAGACACAAAATTATCCCACACACAATATGCAATTGGATGATAACAATTTAAGAGGTGCTAACCACTTAGTACTATGTAGCCAAGCACCTAGGAACTTGTCTAAACCCTCCCAATCCCTTGAACTATCTATAACACTAGGGGATTTTTTACTGGCCTATTCTACCATGTGGTACAATGTGCTTCATTGGTTGTTTGCTATAGGTTATGATTGGTCAATTATGTTGATAGATTGAGGGCATAAACTTGATGTAAAACCTTTTAATTGGGATGTGGGATTTATCCCACATACTTCGCATGGGAGCTTTGGAGGTTTTGAAATAAGTGAAGCCACCCCTAGTAGCCTAACAACTAGGCAATGGTTAGGGTAGCCATGGAGGCTAGAGCACTAATTTCTAGGCACTACTATTTGACTTGTTGACCAAGGCTAGAGCGTTAGTTGTTTGGTACTGAGGTTTGTTTGACCAAGTCATACGTCGTAGACTGATTAGAGATTGATTGATTGAATTAGTCTGTGGTTTGAATCTAAACACCCCATTTTGCTAATCAAAAATTTTATTTTGGAGGTGGATATTTTGTTAAAACCACCTTCTTTTTGCTAAGTTAACTTTTTTCTTTGGAGGTTGGAAAGTAATTATTTTGCTAAAATAAATCACTTTGCTAGAGGAGAAATTGATAGAGAAATTTTGAGGTTTGATGTAGGCTAAAACTTAATCAAGTTTAGGGAGAAATTCTCTAGGTGTTAAAGAGCAAAATCTAAAGTAAAACTATAGGTCAATTTTGTGGAAAGATTGAATGTCTAACTAGGCCAATTTTGTGGAAAAATTGAATGCTAGTTTTGGGGTAATTTTGTGGAAGAATTATTTGTAAACTATAGGAAAATTTTGTGGAAAAATTGTAGGTTAACTATAGGTCCAATTCAGGTCCGAGGTGTAGACCAATTGGTTTGACCAAACCCCGTAAGGGGGTGAAGGTACAAGGTTCAAATCTTAGGCTTCGTCGGACTTAACGCTTATCCCTTTCCTGATGCTTTCAGTGGTGTAAAAGGTTTAAAATTATTGTGGCATGGTGGTTATAGGGGCGGAGTGCACGAAGATCTATGTGGTGACTAATGGGGTAGACAACGCATAATATTGTGGCAGCCATAAAAATTCGAACAACCTACCTAGATTCATGGTGGCTACCGATTCCACTGTGTAAATTAAAAAAAAAACTATAGGTCCAATTCATGGAGAAATTGAGTGTTTGCTTGGTATCAATTTTGTGGAGAAATTGAGTGTTTAATTGGGATCAATTTCATGGAGAAATTAAGTGTTTGTTTGGGATAAATTTCATGGAGAAATTGAGTGTTTTTTTGGAATCAATTTCATGGAGAAATTGAGTAATTGTTGGAATCAATTTTGTGGAGAAATTGAGTGTTTGTTTGGGATCAATTTCATGGAGAAATTGAGTGATTGATTGTGGTAAATTTTGAAGGTTTCTTAGGAAGTAAAATTGTGGAAAAATTTGGATTGAATGAGTTAGAAATATACATTAGTGGATAATGTATTTCATTTTATTAAATGAGTTGAAATATGTTAGTGGATAATATATTTCATGAGTTAGAAATATGCATTAGTGGATAATGTATTTCATTTGATTAAAAAGATTTGAAATATATTAGCGGATAATATATTTCATGAATTAGAAATATACATTAGTGGATAATGTATTTCATTTGTTTAAATGAGTTGAAATATATTAGTGGATAATATATTTCATGAGTTAGAAATATGCAGTAGCGGATAATGTATCTCATTTGATTAAAAGAGTTGAAATATGATGGTGCATAATATATTTTATTTGCTAGAAATATGTTAGTGGATAATGTATTTTATTTGGAAAAGAATAATGATTATGGAATTCATATGAAGGAATTATGGGGTACCCTCATAGTTTTGTAAAATGAATTAAAGAAACAATTCATGTATTAGGGACATAATAATCATGGGATTATTATGTATGTATTTAGATGACATTGTTTTAGAAAAGAAGAATGAATGTGGAATTCATTCAAGGGAATTATGGGGTTCCCTCATTGTTTTGTAAAATGAATTAAAGGAACAATTCATGTATTGGGGACATAAGAATCATGGGATTCTTATGTATTTATTTGGATGATTTGGAGAAAGAAGAACGAATGTGGAATTCATTTGAGGGAATTATGGGGTTCCCTCATTGAGATGTAATATGAATTAAAAAACTATTCATGTAATGGGGACATAAGAACTATGGGGTTCTTATGTACTTATATTGGTATTGATGTATCAAAGGGAAGTATGAGATTCCTTTGTATAGATGTTGGAGACATCTAAAATTATGAAATAAAAAAGATATTTTTTGAGGTTGGGTTTTTCTCATAAGGGTTTCCTAGGATATATGATGTGTCATGTGTGTATCAATTATCTTTATCTTTTAATATTGCATTTTATGAATCTTGGATGGATGGAAAATGGTATTTAATAATGTTTAAGCTTATGGATTAGAAGCATAGAGAGAGTGAGAGAGTAGACTAAAGGATTTTGAGATAGCCTAATAGCAATACGCTTAGTGCACCTACATAGATGGACTTATGTATGGTGTAGGGATGAGCATACCCTTTTGATAGACTAAAAGGGGTAAGTTAGCTCATCGTGGAGATGAAATAGATAGCTTATTTACTTTACGTTTAGTACACCTACGTAGACGGGCTTATGTATGGTGTAGAGATGGGCGTACCCCTTTTGATGGATTAAAAGGGGATAAGTTGGCTCATCATGAAGATGAGATAAACAACTTAATCATAGGGATTGACATTAATAGATAATTTCATAGAATGAACTATACAAGGTGGGGATATGTGGATCCCTAATGAATGCATATATAAAAAAATATTCTCTCTCAAGTGGGTTAGTTTTTTGGATCATTATAGTAGGTATCAAAGCTCTAGTACAATGGACGAGAAGCTTCCATGGATGAGCTAAATATTGCTTAAGGATTGATCTTAGGAGAGGTAGCCTTAATTTGATCTAGCACCTTACATGGAGCAAGTGTGACCATTATTATTAAGTGAATGATATTGTGTAAGGTCTGCTTAGGAATAGTATCTTTCATGGAGCAAGAATAACCTTAGCCATTATCAAATGAATGATAATGAAACAAGATAGTTTGGAAGAATAAATAACTAACTAGATTCAACTAAACTCAACCTCTTTGTAGATAAGGAGAATGGCATCTTATGACAAGGCAAGTGTGAACCAGATTATTGCTAGGAAGGTAATAATGGTTAAAATTGAGATGGCACCTTGTGGGATACAAGTGTGATGGTGATCATTAATAATTTAAGTTAGTTCTTGGGAAGATATAGCTAACCATTGGAAGTACAATTGAAAGTAATTGTAACTTGTTGAAATGATAAAGGCAATAATGGAGAGAGAGTGAAAAAGTAATATTGGATTTCAAGAAACAAATGGATCTAGGTTTTGTACCTTTTGAGGAACTCCCCTTAGCTATTCAAAACTAGTAGAACCCAAGGATGGACCTATTGGGCACTGAATTGCGTTTAAGCTTTACTCAACACTGTAGCTATCTATCTTCCTATTTTCTATTTAGGCTGCACTCGATAGTTGTAACTCAGAATTCAATGTTGGTATAGACCAAAATAAAGTTCCTGATCTAACCTCCAGAGTAGGCTGGTTCCTTGTCAACTTAAACAAGATGTTGATGCTATTATGCTCACTTAGGGTTTTGAGATTAGGGTTAGAGAGAGATATTAGGGTTAGAAAAGTGAACAATAGTTGGACGGATAGGTTAACAACATTGATATCACAACAAACAACTCCAAAAATCATATCAGAACACATTACTTAGATCAACATTATCACAAATATTGAACACCCTCACACATTTATAAGAACAATAGAGAAATATTGTAGAAAACAATTCCAATACCCCAATAATGATAATCCAAATAACATAATTAATCACTATCCAAATTTTATAGAAATACGCTCCTAACAATATAGAACCAATCCAAAGCAGATTTCAATTACTCTATTAGTCAGTAAGCCTATCAAACTAACTATTCAAGTATTCACAGAAATGCAACTTTAAGATTAGAACCTCTGATATCAGATGGTGAAGACACAAGCTTTGAGGTAAAAATCAATGTAATGCTCCTTTCATTAACTTCTAGAAAATTTATAGTGGTACAGGCAAACACGCTAGAGCCGACCCTTGAAAATGAGGGTTCGACCTCTATTTATAGTTTGTAAAATTAAAAATAATATGGAACATTACAAAGATTAGTTTTTTCACAACTCAATAGAGAGTTCTTAGTTGGCATCATCTTACTGGTTCAATCCCCTAGAAATCCGTTGCAAGTAAACCGCCATGGCAACTGGAAACCTCTGCAACTTGCTGGTTGTTGGCTCGAACTGGAGTTCTGTTTGTTGGAGACCTCATCTGCATCATGGATCTTTCTTGGAAACCTCCTATCATCGTCGATCTGCAACCATCTCTAGTTCTGGTCTTCTTGAAACCCTCGGTGCTTTGGCTTCCTTCTCCAACTAACTGTTCTTCAGTCCCGACAAGAAAGCTTTTATTTTATTTCATTCTGCTCAGCAATTCTCAGTCATTGATCTCTTCCATCGTATGGCTACGATCTATTTGAAATAAGCTTTGATAAATGACAGGAAAAGATCACTGTGCCATTCCACTTTAAAAATATTTGATGACGTCATCCTCCATGCTTCAGAAACCTTAGAATGCCAATCCGCACAAAAATGCATTGTAAATAGGGCGGGATAGAATCCGCCACTTATTCCTTGTTCTTTTCCTTTAGCTTTGATGTTGAAGTGAATCCGCATAAACAATATGATGATGTCACATTTCCCTTGAAAATCCTACGGATTCCATTCTGGACCCAGACAAGAGCATTAGTCATGAATTTCAATTTTGGCTCCGCCATAGTGTAAACAACTATGTTTTCATTCCGCACTAGCCTTAGATAAATATTACTTGTTGCCATTCCATTGAAGAATTAGATAAAATTACCTTTTTGTGAATCCGCACATCTTTACATCATCTTCTACCTTATGTCGCCATTCCGGGCCAAAATACTCTATGAGTCTCTCGAAAACAATCTTCCAACACTTAGCCGCTTTGAAAGATTTTATAAATGCAAAGCGATCGCCAATCCGCATAGATTTTATGCTTACATCACCTTTCTCCAAAACATTTTGTGGATTCAAATCCTTTGTTGCTAATCTGGAGCCAAAAACAAGGGATGCGATGCGGATTTTCACCAAGTGCAAAATTTGACTAAGTGTGGGCGGACTTCTCACCTTTGTCGTGGATCCGCTCCAAAATACACTGGAATGCGTGTGGAATGGAGCTTTCATGCCTTAGTAAAATTTTCAAAATTCTTCTAAGCATATGTGGCCATTTTGGGCATACATTCTGGTGCCTCTCGGGTGGATTTGCTTGCAAAGCCATCGAACTCAGAGTCTTATCCATTGGGCCTTGGGAGTCAAAAAAATACTCATCTCTAAAAATATGCTTTAAAGAATAACTTCCATATAAACACTACCCTCTGAAAATCTAACAATCTGCTTAGAGGGTAAAGGTTCATATGGAAATCATGCCAAAAACATCATGGCTCATCCACTTATGAGAGATTATACCAAAAATACAGGCCTGTCGCCTTTGTCTTCAAAAACCAGGCGTAACTCTACTCCTCTTATAAGGCCTTGCTGCAAAATGCCTTTACACACAGTCTGTTGCTCTTTATGCCTCTGTAGGCTTCATGCCTTTATTGCTCATTTCTGACAATTGTCAGAGCAAAAAACAAAAATGCAAAACTCATGCATATGTACAAAAAAACAAAAACAAACTAAGTGTGGGCCCCTTTCGGGCCTGTAACCGCTCTATATTGCTCTTCTTCTTCATGGGCTTCTTCCTCATTCTCTTCTTCTTCTTCTTCTTCTTCTTCTGGAGAAGGTGGTTTCTGATTCCTTCCTCCAGAAGAATCACCAAACAACTGAATCATCAACTTTAGAGATTGTAAAGCCTGTTTCCAGGCTGCTTCAAAGGGGTTTGATGTCTCTTTGAGTTGCTTATAAACATATTGCAATTCTCCAATGTCCTCATAATTAGCAGCATTCCCTCTATTAACTAGATCCTCCATGAGATCTCTCAATCTGGTAAAATTAACAATTAATTGGACAACTTGCTCTTGGGGTAGTGGCTCTTCAAGAGAATCAATTCCAGATTCATTCTTCAAATCTTCATCAATGCTTTTTTGGATCTCTTCCATGGATAGCAAGTTGTGATCCTCCATCCATAGGCCTTTGAAGCCAACTTGAATCATTTCTTTATTTATATCAACAACATCCCTAATCATACCCTCAATCTTGTCAAACAACAGCCAGGCTCTCTGAAGTGCCCTGTGCTTTTTAACCACTATCCTGGTAGCAACTCTGGTGAGATTCCATTCTTTATTAGAGATTGGTTTAGTAGAGTCACTGAGTCTACTATCAACCAACCTATACATTTGTTTTTCCAGAATCACCATGGGCTACAACTCTCCAGTGATCAGATCTAGCTCTCTCTGAACATTGGGAAGTAAGCGGCTGGCATCATCAAGATAATCAATCATGAATTGAAGCCCTGAACATTTCTCTTGGACTTCAGAGAGCATCTCTTTTCTAATCCTTTTTAGTTTAGTCTTAGAAAATCTAGAGGCCTTAGCCTTCTCTATTTGAAGCTGCTACTTTAAACTCTGAATTTATTTCACTTGTTCTTCATTCAACTTCTTTTGCTCTCCTAGTTGATCCTTGAGTTTGTTGGCCTCTTGAAATTTTTCTTGCCAACCCTTGACCTCTTTTTTTAGAGCCTTTTCAACTTCCTTTTGATTGCTCAGAGTCTTTTGAAGTTTTTCAACTTTTTTCTCCAGTTTATTCACCTTCTCTCTAAATATATCATTCTTCACATAGAAGGTGTCTAAATGGGCTCTGGCCATAATCAATTCATCTTCTTCAGGAAGCTTATCAATATCTTCTGTGACCTCCTCCACTTGATAATATTGGATAGTCATTTCATTTTTAGGCTTATTTACAAGTGGAGTCATAGATCTAGATATTATTTGCCTAGCCACTGGGTCAACATACATACTTCTCCTTGTGATAGCCATCCTGCTGGAAGGCTTAGAAAGATTTTTAGCCTAGAAATCATTTGCTCTTTGTGTGGTTGCCTGCTCTTTTGGCAAAGTAACAGGACTTGAAAAACTAGCAGCCAGGGGAGATGAAGATACCAAAAATGATAGGGTAGACTGAACTGCTAACAATGGGGGTGTGGGAGTGCTCACAATAGTCTCTATAATGACAGTGGACTCTGTGACTACTGTTGTTGTTGCTATTGGTAAATTCATAGAAACTGACACAAGACTATCAATTGGATGAATGGTGGTACTTGGAACATTGTGTCCCATTGATGGTGGTGGTGGTGGTGAATGATGAAGTGGGAACCTCAGATGCTGGTAGTGGGATTTGGGGTGACTGTGAGGGAACATAAGTGACTTGTTCTTCAGTGACAACCAAGGAAACATGGGGTGGACTGTGAGAGGGAGAAGGTACCTTTGTCACATTTTCTTGACCAGAAAGGGAGGGAGACTTCTTTGGGGATTCAAGAGGATGTAGAGGAGAAGAGGGATTAGAAACCATACCTTCACCTATAGATGTAGGGTGCTCCTGCTCCATTTCTATTTCTTGCTTCTGCTCTTGGTGAGTCAATTCTTTTGTAGCAAAAATAGCTACCTCTTTTGCAATCTCCTCCATATCCAATTTTTGTTTCTTTGAAATTTCTCTTTCCTCTCTTTCTAGAACTCTTTTAGTCCTTCTATGAACCAATTGAAAGGAAGCCATCTCACTCTCATATTCCTCTTCTGATTCATTTCCTTGCACAGCTCTAGAAAGTAGAACTTGCTTAGAAACAGGATGTAATTGTACTGATGTTGCAGGGGTAAAAGAAAGGGGGGTGAACTTGAAACTCTCATCCTTCTTCTTCTAGTCAATATCTATGTCTAGAGGCTGACCTCCCAGAGCTAAGCATTTAGGCCTAGATACTATTTCAATAACTAGAGTACTGATAGCCTTTTCACTGGAATATTGCATTTTGCTCATAAGTTGAGCTCCCTTAGGAAACTTGTCCATTTGTTCAGTGGTAGGATGAAAATTTTTTGAAACTTTAGCTGCTATCAAAGGAGTCTCCTGCTCCTCTACTAGAGCTTCTTGATCTACGGGTGGAGAGAGAGATTCCAAACTAGTTCAGGGCTTTTGAACTGTCAACACTATGTTCCTGACATCCTTTTACCTCCAGGTTCTGATATTTTCATTATATATTTTTGAAAACTCCTTATCAATCTTCATTCCGAACTTGGACTTAGGTTTTCCAATCTCAATCCTCATCCTCCACCAATATGATATCTTCACTACATTCCACTGCTCTTCTTCCTCAACTTCTTCAGCAACATCCTTCTCGGGCTGAGGGTCCTTTTTCTTTGAAGTTTTTCCTTCAATGTCACTGATGGTGGCTTCTGTAATCCGATGACTCTTCTTATTATCAGGGTCAAAATCAATAATCTATTCATATAAATCCAACCATGGAGGCAGTTGACCCATTTTTGCAACATTCCACTCTAGAAGAGTGGTCTCATCATTATTTCTTCCTTGCTCGAAATGAGCCCTAGGCCTCTTTTCAAACTTATAAGCCTTTTCTCCATTTAGGGTTATATTTCTTGTAGTGAAGATACCATCAGGGTCATAACTCCATATTTGGGGAATATAGAATAGACCTAACCTATCAAGGTATTGGTCAATTTGTTGGCTTTGCCCCTTCTTAGTGATGGTAATATCCTCCATAGTGCGGTGTGTAAGAAAAGATTTTCGCTTTCTCCTAGAACCATAATTCAAATCAATATATTCTGCTTACCTCAAATATTCTAAGGCAAAGAGCCTCTCTATAACAAAATGGGGTAGGAGAAAAGGTTTTCCCATGAAACCATACAATCTAATAACTGTGCCCTCGATCAAAAAATACCAATCTCCTTCCTTCACACCCTCTATTCTGAGAATTTTCTTAGCTAGGGGTGGCAATCTAGGGCACCTTCCATACATTATTCTTAGGGTAGGTCCAAGAAATTCTAAGTTGAATCTATAATAAGACTCATTGCTTCTCAAGTGACTTGTCCAGTAATAAACCGGCAAGGGTTCTCCATCATTGGTTTTGTCCTTGACCGGAATCCAAGGCATTCTGTCCTTAGTGGCAGCATAGAACATCCACACCAGACTTGAGAAATACCTAAAACTAGGAGCATCAGAGCCCCTTTTCATACTTACTAACTGTTCATGTATCCTTTGTGCAAGAAAAGTTGGCCAATCAAAATAAATTACCCTAGTCCCCTTTTTCTACCTTCTCCAAGGAGTAAAACCCAGCCTATTTAGTCACCTTAAATATTTTTGGCCTCACTGATGGCTCGGACCCTAGGGAAAAATATTATGGAAAAAAGAGGTGGTGACACTGAAAAGGGTTTCGCCCTTAGAGGTTTTTACTGCTTTGGCCAATGGGTCATAAAATTTAACTATTGCAGCTATTAACTCTGGATAGGGATGAACAAAATCATAGATGTAAAAAGAGAGATAAGAAAGGATAGTGCATCTACCTTCCATAGACAGAGCAACTTTCTTCTTGTATCTATCATTGACACTCCTTCTGAGCCTCGTTCTCTCTGTGAGGACCATTTCTATATCCACCATAGCTTCTGCTTAGTCGATGTACGACACCACCACCCTTTTCTCCAGGGTTTCAAACTCTTGAACATCCTCTAAAGCCATTTTGATAGTAGTAAGACTTTGTTCTCTATAATTTGTAGCAAAAAACTTTGGAGTATCATTTCACCCTTCACTGCTTTGTGAACACAATTGACTAGCAAATGGACTTTGTGTGTGCCCTTTTGGTTCTTTTATTTCCTGGAGTGTGCGTATCTTCCACCATTAATGTGGCTATTGCGTGATCTCCCACTAGCACACTTTCCAACCTCCACTCATCCCTTTTGGTGGCTCAATGGTGGCATTCTAAATTTTCATTGGCCAAAAATTCAAACTGCATTGCCACCTCACTACGCCTCTTCGGCTACTCTTTGGTTCGAGTGAGAGTTCATTAGCATTGATTGTGAGGTCTTCCTTGTATCTCCATGTGGCATGGTCACGAAAATACTGCTCGGCTTCCCCTTAGATTTTTTGAAACTTGGCGGGTCGAAGACACTATTTTGATTCCGCTAACACTTAGCAAATTTCACGCATGAATTATCACCTCGGTTCTGCTCCATCATACTTTAGCTTTGAAAAGGTCCCTGGATTGGAGATGCCTTTGCTTCTTTCGATATCTAGCTCTCTTCATCATGTGGGATAAGAACATTTGCACCAATCCATGGAGATCCTTGTGTATTTTGATGCGAATTCAAGCACTCGTCATTCCGGAAGAATTTACATGCATTCGAGTGCGGAATGGAACATTGTTGGATACTTTGTCAACACTTAGTCATTTTTACAAATTTTTTCCCTTTTCAAGAATTTTCAAAGAAGACTGATTACAAAGTGCAGAAAGAAATTAAAATACAAAGTGTAGAAAGAGGGGGAAATAATAATACAATGTATATACATATGTTACAGTGAGCTCATATTTTACACATAGTAGAGCTTGAGATGAAAACCATTCACTGGAATTGGTTGTATGTTTCCTTCCAGATCTTCCAACTGAAACACATTGGACTCCTTGGCTTCTATTATTTTGAAAGGACCATCCCAAAAAGAATCAAAATTTTCATGCTTGCCTGGATTTGCTCTATCAACATTCCACCTGAGAACTGAGTCTCCAACTTGGAATTTTTTGAATCTGGCCTTCTTATCGAACCATGCTTTGATATCTGAGGAATGCTTTTGAAAATTGTCATAGGCCTAAGCTCTATTCTCTTCCAATTGTAGCAAGTGGGTCAACCTGGTTTTTACTGGATCTTCCTCTGACTCTTCCTCTATATTGACAAGCTTAAGTGTTGGGATCTCCAAATGGATGGGTAACACTACCTCCTTGCCATATACTAGTGCATAAGGAGAAGTCTTAATGGATTTTTTATAGTAATCCTGTCTGCCCACAGAGCTTGGTCCAACAACAGATGCCAACTTCTTTTATTTCCTTCAAGTGATTTCCTCAAAATCCTTAACAAGTTTTTGTTGGTAGATTCTGCAAGTCCATTACCCTGTGGATAATAATTTGAAGTATTCTTAAGAGTGATGCCATACTTTCTGGAAAACTCAATATACTTGGCTCCTATGAAATCTGGACCATTATCACTTACCAAGGCTTATGGAACCCCAAACCTTGAAATCAAATTTTCCATAAAATTGATCACAACATCTTGATCTGATTTCTTGGTAGGAATAGCCTCTACCCATCTGGTGAGATAATCTGTGGTAGTTAGGATAAACTTGTGTTCTACTGAGGAATTGGGGTTGATGACCCCAATGAAGTCCAACCCCCATTGTTGAAAAGGTTCTTCAACTTGTATAGGCCTGAGGGGGAATGAAGCATTCCTTGTCCTTCCAACATATCTCTGACATTTGTCATAGGCCCTGGTGATCCTGAAAGCATCAATAAATACAGTAGGCCAATAATAGCCCACTCTTATGATTTTCAAAGCTGTAACTCTGCCTGAGCTATGTCCACCAGCTGGTCCTCCGTGGAACTCCTCCATGAACTTCTTTTGTTGATCATATTTTAAGCACTTTAGAAGAACTCCATCCAAATTTCTTTTATACAGGCCTTCTGGTAGCAATATACATATTTTAAAGCATGAAGCCTATATCTCCTCCTTTGGGAAGCATTTAGGTTGGGGGGCATACTCCAGTTTGGAAATACCTGATCATCTGGTCAACCCAATCAGAGTCTACAGTTTGTGCTTCTTCCACCTGATCTTCATCTATTGTTTGGCAAGCTATCATTTTTGCTAATGTTGTAGCCTCTGTTAGACCTTGGCATAGGGCTCTACCCCTCACCAACTTGGTGGGATGTATTTCTACATCATATTCTTGGATTTTGGTAATCCAACCAGCCCTTTTATCTCCTAGTTCACCCTGAAGGATAAAACTTCTTACATCTGGATGAACCACATATACCAGGGTCTTACTCTGTACCAAGTACTACCTAAATTTTTTTAGTGACTTCATCACAACAAATACTTGTCTTTCAATGAAGTTATATTTGACCTGGTAATCATGGAGTTTTTGGCTCCAAAAGAATACATGATGCTCTTCACCTTGATCATTCTTTTGAGTAAGTACTGAGGTGTAACTTTCTTTAGCTCCATATGCATAAAGGATAAAATATTTACTAAAATCTAGATTTATCAGCACTAGGGCTATTGCAATGGACTATTTGATAATCTCAAAAGCTTATTTTCTAACTTCAGTCCATTTGAACTCAACATTCTTCTTGAGTAACTCAGATATAGGCCTGACTTTCTGTGCAAAGTCAGAAATGAATTTCCTGACAAAATTGATCTGGCCTAGAAAATACTGCAAGGTCTTCTTATTTGTAGGTAAAGGAAGAGCAAGAATGGATCTGATTCTATCTGGATCTATGGCCATACCTTCTTTTGAGACCACATGACCTAGCAATTTTCCCTCATGAACTGCAAAGAATGACTTCTTAGGATTGAGTGAAATACCAAATTCTTTGCATTTCTAGAAAACTTGTTCTAGGTGTGATAGGTGGTCTTCCTTATCATGGGAAAACACAGTCATATCATCCAAATAAATCAGAATGACTTTGTTGATTAGTGCACCAAAGGCATAATCCATGGCTCTCTAAAATGTGGCTCCCGCATTGGATAGCCCAAAAGGCATTCTCTAGTAGGCAAATGTGCCCCATTTGGTAGTGAATGTTGTCTTATACTGATCTTCATATTTCACCCAAATATGATTGTATCCAGAGTAACCATCGAGCAATGAGAACCTCTCTACCCCTGCCACTATCTGTAAGATCTGATCAATCTATGGGAGGGGATAGTGATCTTTGAGGGATGCTTGGTTAAGATTTCTGAAGTCTACACACAAGCGTATATCGCCATTCTTTTTTCTTACGGGTACCAAGTTAGCTACCCAGGTAGAATGTTTTATTGGGTATATGATCTTAGCCTTTAGTAACTTTAATAGCTCCTCTCTCATGATGGCCTCGATCCTTGGGTTCACAGGCCTTTGCTTCTACCTAAAAGGCTTTGCATCTATGTCTAGCTCAATAGTATGTTGGATAACCTTCTTGTCATATACCTTGAGGTCTTCATATGACCAAGCCACAATATCTTGGTATTTTAAGCATAAGGCTTTGACATCTTCAGCTTCCTCTGGTGAACATTTAATTCCAACATTGAGCTTCTTTTCAAAACTGACTTCCACTTCTTTATAGATTTTTTCACTGACTTTCATGGTTCTGATCTTTTTTCTATCCTCATTGTCAAATAAGCTTTCTAGAGTGACCAATCCTCTAGGAATGTGATTGTTCCTTAGTTGAATAACATCTTGTTGATCAATTTCTTCTATATTCTCTTCTTGGATAGTAGAGAGACATGCTTCTCTTACCATAAAGTCAATTATTTGCTCATCACTTTCAAAGACCTGCTAGAAAATTTGCTTGTCTGGTATCGTAGGTCTAAAAATCATTTTGATTCCCTTGGCTTTCTTGATTCTATAGTCTACAGAAGGGTTGAAGTTAGCTCCCTTTGTTGCTAAGGAATATTCCAGAGTGTTCTTCTCTCTGGGAATAAAATTTAAATTTAGGGCATCAAAGGATTCCATCAGATCCCATACCCTATTTCTATAAGCTTTTAGGTAATGGTGCTTACTACTGCACCTATTTCTTACCTGATGGACTATTAGCTCAGAATCACCATATATGTTCAAGATCTTAATGCCCATGCTTTCTTCCTGAATCAATCCAAGACACAGGGCCTCATATTCTACAGCATTATTAGTACATGACCATGTTAGTCTGTAGGCAAAATTCTTTGTCCCCTCTGATTGGGACTATAAAACTACCCCTGCTCCTGCACCATTTTTGCATTTAGCACCATCAAAGTGCATGGTCCATGTTTCCTTTTCCCTCAGGGACTGATTGGATATAGCAAGGATTTTCTTCTCTAATTCAGTTGAGATACTATATGTTCCCATACCAGTTCCAAACTGACTGTAATCTTCCCTGAAAGGTAACTCATCTTCAATATCCAACTCCTCAATATTTTCCACTAGCTCAAGTTCTTCTAGGGGATTAATATTGCACATGTCTTCCTCGATCTTTTTGATATGATAAGCTACTAGTTTTTTAGGTGTTATCTTTATTCTCTTTCCTTTGAAAGGAATTACCATACTAGAATAATCCATGTACATACATCCACCTAGTTTTGTAGTAAACTCCCTTGAGAGACATAATCCAAAGTAAGGTTCTAGGTCAACCACAACTATTTCTTGTACTATAGTCACCTCAGGGGCTCTATGTAGCCTCATTAAAACATCCTTAATGACTCCAACTATCTTGATAGGTGTCCCATCCAATTGTAATACTCCAGGACAATATTGGGTATACTCCATACCCATCTCTTCACAGACTGCTTTAGGCATAACTGTAGTTGATGCTCCTAAATCTATCATACAATTTTGAACTATCCATCCCTCCATCCTTAAAGATATGTAGAATGGGGGAGGTTTATTTTTTAGTTCAGTAGGTGACATTACCTTTTTTTTAGGGGCATATTCAAGATTGTGGTAGTCTGCTTATTGTGTGGATACTTGTCAAGAGAAGCTTTAAGTAGATCTATCTGACCAGGGATAAACAAAGTGTCATACAAACTGGATTTTGATGGGATATTTTTCATTTCTTCAATAATATTGTATTCAGACTTAGCCAGTATAGGTTTTTTAGGTCTTCTTTCTGGCTCACCATACTTTATTTTGTATTGTTGAGTGGCCTCTATTATTTATCTTTTAGTAATAGAGGGGAATCTAAGCCTTTCTTGAGCCTCATATTTAGATCTCATCTTGTCTCCTTCGGTTTCCTTTTCCAATATCTTAGGAAGACCATCTGTCTTCTCTTTACCCTTAGCTTGGGGAATGGGGAATGTGTCATTATTTTGTGGAAGCTGATCCCTTTTCTATCATGATGGAACTTGGAATTGTCCCATATTCTGAGGATCTACTTGGAGGGTCTTTTTCCCAGACCTTGTCATAACAACAATTGGGCCATCCTCCTCAGAGTATTTTCCTACCATAATATGATCTTGTTGCTAGAGCATATTTATTCTTCCCTTTGAATCTCTCTCAGCTTGCTCCATGGCCATTTGTACATGATGTTGATGCATAACACAAGATTATGAATCATGAGGGTCATTGCAGACCAAACACCATACATTTGCAAGAGTAGTATCTGAAGAGCATTCTGGTTCCTCATATACTGCATTGACTCTGACCCTAATACTATTACTAGGACCAGGTCTCTGATCTTTATTTACATATGGGAATCTTCTTTGTTGTGATCTTTCCATTTCTCTTTTCTCCATAGAACTCATCTTGTTACTAAGGGCTTTCAAAGTATTTTGAATGTCAAGGAGTAGGGAGATTTCTTGGGGAACTTGAGTGGGAAGTGGAGGAAAAGGGATTGGAGTGGATTTTGACCGAGGAATGGGAGCCATATATGGGAATGGAGATGATAATGAGGGTGGGTCTATGTATGATGCAATAACTTCTTGGCCTTGGAAACTGCTTGTTTCTTGATCATAAGGCAAAACAGTCTTAGGGGGTAATCTCCCTACATTGATCAGAACATTCTCTGCATGAACTGCAACGTTATATATTCGGGGAAAATATTCAATCTTGGATTGCTGGGTTTGTAAACCCAATTATGATCCTAGAGCTCTGATATAATACATATAGGCTAAACTTGTGACTGGTCTTGCCATAGGGGGAATTCTTTTCCATGTCCTACTGAACCTTAGATTGAAATCTGAGACCGATTCTTGGGGTCCCTTCTGCATGGAAGTAAACTGATTGAGCAGGGAGAAGGGGTCAGTAGATTCATTGAATTCCTCTATGAATGGCTCAGCTAATGAAATCCATGAGGTAATGGAACTATCCTCAAGAGTCCTAAACCAATGCAAAATCTTACCTCTGAAAGATAGGGCTAGAATCCTTACAATAACATCCTCATTTCTTATGTTATGGATAGCTACCAGATTGAGGATATCTTGACAATGCTCATATGCCATCTTCCCTGATCCATCATATGTGGGTATAGCTTTGGATAGAGCTTGAGGGATGGCATGCATGTGAGGCAATCGAAGTGGGCCAGCTATGTCCCAATTGGGGCACTTTTGTAAAGGCTGATTTGGTGCAATATTTGCTTGATTTTGATTTGCATTTGCTGCCATGTCTCCAGGTAGAGTTACTATTGGGGAAGGGTTTTGATCAACTATGGGATTTTCTTCAATGGGATTCTCTTCAGGGTGATCAACCTCTTCTTGAAAATCTTTGTGTAAGCTCCTTATCACAATCGTTCCTCTATAAGGTAACTCAAGAAAGAAGAAAGAATCTAGGTTGTTTCTCTTGAATGACCTGGTATACATGAAAGTGTACTGATCTACAAGGGTGATTCTTTTCTAGGTTCACAGACTAGGGAGTCACCAAGTGAATTTCCTATTCTTCGCTTAATAAGATCAAGATAATTCACCAACTCTTGATTCCTTTGGGTAGGTAAAACCATATATCAGATGGTGAGTCTTAGTGTTCCTTGTGAACTGGTCCCACCGGGCATGCCAAAAATTATTGGGCACTAAATTGCATTTAAGCTTTACTCAACACTATAGTTGTCTATCTTCCTATTTTCTATTCAAGCATGCACCCGATAGCTGCAACTCAACACTCAACATTGGTATAGACCAGAACAAAGTTCTCGATCTAACCTCCAGAGTAGGTTGGTTCCTTGTCAACTTAAACAAGATGTTGATGCTATTATGCTCACTTAGGGTTTTGATATTAGGGTTAGGGAGAGAGATTAGGGTTAGAAAAGTGAACAAAAGTTGGATGGATAGGTTAACAACATTGATATCACAGCAAATAGCTCCAAAAATTATATCAGAACACATTACTTAGATCAACATTATCACAAATCTTGAATACCCTCACACATTTATAAGAATAATAGAGAAATATTGTAGAAAACAATTCCAATACCCCAATAATGATAATCCAAATAACAAAATTAATCACTATCCATATTTTACAGAAATATGCTCCTAACAATATAGAACCAATCCAAAGTAGATTTCAATTACTCTATTAGTCAGTAAGCCTGTCAAACTAACTATTCAAGTATTCATAGAAATGCAACTTTAAGATTAGAACCTCTGATATCAGATGATGAAGACACAAGCTTTGAGGTAAAAATCAATGTAATGCTCCTTTCATTAACTTCTAGAAAATTTATAGTGGTACAGGCAAACATGCTAGAGCCGACCCTTGAAAATGAGGGTTCAACCTCTATTTATAGTTTGTAAAATTAAAAATAATATGGAACATTACAAATATTAGTTTTTTCACAACTCAGTAGAGAGTTCTTAGTTGGCATCATCTTACTGGTTCAATCCCTAGGAAATCTACTACAAGTAAACTGCCATGGCAACTGGAAACCTCTACAACTTGCTGGTTGTTGGCTCGAACTGGAGTTCTATTTGTTGGAGATCTCATCTGCATCATGGATCTTTCTTGGAAACCTCCTATCACCATCGATCTACAACCATATCTGGTTCTGGTCTTCTTGAAACCCTCGATGCTTTGGCTTCCTTCTCCAACTAACTGTTCTTCAGTCCCGACAAGAAAGCTTTTATTTTATTTCATTCTGCTCAGCAATTCTCAACCATCGATCTCTTCCATCGTATGGCTATGATATATTTGAAATAAGCTTTGATAAATGATAGGAAAATATCATTATGCCATTCTACTTTAAAAATATTTGATGATGTCATCCTCCATGCTTCAGAAACCTCAGAATGCCAATCCGCATAAAAATGCATTGTAAATAGGGTGGGATAGAATCCGCCACTTATTCCTTATTCTTTTCCTTTAGCTTTGATGCTGAAGTGAATCCGCATAAACAATCTGATGATGTCACATTTCCCTTGAAAATCTTATGGATTCCATTTCGGACCCAGACAAGAGCATTAGTCATGAATTTCAATTCCGGCTCCACCATAGTGTAAACAACTATGTTTTCATTCCACACTGGCCTTAGATAAATATTACTTGTCGCCATTCCACTGAAGAATTAGAAAAAATTACCTTTTTCGTGAATCCGCACATCTTTACATCATCTTCTGCCTTATGTCACCATTTCGGGCCAAAATACTCTATAAGTCTCCCAAAAATAGTCTTCCAACACTTAGCCACTTTGAAATATTTTATAAATGCAAAGCGATCGCCAATCCACACAGATTTTATGCTTACATCACCTTTCTCCAAAAACTTTGCGGATTCAAATCCTTTGTTGCTAATCCGGAGCCAAAAACAAGGGACGCGATGCGGATTTTCACCAAGTGCAAAATTTGACTAAGTGTGGGCGGACTTCTCACCTTTGTCATGGATCCGCTCCAAAATACACTGGAATGCATGCGGAATGGAGCTTTCATGCCTTAGTAAAATTTTCAAAAATTCTTCTAAGCATATGTGGCCATTTTGGGCATACAGAACCAAAATTGAAGATGTGGTGTATCAATATCTAAAGGATTTGTAATGGGTACCTCAATAATGGAATTTCAAAGTATATCCAAAGATAATGACTTATTTGGAAAAGATTCAGGTGGTGTAGCTTGAATCCTCTCTTCCAACCATGGAGGTTTGTATCCCATTATCAAATTGGATTGGTGATGGAACCCTGAAGGATTGTTGGGTGTCCATGTGAGGGATGTCACATGGAGTGATAGTCACCTCAATCAAACCATAATAGAGATAAAATTATTGAGCACCATAGTTTTCTCATGGTGTAATGTGTAAACTAAGAGGTTCTTACACCTAAGTACTAGCATAGAAAGATAGTCTAGTAAATAAATTGGCACCCTGTTTATCAAATTACAGAGCTAGGGTTAATCCCTATGATATGGTAAAGTTATCCTACATTTGGAGAGAGTGTTAGAAAATGGAGAGACCATGTAAAGGTATCCTTTAAGTTATATGGATAGTTTACAAGGTTAACCCCAATAAAGTATGGGAGAGTGATCACTCATGTCCACTTGAGGGATGTCTGTTCCATTTGAAACTTAAAATGTGGTGGAACCTATATGATATTATTTGGTGTATCTTTTATGAATATTAACTATGCAAAATAATTTTTTACTCTCTATCAGGATGGTTATATTTGGATTATTACATTCTCATCCAACTCCTTTGTGTGGAAAAGAGAATTGGCACCCAAGATAAGAAAGAGAAGAAGAGGATCTTCTCAAAATATAGGGCTAGCTAGGTATGATGAAACTAAAGCTAGACCCCAAAAGGGAAATTTTAGAAAATTTCAATAAGAGGTAGAAGACCTCATTATTATTGTCTTGTTACTACAAGAACAAATTGAATAATAGAGAGAACAAATGAACCAACATGAGCAATTATTGAAAATGATTATGGTTCAAGTTCCCTATAACAAAAATTTTGAGCGCAGACAAGAGGAGTATCCCATTGTAGAATTTCAAGAAGGAAAAGATTGAATAATGGTAGAACTAAGCAAGTACTTGAAGAATATTAGGGTATCCAAATTGATTAATTCAATTGAGACATGGTTGTATGAATTAGAAATGAATCTTTTCCTTGAGGAATCATTCATTAGTAACCCAAATAGTAGGGTTACCCTTCATGTGCTTGATACAATTTTGGAATGATGAAATGACTTCAAAAATACTAGCAAGAAGACTCAAGTAAGGAAACTTTAGTGGAATGGTTTTGACCAAGCCTTAATCAATGACCAAGATAGATTGCTCTATTGTTATACAATTCTCTTGGGTTTAGGTAGAATTTGTTCTTGAGGTTTATAATTTGAGAAGAGATTTTAATGTTCATGAGCTAGATTCTTGAGAGGAGTATGGGATCCTCTCAGAATAATCTAAATTTTGGTCAAACTTAATGGAAAAGAATAGAGATGGAATTCTATTCTTAGTTAGATTTTATCATTTAATGAGAAAGAATAGATATGGAATTCTATTCTTGGTTAAATTCTTGATCATGCTTAATGAGAAAGAATAGAGATGGAATTCTATTCTTGGTTAAATTCTTGATCATGCTTAATGAGAAAGAATAGATATGGAATTCTATTCTTAGTCAAGTTCTTGATCATACATAATGAGAAATAATAGAAATGAAATTCTATTCATAGGTTTGAGCAATTCTTAGTGGAAAGAATATATGGGGAATATATTCTTGAGAGGAGTATGGGATCCTCTCTCTAAATTGATAAAGCATGTACCAAATTATGAGATTAGTAAACATTTTAAGGTACCTAAAACCATCTTAAGAGCAGATCCTAAGATTTAAAATATGGAAAAAGACCTTCTTCTAGTTAGGTATGAAGAAGGATATTGTTGGTTTTGTTGCTCAATGTTTGGAATGACACCTTACATGGAGTAAGTGTGGCCATTGATATTATTAGTGGATGATAATAATCATAGAATGAACACCTTACATGGAGTGGGTGTGACTATTGATATTATCAATGAATGATAATACTTCTTGAATGACACCTTACATGGAGTAAGTGTGACTATTATCAATGGATGATAATACTTTTGTATGACATCTCATGTGGAGTGAGTGAGTCATTGACATTATCAATAGATGGTAATATGTTGTTTAATTAATAATATGGAAAGACATTTTTCCTCATTAATTTGAAGATGTAATAATATTTTTCTTATTGTAGGGAAACACACAGGATTGTGTTTAGTCCAAGGGGGTAGTATGTCATGACCCACCCTAGAAAGATCCTTGTTGAGAAGACATTATAATTGGACTTATTATTGTAACGACTAACATTGTTGGTGTTATGAATATGCAAGGATATGATGTAACATCGGTTACATTTTATGATTATGATATTGCTAAGTTTTTATGATTTTGTAGGGCTAACCATGCTTGCAGGTGGATAATATCAAACTATCAATTTGATAATAGCATTGATGTTGCTTTTAAATCAATCAACAAAGGATCTGAATAATAACATTGCTTATAATGGTTTTTAATTAAATTGACTAACCATTATAATAGCAAGCTAAAGATTTAATAATTTTCTTGATGTTGGATTTTGATGGTTTAGCAAAGGGAAAGTTTGATATTTGCCTTATGGAAATAATGGTTTAATTAAAATGGTAAGCCATTACATGACTAAGCTAGAAATTTAATATTAATTTGATCATTGCTTATTAAATTGATTAGAAAAGGAAATGTTTAACATTTTTAATGCACATAGTGGGTTTGAAGGATTGGCCAACACAATATTAATATGACTAACCATTCCAATAGTAAAGCTAACCATTTAATACTTAATCTAATATTGTTCTCAATCTAGTTAGCCAAGGGATTGGCTTACAATGTTTAATGTGCATAATGGGCCTTGATGACTAGCTAAAAATAATATTAGGTTGACAATTTAACATGTGCTTCAATGTTGTTGGAAATTTATTTGAACAAAGGAAATGATTAGCATTTTTTGTACACATGATGGATTTAATTAATGTGGCTAGGTTCGTAAAGTGTTTAATAATTTTTTTGTGTGAGACTCCTCTTTGAATTTCTATAAGGAGTAAGTATTCAAAAATCCTAAGAGGAATGACTATTTTGGTAAGGAGGAGTTAAAGGCCTCACAACAGTGGAGTTGAGCATTGGGGGGTTGGCATTTATGGCAAAGTACACTCCCCCTCTTCTGAGTAGGGTGGAGGAAAAGACTAGACATACATCCTTCTTGGGAATAGGGAGAAGGGCAGATGGACACGTACCTTGGTTTTGTTTTTTTGTGGGTTCTAAAGGAAGGATTTAGAGGAGGAAAAAAGAAGGAATTAATGAAGGCAAAAAGGAGGTGACTGTGTGGGTAAACATCGAAGGAGATGTACCAGGTTGGTTTTCCTTATGCCAGTTCTGTGTTAATATTATATTTGGTAAAATGAAATGCTATCTATTTCATTGTAGAGTGTATGTAGTTATTTATGAAACCTTGCTTCAGTATTTATTTATTTATATCCCTCATGTTTAAGTTGGTATTTAAATCGATTTATGTGGCTTGTGTTTAGTTTAGTAGGAGTACCTATTTTATCACCTAAAAATCATTTATGATGGGTGCTTTTTATTTTATAGAACTAGTGTGTATTTGATCTTGGAAATGCCTTCTTTTCAACCAAAGACCATGATATCCATACGTTTTAAGATCTGTGCTATTACGCTTGTGTTTTACAGGTAAATTGAACGAGTGGTAGTTGTTTTCCATATATTCCTGTGTGGTTTTTTAGACCCCTTGTTCATTGTGTTAGCCTTAAGAGATCTCTATTGCATGATGTTGCTTTTCCTATTGCACAATTAGGAGTAAGATGTTAGATGGATGATTTTGGAACTTATGAATATTCCTTGTACTATTCTATTCAGGTGCAAACCTTCTCTACCACTATCCTTCTATCATCGCAATCACAAATGAAACATAATTATGCTTGAAGATAGTGGTTGTACCAAAAAGCTTCCTTCTTCACCAAGTCATCACCTCTTATAAGAAGTTTCCCTAAGGTTTAACTTAGGATTATGTTTTAATGTGTTTAAGCCACCACCCTAGCACCACCAAAGCACCATCATTGTATGGTGGCTCCATGCTTAGGTAGGTACAGGATAAGGGAAGACCGCTTAGGATTTCCTACTAAAATATCCCACGTGGGATACTTAGGGGGCCTGAGCGAGCCTTAAAGGGATCTTGTCTCCCATAGGTCTATGACCACCAAGTGGTGGTGGATGGACCAAGCCACTTGGTGGCTATCCAGCCTTAGATGAGGCACTAGATGATGACTCATGGCTCTATCTTGTTTTTTGACTTATCATTGCCTATCGACTCACTATAGGATTAATTGTTTGAGCATTACTTATATGTTACATTTGGGTGGTAAAACCACCTTTTAAATGAGGTAGGTAATGATTCCACATGTAGTATGCAATGGTATGATAGTAGTTTAAGGGGTTCTAAGCACCTAGTACTACGTAGCCAAGTGCCTAGGAACTTGGCTAAGCCCTCCCAATCCCTTGAACTGCCTGTAACACCAGGGGATTTTTTACTTGCTTGTTCTACTACATGGCATGACATGCTTCATTGGTTGTTTGCTTTAGGCTATGATCGATCAGTTATACCGATAGATCGAGGGCATAAAATTGATGCAAAATATTGTAATTAGGATGTGGGATTTATCCCATATGCTTCCTATGGGATATTCCCTAGTAGCCTAACCACCAGGTAGTGGTCAGGGTAGTTGTGGAGGCTAGAGTGTCGATTTCTAGGCACCAATGTTTGACTTGTTGACTGAGGCTATAACATCAATTTTTTGGTGTTGAGGTTTAGTTGACTAGGTTAGATGTCATAGACTGATTAGAGACTAATTGATTGGATTAATCTATGGTTTGACTCTAAACACCCCATTTTGCTAATCAAACCTTTTATTTTGGAGGTGGATATTTTGTTAAAACCACCTTATTTTTGCTAAATTAACCTTTTTATTTGGAGGCTAGAAAGTAAATATTTTTCTAAAACAAATCACTTTGCCAGAGAATAAATTGATAGAGCAATTTTGGGGTTTGATGTAGGCTAAAACCTGAGCAAGTGTAGGAAGCAATTTTTTGGGTGTTAAATAGAAAAACTTGAAGTAAAACTATAGGTCAATTTTATGGAAATATTGAATGTTTAACTAGGCCAATTTTATGGAAAAATTGAATGCTAGTTATGGGGCAATTTTGTGGAGTAATTATTTTTAAACTATAGGAAAATTTTATGAAAAAATTATAGGTTAACTATAGGTCCAATTCATGGAGAAATTGGTATCAATTTTGTGGAGAAATTGAGTGTTTGTTTGGGATCAATTTTGTGGAGAAATTGAGTGTTTTTTTGGGATCAATTTCGTGGAGAAATTGAGTGTTTTTTATCTCTATGTTGTGCTTCCTATATCTTTCAATTTTCAATAATATAGTTTCTTAATTTCAATAATATATGTTGGTGATTAATTCCTTCTAACTCCCTAATTAGAAATTTAGAAAAACAAATATATTTGCAAATTCAATATTTCAATTTTTAAATAGAAAAACTTATTCCTCCAAGTCTTTGATATCAAATAATATAAATATTAAAATTTAGATCAAATAAATTAATTATAAATTTATTTGTAAGTTAATATTATTTTGTATAATATATATGTTAAACAATTACAATAAATTTATTTCCTTTCTTTAATATCAATAAAAAAATCTGCATTGCACATATTTTATTAAGTATTGAAGCTTCAAAACCTAACAATTTTGGGTAAGTTGTGGAGGTGGAAGGGAATATATCTCCTTTATTTCATTATCAATGATCATTTGTGCTTGTAGAGGGGATGTTAGGCAAGATTTATGCCTTGGTAGGCCTATGCAGATGCAACTTAGAGTTTTAGTTTTTGAGTGCAAATGCACAACCTAAGTGAATACATCAGTCAAAATATTCACAATTAGTTGTATTCACCGACTTGATCATTAGAGGTCAAGTTTGGTGGTGGTAGGGGAAATTTGAATTGTTCATGAATATGCTAGATGAAAGCGTATTAAGTTTGAGTTGGCAAATTTACCACTACTAGATTTTGTTTGTAGTTATTGGAGTTGGGTTAATTGTTATGGTCAACTTAATTTTTTGTTATGTCAAATTAAAATAGTTGATGTGATTTTAGGTATCTACATTTATCCCCTTTTTGATGCATTTTAAATTTTAATAAATATGTCCACAATAGCTATAGATGCTTGTGTGTTTCAAAGAATCATGATGACTGTGATTCAATTAATCAATACAAGGCAAAATATATCGAGAAATTGTTCATAGGAGGTATGAAATTTTTTCTAAACTTTTATTGGATAATTTTCTTATTATGATTGATGAAGGGTTTTAAAAAGGATATCACCCCTAGCATGGGTGTCCCATCAAGTTTTTAAAGGACATATTGTAGTCACAAAGGAACTTCAATAGGTTATATGAGAGATGAACATAAGATAAATTGACTAGATTCAGGGTAAAATAGGATAAAAGGCTATGGGTAATTGCCATTTTTATAATGCATGAAAGAGAAAGAGATCTGAAGAAAAATCTAAGGTTTGTAGAATGGTGCATTAGAGATGTCCAATCCATAGGATGGATAGAGTACGAGGAGTAGGTCCATATGGGACCCTAATAGAGGTATGGGATCTTTTCATTTGTTAGTTTTTTGTTTTTTGTCTTTTTAGTTTTGAGATGCCATGGTCAACATATTCATATCATGGGAGAAAATATGCTAACTCAAATACACCAGGAAGATGGTGTATTCATGATTTTTGTAGGTCAAAATTTTCACATTTTTTTGGAGAATTCACCACTCGACAAATTCATTCTTAGCTAGCATATTTTCTTAAAGCATTAAATATTTTAAAGGTTGATTGATTTTTGATTTTTTTTTGTTGATATTCCTTGGTTGTAGGTGTTAAATGTGTTAGTTTTCAAAGTGACAACCTCATAATTTATAATCGATAGTGGCCACTATGATATTGATAGATCAAGATGTGTTAGATGTAGTGGGTCTAGTGAATTTGGTGGCAATGCCTACCATCGAGCTTGACCATGCCCTTTTGACTACTTTGGTAGAGTAATGACATTTAGAGTGTGGTATGTTTTTGTTGTTGATTAGAGAGATGAAAATGACATTGGAGGACATGTGGAGGATCCTATGAGTGCCTATTTGAGGTTTTGATATCTAAATGAGTTGTAATTAGGTTTGAGCATCTTAATTTTGACTCATGGGTTCCATTTTGAGTGGAGGCATTATGGCATTGAAATTAGTACCATGTTCTAGGTAGGACTATTGGATTAGTTGATAGCATTGTTATGCACCATGGTTTTGGGATTCTAGTTGGAGATACCAATAAGAGGTTGTTGCGTAGGGGGTTGTTTGATATTATGACCTGAATGAGGGATGATCATGTATGATTTGCTTGAAGATCATTCATCTTGTATAGGCTCTATCAAATTCTCCATTTTATGGATTAAAATAAGGGGAAGATCTTGGGGTGTTTCACTCTTCTATAGATCTAGGCATGGGAGCACATAATTATCAGGTAGCCTATCAAGTTATCTATAACTTTGGTAGATCTTGATGTACCTATAGGTTTTAGGTGGGAACAATCCCATGAGATATACATGAGAGTCTTTAGGAGAGTGATGATGGTTTTAGCAAGCCATGCAGGAGTGAAAAGGAGGCTTTGGAAAACTTCCAAACCCTAAAGGATTTGTTGATAAGGATGTGGATGATCCTTCAATTATGAATCCTAGTTTGGATAACACGGGGATTTCCCCAAGGTACCTTTAGTGGTACCGCTAGATTTATCTTGCTCAAGTTACACCAATTTTTAGGTAAACTTCAATGGGCCTTAGACTAATTAGGATGGATCACCATCATGCCCATATGGTATAGGAGCAATTGCAACATAGACTGAGGGATGAATCAACATCATCTTAAGAATTGATCATGCCTCCTCTAGCTACAAATCACATGATGCCAAGGTAATAATGAGCAGGTCTGCCAAGGAGGCATCCCAATAGGAGATGGAGGTAATGGTGAGGTATATTGAGTTGCTATAGGGGCAACTAGCATAGGCATTGACAGAGAGGCATCACGCCATTTTGGAGAGATATGAGGCCCAAGTAGAGATATATCAAATACAAACTAATCAATATGACACTCTATCCAGAGCGACTGTAGTCAATACTAGGAGTAGAAATCTAGCTATCCAAGGCTTGTTTTATTAGATAGCTAGTCTACAAGCTTAGTATATGGTAGAGGTTGTGAGAATAACCTACTATAGGTTGATATACTATGCAACTATTCTATTGAGTTGAGACAATCATCTCCCTTGAGAGCTCGATCTTGTTCTCACTCCAAGATGAGATTGATGATGCAACCATCATAGTAGTTAGTCTAGTTTCCTCCTTTACCAACTAAGAGTGGGTTAGATACCTAGGGCTAGAAATGTGACACTTTTGGTATTTTGGTTGTTTTAGTGGCATGAGAGAATCAATTTTGTATGAGATGTTTCATCCTGTTGACATGATCTAAGTGTACCAATTTTGGTAGATTGTGGTACACTAAGTCGATATGATATATATCCATTATTTATTGGTTCGTGATTGTGTTTGTGTGATATTGCATTGATGTGATATGGAAATTTGTCTAAATTGTATGAATGAGAAAACTAATGGCATGATGCTATAATGATTTTATATGAGTGTTGTTTGTTTGGATTTAGAAACATTTGATGTTAGAATTATTTTAGAATTTTTACACAATTTATTTTGGTTTATGATAGTTTGGAACATTTAAAGTGTAAGAAAATTGGTACAAATTCACAAGTGGATTTATTGTCAATTGATGGTATTAAAATATGGGCATGATATGGCACATGCTCGTTGCTAAAGAGATTGTAAATTTGATTGAAGGAAGAATAAATGTGTGAAATCAAGATTTGTGAGAAATTTTGAGTAATTGCATTGATATTACAATCAAATTTCAAAATAAATTTACTAAAATTTGAAGATGACTTGATTCTCAAATTTCAATATGGGATTCATGTTAAATGATGTTAAAAAATACTATTGGTGTGGTTTATCATGGGTTTAGAAGAGGAAGAAAAGTTTTTCACAAATTTATTTTGTTTGTGAAAGGTAAGGGTTGGGAACCAACATCCGATCATGAGTGGATATGAAAGTGTTTTTCAACTACTATATTATATATATATATATATATATATATATATATATTAATTTTAAAGGCTAATTTAATAATACCTTACAAATTAATTTTATGTTATCAATAGACCCTAAGTAGTGACCTCTTAGCCTGATAACTAGACAAGCGCTTAGTTGACTGCGACTGATAGCATTTTTAGGTAGTCCATGCCAT
The DNA here is from genome assembly GCA_028583015.1 of Wollemia nobilis. Taxonomy (NCBI): domain Eukaryota; kingdom Viridiplantae; phylum Streptophyta; class Pinopsida; order Araucariales; family Araucariaceae; genus Wollemia; species Wollemia nobilis. The sequence continues at coordinate 5,994,971 of JAQPPZ010016361.1, forward strand.
AGGATAATTTATGTCCTATAAATTATTTGTCTACTAAGTAGTGGTTCTTATAGCCTAATTAATAAACAAGCGCTTAGACAAATTGATGTATTATGTAGGCCATTAATGCCCTTTTTGATTTTTGGATAGTCAATATCCTGATATGGTACAATGCTAGTAGAAAGTTAATGTCCATATGATATGATGCTAAGGACAATCAATGTTGATATGATACAATGCTAGGGATAGTTAATGTCCATATGATACAATGTTATGGTACTTTTATTTTCTTGGATAATCTATGTCCATATGATACAATGCTAGGGACAATCAATGTCCACATGATATGGTGCCTTTATTTTATCAAATCAAGATAGTTTTATGTCTTTATTAATAGAATTTTTAATGACCCTAGTTTTTGGGTTTATTTAGATGATTAGGAATTGATTTTTTTTTAATAAGAGATATTGCCATCAACAATATTGATTTTATAGGATTGTTTTATCATTTATCATGTTTTTGGGTTGTGTTATTTTTATGGAGGTAAACTGATCTTGTCCATCCTTCCATAAGTTGATAGGATACAAATGTATTAAGTTTCATTACTTCCCATATTGGGAAAACATGTTATCATCACAAAAATTATGCATGAAGAATATTGGGTGATTTAGTTCATGCTTTTGTTCACTCACAACCTAACAAATAACACCTTATATGCTCTAATCTTTGTTAAAGTTGTTATAGGGGATAAATCCAATGAAATAAATTGATGTGTAATACTAGAATATATTAAATGCAACAAGAAGATTATGATAGATAAAAAAATGGAAGATGTAAAGTATATACATGATCCTAAGAGCAGGTATTTGCTAGCATTAGATATCTAGTGTGAATGCAATGCATGCAAATGCTAACCTACTAGTGGTCATCATAGCCTCATTACATGATCTCCTAGTTTCTATATTCACACATATTTAATGCATAAATACAAGCATACATTCATGACATGAATGGTCAAATGATAGATAATATATGAAAAATATATTAATGCTTCTTAGTGAAGGAGGAGAAAGAAAAAATATTTCCTGTAGAATGTTTTTAAAGTTGTAAGTTATTTATATAGAAAATTATTCTTGTTCTCCCTTCCTTGAGAAGCTATGAGCTCATTCATTTTTGGGGAAGGAAGATGACAAGAAGATAACTCTATGTCAAGGCTAGCTTGAACATGAAATTACCTTCACCACTCCTTCCTAAAAAAGACTATGCTATGCACTAAAAATAGCTTTTGCTAGCATATGATCCCTAATATAACATGAATAATGTAATCATTGCATCTCGAAAGAGTAAGGTAAACAACGAGTTAATACATACATTCTTATACATACATGTAATAATTCAAATATGCAAAATTAAACAAGTAATGCATCATGTGAATGAAATTAACTTATGGTTAAATATATTTGGAGCCAATTTGTGTTATATCTATGTTAAGGAGATTGATGATATATGGCTATCAAAAATTACACTTCATCATATTGCCCTATTTAAGAAAGACAAGGTGGTTATATGATAAATGTGATAAAAATTTATACCAAGATAGAATTTTTTATTTTAATTATCAAATATCATTAGGTGTTTTAGACACTTTATCAAATGTTGGGTAATCATATTTCATTCATCCATATTAGGTATACCAATATATTTTATAACTGATAAAGTTGAATTTGTGATAGACCATTATATCGAGAAAGAAGGTTTGACAAAATAATTCATCATTTATTGGGAATGTAAAAATTGCTAATGCTTGCTTAGGATTAAATCATTCTATCCCACCTATTTGAATACAACAATGAATCATAAATTGACCATTGGTTGGTATATCAATACCATTATGTATGTTTTGGATCCTTAAAAATCCAACGTAAGATACCCCTAGTCTTAAACTTTAAAATATCCCATGAGTTCATTAATGAGTTCCTCCTATTAGATTTCATTTGATCATTAGAGTTTTCCTTTTATTTTTTTATTTTTTTTGGTTTGAATTCATTTTCTAAAACTTCTCCCTTAGGGCTTATTAGTCTTATAAATTCTTATATTTATAATCTTTTAATATTTATTGGTTCATAAAAAGTCTATTTTCAATCCACCCAATCAAATATTCCTCATTCATAATAGTAATACTCCAAAATTCCTAAGGTTGAAGGGTTTCAAATATGCAAAGATTATTATGAAGACCATGGCTAATAGGATGAAGCGTGTCATGCCTCGCATCATTGACCCTTGCCAAGGAAGCTATGTGTAAGGAAGGGTTATCACTGATAGCGTGATAACAATTCATGAGTTTATCCATTCAATAACCATTAACAAGATGGCAAGTGTTTTCCTAAAGTTGGATATCAACAAAGCCTTTGATAGGATTTCCTAAGACTTTCTCCTTGTCATTCTTACCAGGTTTGGTTTCCACCCCAAATTGGTTTTCCTTATCAAAGCATGCACCTCATCATCCTGGTTCTCTATTCTCATCAATGGGGTGGTAGCAAGATACTTTAGAAGTAGTCATGGAATTAGATAGGGGGATCCAATATCTCCATTTTTGTTTATCACTATAGCTGACTCTTTAGGGAGGGTCCTCAAGGCTACCTGTGCTTCTAGCACCATAAATGGCATTACAGATTCCTCTAGCCTCCACAAAATCTCCCACCAATAGTTCATGGATAACACCATCTTGGCTAACCACTCCAACGTTCCTGAGGCTAGAGTGATCAAATCAATTCTAGGTTCTTATGAGATGGCTACTGGCTAGAAAGTTAATTACCTCAAGAGCAACATATTTTTTACTAATATCCTGAATCAAAGGCAGCTAAAAATTTCCAGTATCCTTGAATTGTGCCATTGCCAAGTTCCCTACAATTTATCTAGGCCTTTCCATTTTTCAAGGGAGTCCATAAAAAAGTATGTGGAATAGTGTCATTCAAAGGATAATGAAAAAGTTAACCGACTATAAGGGAGCCCTCCTCAGTAGTGCAGGTAAAGCAACTTTAGTTCAATATTGTCTCTAGAGTGTTCCCATTTATTTTCTTTCTATGTTCTGGGCCCCAATAGCAGTTTGCAACAAATTTGATCAAATTCAAAAGAAATTTCTTTGTTCTAGAATGGAGAATAAATTCAGATTTCCTCTCATTGATTGGGATAAAGTTTACCTCCCAAAATCTAGAGGTGGGTTGGGATTTCAAAAAATCCATAAAATGAATATGGCAATGATTTGCAAACAAGGGTGGAAAATTATTTCCAATTCTCCTGTTCAATGGGTGGACATCATTAAAAATAAATACCTCAGGTAGGGCACTCTTCTTGGTGACTCATCCATTCTGCATGGATCTACTTTCTGGAATTCTATTTTCTAGGTTAAACACATATTACAAAAAGGAAGCAGGTGGAAACTCAATGATGGATCCAAAATCAAGTTCTAGGAAGACCCCTAGCTATCCACTCAGCCACTAATTTTTGATTAGTCAAAATCATCTCTGATCAACTGTTCAAAAGCAAGGTCTGCAATTTCATATCCTTTCAATTTGTTGTCTTGAGATGGAAACCTTTGCCCCAAGATATTGGAAATCTAGATCAATGTGCTGCTAGTCGACTCATATTTGAGATGTTTCATCTTGAGATCATCCCTAGCCACCCAACCCAGAATACCCCTTTTTGGAAGTTGTGTGAGTCAGAGATGTTTTTAGTCAAGTCTACCTAATTTGTCATGGATGAGCCCGCTAATTAATGGTTCTCAGTCAAGAACATTTGGTTAAAACATCTCATACCCAAAGTCACCCACTTCTATTAGCTTGTGGTCCATAATACAATCCTCATGATGGATAATCTCCTAACCCGAGGTATGATTATTTATAGGTGCTTTCTTTGTTAGAATACCTGGTAATCAGTGAGCCATATCTTTATAAAATGTCCCTCCTCCAATAGAATGATTTCCTCTCTATTTTACTTGAATTCCATTGCTTGGGTTACCCCCAATTCTATAACAAACTTTTCTCTCCAATGGCCCAATCCCTTCTTTTCCACCCACCTTAAGTTTTGGTGGTCCTTCATTTTACCCCACTTCTTGTGGTAGGTTTGGCTCGAGAGGAATAATAGTATTTTTTACGATTCTAGCAGAGACTTTGAATCCATTTTCCTTAGGATTTTTTCCTTTGCTTTTGAGAATGCTAACTTGACCCCTTCCAATGTCTGTTTGAAGTCCCAATCTGAGATTTAGTTAGCCAAGTTCCTCAACTTATCCCTTGAGCTAAATAGTAAACCCCACCTTGTGGTAGATAGATCCTTAGTGTCTTGGATTCCTCCCCCTCTTTGCTAACTAGAACTTAATTTTATGGGGCTGCCAAGGGTAATCCCAGAAGGGCTAGCTATGGGGGAATTATTAGAGATGAGAATGCCAAAATTATCCTAGCTTATGCAAAAAATTTTGGGGTGTAGTCCAACAATTTTGCAAAATTTAGTGTCACTTATCGAGGCATCCTGGCCACTATGGAGCTCCATGTATTTAGCCTTGTCATCGAGGGTGACTTGCTGAATACGATCAAATTCATTAAAGGTAATGCAAAGCCCCCTTGGAATGTTTCCCCATTAATTCATGAGACCATCCTTAATCTTTGTAGCTTCAACAACCTATCAATTCAACACGTGTACCAAGAAGGCAATAGATCTACTAACATCATGGTAAAATTTGGGTTGATGCTAGATTCCTTCATGACCTAGAGTGTAGATTTTCCTCAGTGCTTATTAAAAATTTATAATAAAAATGATGCATCCACATATGTTTAGTCCAATTACCTTACTGTCTGGGCCTCACCATTTGTGCTAGAGCAAAGGACCCTACGCACCTGTCTTGATGAGTGGACTTCATCACTTATACTAGAGCAGAGCCTGTTTTCATTCAGCCTCACTAACTAGGATACACCCATTGCACTTGAGGCACATGGACGAGAATGTTGAGGTTCATCTTCCAAGGAATCCAACCAAAATTTGTTAGGACAATAATGCTCTTAATTTTTTGTGCTGGTGTGATTGTAAACCAATGTATAATCCCAAGTCCTAGAAGAACATTATTTTCCATATCAAAATCAGCAAACATAAGTGGAAAAATGGTTGTGGTTATCTTCCCAATGACCATGTCAACTATGGTGGTCACCGTTGGAAAGGAGAAAATCTTGAATTGCAAGGAGATGTCCATCGAATGAGGACCGAGAATATACATGGACTAAAGGCATTGAAAGGCATGTTAGTAGGAGAAATTTTAGTCGACATAAGTATGGTATAAAATGGGTTAGAAGAAACCATATTCAAAACATAAGGTATACTAGGAAGAACATCCACATGTTAGACTTGTGGGTAGCTTAGGTGTATAGAGACTAGAGGGTTTAACCTGAGTGGTTCCGTATTAGGGGTTAGAGGTTCCAAATTCCCTAAAGAGAATGGAATACTTGGTGATCTACCTCCCAAAGTTGTGGTAACAATTGAGTCTCACTTTTGAGCACTCATAAGGTTTGATATTGGTTGGTACAAAAGATCCACAAATGGTTCTTCTACTCTAGAGTGACGCATTTCTTCTACTTTAAAGGTAGCTTCCATGGTTTCTTTGTTTCCTTATAGGAAAGCAACAAGATTATCCATGGATTTGAAAACCACATCTCCTTGTTCATTAAGAACAACAAATATAGTTTAAAAATGAGGATATTCTTCCTCTTATTCCTCGTAGGTAGGGCTTTAAATCAAAGGTTGCTTGTCTAGAAGTTTAGATGAAGTACTTGGATTTTGTGCCATTTTTTGTGCAATATTTTGAGTGATATAGGGGGGTTTAGACATGGTAAAAAGGAGTTCAATTTATTAAGTTTTGTTTTGAGAATTTTTAATAGCAAAGAAGAAGAAGAATAAGTTTGGTATCCTTATGTTACCTTGAAAAGCAACCCTCCTTGTGACTCCTGATAGTCCACTATAATATACTAGCCAAGAATAATTTCTCTCCAAGGTTTGTACATTGGTTTTATCAAGGGGTCATTAACCTTCCTCTAGTAGGACTAACAATTGGTTAAATTTTTATTATCTTGAATTAATTTGATTTATCTAAGCAAACAATATTAAGTGATCTTGATTAAAGTGTAATAGCTTTTATCTTTATTGAGGATAAGGTGTTAAGCAATAAGGTTTTTGGATAAGGGATCCAAGTGATGTGTTCATGTTGGGTCCACCAAATATGTGGGAATGTAAAAGAAGCACACTTGTTTGGGAGTGCTAACCTTGGGTGCATTTCATTTTGGCTTTTTCCACACTCAAGCAAGATAGAGCTACTGCTAATATATCATTTTGGAGAATCGTGTTTTTGTGTGTTGTGCTATCTTTGGTGGGAGAGATTCGAGTTTATTAAGGGATTTATAGATTCACTAATATAGTTTAATGTGTTCAATTTCAACAAGCACCTAGGTTTGGTAATCTACCCTAGCATTTAACATGCAATATGAGAGTGCAATGCAATGCAATTTGAAAACAATGATGCAAAAGATAAATTATTATTCTATATGTAAGTTTGATTTGATGGCTATTAATTGGGATATATATTACAAAAGATAAACATTTTTCTTTTTCTTTTGTTAAGAGAAAAGGTGAAAAATGGATGAAATCACATAAATTAATTTAATGCAAGGCTACATGCAATATATGTTTCAAATTCCTAGGAAAGCAAGGTAAAATGTTAGCTGAACTAAAGATTCTTTTTATTTTTATTTTTATTCTTTTATTATGCTAAAGAGAGAAACAACAAAGTAGAATAGGCAAAAAAATCTATACTATGAACTAGGAAACTAGAGAATTAGGAGTACTTACCTATTTTAGTGTTTGGTGCAAATATGTCATTGGGAATAAAATACACTTCTTGTGCAAATACATTGAATACAACTCTTTTAGCTAGCAAATTTGTGTAAATCTACAAAATAGATAGGAAAATATAAGGATTATGATTTAGGTGCCTATCAAAGAACAAGAAGATTGTTTCTTCTTTTTTTTTTGGTAAGTGGTAGAATTTAAATTATAGACGAGGTTTTTTTAAGGAGGATCCCAAAACCTCACTACAAAAAGGCCCGCAGGAAATTGTACCTATGCCATTACAATGGACGAACCAAAAAATTGAAAAACAAAAAGTTGTAAATTGTCGAGAAAAGATGACCACCAGAAAGCTGACGCCCAAAAAAAACATAGACAAAACTAGAGCCTCCACCAGTCCCAGGGACCAATCCAAAACAACCCTATAAAAATTATGAGGGAGAAAGCACCTCACAAACCAAAAACCATATCAGCGAAACACGATCCTCAGTCTTCAAACGCCGCTGTAGCACCACCACGATCAGACAGGTCTTCCACAGCTTGTCCGAAGGATTTCAGATGTTTGGAAGCATGCAGGCTAATGCAATCTACTATTCAAAGACATCATTCTCTTCATTGGTGGCAACAAAAATGTGATGCGAGAAATCCATCCTCCAAATGTTTGAGGCACGGTCATCAATGCCATGATTGGCCATGAGATCAGCCAATCGGTTAGCTTCTCTAAATCTATGTTGCGCCATGGGGGACTCACGAGCCTGGAACAAGAGTCTAGCCTCAGCTATAATAGAACTCACCTTCCATGTGGGGGTCTGGGAATTCCCCAGATAGTTGATAATGTTTTTGGAGTCCCCTTCCATGATGATATTCCTAGGTTCCTCTTTCAAGAGTGTCAACCCTCGCCACAGCGCCTTAGCTTTCGCCACGTGGTTAGTCTGGGTTCCCAGGAACTTGACATAGGCAAGGATAAGGTTACCATGACAATCCTGGACCACGCCACCTGCACCCACCTCCTCGGGGTTCCCTCTAGATGCCCCATCAAAATTTAGTTTTAGCCATCCCGGGGGAGGTTTTTCCCACTTAATTCCCTTTCTCGGACAGACGTGCTAAAGTCGGGGAGCATCATCCATCGGAACACCAATTGATTGAAGGATAGCTGCTTCGACGAGAAAGAGCTTCTGCGAACCAAAGGAGACGAGCTTTGCATTTTCCAAAGCAAAGGATAGAGCTTTGGTAGCAACAGAGGAGGGGTGTCTTTCTGGGTCGCCAAAGGCTCTTCGGTTGCGCTCCAACCAGATCTGCCAAATAAGGTGGTGAAGGCAAGAGGCCCAAAGAAAATGGACCTTGGTGTTGCGAAAGGGGTTGGCCCATTAGATAAACAATTGCTTTATAGATCCCGAAAGGGCCCTGCTACATACCAAACCTAGCCGTCGGCTAGGTTCTCCAAGTGCATAAAATTTCATATTTATTAGCATAGTTGTTTCATTAATTCAATTTTATCTCATCTTTTATTTTAATTCACTGTGTAATCGTACTTTGGCCTTCACGATGGGGACGTGCCCTCCCAGAGTGGCAACTGTTACATTTAATTCCATTTTTGATTTACCAATTATCTTTGCATTTGTTTTGGACTATTAGAAGGTTTTCACAATTTAATTATAATTTACATCCTAAAGATTAAGAGACTCGTAGGAGTGTCTCTTCAAGTGGTATCAGAAGTCTGCGATCCTAAAACATGGGGGGTCTAAGGTAGTTATGAACTCTAAACTCCATTTCGCGTGCTCATTCCTTCAGTGCCGGTGATAGCGACAGAGCACTCTTCACATTCAAGAAGGCGTTAACAGGAAGTAACGCAAATTTGTATTCGCGTCCGACAAAGAATTCACAATAAATTATGCAAAATTCTCCATAGTCCTATGGCAAACTGTTCACGTCTGGCCAAGAATTGGTGGAAACGTATCGGTTAAAGCCACAGTAGAACGAAATGCACCAGAGAATTTGGTTTTGGCTAAACCCAGAGACGTCGCAGAACGAAACGCACCAGCCAATCATGCATCAGTTACGAAAAAAAAAAATTATTCGCGTTTATAAGGTTTAATCTACATTTCAGTTGGTTGATTAAACACGTCAAATTCCATTATCCCACATTCAGGAAGGAATTGACAATCAACGGTTTATAAGCGGAAAAGGGTCTAAGGTTAGTTGTGGCTTTGGGCCACACGCCTCACCTCCCACGCAAGTCAGCTTAGTCCACCGTTCGTTTGGTTTTCATCGCTTCTGGCCATCTTGTCCATCTACGCCTCGCACCTCATGTCTAGCATTTCGCATCGCGTTCCTATCTAGCTGTCATCATCTATCTTCGTCCTATTGTCGCTGTCTGTCCGGTCATGTTGAGTCTTGTCCTTCGATCCCTGTTGTAACAGTCCGGTCTCTGTCGTGTTAGTCCTTGTCATGTCAATCCAGTCTCTGTCATGTCAATCCATGTGTTAGTCATCTTCGATCCTCGTTGTCCGGTGTCTATCATGTCAGTATTAGTCCTCTGTCATCTTGCGGTTAGTGCCATTCCAGTTTCAGCCCAGTTATTGTAACTCAAAAAAAAAAAAATTGCTAGAAACTTGCTCTCCAAGTTGCTGAAATCATCCAAATTCATAAAAGCTGTCAAAAGTTGCTGTCAAGGAGGAGCCCAAATTCAAATCCGCGTCGCAGTTGGAGCGACAGTTGAAGCGGAACACAATTTTTTTTTTGCCAAATTCAACCAAATTGTCACAGAAATCGAAGCTCAAGGATTACTAAGTAGGAAATTTTGAATAGTGCATGAGTAGAAGTTGGATCAAAGGACCTGACGGTCGACTATCAAGCTCAAAACGACCAATAACAACATCGAAGCCCAGGTACAAAAAATTCTCCTTCTCCTTTCAAAATTGGTAGTTATAATCCACATCATCCACTGGTAGACCCTATGGCTACTAACCCTTCCCCAACTCACGGAAACATCACACAAGGAGACTCAAGTAACTCAACCATTACCACGGATGAAACTCTTTGACTCTTACTAGATGGTATGCACAAAATTAGTGTCAACCTAAAAGACCTAGTGAGCGCACAAAACTGACTTAATCCCAATACTAATCCCCAAAATCATTCCCATGCACAAAGGAATGAAGAAAATGATGACTAGGATGACGATTGGGAGCAGCGAAGAGGCAATCTGGATAATTACAGGGATCGCTATCATAGACAGCGGTATAACCAAGATCAAGAAAGGGATATGGGTTATCACCAACCGAGAGGCCCTAATAATTTTCTACGCATTGATATGCCCACCTTTGAGGGTCATGATCCTCGTGGTTGGATAGCCAAAATGGAAGGCATTCTTGACTTATACCAAATTAAGGATTTTGATAAAGTCCCTTTCGTTGCATCAAAATTAGGCACTGAGGCCTACCAATGGTTTGTATGGCTTAAGCGAGAGAAAGGAGCTACTATTAACTGGAAAAAATTCACTACCTATTTTTTAGAAAGATTTGATGAAGGAGCTACATCATCATACACAGTAAGACTGTTATCTCTTAAACAAGAAGGATCGGTTAGCGAGTTCATTTTGGAATTCACCAGTTTACTACCATATACATTAGACCTCAGTCCCGACACAGTGGTAGGAGCTTTTCGCAATGGATTGAAAGAAAATATTAGGGTGGAGGTGGACATTCAAAATCCAACTTCGCTGAACGATTGTATAAGAATAGCCAAGCTGGCTGAGAAGAGAATTCAGTTGTATGCATGGCATGAAACTTATAGTCGTCCTTCGTATCGCAAAAATTCCTTTTGTAGAAATGATCAACCATCAAGATACTTTTGCTATAAATGTCGCACTCATCATCCCAGGGAACAAGCATGTGCCCAAAAACAAAACTTTCATATTGAATGCGATCAATATGAAGGAGAAGAGGAAGAAACTTACCACCAAGAAGAACCTATGCAAGAAGAACTACCAAGTACTCTAGAAGAGAAGGAAGAGGATACAATAGCAATCTCCGTGCATGCCCTCATGGGGTTAACTGCTCACCATACCATCAAGGTACCAAGATTTCTCCGCCAGAATAAGGTGAATGTGCTAATTGATTCCGATAGTACCCACAATTTTATCGACATCAAAACAACAAAAGCTTTGAATTTATTCATTAACACTTCCAACAAAGACAAATTCTAGGTTCTAGTGGCCAACGGGGTGAACACGCAATGTGTTGGTCGAACATCTCAAGTTTCCATAAAAATGGGAACTTATACCGGGTTTGGATCCCTTTTTGTCATGAATTTAGGGAACTCTGATGTCATTTTGGGAGTTGAATGGTTGGAAACATTAGACACGGTTAGCTTCAATTTCAAAAAATTATTTGTGGAATGGAAGGAAAACGGATGAGTCATTCGCTTACAAGGCATTACTACTCCTCCATCACAAATGGTCAGCTATCATAGTATGGAGAAGATGTTAAAAAAGGGTGGATATGGATTTATAGCTCAAATTAATTGTTTGGAAACACAATCTTGAGCAACTTCAAATATTACTGCTCCAGATTTACGAGACATCGTAACAAATTACGAAGAGGTTTTTCAAGAACCTAAAGGATTACCACCTAAACGATCTCATGACCATGCCATCCATTTGATTCCAGGGAGTGTCCCACCTAAAAATCATCCTTACCGCTATCCTCAACCACAAAAGACAGAAATCAAACAGATCGTTCAGGATCTGCTAGATCATGGAGTCATTCGTCACAGACACTAGCCCTTATTCCTCACCCGTAGTTCGGCTCGACGAAAAGATAACTCTTGGCGTATGTGTCCCGATTTTTGTTCTCTCAATAAACTCACTATCAAGGACAAATTTCCTATCCTCGTCATAGATGACCTACTATATGAGTTGCATGGTGCAAAATTTTTTACAAAATTAGACCTTCGCTCAGGATTTCACCAAATCCGTGTCGAGAAGAAGATATTCCCAAAGCTCGCTTTCGTACTCATGAAGGTCATTACAAATTTTTGGTCATGCCTTTTGGTCTCACCAATGCACCATCCACATTCCAAAGTCTCATGAACCAAGTGTTTCGTCCACTCCTCCGTAAGTTTGTGTTAGTTTTTTTTGATGACATTCTCATATATAGCAAAACATGGAAGGACCATTTACATCATGTGGATAAAGCCCTTCACATTTTACACAAAGAAAATTTATTTGTCAAATGTTCCAAATGTTCATTTGGTGTCCAAGAAGTCGAGTATCTTGGTCATATAGTTTCACACGAGGGTGTCAAAGTCGATCCCAATAAGATTAAGGCAATTCAAGAGTGGCCTTTACCTAAAACCATCAAGAAACTTCGTGGTTTTTTGGGTCTCACGGGCTACTATCTCAAGTTTGTATGAAATTATGGTAAGATTGCAACACCTCTCACAACACTTACAAAGAAGGATGCTTTTCATTGGTCAGAAGAGGCCACTCAAGCCTTCGAAGCTCTTAAGAAGGCCATGTGTACAACTCCAGTTTTGGCAACTCCCAATTTTCACAAACCATTTATTATCGAATGCGATGCATCAGGAACAGGAATTGGGGCCATATTAATGCAAGACGGTCATCCATTGGCATTTGAAAGTAAACAGCTATCGGGGAAAAATTTGGGAAGATCAACATACGAAAAAGAAATGTTGGCTATTCTTCATGCGGTAGAAAAATGGAGACACTACTTAATTAGTAGCCGCTTCATTATAAAAACAGATCATAGTAGTCTCAAACATTTTCTTGAGCAAAGGTTTTCCTATCCGGAACAAAATAAGTGGTTAACCAAACTATTGGGTTATGATTTTGTTATCGAATACAAGAAGGGGAAGGAAAATGTAGTCGTCGATGTGCTATCCAGGAAATATGAAGACGAAGTAGTCATTAACGCTATTTCAGGTCCTTGCTCCCAATGGGTGAATCAATTACAAGATGAATGGTTGTCCAATAGTGAAATTGCTTAGATAATTCAAGAATTATCTATAGGGTCCTCTAAACACCCTTTGTTCTCTTATGAAGATAAAATCCTCCGGAAGAAGAACCGCATTTACATTCCACACAACTCAGAACTCAAATCAAAGATCCTCAACGAATCGCACGCTTCTCCATTAGCGGGACATTCAAGATTTTTGAAAACATATTTAAGGATCAAACAATCATTTTGTTGGAAAGGATTAAAAGCCGAAGTCAAACAATGGGTAGCAGAATGCGAAGTTTGCCAGTGCAATAAAGGAGAAACAGTTAAATCACCAGGGTTGTTACAACCATTACCCATCCCTAAACGTCAGTGGGAACATATATCCATGGATTTTATTGAAGGTCTTCCAAAGTCGGAAGGCGGACAGGTAATCTCCGTAGTCTTAGATCGGTTATCCAAATACGCTCACTTTCAGGCTTTACAACATACATTTTCCACAAGCAAGGTGGCAAAGGTATTTATGGATTCAATTTTCAAATTACATGGTATGCCAAAAAATATTGTAAGTGATAGAGATCCCATATTCACTAGTAACTTTTGGCGAGAATTATTTCAACTTAGTGGTACCAAATTGAACATGTCCTCAGCTTACCATCCCCAGACGGATGGTCAAACAAAAGTAGTTAACAAATGTTTAGGTACATACTTACGATGTTTCGTTCAAGATAAACAATATCAATGGAGCCAATGGCTAGCAATGGCAAAATGGTGGTACAACACTTCTTACCATTATTCAATTAAGATGTCTCCCTTTGAAGCATTATATGGAACCAAGCCTCCAATTGTAGCAGATTATGTACTAGGTTCATCCAAAGTAGCCAAAGTGGATGATTGGTTTCAACAAAGGCAGTCTACACTCACCATACTCAAAGAGAATTTATTCCAAGCACAAAATCGCATGAAACAACAACAAGAATTGCACCGATCAGAACGAACTTTTAATGTTGGTGATAAGGTTTTCCTAAGGTTACAACCTTACAAACAAGCATTGTTAAGGATAAAGACCAGTCAAAAGTTGGCTCCACAATTCTATGGTCCTTACAAAATTGTGCGCCGCATTGGAGAAGTAGCCTATCAGTTAGAGCTACCTTCATCATCACGAATACACTCGGTATTTCATGTTTCATGTCTCAAAAAAGTAATTGGTCAAAAAGTGCAAAGTCAATCAAAATTACCAGTGCTCGATGAGGAAGGATGCATACATATCCAACCTGAAGATATATTACAACACAAAATACGAAGACTAAGATCACGCCAGATTCAAGAATTTCTCATCAAATGGCAAGACCTACCAGAGGAAGATGCCACATGGGAACATGAAAGTATTTTCCAGACATTTCTAGCTTTGAGGACAAAGCTTTCCGAGGATGGGAGTCATGCTACATACCAAACCTAGCTGTTGGCTAGGTTCTCCAAGTGCATAAAATTTCATATTTATTAGCGTAGTTGTTTCATTAATTCAAGTTATCTCATCTTTTATTTTAATTCACTGCGTAATCACACTTTGGCCTTCACGATGGGGACGTGCCCTCCTAGAGTGGTGACTGTTACATTTAATTCCATTTTTGATTTACAATTATCTTTGCATTTGTTTTGGACTGTTAGAAGGTTTTCGCAATTTAATTATAATTTACATCCTAAAGATTAAGAGACTCGCAGGAGTGTCTCTTCAAGCCCATTGGATCTGAAAAGGTTCCATTAAAAATCCCAAAGCACGGTGGGAAAACTTGCATCTTAGAAATAGGTGGTCAGTAGATTCCCAATCAGCTTGACACAAATAACATCTATTAGGAATTGGAATACCTCTTTTAAGCAAATTATCAATGGTGAGAGCTCTATTTTTGTATGCAAGCCAGGCAAAGAAACAAACCTTTGGGATTAGCTTTTTCTTCCAAATTGCCATTGCTGGGAAACTGGTGTTAGGGGCTTCAACCTGGGCTCTATAGGCGGACTTGACTGTATACTACCCACTTTCGGTCAGTCCCCAGACAAGCTGATCATGTTGATTGGTCATCAGGGTGATGTGCTAGAGGATGGGTTTTAGGTTGTCCCAGGTATCCTGATGTCCTTCTACCTAAATGTTCTTCCAAATGGTGGTTCCATTGTGGTTGGTAAGGTAGTCAGACACCATCTTCCCGACTGATTCTTGAGTTGACCGTCTAAGCTCCTCCATTCCATTGATAAACTTTAGGGGCTGGTCCTAGGCCCATCTATCATCCCAAAAGTCAATACGATGCCCATCGCCTAGGATCCACCTCGCACATTTCTCGATTAGGAGTCTAGTCTAGGCCAGGGACTTCCATAGTGCAGACCCACCCAAAGTGTTATGGTCTCTCAGGAAACGAGACTCCCTTAAGTATTTCATATTGATGATTCTGCCCCATTATCCCATAGTATTGGTGAATACTCTCTAGGAGAGCTTACCTAAGAGGGCAACATTCATTATGGAGGCTTTCCTAAAACCCAGTCCTCCGCACTCCTTGCTTTGACAAACCATCTCCCAAGCCATGAGCGAGATCTTTGATTTCTCACCAGTACCCGATCACAAAAAATGGCTTTGGATCCGTTCGATATTGCTGCACACAGATTTGGGGATTTTGAAAACTGACATGAAGTATATCGGAATCCCTTGGAGACAGGCCATAGTCAGAGTGGCTTTGGTAGCCTGGGAAAGAAGCTTCCCCTTCCACATCACAAGTTTCCTTTGGATTTTTTCTAGAATGGTATTCCACATTGTTCCTTTGATACAACCTTTGAACAGCGGCAATCCCAGGTAAGTGGTCGGAAGACTATCAATGGTGCACCCGAGAATTCTTGCAATCTTGTTTTGGCGTGCCAAAGGGGTGTGGAGGAAATAAACTTTGCTCTTGGTCAGATTTACCTTTTTCCCTGCTGCTTTTTCATAGAGGATGAGGATGTGTTTGATGGCCCTGGCCTGGGGAACAGAAGCAATGTTTGTGAGGATGGTATCATCGACAAACTGCTGGTGAGTAGCAGGTTTGATGTCGGAAGCCACCGGGATGCCAAAAATAGCTTCAAAGTTGTAGCCTGCGGTGAAGGCTCTACCTAGTGCCTCCGCTAGGATAATGAACAAGATGGGAGACATGGGATCCCCTTGACGGAGTCCTCTAGTACTAGGAAAGTAGCCTGCAGGGGAGCCATTCACCAAGATGGAAAACCAGGCCGAGGAGACGCACTTTTTGATAAGCTCAACCCAGGTGGGGTGGAAGCCAAACTTAATGAGGACTTGGATCAAGAAATAATAGTCAACCATGTCATAGGCTTTGTTCATGTCTAACTTGAGAATGAATGCAGGCTGTTTGGCAAGGGTGTTTGAATGGAGAGTTTCATGAAGAGCAATGACACCGTCCAGGATATTCTTGCATTTTACAGAACTCCCCTGATTTGGCTCGATGTTGGACGGGAGGATAGGCTTCAGTCTAGTGGCCATAGCTTTGGTAAGGATTTTTTATATGACATTGCAGAGACTAATTGGTCTGTAATCAGACATAAGCTTGGCATCAGGGGACTTGGGAATGAGGGTCACAAAGGTCAAATTAATCCTTCGGGGAATGGCTTGGGAGTGCTGAAGGTCTCTGATGGCTTTGCAGACATCAACTTTAATAATGTCCCAGTACGTCTGAAAGAAGCAAGGGGAAAAGCCATCAGGCCCAGGGGCCTTATCCGCTTGCATGGAAAAAAGGGCTTCCTTTACATCCTCCTAAATGAAGTCTTTGAGGAAGGACTCATTCACATCAGGGGTGATAATGTGGGGGATGTTTGCCAGTAGAGCATTCATGGCTTGGGGATCTGGCTGGGAATGATTCTCTAGGAGGGATTGAAAGTAAGAGACAGCTTCCACCCTGATTTTGTTGATATCGGAGGTAGGGTTTTCACCAACACACTGAATTTCCTAGATTTTGTTAGCCCCTCTGTGCCGGAGAGTGGAAGCATGGAAAAACCGAGTGTTGGAATCCCCATATTTTATCCATAGCTCTCTAGATTTTTGCTGCCAGTGGATTTCTTCTTTGGCAAGAATGTTGTGGAAATTCGAAAGAAGAATTCTCTCTTTTGCCCTGATTGACTGGCTCTGATCCCCTGCTTCAATCTCCTTTTCGATGGTTTGAATGTTGATAGCTATGTTTTTCTTCTGCACAAAAATGTTACCGAAGGTTTCCTTGTTCCATACCTTGAGCTGCTCCTTGATCCACTTCAATTTCTGGGCGAGCATATTTGTCGGGGACCCCCCAAAGGGCTACTGCCACCATAATGCCAACAACGTGCGAAGATTGTCGTGCTTGATCCACATGGGCTCAAACCTGAAAGGGGTTTTGAAACAAGGTGGAGCACCAACCTCCAGAAGGATGGGAGAGTGGTCAGATCCAATCCTCGGGAGAGTTTTCAAAATTGCTTCTCCGAAAGCGTGGACGGCTTCACTGGAGATGAAAAATCGGTCGAGCTTGACCTGAATCAGCCCTTCGCCGGTTCTCCTATTACTCCAGGTGTAATTGTTACCTCTCAACTAGATATCCATGAGATCATTGGCGCTAACGAACTCACGAAAATCCTCCATGCTTTTGCCGATTGAATCTAGGCCTCCTTTTTTGTCTGACAAAAATAGGGCCGTGTTGAAGTCCCCTCCAATCATCCAAGGCTGCTCAGGGAATGTGGCTCTCATATGGGAGAGGGTGGTCCAAAAAATATCTCTGTCCATCAGGGAGTTGGGGGCGTAGATGTTTGTTAAAACCCAAGAGAAGTTTTGGACCTTACAATGAAATAAGATGTTTATAATTCTGCTGGATGTGGACAAAACTCTGCCTTCAACGTAGGATGGGTCCCAAAGGACCATAAGCCCTCCAAAAGATCCTTGGGCTAGGCTAGCCGTGACCTGCCCTTCATTCCATATGAATCTGGCAGATTTCGCTCCAGCAGTAGGATTATTTTTGGTTTCTTGTAGAATGAGAATGGTGGGTTGATGCTCTCTCCTGAGATTTGCCATGAGTCGCTTCTTGGTAGCAGCATTGAGGCCTCTCACATTTCATGAGAGGACCTTCATTAAAGTTTCTTCTGGGTTTTTTGGCCCCCTTTCCCCTATTGGGTGGGGGGTTTAGTTCCTTTTGGGTCATTACCCTAGGGATCACTCACACCAGGGAACAAAGTGGTTTGTGTGCCATTCACAATGGCTTCTTCAGCTTCCTTTAATCATTGTTCACGTTCGGACGGTCTACCCCTTTTCTGGTCGATTCCATAGTCGACGATGGCATTTTTGCTACGAGTGTTTTTGGGGCTAAGGAGTTCCCCTCACAGGCTGGGAGGGGGGGTTTGGCTGGAATAGACTGGACTAGGATGGGCTTCCAGGGCCGAGAAGGGTTTTCCAAGGGATGGGGGTGGCTCAAAGGTAGGGTCTGCCATCAGTGCCCCAGACTTGATGGTTTTAGGGTAATTGATAGCTACGTGGTATGAAATGGGATCAGTTTCCTTACTTGGCATTTCCTTAACAGTTTCAACGAGGAAAAATTTTGTTTGGGGTTCTGATAGCTTCATTGTGCTAGGTGGTTTCTCCCACCTTTGATGTTGGTTCCTGGTAGGCCCTGGGTCGTAGCTATCACCTTTGTTGCCTCTGGGAATGTCGCTTCTTAATGCTGGACATTGGTTTCGAAGATGTCCTTGGGTATGGCAGTGGATGCAAAAAGCTAGTTTATTTTCGTATTCGACTGCCTGGCATTTGCTATACTGCGGGCCATATATGAGGTTGAAAAAGGTTGGGAGTTCAGATGCCAAGTTTGCATTTATGCAAAATCTAGCATGCACCATGCGAGATCGGACCTTGGTAGCTGGGTCGAAGGCAATGAACTCACCGATGGTTTTGGCAATGCCGCGGAGGACGTCCTCATGCCACAAATGTAGCGAAAGATTTGGAAGTCTCACCCAGATCGGGGTGGTGTTGATATCTTGGGTTTTAGGATCGAAATCCTTAGCCCATCGACGGAGGAAAAGACTTCTACGCCCAAGAAACCACGGTTCCCCTGCAAGGATTCTGGAAACGTCATCCGGGTTGTTTAGGCATATGTTAAAGAAACCCCTGGCCAGAGAAATGATCTCTATATGCCCGCTGGTTTTCCATTTGGTGATGACCCATTTTCGGATGGTCTCCATGTCTGGGCGTCCACCAATGAATTTCCCAACCAAGGAAAACTTCTTCGCTTCTAGGTAGTCAGAAATAAGGTCGTCTGGAATGATCAGATCAGACCCGGTTGGAAGCAAAGTAGAATGTTTAACAGCCATCACGAAACCAATGCTAGCAACCTGTGCATAGGATCTTCCGCCCAGCTTTCTGCCATTAATCCCGCCAGGGTCAGGGTCGGGAGGCTTTTTTGGTGATCCAGGGACAGGGTCAGGTACACCCTCCCCTGCCTGGTTGCCATTCCCACTTTCGGCTATCCCTCCCAGCTTCAACGTCCACACTGGTTCCTCCCACAGTCTCCTCCCGCTCTCGCTCCCACTGTCGCTTTCGTTCCCGCTCCCGCTCTCCATCGAGACCTCACAAGTCAATACTATTCATCAAAAATCCCAAGATTGTTTCTTCTTGATTAGCATAGTCGAAACCTATATTTATACAAAAATCAAGGTGCCTTGCCTTGGATAATGGATGCAGAGAGATATATAGTGAATATTCCAACTAGAAAATTTGTATGCAACAGATTCATTATCATAGCCAAACTAAAGTGATAATAGATATATTAAAGAATAAATATTTCCTATATAATTAAAATGATGCACAGGGATAATTTTGGTTGAACTGGATGCTAGGATGACTAGAAATATAAGGCTTCTTAGATATATGATGAATACATCACCTATAATAATTATAGCTGATATATTTTCTCTAGGGATTGAAATTGATAGTGATTGTTAACTTGACAAAAAAAGGATGCAACCATGCTATGTAGATACATTACCTAAAATTAGTTTGGTTGGTGGATTCACTTAATCCATAAATGAAATGATAAATATAACCATGGGGGAAGCTATGGATATCATCTCTTATACGATAAGGATTTTGGTGGTTGTTTCTATCCTACAAGATCTTCCTAAGACACCTATGGAATCAATGGAAGATAATCCTTGACAAAAGCAACAATGATTAGATTCAAAGGTAGAGAGCATAAGCATACATTCTTTAGATTCTATTCAAAAAGAATAAATTAAATTTAGAATTAAATTTACTAATAAAAAACAAGAGAATCACATTGAGCTTTTGATCGTGAGTGCTTCATTTCCTTCCTTCGAGGCCAAATCATCCAATGACTCCATAAGGGAATTTTGGTAGCACTTTATTACTTTTTTAGTTTGATTGCAATTTTGGGAGAACTTAATTGTAAGAAACATGCAATCTTGAATGCTACCCAAGAGGTCAATTTATGGATATTAGCCCTCGTAAGGTTTCCCATGTGGGAGGGGTAAGTTGGATGGCATGCAAGCTAGTATGATTAGGTTGACAGAGTGGATTGGCTACTGATTGTAGCTTACAATTAGTTACCCTTTGATTTGCATCTATTTTAGGCAAGTTGTGGAGGTGGAAGGGAATCCATTTCCTTCATTCCCTTCTTGATGATTATCTATGCTTATAAAGGGGTCATCAAGTAAGATTTACACCATGGCAAGCCTTTGCAGGTGTAACTTAGAGTTTTGATTTTTGGGTATGAATACAACCTAAGTGAATACACTATTGAGTGTATTCGTAATCAAGCACATATTTGCACTTGACTATTAGAGGTCAAGTCTAGTGGTGACAAGGGAAATTTGAATTATTCATGAATATGTGAGGCTAGTGTATTCTATTCAAGGTGGATTCACCACTACTAGATTTTTTCTATAGTTATTGGGGTTGGGTTAATTATTATGGTTAACTTGATTGTTCTATTAGTTTTATTTGAATATTGATGTAAAATAGGTAATCTAATTTTAGGTATCTACAAAATTATCCATATAATGTTTCACTATAGGTCTTCCAAGCATTGCTTGGGTCATATTTTTTTGAAAATATTTATCTCAAATTTCCCAATATATTTTTCCATGGGAATCCTATATTCTTCACATTCAACAAATTTTATTTTTTTCAACCACCAAATTTGATCCCCTTGTAGAGAAACCATTCAACATTTCTCTTTTTTTTTTTTATCCCATTTTGGTACATTCATCCATCTACAGTTTAAATGCATTTTGTCGGTCACTTTCTCTTTGTGCCAAAAATTTCTTTTAAAGTGATTATATACTCCATAAATTTTACAACAATGCAAATCCCAACACCTAGCTATCACATGTCTAGATATTCCACAATGACAAGAACAACCCAACCTAGGAATTTTTGCATTTGATTCTTTCTTCACAAATATTGTGTTATTGCTATTTGTCACAAATTTAATGTTACTACTTTCTTAACCTTTATTTTTATATTTTGTAAAGGTGCCCATTTTTATAAACTTGGTCTCATTGCTTCCTATTGGACCATCATAACCAAGGCCTTCATTATTTGGCCTTATACTTAGAATTATGGGTATTTTCACACCTTGCCCATATCTTCCCAAACTTGTACCATCATATCCCATTTTTTTATTATTTTTGAACCAATTCCTTTGGTATGCTTTTCAAAGCATCCAATTTTTGCATCACCACTTTGATTGCTATCAACATCATCAACAATGTTCAAACATCCAATTTTCTTATTTTTACTATGGTATCTACCATTTTTCAAATAACACACATCATCAAAATATCCTTCACCATAATATGAAGTATCACTATCACTATCAACTCTAACGATATGGTCTTTATCATGGCCACCACAACATGTTCTATGCAACAATTTCTCTTATTAATAATCTTTAAATCAAAGTATCATAAGCTATACCTCCTATTTGAAAATATCATATGTATCACAATACACATTTTCCATCATGGGTGTCAAATCACAAGTGTCAAAACTAAAATCTATCCTCTAAAGAAGATCACTTGTTTGATAACCAACATATTTCATCATGGGATTATCATTCAACTTCAATTTGGTTTTGACATTGCACCCCAACAATTTCAAGGGTAAATAGTATTATGCACATTCTTATCATTGCACCAATAGATATTGTTACACCATTCTCAAAGTATCCTTCATCAATATTTTTGAGTATTTCCTATAAAAAAGACCTTCATTTTAAAAAAAATTCATCTTCACTATCTTTTGATGACACACACTTTTTTAATTTATGCCTTGTTTCTTGTCTTGTTTACTATCACCTTTATTTCTTAGCCTTGATACTTCCTTGGCCATGAAAATATTATGTGTTATCTCACACTCTTCTTCACAATCTGGTTCTGATTTACCCTATGTAATATACCCTTGCTACTATGGTCTTCTTGGAATTTACCTCTTTGATATTGCCCTTGTTAATATTAATATTGATACTACTAATTATTTTAATGAGATCTTCTAAACTAATTCCTTTAATTCAATGAATTATATTTATAAAAATTGGTGTCCTGTTCCTTTTTCACAGATATGAAAATACCTCCTTCTCCATTAAGGTTGATTTTATAATTAGGATGGGGTAGAATAACCCTTTGGATCTTTTTAATGTTTATTTATGGAGATAAGGGCTTGGACAACTCATCTCTTAACTGATTATCAACTTCATATTGTTGAAGGATATTTACCAACTCTTCAAATGACATTGTTCTATTTGATAATTGGATAGATGTCACCAATATTTTGATATTGAGATTGATACTATTGATTCAATTGAGGAGGTATTTGAAACTAATTCCTTCAATTCAATGAATTATATTTACAAAACTTGGTGTCATGTACTTTTTCACAAATATGACAATAGCTCCTTCTCCATTGAGGTTGATTTAATGATGAAGATGGGGTATAAGGACCCTTTGAACCTTTTTGACGTTTATTTTTGGAGATAATGGCATTAGTAGATAAATAATCTCTCAATTGATTCTCAAATTCATATTATTGAAGGATGTTTACCAAATCTTTAAATGACACCATTCTATTTAATACTTGGAGAGATATCACCAATGTTTTAATATTGAGATTGATACTAATAATTCTTTTGAGGAGGTCTTTGAAATTGATTCCTTCGATTCAATGAATTATATTTATAATACTTGGTGTCATGTCCTTTATTACAAATATGATAATACCCCCTTCTTCATTGAGGTTGATTTTATGATGAAGATGGGTTAGAAGGACCTTTTGAACTTTTTTGAGGTTTCTTTGTGGAGATAAGATCATTAGTGGACAACTAATCTATTAGCTAATTATCAACTTCATATTGTTGAAGTATGATTACCAACTCTTCAAAATACATCATTATATTTTATACGTGGAGTGATGCCACCAATATTTTGATATTGATATTGATACTACTAATTATTTTGAGGAGGTATTTGAAATTAATTCCTTCATTTCAATAAATTGTATTTACAAAAATTGGTATCATGTCATTTTTTACAAATATTATAATACCTCCTTCTCCATTGAGGTTAATTTTATGATAAATATGGGGTAGAAGGACCCTTTGAACCTTTTTGAGGTTTCTTTGTGGAGATAAAGATATTAGTTGATAAATCATATCTCAACTGGTTATCAACTTCATATTGTTGAAGGATGTTTGCCAACTCTTAAAATGACACCATTCTATTTGATACTTAGGGAGATATCACCAATATTTTGAATGATTTAAGGAATCCCTAAGTACAACTAAAATTAAGAGATTATCATCCATATTTTCTCCCATGGTATTAAATTTTGATTTCAAGTCTATAATTCTCTGAAGGAATCATTCAACATTCTCACCATCTTGGACCCTTAACATATGAAGTTGTGATTATAGATGAAGGACTGTGACTTCATTTATTCCTTCAAATATAGTGCCAAGTTTATCTCATGCATATTTTAACATTTTTTGCTTCACTTATATGTGATTGTATTTCATCAACCCTTCTAAATATGATAAGCATACGTACCCTTGCATCTCTCATCATACTTTTGCTTATCTTATATCTCCTCAAGACAAGTTTAATCACTAAGTAACTATATTCTAGAGTTTTTTTACCACTAGTATTGTTCTCATTTTTATTTTCCATGGTGAAAAATTTGGACCCTTTAGTGACTAGGATTCTATGAGAAATAGTTTTGATGTGGACATGGTGAAGGTTCCTTATATCCCCCAAAATGACCCCCTTTTATATATACGACTAGTTATATATACCAATCCTTCCCACATACTTATCGATACATGGAAGAAGCTAGTTATCTCAATATACATGACCATGCATAAGAGAGAGTTAAGGTATGTGAAAGAAATTGATTCATGACACCAAGGTAGTATTGAAAATAATTCCTTCTATCAATGACACCCACTTAAAGAGAAATCCTCATATGTGGCCATAACTTCCCTATAAGCTTGAATTTTTTAATTTTAGGATTTATGTCTAGCAATAGTAATGACTGGGGTAAATGATGGAGTGATATAAAATATAAAAAAAATGTATTTTATTCCTCCTTGATGATTTATAGGGTCGATGCATAGACGTTGTTATGATAACTATATTAGGTGTTAGACATAGTAACTTAATGCAATAACGTTACCTATAAATGTAAATTAGAGGTGTTTTTTATATTAAATGTTGTAATTATGCAAATCACATGTTTTGATTTTGATTTTTTTTTACAAAATAGTTTTTGATGCAATTTGTTTTTGAGCAAAATAAGATGCCGGTCACTACTAAAAAAGTACCTTTTACATAAAAACATATTATCCTCCTTGCAAAAATATTAACTAGAAGACCCTAACTTCAAAAATATTTCAATTTTATTTCAAAAAATTATTTCCCATTTTTCGAAAACAAATTACCCACTAAAAAAAAAATTATAATTCAATTTTACACCTTTTAGCTCGCTAATTCTATTTTACAGATTTTTTTTTTTTTATAGTTAGCAAATTAAAATTTTCTTTTTCCTTTCTATTTTTTAAGAAAAATATAGCCATAGAAAAATATTTGCAAATCCCTCTTTCAAATAGGTATCCAAGGGAATTGAATCTGTGCCTAACATTCAAAAATTTTAAAACTTTGTTTCAAATTTTTTGAAATATAATGGAGAGACATTGCATTTTGTTTAAAAGAATTAAAATTCTCAAGGATAAATTTGGTGTAGTACAAATTACTTGCATATATATTGGAAATATTTACTAGTTAGATAATTAGAAACTAGTAATTAGAAGAGAATTTGTTAGATGCATTATATATCACTACGTTGTCAAGAAAGTTACCTAGAAATCATAAAAATTTCCTTGCCTTGAAATTCTTGTGAGCATTTTATTGCAAAAATTTATCAAGTTTTAACACATCGTTTAAAAATAAAGCACTAAGAAAATATAAAGTAATGAGTGCTTGGAAATGAAATAATGAGTAGACAAAAATTCACAAAATAAAAAAAATCCCCTTGGTAATTTCTTCTCTGCTCATGCATTCATGTTGAATTTCTTCTTTGCTTATACATTCCTACTCACACATTCATATTGATTACCACATTTGATCATCAAAACAAAAAAATCAAGCTATTTTTTAGCATGAACTATTCTTCTATGATGAATATTTCCATGTTCTTATGACTCTTCTTTTCATGAGGTGCTTCCTTTAGGACTTCAATTAGCAACAAGTTTCATTAGAGTTTTTTGCCTTGCAAAAAAACTAATAGCATCTCAAAATTATGTCAAATAAGTTGAAGCTCCTCTTCAACCTACACAAGAGAAAATATAAAAGCATGTCATTGGATGATTATGATTATCCCATCTCAAAAAAATCACAATCTCTCTAACTTAGTTCTAAAACCAGATATTAAAAAATATGGAAAGACAATATTTTTATCCAAATATATTTCAATGTACACAAATATTATTATAATTTTTTTGCATAATATTTTATTTACAATCCACTAGTCTTCACCAATATAAGTCATACATATTTAATACAATATGGTGTCTCTTAATTTTAGATACCCTTGGTATATCCACCTTTGTTGCTTCACCTTTAACATGTCTTTTTATCTTCTCAATCTTCTCATGGAATATGTGACTATCCATCCTTACATGAGGTGGCATAATTAATCATTCTTAATAATTGCATTACATCAAGTAATGTATGAATATGAAAAATAATGTAATAAAATCTAATAATAGTTACATGGAGGATCATTTTCTATCTATATCATTTTTCATCTCATGGAGCCTTCATGTAAGTATAGTCCATTTTTAGATGTGTATTTTCTGATAACTTTCTAGTCTACTAATTTGTGTTCCATCTATCTATATCAATCTACTAAATATTTCCAAGTATGACAATTTTATCTTTTCACAAATGATTTTTGACACAACGGTTACTACTATTCCTAAATAAATAATACAATTCCTCAAAATATAAATTTTTATCTTCAAGGTAATATAGAAAGGAAGGGGATTCATCTCTTTAGATCTCAAAGCATTTAATATATTTTCAGCATTCCCTAGTATGTTTGATAGTACTTATGCTATCAAATTTTATTGCCAAATATTATATTGGAAAATATTAGAGGTAAAATGAGAAAAAATAGATAATGGATAGTTCAATCTCAATTTTGATGGAGCAACTAAAGGAAATCCAGTGAATGTAGGGGGTGGAGGAATAACTAGAGACTTATAGAGGAAGATAATTAGAGAATATGTAGATTATTATGGAGTAGATACCAACAATATGGTAGAGGCTAAAACACTATTACTCAAATCAGCCAAGAATATATAAATAAGAAATTTAATCATTGAGAGAGACTCTCTAGACATATTAAAAAGGTTTAAGATAGGAGAATTTAGTTAGCTGTACAATACATGATATCATTAATGATGTTATCTACATTAAGAATGCTTTTCTATCTAGAATATTTATATAGAAGAAGACATGATAGCAGATTGAATAGCAAATTGGGAAATACAAAGAGGCAGGAATTTTGTGGTAAAAGAGTTAAAAATATCATAGACATAGACATAGTGAGATCTAGAATTATAGGAATAAGTTCTAGAAATACAAAAATATGAGAAACATAGACATTTTGAGATCTAGAAATAAAAAAGTTGAAAAACAAAGATAAAGTAAGTTCTAGAAAAACATAGACAAAGTGAGATCTAAAAACTCAAAAATTTTAAAAAACACATATAGAATAAGTTCTAGAAAAAACATAGACAAGGTGAGATCTAGAAACTAAAAAATTTGAAAAACATAAAGAAAGTAAGATTTGGGAACACATAAATTTAAAAAAAAAAGATAAAGAAGATATGGAAAGACATAGACAAAATAAGATTTGAATTCTCAAAGGATTAGGTTTTGGCACAATAATGGCATGCAGAATATAGACAAAAGGAGATTTGAAAAACATAGACAAAGTGATATTTGGAAACATAGATTATCTCTAACTAACTTTGGTTACCTAGGTTGCTTTATTCACATGTCATTTGGTTGGAGTGCAAGCAACTCACTTAATAGCAAGCTTTTGTTAGTTTGGTTGGTTTGTATCTTAGTCCCATTTTATGGACTGCATTTTGTTTATTGTTGGAATTCTTAGAATAGGTAGCAGTTTTATCCCCTTTTTTAACCTTTTGGATCTCAAGCCTCCTTGTAATAGGGTAAGGGACCCCTTCAAAAAACTTTTCTTACCTTTTATAAAAATAAAATAAAACAACGGAGATATCAAACTCCTATAAGGACTTTTTAGAACTTCATATTGGATAAGTTTCTAATAAATATTAGGTTGTCAATATGAAGAGCATTTTGTCACCGCAACTAAATAGCATTTATAACTAATAAGTTTGACCTAGAAATAAACTCCTTAACTTCTTTTATGCTTACTACTCTAGGGTTATGAACAAGAAACAAAAAACAATAATCTAGGCATGGAAGAAATCATTTATAAATACATAATTAAAAAAATATGATAACCGATCTTAAAAGTAAAAAAAATAAACAAATCAAATGGAGCAGTAAAGATTAAATATAAGAACCATAGAATAAAACATGTATTAATGTTGAAAGAAATTCTATCATAAAAATATGATAGTGGAAAAACAATTTACATAAGAAGAACATCACAATGAATCAATTAGAAAGTAAGGGGGCCAACTACCCAAACACATTTACTACTATTCTAGATGTTAATAGAAATTAAAAATCCCACAAAATCCCTTTATCCTCCCATAATAAAATTCAGATAAATAATATTTAACAAAAATACTATAAAGATAATTTTAATATAAAAAAACTTATATCATTGTGATGTTATCATGATTTTTCAAGAAATTAACATAGTTGTTTCATTTTCAAAGCTAATAGATGAACTGATTGAACATACTAATAAAGGCTTCACTATAATATCATTTATGTGTTCACAAATAATACAAAATTCTCCTTATTAACTTTCAAACCTACTATAAAATTAATAGATGATTGAACATACTAATAAAGGCTTCACTATAATATCATTTGTGTGTTCACAAATAATACAAAATTCTCCTTATTAACCAATGTATGGACAAAAGCTTCTTTGAATAAGAAGTTGAATGTATTCTTTATACAGGGAAAGTTTTTTATAAATGAAAAAGAGATCTCACTTATTTTCAAAATTTGACATTGCATGAAGATAGCAAAATAATTTTAGATGTAAACCCAAACAAACAACTACAAATACAATGTGATTTAAAAAAAAAAAAAAAACAAAAGATTGTATATATATCCATGTTAAAATCCATAGAAAATTAAACTATTCAAAATTAAACCTAGAAGCTTATCAGGAATGGTGATTACTCGTAATGTGTTGATTAGTTATGAATGCTCGTTAGCCGTGATAAAATTCTCTTCATATTGGCAACCTAATATTTATTAGAAACTTATCCATTATCAAGTTCTAAAAAGTCCCTCTCATGAGAGTTTGATATCTCCCTTGTTAGTCGAAGAAAGAAATGTGATTAATTGTGTTTCTGTGTTCATATAATTATCTTTATGAAGCATTATAAAACTCACTTCTATTTGATTTTGATGATATGCATTCATTAGGGAATATTTTGTATTCATGGCATCTTACATTTTCATTTTCAAACATTAAGAAAGGATGCTTACACTAAAAGATATCAAACAAATAAATTTTATATGATATCAAACAAATGAATTTTATTTTCCCATAATGCATTATGTGAAGAGATGGGACCAACGTAATGTGAACATTCGACTTAATCATGCTTGTATATCAATTTCCCAATCCGTCTTTTTGGTTCCTTAGAAATAAATTTCACAAGTAAGGGAACTATTGACAGGCGAAGTGCTAGAAGATTCACTTTTGTTGGGCCTACTCACGACGTTAGATCTGCACAGCCAAAACCTTATGCAAAATATTTTAACCTATCTGACTAGGAAGCGTTGTACCCAGGTAAGCAAGTATAAAAGGACAGAGTTTACTGTATTTTTATCTGGAGTGGTCTGTCCATGCAATTTGGTGCATAGTATTTCTAGCAATGAGGGTGCCCGCTGTAAATGCACTTAGCATTAAGTTGCTTATGATCTAAATCATAATATGCACAACTAATACCATGGCCTGGGTTGAATGGTGAAATATGGACTGCTGTAAATGACTGCCACAGGGTTCATGTTATTCAGCTCAGATAGTTTTATGATTGACACGAGATCTTAAAATGATCAATAGTTCAAAGATGATCAAAATTTTTGTCGAGATTATTTGTGATGTTAAGCTAAGCAAAACTATAAACACAGGTTGACATCATTTATTTTGGTAATTAAGGGACTATATCATTAAAACCGAGTTTTAGAGGTTGACCCAAAACCTATTATCATCATAATGTTATTAAGGACTATATACTGAGGACAGTCTGTCCACTGATACTATTGTCTTTCATAAAACTAACAGTGGAGAGGGCATACAGCCTTTTACATATATTACCAGCAAAAAGAAGCTTTGAACAGTTATACCCAACTGTTGTACATATATCCGATCTTCTAATCATGACAATAAACATAACTATTGTATATTTCAAACCAAAACAAAAAGGACTTTATCCTTAACACATAGATAAAACCAAATTTGTCGTCCGATGAAGCAAAGCATATAGATAAAACCAAAATTGTCGTCCGATGAAGCAAAGCATAAAGAGCAAGTAGGGTGTTATTTTCAAAGGAAAACCACATATGCTCACACTTTGCTTGCGAATAAAATTCAAAAATTTGCGGGGATTTTTATTAAACTTGGTGACTTTGCTCATTCCCTCCAGATCCACAGATTCTTGGTAATCAGATGTCATTCTTGGTAATCAGATTGAATAATTTCGTCCACTTCACTTGGAGCCCCATGATCCCAAGTGAGAAGCCCGTCAACATTCACTCTTATGTTAACCAACCTGTCTGCTGCTTTGTTGGCCTCCATGACAGTTTTGATGCGCCACGAAAGATTTTTCTCATTACTTAGGAGGTTCATAATTAGTAATAACATTGGAAATCATGACCTTTTTTAAAGCTTGTACATGTTTGGATTGAAATGCATGAGTCGCATTTGGAACGACTTTATTATCACATTGTATCCATGTTTATCTTTACAGCTATTGGGAGAGAAATCGTTGTGAGATTACTGCCATAGTTTCTATCATTTCAAATATGGACAATGGGCAATATTTCTATTGAGATTATGAGTGATGTTGACTGAAGCAAAGCTATAAATGCAGGCTCATATTATGGAATGTTTTCCTTTATATGATGTTAGACCAAGTTTCATTCGCTTTCTGCTAAGTCCTATCAGTTAGGAACTATGGTTTTTTATTTTTATTTTTGGCTTTTGATGAAATAGTATAATGCAAGGTGCTATCAAATATTTTTAATGGGTTTCTATTATAATTTATTTCTTAGGCACGTTCAAATGGTCTATTATGGTTGTTACCGAGCAAATTTATAACAGAACTCAATTTTAACCACACAATACAGAAAGATAGATTATAAAGATAATGTGAAATTTATTTAGTTCAAAAAAATCAGAGGTTTTAAATTTCAAAAATCCGCAATCAATAAATAATGTATTTGTACAGTTTTCTAATTAATTATTTTTTTACATTTTGAAAATGATTTATTTTAATTGAAAATCAACTAGTTATGGATAAATTATCCTGTGGAAAAATTTATATAGTAATAATTTTCGATATTAATTAATTTATTTGTTTTATATTATTTATGATATGATTTTTAAATGATTTTCTGATTTTCAAGGTATATTTTCAAATTGATGTGAAATAGATATGAAATTTGTTCATTCAGTTGAGAAAGGACCATTATTGTGTATCTTGAACATAAGCATAGGTACAATATTTTTTTTATAATATCGGATGAATGATGCAAAGCCAACAAAAAAATCTATGAAAATGGATTAAAAAAGATTTTTATTTCTGGCATATTGTCATTCTTTTCTTTTTCCCATGCGCAAAGTTTAATTTATGATAATTGTTTTATGGAATATCAGATGAATGCTGCAAAGCCAATAAAAAATCTATGAAAATGGCTTAGAAAAAGATTTTTATTTCTGGCATATTGTCATTCTTTTCTTTTGCCCATGTGCAAAGTTTAATTTATGATAATTGTTATGGGATCTTGGATTCTTTTGTTGGACCCACTCACGACATTGGGTCTCCACAGCCAAAACCTTATGCAGAACATTTTACATGGGGTACCCATACGACTCACATTGCCTTGTACTTTGATATGGCAGATACACATCGGGAACATCATCTTGGATGCTCTTGGCTAATTCAATCAATCATTTCTGAGAATTTTACACTTAGTAGTCATTCCATGTAATTTAGTTGTTGTGCAAGATTTAACTTGTACTCTTGTACCAAGAACTACTTCACCTGAACCGTTGTTTCCCACTCCGAATTCTGCTAATACAACTCATATAACTTGTTCAACCTGAGCAACTTGCACAATTATTTGAGTATTGAAAGAAGAGACACATCTTCTTCCACTTTTCTTTCCCTATGTCATATTCAAAAGAGTGAAGATAAAGAGATATACAGTTTGCCCGACATATCACCTTTGCTCAAGTTTAGAGATATTGAGGTTGAAGAGGATGTTTTGGGTTTCTATAGTTTTGTTGTTCCTGGAGTCATTTTGTTGTAAGATAAAATTAAAAAATAAGAACTATGTTGGAAGATTACTGAGTCGTATTTGGAACGACTTGAATATACAGTGATTACCACACTGTATCCAGGTTTACCTTTACAGTTATGGAGTAGAGAAATCGTTGTGAGATTACTGCCATAGTTTCTATCATTTCAAATTTATGGAGTAGAGAAATCGTTGTGAGATTACTGCCATAGTTTCTATCATTTCAAATGTGGACAATGGGCAATATTTGTATTGAGATTATGAGTGACATTGAGTGAAGCAAAGCTATAAAGACGGGCTGATATTATGGAACGTTCATGTTGGACATATAGTACTAAGTAGAAACCAAGTTTCATTGGCTTTCTGCTAAGTTGTATTAGTTAGGAACCATGTTTTTTTTCTTGATGAAATAATATAATGTAATGTGCATCATTGGTCAAATATATTTAATGGGTTTCTATTACTTTTTAGGGACGTTCAAATGGTTTACTGCGAAGTTGTATGCAGTAAGACGAATGCAGTAAGATTATAAACTTAGTGTATCAAGTAAAAATTAAAAAAAATGAGAGATTTTAAAGTTCAAAGTATTTGTAAAGTCTTTTATTTTTATTTTTTAATATTTTAAAAATAATTGTCTATTAATTATTTGTGGATAAATTTATATAGTAATGATTTTCAGTATTGATTTATTTGTTTGTTTTCTATGGTTTATGGTGTGGTTTTTAAATGATTATTTGATTTTCAAGGTATTTTTTAAATTGCAAGATAGATGTGAAAAATGTTCATTCAGTTGAGAAGGTACCATTATTGCGTATCTTGAACATCAAGCACCACCTGCAATAAGTTTTATGAAATTTTGGATAAATATTACAAAGTGAATAAAAATCTATGAGAATGAGAATGGCTCAAAGCTTGGATTAAGAAACCCTTTTTAGTTTTGGTATATTGATATTCTTTCCTATCATTTTTTCCATGTGCAAAGTTTAATTTAAGATAATTGTTATGGGATCTTGCATTCTTTACAGGTTTTAGTAAAATTATTCAGGTTTTAGTAAAATTATTGAAACATCTAACTTGTTTGGAGTCTGAGACTTGCTCTTGGATGGAGGAGTTTCAAGACAGTTTTTTTGGTATGATAGATGGGATATTAGTCTAAAATATTTTCAATATTTGTATTATTATTATCTAGTGAGTCTATTGCAGTAACTATATTAATTTAATTATAATATATATCTAAAATTTCAGAGAATGATTTACATTAGAAAGTCATAAGTTGTTATTTTTTTTTGATAAGTAACAATAATATTTACAGCGGGTTTTTTTTTAAAGGGTCCCAAAACCTTAGGTACATAAGTAGCCGTAGCTATATTCTGATGTTAGAGTAGACCGGGGCTGCGCCCTTGGGGACCAAGCCGGGGCCCAGGGGCCCCGGTGCCTACAAATAGTCCATCCAACGATGTTTCCAGCAAGACAAAATTTGGCCTGAGGCCACCAAACAGGGAGAAACCTCAAAATTGCCCAGCAGTTAACCCAAAAAATTACTGGCCGCCACCGCTCCAGATTGCCCTACAGCCGGGCCTGACCTGAACGGGGGCCCCGACCTGGCAGATTAGTTCCCCTCCCTGTCAGGGCCGTCGCCCAACCTGCGACGGAGTTCAGACAGGGCATTGGCCGTTGTGGAAGCCGCTTTTGCAGAAGCGGTCAGGGAGCTGATCGTGATGTCTAGGAGGGCTCTGGTCGAAAAGTTCCGCAACTTACTTTCGGAGTCAGAGCTGACTTCGATGGCTTTTGGGGCCTCCACCTTGGCCTTCTTGGAGCTGCCAGCAGCCCTGCTGCTGTCGGGGTCGGGCCCTTGCGGATCGAACTTGCGCCAGGAGTCGGGGCCCCGCCTGGGGCCTGAGCCGGGGTTCTGCATTTTTGGGTGGGTCTGCATAGTTTTGGGGAAGGGGAGGCATCAGGGGATGGGGTCTCCTTAGATTTGGATGCTGTAGGGGAAGCAACAGGGGAGCCAGCCTCTTCAGGGGGGAACGGAGGACAGGGGAGGGATGTGATGTAGTTGGGGCTGGTTTGCTAGGGCGTGTCTATACAGAACAACCATGAGCCCTTGATGGGAGGGCCGAGAATGATTCCTGTGGGCCCGATCAATGGTGAGGCTCAGGGAATAAAAGAGAAATCGGGGGTGCTTACCAGCGTGGCTCCACGAAGGTGATTATAGAAACTGAGGTGAAAGCTGTAGAGGCGTTGATCCGGGTCATCGCAAGTTATATATTGCATCACTGGGATGATGGCCTCGTCAAAGGGGGCCGGGAGGTCAGCTCGAAAGAGGTTGGCCTTGTCCCATTGCTATTTCGGGAATCGGGAGAGCTCCTCCTCCTAGTTGTGCTTGTCCCGTCGAACAAATCTTCCTTTCTCCTCGCGGTGCAGGCCCGTCACTTCAGTCAAAAAATCCTTGGACACCTTGAAGTGAAGCCCTTTCACTTTGACCTCCCCGTCATTCCAGGAATCCAGAAATCCCTGCGTGATTTCTTCGTCTGCCCCTGCGAACTTACTGAAGAAGGGAGTGTAGTTCTTAGCGTCAGAAAAGATCCTGGCAGACTCGCTCAGGTCGAGAGTGGAGGGCTCGAGGAAAATTGCCTTGGCAGCCATGGAAGGCAAACAGGAAGGCCAGGGGCAGGGGAACCAGAGTCGGCCTGAACTGAGAGGGGAGACTCGCGGGGACAGGGGAAGGGGAAAACACACAGGAATGTGAGTGGCCTCTGAACATGGCTGGGTTAAAAGCTTGCAGGGAGGCACCAAGGAGGGGAAGGGTCGCAGGCATCGGGAAGGGGCGCTTAGGGCGGGGGACGACATGAGCTGGGAGGAGCTGAGGGGGCGAGGCTGGCGATAGCCACGTGGGGCAGGGAAGGGGAGCCAATGACAGTGCTCCAATTGGCATAATCTTGATGGGGAAGCAGTTTGGGGAAATCTCTCGGGAGAAAGGTGCGTGCGGTCTGACTCAGCATGAAGATCCGTCGGAGCGATGCCCGAGGTGGGAAACTCGGACTGAGAAGCCACGTGCTCCAACTTGGGCTTGCCAGGTTTGCCAGTGAGGCTACGGTTATCCAGATCAGGAGAAGCCAAAAATCTGACGTGGCCTCTGAAGCGGGGAGCACTTGGCGAGACGTGATGGTGCTTGATCGGATTGGCCAGCCCTCGGGCGGGAGGGTCGTTGGGGCCAATCATCAAGGTGGAGCGGGAAGGAGTATCCCCTATCCACGTGGGGAGGGCATGACGTCGCACCTTCAGGGCCCCGACTCGGGGTGATCTAAGCGCCTGTACTCTCATCAGGGCTTGAATTGTCTTGAGATGCTAATTGGACCAGAGCATCAAGGAAATTCATGGTCCAGGTAGTGAGATCTTCCATTGTGGTGGCTTGATTGGCCATGAAATCGGTTGCCCTATTACCTTCTCTATACACATGATGAAAGGAGTGATGAGTGAATCCTTGGAGGATGGTGAGAACTTCTCGAATGGTGTTGTGGATACGCCATGAGCTATTTCCCAAGCTACGGGTGGCCTTGATGATGACTAGAGAATCACCCTCGATGATGACTTTTGGGGAGGTCTCCTTGAGGGCTATCAGCCCATGGAGGAGAGCTGTTGCTTCGATGAAGTTGTTGGTCTGAATGCCAAGCGGTTCGGCGTATGCCAAGATCAGGGCCCCGTGACTGTCTCGGATGACCCCGCCCGCTCTAGAGGGGCCGGGGTTTCCTTTAGAAGCTCCATCAAAGTTAAGTTTAACCCATCCGAGAGGGGGGCAGTCCACCTTGTCATCGAACGATGGGAGGGGGCGGGAGGGGGACCGAGGGGGAAGCTGGACTCCGAGGGAGGAGAGGAGGGTGGACTCGACCAGCCTTCGGGGTGCCTCGCTCAAGGGGAGGGAGCGGGAGTTCTCAAGGGCGAAGGCAACCGCCTTGGCCGCCACCCACTAGGGGGAGCGGGCCGGGGAGGAGAAGGCTCTACTGTTGCGCTCAAGCCAGAGTTGCCAGAGTAGATGAGGGAGGCAGGAGCCCCATAGGAAGTGGATGAAGGGGTGGGCGAAGGGATTGGGCCACTGAGACAGGAGGTCAGAGATGGAATTGGGGGCCACCCACTGGATAGAAAATTGGGATAGGATGAGGCCCAGGGCTTCAGAAGAGAAGGGGCATCTGAGGAAGAGGTGATTAGTAGACTCCCAGGAAGCACAACAAAGGAAGCATCTGTTCGGGATCTGAAAGCCCCTCCTGATCAGGTTCTCGATAGTCAGGATCTTATTTTGGATGGCCGCCCAAATGAAGTGGCTGATTTTGGGGATCAACTTCTTGGCCCATACCTGTTTGACTGGGAATGGGGCCTCATCAGGGACTCTTTGGAAGTTGTAGGCAGATTTGATAGAGAAGATGCCACTAGGGGTGTCGTGCCAGACGCATCTGTCGTTCCCTCCGGAAGACGGGATAACTGTCACCTCGAGGAGACGCTGGAGCCTGGAGGATTGAAGCGGGTGCCTGGGGTTCAGGATGGGCTTCCATGTTACCCGTCCTTGGTTTTGGGTGAGATAATCTGACACTTTGGGCCCTCTGCCCACCAGGCCCGATTTGAGGATGAGGAGGTCACTGTCAGCAATCAGGGCCTCATCTTGGATCCACCTGTCTTCCCAGAAGTCGATCTTGGTTTCGTCCCCGAGGATCCATCTGGTCCCCTTCTGAATGATGTCTTTAGTGGAGATCAGGGATTTCCAGAAGGCTGATCCATCTCTGGGCTGGGAGTCACTGAGGAAGGGGTGATGGTGGATGTATTTCCTACGCATGATACTGACCCATTCATCAGGGGCGTTGGTGAACACCTTCCAGGCGTGCTTGGACAAGAGGGCCTTGTTCATGGGGGTCACCCGCCTGAGCCCGATCCCTCCCTCACCTTTGGGGTGGTAGACCAGGGGCCAAGAAACCAGGGGAATCCTCTTCTTATCTTCGTTGCCCGACCACAGAAAGCGTTTCTGGATTTGCTCGATGTGTGCTGCAATGGAGGCCGAGATTCTGAAGACCGACATGAAGTAGACCGGAATGCTTTGAAGAACCATCGATAGGAGGGTGGCTCTACCTGCCTGTGAGAGGAGGTGGCCTTTCCAGGAGGCCAGCTTCCTCTGGATCCGATCAATCATCCCGCTCCAAAGGGTCTTGGAGGAAGCTCCTGTAAACAGGGGGAGCCCGAGGTAAGAGGAGGGGAGGGAATCAGGGGTACAACCAAGAATCCACTCGATTTTGATTTGCCTAGCCAGGGGGTATGGATAAAGAAAATTTTACTTTTTTGGAGGTTGATTTTCTGCCCGATCGCCTCCTCATACAGGGTCAAGATGTGCTTGATGGTCTTGGCTTGAGGGATCGAAGCTGAAGTAGCAAGGATGGTGTCATCCATGAACTGCTGATGGGACACAGGGGGTAGGCCCGACGTAGGCCTGATGCCCGAGATAAGTCCACGGGAGACAACACTCAAAATGGTGCATCCCAGGGCCTCAGCCAGGATGATGAAGAGGATCGGGGATAGGGGGTCGCCTTGGCGAAGGCCTCTGGAACTGGGGAAGAACCCGACGGGGGATCCGTTAATGAGGATAGAGAACCAAGGGGAGGAAACACAGTTTTTGATGAGGCTGACCCAGGAGGGGTGGAACCCAAACTTGAGAAGGACCTTGGAAAGGAAATCCCAGTCAACTCTGTCGAAGGCCTTGTTCATATCTAGTTTGAGCAGAAAGGAGGCCTTTTTGGATAGGAGGGCCGAGTGGATGGCCTCGTGCATGATGATAACTCCGTCTGTGATAAGTCTGCCTTTGACCGAGCTCCCCTGGCAGGGGGCAATGATCAGGGGAAGGATATCCTTAAGGCGGGAGGCCATGGATTTGGTCAGGATTTTGTATAAGACATTACACAAGCTGATGGGGCAAAATTCAGAGAGGGATCTGGCTGCCTGAGACTTGGGGATCAGAGCAATGAAGGTGGAGTTTATACCTCTGGGGATGGAGCTGGCGGACTGGAGGTCCCGGATGGCTGCGCACACTTCTTGGCCAATGAGGTCCCAAAAGGATTGGAAGAACCAGGGGGAAACCCGTCCGGGCCTGGGGCCACCTCGACCTTCATGGAAAACATAGCAGCATGGATTTCGGAGTCAGACAGGGGCTGCAGGAGCATCTCGTTCGCTAGGGCCGAGATGAAAGTTGGGATATGCTCCAGCAGGGAGTCTATCGCTTCTGGGGACATCTGGGAATTATCGCCAAGGAGCTCCTGGAAGAAGTTGATGGCTTCAGTCCGAATGTCTTCTTCATCCTTGATTATTCTGCCATCGCTGCCCACCAACTCAAAAATTCTGTTGGAGCCCCTGTTTTTGAGGGTCGACGTGTGAAAAAACTTGGTATTAGCATCACCATCTTGGAGCCATAGGGCTCTCGACTTCTGCCTCCAGAATGTTTCTTCCCTAGCCAGGATGTTGTGGTACTCGCTGAGGGCTGAACGTTCCTCTTCCCTGATCCCCGGATCTTGGGAGCCTTCCTGGAACCTGAGCTCAAGGTCTTCGAGCTTTTTCTTAATTGTTGCTTTATTTTTGAAGATGTTGCCAAACACCTCTCTATTCCATACCTTGAGCTATTCTTTGAGACGTCTCAGTTTGTGGTAGACTTGCTCGACAGGGCACCCAGGGACTGGGGGAGCCCACCAACAACCAACCTGGGCCCTGAAGTTGGGGTGGTGCAGCCACATGGACTCGAACCGGAAGGGCCGCTTGAGGGAAGAGCGATGGTCGGTTTCGAGGAGGAGGGGGCTATGGTCAGACCCAATTTTGGGGAGAGCCAACAAGGTTGCATCAACAAATAGGGGAATGGCTTCCTTAGAAAGAAACACTCTATCCAGCCTGACCTGGATATGGCTTGCTCTCGCTCTTCTGTTTGACCAGGTGAACCTGGCTCCTTTTAGGTTGACATCCATGAGCTCATTGAGGTCGATGAAGGCCCCAAAGTCTTCCATGCTTTTGGACGGAGCCGTTGAACCCTCACTTTTGTCAGAAAGGAAAAGGGGGTTGTTGAAGTCCCCTGCTAGGATCCAGGGAAGGGGGGCAAAGGCCTCCCTCATCGAGCTGATTTCCTTCCATAAGGCAGCTTTCTCAATCGGGTTGTTGGGAGCGTAGACGTTAGACAAGATCCATGAACGCCTTGACTTCACACAATGGACCAGAATGTTGATTATTCTAGGGGAAGATGAAATGAGTCTCCCCTCAAAATACTCGAGGATCCCACATGCACAACAGGCCTCCGGTTGTGCCAGCCGTAGGGGTAGACAGTGACTCGCAATTTTGCCAAATAGCTTGGGCGACCCTCTGAGCGGCCGCTTCATCTATTTTGGTCTCCTGGAGGAGGAGGAAGGATGGGCGGTGATCCTTGTGG
The DNA here is from genome assembly GCA_028583015.1 of Wollemia nobilis. Classification (NCBI taxonomy): domain Eukaryota; kingdom Viridiplantae; phylum Streptophyta; class Pinopsida; order Araucariales; family Araucariaceae; genus Wollemia; species Wollemia nobilis. The sequence goes on from JAQPPZ010016361.1 coordinate 6,034,544, forward strand.
AGTTGGCCGAGGATCCTTTTTTTGGGGGCACCATTGAGCCCCCTGACATTCCAGGTGATGAGCTTCATTTGACACCCTTGGGGAGTCGCTTGCCCCCCTTCCCGAGCTGAGCGGGGGGTTTGGATCGTAGGGCATCTGCTTTGGAGAAGCTCACGGTGATGTCAGAGAGGGTTGCCTGTGAGCCATTGGCTATGTCATCTTCAGTGATCCTCGATCGCTGATCGCCCAGGGTGGGGCGACCTCTCTTGAGTTTGCTGCCAAAGTCTATGGTGAACGTCCTGCTTCGGGTCATCTTGGGGCTGATTTCATCAGGCCCGGACTGAGAACTGCCCTCAACCTCATCGTCGGACCTCTCGAAGCTGCACTCTGAGGGGGGAGGCCGATAGGGAACGTCGGGAGGGGCGGGAGGGGGTCGAGAGGGGGATAGCGAGGAGGGGGGAGAAGGAAACTCTGGCATCCAGGGAGGAGGAAGGGAAGGTGGGAGCCGATGGGGGAGAGAGCCCGGGTGGCTCGCAGGGCTGAGAGGGGGCGCAAGCGAGGGCCTACGAGGAGGGGGGAGGGATCCACACCGGGCGAGGGGGGGAGCCTGGGATCGGGGCCCCGGGAGGGCAACCAGGGAGAGGTTCGAGGGAAGGGCGAACCTAGGGAGGGCCATCCGTCAGGCAAGGGCCCACCTGGGATTCCTTTGGGATAGAAGGGGGAGCCTCCTTGTTGTTCCAAGCCTGGGATCTACGGCCGTCATGGGGGGGCCCACGGGAAGGGGCCCTGCCTGGTCGAGAAGGGGGTTTAGCGGGGAGAGAGGCATCAACCTTCTTGGAGATGGGGCATTGGTAGGAAAGGTGCCCCTGAGTGCAGTAGAGAGGGCAGAAAGTAGGTTTGTTTTCGTAAATCAGGGTTTGGCGCCAGAAGAAGGACCCAGAGGAGATGGACACAGAAGAGGGGAGTTCGGATTCTAGATTTGCATTGACGCAAAATCTGGCATGGACCATTCGAGAGCCTGCCTTGGTAGCGGGATCGAAGGCCACCAGCTCACCGATCGATTGAGCAATGAGCCTTAGTACGTCTTCGTGCCACAAGTGAAAGGGAAGCTCGGGGAGCCGAACCCAGATCGGGGCGAAGTTGATACTTTGGGTGCTGGGATGGAAGTCAGCTCCATATCGCCTGAGGAAGAGGCTTTTGCATCCCAGGAACCAGGGCCCGCCAGACAGGATCTTTTCAGCGTCATCGTTGTTGTTTAGTTTGATAATGAAAAAGCCCTTGGTAAGGGCCACCAACTGAATATGTCCAAAAACTTTCCACTTGGAAGCCGCCCATCTGCGGATGGTTTCCATGTCCGGTCGCCCTCCCAGGAACTTCCCAACCAGGGAGGCAGAGGATCCAGAGACAAAGGATGAGTAGACCTCCTCTTGAATGGAAATGTGGGTGCCCTCGAGGGAAAGCCCTATGCCCAGGGCCCGAGGCTGGGCCCTGGCGCCAGCCAGGATCTACTGGTAGGAGGGTTTGGGCCCTCCCGGGGCAGAACCCTACCCAAGATCTGGAGGCTTTTTCCCTAGGCCTACAATTGCGTCGAGGCTGGGAGGAGGCCCTGGGCCCAAGATGTCATCCCCGCCCTGACCGCCAGTCTGCTCAGCCTCTGAACCCTCCTCTGGTCCCGTCGAGGGCCCTGCGGGCCCGGGCCCGGGCCCCGACGCGCCCGATCCCGATCCCGATCCTGCGCCCACCCTGGATCCTGTGCCTACGTCTGAACCTGCTCCCGCTCCCGTTCCCGCTCCCGCTCCCATTTTTGCTCCTGCTCCCACCATAAAAAAAAAATTGCCCAATCTACTTCATTTTCAAAGTCATAAGTTGTTATCTTTCTAAAGAATAATTCCATTTACCAATTGAGTTTCAACTTTGATGTTTTACTCATTTAAAAGAGTATGCCTTTTTGAGTTATTTTTAGATTGGTAACAAACAATGAATTTGCCATTTATACTCCTTATTTAGAGGTCTCACATTTTATGTAAGATACTTTATATGCTCCTTCCATGGATATGTTATACTACTCATAGGATGAAATGTTAAAGAGTGAATACAACATAAAAGCATATGAATAGCTCAATTAATTGACGAGTGTTAAAATACCTTATCATAATAAACTTGTTTTATGTATAAAGAAGCCAAGAATCTATAGCCACAATAGTTTTAAAATTAAACTTATTTCTCCAATATTACATGTCTCAACTACTCAAGCTTAGATTGATAAATAAGCTCATGTAGATATATTATCGTAAAGCCCTTAAAATATTTTTCAATAAAATATTGTATTAAATGCAAAACATACAAAAAAAAATACAAAATGAGACTACATAATCCATGTGAGTTATAAGAATAGTCTAGACAATAAAAGATTATAAAATAGAATTGAAATGAATCATGATACTAAAGATGGAATACCCAATAATATGGTAAGTTACTTATACTAAATTAAGTATATTCATAAATTTTAAGAAAAGTTCTTAGAAACTACATAAAAAGGAACTATATTCTTATAATATTCAAACACAAAAATGTGAGGAAATATTTTTTAAGGTATTTTTTCTATAATCCTCCTAATATTGATGCTATGAGAAGATTTTTGTACTAAAATATTATACAATGAAAATTATGGCATTCTAACAAGATGTTTACATGCCATTTTTTGCATTTTTTTAAAGTAATAATAGCATTATTAATTTCATGATTATAAGATATTTGAAAGGAAGAAATATACTAGCCAAACATACTAAATACAAATAAAATTTAGAAAAATATTTATCTTAAGATTTAATATCAAATGTGTATATTTTAAAAAAACTACTTATATAATATAAAATAATACATTTACCACAATACAATAAATAAGACCTCCAATATTTTTTATTACTTTTATAAGTGAAGATCTTTGGGGGAGTCATATAATGAATGAATTGATCAGGGTATACAAGACACATAAAAGTGAATCAATATCTCATTATGTAGACACCAATGCACCATATGACACTATTTTTCTTGTATGAAAGGATATAATCATGTATTATATAGGTTATGTTCACTTCAACCAATGCACCATATGACACTAGTTTTCTTTTATGAAATAATATAATTATGTATTATATAGGTTATGTTCACATCAAGAAATTCAACTTATGACCACCTGTAACAACCCAAGTTTTCTCACTTAGTTGTACCATTCATTTTTGCTCTACAATTTCACAAGAATTTTTTTTCCTTTCATAAATTTGTTTGCCCTATAGTTAAGGTTTCAGTTACCTAGTTTAATGTTCACCCAAGACAAATTCATTTTTATGTACAAGGTATATCATACCACTTTTGGGAATCAAGACTGCTATAGACAGTCTCCCAAGTGGATGATGAGATTTGCCAAATCTCATGAACAAGTACCATTTTGTGAAATCGACTTGTCTCATTTAAATTTCTCTTGTTCTAGCATGAAAATCGATCCACAGCTAGGGTTATCTTCTAGGGCCCATAACACCTAGAGGTTGGATGCATACTCTCCCCATCCCTTAACATTTTGATCCTCGACTTAACCTATCAACTTGTTCTATTATAACATGCAAGGGAGTGAGTGTACATATGCCTAGTGTGTATCTGATTATCCTCTTCTTGGAGTTAGGTAGAGCCATGTCATTACCCTGACACTAATCTTAGTCTCAAATATCTATTATGACTCATGATAGTTTATCCCATACCAAACATCGTGGCTGGACTAGTTGCATGGTCTTGCTAGTCCACTTCTAGTCAAATGATACATAGGACTTATCATCGTACTCCTAGGTAACGACCTAGAAAAAATGTCCCATACCATCCCTCATAACAATTTTTGACTAGATAACTTGTTCTAATACATCCTATCAAACTACGATTGTTCTTGAGTCATATTGCATGTTTACCCACATCTCAACATCATTGGGTGTCCATGTTTTGTTTCCTTCATGAGGAATACATTAACCATTCCTCATCATGGTATCGATTAGAGAGTTTAAAAGAGGTTTTAAGGTAATCCTCCCCTAAGGATAGGGTTTCTAATAGTCTACCAAATGAGTCTTCCCAACTAACTACCCATTTGGTTGTCCATATTTGAGTGTAACAATTCTCACTCGACTTAGTGTGGAAAGATTGTCTAAATCTTAGACATAGCTCCTTAAGATAGGGCAATTATCTAAGTCCATAACTATCTAGTTCCTTCATTGGGTTTCACTTAGTTTTAAAGCTAAAGTAACATTACTCTACCCATAATGGTTCACAAAATCACAAATATAAGAAAGTCCTATTCTTATAATATTGAAAGATAACTTATTCAAATATCCATAACAAATATGTTTGGAATAATAAGATTTTCTTTTATTTATCTCTTCATTGCTATACTCCACATTAAACACTTAAACAACTTAAAAGAAGATATTCTTTTCCAAATACTCACTCAAGGTACGACATGAGCAAAAGCACATCTAAATTAAAATATTAAATTATTATATGCATATTCTTCACTACGTTTGGCCATAACCAACCATTAATTTGTAGGTAATCTATTTTTCCATTATGAAAGATATAATCATAAAGATCACTTCAATTAAATAATAATCATTCTTCTTAAAACAATAGAACAAGCCCTCTCAATAAAGTTTTCGAAGCCAAAGGTTTCTATCTAATTGTGATAGTTGTTCCATAGGTTTTTGAATGCTTTACTAAGGTCTTGATGTAGTTAAAGAAACCCAATTAATTTTCATCCCAATAGGATAATGTGTTATAATCACAATGACACTGAGAGGGGGGGTGAATCAGTGTGTTCTTTAAAAACTTAAAAGCAATTTAGACTTTTAAATAAACTGCAACAGATTAAAACAGAAATAATAAAAGTACTAAGAGCATCACACATAACACGGCATTTTAACAAGGTTCACCGATGTGGCTACTCCTCAAAAAGACTGCTTGGACTACCATCCAAATCCAGTCAAATGCAAAGCTACAACTTTACATAATCATTCACCAGCACCAACTGGTAAGAGGCACCAACCTCTAAATTTTATCTGCTACAACGAAATGGAGCACCAACTCCAATTTTTCCAGCTCCAACTGGAAAGAGGCACCAACCCCTTTTACCAAGCTACAACTTGGAGATAGTAATAAAAATTACAGAATTAAAATGTCACCTCAATTTGCACGATCTGCTGTTTTTCTTGCGTTCTGCTGCTTATCGGCATTCAGCTGCTGCTGTGAAAAATGATTCGCACTTTTTCAACCACTCCTCTATATCTCTCCGTGTTCTCTGCTGTAACTTCACAGAAATATTACTTCTACAGCCAGCACACTGTCATTTCACACTCGGAACACGACTTATGCATATCGCGTTCTTATCTTCTCTTTGCACCACTCACTCTGCTGCACCTTCCATGAAATCTCACTTCTACCATTTGCGTATTTTTGCCTCGGACTTTAAACACGTCGTCTGCATATCGCTCTCTTTGTTCTCGATCAGTCGATATGCACTCACTCACTATCTCATCGCTGCAATCTCTTTTCTTTAACTCCAAAGAACTATCACCGACTTACACTTTGCTGCACACGAACTTCATTCGCATATATCGCATCACGCCCCAACATTTAAACTCGAAGAACTCTTGCTTTTATAGAAGAAATTTTAGAGGCAAACCCTAGAAGAACGTTGACTGAGAAACCCTAGAATTTGTCAGCTGCCAAACCCTAAAATCCGTCGGCCGCATTTAACTTTGTCGACCTCAAACTCTTCTCCACCTTCGTTACCTTCCTGTAGCTTATTGTCGCGAAGTAGTAACACGTCGGCCCTTTTTAATTTAATTTAATATTCTAATTTAAATTTTTAATAAAATAAAAATTTAAACTAAATATTTAAAATTAAATATCTTCAACACCGGGGCATCTTTTTCAACAAAACGAAGAGCCAACTTGGGTTTTAAGAAAAACCCATTTCAAGTCTGTTATCCATTGCATCCTTGGATCTGACTGCCTATGTTGACAACAATGACAATCCTTCTTGCTCAACAATATCCCCCTTTGGAATTGTTGGCAACACCTGTATACATTTTTGTAACTCTTCTCCCCCTTTGTCAATAATACCAAAGGGCTGCTGCAGACTCTTCCTGTGTCCATCCTCAATATTCTCAGGCATAGTTTGACTCCCCCTGAGTCCATCCTCACACTTCTCAAGCACAATTTGACTCCCCCTGAGTCCATCCTCAAACACTCAAGTGCTCCCCCTGAGAAGGTGATCCCTGTAGCTAGTCACTTCTTAGGAAGTGTAACTACTCCTAATTTGCTTCGAAGATACTCAAATACTTCCTTGGGCAAAGGTTTTGTAAAAATGTCTGCTACCTATTCTGTAGTTGGGACATAGTCCAATCCGACTTCTCCTTACGCAACTTTGTCTTTCAAGAAATGATACCTTATAGCAATATGCTTTGTCCGTGAGTGCATTACTGGATTCTTAGAAATGTTGATTGCACTGGTGTTGTCACACTTTACTGATATTGGTTCATTAAAATTAATACCAAGATCTTTCATGGTCCGTTTCATCTACAAAACTTGTGTGCAACATGTTGCTGCTGCAATATACTCTGCCTCGACTGTAGATAAAGACACTGACTCTTGCTTCTTACTGTGCCATGCAACCAATCTGTCCCCCAAATAGAATGCTCCTCCACTGGTACTCTTCCTGTCATCAACACATCCAGCCCAATCTGCATCTGAATATGATATAAGAGTGAAATATTTGCCTCTTGGATACCACAATCCATACTCCATGGTGCCTTTGAGATACCGAAAAATCCTTTTAACTGCTGTTACATGAGTCTCTTTGGGACTGGCCTGAAATCTGGCTACCATGCACACTGCCTGCAAAATATCAGGTCTGGTTGCAGTTAAATATAGTAAGCTTCCTATCATTGTTCTGATCCTTGGACCTGATCATGCCACTGTTCCTGTTCCTATATCCTGGAATTTCAACTCTGCACTATCTGACAGTGTGACTTTTATTGTTGCACTTATAACAAGTAATAGTGTTGTTTCTTTTAGGCATACCTGTTCTTTGAATCCACATGTTCTGACTAAGCCAGTTCTGACTAAACCTATTTTGACCAAGCCTGTTAGTGTGATGTTCTTTTGTTTTAAACGAAACTCTGGTCTGTTTACCCTTCTGACATGAAGCACACATACTATTTGTACATTTTTTAATGATTGGAATATCTCTCACTGCTTGTTTAGCGCTAATTCTTACCAGATTATCAAAACTTATGTGTCCAAGCCTCTTATGCCACAACCAGTTCTCTTCTTCTTGTCCCATGAAGCACATACCTTCTGAAAACTCTGAGAGTGTGTACAGATTGCCAGACGTCCTTGAGCCGGTTGCTATTAATTTCCTGTTGTTTATTTTTCTGACTTCACAACCATGCTTCTTGAAAACTACTTCATATCAATAGATTATGTTTCAAACCATCCACATATAAAACTTCCTCTGACTTGATCTTTCCTTCACTAATTTTGACCGTTCCTTTACCTATTATTTTGGCTCCGTAATTGTTGCCGAATTTTATAGAACCACCCTCATACTTTTGTAGATTTTCGAATTTTTGTTTGTCACCTATCATATGACTTGAGCAACCACTATCAAGAATCCAAGGAACATGTTTATTCTGAGCTCTAAAAGCTGTCTGCACTATTAAAGAATCCTGTTCTTTCCTGAGATGTTCTTTTTGTTTCCATTCTATTTTAACTGTGGTATTGGGTTATAGTCGTGACTTCCCATTTTTAGAATTTTGCACATATCCTTCAGTATAAATTCTATTTTGTTTTGCTCTATACGGTTGAAATCGCTTTCATGAGGTTGATATGAAACAGACATACTACGACAATTTTTGGCAATATGACCAAAGTTGTGACACTTAAAACACTCTACTGCATAACTCATTAAAGGAGCAAACACATTTCTACTAGTGAAACTTCTTGGACCTACGTTGTATTTGTAGTCAACAATTTTATGCCCATAAACATTACACTTGAAACAAAAACCATAGAAATAATGATTAAACCTGAAAGATGGTCTTGGCCAGGTTATTGCTGGAGCCTTGGATATTCTATTCTTTTGATGTGTGACCTTAGTAAAGCCATCATTGTCAACTGCTATTTCAGGTCTGGCATTATATCTTTCTTTTGCCTGATTCTTGTCTTTGTTCTTTTCACTTTCAACATTGCTTGCTTTTGGTCCAGTTGATGATTCTCCTTCAGAAAATCCGAGACCAAATTTGATACCTGTGGATCTTTGATCGCTCAAAATTTTGTCCAATTTCATCGAGCTTTCTTCACGTTTTACATGACAGTTGATTTTTCGATCCAGCTCTTGTATCTGTATTCGAAGACTCACATTTTCTTCTTCCAATTTGTCGTAGTGGTCTATCTTCATGGATACCTGTATTTCCAGATCTTCAGACATTTTCTTGTATTCTTCGATCCGTATTTTTAAACCGGCAATAATGTTGTTTGCATCCTTAAGTTTCCTTGACAATTTTTCATTCTTCTTTTTCTCCGATTCCCATTCCGTAAGGGCGGACACTAGCTCACCCTCTAAATCAACTTCAGCCTCAACTTCTTCAACTTCGAGTTCATTCCTTCTCGCCATTTCTGGTTCAATTTTCTCAACCATAGGAACCGAAACCGGCTAGGATGCCTTTTTGGATGAGGATCTATTCTTCTTAGCCATTGTGTACTAATCCAAGATCAAACCCTGACTGATTTAGCCAAAATTGGGAACCTTGCTCTGATACCAATTGTTATAATCACAATGACACTGAGAGGGGGGGTGAATCAGTGTGTTCTTTAAAAACTTAAAAGCAATTTAGACTTTTAAATAAACTGCAGCAGATTAAAATAGAAATAATAAAAGTACTAAGAGCATCACACATAACACGGCATTTTAACGAGGTTCACCGATGTGGCTACTCCTCAAAAAGACTGCTTGGACTACCATCCAAATCCAGTCAAATGCAAAGCTACAACTTTACATAATCATTCACCAGCACCAACTGGTAAGAGGCACCAACCTCTAAATTTTATCTGCTACAACAGAATGGAGCACCAACTCCAATTTGCATCAACCCCTTTTACCAAGCTACAACATGGAGATAGTAATAAAAATTGCAGAATTAAACTATCACCTCAATTTGCACGATCTGCTGTTTTTCTTGCGTTCTGCTGCTTGTCGGAATTCGACTGCTGCTGTGAAAAATGATTTGCACTTTTTCAACCACTCCTCTATATCTCTCCACGTTCTCTGCCGCAACTTCACAAAAATATTACTTCTACAGCCAGCACACTATCATTTCACACTCGAAACACGACTTCTGCATACCGCGTTCTTATCTTCTCTTTGCACCACTCACTCTGCTGCACCTTCAATGAAATCTCACTTCTACCATCTACGTATTTTTGCCTCGGACTTTAAACATGCCATCTGCATATCGCTCTCCTTGTTCTCGATCAGTCGATACGCACTCACTCACTATCTCATCGTCGTGATCTCTTTTCTTTAACTCCAAAGAACTATCACCGACTTACACTTTGCTGCACACGAACTTCATTCGCATATATCGCATCATGCCCCAACATTTAAACTCGAAGAACCCTTGCTTTTATAGAAGAAATTTTAGAGGCAAACCCTAGAAGAACGTTGACTGAGAAACCCTAGAATTTTTCAACTGCCAAACCCTAAAATCCGTCAGCCCAGATTTAACTTTGTCGGCCTCAAACTCTTCTCCACCTTCGTTACCTTCCTGTAGCTTATTTCCGCAAAGTAGTAACACGTCGACCCTTTTTAATTTAATTTAATATTCTAATTTAAATTTTTAATAAAATAAAAATTTAAACTAAATATTTAAAATTAAATATCTTCAACACCAGGGCATCTTTTTCAACAAAACGAAGAGCCAAATTGGGTTTTAAGAAAAACCCATTTCAAGTCTGTTATCCACTGCATCCTTGGATCTGACTGCCTGTGTTGACAACAATGACAATCCTTCTTGCTCAACATAATGAAACTCTCAAATAATTTTGTTGAAAATCTCCTCAATTCACAAAATATTATATACATAAACTCTCAATTTAATACAACTGACTACTCTCCGACAAATAATTTTAGTTGTAGTTTACTCACGGATATCTAAAAGTGTTCTTTCTATCCCAAAAACCAAGGTGCAATGAAAAACATGATTTTCAATTAAATGTTTAAGTATCCACCAGTTCTCTCCTTCACTATTAGAAGTCCTCTGGTTTAAGGTTTATAATTATTTTTCTTTATTTAAAGAAATTCTAAGAATATTGAACTCTTCAACTACAATGAGTTGCTACCATTATTGGTAGTTGATTACATACAAATGTTTAACTTAATGCAATACATTATTCAATAAACAAATTGCACCATAAATAAATTCAGCTAACACAATAAATAAATCAAACCCTCTTCCTTTATTCTTCATTACAATTTCTTCTTTCTCGAAAGGAATTTTAGGCAATAAGACGTCTATCACCAATACCATTGAATACAGAACTGCCAGAAGGCATCATATAATATGAAGATAATTCATGATTCACAACCCAATGTTATCTTCGAATTTACTCAAAGGAGACTTATTCTAATAGGTTTTTCTTGTTCACACTACCGACTCAATATAATTTCATACTGCAGGTTAACTAACATAGAACACAAAACTATTAAAGGTAGGACTAGAGACATCTAGAGTCCATGTTACAGAGCTTTTCTCCACTGCACCTATCTAGAAAGGGAGTAAGTAGTGACAATACATTGGTGTTTTCACCACCTAAGTGACACTCCAACTCAATATCACAATCATCTTCTTGTCTTCTTGTGCTTCTCTAGCTCAACACGCTTAATCGGATGATTGTTGTATTCAAATATTAAATCCACCCGTTCTAGTATTTGATAGTGGAGGGATCAAATACAACTTTTTGGAATGAATGCAAAGCTAAATGCATTTAACTATACTACTTTACATTGCACTCATTCATAACCACCCAACAACATTCCAGTGCTCTCTAAAATTCATTTTACTTCTTAAAAACACAATATATTTCAAGTTCTCATGCAATTCAACATGCACACTATCGCTCACTCATTTATCCACATCTTTCCAGATAAGAGCATCATCAATAGGTAGTGCACATAGTTTTATTTTTCCTAACAAACATGCCCTTTCGGCCATACATATAAATATGTTTCAATTTTTATTTTACTCAAACAACAGGTAAGAATACAATTTCTAGCCATACATATAAATATGTTTTAGTTTTCATTTTACTTAGACAATAGCAAGAATATAGTCTTGTTCATTCAACAAGTAAACCAATATTTTCAAGAACGAAATAGAATCAATTTATTCTTTGAAAAATAAATCATAACTAAAGAAATAAAATACTCCAACCTGCAAGTTCTCTTGATCTGAATTGAACTCTATATTTGTTATTGCAAACACACTTTTCCTCAACTCTTTTCTACCCACCCCAGTATAGAGGAAAATTACATAGAAAATAAAAACCAAATATGTTTCATCCTTTTTTTCCAACATGCAATACAAATATCGTTTCTTCCACACTCCACCACTCCTAAAACTCGAAGACTTTACCTTCCCAGATTACATGCATTAAGCCAACTAGGAGTAAAATTAAAATCACCATATAGCGCACACTCCCAGCCATCATGACAAAACCACCTGAATCCCATTTATTTTATTTTATATTACTTTATAATCATATGCACACACTCTAAGATCGTAAACCAATCATAAAGTTACCCTTTTTATTTAATTTAAAATATTTTATTCTATATCCATTAAAATTATCTATTTCTTTAATTTCCATTTCATAAAATAATAAACATGTGAATATTTTAATTTACCATATAATTTTGTAAAGAGTGGCTCCCATGTCCATAGCATTTTCATTGCCACCCAAAAACACATGTATGATTTATTTCACCTCAACATCAACCACTCATTTAAGTCAAAGCACATGCACAACACAAAACACTCATGATGCACCTATATGACATGCAATTACATGAGTTTCCATGTACTCACAAGCCGAATCATCACTTCCCTCTTACCTTTTCCACCGACCTTCTTCTGTTCATCGAAGGTAACCACCTATTCTTGCAAGAACAAATTCCATCAACAATACCACATTTTTAAAAGGTAAGTATTACTCATTAATTCATCTACTAACAATGGTCATGCAAGGAGGGTCGTTACATCCTTCTCCACTAGAAACAAACACGTTCCCTATGTTTACTGCATGCAAATCAAATATCTCCATATACAATTTTTTTACATACGCAATAATAATCATGCCAATTCATTAATCATACCTCATTCATTGTGTCACAAAGTATCATAGAATCATAAATCATTCAAACTTGGAAATTTAATTTATCCACATTGTGTTTTATATTGCATTCAACCAAAGACCCATGCACAAACTAAAACATACACATAGCTACTCTACTCAGTAGTCCAATCATACATCCACATATACATACATACATACATACATACATACATACATACAAATTTATATATATATATATATATATATATATATATATATATATATATATATATATATATATATATATATATATATATATATATATATATATAGACATCATCGATCCAAATAAAATATTTTTAGAATGTTCATATCTACTCAAATAAATAAGGACACTATTGTTGCATATGAGCTACGTTATCCCATGTGAAGTTTCTATCCGAGTAGTGGTCCCATTGGACCCAACATTGCTCAATGTTCCTCTTTCTTAGGTTCTTGGTCCTAAAACCAAGTATACGAACTGGCCACACCTCAATTTTTAGTGGCTCAAATATCTATAGATTGGAAACATCCCAAATGTGAGTGGGGTTAAAAATATACTTCCTAAGGAGGGACACATGGAAGACATTATGGATTTTGGATAAGCTTGGTGATAGAGCAAGTTTGTATGCAATAGGGATTATCTTACCCACAATTTCAAATGGACCCACATATCTAGGGTCAAGTTTGGAAGATTTTATAGAGCTTTTAGAAGGTTTCACCCTTAAGAACACTCACCTACAGAGTATTTCCTCGGTGTTCTTTTGAGGTTTGTGTAGCTCTTTTGGCAATCTACGGCCTCCTTCAAATTTTGTTGAATTGTTTTTAATTGATCTTCCATTTCTTTTATAGTTTCTAGTCTGATCACTACTCAATATTTTGGATTATCCCATGACAAGGGAGTCCTACATCTTCTTACATACAAGGCTTTGAATGAGACCATACTTAGTGATGCATGATAACTATTATTGTATGCAAACTCAACTAGGTATAAGTAATATTCCCATTTAGTATGATGATCCATACAATACATTCTCAGCATATATTCTAAAACCTGATTCACCCTCTTAGTTTGTCCATCTATCTCAAGTTGATAGGTTGAACTAATATTTAGTTTGGTACCCAATGCCTCATGCAGTGCTTGCCAGAATTATGAGGTAAAGCAAGAATCTCTATCAGAGATTATAAATTTAGAAAATCCATGCAGTCACATTATCTCTTTGGCAAATTTACTCGCTATAGTAGGTGCATCATCCTGTACATTCCTAGGTATAAAATATGCAACCTTGGTTAACTTATCCACAACCACTAGGATTGCATCATGCCTAAACCTTGTTTTAGGTAATCCAACTATAAAGTCCATTGAAACCACCTACCATTTCTACGTAGGTATGTTGTGTGGTTACAAATGACCTCTCGGGTGTAAATGTTTCACCTTCACTTTATGGTACTCCAAGCACCTAGCCACATAATCATTGATGTCCTTTCTCATACCTAGATAATAGTAGACCTTTCTCAAGCTCTTGCACATCTTTACCCCTTCGGGATGTGTCGAATAAGGAGTATTATGTGCCTCCTTAAGTATTATTTCTCTCAATCCACCCATATTTGGAACAACCAACCTGTTCTTATAATACAAGTCATTTTTATATACAAAACATGTATCTCTTATAGGTTCTTGCTCAACTTGAGTGTTACATAACTAAAAAAATTTCATATTTCTGTTACAAGTCTTTAATTTGATCTATCAAATCATTATGATATTTTGTCATTACAGTAATGCACCCTCTCCTACTCAGAGCGTTAGCAACATTATTGTCTCTACCCTTGAGGTACTCTATGGTGAAATCACACTCAACTAGAAACTCCATCCAACATTATTTTCTAGCTTTCAAAAAAGGTTGAATGAATTTGTATCTTAAACTCTGATGATCTATGCTTTTGGAGGAAATAATTTTGATCTATGCCAATATTCTTTGATTCTACCCAAAATAAGTGTGGTTAAAGAAAAATATTTGAATTATCCTAAGTGTTCCTTTATTGGAAAAAATAGATGTGTTTTTAAGAAAATAGATTGTAGAAATGGAGATTAGAAAATCAAGAATGATGGAAAAGTAGTAAAAATGGAGGTGCCAAGTGGTAGGATTTCTTAATCCAGGGGTTGAATAGAAGTACCACAAGTTGACATAAGTTCCATTAGTACTTTTGTGACTGACACTTTTAGAACCTATAAAACTTGAAGGAAAAAAATTAGGTGTAGTATATTTTTAGGGGCTTGTCTGATTACAATGAAGTGGTAGTCTATCTTCCTTAGTTGATTAGACCCCTCTTTTATAAATTGAAATTGAAATTAAACTTGAATTTGGAAGGAAAAAGTATTGTTACAAAAGCACCACACTTTCTAAAGTGCCACAAAAATCTTGCTCTTTGTAAAACAAGGGGGTCAAAAGTACCAATTTTAAAGTTTTTTTGGTGCTTTCTACCTATAACTAAGTTTTAAAGGGGTTTGAGATGAAATTTAAGGCCAATTTTGGGTCCAAACATTGCCAAGTTTGACAAGGGGGTGGAAACTCTAATTCTTAATGCTTGAGAGCTTAGAAATTTGTAAAATATCATCAAATGGTCTCCAAATTTCACAAAATTTATGAAAAAAGAAGATAAAATAGAGACGAAGGGGAAATAATTTCCAATTAATTGATTTGGCTAAGAAAATTATCTTAGATTGCCTAAAACAACAAGGGAATAGTCCTAATGTTGCTTCAAAAAAAGGTTGAAGTCTAAAAACTTCACAAAACTTATGACTATATAAATTGGAAGCTATGTGGTGATAGAAGTATGTAAAACCAGAAGATATGTTGCTATGATAACTTGAAACCATGAGATAAGATGATTCTATTCTTGAGAAATACGTCAATATCAAGAGAGACTAAGAATATATGATGGAAATAACAAGGAATGTGTAAAATAATATGATTATTCCTACAAGAGAGATTAGTGTGAACTCAAATCATGCACATATACCTGAAAATATTATCAATATAATGATATGATAGATATTTAATGATTAAAGAACAAGAAGAGTGAGATTTGTTTACAAAATGATGCATAAACCAAAAAAAAAGACGTCAAAGAGCATATAATATGATTAGATAATGAAATACCTTGTAATAGATGTTATGTGAAATAAATGAGAGTAAATATGGCTGCAAATAAAAGTAAAAAATATGTATAACATATATTTGTGATTAAAATTATAAGAAGAGTGTGAAATAGCTTATGAAAGAGTTATATAATCCTACAAATGAAATGTGAGAATGCATGTGATATGAATAGAACATAAAACAAGCCCACAATAAGCATTTGATTAGACAAAAGAGAGCATATGACTACAAATGCAAGTGAATTAAGAAAAATAGCTAGAAATTACATAAATGAAAAGAAAACAATGAGTTAGTAAGCAAAAATAAATCTAATAACCCTACAAAAAATGATTAGATATGTGAGGAAATAAGAGAATGCTATAAGTAAAGTGGAGAAACACAAGAAAAATTATTAGTATGGCTACACTACAGAGATTAGGTGCATAAACAACAAGATATGTGAAGGTTAGTTGATGCAAAATAGAAATACAAGTGTTAACAAGGCAAATAAGATACAATGCATGAAATAGGAAGAAAATTAAGAGAAAATAAGCTTAGTAATGGAGGACTACAATCAAATCCCAATAGAGTCTCCCCTATTCAACCAATAATTCCTCCTTGATAGTAGTAACAAGAGGATGTGGCTTTCTCCAATGCCCTTATTCCTTGCTTGACTTGCTCAAATGCTAGATGAAGGATGCTCCAAATGAGAGAATTCAAAATGAAAAAATCTAGAGAGAAATTTGGGTAAAGTAATGTTAATGTAAATTATGTTATGGAATTCTCACCCCAAGGGATGCATTTATAGATTCTTAGGAGGAAAATAAGGAAAAATTAGGTCCAAGATGTCATTAAGGCATAAGACCAATTTTGAATTTTGTAGGCTTGGTTTGTGGTTGAAGCATGTAGGATGAGAGGATGCAGTGGAATGAAGATATTTGCATACCTTCAACTCGTGTCAAAGGTTTTTACCCATTTTGACAAAAGTGCCACATTTGAACAAAAGTTCCACTTGTGATTTTGTAAATATTGGCAACCTGGATCAATAATTAGTTTGACTGGTCAAATGACCAAAAATGAATGATTTACAAAAGTGCCATTGGCGCTATTGTAGGCTTGTGGTATTTTTGAGAGGGGGCTAGTTTTATTGCAATTTGAGGTATTGATCAATATCCAAGTCTAGGCATATTTATACTCATCAGAAAGCTATTTTCAATCCTGATATAATGGTGGAATTTCTATGAAGTTTTCAAAATATTTTATAGGTAAATAGTGTCCCAACTATAACCTTACTTTTAGGGCCACAATCATCCCAAATTTTGGCATGACGAAGGTTGATTCAATTTTCTTGATAAAAATACGTGTGAAGGAAATTTAATTGATGAGTTTTAATAGGATTGGGAATTGATGAAATATTCTAAATTTGATGTCCAATTTTCCATGGTTAGGATGTTTTGATGATATATTGATTGATACTCTAATTGAAGATGTTGTTGACTAGGTGGGTCAAAATTGGGTGTCTACACCCCCATGGTACATTTGTATATTTGTAAATATTAGATAAGGGAGTGTGATTTATATTTCTCAGATATAGGTGTCAATGTGTGATAAGAGTCCAAGTGTCATTTAATAAAGTGTGCAAGTGTGCAAAGTGTCACGTAAGTAAGTCAAAAGTCATAGAGTTAGGGATAAAATATATATAGGTGAAAAGCCACATGATATGTGGCAAGATGTAAAGTCAAGAGTCATGAGAGTTTTTATCATATGTGACGAGAGAAACAATCAAGTTGGTTATATTGTGGAGACAAAGCTCCATGCTTTGTATCACGAAGAATCTAAGAGATTATATATTTTATGATGTATAAATAATATTGTGAGTTTTATTATTAAGAAATATTGTTATTATTCTATGAATGTGATTCATTGATATTGATATTATTCTTTGAGTGGGCCTTTATATTATTTACACTAGATCCTAGGAAATTAGATTTGTGACTTCATTTGGCTAAATAGTCATCAATGGTATTAGAGCCATAGTGGCTAAAGCTAGCACCAAAAAATATGGTATGAATTTAAAGAATATTGGAAAGGATTATTGCAATTTGAAGAAGCTAGGATCATAACTTTACTTTGGTGTGAATTTGAAGAAGATTGAGAGGAGATACTAGAGTTGTACTTTGGTAATTTGAAATTGTTGAAAATTTTTAAAAAAGAAAAAATATATTGATGTCAAGTCAGAGCTACACTCTAGCCATACTGAGAGAGAAGAAATTATTGGAGTTGAAGAAATTATTAAAGGAAGTAAGAAGATTGTTAGAATATTTGTGGAGGAATATTGAAGAATTATTGTTGAGGATGTGATATTACTAGAAATGTACTCTAGATTAGTGAGAATCTATACTTCATAGTTGAGAAAAAGGGAGAAGCCATACTATGGCCAAGTTGTAATTCATTTGCTAAACATTTGAAATTTATTGAAGGAAAAGCTAGATTGTGATCAAGTTAGAAGTTGACAACCAATGAATGTGAAGTTGTAAGTGCATGTAATGAATATAAAATCATGAGCATCTAATGCAAGTTGATAAATTTCAAATTGAAGAGCCTAGAAGTAGACTAAATATAGAGATGAGTAAGCCTATAAATGTGAACTTGTTCCTATGAGAAAGAGCTTATGTTTGAGATGTGTTGCAATATCACACTAACCAAAGGATAGGAAATAAAAAATTATCTGAGAGAGGAGTAAAATGGAGGTGAAGCATTTTGGAGATAACAAATATGAAGAATACATAATATTCAGGACAAAAATATTACATGTGAAGATTCTCTATTACCACATGTTTAGGAAAGAGAAAGGTAAGCACCTTGCATAAAGTCGCATAGTTGACTACTTTATTTTTGAGAAAGATAATTTTTTGGGGAACATAATTTTATGAGCCTAATGCAGAGTTATAAGGTTTGAAACTTTAGAATTTAATTTTGGAGATATAAGGAGATTATATTTGTTTTTGATAATAGAATTAAATTGAAATGGAATGAAATAAATGCATGGGAGTTATAAGGAAACAAATAATTTAAAATTTGAATTGAAATTAGAATTGATTGGAGTGAGGGTGAAATTATCATTTAAAGGAGAATTTTAGAAATTATGAATTAAATAGGGAAATATAGAAATAATAAATTACATTTTGAATTAAATTGGAGAGAAGAATTAAATTAAAATTGAATGAAGAATTAATGCTTATAAATGATTGTTTGATTGATAAAATAAATTTGATGTGAAGATTGTTAAAGATTGAAAATAATTTGAAATCATTTTTGGGAGTTATTAGAATGTGATAAATTGATTGCTTGATTAAATCTTGAAATTGATGTATTAAAGAAATTTCATTATTGAAAAATAAAATTTAGGAGATATAAGATATTTTACATCAAAGGAATTGATTTGAAAAAAATTAATAAATTGATCAATTGATTGAATTGCTAAATGAGTTCCATTATGGAAAATAGTAAAAATTCCTTTCTAAATCACAACTTATGAAAGGCTCAAACTTTGCATCATGAAAAAAAATGAAATCAATTCTCATTGTTGAAAAAATTTGGGATATAGTGAATGGAACAAAGTACAAGCCAAAATATGAAATTTAAAAACAAAAATTTGAATAAAATGATGCAAAAGACCTTATGCTAATTATATTTGGGATAAATCATGAAATTCATCCATATATAAGTGAAGTAGCAACATCAAAAGCGGATTGGAAAAAATTATGCAAAATATTTAAAGGGAATAACAAAGCAACTATATTGCATTTGCAGTCATAATTGTATTTGTTAAAGGTTAATAAGAAGAAATTATAGAAATATTTCTTCAAAGGATAACATAATTAAAGGCTAAGTTATTAACTTTGGGAGATAAAGTAGAAGACATGTGTAGACATGGAAAACTGACCCGTCAAAATGAGTCACTTTTCCCCTAAGATCCTTAAGAATTCCCTTAAGCTTGGTAAGGGCAAGTTTGGGATTCTTCTTATCCCTTTTTCTTATTTTTTCCCTTGGCCTTACCGAATTCACAATCATCCACGACGAGGCACGAAGTCGGAAAAGTTAGAGTTTTTCTCTTGAAAACCCCCAATTTTGGATTGACCTCTGTGGCATCGCCTCTTGGCCAAGGTTGTTTTTCATATTCCTTCCTTAATCCCTCCAAACCTCCTATAAATAGAAGGATTGGATCCCCTTTTTCTCCTAGCTCTATTCAAATTCTACTTAGCTAACAAGATTTCAATATTTTATTCTATGGTGATTACAAGTGATTTTATACCTTTGGAATGCTCTAATGCTCTGTCTTTTGTTTGTTGTATAAATTCAAATGGAGAACTCTTGACAATAGATTATGTACACTATTTGTCCTCTAGAAGAGGAGAGGTCTTCAACCTTGGTTGTTGCCTTTATTCCTTCTTCCTCCATAGGCTTATTAGGTTTTATCTATGTTATTAGCTCTTAGATAATTAAATCTCAAATGTTATTGTAAAATTTCATCCATAATTTAGCTCTTTAATCTTCTTTCATGAATTCATGTCCCACCCTTATGGGACGTAAATTTGACAAAACCTTTGGTTTTGTCGTGAATCTACGCCTGCTAATTATGGGATGCAAATTTGGTCATAATAGCTTAGGAGCAATTTTATTCTTTTCAAAACCCTAATCATTTCTTTCACACATGTTATGTCACTACATAAAACTTTTTTACATTATTTTTCACTATTTCATGTTATCATATTTTTTCTTGCTTGTTCCCAAAGGTAAAAATTTTCTAAAGATCGAATAAAAGGACCAATAGGGCTTGACTGTTGCACCTCCAAGCTCAGTCACATAGTATCTTGAGTAGGTCCCCAAAAATTTAACAATTTTTTAAGGTTTTTGAATCTGTTTTGTAGATTTTGACCAAATTTACGATCAAGAGTTATAGGGCACAAATTTAGCTAGGAGCAACCACTAGATAAAGTAAGTGCTCCAATAGATTTTTTAAGTTATTTTTGTGTGCCTATGTCTATTTTTGTTCATTTCTAGATTTAAAAAATAAGAAAAGAAGATATTTTGATTTTGTTTCTAGGCATCAAGATTGCATCTAGGTTGCAATCTCTCAAACCCTTGCCTAAAAAGAAAATAATTTATTTCTTGCAAATTTAGGGATAATCCTCATTCAAACAAAGAATCATTCTATGAATAGTACTTTGTTTGCTTTCATCATTGCTTGCCCTGCATTGTTCTTTAATTTTTCATAGCTTAGATCTTAGTGAGACCAAACATAGGTGTTTGTTCAAAGAAACATATCAAACATTCCATATTATACTTGGAGTTATTTTAAACTATTCTTGGTGAACCCTTTGATTCCCAAGCCCTCGAGTATAGAGGAACAATATCCCTACTATCACCTTGGCTCCCAGTAGATCCAATTGATAATCGTACATGATGGGAAGTTTCTGCCCTCTACATATTTTGTGAACCCAACATGAAACACATCCTTGGTGGTGATTTAGGAATCCTTTTCCTTTATCTCCTTTTGTTTTGGTTTTAAATTATAGGTAAGACCATTTAATTTGTTTGCATAGATTAACATAATAATAAATAGATAATTTTTTTGCATTCATTTTGTGTTATCCTTTTATCCCTTCCTCTTTCTCATTCCTATGGCCCTAAACCTTAGGAATAAGAGAAAGATGATAAAGCCAAAATATAATCCTCTATACCATGAGGATTATCAAGTTGATATAGAGAATCCATACCTAGAGGAAGAAGAGGACATAGATATTGGTAATGAAATTAATCCTATTGAAGGACCTCATGGTCAGGTCACCTTCAAATCATATAATCAACTCTTGAATTTCTTTAGGCAACATAGGAAAGCCTTGAATGAAGCCTTGGAAATAGATACCCACTTCAATGAAGTTGGGACATCTCATCATCAAGTCAATTCTCCTCTCAAAATTCATGTCAATCCATTTTTTGAATCATCTCATAATGTTAATCCATTTCATAAATCTACATATGCTACTACAACAACCACCAACATTGGGGGAATTTTGTAACATCTTCTAGCTAATAGCTTACCTAAAAATAATGTTCAATTTCCTCCACTCTTCTAATTTTAACATTCCTTCTTCTATTCGACCAAATGTAAATTATTTCCCATAGCAAGATGCTACACAAAACATCCTATTCCATAACTCGTATCACAGCAATATTAATGCCTCCTACATTAACCAATTTCCATTTCAACAACCTACCTATAACCAACATTTAGGGAATCTAGGGGTATTGCACAACAATAATCCAGACATGCAAAGTTTGAAAAGTATAGTGAAATAATTGGCATTAAGAATGGATACACTACAAGCTTCAAGTTTCACCTACAACTATAATGAAATGTGTAATAAACCCCTACATCCCATGATAGCCACTAGGCCCTATCCCAAGCATTTTCAATATCGATCTTACAAATTTTTAAGGGAACAAAGGACCCAATAGAACATTTATGGATGTTTAGAATAACATGCCATGATATTGTATATGATGATATGTTGTTGATAAAAATATTTTCTAAAAGCCTTAATGGTATGTCATTGGAATGGTATTATCAACTCCCTTGTCATTCTTCAAGAAACCTTGAAGAAACTATCAAGTTGTTTGTTCAATAGTTTGGAGCTTATATGGAGAAAAGTGTGACCATCCAAGATTTATATCTCCTAAAGCAAGGTAAAGATGAAATTTTCTTAGAATTTTTATCTTGATGGAGAAATTTAGTTGGACATTTAAGATACACCTTACCTCCTTGAGACATGTTAGAGATCTTTATTGTAAATATGCAAGAAAAAATCTCATATGAGTTGGAAATAGCAGATGTTACCTCTTTCAAGAAAGCAATAAATTTGGCAAGAAGAGTAGAGAAGGCTCTCATTCGAAGAGGTCAAATAAAGTTAATGAAAGAAGAAGAAAGGACCTTAAAAAATCAATATAAGAACAAGCATGTCATTGGTGATGGGGTAAAATATAACAGGTAAACCAATAATGTTAATATAGCTAGTACCTTGCAAAAGCTGGTGCTTAGAAATCCTCAAAAAACCCCACCACAAAATTTCACTAGACTCAACCAACCCATTTTGTCAGCACTTAAGTAGATTTTGGAGGCTAAGGTGATCAAATTGTCTCCCATAAGGAAACCTGACACCATAGTAGATTGGTATAATCTTGGTCAACATTATGAGTATCATCGAGTGGAGGGAAACATTATGAACTCATATAAGATGTTGAAACACATGGTTTAGGAATTAGCAGACAAATTTTACCTCATTGTGGATGATTCCTAACCCACTTCTAAACATAAACCTTCAACTAATTAACCTCCTACTCAAAAAACACCTATGACTCATAAATATATGGGGATATTCCAAAATATCCTACCCAATCATGGGCAACAGACAACTAATAAATTATCATATCATAATGTGCCACCTCCCTACCACAACATGGTGGGTATGATAGTAGATACTACAAGGATACAAGTTCTACATCCAACCAACCTTCTAGACCTCCCTTAGTTCTCAAAAGTACCCAAAAAAGGAGCACAAGTGTGGAAAAGCCAACCTTAGTGTTGAAACCACAACCAAAATTCTCCTTCGATATTCAATAATAGTTAGCTAGTATCCTAACCAAGATATCACTCTTAGAGATTTTACATAATTCTCTTATTCATAGGGAAGCCTTGATGAATCTTCTAAGTCAACAATTTATCCCGCAAGATCTTACCCCTAGTAACCTAGCCAATGTTGTAGGTTTTCTTGGGATAAATCACATATATTTTTATGATGATGATCTTCCTTCCTAAATTTTTCAAGGGGATTCTCCCCTTTACATCACTAGATATTGGGAAAAAGTTCATCAAGAGGATATTTTTGGACAATGGTTACGCCTTCAATATATGAACTTTTAATTTCTTCCAAAATATTGGACTTTGGGAGGAAGATTTAACCAAATATAATGTTATCATAATGGCTTTAAACAATTAGTCCCAAGAGGATTGTGATATTTTAACCCTTCCCCTTAGGGTAGGACCCAAGATCTTAGACACTTTGTTTTATGTGGTATCTTGTCCAACATATGTTAATCTTCCTCTTGGACACTCTTGGATTCATGCCATGAGGGTTGTCCCTTCTACCCTTCACCAATATTTGAAGTATGAATTTAAATATCAACTTATCACAATCTAAGGTGACCCTCATCCATTCCAAAGTTGTTTAATGGTTGAGCAAGCTCAATCAAGCATCAATTTGTGTCCATCTGTTTCTCTTTCTATTGGAAATTTGAGCATGTTGTATTGTCATTGATGTCAAAAGGTTTAATGTCCTAAGTTGATGGAAATATTTGTGAGAATATTCTTCATGGTGGCACATGAGGTATAAGGCAACAAGAAGAAAGGAATTACTCTCCATGGTGTTTGAGAAAGAATTTATAAGTCTATTTGATTTACCTTGATGGTAATTTTGCAAAGGTTAATAATTATTTATGGTGGAAAAAGTTTCTCCTTAAAGAAAAGGCCCAAAAGGATATTTTAATATTTAAATTATAATATTTAAATCCACAGGATTTAAATTATTATAATTAAATATAATATATTTTTTGAAGCACCAAATGTGATTTTCAAAGCGTTGACGTTGAAAATTAATGCTATCGAAAGAATATTAATATTTCAAAGGTTAAGGAGGCAAAATGTTGTTCGATCATCGATTAAATCTAGCGCCTCATTCATCGATTGATTTGCAATAGGGAAAGGTGGAAAACATTATTTTTCAAAGTTTGAAGTAGGAAGAAAATAAGAATCGGAGACTTCATATTCACATCCCATACAGGTGGGTCGCCCAGACGACTGTGGTCGCAGCTCTAGAGCATAACAGCTAATAGGTCTCGTGTTCGAGATATGGTGGAGGCAATGGAAGGTTTTACGTCATGGTTTTTGTTTTGCATGGAGGAAGGTGTGTTAAAGTAAGGAAAGTGTCCCTTTGATTTTGTATGGGTGGCTAACCCACACGGTGGCCTAGCCACAGCTAGGGCATGGGGCTAGTAGGCAACGCGGGTTCGATTATCGGTGGTAGGCAACAACAAAGTTTTTGTTTAATTGATTTATGCCAAAGTCCAAAGTTTATAAGGTATGTGCCTGGCCTAAGAAGTCATAAGTAGTTTTTGTGATGATTTTAGTTTTGTAATAAAAGGGGTTATGAAATATTTTTTTCTTGTGCAATAATTAAGTGGAGTTGTTTGCTAGTGCTTTGGAGGAAATTTTTAAAGTGGTGATTTATTTATCTTTTGGAAATACATTAATGGCAAGTAGGAGATATAAGGTGTAAATGAAATATTTAGCTTATGTAATTTGTGATATTTGTTGATGAAATTTTATTTGCAAGGTTAGGATTTAGAAGGTGTAAAAAGTGGTTTGAATTTTATGTGTACCTCTTGCATCGTGAAAAGAATTTTTGTGGGGTTGTGTTGAATGTTAATGCATTTTCATTAAGATAAAAAGAAGGGTCCTAGAGCATCTTTTCAGATTTCATTGAGCATATTTTGGAAGGAATATTCATGTGGATGTTTTGAAATAGATTGTTGCTATCTAACCCTTGAAGTGGCACAAGAAGAATTGGTTGTTTGTGAGATAGGTTTTAATGACATATCTTCATCAAAGCAAATAAGAGGTATGGGCACATCATTTCTTGTTTAAAGTGTTTTGTTGAAGTGAATTTTTTGGAACATAAGGTGGAGAGAAAAGGATTGTTTGATAAGCATTAATGAAAATATTTGAGTTAGGTTTTGAAATATACATTGTGCATCCTTGTTGAAAGAAAGTGGAAACACCTGTGTTAGGGTTTGAGAGTAAGTTGTGCTTCATTGTTTGAATGATTGTGTGAAAATATTGAGCATTGGTTTTGAGTGATATTGAAATTGAATGTGCAAACATTAGAAATAAGATTTGTGAAAGCAAGTGTGTGCATTAAGAAGATAGGTGTCATATGCTAGACTAGATCTATCTTTAAAAGAGCAATAAATGTGAGACATGTGAAAGCGACATACTTAATGATTGAGTAGAACATATTGAGCTATTTGCAAGTGCATATCATTCTCTATATGTTCCAGAGGTTAAAAGAATTCTGAGTAGAATATATTTTATTTGAAGAAAGCATTTCTAAAAAATATATAAGCTTTTCTTGTGTGCAAGGTTTGGAAATATTTGGTATAGTTTTGTGAGTAGTATTGAGGACATATTTGAGCAAGTCTTTTGAGAAGGCTTGAGGATAGAGTTGAGCAAGTCTTTTGAGAAGGCTTGAAGGCATATTTGAGCAAGTCTATTGAGAAGGCTTGAAAGCAGATTTAAGCAAGTCTTTTGAGAAGGATTGAAGGTAGATTTGAGAAAGTCTATTGAGAAGGCTTGAAGGCATATTTGAGCAAGTCTTTTGAGAAGGCTTGAAGGTAGATTTGAGGAAGTCTTGTGAAGACTTGAAATATAATTGAGAGTAGATTTGTTCAAGCTTTGTGTTAAGGCTTGAGGATAGTTTTGAGACAGATTTGAGAGTAAGTTTGGTTGCTGATTTGATAAAGCTTTGTGTTAAGGCTTGGGGATAGATTTAAGATAGATTTTGGTGTATATTTATGAGCAGAGTTTGTGCAAATTTGTAAGCAGAGTTTGGTATACATTTGTGAGAAGATTTTGGTGTATATTTGTGAGCAAAGTTAGAGTAGATTTATGCTAGACTTGGGATAAAATTTTGTGTAGATTTGAGATAGAGTTGAGAGTAGCATTTGGAGGTGACAGAGCAAAGAGGACAATAGTCTCCAGTGGATAGATATCCATCAACTAGTGCAAAGGGGAAAGAGTTCTCCTGTGGAGAGAAATCCATAAGCCATATTAGTGGGGGTAGAAGTCTTCTAGAAGATCACTAGCCAGAGTAGAGGGGATAGAGTTCTCCTGTGGAAAGAGATCCATGAACTAGAGCAAGGGGAAAGAGTTATCTTGTGGAGAGAGATCCACAAAACTAGAACAAAGTGGAGTGGTGTACACAAAACTAAAATAGAGTGGAGTGGTGTCCACATAACCAGAGTAAGAGGAAGAGTTCTTCTGTGAAGTGCGATCCATGAACCAATTAGGGAGATAGAGTTCTTATGTGGAGAAATATCCACAAACTAGTAGAGGAGATAGAGTTATCCTAGATCAAGTTCCATAAACTAGAGAAAAGGAGAAAAATTTCTCCTGTGGAGAGAGATCCACTAATAATAGCATAGGGGGTTAGTGTCTCCTTTGGAAAGAGGTCCATAAACATGTAATAGGGAATTGATTCCTAAGATATTTGTTGAGAAAATTTAGAAGAAATATTTTCTCCATGGAGTATCCCACATTAGGTGAACCATGTTAAATTTGTCTCTCATGTGTGTGATTATTTTTGCATTGCTTTGATTACTACTATTGATATTTACATTGATAATATTGGATAATATTGTTTGGGAAAGAAAAAGAAAAATTTGTCTTATACTGTTCACCCCCACTCTTAGTATGTTCTTCACTTTCTTCTAATGCTTATTGTACTTCTTTTCATCATCATTCATCATCTTGAATCATCAAGAAGATTGATAAATTCAAAATAAGTGAAGAATCACTAATCATAGTCTCATCATAAGATCAAACAAATTATCTGTTTGAAAATCCTCTTCTAGATTTAACCAAGCTACCACATTCACCCCAAACTATGGGTTTACCCCATAAAAGGGTGAAGTAGTACACATCAAGATGTGTACCTTTGTCTATGCGAGAACATCCCACAAAGAAAATATCCATGGTAGCAACCCCTTTCTAGTAGAGAGAACATTTTACCATTGTTATCTATCCAATGATTACACACTTCCTAAACAAATCATATCTAGTATGGGATATGTAGGTAAGGGTTTGGGGCCATAGTAGAAAGATATTCAAGAGCCTTTGGAAGTTGATATTTGGCCTGGGAGATGTGGCATAGGCTACATGCCCAACAAAAACCAGCCCTTACCAATTGATGATGATCAAGTTGTCAACTTCATTGAATTCATGGATTATCATGGCTTGGAATGGAGTAATGAGGATGAGGGACCACCTTCTCCCTCTAACATTTTTTTTTACAATGTGATAACCTTTGTGCACCCTTGGATTCCTTTGATAACCCTAGGGGATATGATAATGGGATAATCTTTATGATATGGAACATGATAATATCCTATAATATTCTCTTTGATGGGTACATGATGTTGCCTATGTTGAGTATTCTAGTTATCAAGTGGATTCTATTCCTATGTCTCTTGAAGACCTTGAGAAATTAGGGGTCTTCCCATTTTTCATAAAGAAGGATGACACAATCCAAGAATGTATCAAATCCCATTTAGTGACTCACAAAGAATACGCTGAGGGGGATACTCTTTGTAACATAGCTCATGATGACATCATTAATTATAGCTTTTTCTCTGTTGGGTTAGTTCCTTGTGTCATTGTTATTGTCATTAAGAAAGGAGGCACACTCAAAATATGTGTCATATTTTATTTAGATCATTTAAACCAGTTGGAGCTATTGGATGAGAAGCACATCCATGCCTTAGAGCATCTTTGAGCCTATCAGAATAGGCTCAAGCAATCTTACTCTAAGAGAGTTCACACTCATTCTTTTGAGGTTGGGGACCTTGTTCTCAAAGAAAACCAAAAGAACACTAATGCTCACATAGATCTAAAAGGTAACTTTTAGCCCAATTGGCTAGGCCCCTTTGTTATAATGACCAAGTTTGTCTTAGGAGCCTATCACTTGGCAACGTTAGATGGTAAATAACTTAAAGAACTAATGAACATAATGCACCTAAAATTATATTATGCATGATTTCACATTGTCCTTCTTCATCTTGCATTTGGTTTGCTTGCTCATACTGCATGACTGCTTGTCATACTTTGCATGAATTGCTTGATATTCTATTATATTCTTCATCCCTACTTGTCATATAGATACTTTGTTGCTTGATCATACTTGCATCTGATTGCTTGAGCATATAGATTCTTGGGGACTTCATAATGAGGTAAGTGATGAAAACTATTTAGGTTTTAGCTCACATGCATTTCACTCATACTAGGTCATTGATGCTTAGAAAACCCCCAACCTAAAGCACATCTCCATGCATTTTTCATATCATTGCATCTGTTTTTGTCAATCATTCTTTTATTTTCTTCTTTTCTCATATATTCCTTGACCTTGAAAGTTTCAATAGTAATAATAGTTTCTCCAAGTCAAGGGATATAGTTCTTCATCTCTTGTATATCTTTTTTCCTTTGAAATTTTTCAATCTCTTCTTATCTTCTCCAAGACAAAAGATATACATTCCTTCTTCTATCTATGCATATTATTTTTGCTCACACTTTTCCTTCTTGATATTTCAATTGTTAAGGGATCCTCATGGGATAGGGTAGATACCACATGAATATAACTTATGGTGTTCATACAACCACTGATTATCTTATGCACATCTCTTAGCTATTGAAATTTTAAAAAGGACACACACACACAACATAGTTTACTTTTTGCTTTTCTCATTCTTCTGTCTTCTCTCTATCTAACATATGCACACACAATTTTTTTTATTTTGTTGTACTTTTCTTTTCTCACTCATATTTTGCACACACCACACCCCTATTGGGTTACACTCCTTTTGGTAAATCAATCAAATATTACACCCCATACAAGATAGCTTCATGGCCACCAAGTGAGCACCAACCTCCACATTAGGCCATTTGCGAGCATACATCCTAGTGGGTATCTCTCCACATACAGCCATTAGTGAGCATCACACCTATAGAGGGTATCACTCCACACTTGTTATTTTTAGTGAGCATAACACCTTCATAGGATAGCTTCATGGTCACTTGCAAGCACTACACCCATAGTGGGTTTTGCTCCATCCTTGACCATTTGCAAGCATACATCCTCACAAGATTTTTCTCCATATTTTCTTTTCTTTTTCACTTATCTTATGATCATTTGATCATACTGATCCCTTACGGTATATGTTGATTCAAATGTCATAAACTAAGCATATTTTTTCTTTCTTTAAATGTTTTTTGATCTTCTCCTACTTCTTCTGCTTCTCTTTATTTTCCTTATGTTTTCCTTTTTTTCCAAATTCACACCCTATCCTTATGGGGTGTGAATTAGGCTGGAGTATAGTTTTTATTTTTTCCTTGTTTTTCTTCTCTTTTTCTTTCTTCCATCCCCTTTTTATTGTCTTATTTTTTATCTCCTTTGATCATTTTGTCATGCATTTCATATAGTTCATTCATTTTGCATTCATTAGTTAAGTTCATTTTCTATTTATTAGTTAAGGTTCATTCATCATGCATTGTATTCATCTAAATCATGCATAACCAACAATTAACATCACATAATAAAATCATATACACAATAAATCATAGCATAGTATTACTCAAAAACAAGTATGTGTCAAGCAATGTGTTGGTGTGCCACAATCTGAGCTAGGTGTACTTGACCATCACCTAGCCTAGGGATGCATGTCACAATAAAAAATTGACATATCATCTTGATCCTAGCCCTAGCACTATGAGCCAATCTCCTCTGCTCTATTCATTGGAGGTGGTCATGGTGGGGGTATGTTCATAGACTATGAAATAGTTTGTGATCTAGACCACAACCTACTCTATGTCTATAAGAAGGACAATAGAGGTATCCTCTGCTTCGTTGGAACTACCTAAAAATATAGGGTTTTGTAGAAGGTCTCCCTCCATACAAATGCCTCTAACCTCTCCCCTACCCTCTATAGCTCCTCCTATAGTAGGTATATCCCCTCACCCTACTAGCTACCTATAATGATAGCCATCCCCTAAGCTTGAGCCTGCTATCACTCTAGCTCCAACTAACTCATCTCTCCCCTAAGGTAGTCTACCTCAACCCTCATCATGTCCTACTCTATGAGTGCCATGTTTAGGGCACTTTGCAACCCCTCTAGCCTCTTGGGCCTATCCTCTTAGAGTAGGTCCATATCCCTTTACATGGCTATCCTATCTTGGCCTATAGCACCTTTGTCTCCCTCATTGGATCATTTGACCCATGGTCCTACAAGGTCCTATCACCATTGATGTAGACGCACCTCTTACCATCCTACTTGGCTCGACCACAACCACCATGGGGAACCTTCAACTATCCCCCTCCCCTTGAGCTAAAGAGGGTGATGGTCATCCTCATGGCCATCACCATATCTATCCTAACTTGTACCCATATCTACCTGGGAGGGTCTACACCCTTCTATCATCACTTAGTAGTGCATCGAGTGGCCTCTCGTAGCATTAATTACACTCATTGGGCCATGACCTGATGCCTCTACACTAGCATCGATGGGGAGATCCTCAGGGGCACAATACCCCTGTACCATATCCTATACTCGAGGGTTACTCCAACATCATCCACTCCTAGATTAACATAGAGTGGGTCATCTAGGTCCTCCTCTATGAACCTCCCCACATCAGGGTCCCCTATGACTCTTGATGGGCCCCTTCACACGTACTTGAACCAGTAGTAGTCGAGGTCCAAAATATCTTGAAGAATGTCAAACTATCATTATACTCAATAAAAATGGTATAGCTCCTACTCACCCTTCTCCATGGTGACCCACCAGATCCTCCAAACCCTCACTAGCTCCTCCACATCCTCAACCCATCCA
Organism: Wollemia nobilis; assembly: GCA_028583015.1. Classification (NCBI taxonomy): domain Eukaryota; kingdom Viridiplantae; phylum Streptophyta; class Pinopsida; order Araucariales; family Araucariaceae; genus Wollemia; species Wollemia nobilis. The sequence continues at coordinate 6,065,902 of JAQPPZ010016361.1, forward strand.
AGGTGTAGACACCATGATCACCATATAATATAGTGCTCTCGTAACTCATCTACCACTCACCTCGCTAGTGACAATATATCGATATATTTAGCCTTAATTTTAGTCTCATACCAAACTATATGTTGTTGGCCACTCTAGGTTGGGTAGTGGTCTTGGAAGTGCATGTGGTCTCTGAATAGCTATGTGCTCCCAACACCACACCTAGAGCAAGGTCATACAAACTAGCCATGTATGTCGCTTGTACATAATATTGTACAATATCATATACAAACAAGCCAACACATATGGTCCCCATATGAATCTAATCTACTAATCTTGCATGTCTACCACTACTCCTTCCAATGCCCATGGTAGGTGTTTCCTACTCGTGTGGCACACCAAGAATCCAGCCACTGCCCCATAAAGCATGATCATTAGTGCCTCAACTCCATATCACATTGGCATCTCATCAACATGAAGTCCACTCTACTGGACCTCATGTGTCAGGTCCCTTGATAGTCTACACAATGTCATCTTTGGCACTCATGATCTATAAATCATCCTCCCTCTAATGGGGATCCTCAAGATCCACCATACATCCTCTAGTGTGATGGTCATCTCTCCTATGGGTAGCCAAAAGGTGGATGACTCTAGGTACCATCTCTCCACTAGTGCCATCAATAGTGCTCTATCTCACCTCCACTTGAGGCATCTCTTCCAAGTGTAGTAGCCCCACTACCCATAGTGTGTCCCTCTCTACCATTGTGAGCTATCATAGTGCCTCCTCCAAGGAGCTTGGCCACCACTCCTTGCTCTCAAGTACATCATGTTGCAAATAAAAATATTAAATAAAACTTCAATCAGTTAAAATAACTAAAAAACTCAAATCAAAGTCATCATATCAACTTAAAAATATTTAACCTCTTTTCTTCTCTTCTCTCTCTTCCTTATTTTTCTTTTTCTCTCATTTTCTCTATTTTTCTCTCTTCTTCTAAATTTGTACCTTGTCTCTTTTGGGTGTGAATTCAATCGCCACCTGGATACAAATGAATTTGCAATCTAACCCAAAATTCATGCCAAGCCTTGCATGGAAATTTATTCCAAAAATTAAATAAAATCTTAAATCCTAGTCTAGCCTAGTCTAGAAGTTAGGTTTTGGTCCTTACCTATGCTCACTTTATTGTTGCACCGACCTTACCCCTTGCAATGGCTAAATGGTGTGTGGGAAGTACCATTTGTTTTTTTTCTCTAGAGCTCTTCTTCTCTCTTCGTGTGGTGAAAATGATTTTCATTTTCACCCATTTTCCCTTTTATCCCTCCTTTTTCTCTCTCCTCTTTTCTTTTTCATTATTTTTCTCTCATTTTTTCTCTACTTTCTTCTATGTCTACCATTTCAAGTTTCTTCAAGAATTTTGCATTCCTTCTGAAACTCAAGGGGGCACCCTCAACCTCAGGGACATTAATTTCATTAATGCCCCGTATTGCATGTAAAATTTTAAAGTGTTTGGAATGACATCATTTTTGCATCATCCCTTCTTCTAAACCAACCACCCCTTTTTGTGTTCATTGTTTTTCTCCCATAGGTGTCTACATCTTTCTTTGACACATTTATTAGGCCATAAATGCATCAAAGAGGGGCAAAATGTAGACATGGAAAATTGACCCATCAAAATGAGTCACTTTTCCCCTTAGATCCCTAAGAAGTCCCTCAAGCTTGCTAAGGGCAAGTTTGGGCTTCTTTTTCTCCCTTTTGCTTGCTTTTTCCCTTGGCCTTATTGAATTCATGATCATCCAAGATGGGGCATGAATTCGACAAAGTTAGGATTTTTCTCTTGAAAACCCCCAATTTTGGGCCAACCTCTATGGCGTCGGCTCTTGGCCAAGGTTGTTTTTTTTTTTCCCACCTTAACCCCTCCAAACCTCCTATAAATAGAAGGATTGGATCCCCTTTTTCTCTTGGTTCTGTTTGGATTCTACCTAGCTAACAAGATTTCAAGATCTGACTTTGTGGTGATTGCAAGTGATTTGATGCTTTTGGAATGCTCTAGTGCTCTACTTTTTGTTTGTTATGGACAAGCAAGTGGAGAAGCCTTGACAATAGATTGTGTACACCATTTGTCTTCTAGAGAAGGAGGAGAGGTCTTCCTCCTTGGTTGTTACCTTTACTCCTACTTCCTCCATAGGCTTATTAGGTTTTATCTATGTTATTAGCTCTTAGATCATTAAATCTTAGTTGTTTATTGCATTTTTTTGTCCATAATTTATCTCTTTAGTCTTCTTTCATGAATTTGCATCCTACCCTTATGGGGTACAAATTTGATGAAACCTTTGGTTTTACCATTTCTTCTCTATTATCAAGTTTGTGCCCTCTAATTACGGGGTGCAAATTTGGTCACAATAGCTTAGGGGTAATTTTCTTGCTCCCAAAACCCTAGTTATTGCTTGTTCATCCATTCTATCACTACATTCATTTTGTTTACATTCTTTTTCACTATTTCATGCTATCATATTTTGTTTTGCTTGTTCCCAAAGGTCAACAATCATTTTTATTTTTGAATAGTCAGCTAAAAGGACCAAGGGGGCTTGACTATTGTGCCTCCAAGCTCAGTCACATAGCATCCTAAGTAGGCCCCCAAACATTGATCAATTTTCCAAGGGTTTTGAAGTTGTTTTGTAGGTTTTGACTGAATTCACGATTAAGATTTATAGGGTGCAAATTCGGCTAGGATCAACCATCGGATCAAGTAAGTGCTCTGATAGATTGTTAGGTTGTTTTTTATGTGCCTATGTCCATTTATGTTCATTTCCAAATTTAGATCATAAGAAAAAGAAGATATTTTAATTTTGTTTCTAGGCATAAAGATAAGAAAAGCATATAGTTTGCATCTAGGCTAATTTTGTTTGTGCATTCTCTCGAACCCTTGCCTAAAAATAAAATATTTACTTTCTTGCAAATTTAGGGATAGTCCTCATTCAATCAAAGAATCATTCTAGGAATAGTCCTTTGTTTGCTTGCATCATTGCTTGCCTTGCATTGTTCTTTAATTTTTCATAGCTTAGATCTTAGTGAGACCAAACATAGGTGCTTGTTCAAAGAAACACATCAAACATTCCATCCTAGACTTGGAGCGAGTCCTTAAACCATTCTTGGTGAACCCTTCGATCCCCAAGCCCATGAGTGTAGAGGAACAATAGCCCCACGATCACCTTGGCTCCCAATAGATCCAACCAAGAATCATACATGATGGGAAATTTTTCCCCCTCTACAACAAGATTTTTGTCCAAGTTACATTAAGAGCATTTCCATAGATATCCAAACATTTAGTAACTTTACTTTAAGTTCTAAATGAGACCATAAACTTTGATGAATTAGTCAATGTTATTCAAGAATATGGACTGGATAATTTAGTCAAATATGAGATGACTAATAATGCTTTGATATTAAAGAAAAATGTATCAAGTAACATTGCAACATCATCACAATCTCAACCTGAATGGAAATAGAGATATTGTCACATATGCAATAAAGTAGGTCATACTACAAGTTATTGCAAATATAATTCTTTGAATCAAATAAATAGAATATATTTTCAAAGGTTTCATTTGAGACTATATCAGTATCGATATCAACATCTACAACAACAATAATGACCAAGAGAAGAGCATCAAAAGGGAAATTTAGTTTGAGAAGTTCAACAGATAAAATCTGAAGAAGAAAATGAATTTTTTAAGTCATAGGAAGTTGTATTTTAAAAAGAAAAAGAGGGAAAATAATTAAAAAAAATTCTATTGAAGTTTAATAGTGAATAATTTTATAATATGTATTTTTTAGTGTTATAAGGTGTATAGGAGATTTTTATTTGTGTGAACATTTTTTTGTAGAGAAAATAACTTTTAAAAGGAAGTTATAAGTTTGTTTAGGGGTATTTCATTGAAGTGGGTGTCATTTTTTTTATTTTTTGTTCGAGAACAAGGGGTTGTACTCAGGCCCCCACCCTTGGAAAACCACAAATATCTACTTTAGGGGTTAAGGATTTACAATTATCACCTCATTTAAGTTGCTATAGATATATACCTATATCATTTTTCATAAAATTTTTAGATTCTTTATTTTCATTTTTTGGATCTTCTTGAATTTTTTGTGTGAATAAAAATATTCCAAAATTCAACATCCTTCTTAACATTTTCCTATAGCAACCTTCACAATACCAAAACTCCACCTCTATTGTCTATGCATTGTATCTTAGTAGAGTAATATTTCCAAAACTTTATGCTATCATAGTTTGCTTTACAATATCTATATTACTTGCTAGTTTCCTTCGTGAAGCATGAGTGCAACCATAAGAATTGTAATACATAGTTTATATAAAACACATTAATGTTATATAATAAAGCAAATATTACCAATGTAAAACATTAAAGTAAATCTTAATCATACATTTTATTTTTAGCTTCAGCTAAACCTACTACTTCCTCTAACCAAGGAAAGTTACCTTCATGATCCTCTATTAAAACTCCTCTATTGGCTAGCATATCTGCACATTTGTTTCCTTCCCTTATCGTATGTATAAACCCAATTTTTCAAAATCTATAGAAAGATATCGTATCTCCACAATTATATCTTGTAGGTTCCATAGAACCTTTTATTTCCTTAAATTTGTATATATTCTTATTAGAGAATCACCTTCCATCCATACTCTCTTCCATTTCATTTGTCTACATATCTTCATTATTTGTCTTCAATCCATTGTTGAAAGCATAATGAGATAAAATATCTCCCTTTCTATTTCTAATTATTCCTCCTCTTGTTGATCTTGGATTTTATTTAGATGCTCTATCAAAATTTAATTTGACCAACTCCACTTCTAGCAGTTTCTAGTTTATATTATTTTCCTTCTTTTTATCTCTCCTAAACCCAACATCATAATTCCATTTGATGAGTTGACTCCATATATCAAGGCTCTCTTCTTCAATATTAGGGATTGGGTGAGTTTATTGGAAACTCCTCTATGGCTAAACAAATATTTCTTTTCATTACCTATAAACTACTCTCCTTTCCTTTAAATATTCTTCTTTTCCTTTACAACCATACAGTCCAAAGTATTATATCTTTTTTTTAATCAATGTTTATCCATAAAATCTCACTTTTAGAAGTGCTCTGCCATTGCTTTAACCATTCTTCAACTCTACCATTCATCACCATGTATTTACCAAACATATTAAAAATCCATTACCATACTTTCCAAACTATTGGGCAATATACCAAGAGATGGTATATACTCTCCTCCTCCTCATTACATAGAAAACATTGTGAGGGGTCATAAAAACCCCTTCTCATAATGTTATCCCATGATAAAATTCTTCTATGACCTACTTTCCAAACAAACATTTTGGCTTGAGGAATGCTCGAGATATCCTAAATATATCTCCATATTATTTTGGTATTCATGTTTTATTGGTGTTTTATATTATATCCATTTCTAGTTGTGTATTCTCCTAAGCTATTCAAAACCTAAATAAAATTATCCTTGGCTTCCCTTGGAATAATAATTTTTATTATATTTTTGCTCAATTGCCCCCTAGAAACAATATCTTGTATACTTGTAACCAAATCTTCTTTCCATTTGTATCTTCCTTCCTGATCCTTGTACATAAAGTTTAAAACTCTATCACAATATTTGTCTTGAAGTAATCTCATCCATGGATTCAATTTGGATCTAGATTGAGTGGTTTTTTATCACACCAAGTATCCATCTAAATAGAAAAATTTTCTCTAGTTCCCACCACCATTATTAGACCTTTAATCACTATATCAGTTGACTTTCTAAACCATTATGTAGTGTAGAACCATTTGATAGTGAGAATGCAGTGAATATTAAACTTGGATCATTGAGTTCAACATACTTAGAAGAATTATTGCCCATTGGATTTGGCTATGTTTGTATAATATCCAAATTTATTTTCCCCTAAGAGTTAATATTGCATCCATAAGAACTCTTAAACCCCTAGTTTTATCATCATACACCTTGCTCCATTTCACCAAAGGAAACTTCCTTTTATAATTATGACTGCATAATGTAGATTATTTTTTTCTTTCAATTTGGCATAGTATAAAAGGATATATAATATATTGTAATAGCCTATAAGATTTATTTAATTACCTACACTCTTCCTACTAATGAAACCATCCGAATTTCCATGCTAGTAGTTTATTCTAAACTTTACTTATAACTGGATTTAACATTTTTATCCCCGTTCTCCCCTCAAATAAGGATATACCTAGATATGTTATTGTAAAATTTACCTCTTCCATTTGAAGTAACTTGCATATCCCTAATTTTATTCTAGCTAAAGTGTGTAGGAAGTAAATTTTAGATTGTCCTATTAACATTCTACCCTGACACTCTTTCATATTTCTTTAATAAGTTATTCAAAGCTCTGGCCTTGTTTTTCTCTATCCTCCCAAAAAGGTTTGTATCATTTACAAAATTTTGATGGGTAATGTTTTTGATGTTATTAATAGCCTTAAGTCCACTTATTAGCCCATATTTGTATTTCTTCTTTAGGTTCCTTCCCAATACCTTTGTCATAATAATGAATAGATATGGTGTTAGAGGATCTCCCTATCTAAGACCCCCTTTAGCTTTAAATAATTTTGTTATTAACCCATTTACCAAAATTTAATATGATACTATAGAGACACAACATTTAATCCATCTCACCCATTTCTTTCCAAATCCAAACATTTCTAAAATTGCAAAAAGAAAATACCATTTAACCATATCATAGGCTTTACTCATATCATGTTTTAAAATCATTACTCTCTTTTCTTGAAGTTGTTGAATGCATAACTTCATGAGTTACTATGATCCCATCCAAAATTTATCTCCTTTTCATAAATTCTCTTTGATATTATAAAATAATTTTGTCTAATAGTGGTCTTAACCGATTTTAAATCACTTTGGATATTATCTTATATGCTCTATTGCATGGGCTTATGGGCCTATATGAATCAAAAAATTATGCATCCTTATTTTTTTGGCATCAATGTAAGATATGTTTCATTTGTTTTATAAGGTATGTACTATTTTACCTTAGACTATTCCACTACCACCAATAAAGAATCCTTCATTATATCCCAATTATGTTGATATAATGTTGTAGAGAGCCCATTTGTACCTAGGGATTTATCCTTATAAAAAGAGAAGAGAGCTAAATGAACTTCTTCCAAAGTAATAGTCTCCAGAAATTTCCTATTATCTTTGTCTATTATAAATAAAGTTACTTCTTGTAGTAGTTTATCATTAAGAACTTCAAACTCCACCAATCCTAGAATATTTTGGTAGAATTACCTTACCTCATTTTTATTTCACTCTAGTCCTAAATCTAAACCCTTTATACTAATTCAATTCTATTAATTCTATATGTTGATCTCTAAAATATTACCATCCTATAAAAACATTTTGACTTAATCTCCTTCTTTTAACTAAGTTTACCTCAATTTTAAAATCTACAATTTCTCTTCCTTACTCAAAATACTATGCTATTCACTAAACAAATCCCTTTCCTTCAAGCTTGAATGATTATGCTCACCTTTTTGGATTTTTGATTTTTTTCTTTTAGTTCTTTCTTCTCAAAATTATTTTCAAAAGTGTTCTTATTCCATTATTTTAATCTAGAAGTCATTGGTTTAGTTTTTTTGGAAGTAGATATAGTTGTAGCCAGGGAATTTTGACACACTTTAAAATTTCCCCCTCCTAGAAAACATGTTGTTACTCCCTAACAATGTGAAATTCACCCTCAAAACCTCTACCTCGATTTTTGTGCTAAACAAAATTGAAAATTATCCGTTTTCCCCTTTCTTAGGGAAATCTGGATGAGCCCAAAAAATTTGGATGGTTCTAACAATTTTAGATGTCCAAATTTGGCCAAATACCACGTGCACCTAATTTTGGTGCTCTGTTAGGATTTCGAAACTAATATGGGAAAATCTAGATTTTTGACAAATTTGAATGGATCCAAATTTATCTAGAATAGTGAAAATCCCAAATTACTTTAATTGCTCGGCCTATTTGCACCTCCCTCCATGATTCCTCGACCTGCCCTAGATTATAAAACCCCTAGACTCCCCCTAAACATACATAATGGTGATTTTGCAGGGAAAAATCAAGTGAAGAAAATAATTTTCTTATGTTTGTTGTAGGTTTCCATGGAGACTTCTACATCATATCGCCATTATAGGAATGGGCAGACATGGATATGACTACTGTGAACTTAGATCTATTTTATACTTAGTTTAAATTCATCTTTGTGCAATATTTTCATAAATTTAGATTCATTTAAATTTATCATAAGTTCAAATTGTCCTAACCATTGTATTCTGCAAATGTAGTCATTGAACATTTTTGGACGTCCAAATTTGTAAGCAAAGGTCCAAAAACGTACTAATATATGTTGGGGGCAAGTTTGTGATTTAAGAATTAACATATCTATTTATACTTTAAATTCTATCATTCATCAACTTCATTACCTTACTATATTTCACTATTATTATTGTATTATTTTCATTTAGATTTCATACTTTGCATTAGTTTCATAGATTCATCATTATTTAAAGTTTACTAAAGGAACTGACAGGATCTAACTATTGCATATCATAATTAGCTGTGACTTAAACATATCCCTCACCCTTGATTATGAATTTTAGTGTCTGATGTAAAATTGTAGGTTTCATACAAATTTGGACGTTCAAATTCATCTGACAGATTCAAACCGATCCAAAAATACACAGACAAAGTTGAATATGTATAGAACCATGATGGGGATAATACTGTTATTACAATATTATCATATTGGTTTGCATTTTAATTCCACCATTTATTTGCTTTATTATTTCATTGAATGATATTGCTATTATTGTGTTGTTATTTCACTCATATATTTTACATTAAAGTTAGTAGAATTCATTACATCTTTCTACAATTTGCTAAGAAAATGAGAGGATTTGAATTTTGAAGATCACAATAAGATATGACCTAATCAGATCCCCCATCCTAATTATGAAATTTTAATTCTTGTTGTGAAAGTGTAGGTTTCGAACATATTCAGACGTTTGAATTTATCTAATAGGTTCGGACCGATATGAAAATATATAGATAGAGCTAAAAACATATAGATAAATTTGAACATAGGACAAACATCCAGGCCAGGTAAATATCTAAACTTGTCTTTTGTTGTAATTTTCTTTTTCTACATTTTCATAAGATTTTGTTTTAAAGAACTTTGCATAGAACAGAAGAATAGGGAAGATCCAAACATAAACTTAATTGCATTACTCATTCTAATTTGAAAGAAAACATAAAAGAACAAAAATATACAAAACTTAGATTTATTACTCTTAGCATTAATTGCATTTCTTAAAAATAAAAAGGTTCAAAAGAAAACAACAAAATGGAACACAAACTTAGTTACATTATTTTACACCAAAATTGCATTAGTTGAAAAATTAGAAGATATATTAAAAGCACAAACTTAGTTGCATTATTTCATACCAATTACAATAGTTGAAAACTCAAAATAAAAGAAACCAAACTTAGACTTAATTGCATTTTCATTTTCATCAATCATATTAGCTGGAAAATATAAAAGACAAAATACATAGACTTAGACGTATCATTTTTACATTAAGTGCATTTGTTAAGAAACTCCAAAAGAATGAAAAAGACCAAAAACGTAGATCTAGTTATACAAAATTGTATCTAGCATATTGGATTAAGAAAACACAAAGAAAAAGAAACTATAAAAAAATAACATAAGCTTAGTTATAATACACATTGCATTTACCATACTAGCTGAATAACTTAAAGGAAAATATCAAAATAAAAAACCTAGTTGCATTGTTTTCATATCAACTGCATTAGTTGAAAACCTTAAACAAACATATCAAAAACATAGATTTAGTTACATTTATTGTATACTTATTGGAAAAACATAAAAAAGTAAAAAAATAAACTTAGTTACTCCATTTTACATCAATCAAAAGGTAAAACATAGATCTAGTTGCATCATTCTCTACATCAAGTACATTAAGTTGGAAACATAAAACACAAAATACAAAACGAAAGAAAAACAATATGCTAGCATAAACATCATCTTTTGCTTTTCAAGCATCTATAAAAGCATTTGCATCATAGTTAGATACTAGTTAGAATTTGTTTACTTTGTTTTTATTGAAATCTGAAAAGCATATAGCTAGGTAGTAATTGCATTTTGGCCAAACCCTAGGTGTGTGCAAAATAAAAGAATTAAAAAAAACCCACCTTACCAAGGCGTGGAAACCACCATAGAAAGTGTTTCTTGGTGAACCCTCATCCAATTCATTAACAAACACCAAGAAGAGCACAACTCAAGTGCTTCTCATCTAAGGTGTAAATACATTATTTTCCCTCCTCCTTTTAGGTGTGGATCCATTAGCATGGAAAAAAGGGGTGCAAAATTTTTGGGTTTACATTCTTTGGTGAACCTAACGTGAATAACACCATTATTTTTTGATTTCATTACTTTTTTTGTGTGTTTAAAAAAAACCAAAAAGATCATTTAAATTTGTGTGCTTTAGATTAAATCACATAAAATAGATAATTTTTCAATAAACTGCATCACATCATTTTATTTTCTTTTACAAATATTTTCCTAAAAAATGAACCACATCTGACAAACTATTTCCTAGCTTTGGTTGGTCCAAAAATTATGGGAATATATAGTGAAGATTCACAACCTTCGAAAAGGGATTATCCTTTCACCTGTACCCAAAAAACTTAAAACTATGAATCAAGATTTAAAAAGAGGTTGGTTCAAAAACCGTCATAGCCATGGAAAATAACACACACTTCTTTGAGGTGTATCACTGCCCATGGTGAACTAGGTGAGGACTAGCATAGCTTAGGCTTCATCACGGCTTGGATTTCATCACCAAGTGTCTGCATACGAGAAACCAAGCAAAAAACCTAATTGAAAACAAGAAAACTTGGCCTCCAACTTGCAAAACAATTCAAATAAAATTGTAGTTAGAAAACAATGCTTGATTTTGAATTTTATTTTTTACTTTTAAATCATTTTTTTCTAAAAATAAAAAAACAAAGAGAGAAAAAATAGAAAAATCTCTAATTTTTTTTTTAAATGGTGGATACTAGTTTTAAATATTTTGCTATTATCAACCTTAGAAAAGAACTCATCTAAAAATATATTGATATCCTCTTTAGGAGTAGCAAGAAAATTTGGGGAGATTATGGCAGAATTTTGATCTTATTAAGAGAAGAGTGGAAGAGTTGAAACAAATTAAAATGATAGATATAACAAAGGCCTTATGAAGAACACAAGCTTATATTGAGAGAGGGGTGAACAATATAAGATCATTGTTTACTTTTCTTTTCAAAATAATATTATCCAATATTATCAATGGCGATATCAACAACAATAATCAAAGCAATGCACAAATCAACACACACAATAGAGACACCAATTTAACATGGTTCACCCAATGTGGGTTATGTCCACAAATAAAATCTTTCACTAAAATTTTCTCAACAAATCTCTTGGGAATCCTTCCCTATTACAATTTTTATGGACCTTTATCCAAAGGAGATTCCAATCCCCTAATCAAGTCCAAGGATCTCTATCCATAGGAGAAATGTTTTCCCTTTGTTGGTTTATGGATATCTATCCATAGGAGAACTCCTTCTCCTCTGCTTTGGTTGGTGATCTCTTAGAAGACTTACTGCCTCCACTGCACTGGCTTGTGGATCTCTCTCCATTGAATACTCCTATCCTCACTTAGAATACCTTTGTCCTCACTACCTTGGATAATGGATCTCTATCCACTAGAGACTATTGTCCTCTGCTCTATCACATCCAAAGCTTACTCTCATATCTGCTTAATCTCTGTCTCAAATTTGCACTAAATACTGTCCTTCGATCTATCACAAATTTGCTCAATATTTGCCTTCAAATCTGCACTAAACATAGTCCTTCGATCTAGCATAAATCTACTCAATATCTATCTTCAAAATTGCACTAAATACTATCCTTTAGTATAGCACAAATTTGCTCAATATCTGTCCTCAAATCTAAAATAAACATAGTCCTTTAGTCTAGCACAAATTTTCTCAATCTCTATCCTCAAATATGCACTAAACACAGTCATTCAGTCTAGCAAAAATTCGCTCAATCACTATTCTCAAATCTACACTAAACACAGTCCTTCGATCTAGCACAAATAAACTCAATATTTTCTCTCAAGTCTTCTCAAAGACTTGCCTCAAATGTGTCCACAAGTCCTCTCAAGAACTTGTCCAATCTGCTCAACAAGTCTTCACCAAGACTTACCTCAAATCTATCCATAAGTTCTCTCAAGAACTTGTCCAATCTACTCAACAAGTCTTCACCAACACTTCCCTTAAATTTGATTGTAAGCTTCCATAAAAGCTCATGCAAAATTGTCCTTAAGCTTTCACAAAATCTTAATCAACTCTATCCTTAAGTCCCCTCTAGGACTTACTCAAATCTATCCACTAGCTTTCACAAAAACTTGTTCAAATCAATTGCAAAACTTGCATACACAACTCAATTTAATCCTTTCAAAAAACCTCTTCAATCACACAAATAAGTTTCACTCAGAATCTTGTTTAATTATAGAAACATATAGAGAATGGTAAGATACTCAATATGTTTCACACTCACAAATCACTCTATCACTTTCAAACTCACTTTCAAATCAATTCATAAATAAAGAATAATTTGTTTCACAAATATTTAACTATCACTCCAATGCTCTCAATCAATAATGATCAATCAACTGAACCATCCACTCAATGAAAAAAAACTTGCATACAAACCCTAACCAAGTGTTTCACTATACTTCCAACAACTCACACTATAAACCTTGACTCAAGATGATTCCAGTTTTCACATAACAATGATACTCATGTTCTTTCACAAACCCTAGTTCAAGATAGTTCTCAAATTCACATAACAATGATACTCATGATATTTCACAAACCCTAGTCATGCACATGAAGGCTCACTCAATTATTTCCAACAATGCTTATCAAACAATCTCACATAACAATGATACTCATGTTCTTTCACAAACCCTAATCATGCACATGAACACTCACTCAAATATTTCCAACAATTCTTATCAAACAATCCTTTTCACTCCAACCTTGCATTTCACAACATACAATCCAACAATATTTCACTCATAAGAAGATGTGCCCATACCTTTTGTTTTTATGGAGATATATCTTCAAAACCTATCTTAACCACAATCAAATCTTCTTTGCCAATTTTAAGGTGAGGTAACAACAATCTTTCTCAAAATCACCTTGCAAATATTTTTCCAATAATTATTTTACCACACAAAAATAACAAGTCTCAAATACACCTTATAATCTCCACACTTTCAAAATATTAGTCAACAATTTAATTAAAGGAAAACGAACATAATAATTTCCTTTATGCACCTTATTTCTCCTCTCAAAATAATTAACACAACATAGCTTTATCTCAAAATATAAAATATAATTTCCTTTGCAAACCTTATAACTCCTATCTCATAGAATAAATTCTAACCACCAAAATTAAAATAAAATATTTTAATTTTCTTACACCTTATATCTCCCTTAACAAACTCACAAGCTATCCTTTCAAATTTCACGCAACCCTTTAATGTAAATTTTTAGATATAAAAAACCTTTGAAAAATCAAATCATAAATTGCATACCTTTTATTTTATTTCTGCCCAAAATTACTTTCATCCAAATTCGAACTCACAACCTTGCTTCCTCAACACCCTAGCCCAACGCTAGGCCACCGGTTGGGCTATGCGCCCACACAAAAATCAAGAGCACACAATTTACGTTTTATTCCTTAACTCCTTTGCCCTTTAGCATGAAAACCAAAAATGATTTTCCTTGCAAAGCACAATGGCATGAATCGAACCCACGTCCTTGCCCTCACAATGCTCTTGCTTGGCCTCAACTACCACCTGCACTAACACCGCCAGTGGAACTTCTTCCCACAACACTTGCACTTAACCCTTGTCTTTTCCTCAATATTAAATGTGAATTCTCTCTTCTATCATTGCAAGGCAGCGCACAAAGTCTTTTTGCATGAAATTTGAATATCATATATCGGGAAGGAAATTAATATATATTATTTCCCCTTTAAATATGTTTACCTTTTTGTCCTTACATGTCGGCCCAATATTTGAATTTTGAAATTTGAAATTAGATTTAAATATTAAATTTAAAAACCTTTGCCACCCATTATTTATTTAAATTAAAATTTTAACCATGGGTTAAAATATTTTAATTTAAATAAATTAAATTAAATCCTTTGCAAGTTGCTTAATGGGTCTTTTCAAGGATAAATTATTTTAATAATTCCTTGGACCCGGTTTACTTCACCTCATCAATTTTTTTGATAATATTAAATAATATAATATTATTATTTAATTTAAACTTGCTTCTCCTTCCTTGGGTCTTCAACCTTTTAGGCCTTTTTAGGCATATAATATTAAAAATAAATATTATATCCTATTCCTTTTAAAACCTTTCTTGCTTTTGGAAAAACCACTTGATGACCTTAATGATGACGAAACTGAAACAACACTCTCTTGACATCAATGACAACAAATATTGCTCAAAATTTCCAACACCTTAGGAGCAGACTACTATTCCACCTATTTTGAAATTAAGAGGAGTTGCGAATGCTGGCTAGCGAACAAAAGAGCTTATGTCCACTCCACAACTTACCCATGGGAAAGTTACTTTGAAGAGTCTGTAGTCATCCACAAATTCCTAGCAAACTTAGAAGAGAAAGAGATAGCCTTTGAACAAAAAAGGCACTATCAAAAGACACTTAGAGTAGTCCTTTTTAGAGAGTTTTGTCATGAGATCCAATTTCAACCTCCTACTTCTAAAACTAAGAATATCACTCTCATTCACTTTGTCCTTCTTTTGAAAGAGAGCTTTGTCTTCGAAGAGGAACATTTCATGAACCCTGAAGATCTAGAGCCCATCAACGATATTTATAAGCTCTTTCGAGAAGAGTAAAATCATCTTAGTTTTGTTACCCTAAAATCTTGTAAATACTTAGGTAGACAAGCCCATTTAGTTTGATTTAAAAAAAAAATTAGGAGTAGTATCAAAACAAAAACAAAACAACACAACAAGATGCCTAAAACCTTAAGGAATGGCAAAGAAGTGGCAATCAGCTTTGAAGGGGAGTCGGATAATGAAAACCCAAATACCAAAACTGAAATAGAAGAAGTTCAGGAAGAACAAGTTGCGCAAATAGAACAAAATGAGGAAGACGAAATAGTCGACCCTTTTGACCCTAAAATGGGACCTGAAGGAGATGTTCATTTTGAATCTATGCAACACTTCTATGAATTTTTAAATCATAATCGAGCCTCTATCACTAATGCCTTTGAAATAGAAGATCAACTCACAAGAGGTGATTTTTCAATGAAAGCAGCCTTGGAAGCAACTTTTTGACTTCACCCAAAACTAGAGACATATATGGAAAATACTCCATTACAACCTGCCACTCATAATGATCATTCCTTAGGTACTACCCAAGTTCAAACAACTTTGGCATCGCAACATAAACCAGTTTTTGCAACCACTACTACTACTCAAAAACAACCTTCTTCTTCCACCAACAACAACTTTCTTTCCCAATATTTTAACACTCGATTTAATCAAGTCTCAACATCCCAAAAAATAATAAAATCCTGACTTCTTCTCAACCAAACTTGCAATAGAATATGCCTTCTTATAAGCTTGCTAAACCTCCAACTTCAAATCCTATGCATAATAGTATTACCATTTCAACACCCTACGCGGCAACGCAACATACATATTATCCTCCCTATGCAAACACGATAGCACAAAATAAGCATAATGGGCAACCACATCATCTTGAAGCTATAGTTCAACAATTAGCTTCACGATTAGATCAAATAGACCCTTATCACCCTACATACAGCTATAAGGAAATGTGTAATCAACCACTAGATCCTTTTGTTGCCGCTAGACCATACCCTAAACATTTTCCCATGTCGATTTTACCGATTTATAAGGGGATTGAAGATCCGATTGAGCATCTTCACATGTTTAGGACCGCTTGCCATGACATTGCATATGATGACATGTTGCTATTAAAAATATTTCCAAAAATTTTAGGAGGTATGGCATTAGAATGGTACTATCAATTGCCAACACATTCCTTAAGAAATTTTGAAGAAACTACAGAGTTGTTTGTACATCAATTTGGTGCCTATATAGAGAGGCATGTCACAATAAAATATTTGTACAACCTCAAACAAGGAAAAGAAGAGAGCTTCACAGAATTTCTAGCTCGATGGAGAAAAATTTTAGGTAAACTACATTTCGCTTTACCTCCAAGAGAAATGTTAGAAATTTTCATTGGGAATTTACAAGAGCAATTATCCTATGAGTTAGCTACTGCTACCGTAACATCCTTTGATCAAGCTATAGACTTGGAAAGAAGGGTAGAAGAAGCCCTAATCAGAAGGGGACAACTTAAAAAGAAGGATGAAGACAAGTCATCTAAAAATCAATACAAGAACAAACATGTGGTAGGAGATGGGGTTACAGATAGTAGACCCCCTCCAAATGTTAATACCATAGAAACTACAAAGAAGTTTGTGTTAAAAGCACCCCAAAAACCTCCACAATGGAACTTCACAAGATTAAATCAACCTTTGACAATGGTCTTACCGGCATTTAAAAGATAATAATTATACCACAACCCAACACAAAAAAAAAAAAAAAAAAAAAAATCTTCCAAAATCCATTACCAAACCATGGTAAGGAAGCTGTAAATCAGCTAGATTATAATATTGTGCCTCATCCAACATATTATGTGGGAATTATTAGTAGTCACTTACCATTACAACTCTCACAAACTTCATTTGTGCCTACTCAATCCATTGTCACAATTGAGCAATTTCAAGGAAGGACACTACAATTCTCATATTTTGACCATATAGAAAGTGAAATAGAATCTGAGGTAGACATTAGTTCCTTCCATTCTAATAGTTTAGAATATGAATCAGGACCAATTCTACCCATCATAAATTCATTAACTTTGGAGGAACCATTTCCAAGAATGATAACAACCCATCCTTCTTCACAACAACTTCTTCCCATAGAACAAACATCAAATGCTAGATCACAACTTGTTCAAGATGATCCTCCCATTCCCCATCAATCAAGTAACATTGTGGCTACAGTTGGAGCCATTACTAGACAACAAGCTCAAACTCAAAATTCTCAACCTCAATTACCTACAACTCAACCAAATGATGTGGATCAACCATATTTTGTTTTGAAACCACCTTATAAGGGAAATAATGTAATTCGACCTCAACAGAAAGCTCCCTTTGATATTAATGAGCAACTAGCTAATACGACAACTAGGATTTCTCTCTTAGATCTTCTTAGAACTTCATCAGTTCATAGAGAAGAATTAATGAACACCTTGAGTCAAATGATGGTGCCTCAGGACATAGAACCAACTGTTGTAGTGAATGTTGTAGCTTCTCATGGAGTTGACTACATCGATTTTCATGACAAAGATATACCTCCACAAAGTATGCATAGGGATAATCCCTTATACATAACAACATTAATTGGAGATGTAGGTATTAAGAGGGTATTGATTGACAATGGTTCATCCCTAAATATCTGCACCTATGACTTTTTCAAAAGGTTTGGGTTCAGAAATGAAGACTTAAGAAGAACTAAAATGATTATAAAAGCTTTTAATGATGAAACCCAAGAGGCTTGTGGTGTGATATCTATCCCATTACAAGTTGGCCCTAGAATTTTGGATACATCTATTTTTGTTGTATCTTGTCCTGCATCATACAACATCCTTCTAGGATGCCCTTGGATTAATGCAATGAGGGCAGTTCCCTCTACCTTACATCAATGTGTCAAATTTGAGTTTAAAAATCAATTGGTCACCATCCATGGAGACCCTAGACCTTTTGATATGTGTGCAATGGTGGAACCTATTAATGTTCCATTTTGTCCAGCTCTATCATCATCGATTCCTGTTCCCCCTAAGTCTTCTTCCCCAAATATTGAACCTTTACCTTCTTCTGACACAACTACACCTTCTAAAACTAATAATCCTTCTACCTCATATCCCCTCATAGATGAGGCTTTACCAGATTTATCTACCATATTAGCACCTACAGAGCATGCTAATTTTGTTGTACAAGACTCCATTGTCTTGTCCCAATTACCACCATCCCCATGAACGATAGGTTTACCTCACAAACGGAGAAACATATATCATGTTGGAAGTTATACTTTTATTTTCGTAGGATGTTCTCTTGATAAAATCAACATCAAGAAAATGAGCTTTACATTCGATGAGAATAATTTTTCTCAATGTTACTTCTCCAACAGATATATAAAATCAAAGCAAATGATGTGTGATATGGGTTACAGAGGTAAAGGTTTGGGTCATTTTGAAAATGGCATACGTGAACCATTTGAGGTTGAGGAATGGCCTGCCCGATGTGGTATAGGCTATATCCCTACAAAATCTCAGCCTTTTCCCTTTAATGATGATGATCACCTAATCACATATGATGAATATTTAGAAAATAAAAAACATTTAATGAATAATAAGAAGAGAAGGAAAACTCATTTTTCTTGCAATATGATTTCAATAGTCCATCCAAAAATGATTGCCACTCCAGATGAGTGTATAGAAGGAGATGTCTTTTTTGACATCTCCCTCGAAGAAGTTATGAGGAATAGTTTCTTCTTTGATGGGTCTATCCCATGTATAGCCCATGTCCACACAATAACCACACAAGAAGAGTTAGCCAAATTATCCCTAGAAGAACTTTAAGAAATGGGTGTTTCACCCACCCCTCCTAAATTCGAAAGGGACTTAAATATTTTGGTAGAAGATATCTTAAAAATCAATATTGGAATAGAAATTAATCCTCACATGGTTAAAATTGGAGCTACCTTGAGTAAAGAAGAACAAATGAAATACACATAACTTCTTGTGGAATACCCTGATATCTTTGCATGGACGTATGCAGATATGCCTAGCTTAGATCCTTCTATCGGCATGCACCACTTAGTGGTGCGTCCTGATGCTAAACCTGTAAAACAAAAACTTAGGAAAATGCATCCTAAAGTAGCCTTGCTAGTTAAAGATGAGTTGCAAAAGTTGTTAGATGTTGATTTCATTCAAGCCATAGATTACTTTGATTGGATATCTAATGTCATCCTAGTAACCAAAAAAGAGGCTACTAAAATTAGAGTATGTACTGATTTTAGGGACATCAATGTTGCATGTCCCAAAGATGATTTTCCCCTTCCTAATATGGATCAAATCATTGATTTCATAGTAGGAAGTGGGATGTTATCCCTTATGGATGGATTTTTAGGATATAACCAAATCCGTATAGCACAAGAAGATCAACCTAAAACTACTTTCATTACACCTTGGGGGACTTTCTATTGGAAAGTAATACCCTTTGGTTTAAAGAATGCAGGAGCAACTTATCAATGAGCTATGACCTACGTGTTTCATGATATGATGTATGATATCTTACATGATTATGTAGATGACATCATAGCTCGATCCATTAAGGAGGAGGATCATATTCCTGACTTGCGATGAGTCTTTAATAGACTCCATGAATACAAAGTCTGCTTAAACCTGAACAAATGTGTGTTTGGAGTAAAATCAGGTAAATTATTGGGATTTATTGTGTCTATGTGAGGAATAGAGATAGATCCTATCAAAATCAAGGTAATCATCGATATGCCACCACCAAAAACCTTAACAGAACTTAGAATTTTACAAGGTAAGCTCCAATCTATCCATCATTTCATTGACAAATTGGTAGATAAATGTCAACCCTTTCTTAAGTTACTTAAGAAAGATACTTTTTCAAATGGGATGAGGAATTTCAAGAAGCCTTTGAAGCTCTTAAGACATATTTTCTTACACCGCCAGTGCTCGTTCCTCCTAGGCCCGAGCATCCTTTTATTTTATATATTTCTACCTCAAAACTTGCGTTAGGAGCAATGCTTGTGCAACATGATGAGGATAAGAAAGAAAGAGCTATTTATTACATAAGAAGAACCTTGATAAGTTATGAAACTCGTTATACTCCTTTAGAAAAACTCTACTTAGCTATTGTGTTTTCTACACAGAAACTGCACCATTATATGCTTAGTCAAAAAACTTTTGTCATAGCAAAATTTGATCCATTAAGATACTTGATGAGTAGACCCTATTTATCAGGATGCACAGCAAAATGGGTTCTTGCTCTGAGTGAGTTTGATCTAACATTTATTGGTCAAAAATCCATTAAAGGGTAAGTCATAGCCAATCAACTCATCGTTGCCCCTCTTGAATCTACTCACCCTTTAACAATAGAGTTTCCAGATGAATGCCTTAACCTAGAAGGTGAACATTTAGATTCTTGGACTCTATTTTTTGATGGAGCCCATTGCATGAGTGGCGTAGGTGCAAGCATTATATTAGTGTCTCCACAAAAACAACTTATCCCATTATATTTTAAACTCCAATTTTCCTATACAAATAATACAACAGAGTATGAAGCCTTGATCCTTGGGTTACGAGCAACTTTATCCTTGAATATTAAAATTTTATCAATTTTTGGAGACTCACAACTCATGGTAAATCAAATCAATAACATTTATCAAACCCGAGATGAGAAACTCTACCCTTATAAAGAGTATATTTTAAAACTTATGTCTTTATTCGAGAAAGTTACTATCAAAGCTATCCCTCATACTAGTAATCATTCTATGGATGCTATGGCAGCAATTGCTTCTCTTATTCCTTTGGAGTTGGATGATGATCATGCTACTATCATCATTCACCAACTTAGGGAACCCACTTCATTAGAATCTTGCCTAGAACCCTTAGATGTCTTCGCAATTGAAGAAACATCCTCAAGATCATGGTATGGAGATATCTTCAACTTTCTCCAAAATGGGTCATACCTAGATGGCTTAGATAGGAATCAACGTAGACTATTACGTAAACGAGTTGTTCATTTTATAATCATCAAAAATACTTTATATAAAAGGTCTTTTGAAGGTATCCTCCTAAGATGTCTTAACCTAGAGGAATCCAAGAAAGCACTAAGCGAAGTGCATGATGGATCTTGTGGAGGTCATTTTAGTGGTGGAGCCATAACTAAAAAGCTCCTACGAATGGGCTATTTTTGGCCCTCCATGGAAAAATATGCCAATGACTATGTGCATCAATGTGAAAAATGTCAGTGACATACAAATTTAGTCCATGCTCCTACCCAAGAGCTTCAAGCTATCTCTTCCCCTTGGCCTTTTTCAAAATGGGGCCTAGACATTATAGGGAAGATTAACCCAATTTCATCAGATGGTCATAAATTTATCATAACAACAACTAAATATTTTACAAAATGGGTAGAAGCCATGCCTTTGGCTTCTTGCATAAGAACCCAAGTCTCTAAATTTATTTTCAATCAAATCATCTATAGATTTGGGATTCCATCCACACTCATTTTTGATAATGGAACGTGCTTCAAAAATAAAGATATACAAAAACTTTGTGCTAAATACAAAATCCAACATAGATGGTCTACTCCTTACTATCCACAAGGAAATGGCCAAGCTGAAGCATCCAATAAAACTTTAATTAAAATCCTAAAAATATTGGTTAATAAATCAGGATGAGATTGGCATACTCAACTATATCCTGCTTTATGGGCTTATCGAACTAGTGTTCGAACCCCTACTGGTGCTTCTCCTTTTGTCTTGGTATATGGCACTGAAGTCGTATTTCCTTTTGAGCTTGAAGTCCCTTCCTTAGGTCTTTTACTTCAAGATGCTGAAGTAGGAGATGAATATCATGTTGGATGACTAAGCCAATTGGAATTACTAGATGAAAAGTGCATAAATGCTTTAGAGCACCTTCACTCCTATCAAGATAAACTCAAAATATCATACTCTAAGAAAGTTCATACCCGATATTTTGAGGTTGGTGATCTAGTTCTTAAAGAAAATCAGAAAAATACAAATGCTCGAACCGATCTTAAAGGAAAATTTCAACCAAATTGGCTGGGTCCATTTATCATCACTACAAAATTTGGATCAGGTGCATATCGTTTGGCTACCTTAGATGGAAAAGATCTTAAGGAACCAATGAACATCATGCATCTTAAAAGATACTATGCATAAAATCAAAAGTCCCACCATTGTACATAGTTGTAAATATCTTGTACATATATTTCTTGCATTCACAATCATTTCACATAAATCATATTTCATTTAGTTTCCATTTATATTCATCAAATAACATTTTGTCCAATTGCATATGCCATATGGTCACATCCAGTTATTTATATATTAGACCAAGGCTATCAAAATTCATAAGCAATTTTGGTTTACTTCGAAAGAATTCAAAAATTATCTTGAACCACTCACCAAATATACACTTTAATAAAATCTTGATTCTCAATATTGATTATAAATCTCTCTTGAACCAAAAGCACTACTGCTTCACTAAATAAATTTTGAAGTTTTGGGAACTGATCTTGCCACTTTTTGAACCAAATCACACTTACACATCCTAAAAATGATTTTGCACAAGGAAATATGATGCTACATAGTAGTCCTAGCTTCTTAAGCAAAAGGTTTCCCTTGCTATCCTATTATGCGCATGGTCTAGAATGCTGAGAATTGGCAAAAGGACAAGCTCCTCCCTACCCGAATAAAATCCCTTGCTCTTTGTCTAATCTGAGCAAGTATCCCTTGAAAAAAAAAACAAAAATACTATTTTACTACAAAGCAATAAAATCCCCTTGTTCAAAACAAAAATGAACAAGAATCCCTACTCAAAGAAATCAAAAGAAAAGAAGGGGTAATGAGCTTGAATCCCTAGAATTCCTTAGTTATTTGAACACCATGGGGTGATCCCTATTACAACAATGGGCTGAATGAATCCCACTTGGAAATAGGGTAGTCTTACGCATGGTGACATGTCTATCACATTAGTGACCTTATTTTGTATAGACCAATGTCAACTTGTGGATCAACTAGCTTTTGGTAGCTTGTATTACATAGTAGTTAAGTCTAACTGAATGCATAAAATCATGGTAAATGAATCCATCATTTGCACACACATTGGTTCTTAAAGTTGGTTTGCATCATTACCTTACTCAAAATTGGTAAATGAATTTCATAAGCACACACATTTGATCCTTGAGAGATTTTGTATCATAATTAAGGTCAAGATGGAAAATGAATACACAAATCACACACTGGTTCTTGATAAATTTGACTTCATCCTAGAAATGACCAAAATTCTCCTTGAAGTTTGATTAGCAAAATGTCATTATTTCATCATGGATTTGTATGACTGTTAGCATATGCAATTGGCCTTAAAAACAATTAATCTTCCATCTCATATCTATTACTTATTATAAAGTTTTCAAATCATTATATTGCATGATTACGTGTCTTATACAAAAACTTGCATTGATCATACATAATCACTTTCTCATGTAACTACATATCGACTTCGTGATGATGGCATGAGACAACCCTAATAAAATATTTCTATTTACTTCACACTAGGAATATTATGCCTAGCGCAAGTCCTCTATCCAAATTTTCATGCTTAAATTACTATCTCTCTTAAATTTAAACCAAATTAAATTTAAGATCACACATTACTTATCAATTACATCACTTTCAACAAAATTTCAAGATACTTCTTGATCACAACCCTTTGATGTTAGCAATATAACAAAATCTCATACAAGATCCACTTCATGACCAACGCGAGGGG
Organism: Wollemia nobilis; assembly: GCA_028583015.1. Classification (NCBI taxonomy): domain Eukaryota; kingdom Viridiplantae; phylum Streptophyta; class Pinopsida; order Araucariales; family Araucariaceae; genus Wollemia; species Wollemia nobilis. The sequence continues at coordinate 6,089,812 of JAQPPZ010016361.1, forward strand.
CAGCCTCCATAGATGGTCATATACAAGCATACATCCTCGAGATCTATTGTTGACTGATCAAAATCATAAGGGTTCATTTTCAAAATACTCTTTCTTCTACAAAAATTTCAAATCACACTACATCACCAATTACATCACTCATACTTCACTTCACTATAATCATATCTTGATTAAGCATGATAGCAGAAATATTAGCAATCAAACATGACCATAAGCAAGATTATGTAGATCATAAAAAACAAATCATATTTTGCATTACACATACACATAAAAATCAAAATACCAAAAAGAGAACAACAATAGTCATATATATATATATATATCTCATCAAAAATACATAGGATACAAAATAGTCGATTGATATGCCACAATCAAAATTGGCATACTCAATCACTAGGGGTACACCACAAAACCAAGCCTTGGTATATCATCCCCTAGAACCCCTAGAACTCTAGGTATCATCATCTAGAGGTAGTTTAGCACCAAAATTAAGGAACCCCAAACACTAAACCTGATCTAGAGTGACTCAAAGCCACCAACTCTAGGGGTAATGAAGCCCTCTAACCCTCAAGCACCACCTAAAAATAAAGTATCTAATAAAAAGTCATCCACTACACCACTAAGGTAGCCTCTACCTGCACTACCATCAAGGCACCCTATAGCACACTACTCCCTAAGGACTGGCATGAAGCTCCACTCTGAAGTGACCAAGATTTAGTCTAGTCTGATCGTCCATGTCCCTGAGCCTAGGCTAGCTGAGATTAAGCCTAACCTAGTAGTGTCTATGACTACTTGAGTTGTACCTCCTAGATTTGGCTCACTTGAATGTCGATCTGACTCTTTAGATTGAAATTCTTTGACCTAAGAGCAGCCACCTCTCCCACGATGCTCGACTCCCCAACCTACACAATAGTGTCCTTCTTGAGCAAGTCATATCAAGAAACTGTAGGTACCTCCTACTGAGGTGATACAATAGTCTGCTTTGATGGGGGTCTCTACTACTGGGAACCTCCCACCTGTTGTTGCTGCTCACTTCCCCCTTAATCCAGAGGACCCTCTCTCACTAAGAGGACCTATGTGGCTATCTCCCTCCTCTCATTCAAGGACCATCTCTCTCCAATATCCTCTATCTCTCTCCTTGAGGTTGTCTAGCTGAAAATCGTCTGGCTACCTCTCGATAAGCTAGGTGTACTTGCTTAGTTACACCTCTCTTATATGTAATCATTGCAGGGTAGATGGTGGTGTACCACTCATGGTACCCATCTGTGATCCCGATGTCATCTCCCTTGACAAGTGCAACCACTGGGTCATACTCATCTACCTCTGTAAACCTGTTGATATTGGGTGCCCCACTAGTGGTCATCAAATCTTGAACCACTTGCTGGAATGTGAAATCTTGAACCTTTGGGATCACCTGTACTAACCCAAACTATCACAACACGTGGTCCACTCGATGCAACTCAATATCTCCCCTCTCCATCCAAAGCCATCATACTCACCTCATGTGAGATAAATCTACTCTATCATCCTCCCAATTGTGGTGCCCTCACCAAGGTCATCAAAAAAATTGAGCAGTGATCAAATCATCGACCATCCACTTGGCCTCCTCTAGGCCACTCATCCTCCTCCCTCGACCTACTATAGGACCCCAAAAAAAATAGTCGACCATCCATCCTCTATCTCCCGATGAGGAAGCCCCACTGGTCTCCTCACAGTAATGTGCTCCCAACACCATACCTATAGAAATATGGTAAGGACCAAGCCATGACCCTTCTTATACATGACCTTAAACAAGGTCCTATATAAGCGGTAAAGTATGTAGGGTCCCCATGCAAACCACTGGTTGGTATCTCTCATGTCTACCACTACCTCTACAAACCCAAGGAAGATGTCATCCACTTTGATGGCATGACAATAAACCTACAACTATCCCTACTAATACCTCTATCAGGTAGGACACTCCCTCTATGGTAATCAGTCCCTCAATACTGACCCCACTCTACTCAATAGGAAATGATAGATCCCCTATCAATCATCGCATCACTTGAGCCTAGGATAGGGATTGATAAACAAACTAGCCCCTAATCGATACTCTAAGGATCCTCCATACATCCTCTAACATAGGGGCCATCTCCCCTATAGGTAACCAAAATGTCGATGATCCTGGACCCCACTCTACCAAAGTTGTAAGTAGACTATAGTCTACCTCTATGCGTGGCATCTCAGCCACATGGTTCAGGCCCACCGCTATCAGTATGACCTTGTCATCCACACTTAGGGTTCTAACATGATCATCGAACCCCTTGTATCACCACTCACGATTCTTAAGTACACCTCACTACAAAACAAAAAATAAAATTAGTCATATGTCAATAATTAAAAAAGAAAAATCATCAAAAAAACATAAAATAATGAAGCATAAATTATAAACTTTTTTCTCAATTGATAAATTCAGACCTAAAGTACAAATTTAGACACGTATAAAAACATATTTGAATGACCGAATTTACCCTTCGTACATCTGAATTTACGGATTCGAACTTTTCACAATCAAATTCGGACATACGAATTCATTGAAAAGTGTTTGAATTTGTGAATTCGGATGCCTTTCTAAATGAATTTGGACATCCGAATTTTTTAAAATGGTCCAAATTTGTTGTTGCGACTTCACGACGGTAGACCACATCTAAATTCCTAAAAATAAAAATTCAAATAAAAAAATTCAAAGTTTGAAGTGATAAAATTACTTACCCACATCCTCGCACTAGTTCTATTGCTTCCAGCTCGAACTGTGTCCGCCCGATGCTCAAAAGTCACCATTTTTCTCCAGAGCTCAATTTCCAAGAATAGTGAGGGTAAAAATGAATTAGGGTTTTTACCCTAATTTCCCATTTTATACCCCTTTTTACCCCTTTTTTCTTCAAATTTTGAGTTTTGCAATAAATTTTAATTTTTTTACAAAACTCGAAGGGGGTACCCTAGATAATAAAAATAAAAAAAAAATTGAATAAATTTTTGGTTTCCTTACAGCATAACTCCTCTTTCTGCTACATATTTCTTTAATGCATTTATTGTTCATAAATGCGCCAAAGAGGGGGTAAAATGTAGCCAGGGAATTTTGACACACTTCAAAATTCCCCCTCCTAGTAAACATGTTGTTACTCTCTAACAATGTGAAATTCACCCTCCAAACCCCTACCTCAATTTTTGTGCTAAGCAAATTGAAATTTATCCATTTTCCCCTTTTTTAAGAAATTTGGACAAGCCCGACAAATTCGAATGGTTCCAACAATTTTGGATGTCTGAATTTGTCCAAATCCCATGTGCACCTAATTTAGGCGCTCTGTTGGGATTTTGAAGCTAATATAGGTAAACCCAGATTTTTGACAAATTTGGACGATCCAAATTTGTCCAAAATAGGGAAATTCCCAATTTATCCTAACTGCTCGACCTATTTGTGCCTCCCTCCCTAATTCCTCGACCTACCTCAGATTATTAAATCCCTCAGACTCCCCCTAAATAGACCTAATGGTGATTTTGCAAGAAAAACTTAAGTGGAGAGAAGGATTTCTTGTGTTTGTTGCAGGTTTTCTATGGAGACTTCGACATCAGATCACCATTCCAGGAGTAGCAGACATGGATATTACTATTGTGAACTTGGATCTATTTTATCCTTAGTAGAAATTTATTCTTTTGCAGTGTTTTTACAAATTTGGATCCATCCAAATTTATCATAAGTCCGAAATTGTCCTAACCATTGTATTTTGTAGATCTAGCCATTAGTTTGTGATTTCAAAATTAATAGATCAATTTGTATTTTAAATTCTATCATTCATCAACTTCATTACTTTATTATATTCCACTGTTATTACTGTATTCCTTCCATTTAGATTGCATGCTTTGCATTAGTTTAATAGATCCATTAATTTTTTTATAGTTTACTAAGGAACTGAGGGGATTTAACTATTGAAATCATAATTATTGACCTAAGGATCCCACCCGATTATGAATTTTAGTGTCTGATATAAAACTATAGGTTTCATACATATTTGGACATTCAAATTTGTCTAATAGATTTAGACCGATCCAAAAATAGAAAGATAGATCCAAAAACATACAGACCTATGATGGGGGTAAGATTTTTATTGTAGGATTATCAGATCGATTTGTATTTTGCATTCCACCATTCATTTGCTTTGTTATTTCACTAAATGTTATTGTTGTTATTGTGTTTCTTTCATTTCACTTATATGTTTTGCATTAGATTTATAGATCCATTACCTTTTCTATAGTTTGCTAAAGGAATTGAGGGGATTTGACTATTACAGATCACAATCGGTTGTGACCTAAGTAGATCCCCCACCCTTGATTATGAATTTTAGTATCTTGCTATGAAATTGCAGGTTTCAAACATATTCAAATATCCAAATTTGTTTGACAGGTTTAGACCGATATGAAAACATACAAACAGAGTCAAAAACATACAGATAGATCCAAAAAGTGATAGAGGATAAACATCCAAGCTAGGTAAGGATCTAAACTTATTTTTTTTGTAATTTTCTTTTCTAAAAATTCATAAGATTTTATTTAAGAAAACTCTACATAGAACAAAAGAATAGGGAAGACCCAAAACATAAACTTAGTTGCATTATTCATTCTAGTTTGAAATAAAATATAAAAGAACAAAAAAGATACAAACTTAGACTTATTACTCTTAGCATCAATTGCATTTATTAAAAAGAAAAAGGTTCAAAAGAAAACACAAAAGGGAACATAGGCTTAGTTACATTATTTTACACCAATTGCATTAGTTGAAAACTTAAAAGGAAAAATATCAAAGCACAAACTTAGTTGCATTGTTTCATGCCAATTGCAATAGTTGAAAAACTCAAAATAAAAGGAACCAAACATAGACTTAATTGCATTTTCCTTTGCATCAATCATACTAGCTGAAAAATACAAAAGACAAAAATATATAAACTTAGATATATCACTTTTACATCAATTGCATTTGTTAAGAAACTTCAAAGAACGAAAAAGACCAAAAATAAAGATCTAGTTATATCAAATCACATCTAGCATATTGGATTAAGAAAACACAAAGAAAAGAAAAAAAAAAGAAAAAGCTAGTATAATAACTTTGCATTTACATACTGGTTGAAAAACTTAAAGGAAAGATCAAAATACAAAAAGTGAGAAGATTAGTAAAACTAAAAAAAAGATAAAACATAGATTTAGTTACAAAAAGAAAAACACAAAAAAAAAAGATAAACTTGTTACTATTTTCATCAATCAAAAGCGACTAGTGCATCATTTCTCACAAGAAGAAACATAAAAAACAAAACACAAAATGAAGGAAAAACAATATGCTAGCATAAACATCATCTTTTGCTTTTCAACATCTATAAAAGCATTTGCATCATAGTTAGATTTACAAAGCTTTCTAGTTAGAATTTGTTTACTTTGTTTTCATTGAAATTTGAAAAGCATATAGCTAGGTAGTAATTGCATTTTGGCCAAACCCTAGGTGTGTGCACATAAAATAATTCAACAAACACCCACCTTACCTAGGCATGGAAACCACCACAGAAAGTGTTTCCTGGTGAACCCTCACCCAATTCATCGACAAACACCAAGGAGAGCACAACTCAAGTGCTTCTCATCTGAGGTGTAGATACATTATTTTCCCTCCCCCTTTCAGGCATGGATCCATTAGCCTAGAAGAAAGGGGTGTAAAAATTTTGGGTCTACAATAGCCCATTGTTTCCTAAGGAATTCAATATTTGTATTATCATATCAACAAATTGAGGATGATATTCCCACATCTACTCATATTTAAAATATGATATTTTTAAATTTAGTTACCATAATTTTAACTCTTATTTGCCAATGATCTAAACCAATCCTTTTCAAGGTACTAACTGTAGCACATGTTTCTTCATCTATCCAATGATCTGAGAGTATGCATTTATCTAAATTTTCAAAATATTTGATGATCATGAATCAAGTTTCTTGGTCTTTACTTCTCATAAAGACTTCAATCCCACTTCATAATTCTAACCTATTTGACTGAGCTATAGGTCCATAGACATTGATAAGGATGAAACAAATAACTAAAAAGTAGCTTGTGACTAATGAGGCTATCTAATGCCTAGTTTTATGAATTATTGCACAAGAGGTTATAATAGGATTATAACATGTTAGAATTCCCCCTGCCACTCCTTCAAAAACCACAACATCCCATTCACATATTTCCCATACTAATTTCATAGTTTTAGAAACTTCTTCCTTTGTCATTTTAGTTTCCTAGATATAAATAATATTAGGCTTATTACTTAAACAAAGGTCCTTGATACACCTGTACTTTGAGGGGGCATTAGCATACCTTATATTTAATTATATGGTAAGAATGTCCCATTATGGTCTACTAACCCTAACTATGAATAACCAAATATCATTTTATTTTTTGGTAAATAGAAGTCCAATCAACTTAGAGTGTGTTTCTTTCTCTATGTTTGCTCTTGCTTCCCTAGATCTCGCTTGATAATTTGAGGGTTTTTCTCTTTTTATATTGCATGTATTAGGAGTAGGTCTTATTATTCTATTTCTCAATATTCTTTCACAACTTTCCTTTTCATTAGATTTATCTCATCCTATCTCTACTATGAAAGCTTTTGACGTGTCCTACTCATTTTTTGGTATTTCCTTATTAATTATAGAGGTATTAATAACTAACATTACATTTTATCTACCACTTTTCTTCTCCTAAATTATGCATGGCACTTCAAGAGAGTATTCAAAATTTTATGAGGTGCATTCCTTAAGTTCAATGGGAATGTTCATCCTTAAATTAGGATCATACTATATAGATGGTTCCTTGTTAATATTCGGATCCTATTGTACCATGTCCTCTAAGATTTGATATATTTTTTATTCATGGGATAAAGCCTTGAAATAATTAGTATTTCTTCAAATATCCTTCCTTAATTGTCTCCACTATTTATTTATTTTCATCTATTTGGACTATATTTTGGCAGTTGAAAACCACCCTCATCCATATCCATTTGTAAGTTTCTCTTACAGTTTTATACATATATTTCTATTGGACTCTTCTTAGGGCATGATCTCTCAATATGGACCACCTCATGACATATTCTACATCTAGAAGATATGTTTTCATAATCTATGGTTTGGGTCCACAACTTACCACCATACTTAAAAATGATTGATTTTGGTAAAGATTTACTTATATCAATCATGACCAATATTTGAGCATAAATAACCAAGAATCCATCTTTTGTAGTTTTTGAATTCTCAAGGAATTTTCCAAAGTTTTTCATATTACCTTGAAGGTATCTATTTCCTAGAATTCAATGGGCAGCCCATACATCCTAACATAGAATGGTACTATGGATAGTTTTATGTTTTCAAGTGCAAAACCTTCATACCAGTGGGTAAGGAATAGTCTTGCTCTTCCCATAAACTAAGGACGCCCTTTTAGGAATCTATCTCTTTCCTCCCTAGAACAAAATTATCTAGGAAGAAACCTTTGGGAAGAAAAGATATATAATCACTCCTTGAGACTTCCAACTCCTACTAATCGACCTTCTCAAGGCTAAAGCCCCTAGCCAAGACCTATTAAATTTACCAACAACTGCCCTCCCTTTGAGCAATAAGGATAACTACTTTTTGAGGTCCTCACTAATATCTACTACTAGGTATGATTCTAATAATTTTTATATAAATAATTCCATGATAAGGAAGCTATAAATCAAAATCTACTAAATTTACTAGTATATCCTATAGTGATAATATTATTTGAAAATAAACCTATAATAATTTACATGCAAAACTTATAAAATAATGAATGGGAAAAAAAAATTAGCTGACCAAATAGAATATCTTGTAATGCTCACTCCCTAGCCCTCTGTTTCTCATCCCATCACCAAACCTTGGTTGAAAAATATCTACAATTTTGTGATCCATGACTTGAATATTTGTCATTACCCTTGTTCTAGATGCTTGACTTCATAGGATCATATCTCCCTCAATACCGCTTGGATTCCTTTATATGACCATTTATTTTAAATATCTTCAAATTTTACACAAATTGATCCAAGAATCATCTAAATTAAGCAACCCTTCACAAATACATTGCTCCTAAAAATGAGATATTTTTTAGGAAAGAATTGCCCCAACGCTGCCCTAGTTTCTAATAGCTATCTTGACATTGTCATATCTCCCCCAATACTACTTGGATTCTTTAAAATGACCATTAATTTCAAAGCCTTTAAAATTTTACATAAAATGGTGCAAGAATCATCTAAATCAAACAACTTTATGCAAAGATATGGCTCCTAAAATATTATTAATTTTTAGAAAATATTGCCCTAGCTTTATCGATTCATCATGAAACTAGAACCTTGTCTATCAAAAGTTTTTATCTAGAGGTTCATTGTTTTTTTAAATATACTTAAAAAATTGTAATTGATGTGATAAGGTGAATTTTTTGTAGTGAGTAACACCTTAAATTATTTAAAATTGTACATTAAAAATTATTGGCTTTTAAACATAACTATATCAAAATATCATAGGTCCCAATATAAATAAGCCACAATATTATAGGTCAAAATATCAATAATCAAGAGTAGAATTATATATATGAGCAATCAAATATATATCCAAGACAATATAATAATAAAATAAAATTCACTTATAATATCAAATATGAATGTAAATGGCCAAAATCATTCATGTACATGCATGAATAATACTTACAATAAAATTGCTCAAAATCTATATACAAGCTTTATTATCAATGCTTGTTATGTGGTGATCACTATAGACCATTTTTCCTTACATTGTATGGAGCTTTATCTCCATAATATATACATAGTAATGTGACTCTTCAATACTTGTCTATTGCACTCCTCACATATCTAGGATATGCAACCTTTCCTATTCTTGACCTTTGGTTTCTCATCTTTCCACTTGTATACTGGACTCTTGACTCTCTTCTTACATGCATACTTAGTGATAAATACATCATTAAGCATTATTCTGAGGAAAATATAATGGTGTTTTGTAAATTCCACCATGTTCTAAAAAGTTTTTCATGAAGATAACTTATAAGTGTTGTGAACTTTTCATCTTTTGCATCCTTAAGAAATAAAGATAGTTTTTCTTTTAAACCATTTGATATTTGCTTATTTATATCAAAATCATATATTAAATTTTGAGAATAAAACTTTAACTTGTTCACCATTTCTTCACTATCTTCATTGAATGCATTTCTAATCATTTCTTCCATGATTTATAATTCAATGATATTATTCCTTTGAAGTTGAAATCCTTATTACTCCAATAATAACACTCAAATAAGAAATTTGCAAATTCTAAATTTTCTAAACCTTTGATGTAGTAATCCTTTTAACTCCCTATTAAATTTACAAATTTTCAAATTTCAAATTTCAAGTTTTTAAAATTTGTAAAGCTTTAAAAACTTGAAAAAATTCAAATAGCTTCAAACCAAATTTCTTAAAATTTCAAAAATCTAAAAAACTAAAAAACTCAAATCTTAAATTCTTTTAACTCCTCAAATATTTAAAGATAAATCTTCAAACCTTCAAAATATAAAACACTCAAAACTTAAATATTCTATCCCCTCAAATCTTAAAAGAACTATTATATTTTCAAACCTTTTAAAAACATAGATCCTAGTAGTAATCCTTATCACTCCATAATTTAAAAAATAAATTCAATTTTTTCAAAAATCTAACTTCTAAAAAAAACTAACCAAGGTTCATAGATAAATTTCAATAAACATTAAAGTGGAAAATCTTATAAATTCATATAATATTTTCTAATCAAATTGGATTTTTTCCCTCCAAAAATTAAATGATGCACCAAATGTGGAAACATATTGTATGAATGTTACTTGTTATGATTGGATAATTTATCTCCTCCTTTAACATTGCAAAAAGCTAGGTTTTGGTCAACATGCCACAGTAATATCTTATTCCTCCAATGCTCATCTTTCCTAATGCTTGGAATTCCTCGCTCACTCTATTGTGAATAATTCTTTTACATCCTCTTACTTCTCTTAGGTGTCTGTCAAGTGATAATGGTAGCACATCTGAATAATGCTCTGGATAGTGCTAGTCTTAGGTGACAATGCTCTAATGGTGCTTGTCTTAGGTCACAAAATTTTGGATAGCATTTTGCTCGATTCTATGTTCAAATCTCACTGCATTCAACATTCTACATATCACTCTAATTCTTATCTAGTTCACTCTATAAATTTTGCTTAGAATTGTGCTTGAATCTCTTCAATTTTCTATGAATGTTAGCATTAATTTATTTTTTATTTCCTTTGACTCCCATGCTCTATTATTGCTCGTTACTTTCTAAACTCACTTGAATGCTAGCACCCTATTAGTGTTTAAGACTTTTTTATTATAATATTTTAGATGATTGTTGTACAATGGCTCTTATACCTCTCAGGTAGATGTGCATCTTAGATAGCTAAAACTATAGCTCTTAGGTAGATATGCTCTTAGATAGCTAAAACTATAGATCTTAGGAAGATATGCTCTTAGATAATCGTGGTTATAGCTCTCAAGTAGTTGTGCTCCTAGATTGCTTTCTTCATGATTACATAAACTCTTACATAGCCTCTTTATGGTTAACTTCAGTGTGATGGTTTATGTATGGTATCCTCTATATGATGGTCTCTATATGATGACCTCTATAGGGAAGTGCACTTGATGGCATTTTGTATATTTTGCATTCACTATTGGTTTTAACATTGAAATATCTATTAGGTTATAGGTGTAGACCAATTGGTTTGACCAAAACCCGTAAGGGGGGTGGAGGTACAAGGTTCAAATCTTAAGCCTCGTCGAATTGAACGCTTGTCCCTTTCCTGGTGCTTTCAGTGACGTAAAAGGTTTAAAATTATTATGGCATGTTGGTTATAGGGGTGGATTGTGCAAAGAACTATGTGGTGGTTTCCAGGATGGATAGCAAAGAATACTATGGTGGCTATAAAAATCGGATAGCCTACCTAGATTTGTGGCAGCTATCAATTCCACTGTGTAAATTAAAAAAAAAATAATGAAGTGTCTATTGGAAAAATACTACTTCAAAAACTTATCCATGTCCAAGACTAAAATTATATGAAGATATTTCTAGCTATCCTTATTCTCCAATATTTACTTATCTTAGGAAGCTTATAATGTTTCCTTCTATGTACTTCTTAGCATTATTCTGGTCCATATAAGCTTATATTGCTTATATTCTCTAGAATATTTGATGCTTCTCTATCTATGGCAGCTATGAAGATTCTCAATCTCTAAAATCTATCTCCAATATCTAAGGTTTAACCTAAGAATAAAATCATTCTCCTCTTTTCTAGAGAATCCAAAAAACAATATTAGGATGACCATGAATGTCCCTCCATGTCCAACTTCCTTCTAAGTTGGCCCTTAATCAATTCAAGTTGATTCCTAGTCTTCACTAGTTTTCCTTGAACCAAGTGGAAAGACCCTAGCATCCAAATCAAGGTGACTTTTACTTGTTCCCTCAATATCTACTCAATCAAACCTTTATAAAATAGAGTCCAAGTCTTCACTACTTTCAAAGTGGATAGACTCCAATATTATGGTGGCTCTGAAATATAACTCTATCAAAAATGGATAGAATTAAGTGGTAACTTTGATACCACTATTGGATTTTAAGCCTAACTATCTCAAAATATCATAGGTATCAATATAAATAAGCCACAATGTTATAGGTTGAAATATCAATAATCAATATTAGAATTATAAATAAGCAATCATATATATAATTAGGCCAATATCATAATGAAATAACATCCACTTATAACATCAAATATGAATGTAAATGGCCAAAATAATTCATGTACATGCATGAATAATACTTATAATAAAATTTCATAAAATCTATTATCAAGCTTTACTATCAATGCTTGTTATGTGGTGATCACTATAGATTATTTTACCTTACATTGTATGGAGATCTATCTCCATAATATAGCCATAATAATGTGGATCTTCATTACTTATCTATTGCACTCCTCACATATCCAAGAAATGTAACCTTTTCTATTCTTGACCTTTGGCTTCTCATATTACCACATGTATACTATAATCTTCACTTTCTTCTTACAAGCATACTTGACTCTATGACACTTGCACACTTTTATATACCTCTTACTCTCCCAGATGCACTCTTAATACAAGAAACTTATGCACATCCTCACTTTACATATTTTCTCACTTACATACATGAAACTTGTGCATTTTCTCTCAATATATACTTGCACTCTTACTTACATGACACTTGTGCATATCGTACACATTGCACTCTTACATGACACTTGTGAATATCCTACACATAGAAACTGGCATAAAGAAAAAATATAAATCACTCATCTAAACTATAAACACAAACCCTAATCTATTACATATTTACATTTGTACCATAAATTTGCCATGGGGGTACATTAGCATGTATCAAATAATGTAATATTATCCAACAAAAACAAAAATATTGTGTACATAAAATCAAAATTCAAGGGCTATAAAAATAAGTGTTCACGTTATTATACAACATGGTAAAAGCAAAGAGAAAGAAAATAAAGGAGAAAGGTGATATTAAAAATTTTACCTCATCAAAAGATAGTATAGGTGGAGAAGCATGTAGAGATTAAAAAATAAGTGGAGAAGAAAAATCTAGAGATCTCTATCTTCAAAATGGAAATGAATAGTTATTAGCACTAAGATCCTACTTATAGTCCATTATTAGAAATTATCATAAATAGATATTAGTAGAATTAAAGGGATACTTATAAAGGATTCTCAAAGAAGCAAAATATGGAGACTTCTCAACACTTTAGGACTACTTAAGTATTATAATAAAAAAAACTAATGACTACTCTAAAATTATGTTATACTACTTGTTGATGTGGGAAGATAATATACATAGCATTACTCACCCTTAATATCCTTAAGATGAAGTACAAAAGGTAAGAGGAAATAGTTGAAATGTTGAAGGAGAAGCCCATGATGAAAAATGTGTGTTGTGACACAAATGATCTTCTTCAAAGGATAGATGTCAATTCTGATACATGTGATTTGAGGCCCACATTGGTAGACAATTTTTATTATGCTTATTATTTCAAGCCTATAATGGCTAATGTGAGTTGTGATACAAGAGATATTGTCAAAAAGGGCGATAAAGCTTGTGACACAAATGATTTAAATATTTTTCAAGAAAATAAAGGTGAAGTAGAAGTTGTTTGTAGTGGCCATGATCGTGTTTTTCGAATGGATTGTTACAGAGAGTAGTGATAGTTTATATTATGTTGAAGATAATTGTGATGAAGATATTTTTGAGCATTTGAATATTGTTGGTGAAAGTGATAGAAATTAGATTAGAGATAAAAAAAAGTTTAATGTTTGAATGATGGTGATAGAGTTCAGAGTAATGATGAAAATACTTGGTTTAGTAGCAAATACCATAGTGGAAATTGTAGTGAATTTTCATTACACTCAATTTTTTTTCCTTAGGTAAATTTTTGAAAGAAGGATGAGACAAAGGTAAAGTTGGCAGATGAAGAAAGAGGTATTGGACCAACACATGCAAAAAGTTTTGATCAAGGGCTGGCACCATTTTATAAAATATTTGACCATGATAGGAAGGCAACATTTTGAATGACATATGTGGCCTAAAAAGTTTGAAAATACAAGAAGTGACAAAGAATTTCCAAAGAGTGCAAGAAGAGCAAAATTTCTAAAGATCTAAAGTAAAAAACGTTTAAAGGAGAAAAGAGAATAAAATTTCCAAGAGTTGAAAAAAAATTCCAAAGATGGATAAAATAAAAGGTTCCAAGAGATAGAACATCCCAAAGTTCTAACAAAATGGAAATATAAAATGCTTTCACAAATCTTCTAAAAAAATTCTAGCATGGCCATGGAAGTTATAAGTGCAATGCAGGGAGATGAGAAATCTTTTTGATGATTATCTATTTGAAGATTAACAACTTGCATTGCTTTAGAATATAAAGGGAAGTTATGGAAAGAAAATAAGACTCTAAGAAGAAAGGAATAACAAAGAAGAGAAATAAGATATGACAAATTCTTAGGTAGGAGGAATATCAAATTGTAAGACATCATTGTTGGTGTGCAAGCTCTAAAAAGGGAATATGATCTGAACTAATTAGCCATTACTAAAAGAAGTCAAGGATAACCTATTGGCATCACTTGGGCTTAACAATCTAAGAAACGTGATTGTAATATTTAAGGTAAAAATGTGGTAGCTACAAAAAAAGCACCGTCAAATTTGATAGCATTGATTACCAAGGTAGTTGTACTCAATTATTAGGATCCCTAGGTTGGTAGTTGAAATTTTCAAGAGTAGTTGAGTTCAAAATTTATGATTCCAAATCTAGAGATATTGAATAGCTAAAATTCCATAATGCAAACTACATCAAGGGAGCAATAAGGGGGATATGATCTAAATTCCTATGCAAGTTTTGGATTTAAAATTCCTCCATTTTTATCTATAAATAGTTAGTTTAGGCATTGTAAAGCATGGGAAAATTTCTATTTGTAACTCTCCCTTCATATTATTTTGTATAATATTCTAGACCCAAACCCTAAGTGGTTTTATGGGTGAGTTTTCAAGCCCTCACTTCTAGCATGATTTTTAATATTCATTCTCATTTATATATATACTAGAATCCATGACTAATAGGATTTTTCTATCATGTTTCTTGTGTGTGTATGTATGTTTATGCACATTTATAAGAGGCCATGACTATCTCATTTCTATACACTTTATTATATGTGTAAATTATGCTCAACTATGTGTATCAAGAAGATAAAGTGTTCACTTTGAGTTATCAGTGTAGAACACTCATGCATTCACTTATCCCATTGGTATGTAGAAGAATATTATGATCTTGGTACATCACCCCCAGTTAACTTAAGATTTTTATTTTCCTCTATTTCTTGTTGTTTTTTTCCTTATCCTATGTGGACCAAATTATAGCTAGGTTAATATTAGATTAGATTATTTCTAAACATCATTTATTAAAAGGATTTGTCCTTGTAAAAAATCTCAAAGGTAGTCCAATTGATCTTATTCCAATTCTCTTAGATTTGCCCTATTGTGTTACTCTACACAAGGCACAATCATCAAATTATCTGATCCCTTACATCTGGTGACCACAATAATTAGATAGGAGAATAGAAATAAGAAAAATGGGGGTGTTAAACATCAAGTCCTATGATAAGGGCCATAATGATGAAAAGGGATAATTTAGAAATTTTGAATGGCATACAAAAGGTTTTGGTTCACAATTGTTAATAAAATGAGATATGATGGTAGAGGATTGGGAAAAATGGGAAAGGTGTGAAAGAGCCCATAGTACTAGGTATAAGGCCAAATAATTAAGGACTTGGTTATGATGGTCCTACATGAATTAATGAGACCAAATTTGTAAAAAATGAATCCTTTACAAAAGACAAATCCAAGACAAACAAGTGGTAGTAAATTTGTGACAAGGAATAGTGACATCAAATTTGTGATAAGTAATATTGAACATATAATAAGAAAAATGTGTGAATAAAATAAAGTCCGTTGTTGTTGTCATTTTTGAAGAATAGGATATGTTTCAGAAAGGTTCTAGAATCTACATCTTATGAAATTTGTAGAGGTAATGATCACTCTAGTAGGTGTTGGTACAAAGTGAAAGTGACCAACAAAATGCAATTAAATTATGGATGGATAAGTGTATGTGAATGGGATTTATGGAAAATCTACTAAATTATCTCATAGGTTAATATCCACATGATCAACTATCAATCACATAATCACATTCATAAATAACACAAGTAATTCACCATAAGAAACTTCATAATTACATTCATAAATAATAATTTGTTACATTTGAAATACATTGCATGGAGCTCTATCTCCAATATAACCTTACAAATGACTCTTCAATACTCTTAACTATTGCTCTCCTCAAACTCACAGGATATGCATCCTTTCACATTCCTTACTTATGACAAAGCTCTCATAATTACATAACTTCTCACATGACTCTTTACTTCCATACTTGACACCTAACACCTATGACTCTTCACTTGCTTACTTGACACTTTGCACTCTCACAACTTACACTTGCACACTTTATTACATAACACATGGACACTCCTCACACTTTGATACATACATTATAAAAATATAAAATACACTTCTAAACTAATATTTACAAATTTACCCCATGGTACTTCAAAGTTACCAAATACTATAATATCTCTAGCACCCCCTTCCCCCGTATTACATTATTTGATGTGAAGACTTGTAGTCTTCAATATATAATTCTAGTCTTTGTAATTTAACTCTATATATCATATTTATTAAATTTTTGGCACTGGTCAATTAATATGTTTCCTACAATATTTATCAAACTTTCTTTGTGTCTATAAAAACATTGTAACATGTCCATAATCTTGTTCCAATATAATTTATTTATCTATATATAGTGTACTTCAATTTTTTTTTTGTGGTCTATTTTTGGTTTGGTCTTCTCACAAATTTTATAATTTTGAAATGATCTTGATTTTAATCCACACCTTTCATTTGTTTTTATTGTCTTTTTTCATCTACTTTTATTTCATCTTTTGAACATAAGTGCATTTAAATTTTTTTAAATGATTTGCATTATCATTCTTATCACACTCATCATTAATTTGATCTTCATCTTCAATGTCTAAAATCCTAATTATAAGGGATATTATTTCATTTTCATATTCAGTTTTTGATTGTTGAACTTCTTGAACTAAATTTCCTTTTTTATTTTCTTTTTTTGGTTGTTGTTGTTGTTGTTGCATATGTTGATATTGAAGCTCATAATTTCTTGACTAGTACCTTTGAAAAACTCTATTCATTTGATTTATTTGATTCAAATAATTATATCTACAATAACTTGTAGTATGACCTTCTATATTGCATATGTGACAATATCTCCATCTCCATTCAGGTTGATATTGTGATGATGTTGCAATGTTATTTAATACATTTTTATTTGATAATAGAACATTGTTAGTCATTTAATATCTAACTAGATTTTTTGACTTCATATTCTTGAAGAATGTTTACTAACTCATCAAATTTTATGGTTTTATTTAGCGCTTGAAGGGAAGTGACTAAATTTTTGAATGTCTCTAGGAGTACTCTTAATGTAACTTCAACAAGAAACTTGTCTTCCACTTTTTCTACCAAATTTAGTAAGTTGGATTTTAATTCTATTATCCTTAAAACAAAGAGTTCTATACTTTCTCCACTATTAAAATTTAATGAATACAATTGTGACTACAAATTTAGGATAGTCACTTCATTCTTTACTTCAATTATTTTGCTTAATTTTTCCTAAGCAATGTTTCAAGTCTCTGCTTCACTTATATATAGCTGAATTTCATCTGCTATTAATTAGCATAAGGGATTTTGCATCATCTTCCTAAAAAAATTGTTTTCCCCTTTCATATTCTAGTTTTTTCTTTGTTCCATTCACTATATACTAATTTTTTTTAACAATGAGAATTGATTTCATTTTATTTTTTCATGATGCAAAGTTTGGTCTTCTACAAACATGTGATTCAAAAAGGAAAATTTTACTATTTGCCATAATGGAGTGCATTCAAACCAATCTTAAAATTTCATTCATCACCATTCATTTTTTCCTTGTTCATTTCATTAATCAAATTCAATTCTTATATCTCTGAATTCTATTCACAATTACACAAATTCACTCTCAAATATCAATTTAATCAACACTTCACTTAATTCAATATTCAATTCAAATTTCATCTATTTTTTTTAAGTAGGATTTTGAAAGGGTTTCCATTTTCTTTTTACATTGACTTACTCACATTGAGTTATCTGGTTCTAAAGAGATATGAACCTTGGTGTGGGCTACATCAACTATTTGTTCCAACCATTGAACCAAGGACCTATTGGAAAATTTCATCCATTTAGTTTTCTTATATTTCCCAATCATTAATTCATCATTCAAATTTTAATTCACCATTCATCAATTATCAATTTAAATTCTTTACTCTTCTTATATCTCCCAAAGCAATTTTCAATTCCTCCTTTAATTAATTAATTTTTCCTCCACCATTCATTCATTTTATTTTCTCCTTATCTCTTCGTCAAAGAAATATCATTTCAAAAAATACACCTTATATCTCCAAATATAAAAAATGAGCATCCAAAAATTTCAACCTTTAAAAAAAAACCTTACCTTCCTTATGTAACCAATGTGCAATAATTTAGGACAAATATTATTAATGAATACACATGTTGCTTCAAGGTTCTAACGTACGTTACTACCCATGCAAATCTCCTTTCCATTCTACAATTAGTTCATTCTATAGCACTCTAGACTTAGCATTCAACACATATCCTTCTCAGCAAACAAATTTATTCTTTAGTAGTAACCAAACCATTTCATTCACATTGGTGTAATTCACAACAACTTTAGAAATCAACTTACAATGATCAAACTATCTCCTTCATAACAACTTTAAGGCATATCTTGATAGCTTTTGATGCCACATACATTGGGAGATATCATTCACAAGATGCAAAGAAATAAAATAGATCTTCGAGATGACTAAAATATGCTATAAATAGAAATGGTGAAAATATTACAATAGTAGCAATGGAGGAAATGGGAACTCCATAAGATATGCTACTGCTCCATGAGGGAGCTCTGAGCTTATAGCTCACACACACTACCCTACTACCTATCTACCACACACACACTATGATGTTGCTCTACCTTATACTTCTATGATCTATCTATGGCCATTATATAGGAAGATAATTTTCTTGGCCGACACTCTATCTAGTTGTACAAGTGGACACCTTGCACATTACAACTTTCATATTGACACTTGTGCATTTATAACATTGCATGAAGTAATTAGATGTTGGAAATTTTGAGTCAAAGTTGTTATATTATGTCAAGGATAAATTGTCATTGATGTCAAAATATCAAAAGGAACAATGCAAGAGGTTGATGATATATGAGCTCCATAATGTTTATTTTTAAATATTATGTGGAGCATGATTATAAAGGTTTTTTCTTTAAAACCAATGGTGACAAAAATAAAATGTTTTTCTTTAAAACCAATGATGGAAAAAATAAAAGGTTTTTCTTTAAAACCAATGGTGATAGATTTTGATATTCCTTATTCTTCAAGAAAAAAGGCCTTCTTGGTTTTTAGAAAAAACCTTATAACTTGTCCACCATTGGTTTTAAAGAAAAACCTTTTATAAGCATTGTTGTTGAAGTGAATGATTGAGTGAAGAACTTGAACTAGGGTTTGAAAAGAACATGAGTATCAGTGTTATGTAAAGATTGTTTTATAAACATTGTTGTTGAAGTGATTAATTGAGTGAAGAATTTGAAATAGGGTTTGAAAAGAACATGAGTATCATTGTTATGTGATATTGGTTGATAAGTATTATTGGAAATATTTTGAGTGAGTGTTCATATGTTTGGACTAGGGTTTGTGAGAAAGGATTATTTCATTGAGTGATTGGTTGAGTGGAGTTGGTTAAGCCTAGTCAAGTGAATGTGTTGAAGTGATTGTTCAAGTTCTATAAAAAAAATTATTCTATATTCTGAATTGAGCATTGTGATGAGTGAAGAAGCATATTGAGTCTCTAACAATTATTTGTATGTTTCTGAAAGAGTGATTGAAATTGTGATGAGTGAAGAAGCATATTGAGTCTATAAAAATTCTCTGTATGTTTCTGAAAGAGTGATTGAAAATAATTGAGTATTGTGATGAGTGAGAAAAATATTGAGTCTCTAACAATTCTCTTTATGTCTCTATGAGATTGAAAAAGTTCTAGTGTTGACTTGTTGAGCAGATTTGAGGTAATTCTTTGAAAAGACTTGTGGACATATTTGTGTGAGATTTTATGGAAGCTTATAATACAAATTTGAGAATAGAATTTGGAGAATATTTGAGGATAAGTTTGTGCCAGACCAGAGACAAATATTGAGCAGATTTGTGTTAGACCAAAGAACTGTGTTTAGTATATATTTGAGACAAAGCTATGGAGGTGACAAAGTATAGAAGACAACATTTTCTAGTGGATAGAGATTCATTAGCGAAGGCAGTGAGGACAAGTGTCTTCAGTGGATATAGATACATTAGCCAGCGCAGTGGGGGCAATAGTTCTTCTAGAAGATCACCAACCAGAGTAAGAGGAGAAAGGAGTTCTCTAGTGTATAGAGATCCATGAACTTGATTAGGGTATTGGTGTCTCCTCTAGATAGAGGTACATAAACATTGTAATAGGGAAAGGATTCCCAAGATATTTATTGAGAAAATTTTAGTGAAATATTTTCTTTGTGGAGTATCCCACATTGGATGAACCACGTAAAATTGGTGTCTTTATTATGTGTGGTGATTTATGCATTGATTTGATTACTACTATTGATATTGCTATATATACATTGCATAATATTTATTGAAAAGAAAAGTAAAAGTGGCCTTATATTGTTCATCCCCCCTCTTAGTATAATCTTATGTTCTTCAACTGGTATCAGAGAGGGTTCCTTCAAAAGAGTTTAACAGCTTGAAGGAAAAGCTTTCAAGAACACAATGGATTCTAAGAATGTGTCCTCATATAATTCAATACCAATATTTGATGGAAGTGATTATATATATTGGATTATGATAATGAAGATTCACTTGATGGCACTTGGTAATGAAATTTGGGAAGCATTTGAAAATGGATACATAACCCCAGTTGATCCACCTATAGATAAGGAAGGTAAGATTCTGAAACATTACAATTCAAAAGTAATGAATGCAATTTTGAGAGGTTTGCATTGAAAAGATTCCATAAAAGCTATGCACTATAAATATGCAAAAGCAATTTGGGATAAGTTGCAAAGCATATATGAAGGAGATAAAAGTGTCAAGAAAGCAAAGATACAAAATCTCAAAGGACAATTTGAAGAGTTAATAATGAAGGATGAGGAAAAAATTAGTACTTATCTACTTCAATTTGATGAGGTTGTTAATGCTATGCAAGGACTTGGAATTAATGTTGAAGAATCAGATGTTTGTGATAATGTCTTAATATCTCTTCCAAAAATATTTAGTGAAAATATTTCTGCTATAGAAGAATCAAAGGATGGTGATTCTTTGACAAGAGATATGTTGCTTGGTATTCTTACAACATTTGAGTTAAGAACAAAAGAGGAACCTAATCCCTAGAAGGAAGCAACATTCAAATCTAATAAGAAGACAAAGGGTAAAAAATTATATTCAAGCAATGAGTCATCCAGTGATGAAGAAGCTAATTATGGAAAAAGAAATAAGGATTCAAGAATATTTAAGGATACAAAATCTATTAGATGTTTCAACTGTGGAAAATATGGTCACTATGCAACTGATTTTCAAGAAGCTAAAAATAACAATGATGAAGAAAAACAGGATCATAGGAACAGGGAATCAGAAAGATACAAGAACCAAAAGAAAGACAAGGATGGACAAGGTAGACAAGGAAAGAAGTTCTTTCAAAGACAAAAGAGGAGCTACTATGCATACAAGGCAAGTAAGTACTCAAGTGATAGTGATAATATTTTTTTAGATAATGATAAATATGAAGTCCTATTTATGATTGAAGAAAAAGAAGAAGTTAAGAAAAGGTCACCAATAATTCTCAAGTGCTTTAGATGTGGTAATTTTGGACATCTTGAAGATAGTTGTACAAGGAATGGTTTTAGTTTTAGTGATGATGAATATGAGGATGCACTAGTAGGACCAGAAGAGAATCTTCTAATGGCACTAGAAGAAGAAGAAGGTGATCCTATAGAAGACAAGTCAAAAGAAAATGAAGATGTAGACAAAGGCAAACAAATAGAGGAAGAATCAAAAAATGATTGATTTGATCTTAAGGCAGAACTTATTTATGCTCTTGACATAGTAAAGAAGGTAAGAAAGCAAAACTCTAAATTGGAATTTTAGTTTTAAGAATGTGATGAAGAGAGAAGAATGCTTATAGAGGATCTAAACAAGTCAATGGCTAAGACAAAGAATTTCAAGGATAAGTTAGAAGCAAAGGTCTTAGAATGTGAAAAGTTAGAACAAGAAGTAGCTCTACTAAGGGAAGACTTAGAAAAATCCAAGGATAAGCTACACAAGTTTGGAAAGAGTTCAAATATTGTGGATAAAATGATCAAGGTACAAAGAAGGTCAACAAACAAAATAGGTCTTGGTTTTGAACAAGCTCAAAAGAAGCAAGAAGATGAGTCAACCTCAAGTTCTGAAGAAGAAGAAACTTTAGAAGAAGATAGTGTGAGGGAAAGTGAGACTTTTGAGGATGAGTTGGACAACAAAAAGTTTGACAAGGAAAGGAATAATGCACAAAGAAGAAACATATGGAACAACAATCAGAATAGGTTAAGAGAGACTAAGATACCAATGAGGTCAAGACAAGGAAGTTTCAATGGACGATGTTTCTCATGTCACATATTTGGGCACATGGCTTCACAATGCAAGACACATGAAAGATAGGAATATGGGAATAGACAACTTTTCCATGGGTATTTCTACTCATGTAATCAGTTTGGTCACAAGGAAATGAATTGCAGGGTTCATGACAAAAAGGGATATGGCTTCACTAAGAGAAATCCCAAGACATTTGGACCTTCAAGGAATAATAAATTTAAGTGTTATAAGTGCAATAATTATGGACACAGCAAAGTGGTGTAGAGCAGACATTCCAAAATCAACCATGAACAAGAATAGGAACAAAAATAGGAATATGGATATGAAAAGGAACAGGAACAGAAGCAGGAATATGGATATGAACATGAATGGGAATATGGACATGGATAGAGATATAAATAGAAACAATCAAAGAAATCAAAAGGATCAGATGAGAAGGAAAGAGGATAAAGGTAAATACCAGTGCTTTCTAGGAGTAGAGATACTCCCACCCCATAATTAATCACCTCAAGAGGAGGTGGGGGAGGGGCTAAGCTAAGAGACTCATTCTTAGCCCCGAGCCCCAAAGGTGACCCTTTGCCATTGATGTCAAAGGGGGAGAGATTTGAGTAAGGGAGAGATATTTGGTTTAAGGAGAGAGCATTGAGACAAGGGGAGCAATGTCCCAGGGGGAGAAGAACAAGAAAAAGGTCAAGTGTTTGGTAAAAAGAATTTGGGTTGCCATCAATGAAAAAGGGGGAGATTGTTGGACATTTTGAGTCAAAGTTGTTATATGATGTCAAGGATAAATTGTCATTGATGTCAAAATATCAAAAGGAGCAATGCAAGAGGTTGATGATAGATGAGCTCCATAATGTTTATTTTTAAATATTATGTGGAGCATGATTGTAAAGGTTTTTTCTTTAAAACCAATGGTGACAAAAATAAAAGGTTTTTCTTTAAAACCAATGATGGCAAAAATAAAAGGTTTTTCTTTAAAACCAATGGTGGCAAAAATAAAAGGTTTTTCTTTAAAACCAATGGTGGACAAGTTATAAGGTTTTTTCTAAAAACCAAGAAGGCCTTTAGTTTGGTTTAAAAGGCCCAAAGTTTATTTAATTATTAAATTATAATATTTAAATTCTAAAAGAATTTAAATTATTATATTTAATAATTACAAGGCCAAAGTCTAAGTTTGGCGCCGATATTTTTGCATATGAAGACGACGTACTCCCTCCGTCGACGTGGGAGATTATTGGAAGGCAAATGGTATTTAAACCATAGCCTTTCCAAAGGCAAAGGTATCCATCCTCATTTCCAAAAATTAATGCCTAAGACTCATGCACATATTTTGCAGCGATAGTTCGTGCAACGTGTGGTTTCCAGCAAGCGAGGGTGAAGGAGCCTTTTGGCTCATGGGTGCTAAGGAATTCAAAGCGTGGTTGGCGCTTGGTGGCTCCAAGAGGAGCACGTGGCTCACACGACGTGGAAGCCGTGGCCAAGGCGTTCGTTGGAGAGAAGTGCCAAGTTCGACTCCTGCGCATGCTAAAGTGGTAAACGTTTTGATTTTTGAATTAATTTCTGCATGGGCTAAAGTTAAAAATAGGAGAAATAAGGTGATAGTTTTTTATTTGGAAGTTTAGCCAAAGTTCACAAGGAAAATATTATTAAAGTTTTGAGAGGTTATTTTGCTGAGATAGATTTGAGGGTAAAAGTCTTTTTACCTTAGAAAAAGGAAAATTATTTTATTGCATTGTTTTACAAGTGAGTTACTTAATAAATGCAATATTAAAGTAGGGAGTCATAAGTGGAAATTGGTTTATTCTTTGAAGATAATTTTTTGAAGTGAGTTGTGTTAAATCTGAATGGTTGAGATGATCTTGTGATAAGTTAGGACTTTGAAGAAGTGATTAATTAAAATTGTGGTGTTGGATATTATTTTAAGAATGGAGTAATAAGGTGTATTTGTGAGATATTATATACTTTGTATTGTTATCTAACCTTCTTGAGATTGGCAAAGTATTATCTATGATTGAGACAGATTTTGAGATTCCTTCTTCTTCAAGCAAAAAGGTATGGGCACATTCTTCCATGGTTGAGTTGATTGGTTGTTTTCTGAAAAACAATATTTGGAGTGAAAAGGACTTGGTTAGGATTTCCTTATTGAGTTGTTGAGCTATTGTGAAATGAATGCTATGCATCTTGGTTTATAAGCATTGTTGTTGAAGTGAATGGTTGAGTGAAGAACTTGAACTAGGGTTGAAGAAAGGGGGTTGAACTAGGGTTTGAAAAGAACATGAGTATCATTGTTATGTGAGATTGGTTGATAAGTATTGTTGGAAACATTTTGAGTGAGTGTTCATATGTTTGGACTAGGGTTTGTGAGCAAGGATTATTTCATTGAGTGATTGGTTGAGTGGAGTTGGTTAAGCCTAGTCAAGTGAATGTGTTGAAGTGATTGTTCAAGTTCTATAAAACAAATTATTCTATATTATGAATTGAGCATTGTGATGAGTGAAGAAGCATATTGAGTCTCTAACAATTCTTTGTATGTTTCTGAAAGAGTGATTGAAAATAATTGAGCATTGTGATGAGTGAAGAAGCATATTGAGTCTCTAACAATTCTCTGTATGTTTCTGAAAGAGTGATTGAAAATAATTGAGTATTGTGATGAGTGAGAAACATATTGAGTCTCTAACAATTCTCTTTATGTCTCTATGAGATTGGACAAGTTCTAGTGTGGACTTGTTGAGCAGATTTGAGGTAAGTCTTTGAGAAGACTTGTGGATAGATTTGTGTGAGCTTTTGTGGAAGCTTACAATAAAAATTTGATGATAGAGTTTGGAGCAGATTTGAGGACAGGTTTGTACCAGACCAGAGACAGAGATTGATAAGATTTGTGCTATACTAAAGGACTGTGTTTAGTACATATTTGAGATATATTTGTGGAGGTGACAGAGTATAGAAGACAATAGTCTCCAGTGGATAGAGATACATTAGCCAAGGCAGTAAGGATAGGTGTCTTCAGTGGATAGATATCCATTAGCCAGTGTAGTGGGGGCAATAGTTCTTCTAGAATATCACTAGCTAGAGTAAGAGTAGAAAGGAGTTCTCTAGTGGATAGATATCCATGAACTTGATTAGGGGATTGGTGTCTCCTTTGGACAGAGGTCCATAAACACTGTAATAGGGAAAGGATTCCCAAGAGATTTATTTAGAAAATTTTAGTGAAAGATTTTCTCTCGTGGAGTAGCCCACATTGGGTGAACCACATAAAATTGGTGTCTCTATTGTGTGTGGTGATTTATGCATTGCTTTGATTACTGTTGTTGATATTGCTATCTATACATTGCATAATATTTATTGGAAAAGAAAAGTAAAAAATGGTCTTATAATGTTCACCCCCCTATCAATATAAGCTTGTGTTCTTCATTAGATAACTTCCCCCTAAAGTAACCTAATGTTCTATGTACCAAGGAAGGTACATTTACATGATCCAAATAATGTAATATGCTCTATTTTCGAACACCCCCTGTATTATAATATTTGGGTATTGAAGACTTTAGTCTTCAATGTGGATCTTATTCCATCTGATAGCTTTGAATTGGATCTTCATCTTTGAAATGATCTTTGGCTTCTTCAGTAGATGATTTAGTCCTCAAATGATGTAAAATTAGGCTAAAGTTGTAGACCCTTATTTTAGTTCACCTTGCATTGTATTCCTCCTTCATTGGGTTCATCTCCTTCTTCCTTAGCTTTGCCTTTGAATTTGGTCTCTGAATTTTCACTAGTGAATGTGCTGCTACTTGATACTTGCATGGATGATTCTCCTTTATTATATTTAGTCTGTACATATGCTTTTCAACAACCACTTAGTGCACCATGATATGATTTTTGAGTTAGTATAACTTGAAGTATCAATTCTGCATGAGGATTGAAAAAACTTTTCTAGATATGATTCACTTATTTTTGAGTAGTTCTATCAATCCCTTTTGTTCTATATTTTCATTCTTGAAGTTCTTTTATGTGAGTAAAGCCATATATAATATGTTAACAAGATCTAAGGAGAATGTAATAATATTTTCTTCTTTGATGATAGCTTTGTCGAGACGAGTTTGAAGATAGTATTCCATAGTGTCAAAGTTATCTTCTAGGAATTCACTATGGATTATTATTGAAATTAGGTCTAACATTTTTTCTGATTTCAAGATAAGATTTATGATACCAATATTTATGGCATTGACTTTCTCTTTATTGATATTTGCAGTATTTTGGAGGGTAGACATCCTTATGGCTTTCTACTAGAATAATTGATCTCTAATAGAAGTATATAAGCTTGATTTGATAAAACCTATATTGATCCTTGATCCTTGTGGGGTTCCTTATGTCTCCCTAATACTGAGAATGAGTACTCTTAAGGATTTTATATTTTGAACATAGCTTATATATAGCTAATGGATTTGCAACTTGATAAATAATAGAATTTGATATTACCAAGTTTAGAATACCTTATGACTCCCTAGTATGAATTGGACAAGATATTAAGTGCTTTTGAGAGATATAGTTCAATATTGGTTGATTTTATAAAGTTATGAAAATGCTAAAATCAACTTCTATTGTCCTTATTGCTCTTATTGAACTAAGAACTTTTTCTAGATATCAAGAGGTTTTTTAATGTTGGATATTTTGTCTCTATTTGAAAGGATTTGAGATAAGGAAATATTATAATGTCCAAAATTTATATGATATTGATAAATTTATTATAATGACCCTTTTGAATTTGATTTCATTTTTTCTAATTTCCAATAAATTAATTTGTAGTAGTATACCTTATGACTCCCAACTTTGGAAAATTAGAAAATATAATAATATTTGAAAAATATTTAAATGATTAAACCTAAGTAGAAGGTATTATATCTCCTAGGTTAATTCACAAATAGTATTCTAATTTTTAGGTAAGTTATCTCCTACGTATTTGCTTTCTCAATATTAAAATTTAATCCATAAAATATTACCTTATAACTCCAATGTTTGAAAGTAATATTAATGAGATATTTTTCTTACCTTAACCCTTTTAAATTCACACTTGGATGACATGGATTTGGCTGAATTATGATAGTCCTCTACGTACCCTTTCCACGATGCTTGATTTGATGAGGTTGAGAAAATAAGTGTGGTTTGGCTGTTGGGATTCTTCATTGATGCTTGGAGAGTAGACGTTGGTCCTTTCAACGGATTATTTAATACTCCTATGTTCTCCTTCTTCTATGCTTGTTATGGCTATCAAGCTTCTACGTTAATATTGTATGTGAATAAATGTTGGACATTTCAATAGAATATTTAATGCTCCTATTCTCTCCTTCTTCCACATTGAGGATTTATTGAAATGTGCTTGC
The DNA here is from genome assembly GCA_028583015.1 of Wollemia nobilis. NCBI lineage: Eukaryota > Viridiplantae > Streptophyta > Pinopsida > Araucariales > Araucariaceae > Wollemia > Wollemia nobilis. The sequence goes on from JAQPPZ010016361.1 coordinate 6,117,761, forward strand.
TTTTCACACTCTATGAACATTGGACATGAATGCTATCTCTTTGTTTCTTTGCGCTGCATATATGGGCAGTCTTTGGTGAACAAATGACACTTGATTTGCTTAGTAATGTTGCATCCTCTTCTTGTAATTTTGCTTCACCATTTGGGCAGACTTTGATGGACAAGTGACACTCAATTTGCTTTGTAATGCTACCTCCTCTTCTTGTAACATTGTTTCACCAGTCATTACATATCCTTCTTGCTTGATCTCTCTTCAACATTCATTTCTTAAGCATTAGAGAAATGATAATCATGAGGGAATAATGTGCCAAGTGGCACTCAACCCTTTTGTATGGAGTTTCCTACGTAATGCCTCCAAGAAGGAGATTATAACTCCTTCCAAGTATTTATCCTTAGATTGCATTGGTTTCTTGGAGAGAAATAAATGTATTTTCTTCTGCAGGTTATCTTTGAGCCATCTTGGAGCTTGGGATGAATATGTGGTAGCTCTCTTGTTACCCTTTGTTGATGCTAATATCAATGTAGCATCCACCTTACTGTTGTGAACATATCCCTATGTTGTGCTCCATATTCATGATGATAGAGGTGAAGCTTGAAGCTTTTGAATGTTGTACTATGCTCTATATTTTATTTTATGTAAATAGATTTACTACCTTGCTTGTGATTTACGTAGAATTTTTTTGGCTCCTTTATCTTATGTAAGTAGCCTTTAAGAGGTTTGTTGTCATTTATGTAAATTTTATTTTGACTACAGGTTTAATGCTGGAGAGAATGCCCTTTCGGTGATGGAGAAAATTCGATATTTTGGCCCTTCCTTTGGCATTTCCTTTGGTTGTTTCTTTCTTGTAACTATTGTACCTATTGTGGCACCTTTAAATCTACATTACCTACATTTGATGTAATGTAGAATTGCAACACCATGTAATATAGAATACTTATATTGCACCTTTTTCTTGCACTCTTTTGTAGGTTTGAGATTCTTATTTTTGTAGCAGATTGATGAGTGCAAGAAGAGGTGAAGAACACAAGCTTATACTGATAAGGGGGGGTGAACAGTATAAGACCTCTTTTTACTTTTTCCTTTATACTTCAAAACAGTAAAGCAATATACCCAAAGCAATATCAAAACAAAGCACAATATCATCCACAAAGTGACACCAATTTTAACGTGGTTCACCCGGAATGCCCGGGCTACGTCCACAAAACTTTTCTCTAAAAGTTATCTCAAAGTTCTTTGGGAAACCTTCCCAATTACAATGTTTATGAGCCTCGGCCCAAAGGAGATACCTTCCCCCAATCTGAATTTATGAGCCTCTGCTCAAAGGAGATACCTTCCCCTCTATCTAAATTTATGAGCCTCTGCTCAAAGGAGATACCTTCCCCTCTGCTCTGGAAATGATCCCTCAGAAGATCAATTGCCTCTACCTCTTGCCAGCACGTGGAACTCCTTTCCACCGAAGACCTCCTATCCTCAATGCTTAGCCTAAGAGACCTCTACCTTCTATGATCACGTCCACAGTAGCTCAACAACTCTGTACCAAACATAGTCAGTCGGTCTAGTACAAGTCTTCCTCTGTCTGTCAGATCTGTCCAACACTTGAACAAATCAATCCTCTACACACAAGCCTTCTCAAAGACTTGCCAAATCTATCCTCAGGTTCTTCTCAAAGAACCAATGCACCTCTATCCTCAAGTTCTCTGATAGAACTCTCAAACTCAGCTCACAAGTCCTCTGCTAGGACCTGTCCAAATCTGCTCACAAGTCCCCACCGAAACCTGTCCAAAACCTGCTCACAAGTCCCCACCGAAACCTGTCCAAAACCTCAGCAAGCTCACCAAGAAAAACTTGCTTAGCATGAACCCACAAAGAGAATTGTTAGAGACCCAATGTGATTCATCAACCTCATAGAAGCATAAAGAGAATTGTTAGAGACTCAATATGTTCTATACTTAACTCCCAGTATCAATCTCAACTCAATCTCAATCTCAATAGAATAAGATAGATGTAGTATGCTTTTCTCAAGAACATGAAACACAACCCAACAATTGCCAACCATGCAATATCTCATATAACAATGATACTCATGTTCTTTCCACAACCAATTAGGGTTTTAACAACAATGCTCATCAAACAAGGTTTAGTCAACCAACACCATTCAACTCAACATCAACCTTGAAGCATTCAACCAATCATCACAAGAAAAGGAAACAAGTAGAAATCCTTTTCCCTCCACACTTATTTTTAGAAAACCATCAATCAATAACAACCATGGAAGAATGTGCCCATACCTTTACTTTGATGAAGAAGGAGAACTCAAAAACTGTCACAACATTAACTCTCAATTTACCACCAATTAGAGTTAGCAACTATACAATAATACACAATAATAAAGATCCAAAATAACACCTTATTACTCCAACTTAATATTAACCACCAAAAATATAATATACATACAAAGTAAAATCTCTTTACACCTTATTACTCCACATAAGCATCAAGCATTAATAATAACAATGTCAAAACAAAGATTACAACTTAACCTTATACCTCCATCAATAATTCTTGATCAAATCAACTCAAATATCCCAAGTCAACAATAAAAAGATTTACCTTGGCAATACTTAGTTCTCCAACCTTAGGAGAAATGAGGAGCCACCACTATAAGCGCTAAAGCGCATTCTCCTCTACTTACATAGCCCAATCACAACCGCTCTCCTTCGTGCATCGCAACAAAAGGAAAAATGCACTCGACGTGATTCGAAACCTGTATCTCTGCCTAGCGAGCGCCTTTACTCAAACTCCATCGTCATTGGAGCACAAGTGCTCGACAAAGAAATATTAAACTATCCTTTGTTTTATCTTCACTTGATCGTAGGATATGGAAAACGTATTCGTTTTCCTAGCATTGTCCAAAACATAAGTCACTGAATGCTTGCATTAATCATCTCACAACACAGTCTGGAAAAACACAGTTCAGGTGCAATTGCCAATCCACTAACGTCAAGCAAAAAAGTAAGGATGCAGCCCAAGCTCAAATTCGAGTATGCCAAGCACGGTTTCCAAGACACAGATCAAGCACGATTTCAAAGACGTCAATTGGAGATTCGAAGACACAGAGCAAGCACAAATCGAAGACACCAAGCGCTATTCGAATGATACAGAGCAAACGCAAATCGAAGACACCAAGCGCTATTCGAATGATACAGAGCAAACGCAAATCGAAGACTCCAAATAATCGGTGGTGCACTTACTTTAGAAAATCATCCCCACTTATATAGCCATTTCTCCTTAACTGTTTGACGTCGGCGCTCCTCCAACGATGGCAACACGTCGGCGAAAGAAAACTTTATCTGCGTCGCTTAAGGGTTAAAAGACCCTTTAATAATAATTAAAATAATAATTATTATTATTTTATTAATAATAAATTAAACTTAGACCTTTGTCAAAGGTTTGAGTTAATTTAATTATTAATAATAAACATGGACCTTCAAGGTTTTTCAAGAAGCAAAAACCTTTGCATTAAGTTAAGCTTGGTTTTAATAAAAACCCTTAATGAGTCCAAATGGTTTTAAGAAAAACCTTTAACCTTGTCACCATGGTTTTAATAAAAACCCTTTAACAATATGAAGCTTTCTCAAGATATTTTTGACATCACACTCTTTTTGATATCAACACAAAAATGCCTTTTGACATCAATGACAACTTATACACTTGAGCAAAAGCAATGTACCCAAAGTACCCAAAATTGCCAACAATCTCCCCCTTTGTCATTGATGGCAAACCTTTACTGAAAACACTTCTCAAGAGCCAAAACTGAAACCAACTGTGCTAACAAGCTGACCAACTGTGCCCACAACTGAGAATCTTCCTTTGAAGTTTTGCTCCCCCTGACTTGAAGCTTTCCTCTTCACTTTGAAGCTCTCCCCCTTACTCATATCTCTCCCCCTTTGTCATCAATGGCAAAGGGTCACCTTTGGGGCTCGGGACTAAGAAGGAGCCTCTTAGCTTAGTCCCTCCCCCACCTCCTGATGAGGTGATTAATTTTGGGGTGGGAGTAAAACTCCCATTAGGCATTGATCATCATCAGCGTCTATAACTTCCTTGTCGGGCCTTCTCTTGAACTCTTTGTCCATATTCCTGTTCTTGTTCCTGTCATCATTCTTGTTCTTATCCATGCCTTGATCCTTGGACCTGTTCATACCATTGTTCCTATTCCTGTACCTTGGAAGTTCAGCTCTACACTGTCTAGCTGTGTGACCTTCATTGTTGCACTTATAACAAGTAACAATGTTATTTCTTTTAGGCATACCTATTCTTTGAATCCACCTGTTCTGACTAAACCTGTTATGACCAAACCTGTTCTGACCAAACCTGTTCTGACCAAACCTATTCTGACCAAACCTTTTTGATCAAACCTGTTCTTGATATTTGCCTTGCAATAAACTGCCTTGTGCCCAAACTGTTTACAAGAGTAGCAATACCCTTGAAAGAAATTACCACCTCTGAAACTGTCATTTACCTTCCTTACTTGAGTCATGCAATGTGAAGCCATGTGACCAAACCTGTGACAAGCAAAACATCTGCCATTAAACTTTCCTGTAAATGGCTTTCTAGGTCCTGTAAACTTTCTCCCCTTTTTCTGTTTCCTATTTTCTGTTTCTGTGCATCTATCATTCAAGGACTCATGATCTGAAATACTTTCCTCATCAGAACTCTCTTCCTTTTGGAGTCTCTTACTAGACTCTCCAGCTTGTTCCTTGTGTGGCTTAACAAAACCAAGGCCTGTTTTATCTGTTGTCTTTCTTTGACCTTTGATGAGTGACTTAACCTTTTTGGAGCTATCTTGAAACATGTGAAGCTTATCCTTGTACTCTTTAGTTTCCTCTTTCAAAGAAGCCATTTTTTGTTCTAACTCACTATACTCAAGAACCTTAGACTCTAACTCATCCTTGAGTTCTTGTGTCTTAGCTATAGAGAAGTCAAGACTTTCTATAAGATCATCTCTCTCCATACAACATTCATCTAACTTATCCTTGAGTCTAGCATTCTTCTTTCTTTCCTTTTTCAAAGCACTAAGAGCACTAATAAGTTCACCTTCAAGATCTACTTCACCTTCCTCTATTTGTTTGCTTTTTGAATCATCAAAGCCTTTTTCAGATTTCTTATCACTAGAGGTGCTACCCTTTTCAAAAACCATACATGCATCTTCCTTATAGTTTTCTGAAGCATCCTCATACATACTAGAAACCAAATCATTATTTGTGCAATCATCCTCAAGGTGACCAAAGTTTCCACATCTAAGACATTTCATGATAATGAATCTATGTTTCGGTTCTTCCTCTTTTTCGATATGAACAACATCTCATTTTCATTATCACTTGAAGAACTTTCACTATCACTACTAGAACACTTACTTGCTTTGTCTAGGTAGAAACTCTTCTTGTGCTTGTGAGAATACCTCTTTCCTTGATTGTTGTGCTCATCTTTGTTTTTCCTGTGATGCTTGTGCTTTTCAGAATCCTTGCTCTTAGAATCCTGTTTATCTTCATCACTTTCATTCTTGGGAACAGTACGATCGGTAGCATAATGACCAAACTTTCCACAATTGAAACATCTTATATTTTTCATACTTTTGTGCTTTCTAGAGAACTTGCCTTTCTTGTCGTAATATGCCTCTTCATCACTAGAAGACTCATCACTATCTTGAAGCTGTTTACCTTTGGAATTCTTGGTAGCCTTGAAAGTTGCCTCTTTCTTGACATCAACCTTCACTTGAGTTCTCAACTCAAATGTTGCAAGTATACTATGGAGCTCATCCTTTTTCAACTTATCCAAATCTTTAGCTTCCTCAATAGCAGAAATATTTTCACTAAATCTATTAGGAAGAGATCTTAAAATCTTATCACAAACATCATTTTCAGCAAGCTCAAGACCTAAGTCTTTCATGGAGTTAACAACCTCATCCATACGAAGCATGTAGTCACTAATATTTTCATCATCATTCATCTTGAGTTGTTCAAACATACCTTTGAAGTGTCTCAACTTGGCCTTTCGGACATTTGTATCACCTGTATGAACCACCTTCAACTGTTTCCACATTTCACTAGTCTGTCTTGCAGTGAATCACTTTGGTGAGATCTGCTTCTACGTAAGCCTTTCAGGATTGCATTCATTGCTTTTGAATTGCTGTGATGTAGGAGCCTTTCTTCTTTAGTATAAGGACCATGTTCAGGAATAGTGTACTCATCTTCAATCACTTCCCAAACCTCATTCCCAAGTGCCATTAGATGAACCTTCATCCTTGCACTCCAAAGACCAAAATCTGATCCATCAAGAATAGGTGCTTGCATTGCTACTTGAATAATCCATTGTGTTCTTTACTAGCTTTTCCTTCAAGTTGTTAAACTTTTCGAAGGCACCCGCTCTGATACCAATTGAAGAACACAAGCTTATATTGAGAGGGGGGTGAACAGTATAAGACCTCTTTTTACTTTTTCCTTTATACTTCAAAATAGTAAAGCAATATACCCAAAGCAATATCAAAACAAAGCACAATATCATCCACAAAGTGACACCAATTTTAACGTGGTTCACCCAGAATGCCTAGGCTACGTCCACAAAACTTTTCTCTAAAAGTTATCTCAAAGTTCTTTGGGAAACCTTCCCAATTACAATGTTTATGAGCCTCGGCCCAAAGGAGATACCTTCCCCCAATCTGAATTTATGAGCCTCTGCTCAAAGGAGATACCTTCCCCTCTATCTAAATTTATGAGCCTCTGCTCAAAGGAGATACCTTCCCCTATGCTCTGGAAATGATCCCTCAGAAGATCAACTACCTCTACCTCTTGCCAAGCACGTGGAACTCCTTTCCACCGAAGACCTCCTATCCTCAATGCTTAGCCTAAGAGACCTCTGCCTTCTATGATCACGTCCATAGCAGCTCAACAACCTGTACCAAACACAGTCAGTCGGTCTAGTACAAGTCTTCCTCTGTCTCGTCAGATCTATCCAACACTTGAACAAATCAATCCTCTGCACACAAGCCTTCTCAAAGACTTGCCAAATCTATCCTCAGGTTCTTCTCAAAGAACCAATGCACCTCTATCCTCAAGTTCTCTGATAGAACTCTCAAACTCAGCTCACAAGTCCTCTGCTAGGACCTATCCAAATCTGCTCACAAGTCCCCATCGAAACCTGTCCAAAACCTCAACAAGCTCACCAAGAAAAACTTGCTTAGCATGAACCCACAAAGAGAATTGTTAGAGACCCAATGTGATTCATCAACCTCATAGAAGCATAAAGAGAATTGTTAGAGACTCAATATGTTCTATACTTAACTCCCAGTATCAATCTCAACTCAATCTCAATCTCAACAGAATAAGATAGATGTAGTATGCTTTTCTCAAGAACATGAAACACAACCCAACAATTGCCAACCATGCAATATCTCATATAACAATGATACTCATGTTCTTTCCACAACCAATTAGGGTTTTAACAACAATGCTCATCAAACAAGGTTTAGTCAACCAACACCATTCAACTCAACATCAACCTTGAAGCATTCAACCAATCATCACAAGAAAAGGAAACAAGTAGAAATCCTTTTCCCTCCACACTTATTTTTAGAAAACCATCAATCAATAACAACCATGGAAGAATGTGCCCATACCTTTACTTTGATGAAGAAGGAGAACTCAAAAAATGTCACAACATTAACTCTCAATTTACCACCAATTAGAGTTAGCAACTATACAATAATACACAATAATAAAGATCCAAAATAACACCTTATTACTCCAACTTAATATTAACCACCAAAATTATAATATACATACAAAGTAAAATCTCTTTACACCTTATTACTCCACATAAGCATCAAGCATTAATAATAACAATGTCAAAACAAAGATTACAACTTAACCTTATACCTCCATCAATAATTCTTGATCAAATCAACTCAAATATCCCAAGTCAACAATAAAAAGATTTACCTTGGCAATACTTAGTTCTCCAACCTTAGGAGAAATGAGGAGCCACCACTATAAGCTCTAAAGCGCATTCTCCTCTACTTACGTAGCCCAATCACAACCGCTCTCCTTCGTGCATCGCAACAAAAGGAAAAATGCACTCGACGTGATTCGAAACCTGTATCTCTGCCTAGCGAGCGCCTTTACTCAAACTCCATCGTCGTTGGAGCACAAGTGCTCGACAAAGAAATATTAAACTATCCTTTGTTTTATCTTCACTTGATCGTAGGATATGGAAAACGTATTCGTTTTCCTAGCATTGTCCAAAACATAAGTCACTGAATGCTTGCATTAATCATCTCACAACACAATACTGGAAAAACACAGTTCGGGTGCAATTGCCAATCCACTAACGTCAAGCAAAAAAGTAAGGATGCAGCCCAAGCTCAAATCCGAGTATGCCAAGCACGGTTTCCAAGACACAGATCAAGCACGATTTCAAAGACGTCAATTGGAGATTCGAAGACACAGAGCAAGCACAAATCGAAGACACCAAGCGCTATTCGAATGATACAGAGCAAACGCAAATCGAAGACACCAAGCGCTATTCGAATGATACAGAGCAAACGCAAATCGAAGACTCCAAATAATCGGTGGTGCACTTACTTTAGAAAATCATCCCCACTTATATAGCCATTTCTCCTTAACTGTTTGACGTCGGTGCTCCTCCAACGATGGCAACACGTCGACGAAAGAAAACTTTATCTGCGTCGCTTAAGGGTTAAAAGACCCTTTAATAATAATTAAAATAATAATTATTATTATTTTATTAATAATAAATTAAACTTAGACCTTTGTCAAAGGTTTGAGTTAATTTAATTATTAATAATAAACATGGACCTTCAAGGTTTTTCAAGAAGCAAAAACCTTTGCATTAAGTTAAGCTTGGTTTTAATAAAAACCCTTAATGAGTCCAAATGGTTTTAAGAAAAACCTTTAACCTTGTCACCATGGTTTTAATAAAAACCCTTTAACAATATGAAGCTTTCTCAAGATATTTTTGACATCACACTCTTTTTGATATCAACACAAAAATGCCTTTTGACATCAATGACAACTTATACACTTGAGCAAAAGCAATGTACCCAAAGTACCCAAAATTGCCAACAAAAGGGTTTTAAGGAAGTCTATTTGGCTAGACTCCTTACCCTTTTTTCTTGGATTATTGATGGTGAATCCAAGCCTTGTAAATGCTATAGAACATAAGCTTTCTAGTTGCTCTAACCCTAAGTGCTTGGATTTGAGACTCACCAAGTCTCAACCCTAGAAGCTTATTTTTTGTTAGATTTTTTTCTTTTTCATTTGCTTGTACTAACCAATTTTGGTGGCTTATGTTGGCCACTCTAAGTTGCATGTTTCTGTGCTTAAAAAGTGTCTTTAGAAACTTGATCCAAACTAGATTTTGTAGCCTTTATTTCAAAGCACAAAACTAATTTCTTTTGATAGTAATAATAGTGCACATAGCTCTAACAAATTCTACTTTTAATGCACTAAAAAATTACACCTAACTCCAATATACTCTCAAGAAAATGCACTTAATCAATTCACTGCAACTAATCAAGAATAATCTCAAATGAACCTTCAATATTTATTCTGTAAATTCTTTACAAGTAATATATTAGGAGATAGTCTTATTTTTCTTTCCAAAGTAGATAATAGGCTAGTTGATAGATTATTAAAAATTCTAAAATCTAATAAAATCCTAATGTGCAAATGGACCTTTAAAAAGAATATTTCTTTTTGCACACTTGAAGACTCTAATACAAATATCCTTTTTGCAACTTTAATTAGGATGAAGGTGCTTTAATAAATCTGATAAGTAATTCACCTAATGAATCTACTTGCACCAATAGTTGCATATATTTTTTGAACACTTTTGTAGTTCCTTTTCTACTTCTATAAAGGATGTGGATCTTAGTGCGTAAGAACACCAAGTTGCTACTTTGAATAGGATCTTGCAGCTCTTTGTAGACTATTTTGAATAGTTCCTTCTTCACCAATTTGATGGTCTCAAACTTTTTTTCATGAGCCTAGGATTTGGTGACTTTGATCTCCTCTTGTAATCTCCTCCTTCTGTTGTAGATTTGGAGAATTTTATATCTTTGAAGGAGTGACCTCTTTCTATAGGAGGTAATCTTCAAATCTCCTATATTTGATAAGCATCTTCTGCTTTCAAGTCTTCTTGTTGAATTCTGACTTCAAGTAGGATCTTCTCCTCAAGATTATGAATATCTTGAGGTCTTTACTGGATTCTTATTCTGCTTGAATTTGGAACTCCTTACCAAATTATCATCCTCTTGGGCTTGTTATCAAATCACAATTATTGTCCCAAGTCCTTCACTATCATGGGCTTCTCCTTGGTAGTGGATTTATCTAGTGAGATCTTCTTTGATGATTTCTTTAGCAAGGCTCTCCTAGCCTTTTATTGGATGCTCATTAGGACCTAGTAAAGGTATTTGATCTTGTAGCTTCTCCTGGTCTTCCTAGAGACCTTATATTCAACCTTCTACTTCTAGAATTGTTGGTGTTGAGATCTTCTCTTGGATCTCTGATTCTACTGCTTCTGGATACAAGAAGGAATCTCCTATTCCTTCTTCTTCTTCCTAGTCTGGAAGTTCTTCGATGAGATCTCCTCTTGATATCATTTTTTCTTTGGGTACTAGATTGATTATGAATAAGTTTTTATTCCTAAATTTCTTGTAGGAAGCTTTCCCAACTTATTGGATCACCTATACCTGTAACAAAAAGTATTAGTACTAAAATATTATTTTGAATTAGATCCTTTTCTATAGAATCTTCTTCAGGATAAAAGGCACCTAAGGCCTATTTCAGTATCAAGACTTCTATGGCATGTTCTTCAATGTCAAGGCTTCTATGGCCTTTTTATCTGGATTAAGGATTCTATGGAATTTTCTTCTAGATCAAGGCTTCTATGGCCTTTTATTTTGTATCAAGGCTTCTATGGCATTTCCTTCTGTATCAAGGCTACTATGGCCTTTTCTTCTGGTGAAGTTCTTCAATCTATCAATGGAGATATCCTATCTCCAAACTTCACCATGATTCTTTTCCAAAGATTCTTCTAAATTATTCTCCCTTTTGCAACAACTAATATTTGCACTATGAAGGCACTCTAACCTTTGAGAAACGAAGTTGAGGTCTCCTATATTTCTATTGTAGGAGGTATCCCAATAATCTGAGTATTAATTACAAAAAGAAACTTTCATGTAAGTATTTCTAGATCTCTTAGCTTCACTAGTTGATTCGTTAACCTAGTGGATCAAACATTGATTCCTAGTATTCATAAGTTTTCATTCAACTCTGTGGAAATACTCTAGCCCTATGCAATATCAGTATTTCTAAAACTAATATTTTAGTCCTCACTTGTAAATATCCCTAATTCTACCACCTAGAATCTTCTAATAAAATTTAATAGTGACTAGTCCAATGGCATTTTAGGTTCTCAAAAAACTAAGGATAAAATAATGGTGGTTCTCTCTAGACCTACTGTGGCTTGATATACCATAGCTTCGATACTGCTATTAGTTTTTGATACCACATACATTGGGAGATACCATTCACAAGATTTAGAAAGAAATAAAATAGATCTATGATATGACTGAAATATGTTATAAATAGAAATAGCAAAAATATTACAATAGTAGCAATGGAGGAAATAGGTACTCCATAAAATATGCTACTCCTCCATGAGGGAGCTCTGAGCTTATAGCTCACACACCCTACCCTACTACCTATCTACCACACACACACTATGATGATGCTCTACCTTATACTTCTATTATATATCTATGGCCATTATATAGGAAGATAAGTTCCTTAGCCGACACTCTATCTAGTTGTACAAGTGGACACCTTGCACATTACAACTTGCACTTTGAAAATTGTGAATTTATTACATTGCATGAAGTAATTAGATAACTTCCCCCTAAAGTAACCTAATGTCCTAATTATGTAGCAAGGAAGGTACATTTACATTACCCATATATTGTAATATGCTCTATTTTCTAACATATCCTGCACAGTGTTACAATGTTTGCACATATTGTTTCAAGGCTCTAATGTATATTACTACTCATGCAAATATCCTTTCCATTCTATAGTCAATTCATTCTATAGCACTCCAAACTTATAATTCAACACCTCCTTCTCAACAAACAAATTGACTCTTTAGTAGCAACCAAACCATTTCATTCACAATGGCACAGTTCAAAATAACTTTGGAAATCAACTTATAGTGATCAAATTATCTCCTTACTAGCAAATTCAAGTCATATCCTTCATTTCTAGAAATATTATATTGGCTAATTCATAGAGCAAAGTATCTTCAAAATCTCATAAAATATCACATAGGTTTTTATTTTTCCTCTTCTAGCCTTCTATGTTTGACTCAAACATTCCACTTTCTTATCCAAAATTATACAATGCATCCTTTCCTTATAAATATTCATTGTAATATCTCCTTCATCCTCCAATCCACTTCACAATAATATTTGTCTGTCTATTCTCATGAACCTCTCATGCTCCTTACAAGAACAATCTCTTCAATACAACAAATATTGTCTATTCTTCGTCAATGTAGAAATCTCTTCCTTTCTTCAATAATTTCTTCAACTCCTCCAATCACGATATCCTTATTCTCTACATTATTATTATTAATATCAAATCTTATTTAAATAAATACATTTTCCTCTTCAATGTGGCTCTTGCCATAATAGCTTTGATACCATTGATGGCAAATATGCTATATTATATCATAGTTAAATATCCACATGATCAAATATCAATCACACAAATCACATTCATAAATAACACAAGTAATTCACAATAATAAACTTCACAATTACATTCATAAATCATAATATGTTACATTTGAATTACATTGCATGGAGCTTTATCTCTAATATATAACCTTACAAATGACTCTTCAATACTCTTAACTATTGTTCTCCTTAAACTCATGGGAGATGCATCCTTTCACATTCCTCACTTATGAAAATAATCTCATTATTACATTTCTCACACGATTCTTTACTCCATACTTAAAACTTAACACCTATGACTCTTCACTTGCTTACTTGACACTTTGCACTCTCACAACTCACACTTTCACACTTTATTACATAATACATGGACACTCCTCACACTTTGACATATACATTAGATAAGTATAAAATAAACTTCTAAACTAATATTTACAAATGTATCCCATGGTAATTCAATGTTACCAAATAATATAATATATCCAATAGGGATAAGGCAAAAAAAAGTCATATGGTTTCTACAAAAGGAGACCACGTGTGATGAAACATCAAATTTTATTGCATATGAAGAGTAATGTAAGTTTTCCCATTGTAAACGATGTTGGAAGACTTGAGATAAATGATTTTATAAGAAGATGATCCAAGCATACCTTAGAATATGACTTGTAGAAGAATGCTTATCTCGAATATTCTAAGGTTGTGGATAATTCTATGGATATGTTGTAGTGGTGATTTTCTAGAAGTGATTATAGAATGAGTGTTCCATTGGCTGACCTAGAGCTATTGAAGGCTGAGTAATGACCCATAAAGGTGACCTAAAGGTATTGATAGTCGAGTGGCAACCTAGAGAGGTGACCCAAAGGTAATTATGGAAAATATATGACCTTAAGGTAGAGGACCCAAAGGTAATTATGACCTAGAGGTTGACATTAATGTATTGATGACCTTGAGGTAAAGACTCAAAGATATTAACCCAATGGTAAACCTAGAAAGTCCATAGAAATGGACCTAGCAAAGGTTACATATATCCAGATAAGATAAAAACCAACAAAGTGAAAGCAACTAGCCAATGATAGAGATAGAGCCAAAGCTAGAGCTAAAGAGCTAGAACCAAAGCCAAAAAAAGAGCTAGAACCAGAGTTTGAGAATAATTCTAATGTACCACTCATGTATGCATAAGGGATTAATGACCTTTGTACCAAATAATGTAATATAGAGTTTGTTAGATATTATTACATTATTTGGATTATGTAAATATTTGGAATTATGTAATCATTGCATGATTGTAATTATTGGGGGATTAATAAATATTTCCCTCATATGAGAAAATTGAATGGACACATATCTCATGAGAATATAAGGAGATGAAAAGACAACTAAGTGTGAAATGCTAAGAGCTACGAATTATTAAAGTATCTCCTAAAATTGAAGAGACTCCTTGATGTATACAATTACCTATATACAACAAAGTTTGACTAGTGGAGTGTGGTGATAATATGATGAATATAAAATAATATTGAATTAGTGAAAATACTTTATGAGATTCATTTTTGTGTTAAGTTTTGTTTATTCGTAATATTTTACAAATTATTTTATAAGTCCTCTCCCATATTCAATAGGGTGTGGAACCAAAGGCTGATGGTTTTGGGTAACATGGGATATATAGGCCATAGTAAATATGAATAATAAGTTTTCCATCCTATTGAATATGTCTTCCACATGGGATGATTCCCTAAAAGCTTCAACTAGTGTGCTATAACTAGCATTATAAACCATTAGAGCTAAGTTAGATTGTAAACCTTTGATGTAATAAGGTAATGCTTGTTCTTCATTAGGCCTAACATTTTGTAGAATCAGATTTAAGATCATCAAGAATCTCATGTCAAAATTATGTGTCTTGGGGATATCTTTGTATTGTATATAATTAAAACAAATAGAATAATCGTTATCCATACTATCAAATCTATGCATGAATAATTATACTATTGATTCCCAACTAGTGATAGAAATATTGGGTAAACCTCTATATCATAATGCAACTTTATCACATAAGGTTCAGGGATCCTTAAAACCCTTTTTTTTGCAATATAAATCTTTTACTTAGCAAAAAAAAATTTGCAACTTTATCACACAAGGAATAGATTAGTAAGTGTACCATAATATCATCCTCCTAAATGTGATGAATTTATTTGAGTGTAGATAGCTCACTAAAGTGATCTAGTGCTATATTATTCCCACTTCCATCAAAAGTGGATAATAATTTAATAGTGGTAGGTGGAATAAGGTAATAGGATCCTATGTTTAATTGTCCTTGATATATCTAATCAAGAAGTTGGCTTTGGATGAAGGCACTAGATTATTTTGTGCTGGAGGGATTTGACCATATTATTGTTGTGTTGCAAGATAAGTATATACCACATAATGCTAAGGTGGATATGAAGGATACTAATGGTATTGGTATGAATAATAATGAGGATTTGGCATCTAGAAAGGAGGTCATAAAGTATTTTAACAAGCCAATTGTTGATTCAAATAATGATATATGTTAAATGGAGGAGCATACTACAAGCCTTATTAAGGAATCTATTGATTTAAAGGTGGTGGGCATTATGTATTTTTTTTACATGATTAGATATAGGTGGTGTTTCTCCCTAGGTATTTTATTGGGTCACCTACATCTTCAGTTTCCCAATAGACACTTGAAAAGTTTGATCAAGGCCCTAAATTTAATAAAGAAATATCTATTCTAAAGATCTTATGTTTGAAGCTATAGATTGTTCTAGTGGAAGATTGGATATGTTGGACAAACTAGATCTAGGTGGACTTTGAGTTGAAGCAACACTAATGTATGGTGTAATTTGAGCACTACATGCAAGAGGTGGGTTTGAACTAAAAAATGGTTTTAGTTTACAAAAGATAATTTATTTGTGGGGTTAGTTATCAAAGGTCATCCTGTAAAGAGGGTTTGTGTGGTTCATTGTAGAACCAATATATGACCAAGTTTGATTAAATAGGGCATATGAATAACTCATTTTATAGACTAGGAAATAAATTTATTGGGACATGATATATTTGTTGACAAGATTAAAAATTGCACTTTTTCCTTTTCAAGATATAGGATTAGTTGTACCCACTTCATAATTTGTTTCATATTTTTTCCTTTTGTGTTCCTTTAATGGTATGCAACTACCTTTGTTAATTTGACTATTTTCTTAATCATAGTGCTCTTCAGTTAGTATTCATATGCCTATGTATAAAAAACCTACATAGATAGAGTTTCAATGTCAAAATTTGAAAATATATGATGTGGTCTATGGAATAATTTGCCTATAAATTAGAGTGATTCACTTGGAATTTTAGGTGATTTTCTAGCAAGATTTAAACTTTTAATATTTTGAATAGTAGGGTATCGAAGCAAATCGCTCAGAGAAAATTGCTTCAAAGCTAGAGTGAATCACTCTCTAGGAAGGAGTTATGAAGAAACTTGTATTTCCTAGCAAATTTCTCTTTAGATTCAACTTCATGAGAAATCACTACTTTTGAATTAAACCACTTGCTAAATAGAGTAAATTGCTTGTCAATTGGGTCTTGACAAAAAAACTTCAAAAAAACTTCCAAATGCTTCTTGCCTATGGTAGATGCAAATTTGGTGTTAGGTCTAAGGTTTGATGCAATATTGAAACTATATGTATTGTTTATTTTTGTAGAAATCCTAAAATTCTAAAGTTTGCATTAGAGTTTCCATTTATAAATAACCTACAAAAATAGAACACAAATTACAAAAATAATATGAATATTAAGGTTATTGTTGAGACTAGGCTTGATAAATCAAGTCCATGGCCTTGGTGAATCACTCTAGATTTAATTTATTCAATCTAAACATATTTAAAGTGAATCACTTTTAAATCAAACCGAATTACTCCTAGGAAAGGACTTAGGAAGATGTTTAAGATGATTGGCTCAAATGGAGTGAATCGCTACATAATAAAAATAAATTACTCATTATGCAATAGGGTTATGCATAGCGGCGAAACTTCGCCATTGGGGTGAAAAAAAAGCATTTTCAAAAATTTAAATTTATGAAAATTTTGGGACCCGGACATCGGCCATTTACCCAAAATTTTCAGGAAAAAATTAATTTTAGGTGTCGGTTAGCTATCCTTTGATGAGAGTATCATGAATATTTTGAAAAATTCACAAGTAATCCCACCTAAATAAAGTACCCTTTTTGCCCTAAAATTTTAAAATTTCTAAATTATCCCACCCAACTCGCCAAGTATACCTCTATATATAATTAACACCCCAAGGATACAGATTCATTTTTGGACCTTGTTCTACACTCGACGAATATATTGACCCTATTCTATAACCGTTCGACACCAGCTGTATATCCTCCCGACACCACAATTCTGCAACCGATCGAAACCTTGTTCTACAACTGGTCGAAACCCTATTCTACAATCGACAGTACCAGATAGAACCACACTGTAGTTGAACCTATGCTACAACTGGTTGAAACCATTTCTACAATAGACCACGTGCATTTCTGTTGAATGCAGTTTTACACCAAGTTTAGGTCGGATGCAGTTTTGCACCTGGTTCAGGCCGGATACAATTTTGCAATCGATTTAGGTTAGATGCAGTTTTGCACCCGGTTTAGGTTGGATGTAATTTTTCAACTGGTTCAAACTGGATGTAGTTTTACACTCAATTTAGTTCAGATGCAATTTTGCATCTAGTTTGATCTGGATGCAATTTTGCACCTGGTTCGGTCTGGATGCAATTTTGTGCCCGGTTGGGGAGGGTTGGGCTAGGTGCAAAACTGCATCCGAGGGAAGGCTAGGTGAATTTCTGCAGACGGGCACAAAAATGCACCCAACCCTCCACTGGATGCATTTTTGCATAAGGCCCTCCTGGATATATTTTTGCACCTGAGCCTTCCTCGGATGTATTTCTGCATTGGCTCCCCTGAATACAGAAATGCACCTGGCCTTCCCTCGAATGCAATTTTGCACCTGGCCTTCCCTCGAATGCAATTTTGCACTTGGCCTTCCCTTGAATGCAATTTTGCACTTGACCCTCCCTTAGATGCATATCTGATGGTAGTTTGGTGTTTAATTTTTTCCAATATAAACAAAAATTCACCAATTTTTTCTAATTTTTGGTGAAAAATAAAGTATTTCGCCATGTCTTCCTACATGAAGTTGCCCAAGATTTTCCAAGGTTTCGAAACAAATTCACCATTTTTTTACAAGTACATTTTGGGTCCGACCCCTTATGCATAACCCTGTTATGCAAAAAATTAACATAAATGCCTTCAATTATAAGCTAATCTTGCCATTCATGATGCATAAAAAAAATAAGAAATTTAGCCAAATGCTAAATGTAGAATTAATAATGGGGGTTGATTCCATTGGGCATGCCAAAAACTATGTTGAACTAGGGATTTGTATGAATTCCTAATGCACCCAATTCTTGTCTCAACAAAGTTATAATGAAGGTATATTGACTTAGTCTAACCTTTGGATTGAGGTTGGCTCTTCACTATCCCTTATTACTCCTATTCCTATACTAATTGTATGAAATAAAAATGAATAAAAAGTAAAATTTGAAGTTTGAGGGTGTAGCATATTTAAATAAAATATGGTTATAACCATAGCAAAAAAATGTGAAATCAATCAACATACAATAATTTGAATAACATAAATGCTTTCCAATTCATAAAATATGAAATTGCGAAGTGAACTATAAGATGGTCAAATGAGCTATGCCTCAATCACCATACACTTCACAATACATGAGGACAATTTCATTGATGGAATGCAAAGGACTTGCCAAATTATCATCATTTTCATGAGATATAAAGCACAATATGGGTTTGAAAGAGGGGATATTTGTATGATCATAGCCAAAGATGTTTATAATAGAGCATATGGTTCCTATTTATAGTAGGAATTTATCCCTGGGTTACATGGGGTGAGAAACTATTACTCCTAGTAAAAGCAAATATTTGAGGGAATATATAACAAATGATACATGTCTTTAATAGGATTAGAAGAATTTAAAAATAAGTTAGTGTTCCACTACATGCCAAAATTTCATTCTCAAAATATTCTCCTTGAAATCCATGCCTTTATTGTTACCCTTTCACCAGCCAGCGAGTGATTTTCTCTAAAAAGTGAATGAGTCACTCGACTATATTAGTGAATTGCTAGCTGACCCTAAGTGCTTCACTCCCATGATCCAATTGGTCCACTTTTCAAATGGATTATTCTTTATCCAATTGACACCTGAGATAAACTTAGTAAAAATTTTAGGGATTTTGGAAGGGATTGGTTGCTTAATTTTATTGTTGTGTGCTTTTCAAAGGAACAATTACAAATGCAGTTCCAAGGTAAAATATGATGAGTTGTTTAAAAACCCTTATGAATTTATTTTGGAATAATTAAAATACCTATCATCAATCCCACTACCAAGCAATGAGGAATGGTATAAACTATTGAAACTACTACCATTAAAGATAAAGTACGTAGACTATAATTTTGATAGTTTTCTAGTAGGGATGCCAATTTGGTAGACTCTATACCCAAGGATAAAAGAAGGCTTAGGTATATCTTTCCAATTGAGTTTGGAATCCCATGAATTCATTAGAAATGTAGGATCTTGTCACTACCTTGGAATTTACTATTGTTAAAGAGTACAAAACAGTCAAATCAAACAACCAATATCTTCCATTACCTTCCAAATTTTGACTAAGTTTAACTTAGATGTCATTTGGTTTAGGAATGATACACTTACAAAGTGGCCTAATTGGATAATGGAAGAGAAGTGATCATAGTCATATAGCAATTTTCTACCAAAGTCAAATGATTTACTTACTTTTTAGAGTGAATTACTTGCAAGCAAATGGAGGGATAAAAATAAAAGCATGAATTTCAAGGAGAATCTTTTAAGAGTAATATTTTGGCATGTAGTGCTGCACTAACTCATTTTGGAGGACTTATAATCCTATTAAAGGTATTTTTTTTGCCATTACACAACTCACCCCAACTTGGGGACCCATTTGAAACTTTCAGTTTTAATTTGAAATTTTTGCTTGCACCAAGATATCTTTTTAATTTTGATTACATTGAAGTTATAAAATTGTTGACATTCTTGCATCTTGAAGGTCTGGATCTAGTTGCAGTGATTTGGATTGAATATCATTGAATATTTACATCTTAATTACATTATTTCAAGTTAAATGTTTCAAGAAAATTTAAATTTCAAAAGTTCCCTAAGATTTAAAAAAAATTAAATTTCATTTTAGGGTTATTCCAATTTCGTCACTTTTTCCCTACAATTGATGCAAAATTAAAATGGACATAACTTGAGCTAGACAACTCCGTTTGAGCTGATTCAAAGCTTGGTAGAAATATATTGATCTCCTCTCTACAATGGAACCAAATTGGCATAATTTTAGATGGGGATTATTTCCAAAAATAGAAGTTTTCCAAATCTATATGTGAATTTCTAATTGATATATATCTTGATCCATGGTGAATTTTTGAGTTATTTTAATGTTTTTGGATACCCATTTTTCTTATTTATAAGTTTACATATTTTCATAAAATTCAGGATATTTTGAATTTTGCCCTATTTTGGCACCCAATTCGATGGACGTAAGAAAAATAAAATAAAATTTAATACTTTTTTTTAGGACATTATTAAAATGCAAGGCTAAATTATTATTCATCTGCTAAAGCTTGGCATGGGTTGGCGATTGGTCCACCCAACTCAAGCTCGATGGCGATTCGTCAGAGGGAAAGGATAAAGGTGGTTCCCCAAAGTATTAAATTGTTCAACTATTCCCGTGGTCAAAATTTACCCTCATACTATGCATAATTTATTTCCAAGGTGAGGAAAAAGGTGGTTACCCAAAGTATTAAATTTTTCAACTATTCCCGTGGTCAAAATTTACCCTCAAACTCTCTACTTTCAAGGGGGAGACCCAAGTGACGTTTTTTGCAGGACTGCCCAAAATACCAAACTCGTTTCGGCCATATCTCACTCATCCGGACTCGGATTGAGCTGAAATTTTGAGGGTAGATGCCTGAAAAACCCTAGAACGTCTCCCACAATTTTCATATCATTTGGAGCAACACAGATCCTAGCACATCCCTATGTGTGAACGAGATATTTGGCAAGCGGCTATGCGAGGGTTTCATCTGGGTTGAGTGCAAGCAACTCCTAAGGTTGGTTTTTAGGGCCTTCGGGCCCTAGCGACCAATATTTTTGTGGTTTATGCTCAATATTTTAGCAAGAAATGTTGCAGGGGATCCAATATGGGTTAGAAATTTGTCTTTCAACAGATCATACTATGAACTTGAGTGACAACGACTTCCAATTTGTTGCACAAAAGAAAAGTGAAAACCATACCTTTCCATGGCGTCTAGGGCAAGGATTAAAGAGATCACGAAACAAGTTTCAAGTAGTTGATCAAAAAATGGCTCATATCTCAAGTGAATCTGGTGCTAAGGTGCACCCACAAAATAATTCTACTATGAAAACCCCTGTCAAGGGTAAGAATTTCGAAGACTCAGTCCCAAAAATGAATTTTAGGGATGCCCTTCATGGTGGACAACCTCATCCCAATGCTAATATCAATATTAGGGCTTCCCATAAACCTCTAAGAATACCTAAGATTGATCCCAGGGAAAACGGAGTCAGGATGTCTTAAAGCAGCTGATGGAACTCCTATTGTTAAGCTTGATATGGGTAACATTCAGATTGGCATTGAAGATTTGGAAAAAAGAGGACTAATTTGTCGGTTCGTGGGTTTTCGTTCGAGTCTATCTGCTTTCAAAGTCTGGGCTGCAAAAAGCTAGAAAACTAAAGGTGAGTTACAAATCTCTATTTATCCAAATGGTTATTTTCTTGTTTTATTTGCTAATAATGAAGATAGAGAGAAAACTTTTCAAGGGGGTCCTTGGTTTTTTGGAAGGGCGGGGCTTTTCATGAAGCCCTGGCATACTAAATTTAAAGTCGAAGAAGAGATGCCTTCTATAGCTCCCGTGTGGGTTAGACTCTTTGGCCTCCCTATTGAATTTTGGAATCCTACTATTTTTTCTTCAATTGGAAACTCTTTAGGAACTTTTATGATGACTACTGATTGTACTCAAAATTTTGAACATATTATTTATGCTCGGATTTGTGTTTTAATGGATTTTGACAAACCCCTACCTAAAAATATCACATTACAATTTGGGGAAGACACTTGGGAGCAAGTAGTGGACTATGAGAACATTCCTTTTCATTGTAGAATTTGCCATGAATATGGTCATTTGGCCGATGCTTGCCCAAATAAAATTCTCGATCAAAAGAAAGAAGATATAAACTCAGCGAGGTTTCCAAATACCTAAGAAGAAGAACACTAAAAAAAAACCAGTTATGAAGGATCAATCAAAGTCATCTGCTAATATGTTTGAAATCCTTTCCACAAATGATGTCCCAAGTGAGGAAGAGGAAATAATGGAAACTGAAATCTTAGAAACACAATTTAAATATGAAGGGAAGAACTCGAGAGACAAACCAACAAATCAAAGGTTTTCAACAAAAAAAAGGGAGAAAATTTACACAAGAAAAACAATCTTTCAAATGTCAAAACTTCAAATAATGCAAGTCCCAATATAGACTCCGTTGAACCATCTAGTAAAATTTTGGCTATGTACGAGCATTCTTCAAGGTTAGAAGCCATCTCAGATTCAATTGGAATAAGTCAAGAAATAGGGAAAAAAAATTGAAGATGGATTCTAATCAAAAAGCAGGTCGCAAGACCAATCAATATCATATGGTAAAAGAAGGTGAAAATCTTGTAGAGGAAGGTAAGATTAATGCCCTTCCCAACTCTTTTAGCCCTGGTATTAATGAAGATCATCACTTGGAATATTAGAGGACTCAAAGGGAGTCTTTCAAAACAAAATGAAATTAGAAGAATGATTCGAATAAATCATCCACATCTTGTTTTCCTTCAAGAAACAAAGATGTCAATGGAGGATATGGACTCAATTGCCAATAAAATTTGGCCGATTGGAAAAGTGGTTTCCCTCAGTTCCCAAGGGACTTCTGGTGGCATTGCTTGTCTTTGGGACCCAAAAGAGGTAGTTATTCACCATATGGTTGGCAGTTGGGGTTTGTTGGCTATAGCTATTCAAAGTAGACATTCCAACCAGATTATGCTCTGCATTATTGTTTATGCTCCGACTTCTTTGGAGGAAAAAAGAAGACAGTGGAAGGATATTACTCATATTATCTCTCATTTTCCTAAAGCTTGGATCTTGATCGGAGGAGATTTCAATACCATCCTCTCTCTGGATGAGAAAAGGGGGGAAATAGAAATTTGGACAAAAGCATTGACCTCATGAGCGAATATATTGCAAACCTCCATCTTGTGGATATCCAACTGGATAATGGCCTTATGACTTGGTCTAACAGAAGGCAAGGCTTAGCTTGTATAATGGAGAGATTGGATAGGTTTTTGCTCTCTGAAAATTTCTTAATCCATGGTCACATTCCTAAAGTGAAGACTCTTAATAATGCTGGTTCGGATCATTGGCCGATCATGGTGGAAATGTGGAAAACCAATGTGAGTTTCTCTCCTTTTCATTTTCAACTAATGTGGCTTAGAGACATTTCCTTCAGACCTCATGTGCAACAATGGTGGAAGGAAGGTAAACCTAGGCATGGGACTAAGATGTTCTGTTTTGCCAAAAGACTGCAATACATTAAATCCAAAATCAAGACTTGGAACTAGAAAGAGTTTGGGGATGTTCATAAAAAAAACATGAAGTTATTGCTCATCTTGAAAATTTGAATAAGAAAATCCGTTTAGATGGCCTCACAGAGAAGAGAAGTGCAAGATGAAATTAAACTCACAACTCGGTTAGAGGAATGGGAAAAAAGAGAAGAAATCTTATGGAAGCAAAAATCTAGAATTCAATGGCTCAAAGAAGGAGATCGAAACACAAATTTCTTCCACAAATCTCTTCTAGCTCGAAGATCTCACAACTTTATTTCTTCCTTAAAATCAGATTCTGGAGATGTTGTTTATACTTGGGATGGCATGAACTCTATTGTTGTTGATTACTTTTCCAATATTTTTGTTGCTACTCCTCTTGACTCAACTTCACAACAAAATGTTCTTCAAGCAATCCCTTCTCTTATCACTTCGAGGAGAACTCTATTTTGACTGCTCCTGTTACTATCAATGAGCTTCAACAAGTAGTTTTTAAAATGCAAAAAGGGAAAACCCCGGGTCCTGATGGTTTTCCCATTGAGTTCTACCAAGAGTTCTGGGATATCCTTCATGTTGATTTATTAGAGGTGGTGGAAGAAGCCAGGAAAGCCAAAGAAATTTTGAAGGTTATCAATAAAACTTATATTACTCTTGTTCCAAAAGCTCAAGAGGTTGATCATATCTCAGCTTTTAGACCTATTGCTTTATGTAATGTTCTTCTCAAAATCATTACTAAAATCATGGCAGAAAGGTTGAAGCCTCTTTTGCATAAGATTATTTCCCCGAGCAAGGGGGTTATGTGGAAGGACGTCAAATAGTAGATGAGATAGTTCTTGCTCAGGAAGCCATCCATTCCATGGATATGCAAAAATCTCCTTCCATGTTCATTCGGTTAGACTTATCCAAAGCTTATGATAGAGTGGATTGGCACTTCCTTATCAAAGTTTTGAGGCAATTTGGTTTCTCTAAGGATTGGATGGATTGGATTATGGGATGTATCTCTTCAGTTTCCTACTTAGTTCTTATCAATGGCAGGCCTTCTCAGTCATTCCCAACTTCTAGAGGTATTAGGCAAGGTGACCCGCTATCCCCTTATTTATTCATCATTCTTGCTTGATGCTTGGGTAGGACTATAACCAAAAAGAGGGAAAACAAAACCCTTGAGGGAGTTACCATTGCTCATGGAGCTAGACCTATCTCTCATCTTCAATTTGTGGATGACTCTACTCTTTTAGGTAAAGCTACGGTTAAGGAAGCTTCTAATATTAAGCAAATCATTAGCTATTTTTCTAAGGCTATCGGGCGAGTTGATCAATGAAGACAAATCTAAAGTTATTTTCTTTCACTGCTCTCCTAGACGAAAATCCATGGTCTTGGATAAATTAAGATATAAGAAGACCTCCCTTCCAATCACTTATTTAGGTATTCCCATAAATATTCAAAGGCAGAAAAATAAATATTGGAATTGGTTGTTGGACAAAGTCAAGAAGAAAATTGGAAAGTGGACCAACATGTGGCTTTCTTATGGGGGTAGAATCACCTTGGTAAAATCAGTCCTTCAAGCTATTCCTATTTATGTTTCTTCCATTTTGAATATCCCAAAGGTTGTTCTTCGAGAATTGGATCAAATCAGTCATCGTTTCCTTTGGAGTGGTACTAAGGAGAAAAGAAAATGGGCCTTGGTGAAATGGGATACTTTATGTCTTCCTAAGAGTGAAGGGGGTTAGGATTCCGGTCTTCTATTAATAACAACAAAGCTTTAGCTGCTAAATTATATTGGAGGATGTTGCATAACCCCAATGCTCTTTGGGCCAATAATCTTCGTGCTAAATATGTTGAGAACAAAAGTCCTGAAGACCTTGTTCGCTATCAACTTCCTACCAAAGGTTCTCCCATTTTAGCAGTTCTTAAGACTGGTGAGGATTTGATAAAGAAAAAATTATTTTGGATCATTCATAATGGTCAACGAGATAAATTTTTGGATAGATTCTTGGGATGGTCACAAGCCTTTGATAACTCAGTTTCTCGATTGGAGGCCTTGGATGGAGGAGCTTCACCGAGCTAATTGGATAAAGGTGGCTAATTAATGTCGGTACCATATTGGTAATTCAAAGGTTGGTAGATATTGGATCCCTATTGAGGATTGGCCTATTCAAATCCCAGAAAGGCAAAGACAAGATATCCAAGGCATCCTTCATATGAGATCCCTCTCTTGGTCCCATGAAAAATATTGTTTTGGATGGAACAACACTACTAAGGGTGAGTATTCAGTTGCTCAAGGTTATTTGACCTTATGCCATAATAATCCCAACCATTCTTCTGACATATTTTCTTGATTGTGGGCTCAAAAGATCTGGCCTAAGGTGAGGTTCTTTAATTGGATTTTATTGCATCGTAGGGTGCTTACTGGTGAGCAACTTATGAAGCGTGGTTTTCATGGCCCTTTTAGATGTGAAATGTGTGAAGAGAATGTAGAAACTCTCAACCATATTTTTATTGAGTGTACTTTAGCCTCTGAGCTATGGAGGAGAATGGCCACTTTACTTGGCTTACAGTGGTCCAATTTTTTTACTTTTGAACAACTTTGGAGGGATTGGCCTAATCAAGAGGGTGTTGATCATTTTATTAGGGAGTTAGTTTGGATGGGTTCTACCATTCTTCTTTGGAATATTTGGAATGAAAGGAACAACCAAATTTTTAATCAAGATAGGAAGGATATTCACTATATTTGGCAAAAGACCATAGCCAACTTAGTTGAATCAGTCCATCAACTCCTTAATCACCCCCAAAACTCCCACCAAAGATGGGATCAAGTGATGCAAAGATTGAAGATTAAATCTTCTAAGGGCAACCAACTTAAAGGGAATGTGAGTATTAGTAAGATGGATAGGACTAGAAATTGGCAACCTCCTCCTAAGGATTTTGGAAAAGTCAATACCGATGGAGCCTCTAGAGGGAACCCTGGAAAAGCCAGTGTGGGAGGAATTGGTAGACTTTCGGATGGCTCCCTGGTTTTTACTTTTGCTTGAGAATTTGGGTATTCTTTCCAATAACCTTGTTGAGGGGTATGGTATCCTCGAGAGGCCTTCAGGAGGCTACTAAGGTTGGATGGGAAAAGGTGTTAGTTGAGTCTGACTCTCAACTTATGATTAATCTCTTGAAGACTCCTTCTAAGAATCATAAGGTGGATTGGAGAATAAAAAGAATTATTGAGAAGATTCAATTAATCCGGATGGGATTTTTGAAAGTTGATTACAATCATGTGGTCGAGAGATCAAAACAAGAGTGTTGATGCTTTAGCTAATTGGGCTTTGGACAAAGGTGATCTTACTTGTTATGGCCACCCTCCTATATGGTGGGCTTCTCAAATTAGGGAAGCTCTTCTTTCTATCATTTCTTTGGATGGCTCCAGTTCGAAGGTACCTAGTTTCTTCTTGCTTTTTTTTTTTGCTTCTCTTTGGTTCATTCAGTTTTTTTAGTTCCCTAGCTCATTCTATTCTTTATTTTGTTTCCTCTATTGATTCTTGCCTTAATAGTCTTCTGGTCTAGATAGGTCATTGTTATGTTCAATTTTTTTTCTTTTTTCTTTTTTTTTTGTTTAGTTTTTTAAGGTGGGTGGGTTCTTTTGTTTTTGTGTTCTTTGTGTTGTTTTTTGTTGTTCATGTGTTTTTGTTGTTTTGTGTTTTTTTTTTTATGTTTTTTGTTATTGTTCTCTTGTTTTTTTCATTCTTGTTCTTGGGTTTCTCTTTGTTTGTGTTAATTCGTGTTTTTATGTGTGAGTGTTTTCTATGTTTTTTGTTTTTGTTTATTGTCTGTTGTTGGTTGTTTTTTATTTTTATTTTTATTTTTTATTTTTTTTATTTTTTAGGTTTTGGTTGTGTTTATTTTTCATGTTTTTTTTTGGGTTATGTCTTTGTAGTGTTCTGTTGTTTTTGTCTTGTTTGTGTTTTGTTATGTGGTTCTTGTGTTTTTCTATGTGGTTTGTGTTGTGGTTTCTTTTATCTTATTGTGCGTGTTTGGTTGTGCTTTTGTTTTTGACACACTCAAGGAGCATGTTTTTTATTTTATTTTATTATTTTTGTTGTTATTTACTTATTTTTAAATTGGTTTTGTGTGTTTGTTTGCTCCTTGAGTATGTCAAAGGTGGTAGGCCAGGTCCGAGTCCTGGGCGTTTTTGGCGGAATGGATACCCCTGCCTCCTTGGGTCTTAACCAAAAGTGGCATCCCTTTTGGGATGTTTTCCACACAAAAAAAATAAAAAAATTACCCTCATACTATGCATAATTTATTTCCAAGGTGATCCTCAAAGAGAAACTTTTTTAATTAATTTGAAAATATTAAAACTTAATGTCCTAAAAATAATTCAAGGTGACTTCTCATTGGTCTACCATAAATTGGCACTGCCCAATTGACCAAAATTTAAGGACTTGAAATAATCCACCATAGAAGAACGAATGGTTAAGAATTATCCACCAGAGCTAGGGAACTCAACGGTGATTGATCTATCAAAAATGATTTTGAACAGTGATTGGATGAAAGCAAAGAATAAGAATCAATTAAAACAAATTTCGACCTAAGACATTAGTGCATGCATTAAAGTAATATGCACAATTTTAATTCATCCACCAAAAATAATATGAATGGTGATTGGTTGCTAAAACTGGATGAAGAATGACGATTGGCCAAAATAAAAGTACAAAGGGTTTTATCATTAAAATAAAATACGTACAAAATAACCCTTTGAGAATGCTTCTCATTGGTCCACCAATGCCCCCACTCGATGGCAATTGGATGAAAGGAAGAGAAGAATTAATTAACTTTTTGACCCAAGACTTAGGGCATTAAATTTTTAATGTTGATTTTAATATGCATAAATTTGATTCATCCGTCAAAGACAATCTGAATGGTGATTGGCCCAAAAAAATGAATAAATATTAATCATTGAGATATCGAAATTAAAGTAATCATGAAAAACCCTAATTTTAAATATTTTTTTATATACGTCCTAATTAAAAGGGAAAGTATTCTATTGGTCCACCACAGAATGGCACAACCCAGTGATTGGTCCACCATAAATTGGCGCTGCCTCGCAACTGGCCAAAATTTTAAGGGCTACATATGATCCACCATAAAAAGACAGAGGGTCAAGATTTATCCACCAGAATTGAGCTCAATGGTGATTGGGTGATAGAATATGACAAAGCACAAATTTTAATTAAAAGTCTTTACTTTGACACAAGACTTGGATATGCAAACATTAAAATTGATTAATATATATATTTTACATAACCCTAAGGTTTTACATTTTTATAAATGGTGAAGAAAATATTAAATATGACTTTAATATTTTTTTCGAAGCCTTAAGATAATGCGCACAAATTTGATTCATTCACCAAAGACAACATGAATGGCGATTGGTCTGCCAACCCTTGGCGAAGAGCGACGATTGGATGATACCAAAAGACAATAAAATTTACCCCTTAGAAATATTATACCATGGAAGGTGCAAGACATAAATCTTTAATTCTAATTGGTCCGCCGACTAGCAATAGACGTCGGTGATTGGTTTGCCAAACACTAAGGACAAGAGAGGTGGCACCAAAACGGAAGGAAGAATAAGTTTGTACCACAAGTAGCTAGAGAAAGTAAAATAAAATAAAATCCCAAGGAAGAAACTAAAATTCTATTGGTCCGCTGGTCTTCAATGCATGCTAATGATTGGTTCATCACAAAAACCCCTATGGGTAATTGGTGGAAAAAATTTATTTTTATTTTTAAAAGAGGGAATAATAATTTTTGACGAGCACGATAATTAATTAAAATATTTTTTTCAAGCATTGTAGTGGGGACATCAAAAGGTTTTAATATTTCTTATAAATTTAAGGTGATGACTTAATCTGATTAATATTTCTACATAGTCCTCCATATTGAAGAAAGTTTTTTCATGCTACAGCAAAAACAAATTTCTCTGTTCATCATATCAAAAATATTATAACTCTATATGGAAGAAGTATTAAGGATGAAGAAGATATAAGGAAGGAAGCAGTAAATTATTTCAAAAAAAAATTGTCAAATTCTAGGCAAAATAAGGAGGCACAAGAAAAACTTTTACAAAATATTCCATCAGTTATCACTCAGAGATAAAATGAAATCTTGAGGAAGAAGATATCTATGGAGGAGCTCCATGAAGCAGTTTTCTATTTTCATCCTAACAAGGCACATGGCCCTGATGGATTTCCTATAATTTTCTTTCAAAAAATTTGGGATTTATTGAAGAGTGATATGTTAGATACAGTGGAAGAGGCTCGAAAAATGAAGGCTATAATAAGTGATATCAATACTACTTTTATAACCTTGGTTCCCAAGAAGGATGACACAAAATATTTTGATAATTTTCATCCAATAAGCCTTTGTAATATGATTTACAATATCATTTCAAAAATTATGGCAAAATGGTTGAAGGGCATTCTATGGTGTATTATCTCAGAGGAACAAGGTTGCTTTGTTCAGGGTAAACAAATTCTTGATGGTATAATTATTGCACAAGAGGCCATACATTCTCTTCATTCCATGAAAATACCAGGTATGCTTTTGAAATTAGATATGAAAAAATCATATGATAGGGTTTCCTAGAATTTTTTACATGCTATTCTCATAAAGTTTAGCTTTGATTATAGTTGGTGTGAGTGGATTAAATGTTGTTATAGCACTGCAAATTTTTCTATTTTGATCAATGGTTGTCCTGTTGGGTACTTCAAGTCATCTTGTGGACTTCTTCAAGGTGATCCTATTTCTCCTTATCTATTCATTATTCTAGAAGAAGCATTAAGGAGAGCATTTTCAAAGGCAAAAATGGAAGGAAAAATCAAGGGTATTCAAGTTGCAAAAATTGGTCCCTTTGAATCTCATCTCCAATTTGTTGATGATACTTTTATTTTGGGTCATCCTTCAATCAGTGAGGCCATGGAGTTTAAATCAATATTGTCATGTTATGAGAAGGCTACTGGACAATTGGTAAATAATTCAAAATCCAAGATTTTTTTCATTAATACTTCCCTAGATCTAAAAAAAATTACTATGAATATTTTGGGGTTTAAAATTGGAAAATTTCCATCAATCTAACTCGGTGTTTTTTTTGTCTGATAAAAGAAATAAAAAGGAGCTTTGGATCTCTTTTTTGGATAGAATGAAATCTTTCTTGGTAGGTTGGAAAGGTAAGTTATTAACCATAGCAGGAAAGCTAAAAATCATAAAGACTACTTTGCAATCCATTCCTATTTATATGATGTCAGTTTCAAGACTGCTAATAGGTATTGCATCAAAAATTGATAAAATTCAAAGAGATTTTCTATGGAAAGGTTGTGAGGAAAATTTTAGGTTTCCTCTTTGTAAGTGGTAAAGGGTTTGCAGAGGAAAGAATATTTGAGCAGCAGGCTTGCGGAATTGCAAACTTATGAATTTGGCATTAGGAGCAAAGCTTGAGTGGAGATTATTCAGAGATCAAGGAAAGAATTGGGTAAAAATATTACTTCAAAAATATATAGGTTCTCTTGATGCAATAAAATTGTGTAGAAAAATAACTTTACCCAAAGGATCATCAACATGGAACTTCATATCAGAGAGTTTGCAATTGATAAAGAAATATATTAGATGGCCAGTCAATAAGGTGAGTTATGCAAATTTTTGGTTAGATGCTTGGTTGAAGCCTTATCTTCTCATCTCAAACTCAAAATGGAAACCATTGGCTCAAGTGTGCCTAGCATGTAAAGGTCCAAAGGTCAAATATTATATTATTATGAACAAAAAATCCAGATCATAGATTTATTTTAGTGACTTGGTTGAAGGAGAGGAACAAAAAAAAATTGCAAATGAAATTCAAAATATGCTTCTAGAGTTTTATTTCCCAATTTTTACATGAAAATATTAGTTGGTTTGGAACTTATCAAAGGATGGTGGATACTCAATAAAGTTGGGATATGAGAATTTAGAACAATCAAAATTTCCTTCTCCCAAATATTTTCCCTAGAAGAATGTTTGGTCATTAGAGGCTCTCCCTAAGGCCTCAACATTTCTTTGGTTAGTAGTTCAAAGTAAGATTATTTCAGGAGAGAGTCTACAAAGAAGAGGATATTATGGATCCTTCAGATGTGCCTTGTGTGAGAAGGATTTAGAAACATCGGACTATTTACTCCATTATCCATTTGCTCACATCATTTGGGGTTACTTTTTAAAAAAATATGAAATTATATTGGGTATCTCCATCAATGTTGAAAGAGTTGATAAAATTTTGGATAAATTATTTCAAAGCTAAAGCATTATGTATTCTTTAGAGGATTGGCCCTGCCATTATTTGTTGGAATTTATGGCTTGAAAGGAATAATATAATTTTTAATAATAAATATCAATATCATGCCCATTTTTGGAGCTGTATCAGTGCCTCTCTTGCATAATGTCTACAAATATGGTGCTCATCATGGGAAGTCTCAATTGCAGAAAAAGAAATAATTAATAATTTAGCTACATGATTTGAAAATACATGGAAGAGTCACCTACGAAAATGAAATTAAAACAAAGGATCTACTTCGATCTATGGTAAAATGGAAATATCCAGAAATTGGGTTTATTAAAATTAATTTTGATGGTGCTTTTAAAGAAAATCCAGAAAAAGCTGGTGGAGGTGGTGTTTTTAGAAATAGTGAAGGCAAAATTCTCCTCACTTATTCAAAATCATATGGAACTTCAACTAACAACTATGCAGAGGCTAGGACACTTCTTACTAGGATTAAAATTGTAGCAGAAAAAGGATGGAAATATATTTCAATTGAGGGGGACTCACAAATTATCATCAATGTTATTAAAAAAAATGGATGTGGAGACTAGATAAAAATAATATTATTGTTGATGTTCATCATCTATTACTAGAGGCAATCTCCTGGCAATGTGATCATATTTATAGAGAAGGAAATCGAATAACAGATAAATTAGCGAATTATGGTGTTGATCTACATCCCCATGAAATTCAAATTTTAGAAGACAACTGGCCAAGTGAGATTTTATGTCTTAATCAAAATGATGTCAAGGAGTTGATTGTGGAAACATAACACTTTGATAAATTTTAATATATTTAAGAGAAACAAGAAAAGAAAAAACAGTGATAAAATTGTTTGCTACAGCAAATGTAATATTCTGGTATTTTTATGGGAGTGACCCCCAATAGAAGCCACATATAACCTATTCAACAAAAAATATTTCTACATAGTCCTAAGGATTGGCTTTTGATAAATAATGAAAATCTGGATATTAATGTTAATACTTTGATGTTGAAAATTAAAATAAAATATTAGTACTTTGGTATGGAAAATCAAAATGGAATTCTAATGTCAAATTTAAAATTTTGACCATTAAACCTTAGTGTTAATATTAATACTTTGGACTTAAAATTAAAACACTAAACCTTAGTATTAATACTCTAGATATTAAAAAATGAATAAAATAAATAAGTAATACATGAATATTATATATATATATATATATATATATATATATATATATATATATATATATATATACATGGTGGAATCGGTAGCCACCATGAATTTGTCTAGGTTGTCCAACTTTTATGGCCGCCACAGTATTCTCCGTTGTCCGCCCCGAAAGCCGCTACACAGATCTTCACGCAATCCGCCCCTATAATCGCCATGCCATAATCATTTTAAACCTTTTACGCTGCTGAAAGCACTAGGAAAGGGACAAGCATTCAGTCCAGCGAGAATATTATAAATATTAGAATAATAATAATAATATAAAATTGAATTTAATACTTTAGCATATAACATAAAATTAAAAAAAAAATTAAAATGAAACACAATGTCAATATTTAGAAAAACATTTAATAATAATCAATCTTAGGAATATTAATAATGATAATGTCAAATGTATATTTTATTTTACTTCCAAAATGTTAATTCCGACTTCTTATGTTTTACAGGCGATAGAACCAGGGGAGAAACAACAAAAGCCTAAATACGAAGAATAATTTTAGGTGACCGAACTAGGCCATGAATGACATCGAAAGCTGAAGAGTCGAGACTACATTCATTAAACCTGGACATGATTCTAAATCCTCTGGTGCTTGAAAGATAGATGATTAGCTCCATAATTGGATATTGACAGTCTGGCTATGCAAATAATTGTAGAGATCTATGGCTAAAATAGTAGATCAAAATCAGGAGGATGCACAATGCCACGTCAAACTGAGCTAGATGGCTAGAAACAACTAGAAGCAACTATAAATCATTGAAAATATTTGAAGTGTAAGGCTATAAATAACCATTGAGACCCGATTCCAAAGGGTTTGATGCTATTTTTAGCAATAGCATTTTAGGAAATTTTCTTTCTTTGATAGATGATGAGTATCTACACCCATGTTGTTGTAATTGAAGAGTTTTATGTCTTACAATCACCTGATGCAAGTGAGTTATGTGAATTGTAATCATTGAATATTTTTATTAATACAAATATTGGAGTTTCTTGGTGTATTCTGCCCATGCTAATGGTGTTTACATCTAAGATAATTCTAGTATTTGTCTTTCTCCTTTGAATATAGCATCACTTTGTTCTTAGATTGTGCAAACATTGGTCAAGGCAGAGTCGATTAAAGATCATAGTTCTTGCCTCTATAGATTCAATATGACTTCAATTATGATGGCTTATTTTCTTTCTCTCTTTAACCTTGTTCTTCTGAATTCTTTTGGTGAAACTTGTTATATTAGAAGTAGGTTAGATGAACATCATCTGCAGATAATTTCACATGTTATACTTCTTTTAGTTTTAGAATATACATTGCTACAGATAATAATGATTACAATTGTAAAGCAATGAATGATATATGTTGATAAAATATAAGGTAGCAAGCTTAGAATCTTGCTTTTATATGCATTTTACTGTAAAATCTATCAAGAATAGGACAATGGAATTGATAATTACAGTGGATTAGATTTGAATTTAGACCTTAAAACCATAATTAATTACTCACCCTTGTAATAGTTACGTGTGGCCCTAAATATTCTAGATATTTTCTTTACTTTTCTTAGAATCATCGAATAATAGATTAGACCAACCTTACTCAAACCTTGGGGAAATTCACATTTTATTTCAATAGAGGACATATTGTCTAGACCATTGGTGTATGTTTGCAATTGGGTAAATATATCACTCAACAGAAATGGTGCTAGGAGGGCATGGATTGTTTGTTTCACTATTATTGTAGGTTTAAATTGTGCTAAGACTGATTAAATCTTTGATTCATTTTGCTACAATTTTTTTCAAATATTAAGCTTTATTCTTATCTTTAACCTCCTTGATGTACAACATAAAAGGGTGCTAGAAGGAGGGCATGGATTATTTGTTTCATTGTTACTGTAGGTTTAAATTTCTCAAATCGATTAAATATTTGATTCATTTTGCTACAATTTTGTTTCAAATATTAAGCTTAATTATTATATTTACCCTCCTTGAAGCACAATAGGAATGGCGCTAGAAGGATGGCTGAAACCAATAAATTTGAATTTTAGGGTTTGGAATTGTTTAAATTATCCTTAAATTAGAAATTCTTTGATATCTGTTGTAATAGCTCTAATTTGTTTTAAAATACTAACATATCTCATTTAATGTTATGGTTAAATTATTATTGTCTCAATTGCTTACATGTATCAGTTTATTTTTTGATACTTGAAATTGTGATTTCCTATTATATCTTTCATATATCTTCACATTTTATATTTTCTTGACTATCAACACTGGAACCAAGAGTCATTATCACTAGGTCTAAGGTCTCTATAGATAGTACTCTTTTTCATATTCTCTCTCCTCCTAGAAGAACCAAAAAAGATAAATGCCAGTTAATTGATCTTCCTCCTATTAATACATCATCTCATTATATTATACCATTTACCAAAACTTTTGTCACCCCTGTAAGTACTCCAATGGTAGTATTTGCACCCTAGTTAGGTGGCAGCAATCCACTGGGTATTCCTGGAGCATCCCATGACATGCCTACGAATGTAGAAAGATACTTGCCTAGGTATAGACATGATGGATCTAGAATAGTTAAAGAACACATTCAAGCATCCAAGGATTCTTTGATCAAATTGCAGGTTGAAGATGAAGATGTTGCTTGTAGGATGTTTCCTCTTACATTGGATGAAATAGCATATGATTGGTACATCAATATTCTTTCTAACTCTATCACCTCTTGGGTTGAGTTGGAAACAACTTTCATTAATCAGTTCAAGTTACCTATAGATTTTGCTATCATCTACCATGAGTTTGCTTCATGCGGGAGAGCCCAGTGAGCCCCTAATATTGTTCAATATAAGGTTTCATAAGCTTTATGATAGGCTAACTTCACCTTATGCTCTAAATGTTGAAGTAGTTATTCAAATGTATTACATAGCTCTAGATCCTCTTACATGTATGTTTGTAAGAAGAGCACCAAATATCACTACTCTACTTATGGCATATAGTGAGTCCTTGACAATGAAATTACAACTGATACCTCAAGGTTTGGAAATAGGATAGTTACCTTCCATAGGACAATCATGTGTCTATAATCAAATCCCCATGATTAATCAAGCTTTATCAAAATTTCCATTGTTAAAAAATTTACCATACAAAAATATTAATCAGCCATTTAATACCATCCCCACACCTACACTCTTGAATATTCCTATGGATACAAATACTCAAACAACATTTCCAAATATGAATCCCACTCAAAATATTCCTACATTTCTTAATGCTAATCCAAATCCAAATCAAAATATCCCTGTATTTTTTTTTTGAGTAATACATCTTATACACATCCGTTGTGGGGATTGAAGCTAGGTAACATCATTGATAATGCAAGTGGCATCCTTACTGGTAGATCACATCATGTGGATACATCCCTATATTTTTGAATACCACTACAACCAACAATGATACTTCAGATTAGGATAATATAAGCCAGACTACTAACAATGCTAATTCACAGCTTGACAATCTACAAAGACTGGTCAAAAAACTTAGTAGTGATATGGTTCAATTGCAAAAATAGGTACCACAAAATCCACCTCCTGAAAATTCTAATACAAATAGGAACTTCAATTTTCAAATATGTCAACGGAACACTCATCCAAATAATGGAGGAGTGCCCAATCCTATTTTTAATCAGCCTAATATTGTTGCTAATCAAAATCAAAATAACACCATTGTGAATTTATCAAAGTAAGCTTTAAACAACTGGTGTAGAGTACATTCCATAGCCCAACATAATGAAATTGACTATCCTAAATTCAAAACAACTTTAGATATAGTACAAAAGAAAATGGAAAACATGGAATTAGTGCCTAATGATGATAATGCTAATCAAGCTAGCACTAGTAATGGAACAACCTTAGTTGTTGAGACATTTATACCATAATAAGAAGAATATGAATGATATGATGGATATTTAGAAGAAAAAATCCAAGATTTTAGGCAGTTTAAGAAAATAAATAACTATATGCTTAGAAGTAAAGGTAAAGCCCCTCTCAAATCTTCTACTCCTACAAATAATACTATTATCCCTCTTAATACATAGGCCAACAATAATCCCATGCTTCCACCTAAATTTGAATTTCCTCCACCACCACACAAAACAACTAGACATGATAAACCTGCCTACAATATCATAGAATATTTAAAGAAAACAAAAGCAAACATATCTTTATTTGAGGTTGCTCAACTCACTGACCAACAAGATCTTCTGATGAAGACATTTGGTAATACAAATAAAGATCAATGTAAGAAATTTTTAGAGGGTCAAATTGTTTCTAAGAAATATAAAGGGGATAACCCTCCTTTTCTATTGATAATTAGAATTATAGGTAAAAATCTG
Organism: Wollemia nobilis; assembly: GCA_028583015.1. Lineage (NCBI taxonomy): Eukaryota > Viridiplantae > Streptophyta > Pinopsida > Araucariales > Araucariaceae > Wollemia > Wollemia nobilis. Next base: position 6,155,261 of record JAQPPZ010016361.1, read on the forward strand.
CATAACTATCTTGTTGACTCAGGTGCTTCATTGAATGTAATTCCACATGCGATTTGTCAAAGGTTAGGTCTAAAACCTACTTCTTCAAATAGAGTGGTAGTTCAATTAGATAATACTGAAGTGAATGTGGTTGGATTACTAAAAAATATTCATATATAGTTAGCATAATAACAAATAATTTAATAGTATATAGATATTTAGGTTGTAGATATCCCTGAAGGATATGGAATGTTGCTTAGTATAGATTGGTCTAGAAATTTAAATGGATATATGGAAATAGATTTCTCTCACATGTGGTAACCATGGAAAGGTGTAGCAAATTAAATCAGGATAGAAAGAGAGCCTAAAATAAAAGAGTTGATAACTAAGTATAACAAGACCAATGAAGTTCTTTATAATGAGTCAGAATTAGGAGTATATACTTTGGAAGCTAAACAAATCACTAATAAGCCTAAAACTAAAAGTTCACTAGAAATATAGGTAAAATATGAAAGTTCAATTTGGACATTAAAATCTAATGGATCAAAATCCAAATAAGGTAGTGGAGTAGGCATAAAACTGATTAATCCAAACGGTAAGTCCCATTTGGTTGCTTATAGACTATAATTTCCTTGTACTTGCAACATTGCAGAGTATGAAACTTTGATTTTTGGTTTACAATTAGCATTGAAGAAAAATGTCAAGTATTTAAAGGTGTTAGGAGGTTCTAAATTAGTAGTCAAACATATTAAAATTCAATATGATTGCCATGATAAAAGGTTAATCCATTATAGAAACAGAGTAAGAGATTTAATCGATGAGTTTCATGCTTTTAACATTAAACTAGTTTCTACATGAAACAATAGAATTGCAGACTCCTTAGCAGTGGAAGCAAGTACATTGAAACCTATAGATAACAGAAAACTTAAGAAATTTTCTATTGAAATAGTAGCCTATCCATCCATACCTAATAACATGAAAAATATCCAAGTATTTGAAGATGACAGACATTTTTTTCAATTTTGTTACTAACTCTAGTATATTTAAAAATTAGGTTATTTATGAATATGAAAGGATACAAGAAGAAGAAGACCATGAGGTAACCCTAAAAACAAATACAATTCCTAAAGGTATGGTCTTTCTTGAAAAATTGTTTTACATTGTTTATAAGAGCAAGAAATACAATAAAGTTTTATTTCAAAATGATGCATGTGATACTTTTTTTTTTTTTTGGATGAAAAAGCCATTATATTAATAAAATAATGTTTAATCATACAAAAAATGGTGGGTGGTATTAGCACACCCCGTAAACCAATACATTAACCATTGTGGTTAAGAGTATACAAGAGTGTCAGAAACAACCCACAATCGCCAATAACAAGCTGCCAAAACAAGTATTAAATATGCATTCGTAAAGAAAGAAGCCGAGAAATTACTGCCACCTGGAAGGGGAAGGAAGATGCACATTACTCATAATGCAGGGTGCATCCCCCAAATGATCCATGAGGGTACGCAAGTACTGCAGCTCCACTTGTACTTTTTTAACTTGTACTTGAATCTGTAACCAGCAATCAAAGAATATATCATATTTATCAGCAATAGAGAAGACATGTTCGACATCTTGTTGAGAAAAAATAGCTCTATTCCGGGACTTCCATAGATAAAAAAAGGTACCAATTCTAAAAATATTCCAAACAACATCCAAGTTGAAGGAAAAAGCAATAGGGTCACCCAAAATAGCATGCACCCAAGTAAAATCTTCTTGCATAAAAGGTCTAAAAAATTCAAGAAGCCACTCCCAAGCTGACTGAGCCCGATCACAAGACCAAAAAACATGTAGTAAATCTTTTGCTTGTCCACAAACCAAGAAAATCAGATTATGAACACCCAGATGCTTGAGCCTACTGCCAACAAGTAACCCTTGATGTAAGAGACTCCAAGCAAAAAACTCTGTTTAGGTTCAATATAAGTATCCCAAGCAATCCGAAACCTCTTATTCCATTAGGAGGGAAGAGAGACTAAATTCCATCTCAGAGTGAGCTTATCAACCATTGGAACTTATGGGGTGAGCCATTTGTAACCAAGATGAGCTTTATATTGCAAAACAGGAAGCTCCCCAGGCCAACACCAATCTGACCACCATGGTTTTTGAAAATGCTTATGTAGTTTGCTCGAAATAGAAAACGGAATACTATCAATAACCACCTTATAAGTGTCTCTATCACCAAGATTTAAATTGTGAATTTGACAAAAACTTTCCCAGGTTATCCAACACCTGGCATGTCAGGAGAAGAAATAAAAAATGGAAGCAATACCATGCTTATAGAACCTCTGCGCTCTGACCCATTGCACCAAAGCTAAGGGAGAACCTTACCAAGTGATAACAGGAGACCACCAAATATTCATGGAAGACAAAGAGGCAACTAGTTTGTGAAAACTCCCTTTCCAACTAATCCAGGGTTTGAAGGCCTCCCAGGCTTTCCAAATACTCTGAATGACAAAATAACCTTTAACTTTAATAGGGATAGGGACAGTAAGAATGGATTGCAATCCCACCCCTTTCCAAATTTTCTTCCTTTGAAGCAAACTAGAAGAAATGCAATGCCTGAACAACACTTTACAAGATTCATCCCCAATTAAATATCGGGTGATCCATTTAGCACAAATGGAAAGACCTTGTCGGTGACAATCAAACAAACCCATGCCTCCATAATCCTTTGGAAAACAACAAATTTCCCAGGCTACCCGATGAAAACCTTGCTTGACAGAGTCTTTGGCCCACAAGAAGTCTCTCAGAAGCTTATCCAGTTTTTTATAACAATATTTGGATGGAACCCAACAAGATGAATAATAGACATGGGTAGTGGCTAAAACCTTAGAACAAATCTGAAATTTTCTGCCAGAGAAAGTTTCTTACTAGTCTAGTAAGAAAGCTTCTTTTCCACTTTATCAATAACATACTACCACAATTGAGTAGAGGAACCATGAAATGCAAAAGGAATTCCAAGAAATTTAAACACCTCACCTAGATGAATCCAAGTCCATTGGAATTGATGTAACCAGTGTGGCAGTTGAGATTGAGATTGTCGAAAACATGATGTTTTTTTTCATTGTATAGAAGAACCAGAGGCTAAACAGAACACCTCTAAGCAACTAATAGCCGAGGAAAGGGATTGCTCATCTTCTTGAAGTGTTAAAAAGGAATCATCTACAAAATGACCATTGACCAATTGACGGTCAAAATTAGGGAGAGCAATACCCTTGATTAATCCTTGATCCATCTTATGGGCCAACAAATATCCAAAAGCCTCTGTAGCAAGAATGAAAAGAGATGGAGCAAGAGGGCACCCCTGTCTCACAGAGCGACCAAGAAAAATTGACTGAGATTGACTATTATTCAAGGTAATAATAGCTGAAGCATCTTGAAATAATATAAGAATGGTGCTCACAAATACTGGACCAAAACCTAGATCCTGAAGCATGGTAGTTATGAAGTACCAATCCATCTTATCATAAGCTTTCTCAAAGTCTATCTTAATGAATAAAGAATCTTGTTTAGAATTTCTTGCCCACTCCATACCTTCCCAAACAACAAGAACATTATCAAGAATGTATCTTCCCTTAACAAAGCCAGTTTTTTCAGGTCTGACAATCAAAGGCAAAATAGATTTAAGCTTAAGCACAAGGGCTTTAGCAATAATCTTGTAGCTCACATTAAGTAGGGTGATCGACCTCCAATTGGTGATGAGCTCAAGATCTCCAGACTTAGGAATAAATTTAACATTGCCTTTGTTAATAATGGAACCCAGTGAACCACATTGCGGGGCTTCAAGATAAACTTTGTGGAGATCGGAACCAAGCATATCCTAAAATTCTTTATAGAATTCACATGGGAAGCCATCAAGCCCGGGTGCCTTATCATTGGCCATAAGTGACAAGGCAATTTTTAGATCTTCCGAGAGAAAGAGGAGTGTCACAAAATAACATTTGCTCAGGAGAAAGCTTGTTGGGGACAACAACGGTAAAATCAGCAAGAGCTTGCCTTCTAGCATCATCAAGGGGTTGAGAAGCAAAAACACCTTGATAATGTGAAACAAATACTTTGACAATGTCTGAAAGATTTGTAAATCTCTGCCCATCAACTTGAATGGCTTGAAATTGAGAATGTTGAGCAAGAGGTCTGAGGTGCTGAAAAAAATCTTTGGCCACTTTGTCCCCCACTTTGAGCCAATGCATTCGAGCACGTAATTGAGCCCCCTTGGCTTCATATAAATCAACCTTTTTAGCTCATGTCGAATGGAAGAAACTTGGGATTGAGCAGCAGAGTTCAAAGGAGAGGCTTCAAGCCTGAGACAGACTTTGGATAGCTCACTTTGCAAGGCAGACTTAGCCTGTTTTCATCATTTTGCAACTTCAACACCTAGAGTTTGCAACACCTTAGTGGTTCGTTGAATGGTAGCATTCCACCATTCAATCCTTCCAAAAATACCATCAGGTCTAGGAATAAAATTCCAAATGCAACATATATGAGATTTCATGCTAAAGATATGCAAAAAAGAAACATTTCGATAAAACTATGAAGAATGCACTCTAGGTTGAAAATTTAACATTGCCATCGAGAATAAAATAGGTGAATGATTAGACAGTGTAGTACCAGGAAAAGTCAACACATACGGTGAAGAAGGCAAAATACGGGAGAACTAAAAGTTGTCACACTCAAAAATCATGGCTCTGTCCAATATTACCAAAACCCTAGAAGAAGCAACCTGAAAATTGGACCAGGTGTACCAAAGAGCCTGCGGGAAGTCAGAAGGCGAGAAGCAAGAATTAGGGTCATAAATGCGAAGCTTGTTTTTCATAAAAGACCAAGCTTCTCTTTCACCTAAACACCACCGCATTGGGATATGACTGACCTTATCAGAATATTTCTCCACCATATTAAAATCTCCACAGAGCACCCAAGCGGAAAATGGCAGATTCATGGCAAGCCATCTCCACAACTCGCATCTGTCAGAAGCGACATTTGAGGTATACACATTAACCACCCCAAGCGATTTTCCACAAATCTCGAGCAAAATCCAGACAACTTGATTGGATGGGTCAACACCCCAAGTCACAACATTCTTCTGTAATCGAGGCCCAAGGATAGTGATGGCTCCTCATTTTCTTAGGAAATGCTTTGTGGCAAAAGAGGAACTTCATGGCCACAAAAATCACATGTACACTACAGATTGAAATCAGAAATCTTAACTTCTTGTAGACATAAAATATCGAGGCTTCCATGCATTCGAGAAACATTTGACATCTCATTTCGGACCAAATATTTTTTGATCGGGTCCGTCAGTCCTCGAACATTCCATGATAAAAAAATCATTGGTATTTGTTAGGATGCATGATCTCCATGACATCCTCTACATCACCCAAACCTGTAAGTGAGCCAAAATAGTTGGAGGTCGCATGGAAAGCATCACTGTTTAGTTGTTGACATTTATCATTCCGAATAGGGCTACGAGAGCGACGAACCTTCAAGGCCCGACCCTCCTCCATTGAATAATTATTTGGAGCTGCCACCATTGAGGCCAAAGAAGGGCCCGACCAAAGAAGTTGAGACACTAGTGGAATTGGGGGTTGCATGTCAACAACCGGAGGGGCCATATCAACAGGATTCTGAACAACTTCAGTAGAATATTGCATGTCTTGAGAAGGAGAAGGGGCAAGTTGTGCAGTAGAAATCAAAGCTTCTTGTTGCTTAGTACCACAATATTTCTTGCTAGAGATAGTAGTCCATTATTTAGTGTTTCCCTATGAGCCATTAGCAGGAGCCGCAGGAGTGGGCGAGGGATTTGCATTATATTTCCATTCCATCAAAGGGCACTCCCAAATTTTGTGAGTTACAGATTGACACCGTTAACAGGTATTAGGTAAATTGATATAGGTAACTCTTTGCCTTATGGATTGGTCCCTAATTTTAATATCAATAAACTCCTGCAAATCCTTAGTAAGGTCAACTTTGATACAAACCCTTCTAGTGGGTTGAGCGGAGAATTTTTTTTTGGCTCAAGACAAACAAACTTACCTAAGGGGGCAACTAAATTCTGCAAAAAACCCCAAAGAGGAACATGAAGACCAAGGAATTCAACCCACATCGGGACTTCTAGTGCAGATTGATCACTGACTTGGAAATTTCGAGATTAGGGTTGCAAAATCAATAGATAATTACGAACAGTCCATGGACCCCTAGATAGAACCTTCTTTGCTTGAGCTAGATATGAAAAGCAAAAAAGGAAATATCCTTTTGTAAGGTTTTGTACATTCTCCACTTTGAATCCATATGGGCCCCAAACTTGCTGGACCCATGAACGGATAAGGGTATCATATGGGATACGACCCAAAAAATAACCCACCAAGGTATGACTCTTAAACCATTCACAAGTTGTATGGAATTCATGCAAAGGAATAACAGCTTCAGGGACAAGGCATTTACCTCATGATACATTGTCAGAATGAACTTGCACGGACACTTCCCCGGTACCATTGAGCTCTCCAGTAGACTTAGAATAAATGGAGCCGACTGCATGAGCGACAGCTATTAAAAAGGGTGAATTAACACTACCTCAAGGCAATGTTAATGCAGCAGACAAGATTTTCCCACTAAAACCCTTACAAAAAACACACAGCCAGTCTTGCATCAAACCCTAGCAAAGAAAATTTTTGATTGAAGATACTTTCATCGCATGTGATAATTTTAATATAGGGAACAGTGAAGATCCACAAAATGTGTTAATAGAAAAATCTTGCACTAGTCAAGAAAAAGAAGAAATTATACAAGCTCTTAAATATTATGGAGATATCATAGCTTGGAGCTATGACGATCTAAAAACATGTACCCAAAATATTATAACTCATACTATCCCTTTGAAACCAAAAATAAATCCATTTAGACAGAAACTAAGACTTGTTAATCCATTGTTAGAACCACTTATCCAGAAGGAAGTTCAAAATATTTTAGATGCACGTATTATCTTTCCCATTAGGCATTCAACCTAGGTAGCCATTATAGAACCTTTTAAAAAGAAAATTGGAGAAATCAGACTGTGCATTGACTTTAGGAATCTCAATAAGGCTTCTAAAAAAGATAATTCTCCTTTGCCTTCCATAGATCACATTTTACAAATGGTAAATGGGTCTAAGATGATGTCTTTCTTATATGGATACTCGAGATATAGTCAGAATATAATAGATCCCAAGGATAGAATGAAGACCACATTTAACACTAAATGGGAAACCTTCAATTATAGGATAATGTCCTTCAGATTGATTAATGCTGGTGAAATATTTCAAAGAGCAATGGATTATGCTTTTAAAGATCTAATTTTAAAATGCATAGTTATTTATGTTGATGATATTCTAGTTTTTCAAAGAAACAAGCCAATCATATTAATAATTTAAGAAAAGTATTCCAAACATATAGAGAACATGATATCTTATTAAATCCTAAGAAATTGTAACAACCCTAATTCCAAGACCAACCAACCTGAGGCTTTTTTGAGACTTTATCATTGTCACCAGTTTATGAGTGAATTGAAAGTCTTTCCATGTGGTTCTCGTATAGTTTAATTTCCAAGTAAGTTCAAGGTTGTACTACACATGATTCTAACATGGTCAGTGTATTATCCTGTGTATAGGAGTGGCCAACCCCTATGATGACCTACAGGTAAGTTTTATTTACCTTGCGATTGGGAATTATCCTATAAATAGGAACTCCCTTTTTCCCTACTAGTTTAAATCAAACATTAAACTAGTTTTTATGCTAGGTCTCTTTCAACCTATACATTAGGTGTATGCCTTGAGTATTAGTTGATTCTTCCTTAAGGATAGAACAATAATCAATACAATGCTTAACCTTCCCATATCAACCATAGGAAGCTAAGGGGGTTATCACACAAACCCACATAGACTTGTGAATGTCTACCATTTCTCCTTACTTGTTTCAACCAACTATAATCTCCATGAATTAGATAACTTTCAATGTTTCTCTCTATAATCATTTCCATAGTTAATCTCTATGTGACAAGCATAAATCATACATTCCTTCTAGTCTTTAAGGATACACTATGTCAATAGACTCATATCTTATATTTACTTTTAAATATTCAAGTCTTATTATGAGATAACTTCACATCATGGTATAACTCTACTTTTCTTCTATGATCATTTGAAGCCAAGTATTACATTGTATACACATCCTCTCAAGGAGTGGTATAATCAATTACAATTGATTCAATAAATACATTTTCAATAATGGGGCCTTTTATTAAAGAGGCCCTTGTTACGACATGAGTACATAATCAATGGATGTTGGCTAACTCCGACTTTCGCTTGGTTCCCTTCGAGCCATAAAAACTATATTGTAGGTATTTTCAGGATCGGGACAACCCATTCATGTATATAAAATGCACTCTAGACAAACAATAGCATGTAATAATTCTTCGTTGAATGCAACTAAACACCATACATATGTCTAAATAATTCCATCATTCAAAGGAAGGAAATCCCATACTTTCCTAAGACTAAAAATCACATTTTCATCTCATATATTTCTTCACAAATACATGCCTTTGAAACTAGTATTAATACAATCAACTATTGCTAGTCTAAAAGAATGTGTCAAATTTATTCATAAGTGAGATGCCCTTTATATGGTAACTAAGCCATTCATACTTTCACAAGTATTTAACATAAATCATACTTTCATAAGCATTCATTCTTCTTTAGAGAGAGATAGCATTTAAACAAAGCATACTTCCACAAGTATTTCATATTTCTTTAAACAAAAATAGCATTTAAACAAAACATACTTTCATAAGTATTCATATTTCTTCAAGCAGAAATAGCATTTAAACAAAACATACTTTCATAAGTATTCATATTTCTTCAAACAGAAATAGCATTTAAACAAAACATACTTTCATAAGTATTCATATTTCTTCAAATAGAAATAGCATTTAAACAAAACATACTTTCATAAGTATTCATATTTCTTCAAACAGAAATAGCGTTTAAAAAAAATATACTTTCATAAGTATTCATATTTCTTCAAACATAAATAGCATTTAAACAAAACATACTTTCATAAGTATTCATATTTCTTCAAACAAAAATAGCATTTAAACAAAACATACTTTCATAAGTATTCATATTTATTCAAACAAAAATATATTTTAAACAGATGGATTCAATTGTAGATTCACAAATTGTCCCTAGGATTTAGTCATAATATAATACGATATTATGACCCCGTTTTGTTCTACAATCCATCCCTTGTTCACACTATAGTTCTTTTGTTAATATTGTTGTTTTTTTGGTAACCTATAGTCTTCCTTCAAATTTGGCTACCAAGATGATTCATGATCAATAAGATCATTCTATAGTTCCATGAGTTTAGCTACAATCTCTCTTGCAACCCATCGGTAGATTACTCAATTTTATCTACAACTCCACAAGTAATCTATCACACAAGATTACACTATAGGATTATCCACTTGGCCCTTAATTTTGCTTTCAGAAAGACAATTTAGATACACAATATTTGAGATTTATCAACTAATCTCTTGTCAAGGATGAACTATAGCTCATAAAGGGCAATGTTTAGTTTATCAAAGTCCACTACTTAAAACCTTTCACAATGTATCACTAAATTCCTTAAGACAATAGTTCACCATGGTTTACATAAATTCCTACCATAATCTCTACTCAAGGAATTCATAGGTTTTCCAACTAATTTTGGTTTCACAATCAGTTGGCAAGATTAATCTTTCACCAATTCCTTTAAAGTGTATTTCATAATTTTCTAAAGGAATTATCCCTTCACATCAATCCATATATTTAAAGGATCTGGAAATTTTAGTCAGGTTTTCCTCATACTCTTTGGAATAACCTTTATGTTATTTTATTAGAATCTACACAAACAGATTCTTTACATATTACCATTTTGATTAACCTTTAGGTTATTTCATTAGAATCTACACAAATAGATTCTTCACATATTACCTTTTGGATTAACCTTTAGGTTATTTCATTAGAATCTAAACAAATAGATTCTTCACATATATACATACAACTTTAAAAAGAGATTCTTATTTTTTAGGTTTATATTGAAATGTTGACCCTTAAACTAGTAAGGGAGTCCCTCGAGTGCAACAACTCCTACCACCATTCTCCCTATATGGTGTGGCCATCGAGGAATAAGTTGTTTGGGTACCAATCACATCACGCCTAACTATTTCCTAGGACGAGTTTAAGCAAATGAAGATCCGTCCCATGAAGATTTTTGATCAAATGATTATATTCGATCTGATCATTTTCTATTTTTTAAAATGAATTTTGCTTAGCCCATCTGAAAGTCCACCCATCGACTTATCACAGAGTCACATTCTCATTAACCCCTATAGTTTTAGTGATGCTATCACATCGACTGAGGGCTTGTACCTTTAGCGACCATCAACTAGTATCCTAGCCCTCATGGCTAGTAGTCAGCCTACTAGGTCCGATCATAGCTAGAGATCATATGCTAATCAGAGAGTAGTGGTTCTTAACCCTTCTATGAGATTTATGAAGGATATGTGTGATATTGGACCCAAAACCATCAATAAATACATTGAGACTTCAAATATTTGGAAGTCATTGGGTGTTGGGGTCATCATCTAATGGTGTTGATAGAAGGTAACTCCCATTGTTTCTCTATGAATGATCAGAGGATAAACATTTTCCCTCAATAATATGAAGATGTGATTGGTTGTTTCAATCTCCTAGGTAATTTCATTCCTTCTAAACAACAGGTCTTAACCAATATTATTTAACGATGAATAGAAAATTTTGGGTTCCCACAGGCTATTCGACTGACTCCCTAGCTTGGTTTTTAGAAGTTAGAGCTCATGCAGATTTAATGAATCCATTGCCTTTTTAAGGAGAAATTTAATGGACGTAAATAAATTTTGACAACAAAGCGTCATGGTGACAGAAGCTAAAGTACAGGTTGTCCCACATCGATGGGATCATGGGGATGTTGGTTTCAAAAAAAATTCCTAAAGATTTATGGCTAGTAACCACCCATTGGTGGTGGTGGAGTTTTATCGACAATGTTGATATGGGTTCGCACTGCATATGGTTTAGTTAATTTTAAACTAACATGTTGTCTAAGTTTAAATCGATCTGCCCTCCTTGGTTAGTTTTGGAGTATTAAAAACAATGTTCAATACAACCCTATATTCAAATGTAGAAGCATATATATATGATTAATATAAATCATAATATAAAGAGAGTCATTCGATAAATAATGCATTGAGTACCTATTAAGGCTAAAAAAAAAGGGTCGCAAAGTTAAAAAATAGCACTCTAACCTGTGAAATTCATAAGAGTTTCACCCTTTCTTCCCTACCCTCTAAGTCCAACAACTCTTCCTTTTTAGGTCACTTCTACCAATATTTGATCAAATATTTCTACCACTTATGGTTGTTTGGTTTCTGATTCACCCAAGGGTGAAAAGCATAATCCCTAAGCCCAAGATTCCTAACAATATTTTCTTTAGGATTTTTCCAGCCTCATTTTTTGTTAACCCATGGTGGCTTTTTATAGCATTCAGGGGGTGCCTCCTCCAAGGGTGAAGGGTAGTCTAGGTAATGACCTGTTGGAGAGGTCAGGTGGATGGTGATGTAGGCAAGTTAGTGGCATAGTATTTTTTCAGCTTTGAGGACATGATGCACATCAAAGGGAAGCCAATAGTGCTTTGGAGGACTCTTGAATGACCAATATTATTTTTAAATTCTTTCTAGAATATGGGGGGTACATATTCCTTTTCCTCCTGGACCTTTAATGGTATTTTAGGATTCTCAAAGTATTTTAACACCATTTTAGTTTGCAAAGCACACTAATAATTAGATTCACATGAAAAATCCCTTTTCCTATTTAAAATATATGTTATTTATTTTCTTGGGGTGAGTTTTCAAAAAATTTAAATAAATTACCACTATTTTCAATACCTTAAAAATTTCAAATATTTTCTATGCCTACATTAATTTTCATTTCTCTTTGCCAAGCATAAGGGTTTGGGTCGAGGTGGGATGTGACAGAAATGCATTTTTGAAGTAACTGAAGGAAAACTCTTAGGTCATGTTATTTCTATAAACAGTATTTCAATTGACCCTAAAAGAGTAGAGGCAATACAAAAAATTCCTATCCCAGGTAGTAAGAAAGAACTCGGATCATTTTTTGGAAAGATTAATTTTGTTAGAAAATTCATCTCAAGATTTGCAGAGATAGTCAGGTCGCTAAATGACATGCTCAAGCAAGATGCTAACATTACTTGGACTTCTAAAACCCAAGAAACCTTTAAAGGAATTAAAGATGCCATATCTAATGCCCCAGTTTTAGTGAGTCCTGATTAGACACATCCATTTTATATCTATTCATTTGCTTTCGAACATTCAACTACTAGTTTCTTAACACAAAAAATGAAGATAATGAATAAAATCCAATAGCCTTTATGAGATCCCTATTAAAATATGCCCAACTAAAATACATAGTTATTGACAAACATGCATATACTTTAGTAAAGGCAGTGAAGAATTTCAGGCATTATATTCTACACAATAGAATATTTGCAATTGTGCTAGACCCAACTATTAAAGCCATGTTAATGCAAAATGAATAAGGATAAATAAGAGGTAAATGGATGACAACATTGCAAGAATTTGATTTAGAAATCTAGCCTATGAAATTGGTTAGAGGCCAAGGATTAAGCAAGACTTTAGCAGAAAGTGACCCTCAAATCATTTGCCAACAATATTTTGTATATGAAATCACAACTGATGAGTGGTACAAAGATATTGTATACTACTCATTAAATAATAAATATTTGAATCATTTCAATGCTACTCAAAGAATAGCATTACGTCTAAAAAGTATCAACTTTACGATCAAAACAGGTATCATGTATAGAATAAACCATGAAGGAATTTATCTTAGGTGCTTAAGTAAAGATGAAGCTACTCAAGTCCTTAATGAATCTCATGGCAATAATGGGTCTGGACATGGTTCAGCCAATGCCACTGCATATCAAATTTTGAGAGCTGGATATTACTCGGCTCATGTTTTTAAGGATGCCCATGACCATGTTAGATCCTACCATACCTGCCAGATTGTTGCAAATAGAAAAATAAATGCTTCTACGTTCTTGCAGCCAGTATTAGAAGCTAGAAATTTTTCTTAATGGAGATTAGACTTTGTAGGAGTCATAAGTCCTAATTCCTCATATTGTCACAAATATATCCTAACTGCAATAGACTACTACACTCGATGAACAGAAGCTCTGCCTACTAAAAATTGTACCATATATGTCATCATTTAGTTCCTTGAATAATACATTGTCATAAAATTTGGAATACCTTATTCCATAGTTTGTGATAATGGGTCAGCATTTACCTCACTTCAATTTGTAAAATGGGCTTATGATAACAAAGTAACCATAATTTTTCTTCTAATTACTATCCACAATAAAATGGCTTAGCTGAGTCTAAGAATAAGAACTTATTGACAATAATCAATAGAATTTTAGAGAGAAACCTAAATATTGGAGCAGTAAACTCAAATGCTCCTTGTGGGCAGATAGGACAAGAATCAAAGCTTCAATAGGTACATCACCCTACCATTTGGTATATGGTCAAGACCCTATCTTTCCCACCAATTTGAAACTGTTGACACTATAATTCATGAAATATTATTTAGAAGTTGATGACAAAGTGGAAGCTAGGTTGACTAACTTGATGAATTTAGATGAAAAGAGAGAATATGCCCTTCAACACTTCAATAAACACCAAGGGATAGTTAAGAGATGGTTTGATAAAAGAGCCAAAATTAAAGCCTTCAAAATTTTTGACCTAGTTTTACTATGGGATAAAGCACATGAAAAGAAAGGAGAACATGATTAATTTGATAAAATTTGTTTAGTTCCTTATCAAATTTCAGAGATACTTGAAGAAAATGCTTTCATATTGAAGAATCTAAGTGGACAAGACATCCCTCTACCTATCAATGGGTAATTCCTAAAGCACTACTTTCATCCTTGAGACAGAATAGTAAAATAATCATTGTACCATAGTGTCTTATTTTGATGCACTTTATTTTACTCTACTTTGATACAATTTTAAATGTTTGTTTTGTTTTCTCTATTTTTCAGGTTCTTTTCTTGTTAAAAATTTTAGGAATTTTTTTTTATTTTACTTGTTTAATTAGTTCATTTCTTTTCATGAAAGTTCATGTTTGATTTTATGCTTTTGTTTGTTTTATTTTCATGTTATTTTTCTTTCCTTAAATTTTGACAAGTGGATTTAAACTTGCAATCAAATTTTGGTTCCTCTTAAGGAAATGTTCCTTATCAATTGAGGATGAATCACTTATTTTGAAATTAGGTGAAGTTAAGGATTAGTGAATCAGATTATTTGGTTTTATTCTTTGATTATGGGGCTATAACAGATGAAACTGGAAATAATGTAACATAATGCTGAAATCTTCACATTTATTGATAACACCTAAGTAATTCTCAAGGTTATAAGGATGAAATATTCTTGCTTTGATGATTAGGCAAAAATATATACACTCTACTTTTAGCTTTATAGATCCCTAACCCAAAATCATTTTCAATATTTGTAATTGATCAAAATACTTCTTAATCAAGAAGGTGACTAGGTCTACGCTCGATGTGGGCCCGAAAATAATTGACATAGCGAAAGAATAGGATTAACAAAGGTTTTATTAATTAAAAATCAACAACAAAAAACCTTACAAATATTAAGCCTTTATATAGGCTTAGTAGATGCGGAAGAGTAGGGAAGGGAGGTTGGAGGAAGTTAGGGAGGATGAGAGAACGAAGGAGTAGGAAGTGGAGAGGGAGGCGGCTAGGAGATAGGTGGCGGCGGGTGTGGGGAGAGGAAGGGAGTGGAGTGATAAGGGAAAATGGATGACAGGGAAGGAGGAAGAACAATGGAGGGATAAGGAGAAGAATAAGGCAAAGATTTAGGGAAGAGGGTAGAGAAGGATAGAAAATAAATAAAAATCATGCCAACCATCACACTTGCTTAGCCGACAATATAGAAGAGAATTCACACTTGCTTAGAAAAACTAGATTTTTCTAAGCCTTTTGAAGATAATCCCGGTTCACACTTGCTACATTCTCCCCCTTAAAGTTGAGAGGACTGACTATACAGTCTCTCAACTTTACAAATTGATCTTTGGCCATCGCCTTGGTGAAGATGTCCGTGACGTTCTCCAAAGTGTGGCAATAGTGAAGCTCAACAATATCAGTTTCCACCATATCTCTGATGAAGTGGTACTTCATATCAAAATGCTTTGATCTACTATGGTGGATAGGATTGTATGCCAACTGAATGGCACTGATGTTGTCATAGAATATTCTAGTTGGACCACTTTGTTGCTCTCCAATCTCTTCTAATACCTTTCGTAGCCATAGAGCTTGAGTACTAGCATGAGTGACTGCTATATACTCAACTTCTGTTGAAGATAGCGCTACTACTATCTGTTTCTTGGAACTCCAAGTTATTAGTCCTGAACCAAGACTAAAATAGTTTCTCGATGTGGATTTTTTGTCATCAACATTGCTGCCCCAATCACTATCACTGAATCCTTCAAGCTTGATAGTATCACTTTTGTAGTACTGGATTCCAAAATCCAATGTACCCTTCACATATCTCAAAATTCTTTTAGCTGCCTGCAAATGCAGCTCAGATGGATTAGACATAAATCTAGAAACAAGAGATACAACATACTGAATATCTGGTCTGGTGTTGGCGAGAAACATCAAACTCCCAACAATGCTTCTAAAAGTGGTCACGTCAACTTTCGGTGCTCCATCATCCTTGCTTAATTGGATCCCATGTCCAACTGGAGTTGCAACTGATTTGCATTGCTCCATAGCAAACTTCTTAATCATATCTCGAGCATACTTAAGTTGACAGATGAAGATCCCTGAATCTGTCTGATGGACTTCCATTCCAAGGAAGTAGTGCATTAAGCCAAGATCCTTCATCTCAAATTCCTGCATCATGGAGTGCTTGAACTCCATATTGACTTTTTCATTACTACCCATAAAAATGAGATCATCCACATACAAAAAAACTATGAGGATGTCATTACCTTGATTTAGGTAGTAGAGCGTGGGTTCATTTTTGCTTTTGATGAACCCAAAATCTTTAAAGTACCCATCAATGCGTGAGTACCAAGCTCTCGGTGCCTGCTTGAGGCCATAGAGTGCCTTCTTCAGTTTGTAAACAAGGTGCTCCTTGTATTTCTCTTCAAATCCCTGTGGTTGCTCAACATACACTTCTTCTGTCAAGTAACCATTGAGAAATGCACTCTTTACATCCATGTGTTGGACTTTCCATCCCTTATGTGCAGCTAAGGCAAGAACTATTCTGATAGTCTCCTGTCTGGCTACAGGAGCAAAAGTCTCTTCATAATCAATTCCATATTTCTGAGTGAATCCCTTTGCAACTAATCTCACCTTGTGCCTCTCGATGCTACCATCAACATTAAACTTGGTCTTGAAGACCCACTTACATCCAACACGTTTCTTTCCTTTAGGAAGCTTCACCAGCTCCCAAGTGTCGTTGTTTTTTATAGAGGTTATCTCCTCTTTCATGGCATCTTGCCAAATATTTTGAGTACAAGCCTTCTCATAACTAGAAGGTTCAAGTTGTGCACTAGTTAACAAAGCATAGTTAACTAGATCTTCCCTAGGTTCCTGCTTGGGAGACATCATCACCATACAAGTGCATATTTTCTAATCTTTGTAGAACATAATTCATTTCACTAGCTTGACTCCTAGTGTATCTTTTTGAAAAAAGTTTATCCAACATCTGATATGATGGATGATTCTGTAGAGTTCTCCTACCTCTGGATGGAGAATCGATGTCCATTGGTGAGGAACTTACTGATCTCTATGGAGAAGGACTTGGTGAAGAAGTTGAACTAGAAGATGAACTTGGGCTTGTGGGAGGAGACTTCTTACCTTTATGTGGTGACTGTTGTTGCACCTGCTTAGAAACTACATCATTGGATTCATCATCACTAAATATTTGGGGCTTACCCCATTCTCCCCCTTCATCAAAAATCACATCCCTGGAAAGCACATTCTTTCTAGTCCTGGGATTGTAGAGTCTGTAAGCTTTTGTGTTCTCACAGTACCCTACAAATATGCATGCCTGACTCTTTGGATCGAGCTTCTTTCTCAGCTCATCAGGAATGTGAGAATATGCCAATGAACCAAACACTCTGAAATACTTAACATTTGGCTTCTTACCATACCAGGCTTGGTAAGGCGTTTGCCCTTCCAAACTTGAAGTAGGACTTCTTTTCAAGATATGTACATTGGTCCTAGCTGCATCTGCCCAATATGAATTAGTCAAATGCTTCATCTGAAGCATAGACCTTGCCATCTCCACAATGGTGCGATTCTTCCTTTCTGCCACACCATTCTATTGTGGAGTGTAGGCAGTTGTGAACTGCCTCTTAATGCCATGTTGCTTACAAAAATTCAAAAACTCATTAGAGGAGTATTCTCCTCCCCTATCTGATCTAAGACATTTTACAAAATATCCACTCTCATTTTCAACTCTTGCTTTGAAATCGACGAAGCATTCAAATGCTTCATCCTTATGTTTCAAAAAATATATCCAACACATTCTTGTAAAATCATCAATGAAAAGTAGGAAGTAAGAGTTGTTACCAAGACTCTTGGTATGCATCAGACCACAGATGTCTGTATGCACTAGCTGAAGTGGATGACTGGCCCGCCATGCTTGTCCATGAGGAAATTTTGATCTGGCATGCTTCCCCAGGGCACACCCTTCACAGACTTCCTTACTATCCTGAACTTTAGGAAGTCCGGTTACCATTGCTTGTGAGGTTAGCATTTTCAAACTAGCTAAATTCAAATGACCATATCTCAAGTGCCATAAGACACTTGGATTGGTAATAGCAACATTTTCTAACTTATCTCCCCCTGGCTGGCCAAACTTTAAAGGAAACAATCTATTTTTTGACATTGGCACTTGTGTAATGATTCTATTACTATTATTTTTGTCAAAAATGGTGCATTTACCCTCATCAAAAAGTAACTTGTAGTTCTTTTCTAACATTTGACCAACACTTAAAATATTGTGTTGGAGATGGGGTGTGTAATAGATATCACTTACTTGTTTGATGCCTTCTTTAGTTGGAACTGCCATGGCTCCAATGCCTTCAACTGCCAATGATTTATCATCTCCCAATCTGATGCTGGATTTGTATGAGGAGTCTAGAGTAGCAAAGAGTTCTTCTTTGCCACTCATATGGTTTGAACACCCAGTGTCCAAGATCCATGTATCATTCATGTTCTGATCTGCTCGACCATATGAGAGAAAGAGATTTGTGGCCTCTTCCTCTTCTCCAAAATTGCCAAACTGACTGCTCTAGCTACTGTTGCTTCCTAGTGAAGGCTTTGACCAACAGTCATGAGCATAATGGCTAGGTTTGCCACAATTATAGCAAGTTTGTTTTGATTTATCTCCTCCTTTGCCTCTACCTGATTTTTTCCCTCTGTTTTGCTATCCTCCTCTATTATGATGTTCACCTCTATTTGAGAATCCTCCTCTGTTCTGATTTCCTCCTCTGTTAGGAGTTCCACCTCTCTGATTATTTTTGCCTCTACCTCTATATTGTCCTCTGCCATGGCCTCTACCTCTACCTTCATGAGAAGCAAAGGCTTTATCATCACCTCCGTAACTTGTGGAAGAAGTTTGTTGTAACCTCTCTTCATGTGAGAGAAGTGAGCCAATGAGGGCTTCAAAAGATAGAGAAGTTAGGTCTTTGGATTCTTCTATAATTATGGCAACTGAATTCCACTTAGGAAGAAGTGTCCTTAACACTTTCTTCACTATAACTTTAGGCTTGACTTCTTCTCCTAAAGTGACCATCTTATCTACTACGGCTTTCACACGCACGTAGTAATCACCAACCTTTTCACTCTCTTGCATTTTAAGAGTTTCAAAATCTCATTTCAAGGTTTGTAGTTTAACTTGTTTGACTTGGTCACTACCCCTATAACTTTCTTTTAAAGCATTCCAAGCAGATTGAGCAGTTATAAAAGAAGCTATTCTAGGAAAGATACTTCTATCAAGTGCAGCTTGGATGTGATAAAGGGCGGAAGAATTATTCTTCTGAGCTTCCTTTTTAGCCCTTTTATCGACAACATTCAAAGCTGCCCATTCAACAGTAGTAGGTTCAATATATCCTTCTTCAATCACATCCCATAGACCTTTGCCTATCAAAAGAGTTTTCATTTTAATTGACCAATACTCGTAATCACCGCCATTGAATTCAGGGATTGGTAGACTAGTATTGGATGCCATTTTTAGAAAGCAGACTTTATTTTACTAGTAAATAAGAAGTACAAAGCAGTACAAAGTGATCACTGGTTTAAATCAAATCTAGCCTTTTTAATACGCTCACTGATTTGGTATTCTTCTTCTTGAGGATCATCGTCACTAATCACAATGACTTCTGGTGTTGCTTCTGGCTCAAAACTGTTGTTGATGACTATAACATCTCGTTCTTCAGTTTTAGGTTCCACCTCCATTGGTTCCTCTTCTTCTTCAGGTTCTGCTTCCTCTTCTTCTTCTTCTTCTTCTTCTTCTTCTTCTTCTTCGGTTCTGGATCAAGAGAGCGTGGTGTATAGCTCTCACTTGTTTCTACTTTAGGCATTGCAGTGTATAACTTTCACTTGATTGTCCTTTAGGTACTATTTCAACTATCTCAGACTCTTCTATCCTTTGCCCAAAGATATTATCTTCAGAATTCACCTCGTATCCAGAGTCCGGTTTCCTCAGATGAGCAATCACTTGGTTTTCTAATTGGCAAAACACTGTATGAAGTCCGTTCCATTGGACTTTCTCATCAAAGGAATCAGGTGTCTCTCTTCTCAACAGAGAGAGTAATGCATTATAGCATCCGACTGACCGGATCATCTACTCATAATCACACCGCATGAACTGGGTTACAACTTAATTTTTTATGATGCCAAAAAAAACTTTTACCTCAAAATATCTTTTCACTTTTCAAAAAAGGTTTAGAAAAAAGTTTTCAAAATTTGTTTTAATAAAGGCCTTTTTAAAAAAAAAAATTAACAACTTCCTATATATTTTTTAATTATTCTTTTTAAATAAAAGTATATTTAAAAACATAATCAAAAAAATATAAATAGAAATTATTAAATTAATTTCTAAAACCTTAAAAAAAACTAAATAATAAAAAACTTTTTTTTTTAAAATATAAAAAACCTTTTTTTTTGTTTTATTCCCCGATGAGATTCGAACCGCTGACCTCCACCGTCTACCCGGGAGTCTTAGCCGCTGCACCACGTGACTACTTTGGTATAAATAGTGCCCCTCTTTTTTATAAACCTTTCTTTTGGCGATGAAACAAAAAAAATAAAAAATCTTTGTGTTTTGACCCGGCGGGATTCGACCCCGGGTCTCTTCTCTGCAAGCGGGAGCTTTGACCGCTAGACCACGCTAGCCGGATGGGAGGAAGGAAGGATCACACAAAATTTAAAACGAAGCGGCTAAAAAATTAAAAAAAAAATATTTAGTCCCACATGCAGTGGGAGGTGGGCGTGTTCAGGCTTTATCAAAGCCTACGAGCACAATGGAAGTCGATTGCATTTGGGCAATCGACCGATCAAACCTTTTGCTTTCTCTGACCAGTAAACCTCTGCCACATGGTTGTGCCACATCAAATTTTCCACTTGTCTGCTCGCCTCGATCCACGTGCTACCCAGTCAGCACTTTGCCAGCCGCTTCGATCCACGTGGACCTCCTTGTCGACTCAACCTGCCACGTCACCGCCTAGCTCCAATGCTAGTTCGTCACCGCCATGTCACCTCTAACAGCCTGCCACCTCAGCTGCTTCGTCAGCTCCTCTAGCTGCGCACCTCTCAATGCCATGTGACACTTAGCTATTCGTTGTTGTCTGCACCTAGTCAACATTCCTCGGGATCCGTGCCCCGTCCTTGACCAGTCTGTTGTGCTCGACTTTCATGCCTCACCTTGGCCCTCGAATTTTGTGCCCCCCTGGAGCTCTGATACCAGTCTAGGTCTACACTCGATGTGGGCCCGAAAATAATTGACACAACGAAAGAATAGGATTAACAAAGGTTTTATTAATTAAAAATCAACAACAAAAAACCTTACAAATATTAAGCCTTTATATAGGCTTAGTAGATGTGGAAGAGTAGGGAAGGGAGGTTGGAGGAAGTTAGGGAGGATGAGAGAATGAAGGAGTAGGAAGTGGAGAGGGAGGCGGCTAGGAGATAGGTGGCGGCGGGTGTGGGGAGAGGAAGGGAGTGGAGTGATAAGGGAAAATGGACGGCAGGGAAGGAGGAAGAACAATGGAGGGATAAGGAGAAGAATAAGGCAAAGATTTAGGGAAGAGGGTAGAGAAGGATAGAAAACAAATAAAAATCATGCCGACCATCACACTTGCTTAGCCGACAATATAGAAGAGAATTCACACTTGCTTAGAAAAACTGGATTTTTCTAAGCCTTTTGAAGATAATCCCGGTTCACACTTGCTACAAAAGGAAAATATTAATAATACAATAAACTAAAGTGCTTGGGTGATTTGGATACCTCTACCGAGGCTATAGATGACTAACCAATAGTAGAGCAATATCTAGAAGGGATCGAGGTCATCTCCACCGGAGCTATGAACATTTGATTGGCAGTAAAACAATGCAAAGGTAAATCATTATTTTATGAGTGACATTGTTAGTAGCCTAACTTCAAATTAAGTGATGAAATCCTGATGGACCTGAAGAATGGAAATGTTAGCACTTGCACATAATCTAAGTCAAAGCAAAATGGAGCATTAATTCCAAATAAAATTTTCTTAACCCCATTTTCTTTGAATATTACCAAGTGATTTGCATTTCATTAGTTAAAAAATTTAATTGATTTCGTGTCCAAAATGCTCATGAGTATTTTCCAGTAGAGTCACTATTTGTTGTTGCCATTGCACAACTCACCCCAACTTGGGGACCCACTTGAAACTTTCAATTTTAATTTGAAATTTATGCTTGCACCAAGATATATTTTTAATTTTGATCACATTGAAGTTATAAAATTGTTGAAATTCTTGCATCTTAAAGGTTTGAATTTAGTTGCAACGATTTGGATTAAATATCTTTGAATATTTGCATCTTAATTGCATTATTTTAAGTTAAATGTTTCAAGAAAATTCAAATTTCAATAGATCCCTAAGGTTTTAAAAAAATTAAATTTCATTTTAGGGTTATTTCAATTTCGTCACTTTTTCCCTACAATTGATGCAAAACTAAAATGGACATAACTTGAGCTAGACAACTCCGTTTGAGCCGATTCAAATCTTGGTAGAAATATATTGATCTCCTCTCTACAATGGAACCAAATTGGCAGAATTTTAGGTGGGAATTATTTTCAGAAATAGCACTTCTCCAAATCTGTTTGTGAATTTCTAATTGATATATCTTCTATTCCATGGTGAATTTGAGTTATTTTAATGTTTTTGGATACCCATTTTGGTTATTTATAAGTGTATAAATTTTCATGAAATTTATGGCATTTTGAATTTTGCCCTGTTTTGGCACCCAATTCAATGGATGTAAGAAAAATTTAATTTAATTTAATACTTCTTTTTAGGACATTATTGAAATGCAAGGCTAAACTCTTATTCATTTGCCAAATCTTAGCATAGGTTGGCGACTGGTCCACCCAACTCAAGCTCGATGGTGATTCATCAAAGGAAAAGGACAAAGGTGGTTCCCCAAAGTATTAAATTGTTCAATTATTCGCATGGTCAAAATTTATCCTCATACTATGCAGAATTTATTTCCAAGGTATTCCTCAAAGAGAAATATTTTTAAGTAATTTAAAAATATTAAAAATTTATGTTTCAACAATAATTAGAGGTGATTTCTCATTGGTCCGCCATAAATTGATGTTTCCCGACGATTGACCAAAATTTAAGGGCTTAAAACAATCAACCACAGAAGAACGAATGGTTAAGATTAATCCACCAGAGATAAGAAACTTGATGGCGATTGGTCCGCCAAAAATAAATTTGAACATCGATTGGCTGAAAGAAATGAATAAGAATCAATTAAAACAACTTTCGACCTAAGACATTAGGGCATTCATTAAAGTAATACGCATAATTTTAATTCATCCGCCAAACATAATCTGAATGGCGATTGGTTGCTAAAACTAGACAAAGAATGGTGATTGGCCAAAATAAAAGGACAAAGGGATTTATCTTTAAAATAAAATAAGTAAACAAAACAACCCTTTGAGAATGCTTCTCATTGGTCCGCCAATGCCTTCGCTTGATGGCTATAGGATGAAAGGAAGAGAAGAATTAATTAGCTTTTTGACCCAAGAGTTAGGCCATTAAATTTTTAATGTTGATTTTAATAGACATAAATTTGATTCGTCTGCCAAAGATAATCTAAATGACAATTGGCCAAAAGGAGTTTATAAAGATTAATTAAAAAAATCATTAAGATGTCAAAATTAAAGTAATCACGAAAAACCCTAATTTTAAATATTTTTTAATATACGTAGGCATTATAAGGGAAATTATTCTATTGGTCCACCAAGGAATGGCGCAACCTGGAGATTGCTCCGACGATGTCTGACGAGGGCAAAAATTTTAAGGGCTAAAGATGATCTACCACGAAAAGATGGAGGGTCAAGATTTATCCACCAAAATTGAGTTGGATGGCGATTGGACGACAAAAGATGACAAAGCACAAATTTTAAATTAAAAGTCTTTACTTTGACACAAGACTTAGTTATGCAAACATTAAAATTGATTAATATATTTTTTTACATAACCCTAAGGTTTTAGAATTTTTATAAATGGTGAAGAAACATTAAATATGACTTTAATATCTTTTCAGAAGCCCTAAGACAACGTGCACAAAATTGATTCGTCCGCAAAAGACAACTTAAATGGCGATCTATCTGCCAATCCTTGACAAAGAGCGACGATTGGATTATATAAAAAGACAAGAAAATTTCCCCCTCGGCAAGATTATACCATGGAAGGTGCAAGACATCAATATTTAATTCTGATTGGTCTGCCAGCTAGCAACGGACGTTGATGATTGGTCCACCAAACATCAAAGAGAAGTAGTGATTGATTTGCCAGCCTCAACGCTCGATGGCGATTGGCTAGCGCTAAAGGACAAGAGAGGCGGCACTAGGGCGGAAGGAAGAATAAGTTTATACCTTGAGCGGCCAGGGAAAGTAAAATACAATAAAAGCCCAAGGAAGAAACTAAAATTCTATTGGTTCGTTGGTCTTCGATGTGTGCTAACGATTGGTCCGCCACAAAAACCCCCGACGGGGGCGATTGGTGGAAAGATTTTTTTATTTTTTTCAAAGAGGGAATAATAATTTTTGATGAGCACCATAATTAATTAAAATAAAATTTTCAAGCATTATAGTGGAAAATGAAAAGGTTTTAATATTGCTTAGAAATTTGATTAATATTTCTACATAGTCCTAAGGATTGGCTTTTGATAAATAATGAAAATCTAGATATTAATGTTAATACTTTGATGTTGAAAATTAAAATAAAATATTAGTACTTTGGTATGGAAAATACAAATGGAATTCTAATGTCAAATTTAAAATTTTTGACCATTAAACCTTGGTGTTAATATTAATACTTTGGACTTAAATTAAAACACTAAACCTTAGTATTAATACTTCTGGATTAAAAATAATAATAAAATAAATAAGTAATACATGAATATTATAAATATTAGAATAATAATAATAATAATATAAAATTGAATTTAATACTTTAGCATATAACATAATATAAAATAATAATAAAAAATTTAAAATGAAACATAATGTCAATCTTTAAAAAATCATTTAAAATAATCAATCTTAGGAATATTAATAATGATAATGTCAAATGTAAATTTTCTTTTACTACCAAAATGTTAATTCTGACTTCTTATGTTTTACAGGCGATAGAACCAGGGGAGAAACAACGAAAGCCTAAAGACGAAGAAGAAGTTTAGGTGACCGAACTAGGCCATGAAAGACACCAAAAGCCAAAGAGTCATGACTACATTCATTCAACTTGGATAGGATTTTCAATCCTCTGGTGCTTAATAGATAGATTAGCTCAATAATTGGAGATTTACAGCCTGGCTATGCAAATAATTGTAGAGATCTATGGCTAAAATTGTAGATGAAAATCAAGAGTATGTACAATGCCACATCACACTGAGCTAGATGGCTAGAAACAACCGGAAGCAACTGTAAATCATTAAAAATATTTGAATTGTAAGGTTATCAATAGCCATTGAGATCCGATTCCAAGGGGTTGGATGTCATTTTTAGCATTAGTATTTTAGGAATTTTTCTTTCTTTGATAGATGATGAGCATTTGCATCCATGTTGTTGTAATAGGAGAGTTTTATGTCTAACAAATACTGGATGCAAGTGATTTCTACGAATTGTAATCATTGGATATTCTTGTTAATACAAATCCTATGAATATTAATAATGATAATGTCAAATGTAAATTTTCTTTTACTACCAAAATGTTTATTCTGCCTTCTTATGTTTTACAGGTAATAGAACCAAGGGAGAAACAACGAAAGCCTGAGGATGAAGAAGAAGTTCAGGTGACTGAACCAAGCTGTGAAAGATACAGAAAGCCGAAGAGTTGGGACTACATTCACTTAACTTGGATAGGATTCTAAATCCTCTGGTGCTTGACAAATAGATTAGCTCAATAATTGGATATTGACATCCTAGCTATACAAATAATTGTAGAGATCTATGGCTGAAATTACAGATCAAAATTAGAAAGATGCATAGAATGCTACGTCACATTGATCTAGCTGGCGAGAAACAACTAGAAGCAACTATAAATCATTGAAAATATTTGAATTGTAAGGCTATAAATAGCCATTGAGACCCAATTCCAAAGGGTCGGAACTCATTTTTAGAAATAGCATTTTAGGAATTTTTCTTTCTTTGATATTTGATGAGCATCTATGCCCCTGTTGTTGTAATTGGAGAGTTTTATGTCCTACAATCACCTGTTGTAAGTGATTTCTGTGAATTATAATCATTGGATATTCTTGTTAATACAAATCCTGGAGTTTCATGGTGTATTCTGTGCATGCTGATGGTGTTTACATCTGAGACAATTCTACTATTTGTCTTTATCCTTTGAAGATAGCACCACTTTGTTCTTGGATTGTGTAAATGTTGGTCAAGGCAGAGTCGGTTAAATATCAGAGTTCTTGCCTCTATAGATTTAGCATAAGACTTCAATTAAAATGGTTTGTTTTCTTTGTCTCTTTAACCCTATCCTTTTGAGTTTTTTTGTGAAACTTGTTAGATTAAGAGTAGGTTAGATGAACATCATCTGAATCTTATTTCACATGTTATACTTATTTTAGTTCCAGAATATATATTGCTATAGAGAATAATGATTACAATTGTAAAGCAATGAATGATATATGTTGATAAAATCTAAGGTAGCAAGCCTAGAATCTTTCTTTATATGCATTTTACGATAAAATCTGTCAAGAACAAGACAATGGCATTGATAATTGCAGTGGATTAGATTTGAATTCAAACCTTAAAGCATAATTAATTAGTCACCCTTGTAATAGTTATGTGTGGCCCTGAATATTCCAGATATTTTCTTTACTTTTCTTAGAATCACCGAATAATAGGTTAGACCAACCTTACCCGAACCTTGGGAAAATTCACATTTCCTTTCAAGAGAGGACATATTATCCTGACCGTTGGTGTATGTTTGCAATTGGGCAAATATATCACTCAACAGGTATATATATAGGAATTAAATATTTATAGATGAATCATTTAATTAGAGATGCACCAAATATCTACTTTTGCTAGGAGTAATAGTTTCTAACCACAACTAATTTAAGGGTAAAATGCTACTATAAATAGGATCCATGGGCTCCAATGTAAACATAATTTGGTATTAATAATTTAAAGCTATTGTGAAATACACATTGTGCTTTATATCTCATAAAATTGGTGAGAAATTGGTAAGTTCTTTGTATTCCATCAGTGGAATTTGCCTCCTATATTATGAAGTGCACAATGATTGAGGCATAGCTCTTTTGCCCATATTATCATTCACGTAGAAATTTCATACATTATGAATGGAAAACCATTGTTGTTATTTAAATTATCATTTGTTTATTTATCACATGCTTCCTTTCTATGGTTTTGGTTGTATATTAATTTGAATCCCTCACACCCTTAAAATTTAAATTTTACTTTCCATGTTTTTTAATTTTTTCAATTTTAATTTTATACTATTAGTGTAGGTTAGTGAGCAAGGATAGTGGGGAGCCAACATCAATCTATAGGTTGGAGGGATGCACTAGCTCTTCCTTCTAAATATTTTGAAACTAGAATTGGGGTGCACTAGAAGTCAGATAGTTTCCTAATTTAATAGGTTAGTATGATAGCTTTGCTTAGTTTTGAAGGTAAGAGTGATGGTTTTTTTTTTTTTTTGAATTTACATGGTGGAATCGGTAGCCGCCACGAATTTAGGTAGGTTGTCCAGATTTTTATGGCCACCACAGTATTATGCGCTGTTCGCCCTAGAAGCCGCCACATAGATCTTCACGCAGTCTGCCCCTATAACCACAATGCCACAATCATTTTAAACCTTTTACGCCGCTGAAAGCACCAGGAAAGGGACAAGCATTCAGTCCGACGAGGCCCAAGATTTGAACCTTGGACCTCCGCCCCCTTATGGGGTTTGGATGAACCAATTGGTCTACACCTCGGACCTATAAGAGTGATGTTGTTAGGAGCATGGTTCTTTTATATATTTTTATGAGTAATAATCTAATATGGCATGGTTGTATCCAATATTTTTTGGATGATAAAATGTGATGTCTCTTCATTATGGCTAGCTAAGTTAGGTTCTTTGCTCACAAGTTTATTGATATCCTTTGGAGGAATATCTATGTAGAGTCGATAGGATTTGTTGCTTCTATACTCATTGTCTTTCCTAGAATGGTTATTTCTAGCTTGATTTCTAGTTTTTATGACATAAATCTAATTGTTATGGTTGAATCAAACTTGGTTGTGAAATACTTGGTCATTTTTAAGGGTATTTGGTTGCTAGCTTACTCTCCCATGTTGTGATTCATGAAAGAAAATTGGATGGTGGTAAGACCCCAAGGTATTACTATAAAATTATTAACAAATTAATGTAAATGCAATCGCATGCCACTCAAAGGGGGCTCCCTTGTAATCACTTTGCCACTATAGGGGGCTCCCTCCTTAGAATCTATTATTATTATTCTTCTTCTTGGATGATTTGATATGGATGGCCAATCAATTCTTGCACATCGACCTCATTGTCTTCATTGTGGTGAGTAGGTGCACTGGTTGCTTCGGACACAACTACCTCATCTGCTTGCTCTATGGATATACAAGGATCAACTTCCTTCAATAAATACAATGTTAGTGTAGCATATTTATGGTGGGGTTCAAATTGTTTATCACAATTATCACAGTCCTTTTGCTCGTCGTTCTTTCATCTCCTCAAAGCTAAGATGTTTAATTCATAAAGTTCGGTTAGATTTGGGGGTTGTGTAAGTGCTTTGTGCCCTTCCATTATGCATAGGTTTGGGAGCAATGTAAGTGGTTGACAATTTTTCCATAAGTGGTTTCCCTAATCATTGTTGTGCATTGATTTTATCTTTAGCTAATTTTGCCAATCCATAGGTCTGCATCATTGTATAGGGATTGAACCTTGTCACCTCCATTCTAATTTCCTCTTTTAATCCCCTAATGAAGCCACTTATGAGAATTGATTCATCCAATATTGTGTTGTGTTTGGTGATATCCTCAAACCGAGTTTGATACTCACGTACATAAGTGATTTGATGAAGATCTTTGAGCAATTCCCACATTAGTGGGTCTCACATGGCACTGATACCAAATGGTAAGACCCCAAGGTCTTACTATAAAATTATTAACAAATTAATGTAAATGTAATCACATGCCACTCAAAGGGGGCTCCCTTGTAATCACTTTGCCACTATAGGGGGCTCCCTCCTTAGAATCTATTCTTATTATTCTTCTTCTTGGATGATTTGATATGGATGGCCAACCTAATATATATATATCTACCCTAAAGCTACGTTGGTGAAGAGACATGATGGTTCACGTATGAAGAGAAGCAATGGTTCACGTTATGAAGGGTTGTGATGGTTCACTGTATAAGTTAATAATATAATAATTAAATGATTAATAATACTAACTAATAATGTTAGGATTGAGGATCCTAATAGATGGAATGTTAGATCAAATTAGTGATCCAAATTTATAGGGAACATTTCACATTGAGCTTATCAAAATATTTTTCTTATATTTACATGATCAATGTAGGTCACTTCACCCCATAGGCAAAGTCAATATGAGGTCAAGTTAAACTTAGGCAAAACTCTAAGAAGGATGTAATCATAATAAGGTTATTCCTAATAATGAATGAGTTAGATATGGAATTTGGAAGAACCAAAGAGTAAAAAGGAGAAAGTAAGAAGTAGAATACCAATAATATAGTTAGAAGAGGAAAGGAAAACAATTAATATAGTGCAAAAAATATAATAATTATCAAGTAACATACAAGTGCAAGCATCAAATATGAAAAACAAAATATAAATATGAGAGAGAAGGAGAGGAAGGGAGAGTACTAGCATAGGATTAAATCACCTTAATACTTCAAGAAGATGTGCTTGAGCCTTAAAAATTCCTTGGATTCAATGATATCCGTACTCTTCCATAAATAGGTTTATGAGGAGGCCCAACAAATGTGGCCTTATTGTATGGACTTCTTGCAAGGAGAAGCTTATTACTTCAAGGGATAAAAAGAATAAAAAATCTCTTGTGAGCAAAGTGGCATGGTGATGCTACTAGAGAGAGGTAATAAGCCTTAGAAGAGTCCTAGTGGTTTTCATAGAAGAAATAATGAGAATAACCTTAGGGTGTCTTCTCCTTATCTTGTAAAAATATAGATAATATCTGCTCTTTCATCAAATTATTCATGATATTTGCAAGAGGTTATTGTTGAAAGATGTTTAAAAGTTCCCAATTGACTTGTTATTTAAAGCATTTTTTACCTATATCTAATCAAACTAGAGAATAAATTGATGAGTAGTGCCCTCATAGACTAGGGAGAAACCAATGAATCTAAGATTAGAAGTGATTTTTCTAGTTCCCAATGAGGTTTGCTACACTTTTAATTTGAGGAAAGTCTTTTTTTATGATATTTTGACCTATGATAGGTGGTGCCCTAGGTAAAAACTTTGGTGATCTTATTAGTAAACTTATTTTACAAACTAATACCCTCATAAATAATTAAATAAAATGATAAATTGAGAGGTCCATGGACGAATGAGACTATCCTAGGCAATCTGATGAGCATATAGGTCTACTATCAGTTGTGAAAAAACATACTCCTTATTGGATTGGTTAGTTGTTAGGTACTTAGGGCATTTTCTAAATTTCATAACCTCAAGGTATGCATATCTTATCCAAGCATGGTTATCCCTAGGCATTCATCAACCAATGTTTAGTCAAATTTAAGATTGATATAAAGTATATAGGATCCTATGTAGGAACTAAAATATTGACTTCATAAAATGAAATAAGCAAAGAAAATTTTCAAAATGTTCAATGTACTTTAATAAGCAAAATAAAATAATTAACTTGAAAGTGAATTAGCACAACACAAAATACCAGTCCTCATATACACTAATAATAATTTCATTCATTCAATAGACAAAAAATTATACCATTTACATATGGACTTATTACCTAACCATTGTTATTTTTTGGAAGTGTGCAACAATAATTTATTGGACAATATTGATATTGTATGATGTAATCGCATAATTATTTATGAAATAACTGAATATTATTTTAATATTAATTTATGTATTTAGCTTAAGCACTCATATTTAACCATTTCATGACTTACCTTACTAAATCCTTCATGTCTAATGCTATATTTAAAAAGGACCAAGTAATCAAATTAATTATTGAGATTTTGATATTTATACCCCTCATCCTCTAAATCCATTCCATTAATTTGATCTTCTCTTGATCACTTGTGTCGATGCATAAGGTTTTTCTTCATCTCTTATTTGTCATTTTGCTCTCTAAATTATCTTGTGATGTAACTTGAGGTAATGTATTATTTTATTCATTCTGGTAATGAATTATAAAAACTACAATAGTATATAGCAACATTGCTTTATTATGCAAAGAATTATTTTGGAGCCTCTCTTACTTCTTGTAGTTATATGGTCAAATTACGTTTTGATGTTTCATGAAATGTATTCAACATAAGGGACAAAAGAAAGGTCTACTATATCATGACTATTCATCCAAGAATTGTATCTTGTAAGGGTAAAATTTAAATTCTATTTTTCTTCCTCTTCTTAAAAGAAGTTTCTTACTTTTTTAAATGAATGTGTAGTGCTTGTTCCCTTAGAAATCTGGAATGTATGGAATTTTATTATGACATTGTATATTTTTTTAGTTGAAAATTATTAATTTGATTTAGCCCTAGTGAATTTATGATTGAATACATTCTCTCTTTAAGCAATTGACATATGTAAAATTTGACTGAAAATGAGATGTAAGATCCTTTGGTCAAAAGAGGTAGGAATCCTAGCTCTATTTTTTATATTGGTTGAAACTAATATTATTTTTCATATTAAATATGAAAGTGATTCTGCTAAGGTATGGACCAAGATGAATTATTTGCATGGAATAATTCATGTAACAAAGGTTGGTCAATTGGAGCTAGAGGTCTCTTCTCAAAATATGGAAAACATTAACAAGATTAAGAAATATATTTTTAGTGACTTAAAGGGTAAATATTGAATATTTAGGATGCAAAATGAAGGATGATGCAAAATATCTCAAGATTTTCCATGCTAATATTTGTTATTTATTATATAGTTATTCTTGTGTGTGTCAAGGAGCTTATACATTCACTCATTAATGCTCTTTTTTCTCTTTTCATTCACTTTTAGTTTGTAATGCCAAATTTTGGTGTGTTATCAAGTATAAGATCATCTAAAGAATTTAAAATCACTAGATACTAATGCTCAACAACCCAAGAGAAATTCAAAGTCTTCAAAGAAATAAATAATAAAAAACACCTGCTTACACCAAAAAAAAGAAAGGATCCCTTATTAAAAACTTTTTAGTTTTGGAAGATAGGAGGAGGAATTCCATAATATGAGGTAGATTTGGATATATCCTCATCATGTCATACTAAAATGCTCCATTAGGGGTTCCACTAAGGGGAAATATGTTATTATCATTAATATCTTATATCTTTGGCCATAAAATTTAGATTATGATAACGTGTTGAAAGTGCATAATATGATTTAACCAAGCCAAATAGTATAAGATGTAGCCATGTGTAATCCCATGAAAAATCATCGAATAATGGTTTAACCCTATTATAGTTAACCTTGCTAAACACTTTATACCTAGTTTCACATTGAGCAAGGGTTTAGTAACTTGTAACTAACTATTGATATTTTAGTATTTATACCTATCATAAATATGATCTATTACATCAATGTGATTCTAGCTTGATGAAATTTTAGGTGGCATCAATATACAACACAAAAAATATCTTCCCCAACCCTCCTCTTGCTATGGTCTTTCACTTTTATGTATAGAATTTGAATGATGTTGGTATAGCAGAAAAGAGTTGTACATAATGGAATATGCATAATTGCATGAACAAAGATAAAAAATAGTAATAATAAACAACACAAATATTAGATAATGAGAGCAATTATGCATAAAATAAAAAGTGTGTATGAAAGGGCTCACTGGATTACCTCTAGCGAGTGGATTTGTTCCTCCTATTGAGTCTCCATATCCTTACGACTAACTTCACAATCATATTCCACACTTTTTCTCAACAGTCCCTCAAATTCCCTCTTTGCAATATTACACTCTTCGTTTGGCTAGATAGACTTGCTAGCCCTCACTCTGTTGGAAATTTTGAGTCCCTAAGTCAAAGTTGTCATTGATGTCACCATTGATGTCACCAGATGGAGTCATCATTAATACCAAAGATTTCAGCAGGAAATAAAGGCGAAAAAGATGGTCATATGATATTCAGCAAGAAAGCAGAAGTTTGAGTGAAACAGTGCAAAAGACAGAAGTTAAAAAGGAGTTATAATATTTATTTTATAAATTATTTAAATTCATGATGAATTTAAATTTTATAAATAAATATTAAAAGGTACTTTATCAAAGGTGAAATATTATAATGGTTAGAAGTATCATGGTGAAAACCCAAAATAAAATATTTGTAATTTTCATTACAATATTTTATATTGCAAAAGTGGGTTTATAAAGTATAAAAATATCTTAATAAACCCAAAGGTTGGGTTTAAAGGTTTAAGACCAAAGAATATTTTAATAAATCCAAAGGTTGGATTTAAAGTTTTTAAACAAGGCAAAGTTTATTTCCACTGATGTCATAGAAGCCAAAGGGAAGTGTCGACGTCATAGAAGTCAAAGGGAAGCACCGACGTTTTTGATTTAGTGGAAATGCATATAAATACCATACCCAAAGTTGATTTTAGAATTATCCTTGCTTGAATTGGAAAGAGATACCATACAAATTAAATGCAAAGCTCGTGAGATAGAATTGTGAAATTTATGTTTGAATTCATGGTGAAAGGAAACAAAAGCAAGCACGTTGATTAGTTGGAAGCCAACAAGGCACCTTGACCTAGTGGTAAGTGATTGCAAGCTTATGTTTTGGTGTGCATGGTGGATAGTGTTCGAATCCCATGGAAGCTTTTGGTGGACGTGTTGAAGGTGTCAATCGTTAGGCACATACGTTGTGCAAGGCAAGGAAGGCATGTTGAAGCACGTGGTGCTTCTTCCTTTCCAACGAGCTTGTATCTCGTGTGATGGTTTGCACCGTGGGCAAAGATGTTTGTGTGGGCTGTGTTGAGAGTTTGAAACTCTCCAAAGGCAAAGGTACATTTTTATGTTTTATTTTATTAATGCCTAAGTTGGAGGTATAAGGTATTTGGTGGTTGAAGTCTTTGCATTGTGATAAAGGTTGGTAGTTGAGAAATACCATTAGGAGTTATAAGGAGAATATTGTTTTCATTTTCAAGTCTTAAAATTTTCTATTGTGGAATATTGAAAGGTTAAGACTTTGTGGGTTGTATGTTATTTTGAATAAAGGGTTTTGTAATTATTGTGAGGATATTGCTTATTGTTTAAGTTGGAGTGATAAGGTGTAATTGTGATATAAAAATTATCCTCTAACCCTTATTGATTTTGTCAAAGAAGTAATTGTGAGTGTGGCAGATTTGCAAGGACAACTACTCTTCAAAGGTATGGGTAAAATTCTTCTTTGTTGAGGTATAAGATATTTTGTGCTTGAAGTCTTTGCATTGTGATAAAGTTTGGTAGTTGAGAAATATCATTAGGAGTTATAAGGAGAATTTTGTTTTTATTTTCAAGTCTTAAATTTTGCTACTATGGAATATTGAAAGGTTAAGACTTTGTGGGTTGTATGCTATTTTGAATAAAGGGTTTTGTAATTATTGTGAGGATATTGCTTATTGTTTAAGTTGGAGTGATAAGGTGTAATTGTGATATTATTTTTATGATATAAAAATTATCCTCTAACCCTTATTGAGTTTGTCAAAGAAGTAATTGTGAGTGTGGCATATTTGCAAGGACAACTACTCTTCAAAGGTATGGGTAAAATTCTTCTTTGTTGAGTTAGGTGATTGGCTTGATTGAAAATTAAGTTTGGAGTGAAAAGGATTTGATTAGGGTTTCCTTTTCGAAAGTGGTTGAGTTAATGCTTCAAGGTTTTCTGGATTGAGAGTTGTGATTAAACCTTGTTTGATAAGCATTATTGTTTAGACCATTGGTTGAGTGAAGTACTTTGAGTTTATGCTTCAAGGTTTTCTGGATTGAGAGTTGTGATTAAACCTTGTTTGATAAGCATTATTGTTTAGACCATTGGTTGAGTGAAGTACTTTGACTTTATGCTTCAAGGTTTTCTGAATTGAGAATAGAACTATTGAGTCTCTAACAATTATCTTTATGCTTCTATGATATTGAGTTGAGAAAGTGATTGAGTATTGAGTATAGAACATATTGAGTCTCTAACAATTCTCTTTATGCTTCTATGAGATTAAGTTGATAAAGTGATTGAGCATTGAGTATAGAACATATTGAGTCTCTAAAAATTCTTCGTATGCTTCTATGATATTGATTTGAAAAAGTGATTGAGTATTGAGTATAGAACATATTGAGTCTCTAACAATTATCTTTATGCTTCTATGAGAACGAGTTGAAAAAGTGATTAAGCATTGAGTATAGAACATATTAAGTCTCTAACAATTATCCTTATGATTCTATGAGATTGGACAAGTTCTATGTGGACTTGTTAAGCTGATTTGAGGTAAGTCTTTGAGAAAGCTTGTGGACTATTTTTGTGTGAGCTTTTGTGGAATATTGCAATGTAGATTTAAGCAAGTCCTAGAGAGGACTTATTGAGCAGATTTGGATAAGTTCTATGTGAGCTTGTTAAGAAGATTTGGGTAGGATTTGTGTGGACCTGTTGAGCAGATTTGAGTAGGTTCTAAGTGGACCTATTGAGAATATTTGAGCAGGTTCTGAGTGGACCTGTCGAGCAGATTTGAGCAGGTTCTGAGTGGACCTATCAAGCATATTTGAGCAGGTTCTGAGTGGACCTATTGAGGATATTTGAGCAGGTTTTGAGTGGACCTGTTGAGTAGATTTGAGAATTTTTTGAGTGAACCTCATGAGAAGAGCTTTGGAGGTGACAGAGCAGAGAGTACATAGTCTCCAGTGGATAGAGATCCATCAGCCAAGACATTGAGGATAGGTCTTTTGAGTGAGGACAAGAGTCTTCAAGTGGAGAGAGATCCATAATGTAGTGGAGGTAGTGTCTTCTAGAGGATCACCAGCCAGAGCATAGGAGAAGGAGTTCTCCTGTGGATAGAGATCCACAAACCATATTTAGGGGATCAACATCTCCTTTGGATAGAGGCCCATAAACATTGTAATTGGGAAGGATTCCCCAAATATTATTTGAGAAATATTTAGAAGAAATATTATCTCTATGGAGGTAGCCCACATTGGGTGAACCACGTTAAATCTGTGTCTCTATTGTGTATGGTGTTCTATGCATTGCTTTGATTACTGCTATTGATACTGCTATCTATACATTGCATAATATTTATTTGAAAAGAAAAGTAAAAAGTGGTCTTATACTATTCACCCCCCTCTCAATATAATCTTGTGTTATTCAATTGGT
Organism: Wollemia nobilis; assembly: GCA_028583015.1. NCBI lineage: Eukaryota > Viridiplantae > Streptophyta > Pinopsida > Araucariales > Araucariaceae > Wollemia > Wollemia nobilis. Next base: position 6,191,774 of record JAQPPZ010016361.1, read on the forward strand.
ATAAGAGTGTATTCCTTCATAAAATTTTGACAACTTAAAGGAAAAATAGTCTAAGAACACAATGGATCAAAAGGATAAAAAGTATAGGTCCATAAATAATGTAGTACCAGTATTTGATGGAAGCATCTTCTTGTATTGGTGTGTGCTGATGAGATTTCACCTGATGGCACTTGGCAATGAAGTTTGGGATGTAGTGGAATTTGGATATGATTCAACAATAAATACTCCTACATATAAGGAAGGTAAGCTTCTAATGCATGCAAATTCAAGAGCTATGAATACAATTATAAAAGGATTACAAATATCAGAATCTATGAAGGTTATGGATTGTAAAACAATAAAATATATGTGGGAACTATTGCATACCATATATGAAGGAGATAAAAGTGTCAGGAAAGCTAAGATAAAAAATATCAAAGGAGAATTTGAGAATCTAATAATGCAGAATGATGAAAACATTCATGACTATCTCAATAAAGTTGATGAACTTATACATGAGATGAAAAGTCTTAGAATGAAGATTGATGAATCTGATGCTTGTGATAAGATCTTGAGAACTCTTCCAAAAAGGTATAGTGAAAATGTATCTACTATAGAAAAATCAATTGATAGTGATAGTATAACAATAAATGCTTTGCTTGGCATGCTCACAAATTTTGAGATAAGAACAAAATTTTCAGAAACTACAGATGATGCTATAGTTTTTGCTAATAGATATGCCAAGGAAATCTTCAGGTTGTATGGATTTTTTGAAATGATAATCTCAGACAGAGACTCTAGGTTTACTTCTGAGTTCTGGCAGGCTCTCCATCATGCAATGGGCACAACTTTGAATATTAGTTCTGCATATCATCCGAAAATGGATGGATAGATTGAAAGGGTAAACCAAGTTGTAGAATATATGCTACAAATGTATTGCATGGACCAGAAGTCTCATTGGGAAGACTATTTGTATCTGGTTAATTTTATCTATAATAATAGCTATCATTCTTCTTTGAAGATGACCCCTTTCGAAGCCTTGTATGGCCGAATATGCAAAACACCTTTATCATGGGATAATCCCAAGGATCGAGTTGCCATTGGACCAAAAATAGTTAGAATTATGGAGGATCAGCTAGCACTAATCTAGCAAAGGCTCAAGGAAGCCTCAGATAGACAGAAGAGTTATGCAGATCTGAAAAGAACTCCTAGAGAATTTTTTGTGGGTGACAGGGTGTCTCTAAGAGTGAAACCAAAGAAAAATGCAATTAAATCAACCAAATTGGATCCTAGATTTGTAGGACCATTTGAGATTATGGAAAAAATAAGTCTTGTAGCCTATCATCTTGACTTACCACCTATCCTGTCAAATATCCACAACACTTTTCATGTATCCCTACTTAGGAAATATATTGCTAATCCTGATCATGTGTTAGATGTTTCTAACTTGCAGATGGTAGATCCGAAAACCTTTGAAGTAAAGCCAATGAAAATATTGGAATTTCATTCCAATACGATGAGGAAAAGAAATATTGACCAGTGCAAGGTCCAGTGGGACCAGTATTCTAAAAAGAATTCCACTTGGGAAAAAGTAGAAGATATGAAAAGACATTTTCCCTACTTATTTGATAATGCTATGTAATAATACAGGTTGATACATTTACCACTTAGGAAAGTGGAAACTAAGCAAACCTTATGTTTTTATTGCTTGATATGTAATATTGTAGGAAAAATAGAGGACTGTGTTTATTCTAAGGGGGCAAATATGTCACGACCCACCTTGGAGGAACCTTATTAATATGTAATTTGTATCTTGATAGCTGGTTTTAATGCTTGATGTATTTGCCTTATAATGGGTTTTATCAAGAGAAAATGATGTTGCGTACCTTGATGAATGTGCAGGAACAGGTATTCTCTCAAGTGGGAATATCAACCATGATAGATGAGAAGGGAAATGATGACTACGACAACTCAACAGGTAAAGCTCTCATCTCAACCATCATCAGTTACCTCCCTGAGAGTGGAGTACTTGAGTTTAACTCTAAAAATTCCTACTCAATCAAAGGAAAGACGATGATGGGAGATGTTGAGCACATTCATGGAGTGCTTGCATGCCATTAATATGAATTTAAAAGGTTGCATAATTAAATTTGCTTAAAGGAATTCCACCTTAGAAATGCATATTTATTGGTGATTGATATTTCAATATTTTGAAATATATGTATATGATTTAAAATATTCTCTAGAGTAGAGATTATTTTTTTAGAGCTCAATTATTTAATTTGATTAATCTTATTTTTGAAAAAGAAATCAAGTGCATTGTATTTTATGGGCCTGTCAAAAATCTATTAGGTCAAATTATGAAAAGACCACTCTATAAATTTATTATTGCATTTTTCTTACACAAGGCAATTTTTGGGATGAGTGTTCTAGGAGATGAGATTCTCATATTATATTTAATAGTCCAAATAATTTTTGCCGTTACTCTAAACAGTGTTAGTACCCTTGGGTAAGACAAGAAACCTGCACACACCATATCCCTAGGAAATATTAAGGGCAATAAAATAATATATATGTGTTGTAAGCAATTTGCATGTGAATGAAAAGCTAGAAAATAATAAAATATTAGGAAACCTCCTTCCTACCTAGAATGAATGGGCCTATAAATTGACATAAAGGTTGAGAGTTGAGGGGGTATGTTATGCTTGTTTAAGGAGAGTCTAGTACGAGAAGGGAGGAATGTCCTTCAAGCTTCGAGCGTGTGGCTATCCTAGGTGTGGGAGTTCTTTATTATTACTATGTATTTGCTTTATTGATTGAGCAATGAATGTCTGATGGTGTTATAGTTGGAATATTTCTTGTATTTATCTAAAGGTTTTTTTGAATGCTGATTTTGTTGTATTAATAAAATCATGGATGGGACATAGGAATCATATTATGATAAAGCATATGTATTGGAAATTCTACCAATGCGTCGGTTCTAGTGATTTATTATCTTTGTTCAATGCCTATATGTTCTGACGGTATAGTAATGTGTGCAAGTCCGATTCAGTGGAGATTGCTTCTTCATTTTCCCCAACATAATGTTTTAAGCTTGTAAGCTAGTCACAAAATGATTCACATTGGATGTACCACCTGAATACTAGCAATAGTATGACTGGGATTATAGTAGAGTTCTTTAGACTATGTATCTTCATGGAAGATAGTGAGTATTCCATGAACCATGTCCATAACCCCTACCACTTACACCTTCTCATCAATTTGTATCATAGATGACAATGGTACTATATTGCCTCCCCCCAGACTGACTTCCGCCATAGCCTACTGATTCAAATTGATAGCAATTTTTGAACGTGTTGAATGTTAGCAGGGTGGATAAGCGAATAACCCTCGAACCTGATTTATTGTTGTCTACCTCTCTGATTAGAGGTTCTCTCTGTATCCATCTATTAATTTCTTGCATTACCTTTAATATGTGATGGGATAGCATCAGAAAACCTGTGCACCTTGTGGAATACACTGTCGTTATGTTGTCTAAGGTAGCTTGGAAAACTTACCTGGTTATTCTCAACCCTTTTGAAGCATCGTGAACACTGTACATAACCAGCCTCATCCGAGGAAAACCTGAGTTGCTAGATTTACAAACACCCTAAATATTCCTCTTACTCGAGCTAAAATCTCAAAATAACGTTTAAACCTCCTATTCGGCATTACAAATATAGACTAATGTCCCTTGCTTCGTAGGTTAGCTAGCTCCTACAACAACCGTAACTTGAACCATAGAGGGACAAGGAACCGCGTCAGACGAGATGCCACTCTTAATGACTTAGGACATATCACTTTCAAATGTATGTTGGTATATGATGATACTCGAATATGGTAGGTCTTTAGATGTATTTTAATAAGGATGGAAGTTTAAGTTAGGCATTGTTTTGGGTGAAACATAAACCTATGGATTAACATACTTATGTTCTAAAATCTTAAGGCTCGTAGTTGTGTAAAATTTTCTTAAATTCCTTTGTAAAATCTAGCAAATGAGTGGTGTTTTCGAAGCATGTAGCCCACCTTGGTTAATGAATACTATACCTATCTAGTGATATGATGGATACACTATAAATGGAAGAGAAGATGTATGTGGATAAGCGCCTTATTAGTTATGGCATTGAAACTTCTTTTGTCTATAGAAATTTGGTATTCTTATTTTTGAAGGAATGTATTAGCTCGGTTGTAAGTTTGTGGTTTATATAATCTTGTCCCTCCTAAAATGTTAATATTGCTTTTATTTTCGAGTTCGATTTAAGAAAAAGGGTAATGTAGGCATAATAGTGGTATCATTAGAATTCTTGATTTTTATATGCAATGAAATATTGGGAATGGATTCTATTGTCTCGTAGACCTTATTGTGTATTAATTTAGAAGTAAAATGTGGGTGGATTGTTAAATAATAATGTAGATATCGAGATAGGAGATATTCAAATTTTAAGTTTTTATTAGACTATGATTTGCATTGTTTGGTTAAATAAGAATGGATTTCCTTTGCGAATGGTACCATTAAAGAACTCATGTTAGATATGTATGAGATAGTGTAAAAATAGATGGATTGGTTATGTAATAGATATGAAATACTTTAGTTTAATGAGGATGGATTGGTGTCCAAAGAGGTATGGGACTCTTTCGATGGTTGGTTATATGGCAATCAAATGTTATTGAAATCTGAATTGATCTTTATCTAGGAATATGTGGATAAGAATGGATTACATTTGCATACTTGGTGGTTGCATTATTTGTGTCATTATTTAGCATTTAGGTAATGCTTAGATTCATAAGCATGGTGTGCTTGTGATGCATTGACATTTTTGCACTCGAGTTGTCCTGATCCCTTACCACTCATCTCTCACCTCATGAAGATGCAAGAATTATAGAGAAGATCCATGTTACTACTATTGAAGACTCGATTTGTATTTGATTACATTCATGTATATCATATATCATGTAATTTTTAAATGGCTAAAAATACAATCCAAGGGATGTAATATTTGTTTCTGCTTTGTAGAATAGAAAGGAAGTTCCATTCATGTAAATACTTCGATAAGATAGCAATGTTAGATAATATGGAAGCAATGTAATTGATGTATTTTATACCCTTAGGTGTAAATGATGTAAGATTTTGAAAGAAATATCAATTAGAAGTTTTATTGCATCAAGAAAGTTCTTTATTTGCTTATGCATTTGTTTTCCTTAAGTTATAAAATGAGCATTCGGTTTATAGTGGTAGATGATTAATTCATGAACAACTCAAATACAAAGGGCTCACTATGGTCACCAAACTCGTAAACTAGAACCAATGAAATTTTCAATACCTCAAGGATGAGAAATTCTTTAATAATGGTTGGAGCATATAATCCCATAATACATTGGTAGCCATAATTGCAATGGATGTTTAAATCTCCTAAAATACTAACCTCACTGGTAGTATGGAGAATTGGGAAGGGTAATCCCTATCCTATCTGGTTGATAAAACCATAATATGACCCTTGTTATACATCAATAACTTAAGGGGAATTTCAAGCCTTTAAATGTTATTACCGTCTACTAGTATGGGATGGTGAGATGGTAAGGTGGGAATGGGTGTTCCTACTAGCATTTGGGCTTTTAATGAACTATAGAGATGGGTGTTTCTATATGTTCAATCTATTGCAAATAGGATTACCTTTTCTAATGGGATAACTATGTCTTTATTCATTATTAGAGTTGTGACTTATCAAAGGGTGGACAAGGAGTTTACATGCATTAAAAAAAAAAAAATTTTAGTGGACAATTAGGGTTGTTACAATATGAAATCATGAGGAGAGCATGAAGAAAATCTCTATAAGGATCTAGAATCAGAGTGCATTTCCAAATGAAGGATATATTTGCTATTGTATTACTTCCATATGAACTATTACCCTCTAGGAAATCATTCAAAACATTCAAGAGAGTGACAGTGACATGGTAGTAACATCATAGGCAAATTTTACAGCTGGTCTTAGCCCTCTTATTTATTACTCTTATGCCATACCATCCACACTTCATCCATTGCCCTCTCTCATTTTTCACTCTGTATTCTATATAATTTATTAATTTATATTATTTTTTCTAAATCATCCATTCATTTCATTATTTTTACCATTACGCCATTTATTTTTCTATATTATTTTCCCATTTTTTGTTCATACATTCAATTTTTTGACTCTATTTACCCAATGAATCAAACTCTGAAATCTGCAACTTTACAAGCAAAGTCCTCCAGGAAATGCCAATAATGTAGGCCAAATTGGCTATAACAGTGAGGAAGTTAAGATTCTAAAAAATGGCTGTGTTGAAATTTTTCCAAAATTATGGTCAAAGGCAAGTCAAAGGAGTCCAAAGGACAAAAGATCATGATTGCATGACCAAAGCTATCCCAAAACCATGGTCATCTTGGTAAAAAAGCCAAAATAAATCATGACCATGAGATTTATCGAAACTGTGGTCAACATAGTCAAAATGGACCTAAGCCAAAGGAGAAACGTGACTGTGAACTTGCTCAAATCCATGGTCAAAATAATTAAAGCATGCCAAGTCCAATAGAAACCATGGTCACGAGTTTCCTCAAAACGATGGTCAATGTGGTCAAATAGGGCATAAGATTGAAGATGCATCATGATCATGAGATAACTCAAATCCGTGGTCAACATAGTCAACACTAACCCAAGTAAAAAAAGAGTCACAATCATGGGATGGCTCTACTCCATGGTTAGTGTGGTCAAAATACACCTAGATCAGAGAAGAGGTATGGTCTGGAACTCACCCAATGCCATGGTCAAATGGGTTAAAATTAGTAATCTGGTGAAAGGACACCATGATCATGAGCCCTCTATGCCATAATTATAGTAGTCAAAGGTGCACAAATTCTAAGTTCCAATCATGGTCACCAGCTAATATTTCCTCAACAAGAGATTTAAGGCATACGACTCATTATCACCATCAACATGGTCAAATAGAACATAAAGCGAAAAAGAGTCATGACTACGAGCTTGCTCAAAACTATGGTCATTGTGGTCAAAGCAAAGCTCAAATCATAAAGGAACCACAACTACGAGTCATCTTAACACTGTGGTTAAAATGGGGTGGATTTTTTATTCTAATTTGTAAGCCAAGCTTTCTAAGTTACCAATATAGAATGGATGTCTCGAATCCACGATCAAACTGATCAAATGAGCCCAAACTAAAAATCAACCATGGTTTTGAGCCAAGATGATGAAGAAGATAGAACCCCATGACCATGGTCAAAATGGTCAAAGCTTCTTAAGAGTGAGCAACAAGAACGGTTTTGGGATGAGTCAGCAAGGTCTGATCGAATGACATGGTAGCTATCACAAAGAGCACCAGGGAAACTTGATCACATTCATTCAAAGCTAAATCAATGGATGGAATTGAAGCTTCTCGAGAAACCTATATAAAAGGATATTTCCCCCACATATTCATGATAGGAAAAAGATAAAGAGAATACATGAATTTGAAGTTCTCTATTTTAGATATGTCAAGCAGAAGATGAAGAGTTAGAAATGGAATATGAATAGACAAATCCAAAAAATCCTCTAGAAGGATTTGACCAAAAAAATCTTGTTAAAAACCTACAGTGTAGAATTACTGCAAGAATAGGGGATGGCTCAGATCAAGGCTTAGATAATATATTCCTGGTCGGTTCACATGTGTATAGCTAGAAGCCATAATAGCCAGGCAAGTTATAAAAACTAGTTATAGAAAAGGGTCTTCTGAACAATGGAGTGGATTCAAGATTGATACTTTTGATAAAATAATAGGTTGCCATGTAGCGATTTTGACTACATGTTCCTTTAACCTCCTTGTAATAAATTATATTCAAATTCCATTATAAAAATATATAAATAGAAACCATAAACTCATTTTCAAGGGTCGGCTCTAAAGTGTTTGCTTGCACTATTGTTCTAATTTCATATGTTGATCAATAAAGGAGCGTTACTTGGAGTGTTTGCCTTATCTTTGCATTTCTTATTTATTTTTTTGGTAACAATATTGTGAAGTCATTTCTGTAAATGTTGTTAAGCTAGTTTATTTTACTGATATTGGATTACTAGCTTAGGGTAATTGGAATGTTTCACCTCTGAATGTATGTTTAAGAATTCATTTTTGTTAATTGAAGGATTAGTGTATTCTACTGATATTGGATAGCTAATACCCTAGATGTTTGAAATGGTTCTTAAGTATGCAAATGCTTGTAAACCTAAAGTTGGCAAATGGTGAATGTTGTTAGTTTCATTTAATCTTCCTAAAATTGATCTGCAAGAGTTGCTCAGTAGAAGCCTATGTTGTTAGCTTTATCCGACCAATTATCATTTATATTCTTCTAACCCTTACTCTTTCAACATTTTTCATTCCTATCCCTAACTCTTTTACTATCTTAATTAAGATTAGAATTCAACATTCAATAAGTTGACAAGGAACCAACCTACTCTAGAGGTTGGGTCAAAGAATATTTGACTCATCCAATGTTGGGCTTGGGTTGTAACTAACGGATGCTCTTATTTTAAATCTTAATAGATAATAGTTACAATATATTTTCATCTGAGTGTGAATCTAAGCCACAACAAGTCTACATCAAATATATTCTTAACATTGTTCTGTATATCATGGAAGAAATAATTAAGAATGCATTTATGAGGATAGTGAATACATGTTGCATTTACATAGATTTTACTCTGAAAACTTAATAAATGACTTTGATGAAAATAAAAAAAAATGTTTAATATTTTAAAAGAAAATTTGACTTTGTTTCTCAAAGAAGTAAAAGAAGGAAATTTCACATCTCTTATAATCTATCTTCATGAAAAACTTTTTAGGACATGGTGGGATTCTCAAAACACCATTATATTTTCTTCAGAAGAGTGTTTAGTGATGTATCTATCATTAATTAGTTTTGATATTTTCAAAGGAAGAGAAAAGTTGAGAAATATAACAAAGCATATGAGGAATCATTGAGATCAAAGCTATATTATTGTGATGACTTACTAACTAAATTCTTAGGAGGTATATCATCAGATATATCACAAATGAAATTGCAGAAAAAGAAAATAATAAAGAGAAGAAATCATAATAGAAAATTTGAATCCTAAGACAAGGTTAAGCAAGGATAAGAAGATCAAAAAATTTAGATAAAGGCAAAAAGAGAACAAAGGAAGCACAGGTCATAGGAAAACGAAGACCATATTGAAAATAAAGTCTTCAATAACCAAATAATTTAATATAGGGGGGTGTTAGTGAATATTACATTATTTGGTACATGACAATGTGCCACCTTGGTCCATTATTGTAATTTTTTTTTTTTTTTGAAATTAAATGGTGGAATTGGTAGCCGCCATGAATCCGAGCAGGCTGTCCAACTTTTTATGGTCGCCATAGTATTCTGCACTGTTCGTCCTAGAATTCGCCACACAAATCTTCGTGCAGTTCACCCCTATAACCACCATGCCACAATCATTTTAAACCTTTTACATCACTAAAAGCACTAGGAAAGGGACAAACGTTCAGTCTGACGAGACCCAAGATTTGAACCTTGGACCTCCGTCCCCCTTATGGGGTTTGGATGAACCAATTGGTCTACACCTCGGACCTCATTATTGTAAATATTATATTAGGGTTGTGTCCTAGATTAATGAGTGAGCTAATATTTTATGTAATGTAATAATGTGTAGGAAATGCACAAGGGTCATGTAAATATGTGTGCAAGTGTTATGAGTCTAGATGTGCACAAGTGTCTAATACGTAAGTGTGCACATGTGTCCTTAGAATAGGAAAACAAAGAATTATTACGAAGAGTGAAGGTCAAGAGTGCAACATATGAAGAGTCACATACAATTATATATTTGTGACTAAGCATTGTAATATCATGAAGGTGAATTGAATGTGCAAATATTTATGCTTGCATTAGTAGACCTTTATTCAATAGTATTTTCAATATTTTTCATGTGCAATATTGTGAGCATGTTTATGTGAGTATTCTTATGAGTTATTCAATTTGTTATTACATTCTAAGATATTATTTGGTTCATTATATTGCAAATTCATTATATTAGATCATGTGATTATTTATATTAAATATTAGAGTATCAAAAGCTAACAAATGTAGTATTCCATATATTAGTAGGCTCTATGGGTATTGTTGAGTGGCAATTTTACCCAATTGAAAAACCACACTCACACTTGGGATTTTGATCACAAAAACCTCTCTTGCAAAGAAGTTAAAAACAAAAAAACTTCTCCAAGGTTCCACTATATAAGAATTGCACATGTGTATTTGTAATTTTGTGAAAGTGTATCAAATAAGTTCTAGGAATACCTTAGTGATTTGCAAGTAACTATTAACAAGGGGCCTATGTTGGTTTTTTTTATTATGCTATTGTTGGTAGTTTTGTCACTTTGCCACATTGAATTTATTTGAACTTTGATTGTCAAATTTTCTTTAAAATGACTGGGGGAAGATGCCATTGTTTTTGTTGTCTATTTCACTGTAATTTTTATTGTTTTTCTCATTTTTAAATAATATTGTTGTAAAAATAAAATGAAAGTCATGAGAAAAATGCAATGTAGGAATGCATTGAAGAATGCTTTAAGGGGAAAACGAGTCAGCAAAAAAATTATTAAAAGGGTGAGCGCCAAATTAACTTCACCCCAAGTAAGGGGTGAAATACAATGGAAAGATGGTTTTGTCCAAAGTTAAGCAAAGGCAATGAAGGAGGCTCTTGGTTTTGAATGAGTGGTTAAATTATAAGGAGAAGTATGAACTTTATTGTTTTTGCCCCAAGACTTGCTTACAAAGTTATGTCACACCCCAAAATGGGATGAAGGTCGTAAAATTGGGAAATTAAAAGAAGCGAAGTAGTTTCGCCCCAAGAAAGGGGTGAAACTCATTTTTGCCCCTCTTTGGGAGGAAAAGGCAATATTAAAAATATTTTCAAAGCAAGTGATGAGTAATGATATGGGGCCCTCTTTTCATACATTTTTTGCCTTCGCCCACAATGGGGTAAAAATAAAAACAACGCTTGGTGCGAAGCTAAAAGCATGGTCAAAGTCAAAGGTGCCCCTATCAAGAGGCACCATGTAGTTTCGCCTCTCTAGGGGGTGAATTCAAGTTTTCACATGAACTGAGGTAAAAGAATATTGCAATGCACTCACATCCTGAAGCTAAGAAGTCAAAGTCAACATCACCTCCCAGAGGGGGTGAAAATCCCTGTTGCCCTCCTTTGGAAGCAAAATCAGTCAATTTTACCACTATTCAAATTGAAATTAAAATTAAGATGCATGTAAATTCTAAATGAAAATGAAGGCATTCTCTTCTTGGCATAAGAATATGATAAGAGGAAGAATTATTCGGGAGCAAAATCACCGAGAGTTTAGCAGGAGACCAAGCAGATTTTTATTTTTACCCATCACGACCTTGAAAAGGCTTTTCGCTCCATTTTTGGGCAAAACTAATTTCTTCCATTTTATAAGGCCCCATTTTGCAGATCTTTCTCAGGAAATTCTAGGGACTGCTTGAATTTAATTTTGGAAGCAATACAAGTGATATTTCCAAAAATTTTACCCAAAATTTGCAAGATTAAATGCTTCATTCTTGATCATTTTCAATGCATCGTTTGCCGAATTTGCTACTTTTCAAGATAAAATTAATACTCAGTGGACTTTCTTGGTGAAGGTGGAGTTTCAAAGCATAGGGGTAACACAAATTCAATGACCAAGCTCTTGATCTTCAGGCAACTTCATTGCGTTCCAATGCACCGATGCTCGAGGCTATTTTACATCATTTAAGCATACCGATTTCTCATGTGATTCTCCCACTAAAGCGGGATCATTATTTCCATGAAGAACATTTTTACTGGAACATCACTAATGCCAAGGAGGAAATTATTCACACTGGTTTTTGATCTACCAACATTTTATTTATATGTGCATTATATGAAAGAGGCACAACCCTCTATAAATACTAATTATTTTTCATGTAAAGAAAGAGAGGATAGACACTCTACAGAAAAACACTTTAAGTTTTTTGCATCAATAGAAAGACATTCGGCTTTTGGTTCTTGAATGGTGTTGTATTTGATGATTTTTTGTATGTCATTTTTGAATACATTCATCTCCATTATTTGCTACATTTAAATTCTACATCTGAACTTAATCTCTGCTGGTGAGGGAGTGAATACTACGGTGCTCTTTGGAGGTTTTCTCTGCAAAACTGTAAGTAGTTCCTGTGCTTTCATTTCTATTGTATGCTAATCACTGCTTGATATGAATTTTGGCTATTAGTCTATCCCCATCCTACACTTCCAAATTATAGCTATATTTCCCCATTTCTTTCCTGTTACCCTAAGATTTAAACCGGAGTAGATTAGAAAGGGATCCAACCCTCTCTAGAGATTGGCCTAAAGGATATTTCTCTGTTCTTCAGCCTTTCAATGTTGCACGGGTCTAAGGTGCACAAAACATAGATTTTTTACTAGGTAGATTCATGACCAATAGCTATGCTATAGGTTGTTCATGAAACTTAAAAGAAAATGAAAATATGATTGAACCTCATATGACCATGATGTAAAGCCTTAGTTCCTTTTATCTTGAAATATTTTAGACAAATTTTATCTTCCTTTGATTAAGCATATTTTAGATAAGTTTTATATTCCTTAAACCCTACTTTGAACATGAAAATAAACATTAAAATCAATCTTGAGATGTGAATATGAAATGCATATTGAATTCCTTTAATTATTGCTTTGATGAATAAAAAGGAAATGAATATGTATAACTAGCTATAAAATATAATGGCCTTAAAATATCATTATAAATTACCTCTCTTTAATGAAATTATAATTTTCATAAAGAAGAAATAATGTACTGCTTAGCCTTTAATATAATATATAAATTACCTCTCTTTAATGAAATCAAAATTTTCATAAAGAAAGGTTAATTTATTTCTCTAAAAACAATGGCCTATGGAATGTTGCATAAATTACCCCCCTTTAATGAAATTGTATTTTTCATAAAGGGAAGTTCATTTATTTCTTATGAATAAAAATGCAAAGCTTAAAAATTTGATTTACCTTCAAAATGTGAAATAATGTAAAATTTCAAAATTATAAAACCCTTATAAAACAACAACTTTAAATAATTTTTATAATTTTGAAATGGCTTCAGAATGAAATCAAACTTGTTTTAAATGAAACATTGAAGCTCATTCTAGAGACCCGTGCATTTATTTTTGAAGTTTTAATTTTTTTCGATTTTTATTTTAATTTTCGAAGTTAAAAAAAATCTGCAAAAGGGAAGGGTTAGAAAAAAATGAAATAACAAAAATGTTGCAACCCAAAATTTCTCCACAAACCCTACAAGCATTAGTATTCTGCACAAAAACCAACATTAGTGCTACCCGAATTCACGTAGTCAAACAAATAATACAATGCAATATTCTAAGGAAATGGTGCAATATACCGAAAATAAAACCAAGTCAACCATTAACATGCATAAAAAATTTAAGTATATCCAATATATTGCAGAAAATAGGTCTTCAATATCACACATACAAGTGCAGAAAAATATGCCCCAAATTGGCCTCATGTGGTGAAAAACAATCCAGCGGTATGACTCCTTCCAAAAAGATCCAATCTTTGTTCTCCCCCTTCAATGGCATATTTAGATTTACATAAAAAATCTCCACCTTCTCTTGCACTTCGTTTCCTAAGCGTAACTTCGTTTCACTCTCCTTGGCCTAATTTTCTTACCCAAAACGTTTCTTTTTATAACACTTCTACAATCCATTTTTTCTTCATTTTAGTAACGTCTATCAAAATAGACTCATTCCAAACCGCTTATATTCCACGTATTTCCTGCATGCATTAAAGACATTTGAATTAGCCTTTTTAAAATTAACAATTAAAAAATATAAAATTACAACCATTACACTATTAACTAATAATTCTAAAACTTTAAAATTAACCACTTTAAAGCCCTAAAAACTATTCGACAACCATGGAAAGGTATTATATATATATATATATATATATATATATATATATATATATATATATATATATATATATATATATATATAATCTTTTCTTTCTTTTTTTATTATTTATTTATTTATATATATTAATATATTATTTTTAAATGTTTTACTTTCATAATTATAATAAACATATATATACACATATATTTATTAGAATTATAATTTTTTTTATAAAGCAATCAAATAATTAATTTCAAAAATTTTACTCATTGAAAATCATAATAAAGGAAAACTTTAAAACTAATCAAAATAACCAAAACCTATTAACCTAAAACACTAGCAAAACAAGAAAACATTAGCCAATGCTAAACCGTGAAATCTATCAAAATTAGCACTCAAAACTCCTCAAAAACCAAAATTTTAAGGTGGGTCCCCAAATTTGGGGCTAGTTGTGGAATGGCCACAACATGTATTTGATGATAGCCAAATTTGAGATCACTTTTGGTGAATAACTTTGCACCATGGATTTGGTCCAATAAGTCATCTATATCAGGAGTGGATAGTGGTTCTTCATAGTGATTTCATTCAAAGCTTTATAGTCAATACATCTCCATGCTCCATATTTCTTTGGAGCCATGTCAATTGGATAGCCATATGGTGAAGAACTTGGTGTGATGTGTCCCTTTTGAATCAAATCTTGGATTTACCTCTTGATTTCATAATTTTTAAGGATTGGCCTATGATAAAAAAGTGCACTAAGCAAAGGAGAACCAATAATTAAATCAATGGAATGCTTTACCTCACAATGAAGTGGTGGTAGGACCCTATACTAACATAACTATCATTATGTAATGTTGTACCTTGGTTGCCTATTGTGTATGGGCCCATTATGATGTAACAACAATTGCAAGAATTAGTAATAATGTAAACAAGAAAATCATGTAATAGTTCATTGAGTAAGTAGGATTTATATTAATAATGTAACAATTACTTATTTGTAAATACGAGTCTTTATTAAGACAAAGGGTAAAAGGAATGTGGTACTTGTATGCAATGGTCCATGGTCTAGAGGATAATCAATGTCCAAAAAAGTTTTTGAAAATGAATGTGGATTAAGGAGTGTCAGATACAACTAAAAATGCACTCCCAATTATGATAATTATATTTGAAAAGTGGCTTTGGATATTTAAAACTTTGGAGCACCATAGGTTAGAGGAGATATTTACAAAATTGAAAAATAAGGCTACAATTGGATTCGAATAAAAAAAAGCTTTCCATCAACTATAAATAAGCCTATTTTTGGGTCTGAATGGAGCCTTGATTGGTGTGAAAAACAAAAGGCTTATTTGGAAAAAAAGAAAGAGGGCAAGTTCCCTTCAAGTGGAATTAATTTTAGAAGATTTCACAATAGTAGAGAATATTTTGTTGGAATATTCCAGACAATAGTGGGCTATTTTAAAATTTAAGATGACCACCTTGGTACTAAAGTTGCATACATCAAAAGGTAAAAGCAATATTATAAAAGGCTAAAGGAGCCTACTCATAGATGCATGTGGGAAAAATGAGAAAGGTACGTCAGAATGAAGTGGGTGCCATGTGGATACAATTAATGATGTAAGTAGAGCCTTAATGGTCATTGATTGACCAACTTGGGGATCAAAGAATACGTAGGACCTGAACTGCACAAATATACAAAAATATCGTGAGCTTGTTGAAATGTCTAAAGTGTGGTGCTATAAGGAGAGTGCATTGATGAATCAAAAGTCTAATTGGGGGCCACAATAGGTGGCAAACATCATGCATCAATGAAGTGATACAAACCCAGGCGCATTGGATGGTGGCAGATAACAATGCAAATATAGGTAGAAAATAAAGTCTCGATTGTATGAAATATCTACGCATACGTCGAAGGAGTAAGCCACTTGAAATTCATGTAGATCAGATGAAGAGATGTGGTGAATGTAGATGGATATCAAATTAGTGACGATGACCTATCATCATGGATCAAGGCTATTAGGAAATATAGCATCGTGAGAATGTAGAATGGGTTCTAGAGGAGAAATGGGCTGATCATCAACCCTAAATAGCTATTTGGTTCTTAGAGGTAGACAAATTTATATGAATCATCGATCGTTGGAATATCAATCTTTATCATCTTAGTAAATTAAAATAGACAACCACTCTCCAGGAATATCAAACTTAGTTTAAAAAGTTGGTAAACCACAGAAGGAGA
Source organism: Wollemia nobilis (assembly GCA_028583015.1). Lineage (NCBI taxonomy): Eukaryota > Viridiplantae > Streptophyta > Pinopsida > Araucariales > Araucariaceae > Wollemia > Wollemia nobilis. The sequence goes on from JAQPPZ010016361.1 coordinate 6,208,039, forward strand.
TTAAGTGCAATTTTTTTCGAAGTTGTTTTATCAATGGGTTAAAGAAACACATCCATGTAGAAGTCAAAATATTCAAACCAACTAGCATGATGGTAGCAATAGGGTTGGCCAGGTTGGCTAAAGATAAATATGTGGTACAACAACATACCTTCAAACCTTCTCAATCATTTTCATCGTAGACTCTTTCAAACCCATCAATAAAATACCTCCAATAAAATTCCTAACCCAAGAAAAAATGGATGCATGTTGGGCACAAGGGTTGTGCTACAATTATGATGATAAAAAATCCCTAAGCCACAAATACATGCAACAAAAACTATATTTACTTAATGTGGGTGAACCTTCCACTATGGACTCTCATGATGAAGAGGACCCTAGAGAAGAGGATCAACCAAAATAGTTTTAATCAATAGAGGATCAACCACCATAGATCTCAGGACATGCTTTAGTAGGTATTACTACTCTACAAACCATGAAAGTAGTGGGGCTCTTCAAGGGTTAATGAATCATCATACTCATTGATTTTGGAAGTACAATTTTTTTAATTAATCCTCAAATGGCCAAAAGAGGTGATTGTTATATTTATTCATGCAAATTTTTTAAATTCATCATAGCTAATGGGAGTACCCTTCCATGCAAGGGTAAATGTAGAAATGTCAAATTACAAATGGATGAATACAACCTCAAGGCTAATATGTTTTTCCTTCCTTTGGAAGTATGTGACATTGTGTTGGGAACACAATAGATTCATACTTTGGGCCTCATAGTCTAGGAATATTTTTTACTCTAGATGAAATTCACTCAACATGGAAAGAACCACACTCTTCATGGTATAGAAATAGGTTCCACCCAACTTATAAGTTCCCAGTGTATGGAATTTTTTTGAAGAAATCACATCATAGAGTGGTGGCATAAATGTTTGTAATACTAGCCTCATATACCCCTAGAACAATTTAGTCAGCTAAATTGTAGGGAATTGTGGGTAAGCATACATCTATGCATGTAGAACCCCATGGGTTACCACCATGATCATGCTATCTAGATCATCCCAAGAAGCGTACCTCCCAACATCTATGCCTAAATATACCCATATGTACAAAAGATAAAAAAATGAAAAATGGTGTAGGAATTATTAGTAGCAAGGATCATATGACCAAAATCGGCCTATATTTGTATCCTATACTATTTTCCATAAGAAGTATGGGTCTTGGCGATTATGTGTGTATTTACATGCCCTCAATAAAATTACCATCACTCCATTCTAGTCATTGATGAGTTGTTGGATGACCTCCATGGTGTTCATTTTTTCTCTAAGTTTGATCTTCGTTTAGGATAGCAACAAATAAGAGTAAGGGAAGACATTCGTAAGATAATATTTATTACTCATCAAGGCCACTATGAATTCCTTGTCATGCCATTTAGTATTACTAATGTGCCTTCAATTTTTAGAGTCTTATGAATGCAATATTTTGGCCTTTCTTGCACAAATTTATTTTTTTATTCTTTGATGATATCCTAATTTATAGTCACACGGGATTATTTGTAAAATTTGGATCAAACCTTGCAACTCCTAGCTGATAATCAATTATATGTACAAAAATCTAAATATTCTTTTGGAATGTAGGAAGTGGAGTACCTCAACCACATAGTTTTATGGGATAACATTAAGGTGGATTCAAAGAAAATTAATGCCATTCAAGCATGATCCAAGCCACACACTCTTAAGGATCTCAAATATTTTCAAGGCTTCAATAGATACTATATGAAATTTATCCATGACTATGAAAATATTGCATCTCCCATGATAGTGATGTTGAATAAAAACTCATTTATATGGTCAAACTAGTTGAACATGACTTGATATGCCTTAAATAAACCATGTTATCAACTCCTATATTTTCAATTCCTAATTCATATAAGGATTTTTTTGTGGGAAGTGATGCTTTAGGAAGTGGATTTGGTACTATGCTTATGCAAGAAGGATGATCATTGACTTTCATTGGGAAGGCATTGTTAGGCAAAAACCTAGGCAAGTTGACCTATGAGAAGAAAATGATGGAAATCTTACATGTTATCAATCACTGGAGGTCTTACCTCATTGGGCAACATTTTTCAATCAAGATAAACCACCATAGTTTAAAATACTTTCTTGAGCAACATGTCTCCACGTAAATACAACAAAAATGGGTCACCAAACTGCTTGGGTATGACTATGAAATAATTTATAAAAAAGAACAAGGACAATGTTGTTGCTGATGCATTATCACACAATACGAGGACTAAGGCATGTTGTATGCAATATCAACTCCACTTTTTCAATGGATCCATAAACTACACGATGAGGTGACCTAAGACCCTACCTTGCAAGCCTTAATTTGACAACTCCAATATGATCCTAACTCTCAACCATGACATACTCTAAGATACGAAGGTCACCTTGTTATTCTAGCAAATTTTATAATTCATGAATCTATCCTGCAAGAACTGCATGCTTTCCCAACTATAGGATATTTTGGATTTCTAAAGATATATGAGCTGGATAAGCACACATTTTTATGGGTAGGCATGAAAAATAATATTCAAATATTTGTGGTAAAATGTGATACTTATCAACGAATGAAGGGGAAAACTTTATGTACATCGGGCACATTATAACCTTTTTCCATTTTGGAGATGGTTTAGAAAAACATCTCCATGGATTTTATTGAAGGTCTTTCCAAGTCAGGAGACAAAACAACCATTCTTGTGGTGTTCAATCCTCTCTAAGTATGCTTTTTTTGTCCTCTAGCCCACCCCTAAAATGCTTCCATAGTTGCTCAAATATTCCTTGATATAATTTTTTGCCTTCATGGCATTCTACAATCCATTTTTTATTGTGATTTCATTTTTACCAATCATTTTTGGCAACTATTCAAGCTACAAGGTACACAACTCAAGATGATCTTTGCATACCACCTTCATACGTATGTGTAGACAAAAATTATGAATAAGTTCTAAAAAACATATCTTTGTTGCTTTCCACATGATCAACAAACTTAGTGTGTCAAATATCTTCCATTGGATGAATGGTGGTATAATACTTCATATCATTCCACAACCAAAAAGACACCATATGAAGTGGTCGATGGTCACCCACCACCATATCTCCTCTCATACATTCAAGGATGTTCTAAGGTTCAAGTTGTGGATTCCACCCTATGCATGCCTTCTCCAAGGTCTCAAGGATAATTTGGGCATAAAATTGTATGTGTCAGCAAGCTGATCAACACCACTTAGACTATAACTTTATTTTTTGGGATATGGTGTTCCTTCGCCTATGACCTTACAAGCGGTCATAATTGAGACTTCATGGTTAAAAAAATCTAGCCATTAAATTTTATGAACCATATAAGGTTATAGTGGATTGGCCCAATAGCTTACAAGCTTGAATTGTCAGTCTCATCCTCCATCCATCTAGTTTTTCATGTCTCTTACTTGAAGTGGGTCATTGGTAACCATACATAGATTCAATCAACACTACCACAATTGGATGAAAAAGGCTTAGTAATCCTAGAACCTAAATGTATTCTATACCAAAGGATGCTCACACTCTACAACTACATCCTCATGAATATTTTAGTACAATGACAGGGATTGTAGCTAGAAGATGCCACCTGGGAGTCACTCCATCAACTTCAGCAATAATTTACTCACCTCAATCTTTGAGGACAAAGTTTCTTGAAGGAGATGGACATGTTAGGATCCTATCATAACATAACTATCATTATGTAATGTTTTACCTTGGGCACCTATTGTGTATGGGCCCATTATGATGTAACTACTACTATGAGAATTAGTAATGTTGTAAGTAGGATAATTATGTACAAGTTACTTATGTAAGTAGGATTTATTTTAATGATGTAACAGTTACTTATTTATAAATACAGGGGAAAATGAATGCATCATCTCATATTTTCATATTGTAATGAAGCTCTACTTCCAAGGAGGGTGACCCCTCAAAGAGGCCTATTATAATATAATTTTGCTATATTTCCTTTTAGTGATCTTCATAAGAACTTGTATTAGTTCATTTATTCATTTCCTTTAATTTTTGTACTGTTATTGTATATTATGCTTATTTTTTATCTAAAGGTTCCTAACAAGTGGTACCCTAGTTGGTGACTTGACCAAGTCATATTTTGCTACAATTTGGTCCATTTTTTTCTACTATGTAGGGCCTACAATTGATGTAGCAATGGTCCTCCTTCTAGTTTATGGCTTGATCATCAACAAAATAAATTTTCTTGTTTTGGTTATCATCTTTATGCATTGTTCAACACTAATTAAGGAAACAAGGGTAGGAGGGGATACCTCTGGTATCTTGTAACACTAACCTCTAAGAGTTATGATGACACTTTGAGGCCTAGAATCATATATACCATACCTCTTCCACATAAATGGTTGGCCTAAAATCACATCATAAACATCCAAGGGCACAACATCACACAAAATATCATATTTGAATAAATTGATGGCATAAGGAGATATTTTTGAGTGACACAAATGTCTCTCCCTTATTATAAGCATCAAATATTATATGGTTGTGGGTGTGGTGTGGCATGCAAATTAAAATCCTTCACTATCTAAGTAGAAATTATATATTTTTGACTCTCATTATCATTAATTAATTGTAATGGATTACCATTGACTCACATTTATGAGTGAAACATACATCCTTTCTCTTGTGATTCCTCTGGTGCAGTGTGTGAGGTGGAAATGGTTATATTTTGTTTAGCTTCCATTATTCACTTTCCTCTATCCTCATCCTATGTATGTGGAGGTAGTGGTTTAGTGGATGTAGAGGGTTGCAACTTAGTAAACAATACCTAAATTGCTCGACACCCCTCCCTCAAATCTTAGTTGCTCTTGTGATAAATACACTTGGTATTTAGGAGATTATTTTCTTGGGAGTCTTTTTTTGGCTTTCAATTCTAATTTTGGGACTAGTTCCCTTCACCATGATTTTTTGGAGAGTCACACTTTCCTGGTACCTAGTGTTCTTATTTTTGTTATTTGATCTTCCTCCTCTTCTATTTTTGTTTTTATGCTTTTGTTTCAATTTGACATCAAGTTTATATACCTCTTCCAATGTCTTGAATTCAAAGAGGTCCATGTCCTCTCAAATGTACCATTGTAGCCCACTATGATACTCAAGGATTCAATACCTTTTGGTATCTTGAATACCTAGATTTGTTGCCATTGGATGGAAAGAAGTAGTATAATATTGAACAAATTGGTTTTTACCTTGACTTAATTAATCCCATTGCATGTTTTGGTCTTCATAGGCACCCACAAAATAATATTCTTCCTTGACGACCTTCATGAAATTATCCCATATGAACACTAATTCATATTCATTATCTTCTATGAACCTATTACAATATGCTTCCCACCAATTTTAGATAGGTAATGAAGCTTTCAATAATGCAAAAGTGATTTTATCACAATTGATGAATTTATTTATAGAGAAGTATGAAGATAACTAGTCCAACCAAATTTCTAGGGCATCAATATTAGTTTTTTCTTCAGAAGTAGGAATATCAAAATTCACCTACATATTAAAAGGCGTGCGAGCACTAAATGATGCTAGAGGAATGAGAGGTTGTGTGGAGGAGGTTGAAAATTTTGTAGTGGGAATTAATTGAAGAATTTAAGCAAACTAATCCATCATCTCATTCCTCTGTTTCATGAGGGATTCATACAACATCTCCTTGAAAGGATCAACTATGTTGGTATTATCCATTTTGGTTCTCAACTCAAATCATTTGGAACAACAAGGGAGATGTTCAAGTGGATCTTATGTTTGATACTCAAACTTATGATATCTTTATGCTGTGTTTATGGATATACACTCAAAAGATAAACCATTATGATACTAATGATCTAAAAATTAAAATTTTGGTGAATCCAAAACTCAAAATTTTGTATTAAGGAAGATCATGAAAGAATGAAATTTAAAAACAATAGGGTATAATAAACCAAAACACAAAAGTATACAATCAAAATAGTAGAATGAATTTATTACTAAAAAAATAGAGTACAATGCAAGTAATCTTTGAGAAGAGATGTGAGGCTATAGTATTGCTTCTGTTACTCATGATTTTTTTATTGTTAGGGATGCATCTCTCTTTATAAAATATTTGGTGTATTAGAAATCCATTGTATTGAATATGGAAGGTCACCCATATGCAATTGCGATGGTTCACCTTTTGTGAATTAGAAGGTTACCCATACGAAATTGTGGTGATTCACCTTCCATGAGTTACACAATGCATATGAAGTAAAAAATTACATACATATGACTTGTCCTTTTGTGTTTTGTATTCTACTATGTGTCAACATAGCTAGAGATGCATTTTGGCTACAAAATTTAAAAATAATAAAATTATTATTTTTAGTAATTATTTTGTTTTGCATTTTTTAGGGCCTCACAATGCATACTTTTATGCACTAGTCATTAACTCAAAATGTTGATGTATATCAATTAGGGAAAGTGCAGGGACTAAATATAATTGGTCTTTCAACCTTTTAAATTCCATTTGTTGTGTATCTCCCCAATGAAAATTAAGAACACAAGCTTATTTCGAGAGGGGGGGTGAACAATATAAGACCAACTTTTACTTTTCTTTCCTAAAAAATATTATCCAATATTATCAATGGCAATATCAACAACAATAATAAAAACAATGTACAAGTCATCACACACAAGAGAGACACCAATTTAATGTGGTTCACCCAATGTGGGCTACTCCACAGAGATAATATTTCTATTAAATTTTCTCAACAAATCTCTTGGGAATCAATTCCCTATTACAATGTTTATGGGCCTCTGTGCAAAGGAGACACCAATCCCCTATGCTCTTATTTGTGGATCTCTCTATAGGAGAACTCTTTCCCATTTTCTCTGGTTCATGGAATTTGATCCAAGAGACCTCTATCTCCTCAACTGGTTCGTGAATCTCTCTTCACTAAAGAACTCTATCTTCCTAGCTGGTTCACGGATCACACTCCATAGGAGAAATATTTCCCCTTGCTCTGGTTTATGGATCTCTATCCATAGGAGAACTCTTTCTCCTTTTATCTATTTCATGGATCTCTATCCATAGGATAATTATTTTCCCTCTGCTCTATCACCTCCAAATCTTGTTCTCAGCTCTATCTTAGATCTGCACCAAACTCTATCCCAAGTGTAGTACAAATTTGCTCTAACTATGTCTCAAGTCTAGCATAAATTTGCTCATAAATCTGTACCAAAATCTATCCTCAAATATATCCTCAAGCCTTACCACAAAGCTTGATCCAATCATAAATCAAATCTACTTAGATTTTCCCCAAGCCTTAATACAAATATTGAACAAATCAACCAATCAACTCTGCTCTCAAGTCTTCACAAATACTTGCTTCCAATATACCTTCAAGTTCTCTCAAGAACTTGTTCAATCTGCTCTCAAGTCTTCGCTAAGACTTGCTCAAATCTACCTATAAGTATTCACCAAGAATTACCTCAAATCTACCTTCAAGTTCTCTCAAGAAATTGCTCAATCTACTCTCAAATATTTCCTAAGACTTGCTCAAATCTACCTACAAGTCTTCACCAATACTTACCTAAAATATGCCTTCAAGTTCTATCAAGAACTTGCTCAATATACTCTCAAGTATTCATCAAGACTTGCCTCAAATCTGCCTTCAAGTCCTCTCAAGAACTTTCTCAATCTACTCTCAAGTATTCTCTAATACTTGCATCAAATCTGCCTTCAAGTCCTCTCAAGAACTTGCTCAATTTGTTCTCAAGTCTCACACACAATGCTATCAAATTATTTGTCTAATCTTCAAAGTATTTCCTTTAACTTGAAGTAGTTTAGACATATTATATTCCAAATATTTCTAACCTCTGGAACATGTAGAGAATGATGTACGCTATCAAAAACTCAATATGTTCTACTCAATCATTAAGTTTGTCACTTTCACAAATCTGGTTTCTAATGTTTGCACATTCACTTTCAATATCACTCAAATCCAATTTTCAAGAATTTCACTCAATAATTCAACTAATGAAACACAACTTGCTCATAAAATCTAAACAAGTGTTTTCATACTTCTTAAAACAAAGTGCACAATGTGGGTTTCAAATCCTAACTCAAATAATCCTCAATATATATCTCAAATGTTCTCTAAACATTCACCAAAGCATATAAGACTTCACTCAAATATGTCCAACAATGCTTATCAAACAACCCTTTTCACTCCACCATATATTTCACAACATTCATTCCAACATTTCAAACAAAATATGATGTGCCCATACCTCTTTGCTTTGATGGAGATATGCCTTTAAAATTTGTTCTACTCACAACCAAATCCTTTTTCCAATTCTAGGTTAGATAGCAACAGTCTATCTCAAAATCTTCACAAGAATATTTACCTCAACAAATATTTCACCATAAAATAAGTAAAATAAAATTTCAAGTCACAAATATACCTTATCACTCCTTCACTTTCAAAATAATATTCAACACAAATAAAGTTCCTTGTTTACACCTTATAATCTCCTTATTTTTCAAAATAATATTCAACACACATCAAAATAAAATCCCTTTGTTTACACCTTATAATCTCCTTTTTCAAAATAATATTCAACACACATCAAAAATAAAATCCCTTTTTTTACACCTTATAATATCCAATACTTAGTTTAATTTCTAAGCACCCAAAATAAAAATTAAATAACACCCCTTATGACTACCTAATAAATTTCACTTATTTTACTTTCACGATTTCAAAGCCTCAAAGTCAAATCATGTATTCCAAGCACATTAATAAAAAAACATACCTTAATATTCTGCCTGCAAAAAATATTGCACAAGTCTCAAAAAACCAGTACCCAAGCTCAAAACCATAACCTAAGTCACCACCATGCCCTAGCCCAAGCCTAGGCTGCCTCTTGGGCTACACGCCCACACGAAAAAAAACATCCATGATTTCATGCTTGAAATCTCCTCTGTTAAAAACCAAAAAGACTTTATCCTCTTGCAAAACAACTCGATGGAATTCAAAACTGAAACCTTTCCAACGTAAGTGCCTTAGCCATGTTATTCCTACCACCTACGCTACCAAGCGCTATGGGATATAGCTTTTGCTCCAGATGGATTTAAACACAACTTTGTCTCCCTTGGCCTTTATGACTCATGAACATCTTCTCCCTTTAGAAATTTGAGTGCACGATTTATCTCATCACTTGGGCATTCGAATTACTTAGACTTTGGAAATGAAAAATCATTTCCTTTAAATATTATTTCCTTGGGATTAAAACACGTCGACCCTCTCTTTGCTTTCAAATTCGATTTGAAGCTTTGAAACTTTGGTGCCATAAATATTTAAATTAAAATTTTAACCTTAGGTTAAAATATTTTAATTTAAATAAATTAAAACCTTTGCCAACCTTTATAACTTGCTCAATGGACCTTGTCAGGGATATTATTTTTTATATAATTTAGAACCTTGTTATTTTTTATCTATTCCTTTTGCCCAAATATTATAATATATATTTTTAAAAAACTTGCTTCTCTTTTCTTGGGTCTTCAACATTTTTAGCCTCTTTAGGCATATAATATTTAAAATTAAGATTATACCCTTTTATTTTAACAACTTCCTTGCCTTTTGGAAAATCAACCTTTTGACATCAATGACAACAAAACTGTACATCAAACCTCTTGACATCAATGACAACAAAACTTGCTCAAATTTCCATCAATCTCCTCCTTTGTCATTGATGGCAACCCTATTTTTCTTTAAGCATATATTTTACCTTTTTCACTTTTGCTCCCCCTGACTGAATGTTTTAACTTAAATCTCTCCCCCTTTGACATCAATGGCAAAGGGACACCTTTGGGGCTAAAGATAAAACTCTTAGCTCAACCCCCTCACCACCTCCTCTCCTTGAGGTGATTAGTTATGGGGTGGGAGTAAATCTACTCCCATATTACAATGCTCTTCTCCCTTCTCATATTTCTCTTTCCATACTTTTGAAGTCATACCTTTTTGAACCTTTTGAGAATCCTCTTTCTTGCATGTCCTTGGAAGTTATGGAAATTCTGTTCTACACCACCTTGTTGTATGCCCAATATTATTGCAATTGAAACACTTGACTTTGTGGTTCCTAGGAGGTGCAAATATCTTGAAGTTCCTCCTAGTGAAGCCATACCCATTTCTATCATGAGCCCTGCAATGAATTACTTTATGATCAAACTGATTACAAGAATAGCAATACCCTTGAAAGAGATGCCCAATTTTGAAATTTATCTTAGTCAAACCATATTCCTTCTTTTCATGAGCCCTGCACTGCATAGCCTTGTGACCAAACCTGTTACATGAGAAGCAACGTCCTTTGAAGAAATCTTGCCTTGGACCCACTGGTCTCTTAGTCCTTCCTTCTTTGTGATGATCCATGTACCTTGTTTGTGCATTGTTTCATTCCTCTTTGATGCTACCACTTATTAACATATCAACGTAAGTATTAGGTTCTTCTTTAGTCACTTCTTTTGATGTTCCATTTGAGACTTCCTTTTATTTTGAGCTTGATTCCCCTTTTTGTATTTCTAGATATTCTTCATTTCCTAGTCCAGTTTTGATAAATGAAGATCTTTGTGCTTTGGTAATGTTATACGAAGCTTTTGAAATTTTCTCAAACATGTGTAGCTTGTCTTTAGACTCTTTCACTTCCTTCCTTAGTGAAACTACCTCATGTTATAATCTTTCACATTCCAAGACTTTTACCTTTAACTTTTTGGTCATACCTTCTTCAATTTTCCTTGCCTCTTTAACCTTAAATTTAAGGTTAGTGAGATCTTGTAGAAACTTTGCCTTTGTTTCCTTATCCTCTTATACTTGGGCTTTCAATATTGAGTTCTCCATTTTAAACTCAACAAGTTCCTTAACTGTGGCTTCCTCCTTTTCTTTTTTGATTCTTCCTCTTCTTCTAGGTTTTCAAGAGCATCTTCATACTCTTCAAAATCTGAGAGACTTTCATCACTGTCACTTGAAGCACTGATTTCTACTTCAACAAGAGCGTCCCCTTTTTCTTCTATTATCGAAAGTATAGTTTCCTTTGTATACCTGATTTGACTATCCCTATTTTATTTTTCATCTTCACTGCTACTATACCCAAATTTTGAACAATGATATTCAAGATGACCAAAGTTACCACAAATAAAAAAATTGAGTATTCTTAGTTCCTTCTTATTCCTTTTTACACAGTTAGCTTCTTTTCTACTATTGGATTCTGTTTCCACTTCTCCTCTTAGAGCAAAAATCTCTTTGAGAGAAAAATCAAATTCCTTTTCCTCTTTGCTGCTATTATACCCATTTTATGGACAATAAAGTGCCATGTGACCAAGCTTACCACACTCTACACATATCACTTATTTTTCTTCTTCCTTTCTCTTAGCCTCAAGATCAATTTTTTTTTCCTTTTCAGGTTTTATGGTTCTTATTTTGCCTTTCCTTGCCATGTGTGTTCTTGTAGATCTTCCTTCAAGTTGTTAGGCTTTTTCGAAGGAACTCGCTCTAATACCAATTGAATAACACAAGCTTATACTAAGAGGGGGGTGAAAATATAAGACCAACTTTTACTTTTCTTTCCCAAACAATCTTATCCAATATTATCAATGACAATATCAACAACATTAATCAAAGCAATGCACAAGTAATCACACACAAGAGAGACACCAATTTAATGTGGTTCACCCAATGTGGGCTACTCCATGAAGAAAATATTTCTACTAAATTTTCTCAACAAATATCTTGGGAATCAATTTCCTATTACAATTTTTATGGACCTATGTCTAAAGGAGACACCAATCCCCTATAATATTATTTATGGATCTCTCTCCATAGGAGAACTCTTTCCTCTTTTATTTGGTTCGTGGAACATGATCCAAGAGATCTCTATATCCTCAACTAGTTTGTGGATATTTCTCCACTAAAGAACTCTATCTTCCCAACTGGTTTATGGATCACACTGCACATGAGAACTCTTTCCCCTTGCTCTGGTTCATGGATCTCTATCCATATGATAACTCTTTCCCCTCTGCTCTATTTCGTAGATCTCTATCCATAAGAGAACTCTTTTACCTCTGCTCTATCACCTCCAAAGCTTACTCTCAGCTTTATCTCAGATCTACACCAAACTTTATCCCAAGTGTAGTATAAATCTACTCTAACTTTGTCTCAAGTCTAGCACAAATCTGCTCACAAATCTATACCAAAATCTATCCTAAAATCTATCCTCAAGCCTTAACACAAAGATTTATCCAATCACAAATCAAGTTTGCTTAGATTTACCCCAAGCCTTAACACAAAGCTTGAACAAATAAATCAATCAACTCTACTCTCAAGTATTCACAAATATTTTTTTACAATCTACCTTCAAGTTCTCTCAAGAACTTGATAACTCTGCTCTCAAGTATTCACTAAGACTTGCTCAAATATGCCTACAAGTCTTCACCAAGACTTGCCTTAAATTTACCTTCAAGTTCTCTCAAGAACTTTCTCAAATGATCTCAAGTATTCACTAAGACTTGCTCAAATCTGCCTACAAGTCTTCACCAAGACTTACCTCAAATCTTCCTTCAAGTTCTCTCAATAAGTTTCTCAATATGCTCTCAAGTCTTCACCAAGACTTACCTCAAATATACCTTCAAATCCTCTTAAGAACTTGCTCAATCTTCTCTCAAGTCTTCACTAAGACTTGCATCAAATTTACCTTCAATTCCTCTCAAGAAGTTGCTCAATATGCTCTCAAGTCTCGCACACAATGCTATCAAATGCTCTATCTAATATTCAAAGTAATTTCTTTAACTTGAAGCAGTTTAGACATATTCTATTCAAAATTCTTTTAACCTCTGGAACATATAGAGAATGATGTACTCTATCAAAAACTCAATATGTTATACTCAATCATTAAGTCTGTCACTTTCACAAATCTGGTTTCTAATATTTGTGTGTTCAATTTCAATATCACTCAAATCCAATGTTCAAGAATTCCACTCAATCATTAAACTAATGAAACACAACTTGCTCACAAAACCTAAATAAGTGTTTTCATACTCCTTCAAACAAAGTGCAAAATGTGGGTTTCAAACCCTAACTCAAATAATCCTCAATATCTATCTCAAATGTTCTCTAAACATTCACCAATGAAGCATATAAGAATTCACTCAAATATTTCCAACAATGCTTATCAAACAATCCTTTTCACTCCACCTTATATTTCACAACATTCATTCCAAAATTTCAAACAAAATATGATGTGCCCATACCTCTTTGCTTTGATGGAGATATGTCTTCAAAACTTGTTTTACTCACAACCAAATCCTTTTGCCAATTCTAGGTTAGATAGCAACAGTCTATCTCAAAATCTTCACAAGAATATTTATCTCAACACACCATACAAGTACAATAAAATTTCAAGTCACGAATACACCTTATCACCCCTTCACTTTAAAAATAATATTCAACACAAATAAAGTTCCTTGTTTACACCTTATAATATCCTTCTTTTTCAAAATAATATTCAACACACATCAAAATAAAATCCCTTTGTTTACACCTTATAATCTCCTTATTTTTCAAAAGAATATTCAACACACATCAAAAATAAAATCCCTTTGTTTACACCTTATAATCTCCAATACTTGGTTTAATTTCTAAGCACCCAAAATAAAAATTAATTAACACCCCTTATGACTCCCTAATCAATTTCACTTATTTTCCTTTCATGATTTCAAAGCCTCAAAGTCAAATCACGTATTCCAAGCACATTAATTAAAAAGCATACCTTAATATTATGCCTGTAAAAAATATTGCACAAGTCTCAAATGACCAACACCCAAGCTCGAACCCATGACCTAAGTCACCAATATGCCATAGCCCAAGGCTAGGCTATCACTTGGGCTACATGCCTGTATGAAAATAAACGTCCATGATTTTGGGTTTGAAATCTCCTCCACTAAAAATGAAAAAGGCTTTACCCTCTTGCAAAACAACTTAGTGGGATTCAAAATTGAAACCTTTCCTTCGCAAGTGCCTTACCCACATTCTTCCAACCACTTGCACTACCTAGCACTAGGGGATATAACTTTTGCTCTAGAAGGATTTAAACACAAGTTTGTCTCCCTTGGCCTTTATGACTCACAAACATCTTCTCCCTTTCGCAATTCTAGCGCATGATTTATCTCATCACTTGGGCATTCAAATTACTTAGAATTTGGAAATGAAAAATAATTTCCTTTAAATATTTTTTCCTTGGTATTAAAACACATCAACCCTCTCTTTGCTTTCAAATTCAATTTGAAGCTTTGAAACTTTGGTGCCATAAATATTTAAATTAAAATTTTAACCTTAGGTTAAAATATTAATTTAAATAAATTAAAACCTTTGCCAAACTTTATAACTTGCTCACTGGACCTTGTCAGGGATATCTTTTTTTTATATAATTTAGAACCTTGTTATTTTTCATCTCTTCCTTTTACCCAAATATTATAATATTATTATTTATTTTAAAGCTTGCTTCTCTTTTCTTGGGTCTTCAACCTTTTTAGCCTCTTTAGGCATATAATATTTAAAATAAATATTATACCCTTTTCTTTTAACAACTTCCTTGCCTTTTGGAAAATCAACCTTTTGACATCAATGACAACAAAAATGGACATCAAACCTCTTGACATAAATGACAACAAAACTTTCTCAAATTTCCAATAGGAACTTATATTTGACACTTCCTTTGCTTACTTGATGTAGTGGTCAAGCAATGTGTAAGAACCTTGATATAAATCTTTGATAGAAATTGGCAAGACCTAAAAAGGTGCAAATCCCTATCAAAGTTTTTGGATTGACCAATCTCTAATTACCTAAATCTTCTGAGGGTCAACATGCACTCCCTCTTTTTCAAAAATATACCCAACGTACTGAATCTTCATCATGCTAAATGAGCACTTCTCCAAATCAACATATAACTGATATATTTGAAGAATATGAAGTACCTACTTAACATGTTATAGATGTTACTCCCATGTATTACTATATATGAGAATGTCATCTAAGTAGAAAACCATAAATGAGATGGTATAGGGATGCAATATGTCATCCATCATCCTCATGAATGTGGTAGGTGCAACCAACCACTCAAATATATGATCCTTATATTTTAAAGTAGTCTTCCACACATCAATGGGCTCTATGGATATTTGGTGATAGCCATATTTGAGATCAATCTTGATGAAGAATTTGTACCATAAATTTGGTCTAATGTAACAACCCAAAACTACTAACTCAATTTTTTTATTACAAGTAAAGTTTCACAAGGGAGGAACCCTTATTGCATTTATCTTAGCATACAAGGCTTCACCACATTTTATTTCTAAGCCACTTCAGACGATACTTAGTGTACAAGAGTGGCCAACTCCCATATTTTCTAGGGTTCACCTTACTAAACCTAAAAATTTAGAAGGATGCCAAAAGTGGTCCTCCCACCTTTCTCATACCCTCCTCAGAATAGGACCATGTGACCACAATATAGGGATTATCCTTTAAGGCCTATAACACTTAAAGGGGATGCCTATTCCCTAACCTGAATCTAAGTCCATCTAGGTGGGTTAATCAAGCGTAGAGCCTTGGTGATTAGTTACCACACCTCTGTGGGCTAACTAAGGTCATTTCCACTTCACCAAAAACTAACATGATCCTACTCTTAGTTACCACACCTCCATGGGCTAACTAAGGGATCACCATTACTATCTTGTGAATGGTCCTACAACTCTTAATTGGAGTACACCCAAGCCTTCTCATTCAAGATGTATTGATTCACAAGAAGACCTGGTTATTGTATTCACACAAATCCTTCTAAGTTCATGAGTCCCTAGATATTGCATACTCGTAACTCCTCCTAGGCTCATAGCTACGTGGGTAATGCATTCATGCAACTCCTAGGATTGGGTTTTAAATTATTGACTTAGGTCTACAAAAGAATCTAACTATCCCAAGACAATATTATCATAAATTAATACTTTACATAATTCTAAAGTAAAGCAACATACATCACAACACTTTAAACTAAGCCATATTCCATGCTATAAAATATAAACAAGGATGCCTCTTAAAATAAATCCCGTATTATGCATATCTTAAATGCTTGACATAAGGTTTATTATCAAATTCTTTCCAATAACAAAGATGCATAACATGATAACCCAAGTATCTAACATAAATATGCATTCATATAGTTGATAGAACTCAATAATAACTATCCAAAAAGATTGCTCAAATCACATAATGTACAAAATCCAAGATATCATTAAAGCAACATAATCTTTTAGTTTGTACAATAATCAATTTTATAAAACTTATTGAACAACTCAATATTTACATAGCCTTTGATTTCCACAACATCTAAACATTCAAAGTACTATGAAGCCATCCCCAATGATCCTTGAACCATCCATAAATTATCAAGCTTCTTCTTGAAAGGGGATCCACCCACAACTTATAAGGAATACTTAGGGATTAGGATAGCTCTATATGCAATGCAACTTAAAACATGCCATTTTCTATTATGCAAACAACCATGCATAAAACATAAAAACGCTAGAAGAAGAGAATACCGCACTTCTCTTTATAATGATCCCTTAATCCACATAGATCTCAAGAAACATTATAATAGTTTCTATTTCAAAACCAAAATTAAACATTCAAAATCAATACAATATAATCCCATACTTCTCTTTATAATGATCCCTTAATCCACATAGATCTCATGAATCATTATAATAGTTTATCTTTCAAAACCCAAAATTAAAATTCAATATGAAAACAAGAGAATCCCATACTTATCTTTATAATTATTTATTAACTCTCATAAGTCTCAAAAATTAGTAACATAGTTTCTATTTCAAAACCAATATCAACATTCCATTTTAAAACAAGAGAATCTCATACTTATCTTATAATGATTATCTAACCCATAAGAGTCTTAGAAATCATTATCATAATTTTTTTTGTAAAACCACATTCTCTATTTAACATAAAGTAAGCTTAACTTACACATTATAAAGATACATTCTCTATCTTAACATAATGTAAGCTACACATCATGAAGATGCATTCTCTATCTTAACATAATGTAAGCTACACATTATAAAGATGCATTATCTATCTTAGCATAATGTAAACTACACGTTATAAATATGCATTCTTTACCTTAACATAATGTAAGCTACATATTATAAGATACACTCTGTATCTTAACATATTGTATACTACACATTATAAAGATGCATTCTTTACCTTAAAACAATGTAATATATACATTATAAAGATACATTCTCTATATTAACATAACGTAAACTACACATTATAAAGATGCATTATTTACCTTAACTTAATGTAAGCTACACATTATAAAGATACAGTTTCTATCTTAACATAATGTAAACTACACATTATAAAGATACATTATTTACCTTAACATAATGTAAGATACTCATTATAAAGATACATTCTCTATCTTAACATAATATAAAGTACAAATTGTAAAGATATATTCTCTATATTAACATAATGTAAGCTTAATTTACATATTTTAAAGATCTAGAGACCTTAATACAAAACTAAAGCTCAAGAGAGACATCCCCGCAACATGGCCTAAACCATTAACCACAATGATATTAGGTAATGAAAGTCGAGAAAAATATTAAGGATTTGAGAAACTAGACCATACAACCCATTTCTCGGGAATTCTACTAGTTAAACATGTTAAGGAGTAAACAAACAACCCAAGTTGCAACAAAGTTCCTGATGCGATGAAAGATTCAAGCTATCTAAGGAGAGCTACACAACCCTATGACTTGGATATCCAAATGACGATTGAGAAAGGATACAAATTACAAAATAGAATGTTTACGTTGGCATAAAGAGAGAGAGAGAACACATAGATGATCCAAAATCAACATAAAAACATAAACCAACATGCCCAACAAAAAAAAATTTAGAAAACATAACAAAAGTTGACACCAAGTGAAGAAACACAACCAAATATCAAATATAACTTATGTAGGCTCAAAACTAGGTTACAACAACCAATATGGAATAAAACATTGTATACAAAATTAATTATTCATATAATATTAGCTACACCAACCATAAAAAGGGAACAACACCTAACCTATTTTATTATTGCTTATGTTTCAGACGAATGATGTACCCTTCATGAATTTCTTCTTTCTAGTCCAGAGCTCTCCTCCCTTACCATGCCACTAGATTCACTTGCTTTGCTCAAGCTTAAAACCACTCGAAAGGAGTGTAAACACGATATTGCATGGAGGTGACCACCATCAGAATGCCCAAGAAGGCGTTATCCAAATACTTTTTCCACCTTGGCCATTATTAAGGAAGTGTGTTCCTTAATGGGTTAAAATTTATTTTGATTAAATGAAATTCAAACCAAAGTTGCTTCTTTATTTGATTTAATCCTATAATTGATTTTCCATTTAATATTTCCAATTTAATTAATATCTTACCAAAGTATTAAATCCATTGACTAATTAACTTGGTACCTTTAGAAGTATTAATATTATCCTCAAATTAATGCTTCTAATCTATGATACTCATGCTACCAATACAAACAAAATCCAATCATAACATAAGAAAATATAGATGTATGCAAACAATGTTCCACACCATTCTTTTATCCTTGATTAGGCAGTCTCCTTTAAGATAGTCTAATGCTATTGCTAACCAATTAAGGAGACTCATTGCACAAGCAACTTCTTAGTCCAATGGTGTGAATATTCAACATGCCTAAATGAAAATGCATCTACATGAAGGGTATTTATCCATGTTACCTTGAGTTACCAATGAACAAGTCATCATCATTATTTCTCTAAATCTTTCTCTTTGTAGGTGGTTCACCCATATGGTCCCACCAAAGAGAGCACTTGGTCCTGCATCCATAAATACATCATCAATACCATATTATAAGCTAAAAAGTATGAAATCATCTCATCAAAAAGACAACAACAAATGAAGTTGTACCATTACATAATCACATCAAAACAAAGTCCATTGTCCATAATAACTTCTGCCAAGGATGGGTGTTCCATCTAACAACTCATCTATCTGAGGGATCAAATAGTGGTTCTTCAAAGTGATATTAATGAAAGATTTGTAGTCAATACAAAGTCTCCATACTCCATATTTCATTGAAGCCAAGATAATTAGACTACTACCTGGTGAAGAACTTGGTCTGATGTGCCCCTTTTAAATCAATTCTTTGATATACCTCCTAATTTCATCATTTTTAAGCATTGATCTATGATAAATAGGTGCATTTGGAAAAGGAGAACTAGGAACTAAATTTATAGAATACTTTACCTCACATTGAAGTGGTACCCCAGTTGGTGACTCAAACAAGTCATCATATTTAGCTACAATATGGTCCATCTGCCTTTGTTGTGTTAGGCTTGCAATTGATGCAGTGATTGTCCTTATTCTATTTTATGGTTTGATCATAAATATAATTTCTTATTTTGGCTATCATATTTGTGCATTGTTTAGCACTAATTAAGAAAACATAGGTAGGTGGTGATACCTATGGTATCCTATAACAATGACCTCTGATAGTGTGATGATAGTTTGAGGTCTAGAATCATATATACCATATCTCTTCCACATAAATGGTTGACCCTAAATCACATCACAAACATCCAAGAGTACAACATCAGATAAAAAAATAATTTGAAGGGATTTTTGGTATAAGAGAGGAGACATTATTGAGAGAAATGACTATCTCTCCCATGTTGTAACCATCCAACATTATATGGTTGTTGATGCAATGTGAAAAGAAGATTCAAATCCTTCATCATCTAAGCAAAAATCAAATTCTTTTGACTCACATTATCAACAATGAAATGTAATGGCTTACCCTTGACTCATATTTATGAGTGAAATATGTGTTACTTCTCTTGTGATCCCTATGGTGTAGCATGTGTGATGGCAGTGGTCACATTTGGTTTAACTTCCATGATTCACTTCCCTCTATCCTTAGCCTATGTATGTGGAGACTGTAGTGTAATGGATGTAGAGGGTTGTGACTGAACCAACAATAACTAAATTGCTCATCATGTTGGCTTTTTAACCATATTCAATCATAGGTCCTGATATCTATGATTAAATAAATCATGTGAATACCACCCAAAAAAATATGAATATCTCACACATATATTCAATATCAAGATATTACATCAAGATTGATTGAGAGAGATTACATTACATGGAGCTTTATCTCCAATATATAACTTTACATGAATTTTCAATACTCTTAACTTTTTCTCTCCTCAAACATTTGGGAGACGCATCCTTTCACCTTCCTCTAATTAAGACAAAACTCTCATGACTCTTTACCTTGCCACATATCATGTGACTCTTCACTCTCTCTTGACACTTTGCACTTTCTCACATATTGACACATACATTAGATAAAATATAAATCATACTCCTAAACTAATATTTACAAAGGGGTAAAATAATGTAATATTTCCAACACCCCTCCATATTACATTATTTGGTAAGAAGGCTTTTTGACCTCATTCTATGATTCTTCTTTCTCTTGTCTTCATTCTTCAACTTTGACTTTGGTATTGTTGGATATATGCAACCTTCATTAGGTCTACCTTTATAAATTATTTGTCTACCTTTGGGTCAATGTATCTAAGTCACCTTTGGGTCTTTACCTCTAGGTTTCCTTTGGATCATCATTACCTCTGGGCCAGTCATTGGAACAATCATAAGACTATCCTTTGTGTACAATAACCACTACAAATGCTTTCATTATAGGTCATATTCCAAGATGTGCTTGGGTCAAAATCATTCGTTTCACATTTCTTCATGGTAATTTTAAAAAACTTTTATTTTTTATCACACTTGGTTTCCTCCTATAGAAACCATACAACATTCTTTTCATCTTATCCCATTTATTCATACTTATCCATCCACAATCTATTTTTAATCTGTAATTTTTATTTTCTTTATGGAGATAAGTTTTTTGAGAATGATTATGTCCACAAATTTTGAAAAAATGAATATTTCAACATTTCTCTATCTCATATCCATATCTACCACAATGGTTACACATATTCCTTGTTACAAAATTTCTTTTACCATTCTTTGATTCATTATTTCCTATTTTTCCTTCATTGTTACTGGTTTTATCAGTCTCTGTAACAAATTTCATGTCACTGTTTCCCATCACAAATTTAGTCCTTGATTCATTACTACTTGATTGTCATGTATATCCAAGACCTTCACATTTTGGTCTTATTTTTGGTACAATTAGCTCTTTCATTCCTTGTCCATGTTTTCCCAAACTTGTATTTTTGTGTTTCATTTTATTTAACAATTTTGAGTCAATCCCTTTTAAAATAACCAAATTCATCATTACAATGGTCAAGACAAATTTGAGCATCACTATCCATGGCATCATTTGAATCCATGTTACTATCATTATTAATTTTGATAGCATAAGATTTTTATAAACAATCATGAACTGTATTCAAATCCTTTGGGTCACAAATAAGTTCTATATTTATCATGGGTCCCAAATCACAAGTATCACAACTTGCATCACAATTCTCTTTTTCATTTTGATGAAGATCACTAGTATCACAACATGCATCTTTTTCATTTTGATGAAGATCACTAGTATCACAACATGCATCTATCATCATTGGTTTTAATTTTATGGAATCACAACATACATTTGTTGTCATAACCCTTAAATCATTTGCTTCATAGGTAACATCTATACACTTGTTCTTAAAATCTTTAATTATTTCTTCTTGTATTATATTCTTGTCTTTAAAGACTTCATTAGAGAGTAATGACATATACATTATCTTTCCTATATCAACAAGTAATGTAAAATCACCTTTAGAATCTTCATTTGCTTCATTAAACTTTGAGCTTAGATAATTACCAAGCACTAAATTTTTTCATATTTGTCTTCTCTCAAAATTGATTATAAGACCCTCTTTACCTTTATTGATGTATATTTTTATCCTTCAAATCTTCTATCAATTTTTCTAATGAAGCATCCTGAATGTATGTTTGTTCTTCTTGAAGACATAAATTTTGTTTCTCTTCTTCATTTGTTTTTGACAACCCATGTTCTTGTATTTCTGATTTTTGATCATTTATTTTTCTTTTTGCTTGTTTTTTTCTTGCTACGTCTCGCGCTCATTTTTTTTTCACTTTATGAATATTTCTTTGATGTCAAAATCCTTATATCTCCAAATAATTTTCTTTAAATCAATATTTCCTTTTAAAATAAGTTTTTCCCTCCAACTTCTAAATTTTTCATTTTTTAAGATTCAAACTATCAAATTCTTCCCTTATATCTCCCATTGGAAAAAAATATTTTTTGTTTTTATCTTTTTCTAAAAATATTCTTCAATTTTTTTTAAACTATCCTTTATAATTACATGAATACTTTCCTTTTAAAAACTCCCATTTTTTAGGAGGTCCAAGGTTCAAATCTCGGGCCTCGCCGAACTGAACGCTTGTCCCTTTCAATGCTTTCAACGACGTAAAAGGTTTAAAATGATTGTGGCATGGTGGTTATAGAGGTGGACTGCGCGAAGATCTGTGTGGCGGCTTCCGAGATAGATAACGCAAAATACTGTGGCAGCCATAAAAGCTAAACAGCCTGCCCGAATTCATGGCGGCTACCGATTCCACCATGTAAATTCAAAAAAATAATAATAAAAAAAATACTCCCATTTTTCAATTTATCTCCCATCTCCTTATATCTACCTAGGTTTGATTAAAATATCAAAACAAATTCCAATATTGCCATTAATACCTTATAACTCGTACAATAAAGCATTCAAAATAATTTTATAAAGTCTTCCTGACAACTGAACCCTGAATGCAACATTAAATAAATCACTTCCCGTTGATTCTATAAAATGAATACGTCAATTTTATAACGTGAATGCATTGGAAAATAACTCAATCTTTACTTGATTTTTTTGTCTTTGTTTTTTCTAAAAACTCCTTTCACTATTTAAAAAAATTAAGTCTACCTTCTAAGGTGCCTCCACACATATATCTCGTGCACTCAATGAGAATTCTAAAAAGCCTCCATGCATGCACTTAATGATAATTTTATCTTTTTGTGTAAAAAAATATCTAAATAAAGGAGAAATGTTCATTGCACTCATTTAAATTTTTAACGCCTTTCCATCAAGCAAGGGAATTAAATAAAAAAAATCTACTCACTATCTAGTTTTTGACTTTGAAATTAGGCACTCTAAAAAAAGGAATTAATCTCTTATCACTCAAAATCAAATTTTCATGCCTAAAAGTCAAAAGCATACTTTGCTTTCTGCTGCTTCTTTTGTCTATTAAAAATAGGGTTTTTGAAAAAGTATGCATAGGCATTATCGTTTAATCACATCGCTTAGTTTTTTAGAATGTTAGGATAAGACATATCTCTTAGCCGTTTTAATCAGGAAAATCTTTAAATTGTCTTCCATTGTTTTAAACATTTCCTCCTTTGTGCTATGTGAATAGTTCCTTGTTTTTCTTCTAGACTGCATCTCCAAGTTTTTCTTCTAGAATGTCTTCTTACGAGTGGTAAATCTCATAAGGCTCTTCTCAAGATTTTACCAAATTGTCTTCAACAACAATGCATTCTATCTCTTCAACGTAGCAATGATCTTTAGATTGCAAAGAACATGTAGTTATAATAACTTCATTCTTCAAATTTATACTAACTTAGTAAATCTTATTTTCGTCAAAATATTTTGTCCAACATCCTCAATATTTTTAGCACTTTCTCCAATTAGGCTTATCATTAGATGATGATGATTGTCCCAATATTACATGAATATTGATTGAGAGAGACTACATTACATGGAGCTTCATCTCCAATACATAACTTTAAATGACTTTTCAATACTCTTAACTTTTGCTCTCCTCAAACACCATGAAGATGCATCTTTTCTCATTCCTCTCATTAAGATAATACTCTCATGACTCTTTATATTTCCACATATCATGTGACTCTTCACTCTCTCTTGACACTTTGCACTTTCTCACATATTGACACATACATTAGATAAAACATAAATCATACTCCTAAACTTATATTTACATGGGGTCCAAATAATATAATACTTCCACCATAACACTCCTCTCTCAAATATTGGTCGCTCTTGTAAGAAATGCACCATTTTCTAGTCTTGTTTCTACTTCTAATTCTAATTTTGGGATTGATGGCCTTTATATTGATTCTTTGGAGAGTCACTCTTGCCTCTCTTTAGATGATACTTAGTATTCTATTTTTTGTTATTTTATCCTCTTCAATTTTTGTTTTTATTCTTTTGCTTCAATTTAACTACATGTTTATACATCTATCCTAATGTCTTGAACTCGAAGAGGTCAATGTCTACTTGAGTGTACCACTGTATCCCACTTTGGTACTTGAGGATTCAATACCTTTTACTATCTTGAATACTTAGCTTCACTACCATTGAGTGGAAATCATTAGTATAATCTTAAGTAGATTGGTCTTTACCTTGACATAATAGTTACCATTGCATTTATTGGTCTTCATAGGCTCCCACAGGATAATATCAATTTAAATTTCATGGCCTTGTTTGCTAAGGGATAAGCCAAAGTAAAAGTATATCTAATAAATTAGAGATGATATTTTAAGAGACCATTTCTTTAAACCTAAAAAACTTTGATTTTCCATCCAATTTTACCTTTGAGAAAGCTCCCTCAATACCTTGGCAAGAATAATAAATAGATAAGTAGATAATGGATCACCTTAGTTGAGTCCATAAGATGATTCAAAGTACTTATCAAGGGAATCATTGAATAAAGTGGAATATTTTGAAGCACTACAACAATATGTAATCCATTCATATACAAATATTTTGAGAATATCACATAGAAAACTCTAGCAAACCCCATCATATGATTTGTTCATATATAAATTTACAAGCATAACCAAATTTTCATGGAATTAATGAAATGTATGGCCTGATGTAATAATTGTGATATCTAGAATTTACTTACCATGAATAAAGCTACCTTGCTTCTTTAAGATAATATAATCTATAATGTTTTTCAATCTATTTTCCATAATTTTTAAAATTATCTTCTAAATCATTTTATAAATACTTATTGGGTGAAAAATATCAAAAATATCGTATCTCCTATTTATTAAGAATAAATTTAATAAAGGTGACATTTATTTCACTTATTAGACCCTCTTTTTTCTTTGAATATTTAACTATAGCCAATATGTCACTCTTCAACAAATCTTAAACATTTTAAAGATTTTTTTTTAAATAAATATGGCTAGGTGCCTTGCTAGAACAAGAAAACTGCCTCTTGTATATCTAATGCAGACACAAAGAAGGGAATCTAATGAAATAATACCTCCCTTAGTAGCAATTCACACTTGAATTGAATAAAAAATTATTATTTGATTGAATGACATATTATGTCACATTAGAACGATGATGAATCTTCACCTAATGACACTCTCAACTGAATATATTGGTAGTAAAATGTTCAAATAAGCAAAATAATTTTCTTTAGCACTCCCCATGATGGTATCATGATAATTTTATAACTGGTTATGGTGGAAAAGACCTAAAAATTATAATGGTTAAGATGGGATGTCAAAGCAGGTGGAAAAACACAAGACGACACATTGCATGGAATGACATGCTTAAGACAACACAACACATTGCACACTTTATAATATGAAATAGCGTGGCTATAGGATGATTTACTTCCTACACTTGTATGAAATACCATTCTCATGATGGTATCCTTATGATGACAATATCCTAAATAACTTGTTCAATATAGCTTTACTCAACGACATAGCTTCCTACTTGTGGGTTCTTCATGATGCTAACACTACAAGATGGCCATGTCTTATAATGACAATACTATGAGATGGTATACTCTCTTGAATGAAGATAATTCTCCTTCATTTGGATGACAAGGCTCCTCTTACTCAAATGACAAGTTTCCTCTTACTTAAATGATGTTAGGATATAACTATTTGCATCATTATTGATTGACTATTCATTCAAAGGGCAATCAACTGGCCATTGCTTGAATTATTCCATAACTAAATAATTGTCTTTACCTACATACCTATATACATAGTTACAACAGACTATTCTAATGTAGCATTCACCATATAGACGTACACACAAGAAATATTAGGAATAGATTATGATTTATATTTATAACACATTGATCGATTATATAGAACAATCACTAGTCTACTAGGCTATAATAAATCAATACACGATCACTCCTAAAATAGACTAAATCAAATACTCACACTTTGATCTCTTCCTACCATTTCCAACACTCGCCTTGATTCATACATTCATGTATTACACACATTGACTAATATTCCCTATGCACACTATTCTTCCTCTTGTTACATATATGCTCTTTCTCCCTCATTTTCTTTTCTCCTATTTAGGCACATCATATTTTTATCTTCCTCTATGCATGCCTCCCCCTCTTCTTCTTATGCAAGAAGGGTTCTTTTATACATGGCAGTGGTGGTTACAAACTTGTTATAGTTATAACCCTTTGGGTGCTCCCGCATCATACTCATTGGGTAAGAGAAAATAGAACATGAAATGCTTTTCCAAGCTATTTCCGTTTTAGCTTGGATCTCTTCACAAGGACACCTTTTATATCTATTCCTTATTTTATTTGAGAATAAAACTTTTTGGTAGACTCCACTTAATATTTGTTTCATTGTATCCCATTCAATTGCATCCATCCAACTACAATCAACATGTCTTTTATTGTCTACTTTCTCTTGGTGCCAACACCTTTAGTTGGAGTTATTATGTCCTCCATAAATCACACAAGGATGTAGGTTCCAACACCTAGTTTTGACATGTCCAAATTTTCCACATTGATTGTACCAACCCATCCTTGGACCTTCATCCTCTATATTGATTTATCTTTTTACAAACTTGGCCTTACTAATTCCTACTTGACCTATATATCCAAGGCCTTCAATATTTGGCCTTATATCTAGAATTATGGGTATTTTCATACTTTGCCCATATCTTCCCAATAATTTACCATTATATCCTTTTCTTCTCATTAACTTTGAGTCAGTACCCTTGGTGCACCTTACAAAGCACCCAATCACTTTATCATCACTATATCCTTCAACAATATGGCCTTTGTCATGGCCATCAATGACATGATGAGGTTCATCTTCCTCTATTGTCTCTTTATCGTTACTTTTATCTTTATTTATCTATATCTAAAATACCAGTCTAGGGTGAGTTTAAAATAGAAGTAGGAATTGTTATACAATCATCTTTGTCATAACTACGATGCGTGACTTGGATCAACTACCTCTTACCCAAGCTTATTATCTTGCTTATTTCTATATTTTTCCCCACTAGTTCACAAATTCTCTCAACACTACAATTTATACCTTCAACCTTATCTTATAACCCTTTAAGAGTTTTTTTATCTATGTTCAGGCACATTGTAGGACTATTGTCCACCTTTTCTCCTTTGTCCTTTAATGGACTTAATATGTACCACTCATAATTTTTCTGAATAATGTAGGTGTTAATGCTACCATCATGAACTTACTTTTTGTCAAACTACCATGGCCTTCCCAATAAGACATGACAAGCATCCATAGGTATAACATCACATAATATCTCATATTTGTAAGAACCAATTTGAAAATTTACCATATATTGTTCACTTACCAAAATTTGATGTCCCTTTTGCAACCATGCAAGTTTGTATGGATTTAAGTATTCAATCCTCTTTAACATAAGATTTTCTACCATATTTGTCAATACAAAATTATCTGAACTCCCACTATCCACAATGAATTTACAATACTTGTCTTCTAATTTGTATATGATTCTAAAAAACGTGTTCTTTACATTGGTTCTTGTTCCTCTTTTGTTGAGTTTAACAACACCTTATTCATCATGAGAGATCCTCCATGTTTCAATTCCTCCATACTTTTTGGTGAGGTAATAATTTATTCATCTACCTGTGCAATATGGTTCCTGAATTTCTTTCCTTTATCACTACTCTACTGTACACTTGGACATTCAAATTCTTTATGACCAACTTGTTCTCATCTAAAGAATTTTTTTGGGAATCCTCTACCCCTTCCTCTACCATAACCACTTGTTTCTCTTGATAAATCTATACTTTGTTTGGTGATATGGTTGAAATTACTTTGCAAAGTACTAGCTTTTCCTTCTTACATAGGATGGCCTCTACCACTATTTGATTGTTCTCTTCCTCTAGAGAACTATCCTATTCTTGTGGAAAATTTTATTGCTTGTAGGTCAACTTATTTTCTACCTTAAGTGCATATTGATATACCTCTCCAAGGGTTTTTATTTAAACCATATCAATTTTATCTTGTATGGACAATCTTAGTCCAAATGTATCTTGCCACCTTCTCCTCATCATATTCAATATGACCTGCTCTTATGGTCAGTTTATAAAATTCTTCCGTATACTTATTTACTCCTATATACTTTTGGTTGTGATTTTATAATTTTATAAACAACCCTATTTGGTTACCAATAGGCAAAAATTTAGACTTCAATTTGATTACAAACTTATCCTAAGTTAAAATTTTATCCTTCCTTTTTATTGCCTCTTCATTTGGACACAATCCCACTAAATAAAAGTATGTCCCTACAATATCATACATATAGATTTGACCTATTTTGGATCATCCATAGATTCATAGTTGAAGAATATCTCCAAGTTTGTTATTCAATAAATCAATTATTTTGGGATTATTTTTCCATTAAAATTGGGAGTATTTATCTTTGGTTTACTTCCTATATTTGACATCTCCTGAATCAACCATTGCTCCAGTTATTCTCCTTGCTCTTGATCTTGAGCTTCCAAGTGACCAATTTCCTCCTCTTCACTGTCACTAACCTTATTTTAACACCTCTCCTTGGCAAAATTTTTATGAAAAATAAACTATGTATTGATGTGTTTATGTAATGACATAGTTTCTGTTAGCATAATTTAATAATAGAATAATTTCTTTATTTAAGCATGGAGTAGGGTACTACTGATGTAATTGTGGATGTAGGACTAGGTACATTCTCCTTGGTGGGGCTATGAGTAAACCACCTACCATGAGGGATACCTAGGGAAATGATGATGATGATTTTTTCATCGATAGCTCAGGGTAAACATGGAAAATTTACCTTCATGTAGATGCATATCATTTTGTTGTTGTTTCCATATTTACAACATTGGGTTAGGATATTACTTGAAATGAGCCTCCTGAACAAATTTAGTGATAGATTAGACTATCATAAAAAAGGGTCACCTACTTGGGGATAAAACATTGGTGTAGAATATTATAGACATGATGCCTTGTTTTATTAAGTTGCTTTGAGGTCAAGAAATATTGTTATGTTGGATTAGCAATTTAATACTCTTATTTGCTTATTTGGCAACTTAATTTGAGTTATTAAATCAAGCATTGTATGGTTTCTTATATATATATATATATATGTTGTATGTTTTATTTAAATGTTAAGTAAAAATATTTAGGCTACCATTGAATATGGTTTGTTGGCATGTTATGTTCTCTAGCCACCTTGGGGAGTTAAAAGGGCATCCTTGTTTTCCTCATGATCTTGTAAGAAAAAAATTGCTCGTGAAGTGTAACGCTCTTTGAGCATTCAAGGAAGCACTCTTGTATGTAATATTATGGTAATCTTTAAATCCAAGAGAGGTGGGGTGTAAGAGGGGGGTAATGGACACCTAAGGAAGCAGTGGAGACAAAGGTAAAGTAGCAATGTTTGAATAAGATCGATGGAGGTAAGCGAAACCTGTAGCATAGGTGCTTCCTGTTGTGTTTTCTCTATTCTAGATTATTTTTTATGTTTTTGAGAAACCTATTTCCTTTTAATGTTACCTTATTCTTTTATTGTTGGTTGCCTCTATGGCTATCTTTCATTTTTTATTCGACATCGACTTCATGCTATGTTAGCCTCTAGTTTACGTGTGTTACCTTGGAGGTTCAGTTTCTTGTCATAGTACCCTATGCTTGCTCTTTCGCTATTTGTTTTCATGTTGTTTTACATACCTCAATTTACTTGTGATTTTCCTATGAAGGGTCACTTTGGTTTTTGTGCTTGTGGCTTGTTTTGCTATTGTTTGGATGAACACCCTTTTATTTTGCTTTGTTTTGTGTGAAGGACGGTATGCTTGCATTGATCCTTTTTCCCTTTCATACGATGGCAGGTGACGTTCCATTGAAAACCCTAATTGTTGTTTTTAGGTTGGCCTTCACATCCTGACATCACTTTTTGAGCTAATATTTAAGTTGTGTTGTACTTCATTTGCCTGTTTGATGTTCTCTTTAACATTTGAATGTCTTTGATCATGGGTAGAATTATGTTAGCTTGGTGGTTGACTATTTTGGTTTATGTATTAGCTTATGGTCAACTAGATGTTTTTAGTGAAGTTTTATTTGTAATTATTTTGGTTGGCTTTATTACCTATTAGTGCATTTTTGCTTTAAGGTGTTGCAATACTTTTGTTGGATGTTTTTATTAAATTAAATCACATGATTATGGTTAGAGTTAACTTTGAATATAACCTCATCTATTGAGTTGTAGAAGCTTGTTTATATTTTTATTAAGGCTAAAATTTTAGGGATTGTGTTAAACATATAACTTTATCTTTGTTTATTATAAACATGTCAGGCCTTGGGAGAGAAAAAAATGATAACTAAGAGGTGGATTTCTTTTAAGCTTGTATTACTTATATGGTTTTGTAAAAGAAATCTTATTTTAATTATGCTTGAGATCCTTTTGTAGGTTGGAGTTTTATTATTGTTAAAGAAAGCTTGATGTTATATTAAGAGCTTTAATCTTCCTTAGTTGTTGTAAAGAAAGTTTATTGTTAAAGGAAGTTTTATGTTAGACTAAATGCTTTAATATTTCTTAGTTGTAGAAGGAAATTTTAGGTTAATGTATGCTTTATGGTTTTGAAAGGAAACTAATGTAATGATTTTCAAGACTCTTGTGAGTTAGGGAATAATTATATAGAAAATATATTTATAATGATTCCTGAGATCTAAGTGTATTAAGGGATCATTAGAAAGAGAAGTATGGGATTCTCTTGCATTGTTATTGAATGTTGTTTTGGCTTTATTAGAGAATCTATTTATAATGATTCTTGAGATTTAAGTGGATTAAGATATCATTGTAAAGAGAAGTATGGAATTATCTTGCATTGTTATTGAATGTTGTTTTGTATTTATTAGAGAAGCTATTTATAATTATTATGAGATCTAAGTGGATTAAGGTATCATTGTAAAGAGAAGTATAAAATTATCTTGCATTGTTATTGAATGTTGTTTTGGATTTATTAGAGAAGCTATTTATAATGATTCCTAAGATCTAAGTGGATTAAGGTATCATTGTAAAAAGAAGTATGTGACCCTATTGCATTGTTATTGAATGTTGTTTTGGATTTATTAGAGAACCTATTTATAATGACTCCTAATATCTATGTGGATTAAGGATCATTATAAAGGGAAGTATGGGCTTATCCTAGATTATTTTGGAATGATTTAATCTTTGAGTTGTTTAAATGGATGGTGCTTTTAATTGAAAATAAATATAGCTTGCTTATTGAGCATGGTTGTTGCATAATAGAGTAAGGCATGAGTTGAGATGCATTGCATTTAGAGCTGTTTTGATCCCTAAGTAATCTCCATAATTGGTGGGTGGTCTCCATAAAATAAGCTTGTGGACTTAGATGGTAGAAGACCCTAGAAGATGATTGTAAACCCTTCAAGATGATATTGTTGTAAATAAGCAAATACTTGTTTTGCTTGAAATAATTGTAATATTGACTCTTGTTTCCAAGAATAGTATGATGCTTCTTTATGCAATGAAGAGTTACTTTAATATTGCTAAATGGTGTTGCTTTAAGTATGGAATATGGGATCTTGTATTGAGTTAAGCTTTTAAATGTTGTTTATATTACTAACTTGGAGCTGAAATCCTAAGTAATATTTGGAGATGGTTGTTAATATGCTTCCTTTGACTATTTGAAATATATGCTTATGTTAGAATTTTGAGTTATCTTGCTAATGCATAAATGTTTATGGAAAGTTTTTATGTTTCAAGTTTTGTTAAGAGCATAGTTTATGGTTAAGAGGAATTCATTTTATGCTTTTCATTTGAGATGAATAATGCAATGTGCTTTTATGCTTAATGCTTTGGTTTAGCTTTATGATGTGATCATGTTGTTATCTATCCTTGGGGTGGGTAGAATTTCCTCTTATAAACCATAAAATCCAATCCTGGAAGGAGTTGCATGAATGCAATAGTCAGGTAGCCAAGAGTCCTAGAAGGAGTTGCAAGAATGCAATAGCTAGGATCTCATGAACTTGGAAGGAGTTGTGTGTATACAATAGCCAAAGTACTTGTGAGTAGTCACACCTTGATCAAGTAGGATCAAGTGTGTAGGGAAATCTATTCACAAGATAGTAGTGGTGACTCCTTGATCTTGTAGGATCAAGAGATCATGTTAGTTGTTATTAAAGTGACAATAAAATTAGTTAGCTCATGGAGGTATGGTAACTAAGCACCAAGGCTCTACGTCGAATAACCTATCTAGGAGGTTCTAGAGTTAGTTTTGGGAATTGATGCCCCCTTTAAGTGTTATGGGCCTTAAAGGGTAATACCTATACCATGGTCATGTGGTCCTATATCGAGAAGTGTATAGGAAAGGTGGAGGACCACTTATGGCATCCTTCTAAACATGTAGGTTTAGTAAGATGAATCCTAGAAGATACAAGAGTTGGCCTCTCATATCCATTGAGTGTCATCTATAGTGACTTGGAAACTCAAATGTGGTGAAGCCTTCTATTCTAGAAAAAAATAATAAATGGTGTTCCCCTTAAGAGCCTATATTTGTAAGTACTCTACAAAAAAACTAGGTTGGTAGGTTTTGGGTTGTTACACTTCTCAAGATGAACATATCTTCTTTATGTAGTCTTAATTGCATATAGCCTAGTGGTGATTCCTCTCATAATTTTAGCTATATCCATTGGTTAGGGTACCAGACCATGTGGTCTTACTTTTTTTTGTTGTTCCATATTTCCTCCAATACATATCTTAAAATTTTGTTCTGATACCAAATTATGGAGACACAAAGGAGGGGGTCTAATGAAATACCACCTACCTTAGAAAAAATCCTATGCTTGATTGAAAGAGAAAATATTCTTAAATTGAAATACACATTACTTCACATTAGAATGACGATGAATGCTCACCTAACGGTGCTCTTGAATAAATAAAATAATAATCATTTTTTCAACTAGGGAAAATAGTTCTCTTCAACACTCCCTATGATGGTATAACAATAATTTCATAATTGGTTATGGTGGTAAAGACCTCAAAATGATAATGGATATGATAAGACATTGTATGATGGTAATCTAGATGACTCAAAATAGGTGGTGGAACCACAAGACAACACACTACATGGTATTGCATGCTTAAGATAACACACTACACACTTCACAAGTTGATATAGTATGGCTATAGGATGGTTTACTTCCTACACTTGCATGACATGCTATTATCATGATGACATACTTATTATGATAGTCTCCTAAATAACTTGTTCATGATGACTTTACTCAATGACCTAACTTCCTACTCAATGGGTTACTTAAGACACCAACACTATAATATGGCCATGTCTTATTATAGCAATACTATGAGATGGTATAATCCCTTGAATGGTGATAACTCTCCTTCATTTGGATGAAAATGATATTCTTGCTATTAGTATGTAAATATATCTATGGAAATATTTGTGTGCTTACAAATATTGACCAACATTAAATGATCTTGAAGTTGTGAGACTTCAATAGTCAATCTCTGGAGGAGGCCGATTTCTTCGGAGTCCTAGCTAACTGTTCCTAAAATATGGTGGGAAAGGGTGATAAAATAAACAAATAGAGCTAAAGCTAGAACTTATAATGGTAAAAATTAAACCACATAAAGATACATGGATAATTAAAAAAAATGCAATTGAGAAAATAATTAAACTGCCTAATAGATCGACTAGTTCTCCATTGACCACATAACATTCATTATTTTACTACATAGCTATCAGATTATGAATTCCAAAATCAAAGAATGAATCATGAATAGAAATTCAGATAGATAAATTAATACCATGAGCATTCAAATAACCTAAATTAGAAATAGGCACTCATCTATACATACATGTTTTGCAGCAATGTTGAACTAGAGGTTAAGCATCAATTCCTTTAAATTTATCAATAAGCAATGTGCTTCATACATGCAAATTGTAAAAGCCAAAGAGTCAATCTTTTTTACATTCTACATTCTAGTATATATAGCCTTTTACAATGTATTCAATTATCTAGGCATCATTGCCTTTGGAACAAACTGTCACTATGTTAGAAGATTCATCATTCTGTTCAACTACTCGAAGGTTTGTTCTAAATACCTAGTTATGCTTTGCTGACCTGGATTGGTTTTGCATCATCTCAACCTTGTTTGCATTTGGTTTTTTGATCCTTTATGACTTTTTGGTTGAGCCACCCTCACATATACATGTTGGCCTTAATGGATATCTCCTTGTTAGGATCTCTATCAAGTGATCCTACCCTATAGGTGGAAAAGTATGATGGTCATATGATGCCAAATATTGAGTGCAACCTAATTATGCCCATTGATGGTTGTCGGGTGCCTAAAAAATCTATTGAATTACGATGAAAATTTGGTACCCTTTTAGGTTTTATTCTGGTACAAATGTTCTGGTGCTTCCATGACTTAATCATTTCAGATCATTTCTTACCTTTGGCTGTGCAACAGACCTTCAACATCCCTTCAAACTCTGGCTAGATACAAATATTCTGATGCCACCAAGATTTAACCAATTTTTTTCATTATCTCCTTCTAGTAGGGTGATAGAATTTTGATATTATTTTATGCTTCGATCGGGTACAAATGTATTGATGCTTCCATGACTTAGTCATTTTCACATCTATACCTCTCGCTATTCTTCAAAATTATGATAGAAATTTGGTATCACCTCAGACTCTGTTTGGGTATAAATATTCTGATGATTCATGACTTAGCCATTTTTGATGATTTGAGTCCTCTAATAGGGTAACAAATCCTTGGTGTTACATTGGGTTTATTTTGGCTACTAAAATTTTAGCTAGTCCAAGATCTTGCTTTTGACAATGTGGTAGACTTCCTACATCCCTTCGAACTCCAATTGGGTACATTATTTTTGACCAGTGTAAGAGTTAGTCAAATTAGACCACCTTTTATTTTTAACAATGTGATGAACTCTTAGTACTACTCTAGGCTCCAACCAGGTATAGGAGTTCTGATGCTCTCAAGAATTAGCCACTTTTTACCTATTATTTCCTTTTGGTAGTGTGGAAAACTTTTGGCACCCCTTCAAGTTTCTATTGGGTACATGTGTTTCAGCATCTTCATGAATTCTCATACTTTTTATTCTAGTAGTGTTTTAGACTCTTAGTACTGCTTTAAGTTTTGGCTAGGTGTAAAAGTTTTAGCATTCTCATGACTTCTCATTTTTATTCCATTTGCAAACTATCATTTACATTTAATCTTCTTTTCTTTAGTTGCAAAAGTTCCTATGATGTCTATTGTATCTATTTGAATCTGGTATGAGAATAGTTAATTCGAGATAACACCCAAACCAATTCAACTTCCAAATCAAGCATGTAACCCTCTATTAGTTCCATCTACTTATCAAGAATTTATGAAAAATTTGGCAAATCACATACCCAAAAATTGTTGTTCTTAATATTTGATCATATTGTCATAAAAAGAGTTATGTGGGTGAGGCACCCACATTATTGAAAAATCATAGGGGATTTTCACTTGTGGAACCCATATGACCACTTTTGATTTTAGAACTTTCTAACAAGATGGAAGGGGAAGAAGGAGCTAGAAGAAAAGTTAGAGGAAAAATAGCCAGTATTCATCATAAGACAAAGAAGAGTGGTGGGTGATGGGATGGAGGGTGCGCACACAAAAATCTGGGAATTAATGACGAGGTAGAGAAAAAAGAAAAATCAAGGGGAGGAAAACAAGTTGGAAGAAATAATATTTACACGGAGGAGGAAAATGAGGAATAGTAAACATGAATCCAAAGAAATTTATGGCACATTTTAGTGGTGGGTGGAAGAAAATGATTTTACAAACAAAAGGGAAGGTAGTTCTAGAATTATCCATAAAAATGGTAAGAAGAATTACTTGGTCCATGGGACACCCCCACAAAATACACCTCTATGAACATACTCTATTATAGCCAAAAGTTGTTTCAATAATAGACATATTACCATAAGCACTTGTTCCTCTTGCACCATATTTTATTTCTCATATGATTTAGCAGGAACCTTATTTGTTGATCAAATTTTACCATACGAGTATTCATGTATTCTCCTAGACTTATTATTCATCCTTAGTATTTATGTTGCATATGAATGTCTTATATAGGGAAAAAAAGTATTTTGACTTGTTGAAGTTGTGAGTTTTAATTGGGTGCTTTCCTTAAAAAAATTTGTTTGTTGTAAATTTTCTATTTACTATTAACTCAGATCATATTTTTAGTGCCTTTTTATTCTACCGACAATATATCTTCATATGGAATGATGCATTTTCTAGCTCACACAAATCATGTTAGTTCCATATGATGCAAACCTTCAGGTGCATGATCTAAAAAATTTGTACTATTGTGCTGAAGTCCATTGGGCTACAAAGTCAAAGTAATAAATGCAAGAAGAGAAGAAATCAGAAAGAGGATAGAAAGTGCTAGAGGAAGATAATTAATAGGCATAAAAATTTACTTTGTATTTATTTTTTCCATAACTTCTATCATACTTTACATTTGATTGATTTTGCACTAAATTTCTAAAATAATACCCCTATTTGATGTTACATTATTTGAAAAATATGATGTAACCTACTGAGAAAATATGTGTCTATCGTATCTATTTATTTAATCATAAATTATGTACACAAAATTATGGTGTTCTTGACATGCTTGATTTAGGATATCTCCTACAAATTATCCTATGAATCTACAATATCTAGACCATATGATACCAAAATTGAGCTGCTCTTTATGTTTAGTTTGACATGGTTCCCAGTTATCATCAACCCTAGTGAGGTTGCATTTTGATTTTTATTTTTGTTCTAAAATTTTTCTATGAGTGGTCAAAAAATGGTCTGATCTTGTTTTGCTAGCTCTGTAACTAAACATTGGTTCTTCTGGTGTTGCAAGTAGGTATACTCTCTCCTAGAATCCCTTATGGTTTATCACCCATATCTTATTTTTTTTTATTCTTAGGTTTTGAGTTGCCATTCAAAGGCAGTGATGATTGTAACCTTTTGTATCTTGTTGGATTTGAAAATCGATGATTGAGTCATTACTGGGTGCCTGGTTGAAATACATAAGATTTAGTTAACCATACTTTTGGTGGGCCATAAAAACCTACCCTTATTTTGCATATGGTCTCTTTGAAATGGATCATATTTTTCTCTTTATACCATTCAATACAAAAAGAGTACAAGCCTTAGTTTGGTATCGTGATGATCTTCACAGAACATGGGATTAACATTTGATCTTATTTTTGGGTCGTGTATCCTTTGATATATCCTAGGAAATCCCTAGATAAGCATATCCTAAAAAAAGGAGGTCCATCAACTACCACCATATCTTGAATCATAGCCAAATATAGATGCCCATAAATAATCATTAGGACATTGGGAAGTATCCCTACCCACTTTAATGGATTTCCCTTGAAGTGAAACATATATGGATTCTATGTATCTGGATTCAAATACAAACCTGTACAAAATTCCACGGACATGATTGATACTCAAGCCTATAGATCCACTACACAATTATGCAATATATATTTCTCCAAGAAAAGAGCTAGGTAGAACAGATAAGGATGACCTTTTGTGAAACTAGAGAAGGAGTTTCCATAAGATGCATGTACATTATTAACCATTGATGTCTTTCCAAGGGAAACGTCAATCAAGTTGATCTTATATGACTAAAAAACATTCTCTAAATCTTGTTGGTATTGTTACAAAGCTTTTGAAAAGGCTATGAAATTGCTTCACATTTTTTTCTTTTTGCTCATCGTTACTGGCTAGGAAATACAAATTTTTATAAGCCTCCAACCTTTTTTGATTGAGTGATTGATCTAGTGAGAAGGGGATCCATGTAAATGATTGGTCCTTTGCATGGGTAATTTGAGTTGGTGAGGATAGAATGTCAACATCCACATGTCCTCTAGGCTAAAATGCTATAGGGCTTACATCTTCATCCTCTAGGTTGAAATGCTATAGGGCCTACATCTTTCTAATTTTTATAACCTTGTACTAAATTACAAGAAATTATGCTATCTCCCATAGAAAATCTTCTCATTTTCTTATAATTATTCCCTTCTTCCTAAATTTGAAGCTCATCATAGGGTCAAGGCTTGATTGGTACTGAGGTTTGATTGCCTTCACATTCTTTATCATTGTCCTACTACATTCCTTCTTCCAAATTGATTCTTGCATTTGTTGTTATTTGAAGATATAAGGAATAGTGGATTTGATGTGTGACTAGTCCACAATATTGGAATCAATCTCTTTGTCTCTTAATAGCTACCTCTCCATATCTCTAGCTTCTTCAACTAGTTTCTAAATCCTTACCCTCAATTCGTGCTCTCTTTAGTGCCTATTTGTATGGAAATTAGTGGGAACCTCACCCTTTGTTATTTGATATAGACATGATTTGACCTCCTTAGGGGATGAGGCATGAAATGAAATTATGAAAGGTTTTAGAGGATGATTAATTTACCTAGGGGGTGTTTTTCCTGCTTGGATTAATATATTTTTAGCACAGATGGCCTTTGTGAAAATTTAAGGGAATCATCTTTCTCCATATTACTGAACAAGAATGCTTATATCATAATGGAAGGCACATGTATAATATAAGCATGATTGAGTAGGGGATGGTTAAAATTATTAAGAAAATCTTCTCCATATTATTTTAAATTTGATATTGAAGTCAAAAATACTTTCATTAGATTCTCATTTAATGAGAGTTGAGTGATCAGCAAGAAAGGGTCTCTGGAGTCATCAAATGTATCAATAAGAGTTTTCACCAAATTGGACCATGTACAGATGCTTTTATTATTTAAATATATATACCACAACAATTCCTTTCCTTTGAGAGAGAGTGAGTAGCCTGATCATCACATATTTAGATGTAATGTTATGAATAGTAGCCAGGGAAGCTACATACTGACAATGTTCAAATGCAGTCTTTTTTGTGCCATCAAAACTTGGTAAAATATTTAGAGCAAAATTTAGAATCACACGTAGATATAGGAAATTAAGGGGACCCACATCATTCCATAGAGGATAATGATGTTGGGCCATAGATCTTCTTACGACACCGATTCTTCAAAATTACTAGATTCTTCCTTGAAGTGGGAGTCACTAGATGAGTATAATTTCTTTGCATGGATATAAATTTTGCATTTGTACAAAGTTTCCAGGTGATTACAAAAATGATTACTTAAAACAAGGCATCACCAAACCCTGATTTGTCCAAACTACGGGGCCTTGAGTCCCAATGAGTATGCCAAAAACTATTTGTAGCACGATGAGTTTATGCTTTATGGAGTGTGGTATTAGGATTACAAAGGAAACTTATCATAGATTTGGGTTGAATTTTAATGGAGTCCCCAGGTGATTAAACTAAATACTGCTAATATAGAGTATCACCAAAACTTTGATTTATCTAGAAAATGGGACTGGGTCTCAGCGGGTGTGCCAAAATTTGTTGGTCTATAAATATATATGGAAAGGTTTATGCACCCATAGAACTTGACCAAAAATGAATGACCTTGAAAATGTGAGGCTTCAATAGTCAATCTTTGGAGGAGGCCAGTTCCTTGGGAGTCCTAGCTAACAGTTCCTAAAATATGGGGAGAAAGGGTGCTAAAAGAAACAAATAGAGTTGAAGCTAGAACTTATAATAGTGCTAATTAAGCCACATCAAGATACATGCATAACTAAAGATAATGTAATTGAGAAAACAAGTAAACTTCCTAATAGACTGACCAATTCTCCATTGATCATGAAACATTCATTATTTTACTACATAGCTATTAGATTATGAATTCCAAAATCGGAGAATGAATCATGAATAGAAATAGAGAGAAGAATTAATACCATGAGTATTCAACCGACCTAATTTAGAAATAGGCAATCATATATACATACATATTCTATTACAAGGTTGAAATAAAGGTTAAAAAATAATTCATTTATATTTTCAATAAGCAATGTGCTTTATACATGCAAATTGTAAAAGCCTAAGAGCCAACATTTTTTACATTCTACATTCTAGTATATATAACCTTTTACAATGTATCCAATTATTTAGGCATCACTGTCTTTGGAACATACTACCATTATGTCAAAATACTCATCGATATTTTCAACTACTCGAAGGTATGCTTGTTATAACTGCCTAGTTATGGTTTGGTAACCTGGTTGGATTTTATGTCATCTCGACCTTGTTTTTTTGCATCTGGCTCATTGAGCCTTTTTGAAGTTTTAGTTTAGCCACCCTAATATCTACATGTTGGACTTGATGGAGACCTCACTATTAGGATTCTCTGCCAGGTGATCTTACCCTATAGGTGGAAAAGGATGATGGTCGTTCAATGAAAAATACTGAGTGTAACCTAATTGTTACCATTAATGGTCATCGGGTGCCTAACAAGGCTAATAAAGTGTGACAAATATTTGGTACCCTTCCAGGTTCCATTTAGGTACACATTTGTTAGCTTTTGAGGATGTATATTAAAGGAAATGCAACCACAAGATGTGAAATAAGTAAGCTATGATAACTATATGATAATGGCACTATAATATGCAGGAAAATAATGAGATAAACTTTTGCAATAACTCAATAATATACCATTAATGAAAGCTCACAAAAATAGTACAATGCAATATAATGGAGGACTTGAACACTCCAAAATTTTCAATGAAGAACTACATTGTACCTACTCACTACTCACTATTCTCTCTCTCTCTCTCTATCTATCTCTCTCTCTCTCTCTTTCTTCTCACACACTCACACCTCCACTTCACTCTATCTTAAAGGCCTATATATAGGAAGATATGTGCCTTGGCCTTTACTCTACCCATGACTCTTCATCTACCTTATCCTATGACTCATGTACATGTGGACTACATGCACATTTACATCATTGCACATTCTAACACTTGTGCATTTATTACATTGCATGAAGTAACTCAAAATTTACTCTAAAGTAAACTCCTACTCTAGTTATGTACCCAAGGTGGTACATTGACATGTACCAAATAATGTAATATACTCTAACAACCCCCTGTATTACATTATTTGGGTATTGAAGACTTTAGTCTTCAATATGGATCTTCGTCTTGTTCTGGAATTTGTACTTCTTCTTTTGCTTTCTTTATTTTGCTCCCTATTTGTATCCTGTTCAAGCAAGTAGTTAGTGTCTTCATAAAATGTTATCTTTTCTGAGAGAGCTTTAACTTCATGTTCCTCTGTAGGTTCTTCCAGTTCTTGAATTTCTTGAATTTTGTGAACTAAGTGCCCTTTTTTATTCCCTTATTGATATTGCAATTGAGGATAATTGTATTGATTCTGAGAAGGATATGAACGCTGAAATTGTTGTTGATGTGGACTATACTGATTCTGATATTGTCTTGATTGGAATGGCCTATTTGGTTGGCTTCCATATTTTTTCTGATTTCCTTGATACTAATTTCTAGGATTGAATCTGCAGTAGTTGGTACTATGTCCTTTCTTCTTGCAGACTTGACAATATTTGTTATTCCATGGTCTTCATCCTTTTGAGGATGAGGTAACATTTCCCTATGGATTATCTTTTGAAACTAATGCATTGTTAGTCATTTCATCTTTAACTGTATTTTCCACCTCATATTCTTGAAGAATATTGACTAACTCATCAAAAGATGTATCTTTACTTAGGATTTGTAAAGATGTAACTAAGTGCTTGTAGTTGTCTGGAAGTGCTCTCAAGGTTACTTGAACAAGGAACTTATCTTCAACCTTTTCTCCTAAGGTTAATAATTTTCCTTTTATATCTACTACTTTCCTTAGGAATAGTTCTATACTTTCACCACTATTCACTTTTAGAGAATGTAATTGAGTTTGAAGATTTAAGATAGTGGCTTTATTCTTCCCTTCAAATATTTTGGCTAAGGTTTTCCATGCTTTTGTAGATGTTCCTGCTGAACTAATGTAGGGTTGTATTTCATCTGTAATGGCAAAAGTTATTATCATTAATGCTTTTGCTTCATTTTCTTCAAACTTTTGAATCTCACTATCACCTGAAGTAGGTTTTTCTTTTGTTCCTTTGACTATTTTCCAAAGTTTTTCAACTATCAAAATTGCTCTTACTTTGTTTTTCCATGAAGAGTAATTTGGTCCTCTAAGTAGTTGGGATTCAGTGAGAATGAATTTGTTCATTTTCATGATGATATTTGTAGACTACCTTATACCTCCTTAGTTTTAAGTATATGCTCAACTAGTAGAATTATTTTAGCACTTGAGAATATTTTTGATAGAACCTTTGAAGTAGTCTACCTTATGTCTCCTAGTTTAGAGTATATGCTCAACCTTGCTAAGAACTTTTCAATTTTACAAATTTTGTAAAATACCTTCTATCTAGCAAGTGTTTGAATGCACTATGAAACTTGATAGTATGCTTAGCTTTCTTAGTTTAAGTTGAATTCCTTTTGTCTCCCTAATGTTCAACTTTAGTTTCTTGCCTTATGTCTCCCTATTGATTAGTAAGTAGAAAGCTAAAGATAAATGGTGATGCACCTTCAAGTTTTAATAAGGTTCTTTTCCTTCAAGACCTTTTAGTTGGATTAATGTCTCATAAATTAATGTAAGAGACTAATGTAAAATGCAATTTCCAACTTCTAAGCAATTAATGGTTTTGCTCCTTTAACCTTCACTTTTCAATGGTTTAATTTTTCTAAATTCCAAGAAACTAAAATTTGAAGTAGTATACCTTATAACTCCCTAATTTGGAATTTTAGAAAGTAATAATATTTGCAAATTAATATTTCAATTTTTCCAATGTTGAAAACCTTATATCTCCTAAATTAATTATTTGCAAATATTGTAATGTTTAAATCTCAAGCAATTTATAATATCTTCTAAGATATACTCCCTTTGCTAAAATTGCTTTCTTACTCTCTAAGGTTGATATTTCAATGCATTAATAAATAACTTTCAACCTTGTATTAGGCACCTTATAACTCCCTAAACTTAGGAAAGCAAATATTAAATAATGTAAAGTCTTTTACCTTCCTTGTAAAGTGTATTGTGCAAGTTGATTGGTCTATGGAGTGACTCTTTAATCCAAGCATGTATTTTTGGTCTCCTATGTATGGTAGAGATCAATCAATGTTCATGGGGAGCCTTCTTCTCCTCCTTAATGGTGCTTTGAATCCCTTATTTAATGCTTGACTACGTGCCTTCTATTATCTCTATACTCTCCTTCAAGATTGGGCACTTAAATAGCTTGGATGCTCCTTGAAACTTTAGACAAGTGGTACTTTGGGAGTTACATTCTTGATGGGCATTGGTTTAGATGCTTCAATGCTCATATCTCCCTTGAATGATGAGCTATGATGATTATGCCTTCTAACCTCCAAATGATGTTATTCAATGCTCAACAATAGGTGTTACTTTCTCTTTGAGTGCTTCTTTCTTAGGCATACATTAAGGAATATATGGGCACCTTGTTTGGATGTGCCAAGTGGCACAAGATGCCTTGGCTCTAAATTGCAAGTGGTGCTCCAATTTCATGCATGTAAGACTCCCTTCAACATCTCTTATTCCTTGTATACTTCTTGCCAGTGAATGCCCTTTGTGTCTTATCTTCAATGCTTTCTTCCCAAGTGAATGGTGATGCTATGAGGTTGGCTCCAGCTATGGTGGTTCTAGGGCACTGCAATGGTGGTTCTATGGTGCTCCAATGGTGGCTTTAGGTGCTTCTTCTTAGTTGGTGGTTCATCCAAGTTGTAGCTTGGGTAATGCACCTTTATTTTCACCTTGTAACTTGCTTCTTTATGCTTGCAATGTGTTGTCCTTAGTGCTTATCCTTTTTACATTGGTATGCAATGGATGATA
This sequence comes from Wollemia nobilis, assembly GCA_028583015.1. Lineage (NCBI taxonomy): Eukaryota > Viridiplantae > Streptophyta > Pinopsida > Araucariales > Araucariaceae > Wollemia > Wollemia nobilis. The sequence continues at coordinate 6,252,490 of JAQPPZ010016361.1, forward strand.
GCCTTCTTCATAGATCCTTTGTGCTATATTTTTACATAGATATGCAATAGATGATGGGCTCCTTACGTAGATCTTTTATGATATAGGTTAATGTTGCTGTAGGTATTGGATTCGATGATGGATATGGTGTCTTTAGACACCTTGAAACTTGGCTAATGTGAGCCCTTCATTGGCTCTCTTTCCTTAGCCTAAAATTTGCTCCTTTAATTTGATAATATGGCTACTTTGTAGATGTATTTTGCAAGCTGTTGTAGTGTCTTTGAGACACTCTAGCTTTATCCTCTTTTGCTATATAGGACAAGAAGATTATGGTGCAATAATATAATGCAAAATGCTTTGCAATAGTTAGAATAGAATACCTTAAATTTGCACCTATATTTTGAGATCTTTAAATCTCCTTTTGCAAGCTTTCTTTCTTCCTTGATGAGGTGGCTTCTTTGCACTACTTCCTTGGTGGAAAAACTCTCCTTTGCTTGGTTAACTTAGCAATAATAAATCCAAGCTCTTAATCATGCAACTTAACTTTGCACTAATTTTCAACCTTAACTTAAATACTTAGTGCACCTTTAATAACTAGTATAGTGCAATAGCAATTTCTCCTTATTGCTCCTATAAATGAACTCTTAAAAGTAACTTGAAATATGCACTATAATCTATGCAACTTTCACTTACAGATAATGTCTTCTTTGCTTTAACTAGAAGGTAGGATGTTGATATTTTTCTTTCTTTCAAAATATATCTAACTCCTCTTTTTGTGTGCAGGTTATAACCCTTGTAAAAACTATCTTCTGCACTCCCTTGAAGACTTTAATATGCAACCTTCTCCTTGCAACTTTTAAACTCTAATATGGTGCTTAATGAAACTTAATAATGAACCGAATAACTAATGTTCAACTAATGAACCTTTTGCACCAAAGTTGCTTACCTTAATGACCTTTGTAGATGATGGTTGTCTTGGTGATTTGAATCACCTAATTGCTGCCTTGTAATGGATGAAATCATAGCTCTTCCTTGCTGTCCTAAATAACTCTTTAGCTCACCTATTTGTAGCTTTGAAACCCTCTAACTTGCTGCCCTAAAACTGTAGTTTGGTGGCTTTAATTCTCCTTCTTGATGCTCCCTTGAATTATATAAATTAGCAGCTAGTAATGTTGCCCAAATTGCTACCTTTTCATAGTCAATTTCTCCTTTGAAATGTTGTCCTTGAATCTCTCAAATTTGGTAGGAAACTCCTCCAAATCACAACTGAGATTTATCTCCTAGAGACCTTCAATTTTCTATTGTAAAACCAACAATCTCCTTTCTCTGAAATAACCTTCAAGCCTTCAATGGCAATCCCCAAATCTCTCATATTTGGTGGCTTCTCTATCTCCTTTCTCCTTCAACCTCCTTGTCGAATTCTGACTTCAATCTTGGCCTATCTAGTGGCCTTCTTCTCAATATTCTGACTGTCTTGAGGTCTTCACTATTCTCCTCTAAAATTTGGCAAACTCCTTGCCAAATTCTTCTCCTTTTGGGCTTGTTGTCGGATGGCGATAATTGTCCCAAATTCTGCTCTATCAAGAACTCCTCCTTGCTAGTAAATTTCTCCAATGAGTTCTCCTAGGAACTCCTTCAATGGCCTTCTCTGAAATCTGCTTCAATGGCCTTCTCAAACTTGGTAATAAGGCTTTCCTAGCCTTCTCCTTCTTTCTCCTTGAGACCTCTTCTCTAGGGTCTTCAATCTCGTAGCTTCTTTGGTCTTCTCAATGAGACATTTTCTTCAATATTCTACTGTGGAAGTTTTGCAATGAGATCTCCCTCTTGGATCTCTAAAATCTGTTGCTTCTAGAATCTAGAATAGGACTTTTGCTAGTCCTTCTCTATCTTCAATCTTCCAAGACTGGAAGTTCTTCAATGGGACCTCTTGTGGGTCTCTTCAGCTTCTCAAGCTGATTTCTCTTCTCCTTCAATCTACAATTTGTAGTCTTCAATCTTCAATGGAGATCACCAACCTCCAATATTCTCCTGGACTCTTCTTTGGAGTCTCTTCTTCCTTCAATATGCAATAAGGCTCCTCTAGCCTTTTCTCTCTTCTACAATCTGCAGGTCTGCAATATGGTAATGGGACCTTTTCTTAGGCCTCCAAGTCTTCAATATTTCATTTGTTGCTTTAGCTACTGGATTGATTCCAAAGAAGATATTCTTCCTAGCTCTTTGTAGGAAGCTTCCCAACTTTCTTTGAATCTCCTTTTCCTGCAACAAAGTATTAGAAACTGTAATGGAAGAAACTCTAAATCTAGAGATAATCAATCTTCACTAGTTGATTTGTCAATCTAGTGGAATCAATGTTGAGTCCTAGTCTTCACAAGTTTTTTTGCAACTTTGTGGAAAGACTCAAGCCAAATGTAATTTTGGCACCCCTCCATGATCTGATCAGATACATGCATTTAGATATCTTTGTGACTTCTCATCCTCTTGCTTCTGATAGTATATTGGACTCTTAGTATTGCTCCAAGTTTTTACTAAGTGTATAATTTTTTATGTTTTTATGACTTCTCATTTTTCTTCCATTTAAAAACTATCATTTGTATTTTATCTTCTTTTCTTCAAATGCAAAAATTTCTACGATGATTGTTGAGCAAGGTGCAATGACAGTATTGTCATTTTTGTCAACACACTCAGATGGACAGGTTGATGCAGTGGACAATTGTTTGAAGGTTGTTCAGAGTATGTACAGTGGTTTTCAATGCTTATGAGTATTTTTTTGATGTTTGGGTGAAGTTGTTATAGGTTGTTCATGCAAATTTGCAAAAGTTGTAAAAATTGTCAAGAAGTTGTCAAAGTAGCAAAATTGTCAAAGTTGCAAAAATTGTCAAAGTTGTAACAACGTCAATGGAATGTGTTGGACAACCCAAGATACTATTTAGAGGTTTGTTGATTATTATCAAGTGTGGTTGCAGTGTTGGAATGACCGGTTGCTTCACCGGTGCATTGTTGGTCAGTTTCATGCTTTATGTGTTAGGTGTAAAATCTGCGTTGGAAGTCACTTTGTGGGAGGAATATTAAGCAAACCGTGAGGAATTGGACCTCAAAATTTTATTGGAGGTATCTGGATATACTTAGAGCTTAAGCTTTAAATTTTAGTCCAAACAGAATTCAGAAGAATAAACGGTGAGCATTGCAAAATGGCTCTGGAGCACTTTTTCCAATTTATGTGACAGGCATAAAATCAACATCAGAGGCCACATTGCGGAGGTACTACAAATAATTTATGAAGAGTTAAAATCTAAAATTTAAACTGAAGGTAGTAAATTTATCCAAGAATACATGTTTTAATTTTTAGCCTGTTTAACAATTTGAGGAGGAAGTTATGACTGTTACAAAAAGCCCTGTCAGCTCTTTTTGGCAATTATAGTAGTTTCTAAGAATATAACGCTTGAGTGGTACTTTTATGTAACTGAAAAAAAGAGCTGTGTTTTTTAATGTGAAGCATATATATGTTTTAAAATAAAATGGAGAAGAGGGTTTTTTGTAGAAAGGACTGTCGATGCATCTTGTGAAGAAGTTTTTTTTTTTGTCATTTTGATTGAAAAAAAAATGTGCAAGGTGTGAGATAATCAATGTGCAAAGTTGAGAATATTGAAAAGGTCAGACATAAGATTTTAGAGGAGAATATTTGTGAGCTAGATCACTCAGGGTCTTTTGATGAGATTTAAAAATTTTATCAGAGCTTTGTAAATTTGTCAGGTTGGTGCTTGGCAACAGGGGTCGGTGCTCCTTACAGTTGGTGCTGCCAAAGTTTGGGTTGGTTGGTGTCATTTCATCCAGTTGGTGCTGCAAAAATATTGTAAAGACCAAAAAATTTTGAGGCTAGATTTGGATGGGAGTCCAAACAGTCCATTGGCATAGTGGTTTTCCCACATCGGGTTTCCACTATAAATTTGGTGTTATGTGATGCATGTTTGTGTGATTGCTTGTTTTGATTTGATTTCATAGTTGGATTAAATTTTTAATACTCATTGTTAGTCTCACAATGACACTGAGAGGGGGGGGTGAAACTTAAAACTTCAACTCTTAAATCCAAAATAATGAAAACTTAACACTACATAAAGCAAATATAACAAGAGAGAATCACACAACACAAGATGTGCCGAGGTTCATCGATTTGGATACTCCTAAAAAATTGACTGTTTGGACTCCCATCCAAATCCAGCATTTGCAAAACAACAACTTTACAATCAATTTACAAGCACACACCGGAAGGAGCACCAACCCCTGATTTATCTGCACCAATAGAAAGGAGCACCAACCCCTAATTTACCAGCACCAACTGGAAGGATCACCAACCCCTGATGCCAAGCACCAACTTGGACTTCAATTTTGAAACTAGAAGATTGACATAAAAATGCCTTCCCTTTTACAAGACCCTGACTGGTCTATTGCTTACTCAACATTGCTCACGCAACACACCCTTCTCGCTTGCCTCTCGCTCGCCTCTCGCGCTCCTCTCGTGCTCCTCTCATGTACTTCACAAGATTAAATCCACTTTATAATTCTCCAAGCAGCACTCCTTTTATAACCATCCTTTCGCTTTATAACTCTAGTTATAACTCTTTCTTTCATTTCTCATACGCCACTTGTCAATTATAACTGTTTCTTTCATATTCTCATCTACCACTTGTCAATTGTAACTCCTTTATGTAACTCATTTTGTATATATAGAGTGGGCATTTTTTCAAACACGTTACATGCAACGAATTGACACCATATTCTCCTACCATGACTGTTTGTCTTCTCAGTCATGACTGTTCGTCTTCTCCTTGCAAGATGGTTCGTTTTCTATTTGCATATCTGTTCTTTTTCTCTTTGCATGTCTATTCATTTTCTATTTTAATGACTGTTCGTTTTCTCCTTCCACAACTGTTCAATTTCTATTTTAACGACTGTTCGTTTTCTCCTTCCATGACTGTTCATTTTCTATTTTAATGACTATTCATTTTCTCCTTCCATGACTGTTTGTTTTCTCCACATGGGCATGTGTCCATTTCTTTCCACATGTAATGACCATATTAAGGATTCCTTATGGGTCCACGTCACTCTGTAGTCTTTAGTTTCACCATCCTGGTATTCATGTCATGATATCATGACACTTTTCTTTCTTTACATTTCTCCTTGCTTTGGCCCATGAAAATACATGTTGCGATATCGTGACACTTTCACCTCCTTGCTTCTTTTCTTGGCTTGTACCCATGAAAACACAACATGTCGCGATATCGCGACACTTTCACCTCCGTACTCTTCCTCTTTACTTTTGTCATGATATCATGACACTTTTGCCTTCTTACTTTCTCTCTCCTCCTTAAGTCGCAAAAATGCGACATGTCGCGATATCATGACACATTTTCTCCTTTGCTCTTTCTCTTGCCTTCGGGTTGTGAAAACGTGACATGTCGCGATATCGCGACACTTTTTCTCTCGAAATCTCTCTCTTGCAATATGTCACGAAATCGTGACACTTTTTCTTTCGTACAATCTCTCTTGCAATATGTCTTGAAATCGTGACACTTTTTCTTTCGGACTCTCTCTCTTGCAATATGTCGCAAAATCGTGACACTTTTTCTTTCGTACAATCTCTCTTGCAATATGTCATGAAATCGCGACACTTTTTCTTTCGGACTCTCTCTCTTGCAATATGTCGCGAAATCGCGACACTTTTTCTTTCGTACAATCTCTCTTGCAATATGTCGCAAAATTGTGACACTTTTTCTTTTGGACTCTCTCTCTTGCAATATGTCGCAAAATCGTGACACTTTTTCTTTCGTACAATCTCTCTTGCAATATGTCACGAAATCGCGACACTTTTTCTACTTGCCTTTTTCTCTTCCAACATGTCGCGAAATCGTGACACTTTTTCTACTTGCCTTTTTCTCTTCCAACATGTTGCGAAATCACGACAGTTTTTCCTGCTTGCACTTTCTCTTCGAACATGTGGCAAAATCATAACAATTTTTCTTGCTTGCACTTTCTCTTCGAACATGTCACGAAATCATGATAGTTTTTCCTGCTTGTGCTTCCTTTTTGAACATGTCACGAAATCGTGACAGTTTTTCTTGCTTGCGCTTTCTCTTCGAACATGTCACGAAATCGTGACAGTTTTCCTTGCTTGCGCTTCATTTTCGAATATGTCACGAAATCATGATAGTTTTTCTTGCTTGCGCTTTCTCTTTGAACATGTCATGAAATCGTGACAGTTTTTCTTGCTTGCGCTTTATTTTCAAACATGTCGTGAAATCTTGATAGTTTTTCTTTCTTCTCAACTTGTCGCAATATCGCGGCCGTTTTTCTTTCTTGTCAACATGTCGCAATATCATGATAGTTTTTCTTTCTTGCTCAACATGTCACGATATCACGACAATTTTTCTTTCTTGCTCAACATGTCGTGATCGTGATAGTTTTCTTCCTTGTGATTTTCTTTTGATTTTTATCATATGGGCCACTTCGATCTTTTAAAAAATCACTGTACATACTCTGAATAACCTCTTAACTCCTGTCCACTACATCAACCGATCTTTCTGACTATGTTGACAACAATGACAATACTGTTGCTACACCTTGCTCAACAATCTCCCCCTTTGGAATTGTTGGCAACACATGTGCAATTTCCTGTAATTCTTCTCCCCCTTTGACAATAATACTAAAGGGCTGCTATAGACTCCCCTTGAGTCCATGCACAACATTCTCAGGAACAAATTATTATACTTAGCAAAAATTAGAAACATGAGCAAAAAGATAATCAAATATATAAATGCTCCCCCTGAGAATGTGGTCCTGATAGCTAGTCAGTTCTTGAGAAGTGTGACCACTCCCAATTTATTGCAAAGGTACTCAAAAATTTCCTTGGGCAACGGTTTTGTGAAGATATCCGCTACTTGCTTTGTAGTTGGGACAAAATCCAACTTAACCTCACCTTTCGCAACTTTTTCCTTCAAAAAGTGATATCAGATAATAATATGTTTTGTGTGAGAATGCATAACAGGATTCTTTGAGATGTTAATGGCACTGGAGCTGCTTAGTGCAATAGAGGAGTAATCTCCTTCAGTCCAAGGAGACACAATTTCCTCTCTTCTTTCTTTCTCCAATATTTCTTGAACTTAGGCTGAAGGTTTTTAACTGCATCCCTATTTTGAACCTTTTCATGAACTTGAAAATTTCTCTTGGGTGGTTGTCTCTTATACATCCTTGATGGATGATTATTTTCCTTTCTTTGATGCACATGATTTCTTCCATGTTTGTGTTGCATTCTTTGCGTCTGATGAAATCTACTGTTTTGCCTTAGATTAGATACAAAAGTTCTTGGAAAAAACCTTGCTATGTGCCCATGACCATTACATTTAAAACATTGCACATGGTGTTCAACCGGAATAACAGATGTATTTCTACCAGCATAACTCTTTGATCTATTATTCAATCCACAATAAATTTCCTTGTGACCATAATGGTTGCATCTAAGACAATAGCCATTAAAAACATTATTATGAATAAAGTGAGAGTGATAGAACCTCTTTTGTTGTGGTTGCTTTGCTGTAGATCTCCTTTGAGATTTTCTTCCTTTTGAGGATTCAACTTTAGGCTTTTCTTGCTATGATCCTTCAATAGTGGATTTCTTCTTCTCTGCAGATTTAGAAGATGAAGGTTGTTCAGCTTCACATCCAAGACCAAGCTTACACATGGGGCTTCTTTGTTGCCTTATCATTTTATCTAGCAGCTCTGTGCTCTCAAATTTGAGATTTCTATTGGCATCTTCTAGTTGTTTCCTTAATAAAAAAATCTTATCTTCTTGTTTGCACCAAAATATCTCTTTCTCATTGATCTGTGACTTCAAGGCTTCTTCTATTTTCTTGGCATTATGAATTTGTAAGAAGAGATCTTCAATATTATCCCCATATTCTTCCAAATTTTTGGATAGTCTTTTGTTCTTTTTCCTTTCTAAACCCAACTCTTCAAGTGCAACGATCAACTCACCTTCTAGATCTACTTCAATCTTAAGGTTTTCATCACATACTTCATAATTCACTCCTATCTTTTCTCTTCCATAGGAACTAAAACTGACTGAGATACCTTATTGGACAAGGATCTATTCTTTTTACCCATTGCGTACTAATCCAAGATCAACCCTAGCTGATTTAGCTTGACAAAGAAAATTGGCTCTGATACCAATTGTTAGTCTCACAATGACACTGAGAGGGGGGGTGAATTAGTGTGGCTCTTTAAAACTTAAAACTTCAACTCTTAAAGTCAAAACAATGAAAACTTAACACCACATAAAGCAAATATAACAAGAGATCATCACACAACATAATATATACCGAGGTTCACCGATTTGGCTACTCCTCAAAAATTGATTGTTTAGACTGCCATCCAAATCCAACCTTTGCAAAACAACTTTACAATCAATTTACCAGCACACACTGAAAGGAGCACCATCCCCTGATTTATCTGCACCAACAGAAAGGAGCACCAACCCCTAATTTACCAGCACCAAAACCTTGTTATGTGCCCATGACCATTACATTTAAAACATTGCACATGGTGTTCAACCAAAATAATAGATGTATTTCTACCAGCATAACTCTTTGATTTATTATTCAATCCATAATAAATTGCCTTGTGACCATAATGGTTGCATCTAAAACAATAGCCATTAAAATCATTATTATGAATAAAGTGAGAGTGATAGAACCTCTTTTGTTGTGGTTGCTTTGCTGTAGATCTCCTTTGAGATTTTTTTGCTTTTGAGGATTCAGCTTCAAGCTTTTCTTGCTTTGATCCTTCAATAGTGGATTTCTTCTTCTCTGCAGATTTAGAAGATGAAGGTTGTTTAACTTCACATCCAAGACCAAGCTTACACATGGGGCTTCTTTGTTGCCTTATCATTTTATCTAGAAGCTCTGTGCTCTTCTCAAATTTGATATTTGTATTGGCCTCTTCTAGTTGTTTCCTCAATAAAACAATCTTCTCTTCTTGTTTGCACCAAAAAATCTCTTTCTCATTGATCTGTGACTTCAAGGCTTCTTCTATTTTCTTGGCATTATGAATTTGTAAGAAGAGATCTTCAATATTATCCCCATATTCTTCCAACTTTTTGGATAGTCTTTTGTTATTTTTCCTTTCTAAACCCAACTCTTCAAGTGCAGTGATCAACTCACCTTCTAGATCTACTTCAATCTTAAGGTTTTCATCACATACTTCATAATTCACTCCTATATTTTCTAGTTCAATTTTCTCTTCCATAGGAATTGAAACTGACTGAGATGCCTTATTGGATGAGGATATATTCTTTTTACCCATTGCATACTAATCCAAGATCAACCCTAGCTGATTTATCTTGACAAGGAAAATTGGCTCTGATACCAATTGTTAGTCTCAAAATGACACTGAGAGGGGGGGTGAATCAGTGTGGCTCTTTAAAACTTAAAACTTCAACTCTTAAAGCCAAAACAATGAAAACTTAACACCACATAAAGCAAATATAACAAGAGATCATCACACAACATAATATATATCGAGGTTCACCGATTTGGCTACTCCTCAAAAATTGATTGTTTGGACTCCCATCCAAATTCAACCTTTGCAAAACAACTTTACAATCAATTTACTAGCACACACTGGAATGAGCACCATCCCCTGATTTATCTGCACCAACAGAAAGGAGCACCAACCCCTAATTTACCAGCACCAACTGGAAGGAGCACCAACCCCTGATGCCAAGCACCAACTTGGACTTCAATTTTGAAACTAGAAGATTGACATAAAAATGCCTTCCCTTTTACAAGACCCTAACTGGTCTATTGCTTACTCAACATTGCTCATGCAACACACACCCTTATCGCTTGCCTCTCACTTGCCTCTCATGCTCCTCTCGTGCTCCTCTTGTGTACTTCGCAAGATTAAATCCACTTTATAATTCTCCAAGCAGCACTCCTTTTATAACCATCCTTTCGCTTTGTAACTCCAGTTATAACTCCTTTCATTTCTCATACGCCACTTGTCAATTGTAACTGTTTCTTTCATATTCTCATTTGCCACTTGTCAATTGTAACTCCTTTATGTAACTCCTTTTGTATATATAGAGTGGGCATTTCGTCAAACACGTTACATGCAATGAATTGACACCATATTCTCCTACCATGACTGTTCGTCTTCTTGGTCATGACTGTTCATCTTCTCCTTGCAAGACTATTCGTTTTCTCTTTGCATGTCTGTTCTTTTTCTCTTTGCATGTCTGTTCATTTTCTATTTTAACGACTGTTCATTTTCTCCTTCCATGACTGTTCATTTTCTATTTTAACGATTGTTCATTTTCTCCTTCCACGACTGTTCGTTTTCTATTTTAACGACTGTTCGTTTTCTCCTTCCATGATTGTTCATTTTCTCCACATGGGCATGCGTCCATTTCTTTCCATGTGTAATGACCATATTATGGGTCCACGTCACTCTGCAGTATTTAGTTTCACCATCCTGGTATTCATGTGGCGATATCGCGACACTTTTCTTTCTCTGCCTTTCTCTTTGCTTTGGCCCGTGAAAATACATGTCACGATATCGCGACACTTTCACCTCCTTGCTTCTTTTCTTGGCTTGTACCCAAAAAAACACATGTCATGATATCATAACACTTTCGCCTCCATACTCTTCCTCTTTACTTTTGTCGCGATATCGCGACACTTCTGCCTTCTTACTTTCTCTCTCCTTTAGTCGCAAAAATGCGACATGTCACGATATCGTAAAACTTTTTCTCCTTTGCTCTTTCTCTTGCCTTTGGGTCATGAAAACACGACATGTCACGATATCAGGACACTTTTTCTCTCGGACTTTCTCTCTTGCAATATGTCATGAAATCGTGACACTTTTTCTTTCGTACAATATTTCTTGCAATATGTCGTGAAATCGTGACACTTTTATTTCAGGATCTCTCTCTTGCAATATGTCATGAAATCATGACACTTTTTGTTTCGTACAATCTATCTTGCAATATGTCATGAAATCATGATACTTTTTCTTTCGGACTCTCTCTCTTGCAATATGTTGCGATATCGCGACACTTTTTCTTTCGTACAATCTCTCTTGCAATATGTCGCAAAATCGTGACACTTTCTCTTTTAAACTCTCTCTCTTGCAATATGTCATGAAATCATGACAGTTTTTCTACTTGCCTTTTTCTCTTTCAACATGTCGTGAAATCGCGACACTTTTTCTACTTGCCTTTTTCTCTTCCAACATGTCACGAAATCGTGACAGCTTTTTCTGCTTACGCTTTCTCTTTGAACATGTCGCAAAATCACGAAAGTTTTTCTTGCTTGCTTTTTCTCTTTGAACATGTCACGAAATCATGACAGTTTTTCCTCCTTGCGCTTCCTTTTCGAACATGTCACGAAATTGCGACAGTTTTTCTTACTTGCGCTCTCTTCGAACATGTCACGAAATCATGACAGATTTTCCTGCTTGTACTTCCTTTTCGAATATGTCATGAAATCATGATAGTTTTTCTTGCTTGCGCTTTCTCTTCGAACATGTCACGAAATCGTGATAGTTTTTCTTGCTTGTGCTTTCTTTTTGAACATGTCACGAAATCGCGACAATTTTTCTTTCTTCTCAACATGTCAAGAAATCATGACAGTTTTTATTTCTTCTCAACATGTCGCGATATCGCGACAGTTTTTCTTTCTTGTCAACATGTCACGATATCGCGACAATTTTTCTTTCTTGCTCAACATGTCATGATATCATGACAATTTTTCTCTTCTTGCTCAACATGTCGCGATAGTTTTCTTCCTTGTGATTTTCTTTTTATTTTTAGCATATGGGCCACTTCGATCTTCTAAAAAATCACTGTACATACTTTGAAGAACCTCTTAACTCCTATCCACTGCATCAATCGATCTTTCTGGCTGTGTTTACAATAATGACAATACTATTGTTGCACCTTGCTCAACAATCTCCCCCTTTGGAATTGTTGGCAACACACTTGCAATTTCTTGTAATTCTTCTCCCCTTTTGACAATAATACCAAAGGGCTACTGTAGAATCCCCTTGAGTCCATGCACAACATTCTCAGGCACAAATTATTACAGTTAGCAAAAAATAAAAATGCTCCCTCTGAGAATGTGGTCCCGATAGCTAGTCAGTTCTTGGGAAGCATGACCACTCCCAATTTATTGCAAAGGTACTCAAAAATTTCCTTGGGCAACATTTTTGTGAAGATATCCGCTACTTGCTCTATAGTTGGGACAAAATCCAACTTAACCACACCTTCTGCAACTTTCTCCTTCAGAAAGTGATATCGGATAGCAATATGTTTTGTGCGAGAATGCATAACCAGATTCTTTGAGATGTTAATGGCACTGGTGTTATCATACTTAACTAAAATTGGCTCACTGAAGTTAATGCCAAGATCTTTAAGGGTTTTTTTCATCCATAATAACTACGTACAACACGTAGTTGCTACAATATATTTTGCCTTTGCTGTAGATAAGGAGACTGACTCTTGTTTCTTACTGTGGCATGCGACCAACCTATATCCAAGATAGAATGCACCTCCACTGGTACTCTTTCTATCATCAACAAATCTTGCCCAATCTGCATTTGAATACGCAATAAGGGTGAATTCCTTACCTTTCGAATACCATAACCCATACTCCATAGTACCCTTCAGATATTGAAGAATCCTCTTCACTACTATCACATGAGTCTCCTTGGGACTAGCCTGAAATCGTGCTACCATGCCAACTGCCATTTCTTTAGAGAAAATTAATGCTCTCTTATACCAAATGATGTGTTGCATTTTTGGTTAAGAAATGCACGCCTTCCCACTCACAACATGGATTCTATTTCATCTATAGATTGGGAATGTTACAGGATTCAAAACCAATACTTGCCAGCTTATGCTTCCATGACACGTCAACCTGTGCTGCTTGTTCTATCTCAGATAACGCCTATCAGCTGTTGCATCAAAAACCTAGCTATTCACCATGTTGTTCTACTGAAGCACATTAGTTTGATACTATCTCCACAAACATCTACATGAACTGAAACACATTTTGAGAACTATACGACAACTCCTCGACTACTTTCATCGAGGTTCATCGATTTGACTCCCATCCAAATCCAGCCTTTGTAAAATAACAACTTTACAATCAATTTACCAGCACACACTGGAAGGAGCACCATCCCCTACTTTATTTGCACCAACATAAAGGAGCACCAACCCCTAATTTACTAGCACCAACTGGAAGGAGCACCAACCCCTGATGCCAAGCACCAACTTGGACTTCAATTTTGAAACTAGAAGATTGACATAAAAATGCCTTCACTTTTACAAGACCTTAACTAGTCTATTACTTACTCAACATTGCTCACGCAACACACACCCTTCTCGCTCGCCTCTCGCTCACCTCTCGTGCTCCTCTCGTGTACTTCGTAAGATTAAATCCACTTTATAATTCTCCAAGCAGAACTCCTTTTATAACCATACTTTTGCTTTGTAACTCCAATTATAACCCCTTCTTTCATTTCTCATACGCCACTTGTCAATTGTAACTATTTCTTTCATATTCTCATCTGCCACTTGTCAATTGTAGCTCCTTTATGTAAATCCTTTTGTATATATAGAGTGGGCATTTCATCAAACACGTTACATGCAACGAATTGACACCATATTCTCCTACCATGACTATTCATCTTCTCGGTCATGACTGTTTGTCTTCTCCTTGCAAGACTGTTCATTTTCTCTTTGCATGTTTGTTCTTTTTCTCTTTGCATGTCTGTTCGTTTTCTATTTTAATGACTATTTGTTTTCTCTTTCCACGACTGTTCGTTTTCTATTTTAACGACTGTTCATTTTCTCCTTCCATGACTGTTCATTTTCTATTTTAATGACTGTTCATTTTCTCCTTCCACGACTGTTCATTTTCTATTTTAACGATTGTTCATTTTCTATTTTAATGACTGTTCATTTTCTCCTTCCATGACTGTTCGTTTTCTATTTTAATGACTGTTCATTTTCTCCTTCCATGACTGTTCATTTTCTCCACATGGGCATGTGTCCATTTCTTTCCATGTGTAACGACCATATTAAGGATTCCTTATGGGTCCACGTCACTCTGCAATCTTTAGTTTCACCATCCTGGTATTCATGTCATGATATCATGACACTTTTCTTTCTTTGCCTTTCTCCTTGCTTTGGCCCACAAAAATACATGTCGCGATATCGTGACACTTTTGCCTTCTTGCTTCTTTTCTTGGCTTGTACCTATGAAAACACATGTCGTGATATCGCGACACTTTCGCCTCTGTACTCTTCCTCTTTACTTTTGTCATGATATCATGACACTTCTGCCTTCTTACTTTCTCTCTCCTTCTTTAGTTGCAAAAATGCGACATGTCGCGATATCGCGACACTTTTTCTCCTTTGCTCTTTCTCTTACCTTCGGGTCGCGAAAACGTGACATGTCACGATATCGCGACACTTTTTCTCTCGAACTCTCTCTCTTGCAATATGTCATGAAATCGTGACACTTTTTCTTCCGTACAATCTCTCTTGCAATATGTCACGAAATCGTGACACTTTTTCTTTTGGACTCTCTCTCTTGCAATATGTCATGAAATCGCGACACTTTTTCTTCCATACAATATCTCTTGCAATATGTCACAAAATCGTGACACTTTTTCTTTCGGACTCTCTCTCTTGCAATATGTTGCGATATCGCAACACTTTTTCTTCCTTAAAATGCCTCTTGCAATATGTCGCTAAATCGCAACACTTTTTTTTTAGACTCTCTCTCTTGCAATATGTCGCGAAATCATGACACTTTTTCTTTCGTACAATCTCTCTTGCAATATGTCGCGAAATCGTGACACTTTTTCTACTTGCATTTTTCTCTTCCAACATGTCACGAAATCACGACACTTTTTCTACTTGCCTTTTTCTCTTCCAACATGTCGCGAAATCGTGACACTTTTTCTACTTGCCTTTTTCTCTTCCAACATGTCGTGAAATCGTGACAGTTTTTCTTGCTTGTGCCTTCTCTTCGAACATGTCGCAAAATCATGATAGTTTTTTTTGCTTGCACTTTCTCTTCAAACATGTCACAAAATCACGACAGTTTTTCCTGCTTGAGCTTCCTTTTCGAACATGTCACGAAATCGTGACAGTTTTTCTTGCTTGCGTTTTCTCTTCGAACATGTCACGAAATCGCGACAGTTTTTCCTGCTTGTGCTTCCTTTTCGAACATGTCGTAAAATCACGATAGTTTTTCTTGCTTGCGCTTTCTCTTTAAACATGTCATGAAATCGTGATAGTTTTTCTTGCTTGCGCTTTCTTTTCGAACATGTCGCAAAATCGGGACAATTTTTCTTTCTTCTCAACATGTCGTGAAATCTCGATAGTTTTTCTTTCTTCTCAACATGTCGCAATATCGCAATAGTTTTTCTTTCTTGTCAACATGTCGCGATATCGCGACAGTTTTTTTTTCTTGCTCAACATGTCGCGATATCGCGACAATTTATCTCTTCTTGCTCAACATGTCACGATATTGCGATAATTTTCTTCCTTGTGATTTTCTTTTGATTTTTAGCATATGGGCCACTTCGATATTCTGGAAAATCACTGTACATACTTTGAGGAACCTCTTAATTCCTGTCCACTGCAGAGAATGATCTGTCTAAATGTTTTGACAACAATGAAAATACTATTGCTGCACCTTGCTCAATAATCTCCCCCTTTGGAATTGTTGGCAACACACGTGCAATTTCCTGTAATTCTTCTCCCCCTTTGACAATAATACCAAAGGGCTATTGTAGACTCCCCCTGAGTCCATGCACAACATTCTTAGGCACAAATTATTACAAACATGAGCAAAAAGATAATCAAATATATAAATGCTCCCCCTGAGAATGTGGTCTCGATAGCTAGTTGGTTCTTGGGAAGCGTGACCACTCCCAATTTATTGCAAAGGTACTCAAAAATTTCCTTTGACAACGGTTTTGTGAAGATATCTGCTACTTGCTTTGTAGTTGGGACAAAATCCAACTTAACCTCACCTTTCGCAACTTTATCCTTTAGAAAGTGATATCGGATAGCAATATGTTTTGTGCAAGAATGCATAACCGGATTCTTTGAGATGTTAATGGCACTGGTGTTATCATACTTAACTAAAATTGGCTCATTGAATTTAATGCCAAGATCTTTCAAGGTTTTTTTCATCCATAAGACCTGCATACAACACATACTTGCTGCAATATATTTTGCCTCTGCTGTGGATAAGGAGACTGACTCTTGTTTCTTAATGTGCTATGCAACCAACCTATCTCCAAGATAGAATGCACCTCCACTGGTACTCTTTCTATCATCGACACATCTTGCCCAATCTACATCTAAATACGTAATAAGGGTGAAGCCCTTACCTTTCGAATACCATAACCCATACTCCATAGTACCCTTCAGATATCGAAGAATCCTCTTCACTACTGTCACATGAGTCTCCTTGGGACTAGCCTGAAATCATGCTACCATGCAAACTGCCACTTCTTTAGAGAAAATTAATGCTCTCTTATACCAAATGATGTGTTGCATTTTTTGTTAAGAAACACATGCCTTCCCACTCACAACATGGATTCTATTTTATCTGCAGATTGGGAATGTTACTGGCTTCAAAACCAGCACCTGCCAGCTTATGATTCCATGACATGTCGACCTGTGTTGCATGTTCTATCTCAGATAATGCCTGTTAGCTGCTGCATCAAAAACCTAGCTGTTCACCATGTTGTTCTACTGAAGCACATCGGTTTGATACTATCTCCACAAACATCTACATGAACTAAAACACATTTTGACAACTATACAACAACTCCCTTATTACTTTCCTTTCATCCTCAGATAACCACACAAATACATAGGAGCATTAAAATAAAATTTTAACATTACTCCCCCTGAGGATGTGCTACCTGGAGCTGCTTAGTGCAATAGAGGCTCCTTCAGTCCAAGGAGACACGATTTCCTCTCTTATTTCTTTCTCCAATCTTTCTTGAACTTAGGCTGAAGGTTTTCAATTGCATCCCTATTTTGAACATTTTCATGAACTTGAACATTTCTCTTGGGTGGTTGTCTCTTATACATCCTTGATGGATGATTATTTTTCTTTCTTTGATGCACATGATTTCTTCCCTGTTTGTGTTGCATTCTTTGCATCTGATGAAATCTACTGTTTTGCCTTATATTAGATACAAAAGTTCTTGGAAAAGACCTTGCTATGTGCCCATGACCATTACATTTAAAACATTGCACATGGTGTTCAACCGGAATAACAGACGTATTTCCACTAGCATAACTCTTTGATCTATTATTCAATCCACAATAAATTGCCTTGTGACCATAATGGTTGCATCTAAAACAATGGCCATTAAAAAAATTATTATGAATAAAGTGAGAGTGATAGAACCTCTTTTGTAGTGGTTGTTTTGCTATAGATCTCCTTTGAGATTTTCTTCCTTTTGAGGATTCAGCTTCAAGCTTTTTCTGCTTTGATCCTTCAGTAGTGGATTTCTTCTTCTCTACAGATTTAGAAGATGAAGGTTGTTCAACTTCACATCCAAGACCAAGCTTACACATGGGGCTTCTTTGTTGCCTTATAATTTTATCTAGAAGCTCTGTGCTCTTCTCAAATTTGAGATTTGTATTGGCCTCTTCTAGTTGTTTCCTCAATAAAACAATCTTCTCTTCTTGTTTGCAACAAACAATCTCTTTCTCATTGATCTGTGACTTCAAGGCTTCTTCTATTTTCTTGGCATTATGAATTTGTAAGAAGAGATCTTCAATATTATCCCCATATTCTTCCAACTTCTTGGACAGTCTTTTGTTCTTTTTCCTTTCTAAACCCAACTCTTCAAGTGCAACGATCAACTCACCTTCTAGATCTCCTTCAATCTCAAGGTTTTCATCACATACTTCAGAATTCACTCCTTTTATCTTTTCTAGTTCAATTTTCTCTTCCACAGGAACTAAAACTGACTGAGATGCCTTATTGGATGAGGATCTATTCTTTTTACCCATTGCATACTAATCCAAGATCAACCCTAACTGATTTATCCTAATAAGGGAACTTGGCTCTGATACCAATTTTTAGTCTCACAATGACACTGAGAGGGGGGGGTGAATCAGTGTGGCTCTTTAAAACTAAAAACTTCAACTCTTAAAGCCAAAAAAATGAAAATTTAACACCACATAAAGCAAATATAATAAGAGATCATCACACAACACAAGATGTACCGAGGTTCACCGATTTGGCTACTCCTCAAAAATTGACTGTTTGGACTCCCATCCAAATCTAGCCTTTGCAAAACAACAAATTTATAATCCATTTACCAGCACACATTGGAAGGATCACCATCCCTTGATTTATCTGCACCAACAGAAAGGAGCACCAACCCCTAATTTACCAGCACCAACCCCTGATGCCAAGCACCAACTTGGACTTCAATTTTGAAACTAGAAGATTGACATAAAAATGCCTTCCCTTTTACAAGACCCTGACTGGTCTATTGCTTACTCAACATTGCTCATGCAACACACACCCTTCTTGCTCGCCTTTCACTCGCCTCTCGCGCTCCTCTCGCGTACTTCACAAGATTAAATCCACTTTATAATTCTCCAAGCAGCACTCCTTTTATAACCATCCTTTTGCTTTGTAACTCCAATTATAACTCCTTTCATTTCTCATATGCCACTTGTCAATTGTAACTATTTCTTTCATATTCTCATCTGCCACTTGTCAATTGTAACTCCTTTATGTAAATCCTTTTGTATATATAGAGTGGGTATTTCGTCAAACACATTACATGGAACGAATTGACACCATATTCTCCTACCATGACTGTTCATCTTCTCGATCATGACTATTTGTCTTCTCCTTGCAAGACTATTCGTTTTCTCTTTGCATGTCTGTTCTTTTTCTCTTTGCATGTCTGTTTGTTTTCTATTTTAACGACTGTTCATTTTCTCCTTCCACGACTGTTCATTTTCTATTTTAATGATTATTTGTTTTCTCCTTCCATGACTGTTTGTTTTCTATTTTAACGATTGTTCATTTTCTCCTTCCAGGACTGTTCATTTTCTCCACATGGGCATGCGTCTGTTTCTTTCCATGTGTAACGACCATATTAAGGATTCCTTATGGGTCCACGTCACTCTGCAGTATTTAGTTTCACCATCCTGGTATTCATGTCGTGATATCGTGACACTTTTCTCTCTCTGCCTTTTTCCTTGCTTTGGCCCACGAAAATACATGTCGCGATATCGAGACACTTTTGCCTCCTTGCTTCTTTTCTTGGCTTGTACCCGTAAAAACACATGTCGCAATATCATGACACTTTCACCTCCGTACTCTTCCTCTTTACTTTTGCCGCGATATCACGACACTTCTGCCTGCTTAATTTCTCTCTCCTCCTTTAGTCACAAAAATGTGACATGTCGCAATATCACGACACTTTTTCTCCTTTGCTCTTTCTCTTGCCTTCGGGTCACGAAAACGTGACATGTCGCAATATCACGACACTTTTTCTCTCAGACTCTCTCTCTTGCAATATGTCACAAAATCGTGACACTTTTTCTTTCGTACAATCTCTCTTGCAATATGTCGCGAAATCGTGACACTTTTTCTTTCGGACTCTCTCTCTTGCAATATGTCATGAAATCGCGACACTTTTTCTTTCGTACAATCTCTCTTGCAATATGTCATGAAATCATGACACTTTTTCTTTCGGACTCTCTCTCTTGCAATATGTTGCGATACCGCGACACTTTTTCTTCCATACAATCTCTCTTGCAATATGTCGCGAAATCGTGACACTTTTTCTTTCGGACTCTCTCTCTTGTAATATGTCACGAAATCGTGACACTTTTTCTTTCATACAATCTCTCTTGCAATATGTCACGAAATCGTGACACTTTTTCTACTTGCCTTTTTCTCTTCCAACATGTCGTGAAATCGCGACACTTTTTCTACTTGCCTTTTTCTCTTCCAACATGTTGTGAAATCGTGATAGTTTTTCTTGCTTGCGCTTTCTCTTCGAACATGTCACAAAATCATGATAGTTTTTCTTGCTTGCGCTTTCTCTTTGAACATGTCACGAAATCGTGATAGTTTTTCTTGCTTGCGCTTTCTCTTCGAACATGTCACAAATCACGAAAGCTTTTCCTGCTTGTGCTTCCTTTTCGAACATGTCACGAAATCACGATAGTTTTTCTTGCTTGCGCTTTCTCTTTGAACATGTCTTGAAATCACGACAGTTTTTCCTACTTGCACGTCTTTTTCGAACATGTCACAAAATCATGATAGTTTTTCTTGCTTGCGCTTTCTCTTCGAACATGTCACAAAATTGCAATAGTTTTTCTTGCTTGTGCTTTCTTTTCGAACATGTCGCAAAATCGTGACAATTTTTCTTTCTTCTCAACATGTCACAAAATCACGACAATTTTTCTTTCTTCTCAACATGTCGCGATATCGCGACAATTTTTATTTCTTGTCAACATTCACGATATCGCGACAGTTTTTCTTTCTTGCTCAACATGTCATGATATCATGACAATTTTTCTCTTCTTGCTCAACGTGTCGCGATATCGCGACAATTTTCTTCCTTGTGATTTTCTTTTGATTTTTAGCATATGGGCCACTTCGATATTTTGGAAAATCACTATACATACTTTAAAGAACCTCTTAACTCTTGTCCATTGCATCAACCGATCTGTCTGACTGTGTTGACAACAATGACAATACTGTTGCTGCACCTTACTCAACAATCTCCCCCTTTGGAATTGTTGGTAACACACGTGCAATTTCTTGTAATTCTTCTCCCCCTTTGACAATAATACCAAAGGGTTGTTGTAGACTCCCCCTGAGTCCATGCACAACATTCTCAGGCACAAATTATTACAGTTAGCAAAAATTACAAACATGAGCAAAAAGATAATCAAATATATAAATGTTCCCCCTGAGAATGTGGTCCCGATAGCTAGTCAATTCTTGGTAAGCATGACCACTCCCAATTTATTGCAAAGGTACTCAAAAATTTCCTTGGGCAGCGGTTTTGTGAAGATATCCGCTACTTGCTCTATAGTTGGGACAAAATCCAACTTAACCTCACCTTCCGCAACTTTCTCCTTCAAAAAGTGATATCGGATAGCAATATGTTTTGTACGAGAATGCATAACCGGATTCTTTGAGATGTTAATGGCACTGGTGTTATCATACTCAACTAAAATTGGCTCATTGAAGTTAATGCCAAGATCTTTCAGGGTTTTTTTCATCCATAAGACCTGCGTACAAGACGTAGATGCTGCAATATATTTTGACTCTGCTGTGGATAAGGAAACTGACTCTTGTTTATTACTGTGCCATGCGACCAACCTATCTCTAAGATAGAATGCACCTCCACTGGTACTCTTTCTGTCATCGACACATCCTGCCCAATCTGCATCTGAGTACTCAATAAGGGTGAAGTCTTTACCTTTCAGATACCATAACCCATACTCCATAGTACCTTTCAGATATCGAAGAATCCTCTTCACTACTTTCACATGAGTCTCCTTGGGACTAGCCTGAAATCATGCTACCATGCAAACTGCCACTTCTTTAGAGAAAATTAATGCTCTCTTATACCAAACAATGTGTTGCATTTTTGGTTAAGAAACGCATGCCTTGCCACTCACAACACGGATTCTATTTTATTTGCAGATTGGGAATGTTATAGGCTTCAAAACCAGCACCTGCCAACTTATGCTTCCATGACACATTGACCTGTGCTGCATGTTCTATCTCAGATAATGCCTATCAGCTGTTGCATCGAAAACCTAGTTGTTCACTATGTTGTTCTACTAAAGCACATCAGTTTGATACTATCTCCACAAACATCTACATTAACTGAAACACATTTTGACAACTATACGAAAACTCCCCGACTACTTTCCTTTCATCCTCAGATAACCACACAAATACATAGGAGCATTAAAATAAAACTTTAACATTGCTCCCCCTGAGGATGTGCTACCTGGAGCTGCTTAGTGCAATAGAGGAGTAATCTCCTTTAGTCCAAGGAGACATGATTTCCTCTCTTCTTTCTTTCTCCAATCTTTCTTGAACATAGGCTGAAGGTTTTCAACTGCATCCCTATTTTGAACCTTTTCGTGAACTTGAACATTTCTCTTGGGTGGTTGTCTCTTATACATCCTTGATGGATGATTATTTTCCTTTCTTTGATGCACATGATTTCTTCGTTGTTTGTGTTGCATTCTTTGCGTCTGATGAAATCTACTATTTTGCCTTAGATTAGATACAAAAGTTCTTGGACAAGACCTTGCTATGTTCCCATGACCATTACATTTAAAACATTGCACATGGTGTTCAACCGAAAAAATAGATGTATTTCTACCAGCATAACTCTTTGATCTATTATTCAATGCACAATAAATTGCCTTGTGACCATAATGGTTGCATCTAAAACAATAGCCATTAAAAGCATTATTATGAATAAAGTGAGAGTGATAGAACCTCTTTTGTTGTGGTTGCTTGGTTGTAGATATCCTTTGATATTTTCTTCCTTTTGAGGATTCAGCTTCAAGCTTTTCTTGCTTTGATCCTTCAGTAGTGGATTTCTTCTTCTTTGCAGATTTAGAAAATGAAGGTTGTTCAGCTTCACATCCAAGACCAAGCTTACACATGGGGCTTCTTTGTTGCCTTATCATTTTATCTAGAAGCTCTGTGCTCTTCTCAAATTTGAGATTTGTATTGGCCTCTTCTAGTTGTTTCCTCAATAAAACAATCTTCTCTTCTTATTTGCAACAAACAATCTCTTTCTCATTGATCTGTGACTTCAAGGCTTCTTCTATTTTCTTAGCTTTATGAATTTGTAAGAAGAGATCTTCAATATTATCCCCATATTCTTCCAACTTCTTGGACAGTCTTTTGTTCTTTTTCCTTTCTAAACCCAAATCTTCAAGTGCAGCGATCAACTCACCTTCTAGATCTACTTCAATCTTAAGGTTTTCATCACATACTTCATAATTCACTCCTATCTTTTCTAGTTCAATTTTCTCTTCCAAAGGAACTGAAACTGATTAAGATGCCTTATTGGACGAGGATCTGTTATTTTTAACCATTGCGTACTAATCCAAGATCAACCCTAACTGATTTAGCCTGACAAGGGAACTTGGCTCTAATACCAATTGTTAGTCTCACAATGACACTGAGAGGGGGGGTGAATCAGTGTGGCTCTTTAAAACCTAAAACTTCAACTCTTAAAGCCAAAATAATGAAAAATTAACACCACATAAAGCAAATATAACAAGAGATCATCACATAACACAAGATGTACCAAGGTTCACTGATTTGGCTACTCAAAAATTGACTGTTTAGACTCCCATCCAAATCTAGCCTTTGCAAAACAACAACTTTACAATAAATTTACCAGCACACACTGGAAGGAGCACCATCCCCTGATTTATCTGCACCAACAGAAAGGATCACCAACCCCTAATTTACCAGCACCAATTGAAAGGAGCACCAAACCTTGATGCCAAGCACCAACTTGGACTTCAATTTTGAAACTAGAAGATTGACACAAAAATGCCTTCCCTTTTACAAGACCCTGACTGGTCTATTGCTTACTCAACATTGCTCACGCAACACACACCCTTCTCGCTCGCCTCTTGCTCGCCTCTCGCGCTCCTCTCACATACTTCGCAAGATTAAATCCACTTTATAATTCTCCAAGCAGCACTCCTTTTATAACCATCCTTTCGCTTTGTAACTCCAGTTATAACTCCTTTCATTTCTCATATGCCACTTGTCAATTGTAACTATTTCTTTCATATTCTCATCTGCCACTTGTCAATTGTAACTCCTTTATGTAACTCCTTTTGTATATATAGAGTGGGCATTTTGTCAAACACGTTACATGCAACGAATTGACACCATATTCTCCTACCATGACTATTCGTCTTCTCGGTCATGACTATTCGTCTTCTCCTTGCAAGACTATTCGTTTTCTTTTTGCATGTCTGTTCTTTTTCTCTTTGCATGTCTATTCATTTTCTATTTTAACGACTGTTCATTTTCTCCTTCCATGACTGTTCATTTTCTATTTTAACGACTGTTTGTTTTCTCCTTCCATGACTATTCATTTTCTATTTTAACGACTGTTTGTTTTCTCCTTCCATGACTGTTCATTTTCTCCACATGGGCATGCATCCATTTCTTTCCACGTGTAACGACCATATTAAGGATTCCTTATGGGTCCACGTCACTTTGTAGTCTTTTGTTTCACCATCCTGGTATTCATGTCCTGATATCGCGACACTTTTCTTTCTCTGCCTTTCTCCTTGCTTTGGCCCACAAAAATACATGTCACGATATCGCGACACTTTTGCCTCCTTGCTTCTTTTCTTGGCTTGTACCCGTAAAAACACAACATGTCATGATATCGTGACACTTTCGCCTCTGTACTCTTCCTCTTTACTTTTGTCACGATATTGTGACACTTCTGCCTTCTTACTTTCTCTCTCCTCCTTTAGTCGCAAAAATGT
Organism: Wollemia nobilis; assembly: GCA_028583015.1. Lineage (NCBI taxonomy): Eukaryota > Viridiplantae > Streptophyta > Pinopsida > Araucariales > Araucariaceae > Wollemia > Wollemia nobilis. Next base: position 6,277,103 of record JAQPPZ010016361.1, read on the forward strand.
GACATGTCGCGTTATCGCGACACTTTTAATCCTTTGCTCTTTTTCTTGCCTTCGGGTCGCAAAAACGCGACATGTCACGATATCGCAACACTTTTTCTCTCGAACTCTCTCTCGCAATATGTCATGAAATTGGGACACTTTTTCTTTTGTACAATCTCTCTTGCAATATGTCGTGAAATCGTGACACTTTTTCTTTCGGACTCTCTCTCTTGCAATATGTCATGAAATCGCGACACTTTTTCTTTCGTACAATCTCTCTTGCAATATGTCACGAAATCACGACACTTTTTCTTTCGAACTCTCTCTCTTGCAATATGTTGCGATATTGCGACACTTTTTCTTCCGTACAATCTCTCTTGCAATATGTCGCGAAATCACGACACTTTTTCTTTTGGACTCTCTCTCTTGCAATATGTTGCGAAATCACGACACTTTTTCTTCCGTACAATCTCTCTTGCAATATGTCACGAAATCGTGACACTTTTTCTACTTGTCTTTTTCTTTTCCAACATGTCACGAAATCGTGACACTTTTTCTACTTGCCTTTTTCTCTTCCAACATTTCACAAAATCATGACAGTTTTTCCTGCTTGCGCTTTCTCTTCGAACATGTCACAAAATTATGATAGTTTTTCTTGCTTGCGCTTTCTCTTCAAACATGTCACAAAATTGTGATAGTTTTTCTTGCTTGCACTTACTTTTCGAACATGTCACGAAATCGTGACAGTTTTTCTTGCTTGCGCTTTCTCTTCGAACATGTCACGAAATAGCGACAGTTTTTCATACTTGCGCTTCCATTTCAAACATGTCACAAAATCATGACAATTTTTCTTGCTTGCGCTTTCTCTTCGAACATGTCACGAAATCGTGATAGTTTTTTTTGCTTGCGCTTTCTTTTTGAACATGTCGCGAAATCACGACAGTTTTTCTTTCTTCTCAACATGTCGTGAAATTGCAACAGTTTTTCTTTCTTCTCAACATGTTGCGATATCGCGACAGTTTTTCTTTCTTGTCAACATGTCACGATATCATGACAGATTTTCTTTCTTGCTTAACATGTCGCGATATCGCGACAATTTTTCTCTTCTTGCTCAACATGAACTGAAACACATTTTGACAACTATACGACAACTCCCCGACTACTTTCCTTTCATCCTTAGATAACCACACAAATACATAGGAGCATTAAAATAAAACTTTAACATTGCTCCCCCTAAGGATGTGCTACCTGGAGCTGCTTAGTGCAATAGAGGAGTAATCTCCTTCAGTCTAAGGAGACACAATTTCCTCTCTTCTTTCTTTCTCCAATCTTTCTTGAACCTTTTTGTGAACTTGAACATTTCTCTTGGGTGGTTGTCTCTTATACATCCTTGATGGATGATTAGTTTCCTTTCTTTGATGCACATGATTTCTTCCCTGTTTGTGTTGCATTCTTTGCATCTGATGAAATCTATTGTTTTGCCTTAGATTAGATACAAAAGTTCTTGGAAAAGACCTTGCTATGTGCCCATGACCATTACATTTAAAACATTACACATGGTGTTCAACCGGAATAACAGACGTATTTCCACCAGCATAAATCTTTGATCTATTATTCAATCCACAATAAATTGCCTTGTGACCATAATGGTTGCATCTAAAACAATGGCCATTAAAAGAATTATTATGAATAAAGTGAGAGTGATAGAACCTATTTTGTAGTGGTTGTTTTGCTATAGATCTCCTTTGAGATTTTCTTCCTTTTGAGGATTCAGCTTCAAGCTTTTCCTGCTTTGATCCTTCAGTAGTGGATTTCTTCTTCTCTACAGATTTAGAAGATGAAGGTTGTTCAGCTTCACATCCAAGACCAAGCTTACACATGGGGCTTCTTTGTTGCCTTATCATTTTATCTAGAAGCTTTGTGCTCTTCTCAAATTTGAGATTTGTATTGGCCTCTTCTAGTTGTTTCCTCAATAAAACAATCTTCTCTTCTTGTTTGCAACAAACAATCTCTTTCTCATTGATCTCTGACTTCAAGGCTTCTTCTATTTTCTTGGCTTTATGAATTTGTAAGAAGAGATCTTCAATATTATCCCCATATTCTTCCAACTTCTTGGACAGTCTTTTGTTCTTTTTCCTTTCTAAACCCAACTCTTCAAGTGCAACGATCAACTCACCTTCTAGATATCCTTCAATCTCAAGGTTTTCATCACATACTTCAGAATTCACTCCTTTTATCTTTTCTAGTTCAATTTTCTCTTCCACAGGAACTAAAACTGACTGAGATGCCTTATTGGACGAGGATCTATTATTTTTACCCATTGCATACTAATCCAAGATCAACCCTAACTAATTTAGCCTAATAAGGTAACTTGGCTCTGATACTAATTGTTAGTCTCACAATGACACTAAGACGGGGGGGTGAATCAGTGTGGCTCTTTAAAACTTAAAACTTCAACTCTTAAAGCCAAAATAATGAAAACTTAACACCACATAAAGCAAATATAACAAGAGATCATCACATAACACAAGATGTACCGAGGTTCACCAATTTGGCTACTCCTCAAAAATTGACTGTTTGGACTCCCATCCAAATCCAGCCTTTGCAAAACAACAACTTTACAATCAATTTACCAGCACACATTGGAAGGAGCACCATCCCCTGATTTATCTGCACCAACAAAAAGGAGCACCAACCCCAATTTACCAGCACCAACTGGAAGGAGCACTAACCCCTGATGCCAAGCACCAACTTGGACTTCAATTTTGAAACTAGAGGATTGACATAAAAATGCCTTCCCTTTTACAAGACCTTGACTGGTCTTTTGCTTACTCAACATTGCTCACGCAACACACACCCTTCTCGCTCGCCTCTCACTCGCCTCTCGCGCTCCTATCGCGTACTTCGCAAGATTAAATCCACTTTATAATTCTCCAAGCAGCACTCCTTTTATAACCATCCTTTCACTTTTTAACTCCAATTATAACTCCTTCATTCATTTCTCATACGCCACTTGTCAATTGTAACTGTTTCTTTCATATTCTCATTTGCCACTTGTCAATTGTAACTCCTTCTTTATGTAACTCCTTTTGTATATATAGAGTGGGAATTTTTTCAAACACGTTACATGCAATGAATTGACACCATATTCTCCTACCATGACTGTTTGTCTTCTTGGTCATGACTGTTCATCTTCTCCTTGCAAGACTGTTCATTTTCTCTTTGCATGTCTATTATTTTTCTCTTTGCATGTCTGTTCGTTTTCTATTTTAATGACTGTTTGTTTTCTCCTTCAATGATTGTTCATTTTTTATTTTAACGACTATTCGTTTTCTCCTTCCACAACTGTTCATTTTCTATTTTAATGATTGTTCATTTTCTCCTTCCATGACTGTTCGTTTTCTCCACATGGTAATGCGTTCGTTTCTTTTGACATGTAACGACCATATTAAGGATTCCTTATGGGTCCATGTCACTCTGCAGTCTTTAGTTTCACCATCCTGGTATTCATGTCATGATATCATGACACTTTTCTTTCTCTGCCTTTCTCCTTGCTTTGGCCCGCTAAAATACATGTCGCGATATCATGACACTTTTGCCTCCTTGCTTCTTTTCTTGGCTTGTACCCACAAAAACACATGTCATGATATCGTGACACTTTCGCCTTCGTACTCTTCCTCTTTACTTTTGTTGCGATATCGCGACACTTCTGCCTTCTTACTTTCTCTCTCCTCCTTTAGTTGCAAAAATGTGACATGTCGTGATATTGCGACACTTTTTCTCCTTTGCTCTTTCTCTTGCCTTCGGGTCGCAAAAACACGACATGTCGCGATATCACGACACTTTTTCTCTCGGACTCTCTCTCTTGCAATATGTTACAAAATCGTGACACTTTTTCTTTCGTACAATATCTCTTGCAATATGTCAGGAAATCGTGACGCTTTTTTTTCGGACTCTCTCTTACAATATGTCATGAAATCGTGACACTTTTTCTTCCATACAATCTCTCTTGCAATATGTCGGGAAATCACGACACTTTTTATTTCGGACTCTCTCTCTTGCAATATGTTGTGATATCATGACACTTTTTCTTCCATACAATCTCTCTTGCAATATGTCGTGAAATCACGACACTTTTTCTTTCGAAATCTCTCTCTTGCAATATGTCATGAAATCGTGACACTTTTTCTTCTGTACAATCTCTCTTGTAATATGTCGTAATATGTCACAAAATCACAACACTTTTTCTACTTGCCTTTTTCTCTTCCAACATGTCACGAAATCGCGACACTTTCTCTACTTGCCTTTTTATCTTCCAACATGTCGCGAAATCGCCAAACTTTCTCTACTTGCCTTTTTATCTTCCAACATGTCACGAAATCACGACAATTTTTCCTGCTTGCACTTTCTCTTTGAACATGTCATGAAATCGCGACAGTTTTTCTTGCTTGCGCTTTGTCTTCGAACATGTCGCGAAATCATGACAATTTTTGTTGCTTGCGCTTCCTTTTCAAAAATGTCATGAAATCGCGATAGTTTTTCTTGCTTGCGCTTTCTCTTTGAACATGTCGCGAAATCACGATAGTTTTTCATGCTTGCGCTTCCTTTTTGAACATGTCACGAAATCATGATAGGTTTTCTTGTTTGCACTTTCTCTTCGAACATGTCACAAAATCATGATAGTTTTTCTTGCTTGTGCTTTCTTTTCAAAAATGTCGCAAAATCACGACAGTTTTTCGTTCTTCTCAACATGTCACGAAATCGCGACAATTTTTCTTTCTCCTCAACATGTCGCTATATCGCGATAGATTTTCTTTCTTGTCAACATGTCACGATATCGTGATAGTTTTTCTTTCTTGCTCAATATGTCGCGATATCACGACAATTTTTCTCTTCTTGCTCAACATGTCGCGATATCACGATAGTTTTCTTCCTTGTGATTTTCTTTTGATTTTTAGCATATGAGCCACTTTGATCTTCTAGAAAATCACTGTACATACTTTGAAGAACCTCTTAACTCCTATCTACTGCATCAACCGATCTGTCTGAATGTGTTGACAACAATGACAATACTGTTGTTGCACCTTGCTTAACAATCTCCCCCTTTGGAATTGTTGGCAACACATGTGCAATTTCTTGTAATTCTTCTCCCCGTTTGACAATAATACCAAAGGGCTACTGCAGAATCCCCTTGAGTCCATGCATAACATTCTCAGGCACAAATTATTATAGTTAGCAAACATTACAAACATGAGCAAAAATATAATCAAATATATAAATGCTCCCCCTGAGAATGTGGTCCCGATAGCTAGTCAGTTCTTGGTAAGCGTGACCACTCCTAATTTATTGCAAAGGTACTCAAAAATTTCCTTGGGCAGCGGTTTTGTGAAGATATCCGCTACTTGCTCTATAGTTGGGGCAAAATCCAACTTAACCTCACCTTTCGAAACTTTCTCCTTCAGAAAGTGATATCAAATAACAATATGTTTTGTGCGAGAATGCATAACCAAATTCTTTGAGATGTTAATGGCACTGGTGTTATCATACTTAACTAAAATTGGCTCACTAAAGTTAATGCCAATCAAGGTTTTTTTCATCCATAAGACCTGCGTACAACACATAGTTGCTGTAATATATTTTGCCTCTACTATGGATAAGGAGACTAACTCTTGTTTCTTACCATGCCATGCAACCAACCTATCTCCAAGATAGAATTCACCTCCACTGGTGCTCTTTCTGTCATCGACACATCCTACCCAATCTGCATCTGAATACGTAATAAGGGTGAAGTCCTTACCTTTCGAATACCATAACCCATACTCCATAGTACCCTTCAAATATCGAAGAATCCTCTTCACTGTTGTCACATGAGTCTCCTTGGGACTAGCCTAAAATTGTGCTACCATGCAAACTACCACTTTTTTAGAGAAAATTAATGCTCTCTTATACCAAACGATGTGTTCCATTTTTTGTTAAGAAACGCATGCCTTCCCACTCACAACATGGATTCTTTTTATCTACAGATTGGGAATGTTACAGGCTTCAAAACTAGCACTTTCCAGGTTATGCTTACATGACATGTCGACCTATGCTGCATGTTCTATCTCAGATAACGCCTATCAGCTGCTGCATCGAAAACCTAGTTGTTCACCATGTTTTTCTACTGAAGCACATCAGTTTGATACTATCTCCACAAACATCTACATGAACTGAAACACGTTTTGAAAACTATATGACAACTCCTTGACTACTTTCCTTTCATCCTCAAATAACCACACAAATACATAGGAGCATTAAAATAAAACTTTAACATTGCTCCCCCTGAGGATGTGCTACCTGGAGCTGCTTAGTGCAATAGAGGAGTAATCTCCTTCTATCCAAGGAGACACAATTTCCTCTCTTCTTTCTTTCTCCAATATTTCTTGAACTTAGGCTGAAGGTTTTCAACTACATCCCTATTTTGAACCTTTTCGTGAACTTGAACATTTCTCTTGGGTGGTTGTATCTTATACATCCTTGATGGATGATTATTTTCCTTTCTTTGATGCACATGATTTCTTCTCTGTTTGTGTTGCATTCTTTGCGTCTGATAAAATATACTATTTTTCCTTAGATTAGATACAAAAGTTCTTGGACAAGACCTTGCTATGTGCCCATGACCATTATATTTAAAACATTGCACATGGTGTTCAACCGGAATAACATATGTATTTCTACCAACATAACTCTTTGATCTATTATTCAATCCATAATAAATTACCTTGTGACCATAATGGTTGCATCTAAAACAATAGCCATTAAAAGCATTATTATGAATAAAGTGAGAGTGATAGAACCTCTTTTGTTGTGTTTGCTTTGCTGTAGATCTCCTTTGAGATTTTCTTCCTTTTGAGGATTTAGCTTCAAGATTTTCTTGCTTTGATCCTTCAGTAGTGGATTTCTTCTTCTCTGTAGATTTAGAAGATGAAGGTTGTTCAGCTTCACATCCAAGACCAAGCTTACACATGGGGATTCTTTGTTACCTTATCATTTTATCTAGCAGCTCTGTGCTCTTCTCAAATTTGAGATTTGTATTGGCCTCTTCTAGTTGTTTCCTCAATAAAACAATCTTCTCTTCTTGTTTGCAACAAACAATATCTTTCTCATTGATCTATGACTTCAAGGCTTCTTCTATTTTCTTGGCTTTATGAATTTGTAAGAAGAGATCTTCAATATTATCCCCATATTATTCCAACTTCTTGGATAGTCTTTTGTTCTTTTTCCTTTCTAAACCCAACTCTTTAAGTGCAACGATCAACTCACCTTCTAGATCTACTTCAATCTCAAGGTTTTCATCACATACTTCAAAATTAATTCCTATATTTTTTAGTTCAATTTTCTCTTCTATAAGAACTAAAACTGACTGAAATGCCTTATTGTATGAGGATCTGTTCTTTTTACCCATTGCATACTAATCCAAGATCAATCCTAGTTGATTTAGCCTAACAAGGGAACTTGGATCTGATACAAATTGTTAGTCTCACAATGACACTGAGAAGGGAGGGTGAATCAGTGTGGCTCTTTAAAACTTAAAACTTCAAGTCTGAAAGCCAAAACAATGAAAACTTAACACAACATAAAGCAAATATAACAAGAGATCATCACACAACACAAGATGTACCGAGGTTCACCGATTTGGCTACTCCTCAAAAATTGACTATTTGGACTTCCATCCAAATCCAGCCTTTGCAAAACAACAACTTTACAATCAATTTACCAGCACACACTGGAAGGAGCACCATCCCATAATTTATCTACACCAATAGAAAGGAGCACCAACCCCTAATTTACCAGCACCAACTGGAAGGAGCACCAACCCCTAATGCCAAGCACCAACTTGGACTTCAATTTTGAAACTAGAAGATTGACATAAAAATGCCTTCCCTTTTACAAGACCCTAACTGGTCTATTGCTTACTCAACATTGTTCACGCAACACAAACCCTTCTAGGTCGCCTCTCGCTCATCTCTCATGCTCCTCTCACGTACTTCACAAGATTAAATCCACTTTATAATTCTCCAAGCAGCACTCCTTTTATAACCATCCTTTCGCTTTGTAACTCCAGTTATAACTCCTTTCATTTCTCATACGCCACTTGTCAATTGTAACTGTTTCTTTCATATTCTCATCTGCCACTTGTCAATTGTAACTCCTTTATGTAACTCCTTTTGTACATATAGAGTGGGCATTTTGTCAAACACGTTACATGCAACGAATTGACACCATATTCTCCTACCATGATTGTTCGTCTTCTCGGTCATGACTGTTCGTCTTCTCCTTGCAAGACTATACATTTTATATTTGCATGTCTGTTCTTTTTCTCTTTGCATGTCTATTTATTTTCTATTTTAATGACTGTTCATTTTCTCCTTCCATGACTGTTCATTTTCTATTTTAACGACTGTTCGTTTTCTCCTTCCATGACTGTTCATTTTCTATTTTAATGACTATTCATTTTCTCCTTCCACGACTGTTCATTTTCTCCACATGGGCATGCGTCCATTTCTTTCCACGTGTAACGACCATATTAAGGATTCCTTATGGGTCCACGCGACTCTACAGTCTTTAGTGTCACCATCCTGGTATTCATGTCGTGATATCCTGACACTTTTCTTTCTCTGCCTTTCTCCTTGCTTTGGCCCACAAATATACATGTCACGATATTGTGACACTTTCACCTCCTTGCTTCTTTTCTTGGCTTGTACCCACGAAAACACATGTCACAATATCGCAACACTTTCACCTTCGTACTCTTCCTCTTTACTTTTGTCACGATATTGTGACACTTCTGCCTTCTTACTTTCTCTCTCCTCCTTTAGTCGCAAAAATGCGACATGTCGCGATATCGTGACACTTTTTCTCCTTTGCTCTTTCTCTTGTCTTCGGGTCGCAAAAACGTGACATGTAGCGATATCGCCACACTTTTTCTCTCGGACTCTCTCTCTTGCAATATGTCATGAAATCGTGACACTTTTTCTTCTATACAATATTTCTTACAATATGTCGCGAAATCGTGACACTTTTCTTTCGGACTCTCTCTCTTGCAATATGTCATGAAATCATGACACTTTTTAATCCGTACAATCTCTCTTGCAATATGTCACGAAATCGTGACACTTTTTCTTTTGGACTCTCTTTGTTGCAATATGTTGTGATATCGTGACACTTTTCTTCTGTACAATCTCTCTTGCAATATGTCACAAAATCGTGACACTTTTTCTTTCGGACTCTCTCTCTTGTAATATGTCACAAAATCGTGACACTTTTTCTTCTGTACAATCTCTCTTGTAATATGTCGTGAAATCGTGACACTTTTTCTACTTGCCTTTTTCTCTTCCAACATGTCACGAAATCGTGACACTTTTTCTACTTGCCTTTTTCTCTTCCAACATGTCGTGAAATCGCGACACTTTTTCTACTTGCCTTTTTCTCTTCCAACATGTCACGAAATCGTGACAGTTTTTCCTGCTTGCGCTTTCTCTTCGAACATGTCATGAAATTGTGATAGTTTTTCTTGCTTGCACTTTCTCTTCAAACATGTCATGAAATCATGACATTTTTTCTTGCTTGCGCTTTCTTTTCGAACATGTCACGAAATTGTGATAGTTTTTCTTGCTTGTGCTTTCTCTTCGAACATGTGAAATCATGACAGTTTTTCTTGTTTGCGCTTCCTTTTCGAACATGTCACGAAATCATGATAGTTTTTCTTGCTTGCGCTTTCTCTTCGAACATGTCATGAAATCACAATAGTTTTTCTTGCTTGCACTTTTTGTTTGAACATGTCGTGAAATCACGATAGTTTTTCTTTCTTCTCAACATGTGAAATCATGACAGTTTTTCTTTCTTCTCAACATGTCGTGATATCGCAACAGTTTTTCTTTCTTGTCAACATGTCACGATATCGCGACAGTTTTTCTTTCTTGATCAACATGTCACGATATCACGACAATTTTTCTCTTCTTGCTCAACATGTCGCGATATCACGACAGTTTTCTTCCTTGTGATTTTCTTTTGATTTTTAGCATATGGGCCACTTCGATCTTCTGGAAAATCACTATACATACTTTGAAGAACCTCTTAACTCCTATCCACTGCATCAACCGATCTGTCTGACTGTGTTGACAACAATGACAATACTGTTGCTGCACCTTGCTCAACAATATCCCCCTTTGGAATTGTTGGCAACACATGCAATTTCTTATAATTCTTCTCCCCCTTTGACAATAATACCAAAGGGCTGCTGCAGACTCCCCTTGAGTCCATGCACAACATTTCCAGGCACAAATTATTACAGTTACCAAAAATTACAAACATGAGCAAAAAGATAATAAAATATATAAATGCTCCCCCTGAGAATGTGGTCCTGATAGCTAGTCAGTTCTTGGGAAGCGTGACCACTCCCAATTTATTGCAAATGTACTCAAAAATTTCCTTGGGCAGGGATTTTGTGAAGATATCCGCTACTTGCTCTATAGTTGGGACAAAATCCAACTTAACCTCACCTTTCGCAACTTTCTCCTTCAGAAAGTGATATCAGATAGCAATATGTTTTGTGCGAGAATGCATAACCGGATTCTTTAAGATGTTAATGGCACTGGTGTTATCATACTTAACTAAAATTGGCTCATTGAAGTTAATGCCAAGATATTTCAAGGTTTTTTTCATCCATAAGACCTGCGTACAACACGTAGTTGCTACAATATATTTTGCCTCTACTGTGGATAAGGAGACTGACTCTTGTTTCTTACTATGCCATGTGACCAACCTATCTCCAAGATAGAATGCACCTCCACTAGTAATCTTTCTGTCATCGACACATCCTACCCAATCTGCATCTGAATACACAATAAGGGTGAAGTCCTTACCTTTTGGATACCATAACCCATACTCCATAGTACCCTTCAAATATCGAAGAATCCTCTTCACTACTATCACATGAGTCTCCTTGGGACTAGCCTAAAATCGTGCTACCATGCAAACTACCACTTCTTTAGAGAAAATTAATGCTCTCTTATACCAAATGATGTGTTGCATTTTTGGTTAAGAAGCGTACGCCTTCCCACTCACAACACAAATTCTATTTTATCTATAGATTGGGAATGTTACAGGCTTCAAAACCAGCACCTACATTAGACACCAAGATAGCACCAATCCAATTATGTGACTACAAACACTAATCACATTAACACACACAGCCCCCAGGGTAGCCCCCAGAGGTTAAACAGTGGTTCTAACCACTTACACAGCAGTTTTGCAAGTCAAAAATCAGTTTGGCACCTTTTAGACACTTTATTTCTTATTCGTCCCACCCAGGGACGAGTGCGAATTTGTACTCGTCCTATCCAAAGACGAGTATGGATTTGTACTCGTTTCACCCAGGGACGATTACTAGCACTCGCTTCTGGGTGGGACAAATGTCAGGTTTGACCAGTAAAAAGTCAGACCTCAGCGCATGACAACTCAGAACTACCACTTAGCTTTTCATGCATGACATAGGAGTGCGAGTGAGTTCTTTTGACAACACACATCTGCCAATTGACTTTCCCTTCACTGCATGGGAAGGAGAGTAAGCTTTTTAAGACAACTCAGATTTGCCACTTAGCTATCCCTTCATTGCATGGGAGTACAAGTGAGCTTTGCTAAAACATGCAAAGACATGCACAGAGGCAATTAAGAAGCCCTTGATCAAGAAGAAGTCTTCTCTTCACAAACAAAAGCATTCATGCAAAGAAACACTTTTGCATGTTAATTCAAAGAGACCCCTTGGGTCTATAAAATGGTGAGTTTCCTCACCCAAGATATACAGAGAAGGAGCATTTTGAGCGACGAAGTGTTGCTAGTTCACTTACTGGCGATTTGTGCTTTCATAATCGTGGTATTTCTTTTAGTTTCATGTTTATGCTTTTGTCAAGTCTTTCATTTAGATTCATTTCAACCATCGTTAGATTCATCTTTTATGCTTCATACACGAGTGCTACTGACTTTCTTGTTTGTTTCTTTGAGTGCAGAGTTGCAGCATTAGAGGAGCGGCGAGGAGTCTACCTTACCAACGCAAGCGACGGCAACATTTGGCCCGCCCATTCCAAACGTGGGCATGCGGAAGGAGGAATATTAAAATCACAAATTGTAACAAAGACCAATTTAACGCTCCTAGCCCCTAAAAGGGGAGGAGACGTATATGTAACCGAGGATAAGAAATTTGAATAAAGAGGGTTGTGATTTCCTTACATCTGTGCTTTCATTTCCAATTTATCTCTTTTCCTTGTTTTTGTGCATAGGATTAAAGCGTTACATTTCGTCTTATATTGCATAGTTATAGTTTTCCTTTTACTTCCGAAATCTCGTGCTTTCAATGGCGATCACAGTGGGACCCTGTCCCCTGTTTTTAAAATCACAAAAATTGATTGAATTTTTTGTGTTTGTGCTTGACAGGTACATTTTTTTCTTGTAGACTATTAATCGTCTCTGCAAGGGACGATTTCTATTTTGGAAATCGTCTCACCCTGGGACGATTGTAAAATCGTCTCTGTCAGGGATGATTTCTGTTCTGGAAATCGTCTCACCCTGGGACGATTGTAAAATCGTCTCTGCAAGGGATGATTTCTGTTTCGTTAATCGTCTCACCAAGGGACGATTTTCTGTCTGCAACTTTTCAGAGCAAAAATTCAGAGGCAACTGGAGTAGGCAGAGAAGAGGTAGGGATTTTCATCATCTCTGTTGAAATTTTCTGTTTACGTTTCGTTTCTTTGACTGTTTTCATTTTTAGCTTGCATTGCTTAGAGAAAGTCATCCATGTATGTTTCATTTTCGTTGGATAAAATGAACCTCACACACTCCACGAAACAATTTTAAACCAAGGAGCCGGTCGTAAGACCCCAGCCCTTGATCAAGACCATCGGTGGATTTAATCACCACCTTGGCTTGATTTGCATACATTTCTTGATTGTCAACTGTTGTTAGGCGTAAATCCTGACGAAGATAGACCGAGCGTAGCTGGGGTGATTCCCATGCGCGCGAGGATAAGTTTTCTATGATAGGTGCCATTAACAGGACAATCCCCCTTCCGTCTTTGCTTATGTACCACGTACCTTCTGCTCTCATGTACCTATAGTCTCCCTCTCGTAAGGGCGGGTATATAGAGAGGTTGGTATATCGGCCTGGTTGGTATATTGAAGGGGCGACTTTTTGGGAGTTATAAGAGCCTACATAATGCATTTAAACGTTCTACAAAACCTACAAAAACAAAAACAAAACACCAAAATGCACTAAACCAGTCTAGGGCACACCAAGAATCCTTAAAAGAGATAATCACGGTTTTGTGAATGTGTGTGTGTTTAATTCTGTTTAGTGTAGACAAAAAAATCATTAAAAACAAAGATAAAAAAAAATCTACGCATTTTGTCATTTTCTCCAAAAAGCTCCAAGGATTTCCGTAATCGCTTGGTCACTCCAAAATGCCCCAAAGGTGTCCATGAACAGGTGGCCACTGAAAGCACGAGATTCTGGAAACAAAAGGAAAACTATAACTATGCAATATAAGACGAAATGTAACGCTTTAATCCTATGCACAAACACAAGGAAAGGAGATAAATTGGAGACGAAAGAAAAGATGTAAGGAAATCACAGCCCTCTTTATTCAAATTTCTTATCCTCGGTTACATAGACGTCTCCTCCCTTTTTAGGGGCTAGGAGCGTTAAATTGGTCTTTGTTACAATTTGTGATTTTAGTCTTCCTCCTTCCGCATGCCCACGTTTGGAATGGGCGGGCCAAATGTTGCCGCCGCTTGCGTTGGTAAGGTAGACTCCTCGCCGCTCCTCTAATGCCGCAACTCGCACTCAAAGAAACAAACAAGAAAGTCGATAGCACTTGTGTATGAAAAATAAAAGATGAATCTAACGATGGTTGAAATGAATCTAAATGAAATGAAAGACTTGACAAAAGCATAAACATGAAACTAAAAGAAATACCACGATTATGAAAGCACAAATCGCCAGTAAGTGAACTAGCAGCACTTCGTCGCTCAAAATGCTCCTTCTCTGTATATCCTTTTGGGTGAGGAAACTCACCATTTTATAGACCCAAGGGGTCTCTTTGAATTAACATGCAAAAGTGTTTCTTTGCATGAATGCTTTTGTTTGTGAAGAGAAGACTTCTTCTTGATCAAGGGCTTCTTAACTGGCCTCTCGTGCATGTCTTTGCATGTTTTAGCAAAGCTCACTTGCACTCCCATGCAATGAAGGGATAGCTAAGTGGCAAATCCGAGTTGTCTTAAAAAGCTTACTCTCCTTCCCATGCAAGGAAGGGAAAGTCAATTGGCAGATGTGTGTTGTCAAAAGAACTCACTCGCACTCCTATGTCATGCATGAAAAGCTGAGTGGTAGTTCCGAGTTGTCATGCGCTGAGGTCCGACTTTTTGCTGGTCAAACCCGGCATTCGTCCCACCCGAAGCGAGCGCTAGTAATCGTCCCTGGGTGAAACGAGTACAAATCCATACTCGTCCTTGGGTAGGACGAGTACAAATTCGCACTCGTCCCCGGGTGGGACGAATAAGAAATAAAGTGTCTAAAAGGTGCCAAACTGATTTTTGACTTGCAAAACTGTTGTGTAAGTGGTTAGAACCACTGTTTAACCTCTGGGGGCTACCCTGGGGGCTGTGTGTGTTAATGTGATCAGTGTTTGTAGTCACATAATCGGATTGGTGCTGTTTTGGTGTCTACAGATGCCCCTTTTTGGGAAGCGTTGTGCATGGCACAACGCCGAGCAAAAATAGATAACCAAAGCACTAATGATTAGGGTTTCTTAGTAACCTAACCAACTCTTGATGCCCCAAGCATGGAAAGGGCATGCATTCTTGAATCCTTGCTTCTGACGAGCTAAGGAATTTGATTTCAAGTATTAACCTATTTTGGTGAGGTGTGACTTGAGCTTGGACATTGATCAGTCATGAATAGGCAAAGGGCGCAACCTTTTATCCATGGGGGAACCTTGTGTTCATGCTTCGGGAATGCCAAGTGTTTAATCAAGTTTGTGATAATTGCTTGTTTGCTGCCCCAAGCAGGAGCGTGATTGTCTTTGTCAATGATTCTTTGAATGCATGCTATTGCCTTGATTGGGTGTGTTGTTGTTGATTGGTGACTTAAGTGTGACTACCCCCTCAAGCGACGAATCGATGAAGGAAGGACTGCCATGAGAAAAGCGACGAGTCGCTTGACCCAAGATGACTTAAGTGAGGGTGCCTTTAGATGTTGTCCGTTGAATGCTCGAGCAGTTTCTCGATTCTTTTGACCTATTTTTGGTGGGTGTGAACCCATTTTGGGATGCCATTTGGGGGTAACATTGGCGAAAATCCGTCTTCCCGTGGAGCGGTCCGGCTATGGTAGCCTTCTTGGGGAGTAGGATAACGACAAGGTAGACCCCGACATCAATTTTCTAATGCGAAGAGGTTAAGTGCAAGAGCACTTTTGTCCGGCAATTTTTAGTGGTTTTGTTGGCATTTGTCATTTTTATATTTTGGTTGTTTTGTTGTGTTTGTTTGTTTGTTTTTTTTTTTTTTTTTGTGGCGTGTTTTTATGTATGTGTTTGATGTATGCAGAGGTGATTATGAATGTGATGTTTCTAATTTGTATGATGTATAGATATGGAATGAATGAAATGAGTTGTTGATGATGTGTTGATGCACCATAGACTGTACAAGATTTGACTGACTTGCTATACTAATGGGATGACTTTGTGGAATGACTTTGCATGTGAAAACTTTGTTTTTGTATTTTGCATATATTTTGATGGTGATGTATGGAATAAAATGTGACAGTTGTTTTTAAAATGTAGTTAAGCTTTTCTTAGATTCAGATATTTTAACTAACTAGCCAAGACTGTACATTTATCTCGCAAGACTTTTGAACAAGGTATAAATTCGACTTGAATTTAACCAAGTTATTTCACATCCCTGTGTGTGCAATTGAGTTCATTTATGTGGTATTCATCAGGATACCGCCAGTGCCAGATGGGCTTTCAACCGAACCTGTACTGAGGATCACCTAATTAGCTCCACTAACTCCTTGATTGTGTTTGGTTAGATTAATCTGCGATGCTATCTAGGATACCATAAGCTAGCTCATCCACATGCAAACATTGATCTATACACAAGTTAATGTGACAGATATATCGTCATGCGGGAGGTTTACTATCAGTGATCGATAGGCTATCAACCAAACCAGTATTGAAGCTTGCCTCATGACTCGTCGAAATGCTGAGAATTCCGGGGATTCAAGTTCGACTCCTTGCTTTTCTTCAATTGTATTGGGATACTTGCTCTTTATAGTGATAAGATCACTGTTTATTTTTGTTTTATTGATGTTTTTTTTTTTTTTTTTGAGCAAGGGATAGGGAGTGACGAGAATCACTATTGTACGTGCCTTTTGATGTGTGCACTGTAGGATGTCAATTTTGAATGTTTTGACGTTTTGCAAATTTTTGATGTTTTTGCAACTTTTGAGAACTTGGGATTCATGGGGAATTGGGTAGGGAGGAAGCTTGTCCTTTTGCCAACTCTCAGCATTTCTAAGGTCAATTGCACAGGGGGATAAGCAAGATAGCCGTTTCGCCTATGGTAACCAGGATGACGGTGCAGGTTTCATCTTTCGTTCACACAACTTAGGAATTTTTTATATGTGTGTTAATTTGTGTTGGGATGCTACGTAACAAGGCGTGATCCAAGTAAAACTTTCCCGTGTAAAATCTGTTTAACTGTGTACAGTTTTTGGCTAGAAATTTAAAGACATCTGAATGACGAAAACCCTATATACATTAGGAAACAACTGACTATGCTAAAATAAAAAGGTGATATGCTGGATGTATGCGTTTATGGAAATGGATTTGAAGTGGAAATGATGGAATTGCCAAGTAATGACACCCTATGGTGCTTTTGACTTGTATGACCTATCGAAGTATGCAAGGGATGGATGCAATGTTTAATGCAACCTATATTTTTGTATTTTGATTTTTATGAAAATGTATGCAAATGTCTTGGTGATTTCGTTTTTTATTTATTTATGAGAATGTATGGAAAATGCAAATGTTTTTGTGATTTTGTTTTTTTATGAGAATGCATGTAATTGAAATGCAATTGTTTTTGTGATTTTGATTTTTGTTTTTTTTTGAGAATGTATGGAAAATGCAATTGTTTTTGTAATTTTGATGTGTTATGAGAATGCATGGAATTGAAATGCAAATGTTTTTGTGATTTTGATTTTTGTGTTGTTTTTGTTGATTTTTGAATACTTATGTTGACCAAGCAGTTATGGTAACTCTTGGAGCTTTTGGGTTGACCAAGCGATTGTGGTAATCCTTGGAGCTTTTGGGATGACCAAGAGATTGCGATAATCCTTGGAGCTTTTGGGATGACCAAGAGATTGCGATAATCCTTGGAGCTTTTGGGGTGACCAAGAGATTGCGATAATCCTTGGAGCTTTTTGGGATTTGACCAAGAGATTGCGATAATCCTTGGAGCTTTTTGGGGTGACCAAGAGATTGCGATAATCCTTGGAGCTTTTTGGATTGACCAAGAGATTGCGATAATCCTTGAGCTTTTTGGATGACCAAGAGGATAATCCTTAGCTTTTGGGATGACCAAGAGATTGCGATAATCCTTGGAGCTTTTTGGGATGACCAAGAGATTGCGATAATCCTTGGAGCTTTTTGGGATTGACCAAGAGATTGCGATAATCCTTGGAGCTTTTGGGATTGACCAAGAGATTGCGATAATCCTTGGAGCTTTTGGGATGACCAAGAGATTGCGATAATCCTTGGAGCTTTTTGGGTGACCAAGAGATTGCGATAATCCTTGGAGCTTTTTGGTTTGGACTATGGCTCTTCAGGGGATAGAGGTACCCCCAGCTTGATGGTCTTTGCACTTCGGATCCGGCTCTAGAGGTATGGGCATGAATGGATCGGCCCTATGCACGGAGATGAGGACAGGGTCCGCCCGCGGCACTGATGTTGTTATGGGATCTCTGGGCGGAAGTTGATCTTTATGTACCCAAAGTTGTGGATGTAACGCTTGGTCCCACTGCGGTGGGTTAACACGCCACTCATGCCCTAGTATTATGTTTATTTGTTGACATGCTTCATCGATGTTTATGGGATGTCGATGCTGTCGCATGTGATTGCTATGGGCTATGTCTGTTTCATCCTCACCTTCGGACAATGTGTATAGCTCATCAGAATCTGGAGATTCTGAGACATGGAGGACTGCATCATCAGGTAGCCCTATGGTTAAAGGTTGATCCTCTTCGAAAGGAGCCTTATGTAAGTTGGGCCTTGGGAGCTCCAAAATCTTGGCCTCTACCAACTCTAAGTGCTCTAGTGCTTTGCATGTATTGGGAGATTTGAACTCCTCCTCTTTGGTTGGTTCTTGTTGAGGAACTTGGGGCTTATGGAGGGGTGGCCAGATGGCACCCCCATGCCTTGGTAGGGCAGTTCATCCCGCTCTTCTTCGCGCTCTGATTCCTTAGAGGCTTCTTGATGAATTTCTAAGGGTGGCTCATAAGCCTGGGTGGATGTCTGAGGAAGGCACCCGTCATTGGTTATAGGAGCGGCCTCCCATTCATGTCTAGGAGGCGTCGGGGGTGGTGCTTCAGGAATCGAGAGAGTAGCTTCCCGCTCCTGTCTAGGAGGTGTTGGGGGTAGCTTTTGATGAGGTCGCGATGACCTATCTTCCCCCCATGGGTTGTGCCACTCAAAATATTTTGTCTTATGCATGTGAGGGGTTGGAGTCCTTTCTTGCATAGTGTGTTGGAACAGCTCATCCTTCTGGCGCTGAAGGTGCTCTTCGTTAATATGGTACGGTTCCTCTAACGGTAGTCGTTCGAGCTCAAGTTGCGTGAGTTGCTTGAGATGTGTGATATATTCGGCAGATTCTACGATAGTTGGTCCCATCGCCTCATGTCTAGAAGGCCTAGATGCCTCTCTTAGATAAAAATCTCGGTCGTAGTGATCCAAGATCTCTATAGGACACATCCCTCTATTAGGGGTAGCAGCATTCTCTCGGGGCTTTGGCCTCAGTGAGTGGTCCTGATAGATAGCAGGTGCGAAGGCGTATTGCTCCCGCACGGTATATTGCTCTCGAGGAAGGTAGATGTCTTCCTCGTGCTCTCTTTCATAAGTGAAAAGGGGGTGGACGGAGCTATCTCGCCTTGCCCGAAGAGCCTTGTGCTCCGGATTTGTCTTTGTAGTCCCGACAACTAGTGGGGGTGGAGGGGTAATGTAATCATGTGGTTCCTCCCATCGAACCCTATGTTGACCTAGCACTTCATCGTGCGATGACCACTCATAGCGAGCATCTAAGGGAGCTCTCTTACGACTATACCCCTCATGGAAGGGTGTGTGTTGAATGCTATGCCGAATAGGAGTGCTCCTCGAAGAGGTGTCCCTGTAGTCCCTTTCCTTTAAGGTGTGGAGGGGACTGCATTGTGTGTTAGGTCGCCAAGGTGGTATGACCAAATCCTTGGGATTGTAACGGAGGTGACTCGTGCCTCCTGGGACATCCCCCATAGCCTTCGCCCGTGATTGGGCTTGGCTACGGGTTAGCACCATGACGATGTCTCTCTAAAAACCTTAAAAATTGAAATGAGTTAGATGGGGCCCAAAATTGGCGTGTGCATCCCTCTTATAGTAGATAAGACAAAAATGAAGTTTCAAGCCCTAGCTCTGAATACATTAGGAGATATTGACATCCGAACAGCTCAAAAAGTGCATAGAATTACGTGCCCAATTTTAAAACCTAATTTCGGGGCACTAGATGATGGAATTTGGCCCCGAAAACTGACTTTTCTGGGCAAATAGAATTCTAGGGAATTGTATTTGTTTAAAATTATCCCACCTAACTCCCTGTAAAATTTCAAGTCAATCGGAGCTACGGTTGAGAAGTTATGGCCCCGGCAAGATGCACTAAAATTTAGGGAAAAATATAAGATTTCCCATACTTTGTTGGATGGTCCTGCATCACTTATGGGCACATTTGGGGTGCTTTTGGGTTGACCAAAGGGTTCATGGACACCTTTGGGGCATTTTGGAGTGACCAAGCGATTACGGGAATCCTTGGAGCTTTTTGGAGAAAATGACAAAATGCGTAGATTTTTTTTATCTTTGTTTTTAATGATTTTTTTGTCTACACTAAACAGAATTAAACACACACATTCACAAAACCGTGATTATCTCTTTTAAGGATTCTTGGTGTGCCCTAGACTGGTTTAGTGCATTTTGGTGTTTTGTTTTTGTTTTTGTAGGTTTTGTAGAACGTTTAAATGCATTATGTAGGCTCTTATAACTCCCAAAAGGTCGCCCCTTCAATATACCAACCAGGCCGATATACCAACCTCTCTATATACCCGCCCTTACGAGAGGGAGACTATAGGTACGTGAGAGCAGAAGGTACGTGGTACGTAGGCAGTACGGAAGGGGGATTGTCCCGTTAATGGCACCTACCATAGAAAACTTATCCTCGCGCGCATGGGAATCACCCCAGCTACGCTCGGTCTGTCTTCGTCAGGATTTACGCCTAACAACAGTTGACAATCAAGAAATGTATGCAAATCAAGCCAAGGTGGTGATTAAATCCACCGATGGTCTTGATCAAGGGCTGGGGTCTTACGACCAGCTCCTTGGTTTAAAATTGTTTCGTGGAGTGTGTGAGGTTCATTTTATCCAACGAAAATGAAACATACATGGATGACTTTCTCTAAGCAATGCAAGCTAAAAATGAAAACAATCAAAGAAACAGAAACAGAAACAGAAAATTTCAACAGAGATGATGAAAATCCCTACCTCTTCTCTGCCTGCTCCAGTTGCCTCTGAATTTTTGCTCTGAAAAGTTGCAGACAGAAAATCGTCCCTTGGTGAGACGATTAACAGAACAGAAATCGTCCCTTGCAGAGACGATTTTACAATCGTCCCAGGGTGAGACGATTGTCAGAACAGAAATCGTCCCTCACAGAGACGATTTTACAATCGTCCCAGGGTGAGACGATTTCCAGAACAGAAATCGTCCCTTGCAGAGACGATTAACGTCTGCAAGAAAAAAATGTACCTGTCAAGCACAAACACAAAAAATTCAATCAGTTTCTGTGATTTTAAAAACAGGGGACAGGGTCCCACCGTGATCGCCACTGAAAGCACGAGATTCCGAAAAAAAAAGGAAAACTATAACTATGCAATATAAGACGAAATGTAACGCTTTAATCCTATGCACAAAAACAAGGAAAGGAGATAAATTGGAGATGAAAGAAAAGATGTAAGGAAATCACAGCCCTCTTTATTCAAATTTCTTATCCTCGGTTACATAGACGTCTCCTCCCTTTTTAGGGGCTAGGAGCGTTAAATTGGTCTTTGTTACAATTTGTGACTTAGTCTTCCTCCTTCCGCATGCCCACGTTTGGAATGGGCGGGCCAAATGTTGCCGCCGCTTGCGTTGGTAAGGTAGACTCCTCGCCGCTCCTCTAATGCCGCAACTCGCACTCAAAGAAACAAACAAGAAAGTCAATAGCACCTGTGTATGAAAAATAAAAGATGAATCTAACGATGGTTGAAATGAATCTAAATGAAATGAAAGACTTGACAAAAGCATAAACATGAAACTAAAAGAAATACCACGATTATGAAAGCACAAATCGCCAGTAAGTGAACTAGCAGCACTTCGTCGCTCAAAATGCTCCTTCTCTGTATATTTTTGGGTGAGGAAACTCACCATTTTATAGACCCAAGGGGTCTCTTTGAATTAACATGCAAAAGTGTTTCTTTGCATGAATGCTTTTGTTTGTGAAGAGAAGACTTCTTCTTGATCAAGGGCTTCTTAACTGCCTCTGTGCATGTCTTTGCATGTTTTAGCAAAGCTCACTTGTACTCCCATGCAATGAAGGGATAGCTAAGTGGCAAATCTGAGTTGTCTTAAAAAGCTTACTCTCCTTCCCATGCAGTGAAGGGAAAGTCAATTGGCAGATGTGTGTTGTCAAAAGAACTCACTCGCACTCCTATGTCATGCATGAAAAGCTGAGTGGTAGTTCTGAGTTGTCATGCGCTGAGGTCTGACTTTTTGCTGGTCAAACCTGACATTCGTCCCACCCGAAGCGAGCGCTAGTAATCGTCCCTGGGTGAAACGAGTACAAATCCATACTCGTCCTTGGGTAGGACGAGTACAAATTCGCACTCGTCCCCGGGTGGGACGAATAAGAAATAAAGTGTCTAAAAGGTGCCAAACTGATTTTGACTTGCAAAATCGTTGTGTAAGTGGTTAGAACCACTGTTTAACCTCTGGGGGCTACCCTGGGGGCTGTGTGTGTTAATGTGATCAGTGTTTGTAGTCACATAATCGGATTGGTGCTGTTTTGGTGTCTACAGGTTCGGTTGAAAGCCCATATGGCACTGGCGGTATCCTGATGAATACCACATAAATGAACTCAATTGCACACACAGGGATGTGAAATAACTTGGTTAAATTCAAGTCGAATTTATACCTTGTTCAAAAGTCTTGCGAGATAAATGTACAGTCTTGGCTAGTTAGTTAAAATATCTAAATCTAAGAAAAGCTTAACTACATTTTAAAAACAACTGTCACATTTTATTCCATACATCACCATCAAAATATATGCAAAATACAAAAACAAAGTTTTCACATGCAAAGTCATTCCACAAAGTCATCCCATTAGTATAGCAAGTCAGTCAAATCTTGTACAGTCTATGGTGCATCAACACATCATCAACAACTCATTTCATTCATTCCATATCTATACATCATACAAATTAGAAACATCACATTCATAATCACCTCTGCATACATCAAACACATACATAAAAACACGCCACAAAAAAAAAAAAAAAAAAAAAAACAAACAAACAAACACAACAAAACAACCAAACTATAAAAATGACAAATGCCAACAAAACCACTAAACATTTCCGGACAAAAGTGCTCTTGCACTTAACCTCTTCGCATTAGAAAATTGATGTCGGGGTCTACCTTGTCGTTATCCTACTCCCCAAGAAGGCTACCATAGCCAGACCGCTCCACGGGAAGACGGATTTTCGCCAATGTTACCCCCAAATGGCATCCCAAAATGGGTTCACACCCACCAAAAATAGGTCAAAAGAATCGGAAAACTGCTCGAGCATTCAACGGACAACATCTAAAGGCACCCTCACTTAAGTCATCTTGGGTCAAGCGACTCGTCGCTTTTCTCATGGCAGTCCTTCCTTCATCGATTCGTCGCTTGAGGGGGTAGTCACACTTAAGTCACCAATCAACAACAACACACCCAATCACGGTAATAGCATGCATTCAAAGAATCATTGACAAAGACAATCACGCTCCTGCTTGGGGCAGCAAACAAGCAATTATCACAAACTTATTAAACACTTGGCATTCCCGAAGCATGAACACAAGGTTCCCCCATGGATAAAAGGTTGCGCCCTTTGCCTATTCATGACTGATCAATGTCCAAGCTCAAGTCACACCTCACCAAAATAGGTTAATACTTGAAATCAAATTCCTTAGCTCGTCAGAAGCAAGGATTCAAGAATGCATGCCCTTTCCATGCTTGGGGCATCAAGAGTTGGTTAGGTTACTAAGAAACCCTAATCATTAGTGCTTTGGTTATCTATTTTTGCTCGGCGCTGTGCCATGCACAACGCTTCCCAAAAAGGGGCATCTGTAGACACCAAAACAACACCAATCCGATTATGTGACTACAAAAACTGATCACATTAACACACACAGCCCCAGGGTAGCTCCCCAGAGGTTAAACAGTGGTTCTAACCACTTACACAACAGTTTTGCAAGTCAAAAATCAGTTTGGCACCTTTTAGACACTTTATTTCTTATTCGTCCCACCCAGGGACGAGTGCGAATTTGTACTTGTCCTATCCAAGGAGGAGTATGGATTTGTACTCATTTCACCCAGGGACAATTACTAGCACTCACTTCTGGGTGGGACGAATGTCAGGTTTGACCAGCAAAAAGTCAGACCTCAGCGCATGACAAATCAGAACTACCACTCAGCTTTTCATGCATGACATAGGAGTGCGAGCGAGTTCTTTTGACAACACACATCTGCCAATTGACTTTCCCTTCACTGCATGGGAAGGAGAGTAAGCTTTTTAAGACAACTCAGATTTGCCACTTAGCTATCCCTTCATTGCATGGGAGTACAAGTGAGCTTTGCTAAAACATGCAAAGACATGCACAGAGGCAGTTAAGAAGCCCTTGATCAAGAAGAAGTCTTCTCTTCACAAACAAAAGCATTCATGCAAAGAAACACTTTTGCATGTTAATTCAAAGAGACCCCTTGGGTCTATAAAATGGTGAGTTTCCTCACCCAAGATATACAGAGAAGGAGAATTTTGAGCGATGAAGTGCTGCTAGTTCACTTACTGGCGATTTGTGCTTTCATAATCGTGGTATTTCTTTTAGTTTCATGTTTATGCTTTTGTCAAGTCTTTCATTTAGATTCATTTCAACCATCGTTAGATTCATCTTTTATGCTTCATACATAGGTGCTACTGACTTTCTTGTTTGTTTCTTTGAGTGCAGAGTTGCAGCATTAGAGGAGCGACGAGGAGTCTACCTTACCAACGCAAGCGATGGCAACATTTGGCCCGCCCATTCCAAACGTGGGCATGCGGAAGGAGGAAGACTAAAATCACAAATTGTAACAAAGACCAATTTAACGCTCCTAGCCCCTAAAAGGGGAGGAGACGTATATGTAACCGAGGATAAGAAATTTGAATAAAGAGGGTTGTGATTTCCTTACATCTGTGCTTTCATTTCCAATTTATCTCTTTTCCTTGTTTTTGTGCATAGGATTAAAGCGTTATATTTCGTCTTATATTGCATAATTATAGTTTTCCTTTTGTTTCCGGAATCTCGTGCTTTCAGTGGCCACCTGTTCATGGACTTCTTGGATAGTCTTTTGTTCTTTTTTCTTTCTAAACCCAACTCTTCAAGTGCAGTGATCAACTCACCTTCTAGATCTACTTCAATCTTAAGGTTTTCATCACATACTTTAGAATTCACTCCTATCTTTTCTAGTTCAATTTTCTCTTCCACATGAACTGAAACTGATTGATATGCCTTATTGGACGAGGATCTATTCTTTTTACCCATTGCATACTAATCCAATATCAACCCTAGCTGATTTAGTCTGATAAGGGAACTTGGCTCTGATACCAATTGTTAGTCTCACAATGACACTGAAAGGGGGGGTGAATCAATGTGGCACTTTAAAACTTAAAACTTTAACTATTAAAGCCAAAACAATGAAAACTTAACACCAAATAAAGCAAATATAACAAGAGATCATCACACAACACAAGATGTACCGAGGTTCACCGATTTGGCTACTCCTCAAAATTTGACTATTTGGACTCCCATCCAAATCCAGCCTTTGCAAAACAACAACTTTACAATCAATTTACCAACACACACTGGAAGGAGCACCATCCCCTAATTTATCTGCACCAATAGAAATGAGCACCAACCCCTAATTTACCAGCACCAACTAGAAGTAGCACCAACCCCTGATGCCAAGCATCAACTTGGACTTCAATTTTGAAACTAGAAGATTGACATAAAAATGCCTTCACTTTTACAAGACCCTGACTGGTCTATTGCTTACTCAACATTGCTCATGCAACACACACCCTTCTTGCTCGCCTCTCGCTCACCTCTCGCGCTCCTCTCATGCACTTTGCAAGATTAAATCCACTTTATAATTCTCCAAGCAACACTCCTTTTATAACCATCCTTTCGCTTTGTAACTCCAGTTATAACTCCTTTCATTTCTCATATGCCACTTGTCAATTGTAACTGTTTCTTTCATATTCTCATCTGCCACTTGTCAATTGTAACTCCTTTATGTAACTCCTTTTGTATATATAGAGTGGGCATTTTTTCAAACACGTTACATGCAACGAATTGACACCATATTCTCCTACCATGACTGTTCGTCTTCTCGGTCATGACTGTTCGTCTTCTTGCAAGACTATTCGTTTTCTCTTTGCATGTCTATTCTTTTTCTCTTTGCATGTCTGTTCATTTTCTATTTTAATGACTGTTCATTTTCTCCTTCCATGACTGTTCATTTTCTATTTTAACGATTGTTCGTTTTCTCCTTCCATGACTGTTCATTTTTTATTTTAACAAATGTTCATTTTCTCCTTCCATAACTGTTTGTTTTCTCCACATTGGCATGCATCCGTTTCTTTCCATGTGTAACGACCATATTAATGATTCCTTATGGGTCCACGTCACTCTGCAATATTTAGTTTCACCATCTTGGTATTCATGTTGCAATATCATGACACTTTTCTTTATCTACATTTCTCCTTGCTTTGGCCCACAAAAATACATGTGATATCGCAACACTTTCGCCTCCTTGCTTCTTTTCTTGGCTTGTACCCGCAAAAACACAACATGTCGCGATATCGCGACACTTTCGCCTTCATACTCTTCCTCTTTACTTTTGTCGTGATATTGCGACACTTCTGCCTTTTTACTTTCTCTCTCCTCCTTTAGTCTCTAAAATGTGACATGTCGCGATATCGCGACACTTTTTCTTCTCCTTTGCTCTTTCTCTTGCCTTCGGGTTGCGAAAACGTGACATGTCGAGATATCGTGACACTTTTTTTCTCAGAGTTTCTCTCTTGCAATATGTTGCAAAATCATGATACTTTTTCTTTCGTACAATCTCTCTTGCAATATGTCGCAAAATCGTGACACTTTTCTTTCAGACTCTCTCTCTTACAATATGTCATGAAATCGTGACACTTTTTTTTCTGTACAATCTCTCTTACAATATGTCACGAAATCATGACACTTTTTCTTTCGGACTCCCTCTCTTGCAATATGTTGCGATATCACGACACTTTTGCTTTCGTACAATCTCTCTTGCAATATGTTGCGAAATCGTGACACTTTTTCTTTTGGACTCTCTCTCTTGCAATATGTCGTGAAATCATGACACTTTTTCTTCCGTACAATATCTCTTGCAATATGTCGCAAAATCGCGACACTTTTTCTACTTGCCTTTTTCTCTTCCAACATGTCGCGAAATCGCGACACTTTTTCTACTTGCCTTTTTCTCTTCCAACATGTCACGAAATCGCGATAGTTTTTCCTGCTTGTGCTTTCTCTTCAAACATGTCATGAAATCATGACAGTTTTTCTTGCTTGCGCTTTCTCTTCAAACATGTCATGAAATCACAATAGTTTTTCCTACTTGCGCTTCCTTTTCGAACATGTCACAAAATCGCAAAAGTTTTTCTTGCTTGCGCTTTCTCTTCGAACATGTCGCAAAATCGTGATAGTTTTTCCTGCTTGTGCTTCCTTTTAGAACATGTCACGAAATCATGACGGTTTTTCTTGCTTGCGCTTTCTCTTCAAACATGTCACGAAATCGTGACGGTTTTGCTTACTTGCGCTTTCTTTTCGAACATGTCACAAAATCGTGACAGTTTTTCTTTCTTCTCAGCATGTCGCGATATCACGACAAATTTTCTTTCTTGTCAACATGTCGTGATATCACGACAGTTTTCTTGCTCAACATGTCGCGATATCACGACAATTTTTCTTTCTTACTCAACATGTCGTGATATCGTGACAGTTTTTCTTTCTTGCTTAACATGTCGTGATATCGCGACAGTTTTCTTCCTTGTGATTTTCTTTTGATTTTTAGCATATAGGCCACTTCGATCTTCTAAAAAATCACTGTACATACTCTGAAGAACCTCTTAACTCCTGTCCACTGCATCAACTAATCTATCTGACTATGTTGACAATAATGACAATACTGTTGTTGCACCTTGCTCAACACTCATTGATTCACCCCCCCTCTCAGTGTCACACTTAGTTCAATAATTGGTATCATAGCCAAGTTCTTGAACATGCTTAACTGACTAGGATGATCTTGAAAGTGACACAATAGCAGGTGGTGAAGGCTTCTCATCAAACAAAGCACCATTGTTTTACGAAACTAATTACGCATTTTGGAGACTCAGGATGCAGACATATCTTTGTGCTCTGGGATATGACATTTGGGATTCAGTAAATAGTGGATACACAATACCCACCACTTCTCCAACCGATGCTACTAGTAAGAAACTGTTTGAGAATGACTCAAAAGCAAATAATGCTATCATGTGTGGATTAGTGGACAACAAACTGGTAAATATTATGGGTTGTAAAATGTCAAAGGAAATATGGAACAAATTGAAGAGCATTCATGAAGGATACGTTAAGATCAAGGAGGCCAAGTTCCAAACACATCGAGCTCAGTTCGAAGGATTAAAGATGAATGAGGATGAAAATATAGAGGCATATATGCTGAGAGTTAATTAAGTCATTAATGCGATTAGAGGACTCGATGAAGAAATCGAAGATTCTATCATCATGAAAAAGGTATTAAGGTCCATTCTCCAAAGATTTGGTTCTAAAGTTTCAGCTATAGAAGAAGCTAAAGATCTGAATTCTTTTAGTATGGATGAGATTCATGGTTCTTTTACTGCATATGAGATGAGAATAGAAAAATATAAACCCATAGACAGAGAAGCTACTTTTAAAGCCTAGAAAAATATGAAAGCAAAACAAGAATCCGAGGAAGAAGAGACATCAGATGAAATGGAAGCAAACTTTGTTCAAAAACTAAAAAGGAGAAAAGGAAAATACAGAGGAAAGTTACCATTTAAATGTTTCAATTGTGGAGACATTGGGAATTTCGTAGCTAAATGTCCACTTAATGATAAGAACATAAGTGATGACGAATCGCTTGGAGAAAGAAGTGACTGGAAGAAAAAATTAAGTTTCAAAAAAGGCAACTTAAAGAAGAAAAGTTTCATATCCAAGAAGGTCAGTTCATCAGAAGACAACTCCAGTGAGGATTTTGAAAAAGAAATAGGTGAATATCTTTTCATGGCATTCAAAGAATAAAAACCATAAAAATAACAGGAATGTGATGAAGAAGAAATTGACATAGAAGTGAATTTGGAAGAGGAACTAATTGCAGCTCTGGATGAATTGAAGACATAAAGAAAAAGGAATAAGAAAATTTCAAGAAAGCTTGAGGATGTAAATGAAATCATAACAACTTTGAATGTGCAGATAGAAGAATCCAAGAAGATCTTTGAAGATCTCAAAGTGCAAATAACCATGAAAATAGATTATTGCAGCAAGTTAGAAGAAGATATTGTTGCTTTAAGGATGCAACTAGAAGATATGAATAAGAAAATTATATTTTATCACAAATGTGAAGAGAGTTCTATGAAGTTGGATGAGATCATAAAGAACTAGAAGACTATAGGCATCAAGTTTGGTTTGGTTTTTTACAAAGGAGAATCATCAAATGGATCAAAGGCCACAAATGAAGAATCCACAAAGAATGAAGAAAAGAAACAAGTTAATCAAGCAAAAATGAATCATGCAAAGGAAAGCAATAATGCAAGGCATGAAAGGATAATTGACAATGATGGTTTCATTAATGTCACACATCAAAGAAGAAGATTTATGGATCCTACAACAACATGGCAAAGACCACCACCCTGGTTCAATCGTCCATTTTTTGGTTACTATTTTAAATGCAATGGTTATGGACATAAGATTTTAGATTGCAAGTATAATGTAGGACCAATGAATTTTGCTAGTAGAAATGCTTTTTCACATTTGATGGATTATGCAGTAGAATGTTATAAATTTCATAAATTTGGGCATATTGTAAGGAATTGTAGAAGTACATTTGCATCAAATCAATTTCAAGGAAGAAAATTTCAGCCAAATGGAATAATAAAAAATAGAAAATTTCCCAAAAAACATGCACAAGCTATTAAAAAAGAAAAGCCAAAAAAAGAGCCCAAAACTATAATCAAATCAGAGTGGAAAGAAAAAGAGAAACCTAAGGAAGAAAAATAATCCTTCATCGTACATATGACATTTAAAGCGTAGAATAAATCCACACCATGGATACTTGATAATGGATGCTCCAATCATATGACAGGTGACACACAAAAATTTGAGAAGTTGTAGCAATATGAAGGTGGTTCAGTGAAATTCGAAAACAATGATGGAGCTAAGATAGTTGGCAGAGGTTCAGTTAAGATCAGTGATGAAAAAATCAGGTTAGAATAAGTCTTGTTTGTGGTTGGTCTAAAGCATAACTTGTTGAGCGTAAGTCAGATTTGTGACAGAGGTCATGATGTGATCTTTAAGAAGCAGGGCTATGAAATCTAAAATATAAATAGTGGGAAGTTAATAGCAGCTAGATCAAGGACATCTAGCAACCTGTACACTCTCTCGGAGACTTCAAAAGGATCTTGCTTTATTGGATAGGAAGAAGATAATTGGTTGTGGCACAAGAGGCTCGATCATATCAGTTTTGACAACCTAGTAAAAATCAGTTCAAAGAAAGCAGTGATAGATATTCCCACCATTGGCAAACCATAAAATAATATTTGTGCTTCATTTTAAAAAGGGAAGCAAACTAGAGTCTCATTTAAAACAAAAGAGTACTACATGATCAAACCTTTGAAAATAGTACATACTGATTTATGTGGACCCATGAGAACGCAAAGCATAAACGATGACAAATATTTCATGTTGTGTATAGATGACTATTCCAGGATGACATGGGTATTGTTTTTGAAGCATAAATTAGAAGATTTTGATATGTTCAAGGTTTTCAAAAACCAAGTTGAGAATCAAACAAGAAAAATGATTAAATTTTAAGGTCAGACAAAGGAGAAGAGTTCATTTCAGAGGATTTCATAGAGTATTATGAAAAATATGGCATATGGAGACAGTTTTCAACAGCCAGGACACCTCAGCAGAATGGTGTGGTAGAAAGAAAGAATAGGACAGTGCAGGAAATAGCATGGACTATGTTGATTGAGAGCAAAGTAACAGACAAATTTTGGAAAGAGGCAGTCCATACTATAATATACATCCAAAATAGGTGCATGTTGAGGATGCATGAAATAAAAACTCCTTATGAGTTGTGGTTCGATAAAAAGGCCACATCAAGATATTTTAATTTTTTTGGCAGCAAGTGTTACATCAAAAGAACTAAATAAAACCTTGGTAAGTTTGAAGATAGAGCGGATGAAGGTATTTTTCTTGGCTATTCATCAAAAAGCAAAGCTTACAAATGTTACAAGAGGTTAAGAAAAATTGTGGAAAGTATCGATGTTAAAGGTGATGAAGGTAACGAGTTATTAGCTATAAAGAGAACTACTCAATTTATGAAGATGTCATTGAAGGATATGAGGAAGAGGAAATATAAAAGAAACCAAGAATTGACTCAGAGGATTTGAAAAGTGATTCATAATTGGAAGAAAATAAGAAATTCAAAACAGGTAGCTGGCAGAAATATCATCGTAGAGAGCAAATAATTGGAGACCCCACAATTGGTGTTCATACAAGAAGAATATTAGTAAGTAACTACTCTTTACTATCCAGCATTGAGCCCAAAAATGTTTTTGAAGCAAGCAAATATGAAAGTTGGGTAAAGGTAATAAATGAAGAATTAGATCAGATCAAGAAAAACAAGACTTGGGAGTTAGTACCAAGACTCGCAAATAAAAATTTAATTGGTACTAAATGGGTCTTTCAGAACAAATTTAATTTAGATGGACAGGTAGTCAGGAACAAAGCAAGATTGGTATGCAAAGGGTATGCGCAAGTTGAAGGTATTGACTTTGAGGAAGCCTTTGCACCTATGGCCAGACTAAAGGTAATTATAATGTTTCTTGCTTTAGCAATTTACAAGAATTTCAAAGTTTATCAAATGGATGTGAAATCAAAATTTTTGAATGGGAAACTTGAAGAAGAAGTTTATATTGAGTAGCCAAACAATTTTTAGCTTAGTGATGATCCCAACTTGGTTTGCAAGTTGAAGAAAGCATTATATGGCTTAAAATAGGTACCCCAGGCATGGTATGCAAGGCTAGACAATTATATTACTTAGCAAGGGTTCAAGAAAGGTATGGTGGACAATAATTTGTATGTCAAAACATAAAATGGTCATCATATTGTTGTTGTTGTATACATAGATGATATCATATTTGGCAGCAACAAAGATGAGTTGTGTAAATATTTAACAAATAATATGCAGAAAGAGTTTGAAATTTCAATGATTGGTGAACTTTCGTATTTTCTCGGATTGTAAGTTAATAAAAGGGAGAAGGGCATATTTATTTCTCAAATTAAATATATGAAAGAGATGCTAAAAAAGTTCACAATGGAGGATTGCAAGCCAGTTAGCACTCCCATGACGATTGGTTGCAAGTTGAGCAAGGATGACAAATCTCCACCTGTTGATCAACCTATGTACAAATCCATGATTAGGAGCTTACTGTACTTAACAGCTACTAGACCAGACATTTTGCAGGTAGTATGCATGGTAGCACGATTTCAGGCTAGTCCCAAGGAGACTCATGTTACAACAGTGAAGAGGATTTTTTGGTACCTCAAGGGTACTATGGAGTATGGGTTATGGTATCTTAAATGTAAGGACTTCACCCTTATTGCATATTTAGATGCAGATTGGGTAGGATGTGTATATGACAGAAAGAGTACTAGTGGAGGTGCATTCTATCTTGGTGAGAATCTTGTTGCGTGGCATAGCAAAAAGCAGGAGTCAGTCTCATTATCCACAGTAGAGGCAGAGTATATTGCAGCGACATCATGTTGTACATAGTTACTTTGAATGAAATAAACTTTGAAGGATCTTGGAATAAATTTTAGTGAGCCCATCTCTATCATGTGTGACAATACAAGTGCAATCAATATCTCAAAGAATCTGATTATGCATTCTTGCACAAAAAATATTGCTATTCGGTACCATTTTTTGAAGGAGAAAGTTGTGAAAGGTGAGGTTAACTTTAATTTTGTTCCAAAAATAGAGAAAGTAGCGGATATCTTCACCAAAATATTACCCAAGGAATTCTTTGGGTACCTTTGCAAGAAATTGGGATTGGTCACACTTTCCAAGCATTGACTAGCTATTGGGGCCACATTCTCAGTGGGAGAATTTGTGTCTGTTTATATTTTTGCTCATGTTTGTGATTCTTTCTAAGTGTAATAATTTTTGCCTGAGAATGTTGTGCAAAGAATCAGGGGGATTTTGCAACAGCCCTTTGATCTTATTGTCAAAGGGGGAGAAGAGTTACAGGAAATTGTGCGTGTGTTTCCAACAATTTCAAAGGGGGAGATTGTTGAGCAAGGTGCAACGATAGTATTGTCATTGTTGTCAACACACTCAGATGGACAGGTTGATGTAGTGGAAATTTTTTTGGAGATTTTTTGGAGTATGTACAGTGGTGTTCATTGCTTATGAGGATGTTTTTGATGTTTGGGTGAAGTTGTTATAGGTTGTTCATGCAAATTTGCAAAAGTTGCAAATTTGCAGGAACAACCTATAACAACTTCACTCGAACATCAAAAACATCCTCATAAGCATTGAACACCACTTTACATTCTCTGAAAAACCTCTAAAAAATTGTCCACTGCATCAACCTGTCCATCTGAGTGTGGTGACAACAATGACAATACTATCACTACACCTTGCTCAAAAATATCCCCCTTTGGAATTATTGGAAACACACACAATTTCTTGTAACTCTGTATGAGAGCAATTTATTTGAGATATCTCCCTCAAACTAGGTCAAATTCCAAATCAAGCATGCAATCCTCTATTGGTTTCGTCTACTTATAATTGTGAAAACTTCAACAACTCACATACTCACCCAAAAATTGATGTTCTTAATTTTTGATCATCTTGTCACAAAAAGAGTTATGTGGGTGAGGCAATGAAAAATATCCCACACTTACTTGAACGACATTGGTATTTGGTATTTTGTATCCTTATTGACTCAATATTCATTTAAAGGGTAATCAACTAGTCATTTCTTGAATGGTTCCATATCTACATCACTATCTTTACTTGCATACATGTACACATAGTTAAAACATACTATTCTAATGTGGTATTCATCATCGTGATGTACATATAGGAAATATTAAGAATGGATTATGATTTATAATAATATCATGTTGGTTGACTATACATACAAATGCCTATTTACTAGGATACACTAGATAAATTCAAGATCACTCTTAAAATAGACTAAATCAAATACTTAGGATTTGATCTCTTCCTATAGTCTCTAGCACTTGCCCTTGATTCATACATTCATGTATTACACATACATACCAATATTCCTTATGCATAGTATTCTTCCTCTTGTTGCATATCTACTCTTTCTCCCTCCTTTTCTTCTCTCCTGTTCAGACAAACCATGCTCTTATCTTCCTCTCGACATGTTGTCCCCTCTTCTTCTTATGCAAGAAGGGTTCTATTATATTCAAAAGAGGCAGTTACAAACTGGTGGCTATTACAACCATTCAAGTGCTCCCATATCAATATCCTCCATAGATATCTTCTTCACCAAGATTTTATTCTATTTTTGTGTGATAATTATTGGAATTTTTACAAAAGTTTATCTTAATCCACTTATATCGACCAATTTTTGATAATCTATTTTTTAAATAATCAATTACTTCTTAATATCTTATTTTTATTAATTACTTATTTCATTTGTAGTTGAAATATTTTTACTCAACAAAAAGATAAATCTATTTGGTTGTAGCATGGAAAATTGGTATTTGTGTCCCCTTCCTTAAGCGATCTCTCCCTAGAGTTTCATGACCAGTATGATTCTCTCTTTTCCAATACATTATGATAATTAAAAATTATGTAACTTTCTTAAAAATAAGTATCTTGGTCCATTAGAACTTTTTTTTCAAGTTTACATGCATCTTTATGAGGGGTCATGGTCCCCTCGTACTGAGTGGGGTTTGAACTTGCATCTCCTAAATTAAAACCCAAGAACTTTACCTCTATGGCAAGCTTGGTCCATTAGATTGATTTCTACTATCCCTTATAAATTATTGAGTTTGAATTTACTTATTTTTTCTTTTTAAAAATTGTACCAAAATATTTGACATTCTAGCTTTTTATTTTCTCCTTTGGAGATTTTATCTTTTTAAAAAATATGTATATACATGATCTTCAAATCTTGTTATATCCCATCGTAACATAACCATCTAGAAGAAATTTGGGTCTTGGATCCACATAGAATAAAATTGATGACTCTAAATGACTATTATTGAGTATACCACATCTCAAAACAAAGGGTTCATGATCCCATCCTTCTTGCATTAAAATATCTAAAGAGATTCTATACTTTGTATACAACCATATATAATATAATAAAAATCTAAAATTTTTACTATAAGAGTTTACCCAATGTATGATGATGATGGTGGTGGTGGGTGGCAAGGGATCTATGTTATTTGTAGAGGTGATCTACCACATATCACATGGAATTTGCACCCTCTAATTGGTTGCCTCCACCCTAAAAAATTTCAAATATTTATCTTCTAAAATCTCATTGCTAGGTCAAAAATATCTCTAATCTCAACAAAACCAGAACCAAAATCATTGTTTTTACCCTGGGTAGAATCTAGATCCATATTGGTATTCCTAACCAACAAGCTTTTGTAGGCATAAGATTGAATTTACCCCTTAATATCCATTTTCATCTAACACATTAAAAATAAATCCTTGATTTTTTCCTTGAGTGACCATTTAGTGCAATAAGGGATCACTAAGGAAATTTATCAACTAAAAGAAGATGATGAAAAATTACCCCTAAAATTTACAAAGGAAGACATATTCATCATGATGGAGGAAATAGACATCATGGAGAGAAATTTTTGGGGGATGATCAAAATCTTGATGCTTGGTATGTACTTGTTGTTGACTCTTTTGGTTGTTGTAGCACTATCACCACCCTATTGTGTGAGGTCATACAGATGAATACAAAGGTTCTTGATCTCAAACCCTCTGGTAATGTTTTATTCTAGTAAAATTAAGATTGACGTGGTGTGTGGCATGCACACACTCTTGTTCAGATCAAAGTTCATGAGCCCTAAAAATTAAGGTTTGAGGGGAATTTTGTGTTTTACGCCATTCCTTTTGTAAATGGGTGCTTTAAGAAGGATGTGAAGGTGACATAGTGTGATATTAGGGTTAAGGTTAATACCACTATTTATGGGATGAACAAGGGAAAGGTGATGTGGCTTTAGGGTCAGGTGAAGTCTATTTTAGGTGTGTGATTTTAAGGAGAGGTTGGATTTGAATTTTTGAAAGGCTATAATGGAGAGTGAGTTGCATGGGGTCTTTATGGTAAGGGAGGTTTTTGGGATGATGTGGGAGGTATAAAGTGTCTTGGCATGGGAGGCAACTTCTAGTCTATATTTGTTGGTGTTATAAAATAAGGTTGTGGATGGGGAAATGAGTGAGCAAAAATATGAAAATAACAATAGTAGTGCAAAGGTAAATAATTGGAATGCATAAGATAGGGTGAGAAGAAGAAAAGTGGGGGTTAGAAGATTATTTTGGTGAAGGGGACTAGGGTTGTGAGGTAGGTTATTGGTTAGGTTATCCATTAGAGAATATAGGGAGAGATCATGCCTAAGAAATGGGATGTGATATTGGATTCATTCTTTGATCCAAAGGACTTGGAGATTCAAACACTAAGTGGTTATTGAAAGTAATTAAATCAAGAGGCTTCCTAAAATTTCCATGGTATAGGGATATATGGAGGTAGGAAAGGAATTGTAGGAGTCATAAAATAAGTTGTAAGATGTGGGAGCATGAGGTAATGGTCAACTTGAGTTGTAGAGTAGCATAGTAGGAGATGTAGATGGCCTGATTAACAAGAAATGATCCAACAACAAGCATGAAGATGTATATAGAAATGGAAATGAGAATATTGTTTTAGAAAATGTTACAAACTATGAGAATTCTCCACTTAATGAGATTGATTGAAGCACTAGAAGAAGCCAAGAAGAGGAGGATAAAGAAGAAGAAGAAGAAGAGATGGTAGCAGGTCAACATGGATTAGAAGAATTGATGAAATATTGATAGGAGTATTAAAGGAAAAGTCTCATAATCTATTGCAATAAAGTAGAAACCCATTGAATGCAAAAATAAAATATAATAGAAGTTGGGTTGAGTAAGTTAAGAGGAAGAAAAGAGTGGATGAGAATAAATAACATTGAATATTGATCCCCACTAAAATAAATGAGGATGGGATATATTTGAATATATTAGATACATTATTTGAAAGAGCATATCATAGGGTAAATAATACCTTGATAGAAAAATTTATAAGTTCCAAACCAATAGGTGACCATATTAAGAAGTGGGTAGTTAACCGATGGAGAATAATAAGGCATGCAAATTTTTATTTCCTTCCAAAACAATTCTTCCTAGATTCCTTCAACAATAAAGAAGACTACCTTAATTCCCTTTTAGGAGGCCCATGGTTCATGGGAAGATCTAGACTATACCTTAAGAAATGGGTATGGGGATTTAATTTATATATTGAGAAGATAGATGTGTTTCCAATTTGTGCAAGATTCTCTACTTTACCTTTGGAATTGTTGGAGGAAGAAATATTTTAAAGCATAGCCAATTCCTTTACATATATTATGTCAGTAGGGAAAGAAAGAGGGTATTCTTTGCTATAATGTGTGTAATTGTAGAACCAAGAAAGAGACTCCCAAATAAGATAAAGGTGGTTTCCATATGGGGAGTATGGAATCAAAATATTATTTATGAGAATTAACCATTTATTTGTAGGATTTGTGCTAAAATGGGACATCTGGAAAAGGATAACACCAATAGATAGATAAAAAGCTACAAATGGAGCCATAGTAGTAATGAAGATAGAAAGAAAAGGGAGCAAAACTCTGAAAGCAATGGAAAAGTGCTTCAGAATTAGGAAGAACCCAAGGAAGTTGACAATGCTGAAGGTTACAAGAAGGGTTATGCATAAGAGGTAGGACCCAAAAGGTACTTGTAAAAAAATGGCTAAACTATTTCAAAACCCCGGTGAATCCTGTCGAACTGCATGTATGATGGCATGGCTAATGACCTTAATTTTCCAAAAAAAATGGCAAAAAAGGGTGAATTTCAAATTTTTGTCGGACCAACACACATATTTATTTTCTCATCCTCATAAAATCAACAATATAGATGGATCTCTCTTGTGCAATATTAATTAATATGTTCATTTATTTTAACATTGGAAGAATACCACATAATATCAAAAGTGTTTCTAAGTCAGTCAAATGGAACAACATATCTTTTGCCTTATCAACTATTCTGCAATTTGCATGCATAAACCCTGTCAATGATTGATATTATGCCAAAACTCTCTAAGTAGGTTGATACAGTGAAATCCATCTTGTATCCACATATTTTAACAATTTTTTCCCTTCTGTAACTCCTAGTGCAAACTGCTAAAACTCTACAAGTCTTTCAGACTTAATGAGAAATAAGAATGAGTATCACAAATAAGGTTTTCTACTTTAGCAACATTTGAAAATGTCCTCACAATTTTATATGCAAGATTAACTCTATGAGCCATACAGTGAATGGGGATCATATATGGGGTAACTTTGGTTTGGAGTCAAACACAAATACTAGACCCGTGACCTTGCATAATAGTAGCTCCATTAGCTCCAATGTAAATTAACTTTATTGCTATATCTATATCATTCATTTCTGCAATATTCTTAAAACTTTTGACAACAACATTATAAATGTTTTCTGCATTTGAACATTCCAACATCTTATGTATTCCTAACAAAATAGGCCTTCTAATATGATTTTGAAATGTGTACACATGCATGCAAATCCAATAAGTGTTATCCACAACTGTTGCCTCATAAATAGAAAGTGAAATGAATTTGGCAAGTTTTACTTGCTCCCTTAGGTCTTCTTTCTCAACCAAAGATAAACATTTTGCCATTTCCCAACCACTTTGGTCTAACCAATGAGAACTAGGAAGGTTTTGCACATTAAAAAAACATAATAGCTACTTATAATCAATACAATCAGACATTGGTCTACCTTTCTTGAGAATATTCTAAACAACGACAAACTGCATACTTTTTGAAGCTAAAATAGTCTTTTGTATTTTGTGAAATTGGGCTCCAATTGTTCCACCTTTCTCAACAAGAGATTGTTGTTCCTTTAAGTGATTGCCATATTTTATAGCATATCTTAAATGCATACATTCTGATGCATCCTTTCACTTAACTTCTTTACTAACTTCACTATTACTTTTTATAACTTTTACATAAGATTTTCCAACATGTTTTTCAATTGTATCAATCTTGTTTTGAAGTCTATGATCCTTACCAAGTCTCCAACTACAAATTTTGCATCTACATTATTTTACATCGATTTGGTTATCCTCAGTCATGATAGGATCAAGCCAGGGAAATATTTCTACCCATTATTTCCTAAATATCCTTCCAAGTATCCAAAGAGATGCTTTTCTTTTTTTGGAATTTTTGGATGAAGATTCAGTTGAAGCTTGTAATGATTTTGATTTATCACTTTCATTTTCAATTGTGATGTCATTTTGCATGTTGTCTTCAATTTTTTGTTGGATGTCATTTGTGAGGGTATTTTCAATAAAAGGCATATCTTCTTGGGGAATATCTTCAAGTGGAGGCATATCAGGATCGACAAGGTATTCTACATAGTAGCATACCATAATATTTTTTATCATTCTTGGATAAAAAATTTACAAAAAAAATATTCAAATTGTCAATCAAGCACATACTGGGAAGTAAAAAATCATTTGTACCTTGAATTTGCATTGATTTCGTTGGCTCATTGTATTTTGAAGTTTTGCTAAAATATTTGAGGATACTCTTTTTAGCTAGAGATTTGGTGCCCTTATTTTCATCATTGGGTGACATTTTACTTGTTACAAAAAAAAAAAGGTTAAAGAGGGTGTACTTTATAGAGGCCTTAAGATAAT
This sequence comes from Wollemia nobilis, assembly GCA_028583015.1. NCBI lineage: Eukaryota > Viridiplantae > Streptophyta > Pinopsida > Araucariales > Araucariaceae > Wollemia > Wollemia nobilis. Next base: position 6,317,061 of record JAQPPZ010016361.1, read on the forward strand.
ATTGTAAATAGAATAAACAATTGTTTGGGTGGTAAATTATACATACTTTTTTTCAGCCATTCTTTATTATGATTTTATCAGTTTATGCCACTGACTCGTTTTTTGGTGAAAGCACTTTAACTGAGAAAAAGAGCATCAATATGTATATAGATAACCAAAACATTTACTCATGTATAATCTTAGAAAGGAAAAAAAGATCTGAATTGAAACTAAGAATCAAAGAGTTTTAAAACATTCAAAACATGGCAAAACATAGAAAAACATGGGAACAAAGCAATGACACTCCAGATGTAGAAGAGGGCTTTGATATTGGTGTGGTGCAGAACATGATTGAAAAATCATTAAAGAAAAACATGCAGAACCAAGAAAAATAACATGCAGAACATGGCAAAATAAAGAAAAACATAGCAAGCAGAGAAGTGACAAAGAACCTGGTGTGAAAATAGGTCTGGTGCGAACAAGGATCCGATTAAAATGTTTTGGTTGAAGAAATTATTTCGATTGAATGTAGGTTAAGATCCGGATAAAAAGTGGTCCCATCTGGTTGCATGATAGGTTCTGAATGTAAAAATGGTATTGAATGGTTGTAGAGGAAGTTCCTGCTATAGAAATTGTTCTAGATGGTTGCATAATAGAATCTGACTGTAGAATTTATTTCGTCCTCTGGTGCCTTTTAGACAAGTTGCTTCAAACAGTTGTAGAACAGGATCCGATTGCAACATTTATTTTAGATGGTTGCAGAATAAGATCCGACTACAGAATTGGTTCCATTCTCTGGGATAAAATGTGGTCCTGTTCGGTTGCATGACAGGTTTCAAATGCAAAAATGGTCTCGTTAGGTTACATAGGAAGTTCCTACTATAGAGGTTTTTCTGGACGGTTGCAGAATAGGATCCGGTTGCAAAAGTTATTCTGGACGATTATAGAACAGGATCCGACTGCATAATTGGTTCCATCCTTTGGTACCTTCTACAGAATATGCTTCAAACGGTTACAGAATAGGATCTTGTTGTAGAAGCATTTCCATCTAGTTGTAGAAGTGGTTTTGGATGGTTGCAGGTTCCATTCGGTTGTAGAATTGGTTAAGGCCGATCGTAGAAAAGGTTTCGGTGTTGTGAAGAATTGTGTCTATATTTTCGTCGGGTATAGAACACGGTCTAAAAATAAAAATGTATCCCTGGGGTGTTAATTATATATAGAGGTATACTTGGTGAGTTTGATGGGATAATTTAGAAATTCTAAAATTTTAGGGCGAAAAGGGTACTTTATTTAGGCGGGATTACTTGCAAATTTTTCAAAATATTTGTGATACTCTCATCAAAGGACAACTAACCGACACCTAAAATTTATTTTTTTCGTAAAAAAATTTGGCTACATGGCCGATGTTCGGGTCCCAAAAATTTTACAAATTTGAATTTTTGAGAATGTTTTTTTTCGCCCATATGGCGAAGTTTCACCACTATGCATAACCCTGGTTACAAGTAGACTATGGAAAATAAATTGAAGGATGTGGAAACCGAGGAGGGATAAATACTAGAGAAAATCCCAAGTACTGGGAAAAAAATGAAGATATACATGATAATATACAAAGTGAAAGCCCTTCAATGATAGAAAAAAGTGATTTAAATAAATGGGGAAAATATATGGTATAACAACAAATAGAAGAAAATGAGAAAGAAGTGATGGGAGAAATATTAAACTAGGAAGAAATGAATCCAAAAGTGGTTCCTTGTAAATTATGAAGTATCATTGATAGAAGGAATATACAAAAAATAAGAGGTACCAAATTTAATATTAATAAGAAGTGCAAAAAATATCATAGATGTGGGAGCAAAGGGGCTAAAGAAGGTGGGCATACTAACTTTAAAGTAAAAACACATAAAGGAAATGGAGAAGGATATCAACATGGGGATACAAATGATCATAGACTTGAGTGGGAAAAATCCCACCATAAGAAATAGGAAATGAGGATCATATCATGGAATGTTAGGGGAATGAATACCCCTAACAAACATAGGTTGGTGAGATCCATGATTAAGGATCACCAACCTGATATAGTTCTATTGCAAGAAATTAAGATGATTGTTCAAATTTAGAGAACATCAAGAAAGGGATATGGAGGAAGTAGTTGCTAGGTGGAATATAAAGGGCTTCAAGAGGAATATTAATATTATGGAAATCTGATTTCTATGAAAGAGAAGCCATTTAAAAAATTAGCACCATATGACGGTTATTATCACTTCTAAATCTTCAAATTTTACCTTCCTTGTCATTAATATTTATGCTTAAAATGCGAGTAGAGCAAGAAAGGAACTATAGAGTGAGATGGAATATATGGGGCAGTAGATTAGAGGATTAAGAAGAATAGTGGTAAGTGATTTCAACATCCATTTAATACTAGGAGAAAAGAAAGGATTCCCAAGGATTCTTAGAGAGCATGGAGGACTTCAAAAAATTTATATAGGAATATGACCTTTATGAATGAAGTGGCAATAAATTTACTTGGAAAAATAGGATATTAGGGGATAATTTAGACCAAGTAAAATTGGATAGAGTGCTACTATCTATGGGGTGGTTTGAGGAAACTTGTGTGCACATGCTAGTACCAATGCTAAAGACATAATCATACCATAATCCTATGATATTTTGGTGTAAGTGAAAAGTAAGAAAGAGTAGAAGCCCTTTAAAATTTGAATATATGTGGGTTTAGCACCCAAAATTTTATGAAAAAAAGGTGAAATAACAGAGGCATCCAATCCAAGGATCTAAGATGCATATACTAGTCAGAAAACTTAAATATGTGAAGAGAGAAGTTAAAAAATGGAACAAGTTAGAATTTGGAAATATATTTAGACAAAAGGAAAGCCCAAGGTAATAACTTAGCTTTCTTGAGGAGGAAGTAAGTAGAAGTGGGATGGACTAATTCCTCTACATGAGAGATAAGGATATCTAGTCAAAAATGCATACTATAATGGCATGAGAGGAAACTTATTGGAGATAGAAGTCTAGGAATAAGTGGCTTATAGAAGGAGATAGAAACACAAAAATTTTCATGTCTCAACCATAAAACATAAAAGTGATGAAAGGATAATTAAAATACTATAATAGAATATAGAATTCAAAGATGAAGAGTAGATTAGGTAAGAGATAGTGACTTCTTTAGCTTACTACTAATGAAGGATAGGGAGGATGACTAGGAAGCTATGGAAGATATATTTCAGCATATACCAATATTGATGACAAGAGATATGAATGCAAAGCTTGAGAAAGATGTGAGTGAAGAGGAGGTGAAGGAATAAGTCTTCTCAAAAAAATACAAAGCTCCAGGTTTGAATGGTTTTTGGGTAGGATTTTTTTAGGCCTTTGTAAATATAGTGAAGGAGGATGTAATAGTAGTAGTTCAAGAATCTCACCATTTAGGCAAAATTCTAAGAAAGTATAGCAACACCTTTTTAGTTCCAATTCCTAAGAAATGGAGGTTGAAAGGGTTTAAGGACTTCAAACTGATAATCCTATGTAATGCAATTTATAAGATCATATCTAAAGCAATCACATTAAGGGTGAAATATGTCATCCCAGAGATAATTTTAGAACAAAATGGGGTTTTGTGAAGGGAAGGTAGATATTGTATGGAGTAATTACACTTCATGAAACTATGCACTCAGTGGAAACTAGTAAGAGGGAAGGAATTATGCTCAAGTTAGACATGAACAAATATTATGATAGGGTTTCTTGGTGCTTCCTAGAAATATTCCTTGCTAATTTTGGGTTTAGTAGGAGAAGGATAAGATGGGTGGCTAACTCTTATGGAGGTCCAAGATTCTCATTCATTCTAAATAATTCTTCGATAGGTTTATTTGGGAGTAGTAGGGGTCTAAGGCAAGGGGATCCACTATCACATTATCTCTTTATAATTATAGCAAAACATCTAGTTATATGTATAGGTGCAACATAAATTTCAAGAGTGTTAAATGGGATGAAACCCTCCATAGCCATAAGGGGTATCATTCACCAATAGTTTGTATATGAGACTATTTTTCTTGGAAAAACTTCAATGGAAGACGCTACAAAATTTATGAGGATTCTAAATCTATATTTAAAGACATCCCACCAAATTATTAACATCAAAAAGAGTAAATTTTTCTTCATTAACAATTTAGAGAATCATCAAATAAGGGTAGTAGAATAACTTGGATGTAATATATCATCCCTCCCATCTATATATTTGGTAATTTTGATGTTTACTATATTGTGCAAATATTAGGTTTGGGGCACATTGATAGATAAGTTTCAACACAAGTTAGTAGGCTAGAAAGAAAAATTATTAAGCTAGAAAGGTAAGCTTCATATACTAAACATCACTCTCCAAGCCATATTGATATATCTCTTTTTCCTATTTAAGATTCTAGCTAAAGTTATATACATAGTAGAAAGTGTACAAAAAAAACATTTTTATGGTTAGGATCTAAGAAGAAGAGTAGAATCTCCTTTGTTGCATGGGAGAAAGTATGTAAACCAAAATAAAAATGAGTGAGATTAAAGAGGGTAAGAAACATAAATAAGGTCCTAGCTACAAAAGTAGGATGGAGGATAATGAAGGAAGATCAATCAATGTGGACAAGAATTTTAAAGAATAAGTACTTAGACAACCAAGAAGAAGTAAGATTTATAACCATATTAGATACCTGTAATAGCTCTTCTATATGAAACCATACACTAAATGGAAGAGAGGTGCTATGGAAACGTGTCTAATGGAAAATTGGTAGTGGTAGGTCATTCCAATTTTAATACGATGCATGGTTGGAGAACCACCCACTAAGTAAGGGTGAGGAGATAGTCAAAGTCTAAGAAGATCTAGAGCAAAGGTATGAGACTTTGGTTTGTAATTACATGGACCAAGAAGATGGAGAGGTAAGGTGGAAGGAAATTATGAGTAATAAAAAGAATGTGGAAGCATTAAGTAATCTCAAAACCAAACTAAGGGTCTACCATGTAAGTGTTAATATGGAGGAAGACATCATAGTATGGGGAGCAACTCAAGAAGGCTCCTTTAGCGTTAAAATGACCTATGAGTTACTAACTTCAAAACCAAAAGGGGAATTTCAATAGGAAATACTATGGGGAAGGAAGGAAACACCTAAGATAGCAATTTTTCTATGTACAAAACAAGATTATTATAGCATATGACTTGCATATGAGAGGGTTTCAATTCCTAGTAGCTATTAACTATGTGAAGCACAAGAAGAGAGTGAAACACATAATCAAGGAGATGTGCTTCATAATAGATATACTTCAATATATTTCACTGATACTTCAAGAGTGAAGCACCGAAATACATATAACATATTGAACCAAAATATTCACAATAGAGATTCACTTGAGTATATTGTAGTGTTTATGCACTAGAATAAATCAATGATCTGATGTATTGAAATATATTAAAGTTTTGACAGCTTTGATGTAGCTAAAATAAAAGGAATATTAGTTGTGGTCTATTGTTGTAAGAATGTATATGAATATTTTAGTATATATTGAATTTTTTTTGTAGGAGAAAAAATAGAATGTAAGACTAGATAGACCAATCTAGATTTGTAAAATGTTTCGAGCTCTTTCATAACCCTATTTTACCAATATAAAATAGGATTTTACCCAATGTGTTTATCATCCCATATATGAAATATTGAAGAAATGACATTAAAAATCCCATTTAAATAGAAAAAAATCTTCACTGATTTAGACCATACATGACTACCACCTTTCTTTTCCAAAGGAAATATAACTACATTGAAGTCTTCCCCAAAAATCCATAGATCACAATTATAAAACATCATAGAATTTGACATATATTAAACTAAGGTCCTTCTAACATATTTTATTAAGAGTAACTATAGTTGGAGCATATACCCTTAGATCCCCAACTTTCATATTTTTCTTCTTCCTACAAAAAAGACCAACCCAATTGTTTTTAGTTTTAGTAATTGCCAATTCCATTTGCATTTATCACTACTATTGTAATACCTCCTAATGCTCCTATTACAAAAAATGCTAGACGGTCCTCCAATTTTTTTTTTATGCACTCTTATATTTATCATTAATTTTTGTTTCTTGTATTAAAATAAACTTAGGACCACAAAAACCTATTACTTACTTGATAACACTTTTTGCTAGGGATTTTATTGATTCACCTAATATTCCATAATACCATTTTGATTCTAATTTTTTATTTTTATTTGTGAACTTAGCCCCACTTTTTTTTAACATGTGATATATCTTTTTCCTTTCCCATATAGCTAAGTTTGCTTTTTTCTTTGTTCTTGCTTTAAGGTTCTTCTTATCCATTTTATATTCTTACAAAACTTTCATATTTATCAATTTATTTGATTTTTTTAATGATGGTATATAATGAGACATATCATATATATGTTTATTCTTCCACAAAGAATCTGATATGTAAGGAATAGCCTCAAAAACACTTCCTTCCTTATGTAGCCCTGGAAAACCTTAAGTGCAAGGATAATATTCCATAATAATTACTTTATTATGCTTCCCTAAGAATATTTAATTGCCATGGATATTCTCCACATCAATTCCTTTATTGTGGTTATTTTAATACCTAAAAGTGCAAGAAATAAACTCTAAACTACTTTTATTTTTATTGCAATGAGAAGATTTTAACTACTTGAAAAAAATAAAGATGATTTACCTAGTTAAAAAATGACCTCTACTACCTCTTTTTTTTTTTTTTAATATTTGCCTTCACACCTTCCTTCATAACATTAATTCCTTTGAATTTGAAATTTCACATTGCACTTCCTTATCCCTTGTATCCTTATTTTTTTCCTCTAATGGTTGATTAGAGTGAACAATAGTGGCCTTCTCCATTTGATGATGCAAAGGGTATTTATTTATTTATTTATTTTGCTATCAAAGAATCCTTGATCAAGTCTAACCTCTACTACAATATGATATCCTTGCTACTTCTTGAAGCTTGTCTCATGACCATTTCTTTTCTCTTTTTTTATTGATTTCACTTTATAATATCTTGCCATGTATTAAATTTTTAACTTTTGTAGCATTAGAATATAATATTTTCATAATCCACTTATCGGTCATATTTTTTTCATTTGGATTTAACATAAATGAATTTTGGTAAAGGCTTTAAAATATCCATGGCAACACATCCAAATTTAAATAGCATGTTTTTGTTCGATAGTAGTTAGTCCATCCTAGATAAATTCACCTATAGTATTACTAATTTTATTCAAATCCTCCTTATTAATAAGTTGATATGAAAATCCAAAAAGACCAACCCACTCTAGAATCCTTTTAATAGTTATTTTATCGATAAAAAAATGCATTTCATTCTATTAAAAAATAGGGCATCTTTTTGGAAGTGTCCTGGAAAGGATCCAAAGGAAGCTTGCCGAGTGGAAAGGCCATTTGCTATCACAGGCAGGTAAGGCTACTCTAACCATGGCTTCCCTCCAAAGCATCCCATTTTACTTTTTATCAGTCTTCAAAGCCCCAGCCAAAGTTCATCACTTGATCGAGCAACATCAAAAGAACTTCCTCTGGCCTAGTTTCAAAAGCAAGTAGAGATGTCACTTGGTGGGTTGGGATAAGGTTTGTTTACCTAAGGAGAAAGGTGGACTTGGCCTAAGGAAAGTCACCCACCTCAACTCAGCCATTCTAGCCAAGCAAGCCTGGTGGTTGATCTCAGGCGAAAGTCATAAGTGGCCAACAATTGTCAAGCAAAAGTATCTTCAAGGATCTGAATTCCTGAGCACCACCATCCCATCATGCGGCTCTACCTTCTGGAAAGCCATTTTAACCACTAGAGACGTCCTCCGCAAAGGAACGAGATGGCTTATAGGAAATGGCCATAAGATCAATTTTTGGGAAGATAGGTGGGTAGGAGACGAAGCTCTATCTTGCGACCCTGCCATGGCCCACTTAAGGGATTATACCAACATGACCTTTGGTCCCATGGTTTCTGACTTTATTTGGCTTGACAGTGGAAGACTCAGTTGGAAGGCCATGGCTTCCCAAGGATTTGAAGCAAAAATTAACAAACTCAACCACATTTTGTCCTTGCAGTTTATCTCGTCCCTGGCTAGAGATGACCAGCTTCGATGGACAACAACGGACAACGACAAGTTTTATGTCAAATCGGCCTACACCATAGCTCTCCACCCTGATACTCCTAGATTTCAAACTCACTTAGTCTAGATTAAGAGACTCATTCCTAAAGTATCCTTTTTTGCTTGGCTAGTTGTCCAAGGGAAAATTTTAACCATCGACAACATGATGAAAAAAGGGCTAACCATTCCCAATAGGTGTTTTTTGTGCAGAGTATACTGGGAGTCCATCCATCACCTTTTTATCGAGTGTCCCTTTGCCACCTCAATCCTCAGTGTCCTATTTCAAGCATTCAACATTGTGTGGGTGAGTCCCGCATCCATCACCGAACTCTTCCAGCAATGGCCTGCGCCCTTTGTTAGCTCCAGTTTGAGTTTCATGTGGAAGATCAATTTGCATCATTTCCTATGGCAAGTTTGGCTAGAGAAGAACTCCAAGATCTTCAATGAGTCTTCCCACAAGCCTTCTGTCATCAACAAGATCCTAGCTTTCGCTAGAGAAAACACCTTGATTAGTTCAGAGGAGACCCAACGTAATTCCCCTTTTGAGAGGCTTCTAGCTCAATCCTTGAGCCTTCCCTTGTATAATGGCCCCCAAAAAAGGAATACTAGGTGAGAGGTCAGGTGGCTTCCCCCCTGATGAGCACCTCAAGCTAAATTTTGACGGTGCCGCTAAAAACAATCCAGGTAGAGCTAGCGTAGGAGGGATCATCCAGTATCATAGAGCTTGCCTTATCTTAGCCTTTGCAGAGCCCATGGGATCTGCAACCAACAACATTATAGAGGCTAGGGCTATGTGGTGTGGTATGGAACTAGTCAAAAACATCCACAAGCGTTTCATCATGGAAGGAGACTCCCAGATCATTATTGATCTTCTCAACAATGACAAGGATCCTTCGTAGAAGATCGAACCATACATCAGGGAATCCAAGGTCCTCTTGACCGATAAAATTGATAGCGTGGCCTAGCACACTTATCGAGAAGCCAACAAGGTGGTAGATAGGCTTGTCAATATCGGTGTTAATTTTGTTAACCTTCTTACGTGGACACACGATGTCCCAGCTAATGTGGAAGAGATCATCCTAAGCAACCAAAGATGTGGTGCCTAAGGTGGATCATGTGCAGAGTTAGGTGGTAGATAGCCAATGACTTGTCTTGCTCCACGTGGGGGCAAATGCATTCTTTCCAAAACAACATTTCCAACAAGGCAGTCAATCCGAGGACTTGCGATGCATGGAGCGAGTGCAAGCGCCTCGAAAAGATGATGGTTAGGGTCCCTAAGGATTTCTTCATAAGAGACACTGGATTTCATGGCTCCAATAGCGCCTCATACAAGGGGAAGGCACGGGAGGGATTTCTGACACATGGTAGGCACGTGTGGCTCTATGGGTATCCAAAAATTGCACACAAATTCCCACGCCTCACTCAGATCAAGGGTGTTGGGTTTTCCAAGCACCAAGGGGTGGTTGGCACGCGGCATGACTGCCAAGTGGTAGTGAGGAGGTGGCCCCATCGTCCTTTAGGAACCCTTCCTATTTATGTACCACTCCTCAAGTGGCTCTTTCATGAGCCCTACCACCACATTTTCCCTATCTGTGAGTGCGAGAGCACATCGTTTGTAGCTTATTCTAAGTGTTGTAGCTGTGATAGCAACATGACGTATATTGAGCCTAGCATGGTGGTCATGGAGTTGGCCGTCCAAGCCATCCTTATGGAAAGGAAATTCACCCAGTTTTTTGAAATGTTTTCTGGGGCTGATGATGGTGTCACTGCTACTATGATGGAAATGTGGGACGAGGGAAGAGTGGTGATAAACATAAGGGAATTCACCATCGACATCAACCTGTTGTCTATGATCACTGGTCAGACTGCTCGTGGCTACTCGATCCATAGACAAAAGCACAACTGGGAGGTTGAATTGTGAGAATTCAAAGATAACTTGAATATTTTTAAGGAAGCAAAAAATGGGTTGATGAGGGTCGACCTCTCGGCCCCCTAGAATTCGATAATGAAGAATATCATGGAATTCATCACTATCGAGGACCCTGGTAAGGTCCTCTTGAGCTTCCACTATGCTTTCATTAATTTCTTTCATGATATCAACCCTATCAGCATCCCCCAATTCCTTCTGAATTCTATGAACTACACCATTAATTCCTATCAAAACAAGAAAGGTACGGCCATGCCCCTCCATCAAGGCCTTTTCAAGGTGATCTTTAAATTTTTTTTGGCCACTTCACCTCAGCCTGAGATTCCTATTGAACCCCCGAATGAAACCCCCATTACTGAGAGCTCTCAACCCAGGGATTTACCTAAGTCCTATTCTAGATCCTCAGCTAAGAAATGTGCCTTAGAGGTGTCCATCAGAGCCAGCACTACAAGGAAGAAGTTGACGATTGACGAGCCCGCTAGCTCAAAAATATCCTCATCCAGGCTGAAGAACAAACAGGTACAGTCTCCAGTAAAACCTATTTCTATGGAATCCAAGGAAGAAGAATTTGAACCCAACATCATGGTCCTTAAGCGGTTCATCCTGACCACTCTGGAAACTTCCCTCTGCTAGACGCAAGAAATTTTGGACACTCTCACTAGGTTTTTCTTTAATGAGGGTTACCAGAATAACAAGCCTCCTGAGGCCACTCCCGAGACTGAGGACAATGAGCAGAATGAGGAGGACGACAATTATTAAGTTGAGATCCATGTTGCTCCATTTTTGTCTTAGGTTGGGCTTGAATGCTTTCTGGTTTTTCCTTGAAGTCCTGGTAGCTGAATCTTCCCCCCGTGGGTTTTGTGTCATTGGTAATTTGTCATGGTTGCTGGGCAGCCTTTCTAAGTTCTTAGGGGCCTTTCTAAAAATTTTTGGGCTCAAATATGTAGAGGATAGAGGATCCTTAGTCTGTTATTGTTGTGTCTGCACAGATTTTTGCTGATATTGTATGAAGGTTTTGGGTCAACCTGAAAAACCCTTTTGATGAATATAATTTACTTATCAAAAAAAAAAGGGCATCTTTCCCCCTTAGCCATGAGACACCACATATTATGTTATCCATGATTTCTAAAGAGTATAAGATGATAAATATAAACCCTTTCAAAATAAAATACATGTAACAATTTGAATTCAATATCCACTTTCATTTGATCCACTTTTGTATCTATAAAGAACTTGGTAGTATCCATAGGTCTTATATTTTAATGTTCTACTTTTTAAAAACCATTATTTCATGCTTAATCATATCATCATTGATAATAAATCTTGGTGTCACATTTTATACTTGGAGAGTATTCACCATATATTCATTCTTCCTCTTACCCTCAATTGAAGCATCCATACTTCCATGCAAGATATATTTACTTCTAGTTAGGGATTTCAAAAATGTATTTCCTTCCATGCTACCTAGCTTATTCTCATAATAGTCCTTTATTTTTTTTAGTTTCCTAAAGACCTAGAAAAAGAAAATATGAATATAATTCCTCGCTCAAACTTGTTTCTTGCTTGTACTTACTCAATACATAATATAGCAACATTCTAATCTCTTTCTCTCTCTATTTCTCACTCACACACACACACATAGTACAAATAAATTATACATGGTTAAGATTATTATATCACATCAAATGTTGCTTGTAACTTAAGATAAGTTTAGTACTAAGATGACATGAAATGGATAAAAAATAAATTGATGAAAGTGATTTACGAAAGGACTCATCAATAGTTTCAAAGTTATTAAAAACATATTTTTTGGCAAGATCTTAGTGACAAAATGAGATTTTATAAAAGGGATATCAATACATTTGTTAAATATAATTATAAAAAACATTTTAAGTAGAAGAGCTTAATACAAAAATATTATCAATTAATTCAAACTAAGTTGTCATCATCTTGAATTTTAACATGGAGATGAAAAATATTAATGGGGAAGAACACCTTTATTTTATATAAACTCTAGGACAAATTGAGGTTCAAGAACATGTGATATTATATTATTTTGCATAACAACATGCAATACAAAAGCACTTATTACAACATGGTTATCAGAGTGTCTTATGTAAGCTATTTAGATTAAACTCTATAAGAATTGATGAATATCTCTAGTATTTTTTAGAACATCATAAAAATAAACATAAAAAACACAAGTCTTCCAAGGCCATCATAATATTTTTTCATCTCATAACTCTTTAGTTGCTTCTTCTCGATCAAACTAGCAGAGGGTGTTATCATAAGCCCCTTCTAAATCATGATATTGTTTATGTTTATCTCCAAAGACTATTTGATTCTAACTTTTAATTTACTGCTATGAATAATATAGTGGACCTATTGAAGTGAATTGTAATTAAGTTCTATAAAAAGAAAAAAAAAATTATACATCATTTTTTAGTTTCTTTTCCATCATATATATCCTATAGGGTCTCCTTAAGGAAAACATTCAATCTATATCATCTCATCTATAAAATTTCACTTACTTACTAGATTTTTATCCAATTAATGTCTTTATAATTGATTTAATTTACTATCAATAAATATTTTAGACAAATAATTTTAAGAAAGCATTATTTTTCAAACATTTATGACATATTTATAAAAATCTCTTTGGATATAAATGATAGATGATGTGATAATCTCTTTGTATGTAAACATGTTATTTTTATTATTAACATCAACAATTAGGATAAAGTTCCTTCATTTGATGGTGATTTAACCATTTTTACTAACATAATAATGTGGTTTATATCTTTAATTCTTCAAACAAAATGAATATTTCAACCTTCTTCAAGATTTTTTAGATAGGCTACCACCTAGAAAGGACAAGCATGTAAAATGATATTTATAGTCTACTTGGTGAGTGATATAGTTGTTGAATGTTCATTTGATGGTGATATAACCATATTTACTAACATCCTAATGGAGTGTGTATATTTAATTATTCAAATAAAATGAATATTTCAACCTTCAAGATTTTTTAGATAGATTACCACCTAGAAAGGACAAGTATGTAAGATGATATTTATAGTCTGCTTGGTAATTAATATAGTTGTTGAATGTTGCTGAGTTTGTATTATATAGGAAATTCTTTGATAAATATCCCCTCTATTCATAGCAAATAATTTTTTTATTTCTTTACATATCATGTTTACTAGTTTAGGTTTTAATGTAATAAATGCTCTTGATTTGAGCTTCAAGATGACTAATTCAATTTGGATACATGATTAGATGATTGAGAAGAATATTGGTAAGTTTTGAGATTGATGATACACTCAAAACTAGGTGTCTACAAGGTTAACTCCACTTGTTGACACAAATATTATTTCTAGCTTCACATACTTGTTCAATTTCTTATTGTTAAGATCTTAAAATTTTTATATATTCTTTATGTATCACTTTTTTGTATCAAATCTAATTCAAATATTTTGGGATTTTTTATAATGGAATTGTAAAAATATTCACAACCTTTATTATTTTAAAAAAAGTTGTTAATTGTTCATATTCTACAGTTGTTTGTTTCTTCTATCAAATGGAAAAAATAATTAATACTTCATTAATAGCAAAACACCTAGCCTGATTCAAGTGGCTCACACATGTTTAGTAAAAATATATTTTTCATATTTGTGTACTTGGCATGTCTCTTTGATAAAGTAAGTTATTAATTGCATCTAGAGCAACATCTTGCATAATGCATATTTTAAAGGAAAAAAAATTTAATGATACATTAACTCAATGAGTTAAATATGATAAATGACTATAGAATTCAAATGAATCATAAAATATGCATTTCTAAATCTTATTAATAAAGAGGGATAACATGTCAAAATTAAAAATTCAATAATTGACTTACACATGAAAAATGATACAAATATATTTTGTTCAAAGGAAACATTGAACACATCAAAATAGATAAAAATTAGTTGTAAACCTTTTGAATTTGGAAATCTAATACAATGAGTTTAAGAATACAAATTAAAAACTTTCATGGTAAAAACTCCATCTTCTCATTGTCTTAAATTGACAATTTCCACTACTCTGGCTTACTTTTTGTTTAGTTTATAAATATAGCATCTCTAATCAAGTGATTATACCAACATCATAGATTTCATGGTCAATATTCTTTATATTATATATATGAGTTTTGTGACTAATAAAATTTTCAATAAAAGCCCCTTCATAACCAAAGAGGCAATATCATAAAAAATCACCATCTTTAAATAATTCAATGAACTTGATCATATATTTATGTATAGCATCAAGTAATATATAATATTTTTAATGTTATATTTTAGATAAATTATAACAACTATATCTTAATTAAAAGAGTGTGAAGAACACAATATTATACTAATAGGGGGGTGAACAGTATAAGACCACTTTTTACTTTTCTTTTCAAATCAATATTATGCAGTGTATAGATAGTAGTATCAATAGCAGTAATCAAAGCAATGCACATAAAACCATACAAAATAGAGACACAGATTTAATGTGGTCCACCCAATGTGGTCTACCTCCATAGAGAAAATATTTATTCTAAATATTTCTCAAATAATCTTTTGGGAATCCTTCCCAATTACAATGTCTATGGACCTCTGTCCAAAGGAGATGCTGATACCCTAAATCTGGTTTGTAGATCTCTATCCACAGGAGAACTCCTCCTTTGCTTTGGATGGTGATCCTCTATAAGACACTACCTCCACTACACTGACTATGGATCTCTCTCCACTTGAAGAATATTGTCCTCACTCAGAAGACCTGTCCTCAATGTCCTGGCTAATGGATCTCTATCCACTGGAGACTCTATCCTCTCTGCTCTGTCACCTCCAAAGATCTGATCAATAGGTTCACTCAGAACCTTCTCAAATATGCTCAACATATCCACTCAGAACTTGCTCAAATTTTCTCAATAGGTCCACTTAGAACTTGCTCAAATCTGCTCAATAGGTCCACTTAGAACCTTCTCAAATCTGCTCAACAGGTCCACTCAGAATATGCTCAAATCTGCTCAACGGGTCCTTTCATAACCTGCTCAAATATACTTAATATGTCCACACAAAACTTATCCAAATCTACTTAACAAGCTCACACAGAACTTGTCCAAATCTACTCAATAAGTCCTCTCTAGGACTTGTTCAAATTTGCATTGCAAGCTTCCATAAAAGCTCACACAAAAACAGTCCACAAGCCTTCTCAAAGACTTGCCTCAAATCAGCTTAACAACTCCACACAAAACTTGTCCAATCTCATAGAATCATAAAGAAAATTGTTAGATACTCAATATGTTCTATACTCAATGCTCAATCACTTTCTCAACTCAATCTCATAGAAGCATAAAGAGAATTATTAGAGACTCAATATGTTCTATACTCAATACTCAATCATTTTTTCAACTCAATCTCATAGAAACATAAAGATAATTGTTAGAGACTCAATATGTTATATTGTCAATTTATAAAACCTTGAAGCATAAACTCAAAGTACTTCACTCAACCAATGGTCTAAACAATAATGCTTATCAAACAAGGTTTAATCACAACTCTCAATCTAGAAAACCTTGAAGCATTAACTCAACCACTTTCAAAAAGGAAACCCTAATCAAATCCTTTTCACTCCAAACTTAATTTTCAATCAAGCCAATCACCTAACTCAACAAAGAAGAATTTTGCCCATACCTTTGAAGAGTAGTTGTCCTTGCAAATCTGCCACACTCACAATTACTTCTTTGACAAAATCAATAAGGGTTAGAGGATATTTTTTATATCACAAAAATAATATCACAATTACACCTTATCACTCCAACTTAAACAATAAGCAATATCCTCACAATAATCACAAACCCTTTATTCAAAATAACATACAACCCACAAATTCTTAACCTTTCAATATTCCACAATAGCAAAATTTAAGACTTGAAAATAAAAACAAAATTCTCCTTATAACTCCTAATGGTATTTCTCAACTACCAACCTTTATCACAATGCAAAGACTTCAACCACCAAATACCTTATACCTCCAACTTAGGCATTAATAAAATAAAACATAAAAATTTACCTTTGCCTTTGGAGAGTTTCAAACTCTCAACGCAGCCCACACAAACATCTTTGCCCATGGTGCAAACCATCACACAAGCTACAAGCTCGTTGGGAAGGAAGAAGCACCATGTTATTCAACATTCCTTCCTTGCCTTGCAAAACGTATGCGCCTAACGATTTGTGCCTTCAACACGTCCACCAAAAGCTTCCATGAGATTTGAACCCTATCCACCATGCACACCAAAACGTAAGCTTGCAACCCGCTTGCCACTAGGCCAATGTGCCTTATTGGCTTCCAACTAATCAACATGCTTGCTTTTGTTTCCTTTCGTTGTTAAGTCAAACATGAATTTCGCAATTCTATCTCACGAGCTCTACACTTAATTCGTATGCTTTCTCTTTCCAATTCAAGCAAGGATAATTCAAAAATCAACTTTGGGCATGGTATTTATATGCATTTCCACTAAATCAAAAATGTCGACGCTTCCCTTTGGCTTCTATGACATCGGCAGAAATAAACTTTGCCTTGTTTAAAAACTTTAAATCCAACCTTTGGATTTATTAAAATATTCTTTGGTCTTAAACCTTTAAACCCAACCTTTGGGTTTATTAAGATATTTTTAGACTTTATAAACCCACTTTTGCAATATAAAATAGTGTAATGAAAATTACAAATATTTTATTTTGGGTTTTCACCATGGCACTTCTAACCATTATAATATTTCACCTTTGATAAAGTACCTTTTAATAT
Source organism: Wollemia nobilis (assembly GCA_028583015.1). Taxonomy (NCBI): domain Eukaryota; kingdom Viridiplantae; phylum Streptophyta; class Pinopsida; order Araucariales; family Araucariaceae; genus Wollemia; species Wollemia nobilis. Next base: position 6,333,963 of record JAQPPZ010016361.1, read on the forward strand.
TTATTTATAAAATTTAAATTCATCCCGAATTTAAATAGTTTATAAAATAAATATTATAACTCCTTTTTAACTTTTGTCTTATGCACTATTTCACTAAAAATTATGCCTTCTTTCTGAATATCAAATGACCATATTTGTCACATTTATTTCCTACTAAAATATTGTATGTTAATGATGACTCCATCTGGTGGCATCAATGGTGACATCAATGACAACTTTGACATAGGGATTCAAAATGTCCAACAATCTCCTCCTTTGTCATTGATGGCAACCCATATCCTTTTACTGACCTTTCTTTTTCTTCTGCTCCCCCTGGGACATTGCTCCCCCTGGCTCAATGCTCTCTCAAATATCAAATCTCTCCCCATATTAAATCTCTCCCCCTTTGACATCAATGACAAAGGGTCACCTTTGGGGCTCGGGGCTAAGAATGAGCCTCTTAGCTTAGCCCCTCCTCCACCTCCACATGAGGTGGTTAATTATGGGGTGGGAGTATTTCTACTCCTCGGAAGCACTGTTCTTTACCTTTATATTTTTACCTTATTTTTTGAGTTTTCCTAATCCTCTGACTGTTTCTTTCCAAGTCATCATCCCTATTCCTATCACTACTTCTGTTCCTATTACTTTTCTTGTTCTCATCCATGTTCCTGTTCCTATTATTTTTCCTGTTCTCATCCATGTTCCTATTTATGTTCTTGTTCCTATTCTCATCCATGCTCCTGTTCCTATTCTCATTCATGCTCCTGTTCCTATTCATGTTCCTTTTCCTATTCATATTCCTGTTCTTGTTCATGTTCCTATTTTTGTTCATATTCTTGTTCCTATTCATACCTATTTCTAGAATATTTGCTCTACACCATCTTGTTGTGTGACCATAATTATTGCACTTATAACACTTAATTTTATTATTCCTTGGAGGTGCAACTGTCTTAGTATTTCTCCTAGTGAAACCATATCCTCTTCTATCACGAATCTTGCAATTCATTGCCTTGTGACCAAACTCATTACATGAATATAAATATCCTTGGAAAAGCTATCCTTTTCCATATTCCTATATTTCATGTGTCCTACACTTTGAAGCCATGTGCCCAAACCTGTGACATGAAAAACATCTTCCATTGAAGCTTTCTTGTCTTGATCTCATTGGTATCATGTTCTGATTGTTGTTCCATATGTATCTTCTATGTGCATTGTTCCTATATTTGTTGAACTCTTTATTGTCCAACTCATCCTCTAATGTCTCACTCCCACTTACACTATCTTCTTATGATGTATCTTCTTCTGAAGTTTCTTCTTCTTCAATACTATAATTAGACTCTTCTTCCCTTTTCTTTTGAACCTATTTAGAACCAAGACCTGTCTTGTTTGTTGCTCTTATTTGTATCTTGACTATTTTATCCACACTCTTTGCACTGTTTACATACTTGTATAGCTTATTCTTTGAGTCTTCTACATATTCCTTTAGTAGAACCACTTCGTGTGCTAGCTTCTCATATTCCAAGATCTTTGCTTCTAACTTATCTTTGAACTTGCTTGCCTTAACCTTTGATTTTTCTAAATCCTCTATGAGAAATAATCTCTCTTCATCACATTATTGAAATTAAATTTCAAGCTTAGAGTGTTTCTTTCTTACCTTCTTTATAGTTTCAAGGGCATAGATAAGTTCTCCCTTGAGATCATAACCATTCTCTACTGAATAATCCTCTATTTTTTTGTCTTTGTCCATATCATTTCTTTCTTTTGGCTTGTCTTCTATAGGATCACTCACTTCTTCTTCTAATGCCATAAGAATATTTTCATCTGGTCTATCAAGTGCATATTCAAAATCATCATCACTGAAACTATAACCATCCCTTGTACAATCATATTCAAGATATCCAAATTTACCACATCTAAAACACTTGAGAATAATTGGAGTTCTTTTCTTAATTGGATCTTTCTCTTCAACCATAAATAGGACTTCATCTCTATCATTGTCTAAAAAACTAGCATCACTATCATTTGAGTACTTACTTGCATTATCCACATAGTAGCTTCTATTTTGCCTTTGGAAGAACTTATTTCCTTGTCTATTTATCCATCCTTGCTTTTATTCTAGTATCTATGTCTTTTTGATTCCTTGTACCTATGATCCTATTTTTCTTCATCATTGTTTCTCTTTGGCTCTTTGCACTCTGTTGCATAATATCCATACTTTCCACAATTAAAATACTTAACAAATCTTAGATCTATGGGTCTTCTAGAACCTTTATCTCTTCTACAATAATTTGCTTCTTCATCACTGGAAGACTCACTGCTTGATTCAGACTTCTTACCCTTTATCTTTTTTATGAAGTGTGCAACCTTAGTGAGTTTATCTACTACCACAAAAATTACATCATGCTAATATTTTGTTTTAGGCAACCCAACAATAAAATCCATTGAAACTACCTGCCATTTCTGAGTGGGAATATGATGAGACATTAATTTCCCTGTTGGATGTTGATGTTCAGCTTTCACCTTCTGACACTGTAGACATTGTGCCATAAAATCAATGATATCTTTCTTCATCCCAAACCAATAAAAGGTCTTTTTCATATTCTCTCTCATCTTAGCTCCTCCAGGATGAGCGAAGTATGGTGAATTATGAGCTTCTTGCATAATTAGTCTCCTTAGATTACCCATCTTAGTAATGATCACACACTCCTTAAAGCATAAATTTCCATCCTTTATGCTATAATCCAGATTCTCATTTAGGTTTTGCTCTATCTTAATCCAAATTTCATTACATTTTGGATCCTGATACTGCATTTTCCTAACTCTATCCATCAAGTCTACATGACTACGAGTCAATGTTGCTATGTGTTTTCTCCTACTCAATGCATCAACAACCTTATTTTCCTTTCCTTTGATGTATTCAATACCAAAGTCATACTCAAAAAAAAACTCCATCCACCTTCTTTGTCTAGCATTTAACAGTGGCTGAGTAAAAATATACCTCAAACTTTGGTGATTGGTTATCAATTCAAATGGTCTACCTACCAGATAGTGTCGTCAAATTTTCAAGGCATTCACAACCACAGCAAGTTCTAGGTCATGAGTAGCATAATTAACTTCATGCCTTTTGAGTTTCCTAGACTCATATGCTACTACAAAATCATCTTGAGATAGGACTCCTCCAAGTCCTTCTAATGAAGAATTTGTGCAAACTGAGAAACTACCAGATGGGTCTAGAATTTTTAGAATAGGGGTTGTGGTGAGCTTTTGTTTAAGAAAATTAAATGTTTTTTCGCATTTGTCCTTCCATTTGAACTCATTTCCCTTCCTTTGTAGGTTAGTTATAGGGTATCCAATTTTGGAGTAGTATTTCACAAATCTCCTGTAATACCCTGATAAACCCATGAAGCTTCTAATTTCTGTCATATTTTTTGGAGGTGGCCAATTCAAAATGGCTTCTATTTTCTTTGGATCCATAGCAATTCCATTGATTGATATTATATGCCCCAAATAATGTACTTGAGAAGCATAGGACTCACATTTTGACAATTTCCCGTAGAGTTGATTCCTCCTTAACAACTCTAATACTACCCTTAAATGCTTCTCATGCTCCTCTTGATTACAAGAATAAACCAAGATATCATCTAGGAATATCAACACAAACCGGTCTAACTGATTCTTGAACGCACTATTCATCAAGTTCATGAAAGAAACTGGTGCGTTAGTCAAACCGAAGGGTAATACTATGAACTCATAGTGACCATATCTAGGTTTGAATGCAGTTTTGTGCATGTCTTCCTCTTGGATTCTTAGTTGATGATACCCTGACTTCAAATCAATTTTGGTTAAAATGGATGCATCTTTCAATTGATAAAATAGATCTTCAATCCTTGGTAATGGATATTTGTTTTTTATTGTTGCTTTGTTCAACATTCTATAGTCTATGCAAAGCCTCAAAGAACCATCTTTCTTTTTTACAAATAGGATGGGTGCTCCCTGAGGTGATACACTTGGTTTTATTAGTTCCTTATCAAGAAACTCTTGAATTTGCATCTTCAAATCTTGCATTTCAATGGGATTCATTCTATAAGGAGCTCTATGGATAGGCTCTATTCCTAGAAATAACTCTATGGTGAAGTCAAATTCATGTTTAGGAGGTAACCCTGGTATCTCATCAACAAAGACATATTGATATTCTTGTAAAAGTGGAAACTTATTAAGAGTCTTCTCTTTTGAGTCCTCTTCTACTTCTTTGATTTTTACTGCATAGACCATTCCCCCTTTTCTAATTGTCTTCTTTAATTGCATGGCTGAAATTAGCTTGGGTTGGAATTACCTTGCCTCACTTTAAATCCTTTGCCTCCCCTTGGTTTCATTTATGAACTCAATCCATCTTTATTGGAAGTTAACCAAGGCTTCATGAGCCTTCAACCAATCCATTCCTAAAACTATATCAAATGCATGTAGGGGTGCTACATATAAATGCCAATTAGTAGAGCCTTCAGATAAGGTAATCTGAGCGGAGGGAAAACATTGGCTAACATGATAAGTCTGTCCTAACCCATACTCTAATTTCCACCCTTGTGTCAAAGATCCTAGTTTTTAGGTATATCCCTTGATAGGATATTTGAAATAAAGTTATATGTAGCCCCACTATCAATTAAAATTTTAACATCTCTATCAAAAATTTTACCATTCAAGAGTAGAGGACTAGCCTAACCATCCAAGTCTTGTGTTGTGGTAGCCACGTAAATCTTGTGGCTTGGCCTTTTAGCACTAGTGTTGGCACATTTTGGGCAGTTAACAGCATAATGTGGTCCTCCACAATCGAAGCACCTTATCTTCGAATTTTAATTTCCTCCCTGCACTTGCTTCCCAGTATCTACCACCTATAGTGGAGTTGGCTGTTGAGGAGTCTGAGAATCCTTGTTGTTATTCTTGTAGCAGAATTATTTCCTAAAATCTTTCTTGCCACCATTACCATGCTTCCAAATTTTGAATTTCTTTTGTTTCTCTGATTTTGTCCATTATCCCATTTTCTCTTCTTCTAGAATTTTTGTCCTTTGTGTGTCCATTTTAAGGAATTTTTTCGGGCTTCCTTAGCAGTGTGATTAGCTTCTGCTCTTCGGGATCTATCATAGGTTTTCTACATAGTTTTCTAAACATGCATTTTTACACTATCTCTAACTATAGGCAACACTCCTTGGACAAAATTCTCTATCCTCATTTCATTGTTCAGATTTTGTGAGGGTACATACTTAAGGAGTTTGATAAATTTCTCGTAATATTCCTCTATAGAGAGTGAGCCTTGTTGAAGTGTGAAAAACTCCTTATACCTATTCAAATAAAATTGCTTGGTAAGGAACCTATCCTTAAAGGCTTCCACAAAGACTTCCCACCTCAACTTGTTAGGGGTTACGTCAAGATCCTTGTTGTAGGCATTCCACCAATCAACCCCTCTTTCTCCCAGATGAGAAAGAGCAAACACCATTTTAGTGGTAGAAGAATAATGTCTTATAGTGAAATGAAGTTCTAGTTCTTCTAACCATGCTTCCGTCGTAGTCTCACCTCCCTTCCCAATGAACTTGGTCACTTTGATATATTTCATATCATTACCAATTTCCTTCTTTGTGTGAATCCTATTCGCACGTTCTTCAAGATCTTCATTTTCTCTAGCCTCATCATCTGAAATGTCTACCTCCTAATTTTTGGTAGGGTTATGTTGAGAACTTATAGCTTGTAGGATCTGTTGGATTTGGTCTTGCATAACAGACATAGTGGCGGCAAGGTTTTCTACTTCCTTATTCGAGTTTCCAAAAATTTCCCCTAACAGCCTGGCTTTAGGAGTATTGGTACTGGCTTGTTGTGAGGTCATTCTCCTCTTGCCTCTTCCTCTTTTTTCCATGTTTACCTGGCATAAAGAGTTGTATTAATAATTTCTTATTCCTATAGTTCAAAATTCTAAATGACTAGAATAGTTCACAAATAGTTTATGTGGCTAGGTTGAATTCCCAGTTTTCTTCCTCTAACTTTTATTGAAATTTATATATTATTGATGTAAGGAGTAAGTGGATCTTAATACAAAGATGTCAAGCAGTTTCCCAAAAGATTCTAGGGTACACCACTCAAGTCCCATTAAGTGGGGTTCACCTCGCTCTTCCACTTTTCGAACAACTGTGGATCTACTTCATCAGGTAAAGGAGGTCGAGCATCAGTGGTCTCAATAACTAACCTAATCCTTTGCAAGTATGCATAATCAAGAATTAGGGAGTTCATGCTTTGAATCATAGCCCAAGTATTTTCACCAACCTACATTTATCTAAAATCTGTCAGTTAGCCTAAGCTCTGATACCAATTGTAACAACCCTAATTGTCCACTAAACTTTTTTTTTTTGTTAATGCATGTAAACTCCTTGTCCCCCCTTTGATAAGTCATAACTTTAATAATGAATAAATACATAGTTATCCCATTAGAAGAGGTAATCCTATTTGCCATAGATTGAACATATAGAAACACCCATCTCTATAGTTCATTAAAATCCCAAATGCTAGTGGGAACACCCATCCCCACCTTACCATCTCACCATCCCATACTGGTAGACGAGTATTAACATTTAGAGGCTTGAAATTTCCCTTAAGTTATTGATGTATAATAAGGGTTATATTATGGTTTTATCGACCATATGGGACAGGAATTACCCTTCCCAGTTCTCCATACTACCAGTGAGGTTAGTATTTTAGGATATTTAAAAATCCATTGCAATTATGGCTACCAATGTATTATGGGATTATATGCTCCAACCATTATTAAAGAATTTATCATCCTTGAGGTATTTACAAGTTCATTGGTTCTAGTTTGTGAGTTTTGTGACCATAGTGAGCCCTTTGTATTTGAGTTGTTCACAAATTAATCATATACCACTATAAACCGAGTTCTCATTTTATAACTTAAGGAAAACAAATGCATAAGCAAATAAAGGACTTTCTTGATGCAATAAAACTTCCAATTGATATTTCTTTCAAAATATTACATCATTTACACCTAAGGGTATAAAATACATCAATTACATTGCTTCCATATTATCTAACATTGCTATCTTATGGAAGTATTTACATGAATGGAACTTCCTTTCTATTCTACAAAACATGAACAAATATTATATCCCTTGGCTTGTATTTTTATCCATTTAAAAATTACATGAGATATGATATACACGAATGTAATCAAATACAAATCAAGTATTCAATAGTATAGTAACATAGATCTTCTCTATAATTCTTGCATCGTCATGAGGTAAGATATGAGTGGTAAGAGATCAGGACAACTCGAGTGCAGAAATGCCAATGCATCACAAGTACACCATGCTTATGCATTTAAGCATTACCTAAGTGCTAAATAATGATACAAATAATACAACCACCAAGTATGCAAAGGTTATCCATTCTTATCCAAATATTCCTTGATAAAGATCAGTTCAGATTTCAATAACATTTTATTGTCATATAACCAACCATCTGAAGAGTCCCATACCTATTCCCAAGGATTGGAAACCAATCCATCCTCATTAAACTAAAGTATTTCATATCTATTACATAACCAATCCATCTATTTTTACACTATCTCATAAATATCTAACATGACTTCTTTAATGGTACCATTCGCAAAGGAAATCCATTCTTATTTAACCAAAACAATGCAAATCATAGTCTAAAGTCTTTATAAGAAACTTGAAATTTGAATATCTCCTATCTCGATATCTACATTATTATTTAACAATACACCCATATTTTACTTCTAAATTAATACACAATAAGGTCTACGAGACAATAGAATCCATTCCCAATATTTCATTGCATATAAAAATCAATAATTCTAATGATACCACTATTATGCCTACATTACCCCTTTTTTTTTAATCGAACTCGAAAATAAAAGCAATATTAACATTTTAGGATGGCCAAGATTATATAAACCACAAGCTTACAACCAAGCTAATACATTCCTTTAGAAATAAGAATACCAAATTTCTACAGACAAAAGAAGTGGCAATGCCATAACTAATAAGGCGCATATCCACATACATCTTCTCTTCCATTTATAGTGTATCCATCATATCACTAGATAGGTACAATATTCATTAACCAAGGTGGGCTACATGCTTCAAAAACACCACTCATTTGCTAGATTTTACAAAGGAATTTAAGCAAAGTTTACACAACTACGAGCCTTAATATTTTGAAACATAAGGGTGTTAATCCATAGGTTTATGTTTCATGCAAAACAATGCCTAACTTAAACTCCCATACTTATTAAAATACATATAAAGCCCTACCATATTCAAGGATCATCATATACCAGCATACATTTGAAATTAATATGGCCTAAGTCGTTAAGAGTGGCATCTCGTCTGACGTGGTTCCTTGTCCCTCTATGGTTCGGTTTTGTGGTCGTCACAGGATCTAGATAACCTTTGAAGCATGGGACCTTATTCTATATTTGACATACCGAACAAGAGGTTTAAACATTAGTTCAGGTTTTATCTCAAGTAAGAGGAATATTCAAGGTGTTTGTAAATCTAGCAACTCAGGTTTTCCCTGGACGGGGCTGGTTATGTACAGTGTTCACGATGCTTCAGAAGGGCTGCTAATAACCAGGTAAGTTCTCCAAGCTACCTTAGACAACATGATGGAAATGTCTTCCACTAGGTGCATAGGTTTTATAAATCTGTCCCACCACAGATTAAAGGCAATGCAAAAAATTAATAGATGGATACAGAGAGAACCTCTAATCAGAGAGGTAGACAACAATAAATCAGGTTCGAGGGTTATTCACTTATCCACCCTGCTAACATTCAATGCGTTTGAAAAGTATTATCAATTCAAATCAGTAGGCTATGGCGGAAGTCAGTCTGGGGGGATTCAATATAGTATCATTTCCTTCTATGATATGAGTTGTTGAGAAGGTGTAAGTGGTAGGGGTTATGGATGTGAGTCATGGAATACTCACTGTCTTCCATGAAGATCCATAGTCTAAAGAACTCTACTATAATCCTAGTCATACTATTGCTAGTGTTCATGTGGTACATCCAATGTGAATCATTTTGTGACTAGCTTACAAGCTCAAAAAATTATGATGGGGAAAATGATGAAGCAATCTCCATCGAATCCTAGGGACTTGCACACATTACTATACCGTCTGAACATCTAGGCATTGAACAAAGATAATAAAGCACTAGATCTGATGCATTGGCAAAATTTCCAATATATATGCTTTATCATAAGGTGATTCCTATGTCCCAACCATGATTTTTTAATACAAAAAAATCAGCATTCAGAAAATCCTTTAGATAAATACAAGAAATATTCTAACTATAACACCATCAGACATTCATTGCTCAATTAATAAAGCAAATACGTAGTAAGAATAAAGAACTCCCACACCTGGGATAGCCACACACTCAAAGCTTGAAGGACCTTCCTCCCTTCTCATACTAGACTCTCCTTAAACAAGCATAACATACCCCCTCAACTCTCAACATTTATGTCAATTTATAGGCCCATTTCCTCTAGGTAGGAAGGAGGTTTCCTATTATTTTATTATTTTCTAGCTTTTCATTCACATGCAAGTTTCTTACAACACATATATATTATTTTATTGCACTTAATATTTCCTAGGGATATGGTGTGTGCAGGTTTCTTGTCTTACCCAAGGGTACTAACACTATTAAGAGTAAGGGCAACAACTATTTGGACTGTTAGAGATAAGGAGAGAATCTCATCTCCTAGAACACTCATCCCAAAAATTGCCTTGTGTAAGAAAAATGCAATAATAAATTTATAGAGTGGTCTTTTCATAATTTGACCTAATAGAATTTTGATAGGCTCATAAAACACAATGCACCTGATTTCTTTTCAAAAATAAGATTAATCAAATTAAATAATTGATCTCTAAACAAATAATCTCTACTCTAGAGAATATTTTAAATCATATGTATATATTTCAAAATATTGAAATACCAATCACCAATAAATATTCATTTATAATATGGAATTCCTTAAAGCAAATTTAATTATGCAACCTTTTAAATTCATATTAATGGCATGCAAGCACTAATGTGCTCAACATCTCCCATCACTGTCTTTCCTTTGATCGAGCGAGACTTTTTAGAGTTAAACTCAAGTACTCCGCTCTCAGGGAGGTAGCTTATGATGGTTGAGATGAGAGCTTTACCTGTTGAGTTGTCATAGTCATAATTTCCCTTATCATATTTCATGGTTGATCTTCCTACTTGAGAGAATACCTATTCCTGCACATTCATCAAGGTACGCAACATCATTTTCTCTTGATAAAATCCATTATAAGATAAATACATCAAGCATTAAAACTAGCTATCAAGATACAAATCGCATATTAATAAGGTTCCTCCAAGGTAGGTCGTGACACATATTTCATGCTCTTTTGTTGTGCCTTCCGTCCATTAGTGTCAATATCATACACAAGAGATAATTTTTCAATTTCATCCTTGTTGTTCTGCTCCTGCATCATTTGGCCCCTTTTGTATGGGTGATCCTTCCTCCTCTTGTCCTTCCTTTTGCTAGTCTTCATATTTTTTATTTTCTTGATATTCTTCTTTTTTAGCTTCCTCTTCTCCATCAACTTCTTTATAATTTCCTTCTCCTTCATCTTATTTATCTTCTCCTTATTTATCATCTCCTTATTCTTCTTTACCTTCTCCTTCTTTATCATTTAATTCTTATTCATATCCTTCACCCATAAGCTGAGTCATGGTGCTCAAAATTTTACAAGCTTCCTCCTAGATCTACTGAGTTGGATTGGCTATTTGCATTATTTGAAGATGGATGTACTGCAACTTAGATTTTTTCTCATAAGATAGATGTTGACCTCTTTTGGAAATTTTTCCTATGAAGTTTGTAACATGAGTTAGGTCCTTGACCAATTGGACAACCTGATCTTGTTGGGTAAGTTCTAGCCAACTTTCAATGTCAAACTCATCTTCCATAGTTGCTATCAAATTTGTTTTAAGCTCTTCCATTCCTAGGATTTCGTACTCTTCATCCCAAAAAGCTTGGAAACCATAATCTTCAATATCATGTATAGTTTCTACAATAAAATTAACTCTTGCTTAAATACTGTTCATTAATTGCCACCTCTTCATGATCAACATGTTTTTTCTTAGGATAATTTTGGCAGTTATCTTGACAGAACACCACTCCTTGTTGGGTATATCTTGGGAAACAAATTCAAACCTCTATTTAGTCAATCTTTGGATCTTCTTTGTTATTGTTATCCTTGGCTTTATTTCCTCTTGAGCAACCCTGATATATTCCTTAGCCTTGACCATAATTTTGCTTATATCATCAAGAAAGGTTAGCACAGGTTGAGCCTCTAGGATATTTTCTAGAATCTCACTCCATATTTCTTTTCTTATCTATTTAATTTTTTCCTTGGAGAATCCAGTTGAATCGCTCCAAATTTTTTGCACCCTTACCTTCAGGCTATAGGATCCATGCCCGAAAGGGGGATGTGAAAAGGATGGGACAATACCTCGGACTGAGAGGCCCTTTGAAGGTCCCGCCTCTCGGGGGAGGTGTATAAGGGTGAATTTTCGACGGATGGTGGGTTCACCAGGAAACTTTTGAATGGCAGTTTCCACGCCTAGGTTGATAGTGTGTTTGATGTGTTCATTTTTATGCTTGATCATTCAACTCCTAGGTTTGGCCGATATGAATCTAAACTATTCTATATGCCAATGCAGATTTCAATGAATACAAAAAATAGAAATAAATGCAGATTACAGAGAACAGGTTAACTAGAAGGATTCATACCTGATTTCGGATGTCTGATGGAGATTCTGAGTCTTGTAGCAGTTCAGATCGTCTCAGTTTGAACATTATCGTCTGATATTTCTCGGGATCATCTCAAATCATAGAAGGTCATCTGAAATAGAACAAGATCGCCTAAAATCTGACGAATTCGTCAGACGAATCCGTCAAAAACCTGCAATCACAAAAACAGACACAAAATACCAAATATGCAAATGCAAAAGCAAGGGATAATGATAGAAATAACAACAAACTTGCCTAAATAATAGTGTCTAATAACAAATGAGGAAATGCAGTAAATTTAACAATTGATTTTACCTTTATCATGCAATTATGCTAAATGAGGTGAACTCCAAGATGCATAAAACATAGTAACTTAAAATAGTGCAGAGATATATTATGAAAAATGCAAAAAGCCTTAAGAGAATGCAAACTCTAAACTCGGACAGCCCTCAATCTGGACTACAGTCAAGATCGCCTCCAATCGTACGAAATCGTCCGCAATCGTCCGAGATCGTCTACGACGATCCAAGCTAGCCTCGACTGAAAATAGTAGAATTCCTGCAATAAAAACAATGCAAAATACCAAATGCAAGCAATAATACGAAGGAATAAAGAGCTAACTCTGCAATGAAATCCTATCAACAAAGGGGTTGGGAGTTCAGGGAGAATCAGCAAGAATTAGGCAGGGAGGCAGGGGGATAAACTAGAAAAATCCTAGTTTATATAGGATTAGAAAGAGGTTTGGGAGGTTGGGGATCATCCCAATCTGGGAGATCTCCAACAGGGAAATCTCCAACTGCACAGACACGCTTCTGCCCGAGTTGGAGAGGCTATTGAAACAGAAGCTAATTATGAAAATTTGGTTTTGGGACGAAATCGTCTGGACATTCTATTCCAGACGAATTCGTCAGATCGGGGACGATTTCGTCTAATATGCGACGATATCGTCCAACGGTCAAAACAAATCCTAAAAATGGCATGGAAAATGGGGAAAGCGGGTAAAAGGCGGTTTAACGGGCAGTTTGGGGTTGAAATTCAAATTTTAATATTTTATCTTTTTACTAAGGTTTTAACCATGCCAATTTTAGGGTGCTACATTTTGCCCCCTCTTTAGCAAATTTTTCGAAGAAAATGCGTTAAAGACGAGTTTTTCCCGTTTTACGAGAAAGCAAAAATATACTCAATTTTTTAGACGACGATTCTTGGTCGAATCGTACGAATGCTGACTATGGTGCCCCCTCCGTGTTTTTACCCAAATCGAACGTTTGAGGTAAAAACGCGGAAAAGCAAAAATTAAAAATGCTGATTTTTAAATAAATTAAGAAAAATAGGGAAAACCCTAATTCATTTGTACTATTCACTTTGACTGTTCCAGAGTTCTGCAGAAAAAGAAAATGGTGGAGACAGCGCACAGAGCGACAGAGGTCCGGCGCGGGCTACGGGTAAGGATCTAATCCTAGTAGATTAGGTTTAATGTAACTTTGTGCAATTCTTTTGATTTAAATTTGATTGTTTGGGGCATCGTGACCATTTTTAGGTCGTCGACGCCGTCGGGACGAAATCGTCTCGATTTCATCGAAATCGTCCCTAGATCGTCGATTTCGTCTGACGGTGAAGTCGACGAATTAGGGGCGATTTCGTCCAACAAGGGGCGATTCCCAAGTTGCGAAATCAGAGATGATATCATCCAATGGTGGACGATATCATTTTAAACTTGATTTTAAGTTGTTTAATTTGCATACTTGAGTTATTAATGATTTTGTTGTTTTATTGTTTGTTTTGCAGAAGGGATTACTAAAGAGCCGAGAATGGAAATACGATGGGCTAAGGGATGACATAGTCACGCTTGACCAGGCAGAGCGTGATCGACTTGGACTGGTCGGCCTACAACATGTGGCAGAGATGCCACAAGTGCCGACTGACATAGGGCTACTGACAGCCCTAGCAGAGAGGTGGTATCCGGGGTCGTCCTGCTTTTGGTTACCGACAGGGGAGATGGCTCCCACTCTAGAGGACGTATGGAGGATCATGAGGATCCCCATACAGGGATGGCTGATGATGCCTATGGCCAATCAGGGCCAGGCGATGATGAGGCTCACTGGAGACCCGAGCTTCACCCTGGAGAAGGGCGGAGTGAACATCGAGTCGCTACGGTAGATGCCTAGGGCATCTAGGCTGACACGAGTTTTGGCAGGAGTTGTCGGTGGCTTACTGTTGTGCCACCAGAGCGGATGCAGACTACCGTGGGTGCTCTCAGACATAGTCTACGACATGAGAGACCACGGGTACAGATTTGCATGGGGGAGCTTTGTACTCTGTCGCTTGTATAGGATCCTGCATGGGGTCGTATACAAGGGAGGTCGATGTCTGGTCTTGACATCATTGCTGCAGGTTTGGTGCTGGGAGCACATTGCGGTGCGGAGGCCGATAGGGCTCCCATTGATAGGTGTTGACCAGGAGAGACCCCGAGTTTTCTACTGGTGGCTGCAGAGAGGGTCACAATGGTGGATAGATCTGTCGATGTCTCGGAGGTTGCTAGATGACCTCATCCCAGACCAGATCACCTAGAGGCCATGGCGAGAGCACCCTGGGTGGGCAGAGGATGGGCAAGAGCTGGCTCGCATCAGACGAGTCTGCTGGCTGAGGATGGAGCGAGGAGAGGTAGAGCTCCACCGCTACGATCGAGTACTACGATAGTTCGGTCTACAACAGGGGATCCCTTCTCTCAAGGATTACGAGTACTCCTAGACTATTCGAGATAGTACTACACTAAGCGGGGCTCCAGATATGCAGCGATTCTGGAGTCAGGACACGGACGATGCCCCCATCCAGCCAATGGATGGTGATGATGCTAGGGGTTCTTGATGGCTACGATGCCTGGTACGTAGGCATCCGCCCTCCTCGGATGATGAGGGTGCAGGGTCCAGTGCACGCTATGGTGTGCCAGATGGGGAGGTGACGACAGGCTGCTATTGAGGCAGCATGGGGTCACGAGGGAAGAGAGCAATGGTGGATCTCATAGGAGAGATGCCAGAGGATGGCACGGGCTCCATAGAGGCCACGGGAGATAGAGCGGAGGGAGGAGAGGCTCCCTTCATAGCAGAGGGAGAGACCACCATCGCCCGATAAGGGCAAGGGTGTGGATGTAGGGGAGAGCAGCGAGACAGTGGCTCTCCAGGCTGAGGTTGCCCACCTCCGAGCTCAGGTGCAGACACTACAGGATGAGGCTACATGGCTCAGAGCTCGGGGTGGAGGGGTGAGCAGGGATGATCTATCATGGTCTATTGCTCAGACCACATTCTACCAGGGGTTATACTATCACATGGTTCCAGAGAACCAGAGGGTACCATTGCCAGCCCCTATTGTAGAGCCGGTCATGATGGGATCGACGAGGACATCCTCACGATCGACGACGAGGACCCGAGATACATCCCGGACCTCTATGGGACCACCTCCTCCACATCAGGGTGGGGGAGGAGATGAGGCTGAGAGCTCGAGGGCTTCTCGAGGCTAGGTGTCTATGGACTAAAAATTTTGTAGAGATTGTTGAGAGGATTGAGTATGCCAGGGTATAGATTGTGGCATACCAATCCAGTTTTGATATGATGTAAATAATTTATGGAATATATATATGATCTTGTTTCTGATGATATGACTTGTTCATATGTTTTTATGATGCTTTACTGTTTGAATTGTTTGCTTATTGG
The DNA here is from genome assembly GCA_028583015.1 of Wollemia nobilis. Classification (NCBI taxonomy): domain Eukaryota; kingdom Viridiplantae; phylum Streptophyta; class Pinopsida; order Araucariales; family Araucariaceae; genus Wollemia; species Wollemia nobilis. Next base: position 6,349,493 of record JAQPPZ010016361.1, read on the forward strand.
ATTGAGGATTCATATAATTATGTCGTTTTGAAATATTATAATTTTGATGTCATGCTGTAAGATTTTAAATGAAATAATCTGATGTAAACAATTGGTGGTTGTGGTGTGATTTGATAAAAAATAAAAGGGACTTCTAACAATAATTTCAAAGGACATTGTCGCTATTATAGACCATTTCATGGAGTCGCCGCTCACTCGGTCGTCAAGCTAATCCCAGTATAGAAATATTGTTAAAAGTAAAAGAGTGCTTAAGAGATTGTCTTAAGACTTTGTGTTGTAATGATGGAGATAATGATGGTTTGATGATTTGTTTTCAGATTTTCATAAAAATAGTATGCATGAAAATATGATGTTGCTAGGCATAAATTCCTAAGTGTGATAAAATTTTGAACAATTCCTTTAGAATTTATACCATGGTTGCAAAAACTGAATTTTGAACATAATGTCATGAAATAGAATAGGTGTTTGTTTGTTTGTAAAGCATAATTGTGTAACATAATGATGCAAGTCACATGTTTTGATGAATTTGGTTTTAAAATACATGGAAAAGAAAATTAGAACGATGGTTTGCGCTAGGCATAGAATTATAGGTATAGACTTATACCATCATCGTGAAATCCAAAGAAGAAAATAGATTGTTGGTTTTATTGCAAGATGCATTTTTGACTTTTGATAAATAGAAAAATAATAATATGAAAATTTTGTTTGAAATTATTGCTTTTATACAAAACAAGAATTCTGAAAAAGGATAAAATTATTCCGAAAAGAGTTACAGAAATATTTTAAATTATCTCAAAGAGAAATGTAGATTTATAAGGAATCCTCATGTGCAAATGTGAGTTCATTACCAATCTTGATTTATCATAATGATACAAAATCTCTCAAATACAAATGTGTGTGCAATTGTATTGTTCATTTACCAATTTTGAGCAAGATAATTTGATACAAGTAATTTGCCTTGACCAAATGAATGTTCGTTGACCATGATTTATATGCATGTAACCATACCAGACTACTATGTAAGTTAGGTTTATCAAGAGCTAGCTAATCCATAAGCTAACAGAGGTCTGTACAAAAGAAGGTCGCTAATGTGACAGACATATCACCACGCTAGGGATTACCCAAGGCCAAGCGGGTTGGGCACAAACCACCTGTTATGGGGCTTACCTCACAGTTTTTGAATAATTGAGAATTCCAGGGATTCAAGCTCATTCACCCTTCTTTTCTTTTCAAGGGGTAGGGAAAGGAGTTTATTGTATTTTGCTTTTGCTTTTCACTTTTGCTTCTCTTTTTTTTTTTTTTTTTTGTACTTTTGTATTTTTGCTTGATATTTGAGATAATGCTGAAATATTGTTGTGATGATTCAAAATAACCTTTTTCTTTTTCTCTTTTTCTTGAACTTTTCTTTTCTTCCTATGCTAGGGATACTTGCTCGGATTATCTGTAGAGCAAGGGATTTTTATTCTGGGTAGGGGTGAGCTTGTCCTTTTGTCAATTCTCAAAGATTCTAGACCATGTGCATGATAGGATAGCAGGGGAAACTTTTCGCTCAAGAAACCATTTCTACTATGTAGCATCATATCGAATGTGCAAATGAAATCATTTTAATGTGAAGAGATATACTTGGTTCAAGTAAATAACAAGATCAGTTCTCTATGCTCAAAACTTTATTTAATGCCGATGTGGACTTTGATATAAGAGAGATTAATAATCATAACAAATAAAATCAAGAGATTTATTCATGTGAATGTGAAAGTGCGGGATTCCAAATAAATACTAATTTATCCAAAATAACTGAAAATATAACTGCAATACTTCACAAATTGAGAGGTACAAAGATAAAAGATGGTTTTGAAGATTTTGATGATTTGGATGTTTTTGGTGTTTTTATATTTTAAGTTTATGAATTGAAAGAAATACAAGATAGTGGTTTTTTGAAATGTTTTAAACAAATATATACAATGATGAAATGACCAATTTTTACGCATAGTAACGTTTAAGATGCATAATGTTCATAGGTTCTTTAAGTTCTTTACCATCTAAGGTAGATAATTTGTATGCTCCTGATCCAAATTTAGCAGTGATGACATATGGTCCAAGCCAGTTGGGCTCAAATTTACCTTTAAGGTTTGTAGTTGCATTAGTATTTTTTTATTTTCTTTTAAGACAAGGTCACCGATCTCAAAGGATCGAGGATGAACTTTCTTAAGATATGCTCTCTTAAGCTTGTTTTGGTAGGCGCAAAGATGCTCCAAAGCATTAATGCACTTTTCATCTAGAAGTTCTAGCTGACTAAATCTGCCAGCATGATATTCATCCCCTACTTCAGTATCTTGAAGTAGTAGAGCTAAAGAAGGAACTTCTAATTCAAAGGGAAAAACGGCTTCAAGCACCATAAACCAAGACAAAAGGTGAAGTTCCAGTGGGGGTTCGAACACTAGTTCGATAGGCCCACAAAGAGATATAACGAATGTGCCGGTCTCGACCGTTTATTGACCAATTTTTGAGAATTTTGATTAAGGTTTTATTAGATGCTTCTGCTTGAGCCATTGAGGCCCCGAGGCTATACTAGGTAGTAGAACCATCAAATATAAAATTCATTATATAACAATTCTCTCAATGGAACATATCATGAAAGATAGTCTCCATTATCGTAACTAGATTGGATTCGGCAATCATTTTAGGATAGGCTATGGATAGCATATTGCAGGTAGAAGAATTATTCTTTGGATATAAAGAATCTTGTTTATCTAGATAATCTTGATAACATACGAGATGGTCATCATCCTCAAATGGAAAGGGCTGACCTTTACTAGAAAATAGGCCCACACCACAGCGGGTAGGCCACGGTTCTACCTCGAAAGGTTCTTTCATACCATTTTGGAAAGGTCCCAAACCTTTCCCTTTATAGCCCAATTTAAGCATTATGGGTTTAGCTTTAATATATTCATTAGCAAAATAGCACCGAGCATATCCATCACAATGTGTCTTGATGTTTCGGGGTATTCTTCCCCAATCATATCCTTTATAAATAAAAGCACAACTCTCGACTTGGTAGATACTTCCCATAGGTTGTGGGAGGCCCAAGGTACGAGGAGAAGGTGGGAGTTTATTTAAAAGGAGGGAAGTCTGCATGGCAGTGTTGATCTCTTATGATATAAGAATTTTAGATAAATCGGGTAAGAGCTCATCAGTAAGAGCATAAGAGGTAGAAGGAACATTTCCTTGATCTTCGGATGTGGAAAGAATGCCTGTAGTGGATGTAGATGTCATAGGGATATTGACGGGTGAATCTAGAGGTATGGAAGATATAGGAGTAAAACAGGAAGCATTGGGTGTAGGTTTAGGCTCTTTTCGAGGTCCTAATGTGGTTTGTTCAGAAAATGGTTGAGCTAAATGTATAGGTGTAGTTGATGGGGTAGATGATGTTATGGGTGTGTGTTTCACACGTTTGGACGGATGATAAGAATTAGGATGTGTGGATGACAGGGTAGGGCAAAATTGCACTCCAACAGGTTCTGCCAAAGCGCACATATCAAAGGGTCTAGGATCACCATGAATGGTAACCAACTGGTTTTTAAATTCGAATTTAACACACTTGATGTAAAGTGGAGGGAACCGCTCGCATCGCATTGATCCAAGGGTGACCCAAAAGTATATTGTACGATGCAGGGCAATGTACAATAAACACGGTCGTATCTAGGGTTCTAGGACCAACTTGCAAGGGTATAGTAATGACTCCACACGTTTCTTGTGTCTCGTCATTGAAGGCTTTGATAATCATATCCGTTCTTTTCATCTCGTCACTTCTAAACCCAAATCGTTGGTAGAAGTCAAAAGTGCATATGTTTAAAGATGAACCATTATCAATCAAGACTCGTTTAACAGCTACATCTCCAATTAGGGCAGTAATATATAAGGGATTATCCTTATGTAAACTATGTTGTGGGATATCTCTATCTCGAAAGTCAATACAATCGACTTCTCGAGTGATGATAGTATTGGACATGGCTTCAGGTTGAATATTTTGAGGTACCATCATTTGGCTTAATGTAAGCATTAATTCATCCCTATGGGTAGGAGAAGATCTTAACAAGTCCAAAAGGGAAATTCTGGCTGTAGTATTGGATAATTGTTCATTAATATTGTAAGGAGGCTTTGGTTGAACATTAGACATATGATTCCCTTTATTGGGATTTTTCAAAACAAATGGAGCTGATCCATCATTCTGAGTTTGATCCTGTTGAGAATTTTGAGCCTGTTGTCTGGTAACGACTCCGATGGTACCTACAATGTTATATTGAGGACGCTGAATTGGTCTCGGTCTAGCGTTTATGGCTTGTTCATTAGAAAGGAACTGATGAGAAGAGGGTCGAGTAGTAACTCTTCTAGGAAATGGTTCTTTCGAAACCATAGAATCTGTGATAGGTTGAATAGGATCTGATTCATTTTCAGAACTATTCGATTGATTTGAGGTGATGTCTATTTCACTTTCAGTATCCGATTCTACATCACTAAGATCCGGTGTTTGAGTATTATATAGGGGTCTGGACGTAACCATGGATAAAGTTGTGTCAAATATTTGAGGATCCTGAATAGATAATTGTCCGCTAATAGTCCCTACATATCGGGTAGGAGGGGGAACATTATGATGTTCGATTTGATTAGCCACCTCTTTACCATGCTTTGGTAAAGGATGTTGAAATATGTCCAATGATTGATTGGCATTCTGATTCTGATTTTGGGGAATGTTCTTTTGAGCGTTATTAGAAGCATTTTGTTTAGGTTGGAAGGCTTGCACCTCCATCTCATTATTATCAATCAGGTCTTGTATTTTATGTTTTAATATTTTACAAGAGTTTGTAGCGTGTCCAGGTCCTCTATGAAAATCACAATGTAAATCAGCTCTGTATCCGGGTATAGTTGGATCAGGTTCCCGGATAGTCGGTAATTGGATCAAGCCTCGTGCTAGTAATTGGGGGAGAATGGTTGATAAAGGTTGATTTAATCTAGTAAATTCTCGGGGTGGTTTATCAGGAGGTTTCAATATAAACTTCTTCGTTGTTTTCGTAGTATTAACATTAGCAATGTTTCTACTATCAGTGACTCCGTCACCCACAACTTGTTTATTTTTATACTGATTTCTGGATGTTTTCTCATCATCTTTCTTTTTGAGCTGACCTCTTCTAATGAGAGCATCTTCCACCCTTCGAGCTAAGTCTATAGCTTGATCGAAGGTGGTCAAGGTAGCAATTGATAATTCATAGGATAGTTGTTCTTGTAAATTATTGATAAAAATATCCAACATCTCCCGATAAGGTAACACAAAGTGTAGTTTTCCTATCAACTGTCTCCATCGAGCTAAGAAGTCAAGCAAAACACTCATCTTTGTCTTGTTTTAGGTTGTACAAATATTTAATGGTTACATGCCTTTCGATATAGGCACTAAATTGATGCACAAAAGACTCAGCGGTCTCTTCAAAATTTCTCAAAGAATGAGTGGGTAGTTGATAATACCACTCCAATGCCATCCCCCCTAAGCTTTTCGGGAACATTTTTAGTAATAGCAAATCATCATGTGATATGTCATGACATGCTATCCTAAACATACGAAGATGCTCTATGGGATCTTCGGTTCCTTTATATATAGGTAGGACAGGCATAGGAAAGTGTTTGGGATATGGTTGTGCTACAACTATAGGATCTAGAGGTTGACTACACATCTCTCGATAATTGTACGAGGGACGGTAGGGATCTATTTGGTCCATACGGGAGGTTAACTGTTTCACCATGGCTTCCAGATTGCTAGCTTGCCCACCATATTGGTTCGGTGGTACATGAGCATGGGATTTGTGAGCGTAAGAAGGCGGAACATAAGGATTCGATGCTATGTTACTATTATGCAAATGATTGGTAGGAAGAGTATTATGAAGAAGATTTGTGGTAGCATTATGTTGTATCCCAGATTGTTGGAAATTAACATTTGGTTTTGTTTTAGGCTTTTGTTGATTTGAGGTATATTGATCAATAGTTTGGTGAAATAAAGTAGTGAATGAAGGTTTCTTTTGTGTAGGAATAACCCTTGGTTTGGTAACAGGCACTCTAGGTGGTTGGGTAACCTGTTGTTGTTGCATGTTCTGGATTATAGCAGCCATGTCCAAATTGGACGGTCCAGCTTGATCACTTTCTTGATCAACAAAGGACAAAGGATTAGTGCGTGTGTGATATATATCTTCTAGGGTTGCTTGAGTATCACTAATTTGATCTTTGTCCATATGAACTGCTCTATTAAGGGTGCCAATATTATTATTGAGAAATTTCCAAAAATGGTCCATGTTCTCAAAAGTAACAGCTCCGTCTGGAGTTATTTTAGGAGATGAGGATCCTTCCTCTCTATCATTTTCTTTTTGTTCATTTGCGTCCACAAATTCTTCTTCTTGTTGGTTTAAGGTCACTTCTTCTTGAATTGTGTCTTCAAGAAGGGCATCTGGTTTATTGGTTTTTCCTAACCAATCTTCTTCTACTTCAATTTGTTTTCCATTCCTGAGTCTAGTCATTGTGTCTAAATTTAGGTTTTAGCAAATATATATTAATATATTTGCAACAGATCTTGGGAGGTATATATTTTAATTATATACCTACTATAATACTTAAAAGAAAATGTTTTGATTTTTTTGTTATTATTATTTTTTTATGATAATTTTATTTTGTTTTTGTTTTTGTTTTTATAAAGACAATAAACAACACACTAAATACAAGAAACAACAATAATAAAATAATAACTTAGTTTTCTATAAATAGTTTATAGATGTCATTGATAGGATCAAGTTCATCAGGAGTCATAAAGTGCTCCTCTTCAAATTGGAAATGGTTTTTCAGGAACTTAATGAAGTGTGCTATAGTGATATTATCTACTTCTGACTCTGATTTGTAAAAATAGATTTCATGGCAATACTCTCGATATAACACAGCTCTGGGGACTCTATACCATCTTTGTCTATCCGTAAGAATGACCTCTTGATCTTCTATATGAGACATAAATTTATGTACTACAGCTGCATTATCGAGGTATTCCTCAAAGGTATACAACTCAGAAGACACAAGGGCTCTTTTATCTGCTAACCACCTATGGCAAGCTCTCTGAAGTTCATGGTACAAAATCACTTGATCGGGATCCAGGATTCTATCTAGGACAAACCTCTTGATTTGCCTAAGTTCAGTTGCTCTAGATGAAATGAGATCTAATCTCCTATTAAGTTCGTCCCACAAAGGTTGAACCCTATTTGTTTGAGGTACGCTAAGCACAAAATTAATCTCTATAGCTGCTAATTGGTTTTCAACATTAATGGTGACAACTCGTCTTTTATTATAATCTACCATCTAAATATGACATGCAATCTTTGATTCTAAATGCATTTATGTTTTGTTTTTTTTTGGATTGAATTGAATTGTTTTCAAAAGGTTTTTAGTTTTCACGTCGGGTTCACCAAAATGTATCGCTCCAAATTTTTCGCACCCTTACCTTCAGGCTATAGGATCCATGCCCGAAAGGGGGATGTGAAAAGGATGGGACAATACCTCGGACTGAGAGGCCCTTTGAAGGTCCCGCCTCTCGGGGGAGGTGTATAAGGGTGAATTTTCGATGGATGGTGGGTTCACCAGGAAACTTTTGAATGGCAGTTTCCATGCCTAGGTTGATAGTGTGTTTGATGTGTTCATTTTTATGCTTGATCATTCAACTCCTAGGTTTGGCCGATATGAATCTAAACTATTCTATATGCCAATGCGGATTTCAATGAATACAAAAAATAGAAATAAATGCAAATTACAGAGAATAGGTTAACTAGAAGGATTCATACCTGATTCTGGATGTCTGATGGAGATTTTGAGTCTTGTAGCAGTTCAGATCATCTCAGTTTGTACATTATCATCTGATATTTCTTGGGATCATCTCAAATCATAGAGGGTCATCTGAAATAGAACAGGATCATCTAAAATCTGATGAATTCGTCAGACGAATCCGTTAGAAACCTGCAATCACAGAAACAGACACAAAATACCAAATATGCAAATGCAGAAGCAAGGGATAATGATAGAAATAACAGCAAACTTGCCTAAATAATAGTGTCTAATAACAAATGAGGAAATGCAATGAATTTAACAATTGATTTTACCTTTATCATGCAATTATGCTAAATGAGGTGAACTCCAAGATGCATAAAACATAGTAACTTAAAACAGTGCAGAGATATATTATGAAAAATGCAGAAAGCCTTAAGAGAATGCAAACTCTAAACTCGGACAGCCCTCAATCTGGACTACAGTCAGGATCGCCTCCAATCGTACGAAATCGTCCGCAATCATCCGAGATCGTCTGCGACGATCCAAGCTAGCCTCGACTGAAAATAGTAGAATTCCTGCAATAAAAACAATGCAAAATACCAAATGCAAGCAATAATACGAAGGAATAAAGAGCTAACTCTGCAATGAAATCCTGTCAACAAAGGGGTTGGGAGTTCAGGGAGAATCAACAAGAATTAGGCAAGGAGGCAGGGGGATAAACTAGAAAAATCCTAGTTTATATAGGATTAAAAAGAGGTTTGGGAGGTTGGGGATCATCCCAATCTGGGAGATCTCCAACAGGGAAATCTCCAACCGCGCGGACACGCTTCTGCCTGAGTTGGAGAGGTCGTTGAAATAGAAGCTAATTATGAAAATTTGGTTTTGGGACGAAATCGTCTGGACGTTCTATTCCAGATGAATTCGTCAGATCGGGGACGATTTCGTCTAATATGCGACGATATAGTCCAACGGTCAAAACAAATCCTAAAAATGGCACGAAAAATGGGGAAAGCGGGTAAAAGGCGGTTTAACGGGCAGTTTGGGGTTGAAATTCAAATTTTAATATTTTATCTTTTTACTAAGGTTTTAACCATGCCAATTTTAGGGTGCTACACCAGTAGCCTTGACATTTTCTACCTGAAGCTATTGTTGAAGATCATTGATTTGCTTTGATAGAGCCTTATTATTATTCTGAGCATATTTAGCTTCCTATTTTTATTTTGATAGTTCTTGGAACTTATCCTACCACTTCTTAACTTCATTTTTTAAGGCCCTTTCTACATTCTTCTGCTCCTCAATCATAGCTTCAAGTTGCTCAACATTTTCCTCCATCTTCTCATAATTTTCCTTGTAGATAGAATATATCTAAGTGAGATTTGGTAGTTGTAACCTCATCCTCCATAAGCAACTAATTAATATCTACTATGCTTGCCTCAACTTGGTAATCATATATAGTCATATCCTTTTCTAGCTTATCTACCAAAGGGGTAATTGTTATTTTTATCCATTTATGAGTAGAGGGATCTACTATTATCATCTGTCTAGGATGAGCAACTTTCTTGGAAGGTTGAGCAACCTTCTTATTCCACCATTCTTGGGTGCTTATTTAAGCTTTTTTTTTTTTTTGGAGACCAGAGATAGTAGGATGAGTAGGGGTAGCATATGTGGTGACCGAAGATGTCAAAAATAAAATGGAGGAGATGGAATGGGTGAAAATATTAAGATAGTGGAATCTATAGTTGTGGGAGCAGTTGAAATAGGTGTTGCTAAAGTAGGCATTACTACAATAATGGAAGTTGGTGGAGGAGATGGTGAGGTTTACCTATCCTTTAGGATAGGAGAATATGATGGTGTTGTGGGAGGACTTTGAACTGGAGGGGAAGACTGAATAATTTGTTGTTGAGAAAAGTAAGAGGAATCCTTTGGGGATTGAGAAGGAGAGGGAGAAAAAGGGATAGTAATAATACCTAAGTCCTTTGAGGAGAATTGTTGATTTGTAGTCACTGGATCATATTTTTGCATTTATTGAGCTGGATGATTTGTATTTATGGGCTGCCCCTGCTCATCAATTTGTGGTTCCTAATCCAATTTTATCTTCTTACTGACTTCCTTCTTCATACTTTCCCCAATTTAATCCTTTGCTTTTTGTTTAAATACCTTTTTGGGAGAAGGAATTTGTGTTAGTGATGAAGCTTACTACTGAGACACTACTAGTGCTTGAGTTGGTGGGAGGAGTAGCTTTGAAGATGCTAAAGTGACAAACTTAATAATGGAGGTAGAAGGCTTATGTTTTTCCTTTTCTGAGGCTTATGCTCCCAAAGCCAAATTTTTATGCCTCTGTTGTCGTTGGATCACATTTGTACCTTTTATTGTATATTTTTTTAATCCTCCACCAATATATCCCATTTTCTTTATCATTTTTACTCCTTTTTTGTAAGTTTCCAACTATTGTTGTGAAGGGACAAGAATGGATGATATTTTAGTTGTCACGGGGAGGGAGTTGCCTTTGTAGCCACTTGTTCTCTAGGTGGATAAGAGGTTGGACCTCCAATATATAATTAGGATGAATATGGTGGATACCTTAGAATTTTTGTCCCCTTTATATATCCACTTCCTTCTCTATTTCCTTGTCCTTTTTTGAGGCTTGCTTGTCTTTATCTACTACTTCCTCTGTAGTTATCTTATGAAAGCTCAAAGCTATATTTTTCATTATGACTATGCCATGATTTATAGGATTCATCATATTTCTTTAAGAACTCTTTGTCCATATTGGTGCCATATTTTGAGTTGGTGGTATTTGTTTCAACTCTCATAAACCACCACTCAAATATATTAGCCTCACTCCATTTGTTGTGTTTTTTGCAGATATTGGATATTTGTCTCTTTTAGGACATGTTGAGCCTTACTTTCAAGATCATTATCCACCAATTGGTCATAGAAGTATCTCCATGGTGCTAATGTCTGCATTTGGCTAATACTCCACTCTAAATAAAAACTTTCCTCATTGTTCATGTCTCGCTTATAATTTGGTTATGGTCACATCTTCAACTTTGAAGGGGTAATTACAGATTCCCTTCTTGTTGACCCCTATCCCAAAAGTATATTTGATATAATCATTATGTCTACAATACCCCATTGCAAATAGTAATTTTGTGGCATAATGAGATAGAAAAAATGACTTCCTGGTATAGTTGTATAGTTTGACCATTGTGCCTTCTATTAATATGTACCAGTATCCCTCTTCTACATTAGGGTTCTATAACACATTCTTTGCCATGGGGGACAATCTAGCCATATTTCCATATACTATATTGAGGTTTGGCCCCAAAAAATCTCTATCAAACTTATAATAAGACCCAGTCTTAGTTAACATACTAGTCTAGCAAAGGAGCTCCATTATCATCGCTAGGGGTTACAACTATCCATGGCATCTCTTGGGCAGTGAAATAGTAAAAAAACCAAGCCAAGTGAGAGGGGTGCTTAAATGAATCTTGATACTCTTCTTGCATTTTGGACAATTGTTCATGCACTTGGTCACAAATGAAAGAAGACCAATCAAAAAATATAGGTATGGTGTTGTTATCCATTATGGCAATGTCATAGAACTTAGGGTTTGAAATGTAGTAAGTTGTATATATCTACCAATCATATACCTTATTATTATAGGGTAGTCCTAATATCATTTACAACATTGAAAATAGTTTGAGGTTCTATAATTATTTGTCTTCATAGGGATTTTTGGCAAGGTTTCCCTAACTTTTATGGTTTTTAGCTGTGAATTCAACCAAACCCTAAAGTAATTCCCATATTTTGAGTGGCCTTGTAGGGTGTTATACCTACACTGCTCGTTAGGATGAAAATGCTTTGGCCTAATATTAGGATTCATACCCATAGCAAAGACACTAGTAAAATCATCAGGGGTGAGTCGAAAGAGGGTTCTTCCCTGGACTGTCTGAACTATTCTCTGCTTTGGATCATAAAACTTTGTTATGGCATGAACTAATTCAAGACATGGATGCACAAGAGTAAAGATAAAGAAAGAAAGTAGGGAATGAAAATTAAAATCTTTGGTCTTTATGGTGAGAGGTCTTTCAAAACTCTATTCTCCATTTTTATTCTTAGTTGTTCTATGACCTTCCATGTCATTGTTGTGTCTACAATCCTTGCAACCTTGTCCTAAAATGGTCCACCCTCAGCCCCTGTGGATGCTCTATCGGCTGAAGATAAAGCTGCCATAGTAAGTTGAACTAAAAAACTATGAAGATGCTCTAAGGGTTCTAAGTTCTCTATACATTTTAAATGCTAAAGGCTTTGTAACTAATGAGAGTTACCCAAGTTTTGTGTATAGTTAAATAGCCTACTAAGAGTTTGTTGTCATTAATGCAGTGGTTGAGCTTCTCCATTAGCACATTTAATTACATGCATTTCACTTAACCAATTTGGCATGGTTTTGAGGAAGCTCAAGGTCATGATTATTTTTCAAATCAAGAGTTGTTTGACCATGTTGACCATAGTTTCGAAGACGTGCTGACCATAGTTTCGAAGAGGCTCACAACTATGAGCTTTTCTTAGCTCATGAGCCATTTTACAACATTGACCATGGTTTTGAGGCAACTCACGACTATAATATTATTCTCAACTTAGGATATATTTGATTACACTGGCCATCGATTTGAGGGAACTCATGTCACGCAATCATGATCTTTGATCCCTTGAGGACCTTTGACCCAATTTTGAGAAACCTTTTTTTTGAAGTACATACGTACATAATACAAGAAGAAAAACTCTATTTAAAATATAGCTTCAAATGATACTCATTGACTGGGATCGACTAAAATCTTCCTTCCTAATCCTATAATTGAAATGCATTGTGTTGTTTTAACTACAATGATTATGAAAGGAGCCTCCCAAAAAAAAGGAAAATTTATGATGGTTCCCTGGCTTGGATTTGTCTTCATTCCATCTCAAAACTAGGTCTCCAACCTTAAATTTTATGAATGTTGCCTTTTTATCAAACCACCATTTAGTCTCTATCAAGTACTTATGAAACACTTCATAATATTTGTTCCTTTGCTCTTCCAACTACAATAGGTGCATCAACCTTGTTTCCACTAGATTTTCACCTGGTAAATGAGCTTGGAAAACTATTTTTAGAGCGGTATTTCAAGATGGCTGGGAAGAATAGCTTATTTTCCATACACCAGTGCATAGGGAGATGTGTTTATTAATTTCTTCATTGTGATTCTATCTACCCATAATGCCTGATTTATCAATAAATGCTAACTTCTTTTATTGTCCTTCAATGTTCTTTTCAAAATCTTGAGCAAATTCTTGTTAGTATAATTTGCTAAACCATTCCTTTATAGATAGTAATTTGAGGAAGTCTTCATATAAATAACATATCTACTATAAAATGCAATGAATATTGCTCCAATGAAGGGTGATCCATTATCACTCACCAAAGACTCAGGTATACCAAATTTTGTGATTAGACCTTCAACAAATTTGATTACAACATCTTGATTAGCCTTCTTGGTGGGTATTGCTTCAACCCATCTGGTGAAATAATTTGTAGCAGTTAAGATATACATATATTCTACTAAAGAATTTAGATTTATTACTCCAACAATGTCAAGCCCCCACTATTTAAATGGCTCTTCTATTTGTATTGACCTAAGTGGTATTGATGCATTTTTGTTTCTTCCTTCATATTTCTAACACTTGTCACATAATCTGTTTGGTCTAAAGGTGTTAGCAAAAATAGTTACCCAATAATATCCTACTCTTAATATTTTTTTTGTAAGTGTCCTCCTTGAGTAATACCCTCTTGATAACCCTTCATCAAATTCATCCAGGATGTTTTGTTTCTGATCATATTTGATACATCTTAGAAGAAATCCATTAAGATTATTTCTATACAGACCTTTAGGTAACAAGACATATTTCAAGGCTTGAAGCCTATATCTTCTTCTTTGTGAAACATTCATATTTTGAGGACATATCCCTATTTGAAAATAATTTGTGAGTTGCTTAATCCAATCTACATTCTCTGAAATGTGATGATCATTTTTGTTTGATCTTGATGATTGACAAGCTAACACAAAATATTTGTCTACCTTGGATGCTAGCTCTTGACACGGTGCTCTCCTTATTACCAATTTTATGGTATGAATATCTACATTATATTATTGAATTTTAGTAATCCATCCTACTCTCTTATCACCTAACTCTCCCTACAAGATAAAATTTCTAACATCTAGATGTACTACATATATTATAGTCTTACTATGAGTTAGGTATTTTCTAAACTTTTTTAATGAATTCATGACTACAAATACCTCCTTTTCAATAAAATTGTACATCCTTTGGTACTCATGAAAGGTTTGACTCCAAAAATATATATATTTTTCATCACCTGCATCATCTTTTTGTATCAAAACTGTAGCATAACTTTAATTAGCACCATAAGCATATAGTATGAAGTCTTTACTGAAATATGGATTTATCAGTACTAGGGTTGTGGCAATGGCTTGCTTAATTAGCTCAAAGGCATATTTCCTTTTTTCAGTCCATTTAAACTCAGAATTCTTCTTAAGGAGTTCACTAATGAGCTTTATGATTTTGTCAAATTTTGATATAAACTTTCTCACAAATTTGATCAAGCCAAAGAAATACTGCAAAGCCTTTTTATTCATAGGAAGGGGGAGAAACTATATAGATTTTACTCTATCTAGATCAATAAACATTCCTTTCTTGGACACCACATGCCCTAAGAGTTTCCCTTCATGAATTGCAAAGAAAATTTCTTAGGATTGAGAGATATACCAAACTCACCACACCTTTGAAATATAAGTTCTAAATACCTCAAGTGTGTCTATTTTTTGTGAGAGAAAACAACCATATCATCAAAATATATAATAATACTTTAATTTACTAATTCTCCAAATGCATATCCATAGCTTTCTGGAAAGTAGCTCCTGCATTTAATAAACTGAATGGCATCCTCTGATAACCAAAAGTGCCCCATATTGTAGTAGAAGTTATTTTATATTTGTCTTTATCTTTTACCCAAATTTTATTGTAGCCAAATAATTCATCTAAAAAAGAGAACCTTTCATCCCTTACAACCATTTGCAATATCTTATCTATCTAAGGCAAGGGGTAGTGATCCTTAAGATATTCCCTATTGAGATTTCTAAAATCTACACATAAACAAATGTCTCCATTTTTCTTCCTCACAGGCACTAGATTGGTAATCCATATGGAATGCTTAATAGGATAAATAATATATTCTTTTAACAACTTAAGCAATTCTCATTTCATGATTGACTCAATCTTAATATTCACAAGCCTCTATTTATACCTAAATGGTTTCACATCAAGAACCAACTCAATGGTGTGTTGGATTATGTTTTTATCATAAACTTTCAAGTCTTCATAATTCCAAGCTATAATGTCTTGATACTAAAGGCACAAATCTTTGAATTCTTCCACTTCCTTTGGAGTGCATTGGATACCTGTTGTAATCTGGTTTGTCATCAAGCCAATGCTAGAATTGTGATCATCATCTTGAAGGATTTAAAGGTGAGCACCCACTAATTACAATCTAAACTAAATACTAGAAGAACCAAATTGCTTTGATTCAATCTCCAGAAAAGGTTGGCATACCTTTTCAACTTAATGGGTGTTGACTCTATTTAGATCAAAATAGTAAAATTTTAGGGATAGAAACGGTAGGGTTAGAAATATGTGAATAGAGAATGGATGAGTGAAGCTAACAACATAGACATTCACAAAGAATCCTTGGATAGATAAAATTTTAGAAACAATATTCGGGACTAACAACATTCAAAACTTTGCAAGTATCAATGGCCTTTTGCATACTCATATAATTATTCCAAACATCTAAAGCATTAATTATCCAAATTAATAGAATAAGATCAATACCTTAACTAACAGAAATAGAATTCTCAAAAGTATGTATGCAAGAACAAATTATCCCAATTTACTCTAAGTTAGTTGACCAAATTAACATAATAGACTAACCATAGCAGCAACAATAGAGATAATTTCATAGAATAGATCCATCCAATGAACACAAGTGCAAGTTTGAGGTAAACATCCCTTGTAATATTTCATTTATTAAATTTGCAGAATATATACATGATAGTGCAAGCAAACACTTCAGAGTCGACCCTTTGAAAGGAGGTCTCTTCCTTTATTTATAGTTTTACAATGATAATATTTTTTAAGCATTATAGGGCTTTTGATGTTTCTTGATTTTCTTGGCTACTTGCCATCCATGGTGTCTACCAGCTATGCCTTCTTGATAAGTTACAACTGACTTCAGCTCAAGAACATTGTTACCATCAATGGTTCTTGTGGTCCATTTTTGTTCGTTGATTTGCAACTAAATCTATTTCATCAGAATATTCTATAAGCTTTACTAGGAGTAGTGATTCAGCCTTTATGGCATCTAATTTAGCTTTCCTCTAACTTATGTAAGAAACAAACACACGAAAACATGCAAAAAATATGAATTTGGAGCAAAAATGATGACTACCACTGATTTGCATTTTGATGATCATGATTGATCTCCTTGAATATGTTTGAGGTTTAAACTTTTCCAACTTTGACCGTGAAGGTAGAAATCATGTGAAATCAAAGTTTCGATCTCGCTTCTCCTAGCCTTTTGAGCTCAGCATATTTCTAATTTGCATGGCAACAATGAAGAGGATAGAGAATCACAACTTCATATATTTTGGTTAGATTTTCTTAATTTTTTACCTTTTCCTATGCATCTTTGTTTATAGTGCTTTTCATATTTGCAAATGGTCAACAAAGGCAATAGAAAATCACTTATCTAACTTTCTTTGATTTCCCCCATTTCAGTGCTTTTTAGATTTGCACGCAGGTTACAAAGTGGACAAGAAATATCAATGCATTCTATCTTCTCTATTTTGGTCATCTTCCAACGCTTTTGTGTTTTCAATGCTTTCTTATTTGTGTGTTGTATACAAAGAGAACTAACAATATCGGTGCACCTTCCTTCTCCATTTTGGCCCATTTCCAGCACTTTTATTTTTTCTAGTGCTTTTCAGATTTACACGACACTTACAAAGGAACAAGAAAATTTGTCACTTCTATCTTCCCTTATTTTCTCCTTTTTTAGTGCTTTTCTATTTTGAGCACTTTTTAGCACTTTTTGTTTTAAACATGGCCATCCAAGGAGACTTGGTGAATTTTTGATTCAGTTATATTGCTCATAGATTTTGCATCTATGCCTTGGGTTGCAAATCATCCCTTTAACAATTTTTTGAAAAATCACTTATCTTCATTCTTTTTAGAATATCTTTTGAACTGCCACCTTTCAGCTATAGCAAAATGACCATTTATAATGCATTGAACCCGTCCCATTTTAAGGAATTATACTCATGTAGCTTTTTTAGCCTACATTATGGTGCCTCTCGGGGGACTTTACTTGGAAGTCACAGAACTTAGACAACCTTATCCTTGAAAGAATATTTCTTTCATGAATGAATACAAAGCCTTACTGATGCACTAGGAAATGAAAAGGATACCTAACATGATGAATATAATGTTGGGGAAAAATAGGACAAAGTGACACTAAAACGCAAAGTTAATATAGAGAGGTTCGACAGATAGTAGAATAAACCTCATAATACACATGAAAAAGTAGTAAAAGAGAAAGGAGAGGAACAAAAAAGTGTATGAAAATCCATAGAAAACAAAGGGGGAAAACAAGAAAGTGATGGAAAAGCAATTTTTTACAAGCGGGGTGGGGGAAGAAACACAAAAATACTAGAGAAAAGGAAAGGAAGGAGAGAAATCAAGGGAATTGGAGGTACACAAAATAATAAAACCATGAACAACACCATACCTCCATATGTATACTCCATCGAGGTGTAAGTTGCATATGTATATTCCATCGAGGCATAGGACCACTTACAAGGCAGATAGATTGCCATAGTACAAGAAATCGTCTGACTTTTTTATGTTTCCTTCCTTTTCTAGCATAACCAAACTGCAACTTCCTTAGCCAAGTATACACTCGTTTGCAACTTCTTATTCACATTCTAAGACCCATATTTCGTATGATATCTTCAAATCCTCATTTTATGAGTGATACTTCTCCTCTTATAGCCGATTTGAGGTATTTGCATAAGCTGACGACCATGGCATCATGCCTCAAGGATTTTGAAATATATTTGATGTGTTCAGACTAGACCTCATGCATCCACCTAAGTCTTTTGCTCGTGTTGCTCTACTTCCTACTGAGCTCATTCTACATGAGGTGTGACGTCTTTTATCTTATCTCATCCATGTGATCTCTAATGTATCTGATGTTTCTTTTTCTTACTCCTCGATTACTTTAGTTTCATACATTGGGCAACAGAGTCAAAATAGGTCATTCTAAATTCTATCCTTCTGGAGTGTGATTTACTTGATTTGATCCCGCATGCTTCCATCGCTAACCTATAATACATGTACAAAATATTGCAAGATACCACAAGGCACATGTTCCACAAGGGAGTTGTCTTGTTATATTTATTATGACCATATTCAGTCCTTTTATTTATTTTTTGACTATATACACAAAATTTGGTATGGAAAATACCACGCCCAGCTTCAAAGCTCATATCATAAATTATCCCCTAGATCTGCAATTACTGACCAAATGGTTCTATATATGTAATTCTCCTCATATCCTTGATCAAATATTTCATATAATTCTCCCATTTTTGTGATAAAAATTTCGTATTCCATACTTCTCTCTGACCGATTAGCAAATGGGTCTAATGATGGTGCATCCATCTCAAATACTTGACACACTTGTTTTTGGTGTAGGATTTGAGTCACCGTATAGTTCTAGATATATTCATCCATATGTAAACTTAGAATTTTAGGATCATGATACATCATACTCTTGATTGTACGTGTGAAATAGAAAAGGATGACAACTAGATGACTCTTGGTGTGGAATTGTTGTCACTCCTGACTATTCATAATACCAAGAATAGCATAGTATTGAATCCTTTTGGGAAAATGTGTTCACCTCTATTTTAGTACTATTGATGGCATTCGAAGGCATGCAATTTTGATCTTGCTTGTATCTTCATATGATAAATGGGTAGAGAACCTTATGGAATATTTTGAAAGTATTATTTTCTTCAAATATTTTAATCAGATTTACCTCATACTAGAGGTAAAACTTGGATTTGCTGAAGTCATATCTATAAAGGCATATGCCAAAGATACGAGGGACATCCACAACCATTATATCATGTACCATTACCAAATTGGGGTGTTTGTTTAACATCATCACAAAGCGTCTTAAGATGCCTATGGCTTTTATAGTTCTTCCCTTAAAATTTAGCCACCTTGATTCCATCTAGCCAACAGCAAAATTCAAAGTTTCACAAACTATTAGGGGTATTATTGACACCTATGCTTTAGGATCTATTACACATTTGTGTAATATACCTCCTTTTATGAATAGTGATAGATAACATGCTTCCCCCTTATTCTCTCAAAAATTGATAGCTCCATTCTTCAAAGATGTGCATTAATCAAACTACCTTTTAGTCGTACTAGTAGATCCTTTATCAAAATCTATTCAAGCTAAATAGGGGCCTTAAGTAATTTCTAGAATTGATTCACCTTTTCTTTCCTTATTTCTCGAGTTATAGCTGAAAAATACAAACCTCTACAGGCTTCAAAACCCTTTTGACTCAAGGTCGTTACTAGTAATAGGGACAAAACTACAGTAACCAGAGAGAGTCATGAAGCACAGCCCCGGTCTGTAACACGCGCAGACCTGAGCACGTGGTGACGTGAGTCCCGTGCACAACACCACCAAGGGGGACAACACGCACCCTGCGGACGTATTCGACACGCTGCATCGCGGAGTGCCTCTCCAACCGACTAGACGTGCGTGGGACAGTGCATCCCGGACGTCTGTGCGCGGGACAGTACATCCCAATTGGACGTCTGCGTTCGAGCGGAGGGAGAGGCACTCCGCGACGTAGCGTGCCGACTGCGTCCGTAGGGTGCGTGCTATCCTCCTTGGTGGCGTCGCACGCGGGACCCGCGTCACCATGCGCTCAGGTCTACGCGTGTTATAGACCGGGGCTGTGCTTCATGACTCTCTCCGGTTGCACAGAAGCCTTTTTTTTTTTTTTTTTAATTCTTCACCAAACGAGTCCTCTGCCCAGCAAACCCGAAAAAAAAAATTTCTCCGGCTGCAAATTCCAGAGTGACGAAAAATTTCTCCGCCTGGCAAATTAAAAAAAATTTCTCCGCCTGCTGTTCGGCTTCTCTACTTCCACTTCCGCATTCTCCCTTCACGCCACTGGCTCTGATGCCAAGTTAGATTCAACGAACAATATATTATTCAGCAAAGCAGGTATAAATAATATTACAGCAGCCAGGAATAGAACACCGGCGAAACTGATCTTGTTACAGTAGTTGTAACAGTCAGCTAATCAACGTAATAGGGACAAAACTACAGTACGCTAACAATTTCTTATATCTTTGATTGCTCTTCTATGGCATCTTCATTATGAACTAAGAGATCTTGGATATAGTTACCCTTGTTTGCAAGATGATTGATAACTAAATCATGGTATATATCCCTTCTTCGATCATTTTGATGTGAGCATTATGTCTAAATGAAGTTGATCGATGAAACTGGTGCCAAGGACAACCTATCTTCACTTCCCTTTTTACCACATCCTTGAACTTATTGCTCTTGAATTGAATGCAATTCCTTCCATTCCTCCCACCAATTAGAGCATTTTTTCATCAAACCTGGTTCCAAATTCTTGAGACAATAATATTTGTGGCCGTTAGGGGGATATTCACTTTTTATTTCCAAGCACGACCCTGTCTCTGCTTCTTCTTGTAATATGTTACAAAATGATCTAGAGATGTGATTGAATGTAGGGTTAAATTCTCTAGGGGGAAGCTTACCAGCTGTGATCAACATGTTTTTAGCTCGAATAGCCTCTTGGAAGACCTAAGGAAACCTATTCTCTTTGGATAGTTGAACAAGGAGACTTATATCATAATGGAGGGTATGAATGTAGTAGAGATACGCTTTGGGGTTAGAGGGTTGGTATTCTTGGGGTATCCTTTTCCATATCCTTTTTAAATGGATATTAAACTCCGAAAGACTTTCTTGATGATCCATTTTCATAAATGAAAATTGAGTGAGCAAAAAAAAAGGATCTCTAAGATCATCAAACTCATCGATGAAGGCTTTAGATAATTCCATCCAATTGTGAATGCTTTTGTCTTCTAAGTATTTATACCACAATAGCACACTCCCTTTAAAATACAACACAAATAATATAACCATGACATCTTCAACCACAATATTGTAAATAGAGGACAACCATGCTATATCTTGACAATGCTCTTTTGAAAATTTTTCTTTTCCTTCATAGTTGGGTAGGTTTTTAGAGCGATCCTTGGGATTTCATGGAGAATAGGGATATTCAATGGTCCTATGTCATAACAAAGGGGATAGTCTTGATAGGCCATTTGGCCCAGGATGCGGTGAGTAATTTTTAGGAGGTAAACATGGCCATGGTGTGGCTTTCGAGTTCTCACCTTAGTAGAGTCGCCATGTGAATCTAACTTCTCCACTTCATGGATCAAGGCAATTCACCTAACCTTACCATTTTTGGATGATAGCTATTGATATATCAACCATAAACACTTTGTAGTTTTAAATATGATCGATCATTGAATCTGATCTTCTTCCTTGCAGAGTCGTCATGTTAATCTAGATAAAACTTTAATAATGGAAGGGGAGGGCACCACACCCTGATCTACCTTATTTCCTGTGGATGACACCCCACTAGGCATGCCAAAAACTATTGTAGTTTGGTTTGTCATCAAGCCAATGCTAGAATTATGATCATCATATTAAAGGATTTAAAGGTGAGAATCCGCTAATCACATCCCAAACTAAACATTGGAAGAACCAAATTGCTTTGATTCAACCTCCAAAAAAGGTTGGCATACCTTATCAACTTAATAGGTGTTGACTCTATTTAGCTCAAAATAGTAAAAGTTTAGGGATAGAAATGGTAGGGTTAGAAATGTGTGAATAAAGAATGGACGGGTGAAGCTAACAACATAGACATCCACAAAGCATCCCCTGATAGATTGAATTTTAGAAGCAATATTTGGGACTAACAACATTCAAAACTCTGCAATTATCATATCGATGGCCTTTTGCATACTCATGAAATTATTCCAAATATCTAAAGCATTAATTATCCAAATTAATAGAATAATATTAGTGCCTTGACTAAAAAAATAGAATTCTTGAAAGTATGTATGCAAGAAAAAATTATCCTAATTTACTCTAAGTTAGTTGTCCAAATTAATAGAATAGACTAACCATAGAAGCAACAATAGAGATAATTTCATAGAATAAATTCAACCAATCAACACAAATGCAAGTTCGAGGTAAACATCCCTTGTAATGCTTCATTCATTAAATTTGTAGAAGATATACACAATAGTGCAAGCAAACACTTCAGAGCTGACCCTTTAAAAGGAGGTTGTTGCCTTTATTTATAGGTTTTACAATAATAATATTTTTTTAACATTACAATGTTTTTGATGTTTCTTGATTTTCTTGGCCACTCGCCATCCATGGTGTATGCCAGTTGCACCTTCTTGATCTGTTACAACTAACTTCAGATCAAGGTCATTGTTGCCATTAATGGTTCTTGCGATCCATTTCTATTTGTTGATTTGCAACTGAATCTATTTCATCGGAATATTTTGGAAGCTTCTGTACTGGAATCAATGATTCAGCATTTATGACATCTAATTTAGCTTTCCTCTAATTGAATTTGGAGTACAAATGATGATTGTCACTAATTTGCATTTGGATGGCCATGATTGATCTCCTTGAATCTGTTCAACGTTTAAAATTTCCCAACTTTGACCAAGAAGGCAAAAAATCACGCGAAATCAAAGTTTCACTCTCGTTTCTCCTAGCCTTTTGAGCATAGTGTATTTTTTATTTGCGTGGCAACAATGAAGAGGAAAGAGAATTAGAGCTTCATATATTTTGGTTAGCTTTTCTCAATTTTATATATTTTCTTGTGCATCTTTGTTTTCAGTGCTTTTTAGATTTGTGCGTGGTCAACAAAGGTGGTAGAAAATTGCTTACCTTTCTTCGATTTCCCCCATTTCAGTTCTTTTTTGTTTCCTAGCACATTTTAGATTTACGTGCAGGTTACGAAGTAGACAAGAAATCTTGATGCACTCTATCTTCTCTATTTTGGCCATCTTCCAGCGCTTTTGTGTTTTTCAACACTTTCTTGTTTACGCATTGAATACGCAGACAGAAAATCTCGGTGCACCTTCCTTATACATTTTGGCCCATTTCCTATGCTTTTGTGTTTTCTAAAGCTTTTCAGATTTACATGGCATTTGCAAAGGAAAAATAAAAATTGCCACTTCTATATTCCCTGATTTGCTCCTTTTCCAACGCTTTTCTATTTTGAGAACTTTTTGTTTTGAACATGGTCATCCAAGGAGAGTTGGTGAATTTTTGATTTAGCTATATTGCTCATAGATTTTGCATCTATGCCCTGGGTTACAAATTATCCCTTTAACAATTTTTTGAAAAAATCACTTATATTCATTCTTTTTAGAAAATATTATAAACTGCCACCTTTTAACTATAACAAAATAACCATTGATAATGCATTGAACCCATTCCCTTATAAGGAATTATACTCATGTAGCTTTTTTAACCTACAATACCAAGGTCCGAGGTGTAGACCAATTGGTTCATCCAAACCCCATAAGTGGGGCGGAGGTCCAAGGTTCAAATATCGGGTCTCGTCGGACTGAAAACTTGTCCCTTTCCTGGTGCTTTCAGTGGCATAAAAGGTTTAAATTGATTGTGGCATGGTGGTTATAAGTGCTGACTGCATGAAGATCTGTGTGGCGGCTTCCGGGGTGGACAACGCAGAATACTGTGGTGGCCATAAAAAGTTGGATAGCCTGCCTGAATTCGTGGTGACTACCAATTCCACCATGTAAATACAAAAAAAAAAAACCTACAATACCAATCTTAAGTTTCTTTCCATTCTCAATTTCTACTTCTCTATAGACCTTATCATCTATTTGCATTGTTTTTTATTTCTTTCCATCTTCATTATCAAAAATATTTTCTAATGTAATCAGACCCTTAGGTATGTGATTGTTTTTCAACTATATGATTTCCTCTTGTTCAATTTCCTAAGGTATCTATTCTTGTAGGTTGAAACAACTTGCTTCTCTAATTAATAAATCAATAATTTGGTCATCATTCTCAAATACTTTCCAAAATATCTGCATATCCGGTATTAAGGGTCTAAAAACCAATTTGACTCTTTTGATCTTAGTTGATCTAAGGTCAAAAAATGGAGTATAGTTGGAACCTTTAACAACTAAGGCATATGCTAAAAGATTATGTTGTCTTGGAATAGCATGAATGTTCAAGGTATTGAAGGATTCTATTAAGTCCCACACTTTATTCCTATAGGTTTTCAAGTAGTGATGTTTGCTATTACATTTTTTAGTAACCTGATTCAGTACTAACTTTGAGTCATTATATACATTTAGCAATTTTATGCTCATTTTCTTGGCTTGCATCAAACCTATACATAAGGCCTCATATTTTGTAGCATTTTCTGTGCAAGACCAAGTTAGCCTATAGGTAAAGCTCTTAACACCTTTTGAAAGGGATTTTAAGACTACTCCAACACTAGCTCCATTTTTACACCTTTCTCCATCAAAGTGCATGGTCCAAATTTTAGATTCTCTTAGAGTTTGATTGGATATGGCAGGAGTTCCTTTCTATTTTTTAGAAGAAATGTTGTATGTACCCATTCCAATTTCTAGGAATGGTAGCTGATCCTCAAGCTCTAAATCTTCTAATATTTTCACCAACTCTGGTTCTTCCATAACAAAGTTATTATACATATTATCTTTAATCTTTTCAATGTGGTAGGCTATTGACTTCTATGGAACTATATTTATCCTTTTTCTTTTGTGGGGAATCATCATATGAGAGTAATCTAAATACATATATTCCCATAATTTGGTAGTGAATTATCTTGAAATACATAAGTCAAAATAAGGCTCAAAATCAACTATAACTATTTATTGGACTATAGTAACCTCTTGGGCTTTATGCAATCTCATTAAAACATCTTTGACTACCCCAATGGTTTTCACCGGTGTTCCATCTAATTGTAAGACTCTTGGACATGAATGTGTGTATTCCATATCCATTTCTTCACAAACTACCTTTGGCATAATTTTAGTCATAGCCCCTACATATATCATAAAGTTGTGAACAATCCAATCCTCCATACTTAAGGAAATATAAGGAGGAGATATATTCTTTAATGTTGCTAGAATCATTTTCTCTTGTTCATGCACCAAGTTGTATATAGTAGAAGTCTCTCTTTCTTGAGAATTTTTGTTTAGAGAAGCTTTTAATAGATCAATTTAACTAGGAATGAAGAGTGCATCATATAAACTTTCTCTAGAATGAGTCTTCTTCAATTCCTCTACAATATTGAAAGCAGATTTTCCTACAGGATTTTTTACA
Organism: Wollemia nobilis; assembly: GCA_028583015.1. NCBI lineage: Eukaryota > Viridiplantae > Streptophyta > Pinopsida > Araucariales > Araucariaceae > Wollemia > Wollemia nobilis. The sequence continues at coordinate 6,374,991 of JAQPPZ010016361.1, forward strand.
TACTTTTTTTTGTCTCATCAAATTTTCTTTTGTATTGTTGAGTTGCCTCAATTCTTTTCTTTTTGGTGAGAAGGAAAATTCAATTTCTCCTTAGCCTCTTCGCTTGCCTCTGTGTGATCCTTCATATTCTCTTTATCACATTGTTTTGGGATATACTTCTCTTTTCCTTGTTCCTTGGAGGTTGGATCACTATTTTCACTTTCTTGTGGAATTGGGAACTTCTCATTACTTGGTTAAGGTTGTTCCATATTATTTTGAGAGAGAACTTGAAATTATCCCATTTTCTACGGATCAACCTGTAATGGTCTTTTTCTGAAGGATCTTGCCCAACCATTATTTGTTCAAGTTTCCAAAGAACATTTACTCTCCCCTTTTGGATTCTCTCTATATTTTTGATAGCTTGTTGTACATGGTGTTGATACATGACATAAGTATCTGGACTATGAGGGTCATTGCAAACTAAACATCAAGAATATCCACTGGTTTTAAGGATTAACTCATGTTCTTCATGATTAGCATTAATCTTAGGCCCTATGTTACTACTTGTAGTAGGCCTTTGATCCTTGTTTATGTATGGGAACCTTCTTTGTTGAGATCTCTCTATTTCTCTTTTTCCATCACATTTACCTTGTTGTTGATTGTTTTCAAGGTGCTTTGAATATCAAGTAACAAAGATGATTCTTGAGGCTCCTAGGATGGGAGAGGAGGAAAAGGGATTGAATATGATGATGTTTTAGGAGGAATTTGATCTATTGAGGGAGGCATGACAAATCTGGGAGGTAGTCTTCCTACTAAAATCAGAATATTTTTTGCATGAGCAACCACTTGATAAACTTGTGGAAAGGTGGTTATACTTGATTTTTGAGTTTGCAACCCTAGATCATTACTAGGGCTCTAATATAATACATGTATGCAATAGGAGGAGCTGGTCTAACCTCAGGAGAAATCCTTTTCTCAGTTCTACCAAACCTTAAGTTGAAGTCAATGGCTAATTCTTGTGGATGTCTTTGCATAACAATAAATTGAGTTAGAAGTGAAAATGGGTCTATTGATTCATTAAATTCTTCCACAAAAGGACCTACCAATTCAGCCCATGAATGAATGCTATAGTCTTCTAGGGTTCTAAACTAATGTAAGATTTTACCTCTAAAAGATAGGGCTAGCAGTCTAACAATAACATCTCCGTTTCTAATATTATGGACAGATACTAAAGATAATACATCTTGAAAATATTCATAAGGGGTTTACTAGAACCATCGTATGTAGGTATAGCCTGCAATATAGCTTGAGGAATGTCATTAATTTGAGGGAGACCTAAAGGACCCAAAATATCCCAATTGGGAAAACTTTATTGATTAGGATCTTGATTTTTGGACATGGTGACTAGACTATTTAGTAAACCTAGTTCTGGGTTTACCGAATAATCTAGTGGTGATTCAATATCCTCATAGGTGGACCCAAGAGAAGGATTTTTTGTATTTCTAATATTTTTCTAAAATAGCTCAAAAAAAGGTACATGTTCTTAACTATTTTTTGTAGATGACCTAGTAATCATAAAATATGTATATGAAGGTTTTTTAGGTTCTTTCAACCAGGGAGACACGAAGTGAATTTACTTTCTTCACTAACGAGGTCAAGATAATTCACTAAACCTTGATTCCTTTAAGAAAAATCATTCAGTGGGACTAATTTTCATCTAGTGGTAAAAATAACACCTTGTGAATGGTCCCACTAGGCGTGCCAAAAATTGTTGTGGTTCAAATTCACATTGGGATGAAAATGTACTATAACTATTATCTATTGAGATTTAAAATATGAGCACCCGCTAGTTATAGCCTAAGCCCAACATTGGATGAGTCAAATCTGCTCTAACCCAACCTCTAGAGTAGGTTGGTTCTTTGTCAACTTATTGAATGTTGAATTCTAAGATTAATTAAGATAGTAAAAGGGGTAGGGATAGGAATGAGAAAGGTTGAAAGAGTAAGGGTTAGAATAATATAAATTATAATTGGTTAGATAAAGCTAACAACATAGGCTTCTACTGAGCAACTCTTATAGATCAGGAAGATTAAATGACACTAACAACATTCACCATTTGCCAACTTTAGGTTTACAAGCATTTGTATACTTAAGAACCAATCCTTCAATTAACAAAAATGAATTCTTAAACATACATTGAGAAGTGAAATATTCCAATTACCCTAAGCTAGTAATCCAATATCAACAGAAAAAACTAGCTTAACAACATTTACAAATATGACTTCACAAGATTGTTACCAAAAATTTGAAGAAGAAACAAAAATATGAGGCAAACACTCCAAGTAATTCTCCTTTATTGATTAGCATATGAAATTAAAATAATAGTGCAAGCAAACACTTTTGATTCAACCCTTGAAAATGATGTCATAACTTCTATTTATAGATTTTTAGAATGGTATTTGAATGAGTCATTACAAGAAGGTTAGAGGACTAGGCAGGAAAAATACCTATGTAGCAACCTACTTTTTTATCAAAAGGATCAATCTTGAATCCACTCCATTGTTCAAAATACCCTTTTTTACAACTAGTTTCTATAACTTGTCTGGCTCTCATGGCTTCCAACTATGTGCTCTCATGGCTTCCAACTATGTGCATGTGTATCAACCAATAATCTGTTATCTAAACATTGATCTAAGTCGTCCCCTATTCTTGCAGTAATTTTGCACTATAGGTTTTTAATAGGATTTCATTGGTCAGATCCTTCTAGAGGCTTTTTTTGATCTGTCGATTCATATTCCCTTTTTGACACTTCATCTTCTGCTTGACAGATTTAAAACATAGAACTTTAGCTTCATGCATTCTCTTCCTCTTTTGCCTATCGTGAAGACATGGGGGAAATATCCTTTTATTTAGATTTCTTGAGAATTTTTAATTTCATCCATCAATTTAGCTTTGAACATAAGCGATCAAGTTTCCCTGGTGCTCTTTGTGATAGTTGGTGCATCATTTTGTCAAACCTTGTTGACTCATCCCAAAATTGTGATTTCCCCTCGCTCTTAAGCAGCTTTGACCATTTTAACCATCATCATGGGGTTCTATATTCTTTGTTAGATTACCTTAAAATCATGATTGATTTTTTAGTTCAAGCTCATTTGACCAGTCTGACCGTGGATTTGAGACATACATTCTATATTGGTAGCTTGGGAAGCTTGGCTCATGGACATGATTAGAATTGGTTCCCCCTTTTAACCATTTTGAATACAGTGTTAAGATGACTCATGATCATGGTTCCCGTTTGATTTAAGCTTCGCTTTGACAATGTTGACCATGATTTTGAGCAATCTTGTGATCATAACTCTTTTTTGCTTCATGTCCTATTTGACCATGTTGATCGCAATAATAAGACTTATGCCTTAAATCACTTGTTGATGAAATATTAGCTCACGACCGTGATTGGAACTTAGAATTTTTGCACCTTTTACTACTTTGACCATGGCATAGAGCAGGCTCATAGTCGTGGTGCCCTTTCACCATATTGCTGAGTTTAACCCATTTGACCATGATATTAGGTAGGCTCATGATCACACCTCTTCCCTAATCTAGGCAAATTTTGACCATGTTGATCATGGTATAGAGCCATCCCATGGTCATGACTCTTTCTTTGCTTAGGCTAGTGTTGACTATGTTGATCATGAATTTGAGTTGTTTGGCAGTCATGATGCATCTTCAATCTTATGCCATGTTTGACTACATTGACCACGGTTTCAAGGAAACTCACAATCATGGTTTCTATTGGACTTAGGCATGCTTTAAATGTTTTGATCATGAATTTTAGCAAACTCACAATCATGGCTTTCCCTTAGCTTAGGTCCATTTTGACTATGTTGACCATGTTTTCGAGAAAGCTCATGATCATGATTCATTTTGGACTTAAGAGATTTTTAACCAGGTTGACCGGGTTTTTGGGATAGATTTGGTCATGCGGTCATGATATTTTGTCCTTTGGGCTCCTTTAACCTACTTTTGACCGTGGTTTGGGAAAAATTTAACATTTAGCCATTTTTTGAGAATTTCATTAGCTTCATCACTAATGTAGCCATTTTGACCTACAAGACTACCTTATGTCTCCCTAGGTTTTGAATAATTTTTCAAGTTTCTAAATTTTTCAAAAACCTATGATGTTGAATTCCTTGTCTCCCTAATTAATTAGAAACTAGAAAAGTAAGAATGTTTGCAAATTTAAAAAATCCTAAGTTTGAAGTAGAATTCCTTATCCCTCCAAAATTAAATAATTTGCAAAAATTCTATAAGCTTTTGTATTTCAAAAAAATATTAAAATAATACCTTTCAAAAATTTAATAAAAGCTTCTCACAAACCTTATAACTACTTATTACTCCAAAATAATCAAAACTTGATTTAATTTACCAATAAACCTTATCACTCCTAATTAATCTAGATAAGCAACCTTATAAAATAAATATTCAATAATTAAACCTTATAAAAAATAAAATTATTCCTTATCTCTCCATATAACTTTAATCAAAAGGTTTAATTTTTAAATATGCTTTCAAAAAACTAAAATTATACCTCGTTGGTTGTGTCTTGAATTCTTGAAAAGCAAACTTGCACTTGGCACTTCTTAGAGATGTTTCTCTATCCTCAAAGCTACCTTCAAAATGAATGTGATGTTGTTCAACATGCAAGTAGTCTATTTGAATATCTTTGATAGACGTTTCAATTTATTTTTCCCTAATGTTCCACCTTCTCATTGCACTCGATTCTACTGTCCAAAATTATCGTTATCTTTAGTTCTTCTTGGAAAGGTTTCCAATCGTGTGGCGATTCGATTTCATGCAACTTGACATGTTGTTTTCTTCAATTTTCCATAGTCTTAGCTATTAGTTTTTTCTCCTTCGTGCATTACAGTTTACTCACTAGTTATTTCACTTGATTGATCTTTGTAATCCTGCATATAATGCTTAATATTTTGCATTGTTCTTGGCTATACACTTGACATCTTAATATCCCATAATTTTTGATCTTATGATGCTTAGCTTGCCTTTTAGCTTATATCTCTTCTTCACCATTGTGTCTTAGCTTGACACTTGAATTTCCATGGTGTTTCAATGCTTAACCCTTAATCTTCTGCATCCCTTAGACTTTTGTGCACTCCCAGTTGGTGCTTGGCATTTATGTTCCTTCTTTGCTCTGAGTTTAACTCTTGATTCAGCTCTTGTATTCTAAATTCTAGGCTTGAATTTGGTGCTTATAGGTTGGCTTGAGCACTTAACTTATCTTTAGTATTTAACTTTGTCGAGTGATGTCTTCACTTTTGATTGTTGCCTTGAATATCTTAAGACTACCTTATTTTTTTGAAACTTATCTTCTTTGTGTAGGTGCGAGCGATATATGGTGTTCTTCAAAAACTTTGCTACTTTTCAATGCTTATATATAGCTTCTTCTACACTTTAATATGATGCCCTTGTTGCACTATGGGTGCTCTCCTTGTTGGATATATGATGTCTGAAAACAACTGATATTTATGTTTTTTTTTCTTTTATCTAAAAACTTTCAAGCTGGCCTTAAATCTAGCTTTATCTTGTTGCCTTATGTTTTGAATATTGTAGTCCTTGCCATATTTAATATTACTTCTCTTGATGTCTTAATACTCATGTCTCATTAGTTTTATGTTGCACTCATCTTTGATGAATGACTCTTCTTCACTCTATCATTATTTCATTTGCACTACATTCTCTTATGTTTATTACTTACTACCAATGCTTGTTGTTCTAATATCCTTTATAATTTAATCTCTACCCCTGAACCCAATTCAATTTTGAGCATCATTGTGCCTGACTAATATCTATTATTCCTTGTTCTCTATGCAGGTTCAGGTGCACTACTTCAACATTCAAGACTTTTAAGATTTCATCCTTAATAAAGATACTTACAATACTATCATAGGTGCTTTCAACTTTACTCTTTTCTTGTTGTGGCTATAACTCTCCTACAATAGTTAGCTTATGACATTCTATATTGAAAACAAGATTACATATTTCTAATCTTTGCCTTGTTTTCTCCTGAACATTATCATGCCTTGTATTGTTCTTCAATGTTATCCTCAAAAACTTACAATCTTATTGTTTTCTTATCTCGTTGCCTTATTGATGCTCTATCTCCAAAAACTTGTTGCCCTTTAACTCATACTATCCTCAAGAATTCTTGTTGTCTTGAAGTTTTCTATGACATTCAAACTTTTGGCAAGATACTTGCCTTCCAAAAATGTTATCTTCAAGTCTTTCTTGTTTGAATTCTTCTTTGTTGCCTCTATGTCTTCTTGCTTCAAGCCTTCTTACTCACTTGAACTTTTCTTGCTACCTTCAAGTCTTGTTATTTTTTTAAGCCTTCTTACTCACTTTCTATCTTAGTAGAGCAAGTTATATTAATGGTCTCTTTTCTTGCTAAGGACCACTAATTATTTTATCAAGGACCTCTTTGATCGAGTCTTGTCTATATCTTTTGACTTCTATGGGACCTCTTTCCTTAGGTCTCCTATGTCTTTTATGGGAACTATTCTCCTTATAGATCCTTTGTACTTTGATTTCTCCCCCCTATGCCCAGTTTCATTTTGAACATCAATCTTCCTGATTAGAGTTTGTTGTTGTCTAATCTCTTTCACTTGACTTGTTGCCTTCTCTTGTATGCTAGCTTCAAGTATTCAGTAGAGAAAACTATATTGATGGTCTCTTATGCTAAGGACCAATATTATTCACTTATGATGGACCTCTTTTAACTGTATCTTATTCAAATACCTTTAATATTCAATAAGACCTTCTTTAGTTAGTCTTCAATCTATTTGTCTTATGGGATTGTCATCGAATGATGATGATTATCCCAAATTTGAGGTAAGTACTCTTATTGGAGCCCTATGATGGAACTTCTATATCTACGTTTTGTTTTAATTCTTCTAGGACTTTTCTCCTTATGAATCCTTCCTTTATCAATCAAAATATTACCTCTACTAAGGCCATTTTTCTCTACTATGGACCTCTTCCTTTGAAGGGTCTCAAATATTTAGTTTTTTTTAACTTTATCTCCTAATATTGGTCTCTTATATTGGACCAATTTGTCAAGGGCTATCTTCAAGACTTAAATCAATATTATAGTTTACCTTCTTTTCGAATAGATTCTTGAAATAGGTAAACTCAATCTATCTTATCAAGGTCAATATATTAATGACTTGAAACTTTTATCAAGGTCTATCTTTGAGACCTAAAAAATTATACTTGACTGCAACTCAAATCAATCCCTGCATGAGGAAAGCTCTCGGCCTTCAAGCAATCAAAGATGAAATTCTTCTCTATCTATTATAGGAAGCTTCTCAACTTCTGAAGATCAATTTTCACTACAACAAATATCTTATATGGTTTTCTCTATCATTACCTAAGAATCCAAAAATTTGAATGATCAACTTTCTTCTAAGTTGGTTCTCTCTTAATATGAAACTTATTCTTCATTGGTTATTCTTCAACCTAGTGGAAATAATCTTAGCTTCATTGGTTTTTCTTCAACCTAGTGGAAATACTTATCTTCACTAGTTTTTCCTACCCAATGGTAATATCCTTAACTTCACTGGTTTTTCTTACCTAGTGGTAATATCTTTAAAATTTTGTAACTTTCAAATCCTGTGCAAGCAACCTTGTTGTAGCTCTGATACCATTGTTAGCTTTTGATACTCTAATACTTAATATAAATCATCATAGAAAAATAATCATAGGATCTAATATAATTAAGTTGCAATATAATGAACCAAATAATATCTCAGAATGTAATAACAAATTGAATAACTCATAAGAATACTCACATAAACATGCTCACAATATTGCACATGAAAATATTTAAAATGTTATTGAATAAAGGTCTACTAATGCAAGAATAAAGCTTTGCACATTCGATTCACCTTCATAATATTACAATGCTTAGTCACAAATATATAATTGTATGTGACTCTTCATATGTTGCACTCTTGACCTTCACTCTTCTTAATAACTCTTTATTTTCCTATTCTAAGGACACATGTGCACACTTACATATTAGACACTTATGCACATCTACACTCATAACACTTGCACACATATTTACATGACACTTGTATATTTCCTATACATTATTACATTACATAAAATATTAACTCACTCACTAAACTATGACACAACCCTAATATAATATTTACAATAATGTACCAAGGTGGTATATTGTCATGTACCAAATAGTGTAATATTCTCTAAAAACATTCAAATCCAAGGAAGGGTTTTTTGAGTGGTTGGTTATGTCTTTTGGCTTGACTAGTGCACCTACCATATTCATGATGATGATGGATGACATGTTGCATCCCTATACTAGCTCATTTGTGGTTGTCTACTTAGATGACATTATCATCTATAGTAAGACATGGGAGGAACATATAAAACATGTTTAATAGGTACTTTAGATTCTTCAAAGATAAGCAATATTATGATTTATAGAAGTGATTATTTGACATGATGAAGATTTAGTACCTTGGGTATTTTCTTGACAAAGAGGGATTCCATGTTAATCTTGAGAAGATTCAAGTAATTAGAGATTGACCTACAACAAGTGACCAAAGTAGGTGTCAAATCCAAGTATCATTGGGGAGATACACAATAGAGGTCATTTGAAAGGTTTAAGGGCCATTGTGTTTAACCCCTACACTTTTCCTACTTGATTTGTATCAACCTTTTGAGGTAACAATTGATGTATTAGAGAACACATTAGAAGCTATTCTCACACAAAATGGGCATCCAGTTTCCTATCATAGTGAAACATTCAATGAAGCAATTTTAAAATGCACCACATATGAAAAAAATCTTTATGCCATTGTCTAAGCATGTAAATAGTGGAAGCACTACATCTTGGGTAAGAAAAGCATCATCCACATAGATTATAAACCTTAATATTTCATTCAAATGTAGAGTAAGCTAGGGAATGAAATACATCAAAAGTGGTCCACATATTTATAACAATTTTATTTTATCATCAAGCAGAAGAAAGGGAGTGCCGATTCAATAGCAGATTATTTGAGCCAACCTGCAGTCATAGCACTGACCACCATTCTTGATTCCTATGTGCATGATGTTTCTGATTGGTCCACCTTGTATGAAGTAGATTTTTATTTTGTAAATGCATATAGAATTCTTCATATGGGTAAGCATATTTCTAATTTTATTTCCTAGATGATCTCCTCTACCACAAGGGTCATATTTGTGTATCAACTAGTGAGTACTCAAAGAGGATTTGGGAAGCACACTTTAGCAAAGTAGCAGGTCATTTTGGGGTGGAAAATATATCTATAGTACTTCTACTAACTCAAGATGAGAAATGATGTTAAGAGGTACATCTAGTCATATATCCCTAGCACTATTTCCAAACCAACCAATAAGAAGGAGGGACTATATATACCATTGCCATTGAAGTTCTTATGCCATATCATCCACCTCTATTAGACACTTCCATAACTATAGAATAATTGGACATTAACAAAATAAATTTTTAAAGCTTAGCTCTAGTGGAGGAGGATCATATTGTTGACACATGGATTAGGACCACCAAATTTCAGTCCACTTAGATGTATAATGGTCAAGGAAGGACAACTTGGTCAACAAGGGGAATGACTCACAAAAAATTAGATAAAGAAACAATTTCCACATCTGATATCAAAAGTGGATGCAATGGTGACAATTTATTTTCAATGGGGGTAAATGATCTAGGCATATGGTGTTAATCTCACAATGACACTGAGAGGGGGGTGAATCAGTGTAACTATTTAAAAACTTGAATCTGCAACTCTTAAAACTTAAAAATACAAGCTTAAAAATAGATAAAGCAAGTATAACACAAGAGCATCACACAACACAAGATTTAACGAGGTTCACCGATGTGGCTACTCCTCAAATAATGATTGTTTGGACTACAATCCAAATCCAGTCTTTGCAAGGATTCAATCTTTACAAATAGTTTACCAGCACCCACTGGAAGGAGCACCAACCCCTGATTTTTTTGCTACAACAGATAGGAGCACCAACCCCTTTTACCAAGCACCAACTTGAATTTCTATTTTAAAAAAAATTGACATAAAAATGTCTTCTCTTTTGCAAGACCCTCACTGGTCTATAGCTCATACAACTTAATCTCACAGAAGCATAAAGAGAATTGTTAGAATCTCAATATCTTCTTTCACAGTCTAAAACCTCTCTTCTGATTTTTCAATAAAAATTACATTCAGGTTTTTGTTCTTTTACTGTACTTCATGCAGCACTCTTACTCAACCTTTTCTTTTGTTTTTCACTAATAACCACGGTTGCAGTAACCTCTCTTACTGTACCTATTCGAGTCTTTATACTTGATTTCCTTGAACGGCTCAATTTGAAACGGCTCAAATTTTCCCTCCAATATTCCATGCAATCTCGGCTATGATCAATCTGTCAAACCCTCTCTGACGCGTTCTGCCTTTTAGCCGCTTTCTTTCGTACTTATTCTGACATTCTTCTCTGCACATTCTGACAGCCTTTTTTTGCGTATCCTGACACCTTTTTCTGCGTATCCTGACAGCCTTCCTGCGTATCTCGGCGCTCTGTTCTTCTTTCTTCTCTTTTGAATTCTGTGCTTTCACTTTCTTCTACGCGCGACTATCATTTCTTGATATACGCAACCTGTTAATTAATTTCTCTGTAATCGTGATTCTCGGTATCCACCCCTGTAACAGCTGTTCTGTCTTCAATGGACAGTTCTTGTAACTGCCACCTTTGTCAGCCATGCTGCATCACGGCCCTGCAACAGCCGTTCTTTTCTTTAATATGTTGTTTCATACCTTCCTTTTGTAACTCCAGTTAACTTGTCCTTGGTTGGCTGCATGAATTTTCCTTAGTGCTTTTCGACATCTGTCACTGTGACTGCAATTCTGGCTCCAGTTAGCTCTTACATAACTGGCTGCATGATTTTCCTTTTCGCCTTTTTGACACCTGTCACTGTGCATGCTTCTTCGGCTTTTTCCCGCCAAACTGTTACCTGTCGCGATATCGCGACATTTCTTCCTATTTGACTTTATCTTGAACTGTTGACCACGAAAACCTGACTTGTCACGACATCGCGACGTTTTCCGCCTCCTAGACCTTCTCTCTGCATGCAACCGCGAAAACATTACATGTCGCGATATCGCGACGTTTTTCGCCTCCTTGTTCTCTACTCGGCATGCAACAGCGAAAACCTTACATGTCGCGAAATCGCGACGCTTTTCGCTTTCCTGCACTTTCCTTCGCTTGCCTCCACGAAAATGGAACATGTCACGAAATCGTGACACTTTGGACTTCCGTACACTTTCCTCCGCAAGCCTCAGCGAAATCGGAACATGTCACGAAATCGTGACACTTTGGGCTTCCGTACACTTTCCTCCGCAAGCCTCAGCGAAATCGGAACATGTCGCGAAATCGTGACGCTTTTCTGCCTTAGCGCTGTTCTTTGCTTTTCGCCCACGAAAATGCAACGTGTCGTGAAATCGTGACATCTTTAGCGTCCGTACATTTTTCCCTTCATGCACCAACGAAATCAAGACATGTAGCGAAATCGCTACAACTTTGTGCCTTGCGCTTCCAACTTTGCTTCGACTCGCGAAACTTTAGACTTGTAGCGAAATCGCTACACCTTTGTGTCTTGTGTTTCGAACTTGTAGCGAAATCGCTACACCTTTGCGCCTTGCATTTCGAACTTGTAGCGAAATCGCTACACTTTTGCGTCTTGCGTTTCGACCTTGTAGCGAAATCGCTACACCTTTGCGCCTTGCATTTTGAACTTGTAGCGAAATCGCTACACCTTTGCTCTTTGGCATCTGAACTCTGCTTCGGCCCGCGAAAGTCTGACATGTAGCGAAATCGCTACACTTTCTTGACTTAGTGCTTTTTCTTTGCTTTTGCCAGCGAAACTCCGACATGTAGCGAAATCGCTACACTTTTGTTGTCGTACATTCTCTCTCTTCTTCGGGTCGCGAAAACCCGACGTGTCACGATATCGCGACACTTTTCGTCCTTAGTGCTTTTCTTTCGAAACTGTCGCGATATCGCGACACTTTCTCATGCACTTTCTCTCTCCTCTGTTTTGTCGTGAAATCGTGACATTTTCAGCTGCACCTTCTCTCTCCTCATTTTTGTCGTGAAATCATGACATTTTCGGCTACATTTTCTCTCTCCTCCTTTTTGTCGTGAAATCATGACATTTTTGGCTGCATTTTCTCTCTCCTCATTTTTGTCGTGAAATCGTGACATTTTCGGCTGCATTTTCTCTCTCCTCCTTTTTGTCGCGAAATCGTGACATTTTTGGCTGCATTTTCTCTCTCCTTTTTGTCGCGAAATCGTGACAGAAAACATGTCGCGATATCGCGACAGTTTTCTTACTTGTCTTTTTTTGCAAAATTCTGAATCTGGGTCACTTCTGTTTTCCTTGAAAATCACTGTACTTGATCTGACTGACCTCTGAACTGCATCAACTGCATCAATCTGTCTGTGTTGACAACAATGACAATACTTTTGCAATGCTTTTGCTGCACCTTGCTCAACAATCTCCCCCTTTGGAATTGTTGGCAACACACTGCAACCTTGCTCAATTTCTTCTCCCCCTTTGCCAATAATACCAAAGGGCTGGCTGAGACTCCCCCGAGTCTATGCACAACATTCTCAGGCATAAATGATTTGAATGCTCCCCCTGAGAATGTGTTCCCTATAGCTAGTCAGTGCTTGGGTAGTGTGACTACTCCCAACTTCTTCCGAAGGTACTCAAAAACTTCCTTGGGCAATGGTTTTGTGAATATGTCTGCTACTTGCTCTGTAGTTGGAACAAACTCCAATTTGACCTCTCCTTCTGCAACTTTATCTTTCAAAAAATGATACCGGATTGCAATATGTTTGGTGCGGGAGTGCATGACCGGATTCTTTGAGATGTTGATTGCACTAGTGTTATCACATTTAACTGAAATTGGCTCATTGAAGTGAATACCAAGGTCTTTTAGTGTTTGTCTCATCCATAATATCTGTGTACAACATGTTGTTGCTGCAATGTATTCAGCTTCTGCTGTGGATAGAGAGACTGATTCTTGCTTCTTGTTGTGCCATGCTACCAGTTTATCTCCAAGATAAAATGCTCCACCACTGGTACTTTTTTTGTCATCAATGCATCCTGCCCAATCTGCATCAGAATATGCAAAAAGAGTGAAGTCTTTTCCTTTTGGATACCATAGTCCATATTCCATAGTACCCTTGAGGTACCTAAAAATCCTTTTCACAGCTGTCACATGAGTCTCTTTGGGACTAGCCTGAAATCGTGCAACCATGCAAACTGCCTGTAAGATATCCGGTCTTGTGGCTGTCAAATACAGCAGGCTCCCAATCATAGATCTGTACATTGTTTGATCAACATCTGGAGATTTATCATCCTTGCTCAACTTGCAGCTTGTTGTCATGGGAGTGCTAACAGGTTTACTATCCTCCATTGTGAACTTTTTCAGCATTTCTTTCACATATTTAATTTGAGAAATGAAAATCCCTTTTTCGGTTTGATTAACTTGCAATCCAAGGAAATATGAAAGTTCACCGATCATAGACATTTCAAATTCTTTCTGCATTTTGTTTGCTATGTCTTTGCATGAATCATCATTGCTGCTCCCAAATATTATATCATCTACATAAACAACAAGGACAATGAAATTGCCATTTTCAGTTTTGATATATAAATTGCTATCTACCATACCTTTCTTGAATCCTTGCTTAGTGAGATAGCTGTCCAATCTTGCATACCAAGCTCTAGGTGCTTGTTTCAAGCCATACAATGCTTTCTTCGACTTGCAAACAAAGTTAGGATTGTCACAGAGTTGAAAGCCATCAGGCTGTTCAATATACACTTCTTCTTCAAGATTTCCATTTAGAAATGCTGATTTCACATCCATCTGATAAACTTTGAAGTTCCTATGAACTGCTAAAGCCAAAAATAGTCTTATAGCTTCAAGTCTGGCTACTGGTGCAAAGGTCTCTTCAAAATCAATCCCCTCAACTTGAGCATATCCTTTACAGACCAATCTTGCTTTATTCCTCACAACCTGTCCGTCTTCATTCAGTTTGTTTCGAAATATCCATTTAGTACCTATTATGTTTTTATTTTCAGGTCTTGGTACTAATTCCCAGGTTTTGTTTTTCTCAATTTGATCTAGTTCTTCATTTACTGCCTCCATCCAGCTTTCATCTGTGCTTGCTTCAATAATGTTTTTGGGCTCAATGCTGGATAACAGAGAATAGTTATTTACTACTCTTCTTCTTGTTTGAATGCCAACTGTAGGGTCCCCAATAATCTGCTCTTTGGGATGATTTTTTTGCCAGCTGCCTGTTTTGAATTTCCTGTTTTCTTCTATTTCTAAATCATCTGATTCTGATTTCTGTCTCTCTTCTTTTTCTTGATTTTCATCTTCTTCAATAAATTCTTCATAAGTCGGGTAGTTTTCATTATGGCTGAATTTTTGTTTCCTAGCTTCATCGACCTTAACATCTCGCACTCTCCACAATTTTCTTCAGTCTTTTGTTGTAGCATGTGTAGGCTTTGCTTTTAGTTGAGTAACCAAGAAAGATACCTTCATCAGCTCTATCTTCGAATTTGCCAAGATTGTCTTCAGTCCGTTTAATGTAACACTTGCTGCCGAATACTTTGAAGTATTTTGTTGTAGCCTTCTTGCCAAACCACAGTTCATAAGGTGTTTTGCTTTCATGCGGCCTCAACATACACCTATTCTGAATGTAGACTGTAGTATGAACTGCCTCTTTCCAGAACCTGTCAGCAATTTTGCTCTCTGTTAACATGGTCCTTGCCATTTCCTGCACAGTTCTGTTCTTTCTTTCAACTACTCCATTCTGCTGAGGTGTTCTTGCTGCCGAAAACTGTCTTCTGATCCCATGTTTTTCATAGTATTCTGCAAACTCATCCGAAATAAACTCTCCTCCTCTATCTGATCTTAAACATTTAATTCTTTTTCCTGATTGATTCTCAACAAGATTTTTGAAAGTTTTAAACATCTCAAAGGCTTCTGATTTAAGTTTCAGAAATAGTACCCATGTCATTCTTGAATAGTCATCTATACATAGCATAAAATATTTGTGTCCATTTATGCTTTCCGTTCTCATGGGTCCACATAAATCAGTGTGAATTAGTTCTAAAGGCTTGCTCGTGAAGTATTCTTTTGCTTTGAAAGTGGCTCTGGTTTGTTTTCCCTTTTGGCATGACTCACAAATACTGTTTGAAGGTTTACCAATAGTTGGTATGTCTCTTACTGCCCCTTTTGAGCTGATTTTTACCAGATTATCAAAGCTTATGTGACCGAGTCTCTTGTGCCACAGCCAATTTTCTTCTTCCTGACCAACCAAGCAAGCTCCTTCTGAAGTCTCTGAGAGTGTATACAGATTTCTAGAAGTTCTCAATCCGATGGCTATTAACTTTCCATTTTTTGTCTTTCTTACTTCACAACCCTCCTTAAAAATCACTTCATGACCTCTGTCACAAATTTGACTTACACTTAGTAAGTTATGCTTCAAACCCATCACAAAAAGGACTTCTTTAGAGTTGATTTTACCGTCACTTAACTTAACTGATCCTTTTCCTACTATCTTGGCTCCATCATTGTTTTCGAATTTTACAGAACCACCTTCGTATGTCTGTAGCTTATCAAACTTCTGTTTGTCTCCTGTCATATGACTGGAGCATCCACTGTCCAGAATCCAAGGTGCAGATTTATTTTGGGCTTTGAGAGCTGTTTGAACGATTAGGGATTCCTTGTCTTTCTTCGGTTGTTCCTTTTCTTTCCACTGAGATTTGACAGCAGATCTGGTCACTTGTTTTACCTTCTCCCTTTCATTGGCTTGTGACAGTTTTTCGAGAAATTTTCTGTTTTGTTTTAATCCAGTTGATTGATACTTTCTTCCCTGGTATTTATTTCCTGCAAAAGAGCTACGACAATTTCTTGCAATATGTCCGAAGTTATGACAGTTATAACATTCTACAGAATAATCTATCAAAGGTGAAAAAATATTTCTACTAGTAAAATTTCTTTGTTCTACATTATATCTACAACTTGAGATTTTATGACCATATGCATTGCATTTAAAACAATAACCAGAAAAGGAACGAGTGTACCCGGGTAATGGTTTTTGCCATGTTGTAGTAGGAGCCATGGGTCTTCTTCTTCTTTGATATGTGACTTTGGTGAATCCATCATTTGCAGTACTCCTTTCAAGCTTGGCCTTATTGTTTCCTTTTGCATGATACGGTTTTTCTTGATCAACTCTGATCTTGTCTTTATTCTTTATTGGTTCTATAGTAACAACCTTTGAGTCCTTTGAGGATTCTCCTTCATCAAAGCCCAAACCAAATTTGATGCCTGTAGGCCTTTGATTATTTAACATTTTATTCAGCTTTGTAGAACTGTCTTCAAATTTATGATGACAGCTCAATTTTCGATTCATCTCTTCTAGCTGCATCCTTAATCTAACTACGTCTTCTTCTAGCTTATTACACTCATCTATTTTCATGGTTAGCTGTGCTTCAAAATCTTTAGACTTTTTCTTAAATTCTTCAGTTTGTACTTTCAAACTGATTATTAATTCGCTAGCATCCTCAAATTTTCTTGAAATATTTTTATTCTTTTTCCTTTCTGCACTTAACTCTTCAAGTGCAGCAACCAACTCACCTTCCAGATCTACCTCAGCCTCATCCTCTAATTTTTCTTCACACTCCTGGGTTTCCTCTGTTCTTTGTTCTTCAAAAGTCATGAACAATGCTTCACCAGTTTCTTCTTCTGAGTCCTCACTGGAACTGTCTTCAGAAGAGTCAATATTTTTGGAAATGAAACTTTTCTTCTTGAAGTTCCTTTTTCTAAAATGTGGTTTCTTCTTCCAGACATTTCTTTCTTGGTGTGTCCCTTCATCACTTTTGTTTTTCTCATTCATTGGGCATTTTGCTGCAAAGTGCCCGATGCCTCCATAGTTAAAGCACTTGAACGGTAGCTTACCTCTGTACTTTCCTTTTCCCTTTACTAATTTCCTAACAAAGTTTGCTTCAGTTTCATCTGTAGATTCTTCTTCCTCAGATTCTTGTTTAGATTTTGTATTTTTTTGTGCTTGAAAAGCCGCTTCTCTGTCTGAGGGCTTAGTTTGTCCAATTCTCATTTCATATGTTGTTAAGGAACCGTGCATTTCATCCATACTAAAAAAATTTAAATCTTTAGCTTCTTCTATGGCAGAAACTTTTGCATCAAATATTTTATGGAGAGTTCTTAGTACCTTCTTCACAACAACTGCATCTTCCATCTCCTCGTCGAGTCCTCTTATTGCATTAATGATTCCATTTACTCTCAGCATATAGGCTTCTATGTTCTCATCATCAGTCATCTTTAATGCTTCGAACTGGGCACGATGTGTTTGCAACTTAGCTTCCTTGATCTTGCTGTCTCCTTCATGAATGCTCTGTAGTTTGTCCCATATGTCTTTTGCTGATTTGCAGTTCATGATGCGTATCAACTCACTGTCTACTAATCCACACATAATAGCATTCTTGGCTTTTGAGTTGTTCTCAAACTTTTTCTTCTCAGCCGCATCTGTTGGAGGAACAGAGGGTATTGTGTATCCATTTTCAACGGATTCCCAGATGTCATATCCCAGTGCACACAGATATGTCTGCATCCTGAGTCTCCAGAAAGAGTAATTTGTTCCATCGAACAAAGGAGCTTTGTTGGAAGAGAATCCTTCACCGTCGGCCATTGTGGATCTTCCAAGATCACCTTAGCTGATTAAGCTTGTTCAGGTACCTTGCTCTGATACCAATTGTTAATCTCACAATGACACTGAGAGGGGGGTGAATCAGTGTAACTATTTAAAAACTTGAATCTGCAACTCTTAAAACTTAAAAATACAAGCTTAAAAATAGATAAAGCAAGTATAACACAAGAGCATCACACAACACAAGATTTAACGAGGTTCACCGATGTGGCTACTCCTCAAATAATGACTGTTTGGACTACAATCCAAATCCAGTCTTTGCAAGGATTCAATCTTTACAAATAGTTTACCAACACCCACTGGAAGGAGCACCAACCCCTGATTTTTTTGCTACAATAGATAGGAGCACCAACCCCTTTTACCAAGCACCAACTTGAATTTCTATTTTAAAAAAAATTGACATAAAAATGTCTTCTCTTTTGCAAGACCCTCACTGGTCTATAGCTCATACAACTTAATCTCATCGAAGCATAAAGAGAACTGTTAGAATCTCAATATCTTCTTACACAGTCTAAAACCTCTCTTCTGATTTTTCAATAAAAATTACATTCAGGTTTTTGTTCTTTTATTTGTGCTTCATGCAGCACTCTTACTCAACCTTTTCTTTTGTTTTTCACTAATAACCACGGTTGCAGTAACCTCTCTTACTTGTACCTATTCGAGTCTTTATACTTGATTTCCTTGAACGGCTCAATTTGAAACGGCTCAAATTTTCCCTCCAATATTCCATGCAATCTCGGCTATGATCAATCTGTCAAACCCTCTCTGACGCGTTCTGCCTTTTAGCCGCTTTCTTTCTGTCTTATTCTGACATTCTTCTCTGCACATTCTGACAGCCTTTTTCTGCGTATCCTGACACCTTTTTCTGCGTATCCTGACAGCCTTCCTGCGTATCTCGGTGCTCTGTTCTTCTTTCTTCTCTTTTGAATTCTGTGCTTTCACTTTCTTCTATGCACGACTGTCATTTCTTGATATACGCAACCTGTTAATTAATTTCTCTGTAATCGTGATTCTCGGTATCCACCCCTATAACAACTGTTCTGTCTTCAATGGACAGTTCTTGTAACTGCCACCTTTGTCATCCATGCTGCATCACGGCCCTGCAACACCGTTCTTTTCTTTAATATGTTGTTTCATACCTTCCTTTTGTAACTCGGTTAACTTGTCCTTGGTTGGTTGCATGAATTTTCCTTAGTGCTTTTCGACATCTGTCACTGTGACTGCAATTCTGGCTCCAGTTAGCTCTTACATAACTGGCTGCATGATTTTCCTTTTCGCCTTTTTGACACCTGTCACTGTGCATGCTTCTTCGGCTTTTTCTCGCCAAACTGTTACCTGTCGCGATATCGCGACATTTCTTCCTATTTGACTTTATCTTGAACTGTTGACCGCGAAAACCTGACTTGTCGCGACATCGCGACGTTTTCTGCCTCCTAGACCTTCTCTCTGCATGCAACCGCGAAAACATTACATGTCGCGATATCGCGACGTTTTTCGCCTCCTTGTTCTCTACTCGGCATGCAACAGCGAAAACCTTACATGTCACGAAATCGTGACGCTTTTCGCTTTCCTGCACTTTCCTTCGCTTGCCTCCGTGAAAATGGAACATGTCACGAAATCGTGACACTTTGGACTTTCGTACACTTTCCTCCGCAAGCCTTAGAGGAATCGGAACATGTCACAAAATCGTGACACTTTGGGCTTCCGTACACTTTCCTCCGCAAGCCTCAGCGAAATCGAAACATGTCGCGAAATCGTGACGCTTTTCTGCCTTAGCGTTGTTCTTTGCTTTTCGCCCGTGAAAATGCAACGTGTCACGAAATCGTGACATCTTTAGCGTCCGTACATTTTTCCCTTCATGCACCAGCGAAATCAAGACATGTAGCGAAATCGCTACAACTTTGTGCCTTGCGCTTCCAACTTTGCTTCGACTCGCGAAACTTTAGACTTGTAGCGAAATCGCTACACCTTTGTGTCTTGTGTTTCGAACTTGTAGCGAAATCGCTACACCTTTGCGCCTTGCATTTCGAACTTGTAGCGAAATCGCTACACTTTTGCGTCTTGCGTTTCGACCTTGTAGCGAAATCGCTACACCTTTGCGCCTTGCATTTCAAACTTGTAGCGAAATCGCTACACCTTTGCTCTTTGGCATTTGAACTCTGCTTCGGCCCGCGAAAGTCTGACATGTAGCGAAATCGCTACACTTTCTTGACTTAGTGCTTTTTCTTTGCTTTTGCCAGTGAAACTCCGACATGTAGCGAAATCGCTACACTTTTGTTGCCGTACATTCTCTCTCTTCTTCGGGTCGTGAAAACCCGACGTGTCGCGATATCGTGACACTTTTCGTCCTTAGTGCTTTTCTTCCGAAACTGTCGTGATATCGCGACACTTTCTCATGCACTTTCTCTCTCCTCTGTTTTGTCGTGAAATCATGACATTTTCAGCTGCACCTTCTCTCTCCTCATTTTTGTCGCGAAATCGTGACATTTTCGGCTGCGTTTTCTCTCTCCTCCTTTTTGTCGTGAAATCGTGACATTTTTGGCTGCATTTTCTCTCTCCTCATTTTTGTCGTGAAATCGTGACATTTTCGGTTGCATTTTCTCTCTCCTCCTTTTTGTCGCGAAATCGTGACATTTTCGGCTGCATTTTCTCTCTCCTCCTTTTTGTCGCGAAATCGTGACAGAAAACATGTCGCGATATCGCGACAGTTTTCTTACTTGTCTTTTTCTGCAAAATTCTGAATCTGGGTCACTTTTGTTTTCCTTGAAAATCACTGTACTTGATCTAACTGACCTCTGAACTGCATCAACTGCATCAATCTGTCTGTGTTGACAACAATGACAATACTTTTGCAATGCTTTTGCTGCACCTTGCTCAACATATGGCTTTTTGCAGCATGTCTTTATGCTCAAAATGCCCAAAAATCTATTTTTTTAAATCCTAACTACACTATTAGGGGCATAACTTTGTGCTTGGGACTCTATTTTAATATGTTCAAGAAGCATTAAAAATATTAGAGAGAAAAAAAAAATCCATAGGTAAATATATCATAGAAAAATTTGCAAATATGTTTGTGAAAAAAATTCTACAAGCCCTAAAAAATGCAAAACAAAATAATTACTAAAAATAGTAAATTTCTATTTTTAGATTTTAATAGCTAAAATGCATCTCTACCTATGTTGACACATTATAAGAAGATAAAACACAAAAGGATGAGGCTTATGTATGTAATTTTGCATTTAATATACACTTTGTAACTCATGGAAGGTGAATCACCACATTTTTATATGGGTGACCTTTTAACTCATATAAGGTGAACCACCACATTTCCATATGGGTGACCTTCCATATTCAATATGGTGAATTTCCAATACACTAATTCTTGTATAAAGAGAGATACACCCCTAACTATAAAAATCATGAGTAATAGATTCAATATTATAACCTCACATTTTTTCTCAGAGATTGCTTGTATTATTCTCTATTTTCTAAGAAACAAAATTATTTTTCTTGTATACTCTTGTGTTCTTTTTTGTTATACTCTGTTGTTTTTGAATTGCACTCTTTCATTATCTTCCTTAACTCAAAATTATGAGTTTTGGATTCACCAAAATTCTAAGTTTTAGATTATCCTCAGTATAAAATTTGATACACCTACTCCATGAAGGTGAGAAATGCTACCTATTTCTTGAATTCATGAAAGCATCGTTTCCATTTTTCCTACTACAATATGTATTGCCTTGGCAAATTTAAGTTTTTCTATATTTTGCAGATTCAAAATTCTTCATTTTACAATTTTGGAACAACATTCCCTTTGAAATCCTCAGATTATGTTTTTTGAAGAAATTGAGTGATAAAAGATCTCCCCTTGGCATTTTATGTAAAATATCCTATAAGGCTTTTAGAAATAATTTTTCCTATAACTTGGAGGAAGAATTAGAGCCTCCAAATAAACTTTTTACTTGAACAAGTAAGGTTGCTTCATACCTCCTATGATACCATGTTGGAATTCACAATATTTTCTAGAAATAAATGTTAGCAAATCATCCACTCATATATTACACATAAAGCATAAAAATATGAAAGAAAGGAAAAGAGACAGATATTGATAGGCACCATAAATAAAGATCTATACTCTATTGTTTTTGAATTGCACTTCTTTTATGATCTTCCTTAACTCAAAATTATGAGTTTTGGATTCACCAAAATTCTAAGTTTTAGATTATCCTCAGTATAAACTTTGATACACCTACTCCATGAAGGTGAGCAATGCTACCTATTTCCTGAATGCACGAAAGCATCGTTTCCATTTTTCCTACTAAAATATTTATTGCCTTGGCAAATTTAAGTTTTTCTATATTTTGCAGATTCAAAATTCCTCATTTTACAATTTTGAAACAACATTCCTTTTGAAATCCTTAGATTATGTTTTTTGAAGGAATTGAGTGATAAGAGATCTCCCCTTGGCCTTTTATGCAAAATATCCTATAAGGCTTTCAAAAATATTTTTTCCTATAACTTGGAGGAAGAATTAGATCCTCCAAATAAACTTTTTACTTGAACAAGGTTGCTTCATACCCCCTCTGATACCATGTTGGAATTCATAATATTTTCTAGAAATAAATATAAGCAAATCATCCACTCAAATATTACATAAAAAGCATAAAAAGATGAAAGAAAGGAAAAGAGATGTAGAGATTGGTAGGCAACATAAATAATCACAATATTATATGTAGATAAGAAACACAATACTTTGATGTCAAAAAAGATGGAATGGTGGGGGTATTTATATCATACCAAAACCCTAAATACATAAATGAACTTAACCTTAAGCTGACATAATAAGAAAACCTTTGAGTTTACAAGTTTATAAGGTGGGTTTGACCATAACAAGGTTCATTTACATAATAAAATATTACAATAAATTCAATACATTGTGTAATCAATACCTTTAAGCCTATCCAATATTATATCATACAATGTCAGCCTTGGCCATGAATTAAATTACAATTTCAACAATTATAGCTTAAACTTTGGTGATCCAACTCTACTTTAAAATTTTTCTAACAAATAATACCTCCACTTTATAAAAATATGGGCAATTGCAACTAACTCAGGGACGTGCAAGATAATGTACTTCATAATATTTGAGGTCTTGTGACTCATATGTAATTACATGTCCATCCTACGATAATAGACCTCCTAATCCTTCCTTGAAAACATTAGTGCATAGTATAAAATATTTTTTAGATCTAGTGCAAGCAAAAAAGGTGCACTAGTCAACAACCATTTCAACTCTTGAAATGCTACTTCACACTTCTTTTTTGAAATAAATTTCTTCCTTTTTCTTTATAGAGATGTGATAGGATTAGTTATTTTGGATTTTTTTTGAACAAATCCTTAATGGAAGCCTACTAATCCCATAAAACTTTTGACTTCTGAAACATTAGTAGGGGTTGACCAATCTAAAATGGCCTCAATATTTGATGGGTCAATTGATATTCGATTTCATTAAATGATGTAACCTAGGTAGTGGATCTCTTTTTGAAAGGAGTATTTTTAAATCTTAGCATATAACTTTTATTCTCAAAGACATTACAAAATTTATCTTAGATGCTCTTCTTATTCTTGTTCATTCTTGGAGGATATCGATATGTCATCAAGAAATACAACAACAAACTTATCCAGATACTTTCTAAATATACTATTCATCAAATTAAAAAATATTATTGGTATATTAGTTGGTCTAAAATGAATAACCATGAATTCATAATGCCCGTACTAAGTTTCGAATGTTATGTTATGAACAACAACATCCTTTATGCATAGTTGATGATACCCTGGTCCCAAATCTAGATTTGGCACATGAATGGGATTTGATCATGCAAAAGATGATGAGAGAGAGAAAGTGAGGGAACACTCAAACAAGAAAGGGGAAAAGAAATAAAAATGAAAAAATAGAGGGCAGGACTAGGGTTTCCAAGGTGATGAAGGGAAACTTACAATAATAAAACTAAGATGAAAAATAAACATCCATTATTTTAATTTTAAAAGCCTAAAATATTACATGTATATATAAATTTGATAAACAAATGTCTCTCCTTGATCAAGGCCCTTTATAGCATGTGAACAAATTGAGTCATATGGTCTATGTTTGCTATTTGAACTAGAGGAATAATGTATGCATGATCTAGACCTTGTGTTTAAGAAACAACTTTGTTGATTATGTCAACTGACAAAATCTTATATGTTTACAAGATTAAGAAATGCATTTGTGTATTCAAGATTAAATATAGAGCTAGGTTGAAGGGTACACTAGGTTACCAGATGTTATGACGTGAATCGATAATTTTTCATGTCAAATATCATAGGAGAGGATTGGAGGAGCCTCCTGTAAATTAATTTCATCACAATTTAGGCTTCTCTAAGGTCAAACAAGGAGTAAACTATACTAGAGCTAGTTCTTTAATATGGGCGTATTCCATTAATTACAATGTAACTTAGTGAGGATGTTAGGAGCTCAAATATAGGTATATGTATGCTTTTATGCATCTCTATTACTATTTTATGTTTTTCTTAGGAGTTATGTTAGATCAAGTGTGAATTTCTATGAAGAGGGATGCAACTTCAAGATTTGAAAATTGATAGAGTAAGCTAGGGTTCTCCAAAGATGGATGTCATCCATATACACCAATTTCAATGTGAGGGTGTTAAAAAATCAAATTAAGTACATGTGAACTTTCCTTTCTCTCTCTATATATAGTGTTCATATGACCTTAAAATATGTTTGATGGCATTAACTTTATAAATTTTTATAGTATTATTTTTAAATTAATAATATAGGATTAAAACCTTTGTTTATGATATTAAAAAAAAATTCTCCTTAACTCAAACCTCATAAATAAATTTAATTTGGTTTCAATGATAATAAAATTTAATTTATTTTCAATGATAGTAAAATTTAATATTACATAAATTAAAGTTCTTAAATTATAAGCATTCATGCAATGAAACATTTCTTTTTTGTTAATGTGAGAAACCCCTATGACCTATGCTTAAAGATAAGCATTCCCATCCTAGCCATTACCCTTTGTAAGACCGAGAGCTAAACTTATCAATAGGGGGTTAACACACAACCACACACACGTCCTAGTTTGAACCTTGGACCTTCGAAGAAGAGCCAAACTCCAAACCATTGTATGCTAATAATATAAATTCATTTAACATTACAATAGTATGGTTTAAATTTTATTTAAGTGAAATTATACAATGCATATCTTTTATATTACCTTTAATAAATAGTTTTTAGTAAAAACCCTTCTAAATTAAAATTTAATAACTTACTAAAATAAGTAATATAATTATAATATAAGAGAACAGGTCCTAGGTTAGTTGATGTATCCCATACCAAGCTTCAAATTTCCATGAAACCAAATAGTCCAATGTGATTAAATGGATGTAAAAGGGAAAGGATAACCCTTTAAATTTGAAGCTTGGTGTGGGATACATCAACTATTTGCCCCAACTGTTGAACCTAGGACCTGTTCTCTTATATTATAATTATATTACTTATTTCAGTAAGTTATTAAATTTTAATTTAGAAGCGTTTTTACTAAAAATTGTTTATTAAAGGTATATGCATTGTATAATTTCACTTAAATAAAATTGTAACCATACTATTGTAATGTTAAATGAATTTATGTTTTATATATATATATATATATATATATAATTCTTTTAACATATATTTAATAAAAAATATCATAATACATTTAAATATATTGGATTAAAAATAATATTTATATTATTTATATTTTAAAAATATAATTTATTTTATTTCGTTGATGTGAATTTAAAATTATTTTGCATTTTTCTTTCAAAAAATTTGGGATTTATTGAAGAGTGATATGTTAGATGCGGTTGAAGAGGTCCGAAAAAGTAAGGCTATAATAAATGAGATTAATGCTACTTTTATTACCTTGGTTTCTAAGAAAGGCGACAAAATATTTTGATAATTTTCATCCAATAAACATTTGTAATATGATTTATAAGATCACTTCAAAAATTATGGCAAACAGGTTGAAAGGCATTCTAGGGTGTCTTATCTCAGAGGAACAAGGTGGCCTTGTTTAGGTTAAACAAATTATTGATGGTATAATTTTGCATAAGAGGCCATACATTCTCTTCATTCCATGAAAAAACTAGATATGCTTTTGAAATTAGATATGAACAAAGCATATGATAGGGTTTCCTGGAATTTTCTACATGTTATTCTCAAAAAGTTTGTCTTTGATTATAGTTGGTGTGAGTGGATTAAATGTTGTTATAGCACTGCAAAATTTTCTATTTTGATCAATGGTTCTCTTATTGGGTACTTCAAGTCATCTTGTGGACTTCATCAAGGTGATCCTCTTTCTCCTTATCTATTCATCATTCGAGCGAAAGCATTAGGGAGAACCTTTTCAAAGGCAAAAATGGAAAAAAAAAATCAAGGATATTCAAGTTGCAAAATATGATCCCTTTGAATTTAATCTCCAATTTTTTGATGATACTTTTCTTTTGGGCCATCCCATAGTCAGTGAGGCCATGGAGTTTAAATCAATATTATCATGTTATGAGAATGCTACTGGACAATTGGTAAATACTTCAAAATCCAAGATTTATTTTCATTAATACTGCCCTAGATTTACAACAAATTATTGTGAATATTTTAGGGTTTAAAATTGAAAATTTTCCATCAACCTACTTGGGTATTCCTTTGTCTAATAAAGGAAATAAAAAGGAACTTTGGATCTATTTTTTGGATAGAATGAAAACTTTCTTGGCAGGTTGGAAATGTAAGTCCTTAACCATGGTAGGAAGGCTACAACTCATAAAGACTACTTTGCAATCCATTCCTATTTATATGATGTCACTTTCAAGATTGTCAACAGGTATTGTATTAAAAATTGATAAATTATATAGACTTTTTTATGGAAAGGTTGTGAGGAAAAATTTAGATTTCCTCTTTGTAAGTGGGAAAGGCTTTGCAAAGGAAAGAATATTGGAGGAGCAGGCTTGTGAAATTGCAGACTTATGAATTTGGCATTAGGAGTTTCATGACCCGTTACCCTCCTACCTTACTTGAATAATATTAATTGATCAATTAATGCCTAATAGAAGGGGCATGACCCTAAAGAATCCTACAAAAATTCTAATAGAAGAATTTTCTAAGGGATAAGAAATATTAATTAATTAGGGCTATTTATGGGGTCTGGTAAAAGATAAATTAGAGGAATTATATTTTACAAAATTATAACCATATAGCAAATTATGTGCATGTTTTGTGGACCCTATGTAGATGGGACCCAAAAAGAACTAAGGAATTTTTAAATAACCTAAGGGTCATCCTATCTTTTGGGAAGTACTCATGTGGCTACCCTATATTGGTGAGATTATGAGAGGAATCTCATAGCTTATCAAAAATAGTTCTAACCTTGTAACTATCATATGCCTCAATAGTATGAGTTTTGTCACTCACCTCATCCCTAGAGAACCCTTGAAGGACATGATGAAGTCATAATGGTCCTAGGCATCTTTTTAATATTATTATAATGTGGCCACTATTTGGCCCATGAGTGGGGAATTTCCCTATAAATAGAAGGCATTTTGGGAAGAAATGGCTATCTAGATCTAGGAAATCCTAATGGCCCTAGGGAGTATGCTCTCCACCTTGGTGGATTAGAAACCAAAAGGCTTGAAAGATTTTCTAGTTGTAGATAGAAGTTTGTTAAGGGAGAAAAATCATAAAAGGTCTAGGGAGTATGCTCTCCACTTTGGTGGATCAGAAACCAGAAAGCCTTTAAGAGATTTCTCAAATTTGTAGCATATAAGAAAATTCAATCTTGGGAGGACCTTAAAAAGGAGACTTGGAAGCTTGAAGAGTTTATTTGAATATGGAAGACTTACGGAATAAACCAGGTCATACTCTCTCCTTCTAATAAATTTTAAGGAAGGGATTGTGTTTTTTTATATACTTAGATTAATATTAAATGGTTGCCTTTATGTGATTTTAACTAAAGCCTATTCCTATTGTTAAATTGAATATAGCCTCAAGGGGATAATTAGGTTCGGATCCGTGATGAAACCTTAGGCCTTTGTATATAACACGTGGCAATTGATATGCCATCCTTGGTAAAAGTAATTCCAAGTGCTCTACCTCCTGTATGGCCACATACCAACATGATATCAACTAGCACCCTTGGAGGTTAATTCCTATTGGGTAAAAAGGAAATATTTATGGTCCCTTAACCTTCCCTCCATACCCCATATAGGATATTATTATATAAGCTCCCCGATTGGAGAATATGGTACCGACACGAAATAGAGACACGAAAGACCGAGGACTATATTCCAAAGTTCCATAGGTTTAGGAATAATACCCTTATTTGGTGCAGGATCGAACATCCTTTGGGAGTGCATAGTAAAATCGAGTGTTCTGCGTATTCTGAGAGACTAACTATAGGAGGTGTCAGGAAGAATTTCGTAGATCATACACCATATCCATCTCGAATGACTCGACGAGAATTTGCATAGTGGAAGGAATAGCCATAAAAAATGATGCTTAGATTTCTTTGGCAATGAATCGG
Organism: Wollemia nobilis; assembly: GCA_028583015.1. Lineage (NCBI taxonomy): Eukaryota > Viridiplantae > Streptophyta > Pinopsida > Araucariales > Araucariaceae > Wollemia > Wollemia nobilis. The sequence continues at coordinate 6,403,475 of JAQPPZ010016361.1, forward strand.
GGCTTCTTAGGGTTGACATGCTTCAGGTAAACCAAAGTTAAACCTTAGATCTTTAGTCGGTTTATCAGATTCCTTGAGTAAACAAAGCAACGACGCTCGATGATCAAGTGAGGGATTCTCCAGTCTAACATTATAGCATAGTCTCCATGACCTCCATTTACCCCAATCGATCTGGAGTATCGCATAAGTCCCATCCAATACACTTCCTGTAGTGAGCTCAATAGAATCTGTCGTGAAGGTAAGGGTTTGTTAATTTTTTGACCTTGGATAACTTAGAAATGAAGTGGGAGCTTATACCCCTGCATCCCTGTGTAAGGTATGGAAGATACAAAGCCAACACATCGCCTATATTTACCAAATTTTGTGATAAATGAGTTTTCAAACCCAATCACCTGATAGATGACAAGGACGTAGTCGCCAGGCCTCATCTAGACTGGTTTCCTCTGCCCCAAAGCCTGAATTCTTTTGCACTTGAGCTGGAACCTCCCATTAGGGTGCTTGATATTTGTGTTGTCAGGGCTCTCAAGCCAAGACTCAACAATACAAATCTCAAAGCATATGCAGGTCCCAAAGCATAGTAGTTTGAGCGATTCGAACTCTGATCTATGCTTAGAGCGGAGGCTAGAGTTTGTTGTCGACTATGGTTCTATAGTTGGGTAGTATTCAACTCGATCGAATAGGAAGTACAAAAATACATTAGGAAGGAGGAATTAAGCAACAACGAGATTGCTTGTCAAATATTTCCTAAGGCAGAGTAATATAGAATTAAAGTACAAAAAAACTGATTAAATATTAGATTTAAATCCTTACCTGGTCTGGATGTTTGCTATCTAGCACTTTTTGGATCTGACACAACAAATTCAAATCAGTCTGAATATGTGAGGATGAATTTGGATCTATCCAAAACTGTCAGGATGAATTCAGATCTGTTCGAATCTATACAAAACCTGCAATCTCATAACATGACACTAAAATTTATGATTAGGGGTGGAGGATCTACATAGGCCATAGCAGATCATGGTATGTGATAGTAAAATCCCCTTAGTTCTTTCAGTAAATCGTAATAAAATTAATGGATTTGTTGATCTAATGCAAAACATATAATTTAAATGAAAGAAATAGTAGTAACAACAATGCATACAGTAAAATAACAAGTTTTATGAAAGCTAAAATGCAAACATTAGTCGATCTCATAAACCTTCAAATCAAAATCTTGTCCCCAACTCAAATCTGGATGTTTTTGGATATTAGTCGCAAATTCGGAAGGCTCTGAACACGAATTTGGAATGCTCTGAATACGAATTCGGAAGGCTCTGAAGACGAATTCGAATGGCTCTGAATTCATGATAGTTAGACACCTATACAATATTTTAGCATTTCGGAGGACCAAAAAAAGTTGAAATGGGACAAATATTATACTGTTGGAAAGCTCTTTTCGAGCCCGTTCCAATGGTATAATATTTGAAAGAAATAAAGATTATTTGATGGGGTAAAATTTAGCTCAAAGTTGATCCTTATCATAGATGCATAAAAATAAGATCTTATTAATGCAAAACAGATGAAATAACTTGCTTATAGTGGTGGCATGTTAGATCTGATCCTTTGCTGCTACTGCTAAAATGATGACGGCTAGGTGAAATCTATCTTAATATTGCCAAAAAACTCATGAAATCTCATTTCTCATTTCAACCTATTTGCATGAATCACCATTAATCTCACCATTCCCTCCGCCATCTCTTTGTTTTGAAGGCAAGGTGGGGTTTTAAAAGGTAAGGGAAAACCATAATATGAGAAGAGAAGGGATAAAAAACCAAGTTTTTTAGGAGAAATTAGGAAAATTATTAATTGGGGCGGATTTGGATGTTTTCGAAAGCTTCAAATTTGTGAAGAATTCATATTTTACCTAGATTAGGTTCAAATCCAAACGATGTGCCAAATTTAGGTGCAAATTTGATTTGAATAAACTTGGATGGATCTAAATTTGATTCAAACAGATCCAAATTCATCCCCATAAATTCAGACAAATCCAAAATTGTTAAAAAGGGAAGAAAGACAAGAATAATGCTTTAATGGGCATGAAAATCAAGGCAAAATGGGTCATGTCATATATCGTTGGAAAGCTCTTTTCGAGCCTAATCCAATGGTATAGGTTTTGGGAAATTTGGGGGGATTTGTTTAGGTAAAAGTAAGCTCAAATATAACCTTACTTTTCTAAGAGAAAAAATAAGGAAAATGACCAATCTTAATGGGTCAATTTTTCATGTCTACAAGAAAAAATGGAAGAAAGCATTGATGGTCAGTAGGAATCTAAAAGGCTTGGTGGTTGGCAAGAAGGTGGATGTGTTGGCACTCTACAGGGAGTTGGAGGGTCAAGTGGATAGTCAGAAGGTGCGATCCTCGAGGGGCTAGTCACGAAGGAAAGGGAAATAGGTGTGCTCGATTGTAGTGGGGTGTCCTCTAGGGTACCCATGAGTGGGTCCCCAAGGCTTGGTCACCCCTCTAACCTTGGGGTGTCCTCCTTTGCTATAGTTACCACTAAAGGCTTGTGACATCATCTCTCAAAACCCCTCTTCGACCTTTCTCCAGTCTATAATAAGTTGGTGGTGTTGGATTGAACTCTTGAATGTGACTATGGAGGAAGGGTCATGGAACTTGGTCGACAAGTTCCAAGGTGGTAGACCAGATATTGAATCTATCCGACATTGGGCAATTCTCAAATGGAAGCCACTGGGGTCACTTGATATTATTGTAATATCTAATGTCTTCTTCCTCATCAAACTAAACTATGAGGAGGATGTGAAGCACATTTTAGGTGAAGGTCCCTAGTTCTTTGGAAAGAGGGGTCTCTTTCTACGAAAATGGGGTCCAAAATTCAACCCCAATATGAAAAAGGTGAACTTGGCTCCCCTCTAGGTGCGACTCCTAGATTTACCTTTTCATATTTGGCATGAAGATATTTTGTGAGGCATAGCTAAAGCTATTGGGGACTTGGTATTGATTGAATCAGCTACCAAATCCAAGACCAGGATGATTTTTGCTAGAATGTGCATCATGGCAGACCCAAAGGCTGATTTACCTGGCCATATTGAGCTTGTGTCCATACAGGGTCCTTGGATTCAGTCGATTATTTATGAGAATAGACCCATGAGATGTTATGACTATAAGAGGTATGGTCACTAATTTTGGTCATGCTCTCATAAGGCCCCAAGTGGGGGTATCCAAAGGGAGAATGAGACCAAAATACCAGTTAGTTTAAGCCAATAACAAGGAGCCCCTTCTGAGCAAGTCCAACATGAAATTATTTCAAATAAGCCTAAATTAGAGGAAAGGATAATGGACAAAGTCTCTGTGGTGGATGTTAATGTGTTTGGAAAAGCGGTGGTCCAAAATATGAATCCATATAGTGGCAAAAGTGTGGACCAGGTTCTCCTAGAAGACTTGGTGACAAAGACTTTAATCCCTTCAAAGTTCCTTCATAACTCCTATAAAAGCTTACTCTCCGAGGAGCTAGTCATAGAAGAAAATTTCTCCCCAAAGAAGCCTAGTGAGGTTCCTGGTCTGGAGTTGCCAATCCTACTCAAGTTAAAATGGTCACCATTTACAAGTGTGGGATCTTCAAGCACATCCAATTCCAGACCCAAAACCAAAAGTATCTGGAAAGGTCAAATGGATGTTGGAGGTAATCGTAAGGTAGGGAAGCCCTCTAACAAAGCGTTGAAGATCCATGAGGTAGAGTAAAAAACTGTTGATGAACGCCAATCCTAATTGAAGTTTGAGAAATAGAAGGATATAAAAGTTAAATAATTAAAACTTGACACATTTTTTAGATCCCCCAGTTCTCTTAGTGTGAATAATGGCTCAAAATATCGAAGATGAAGTTGTTATCGTGGAATATCAGAGGCCTAAATGGGCCCTCCAAGCAATAAATTTTGGCAACACTCATGCGAGAGGTAAGATCTGATTTTATATTTATTGAAGAAACTAAGATGGATATTTCTAATGTAGAGGTAATAAAATTATTAGTTTGGAAGGAGGCAGGTTTTGCAGCAAACTCTGCCAATGGACCTTCTAGGGGTCTTCTTTGTCTATGGTACCCTTAGAAACTAGATGGATCTATTCTATTTATTTTTGATAGAGTGATTAATATTCCATTTTGATATATGGACCCCTAATAGAAATATTAAATGGTAGTCTTTGAGCTCTATGAGAAAATTTTTCAAGGTGGAAGCTTGGATTCTCATTGGGGACTTCAATACCCCGTTATACCCTTTAGATAAAAATGGTGGTAGTGATTTTGGTTCTAAAAGTATGGAAGATTTTACTGCACTCATTAATAATCAAGATTTGATGGATGTGGATTTGAAGGGGTCTAAATACACTTGGAGTAACAGGCATCTAGGCCATCAGAATATTCAGATTAGGTTGGATAGAGTGTTAGTCTCCAAGGAAGGTCTTCCAGTGTTCGAAGATGCATCCCTTTGCTCTCTCCCCAAAGTGGGGTCCGATCATAATCCTTTGGTATTTGAAAAATTTCCAAACTCTATTTTTTAGACCCTTCAGGTTTGAGGCAATGTGGTTGCAACATCAGGGCTTAGAATCCAAAATTCTGGAATGGTGATCTCAAGGTTTTTTGGACCCTCTTATTTTGCAAGTGGCTTGATAGCTCAGATTTTTTAAAGCTAATATTAAGGTTTGGAACAAGTACATTTTTGGAAATGTGTTCCAAAGGAGAAAAGAGTTGGTTGAGCAGTTATAGGAAGTTGAATTAAATTTGGAGTCAGGAGAGGTGACTAAAGGAGATAAACATAGAAAAAAAAATTGTTAGTAGATTTTCATAATGTGCTAGTAGATGAAGAAATTTTATGGCATCAAAAATCAAGATCCCTCTTGCTCCATGAAGGTGATAGGAACAAAAAATTCTTTCACACATCCACCTTAAGGCATAGGAACAATAATAGAGTTAGAGAAATTATGAAATTATATGGTGTTATCACAAAGGATATTATAGAAATTAGGGAAGAAGTGGTCAAGTTTTTCAAAACCCTCCTCTACTCTAGGGATGATAGGGACCTTTAAGCTGAAGAGAGGTTGTTGAACCACATCACCACCCTAGTTTTAGATGATATGAATGAAGACATCTATGCTCCCTTTCAGGATGAGGAAATTAGGGCTTTTGTCTTCTCTATGGGTGGTATAAAAGCTACGAGGCCAAAAACCTTTCCTCCTATTTTCTTTTAAAGGTTCTGGCACATTATAGGTGGTGGCATCTATTTAGCTATGAGGGAAATTTAGGAATCTAATTTAATTTGAGCTTATGTAAACTCAACATTTTAAGTTCTTATCCTGAAGTCAATGGGTGCTAAATATTTCTCTGATTTTAGGTCCATTAGCCTCTGTAATACACTTTTTAAAATTCTCACTAAAACTATGGTGAACAAGCTCAAAATATACCTTCCAATAATTATTTACCATTATCAAAGTGAATTTGTAGCAAGAAAACAAATTCTAGATGATGTTATTGCAGTGAATGAGTTGATTCATTCTGTAGATGAAAGTAGAAGACCAACAACTTTTCTCAAACTTGAAATGCATAAAGCATACGATCGGGTCTAATGAAGCTTTTTGCTTAGAGTTATGAAGAAATTTGATTTTAAGCCTTGCTGGATTAGATTGGTCAGAGCTTGTATATCATCAAAAAAATTCTCAATCTTATTTAATGGATCATCGACTGGTTACTTTAGCAGTTGTGGAGGTATTCGTCAAGGGGATCCTATGTCTTTGTATCTACTTATTTATTGGTTGTCTTTGGGAAGAGCTCTGAAGGTTACCATTAATCCCATCTCACACCACCAATTTGTTGATGATATGTTATATTCTTTTTAGCTTCAATCCCTTAGGCCAGAGCTATCAAAGATATCTTCCAGACCTATGAAAGAGTGGCTAGGTAGAAAGTGAGTTTGAAGAAAAGTAAGGTGTTTCCTCTCGAAAGGTAAAATAAAATTACTGAGATCTTGGGATGTGAGATTGACACCCTTACATTAGTTTATCTAGGACTACCAATGTTCAAAGGGGGATTAAGACTTCTCTTTGGGAACTAGTCATACAAAGAGTTCAAAGAAAATTGGTGGGATAGAAAGGGGTACTTTTGAGCCAAGAAGGTAAAATTATGCTAGTTAAGTCCACTCTACAGAGCATACTAGTGTACTTCCTTTCTCTCTTTTGGATTCTCAAAAAGATTCTTAGGAAAATAAAAAAAAATTAGCGATCCTTTATTTGGTATGATTCTGAGGAGAAGAAGAAGTTATTGCTTGTGGCATGGGATCATGTGTGCAGTAGGAAAGAGTTAGGAGGTCTGGGCTTAAGAAGAATAAAAATGTTAAACAAAGCACTAATAGCTAAAGAGGGCTAGAGATTGATTCAAAAAGATAATGTTAATTGGGTAGAAATATTGGTAGCCAAATATTTGGGTAACATTGGTAATTTTCTCATAGATCCAATTCCTGCCCTTGGCTCAGCATTCTAGTACAATATTGTTAATAACCGCTTTGATATTATAAAGGGTGGAATATGGGTGTTACGTAATGGGTAGAGCATTTATTTTTGGAAAGACACATGGGAAAATGATAGACCATTAGAATCATATCTTCGCCTGAGTCTTGTGGAACCAATCACAAGCTAATCTTTCAGGCCGAAGGTATGTGACTTCATTATCTCTGTTAATGATAGAAAATGCTGAAAATCGTTTGTTTTTTTGGGGATTTCATAGGAAGAAGAAATTGCATTAAAAGATCTGCTAGATAGCCAGATATATTGGTGTGGAAACATACTGCTATTTGGGAACCTCCTCTTGGTTTGTTGAAGTTAAATTTCGATGGAGCTTCTAAAGGGAATCTAGTACCAGCCGATGCGAGGGGATTGGTTAGAGACCCTGATGGAAGAATTTTGTTGACTTTCACTAAAATTTAGATTGATAGACCAATCACTTTACAGAGGCACATGCTCTCTTTCAAAGGTTTTATCAACTAGAAATTTTGAATGGTAGAAAGGTAATTATTGAAGGGGATTCCCTCAATATCATTAATATGCTCAAAGGTGTTCAGGTCCCTTCTTGGATGATCACAAACGAACTTGCTGAAATCTAAATATAAATTTTAACCCTCGATTAAGCATGTTTATAGGGAGAGAAATAGATTGGTAGATTTTTTAGCAAACTTGGGACTTTCCTATGGAAGCTGCACAATTTAGTAGGAGGATTTCCTAGATGGATTAAATTAAATAGGTAATGAGGAGATAATTTATGTTTTTAAATGGCTCTGATCTGCGATAGTAGGGATCCCTGGGAAAATTTGTTGTTTGTCCTACTCGACTGTTATGTAGCTTTGTTGATATTCTATTTTGTGGATCCTTCTTGGTTTGCTATGTTGATATCTTTATTCATTGTTTCTAGCTGGTTGGTTGATCCACTCTTGTAAAAGGTTTGAGGCACATTTCAAAACCTCTTCATCCATATTATCAAAAAAAATCACAATATTTAAATATATTTGATTACAAATAATATTTATATTATTTAAATTTAAAAATAAAATTTATTAATAATTTATTTTAGTTTGTTGATGTGAATTTACAATTAAAAATTAAATGTAACAAATTAAAAAAAACTTGGATAACTGATAATGCTATTATTGAGAGTCAACGTGTCTTTCATTCAATTGTTGACAATGTAGCCAATACTAAGGTTCAAAACTTAACAGTACCAAATAGACTATATAACTCAATTTAACTAAGTTGATGTAAAAGAGAAAGGACAACCCTTTCAAAACATTATTTTTTATATTATATAAATTAATTATTATAATATCAATTTAACTAGGTTGATGTAAAAGGGAAATGATAACCCTTTTAAAACCCTATATTTTATATTATATAAAATAATTATCATGATATCAATATCCCGTGAGGGATACTGTAAGCACCACATAAGCTATATGGGTCAATGTGACTAAGTTGATATAAAAAGGAAAGGAATGTGATAAAATAACCAACTAGGCTATATAGGTCAATGTGACCAAGTTAATATAAAAGGGAAAGAAATGTGATAACATAAATATTATCATGATATAATGTCCCTTGAGGGATAACATAAGCATCAAATAGGCTATATAGGCCAATGTATCTAAGTTGATGTAAAAGGGAAAGGACAACCCTTTCAAAACCCTGCTTTTTATATTATATAAAATAATTATCATTATATCAATGTCCTGTAAAGATAGTCACACCAAATAGTCTATACAGGTCAATGCAACTAGATGTAAAATGGAAAGGAATGTGATTAAGTTGATGTAAAATGAAAAGGGATACCCCTTCCAAAAACCCTATTTTTATATTATATAAAATAACTATTATGATGTCATTGTCCCGTGAACCAAATAAACTATATAGGTCAATGTGACTAAGTTGATGTAAAAGTGAAATGACAACCTTTTCAAAGCCTTACTTTTAAAATTATATGAAAAATAATAATCATGATATCAATTGTCGTAGCATCAAATGGGTTATATAGGTCAATGTGAGCAGGTTAATGTACAAGTTAATGTAAAAGGGAAAGGACAACCATTTCAAAACCCTACATTTTATATTATAAAAAATAATTACCATGACATGGTATTATGTCTTTGGGTTTTCAAAGAGGAGACTCAAGTTCAAACCCGGATACAAAGGAAACCTTTTCAAAAACAACTTTTTTTTCAATCATGATATCAATGTTGTAGGTGATATGTGTGAGCTTTTAAAAAAAAAAGCATTGAAATATAATATATACTTATTTTTTTATATACATAGGAGAGTTGGTTACAATCACTATTTTTTATAACTGTCAAGCGTAGATTCAAACTAAATCAGAGGAACTGCTCCCAACAAGTCTATACCACCTCGTTGTTGTTGAATCGGTGTGAGAGGGACCACAAGTTACTTGGGATTCATACCATCATCATCGGTTTGGCGCTCACTTGAGGATTTAAAGTATTTATCCTTTAAGATGTTGTTGAACTTAAGTGAGGAAAACCATCGGTCACTTGGGATTCATACCGTCATCATTGGTCTGGCGTGCACTTGAGGATTCAAAGTGCTTATCCTTTAACATGTTGTTGAACAGAGGTGAAGGGGACCATCGTCGAAATTACTCGGGATTTATAACGTCATCGTCGGTCTAGCGTGCACTTGAGAATTCAAAGTGCTTATCCTTTAAGATGTTGTTGAACTGAGGTGAGGGGGAGGGCACTTGAGGATTCAAAGTACTTATCCTTTAAGATGTTGTTCAAAGTACTTATCCTTTAAGATGTTGTTGAACGGAGGTGAGGGGAACCACCGTCTTGCTCGGGATTTATACCGTCATCATCGGTCTAGCGCGCACTTGAGAATTCAAAGTACTTGTCTTTTAAAATGTTGTTGAACTGAGGTGAGGGGGACCACCATGGGGATTCACATCATGGTGAAGGGGACCACATCATGGTGAAGGGGACCACCGTCGAGATTCACATCGTTATCATAGGTCTGACGCGCACTTAAAATTTCAAAGCACTTATCCAAATCAAAAGCTGTTTGAGAAAACTGATTCATACTGTTGGCGGTCTGGTGCACAATCAGAGCATTCAAAGCACTTATCCTTTAAGATCAAAAGCTTTTTGAAAAAAATGTTGTGAGACTCCCAACAACATAGCTTTTAATTGCTTTGGACTCTCGTGTAAGAGATCCAAGTTCAAACCACCCGTTGAAGAGACCCAAGTTCAAACCAGCTTGGGGGTATGAAAAGGATAATAGGAAAATATGCACCATTGACTTAGCGCGCTGTGTTGCTTGTCGGCAACGATTTTTTGAGGTTTAAATAATTAACCAGGGCGCATTGGTGGGCCCGGGAAACTTTTTGTTGACCGAACATCCCCACAGTGTAGGCAACAGCGATTTTGTTGTCTCAACGTATCTTCATCTATGAAAATTTTGGAAAGTGAAGTCTACGGAAGGACTCGAACCTAGATCAACATGGATGGACCACTGCACTCATCGATGATGTGACACACAGGACATGAACGGAATGAACAGGTCTGAGGGTCGGCAGCTCACGCAAGATTTGAAGGGATCCACGCCATGATGCGATAGCGCCGTAACGGCGCGTATGCCGCCTCTGTAGAGGGGCACCGACATACTGGCGGCACGGCACGGCAAGTGAAGGCGCCGTTAGTTTAGGCCCAGGAAATAGGAAAAAACTGCGGTGTTACTGTCCTCGGTTCAATTGCTAATAATTAGTAGCAACCAAGCAAATGCGAGCCGGCGGCTGCCTCGCGGATTTAGCAGGAAAAAGTCGGCGCGGCACGTGTAGCCTGACACGACCTGCGTCAACGCCGCCTGTGAGGCTCGACGTGTCGGTCTCGGCTTCCCTCTCGCCTCATGCTCTTCTGTTTCGTACGTGACGAAGGAGCGAGATACGTCTGTTCGGCAATATCTATTAGTGGGAACGACATAACTATTATCTTCCCCCTCACTCCTCCATCACCACCCAGTTCACCATTTCGATTGTGACACGCCCATTCCGTTTATAATTGGAATACACCTTCATTCCCTCTGCCTGGCCATACCACCATCATCATAAAAAGTGCACCAAATTGGCGGCGAACCCCTAACCTCATCCCTTATATTAACAACCCTATGACCCCTATTCTATCTTGGCTATAATACCCCTTCCCTTTTACCTTATCTGTATTTAAATTTGGCCATCACCTCTCATCACTCCATCCCATTTCTCTTATAATTTCCCTTAGCCTCTGGTATAATACTGTATTGAGCACCCCCCCATAAATCCTCCAACTGTTGAGAGCCCAAGAATCCTCCAAGCCTTGAGAGCCCACCTGAAGATGGATTCATCAACTCAGAGCTGGTGGGGTCTGGCGCTGGAACTGGCACTGCCTGTGGTTGCAGCGAGGAAAGGGCTCTCGGGCTTTGAATCACCGCCTCTGTGGTGTGCATGGGCGGCTCCTTTAGTTGTCATTTTAGTGGCGGTGGCGACGTTGTTCGTCTACTGGGCAGCGCCCGGCGGTGCGGCATGGGGACGAGTGATACTGAAGAGAGGGGTGGCAATTCCAATGCCTCTGCCCATCATCCCCGGTCCCAGAGGGTGGCCTTTCATTGGGAGCCTCACCGTCATGGGCGGCTGGGCGCACACCCGGCTCGCCCGGCTTGCCGTCTCTTACGGTGCGCAGCGCCTCATGGCGTTCAGTCTGGGCGACACGCGCGCCGTGGTGAGCAGCCATCCGGACGTCGCCAAAGAAATTCTGAACAGTTGCGCGTTTGCGGATCGACCCATCAAGGAGTCGGCCTACCAGCTCATGTTCGACCGCGCCATTGGCTTCGCGCCCTACTCCGACTACTGGCGCAACCTCAGACGAATCGCCGCAACCCATCTCTTCGCGCCCAGGCGAATTGCGGCACTCGAGCACCTCCGCCACTCTGCGATTTCGGCCGTGCTGCGGAGCGTCGAACGTTCCATGAGCGAAAAGGGCTCGGTGGAAATCCGACCCATGTTACAGAGCGCATCGCTGAATAACATTATGCGGTCTGTGTTTGGGCGAAGCTACGATTTTGGGTCCGGAGACGGGGACGCAGAGAACGTGGCTTCCATGGTTAGGGAAGGCTATGAGTTGCTCGGCGCTTTCAACTGGGGCGACCATCTTTCTCTCTTTCGCCTCCTCGACCTCCAGCGGATCCGGAAGCGTTGCTCGTTGCTCGTGCCTCGCGTCCGCTCGTTTGTGCAGAAGATTATAGACGACCACCGGGCCGTGCCTCATGGGCCGGATTCCGACTTCGTCGACATTCTCCTGTCGCTCCAGGGGAATGACCGGTTGCCGGATTCCGACATGGTTGCAATACTCTGGGTAAGCTTTCTTTCTTTCTATTGTTTTGAAGGTTTCTTTCTGGTGACAAACATATACTGAGGGATACAATGTGGGATGATATGATAGGAAATGATATTTCGAGGGACAGATACGGTAGCAATTCTGCTGGAATGGATCCTGGCTCGCCTTGTTGTGCATGGGGAGGTGCAGGAGAAGATGAGAGAGGAGGTGGAGCTAGTGGTGGGGAGGAGGCGGCGGGTAGTGGACTCTGATATTCCCCATCTGCCTTACCTTCAGGCGGTTGTGAAGGAAGTTCTGCGCATCCACCCGCCGGGGCCGCTCCTCTCATGGGCTCGCCGTGCTACCCACGATGTTAATGTGGATGGCTACACAATCTCGGCGGGTACAACGGCCATGGTGAACATGTGGGCAATTACACACGATGCCCACATATGGGCGGATCCCCTGCGGTTCTTACCTGAAAGGTTTCTGCCGACCGCCGGCGGAGAGGAGGTGAACATAATGGGTGGGGATTTGAGGCTGGCACCGTTTGGGTCCGGGCGCCGGGTGTGCCCCGGCAAAGCGCTGGGCCTGGCCACGGTTCATCTCTGGTTAGCGAGGCTCGTCCACCTTTTTCAGTGGCTCCCTTCACCCAATTGTCCGGTGGATTTTTCTGAAGTCCTAAAATTGTCATGTGAAATGAAAGTACCTCTCTCTGCCATCGCTGTACGCAGAAATGTCGTTCTGGACTTTGAATAGTGGGCCGTGATGGCGGTGGAGTCTCAACAGTTTTTGTTTTTTTTTTTGTGTTATTTTGTTTTATGGCATTGACAAATTTTGCAGGTTAGGGAGCTCTGTATGTAAATTTTGCGTACAATTTCGAATATGTTGATGTATTAACTGTAGTGTTAGAAGTTCTGGATATCTACAGGGCTAGTGGTAGAGTCTTACGTATGTCTGATGCCGTTCTGATGTAACTGATGTAACTATATGCATGATCTAATGTTATGGAATTTAACTTTTTCGGCTGGTAGGATTTCATTTTGTAGTCTTTGCCACATGGTTTTTTCGGTGGTCTATTAAACATCTTTATGTAGAGAGGGTTCTGTAATCATCATCACATATGATTCATACGCCATCGACTATTTTCATCGAACACAAGTAACTAGTTATAGCTTTTCAAATATATTTGTGATGTAAACTATATTCCCACTGTTATAAATCAGATGAAGATAGCATCGGGGGATATGGAATACAAGTTCAGAGAAAGCTGAACAAATACATTATCAATTTACTTCCCACTACAAAATCTCTCTTTCGTTCAAAATCAAAAGAAGCCTTTCATGTAAATCAACATATATGCCGTTCACCTGTCTGGTGAAAAAAAATAAATAGAATGGTTTTTTAAAAGGCTTCTCAAAGTGGCAAAAACGTGAAAGATGTGACGAAAGAATGGCAGAAAAAGAAAAAATCAGTGGTTTTTTGTAAGTTTTTTTTTTTTTTTTCTATTTTTTGTACAATGAAAATTTGTTTTGGCCTCTCTTTAAAAAAGTCCAAAGTTCAAACCCCATTCTTATTGCCGTGGTAAAGGTTTTGACCTCTATTTTAGTAATCCAAAGTTCAAACCCTATTTGGTATGAGAGGATCCAGACCCCTCATAAAAACCTAAGTAAACTCATTGAAAAAATTGTACCTAAGTTCAAACTCCACTTGGGATGAGAGGATCGAGACCCATCTCGGAAAAACCTATGTAAACTCATTGACAATTTATATTTACCCATTAACTTAATCAATTGTTCACTTCATTTCTTCTTATTTACAATTTCAAATGTCCCAAACATATATATTTTTCCCATATTTTTGTTCTTTCTAACTTGATGTTTGATTATATACATCTATAAAAATTATAGAGAAAATTATATAAATATATATTTTTTAATACTTTAAATATTATCTAAAGTATTATAATGGTTCTTAAAAGTAGAAGGCTAATGTATAAATTCAATGAATACAATAAACTTTTAGAGATTTAAAAGTGGATTAAATGAAGTGGATATTCAATTTTCATTATTTAACGACTTATTATTTTTGAAGGACTTCTCATAATCTTCTTCAATTTATGAGTTAGAAACAAAGTAATGGGTATTGGTCCATGGTTTAAGGTGTAGGATAAATTGCATTTAAGACCATGGAGTGAATTTTTTATTTTAGGGATGAAAATTCTTGAAAAGGTCTTAATAATTAATTTTTATTAGAATTTTATATAAACGTATCAACAAGAAGGTTTAAAAAATGATTGATAATACATTAGGTGAATTCATTCATGTTGGCATCAATCTTTATGGAGTGAAATCTAGCTATGTATATATTGACATGCCTTGCCTTGGTTATTTCAAAACCTTTTCCAAAATCCATCGTTATTATATTTATGGGCTTAATAAGTGAAAAAAATAAAGAGAAATAAACTTGAGTATTGATCAAAGAGAAAAGGAAACCCAAAGGAAGATTGATTTAGGAAACCAAAAATAATAGGTGGGGTTAGCCCACATATAAGGATAACAAAATGGTAATATAGATAACACCTTGGAATATGTGGGTATGAATATTACCCCAAAAATGAATTATCAATGAATTAATATGTGGTTGTAGTCCTAAATTTGCTTTAATAAAGAAAGTAGAAAAAACTAGAGAGGAATGTACAAATGCATTCAAAAATATCTAGAAGATGGGGGATTGTCTAATGATTTTTACAACAAGAGATTCAACAGGTATTACAACTACCTAATATAGGCACCAATAGGATGGATAATTGCTTGATGTAAGAAATATTTGGGTTGCTAGTAGTTTTTGTAAATAAAAGGAAAAATATAAAAATTTAAGTCATAAATATACATGCTTGAAATATAGAATCCATCAAGACAACTGGTAGAAGTATCCAAGCTTATTCATGATTCACAATGGTGAGCTCTTATTCTCGAGGGTCTTCAATACAATTTTTCTAATTCGAGAAAGAAGCATGTTAATTATGTTAGTTTAGATCAAAGGAGAAGTTTGCTTCCTATGTTAATCTAAATGGCCTTTGAGATGTTATTCATTAAAGCTTTTATCATACATAAAATAATCTAAATATCTAGAGATATCATGTGAAAAAAGCTAAATGATTTTTTTTATTGTTTCATAATTGGTTATGAACTAGTCTCTTCGTATATTCTATTACAAGTGGGACCATGTCATAAACCAATTCTCTCAAGATATGACCTTTTCAATAATGGTTATCCAAAACCATTTTATTTTCAATGTGTGGCTTTAATACCCTTAATTCTTCGAAATGGTTATGTTGTGGTTGAATGAAACAAAGTTTAAAGGATCATATATGCATAAGTTTATTCAAAAGCTAAAATATCTAAAGAAGAAAATATTTAGAATATAAAAGTTTTTGGTAACACATTTAAGATAAAATATAAAATTATGTTCAATCTCAAGGATTTGTAAGAGATAATAAAAATAAACTAAATATAATAACCCAAAAGAGATAGGCCAATTGGTAGCGACCGAGTGCTTTTTTTAATTTTATTTGTGGAAAACATCCCAAAAGGGATGCCACTTTCGGGTAAGACCCAAGGAGGCAGGGGTATCCATTCCGCCAAAAACACCTAGGACACGGACCTGGCCTACCACCTTTGACATACTCAAGGAGCAAACAAACACACAAAACCAAATTAAAAAAAGTAAATAACAACAAAAATAATAAAATAAAATAAAAAACATGCTCCTTGAGTGTGTCAAAACCAAAAGCACAACCAAACACGCACAATAAGATAAAAGAAACCACAACACAAACCACATAGAAAAATACAAGAACCACATAACAAAACACAAACAAGACAAAAACAACATAACACTACAAAGACATAACCCAAAAAAACATGAAAAATAAACACAACCAAAACCTGAAAAATAAAATAAATAGAATAAAAATAAAAACAACCAACAACAGACAATAAACAAAAACAAAAAACATAGAAAACACTCACACATAAAAAAAATGAAATAACACAAACAAAGAGAAACCCAAGAACAAGAACGAAAAAAACACAAGAACCATAACAAAAAACATAAAAAAAAACAAAACAACAAAAACACAAGAACAACAAAAAACAACACAAAGAACACAAAAACAAAACAAAACAAAAGAACCCACCCACCTTAAAAAACTAAAAAAAAAAAAAAAAAAAAAAACAAAGAAGACAAGAAAAAAAAATGAACAAAACAATGACCTATCTAGACCATAAGACTATAAATGCAAGAATCAACAGAAGAAACAAAATAAAGAATAGAATGAGCTAGGGAACTAAAAAATCTGAATGAACCAAAAGAAAAAAAAAAAAAAAGCAAGAAGAAACTAGGTACCTTCAGAACTGGAGCCATCCAAAGAAATGATAGAAAGAAGAGCTTCCCTAATTTGAGAAGCCCACCATATAGGAGGGTGGCCATAACAAGTAAGATCACCTTTGTCCAAAGCCCAATTATCTAAAGCATCGGCACTCTTGTTTTGATCTCGACCACATGATTGTAATCAACTTTCAAAAATCCCATCCGGATTAAGCTGAATCTTCTCAATAATTCTTTTTATTCTCCAATCCACCTTATGATTCTTAGAAGGAGTCTTCAAGAGATTAATCATAAGTTGAGAGTCAGACTCAACTAACACCTTTTCCCATCCAACCTTAGTAGCCTCCTGAAGGCCTCTAAGGATACCATACCCCTTAGCAAGGTTATTGGGAAGAATACCAAAATTCTCAGCAAAAGTAAAAACCAAGGAGCCATATGAAAGTCTACCAATTCCTCCCACACTGGATTTTTCAAGGTTCCCTCTAGAGGCTCCATCAGTATTGACTTTTCCAAAATCCTTAGGAGGAGGTTGCCAATTTCTAGTCCTATCCATATTACTAATACTCACATTCTCTTTAAGATGGTTGCCCTTAGAAGGTTTAATCTTCAATATTTGCATCACTTGATCCCATCTTTGGTGAGAGTTTTGGGGGTGATTAAGGAATTTATGGACTGATTCAACTAAGTTGGCTATGGTCTTTTGCCAAATATAGTGAATATCCTTTGGTGAGCAGAAATTCATGTCCCGAAAAACATTCATTTCTCTTCCATAAATTATCAATCCGGTAAGTTCGTAAACTTATGAGTGTCACGCACAGTATATGCCTGCAGTGTTGGGGAACAAATCTGGTTGTACCTTATTTAGTTTGGTGGGGAGGTTTGTGTAATTGGATTCCAGCCAAACCAAATAAACTAAGTGCGGGAAATGAAATAAATAAATTATTAAACAAAAAGTAAAGTGCTGGAAATAAAATGCGAGGAAATAAACACACACAACTGAAATTAAATAAAGTAGTAAACTAATCTACAGAAAGCAAATGCACAAATTAAACAGGGGAGGACTACTGCAGGGAGTGGGCCCAAGCTCCCACAGATAGTCCGCCCGACTAGCTACGTAGAGCTTGCTCGAATAAGAGGAGTTGCACTCTTAATTAATTAAACAATAAAATAAAATAAGTTGTGTAAAATTAATCATTGATCTCTGATCCCCCTCTGTTCATCTGGCCTGCGTCTTTATATAAAGCGCAACCAGATATCATTACAATAACAAATCGGTCTATTTTAATCACGTGATGTGATTTAGTTACAATTGATTCTACACATATTTTATTCTTCTATTTTAAAGTATGTTCGTTCACCAGATTATAAACATCCTTAGGTGTACGTAACAACAAATCCTAAACTAATGCATCCTAAAAATAATAATATGCTTTAAGAGCTTTACAAGGTCAACCGGCCAATCGGTTGATAATAATAACAAACACTTTATTCTATTTAATAAATGCATGATTAAAATAGATCTCCTTTGTCTTCACGTGCAACCTCCTCCATAGTCCTTGGTCAACCAGTCAAAGTTGACTTGGTAAATCTTGCAAAGTATGAAGGCATGGAGGCGCCTTCCGGTTGTAGGGAGGCGCTCTTCTTCCGTTGGCGCCTTCCTGTTGCAGGGAGGCGCTTGTCTTTCGTTGGCGCCTTTCGGTTGTAGGGAGGCGCTCATCTTCTGTGGGTGCCTTTCGGTTGTAGGGAGGCGCTCATTTTCTATCGGCGCCTTCCGGTTGTAGGGAGGCGCTCTTCTTCCGTTGGCGCCTTTCGGTTGCAGGGAGGCGCTCGTCTTCCGTTGGCGCCTTTCGGTTGTAGGGAGGCGCTCGTCTTCCGTGGACGCCTTCCGGTTGTAGGAAGGTGCCTACTTCTGTTGGGCGCCTTCCTTGAAGAGGAAGGCGCCTACTCTCTTGCCTTAGTCTCTGTAAGCAGAAGTATGCCGGGTCCAAGTGGATGTAGACTGGAAAACACCATATTAGTACCAATACCTGCATTTATACACATTTCCCACTAAAAACACCAATCAAGCATAATACCGGATTTTCTATCAATTATATGCATAAGTTATATAAAATACATTTCATATGCTAATTGAACCGGTGATAATTCTTCTTAACCGTGTATATAAAATGAGCATTTTTGGTGCTCATCATCCCCCCATGCCTAACATGTGCCACGCCCTCGTGGCACCAAAAGGTGAAGTTATCCCTCTCGCAGGATGACCATGCCAAAAAGTTTGTCATGTCTTCGTGACAACAACCCCTGGGATATATATATTTTTTTCTCTTTTTTTTTTTTTTAATGGCCTTCAGCATCTCTGTTTCTCTGCCGCTGAGTGCTGCTATTTTTTCCATTCAGCACTACTATTTTTTTTCTCAGTACTATTTTTTTTTATTCAGCACTGTGTTTTTTTTTTTCATTGAGTGCTGCTATTCTTCATCCATAGAGCGATGCGGCACCAGCAGAAGTCAGAAACACATCCTGACTAATCATTGCGGATAAATAGTTAAATCGTGACCACACTGTTTAGGGCAAATTACCACTGCACTAATGTCGGCATTTTCCAGTGTTGCACATTAGTCGGATTTGGTGAGACCAAATTTGTTTAAAACAAGTGCAATCACCAGCTACTACTTTTACCCACATCTGAAACATATTTGACATCTCCAGAACCTCCTTTGTGGTAGAGAGTAGCATCATTTATATGTGTTCGCTCAAGATGACTACCATTGTAAGGAGGCGGCAATGAAAATGATGCCAAATTTATTCATGTAGATGCCATAGCCTCTCTCTCTCTCTTTTTTTTTCAATTATATATATTTTTTTAAGGCACATCATGTGTTTGAATTCTAATGGGAGATTTTGAAAAACTGTGGAGGCGTCGACTGGTATTAGCATAGAAATGATTTTAAAATAACTATACACATAATTAATAAGAAAATCAGTACATACCCGGTTGAATTTCATAGAATCCGATATATATGATGCCGGTGGTGTGAGACGTCTTCACGTTGGTGCTCCTGGAGATTTTATTTATTTATTTATATGTATCTTTATCTGTTCTGCCATGAACAGAACAGATCTTGACTCTCCTTTTTTTTCTTTTTTTTTTTTTCTCTTTCTTTTTTTCGATTTTTTTTCTTCTTTTTTTTTCATCCTCTGCATCAAAGAACAGAGTCAATCCGCAACAACTGAGCTGGTGACTCTAAACTTTGAAATACCCAGCTTTTTCTCAATAGCACACAAAATATTTTAATCCTGCATTGACGTATCTCTCTCCGAATGCATTTACAGGATGAATATTAAAATTTATACCTGACACGTGTGCGTCCAAAATGATCTCCCCTCCGAATTATTTCTTTTGCATGCATAATTGGAACAACACTGCATTCCTTTGTTTTTTGGAGTGAGGAAAAATAGTATTTCTTTCATTATTCACGGCATCTGTCAGGTGCATTGCTGAGATGTATGTGTTGTATGTGCTGGCGTTGGTAGGATGTTCTCATCCGTTGGTGCGATCCCCAAATTAACCTACATGTCGTAGAGTTGGAACTGCACCAATTTTTGTTGCCCACATCGTGCTTGTCTAGTCAACGGGCGAAGAACAGGGGCGCCTTCCCTCTGAGGAAGGCGCTTGCCTTCTAGTGGCACCTTCCTGTTGGTGCCTTCCTATGGCACCTTCTGTGGCGCCTTCCCCCGTGGCGCCTTCTGTGGCGCCTTCCTATCGGTGCCTTCCTGTGGCACCTTCCTGTCGGTGCCTTCCTGTGGCACCTTCCTGTTGGTGCCTTCCTATGGCGCCTTCCTGTTGGTGCCTTCCTGTGGCACCTTCCTGTCGGCGCCTTCTTGTGGCACCTTCCGTCGAGGCGTGCCTTCCTATGGCACCTTCCTGTTGGTGCCTTCTTGTGGCACCTTCCTATCGGTGCCTTCCTGTGGTGCCTTCCTATGGCGCCTTCGTGGCGCCTTCCTATCGGCGCCTTCTGACCTCCTCTTGCGCCTTCTAGTGGCGCCTTCCTGTTGGTGCCTTCCTGTGGCACCTTCCTATCGGCGCCTTCCTGTGGCGCCTTCCTGTTGGTGCCTTCCTGTGGCACCTTCCTGTCGGTGCCTTCCTGTGGCGCCTTCCTGTGGCACCTTCCTGTCGATGCCTTCCGGTGAGAGGAAGGCGCTTGCATTCTTTTGGTGCCTTCCTGGAAGAGGAAGGCGCCGGCCTCCTATTGGCGCCTTCCCGGAAAAGGAAGGCGCTTATCTTTTCTTGGTGCCTTCCTGGAAGAGGAAGGCGCTGGCCTTCTATTGGCGCCTTCCTGGAAGAGGAAGGTGCCTACTTACCATGCGTTGATTTCGAAGGAAACAGATATTTGACATCTATTTTTTTTTTCAAACTCCTCCCCCATTTTATTTAGCTACCAGTTGGAGATTTCTCATTTCCCTTCGGGACCAGGCTAGTCCTCGGGAAAGAGGATACTCTCTTCCAACGGGCAGCGAAAATAAAACTTTGCTTCTGATTTGCATTTCATCGTGGAGCTATTTCAACACAAGGTGGTTTTTTTTTTTTTTCATAGGAGTAAGTTAGGCGCCGACAATAAGGCGTCTTTCCCCCCATGTCTAAAAATTGTCACGTCCTCGTGACAACAGCCTTCCGAACTCCCCCTTTTTTTTTTTTTTTACGGGAGGTTCTGATTCACCCGCATCTTCCCCCACTTAAATTGGTGATGCCCTTATCGCCAGCAACAGGTCCCTCTGCACAACAGGTCTGCAGCCCTCCAAACGTCAGGTCCCACACTGAACAACAGGTATCCCCATCCAAGGGAGAAGAAAATTGCTTATTGGTGCCTTCCTCCAGGTGGAAAAAGGCACTACTATATTGGGCTGATTGTAGGCACTCTCTTCCTAGTGGGAAGTAAGTGCCTTTTCTGCTTCGCCGCACTCCTAATTGCAGGGCACAAAATGTCACATCTGTTAGGCCTAGTTTAAGCCGGCTCCACCTACAGATCATGCTCATGGTTGTGTACTGCGAAACTACACCTACAAAAACTGCACACACGAAAGCAGTAAAACAGGAGTCATGACTCCGTGCCTGTTAGGCCCTGGCTCTCAGGATGCCTACAGCTTGCATTCGGTTCATGATTTCCTGCAAAGCAATAAGAAAGCAATTTTTATGCTAAGCAGGACATGTTCTATGTTTTTTTTTTTTTTCACTAGGAGGATTCGCATATATATATATATATATATATATATATATATATATATATATATATATATATATATATATATATATATTTTTTTTTGGTGGAAGGCGTCTTCAATGTATGGCGCCTTCTTGATGCGGAAGGCGCCTCCAATGTGTGGCGCCTTCTTCCTGTGGAAGGCGCCTCCAATGTATGACGCCTTCTTGATGCGGAAGGTGCCCCTAATGTATGGCGCCTTCTTCATGCGAAAGGCACCTCTAATGTATGGCACCTTCTTCCTGTGGAAGGCGCCTCCAATGTATGGCGCCTTCTTGATGCGGAAGGCGCCTTCTTGATAAACAAGGCGTCTTTCACTTCATTTTTTTTTTTTTTTACGTATCCTCCCTCTCTTTTTTTTTTTTCTTTCTCTCTTTTTTTTTTTTTCTTTCTCTCTTTTTTTTTTCTTTCTCTTTTTTTTTCTTCCTTTTTTTTTTTTCGACGAATGTTTGAACATTCGTCCAAGCTACTGGTATGGTATGGGGTCTCCCCCATGCCGATGTCTGATCCACTCTTGTGAATGTGAGGCGAGTGGTTAATGGAGCTCGTTGACCGTTACTTGAACGTTGTCTCGAAACTCTTCTCTTGCACTTGGTGTAGCATATCCGACTTTGTTTATCATCCAGGCTATAACGAGTCATGCACTTTCCAGCAAAATTTTCCCCCAAATTCCACAAGCACCTTGGGCTGGAAGCCTTTCGCTTGATCGGGGTTACTTAGCTTGCCTTCAAGTGCCAATGTTTCCAAGGCAAAACTCGGTTGGCTTTCACCTGTTAGATTGGATGCTATACGATCGAGTACCCGAGACGAGTTCGTATAGTGCTATTACGAACTCCATGTATGAATCTCAATTCATGAGATCTTCACGGACACCTCCTTATTTTTCTACTTCGCACTTCACGTTGTCCTGCAAAACATAAAAGAAAAATCTAAACTAAAGACGTTAAAATAAAATTCTAACTAATTTTTTTTCTCTGTTTTTTTTTTTGTATTTTTTTTTCGGTCTATTCTGCCTTGACCAGAACAGATCTTGGATTATCATTTTTTTTTCATCATCTGCATCAAAGAATAGGATGTCTACTTCAACCATTTGAGCTGGTGATTTTCACATCTGGAGGTTTGTCAATGATCCATCCTAAGAATTTGGCAAAATGTACCATGTATTGAAACATCTTTGCCCTCACACTTTTTGTGAAAAGCAGATTTCTCCATGGTTTCAGATCCTCTCAAAGTTGATGTTATCTTCCACCATAGTGAGATTCTGCCTCTCTTTTGTATATTTTTTTCATATGACAACCAACAACTCACATTTTTGAAACACCAAGCTCCTCCTCAATTAGCACATAAAAAAAAAAATGTTAATCCTGTGGCCTTTGTGCAGACATTTGAAATCTGATCTCCTCCAAGATTTTTCCTTGTTTTATTTAGCTACCGGTTGGAGATTTCTCATTTCCCTTCTGGACCAAGTTGGTCCTCGGGAAAGAGGATACTCTCTTTCAACAAGCAGCAAAATAAAACTCTATTTTTGAATTGCTTCATTAACTTGGAGCCTTTTCAGCAGATGATTTATTTTTTTCTCTTTTTTTTTTTTTTTCATGAACACTATAAATAGCGTTCATTGTGTTGTTGGCGGCATTTGATGAAGGTGGGGTCTCCCCCATGCCTACATCTGAACTAGTCTTCTCGAAATCTTTATTTTTTTTTTCAACTAGTCTGATATGTTGTAGCATGAGAAGAGTATTTTCCTTCATGGCCTCGCAACCAAACTTCTTTCAACGTAATGGCAAAGTGTGCAGGCCAGCAAATGACTATCCGCGAGTTAGCAACCTGAAGAAAACATGGCATAGCGATCTGTTAAAAACACATGCTAGTTTCGATTCACCAGGTCGCCGTAAGCGCAAGTGAAGAGCATACTCCATAACAAGGCGTTCTCTTTAAATTATGCTCTGTCATTTTCCCTGCATTATTAATTTCATCATAAAAAAACATTTACCAATACGTTGCAAAAATTTCAAGCCTGTAAAATTTTTTAATTTAAAACCAAGCTTCTAGAGGCACAATTTTTCAATGGTTTCTGTATAAAAACATGTCCCTAAAAATTTCAATCAGACTTGGGTTGTGCTTTTTCTTTTGATTTCTTGAAACCATTTAGAACATGATGGAAATCCTTCAATGCCAGATTTTTTTTTTTTTTAATTTTTTTCAACAACACGTTTTATTCCTACTTCTACACTTAATTTGGTACATCAGGTTCATTCCCACGTTTATCTGAGAAGCTATAAAATGCAAAAAGTTGCCAATGGAATTTAGCTCTGACTGTGCCGACAACTATTTTTGGCCTTATAAAAAGGCCCATGGTGGACTCACACTTCTCAGGTAAAATATCTACAAGTAATTTTAAATAGACTTTTTATCTGACCTGTAAATCAGAACACTACAGTTTAGACACTCCCCGACAACGGCGCCAAAATGGTGAGCAGAAATTCATGTCCCGAAAAACATTCATTTCTCTTCCATAAATTATCAATCCGGTAAGTTCGTAAACTTATGAGTGTCACGCACAGTATATGCCTGCAGTGTTGGGGAACAAATCTGGTTGTACCTTATTTAGTTTGGTGGGGAGGTTTGTGTAATTGGATTCCAGCCAAACCAAATAAACTAAGTGCGGGAAATGAAATAAATAAATTATTAAACAAAAAGTAAAGTGCTGGAAATAAAATGCGAGGAAATAAACACACACAACTGAAATTAAATAAAGCAGTAAACTAATCTACAGAAAGCAAATGCACAAATTAAACAGGGGAGGACTACTGCAGGGAGTGGGCCCAAGCTCCCGCAGATAGTCCGCCCGGCTAGCTACGTAGAGCTTGCTCGAATAAGAGGAGTTGCACTCTTAATTAATTAAACAATAAAATAAAATAAGTTCCGTGTAAAATTAATCATTGATCTCCGATCCCCCTCTGTTCATCTGGCCTGCGTCTTTATATAAAGCGCAACCAGATATCATTACAATAACAAATCGGTCTATTTTAATCACGTGATGTGATTTAGTTACAATTGATTCTACACATATTTTATTCTTCTATTTTAAAGTATGTTCGTTCACCAGATTATAAACATCCTTAGGTGTACGTAACAACAAATCCTAAACTAATGCATCCTAAAAATAATAATATGCTTTAAGAGCTTTACAAGGTCAACCGGCCAATCGGTTGATAATAATAACAAACACTTTATTCTATTTAATAAATGCATGATTAAAATAGATCTCCTTTGTCTTCACGTGCAACCTCCTCCATAGTCCTTGGTCAACCAGTCAAAGTTGACTTGGTAAATCTTGCAAAGTATGAAGGCATGGAGGCGCCTTCCGGTTGTAGGGAGGCGCTCTTCTTCCATTGGCGCCTTCCTGTTGCAGGGAGGCGCTTGTCTTTCGTTGGCGCCTTTCGGTTGTAGGGAGGCGCTCATCTTCTGTGGGTGCCTTTCGGTTGTAGGGAGGCGCTCATTTTCTATCGGTGCCTTCCGGTTGTAGGGAGGCGCTCTTCTTCCGTTGGTGCCTTTCGGTTGCAGGGAGGCGCTCGTCTTCCGTTGGTGCCTTCCGGTTGTAGGGAGGCGCTCGTCTTCCGTGGATGCCTTCCGGTTGTAGGAAGGTGCCTACTTTTGTTGGGCGCCTTCCTTGAAGAGGAAGGCGCCTACTCTCTTGCCTTAGTCTCTGTAAGCAGAAGTATGTCGGGTCCAAGTGGATGTAGACTGGAAAACACCATATTAGTACCAATACCTGCATTTATACACATTTCCCACTAAAAACACCAATCAAGCATAATACCGGATTTTCTATCAATTATATGCATAAGTTATATAAAATACATTTCATATGCTAATTGAACCAGTGATAATTCTTCTTAACCGTGTATATAAAATGAGCATTTTTGGTGCTCATCATCCTTCCTATCTTGATTAAAAATTTGGTTGTTCCTTTCATTCCAAATATTCCAAAGAAGAATGGTAGAACCCATACAAACTAACTGCCTAATAAAATGATCAACACCCTCTTGATTAGGTCAATCCCTCCAAAGTTGTTCAAAAGTGAAAAAATTGGACCATTGTAAGCCAAGTAAAGTTGCCATTCTCCTCCATAGCTTAGAGGCTAAAGTACACTCAATAAAAAGATGGTTGATATTTTCTACATTCTCTTCACACATTTCACATCTAAAAGGACCATGAAAACCACGCTTCATAAGTTTCTCACCAGTAAGCACCCTACGATGCAATAAAAGCCAATTAAAGAACCTCACCTTAGGCTAGAGCTTTTGAGCCCACAATTGAGAAAATATGTTAGAAGAATGGTTGGGATTATTATGGCATAAGGTTAAATAACCTTGAGCAACTGAATACTCACCCTTAGTAGTGTTGTTCCATCCAAAACAATCTTTTTCATGGGACCAAGAGAGGGATCTCATATGAAGGATGCCTTGGATATCTTGTCTTTGCCTTTCTAGGATTTGAATAGGCCAGTCCTCAATAGGGATCCAATATCTACCAACCTTTGAATTACCAGTATGGTACCAATAGTAATTAGCCACCTTTATCCAATTAGCTCGATGAAGCTCCTCCATCTAAGGCCTCCAATCGGGAAACTGTGTTATCAAAGGCTTGTGACCATCCCAAGAATCTATCCAAAAATTTACATGTTGACCATTATGAATGATCCAAAATAATTTTTTCTTTATCAAATCCTCACCAGTCTTAAGAACTACTAAAATGGGAGAACCTTTGGTAGGAAGTTGATAGTGAACAAGGTCTTCAGGACTTTTGTTCTCAGCATATTTAGCATGGATATTATTGGCCCAAAGAGCATTGGGGTTATGCAACATCCTCCAATATAATTTAGCAGCTAAAGCTTTGTTGTTATTAATTGAAGACCGGAATCCTAACCCCCCTTCACTCTTAGGAAGACATAAAGTATCCCATTTCACCAAGGCCCATTTTCTTTTCTCCTTAGTGCCACTCCAAAGGAAATGATGACTGATTTGATCCAATTCTCGAAGAACAACCTTTGGGATATTCAAAACGGAAGAAACATAAATAGGAATAGCTTGAAGGACTGATTTTACCAAGGTGATTCTACCCCCAGAAGAAAGCCACTTGTTGGTCCACTTTCCAATTTTCTTCTTGAATTTGTCCAACAACCAATTCCAATCTTTATTTTTTTGCCTTTGAATATTTATGGGAATACCTAAATAAGTGATTGGAAGAGAGGTCTTCTTATATCTTAATTTATCTAAGACCATGGATTCCTGTCTAGCAGAGCGGTGAAAGAAAATAACTTTAGATTTGTCTTCATTGATCAACTTCCCAATAGCCTTAGAAAAATAGCTAATGATTTGCTTAATATTAGAAGCTTCCTTAATTGTAGCTTTACCTAAAAGGGTAGAGTCATCCAAAAATTGAAGATGAGAGATAGGTCTAGCTCCATGAGCAATGGTAACTCCCTCAAGGGTTTTGTTTTCCCTCTTTTTGGTTATAGTCCTACCCAAGCATTCAACAAGAATGATGAATAAATAAGGGGATAGCGGGTCACATTGCCTAAAACCTCTGGAAGCTGGGAAAGACTAAGAAGGCATGCCATTGATAAGAACTAAGTAGGAAACTGAAGAGATACATCCCATAATACAATCCATCCAATCCTTAGAGAAACCAAATTGCCTCAAAAATTTGATAAGGAAGTGCCAATCCACTCTGTCATAAGCTTTGGATAAGTCTAACCGGATGAACATAGAAGGAGAATTTTGCATATCCATGGAATGGATGGCTTCCTGAGCAAGAACTATCTCATCTACTATTTGACGTCCTTCCACATATCCCCCTTGCTCTGGGGAAATAATCTTATGCAAAAGAGGCTTCAACATTTCTGCCATGATTTTAGTAATAATTTTGAGAAGAACATTACATAAAGCAATAGGTCTAAAAGTTGAGATATGATCAACCTATTGAGATTTTGGAACAAGAGTAATATAAGTTTTATTGATAACCTTCAAAATTTCTTTGGATTTCCTGGCTTCTTCCACCACCTCTAATAAATCAACATGAAGGATATCCCAGAACTCTTGGTAGAACTCAATAGGAAAACCATCAGGACCCGGGGTTTTCCCTTTTTGCATTTTAAAAACTACTTGTTGAAGCTCATTGATAGTAACAGGAGCGAGTCAAAATAGGGTTCTCCTCAGAAGTGATAAGATAAGGGATTGCTTGAAGAACATTTTGTTGTGAAGGTGAGTCAAGAGGAGTAGCAACAAAAATATTGGAAAAGTAATCAACAACAATAGAGTTCATGCCATCCCAAGTATAAACAAAATCTCCAAAATCTGATTTTAAGGAAGAAATAAAGTTGTGAGATCTTCGAGCTAGAAGATATTTGTGGAAGAAAATTGTGTTTCAATCTCCTTCTTTGAGCCATTGAATTCTAGATTTTTGCTTCCATAATATTTCTTCTCTTTTTTCCCATTCCTCTAACTGAGTTGTGAGTTTAATTTCATCTGCACTTCTCTTCTCTGTGAGGCCATCTAAATAGATTTTCTTATTCAAATTTTCAATATGAGCAACAACTTCATGTTTTTTTTTTATGAACATCCCCAAACTCTTTCCAATTCCAAGTCTTGATTTTGGATTTAATGTATTGCAGTCTTTTGGCAAAACAGAACATCTTAGTCCCATGCCTAGGTTTACCTTCCTTCCACCATTGTTGCACACGAGGTCTGAAGGAAATGTCTCTAAGCCACATTAATTGAAAACAAAAAGGAGAGAAACTCACATTGGTTTTCCACATTTCCACCATGAGTGGCCAATGATCCGAACCAACATTATTAAGAGTCTTCACTTTAGAAATGTGACCATGGATTAAGAAATTTTGAGAGAGCAAAAACCTATCCAATCTCTCCACTATACAAGCTAAGCCTTGCCTTCTGTTTGACCAAGTCATAAGGCCATTATCACGGTTGGATATCCACAAGATGGAGGTTTGCAATATATTCGCTCATGAGGTCGGTACTTTTGTCCAAATTTCTATTTCCCCCCTTTTCTCATCCAAAGAGAGGATGGTATTGAAATCTCCTCCGATCAAGATCCAAGATTTAGGAAAATGAGAGATAATATGAGTAATATCATTCCACTGTCTTCTTTTTTCCTCCAAAGAAGTCGAGGCATAAACAATGTATGAGAGCATAATCTGGTTGGAATGTCTACTTTGAATAGCTATAGCCAACAAACCCCAAGCTGCCAACCATATGGTGAATAACTACCTCTTTTGGGTCCCAAAGACAAGCAATGCCACCCGAAGTCCCTTGGGAGCGAGGGAAACCACTTTTCTAGCTGGCCAAATTTTCTTGGCAATTAAGTCCATATCCTCCATTGACATCTTTGTTTCTTGAAGGAAAACAAGATGTGGATGATTTATCCGAATCATTCTTCTAATTTCATTTTGTTTTGAAAGACTCCCTTTGAGTCCTCTAATATTCCAAGTGATGATCTTCATTAATACCAGGGCTAAAAATGTTGGGAAGGGCATTAATCTTACCTTCCTCTACAAGCTTTTCACCTTCTTTTACCATATGATATTGATTGGTCTTGCGACCTACTTTTTGATTAGAATCCATCTTCAATTTTTTTTCCCTGTTTCTTGAATTATTCCAATTGAATCTGAGATGGCTTCTAACCTTGAAGAATGCTCATACACAACCAAAATTTTACTAGATGGTTCAATGGAGTCTATATTGGGACCTGCATTATTTGAAGTTTTGACATTTGAAATATTGTTTTTCTTGTGAAAATTTTCTCCTTTTTTTTCTGTTGAAAACCTTTGATTTGTTGGTTTGTCTCTGAGTTCTTTCCTTCATATTTAAATTGTGTTTCTAAGATTTCAGTTTCCATTATTTCCTCTTCCTCACTTGGGACATCATTTGTGGAAAGGATTTCAAACATATTAGCAAATAACTTTGATTGATCCTTCATTATTGGTTTTTTCTGAGTGTTCTTCTTCTTAGGTATTTGGAAACCTGCTGAGTTTATATCTTCTTTCTTTTGATCAAGAATTTTATTTGGGCAAGCAGCGGCCAAATGACCATATTCATGGCAAATTCTACAATGAAAAGGAATGTTCTCATAGTCCACTACTTGCTCCCAAGTGTCTTCCCCAAATTGTAATGTGATCTTTTTAGGTAGGGGTTTGTCAAAATCCATTAAAACACAAATTTGAGCATAAATAATATGTTCAAAATTTTGAGTACAATCAGCAGTCATCATAAAGGTTCCTAAAGAGTTTCCAATTGAAGAAAAAATAGTAGGATTCCAAAATTCAATAGGGAGGCCAAAGAGTCTAACCCACACGGGAGCTATAGAAGGCATCTCTTCTTCGAATTTAAATTTAGAATGCCAGGGCTTCATGAAAAGCCCTGCCCTTCCAAAAAACCAAGGACCCCCTTGAAAAGTTTTCTCTCTATCTTCATTATTAGCAAATAAAACAAGAAAATAACCATTTGGATAAATAGAGATTTGTAACTCACCTTTAGTTTTCCATATTTTTGCAGCCCAAAATTTGAAATCAGATAGACTCGGACGAAAACCCACGAACCGACAAATTAGTCCTCTTTTTTCCAAATATTCAATGCTAGTCTGAATGTTAACCATATCAAGCTTAACAATAGGAGTTCCATCAGTTGCTTTAAGACATCCTGACTCCGTTTTCCTGGGATCAATATTAGGCATTCTTAGAGGTTTATGAGAAGCCCTAATATTGATATTAGCATTGGGCTGAGGCTGTCCACCACGAAGGGCATCCCTAAAATTCATTTTTGGGACTGAGTCTTCGAAATTCTTACCCTTGACAAGGGTTTTCACAATAGAATTATTTTGTGGGTGCACCTTAGCACTAGATTCACTTGAGATATGAGCCATTTTTTGATCAACTGCTTGAAACTTATTTCGTGGTCTCTTTAATCCTTGCCCTAGACGCCGTGGAAAGGTATGGTTTTCACTTTTCTTTTGTGTAGCAAATTGGAAGCCGTTGTCACTCAAGTTCACAACATGATCTGTTGAAAGACAAATTTCTAACCCATCTTGTATCCCCTGCAACATTTCCTGCTAAAATATTGAGCATAAACCACAAAAATATTGGCCGCTAGGGCCCGAAGGCCCTAAAAACCAACCTTTGGAGCTGCTTGCACTCAACCCAGATGAAACCCTTGCATAGCCACTTGCCAAATATATCGTTCACACATAGGGATGCGCTAGGATCTGTGTTGCTCCAAATGATATGAAAATTGGTGGAGATGTTCTAGGGTTTTTCAGTCATCTACCCTCAAAATTTCAGCTCAATCCGAGTTCGGATGAGTGAGATATGGCCGAAACGAGTTCGGCAGTTTGGGCAGTCCTGCGAAAAACGTCTAATCCTCCCCAGCGCGAATCTGATCCATGGTTTATTGTTATCTCGTGTCCAATTTTTTTAACACGTAAGACGACCGAGTGCTTGTTGGTGTGTTTCCTTGGTTCGATTCCCTAGACGATCAGAGGTCCCATTGAATTTATCTTTACCCAATGGGCTAGGGTTTATAGAGGTTCCCTACAAAAAAAGAAAATAAATACTAAATGCAGTAATACACTTATGTGTGGGAAAATCAACTACTTATTGGTTTTCATAGCATATTACAATAAAAAATTCATGTTGGTAAAAAATATCAAGAGATATGGATCAAGAAGGATGATGGGAATGCCAAATTTTCCATGTTAATTCCAAAATTGATTAAAAATTTCAACTATAAATTTGAAAAATTTAAAAGAACACCCCTTTACTTTTTAGCCAAGAAGAAGTAAAATACAACCAAAGTTATTAAAAAAATTGCAAATAAAGTATTTATAAAATCCTAGCAATATATACAACAAAAAATTGTAGTCCCCTATTTTACAATAGCAACAAAAAAATACAATCCCCTATTTTAAAACAACAATAGAAAAAAAATAACGCTAACTAAAACCAACATTAATACATCCATGACAACAATATTTTTATAACAACTCTCTTAAAATTGCTATAAAATAATTCTCTTGTTGGTAAACTTATGCAACAATACATCCAATTTATGCTTTTCAAACAATGGGAACAAAGGTAGGATATGTAAGGCTTAAAGTCATGCCCCTTCTTATTCAACAACCTTTTAGTTTTTTGTTTGTTTTGTTTTCCTTTGTTTTTCCTTAGTAGTTGGAAATATCAACATCAAATGCCAAAAAAATTAAGGCATATTGAGGAAGAAGATGATATCATAAAGAAAGCAGTCACATTCAATTATAATTTATCATAACATGGGAAGGATAAGGAGAATTATTGTGATATTTTACAAAATATTCCATCAATTATCATGTGGAAATAGAATAAAATGTTGATAAGGAATATTTTGATGTAGGAGATACAAGATTTAACATTCTATTTCCATCCTGACAAGACATTGGTTTTGATGGATTTGTTGCATTTTTCCTTTCAATTTTTTTAAAGAATATTATGTTGGTTCTGTTAGAAGATGATAAAAATAATAGTGTCATAATAATTGAGATCAATGTAGTTTTTATCATGCTATTTTTTAATAAAGTTAAGACAAAATATTTTGATAATTTTCATCAAATAAACCTTTGAAATGTTATAAGATTTATAAGATCATTTCATAATTCATGGAAGATAGATTGAAAGGTATTCAAGGTTATGTTATCTGAGAAGAACAAAATGGTTTTAACAATTATAAGTAAATCCTTGGTGGTGTAATTATTTCCCAAGGTGCCATACATTTACTTCAAACCATAAAAATAGGTATGCTTATAAAATTAGACATTAAGGGATATTATAGGGCCTATAAAACATTTTGAATATTATTTATTAGAACTTTGGTAGTGACTAAGATTAGTGTCAATGGTTAGATGTTGCCATAATATTCTGTGTTGGTTAGTAAATCCTTCAATTGGATGTTTTAAACCATCCCATGGACTACATCCTGGTAACATAGTATCTCCTTATCTTTTAATTATTCTCATTGATTGGGTTGAGAAATATTGAAGGCAAAAGAGGAAAAATAAAAGGTATTTAGTTTTCCACAAATGTTCCCTTTGAATATCAACTATAATTTATTGATGATACTCTTTTTTTAGGTCATCCTTAGGTTAGAGAAGTCATATAACTAATTCAATCCCATTTGGCTAAGAGAGGAAAATTGGATAGTTGGTATTTTTAACAAAGTTCATGATTTCTATTAACATAACCTTTGATTTTCAATTGGTTATTATGACTATTTTTAATTTTAGAGTGAAAGAATTCCATGAAAATATCTAGGTATCTTTTATCTAATATCATTTTTGATATCATAAATACTTATAAATTTAAATTTTGATGATTTTCATTGAAAATTATGTGAAGAGATGTTTAGATATCTTCTTTGCAAATTGTATAGGATATATAGAGGAAATAACATACAAGGGAAAGACTTATGGAATTGTAAATCGATGAGTTTGGAATTAGGAACAAAATATGGTTGGAAATTATTAGAAGATCAAATAAAGAGTCGGGCAAAATTATTACTTCAAAATACAAAGGATCAAAGGACAAAAATATTTATTTAGAAAATAATATTTTCTTAGAGGATCTACACTATAGGAATTTATATTGAAATGTTTAGAATATCAAAAAACATATTTTCTTAGAGGGAGGTTTTATAAATTTTTAGTTTAATGCTTAGTTGAAGCATTATCCTATCATTGCTAATCTAAAATAACAACCTTTGAACCAAGTATCTTTGACTTGTATAGGTTAGAAAGTGAAAATTATAATTATGTGAGTTACAACCCTACATATTGGGTTTACATAAGAAATATAATTGAGGAAGATGTCCAAAACAAGTAGCAATGAACCTCTAACAAATGTTGCTATAGTTTTGTTTGACTATTTTCATGTCCGAGAATGAGTTAAGTGGAATACATCAAGAGATGGTAAATAATTTGTTAACTTGGAAAGGCTTTGGAAAAAATCCTTTTTTTATACCTAAGTATTTCCCTTAGATGAATATTTGACCACATTTAGATTATGCCTAAATCCTTTACATGTTTTTGGTTAGAAGTCCAAACAAAAATTCTTACAGTCGATACCATATGTAGGAGTATTATAGACCTTTTATGTGTGCTTTATATGAGAAGGATATGGAAACAATGGATAATTTAATTTCTTATTATCATGTTTCTTCTACTTTTTGGGGTTGTTTTTTCAAGAAATTGAGGACCTATTAGGTTGCTTCATTATATTGGAAGAGTTGATGAAATATTTGATTAGTTATTTCAAAGTAAAATAAATAGAAATTTAATGGAGGATTCATATATTTTTCATTTTTAAAGTATCTTGCTTGAAAAAAAAAAAA
The DNA here is from genome assembly GCA_028583015.1 of Wollemia nobilis. Classification (NCBI taxonomy): domain Eukaryota; kingdom Viridiplantae; phylum Streptophyta; class Pinopsida; order Araucariales; family Araucariaceae; genus Wollemia; species Wollemia nobilis. Next base: position 6,437,444 of record JAQPPZ010016361.1, read on the forward strand.
ATTCAAAAATAAATGTGAAAATCATAGCCAAATTTAGATGATTTTGTTGAATCTCATGTGAAATATTTGTGGTATGGTACTCATCATGGAAATTATTAGGTGTGGTATGTTGACCTCTTAGTTATTGTAATGACCCTCCTCACATGACCTTTGATAGCAAATGAATTATACTTACCTTTTCTAGAATGTGCTACTGCTGATGGTTGTTGTGCACGTAGGACCAAGTACATATCTTCGATAGACAAAATAAGGTCGATGAAAAAGGTAAGAGGGAAGTGATGATTTGGCTCATGAGTACATGGAAGCTCACACAATGTAGTAACATCATGAATGATCTGCATTATTGTGTGTTTCATTTGGAATGTGTACCTGTTGTTTGATTAAAAAGGAAATGATGCATACATATACCTTTATTGGCAATGAAAGTGTTGAGAGCATAGGAGCCATTCTTAATTATGTATTTGGTGAAATGTAGATTATTTACATGTTTATTTTTTATTTTTTATTTTTATTTTTTTATTTTTATTTTTTTGATATATAGAAGCAATGGTTACAATCACGATTTTTAGTAACTACCAAGCACAGCTGGTAGGGTTCAAACTATCTGCAAAGGCTCCCAGGACTTCCACCGTCTCGGTACATGGTAACCCGGCGTGAGATGGGGACCTCCGGACGCTTATTTACATGTTTATTATTGAATTTATGAAGTGAAATAGAAATTACATAAATTAAAATTAAAAATAATATATATATATATATATATATATATATATATATATATATATATATATATATATATATATATATATATATATATATGAATAGAATAAGTAATAATAATTAAAAATATATATAAATAAATAAAATGAAAGGCAAAAGTAATTTTTAGTACCTTATTGCATAATGAGCATAGCGAGGTTATGGCGGAGGTAGTGAATGGATAATGATTTGTAATGGTCATGATGTTTTCTCTAACTTCTTTCGGGTTCTCCTAAACGGGTGGAGAGGAAGTTGGTGGAGAAAGAGGGGAATTAGTGTTATATTCTTGCATGGGAAAGAAAATAGAACATCTACACAGATTGGGTTTTTGGGAGAGCTAGAGAGCACGTTGGAAATATATAGCACATCGACAGATTCCAGGTTGGAATACTTATATTTACTTGTTCTTGAAATTGCTTTGAATAAGATAGATTACCTTTTGTGCTAGAAAAAGTTTATACATTGTCTTCTGAATGGAAGGGAACCAAAAATATGTTATTATGTGCACTTGTATGATTGTATTGTGCAATTGTAAATGTTGTGCTTATTTATTTAGTAAATATCACAAGTTGCGCAATTGTTATTATTGCTATTGTTATCTGGATAATGCAGATGATAGAGAAAATACATGCATGTGAACTGTTTAAAAAATTAGAAATACCTGTTATTGTTGTGTGAATTATGGTATATAAAATGCATGTTAGTTTAGTTGCAAACAATTAGTTTTGTATTCATAAATAAAGAGTCGTTTATGATACCTTTAGCCACCTAATCTAAAGACGATGAAGCTAGTGGTTGTTAATTTAAGACTGAAGCCGCATGCAGGGACAAATGAACGTAGACAACAGTTGATAGGGATATATAGCAGTTACAATAGTGGATTTATACAACTAGAGATACCATGCCCTCATACTTGATGACCCTTTTTCTCATTTGCCTTAGTTTAGTCATTTGTTGTGAGAAGTTGTTATTTACAATCAAGAAGGATTGGGAATTAATGTATTTCCATTTGCTAAGTCAGGAGTAAGAAAAAATGTACAAAAACTGTTCTTTTGAGTTAGCGCATAGATATGATGTTATCTGTTAAAAGTTGAATCCAATATGAAATGTATGCAAAAAATTTCTTGTTATTTCATTGGAAACATTTCTGGAAACTTTACAATAAGATGAAACCTTTTCCTTAGCCGTAGAACTGTGTGGTTCATTGTTAAAAGATTATCTACATAAAATATATGACACATATTTTTTAAAAGGGTATTACCTCCGGATAAACATAAAGAATTTGTGGTTTCTTTTGTAAATTAAGCTTAGTTTCCATTACAAGTGGTCCAAATTCTATTCCTAGATTTACACATCTCTATGGGTGAAATTATACAACATGTTTTGATGAAAACTTTGGCTTGATATTATGTTATTAAAACTCTCCAATCGTTTGAAAAATTATTAAACTTATGGAGGTGGTAGACGAGAAGTTAAACTGTTATACTCAAACATAAAAAATGATAAAGATGTATTTGAAAATTTGGTACCTTAATCTCCCATGCCGCAGAGTGTACTTTACTTTTAAGCCCTATAAAATCATACTATGTAAATTCAGTATCTTCTTTAATTTACTATTATGTCCAAAAAGAGCTAATACAACCATAATAATGTCTTCTTAAATAAAAAAACAACCCATAAATATATTATGATTATGGAATGTGCTAGTTAATGATCGAATAGTAATATCTCAAAAAAAGATTATAAAACATGAAAACGTTAATAGCTTAGCCTTGTACTCAAAAGGTCAATCTGGGTTTCGTGTTAGTATAATCGAGTGTCTCCTACACACTCCAGTTCCCTTAGTGTAGAGGATTAATCAAAATAAAAACTAACGTAAGGCATATTAAACCAATAAATATTAATTAATTATGGTTTAATAATTAAGTTGTGCTTCAATTTGTGAAAGGTACTTTAAATCCAAACCCGTGGATGGAAAAATATTTTAAGAAAATTTGTGAGGCCTTAGTGTTGGTTCTATGTAATTGTTTCAACACCAATTAGTAGTAAGGAGGTGTGGTGGAATTTGAACCAAAAGGTCTATTTATGAAATGAGCTATAAGTTAGGAAAATTTTATGAAGGCTTTGGAATGCTTTTACTTCGATGTTTGTGGCTTTGGGTGCTTCATATTAAATTATGTGTTGAAAATTTGAGCAAGGTTTGTTGTCATTGATCTCAAGAGATTGTTGTTTCAGTTTCATCATCATTAATGTCATCAAGTGGGTTTTCCAAAAGCAAGGAAGGTTATTAAAGGAATAGGATATAATATTTATTTTTAATATTATATGCCTAAAAAGGCCTAAAAGTTTGAAGACCCAAGGAAGGAGAAACATGTTTAAATTAAACAATAATATTATAATATTTAATATTATCGGGAAAAATGATGAGGTGAAGAAAACTGGGTCCAAGGAATTATTAAAATATTCTATCCTTGAAAAGACCCATTAAGGAACTCACAAAGGATTTAATTTAATTTATTTAAATTTAATTTTTTTTAACCCATGGTTAAAATATTAATTTAAATAATGGGTGCCAAAGGTTTTAAATTTAATATTTAAATTGTTGAGCAAGGTGCAGCAGGAGTATTGTCATTGTTGTCAACACAGTCAGATAGATCTATTGATGCAGTGGACAGGAAGTTCAAAGGCTAGTCAGATGCAGAAGACAGGAGTCCAAAGGTTATTCAGAGTATGGACAGTGAGTTTCCAAGAAGACCAAAGTAGCCCATTTGCAAAAAGATCAAAGAAAAAGACAAGTAAGAAAAGTGTCGCGATATCGCGACATATACAGCAGGCAAGAAAAACTGTCGCGATTTCGTGACATGTTGGAGAGAGAAAAAATTGGAAAAACTGTCGTGATTTCGTGACATGTTGGAAGAGAGAGAAGAAGCAGGAAAAACTATCATGATTTCGTGACATGTTGGCAGAGAAAAAGGCAAGTGGAAAAACTATCATGATTTCATGACATGTTGGCAGAGAAAAAGGCAAGTGGAAAAACTGTCACGATTTCGTGACATGTTGGAGAGAAAAGGCAAGTGGAAAAACTGTCACGATTTCATGACATGTTGGCAGAAAAAAAGGCAAGTGGAAAAACTGTCACGATTTCATGACATGTTGGAAGAAAAAGAGAAAGCAGGAAGAAGTGTCACGATTTCATGACAAGTTCGAAGAAAGAGAACAAGTTGGAAAAGTGTCACGATTTCATGACATGTGCATTATCGACTCAAAGTGAAGGCAAGAAGGAAAAGTGTCACGATTTGCTGACATGTGCATTTTCACTGTAAGAGAGGAAGTAGAGAAGGAAAAGTGTCATGATTTCGTGACATGTCGCATTTTTGCGACTTGAAGAGAGTAGGAAGGCAGAGAAGGAAAAGTGTCATGATTTCATGACATATTGCAAGGAAGGTTGTACGGACGAAAAAATGTCACGATTTCATGACATATTGCAAGGAAGGTTGTACGGACGAAAAAGTGTCACGATTTCATGACATATTGCAAGGAAGGTTGTACGAAAAAAAGTGTCACGATTTCATGACATGTTGCAGGAGAGAGAGTCCGAAAGAAAAAGTGTCACGATTTCATGACATGTTGCAGGAGAGAGAGTCCGAGAGAAAAAGTGTCACGATTTCGTGACATAATGCAAGAGAGAGAGTCCGAAAGAAAAAGTGTCACGATATCCACATTTTCACGACTAAAGGAGGAGAGAGAAAGTAAGAAGGCAAAAGTGTCACGATATCGCGACATGTGTTTTCATGGCAACAACAACAGAAGAGTTACAGAGGCAGTTGAAGCCGATGAAGACCGATGTTAGCCGATGAAGATTAGGGTTTACAAAGATTAGGGTTTGCCAAAAAATATTAGGGTTTGCAACCGACTAAGATTAGGGTTACAGCCGACTAAGATTAGGTTTTTGATCTTGAAAATATTGTTATAAAAGGAAGGCTATTTTGAAGAGTTTGTATGTTGAGAAGTGCGACGTTCGGAGATAGTGCGTAGAGTGCGAAGTTCGGTCGTAGTGTGCAGAGTGCAATTCATCGAATCATTCTAAGTGCGAAGATCACAAAGGAAGTAGAGTGCACAAAGGGGAGAAGATGAACGTTCGATAGTTAAGCAACAGATTATGCGAAGTGATAGCACAGAGAGAGCAGAGTGCGCACAGGACAAAAAAGTGAAGCAGACCAATAGGGTCTTGTTAAAGGCAAAGGTATCTTACTATCATTCTTCTAAGTTTTAGATTTGAAGTCCAAGTTGGTGCTTGGCATAAGGGGTTGGTGCTCCTTCTAGTTGGTGCTGGCAAATCAGGGGTTGGTGCTCCTTTCTATTGGTACAGATAAATCAGGGGTTGGTGCTCCTTCCAGTGGGTGCTGGTAAACTATTTGTAAAAGTTGTTGCTTTGCAAAGGCTAGATTTGGATGGTAGTCCAAGCAGTCATTTTTGAGGAGTAGCCACATTGGTGAACCTCGTTAAAATCTTGTGTTGTGTGATGTTCTCTTGTTGTACTTGCTATATCTATTTATAAGTTTTAACTACTGCTATTTTTAGAGTTGTTAATTCATGATTAAAGAGCTACACTGATTCACCCCCTCTCTTAGTGCCATTGTAAGTATAACAATTGGTATCAGAGCTAAGTCCCTGTACAAGCTTAACCAGCTAGGGTGATCTTGGAAATAACACAATGGCAGGTGGTGAAGGTTTCTCATCAAACAAAGCACCATTGTTTGATGGATCTAATTATGCATTCTAGAGAGTCAGGATGCAGACATATCTCTGTGCTTTGGGATATGACATCTGGGATTCAGTAGTTAGTGGATACACAATTCCCATCATTCCTCCAAAAGAAGTGGATGAAAAGAAACTATTTGAAAACAATTCGAAAGCAAAGAATGCCATCTTGTGTGGATTAGCAGACAGTGAACTAGTAAAGGTCATGAACTGTAAATCGGCAAAAGAAATATGGGACAAATTGAAGAGTGTTCATGAAGGAGATGATAAGATCAAAGAAGCCAAGTTACAGACACATCGAGCTCAGTTCGAAGCATTGAAGATGAATGACGATGAAAACATTGAGGCATTCATGTTGAGAGTTAATGGAATCATCAATGCAATCAGAGGACTCGACGAGAATATCGATGACTTTGTTGTCATGAAAAAGGTATTAAGATCTCTTCCTCAAAGGTTTGATTCCAAAGTCTCAGCAATAGAAGAAGCTAAAAATCTAAATTATTTTAGTATAGATGAAATGTATGGTTCTTTAACTGCATATGAGATGAGGATAGGAAGATCTAAACCCACTGACAGAGAAGCAGATTTCAAAGCCCTTAAAAATAAAAACACAAAACAAGAGTCCGAGGAAGAAGAGACATCAGATGAAATGGAAGCAAACTTTGTTAGAAAATTGAAAAAGGGGAAAGGAAAATACAGAGGGAAGCTTCCATTTAAATGTTTCAACTGTGGAGGCGTTGGGCATTTTGCAACTAAATGTCCACTGAAAGAGAAGAACAAAAATGATGAAGGATCCCACCAAGAAAGAAGTGACTGGAAGATGAAAACAAATTTTAGAAAAGGCAACTTCAAAAAGAAAAGTTTCATCTCCAAGAATGTTAGTTCATCGAAAAAACAGCTCCGGTGAAGAGTCCGAAGAAGAAAGAGATGAAGCTCTTTTTATGGCATTTGAAGAAGTTAAATCAGAAAAAAGGAGTGACCTCTGAAGTTTGTGGTGAAAATCTCGAGGCTGAAGTAGACTTAGAAGGTGAGTTGATATCTGCACTTGAAGAGTGGGAGATAGAAAAGAAAAAGAATAAGAAACTATCAAGAAAGCTTGAGGATGCAAATGGAATCATAACCAGCTTAAAAGTTTAGATAGAAGAATCTAAGAAAATCTTCGAAGATCTCGAAGTACAAATAACCATGAGAATAGACTATTGCAGCAAGCTAGAAGAAGAGACTATTGGTCTAAGAATGCAGCTAGAAGAGATGAACAAGAAAATCAGCTGTTATCACAAACGTGAAGAAAGTTCTATGAAGCTGGATAAGATCATAAATGACCAAAGACCTACAGGCATCAGGTTTGGTCTGGGTTTTATCGAAGGAGAATCATCAAGTGGATCAAAGGCCAAAAATGTAGAATCCACAAAGAATGAAGATAAGAAACAGGTTGATCAAGGGAAATTGCCTCATGCAAAAGAAAGCAATAATGCCAGGCACGAAAGGAGAACTGACAATGATGGATTCACCAATGTCACACATCAAAGAAGAAGAAGACCTATGGCTCCTACGACAACATGGCAAAGACCATCTCCCAGGTTCAATTATCCCTTCTCTGGTTTCTATTTTAAATGCAATGGCTATGGACATAAAATCTCAGACTGCAAATACAATGTTAGACCAAGGAATTTCACCAAGTAGAAATGCTTTTTCTCCTCTGATGAATTACACAGTAGAATGTTATAACTATCACAATTTTGGGCACATTGCAAGAAACTGTAGAAGCACATTTTCATCAAATCAGTTTCAGGGAAGAAAAGTTCAACCAAACAGGATGAGACAAAATAGAAAACTTCCTGTAAAACATGCACAAGCTGTTGATAAGGGAAAAACAAAACAAGAGCCCAAAACTACTATCAAAACAATGTGGAAAGGAAAAGAACGACTGAAGGAAGAAAAGGAATCCTTAATCATTCAAACTGCATTCAAAGCACAGAATAAATATGTACCATGGATACTAGATAGTGGATGCTCCAGTCATATGACAGGTGACAAACAAAAATTTGATAAGTTACAGAAATATGAAGGAGGATCAGTAAAATTTGGAAATAATGATGGAGCCAAGATAGTCGGCAAAGGCTCAGTCAAAATTAGTGATGGAAGGATTAAATCAGAAGAAGTCTTATTTGTGGATGGATTGAAACATAATTTATTGAGTGTAAGTCAGATTTGTGATAAAGGTCATGAAGTAGTCTTTATGAAGCAGGGTTGTGAAGTCAGAAAAACCAACAAGTGGAAAATTGATAGCAACAGGGTCAAGAACTTCTGGTAACCTGTATACGCTCTCAGAGACTTCAAAAGGAGCTTGCTTTATTGGACAGGAAGAAGAAAATTGGTTGTGGCACAAGAGACTTGGTCATATCAGTTTTGATAATCTAGTAAAAATCACCTCAAAAGGGGTTGTAAGAGATATTCCCACCATCAGCAAACCTGCAAACAACATTTGTGCTTCATGCCAAAAGGGGAAGCAAACTAGAGTCACATTCAAAACTAAAGAATACTACACAAGCAAACCGCTGGAACTAATACACACTGATTTATGTGGACCCATGAGAACACAAAGCATAAATGGTGACAAATATTTTATGTTGTGCATTGATGACTATTCCAGAATGACATGGATATTCTTCTTGAAGCATAAATCAGAAGCTTTTGATATGTTCAAGATCTTCAAAAACCAGGTTGAGAATGAAATAGGAAAGAGGATCAAATGTTTAAGATCGATGAGAGGTGGAGAATTCATTTCAGAGGAGTTTGCAGAATACTATGAAAAATACGGTATTAGGAGACAGTTCTCAGTAGCAAGGACACCTCAGCAAAATGGGGTGGTAGAAAGAAAGAACAGGACTGTGCAGGAAATGGCACGAACTATGTTGGCTGAAAGCAGAGTAGCAGATAGATTTTGGAAAGAAGCAGTCCATACTGTGGTGTATATCCAAAATAGGTACATGCTGAGAACACATGAAAGCAAAACTCCTTATGAATTGTGGTTCGGTAAAAGGGCAACAACAAAATACCTCAGAGTGTTTGGCAGCAAGTGCTATATCAAAAGAACTGAAGACAATCTTGGCAAGTTTGAAGATAGAGCAGATGAAGGTATTTTTGTTGGTTACTCACCAAGAAGCAAAGCTTACAAATGCTACAACAAGAGGCTAAAGAAAATTGTGGACAGTGTTGATGTTAAGTTTGATGAAGGTAAAGAACGAGTAATTAGCTATGAAATGAACTACCCAATTTATGAAGAGGTTATTGAAGGAGATGAGGAAAACGAAATTGAAAAGATACAAAAAATTGACTCAGATGATGTAAGTTGTGATTCAGAAGCAGAAGAGAATAATAAATTCAAAACAGGCAGCTGGCAGAAAAATCATCCTAGAGATCAAATAATTGGAGACCCCAAAGTTGGTGTTCAAACAAGAAGAAGAGTAGCAAGTAACTACTCTTTATTATCCAGCATTGAGCCCAAGAATGTTGTTGAAGCAAGCAAAGATGAAGGTTGGATGAAGGCTATAAATGAAGAATTAGACCAGATTGAGAAAAACAAAACCTGGGAGTTAGTACCTAGACCTGCGAACAAAAACATAATCGGGACTAAATGGATCTTTCGTAACAAATTGAATGAAGACGGACAGGTAGTCAGAAATAAAGCAAGATTGGTATGCAAGGGGTATGCACAAGTTGAAGGCATTGACTTTGAGGAAACGTTTGCACCAGTAGCTAGACTAGAGGCAATCAGAATGTTTTTGGCTTTAGCAGTCTACAAGAATTTCAAAGTTTATCAAATGGATGTGAAATCAGCATTTTTGAATGGGAAACTTGAAGAAGAGGTTTATATTGAGCAACCAGATGGGTTCCAACTTGGTGATAATCCAAACTTTGTCTGCAAGTTGAAGAAAGCTTTATATGGCTTAAAACAGGCACCCCGAGCATGGTATGCAAGACTAGACAACTATCTCACTCAACAAAGGTTTAAGAAAGGTATGGTGGATAGTAACTCGTATGTCAAAATAGAAAATGGGCATCTTATTGTTCTTGTTGTATATGTAGATGATATCATATTTGGCAGCAACAAAGATGAGTCATGTCAAGATTTAGCAAATAAGATGCAAAAAGAATTTGAAATGTCAATGATTGGTGAACTGTCATATTTCCTCGGTTTGCAAGTTAATCAAAGTAAGAAGGGCATATTTATTTCTCAAGTTAAATATGTAAAAGAGATGTTAAAGAAATTCACAATGGAGGATTGTAAGCCAGTTAGCACTCCCATGACGACAAGTTGCAAGTTGAGCAAAGATGACAAATCTCCACCTGTTGATCAAACCATGTACAGATCTATGATTGGAAGCCTACTATGCACTCGACAGCTACCAGACCAGATATTTTGTAGGCAGTATGCATGGTAGCACGCTTTCAGGCCAATCCCAAAGAGACTCATGTGACAACAGTAAAGAGGATTCTTCGGTATCTCAAGGGTACTATGGAGTATGGGTTGTGGTATCCAAAAGGTAAAGACTTCACCCTTATATCATATTCAGATGCAGATTGGGCTGGATGTGTAGATGATAGAAAGAGTACCAGTGGAGGTGCATTCTATCTTGGAGACAGATTGGTTGCATGGCATAGTAAGAAGCAAGAGTCAGTTTCTTTATCAACAGTAGAGGTAGAATATATTGCAGTGACAACATGTTGTACGCAGGTTTTGTGGATGAAACAAACCCTGAAAGATCTTGGTATCTGCTTCAATGAACCAATATCAGTTAAGTGTGATAACACCAGTGCCATAAACATCTCCAAGAATCTAGTTATGCATTCACGCACAAAGCACATTGCCATCAGGTATCACTTTTTGAAGGAGAAAGTTGCAGAAGGTGAGGTTAAATTGGATTTTGTTCCAACCACAGAACAAGTAGCAGATATCTTCACAAAACCATTGCCCAAGGAAGTGTTTGAGTACCTTCGAAACAAATTGGGAGTGGTCACACTTCCCAAGAATTGACTAGCTACAGGGATCACATTCTCAGGGGGAGCATTTGAGTATTTGATTATTTCTTTGCTCATGATCATAATTTGTGCTAAGTGTAACAAATTGTGCCTGAGAATGTTGTGCATGGACTCAGGGGGAGTCTGTAGTAGCCCTTTGGTATTATTGACAAAGGGGGAGAAGAGTTACAGGAAATTGCACATGTGTTGCCAACAATTCCAAAGGGGGAGATTGTTGAGCAAGGTGCAACAACAGTATTGTCATTGTTGTCAACACAGTCAGATAGATCTATTGATGCAGTGGACAGGAAGTTCAAAGGCTAGTCAGATGCAGAAGACAGGAGTCCAAAGGTTATTCAGAGTATGGACAGTGAGTTTCCAAGAAGACCGAAGTAGCCCATTTGCAAAAAGATCAAAGAAAAAGACAAGTAAGAAAAGTGTCGCGATATCGCGACATATACAGCAGGCAAGAAAAACTGTCATGATTTCGTGACATGTTGGAAGAGAGAGAAAAAGCAGGAAAAACTATCACGATTTCATGACATGTTGGAAGAGAGAAAAGCAAGTGGAAAAACTGTCACGATTTCATGACATGTTGGCAGAGAAAAAGGCAAGTGGAAAAACTGTCACGATTTCGTGACATGTTGGCAGAGAAAAAGGCAAGTGGAAAAACTGTCGCGATTTCGCGACATGTTGGCAGAGAAAAAGGCAAGTGGAAAAACTATCACGATTTCGTGACATGTTGGCAGAGAAAAAGGCAAGTGGAAAAACTGTCACGATTTCATGACATGTTGGAAGAAAAAGAGAAAGCAGGAAGAAGTGTCACGATTTCACGACAAGTTCGAAGAAAGAGAACAAGTTGGAAAAGTGTCACGATTTCGTGACATGTCGCATTATCGCGACTCAGAAAGTGCAGGAAGGCAAAGAAGGAAAAGTGTCACGATTTCATGACATGTGCATATTTAGACGAGAGAAGGTAGAGAAGGAAAAGTGTCACGATTTCTCCGACATGTCAATTTTCATTTTACTTGAAGAGAGCAGGAAGGCAGAGAAGGAAAAGTGTCACGATTTCATGACATATTGCAAGGAAGGTTGTACGGACGAAAAAATGTCACGATTTCATGACATATTGCAAGGAAGGTTGTACGAAGAAAAAGTGTCACGATTTCATGACATATTGCAAGGAAGGTTGTACGGACGAAAAAGTGTCACGATTTCATGACATGTTGCAGGAGAGAGAGTCCGAAAGAAAAAGTGTCACGATTTCATGACATAATGCAAGAGAGAGAGTCCGAAAGAAAAAGTGTCACGATTTTGTGACATAATGCAAGAGAGAGAGTCCGAAAGAAAAAGTGTCACGATATCCACATCGGGTTTTCATGACTAAAGGAGGAGAGAGAAAGTAAGAAGGCAAAAGTGTCACGATATCGCGACATGTTGTGTTTTCATGGCAACAACAACAGAAGAGTTACAGAGGCAGTTGAAGCCGACGAAGACCGATGTTAGCCGACGAAGATTAGGGTTTGCAACCGACAAAGATTAGGGTTTGCAGCCGAAAGATTAGGGTTTGCAGCCGACTAAGATTAGGGTTACAACCGACTAAGATTAGGTTTTTGATCTTGAAAATATTGTTATAAAAGGAAGGTTATTTTGAAGAGTTTGATGTTGAGAAGTGCGACGTTCGAAGAGAGTGCGAAGTTCGGTCGTAGGGTGCAAAGTGCAATTCGTCGAATCATTCTAAGTGCAAAGATCACAAAGGAAGCAGAGTGCACAAAGGGGAGAAGATGAACGTTCGATAGTTAAGCAACAAATTGTGCAAAGTGATAGCAGAGAGAGCAGAGTGCGCACAGGACAAAAAAGTGAAGCAGACCAATCAGGGTCTTGTTAAAGGCAAAGGTATCTTACTATCATTCTTCTAAGTTTCAGATTTGAAGTCCAAGTTGGTGCTTGGCATAAGGGGTTGGTGCTCCTTCCAGTTGGTGCTGGCAAATCAGGGGTTGGTGCTCCTTTCTGTTGGTACAGATAAATCAGGGGTTGGTGCTCCTTCCAGTGGGTGCTGGTAAACTATTTGTAAAAGTTGTTGCTTTGCAAAGGCTGGATTTGGATGGTAGTCCAAGCAATCATTTTTGAGGAGTAGCCACATTGGTGAACCTCGTTAAAATCTTGTGTTGTGTGATGTTCTCTTGCTGTACTTGCTATATCTGTTTATAAGTTTTAACTATTGCTATTTTTAGAGCTGTTAATTCATGATTAAAGAGCTACACTGATTCACCCCCCTCTCAGTGCCATTGTAAGTATAACAATATTAATTTAAATAATGGGTGCCAAAGGTTTTAAATTTAATATTTAAATTTAAATTCAAATTTCAAAATTTGAATATTGGGCCGACGTGTAAGGACAAAAAGCAAACATATTTATAGGGGCATTAATATTCATTATTTTCCCCCCTGATGACATGAAATTCAAATGTTATGCTATGTTATGCAAAAGACTTCATGCGTTGCCTTGCTATGAGAGAAGAAAGATTTTGCATTTCATATTGAAGGAAAAGACAAGGGTTTAAGTGCAAGTGTTGTGGGAAGAAGTTCCATCGACATCATTAGCATAGGTGGTAGTTGAGGCCAAGCTAGAGCATTGTAAGGGCAAGAACGTGGGTTCGATTCATGTCGTTGTGCTTTGCAAGGGAAATAATTTTTTTATTCATGCTAAAGGATAGAGGAGATAGGGAGTAAAACGAAAATCGTGCGCTCTTGATTTTCATGTGGGCACATAGCCCAACCGATGGCCTAGCGTTAGGCTAGGGTGTTGAGAAGGCAAGGTTGTGTGTTCAAATTTCGCTGGAAGCACTTTTTGGGCAGAATTAAAATAAAAGGTATGCAATTCATGATTTGATTTTTCAAAGGTTTTTGATATTAGGAAATCTGCATTAAAGGGTTTCATGAGATTGAAAATATAGTTTGTGAGTTTGTTAAAGGAGATATAAGGTGTAAGAAAATTAGAATATTTTATTTGAATTTTTGTGGTTAGAATTTAATCTATAAGATAGGAGTGATAAGGTATGCAAGGAAAATTATATTTTATATTTTGAGATAAAGCTATATTGTGTTAATTATTTTGAGATGAGAAATAAGGTGCATGAAGGAGATTATTGTGTATGTTTTCATTTAATAAATTTGTTGACTTATATTTTGAAAGTTTGGAGATTATAAGGTGTATTTGAGACTTGTTATTTTTGTATGGTAAAATAATTATTGGAAAAATATTTGCAAGGAGATTTTGAGAAGGATTGTTGTTACCTAACATTAAAATTGGAAAAGAAGATTTGATTGTGGTTAAGACAGGTTTTGAAGACATATCTCCATCAAAACAAAAGGTATGGGCACATATTCCTTATGAGTGAAATATTGTTGGATTGAATGTTGTGAAATGCAAAGTTGGAGTGAAAAGGATTGTTTGATAAACATTGTTGGAAATGTTGAGTAGGTTTTCATGTGCATGATTTGTGGATGTTGAAAGATCATGAGTATCATTGTTATGTGAAATTGAGAACCATATTGAACTAGGGTTTGTGAAAGAACATGAGTATCATTGTTATGTGAAAACTTGAGTCATGGTTTATAGTGTGAGTTGTTGAAAGTATAGTGAAACACTTGGTTAGGGTTTGTATGCAAGTTGTGTTTCATTGAGTGGATGGTCGAGTGAAGTTGATTGATCATTATTGATTGAGAGAATTGGAGTGATAGTTCAATATTTGTGAAACAAATTATTCTTTATTTCTGAATTGATTTGAAAGTAAGTTTGAAAGTAATAGAGTGATTTTGTGAGTGTGAAACATATTGAGTCTCTTACCATTCTCTATATGTTTCTATGGTTAAACAAGATTCTGAGTGAAACTTGTTTGTGTGATTGAAGAGGTTTTATGAAAGGATTAAGTTGAGTTGTGTATGCAATATTTACAATTTGAATAAAGCTTTTGTGAAAGCTAGTGGACTATTTTGAGTAAGTCCTAGAGGGGACTTAAGGACAAAATTAAGCAAGCTTTTGTGAGAGCTTGTGTGCAATTTTGAGTAAGTCCTAGAGGGGACTTAAGGATAGAATTAAGCAACCTTTAGTGAGAGCTTGTGTACAAATTTAAGTAAGTCCTAGAGGGGACTTAAGGATAGATTTGTGTGAGATTTTGTGGAAGGTTACAAGCAGATTTGAAGTAAGTCTTGGTGAAGACTTGTTGAGCAGATTAAACAAGTTATAGGGAGGACTTGTTGAGCAGATTTAAGGTAAGTCTTGGTGAAGACTTGTTGAGCAGATTGGACAAGTTCTTGAGTGGACTTGTTGGACAGATTTGAGATAAGTCTTAGTGAAGACTTGAGAGTATATTGAGCAAGTTCTTGAGTGGACTTGTGGACAAATTTGAGGTAAGTCTTTGAGAAGACTTATGAGCAGAGTTGATTGGTTTATTTGTTCAATCTTTGTGTTAGGGCTTGGGACAGATCTAGCAGAGTTAATTTATGATTGATTCAAGCTTTGTGTTAAGGCTTGAGGGCAAAATTGAGATAGATATTGAGCATATTTGTGCTAGAATGAAAGACAGTGTTTAGTGCAGATTTGAGAAGATATTGAGAAGATTTATGCTAGACCGAAGGACAATGTTTAGTGTAGATTTAAGACAGAGATTGAGCAGATTTGTGCTAGATAGAAGGATAGTTTTTAGTTCAGATTTGAGATAGATATTGAGTAAATTTGTACTAGATCGAACGATAGTGTTAGTGCATATTTGAGACAAATATTGAGTAGAGCTAAGAGCAAGCTTTGAAGGTGGCAGAGTAGAGGATAATAGTCTCCAGTGGATAGATATCCATTAGCTAGGGTAGTGAGGATAGAGGTATTATAAGTGAGGATAGAGGTATTCTAAGTGAGTACAGAGGTCTTCATTGGAGAGAGATCCACAATCTAGTGTAGTGGAGGCAGTAGACTTCTAGAGGATCACTAACTAGAGCAGAGGAGGAGTTCTCTAGTGGATAGAGATCCAAAAACCAACAGAGGAGAAAGAGTTCTCTTGTGGATAGAGATCCATAGAATTTATTAGGGGATTGGTGTCTCCTTTGGATAGAGGTTCATAAATATTATAATAGAGAAGGATTCCCAAGATATTTGTTGAGAAAATTATAGTGAAATATTTTCTCTGTGGAGTAGCCCACATTGGATGAACCACATTAAATTTGTATCTCTATTGTGTGTGATGATTTGTGCATTGATTTGATTACTACTACTGATATTGCCATTGATTATATTGGATAATATTATTTGGGAAAGAAAAGTAAAAAGTGGTTTTATACTGTTCACCCCCTCCTCTCAGTATAAGCTTGTGTTCTTCAATTGGTATCGGAGCGGGTTTCTTCAAAAGAGTTTAACAACTTGAAGGAAAAGTTTACAGGAATAAAGATAGATTCTTAGAGTGGATCTTCAGGGAATAAGGCACCATTGTTTGATGGGAATAATTATGCTTTTTAGAGTGTGAGAATGAAGGTTTACCTAATGACACTATGAAATTATATATGGCAATAAGTTGAGGATGGGTACATACCACTGGCTACTCCACCTACATTTAAATATGGTAAGCTCATACAACTAAACAATTAAAAGGCAATGAATGGAATATTAAATGGTTTACATGAATCAAAGTTTGTAAAATTTATGCATTGCACATCAGCAAAAGATATTTGGGAAAAGTTGTAGAAAACATATGAAGGAGACAAAAAGGTCAAGATGGAAAAATTACAAAATCACAAGAAAACTTGAAGACCTAAAGATGAAGGATGAGGAAGACATCTCTACATACTTCATGTGGATAAGGATGTTAACTCCATGCAAGGACTTGGGTTTAAAGTTGAAGAAATATATGTTTGTCAAAATATTTTAAGGTCACTCCCTAAGAGGTATAGTGAGAAGGTTTCAGCCATAGAAGAATAAACATATATTTAAACTTTGACAAGGGATGAGTTACATGGAATTCTCACAGCTTTTGATATGATAATAAAAGAGGAGCCTATCCCATAGAAAGAAGCAACCTTCAAAGTTACAATGAATACAAAGGTTAAGAAGTCAAATTCAAGTAATGAGTTATCCAGTGATGAAGAAACAAACTATGGAAGAAGGAGCAAGGACATAAGAAAGTATAAAGGTACAAAAATAGTTGGATGTTTTAATTGTGGTAAATATGGTCAGTATGCATCTGATTATCCAAAAGCTGGAAATAGAAGTGGGATGAGAAACATGATCATAAGAATAGAGAAGCAAAAAAATACAAGTATCAAAATAAAAATAGGGATAAACAAGGCAAGAAAGGAAAGAAGTTTTTCCAAAGGCATAAGAAGATTTTTTATGCAGATAAGACAGGCAAGAGTTCAAGTGATAGTGATGGAAGGTCCTCAAATAATGAAGAAGAAAAAATTCTATTTCTGATAGTAGAAAAAGAAGATGTTAGAAAAAGGGCACCAATAATTCTCAAGTGTTTTAGATGTGGTAACTTTGGTCATCTTGAAGATCATTGCACAAGGAATGGGTTCAGTTTTAGTGAAGATGAATATGAAGATGCTCTTGAAGGTCTAGAAGAAGAAAGTCTACTTTTGGTAATAGAAGAAGAAGGAAGTACTCCTATTGAAGATAAATTAGAAAATAATGAGGATGATCTAAAATACAAAGAATCAAAATCAGAGGAAGGAGAAGTTGATTTTGAGGGTGAGCTTATTTTTGCTCTTAAGGAATTAAGGAAGGTAAGAAAGTAGAACTCAAAAATCAAGCTTCAATTTCAAGAATGTGATGAAGAGAAAGGAAAGCTTATGGAAGATCTAACCAAGTCAATAGCTAAGACAAGGATATTTAAAGAGAATTTATAAGCAAAGGTTTTAAAATGTGAAAGGTTATAGAATGACGTAGCTTCACTAAGGAAGGAAGTAAAAGATTCTAAATATAAGCTACACAGGTTTGTTAGAACCTCAAATAACCTGGATAAGATTATCAAGGTACAAAGATCTTCATCAAACAAGATAGGACTTGGTTTTGAAGAAGAATATAGACGACAAGGAGAGGAGTCAATCTCAAGATCCAAAGAAGAAGAATATTTAGAAGAAGAAAGTGAAAAAGAAAATGGGACTTCTGAGGATAAGTTGGAAAATAGAAAGTTCAACAAGTAAAGGAACAATGCACAAATAAGGAATAGATAGAACAAGAAACATCACAAGGAAGAATAGACTAAGAGACCAATGGGGTCAAGGCAAGGGTTCTTCAATGGACATTGCTTCTCATGTCATAGGTTTGGTCACAAGGCTTTGCAGTGCAGGACACATGAAAAATAGGGATATGGTTTCACCAATATAAATTTAAAAAATGGGTATCTCTTTCAAGGGTATTGTCACTCTTGTAATCAATTTGGTCATAAGGAAATTAATTGCAGGGTTCATGACAGGAATGGATATGGCTTCACCAGGAGGAACTACAAGATATTTGCACCTTAAAGGAATCACAATATTAAGTGTTATGAGTGCAATAATGTTGGGCATATGGCTAAGTGGTGTAGAGCAAACTTTCCATAAACAAGTAGGAACATAAATATTTAGAGGAATCAAAAGGATCAGTTGAGGGAGAACATGGAAATTATAAAGAGCAGTGTATGATGGGAGTAGAGATACTCCCACCACAAAATTAACCACCTCAAAGAGAGGAGGTGAGGAAGGGGATGAGATAAGAGTCTTATCTTTAGCCCCAATCCCCATAGGTGGCCCTTTGCCATTGATGACAAAGGGGGAGATATTTGAGTTAGGGGGAGAGCATTTAATCGGGGAGCAGTTTCTCAGGGGGAGCAAATTTTGAAAAAGGAAAAAGGAATGGTTAAAGAAAAAGGGTTGCCATAGGAAAAAGGGTTGCCATCAATGAAAAAGGGGGATATTGTTGGAAATTTGAGCAAGGCAAGGTTTGTTGTCATTGATGTCAAGAGATTGTTGTTTCAGTTTCATCATATTTAATGTCATCAAGTGGTTTTTCCAAAAGCAAGGAAGGTTTTAAAAGGAATAGGATATAATATTTATTTTTAATATTATATGCCTAAAAAGGCCTAAAAGGTTGAAGACCCAAGGAAGGAGAAGCAGGTTTAAATTAAATAATAATATAATAATATTTAATATCATTGGTAAAAATGACGAGGTGAAGAAAATTGGATCCAAGGAATTATTAAGATAATCTATCCTTGAAAAGACCCATTAAGCAACTCATAAAGGATTTAATTTAATTTATTTAAATTAAAATATTTTAGCTCATGGTTAAAATTTTAATTTAAATAAATAATGGGTGCCAAAGGTTTTAAATTTAATATTTAAATTTTAATTCGAATGTCAAAATTTGAATATTGGGCCGACGTGTAAGGACAAAAATAAAACATATTTATAGGGTAAATAATCTTCATTATTTTCCCCCCTGATGACATGAAATTCGAATGCTATGCTATGCTATGAAAAAGACTTCGTGTGCTGCCTTGATATGAAAGAAGAAAGAATTCACATTTAATATTGAAGGAAAAAGACAAGGGTTTAAGTGCAAGCATCGTGGGAAGAAGTTCCACCAATGTCGTTAGCACAGGTGGCAGTTGAGACCAAGCTAAAGTGTTGTGAGGGCAAGAACGTGGGTTTGGTTCACGTTGTTGTGCTTTGCAAGGGAAATCATTTTTTTATTCGTGCTAAAGGACAAAGGAGATAGGGAGTAAAATGAAACTCGTGAGCTCTTAATTTTTGTGTGGGCGCATAGCCCAATTGATGGCCTAGCGTTGGGATAGCATGTTGAGAAGGCAAGGTTGTGTGTTTGAATTTCGTTGGAAGCACATTTTGGGCAGAATTAAAATAAAAGGTATGCAATTCATGATTTGATTTTTCAAAGGTTTTTGATATTAGGAAATCTACATTAAAGGGTTTCGTGAGATTGAAAAGATAGTTTGTGAGTTTGTTAAGGGAGATATAAGGTGTAAGAAAATTAAAATATTTTATTTTAATTTTAGTGGTCAGAATTTATTCTATAAAATAGGAGTGATAAGCTATGCAAGGAAAATTATATATTATATTTTGAGATAAAGCTATATTGTGTTAATTATTTTGAGAGGAGAAATAAGGTGCATAAAGGAGATTATTGTGTATGTTTTCCTTTAATAAAATTGTTGACTTATATTTTGAAAGTTTGGATATTATAAGGTGTATTTGAGACTTGTTATTTTTGTATGGTAAAATAATTATTGGGAAAATATTTGCAAGGAGATTTGAGAAAGATTGTTTTTACCTAACCTTAAAATTGACAAAGAAGATTTAATTGTGGTTAAGACAGGTTTTGAAGATATATCTCCATCAAAACAAAATGTATGGGCACATCTTCCTTATGAGTGAAATATTGTTGAATTGAATGTTGTAAAATGTAAAGTTAGAGTGGAAATGATTGTTTGATAAGCATTGTTGGAAATTTTGAGTAGAATTTCATGTGCATGATTTGTGAATGTTGAAATATCATGAGTATCATTGTTATGTGTAATTGAGAATCATATTGAACTAGGGTTTGAGAAAGAACATGAGTATCATTGTTATGTGAAAACTGGAGTCAAGGTTTATAGTGTGAGTTGTTGAGAGTATAGTGAAACACTTGGTTAGGGTTTGTATGCAAGTTGTATTTCATTGAGTGGATGGTTGAGTGAAGTTGATTGATCATTATTTATTGAGAGAATTGGAGTGATAGTTCAAGATTTGTAAAACAAATTATTCTTTATTTTTGAATTGATTTGAAATTGAGTTTGAAAGTAATAGAGTGATTTTGTGAGTGTGAAACATATTGAGTCTCTTACCATTCTCTATATGTTTCTATGGTTAAACAAGATTATGAGTGAAACCTGTTTGTGTGATTGAAGAGGTTTTCTGAAAGGATTAAGTTGAGTTGTGTATGCAAGATTTACAATTTGAATAAATATTTTGTGAAAGCTAGTGGACTGTTTTGAGTAAGTCCTAGAGGGGACTTAAGGACAAAATTAAGCAAGATTTTGTGAGAGCTTGTGTGCAGTTTTGAGTAAGTTATATAGGGGACTTAAGGATAGAATTAAGCAAGCTTTAGTGAGAGCTTGTGTGCAGATTTGAGTAAGTCCTAGAGGGGACTTAAAAATAGATTTGTGTGAGCTTTTGTGGAAGCTTACAAGCAGATTTGAAGTAAGTCTTGGTGAAGACTTGTTAAGCATATTGAAAAAGTTCTAGGTAGGACTTGTTGAGTATATTTGAGGTAAGTCTTGGTAAAGACTTGCTGAGAAGATTGAACAAGTTCTAGGGAGGAATTATTGAGTAGATTTAAGGTATGTCTTGGTCAAGACCTGTTGAGAATATTGGACAATTTCTTGAGTGGACTTGTTGGACAGATTTGAGATAAGTCTTAGTGAAGACTTGAGAGCAGATTGAACAAGTTCTTGAGTGGACTTGTTGGATAGATTTGAGACAAGTCTTAGTGAAGAATTGAGAGCATATTGAGGAAGTTATTGAGTGGACTTGTGGATAGATTTGAGGTAAGTATTTGAGAAGACCTATGAGCAGAGATGATTGGTTTATTTATTCAATATTTGTGTTAAGGTTTGGAATAGATCTAGCAGAGTTGATTTGTGATTGAGTCAAAATTTGTGTTAAAGCTTGAGGATAGATTTGAGATAGAGATTGAGTAGATTTGTGCTAGACTAAAGGATAGTGTTTAGTGCAGATTTGAGATAGATATTGAGCATATTTGTGCTAGAACGAAGGACAATGTTTAGTGCATGTTTGAGATAAATATTGAGAATATTTGTGCTAGACCGAAGGATAGTGTTTAGTGCATATTTGAGATAGATATTGAGCATATTTGTGCTAGATCGAAGGACAATATTTAGTGTAGATTTGAGATAGAGATTGAGAAAAGCTGAGAGCAAGCTTTGGAGGTGACAAAGCATAGGAAAGTAGTATCCAGTGGATATATATCCATTAGCTAGGGTAGTGAGGACATAGGTCTTCTAAGTGAGGACAAAGTTCTTCAGTGGAGAGAGATCCAAAAGCTAGTGCAGTGGAGGCAATAGTCTTCTAGAGGATCACCAACCAGAGCAGAGGAGGAGTCATACTAAGATGGGGGTGAACATTATAAGACCACTTTTTACTTTTTCTTTCAATTCAATATTATGCAGTGTATAGATAACAGATTCAATAACAATAATCAAAGCAATGTACAAAACACCATACATAATAGGGACACCATAATTTACGTGGTTCACCCAATGTGGGCTACTCCATGGAGAAAATATTTTACTAAAATTTTCTCAATCAATATCTTTTGGGAATCCTTCCCTATTATAATGTTTATGGACCTCTGTCCAAAGGAGATGTTGATCCCCTAATATCAAGTTTGTGGATCTCTTTCACAGGAGAACTCTTTCCCCTTCTGCTCTATCTAGTGATATTCTAGAAGACTCTATCTCTCTACTGCACTGATTGGTGGATCTCTCTCCACTTGAAAACTCCTCACTCAGATCTATCTTCAACTATCTTGGATGGTGGATCTTTATCCACTGAGACTCTATCCTCTGTACTCTGTCACCTCCAAAGCTCTATCTCAATACCATACTAAACACAGTCCAATCGGTCTAGCATAACTTTGCTCAATCTCTTACACTAAACATAATACATTCGGTCTAGTACAATTTTGCTCAATAGGTCCACATAGAACCTACTCAAATCTGCTCAACAGATCCACACAGAACCTGCTCAAATTTGGTCAATAGGTCCACACAAAACCTACTCAAATATTATCAATAGGTCCACACAGAACCTACTCAAATCTGCTCAATATTTCCACACATAACCTACTCAAATCTGGTCAATATGTCCATACAGAACTTTCTTAAATCTGCTCAACAAGCCCACTCAGAACTTGTCCAAATCTGCTCAACAAGCTCACTCAAAACTTGTCCAAATCTGCTCAACAAGCTCACTCATATTTTGTCCAAATCTTCTCAACAAGATCACTCAGAACTTGTCCAAATATTCTCAATAAGTCCTCTCTAGGACTTGCTCAAATCTACATAACAAGCTTCCACAAAAGATTACTCAAAATTAGTCCATAAGCCTTCTCAAAGACTTGTCTTAAATCTGCTTAACAAGCTCACACGAAACTTGTCCAATCTCATAGAATCATAAAGAGAATTTTTAGAGACTCAATATGTTCTATACTTAATGCTCAATCAATATCTCAATTCAATCTCATAGAAGCATAAAGAGAATTGTTAGAGACTCAATATGTTCTATACTCAAATCCCAATCTCAACTCAAATCAATCTCATAGAAGCATAAAGAGAATTGTTAGAGACTCAATATGTTCTATACTCAAATCCCAATATCAACTCAAATCAATCTCATAGAAGCATAAATATAATTGTTAGAGACTCAATATGTTCTATACTCAAATCTCATTCTCAACTCAAATCCAGAATATAGAATAGTTTGTTTCATGGAAATTGAACAACCACATGCATCTACTTGACTAGCCTCAATCAAATCTACTCAACCAAACACCTCAAGGAACAATCCTTTCTCACAAACCCTAGTCTAAGCATGTATCAACTAACTCAAAATGTTTCCAAAAATGCTCAAACACAAATCTCACATAACAATGATACTCATGTTATTTTCTAACTCAAGTTCAAGTTCTTTGCACAACCAATTGGCTTCAACAACAATGCTTATAAAACAAGTTTTAATCACAACTCTCAAACCATAAAACCTTGAAGCATTTAACCAATCACTTTCGAAAAGGAAACCACAATCAATCCTTTTCACTCCAAAGGTATTTTATAATCAACCACCATAATCAATAAATAGTAGCATGTGCCCATACCTTTTATTAAGATGAAGAAGCCTCTTTGGAAATCTGCCACAATCACAATATTCTTTTGCCAATCCTCACAAGGGTTAGAAGATCACAAAATAATCAAAATTACTCCACTTCACAATAATATTCACCAAGGCTTTTAATTAGAAAACCTTCTTAAGAATTAATGCACAACTTCCTTATCACTCCTAAAACCATTTGTACCAATAAATAAAATAAATCAAAATATTGCATAACCTTGTCACTCCAAAAATCACTTATACCATAAAATAACTCAAATATTTTATATCCTCCCTTTCAACACTTTTGCACTCAAAAATAATAATCACAAAGCCTTCTTAGGTAATATCCCACATTAATAAAATATCAAACCTTAGCCATATGCAAAAATTAAATCCACTATACTCTCCATGAAAATCGATGCTTAACACAACCTTAGAAAATTCAAAATATTTCATGCACCCAAAAATTTCGATGATCGAATTATGGCATACCTTGCAAAATGGCTTCGGGTGGTTTCAACCCCGCGTTCCTCCTTGTCGTGCGCCTTAGTGCACTCTCCACCCATCGTGTGGGCTAGGCCTCCCATGTGGAGGCTTTAAGTCTTTGAGACTTATATTTTTGTCCTCTCCACCTATGCCTTGAAACTTGCTCCCTTGTTCCACGTGCAGTGCACAAATGAAATCGAAAGGGGGGAATCGACAATTGCGAAGGAGGGGATAATCGAATGTGGAAAATATTTATTGTCACCTTCTTGGTTGATAAAATCAACCCCTTTAAATATTAAAACCTTTGCATGATAAAATATATGATGTCGACGGACATGGCGGGAAAACTCTTTTATTTAATTTTAAAATTTAAAGTTAAATTTTAAATAAATTAAAATTTAAACTAAACCTTTAAAATTAAATTTCTCCATCACCGGGGCACCTTTTTCGATGAAATGAAAAGCCAACTTGGGTTTTAATAAAAACCCATTTCAAATCTGCCATTCTTGGTTTTAAATAAAACCTTTCCTTTCCTTCCTTGGTTTTCATAAAAACCTTTTGCTAAGCTTCCCTTGAAGCTCCTTTTGGAACAAAATGCCATGCATCCCTTATTGAACCTTTGATCAAAACCTTTGCTTCTCATGAAGCTCTTTGTGGAGCAAAATCATAGTACTTACTTACATAGGTCCTTTTGACATCAATGACAAATTTTAGCTTAGGGACTCAAAATATCCAACAATATCCCCTTTGTCATTGATGGAAACCCATATCCTTTTACTAAAACCTGACCTTCTTTTTTGCTTCCCCGGGGACTTTGCTTCCCTTGGCTCAATGCTCTCTCAAATATCAAATCTCTCCTTATACCAAATATCTCCCCAATACACAAATATCTCCCCCTTTGACATCAATGGCAAAGGGTCACCTTTGGGGCTCGGGGCTAAGAATGAGCCTCTTAGCTTAGCCCCTCCCCCACCTCCACATGAGGTGGTTAATTTTAGGGTGGGAGTATTTCTACTCTCGAAAGCATAGATCTATACCTTTATCTTTCTCTCTTCCTCTATGATTTTTTTGAATCCTCTCACTATTTATTTCCAAGTTATCATCCCTGTTCATGTCATCAATTTTATTCTTGTTCTTGTTCTCATCCATGTTTCTATTCCTATTTTTATTCTCATCCTTGTTCTTGTTTCTATTCATACCTTTGTTCCTATTCACGTTTCTTTTCCTGTTCACATTCCTGTTCTTGTTCATATTCTTATTCCTGTTCATGTTCATGTTCCTGTTCATGCCTATTGCTCTACACCATCTTGCTATGTGACCATCATTATTGCACTTATAACACTTAATGTTATTATTACTTGGATGTGCAACTATCTTTGGACTTCTCCTTGTGAAGCCATATCCTCTTTTGTCATGAACCCTGCAATTAATTGCCTTGTGACCAAAACCATTGCATGAGTAGCAATAACCTTGGAAAAGTTGTTCTTTTCCATATACTTGTCTTTCATGAGTCCTACACTATGAAGCCATGTGTCCAAACCTATGACATGAATAGCATATTCCATTGAAGCCTCCTTGTCTTGACCTCATTGGTCTCCTGTTCTGATTGTTGTTACATATGTATCTTCTTTGTGAATTGTTCCTCTCTTTTTTGAACTCTTGGTGGTCCAACTCATCCTCTAATGTCCCACTTACACTTAAATTGTCTTCTTCTGATGTATCTTCTTCTAAAGTTTCTTCTTCATCAATACTTGAAGTAGACTATTTTTCCTATTTCTTTTGAGCATTTCCAAAGCCAAGACCTATTGAACATGATGTTCACTGTTTTCCACAGATGAACTTATCCAAGTTCTTAGAGCGATTTGTGAAACTCTTCATCTTGATCTTGGAGTACTTTAAATATTATTTTAGATTAGCCACTTCTTGTGCTAACTTCTCACATTCCAAAATCTTTGCTTCTAACTTATCCTTGAACTTTCTTGCCTTAGCCTTTGACTTTTCTAAATCCTCTATGAGCAATAATCTATTTTCATCACATTCTTGAAACTGATTTTCAAGCTTAGAGTGTTGTTTTCTAACCTTATTTACTGTGTCAAGGGCATAGATAAGTTCTCCCTTGAGATCATAGCCATTCTCTACTGAATATTCCTCTTTTTTTTTACCTTTGTTCATATCATTACTTCCTTTTGGCTTGTCTTCTATATGATCATCTTTTTTATATTCCAAAGCCATTAGAATATTCTCATATGGTCTTTCAAGTGCATCTTCAAAATCATCATCACTGAAACTATAACCATCCCTAGTGCAATCATCTTCAAGATGTCCAAATTTACCACATCTAAAAAATTTGAGAATAACTAGAGTCTTTTTCTTAATTGGATCTTTCTCTTTAACCATAAATAGGACTTCATATCTATCATTGTCTAAAAAACTAGCATCACTATCAAATGAGTACTTACTTGCATTATCCGCATAGTAGCTTCTATTTTGTCTCTGGAAGAACTTCTTTCCTTGTTTGCTTTTTCCATCCTTTCTTTTATTTTAGCAGTTGTATCTTTTTGACTCCTTGTACGTGTGATCTTTTTTTTATTCATCATTGTTGTTCTTTGGCTCCTTGCACTATGTTGCAAAATTTCCATACCTTCCACAATTGAAATATTTGATAGATATTAGATCTATGGGTCTTCTAGAATATCTATTTCTTCTACCATAATTTGCTTCTTCATCACTGGATGATTCATTGATAGATTCTATCTTCTTTCTCTTTTTATTTTTGTCTACTTTGAAAGTAGCTTCTTTCGGAGGAATAGGATCTTTTGTTCTTATCTCAAAAGCAGTAAGCATGCCAAGCAAAGAATTACTTATGAAAGAATCACTATTAATTAATGTTTCTATAGCAGAAACCTTTTCACTTTACCTTTTTGGAAGAGTTCTCAAGATTTTATCACAAGCATCAGATTCATCAACCTTCATTCCCAGACCTTTCATCTCATGTACAAGTTCATAAATCTTACTGAGATAGTCACAAATATTTTCATCATCCTTCATTATTAAGTTCTAAAATTCTCCTTTGAGATTTTTGATCTTAGCCATTCTAACTTCTTTGTCTCCTTCATATATTTCATGCAAAAGTTTCCACATCTCTTTTGTTATTTTACAATCCATAACCTTCATAGATTCTAATATACACAATCCTTTTATAATTTCATTCATGGCTCTTGAGTTTGCATGCATTAGAAGCTTACCTTACTTATCTGTAGGAGGATTGACTACTGAATCGTATCCAAGTTCCACTACATCCCAAACTTCATTTCCAAGTGCCATAAGGTAAAATATCATTAGCATACACTAATATAAGAAGTCACTTCCAGCAAATATTAGTACTGCATTATTGAAGAATCTGTCTCTTTGATCCTTTTGATCCATTGTGTTCTTAGACCACTTTTAATTCAAGCTGTCAAACTCTTCTGAAGGAACCTGCTCTGATACCAATTGAAGAACACAAGCTTATATTGAGAGGGGGGGGTGAACAGTATAAGACCTCTTTTTACTTTTTCTTTCAATTCAATATTATGCAGTGTATAGATAGCAGTATCAATAGCAGTAATCAAATCAATGCATAAAACACCATACACAATAGAGACACCATAATTTATGTGGTTCACCCAATGTGGGCTACTCCACGAAGAAAATATTTTACTAAAATTTTCTCAATCAATATCTTTTGGGAATCCTTCCCTATTACAATGTTTATGGACCTCTATCCAAAGGAGATGTTGATCCCATAATCTCAAGTTTGTGGATATCTTCCACAGGAGAAATCTTTCCCCTTCTGCTTTAGCTAGTGATCTTCTAGAAGACTCTGTCTCTCTCTGCACTGATTTGTGGATCTCTCTCCACTTGAAGACTCCTCACTCAGATCTATCTTCAATTGTCTTGGATGCTTGATATCTATCCATTGAGACTCTATCCTCTATACTCTGTCACCTCCAAAGATATGTCTCAATACTGTACTAAACTTAGTCTAGTTGGTCTAGCACAACTCTACTCAATATATTGCACTAAACACAGTACATTCGGTCTAGTACAATTCTGCTCAATAGGTCCACACAAAACCTACTCAAATATGCTCAATAGGTCCACATAGAACCTACTCAAATCTGCTCAACATGTCCACATAGAACCTACTCAAATCTACTCAACAGGTCCACATAGAACCTTCTCAAATATGCTCAATAGGTCCACACAGAACCTGCTCAAATCTGCTCAACAAGCTCACTCAAAACTTATCCAAATCTTCTCAACAAGCTCACTCAGAACTTGTCCAAATATGCTCAAAAAACTCACTTAGAAATTGTCTAAATATGCTCAACAAGCTCACTCAAAACTTATCCAAATATGCTCAATAAGTCCTCTCTAGGACTTGCTCAAATCTACATAGCAAGCTTCCACAAAATCTTACTCAAAATCAGTCCACAAGCCTTCTCAAAGACTTGTCTCAAATCTGTTTAACAAGCTCACACAAAACTTGTCCAATCTCATAGAATCATAAAGAGAATTGTTAGAGACTCAATATGTTCTATACTTAATGCTCAATCAATATCTCAATTCAATCTCATAGAAGCATAAAGAGAATTGTTAGAGACTCAATATGTTCTATACTCAAATCCCAATCTCAACTCAAATCAATATCATAGAAGCATAAAGAGAATTGTTAGAGACTCAATATGTTCTATACTCAAATCCCAATCTCAAATCAAATCAATCTCATAGAAGCATAATTGTTAGAGACTCAATATGTTCTATACTCAATTCTTATTCTCAACTCAAATCCAAAATATAGAATAGTTTATTTCATGGAACTTGAACAACCACATGCATCCACTTGACTAGGCTCAATCAAATCTACTCAACTAAACACCTCAAGGAACAACCCTTTCTCACAAACCCTAGTCCAAGAATGTATCAACTAACTCAAAATGTTTCCAACAATGCTCAACCACAAATATCACATAACAATGATACTCATGTTATTTTCTAACTCAAGTTCAAGTTCTTTGCACAACCAATTGGCTTCAACAACAATGCTTATAAAATAAGGTTTAATCACAAATCTCAAACTAGAAAACCTTGAAGCATTTAACCAATCACTTTTGAAAAGGAAACCACAATCAATCATTTTCACTCCAAAGGTATTTTATAATCAACCACCATAATAAATCAATAGGAGAATGTGCCCATACCTTTTATGAAGATGAAGAATCCTCTTTGGAAATCTGCCACAATCACAATATTCTTTTGCCAATCCTCATAAGGGTTAGAAGATCATAAAATAAACAACATTACTCCACTTCACAATAATATTCACCAAGGCTTTTAATTAGAAAACCTTATTAAGAATTAATGCACAACTTCCTTATCACTCTTAAAACCACTTGTACCATAAAATAAAATAAATCAAAACATTGCATAACCTTGTCACTCTAAAAACCACTTATACCATAAAATAAATCAAATATTTTATATCCTCCCTTTCAACACTTTTGCACTTAAAAAAAATAATCACAAAGCCTTATTAGGCAATATCCCACATTAATCAAATATCAAACCTTAGCCATGTGCAAAAATTAAATCCACTATACTCTCCGTCAAAATCGACGCTTAACACAACCTTAGCAAATTCGAAATATTTCATGTACCCAAAAATTTCGACGATCGAATTATGGCATACCTTGCAAAATGACTTTAGGTGGTTTCGACCCCGCGTTCCTCCTCATCATGCGCCTTAGTGCACTCTCCACCCACCATGTGGGGTAGGCCTCCCACGTGGAGGCTTTAAGCCTTTGAGACTTATATTTTCATCCTCTCCACCTATGCCCTGAAACTTGCTCCCTTGTTCCACGTGCAATGTGCAAACAAAATCATAAGGGGGGAATCGACGATTGCGAAGGAGGGGATAATCGAATGCGGAAAATATTTCTTGTCACCTTCTTGGTTGATAAAATCAACCCCTTTAAATATTCAAACCTTTGCATGATAAAATATATGACGTCAACGAACATGGCGGGAAAACTCTTTTATTTAATTTTAAAATTTAAATTTAAATTTTAAATAAATTAAAATTTAAACTAAACCTTTAAAATTAAATTTCTCCATCATCGGGGCACATTTTTCGATGAAACGAAAAGCCAACTTGGATTTTAAGAAAAATCCATTTCAAATATGCCATCCATGGTTTTAAATAAAACCTTTCCTTGCCTTCCTTGGTTTTCATAAAAACCTTTTGCTAAGCTTCCCTTGAAGCTCCTTTTGGAACCAAATGCCATGCATCCCTTCTTGAACCTTTGATCAGAACCTTTGCTTCTCATGAAGCTCTTTGTGGAGCAAAATCATAGTGCTTACTTACATAGGTCCTTTTGACATCAATGACAACTTTTACCTTAGGGACTCAAAATGTCCAACAAGTTCTCTTGTGGATAGAGATCCACAGACCAGCAGAGGGGAAAGAGTTCTCCTATGGATAGAGATACAAGAACTTGATTAGGGGATTGGTGTCTCATTTGGATAGAGGTCTATAAATATTGTAATAGGGAAGGATTCCCAAGATATTTGTTGAGAAAATTATAGTGAAATTTTTTCTCCGTGGAGTAGCCTACATTGGATGAACCACATTAAATTCATGTCTCTATTGTGTGTGATGATTTGTTCATTGCTTTTATTATTGATGTTGATATTGCCATTGATTATATTAGATAATATTGTTTGGGAAAGAAAAGTAAAAAGTGGTCGTATACTATTCAACCCCCTCCTCTCAATATAAGCTTGTGTTCCTAATTATGTATAAGAACCTTTTTATAATTTTATTTTAGAGATTGAATTATTGTTTCTTTTGCTAAAATATTATAGTACTTTAGAGAAGTGGTTAATTTATTGAAGGTTGGCCACATCTATTTCTTAAGGAACAATTTCAATTAAAGAATAAAGTAGCCATAGGTGAAAAAGTGAGAAGTTATGATGACCATAGATTATGCTATTGAGTTAAAAGGCTAAAACCTCTCACTATGTTCTAAAATTTATAATTGCTTAAACTTAGTCTTCTAGTGGGGTAGACATTTTATGAAAGAGCTTAAAACACTGGATTGGGTAAGTGAAGTATAGCTACCCTTAGCCTATTTGGATAAAAATTGTTAAGAGGTCTTTGAATCTATAAACTTTAGAATTATTGGTCAAAAAAATTAACCTTTCCTTAAATTGATGCATTAAAAAAGAAAGATGCTCATATAATACCCAATATTGTTGAGATGTGGGTAAGCATACAACGTGACTTGAGAATAATTATAGCCTAAAAAAATAGATTGGAACAAAATACCTAGTCAGAACTAGTAATGAGGGATTGTATGGGACGTCTCATCTAGGTCGTTGCCCAAGAAGTACAGTGATAAGTCCTTGCACTACTTCTAACTAGTAAGGGACTAGAACAATTAATAAACTAGTATAATCCGTGATGATTGGTATGGGATAATTGATTGCAAGTCAAAAATGGTCAAGTGTACTAAGTCCAAGGTTAGGGTAATGACATGGCTCTAGATAACTCTAGGAAAGAGGATAATCATCTAGACACTAGGCATATGTACGCTAATCCCTTGCATACTAAGTTTAGAATAAGTCAATCTAGTAGATCAAGGTTTCATCATGCTATGGAATGGGGAGAGTATACATCCACACTCTAGGTGTTATGGGCCCTAGAGGATAACCACAACCATGGAATCCACACTTATGCCGGAACAAGAGGATGATAAAATGGCAAGATGGATCCACAAATGGAACTCTTTACAGTATTTGGCCAATCTCGTCCACTTTGGAGACTATCTACAATAGTCCAAATTCCCAAATCTGGTTGAATATACCTTGTAGTGTAACTTGCTTTGGGTGAACATTACACTAGCTAACTTGGAAACTTATCCTTAGAAAAACCTTGTTAAAAAAAATTTAGTGCGCTAATGAGCAAGAATGTATGGTACAACTAGGTGAGTAGACTTGGATTGTGACATGTGGTATCGGAGTAGAAAAGATCCTTATGATGTAGGACTTTGTAGTATGTTGCTTTATTAAAAACTTAAAACAATCAATTACTCTACTTCTTTTGCCCACGGGTCTAATGTCACACATGTTGTGAGGTGGATCATCCAGGAACCCCATGAGATATGCACAAGAGGAATCCATCATAAGACCTCAAAGAGGGCCATGAAAAAGAGCTAGAAAAGAAGGTCCCCAAAGGGAAAGAAGGATGAAACAATTAAATGACCCTCCACCAAATTAGTAAAATAGGGATGAAGAAAGTTTGGTAAAAGTAGTACAACTGTTACAAACCCATATGGAACAAAAAAAGAGGAAGTGGTTCAACAAAAGGCATACATTACCCAAAAACAAGAGTTAATAGTCCAACAATAGAAATTAATTGAGGATCTAACCAGGGGTAGGGAATATGTAGGTAGAACAGAGGGAGCATCCAATGAGCCTGAAGGAATTGGTAGGGCCAGAGTGAGCATGGAGTTGGCCAAGAACTAAAAACAATTTATGATTTCTAAATTTAATGGGAAGGATTATGGAGATGCAACAGAAAATTGGCTAAAATACTTCTCTTTGATGGTTTTGTCATCATAATCTAAAACTACATTGGTTGTCATGAATATGGTAGAAGTAGCCTTCGAATGGTGGAAAATATTTAAGAGAGAGCAGGGCATTGAAGCTACATATCTCAAATAGGACTTTGTTAAGGAGTTTAGAAAAATATTCCTAACTAAGCAGTACTATGTGGAGAAATTTGAGGAATTTACTAACTTGCAGCAAGAATCAATGATAGTTTGAGCCTATCATAAAAAAATTATCCAACTACTGAAATATGCAACCTAGTATGAGAACAATGAAGAGATGAAGGTTCAAAAGTTCATTTTGGGACTTCACCCCAAAATTTGAAATGTGGTAAATATTCATAATATTGAAAATATTTCTAAAGCTTTTGATTTGGCTTGACAAGAAGAAGCCAATCAAGAAGCCAAAAAGACTTATTTCAATTACTAAAAGCTATCTGAAAAAGATAAGGATGAGCTTAGGAAGCGTAAGAGCGTAGGATTTATGAAGTGGGATAAGGAACAAAGTAAAAAGTATAAAGGAGGGGACCAAAGCAAGTCAAGAAATAAAAACAAAAGTAACTTCCAAGGCAACAAGTTCAGAAGGGATGGAAAAGGGTATCAAAGAAGAAATGAATCAGGACCATATTATCAAGAGAGGGCTAAGGAAGTTGCACAATAGGGTAAAGTTGAGGAAAGTAATAGGAACAATAAGGCTCCTCCAAATGGTTGCTATATTTGCAGAGGCCCCCACTTTGCCAAAAAGTGCCCTCACAGAGCTGATCTTTTCCAGAAAGCACTAGAAGAAACTACCCACCAAATTTTTATAGCAATAGGTAGTCCCGTTCTTGATGGGAAAGTTACTTATTTTCTAGTTAAATGGTAAAATATATGATAAGGGTGTACACATTTTTATTGATAGCGGATCTATTGATAGTTTTATTTCCATTAGTTTAGTGAGAGATATATCAAAAAGACTTGTATTTATGGCTAATGGTTGGAAGGTAGAGTATGGGTCAGGGGATCCCTACCTAGTAAACCAATGTTTATTTAACCCTCACATCATATTACCTCAAGGTAAAACCAATTGGCATTTGTATATGTCATATTTGCACACCTTTAACATTATTATTGGTGTTGATTAGTTGAAAACCCATAAAGCCCTCCTAAATTTTGAAGATATATGGTTAGAGTTCAAAGATGAATCTAACTAGAGAATTAGAATTCATTATGATCGTGATTATGTTAAACCACATCTATTATAAAAAATATAAGTGAATAAGGAAATAAGGAAAAGAGGAATTATCTTTGTGGTTAAGATGAACAAGAAAGAAGAGACTAAACCTGATTCTGATCTCTTTCAAAAGCATCCTATTTTGGGGAAATTTAAGAATGTGTTTTCAAAAGAATTACCAGGTTTACCTCCCCAAAGAGAGTTTGAATTTTCTATAGCGTTGTTGCCTCAAGTTGCACCCATTGCTAGGGCACCATATAGGATGACCCCTATAGAGTTACAAGAACTCAAGATGCAACTTTAGGACTTGTTAGAGAAAGGGCTTATCAAGCCCAATGTGTCATCGTGGGGTGCTCCTATTTTATTTATTAAAAAGAAAGATGGATCCTTGAGAATGTGCATAGAATATTTAATGCTAAATAATTTTACCATCAAGAATAGATATTATTTGTAAAGAATAGATGATATTTTTGATCAACTGAAAGGAGCTACCATATTCTCAAAAATTAACCTTAGATCGGGTTACCATCAACTGAGAATTCAAGAAGAAGACACATCTAAAACTACTTTTAGAACAAGGTATGGAAATTATGAGTTTATTGTCCTACCTTTTGGGTTAACTAATGCCCTAGTTGCATTTATGAATCTCATGAATAGTGTTTTTTGAGAGCAACTAGACCATTTTGTGCTCATGTTTCTTGATGACATAGTTATCTATTCCTAAAACAAGGATAAGCATAATCAACATATGAGAATTGTTCTTGAGATCCTTAGGAGGAATCAACTATATGGGAAGCTATATAATTATGAATTCTACACTCCTCAAGCACAGTATTTGGAGCATATAGTATCTACTGAAGGGATTTCTCTCAATCCCAAGAAAATTGAAGCTATTTCTGACTGGCTTGAACCCACAAACGTGATTGAGGTGCGTAGTTTTATGGGGAGTGTAGGCTATTACATATGATTTATTAGGGGTTTTTTGAGAATTTCTTGTTAGTCTCACAATGACACTGAGAGGGGTGGTGAATCAGTGTAGCTCTTTTAAAACTTAAATCTTCAACTCTTAAATTCGAAACAACAAAAAATTAAAACCAAATAAAGCAAGTATAACAAGAGAACATCACACAACACAAGATGTATCGAGGTTCACCGATTTGGCTACTCCTCAAAATGACTGTTTTGACTCCCATCCAAATCTAGCCTTTACAAAGCACCAACTTTATAATCAATTTACCAGCACCCATGCAAAGGAGCATCAACCCCTGATTTACCAGCACCAACTGGAAGGAGCACCAACCCCTAATGCCAAGCACCAACTTGGACTTCAATTTTGAAACTAGAATATTGACATAAAAATGCCTTCACTTTTACAAGACCCTGACTGGTCTATTGCTTACCCAACGTCTACCACAATTCACAAAACACACACACTCATCGTGCTTCACAAAATAAAATCATCGACTTAAATTCTCCAAGAAACAACCCTTTTATAACTATCCTTTCTCTTTGTAACTCCAATTGTAACTCCTTTTATATTCTCATACGCCACTTGTCAATTGTAACACCTTCTTTCATATTCTCATATGCCACTTGTCAATTGTAACACCTTCTTTCATATTCTCATATGCCACTTGTCAATTATAACTCCTTCTTTATGTAACTCCTTTTGTATATATTGAGAAGGCATTTTGTCAAACACGTCACATGCAAATAATTGACACCATATTCTCCTACCATGACTATTCCTTTTCTCGGTCATGACTGTTCATTTTCTCCTTCATGACTATTCATTTTCTCCTTCGATGACTGTTCATTTTCTCCTTCGATGACTGTTCGTTTTCTCCTTCGATGACTATTCGTTTTCTCCTTCATGACTGTTCGTTTTCTCCTTCGATGACTGTTCATTTTCTCCTTCGATGACTGTTTGTTTTCTCCTTCGATGACTGTTCGTTTTCTCCTTCATGACTGTTCATTTTCTATTTTGAGGCCCTTCATTTCCTTTTCTCCACATGGGCATGCGTCCGCTTCTTTCCATGTGTAACGACCATCTTAAATGATTTCAAATCATTAAAGATTCCTTATGGGTCCACATCACTATGCAGTCTTCAGTTTCACCATCTTGGTGTTTATCACTAATATCAGACACACTGTCAACTACTCTGTTCCTTTGGCGAAAATACAACATGTCGCGATATCGCAACACTTTTGTTTCTCTGCCTGCCTGCCCTTTTTAAGTCACAAAAATGCGACATGTCGCGATATCGTGACACTTTTATTTCTCTGCCTGCTTGCCCTTTTTGAGTCATGAAAATGCGACATGTCACGATATCGTGAAACTTTTGTTTCTCTGCCTGCCTACCCTTTTTGAGTCGCAAAAATGCGACATGTCGCGATATCGTGACACTTTTGTTTCTCTACCTGCCTGCCATTTTTGAGTCGTGAAAATGCGACATGTCACGATATCGCGACACTTTTTCCTTCTTGCTCTTTCTCTTTGCTTTGGACCGCAAAAATACATGTCACGATATCGCGACACTTTTTTTTCTTGCTCTTTCTCTTTGCTTTGGCCCGCGAAAATACAACATGTCGTGATATCGCGACACTTTTTCTTCTTGCTCTTTCTCTTTGCTTTGGCCATGAAAATGCAACATGTCGCGATATCGCGATATCGTGACACTTTTTTCTCTTTGCTCTTTCGGCCATGAAAATGCAACATGTCGCGATATCGCGACACTTTTTTCTCCTTGCTTTTTCTCTTCTCTTTTGGCCATGAAAATGCAACATGTCGCGATATCGCGACACTTTTTTCTCTTTTCTCTTTCGGCCATGAAAATGCAACATGTTGCGATATCGTGACACTTTTTTCTCCTTGCATTTTCTCTTTTCTTTTGACCGCGAAAATGCAACATGTCGCGATATCGCGACACTTTTTTCTCTTTGCTCTTTCGGCCGTGAAAATGCAACATGTCGCGATATCGCGACACTTTTTTCTCCTTGCATTTTCTCTTTGCTTTGGACCACAAAAATGCAACATGTCGCGATATCGCGACACTTTTTTTCTTTGCGGTGTTTTTCTTTTTCTTTGATCTTTAGCATATGGGCCACTTCAGTCTTCTTGGAAAATATGCAAAAAGATGGATAAACATCCTCATAAGCATTTAACATCACTGTACATACTCTGAGTAACCTCTGAACTCCTCTCCACTGCATCAACCGATCTATCTAACTGTGTTGACAATAATGATAATACTGTTGCTGCACCTTGCTCAACAATCTCCCCCTTTGGAATTGTTGGCAACACAAGTGCAATTCCCTATAACTCTTCTCCCCCTTTGACAAAAATATCAAAGGGCTGCTGCAAACTCCCCCTGAGTCCATGCACAAAATTCTCAGGCAAAAATTATTACACTTAGCAAAAATCACAAACATGAGCAAAAAGATAAACAAATACACAAATGCTCCCCCTAAGAATGTGGTCCCGATAGCTAGTCAATTCTTGGGAAGCGTGACCACTCCCAATTTATTGCGAAGGTACTCAAAGAATTCCTTGGGCAACGGTTTTGTGAAGATATCCACTACTTACTCTATTTTTGGAACAAAATCCAACTTAACCTCACCTTTCGCAACTTTCTCCTTCAAAAAGTGATACCGGATAATAATATGTTTTGTGCGAGAATGCATAACCAGATTCTTTGAGATGTTAATGGCACTGGTGTTATCACACTTAACTAAATTTGGCTCACTGGAGTTAATACCAAGATCTTTCAGGGTTTGTTTCATCTATAATACCTACATACAACACGTTGTTGCTACAATATATTCTACCTCTGCTGTGGATAAGGAGACCGACTCTTATTTCTTACTGTGCCACGCGACCAACCTGTTTCCAAGATAGAATGCACCTCCACTGGTACTCTTACTGTCATCTACACATCCTACCCAATCTGCATATAAATACGCAATAAGGGTGAAGTTCTTACCTTTCGGATACCATAACCCATACTCC
Organism: Wollemia nobilis; assembly: GCA_028583015.1. Lineage (NCBI taxonomy): Eukaryota > Viridiplantae > Streptophyta > Pinopsida > Araucariales > Araucariaceae > Wollemia > Wollemia nobilis. Next base: position 6,475,259 of record JAQPPZ010016361.1, read on the forward strand.
ATAGTACCTTTGAGGTACCGAAGAATCCTATTCACTGCTGTCACATGAGTCTCCTTGGGACTAGCCTAAAATCGTGCTACCATACATACTGCCTACAAAATATCTGGTCTAGTAGCTATCAAGTACAGTAAGCTCCCAATCATAGATCTGTACATGGTTTGATCAACATCTGGAGATTTTTCATCCTTGCTCAACTTGCAACCTATCGTAATGGGAGTGCTAACTGGCTTACAATCCTCCATTGTGAACTTTTTTAGTATCTCTTTCACATATTTAATTTGAGAAATAAATATGCCCTTCTCATTTTGATTAACTTGCAACCCGAGGAAATACGAAAGTTCACCAATCATTGACATTTCAAATTCTTTCTGCATCTTATTTGATAAATCTTTACACGACTCATCTTTGCTGCTGCCAAATATGATATCATCAATATATACAACAAGAACAATAAGATGGCCATTTTATGTTTTGACATACAAATTACTATCCACCATACCTTTCTTGAACCCTTGTTGAGTAAGATAGTTGTCTAGCCTTGCATACCATGCTCGGGGTGCCTGTTTTAAGCCATATAATGCTTTCTTCAACTTGCAAACCAAGTTGGGATCATCACTAAGTTGGAAAACATCTGGCTGCTCAATATAAACCTCTTCTTCAAGTTTCCCATTCAAAAATGCTGATTTCACATCCATTTGATAAACTTTGAAATTCTTGTAAACTCGCTAAAGCCAGAAACATTCTAATTGCCTCTAGTATAGCCACAGGTGCAAAGGTTTCCTCAAAGTCAATACCTTCAACTTGTGCATAGCCTTTACATACCAATCTTGCTTTATTCCTGACTACTTGTCCATCTTCATTCAATTTGTTTCAAAAAATCCATTTAGTACCGATTATATTTTTATTTGCAGGTCTTGGTACTAACTCCCAAGTTTTGTTTTTCTCGATCTGATCTAATTCTTCATTTATTGCCTTCATCCAACTTTCATATTTGCTTGCATCAGCAACATTTTTGGGCAAAATACTGGATAATAGACAGTAGTTGCTTACTACTCGTCTTCTTGTCTGAACACCAACTGTGGGGTCTCCAATTATTTTCTCTCTAGGATGATCTTTCTGCCAACTGCCTGTTTTGAATTTCTTATTTTCTTCCACTTATGAATCATTGTTTGAATCATCTGAGTCAATTTTTCATTTCTTTTTCGTTTCCTTTTCCTCATCTCCTTCAATAACATCTTCATAAATTGGGCATTTCTCTTCATAGCTAATTACTCGTTCCCTACCTTCATCAACTTTAACATCGGCACTAGCTTTGCTTTTTTAAGAATAGCCAAGAAAAATACCTTCATCAGCTCTATCTTCAAACTTACCAAGGTTTTCTTCAGTTCTTTTGATGTAACACTTGCTGCCAAAAACTTTAAAGTATCTTACTATTACCTTTTTACCGAACCACAACTCATAAGGAGTTTTTCTTTCATGCGTCCTCAACATGCACCTATTTTGGATGTATACCGCAGTATGGACTGCATCTTTCCAAAATTTGTCTGCTACTTTGCTCTCAGTCAACATAGTCCATGCCATTTCTTGCACTGTACTATTCTTTCTTTCTACCACACCATTCTCATCGAGGTGTCCCGGTCGCTGAAAACTATCTCCTAATACCAAATTTTCACAAGTACTCATGAAAATCCTCTGAAATGAACTCTCCTCCTCTATTTGATCTTAAACATTTAATCCTTTTTCCTGTTTGATTCTCAACTTGGTTTTTGAAAACCTTGAACATCTCAAAAGCTTTTGATTTATGCTTCAAAAATAGTACCCATGTCATCCTGGAATAGTCATATATACACAACATAAAATATTTTTCACCATTTATGCTTTGCGTTCTCATGGGTCCACATAAATCAGTATGTATTAGTTCCAAAGGTTTTCTTGTGTAGTACTATTTTTTTTTAAATGAGACTCTAGTTTGCTTCTCCTTTTGGCATGAAGCACAAATGCTATTTGATGGTTTTCCAATGGTGGGAATATCTCTCACTACCATTTTGAGCTAATTTTTACTAGATTGTCAAAACTGATATGACCAAGCCTCTTGTGCCACAACCAATTTTTTTCTTCCTGTCCAATCAAGCAAGGTCCTTATAAAGTATCTGAGAGAGTGTACAGGTTGCCAGATGTCCTCAATCCAATTGCTATCAACTTTCCACTATTTTCTTTTTTGACTTCACAACCCTGCTTCTTAAAAATCACTTCATGACCTCTATCACAAATCTGACTTACGCTCAACAAGTTATGCTTCAGAACAACCACAAAAAAGACTTCTTTTGACTTGATTTTTCCATCGTTGATCTTAACTGAACCTTTGCCAACTATCTTAGCTCCATCATTATTTCCAAATTTTACTGAACCACCTTCATATTGCTGTAACTTCTCAAATTTATGTTTGTCACCTGTCATGACTAGAGCATCCACTATCAAGTATCTATGGTGCAGATTTATTCTGTGCTTTAAATGCTGTTTGTATGATCAGGGATTTATTTTCTTCCTTAGATCACTCTTTTTATTTCCACTCTAGTTTGATTACAGTTTTGGGCTCTTGTTTTGACTTTTCTTTTTCAGTAGCTCGTGCATGTTTTTCGAGAAATTTTCTATTTTGTCTCATTCCATTTGGTTGAAATTTTCTTCCCTGAAATTGATTTGATGCAAATGTACTTCAAAAATTTCTTGCAATGTGCCCAAAATTATGACAGTTATAACATTCTACTGCATAATCCATCAAAGGTGAAAAAACATTTCTACTGGTAAAATTCCTTTGTCCTACGTTATACTTGCAATCTAAAATCTTATGTCCATAACCATTGCATTTAAAATAGTAACTAGAAAAGAGATGATTGAACCTGGGTGATGGTCTTTGCCATGTTGTCGTAGGAGTCATAAATCTTCTTCTTCCTTGATGTGTGACATTGATGAATCCATCATTGTCAATTCTCCTTTCGTGCCTTGCGTTATTGATTTCTTTTGCATGAGTCAATTTTTCTTGATCAACCTGTTTCTTATCTTCATTGTTTGATCCATTTGATGATTCTCCTTCGTCAAAGCCCAAACCAAATTTGATGCCTGTAGTCCTTTGGTTATTTATGATCTTATCCAACTTCATAGAACTTTCTTCACGTTTGTGATAACAACTAATTTTATGATTCATCTCTTCTATCTGCATCCTTAAACCAACAGTCTCTTCTTCTAGATTGCTGCAATAATCTATTTTCATGGTTATTTGCACTTCGAGATCTTCAGATATTTTCTTGGATTATTTTATCTGTATTATTTTATCTGTACTTTCAAACTGGTTATGATTTCATTTGCATCCTGAAGCTTTCTTGAAATTTTCTTATTATTTTTTCTTTCTATCTTCAATTCATCCAGAGTTACAATTAGTTCCTCTTCCAAATTTACTTCTGCATCACTTTATTCTTCATCACATTCCTATTCTTTTTCTATTTTTTCTTCTTGAAGTGCCATGAAAAGAGCTTCACCTGTTTCCTTTTTAGAATCCTCACCGCAACTGTCTTCTGATGAACTGACATTCTTGGAGATGAAAATTTTCTTCTTGAAGTTATCTTTTCTAAAATTTGATTTTTTCTTCCAGTCACTTCTTTCTTGGTGAGATCCTTCATCACTTTTGTTCTTCTCATTAAGTGGACATTTATCTGCAAAATGCCCAATGCCTCCACAATTGAAACATTTAAACGGTAACTTTCCTCTGTATTTTCCTTTTCCCCTTTTTAGTTTTCGAACAAAGTTTACTTCCATTTCATCTGATGTCTCTTCTTCCTTGGATTCTTGTTTTGCTTTCATATTTTTATGGGCTTTAAAATCAGATTCTCTGTCTATGGGTTTAGATTTTCCTATTCTCATCTCATATGCAGTCAAAGAACCATGCATCTCATCCGTACTAAAAGAATTTAGATCTTTAGTTTCTTCTATAGCTAAAACTTTAGAATCAAATATTTGGGGAAGAGATCTTAATACCTTTTTCACGATGACAGAATATTTGATTTCCTCGCCGAGTCCTCTAATTGCATTAATGACTTCATTAACTCTCAGCATATATGCCTCTATTTTCTCATCGTCATTCATATTTAATACTTTGAACTGAGCTCGATGTGTTTGTAACTTGGCCTCCTTGATCTTAATGTCTCCTTCATGAATGCTCCTCAATTTGTCCCATATTTCTTTTGCCATTTTACAACTCATAATTTTTACCAGTTCACTGTCCACTAATCCGCACATGATAGCATTCTTTGCTTTTGAGTTATTCTCAAATAATTTCTTACCGACAGCATCGGTTGGAGAAGTGGTGGGTATTGTGTATCCACTATCTACCGAATCTCAAATGTCGTATCCCAAAGCACAAAGATATGTCTACATCCTGAGTCTCCAAAATGCGTAATTAGTTTCTTCAAACAATGGTGCTTTGTTTGATGAGAAGCCTTCACCACCTACCATTGTGTCACTTCCAATATCACCTTAGCTGGTTAAGCTTGTTTAGGAACCTCGCTCTGATACCAATTGTTAGTCTCACAATGACATTTAGAGGGGGGGTGAATCAGTGTAGCTCTTTTAAAACTTAAATCTTCAACTCTTAAAGTCGAAACAATGAAAAATTAAAACCAAATAAAGCAAGTATAACAAGAGAACATCACACAACACAAGATGTATCGAGGTTCACCGATTTGGCTACTCCTCAAAATGACTGTTTGGACTCCTATCCAAATCCAGCCTTTGCAAAGCACCAAATTTACAATCAATTTACCAAGACCCACTGGAAGGAGCATCAACCCCCGATTTACCAAGACCAAATGGAAGGAGCACCAACCCCCGATGCCAAGCACCAACTTGGACTTCAATTTTGAAACTAGAAGATTGACATAAAAATGCCTTCACTTTTACAAGACCCTGACTGGTCTATTGCTTACCCAACGTCTACCACAATTCACATAACACACACACTCATCGCGCTTCACAAAATAAAATCCCCGAATTAAATTCTCCAAGCAACAACCCTTTTATAACTATCCTTTCTCTTTGTAACTCCAGTTGTAACTCCTTTCATATTCTCATACGCCACTTGTCAATTGTAACACCTTCTTTCATATTCTCATATGCCACTTGTCAATTGTAACACCTTTCATATTCTCATACGCCACTTGTCAATTGTAACTCCTTCTTTATGTAACTCCTTTTGTATATATTGAGAAGGCATTTCGTCAAACACGTCACATGCAAATAATTGACACCATATTCTCCTACCATGACTGTTTGTTTTCTCGGTCATGACTGTTCATTTTCTCCTTCATGACTGTTCGTTTTCTCCTTCGATGACTGTTCATTTTCTCCTTCGATGACTATTCATTTTCTCCTTTATGACTGTTCGTTTTCTTCTTAGATGACTGTTCATTTTCTCCTTCGATGACTGTTCATTTTCTCATTTGATGACTATTTGTTTTCTCCTTCATGACTGTTCATTTTCTATTTTGAGGCCCTTTGTTTCCTTTTCTCCACATGGGCATGCGTCCGCTTCTTTCCATGTGTAACGACCATCTTAAATGATTTCAAATCATTAAATATTCCTTATGGGTCCACGTCACTATGCAGTCTTCAATTTCACCATCCTGGTGTTCATCACTAATATCAGACGCACTGTCAACTACTCTGTTCCTTTGGCAAAAATGCAACATGTCGCGATATCGTGACACTTTTGTTTCTTTGCCTGCTTGCCCTTTTTGAGTCACAAAAATGCGACATGTCGCGATATAGCGACACTTTTGTTTCTCTGCCTGCCTACCATTTTTGAGTCACGAAAATGCGACATGTCGTGATATCGTGACACTTTTTTTTCTCTTCCTACCTACCATTTTTGAGTCATGAAAATGTGACATGTTGTGATATCGCGACACTTTTTTTTCTCTGCCTGCCTACCATTTTTGAGTCACAAAAATACGACATGTCGCAATATCACGACACTTTTTCCTTCTTGCTCTTTCTCTTTGATTTGGACCACAAAAATACATGTCAAGATATCGCAACAATTTTTTTTCTTGCTCTTTCTCTTTTCTTTGGCCCGTAAAAATACAACATGTCGCGATATCGCGACACTTTTTCTCCTTGCTCTTTCTCTTTGCTTTGGCCCGCAAAAATACATGTCGTGATATCGTGACACTTTTTTCTCTTTGCTCTTTCGGCCGCGAAAATGCAACATGTCGCGATATTGCGACACTTTTTTCTCCTTGCTTTTTCTCTTCTCTTTTGGCCGCGAAAATGCAACATGTCGCGATATCGCGACACTTTTTTCTCCTTGCATTTTATCTTTTCTTTTGGTCGCGAAAATGCAACATGTCACGATATCATGACACTTTTTTCTCTTTGCTCTTTTGGCCGTGAAAATGCAACATGTCGCGATATCACGACACTTTTTTTCTCCTTGCATTTTCTCTTTGCTTTGGACCGCAAAAATGCAACATGTCGCGATATCGCGACACTTTTTTTCTTTGCGGTGTTTTGCTTTTTCTTTGATCTTTAGCATATGGGCCACTTCGGTCTTCTTGGAAAATATGCAAAAATATGGGTAAACATCCTCATAAGCATTTAACATCACTGTACATACTATGAGTAACCTCTGAACTCCTATCCAATGCATCAAACGATCTATCTGACTGTGTTGACAACAATGACAATACTGTCGCTGCACCTTGCTCAACATTTCTCAACCTATCACAAACCTTCAAAGAAAAGAAAAAGCTTTTAAGTGGATAGAATAGTATGAGAAAGCCTTCCAAACTCTGAAAGAGAGATTGATGACCACACCAATTCTAGAGTAACCTGATCCTTTCAAGAAGTTTACAATATGAACTAATGCATCTATTGAGGGATTAGGAGGGTTTCTTACCCAATAATACATGGTCATTACCTTTAAAATTATGAAAAATTAAGAGACATGAGGTAAACTATGCCACTCATGACTTGGAGTTGGCAATTTTTGTGCATGCTCTTAATATTTGGAGGTACTATTTGCTAGGGAATTTGTTTGAACTTAAACTAAATCATCAAATATTAAGGTACATTTTTACTCAACCCTTTCTAAATTCCAAACAACATCATTGGATGAATTTTCTATCTGAGTATGATTTTGGTATTGAATACATCAAATGTAAGGAGAACAAGATAGCTGATGCCTTGAGTAGGAGAGGACATATTGCTGCAATGGAAAAATGTCATTATAAATTGATAGATCAAGTTAAATAAATGCAATAGAATGATGAATTTTATCAAAATTATCAAGCTCAAATTGAGAAATATCCTAAAAAGGATACAGGTTTTGTACATAGAGATTATTTATTGTATTATGGAAATAGATTGGTTGTTCCAAATCAGGGTAGATTAAGAGAAATGATACTAAAGGAGGCACATAATACTCCTTATTTTGTGCATCTAGGAGGGGTGAAGATGCGTGAAAGTTTGAGAAAGGCCTATTATTGGCTAGGAATAAAAAAAGACATTAATGATTATGTGACTAGATGCTTAGAGTGTCATAAAGCCAAAGCCAAACATTTACACCTAGCAGGTCATTTGTACCCACACGATGTTCCTACATAGAAATAGCAGGTGGTGTCGATGGAATTTGTGGTCAGATTGCCTAAAATAAGATTTAGGCATGATGCTAGTAGTGATAGATAAATTAACCAAGGTTGCACATTTATACCTAGAAATATACATGATGATGCACCTATTATAGTGAGTATGTTTTCCAGGGAGATAGTGAGATCACATGGATTTCCAAAAGTTATAATCTTTGATAGAGATTCACGTTTTACATAGGAGTTCTAGAAAGCATTGCATGAAGCATTGGGTACCAAACTTAATATCAGTTTAGCCTATCACCCTGAGACAAATGGATAGACTAAGAGGGTGAATCAAATCTTAGAAGATATATTGAGAATGTATTGTATGGATCAACATACTAAATGGAAAGATTATTTGTACCTAGTTGAATTTGCAAACAATAACGATTATCATGCATCACTAAGTATGTCACCATTAAAAGCCCTATATTGAAGAAGATGCAAGACTCCCTTGTCATGGGATAATCCGAAAGATCGGGTAGTGATCATATCAAATACTATAAAATAAATGGAAGATCAATTAAAAAGTATTCGATAAAAGTTGAATGAGGTTGTATATCGCCAAAAGAGCTACGCAGACCTTAAAAGAACACCGAGGGAATACTCTATAAGTTACAAAGTCTTCTTAAGGGTGAAGCCTACAAAGAGTTCCATTAAATCTTCCAAACTTGACCCATAATTTATGGGTTCATTTGAAATTACAAGTAAAATAAGTCCTATTGCTTACAAACTTGCTTCTCCACTAAGCTTATAAAAAATCCATGATGTCTTCCATGTGTCCCTCCTTAGGAAGTAAATTGCTGACCCCACTCAAATTTGTGATATTTCCAATTTGCAGATGTTTGACCCATTGAAAATTGAAGTTCGGCCAGTTCGAATACTTGGTTTTAGGACCAATATCTTAAGAAAAAAGAACATTGAGCAATTCCAAGTCTAATGGTACCACTAATAAAATAGAAATGCCACATGGGAGAGCATGGCAGATATGTAGAAATAGTTTCCTTTTCTATTTGAGTGAACTTGAACATTTTAAAAAATTTATGTGAATTTTTGGTTATGTACATATGTGTGGATGTATATCTAGACTACTGAGTAGAGTTGTTTTTTAGTATGTTTTAGCTTATGTATGGACATATGGTTGAAATAAAAAAATGAAATACTATGTGGAGTGGATTATGTAAACAAGTTTGAATTATTGAATGATTTATGTATGGACATGATTAAATGATGTATGATTGTAAATGGACATATGTTCTGATGGATATGTAAATGAATATATATGTTTTGACTTGTTTTAATAAGCAATAAAATACAAGGACTATGTTTATTTCTAGTGGGGAAGGATGTAATGACCCTCCTCACACAAAATTTGATAGCAAATGAATTATACCTCCATTTTATAGAATTTGGTACTGCTGATGGTCGTTGTGCACACAAGACCATGTACATATCTTCAATAGACAAAATAAGATCGACGAAAAAGGTAAAAGGAAAGTGATGATTCAGCTCATGAGTACATGGAAGCTTACACAATTTCATATCATGTAGGAGCATCATGAATGATTTGCATTATTGTGTGTTTCGTTTGGAATGTGTACCTGTTGTTTGATTAAAAGAAAAATGATGCATACATATACCGTTAATGGCAATAAAAGTGCTAAGAGCATGGGATCCATTCTTAATTATGTATTTGGTGAAATGTAGATTATTTACATGTTTATTATTGAATTTATGAAGTGAAATAGGAATTACATAAATTAAAATAAAAAAGATATATATATATATATATATATATATATATATGAATATAATAAGTAATAATAATTAAAAATATATATAAATAAATAAAATGAAAGGAAAAAGTACGTTTTACTACCTTATTGCATAACGAGCATAGTGGGTTATGATAGAGGTAGTGAATGCATATTGATTTATAATGGTCATGATGTTTTCTCTAACCTCTTTCGGGTTCTCCTGAATGAGGTAAAGAGGAAGTTGGTGGATAAAGAAGGAAATTAGTGTTATATTCTTGCATGGGAAATAAAATAGATCATCTGCATGGATTGGGTTTTCGGGAGAGCTAGAGAACACGTTGGAAGTATATAGCATAACGACAAATTCTAGGTTGGAATACTTATATTTTCTTATTTTTGAAATTGCTTTGAATAAGATAGATTACCTTTTGTGCTGGAAAAAGTTTATACGTTGTCTGCTGAATGGAAGGGAACCAAAAATATGTTACTGGGTGCACTTGTGTGATTTTATTGTGTAGTTGTGAATGTTGTGCTTATTTATTTAGTAAAAATCACAAGTTGCGCAATTGTTATTATTACTATTGTTATCCGAAGAATGCAGATGATAGAGGAAATACATGCATGTGAACTTTTTAAAAAATTGGAAATACCTGGTTATTGTTGTGTGAAATATGGTACATGAAATGCATGTTAGTTTATTTGCAAAAAAATTGTTTTGTATTCATAAATAAAGAGTCTATTTTGATCCCTTTTTCCACCTAATCTAAAGTTGGTGAAGCTTGTGGTTGTTAATTTAAGACCGAAGCCACGTACTAGGACAAATGAATGTAAGAAATAGCTGTAGGGACATATAGCAATTACAATAGTGGATTTATGCAGCTAGAGACACCATGTCCTCATACTTGATGAATATTTTTCTCATTTGCCTCAATGCAATCATTTTTTGTGTGAGCAGTTGTTATTTACAATCAAGAAGGGCTGGGAATTATTGTATTTCCATTTATTGAGTCAAAAATAAGAAAAATTGTACAGAAACTATTCTTCTAAGTTAGCGAATAAATATGATGTAGTAAATTAAAAATTGAATCCAATATGGAATGCATGCAAGAAATTTCTTGTTATTTCATTGGAAATATTTATGGAAACTTTACAATAATATGAAACCTTTTCCTTAGCCGTAAAACTGTATGGTTCATTGTTAAAAAAATATCTACATTAAATATATGACACATATTTTTAAAAATGGGATTACCTCCGAACAATAATAAATAATCTGTGGTTTCTTTTGTAAATTAATCTTAGTTTCCATTACAAGTGGTACAAATTCTATTCCTGGATTTACATGCCTCTATAGGTGAAATTAAATATCATGTTTTGCTGAAAATATTGGCTTGATATTATGTTATTAAAACTCTCAAATAATTTGAAAAATTATTAAACTTATGGAGGCGGTAGACAAGAAGTCAAATTGTTATACTCAAATATGAAAAATGTTAAATATGTCTTTGAAAATTTGGTACCTTAATCTCCCATGTTGCTGAGTGTACTTTAATTTTAGGTCCTATAAAATCATACTATGTAAATTCAGTATCTTATTTAATTTACTATTATGTCCAAAAAGAGCTAATACAACCATAATAATATATTCTTAAATAAAAAAACAACCCATAAATGTATTATGATTCTAGAACGTGCTGGTTAATGATCATATAGTAGTGTCTCAAACAAAGATTATAAAACTTGGAAATGTTAATAGCTTAGCCTTGTACTCGGAAGGTCAACCTAGGTTTCGTGTTAGTAAAATAAAGTGTCTCCTACGCACTCCATATCCCTTAGTGTAGAGGATTAATCAAAATAAAAAATAACGTAAGGCAAATTAAACTAATAACTATTAATAAATTGTGGTTTAATAATTAAGTAGTGCTTTAGTTTGTGAAAGGGACTTTAAATCCAAACCTGCGGATGGAAAAAGGTTATAAGAAAACTTGTGAGGCCTTAGTGTTGGTTCTATGTAACTGTTTGAACACCAATTAGTATTAAGGAGATGTGGTGGAATTTGAACCAAAAGGTCTATTTATGATTTGAGCTATAAGTTAGGAAAATTTAATAAAGACTTTTGAATGCTTTTACTTCAATGTTCATGTCTTTGGGCGCTTCATATTCAATTATTTATAAGAAGCTTTTTATAATTTTATTTTAGAGGTTGAATTATTATTTCTTTTGCTAAAATATTACAATACTTTAGAGAAGTGATTAATTTAGTGAAGGTTGGCCACATCTATTGCTTAAGGAATAATTTCAATTAAAGAATAAAGTAGCCATAGATAAAAAATTGAGAAGTTATGATGACCATAGATTATGCTATTAAGTTAAAAGGCTAAAACCTCTCACTATGTTCCAAAATTTATAACTGCTTAAACTTAGTCTTCTAGTGGGGTAGACATTAAATGAAAGAGCCTAAAACATTGGATTGGCTAAGTGAAGTATAGCTACCCTTAGTCTATTTTGATAAAAAATGTTAAGAGGTCTTTGAATCCATAAAATTTAGAATGATTGGTCAAAACAATCGACCTTTCCTTAAAATGATGCATTGAAAAAGAAAGATGCGCATATAACACCCAATATCATTGAGATATAGGTAAGCATACAACGTGACTTGAGAACGACCATAGCCTAATAAAACAGGTCGAAATAAGAGTCCCAATTAGAACTAGTAATGAGGGATGGTATGGGATATTACCTCTAGGTCATTGTCTAGGAAGTACAATGATAAGTTCTCACACTACTTTTGACTAGTAATGAACTAGAATGATCAATAAACTAGTCCAATCCATGACAATTGGTATAGGATAATCGATCACGAATAAGAAATGGTTAACTATACCAAGTCCAATATCAGGGTAATGACATGGTTTTAGATGACTTTAGGAAAGAGGATAATCAGCTAGACTCTAGGTATATGTACACTAATCCCTTGCATACTAATTTTAGAACAATTTGATCAGGTAAATATAGGTTCATCATGCTAAGGGATGGGGAGAGTATGCATCCACCCTCTAGCTGTTATGGGCCTTAGAGGATAATCCTAGTCATGGAATCCACACTTATACTAGAATAAGAGGATGATAAATAAGCATGATGGATCCATAAAATGATACTCTTTCTAGGATTTGGCCAATCTCGTCCACTTAGGAGACTATTTTCAGTAGTCCTAATTCTAAAATATGGTTGAATATACCTTGTACTTAAGTGTAACTTTCTTTGGGTGAATATTACACTAGCTAACTTGGGATTTTTTTTTTAAAGTGAAAAACCCCTTGAGGGGGCCGCCTTAGTCTGAGAGACCATGAACAAGGGGTTCTATACCATCAAAGTCACCTGGGAGTCGCACTCAACCCTGCCCGCACCAACATTATCAATTAGATTTTGGATACCCAATTCAGATTTTTGGTAGGGTGGAGATTTGAACCTGGGACCTCCCTTGGAGGATTGCCCTCTCCTCTCCAACTCACCTACAACACCTGGGTTCTAACTTGGAAACTTATCCTTAGGAAAATATTGTTAAAAAAATTGGTGCACTAATGGGCAATAATGTATGGTACAACTAGGTGTATGGTACAACTCAAGATACAACTTCAGGACTTTTTAGAGAAAGGGCTTATCAAGCCCAGTGTGTCACCATGGGACGCTCTTGTTTTGTTTTTTAAAAACAAAGACATATCCTGCTCTTGTTTTGTTTTTTAAAAACAAAGACATATCCTTAAGATTATGCATAGACTATTGAATGTTGAATAAGGTAACCATAAAAAATAGGTATTCATTACCTAGAATAGATGATTTTTTTGATAAGTTGAAAGGAGCTACCATCTTCTCAAAAATTGACCTTAGATCAGGCTACCATCAATTGAGGATTCAAGAACAAGATACACATAATACTGCTTTTAGGACAAGGTATGGACATTATGAGTTTACAGTCCTACATTTTTGGTTGACTAACACTCTAGTTGCATTCATGAATCTCATGAATAGTATCTTTTGTGAGCAGCTAGACCATTTTGTGCTTGCGTTCCTTGATAATATACTGATTTATTCTTAGAACAAGGAGGAGCACATAAACACTTAAGAACTATGCTTGAGATCCTTAGGAGGAATCAACTATATGGGAAGCTATCAAAGTGTAAATTTTACACTTGTTAGGTACAATATCTAGGGCATATAGTATATACAAAGGGGATTTTTGTTGATACCAAGAAAATTGAAGCTATTGTTGACTAATCTGCATCCACAAATGTGACTGAGGTGCATAGTTTTATGGGGATTGCAGGCTATTACAAATGATTTATCAAGGGTTTCTCAAGAATTTATCAACCTATCATAAACCTTCAAAGAAAAGGAAAGGCTTTTAAGTGGACATAATAGTGTGAGAAAGCCTTCCAAACTCTGAAAAGGAAGGTTGACAACTACACCAATTCTATAGTTACTTGATCCTTCCAAGAAGTTTACATTGTGCACTGATGCATATATTAAGGGATTAGGAGGTATTATTACCCAATATGATGTGGTCATTACCTTCGAGTCAAGAAAGGTTAAGAGACATGAGGTAAACTATGCTACTCATGACTTGGAGTTGGTAGCAGTTGTGCATGCTCTTAAAATTTGGAGGCACTATTTACTTGGTAAATTGTTTGAACTGAAGATGGATCATCAAATATTAAAGAACATTTTTACTCAATCCTTGTTGAATGTTATACAATGTTTGTGGATGGAGTTTCTGGTTGAGTATGATTTTAGCGTTGAATACATTAAGGATAAGGAGAACAAAATAGCTGATGCCTGAGTAGGAGAGGGCGTATCACTGCAATGACGATAAATCATTATGATTTGTTAGATCAAGTTAAGGAAATGAAACAAAAGGATGCATTTTGTCATAAATGTAAGGTCCAAATTGAGAAAAAATCTAAAAAAGGTACATGCTTTGTACATAAAGATGATTTGTTGTATTATGGAAACAAGTTGGTTGTTCCAAATTGGGGTTGATTAAGAGAAACAATCCTTAAGGAGGCACATAATACTCCTTATTTCGCGTATCCAAGAGGGGTAAAGATGTGTGAAAGTCTAAGGAAGACCTATTATTTTTCAGGGATGAAAAAAAAACATCAATAATTATGTGGCTAGGTTCTTTAAATGTTAGAAAGTTAAAGCATAACATTTACACCCAGCAGGTCGTTTGTACCCACATGACATTCCTACGCAAAATTGGTAGGTGGTATTGATGGAATTTGTGGTCAAATTACCTAATACAAGATTTAGGCGTGATGCAATCCTGATAGTTGTAGATAAATTAACCAAGGTTGCACATTTCATACCTAGGAATATACATGATGATGCACCTGCTATAGCGAGTAAGTTTTCTAGAGAGATAGTGAGATTACATTGATTTCTAGAAGTTATAATATTAGATAGGAATTTCCACTTTACTTTGGAGTTTTCGAAAGCATTGCATGAAGCGTTGGGTACCAAACTAAATATTAGTTTAGCCTATTACCCTGAGATAGATAGACATACTGAGAGGGTGAATCAAGTATTAGAAGATACACTAAGAAGATATTGTATGGATCAACATACTAAATGGGAAGATTATTTTTACCTAGTTGAGTTCACATATAATAACATATATCATGTATCACTAGGTTTGGCACCATTTGAAGCCCTGTATGGAAAAATATGCAAGACTCCCTTGTCATGGGTTAATCCGAAAGATCGGGTAGTGATTGGAATAGATACTATAAAATAAATGGAAGATAAATTAAAATGAATTTAGCAAAAGCTAAAGGAGGCCGTAGATCACAAAAATAGCTACACAAACATTAAAATAACACCGAGGGAATACTCTATAGGTGACAAAGTCTTCTTAAGGGTAAAACCTACAAAGAGTTCTATTAAATCTTCCAAACTTGACCCTAGATTTGTGGGTCCATTTGAAATTACAGGTAAAATAAATCTTGTTGCTTACAAACTTGCTCTACCACCAAGCTTATCAAAAATCCATAATGTCTTCCATGTATCCCTCCTTAGGAAGTACATAGCTGAACTTACTCACATTTGGGATGTTTCCAATTTGTAGATGTCTTACCCACTAAAAATCAAAGTTCAGATAGTTTGAACACTTGGTTTTAGGACCAAGAGCTTGAGGAGAAGAAACATTAAGCAATACTGGGTCTAATGGGCCCACTTCTCAGATAGAAATACCACATGGGAGAATGTAGCTGATATGCAAAAATAGTTTCCTTTTCTATTTGAGTAGACATGAAAAATTTAAACTTTCTATGTGGATTTATAAGTGGACTACTAATAGGAGGAAGGAGGAGGGGCTCTGTAGGTGACTTCCTATGGAAGTCCTGTTCCACTTTTCTGCATCCCTTCCTCAGCCCTGTCCCAGGTCCATGATCCTTTTCCAGTTTCTTTGGCACATCCTTTTCCCATCCTTTTAGGCTATAAGGTGTTGTAGATGATATCATTTTGGGGGGAGATCACTATTCCTTTATTCTGCCCCTTTCCTTGCCCTACGGTGGGAAAACTTGTGTTCCACATTTGGTCCACTATCCTGCCTTTTCCTCTGGTGTCTGGGTTCTGGGTTGGGGTTAGGATTTTTTTCCTAGGAATTTTCCTAGGTTTTATCAAGTTGTTTTTGAAGTCTTATTGACATCTGCTCATTGAGGATCTTCAGTGGTGAATGGCTAGGTCTGAGGAATTCTAGCTTCTTGAGCAGTTTTGCACAACATATTTTTGGTCAGAGGAGGGACCACGTGCTTGATACTGTAACTATGCTCTTTGGATTCGAGGTGGTGTGTCTTGTAGGATTTCAGTTTCTTTTGTGGATTTGCAACCTCTAGTCTTTTTGCTGCTGAATCCTTGCAGGTTCTCCTTATTTCCTTGAAGCTGCTTTTGGCAGGTCTGAGGAATTTTGGATTCATGACCAGTTTTGCACAACATATTTTTGGGTTTTATGGGTTGCCCATGTGCTTTCTACTGTGACTCTACTTTTTGGGTTTGAGGTGGTGGTTCCTACAAGATTTCAATTCCTTTTGTGGCTGGCAGAGGCCTTTGTTTTTCTTGTCACTGATTCCTTGCGGGACTTCCTCTTCTATGGCCCTGAAGCTGTTGAAGGTTGTCTAGGATGCATGATTACTGTTTTATGTTTTGTGTTTTAACACCTACAGTCATGCATCTTCGGGACTCCTTTCTCTTGAATTCATATGGCACTTTCATGTCCTTTCCTTCAAAAGTGTTATTCTACTGCTACTGCTTCCTTTGTTGGGTAGGTGTTCTTGAATTATTCCTTTTATGTTAAAGGACTCTATGGCCTGGAGTGTTCCTTTGCTGTTGAAACACTACAATTCCATTTTACAGGATTTTGTTCCTTCTTTGTTTCTGCTAGGGCTCCCCTATGTGGGATGCTTGTTTTCCTTCAGTTCTCTATTTTCCAAGGGTGGTTTCTAGTTTTCCCGCCCTTGGGTTGTTTCAATTTTTAAATTTATGGCTTTGTTTCTTTTTCTACCTTTGGGAAAGGTTCAAATTGTCATTTAGTGGTTGGGGTAGTCTAGCACTTTATCCCGTCATTTTTGAGCTTCAAAATCTTGTTTGGCGCCTTTTGATTCAAATTTGGTTTTTGGCAGGCCTTCCCTTCCTGCTCGTTTTTCCTTTGGTGCAATGGAAGATGTTTTCCTCTGGTGCAAAGGAAAGCGCCTTCCTCTGGTGCAAAGGATGGCACCTTCCTTTTTGGTCCTATTGCGTGCTCCTTATTTGTTCCTTTTGGCTATCCTTGCCTTGATTTAATCTGATGTACTTTGATGCAATTTGTTCCATTGTAATCAGGTTTTGGGATCCTTGACAAAAACCCACTTTTAATATAACAAAAAAAAAAAAGTGGACTACTAATTAGATTTGCTTTTGTGTATGTTTTGGTTTATGCATGGATATATAGTGAATACAAAATGAAACACTATGTGGATAGATTAAGTAACCAAGTTTAAATTATTGAATGATTTATGGTTAAATGGTGATTTATGGACAAGATGAATGATGTATGATTAGTGAATGGACATGTTTATTGATGGATATGTGAAATGATATATATGAATATATTTGATCTATTTAAATATGCAAAAAACATAGGGACTGTGTTTGTTTCTAGTGGGGGAGGATGTAACGAACCTCCTCGCTTGATCATTGATAGAAGATGAATTGATGGATTATGCTTACCTTTTTTCCTTTAGAATATGGTACTACTGATGATTGTTGTCATGTAGGACCAGGTATATTCCTCGACGGATGGGGAAAAGGGTGATGGAAAAAGGTAAGTGGGAAGTGATGATTTGGACTGAGTACATGAAACCTCACACTTGCATCCATATAGATGCATTTGAGTGATTATTTGGGTTATGTGAACTCTTTGCTTTGAAATGGTAGAATAATTGATGGTAAAAAAAGTGCCAAAGTGCATGGGAGCCATTTTGATAAATTATAAATCATTACTATTTGTTTGGAATTTATATATAATGTAGGAATTTATTAATAATAATAATAATATAAAATAAAATAATAAAGTAACAATAAATAATACTAATTAATATATTAGACATTGATTGCATGTAACACCATTCATGCATGAGTGGATTTAGTGGTTGGTTGTGCGTCTTGCGAATGACATGTTTTATGTGTGATAACAATGATTGGATTTAACCTCAATGTGAGAAATATGTGGGAAACAGTTAAAAAGGGAAAATTTTACACCTTTTGGGGTAATTAGAATGGACATGGTATGGAAAAATATTTGTGCATATGAACCAACGGTTGAATGCTTGTGTCTTGATATTTATCTTGCTTGGGAAAGAGTCGAATTGGAAGTTACAACTTCAAGCAACAATTTTAGGTGTGCTCGTTATAGATTGTAATGATAATGATCGATTGTGTGACAATTTTATTGCTTAAAATATGTGTTGTATTATTATAAAAATTTGCATGCTTGAACTTGCCATGTGATGAATACATGTGATTTTGAAAAATAAAATTACTGTTATTTTCTTGTTTGCTAGTGATTTATGACTATGATGCGATGCTATTGCTCTATAAATGAGCACAAATAGTTGATTAAATAGTGTATGATTCTATTGTGTAGATGCTTCAAACCGTGTAAGGTAAATTAAAAATCTAGAACCAGTTGTGTAATTTTATTTCTATACTAAAATTGAATGTTGTGTTTGCTAGCCCTTAATTCTTGGCTAAAGATTAGTTTAGTTGATGCTATTGAAATATTTTCTATTTATTTTATCTTGAATCTGGTTAGTTGGAGTAGCATGCTTTGCTGGATTATTTATTATTGGTAAATAAAAAGGAATATTAAAAGAATGTTGTTGTCTACGAGTGATGATGTTTGTGGTGAATGTAGATAATAGTATTATTTTGTTTTGGAATTTGGATATTCATGTCTTAAATGAAAAATAATGTATGCTGGGAAGCTGGTCTGCAAAATTGATTGCTTTCTTTCAAAACAAATTGCAATATTAGTATGTCTATGTGTAGTAAATGTGGTTAATGATTTCATAGTAGTATGCATTCATTTTAGAAAAAAGAGTTGTATCTAATCCCAAAGCCAACTCAAGAAACTTTTGAGCATTGGGGAAGCATTATGAGGGGGTGATTTGCAAGAAAGAATTTGCTAAAAAGGAGTCGTGTCATTGGTTATTGGAATAGTGCTTAATTTATTTGTGATAGAGTTAGAAACAAGTAACATGTGTTACCCGATGGCTGGCTGATTTTACCTGTAACCTATCTAAAATGACCTTTGTATAGTAAGATATGGTTTTCACAGAACATGATAATCAAACTTATTACAATTTTTTGCATGTAAGTTAAATTATTAGCTCTTTTGAAGGAAGAATGCAATATGTATCTTTATACAACTTTCTTTAGAAATAACGTCATGATGATATGATGTAAGGAGTTTTACTTTGTTATAAATATTATGCTCTCTACTTGTCCTATTGAACTTATAATATTTCAATGTCCAAATGAAATCCATGATAATAAATTATGAAATAATGGAGTTTCTCAATGATCGGGTGTGGTTTGGCATCTATTTTGTTAAATAAACATCATCGTGTAATTATTTTCTTCGGATCCTTTTGGGAAGTGAAACTTTAAATCAATTTCAATATCCTCTATATTACTGTGTGTGTAAAATTTTAGTGTTTATCTTGATATTAATAGAACACCTTCTATAGAGCATAGTGACTCATGCTATATAATGTTTTGTCGTATAAGTGGCTAACTGAACATCAGAGTACCTATGGTCTTTCATGAAATTTTGAAAGAAAAATAATGATTAATATTCATTAAAACTTTTTCCACTGTTGACCACTACCTTTAGCGATCTTTTTCATCATTCTTCAATATGGAGGATGTTACTCTTAATGTACTGGTTGAGGAATATAAGTGGGAAGCAAAAATATAAATTTTAGTTGTTTAATACCATTGGGTAATTATACTCAATAAAGGAAAAATAATATGTTTGCTAAACTAAAATTTTCCTGAACCAAGCTGAATTTGTAAATAATCCCGGGTTTAGGAAACTATGGAGCATCTCCAAGACATAACTTAGGGATGAATGCTAGGTGTGTAAAATAAAATAAGCAAATGGTATTCCTTTAACCCTCTGAAATAAACATATAATTTTATTAGGGTTCTATTTAAAATTTAGTTTGACTTTTCAATTAATATGGCATAAACAAAATGAAACCTTAAATTTATATTGTTATGTGTAAATAGAATAGTCTAAGGAATAACCTGTTAATAAGCCAACGAGTTGGAGATAGTAAAGCTTCAAAATAGAGTAAGTATGAGAATTGAACATTTTCTAAACCTTCTAGAAATTACCTTTGTTGGAGTAGACATATGTTAGATAATATATATAATTAAGTAAAAAAGGTAAAGTTGACTTTTACATGTAAATTTAATTAATTTGAAATAGGATTTTTAGCTGCCCATAACCGCGTTAAGAATAAGGTAGGTAGACTTTGAAGAGAAAGGCATTAAACAATAGTGAAAACCAATCTAAGAGTTAGATTCTTAGAATGAAATTGGGTAAAGGCATCATATGTAAACCCTTGTTTGGTAACCTTGAAATTTATTACAAAGATAATTAAACTATTATAACTCAACCTTTATGTAATAATATGAAAAATATTGAAATTATACACCCATTATCATTGAGATGCAGGTAAGCATGTAACATGACTCAAAAGTGACCATTTTATAATAAGAATGAGGCCAGATCAAGTGACCCTATCAGAACTTGTAATGAGGGGTGGTATGGGATGCTTCCTCCAAGTCGTTGATCAGGAGTATGGTGATAAGTATTTGTACCATCTAACTAGAAGTGGACTAGTAAGACTAAGTAACTAGTCCATCCACGTCATTTGGTATGATATAAACTATTGTAAGTCATAATGGATAATTAAGACCAAGTACATTATCAGGGTAATGACATGGCTCTATTTGACTCTGAGTATGAGGAAAATCATCTAGAAACTAAGCATATGTACGCTAACCCCTTGCATACCAATTTTAGAACAAGTCGATCAGATAGATCGAGGTTCATAATGCTAAGGTATGGGAAGAGTATGCATCCACCATCTAGGTGTTATAGGCCCTATAGGATAACCCCAATCATGGATCTACACTCATGGCTAGAACAAGAGGATGTTAAATGAGAATGATAGATCCACAAAATGGCACCTTTACGAGATTTGGCCAATCTCATCCACTTGGGTGACTGTCTGCAGCAATCCAAATTCCCAAAAGTGGTTGATATACCTTGTACTAATTGAATTTTATATTATTGAATCATTGGGTGAACCTTAATTACCATGAACATGAAACCTCTTTCTAGGATGAACGATAAACTTAAACTAAAAAAATTACCTTGAAAATTTGCTTGGGTTATTGTATGTGGTACAACCAGGTGAGTAGGATTGGACCTATTAGGTTGCTTCATTAGTATTGGAAGAGTTGATGAAATATTTGATTAGTTATTTCAAATTAAAATAATTAGGAATTTTGTGGAAGATTCATATATTCATAATTTTTAAAGTATCTTGCTTGAAAAAAATAATAAAAAAATTCAAAAATAAATGTGAAAATCATATCCAAATTTAGATGATTTTGTTGAATATCATGTGAAATTTTTGTGGTATGGTACTCATCATGGAAATTATTAGGTGTGGTATGTTGACATCTTAGTTATAGAATTTGAATATACATGTTATGATGATTTATTATAATGGAGTTAATATATATGATTTGTGGTTACCAATGGTAGAATAGAAATATCCAAAATTTAGATTCATCAAACTAAATTATGGTGCTTACATAGGAAACCTTGGGAAAGTGGACATAGGTGGTGCTTATCAAAATTATGAACGGAAAGTTCTTCTAACCTCCTCAAAATAATTTATAACTTCAAAAAACCTCTATGTAAATGTTAAGGCACTTCTTATAGGGATTAAGGTTATAATAAAATAAATACAAAGACATATTTCAATAAAGATAATTGATAGATTATTATAAATTGTAGTGAAATTTCACTACATTGGGAAAAATTTGTCAAAAAGGAGAATTTTGTGCAAGATTGCCACTTGAAGCTGATTTTGAATAAAATCAAGATGAGAGGACTTGAAGCCTCATCGATCTATCAAGTAGCTAGTGCTATACAAAATGCCAAAGATGTTGACAAGGGAAGGCCTCCACCATAAGCTTAGAGTAAATCTTAAGCTCCTTGTGCCACAAAGCTATGTTGACAAACCAAACCAGATAGATAATGGCCCATAGAATTTTTGGTGGTAGCTAATCCAAGCCTCACCATAGATAGGAGTTCCAAAGCATTTTTGGTGACATCTAAAAGGACTCTACCTTTGGTAGGGTTTCATCCCATATAATGGTTGAATACTCACACCTCATATTGATGGGTAGATTAAAAAAATGAACTATCCTCCACATACAATTGGGTTTGTAGTGACTATTCAATGAATCACTATTCCCTAATGTAACTATGAAACAACGCAAACAAGGGACCCTAGGGAATCGAATCCAAGAACAATGGAGGAAGAAAGAGAACTCAAGGTATCTAGACAAGGAATCAGTAGGATAAGCTCTAATATTTCCATCAAGAGGAGCTTAACACTTGGTGATCTATGAAAATAAAAGCATCCTCGATATTTCAAGCTGGGAAATATCTACAAATTATCTAAGATTAATGGTCCATACAAAAGGCCATCCCAAAAAACTATGGCAAGAGAGAAAAAGGGGAAGCTTTCCAAACCTATCATGCTTATTAATTTTTTTAGCCAAAGCCTAAGAAAACAATTTTGGGCTTGAAGTTGCTTAGAAATTGCAAATTCATAAAAGCCATAAGCTTTTGTATAGAAAAACTTGATGTTATTTAAGGCCTGACTTACAAAGGAGGTAATTTGAAGCTTTTTGATAGTGACATCAATAATGAAATTCAAATCCTTTTGCCTAGTGCAAAGCTTGTGGAATAAACAATATTCATTCTAGAAGGTAGTGAGCCAAAAATTTTCAAGTGATGATTTCTAACAACCTAAGAAGGTTCTAGCCTGATAAAAAACCTATAAAGAGTTTTCCAAAATGTGAATCAAATGAAGTGGCATCCCAGACTAAAGCTTCTCAACAAAAAGGGGTGATATCAATTGTAACAACCCCAAATGCTAACTAGCCTAAGAGAGAGATTATTTTTTTTGAACTTATTAAGGTTCACAAGAGTATCCATGAAATTCATAAATTGACTAGGCATACCCACATTTTGAGTCTATGATGCTACACACATATCTCGAGTGAATAGGAGAGGAAAAAATCTCTAGGTACTAGAGTTTACCTCATATACCTCCATGGCATAGAGGATTCTTAGAAAAATATCACCCCATATTTCTAGCATTCTCCACGAATGCAAAATTATTAACCTTAGAATTAGTATTATCCCTTCTTAGTCTTTAGAGAGGGGGGAACACCAATTCATTCCACTACTCATAAGTCATCCTATATTGGGTCCTTTGAGATATTTCCTTGATCTAGTTTAACTATACCTATGCGGTGATCCCTTAAACTTCATGCTTATCTTTTCCATCTCCACGATAGGTATCTAAGCATCAATCACTCTATGTGATTATCTTCTCATGGACACATGAACTAGGTGTTGCTACCCCACAACAACCCAAGTTGAAAAGGAGATTTTTAGACAAGGATACCTTTAGAGCCCTTCCCAAAGAAACCCCCTTAGCCCAAGATAACTCTCTCTCTCTCTCTCTCTCACTCTCTACAAGCATTAAAACAAGAGCAACTCTAGAATGGAAGTAAAATATCATCTTATCTAAAGCTTGAAATAAATCTAATGAAACCTTTAGATCAAAGCATTAAATCCAACATCATGGATAAAACCATAAAATAAATAATCAATGGCATAATGAAATCAAAGGTCTAGATTTACAAATGAATAGTCTTTGCTTCTATTACAATAAACCCTCTTTCACCAAGAGTGGTTTCCAACTAAATCCTTCATCGGATTCAAAGAATAATTGAAGAATTAACTTAGCATGATCTGACATCTTCTTCCTTTGGCCTCCACAATAGTTTGATAGGAAGGTGGGGATCAAAACAACTCATTTGCAGGTATGAATGCATTTCTATATGATTTATTGCATAACATCCACAAGTGAAAGAAGCCCATACTTATTTTCCAAAAATATTTTCCACAAATATTTTAAATCCCAAGCCTTGCATTCCTATGCAAATCAATTCAATATAGCAACACTCAAGCAAAAGAAGCCCATAATTCTTTCTAATTTTTTTTTCGTAACAAATATTTAAATCCAAAGCCATACATTTCTAAGCACATCAATTCCATAAGAAAAAGAAGCCCATACTTCTTTCCAAAATATTTTCCACAAATATTTTAAATTTCAAAGCCATATATCAATTCCATAACTAATTAATCCATTGTTAGTTATAAATAAATCCATCATTAGCAAGTCTTTGTCATTCATTTGCAAGACTAAAGATTAATCTATCATTTGATTAAATACCAATCTAATCTATCTTTTGATTAATTGCAAATCTAAATATTGAGATAAATTAATCTATCATTAGATTAATTGCCAAACTAATATATCATTAGATTAATTGCAATCTAAAGATTATAGTGAATTATCTATATTTAGATTAATTGCCAAACTAATTTATCATCTGATTAATTGCAATCTAATTATTATAAAAAATTAATCTATCATTAGATTAATTTCCAAACTAATCTATCATTTGATTTATTTTCCAAATTAAAATAGTCCATCATTAGATTAATCCCAACCTTAGGATTCTATTAAATTAATCTATCAATTGATTAATTCCAAATCTAAAGATTAATTTAATAATAAACTATCATTAAAACCAAAGATTAATTAATGATAATATTCCATTTTCTTGATAGCAATTTAAAGCTTACTTTGCATTAATCTATCCTTAGATTATTTTCAAAACTAAATATTGATTAATATTAATCTTACATTAGATTAAGCAAATCTAAAGTTAACCTTGCATTAATCTAACCTTAGATTATTTGCAGAACTAACATTAGATTAAAACTAAAGAATTATATTAATCAAGCATTGATTAGCTAAGGGTCAATTCCAATTAACCAAAGCAACACTAGAAATAATTAAACCTTTTATAATTCCATTTGAGAGCTTCAATCACTCGAAAGCTTAGCTAAATTAATGCAACGAAAGGAAGAATTTATTTAAACCAACCTTAGTATTAATCATCCAAAGAATAAGAAACTTAAGCAAACCCTAATATTTCTTATGCATACACGATTACCATCTAATTTTACTTTAGATTAATATAATCTAAAGAAGTTCCATGAACACTATAACTTAGGCATGAACAACATGCAATAAAGGCATCAAGATAATATGCACATAATAACTAAACCATCTAATCTGACTTTAGATTAAGATGATCTAAAGGGGTGCCATGCACACTGTAACTTAGGTACGAGCAACACACAACAAATATATCAAGCTAACATGTAGGGTTTCAAATTATAAGGTCCTAGGATACATGGGAGCAGTGTGAAGGTCAACAATAAACACATACATTGAATATTCCAGACCAAATTTCCACCCCCATAGTGCCCTTTGTCATACAAGGAGAACATGTTCGAAGATGACAAAACCAAGAACATGAATCTAGGCTCAAAAATCAATACAAAACCTACGTAAAGAAGCAATCATCATGTAGAAATTCAACTAAAATAGAATTATAGTCAACCAAAAATAGCAATAAAGAAAAAAGGTAGAACCATAACAAAAACACCCAAGCAAATCAGTCACAAAAATGCTACAAATAATACCTAGCAACCATAATAAAGAGTGGTGGTGTTCATCTCTTCATTCCTCTTACTCCATGCACTATTTGCCCTTGCACTGTATATCCACATTCATTCTCTTCTCTTGCTCCTAATCCTCTTGACGTACCCTTCATCATTCCAACCAACATTCTCTTAAAGACAGAAGATGAGGAATGTAAAGTGTTTTACGTGCAAGGGCTGCGTTGTAACACTAAAAGTGTTCCCCAACATCCACTACCACCTTACACAAGTGCTACTATGAAGCAAGGAGATAGGAGAACAAAATAATCTTACGTTAAACCAAAAGTGGCTCCACCTTTGCTATCACAAGGTATTAAATGCACCACCACCAAGGTTAAAGGCGGCCCATCATGCCACAAAAAAGCAAGAAATAATGTTCACAAATTAAAAACTCAAGGTATTATTTAATGGATTATTTACCAACCTTAGGCATACATGAATAAACATCAACCAATTAATTATTCAAGAGCACAAGGAGATAAACAAAAACCATCATGCCAAAAGCAAGAATAAATGCACTCCATTGATATTTTTTTACTATTGTTTTATCCTCAAGTGAGTGGCTCCTTATTTAAGATAGACTTAAGCTATCATCGACTCATATTAAGGAGACTCGTTGCAGGTAACTTTCTTGGTCCAATGGTACAAACATGAACATAAAAAACCTATAATGCACCTACATGAAAAGGGTATTCATCCATGTTAACTTGAGTTTTTTGATGAACAAGTCATCATCATTATTTCCCCTTCAATATGGTATCTCATTCCTTGTGGCCAATTATTTTGTCCACCCATGAGAGTACCTGATCCTGCAACCAAGTAGAGCATCAACAATACCATATTCTTATATAAAATAGACACAATATTAGAAGTATATATCCATTAAAATCAACAAATCTAAGCATTAAACATCATTTGCTAATACATAGTCCAATTTGAGTAGCAAGTCCTACCAAGGTGGATCATGACATACTACCCCCCTTGGACTAAACATAGTTTGCTATTTTTTCTTACAAAACATTACATTTTATCTTTATTCAAACAAATAAAGAAAATGTCTTTTCATCTCATACATTTTTTTCCAAGTGGAATTTTCTTAGAATATTGATCCCATTGAAGCCTGCACTATTGTAGAGTTTGTTTCCTCATTGCTTTGGAATAAAATTTTAGAATCTTAATTGGCCTCACTTTAATGACCGACGGATATGTCACCTGTAATTTTGAAATATCCCACACATGATTAGGATGAACAATGTTTTTCCTAAGCAAATATATATGGAAAGAGTCATGGACCTTTGATAGGTTGAGTGGTAAGTGTAATAGTCCGCCCAAAACATGCTTTACGATATTGTTATTTATATTTGATGAGCACCTCTTTTTATAATTTTTATTTTAAAATGCTTTATTATTCTTGGGATATGGTACTATTGATGGTCTTTGTTTTGCAGGTACAAGTCCTCAAAAAATAAAAAGAGAAATGATGGTAGTGTTAAATATCACTACGATGGGGTATTCACATTGATAGAGATGAAAAAATCTCTATCAATGATACACTCACCAATGGCTCATGACTATATGGAAGCTCAAATAACTGCATTCATATAGGTGCATTATGAATGTGTGCTTGCATTATAAGTGTGTGTGTGTGCGCTTTGATATTTTTTAATAATTTTATATGTTTGTTTGTTTTCCTTCTGCTTTGTTGTAAAAGGCTAGAAAGAAATTATTATAAATTTATTTATTTAAGAAAATAAATGTTATGTTTTATAATAAAGAATGTTATTAACTTATAACCTTTGTATTGTTTATAAAAATAAAAATTTATTAAATAACATATATATGTATATATATGAAAATAAACTAATAAATAAGATAGAAAATAATATTTCATAAAAAAAATATCTATTTTCATAAATTTAATTTGGCTTCACTTGGTAAAGCCCTTCTCCATCACCGATTGAAAATTGGAATAAAATTGCATTGGCCACTTGGTGAAATGGAGCTTTGATGAGTGGCCACATCCATACACTTCTTTGTCTATAAATTAATCACTTTGGAAAGGTTGTGCATGTATTTTATTTTGGTGTATGATTCTGTGTGCGTTTTTATTTGGTATGCATTAGGTATTTGATATAAGAGAGGGAGAATAGGAGAAGCTACCAAAAGTGGAACCAAAGGAAGTCTAGCTAAAGGTCAATTTTATATTATTATAGTGAATATATGTTTAGTTATGGTTGGAATTGGATGATTTTAGCTTTGATAAGATCATGTTTAAACTACATAAAATTCTTTGTTACTAAAGGATGAAAGCAGTGATGTTAATTTCTCTTTAGATGTTTGATAGGAATTATTTGTCGAATTACCCTCTGAGTAGATGAAGCCTTAATATATCCACCATTTATTTCCTCAACAATGCTTAGAATTGGAGGTGGTGTTACTAACTGATAATACAAATTTGTTTTTTAGAGCACTTATGCACTTAAATTATGCCACTAAGATAATAAATTTAGGTGAATTATGATGAATGAATTCATTGTTTTTCATGAGGAATTCTCACTGAGATCTAGTTACTGTGCATAAAATCTGAGTGGGTGCATTGAAACCATTTATTTTAGTATCTTTATTTAAGCCATGCAAGTATAGTATAAGAAACCCATGGACTTGGTATTGGTTGATATGGCTTATGTACAGCCTGTGTGTACTTAGACTGTGATTGTTGTTTTTTTGCTTGATTGCACCAAAATTATGTGTTCATTAGATGCTTTTATTGTGTGTATATTGTTATAGAACATATATAACTTGCATATCATTTTTAGAATGCAAAATAGAGGGATCCATTCTAATTCCACTCGACAAGGATCGAGGAATGCAGTGACCGGGTCAATTCGATATCCACCGTGTTGGATAAGTAGCTTAGTACTTCATTCTTGCAAGGAGGTGAGAGTGTTCTTCTTGTGCAAATTTAAACAACTTGTATTATGAGCATATGTGCCACTCTCTATGTTAACATTAAATCATTTATTTGATTTAGTCAACCGACATATGTGTGTATTTCAGTCCACATGTTTAATCTTAGACGTCCATTATAAATTCATATGATGTTTTATATGTAAATCCACAAGAGCTAAAATACATATAATTTCTAGTGTATTTTTGAGATTTTCTAGAGTTAATTTGCACTGACCCTTGCTCCTTACGTTATTAGTATATTATTTATAATTATTTTTCTTAGGTAATTGCCCTTTTGTTGGGTGTTAGACGTCTTCGATGTCGCCTCTTTCCTGCAACTATTAGGGTGTAATTTTATGTCTAAGATGCATATTAAATATCTTATAGAAATTATATAACACCTTGTTTATAATTTAATATTTACACCATATACAAATATTCATGTTGTTTGGTATAGGTTGAAAATAAATTGAAATTATAAAATTATTCAGAATTTATGCATAAGAGAATTGTTTTACTTTGGATGTTATCCACGATTTCATATGAGAACAATGTAACCAATTATTTTATTTAAACTTAAGTACGTTAAATCATTCCTTAAAAATTCTTCTACAAGAAGTTTCACTATTGTTTAATTTACTATGGTAGCTAAAATAGGAGAACATTATTAGAGTTTAGTTTAAATTATGTATATTAAACATTTTCTAAAAGTAAACCAAGATATGAAACTTAAACGGAAATGTAGCTAGGTGTCTTTATAATTAATAAACTTTGAAGGTCAAAAAATACTGGAAAAAATGGAAAATTAGTTTAAACATTATTCCTTGAAATCCTTTTTATATTCTATTAATAAGAAAGACTTTAATTTAATATGATGTATGTTGAACTACCACGTCCCTTTAATTTCCAGAAGTATGAATCCTTTTAATTTAAGTTTATAATTGAATTTAGCAATATTTGATTTATAAGAAATATTAGGGTTTATTTCATTGGGTGAAAGATAACTTATGGATGGATATTGGAAATATGTAAGAGTCATGTTGATAAGTAATTTAACAATTTTATATAGAAGTTTTTTTAAAAATGGATAAAGTGTTATGAGAAGTTTCCACTCTTGTATTTCAAACAATAGAGACATTATATGAAGAACACAAGCTTATACTGAGAGGGGGGGGGGGTGAACAGTATAAGACCTCTTTTTACTTTTTCATTTATACTTCAAAACAGTAAAGCAATATACCCAAAGCAATATCAAAGCAATGCACAATATCATCCACAAAGTGACACCAATTTTAACGTGGTTCACCCGAATGGTCAGGCTACGTCCACAAAACTTTTCTCTAAAAGTTATCTCAAAGTTCTTTGGGAATCCTTCCCAATTACAATGTTTATGAGCCTCGGCCCAAAGGAGATACCTTCCCCCAATCAGAATTTATGAGCCTCTGCTCAAAGGAGATACCTTCCCCCAATCAGAATTTATGAGCCTCTGCTCAAAGGAGATACCTTCCCTCTGCTTTGGAAATGATACCTCAGAAGATCAACTGCCTCTACCTCTTGCCAGCACGTGGAACTCCTTTCCACCGAAGACCTCCTGTCCTCAATGCTTAGCCTAAGAGACCTCTGCCTTCTATGATCACGTCCACAGTAGCTCAAGCAACCTGTACCAAACACAATCAATCGGTCTAGTACAAGTCTTCCTCTGTCTGTCAGATCTGTCCAACTCTTGAACAAATCAATCCTCTGCATACAAGCCTTCTCAAAGACTTGCCAACTGTCCTCAGGTTCTTCTCATAGAACCAATGCACCTCTGTCCTCAAGTTCTCTGATAGAACTATCAAACTCAGCTCACAAGTCCTCTGCTAGGACCTGTCCAAATCTGCTCACAAGTCCCCATCGGAACCTGTCCAAAACTGCTCACAAGTCCCCATCGGAACCTGTCCAAAACTTGCTCACAAGTCCCCATCGAAACCTGTCCAAAACTGCTCACAAGTCCCCACCGGAACCTGTCCAAAAACTCACAAGCTCACCAAGAAAAACTTTCTTAGTAGGAAATCACAAAGTGAATTGTTAGAGACCCAATGTGATTTGTCAAACTCATAGAAGCATAAAGAGAATTGTTAGAGACTCAATATGTTCTATACTCAAATCCCAATCTCAAAACTCAACTCAAATCAACTCAGCTCAATCTCAATCTCAAATCTGAAAACTCAACTCAATATCTGAAATGGATAGGATAGAATGTTTTCTTTCAAGAACATGAAACCCCAACAATTGCCAACTATGCAAAGAATCACATAACAATGATACTCATGTTCTTTTCACCATCAATTAGGGTTTCAACAACAATGCTCATCAAACAAGGTTTAGTCAACCAACACCATTCAACTCAACATCAACCTTGAAGCATTCAACCAATCATCACAAGAAAAGGAAACAAGTAGAAATCCTTTTCCCTCCAAAGATATTTGAACAAAACAACCACCAACACAATATCACCAAATGCAAAGAATAACTTGCTCAAATCAACTCAATGGAGTAAGCCCAATATCATGAATCAAGTAAAGCAATAACTTGATCAAACAACCTCTATGGAAGCAACTCAACCATCAAACTCAAAACAGCCAACCAAGGGTTCCACCAACTCAATGCAAGTAGCTAGACTCACAAATATAAACCCTAGTGCACAAAGCTTCCACTATCTCAAACCAAAAATTATGCATTCACCAAAAACTCTCCTTAAGGATAACAATGCATAAGTAGTCTTCAACAAACCAGAAAATAGGATTTACACCTAGCCAAAGGATACCTAGTAGAATACCTTTTCACTCCAACCTTATTTCAGAAAACATACACCAATCATACTCATAAGAAGAATGTGCCCATACCTTATTGGAGTAGAAGATAATTGAACCTTCAAGCTGTCACCACACACAACTCTCAAACTTCCAACCAAGTTAGGGTTAGAATAAAAAGAAATGAGCAATAATATAAACTTCCTTTATTACACCTTTTAGCTCCACTTCTTTAAACACAACCACCATAACATGCCAATAAATCAACAATCACAGACTCACACCTTATACCTCCATTTTTAATTTTAGCATAGCAAAGAATAATCTTAAAAATACATCCAAAGAAATATGCCCTTATTTCTCCTAAGCTTTTATTCAATGCTAATCACAAAAGCCAAAACTCATAAAATTTAATCACACCTTATAAATCGCTGTCCAAGAAACTCCGAATTTCGTGGCATAAAGACGTTTTAATAAAAACGTGTGTTACTCTAGCAAAGCACCCCCGCGAGACTCGAAACGGTGACCTCCGCCAATGCAGCGCCCAACAACAGCCTTCACTGCCACTAGCCCACGCGGGCTACGAAGTTCACAAGTGAACTTCCCTCCACTTCACCCTAAAAAAAACTCCCGAAGACTTTTCAACCGCACGTGCTTCTAAGTCTTCCTTCGATCGCAGCGAATACAGAGCACAAACACCGCAAATTGCATTCGGGGAATTTCGAATTAATTAGCCTTCCAACCTTAGGAGTTGGAGAATAAATAGTCTCTTCGAAGACACCTTGACGTCGGCGGAAATAAAGACCATTTCGAAATTAATCAAAAGTCTTTTCAAAAAGGGTTTAAAAACCCTTAAATAATTTTAATAAATTAAGAATAAAAAAGGTTTAAAAACCTTTAAGTATTTTTAATAAATTAAAAATAATTTCTCCCTTAATTAATTAAAACCTTGAAGGGTTTTAAATAATAATTAAATAAATAATAAAGAGAACCTCCATTGGTTTTAATAAAAACCATTTAACTTGGTTTTAATAAAAACCCTATCCAACTTGGTTTTAATAAAAACCGTTTGGTTTTAATAAAAACCCTTGCCAATGGAATCTCTCCGGATTCTCTTAAAAATATTCTCTTGGAATCTTCCACCTTTGAAGCCAACACATCCTCTTAACATTAATGCCATTTCCTTTTGACATCAATGACAACTCATAGACAAGAAGCTAGGATCTCAAACCCAAAATTGCCAACAATCTCCCCCTTTGTCATTGATGGCAAACCATGCTTCTCAACAACACGAAACTCAACATAAACAGCTCCCCCTGTCTTGAGGCTCTCCCCCTTACTCAAATCTCTCCCCCTTTGTCATCAATGGCAAAGGGTCACCTTTGGGGCTCGGGACTAAGAATGAGCCTCTTAGCTTAGTCCCTCCCCCACCTCCTGATGAGGTGATTAATTCTTGGGTGGGAGTAAAACTCCCATTAGGCACTGATCATCATCAGCGTCTATAACTTCCTTGTCGGGCCTTCTCTTGAACTCTTTGTCCATATTCCTATTCTTGTCACTATTCTTGTTCTTGTTCTCATCCCTGTTCTTGTCCATGCCTTGATCCTTGGACCTGATCATGCCACTGTTCCTATTCCTGTATTCTGGAATTTCAGCTCTACACTGTCTGATTGTGTGACCTTCATTGTTGCACTTGAAACACTTGACGATGTTGTTTCTCTGAGGTAAACCTGATCTTTGAATCCACCAGTTCTGACCAAACCTATTCTGACCAAACCTATTCTGGCCAAACCTGTTCTGACCAAACCTATTCTGACCAAACCTGTTCAGCCAAACCTGTTCTGACCAAACTTGTTCCTGTTATTTGCCTTGCAATAAACTGCCTTGTGCCCAAACTGTTGACAAGAGTAGCAATACCCTTGAAAGTAACTAGCACTTCTAAAACTATCATTTACCTCCTTCACTTGAGCCATGCAATGTGAAGCCATGTGACCAAACCTCGTGACAAGCAAAACATCTCGCCTTGAAACTTTCCTTTAATTGACCTCTTAGGTTCTGAAAACTTCTTCTTCTCATTCTGAATTCTGTTTTCTATTTCTGTGCATCTATCATTCAAGGACTCCTTTTCTGAAATACTTTCCTCATCAGAACTCTCTTCCTTTTGGAGTCTCTTACTAGACTCTCCAACTTGTTCCTTGTGTGGCTTAACAAAACCAAGGCCTGTTTTATCTCGTTGTCTTTCTTTGACCTTTGATGAGTGACTTAACCTTTTTGGAGCTATCTTGAAACCTCGTAAAGCTTATCCTTGTACTCTTTAGTTTCCTCTTTCAAAGAAGCCATTTTCTGTTCTAACTCACTATACTCAAGAACCTTAGACTCTAACTCATCCTTGAGTTCTTGTGTCTTAGCCATAGAGAAGTCAAGACTTTCTATAAGATCATCTCTCTCCATACAACATTCATCTAACTTATCCTTGAGTCTAGCATTCTTCTTTCTTTCCTTTTTCAAAGCACTAAGAGCACTAATAAGTTCACCTTCAAGATCTACTTCACCTTCCTCTATATCTTCCTCTATTTGTTTGCTTTTTGAATCATCAAAGCCTTTTTCAGATTTCTTATCACTAGAGGTGCTACCCTTTTCAAAAACCATACATGCATCTTCCTTATAGTTTTCTAGAAGCATCCTCATACATACTAGAAACCAAATCATTATTTGTGCAATCATCCTCAAGGTGACCAAAATTTCCACATCTAAGACATTTCATGATAATGAATCTATGTTTCGGTTCTTCCTCTTTTTCTCGATATGAACAACATCTCATTTTCATTATCACTTGAAGAACTTTCACTATCACTACTAGAACACTTACTTGCTTTGTCTAGGTAGAAACTCTTCTTGTGCTTGTGAGAATACCTCTTTCCTTGATTGTTGTGCTCATCTTTGTTTTTCCTGTGATGCTTGTGCTTTTCAGAATCCTTGCTCTTAGAATCCTGTTTATCTTCATCACTTTCATTCTTGGGAACAGTACAATCAGTAGCATAATGACCAAACTTTCCACAATTGAAACATCTTATATTTTTCATACTTTTGTGCTTTCTAGAGAACTTGCCTTTCTTGTTGTAATATGCCTCTTCATCACTAGAAGACTCATCACTATCTTGAAGTCGTTTACCCTTGGAATTCTTGGTAGCCTTGAAAGTCGCCTCTTTCTTGACATCAACCTTCACTTGAGTTCTCAACTCAAATGCTGCAAGTATACTATGGAGCTCATCCTTTTTCAACTTATCCAAATCTTTAGCTTCCTCAATAGCAGAAATATTTTCACTAAATCTATTAGGAAGAGATCTTAAAATCTTATCACAAACATCATTTTCAGCAAGCTCAAGACCTAAGTCTTTCATGGAGTTAACAACCTCATCCATACGAAGCATGTAGTCACTAATATTTTCATCATCATTCATCTTGAGTTGTTCAAACATACCTTTGAAGTGTCTCAACTTGGCCTTTCTGACATTTGTATCACCTGTATGAACCACCTTCAACTGTTTCCACATTTCACTAGTTGTCTTGCAGTGAATCACTTTGGTGAGATCTCGCTTTCTGTAAGCCTTTCAAGATTGCATTCATTGCTTTTGAATTGTTGTGATGTAGGAGCCTTTCTTCTTTAGTATTAGGACCATGTTCAAGAATAGTGTACTCATCTTCAATCACTTCCCAAACCTCATTCCCAAGTGCCATTAGATGAACCTTCATCCTTGCACTCCAAAGACCAAAATCTGACCCATCAAGAATAGGTGTTGCATTGCCACTTGAATGATCCATTGTGTTCTTTACTAGCTTTTCCTTCAAGCCGTTAAACTTTTCGAAGGCACCTGCTCTGATACCAATTGAAGAACACAAGCTTATACTGAGAGGGGGGGTGAACAGTATAAGACCTCTTTTTACTTTTTCCTTTATACTTCAAAACTATAAAGCAATATACCCAAAGCAATATCAAAGCAATGCACAATATCATCCACAAAGTGACACCAATTTTAACGTGGTTCACCCAGAATGGTCGGGCTACGTCCACAAAACTTTTCTCTAAAAGTTATCTCAAAGTTCTTTGGGAATCCTTCCCAATTACAATGTTTATGAGCCTCGGCCCAAAGGAGATACCTTCCCCCAATCAGAATTTATGAGCCTCTGCTCAAAGGAGATACCTTCCCCCAATCAGAATTTATGAGCCTCTGCTCAAAGGAGATACCTTCCCCTCTGCTCTGGAAATGATCCCTCGGAAGATCAACTGCCTCTACCTCTTGCCAGCACGTGGAACTCCTTTCCACCGAAGACCTCCTATCCTCAATGCTTAGCCTAAGAGACCTCTGCCTTCTATGATCACGTCCACAGTAGCTCAAAAACCTATACCAAACATAATCGAGTCGGTCTAGTACAAGTCTTCCTCTGTCTGTCGGATCTGTCCAACTCTTGAACAAATCAATCCTCTGCATACAAGCCTTCTCAAAGACTTGCCAACTGTCCTCAGGTTCTTCTCATAGAACCAATGCACCTCTGTCCTCAAGTTCTCTGATAGAACTATCAAACTCAGCTCACAAGTCCTCTGCTAGGACCTGTCCAAATCTGCTCACAAGTCCCCACCAAACTTTCCAAAAATGCTCACAAGTCCCCACCAAACCTTCCAAAACCGGCTCACAAGTCCCCACCGGAGAACCTCGTCCAAAACTGCTCACAAGTCCCCACTGGAACCTGTCCAAAAACTCAGCAAGCTCACCAAGAAAAACTTTCTTAGTAGGAAATCACAAAGTGAATTGTTAGAGACCCAATGTGATTTGTCAAACTCATAGAAGCATAAAGAGAATTGTTAGAGACTCAATATGTTCTATACTCAAATCCCAATCTCAAAACTCAACTCAAATCAACTCAGCTCAATCTCAATCTCAAATCTGAAAACTCAACTCAATATCTGAAATGGATAGGATAGAATGTTTTCTTTCAAGAACATGAAACCCCAACAATTGCCAACTATGCAAAGAATCACATAACAATGATACTCATGTTCTTTTCACCATCAATTAGGGTTTCAACAACAATGCTCATCAAACAAGGTTTAGTCAACCAACACCATTCAACTCAACATCAACCTTGAAGCATTCAACCAATCATCACAAGAAAAGGAAACAAGTAGAAATCCTTTTCCCTCCAAAGATATTTGAACAAAACAGACCACCAACACAATATCACCAAATGCAAAGAATAACTTGCTCAAATCAACTCAATGGAGTAAGCCCAATATCATGAATCAAGTAAAGCAATAACTTGATCAAACAACCTCTATGGAAGCAACTCAACCATCAAACTCAAAACAGCCAACCAAGGGTTCCACCAACTCAATGCAAGTAGCTAGACTCACAAATATAAACCCTAGTGCACAAAGCTTCCACTATCTCAAACCAAAAATTATGCATTCACCAAAAACTCTCCTTAAGGATAACAATGCATAAGTAGTCTTCAACAAACCAGAAAATAGGATTTACACCTAGCCAAAGGATACCTAGTAGAATACCTTTTCACTCCAACCTTATTTCAGAAAACATACACCAATCATACTCATAAGAAGAATGTGCCCATACCTTATTGGAGTAGAAGATAATTGAACCTTCAAGTTGTCACCACACACAACTCTCAAACTTCCAACCAAGTTAGGGTTAGAATAAAAAGAAATGAGCAATAATATAAACTTCCTTTATTACACCTTTTAGCTCCACTTCTTTAAACACAACCACCATAACATGCCAATAAATCAACAATCACGGACTCACACCTTATACCTCCATTTTTAATTTTAGCATAGCAAAGAATAATCTTAAAAATACATCCAAAGAAATATGCCCTTATTTCTCCTAAGATTTTATTCAATGCTAATCACAAAAGCCAAAACTCATAAAATTTAATCACACCTTATAAATCGCTGTCCAAGAAACTCCGAATTTCGTGGCATAAAGACGTTTTAATAAAAACGTGTGTTACTCTAGCAAAGCACCCCCGCGAGACTCGAAACGGTGACCTCCGCCAATGCAAGGCCCAACAGCAGCCTTCGATGCCACTAGCCCACGCGGGCTACGAAGTTCACAAGTGAACTTCCCTCCACTTCACCCTCGAAAAAAACTCCCGAAGACTTTTCAACCGCACGTGCTTCTAAGTCTTCCTTCGATCGCAACGAATACAGAGCACAAACACCGCAAATTGCATTCAGGGAATTTCGAATTAATTAGCCTTCCAACCTTAGGAGTTGGAGAATAAATAGTCTCTTCGAAGACACCTTGACGTCGGCGA
Source organism: Wollemia nobilis (assembly GCA_028583015.1). Lineage (NCBI taxonomy): Eukaryota > Viridiplantae > Streptophyta > Pinopsida > Araucariales > Araucariaceae > Wollemia > Wollemia nobilis. Next base: position 6,513,264 of record JAQPPZ010016361.1, read on the forward strand.
AAATAAAGACCATTTCAAAATTAATCAAAAGTCTTTTCAAAAAGGGTTTAAAAACCCTTAAATAATTTTAATAAATTAAGAATAAAAAAGGTTTAAAAACCTTTAAGTATTTTTAATAAATTAAAAATAATTTCTCCCTTAATTAATTAAATAATTAATAAAGAGAACCTCCATTGGTTTTAATAAAAACCATTTAACTTGGTTTTAATAAAAACCCTATCCAACTTGGTTTTAATAAAAACCAGTTTGGTTTTAATGAAAAACCCTTGCCAATGGAATCTCTCCGGATTCTCTTAAAAATATTCTCTTGGAATCTTCCACCTTTGAAGCCAACACATCCTCTTAACATTAATGCCATTTCCTTTTGACATCAATGACAACTCATAGACAAGAAGCTAGGATCTCAAACCCAAAATTGCCAACAATCTCCCCCTTTGTCATTGATGGCAAACCATGCTTCTCAACAACACAGAAACTCAACATAAATAGCTCCCCCTGTCTTGAGGCTCTCCCCCTTACTCAAATCTCTCCCCCTTTGTCATCAATGGCAAAGGGTCACCTTTGGGGCTCGGGACTAAGAATGAGCCTCTTAGCTTAGTCCCTCCCCCACCTCCCGATGAGGTGATTAATTCTTGGGTGGGAGTAAAACTCCCATTAGGCACTGATCATCATCAGCGTCTATAACTTCCTTGTCGGGCCTTCTCTTGAACTCTTTGTCCATATTCCTATTCTTGTCACTGTTCTTGTTCTTGTTCTCATCCCTGTTCTTGTCCATGCCTTGATCCTTGGACCCGATCATGCCACTGTTCTCGTTCCTCGTATTCTAGAATTTCAGCTCTACACTGTCTCGATTGTGTGACCTTCATTGTTGCACTTGAAACACTTGACGATGTTGTTTCTCTGAGGTAAACCTGATCTTTGAATCCACCAGTTCTGACCAAACCTGTTTTGGCCAAACCTGTTCTGACCAAACCTGTTCTGACCAAACCTGTTCTGGCCAAACCTGTTCTGACCAAACTTGTTCTTGTTATTTGCCTTGCAATAAACTGCCTTGTGCCCAAACTGTTGACAAGAGTAGCAATACCCTTGAAAGTAACTAGCACTTCTGAAACTGTCATTTACCTCCTTCACTTGAGCCATGCAATGTGAAGCCATGTGACCAAACCTCGTGACAAGCAAAACATCTCGCCTTGAAACTTTCCTTTAATTGACCTCTTAGGTTCTGAAAACTTCTTCTTCTCATTCTGAATTCTGTTTTCTGTTTCTGTGCATCTATCATTCAAGGACTCCTTTTCTGAAATACTTTCCTCATCAGAACTCTCTTCCTTTTGGAGTCTCTTACTAGACTCTCCAACTTGTTCCTTGTGTGGCTTAACAAAACCAAGGCCTGTTTTATCTCGTTGTCTTTCTTTGACCTTTGATGAGTGACTTAACCTTTTTGGAGCTATCTTGAAACCCTTAAAGCTTATCCTTGTACTCTTTAGTTTCCTCTTTCAAAGAAGCCATTTTCTGTTCTAACTCACTATACTCAAGAACCTTAGACTCTAACTCATCCTTGAGTTCTTGTGTCTTAGCCATAGAGAAGTCAAGACTTTCTATAAGATCATCTCTCTCCATACAACATTCATCTAACTTATCCTTGAGTCTAGCATTCTTCTTTCTTTCCTTTTTCAAAGCACTAAGAGCACTAATAAGTTCACCTTCAAGATCTACTTCACCTTCCTCTATATCTTCCTCTATTTGTTTGCTTTTTGAATCATCAAAGCCTTTTTCAGATTTCTTATCACTAGAGGTGCTACCCTTTTCAAAAACCATACATGCATCTTCCTTATAGTTTTTTGAAGCATCCTCATACATACTAGAAACCAAATCATTATTTGTGCAATCATCCTCAAGGTGACCAAAATTTCCACATCTAAGACATTTCATGATAATGAATCTATGTTTCGGTTCTTCCTCTTTTTTCTGATATGAACAACATCTCATTTTCATTATCACTTGAAGAACTTTCACTATCACTACTAGAACACTTACTTGCTTTGTCTAGGTAGAAACTCTTCTTGTGCTTGTGAGAATACCTCTTTCCTTGATTGTTGTGCTCATCTTTGTTTTTCCTGTGATGCTTGTGCTTTTTAGAATCCTTGCTCTTAGAATCTTGTTTATCTTCATCACTTTCATTCTTGGGAACAGTACAGTCAGTAGCATAATGACCAAACTTTCCACAATTGAAACATCTTATATTTTTCATACTTTTGTGCTTTCTAGAGAACTTGCCTTTCTTGTCGTAATATGCCTCTTCATCACTAGAAGACTCATCACTATCTTGAAGTTGTTTACCCTTGGAATTCTTGGTAGCCTTGAAAGTTGCCTCTTTCTTGACATCAACCTTCACTTGAGTTCTCAACTCAAATGCTGCAAGTATACTATGGAGCTCATCCTTTTTCAACTTATCCAAATCTTTAGCTTCCTCAATAGCAGAAATATTTTCACTAAATCTATTAGGAAGAGATCTTAAAATCTTATCACAAACATCATTTTCAGCAAGCTCAAGACCTAAGTCTTTCATGGAGTTAACAACCTCATCCATACGAAGCATGTAGTCACTAATATTTTCATCATCATTCATCTTGAGTTGTTCAAACATACCTTTGAAGTGTCTCAACTTGGCCTTTCCGACATTTGTATCACCTGTATGAACCACCTTCAATCTGTTTCCACATTTCACTAGCTGTCTTGCAGTGAATCACTTTGGTGATATCCGCTTTCTGTAAGCCTTTCAGGATTGCATTCATTGCTTTTGAATTGCTGTGATGTAGGAGCCTTTCTTCTTTAGTATTAGGACCATGTTCAAGAATAGTGTACTCATCTTCAATCACTTCCCAAACCTCATTCCCAAGTGCCATTAGATGAACCTTCATCCTTGCACTCCAAAGACCAAAATCTGACCCATCAAGAATAGGTGTTGCATTGCCACTTGAATGATCCATTGTGTTCTTTACTAGCTTTTCCTTCAAGTTGTTAAACTTTTCGAAGGCACCCGCTCTGATACCAATTGAAGAACACAAGCTTATACTGAGAGGGGGGTGAACAGTATAAGACCTCTTTTTACTTTTTCCTTTATACTTCAAAATAGTAAAGCAATATACCCAAAGCAATATCAAAGCAATGCACAATATCATCCACAAAGTGACACCAATTTTAACGTGGTTCACCCGGAATGGTCGGGCTACATCCACAAAACTTTTCTCTAAAAGTTATCTCAAAGTTCTTTGGGAATCCTTCCCAATTACAATGTTTATGAGCCTTGGCCCAAAGGAGATACCTTCCCCCAATCAGAATTTATGAGCCTCTCTCAAAGGAGATACCTTCCCCCAATCAAGAATTTATGAGCCTCTACTCAAAGGAGATACCTTCCCTCTCTCTGGAAATGATCCCTCGAAGATCAACTGCCTCTACCTCTTGCCACACGTGGAACTCCTTTCCACCGAAGACCTCCTGTCCTCAATGCTTAGCCTAAGAGACCTCTGCCTTCTATGATCACGTCCACATAAGCTCAACAACCTGTACCAAACATAATCCAGTCGGTCTAGTACAAGTCTTCCTCTATCTGTCGAATCTGTCCAACTCTTGAACAAATCAATCCTCTGCATACAAGCCTTCTCAAAGACTTGCCAAATCTGTCCTCAGGTTCTTCTCATAGAACCAATGCACCTCTATCCTCAAGTTCTCTTGATAGAACTATCAAACTCAGCTCACAAGTCCTCTGCTAGGACCTGTCCAAATCTGCTCACAAGTCCCCACCGAAACCTGTCCAAAACTGCTCACAAGTCCCCACAACCTATCCAAAACTCACAAGTCCCCACGAACCTTCCAAAACCGCTCACAAGTCCCCACCGAAACTCGTCCAAAAACTCAACAAGCTCACCAAGAAAAACTTTCTTAGTAGGAAATCACAAAGTGAATTGTTAGAGACCCAATGTGATTTGTCAAACTCATAGAAGCATAAAGAGAATTGTTAGAGACTCAATATGTTCTATACTCAAATCCCAATCTCAAAACTCAACTCAAATCAACTCAACTCAATCTCAATCTCAAATCTGAAAACTCAACTCAATATCTGAAATGGATAGGATAGAATGTTTTCTTTCAAGAACATGAAACCCCAACAATTGCCAACTATGCAAAGAATCACATAACAATGATACTCATGTTCTTTTCACCATCAATTAGGGTTTCAACAACAATGCTCATCAAACAAGGTTTAGTCAACCAACACCATTCAACTCAACATCAACCTTGAAGCATTCAACCAATCATCACAAGAAAAGGAAACAAGTAGAAATCCTTTTCCCTCCAAAGATATTTGAACAAAATAGCCACCAACACAATATCACCAAATGCAAAGAATAACTTGCTCAAATCAACTCAATGGAGTAAGCCCAATATCATGAATCAAGTAAAGCAATAACTTGATCAAACAACCTCTATGGAAGCAACTCAACCATCAAACTCAAAACAGCCAACCAAGGGTTCCACCAACTCAATGCAAGTAGCTAGACTCACAAATATAAACCCTAGTGCACAAAGCTTCCACTATCTCAAACCAAAAATTATGCATTCACCAAAAACTCTCCTTAAGGATAACAATGCATAAGTAGTCTTCAACAAACCAGAAAATAGGATTTACACCTAGCCAAAGGATACCTAGTAGAATACCTTTTCACTCCAACCTTATTTCAGAAAACATACACCAATCATACTCATAAGAAGAATGTGCCCATACCTTATTGGAGTAGAAGATAATTGAACCTTCAAGCTGTCACCACACACAACTCTCAAACTTCCAACCAAGTTAGGGTTAGAATAAAAAGAAATGAGCAATAATATAAACTTCCTTTATTACACCTTTTAGCTCCACTTCTTTAAACACAACCACCATAACATGCCAATAAATCAACAATCACAGACTCACACCTTATACCTCCATTTTTAATTTTAGCATAGCAAAGAATAATCTTAAAAATACATCCAAAGAAATATGCCCTTATTTCTCCTAAGCTTTTATTCAATGCTAATCACAAAAGCCAAAACTCATAAAATTTAATCACACCTTATAAATCGCTGTCCAAGAAACTCCGAATTTCGTGGCATAAAGACGTTTTAATAAAAACGTGTGTTACTCTAGCAAAGCACCCCCGCGAGACTCGAAACGGTGACCTCCGCCAATGCAGCGCCCAACAGCAGCCTTCGTTGCCACTAGCCCACGCGGGCTACGAAGTTCACAAGTGAACTTCCCTCCACTTCACCCTCGAAAAAACTCCCGAAGACTTTTCAACCGCACGTGCTTCTAAGTCTTCCTTCGATCGCAGCGAATACAGAGCACAAACACCGCAAATTGCATTCGAGGAATTTCGAATTAATTAGCCTTCCAACCTTAGGAGTTGGAGAATAAATAGTCTCTTCGAAGACACCTTGACGTCGGCGAAAATAAAGACCATTTCGAAATTAATCAAAAGTCTTTTCAAAAAGGGTTTAAAAACCCTTAAATAATTTTAATAAATTAAGAATAAAAAAAGGTTTAAAAACCTTTAAGTATTTTTAATAAATTAAAAATAATTTCTCCCTTAATTAATTAAATAATTAATTAATTAAAACCTTGAAGGGTTTTAAATAATAATTAAATAAATAATAAAGAGAACCTCCATTGGTTTTAATAAAAACCATTTAACTTTGTTTTAATAAAAACCCTTGCCAATGGAATCTCTCCAGATTCTCTTAAAAATATTCTCTTGGAATCTTCCACCTTTGAAGCCAACACATCCTCTTAACATTAATGCCATTTCCTTTTGACATCAATGACAACTCATAGACAAGAAGCTAGGATCTCAAACCCAAAATTGCCAACAATCTCCCCCTTTGTCATTGATGGCAAACCATGCTTCTCAACAACACAGAAACTCAACATAAACAGCTCCCCCTGTCTTGAGGCTCTCCCCCTTACTCAAATCTCTCCCCCTTTGTCATCAATGGCAAAGGGTCACCTTTGGGGCTCGAGACTAAGAATGAGCCTCTTAGCTTAGTCCCTCCCCCACCTCCTGATGAGGTGATTAATTCTTGGGTGGGAGTAAAACTCCCATTAGGCACTGATCATCATCAGCGTCTATAACTTCCTTGTCGGGCCTTCTCTTGAACTCTTTGTCCATATTCCTATTCCTGTCACTGTTCTTGTTCTTGTTCTCATCCCTGTTCTTGTCCATGCCTTGATCCTTGGACCTGATCATGCCACTGTTCCTGTTCCTGTATTCTAGAATTTCAGCTCTACACTGTCTGATTGTGTGACCTTCATTGTTGCACTTGAAACACTTGACGATGTTGTTTCTCCGAGGTAAACCTGATCTTTGAATCCACCAGTTCGACCAAACCTGTTCCAAAACCTTCGACCAAACCTATTCGACCAAACCTGTTCTGGCCAAACCTCTTTTGACCAAACCTGTTCTTGTTATTTGCCTTGCAATAAACTGCCTTGTGCCCAAACTATTGACAAGAGTAGCAATACCCTTGAAAGTAACTAGCACTTCTGAAACTGTCATTTACCTCCTTCACTTGAGCCATGCAATGTGAAGCCATGTGACCAAACCTGTGACAAGCAAAACATCTGCCTTGAAACTTTCCTTTAATTGACCTCTTAGGTTCTGAAAACTTCTTCTTCTCATTCTGAATTCTGTTTTCTGTTTATGTGCATCTATCATTCAAGGACTCCTTTTCTGAAATACTTTCCTCATCAGAACTCTCTTCCTTTTGGAGTCTCTTACTAGACTCTCCAACTTGTTCCTTGTGTGGCTTAACAAAACCAAGGCCTATTTTATCTGTTGTCTTTCTTTGACCTTTGATGAGTGACTTAACCTTTTTGGAGCTATCTTGAAACCTGTAAAGCTTATCCTTGTACTCTTTAGTTTCCTCTTTCAAAGAAGCCATTTTCTGTTCTAACTCACTATACTCAAGAACCTTAGACTCTAACTCATCCTTGAGTTCTTGTGTCTTAGCCATAGAGAAGTCAAGACTTTCTATAAGATCATCTCTCTCCATACAACATTCATCTAACTTATCCTTGAGTCTAGCATTCTTCTTTCTTTCCTTTTTCAAAGCACTAAGAGCACTAATAAGTTCACCTTCAAGATCTACTTCACCTTCCTCTATATCTTCCTCTATTTGTTTGCTTTTTGAATCATCAAAGCCTTTTTCAGATTTCTTATCACTAGAGGTGCTACCCTTTTCAAAAACCATACATGCATCTTCCTTATAGTTTTCTGAAGCATCCTCATACATACTAGAAACCAAATCATTATTTGTGCAATCATCCTCAAGGTGACCAAAATTTCCACATCTAAGACATTTCATGATAATGAATCTATGTTTCGGTTCTTCCTCTTTTTTGATATGAACAACATCTCATTTTCATTATCACTTGAAGAACTTTCACTATCACTACTAGAACACTTACTTGCTTTGTCTAGGTAGAAACTCTTCTTGTGCTTGTGAGAATACCTCTTTCCTTGATTGTTGTGCTCATCTTTGTTTTTCCTGTGATGCTTGTGCTTTTCAGAATCCTTGCTCTTAGAATCCTGTTTATCTTCATCACTTTCATTCTTGGGAACAAGATACATCAGTAGCATAATGACCAAACTTTCCACAATTGAAACATCTTATATTTTTCATACTTTTGTGCTTTCTAGAGAACTTGCCTTTCTTGTTGTAATATGCCTCTTCATCACTAGAAGACTCATCACTATCTTGAAGTTGTTTACCCTTGGAATTCTTGGTAGCCTTGAAAGTCGCCTCTTTCTTGACATCAACCTTCACTTGAGTTCTCAACTCAAATGCTGCAAGTATACTATGGAGCTCATCCTTTTTCAACTTATCCAAATCTTTAGCTTCCTCAATAGCAGAAATATTTTCACTAAATCTATTAGGAAGAGATCTTAAAATCTTATCACAAACATCATTTTCAGCAAGCTCAAGACCTAAGTCTTTCATGGAGTTAACAACCTCATCCATACGAAGCATGTAGTCACTAATATTTTCATCATCATTCATCTTGAGTTGTTCAAACATACCTTTGAAGTGTCTCAACTTGGCCTTTCTGACATTTGTATCACCTGTATGAACCACCTTCAACTGTTTCCACATTTCACTAGTTGTCTTGCAGTGAATCACTTTGGTGAGATCTGCTTCTTGTAAGCCTTTCGAGGATTGCATTCATTGCTTTTGAATTGCTGTGATGTAGGAGCCTTTCTTCTTTAGTATTAGGACCATGTTCAGGAATAGTGTACTCATCTTCAATCACTTCCCAAACCTCATTCCCAAGTGCCATTAGATGAACCTTCATCCTTGCACTCCAAAGACCAAAATCTGACCCATCAAGAATAGGTGTTGCATTGCCACTTGAATGATCCATTGTGTTCTTTACTAGCTTTTCCTTCAAGTTGTTAAACTTTTCGAAGGCACCCGCTCCGATACCAATTGAAGAACACAAGCTTATACCGAGAGGGGGGTGAACTAGTATAAGACCTCTTTTTACTTTTTCCTTTATACTTCAAAATAGTAAAGCAATATACCCAAAGCAATATCAAAGCAATGCACAATATCATCCACAAAGTGACACCAATTTTAACGTGGTTCACCCAGAATGGTTGGGCTACGTCCACAAAACTTTTCTCTAAAAGTTATCTCAAAGTTCTTTGGGAATCCTTCCCAATTACAATGTTTATGAGCCTCGGCCCAAAGGAGATACCTTCCCCCAATCAAAAATTTATGAGCCTCTCGCTCAAAGGAGATACCTTCCCCCAATCAAGAATTTATGAGCCTCTCTCAAAGGAGATACCTTCCCCTCTGCTCTAGAAATGATCCCTAGAAGATCAACTGCCTCTACCTCTTGCCAAGCACGTGGAACTCCTTTCCACCGAAGACCTCATATCCTCAATGCTTAGCCTAAGAGACCTCTGCCTTCTATGATCACGTCCACAGTAGCTCAAAAACCTGTACCAAACATAGTCACTGGTCTAGTACAAGTCTTCCTCTATCTGTCAGATCTGTCCAACTCTTGAACAAATCAATCCTCTACATACAAGCCTTCTCAAAGACTTGCCAAACTATCCTCAGGTTCTTCTCATAGAACCAATGCACCTCTGTCCTCAAGTTCTCTGATAGAACTATCAAACTCAGCTCACAAGTCCTCTGCTAGGACCTGTCCAAATCTGCTCACAAGTCCCCACCGAAACCTATCCAAAACCTGCTCACAAGTCCCCACCGAAACCTGTCCAAAAACTCAACAAGCTCACCAAGAAAAACTTTCTTAGTAGGAAATCACAAAGTGAATTGTTAGAGACCCAATGTGATTTGTCAAACTCATAGAAGCATAAAGAGAATTGTTAGAGACTCAATATGTTCTATACTCAAATCCCAATCTCAAAACTCAACTCAAATCAACTCAACTCAATCTCAATCTCAAATCTAAAAACTCAACTCAATATCTGAAATGGATAGGATAGAATGTTTTCTTTCAAGAACATGAAACCCCAACAATTGCCAACTATGCAAAGAATCACATAACAATGATACTCATGTTCTTTTCACCATCAATTAGGGTTTCAACAACAATGCTCATCAAACAAGGTTTAGTCAACCAACACCATTCAACTCAACATCAACCTTGAAGCATTCAACCAATCATCACAAGAAAAGGAAACAAGTAGAAATCCTTTTCCCTCCAAAGATATTTGAACAAAACAGCCACCAACACAATATCACCAAATGCAAAGAATAACTTGCTCAAATCAACTCAATGGAGTAAGCCCAATATCATGAATCAAGTAAAGCAATAACTTGATCAAACAACCTCTATGGAAGCAACTCAACCATCAAACTCAAAACAGCCAACCAAGGGTTCCACCAACTCAATGCAAGTAGCTAGACTCACAAATATAAACCCTAGTGCACAAAGCTTCCACTATCTCAAACCAAAAATTATGCATTCACCAAAAACTCTCCTTAAGGATAACAATGCATAAGTAGTCTTCAACAAACCAGAAAATAGGATTTACACCTAGCCAAAGGATACCTAGTAGAATACCTTTTCACTCCAACCTTATTTCAGAAAACATACACCAATCATACTCATAAGAAGAATGTGCCCATACCTTATTGGAGTAGAAGATAATTGAACCTTCAAGCTGTCACCACACACAACTCTCAAACTTCCAACCAAGTTAGGGTTAGAATAAAAAGAAATGAGCAATAATATAAACTTCCTTTATTACACCTTTTAGCTCCACTTCTTTAAACACAACCACCATAACATGCCAATAAATCAACAATCACAGACTCACACCTTATACCTCCATTTTTAATTTTAGCATAGCAAAGAATAATCTTAAAAATACATCCAAAGAAATATGCCCTTATTTCTCCTAAGCTTTTATTCAATGCTAATCACAAAAGCCAAAACTCATAAAATTTAATCACACCTTATAAATCGCTGTCCAAGAAACTCCGAATTTCGTGGCATAAAGACGTTTTAATAAAAACGTGTGTTACTCTAGCAAAGCACCCCCGCGAGACTCGAAACGGTGACCTCCGCCAATGCAAGCGCCCAACAACAGCCTTCGTCGCCACTAGCCCACGCGGGCTACGAAGTTCACAAGTGAACTTCCCTCCACTTCACCCTCGAAAAACTCCCGAAGACTTTTCAACCGCACGTGCTTCTAAGTCTTCCTTCGATCGCAACGAATACAGAGCACAAACACCGCAAATTGCATTCGAGGAATTTCGAATTAATTAGCCTTCCAACCTTAGGAGTTGGAGAATAAATAGTCTCTTCGAAGACACCTTGACGTCGGCGAAAATAAAGACCATTTCGAAATTAATCAAAAGTCTTTTCAAAAAGGGTTTAAAAACCCTTAAATAATTTTAATAAATTAAGAATAAAAAAAGGTTTAAAAACCTTTAAGTATTTTTAATAAATTAAAAATAATTTCTCCCTTAATTAATTAAATAATTAATTAATTAAAACCTTGAAGGGTTTTAAATAATAATTAAATAAATAATAAAGAGAACCTCCATTGGTTTTAATAAAAACCATTTAATTGTTTATATAAAACCTATTTTTAATAAAAACCCTTGCCAATGGAATCTCTCCGGATTCTCTTAAAAATATTCTCTTGGAATCTTCCACCTTTGAAGCCAACACATCCTCTTAACATTAATGCCATTTCCTTTTGACATCAATGACAACTCATAGACAAGAAGCTAGGATCTCAAACCCAAAATTGCCAACAATCTCCCCCTTTGTCATTGATGGCAAACCATGCTTCTCAACAACACGAAACTCAACATAAACAGCTCCCCCTGTCTTGAGGCTCTCCCCTTACTCAAATCTCTCCCCCTTTGTCATCAATGGCAAAGGGTCACCTTTGGGGCTCGGGACTAAGAATGAGCCTCTTAGCTTAGTCCCTCCCCCACCTCCCGATGAGGTGATTAATTCTTGGGTGGGAGTAAAACTCCCATTAGGCACTGATCATCATCAGCGTCTATAACTTTCTTGTCGGGCCTTCTCTTGAACTCTTTGTCCATATTCCTGTTCTCGTCACTGTTCTTGTTCTTGTTCTCATCCCTGTTCTTGTCCATGCCTTGATCCTTGGACCCGATCATGCCACTGTTCCTGTTCCTGTATTCTAGAATTTCAGCTCTACACCGTCCGATTGTGTGACCTTCATTGTTGCACTTGAAACACTTGACGATGTTGTTTCTCCGAGGTAAACCTGATCTTTGAATCCACCAGTTCGACCAAACCTGTTCGACCAAACCTTTCGCCAAACCTATTCTCGACCAAACCCGTTTCGACCAAACCCGTTCGACCAAACCTGTTCTAGTTATTTGCCTTGCAATAAACCGCCTTGTGCCCAAACTGTTGACAAGAGTAGCAATACCCTTGAAAGTAACTAGCACTTCTGAAACTGTCATTTACCTCCTTCACTTGAGCCATGCAATGTGAAGCCATGTGACCAAACCTGTGACAAGCAAAACATCTCCCTTGAAACTTTCCTTTAATTGACCTCTTAGGTTCTGAAAACTTCTTCTTCTCATTCTGAATTCTGTTTTCTATTTTTGTGCATCTATCATTCAAGGACTCCTTTTCTGAAATACTTTCCTCATCAGAACTCTCTTCCTTTTGGAGTCTCTTACTAGACTCTCCAACTTGTTCCTTGTGTGGCTTAACAAAACCAAGGCCTATTTTATCTGTTGTCTTTCTTTGACCTTTGATGAGTGACTTAACCTTTTTGGAGCTATCTTGAAACCTCTAAAGCTTATCCTTGTACTCTTTAGTTTCCTCTTTCAAAGAAGCCATTTTCTGTTCTAACTCACTATACTCAAGAACCTTAGACTCTAACTCATCCTTGAGTTCTTGTGTCTTAGCCATAGAGAAGTCAAGACTTTCTATAAGATCATCTCTCTCCATACAACATTCATCTAACTTATCCTTGAGTCTAGCATTCTTCTTTCTTTCCTTTTTCAAAGCACTAAGAGCACTAATAAGTTCACCTTCAAGATCTACTTCACCTTCCTCTATATCTTCCTCTATTTGTTTGCTTTTTGAATCATCAAAGCCTTTTTCAGATTTCTTATCACTAGAGGTGCTACCCTTTTCAAAAACCATACATGCATCTTCCTTATAGTTTTCTGAAGCATCCTCATACATACTAGAAACCAAATCATTATTTGTGCAATCATCCTCAAGGTGACCAAAATTTCCACATCTAAGACATTTCATGATAATGAATCTATGTTTCGGTTCTTCCTCTTTTTCTCATATGAACAACATCTCATTTTCATTATCACTTGAAGAACTTTCACTATCACTACTAGAACACTTACTTGCTTTGTCTAGGTAGAAACTCTTCTTGTGCTTGTGAGAATACCTCTTTCCTTGATTGTTGTGCTCATCTTTGTTTTTCCTGTGATGCTTGTGCTTTTCGGAATCCTTGCTCTTAGAATCCTGTTTATCTTCATCACTTTCATTCTTGGGAAAAGTACAGTCAGTAGCATAATGACCAAACTTTCCACAATTGAAACATCTTATATTTTTCATACTTTTGTGCTTTCTAGAGAACTTGCCTTTCTTGTTGTAATATGCCTCTTCATCACTAGAAGACTCATCACTATCTTGAAGCCGTTTACCCTTGGAATTCTTGGTAGCCTTGAAAGCTGCCTCTTTCTTGACATCAACCTTCACTTGAGTTCTCAACTCAAATGCTGCAAGTATACTATGGAGCTCATCCTTTTTCAACTTATCCAAATCTTTAGCTTCCTCAATAGCAGAAATCTTTTCACTAAATCTATTAGGAAGAGATCTTAAAATCTTATCACAAACATCATTTTCAGCAAGCTCAAGACCTAAGTCTTTCATGGAGTTAACAACCTCATCCATACGAAGCATGTAGTCACTAATATTTTCATCATCATTCATCTTGAGTTGTTCAAACATACCTTTGAAGTGTCTCAACTTGGCCTTTCTGACATTTGTATCACCTGTATGAACCACCTTCAACTGTTTCCACATTTCACTAGCTGTCTTGCAGTGAATCACTTTGGTGAGATCTGCTTTCTGTAAGCCTTTCAGGATTGCATTCATTGCTTTTGAATTGCTGTGATGTAGGAGCCTTTCTTCTTTAGTATTAGGACCATGTTCAGGAATAGTGTACTCATCTTCAATCACTTCCCAAACCTCATTCCCAAGTGCCATTAGATGAACCTTCATCCTTGCACTCCAAAGACCAAAATCGACCCATCAAGAATAGGTGTTGCATTGCCACTTGAATGATCCATTGTGTTCTTTACTAGCTTTTCCTTCAAGTCGTTAAACTTTTTGAAGGCACCCGCTCCGATACCAATTGAAGAACACAAGCTTATACCGAGAGGGGGGTGAACAATATAAGACCTCTTTTTACTTTTTCCTTTATACTTCAAAATAGTAAAGCAATATACCCAAAGCAATATCAAAGCAATGCACAATATCATCCACAAAGTGACACCAATTTTAACGTGGTTCACCCTGAATGGCTGGGCTACGTCCACAAAACTTTTCTCTAAAAGTTATCTCAAAGTTCTTTGGGAATCCTTCCCAATTACAATGTTTATGAGCCTCGGCCCAAAGGAGATACCTTCCCCAATCAAAATTTATGAGCCTCTGCTCAAAGGAGATACCTTCCCCCAATCAGAATTTATGAGCCTCTTCTCAAAGGAGATACCTTCCCCTCTACTCTGGAAATGATCCCTCAGAAGATCAACTGCCTCTACCTCTTGCCAAAGCACGTGGAACTCCTTTCCACCGAAGACCTCCTGTCCTCAATGCTTAGCCTAAGAGACCTCTGCCTTCTATGATCACGTCCACAGCAGCTCAACAACCTGTACCAAACACAATCAATCGGTCTAGTACAAGTCTTCCTCTGTCTGTCAGATCTGTCCAACTCTTGAACAAATCAATCCTCTGCATACAAGCCTTCTCAAAGACTTGCCAACTGTCCTCAGGTTCTTCTCATAGAACCAATGCACCTCTGTCCTCAAGTTCTCTGATAGAACTATCAAACTCAGCTCACAAGTCCTCTGCTAGGACCTGTCCAAATCTGCTCACAAGTCCCCACCGAAACCTATCCAAAATCTCACAAGTCCCCACCTGTCCAAAACGCTCACAAGTCCCCACCGGAACCTCATCCAAAACTCTCACAAGTCCCCATCGAAACTCGTCCAAAAACTGCTCACAAGCTCACCAAGAAAAACTTTCTTAGTAGGAAATCACAAAGTGAATTGTTAGAGACCCAATGTGATTTGTCAAACTCATAGAAGCATAAAGAGAATTGTTAGAGACTCAATATGTTCTATACTCAAATCCCAATCTCAAAACTCAACTCAAATCAACTCAGCTCAATCTCAATCTCAAATCTGAAAACTCAACTCAATATCTGAAATGGATAGGATAGAATGTTTTCTTTCAAGAACATGAAACCCCAACAATTGCCAACTATGCAAAGAATCACATAACAATGATACTCATGTTCTTTTCACCATCAATTAGGGTTTCAACAACAATGCTCATCAAACAAGGTTTAGTCAACCAACACCATTCAACTCAACATCAACCTTGAAGCATTCAACCAATCATCACAAGAAAAGGAAACAAGTAGAAATCCTTTTCCCTCCAAAGATATTTGAACAAAACAGCCACCAACACAATATCACCAAATGCAAAGAATAACTTGCTCAAATCAACTCAATGGAGTAAGCCCAATATCATGAATCAAGTAAAGCAATAACTTGATCAAACAACCTCTATGGAAGCAACTCAACCATCAAACTCAAAACAGCCAACCAAGGGTTCCACCAACTCAATGCAAGTAGCTAGACTCACAAATATAAACCCTAGTGCACAAAGCTTCCACTATCTCAAACCAAAAATTATGCATTCACCAAAAACTCTCCTTAAGGATAACAATGCATAAGTAGTCTTCAACAAACCAGAAAATAGGATTTACACCTAGCCAAAGGATACCTAGTAGAATACCTTTTCACTCCAACCTTATTTCAGAAAACATACACCAATCATACTCATAAGAAGAATGTGCCCATACCTTATTGGAGTAGAAGATAATTGAACCTTCAAGTCGTCACCACACATAACTCTCAAACTTCCAACCAAGTTAGGGTTAGAATAAAAAGAAATGAGCAATAATATAAACTTCCTTTATTACACCTTTTAGCTCCACTTCTTTAAACACAACCACCATAACATGCCAATAAATCAACAATCACAGACTCACACCTTATACCTCCATTTTTAATTTTAGCATAGCAAAGAATAATCTTAAAAATACATCCAAAGAAATATGCCCTTATTTCTCCTAAGCTTTTATTCAATGCTAATCACAAAAGCCAAAACTCATAAAATTTAATCACACCTTATAAATCGCTGTCCAAGAAACTCCGAATTTCATGGCATAAAGACGTTTTAATAAAAACGTGTGTTACTCTAGCAAAGCACCCCCGCGAGACTCGAAACGGTGACCTCCGCCAATGCAACGCCCAACAACAGCCTTCGTTGCCACTAGCCCACGTGGGCTACGAAGTTCACAAGTGAACTTCCCTCCACTTCACCCTCAAAAAACTCCCGAAGACTTTTCAACCGCACGTGCTTCTAAGTCTTCCTTCGATCGCAGCGAATACAGAGCACAAACACCGCAAATTGCATTCGAGGAATTTCGAATTAATTAGCCTTCCAACCTTAGGAGTTGGAGAATAAATAGTCTCTTCGAAGACACCTTGACGTCGGCGAAAATAAAGACCATTTCGAAATTAATCAAAAGTCTTTTCAAAAAGGGTTTAAAAACCCTTAAATAATTTTAATAAATTAAGAATAAAAAAAGGTTTAAAAACCTTTAAGTATTTTTAATAAATTAAAAATAATTTCTCCCTTAATTAATTAAATAATTAATTAATTAAAACCTTGAAGGGTTTTAAATAATAATTAAATAAATAATAAAGAGAACCTCCATTGGTTTTAATAAAAACCATTTAACTTGGTTTTAATAAAAACCCTATCCAACGGAATGGTTTTAATGAAAAACCCTTGCCAATGGAATCTCTCCGGATTCTCTTAAAAATATTCTCTTGGAATCTTCCACCTTTGAAGCCAACACATCCTCTTAACATTAATGCCATTTCCTTTTGACATCAATGACAACTCATAGACAAGAAGCTAGGATCTCAAACCCAAAATTGCCAACAATCTCCCCCTTTGTCATTGATGGCAAACCATGCTTCTCAACAACACGGAAACTCAACATAAACAGCTCCCCCTGTCTTGAGGCTCTCCCCCTTACTCAAATCTCTCCCCCTTTGTCATCAATGGCAAAGGGTCACCTTTGGGGCTCGGGACTAAGAATGAGCCTCTTAGCTTAGTCCCTCCCCCACCTCCTGATGAGGTGATTAATTCTTGGGTGGGAGTAAAACTCCCATTAGGCACTGATCATCATCAGCGTCTATAACTTCCTTTCCGGGCCTTCTCTTGAACTCTTTGTCCATATTCCTATTCCTCGCCACTGTTCTTGTTCTTGTTCTCATCCCTGTTCTTGTCCATGCCTTGATCCTTAGACCCGATCATGCCACTTGTTCCTGTTCCTGTATTCTAGAATTTCAGCTCTACACTCGTCCGATTGTGTGACCTTCATTGTTGCACTTGAAACACTTGACGATGTTGTTTCTCTGAGGTAAACCTGATCTTTGAATCCACCAGTTTTGACCAAACCTGTTCTGACCAAACCTGTTTTGACCAAACCTGTTCTAGCCAAACCTGTTCTGACCAAACCTGTTTTGACCAAACCTGTTCTGGCCAAACCTGTTCTACAGTAGCCTTCGCTGCCACTAGCCCACACAGGATATGAAATTCACAAGTGAACTTCCCTCCACTTCACCCTCGAAAAAAAATCCCGAAGACTTTTCAACCACACGTGCTTCTAAGTCTTCCTTCGATCATAGCGAATACAGAGCACAAACACCGCAAATTGCATTCGGGGAATTTAAAATTCATTAGCCTTCCAACCTTAGGAGTTGGAGAATAAATAGTCTCTTCTAAGACACCTTGACGTCGGCAAAAATAAAGACCATTTCGAAATTAATCAAAAGTCTTTTCAAAAAGGGTTTAAAAACCCTTAAATAATTTTAATAAATTAATAATAAAAAAGGTTTAAAAACCTTTAAGTATTTTTAATAAATTAAAAATAATTTCTCCCTTAATTAATTAAATAATTAATTAAGTAAAACCTTGAAGGGTTTTAAATAATAATTAAATAAATAATAAAGAGAACCTCCATTGGTTTTAATAAAAACCATTTAACTTGGTTTTAATAAAAACCCTATCCAACTTGGTTTTAATAAAAACCGGTTTGGTTTTAATGAAAAACCCTTGCCAATGGAATCTCTCCGGATTCTCTTAAAAATATTCTCTTGGAATATTCCACCTTTGAAGCCAACACATCCTCTTAACATTAATGCCATTTCCTTTTGACATCAATGACAACTCATAGACAAGAATCTAGGATCTCAAACCCAAAATTGCCAACATTATAAAGAATATTATTAGTAGTTTTTAAAATAATAAATAATGGTATTATGCTTTGAAATAGGTTATTTTTAGGTTGATCCTGAATTGTTAGAATTAGATATAGTATTTTTCTTTATTTATGTTGTTATTTTAAGAAACTCTTTAGTCAACTCAAATAAATTATAACCTAAGAATTTAAAGTTGGATATAATACCATCAAAGAGGATGAATAAACACCAAGAAACCTAATATCATTGGATTGCGTGCATGTAACCAATGGTGATTTGTGGGTGACTACTAAGAATGGGCGAAATGAGATGCTTATCTAAGTCATCGAACGAGCAGTACGATGGTGGACCATTTATGAGGTTGAAAAATAAGGAGTTGATGGAGAATCATATCTTCAAGATAATATGGCTTGGTGAGGGGAGATCTTGGTGAAAGATTTAGAACTTTGAGATAAGATTCCACAGTGATTTGGTATGAGATTAATCACTACTTTGTTTGCAACTTCAAGGAAACCATGATCAGTACCAGGTGAATGGTATGACCTTAACTGCCCATGGTGCTAGATTTTAATCTAGATGCATGATATCTAGTTAAGCACCATAGCATTTATGCTAAAATCCTTACATGTTTGGCAATAGATGAGTTAATTTTACTCAAGGTTCCACTTAACATGTTAAGTAAGGGAGTTATGCATCCCCCTCTAGGTGATATGGGCCCTAGAGGATAACCCATGTCATGATTTTGGATTAACAAAAAAGAGGGTGAGATGGATAGAATCATTAAGGGTACTTTTTGTGAGATCCGACTAGTCTTAGCCACCTAGGAGATCGCCTAAAATGATAAAATTTCCAAATGTGGTGCTTAATGCTATGTACTAATACAAAAAGGGTGCAAAGAAAAACCTTGGAAATGATTTTTTTTCTTTTTTACCTCTTGTCAAACATATTCCTAGTTTTTCTAGCCTTTGTCCAACCTTAAGTGAGTTTTGAATGTTACAAATAGTGTATGTTTGATTGGGTTGTTACAATTGGTATCAGAGCCTAGGTTGTAAGATCCCTAGATCATAGGTCCCAAAAACTTCTATAGATGAAATCTAAACCTATATCTTTAGAACAAAATATATCTCTTAAAATTGATATAGCTTTTATGTACCTAGATAAATGGCTCCAATATGCTGAGGTGGATCCTCCAAGAAGCCTACATCCCCCAGGTAGGAGGAAAATCACATTCATACTCGAAGGAAGAGGAGATTAAATAAATTAGGTGAATCAGATAGGGAAGGAGAAAGATTAGCTACGATGGTTCAACAAATGCAAGAGCAAATGAGACAACAGAAGGAAGAAATATAACAACAACGTGAGATAATGAAAAACAACAAAAAATTATAGAGACTTTGACAAAACAGGTTAAGGAAAAAAGTCTCAAAACCAAGCCTAAGAGAAGTCCTGAAAGGAAACCTGAGAGGAGCCTTGAAAAACAAGTAGAGTTTGGTAAGACTAGAGTTGGGGTAGAACTAGCCCAAGATATGAAAAAGGTAACAATCTCAAAATTTAATGGAAATGAAGATGGTGATGTCGTAGAAAGGTGGCTAAGTGAAATTGAGACCTATTTTTCTATGAAGGATCTATCATTTGAATATTAGACTACTTGGTCAACCTTACACTTAGTTGATGTAGGTTTAGAATGGTGGAAAACCTACAGTCAGAGAAATTAAATGAAAGCTTCTGATTTAAAGTGGGATAAGTTTGTTGAGAAATTTAGGAAGAGATTTTTGACTAAACAATTTTATGTTAAAAAATTTGAAGAACTCTTCACTCTTCAAAAATAATCCATGACAGTCAAAACATATTATCAAAGGTTTATTAAGCTACTCAAATATGTTCTGGAGTATGACAACAAAGAAAAAAAGGAAGGTACAAAAATTCATATTAGGGGTACATCTAAATGAAAACTATCATAAACCTTATCAATCCTAAAAATCTATAGAAAACCTATGATTTGGCGTGGCAAGAAGAGAAAAATCAAAAAACAAAAAGGGCTTATTTTAACTATCAAAAAATATTTGAAAAAGAGAAAGATGAGCTCAGGAAAATAAATAGACGTGGATTTCTAAGATGGAATCAAAATAAAAATTTAAAAGGGGGTGATCAGGAAAAACCTAAAATTGAAAATAAAAACAATGACAAAACTTTCACAGACAAGAATAGAAATGGTCATCCAAGAAATATTAACCAAAGGCCCACACACCAGAATAACCAATATACACCAAATAACAAGATAACAAAAATAAAATAGAAACTAGGTCTCTTAAGCTAGGATGTTTTGTATGTTAAGGGCCTCATTATGTGACCAAATGTCCATAGAGAGTCAACCAAAAGAAATCCCCTAAAGAGTAGCCACACCAAATTTATGCTACCATAGGTAATCCCAGTCTAGATGGCCAAGCTATGCCATTACTTTTAAAAGGTAAATTGTTTGATAAAAATGTAAATATTTTGATTGATAGTGGTGCAACAGATAGTTTTATTTCTTTAAATTTAGCCAGGGATATACCAGTAAGACCAAGATTTTTGGCAAATGGATGGAAGGTCGAATATGAATCAGGGTAAACCTTTTCTATCAACCAATATATTTTTTATGCCTGCATATTCCTATCTAATGGAATAATAAAATGAAATTTGTATGTAGCTCCCTTACATTCATTTTATATCATCCTTGGAATAGATTTGTTAAAAGGTCATAAGACCCTCATTGATTTTCAAGAAAGGTGGGTAGAATTACAGGACCCAATCAATGGATAAGGGTCCATTGTGATTGGGGCACTTTTTTACCACATCTACTATCTACATTACAACTCATGAAAGCAATAAAAATATATGGGGTAGTCTATATAGTTAAAATAAACAAACATGAAGAAAATGGAGCCAATATGGAGCTATACAAGAAATTCCGATATTAGAAGAGTTTAAGGATGTTTTTTCAAAAGACTTACCCAGACTCCTACCTCAACAAGAATTTGATTTCTCTATTGAAATTATACCTGGAGATAAACCTATTGCAAGACCCCCTATCAGATGACTCTGATTGAACTACAAGAATAAAAATACTTCAGGATTTTCTAGAAAATGGTTTGATTAAACCAAGTGTATCACCTTGGGGAGCCTTGGTGTTATTTGTGAAAAATAAATATGGATCCCTAAGGCTATGCATTGACTACAAAATTCTCAATAAGGTAACCATTAAAAATAGATACTCCTTGCCAAGAATTGATGATTTATTTGATCAACTAAAATGGGCTTCTATCTTTTCAAAAGTTGATCTAAGATCTGGTTACCATGATTTAAGGATCAGGGAAGAAGACACTCACAAGACAACTTTAAAAATAGGATATGGGCACTATGAATTCATATTTTTATCCTTTGGGTTAACTAATGTCTTGGCAAAATTTATGAATATCATGAATACTATCTTTCATGAAAAACTTGATCATTTCGTACTCATATTTCTATATGACATCCTGATCTACTCACGAAATAAAGAAGAGCATGATCAACATATGATAATTATACTAGAAATACTAAGGAAGAATCAACTATATGAGAAGCTTTCTAAAAGTGAATTCTACACCCCACAAGTCCAGTACCTAGGACATGTCATATCTATTGATGGGATTGCGGTCGACCTTAAGAAATTTGAAGCAATTATTGATTGGCCCGTACCTACTAATGTGTTATAAGTTCACTATTTTATGGGAATGTAAGGGTATTATAGATGTCTTTTAAGGATTTTTCAAATATTTCCTATCCAATTAGTAACATAAAGAGGAAAAGAAAGACATTTAAATGGATAGAGCAATGTGAAGAAGCTTTTAAAATTCTCAAGGAAAGGTTGATAACTGATCCAACTTTAAAAATTCTTGATCCATATAAAAAATTACAGTTTGTATTGATGCATCTATTGAAGGTTTAGGTAGTATTATGACTCAAAATGATGCAATCATAGCTTACAAGCACTTCACCAAAAAAGGGCTTTAACGATGGCTAAAGTAAGGCAATTTTTTACAGTGGTAAAAAATCGCCTTAATAGATCCTAAGAGGGTGGTTAAAAATCACCCTCTTAGGATAACCGCCCTCTTAGGGTCACCCTAAGAGGGTGGTTATAAACCGCCCTCTTAGTTCTAAGAGGTTGGTTATAAACTACCCTCTTAGGTCTAAGAAGGTGGCATAGGCAACCTTAAGAGGGCAATTTAGGTCTCAACAAAAAAAAATATAAATATCGTAGGAAAAGTCTAGGTCGCATTTTGGTTGAGTTTTTCACAACGCGTGATGGAGGTAGATCTAGGGCTTTGAGAAGAATTTTGGTTGAGAATTTCATAGTGTGTGATGAAGGTAGAACTAAGGCTTTGAGAAATATTTTGATTGAGAATTTCATAGCACATGATGGAGATAGAGCTAGGGTTTTGAGCAACATTTTGTAGAGTGTGATGAAGGTAGAGCTAGGGCTTTGGGCAACATTTTCACAATACATGATGGAGGTAGATCTAAGGATTTTAGTATCATTTCATAGTGCATAACAGAGGGAGAGCTAGGGCTTTGAGCATTTTGGTAGTGCACGATGGAGGTAGAGCTAGGGTTTTGAGCATTTTGGTAGTGCGTGATGGAGGTAGAGCTAGGGCTTTGAGCATTTTGGTAGCGCATGATGGAGGTAGAGCTAGGGATTTGAGAATTTTGGTAGTGCACGACAGAGGCAGAGCTAGGGCTTTGAGCTTTGAATATAAACTTGTATATTTTGGTATGCAAAATTTAAACTTGAATATAAGAATTGAGCTTATACCATTTGATCTAAAAAACTTATGTTGTGACAAGTAGATATTTGAATATATTTTTTGATTACTATGTATATGTATTTGGGTGTTCTCTCTGTTTTCATTTAGATCTTCATTGGATCTTCTCTCAATTTTTAGTTTTATTAATACCAATATGAAAACCCTAACCAAATTTTGTATTTGGGTGTTCTTTCTATTTTCATTTAGAGCTTCATTTGGTCTTCCTTCGATTTTTAGTTTTATTAATACCAATATGAAAACCCATAGTGGCTTCCTTCTATTTTCATTTTAGATCTTCATTTGGTCTTCCTTCAATTTTTAGTTTTATTAATACCAATATAAAAACCCATAGTGGCTTCCTTTTGTTTTTATTTTAGAGATTCATTTGGTCTTCCTTCAATTTTTAGTTTTATTAATAACAATATGAAAACCCACAATGGCTTCCTTCTATTTTCATTTTAGAGATTTGTTTGGTCTTCCTTCGATTTTCAATTTTATTCGCTTCAATATAGAAGGCTATGATATTGCATGGCATGCATTTTTCTTTTCAGTGTTTATTTACATGCTATTTTTATGGTAGTCTTCCATATGAAGAGATGGGTAATACATGATGCCATGTTGTTTATCTATTGGGCAAACATGGAATTGCCAACTGTCATGCTGCTTGAACTTTAATCATCAAAAATTTCACCTGGGATTATAAACATGCCACTCTATCTAATACTATTTTGGATGAGAAATGTGGCTTGCCCTTCACCTCTTTTGCCTTTCTATTTCCTCATCTCAACTATGTTGGAAACATTTATTTGGTGTTATGTCTTAGGTCCCTTTGAATTGTTTGTTGCTATCTTCTCATAGCCAGACTTATATAGGTCTATGCTAGTTGATATGTCCTCCTGACCAACATAATACAAGGACATAATTTAGGGGTATATCCCTTGAAATTTCATTTCACTTTCATAAAATATTTTACAAGTTAAAAGTTAGTGATTTATTGAATCAACTTTTAATTAATCTACTGATCGAGTAGGCTATTTTTAAGAGTCTGCAGAATTTGATGTTCAAATTGAAGTGATAAGATAATTTTCTTACTTTGTAGGTGTCATAGTATTGAGGATTATTAGATCACATAGTAGATACAGTAAGTGGAAAATTAAATATCTCCCTTAAAATAACTAAATAGTTTTGAAGATTAGTAGATTAACAAGTCAAGAACAATAATTGGTAAATTAAACTTCTTTAAGATAATTAAATATAAGGTAAATATATAGGGATTCTAAACATTAATACAAAAGTGAATCTTCAACTTAAATAAAGTGTTATCTCCAACATGTTATTGTGAGTCAGATGTCATATATATTGACATAGATTTATACAATAATTTGTATATTAAA
This sequence comes from Wollemia nobilis, assembly GCA_028583015.1. Lineage (NCBI taxonomy): Eukaryota > Viridiplantae > Streptophyta > Pinopsida > Araucariales > Araucariaceae > Wollemia > Wollemia nobilis. The sequence goes on from JAQPPZ010016361.1 coordinate 6,537,640, forward strand.
GGGTTGTAAGAACCACTCTTTAATTTAAATATTATTTATTCATAACAAGACATTGAACTACCCCTAGGAGTGTTCTACTTTGTGGTTTAAATGATTCAAATATGCATTAGGTTTAGTTGGCACAATAGTATGTTGGATGCCTTCAAGCAACTCTATTTGAAATGCATGTTTTTTACAAAGTCTATGATACATAGATGACTTTAACATAGTTATCTTAAGATACATGGTGCTTGTAAGATACATGGTGCTCAAAATGATGAGCTTCATGGAAAGATCTTAACACATTTAAACAAAGGAATACATGATCATTTACTTCTAAATTTGATATTTTGTTACAAATAACTCTAATAAAAAAATTGGAGTAGGGAGTACATTTCAAGTTTATATTGTAGGTTTATGTTGTGAATATATATGAATATCCATGGTTTATTTCTTATTTTAAGATACATGGTGCTCAAAATGGTGAGCTTTATGGCAATCTCTTAATACATTATTTATTTATCTATTTATTTTAAGGCAAGGTTTTTGAAAGGGTTTCCTTTTTCCTTTTATATCAACTTAGTCATATCAAGTTATATGGCCTATTTGGTGTCATCGGGATTTGAACCTTGATATGAGCTATGTCACCCATATGTCATAACCAATATGAAAACCCACAATGGCTTCCTTTTATTTTCATTTTAGAGCTTCATTTGGTCTTCCTTCAATTTTTAGTTTTATTAATACCAATATGAAAACCCACAGTGGCTTCCTTCTATTTTCATTTTAGAGCTTTGTTTGGTGTTCTTTATTCCACATTTGACATTGAGTGGAAACCCACATAAACAAGGATTTCTTGAGAAATAATAAACTTTGAATGTTTTGAGTTCTTGGAAACGTTTTTACTACAAAAAGAAAAAAACATTGGTAAGGTTTTGAGTTCCAACAAAGCACCTACGCTGAGTTATACATCTCTCTATGTACATTGAATGAGTGGATAATACACTTTTTAAGAAATGGTCCAACCATATTTTATATATAATGTTGACACCTTTGAAAATATCTATTTAGAAAGGCATCTATCATGATTTGACAATGCTAAAATAAAATATATAATATGACACTATGATAAACATGATGCTCATAAACATGAGCTAAAATAGTGTTATATGATCTTGGAACATGTGCTAACATAGGGTTTTAAAATATTGGATCTTCTCCTCTACTTGTTTAGATGATCTCTCCTATCATTCCAGTTCAAAAATAAAATTTCCAATATTTGTTTGATTGTGTTTATTTTTTTATTCAAGGTTTCATACAATAGTCTGTAACTGCACATATCTATTTATTTATTAGTTATATCATCATATAACTTGCAAGTAGAAATTATGTTTGTTTCATTCTCTACTTAATACTTTTGCAAATTCTATTTCCCAAGGTTTTTGTATGCGGATCTGTCTAGGGGTTTCACCATGTAGTTCATGCAAGTTAGTTCTTGGTTTTGAAAATATGGTTTTCTTCTTGAGGGATTTTACCTTAAAAAGGTAGGAGAATGATCTATTTTAGGTTTATTTATATTCTTATAATACCAAATATTTGGTTATTATTATTATTGTCCTTTCAATGACTACGATTAATTTTACTTTTGCTTTGATGATTCTTATAATACCAGATATTCTACTTGCATCTCTATTGTTATTTTAAAGGCTATATTGGTTACTTTTTATGGTTTGCTTTCATGTCTAAAAAATCCTTTTAGTGTTAAATATCTAGAGATGATACAATACTTGTCTTCTCCTCTACTTTTTTAGATGATCTCTCCTATCATTTCAGTTCTAAAATAAAATTTCCAAGCTTTTTTTATTGTGTTGATTTTTTATTCAAGGTTTTATACAAAATTCTATAAGTACAAATATATATTTATTTTTTAGATATATCATCATATAACTTGCAAGTGGAAATAAATTTTGTTTCATTCTCTACTTAGTACTTTTTAAAATTCTATTTTCCAAGGTTTAATGGGTGGATCTATCTAGGAGTTTCACCATGTAGTTCATGTTAGTTAGTTGTTGGTTTTGCAAATATGGTTTTCCTCTTGAGGGGTTTTGCCTTATGAAGGTAGGTTAAATTCTCTAGTCTGAGATCCCCTAGAACAAGTGGCCAAGATTAAATTTAACCAGGCCTAACCATTGCATTTTAGAATCCAGGATTGTTTTATTTTTGCATGTATTGAACAAAATACAGAGTAAGTGAAAATAACATAATCAAATAAGAATGAGTATAGCAACCCGATCATATTAACATGTAGACACCAAAATCTAGCCACTTGTCATCCATCCATGTTTATAAATCCCTAACATCTATTATATATATATGTATTTGTTAATATATATTTAAATATTAATATTTTATATTATATATATATATATATATATTTATATTTATATGAATTAATCCTAGTCATCCATCATGTTTTAATCTTAACCATCCATCCACCTTAATCCATGCCACTTACCTAAATTTTATCTCCACCCTTCCACATGTTATAATATCTGTTGCTCAAATTGTGTCGTTGAAACCCTAACATGTCTAAGGGAAGATTATAAAGAGGAGTCATTTTGATGACTCAACCCCTAAGTATTTTGGCTAAGTTTTTGAATTTCCTAAAATCCTTGAGATCTTGAAGCTCTAATGCATCCTCGTCATCACTTTTATCCATAATTGCTCCTTTTTGCCTCACTCGCATCTACCGTTGCACATCCCGCATGAACTAGATTTGGTTCTGTGACATTCCCTTCAGCCCCCGAATGCCCTCTAAAGCTTCTCGAGTGCCTACCAAAGCTTCCTGAATGCTCTCCCGAGCTTCCAGTGTTAGAAATATTGAGTTGTCATTGATGTCAAAGGCAAAAATATCTTCAAGGATGAAATATTGATGTCAAAGGTAGAAATATCTTCAAGGATGAAATGTTGAGTTGTCATTAATGTTCAAGGCAAATATCTTCAAAGGTGATTTTATATGCTTTAATATTTAAATGAAATATTTAAATATTAAAGTGGGAGGTTTATATTTAAATCAAAGGATTTAAATATATAAAAGTTTAAATATTATTATGGGCTGACCTCCTTGAGCGCACCATGCAAAAGAAATTGAAATTCAAATATTTAAATCCCGTCGACCTCCTTGGGTGTGAAAGACAAAAGCATATTAATAAGGCCAATTAATTCACTTTGGCTAAGGTGGATTGCATTCGATTATCCTTTGGGTGAGAACGTGCAATGAGTAGAAGATAGAGGAGGAGAGTAGCGCAAATTTGATGGTAGTGAAAGACAAATTTAAATATCACATCATGCCCCTTTGGTTTCATCCATTGGGGTAGCCCAGTCGGTTGCCTAGCTCACATGGAGTGTTGTTGTGTAGAAGGTGCAAGGGTCGAATCCCCTCGATGCCTATTTTGTTATGGTTTTTGTTGTTCGAGGGAGTGCAAAGACAAATTCAAATATCATATCATGCCCCTTTGGTTTCATCCACTGGGGTAGCCCAATCAGTTGCCTAGCTCGCATGGAGCGCTATTGTGCAGGAGGTTAGAGGGTCGAATCTCTTCGATACCCATTTTGCTGAAGAATTTGAGATAACGCAATAAGGAGATAAATATTTTCTTGCACCCTTTTGGTTTCACCTGCTATGGTAGCTCAGTTGGTCATGAGCCCATGTTAGGGCGCTACACTTCTAGAGGTCAAGGGATCGAATCTCATCCATGATTATGCAAGGTAATTATAAAGTTTTATTTTTATTAAATTTTATAAAAGGGAGATATAAGGATTTGTGAGTATAAAGTTTTATTTTATTTTGCAAATTTTTGAAAGGGAGATATAAGGATTTATGTTATAAGGTTTTATTTTACAAATTTTATAAAAGGGAGATATAAGGATTTGTGTTTATAAATTTTTATTTTGCATTATATAAAAGAGAGATATAAGGAGTTTTTGTTGTTAATAAAGCTTTATTTTATAAGTTTTAAAAGGGAGATATAAGGAGTTATTTTTAAGCTTTATTGTGTAGTTTTTTAAAAGAAGTGATAAGGGTTTAAAGTGGTTGATTTGATATTTAAAATAAAGAAAGGAAAAAGAGAATTATTGACCAAATTTGAAAAGCACATGCAAGAGGAAGATCATCATTATTGAGGTAGATTTGGAGGGCACAAATTTGGAACAAGTCAAGGTGTCAAAGAATATTAAGTGCACATATTCACCCAAGCATTCAATTAACAAGGAAGGACAATTCAATCATTTCAAGAAGAAGGAAAGGTACACATGATAGTGGAAGAAGAGCAAGGTATTAGCATCTCCAAGTCAACACACAAGTAAGTTATCCAATGCTAGACTTGAGCTACCTTTAAAATGTAATAAATGTGAGATATGTGGAAGTGAAAGACTTAATGAATGTGAAGAACATATTAGCCATTTGAAGCTTACTACATTAGTGCATATCATTCTCTATATGTTCATGAAGATAAAAGAATTATGGGTAGAATATGTCTAAATTGCTTTTAGTTGAGGAAAGCAAAGGTGAAGAACTTGATGCCATTATTGATCAAGTTTTGAAAAGATTTATGCATTGGTTATGATTGAATTTGGGAGTAAATGTGCAAGGATTATAGATCAGATTTGGAGTAGATTTGAGCAGGTTTTGTAAGTAGGTTTTGGAGTAGATTTGAGCAAGTTTTGTGAGTAGGTTTTGGAGCAGATTTGAGCAAGTTTTGTGAGAAGGTTTTGGAGCAGAATTGAGCAAGGGGATTGGTGTCTCCTATGGATTGGTTCCATGAAATTGAGCAAGGGGATTGGTGTCTCCTATGGATTGGTGTCCATGAACTTGAGCAAGGGGATTGGTGTCTCATGTGGATTGGTGTCCATGAACTTGAGCAAGGGGATTGGTGTCTCCTATGGATTGGTGTCCATGAACTTGAGCAAGGGGATTGGTGTCTCCTATGGATTGGTGTCCATGAACTTGAGCAAGGGGATTGGTGTCTCCTATGGATTGGTGTCCACAAACTTGAGCTAGGGGATTGGTGTCTCCTATGGATTGGTGTCCATGAACTTGTATAGGGGATTGGTGTCTCCTATGGATTGGTGTCCACAAACTTGTATAGGGGATTGGTGTCTCTTATGGGTTGGTGCCCATAAAATTTATTGAAGAAATTTATAAGCAATATTTTGTTATGGTTTTCTCTCGAGAGGGTGTTTCCATGTAAAATATTTGTCTCTCATGTGTATGGTGATTTATGCATTATTTCATTATTGCATTGATATTATTTGAAGTTATTGCTTTGGAAAGAAAAGAGAAAATTTTTATCTTATACTATTCACCCCCCTCTTAGTATAAGCTTGTGTTCTTCAATTGGTATCAGAGTGGGTTCCTTCATGAAAGCCTAACAGCTTGAAGGAAGATCTTACAAGAACACACATGGCTAGCCAAGAAGGTTTTTTATCAAATAGGGCACCACTATTTGATGGGACTAACTATGCTTTCTAGAGCATAAGGATGTGAACTTATTTTATGGCACATGGCTATGATATATGGCAATCCATTGAGGATGGGTTCACACCACCTACAACTCCTCCCATAGATAGAGATGGCAAGAAACTATTTGAAAATAATTCTAGGGAAATGAATGCAATATTAAGTGGGTTATGTGAATCAGAGTTTGTGAAAGTCATGCAATGCACCTCAGAAAAAGAAATATGGGACAAGTTACAAAGAACATATGAAGGAGATGACAAGGTTAAAATGGCAAAACTTCAAACCCACAGGAGGAAGTTTGAAGACTTAAAGATGAAATATGAGGAAGATATTTCCAAGTATCTACTCCGAGTTGATGAGGTTGTCAACACCATTCGTGGACTTGGAGAAAATATTGAAGACTCTAAGATTGTTCAGAAAATCTTAAGGTCACTTCCCATGAGGTTTGATGCAAAGGTTTCAGCAATAGAAGAGATGAAGGATCTTAAAACCTTAAGCATGGATGAGCTACATGGAATTCTCATAGCCTATGAGATGAGGACTGAAAAAGATCAAACATCCAAATGGGAAGCAACATTTAAAGCTTCAAATAAGATAAAGAATAAGGAACCAGAATCAAGTGAAGAATCAAGCAACGGAGAAGAAGCTAACTTTGTGCGAAGGAATAAGAAGGGTCCAAGAAAACATAAAGGTATGCATTCTATGAAATATTTTAATTGTGGTAACCTTGGTCACTATGCATCTAATTTCCCACAAGCTAGAAGTAGTAGTAGTGAAGAAGAAAAGGAATATAAGAAAAAGAAAGAAAGAAAATTTTATCATGAAAAGAAAAATAGGTATGGTCAAAACAAGCATGAGAAGAAGATCTTTCAAAGACACAAGAAGAGTTTTTATGTTGAAGAAGCAAGCAGTTCTTCCAGAAATAGTGATGAAAGTCTCTCAAATAGTGAAAGAGAAGAAATCCTATTTTTTGCCATAGAAGAGAAAGAAGATGCTCCTGTTGTCAAAGACCAAGAAGAAGAGAAAGATTCAGAAAGTGAAGAAGAAGCCATGGTTGACATAGAAGAGGAACTTGTTGTTGCTCTTGAAGAGTTGAAGAGGGTTAGAAAGAAGAACTCAATATTGAAGGCTCAAGTACAAGAGGATGAGAAGACAAAGGTAAAGTTGTCACAAGAACTCATTGACCTGAAAGTTAAAGTTGAAGAGGCAAAGTGAATTGAAGAAGGTATGGCTGAGTAGTTAAAGACAAAAGAGTTGGAATGTGAAAAACTGGAACATGAGGTTGTCTCTCTGAGGAAGGAAGTGGAAGATTCTAATGATAAGCTACATAGGTTTGGGAAAAGCACAAAAATCATTGGTGATATTATCAAAACACAGAGATCTTCGACTATAAATACTGGACTTGGTTTTGAAGAAGGTCAAAGAAAACAAAAGGGGGAGTCAAGCTCAAAAGGAAAAGAGGCATCAAAGAAAATGATTAAAGAGGAACCTAAGACCTATGCTGATGTGTTGAGAAGTGGAAGCATCAAGAAGGAAGAAAACAAAGCATCATCAAGGAACAAAGTCCATCACATAAACAACAATGAGAGAACCATGCGATAATATCCTCCAAGGCAATCAGATAGGTTTCAATATTTCTTCCATGGTCATTGTTTCTCATGTAACAAATTTGGTCATAAAGCTGTAAATTGCAGGGTCCATGCTAAGAATGATTTTGGCTTCACCAAGAGGAATTTCAATTCATTTGCACCTCTCATGGACTACAACATCATATGCTACAAATGTAATAATTTTGGGCATACAACTAGATGGTGCAGAATAGTGTTCCCTGAACTTTCGAAGTCAAGCAAGAAGGAGGATGGTCAAAATGTTCAAAAGGGTATGACCTCCAAAGTTTGGAGAAAGAAAATAGAACAAGAAGAGGAGCATAGTAATTTGGGAGTTTCACTCCCATCTCATAATTGAACATCTCAAGAAGAGCAGGGAGAAGGGGGCATTGTCAAGTGTCTTATCTTACAACCCCAAGGAGCCTTTGCCATTGATGTCAAAGGGGGAGAGTTTTTAGTAAGGGGGAGCAACTTGTCAAGGGGAGCAGTTTGTGATCCTGTTGCAATAAAGGTCAGTTTCATTGTAGGGTTGCCATCAATGACAAAGGGGGAGATTGTTAGAAATATTGAGTTGTCATTGATGTCAAAGGCAGAAATATCTTCAAGGATGAAATATTGATGTCAAAGGCAAAAATATCTTCAAGGATGAAATGTTGAGTTGTCATTAATGTTCAAGGTAGATATCTTCAAAGGTGATTTTATATGCTTTAATATTTAAATAAAATATTTAAATATTAAAGTAGGAGGTTTATATTTAAATCAAAGGATTTAAATATAATTTAAATATATAAAAGTTTAAATATTATTATGGGCCGACCTCCTTGAGCGCACCATGCAAAATAAATTGAAATTCAAATATTTAAATCCCATCGACCTCCTTGGGCATGAAAGACAAAAGCATATTAATAAGGCCAATTAATTCACTTTGGCTAAGGTGGATTGCATTCGATTATCCTTCGGGTGAGAGCATGCAATGAGTAGAAGATGGAGGAGGAGAGGAGTGCAAATTTGGTGGTAGCGAAAGACAAAGTCAAATATCACATTGTGCCCCTTTGGTTTCATCCACTAGGGTAGCTTAGTCGGTTGCCTAGCTCACGTGGAGTGTTGCTATACAGAAGGTGCAAGGGTCGAATCCCCTCGATGCCTATTTTGCTATGGTTTTTGTTGTTTGAGGGAGCACAAATACAAATTCAAATATCATATCATGCCCCTTTGGTTTCATCCACTAGGGTAGCCCAGTCGGTTTCCTAGCTCATATGGAGCACTATTGTGCAGGAGGTTAGAGGGTCGAATCTCTTTGATGCCCATTTTGTTGAAGAATTTGAGACAGCGCAATAAGGAGATAAATATTTTCTTGCACCCTTTTGGTTTCACCTACTGTGGTAGCTCAGTTGGTCATGAGCCCATGTTAGGGCACTACGCTTCTAGAGGTCAGGGGATCGAATCTCATCCATGGTTGTGCAAGGTATTTATAAAGTTTTATTTTATTAAATTTTATAAAAGGGAGATATAAGGATTTGTGAGTATAAAGTTTTATTTTTTAAATTTTTGAAAGGGAGATATAAGGATTTATGTTATAAGGTTTTATTTTGCAAATTTTATAAAAGGGAGATATAAGGATTTGTGTTTATAAAGTTTTATTTTGCATTATATAAAAGAGAGATATAAGGAGTTTTTGTTGTTAATAAAGCTTTATTTTATAAGTTTTAAAAGGGAGATATAAGGAGTTATTTTTAAGCTTTATTGTGTATGTTTTAAAAGAAGTGATGAGGGTTTAAAGTGGTTGATTTGATATTTAAAATCAAGAAAGGAAAAAGAGAATTATTGACCAGATTTGAAAAGCACATGCAAGAGGAAGATCATCATTATTGAGGTAGATTTGGAGGGCACATATTTGGAACAAGTCAAGGTGTCAAAGAATATTAAGGATTAAGTGCACATATTCACCCAAGCATTCAATTAACAAGGAAGGACAATTCAATCATCTCAAGAAGAAGGAAAGGTACACATGATAGTGGAAGAAGAGCAAGGTATGAGCATCTCCAAGTCAACACACAAGTAAGTTATCCAATGCTAGACTTGAGCTACCTTTAAAATGTAATAAATGTGAGATATGTGGAAGAGACAGACTTAATGAATGTGAAGAACATATTGGCCATTTGAAGCTTACTACATTAGTGCATATCATTCTCTATATGTTCATGAATATTATAGCATAGAGGTGTAGTATTACCAATGGGGAGGTGATTTTCTAAGGCTGGAATGAGCAATATGTAAGTTCCCATTCGATTGCAAAATCGTACAACCGTACGGTACTCCAAACTACCCTTCTATGCCTAATGAATAGCTTGTACGAAAGTAAAATGCACACACTGTATGATTCCAAATAATACAGTGACAATGTTTGTATGCTTTGGCACTTAGCCAAATTGATATACTCAGTTTTTTTGGCTATCGTACATAATTTTGTACTTGTTCAAGTCGATTCCCTTTAACTGCCAAATTGGGTAAATTGCTATCAATCGCTTGATTTTCCAAATCGAATAAGTTTTATCTATATGATTTGTATGAACTCTGGTGTACGATTGGTATGAAATGAAGGTACAAATACCAAATTAGATACTCTATTGGTTCAATATCTCTTAGGTTTATTTTGTAAAGGGTCAATATGCCAATTAATCCATCTTCAGCAACATACAAAACATCTAAATAGGGTTTATGAGAGATTCACATCCACTGGCTACATTAAAAAATTATACAGTAGGGTTCTTTATGCCTTCATAAGTAATATCATACTCATAGATCATTCTACAAGCTCCACTAGTGCTATATTTCTTACAATATGTTGCAAAAATGCATAAAACTAACCTGAACATTCACTAGAAAACACATGCATCAAGATTCAACTATTAATCCTCATCCATCATGCTAGAATCATACGCAACCTATAATAAATATATTTATATCCTATTATGTCATCAAGTGCTGTACTTGCTCCCCACCCCCACCCTCATATGAGGGTGGGGGTGGTGAGCAAGTACATTACAACATGGTTGTTCTATCAATCTACTGCAATAACTCATAGATTAACAAACTATCTCCTTGGTTTATATGAGGGTGGGGGTGGGGAGCAAGTACAATACAACATGGTTGTTCTATCAATATACTGCAATAACTCGTAGGTTAACAAACTATCTACTTGGTTCATAACCAGTAAATACTCAATACATTCCTACCAACAACCAGACCTATGAATTTGAAAATGGGGCCTTATATAACGTTGCCTAGGCTATTCCAAAGTGGTTCATGAGGCAATTAGTTATTTAAAACTACCCATCCATAATAGAATGCATAAATTTATACTTTGACTAAGTCTAAAACCTTAATTAGCAAAATTATGTGCCATTTCATCCCGAAATTACATTTCCCATTCATTTCATTGCATTTCAGTGTGCCTTGTATGATTTTCCCTTGCATTGTACGATTTTATTTCTTGGTTGTACGATTTTACCCCCACCTATACAGTTTTACAAAACTTGGGTAAACTATAAAAAATATCAAAATTGAGCAAATCCCTTGATCACTTTCTCTTCTTCTGGGAGGAGTATTTGTTGCCTACAAAGATAAAAAAAAATTAGGTAGAATATATCTGATTTTTTGCCTGTAGAATTCCTCTTGATGCTGCTTCATCCCATCATCACCCTTGATTATGTAGAGGGGGCTGATTTTGATGTTGAGGTGGGTGATAAGTATGATAAAATGTGAAGAACTTGATGCCATTATTGATCAAGTTTTGTAAGCAGATTTGTACATTGGTTATGATTGAATTCGAAGAGTAAATATGCAAGGGTTATATTTTAGGATTTATGAGTAGGTTTTGGAGTAGATTTTAGTAGGTTTTGTAAGCAAGTTTTGGAGCAGATTTGAGCAGGTTTTATAAGTAGGTTTTGGAGAAAATTTGAGTAGGTTTTGGAGTATATTTGAGCATGTTTTGTAAGAAATCTTTGGAGTAGACTTGAGCAATGGTATTGGTGTATCCTATGGATTGGTATCCACAAAATTGAGCAAGGGGATTGGTGTTTCCTATGGATTGGTGTCAACAAACTTGAGATAGGGTATTGATGTCTCCTTTGGATTGGTTTCCATAAACTTGATAAAAGGGATTGGTGTCTCTTGTGGATTGGTGTCCACAAAATTGAGCAAGGGGATTGGTATCTCCTATGGATTGGTGTCCATAAATTTGAGCAAGGTAATTGGTGTCTCCTATGGATTGGTGTCCATAAACTTGAGCTAGGATATTGGTGTCTCCTATGGATTGGTATCCATAAACTTGATCAAGGGTAATGGTGTCTCCTATGGATTGGTATCCATGAACTTGTAATGGGGATTGGTGTCTCTTGTGGATTGGTGTCTACGAACTTGTATAGGGGATTGGTATCTCCTATGGATTGGTGTCCACGAACTTGTAATAGGGAAGTGATGTCTCCTATAAGTTGGTGTCCAAGAAATTTATTGAATAAATTTATAAGCAATATTTTGCCATGGTTTTCTCTCAAGAGGGTGTTTCCACGTAAAAGCTTTATCTCTCATGTGTGTGGTGATTTATGCATTGTTTCATTATTGCATTGTTATTACTTAAAGTAATTGCTTTAGAAATAAAAAAGAAAAGTTTTAGCTTATACTGTTCACCCCCATCTTAGTATAATATTATGTTCTTAAATTAGTATCAAATCGGGTTACTTCATGAAAGCCTAACAACTTGAAGGCTTATATTACAAGAACACATGTGGCTAACAAAGAAGGTTTTTCATCAAATAGAGCACCACTGTTTGATGGGACTAACTATTCTTTTTGGAGCATAAGGATGTAAACTTATTTGTTGGCACATGGCTATGATATATGGAAATCCATTGAGGATGGGTTCACACCACCTACAACTCCTCCCATGAATAGATATGGTAATAAACTATTTGAAAATAATTACAGGGCAATGAATGCAATATTAAGTGGGTTATGTGAATCAGAGTTTGTGAAATTTATGCAATGCACTTAAACAAAAGAAATATGGGACAAGTTACAAAGAATATATGAAGGAGATGACAAGGTTAAAATGGAAAATCTTCAAATCCATAGGAGGAAGTTTGAAGACTTAAATATGAAATATGAGGAAGATATTGCCAAGTATCTACTCCGAGTTGATGAGGTTGTCAACACAATTCATGGACTTGGAGAAAAGATTAAAGACTCTAATATTGTTCAGAAAATATTAAGGTCACTTCCCATGAGTTTTGATGCAAAGGGTTCAGTAATAGAAGAGATGAAGGATCTAAAAACCTTAAGCATGGACAAGCTACATGGAATTCTCATAGCCTATAAGATGAGGACTAAAAAAGATCAAACATCCAAATGGGAAGCAATATTCAAAGCTTCAAAGGAGACAAATAATAAGGAACCAAAATCAAGTGAAGAATCAAGCAGTGGAGAAGAAGCTAACTTTGTGCGAAGGAATAAGAAGGGTCCAAGAAAACATAAATGTATGCATTCTGTGAAATGTTTTAATTGTGGTAAATGTTGACAATTTTGTCAAATTGCCTAGAGGGGTAGTAAAACCAATTTTTTTGTAAAATATTTATTTTATGAATTTGTTCCCTTATTTTTTAGAAACAACATTTTCAAGTATTGCAGCAATTTTGGCTTCCATCGCCATCCCCCTTGTACATAAAATGGAGATGCAAAAGCTTCACCACTGAACAGGCTAATGAAAAAAGCTTCACAAGAGAAAGAAGATAGCTTCACCAAAAGTAAGAAGTATGAGATGAAAAGAGATTCGCCCCCGAAGCATTTCCAGCAGCTACTTCGGGTGAAAATTTTGTGAAGCGACATTTGAGCAATCCAAAAGAATGACTTCGTTGAAGGAGGAAAGTCTAGATCACAGTCCAAGTTTGCTAAGGCAAGAAAGTCACTTCGGACCCGAAGCATTTCAAATAGTTGCTTAGGGCGAAAATCTTGTGAAGCAAAAGTTGAAAAGGCACAAACATTGAAAAATGCTTCATCGAAAAACCATCGAAGCACCCACTTCGGACCTCTCTGCCAGCGAGCCATTTTTACTTCCCCAAAATTTGTCGCGAAGCATCTGCTTCAGCTAGATTTCGTGTGAAGTACTTTCACCCGAAGCGAAAGCGGCCGTAAAGAACGAAATTTTTTTTGAAGGCAAGGATGCACTTCGACCGAAAAGTCCTCGAGCCGTAGTTTTGAGGGAGGATCATGACGAAAAATTTTTGTGACTCACCAGCGAAGCATCCACTTCAGGTGGAGAACTTCAGTGAAGTAGTTTTGGCACATCCCTTCAGCGAAGCAGTGAGAAATGAAGAGCCCCACATTGAGGAGGAATATCTACTTCGGAACTCAACACCCCCGAAGCTATCTTTTAAAGCTCCACCATGCGAAGTGCAAACCAAGAAGGGAGAATCTGCTTTGGCTCAAATCCATTGCAAAGCAGAGTTGTGAAGAAAAAATTAGTGAAGTGCTTCGAGGAAACACACTCCAAGCTAGGTATTTTTTCGAGGCAATCAAGTGCCTCATAAATGCATTTTTACGTGCCCAGTAAACTCGCTGCTCATTTTTGGCAATTGGAAGTGAGGTATCAATTCCTAAAGGAGACACCGGCGAGCATGGTGGCTACTCGAGCATTGCACCTAGAAGCCAAGGCCGTTCAGGTGGCTCATTATTACATATTTCCCCGGTTGACCTGGTCACAACGACTAGTTTTGGTAAAATATTTGAGAGCTCAGTCACGAGAACCGCAAAGATCCAACTTCTCAAGTTTTGAGGATGTACTCCTCCATTTTGTGCATTGATGACTCAGAGGGTTAGGTCCTCTATAAAAACCCAGGAATCGTAATGTAAAGGGGGGGGAAATTTCTGCTAAGAAAGCTGCTGTAACTTGAATCCCTAAGATTAATACTAAAGACCTTTGAGCTTAATGTATCTCTTGTATGCTGCCTTCTATGTTTATTTCTTTTATCTCTTTCTTCATTTGCATACTATAATTTTGCATTCTAGATTTAGGTGTGCGATTGGGGACGAAACCCTAAAATTTTCCCGAAGGATACATAGGAGAGGAAAACGTTGTATTAGTTTTCTTGTATGATGCCTGTGGATCTTGTTTTTGTTATATTCACTCTGTCCTAATTATCGTAACTCTGAAATCTAAATTTTGATGAAAGGGAAGGGTAATCCTAGAACTCATCCAGAGGATACATAGGAAGGCTAATATTGTGTTCTTTTTATTTTATTCTTGGTGTTTCTTGTTGCTGTTTCAAGCTATTGGCTGTAATCGTGCTTCTAGTTCTTTCCCACTTTAAATTATCAACATATCTTCCCTTACCATTTTTATATTTCTTTCTTGCACCCTTATTCTATTTATATCTTTCTTGCACCCTTATCTAAAACATCGAAGTAGTTTAGTATAGGAGCCAAAATTTCTCCGGAGATTGGCACGAGGGGCATCTCTTCCCTTCGGCATTTCAATGTTGGTCTAGGTCTAGGGCGCATACACTTTCCCAAATCATTTCCTGGGCAGATTTGATGACCAATAGTTTTTGGCATGCCCGGTGGGACCTGTCAGTCTCACCTTGTGAGTGGTAGTGAGAGTCGATGCTCATCTCATTACCAAAAGACTCTTAGCATCTGGCGACTCTGTCTTAACCAAGAATATTTAAGTCATAAATACCGGTACCTAAGTCTGTGCCTTCATGCAAACAAGATGGAGAGTTAGGAATAGAGGAGAGGAAACTGAGTTCTTTGAACTAGATATTGACACCTTTGGGGAACGCTCTAGGTTGGTCACCCCTGAGTCATTGTTACGTGGAACATCCTCGCAAGAGGCAGCTGTTGATGAACAAGGTCTAACTTTTGATAGCACAACGACTAGCTTTCCTCCTAATCCTCCCAACTCACCGAAGCATCCTAGTGCCTCCATTTCTATTAGACAGCCAGTTGGTAGTCAAAGAGGAGCTTCGAGAATCCCTGTTTCTCATAATCTAGGTGCAAATATGGCACAACAACAACAAAAACAACAAATGCAGCAATAGCAACAACAACCGCCACCCAGATTGTTCTCGACATGGAATTATTTGGGATCGCTAAATCTAGCGAGGCAAGGGCAAGTTTTTCCTGCTGCTATAAAGAAAATCCCAATGTTCGATGGAACTAGGAAGACCGCTCTAGAGCACATCCAGGACATAGTTTCTCTGGCGACGATTCATGACATCATAGAGGAGTGAGTTATGGTAAAGCTTTTGGTTCTATCTCTTAGAGGGAAGCTCCTCTACTATTATAGATCTTTACCACCCGATACTATAATGAGATGGGACCAGTTAGCCAGACAGTTGATGCAAAGCTTCAATGAGTCTGTTGATCCATCCTCTCTTTTGCATCAGTTCATGACTATCCAGAGACATCCACAAGAAGAGATTGCTGAATTCAATGTTAGGTTCACTCAAAATTGGAAAAGAATACAAGTTGGACTTCGGCCATATGATGAAGCTGCAGCATACTATTTCCTTCGGGTGTTCAACCATGATATCAGTGTCATGGTGAGGTATTCGAACGTTAATACCTTCCCCGAGTTGTATGAGTTAGCCCAAATAGTGGAGATGGATCTAATAGCTGTGGGTAAGCTTCCCCAAAGGATGTCGATGCCCATACTTCCTGATTTCTCTCAAATTGAGTATGTGAATGCAGTCGCTTCACAGATCTCTGCAACCCCAGCATACCTGATCTCATATTGGAACCCGAATCCTATCATATCTCAGATCACTACTTTGCAAATCCACTTCCACACATTCTCTGTACCATAGACCACTATCTCTTTGGCATTCCCTGTATTGCTAGTGCCACCTCAACACCCCACCCTACCTCCAATACCAACGATGGCTCCATTGCCACCTATTCCCAAAGTCGATGATATGCAAGCCAAAATACTACAAGAAGTTCAGTCTCTGAACTCCACTGTGCAAATTCTATCTAATGACATGACCATTATGAAGAAGAAGCAAGCACAACAAGAGTTTCTACCGAGAAGATCTTATCCTACACCCGTGCTTACTAAATATCAAGCAGTCCAACAAGGAAGAGCTTCGACAAGAAATGTCACGATTGACGAAGCTCCGAGCACTTTCGATTACATACATTGGTGCTCCACGTGTAATGACCCTCACGAAGAGAATACTTGCATTCTGCACCAACATTATGTACAAACAATGACTAGCAGTAGTCATGGTGGTCAGGTCAACATCATTATGCAATTGGATCAAAACCTGGTGATTGGTGAAGAAGAACAAGTTGCAGTCCGTACCAGAGGAGGAAAAAGGTTCAATAGAGGTAGTCGCTGACCAAATGGCTCCTTTAAAGGTGCATGCTCACCACGAGAAGGGACAACAACCTTCTCAGGTCCCGAGCGAAGCTCCTCAGCCTACACCAGCCAAAGAGAAGGCCCAACAGGCCCCTACAAATCCACCTTAGGTGGAAACTAAAGAACAAGCTAGAGAGAAGCTCAAGCTTCCTTCACTGACCAAGCGACAAAGGGTCGAAGCCACGAAATAGTATCACACTAGGTACGAGATGAAAAAGGAACCCGAAGTGCACAACTCCCTAGCTTACAATATTTTAGATGAGCTGAAGAAGATTTTGGCCAAGATCAGTCTATATGATGCACTACAACTACCCGGACAAGTGGACTTGCTATAGGAATCGTTGAAGATGACCAAAGAAAGAAAAGCAGTACCACTTGCCCTAGTGCAAACCCTATCCACATCCATTATGGGGAAGAATCAGACCACCTCAATTCTACCTATCTCTATAGATGGAAGGGTATGTTGTACATAATTGTATGATTGACTCTAGGGCCATGACGATAGTCATGCCCAAGGCAGTGTGTGAAGAGATAGGGATGGAGTATACGTGAAGTAGCCATGGCGTGCTCCAGTTGGATGGTACTCCCATGAAGACTATAGGTGTGATTAAGGATATACCTATCCGACTATACAAGATGCCTCAAGTCACAATTATACAAGAGGTGGTGGTTGTCGACCTTGAACCCTAATTCAGTATGTGCTTGTCGAGAGAGTTTACAACAAAGCTGGGAGGATATCTATCCATGGATTACTCACACTTGGAGATCCCATTCAAAGGGAAGAAGGTAAAAATCTATAATGAAAAGCCTTCTACCTTCCTAGTACAGAGGATTTTAGAAGAAGAGAGCAATGATCCTGTGCATGCGATAGTGGAAGAAATAGAGCAGGTGGATCTGGTCGAGGAATCCCTAGCACAGTTAAGTTGTGAAGATGAGTTTTCATTGGCAGATTTTAATGCCATGATAGAAACCAAGATGGGATGTTATGCCATCGCCAAACCCGAGAAACACATCAAGACAGAAGATAAGGTCTCTATCTAGGAAGGACTATGGAAATTGTTCTTCGATGGCGCTCGATGCAAAAACGGCGTTGGGGCAGGGATTCTTTTAGTATCACCTTCTAGAGAGCAGAAGGAATATTGTTACCGATTGGTGTGGAGCTGCACCAAAAATGCAGCAGAATATGAAGCATTATGCCTAGGACTTAAGAAAGTAGAAAAGTTAGGCATAAAGCATCTCCAAATATTTGGAGATTCAAAATTGGTATGCAATCAAGTCACCAACAAGTGCACATCAAATAAGCACTATCTCAAGTCATACCGAAATAGGGTATGGGACTTGTTTGACCAGTTCGAATCTCTCAATCTGTAGTCCATTCCACGAGAAAAGAACCGACATGTCGATGTTCTAGCATCCATCGTAGCCAAGTACTCTCCAGTAGAAGACATGGTGCATAAGCCTAAAGCTATGAGGATGATTTATAGGCCCTCTATCCCAGACAAAGATCTGCATTTGCAAGTCTTTGACAATGATGAGAAGATTGTGAATTTCATGATTCAAGAAGTAGCCACATTCGAAAGAAGAAGCCCTGATGATGAAGAATATGAAGGGCTAGTCCAATTGAAGAATAACCACATTTCCAAGGGACTAATTAATCTTGAGAGCTACTTTGATCAAAATGATCGAGCAGTTTCCCATAGGATCAAAGTTAATGCAAAGCAGTATCAGGATTTAGAGCTTGAACCTAGAAAAATAGTAAAAGTTGGAACAGATTGCACTTTGGAGGAGCTAGAACAGATCCGATCTCTATGCAGAAGGTATCCCGACATCATGGTGTGGTCTTATCAAGACCTAAAAGGATATGATCGACAACTGATCCAGCATACAATTGAATTACAGGAGGGGATCAAACCCTTTCGACAAAAGCAAAGGCCTGTAAATCCAAAGATCGAGGTCCTGATGAAAGTCGAGCTCCTGAAGATGCTCGAGGTAAAGATAATTTATCCCATTAAACATTCCTCTTGGGTAGCGAATCTAGTCCTAGTTAGAAAGAAGAACGAAGATATACGACTATGCGTGGACTTTCGCAACCTAAACCAAGCTTCTCTCAAAGATCACTACCCTCTCCCACAAATAGATCATATCTTGCACTCAGTGGCTAGGGCTCAGTGCTTC
This sequence comes from Wollemia nobilis, assembly GCA_028583015.1. Classification (NCBI taxonomy): domain Eukaryota; kingdom Viridiplantae; phylum Streptophyta; class Pinopsida; order Araucariales; family Araucariaceae; genus Wollemia; species Wollemia nobilis. Next base: position 6,556,334 of record JAQPPZ010016361.1, read on the forward strand.
TCCCTACTCGATGGTTTTTTAGGATACAATCAGATCTGGGTTAGGGATGAAGACCAACATAAAACCGCATTCACCACCAAGTGGGGAACATTTGCTTACCAACGAATGCCATTCGGCCTTTCTAATGCGGGGGCCACTTTTCAGAGAGCCATGGATTTAGCTTTTGGTGAACTCTTGAATAAGGTTATCGTTATCTATTTAGATGACATGACCATCTTCTCTCGAAGAAGGGAGGATCATCCCTTACATTTACAACAGGTATTTGAAAAATATCGAGAGTTTGGCATTTCAATCAATCCAAAGAAGTCCATATTTGCAGTTAGCAAAGGGAAGCTATTGGGGCATGTGATATCAAAAAAGGGTCTCACTGTAGATCCTGATAGATCCAAGGCTCTATTGAAGCTCCCACTTCCAGTAAACAAGAAAGGACTTCAATATTTTTTTGGTCAGATCAACTTCGTAAGGAAGTTTGTTCCAGACTTCACCCAGGTCATCAAGTCGATGTCCGAACTTTTGAAGGACGCCGAATTCATCTGGACGGAGGAAAGAAAAGAAGCATTTGAAGAGATCAAGGCCCGAATCGCTCAGGCACCGGTCCTGACCAACCCTGACTACAATCGAGATTTCATCCTATACACCATAGGGGAACCCGAGAGCTATGCTACGGTCCTGACACAAAAAGGGGAAGATGGGGAAGAGCGCCCCATCGCGTTTCTAAGTCAAGTGATAAACCCCCATGAAGAAAAATACAATTTTATAGAAATACAGGTGCATGCAGTAATGAAGTCTCTTAGGAAATTCAAGCAATTCATTTCCCAAAGTCGGGTTATAGTCTTTGTCATTCACCCGGATGTGCGCAACTTCATTATCCAAGGAGAATTGGGTAGCAAAAGAGCCAATTGGGTCAGCAAGATACAAGAATTCGACATCGAGATTAGGCCCACAAAATTGGTTCATGGTCATGCATTATGTCAAGAACTAGCAAAGAGCGTAGTGGCCGAAGTGACAGCTTGTCAGTGGGACGACTCACCATGGAAGAATGCTTCACAAACCAGGAAGAGAACGAGAAGGACTGGGTCAGTGAGATAGTTGAGTACTTCAACACAGGTAGATGCCCTTCGCATCTAAATGCTTCATAATAGAGGCATTTCAGGATGAGGTCCCTCCGATACACACTGTGCCCCGAAGGTCTATTTTTTAGAAACATTGATGGTGTTCTCCTCAGATGCATAAAGGAAGATGATAAGAAGAGAGTCCTGGGAGAATTTCATTCAAGGTTGTTCTGGAGGTCACTTTGTAGGAAGAGCAACGACATTGAAGATAATCAAAGCTGGTTATTATTGGCCTACACTCTTCATCGATGCTTTTGCGGTCTGTCGTCGATGTGAGCAATGTCAAAAGTTTGCTAGCCGAAGTAGAAGCGCTCCTATGCCTCTCTGATCGATACAAGTAGAAACGCCCTTTCAACAATGGGGGTTGGATTTCATAGGGGTTATATCACCGAACTCCTCTATCGGGCATAAGTTCATCCTGACCGTGACCGATTACTTCACCAGATGGGCCGAAGCAATTCCCACGAAGCATGTCGATCAGGAGACCGTCATCACCTTCCTTGAAGGATTGATCACCCGGTTTGGCATCCCAGAAGCAATCATAACAGATAATGGTCCTGGGTTTTTAGGCACCAAAATCAACGAGTTCCTCTATCGATACGGGATATATCATAAAGTCTCCTCCAATTACTATCCATAGGGCAACGGATTGGTAGAATCTACCAACAAGACTCTGTTAAGGGTGCTAAGAAAGCTCATAGAGAATAACAAAAGAATTTGGCACCTCCTTCTAGATTGAGCCTTGTGGGCCGATCGAATTTCTATCAAGAAGTCAATCAAGACGTCACCTTACGCCCTGGTGTATGGCAAGGAGGCCATCCTACCAACTCATGTAGAGATCCCTGCATTGCAGCTACTGGAGGATGAAGATGAAGTTAATCCTATGGAAAATAGTCTGGCTCAGCTACTACAGCTAGAAGAAGACCATGAGAAGGCCTACCAGAGCTTCGCTAAACATGCTCAGATCACCCGAGATTGGTTCAAGAAGAAATCCTTCGATCGCACGTTCAAAGTGGGAGATCTAGTTTGGAAGTGGGATTCTTGGAAGGCCAAGCCTGGGAATCATGACAAATTGGACGCATTCTGGGATGGACCGTTCGAAGTCGTGAAGGTAAATTCAGCCAACTCATTCATCCTCAAGGATGCAGACGGCCAGGTATTGCCAATTTCTGTCAATGGTCTTCACTTGAAGACTTTTCATCACTGAAGATGTAGTTTATTAAAAAAAAAAAGATGTTCAAATTTTACTTTGTATATAGTCTTTCATTCCTATATATATACTCTACTTCGAGATCTCCGAGAGGCTAAGTGTTACAGTTACAAACTCCAGCTTTGCTAAGCCCTAGCATCGCTGAACTCGACGAAAATATCCTTCGGGAAGTTTTACTGCGAAGCAACTGACGCAAGATGCTTCGTAGCGAAGCACTTTGGCCTCCAAAAGGTCCTCGAAAGACCGAAGGGGTCATCAAAAGAAAGAAGTAGGAGATGAAAAGAGCTTCGCACCCAAAGCATTTCAAGCAACTACTTCGGGCGAAAGTTTTGTGAAGCAGTTTTCAAAAGAAGCCTAGCGAAGCATTTTTCAAAGGAAATGAGCTTCGGGGGGGCCAGCCTTCCATGAAGCAAAGAAGTGACGCAGCGAGGGAGAACTACTTCAGGCCCGAAGCATAGAAAATCCACCCACATCGAAGGTTCACCGCGAAGCAGTTTTAGCATCGGTTTCACTTCGCCAACCCAATGGCACGTGAAACAAGGAGCATTTAAAATGTGTCTTGGGGGATGCACCTATGGCAACTTAGGGGAATGTTTAGGGTAAACGATGTTAATTCCAAGGTCGCAAAGCACATCCCGAGAAGAATTCCATTGTGAGAAAATTTCACACTCGAGTACGAGGTGGCAGAAGGACAAGTTCTCGATGCAGGGGAAATCATCGAACCACATGGGCCCTCGTACCACGTCATCACAGAGCCAATCAAAAGGCACGACAACCTTCCCCATTCGAGTGTAAATTTAATTATGGCAGGTGCCATAAATTTAGGTAGTTGCCTTTTAAGGCTATAAAATGCGAGGCTCAGCGGTAGGAAGGGTGTTCATCAACTGCTAATGCAAGATTAAGAGCCCCGCTGTCGCTCTACGATTTCTCTGCCTTTTGCATCGAAGTTCTTCACATCGAAGCTCTCTGCATCAAGCTCTACCACCGCACATATTCACAATGGGAAAGAATAAATCTAAAGAAAAAGGAAAGGATCCCAAGGTAGCAGCCCTGAAGAAGGGTAGGGAAGAGAAAAAACATACACCTAAGAAAATCAATCTCAACCCTCGCCCAGAAAAGTAGCCGGTGGAAGAAGGAGAGGATTCTGAAGAAGAACAACTTGAAGAACCACCAATTGATGGGTGGGAGAAAATTAGGGACACAGATATCTCAAAGAGTGTGGCCAAGCTCCGACGCACTATCGAGTTCATGACAAGCCGACTTTCTCCAGAGAACAAGAGGGCTGTCGCATACTATTCTCAAATCTACTGGTATTTGACCCTGCCCGCTCACCATTGTCCCGAGTTAATCTGTGCCATCGCGTAGAACTACCAGCCCTCCTCCAGAAAAGTGTTGGATGCCATTGGCCATAAGTTATTTTCAATTCTAAAGGAAGATGTGCAAGCTACCTTCGCGCCGCAGCAGGGGCCGCCCAAGGGCTATTCCGTTCGCAATGTCATCCTGAGCGAACAAATGGAGAGGTTCACTACCTCTACCTATATTCTAAAATTCCTAAGAGAGAACCTCAAGAATGGGCTCCCTTCAGGCAAGCTGCCCCAGATGCCCCTCCCCTTGATAGATTTCAAGAGCATGGACATCTTCTCCATCATTGCATGGGTGGCGGGTCTATCGACCGATGCTTCGGTGCACCCATGGCAGGTGTCTTTGGTCGAATGTATTTCGAGAGGGGAATTCTATGCCCCTGATGCTTCAAGGCCGAACACCAACCCAGTATTCTTTGATTGGGCAGAATGGGTGGCCCGAACCTTGCACACTCGGCTTACCAGCATGAAGAACTCTGGGACGGGCCAGTACTTTGCACCTTGTTCTTTCCTTGTTTGGTTATTTTTCTACCATGTACTTAAGAACTTTCCCCACATCACTATTTCTTCAAGTGGTAAGGATGGAGCTCCTTTTCCAGTATACCAGTGGACTCCCCTCCTATTGAGGATAGAGTCTTATTATTCTTTTAATCAACAATTCTTGGGACCTGCTATGCATTTGTTGAAGGGTTCTTGCCCTCGGGTGCCCCTCAGTTTGAGAGACAGAGTGGTAATAGAGAAGAAGGGAGATGTGTTTCAACTCACACAGGGACTTGTGATTCGCCTATTTGGCTTCACGGGGAAGCCCTTCCTACTGCCTGTCTACCCCTCCGAGTACCAGTTCGCCTTAGAGGTCGCTCGGTAGAGCGACACAACGAATGTCATCTATGGCCATGGTCGAAAATGGGTGCACACCTATGACTTCCCCTTCAAAATGGGGGTAATAGAGGTGTTTGCCCTAAAGCAACACATTTTCCTAGAGGAGAAGCTTGCCAGCTTCGATCTGCTCCAGATTCCTCAGAGGTGGCTCTACGATCCCTTGGGAGTAATGAGGGACCACCTCAGATTCAAGAATTTTCATGTCTACCCCCACCCAAAAATTATGGAGCAGAGAAATAATCCCAATGGGAAGGATCTGGAGTGGCATTTAGAGAGGATGAAGACCTTGCCCCCTTGGCATGAGTTCTACCCCATGGAAGTTGAGTTTGATCCTGCGCAGCATCCTTTCCCAACCCTAGACTCCACCTTTTGGAGAAATATGAAGGACGATCTAAGGGAGGAATTGAAATATTGGGGCATGGAACAACTAAAGGAATGGTGGAAGATGAGAGTTCATCGACAAAAGATGAAATCTTATGGACTCTTGGAGATGGATAAAGACTTTGCGGTTGTTTACGGAGCCAATGCTGAGACTTGGAAGTCGACCTCCTTCACTGACTTCATTCCCCCAAGTGTCCCAGGTTCGGGCGAAAGCCCAAGGAGAGATGGTGATGCTTCGAAAGTCGAAGCAGAGGAGGAGGCAGAAGCTGCACCAGAAGAACTTCCTTAGGGGCTGATGGAAAGCCCCGATACAAGTGCCGTGGGGTCGATGCAATCATCAGAGAAAAGGAAAAGGAAGAGGCAGGAGCAAGCTCAAGTGCCTCCGACCCACCCGAAGCGGCCCCGCACTAAGCTCCCAAGTGTCCCCACCGAACAACCTACGACCGGCCCAACCGAAACAAATATCGAAGGGACGACATCACCAAGAGCTGAAGCAACCCCGGACGTGGATGTCATCGATGTGGAGGAACTCCTCCAACAAGAAGGGGTCCCCGAAGAAGAAGTAGTAGAGGTCACGAGTATCAAAGTTTAGAAGGAGCAAGAGTCGATCACACAAGAAGTCACTACTGCTGCTCTGCCAGGAGGGCACGAAGGTACACACTCTCCACCCTTTTCCCTGGTTGCTCAAAGCATGTCCACCATGGTCCCGACAATAAGTTCCCAGTAGTCTCCCTCTTCCTCGCAAGATCAATCACCCTCTCGCGTGTTACCCCTTGCCACCTCGAGTCTTCCCCATGATCCCGTTAGCCCCACTCCATTCGAGTCATCTGGCCGGGACAAGTCTATCGATACTACTTCGCCTGCCCATGCCACCATTCCCTTAGTCCCCATTCAGGGCGAAGATAGTACCCCAATGCCGAACCCCATTCCTTGCTCCCCTATTACACACAACATAGTTCCTCTCATCGAAGCTCCTGCTACACCCGTCACCGAACCTACTGGTGAGGCATCCCCTGTTCATTCTTTATATTTGTTCACCCCTTTGGCTGGAGATCTAGCCTCATTTGAATCAAAGATGTCCTTGATTAAGGAATGCCCTCTAGCCGAGAAGCTTCTCCAAGCCCAAAAAAATACCGAAAATATGTTGAAGGAGGCCAAGAAAAAGAGAGGGCGCTCTCTGGCCGAAGTAGAAAAATGCACCATTTTTGACCTGAAGGGCGAAAAGCTACATAAAGTGAAGAAGGTCCCTAAGGTCCAGAAGCCTCTGGATGAAATGACTCCGGCAGATTATGATTATCAAGAGAAGACCAAGGACCTAGAGCACCTAAATGTAGACAATGAATCTGCATCCATGCATGTCAGAATCGAGACTTTTCGAGCGCATGCGAACATCGCCAATCAGCATAGATTTGAGGTTGAGAGCACCAACATCAAGTTGGAAGAAGAGCTAGCCAGGATCCGCTCCAAGCTGGAGGACTCAGAAAAGTAGTGTGAGCAGATGAAAAAGGAAGTAGTCTCCTTGAAGCAATAAGTAAGACAACTGCAGAATGCAACCAAGAGTCAGAGCCAGATACAGGCCAAAGCTGATCTAAGGGCCAAAGAATTTGAAAGTAAAATCTTGGAGATGCAATAGCAGTTGTACGTGAAGGAAAGTTTGGAGTTATTTGATAGGGGCTGAATAAAAGAAATTCGCTCACACTTGCTAAAAGGTTTCAGATCTCGGGCCTCCAGTGCCCTGTCAACACTAGTCTACATCACCGAGGCCCAGTATGCCGCTGCTCAAGAAGGGCCAAAAGTAGATGAGGTCATTCAGAAAATTAGAAAATGACTCAAGCTGGCTTTTGAGGTCCAAAGCATTAAATATCAGGACTTGCAGGTCATTGCGATGAGCCGAACCGCTAGGGATTGGTCACTAGCCCAAGCCACTGTATGTGCTTTCTTCTCCAAGGTGAGGAAAGCATAGAAGGTGAAAGGACCTCCTGGATATATTTGAGCATGAGCAACGCACATCAATGGGCTACTTCCAAGATCTTTCTTCCTTAGGTTTCTCGAGTTTCATGGATGATGATGGGAACCTTCTGACCAAGGAAGAGCTCAAGTCGATATGGCTTCAGTTTGAGAGTGATGTCTCAGAGATAGATGGCTGGGAAGAGCCAATCACAGAAGGGCAAGTCACAAATTTTATTCTGAGATATTGCAAGATCATGGCCTACCTCAATGATCTAAGCACGAGAGTCAAGCATGCCGACATAGGGCAAATAGATCGGTTCCATGTTCTGGTGAAAGTGCTACAAGACCGAGAGCCTTTCTCAAAAGGCGCCTGGGCTCATGTTCGTCGAACCATGGAATGCATCCGCGATCATCTTCCCCAATCATCGCAGCCAGAGGCCTCGCCAGAGGAGGAAGAAGAAGAAAGAGAGGCAGAAGAAGAAGAAGAAGAAGCCATGGAAGCACCCCCGAAAGGAGAGAAGGGAGAAGGGTGTGGAGGTAACTCTGGCCCAACGGATCAAAGCTGAGGGTTCTTCCACCGAGACGAGCTCGTTGCCCCGCGAGCCACCAAGAATGTTGACAATTTTGTCACATTGCCTAGAGGGGTAGTAAAATCAAAAATTTTGTAAAATATTTCTTTTAATTTCATGAATTTGTTCCCTTGTTTTTTAGAAACAACATTTTCAAGCATTGCAGCAATTTTGGCTTTCATCGCCATTCCCCTTGTACATAGAATGGAGATGCAAGAGCTTTGCCACCAAATAGGCTAAGGAAAAAAGCTTCGCAAGAAAAAGAAGATAGCTTCGCCAAAAGAAAGAAGTATGAGATGAAAAGAGCTTCGCACCCGAAGCATTTCCAGCAGCTACTTTGGGCAAAAATTTTGCGAAGCGACATTCGAGCAATCCAAAAGAACAGCTTCACTGAAGAAGGAAAGTCTAGATCGCAGTCCGAGTTTGCTAAGGCAAGAAAACCACTTCGGGCCCGAAGCATTTCAAACAGTCGCTTCGGGCGAAAATCTTGCGAAGCAGAAGTTGAAAAGGCGCAAACATTGAAAAATACTTCATCGAAAAACCACCGAAGCACCCACTTCGGGCCTCCCCACCAGCGAACCATTTCTACTTCACCGAAAGTTGTCGTGAAGCATCTGCTTCGGCTAGATTTCGTGCGAAGTACTTTCACCCGAAGCGAAAGCGTCCGTAAAGAACGAAACATTTTTCAAAGGCAAGGATGCACTTCGGCCGAAAAGTCCTCGAGCTGTAGTTTTGAGGGAGGATCATGGCGAAGCATTTTCGTGACTCACCAGCGAAGCATCCACTTCGGGTGGAGAACTTTAGTGAAGCAGTTTCGGCACATCCCTCCAGTGAAGCAGCGATAAATGAAGAGCCCCACCTTGAGGAGGAATATCTACTTCGGCACTCAACACCCCCGAAGCTGTCTTGCGAAGCTCCACCATGCAAAGTGCAAACCAAGAAGGGAGAATCTGCTTCGGCTCAAATCCATTGCAAAGTAGAGTTGTGAATGAAAATTTAAGCACTTTGAGGGCACACACTCCAAGCTGGGTATTTTTTCAAGGCAATCAAGTGCCTCATAAATGCATTTTTACGTGCCCGGTAAACTCGTTGCTCATTTTTGGAAATTGGAAGTGAGGTATCAGTTCTTAAAGGAGACCCCAACGAGCATGGTAGCTACTCGAGCATTGCACCTAGAGGCCAAGGACATTCAGGTGGCTCATTAATGCATATTTCCTCGGTTGACCTGGTCGCAGCTGCTAGTTTTGGTAAAGGATTTGAGAGCTCAGTCACAAGAGCCGCGAAGAGCCGAATTCTCAGGTTTTGAGGATGTACTCCTCCATTTTGTGCATTAATGGCTCAGAGGGTCGGGTCCTCTATAAAAACCCAGGCATTGTAATGTAAAAGGGGGGGAAATTTTTACTAAGAAAGCTACTGTAACTTGAATCCCTACGATTAATACTAAAGACCTTTGAGCTCAATTTCTCTCTTGTATGTTGCCTTCTATGTTTATTTCTTTTATCTCTTTCTTCATTTGCATACTGTAATTCTAAATTCTGGATTTAGGTGTGCGATTGGGGATGAAACCCTAAAATTTTCCCAAAGGATACATAGGAGAGGAAAACGCTGTATTAGTTTTCTTGTATGATGCTTGTGGATCTTGTTTCTATTATATTCACTTTGTCCTAATCGTCGTAACTTTGAACTCTGAATTTCGACGAAAGGGAAGGGTAATCCTGGAACTCATCCAGAGGATACATAGGAAGGCTAATATTGTGTTCTTTTAATTTTATTCTTGGTGTTTCTTGTTGTTGTTTCAAGCTATTGGTCGTGATCATGCTTCTGGTTCTTTCCCACTTTAAATTATCAACATCTCTTCCCTTACTCCTTTTTATTTTCTTCTTGCACCCTTACTCTGTTTATCTCTTTCTTGCACCCTTATCTTAAAACACCGAAGTAGTTTAGTATAGGAGCCGACCTTTCTCCGGAGATTGGCACGAAGGGCATCTCTTCCCTTCGACCTTTCAATGTTGGTCCAGGTCTAGGGTGCATACACTTTCCCAAATCCTTTCCTGGGCAGATTTGATGACCAACAGTAACCTTGGTCACTATGCATCTAATTTTCCACAAGCTAGAAGTAGTAGTAGTGAAGAAGAAAAGGATCATAAGAAAAAGAAAGAAAGAAAAATTTCTCATGAAAATAAAAATAAGTATGGTCAAAACAAGCATGAGAAGAAGATCTTTCAAAGACACAAGAAGAGTTTTTATGTTGAAGAAGCAAGCAGTTCTTCCAGTAGCAGTGATGAAAGTCTCTCAAATAGTAAAAGAGAAAAATCCTATTTTTGGCCATAGAAAAGACCAAGAAGAAGAAAAATATTTAGAAAATAAAGAAGCCATGGTTGACATAGAAGAGTAACTTGTTGTTGCTCTTGAAGAGTTGAAGAGGGTTAGAAAGAAGAATTCAAGATTGAAGGCTCAAGTACAAGAGGATGAGAATACAAAGGCAAAGTTGTCACAAGAAATCATTGACCTAAAATTTAAAGTTGAATAGGCAAAGCGAATTGAAGAAGCTATGGTTGAGCAGTTAAATACAAAAGAGTTGGAATGTGAAAAACTAGAACATGAGGTTGTCTCTCTGAGGAAGGAAGTGGAAGATTCTAATGATAAGCTACACAAGTTTAGAAAAAGCACAAAAATTGTTGGTGATATTATCACAACATAGAGATCTTTGACTATAAATATGGACTTGGTTTTGAAGAAAGTAAAATAAAACAAATAGGATAATCAAGCTCAAAAGCAACAGAGGCATAAAATAAAATGATCAAAGAGGAACATAAGACCTATGCTGATGTGTTGAGAAGAGGAAGTATGAAGAAGGAATTTAAAAAAACATCATCAAGGAAAAAATTCCATAATATAAACAACAATGAGAGAACCATGCGGTAATATCCTCCAAGGCAATCAAACAGGTTTTAATATTACTTCCATGGTTATTGTTTCTAATGTAACAAATTTGGTCATAAAGCTTTAAATTGCAGGGTCCGTGCTAAGAATGATTTTGGTTTCACCAAGAGAAATTTCAATTCATTTACACCTCAAAGGGGGTGTTGTCAAGTGTCTTATATTACAGCCCCGAGAAGCCTTTGCCATTGATGTCAAAGGGGGAGATTTTTTAGTAATGGGGAGCAACTTGTCAGGGGAAGTAGTTTGTGATCCTATTTAGTAAAGGCCAACTTCATTGTAGGGTTGCAATCAATGACAAAGGTGGAGATTGCTAGAAATACTGAGTTATCATTGATGTCAAAGGCAGAAATATATTCAAGGATGAAATATTGATGTCAAAGGTAGAAATATCTTCAAGGATGAAATGTTGAGTTGTAATTAATGTTCAAGGCAGATATCTCAAGGCAAATATCTTCAAAGGTGATTTTATATGCTTTAATATTTAAATGAAATATTTAAATATTAAAGTAGGAGGTTTATATTTAAATCAAAGGATTTAAATTTAATTTAAATATATAAAAGTTCAAAGATTATAATGGTTTGACCTCCTTGATTGCATCATGAAAAAGAAATTTAAATTCAAATATTTAAATCCTACCAACCTCCTTGGGAACGAAAGATAAAAGCATATTAATAAGGGCAATTAATTCACTTTGGCAAAGGGGAATTGCATTCAATAATCCTTCGGGTGAGAATGTGTAGCAAGTAGAATATGGAGGAGGAGAGCAGTGCAAAATTAGTGGTAGTGAAAGACAAAATTAAATATCACATCGTGCCCCTTTGGTTTCATCCATTGGGGTAGCCCAGTTGGTTTCCTAGATCTCATGGAGTGTTGTTGTACAGAAGGTGCAAGGGTCGAATCCCCTCGACACCTATTTTTCCATGGTTTTTGCTATTCAAGGGAGCACAAATACAAATTCAAATATCATATTGTACCCCTTTGGTTTCATCTACTAGGGTAGCCTAGTTAGTTACCTAGCTCGCATGGAGCACTATTGTGCAAGAGGTTAGAAGGTCGAATCTCTTTGATGCTTGTTTTGCTAAAGAATTTGAGACAACACAATAAGGAGATAAATATTTTCTTGCACCCTTTTGGTTTCACCTGCTACAGTAGCTCAGTTGGTCATGAGACCATGTTAGGATGCTTCACTTCTAGAGGTCAGGGATCGAATCTCATCCATGGTTGTGCAAGGTATTTATAAAGTTTTATTTCATGAAATTTTATAAAAGGGAGATATAAGGATTTATTTTATAAGGTTTTATTTTTCAAATTTTATAAAAGGGAGATATAAGGATTTGTGTTTATAAAGTTTTATTTTACATTATAAAAGAGATATATAAGGATTTTTTATTTTTAATAGAGCTTTATTTTATAAGTTTTAAAAGGGAGATATAAGGAGTTATTTTTAAGATTTATTGTGTATGTTTTAAAAGAAGTGATGAGGGTTTAAAGTGGTTGATTTGATATTTAAAATCAAGAAAGGAAAATGAGAATTATTGACCAGATTTGAAAAGCATATGCAAGAGGAAGATCATAATTATTCAGGTAGATTTAGAGGGTACATATTTGGAAAAATTCAAGGTTTCAAAGAATATTAAGTGCACATATTCACCCAAGCATTCAATTGACCAAGAAGGACAATTCATTCATCTCAAAAATAAGGAAAGGTACACATAATAGTGGAAGAAGAGCAAGGTATTAGCATATCCAAGTCAACACACAAGTAAGTTATCTAATATAGACTTGAGATACCTTTGAAATGTAATAAATGTGAGATATGTGGAAGTGACAGACTTAATGAATGTGAAGAATAGATTGGCCATTTGAAGCTTACTACATTAGTGCATATCATTCTCAATATGTTCATGAAGATAACATAATTCCAGGTAGAATATATCTGAATTGCTTTTAGTTGAGGAAAGTAAAGTGATAGGCCAAGAACCAATTAACATTTCAATTAATCAAATGAGGAATATATAATACAATGCTAGGCCCAGATTAGCCCGAATAAAGAGGATCCAACAAACTGCATAGAGCCCAAAAATAAAAGGTGCTAACAATAGTCTAACAAAATAATATTCCCTAACAACCTATTAATATCCCACTCTAAATAATGGAATAATTAAGTATACGCTAACATCCCCCCTTATTACATTATTTTGAAATACAAAGGGAGTTGCGAAACAACTCAAATTTGACACGTGCAAGTGCCTTAGTAAAAATATCCGCAACTTGATCATTGGTGGGAATGTACTGAAGCTGAATGTTGTGCCTTGGAACTTCATCGCGAATGAAGTGACATTGAGTGTCAATGTGTTTGGTACGTTCATGAAACACTGGATTCTTGACGAGCTTCAAAACACCCTGGTTGTCGCAAAACAAGTGAATTGGAGATTTGGATGGAAGACCCATACTTGTCAAGATGTGATGCAACCATATCGCCTCACACATTGCTTCTCGTGTGGCATGATACTCTACCTCTGTAGATGAAATAGCAACCACCTGTTGCTTCTTGTTGTGCCAAGAGACAGGACCGGATCCAAGATGAAAAATATATCCTGAAGTTGACTTTCGATCATCATATGACCCGACATAGTCTGAGTCCATGTATCCTTGCAAGAAGAATTGATCATTCTTCTTGTACTCTAGGCCATACTCAATAGTACCACGGACATAGTGAAGAACGCATTTTGTTACTTTCCAATGACTGACCTTAGGCTCCTGCATGAACCTCGAAAGATAATTTACAGCAAACATGATATCTGGCCTAGTGTTGGTCAGATATATGAGACTCCCGATCAGTTGGCGATAGAGAGTACCATCTACCTGAGGAGAATCATCATACCATGATAACTGAAGCCCTGTTTCCATCGGAGTTGCCATAGGCTTACAATCAGTCATGCGATACTTCTCTAACAATGTCTTGGCATACTTTTTCTATGTCACCTTGATGTGATGCTTCTTCTGGTTCACTTCCAAGCCAAGACAATAGTGAAGAAGTCCTAGATCTGTCATCTCAAAAGACTTGCTCAAGTCACCTTTGACTTCAACTATCAATTTTTTTGAGTTGCCTGTGATAATCAGATCATCTACATAGAGTACAAGTAGCACTATTTCAGAACCTTATTTCTTGAAATAGAGATTTGCATCCGAAGGACTTCTCTTGAATCCATGCTGCAATAGGTGATCATCCATCTTAATGTACCAAGCTCGTGGAGCTTATTTCAAACCATACAAGGACTTGACCAATTTGCAAACTTTCTGCTCTTGGCCTTCCACTTCAAATCCTTCAGGTTGTGACATATACACTTCCTCTTTGAGATCACCATTCAAGAAGGCACTCTTGACATCCATCTGATGTACTTTCCACCCGAACTGTGCTGCCATAGCACAAAGAACTCGAATGGTAGTCATCCGAGCAGTAGGTGCAAAAGTTTCCTCATAGTCAATGCCTTCTTTTTGTGCATAGCCCTTTGCAACAAGATGGGCCTTATGCTTATCAATTGTTCCATCTACCTTGTACTTCACTTTGTACACCCATTTGCAGCCAATGGGCTTCTTTCCATGCGGTAGATCAACAAGCTTCCAAGTCTGATTTTTCTTCAGAGACATGTACTCTGCATCCATAGCAGCCTTCCATTGTGGCTCACTAAGGGCATCTTGTACTGTGGTGGGTTCATGCTCATCCAGTGAAGACATAAAAACCCTATCATCATCCACATCCATATCTTCTGTTTCTCTTTCTGGATCTACAGAAAGCTCCTCAAAGGATTGACAAAGATCATCAACCTCAGTAGTCTCTGTTGTTGCTTTCTCTTGTCGAGCCATACTATGAGTACGAGGTCTATTCAATGTCATATCTGGTGGTGTGGATATTTTTGAGTCTCTGATAGTACTTGTATACCACTTAGGAATATTTTTCTGTGGTGAAGAAGAAGAAGGAGACTTCTCAACCTTAGACTCCTCAAAATCAAGGTATACATTGGATGTGTTATGTGATGTGAAAGCTTCATCAAATACCACATCTCTGCTGACATGAATCTTCTTGGTGAAAGGATCTAGCAACCGATATCCTTTTGAATGCTCATCATAACCAAGAAGAACACATTGCAAGGTCTTCTCATCTAACTTCTTCCTCTTTGCTTTTGGTATGTGCATAAAAGCCTTACATCCAAAAATGTGTAGATGAGAAATGGAGGGTTTTCGACCACTCCATGCTTCTTGTGGAGTTATATCCTTTAGGGCCTTTGTGGGTGCCCTATTCAGTAGGTACACTACTATTGTGATAGCTTCTACCCAAAACTATTGCTCTAGATGGGCTCTTGTAAGCATACAATGAACCATTTCCATGATGGAACGGTTCCTCCATTCAACAACTCCATTTTGCTATGGAGTATAGGTAGTAGTGAGTTGTCTCTTGATCCCATGTGCAGTCAAATATGAGGAAAATTCTTTAGAGGTGAACTCCCCCCTCGATCTGAGCGGAGGGTCTTTATAGAAGTCCTTGACTCCTTCTCAACAGATTTCTTGAATTGTTGGAAGTAACTGAAAGCTTATGATTTTAGATGAAGAAAGAAAACCCACATCTTCCATGAGTAGTCATCTACAAACAACTGAAAGTACCTCTTTCCCCCATAGCTATTTGGCATAGGACCACATAGATCGGTGTGAACTAACTCCAAAGGTTTCTTTGCTCGTGAAGAGCTCTTTTCAAATGGTACTCTATGTTGCTTCCCTGCTAAGCAATCAGAGCACACTAGAAATGTAGAGGAAAGGGAGGGAAGACCCTTTACCATCTCATATTTACTTAGCTCAAGTAAATATCCAGAACTTAGATGCCCGTATCTCTTGTGCCAAAGTGAAGTAGCCTCCTTTGTAGAGACTACCATGGCAACATGAGGGGTGGAGATAGCATCTAATGCAAACAAGCCATGCTTGTATGAAGTTGTTGCGATGTGTTTACCCCTCTTGGTGATAAAGCAACACTTCTTTCCATCCTCAACATGAAAATCAACAACCATGTCCTTATCCAGGATTTGAGGGACTGACAACAAATTGTTCGCCAATCCTGGAACATAAAGGACTTTGTCAATCTGACATTTTCCATCTGGAAGGGTGACTAAAACTGTACCCTCACCCTGAACCTGGTAGGTCTTATCATCAACAATAGTTACTGGTTTGCCTTCCTTGGCTTCAAATATCTCAAACCATGACTTGTCGCCAGTCATGTGTTTACTAGCGCCAGAATCAACATACCACACATGATCCTTTTTCTTGGAGGTTGTGTTAGTCATGAGCACCTTGTGTGCCCACTCAGAATCTGAGTCTGATTCTTCAACAACAACATTTCCCTTGGGTTGCTTGTTTTTGTTCTGTGGTTTGTTAGGGCCCTTGTTCTTAGGTTGTTTATTTTTGTACCAACACCTATTTGTGTCATGGGTATCTTTCTCACAAATTTTGCAATATCTCTTTTGTTGTTGAGGTTGTTTTCCCTTGGAATCCTTGGAAGAAGATCCTCCCTTCTAAAAATTACCTTTCTTCTTAGAACCCTTCTTGTTTGAATAGAGGGTTGTATTAGAAGTTTCATATTTTTGAAGTTGGATAGCCTCCTCAGTTTGAAGCAAATTGACCAACTCCACAAAGGTAACTTGTCTTTGTGACACTTGAAGGGAAGTTATCAACATTCTGTATGAATCAGGTAAAGCTCTCAAAATCACTAAAGTGAGGAGCTTATCTTCTATAGTCTCTCCCATAGAATTCAATCTTGACTTCAACTCGACCACTCTACATAGAAATAGTTCAACTGTCTCTCCATACCTCATACTCAAACTGTGAAGTTGAGATTGAAGGTTGAGAATGGTGGAATCATTCTTACCCTCATAGATGGTCTTAAGTGCATCCCATGCATCTTTACCATGTTCTTTGTCAGCTATGTGAGGTTGAACATCATCTGTGATAGCAAGCAAGATGAGCATTCTTGCCCTACTATATTTCTTGTCATATGCAATCTGATCTGCACCTGGTGTTGTAGGATGTTTTGTTGTGCCAGAGACAACATCCCATAATTCTTCTACTTGTAGAATAGCCTTCATTTTCATTTTCCATGGTGCATAATTGGAACCTTTTAGTAACTGAGTATCTGATAGATATTTGTGGATAGCGGCCATAATGAAGGTTCCTTATATCACCAAATGGTCCCCCTTTCTTTATACCTACCAGGCCTTTATACCGAACCTCTCGATATACCCCACCCTTACGTGAGGGAGACTATAAGGTACGTGAGAGCAGAACGATACGTGGAACATAGGCGGTACTAAAAGGGAATCATTTTGTTTATGACACCTACCATAGAAGGTCTTCCTCATGCGTGGGGCGTAACTTCCCCTAAACACTTTGGATAGACACTTCGTTAGGATTTACATCTAACAACAATAACGATTAGGGTAGTGAATGGAGTGAAAAAATAACAAAATGGTAAACTTATATCTCCCCGACGATTTATAGAGAACAAGCTCAGACGTCGTTGTTGCAGCTATGTTAGGCGTTAGATACAGTAGCCCAAAGCATGACAACTTTACCTGTAAGTGTGGGCCAGAGGTACCATTTATACCGAACGTTGTTGTGCAAATAAATTGCATGGATGGGTTCAATTTTTGGGGACTTAAATGTGCTTGATTTTATACTTAATGAAGTAGTGCAAATGAAATGTAAATGCAACTAACAACAAAAAGTGCCCACAAAAAATTGAAAATTTAGGTGTTGGTTTCCACCAAAAATGCACCTAATTACAATGCCAAATTGCTTTAAAAATTTCAAGTTTCACTCACTATTCCCCCCTTTTCATCCTGTTTTGAGAATTTTGCAATAAAATGACATGAAAAATGTCCCCCCTTAGGTTTTGCAAAATAGACTAGGGATGAAATTGAAATATTTGTGAAGCAAAAAAAACTAGGTTTGCTTCAAAGGTAAAAAAAAAACCTTATGGTGTCGGTGGCATTTGATCTCCTAACCTCCCGTCGATAAAACCTTAGCACCAACAAGGATGTTAGTCGAGCTACCCTAATCGATGAGAAACAAAAGGCACCATGCTATAATTAATAGCTGGGGGGATTCCTCCTCCAGTTTCAGTGGTGCCACCTCCATGCTACTTGTAGTGTGCTGGTGGTGGTGGGCATCAAAAACACTTTCCACAAAATCTACTCTCTAGTAGTGCTACCACAACATTTATTCTCTAGCCTAGCGCCTCCTCCAATGGATGTCTTTGAATGTGTCTCCTTCTTGATGTGGATCACTAGGAAAAAAAACATGAGGGCATAACAAGATTTGGTTGCCCACATCAAGATTTAGATATAAACTCTAGGGTTAGGGAGGAATTGATCTTCGAGGATCTGGTGTTCTACCATGAGGATCTACATCTTCACCTAGATGGCCGCAACAGAGGAACTGCTACTACAACTAAATAATTTTTGTGTTTGCATGTGTTGTGCAAAATTAACAATGTGAAATGTCCCACATTTGGTACAGTGTGGAACAAGAAGAGCTTTAAAAAGAAAAAAACTCTATTACCTTGATGTCCACCTTAGGGTGGACAGTCCATCGTTTCATCCCATTTTGCTAGTCTTTATCACGTCACACACCTAGTAGGTCTTCCACATGTCCAAGTCAAGTTCATAGGGGTCTGATCTATCTAGTCATCCATGCAAGCCACATGTTCAATTAGTCAAGGTCAGTTGGTCCAATAAAATATACATTTAGTTAACCTCAAGCTACGGGCCAATGTCCTACCTTGAGCTAGGTCATATTACCTTGGGAATCATGCCTGAGTTGGCCTGGTCACCTCTCTATTTTTGAGTTGGTCAACCTCGGGAATCATGCTTGAGTCGACCAATCCACCCAATCATCAAGCTACAAAAAATGAGCTTCAACTACATGGGATCTGATACCACTGATGGGCCAAGAACCAATTAATATTTCATTTAATCAAATGAGGAACATATAGTACAATGCTAGGCCTAGATTAGCCTAAATAAAGAGGATCCAACAAACTGCATAGAGCCTGAAAAATAAAAGGTGCTAACAATAGTCTAACAAAATAATATTCCCTAACAAACCATTAATACCCCACTCTAAATAATGGAATAATTAAGTATACGCTAACACAAAGGTGAAGAACTTTATGCCATTATTGATCAAGTTTTGTAAAAAAATTGTGCATTGGTAATGATTGAATTTGGAGAGTAATTGTGCAAGGGTTATAGATCAGGTTTTGTGAGTAGGTTTTGGAGTAGATTTGAGCAGGTTTTATAAGCAGGTTTTGGATCAGATTTGAGTCGATTTTGTAAGCAAGTTTTTAAGCAGATTTGAGCAGGTTTTGTAAGCAAGTTTTGGAGTATATTTGAGCAGGTTTTGTAAGCATGTTTTGGATTAGATTGGTGTCCAAAAAATTGAGCAAGGGGATTTGTATCTCCTATGTATTGGTGTCCACAAACTTGAGCTAGCGGATTGGTGTCTCCTGTGTATTTGTGTCCATTAACTTGAGCAAGGGAATTGGTGTATCCTGTGGATTGGTGTCCACAAGTTTAAGAAAGGGGATTGGTGTCTCCTGTGGATTAGTGTCCATAAATTTGAGCAAGGGTATTTGTGTCTCCTATGGATTGGTGTCCATGAACTTGAGCTATGGGATTGGTGGCTCCTATGGATTAGTGTCCATGAAATTGAGCAAGGGTATTGGTATCTCTTGTGGATTGGTGTCCATAAACTAGAGCAAGGGGATTGGTGTCTCCTATGGATTGGTGTCCATGAACTTGTATAGGGGATTGGTATCTCCTGTGGATTGGTGTCCATGAACTTGAGCAAGGGGATTGGTGTCTCCTGTGAGTTGGTGCCTATGAAATTTATTGAAGAAAATTATAAGCAATATTTTACCATGGTTTTGTCTCGAGAGGGTATTTCCATGTAAAATCTTTGTCTCTCATGTATGTGGTGATTTGTGCATTATTTCATTATTGCATTGTTATTACTTGAAGTTATTACTTTGGAAAGAAAAGAGAAATTTTTTATCTTATACTGTTCACCCTCCTCTCAGTATAAGTTTGTGTTCTTCATTTGGTATCAGAGCGGGTTACTTTGTGAAAGCCTAATAGCTTGAAGGAAGATATTACAAGAACACACATGGCTAGTCAAGAATATTTTTCATAAAATAGGGCACCACTATTTGATGGGATTAACTATTCTTTCTGGATCATAAGGATGTGAACTTATTTGTTGGCACATGGCTATGATATATGGAAATCCATTGAGGATGGGTTCACAACTCCTCCCATGGATAGAGATGGCAAGAAACTATTTGAAAATAATACTAGGGAAATAAATGCAATAGTAAGTGGGTTATGTGAATCAGATTTTATGAAATTCATGCAATGCACTTTAGCAAAAGAAATATGGGACAAGTTACAAAGAACATATTAAGGATATGACAAGGTTAAAATAGCAAAATTTCAAACCCATAGGAGTAAGTTTGCAGACTTAAAGATGAAAGATGAGGAAGATATTGTGAAGTATCTACTCTGAGTTGATGAGGTTGTCAACACCATTCATGGAGTTGGAGAAAATATTGAAGACTCTAATATTGTTAAAAAAATCTTAAGGTCACTTCCCATGAGGTTTGATGCAAATGTTTCAGCAATAGAAGAGATGAAGGATCTTAAAACCTTAAGCATGGATGAGCTACATGGAATTCTCATAGCCTATGATATGAGGACTAAAAAAGATCAAACATCCAAATAGGAAGAATCATTTAAAGCTTTAAAGAAGACAAAGAATAAGGAACCAAAATCAAGTGAAGAATCAAATAGTGGAGAAGAAGCTAACTTTGTGTGAAGGAATAAGAAAGGTCCAAGAAAACATAAAGGTATGCATTATGTGAAATTTTTTAATTGTGGTAACCTTTTTCACTATGCATATAATTGTCCACAAGCTAGAAGTAGTAGTAGTGAAGAAGAAAATGATCATAAGAAAAAGAAAGAAAGAAAATTTTATCATGAAAAGAAAAATAGGTATGGTCAAAAAAAGCATGAGAAGAAGATCTTTCAAAGACACAAGAAGAGTTTTTATGTTGAAGAAGCAAGTAGTTCTTCTAGAAGCAGTGATGAAAGTCTCTCAAATAGTGAAAGAGAAGAAATATTATTTTTTTGCCATAGAAGAGACAGAAGATGCTCCCGTTGTCAAAGACCAAGAAGAAGAAAAATATTTAGAAAATGAAGAAGAATCCATGGTTGACATACAAGAGGAACTTATTTTTGCTCTTGAAGATTTAAATAGGGTTAGAAAGAAGAACTCAATATTGAAGGCTCAAGTACAAGAGGATGATAAGACAAAGGCAAAGTTGTCACAAGAACTCATTGACCTAAAAGTTAAAGTTGAAGAGGCCAAGTGAATTGAAAACGGTATGGCTGAGCAGTTAAAGACAAAAGAGTTGAAATGTGAAAAATGGAACATGAGGTTGTCTCTCTGAGGAAGGAAGTGGAAGATTCTAATGATAAGGTACATAGGTTTGGGAAAATCACAAAAAAAATTGGTGATATTATCAAAACACAGAGATCTTCGACTATAAAGACTGGACTTGGTTTTGAAGAAGGTCAAATAAAATAAAAGGGAGAATAAAGCTCAAAAGGAGTAGAGGCATCAAAGAAAATAATTAAATAGGAACCTAAAATCTATGTTGATGTGTTGAGAAGTGGAAGCATCAAGAAGGAAGAAAAAAAAGCATCATCAAGGAACAAAGTCCATCATAGAAACAACAATGAGAGAACCATGTGGTAATATCCTTCAAGGTAATACGATAGGTTTCAATATTACTTCCATGGTTATTGTTTCTCATGTAAAAAATTTGGTCATAAAGCTATAAATTGTAGGGTCTGTGCTAAGAATGATTTTGGTTTCACCAAGAGAAATTTCAATTCATTTACACCTCTCATGGACTACAACATCATATTCTACAAAATTAATAATTTTGGACATACATCTAGATGATGCAGAATAGTGTTCCCTAAACTTTCAAAGTCAAGCAAAAAAGAGGATGGTCAAAATGTTCAAAAGGGTATGTCCTCCAAATTTTGGAAAAAGAAAATAGAACAAGAAGAGGAGCATAGTAATTTGGAATTTTCACTCCCATCTCATAATTGAACATCTCAATAATAGCAGGGAGAAGATGGCATTGTCAAGCATTTTATCTTACAACCCTGAGGAGCCTTTGCCATTGATGTCAAATGGGGAGAGTTTTTAGTGAGGAGAAAATTTTTAGGGGGAGCAATTTGTGATCCTATTAAGTAAAGGTCAGCTTCATTTTAGGGTTGCCATAAATGACAAAGGGGAATAATTTTAGAAATACTGAGTTGCCATTGATGTCAAAGGTAGAAATATCTTCAAGGATGAAATATTGATGTCAAAGGTAGAAATATCTTCAAGGATGAAATGTTGAGTTGTCATTAATGTTCAATGCAGATATATCAAGGCAAATATCTTCAAAGATGATTTTATATGCTTTAATATTTAAATATTAAAGTAGGAGATTTATATTTAAGTCAAAGGATTTAAATATAATTGTAGACACCCAAAAGTCACACATTGCTATTTTTGCATATCTATAGGTGATTCCAGACATCCCTAGGATATTGTAGACTATTGTAGACTATTGTAGTCATGCGTAGACATGCGTAGACATGCGTAGACATGCGTAGACATGTGTAGACTTCCATAAGTTCACCATAGTAACGTGTAGACTTCCACAAATGGCTTTCAGGTCCAAAACCCTAATAAGCCCTCAAAACTACATTTTATGCATCGAGATACCTTCAGACGACAACCTGAGGTGATGCATAGCCCATTTACACTCAATTGACACCCCCACGGGGTATTAATTGGCAAAATCAATTAAAATTCAATTATCAAATTCTAATTTAATGTTGACTTCACTTAAGCCCCTTTTTAGGGCAAAATTGGATTAATTAACTCTTAATTCATAATTAGTGTTAATCAAATCCTCCCACATGTGCCAATTTAGGGTTTCCTAGGGTTTTCTTTTAATCCTCCCCTAAACATGCTTAAGGCCTAATTAGGATTAGCACTAATCCTTCCTCACACATGTGTGAGGATAGGATATTTCCTACTTAGAATGAGATGTTGCCACATAGCATCTATTAACCTAACCCTAGTCAGAATCAAACCTAGGTTTAGTCTATCTAACCCCCCTGCACCTTGCATTTGCCTATAAATAATGGGTCCTAAACCCCTAATTAAGTCTGATTCCCAAATTCAACAAAGTATTGTTACTCTACAGAAATGGAAAGCCAATAGCACACAGTCCATTCCCGAAGCATACAGATGGATTCTGATAGCATACAGAGGCACCCTAGCTGCCTTAGGATCGATCCACCGAAGAGATTTCACCAGAAGAGCATCACAGCTCAATTCATAGCCTGCCCTATGAATCTGGCCCCAATTAGCGACCCGGGTCATGAATTGCATCTACAGGCCCCAAATCACTCCATATTTGGGAGGTAAGCTCTATTTCAGTATGTTATTATCTTCTGCATATTTCATTTTAGTTTTTGTTACAATTTTATAGTCATTTTTGTCTTCCTAAATATGGGGCCTGACTAAGGCAAGCCCCCCATCACACTAACCCCCTTTTGCAGGTCTTTCACAGGTTATCTGGTAGATCTAAGGAAGAGGAACAACATACAAACAACAACCCTATGGTGGCCTGCATACATCGAAGCCCACCTACACTGAGGGATGCTAGAAGAAAGCATCAGATTGATTGTAACCTTGTTAGGAATAGAGATGGATAAAGGGCATCAAGACCCTCTTGTAACACATGCTCATTAATATCAATGGAATACAATTTCTCTATTTAATGCATCATTTATGTTTATGTGTTAAATTATCAAATGTCATTTTCTACCCATTTCATTCTGGCACGCCCGGTGGGACCCCCACAATGGATAGTGCTAGATTCACTTTTCTTGTAAATCTGACATTATCTTCTATTTCTATGTTTTGTAGGTACCAAAACTATGTTTCACTGAAACCTCCAAAGTCCTAGGAATCATCCTAGGCTAGCAGATCTCTGATTTGAAGCCTCTGCACCTGATTCGTGACCCACCCTACGATTTAGGTCAAATTCATGACCCGGGTCATGATTTGAGCACAGACACCTCAAAAACCCCCAAATCAGCTGGGGTGATCTTTTCAGGGGCCAAGAAAACCCCCTTAGCATCAGAATGTAGGTATTTTCACTTTTTCTACCTCTATTGCAAATTTTTGGAAGTATAAATGCATTAATTAGTTGAATGACCATTACTAGGCCTAGTTTTGGGTTCATTGCAAAGTAGTTAAAGCATTAGGGTTTCTAAAATTTTTAGGACCTACAACTTTCCAGAAAGTGTATAAAATTTATTTCTCAAATAAATTTGCATTTGTCTTTTGTTTTTACATATAGCATAAGCCTAAGTTGTTCTTCCTTCATTCATAGCTTACATTGCTAAAAGGAATTTTACATTCCAAAGTGAAATCAGGGTTTCTAATCCCCTCTTATATTTTTGAAAGTATTTTTACATTCTGAAAGTGCAAGTTAAGGTTTCATAATCCCTTTTACTCCATACACATTTGGATTGCATGTTTCTATGTTTTGCAAAGTAGATTAGTTTGCTTCACAAAGGCATTTAGACTAGCTCATTTCTTTACAAATATTGTAATCTATCTAATCATTTGCTTTTGAAAAGGCATTAGGATTAGTTTTCTTTTGAAAAGGCAAGTAGTTAGTTTCTTATCTTGTAAACATCGTTAGAAAAACACAAACCCACACACACTCACGTGGTACCTTAAACAAGTGGTGAGATTGGACTTCATCCCCAATCCATCACTCGAGACTGGTGTGGATCGAGTTTTACCCTCCACCAGATCTCAACCCCCCTAGACACCTAGTAGCCCCACAGGAGTGGTTTTCTAGATTTCATCACCAAAAAATCCCCCACTTTTGTGATTGGGCCCTGGATTTCATCACCAGTGGTTACCTACGGAGTGGGATAGGATTAGCACCTTCATCCACAAGGCTTGTATAATTTGTGGAATTGGTAACTATCATTCTTGACTAAGCCCACCCGAGGGTGAAGCGAAAGCATGGGTATGCCGGTAGCAGGTCTCAGATAGTGCCACCTCTTCTCATGAGAGGATATTGTGAACTCACTTCAGCATAGTGAGTTCCACCCCTTTAGGATACCATTTTACTACACCTTCCATACAGGTCACCATTCGCACGTTGCGGTACCATTCTATCCTGTGCATCTTTGGGTGTTGCAGGAGGTTTGTTATTGATGACATTCCTGATTTTCTAGAGTATTCACTCCATTACCCATGATTCTACATAGGGAGTATCAACATTATAACACACAAAATGAACATAACACTTTTATTTTCTCAGCATTTAGAATTGATTCCGGTCTACCATTGTTTGCATGATCACAGACCGGTCTCAACACACCACACTATATATTATTTTGCTACACACAACATGTCACTTATTTTACACTCATAGTAGACACACTTGAGTCTACATCACACAGGGTTTATTCTTAAAAACCCCCTTTGACACATGCCACTATGCCTGTGGTCACCCGTAGTAGAGCGCGTGAGAAATCATGCTCTATGGAGGAATGGCCTCCCCCTTCCTCTAGTCAGTCTACTCTTACTCCTTCGATCATGAAGGAGAGGATTATAGATACATCTGATTCATGCATAGAATCTGATGCACAATTCACACACATGATACCTCATGCCGAGACGTCAACTTTGAGTGAAATTCTCGCTACTTCACTCGTAGAGGATTACCCGCTCTTTGCAGCCCCATCCTCACCTAATCCCTCGACCACATTCTATGACCATGTAATCTACACTACACCAGGATAGTCTCCTCTAGCCTTCATCATAGATGAGGAGGTCATGCCTACATCACCCACCTTTGCACACCCCTTTTTCTAGAATCTATCTCAATCCCTATTTGAGAATGATTCCTCCCTTCTAAACCATACCCATCCTGAGGTCGCATCATTCACCCCTACCATAGGAATGGTGTCGGACCCATCCTCATCCACTGTAGGAAGCCAGAATCCATCCTTCCAAACTGCACAATAGATCCCTACCCAGCAGGAACCACAAACATTCCCTCAAACCTCACGCCCGTACTCCTCACAAGAGTACCAACCATCCTCTTCTCAAGAGCCATTCTTCACCATATCTGAGGGTACCTCCCAATAGCCTCTTCAGGAGCAAGAGATGCAAACCCAAGTGGGAGTATACACTTACACTTTCCCCTCAACCCAAGCTCCTACCTCGGTAGCTTATCCCACCTTTTCAATAGCATTCCCGCCTATCTCACAGGTATCCAGAGTGCATGACGCCCAACCCTTGGAGCCACCTTTGCCTACGATGACCTTTAGGATACCACCACCTATGCCTTTTTAGGCTCCCACTACCCATATCCATCCTACCTATGGACCGACACCAGCAGTGTATGTACCTACTCAACCAAATTATTCCACATAGTTTAGCTTTCCTACTTCCTACCCTCCAGGGCAGAGATAGATCCCATCTTTTGATACCTCATCTCGACCACCCCTAGCACCAGTAGCACCGACACCTACACCACCACCAGCTACACCTAGCTTCTTTACACCTCCTCCAGTTTGGTCATCACCACCCATGGTCCAACCAGTACAATAGGCTCCAAACCAACAAGTACCCATGCCACAACCGCATGTTGCTCAGTCACAGTATTATTATCCTCAATAGATGCCTACCCCACAACCTAGTGTGCCTGTAGACATGACAACACATGTCACCCAATACCCACCTTATCATGATCAGGCACAATAGTATTCCCCATAGTATTATGAAGAACAACAATACCAATACCCACCACATCCACAAGGTCAGCCTATCATAGCCCAACCTTCAACTCCTATGACACCCGAACTTCAACTCTTGTGAGATGAAGTCAAAATGTTGAACCTACGCACCTCTAGCTATGGGCCACAAAAGCCTTGCTATGATGAACTATGCAATGAGCCAGTACATCCATCAGTCCCTATCCCTCCTTATCCCTATCACTTTGAAATACCAAAATTTGACAAGTATAGAGGTAAGGAAGATCCCAGAGAACATGTGAGCAACTACCGCTCATCCTATTACCAACTGCATAGTAGTAACCCTCTTATGTTGCGTACCTTCTCCCTATCCCTCGTTGGGCCAGCATTGGATTGGTACAACATGCTACCATGCCATAGCCTATACACCTTTGAACAGCTGGCCAATTCCTTCTTAGAGCACTTTTCCATCAACATCAAGAAAAAGACCACATTTTTTGATGTCTACGCCTTACGATAGGTGGACGATGAACCCATCACTGAGTTTGTTTCCAGATGGAGAGTGATTATTCATGATCTCACCCATAGCCTCCCCACCTTGGAGCTTGTGACACTCTTTTCCAAGAGTTGCCACAAACACATTTCCACATCCCTCCAACTTCATCAGAGTCATACTTTTGAAGATGCTATATCACAAGCAAAAGTGATCGAAGATATCAAGGTGCAATCTAGAAAGATTAAGTTGAGAGCTAAAACCAACTATAACTCCAACTTTCAATTCAATAGACCCACACCGAATCAACCTTACCCACGACCACAACAAACCAATCAAGTCGTAGCTGCTACCCTAGCATTAGTACCGACTCCTCCACCCTATACACCACAACCGCAAGCGCTCCAAGCTAATGCACCTGCCCCACCTCGACCACAGAAATACCATGGAATGCACCCATAGGGTCCACCATGCAACTTTACACCTTTATCTGAACCATTACCAACCCTATTCCATAGATTGTATGAGGGTAACCATCTTGTTCTACCCGAAATTCACCCATTGGATCCAAATGCACCTAAATATCATGACTACAATGAGCAGTTCTTTTGTCCCTTTCATAGGCAACGTGGCCATAATATCGATTCATGTCGCTCCTTTTAGGGGCAAGTTCAAGACCTAATCGATAGGGGCATTATTCAGGTAGCAAACCCTTTAGCCCCATAAAACCAAAACCTAGGGATTTTCCAAAACCCTCTACCAGATCACAGAGGACCCAATCCCCCTAGACCTCCAAACAATCCTCCAATGCCCCCTCACCAAGTCAACAATGTCCAACATGATCCTCCATCACGTGGAGTAGTAGGCATGATCAACCTTACTACGAGAAACCAATGGTACCCATCACCCTAGACAACACCTATTATTTCTCCCCCTATCCAGTTTACATCCTCGCAAGCATCCCAAAGGCCTAACACCATACCACCACCACCTCAAAATGTGATTACCATCCATGGTAGTCTAACCCATCAGCTACGCAATGCCCCCATGCGACTATCCATATTCGACCTCCTACAATAGTCTCAACCCCATCATGAGGCATTGAATGACATCCTACATTCCATTGACTTAGAGACACATGACACAAATGCTTTTGTCAATTTCATAGGGAACATCCCATGATGCCTTCAACCATCAATTAGCTTTCATGACCATGAGATAACGGAACTCGTTGGTGAAGGAGCCGATCCTCCCCTCCATATACAAGCTAATATCAATGATATTACCTACAAGTGGGTACTCATTGACATGGGCTCATCCATCAATATCATATCCATAGTAGCCTTACATCACCTACACCTCCCTCCAACGCATTTTGCCACACCTTCCCTAGACCTACATGCTTTTGATGGTTCCATGAGACCTACCGTAGGATCCATAGTTCTGCCCATTCACGTAGGCATCCATACGATTCCCATCCTCTTCCACATCATTCAAGGAGAAATGTAATACAATATTCTCCTTGGTCACCCTTGGATCAGAGACATGCAGTGTGTCCCATCCACATTGCATCATTGCCTCAAGTATGTCCACAATGGACTTGTTCATTGTGTCCCAACCGATGGAGACCCCTTTAAGTTTTGTAATGTCATAGACCTTCCCCCTGTACCTTCATTCTCATCTTCTCAACTATTCCTTGTATCTTCTCACCAGTCAGTAGGAGCATCAGTATCCTCTCCAATTTCCACCCCAACACCCCAGTGTTCATCAACAACACAAGCCTCGATATCCGCACCATTAGCATCACATACTGAGGGACCTAAAACTGATACTATGCCTTCCCCACCACCATTCTCATGGCCTCCACAACCCTCTCAACCTCTACCATTCTAGTTTCCACCCATGGTGTCGCAACCACCATTGCCACCCATTACACAACCGACTACATTACCTCCTTCACCCTCGCATATGGAAGCCCCTATCCTTCCTACACCATAGACACCGCCTCTTCCCTTCTGACCAAAACCTAAGACATTCACATCTCCATGCATCCCTGCACCTGCACCGATGCCATCCCCTACATAGAACAAATAACCTATTCAACCCACAACAACCAAACATCATGAACCTAAAAAACCAACACCCAACTTGGATGAACCTTCACACCCTTCAGCTACCACCATCAGGGAATCCTAACTTTCTCCTTCCTCATCTGACTTGGATATGCCACCCCAGTTGCCAGAGCGTGCCACACCATGCATATCCATCTTCATGACAAACAATGGCCTAGGAGACTATAACGTACATGATGCCCATGTATGTGACACCCCTATCCAATCTACCCAAGATTTTGGTCATCCCTCAGCCTCGATATTGACTATTGGAACTATCATACAGTTAGGAAGTCCCAAAAACCATACCAATTTTGTGTATGTGGGAGTAGACTCTTCAATCCCCTCACCAACTTCTTCACCACCACAATCTAGCTCTAGTGATGCAATTACACACCTAGCCAACCCTCAATTTGCCTTGTGCTACCTACAACACTTTCATTGGCATGGGTTTGGGTTAGGTCATTATGAGCAAGGGCTGCGTACACCCATTAACCCTCGTGTCCGCTCACCTACCGACAAAATTGGTCTAGGTTATCGCCCAACCACCACCTATACATTAGAATATGAGATACAAGATCTATCCTTACATCCTCCCCCATGCCCAACACACACCTTGGAAGAGTACATTGACATGGACATGCTAGAAGACATGCCTTCACCCACATCAACCATCACCATCCCCTATGATTTCTTCCAAGAATCTTCTACGCCTGATACCTCCTTGTTCTATGATGTTCAAAGATTGGTAGAACACTTTGCTACTTTATCTTTGGCTACACCACCAATAGAGTCGGATGCACTCCCGTATGATCCACCACCTATAGAGCCAGACCCGATGTCGCCTGACCCACCACCGATACGCCTACCAGTATTCCTGTCTATACATAGATAGTTATAGAGAGCAGCCTCTCATCCTCGTTCACCACCAGTCATCCTACGGCCTCCCTTGAGCCTTTTAGGATGTGCACAACCTATCCAAATTCCATCACCAGATTCTACCCCACCTACTTCACCTACAACATCGATTAACATGGTTGAGGTAGATTTACATTCTCCCCTCCATTACAGCCACCAACGAATTCGAGATGATACCCCAAACCCAAACTTTATCGATCTCGCACACATTTCACACATACCAGCACCTGGAGACTTTCTTCTCTCTCCTCACATCTTGCGAATAGCAAATACCCCTTCCTCATCCACATCACACCAAATCCCTCAAGTCCATCACACGAGCATTTACGTAGATGATGAATTCGAGTTCAGCGAGGCCATCGATGACTTCAATCTCATCCCTATCCCTGAATAGTTGTACGATGGATATCGCATGCTCATCGAGGACACGATCGACGTAGACATCGGTGATGATCCAAAAAATCCACACATCCTCAAATTAGCCGCTAGCCTCTCACCCGAGGAGTGCATCACCTTCACGAACTTCCTACGCAAGTATATAAAAGTGTTTGCATGGTCTTACAAAGACATGTCGGGACTTGACCCTACCATGGTAGTGCATAATATTATACTAGATCCCAATGCCAAACCAGTAAGACAAAAGTTGTGATGCATGCATCCAACTATCACATTGATAGTAAAATCTGAGCTCCAAAAGCTCCTAGACATTGATTTTATAATACCCATCGACTATCCCGAGTGGGTATCCAGCATGGTCCCTATCCCCAAACCATCTGGTGATGTTCACGTGTGCACAGAATTTCATGACCTAAACAAATCTTGTCCCAAAGACAACTTCCCTCTACCCAACATTGACTCCCTTGTTGACTCCATCGTAGGTCATGAGATGATTTCCCTCATGGATGGATTTTTTGGATACAATCAAATTTGGATCAACCCAGCTGATCAACACAAAACTTCCTTCACAACACCCTAGGGGACTTTTTGCTACAAGGTCATGCCCTTTGGCCTTAAAAATACTAGGGCAACCTATCAACGAGCCATGACCTACATCTTTCATGACCTAATGCACAAAAATGTGGAAGACTATGTAGATGACCTCATAGCCAAATCAAAGAAACATGTTGATCATCTCGAAGATCTCTGCCAGATTTTTGATCGACTACTAGAACACAATGTGTGCCTCAATCCAAAAAAGTGTGTGTTCGGTGTTACATCTGGAAAGATACTAGGATTCATTGTCTCCCAATGAGGCATTGAAGTAGATCCTAGTAAGGTGAAATCCATCATCGAGATGCCTCCTCCTACCACCTTAAAGCAATTACGTAGCCTATAGGGCAAGATTACCTCTATTCACAGATTTATAGCACAATTATCAGACAAATGCCAACCATTCAATCATCTCCTACAAAAAGGAGTACACTTTAAATGGGATGAAAACTATCAAGCCACATTCGATGCCATCAAAACCTACCTCACATCACCATCGGTTATGTCACCACCACATCCACAATTACCACTGACTCTATACATCTCAGCCATAGAGCTTGTGCTAGGTACACTCCTAGCTCAAAAGAATGCTCTCGAAAAAGAGCAAGCTATCTACTACATCAGTCGCACACTAGTTAGTTACGAAATGAGATACGGGTACATGGAGAAGCTATGCCTAGTAGTAGTATTCACCACCCAGAAGCTAAGACATTACATGTTAAACCACACAACTTTTGTCATAGCTCGAGACAATCCCCTATGGTATATGATGAACAAAAGTTATCACAACTCCCGCACAGCTAAATGGATTATGCTCCTAACCGAGTTCGACCTAGAATTCGTATCTCAAAAGTCCATCAAAGGGCAAGTCATTGCTGACCAACTGGCTGAAGCCCCTATAACTGACAACCAACCCCTACTCATCCAACTCCCCGATGACTCTATCTTTCACATAACCGAAGATGAGGAGTACGTCGAACCAGAATTCATGTGTTGACCTCACCATGTTCTTTGATGGGTCCAGGTGTCTCCACGCTAGGGGTGCAGGCATTGTTTTCTTTACACCTGAAGGAGAACCACTCCCATTTTCATTCAAACTTGATTTTCCTTGTACCAATAACAATGCAGAGTATGAAGCCCTAATCCTAGGACTGAAACAAGCACACACTATGCACATCAAATGCCTCCACATCATAGGTGATTCACTTTTGATTGTCAATCAAGTGCAGGAACTTTGGCTATGCAATTGCCCAATCCTCCAACAATACAAGAAGATCACCCAACAACTCCTATCCCAATTTGAATGGTATTACCTCGAAGTCATGTCGTGCTCATCTAACCATTTTGTAGACACCATGGCCTCCTTAGGGTCCCTTATCCCACAAAATCCAATGTCTAGCACAACATCTATAACCATTCATACACTTACACAATCTGCTATATCACCCACACCTCCCACAGACGATGGTGGTGTATATGTGGTAAACATCGAACCTCACGACCCATGGTTCTCATAGATCAAGGAATACATCAAACTAGGCTTCCTACCATGTGATTTACCCCATGCTCAATGTTGAACCTTTAAACAAAGAGTGATACGCTACACCTTGCTTGGGGACATCCTTTACCATCACAGCTATGATGGTATACTCTTGCATTGCCTAGAACCGCAAGAATCACAATGGGTTGTACAAGAAACCCATGATGGCACTTGTGGTGGCCATTTTAGTGGCATGGTGATTACCAAACACATTCTCCGTATGGGCTACTACTGGCCTAAAATGGAGCAAGACTATTGTGAGTATGTCAAACGTTGCATCAAATGCCAACAACATGCCAACTTAACACATTTACCATCCCAAGCACTTCAACCAATCCAGTCCATGTGGCCCTTCTCCCAATGGGGCCTGGATCTAATTGGACAAATTACACCTGCATCCTCTAGCAATCATAAATTTATCATTACAACAACAAAATATTTTACAAAGTGGGTCGAAGCCATCCCACTGGTCCAAACTACAGGAGCCAAAATTACAACATTCATCATGGAGCATATCATATGCCGCTTTGGAATTCCCTCCAAAATTATTTTAGATAATGGGAAATATTTCAAAAACAAAATTGTCCGAGCCCTGTGCAATAGATTTCACATACATCATAGCTTTTCAACCCCATATTACCCTCAAGGAAATGGCCAGGCAGAAGCTACTAATAAAACCATCTATTCTATTCTCCGTAAAACTGTAGCAGAATCTCACCAGGACTGGCATAATCAAATGCCCCTAGCCTTGTGGGCCTATCGTACGAGCATTCGTACTCCCACTAGGGCAACACCTTTTTCACTTGTCTACGGGGTAGAAGCTATCATGCCCCTTGAGCTGGAGATACCCTCTTTACGGATATCCATGAAAGATTTCATTGACGATGACACTGCTCGCCAAGCTCGTCTAGATCAACTAACACTCCTCGATGAACGTCGCATCCATGCCATCGAGCACACATGAGTATATCAAGATCACCTTCATCATGCCTACAATAGTAAGGTACATCAGCATGAATATCAGATTGACGACTTGGTTCTCAAGGAGAACCAGAAAATCACAAGTCAGCCTCACCAGCAACGTGATAAATTCACCCCAAATTGGTTGGGTCCATTTATTATCACACACAAATATGGTTCAGGAGCATATCATTTGGCAAATATTGAAGGCCTTAATGATCCTGAACCCATCAACATCTTGCATCTTCATGCTTTCAATGCATGATTCATAAACACAATCACCATCACAAGTGTCACATAGTATGAAGAACATGGACTTATACTGAGAGGGGGGGTGAACAGTATAAGACTTAACCATTTAATATTTTTAACTTTAGATAGCAGTAGCATCAACATAACATTAATCAAGACAGAAAGCATCACACATTGGAACCCCATTTTTAACGTGGTTCACCCAGAAGGCCTGGGCTACGTCCACAAAACTTTTCTCTAAAAGTTATCTCAAAGTTCTTTGGGAAACCTTCCCAATTACAATGTTTATGAGCCTCGGCCCAAAGGAGACACCTTCCCCCAATCTGAATTTATGAGCCTCTGCTCAAAGGAGATACCTTCCCCTCTGCTCTGGAAATGATCCCTCAGAAGATCAACTGCCTCTACCTCTTGCCAACACGTGGAACTCCTTTCCACCGAAGACCTCCTATCCTCAATGCTTAGCCTAAGAGACCTCTGCCTTCTATGATCACGTCCACAGTAGCTCAGCTACCTGTACCAAACACAGTCAATCGGTCTAGTACAAGTCTTCCTCTGTCTATCAGATCTGTCCAACTCTATGAACAAATCAATCCTCTGCACACAAGCCTTCTCAAAGACTTGCCAAATCTATCCTCAGGTTCTTCTCAAAGAACCAATGTACCTCTGTCCTCAAGTTCTCTGATAGAACTCTCAAAAACTCAGCTCACAAGTCCTCTGCTAGGACCTGTCCAAATCTGCTCACAAGTCCCCATCCGAAACCTATCCAAAACTACTCACAAGTCCCCACCGGAACCTATCCAAAACCTCTCACAAGTCCCCACCGGAACCTGTCCAAAACCTCAACAAGCTCACCAAGAAAAACTTGCTTAGCATGAACTCACAAAGAGAATTGTTAGAGACCCAATGTGATTCATAAACCTCATAGAAGCATAAAGAGAATTGTTAGAGACTCAATATGTTCTATACTAACCCCAACTCAAACTCAAATCTCATAGAAACAAAAGAGAATTGTTAGAGACCCAATATGTTCTATACTTAACTCCCAATCTCAATCTCAACTCAATCTCAACTCAAACTCAATCTCAAAAGAATAAGATAGATGTAGTATGCTTTTCTCAAGAATATGAAACACAACCCAACAATTGCCAACCATGCAATATCTCATATAACAATGATGCTTATATTATTTTTACCAACAACTAGGGTTTCATCATCTCAATGCAAGTAGCAAGACTTATTAACATAAACCCTAGTGCAAAAATGCTTCTTCTTACTCAACCAGAATTATGCATTCACCCAAAAATTCAACAATAACTTTAATGCATAAACAATCTTCAATATCCAGAAAATAAGATTTACACCAACAATACCTAGTAGACAACCTTTTCACTCCAAACTCAATTTCAGAAAATATACCATAAACAACATACATGGAAGAAGTTGCCCATACCTTTACTTTGATGAAGAAGGAGAACTCAAAATCTGTCACAACACTAACTCTCAATTTGCCACCAATTAGAGTTAGCAACTATACAATAATACACAATAATAAAGATCCAAATATAACACCTTATTTCTCCAACTTAGTAAAAACCACCAAAGTACAATAACATACAAAGTAAAACCTCTTTACACCTTATTACTCCACATAAACATTAAACATCAATAAACATCAATGTCAAAACAAAAAAGATACCTTAACCTTATACCTCCCGCGCATTCACGACCACCATTCTTTGCACACCGCGACCAAAAGGAAATTCCCAACGAAGAGAATCGAACTCGGCACCTCTGCCGTCTAGCGCTTTCGCTTAAACGCCACCACC
The DNA here is from genome assembly GCA_028583015.1 of Wollemia nobilis. Taxonomy (NCBI): domain Eukaryota; kingdom Viridiplantae; phylum Streptophyta; class Pinopsida; order Araucariales; family Araucariaceae; genus Wollemia; species Wollemia nobilis. Next base: position 6,591,792 of record JAQPPZ010016361.1, read on the forward strand.
GTTGGGTCACAAGTGCCCAACGAAATAATACACCGTTGCCCTCTCTTTTATCTTCCTTTGATGCCAAGAACTTGGAAAACGTAAACGTCTTCCACAAACCGCATGCAAACAATCCACTGCCGTCAAGCCAAAAGGTAAGGATGCAGCCCAATCTCAAATCCGAGTTTGCCAAGCACAGTCTCCAAGACACAGAACAAGCACGATATCAAAGACGTCAAACGGAGATCGAAAACACAGAGCAAGCTCAACTCGAAGTCACCAAGCGCTGTTCGAAGGAAATAGAGCAATTGCAAATCATGGACGCCAAGCGCAAATCAAATGAAACAGTGCAAATGCAAATCACGGATGCCAAGCGCAAATCGAACGAAATGGTGCAAATGCAAATCGTAGATGCCAAGCGCAAATCGAAAAATACAGAGAACCACAAATCGTAGATATCAAATAATAATCGGAGGTACTCACTTTTGAAAACCATGCCAACTTATATAGCAATTTTTCCTTCACTGTTTGACGTCGGCGCTCCTCCAACGATGGCAACAAATCGACGACGCTTAAGGGTTGAAAGACCCTTTAATAATAATTAAAATAATAATTATTATTATTTTATTAATAATAAATTAAACTTGGACCTTTGACAAAGGTTTGAGTTAATTTAATTATTAATAATACACATGGACCTTTGCATTAAGTTAAGCTTGGTTTTAATAAAAACCCTTAATGAGTCCAAATGGTTTTAAGAAAAACCTTTAGCCTTGTCACCATGGTTTTAATAAAAACCCTTTAACATAATGAAGCTTCTCAAGATATTCTTGACATCACACTCTTTTGAAATCAACACAAAAATGCCTTTTGACATCAATGACAACTTATACATTTGAGCAAAGGCAATGTACCCAAAGTACCCAAAATTGCCAACAATCTCCCCCTTTGTCATTGATGGCAAACCTTTACCGAAAACACTTCTCAAGAGCAAAAACTGAAACCAAATGTGCTAACAACTGAGAATCTTCCTTTGAAGTTTTGCTCCCCCGAACTTGAAGCTTTCCTCTTCACTTTGAAGCTCTCCCCCTTACTCATATCTCTCCCCCTTTGTCATCAATGGCAAAGGGCCACCTTTGGGGCTCGGGACTAAGAATTAACCTCTTAGCTTAGTCCCTCCCCCACCTCCTGATGAGGTGATTAATTCTGGGGTGGGAGTACAACTCCCAATTTCTCCCTTAGATACTCAAACGTATCCCTTGGAAGAGGTTTGGTGAAGATATCTGCAATCTGCTCTTTAGTAGACACATACTCTACCTTGACCTATTTCTCTTGCACTTTTTCCCTTAGAAAATGATACTTGATGGAAATATGCTTTGTCCTTGAGTGCATTACCGGATTTTTGGAAATACTTATGGCACTTGTATTATCACAAAGTATGGAGATGGGTTGTTCATGTTTGACTTTGAAATCCTCTAGGGTGGTTTTCATCCATAAAACCTGTGTACACCCAGCCACTGCTGCTATGTATTCAGCCTCTGTTGTAGATAAGGAAACTGAAGGTTGTTTCTTACTTAGCCAAGAAACCAAACTCTTTCCCAAAAAGAATGCTCCACCACTAGTGCTTTTCCTGTCATCAATACCACCTGCCCAATCTGCATCTGTATAAGCTGTGAGGGTGAAATCATCACCTTTGGGATACCAAAGCCCAAAGTCCATAGTGCCCTTCAGATATCTGAATATCCTCTTAACTCGCCATAACATGAGAATCTTTAGGAGCTGCCTGAAATCTAGCTACTAACCCAACTGCCTGCATGATATCTGGTCTAGTAGTTATAACATATAATAAACTACCAATCATTGATCTCGTACAACCTCTGATCTGCTATTGGAGATTCATCATCTTTACTCATCTTGCATCCTGTAATCATTGGAGTACATACTGGTTTGCTATCTATCATCCCAAATTTCTTCAACATTTCTTTGATATACTTTCCTTGAGAGAGAAATACACCATATTTTGATTGAGAAATCTGAAGACCTAAAAAGAATGATAGCTCTCCAATCATAGACATCTCAAATTCCTTCTGCATGGTGTTAGCAAAATCTTTGCACATCTGAGTATTATTTCCCCCAAAAATAATATCATCAACATAGACAACCATAATCAGCATATCATCACCTTCATCTTTAATATACAAATTGCTATCTACCACACCTTTCCTGAAGCCTTGCTCATGAAGATACCTGTCAAGTCTTGAGTACCAAGCCCTAGGTGCTTGCTTTAACCCATACAAAGCCTTTTTCAGTTTACACACATAGTCTGGTTGTTCTGAGAGAGACACTCCTTCTGGCTATTCTATGTAGACTTCTTCTTCCAATACCCCATTTAGAAAAGCTGACTTTACATCCATTTGATACACCTTGAAATATTTGAAGCTTGAAAGGGCCAAAAACATTCTCATAGCTTCAAGACGAGCAACAGGAGCAAACGTCTCTTCGAAATCAACACCTTCTACTTGAGCATAACCTTTGCAGACTAACCTAGCTTTGTTTCCGACAATTTTTCCATCCTCATTGAGTTTATTTCTGAATATCCATTTTGTGCCAATGACATTCTTGTCCTTAGGTCTTGGAACCAATTCCCAAGTTTCACTTTTCTCTATTTGATTTAGCTCTTCATCCATTGCTTTTACCCAAAACTTATCACGCACATGCTTCATCGAAATATTTTGGCTCAATTTGAGATAATAATGAAACATTTGTAGAATCATGTGAGGGAATGACTCTTCTTCTTGTTTGCCTCCTATTTGGATCACCAATGATCAAATATTTGGGATGATGTTTCTGAACATATCGTGAAGGAGTTTTGGGAAGCAGTTGTTGTCTTTCCTCTTCTTCATCTGAAACCTCTCTGAATTCTTCTTGACAAATTTCATCACTGAGTTCCTGGATTGGTTCTCTTATCCCTGTCTTTTCATCAACAGTTACATTTATGCTCTCTACAACTGTATGAGTTCTTTTGTTGAAGCATCTGTAGGCCTTGCTTTTGCTGGAATACCCAAGAAAGATTCCCTCATCACATCTAGGATCAAACTTACCCAAATTCTGATCTTCCCTTTTGATGAAGCACTTACTCCCAAACACTTTGAAGTATTTTACTATAGCTGGTCTTCCTTTCCACAACTCATAAGGAGTTTTATGATGATTGACTCTAAGTTGGGCCCTGGTGATAATGTAGATTATTGTACTGACTGCCTCTTTCCAAAAGCCATCTGAAAGTTTTGACTCATTCAACATAGCTCTAGCCATATTTTCAATAGTTCTATTTTTCCTTTCAACTACTCCATTTTGTTGAGGAGTTCTTGCTGCTGAATATTCTCTTTTGATTCCTTGCTGCTCACAGTATTCCACAAATTCATTTGAAGTGAACTCTCCTCCTCTATCTGATCTTAAACATTTGATTCTCTTGTCAGTCTCATTTTCAACCATTTCTTTGAAAGCTTTAAATTTTTCAAAAGCTTCAGATTTTTCTTTGAGAAAAGTAACCCAAGTCATTCTAGAATAATCATCTATAAAAAGCATGAAGTAGCTTTCTCCCTGAATGCTCTGAGTTCTAGTAGGGCCACATAAATCAGTATGAATAAGATCCAATGGTTTTGAAGAAGTATACCCTTTTGATTTGAAACTGGTTCTGGTCTGTTTTCCATGTTGACAAGGACCGCAAATGATGTTATGGGGCCTTTTTATTTTGGGCAAGTCTCTAACCGCTTCCTTGTTACTAATATTGACAAGATTATCAAAACTCAAATGCCCCAATATTTTATGCCATAACCAACTCTCATCTTCTTGAGTTAGAAAACACTTTTCCTTTTTTATCTCACTTAGCATGTAAAGATTGTTTGGAGTCCTTGTAGCACTAGCAATGAGTTTTCCATTTTTTTCTTTACTTATCTCACATCTATCCGAAAAGAAAGATACTATGTGCCCTTGATCACAAAGTTGACTCACACTTAGAAGATTATGTCTTAGGCCTTCTACATAAAGCACATTTTCTATTTTGGATTTCCCATCCAAACTAAGAGTCCCTTTACCACAAATTTTAGCTGACCTGTTATCTCCAAAACTGACGGTTCCTCTGTTTGTTTCTTTTAAGACCAAAAACTTTTCCTTTTCACCAGTCATATGTTTTGAACAACCACTATCAAGATACCATTTTTCTACTTTGTCTAGAGCATGAAAAGCAGTTTGAGCTATCATTGACTTAGATTTGATCTCATTTTTCTTTTTAGTGAACTCAAGGCTAGATCTATCCAAACTGCACATCCTAGCAATATGCCCAAAATTATTGCACTTGTAACACATGACATCTTTATTCATAAGAGGTGCAAAAGAGTTACCATTTTCTTTACTATGTTTATTCACGGACTTATTGCAATGCATAGCTTTGTGACCAAATTTCTTGCAAGAAAAACAATAGCCATGGAAAGTATTATGTAACCTGTTTTGATGCCTTGGATGATTGTTCTTCTTGTGACCAACTGGAATCCACCGCTCTTCAGGATGAAGATTGATCTTGCTCGAAGACCCTATTTCTTGAATGGTGATACCATCCTTCTTTTGCTTTTCACACGGAGTATTCTGTCTGAGAGCCAACTGTTCCAACTTCACTCTAAGAGACATAACTTCTTCTTCTAGTTTCTCGCAATCAGCTTCCTTTCCTTTGAGAACCTCTGTCAGAACCTGTTCAACCTTCTTCCCTTCTTCAGCTAGAATTTTGAAGTCTATAACACTTTGAACCAATTCTGATCTTGCTATCTTTTCTTCCTGATATTGATGCTTGAGAACAGAATTCTCTTCCCTAAATTTCTCAAGCTTTCTCAAAGCCAAGAAGAATTCACCTTTGAGATCGAACTCAACCTCTTCATCTCTTTATGAATCTGTATGATCCTCTGATAGATCCTTCTCCAAGCTGTTAGGCTCTTTCTGGAGAGACCCGCTCTGATACCAATTGAAGAACATGGACTTATACTGAGAGGGGGGGGTGAACAGTATAAGACTTAACCATTTAATATTTTTAACTTTAGATAGCAGTAGCATCAACATAACATTAATCAAGACAGAAAGCATCACACATTGGAACCCCATTTTTAACGTGGTTCACCCAGAAGGCCTGGGCTACGTCCACAAAACTTTTCTCTAAAAGTTATCTCAAAGTTCTTTGGGAAACCTTCCCAATTACAATGTTTATGAGCCTCGGCCCAAAGGAGACACCTTCCCCCAATCTAAATTTATGAGCCTCTGCTCAAAGGAGATACCTTCCCCTCTGCTCTGGAAATGATCCCTCAGAAGATCAACTGCCTCTACCTCTTGCCAGCACGTGGAACTCCTTTCCACCGAAGACCTCCTATCCTCAATGCTTAGCCTAAGAGACCTCTGCCTTCTATGATCACGTCCACAACAGCTCAGCTACCTGTACCAAACACAGTCAGTCGGTCTAGTACAAGTCTTCCTCTGTCTGTCAGATCTGTCCAACTCTATGAACAAATCAATCCTCTACACACAAGCCTTCTCAAAGACTTGCCAAATCTATCCTCAGGTTCTTCTCAAAGAACCAATGCACCTCTGTCCTCAAGTTCTCTAATAGAACTCTCAAAAACTCAGCTCACAAGTCCTCTGCTAGGACCTGTCCAAATCTGCTCACAAGTCCCCACAACCTTCCAATCCTCACAAGTCCCCACAACCTTCCAAACTTCTCACAAGTCCCCACTGGAACCTGTCCAAAACCTCAACAAGCTCACCAAGAAAAACTTGCTTAGCATGAACTCACAAAGAGAATTGTTAGAGACCCAATGTGATTCATAAACCTCATAGAAGCATAAAGAGAATTGTTAGAGACTCAATATGTTCTATACTTAACTCCCAATCTCAATCTCAACTCAATCTCAACTCAAACTCAATCTCAAAAGAATAAGATAGATGTAGTATGCTTTTCTCAAGAATATGAAACACAACCCAACAATTGCCAACCATGCAATATCTCATATAACAATGATGCTTATATTCTTTTTACCAACAACTAGGGTTTCATCATCTCAATGCAAGTAGCAAGACTTACTAACATAAACCCTAGTGCAAAAATGCTTCCTCTTCCTCAACCAGAATTATGCATTCACCCAAAAATTCAACAATAACTTTAATGCATAAACAATCTTCAATATCCAGAAAATAAGATTTACACCAAAATACCTAGTAGACAACCTTTTCACTCCAAACTCAATTTCAGAAAATATACCATAAACAACATACATGGAAGAAGTTGCCCATACCTTTACTTTGATGAAGAAGGAGAACTCAAAATCTGTCACAACACTAACTCTCAATTTGCCACCAATTAGAGTTAGCAACTATACAATAATACACAATAATAAAGATCCAAATATAACACCTTATTTCTCCAACTTAGTAAAAACCACCAAAGTACAATAACATACAAAGTAAAACCTCTTTACACCTTATTACTCCACATAAACATTAAACATTAAACATCAATGTCAAAACAAAAATGATACCTTAACCTTATACCTCCCGCGCATTCACGACCACCATTCTTTGCACACCGTGACCAAAAGGAAATTCCCAATGAAGAGAATCGAACTCAGCACCTCTACCGTCTAGCGTTTTCGCTTAAACGCCACCGTCGTTGGGTCACAAGTGCCCAACGAAATAAAACACCGTTGCCCTCTCTTTTATCTTCCTTTGACGCCAAGAACTCAGAAAACGTAAACGTCTTCCACAAACCGCATGCAAACAATCCACTGCCGTCAAGCCAAAAGGTAAGGATGCAGCCCAAGCTCAAATCCGAGTTTGCCAAGCACAGTCTCCAAGACACAGAACAAGCATGATATCAAAGACGTCAAACGGAGATCAAAAACACAGAGCAAGCTCAACTCAAAGTCACCAAGCGCTGTTCGAAGGAAATAGAGCAAATGCAAATCATAGACGCCAAGCGCAAATCGAATGAAAAAGTGCAAATGCAAATCATAGATGCCAAGCGCAAATCGAACGAAACGGTGTAAATGCAAATCGTAGATGCCAAGCGCAAATCAAAAAATATAGAGAACCACAAATCGTAGATATCAAATAATAATCGGAGGTGCTCACTTTTGAAAACCATGCCAACTTATATAGCAATTTTTCCTTCACTGTTTGACGTCGGCGCTCCTCCAACGATGGCAACAAATCGGCGACACTTAAGGGTTGAAAGACCCTTTAATAATAATTAAAATAATAATTATTATTATTTTATTAATAATAAATTAAACTTGGACCTTTGACAAAGGTTTGAGTTAATTTAATTATTAATAATACACATGGACCTTTGCATTAAGTTAAGCTTGGTTTTAATAAAAACCCTTAATGAGTCCAAATGGTTTTAAGAAAAACCTTTAGCCTTGTCACCATGGTTTTAATAAAAACCCTTTAACATAATGAAGCTTCTCAAGATATTCTTGACATCACACTCTTTTGAAATCAACACAAAAATGCCTTTTGACATCAATGACAACTTATACATTTGAGCAAAGGCAATGTACCCAAAGTACCCAAAATTGCCAACATAGTATTAGAAATAAATCATCAAGCACATCACTGAGTGAATCTATTATTTTTGCTTTATTATTTTTGTATACTTGTATGTTTCACCTTTCTACCATTTTTATGCTTAGGGTATTTGTTTTTCCTTTTTGTAGGACTCACACCATCAGGAAGAGAGCTCTACAGCGGCATCACCTACCACAATGTAGGACCATTTGCAGCTGCAGCAAAACCCATTACACCGACCGATCTCACCTAACCACAAACCACCCTTCATACTAGGCACTCCTCACACTCATCCCGTTTAGGTCACCACACTTCACCTCGACACCATTCCCCTCACTAGTGAGGTTTGTCCTATTCACCACACTCTGGTGATAGCCAGATCACCATGTCCTCTTTTGATGACAAAGGGGAATCCACCCAACCGCAAGCACAAGGATCATCCTCCCATCCGTCTGATGATCTTAGATGTCACTATTCACCTCTAAGTCATCCAAAAAATCCCATAGGATCTTATTGCCCACCTAATAGGGAATACATACCTCATCAACCTCGCTCTACATTTCTACCTGCTCCCCTTCCCAATGGTGATTCTACCTATACCCAGGATCTACAAGCCCGCACGGCCCAAGCTACTCAAGCTGATTGCACAAACATCCCTCTTTCTCATTTGCGTCGTCGCCCAAGGCCATCGCCTATGCCACTGGTCCTTAAGACACCACCTTCACCACTACGAGACTTACCACCCCAATAAATCTTACAATCACCATAGTTGTTTCATTCTACTGCTTCCTCATCATAGCCCTATCCTTTTTCTACCACACATCGAGCCATTCCATTCACCTTGGAATCTCGATTGCCTCCTTCTCTAATACCATCATCACCACACTATGAGATATAGCATCTCATCTCCTGTATCGGAGATTTGGAGTTGCATATGAGCCACTACCATTGCCACATTCACCCACAATAGTCTTCCATGACCCATCCATCCTTGCCACCACACAGATCCCTTCCCCGACCTTGAACTTGACCCATATCAGAACCCAGACCTATGCCTCCATTACCAGATCATCTTTAACCTAGACCTCACTCATATCTAGCAGAGCCATACGTCTATCCTATGCCTATTACACATACACCCTTTTTTGAAATGTTACATCATCTCATGCACTAGGGTCTTATTGACCTACTTGAGATTTGACCTACTAACCCCTTGTGTCCTAAACCTCACAATTACAATGAGAATCAATTTTACATCTACCATCGCCAGCCAGGTCACGATATCGAAGAATGCAGATCATTCAAAACCCTAGTGCACAACATGTTGCATGATGAGAGTACCCCATCACCAGAGCATTCTTTTTTGTTTAGCCGACTTGTCAGTCCTCCGCACCACGTCACTCCTAGGAATTTACAACCCCGTAGTACCCTAACAACACCCACTCACTATATTTATAATGTTTCCAACTATGGCTCTAGCCACAACTCTAGCCATGTCATCACTTCACCATCCCACTCCCACCTAGATCTACACCATTTCACCCAATAGTAGTGTTAGTTACTTGTATTCTTCTATCTCATTCTTCTACTTCTTGCATATGTTGATTTATCTCTTCTCTGCTATCATTACTAGCTATTGGTGATCCCCTTACTTTGATTGGTCCCCAAAACCCATTTCTTCTCACTTCTTCCACTTGTACATTCCACTTTTACATCTTGTTTCTTCTTGGATACTATTACATACACTTATACAGCTCATAATATTATACATCTACTACACACACACACCCCACACGCTGGGGTAACCATGATTATAGCATTGTGCTTTTTTCCATCATTACACACCTCACTTATTTGTAAATAGGTTCTTCTCAAAAAATTCTCTTCCTAAAAAACATAACTTTCTTCTTGTAAATATCACATTCCTCCACTTGCATCACTTACAATTACATGCATTGCACATATCCATGTGCTTTATAGTTAAAATTTTAATTCATGTTTGTACATTCTTCCCAAAAATGCACCGCAACAGGAATAATACATGCACTTGTTAGCATCACCACCTGGATTTCCATTCCCCCTTTTTTTGGATCAGGGTATACATAGGTGTCATGATTAATTTTGACTACTCTATAGTTTAGGCAATCAAGTGTCACCCATACATACTAAGTCTTGTACATTCTTCTTATGGTCTTTTAGGTTGGTTCAACTTCTCTCATGAATCGCTCACAACAAGTTACACATTAACAATTTTGAGCCTAGGAAATAGGACATCTTGAGTAGATATCTCCATCTAGAAAATGGTATCCCCTACTCATCCTATCGCCTACATGGTCAACATACGACCTGGGGATAAACAAAGGGATCAAGCATAAGAAAAAGGCAAGAACAGAGCATAAAAAAAACGTCAATGCTCTTAGAATAGACGAAAAAAATCATAGAATAGTAAAAGAAAAAAAGAAATGAAAAGAGCACTACCACAATCAGATAGGTCAACACTAGAACAGGGGTAGAAAACAAAAGGAAACACCTCTTGATATCACACATGTTATGCTTATCACCTTTGGTCCTTAGGTTCAACATAACACTATGGGATAATTCCAAAAACCTACCTACCAGTGGAATAATATTACAAGTGAAAACACATCTCTTACATTAGCATCTCGCTTTTGTAGAAATCACTATTGTGGACGGATGAGCTAGCTAGTACAATAGCATCTACAATGTGTTAATCCTACCTCCCTCAAAATGGATAAATGAACATTACACATTTACACACATAGGTCCAAGATAGACTTTGAACTAACCCGATCATGTTATAAGTTTCCACAAAACTTGTATAGCTAAGGGTTTGAGATTTGATTGTCATAACTATGTTAGTCAAAACCATTACACATGCCTTACATTATCCACCGATCCTAAAATCATGGAATAGATAACATCCATATAGGTAAATGTAAATGATACAAGTGCTTCCTTGGTGCATTTCAGTAAGTTCATACATGCATACACACATCTATATCAAATACATTTGATACACATTATAGTATTGCATTCATTCTACATGCATTTCATATCAAATTACATTTATTACATTCATCCCATATGCATTTCAAAATCACATCATAGTATCTCCATTACTATACATACATTCATTACAAAATCATATTTGATATCACATCCTATCACATTAGAAATACAATCATATAACTACTCTACAATCCATTTATACCACAACATGATAATAGATCTAAACCAGGTCATACATGTATATCTATTCATCAGACATATCTACAAATTATGTTAAGCTAATCCATACAAACATAAACAAGAACACATTTCAAACCATAAAAATAACACATGTATATAATAGCCAAAATCAACAAGGTATATATATATATATATATCATCCATTAAAAATACATGAAGGCTACAACCTAGGACCGTGCCCATCATCACTTAGCATAAAAACAAAATGCCCGTAGGCTACAATCAGTAACAACTATCCTAGCTCCCACTAGGAGTCTCCTTGTGGCCCTCACATCCCACTTACATGTCTGTAGCCTGAATCAAGTCTACCCTAAACTTCAGCACCATATCCACAGTAGGTTGATCCTAAAACTTAGCCCTAGCAACCTCTATGTCCCATAGTAGCCGCACTACATTGACTACAATGTGATGACGCCCACACCTATGACTGTGATCCATACTACACCATAATATTACCATAATTGGGTAGAGGGTTCCTACATACCAACAAGGCAGTATCACACATCATATTCTTAGTGGCCTCAACTGCCAACTGACCAGTCAGAGTATCAATCACCTGATCTTTCCTAGACATAGTAGCCCTCATATCCACCATGTCTACCTCCAACTGTTGAATCTGATCATGCAAACCATTTACATCCTCTACAAATAGCCTCTCCAAAATATCACTAGGAATTTGATGTGCTATATCAGCAAATATCCCAATATCAATGGTATCATCGGTACCACCTATACCGGCCATCCTGCCTCCCTCAGCCTGAGCTCCAACAGGTTGCTCTATCCCAATATCTATACCCACATCCACCTACTCTACCATCACATCCTGGGTTCTCATCGAGGCACCTATGTGATGTCATGAATGTCATAGAGGAACATCCTCCTCAACAGTAGTCATACTCGTTTCCCCAACCTGAGTCCTCCTGCTCGCCCTCCTCTCTGGCGAAGATGCCCCAGTAGCATGTGCCACCCACCCATCCACCACACCTCTCTTAGGATCGCAAGACTGTAGAACCCATCAGGCATCAAACTTTGATGTCATCCCTGCATCCCCTACATTCAAGAAAACCGTAGGAGGATCTCTCTCCCCAACCCAAGGTAGTACAATAGGATGCTCTCCTTTGTCTCCCTGTCACCTAAAATAGATAACAAGAGTCCTTGGAACATCTTGTCATAATCCAAACTAGTGTTGTACTCGATCAAATTGAAAATAATCAGTCTGTTGAGTATATCTCCCAACTAACCACCTACCTCATCGTATAGCCTGCAACTACTCATCATCCTCTCTCCAAATCACTCCACCCATACATGGTCTCCATATAATGTCATCTGTCATCAACTCACTAAACTTAATTCTCCATAAAACTAGATCACCCTCATGAAGCCTCTTCATACCTTGCTCAGCCTTCGTACTCCACCTCAAGGCATAAGGAAGCTCCTTATCTTCCACGTGTATAGGTTGAGGTAACAAAGAGGGCCTCTCAATGGCTATGTGTTCCCATGCCCATACCTACAACAAGGGAATCACACTCAATCCCGTCCATCTACCTCAAACCACCTCATATAACTCATGATACATTTGGGCTAGAAGCACAGGCACCCAAGCAAACACAACCTTGTGCTACACTAGATCACTAACTATGTCCAACATGTTTCAGGTAAACAGAAACCCATAACTATCAGGTAAGGCATAGGTAGATATCATCATCATAGCCACACATTTCCTATCAGATATCTTCTTCTCACACCATAGCCACTCATGGTCCATCTTGGCAGCATCGATCTCTCTCCACCCAACCCCAAAGAATCTCTCCAACACCACGTCCTTCCTCCCATATTCAGCTGCCCTCATAGGAACACCCTCAATCGGCAACCGATAGATGCAATACACATCCTCCAATATCATAGTTATTTCCCTCAGGAAAATGAAAAGCGTTCTTGTCTACATCCCATCGCTCACATAAGGCAGACACAAATTCCCTATTAGTGAAGATGCTCTTACACTCCTACACATCGCAGAAGTGTATGTCATCTAACCACTGCAATTCCTCCTCAGTCTTCATCAACTTTTCAAAACCTTGCTAAAACTTTCTCACCCGATGATGGGGTTCAAATGACTTCACATGTTCAACACACAACATAACACCCATTAGTAACCCACATAACAAATCAATCACATATAACATCATCACTCAAAATTTACAAATTAAAAACATTTAATTTGACTACAGGCATTGAGAAGTTATTTAAGCTAGAGTGGTCCGACCAAAGGATATATGAAGTGCACTCACTTCTATTGGGATAAATCGAGCATGAAGACACCACCCTGATTTTTTGGCTAGGGTTTCAAAGAACCCTAGCATATTGAGATTATTGTATTGAGCAATAAAGCTTTGTAAAACCCCTAATCTAGGGAATATTTGGTTGTAATATTAGGAATCCACTCGACAATAAAAATTAAATTTATTTATATGCAATCACATGTGTTTATTTTTCTTTAATTGTTCATTTATTTAAGTTTAGTTATTTGGTGTTGTTCAATTTGCATCTACACTCATTATCAACAATAGTAGTGAAACATATTCTGTCCACTAAGGAATTCCAATATGTCAAAGCTCTATCATAAGGAAACTTACCCAACTCATAGGATGACACATACATTCTCAAACAATTTTCCAAATTTTTGTCTAGCTTGTTACGAACTTTTGATTTAACAAAAGACAATGCACTAAAAACCCTTTTATCTTCAATAGATCCCAAAATCATTGTCTGACATAGTTCATATAAAATAAAGTATTCACTCATAGTTTCTTGTTGTAATATTCCTCTAAAAACTAGCTACTGGTATGTTTACTTTATTTGCAAGAATGAAATATTGTTGATCTAATTGTGGATGTAGGAGTAGGTCCCTTATGTCGTAGAAGTTGGTCATGAAGATTATATCTCCTCCTATTGATAGATGAAGAATACATGTAAAATGTAAGCAGGGGATATGATGAGTAGTGGGGTATTTACAGTTGTAAGGAATAAGAAAAAAATCCTTTTGGAAATACATCATCAAGCGGTCCATGTAGTTGTACTTAGGGTTTTGTGTTATGTATCTATGTCACATGTTGGGTTTAAAAAAATCATAATTATGAATTTTCTTATAGGATAACATAGAATTAAATTTAAAATTTATATAAATAAATAATAATAATAATAATAATAATAATAATAATAAAATTATATATATATATAATAAGTAGTAAAATAAAGTAAATGAACATTAAACTAAAATTTAAAAGTAAATTAATCACATTCCACCTCCCATAAAATTTTTAAATACATCTAGAAAATGAAGGGATAAAATGATTGCATGAAGTAAAACAGTTGTCCCTTTGCTCTTTGAACTTACCATCTATAGAACAATGAAAATGGGATATGTAAATCATCTTGTTTTGAAGATTAGGGAAAAGAGAAGTGGAGACAAACCACCAACAAATGAAATACTATTAGGTAAGCTATCTGTGTTTTTTATATATGTGTAATACTAGTATTAAGGAAGGAAGATTGAATGTAATGCTTTGAAAACTATTATGTTGTATAAACAGAAATGTGTTGGTATGATTCCACCGGTTGAATCTATTTTCTTTTGTAAGCTTTAATTGGTATGTTTTTTAAATCTAGAACAAGTTGAAAAGTTTATCTTTGGATAAATATTAGAAGTAGAAATGCATGGTTTGCTTGCATTATAGGATTTATTATGCATTCAAAATAGTTATGGCCACTCTAACCCCTGGACGAGGAGTACCCATATAATACATGCGATGACAGGATTAAGGATGTCATTCAGATGTGGCTATAAAAAAAATATAGCTCAAAACTCAGCTGCTATCATTTGATGTGCAGTTCATATTTTAGTAAAGGGTTGTACTAAAATTGTGTATAGGAGAAAATCCTTCTGGGCATTTTTTAACAACCCAGCCAATAGAAAAATAAATATTATTTTGTTCCATATTATGTGAACACTATTTTATCTTTTGTGAATAAATATTATTGAAATATCAATTACGGTATAATGATGGAACTGAAACTTTAATTATGCAAAATACAAAAATTTCTCAATTTCTCTATTATGTGGTAAAGCTAACGACAATCTTGGAAAGCCTATTTCTATAGAATGGACACAGTATCTTTTACCAAGGCTAGAAGCTCAGTGTGTGAAGTAGAATACTAAATTTCTTAACTTTCATCGTCGTTGACTTATTTTTAATCTGCTATGTTCTTTGATATTAGATTTATGGTATTATGAGATAAACCCTTTTTAGAAAAGTTGAATATAATTTAGGCTTTACTGTCAATAAGGTGCCAACATCTAAGTAAAAACCTATTAATAATTGGATGAAAGTTGCAGCTACTAGTTGTGGTAATATTCTTTCCTTGACATTATAAGAGAACGATAAAGTTGTGCATACACCATTTTTAAATATGACCTAAGTCTTTAAAATACTCCGAAGATGGAAGTTGAGTGTAGTGACATTACCGAGAGTCGCCAAATGCATACTATGGCAGTTCAAATATAAAACTTTAAAAGACCAAAATCGCACGCATCTTATAGGTAAATGAACAATTTAAATAGGGATTGATAGGTATGGAACTATATAAAATATTTAAAAAAATATAGATGTTGAGTCCATTAGAATAGCTTACAACATAATTTTAGATCCACCTCTTACTATGTTTAATCCTTTCAATGGTGACAAAGAAATAAATCATAATATTTTAGGTGCACGAAGGTTCAAAAAATTGAATATATAAATATAAAGGAAATATGTTAAAACATAGGCATAGCTCTTGAGGAAATATTGTACTTTTATTATAAGAAGAATACTGCTTGAAAATGATTTATCTATGCTGTATAGTAAAACAAGGTGGTAGATGATATGAACGCTATGATTGAACTTGTCAATATTGATTTTGGAATATAACATTAAAACAATTAGTCATGTCCGAAATTTGGTTTTCTAAATAGCAAGCACATGGATTCGTGGATGCAAGGCTTGACACTTCTTTTTAAAATAATAATAATAGAAGATACTTATAATTTCCTACATAAACTTGAGCACTTTAGGCTATGTATAATCCGAGAACCTTGAAATTTGTGCTACATGGTTTTGTCTTTTATGAAACTGCCTTTAGAAGAATTTAACCTCTTCTATATTCATCTCTAAGAAATAGACAACAAATATTGAAACCAAAGCAAAGGCTACACTAGATGAGATCTAACAGTTTAGAAAATATAAATTAAACAATTATGTATTAATTTTATAGAATTTTATGGTCTTTTAATGAGAAAGTTATGGATTATTATGTGATAGATGATGATATGCTTTATACAATTTTATAACATATAAATATAGTTAGCACAAGTTATGATTTAAGTAAAAATATTTTATATCATTTTTTTGTTTTTCCTTTTATGAAAGAAGTAGATCTTTATTAAATAATTGAAAATATTATCTTTGAAAATTAGTATTGGATGAATTATCTAAATTCAAGGTGTTATCTTTTGGATATACAAATACAAATATATCTTTAATCAAACCGATATAATACCCAAAAATCTAATCTTGAACCCAACCAAAACCATCAGGGAGGATGGCATAAACATAAAAAAATGATGAGTTTTAAATACGATAGTTGTGGGAAGGTGTTGGAATATTTTCAACATTGCCTCCTTAGTCCTAAGTATTAAGTCCTAGTATTTAGTTTTAGTAATGTTTTGATTTACATATTTCTAGTTAATTTTATTAGCATACATTGAGGTTTTGGCTTGGTTGGTAAATGTTTGACCATAGTCCAAGATTAGCATGTTGTTAGGATAAGAGCTATCTTTAAGTTAGTTTGTTGTAATAAGTTTGAGAGGATTTCTCTCAACCATCATGTCTATTTTTAGTTCTTTCAAGAACTATAAAAGTATGTAATGCATTATTGATCAATAGAACAATTTCACCATTGTTTCTCATTTGGTATCAGATCAGGTTTTCTCATATGGATCAAAACCTGTGGAGAGTGGCGTGAAGAGATCTGAAGCATGCACTTTGTCAGAGAAACTCAAGTGGCTAGCACTTAGCAGATTTGCAAGGAAGAGCTTGAGTAAATCATTAATATCTCAGGAATCCTGAGGTATTTGCTTATGAAATGTTTAGTGTTTTTAGGTAATTGTATCAAGAGGATTTAGTCAAAATTTTAGGTGATTTGGAGCTAATTTACAGATTTTATTAGCATTTTTAGTTTTTCAATAAAATGGTTGTATAAGGTGGAAAACAGTATATTTGCTTCTCAAATTTTGGGATAATTATTATTTAGATAAAATAATAATTCAGACAAAATTTTAGGTCATTTGGATTTGTATTGATTTATTTGTGTGAATATTGATTTTTTCTTCAAAAATCCTAGATCCGAAATTGTGATAAAAAAAGGGAAAAAGTAAATGATCACATCTTTTTCACATTTGTGAATTTTCTTCCAAAATTTAGAGGGTTTTCAGATTATTGTCTCAGGAATATAGAGTTTAATTTTTCAGAAATTTTGGAGCTGTATGGATTGATATATGTGAAAACATTGAAGTTGTCTCAAAAACACTCTAAGATCTAGAAAGGGCAAAAGTAAATTGATCACATATTTCTCATTTGTGTGAATTTGCTTCTGAAATTTAGTGGATTTTTAGATAAGTATATCAGAAGTCTACAGGAAAGGAGTTGTTGAGAGCTAGGTGGAATATTGCTGAGTGGTGGGTTGTAGAATGGCCACCATGTATAAATAATTAGAAGTGCCCAAATTCAATGGAGATAATTATTCTATTTGGAGCATAATGATGAAGACCTTATTGAAGGCTCAAGAATTATAGGATATAGTTCAAGAAGTCTATGAGGAACCCTCTTGGATCAAGCTACAAGGTGAGGAGAGAAAAGATAAGAAGGAGCAGCAATATGTAAATTGCTTAGCTATTATGGATTTGAGGAGAGGAATGGAAAATAATGTTTTTCCTCTCATAGCCAATTGTAGATCAGCTAAAATGGCATGGAAATTGTTGAAGGATGCTTATGGGTTTGATGAGGACACCCATAAATCCATGTGTGACAATCATGAATATTATTTAAGCAAGGAGGAGCCTTGCTTCCTTGAAGAAGTTTCTAAATTAGATCCTTTTGAAGGAGTTTTTGAAGAGTCTTTTCAAGACTCATATGAAGAGATACATTCTTATGATGGTGAATTCTTCCTTGAAGAGGAAGACATATTTGAAGAAAAGAGTTATGATGAAATTTTTGAAGAGAAGAGAGATGAAGATGAGGAATCCCTTCATGGAGAAAAGGATGAGAAGGCGAAGGAGCCTTGTATAGCTCTCATTGGAGAGAGTTATTATGAGACACCCATAGTTGCAGACATGTCTTGTAATGGCATGCAAAATGGTAATAGTCAATTATTTCTTTTAGTGAGGAGAAAAATATGAAAAGAAAAATTGTACTAATAATTTTTTTGTAGGAATGGCATGCTTGGAAAGCATTCGCATTGATAGCAAAGAGGATGGATGTCTCAATGGAGAGACAATTGCTCAAGGACCTTGTAGTGAAGACCACTCAAAAGTGGAAGAATACTTTGAAGATGAAGGAAGAGAAACACTCACATTGGAGTGTTCCTTGCTTGAAGACCATCAAAGTGAAATGTATGATGAAGAATATCTCATGGAGGAGATAAATGAAGAGTGTATTATGGAGAATGCACCTACAATTCTCATGAAGGAGAATAAAGAAGATGATGATGGAGAAGCAATGTTCATGGATGATCATTGGCCTAAAGACCATTCAATTGGAATGGATGTGTGCTCTCTTGAAAGAACAAATGAAGTGACATGGGATGTTGATCCACAAGAAAAGTTTGATGAAGAGGATATGGAAGCGATAGGCTTCTTGTTTGAATATCACTCATCAAGGGTGAAGGATGTGTTGTGTGAAGAAAATAACACACAAGACTCTCTCATTTGGGATATGGAAAGTGAGAGGGCAAATGGGATAGAAACAAAAAATGGAAATGAGATTGCTGATTTTCTTATCATAATGGCAAAGAAAACATCACTCATGGATTCCTCTCAACCACCGTGTCTATTTTTAGTTATTTCAAGAACTATAAAAGTATGTAATGCATTGTTGATCAATAGAATAATTTCACCATTGTTTCTCAGAAGGATAGTTACCGCGAATAGGGATAGTCACACTCTTGTTAGCAAGGGAAAATGTAGGAGGTAAAATAGGATGGAATGCGACATCACTCTTAGACTGTAACCTAAAAAAGTATAATGAGAATGTTGCTTAACCTGGATAGTTGTGAGAAAACTCAACAATCTAATGGAATGATACATTACATTGTCAACCACACCAATTTAAGCAATATTTTATCCAGATCCAAGGCATTGGCAAACCATATATGATTTCCATGGGAGGTGGAAACTCATCTAGCACAAGGCATGTATGCACTAAACCTTACATGGCTAATATACATGTTAAGGAATTGGGAATTTATGCATCTAACCTCTAGGTGAAATGGGCCCTAGAGGAGAAACCCCTACCATGAACTTGGAACTCGGGATGAGAGGATAAGTTATTTTTAAGGCACCATACTACAAGATCCAGTCAGTCCTGACCACATGGGCTATCGACTGCATCGATCTACATACCCATAGTGGAAATAATTACATGCCAATTATTATCCAAACTTTGGGTGTTCACATTTTACCATCAAAATTTTTACTTTATGATTCCGTAAGGAAGGACTAGATAAGACAACCAAATGGGTAGGATTTGGGTTGTTACAGTTGGTATCAGACCTCTAGGTTGCGAACCCCTAGGCTATGAAACTTTAGGAAAATTTATATTAATTATAATATTTAGAAAACCTAAAACCATTAACATAGCTCTTTTTTAATAGACCATGGCATTTGAAATGAAAGCAAGCTCCTGCAAAAAGACCTGAAATGGCATTTGAAGGCTATGAAACATAGCTCTTTTTTCCAACAAGCTCCTAAAAATCCCAAAAGAGTCCTTCAAAGAATTATGAGGACCAAAACTATCGAAGAGGCTATGGAACCTCCTCGAGTGATAAAAAAAGAAAAAGAACTTGTACAAAAAGAAGACAAGATGGTCAAAATGATACAATTAATGCAAGAACAGATAAGTCAACAAAAAGAGCATATGGACCAACAACGAGCCCAAATGGTTGAGCATATGGAGCAATAGAAAGCTCATATGTTGGAAAAATGGAACAATAGAAGGCTCAGTTGGTTCAGCAGCAAGAGATGATTTCACAGTTATAGAAAATAATCAAGAATTTGTCCAAAGGAAAGGAACCAGTGGTAATAGAAGAGGAGACACTTATAGACCTTGGGAGGAAAAAGGTTGGTACTGAACTAAATAGGGATATGAGAAAATTTGATATATCCAAGTTTGACAACAAGGGAGATGAAGAGGAGGTATAAATGTGGCTAAAAATTATTGATGCATATTTTATCGTCATAACACTTACTTTCAAATCAAAAACTTCGTGGGCGATATTCCATTTAACAAGAGCAACTACTAACTGGTGGGATACTTATAGAAAAATAAATAATGTGGAAGTTGTCGATGTTCACTGGGACACATTCTTGAAAGCATTTAAATATAGATTCTTGACACCATAATTCTATCTTGAGAAATCCATAGAATTCTCAAGACTAACCTAGGGAAGTATGACGGTGAACAAGTATCACCAACGGTTTGTGCAATTACTTAAATACATGCCTGAATATGAACAACGAACAAAGATCAAAGTGCAAAAGTTCCTCCTGGGATTACATCCAAAAATTGGATCTTTGATTCTCTTGTTGTATCCCGCATATCTTACTACTGCCTGTGATTTAACTCACCAAGAAGAAGCTAACCAGAAGGCCTACTACCAAAAATCCTCTGAGAAAGAAGAGCCACAGAAGAAGAAAAATATCAGCTCAACAAAGTGGAAAAGTAATTGGAATAAGAGGAATAGGGATGAGAATAGACCCAATTTTTATAAGAACAAAAATAAATTTTAGAGGTATAAGAGCAATCAAAACAATTAGAATAATCAAGACAAAATAAGTTTCAAGGATCGACATGATCAAAGGGATCTTGCACCTATAACAGTTGCTCAAGAATGCAACGATGGAAATAAAAAGGAAAGATCACCCTGATATGGATGTTATATCTCTCAAGAAGCACATTATGATGATAAATATCCTTTGAGAGAAAATAAAATGAAAGAACCTACAGAGTCTGCTTATAAAAATTATACAACTATAGGTAATTCCAAACTAGATGGTCAGGCAACACCTTTTCTATTGAATGGTAAAATCTATAATAGAAATGTATGCATCTTGATTGATTCTAGAGCAACTGATAGCTTTATTGCATCTAGAATTTTGAGGGATATACTGGAGAAACTTAGATTTATGGCAAATGGGTGGAAGGTTGAGTATGGGTCTGGGCAAATCTATATTTTTAGCCAATGTTTATTTGACTCTCAGATATTGTTACCTCAAGGAAAAACTAGTTGGCATTTGTATGTGGCTCCATTACATGCCTTTGAAATTATCTTAGGTATTGATTGGCTCAAAGCACATAAAGCCTTGATGAATTTTGAGGAAAGATGGTTGGATTTCATTGATGACACTAAACAAAGGATTCGAGTTTATTGTGGACGTGAATCAATGGAACCCCATCTTCTAACAACCATGCAAGTCAAAAGGGCCATAAGAAAGGGTAGTAGAGTCTATGTAGTCAAAATAAACAAAAATGAGGAAACTGAGTCTGGTACAAGTCTCTTTCAAACTTATTCGATATTGAATGACTTTTGGGATGTATTTCCAAAAGACTTATCGGGTATTCGTCTTCCACCATAAAGAGAATTTGATTTCTCAATTGAAATCTTACTTGGTGAAACACCTATTTCTCGATAACCCTATAGGATTACCACAATATAATTGTAGGAACTCAAGACTAACAATAGAATTTTAGGAACTCAAGACTTAGTTATAGGATTTATAAAAAAAAGACATATTAACCAAGTGTTTCTCCATGGGGTGTACCAATTTTTTTGTTAAAAATAATGATGGGTCACTAAGACTATGTATTGACTACCAAATTCTCAATAAGATGATAGTAAAAATTAAGTACTCTCTACCTAGGATAGATGATTTGTTTGATCTATTAAAAGGGGCTACGATTTTCTCAAAAATTGACCTCAGATCTAGTTATCATCAACTAAGGATTTGGGAAAATGACACCCATAAAACTGCTTTTCGAACCAGATATGGCCATTATGAGTTTATAGTATTACCCTTTGGGTTAACTAATGCCCCAAAAACCTTTATTAATTTGATGAATAGTGTATTTTGAGAGAAACTAAACTAGTTTGTACTCATATTTTTAGATGATATATTGATCTACTCCAAAAACAAAGAGGAGCATGATCGTCACATGAGGATTGTTCTTGAAATACTTAGGAAAAATTAGTTATACGGTAAACTATCCAAATATGAGTTTTACACTCCCCAAGTGTAGTATTTGGGTCATGTAAATTTTTCTGAAGGAGACCCAGTTGACCCAAAGAAAATAGAAGCCATCATTGATTGGCTTGCTTCAACAAACGTCACTGAAGTACGAAGCTTTATGGGAATGGTTGGGTATTATCGATGCTTTGTAAAGGGATTTTATAAATTAGATTATCCAATAACCAATATTCAAAATAAAGGGAAGGCCTTTAGGTGGATGACACAGTGTGAAGAAGCATTCAGAAAACCAAAATAAAAATTAACTGCTCCTATCCTTAGAATACCTGATCCGAACCTCCCATTTACAGTTTGTATTGATGCCTCCATTGAAGGACTGGGTGGAGTCCTCATGCAATAAGAAGGTGTCATAGCTTATGAGTCACAAAATATTAAGAAACATGAGTTAAACTATGCCACACATGATTTGGAATTGGTAGTAGTTGTACACACTCTTAAGATGTGGTATCATTACTTACTTGGTAAACCTTTTGAGCTTAGGACTGATCATCAGATTTTAAGGTATATCTTCACACAACCAATGCTAAATGCAAGACAAAGATGTTGGATAAAATTTTGACAGAATATGACTTTGGCATTGAGTACATAAAAGGAAAATAAAATAAACTGGCAGATGCCTTGAGTAGAAGAAGGCATATAGTTGCTATGTCACAATGTCAATTTGGAATAGTTGAACAAATAAGAGAACTTCAACTTCAAGATGAATTCTCTCAAAAGTGTCGTAAACTAATTCAAAAAAATCTAATAAAGCAAAGGAATTTGAAATCAGGAAGGATATTTTATTCTTTAGAAACAGAATGGTAATTCCAAATGATCAAAATTTAAGAAATATGCTACTGCAGGAGGCACATTATGCTCCTTACTCTACACACCCAGGCAGCGTAAAGATGCATGAAAATATGAAGAAGGAATCCTATTTTTCTGGGATGAAGAAGGATATCACAGAATTTGTGGCAAAATGTCTAGAATTTCAAAAGGTGAAGGTAAAACATTTACACTCTGTTGTACGCTTGTATTCATACGAGATATCAATTTATAAATGGCAAGTTGTCACTATGGATTTCATAGTTGGGTTACCCAAAAATCATTTTAGGCATGACACCGTTCTGTTAGTGGTTGATAAGTTGACGAATGTGGCTCACTTCATACCTAGAAATATTAAGGACAGTGCTCCTACTGTAGACCAAAAGTTTGCTAGGGAAGTGGTATGACTACATGGTTTTCCTGAAACTATCATATCGGATAGGGATTCTCATTTCACTTCTAAGTTTTAGAAAGTATTACATCGGTCCTGGGGAACAAAACTTAACATTAGTTTTGCCTGTCACCTAGAAATGGATGGGCAAACTGAATGTGTGAACCAAGTTCTAGAGGATATATTGTGGATGTATTGTATGGATCATCAAACAAAATGGGAAGACTACATTTTATTAGTATGATTTTCCTACAATAATGGCCATCATGCCTCATTAGTCATGGCTCCATTTGAAGCTTTGTACAAGAGAAGGTGCAGAATACCATTGTCATGGAGTAATCTAAAGGATCGGGTAATGATCAAGCTGAGTAGAGTTAAGGAAATGAAGAAGCAACTTAAAGAAATTTGATAGAGGCTTAAAGAATCCTCAAACCATCAAAAGAGCTATGCAGACCTCAAAATAACACCAAGGGAATTCATTGTGGGAGATAAAGTATTATTGAGGGTTAAACCAACTAAAAGTTCCATAAAATCCTCTAAAATCAATCCTAGATTTATAGGACCATTTACTATTGTTGATAAAATAAGCCTAGTTGCCTAAAATCTAGCCTTGCCACCTAGCTTATCAAAAATCCATGATACATTCCATGTGTCCCTCATCAAAAAATATATTTTAGATCCCTCTCATGTTTAGAATATTGATCATTTGCAGATGGTCGATCCTCTACACATTGAAGTGTGTCTAGTCATCCTTGGTTATAGAACAAAGAAACTAATGAAACGTAGTATTTAACAATGTAAGTTCCAATGGAACCAATATTCTAAAAACAGTGCCACTTGGGAAGATGTGGCTATCATGAAAAGATAGTTTCCATTTTTGTTTGAAAAATGAAATAACAATATTTTTGAAAAATATAATTTTGCTGCTATATGTATGTTCTCTTTATCATAATTGTGATTAAATATTTTGCCATGTAATATTCTACTAGGTATTGTAAACACAAGGAGTATGTTTAATCCTAGAGGGGGAGAATGTAACATTCCTCTAAAAACTAGCTACTGGTATATTTACTTTATTTGCAAGAATGAGATACTACTGATCTAATTGTGGATGCAGGAGCAGGTCCCTTCTATAATAGAAGTAGGTCATGAAGAAGATATCTCCTCCTATTGATAGATGAAGAATACGGGTAAAAGGTAAGTAGGGGATATGCTGAGCGGTGGGGTATTTGCGGTTGTAAGGAATGGAAAAAAAAAGTCCTGGAAATACACCATCAAGCGATCCATGTAGCTGCATCCATATAACTGCACTTAGGGTTTTGTGTTATGTGTCTATGTCACATGTTGGGTTAAAAAAAATTATAATTATGAATTTTTTTATAGGATAACATATAATTAAATTATATATATAATAGTAATAAAATAAATAATAATAATAATATATATAAATAAAATAAGTAATAAAATAAAGTAAATGAACATTAAACTAAAATTTAAAAGCAAATTAATCACATTCCACCACCCATAAAAGTTTTAAATACATCTAGAAAACTGAGGGATCAGATGATTGCATGAAGTAAAATAGTTGTCCCTTTGCTCTCTGAACTTACCATCTATATAACAATGAAAATGGGATATGTAAATCATCTTGTTTTGAAGACTACAGAAAAGAGAAGTGGAGATAAACCACCGATGAATGAAATACGATTAGGTAAGCTATTTGTGTTTGTTTATATATGTGTAATACTGGTATTAAGGAATGAAG
Source organism: Wollemia nobilis (assembly GCA_028583015.1). NCBI lineage: Eukaryota > Viridiplantae > Streptophyta > Pinopsida > Araucariales > Araucariaceae > Wollemia > Wollemia nobilis. The sequence goes on from JAQPPZ010016361.1 coordinate 6,617,217, forward strand.
ATTGAATGCAATGCTTTGCAAACCATTATGTTGTATAAACAAAAATGTGTTGGTATGATTCTACTGGTTGAATATATTTTCTTTTGTAAACTTTAATTGGTATGTTTGCCAAATATAGAACAAGTTGAAAAGTTTCTCTGGATAAATATTAGAAGGAGAAATGCATCGATTGCTTGCATTATAGGATTTAGTATGCATTCAAATTATTTATGGTTGCTCTGACCCCTAGACGAGGAGTACCCGTATAATAAATGCGACAACATGATTAAGGATGTCATTCAGATGCGGCTATAAAAAAATATAGCTTAGAACCTGGTTGCTATCATTTGATGCGCAGTTTGTATTTTAGTAAAGGGTTGTACTAAAATTATGTATAGGAGAAAATACTTATGGGCATTTTTTAGCAACCCAGCCAATAGAAAAATAAATTTTATTCTGTTCCATATTATGTGAACACTATTTTATCTTTCGTGAATAAATATTATTGAAATATCAATTATAGAATAATGATGGAACTGAAACTTTAATTATGTAAAATATAAATTTTTTTCAATATCTCTATTTTGTGGTAAAGCTAACAACAATCTTGGAAACCTTTTTTCTATAGAATGGATGTAGTATCGTTTCCCAAGGTAAGAAGCTCAGTGTGTAAAGTAGAATACTAAATTTCTTAACTTTCATCGTCGTTGGCTTATTTTTAATCTGCTCTATTCTTTGATATCATATTTATTGTATTTATGAGATAAACCCTTTTTAGAAAAGTTGAATATAATTTAGGCTTTATTGCAAATAAGGTGCCAGCATCTAAGTACAAACCTGTTAGTAATTGGATGAAATTTGTGGCTACTAGTTGTGGTAATATTCTTTCCTTGACATTGTAAGAGAACAAGAAAGCTATGCATCCACCATTTTTAAATATTACCTAAGTCTTTAAAATACTCCAAATATGGAAGCCGAGTGTAGTGAAATTATCGAGAGCCGCCAAATGCATACTATGGCAGTTCAAATATAAAATTTTAAAATACCAAAATCATAGACATATTATAGGTAAATGAAAATTTTAAATAGGGATTGATAGGTATGGAACTATATAAAATATAAAGAAAAAAAGAGATTTTGAGTCCATTAGAATAACTTACAACATAATTTTAGATCCACCTCTTGCTATGTTTAATCCTTTCAATGGTGAGAAAGAAATAAAATTTTAGGTGCGCGAAGGTTCAAAAAATTGAATATATAAATATAAATGGAAAATGTTAAAACATAGGCATAGCTCTTGAGGAAATATTGTACTTTTATTATAAGAAGAATCATCTTTGAAAATGATTAATCTATATTGTATAGTAAAACGAGGCGGTAGGTGATATGAACGCTATGATTGAACTTATCAATATTGATTTTGGAATATAACATTAAAACAATTAGTCATGTCTAAAATTTGGTTTTCTAAACAAAAAGCACATGGATTCGTGGATGCAAGGCTTGATACTTATTTTTAAAATAATAATAATAGAAGATACTTATAATTTCCTACATAAACTTGAGCACTTTAGGCTACGTATAATCTGAGAACCTTGAAATTTGTGCTATGTGGGTTTATCTTTTATGAAACTTCCTTTAGAAGTATTTAACCTCTTCTATATTCATCTCTAAGAAATAGACAACAAATATTGAAACCAAAGTAAAGGCTGCACTATATGAGATCTAACGATTCAGGAAATATAAATTAACAATTATTTTTAGGATCCTACTATAAAATAAACTCAAATAAACGCACTCTCACACAATTGCTTGGAAATAAACTCACAAACATCATATTAATATTCAGAACAAAATACACATTATAACAAAAATTTGCATAAAGGAACAATCTCACAATAAGATAGAATCGCAGGCCTCTTCGAGGGGGCAACCTCCTTCAACACTTCATTAATTTGCAAAAATTTGAATACATTGGTGCCTTCTCGGGTATTTAAAGAGTTCCCTTCCATGGTTGGCTTACATGCAAAATGCCACCTGGATTACATGCATAATACCACCCGAATTACATGCATAGTGCCACTCGAATTACATTCACAATGCCACTCGAATTACATGCACAAGGCCACCTTACATAACCTATCTACCATGTGTTACATAAAAAGAGTGCCATTTGTCAGAGGCACTATATAAGCTAAAACTTAGAAAATTATAAAATATTAATCATGGGTACTACCCACGTTATTTAGGAATTATTACATCATGGAAGTTATTACATTAAGGGTTAGGATGGGATCCTAACATGTCCTTCCCCTTGAAGAAGCTTTGTCCTTAAAGCTGAAATGAGGAAACTGTTGTTGGAGTTGGTGGAGAGATTCCCATGTAGCATCTTCAGGTTGAAGCCCATGCCACTGAACCAGGATATTTGTAATTGTATGGTTGCAAATAGTACGAGTCCAATGATCCAACACCTTCTTAGGTTCAAGTAATATGGATCCTTCTTCATCTAATTCAGGAAGTGTGGATTGAACCTGTACCTGTGTGCCCACAACTTTATTGAGAGCAGAAACATGAAAATAAGGATGAAGCTTGGAAGTAGGTGGGAGCGCCAATTTGTAAGCTGTGGGGCAAATCCTTTGTAGAACCTGGTAAGGACCATAGAATTTTGCAGCAAGCTTCTGTCACCTACGAAGTTGTAGGGATGATTATTTGTACGGTTGCAAGCGAAGGAAGACCATATCACCTACATCAAAACTACGCTCAGAACGATGTTGATCAGCTTGTTGGCGCATCCGATTTTGGGCCATGTTCAAATTCTTCTTAAGTTGGTGAAGGACCTCGATGTGTTGACTTAGAGTGTTGTCGACGGCCTGGAACTTGGAGCTGCCGGGAATGTAAGAGGAAGGTGTAGGTGGAAGGCGCCCATAGACTACTTCAAATGGTGTGATTTTTGTTGTAGTATGATAGGAAGTGTTGTACCACAATTTGGCCAAGGACAACCATTTGGCCCATTGAGTGGGATGATCTGAGACAAAGCAGCGAAGGTAGGTTTCCAAGCATTTATTAACAACTTCTGTTTGACCATCCGTTTCCGGATGGTAGGCTAAACTCATTTTGATTGAGTCCCCTGCAACTTAAACAACTCTTGCCAAAAATGACTAGTGAAGGTGGGTGTAGCACCCTAAAATTGGCACGGTTAAAACCTTAGTAAAAATATAAAAGATAAAAATTTTAATTTCAACCCCAAACCACCTGTTACCTGCTTTACCCATTTTCCATGCCATTTTTAGGATTTGTTTTGACCGTTGGACGATATCATCGTAGATTAGACGAAAAAGTCCCCGATCTGATGAATTCGTCTGGAATAGAACTTCCAAACGATTTCGTCCCAAAATTGAATTTTCATAATTAGCTTCTGTTTCAACAGCCTCTCCAACTTGGGTAAAAATGCGTCTGCGCAGTTGGAGATTTCCCTGTTGGAGATCTCCCAGATTGGGATGATCCCCAACCTCCTAACCTCTTCCTAATCCTATATAAACTAGGATTTTTCTAGTTTATCCCCCTGAACCCCCTAAACCCCTTAGCTGACAGATTTCCCTACAGATTTAGTTCCTTATTCCATCGCACTACTGTCTATATTCTGTATTTTGCATTTTCTTGCAAGAACTCTACTATTTTTCAGTCGAAGCTAGCCCGGATCGTCGCAAACGATTTCGGACGATTACGAAAAATTTTATCGAGGAGCGTAGATGATCTCGTACTATTGGAGGCAATCCTTACTGTAGTCCAGATTGGGGGCAATCAAAACCTAGAGTTTGCATTTCTTTGGCTTTTCTATATTTTTTTGTTGTATTTCTACATTCTCTTTAATTATTATACTTATGCATCTTGGAGTTCACCTCATCTAATATAAATGCATGATAAAATCAAAATAAATTATGAAGTTGATGCTTTTCCTCTTTAATTACTGTTTGGATCTGTCATTTAGATAAATTTATAGTTATTTCTATCATTTCCCTTCACTTCTGTAGTTGCATCTTGGGTATTTTGTATCTATTTCTGTGATTGCAGGTTTCTTAAGAATTCGTCTAATGAATTCGTCAGATTTCATACGATTCTGTCTGATCTCATATGACCTTTTGTGATTTGGGATGATCCTGTGAAATATCATACGATTACATATGAATGGAGGTGATTTTAACTGCTACAAGACTCAGAATCTTCATCAGACATCCAAAATCAGGTATGATACATTTTAGCTAGCATATTCTCTGTGATTAGCATTCATTTCTATTTTCTGTATTTATTTAAATCTGCATTGGCATATATCATAGTTTAGAATCATCTTGGCCAAACCTAGGAGTTGAATGATCGAGTATAAAAATGAACACATCAAACTCACTGTCAACCTAGGCATGGAAACTGCCATTCAAAAGTTTCCTGGTGAACCCACCATCCATCGAAAATTCACCCTTATACCCCTCCCCCGAGAGGCGGGACCTTAAAAGGGCCTCTCAGTCTGAGGATTGTCCCATCCTTTTCACATCCCCCTTCTGGGCGTAGATCCTATAGCCTGAAGGTAAGGATGCGAAAAATTTGGAGCGATACATTTTGGTGAACCCGACGTGAAACAGAAACCTTTTGAAAACAAAAACCTTTTGAAAAAAAATAAATAAATAAAACAAAAAAAAACAAAATCATAACAAAAACTCAAAACATTTTCTTTTAAGCATTATAGTAGGTATATAATTAAAATATATACCTCCCAAAATCTGTTGCAAATATATTAATATATATTTTCTAAAATCTAAATTTAGACATAATGACTAGACTCAGGAATGGAAAACAAATTGAAGTAGAAGAAGATTGGTTAGGAAAAACCATAAATAAACCAGATGCCCTTCTTGAATACCCAATTCAGGAAGAAGAAATATTAAACCAACAAGAAGAAGAATTTGTGTACGCAAATGAACAAAAATAAAATGATAGAGAGGAAGGATCCTCATCTCCTAAAATAACTCCAGAAGGAGTTGTTACTTTTGAGAACATGGAACATTTTTGGAAATTCCTCAATACTAATATTGGCACTCTTAATAGAGCAGTCCATATGGACAAAGATCAAATTAGTGACACTCAAGCAACCCTAGAAGATATATATCACACACGCACTAATCCTTTGTCCTTCGTTGATCAAGAGAGTGATCAAGTCGGACCGTCCAATTTGGACATGGCTACTATAATCCAGAACATGCAACAACAACAAGTTACCCAACCACCTAGAGTGCCTATTACCAAGCCAAGGGTTATTCCCACACAAAATAAACCTTCATTCATTGCTCTATTTTGCCAAGCTATTGATCAATATACCTCAAATCAACAAAAGCCTAAAACAAAACCAAATACCAATTTCCAACAATCTGGGATACAACATAATACTACACCAAATCTTCTTCATAATACTCTTCCTACCAATCATTTGCATAATAGCAATATAGCATCTAATCCTTATGTCCCGCCTTCCTACGCTCACAAGTCCCATACTCATGTACCACCAAACCAATATGGTGGACAAACTGGTAATCTAGAAGCCATGGTGAAATAGTTAGTCTCTCGCATGGACCAGATAGATCCCTACCATCCCTCGTACAATTATCGAGAGATGTGTAGTCAACCTCTAGATCCTATAGTTGTAGCACAACCATATCCCAAACACTTTCCTATGCCTTTCCTACCTATATATAAAGGAACTGAAGATCCCATAGAGCATCTTCGTATGTTTAGGATAGCATGTCATGACATATCACATGATGACTTGTTATTACTAAAAATGTTCTCGAAAAGCTTAGGGGGGATGGCATTGGAGTGGTATTATCAATTGCCCACTCATTCTTTGAGGAATTTCGAAGAAACCGTCGAATATTTTGTGCATCAATTTAGTGCCTATATCGAAAGGCATGTAACCATTAAAGATTTGTACAACCTAAAACAAGACAAAGATGAGTGTTTTGCTGACTTCTTAGCTCGATGGAGGCAGTTGATAGGAAAATTACACTTTGTGTTACCTTATCGAGAAATGTTGGATATTTTTATCAATAATTTACAAGAACAACTATCCTATGAATTATCAACTTCTACCTTGACCACCTTCGATCAAGCTATCTATTTATCTCGAAGGGTGGAAGATGCTCTCATTAGAAGAGGTCAGCTCAAAAAGAAAGATGATGAGAAAACATCCATAAATAAATATAAAAATAAACAAGTTGTGGGTGACGGAGTCACTGATAGCATAAACATTGCCAATGTTAATACTATGAAAACAACAAAGAAGTTTATATTGAAACCTCCTGATAAACCACCCCGAGAATTTACTAGGTTAAATCAACCTTTATCAACCATTCTCCCGCAATTACTAGCATGAGGTTTGATCCAATTACCAACTATCCGGGAACCTGATCCAACCATACTCGGATACAGATCTGATTTACATTGTGATTTCCATAGAGGACCTGGACACACTACCAACTCTTGTAAAATATTAAAACATAAAATACAAGATTTAATTGATAACAATGAGATGGAGGTGCAAGCCTTTCAACCTAAACAAAATCCTGCTAATAATGCTCAAAAGAACGTTCCCCAAAATCAAAATTAGAATGCCAATCAATCATTGGACATATTTCAACATCCTTTACCAAAGCATGGTAAAGAGGTGGCTAATCAAATTGAGCATCATAATGTTCCCCCTCCTACCCGATATGTAGGGACTATTAGTGGAAAATTACTTGTTCATGATCCTCAAATCTTTGACACAACTTTATCCATAGTTACGACCAGACCTCTACATAATATTCGGATGCTTGATCTTAGTGACACCAAATATGAGACTGAAAGTGACATGGAAATCACCTCACATCAATCGAATAGTTTTGAAGATGAATCAGATCCTATTCAACCTATCACAAGTTCTATGGTTCCAGAAGAACCATTTCCTAGAAGAGTCACTACTAGACCATCTTCTCACCAAATACTTTCTAATGAACAAGCCATAAATGCTAGACCAAGACCTATTCATCACTTGCAAAATAATATTGTAGGAACCATCGGAGCCATTACCAAACAACAGGCTCAAAACTCTCAACATGATCAAACGAACGATGGATCAGCTCCATTTGTTTTGAAAAATCCCAATAAAGGGAATTATGCGCCTAATGTTCAACCTAAGCCTCCTTATAATATTAATGAAAAATTATCCAATACTACAGCCTAGAATTTCCATTTTGGACCTCGTTAAGATCTTCTCCTACCCATAGGGATGAATTAATGCTCACATTAAGCCAAATGATGGTACCACAAAATATTCAACCTGAAGCCATGTCCAATACTATCATAACTCGAGAAGTCAATTGTATTGACTTCCGGGATAGAGATATCCCACAACATAGTTTACATAAGGATAACCCCTTATATATTACTGCCCTAATTGGAGATGTAGCAGTTAAACGAGTCTTGATTGATAATGGTTCATCTTTAAACATATGCACTTTTGACTTCTACCAACGATTTGGGTTTAGAAGTGATGAAATGAAAAGAACTGATATGATTATAAAAGACTTAAATGATGAGACACAAGAAATGTGTGGAGTCATTACTATACCCTTGCAAGTTGGTCCTAGAACCCTAGATATGACCGTGTTTATTGTACATTGCCCTGCATCATACAATATACTTTTGGGTCGCCCTTGGATCAACGCGATGCGAGCGGTTCCATCCACTTTACATCAAGTGTGTTAAATTCAAATTTAAAAACTAGTTGGTTACCATTCATGGTGATCCTAGACCCTTTGATATGTGTGCTTTGGCAGAACCTGTTGGAGTTCAATTTTGCCCTACCCTGTCATCCACACATCCTAATTCTCATCATCTGCCCAAACGTGTGAAACACACACCCATAACATCATCTACTCTTTCAACTACACCTATACATATAGCTCAACCATCTTCTGAACAAACCACATTAGGACCTCGAAAAGATCCCAAAATTACAACCAATGCTTCTTGTTTTACTCCTATATCTTCCATACCTATAGACTCATCCATCAATATCCCTATAACATCCACATCCACTACAGGCATCCTTTCCACATCCGACGATGTAGGAAATGTTCCTTCTACCTCTTATGCTCTTACTGATGAGCTCTTACCCGATTTATCTAAAATTCTTATATCAGAAGAAGCCAACACTGCCATGCAAGCTTCCCTTATTTTAAATAAACTCCCACCCTCTCCTCGTACCTTGGGCCTCCCACAGCCTATGGGAAGTATCTACCAAGTCGGGAGTTTGTGCTTTTATTTATAAGGGATATGATTGGGGAAGAATACCCAGAAACATCAAGACACATTGTGATGGATATGCTAGATGCTATTTTGCTAATGAGTATCTTAAAGCTAAGCCCATAATGCTTAAATTGGGATATAAAGGGAAAGGTTTGGGACCTTTCCAAAATGGTATGAAAGAACCTTTTGAGGTAGAACCATGGCCTACCCACTATGGTGTGGGCCTATTTTCTAGTAAATGCCAGCCCTTCCCATTTGAGGATGATGACCATCTTGTATGTTACCAAGATTATCTCGATAAACAAGATTCTTTGCATGTAAAGAATAATTCCTTTACCTGCAATATGCTATCCATAGCTTACCCTGAAATGATTGTCGAATCCAACGATGAGTTGGAGGGAGATATCTTTCATGATGTCTCCATTGAGGAATTGTTATATAATGGATTTTATTTCGATGGCTCTATACCAAGTATAGCCCAACTTGAAGCTACGACTCCTCAAGATGAATTATCCAAGCTAACCTTGGAAGAATTACAAGAATTGGGTGTTTCACCCACCCCACCTAATTTTGAGAGAGATTTACATATGGAAGTTGAAAACGTTCTAAAAATTAACATTGGAACCGAACATAACCCTCACATAATCAATATTGGATCAGAATTAAGTCAAGAAAAACAAGATAAATACATTTCATTTCTTAAAGACTATGAAGATGTCTTTGCTTGGACATATGAAGACATGCCAGGTTTGGACCCTTTTGTAGTTATGCATCATCTAGTAGTCCATCCAGATGCTAAACTCGTTAAACATAAACTTAGAAAAATGCATCCTAAAGTGGCCTTACTAGTCAAAGGAGAACTAGAAAAACTGTTGAAAGTCATTTTTATACAAGCCATTGATTATGCTGAATGGATCTCAAATGTAGTTCCAATAACTAAGAAAGAAGCCACTAAAGTTAGGGTTTGCACAGACTTCAGAGATATTAATGTTGCATGCCCTAAAGACGATTTTCCTCTTCCCAACATGGATCAAATCATTGACTTTACTACTGGGAGCGGAATGATATCCTTAATGGATGGATTTTCTGGTTATAATCAGATCAGGATAGCTCCTGAAGATCAGGCTAAAACAACATTTATTACCCCTTGGGGAACCTTTTGTTGGAAAGTGATGCCATTTGGCTTAAAGAATGCAGGTGCAACCTATCAACGAGCCATGACTTATATCTTTCATGATATGATGCATGATATCCTACATGATTATGTAGATGATATTATAGCTCGTTCCATCAAAGAAGATGATCATTTAAATGACTTGAGGAAAGTATTTGATCGGTTAAGGGAATATCTTATCCGACTAAATCTAGCCAAATGCATATTTGGAGTTAAGTCCGATAAATTATTAGGGGTTATAGTTTCTTTACGTGGCATTGAAATTGACCCTCTCAAGATCGCGGCTATCACATATATGCCCACACCCACCAATATATCAGAATTACGAAGTTTACAAGGTAAGCTTCAAGCTATTCGTCGCTTCATCGATAAGTTGGCGGACAAAATCGGACCCTTTCTTAAGCTTCTTAAGAAATATGTCTCTTTTCATTGGGACGAAGAATGCCAGGAAGCATTTGGACTCCTTAAGCAATATCTCCTTAAACCACCAGTGCTTTCCCCACCTAAATTTGATCATCCATTTATCTTGTACATTTCTGCTTTCGATTCTGCCTTAGGAGCTATGTTAGCTCATCTTGACGATGAGAAGAAAGAACGTGCTAATTATTACATTAGTAGGACCTTAATAAGTTATGAAACTCGCTATACCATATTAGAGAAATTATGTCTAGCAGTTGTATTTTCTACATAGAAACTACGACATTATATGCTCAGTCAGAAAACGTATGTTATTGCCAAATTCGACCCTTTGCGATATCTCATGAGTCGACCATATTTATCTGGTCGCACAGCCAAGTGGGTTCTTGTGCTAAGCAAATTTGAACTCACATTTATAGGACAAAAGTCTATTAAGGGTCAAATCATAGCAGATCAATTAGTTGCTGCACCCTTAGAGTCTACCCATCCCCTCATCATTGAGTTTCCTGATGAATGCCTTAAACTAGAGGCAGACCATTCAGAGCAATGGTCCCTATACTTTGATGGAGCCCGATGCATGAGTGGGGCTGGTGCGGGTATTATTTTAATATCTCCGCAAAAACATCTTATACCTCTGTCCTTTAAATTAACATTTGCTTGCACTAATAATACTGTTGAATATGAGGCTCTAATCCTAGGATTACGAGCTGCCTTGGCACTAAAAATTAAAAATCTATTAGTTTTCGGTGACTCTCAACTTGTCATAAATCAAATCAATGATGTTTATCAAACTCGAGATGATAAATTACACCCATATAAAACATATGTTTTGCAATTATTATCTTTATTTGATCAAGTTACTTTGGAAGCTATTCCTCGAACTAGCAATCGTGCGGCTGACGCTATGGTTGCAGCTGCATCTCTTTTACCCTTGGAGTTAGACGATGAATATGATACCATCATTATTCGTCGACTCCAGGAACCCGCTTCAAGCAAATCATGCTTAGAACCTTTGGATGTGTTTCTCATCAATGAAACAACTCCTGAACCATGGTACACTGATATATTTAATTTTTTGCAACATGGAACCTTCCCTGATGGTTGTACTAGCAACCAACGTAGGTTATTACGTAGACAAGCAAGTCACTTCGTGATTATTGGTAATACCTTGTATAGAAGATATTTTGAAGGCATCTTACTATGATGTTTGAATCTAGAAGAATCTAGATCAGCTTTGAATGAAGCCCACAATGGATCTTGTGGGGGACATTTTGGTGGTAGCGCCATTGCTAAGAAACTCCTTAGGATAGGATATTTTTGGCCTACCATGGAAAATGATGCACATAATTATGTGTGACATTGCGACAAGTGCCAAAAACACGCTGACCTTGTCCATGCACCTGCACAAGAACTGCAGGCTATTTCATCTCCTTGGCCCTTTTCAAAATGGGGCTTAGACATCATTGGAAAAATCAACCCTGTGTCATCCGATGGACACAAATTCATCATAACCGCCACTCAGTATTTCACGAAGTGGGTTGAAGCTATGCCATTAGCTTCTTGCACTCGGAACACAAGTTTCCAAATTTATTTTTAACCAAATTATTTGTAGGTTTGGAATTCCTGCCAATCTCATTTCAGATAATGGAACTTGTTTCAAAAATAAAGATGTTAAAAAATTATGTCAAAAATATAAAATTCAACATCGTTGGTCCACTCCCTATTATCCTCAGGGTAATGGCCAAGCATAAGCATCTAATAAAACCTTAATCAAAATTCTCAAAAAATTGGTCAATAAATCCGGTCGAGATTGGCACATTCAATTATATCCTGCTTTGTGGGCCTATCGAACTAGTGTTCGAACCCCCACTAGAACTTCACCTTTTGTTTTGGTTTATGGTGCTGAGGCCATTTTTCCCTTTGAATTAGAAGTTCCTTCTTTAGCTCTACTACTTCAAGATACTGAAGTAGGGGATGAATATCGTGCTGGCAGACTTAGTCAGCTAGAACTTCTCGATGAAAAGCGCATCAATGCTTTGGAGCATCTTCGTGCCTACCAAAACAAGCTTAAGAGAGCATATCTCAAGAAATTTCATCATCGATCCTTTGAGATCGGTGACCTTGTCTTAAAAGAAAATAAAAAAAATACTAATGCAACTAAAAATCTTAAAGGTAAATTTGAGCCCAACTGGCTTGGACCATATGTCATCACTGCTAAATTTGGATCGGGAGCATACAAATTATCTACCTTAGATGGTAAAGAACTTAAAGAACCTATGAATATTATGCATCTCAAACGTTACTATGCATAAAATTTGGTCATTTCATCATTGTATATATTTGTTTTGCATATTATTTCCTTTTAGTCACTTATTTAAAACATTTCAAAAACAATCACCTTATTTTTTCAATTCATAACTTAAAATCAGAAACATCAAAAACATCAAAATCATCAAAATCTTCAAAAAACATCTTTTATTTTTGTACCTGTCAAATCGTGCAGTATTGCAGTTATATTTTCAGTTATTTTGAATAAATTAGCATTTATTTGGAATCCCACACTTTCACACTCACATGAATAAATATCTTGATTTTATTTGGTATGATTATTCATCTCTCTTATATCAAAGTCCACATTGGCATTAAATAAAGTTTTGAGCATAGAGAACTGATCTTGTTATTTACTTGAACCAAGTATATCTTTTCACATTAAAATGATTTCATTGCAAATTCGATATGATGCTACATAGTAGAAATGGTTTCTTGAGCAAAAAGTTTCCCCTGCTATCCTATCATGCACATGGTCTAGAATCTTTGAGAATTGACAAAAGGACAAGCTCACCCCTACCCAGAATAAAAATCCCTTGCTCTACAACCAATCCGAGCAAGTATCCCTAGCATAGGAAGAAAATAAAAGTTCAAGAAAAAGAGAAAAAGAAAAAGAAAAATGTTATTTTGTACCATCACAACAATATTCCAACATTATCTCAGTATCAAGCAAAAATACAAAAAAAAAAAAATAAAGAGAAGCAAAAGAGAAACGCAAAAGCAAAATGCAATAAAATCCTTTCCCTACCCCTTGAAAAGAAAAGAAGGGTGAATGAGCTTGAATCCTTGGAATTCTCAATTATTCGAAAACTGTGAGGTAAGCCCCATAACAGGTGGTTTGTGCCCAACCCGCTTGGCCTTGGGTAATTCCTAGCGTGGTGATATGTCTGTCACATTAGCGACCTTCTTTTGTACAAACCTATGTCAGCTTATGGATTAGCTAGCTCTTGATAACCTAACTTACATAGTAGTCTGGTACGGTTACATGCATATAAATCATGGTCAACGAACATTCATTTGGTTAAGTCAAATTACTTGTATCAAATTATCTTGCTCAAAATTGGTGAATGAACAATACAATCGCACACACATTTGTATTTGAGAGATTTTGTATCATTATGATAAATCAAGATCGGTAATGAACTCACATTTGCACATGAGGATCCCTTATAAATCTACATTTGTCTTTGAGATAATTTAAAATGTTTCTGTAATTCTTTTTGGAATAATTTTATCCTTTTATTTCAGAATTTTTGTTTTGTATAAAAGCAATTATATACATTTTCTCACAAAATCACAAAAATGATTTCAAACAACATGTTCATATTATTATTTTTCTGTTTATCAAAAGTCAAAAATTCATCTTGCAATAAAACCAAAAATCTATTTTTCTTCTTTGGATTTCGTGATGATGGTATAAGTCTATACCTATCAATTCTATGCCTAGCGCAAACCATTGTTCTAATTTTATTTTCCATTTATTTAAAAAAACAAATGCATAAAAACATATGACTTGCATCATTTTGTTACACAATTATGCTTTACAAACGAACGAACACTTATTCTATTTCATATCATTATGTCAACATTCAATTTTGCAACCATGGTATAATTTCTAAGGAATTGTTCAAAATTTTATCACACTTAGGAATTTATGCCTAGCAAAATCATATTTCTTTTAGTATCTCATGCATAATATTTTTTATGAAAATCTGAAAACAAATCATCACACCATCATCATTTCTATCATCACAACACAAAGTCTTAAGACAGTCTCTTAAGCACTCTTTTACTTTTCAACAATATTTCTATACTGGGATTAGCTTGACGACCGAGCGAGCGGTGACTCCATGAAATGGTCTATAACAGCGACAATGTCCTTTGAAATTATTGTTAGAAGTCTTTTTTTTTATTTTTCATCAAATCACATCACAACAACCAATTGTTTACATCAGATTATTTCATTTAAAATTTTATAGCATGACCTCAAATTATAATATTTCCAAACCACATAATTACATGAATCATCAATCAAACAAGCAAAAAATTCAAACATTAAAAGCATCATAAAAACATATGAACAAGTCATATCAAAAATATCATATATATATATATATCAAAAATTATGTACATCATATCAAAACTGGATTGGTATGCCACAATCTATACCCTGGCATACTCAATCCTCTCAAAAATCTATACAATCTCTCTGTAATCTATAGCAACTAGCCTCAAGAAGCCCTCGAGCTCTCAGCCTCATCTCCTCCCCCGCCCTGACGTGGAGGAGGTGGTCCCATAGAGGTCCGAGCTGTATCTCGGGTCCTCGTCATCGATCGTGAGGATGTCCTCACCGATCCTATCCTGATTGGTTCTGCAATGTTGGCTGGCAGCTGTACCCTCTGGCCCTCTGGAACCAGCTAGAAGTATACCCCTAGTAGAATGCGGTCCGCATCATAGACCACACTAGCTCATCCCTGCTCGCCCCTCCGCTCCGTGCTCTGAGCCATGTAGTCTCATCCTGTAATGTCCGTACCTGTGCCCTGAGCTGAGTGGCCTCATCCTGCAGTGACTGCACCTGAGCTCGAAGGTGAGCAGCCTCAGCCCGAAGAGCCATCGTCTCACTGCTCTCCCCTACGTCAACACCCTTGCCCTTATCAGGCGATGGTGGTCTCTCCCTCTGCTGCAAAGGGAGTCTCTCCTCCCTCCGCCCTGTCTCCCGTGGCCTCTATGGGGCCTGACCCATCCGCTGGCATCTCTCCTATGGGGACCATCGCTACTCTCTCCCCCGTGACCCCGTGCTACCTCAATGGTAGCCTACCGTCACCTCCCCATCTGGCACACCACGGCGTGCACTGGACCCTGTGCCCTCGTCATCCGAGGAGGGCGGATGCCTGCGTACCAGGCATCGTAGCCGGCTACAACCCCAGTTTCATCACCATCCACTGGCTGGATGGGGGCATCATCCACATCCTGACTCCAGAATCACTGCATATCTGGAGCCCCACTCAACGTAGTACTATCCCGAACAGTCTAGGAGTACTCGTAATCCCTGAGAGAAGGGATCCCCTGCTGTAGACCGAACTGTCATAGTACCCGGTCATAGCGGTGGAGCTCTACCTCTCCCCGCTCCATCCTCGGCCAGAAGACTCGCCTGATGTGAGCCAGCTCCTGCCCATCCTCTGCCCACCCGGGGTGCTCTCGCCATGGCCTCTAGGTGATCTGGTCTGGGATGAGGTCGTCTAGCAACCTCCGTGACATCGGCAGATCTATCCGCCACTATGACCCCCTCTGTAGCCACCAATAGAAAACCCGGGGCCTCTCTCGGTCAACCCCTATCAATGGGAGCCCTACCGGCCTCCGCACCGTAATGTGCTCCCAACACCAAACCTGTAGTAGCGATGTCAAGACCAGACATCGACCTCCCTTGTATACGACCCCATGCAGGATCCTATACAAGTGGTAAAGTACAAAGCTGCCCCACGCAAATCTATACCCGTGGTCTCTCATATCGTAGACTATGTCTGAGAGCACCCACGGTAGTCTGCACCCACTCTGGTGGCACAACAGTAAGCCACCGACCACTCCTGCCAAAACCCGAGTCAGCCTAGATGCCCTAGGCATCTGCCGTAGAGACTCGATGTTCACCTCGCCCTTCTCCAGGGTGAAGCTTGGATCTCCAGTGAGCCTCATCATCGCCTGGCCCTGATTGGTCGTAGGCGTCATCAGTCGTCCTTGTATGGGGATCCTCATGATCCTCCATACGTCCTCTAGAGTGGGAGCCATCTCCCCTATCGGTAACCGAAAGCAGGACGACCCCGAATACCACCTCTCTACTAGGGCTGTCAGTAGCCCCATGTTAGTCGGCACTTGTGGCATCTCTGCCACATGCTGTAGACCGACCTGTGCTAGTCGGTCACGCTCTGCCTGGTCGAGCACGGCTATGTCATCTCTTAGTCCACCGTATTTCCATTCTTGGCTCTTTAGTAACCCTTTCTGCAAAACAAACAATAAAACAACAAAATCATTAATAAATTAATCATTAAAATCAAATTAAACACATTTTAAAATCAAGTTAAAGATGATATCGTCCACCATTGGATGATATCATCCCAAATTGGGCAAAATCATCCTTTGTGAGGACGAAATCATCTCTGATTTCGCAACTTGGGTATCGCCCCTTGTTGGACGAAATCGCCCCTAATTCATCGATTTCGCCGTCAGACGAAATCGACGATCTAGGGACGATTTCGATGAAATCGAGACGATTTTGTCCCGATGACGTCGACGACCTAAAAATGGCCGCGATGCCCCAAACAATCAAATTTAAATAAAAAAACTTGCACAAAGTTAATTAAAACCTAATCTACTAGGATTAGATCCTTACCCATAGCCCGCGTCGGACCTCTGTCGATCTGTGCGCTGTCTCCACCATTTTTTTCTTTGCAGAGCTCTGGAATAGTAAAAATGAACAGTAAAAATGAATTAGGGTTTTACCCTATTTTTCTTAATTTTATTCAAAAACCAACAACATTTTAATTTTTGCTTTTTCGCGTTTTTACCTCAAACGTTCGATTTGGGTAAAAACACGGAGGGGGCACCATAGTCAGCATTCGTACGATTCGACCAAGAATCGTCGTCTAAAAAATTGAATATATTTTTGCTTTCTCGTAAAATGGGAAAAACTCGTCTTTAACGCATTTTCTTTGAAAAATTCGCTAAAGAGGGGGCAAAATGTAGCACCCTAAAATTGGCACGGTTAAAACCTTAGTAAAAAGATAAAAGATAAAAATTTGAATTTCAACCCCAAACCGCCTGTTACCCGCTTTCCTCATTTTTCGTGCCATTTTTAGGATTTTTTTGACCGTTGGACGATATCGTCGTAGATTAGACGAAATCATCCCCGATCTAACGAATTCGTCTGGAATAGAACGTCCAGACGATTTCATCCCAAAACCGAATTTTCATAATTAGCTTCTGTTTCAATAGCCTCTCCAACTTGGGTAGAAACGCGTCTGCGCAGTTGGAGATTTCCCTGTTGGAGATCTCCCAGATTGGGATGATCCCCAACCTCCTAACCTCTTCCTAATCCTATATAAACTAGGATTTTTCTAGTTTATCCCCCTGAACCCCCTAAACCCCTTAGCTGATGGATTTCCCCACAGATTTAGTTCCTTATTCCCTCGCACTACTGTCTATATTCTGTCTATATTCCCTACATATTTAGTTCCTTATTCTCTTTAATTATTATACTTATGCATCTTGGAGTTCACCTCATCTAATATAAATGCATGATAAAATCAAAAATAAATTGTGAAGTTGATGCTTTTCCTCTTTAATTACTGTTTGGATCTGTCATTTAGATAAATTTATAGTTATTTCTATCATTTCCCTTCGCTTCTGTAGTTGCATCTTGGGTATTTTGTATCTATTTCTGTGATTGTGGGTTTCTGACGAATTCGTCAGACGAATTCGTCAGATTTCAGACAATTCTGTCTGATCTCAAATGACCTTCTATGATTTGGGATGATCCTATGAAATATCAGACGATTACGAACGAATGGAGGTGATTTGAACTGCTACAAGACTTAGAATCTTCATCAGACATCCGGAATTAGGTATGATACATTTTAGCTAGCATATTCTCTGTGATTAGCATTCATTTATATTTTTTGTATTCATTTAAATCCGCATTGGCATATAGCATAGTTTAGATTCATCTTGGCCAAACCTAGGAGTTGAATGATCGAGTATAAAAATGAACACATCAAACTCACTGTCAACCTAGGCGTGGAAACTGCCATTCAAAAGTTTCTTGGTGAACCCACCATCCATCAAAAATTCACCCTTATACCCCTCCCCCAAGAGGCGGGACCTTACAAGGGACTCTCAATCCGAGGTATTGTCCCATCCTTTTCACATCCCCCTTTCGGTCGCAGATCCTATAGCCTGAAGGTAAGGATGCAAAAAATTTGGAGTGATACAGTGGGATCACAATCAGATACAATGGAGGTGGGCATGCCATGAAGGTGAAATATGGAGTCAAGAAAAAATTATGCAATAACGGATGATGTATAAGGATGGGCAAGGGCACAAAAGTGAGTATATTTTGAAAGGCGGTCCACTACCATGAAAATAACTAACTTGCCTCCAGATTTAGGGAGCCCTTTTATAAAGTCCATGGAAATGTCGGTCCAAACCTGATCTAGGATAGGCAATGACTGAAGAGTGCCTAAAGAGCGCACTGTTTCACCTTTCATCCTTTGACATGTGTCACAGGAAACAACAAAAGAGCGGATGCCCCATTTCATACCTTTCCAAAAGAAGGTGTGCTTGAGTCGCTCATATGTTTTAAGGAACCCTAAATGGCCTGCAAATGGAGTGGCATGCAATTCCTTCATGAGGAGCTCTCGAAGTGGGGACTTATGAGGTAGAACTAGGTGTTGATGGTAGTGCAGATCATGGACATTCCAATTATATCCTGGTGTAGAATCTGGATCATCCATTAGTGAGGCTATCAAAGCTTGTAAATCTACAACCTAATGTGCTTCTTGACACAAGGAATCAATCCATTGGGGAAGTGGTGCTGATATGGCACACAACATACTGACGGTCTCCATTTGGCGAGAAAGAGCATCAACCATAATATTCTCCTTTCTATTTTTGTAGGTGATATCATAATCATAGCCCATGAATTTAGACACCCACTTTTATTGGTCAGGCATGGCAACTCTTTGTTCCAAAAAATATTTGAGACTTTGATGGTCGATTTTATGGAGAAGTGATGCCCAATGAAGTAAGGTCATCAATGTGTGACTGCATGCAATATGGCTAACATTTCCTTATCATATGTGGATTTCCCCATATTATGATCAGAGAGTGCCTTGCTAGTAAAAGCAATAGGTCGTCCTTGTTGCATCAATGCCCCAATACCACGACCAGAAGCATCACTTTCAATGAAAAATGGTTTAGAGAAATATGGCATGGGTAAGACGAGAGTGGTGGTCATAGAATGCTTCAGTTTAATGAAGGCTTGGTCAGCAGGCCCTGTCCAAGTGAAGGAATATTTTTTCAACATCGATGTGAGGGGGGTAGTTATCTTCCCATAATTGCAGACAGATTTGCGATAATAGCCTGTAAGCCCTAAAAATCCTCGAAGTCCCTTGAGGGTGCGAGGTTTTGGCCACTCTTGAACTACTTGAATCTTCTTAGGGTTAACCTTGACGCCATCATGTGATACAATGTGTCCCAGATACTCTACTTCAATAAGACCAAAGGAACACTTGGACATTTTGACAAAAAAGGTGATGGGTGACTAATAGCTGTAAAGTTTGATCCACATGATTGAGGTGCTCTTCCCATGTGCGGTTGTAAATCAAGATGTCATCGAAGAACACAAGGATGAACTTTCACAGAAAGGGCCGAAAGATGTTGTTCATAAGACTTTGGAATGTAGAAGGAGCATTTGTGAGACCAAATGGCATTACCAAGAATTCATAATGACCTTCATGAGTGCGAAAGGTAGTTTTGGGGATGTCCTCACCTTGAGCCGGATCTGATGGTAGCCATAACAGAGATCAAGCTTGGTGAAATACATGGTCCCGTGTAGTTCATCGAGTAATTCATCAACCATTGGAATAGGAAATTTATCCTTGACCGTAGTCTTGTTGAGTTCCCAGTAGTCAATACATAGGCACCATGAGCCATATTTCTTGGGAACAAGTAGGACAGGTGAGGAGTAGGGGCTAGTACTAGGCCGAATGACACCAACCTTGAGTAATTCCTGTACCAATTTTTCCAGTTTTGATTTCATGGCATGAGGGTACCTGTATGGCTTGATATTTGGTGGTGCACTACCCAAGAGCAATGGGATAGCATGGTCATGAGAGCGATGCGGTGGTAGTGTAGTTGGTTCTACAAATACAACATCATGTTTGTGTAGAACTAGTTGTAGGTCTGATGGAATTTCATCCATTAGTGAAGTGGTTGGTTGGATGGAGAAGAGTTGTGCAATGACCCCATGTTTTGATTTCTTTAGCACTTTCTCCATATGATTGGAACTAATGAGGTGAGGTGTTCCTGCAAGGGAGCCCTTGAGTAAGTGTGTTTTTCCATTTTGGGAAAATTGCATCCAGAGTTCTGCAAAGTTCCAACTGATAGTGCCCAACATACTCAACCATTGAGATCCCAAAACCATATCACATCCTCCCAACTGGAGGGCAAACATGTCCTACTTGAGTTCATAGTCCCCTATCCTAATCTTGACATTGAAGAATTTTCCTTTGCAAGGTAATGTTTCCCCATTGGCTACCATGACCTCGAATGAATTACAAGTGTGGATATAGCAATTTTCCTGCTTAGCAACTCTAGGATCAATGAAGTTGTGTGTGTTGCCTAAATCAATAAGGATGGTAAGACGTTGGCCCTTGAAAAATCCCACAACTTTCATGGTTTATGGAGTGGTAATTCCTGCAAGAGCATGGACTCAAATCTCTACCTCAGACCCCTGTGTCTATTCTTCCTGTGGAGAAGGTGTTTCAAGGGGGTCCTCATCCTCATCACTCTAGTCAGTGTTAGTAGGTTCCTCAACATCTATCAAGAATAGTCTTTTGTTTGCACACTTATGTCCTTTAAAAAACTTTTCATCACAATTATAACATAAGCCTTGGGCATGACATGCATCCATCTCCTCTATAGTCAGTCGCTTGGGTGTAGTAGGTTTACTATCCACTGAATTTTGGGTTCAAAAAGGAAATGAAGGTCGGTTTGGAGAAAATCGCGGGGGGGCACCTTTGGTTTGAGAGTTTAGATTCGGCCAGATGGGACAAACTGATAGATTCCATCATGGAATGTGGTTTCAACATATTTACTTCATCTTGGAGATCCCCTTTTAACCCACTGATAAAACAACTCGTGAAGAACCCTTCCGTCAATCCTCTTGTCTTATTGGCCAATTTTTCAAATTGAGTTTGGTAATCACGGACTGAGGATGTTTGTTGTAGTTTGGTCAAGGCCCTTGTGAAGTCCTCATACTCACTAGGCCCAAATTGGGTCAGTAGTTGGGACTCAAATTCCTCCCAAGAGAGATTTGGGTTGGAATTACGTAACCACTAGAACCAGTGTAGAGCCTCAGATTCCAAATTGAAGGAAGCCATCTAAACTCGATGATAAATAGGAACATTACGAAGTCTAAAGAATTGATCAACCCTACATAACCACCCATCAACATCCTTCCCATTAAATCAAGGGAAGTCTAATTTTAGCATTTTAAAGGATGGGTCATGGTCATTCCTTGTAGAGTTTTCAGCCTAGTGTTCTGTTTTGAGTGGTCCCTTATGTAACTTGCTACCCATATTTATCAATGTTTCTTCTAAGCGAGCGCTAGTGGCCTCATGATCTAGATGAAGACCTTGGACCTCTTCCCTTATGGATAAAATTGCCAAGTTCAAATTCTCAATGGCTTTGGTTAAGGAGTCCATCTATTCTAGCTCTTTTTGATGTCCACGGGTACCCTGGGCCATTTTGGAACCTTTTGTGACCTGTTACTAAAATTAGAATTGGATTTTAGGACTTACTATTTTTAGTAAGTGTCCAAAAAAGTGCTTGGGTGTTATATATCAAAATGATTAGTTCGAAGAGGTGGTCACAATGATCTATATCCCACAACACTACTTTTGGGCACCCCAAACTTTTTTTTTATCTCTTGTTTTGCCGAGTCTAATGGTGTTTACATTTTTTGATTTTAAGCTACAATGCAAAATTTGGGTACTGGAGCACTATCTATAATTGCTCTCTGGTCACTCGATCACTATTTTTCTCAGCCTGGACAGTATTTCTAACATTGCTTACCTCCCTAGTCTGAAGATTCTCTATATTGTGTAGGTTACTGTTATGAAAGTTCTGTTCTGACACTAAAAACTGTAGTCTCTGACCTGACTGTGCTGACCTCACTGTTACTGGCACTATAAATTTGATTGTTATTCTCCAAAATGTCAACTTAACTGTCACCCTCATATTCTATCCCAAATCCATGCAATGTATGTTATTTTTTGGTAGAGGATTCCTTTCTTATATGCTCACTTTTGGGAATTTGGAATGCAGGTTTACAAACAGGGAGTTTTGGTTTGAGATTTTTTTGCAGGTTGAAGTTTTAACAGAACCAGGGTATGCTAAGTAAAGGATTATGTAACACCCATAGGCCCTCTATTATACCGTAGTGATGAACAATAGTGCTCGAACCAATATTTCAGGCCACTACCCAAGGAAGATTCCACACATACCTTTGAGAACACTATCTACCTCTCTAACAGTATGAGAGGGTAATCATCTAGGATGTTATGTCCTGTGGACTATGGATGATATAAGGCCGATAAGCTTCCTACTGGATAAAATTTTGTTAACCCTAGAATGGTCTCTCGATACACCCGAATATGTGTGGGAGCTCAAGTCCATGCGCGAGATCTGTCTGAGGCCTAGGTATTGGAGCCTGATCACCCCTCACTTCACTAGACGTTGTATGGGCTATCTAGCTTAGCCAATAACGATAGATCCTTTGTGATATTTTAAAACCCCCGAAACAGGGTTTCTACCTACTCAACTAAAAAGGACTATTTTTTTCTTTTTACTGGTATTTGTCTTTTTTTTTATAATAGTAAAAAAAATATATGAAAATAACAGAGGATTGTACCTAACAGACAAGAATCATTACTGTTGTAGCAAAAATTGGCCCTGGAAAGTGCTCTGATACCACTTGTTAGTATCCTACTATAAAATAAACTCAAATAAACACACTCTCACACAATTGCTTGGAAATAAACTCACATAAACATCATATTAATATTTAGAACAAAATACACATTATAACAGAAATTTGCATAAAGGAACAATCTCACAATAAGATAGAATCGTAGGCCTCTTCGAGGGGGCAACCTCCTTCAACACTTCATTAATTTACAAAAAGATGAATACATTGGTGCCTTCTCGGGTATTTAAAGAGTTCCCTTCCATGGTTGGCTTACATGCAAAATGCCACCTAGATTACATGCATAATGCCACCCGAATTACATGCATAGTGCCACTCGAATTACATGCACAATGCCACTCGAATTACATGCACAAGGCCACCTTACATAACCTATCTACCATGTGTTACATAAAAAGGGTGTCATTTTTCATAGGCACTATATAAGCTAAAACTTAGAACATTAAAAAATATTAATCATGGGTACTACCCACGTTATTTAGGAATTATTACATCATGGAAGTTATTACATTAAGGGTTAGGATGGGATCCTAACAATTATGTATTAACTTTATAGATTTTTATGGTCTTTTAATGAGAAATTTATGGATTATTATGTGACAGACGATGATATGCTTTATAAAATTTTGTAACATATGAATATAGTTAGCACAAGCTATGATTTAAGTAAAAAATGTTTTATATCATATTTTTGTTGTTCCTTTTATGAAAGAAGTAGATCTTTATTAAATAATTAAAAAATATTATCTTTGAAAAATAGTATTAGATGAATTATCTAAATTCAAGGTGTTATATTTTGGATATACAAATACAAATATATCTTTAAGAAAACCGATAGAATACCCAAAAACCTAATCTTGAACCCAACCAAAACCATCGGGGAGGATGGCATAAACATCAAAAAAGGATGAGTTTTAAATATGGTAGTTGTGGGAAGGATATTTATCGCGGATCACGTTTACACTCTTATCAGCAAGGGACAATGCGGGAGGTAAAAGATGATGGAATGGGACATCACTCTTAGACTGTCACCTATAAAGTACAGTGATAATGTTGCTTAACCCAGATGGTTGTGAGACAACTCAACAATGTAATGGAATGGGACATTACATTGTCAACCGTGCCAAGTCAAGCAACATTTGGCCCAGATCCAGGGCATTGGTGGACCCTAGATGATTTCTATGGGAGGTGGAAACTCATATAGCACAAGGTATGTATGCACTAAATCTTACATGGCTAATATACATGTTAAGGAATGGGGAATTTATGCATCTAACCTCTAGGTGAAATGGGCCCTAGAGGAGAAACCCCTGCCATGAACTTGGAACTTAGGATGAGAGGATAAGTTATTTTTATGGCACCATACTACGGGACCTGGCCAGTCCTTACCACATGGATGATCGATTGCAAAAATCTACATATCCATGGTGGAAATAATTACATGCCAAGTACTATCCAAACTTTGGGTGTTCACCTTTTACCATCAAAATTTTTACTTTGTGATTCTAGTAGGAAGGACTAGATAAGACAACCAAATGGGCAGGATTTGGGTTGTTAAACTTGTAATACAATACTTTGATACAATTTTTACTAGAAATGCATGATGGAACCAGTCTCATGTGGGATTTTAAAATATATAATTTGATTAACTATTATTATTCTAAAATTGGTTGATTTTTGTCTCATAAGTTCTTTGTTTAGAATATCATTTATTTGAATACCATTTACTTCCACACGTTTAGAGAAATGTTTCATAAGAGTGCCCATATATTTTACAAACAACTCACTATTACTATTTTGGTTAAGACAAGGATTCTAGAAGATGGGATTGACAAAAACCATGGCCTCAATGTTAGTCTCACAATGACACTGAGAGGGGGGGTGAATCAGTGTGGCTCTTTATAACTTAAAACTTTAACTCTTAAAGCCAAAACAATGAAAGCTTAAAATCACATAAAGCAAATGTAACAAGAGAGCATCACACACAACACAAGATGTACCGAGGTTCACCATTTTTGGCTACTCCTCAAAAATAGACTGTTTGGACTCCCATCCAAATCTAGCCTTTGTAAAGCAACAACTTTACAATCAATTTACCAGCACCCATTGGAAGGAGCACCAACCCCTGATTTATCTGCACCAACAGAAAGGAGCACCAACCCCCGATTTACCAAAGACCGACTAGAAGGAGCACCAACCCCTAATTTATCTGCACCAACAGAAAGGAGCACCAACCCCTGATTTCAAGCACCAACTCGGAATTCTATTTTGAATCTTTTTGACATAAAAATGCCTTCGCTTTTACAAGACCCTCACTAGTCTATTACTCACATCAACATCATAGAAGCATAAAGAGAATTGTTAGAGACTCAATATGTTCTATACTCAAATCGCAAGCTGGAATTGTTGTCCATGAAACATACACACTCTTACGGCTCTGCTTACCGCACTCTTACAGCCCTGTCTCACGGCTCACTCTTACGTCTCACTCTTACTGCTCTGCTTACTGTGCTCTTACAGCCCTCTCTGCTCACTAACTGCTCTGTTTACCGCAATATTACGACACTCTTATAGCCCTATTTTCATAGCACTTTCCCTCTATACGACGGCACTTTTTCACTATGAGCGGCACCTTAAATCTCCACGCAGACCTCCTTTTATAACAGGCTTTTCTCTCTATTTTTAACTTTCGTATTTACTCATGCAGACTATCAATAGCCACTTCTGTGAGTAACTCCTTTTTGGCACAGTATTTCTGCATGCAACCTATTGTTGAGTGGTATTTTCACCCAATTGTGAAAGTACACTCTTCCTTAGGATTTGGGTTCCAAATCCCCTCTTGCAAAGAAGTTAAACAACCAACTTCTCCAAGGTCTCCGCTATATTAGCATTTGCATGTGTATTAGTAATCTCAAATAAATATATTCATTTTAAATGCTTGGAACACCTTAGTGATTGCAAGTAACTGTAAACAAGGGGCAATGTTGGTTTATTTTACCATGAAACTTTAGTGATTGTTCATTGAACCAAAATAAAGCAAATGTGAGTTGGCCCTCATATGACCACGATGTAGTGCCTTTATTCCTTTTATCTTGAGAGTTTTAAGGTAGATTTTATCTTCTTTATTAAGTCCAAATATGGCTTCTTACCATGAAGATAAAGATAGCTTTCAATATGATCGATAAACTATCCCTCTTTGGTGAAATGAATTTTCACAAAGAAGCAATAATTTATGGCCTTAGATAAAGGGCTTTAAATGTCACTTTAACTTATCCCTCTTAAATGAAATCAAATTTTCATCAAGATGAACAATTAAGTGCTTTGAGGAAAAGACCTTCAATGTAATACTCAAATTACCCCTCTTTCGTAAAATTAGAATTTTTATGAAGAGAGGGTAATTTTAGGCTCAAAATGGAAATTTGTGAAAATGCCATAAAACATAACTCCTTCAATGAAACTGGAATTTTCATGAAGGGGATGTCATCATAGGCTCATGAGTGCAAAACAAAACTGAAAAAATGAAATTTGACCTTAAAATGGAAATTTTCTATTTTCGGATTTTTAAAATCTGTAACAAAACAACAACTTCGATGAATTTTTAAAAATACTAAACAACTCCGAAAATGAAATTTCAAAGTGCGTATTGGAAGTCTGAAGTATAACCTACGCAATGGTGAAATTATTTTTAGATTTTGAAAATTTTTAAATGTTTATTTTAATGCCTGAAAATTAAAAAAAAAGTTAAAATTTCTGGAAAATAAAATGCAGAAAAAGTTGAAAGAAAATGCAGAAAACTGAAAATAAAATGTATTCAGTATGATGCTATCCTATTTCGACAAAACCGAAGATGTGAGGTTTTCATGCATGCAACCTAACCTATTGGACTTGCAAAACAAGCACAATCCGGATAAGCTAAGTGTTGGCTCCTAGGGTTTTAAATAAGATTTTTCAGATTTAAACATTAGCATGAAGCAACCAAGAAACTTGCGTAAACTCCATTTACAAGCCTAAAATCTGAAAAGGAAAAAAAATAGACATTTAATCTTTGCATGCAGAAAATAACTCCTCCTTTCTTGCCCATAAAATGCAACTTTCTGAAATTTCTGCATTAAAAAAAATGTTCATTTACATGGCGGAAATCTGGTTTTCTCAAAAAACCAGTCCAATGTGGAAGGAAAATATCCAGAAAAACCCAGTGCCAAGGCCTTGCCTTCATTCCTGCGATCTTCTCCGAAAAATTTCCGACCCCTTTTTTCTCCATCCTTCAATGCATTTTTAAAACTTCAAAAAAACTCTTCTTTCTTGTTCGTTCCATTCCTCTCCTATGTTGAAAAACTGTTCATTTTAGTTGTCCGTTCATTTCTCCCAATTGTCACGACGCCTTTTCTCATTACCCTTGGCAATGCTTCCTTTCCCCATAAGTGCCTTGGTAACGAATATCAAATGAGAGTTTTATTGTTTTGTCTTTATTCCACGTGTTTCCACCTTACCATGGGCCTTTGTTTTATTAAAGACCCTACACCTCCTCGTGTTTCCACTTACCTGCACATAAAACAAAAGGTGAATTAGCTTTAAAAAACAAACTCTAAAAACAAAATATATCAAACTAAAAACATAAAGTTAAACTATTAAAAAAAAACTTTAAATTTAAACTATTTTAACATGTAAACTAAAACGTCACTACTTTTTATTTTTATTTATATTTTATTGTTTTTACCTTTTTTTTTTTTAACTTATTTTATATATATATATATATATATATATATATATATATATTTATATATATAAAAAAAAAAAAAAAAAAAATATATAAAAAAAAAACAAAAAAAAATTATTTATTTTTTATTTTTTTTTACTTCTCTTATTATTTTAAATTTGATTTAATTAATTTTAAATGGGGTTAAAAAAAAAAAAAAAAAAAAAAAAAAAAAAAAAAAAAAAAAAAAAAAAATAAGGACGAACATAACCAATCCACTAGACACTCAAAATGAAACGAAAACACCCAAATACCAAAAATAAAAAGGTGGGTCCCCAATTTTGGGGTACGTTGTGGAGCAGCCACAACAAATGGCGACTCTGTTGGGAAATGCTCCTGAGCATTTCGGTGAGAACCCAACTTGAAAACCTTCAAAACTCAAACACAAGCGTCAGCCAATATCCAAAGAATGAAACTAGACGAGAAATACATGAAGCATTAGAATTATTCAGCGTCAGCTCAATGTGTGCGGTGTGATTCATTCCTTATCGTTTGAAATTGATCAACATTCCATTGTCAGTTTTACCTGAATGCATATGTGAGGTTATGAATGATTTGTTCAGGATTTAATGTATGGCAAATATGCTAGAGATATAACAACCTGCTTTGCAAAGGCTCAAACTTTCTAGTACCATGAACAAACATTTTAAAACTGTCAAACCCTCTTAGGACCAAATATGTGTGTACTGAATTAATTTACTAGATCCCAAAGTTGGTTATGTGTCACTACCATCTTGAACCCATGTGCAAGTGTAAGTGAAATCAGAGCTTTGGGGAATAGGATTCCCAACCTAAGCGAGATGGGAATCTAACCCTATCCTTACTACTCCGATCCGGAGTTCATTACCTCATCTTGAACAAAATGATTTAACCTGTTATGGATGAAAGCTGTCAGGCTAGCTCTGTCCGTTTGAGCGATCAGTGGTCTTGCTTTTAAACAAGACATGTTGCCACGCATGAGCATACTCCACTGCCAGTCAGGCATCTATAGCCCCGATGGAGATTAACCCCATAATCCATGATTTGGCTTTAATTTTGATTTCTTGGACCTTGGGGATGACTACCCATCCTTGCAAGGGACATGTAGTACGATCCTTCCAATCCAATATTAATGATGAAATGATAAATATTTGCTTTGGAATTTCAAGTTCTTGAGTGGGCAAAATAGAAGCTTTGGGGAATCAGATTCTCAACCTAAGCGAGATGAGAATTAGACCCTATCCTTACTACTCCATGAAGGTCAAATCGAGCCTTGGGGAATTGGATCCTCAACCTAAGTTCGATGAGGATTTAACCCTATCCTTACTACTTTGATTTTAGGCTTTAAGCATTATGGGAGTGGTAAAAACCACTGTTTAAGGATTATGTTGCATGATGGGATAGACACGAAATATTCCTTTCGCCTCGCCGTTTCTTCCAAGTATGGATTTGACCATTTTGCTCAAGATTCTCTTTAATATGCGTAGAATGTGCTTGGTTCAAGATAGTTCGGGCATCATTTCCCAACCTTAGGATCCTTTTAATATATGTTATGTAATAACCCTAAGAGGATTCGACACCTTTTCAATGATTGTACTTGAAATGAAAATGCAACTGATATGAAATGTATATGCAATGTGGAATGTAACATGAGATATGGATGAATGCATTGCTCTTTTTGACATGCGGATGGAGTATATCACCTACTTTACCATAATGTGTAAAACTGACAACTTCATGCATCACAAGTTCCAAACGATATTCTTTAATGTGTTTGCGATACTCGTGGAGCTTTCTGCAATACAATTTCGATGTTTCATATTCTCCTAGTCTTAGTCAACATTCATAAGGACATAAGTTGACATCTCGCTTTTTTTTTTTTTTTCAAAACAAACCAAAAATGTCCAAAGGACCAACACACAAAACTTAAAACCAAAACTGAAATGCAAACCCAACATCAAAAACCAAAAAATTATATACAAATGTACAATATGGTACAAGATGATGCAAAGCTTGGACTATCACTTTCCCGGATCCCAAACATGATTAGAACATTTCAAAAGACATATGACACAATAGGTATGCCAAATGTTGTAGGAATCCAACAACAATAAGATCCAACCAAGCAATGCAAAAAAATTCAACTTGCCTCGCTCACCCCACCAATTTGATTTAGTGTCATTAGTACTCTCATAGGTGAGATTCAAATCATCAAATTGATTAGACAATATTTGATCTTCAATTTCATCTCGTCTATTCTTTAAGGTATAAATTTCATAATTCCATTCATGATTTAGAACTAGGCTTTCTTTATTCAAAATGAAATTTTGTAAGCGAGAGCCTATTTCTAAAAATTTCAAAGCTAATTCATTTTCCATGTTCTTAGGCCAATTAAAATTGTGCAACAATTCACAAGCCTCTAGGATATTTACTAAATTGGGATCATTAGGAGTTTTTATCCTAGGTTCAAGAATTAATTGTTGATGAATTTGATTTAGCAATTTAAATGCATCAAGCTCCTTTTCATTCATTAAAGTAATGTTATCAAAGGTGTGGTTAGAAATTAATCCTTGTTCTTCATTCACCTTCAATGGCATTTCATCATAATGTAGCACTTGTTCTTTCTCCATGATTTGTTTATCAAAGGCACCAAACTTAGGTACCCAATTGAACACATGTCCATCCCTTTCAAACCATAAGTCTTGTCTATCTAGGGGTGGGTTAACTAACATATTTCCATGATCAATCACTTGGGTTGTTTTGGGTAACGTGGGATTTTCAATTGGATCATCAATGATATCAAACCCAAATGATTTAGGTTTTGTAATTTTCTCATTTTGAAATGGCATAATCGTTGTAGCACAAGTAAGTGGATCAAGATTTTCAACTTCTTTTCCTTCAAAGGAATCTAAAGCAAGTGACTCTCTTTCTTGATTCATGGTTGTAGAATCCTTATCATGTTCCAAAATTTGATGAGATTCGAATTCCTCTTCCAAAACTTTCTCAAATTGTATAGGATTTATAGTATCCTCATGTGAGGAAGCAATTGAGTTGTCCTGCATATTATTTGACACAACAAGTTTGTTAGAAGATTCAGATTGATAATATTCTTCCCATTTCTTCCATGAATCATAGTAATCATCTTCCAAGTTCAAGTTGTGACGTTCAAGTATTTCTTCTTCATCTTCTGATTCATCAACCTGTTTCTCATCCAATTCATCTTCACCTTCCTTAGATGGTCCCGTTATTTCCAAAAGTGGGTTATTTCTTGAATTCAAATTGGTAAAGCTATCATAATCCAAATTTGTAACCCATGATTCAATTTTATCACAATTTGGAAGGTGTGGATCCTCTTGGTCATCACTTTTGAGAGCATCATCCAAAGTGTCTTTCGAGAACAAGTGGTGAAATTCGATTATGTCTTCAACTTCCTTTGTTGATTTTATTTCAAATTCATTTTCAGCCACTTGTGATGACTTAGGAGCTTCTACAATGGGATCAATTTTTGAATTCCGTGTCATATAGTTGCTCCAATCCTTTGCAAGTACATTTGCCCAAATCATATCCACATAAGTTTGTTCATCCAAATCCTCCTTTTTGGGTAATGATTCTGGATATTTATTTTCCAAAACAAGATGGTGATTATTTGATTCCAACTTCTTGTTACCCATCCATAGAATTTCTTCTCCAAAATCTTCATGCTCTTCAAGACTTTTCGAATAGGTATTTACTTCAACGTGAGTCATCTCAAAATCTCTTGTATCACTTGAAGAAGCATAACATGAAACATCATTAAGATCGGCATTATGAATTTTCTTCCTCGGATAATTTGGATGCATACATTGATGTGTTCATTTTTGTGGTGGAACATGCCTACATACCTTCTTAACCACTTTCTTTTGCTCTTTTACTTTCGATATGAACTCTTTGGGTTGAGTGGTAGAAGTAGTAGGATTAGTTGGATTGATATCCATGGACAAAGCTTGAACATTTGTTGCAATAGTTCCATGAGTGACCAGATGATTCTCTAATTGAGGTATAGTTGGATGGATGGAAGTACTTGTATAAGCACATGTGGGAGCATAAGTTGGTATGGTAGGATAAAGTTGATTGTAGGGAAAAACATTTGATATCAAATTTTGTTGTGCCCATGCTTGATCTACCATCGAGGTTTGATTGCAAGCCCCTAGTTGTCCTACCATAGTTGATTGCTCTATTCCATAACCTTGTGGCCTTAATTGTTGATCTACAATCATAGCTTCTGTGTAGGCCGATGCAAGATCAGTAACCAAGGGATTCATCCTAACAAATATGGCAAACAATGGATCCAATGCTCGAAAGTATATTTGAAGAGCACCCCTTTCCTCAATAGTATAGGGAGAAATTAATCTCGCATGAAGCTTTCGAAACCTCAAGTTGAAACTTCTCATTGGCTCATTAGGTTCTCTTTTGCAAGAAGCAAATTGTTGAAATATCGTGAGAGGATCAATGAACAACCTAAATTGATTGATAAATTCATCTTTCAATTGAGTCCAAGATGTAATAGAACCAGTGGGTAAATTGATGTACCAATCATATGCCACCTCATCTAGGGTTCCAGGAAACATTCTACATGCCACATCCTCATGTTCGACATTCCATCTAACTAGGATATCCACATAGGCTTGAATATGCTCCTCGGCTAATGTTGGACCATTGTGTTTAAACTTGGGCAAATGTTTTTCTACGTTCTTGGGTAAATCATGAAAATCTCCACTAATGTTCAAAGGATTAGCATGTATCCCATACCACGTTCCTGCAGTTGTAGCCATTAATGAAACTCAAAGAATAACTTCAAAACCAACTTGTTAGTCATAAATAAAAGAAGGAACCATGACAAAGCAATATTCTAAAAATGTAAATTAGTTTCGATTCACCAGATCGCATATGCGCAAGTGAAGAGCATACTCCTAGTGTTGTAGGCTTTCTGATTCACAAGATCGCATTACACGCAAGTGAAGAGCATAATACCGACAACCAATACATTTTAGACAAAATAATTCCTTACAAATAAGCATGAAATGACTAGCAAATATCAAACATGTAACGTGTTAATAATCATGTTAGCATCAACCAAGAAATGTATCCATTAAAATCAAATGAAAGTAATTGCATGGAGACAACCTCGTTAGTCAAGACCAAATTTTTTCAAAATCAAATCAAAACACATTATTCCTGTATGAACAATCAACAGCGTTAGAACAATGCATAGCAATTTATGTCCTCCTTTTAACACTACAAGGTTGTATTGTTAAAAGAGGGCTAAAGATAATAATCAATAGGGCATGAAATATTTAAAATTTAAATCCCTATAGCATTTAAATCACACTGAAATAAACCAATTCGGGCCCTCCTTCTAGCGCCAAAATGTTGAGTGGTATTTTCACCCAATTGTGAAAGTACACTCTTCCTTAGGATTTGGGTTCCAAATCCCCTCTTGCAAAGAAGTTAAACAACCAACTTCTCCAAGGTCTCCGCTATATTAGCATTTGCATGTGTATTAGTAATCTCAAATAAATATATTCATTTTAAATGCTTGGAACACCTTAGTGATTGCAAGTAGCTGTAAACAAGGGGCAATGTTGGTTTATTTTACCATGAAACTTTAGTGATTGTTCATTGAACCAAAATAAAGCAAATGTGAGTTGGCCCTCATATGACCACGATGTAGTGCCTTTATTCCTTTTATCTTGAGAGTTTTAAGGTAGATTTTATCTTCTTTATTAAGTCCAAATATGGCTTCTTACCATGAAGATAAAGATAGCTTTCAATATGATCGATAAACTATCCCTCTTTGGTGAAATGAATTTTCACAAAGAAGCAATAATTTATGGCCTTAGATAAAGGGCTTTAAATGTCACTTTAACTTATCCCTCTTAAATGAAATCAAATTTTCATCAAGATGAACAATTAAGTGCTTTGAGGAAAAGACCTTCAATGTAATACTCAAATTACCCCTCTTTCGTAAAATTAGAATTTTTATGAAGAGAGGGTAATTTTAGGCTCAAAATGGAAATTTGTGAAAATGCCATAAAACATAACTCCTTCAATGAAACTGGAATTTTCATGAAGGGGATGTCATCATAGGCTCATGAGTGCAAAACAAAACTGAAAAAATGAAATTTGACCTTAAAATGGAAATTTTCTATTTTCGGATTTTTAAAATCTGTAACAAAACAACAACTTCGATGAATTTTTAAAAATACTAAACAACTCCGAAAATGAAATTTCAAAGTGCGTATTGGAAGTCTGAAGTATAACCTACGCAATGGTGAAATTATTTTTAGATTTTGAAATTTTTTAAATGTTTATTTTAATGCCTGAAAATTAAAAAAAAGTTAAAATTTCTGGAAAATAAAATGCAGAAAAAGTTGAAAGAAAATGCAGAAAACTGAAAATAAAATGTATTCAGTATGATGCTATCCTATTTCGACAAAACCGAAGATGTGAGGTTTTCATGCATGCAACCTAACCTATTGGACTTGCAAAACAAGCACAATCCGGATAAGCTAAGTGCTGGCTCCTAGGGTTTTAAATAAGATTTTTCAGATTTAAACATTAGCATGAAGCAACCAAGAAACTTGCGTAAACTCCATTTACAAGCCTAAAATCTGAAAAGGAAAAAAAATAGACATTTAATCTTTGCATGCAGAAAATAACTCCTCCTTTCTTGCCCATAAAATGCAACTTTCTGAAAATTTCTGCATTAAAAAAAATGTTCATTAACATGGCAGAAATCTGGTTTTCTCAAAGAACCAGTCCAATGTGGAAGGAAAAATATCCAGAAAATCCCAGTGCCAAGGCCTTGCCTTCATTCCTGCAATTTTCTCTGAAAAGTTTCCGACCCCTTTTCTCCATCCTTCAATGCATTTTTAAAACTTCGAAAAAACTCTTCTTTCTTGTTCGTTCGATTCCTCTCCTATGTTGAAAAACTGTTCATTTTAGTTGTCCGTTCATTTCTCCCAATTGTCACGACGCCTTTTCTCATTACCCTTGGCAATGCTTCCTTTCCCCATAAGTGCCTTGGTAACGAATATCAAATGAGAGTTTTATTGTTTTGTCTTTATTCCACGTGTTTCCACCTTACCATGGGCCTTTGTTTTATTAAAGACCCTACACCTCCTCGTGTTTCCACTTACCTGCACATAAAACAAAAGGTGAATTAGCTTTAAAAAACAAACTCTAAAAACAAAATATATCAAACTAAAAACATAAAGTTAAACTATTAAAAAAAAAACTTTAAATTTAAACTATTTTAACATGTAAACTAAAACGTCACTACTTTTTATTTTTATTTATATTTTATTGTTTTTACTTTTTTATATATATATATATATATATATATATATATATATATATTCTTTTCACTTTTAAATTTTTTTATTTGTTTATATATATAAAAAATATATATAAACTTGTTTTTTTTTTTTTAGATTCAAAAAGCTTTATTTAATTATTATTATTATTATTTTTTTTACTTGCTTTCTCTTTTATTTTAAATTTGATTTAATTAATTTTAAATGTTTGAATTGATTTAATTCAAAGCATTAAAATTAACTAAAAACAATAATAATAAAAATAATAATAATAAGGACGAACTTAACCAATCCACTAGACACTCAAAATGAAACGAAAACACCCAAATACCAAAAATAAAAAGGTGGGTCCCCAATTTTGGGGTACGTTGTGGAGCAACCACAACACCTATTAATAGTTCTGTCTCTTGTTTCGGATCGACAGATGTAACTGGTCGCTCGATGGTTTCAACTCGCGTCACGTGCCTCATGAATCGCCGTTCTTCCTTTAATGCTTTGTTCTTATTTTAGCTTGCATGATTTCTATCTCGTAATCGCACTCGTAATCGTCACACTAACTTCGGTTGACTCTTCTTATATTGGTCGCATGATTTTCCTCTCGCAATCGCCCTCAGTAATCGTCGTTCTACTTCAGTTAACTGTCCGTAATCGTGTTGTTGCAACCTGTCGTGAAATCGTGACACTTTTGTCTCTTTGTACTCTTCTCGCCTTTTACCTGCGAAAACATGACATATCGCGATATCGCGACACTTTCTGCCTCTTTGTCCTTTTCTTGGCTTGCACCTGCGAAAACATGACATGTCGCGAAATCACGACACTTTTTGCCTCTTTGTCCTTTTCTCGGCTTGCACCTGCGAAAACATGACATGTCGTGAAATCACGACACTTTCTGCCTCTTTGTCCTTTTCTCGGCTTGCACCTGCGAAAACAGAACATGTCGCGAAATCGCGACACTTTCGCTACCTTGTGCTCTTCTCTGTATTTCACCTGCAAAAACACATGTCGCGAAATCCCAACATATTCGCTGCCTTGTGCCTTTTCTTGCCTTGACCTCGCGAAAATAGAACATGTCGCGAAATCGCGACACTTTCGCTTTCGTACTCTCCTTCTTTCCTTTTGTCGCTATATCGCGACACTTTTTCTCCTTGGTGCTTTTCTTCTCATCGGGTCACGAAAACCCGACATGTCACGATATCGCGACACTTTTTCTCCTTGGCGCTTTTCTTCTCATCGGGTCGCGAAAACCCGACATGTCACGATATCACGACACTTTTTCTCTGCGAGCTCTTTCTCTCGAACCTGTCGTGAAATCGCGACACTTTTCCATCCGTACAATCCTTCTTGCAAATTGTCATGAAATCACGACACTTTTCTTTGCGAGCTCTTTCTATCGAACCTGTCGCGAAATCGTGACACTTTTTCGTCCGTACAACCTTCCTTGCAGTATGTCACGAAATCGCGACACTTTTTCTTTCTCTGCCTTCCTCTTCGCTTCGGACCGCGAAAATGAAACATGTCGCGAAATCGCGACATCTTTTTCTCTCTCCTCTTTCTCTTCGCTTTGGACCGTGAAACTGAAACATGTCGCAAAATCGCGACATCTTTTTCTCTCTCCTCTTCCTCTTGCAATATGTCATGAAATCGTGACAGTTTTCTTTGTGTTTTCTCTCTCTTCCAACATGTCGCAAAATCACGACAGTTTTCCTTGCACTTTCTCTCTCTTCTAACATGTCATGATATCGCGACAGTTTTCCTTGTGCTTTCTCTCTCTTCCAACATGTCGTGAATCGTTACAGTTTTCCTTGCGCTTTCTCTCTCTTCTAACATGTCGCGATATCGCGACAGTTTTCCTTTCTTCTCAACATGTCGCGATATCGCGACAGATTTCTTACTTGTCTTTTTCTTTGAGCTTTTGCATATGGGCCACTTCGGTCTTCTTGGAAATTCACTGTGCATGCTCTGTATGACCTCTGAACTCCTATCCACTATATCAGAATGGCTTCTGAACTTTCTGTCCACTGCATCAACCGATCTATCTGTCTATGTTGACAACAATGACAATACTTTTGGTTGCACCTTGCTCATTAATCTCCCCCATTGGAATTGTTGGCAACACACGTGCAATTACCTGTAATTATTCTCTCCCTTTGACAATAATACCAAATGGCGGCTGCAGACTCCCCTTAAGT
Organism: Wollemia nobilis; assembly: GCA_028583015.1. Classification (NCBI taxonomy): domain Eukaryota; kingdom Viridiplantae; phylum Streptophyta; class Pinopsida; order Araucariales; family Araucariaceae; genus Wollemia; species Wollemia nobilis. Next base: position 6,654,487 of record JAQPPZ010016361.1, read on the forward strand.
CCATGCACAACATTCTCAGGCAAAAATTATTACAGTTAGCAGAAATCATAAACAAGAGCAAGAAGATAAACAAATACATAAATGCTCCCCCTGAGAATGTGATTCTGATAGCTCATCAATTCTTCAAAAACACACTGTCTTCTAAGCATCAACCCTCTGTTGCTCTCAATCTCAAACTTGTCCACTGTTACAACCAAGAATGCATCTACAACATGCTTTGCGTCGTGACATCCGAACTTAGTGATTGTCTTCGCCTTTTGCGTTCTCTACGCACTCCGCTCTCTCTGTGCACTCACTTCGCACACATTCACAACACTTCCTCAAACCACTACAAAAACTGAAAACACACTTTAACAACTATACAAAAATAACCCGACTACTTGCCTTTCATCCTCAGATAACCAAACACATACATAGGAGCATTAAAATAAGACTTTAAGATTGCTCCCCCTGAGGATGTGCCACCTGGAGTGGCTTAGTGCAATAGCGGAGTGGTCTCCTTCAGTCCAAGGAGACGCGATTCCCTTTCTTCTGTCTTTCTCCAGACTTTCTTGACCATGGGTTTGAGTTTTTCAACTACATCCCTGTTTTGCACCTTTTCGTGAACTTGAGCATTTCTCTTGTGTGGTTGTCTCTTATGCATCCTTGATGGATGATTATTTTTCTTTCTGTTGTGCACATGATTTATTCCCTGTCTATATTGCATTCTTTGTGTCTGATGAACTCTACGGTCTTGTCTTAGATAAGATATAGAAGTGCTTGGACAAAACCTTGCTATGTGCCCATGACCGTTACATTTAAAACATCGCACATGGTGTTTACTCAGAACAACAGATGTATTTCTACCAGCATAACTCTTTGATCTATTATTCAATCCACAATAAATTGCCTCATGACCATAATGGCCACACCTAAAACAATAGCCATTAAAAGCATTATTATGAAACGAGTGAGAGTGAGAGAACCTCTTTTGTTGTGGTTGCTTTGTTGTAGATCTTCTTTGATGTTTTCTTCCTTTTGAAGATTCGGCTTCAGACTTTTCTTTCTTTAATCCTTCAACCGTGGACTTCTTCTTCTCTGCATATTTGGAGGATGAAGGTTGTTCAGCTTCATATCCAAGACCAAACTTAGCCGTGGAGCTTCTTTGTTGCTTTATCATTGTATCTAGCAACTCTGTGCTCTTCTCAAATTTGAGATTTATATTGGCCTCTTCTAGTTGTTTTTTCAATGAAACAGTCTCTTCTTCTTGTTTGCAGCAAACAATCTCTTTCTCATTGATCTGTGACCTGAGAAATTCTTCAATCCTTTTGAACTCTTCTACTTGTAGCTTTAGATCAACAATAGCTTTGTTAGATTCCTCTTCACGTTTGCTATATACATCGACTTCATCATCCAGGTGTGTCTTCAAGGCTTCTTCTATTTTTTTGGCCTTTTGAACTTGTAAGAAGAGATCTTCAATCTCATCCCCATATTCTTGCAACTTCTTAGATAGTCTTTTGTTCTTTTTCTTTTCTATATTTAACTCTTCAAGTGCAGCGATCAACTCACCTTCTAGATATACTTCACCCTCAAGGTTTTCATCACATGCTTCAGAGTTCACTTCTTCTATCTTTTCTAGTTCAATCTTCTCTTCCACATGAACTGAAACTGACTGAGATGCCTTATTTGAGGAGGATCTATTCTTCTTACCCATTGCGTACTAATCCAAGATCAACCCTAGCTGATTTAGCCTGATAAGGGAAACTTGCTCTGATACCAATTGTTAGTCTCACAATGACACTGAGAGGGGGGGTGAATCAGTGTGGCTCTTTATAACTTAAAACTTTAACTCTTAAAGCCAAAACAATGAAAGCTTAAAATCACATAAAGCAAATGTAAAAAGAGAGCATCACACACAACACAAGATGTATCGAGGTTCACCAATTTTGGCTACTCCTCAAAAATAGACTGTTTGGACTCCCATCCAAATCTAGCCTTTGCAAAGCAACAACTTTACAATCAATTTACCAGCACCCACTAGAAGGAGCACCAACCCCTGATTTATCTGCACCAACAGAAAGGAGCACCAACCCCTAATTTACCAGCACCAACTGGAAGGAGCACCAACCCCTAATTTATCTGCACCAACAAAAAGGAGCACCAACCCCTGATTCCAAGCACCAACTCGAAATTCTATTTTGAATCTTTTTGACATAAAAATGCCTTCGCTTTTACAAGACCCTTACTGGTCTATTGCTCACATCAACATCATAGAAGCATAAAGAGAATTGTTAGAGACTCAATATGTTCTATACTCAAATTGCAATCTGAACTTGTTGTCCACGAAACATACACACTCTTACGGCTCTGCTTACCGCACTCTTATAGCCCTGTCTCACGGCTCACTCTTACTGCTTTGCTTACTGTGCTCTTACAACCCTCTCTGCTCACTAACTGCTCTGTTTACCGCAATCTTACGACACTCTTATAGCCCTCTTTTTGCAGCACTTTCCCTCTATACGACGACACATTTTCACTATGAGCGGCACCTTAAATCTCCATGCAGACCTCCTTTTATAACAGGATTTTCTCTCTATTTTTAACTTTTGTATTTACTCATGCAGACTATCAATAGCCACTTCTATGAGTAACTCCTTTTTGGCACAGTATTTTTGCATGCAACCTATTAATAGTTTTGTCTCTTGTTTCGGACTGACAGTGTAACGACTGCTCGATGGTTTCACTGCGTCACGTGCCCTGTAACTGTCGTTCTTCCTTTAATGCTTTGTTCTTATTTTAGCTTGCATGATTTCTATCTGTAACTGCACCTTTAACTGTCGCACTAACTTCAGTTGACTCTTCTTATATTGGCTGCATGATTTTCCTCTCGCAACTGCCCCTATAACTGTCGTTCTACTTCAGTTAACTGTTCGTAATCGTGTTGTTGTGACCTGTCGTGAAATCGTGACACTTCTATCTCTTTGTACTCTTCTCGCCTTTTACCCATGAAAACATGACATGTCACGATATCGCGACACTTTCTACCTCTGTCATTTTCTTTTCTTGCACCTGCGAAAACATGACATGTCGCAAAATCATGACACTTTCTGCCTCTTTGTCCTTTTCTCGACTTGCACCTATGAAAACATGACATGTCACGAAATCACGACACTTTCGCCTCTTTGTCCTTTTCTCGGCTTGCACCTGCGAAAACAGAAAGTGTCGCGAAATCGCGACACTTTCGCTACCTTGTGCTCTTCTCTGTCTTTCGCCCATGAAAACACATGTCGTGAAATCGTGACACATTCACTGCCTTGTGCCTTTTCTTGCCTTGACCTCACGAAAACAGAACATGTCGCGAAATCATGACACTTTCACTTTCGTACTCTCCTTCTTTCCTTTTGTCACGATATAGCGACACTTTTTCTCCTTGGCGCTTTTCTTCTCATCGAGTCGCGAAAACCCAACATGTCGCGATATCGCGACACTTTTTCTCTGCGAGCTCTTTCTCTTGAACCTGTCGTGAAATCGTGACACTTTTTCATCTGTACAATCCTTCTTACAAATTGTCATGAAATCGCGACACTTTTCTTTGCGAGCTCTTTCTCTCGAACCTGTTGCGAAATCGCGACACTTTTTTGTCCGTACAATCCTTCTTACAAATTGTCGCAAAATCGTGACACTTTTCTTTGCGAGCTCTTTCTCTCGAACTTGTCACAAAATCGTGACACTTTTTCGTCCGTACAACCTTCCTTGCAGTATGTCACAAAATCATGACACTTTTTCTTTCTATGCCTTCCTCTTCGCTTCGGACCGCGAAAATGAAACATGTCGCGAAATCGCAACATCTTTTTCTCTCTCCTCTTTCTCTTCGCTTTGGACCGCGAAACTGAAACATGTCGCAAAATCGTGACATCTTTTTCTCTCTCCTCTTCCTCTTGCAATATGTCGTGAAATCATGACAGTTTTCCTTGCGCTTTCTCTCTCTTCCAACATGTCGCGAAATCACGACATTTTTCCTTGCGCTTTCTCTCTCTTCCAACATGTCGCAATATCGCGATAATTTTCCTTGCGCTTTCTCTCTCTTCCAACATATCACGAAATTACGACAGTTTTCCTTGTGCTTTCTCTCTCTTCTAACATGTCGCGATATCGTGATAGTTTTCCTTTCTTCTCAACATGTCGCGATATCGCGACAGTTTTTTTACTTGTCTTTTTCTTTGAGCTTTTGCATATGGGCCACTTCGGTCTTCTTGGAAATTCACTATGCATGCTCTGTATGACCTCTGAACTCCTATCCACTGTATCAGAATGGCTTTTAAACTTTCTATCCACTGCATCAACCGATCTATCTGTCTGTGTTGACAACAATGACAATACTTTTGGCTGCACCTTGCTCATCACTCAAGTGTCTCATCTTTGTGAAAATGATCTCTTATTTCACTTGTTAATATTTTTACAATTCTTTTCAATTTATTATTAGTACTATCCAAAACCTCATCGAATTTGCAATGTGTTATGGGCACTTGTTCAACATCATTTGTAAGTGTATCTAACCATTTTTCATAAAGATATAAAGGAATCATCTTGCCATGGATAGCAATGCAAAGACTATCGTTGAAGTTGAACTTTAAAAATATGTTAGGATCATTGACTTGAAATAACATATTCCAACTATCAAACAAAGGATCCTTAAAATTTGCTTCCGATAACTAAATATTATCAATAAGCATACATATTTGTGTTCTCATCCTGATGAAATTGATAATATAAATTACTCTTTCATGTGTGATTTTAATCAAAGAATTCATTTCTTGCAACAATGGAAGAATACCACATAATGTGAGAAGAGTTTCCAAGTTAGTTATAAAAAATAACAAATCTCTTGCCTTGTCAACATCCCTATGATGTGCATACATAAACCCCACCAAGGATTGATATTCTAAAAAAAACCTTTTTGCAAGAAGAAATAGTGAAATCCACCTGGTGTCCACATATTTTAATAATTTTTTGCCTTTGGTTACACCTAGAGAAAACTATTGAAACTTTGCAAACCTTTTTGGATTGCATGAAAAGTAAGAGTGTATTTCACGGATGAGATCTTCCACTTTGGCTACATTATCAAATGTGCTCACAATTTTGTATGCAAGATTCATTTGATGAGCCATGTAATGAATGGGAATCAATTATGGGGTAATTGATATTTGAATTCTAACACAAATACCATTCCTATTTCCTTTCATTGTAGTCGCACCATCAGTTCCAACAAAAATTAACTTTGTGGAAAATTCCTTTTCATCCATTCTGGCAATATCCTTTAAACTGGTTACAACAACATTATAAATGTTTTCCGCATTATAATTTTTCATCATCTTATGTAGTGCTAGTAAATGAGGTTGTCTCAAATGATTTTGGAATGTGTAAACATGTATGCAAATCCAAGATGTGTTGTCAACAATTGTTACCTCATCAATGGAAAGTGAAATAAATTTGGCTTGTTTTACATTCTCTCTCAGGTCCTCCTCAACTAGTGATAGATATTTTACCATTTCCCAACCATTTTGATCTGACCAATGGGAACTAATAAGGTTTTATACATTGGCTAGTTGAAATAGTTGCTTATAGTCAGCAAAATCAGACATGGGTCGACCCTTTTTTAGAATATTGTATACAATAAAAAACTACAAATGTTTTGAGGCTAATACGGTCTTATTAATTTTTTGAAATTGGGTCTGGATTGTTCTACCCTTCTCAATGAGATTTTGTTGGTGTTTCATTAATTTTTCGTATTCAAGTGCATATCTCACATGCACACATTTCGATGCATCCTTCCACCTATGAGATCTCTTAATTGTTCCATCACTTTGTATTTCTTTGATGTAAAATTTTCCACAGTGTTTTTCTATTGTGTCTTTCTTATTTTGCAACAAATGATCCTTTCCCATCTTCCAACTACAAATAACGCATCTACACACTCTATCTATCTCATTTCATTCAATAAAGGGGTATAACTGTACCCATTCATTTTTAAAATCCCTTTTAATAGTCCATTCACTTATCTTTTGATGTTTAGATTTTTTACTACAAGATTCCCTAGAGGTCTGCATTTTAATTGTACTATCATTTTCTTTTTCGGTTGATGTGTTTGTATTAGGCATCTCATGAAGTGGTTGTTGAATGTTGTTATTAGTAAAATTATCATGTGGTCCCATCTTATCTGTTGTAATATCTTTGAGTGGACGCATATCAGGGTCGATAGTGTTTACTGCATTCAATATTTGGTGTTCTGTATCATTTTTAGATGTAAAAAGGCACTATTTTAAAGAAATAACAGAATATAATTTAATAAAGAATTTAAAAATAGGTAGATAAGTAGACAAACATTTATTTATTAATAAAAAAAGGCTTTATATTTAAGAATAACAGAGAAAAAGTGATGATTTGATGGTAAAATTTGTTTGTACCTACATGTTGTGTAGATGTGGATGCCTCACTACATTTTGATATTTGTGTAAAATATTTTAGAATTGTCCTTTTACCAAAATATTGGCCTTCGTTCTTTCCATATTAAGTGGGTAACATTGTATCTATAAAGAAAAAACATTTAGATGTTATGAAATGAATATGAAATTGAAAGAAAATTGTATACTTCCCTCAATAATAATTTGTGTTTCTAAGTAACCAATGTTAAACTATAATTCCATAAATAATCTATGAATATTCATATGAACCTATGTTACCCTATAGAATGACCTCTAACAGACAAGAAGTTGTCTCTGACAAGAAAAATGCTCCTAACACACAACAACATGACATGGATACCTGTCTACCATAGTTACAGATAGTGCATCTAGACTGCCTATAAAACTGAAGAAAAATATCTTTCGACAAAAAAATTGTGGAAGAGGAATACTCTACCTATTATCACATTTATCACAACTTTTTGTCACTAATAGTCACTTTAATGTTACTGCAACCACTCGATCACGATCGATTGATACTACTCTACAACTGATCGACCTATGCCGATCAACAATCCTCTACAATTGATCGACATATGCTGATTGACACTCCTCTACAACCAATTGGCCTATATCGATTAACATTCCTTTAAAACTAATCATCTTAGAATGATTGATATGCCTCTGCAATCGATTGGATTATACTGATTGACACAACTCTACAACCAATCAACTTATGCTGATTAGCACTCCTCTGCAACCGATCAACTTATACCAATAAAAACTAATCTGCAACCGATCAACTTATGTTGATTGATACTCCTCTACAACTTATCGAATTATGTCGATAGATACTTATTTGCAACCGATCGGTTTATGTCGATTGACACTTCTCTACAACTGATCGACTTATGCCAATAGACACTTCTTTGTAATCGATCAAATTATATTGATTGACACTTCTTTGCAACTAATTGGCTTATTCCAATTGATACTTCTCTACAACCAATCAGCATATACCGATAGACACTCCTCTACAATTGATTGGCTTATTATTATTGGTACTCCTCTACAACCAATCGACTTATGTCAATAGATATTTCTTTGCAATTGATTACTTTATGCTTATTGACACTTCTCTGTAATCGATTGGCTTATGCCGATTGATACTCTTATACAATCTATCGGCTTATATCGATAGATAATTCTCTACAACCTATCAGCTTATGTTGATATATACTCCTCTGCAATAGATCAACTTATACCGATTGACACTCCTCTACAATCGATCATCTTATGTTGATAGACACTTATCTGCAATCGATCGACTTATGTTGATTGACACTTATCTACAACTGATTGGCTTATGCTGATTGACACTCATCTACAATCGATCAACTTATACTGATTGACACTCCTCTGCAACCGATCAACATATACCTATTGAAAATCCTCTGCAACCGATCAACTTATCCCAACAAACACTCCTCTACAATCTTGTCAATTTTATGGAACCGATCGATGTCTTTCGATTGATAATACCCTACAACCAATTGGCAATTATGTCAACTAACAATAGGTTTTTTTTTGCTTCAAAGCTATTTTTGAGTTAGAGTGTTTTAGATGTATGTTTATCGGTACCGCTTTAGTGTTTATACGGGTATTATATGTGGCAAATTTGGCGGGAAAAACAAAATTATTTATAATTTGAAGGTGAAGTATCCATGGAATTGGGTGAAAGTTATCGGTGAATTAAAATAATAATAGGATAATTATTATCAATAATGGACGAATTAACCCAAAAAACTCCCACTCCGTAAATTTTAAGCGAAATGGGCCCCAGTGAAAGGTTCCAAAATTAGAAAATTTAAAATTTCAAAAATCCTAAATATAGAAAAATTATGATGTTTCATGCTTATGCATAACACTACTTCTGAGGCTCACTAAACCCAGTTATCTATTGTGGTCTTCTTTTGATTCATGTATCATGATGAACAAACACCAAATTCTATATGGTTTCAATTTTGAGCCACTTATTGTGTCAGGTACCACTATTCCATCCAACTTTTTTAGCTTTACTGCACCATTGGCTATTGCTTCCATGACTAAAAAGGGACCAAGCCATAAAGTCTTCAACTTATTGGGCTTTATTTCTCATTTTCCATTAAAATTAAGAACCAAATATTTTGTTTTAAGTTCCATTTTGTAGATATGTGTATCATCCCATAGTTTCCTTCACTTCTGGGCTACCTCAATCACCCACTATGCCATGACTCTTCATTCATATAATCTAATGAGAATGGTCAATCACTCTTCCAAACTATCTTGACCACCCAAGTGATGTTCCATAGCTATCCACAAACTAGGTACCAAGAATTTGATTGGTACTATCACCTCCTGATCACACATTAACTGAAAAGGTGTATGGTCCATCATTGGTTTGAAGGTTGTCATATAATCCCAAAGAATATATGGTAACCTTTCCTCCCAATCTAATCCTTCTATACCATAGGTATTATATAGTGTAGATACCAAGACCTTATAAGTTGCCTCTGCCTACCCGTTTTCTCAAGGGTAATAGGGATTTGATAATGAGTGCAAGATCCTAAAATTGGTTGTCAAATTTTTAACAAAATCATTAACAAAGTGACCTTCCCTATCACTTAATATATGTAGCAGAATTCCAAATCTTGTAATCACTTGTTAATACAAGAATTGGGTTGTAATATTTTTTGAGTTATCTAGTAGCGCTCTTTCTTCTATCCATTTTTTTAGGTATTCTATTAATACCACAATATATCAATACTTTTACCTACGAGTGGTTTTCAAAGGTCCAACAAAATCCAACCCCCATATTTTGAATAACTCTTGAGGTTGTGATGGATGTAATGGCATAAAATATCTACGCACTGGCTTCCCCACTCTTTGGCAAGTGTCACAAGCCTATACATGTTCTTTTGCATCCTTGTACAGTGTAGGCCACCATAGTCCTGCCAAGAGTACCTTTCTAGCAGTAGCATCTGGCCCCATGTGTCCTCCTACCAAGCCTTTGTGAGATTCTTTTAGTGCTATGTTGACTTCTTCCATCATGCATCTTCGTAGAATACCATCCACACCCATATTATACAACAATCCAGCTCTTAGCTGGAAAGGTGTTGATTTCATAATCACTTTCCTCTTTTCTTGTATTTTCAAGTCCTATCGTAACTCTCTTGTAGAAAAATATTACCCAATTAAATTATACCATGATGGCATAGAATTAATGGTAAACAACTGAGTATTGAGGAATTCATCCATAACTCGCATCCCTGTAGGTTCTCCTGATTGCATATAAGACAACTAGTTTAAAATCACATGCTTCTTACCAGTTATTACTACCACTCGAAATACAAATTCTTTCAAGGTAACAAGCCACCTACTGACTCATCCTTGTATTACTAGTTTATTTATCAGATATAATGTATCCTGATGATCAATGTAATAGACAAAAGGGTTAACCAATAGGTAGTACCTAAAATTTTATACTGCATATACCATCCCTAGAGCCTCTCGTTCCGTTGTACTATAATTTTGTTTTACCCATGACAAAAGGTGACTTGCAAAAAAATAGGTTGGTCCAGCCTAAATTGCCCTTATTGAGTCAGTGCACATCCTATAATATTATTGGAAGCATCAATGTAGACATGAAACTCTTTATCCTAATTAGGGAACACCAAAATAGGATTGTTGTCTAGCTTTGCTTTCAATTCTTTGAAATCTCATTGATGCTCCTTTGTCTAGCTAAAGAGAACGTTCTTTTTAGTCAAAATGGGTAGGACACGTATGCATAGTTTCTGATAAACCTTCGATAGTAACCTGTAGATCCCAAGAAGGTTTTTAACAAACTCACATCATATGGTTCCTCCATATATAAAATGATGTGGATCTTATCAAGATTAGTCTTTAGTCCTTCGCTACACACTATATGTCCTAGTAGTTTTCCATATGGTACCATTAGAAAACATTTCGTGGGGTTTAGGGAGATTTGTGCATTCCTACATTGGCTCATACATTCACTTAAATTTGGTAGATGGTCCTTGATATTACCATAGATCAACCAATCATCCAAGAATACCTTAAAATTCCCTATTACCAACTGATCAAATATATATAGAATAATACATTGAAATGTAGTTGGGGCATTACACAACCCAAATGACATTCTATTGTATGCATAAATACCATTTTCTACAATAAATGTGGTTTTTAACTTATCTTCCTCAGCTATACTAATTTTATTATAGCTAGAGAATCCATCCAGGAACGAATATATTTTGTGTCCTGCTACCTCCTCTAGAATAGAATCTATGAATGGAATAGGGAAGGGATATTTAATCATCACTACATTTAAACTTTGAAAATCAACGTAGATTCGAATCTTGTCCACTTCCTTTTTCAAAGTGACCACAATAGGAGAGACCCACTCACTCATGGTAACTCTAAAGATAATGTTGGCATCCAACATCTTTTCTATTTCCTTATTTACCAAAGTTGCATACTTAGGATTCATCCTATATGGTCTCTATCTCACCGGTTGTACCCCATGCATTAGTTGGATCTTGTGGACACATAATTCTAGTGGTATCCCTTTTAGGTCTTTGTACGTCCATGCAAAAATATCCTTATATTCCATGAATATATTGAAAGTTGTTGCTTTTAGCACTGGATCCCAGTCATCACCACAATGAATCATTCTAGGTTCACTTTTTGTCCCTAGATTCACATCTACAATTTGTGGTCCTTCATACTTGATGTTTTTAGGTTCTACCTTAGCCTTTTCCACATTTTTAGATGTGTTAGTCTCGCATCTATATTTTCATCTCCAACTATATATTCTACAAAAAATTTAGCGAATATCCATTTCTCATGTTCCTTAGATTTTGATTTCATGCTGGCCTCCTTCTTGTCTTGTTTTTTCGTGGTCTCCTTTGTATTAATGCATAAGCAATTGGGCTGAAACACCTCATACTCCTTCCTCTACTAGTGAAGAAGTCCGCTATTGTATTGAGCTTCATCTTTTCTACAATATTCCAGGTACAACATCCCCTCTTTATTAGGTTCATACTCTTCTTCACCTAAAGAACTACTTGACTCATATGTCATGGCAACATCCTCATTGATTCTTTGATTCTTTAGGTTAATCATATATTTGTGTTGTCCCTTCTTGAACGTGATCTAATCTTTTCCCTAGTTGTGATTAACTTTGGCTACTTGTAGCCAACCTCTTCCTAGAAGTGCATCATATGTAAGCTTTCACATTGTAATCACAATGAAATCCAAGACAAATTCTTGGTCAGTGATTATCACTTGTTGTGCTATCAATACTCCCTTTGTTTCAATGTCATACTAGTCAGAACCATACAATCAAAAACTGTGTGTCCATTGGGATGGAGTGCCAATCTCTCTCCAGGTTTTTTCTAGTAGCACGTTCACACTAGACCCTCCATCCACAATCACTTGTGTTAATTTGTGCCCCATTATCTCCATATGAACTAATATTGGTTTCTTTCCAACATCAATCATTAGGATGGTCGGATCCATGAAATAATCCTTTTGTTCTTTCTCCTGTATAGGTTGGATCTCAACCTCCATCACCTTCTACGGTTGCACCTCCTCTTCCATCACCTTATGTAATGATGGTATGGCTTCCAACAGACTAGCCACCTTTATCTCAATGGTTGTATTCAAAACTTGTGCTGCTAGATCTTGTATAATTGCTTTATCTCTTGATGTGCAAGGTTTCTTTAACTAATTTTCCTCTGCAATCCTTAATTGCTTAGCCTTATTGGATTTTTCTTCAAGTAGTTTCTTTACCACTTGCCATCTTTGCTTCTCTTTAGCAAGTTCTGAGTAAGTGTATTTCTTATCCTTAATCCACATTACGACTAGGAATTCTTCCTTAGCTTCCTCCTTCACTGAGCGTACATCAATGTCTAAGAAATTTATATTCTATGAGCCACTTGAACTCACTTTCTTAGGACAATTGGCTTCTTTGTGGTTCCCTGGACCACACCATATACACATATGTGTAGTATTATTCTGGGTTGGTTGCATCGTCTGAGGAGAATGACAACTCTTCACAAAATGCTCCCACTCTTGGTAATTATGATATTGTATGATTAGTCTTCCTTTTGAATCATATTGTAATAAAATTTGACCTCCTTATTGATTACCTTGATTTGGTTTCCTTATTGATTACCTTGATTGTTCTTCCTCCTCTTTGACTATTCTTGTAACCTCCACTGGTTGTAGGTTGTCCACTCCCTTGAGGTTTTAGTTTCTCCTCTTGATCTTGAATTGTGAGGGTTTGTTGGTGGAATTTCACATTAAATAGACACTCTACCACTTCATGTCCTAGCACATTACATATGTGGAAATATTCATTTTGAGGATAATTTGTATTTGAATTCCCTTCGATATTAAATTTTGTACACTAGATATCCTTTTGATCTCATTGTGTATCTTTCTTGGCTTCTCTTATGATCTTATCAAATTCCTTATGGAATGATTGAATGGTCTGATGTATTGTATCTTCTTCATTGCTATTTGAATCTTCATGCCTAGTATATGCTACGATTCCCATGATCGTCTACTTCACCTCACTCTCAAAATTATTAACTTTTTTAAGCGCTTCCTTGTAAGTTGAGGATGGTACTACCTTCATATTTTTTTTGTATCTTGGTAGTATCCCATCAAGAAACCATCTCTTCACCAATGCATCTACTAGTGGCATTTGCATCTTATCATTCAATTGCTTTAGTCAACAGTTATATGTCTTTACATCTTCATCAACACCTTACTTCGTGGTGTATATCTCAGTGACAATATCATCATCATCCCTCAAGGGTTTGAATTCTTCGATGAAGGTATTATTCATTGTATTCCATGCTTGGAATGGTGGTGTATTCTCTTGCTTTAGATACCAATCTATTGCGAGTCCTTGTAGTATAGCAGGAAACAATTACAATCATTCATCTAGTTAATTTACACCATTCACATTTTAAATGGTTATGCATGTCCTGATGTCTCTTTCTGGGTCCTCCTTCCCTTCCCCCATGAAGGGTGGGCATCTCTATTTTCCAGATTTCGTATCCATACTAGCCATTGATGGATTTCCTTCCATATCACTTGAGGAGGTATCTTTCGGAATCCTTAACTGATTCCTTCCTTGGGTGGGTGTTCCACTACATTGCTCTTCATCAGATTTTTCTATCCGTGGTACCTTATTTTAAAAAAATAGTCATATTCTAAACTCCTGTGTGTCCTCACTCTACAACCTTCTTCATCAAAATGTTGATTGTTGCCCTTGGTTCTCCTTCCTAATACCTCACATCCTATTGCTCTAGTGCCTAACTCCCATCCTCTACATCCCTTTGCAACCTCCTTATCACTTTTTTAGGTGTTACCATCCACTCACTATCTTCTCACACAATTCTTCTATCAAAACATTCCCTTATGTCAACATTCTCTTCAACTCTTTATGGTTATTATACCCTTTCTTATGTATTTACTAGCAAGGTATCCCACCTTTCAATATCCCCTTTCGAATTCCATACTTGTTCAGTTATTGGTTCATTCATCAAGTTGTTCATGGTATACCTTTGAGAAATTCTTGTTCTCCTTCTAACTAGGATTTGTTTTTCTCCTTGATTACCTCTCCTACATCCTTATGAACTTGTATCAGTCATTCACCTCCAATTGGTTCTTACTCACCACTTCAAATTATTCTAAATTGCATCAATTTGAAGCAATTTTTATAAGTAATAGTGCCAAATGTAGCACAGGGGGTAGTATTCTTAGAGGAGGAGGTGAAGTGGAATATTATGGAATGAATTTTGATGTTGTAGACACCTAAAATGCATCATGTCGAGGGCGACTACTCATATGGACATGCTACAAGACCATATGGAAGATCTTGGATAGACTCCAAGATAGAGCAGTGGTTCTAACCACTCAATTTGGGCTCCTTGGCCTAATCAGTCTGAACCGCAGCCCAGACCTACGGTTTACAGCTGAACCATGGTTGAGACCTACGGTTTGCAGTCTAGACCGCAGTTGTGACCTGCGGTCTTAACTGAAGTTCAGTTGGCCTTCAATCCGAGCCAAATCGGTTGAAACGACCATTGGATCTAGAAGAAGGTGGTTAGAGGGTGGAAGCTTCCATTCCAACTGTCCTAACCACCCCTTCTTGATCTTGGCTTCTCCAAGAAGCCACCCCTAGCCCTTGGGTAGTCCTATAAGTACCCCTCAGAATTAGGGCAAAAGAGAGGAGAGAGCATTGGATATTTGAGCAGCGGAGCCCTATCGAATTGTACACTCAACCGAGTATACTAAGAGAGAGCTATTGCACTTATCCCCTACCTACTTGCCAAGATTCATGATGAATTGCATTATGGATGCCCTAGGAGTCTAGGAGAGCCAAGAAATGCAAATTCGGGCAAACGAAGGCCCATCACAGTGATTTGACCACCAAATCTATCAGAAGGACATCGAAGGTGACCCTTGAACATCAATTGGACAAGGAGGTTAAGCCCACTACCCTTGGAATTGAGGGTAAGCCTATCAGAGTGCTAACCGTGGCTGTCAGCCATGGTTTACAGTGTAGACCATGCACCAGAGCTGCGGTTTGTAGTAGAGGTATAACCACCTTCCTAATTTCATTTATGTCTAGCTAATTAGGTTAGATTAGTTGTTTTCATGGTTAAAATACATTTTAGCAGACTTCTGACCGTATATTTAGGTTAGTGTAGCTTCTTTATGTTTATGCTTCAATTAGGACATTAATAAGTTCTTTATGCACTTTCATGCCTTATTTCATATATCTGATCCATGCATAGAGTAGTTGTTGTCTTTCTTTACGCTATTGTATGAATCTTGATTTGATTTGCATAGTTTAGAAGCACCTTTTATACTTTCTTGATTATGCATGTTAATGGTGTCATTATGCATTTTACCTAAAAGGGCCTCATCATGAGAGGTTGCCTATATTTTTGACATTCTTGTTGTTTCTTGACCGTAAGGAATAGTTTCAAAGGAGAGCAAACCATCAAGTTCCTTCCCCATTGTGAAGAAGAGGGCACCTCCACCCTAGAGCAGTTCATGCCATTCTGAGAGGCATTTGGAAATCACACCTACCCTTAAGAGGGAAAACAATTGAGCACTCCTATTGTAATATTGTATCAAAATGAATATCCCTAAGAGGGACGTACTTGTAATTGGGTTTTGACTTCAAATATAATGGAATAAAGTATTTTCTTTCTTGTTTCATTTGTTGTCAATTTTGTTTACTTGTATGCATGTTATATCTTTACCATTTATCGCAATAGGAGCCACAATCGGGTGTGACCCTTTCTGGTGGTTACAGAGGCGATCATGGTGGCACCCCACATTTTTAGGATCTGACTATGTTTTGTTGGCTTTTGTAGTTGTAGGTACAGACCACAGTTATCAGCTATGGCCCAACAACTAAACCATAGGTACAAGGTATGGTTCATAGTCAAAACCGTAGGTCAGACCTACGGTTTCCTACTGACAACATAGACAACCAATTCTAGAATTCTAGACAGTGCAGGACATGAGGTAGGTCCTTTTTCCAGCCCTCTATCACTTTTCTATTTTTTGTGTTTTTACAGTAGGTCAATTTTGAATGCAAATTAGGAAAGCAACTAAAATAAAATGGTAAATCAATTGTCCTAGTTTGCTTTTCGTATTTTTGCTTTCACTAGAAAGGCGTTGCTAGGAACAACAGACCTCTGATTGTAGTCCACCCTAGGCTACAACGTGCTTGATAAATATGTGTTGATGGTTTGCATGTGTGAGGCCCGATTAGTGGCCATTTAGCATCGTAATGTGCATAGTCCTAAAGAGCATCTAGAGTAGCTTGCATTTTCTGAATTTGAAACGTCTTTCATTTGCATAGCATTTAGAAAATGAGCATGTGTGCTATATGATGCATTTCTTTTATGTACATTAAAAGGAACCACACACACCACGTTTCATTTAAACATCAGTGGCGTTGGGCTCTCACATCCAACCCATTTGATTGAGACCAATAGTGGATGTCATTACCACTTGGTTGGCTCATTTGACATTGTATTATCGGGACCCGCTCATGGCCAAGGCCGACCCAAGAACTATCCTATCCATGCAAAATAGCATGCACTCATCTTCGAAAGAGTGTATCACTGTGCACGGTGTGCTGGGTGAGGGTTGGTAGTACCTATGCTACCTCATTGAGTATGGACTTCACTACCATATTTAGCTTGTGCGAGTATATAGGTGAAAACCTTTGAACAATTTGAGTATAACATCAACTTTTGCAAAAACATGATAAGAGTTTCTACAACTGATACAACACATATTGAAAACACATCAAATAGTTTAGGACTCACTTTTAAAACTTAAAATGAGATAATCATTGTTGTATACCTTGTTTGCTTAATAATAATACATTTAGACTCTAGGTACACAATGGTGGACACACGGGGTGGTCGAAAATGGTCCAAGGCCAATGTCGATGACCAACCCCTAACTAGTTCACAACAATACGTGTTGAATCCTCAACCACATGAGCGAACCGAACGTCATTCGGCTAGCATTCGAGGAGACAACTCGACATGGGGGGAGCCAGCAGAGCAAACCCCAAATAGAGGAGCTTTAGTACACTCCTCTAGGCACAGAGTAGAATAGGAAACCTTCCAG
Organism: Wollemia nobilis; assembly: GCA_028583015.1. Taxonomy (NCBI): domain Eukaryota; kingdom Viridiplantae; phylum Streptophyta; class Pinopsida; order Araucariales; family Araucariaceae; genus Wollemia; species Wollemia nobilis. The sequence continues at coordinate 6,671,667 of JAQPPZ010016361.1, forward strand.
CATGAGGGTGTTCCACTTGAGAGCCATTATCGAGACCGCAATGCATGCACGTCCATGGGGTCGGCTGAAGAGTTTATTATGCAGGGGACCAGATTGGTGCCCCTACATACTAAGTCTACTAGAGGATCTATGGCTCCACCTTCTGAGTATAGAAGGACTAGAGACCCACCCATTCAGGGGTAGGTAGATAGGCTCGCTATCGAGCATAGAACTAGCCATACTCCCATGCATGGTCCAACATGCAAAATCACCATTGACATATCAAAGGTGGGAGATAATGGTACACCACCGAATGAGTGATGGTGGTCTAGGTAGTTAGAAGGTCTAGGTAGTGTTCTAGAGTAGCTAGGCTGCAAACCTTCTACTCCACCCACTCGAGCCTCGAGTGAGCATAGTGGGAGTGTCATCCGCACTACTAGAGAACATGGGGAGGCTTCTAAGTGCCCGCATGTCACACACCCACTATCTGTGCATGGTGGGTCATAATATAGGATACAGTAGGAGGCCAATGTCATATTTACAGATAGAGGCAAAGGCACAACATATCAATTTGATGGGTACAGAACCCACAAAGTCGCTCGTACAGAGCAGGGGTATCAAAGGCCTCCCACGATCGACCAGATCGATAGGTCACATCGACTGGCATCAGAGCAAAAATGCCAACTCCTCCAAGACCAATTGGAGGATGCTCACCTAGAGAGGCAGCGTATCGAAGATGAAAATATTCAAGTGCAAAGGCTCATAAGATAGAGGTTATATGAGCAGTGCATGCGCGAGGAGTGTATCCTTGCTCAAAAGGAATGTGTAGAATAGGAGGATCGACTAGCTAGGGCTGGCCTATATCCTCAAGATGAGCATCGAGAGCACACACATAGGAAGGCTTTCTCACAAGCTGAGATGCATCAAGAGCATAGAGATGCTCGTACTCATGTTACTATCGAACAAAGGGAGCGGCTACCACCGCTCAATATTCAAAGGCAGAGACAACATGAAGCAGTAGCGAGAGATGGATACGAATAGGAATATCCTGAAAGCTCCCGAGCTGAAGAGGAGGAAGAGCAAAGACCTCCATCTTGCACAAGGAAGATAGTACCTCCTAAGCCACCTACACGTCAACTTAGGGAGGAGGACTTTCTATCTTCAGAGGCCTATAAGGCCTTGGCCGAGAAAATTAAAGCCATTGAGAGACAAGGCACGACTATTCAAAAGTTGACTCTAAGGAAAATCCATAACGAGCCTTTGGATCCTTCAGTGCCTACTTCAACCTACCCTGAGCATTTTGACATGCCTAGGTTAGATAAGTTCAAGGGTGATGAAGATGCACAAGAACATGTAACGAGCTTTCTGGATGCTTGCTTTCAGATAGCAAGCAACGATGCCTTATTGTTGCACACGTTCATCATGACACTTTCAGGGCCTACCCGAGAGTGGTTTAACTAGCTAAAGAAGCATAATATAACAAGCTTCGAGCAATTAGCTGATGCCTTTCTTGAATGCTATTCCTTTGGCATCAAGAAATAGGCTAATATTTCTGATTTGGCTATGCTAGCTCAGCGCGACGATGAGCCCATAGAACAATATGGAAAGAGGTGGAGAAGATTAATGGTGAAGTTGCCATTCCCCATTCCTACCATAGAATTAACTTGGATGTTCATGAAGAGTTGTGCCAAGCACATCTCGTTACTACTACAGCTGCAACAGTACGCTACATTCGAAGAGGCTTTGGCGCAAGCCAAGGTGATTGAGGATATCAAGTTGCAAGAGGGCAACTTGAAGCTCAAAAATAGGAAAGAGGGATAGAAGAAGAGTACCACGAAGCATCAGGGCAAGTAGGCCCATGTAAATCAAGTGGTATTAAATCTCCAATGGGAGGACAAGGGGCAGCAGAAGCAGAACTACCAGGCCCAGCCTCCGCCTGCGCAGTATGATAAGCGCAATAACTACAAGGGCAAAAACAAAGAGCAACACCCACCTCGCCAGTTCACACCATTGACGAAATCGTTGATGGTGATTTTTCATCAGTTATGCGAGGCCAAGGCAATCAGATTTCCTGAAGTCAAGATGATAGACCCCAATCAACCCAAACCAAAGGGGTTTCAAGATGATTTATTTTACATCTTTCATAGAATGAAAGGACATGACATCGAGGTGTGTTGGTCTTTCAAACACCTAGTGCAAAATATGATCGACAAGGGTGAGCTTGTAGTGCCTCACAACCCGTAGGCACCAGACAATCAAAATATGGGGATTTACAAGAACCCCTTACCGAATCATGAGGTGCCTCGAAACAACGTTGGTCAAGTTAACCAGGTATGAGTCGAACCACCTACCCAAGGGTTCGTAGGCATGGTCAATGTTGTTACTAGGCATGGGAGATACGAACAACAAAATCAACCTCATGCTCCTATCCAGATACAAGCCACACCGAATCAGCGATCGACACAGAATATTCTAGGCCCACCAACAAGACCGGTGGTGACCCTAAGGAGCAGGTTGGTCCAAAACTTACAGACAACTCCTACGAAGTTGTCAATATATGAATTAATTCAGTAGTCCTCGAGGCACAGGGAGACTCTTATGGAAATTTTAAGGTCCATTGAAGTACAAGCCCAGGATGCGTAGGCATTCACAAATTTTGTGGGACATGTACAATAGTGTCAGGAACCGATGATCCAATTTTACGATCATGAGATAAGGATGGTTTCTACAACTATGGCTGACCCACCATTGCATATAATCACGTGTGTGAATCACATGCCATTCAAAAGGGTCTTGATTGATACTAGCTCATCGATCAACATAATAACGACCAAGGCACTGAGTCATTTGAAGCTACCTAAATCACACATTGTGCCAACTACATTCACATTGAGAGCGTTTAACGACGCACTATGTTTGACTATCGACACAATTATCCTACCCATACAGGTAGGTCTGAAGACCATTTCAGTAATGTGTCACATGATAGAAGGGGCCATGCAGTACAACATTTTACTCGGTAGGCCTTGGATTCATGAAATGCGTTGTGTCCCCTCGATACTACATCAATGCATGAAATATATTCATGAGGGGACTGGTTCACATGGTGGCTTCGGATGAAGAGCCATTTAAGTTTGTGAACCTAGCAGATTTTCTTGGGGGTTTCATACTCCCATCAAAGCACTTGGATGTTCGATCATCATCACCAATAAGGAAACCAAGAGGTAAACCGGTAAGGCATGCTCAACCGATGCCATATGTGTCACATAGATCGAAGCATACCACTACCACTTCCTTGAAACCATCAGCATCAATCATGCATCGGGATGATAGGAAATTAAAGGTGAATATGGGAAAAAAGAGAAAGAGCTTGAGCCCGAGCCAATCATCGAGGACGTTCCCATTCCCATGGAAGTTGAGGAACCCCAAGACAAAGTCGAGGAGGCACCTCAGCCTGCTTCACCTGCATCTTCAATAGGGTCATCCGCACCACGGGTGATGGTACATCTCACTAATACCAGATTAGGTGAGTACCTTGTGCAAAATGTGACCTTCGAACCAATTTTGAAGACTGCACAAGAGATGGGCAGACCATCCGCCCATCGTTATCCGATTGGATCGATGGTTCCATTGGGAGAACCGCCTAACTAGACTAACTTCATCTATGCGGGGCTAGATCAGCTTCCAATGCGAGAGCCCATGGATGAAGATGATGAGGAACATTTTGCGGTAAACATTCATTATTTGTCTAATCCAGAGTATGCCATGCATATTTTTGAGCTATATCACTGGCATGGATACGACCTTGGTCTCTTTGAACAAGGATGGAGGACTCCGCTGGAACCTCATTATCAGTTAGTCATTGATAGATTCGGTTTAGGGTTACAGATACATGGGCAGGATGATTTGCTCATAGCATCCCTAGATCATCTGTACCTCAGCATGGCGGATGATGTGGATTTTAATCCATATCATCCGGATCCTTCCAAATTCTAGAGGAATCACCCTATGATATCTGCCATCACCATTGAGCCACTCGAAGATCATCGTGAAGGGCTCCTTGAGCAGACTGAGGCAGAAATGAACCCCAGAGATCAACTAGGACACCAAACCCATGAGGCAGTCGATGACACAGACATGCAAGGGTGCAACCCCATTACTGCAAGTGATCTCGAGTTAGGAGATCTTTGTAATGAAGATGGAGCAGAGTCCACCTCCGATATGAGTGGACCAAGCTATGATGCAGATGAGGATTCCTCAAACGATGATGGATCCGAGGATGAAGTCGAAGGTGCTTATGTAAGGCCTTTGTATGTGCATCATTTATTGCCTATGGAATCGATACAGGATACCGAAGAGATCCTTCCCAACATTGATCATCCAGGGGAAGGGATCGAGATAGTTTTCTCGGTAGCATCGTACATGAGGTATAATTATCTAATTTTTTTGGATAGCGATGATAGTATGCAAGAAGTGAGATTTATGGGGCCTCACTTAGAGGAGCACCCTCCAGGAGTGGGGGTGAATGAAGGATTCTATTATGATAGTGATGAAGAAGATGAGCTAGAGAGGGCCTACCTTGGTCCTCCTTATTTGCATCACCGCCATCAACCCATCGACATCGATGAGGTCTATAGGCAGCTACATGTTGGTCCGCATCTGAGAGCAAGATGGTTAAACCTGGATCAAATCCATCGGTTGGTTAATCCCCTTCTATCGACCTACATGCAGCTCCATGAGTCGAATGATCCTATTTTGCATTCAGTGCATAGGGAGGATCCAATTATTCATAGTCCTCATAGGGAAGACCCTTTTGTGCCTGTGCCATTAGAGCCATATCGTGGGTATGAGGACTATGCAGATTTTGTAGAGGTCAGTCCGTGTGGTCCTAGAGATCAATTCCATTCCATAAACATGGTCTCCATTGATTTGACCACTCCACTCCGCAATCCAATAGATCCATCTAAACCATTGTATCTTAACAAAGATGCTATCGATTAGGATCGCATTGATTCACCCATTGAGCCTGAGGATTTCTTCCCCAACGAAGAAATGTTGCAACCTTTCCATTTTGCACCAGGCTATGCATATGATGTTTATCATGCCAAAAATGCTTCCAACGTGGAACCACTCAACCCAGTTGATGACATTCATCTGATTCCTACGCCTCACCAACTTGAGGAGGGATCGCATATGTCGATAGAGGAAACCTTTGAGGTGGATATCAGTGATGATCCCACCAATGCAAAGAAAGTTAAATTTGGAGAGAGTCTCACTCCAGATGAGTGGGCCACCCTCATCCCTCTACTGAAAGAGAGACCAAATTTGTTTGCTTGGTCGTATAAGGATATGCTAGGTCTAGACCCAAAATTGGTTACTCATAACCTTTCGCTAGATTTGATGAAGAAGTCGATCAAGCAAAAGCTTAGGAAAATGCACCCAACAGTAGCCTTAATGGTGAAATATGAGCTGCAGAAGCTGTTGGATGTGGAATTTGTGATTTCCATCGATTATCCAGAATGGGTGTCCAATATGGTACCCATGGGAAAACCCGATGGAAGAATCCATATTTGCATGGATTTCAGAGACCTAAATAAGGCAACACCCAAAGATTCATTTCCATTGCCCAATATTGATGCTCTCGTAGATGCAACTACAGGTCATGAAATGCTCTCCTTAATGGATGGTTTTTTTGGTTACAATAAAATTTGGATTAAACTCGAAGACCAACACAAAACCATATTTATAACGCCATGGGGAACATTTTGCTATAAAGTTATGCCATTCAGCCTCAAAAATACTGGTGCCACATACCAACGAGCCATGACATACATTTTTCATGACTATATGCACAAAATTCTTGAAGATTATATCGATGATTTGCTAGCCAAGTCATTGCTACGAGAAGAGCATGCAGAGGTCTTAAGGAAAGTCTTCGATCGCTTGATAGAGCACAACGTCAGGTTGAATCCTAAGAAGTGCGTATTTGGTGTAACTTCTGGAAAATTACTAGGGTTCATCATCTCCAAGAGAGGCATCGAAGTAGACCCAACGAAGGTCAAGGCCATTTTGGAAATGCATCCTCCCACCAATATTAAGGAATTAAGGAGCCTTCAGGGCAAGGTAGCCTCGATAAAGTGATTTATCACCCAACTATCGGATAAATGTCGACCCATGAATCGACTGCTACATAAGGGTGTCCCATTCAGCTGGGATGAGGACTGCAAGGTAGCCTTCACTGAGATAAAGAAATACCTGGCGATGCTACTAGTGCTAGCTCCACCAAGGCCAGAGGTGCCTTTTCTACTATATATATCGGCAACTGACTTTGCACTGGGAACCATGTTGGCCCAAAAGAACGTGCAAGGCAAAGAATAGGCCATATATTACATTAGTCAAACTTTGGTGAGCTATGAGCTCGGGTATGCATACATGGAAAAATTGTGTTTAGTAGTAGTGTTCGCTACAAAGAAATTATGACACTATATGTTAAGTCATACGACGTATGTTATATCCAAACAAAATCCTTTGCAGTACATGATGAGTAAGACTTATCACAATACGCGTACTGCGAAGTGGATCATGCTTTTGATGGAATTCGATCTGGAATTCATAAGCCAGAAGTCCATTAAGGGATAGGTCATAGCAGATCAATTAGCTGAGGTGCCACTATCAAATAGTAGGCCTCTAACAATTGAGCTTCCGGATGATGTAGTCTTCATCATATCTGAAGCTCCCAAACTCGAAGAACCAGAGAACAATGTTGATATGACTCTATTCTTTGATGGTTCGAAGTGCGAACAAGGGGGTGGTGCCGAAATAGTGTTCTTCACATCGTAAGGAGCTCCAATGCCCTTGTCATTCAAGTTGGATTTTTTGTGCACCAACAACAATGCTGAGTACGAAGCCCTACTACTGGGCCTCCACACAACTGTCGCCATGAATATTAAGAGATTGAACATCTTTGGTGATTCCTTGCTCATAGTAAATCAAGTCAAGGGGCTTTTTCAGTGTCGATGTCCCGTACTGAAAGCCTATAAAGATCTAGTTGATACATATTTGGCCAAACTGGAATGGTATGACATCGAGGCAATCCCTCGATCATCGAATAGGTTTGTAGATACCATGGCTTCTTTGGGATCCTTAATCCCTCAGAATCCATCTGCTGATTTCACTACCATCCATGTCAAGATGCTCTCTCATCCAGTAGCAGAGCGTGCAGCCTATGATAACAGAGAATCGATCAACATGATCAGTGTAGAACCACAAGTTGAATGGTTCTGTAGAGCTGAAGACTTTCTTAAGAAGGCACCCTAGGGGTCATTAACCTCTTAGAGTCCCATGGGGAGTGGTACTACCATTCACCATAGGGTTGTTTTCGAGTCTGCATTTGCAAAAGTAAATACGCAAGGGGAGCAAGTCATCTTGGCAGTCGAAGCTGAGATTTATCAAAATTGGATGTCACAAATTAAAGACTTCCTAAAGCTTAGTATAATCCCAGAGGGATTGTTGCATGCCGTGAAGTGCACATTTAAATAGAAAGTGGCCAAATATGTCTTAATAGGAGACATCTTGTATCGAAGAAGCTATGATGGAGTTCTCCTTCATTGCTTAGAGCCCCAAGAGGCATCATGGGCAATTTTGCAAGCCCATGATGGTACGTGCGGTGGCCATTTTAGCGGCATGGCCATCGTCAAGCGCATCCTTCGAATGGGTTACTATTGGCCCACTATGGAGAAGGAGTGCAATGCGTATGTCAAGAAATGCATTAAATTCTAGCATCACGCTAATCTTACGCACTTGCCATCATAGGCCTTACAGCCCATCCAAGCGGCTTGGCCATTTGCTCAGTGGGGATTGGATCTTATAGGCAAGATCTCTCCTCCATCATCGGGATGGCATACATTCATAATCATGGCTACTGAGTATTTTACAAAGTGGGTGGAAGCAATACCCTTAACAATGACAACTAGAGCTCGTATAGCAGAGTTTATACTAGAGCATATCATAAGTCATTTTGGGATTCCATCCAAAATAATATCGGATAATGGAATATCTTTCAAGAACAAAACTATGAGAGCTTTGACATCTAAATATAGAATCAAACATAGTTTTGTGACTCCATACTATCCGCAAGCAAACGGGTAGGCTGAAGCTTCAAATAAGACAATGGTAGCCATCTTGAAAAATATGGTACAAGAAAACCACAAATACTGGCACATCCAACTGCCCCTTGCGCTTTGGGCTTATAGGACTAGTATTCGGATGCCCACTGGGGCAACACCGTTCTCACTAGTATATGGCACTGAGGCCATTATGCCCTTGGAATTAGAAATTCCAATGTTGCACGTCGCATTGAAAGAGTTCATCGATGATGACACTGCATGACAAGCTCGACTGGATCAACTGACGCTACTTGATGAACATCACGTGAATGCCCTGGAGCATCTCTGCATTTATCAAGAGTGACTAAAATGAGCTTACAATGTCAAAGTCCACCAGAGAGACTTTGAAGTTGGGGATCTTGTCTTGAAAGAAAACCAACAGAACTCTAATTTATTGCCAGATATGCGAGACAAATTTATGGCCAATTGGCTAGGACCCTACATCATATCTAAAAATATTGGTCCAGGTACCTATCGCCTAACATCGCTAGGGGGTGTTGAAGAGCCTGAACCTCTCAACATCATCCATATTAAGGTGTTTTATGCTTAAAGAGCATAGTAAAAGGCTCCGAGAGTTGCTTGTAACTGCTCGATCATCCTAAAAGGCTCCAAACACTTTCATTAGTGGTTTGGTCAAGTAAAAATCTCCAAAGGCATCTGTAAGCCCTTTGGTCAACCTCAAAAGCTTCGAGGGTTTGCAAAACTGCTCAATCATCCCAAAAGGCTCCAAGGGTCCCTAAAACCGCTTGGTCATGTCAGTTAAAAGCCTCAAGGATTTGCTTATAATCGCTCGGTCATCCTAAAAAGCACCAAAGGCATATGTAAGCCCTTTGGTCAAACTCAAAAGGCACCAAGAGTTTCTAAAAAACTGCTTGGTCAACCCAAAATCTCCAAAGGCATCTGTAAGCCCTTTGGTCAAATGCAAAAGGCACCAAGAGTTTTTAAAAAACTACTTGGTCAACCCCAAAGGCTCCAAGGATTCTCAAAATCGCTTGGTCATCCCAAAATGCCCCAAAGGTACCCATAATCCCTTTGGTCAATCCCAAAAGCTCCAAGGATTCCTAAAAATTGCTTGGTCAATCTAAAGGCTCCAGAGGCATGTACTCATTGTTTGGTCAATTATGAGGCTCAAAACCCATAAAAATTATAAAATCAATAAAATCCAAAAAAAATGGTAAAGCATAAAATCCAAAAACATTTGCATTTGCATTTGAATTTTGCATTTTTATTTTGCATTCACTCATGCATCCACCGCATTATTGCATTGCATATAGGCATTCGTCATCCGTTGCATTCCGTAATAGATGGCATTTGTGTTTGTCAGTCTTACAAATGATGCCACGTTTGTGTTTAAATCATGCATCTCTACATTTATCATGATCCATCATTCATGTGAGTAATTATGTTTTTCAACACAACCTATAATGTTGCTATGGAGATATACTAGGGTTTTTCGGTCACTCAACCATACCTAGTAGTCTTATCAAGAGTTGGTAGAAAGCTTGCTTTGCTTTTGTAGCTAAGGTTCAGTTAGTATAGCCCTTAGCATATCAAAAGCCTATCACTAATCAACAAATTTAAACAATCCTAACAAGGACTAGGGGAAGATGAAAGCCATGAAGTAGGACCGGGTATCCTGAAGCAAAAAGAGTTATTCTTGCTTATCCCTCTGTGCGGACGGTATGGGAAATGTTGGCAGTTGGCAAAAGGACAGGTTAGTTCCCTATTCAGAATCCCTTGCTTACGATAAAATGAGCATATCCTAAAGAGATATCCCATATCAATCCTCATGATTGATCCCCTAGATCGATATCATAGATCGACTCCCCAGAGTGATATCCCATATTGATATCATAAGATCGATATTCTCAATCGATATACCAGAAACTATTTTTCCAAGTAAATCTCCCCAAAGGAAAGTTTTTGAAGAAGATTATCAAATGTAAATGCCAAAAAGTGAAGATCAGAAAACAGGCTTAAATCAAAGTTCAAAGTGAAGTTCAAAGTGAAGATCAAATGAATATCATAAATCAAAAGTTCGAGCGGAGATCAAATGAAGATCCAAAATCCAGTTCGAAGAGAGATCAAATGAAGATCCAAAGACAGTTCAAAAAGAAGATGGAATCGACTCCCTTGCTTCACTACATATGAGCAAGTATCCCAAAAATTGAAGGATAGAAAGGAATGAGCCTGAATCCCTGGAATTGTCAGCACTACTATACCTTACGCATGACGATATGTCTGACGCATTAGCATCTCGCTTATGAACAAGACCAATGTTTGAATGTGGAAGAGCTAGCTTCAAGTGTCCTGCATTGCCTAGTGGCTTAGTCCAACTGAAATCTAAACTTGAGATTGGATAAGACATTTGTGGAACCCCTATCTTAGCAATGGGTTGAAAGAATCTCGCTTGACATCGGGGAACGCTCGTGTCTTATCTTAAATAATCATTTGCACACACAGGGATAATGAACAGTTAGGGTCTATCCTAGCAAAAGCCTTTTATCTCAGAAGTCTAGTGTGGTTAGTATGCAACTTTTGATAAGTCTATTAGGGTGTTTGAGTCTCATGGAAAACCTCAAAAAATTTCTCCCATAGCAACAAAGTGTCAAAAATGACAACCATATAAATCATCAAATTGCAAAGTATTAAACCCATGATACATCATTATAAAAAGCACAATCAACATATAGGATAGATACCGGATGGATATTAGCAATAATATTTAGATGACCACTGACTATATCATGCACATTTTTCAAATTTGCAAAAGAAAATCGAATGGCACATTATATCATTCGCATCATAAAACATTGCATACTATTGCATTTCATATATGGGTGATTAATTGATTACATTCTTATCTTAAGGATTTTCAATTACATTCATGATTTTTATACATTCTGTGGCATCATCCATTAGATTGATAAACATAATTGCATTCATTCCTTATGTTTTAAGTGATTAAAGCATACAGGTTCATTTACATTAGATTAGCATCATGTAAATAAAGCATTACATACATTAATGCATGAAAAGAAAGCAATATCAAATATGCGTTAAGAGAAAAACATCGCATCCATATGCATCCATCAAAAAGCACATCTAAGCATCTAAGATCACTGCATATCATCATCATAAATCAAATAGCTATCTAGTGCATGTCATCCATACATCACATCATATAGCATCAACATAACATAAGCATTGCATCCATGTGCATCATATAAACATAAAATTAAAAATAAATGAGAACACAATAAATGAGCCATAATAATGATCATATCATATAAATATGTGTGTCTCAGAGTACATGGGGAGTACAAAAATACCCACAGGCTACAAACGTGTAGGTCCTCGACCTTACACCAGAAATGAGATACATCAAAAATATGTCCTATAATAGTAGAGCTCTAGCTCTGATCTGCTCCCCCTGTACCAGAGCTCTCACCTCCTCCCTTAGTGCTATGCTTAGGAGCCTGCTCTGCCTGCTACCCTGCTGACTATTGTGGATCTTGCTATGAGCCCTGAGTACCGCCTAACCCGAAGAGGCCTAGCACTCATCCAACTACCCCCTGAGTGATGGGCACCTCTGTGCATGTCGGGACCTATGATTGGACATTGCAGTAGACTACCCTACCTCCCTGGTCCTAGTATGACTATTACCACCATGCATACTGGAGGACCTGTGTGTCCTCTCACTCCGATGGGTGTGATGGCTCGAGCTAGTAGTGGACTGTCCTATAGTCCGAGATCTAGTCCATTGGGACTCTACAGCATATGGATCCTCAGGAACCTCTATGCCCAACATCTGAATGTAGCCCACCAACTGGTCTACCCGAGCAACCCTGGATGCATGCCTCTCATTGGCACTCATAAGTAAACCTTGTAGGCATTGTATCTCTACCATAGGATCTCGACCACCTAGTAGTACTATTGCTAGTGTCATCAGAGACCCCATAATCAACTGAGAGGGTGGAGGAACCCCCCTATATGCCCTGAGTAGATCCCACTCTGCTATGGCTGCATCCCTCTATACCTCTACCAAGTCACGAGCATGGGTGAGCTCACCAACCTAGGTCTCTATTGTAGTAGCCTGGGCGGTTAGGCTAGCAATCTACTAGTCTACCTATGTCAGTCGATGATCTCTCTCTATCAGCTATGCCTATAGAGTAGTGATAGTAGTATCACGCTCCCTCTACTACATCTAGAATCGACCGAGTTGACTCTACAAGTCAGCCACCTATGCTAAGAGTAGCCCCTCTACACTATCAGGAGGGACCTCACCCTCCTCTAGAGCCTCCTCCTCAAGATCAATCTCGAGAGCCTCCTCAATGGTAGCCTCTATGCACCCCAACCACCCTCTATCCATTAGCACACCCTACGCCCATCAGGATCCACCTCTCCTGCCTGATCTACAGTACGGCCCAGAGACCCTATCCCATACCAATGGAACATAGACCACCATCCATCATACTCTGGAGTGGTCATCGCTATGTCAACCCTAGTCTCTTGGAAGTCATCTAGAGCATCACCTAGAGTTGGAGGCTAGATCCATGATAGATCCCTCTCCAAATCCAGGTGCTTGTAGGTGAATAGGATCTCCGGGATGTCCTACACCATGCCGAACTGATGCAAGACACGAGAGAAGAACTGAAACTCCTAGATCTCGGCCTTTCGATTGATCAGCCATCTATCCCAATGAGCCCATCGAAGCCTCTCACTAGCCTCAGGCCAGTCAGGACAATCCATGTAGGGTCACCACTGGATATCATCCAACCCAAGTGCTACAAATCGGGTGATGTAATGTTGGGTCTCGCCAGCATGAGTCCTACTATGAAAGCCCTCCTCCTCTCGAGGCCAGTAGGTAGCATAGCACTGATGCTCATCATCAATGTCTATAATGGGTAAGGGTAGCTCCCTAGGATGCTCTACTATGATATGCTACCAACCCCAGATCTACAAAAGTAGACTACAACTGATGCCCTTATGGCTATGCTCAGTAATCTGATATAGCTCTTGATAGAGCTGAGCTAGTAGTGTGCTCCCCCAAGCTAGGAGCAGTGGTCGGCAGATAGAGCTTTGTACTACTATACATATAGTAGCTAGAAGGTTCTAGGGAATCCTCATACCCGAGGAGTCTGGAAGCACATATTGCACCACCAGGTGCATGAAGATGGCCTCACACATGGAGAAGATATTCTTCCCCTACCAATAGCCGATGTGGACCCCTCCATGGTCGATGGTGCCCTGAGCCTCCTCACTCTGAGCACCAAATATAGCATCGAAGATGGACTCCTTAGCCCTAGAGGTGGAGCAGATGATGGCCTCGCCATCAATGGGGATCCTGAAGATCCTATAGACATCCTCTAGTGTGACTATCATTTCACCTGTAGGTAGGTGAAATGTGTTGGTCCGCATATTCCAGTGATGGGCCAATGCAGTCAGATAGGATTGATCTACCCTAATGGTGGGTAGATCCAGAACGTAGCCAAAGCCGACAACTCCGAACCACTCTCGCTCACCATCAGTGAGCTCTCCATGGAGAGTCTTTAGAATGTCAGGCTCTCATGCTCTAGAGGTCAATCTCTAGAATAAATAGCATAAAATAAGGAAAAAGCTAACTAAAACAAGCAAAAACATTTAAAAATTGATCTAAAAATCATCAAAAATAGTAAAAATTGATAAAAGTGCAAAAACATGTCATCATGCAGGCCTAAAAATCAAAATTGTCAATCAGACAGGTCAAAAATGCATTAAATGATATTAATTGCCTCTAAAAATTTAAAAAAATTAAAAATTTTGCAAAATTTTCCTAAAGTTGGTGAACCGTGGGTCAACCCTGCAGTCCGCATGCGGTCAAAATTTGACCATTGGAAGTTTGAATGTTGACCATAGCTGGCAGCTACGGTCCCCAATTGACCAATTGGGAACCAATTGGGAACCGTAGCTAGTACCTACGGTCTCTGATCGAAGTCCGGTCGGGTGCGATACCGCGGCCAAAAATGCAAAAAAATTAATAACCTAAGCTATCCTAGCCTAAAATGAGGTTCATTGCCAGCAGTTTAGTGAGATTGATTTATCGATTACTTAATTGGGTTCATTTTACTGGTAATGGATGTGAGGTCTTGGTTTTTGAGTTACCTTGCCCTCCCCTCGTCCTTCGCGGCTAGAAGACGCTTGCCCGTGCCCTGCCATCGTGTTGTGAGTCGGTGTTCGGGTAAGGTGTGCTAGGTTGCAAGTTAGTTTAGTCAGCTGTCACTATCAGAGCTCTAGTTGTAGGTCACTATCAAGGAATAATGAGAGATATTTGAAATTTGGAAATTTTATAGACTTCTCATATTCAGCATGGACCGCAGGCCCTAGCTGCAGTTCCCAATTTTGCAAATGGGAACCGCAGACCCTAGCCATGGTTTGCAATTGGTAGACAATTTTAGAAAATCCCACCATGGGAAGGGCCAAAAAGATCAATTAATGCCTCCCATTGGGTCAGAATGCAATAAAAGCAAGTTAATTTGGAAATTTGGTGATAATCAAGCACTAGGATCCAATCAAAAATTAAAAATTTGGCTGAGATTATAAAGTACAACCGAGGTCGTCGCTATGATAATCCTTTCATGGAGTGACACACCTCCCAGCCAAATAAATAAGCTCAATGCATAATTCAAAACATTCAAAAAAAAATCAAACAATTAAAACACCAAATGTGCCTCGTATTCAGTAATTTACCCTATATACTTGGCGGTTGCAGCGACTTGCGACCCATGTAATCTGGCAAGATGAGTAAATTACCATAAGGACATTTGGGGCAAAAATTGTCATCGTTGATCTGATATGCTTCTTTTCAATCCCTAAGAAGGCCTTCGCGACCGGACTGCTCCACGAGAACGAGGCGTTGCATGCCATTTCTTCTATGACCTCTTCTTTAGCAAATCATCGACAATTTGATTCAACACAAATCTGATTGGATTTGTATCAATTCGATTCCCTAAGACGGCTATTGTAGCCCGACTGCTCCATGGGATAGAAGTGTGCAAATACTATTAACAGTTGAAATCAAAAGCTGAACTAGGCCTAGCCAAGGCATTAATTTGCTCAAATCTAAATTTTTTTCAGATCATCCATGGTGGTCAAGCGACATCGTCGCTTTATTCATTGTCATTACCCTCATCGACTCGTCGCTTGAGGGGGTAGTCATAATATCAAATCATAATCAAAATCAGTAGAAGATCCCGAAGATCGTAGATCCCTTGATCTTGTCAAAATTATGTTCATCCTTGCGAATCATTGTAAACAGCTATCATAAGCTTACCCCTTTGCTTGGGGAAAATAGCAAATATGATAATTTGTTTGTAGCTCTCATCCTTTCGGTTATATAGGTCATAAGATACCTATTGGAGAGCCAAAGCTACTCGAATGTCCGATGAGGAGGGCAAAACTCATTCAAGTTTAAGCCTCCAAAGAGTTGGAAGCAATGATTCCAAGATGTGCGTCCTTTTGCTGGACCTGGGGCATCTAATGTTGATCTGACTAATGATCATCATAGAACCTTTGACATCATTTTAGGAGGTCTATTTTTGCTTAGCGTTGTTCGAGCTCACAATGCATCTCAAAAGGGGCATCTGTAGACACCTAAAACATGTCATGTCGAGGGTGACTACTCATATGGACATGCTACAAGACCATATGGAAGATCTTGGATAGACTCCAAGATAGAGCAATGGTTCTAACCACTCAATTTGGGCTCCTTGGCCTAATCAGTCTGAACCGTAGCCCAGACCTATGGTTTACAGCTGAACCATGACTGAGACCTACGGTTTGCAGTCTAGACCGCAGTTGTGACCTACGGTCTTAACTGAAGTTCAGTTGGCCTTCAATCCGAGCCAAATCGGTTGAAACGGCCATTGGATCTAGAAGAAGGTGGTTAGAGGGCGGAAGCTTCCATTCCAACTATCCTAACCACCCCTTCTTGATCTTGGCTTCTCCAAGAAGCCACCCCTAGCCCTTGGGTAGTCCTATAAGTACCCCTCAAAATTAGGGCAAAAGAGAGGAGAGAGCATTGGATATTTGAGCAACGAAGCCCTATCAAATTGTATACTCAACCGAGTATACTAAGAGAGAGCTATTGCACTTATCCCATACCTACTTGCCAAGATTCATGATGAATTGCATTATGGATGCCCTAGGAGTCTAGGAGAGCCAAGAAATGCAAATCCGGGCAAACGAAGGCCCATCACAGTGATTTGACCACCAAATCTATCATAAGGACATCGAAGGTGACCCTTGAACATCAATTGGACAAGGAGGTTAAGCCCACTACCCTTGGAATTGAGGGCAAGCCTATCAGAGCGCTAACCATGGTTGTCAATCGTGGTTTACAGTGCAGACCGCGCACTAG
Organism: Wollemia nobilis; assembly: GCA_028583015.1. Classification (NCBI taxonomy): domain Eukaryota; kingdom Viridiplantae; phylum Streptophyta; class Pinopsida; order Araucariales; family Araucariaceae; genus Wollemia; species Wollemia nobilis. Next base: position 6,688,209 of record JAQPPZ010016361.1, read on the forward strand.
AGCTACGGTTTGCAGTAGAGGTATAACCGCCTTCCTAATTTCATTTTTGTCTGGCTAATTAGGTTAGATTAGTTGTTTTCATGGTTAAAATACATTTTAGCAGACTTCTGACCGTAGATTTAGGTTATTTTAGCTTCTTTATGTTTATGCTTCAATTAGGACATTAATAAGTTCTTTATGCACTTTCATGCCTTATTTCATATATCTAATACATGCAAAGAGTATTTGTTGTCTTTCTTTACGCTATTGTATGAATCTTGATTCGATTTGCATAGTTTAGAAGCACCTTTTATACTTTCTTGATTATGCATGTTAATGGTGTCATTATGCATTTTACCTAAAAGGGCCTCATCATGAGAGGCTGCCTATATTTTTGACATTCTTGTTGTTTCTTGACCGTAGGGAATAGTTTCAAAGGAGAGCAAACCATCAAGTTCCTTCCCCATTGTGAAGAAGAGGGCACCTCCACCCTAGAGCAGTTCGTGCCATTCTGAGAGGCATTTGGAAATCACACCTACCCTTAAGAGGGAAAACAATTGAGCACTCCTATTGTAATATTGTATCAAAATGAATATCCCTAAGAGGGATGTACTTGTAATTGGGTTTTGACTTCAAATATAATGGAATAAAGTGTTTTCTTTCTTGTTTCATTTGTTGTCAATTTTGTTTACTTGTATGCATGTTATATCTTTACCATTTATCGCAATAGGAGCCACAATCGGGTGTGACCCTTTCTGGTGGTTACAGATGCTTTAGGATTACTTTGACCCAAATTGTACAACTTGTATGATTTGCTAGTGAACGATTTCCAACTTTGTAAAACTACTTGTACGGACTGTAAATCATATAGTTGTATGATCCAAATCATACAACAAGATAACATGTATGATTTTCCACTTATTCAAATCACTAGAAGTTGTTTTTTAACTCAAATCAATCAGTTTTGTAATCATTTTCTTTGAAATCCTAGTTTTCCATAATTGGCAAGTTTCACCATGCAATTTCCATTCCAAATTAGGCAAACGATCAAATGTACGATTTGATTAATTGGTTGTACGGTTTGGCACAAACCCTTACTATAACTATCACTTCATATTTGCCATCTTGCTCATAGATTCTTCTCAAGGAAATTTTGAGTTACTTTTCTAATGCAATTGCTAACATATTCCATGACATGCAAACCCTAGTTCACTATCCATCAATTGCTATCACCAAGAACGTTTATAGAAATCGTACAACAATAGAATAATATTTCTATACATAAATAATAATGTACAAGATCAATCCCTCAATATTATCTAGGATTAATTGCCACAATGTCCATATTCCACTCTATGAGACAAGAAAATTCTCCCCAAGATCGAAGAATGCTCCACAAAATCAATCACACATAAAAGAGGTATACCCACAAAAAAAATATTGAGTAGTAAAACCCTACTTCAAATGAATAATGGAAAAATCCACTATGAAGCTCACTATATTACTTAATGATTCAACGGTACAAGAATGCTTTAATGTTATGCAACAATATGCATCAACATAAACTACAACACAAGTCAATATGACAAGATATGATAATATGTAGTATAAAACACCCCTATTTAAAGATAATATTTTCTACTAAAACCCTAAATCTTATCACAATCTAATATTATCACAATCTATCAAATATTAGAAAGTGCTTTAGTTACTTTCTAATTCTATCACAATTTAATCTTTGAGATATGTGATAAGTGGTATCTATCTAATATTAGAAAGTGATTAGTTACTTTCTAATATTTGCTAGAAAATGGAAATAACTTTTTCCCAAGAAATTAAATATTCCTAGCACCCTTAATTTATTTATTAATTGGGTGGGAATATTTTACATAAGATAAAATTATATTCTAATTCAAATATTATTCTTTAGACTTTATATTTTAGTCTAAGAATAATTTACACAATGTTGCATTATATATTCCAACACTCCCCCTTAATGCAATATTGGGAAAAGGAATTATGATACAAAGAAACATTCTCCCCTTAAAGATACAAATGGGGATGAGAATAAAATGAGTAATATAGTTACAATGAGCTTCTATGACCAAGAATGGTCTACAATAAGGTGCCAATACAAAATGGGCCAAAATGAGACTGCAAGCCCCCAATAGAGTAGCTTCAGATACAAGCAGCTTATAAATCCATCCATCAACCACAAGTGGTTGCAAATGACAAGAAGAAAACATCACAAGGGTGTCTTCAGTAAGCCTGTGCAAAATCCCAAATGAAAGTAATTTCAAGCTACAAGCAGCTCAACATAAGATCAGTTAGATACATCATCATAAATATATTTACCACAAAATATATGAATATCCAAAGATGATAAAAAAACTGGTCTAACAAAGAGTGAACTATAAGTCATCACAAAAATATGTCAAGCCATACTTATAGTCACATGCTATATAGTTGATAAAAAAATATCATGTACAAAGTTGCATAAAGCAAACAAGGAGTACCATGATAATGCAGACTCTAAAGTACCATGTACAAAAGTAGCACAAGGCTAAAAAAAAGTACCATGTACAAGAGTTGCATAAGGTATATGAAAATAATAAAGTGTGCACACCGGTTGCATAAAGCCAACCATAAAATATCATGTACAAAAGTAGCATAAATGCTAACAAGAAAGTACCATGATAAACCAATTGCATAATGCCAACTACATAAAAACATGTACAAAGTTACACAAGGCAACAAGAAAGTACCATGTAAAAGAGTCGCATAAAGCAATTGCATCATATACCATAATTGCACAATGTCATCTACAAAGTAACATGTACAAAAGTTGCACGAGGCAAACAAGAAAGTACCATGTTCAAAAGAGATGCAAAAAGCAATTATACCACCAAATATCAACTCATATATATAGCACAAAACACATCATAAGGATGAATTTGTTGAGAAACAATGGTGAAATTGTTCTATTGATCAACAATGCATTACATAGTTTTATAGTTCTTGAAAGAACTAAAAATAGACATGGTGGTTGAGAGAAATCCTCTTAAACTTATTACAACAAACTAACTTAAAGATAGCTCTTATCCTAACAACATGCTAATCTTGGACTATGGTCAAACATTAATCAACCAAGCCAAAACATCAATGTATGCTAATCAAATTAACTAGAAATATGTAAATCAAAACATTAAACTAAAACTAAACACTAGGACTTAATACTTAGGACTAAGGAGGCAATGTTGAAAATATTCCAACATTCTCCCCCTTGATGCTAAAGATACTCATGCAAGATTTCTTTAAGCATCACAGAGTTGGAAGAAAATTTTTCTCTTACGTTTCCTCCAATCTTGAATCAAGAAATCAGAATTTACAAAATACTTATGGTGGCACTCCTTCCACTCTTCATGTGGAATTTCCTGCAAATGCTTGAGTGCCTTATTTTTTTGATTAGCTCCCCCTTCAACAAAAGTATATCCTCTTGTGATTTTCGGCAACCACTCTCTTACATATTTATCATTATGGTCTTTAAACCATGCTCTCACATTTTGATCTTCTTTTACATCTTCAACACTAAACAATACTCCACATGAGTATTTACAATTAATCATCTCACATAGATGATTATACCATACAACTATTTCACATATTTTCACACAAAATATCACAACAAATATGGCCATATAATGACCAACTACACATGCAACATAAAGTTGCTCCTCACACAAATATTCTCTCACAACAATGACTTTACAAGAATCCTTCTCCCAAGGAATTTTGAACACATAATTTTGATCCATGTGACCCAAGTTCTCCATCACTGTCTTCTCTCCAAGAAGACTCTTCATCAAATTCGTCTCAATGAGATAATAACCTCTCAATAATGCCTTTGGAAGACATTATCCTTTATTTTCATGCCTGTTCACAAAAAACAAATCATTAATCATAAAAACATTACCTTTAGTATGAGTATATTTGGTGCTTCCCATAAAGCTATTTTGTAGCAGTTCTCCTTCATTGTATGGTGCTTCAAGATCAACCATCAACTCTTCACTAATAGTTCTCCTCCTTTGTTCAATCCATGTTGGTGTGTTGAAACACCATTCATTCAAGCAATCATACATAGTTGCCTTTTCAAGACAACTCTCTTTCTGCAATGTAGTCACTCCAAGTGAGTGATCTTCATCCATGAGTGAAGTTTCCTTTGCCATTACGATAAGAAAATCAGCAATCTCATTTCCATTTTCTGTTTCTATCTCATTTTTCACATTCTTCTCCCATTTTAGAGGAACTCTAACAATTTTATCTTCTCCTTGTAGGAGATCTTCATTTTCTCTGTCAAGAGAGCATACATCCATTCCAAGTGAATGGTCTTCAAGACAATGGTCTTCCATAAACATTGCTTCTCCATCAACATTCCAACAATTTTGGTTGATCCTATTATCATATTTATTCTCTCCCATGAGAATATTAGGTGCATTATCCATAATACACTCTTCATTTATCTCCTCCATGAGATATTTTTTATCACTTTTTCTTCTATCAACAACAAATCCTCTTCTTCCTCCTCGTCCTCTAGAGGAATACGCACCTCTTCTTATCTTTTCATCACAAAATTCAGCAACATATGCTTCCTCCATGAAGTATTCTTCATCTTGTTGTTTTTCTACATACAAGCCTTCCTCTGCAAGAAATAATTCTCCATTACAAAGCATGGCTTCATATGAGTCTTTACAAGACTCTTCAAAAACTCCTTCAAAAGGATCTAATTCAGAAACTACTTCAAGGAAGCAAGGCTCCTCCTTGCTTAAACAATCTTCATGATTGTCACTCATGGATTTATGGGTATCCTCATCAAACCCATAAGCATCCTTCAACACTTGCCATGCCATTGTAGCTGATCTACAATTGGCTATGAGAGGAAAAACATTATTTTCCATTCCTCTCCTCAAATCCATAAGAGCTAAGCAATTTGCATATTGCTGCTCCTTCTTCTCTTTTCTCTCCTCACCTTGTAGCTTATTCCAAGAGGGTTCCTCATAGACTTCTTGAACTATATCCCATAAGTCTTGAGCCTTCAAGAAGGTCTTCATCATTATGCTCCAAATAGCATAATTATCTCCATTGAATTTGGGTACTTCCAATTATTTATACATGGTGGCCATTCTGCAATCCACCATTCATCAATCCTCCACCTAGCTCTCAGAAACTCCTTTTCTATAGACTTCTGATATACTTATCTGAAAATCCACTAAATTTTAGATCCAAATTCACACAAATGAGAAATATGTGATCAATTTACTTTTGCCCTTTCTAGATCTTAGAGTGTTTTTGAGACAACCTCAATGTTCTTCACATAAATCAATCCATAAAACCCCAAAATTTGTGAAAATTAAACTCTGTATTCTTGAGACAATAATATGAAAACCCTCTAAATTTCAGAATAAAAATCACAAAGGTGAAAAATATGTGATCATTTACTTTTTCCCTTTTTATCACAATTTCGGATCTAGGATTGTTGAAGGAAAAATAAATATTCACATAAATCAATCAATACAGATCCCAATGATCTGAAATTTTTTCTGAATTATGATTTTATCGAAATAATATTTCTCCCAAAATTTGAGAAGCAAATACCCTGTATTCCACCTTATACAACCATTTTATTGAAAAACTAAAAATGCTAATAAAATCAGAAAATTAGCTCCAAATCACCTAAAATTTTTACTGCATCCTCTTGATACAATTACCTAACAACCCTAAAAATTTCATAATCAAATACCTCAGGATTCGTGAGATATTAATGATTTACTCGAGCTCTTCCTTGCAAATCTGCTGAGTGCTGGCCACTTGAGTTTCTCTGACAAAGTGTGTGTTTCAGATCTCTTCACACCACTCTCCATAGGTTTTTATCCATTTGAGAAAACCTACTCTGATACCAAATGAGAAACAATGGTGAAATTTTTCTATTGATCAACAATGCATTACATAGTTTTATAGTTCTTGAAAGAACTAAAAATAGACATGGTGGTTGAGAGAAATCCTCTTAAACTTATTACAACAAACTAACTTAAAGATAGCTCTTATCCTAACAACATGCTAATATTGGACTATGGTCAAACATTAATCAACCAAGCCAAAACCTCAACGTATGCTAATCAAATTAACTAGAAATATGTAAATCAAAACATTAAACTAAAACTAAACACTAGGACTTAATACTTAGAACTAAGGAGGCAATGTTGAAAATATTCCAACATTTGTCATCACACAAGTGTAACTACACTTCATTCCCCCTTGAGGACAACTTCACCAAACCAAGCCCTCAACTTACAAAATTGCTCCTTGGGAAGAGGTTTGGTGAAAAAATTAACAGAATTAGAAGATGATGGGCAATACTCCAACTGAATAGTCCCATCCAATACCTTCTCTCTGATAAAATGGGTTTGGATTTCAACATGCTTTGTCATTTGATGCATTACAGGATTTTTAGCCAAGGCAATAGCTGATTGATCATCATGAAATATAATCATGAACTACTATAACCATATTGCAATAAACAACTATAACCATATTGCAATTGAATAAACCAAGATCAACTTGCAATAAGAAGGTAACTAACCATAACAATCATCTTGCAACAAAATAAACTAACTTGAATTGAACCATAAAACATTTGTTAAATGTTAGATAGTCAATAAGTTAGTAAGTTAGTATTCATTTTAGGTTTTGCTATAGCCTAATGAATTGTCAATTCATCTCACCCAAGGTCAACTAAGCTATCCAAAAGGGTACGGGTACGAGGACCCAAAAAGAACTTGCTACCAATAGAGCGGATTCTTTTGGATTCAATAGGTTTTTAGCAAATATAAACTGTGTTGCAAGATTAAGTAAATTTTAATCAAATACTAAAGTTGTGGTTAGGAAGTTGATTCATTTTTTACCTTCTTGATTAATATGAAAATTAGTAAATTGCAAGTTAGTTGGTTAGTAGATTGTTTAGTAACAAGTTAGTAGTTAGATTAGTTGAGATGCAAAATGTAAGAAAGATGAACAAGAGATAGTGGAGACACAAAGCAAAACACAAATACACTCCCTCTTTCTCTCTCTCTCACTCTCACTTTCATTCTCTTTTACTTTCATAATGAAAGATACAAGTTACATTAATTTACAGTATGCTTCAAGCAAATACTGGAGAGATATTAGAAGAAATTAATAAAAATAGGGCAAGAGAGTGAAAAAGTTGATCCGAAATTGCCTTGTATACTCCAAAACATACTTGTATAACCTTGCAAAACAAGCAAACTATTTTTTTTTTTTTTTACTTTTTTTTTTATAAAGCAAAACTGTTTTTATTTATTTATATATATATATAGCCGACTATTTTTTTTTAAATAAAAAAAAAAAAACTATATATGGAAATATGGGTTTTTTGGGTCTTTTGGATGCAACCATGGGGTCCGTTTGGCTCCAAAAACCTTTCCAGCAAAAACTTAATGCCAAAAAAAATTATAGATTTAAAATAAAAATACTGTTTGCAAAAGATCTAACAACTAGATCTAAAAACATAATAAATCTATAAACCCTAATGGTAGATTTGCAAAATAAGTTTACATAAAATACCCAAATATCAAATGCATGCAAAAAAAAATATACCTTAATGGGTTTTTCACCTCAAAGGATTGAAGACACTTGATGGAGATCCCAACCGCTCTAATATCAAATGTGAGACAAGCAAAGTCTCCCCAAGATCGAAGAATGCTCCACAAGATAAATCACACATAAAAGAGGTAAACCCACAACACAAATATTGAGTGGTAAAACCCTACTTGAAATGAATAATGGAAACATCCACTACGAAGCTCACTATATTACTCAATGATTCAACAGTACAAGAATGCTTCAATGTTATGCAACAATATGCATCAACATAAACTACAACACAAGTCAATATGACAATATATAATAAGATATGATAATATGTAGTAGAAAACACCCTTATTTAAAGATAAGATTTTCTACTACAACCCTAAATCTTATCACAATCTAATCTTATCACAATCTATCAAATATTAGAAAGTGCTTTAGTTACTTTCGAATTTTATCACAATCTAATCTTTGAGATATGTGATAAGTGGCATCTATCAAATATTAGAAAGTGATTAATTACTTTCTAATATTTGCTAGAAAAGGGAAATAACCTTTTCTCAAGAAATTAAATATTCATAGCACCCTTAATTTATTTATTAATTGTGTGGGAATATTTTACATAATATAGAATTATATTCTAATTCAAATATTATTCTTTAGACTTTATATTTTAGTCTAAGAATAATTTACACAATGTTGCATTACATATTCCAACACACACCATTATGGTCATAGTTGCATAGAATACATAATCCAAAATTACCATTCAATTACACAACAAAATTTACAATAACTCACAATTGTAATGTTGCTTCCATTATTATGGTTGAATATGTACAATTACCATGAACAATCACCATGAACAACAATATGATTGAACTATCAACAATGAACAACTATCATCAACCATCGATGAACATGAATGAACAACATCCAACTATCTAGAACCTCCATCAAAATTAAATGGTAGGTCCTTATAATGCTTTCCCAGACCGTTCCAAAGTGGTTCCTAGGACAAACAACATTTACAACTACCATCTCCGTAAAAATCATCTTGCATTAAGGTCTTCCTTAGTCTAATTTGATTATTATCAAATTTACCTTAAATGCACATTTCACCTAATTTGACTTTAATTTCTAATTGCACTTTTTATAAATTTGTACAATTACACCCAATTGTACATTTTCTAACTTCTCATTTGTACAATTAGACAAAACCTCACATGTGTATGTTTTGATAAACCATACATCTAACAAAATTGACAAAACTACAAAATTATGCAAATCCAATTTTTTGCTTCTTTCTAGGAGGTGGATTTGTTGCTTACATCCCTAACATTAAAATCCACCCCATGGTCATGAAAGTTAAAAAGGGAGGAGAGAAGTAATATTGCCACTTGGAATCATAGGATTTTATTGCCAAGGCTATGGTGCCTTATGATGATTGGCTAAGCACAAAAAACTCAGGTCGGTCCTACCAAGAGAAGAGCGGTCCAAACCAAATAACCTCGAGAATATTGGCCCAAAAATAGATGACTCACCATACTCCACCGTAATGGATATGGACTAATCATACTCGAGTGCCATGATCCTAGTATTGTAATCACAAGTTGGAATGCAAAAATTAACTATTCATTAATCCATTGACCAAAGTTAAAAAATACAAAGTATTATATAGTGTTCCCTAAGGTTGTTGAGAGATATTTGGGAGAGAAGAAATAGGGAGGAAAGGAAAATAAAATTAGGATTCAAACTCCTCCTGTCGTCCATGTCATCCTATCCTGCTAACTTGGTTGTCGTCCAAGGGTAAAAGGGTAAGGTCAAAGCTTACCATTGAAAACAAATTGTTTACCATTTTATCGTTTTAACTTCCAACATTCTCCCCCTTAAATTTGAGAGGTTTGACTATACAATCTCTCAGCTTTATATAGTAAGCTTTAGCCATGCCTTTGGTGAAGATATCTGCAATGTTGTCCAAAGTGCTGCAATATTTAAGCTCAACTATCTGCTGCTCCATCGTGTCTCGAATGAAGTGATACTTTATATCAAAATGCTTTGATCTGCTATGGTGGATTGGATTGTATGCCAACTGAATGGCACTTATGTTATCACAATACAATCGAGTTGGACCACTTTGAATTTCTCCAATTTCTTCAAGGAATTTTCTCAACCATAGGGCTTGAGTACTAGCATGTGTAATGGCTATATACTCAGCCTCAGTAGATGACAATGCTACAACAGTTTGCTTCTTGGAACTCCATGTGACTACTCCTGACCCTAGACTAAAATAGTTCCCTGATGTAGATTTCCTATCATCTATATTGCTATCCCAATCACTGTCACTGAAGCCAACTAATTTTATAGAATCACATTTGTGGTAATGGATTCCAAAATCTAATGTACATTTTACATATCTTAATATTCTTTTAGTTTCTTGTAGATGCAACTCAGATGGACTTTCCATAAACCTTGAAACTAGAGAAACAACATATTGAATATCAATCCTTGTGTTTGTGAGAAACATCAGACTCCCAACCATGCTCCTTTAAGTGGTCATGTCAACCTTTGGTGCTCTGACATCATTGCTCAATTGAATCCCATGTCTAGTTGGATTTTCAACTGATTTGTACTGCTCCATGGAAAATTTCTTGATCATGTCTCGAGCATACTTGTGTTGACATATGAATATCCCCCTATTTGATTGACGCACTTCCATGCCTAGGAAGTAGCACATTAAACTAAGATATTTCATCTCAAACTACTTCATCATGGATTTTTTGAAATCCATATTCATTTTAGTGTCACTACACATAAATATTAGATCATCCACATACCAAAAAACTATGAAAATGTCTACTCCATACTTTAGGTAGTACATATTTGGTTCACTTTTTCTTCTAGTGAATCCATACTCACTGAAATAGCCATCAATGCATGAGTACCAAGCTCTTGGTGCTTGCTTGAGGCCATAAAGTGTTTTTTTCAATTTATAAACAAGGTTCTCTTTTCCTTGTTCTTGAAAGCCTTGAGGTTGTTGAACATAAACCTCCTCAATAAAGTATCCATTCAGGAAAACACTTTTCACATCCATGTGTTGAATGTTCCATCCTTTGTGGACAACTAAGGAAATAATTGATCTGATTGTCTCTTGTCGTGCAACAGGAGAAAAAGTTTCCTCATAGTCAATGCCAAATTTTTGAGTAAAACCTTTTGCTACTATCTCGCCTTGTGCCTCTCAATGCTTCCATCAGCATTGTATTTGGTCTTGTAGACCCATTTACATCCAACACAATTTTTTCCTTTGGGTAGCTTTACTATCTCCCATGTATCATTATTTTTTATAGAGGTTATTTCCTCTTCCATGGATTCTTGCCATACATTATTAGTACAAGCCTTCTCATAGCTAGCTGCTTCTAGTTGTACACTAGCCAATAAAGCATAATTTACTACATCTCCCTTAGGATCTTGGGAGTTATCATCCCCATACAATTGCAAATTTTCAAGTTGTTGCAAAACTGTATTCATTTCACTAGCTTGGCTTCTAGTGAATCTTCTCTATAAATTTTGATCTAGAATTTGAAAGTATGGATGATGTTGTAAAGTTCTTTTGCCTCTTGATGGAGAGTCACTTTCAATGTCCATCGGTGAAGAACTTATTGATCTCTGTGGAGAAGTACTTGGAGTGGCGGTTGAAGTACTAGATGTAGTACTCCTGCTTGGGCTTGGAGGAGGTGGTGTGCCTTTGCTTTTCTTGGGAGACACCTGTTGTACCTGTGAAGAATTTACATATTGGGACTCGTCATCAACAAAAAAAATTTGATGACCCCATTCTCCCCCTTCATCAAAAATTACATCCCTGGAAAGTACAATTTTATGAGTCTTGGGATTGTAGAGTCTATATGCTTTTGTAGACTCACAATACCCTACAAATATACAAGATTGACTTTTGGGATCAAGCTTCTTCCTTTTCTCATCAGGAATGTGCACATATGCTAAAGAACCAAAAACTTTGAAATGCTTTACATTGAGTTTCTTTCCATACCACCCCTCATAAGGAGTGATTCCATCGAAACCAGAATTTGGACTTCTATTTAGAATATATACACTAGTTCTTACAGCATTGACCCAGTACATATTAGTTAGATGCTTAGTCTGAAGCATCGTTCTTGCCATCTCAACTATGGTTTGGTTCTTTCTCTCTGCCACACCATTCTGTTATGGGGTATAGGAAGTAGTTAATTGCCTTTTTATCCCACTTGCTTTACAATATTTCAAGAATACTTTTGAGGAGTACTCACCTCCTCAATCTATCCTAAGACATTTTACAAAATACTCACTTTGGTTCTCTAAATTTTTTCTGAAATCTATGAAGCAATCAAAAGCTTCATATTTATGTTTCGAGAAATAAAACATTCTAGAGAAATCATCTATGAAAGTGAGAAAATAGGAATTATTTTTTATACTCTTTGTCTGCATTGGACCATAGATGTTCGAATGCACTAACTTAAGTGGATAGCTGGCTCTCCATGCTTGTCCTTTTTTAAACTTAGGCCTTGAGTGCTTTTCCAAAGCACATCCTTCACAGACCTCCATTTGTTCATGGATTTTGGGAAGTCCTGTCACCATAGCTTGAGAAGTTAACAGTTTTAAGCTAGAGGAATTAAGGTGACCATATCACAAGTGCCAAAGCACACTTGGATTTGCTATAGCTACATTTGCAAGTTGAGCTCCCCCTAGCTCGCCAAATTTGAGAGGGAATAACTAATTCTTGGTCATAGGAACCTATGTGATGACACGATTACAATTGTTTTTATCAAGAATGATACATTTTCCTTCATCAAAAACAAGTTTGTAATTATTCTCCATCATTTACCCAACGCTTAGCAAATTGTGTTGGAGCTTTGGAGTGTAGTAGATGTCATTCACTTTCTTTATTCCTTCTTTTGTTGGAACCTCCATGGCTCCAATGCCTTCGACTTGCAAAGCTTTATCATCCCCTAATTTTGACTTGGGATTTGTAAGTGGAATCTAGAGTAGCAAATAGATTTTCATTGCCACTCATATGGTTTGAGAAACTAGTATCCAAAATCTATGTGTCATTTATATTCTGTTATGATTGTCCATATGATAGAAAAATATTAGAGGTATCATCTTCTTATCCATAATTTCCATATTGACTATTGCTACCTTGAGAAAATTTTGACCAGCAGTCACGAGCAGAGTGAAATGGCTTGCCACATTTAAAACAAGTTGTTTTGGACTTGTCACTTCCTCGTCCTTGATTTCCACTTTGTCCTGGATTTCCTCCTTGATTTTGGTTTCCACCTCTGTTCTAATTTCCTCCTCTGTTGGAGTTTCCTCCTCTATTCTGATTGTCTTATCTGTAGTTGCCTCTGCCTCTACCTCTTCGCTAGCCTCTGCCTTGACCTCTTCCACATCCTCTTCCAGTATTTTCATTGGATGTGAAGCCTTTATCATCGCCTCCATAGCTGGTTGAAGGAGATTCTTGTAATATCTCTTCATGAGACATTAATGACCCAATTAATGCATAAAATGTTAAAGTGGAAAGATTTTTTGACTCTTATATGATTATGGCTATGTGATTCCATCTTTGAATTGTTCGTAACACTTTATTTACAATTGTTTTAGGCTTAATTTCTTCACCAATAGTAACCATTTTATCAACAATTGCTTTCACTCTGATGCATTAGTCACCAACTTTTTCGTCTTCTTTCATTTTGAGATTTTCAAAATCTTGTTTTAGTGTTTGAAGCCTCACTTGCTTCACTTGATCACTTCATTGGAATCTGTCTTCAAATATTTCTACGCATCTTGTGCAGTTATACAAGTGGCTATTCTAGGGAATATACTCTTCTCCAATGTTGCTTGGAGGTGATAAAGAGCAGAGGAGTTGCTCTTTTGTGCTTCTTTCTTTGTTTTCTTATCTGTAGCACTTCATGTTGTCCAGTCTGTGGGTTCAGTGTAACCCTTTTCCACTATGTCCCACAAACCTTTCCCTATGATTAAGGTCTTCATTTTTATATACCAATACTCGTAATCATATCCATTGAATTCTAGAATAGGTAGATTGTTATGTGAGGCCATAGCTATTATAAACTAAAACACTCTCTTTATTTCTTGATTACAATAAAGCACTCTACTTTTTAAAATAAGGAAGAAAGAAGATATTACAAATTTAAGTTAAATCTGACTTGATTCACTCTTTCATTGATTGCTTGTTCCTCTTGATGTGGCACTGCTAATTCTTGATTCATGAAATTGTCTACTACTTATTCTTTGTCGTCACTGATCAATATTATCTCTGGTGATTCTGGTTCTAGAAATTCTACTAAATTACTATAATGAGTTTATTCAGATTCTTGTGGTGCAACTTCTATGGATTCAGATTGCTCAAATTAACTCCCAAAGGAGTTATCTTCATATTTTTCCTCGTACCCTGAGTCCGGATGCCTCTCGTGTGCTATAACTATGTTCTACAACTGACTAAACACAGTATGTAGCCCATAATCTCTCACTTTTTCATCAAAACTTTCAGTGTTTTTACTCACCAAAAGTGCGCATAGGGCATGATAACAACCACTTGGTCTTATCATCAATGCCTCTTTACAAATTTTAGTTTGATCTTTTGTCTCTCTTACAAGGAAAAAAAACACTACGTCTCTCAGGCTTGTTATACAAAATTTTGAGTTTGTATAGCCTTCTAGACTATCACGGTATGCTTTTACACTACATTTTTTTATTCCTCGGATCAAGTGAAAAGCCCCTTCTTTTACAATAAATTACCTCTTAGGCAATGTCCAAAAAAAAAATTATATAGTCAATTATAATTTAAAAAAGTTATATTTTTTAAGTTTTTTTTTTGATTGGTTGAAAGGGTGTTGAAAGGTCCCTGAACCTTGTACAAGAGGAATTACATGATTTCCAAATCGACCGAGGTGGTCCAAGAGCTAAATATCAAAGAACGAGCAAAACGCCACACTAGGAAAGGTGTCACGAAATCACAACCAGTTTGGAAAAGATGTCACAAAATCGTGACATGTTGCACCGTTGCATCCAAGAGAGGAAGAGATGTCACGAAATCGCGACAAGAAGCAGCATCGGAGCCGAAGGAGAGAAAGTGTCACGATATCATGACATGTTGCAAGGTTGCTGCTAGAAGAGAAGAAGTGTCGCAATATCACGACATGTTGCAAGGTTGGTGCCAGAAGAGAAGAAGAGTCGCGAAATCGCGACAAGCAACGTTATCACGGCCAAAGAAGAAAAAGTGTCGTGATATCGCGACAGGTTGCAAAATCTTGGCCGAAGGGAAAAGGTGTCGTGATATCGCGACATGTTGCAAATTCGTGCCCAAAGAGAAGAAGTGTCGCGATATCGTGACATGTTGCAAAATCGCGGCTGAAGAGAAAGGATGTCGCGAAATCGTGACATGTTGCAAAAATGCGGCCGAAGAGAAAAAGTGTCGCGATATCGTGACATGTTGCAAAATCACGATCGAAGAGAAAAAGTGTCGCGATATCGCGACATGCTGCATCATCGAGGCCGAAGAGAAAAAGTGTCGCGATATCGCAACATGTTGCAAAATCGCGGCCGAGGAGAAAAAGTGTTGCGATATCGTGACATGATGCAAAATCGCGGCCGGAGAGAAAAGGTGTCGCGATATCGTGACAAGAAGAGACATCACGGCCGAAGAGAAAAAATGTCACGAAATCGTGACAAGATGCATCCTCGCGGCCGAAGAGAAAAACTGTCACGATATCGCGACAAGATGGAAGACCGCAGCCGAAGAGAAAAAGTGTCACGATATCGCGACAAGTTGCAAAATCACGATCGAAGAGGAAAAGTGTCGCGATATCGTGACATGTTGCAAGAACACGGCCGAAGAGAAAAAGTGTGACGATATCGCGACATGTTGCAAAAATGCGGTCGAAGAGAAAAAGTGTCGCGATATCGCGACATGTTGCAAAAACGCGATCGAAGAGGAAAAGTGTCACGATATCGCGACATGTTGCAAGATCGCGGCCGAAGAGAAAAAGTGTCGCGATATCGCGACATGTTGCAAAAATGCGGCCGACGAGAAAAAGTGTCGCGATATCGCGACATGTTGCAAGACCGCGTCCGAAGGAGAAAGAAGTGTCGCGATATCGCGATAAGTGGCAACCTCACGGCCAGAGGGGAAAGGGATGTCGCGATATCGCAACATGCTACAATTTCATGGCCAAAGGTGAAAGGTGTCGCAATATCGTGACATGTTGCCAAAACGTAGCCAAAGGAGGGAAAGAAAGAAGAAATGACGCGAAAACTTGACCAGTTCCATGAGCAAACCAAACCATTCCCCTGCCAACCACTCACATTGTGCAGACATTGACACTTATGGAATCGTTCTTTAGGCCAATGGGGAAGGATTCTCTCCAAACATGAATGTCAGATTCGCCAACTCCCTTGTTAGAAAGCCAGTTCGCAGCTTTGTTTCCTTCCCGGTACTGATGCTTAATGACTAATTCTGGGTAATTGCCAATTAGTGCCTTGCATTCTTGGAAAATTGAGACAAGGGCCTAGGGAGGCACAGAAGTCCCATTGAGCTAGTTGATACAGTGCAGCGAGTCTCCTTCTATGATAATTTTATTGATGGTCAGACCTTCCAAGAGGATCAAGCTTTGGAGCAGAGCCCGAGCCTCTGCCATATTGTTGGATTGAATTCCCAGGTTCTGGGCAAAGGCCAAAATTATTTCTCCTCTCGTGATTTCTAAGAATTCCTCCTCTCGCGCACCGCTCCTGGGTTGCCTTTGGCTGCACCATCGAAATTGAGCTTGTGCCACCCGAAGAGGGTGGTAAGACCCACTTGATGACAGACCTGTCAACAGAAGTACGGGGCATGGCAGAGAAGTTAGAAAGATTGAAAAGTTTGGTTAGGTCCGATTCAAGGCCAGGATGGGGGGGTTTGGAAGACAAAACAAGGGAGGCATTCTCCGCAGCAAGGGCCAAGATTTTTGCAACAATAATCTTCTTATCAGTGGCTTGATTTTTGAAAATTCTGGCATTTCTCTCGAGCCATATCTGCCACAGGAAAATGTGGAGGCAAGCTTGCCACATGAATTTAAGTTGATTGCTCTTGAAATGCCGGGGCCATTGCTGAAAAAGGAGGGGAATGGAATGAGGGAGGGCTGCGGAGATGTCGAAGGTGTTAAGAACCTGGTTGAGAATAGCTAGAGAGAAGGGACATTCCAAAAAAACATGCAAAGTTGACTCACAGGCGTTTTTGCACAGGATGCACCAATTGGGAATGAGTAACCCTCTGATTATCAAGTTGTTAGTGGTGAGGATTATGTTTTGGATGGCCAACCAGCAAAAGAATTTGACCTTAGGAATGATCTTGGGAACCCAGACCTGATTAGATAAGTCTCGACCATCATTGGAAGTTTCTTGACTGTAGTAAGCTGATTTAACAGTGAAATTCCCTAAATCTTCAAGGTTCCAGACCATGGAATCATCTTTGTGTGAGCTAGGGATGATGCAAGTCCTCGACAAGTTTTGTAACCGCCTGAGCGCCTCGGTGATATGCCTAGGCCCGTTAAGAGCCAGGTGTTTCCATTCAGGTCTTGTGATACCTGGGTTAATGAAATGACACACCTTAAGTTTAACAATAATAAAAAATATTGATTTTTCTAAAAAAAAAAATTAAAAATAATATAATTAATTTTATTATTAAACTTATATAAATTTTTTTTTAAAATTATAAAAAATTAAAAACTATATATATAAACAAAAATTATCTCTATCTCTTTTTAAAACCTTATAAAATATCAATCCGATCGATCTCATGCCAAAAGAGAAATTGTGTCACTGGGTTTCAAACCCGCAACGTCCTCCCTGCCAAGTAGCGCGCTCACCAAGTGCACTACAAGCCACTTTGGACTTTGAATATGCCTTTGCAATATAAAAAGACTACGGGAATTGATTTTAAATAAAAATAAATAAATTTATTTATCCCAAATGCAGCAGGATTTGGGCTGCAAAGGGATTTAAAATCTCGAAGGCACACAAAGGTCTTCGATTGCCTTCAAAAAATTGAACCTTACCCTTTTGCCTTTGTTGGGTGAATGCACTTATGCCATGTTGTCACCTCGCATCCGCTTGCCACGTCACTATGTTCACCACTTGTCTACCATGTCACTGCTTACTATGTCTGCCATGTCACTGCTTATTATTTTTGCCATTTGTCTTCCTTGTTGTTTGCTCCCCACGTGTCCACCTCTAGTTTGCTTGCCATGTGTTTGCCTCTGGTTCACTCACCACATGTCCACCTCTGATCTGCATTTTGTCAAGTCGCCAGGGGAATTATTTCTAGTATCCACTGGTCAGCTGGTCAATCTCAAACCGTGTGCTCTCTGTGGGTCTCCTCTTGACCTTGCCTCAGTTTATGTTCTACAGGCCCTCTCGACCTCCTTGGGATCTATGCCTCATGTGGGTCTCCTCAACCTCCTCGAGATCCATGCCTCACATGCGGGCCTCCTCAGGCCTCCTTAAGATTCGTTCCTAGCTTGTGGTTAAACTCTAGACGCCCTCCGCTCTGATACCAGATATTGTAATCACAAGTTGGAATGCAAAAATTCACTATTCATTAATCCATTGACCAAAGTCGAAAAATACAAAGTATTATATAGTGTTCCCTAAGGTTATTGAGAGATATTTGGGAGAGAAGAAATAGGGAGGAAAGGAAAATAAAATTAGGAGTCAAACTCCTCCTACCGTCCATGTCGTCCTATCTTGCTAACTTAGTTGTCGTCCAAGAGTAAAAGGGTAAGGTCAAAGCTTACCATTGAAAACATTTTTTTTACCATTTTACTGTTTTATCTTCCAACACCTAGTGCAAAATGGTAATTGGCCCAGGATGGATGGCTCACCATGATATACCCTGACAACGATAGACGATCTATATTTTCCCATAAAAAATGGTGCTAAATGGTGATTGGTTGGTGAAAAAGACAAATAACTTGTACCATGGGGAAGCACTGTAAGTTCAAATTTCTATATAAATTTATTTTAACTAACAAAAATTTAGCTTTGGCTCAAGAAACAGACAAACAAGTTATATCACAACATCATAAATATATTTATGAGCAACGCTCACAAAGTTCGAAACCTAAGAGTAACAGCTAGTGATAGAGTTAATAAGGGCCTCCAAATCAAGTGAAAATCAAAGTGACTAAATTTTTGGTACGTGCTCTAAGATAAGTATTCATGATCTAGATAAGGGTGGTGGATAAGAACCAAAGACACATAGATCAAAGCACAATGATAAGCATGTGGATTTTTCAAATCCCATTGGGCACGTGCATTGAAGCGAATGAAACCCTTCAAAAAGTTTAAATTTTGATAAGTGCACAAATTGATAGCCTTGTAAAAGGGAATCATAAAAATTCACTCTCTTATAGGTAAATTTGTTATGAGAGATGATGTGGCAGTTGATGGGTGGCAATAAGGAAAAGTAGTAGATGAAGTTTTAATTATAAAATGTGTAGAAATTCACCCCACCAAAAATTATAGTCTCACAAGAAATTATCTTCTACAGTCATTCTACAAGTATACAAAGCTAAGAGGATTGAGTCAAGAAAATTGCTACTAATATAAAGTTATATAAATTATTGAGAAGAAAATAATGGCTTCTTCTAGTGCTTCTCTTAGAATCCCTATTATTAGGTCAAGGCTCATAGACTTCATTGAGGCCACCCCATATCAAAAATTACCAGACACAACTTCAAATAGAGAGACTGTAAATTTTTTAGGTCTATCAAGGCTAGATAAATGGTTCACACCCAAGCAACATTGGGCAGTAGAACAGATAGTTATTTTTAGCTACTATCAAACTGAGGAGACCTACCAATGCCATCCAACTCTAAAAAAGGTGCTTTATAGAAGAGCATATACAGCTTGAGTTTCATACAGTCTATACAACAATATATGGGTGTGCAATCTAGCCAGACTCATCTACCCTAGATTTTATAACTTCTCAAACCTTTTATCTTGGTTGGAAATGGCATATGATACAAAAACATGAGCAATAAAAGACCATGTAAATCAATCTCTATTCAAAATCACTCCAAAAAATATTAGCAAAGTCTTCCAACACAAGGATGTCATTAGAATTTTGGATAGAAAAGTGTTGGTCATCCTAGATCAACATATAATAGGTACCACTTTCTATGCCAAATTATTTTATTATAACGAAAGAGTACCTACCCATTTCCCTGTTCATATAGTTGCACTGCATTCATGGGTAAGGGATTATGCTGATATTATTAATAGATTAATGGGAGAACAAGACTTTAATTGGGTAGAAAATAAACTCATGTACCTCATAGTCCAGTGCAATATGAAAGACCAACTCGCCATGTACAAATGGGAAAACATGATCTGTGAAACCTTAGATAAAGAACTCCAGTAATTACAGAGAGCTATTTTGCAACAAGATGAAGTAATTCCATATTTTTCACATTATTCTTTTCTAATACATTTCATAGTGAGCCAAAGGATGATAATACAATTAAATTTTGGGGAGGGGTATACCAATAGATTGTATAGGAGAAGCTCCCATGGATACAGGAAGGTGAAACTAGTTATGCAAAAAAAAATTGCTAATTTCTCCTAAACATCTATTTTAGACTGTGCGGCCAGCTCCATCATAGGATTAGGATAGGGATAGCCAAGTACCTTTTTGAAAGTAAAGCAATATATTACTTCTATATAGAAAATATTACCTATATAAGAATATATTGGTCCAAAATTCTCCTAAAATTCTTACCTACCTTCTACCCTAAGTTAGTTGCAGCATTGGAAATCATTAGGCAGGTTGCAGAAGAAACTAAGACTAGGGCAGAAAAGAAGGAAGCCAAAATACCTTGGTTAAACATTCCTTGCAATATGAGACAACATTTATATAAGGGCTGTCATAGTCTATTGGCATCATTAGAGCAAATGGATTCATATGGTTTTGTTGAAATAACCTTGAGGACCTATGACTCCCATGGTTATTATAATGATGCTCTCATAGATAAAACATCATATTGGGTAGTAAAACATAGAGAAGATCCATTTGAAGATCAAATTCAAATTTCCTTTATGAGAGGAGAATCTCTAAATCAAGTATGGCAATATCATGAAAGGCAACACTCCTACATTGAGATGGTAGGAAATTACCCTGTTGAACTAAGGGTACTCAAAAGATCCACAAATTATTTGGTTGCCTCCTTGATCTTAGCAACTTGTCTAGAGGAGTAGCAAGATCCAATTTTGGAAATAATTAATAAATAACCTGAATAGGTGGAAATAATAATTGAAGTAATAGATCCAATAGAGGTTGAAGTAGGGTAATC
The DNA here is from genome assembly GCA_028583015.1 of Wollemia nobilis. Lineage (NCBI taxonomy): Eukaryota > Viridiplantae > Streptophyta > Pinopsida > Araucariales > Araucariaceae > Wollemia > Wollemia nobilis. The sequence goes on from JAQPPZ010016361.1 coordinate 6,709,244, forward strand.
TTCAGATGCTTAGTTATCTCAAAGTACTACTCTCATCATCACCAAGGACAAAGAAATAGTTACTGCCTCCCCTACATAAATAAAAATCACCTCTCTAGTCCTAGCCAAAGTAGTAATGGATCCCAAGCATTAGCATGAGACTACAATGGGTATACCTCAAGTAATACCCACAAACATATTAATTAAAAAAGAACAACACAAAATTTCTATTAAGATGCTTAATAGGATTCAACAAGCAAGATGATTAAACACTTTGTTGAGAGGACTTCAAATCAAGCATGCATCTCCCCCAAGTTCTCCACCAAGAAAAAGGATGAGGCTAGAAGCTCTACCTTCCTTAGCCACACAACAAATATTCACATTGACACAAAAGGGGGAAGAAGGTATACAATTCAATACTAAAGAAGAGAGGCACATACAAGCCATAGAAGAGGGGAAGGAGCCAAAAGAGGCTCAATATACAGTAGAAGATCCAGATAGTTAGGACACACAGGTCTCAATTGAGCCACGTATCATAATAAAAGCAACCATTCCTGTAACTCAGATCATAGCTCTTTAATTAGACACATCCATAGGAGAAGCAACACTGTAATATAAAAAAGATCCTCTAGAATATGCAAAGGCACAAGCCAAATATCAGGTGGCTACTGTAGAGAGCTTGTATAAAAGCAATCATGCACTGATAGTCAAAACATCCCAATTGCAAGCTAAGAATCAAAAGTTAAATGTAGAAATGGATAGCCTCAAGAAACAAATGTCACAACTACAAGTAACATCCCTTGCGCCTGAGCCTCTAACTATAGTTAATAATTTTGATTGCTCAGATTTTATTTCTAAACTCAAAATGGAGTTACTACATAAAATTCAAAGCATATTGGGGGACCTGAGAGAAATATTTTATAACATTGGATTGATCAAACTCACAACATATGATCTTAAAATTTCAATTACAAGAGGTTGATCGAAGGGTGGGAAAAATATTCTCCACTTTTTAGATGCTTGAGGAATATTATGAAGATATGAATGAAGGGCACCTAGTGCATTATGATAGCTCTATCACTTTCTATGTATAAGAGTTTGCAAAGGTCTCGATAATAATGAAAAATTGGCCAAAATGGCAAGCCTAGAACAATAGGATGGTAGAGCTAGAGTTCAAGATGAACGAAGAGTTGCCTAAAGTTGACTTCACCTTAGAAGAATGCCTATAAGTGGTAAATGTTGAAGATTTAATTTTGAGCAGAATAGAAGACTTCAACTTTGATATTTATGATGATAAATAATTGGCTACTCAGACTAATTTTATTGCAGAAATTGTAGATCACTTATGCACATTTTCCCAGAATAGCAAAGAACGGCCAAGAATTGTGAAGAATAAGATTATGTGAAATTTGAACATGTTAATATTTGTCATGACTTTTAATGATGAAGTGTGGGGATATATTGATAGAGAGGTCAAGCATCTTCAAGAAATAATTAACAAAGGTAAACATATTAGAAAAGTGGCCTCCAAGTTTCCTCAGTCATAGAAGGTCCTAAAATAAAAATCACAGAAAGGGGAGAAAGCTCACAAAAGGACAAAAAGGAAGAATTCAACATTGGTTCCACCACATAGGGGAATACAAATTCAACAGAAAGATATGGAGATCAAGGATTAGCTCAACCTTAAATTCAAATGTTGTATAGTTGTACCCAACCTTCTTCCAAATATATGAAATGAATATTATTGATTTTTTTATAAAAATATAGTTGTAACACATTCAACAAATCAGATATAGCGGATGATGACAAGTGGAGGGCTTTGATTCAAATAGACATAACAGATATAAGGCCCCAAAGCTACAAAAGGAGCTACCATAACCAGAATAAGCATCAAGCATTGCATAGAAAAATTTTACAAGAGGTATACTTGAGTGCCCTGGTCTTTTGGTTAGTTGTATTCCCTTAGTGCATCTTTTCTCTGTTCCATTTCTTATTCTTCCCCTCCATTTGTGCAGGATTTTTTGAGGATGCATTCATTCAGCTGAGATCATTTCCAGCAATTGAGTCTTAAATTGGAGGCTCTTTGTCACTACTCTTAGGATGGAGTTAAAATTCCTCTGTTATATTATTTGAATAGAGTGAATCATTGTATTACAATTTCACATATATCTAGAAATTCTTCTAGACCCAAGCTATAAAAATCATACAAAATTTAATATAAAGATCCAATTTCTTCCTTCTTGCAATTCACTATCTTATGTGTGTATTTTTCTCATTTTTATGTTACATAATTTGAATGTATCACTGACGTTTTATTTCACTAGTTTAATCATTTATGTTTGTTACATAATTTGAATGAACATAAATGAACTAGTTCTCTCTTTCTTTTTCACTCTATTTCATAACAATATTAATTCTTGCTACAATTTCCCAATAGATAAAGCACCGGTCTATTTTCTTGAAGCTTAGGCTAGGAGTTACTACAAAGCTTGGTCAAAATAGTGAATAATTCACTAGTTTTACTACTTTTTATGAATTTGGATGAACATGAACTTAATGATAAACATTTAGTATCACCTTCAGGGTATCCTAACCCTACTCAATCTGTTTAGAGTCATTGTGATAGTCTTTTCCCAAGTAAAAGAGGCAAATCCACTAGAGTCTGCAGGATTGTTTGGATCTAATAAAATATTGTGGTGTGACACAAATAAGGGACACAAGAATTTTTCCCAACAAGAATATTCCAACGAATATTCCCTATAGGAAGAATATTCTCTCGAATTTTATTTTTTCCAATAAGACACTACATTTCTCGTAAATTTGAGACATAATTTAAATTGTGTGTATAGACTTATATATACTCATCAAAAAGGATTTTTTTAAGTTGATTCAATTAAAGGAAAATATTCAAATTTTATGAAATTTTGTTATGGCTAGTGGAGCACCAAAGTTCTTTTTGCTTGATTTCAAACTATAAGAGGGGAATAATTATGTTTCTTTTAAAACAAAACTTAAAACATAGCTCAATTTAAAATAGGTATGCAAGTTGTATATGGATCCATTACTCGTCCTAATATAGAAGGTGAAGATCAAACAATGTTTGACAAGGAAGATAGAAATGTAATATTAATCATCATGTTTGGAGTAGCAAATGAAGTACAAGCATACATATAATATTCAACCACAACCAAAGATACATGGGAGAAATTATAGATAGTCTTTGAAGCAAAGAATCAAAACCAAATTTTATTTTTGCAAAGCTATCTCTATTGCTTAAAGATTAAGACTAATGAAAGACTTGAATATTTCATGAGGAGAAATGCTAAACTACAAGCATTGGGAGAAAAGATATCTGACAAAACATTAGTTCCAATTATTGTAAGTTCTTTCCCTTATCAATACAATGTATTTGATACAACATTAAATATCACTAAAAAACACCTAGCTTTGAAAATTTGGTGCCTCTACTTTAGAAAGTATAGGCATTACATTCAAGTCAGAAAGAAGAACAATTAAATATTATAAATCAAAAGGGGAAAAACCATTTATAATGGGCATAAGACCTCAACAACACTTCCAACAAATAAATAATTATCAAGGATATCAAAATCAGAGAAATAATTCTTAAATAAATATTTTTCACACATAAAATATGTGTCAACTTTGTGGTAGAAGTGGCCACATAGTGAATAAATGTTTGCGTAATCCTTTACAAATGGATATCTTTCATAAGAGATGAACCAATAGCAGGATATGTCATCATTAGAAAAGAAAAATCAAATCTAGAAAAGAGTATAGAAAAATAATATAGTTAAAGAGAACCAAGTTAAAGAAGAAGAAGAATATTGTGCAAAAGAAGAAGAACATGTGTTTGTTACACAAGCACAACTGAGATGACATAATAATATTTAATGACTCTGAAGAAACCAAACATATTATAGGTCAAGAAAATAGGATTCATCCAAATTGCTCCAATTATTCAAGAAATTATGCATTCAACAACTTCAAAAGCTTAGTTGAACATTCTACGACACTAAATAAACAATAAGAGATCAAATTGGACTTCAAATATATCAATCAATAGAGAAAACTACCTAGATACAAAAGCAACCATGACAAGCCAAAGCTATGGGATACCTCTAAACCCAAGAAACTAAATACTTTCTAGAATGAATATGGTACATTCAAATTCAATTCTTTTTCCACTCATTTTCCTTAATATAGAGAAAATTATTTGAAGGATGAATGGCCTATTGTTAGAAGATATTTGAAGAAACATGACATAATGTATAAACTTGATCTTGTTAAGAGAATATTTATCTATTTTTATAACTCACAAAACAAGAGATCCTTACATCATTGTCAAAGCCTAGGATCTCATAAAACTCTTCTCAAGGAGTGCAACAATACTACAAGCAATAAAGATACTAAATTATAAGATGCATTGCGATATCATCCAAATTGAAAACATAATAATAAATAAAGGGATATTTTTTATACAATGTCAACAACTATTGGTCCCTAATGGTTCAACTCTAAATACTATTGAGCACTTGATAGGTTGTTATATTTTTGTTCAATAAAAAAGTGTGGTAGCTATGGGACCATTCAAGAGGATGAAACACATGTGTGGAATTGCTAGATCTTATATTCAAAATATACATCTTATTTATCATAACAAAGAACTTATGATAAAAATATAACTTGCAATGAATCTAGAACTTGATCACAATAGAAGACATGGAAAGTATAAGAAGGTCAAGAAGCAAAATAATTCATACACAACTTTCTTTCCATCACATGCAAAACAAAAATTGGTGACCATTCTCAATGATCAACACAAGATGCATGGTAGCACATCCTTCACATGAAGACATTGGAGGAGACACACATTTCATGCATAAAATTTATAAGTATTAGTTATTAAATTAATATTTGTAATAATTGTTTTTTGAAGTGCATGATCAGTGGAACCTAACACTTTGAAGTACCATAGTAGAAAGTCTACATTGAGGAGGGAAAATTCTCTCTCAAATCTATAGATTCTAGTATCACCCTAGAAATTATTTTTGGTCATAAGCTAAAAATAGAGCTATGACTATGATGTAATAATGGGGGGTATGTATTAGTCTAAACCAACCCTATAAACTCACCCAATTCCTAATCTAGAATCAAAGAGCATTGATAGATGGATTCAAGTCATCAAATAGAATTATGATGTTGGGTACAACAGAAACAAAAAGAAGGTAAAAAAATATAAAGTGGAAACCACTAGATGTGGAGTTGGTCAAATTGAATTTTGATGGAGCATCTGAAGAAAATATAGGACCAACATGAAAATTAGGAATAATTAGAAATAATAGAGATATTTTGTCTCATTACACTTTCAATAGTGGATTTAAGATAAATAATGAATCCGATGCTTGGGAAGCTTTGGAAGGGTTAAAATGTTGGAATATATTACATTATTTGGTACATAATAATGTACCACCTTGGGTACATATTTATATTAGGAGTGTGTCTTAGATTAGAGTGTGAGTATTTACTTTATGCAATGTAATAAATGCACAAGTATTATTATAGTATCCAAAGTATTTAATGATTTAAATGTGCATAATAGTCCATGTGCACATGAGTCCATAGAATAAAAAAGTGAAGAGTCTCAACAAGAGTGAAGATCAATAATACTCCATATGAAGATTCACATTCCATTCTATATATAGGGCTATACGTGAGTGTGAAAGTATAATGAAGAGACACAATGTAGATTGAGCATGTATAAAGTATGAAGTATTTGAGATCTCTATTCTATGTCAAAATACTATTTTTGTGAGCATTTATTCATGGTAGTTTTATATGTAGTTTCAAAATATATTCATGATTTTTATATATTTATAATATTACCATTATATTATATTTCATATAGCATTCTTATTTTATATCTTGTGGTTATTTTTCATTAAGTATTTAGTATCAAAAGCTAACAGTGGTATCAGAGCCACAATGGAGATTGATAGGAGATAGAGAGAGCCACAAGAGAGATTCAGAGGAAATAGGGAGATTCATTTTTAGAAATTTTAAAGTTTATTTTTGGCTATAGTCTTTCCACAAGATTGCAAGAAAACTCGTGAAGACTAGGACTTAGCAAAAATTTATTTTCCACTAGATTGAAGGATAGCTAGTGAAGTTTAATAATTTTATATATCTAGAGATTTGAATGTATTTGATTAATTTTGCCTAAGTTATGTTACAAAAAATTAGTTCTCAAAAGTTGATAAACTTCCTACAATGGGTAGAGAAGAATTTAATCTTTGATTGCCTAAAAGTCCATGTACTTTTCTCGTGCAAGGATTAGTTTTTCAGTTTTAGCAAAAGAGTAGACATTGAAGATTAAGGAGGTCCAAGAAAGATGTCCCATTAGATATTGAATATTGAAGATTGAGGAGACCCAAGAAAGATGTCCCCATAGAATATTGGAGATTGAATATTGAGGAGACCCAAGAAAGAGGTCCACATAGAATATTGAAGACTGAATATTGAATATTGAAGGAAGGAGAAAGAAGCCAAAAAATATCGATTGAAGGTTGAGAAAGAGGAGAGTTGAGAGAAGAGGTCCCAATTATATATTTGAGAAATAATATTGAGAATTTGAAGACCCAAGAGAAGAGGTCTCAAGAAAACTTGGAAGGAGAAATAAGAAGGCTAGAGAATCCCTATTAAAGAAGTTGAAGAAGTGTCCATTGGTGGAGATTTGAAGAAATATCAAGGTAGAATATTGCAAGCAGGAAAAGCTCCTAAAAAGAAGAATCTAGGATAATTTTTACCATCTAACAACAAGACCAAAAGGAATAAGGATTTGGTAAGAATATTGCCAAATTTTGAAAAGAATTTTTGAAGACCTCAACATATTTAGATTCTTGAGGAAGAGGCCAGTGAAATAGGTTAGATTTGAATATAGAACTCAATGAGAGGTAAGGAGGAGAAAGGAGATATAAGAGACCACCAATTTGAGAAATTTTAAGACAACCATTATGAATTTGAAGGCTGATTTGTAGAGGAGAAGATTGTTGATATTCATGACAAATATTGAAGGGTCACAGGACAAAAAATTGAAGAACACAAGCTTATACTGAGAGGGGGGTGAACAATATAAAACAAAATTTTACTTTTCTTTCCCAAACAATATTATCCAATATTATCAATGGCAATATCAATAGTAGTAATTAAATCAATGCATAAATCATCACACACAATAAAGACACCAATTTAACATGGTTCACCCAATGTGGGCTACTCCATGGATAAAATATTTCTACTAAATTTTCTCAACAAATATTCTTGGGAATAAATTCCTTATTACAATGTTTATGGACCTCTATCCAAAGGAGACACCAATCCCCTATGCTCTATTTTGTGGATCTCTATCCATAGGAGAAATATTTCTCCTTGTATCTGGTTCATGGAACTTGATCCAGGAGAACTCTTTATCCTCAACTGGTTCATGGATCTCTCTCCACATAAGAACTCTATCTTCCTATGTGGTTCGTGTATCACACTCCATACGAGAAATTTTGCCCCTTTCTCTGGTTCATGTATATCTATCCACAATAAAACTCTTTATCCTCCGCTATGATTTGTGGATCTCTATCCACAAGAGAAATCTTTCCCCTCTTCTCTAGATGATGATCTTCTAGAGGACTTCTTACCCCACTACTCTGGATTGTGGATCTCTCTCCATAGAATACCTCTATCCTCATTGCCTTGGCTAATGGATCTCTATCAACTGGAGACCTTTGTACTCTGCTCTATCACCTCCAAAGCTTGCTCTCAAATCTATCTCATATCTACACCATAATCTATCCCAAGTGTAGTAAAAATCTACTCTAACTCTATCTCATGTCTAGCACAAATCTTCTCACAAATATATACCAAACTTTGTCCTCAAATCGGTCCCCAAGACGTAACACAAAGCTTAATCCAATCACAAATCAACTCTTCTTAGATTTACCCAAAGCCTTAACACAAATCTTGAACAAATCAATTAATCAACTCTTCTAAGATTTACAAATCAATTAACACAAATATTGAACAAATCAATAAATCAACTCTACTCTTAAGTCCTCATAAATAATTTCTCAAATCTCTCCTCAATTTTTCACCAAGACTTTTCTCAACTCTGTCCTCAAGTCTTCACCAAGACTTTGCTCAAATCTACCTACAAGTCTTCACCAAGAATTTTTCAAATCTACCTACAATTCTTCACCAATACTTACCTCAAATCTGCCTCCAAGTCTTTACCAAGACTTACCTCAAATCTGCCTATAATTCTTTACCAATACTTACCTCAAATATACCTACAAGTATTTACCAAGACTGCTCTCAAATCTGCATACAAGTCTTTACTAATACTTACCTCAAATCTACCTACAATTTCTCTCAAGAACTTGCTCAAACCTGCTCTAACATATGCTCAAACATGCTCTAACACATGCTCAAAATAGCTCACAAAATATACTCAATCAATCTCAAATTTTGCACACAATTCTATCAAATGCTTTGTCTAATCTTCAAGGTAATTCCTTTAACTTGAAGTAGTTTAGACATATTCTATTCAAAATTCGTTTAACCTCTAGAAAATTTAGAGAATGAGGTAATCTATCAAAAACTCAATATGTTATACTCAATCATTAAGTCTATCACTTTCAAAAATCTGGTTTCTAATTTTTGCACATTCACTTTCAATATAACTCAAATCCAATGCTCAAGAATTTCACTCAATCATTCAATCAATGAAACACAACTTGCTCACTAACCCTAAACAAGTGTTTTCAAAATTCTTCAAACAAAGATCACATTGTGGGTCTCAAACCCTAACTCAAATAATCTTCAATATCTATCTCAAATGTTCTTTAAGCATTCATCAATGAAGCATATAAGAATTCACTTAAATATTTCCAACAATGCTTATCAAACAATCCTTTTCACTCCACATTATATTTCAAAACATTCATTCCAACATTTCAAACAAAAGATGATGTGGCCATACCTCTTTGCTTTGATGAAGTTATATCTTTAAAACCTATTTTACTCACAACCAAATCCTTTTGCCAATGCTAGGTTAGATAGCAACAATCTATCTCAAAATCTCCACAAGAATATTTATCTCAAAAAATATTTCATCATACAAGAAATACAATAAAATATCAAGTCACAAATACACCTTATCACTCCTTCACTTTCAAAATAATATTCAACATATATCAAAAATAAAGTTCCTTGTTTACACCTTATAATCTCCTTCTCTTTCAAAGTAATATTCAACACATATCAAAAATAAAGTATCTTGTTTACAACTTATAATCTCCAATACTCTCAAAATAATAATCAATCACACATAAAAATAAAGTTCCTTGTTTACACCTTATAATCTTCAATACTCTCAAAATAATATTCAACACATATCAAAATAAAGTATTTAATCAACAACCCTTATGACTCCCTAAACAATTTTACACATGCCCTTTTTAATATCACGTGGGCTTAAAACACTTTCGCTTTCAAAAACCTTTGGCAAATTTAATTCAAGAATCGCATATCATAATTTTTGGCCCATGAAATAAAAAATATTGTGCATGTCTTCAACGACGAGTGACCAAACTCAAACCCGTGACCTATTCCGCCATAATGCCCTAGTACAAGGGGGCTACTGCCTACGCTATGCGCTCGCACGTGAACCAAAGGTCCACATTTTCGTATTATATTTACCTCTCATGAACTTCACCGAAACAAAAACTCTTTCCCCCTTCAGCAAAAACAAACTACATGGGATTTGAAACCACGGCCTTCCCTTCACAAGTGCCATAGCCACATTCCAACTATCTTCTATGCTAGCTAGCGCTATGGGATTATCATCGCACTCCAAGTGAACTTACATGCAATTATAACTCATTCTATTCAAAAAACTCATGAACGTCTTCTCCTCTTTAAAACTAGAGTGCACGAATTATATTATAACGTGGGCATTCTAATTACTTAGACTTTGGAAATGAAAAATTATTTCCTTTAAATACTCTTGCCTTTGGATTAAAACACGTCGGCCCTCCTTCGAATTCGAATTGAAACTTTGAACCTTTGGTGCCATTAATTATTTAAATTAAAATTTTAACCTTAGGTTAAAATATTTTAATTTAAATAAATCAAAATCATTGCCAACCTTTATAACTTGCTTAATGGGCCTTGTCATTTTTCACCTCTTCCTTTTGCTCAAATATTATAATGTTATTATTTATTTTTAAGACAACTTCTCTTTTCTTGGGTCTTCAACATTTTTAGCTACTTTAGGCATCTAATATTTAAAATAAATATTATACATTTTTCCTTTTAACAACTTCCTTGCCTTTTGGAGAAATAAACCTTTTGACCTTAATGACAACAAATCTGGTCATAAAACCTCTTCACATCAATAACAACAAAACTTGCTCAAATTTCCAAAAATCTCCCCCTTTGTCATTGATGACAACCCTCTTTTTATTTAAGCATATCTTTTACCTTTTTCAATTATGCTCCCCCTTACTGGATGCTCTCCCCTAACTCAAATCTCTCCCCCTTTGACATCAATGGCAAAGGGACACCTTTGGGGATAAATATAAGATTCTTATCTCAGCCCCCTCCCCACCTTCTCTCCTTGAGGTGGTTAATTTTTGGGTGGGAGTATCTCTACTCCCAGCATACACTACTCTTTTTCTTTGTCCACCTTCTTTCTCAATTGATTTTTTTGATTCTTTTGAGTATTCCTATTCCTGTTTATCTATGGAAATTTTGTTCTACACCACTTAGCCATATTCTCAACATTATTACACTTATAAAACTTAATGTTGTGGTTCCTAGAAGGTGCAAATGTCTTGAAGTTCCTCCTGGTGAGGCCATACGCATTCCTATCATGAACCCTACAATCAATTGCTTTATAACCAAAATGATTACAAGAGTAACAATACCCTTGAAAGAGATGATCATTTCTAAAATTTCTCTTGGTAAAACCATATTCCTTCTTTTCATGTGTCTTGCATTGCATAGCCTTGTGACAAAACCTGTGACATGAGAAGCAACATCCTTTGAAGAAATATTTCCTTTGACCCATTGGTCTCTTAGTCCTTTCTTCCATGTGATGTTCTTTTTTACTTGTTTGTGCATTGTTTCCTTCCTCTTTGATGTTGTCACTTCTCAACACATTGTCATAAGTCTTAGGTTCTTAAGTCACTTATTTTGATGTTCCCTTTGAGGATTTCTTTTCTTTTGAGCTCGATTCCCCTTTCTGTACTTCTAGATATTCTTCATTGCCTAGTCCTATTTTGATAAATGAAGCTCTTTGTGCTTTGGTAATGTTATCCAAAGATTTTGAATTTTTCTCAAACATGTGTAGCTTGTCTTTAGACTCTTTCACTTCCTTCCTTAGTGAAACTACCTCATGTTCTAATCTTTCACATTCTAAGACTTTTGCTTCTAACTTTTCAATCATACCTTCTTCAATTTTCCTTACCTCTTCAACCTTAACCTTAAGGTCAGTGAGATCTTGTAGAAACTTTACCTTTGTTTCCTTATCTTCTTTTACTTGGGCTTTCAATCTTGAGTTCTCCCTTTTTAATTCAACAAGTTCCTTAATTGTGGATTCCTCCTTTCATTTTTTTGAATCTTCCTCTTCTTCTAGCTTTTCAAGGGCATCTTCATACTTTTCAATATCTAAAATATTTTCATCACTACCCCTTGAAGCACTGATTGCTACTTCAAAAGGAGCATCTTCTTTTTCTTCTATTGTCAAAGTATAATTTCCTTTGTACACCTGATTTGACTGTCCCTGATTTCCCAAAAGTAGTAGACTATCTTAGGTTGTTTTCCACCACCTAGCAACCTATCTTTTATTCTTCTTTCTATCTCTTTAGTTTTGATGTTATTCAGGTTTTTCTTTTGATTTTTTGTTTTAATTCTATTAAAATCAAGTTTAGATACAAATCACAACAATTGAATTTATAACCATCCTTAATATAGCAAAGAACAATTGAAATAAAATTTCATGCTATTCCTAATATTTTGTTAAAAATTAGATGCGACTTGCATTCCTACGAATATTTATACAACCAACTTGAGCATATTAGGAACATAATGCAATATTTGCAGGAAAAGTAAAATTTGAAATAAAATTTCACACTAATCCTAATATTTTGCTAAAATTATATGTGACTCGCGTTCCTACGAATATTTATACAACCAAATTTAGCATGCTAGGAACTAAATGAAATATTGCAAGAAAAGTAAAGTTTGCTAAAATAAAAGGTATTATTACTACTTCTTTGATAATTAGGGGGATTTCATTACAGTTGTGTCACTCAACGTAACTACTTCCTACTATAAAAAATAGGGTTTCTCTTTCAGGGTACACCTACTTCCTATTTTTTCTCATAGGTCCTAATTCAACTAAGCAATAACAATTACCCAAAGCATAAAATTTGGAAAGGAATGAAATTTGCAAAAATAAAAGGTAAACTATTATTGTTTCTTTGATTATCAGGAGGGATTTCATTACAGTTGTGTCACTCAACGTAACTACTTCCTACTATAAAAAAATAGGGTTTCTCTTTTAGTGTACACCTACTTCTTATTCTTTCTCATAGGTCCTAAGTCAACTAAATAATAATCATTACCCAAAGCAAGAAAATTGCAGGAAATAAAATTTTCAGAAATAAAATTCTAATTAAGAAAGCAGTAAAACTGATTCCTCAAGAAAAATAAACCTGGCAGCATCAAACAAAGGAGATTTTTGGAACCATCATGGGCCACTCTGACTCATATGCACACCAAGGTCTCATACGTACCCCTTTTCACATACAAGTAAGCTTCTATTTTTGCACTACCAAAAAAAATTTCTGATTAACCACTACGGTGCTACTCTCCTTGGCAACGACACCAAATTGTTGAGTTGTAGTAGCTTACATTTAAATTTGTCAATCCGAGGGTAATCAAGGTTAGATTTAAAGAATAGCAATCCGGTATAGATTGTATTATAGGGATCAATGCTGAGCTTAGTTTATATTTCTTTTAGTTTCAGGTGTTTGCAAACAAAATTTATATTGTGCATGAATGAAAGTAAAATACAAGTTATGATTTAATCTATATAAATATGTGTGGATCCACGTATGATTTAATGATGCATAGTAAAATTTATAATTACTTATTATGCAATTTAATTAAGTTTATGCTTTAATATTTATTCTACATTCTAACTCTATTTACCGGGGGGGAAGAGATTTAGGGACTAACCTTTCAGAGAGGGCCCTGCCTCTGAAAGGTTAGTTTTAACCCCTTCCCCTATTTTCTACTTTACTTTAACTTCAATAATCTACTCTCATTTAATTAATCTAATACTTAAATATTTTGTAATTGCAGAAAATAAAATAAATGAAAGTTACCAAAGCAAGCAAAATGAAAAAAAAATAATTGACACAGTTACCATATTCTCAAGAAAATAATGTTGTTTTATTACTGAAACCTCAAACATACATTTTTACGCATCCATATTTTCCAAAAATTGTATACGGGGAATTACATTAGGAATAATCACAACTTAGACATATTTTTTCATTAGCTCTCTAGCTCTCCAAACCTTTTCAAATGTCTCTTATGGAATATATATTATCGCTTGGATAATTCTGAATATAACTCCATGTATTTCTCCATGTGGTGTGGACTTGATAATGCAACAACTATATTCTAAAAATAATAATATAATACTAACACATTTCCTAACCTACTTGGACTCAATAAATATCCTAATTGGTCCAAGTGGCAATACAAGAACTAATATAACAACATAGTGTCATCTTTGACTTAGTGGGGTAGCTACGTAACAATATAACTATCGATTTAGACTTTTTCTAACAACTTTTATCCTTTATTTTAGGGAATGACACATTTATTACAAATATTCACATAATCTCCTAACAACTTATATGCCCCAAATAAATTATGAGTCACCCATTTTTTATTCTTCTAACCACCCATGTGGAACTTGAAACCTTTCATGCTTGATTATTTCAGCTTCCCACATGGTGTTTGACCAAGCCATAGCTTATGTGGCATTTTTATTATGTGAAATAGGTTTTTTCGTAGATTTTTCCAGGTTTTCGTAGCACCCTTTTGTAGTGTGCGTCCACATATCTCCTCAAATATATTTGCACAATGTTGGTTCATCATTCCTTCAATGTATGACCTGTATTTTGCTGTAATATTACCTGTGATTGTTCTACTACCAAAAACATACAAAAATTTGCACAATTTGTGTAAAATATGAATATTTATCATTTAAACATCATTCATCAAATTTACTAATAATTCACATAAATAAGGAAAAAATAATCATTAAAAAACATTTACTTCCATGATTTATGGATAGAAAATAGATAATCCTTGCTTAAAATATGTGCCAATTTGACACTCATCATATGCTCTCAAGTCCTCACAAAGACTTGCTCAAATTTATCCTCAAGTCTTCACCAAGATTTTGGTCAACTCTATCCTCAAGTCTTCACCAAGACTTTGCTCAAATTTGCCTATAATTCTTCACCAAGACTTGCTCAAATCTACCTACAAGTCTTCACCAATACTTACCTCAAATCTGCCTACAAGTCTTCACCAAGACTTACCTCAAATCTACCTACAATTCTTCACCAAGACTTGCCTCAAATATGCCTATAAGTTCTCTCAAGAACTTGCTCAAACCTACTCTAGCATATGCTCAAACCTGCTCTAACACATATTCAAAATATCTCACAAAATATGTTCAATCAATCTCAAATCTTGCACAGAATGCTATCAAATGCTTTGTCTAATCTTCAAGGTAATTCATTTAACTTGAAGCAGTTTAGACATATTCTATTCAGAATTTTTTTAACCTCTGGAACATATAGAGAATGAAGTACTCTATCAAAAACTCAATATGTTATAATCAATCATTAAGTCTGACACTTTCACAAATCTGGTTTCTAATGTTTGCACATTCACTTTCAATATCACTCAAATCCAATGCTCAAGAATTCTACTCAATTATTCAATCAATGAAACACAACTTGCTCACTAACCCTAAACAATTATTTTCAAACTTCTTCAAACAAAGAGCACAATGTGGGTCTCAAACCCTAACTCAAATAATCCTCAATATCTATCTCAAATGTTCTCTAAACATTCACCAATGAAGCATATAAGAATTCACTCAAATATTTCCAACAATGCTCATCAAAAAATCCTTTTCACTCCACCTTATATTTCACAACATTCATTCCAACATTTCAAAAAAAATATGATGTGCCCATACCTCTTTTCTTTGATGGATTTATGTCTTCAAAACCTGTTTTACTCACAACCAAATCCTTTTGCCAATGCTAGGTTATATAGCAACATTATATCTCAAAATCTCCACAAGAATATTTATCTCAACAAATATTTCATCATACAAGAAATACAATAAAATGTCAAGTCACAAATACACCTTATCACTCCTTCACTTTCAAAATAATATTCAAAATATATCAAAAATAAAGTTCCTTGTTTACACCTTATAATATCTTTCTCTTTCAAAGCAATATTCAACACACATCAAAATAAAGTTCCTTGTTTACACCTTATAATCTCCAATACTCTCAAAATAATATTCAACACATATCAAAATAAAGTATTTAATCAACAACCCTTATGACTCCCTAAACAATTTAACACATGCCCTTTTTAATATTACGTGGCCTTAAAACACTTTTGGCTTTCAAAAACCTTTGGCAAATTTAATTCAAGAATCGCATACCTTAATTTTTGGCCCACAAAATAAAAAATATTGTGCACGTCTTCAACTACCAGTGACCAAACTCAAACCTGCGATATATGTCGCCATAATGCCCTAGCCCAAGGCTAGGATACCGCCTATGCTATGCATCTGCACGTGAACCAAAGCTCCACATTTTTGTATTAGTGTCTACCTCATGAATTTTTCCAAAAACAAAAACTCTTTCCTCTTTTAGCAAAAACAAACTACGTGAGATTTGAAACCACAACCTTCCCTTCACAAGAACTTTAGCCATGTTCCAACTACCATCTGCGCTAGCCAACACTATGGGATTATCTTCACACTCCAAGTGAACTTAAATGCAATTTTACTTCCTATTCAAAAATCTCACGAACATCTTCTCCTCTTTAAAACTATAGCGCACAAATTATATTATCACATGGGCATTCGAATTACTTAGACTTTGGAAATGAAAAATCATTTCCTTTAAATACTCTTGCCTTTGGATTAAAACATGTCAGTCCTCCTTCGAATTTGAATTTAAATTCGAATTTAAACTTTGGAACTTTGGCACCATTAATTATTTAAATTAAAATTTTAACCTTAGGTTAAAATATTTTAATTTAAATAAATTAAAATCTTCTCCAACATTTATAACATGCTTAATGGGCCTTCTTTTTCTCAACTATTATAATATCAAATATTATAATATTATTATTTATTTTAAGACTGCTTCTCTTTTCTTGGGTCTTCAACCTTTTTATCCTCTTTAGGCATATAATATTTAAAATAAATATTATACCCTTTTCCTTTTAACAAATTCCTTGCCTTTTGGAGAAATCAACCTTTTGATATCAATGACAACAAAACTTGCTCAAATTTCCAACAATCTCCCCCTTTGTCATTGATGGCAACCCTCTTTTTATTTAAGTATATCTTTTACCTTTTTCAATTCTGCTCCCCCTGAGAAGTTGCTCCCTCTAACAGAATGCTCTCCCCCTAACTTAAATCTCTCCCCATTTGAAATCAATGGGAAAGGGACACCTTTGGGGCTAAATATAATACTATTAGATCAGACCCCTCCTCACCTCCTCTCCTTGAGGTGGTTAATTTTGTGGTGGTATTATCTCTACTCCCAGCATACACTACTCTTTTTCTTTGTCCACCTTTCTAAATTGATTCTTATGATTCTTTTGAGTATTCTTGTTCCTGCTTATCTCTGGAAATTTTGTTCTACACCACTTATCCATATGCACAACATTATTGCACTTATAACACTTAATGTTGTGGTTCCTATAAGGTGCAAATATCTTGAAGTTCCTCCTGGTGAAGTCATACCCATTCCTGTTATGAACCCTGCAATCAATTGCTTTATGACCAAAATGATTACAAGAGTAACAATACCCTTGAAAGAGATGCCTATTTCTGAAATTTCTCTTGGTGAAACCATATTCCTTATTTTTATGTGTCCTGCATTGCATAGCCTTGTGAAAAAACCTATGACATGAGAAGCAACGTCCTTTGAAGAAATATTTCCTTTGACCCATTGGTATCTTAGTCCTTTCTTCCCTGTGATGTTCTTTTTTCCTTGTTTGTGTATTGTTTTCTTCCTATTTGATTTTGTCACTTCTCAACACATCGACATAAGTCTTAGGTTCTTCTTCAGTCACTTATTTTGATGTTCCCTTTGAGAATTTCTTTTCTTTTGAGCTTGATTCCCCTTTTTGTACTTCTATATTTTCTTCATTGCCTAGTCCATTTTTTATAAATGAAGCTCTTTGTGCTTTGGTAATGTTATCCAAAGCTTTTGAATTTTTCTCAAACCTGTGTAGCTTATCTTTAGACTCTTTCACTTCCTTCATTAGTGAAACTACCTCATGTTCTAATATTTCACATTCTAAGACTTTTTCTTCTAACTTTTCAATCATACCTTCTTCAATTTTCCTTGCCTCTTCAACCTTAACCTTAATTTCAGTGAGATCTTGTAGAAAATTTACCTTTTTTTCCTTATCTTCTTGTATTTGGGCTTTCAATCTTGATTTCTCCTTTTTAATTCAATAAGTTCCTTAATTGTGGCTCCCTCATTTCCTTTTTTTGAATCTTCCTCTTCTTATATGTTTTCAAGAGCATCATCATACTCTTAAATATCTGAAATACACTCATCACTACCCCTTGAAGCACTGATTACTACTTCAAATATTCTTTTTCTTCTATTGCCAAAAGTATAATTTCCTTTGTACACCTGATTTGACTGTCCTTATTTTCTTTTTCATCTTCACTGCTACTGAAACTATTGCAATAAGATACATTGTGGCAAATGTTGCCAAAACATTCTTCTTCACTACTACTGTATCCAATGATGAGCCTTGAAAATGCTCATATTTTGTATGAGTTTCATTAATCATTATGCGGCTATATAATAGGAATTGTATATTTTTATGAATGGTTATGTAATTATTTGATAAGATTATGTGTGTTATCTAATTTGTATGTTTTAGTGTGTTTTTATGGAATTGTAGTTGATTTAGTCGAATTTGGATCAGTCGAGGTCTTTTCATGGACCTGGCACTTTGTTTCTTTCAAAATTAAATGCATGGTAAGTAGGTGCCTTCCTCTTCAAAGAAGGTGCCAAAAAAAAATAGGCGCCTTCCTCTTCGAAGAAGGCACCAACAGGAGATAAGCACCTTCCTCTTCCAAGAAGGTGCCAATAGAAGGTAGGCGTCTTCCTCTTCCAGGAAGGCACCAACAGAAGGCAAGCACCTTCCTCTTTTAGGAATGCGCCAACAGAAGGTAGGTGCCTTCCTCTTCCAGGAAGGCACCAACAGAAGGCAAGCGCCTTCCTATTCCAGGAAGGCGCTAATGGAAGGTAGGCACATTCTATATAAATAAGGCACCCGATATACTTAGGCACCTTCCTCATAGAGAAGGTGCCTCTGTTCTTCGCCCATTGACCAGATAACGCGACGTGGGCAACATTGACTGGTGCAGTTCCAACTCTACGTCATGTAAGTTAATTCGAGAGTTGCACTAACATATGAGAATGTCCTACCTATGCCAGGTGAAGCACGAACCAATCAAAGAACATGCCACCATTAGGAATGAATGCCAATTTTAGTAGATGTCGATTACATTTACCAGACTATCTTAGTTTAGTCTAGAATGAATCAACTATTGTAACCACCTTGTAACAGAAGATCTGTGGGTGTGCTATATAAACACACACAGACCTCTCTGATAAGATCATCAAAATATCGAAGATAGAATACAGAATATAGAGAGGAGTACAAAGGTTAAGAAACATTGTAATTCCTTGGTGATTATAATAAAGTTCTAAGAGTTCCTAAGCACGTGTTCATTTGGGAGGAAGTTGCTGGAGCCTGGGCCCACTCCAAGCCAGTATTTCTTCCCTTTATTTGTGTTTTCTAGATTAGCTTACTACTTTCATAGGTTTATTTTTGCACTATTATTTTATGATTGCAATAGGTTTGTTATTAGTATGCACGTATGAATGTTTTCTTTCTGAAGATTTAATTATTCATACATAATTTATTGAGGAGTGAATGAATGATTGACAACCTTTGAAACACCCCCCAATAGTAGAGCTAGCGGACTCATCTCAAAGTGGTATTGTAAGTGATCCTGTGTGAGACCCTTCGCAAGTTTATGAAGCTCCCTGGGTTGATAATTAATGCACGGGCAAGTGATAAAAATAGGAAAGAATTTAACCTTGTTTGACCCGCAACATTTTGGTGCCATTATCGAGGAAGCACCTCTACTAGATCAATTGCAATACCTGAAACCTTCCATCTGACCTTGTATGAGTTCTTCGAGAAGAAGAGGACCTGATAGTTGGTTTGTAAAACAAAGTTCTCCAAAACCTGAGTCGGCCGAACACTCTGAGCTCGAACTAGATTCACCTGACTCACAGCCAGCACTCCACTGGAGTGAGGATCCGCACTTTGTGCAAAGTGCTTCCTCATCCCATCAACTTGGGGAAGAACAAACCATCATAAACCCCCTATTTAAAAGGACACCTTTAGAGGAAGCCCTGTTGTGGAAAGTTGTAGAAGATCGGACGATAACACCAGATAACCTTAGAGCCTTGACTCAAAAAATTTTGAACGATCGTAAGGCCATAAGTACTGCATTAGAGACCACATTTCTTGAAAAAATGGTTGACGCAAAAGAAGTTTCATCTGGCTTTAGCTTCTCGATTGATGAAGGAGTAGGAGATACCAAAATGAAAAACATATCCCCTTCTCACCTTCCTACCTTCAGAGGATACCCAACCGAGGACCCTGACCTATTCTTATTTAAGTTTGATGTTTTATGCAGGTCTATGGACTACAAATATGATACGTAGAAGCTGAAGCTCTTTCCTTCCACATTGGATGACGCAGCTCTACGGTGGTTCATCGGTCTGGGGGAGAAACACATTACCACATGGGATCAAATGAAGAAGCTCTTTCTAGAGCAATATCAAGACTTTGGGAGAGCAAGAGACTCCAGAGAGGAAGTCCTGAGCATGACGCAAAAAGAGGATGAGTCTCTCGAAGAGTATTGGGAGAGATTCAATTTCAATCTTCAACGGTCTCCTCACGCGAAGCTATCTGATAAATCTCTCAAAAGCATCTTTTTGAGAGGGCTTAACAATGAATCGCTAGAGGCTCTCAACATGATTTTTGGAGGTGATGTCTACCAGCACGCTATGGAAGACATCCTACAACTATGCTAGAATTACTTAAGAAGGAGAGGCAAGACCACTTCTAGAACCATGAAAGTGACTACTTCAGTCATGAAAATAGAAATAGACAACATGTTGGAGGATCTAAAAAGTGAAATGCTTTCGTCTCTAGCATTGCAGATGGATACACTATTGTTAGAGAAAAAGAAGCAAGAAAATGATGCAGCATTGGCTTATTTCTACCCAAAATGCAGAGGAAAGCATGCAAAGAATGCATGCCCGGAGAACAAATTCAGAGTATGCATAGTTTGCAGGCTGAACCATAAGACCCGATTGTGCCCAAAATTGCCTAGAAATCAGGAGGATGTTGAAGCCACGAAGGCCTATTTCATAGGCAATCAGAAGAGTTGGCCACAACCCCCTGCGGGGAATATGCCAACTGGAATGCCATCATATGGGGGAGGACCATACATGTCACAAGGCCCACCTCAACCACCTAACATGGGGTGGTGGGGGCCATCACCTTGGTCTAATGCACCCCTAGGAATAGCATTCCCAAATCAGTAGCCCTGGATGGCATATCAATATCCGGGGCAATAGTGGAGAGGCCACACTCCATGGAATCCAGCCCCACAGAACATAGCACCAACTCACCCCCATCAAAACTTGTTAGCCTTTCCAATAGTGAGACCTACGTAGCTACCCACACAACCGATGACAAATCCAAATAACAGAGTGAATCAGCCAGCATACAACGTGGAAGGCGAGATGTATTCGATGTATCATATTCAGCTTAGGTCTAGTAGATAGCTAGGAGTAGAAACACCTCCGCTAATAGAAGAGGAGGAAGATGTAGGAGAAACACCTCTTATAGAAGAGGTGGTAGAAGAAGTAGCTGAGAGAGCAAAGGCTCCATTTCCTTACCGGCTGCAAGAACAGAAGAAACTAACGCAGCCAGAGTTTGATATCCTATCCAGCTTGAAGAACCTCATAGTGACAATTCCACTATTTCAAGCTATCCGAGATGTCCCGATATATACCAAGGTGATAAGGGAGATGTGCCTAAGAAGGCTAGGATGGAAAGCAACCCAAAATATCAATGTCATGGGTAAATTAGCAGATTTGATGATGGGCAAGACGTGTCATCCCAAGTACGTGGATTCGGGCAGCCTAGTGTTGACTATAAAAATTGAAGGACATTCCTTGTCCAATACGTTGGTCGATCTCGAAGCAGCCATCAACGTAATGCCTCAGGAGACCATGTAGAGGCTACAACTCACGAACCTAAGACCCACCATGACAGTGTTGCAGCTGGTCGATCGATCGATCGTGGCACCGGAAGGAATGCTTGAGGATGTAATAGTGACAGTTAGTGCATGGGAATACCCAATCGACTTCCTAGTTTTGTAGTCTAAAACTAGGTTGGGTGGCTACCCGCTCATCTTGGGAAGGCCATGGCTAGCAATAGCCGATGCTTACATCAACTGTCATGATGGGCTGATGACCATCTTCGATGGACAAAACATCAAAATATTGACCATTTCACCCCCTATGCAGTTTGTCGACTCGTTGGGAGAACCTACGTTGACCAAGCATGAAGATCATGAGTTGTCCATAATCTAGCTGGTGATGGCATTGGATGAGTTGGCAAAAGAAGAATATGAGGATGGTGCTATTGTAGAGTTCCTCCATGGAGAATCCTCCATCACCGCACCTGGGTCGCCATTGGCTGGCACCCAAGATCACCACATTCAGCAGATAAACGTTGGGCTAGGAAGGATGTTAAACGTCAGCAGTGGGTTGACTCCCACACAACTGACAAAAGTAGAAGAGCTCCTGGTAAGACACCAATGGGCATTTGCATGGGATTACTTAGATATGAAGGGAATCATCCCAGAGATCTGTACCCATCGAATATACATTGATGAACAAGCAACTTTGAGCAAGCAACCACAAATAAGAATGAATTCGATAATGAAAGACATTGTCAAAGCAGAGCTACAAAAACTCTTGTCTGTCGGATTCATCTATCCGATTTCTGATAGTGAGTGGGTGTCACCACTAGTGGTGGTCCCCAAGAAGAATGGGAAGTGGCAAATCTATGTAGACTATAGAGCATTAAACAAAGCAACCAAGAAGGACCACTTCCCACTCCCATTCATTGATCAGGTCTTGGACACACTTTCGGGGTGAAAGTATTTCTCCTTCCTGGATGGATTCAGTGGATATAATCAGATCCAGATAGGAGAAGAAGACCAAGATAAGACAATGTTCACCTACCCATGGGGAACATTTGCTTATCGGGTATTGCCTTTCGGGTTATGCAATGCACCAACCACCTTTCAAAGAGCGGTGCTTAGCATATTCTCAGACATGATGGGAGATGCGGTCGAAGTGTACATGGATGACTTCACCGCTTATGGAGAAACCTTTGATGAAGCAATGACAAACTTGGAAAGAGTGCTTGAAAGAAGCGAGGGAAATAATTTATCCCCGAGTAATGAGAAATGCTTTATGATGATGCAAGAGGGCATCGTATTGGGACACCATCTCTCCATAGAAGGAATAAAGGTTGACAAAAGAAAGATCGAGGTCATCAGGGACCTACCCAGCCCCAGAATGTAGAGAGAGGTGAGAAGTTTCCTCGGATCTATCGGGTACTACCGACGATTTATCACCGAATTTAGTAAGATTGCAAAACCACTGCACACTCTATTGTCTAAAGACATGGAGTTCAATTGGACGAAAGATTGCGAAGAAGCATTTCAATTGCTCAAGGAGAAACTAATATCTGCATCGATTTTGAGAGGACCATATTGGGCCATACCCTTTCATATCTATTGTGATGCATCCAACAATGTGATTGGAGCAGTCCTTGGACAGAAGGATGGCGAGGAATTTTATGCCATCTATTATGTCAACAAAAACTTGGTAGGAGCCAAGCTCAACTACACGGTGACGGAGAAGGAGTTCCTTGTAGTTGTGCATGCCATAAACAAATTTTGCCATTATATCACCGGATATAAGGTGTTTGTCCACACGGACCATGCGGCCATCAGATATTTAATGAGCAAGCTAGATATTGGTGGAAGAATTATCAGGTGGCTCCTACTATTGCAGGAATTTGACATAACAATAGTCGACAAACCGGGCAAGGACAATGTTGTAGCAGATTTTCTATCCAGATTGATACCAGCGGACCATACAATAGTGGAAGACCAGTTTTTGGATGAGCATTTGTTCACCATCAGTGAACAAATACCATGGTACGTAGATATAGCCAATTACTTGGCCATCGAAAGAACCTCACCTGCTCTCTCCTTTCGAGAAAAGCAGGCGGTAATAGAGAAAAGTGCATCTTTCCTATGGATTGATGGCCTCCTATTCAAAACAGGATGTGACCAGATCATAAGGAGATGCGTAGCAGAATAGGAGTTCTCAGAAATACTCAAAGCTTGTCACGATGAACCATGCGGAGGACACTTTGTGGGGAAATGGACTGCCTATAAAATCCTATAGGTTGGGTACTTTTGGCCCACTCTATTCAAAGATGCAGCCACATATGCCAGTAAGGGCGATGAATGCCAAAGAATGGGTAGACCAGCCCATCGCAACAAAATACCCCTCTAGCCTCAGATACACCTAGAACCCTTTGACAAGTGGGGTATGTATTTTATGGGGCCAATTAACCCACCTTCAATAGGTAGGATGTTTATTTTAGTTTGTATAGACTACGTCACCAAATGGGTTGAAGTTTAGGCATTGAGGGATTCAAAAGAAATAACGGTTGCCAATTTCTTATTTGCTCACATATTTATATGATTCGGGGTCCCTAGATAAATAACAACTGACCAAGGCCCTCAGTTCACCTCCATGTTGATCCAGTAACTTATGAAGCAATATAGAGTTTGGCACAACAAAACTACACCCTACCATCCACAGGCAAATGAGCAAGTGGAGGTGACAAACAGGGAAATAGAGAACATCCTGACAAAAACCATGCAACAACATAGAAAATATTGGGCTACATGGCTATCGGAGGTAGTATGGGCATACAACACCACGTGGAAATCCACCACAAGCTTTACACCCTTCCAATTGGTCTATGGTAAGAGTGCAATGATGCCCATCGAGTTTGAGATCAAAACACTAAGAACAACGTTAAAACTAAATTTGAGCTTGGATGATGCTCAAAAAGAAAGGATTCAACAACTAAATCAGCTGGATGAAATCTGAATGGATGCTTTACAAAGAACGAAGATCATACAAAAGAAAATGAAACGGTGGCATGATCACCACATTAAACTAAAGTAGTTCCAAGGAGAATGGGTGCTATTGTACAATTCTCGATTCCAGGAAAGGAAGGGCAAATTAATGCAGAGATGGATGGGACCGTATGAGGTGGTAGAGCTCATCAAGAATGGTGTTGTGTGTGTCAGAACCATTGATAGTAGTAATGTTGTATTAACCGTTAATGGCCACCGACTGCGGCCCTACAACATGTCCAAGAATTTACTAGTGGAATCCAGAGTAGACATGGGGGAGACCCCATCCTTATGAATATGGACCAAACTCTCAGTAGGAAAAATAGTGGGATGGAGGTGCTCACCAAAAGTAGTTATTTTAGGTTTTGATTATTTCTTACGGTGTATTTTTCAAGGACGACGCCTGCATGCAAGTTGTAGTCATCCTGGGTTTAGGGTCTAACAGGCATGGAATGCGTCTAACTGCCTATATTTTTCTT
Organism: Wollemia nobilis; assembly: GCA_028583015.1. NCBI lineage: Eukaryota > Viridiplantae > Streptophyta > Pinopsida > Araucariales > Araucariaceae > Wollemia > Wollemia nobilis. The sequence goes on from JAQPPZ010016361.1 coordinate 6,734,474, forward strand.
TATTTTTGTTTAATTTTTGTAGGTGGAGGACCTGATAGTACAAAATAGGTAAATGGAAAACTAGGCCTGATTCGTCTCAACATCCCGATGTCGACACTCGTAGGGTAGAAGAAGCATCTATTCAAGCATGGAGGTGGGCAACAAACTCTTCTCCAAGAGGAAATTCAGATGCCAGCCCTTGTAGGAAGATTCTGAGGTAGTATGAAGCGAGTTCGAGGAGGCTTGATCACCCTTTATCGGTTAATCACGACATGGCTGCCAATAAAGAGCCTTACAGAAATCCTTCATCATCAAAGAAGACTATCCATGCCTTCCTCCTAGAAGAATGCGCCTGACGAAGGTGGACGTTTTCCGCCATGATGGAGGTTTTGAGTAAGAGGCAAGGTGCCTTCCTTACAAATAAGGCACCCCGCTGAAATAAGGCACCTTCCTTATAAAGAAGGCACCCTGCTAAAATAAGGCACCTTCCTTATAAAGAAGGTGCCCCACTGAAATAAGGCACCTTCCTTATAAATAAGGCACACGTTTCCTAAAAAAAAGAAAAAAAATGATAGCCGAGGCACCTTCCTCTTCCAGGAAGGCACACCCATTCAAAGGTGCCTTCCACTCCAGGAAGGCGCACCCATTCAAAAGCGTCTTCCGCAGTAGGAAGGCACCATCATAAAAAAGAGTGCCTTCCACCACCGGAAGGCGCATCCATTCAAGAGCACCTACAACATCGGGAAGGCAGCATATCAAGCACCTTCCACATCGAGAAGGCACCATATCAAGCACCTTCCACATCGGGAAGGCACCATATCAAGTGCCTTCCACATCGAGAAGGTACCGAAGAGCGCCTTTCATATACAACCAACACTTAAAGTTTCACATGTGCCTCGATCGGAATAAGATCATCACACGAGCAGGCGACATCAGATTACCACCATCGCTCTTATGATAGGGAACTGATCCAATCAAAAATCTCATAGAATTATGGGGCGAGATCACCACGCACATTCCAAAAATTATAGACAGACAGATTGTAAGCCTATCGGGAGTCTATATTTGGCATCAACCATTAAAACAACTCAGTAGCAAAATCCAGCGTAATCCACACAAACGAAGTACCCATCCCCCGTGTCATAGATCGGTGAATTGACACTCTCCATGATGCATGAGACATCCAATCAGGTACGTGCATACTCTACTCAAATTTTTATGTAATCATTCGTAAATTATGCAGTACCAAAAAATATCACCGCCATAAAAATCATGCACCCCCCATGATCGATCATGCCAACGATGTAGCTTGTGAAGTGTACCTTGCCAAAATTGAAATCTAGGATTCGACGCCTTCCTTATAAGAAGGTGCCTTCCTGAGAAGGCGAGGAGAAAAATAGAAGATCCTAATGGAAGGTGCCATGGTAGGACGATCGAGGAATCACGCGGTGAAGAAAAATGAATCGAGTGATACAGATGGAATCAAGGGGGCGGTCAGGACGCAGTTCAAAGCTAAGGTATGGTTCAAGTACTATATCCTGGTCAGTCAGAGCCAGGATATGGAGGCAGCTAGGGAATTTGCTACCTCCTTTGGGGGCGACATAGCTCAAGTACGAGGGATGGAGATTCTAGTCACCCCAGAACATATCTCATAGGTGACTAGCTTGCCTCTCACAGGCGAGTGCACATACAGGGGTGGAATGTTGAAGCCATACGCTGAATTACTACTGCTAGGGGAGAACGTGAAGATAGACAAGGAAGGGCTACCAAAAAGTAGCCTTCCTATGAATCTGTGAAAGATATTCGAGTAGGTTGCTCGGTTCTTTACATGCACTGGGAAATATACCCATCTGCACACTAATCATGTGCAATTCTTGAATCACCTAGTGCATGGGAGGAAAATGAGCATACCCTTCTACCTGGAAAATGCCCTGAAGGAGGAAGCAGCTAGATACTAGAAGGGGGCACTTTCCTCCTTGGCCCACCATGGGCTAATATCAGCACTAGTCCTCCATGCAGAAGCACAAATGCAAAGTTTCAACATAGAAGGATATGGCGGCCAAGAAATGTAGGAGGATTCTATTTTTGAGGTAGGGCGAGTAGAGGATAGCCCTAAAAATGAAGTAGAGGGCATCGGGAAATTGGCACTGCCCAATTTTACAAAAGAAAGAGGGCATTCCCTAGTGCCCGAGTACGAATAAGAAGGGGCACAACATCCTTTGAAGAAATATTTCCTTTGACCCATTGGTCTCTTAGTTCTTTCTTCCCTGTGATGTTCTTTGTTCCTTGTTTATGTATTGTTGTCTTACTATTTGATTTTGTCACTTCTCAACACATTGACATAAGTATTAGGTTCTTCAGACACTTATTTTGATGTTCCCTTTGAGACTTTCTTTTCTTTTGATCTTGATTCCCCTTTTTGTACTTCTAGATCTTCTTCATTGCCTAGTCCAGTTTTGATAAATGAAGCTCTTTGTGCTTTGGTAATTTTATCCAAAGCTTTTGAATTTTTTTCAAACCTGTTTAGCTTGTCTTTAGACTCTTTCACTTCCTTCCTTAGTGAAACTACATCATGTTCTAATATTTCACATTCTAAGACTTTTGCTTCTAACTTTTTAGTCATACCTTCTTCAATTTTCCTTGCCTCTTCAACCTTAACCTTAAGGTTCAGTGAGATCTTGTAGAAACTTTACCTTTGTTTCCTTATCTTCTTGTATTTGGGCTTTCAATCTTGATTTCTCCCTTTTTAATTCAACAAGTTCCTTAATTGTGGCTCCCTCATTTCATTTTTTTGAATCTTCCTCTTCTTCTAGGTTTTCAAGAGCATCATCATACTCTTAAATATCTGGAAGAATTTCATCACTACCCCCTGAAGCATTGATTGCTACTTCAATAGGAGCATCTTATTTTTCTTCTATTGCCAAAAGTATAATTTCCTTTGTACACCTAATTTGACTGTCCTTATTTTCTTTTTCATCTCCTACTACTAAAACTATTGCAATAAGATGCATTGTGGCAAATGCTGCCAAAACATTCTTCTTCACTGCTACTATACCCAATGATGAGCCTCGAAAATACTCATATTTTGTATGAGTTTCATTAATCATTATGTGGCTATATAATAGGAATTGTATATTTTTATGAATGGTTATGTAATTATTTGATAAGATTATGTGTGTTATCTAATTTGTATGTTTTAGTGTGTTTTTATGGAATTGTATTTGATTTAGTCAGATTTGGATCAGTCGAGGTCTTTTCATGGACCTGGCACTTTGTTTCTTTTAGAATTAATAAATTGTATGTAGGCACCTTCCTCTTCAAAGAAGGCACCAACAAAATGTAGGTGCCTTCCTCTTCCAAGAAGGTGCCAATAGGAGATAAGCACCTTCCTCTTCCAGGAAGGCACCAACATAAGGTAGGCACCTTCCTCTTCTAGGAAGGCACCAACAAAAGGTAAGCACCTTCCTCTTCCAAGAAGGCACCAACAAAAGGCAGGCGCCTTCCTCTTCCAAGAAGGCACCAATAGAAGGCAAGTGCCTTCCTCTTCCAGGAAGGCGCTAACGGAAGGTAGGCACCTTCTATATAAAGAAGGTGCCTGATATACTTAGGCATCTTCCTCATAGAGAAGGTGTCTTTGTTCTTCGCCCATTGACCAAATAACGTTATGTGGGCAACATTGATTGGTGCAATTCCAACTCTACATCATGTAAGTTAATTCAGGAGTTGCACTAACATATGATAACGTCCTACCTATGCCAGGTGAAGCATGAACCAATCAAATAAAATGCCATCATTAGGAATGAATGCCAATTTTAGCAGATGTCAATTAAATTTACCAGACTATCTTAGTTTAGTTTGGAATGAATTTACTATTGTAACCACCTTGTAATAGAAGATCTGTGGGTGTGCTATATAAACACACACAGACCTCTCTGATAAGATATCAAAATATTGAAGATAGAATACAGAATATAGAGAGGAGTACAGAGGTTAAGAAGCATTGTAATTCCTTGGTGATTATAATAAATTTCTAAGAGTTCCTAAGCACGTGTTCAGCTGGGAGGAAGCTGCTAGAGCCTGGGCCCACTCCAAGCCAGTATTTCTTCCCTTTCTTTGTGTTTTCTAGATTAACTTACTGCTTTCATAGGTTTATTTCTACACTATTATTTTATTATTGCAATAGGTTTTTTATTAGTATGCATGTATGAATATTTTCTTTCTGAATATTTAATTATCCATACGTAATGTATTGAGGAATGAATGAATGATTGACAACCTTTGAAACACCCCCCAATAGTACAGCTAGCGGACTCATCTCAAAGTGGTATTGTAAGTGATCCTATGTGAGACCCTTCACAAGTTTACGAAGCTCCCTCGGTTGATAATTAATGCACAAGCAAGTGACAAAAATAGGAAATAATTTAACCTTGTTTGGCCTGCAACACCCAACTTTTAAACAATGATCTTCAAGATGATCAAAGTTACCACAAATAAAAAAATTGAGTATTATTAGTTCCTTCTTATTCCTTTTTACATAGTTAGCTTCCTTTCTGTTGTTGGATCCTGTTTCCACTTCTCCTCTTAGAGCAAAAATCTCTTTGGGAGAAAAATCAAATTTCTTTTCCTCTTTGCTACTATTATACCCATTTTGTGGACAATAAAGTGCCATGTGACCAAGCTTACCACACTCTACACATCTCACTGATTTTTCTTCTTCCCTTCTCTTAGTCTCATGATCAAATTTTTCTTCATTTTTAGATCTCATGGTTATTCTTTTGCTTTTTCTTGCCATGTGTGTTCTTGTAGATATTACTTCAAGTTTTTAGGCTCTTTCGAAGAACCTACTCTGATACCAATTGAAGAACACAAGCTTATACTGAGAGGGGGGGTGAACAATATAAGACCAACTTTTACTTTTCTTTCCCAAACAATATTATCCAATATTATCAATGGAAATATCAATAGCAGTAATCAAAGCAATGCATAAATCATCACACACAATAGAGACACCAATTTAACGTGGTTCACCCAATGTGGGCTACTCCATGGAGAAAATATTTCTACTAAATTTTCTCAACAAATATTCTTGGGAATCAATTCCCTATTACAATGTTTATGGACCTCTATCCAAAGGAGACACCAATCCCCTATGCTCTGATTTGTGGATCTCTCTCCACAGGAGAACTCTTTCCCCTTTTCTCTGGTTCGTGGAACTTGATCCAGGAGACCTCTATCTCCTCAACTGGTTCGTGGATCTCTCTCCACAGAAGAACTCTATCTTCCCAACTGGTTCATGGATCACACTCCATAGGAGAACTCTTTCCCCTTGCTCTGGTTCATGGATCTCTATCCACAGGAGAACTCTTTCCCCTCTACTCTAGTTGATGATCTTCTAGAAGACTTCTACCCCCACTGCTCTGGCTTGTGGATCTCTCTCCATAGAAGACCTCTATCCTCACTACCCTGGCTAATGGATCTCTATCCACTGGAGACTCCTATCCTCTACTCTATCACCTCCAAAGCTTGCTCTCAACTCTATCTCAAATCTGCACCAAACTCTATCCCAAGTGTAGTACAAATCTACTCTAACTCTATCTCAGGTCTAGCACAAATTTACTCACAAATATATACCAAAATCTATCCTCAAATCTATCCTCAAGCCTTAACACAAATCTTGATCCAATCACAAATCAAATCTGCTTAGATTTACCCCACCAATCAATCTTCCCCAAGCCTTAACACAAAGCCTTAACAAATCAATCAATCAACTCTGCTCTCAAGTCTTCACAAAGACTTGCTCAAATATACCTTCAAGTCCTCACAAGAACTTGCTCAATCTACTCTCAAGTCTTCACCAAGACTTACCTCAAATCTGCCTACAAGTCCTCACAAGACTTGCTCAAATCTACCTCAAGTCTTCACCAAGACTTACCTCAAATCTGCTCTCAAGTCTTCACCAAGACTTACCTCAAATCTACCTACAAGTCTTCACCAAGACTTCCTCAAATATGCTCTACAAGTCTTCACCAAGACTTACCTCAAATCTGCCTTCAAGTCCTCTCAAGAACTTGCTCAATACTCTCTCTAATACATACTCAAAACAACTCACAAAATATGCTCAATCAATCTCAAATATTGCACACAATGCTATCAAATGCTTTGTCTAATCTTCAAGGTAATTCCTTTAACTTGAAGCAGTTTAGACATATTCTATTCAGAATTCTTTTAACCTCTAGAACATATAGAGAATGATGTACTCTATCAAAAACTCAATATGTTCTACTCAATCATTAAGTCTATCACTTTCACAAATCTGGTTTCTAATGTTTGCACATTCACTTTCAATATCACTCAAATCCAATGCTCAAGAATTTCACTCAATCATTCAATCAATGAAACACAACTTGCTCACTAACCCTAAACAAGTGTTTTCAAACTTCTTCAAACAAAGAGCACAATGTGGGTCTCAAACCCTAACTCAAATAATCCTCAATCTCTATCTCAAATTCTCAAAACATTCACCAATGAAGCATATAAGAATTCACTCAAATATTTCCAACAATGCTTATCAAACAATCCTTTTCACTCCACCTTATATTTCACAACATTCATTCCAACATTTCAAACAAAATATGATGTGCCCATACCTCTTTGCTTTGATGGAGATATGTCTTCAAAACCTATTTTACTCACAACCAAATCCTTTTGCCAATTCTAGGTTAGATAGCAACAGTCTATCTCAAAATCTCCACAAGAATATTTACCTCAATAAATATTTCACCATACAAGAAATACAATAAAATGTCAAGTCACAAATACACCTTATCACTCCTTCACTTTCAAAATAATATTCAACATATATCAAAAATAAAGTTCCTTTTTACACCTTATAATATCTCAAAATAATAGTCAAAACACATAAAAATAAAGTTCCTTGTTTACACCTTATAATATCCAATACTCTCAAAATAATATTCAACACACATAAAAATAAAGTTCCTTTGTTTACACCTTATAATCTCCAATACTTGATTTATTTTCTAAGCACCAAAAATAAAATATTTAATCAACAACCCTTATGACTCCCTAAACAATTTCACACATGCCCTTTTAATATCACGTGGCCTCAAAACACTTTCTGCATTCCAAAACTTTGGCAAATATAAATAAAAATGCATACCTTATTATGTTGGTCCATCAAAAAATATTGCACAAGTCTTCAATGACCAGCACCAAACTCGAACCCATGACCTAAACCACCATAATGCCCTAGCCCAAGGCTAAGCTACCGCCTGAGCTACACACCCACACATGAACCAAAGGTCCATCTCTCTTATTAAAGTCTCCTCATGAATTTCCCTAAAAACAAAACTCTTTCCTCCTTTACAAAAACCAACTACGTGGGATTCAAAACCAAGACCTTCCCTTCACAAGCACCTTAGCCATGTCTCAACTACCATCTATGCTAGCCAACGCTATGGAATATATCTTTGCACTCCAACTTAAATCAAATTTACCTCCTTATTAAAAACTTCACAATCTTCTCCTTTTCGAAACTAGAGTGCACGAATTATATTATCACATGGGCATTCAAATTACTTAGACTTTGGAAATGAAAAATCATTTCCTTTAAATACTCTTTCCTTTGGATTAAAACACGTCGGCCCTCCTTCGAATTTCAAATTGAAACTTTGAAACTTTGGCACCATTAATTATTTAAATTAAAATTTTAACCTTAGGTTAAAATATTTTAATTTAAATAAATTAAAACCTTTGCCAACCTTTATAACTTGCTCAATGCCTTGTCAGGTATATTTTTAATGATTTCTTGGACCTTGTTATTTTTCACCTCTTCCTTTTGCCCAAATATTATAATATTATTATTTCTTTTTAATATTGCTTCTCTTTTCTTGGGTCTACAAACGTTTTTAGCCTCTTTAGGCATATAATATTTAAAATAAATATTATACCCTTTTCCTTTTAACAACTTCCTTGCATTTTGGAGAAATCAACATTTTGACCTTAATGATAACAAAACTGGACATCAAACCTCTTGACATCAATGACAACAAAACTTGCTCAAATTTCCAACAATCTCCCCCTTTGTCATTGATGGCAACCCTTTTTCTTTAAGCATTCCTTTTACCTTTTTCAATTATACTCCCCTGAGAAACTGCTCCCCCTAACTGAATGCTCTCCCCCTAACTCAAATCTCTCCCCCTTTGACATCAATGGCAAAGGGACTCCTTTGGGGCTAAAGATAAGACTCTTAGCTCAGCCCCCTCCCCACCTCCTCTCCTTGAGGTGATTAATTTTGGGGTGGGAGTATCTCTACTCCTAGCATACAATGCTCTTTTTCTTTGTCCACCTTCTTTCTCAACTGATCCTTTTGATTCTTTTGAGTATCCATGTTCTTGCTTATCTCTAGAAATTTTGTTCTACACCACTTAGCCATATGCCCAACATTATTGCAATTATAACACTTAATGTTGTGGTTCCTAGAAGGTGCAAATATCTTGAAGTTCCTCCTGGTGAAGCCATACCCATTCCTATCATGAACCCTGCAATGAATTGCTTTATGACCAAAATGATTACAAGAGTAACAATACCCTTGAAAGAGATGTCCATTTCTGAAATTTCTCTTAGTGAAACCATATTCCTTCTTTTCATGAGTCCTGCACTGCATAGCCTTGTGACCAAACCTGTTACATGAGAAGCAACATCCTTTGAAGAAATATTTCCTTGGACCCATTGGTCTCTTAGTCCTTTCTTCTTTGTGATGATCCATGTACCTTGTTTGTGCATTGTTTCCTTCCTCTTTGATGTTGTCACTTCTCAACACATCGGCGTAAGTCTTAGGTTCTTCTTCAGTCACTTATTTTGATGTTCCCTTTGAGACTTCCTTTTCTTTTGAGCTTGATTCCCCTTTTTGTACTTCTAGATCTTCTTCATTGCCTAGTCCTATTTTGATAAATGAAGATCTTTGTGCTTTGGTAATGTTATCCAAAGATTTTGAACTTTTCTCAAACCTGTGTAGCTTGTCTTTAGACTCTTTCACTTCCTTCCTTAGTGAAACTACCTCATGTTCTAATATTTCACATTCTAAGACTTTTACCTCTAACTTTTCAGTCATACCTTCTTCAATTTTCCTTGCCTCTTCAACCTTAACCTTAAGGTTAGTGAGATCTTGTAGAAACTTTGCCTTTGTTTCCTTATCTTCTTGTACTTGGGCTTTCAATCTTGAGTTCTCCCTTTTTAACTCAACAAGTTCCTTAACTGTGGCTTCCTCCTTTCCTTTTTCTGAATCTTCCTCTTCTTCTAGGTTTTCAAGAGCATCTTCATACTCTTCAATATCTGAAAGACTTTCATCACTATCACTTGAAGCACTGATTGCTACTTCAATAGGAGCATCTCCTTTTTCTTCTATTACCGAAAGTATAATTTCCTTTGTACACCTGATTTGACTATCCCTATTTTCTTTTTCATCTTCACTACTACTAAAACCATTACAATAAGTTGCATTGTGGCCAAGGTTACCAAAACATTCTTCTTCACTGCTACTATACCCAAATTTTGAACAATGATCTTCAAGATGACCAAAGTTACCACAAATAAAATATTTGAGTATTCTTAGTTCCTTATTATTCCTTTTTACATAGTTAGCTTCCTTTCTGTTGTTGGATCCTGTTTCCACTTCTCCTCTTAGAGAAAAAATCTCTTTGGGAGAAAAATCAAATTCCTTTTCCTCTTTGCTACTATTATACCCATTTTATGGATAATAAAGTGCCATGTGACCAAGCTTACCACACTCTACACATCTCACTAATTTTTCTTCTTCCCTTCTCTTAGTCTCAAGATCAAATTCTTTTTCCTTTTCAGGTCTCATGGTTCTTCTTTTGCCTTTCCTTGCCATGTGTGTTCTTGTAGATCTTCCTTCAAGTTGTTAGGCTTCCCTGAAGGAACCCGCTCTGATACCAATTGAAGAACACAAGCTTATACTGAGAGGGGGGTGAACAGTATAAGACCAACTTTTACTTTTCTTTCCCAAACAATATTATCCAATATTATCAATGGCAATATCAATAGTAGTAATCAAAGCAATGCACAAATCATCACACACAATAGAGACACCAATTTAACGTGGTTCACCCAATGTGGGCTACTCCACGAAGAAAATATTTCTACTAAATTTTCTCAACAAATATTCTTGGGAATCAATTCCCTATTACAATGTTTATGGACCTCTATCCAAAGGAGACACCAATCCCCTAATGCTCTGATTTGTGGATCTCTCTCCATAGGAGAACTCTTTCCCCTTTTCTCTGGTTCATGGAACTTGATCCAGGAGAACTCTATCTCCTCAACTAGTTCATGGATCTCTCTCCATAGAAGAACTCTATCTTCCTAGCTAGTTCATGGATCACACTCCATAGGAGAACTCTTTCCCTTTTTCTCTTCTCTAGTTTATGGATCTCTATCCATAGGAGAACTCTTTCCCTCTACTCTGGATGATGATCTTCTAGAAGACTTCTACCCCCACTGCACTAGCTTGTGGATCTCTCTCCATAGAAGACCTCTATCCTCACTACCTTGGCTAATGGATCTCTATCCACTAGAGACTCCTGTCCTCTACTCTATCACCTCCAAAGCTTACTCTCAACTCTATCTCAAATCTACACCAAACTCTATTCCAAGTCTAGTACAAATCTACTCTAACTCTATCTTAGGTCTAGCATAAATCTACTCACAAATATATACCAAAATCTATCCTCAAATATATCCTCAAGCCTTAACACAAAGCTTGATCAAATCACAAATCAAATCTGCTTAGATCTACCCCAAGCCTTAACACAAAGCTTGAACAAATCAATCAATCAACTCTACTCAAGTCTTTACCAAAACTTGCTCAAATCTACCTTCAAGTCCTCTCAAGACTTGCTCAATCTGCTCTCAAGTCTTCACCAAGACTTGTATCAAATCTACCTTCAAGTCCTCTCCAAGACTTGCTCAATATGCTCTCAAGTCTTCACCAAGACTTACCTCAAATCTACCTTCAAGTCCTCTCAAGAACTTGCTCAATCTGCTCTCAAGTCTTCACCAAGACTTACCTCAAATCTCCTACAAGTCTTCACAAAGACTTACCTCAAATCTACCTTCAAGTCCTCTCAAGAACTTGCTCAATCTGCTCTCTAACACATGCTCAAAATAACTCACAAAATATGCTCAATCAATCTCAAATCTTGCACACAATGCTATCAAATGCTTTGTCTAATCTTCAAAGTAATTCCTTTAACTTGAAGTAGTTTAGACATATTCTATTCAAAATTCGTTTAACCTCTAGAACATATAGAGAATGATGTACTCTATCAAAAACTCAATATGTTCTACTCAATCATTAAGTTTATCGCTTTCATAAATCTGATTTCTAATGTTTGCACATTCACTTTCAATATCACTCAAATCCAATGCTCAAGAATTTCACTCAATCATTCAATCAATGAAACACAACTTGCTCACTAACCCTAAACAAGTGTTTTCAAACTTCTTCAAACAAAGAGCACAATGTGGGTCTCAAACCCTAACTCAAATAATCCTCAATCTCTATCTCAAATATTCTCTAAACATTCACCAATGAGATGCATATAAGACTTCACTCAAATATTTCCAACAATGCTTATCAAACAATCCTTTTCACTCCACCTTATATTTCACAACATTCATTCCAACATTTCTAAACAAAAGATGATGTGCCCATACCTTTTTGCTTTGATGGAGATATGTCTTCAAAACCTGTTTTACTCACAACCAAATCCTTTTGCCAATTCTAGGTTAGATAGCAACAGTCTATCTCAAAATCTCCACAAGAATATTTACCTCAACAAATATTTCACCATACAAGAAATACAATAAAATGTCAAGTCACAAATACACCTTATCACTCCTTCACTTTCAAAATAATATTCAACATATATCAAAAATAAAGTTCCTTGTTTACACCTTATAATCTCCAATACTCTTTCAAAATAATATTCAACACACATCAAAAATAAAGTTCCTTGTTTACACCTTATAATCTCCAATACTCTCAAAATAATATTCAACACACATCAAAATAAAGTTCCTTTGTTTACACCTTATAATCTCCAATCCTTTATTTATTTTTCTAAGCACCAAAAATAAAATATTTATTCAACAACCCTTATGACTCCCTAAACATTTCACACATGCCCTTTTTAATTATCACGTGGCCTTAAAATACTTTTCGCATTCCAAAAACTTTGGCAAATTAATTCAAAAATTGCATACCTTAATTGTTAGCCCACGAAATAAAAATATTGTGCATGTCTTCAATGACCAACGCCCAAACTCGAACCTGCGACCTAAGCCACCATAATGCCCTAGCCCAAGGCTAGGCTACCGCCTGGGCTACACGCCCACACGTGAACCAAAGGTCCACATTTTTGTATTAGAGTTTGCCTCTCATGAATTTCACTAAAAATGAAAACTCTTTCCTCCTTCAACCAAAATGAACTGCATGGGATTCGAAACCATGACCTTCCCTTTGCAAGCACCTTAGCCACATTCCAACTACCGTCTGCGCTAGCCAGTGCTTTGGAATTATCTTTGCACTCCAAGCGAATTTAAATGCAATTCTACCTCCTATTCAAAAATCTCATGAACGTCTTCTCCTCTTCGAAACTGGAGCACATGAATTATATTATCACATGGGCATTCGAATTGCTTAGACTTTGGAAATGAAAAATCATTTCCTTTAAATACTCTTGCCTTTGGATTAAAACACGTCGGCCCTCCTTCAAATTCAAATTTAAATTGAATTAAAACTTTGAACCTTTGGCGCCATTAATTATTTAAATTAAAATTTTAACCTTAGGTTAAAATATTTTAATTTAAATAAATTAAAACCTTTGCCAACCTTTATAACTTGTCAGGGATATCTTTTTAATGATTCCTTGGACCTTGTTATTTTTCACCTCTTCCTTTTGCCCAAATATTATAATATTATATTATTATTATTTTTTTAAACTTGCTTCTCTTTTCTTGGGTCTTCAACCTTTTTAGCCTCTTTAGGCATATAATATTTAAAATAAATATTATACCCTTTTTATTTTAACAACTTCCTTGCCTTTTGGAGAAATCAACCTTTTGACCTTAATGACAACAAAACTGGACATCAAACCTCTTGACATCAATGACAACAAAACTTGCTCAAATTTCCAACAATCTCCCCCTTTGTCATTGATGGCAACCCTTTTTATTTAAGCATTTCTTTTACCTTTTTCCAATTCTGCTCCCCCTGAGAAACTGCTCCCCCTAACTGAATGCTCTCCCCCTAACTCAAATCTCTCCCCATTTGACATCAATGGAAAAGGGACACCTTTGGGGCTAAATATAAGACTCTTAGCTTAGCCCCCTCCCCACCTCCTCTCCTTGAGGTGATTAATTTTGGGGTGGGATTATCTCTACTCCTAGCATACACTGCTCTTTTTCTTTTTCCACCTTCTTTCTCAATTGATCCTTATAATTCTTTTGAGTATTCCTATTCTTGCTTGTCTCTGGAAATTTTGTTCTACACCACTTAGCCATATGCCCAACATTATTGCACTTATAACACTTAATGTTGTGGTTCCTAGAAGATGCAAATATCTTGAAGTTCCTCCTGGTGAATCCATACCCATTCCTATCATGAACCCTGCAATGAATTGCTTTATGACCAAAATTATTACAAGAGTAACAATACCCTTGAAAGAGATGTCCATTTTTGAAATTTCTCTTGGTGAAACCATATTCCTTATTTTCATGTGTCCTGCACTACATAGCCTTGTGACCAAACCTGTGACATGAGAAGCAACATCCTTTGAAGAAATATTTCCTTTGACCCATTGGTCTCTTAGTCCTTTCTTCCTTGTGATGTTCCATGTTCCTTGTTTGTGCATTGTTTCCTTCCTCTTTGATGTTGTCACTTCTCAACACATCAGCATAAGTCTTAGGTTCTTCTTCAGTCACTTATTTTGATGTTCCCTTTGATACTTCCTTTTATTTTGAGCTTGATTCCCCTTTCTGTACTTCTAGATCTTCTTCATTGCCTAGTCTTATTTTGATAAATGAAGATCTTTGTGCTTTGGTAATGTTATCCAAAGCTTTTGAACTTTTCTCAAACTTGTGTAGCTTGTATTTAGACTCTTTCACTTCCTTCCTTAGTGAAACTACCTCATGTTCTAATATTTCACATTCTAAGACTTTTACCTCTAAATTTTTAGTCATACCTTCTTCAATTTTCCTTGCCTCTTCAACCTTAACCTTAAGGTTAGTGAGATCTTGTAGAAACTTTGCCTTTGTTTCCTTATCTTCTTGTACTTGGGCTTTCAATCTTGAGTTCTCCATTTTTAACTCAACAAGTTCCTTAACTGTGGCTTCCTCCTTTCTTTTTTTAAATCTTCCTCTTCTTCTAGGTTTTCAAGAGCATCTTCATACTCTTCAATATCTGAAAGACTTTCATCACTATCACTTGAAGCACTGATTGCTACTTCAACAGGAGCATCTTCTTTTTCTTCTATTATCAAAAGTATAATTTCCTTTGTACACCTAATTTGACTATCCCTATTTTCTTTTTCATCTTCACTACTACTAAAACTATTACAATAAGTTGCATTGTGGCCAAGGTTACCAAAATATTCTTCTTCACTGCTACTATACCCAACTTTTGAACAATGATCTTCAAGATGACCAAAGTTACCACAAATAAAACATTTGAGTATTCTTAGTTCCTTCTTATTCCTTTTTACACAGTTAGCTTCTTTTCTACTGTTGGATCCTATTTCCACTTCTCCTCTTAGAGCAAAAATCTCTTTGAGAGAAAAATCAAATTCCTTTTCCTCTTTGCTACTATTATACCCATTTTATGGACAATAAAGTGCCATGTGACCAAGCTTACCACACTCTACACATCTCACTGATTTTTCTTCTTCCCTTCTCTTAGTCTCAAGATCAAATTCTTCTTCCTTTTCAGGTCTCATGGTTCTTCTTTTACCTTTCCTTGCCATGTGTGTTCTTGTAGATATTCCTTCAAGTTGTTAGGCTCTTCTGAAGGAACCCACTCTGATACCAATTGAAGAACACAAGATTATACTGAGAGGGAGGGGTGAACAGTATAAGACCAACTTTTACTTTTCTTTCCCAAACAATATTATCCAATATTATCAATGGCAATATCAATAGAAGTAATCAAAGCAATGCACAAATCATCACATACAATAGAGACACCAATTTAACGTGGTTCACCCAATGTGGGCTACTCCACGGAGAAAATATTTCTACTAAATTTTCTCAATAAATTTTCTTGGGAATCAATTCCCTATTACAATGTTTATGGACCTCTATCCAAAGGAGACACCAATCCCATATGCTCTAATTTGTGGATCTCTCTCCATAGGAGAACTCTTTCCCATTTTCTCTAGTTCGTGGAACTTGATCCAGGAGAACTCTATCTCCTCAACTGGTTTGTGGATCTCTCTCCACATAAGAACTCTATCTTCCCAGATGGTTCATGGATCACACCCACAGAACTCTTTCCCTAGTTCAGATCTATATCCATAGGAGAACTCTTTCTCCTATGCTCTAGTTCATGGATCTCTATCCACAGGAGAACTATTTCCCCTCTGCTCTGGATGATGCTCTTCTAGAAGACTTCTGCCCCCACTACTCTAGCTTGTGGATCTCTCTCCATAGAAGACCTATGTCCTCACTCACCCTGACTAATGGATCTCTATCCACTAGAGACTCCTATCCTATACTCTATCACCTCCAAAGATTTCCCCATCATC
The DNA here is from genome assembly GCA_028583015.1 of Wollemia nobilis. Classification (NCBI taxonomy): domain Eukaryota; kingdom Viridiplantae; phylum Streptophyta; class Pinopsida; order Araucariales; family Araucariaceae; genus Wollemia; species Wollemia nobilis. The sequence continues at coordinate 6,750,295 of JAQPPZ010016361.1, forward strand.
TCAATATCTATCTCAAATCTACACTAAACTCTATCCCAAGTGTAGTACAAATCTGCTCTAACTCTATCTCAGGTCTAGCATAAATTTGCTCACAAATATGTACCAAAATCTATCCTCAAATATATCCTCAAGCCTTAACACAAAGCTTGATCCAATCAAAAATCAAATCTACTTAGATTTACCCCAAGCCTTAACACAAAGCTTGAACAAATCAATCAATCAACTCTGCTCAGATCTACCCCAAGACTTAACACAAAGCTTGAACAAATCAATCAATCAAATCTGCTCTCAAGTCCTCACAAAGACTTGCTCAAATCTATCCTCAAGTCTTCACCAAGACTTTGCTCAACTCTATCCTCAAGTCTTCACCAAGACTTACCTCAAATCTACCTTCAAGTCCTCACCAAGACTTGCTCAAATCTGCTCTCAAGTCTTCACAAAGACTTACCTCAAATTTACCTACAAGTCTTCACCAAGACTTACCTCAAATCTACTCTACAAGTATTCACAAAGACTTACCTCAAATCTGCCTACAAGTCTTCACCAAGACTTACCTCAAATTTGCCTACAAGTTCTCTCAAGAACTTGCTCAAACCTGCTCTAACATATACTCAAACCTACTCTAACACATGCTAAAAATAGCTCACAAGATATGCTCAATCAATCTCAAATATTGCACACAATGCTATCAAATGCTTTGTCTAATCTTCAAAGTAATTCCTTTAACATGAAGCAGTTTAGACATATTCTATTCAATTTTGTTTAACCTCTGGAACATATAGAGAATGATGTCCTCTATCAAAAACTCAATATGTTCTACTCAATCATTAAGTCTATCGCTTTCACAAATTTGGTTTCTAATGTTTGCACATTCACTTTCAATATCACTCAAATCCAATGCTCAAGAATTTCACTCAATCATTCAATCAATGAAACACAACTTGCTCACTAACCCTAAAAAAGTGTTTTCAAACTTCTTCAAACAAAGAGCTCAATGTGGGTCTCAAATCCTAACTCAAATAATCCTCAATCTCTATCTCAAAGTTCTCTAAATATTCACCAAAGAAGCATATAAGAATTCACTCAAATATTTCCAACAATACTTATCAAACAATCCTTTTCACTCCACCTTATATTTCACAACATTCATTCCAACATTTCAAACAAAAGATGATGTGCCCATACCTCTTTTCTTTGATGGAGATATATCTTCAAAACCTATTTTACTCACAACCAAATCCTTTTGCCAATTCTAGGTTAGATAGCAACAGTCTATCTCAAAATCTCCACAAGAATATTTATCTCAACAAATATTTCACCATACAAGAAATACAATAAAATATCAAGTCTCAAATACACCTTATCACTCCATTAATTTCAAAATAATATTCAATATATATCAAAACAAAATTCACTTGTTTACACCTTATAATCTCCATTCTCTTCAAAATAATATTCAACACACATCAAAAATAAAATACCTTGTTTACACCTTATAATATCCAATACTCTCAAAGTAATAATCAATCACACATCAAAATAAAGTTCCTTGTTTACACCTTATAATCTCCAATAATCTCAAAATAATATTCAACACGTACCAAAATAAAGTATTTAATCAACAACCCTTATGACTCCTTAAACAATTTCACACATGCCCTTTTTAATATCTTGTGGCCTTAAAACACTTTCCACTTTCAAAAACCTTTGGCAAATTTAATTCAAGAATCGCATACCTTAATTATTGGTCCACGAAATAAAAAATATTGTGCATGTCTTCAACGACCAACGACCAAACTCGAACCCGTGACCTATGCCACCACAATGCCCTAGCCCAAGGCTAGGCTACCGCCTACGCTATGCACCCGCACGTGAACCAAAGATCCATGTTTTTGTATTAGAGTCTACCTCTCACGAATTTCATCAAAAACAAAAACTCTTTCCTCCTTCAGCAAAAATGAATTGCGTGGGATTCGAAACCATGACCTTCCCTTCACAAGCGCCTTAGCCACATTCCAACTACCATCTGCTCTAGCCAGCACTATGGGATTATATTTGCACTCCAAGTGAACTTAAATGAAACTCTACCTCCTCCTATTCAAAAATCTCACGAACGTCTTCTCCTCTTTGAAACAAAGTGCATGAATTACTATTACTCACATGGGCATTTGAATTACTTAGACTTTGGAAATTAAAAATCATTTCCTTTTTATACTCTTCCCTTTGGTTTAAAACACGTCAGCCCTCCTTTGAATTTGAAATTAAATTCGAATTGAAACTTTGAACTTTGGCACCATTAATTATTTAAATTAAAATTTTAACCTTTAGGTTAAAATATTTTAATTTAAATAAATTAAAATCTTTGCCAACCTTTATTTTTATTTTTATTTTAAGCAAAAAACCCTTGCGGGGCCGCCTTGGTCTGAGAGACCATGAATAGGGGGTTCTACACCGTCAAAGTCACCCGAGAGTCGCACCCAACCCTGCCCGCACCAACATTATCAATTGGATTTTGGATACCCAATTCAGCTTTTTGGTAGGGTGGAGATTTGAACCTGGGACCTCTCTTGGAGGATTTTCCTCTCCTCTCCAACTCACCTACAACACCTGGATATTTTCCAACCTTTATAACTTACTTAATGGGCCTTGTCATTTTTCACCTCTTCCTTTTGCTCAAATATTATAATATTATTATTTCTTTTTAAGCTTGCTTCTCTTTTCTTGTGTCTTCAACATTTTTAGCCTCTTTAGGCATATAATATTTAAAATAAATATTATACCCTTTTCCTTTTAACAACTTCCTTGCCTTTTGGTGAAATCAACCTTTTGACCTTAATGACAGCAAAACTAGTCATCAAACCTCTTGACATCAATGACAATAAAACTTGCTCAAATTTCCAACAAAAATTGAAGGTGACATAGAGCTGCAAATTGAAGAATATTTGGATAGATTTTGAAGTGCCCTTGAACAACCAATTTAAGGAAGGCTTGAAAATAAACTAAGGCAACAGATTGGAGAAGTTAGAGACTATTTTTGAACTAGAAGATACAAGAGAAGAAAATAGATTCTTGGAACAACAATTTAAGAGATTTGGACTATAAAATTGGGTAGCATTAAAGGGAGATAGTAGAGATACGATTTGAAGAATTTTGGGGCTTATTTGAGAGAGCTTTGGATAGCAAAATCAAAGGAATATTTGGTAGTAATTGAAGCTAAAAATTGTAGAGATTTTGGATAGCAAGAAGGCAACATTTGGAGCTGCAAAAATTAGAGAATTTGAAGATAAAGAAGGTTGATTTCAAACAACATTTGAAGAGGAAGAAAGGCTAAAATTTTTAGCATTCTATAATAGTTTTCTGGCAAGGAGAAAGAGAATATTTGAACAACATACTTCGAAGAGGATATAATTTGATTTTGGGGCAACAAAGTAAAAGGTAGTGAAGTTGTAAAATTCATAAATTCAAGACAACAAAAGGTAAACTAAATAACCAAGAAGACTAGCTTTAGAAAGAAGGACAAGAGGTTTGTAATATTGGTGCTATAAAAGTTTATTATTCAAGCATTCAAATTAGCTTATTATAAAGTTTTTGAAAGCACTATATTAGTGTTATTAAAGCCAGCAAAAGATATTTTAAGCTAAGTGTCTCCAAGCCAAGGAAGGAGATATCATTATCATCCTAGAATTTGCAAACACAACAACAAAAGTAAAGTTAAAGTTTATTTGAAAGGGAGTAATAAGAAGGAAAATTAGTATATATATGTTGTTCTTATAATCCAAGGAAGTGTAGAATTTTTAAGTCTTATTGAATAAAATAAAGAGACCAAATACTGCACAAGAACAAGGTAGAGTTTCCAAAGACATCATACCAAAGGAGTGGTAGAACCACCATATTGAAGGAGGAGCCACCATAGTGAAGAAGAACCACCATGTTGGATGGAGGAAGCAATGTAAAAGAGGAATGTAGAACATCATTAGAAAGAATTTTTTAAGTGTCATAAGAAGCAACATTATTCGATAAAAGTTGAGACATCGTTGAGTAGAGCTTGAGCACCAAAAATCGAGAAGCCATCAAAGTAGAGAGTAAGCACCATTACTAAGAAGTTTTGAGCATCAAAATTATGGGTCGTTTGAAGTGAATCATTGAAAGAAATACAAACACCATTATAAGGAATTAAAATAGTCATTTGATATTACTTCATTGATATACATTGGAAAGAAGACATTGAGTGTTGAGTAACTAAAGAGTAGAAGCACTAGGGGTAAAGAATTAAAGTTGCTACCAAGTGTAGCGAAGAAGAGTGTTACCAAGAGGAGGAAAAGATATTACATGGAGAAGTGCCAACCATTTGATCTAATTATCACTTGGAGGACAAAATATATATGCCAAGTGTCACAGTGCAAAAGGTAGCTCCAACCAATGCTAGGGAAGTCAAATATCTCCTTGTAGCCATAATTACATGAGGGACAAGTCATACAAGTGAATTCGTGAGATTAAAGAGTGGTGCAAGTTAGTAGAGCATTGCACATTAATGGTCAGAGAAGCCAACAAACACACAAAGGAAGGTCAGAGTCTTGAAGACTGAATTTAATGAGCATCATACACAAGGAGCATTAAATACATTGGAGAGAGAAAAAATGTTTAGAAGTTCATTTTTGAAGAATAATACCTAAAATAGAGTACAAATTGTAGAGTTGAAAAGTCTCACGAGGAGCAAGCCAAAAATGTAGCACGCCATGTTCAAGGAGGTACATATAACATTTAAATTAATTTGCTTTTTACAAAGGTTAAGGAGGTATAAGGAATATCAATACTAAGGTTAAGATTAATTAATCTATTAAGCTTGAGATTAATTAAATGAATCGAGGAAAATGTAATGAATTTATGAATTATAACCTTAAAAAATTTATTGAATTATTTGGAAGACTTTTGAAGTAAGGAGAATTTAATTTGAAATTCAAGCATAGAAATATTTGCAAATAATTTGACTTGGAGGAAAAAGGATTTCTACATCAAAATAGTAATATTGAATTTGCAAATATCTTTGTTGTCTAATTTTGGAGTTATAAGGAATTCAACACCAACATAGGTTTTTGAAATTTAGAAACCATATTATTGAAAATTGAGAGATATAAGAAATACAACATAAAGTTGTTGGAAAGTTGGAAAATTACATTGATATTAGTATCTTGTTCAAATTAACGAGACATAAGGAATCCAACTTAAATTTATTGAAAGTAGAGAATTTTATCAAAATTGAAATTGCATCAAAATTATCTTTAGCTTTCTATTCATAATTAGGGAGACAAAAGGGATTCAACTCAAAGAAAAACTTAGAAAGCTAAGTATTTTATCAAAGTTGTTTTTAAAACTAAGGAGTTACAAGAAATATTACTTTAGAAGAACTATGGAAGAACTTATTAAGTATAAAGGATTCAAGGAATCAAAATGGTTTAGAGATATACTTGATTCAAGGGATGATAATATGAAAAGTGTGATTAGAAGAGAAGAACCAATATGGCTTAGAAATATTTTTGGGAAATCACAAACTAATAGTTTGGCAAGAGTAGATTCTATAAAGACATATCCTAAAAATATGATAGAAGAAATTGATGACAATTATATTAATGGAAATATTGAAGATAAACTCAAAAACCATTCTCAAAATGTAGCAAAGAATGTTGGTCAAAAAGATTTCTTACAGACTTATGAAAGAAGTAAAGATAGAATAGCTTCAGTTGTACACAAGTGGTTTTACTATTTTATCAAGGAAACAAATGAGCCTAAAATCTCAAATATAAGTAACAAATAAGTGGAGATATCTTCAGGGTGTACTTATTGCAATAATATTGTTCATGAGAAAGCAAACTATTGGAATTTCCATCCATGTAAATATTGTAGAGGAAAATTTCACTCATATTTTTTTGGTACTATAAAGACAAGTACTATAGAAGATTTAAAAAGATATTAGTATTCAGATTAGATTGTCTCTTTCAAGTTCTTATTTTTGAAGCATCTATTAACAATGAATTCAAGTTTGAAATTTTTGAAGAACAAGGAGAAAGGTCATCCAAAGAACCAAAGGAAATAAAATGGATTAATTATGATCCACTTATGACTTGTAAGATAATGAGATCTTTTGTTCATCAAGGCTACTTGGAAAAATTCAAGGATGAAGATCATATCGAAGACTTTGGAATAAAGAAAAGTAGTAGAATGAAGAAAATAAGAAAAGACAACACGAGTTCCAAGAACAAGATGAAGATTGAACCAAAAGAAGAGCACAAGTTCCAAATTGAAGATGAAGATCCATATTAAAGACTAAAGTATTCAATAACCAAATAATATAATACTTAGGAATATATTACATTATTTGGTACATGCTAATGTATCTTTAGATTAGGAGTGTGTCTTAGATTAGAGTGTGAATATTTACTTTATGCAATATAATAAATGCACAAGTATTATTAAAGTGTGCAAAGTATTTAATTATATAAATGTGCATAATAGTCCATGTGCACATGAGTCCATAGAATAGGAAAGTAAAGAGTCTCAAGAAGAGTGAAGGCCAAGAATACTCTATGTGAAGAGTCACATTACATTATATATATAGATCTATATGTAAGTGTGAAAGTATAATGAAGATACACAATGTAGATTGAGTATGTATGAAGTATGAAGTAATTGAGATCTCTATTCTATATCAAAATACTATTTTTATGAGCATTTATTAATGGCAGTTTTTTGTGTAGTTGCAAAAGTTATTCATGAATTTTATATGTTTAGAATATTATCATTATCTTATATTTGATATAGCATTCTTATTTTAGATCTTGTGGTTATTTTTATTAAGCATTTAGTATCAAAAGCTAACATAAAAATATACAAACAAATAAAATGGAACAAAGTATGGATGGAAGGTGATTCACACATAGTAATACATGCAATTTTGAAAAAATCAAAGGCTCCATGAAATATACAAGAGATAATTATGGAAATTCAATACCTTGCTATAGAGTTTGAAGAAATTAGGTTTACACATACTTTAAGGGAAGGAAACAAATGTGTATATAGGCTAGCCAATATAGGGGTTTTAATTGAGGATTGTGAAGTTAAATTCTCTTTTCCATAGTTATATTTAAATAATAAATTATATCCTAAGTTGTTACTAGAATAATTTGTGTGGCTGAGATTAGCTCAGTTAGTTATGATCCAATGGATCAGATTGTAAGCACTTGCTATTTAAGCAAGGTCCTTTCAAGTGAATAATATCAAGTCATTTCATTTTCCAATATGGTATCAAAGCAAACCTTCCCTGTCTTGTGAGTCTAAGGAGCTTTTCCTCATGGAAATCTCCCCCTCATTTTTTACTCTCCATAATTTTTTTACTGAGGGAGTATGTTCTCTATCTTTTGATGGATCAGAAACTAGATGGTTAAAAAACAATCTGCAGTTTGGGAGGATATTTTTTTAGTTTTTTTTAGTTTTCTGGGTTTGCAGTCTTATACTGAAGATATGGGTTTGCGAAACAATTTTTTTTTTTAGATCTTTTTTTTGGGCCTTATTTTTTTAGTCTTGTTCTTGTTGGGCGGATCTGGTCCAAATATCTGTGAAGGAGCGACACTTTTCTCCATAGCAAAAATTTGTGGCGTATAGATCTTTAATGATCTGATCCTTTTGCTTTTATAAAATATGGTGACAAGTCGTGTTTTTTGTGGAGGAGATCATTTTTTTCTTATCATGGCTATTTGAGGACAATATGGCATGAAATTTAGAAACACGATTTTTTGAACAGAGGGGCCCAGGCGGTGACCGAAGCTAAAGAGAATGAAGCAGTGCTGGAAGATTCTGATGAGCAGATCCATTGGAATGGACCAAAAAGAAATAGTCCATGGCCAAGATTTTCAAAATCAGATTTATTGCCATTAGAGATAGCAGTAATGGGTGTAGTCCTTGTCTGTGGACATCGTCTTGCAATATAAGCGATTTTACAGGTTTTTTTATGAAATATTTGGAGGGTAAACCTGGTCTGCAGTGTGGAATGGGTGATGTACTGGTGTTGAGGAGACCTTGTTTATGAAATATTGTAGTAGTTTATTGTCACATTGATGGTATCTTGTACGTGGATGGGCGTGTACTAAGATAGACACAACCATCACCTGTGGATACACTAGCTCCTGCATGTTGAAATACACCAGCCAAGTGGAGTTGTTGGTGTGTAGGCCCCACCACTAGTTCAGAGCCACCCGACTACGTCGTTTCAAACTTTCTATCACCTGCGTCCCATGGATTTTTCTGCCAGTTCATCCCCAATGCGCTATGTGGCTTCAGAATGGCACTGGGAGGTGCATCGATCATCGAAGCTGTGGAGCATGATCACCGATTGTGTTTGCAACCACCGTAGTGTTTTTAGCGAAATCATGGCATTAAATCTTCATATGATTTGTTTAGAAACTTACAAGGAGGATCCACTATGATAAAAAATATTGCTAAAAAAAAATGTTGAAGAGAGTGCTTTTTGGATCTATATGTGGTAATGAAATTTACCATTATTTTGTTGACATGCCATCCATGGCGATCTTTGCAGAGGGTTTTTGTTTTGTTGCATGCAGTCGCTTTGCAGGGTGTTTTCACTCCGTCATCTGCCAGGCAAAGAAATGTTTCAGTAGATTCAATCCTCCATTGTCTGCTCCTGTTCATGGAGTTGAACACACGTGCATATTGTGTCACATGTGGTCAAAAATTTGATGGAAATCATTACTTCTATTATTTTGGTTAAGCGTCTAAAAGTCGTGCTCGTCGCAACGATCTGCTTCGATGATGTGTGCTTTGAGATCGATAGCGGTGATAAATGGAAAATCTTCGTCGATGCTACGAGTTTTTTTGGCTATTATTTTCCAAGAGATTTGGCACCCGGATACACCAGATGGTTTTTTTTTGCATGGAGGAAAATGACTATTTGTCAGCGTAGAGTTTTGAGAATGGAATATCGTTGGGTTATTTTTTTTTTTTTGTATAACTTATCTACTCTATAGAGGGATTGTTGTTTTGTATTTGCATGCAGACTGAAGAGAGGCCATTGAATTTTGTTGAACATCGAAGACCATGAATGAAGCTATGATGGATGTTACTAATGTTTACTATTGCCATAGTAACGCGGTCTTCGACAGTTGACGGACGAAGGAGCGCCAAGGTATTCAATGACGAGTGGTGGACCAGTTTACATCTCATAGAATTCCATCATCGTCGTGGGTGTTTTGTCTCAAAACGACGCTGATTGGTAAGATGTTGGCATCGAAATATTTGGGGGTTACTATTGTTGTCGTTGATCGTCTACGTGGATAGGGAGCTCCGATTGATGATGAAATGTTAATATATCAGAATTGAAATACCCCTGTAGCCCTCCAGCTTGAAGGGTTTGACAAAAATGAAGTCCAGCTTGGCAGCCTTTCCTGCGGGCCGAAAACCACCTTGTCATCCTCGATGTCGGTGATGTTGACATAAGGGGGGGCTTATCTTTTTTTTAAAGGATAAAAGGTTTTTAATTGAGCATGAAGGAAAGGCTATCCAAAGCCTTTTTAAGGTTTAAAGATGAATGCTTATAGGGCCCATATCAATTTTTTAAACGGGTGAATTTTTTAAAACTTTAATTATTTTTAAGTTTCACCATCCTCATCTAAGATGAAGTAGAAGCATTCTATCCTTTAGGGGGACCACTTCATTTTTTTAAGTGGAAAGCCAACTTGGCCTAAAATATTCTCCTGCGAGAGATTTTTTTTAAATTTCCTTGTGAGGAAATGAAGAAGATTGTTGTTTTTTTTCTTGCATATAAGACATCTTTTACACCCATTCATAGGGGTTTTTATAGTTGACGAAAAAAAAATTTCGAGACGAACATATTTGTGGTGTCCATTTTCCATTGTGAGGCACTTTAAATTATGTTTTTTGGCCTCAAACATAAAGTATCATGGAGTGCATTCTCGGTTGAACCCGACTTTCCCAAGACTATAGCATTTTATGTGATCCTAGTATCTAGTCATCTCCTATATATCACCGAGCGGATGTAGTGGTTGGTTACCCATGCATTGAGATAGGATGATGATGTCACCATAAGGACACTTTGATAACTACCTTGGTGCTTCATTTCCCTAGTTTTGTTGTTTGTCCACAAGTTTTGGACCTTGTTATCAGTCCATTGTGTTCATATAGGTGGTAACCACATACTCATGCTTATGGAGTCAATTTGGACATCCCTTGTGATTCTTGTGGTTCTTTCCACACTATCTTCACACTCTTTTTTTTTTTAGACACTTTGGTTTCAAGGGGTTTTCTTTAGTGACCTTTTTTCATGGTTCACAGCCTTGATGTGTGTCACAAGTACCGGTCTGAGAGTATGATTTCATTCAATTCGGTGATGAGGCTTTTCTACTTTTTTGAGATATCTTATGGGTCCTTGTAGGCTTCTTGATGGAAGTTGTCCTGGGGGGATTGAAGAGGACATCTTCCTTCCTCTCGAAACTCCTTCCACATCTTACTACTTCTTCTTCTATTTTGGCAGGTTAATCTTCTTCTATTCTGGTAGGTGGTTTTCTCCCTTGTGGTTTTTTCATCATCTCTCCAGCAGGTTTTCTTATGTATATATTGTACATGAGTACCTTATCAGGCCTTGTTGCCAAGACTCATACTTGTGGATATGCCACTTGTTTTTTGGTTTTGTTTTTTCACTACCTCCTAGTATCACTTAAGGGGGGGGTGTTAGTATATCCTAGTACCACTTAAGGGGGGTGTTAGAATAATAAATTATATCCTAAGTTGTTACTAGGATAATTTGTGTGGTTGAGATTAGCTCAATTAGTTATGATCCAATCAGATTGTAAGCACTTGTTATTTAATCAAGGTCATTTCAAGTGAATAATATCAAGTCATTTCATTTTCCAACAGGTTAGAGGAAGTAGTAAGTTTAGCTAAAGCAGACAAGAAAATATTGACTATTTAAATCAAATAATGATTAAGATTTACTTTAATGTTTTCCATTGGTAATATTTGTTTTATTTTATAACATTAATAATTTTTCATATAAACTATTTATTATAATTTGTATGGTTGGACTTATTCTTTAGGAAGGAAACTAGCAATCTAGATTTCGTAAAGTGGACTATGATAGTGCAATGTTTTGGAAATATTACTCTATTAAGATGTAATGCATAGAAAATAGAGATGGAGTTTTGATATTATAAAGGCTACTATAGGAAAATTTCAAGAAGAAAGATATTGAATTCTAGAATATTTATATTCACTTAAAAAATTAAAGATTTAGAAAATAAAAATGAAGAATTCAGATATTTTATGAAAAATGATATAAGTATCTAGCTATAGAAACGTAATTGAGATGAGAATTGAATTTGTTTGTAAACTCTCAAGCATTAAAGAAGAGATTTATGATTTGTCAAGAGTGGTGGACCCAAGTGCAACCCCTTATCCTCTAGCAAAAAAATAAAATAATGGGGGGTATGTTATGAGTTATTACATCATAGCCCATGTGAAATGGCATGTGGTGTAACCACCCATCACAAGGTCTATGCATGCACAGGTAGTTGCAGGATAAGTTAAAACTTTTTTATACCATATTTGGGCATTTATTGTATCTATATACCTATCATTTCATGATGGAAATCATCGAAGCTTTGAGTTCTAATCAGGAATGACCAGGTGAGAGCTGTTAGGAGGAGAGAAAGGAGTGGTGTTGGGAGGAGATGAAGTGAGGTTGTTTAAGGAAGAAAGAAAATATTGGTCAAAACTAGTAATATTGGAGGACTATTGTGATGCTTACCAAGATTTCTAGGTTGGCACTTCTTTCTACTCATGCACACATCCTCTAAATGACCAATGCATTACAATCAATCATTGATTTGTAACCAACCAATAGGAGCAAAAAGTCCATTCATACACTAGGGCAATTGCAAAACTTAAAATAATACTTTGTAGAACTAAAAAAATATTATGAGAAATACCCCTTATTTTGATCAATTTGAAGTGACACTCACAATGATATAGGTCTTCCACAATGGTCCTAGCACACCCAATTCTCAAAATAGTATTTGATAGAAATACCTCTTGTTATGACCGATTTAGAGAGATGATCGCAATGGGATAGGTCTCTCACAAGGGTTCAACCATAGAAGAAAAATATGCCAAAAGATGAGTTGAAAAAATTGACAAAAGAATTCTTGGAGATAGGAAATAGAATTGTTTGACCAAGGTTTTGGAATGGTTTATGTGCCCCTCCATCATAAATTCACACTACCATAGGAATCTAATATCAACACTTTTATACCACTTGTAATAAAACAACTTCAATAAATATAGTAATGGCAATAACAATTCAATAATGTGCAATAAATAACATCCACTGATAATAAATTCAGATTTAATGCCAAAAAACTAGAATTTTAAGTAATTAGATTCCAAATTCCAATCATTATCCACATAGAGGGGGTGAAGTCTCTTAGCCACTTGGAGAGTGAGAAGTATCATATGTGTAAAAGAGATGAATAAGATTCAAATACAAAATATTATTACAACTACACAACTCTTTCTATTTATATACTAAATAAATATTAACCCTAACCCTAATGCTTAATGGTCAACTACCTTACCTAGGGCTTGAGATAATAAAAACAAGGATAGTCAACGTGGCTACATTGGAGTCGTTACACCATTGAAGAATTTGAGCAATATAATTTACCATTATGTTAACTTGTTTTATGAAGGCTTCATTTAATTTAGATTGGATTTGTTACACCATAACTCTTTCTTTTTATAGACCAAATCAACATTAACCCTAACCCTAATTCTTAATGGCCAACTACCTTCCCTAGGGCTTGAGCTAATAAAAACAAAGATAGCTGATGTGGCTACATTGGAGTCGTTACACCATTGAAGAATTTGAGAAATCTAATTTACCATCATGTTAACTTGTTTTATGAAGGCTTCATTTAATATCTACTTGAAATGATCAATTGTCTTGGTGTTGTCCATTCTATTTTCCATCTAAGATGTTTAAAATGGAAGGGAGACACTTAAAAGTATTTTGCATCCAATACTTGGGCTTTTGATAACATGATCTCATGGACATATACTCAAAAGACAAATGCTCTTATACCATTGACTCAAAACTTAGAGTTATAGGTTAATAGAAATAAAAAAACAAGGCAATTCAAAATAAAAAAAATATGACCAATAAGAACATAGAAAGATACCATAAAATAATTTAAAAGAAAGGGTACACTACAAATAATTTTAAGAAGAGTTGTGATGATATAACATTGAATGTATTACTTGTACTTTTTACAATTTGGGATACATCTTTCTTTATATAATATTTGGTATGTCGAAAATCCATCGTATGGAATATGTTCCTTATTTAATACTTGTATTTGGAAATCCATTGTCTTGATAATGGAAGGTCACTCATATAAAACTATGGTGCTTCACCTTCCATGAGTTATAAAGTGCATATTAAATGAAAATTGCATATATATGACTAGTCCTTTTGTGTCTTGTCCTCAAGTGATGTATCAACATGGTTAAAAATCTATTTTGGCTATAAATAGCTAAAAATAGAAACATACTATTTTAAATAGTAATGATTTTTTATGGCATATTGAGTTATTTTAGGAAATACATTAAGCCAATTGATCCAAAATGGATCATGATAAATCCTACTATCAACAATTGAGACCTTCTGTCACTTCTAGACTTGGTGCTAATTCCAACTCTTTTATTTGAGTTTGGTGTGAGAAACCATGGCATAATTCTCTATAGCACCACTAAAAGAACATGAACATGATGCAAACAAAATACTATCAGTCGATCATTTGTCAATTGTTATCTCCAGTATGTTCAAAAATGAATTGCTCGGTATTATCTTACACCTCTTCATAGTTAATTTGTATATAAGCATGCATTCTTATATAAAAAATAGTAATATGAGAAGAGCTATCACAGAGACCCATTTTCAATTCACAAGAAGGATGGCCCCTAATATGCCCTTGCTTTTCAACCTTTTCAAAAAGAAAAAAATGAGAAGAGCTATCTCAAATTCATACATCCCAAAAATATTGTTATACAATTAATTTATGTATAATAAAAGATAATTGTGCACATGTTTATTTATTTATGTTATTTTGTCTCATCAATGTGGTAACAGACTGACTTATCCCACAAAATCATTTAACTAATGACATCAGTTTATTGTCAAAACTTACTATTTTTTTCTATATTTTTTATACTTTTTGAATTGATCAAAAGAGAGTCCCAAACATAAATTTATACTCTTATGACACAACAAATAAATCAATATTTATATCATATAATTAATTATATTAAATATAAATTTATTTTTTTAAACAATATTTATCAAATTAAAAAATTTAATGAAAAAGCTACTCTACTAGGGTTTGATGAGGGAAAATTGTTCTGCTAGGATTTGGGTCTATCGTCATTCATAAATTTGGTTGCTTTAGTTTTAGATACTAATATTACCATCAATTAGATGGTTGCTCTCCTTGTTTATGGCTTCATCGTCCGTAGATGTATCAATTGTTATAGATAGTGGAACTAATGGTATCGAAGCGAGCTCGAAAGTTTATTTTGAAAGTGGTGGACGAGGTAATGATTTTTCTCCAGATGTTGTGCTCTCTCTTAATGTTGTTTCTCCGATTGTAAAATGGTATAGAATCATTGTCTTATAGCTTATTTTATTTGTCAGATCTCATTGCAAGAATATTTTCAAAATTGGTTGAAACTTCACTAGGAAGCTTATGGCGTTGTGGTTGCGGGTATCCGCAATCTTACTAAAGGTTTTTTTTTCTTTCCTTCAAATAACCCTCGCAACTGTAAATCATGGTTGCTAAGTCCAATTGTTGGTTTCTTTGCAATACTTTGATGGTCCTTTCTCCTTGGACTTCTTTTCGAGTTTTAGAGCAAGTTGCCTTGAAAGTGCATGTTTGGCTTGAACTCCTTGGTCTTTTGTTGACCTTATGGGCATTTATTGATGATATTATTAAATCCATTGGTTGGGTGATTTGTTGAGAAGAAGAGTGGTTCTTATCAGTACAACCTAATAAAAAGGTCTATGTTGAGGTTGACCTCGCACAAGATCTTAGAGAATTTATGGACATTCAGGTTGGTACAAAGCATTTTATGCAAAAAAATACTTTAATTTACCTAATACTTGTTTTCGGTGTCAATCCACCACACATCGTATCAAGGATTATCCGTTGGTTGCTCAAAAACCTTTGATGGTTTCCCCTACTCCTCATACCATGCCTACACCTCCCAAACCCTTTGTTGAGGGTGATTGGATCATAGTTTCTAATAAGAAGGGGGTGACCAACCCTAAGTTAATGCTTTCTAATAGAGATAAGGTTGTGAAGCCACCATATTAGCCTCCTATTGTTCCTGTTCATCCTATTTTGGCTCCTCAGTATCCACCTGTTGAGAAACCTTTGAAGCATAAATCAACCTCAAAAGAAGGGAATTCACTGCCAATATCTCCACCCTCCAAGCGTTCGCATAGTCCATCTCGATATGGCTCACCGTCATTAAGGGGAAGCTAGGAGGCTAAGCATCATCCTTCAACTGGTGGTGACTTATTTCAACCTTCTTAAACCTCTTTATTTAATAGGTTTTCAGTGTTGGCCGACAGTGTGGGTAGTCCCTTGATTTTTGGTGAATTAGTTCAACCTTCTTAGACCTTTGCATTTAATAATTCTTCGATGTTGGCTAACAGTGGGGGAAAGCCTGTGGGAGATGGCTCCATGTATATTCCTCCATGAATTTCCTCTCGTGGAATGTTCGGGGACTTACAGTGTCCTCAAGAAAAAAATTTATACGATCCGCTCTGCAAAGTATTGGCCATGTTGATATTATTTGTTTACAATAAGTTAAGATCTTTGATTATTGTTAAATATTTCTCTCAGTTGTATTATAGGATCTTTTATGCATTTCACTACTCACCATGAAGATGAACGGGGTGGTGCTTCTATTTCTATCTCTTCTAAACTTGAGGATTGTTTGCTTGGGTCTGGCAATGATCCTTCTTATCATGTGGTCTAGATTTTGTTGAATATTAATGGGAACACCTTGGACATTACCAACATTTATACACCTAATGATGGGCCTAGTCGCTTTGCCCTTTGGTGGTACCTGGCTCATCACTTATCAATGCCATATTAGCTTTTTTGTGGTGATTTTAATATGGTTAAGCATGTTGAATATAAAGTTGGTTTCCTTCTAATGCGTTGGTGTGTTGAAGAGTGTGAGTTTTGGTTTTTTCTTAAACACATATGGGGTCTTTTAGATCCCCTTTTTTGCTAGTGCAATTGCACTCCTCCACCCTGGTTCACGTGGTCCAATTTTCGTGCAGAATGATAGAGTCTACAAGAAACTTGATCGAGTTATGATGTCAAAACAATATTTTTGTATTCTCCTTCGTCAATAATAATATTGTGATGGTCTGGTATCAAATTTTTTTTTTGGCTCATTTCTTGATTTCCTTTTAGATTGAGTGGAGTGGTTGCCAATTTAATTTTGCGCTCAATCAATTTTATGTAAATACTTCTTTATTGCAATACCCTGGAACAATTGTTGTGATTGAGAGAATCTAGAACCTCGACCTCCTCACTCTATCAGTTGGATTTCTTTATGGAATGAAGTGATTGTCCATACTACCTATTTCATTCGATATTTTGGCAAACAAGTGGAACATGTTAGAAAGTATGCTCATTTGGTTATTATGAAGGAGTATCAACAAAATTTATTGTTGCTAAAAAATTATTTGTATGATCGACAATTGCAAACCGGGATTGCTGGTCTTCACCACTAGCTTATAGTCCATGAACGACATGAAGACAAGGGGCTCAGATTTGAGCTCATCTACACTAGCTAAGGGTTGGTGATCAACCGCCCAAAGCCTTTTTTAAATATCTTCATTCCAAGTAGGCCAGGATTTAGATCAAGGCTATATAAGTCTCTCATGATAGGCTGACTTCTCTTCCTGATATTGCATCGACCTTTATGGATCATTATAATCTTATCTTTCAAGCGCAATATGATTCTCTAGAACATCAGATGGTGCTCCAATAGTGTCTTGATGTTGTTCCTTCTAAGTTGTCTTCTTATGACAGACTTCTTTGTGAGGCTCTTCTTTCACTTGTTGAGATTCATAATGCTCTTATGACTATGTCAGATGACAAGTCCCTTGGTCTTGATGGCTTTCCTTGTGAATTTTATAAAGCCACTTAGAAGTTTACTGGACCTGATATGCTCAATATCTACAATAAAGCGTTAGCCAAAAATTATCTAGGCAATATCATTAATTGTGGAAACATTAAATTTATTCCTAAAGCGGGTAATCTTGAGCTTATCACCAGTTGGATACCTATTAATCTGCTTAATGTCTCTTACAAGATTTTGGCTAAAGCTTTAGCTCTCCGTATTCACAACATTATCCCTATGATTATCAGATCGGAGCAAACGAGTTTCATTAAAGGGTGTTACATCTTGGATAATCTTATTGTTGTTTGGGAAGGTTTAGAATGGGCTTGTCTCTTTGGCCAAAAGCTCCTTTTCCTTAAACTGGACTTTGAGAAATATTATGATCGTATTGAGAAATATTGGCTTTGGCTCCTTTTTTTCAAAGCTATTAGTATGTTGTTTGTTGGTGTTTCAACTTGTATTACTATTAATGGACATAGGTTAGAGGATTTTGGTTTATTTCGTTCTCTTAGCCAAGGCTATCCTTTGGCCCCCTCGCTTTACATCCTTGTTGCTGAAGATTTTGGTTATCTTCTTGCCAATCAAATGTGTAAGGGGTTGATCAAAGGTATTCTTTTGTCTGACATGTCCTCCCAACATATTAATGGGCACTTTGTAGATGATCCTTTTCTCACTATTAATGAGGATGAGGTTTCAGTTTCAACTACTTTGGTTTGTTTGGACACTTTTTATAAGGCCTTGGGTTCCAACATCCAATGGTCTAAGTCTCTTTGTTTTCGCCTTGCTTCTTCTTCTATGCCTACTTGGCTTAGATATTTTTCATGGCATTGGCTTCAAAGGGGTGAGTGTTTTAAGTTCTTAGGAATCCCCTTTGCTTTTGAAAGCTCACCCTCTGAACTCTGGTAGTATGTCATTGATAAAATTGAAAAAAAAATTTCCTGTTGGGCCTTGCGTCCCCTTTCTCTTGCAGACAAGTTCTAGGTTTGCACAAAGATTCTTGTTGCCACCCATGTTTATTATTCCTCCTGTTGGGTCCCTTTTAAGAATTCTTATAATAAGTTGGCCAAAATCCTTAGGGATTTTCTTTGGGCCAAGGGGAAGAATTCACATGGTTTTCATCGAGTTGCTTGGGATATTTGTTGCACACCTACTGATAAGGGCAAGATGGGCATCATTAACATTTACAGGTAAATCATTTCTTTGTGTGCTAAGTGGGTTGTTAAAGCTATTGAAGGCCCTAAAGCCTGGAAGATTTTGATTCACCATTGTATTTCTTCAAGGCTACCTTATGGGCGTAAAGCTTGGGCTAATATTGACCTTCATACTCTCATCATTACTTTTTCTCCAATTAAGATTCAAGGTTCCTTTGTTGTTAAAAGTATTTGGTGGGTTTTTGAGATGGTGAAACCTCATCTTCGTTGGATTGGTGATGGTTTTTGTAATGGTATTTCATTTAATTCTCAGAATGGCTGGTGGTCTATTTTGTCTAACTCTTCAATTCTTCTTACTGATATGCCAGGGATTAAAGCTTTGAGGCTGTTTCGCAAGGGCATCTACTTTATTAAAGATTTAGTGCACTCTCAAGACTGGATTCCTTGGCCTGATCTCAAACAAAAATTTAATCTTTATAATTTAGATCTTCCTTATATTCTTAATATTCAAGAGCTTATGCCTGATGTCATGCTTCATAAGCCCGACCTTCAACCCTCGGGTGCCTATTGGAGGGATTGACATTGAAATGTGGATACTTCTTTCAAGAACTACTCTTCTTCCTTGCTTTATCAGCTTCTTAGTCTTGTTTTCCTTGGTGTTGATAAACTTAATGAGAGATGGTAAACTCACTCTACCTCCTATACTTGGATTTCTCGTTTGAACCATATCTGGCAGTTTAACCTTGAACCCAAGATTACCTTTTTCTCTGGTCTTTTATTTATCAAGGGCTTCCTATGGGAGAGAGACTTAGTAGGGTTGGTCTTCCTAATCCTAAGTGTCCGGCTTGTGGTCATTTTGAGACTTTTAAACATCTATTTTGGTTCTACCCTCGTGCTCAGTCTGCCTGGTCTTGGATTCACTCATTATTCAAGCCCTTTCATTCTGAATTATTCAGATGACAAATGATATTTTTTGGAGATAATTGTTGTTGGCTTGCTTATATTGATGCTTTGTGGAATTTCTTTTGTGCTATTATTTTTTTTCAACTTTAGAAAACTAGGAATGCTGCCATCTATTCTAGAGATTAAATTTCTAGTCAGTTTTTTATGCATGAAAAGATTACGACGTTTTTTGTTGTTACTGTTCAGATCCATTCACAAGATTCCAAGTTGACTCATTTGATAAATCTTATCAAGTATTGGCATAAGGCTTTGTGCACTATTAGTAGGGTTTCGTCTAACCTCCCTCTGCCTCAAGGTCCCTCTATTTCGATGTAGCAGGTTGAGGGGGCAATGTTTTCCAACCTCAAGTCGTTTTGTTAGTGCCCACAACAGGGCTCGACCCTTTGCCTAGTTATGTTGTTTATTCACCCTTTTAAAGACTGATTTTGTTTTTGACCTCAAGCCTCGTCTTTACAGTTTTAATCGTTTTGGTGGCCTTGCATCCCGAACTATGATTTTTCCAATTCTTTTTTTATTATAACCTCTCTTATTTTTATTGAATATATTTATTGATTTTAATCTTTTTTTAAACAAAAATAATAATTAATAATTAATAATTAAAAAATCCGTTCATGTAGAGGAGTTGGAGAGCAAGTGGATAGTTAAAACTCTCTAGTTGAAATCAAGAGGCCCCAAATTCAAATCTCTCCCTTCACATGCTACGAATATGCTATATATAAAAAATTACAAATAATAATTAATTAAAATTATTTATAAATATTTATATATTAATACTAAAGTTTTGAAAACCTATACAAATTATCTTTATTAAATTAAATTTTAATTTATTAAATATTTTGATTAAGTCTACCAAAATTTGTAAATAATATATTACTGAAATAAAAATTTTATATTTCATCACACCATAATAAATACATATGTCGTGGACAAAATGTAAAAAGTAAAGAAGTTACGTCACACGTGATCCAAGTTGTGTCCGCCCCTTTTTTTTCTAAGGACAAGTTGTGTCCGCCCTTTTTTTTCATAAGATAAAGTCAATAGTTCATAAAATCTAATTGATGTACTTTATTGATAAGTATTGGATTGTTATTAATTTTTAAAAAAAATTGGATCTTGATTTTAGTTTTATTATACTAAAATTTAAACTTACGTCATTAAGCGCCTCGTACGGGGACCATAAAAGGAGTTTGGATTTGAAAACTGAATTTTACTTGCAAATTGGTCGTTCTCGTGCAAGTTTAAACCACAAAACGACGAGTCAGAAACCGTTACCGGGGTTTCCCAGAATATTCAGCGACTAAAATACAATGTATCTAAAGACTTTGTTCCAAATTAGGACGGAGGAATAGAGGAAGGCAAAGCAAAGAAAACTTTGTAAACTTTAGTTTGTGGGTAGTATATAGGTTGAATCAAGATAGTTTATTAGTAAGTATTCAACTTTTATTAACTTATTTATTCTTTTTTGATTATTTAGGGAATGAATATTAGGACAATCCATCAACAAGCATTTAAAACTTAATTTATTGATCTTTCAGCTGTTGAATAACACAATTCACCATACCAGTAAGTATTCAACTTTTATCAACTCATCTATTCCTTTCCTTGACTATCCAAGATATCGAACCAGGGCAATCCATCAACAAACATTCAAACCTTAATTTGCTGATCTTCCAACAGTCGAATCATGACAGCTTAACAACAAATATTCAACTCCTATTAACTCATCTATTCCTTTTCTTGACCATCCAAGGAATCGAACCAGGACAACCCACCAACAAGCGGTCGAATCAGAACAGAGGACAACCCACCAACAAGTGGTCGAATCAGGACAGTCCACCAACAAACGGTCGAATCAGGACTGCTTAGCAGCTAGTATTCAACTTTTTACTAACTCATCTATTCTTTTTGCTGACAATGCAAGGAATCAAGGAATCAAACCAGGACAACCTACCAACAAGCATTCCAATCTTAATTTGCTGATTTTTCAACGGCCCAATCACGATAGCTTAACAACTAGTATTCAACTTTTACTAACTTATCTATTCTTTTCGCTGACTATGTAAAGAATCGAACCAGGACAACCTGCCAATAAACATTCGCAACCTACCAACAGATCTATTCTTTTGAAGCAATTTAAATGTTTAAACTATGGGGATTTGGAATTCCTGAGCTGGCGAGATCTACGGCGACAAAAAGATGGCTCGCTTTTGTCGAATTGGATTTAGAAAACGAAAACCGGAGACTCTAAAGCCCAAAGGGGGAACGTACCTTCGCCTCCGTCCTGCTGTTTCTAAACTCTCTACCTAGATCGACGAGTGACCCGGTGGCCACGTGCCGATGATGTGATGATTTACAGATCTAAATATCGTCCATGTACAGACACCCTCCTCCTAGACGGATTACCCATCACATCCATGCATACATTTTTCTTCTTCCTTTCTTCTTTCTTTAATGTTTTTACTCTGCCGGCCTGCCTGGCATACTGCGGGCGCCCCAATTCCCCTACCTGACCAAACTACCCAATTCCAAGGCAGAGGTATCATCGTTTTCGTCTTCGTGCATTGTATATTTTTTCCAGGCACGTTGCCATGCCCGGTCTCAATCCCCTGGAGGAGAATTTGTTTCGGAACACACCTCAGGGTTTGGGTTCGTGAAGACCAAGGAAACGACTGCTGGGTGTGTCATGACCGCTGGGAGGAGAGTATAGAAGGGAGAGGAGATACTCCTCTTCTCTGTGAAAAAAAAAAAAAAAACAGAGTAAAACAGGGGAGCGTAAGCAGGGGTAGGTGTTTTCCATGGTAAATTTTATTGGGAGGGGGTCGCTGCAGTTTTTGGCGCTTGTGACAGTGTTGTTATTGATAATGCCGTTGGTGTTGCCGCCGCTGCCGCCGCCTCCGCTGGTTCTCCTCCTCCTTCCTGTCCTCATTATGCTTGCCCTCCTTGGCCTCGCTTGTTTCCGATACGATCCGCCCCAGGCTCTTGTTGCCTGCGTCTGAACAGGCTGAAAGGCTCCAAGGTTCGAGTCCCAAAGGGTATATTAACACAAATGCCATTTCCTGCATAAGGAATCCAGAGAAGAAGTATGGGATGGTCTGATGTCCTTAGACCTTCTACGGCTCCAGGTTCGGTCAATGGAATGGCGGCCGCGGCGAGTTGAAGGCCATGGTTGCGGTTGCAACTCACCAAATCAACAAATTTTGTTTCAGGGATTCCAGGTATTCCTCCTGTTCAAAGCGTGGTGTGAGATTTTAAAGAGGTCATTCAAAAATGTCTCTGATCAAATGGGAATTATATGATGTAATGACTTGTATTCTGTGAATTTCAATACGTGAAATGGGTTGAAAATCATGTTTGTTCAAAGATTTTGACATCAATAAAGTTGAGAAGTTATGCTCTGTGTACTCTGTTCCAAACTGTAAGACAGTTGGTTACATGAAATGCCACACATAAAGTTTATTAGATTAGGTAAAAGCTTTATGCAAACCAAACTCAAAGAGCAAAGAGCGTTCGGGATTGGGATTATGATTAGGATTACAGATGAGGAGTTGCAAACTAACAAAGACTTAGCTTGACCTGCCTGGCTTTTGTTGTATTGCACCCATTGCTCTTGGGATTGAAATTTGGTTGATGGGGTCCCCCATCACGACATGACATGAGGAAGGCAACAGAAGAAGAAGAAGTAGATTCATTTACCTTACCTAAAGCACTAAAGCACTAGCCATTTGAAGAGTCCAGAATTCATTGCATATGGGATGGATTTTAAGCCTGTGAATGACAAAAGAGACAACCGACAAGAAAGAACAGATGATATGAACGAACCATCCTACTGTAAAGAATCTTTGTTGTCAAATAGGCTTTTTATTGATTAGAATTTGTCTTTTAAAAGAAGTCTCTCAAATGTCAAATCTTTTAGAGGCGGCTGAGTGGAGAGTATATGTATATATTCTGATCTTACATTATCTGTTTGGTGTGGAGGTATGAGAAGAGTTTTGAACTTCTAAGTCTACTTGGTCATTATCGAAATATATATGGGCACGTATGTAAACTTAGAACAAGGCCATGGCTTTGTGCTGATCTCTCGATGGAGGGAGTGCATTAGCATTAGGGAATTGTAAGATGATGATGTGCATAGGCATACCTTCATTCATTGTGGATTCCTCAAGCACATAAGTGCATTGGTGACCCTTGTTCAAAAGTGCCACTTTTGTTTTGGCATCCACATGATGGGCTTGGAGGTGAGCATGTAAGTGTTTATTTCATTAACACCTTGCTTGACCTAATTGCTGGCTTTTACACTTGATGAGGATCATCAGTGTCATATGTGCTATTTGGGTGATATACTTGTGTTTTGCCATCCGCATGATGGACTTGAAGGTTAGCATGTAAGTGTTTATTACACTAACACCTTGCTTGCCCTAATTGTTGGCTTACACTTCATGAGGATCATTAGTGTCATAAGCACTATTTGGGTGACTTCGAGATATAGAAAGGAATAGAAAGGAAGAGGAAGTGAATGATAATATTGGTAAGGTTTTGATTTAAATTTTGTAAAGTTTTTTCTTGGTCTTATAGAGATATGCTCAACATTATTTGGGTGACTTTGATATTTAGAAAGGAAAGGGATTAGAAGATAATATTGGTAAGGTTTTGATTTAAATTTTGTAAAGTTTTTTCTTGGTCTTAAAGAGATATGCATTATTTGGGTGACTTTGATATTTAGAAAGGAAAGGGATTAGAAGATAATATTGGTAAGGTTTTGATTTAAATTTTGTAAAGTTTTTTCTTGGTCTTAAAGAGATATGGTCAACATTATTTGGGTGACTTTGAGATTTAGAAAGGAAAGGGATTAGAAGCTTATGGAGTTAGCAAGTGCATTAGTACTAGGAATATGTAAAGTGAGGAACAATGACTACTGAGTGATAACATTTGTAAAGTTTTTTTTTTTGGTCTTTAAAGAGATATGCTTAATATGTAAATTTTTTCAAATGGGTAGTTTGATACATAATTCCTATGATCAAATTGTTTATAGAGATTTAAGAGTGGAAGAGCATATGTAGTAAAGAGATAATCAATGGAAATTGGTGAAGTGGATGCCTTTAATAGAAGTTGATAACGTATGCCCTATATATAAGGTGGTAAATGTTAAGCACGAACTATAGATTCTCAAGATTTTCTAACTAGAAATAGGCCATTTGCAAGGGTGGTTTGATGAAAAATTCCTATGGTTAATTGCAATAAATTGTTTATAGAGATTTAAGAGTGAAAGAGCATATGTGGTAAAGAGGTAATCAATGAAGATTGGTGGAGTGGATGCCTTTAATAAAAAATGATAACTTATGCCTGGTAAATGTTAAGCATTGATTATAGATTTCTAACAACTTAATGCCATTGTTAGAGAATAATATTGATGATTATAAGTGGGTGCTGATAAAAATTGGATACTTAGGAGGAGTATAGCTTGAAGCTGAAAATGGTTGAGGAATTAATAGTTACCATTGACAAAATAGATGAGTCTAAAGGTTCAAGCAAGGGAAGAAAAGGGGACATTGATGTGAAAATGGATTACAAACATGTTTTATTTTGTCATCAAGGCAATACTAGTCTAAGCCCATACTATAAATAAGGGGAAGAGATGGAATGTGACCAAATATGTCTTGCTTTGTCATCTAGGCACTACCAGTTTAGGTCCTAATTTTTTTTGGAGTGATACTTTTTATACACATCCGTCATGAGGATTGAACTCGGGTCACATCACCGATAATGCAAGTGGCATCCTTACCGGTACACCACACTCATGCAGATAGTGTAGGCCCTATTTATGACTAGGGTAAATGCCTTATTTGTAAATAAGGGGAAGAGGTGGAATAAGGATAAAGTAGTGGATGAAATGGTTGAAAGCACACAAAGGGTTGGGATAGTGTAAAGGTAGAGAACAAAAGCCATGCAACGAAGGTCCATTGTAGCATGTGTTATGTCCAACAATTAGACGAAATGAAGGTAATGTCGTGCACTTGGAGCATACCATAAAGAAGCTATTAGGGGAGCCCATCAAAGCATGTATAGATGCCTACTTAGGATTTAATAGTGGCCATCTCTAAGCAAATAATGCCATGTTGTATTTACAACATGTTAAGTTTGTGACTATTAAGCTTGCCGTAACAATTTATGGATGTATTTTTTTTTTTTTTCTAGTTTAACGTGATATATAATTTTAGTTTTTATAAGATATTTGAGAATTTTAATTTAGTTATATTACTATTTTTATAAATATAATGGTCAATTCAAACTTTAAACCTTATTTGTATATATTGTATTGGTATATATTTTTTATTTAGTAAAACGTTGGCTTCATTGAAACATACTTTTAAAATAAACATTTTTTTTTTATTTAATTGATTTTAAATAATTTTATATAAAATTTTCTTTTAATGTTGTAATATCTATTTAATTTTTGTAAAACTTTATTTATAATTGCACTCTTCATTTTCAGTTTTTTTTCCAATGTTGTAATTATCTTTTTAAAGACTTTTTTTTATTGGTAAATAGGGGTTTTGAAAGGAACCCATAACCTTTTACAAAAATATGAAGGTTGGGAGAAGAGTTCCCAACTAAAATATAGCCAAAGAAACAGGCCCTCTGTGGGCTATTGGTGGTAAACAACTTAAACTGAAAAAGAGAAGCCCACACAAGAGCAAGAGAGGAAGCCACAGGGGCTGAGAAGAGAAGCCCTCACAGGGGCAATAGAGAAAACCTCACAGTTACACACAAATTTGAAAAAAGGTTTTCCTGCACAAGAAAAAAAACCTTACAATTACCCACGAAATTGAAAAGGGTTTTCCCACACAGGAGAAAACCTCACATTTTTAGAAGGGCCGAAGAAAAAAATGAAGTAATACAGTGCACAACCATCCATAAACGAAACAGAACCCATAAACGAAACAAAACCATCCACAAACGAATCAGGACCATCCGCAAAGGAAACGAGACCATCCGCAAAACAGCCCAGGGTCATCTGCAAAACAGCCCAGGGTCATCCACAAAACAAAACTGGACCATCCGTAAAAGCCTCCTCGAGAAAATAAAAAAATATATATTTTTTAAAGGTTTTCCTGCTTAGGGAAAAACACACTATTTCGGAAGGCCCAAAACACAGAATACTCCACAGGGCCTAATGCCAGAAACATCAACATCGAGCAGATTTGCAAAGGTAGTCCACACAAGGTCATTTGTAGGCCTGGTAAAGAAGAAGCCTCCGAAGCAAGCAAAATATCAGACAAAGTACAATGCCACGAGGCCTTCCGTTGCAATAAACAATCAACGCATGGTCCCCCATCAAGACCAGAGAGAGATGCAACACCTCAGGATCTTCTTGGAAATCCACAGGAAAGCAGGAGATCCGCCAGAAAATAGGAGATCTGCCTAAAAATCCATAGGAAGAGCCAAGGAGGGAGCAATAATTTGAAAAGGTGACCTCCTACCCAAAGCGGGAGGTCTCTTGCTCTCGCACCTCCTTAACTCGCTACGGATTCGTTAGAAAAATAGGAGATCTGCCTAGAAACCCACAAGAAAGTAGATCTGCCTGAAAATCCACAGGAAGAGCCAAAGAGGGAGCGAGAATTTGAAAATGTGACCTCCCGCCCAGAGCGGGAGTTGTCTTGCTCCCGCATTGGGGCACCTCCTTAATGTGCTACAGATCCCCCAGAAAAAAAGGAGATATGCCTAAAAATCTGTAGGAAGAGCCAAGGAGGGAGCAATAATTGAAAAGGTGACCTCCTGTCCGAAGCGGGAGGTCTCTTGCTCCCGCACCTCCTTAACTTGCTATGGACCTGCCAAAAAAGTAGGTCTACCTGGAAATTCACATGAAAGCAGATTTGCCTGGAAATCCATAGGAAGAGCCAGGGAGGGAGCAAGAAATTGAAAAGGTGACCTCCTGCCCAAAGCAGGAGGTCTTTTGCTCCCCTGATTTACTTAATGAAAGGCTAGGTTTTTATTTTTTATTAAATACAAATGCTTTTTTATTTAATTGGTTATATGGAGTTAAAGTGGAACCTACTTATTATATAGTGACATTACAACAACTTGACAATTATATTATGCATGTATGACTCACAAGATTGTCACCTTAGCCTCCTTAAAAATTGAAGAATTTCATATCAAATTGTAACAGACCTATGTTACATAGTGGCATTACAACAACTTGACAATTATATTATGCATGCATCACTCAACAAGATTAGTAAGGCATTACAACAACTTGACAATTATATTATGCATGCATCACTCAACAAGATTAGTAACTTAGCCTCTTCCTTGAAAATTGAAGAATATTATATGAAATTGAAATTGGCCTACTTATTACATAGTAGCATTGCAACAACTTTGACATTTATTTTATGCATGTATCACTCGACAAGATTTGCACCTTAGCCTCCTTGAAAATTGAGGAATTTTACCCATTGAGCTCGTGTCATTTGAATTTTTTACTCAATGTTATGTTAGATATAATTTAATATTTTTTCATAGTCAAATATATATTTTTATTTTTTTTTATGAGGAACCTTTTATATACAACATATTCACAACATGTGAGGGGAGAGATTTGAACCTGGGCCTTTTGATAACTGGAGAGTTTTAACTACCCACTTGCTCTCCAACTCCTCTACATGAGCGGATATAGTCAAATATTTTAGGGCTTAGGGATGTGTCATTTACTTTTCTTAAAATGTTTTTTTTTGTTATTTTAGGTTTTTATATGTCAATATTAAGCAACTTGAACAATTACACATTATTATTATTTAGAAGTGTCATTTTTTTTTTAGACTTGTACATGTTATTGATCTTTTTCAATTAAGATAATATATTTTTTGGATTGATAGTAGAAGGGGTTTTAAAGGGTCCTCAAACCTATTACAAGTAGGGTTTTGAAAGGCACCCCCAAACCTTAGATCTAGCAATAAGACATCAAGAAAGATTGAGCTAGATTCCATGAATCAAACCCTAAAATCCAATGAAGCAACCTCCTACAAATTTTTATCAAGCAAATACAAGAGATTGCCCTACGGTCAAACCACTGTGTCCTCAGGAATCTAAAGCACCGAAGAAAAACAACAAAATAACAAAAATGTTATCGGTTAAAACAAATTACAAATAAAGATTACCCAAACAGAAGCATTTTTTGCCTCACAAGAAATGAGAACAAGGGAATCCTGTCATCATGATCAACAAATCCATCCAACAAAGCATATATAATACGACAACTCCTCATAACAACAACCGGTTTAAGAAAACAACACTAGAAAATACCGACCAACAAAATCCA
Source organism: Wollemia nobilis (assembly GCA_028583015.1). NCBI lineage: Eukaryota > Viridiplantae > Streptophyta > Pinopsida > Araucariales > Araucariaceae > Wollemia > Wollemia nobilis. The sequence continues at coordinate 6,779,008 of JAQPPZ010016361.1, forward strand.
CAACATATCAAAAAACAAGCCCACAGGGGTCACTCATCTAGCCAATGAAAGATCCACTAGATGGGAAACATCATAAATAATCACCAAGAAACCCACATATCCCATTGGAGAAAACCACTCTCAGGGCATTTGGAAAGAAAAATAGAAAACACCCAACGCAACACCTGAGAGAGAAAAAGGGAGGATCCCGGATAAAAATGTGAGTGTTGGAACCCTGGGATCTGACTCGTCCGCCATCTTGCCTCAATTGAAAAAATATACTAGAATAAAGTTGCCCGTACCGAAGCACACCATGGAGACCAAACAAAACCAGTTGGAAGAGGAGATTTGCAACAGAGTGCCTCGACGATAGGAAAACCCTCCAACACGAAAATCTATGAAGGCAAAAACCCCATAGATCCCATTAGAGTCCAACCGTAACCTGGTCTAGTTGTCTACCCATCAACAAAGCTAGATGTTGAGGTTCCTTCAACTGGCCCAACCTCCTTCCCCCAACCCCTCTACTAGGGTTCCAACTGCCCAACCTTCCACCCTGCGATCCCACCTACATCTGCAGTAAAAACAACCAAACTAGAGATCCAACGACCCAGAACGAACCAAGATAGGAGACCACCCCACAACATCACCAGATGTTAATATCCTTCAACCAACCCAACCTCCTTCCCTCAACTGAGATTCCAGCTATCCAGTATTCCTCTCAACAAGCCAACTGTAGATGCAAAGTTGTCTACTAACCAGATTCACTGTCCAAAAGGGCATCTGGGTTGCTGAGGTTTTCAAAAATCTCTAAAGCTATGGCCCTTAGAGTTGTGGTCCTCTCTGCCATGGTGAGGCTCAGGCCCTCTCTGCCATGGTGAGGCTCAGGCCCTCACAGACCCTCTCTACCAATTTTCAATTAAGATAAATTGGTGATCAAATGTTTCTATAAATTGGCTAAGTGGAATTGAAATAAATCTTAAATTTATTATTTTTATTTCAAAAAATTATGTTGTTTTATAGTACCAAATCATATCATCATGAGTTGTCTTATTGTGAAAATTTTCATGCAAGAATTTGTAGCTAGGTTATGTTCATACAATTGCATCCCATATACTATTGCTTCACAGGAAGAGTTAAGGCTCACCCATTGGATTGAAACCTTTGCATAAAGTATGAAGCTCATGGCTTCCCATTAGTTGTCATAGACCCATTAAACATGACTAATCTTAAAATTGTCACTAATAATTTTCTCAATTTACTTGAAGCTCTTGGAATAATAAAGCTACCAAATAGATGCATGATTAAAAGAAAGATAACTTATGTATTCAAAAACATTCAACATTGATTATGACAAAAAGTTAATATGTACTTGTTAAGACTTAGAACCAATTTTGGTCCTTGGAAAGACCATTGCTTTTGATATATTTGTGGTTGAACTTACATGTGTTAATTTTGTGTGCTAAGCTCTTGGAATAATAAAGCTACCAAATAGATGCATGATTAAAAGAAAGATAACTTATGTATTCAAAAACATTCAACATTGATTATGACAAAAAGTTAATATGCACTTGTTAAGATTTAGAACCAATCTTGGAAAGACTATTGCTTTTGATATATTTGTGGTTGAACTTACATGTGTTAATTTCATGTGCTTAGCTCTTGGAATAATAAAGCTACCAAATAGATGCAAAATTAAAAGAAAGACAACCAATGTAAACATTCAACAATTATGACAAAAAATTAATATGCACTTCTTAATATTTAGAACCAATCTTGGAAAGACTTTTGCTTTTGATATATTTGTCGTTGAACTTACATGTGCTTAGATCATTCTTAAGGTTGAATTATGCATCCATATAAAATGTTATAATAATATTTATATGTATGTAATCTTTTAATGTCATTATATGACCAATATAGGTAATAAATCTTAAAAATTTCAAAGAAAAGTAAGCTAGTAGAGAAAAAAAAACTCAAATCTGTAATCTTAGGATTTTAATTTTAATTTATTTTATTTTTAATTTTTAGGTTTATTGAAACAATGAAGTCCAAATATGAACAATTTAATCTCTATATTTGAGTAGGTTTTAAAAATTTATATTTATAAAAGATCAATTTCAAATTTACTTTAACTCAACCTTAAAGGATTTTCTCTCTTGACGATAAGACACATATCTTGACTAAAAATGTTGAGTAAAAAAAATTCTATTATATGATGGATACTAAGGAATCAAAAACTACAAAAAAATACTAATTCTAAATCAAACCGTAAGTGTAGTTAATTCAAATTTGCACCCAAATATTATTTCCTATGCACCTAAATCTTTAATTAGTTAAACATGAAGAGAGAACGTTTTGAAGAAAAAAAAGATGGTGCTTAGCTTAGAGGTCACCATCATCATCATTATTCATAAGACTCAATGTTAGGGGAGGGGTATCTATAATCATGAATCACTTTCTATTAGTTAACATAACATCTCCTGAATTAAAGATAAGGAACTTCAAGCTATCAAGGTTGGGAAAGGTTGCCTTAATAGAAAAATGTTAGGTACCTAAGGATATGAATGTGGGGATATAATATAATATTGTATATGTGTATTATGGCATGGATAAAAATTAATATTATAATAATATATGACATGGTGCCATATTATAATATTATGCACTTTGTAACTCATGGAAGGTGAATCACCACATGGGTGACCTAATTCACGAAAGTTGAATAATCACATTCTTGTATAAAGAAAGATGTACCCTAAATTGTAAAAGCTAGTCATATCAAACATTCTATGTAATAGTCTTGGCTTGTGAAGCATAGATTGGAGTAATTCCTTCCTTAAGAAGTAATATTTGTTGTTGTCTTACCTTAAGGGTATTATCGATCTCTATTTTATTGTGTGGATTGTTATTGTGGAATTTATTTGTGGATGGATGTTTGATATTTTTGCATATTGGTGATTGATTTATCTTAATAAGAAGTAGAGGTTCATAACAATTGGTATCAAAGCAATGATTTTGGCAAAGTGAGGTTGTTTTTATAGAGCTAGGGCACATTTTTGTAGAAAAATGTTTCATCTTGTGGTGGCTATATCTTTTTTAAGGTAAAGAACAAAAGCCATGCAAAAATGGTCCATTGTAGCATGTGTCATGTCCAATAATTAGACAAAATCAAGGTAATATCATGCACTTGGAGCAAACCATAAAGAAGCTATTAGGGGAGCTCATCAAAGCATGCATAGATGCCTACTTAGGATTTAATAGTGGCCATCTCTAAGCAAATAATGTCTATTGTATTTACAACATGTTAAGTTGTGACTATTAAGTTTGCTGTAACAATTTATGGATGTAATTTTTTCTTTTTTCTTTCTATTTTTATGTCTAGTTTAAAGTTATATATGATTTGAGTCTTTATAAGATATTTGAGATTTTTTAACTTAGTTATATTGCTATTTTTATAAATATAATGGTCAATTCAAACTTCAAACCTTATTTGTATATATTTTTTTATTTAGTAAAATGTTGTCTTCATGGGACATTGAAACATACTTTTAAAATAAACAATTATTTTTTATTTAATTGATTTTAAATAATTTTATATAAAATTGCACTCTTCATAAGTAATCTTCTTTTAATGTTTTAATATTTATTTAATTCCTTGTAAAACTTTATTTACAATTGCACTCTTCATATGGAGTTTTTTTTCTAATGTTGTAATTACCCATTTAAAGACTAAATGAAAGGCTACATTTTTATTTTTTATTAACTCAAATATTTTTTTATTTAATTGGTATAAGCAATTGAAGTGGAACATAATTAGTATATAGTGACATTACAACAACTTGACAATTATATTATGCATGTATCACTCAACAAGATTCTCATCTTAGCCTCCTTAAAAATTTGAAAAATTTCATATGAAATTGAAATGGATCTACTTGTTGACATAGTGACATTACAACTTGACAATTATACTATGCATGAATCACTCAACATGATTAGTACCTTAGCTTCTCCTTGAAAATTGAAGAATATTATATGAAATTGAAAGTGACATACTTATTACATAGTAGCATTACAACAACTTTGACAACTATTTTATGCATGTAGCACTCAACAAGATTTGCACCTTAACCTCCTTGAAAATTGAGGAATTTTATCCATTGAGCTCATGTCATTTGAATTTATTATTCCATGCTATATTAGATATAATTTAATGTTTTTTCATAGTTAGATATTTAAGGCTTAAGGACGTGTCATTTACTTTTCTTAAAGTGATTTTTTTTTGTTATTTTAAGTTTTTATATGTCAATATTAAACAACTTGAAAAATTACACATTATTATTATTTAGAAGTGTCATTTTTTTTGAGGTTTTAGAGGAGCGTTGCAGAGGAGGAAGATGAGCATTGCAAATAAGGTGGATGCTTGGCCAATTTGTAAAGTGGATTTGTGAAGCGCTGTGCTAAAATAATTAGGTTGTGAAGCAGATCGGTGCAGTTTTTTAGGTTTCAGAGGAGCGTTGCAGAGGAGGCAGATGAGCGTTACAAAGAAGGTGGATGCCTGACCAAGTTGTAAAGCGGATCTGTGAAGCATTATGCTATAGTAGTTAGGTTGTGAAGCAGATCGATGTAGTTTTTTAGGTTTTAGAGGAGCGTTGTAAAGGAGGCAGATGAGCATTGCAGAGAAGGTGGATGCCTGGCCAAGTTGTAAAGCAGATCTGTGAAGCACTATGCTATAGTAGTTAGGTTGTGAAGTAGATCGGTGTAGTTTTTTAGGTTTTAGAGGAGCATTGTAGAGGAGGTAGATGAGCGTTGTAGAGAAGGTGGATGCCTGGTTGGGCAGCTTCGACCCCATTGCTGAAGAAGCTAAGTCTATGAAGGCGGATCTATTTGACTCTAGTGACCCCTCCTTTTCATTTGAATGGGAGGAGTGGGATCCTGGTAAGCTCAAAGGTGGGACAAGTAGAACCTACGGGGAGTACCCCATCCCCCCTAGTGCACCTTCGTATGCAAAAGTGGTCATTGGCGTTAATGGAGGATTTGAAACCCTCTTCGACATTTCTCCTATGTCGAACTAGATTCATATCCCCGATAGCTTGATTCATAATATACTGAAAGATGGGTTGTGGAATCTTGTGGGAAAATTCCAAGGTAGGAGGTCGGATATTGACACTCTGAGTGTTAGCATATACCATAATTTATTACATTATTTCACAGTGCCATAGATGGGGTGGTTAATAAACCAAATAGTGGTTAGATCAACTTCCAATAACTACTTTGGGAATTGTATTTATTTCATAGTGGTTTCAATAACAGATTGATCTTTGGAGTTTCTTTATGGTGTCAAAGCGAAGGTTGTTTGCATTTTTCTAGGTAACGTGGGTAAGGTTCTTGTTCGTCGTATGCAAGAGGCTAATACCTTGACCACTCTAGAATGCACAGACAAATCTACGCAAGCTCTATACACCTCCATTAAAGGCAGAGCACAATCCAACTCAGGAAAGAACATGATTGAACATTTTTTTGTGATGCGGCGGCTCGAACACTGTTTGGCAATATTGACAGTGAAGGTCGAGATTTGTCCTGCCAGTATCCTTTGACAAAGTTAGAGTCACCTGACAGAACTCTGACTGCACCGCACTGAGACGTCCAAAGCTAGAGTCACCTTGATCAAGCCAATCGCAATGGAAGCATGTTTTTTTTTCTGAGGGCCAATCACGTGGGTTTTTCTGTTGTTTCACGTAGATCAATGGTTCCAATCATATAGAGTGTTCTACTGCGCTCTGAAAGCACCCAAATCCTCCCTTGTTTGAAGGTACAAAAGGCACATCGTGTATTCATAGATCCAATTGGTGGTGTGGTTGAGTTGGGTAAAGGACTTATGCGAAGGCTCTCAGCAAGTGGGAGACGAGGGTTCAAAGCGCACAAAAGATTATTATTTTTTAAATAATTTCTCGACGGTCGAAATAAATATTATGATGTGTTTGTGTTATTCTTTGCACACCACGGTGTAGTCGTGTTGGTCGAGTGGCTTGTGTGAATGTGCTCGGCAAGTGGGAGACGAGGGTTCAAAGCTCGTGGAGAACAATTTTTTACACAGGTATTTTTTTAATATCTAAGCACTCTTTCTTGTCAAATTCATTTGCAATAGTGAACTTTTGCACAATAGTGAATTGAACCCAACGACATTAGTGGCATTTTTTTAAACAAAGCGAGCAAACAAGTTTGTTTTGGAGGGATCAGGACTTCATTTTTTTTGTTGTTTTTCCTTCAAAGAACAAGAAAGCATCTGTTTTTTTTGCCACTCAAACCCTAAATCAAAGAAACTATTTTTTTTTGAGGGATAAGCATTTTTTTAGTTTCTTTTGCAATTTTGAAAGGGTGTATCACACAATTTTTTCATCCTTGTTTATTTTGCAATACAAAGGGGGGATACAACAAAACTTTTTCCTTGCAAAATTCTAAGACAAACGGGGGGAAGAAAATTGTGAATTTCTTGAAAGCAAAATTGAAATTGTGAAGTTTGAATATCATTATTTTTTGCAAAATTAAAAAATTTTCAATTTTTTTTGCAAAAATCATTGTAACAAAGATGTATTTTCGGTGGTAATCGACATCTTGAAAAACTGATATTGTTATAGGTGCATTTTCGGTGGAAACCGACACCTAAGTTTTTAAACTTGTAGGCACTTGTAATTGTTTTTGCATTTAAATTTCCTGTTTTCTTGCATTTCAATCATAAAGTAAAATATACAAAGCAAAAAAAAGACCTCAAATTTTACATTTATTTATGTAATTTATTGCACAACAGTGTTCGGTATATACGATACCTCTGGTCCACACTTACAAGTGATGCTATCTTGCTTGGACTATTGTATCTAATGTCTAATATAGCTGCAACAACAACGTCTGAGCTATTGTTCTCTATCAATCATCGGGGAGAAATAATGCAAACCAGTTCTAATATTCACTCCATTTAATACCCTAATTCTTTTTTATTGCTTGGCTTAATTTCCTCCAACTCATCAACCTTCTTTCGAAGGGTTTTGAGGCAGGTGCCATCAATCTTGATCGAATTCCCTTTCACGTACTCTTGCAAGTATAAAGAAAGGGGGACCATTTGGTGTTATAAGGAACCTTCACAATGGCCACTGTTCACAAATATCTGTCAAATTCACAGTTGCTAAAAGGTTCTAACTTTGCACCATGGAAGACAAAGATGAGAGTTATCCTTTAGGTTGAAGATTTGTGGGATGTAGTGATTAGCACTACAAAACGTCCTACAATAGCAGTGGCAGATCAATAGGCCTTTGATAAGAAGGATAGAAGATGTCTCATGTTTATTCTGCTTGTTACTACAGATGAGGTCCAGCCTCATATCTGTGACACCAAAACTGGTAAGGAAGCTTGGGATGCTTTTATTACCATTTATGAAGGAAAGAATCAATCCACTGTTCTAAACCTTCAAACTCAACTACATACACTCAGTATGAAATCTGGTGAGACAATTGACCTATTTCTATGCTGAGTGGTGGAATTGAAATCCAAATTGAATGCTATGGGAGAGACAGTGACAAATACTCTCTTGACCTCAGTCATCTTGAGAGCTTTGCCAAAATCCTACAAAGTGTTGATCACTTCTCTTAATGTATCTGGTAGACAAGTTTCATTTGTGGAATTGGTGAATTTGCTTCAAACTGAGGAGGCAAATCAGTTTCAGAAAGAGGAAGCGCCAGATAATGTCCTCTACACCAAACAAGGGGGTAAGAAATAAGGTAATTTTTAAAAGGGAGGATATTCATCAAAAGGAAAAGGGAAACAACAACATAAAAAAGATAAGCAATATTGCAAAATTTGTGATATGAATAACCATGACACCAACATGTGTTGGTTTAAGAACAAACAATAGAATGACCAATATCACAAGAAGAAGGGCAAAGGAAAATGTAAACCATAGAAAAAGAATAAGAAACCCAAGGGTGATGTTGCTTATGCCGAATCAGACTCGGACTTAGATTCTGAGTTAGCACACAAGGTGCTCATGACTCACTTCTAAGCAAAAATATGCAGTGTGGTATATTGATTCTGGTGCCAGTAAACACATGACTAGTGATAAATCGTGGTTTGAGACATTTGAGGAAAAGGAAGGTAAGCCAGTGGTAATTGCTAACAATCAAACGTACCGAGTCCAGGGTGAAGGAGATGTTTCCGTCACTGTTCCAAATGGCAAATTTCAGATTGAGAAGGTACTCTATGTTCCTGGATTGGCCAACAATTTTTTGTCCATCCCTCAGATCTTGGATAGAGACATGAATGTTATTTTTCGTGTTGAGGAGGGTAGAAAGAGATGTTTCATCACCAGCAAGGGAAAGCATGTAGCAATAGGATCATACAAGCATGGCTTGTTCATCTTAGATGTCGTTTCCACGCCTCATGTTGTCATGGCAACATCAAAAAAGGAGGCTACTTCTCTTTGGCATAAGAGATATGAGCATTTGAGTTCAGGATATTTGCTCGAGTTGAGCAAATATGAGATGGTGAAAGGCCTTCCCAACCTTTCATCTACATTGCCTATCTGCTCAAATTGCTTAGTAGGGAAGCAACATTGGATACCATTTGAGGTTAGCTCTTCACGAGCTAAGAAACCTTTGGAGTTGGTACACACCGATCTGTGCGTTCCTATGCCAAACAACTATGGTGGAAAGGGGTATTTTCAATTGTTTGTTGATGCAGGAGCCTATATTTAGAGGGTTTTTTTAAAAGGAGTTTTAAAATATTTTTTTTATTACTTAAAATGGTTTGATATAAAAATAATTTGCCAAAAATGGTAATTACTAAAAAATGTGAATTTTGATGAAAAAATAATTTGTCAAAAATAGTAATTACTTAAAAAGGCAGTTTTTGGTGGAAAAATCAATTTACCGAAAATAATAATTTTTTATTTTTAGGGCTTTAAGCTTTAGGGTTTTCTTTTAGGGCTTCAAGCTTTAGGGTTTTCTTTTAGGGTTTCGTTGGGGATATATATTCTCTTGGTATTGCATTATAAAAGGGGGAAGTGAATCTATGAATGAAAAATGAAAATGTTTATTGGTTTATTTCTATGTATTGTAGTTTTTATTTGAATGGAGGGTTTTACTGATTATTTTCATTTATTACAGTTTTTATGTAAATGAGAGGTATTTTGTTTTGACCTCTTGCAGGTGGATTTACATCATTTGGTATCAGAGCAAGTTGGATCTTGTTAGGAGAAGAAAAAAGAAGAGAAGAAAATAGAAAAAGAGAGGAGAGCAAAGAGGCTCCAAGAAAATTGGTACTCTGTGTAGTGCTTACAGAAGGTTTTTTTTATGTAAAGCCTTAGAGAAAGAGATTGACACTTTGTGTAGTGCTTGCAGAAGGTTTGTAACACCTTGGAGAAATAAATTGGCACTTTGTGTAGTGCTTGCAGGAGGTTTTTTATGTAAAACCTCAGAAGGAGGAATTAGAACTTTGTGTAGTGCTTGCCAGAAGGTTTGTAAAACCTTAGAGAAAGAAATTGGCATTCTGTGTAGTGCTTATAGGAGGTTTTTTTCATGTAAAACCTCGAAGGAAGAAATTGGCACTATGTGTAGTGCTTGCAGGAGGTTTGAGATATAGAACCTTAGAAGGAGATTGGTACTTTAAGGAGTACTTGTAGATGTGTGGCCCTATATGGAGAGCAATTATGAGTTTGATCAAAGGAACTCGCAGGAGTAGAGTTCTTTTCAACTAGAGGAGAATGATGCAGGAGCCTATCTTTAGAGGGTTTTTTTTAAAAGAAGTTTTAAAATAATTTTTTTATTACTCAAAATGGAATTCTTTGACGCAAAAATAATTTTTCGAAAATGGTAATTACTAAAAAAAGGTAAATTTTGATGAAAAAATAATTTTTCAAAAATAGTAATTACTTAAAAAGGCAGTTTTTGGTGGAAAAATCAATTTATCGAAAATAGTAATTTTTTATTTTTAGGGCTTTAAGCTTTAGGGTTTTCTTTTAGGGCTTCAAGCTTTAGGGTTTTCTTTTAGGGTTTTTTTGGGGATATATATTCCCTTGGTATTGCATTGTAAAAGGGGGAAGTGAATCCATGAATAAAAAAAGAAAATGTTTATTGGTTTATTTCCATGTATTGTAGTTTTTATGTGAATGGAGGGTTTTACTAATTATTTCCATTATTGCAGTTTCTATGTAAATGGGAGGTATTTTGTTTTGACCTCTTGCAGGTGTATTTACATCATTTGTTGATGATTACTCACGAAAGATGTGGGTTTTCTTTCTTCAATTGAAGTCAGATGCATTTTTGTACTTTTAACAGTTCAAGAAGCTTGTTGAGAAGGAGTCAAGATGTTCCATCAAAACCCTCCGCTCAGATCGAGGGGGGGAATATACCTCCAAGGAATTTTCATCATTTTTGAATGAACATGGGATTAAGAGACAGTTGACCACAACCTATACTCCACAACAAAATGGAGTTGCTGAAAGGAGGAATCGTTCCATTGTGGAAATGGTTTGATGTATTCTTAAGGGGGCACATCTTGAGCATGAATATTGGGCAAAAGCAGTGAGTACAACATCATACCTCCTTAATAGAGCACCCACAAGAGCTCTACAGGGCAAGACTCCACAAGAAGCATGGAGTGGTAAGAAACCCTCTATTTCTCATCTAAGAGTTTTTGGATGTAAGGCATTCATGCACATACCAAAACAGAAGAGGAAGAAGTTAGATGAGAAAACCCTGCAATGTGTTTTTCTTGGTTACAATGAGCATTCAAAGGGATATCGATTGATTGATCATATGACCAAGAAAACACACATAAGTCGAGATGTTGTACTTGATGAAGTTTTCACATTAGATAACACTCCCACAGCTGTATACCTTGAGGAAGATGAGCCTAAGAAAGAGGTTCCACCCCCACAGAACAAGGTTCCAAAATGGTATAATAGTATATTGAGAGATTCAGAGTTGACATCACTTTCATATCTAACTCTAGATCGACCTTGTACTCACAGTATGACTTAGCAAATGAGAGCAGAGGCATCAACTTCAGAGGTTGATGAGCTTTACCAACAATTTGATGAACTATATGTAGATGTAGAGGAAGATAGAGAAACAAATATGGATGATGAGAGGGTTTATATGTCAACATTGGATGAAAATGAACCCACAATAGTTCAATATGCACTTTGTGAGCCTTAGTGGAAGGCTGCTATAGAATCAGAACATACATCTCTCATGAAAAATCATACATGGAAGCTAGTTAATCTACCTTCAGGAAATAATCCCATTGGCTACAAATGGGTGTTCAAAGTGAAGTATAAGGCATATGGTACTATTGATAAGCATAAGACCCATCTTGTTGCAAAGGGCTATGCTCAGAAAGAAGGCATAGATTATGAAGAGACTTTTGCCTCTACTGCAAAAATGACTATCATTCGAGTACTTTGTGCCATGACAACTCAGTTTGGGTGGAAGAGTACATCATATGGATGTAAAAAGTGCTTTCTTGAATGGTGACCTACAAGAAGAAGTGTACATGACCCAACTAGAAGGATTTGTTGTTGAAGGGCAAGAACATAAAGTTTGCAAGCTGGTCAAATCCTTGTATGGGCTAAAACAAGCTCCATGAGCTTAGTACATCAAAATAGATAGTCACCTGGTGCAACATGGATTCAAAAGAAGTCCTTAAGATGCAAATATCTATAACAAGAACAATGGTTCTGACATAGTGATTTTGGTGATATATTTAGATGATTTGATCATAACAGACAGTTCAGATAACATGATTGATGTAATGAAAGATGATTTGAAACAATTGTTTGAAATGACATAACTAGGACTTCTTCACTATTGTCTTGGTTTGGAAGTGACTTAGAAACAAAATCATATGAGAGTAACACAAAAGAAGTATGCCAAGACATTGGTCGAAAAATATCGCATGACTGATTGCAAGTCTAAAGTGACTCTAATGGAGCCAGGACTTAAGTTATCGTGATATGATAAATCACCACAGGTAGATGGTACTCTCTATTGCCAAATGATTGGGAGTCTCATATATCTGACATATACCAGGTCAGATCTCAGTTTTTTTGTGGGATATCTTTCAAGGTTCATGTAGAAACCTAAGGTGAGTCATTGGAAAGCAAGAAAGAGAGTTCTTCATTATGTCCGTGGTAGTACATACTATGGCCTAGAGTACAAGAAGAATGATAAGTTCTTATAGGGATACACAAACTCAAACTATGCGAGATCAATTGATGATCACAAGTCGACTTCTCAATACATTTTCCATCTTGGATCTGAACCTGTATCTAGACATAGTAAGAAGCAACAGGTGGTTACTTTATCATCTACAGAGGCAGAATATCATGCAACAAGTGGAGCAATCTACGAGATAGTGTGGTTAAGTTGTATCCTTACAAACATGGGTATTCCAAAGAATCTTCCACTTCATTTGTTTTGCGACAATCAAGGTGTTTTGAATCTTGTCAAGAATCCAGTTTTTCATGAGCGTACCAAACACATCGACACTCGATGTCATTTCATTTGAGATGAAGTTCCAAAGCACCACATTTGACTCCACTATATTCCCACTGATAAGCAAGTTGTAGACATTTTCACCAAGGCACTTACATGTGTCAAATTTGAATTGTTTCGCAATGCTCTTTGTATTTGCCAATAATGTAATAAGGGGGGATGTTAGCATAGACCATAATTTATTACATTATTTCACAACGTCATAGATGGGGTGGTTAATAAACCAAATAGTGGTTAGACCAACTTCCCATAACTACTTTGGGAATTGTATTTATTTCACAGTGGTTTCAATAACAGATTGATCTTTGGAGTTTCTTTAAGGAGATGGGCTTTGGCAAGATGAAGACCTATCGGTTCTCTTGAAATTGTGGCCATCCCAAGAAATTTCTTCCTTATTAGGATCAACTGTGAGGATTCCAAGCGAATCTTGGAAGGGGGTCCATGGTTTTTTGGCAAACGAGGTTTATTTTTGTGTAAATGGGCCTCAGATTTTAATCCCTTAACGTAGAGCATTAGTATTGTCCCACTATGGGTCAAGTTACCAGACTTCCTACTTCATATCTAGCATGAGAGCATCTTCCAAGCTATTGCCAAGACAATTGGGGATTTGATTTTCTTCGATCAAACTACTAGTTCCGAATCTCGAATGCTCTATGTTAGAATGTGTGTGATGGCAGATATCGAGAAGGATATGCCAAGCTCTATTGAGCTATTTTCTAACCTTGGCACCTAGGTTCAAAACATTGTATATGAAAATAAACCCCAAGTTTGCTAGGAGTGTGGTAAGGGAGGGCACCATAAGAGCATATGCCCACTGCATCCTAAAGCTCTGAGTACTTTGGCAAGTTGTAAGGAAAATAATAAGAAGCTAAGTGAAAAGTGGGTGCCTAAGCGAAACCCTCAAAAATTGAAAGGAAAAGATCTGATTTCTATTTCTCAAGTTGGGCTTAGTGAGGAATTATAGGAGGAATCCCTTCTTCCATCAAACATGTTTGATGGAGAGGAGGAGTTGAACAGGGTTCCTGCGAAGAGAAGGGAAGTGAGCCTAGTAGCGGGGGAGATTGTTCAACTTCCTAAATTTGGGGAGAGTGGAGAAGAGGTAAGTCCCTTTGACTATCTTGACATGGATGATCCGACTCTTCAACAGTTAACGAAAAGCTCTCTAGCCTCTTCAAAACCTGTGTTTGAGAAAGGCTCTCCAGGTCCGAAGACCGAAAGGAAAGCTCGTATTGATATAGGGGTCGAAAGGAAAGTGGGGATATCTAGAAATAGAGCACTCAGGAAAAGGGATATTGACTTTGAAATTGCTAATGGAGTACAACCCCTTTTAACATATAATTTTGAGGCTCTGCATCTTGGAGAGAATGAGGTTGTTCCAATCACGGAGACTTGGAACAAACATGTTCAGGAGTGTGGCCTGAAAAAAAGATTTCTTTCTTTGGGGGGTCAAAAAAAAGGTTGGCAAGCCTCCTAAGACCTCGCTAAGATAGGCTTCCAACAAGTGATTTTTGGTTGTTTTTGTTTTAGTTGTTTGTCAGGCCAGATGTTATTGTAGATCTGATCCAGTTTTAAATGGGATTCTTGGCTCTCTAGTTATTTGAGCACCCCTAGGTTCCAGTGGTGAGGTTTGGTTCCTAAATTTAAGGCCCTAGTGGTGGGTGGGATCTTCAAATTTTGAACTTTGAATTTGAATGTAGCTTTGGGCAAGATTTTCAAATTCTAATTTTAAATCTTGAGTTTGAATGTTGTTTTGGGTGTAGGTTTCTCCTATGTTAGTCCCTTTTGCCAGCTGGTTGTTTGATCATGATAATCTCTTGTATTTGCTTGATAAAAAATTACAACTTATTTGCTAGGAGGTTGCTTCTTTGGATCTTCGGGTTGGATTCGTGGAATCCAGCTCCATTTTTCTTGATATATTATTGTTAGATCTAAGGTTTGGAGGTGCATTTCAAAAACCTATTTGTAATAGGTTCGGGTACCCTTTAAAAACCCCTTCTACTGGAAATAAAAAAAATGTGAATTTTTTTTTTTTACACTTATACATGTTATTGATTTGTTCAATTAAGATAAATTGTTGATCAAATGTTTCTTTAAATTGGTTAAGTGGAATTGAAATAAATCTTAATTTTATTATATTTATTTAAAAAAATCATGTTATTTTATAGTACCAAATAATATCATCATGAGTTGTCTTATTGTGAAAATTTTCACTAGGTTATGTTCATACAATTGCATCCCATATGCTATTGCTCCACAAGACATGTTAAGGCTCACCCATTGAATTGAAACTTTCACATAAAGTATGAAGCTCATGGCTTCCCATTAGTTACCCTAGATTCATTAAACATGACTAGGCTTAAAATTGTCATTAATAATTTTATCATTTTACTTGAAGCTCTTGGAATATTAAAGCTACCAAATAGATGCCCAAATAAAAGAAAGATAACTTATGTATTGAGAAACATTCAACATTGATTATGACAAAAAGTTAATATGCACTTCTTAATATTTAGAACCAATATTGGAAAGAATATTGCTTTTGATATATTTGTGGTTGAACTTACATGTGTTAATTTCATGAGCATACCAAATACATTGACACTCGATTTAATTTCATTCAAGATGAAGTTCCAAAGCACCACATTTGGATCTACTATATTCCCACTGATAAGCAAGTTGCGGATATTTTCACCAAGGCACTTGCATGTGTCAAATTTGAATTGTTTCACAATGCTCTTTGTATTTGCCAATATTGTAATAAGGGGGGATGTTAGCATAGACCATAATTTATTACATTATTTCACAACATTGTAGATGGGGTGGTTAATAAACCAAATAGTGGTTAGATCAACTTCCCATAACTACTTTGGGAATTGATTTTATTTCACAGTGGTTTCAATAATAGATTGATCTTTGGAGTTTCTTTAAGGACA
Source organism: Wollemia nobilis (assembly GCA_028583015.1). Taxonomy (NCBI): domain Eukaryota; kingdom Viridiplantae; phylum Streptophyta; class Pinopsida; order Araucariales; family Araucariaceae; genus Wollemia; species Wollemia nobilis. The sequence continues at coordinate 6,794,465 of JAQPPZ010016361.1, forward strand.
TGGGCTTTGGCAAGATGGAGACCTATCGGTTCTCTTGAAATTGTGGCCATCCCAAGAAATTTCTTCGTTATTAGGATCAACTGTGAGGAGGATTCCAAGCGAATATTGGAAGGGGGTCCATGGTGTTTGGCAAACGAGGCTTATTTTTGCATAAATGGGTCCCAGATTTTAATCCCCTCATGCAAAACATTAATATTGTCCCACTATGGGTCAAGTTACCAAACTTCCTACTTCATCTCTGGCATGAGAGCATCTTCCAAGCTATTGCTAAGACAATAGGGGATTTGATTTTTTTCGATCAAACTACTAGTTCCAAATATCAAATGCTCTATGTTAGAATGTGTGTCATGGCAGATATCGAGAAGGATCTGCCAGGCTCTATTGAGCTGTTTTCTAACCTTGGCACCTAGGTTCAAAACATTGTATATGAAAATAAACCCCAAGTTTTCTAGGAGTGTGGTAAGGGAGGGCACCATAAGAGCATATACCCCCTGCATCCTAAAGCTCTGAGTACTTTGGCAAGTCGTAAGGAAAATAATAAGAAGCTAAGTGAAAAGTGGGTGCCTAAGTGAAACCCTCAAAAATTGAAAGGAAAAGATCCGATTTCTATTTCTCAAGTTGGGCTCAGTGAGGAATTATAGGAGGAATCCCTTCTTCCATCAAACATGTTTTATGGAGAGGAGGAGTTGAACAGGGTTCCTGCGAAGAGAAGGGAAGTGAGCCTAGTAGCAGGGGATATTGTTCAACTTCCTAAATTTGGGGAGAGTGGAGAAGAGGTAAGTCCCTTTGACTATCTTGACATGGATGATCCGACTCTTCAATAGTTAATGGAAAGATCTCTAGCCTCTTCAAAACCTGTGTTTGAGAAAGGCTCTCCAGGTATGAAGACCAGAAGTCACAGGAAATCTCGTATTGATGTAGGGGTTGAAAGGAAAGTGGGGAGACCTAGCAACAGAGCACTCAGGAAAAGGGATATTGACTCTAAAATTTCTAATGGAGTACAACCCCTTTTAACATATAGTTTTGAGGCTCTGCATCCTGGAGAGAATGAGGTTGTTCTAATCATGGAGTCTTGGAACAAATGTGTTCAGGAGTGTGTCCTAAAAAAATATTTCTTTTTTTGGGGGTCAAAAAAAAGTTTGGCAAGCCTCCTAAGACCTTGCTGAGACATGCTTCCAACAAGTGATTTTTGGTTGTTTTTTGTTTTAGTTGTTTGTCATGCCAAATGTTGTTGTAGATCTGCTCTAGTTTTAAATGGGATTCTTGGCTCTCTGGTTTTTTGAGCACCCCTAGGTTCTAGTGGTGAGGTTTTTGTTCCTATATTTAAGGCCCTAGTGGTGGGTGGGATCTTCAAATTTTGAACTTTGAATTTGAATGTAGCTTTGGGTGGGATTTTCAAATTCTAATTTTAAATCTCGAATTTGAATGTTGTTTTGGGTGTGGGTTTCTCCTATGTTGGTCCCTTTTGCCAGTTGGTTGTTTGATCATGATAATATCTTGTATTTGCTTGATAAAAATTTGCAGCTTATAATCTTGATAATCAAATGGTTGTTTTATCAAGAAAAATGGAGCTGAATTCCACGAATCCAACTCAAGATTATCAAGCAAATTGCCAATTCGTGGAATCCAACTCCATTTTTCTTGATAAAAATTTGCAGCTAGGATTCTTGGATTCCAGGCTATTGCCAAGACAATTGGGGATTTGATTTTCTTCGATCAAACTACTAGTTCCAAATCTCGAATGCTCTATGTTAGAATGTGTGTGATGGCAGATATCGAGAAGGATCTGCCAAGCTCTATTGAGTTGTTTTCTAACCTTGGCACTTAGGTTCAAAACATTGTATATGAAAATAAACCCCAAGTTTGCCAGGAGTGTGGTAAGGGAGGGCACCATAAGAGCATATTCCCCATGCATCCTAAAGCTCTAAGTACTTTGGCAAGTCGTGAGGAAAACAATAAGAAGCTAAGTGAAAAGTGGGTGCCTAAGCGAAACCCTCAAAAATTGAAAGGAAAAGATTCGATTTCTAGTTCTTAAGTTGGGCTCAGTGAGGAATTATAGGAGGAATCCATTCTTCCATAAAACATGTTTGATGGAGAGGAGGAGTTGAACAGGGTTCCTATGAAGAGAAGGGAAGTGAGCCTAGTAGCGGGGGATATTGTTCAACTTCCTAAATTTGGGGAGAGTGGAGAAGAGGTAAGTCCCTTTGACTATCTTGACATGGATGATCCGACTCTTCAATAGTTAATGGAAAGCTCTCTAGCCTCTTCAAAACCTGTGTTTGGGAAAGGTTCTCCAGGTCTGAAGACCAGAAGTCACAGGAAAGCTCGTATTGATGTAGGGGTCGAAAGTAAAGTGGGGAGACCTAGCAATAGAGCACTCAGGAAAAGGGATACTGACACTGAAATTGCTAACATAGTACAACCCCTTTTAACATATAGTTTTGAGGCTCTGCATCCTGGAGAGAATGAGGTTGTTCCAATCATGGAGACTTGGAACAAACGTGTTCAGGAGTGTGGTCTGAAAAAAATATTTCTTTCTTTGGGTGTCAAAAAAAAGGTTGGCTGAAAGGTTGGCCATATCTCACTCATCCGGACTCGGATTGAGCTAAAATTTTGAGGGTAGATGCCTGAAAAATCCTAGAACGTCTCCACCAATTTTCATATCATTTGGAGAAACACAGATCCTAGCGCATCCCTATGTGTGAACGACATATTTGGCAAGCGACTATGCAAGGGTTTCATCTGGGTTGAGTGCAAGCAGCTCCAAAGGTTGGTTTTTAGGGCCTTCAGGCCCTAGCGGACAATATTTTTGTGGTTTATGCTCAATATTTTAGCAGGAAATGTTGCAGGAGATACAAGATGGGTTAGAAATTTGTCTTTCAACATATCATACTGTGAACTTGAGTGACAACGACTTCCAATTTGCTGCACAAAAGAAAAGTGAAAACCATACCTTTCCACGACGTCTAGGGCAAGGATTAAAGAGATCACGAAACAAGTTTCAAGTAGTTGATCAAAAAATGACTCATATATCAAGTGAATCTGGTGCTAAGGGGCACCCACAAAATAATTCTACTGTGAAAATCCCTATCATGGGTAAGAATTTCGAAGACTTAGTCTCAAAAATGAATTTTATGGATGCCCTTCGTGGTGGATAGCCTCAGCCCAATGCTCATATCAATATTAGAGCTTCCCATAAACCTATAAGAATGCCTAAGATTGATCCCAGGAAAACGGAGTCAGGATGTCTTAAAGCAGCTGATAGAACTCCTATTGTTAAGCTTGATATGGGTAACATTCAGATCGGCATTGAAGATTTGGAAAAAAGAGGACTAATTTGTCGGTTCATGGGTTTTCGTCCGAGTCTATCTCGCTTTCAAAGTCCGGTCCGCAAAAAGGTCGGAAAACTAAAGGTGAGTTACAAATCTCTATTTATCCAAATGGTTATTTTCTTATTTTATTTGCTAATAATGAAGATAGAGAGAAAACTTTTCAAGGGGGTCCTTGGTTTTTTGGAAGGGCAGGGCTTTTCATGAAGCCCTGGCATACTAAATTTAAAGCCGAAGAAGAGATGCCTTCTATAGCTCGCGTGTGGGTTATACTCTTTGACCTCCCTATTGAATTTTGGAATCCTACTATTTTTTCTTCAATTGGAAACTCTTTAGGAAGTTTTATGATGACTGTTGATTGTACTCAAAATTTTGAACATATTATTTATGCTCGAATTTGTGTTTTAATGGATTTTGACAAAACCCTACCTAAAAAGATCACATTACAATTTGGGGAAGACACTTGGAAGCAAGTAGTGGACTATGAGAACATTCCTTTTCATTGTAGAATTTGCCATGAATATGGTCATTTGGCTAGTGCTTGGCCAAATAAAATTCCTGATCAAAAGAAAGAAGATATAAACTCAGCAGGTTTCCAAATACATAAGAAGAACACTTAGAAAAAACGAGTTATGAAGGATCAATAAAAGTCATCTGCTAATATGTTTGAAATCCTTTCCACAAATGATGTCCCAAGTGAGGAAGAGGAAATAATAAAAACTGAAATCTTAGAAACACAATTTAAGTATGAAGGGAAGAACTCAGAGACAAACCATCAAATCAAAGGTTTTCAACAGAAAAAAAGGAGAAAATTTACACAAGAAAAATAATATTTCAAATGTCAAAACTTCAAATAATGCAGGTCCCAATATAGACTCCGTTGAACCATCTAGTAAAATTTTGGTTGTGTACGAGCATTCTTCAAGGTTAGAAGCCATCTCAGATTCAATTGGAATAAGTCAAGAAACAGGGAAAAAAAAATTGAAGATGGATTCTAATCAAAAAGTAGGTCGCAAGACCAATCAATATCATATGGTAAAAGAAGGTGAAAAGCTTGTAGAGGAAGGTAAGATTAATGCCCTTCCCAACTTTTTCAGCCTTGGTATTAATGAAGATCATCACTTGGAATATTAGAGGACTCAAAGGGAGTCTTTCAAAACAAATGAAATTAGAAGAATGATTCAGGTAAATCATCCACATCTTGTTTTCCTTCAAGAAACAAATATGTCAATGGAGGATATGGACTTAATTGCTAGTAAAATTTGGCCAGCTGGAAAAGTGGTTTCCCTCAGTTCCCAAGGGACTTCGGGTGGCATTGCTTGTCTTTGGGATCCAAAAGAGGTAGTTAGTCACCATATGGTTGGTAGTTGGGGTTTGTTGGCATAAAAAGTGGGAGCTAGAGGCACGCCACCTCATGAGCCATGGCATAGTAGTCAGTTAGATGGTCTAGACAGAGTCCTAGGATAGCTAGGATATAAGCCTATGCCTGCACCCTCTCGACCTATGAGTGAGTGTAGCGGAAGCACCATTAGGACCGCCAGAGAACCTGGAGAGTGCTCCAAGCATTCTCATGATATACGTGCTCCTGCATCTCATGCAAGCACAGAGTATAGGAGACAGCCTGATGTGAATGTCATCTTTACAAACAAAGGCAAGAGCGTGGCAAATCAGTCCATTGGGGGACATACCCATAAAGTCGCTCGAACAGAGCGCACACACCAGAGGCCTCAGATGGCCGATCATGTTGATAGATCTCATAGACTGGTGTCAGAATAGAGATGATAGATTCTCCAAGACCAATTGGAGGATGTTCACGTAGAGAAAGAGCACCTCAAAAATGAGAACACTCAGAGGCAGAGGTTCATAAGACAAAAATTATATGAATAATGCATGCATGAACAACGCATCCTTGATCAGAAGGAGCATGTTGAGAGAGAGGATCGATTGGCTAGCATCGATTTACCTCCTCGTAGTGAGACCAGGGAGCGTGTCGATAGACGAGTGGCTTCACAACCCGAGTTATACCCTGAGTACATAGACACACATACTCGCCGTACGACTCAACATAGAGATATCGACATCCAGCGTCCAAACAACATGAGCATAGGAAGTATGAGGAAGAAGTGGGAGAGGAATTAGAACAAGAATATCCAAAAATCTCCCAATTCGAGGAGGAGGACGAGCCTAGTCCACCACCTCGACAGAAGAAGAATCTACCTTCGAAGGTGCCTCCAAGGCAATCTCGAGAAGAGGAGATCCTTTCTTCGCAGGCCTATAAGGCCTTAGCAGAGAAGGTCCAAGCCATAGAGAAGCAAGGAATGACTTATCAAAAGCCTACCTTGAACAAGATTCATAATGAACCTCTATGCACATCAGTGCCTATTCCAGCCTATCCTGAGCATTTCAAGATGCCTAGGCTAGAAAAGTTTCAAGGAGAGGAAGATGCATAGGAGCATGTGATGAGTTTTCTAGATATGTGCTTTCAGATTGAGAGCAATGATGCTTTGCTCCTATGCACCTTCATTATGACCCTCTCAAGCCCAGCTTGAGAGTGGTTCAACCAATTAAAGAGGCACAACATCACTAGTTTCAAACAACTAGCCGATGCATTTCTTGAACGCTTCTCCTTCGACATCAAGAAAAAGGTAAACTTATCCGACCTGGCTGCTTTAATGCAACATGATGATGAGCCAATGATGGATTATGGAAAATGATGGAGGAAGATGATGGCAAAGCTACCATTCTCCATCCCATCCTCTGAATTAACTCGAATGTTCATGAAGAGTTGCACCAAGCACATTTTATTATTGCTATAGTTGCAGTAGTACCAGACATTCGAAGAGGCTTTGGTGCAAGCCAAGGTGATTGAGGACATCAAGTTACAGGAGGGTAACTTGAAGCTCAAAAATAAGGAGTGGAACAAGAAAAGCACTGAGAGACAACAGGCCAAGCCGACCCACGTTAATCAGGTGGTGTTGAACCTTCAAAAAGGGGATAAGGGGTAACAACAATGAAACTATCAAGCCCAACCTCCTCCTACGCAATATGAGCAGTGCAACAATAATCAGAGGGGTAAGGATAAGGAAAGATGCCCTCCTCACATATTCACTCAGTTATCAGAGTCGTTGGCTTCGATTTTTCATCAGCTATGTGAGGTGAAGGCTATACACTTACCCGAGGTCAAGTTAATGGACCCTAATCAGCCTAAGCCTAAGGGCTACAAGGATGATCAATATTGCATATTTCATCGATCGAAAGGCCATGACATCGAGGTATGTTGGTCTTTCAAACATCTTGTGCAAAATATGATCGAAAGAGGTACGCTTCTTGTCGACAACCCACAAGCGCTTGACAATCAAAATATGGGGATTTACAAAAATCCTCTACCAAATCATGAGGTACCAAGGAATAATGTTGGCCAAGTCAACCAAGTATGCATCGAACCACCAACCCATGGGTTCATAGGAATGGTCAACATTGTCACAAGACACGTGAGGTATGAAAGACCAAATCAACCTCTAGCGCCCATTAGAGTCCAAGTTGTGCCTCCTCCAAGGCCAGCCCAACATGTGCCAAGCCCACCAACTAGACCGATGGTGACAATCAAGAGTAGGTCAAAAACCTATAGATGACTCCAACGAAGTTGTCAATTTATGAGCTGATTCAGTAGTCTCCCAAGCATAGGGAGACGCTTATGGACATCTTAAGGTCCATAGAAGTGCAGCCTCAGGATCTCGAAGCGTTTACACACTTCATGGGGCATGTACAATAGTGTCAAGAACCGGTCATACAATTTCATGATCATGAAGTCAAGATGGTTTCCACTATTATAATAGACCCACCATTGCATATTATTGCATGTGTGAATCACAAACCATTCAAGCGGGTTTTGATTGACATAGGGTCATCAATCAATATCATAACTACCAAGGCATTAACTCACTTGAAGTTTCCCAAGATGCATATCATCCCTTCTACCTTCACATTGAGAGCTTTCAATGATGCATTATGCTCAATGGTCGATACTATAGTTTTACCTATCTAGGTAGGACTGAAGACCATCCCGATGATGTGTCATATAATCGAAGGTGCTATGCAATATAACATACTTCTAGGGAGGCCTTGGATCAGAGAAATGTATTGCATCCCTTCTATTCTACATCAATGTATCAAATACGTTCATGAGGGATAGGTTCACGTGGTGCCTTCAGATGAAGAACCCTTTAAATACATGAATCTAGCAGATTTTTTAGGGGAATTCATGCTCCCCTCAATGCACCTAGATGTATGGCCAGCATCACCGATCAAAGAGCCAGGAGGTAAAATCAAAGAAGTGTGTGCTAAACCTACAACGTCCGCATCTCAATGATTGGAGCACATGACAAGCTGCTTCTACTAGACCATCTGCATCTATAATGCATCGAGATGATAGGAAGTTGAAAGTAAATATGGGAAAAAAAGAGATAAAGCAAACACCCAAGCCAATTATCATTGAAGCCCCTACTCCCATGGAAGTAGAGGAAATTCAAGGAGAAGTCGAAGAGGCACCTCAGCCTGCTTTACTTGCATCTTCAGCAGGGTCATCTGCACCGCAGGTGACCATCCATTTGGTTAATCCTAGATTAGGGGAATATATCATGCAGAATGTGATGTTCACACCGATTATCGAGACTGCACAGGACATGGGCTGACCATGAGCCCATCACCTTCCCATAGGGATGATGGCACCATTAGGGGTGCCGCCTAACCAAACCAACTTCATCTATGGAGGGCTAGACCAGCTTGCATCTCCCACACCCATGGATGAGGATGATAATGAACCATTCACTATGAATGTTCATTATATCTCTAACCTAGAATACGCCATGCGATACTTTGAGCATTACCATTGGCATGGTTACGGTCTCAGACTATTCGAGCAAGGGCATAGGAGGCCATATGAACCATAGTATCAGTTTCCAACTGATAGGTTCGGGTTAGGATACTATATTCGAGGATAGGATGAACTTCTCATAACATCTTTAGATCACCTGTACCTCAGTCTAGGGGGTGAAGTTGACTTCAATCCTTATCACCCTAATCCTTCTACATTTTGAAGGGATAACCGACTAGTGACCTATGTCACTATAGAGCCACCCGAGAGATACCATGCAAACATCTTGGTGGAGACCGACCCAGAACACATTCCAAGAGCCAACTTGGACAATCAAAGTCATGAAGCTATCGATGATATTGGTATGCATATCCAGAGTCTAGATACAACTATAGACACCGAATCAAAAGTTGCTTCTGAGGACGTGCATGTAGTATCCATCATCAAAAGTGATGGACCAAACTATAATTCTAGAACAGATGACACTGAGTTATCCTCAAACAATGAGCAATCTGAGGATGAAACTGAGTTGGCCTACTTGGGCCCTACACTCTTACATCATCTGCTACCCATGGAACAAATGGGTGAGATCGAAGAGCGCTTCATAGTTGAGAGTGACTATGAGGATGAAATAGAGTAGGCCTACCTTGGGCCTCATCTTGCTAATCTCCCAATTCTAGTGGGTAGGGGAGAGAGATTCATGTATGATAGTGATCATGATGATGAAGCTGAGTTGGCCTATCTAGGTCCTCTCAACTTACATCATATATTACCTTAGAATCAATAAGTATGAGTGAAGAGCCCTTTGATGATGATGATGGCTATCAAGAGATAGCCTACATGGGGCCTCATTTGGAGCATCACCCAATTCCATTAGGTAGAGGTAAGGATCCTTATTATGATAGTGATGATGAAGATGAAACAAAGAGAGCCTATTTAGGACCTCCCTACTTGCATCATCGTAATGCACCATATACTACTGAGGAGATGTACAGAGAGATCAATCTCCATCCTCACCTTAGGGGAAGACCACCGAATCTCAATGTGATTTATCACATGGTGTTTCTTGATCCACCAATGTACATGGAGCTCCTTGAGCCCAATGATCCCATCCGATAGTCTATTCATGGACCGGATCTAGAGATCCCCATACCCCTAGAACCACATCTCGGGGATGGAAGTTTTGCTAATATTGAGTCACGTGCACGTGGTCCTGGAGACATGATCCATTCCATCAATATGATCTCCATTGATTTGACCACTCCACTCCATAATCCAGCTGATCCTTCCAAGCCATTGTGTCTTAATGTAGATGCTATTGATTGGGACCATGTTGATTCACCTTTGGAGCCTGAAGATTTCTTCCCTAATGAGGAAATGTTGCAACCTTTCCATTTTGCGCTAGGCTGTGCACATGATGTCTATCATGTTGAGGATGCTTCCAATGAGGAACCTATAAACCCAATAGATGACATCCACTTGATCCCTACACCTCATCAGCTTGAGGAGGGATCCCATATGTCAGTAGAGGAAACCTTTGAAGTGGATATCAGTAATGATCCCACTAATCCTAAGAAGGTTAAATTTGGAGAAATTTTGACTCCTGATGAGCGTGCCAACCTCATCCCTCTACTAAAAGAGAGACCTGATCTCTTTGCTTGGACTTATAAGGACATGTCGGGTCTAGATCCAAAATTGGTTACTCATAACCTTTTGCTAGATCTATCAAAGAAGCCAATCAAGCAAAAACTCAGGAAGATGCATCCAATAGTAGCCTTAATGGTTAAAGATGAATTGCAAAAGTTATTGGATGTAGAGTTTATCATTTCCATCGACTATCCAAAATGGGTATCAAACATGGTGCCTATAGGAAAACCTGATGGAAGGATCCGTATCTGTACAGATTTTAGAGACCTAAATAGGGCAACACCAAAGGATTCATTTTCATTGCCAAACATAGATGCTCTCGTAGATGCAACTACGGGTCATGAGATGCTCTCCTTAATGGATGGTTTTTCTGGTTACAACCAAATTTAGATTAAGCCCGAAGACCAACATAAAACCATATTCATAATGCCATGGGGGACATTCTATTACAAGGTTATGCCATTCAGCCTGAAGAATGCTAGTGCTACATATCAGCAGGCTATGACATATATCTTTCATGACTACATGCATAAGATCTTAGAAGATTATATCGATGACTTGTTGGCAAAGTCATTGCTACGTGAAGAGCATGTAGAGGTCCTGAGAAAAGTCTTTGATCACCTGATAGAGCATAATGTCAGGTTGAATCCTAAGAAGTGCGTATTTGGTGTAACTTCAGGGAAGCTCTTAGGATTCATCATTTCAAAATGAGGCATCGAAGTTGACCCAACAAAGGTCAAGGCTATTTTAGAAATGCATCCTCCCATAAACATCAAGGAATTAAGAAGCCTACAGGGCAAAGTAGCATCCATAAAGTGATTTATCACACAATTATCGGATAAATGTTGACCCATGAATCGATTGCTACACAAGGGGGTCCCATTCAATTAGGATGAGGACTATCAAGCAGCCTTTGCTGAGATTAAGCAATACCTGGAAACGTCACCAGTGCTAGCTCCACCAAGACCAGATGTACCATTCTTGCTGTATATATCGATGATGGAATTTGCACTAGGGACCATGTTAGCCCAAAATAATGTGCAAGATAAAGAACAAGCCATATATTACATTAGTCGAACCTTGGTGAGTTACGAGCTAGGATATGCATACATGGAAAAGTTATGTTTAGCAGTAGTGTTCGCTACAAAGAAATTATGGCACTATATGTTAAGTCATACGATGTATGTCATATCAAAACAAAATCCTTTGTAGTATATGATGAGCAAGACATATCATAATACATGTACTACGAAGTGGATCATGCTATTGATAGAATTTGATTTGGAATTCATAAGCCAAAATTCCATTAAGGGATAAGTCATAGCTGATCAACTGGTTGAGGTGCCTCTCGAGAATAGTAGGCCCCTCACCATAGAGCTTCCTGATGATGTAGTATTTGCCTTATCAGAAGCACCCGAACCCGAGGAACCGGATAACAAAGTTGATATGACCTTGTTCTTCGATGGTTCAAAGTGTGAGCAAGGGGGTGGTGCAAGAATAGTGTTGTTCATGCCACAAGGTGCTCCAATGCCCTTGTCATTCAAGTTGGACTTTCCTTGCACTAACAATAATTCTGAATACGAAGCCCTAATTTTGGGTCTCCAAATAGCTATCGCCATGAAGATCAAAAGGCTAAATATCTTTGGTGATTCCCTTCTCATTGTTAACCAAGTTAAGGGATTATTTCAATGTCGATGTTCGGTATTGAAAGCTTACAAGGATCTTGTTGACATTTATCTAGCTCAACTAGAATGGTACGACATCGAGGCAATCCCTCATTCATCTAATAGATTTGTAGACACAATGGCATCTTTGGGATCTTTAATCCCTCAGAATCCATCTACCGATTTCACTACCATCCATGTAAAAATATTGTCACATTCTGTTATGCAGTGTGAAGCATTGGATAACAAAGAGTCAATCAACATGATTCATGTAGAACCAAACCATGAATGGTTCTACAGAGCCAGAGACTTTCTCAAGAGAGCATCCTAGGGGTCTTTGATCTCGCAAGATCCGATGGGGAGTGGTACTACCATTCACCACAAGGTTGTTTCCTAGTCTGCATTTGCAAATGTGGAACCGCAAGGGGAACATGTTATCTTGTCAGTCAAAGTCAAAGCTTATCATAACTGGACATCATAGATACATGACTTCCTTAGACTTGGTGTAATCCCTCAGGGATTATCATATGCCATAAAATGCACATTTAAATAGAAAGTGATAAAGTATGTCTTGTTAGCAGACATCCTGTACCGTAGAAGCTATGATGGAGTTCTCCTTCATTGTCTTGAGCCCCAAGAGTCATCTTGGGAAATTTTGCAAGCTCACGATGGTACGTGTGATGGCCATTTCAATGGCATGGCTATCATCAAGCGCATCCTTCACATGGGTTATTATTGGCCCACTATGGAGAAGTATTGCAATGTGTATGTCAGGAAATGCGTTAAATGTCAACATCATGCTAATCTTATGCACTTGCCATCATAGGCCTTACAACCCATTCAAGCGGCTTGGCCATTTGCTCAGTGGGGATTTGATCTCATCGATAAGATCTCTCCTCCATCATCGGGTCGACATACATTCATTATTATGGCTACTGAGTATTTTACTAAATGGGTGGAAGCCATTCCCTTAACAATGACAACTAGAGCACGTATTGCTGAGTTTATACTCACCAATATCATAAGTCATTTTGGGATACCATCCAAGATAGTTTTGGATAATGGAACATCATTTAAGAACAAAATTGTGAGGGCTTTGATATCCAAATATAAGATCAAACATAGTTTTGTGACTCCATATTATCCATAAGCAAATGGATAAGCTGAAGCTTCAAATAAGATAGTGGTTTCCATCTTGAAAAATATGGTACAAGAACACCACAAATATTGGCACATCCAACTGCCCCTTGCATTATGGGCTTACAGGACTAGCATTCGGACACCCACTAGGGCAACTCCATTTTCACTAGTATATGGTGCTGAGGCCATTATGCCCTTAGAGTTGGAAATTCCAATATTGTGCATCGCATTGAAAGAGTTCATTGATGATGACACCGCATGACAAGCTCACCTAGATCAATTGATGCTACTTGATGAACGTCGCATGAATGCCCTTGAGCACCTTCACATTTATCAAGAGTGCTTAAAATGAGCTTACAATAATAAAGTCCATCTGAGAGACTTTGAGGTTGGTGATCTTGTGCTGAAAGAGAACCAACAGAACTCAAATTTACCACTAGAACTACGAGACAAATTTATGGCTAACTGGTTAGGTCCTTATATGATCTCTGAGAATATTGGACCTAGGACATATCACTTGACATCGTTGGAAGGAATTGAAGAGCCTGAACCTCTCAACATCCTTCATATTAAAGTGTTTTATGCCTAAAACCATAAAAAGGCTCCAAAGGCATCTATAAGCCCTTTGGTCAATTTTAAAAAGGCTCCAAAGGCATCTATAAGCCCTTTGGTCAATTTCAAAAAGGCTCCAAAGGCATCTATAAGCCCTTTGGTCAATTTCAAAAAGGCCCCAAAGGCATCTGTAACCCCTTTGGTCAAAGCACAAAAGGCTCCAATGGTTTTTAAAATCCCTTGGTCAAAATGTAAAATCAAAAAAAAAATATTGCATTTCATTTAAAAAAAAACATTGCACTTGCATATGGCATTCCATTTTGCATCCATTCATTTAATTGCATTGCATTAGGCATTTCCATCCATCACACATTGCATTAGGATAGGTTGTGTTTGCAATCTTACAAATGACACCACGTTTGTGTTTCAATCATGCATCATTGCATTTTCATCATTCATCACCCTTGTGAGTAATTGTGTTTTTCAACACAACCCATTTTGTTGCTATGAAGAATATACTAGGGTTTTTTGGTCATTCAACCATACCTAGTGGTCTTCTCAAGAGTTTGGTAGAAAGCTTGCTTTGCTTATGTAGATGAGGTCTAGTTTTGATAGTACTTAGCATATCAGAATCCTATCACTAATCAAACACATTTAAACAATCCTAATTAGGGTAAGGAAGGATGAAAACTACAAAAGTGGTCCAGGTCACCTTAGGTGAAAGGTTTTGTTACTTGCTTATTTTGTGAGGAGCAATGGTCTAGAGTAGTGGTCATTGGCAAAAGGACAAGATTACCCCCTACCCGAATAAATCCCTTGCTTACAAATGAAGGAGCAATATCCCAAAAATCCAAAAATCAAAGTAAAGTTCAAATCAAATCAAATCAATATCAATTAAAAAAATCTTCAAATCCCTTGCTCAAAGAAAAAAAAAAAAAAGAAAAAAAAAAATATATTACAAAAATAAACAATGATTTTTATCACTATATATGAGCAAGTATCCCAATAAATTGAAGAAAATAAGGGGGTGAGCTTGAATCCCTGGAATGATCATTACTTGAAAGCCATAGAGTGATCCTCAATCTCAACAATGGGCTGAAAGAATCCCACTTGTCATTGAAGGGGTAGTTCTAAGCAATTTACAAATGAGCTAGCTTTAGGTGGCCTAGATTGCCTAGTGGTCTAGTCTAACTAAATCCAAACCTAGGATCAGATAAACATTTGAGGATCCCCAATATAGCAATGGGCTGAAAGAATCCCTCCTGACATCAGGGTATGCTTATGTCTTATCTAATATATTCATTTGCACACATAGGGGTAATGAATAGCTTGGTCTTTCAGAGTGAAATCTTTATTTTTAGAAGTCTAATATAGTCATTATACAACTTTTGATAAGTCAACTAGGGTGTTTGAGTCTCATGGAAAACCTCAAAAATTCCCAAATAGCAACAACCAATTTTCAATGCAATCATCAAATATCAAATTTCTCTTTATAAGATTTTGTTTATTAGAATATTGTTCATAATATAGGTTAGATACTGGATGGATGTCAGAAATGATATTTAAATGACCACTGACTATGTTACGCATATTCTTTTAACTTACAAAAGCTTATAAATAGAAACAATACATCATTGCATCTCACATAAGGGTGTACAATTTATCAAATTTTATACAAAGATATAGCAATTACAATTCATGATTGTTATACATTCTGTGGTGTCATCCATTAGATTGTTAAATTCATATTACATTCATACATTATGTTTTAAGTGATTAAAACATACATGTTCATTTACATAGCATTCATCATAGAAAAATTATGCAATACATACATGGCATAAATTATGTCATAGCAACATAAATTAAATGCATACAAGTGAAGCAAATTATACATGCATTTAACATCAAATATTGCATTCATATACATTCATCATAAGTAGTCCATCTACACATGTATATCATCACATCTAAATCATACATCCATCATATAGCTAGTGCATGTCATCCATACATCACATCATATAGCATTAAATCAACATAACATATAAGCATTGCATCCATGTGCATCTCATAAAACATAAACAATAAAACATATAAAATCTACACATATAATGAGTCTCCAATATCAGATCATATATATATGTGTGTGTGTGTGTACCAAAAATAATAATAATGTGCAGTACATCGACATGGTCAAAAATGCCCGTAGGCTACATATGTGTAGGTCCTCGACCTTACACTCAAAAAAGGGTACAATGACATCTCTAAGATCTATACTAGCCAGGGCCTGCACCCCCAGTCTATGAGGCACCACCATCGCCTCCACCCTCCTTGTGGGTCCTCCGTGAGCTGGCACCAGAAGTCCTCTCAGACCTGTGAGTCCTACGACTGGAGCTAGCTGACGACTAGCCTGTCTCTCGAGTGTGAGTCCTCTAAGACCCTGAAGCCATGGGCATCTCTAGAACCTCACCCTCGAGTAGTCCAATCCACCCTCTCAGAGTGGTGATGTAGGCAGAGCTACATGAGGCATCATCAATGTGCTGCTCAACTAGAGCTCGGAGTCTCCTGATATCTGCCCCTGATCCAGACCTGCTACTCCTCTACGCTAGCACTATTGGTACTACTAGAATAGCTAGGGATGCTAGAGAAACCTGTGAAGATGAGGGAGCTGATCCCCCAACCTGATAGGTGGTGAGCAGTACTATCGAAGCATCTACCTGAGACTACAGAAGAGTGCACTACCCTGTGAGCTTCTGTATCTCTACATTAGCTATAGTGATCCTAGCCTGTAGAGTGGTCCTCTCCTCCTCATAACTATGCCACTAGGCCTACCCTACTATCAGCCTAGACTATAGATCCCCCACATTTTCCTATAGAGTGGCAATGGTGGTGTCCCACTGTAGCATCTGAGTCTGTAGAGAGCCTACCTGAGTCTGTAGGCTAGCAACCTAGGCTCTGAGCTACCCAATATCATTGTCAGGCTCTACCTCACCCTCCTCAAGAGCATCACCCTCCTCCTCAGTCGGTGGTGCCTCCTCTACTGCACCCTCACCCCATCCACCCTTAGTCCTCTAATGAACTCTACACCCATGCGGATCTACCTCGACGTCCTCACCGCCCTCTATCGCATCATCTATGACCCTACCTAAGGGGCCATCAAAACCTTGCCATACCCAAAGTGTCCACCATGTGTCAAATGAGGGGGTAGTCCCTCCATATCTCTACCTTGACTCCTGAAAGTCATCATCCTCATCACCCAATGGAGTAATCCTAGGCCAAGTCAGGTCCCTCTCTAGATGGAGGTGATGGTAGATGGTCGACATCTCTAGAATCTCCTATCGAATGTCGAACTATCTCAGGATGTGAGAGTAGTAGAAGAACTCACATACCTCAAACTTATATCTGAGGAGCCATCTATCCCTACATGCTCGATGTAGCCTATCAGTAGCCTCTACCCATGGAGGGTAGTCTAAGTAGGGGTGCCACTCAATCTGATCGACCTGTAGCCCCACGAACCATACAATATAGTGAGTCAGGTCCCCTACATGAGACCTACTCTAGAAGCCCTCCTGATCTCGAGGCCAGCATGCAACATAACACTGGCATCACTCCTCAATAGTGCCAATCTCCAATGGTAGGCTCGTGGGGTGCTCGATCTTAATGTGCTGCCACCCCTAGATCTGTAGCAGCAAGCTGCACCCAATGTCGACTCTGCTCCTACAGGTGATATGATACAACTCATTATAGAGCTATGCCAATAGTGCACTACCCCAAGATAGGATCAGGGGATGATCAGTAGGACTCATGAGGACATCCATAGTCCTAGCCAGGAGGTTCCAAGGGAACCTCACTCTAGAAGAATCAGGGAGGACAACCTATACGATCAAGTGCATGAATATAGTTGTGCGCTCATTGAAGACCCTCACCATGTACCAGTCCTCAATATGGACCCCTCCATGGTCTGAGTCATGCTCTACCTCCGCACTACATCGATCAAAAATCTATGCAAATACGACCTTCTTCACCTCGATTGATGAAGATGTGATGGGCTCACCATCTAGAGGAATGCAGAAGATGTGGTAGACATCCTCTAGTGTCACTATCATCTCACCTATGGGTAGGTGAAAGGTGTTGGTCCATGCATCCCAACGTCGGGCCAAGGCAGTCATATAGGCCTAGTCGGCCCTGATGGTGGGGAGGCGCAGTACGTAGCCAAACCCCATGACATCGAACCAAGCCTGATCCATCGGATCAAGGGCACCACGTAGGTTGCGAAGGATCTCAGACTCCCTCGCCCTCATAGTCAAGGTCTAACATAAAGCAAAATGAGGCCAAAATTAATAAAAGACAATAAAAAATGAGCAAAAACATTTAAAAACAATTTCAAAATGAAAAACAAAGTAAAAAAATGTCAAAAGCATAAAAAAATGAAAAACAACACTTCAAAAATAAAAAAAATCAATTAATTCTGTCAAAAATAAAAAAAATTGAAAAATTAAAATTTTTGCCTAAAATGGTCGAACCACGGTTCAGACCCACGGTCGGGATGGCGGTCAAAATTTTGACCATTGGATTTTAAATCCCATCGCGGCTGACAGTCGCGACCCCCAATTTGCCAATTGGGGACCATGCTTGCTAGCCGCGGCTAGCAAGGATGACCTTTTTAGGGTCATTCCTTATCCCAGGGCACCCCAAAAATTAAAGCCCTCCCCTCTAAGCTAACCTAAGCTAAACCTAACTAGGGTGAGGTTCATTACCAGCAGTTTAGTGAAGTTAATTTGCCTCATTAATTAATGTGGTTAATTTTTAAACTGGTAATGAAAGCGTGGTCTCGGTTTACGTGTTACCTTTGTAACACCGACTCCTCCACTGGTAGAGGCCTACGGCTGGTCTGCCATCAGGATGGGAGATGAGGTAAGCGGATCAGTTTTTCAGTAGCATTTCATGTCAAATTTCAAGTTTTACCTCTCAGAGCTCTCAGATTTTCAAACTGCAATAGGAAATAATGAAATTTTAAATTGTGCAAAATGCTTAAATATTTCTAATTTTGGTCTTGACCATGCCTGACAACCGCGGTCCCCGAATTAGGGTTTTCCACCCATGAGTCTGACCCATGGTTAAGAAATTTGACATTTTTAGTTGTCATTGTCAAACATGGTTAACAAGCTACAATAAATGCTCTTAAATCCCACCATGTGGAGTTCCAAAATGGTAAATTCTAAGTACCAACCAGATCAGAAAATTCAAAAATTTTCAAAATTAACAAAAAAATTAAATAATCCAAAAGCCAAATGCGCCTTGTATCTAGTTATTTACCCTATACACTTGGCGGTTGCAGTGACTTGCGCTCCATGCAAACCGACAAGATGAGTAAATTACCATAAGGACATTTGGGGTAAATTAGTCATCGCTGAATTGTATGCTTCATTTCAATCCCTAAGAAGGCCCAGACGATCGGACTGCTCCAAGGGAATGAGATATTCATCGTAATTCCCCTATGACATTTTTAGCAAATCATCGACAATATGATTCAACACAAGCATAATTGACATTGTTACCATTTTGATTCCCTAAGAAGGCCTTCATGGCTGGACCGCTCCATGGGATAGAAATATACAATTACTATTAACAGTTGCAATCATAGCTGATTAGGCCTTGCCAAGTATTCAAATGCTAAATCTTAATTTGTTCAAAGTCATTCATAGTGGTCAAGTGACTCGTCGCTTCATTTAATTGTCATTACCCTCATCGACTCATCGCTTGAGGGGGTAGTCATAATATCAAATCATAATCAAAGTCAACAGAAGATCCCTTGATCGTAGATCCCTAGATCTTGTCAAATTGCATTCATCTTACGAATCATTGCCAATGACTATCATAAGCTTACCCTCTGTTGGGGAAAAAGCAAATATGATAGTTAAGTTAGTAGCTCTCCTCCTTTCAGAATCTATATGGTGTGGAAGCCTATAGTAGCCCTGAGCTGACCGATCGACGTTGGAGCTTGCCAAAGCTTTTTCAAATTTAAGCCTTCCATCCAGTTGGAAGCAATGATTCTAGGATGCGCGTCTTCTTTGCAGGACTTGGGCATCTAATGTTGATCAGACCAATGATCATCATCCAACCTACGACATCATTTTAGGAGGTCTATTTTTGCTCAACATTGTTCGATCTCACAATGCATCTCAAAAGGGGCATCTGTAGACACCTAAAATGCGTCATGTCGAGGTGACTACTCATATGGGACATGCTAGAAGACCATATGGAAGACCTTGGACAGATTCCAAGGTATAGCAATGGTTTTTACCACTCATTTGGGCACCTTTGCCTAGTCAGTGTTAGCCGTTGTTGACACCCACGGTTAACAGAGCTGACCACGCTTGTCAGCCACGGTCAGGACTAAAAATCAGTTGGCCTTCATCCGACCCAAAATCGGTTGCAATGGCCAATTGGTTGCGGATTGGAGCGGTTTGAGTGAGGAAGGTTCTGGATCCTTCCATCCAACAAGCTCAACTACCCAATCTTGTTCTTGGCTTCCTCATGAAGCCACCCCTAGCCCTTGGAAAATGCTATAAAACCCCCCTCCAAATTGGAGAAATATATAGACAAGTCTCGAGTTGAAACGTAGTGAAGCCCTATCGAATTGCATACTCACTTACATGCATTGAGAGGAACACTTTGGCTGCCCAATTGGAGATCACATGCCATGGAGGTCCTAGGAGGCTAGGAGATCCAAGAAACGTGAATTCGTGCAATCCATGCACCAACTGAGCAATTCAACCACCAAATCTATCAGAGGACATAGTGGCGACCCTTGATCATCAATTCCTCAAGGAGAATTGAAGATTGGACACCAAATTAGGAGGGCAAGAACATTTCAAGCTCAGCTATCACGGCTAACAGTGCTCACCGCGCATCAGACCCACGGTCAGGTTGTCATCTTCAATTTCCTTGTTTTCTAGCCGTAGGATTTGCTTAATTGTATTAGATTAGACATATATCATGTTAATTTGCTTTAATAGAAACTTTGACCGGTGCAATTAGAGTTTTTAGTCATTTTCCTTCACTTTTGCAATTATGGCACTAATGGTTCTTTTCATGCTTCCATGCTTTCAATTTCGTAATTAAGCCAATAGATAGCTAGATCTACTTTTGTTTATATGTTTGTAGCAATATTTTTAGGTTTAACATAAGTTTAGTACGTTTCTTGCACTTTATTGATTTCATGCTAGTTATACTACCTTTTATGCAAATACCTCCTAAAAGCCTCATCAAGAGAGGCCTCTTTTGTTGCTAATTGCTTCTTGTTGTTTATTGCACGCAGGATTAACAGGGTTTTGAGATGCAAGATAACAAATGCCTCTAATCATGGAGAAGAAGGTCATCGACACCTTGGAGCAGTTCGTGTCCATTTAGAGAGTCTGCGTATTGCACCTACCCCGTTGGGGCTTTCAAATTGTGTTAATTGTATCAACATTTGGGTGACCCTAAGAGGGGCATGATTGTAACCGAGATTTGATTCAAGATTAATAAAAGAAACATTCATTTTCTTGTCATATGCAATCTTGTCTTCCATTTCATGCTTTAATGATTGATTTCAATTAATGTATTAGTTTAGGTGTATGCTTTCTAGATAGGTACAAAATCTTATTAAAAGGAAATAACCGAAAGTATACAACTTCCAAAGAGTTAGAGTGGGTCATTCTTCAATGAATAATTATTGAAGCATACTAGAAGCATGAAATCCTTGAAAGAACTAGACATGCTCACTACAATAGGGGAAATATACATGCTCCAATATACATGGAGCATGAAGTCCCCTAAGATAGAACAAGGAATGCAAATCACTATAGTATAAAAAACCACACACTATAGTTTACCTAAGGCATGAAGTCCCATAATAGAGAGTAAGATATGCCCACCACTAAAATGGAAGACCTCCATTTAGGATAAAAAGGACAAACTCCAAAGATATTCATTGTCATAAAAGGGGTAAAATACACACTCTAGCATGCCCAAAGCATGAATTTACTACAATAAATAATAAGGTGTGACCCTACTAGAATGGTCAAATCTCACACTCTATAATGTACATAGAAAAAAAGTTCCCATAAGCGAGAACAAAACATGCTCCACTACAAAGGGAAAAACTACACTTTCAAATTTTTGTAAAAAATAATGTTTGATTAAGAACTCACTTTATTTTTGTGGTTCTTAATTATTGGTGAGTTTTTTTTCTAATATTTAGGGTGAAAAAGGAAGTCTAAAATGTTGACTTGATGTTCATGTTGTGTACCATATGGAAGATACTATGCATGTGAACTAAGGTAGTTTACTTTATGACACATAAAGCATTTGGTATTGACACAAAAGTCAAGCAAAACAAAGGAAGAAAAGCAAGAAGACTTAGGAGGCCATGATGGCCCTTTCTTGGCAAAGGGAACAATCATGGAAGAACAAGCACATAAATTGTAAAATGAATTTTATAGTGATACATGCTAGCAAAAATGGATGTCTAAGTTTATAAGATAATGAGTCAAATTTTAACAACTATAAAACAACACTTTTAACAATTAAAAAAAATGAATGTCTAAGTTTACTAGCTTATGGGTCAAAATTTAATAACAATAAAACAATGCTTTTAATAATTATTTTCTAGCTTAAACCACACCAAGGAAAATTGGATATAACCCTAGGGATTGTATAGAGTGTTAAGAAGGAGAGGAAACTAGTTTGTTTATGGGGATCATGACCTTTGGATGTAAAGTCTTGGTAGAGCACATTGTCCTTGTCCATTAGAGGGCACCAAACTAATGGTCAAGAAGCTTATAGGTACTTACAAGATCTAGAGAAGCCTTATGATCAAAATGAATGAGTTGGATTTTTGAATGTGAGAGATACCAATTAATGGATGATGAAATGAAGAATAATCATGGGTATTATATCAAATAAGAAAGAAATTTAGATTTTTACCAATGGTCAAATTACACATTTTTGGGGCTACAAAATCACAATCATAGGTTAAAACAACATTGTATCTACCCCAAATATGTAAACATGTTAGGGTTTCGATGACATACCAAAAATCCTAAGTTTAAATTGATGACTAGAATCACCTCTTAAAGTGAAAATAGAGTCACCATCGATATTTTAGACTCGAGTTCTAGGAAACATATGGTATTATGCATAATCATTGTGCCTATGTCCCTACTTAGTGTCTACAAGATCATTCATGCATGCAATGGCTAGAATAAGGTGATACAAACGGTTAAATTATGAGGGACACATATCTTAAAAGGTAATATATCTTCTTGGATGAGTAATTTATCATCATCTTATCTAAGAACTAATAAAGTTAGTCCAACCCTATCCCATAATTAGGATGGTAGATCTTTGCACCATTTGTAAGTTAGTTATCAGTGCTCCTCTTCCAAATACAAAAAGAAGCAAAATGCTCTAGTGATCTAGATCAACCACCAATACCACCTTTCTTTTTAAAAGGATATAGAAGTTTGTTGAAGTCCTCTCCATGAATCTAATTATTATGATTCATAATTGAGTTTGACATGAACAAAATGAGCACCTTCTAATGTGTATCTTGAAGAGTGATAGTATCTAGAGTAATTATGCATTTATGATTCTTTCCTACAAAAAAGACCAATTAAATTACTTCTTGGTTCTAGCAATTGTCCATACCATTTACAATTATCTTCATACAATTGTAACATCTCTTGAATATCTCATAGCAAAAATCACTAGACCATCTTCCAAATCCTTTAAAATGCTTCCTTATATTCCACACTACCTAATTTTAATTTTTCTATTAAAATTAACTTTAAGACTATAATAATCTATTAATTCCTTGACACCTTTTTTTTAGGCCATATTCAAACTATGAATATTCCAAGATACATCTTCATCAAGATTTTTATTCTTGTTTATGAGCTTAGCTCTACTTTTTCTTTAATTTGTTTTATGGTATTGAAATGAGCCCCACCCATACTACATCATAACCACATAGTGCTATTACTACAAACTGGCAATTATACATGTATCCTTGGCAATATTTAAACTTGGGTCTCCTCCTTGAAAGTCAAGGAATTTAGCCCTACTTTTTAACACTTATGATATTTATTTCTAGTTTACCAAATATATATCCCTCTAAATTTCCTTTTCTATTGGTTGGAAGGGTGCAATTCTTTGTGTGAAGTGCGAAGGATTAGGGTTTTTTAAATGAAAAACATCTCATCTTTTGGGAGCCATAGCTTCATGAAGAGTTATCCGATTTAGCTGATTCTTAGACCAACTTGTGCAAATGAATAGCTTTAAAATGAATGGTTATATTCAAAAAATCAAACAATATTGAGGGAGATACGATCCTGTAAAGCCAACCATTCGAAACAAGGATAGTGATGGTCTTTCAAGTCACAAAAAATGAAATTATAAATATTTGTTAGCTAGGGTTTAAACAATGGGAAGAGAAATGAAGAGCTAGGACTTCAGTGAGGCAAGACATTCTATCTGGACAAATAATTTTTTTAGCTAATTTTTTTCCCTTTTTTTATCTTAGAAATTGTGCATGTAAAATTTATAAAGTTAATATCAAATATTATGTTTGCTATAAGACATTCATATAAATTTCAATATATTTTGAGTTTTAGTTTCCTTTCGGTAGATACCAAAATCTAGCCACTTGTCGCCCATCCATAGTTTCTCACCATATTTATCCATTCTCTCTCTCTATATATATATTTGTTTAATATATATTTAAATAATAATATTTTATATATTATATTTTATATATTTAATAAATATATGTATATATGTATGAATTAATCCCAACCATCCATCATGATTTAATCCTAGCCATTCATCCACCTTAATCCATGCCACCTACCCAGATTTAATCTCCACCCTCCATCATGTTTTAATCTTGACCACACAAATTGTATCGTTGAAACCCTACTATGCCCTAGGAGAGATTATAAAGAGGAGTTATTTTGATGACTCAACCCCTAAGTTTTTGAAGTCCTCAAGCATCCAAGCATTCTCACCCCTTCTATATTCCATCGCTCATCGTCATCTTCGCATCCACCACCACCTATCTTGCTCCAAACTAGATCTGCATTTGTAGCTTCTAGTTCAATCCTCGAATGCCCCTTCTAGTTCAATCCTATCATCCTCAAGAGCCTCTAGGTACTTTTTGCCATCATCGAGTGTCTCTTGGCATCTCCTACCATCACCGAGCGCTTGCGAGCATTCACAACCCTAGTTATACAGTCCCACTACCCCTTGGGTGTCGCTAGGGCATTTGCACACCATTTTTTGCAACAACAAGAAAGATCAGAAGATAACAAGTCAGCATGAGACAAGGTAAATAGTTCATTGCATTATATTTTAGTATTCTTAGATTTGTTTACAATATTATTTTTGTAATTAGGATTTTTAGTAATTTTATTACTAAGGGTCTCACATAGTGGAGCCCTCACAGGTGCTAAATCTTGTTGCTATTTTTTGTATGAAAATATAAGAATCAAGTTCATTGGCAGTTGTTGAATCTTGAGTGAAATTGCATAGGATATTAAAAATCCCACTCACCTCTGTTGGGATCAGACCGAATATGAAGACACCACCACTATTTGTTTACTAGGGTTTCAAAGAATCCTAGTGTATTGTAATCATTGTATCAAGCATAATAAGCTTTGTAACCCCATATTTGGGGCACATTTTATTATAACATTGAAGATCCATGAGAAACATAATAAAATTTTATTTCATTGTGCAATTTTGTGTGTTACATTGCTTATTTAATTTTATAGTTCATATTTTGGTGTTGTTCAATTTGCATTCACAAATGGCGATCATGGTGGGACCCACAAAGGGTTCTATATTTTAAATTATATTATTAATTAACTTGTGGTTTTTTGTTTTCTTATTGCAAGTTTTTAGAAAAAATAGATCGCATGAAGTTCGAAGAATCAGGGTTTCTAAAAAAATTGTAGGAGTTGAACAGAAGGTGCACAGATGTCCTGTGATGCTCATGGGACATTCAGAAAATACCTAGGTGCATTTCATAGGCACCCAGAGGTATTTCATAGAGAGGAGGAAAAATACATAGGCTTATCTATAAGTTTGCCTAAAAACCCTAACTCTCTATTTTACATATTTTTATGTTTTTACAAATTTTGTGTTAAAAAGAACATTATTAAAATTCTATTAAAAACAAACATGATTAATTTGCATTTTAGGCATTAGATTATTTTTTTGCATCCATATTTCATTCACACATTTCACATTTCCAATTGAAGTTTCATTATTTTCTGGTGTGCTGCAATTAAAACCTTGCATTTTGTTTTCATATGAATTGTTAATTGTATGAAATAGTCTACATTTTAGGGTTAGAAATTTCTCCTTTTACTGGTCTAAGTAGGAACATCATTAGTATATTGAAAGTACCTCTACATTTGGTAATTCATGGTGGAAGAGTAGACGAACCCTCCTCTGTTTATAGAGAGGTCTTAAGTGGTGTACTCTACTTCTTTTGGGTAAATTAATATTTATGGTGTTGGATTATAATTTAGACTCATGAAATCAGTTATTCCTGACATTGTTTGTACACCATAAAAAATGGAAATTTTAAAAGGAATCATACACACCACGCATCACTTTCACTAGTAATGTGTTGGATTTCATCACCAACCATTGATTGAGATCTAGTGATGGTGGGTTTCATATCCATCCACCAATATTTGCCCTTAGACACTTTAGGACACCCCCGAGCAAACTTGTTGGACTTCATCACCAATAAGAATCTCATTGCCCATCCAAGCCATAGTTTTTACCCATTTTAATTCAAATTAGTTCATCAAAACACACAAAACCAAAAAAAATGAAAAAACATTAAAACGAGATAAAAAAAGAACAAAGGTAAGACACATTTTGTTGCATAAACATAGGATTGGATTTCCTATTTGATTTTGTGAGTTTTTCATTTCACATTTTATTTTCCAGCATATTTTATATTTGGTTCATTAGTTTATGGTATTAACAATAAATAAAACTAAAATGAATCAAATATCCACCAATAAAACCGCTTTAGCAATGGAGTGTTCATCATCACCTTCCACTACCACTTCCATGATTAATCCCCCTAGTGTGATACAAGTAAGTCATTCATATTTATCTACAGGACCATCATACACTGTGTCATCCACACAATCATTCCCCATGGCCGTTCCACAAATAGAGTCATCTTCACCTACTATTGACCACCACATCACCCATATACACATGGCACAAGTGGAAGCTCTTTTAAAATTAGCTAACTTTGTCTTAGAACCAGTCAGCAACCCACCTAGACATGATCCTTCTTTTTAGCAAGAAATTATTTCCTCCCAACCTTCAAGCCTAGGTGTATAATAACCCTCTTTTTGAGGTATCTGCTACACCTTCCCAATATTTATCCATACCACAATCATCATGTTCCCAAAGCACATCCATACCATCCTCATACACCTCAGTCTATGCTAACCCCTTGTATGAAGCACATATTAATGCTACTTCACAAGTGCCCATGTCCATACCATCTAGTGTCTCCCATCAAGTTGCAATTCCCATTGCAACTTACCCCCACCTACCTCATAAATACCATCCACATCCACTCCACCAACCACTGATATGGAAATACATGAGACATGGGAACATCTCAAAAAATTACTTAAGAAGCGATAGAAGGCTCAACAACAAGTTCAGATGATAAACCCTAAGCCTTAACCTATTTCCACTTAGTCCATATTTGTTAGCCAAAGTACATATTGGGTACCATAATCTTCTATGCCTTCCATTCCAACATCACCACCAACCCATGCCCATTCTATTCCCATCAGCCAACCTATCCAAATCCCTCATACATCATCTCCATATCTTCATTCACAATCATTCCTTCATCAACCCCATTATCATCAAAACCATTCCACTCTACCAAGCCATCATCACATCATTACACCTCAACATATTTCCACCTTGCCATCATAAAATCATCAAGTGATTCAAGGTTTCCACATTCTTGGAAAGGATCCTCGAATCTAGGCTATACAAAAATAGATTGACAATTTGATACAACATACTCCTAGCATGATAAACCATAAGCCTACTCTACGTCAACTGATCAATCAACCAATTCTTCTTTCAATACCATCACCGCCATATCTAGTAGATTTCATAATATTAAAGTTTGATAAATTTAAAGGGACGAAGAACCCTAAAGAGCATGTGAGCTCATTTGTTCATTCTTGCTTTAGAATTCAAAGCAATGATGCTCTAATGCTTAGAACCTTCCCTCAAACATTAGGGGGAGATGCTGTAGAATGGTATAACCATTTGTCCAACCATAGTATTTATACTTTTGAGCAATTGGTTGACCAATTTCTTTAAAGATTCTCCCTCAATATAAGAAAGAAAGTCTCATTATCCGATATATATGATTTAAAACAATATGAGGATGGATCTATGAATTTGGTAACTATTGGAGGGCTGTTATCACCAAATTTTCATTTGCCCTACCAATGGAGGAGCTGACCCGATTATTCACTAAGATTTATTTGAAACCCATCTCTTTGTTATTGGAATTATAGCAACATAGATCATTTGATGAAGCTCTTACCCAGACTAGCACAATTAAGGAGATAAAAATACAAGAGGGAGTGCTTAAGTCTAAGAAGAAAGAATGGCAAAACGAGGGCCAATACAGAGGAAGTTATTCTAGCCAATCAAAATCCAATCAAGCCAATCCGACAAATTCATCCAATCAAGTAAATCAAGTGGTCATGAGCCAACTAGTAATGGCTCAACAACAACCCATGCAACATAAACCATGATAAATCGAATATCATGCTGTTACCCCAACAACTAAATCAATTCAAAACACAATGCAAACTATGGAAAACTATACATGTCGATAAATTATTTGACAACCCTATTAATATACCCCATTGGCTGAATATTATACCTCTATTTTTCGTAGATTATATGACACAAATCAACTTACCTTGCTTGAGGTCAAACTTGATGATCCCGCTAAACATGGTAGACACTGCAAGGAACATTTATTTTATGCTTATCATAGATAGAATGGGTATGATATCAATAACTACCATCAATTCAAATATGGAATACAAGACCTTATTGAGTTAGGAGCTATCAAGTAGCTATTCAAAGTAGACATTCCAACTAGATTATGCTCTGCATTACTATTTATGCTCCGACTTATTTGGAGGAAAAAAGAAGACAGTGGAAGGATATTACTCATATTATCTCTCATTTTCCTAAAGCTTGGATCTTGATCGGAGGAGATTTCAATACCATCCTCTCTTTGGATGAGAAAAGGGGGCGAAATAGAAATTTGGACAAAAGCACTGACCTCATGAGCGAATATATTGCAAACCTCCATCTTGTGGATATCCAACCAGATAATGGCCTTATGACTTGGTCTAACAGAAGGCAAGGCTTAGCTTGTATAATGGAGAGATTGGATAGGTTTTTGCTCTCCGAAAATTTCTTAATCCATGGTCACATTCCTAAAGTGAAGACTCTTAATAATGTTGGTTCGGATCATTGGCCAGTTATGGTGGAAATGTGGAAAACCAATGTGAGTTTCTCTCCTTTTTGTTTTCAATTAATGTGGCTTAGAGACATTTCCTTTAGACCTCATGTGCAACAATGGTGGAAGGAAGGTAAACCTAGGCATGGGACTAAGATGTTATGTTTTGCCAAAATATCGCAATACATTAAATACAAAATCAAGACTTGGAACTGGAAAGATTTTGGGGATGTTCATAAAAAAAAACATGAAGTTATTGCTCATATTGAAAATTTGAATAATAAAATCTGTCTAGATAGCCTCAAAGAGAAGAGAAGTGCAGATGAAATTAAACTCACAACTCAGTTAGAGGAATGGGAAAAAAGAGAAGAAATCTTATGGAAGCAAAAATCTAGAATTCAATGGCTCAAAGAAGGAGATCGAAACACAAATTTATTCCACAAATATCTTCTAGATCGAAGATCTCACAACTTTATTTCTTCCTTAAAATCATATTCTGGAGATGTTGTTTATACTTGGGATGGCATGAACTCTATTGTTGTTGATTACTTTTCCAATCTTTTCTTGCTACTCCCCTTGACTCATCTACACAATATAATGTTCTTTAAGCAATCCCTTCTTTTATCACTTCTGAGGAGAACTCTATTTTGACTGCTCCTGTTACTATCAATGAGCTTCAACAAGTAGTTTTTAAAATACAAAAAGGGAAAACCCCAGGTCCTATTGGTTTTCCTATTGAGTTCTACCAAGAGTTACGGGATATCCTTCATGTTGATTTATTAGAGGTGGTGGAAGAAGCTAGGAAATCCAAACAAATTTTGAAGGTTATCAATAAAACTTATATTACTCTTGTTCCAAAAGCTCAAGAGGTTGATCATATCTCAGCTTTTAGACCTATTGCTTTATGTAATGTTCTTCTTAAAATCATTACTAAACTCATGGCAGAAATGTTGAAGCCTCTTTTGCATAAGATTATTTCCCCAGATCAAGGGGGTTATGTGGAAGGACGTAAAATAGTAGATGAGATAGTTCTTGCTCAGGAAGCCATCCATTCCATGGATATGCAAAATTCTCCTTCCATGTTCATTCGATTAGACTTATCCAAAGCTTATGACAGAGTGGATTGGCACTTCCTTATCAAAGTTTTGAGGCAATTTGGTTTCTCTAAGGATTGGATGGATTGGATTATGGGATGTATCTCTTCAGTTTCCTACTTAGTTCTTATCAATGGCAGGCCTTCTCAATATTTCCCAGCTTCCAGAGGTATTAGGCAAGGTGACCCGCTATCCCATTATTTATTCATCATTCTTGCTGAATGCTTGGGTAGGACTATAACAAAAAAGAGGGAAAACAAAACCCTTGAGGGAGTTACCATTGCTCATGGAGCTAGACCTATCTCTCATCTTAAATTTGTGGATGACTCTACTATTTTAGGTAAAGCTACAGTTAAGGAAGCTTCTAATATTAAGCAAATCATTAGCTGTTTTTCTAAGGCTACTGGGCAGTTGATCAATGAAGACAAGTCTAAAGTTATTTTCTTTCACCGCTCTGCTAGACAGGAATCCATGGTCTTGGATAAACTAAAATATAAGAAGACCTCTCTTCCAATCACTTATTTAGGTATTCCCATAAATATTCAAAGGCAAAAAAATAAATATTGGAATTGGTTGTTGGACAAAGTCAAGAAGAAAATTGGAAAGTGGACCAACAAGTGGCTTTCTTCCGGGGTAGAATCACCTTGGTAAAATCAGTCCTTCAAGCTATTCCTATTTATGTTTCTTCCATTTTGAATATCCCAAAGGTTGTTCTTCGAGAATTGGATCAAATCAATCATCGTTTCCTTTGGAGTGGTACTAAGGAGAAAAGAAAATGGGCCTTGGTGAAATGGGATACTTTATGTCTTCCTAAGAGTGAAGGGGGGTTAGGATTACGGTATTAAATTAATAACAACAAAGCTTTATCCACTAAATTATATTGGAGGATGTTGCATAACCCCAATGCTCTTTGGGCCAATAATCTTCGTGCTAAATATACTGAGAACAAAAGTCCCGAAGACCTTGTTCGCTATCAACTTCCTACCAAAGGTTCTCCCATTTTAACAGTTCTTAAGACTGGTGAGGATTTGATAAAGAAAAAATTATTTTGGATCATTCATAATGGTCAACATGCAAATTTTTGGACAGATTCTTGGGATGGTCACAAGCCTTTGATAACTTAGTTTCCCGATTGGAGGCCTTGGATGGAGGAGATTCACCAAGCTAATTGGATAAAGGTGGCTAATTACTGTCGGTACCACACTGGTAATTCAAAGGTTGGTAGATATTGGATCCCTATTGAGGACTGGCCTATTCAAATCCCAGAAAGGCAAAGACAAGATATCCAAGGCATCCTTCATATGAGATCCCTCTCTTGGTCCCATGAAAAAGATTGTTTTGGATGGAACAACACTACTAAGGGTGAGTATTCAGTTGCTCAAGGTTATTTGACCTTATGCCATAATAATCCCAACCATTCTTCTAACATATTTTCTCGATTGTGGGCTCAAAAGCTCTGGCCTAAGGTGAGGTTCTTTAATTGGCTTTTATTGCATCGTAGGGTGCTTACTGGTGAGCAACTTATGAAGCATGGTTTTCATGGCCCTTTTAGATGTGAAATGTGTGAAGAGAATGTAGAAAATATCAACCATCTTTTTATTGAGTGTACTTTAGCCTCTGAGCTGTGGAGGAGAATGGCCACTTTACTTGGCTTACAATGGTCCAATTTTTTTACTTTTGAACAACTTTGGAGGGATTGGCCTTATCAAGAGGGTGTTGATCATTTTATTAGGCAGTTAGTTTGGATGGGTTCTACCATTCTTCTTTGGAATATTTGGAATGAAAGGAACAACCGAATTTTTAATCAAGATAGGAAGGATATTCACTATATTTGGCAAAATACCATAGCCAACTTAGTTGAATCAGTCCATCATCTCCTTAATCACCCCCAAAACTCCCACCAAAGATGGGATCAAGTGATGCAAATATTGAAGATTAAACCTTCTAAGGGCAACCAACTTAAAGGGAATGTGAGTATTAGTAAGATGGATAGGAATAGAAATTGGCAACCTCCTCCTAAGGATTTTGGAAAAGTCAATACTGATGGAGCCTCTAGAGGGAACCCTGGAAAAGCCAGTTTGGGAGGAATTGGTAGACTTTCGGATGGCTCCCTGGTTTTTACTTTTGCTTGAGAATTTGGGTATTCTTTCCAATAACCTTGCTGAGGGGTATGGTATCCTCAGAGGCCTTCAGGAGGCTACTAAGGTTATATGGGAAAAGGTGTTATTTGAGTATGACTCTCAACATATGATTAATCTCTTGAAGAATCCTTCTAAGAATCATAAGGTGGATTGGAGAATAAAAAGAATTATTGAGAAGATTCAGTTAATCCAGATGGGATTTTTGAAAGTTGATTAAAATCATGTGGTTAGAGATCAAAACAAGAGTGCTGATGCTTTAGCTAATTGGGCTTTGGACAAAGGTGATCTTACTTGTTATGGTCACCCTCCTATATGGTGGGCTTCTCAAATTAGGGAAGCTCTTATTTCTATCATTTCTTTGGATGGCTCCAGTTTTGAAGGTACCTAGTTTCTTCTTGTTTTTTTTTTGCTTCTCTTTGGTTCATTCAATTTTTTTTAGTTCCCTAGCTCATTCTATTCTTTATTTTGTTTCCTCTGTTGATTCTTGCCTTAATAGTCTTCTGGTCTAGATAGGTCATTGTTTTGTTCATTTTTTTATTTTTTGTTTTTTTTGGTTTAGTTTTTTTAAGGTGGGTGGGTTTTTTATTTTGTTTTGTTTTTGTGTTCTTTGTGTTGTTTTTTGTTGTTCTTGTGTTTTTGTTGTTTTGTTTTTTTTTTTATGTTTTTTGTTATTGTTCTTGTGTTTTTTTCGTTCTTGTTCTTGGGTTTCTCTTTGTTTGTGTTATTTCGTGTTTTTATGTGTGAGTGTTTTCTATGTTTTTTGTTTTTGTTTATTGTCTGTTGTTGGTTGTTTTTTATTTTTATTTTTTATTTTATTTTTTAATTTTTTAGGTTTTGGTTGTGTTTATTTTTCATGTTTTTTTGGGTTATGTCTTTGTAGTGTTCTGTTGTTTTTGTCTTGTTTGTGTTTTGTTATGTGGTTCTTGTGTTTTTCTATGTGGTTTGTGTTGTGGTTTCTTTTATCTTATTGTGCGTGTTTGGTTGTGCTTTTGTTTTTGACACACTCAAGGAGCATGTTTTTTATTTTATTTTATTATTTTTGTTGTTATTTTCTTATTTTTAAATTGGTTTTGTGTGTTTGTTTGCTCCTTGAGTATGTCAAAGGTGGTAGGCCAGGTCCGAGTCCTGGGCGTTTTTGGCGAAATGGATACCCCTGCCTCCTTGGGTCTTACCCAAAAGTGGCATCCCTTTTGGGATGTTTTCCACAAAAAAAAAAAAAAAAGGTTGGCAATCCTCCTAAGACCTCGCTGAGACAGGCTTCCAACAAGTGATTTTTGGTTGTTTTTGTTTTAGTTGTTTGTCAGGGTAGATTTTGTTGTTGTAGATCTGCTCTAGTTTTAAATGGGATTCTTGGCTCTCTGGTTATTTGAGCACCCCTAGGTTCTAGTGGTGAGGTTTGGTTCCTAGATTTAAGGCCCTAGTGGTGGGTGGGATCTTCAAATTTTGAACTTTGAATTTGAATGCAGCTTTGGGCAGGATTTTCAAATTCTAATTTTAAATCTCGAATTTGAATGTTGTTTTGGGTGTGGGTTTCTCCTATGTTGGTCTCTTTTGCCAGTTGGCTGTTTGATCTTGATAATCTCTTGTATTTGCTTGATAAAAATTTGCAACTTATTTGCTAGGAGGTTGCTTCTTTGGATCTTTGGGTTGGATTCGTGGAATCCAACTCCATTTTTATTGATATCTTATTGTTATATATAAGGTTTGGAGGTGCCTTTAAAAAAACTATTTGTAATATGTTCGGGTACCCTTTAAAAACCCCTTCTACTAGCAATAAAAGAAAATGTCAAATTTTATTTTTACACTTATACATGTTATTGATTTTTTCAATTAAGATAAATTGCTAATCAAATATTTTGGTTAAATGGAATTGAAATAAATATTAATTTTATTATATTCATTTCAAAAAAATATGTTATTTTATAGTACCAAATCATATCATCATGAGTTGTCTTATTGTGAAAATTTTCACTAGGTTATGTTCATACAATTGCATCCCATATACTATTGCTCCAAAAGAAGTGTTAAGGCTCACCCAGTGGATTGAAACTTTCGCATAAAGTATGAAAAACTCATGGCTTCCCATTAGTTGCCCTAGATTCATTAAACATGACTACGCTTAAAATTGTCATTAATAATTTTATCATTTTACTTGAAGCTCTTGGAATAATAAAGCTACCAAATAGATGCTCAAATCAAAAAAAGATAAATTATGTATTGAGAAACATTCACCATTGATTATGACAAAATTTTAATATGCACTTCTTAATATTTAGAACCAATATTGGAAAGACTATTGCTTTTGATATATTTGTGGTTGAACTTACATGTGTTAATTTCATCAGTGTACCAAACACATCGACACTCGATGTAATTTCATTCGAGATGAAGTTCCAAAGCACCACATTTGGCTCCACTATATTCCCACTGATAAGCAAGTTGCAGATATTTTCACCAAGGCACTTGCACGTGTCAAATTTGAATTGTTTTGCAATGCTCTTTGTATTTTCCAATAATGTAATAAGGGGGGATGTTAGCATAGACCATAATTTATTACATTATTTCACAGCGTCATAGATAGGGTGGTTAATAAACCAAATAGTGGTTAGATCAACTTCCCATAACTACTTTGGGAATTGTATTTATTTCATATTGGTTTCAATAACAAATTTATCTTTGGAGTTTCTTTAAGGAGATGGGCTTTGGCAAGATGGAGACCTATCGGTTCTCTTGAAATTGTGGCCATCCCAAGAAATTTCTTCCTTATCAAGATCAACTATGAGGAGGATTCCAAGCGAATCTTGGAAGGGGATTTATGGTTCTGGGAAATGAGGTTTATTTTTGCGTAAATGGGTCCTATATTTTAATCCCCTAACGAAGACCATTAATATTTTCCCACTATGGGTCAAGTTACCAGACTTCCTACTTCATATCTAGCATGAGAGCATATTCCAAGCTATTGCCAAGACAATTGGGGATTTGATTTTCTTCGATAAAACTACCAGTTCCAAATCTTGAATGCTCTATGTTAGAATGTGTGTGATGGCAGATATCGAGAAGGATATGCCAAGCTCTATTGAGCTATTTTCTAACCTTGGCACCTAGGTTCAAAACATTGTATATGAAAATAAACCCCAAGTTTTCTAGGAGTGTGGTAAGGGAGGGCACCATAAAAGCATATGCCCCCTGCATCCTAAAGCTCTGAGTACTTTGGCAAGTCATAAGGAAAATAATAAGAAGCTAAGTGAAAAGTGGGTGCCTAAGCGAAACCCTCAAAAATTGAAAGGAAAATATCTGATTTCTATTTCTTAAGTTGGGCTCAATAAGGAATTACATGAGGAATCCCTTCTTCCATCAAACATATTTGATGGAGAGGAGGAGTTGAACAAGGTTCCTGTGAAGAGAAGTAAAGCGAGCGTAGTAGCGGGGGATATTGTTTAACTTCCTAAATTTGGGGAGAGTGGAGAAGAGGTAAGTCCCTTTGACTATCTTGACATGGATGATCCGACTCTTCAACAGTTAATGGAAAACTCTCTAGCATCTTCAAAACCTGTGTTTGAGAAAGGCTCTGCAGGTCTGAAGACCAGAAGTCACAAGAAAGCTCATATTGATGTAGGGGTAGAAAGGAAAGTGGGGAGACCTAGCAACAGAGCACTCAGGAAAAGGGAGATTGACTCTGAAATTGCTAACGAAGTACAACCTCTTTTAACATATAGTTTTGAGGCTCTGCATCCTGGAGAGAATGAGGTTGTTCCAATCATGGAGACTTGGAACAAACGTGTTCAGGAGTGTGGCCTAAAAAAAATATTTTTTCTTTGGGGGTGAAAAAAAAGGTTGGCAATCCTCCTAAGACCTCGCTGAGACAAGCTTCCAGCAAGTGATTTTTGGTTGTTTTTGTTTTAAATTGTTTGTCAGGCCAAATGTTGTTGTTGTAGATCTGCTCCAGTTTTAAATGGGATTCTTGGCTCTCTGGTTATTTGAGAACCCCTAGGTTCCAGTGGTGAGGTTTTTGTTCCTATATTTAAGGCCCTAGTGATGGGTGGGATCTTCAAATTTTGAACTTTGAATTTGAATGTAGCTCTAGGCGAGATTTTCAAATTCTAATTTTAAATCTCGAATTTGAATGTTGTTTTGGGTGTGGATTTCTCCTATGTTGGTACATTTTGCCAGCTGGTTGTTTGATCGTGATAATCTCTTGTATTTTCTTGATAAAAAATTACAACTTATTTGCTAGGAGGTTGCTTCTTTGGATATTCGGGTTAGATTCGTGTAATCCAGCTCCATTTTTCTTAATATCTTATTGTAAGATCTAAGGTTTGGAGGTGCCTTTCAAAAACCTATTTGTAATATGTTTGGGTACCCTTTAAAAACCCCTTCTATTGGCAATAAATAAAAATGTCAAATTTTATTTTTACACTAATACATGTTATTGATTTTTTCAATTAAGATAAATTGTTGATCAAATGTTTCTTTAAATTGGTTAAGTGGAATTGAAATAAATCTTAATTTTATTATATTTATTTCGAAAAATTATGTTATTTTACAGTACCAAATAATATCATCATGAGTTGTCTTATTGTGAAAGTTTTCACTAGGTTATGTTCATACAATTGCATCCCATATACTATTGCTCCATAAGAAGTGTTAAGGCTCACCCATTGGATTGAAACTTTTGCATAAAGTATGAAGCTCATGGCTTCCCATTAGTTGCCCTAGATTCATTAAACATGACTAAACTTAAAATTGTCATTAATAAATTTATCATTTTACTTGAAGCTCTTGGAATAATAAATCTACCAAATAGATGCCCAAATAAAATAAAGATAACTTATGTATTGAGAAACATTCAATATTGATTATGATAAAAAGTTAATATGCACTTCTTAATATTTAGAACCAATCTTGGAAAGACTATTGCTTTTGATATATTTGTGGTTGAACTTACATGTGTTAATTTCATGAGCGTACCAAATACATCAACACTCGATGTAATTTCATTCGAGATGAAGTTCTAAAGCACCACATTCAGCTCCACTATATTCCTACTGATAAGCAAGTTACGAATATTTTCACCAAGGCACTTGCACTCAAATTTGAATTATTTCGCAATGCTCTTTGTATTTTCCAATAATGTAATAAGGGGGGATGTTAGCATAGACCATAATTTATTACATTATTTCACAACGTCGTAGATGGGGTGGTTAATAAACAAAATAGTGGTTAGATCAACTTCCCATAACTACTTTGGGAATTGTATTTATTTCACAATGGTTTCAATAACAGATTGATATTTGAATTTTATTTAAGGAGATGGGCTTTGGCAAGATGGAGACCTATCGGTTCTCTTGAAATTGTGGCCATCCCAAGAAATTTCTTCCTTATCAGTATCAACTGTGAGGAGGATTCCAAGTGAATATTGGAAGGAGGTCCATGGTTTTTGGGAAACAAGGTTTATTTTTGTGTATATGGGTCCAAGATTTTAATCCCCTAATGCAGAGGATTAATATTGTCCCACTATGGGTCAAGTTACCAGACTTTCTACTTAATCTATAACATGAGAGCATCTTCCAAGCTCTTTTCAAGACAATTGGGGATTTTATTTTCTTCGATAAAACTACCAGTTCCAAATATCAAATGCTCTATTTTAGAATGTGTGTGATGGAAGATATCGAGAAGGATCTGCCAAGCTCTATTGAGCTATTTTCTAACCTTGGCACCTAGGTTCAAAATATTGAATATGAAAATAAACCCCAAGTTTTCCAGGAGTGTGGTAAGGGAGGGCACCATAAGAGCATATGACCCCTGCAACCTAAAGCTCTGAGTACTTTGGAAAGTCATAAGGAAAATAATAAGAAGCTAAGTGAAAAGTGGGTGCCTAAGTGAAACCCTCAAAAATTGAAAGGAAAAGATCTGATTTCTATTTCTTAAGTTGGGCTCAGTGAGGAATTATAGGAGGAATCCCTTCTTCCATCAAACATGTTTGATGGAGGGGAGGATTTGAATAGGGTTCCTGCGAAGAGAAGGAAAGTGAGCCTAGTAGCGGGGGATATTGTTCAACTTCCTAAATTTGGGGAGAGTGGAGAATAGGTAAGTCCCTTTGAATATATTGACATGGATGATCCAACTCTTTAATAGTTAATGGAAAGCTCTCTAGCCTCTTCAAAACCTGTATTTGGGAAAGGCTATCCAGGTCTGAATACCATAAGTCATAGGAAAGCTCGTATTGATGTAGGGGTCGAAAGGAAAGAGGGGAGACCTAGCAACAGAGCACTCAAGAAAAGGGAGATTGACTTTGAAATTGCTAACGGAGTACAACCCCTTCTAACAGATAGTTTTGAGGCTCTGCATCCTGGAGAGAATGAGGTTGTTCCAATCATGGAGAATTGGAACAAACTTGTTCAAGAGTGTGGCCTGAAAAAAATATTTTTTTCTTTGGGGGTCAAAAAAAAGGTTGGCAAGCCTCCTAAGACCTCGCTGAGACAGGCTTCCAACAAGTGATTTTTGGTTGTTTTTGTTTTAGTTGTTTGTCAAGCTAGATGTTGTTGTTGTATATCTGCTCTGGTTTTAAATGGGATTCTTGTCTCTCTAGTTTTTTGAGCACTCCTTGGTTCTAGTGGGTGAGGTTTGGTTCCTAGATTTAAGGCCCTAGTGGTGGGTAGGATCTTCAAATTTTGAACTTTGAATTTGAATGTAGCTCTGGGCAGGATTTTCAAATTCTAATTTTAAATCTCGAATTTGAATGTTGTTTTGGGTGTGGGTTTCTCCTATGTTGGTCCCTTTTGCCAGTTGGTTGTTTTATCATGATAATCTCTTGTATTTTCTTGATAAAAATTTGCAGCTTATTTGCTAGGAGGTTACTTCTTTGGATCTTCGAGTTGGATTCATGGAATCCAACTCCATTTTTCTTGATATCTTATTGTTAGATCTAAGGTTTGGAGGTGCCTTTCAAAAACCTATTTGTAATAGGTTCCGGTACCCTTTAAAAACCCATTCGACTGGAAATAAAAAAAAATGTCAAATTGTATTTTTACACTTATACATGTTATTGAATTTTTCAATTAAGATAAATTGCTAATCAAATGTTTCTTTAAATTGGTTAAGTGGAATTGAAATAAATCTTAATTTTATTATATTTATTTCAAAAAATTATGTTATTTTATAGTACCAAATCATATCATCATGAGTTGTCTTATTGTGAAAGTTTTCACTAGGTTATGTTCATACAATTGCATCCCATATACTATTGCTCCACAAGAAGTGTTACGGCTCACCCATTGGATTGAAACTTTTGCATAAAGTATGAAACTCATGGCTTCCCATTAGTTGCCCTAGATTAATTAAACATGACTAAGCTTAAAATTGTCATTAATAATTTTATCATTTTACTTGAAGCTCTTGGAATAATAAAGCTACCAAATAGATGCCCAAATAAAAGAAAGATAACTTATGTATTGAGAAACATTCAATATTGATTATGTCAAAAAGTTAATATGCACTTCTTAATATTTAGAACCAATATTTTTTTGATAAGTAACCATTTATATATAGAGGGATTTTTTTTAAAGGGATCCAACACCTTATTACAAAAGATGCCGCAACATTAACATGCCAAAAAACCTATCACGCTAGACCAAGGGTGGACACCCATTACAAAAACTGGGATCTGGGATCCAGACAGCCCACAATAGTCCCTTGTTTTGAAGACAGAGTAGAACCCCAAAAAGACTAGGGGTGGACACCCATGACAAAACCAGGGAAACAGGAACCTCGAAAGCTAGCAAAAGAGACTTGTCTCTAGGACAAGGCAGAACCCCACCTAGATTTAATAGAAAAAAATAGAAACAACATCACACCTACAATGCCTGCTGAAGGCCCCAGCTCTAGACATAGCCTGGAAACCCCGTAAATCAAAACTGGACCATCAAAAATGCCCCGAGAAGTGGGAACCGACTGGCATGAGACTAGCATCTATTTCTCGTCCCTGTCGAAACCAGCACCTAGCCTACGATGGAGCTCCTTGAAAACATGTACAGAGGTCGAAGCCGCATTGGCTGTCGAGGTCAGAGAGTTTATCGCCATGTCTGAGAGAATTCTGATCAGGAAGACCCCCAATTCGCCCTCTGAGTCCGAGTTGATCTTGGTGGGGCCCTTGATTTCCACTTTTGACTTCTTGAGTTTGCTTGAGGATCTGCTTCCACTGGGAGCACCGGGGCCGCTAGGGGTCAAACCCTACAGGAATGAGTTATCGCTAGTGGTAGGACCACCTAGGGCACTCCAGCCGCTAGGGGCCTGAGCTAACATCGATTGCTTTGGGGTGGGCCTGCGCTTCTTGGGAGGAGGATAATTGTTGGGGTCGCTAGGGCTATCCTCCCTAGCCTTGGACTCAGGGTTGGATGACGCCGAAGTCCCAGGGGGGATATTAGTGGAGAGGGGAGGGATATGTTGGATAGGGGGTTAGTTAGCGAGGGCATGGCGATAGAGGACTACCATGAGGCCTTGGTGGGCGATACGGGTGTGGGCTTTATGGGCCTTATCAACAACAATAGTGAGGGAGTACAAAAGGTACTAGGGAGTGCACAAAAGGGTGGCATCATAGATATGATTGATGAAGCAGAGATGGAAGCTGCACAGTTTTTGGTCAGGGTCATCGCAGGTAATGAATTGCATTATAGGCATGATGGCCTCATTATAGGGTTTGGGCAGCTACATTCTGAAAAGGGTGGTCTTGTCCCAGTCGTGCTCCAGGAATTGGGTGAGCTCCTCCTCCCAATTGTGCCTGTCACGCCAGATATACTTCCATTTTTATTCATGGTGAAGCCCTGTAACTTCGAACATGAATTCCTTGGTTACCCTAAAATAGATGCCTTTCACAACCACCTCATCGATGTTCCAGGTGTTGAGGAAGTCCTGGGTAATCTCCTCATCGGGGCCTATGAATTTGCAAAGGAAAGGGGTAAGGGACTTGACGTCCATGAAAACCTGGGTGGACTTACTTAGGGTGAGGGAAGAGGGCTCGACGTAAATGACTTTGGATGAGGACATGGTGGAAACAGAGGCAGGAAGTAGTGGGGGTAGCGAAGGGGACCAGAGTTGACTAGAGAGCACACATGCAGGGTGCCATCGAGGGGGAAGATACTGGGGGGAAATGAGATGAACGTGCTTGGGAGGGAAGAAATAGGCGAGGACAAAGTTGAAGGGGCACAGGGCAACCACATGCATCGGGAATCTGTGTCGAGGGAGACGGTCGATACGCTCGAAAGGTGGTGAAGATGGGGAGAATGGTGGCAGGCACGAAAAATAACGGGAGGAAGCCAATAGGAAGTGGGCGCCTTGGGACGGGAAGGATGAAGAGGCACACCGAGAGAGGGCTAGGTGGATGGCTTGCACAGGGTAATTGCCTTTTCAGAAAGAGGCGAGGATAATGTGAGGATGGTGTGACAGGCGGGAAAGACTATTGCTTTTGATATATTTGTGGTTGAACTTACATGTCTTAATTTCATGTGCTTAGCTCTTGGAATAATAAAGCTACCAAATAGATGCACAATTAAAAGAAATATAACTTATGTATTTAGAAACATTCAACATTGATTATGACAAAAAGTTAATATGCACTTCTTAAGATTTAGAACCAATATTGGAAAGACTATTGCTTTGGATATATTTGTCGTTGAACTTACATGTGTTAATTTCATGTGCTTAGATCATGCTTAAGGTTGAATTATGCATCAATGTAAAAATGTTATATAATATTTATATGTATGTAATATTTTAATGGCATTATATGACCAATATAGGTAATAAATCTTAAAAGTATCAAATAAAATTAAACTAGTAGGGACTAATAAATACTCAGATTTGTAATATTAGGATTTTAATTTTAATTTAATTTATTTTTAATTTTTAGGTTTATTAGAACAATGAAGTCCAAATATGAACAATTTAATCTCTATATTTGAGTAGGTTTTCAAAAATTATATTTATAAAAGATCAATTTAAAATTTACTTAAATTCAATCTTATAGGATTTTCTCACTCTTGACGATGAGAAACATATCTTGACTCAAAATGTTGAGTAAAAAAAATTCTATTGTATGATGGATACTAAGGAATCAAAAACTACAAAAAATACTAATTCTAAATCAAACTGTAAGTGTAGCTAATTCAAATTTACACCCAAATATTATTTCCTATGCACCTAAATCTTTAATTAGTTAAACATGAAGAGAGAATTCTTAAAGAAAAAAGAGATGGTGCTTAGATTCGAGGTCACCATCATCATCATTATTCATAAGACTCAATGTTAGGGGAGTGGTATCTATAATCATGAATCACTTTCTAAAAGTTAACATAACATCTCCTGAATTGAAGATAATGTACTACAAGCTATCAAGGTTGGGAAATGTTGCCTTAATAGAAAAATG
This sequence comes from Wollemia nobilis, assembly GCA_028583015.1. Taxonomy (NCBI): domain Eukaryota; kingdom Viridiplantae; phylum Streptophyta; class Pinopsida; order Araucariales; family Araucariaceae; genus Wollemia; species Wollemia nobilis. The sequence continues at coordinate 6,836,923 of JAQPPZ010016361.1, forward strand.
TTAGGTATCTAAGGATATGAATGTGGGGATATAATATAATATTGTATATGGGTATTATGGCATGGGTCACACATAATATTATAATAATATATGACATGGTGCCATATTATAATATTATGCACTTTGTAACTCATGGAAGGTGAATCACCACATGGGTGACCTAATTCATGGAAGTTAAATAATCACATTCTTGTATACAACAATATGTACCCTAAATATCAAGCATTCTATGTAATAGTCTTGGCTTGTGAAGCAAATATTGGAGTGATTCCTTCCTTAAGAAGTAATATTTGTTGTAGTCTTACCTTAATTTGTCTCTATTTTATTGTGTGGATTGTTATTGTGGAATTTATTTGTGGATGGATGTTTGATATTTTTGCATATTTGTGAATGATTTATCTTAATGAGAAGTAAAGGTTCATAACAATTGATATCAAAGCAATGATTTTGGCAAAGTGAGGTTGTTTTTGTAGAGCTAGGGCACATTTTTGTAGGAAAACATTGGTGGCTATACCTTTTTATTTTTATTTTTATAAGCAATAATTTTTAGAAGATTTTGCATTATTGTGTAGATATTTTTTAGTACTACAAAAATGATTGTTCATTTTCTAAATTATGATAAGTATTGATAAAGTTTTGATTGTTTGAAGTTGGGTTATTTATGTTGTTTTTTGACTATGTGAAATTAAAAAAAAAAAAAAAATCAAATGGCATGAGATTGACGGTTGTTTCTATACCTACAAAAAGTTGATGAGTCAAAGAAAGTAGAATAGTAAATTAAGGTTGTAGCATATCGCCACCCACTCCATCATGAAGGGCTATAATCATGGAAACATGGTATAAAGCAATCGAAGGACTATGATGGAAATGCATAAAGCCATAGGAGAAAAAATTGTGGGTATTAAAATGGCTTAAGGGTAGCTTGGCATCATTATAGATTACCACCAATAAAGTTTTCACTTGGATGGAGGGATAATCAAATATTGGTACTAGTTGTCAGCATCACTTAGAAAATCATATTATTTAGTTTCTTCTTGTGTTTCGAAGACCAAACATTTTGTAAAGGGGATGTAATATTAGGTACCTAAGAATATAGATGTGGGGATATAATATAATATTGTATATGGGTATTATGGCATGGGTCACACATAATATTATAATATAATAATATATGGCATGGTGTCATATTATAATATTATGCACTTTGTAACTCATGGAAGGTGAATCACCACATGAGTGACCTTCTAACTCACAAAAGATGAACCATCACATTCTTGTATAAAGCAAGATGTACCCTAAATTGTAAAAGCAAGTTATATCAAATGTTCTTTGTAATATTCTTGGCTTGAGGAGTAGATATTGGAGTGATTCCTTCCTTAAAGAGTAATATTTGGTGTTGCCCTACCTCAAGGGTATTATCTATCTCTATTTTATTGTGTGGATTGTTATTGTGGAATTTATTTGTGGATGCATGTTTGATATTTTATGCATATTGGTAAATGATTTATGTTAATGAGAAGTAGATGTTCATAACAAAAATGAATACGGAACTTATGATGTCAACCTACCTGAAATTAACATGATGTGAACTATGATTGATAACAATTAAAGGTAGAAGATCTTAGCTGCCATATTTAGAGGAACATATTTTTCTCACCAACATCGTTTCTGAAATAGTTTTTAGGATGTAAATGATACTTAACATCACCACATTTGATATAGGTTGAAAAGAGGAAATAATAAACCTCATAATAGTAAAATACCAATACGTAAGACATTTTATCTTAAAACATTATATTATGATGTTGTAGTAGTTTGGATACTATCTTTCCAATTCCTACAAGGAATCAACCATGAAATAAAAGAGAAGGAAATTGTAAGAAAATTGGTTAAGTAGTAAAATTGTGATCTATTCCCAAATGGTGATTCACTCTAGACACAATGCAAATTGCAGTTTTGCTAAAATTGAAAATCACATCTTTAAAATTACAAATAGTAATTCAAGGCTCAATACATGACAAGATTAGCGCTGGACCCAAGGAAACACCCTAAAAAGAGATATTTTGTCTTCATATGGCACCAATTAGAGTTATAATGCTACTAATTGTGTTTAGAGGTAATTTAGAGGTATGTAAGGTTTAGTGATGCATCATTTTGCTAAATAAGCCACTAAACTATAGAATTTGTAGAAAGAATTGACCTCAAATTACTCAGTTGAATAATTTTATATAAAAATGAGCTAGGGGCTCCATTGTAAATATCTTTTGACCATTTGAGAAAGTCGGCTATATTTTGTAAGCACCAAATATACTTATGAGATCATTCTGTCAATAATAGAAAGACTATTCATGACACTTGCTTATTGATAGTGTTGTTGACCTTTTGATTTGTCAATGCATAGTGACTATGACATTGCCCTATCACTTTTTTTTAGTCATTTCTTCTATTATGGTGGACTATTTGTAGATTGGATCATTCTAATGTTATTAATTTTCCTCTGGATGTGTTGATTGATCAACACCAATCCTTCTATGATCAAGATCATACTTCCTTTATGGTATTTACTTTATATTTATTGCACTCTTTTCCTTTTAGATTTACTTTTATATATTTAGATTAGTTTATTTTGACATGGTAGGTGGAGAGTTAGTTTCTATTTGAAGGTTGGAAAGGATACATCATTTCCTTTCAATTGTTGAAACGAGACAACGTAGGCACATCCCATTATTTGAGTTCAACAATTTATGCATGCTCGGTGGGACAAAGGACTTGTTTTCTACAAGAATCATGCCTAGTCTATTTACCCCTAATTTTTTATATCTATGTAAATCAACTTAAAATATCATCAGATCTATGAAAGGGTTTGTTTGTTATGCTTGCCATGAGTTCAAACTTGTTTGTTTTGTGTTTTGGGTTTTTAGGTATTTTGTAGAATGACATCTTCATTATGAAACCTAGTGAAATTTTCAAATGTAGCATTCCAAATCAAAATTGCAACTAAGGTTTTCCATGAATCCTTGATTGAGTTAGTGTTTTCATGCAAAATATTGATTGATTCTATTTTACAATTCCAAAAATGTAATTTATCCTTCCAAAATTTTTCCAAGTACACAAAATATGATTTGCTTCTTGAATAATAAAAATTCTTCTAAGTCCAAAAATTGTGATTCACTCATATTTAGAAGCACTAAAAATTTTTAAACTTGGAAATATACAATTTACCTTATAAAAAGTGTGATTTGCTTATTTTTTAGAAAGGGAAAACTTGCCCAAGGATGAAGATTACGATTTAATTTCTTAGGCAAAAGGCAACTTGCCCTGCAAAGTGCGACTCAACCCATTTTTCCACCTAAGAAATAATTTTTCTCAAGTAAGAAATGTGTAATTCATCCAGAATAAAATTGTGATTTGCCCTACACAAAGTGTGATTTATATTTTTCACTAAAAACCTATTTTTGAAGGTTTTTAAGCTATTTTTATGCTTGTGTAGTTACAATCAGGATTAGACAGAGTCTTATGAATACAATATAAAAAACATAATAGTATGGAAAATAAATTAGTCAAATAAAATCATGCTTACTAAAGGAAAGACACTAAGGGAAGAAACTCACAAATTTTGTGTGGATACAAGAAGTTGGTGATCTATGGCAACTCTAAGTGAAGCCAATATGAACCCAAATATTTCATTTTTTATCTTCATCACAAGTCTTGACTTTATTGACACAAGTATCTACCAAAAAAAAGTCTTGACTTTATTGACACAAGTAGATCAACCCAATGGTAACACCCTACAAATTGTTGTCCAATCTAGCTAAATTTGGGCCACTACTAATCCATCTGTCCATACTATAATTACAATTCCATTGTACAATATGCCTCCCATATTATCAAGCCAAAAATGTTATGAACCTCTCTTTTCATTACCAAAAATAATTCACCAATATGTAAAAATATTCAACATGCATCTACAAATAAATTGCACAATAAATTCCACACAATAAAATAGAGATTGATAATACCCTTAAGGTAGGGCAACACTATACAATGTTCCTTATTGGAAGGAAGCTACTCCACAAGATATCCAGCTCCACGAGCCAAGATTTATATAAGAATATTTCATCTATGTGACCTCTTGACAATGGAGGTATATCTCTCTTTATACAAGAGTGTGAGAGTTCACCTTCCATGAGTTGCAAGATTGAAGAACACAAGCTTATACTGAGAGGGGGGTGAACAGTATAAGACCACTTTTTACTTTTCTTTCCCAATCAATATTATGCAATGTATCAATAGCAATATCAACAACAGTAATCAAAGCAATGCACAAATCACCACACACAATAGAGACACCAATTTAACGTGGTTCACCCAATGTGGGCTACTCCACGGAGAAAATATTTCACTAATATTTTCTCAATAAATCTCTTGGGAATCCTTTCCCTATTACAATGTTTATGGACCTCTATCCAAAGGAGACACCAATCCCCTAATCAAGTTCGTGGATCTCTATCCATAGGAGAACTCCTTTCTCCTCAGCTCTAGCTGGTGATCTTCTAGAAGAACTGCTGCCTCCACTACACTGGCTAATGGATCTCTATCCACTGAAGACTCTTGTCCTCACTCAGAAGACCTGTCCTCACTGCCCTAGCTAATGGATCTCTATCCACTAGAGACTATCATCCTCTATACTCTATCACCTCCAATCTCTATCTCAAATCTGCACTAAACACAGTCCTTCGATCTAGCACAAATCTGCTCAATCTCTATCTCTGGTCTGGCACAAACCTGTCCTCAAATCTGCACCAAACTTTGTCCTCAAATCTGCACTAAACATAGTCCTTCGGTCTAGCACAAATCTATCCTCAATATCTGTCCTCTGATCTGCACTAAACATAGTCCTTCGGTCTAGCACAAATATGTCCTCAATATCTATCCTCAAGCCTTAACACAAAGCTTGACTTAATCACAAATCAACTCTGCTAGATCTGCCCCAAACCTTAACTCAAGGTTTGAACAAATCAATCAATCAACTCTGCTCACAAGTCTTCTCAAAGACTTGTCTCAAATCTACCTTGTAAGCTTCCACAAAATCTCACACTAATCTATCCACAAGTCCTCTCTAGAACTTGTCCAATCTCAACAAGACCCAACTCAACAAGTCCTCACTAGAACTTGTCCAATCTAATCTCTATCCTCAAATCTATATTGTAAGCTTCCACAAAAGCTCACACCAAACTATCCACAAGTCTTCTCTAAGACTTACCTCAAATATACTCAACAAGTCCTCACTAGAACTTGTCCAATCTCATAGAAACATATAGAGAATTGTTAGAGACTCAATATGCTTCACATTCACAACAATGCTCAATCACTTTCAATCTCTCTTTTTACCACAGAAACATATAGAGAATTGTTAGAGACTCAATATGTTTCACACTTACAAACACTCAACCTCTTTCTCAAATCAATTTAGAATATGGAACAATTTGTTTCACAGAACTTGAACTATCACTTCAACACATCCACTTGACTAGGCTCAATCAACTCCACTCAACCAATCACTTCAACAACAATGCTTATCAAGTAATCCTCACATAACAATGATACTCATGATCTTTGCAAACCCTAGTTCAAGTTCTTCACTCAACCAATCACTTCAACAACAATGCTTATCAAGTAATCCTCACATAACAATGATACTCATGATCTTTGCAAACCCTAGTTCAAGATAGTTCACCACTTCACATAACAATGATACTCATGTTCTTTGCACAAACCCTAGCTCAAGCATATGAAAGCTTTACTCAATATTTCCAACAATGCTTATAAAACAAGGTTTTTATCATCAACTCTCACTCAGAAAAACCAAACTCAACAATGCTTATCAAACAACCCTTTTCACTCCAACTTAGCATTCACAACATTCAACAATCACTCACTAGGAAGATGTGCCCATACCTTTTTGTTTGATGAAGAAAATGACCTCAAAACCTATCTTAAACACAATTTTCTTCTTTGCCAATTTCAATGGTTAGATGACAAAAATATCACACTAACTCTCTTCAGAAATATTTCTCAATCACAAAAATAATCAAACTCAAATACACCTTATTACTCCTTTGAAATTAGCAATCATCAAAGCATACAAAAATTAATTACTCAATTACTCCTTATAATCTCCAATATTTAATTAACAACCTCCAAAATCAAACCCTAAAAAATAATGCTTCCTATCCTTTTATCTCCCTCAAATTCTCAATAATCAAACTTTAAAAAATAAACTTTATAACCCTCAAAAATATTTATTTTATTCAACCTTTAGCAAATCCAAAATTGCAATTAACCTTGGCAAATCATGAGCGCATACCTCTCTCTATGCAAAAAGGGCCTCGATGGGTTTCGAACATGGAACCTCTCCAGCCGAGCACCTTAGCAAGGTGCTAGCCCACCACGTGGGCTACGTGCCTTCCCACAAAGAGGAAAGCTAGCGCTTTCCCTTTGTGTCTTCCCCGATGGTGCAACGCACAACAAAACAATCACCCCCGCTTTGCAAAAACTGAAGTCGATGGGTTTCAAACCTTGCACCACGAGCCTACCACACTTAGCGCCTCCCACGATTGCCAGTTGTGCTACACAGCGTTGTGCGATGGAGAAGGAGCTCCGCTCCTCTTTGTCTTTTTGTCTGCCACCAAAAACTTTGAAACGTGAATTATTCTCTTCCCTTTGTGCATGATAGTCGAGAGCATAGCACATACGAATGATGGATGGGGTTTAGACAAAGTCTTTGCCCCCTTTTTATATGCATAGACCAAGCTTTGAAAACGTCGATGGATAATTCAAATTTTTGAATTCGAATTATAAAATAAAATTTATAATCCTAACTTTAGGATTATTTTAATTAACATAAATTAATTTTATAATTAAATTATAATTAATCTATAATTAACTTAATAACTTTAGAAGTTAATTAAATTAATTAATAAATTAATTTATAATGAAATTATTTAAATTAATTTATAATTAATTTAAATCTCCCCTTTTAATATTATAATAAAATATTATAATATTATTTTGCTTGGGCCTCTTTATTGCTCTTTGAACCTCATCTGACCACCTGGAACCGGATCTGACCAACTGGACGTGGACTTTCCTTTGCACTGATTTTGGAACTGCTTCTTCTTGCATTGCTCATTGAAACTGACTCTTGACATCAATGACAACTCAATTACTCAAAATGTCCAACAATCTCCCCCTTTGTCATTGATGGCAACCCAATTACCTTTTACCATTTCCTTGACCTTTTTTGTTCTACTCCCCCTGGGAAACTGCTCCCCCTGACTCAATGCTCTCCTTAAATCAAATCTCTCCCCCTTACTCAAATCTCTCCCCTTTGACATCAATGGCAAAGGGTCACCTTTGGGGCTTGGGGCTAAGAATGAGTCTCTTAGCTTAGCCCCTCCCCCACCTCCTCTTGAGGTGGTTAATTCTGGGGTGGGAGTATTTCTACTCCTAGCATGCACTGATATTTACCTTTGTCCACTTTCCTTCTCATCTGATCCTTCTGATTCCTCTGACTATTCATGTTCCTGCTTGTCTCTGGAATTTTTGCTCTACACCACTTTGTTGTATGTCCATCATTATTGCACTTGTAACACTTAATATTGTTATTCCTTGAAGGTGCAAATATCTTGGGATTTCTTTTGGTGAAGCCATATCTATTCCTGTCATGGACCCTGCAATTCATTGCCTTGTGACCAAACTGATTACATGAGTAGCAATACCCATGAAAAAGTTACCTATTTCTGAAGTTCCCATATTCCTATCTTTCATGTGTCCTGCACTATGAAGCCTTGTGCCCAAATCTATGACATGAGAAACATCATCCATTGAAATTTCCTTGCCTTGACCTCATTGGTCTCTTAGTCTCTTTTACCCTGTGCTGGTTCTTGTTCCATCTGTTCCTCTTTTGTGCATTGTTCTTTTCCTTGTTGAACTTTCTATTGTCCAACTCATCCTCAGAAGTCTCACTTTCTCTCACACTATCTTCTTCTGAAGTTTCTTCTTCTTCAGAACTTGAGATTGACTCCTCTTCTTGTTTCTTTTGTACCTGTTCAAAACCAAGACCTATTTTGTTTGTTGACCGTCTTTGTACCTTGATCATCTTATCTACGATATTTGAGCTCTTTCCAAACTTGTGTAGCTTATCCTTAGACTTTTCTACTTCTTCCCTTAGTAGAGCTACTTCTTGTTCTAATCTTTCACATTCTAAGACCTTTGCTTCTAACTTATCCTTGAACTTCTTTGTCTTAGCCATTGACTTATTTAGATCCTCTATAAGCTTTCCTCTCTCTTCATCACATTCTTGAAACTGAAGCTTAAGTTGGGAGTTTTGCTTTCTTACCTTCTTTAATGTGTTAAGAGCATAAATAAGCTCTCCCTCAAGATCAACTTCTCCTTTCTCTGATTCTTCCTCTATTTTTTTGCCTTTGAAAACATCTTCATTCTCTTTTGACTTGTCTTCTATAGGATCACCTCCTTCTTCTTCTAGTGCCATTAGAATATTCTCTTCTGGTCCTTCAAGTGTATCTTCATATTCATCATCACTGAAACTGAAACCATTCTTTGTACAACTATCTTCAAGATGTCCAAAATTACCACATCTAAAACACTTGAGAATTATTGGTGACCTTTTCTTAACTTCTTCCTTTTCCTCTATCAGAAATAGAACTTCATCTTTATCATTATCTGAGAAACTATTTTCACTATCACTTGAGTACTTACTTGCCTTGTCTGCATAGTAACTCCTCTTCTATATTTGAAAGAACTTCTTTCCTTGTTTGCCTTGTCCATCCTTGCCTTTCTTTTGGTACCTGTATCTTTTTGATTCCCTGTTCTTATGATCCTATTTTTCTTCATCATTGCTATTTCTAGCTTCTTGACAATCAGTTGCATAGTGACCATACTTTCCACAGTTGAAACATCTAACATATTTTGCATCTTTAAATCTTCTTGGATCCTTATTCCTTCTACCATAATTTGCTTCTTCATCACTGGATGACTCATTGCTTGAATCTGACTTCTTGCCCTTTGTCTTCTTAGTAGCTTTGAAGGTTGCTTCCTTTCAGAGATTAGGTTCCTCTTTTGTTCTCATCTCAAAAGTTGTAAGAATACCAAGTAATACATCTCTTGTCAAAATATCACCATATTTTGATTCCTCTATAGCAGAGATATTTTCACTAAACCTTTTTGGGAGAGATCTTAAGATCTTATCACAAACATCAGATTCTTCAATCTCAAGTCCAAGTCCTTGCATGGCATTAACAACCTCATCTACATGAAGTAGATAAGTACTAATGTTTTCCTCATCCTTCATTCTTAATTCTTCAAATTGTCCTTTGAGATTTTGTATCTTTACCTTTTTGACACTTTTATCTCCTTCATATATGCTTTGCAACTTATCCCAAATTCCTTTTGCTGATTTGCAATGCATAACCTTTATGAACTCTATTCTATGCAAACCTCTCAAAATTGCATTCATTGCTTTTGAATTGTAATGATGTAGAAGCTTACCATATTTATCTGTAGGTGGAGTAGTTGGTGGTGTGTATCCATTTTCAACTGCTTCCCATATTTCATTGCCAAGTGCCATCAGGTGAATCTTCATTCTCATACTCCAAAATACATAATCGCTTCCATCAAATACTGGTGTTGAATTATCTGAGGATCCATTCTTAGAATCCATTGTGTTCTTGTAAGATTTTCCTTCAAGCTGTTAAACTCTTTCGAAGGAACCCGCTCTGATACCAATTGAAGAACACAAGCTTATACTGAGAGGGGGGTGAATAGTATAAGACCACTTTTTACTTTTCTTTCCCAATCAATATTATGCAATGTATCAATAGCAATATCAACAACAGTAATCAAAGCAATGCACAAATCACCACACACAATAGAGACACCAATTTAACGTGGTTCACCCAATGTGGGCTACTCCACAGAGAAAATATTTCACTAATATTTTCTCAATAAATATCTTGGGAATCCTTTCCCTATTACAATGTTTATGGACCTCTGTCCAAAGGAGACACCAATCCCCTGATCAAGTTCATGGATATCTATCCATAGGAGAACTCCTTTCTCCTCTACTCTGGTTGGTGATCTTCTAGAAGAATTGTTGCCTCCACTACACTGGCTAATGGATCTCTATCCACTGAAGACTCTTATCCTCACTTAGAAGAATGTTGTAAACCACCATGATATTCTATTCAATTACATCAAATAAATACATTACATTAGGCTTGGAATAGCCCATGAGTTTAGGAACTGCAAAACCAAATACAACCTAAAATATACTCACGCTATGTTAAGCCTAACCATTAACCAAATAATGGAATAATAAACTATATGCCTTAAATATAACATATGCTAACATCCCCCCTTATTACATTATTTGGGTAATAATATAACTACCCCAATACAGTGAAAAAGATATTGATATGCTGGCTCTTGCTCTTGCTCGAGCTCTGTCACAGTGCTCTGGCTTCTCCTAAGCAAAAAGTGGATCATTCCTCACTTTGTCTTCACATCAATGAATGTCCTTATTGTAATATTATCATCCAACCGAATTGCATGGGTAACCAGCCACTGCAACCACTAGGTGTAGTAGAGTAGATCACTTCATACAAGGTTCATTCGGTTACAATATGATTTTGCAAAAAAAATTGATAAGGTAGCTAAGGTGTCGGTCACTGTTGAAAATGCACCCTTATAAGTTCCCCCATTTTGTTGCAAAACATGTTGTAATATCTGCAAGAAGTGTGACTAAGGTGTCGGTCTTGCCGAAAATGCACCCTTATAAGTCATCCTTCCTTTTTAGCAAAAATAGTGTGAAGGAAGAAATGTGTATCCCCCTTAAGTGCAAAATATATGCAACTCATGAAGCTTGTTTACAAATATTACCTCTTAGGCAAATTTACACTAGAAAAATCCCCCTTCTGTTACAAGTACTTCAAACAAAGAGTTTGCTATTTATGAAGCCTAAAAAAGAGATACAATTCACCCATTTACTTCAAACAAAAACTTATGCTATTTATGAAGCCTAAAAAGAAGTTGTGGAATGGTGCTTGCCTAGGATGACAAATTTGTGTCTCTTACAAAGTGATATGAGCCATGAACACTTTGTGTGCTCTTTCTGAACTAGAATCAGAAGCAGATTGAGACACTTCACTAGCAACATGGCCTCTGTGTGCCTTTGCCATTTTAGTTGTGTCCCCCCGGTTGGAGAAAAAAAAATAATCCTCCCTTGTTGTTGCAAAACTATATCTCCCTGTGTGCAAGATAGGAGATGGTGGAGAGAAAAAAAAATTTATCCCCCCTTTAGTTCAAAGAAATGCAACTATGAAGCCTTAAAAAGGCTTTTACAAAGCTGGACTCCTTGACAAATGACAGAAAAATATCACCAGAATAATCCCCCCTTTATTCTAAGTACTTCAAACAAAAATAAATTGCTATTTATGAAACCTAAAAAGGTGTGATTTGTGAGGAATTTTTGCCTTTCTTATTACCTTGGTAATGTGAGGTAAATAATTTTTATCCCAAAAAATAAAATTTTAATCAATTAATTTAAAAAATAATTTATAATAAGCTTTTTAAAAATCAATGAATTGATAATAAAGCTTAATAAAAATAAAATTATTAATTAAATAATTAAAAAAAATTATTTTTTGAAAACAAATCTTTACCTTTTGGAGTGCAATTGTTTATGCACTCTCCTAAAAGCAAAATAGAGGATAATTGGCGTGGGAAAATTTTGACCCCGCGACCTCCGCTGGAGCGTCTTAGCATGAAAGGCTGAACCAATCCGGCTACCACTCCAGATGGAAGTAAAGAGCACAAAGTGCTCTAAATTATGAACAACTCCTTCAAGGAAGCTCTATCACTGCTCTGCCTCCACTCCAATGGCGGTGACTTCAAATTCGTGATGACGGCTTCTCGATCTGGCAAAAATAGATCATCTCTAAGAAAAGTCATCTTCAGTGCAGTGTCGATCGTCTTCTAGCAGAGCCATTTTTTTTTGTTGCATCAAATAAAAAATCTGGAATAGATCCATAGGTTGAAAAACATTGTTGCTTTGTCTGTACTACTACACACGCAGTCTGCAGGTGGGTTGTTTATCCCACGCGATGTCACCGTCTACACTACTTAACAATAATGTGTCATCTAAGCTTTGCAAATACGTCGAATCCATAACTTTTCCTCTGCTCATTGTGGCGCTCTTCGAAAGTTAGTAGCGACAGGTTTTTGGCATTGTAAACTGCCAATAAATTCCTTTTGATGATCTACCAAAGACAGGAAATTGCAATTGATCTTGCCTTAGATATCAACCGCGTTTAACAAAAAAATAATCGTTTAACACGGTTGAACAATCTACGTCCAAAAAAATCTATTGTCTATGATTGAAAAAATGCACTTCTTCGGCCTATGCATTGTTCACCAGTATCGTTGCACCACTGATAAAACAAAAAAAAACATGATTTTTTTTTGGTTTACTTCTCTCGTAGTCTACGTTCAATGTTCACCTGTCTTTGGATTATGAATGATGTTGCTATAAACAAACACATCAATATTAATACCTATAGATGCACTATCTGGATCGAGGATACCTGCAACTTTCATCGAGGAGTGCTACAAAATGTTTTGGTCTATGACAATTTGGCATGAGATTGATCTGTGATGATCCTGCTATACCACCTATGATCATATTTATGCCGCCATCATCGCCTGTGCAAGATGTAGTTTCCAATGTGGTCTAAAGTGCTATGATAATCTACAAATCGGTGTGCTTGTGCATCAATCGTATGCAAAATATGTGCTTCTCAATCCTACAACTTCGTCGTCAATGATTTCCTTTCGCACTGGGGAATCACCTGATTTCACTGGTGATATCCTATGCTCCTTGGTCCTATGTGAGGGTCGTATGATATATCGTAGGTAACACAGATTGGCGATGAGTGGGAGCTACATATCATGGATGAGTCGAGGGCATGGGGAATAAGCATATAATCCCACATGCGCAATATGGTAGTACATTTAGCATTTAAAAAAATATATTACACTAACCACATAATGACCACCATATGGTGGTCAAGCCTACCATCAAACCTTTTGTCTATCGCCAATGCTACTTATTTGAAGCCACGTCACTCGAGGTTGCCACCAAGGTATCTCGTATATCAGTTTCGTTTGCTGGATGTTAGGGGGTCCACTTCTTGTAGTGTAGGTCTTAAGTCATATTAGCTATCCAAATCATGATCCACGTTGTTCAGGCTTCCTCAACATCAATGTTTGCCAGGGTTTAGGTGTCAAATATATCGTGTAGTGGTGTTCGATGGTCTGAGTTGCATCCACATGCGTCAGTGGAGTTCCACCACTTGGGATCTCATCCCTTGGTTCTTGAGGTGCTAAGGCTAGGTCCAGCTGTGTCACTCAAATGTCACATATCCTAATAGATCCACAGTACTAAGAATCCCTAGTTTGGATGCATCAAGAGCTATGATCCGCTAGTCGGGCGTAGATCTGTCGTGTCAGATGCTAATTAGTCCAGATTTGATGTCTGTCAGCATCGGGTCTATCCCTAGTTCTAGGTATTTGTCACCACTGGTCAAGGTCTAGTCGATGGCTACATCCTTTGCCTAGGTCAGAGATGCCCAGATTGGCTCTTAGGGCTGTTTGTATCTATCACTTGGTTCAATCAGTCCTCAACCAAAAAATTGGTTGCCACCTCACAACAGGGGATTGCCTTGTCCACCACAGCGTGTCACTCAGAATATCGAGAGCTACAAGAGCTCTGACAAAGTAGCTCTGATACCATGTTGTAAAATGCCATGATATTCTATTCAATTACATCAAATAAATACATTACATTATGCTTGGAATAGCCCATGAGTTTAGGAACTACAAAAGCAAATACAACCTAAAATATACTCATGCTATGTTAAGCCTAACCACTAACCAAATAATGGAATAATAAACTATATGCCTTAAATATAACATAGAATAGCCCATGAGTTTAAGAACTACAAAAGAAAATACAACCTAAAATATACTCACGCTATGTTAAGCCTAACCACTAACCAAATAATGGAATAATAAACTATATGCCTTAAATATAACATACGCTAACAAAGAACTATCCTCATTGCCCTGGATAATGGATCTCTATCCACTGGAGACTGTTTTCCTCTATACTCTGTCACCTCCAAATCTTTGTCTCAAATTTACACTAAACACAGTCCTTCAGTCTAGTACAAATCTGCTCAATCTTTGTCTCTGGTCTAGCATAAACCTGTCCTCAAATATGCACCAAAATTTATCCTCAAATATGCACTAAACACAGTCCTTTGGTCTAGCACAAATTTATCCTCAATCTTTATCCTCTAATCTGTACTGAAAATAGTCCTTTGGTCTAACACAAATATGTCCTCAATCTCTGTCCTCAAGCCTTAACACAAAGCTTGACTTAATCACAAATCAACTCTGTTGGATCTACCTCAAACCTTAACTCAAGGTTTGAACAAATAAATCAATCAACTCTACTCACAAGTATTCTCAAAGACTTGTTTCAAATCTACCTTGTAAGCTTCCACAAAAGCTCACTCTAATCTGTCCATAATTTCTCTCTAGAATTTGTCCAATCTACTCAAAAATCTCTGTCCTCAAATCTATATTGTAATCTTCCACAAAAGATCACAAAAATCTGTCCACAAGTCCTCACTAGAACTTGTACAATCTGCTCAACAATCTCTATACTCAAATCTATATAGTAAGCTTCCACAAAAGCTCACACCAAATTGTCCACAAGTCTTCTCAAAGACTTGCCTCAAATTTGCTCAACAAGTCCTCACTAGAACTTGTTCAATCTCATAGAAATATATAGAGAATTGTTAGAGACTCAATATGCTTCACATTCACAACAATGCTCAATCAATTTCAATTTCTCTCTTTTTACCATAGAAATATATAGAGAATTGTTAGAGACTCAATATGTTTCATACTTACAAACACTCAACCTCTTTCTCAAATCAATTTAGAATATGGAACAATTTGTTTCATAGAACTTGAACTATCACTTTAACACATCCACTTGACTAGGCTCAACCAACTCTACTCAACCAATCACTTCAACAACAATGCTTATCAAGTAATCCTCACATAAAAATGATACTCATGATCTTTGCAAACCCTAGTTCAAGTTCTTCACTCAACCAATCACTTCAACAACAATGCTTATCAAGTAATCCTCACATAACAATGATACTCATGATATTTGCAAACCCTAGTTCAAGATAGTTCACCACTTCACATAACAATGATACTCATGTTATTTCACAACTTCACATAACAATGATACTCATGTTATTTCACAACTTCACATAACAATGATACTCATGTTATTTGCACAAACCCTAGCTCAAGCATATGAAAGCTTTACTCAATATTTCCAATAATGCTTATAAAACAAGGTTTTTATCATCAACTCTCACTCAAAAAAATCAAACTCAACAATGCTTATCAAACAACCCTTTTCACTCCAACTTAGCATTCACAACATTCAACAATCATTCACTAGGAAGATGTGCCCATACATTTTTATTTAATGAAGAAAATGAACTCAAAATCTATCTTAAACACAATTTTCTTCTTTGCCAATTTCAATGGTTAGATGAAAAAATATCACACTAACTCTCTTTAGAAATATTTCTCAAACACAAAAATAATCAAACTCAAATACACCTTATTACTCCTTTGAAATTAGCAATCATCAACGCATATAAATATTAATTACTCAATTACTCCTTATAATCTCCAATATTTAAATTAAAAACCTCCAAAATCAAACCCTCAAAATAATTCTTCCCATCCTTATATCTCCATCAAATTCCCAATAATCAAACTTAAAAAAAATAAACTTTATAACCCTCAAAAATATTTATTTTATTCAACCTTTAGAAAATCCGAAACAACAATTAACCTTGGCAAATCATGAGCGCATACCTCTCTCTATGCAAAAAGGGCCTCGACGGGTTTCAAACACGAAACCTCTCCGGTCGATCGCCTTAGCAAGGCACTAGCCCACCACGTGGGCTATGTGCCTTTCCATAAAGAGGAAAGCTAACGCTTTCCCTTTGCCTTCCCCGACAATGCAACGCTAAAAAAACCAATCACCCCCGCTTTGCAAAAAGTAAAGTTGACGGGTTTCGATCCTTGCACCATGAGCTTACCACACTTAGTACCTCCCATGATTGCCATCTGCGCTACACAACACTATGTGATGGAGAAGGAGCTCCACTCCTCTTTGTCCTTTTGTCTGCCACCGAAAGCTTTGAAACGTGAATTATCTTTTCCCTTTGCACACGATCGATGAGAGCATAGCACATTTGAATTGGAGGATGGAATTTTGACAAAGTCTTTGCCCCTTTTTTATATGCATAGACCAAGCTTTGAAAACGTTGGTGGATAATTCAAAATTTTGAATTCGAATTATAAAATAAATTTTATAATCCTAAATTTAGGATTATTTTAATTAACATAAATTAATTTTATAATTAAATTATAATTAATCTATAATTAACTTAATAACTTTAGAAGTTAATTAAATTAATTTATAATGAAATTATTTAAATTAATTTATAATTAATTTAAATCTCCCCTTTAATATTATAATATTATTTTGCTTGGGCCTCTTTATTGCTTTTTGAATCTCATTTGACCACCTGGAATCAGATCTGACCAACTAGACGTGGAATTTCCTTTGCATTGATTTCGGAACCGCTTCTTCTTGCATTGCTCACTGAAACTGACTCTTGACATCAATGAAAACTCAGTTACTCAAAATGTCCAACAAAGATCACCCATGTGGTGGTTCACCTTCCATGAGTTATAAAGTGCATATTGGTATGACAATATTCTTTGACAATTACATATGACAATATTGCTTGATGGTTACATATATGATTCTATGACATACCTATTTCTAATTTGATGTGTGGCCTTCCTTACTCAATAGTTAATATATGGATCATACCATTATAAAATACAATATTAAATTATTAAGTACCTATCTTGGGCACCTAATATTCTATCCCCCTTATAAAATGTTTCATCCTCGAAACATTAGAAGAGGCTAAATAATATCATCTTTTGAGCCATGTTGAGTACTAGTATCAATCTCGATCATCCATCCATCCTAGTGAAACTTTGACTAGTGGTGTTCCTTGTTGATGTTGATATGCCCTTATATCACTTAAATATTTATAACTAACCCTTGGGTTCCATGTATGTCCATCATAGATCCTTTGTTGCTTTGTGCCTAGTCTCCATGATTGTTGCCTCTCATGGTGATGTGGATGGTGATATGCCCCAACCTTAGCCCTATGTGCTACTTTCCTTGACTCTTCAATCTTTTGTTCCTCTATTTTATGCTCTTTTGTCATGCTCCCATCCATTGATTCTTCCCTTACTTTTACTTCCTTGATTTCTATTATTGCCTCCTCCTAAGATTCTATTTTAGGTTCTTTTGTTTTTTCTTCATTTTGTTCCCCTGCAATAGCTACCTGTTTTTCCTTTACACTAAGAAATGCCCTGTAATGTTATTTTTTTCTTTTAGTACCATAACTTCATTATTTGTTTTTGCACATTAATGTTAATATTACCCAAAGAATGCAACCAAGGATAACCAAGAACAATATCTACATCATTCATCTCAGTAGCATGAAAATATGAATGTAAAACATATTTATCCATGGTGAGCTTCAAATCTTCAAAAATTTGAATATTTTTACCTTCAAGTTGTATGTCTTTGATTTTCTTTGCTTAAACTTGCAACCTCTTAGTCAAAGATATATTGATAAAATTATATTTTTTATTAGGGTTATAGAAACAATAATTTTTTGATTTTGAATGCAACCATGAACTTGCAAAATAATTTTTTACATTCAAACAAATATTTTTGACCATTGTTTGGCCCTAACACAAAATATGTAGTTTCCTTAGCTTGCACATTATTATCATTTTCTCTAATCCTGCTTAAAAATACAACTTCAAATTCTTCTTGTGTAAATGTATGAGCATGAGAAAAGTCCTCATACCAAGATAAAAATTCCCCTTGTAAGGAAATCCAAATATTAAATCTCCATAAACATTCAGAAGAATATAAAGACTTAAAATTTTCCCACCATTCCCTAGCATCAATATCATCTTCTCCAAAAAATTTTGGCAACTCCATTTTGTTTTTTTCAAAGTAGCTAAGGTTTGAAATAACCAAAATTTCTCAAAAATTAAAATTTTTGAGATCTCATCTATTTATTTCTTCAAACAATTAAATCTATAGATTTTATTCAAAACAAAACAAACAACAACTTATTTGCTTACCCGGATTGAGAGTTATGAATTTTTTCCCTTGCATGAATTTTTCGTGCAGCCCCAAAAACAACACCAAAAGCCCAACTTGCAATAGTTGTAACTTCCTCAATACTTAACATAATTTATGAAGTGAGCAACCATTTTTATAGTACTCAAAATAACCTACATGTTGGTGTAAAAATATTCTAAAAATGACTACTAAAAAATTAAATACAATTTTTTCTTTTTGACAAAAAATTGCGTAGCCAAAAAATATCCTCAACAAAACAACTCCAAACAATTGTAACTCTCTCAATACTTATCAAAATTTAACAAGTGAGCAATTGTTTATATAGTACTCAAACTAATATACATGTTGGTGCCAAAATATTTTAAAAATGATAGCTAAAATATTTAATGTAAATTTTTTATTTAAAAAAAAATTGTGCGGCCAAAAGACAACACAAATAACCTAACTTCAAACAACCATAACTTTCTGAATACTTACAAGAATTTAAAAAATGAGTAGTCATTTTTGTAGTACTCAAAAAGATATACAAAATGATGCAAATCATTTGGAAAGTGATTGCTAACATAAAACTATGGCCTCCGTAAAATGTGACGTTTTTTTTTTAACATGCTCTAACTTTGCAGAAAACAACCCCACTTTGTAAGAATTGTTGCTTTGATACCAGATGTTATGAACCTCTCTTCTCATTACCAAAAATCATTCACCAATATGTAAAAATATTCAACATGCATCCAAAAATAAATTCCACACAATCAAATAGAGATTGACAATACCCTTGAGGTAGGGCAACATTGTACAATGCTCCTTGTTGGAAGGAAGCCACTCCAAAAGAT
Organism: Wollemia nobilis; assembly: GCA_028583015.1. Lineage (NCBI taxonomy): Eukaryota > Viridiplantae > Streptophyta > Pinopsida > Araucariales > Araucariaceae > Wollemia > Wollemia nobilis. Next base: position 6,856,186 of record JAQPPZ010016361.1, read on the forward strand.
ATTTAGCTCCACAAGCCAAGGATTCTATAAGAATACTTCATCTATATGACCTTTTACAATGGAAGTACATCTCTATTTATATAAGAGTGTTTGATATTACCTTGAAGATTGAAAACTGCCTACTATGCACTTTTACAATAGATTTGGGGGCTAATGTAACCATTATACCAAAAGGAGTGTGTAAGAAGATGGATTTTCCGTATGTAGAAATAGTCAGGGGGCTCATTTAGATGGATGGAATAAGAGTAAATGTTTTTGGAGTTCTAAAGGACTTAATAATGACAATAGGTAAACATTCATAGCTTATTGTCATCCAAGAGGTGATTGTCGTAGATCATTCCATTTATTTTGAAATGCTTCTTTCTAGGTAATAGACAAAGAAGCTATCAAGATATAGATATTTGGTGATGGAAAATCATCAAAACTAAAAACAAACCTCCATGCAAAATTTGGATGATAATGGAACCATTATAGGATGATGATGATGAGGACCTAGAGAGAACTTTTGAATATACCGCTATGGAGAACTATTTGATTACATAAGAGCCAAGTAAAATTCCATTCTTAACAAGTAAACAAGCTCGGGAATCAAAAGGGACAATGACATTACACTTTGATGAAGCCAATATTAGGAATGGAGCTAGAGATAGTATACAATTTAGAGACTCACAAGGTGTAGAAATAAATTAAACTTGTAGATTGTTATTCAATTACACAAATAATATAGAAAAATATGGAGTATTGTACATTAGACTAAGAAAAGTGGAGAAATTAAGGATCAAGAATCTTAAAATAATTGGTGACTTAGAACTTGTGGTGAGTCAAGTCTATGCAATGCATGTTACCAAGAACAAGCATTTGAAAGCATAAAACCATTGAGTATGGGAATCGCTTGAGACTTTCAATATGCATAAAATTGTAGAAATACCTAGGGAGCTAAACACAAAGGAAATATGAGTCAACTTCTCTAGCTACAAGGTTCGACCTAGTCATAAACATATGGAATAAGCCAAAGGAACTAGTAGTGGTTTTTAGGCCTGTCATTCATTACAACTCTGATTACTAGTAAATATTTAATAATGATGAACAAATAATTTAGCTTATGACCATAGAAGCTAAATATACTAAAGGCAATAATGAGTTCAATGATGATATGAAGGAAAATGTTATTCAATTGAAGATAAATCAATTGCCTAGGGGTTTGGTCACATTGGAAAGTCTATTCAATCCTAATGATATTGCAAAGAAGGCTAGTATTAAGGCAAAACCTTCATCCAATTGACCTATTGAAATTGTTGAAGATAAAAATTTATTGGTGGGTAAAGAATATACAATGGAAGAAGTTTGCATGTTTAAAGAGTTGTATACAAAATATGGCGACACTATTTCCTAGTAACATGTTGACCTCAAGGTTTATGATAGAAGTATAACTAAGCATACAATTGATCTTGATCATAGAGCTAGACCATCTAATAAAAGTAAAGACCTATCAATACAAAGATAAAATTTATGATTAAGAAGGAACTCCTCAAACTATTGTAAGCATAAATTATTTTTCTCATTAAGCATTCAACATGGGTAGCTAATTTGGTTTGACTATGTAAGAAAATAGAGACATTTGGTTGTGCATAAGATTTAGAAAATTGAACAAAGCATCCTTAAAGGATCATTCCTATTACCATCAATAGAACAAATACTTCTAAAGGTGGCAAGGTCTCAAAGCTATCACTACTTGATAGTTTATCAAGATATAATTAAATTTGGGTCAAGGATGATGGTTAACATAAGATAATGTTCACAATTAAGTGGGGGACCTTTGCTTACTAGAGGATACCATTTAGATTATCCAATACAAGGGCCACATTGCAAAGAGCAATGAATATTGTGTTTGCTTGTTTGATTGATGAGATTATTCTCATATATCTGAATGACTTAGCCATGTTCTTTAAAGATGAAAGCAAGCATGTTGAGCACTTGGACATTATCTTCAAAAGGTGTGGAGAGTATGGAATTGGATGTTGTCTTCAAAATGTGTGGATATTATGGAATTGGATGTTGTATTCAAAAGGTGTAGATATTATGAAATATCCTTGACATCTTATTTGTCTAAGAAGGGAAGCCACTACGACATGGGATGTCGAAGGAAGGGCTTGCAATAGACTCAGATCATATCAAGGTAATACAAGAATTACCGTTTCCTTCATTAGTTAAATATGTTAGATTCTTCTTTGTCTAAATATAATGTGTGGCCAAATTTATTAGTAATTTTGAAAAATTGTTAGTCCTATTACTAAGATGTTTAAGAAGGATGTCAAATTTAATTGGATTGAAGAATGAAAATAAGATTTATAAGGAATTAAGGATATGATTACCAAGGTACCAATGATAATTAACCCATATTTTTCTAAATACTTTAGGTTGTACATGTTTGGCATTGATGTGAGTATTGCAATACTATTGAATTAAAAGGATATCAAACAAGAACATCCCATATCGTTTATGAGTCAAACACTTTGCAATTACAAGGAGAAATACACCTTCATTGAAAAATAATTTTTTGCAATGATGAAATATCTAAGAAAATTTAGGTACTATTTATTCTAAAGCAATATTATTATCTTTGTAGTCCACCCTAACATAAGATCTATGGTGTTGCATGGAGAGGTATGGGAATAGAGAACTAACTGCATTAATAACATTCAAGAATTTAACACATAAATCAATTTGACTAAGTTGGTAAGGGGATGAGCTCTATGCGAGAACCTAGCCATGTCCCACTCCAGAGAGCAAGTAGCACTTGCAGATAAAATTGATTTGGACAAAAAAACCATCTAGATGAATGAAATAAGAAACATGGTGATAGGAAAGGTAGTATGGAATTGAACACTCAAAGAAAATGCATATTTTAGGTAGAAATCCATTTGCTATACTTTGCTTAGCAACATTCTATTCCAAAAAGGGTATGATGGTGTTCTCCTAAGATGTGTTAAAGAAGGGAAAGTGAAGGACCTATAAAGGGAATATCATAATGAAGGAAATCATTATTTGAATCAAACAATAACACAAAATATTAAGGGCATAATATTATTTTTTTGATTAGATAAAGAAGGGGTTTTGAAAGGGACCCCAAGCCTTAATACAACAAGGGGCTACAAGATTCTTGGATAACACATAAAAACTCAAACAAGAGAATAACAACCAAGACAGAAGACCATCCAATCCCAAGGTAGCTAGTCCACAAAACAATAAGAGTGAACTACACCCATAAAAAATATCTAGACCATAGTCTAGAAAATAGGACCACTAACTTGCTTAAAGAACTCAGCCAATAGATAGGAGAGCTAAATCCCCATAGGATTAAGGGATGCATTGTCCTTATGCTTCTGAACAAACTCACAAGTTTCATTAACAAAAGTGATCGTAACTTGCAAAGATCCTAACACAGCCTAAATATTATCTTCTAACTTACCGAGAATAGGTTGGACAACAAGGGCCTCGAGTCTTGTGGAGGGAGATATCTCATTGACTTCCATTGAGTCCATTTATAGCTTAGATTTTTTCTTCATGGGTAAACTTTCATCCGAATCAGATATCTCCAGAGAGATGGGGGAGGCATCTAACTTCATCGCCTTTGAAAAAGTCATTTAGAGTGATGCATTCAACCCATATTGATTCCACTTAGAGAAGCCTTCCATTTGCTCACATATTTGACCTTTCCTTTTGCATATGAGAAAGGAGTCTTGAAATCATCCATCTCAGAATACGTAGATTCGCTTGAAAATCCAGACGACATCATAGGCATATCAAGGGTCAGGAGAATTATTTGGAATTCAATTTTTGCCAACACCTCATCCACCACAATTCCCTTGGATTTAGCCACATGCTTGAAAGTGAGCAGAATTAATCCTTGGTGGATAGGGTCCAACCCTTTCCCACCCCTCACATCTCTCAGAGTCTTTGCTAGAGAGTGGAAGAGAAATGATAGAATATTCATGAGCCTCTTCCTCCTGAGTTGATTTAAAAACATCATGTGGAAGCTTCGAATCACCTCTTTGTTTACATCCAAGGTGAAATAATCCATAATAACCAAAATTAATCAATCCCAAGGAGATTTTAGAGCCTTAGAATCATAACCATTTTGCAGTCACGGGAGGTATTCATCTATATCTAGAAAAAAACTAGCCTCTTATTTAAAGGAATATATTTTTTGATTGTGGTAGGTGCCATCTATTGGTAAACCTGTTACTTACCCAACTAAAGCCATCGAGAGTTGGAATTCCAAACCCCCAACTTGAAACCGATCCTTCTCCAGGAATGTGCCATCATTCTAGATAATTCCATGTGGTGTCCATGAAAGTATAAAAGACAGTTCAAGAGATCACCCTTACTTAAAATCCTTTTGATCTCATCATCCACCACTAATGAAGTGGGTTCATACCTTTAGATCTTTCTGCACTGACCTTTGGACCATATCACACCACGAGAAGTGGAACAAAGTTGAAAATCAAGTTACACACCACCACTTCACAACAACAAAACATGCCTCCTTGAAACATAAGAGAAAACGAGCAACACCGTAGGAACACAGGCAGAATGCTTTAGCAAGATATTGAAGTCTTTGCCATGGGACGTGGAGCCACTAACAAAGAGACACCTATTATGAATAATAATGGTGATAGAATCTACACTCGAACTCATAAATCCCTCAAAATACTTTGGTCTTGATATAATTGCCCACTACCCAAGCATGAGAAAGATGTATTTTCCCATGTAGGAGCCACAAAAGGAGAAACCAATTTCCAAAACTAATAAGGAGCTCCAAGCTGTCACTAGAAGTTCTAGGGAAAACCATCCTTGAAAAATAATAAGCCTGCTAGTACCAAAAAAAGAGTTTAAGCCAAATCTTAAAATAGATTACGTAAAAAATATCCTGGTGGATATTAAGGTGGCATTTTGTCAATCCAAAGACCCAATTAGAAAGAGAGGTCCAATTGATCCCACCAAAATATCCACCTCACCTATGATGCCCTACCAACATGTGAGGACGATGATATCGAGTCTTTTCCACCCTTGAATGCTAGAAAGCATGCCCAAACCAAAGTCACCACTTTGGAAAAATTGCTACAACAAGGAAAGAAGACAAGTAAGAACAACTTCTTGGATACCACCTAAAATTGATCCCTATTTGGGACATCAAACTCCAACCACCCCCCACAAACTACCCATCGATTAGAGACCAAGTGGCAAGAAAATGATCCAAAGAAACTACGCCACATTTCTAGAACCTATATACCCAACACCTAATCTCATCCTTTATCATCATCTATTAGTATCTAGAGAGCCTAAGGGAAGTTAGAGTTCTATAACATTAGCCCTTGCTGGGAAAGACCTATATTAGCCATTAAATCTATCACTTTGTTACCTTCTCTAAAAATATGCTAAATGCGAACATCTTCTATGGACTTCAAAATTATTTTTGCTTCCGATATTAGATTAGCAATCATACAATTTGATATGCAAGAGGATTTAATTGAATTTATAATATTTAAAGAATCCCCTTCCACTAACCATAGATTTAATCAAAAAAATTCCTTGAAGTAAGGCCCTGGATTCAAAAAAATGAAAGGTTTGGATAGACAAAGACTTAGTAAAAGCCCTAATTAAAATCCTTTTATCATTCCTAATCACTTCCCTCGCCTTCGTGAGACCAGGGTTGCCCTTTGATGCACTATTAAAATTTCACTTGACTTAACCATTGGGAGGCAGAGCCCACCTAACTGAATTTCTTTGAGCAATAGTCGAGGGTTCAACAAAACCATGCTTCTGGGGAAAACCCAACAAGAGTTCCAGATGATTTTCTTCAAATATCCCACTATCCATATCTAGAAAACAACCAATCATAGTTTCCATTGTACTCCCCAAGATCTTCGTATTGACTAAAATTGGGGTCCTCCTATGATTTTTGAGCTCTTTGGTTTATTTCCCACCAAATGCCCCATAAAATGTGCGAAAGCAAAAAATTACAGAAGCAGACCAAATTTAGAGAATTTAAAGGAAGAAACCATTGCAAGCAAAAATCAAATAAGGAATTCAAGCAAACCTAATTAACTCCAAAAAAATGGAATATGTAGGACAATGTAGAGGTAGAGAAAGAAAATTGGAAGAAGAGATGATCACATGATTCCTCTGTAGCTTCACACAAGTAGCATCTATTAGGGAGGACCATCCCCATTTTACATAAATTTTTAAAGTGAGGCATTTATTTCGGATGGCCAACCAATAGAAGATGTTAATCTTTGTAGTCAAGTGCTTGATCCAAACATTGCTAGGAGTAAGCCAACGTGGTAATTTAGAATCAAGAAGGATGTACATTGACTTGACCAAAAAGGCATCATCACTTTCTCTTTTCCAAATTAACACATCTTCAAAATCTTGCATTTTTAGGACCTAAAAATTCAAAAATTTAGTTATGGAGATCCAGGAAAGTTGTTCCTCTCTACTAGCGTTGGTGGTTGGCACCATCTTCTAGAATTTCTTACCCTCAAAACTGGTGATAAAATCTGCTACCTTCAACCAACTGAATCTCTGAGTTAGAGATTCAACGGGTATAAGGTTGGGCTCTTGTATCAAGGGATGGTCAAGAAGCCAAGAATCATTCCAAAAGTTAATAGAATTTCTATTTCCCACTATCCAATGAAGACCTTTGAATATTTGAGATATGATTTTACATGAATTTCACCAGAATATAGATCCTTCCTCTAGTATGGGATCTTCTAGTAAGCTTCCATAATGGTGAAGGTTTTTAGCATAAATGATATTCGACCATTTTGAACCCTCTTTTTTCAAAACTTTACACCCCTATTTCATAAGCAGAGCCTCATTCATGAGGTGCATATTTCTAAGACCCAAACCTTTTCAAGTCTTCCTAGAATAGACTTGATTCCATGATACAAAGTGAAACTTCTTGTGATCTTCAGGCCCAACCCAAATAAAATATTTTTGAATCCGTTCCAGCTTGGCTAAGACTTTAGTAGGGAGTTTGAAAATGGACATAAAATAAATGGGAACACTTTGGAGTACCGTTTTAGCCAAGAGAATCTTACTTGCTTGACTCAACAAAGAACCTTTCCAACTGGCCACCCTATTTTTTAGTCTCCACCACTAGGTCCCACAAGGTACCATGAATTATCCTTGTAAATAGAGGTAGACCCAAATACATAGCAAAGAAATCTGCTATAGTGCAACCCAAGATTTCAATGATCTTCCTTTGTCTGGTTGAAGGGATAAGAAAATACAACATACACTTTAAGTATTTAATATTTTTCCTCACTGCTCATTCAAAAAGACTAAGGATTATCTTAATTGCTCTAGCTTGCACCACTGATGCCACAAAACAAAGCAGCATGTCATCTGCAAATTGGTGGTGAGGTATTAGGATAATTGTAAAAGTTGGCGTAAGGCCTTTGATAGAGGTATACAAAAGAAAGGACCTACCCATAGCTTCAACCACCAAAATGAAGAGATATGGTGAGATCAAGTCTCCTTGACAAAAGCCTTTGGAACTACAAAAGAAGCTGATAGGGGACCCATTAACCAGAATTGAGAACATAGTAGAGGAAACACAGGTCCTAATCAGGTTGATCTAGCATTGATTGAATTTAAATTTTGCAAGTACTTCATATAGGAAATCCCAAGATACTCAATCATAAGCCTTGTTCATATCCACCTTGCGGAAGGGGCCATACCTACCACTTGGACCAAATGTAAGGTTAGTGGACTACCAAAACCCCATCTAGAATTTGTCTTCCCAAAACAAACCCACTCTAAGATTTATCAATAAGAAGTGACATGAGCAGTTTTAACCTGTTGACTAGTGCCTTTGAAAGGATATTTTAAATGGTGTTGCAAAGGATGATCAAACATAACTCACAAAACTTGTTGGCTCTAATATATTTAGGAATAAGTGCTAGGAAAGTGGAGTTCAATCCAAAGGGGATTAGATTGGATATTTGAGCCAACCTCACCACCATATAGACCTCAATTCCCATGATGTGCTAGAATTTTTGAAAGAATAGGGGGGAAAATCATCGGGTCTAGGAAATTTCAAAGCTCCCATACTAAATATGGTAGCCTTGATCTCATCATCTTTGAAAGGAGCTTCAAGGCACAAATTCATTTCATTCGAGACTAGCAAGGGAATAGATCTTAGGAGCAAGTTTTCAACATTTTTATCCCTACAATCTCTTGAACCTAACAAAGAACCAAAGGAAACAACCTCAAATCTAATGTCTTTGAGATCCACCACTTTGGAACCATCATATTTTACAATTTCCCAAATTTTTCTAGAGCTCCTATGTCTCATAGTTGAGGTGTGAAAATATATGGTATTTTCGTCACCTTCCTTAAGCCAGAGAGCTCTGGATTTTTTCTTCCACAACATTTCCTCCCTAGCAAGAGTATTATGAAGTTCAGTCAATAAAACCTTTTCCTTATCCCTAGAATCAACCGAGAGGCCTTCAGTTTCTACCACAAGATCCAGGTCTTTTAGCTGGCTTTTGAGGCTTTATTTATTTTTAAAGACATCCCCAAACACTTCTTTATTTTAAATTTTTAGTCTTCCTTTAATCAATTTGAGATTTTTTGCAATTTTAACCAATCCAACACCCAGGATAGACTATGACCACCATTCCTTAAATTTTATCTCCAAGTCTGAGTGGGAACACCACATGGCTTCAAACCAAAAGGGCCTAGGAAAAAATTCTAAATTCTAGAGTTTCAAGCCATAACAGGTTATGATACGAGCCTGCTTTTGGAAAAGAATACAAAGAAGCATCACCAAAAAAAGGAATACTTTGTTTGGAAATCAACACTCTATCCAATTTAGAAATAATGAATTGGTACCCCATGATGGCTTTAGCAGCATTCAACTACAACAAAAGATAAAGATCAAAGCAATAGAACATCTTATTGAATGAATAGAAGTGATACATTCGAGTAGAGATATGAGGCTCTTTATATAGGAATATGGATTCCTTAGCCAACACTCTACCTAGCTGTACAAGGGATAGCTTGCACATATACAACTTGCACATTGACACTTGTGCAGTTATTACATTGCATGAAGTAACTAGATAACTTCCCCCTAAAGTAATCTAACATAGCCAAATGATGTAATATATTCTAACACCCCCTGTATTACATTATTTGGTATGAAGTTCTCTTGAATCACATAGATGATCTCTGAATGTTTGAAACTTGATTTTTCCAAGTGCCTTTGTAAAGACGTCTACCAACTGATCTTTTGTAGGAACATACTTGAGGATGATATGCTTGTTCTAAAAATATTCCCTGATAAAATGACATTGTGCTTCAATATGTTTTGTTCTTTCATGTATGATTGGATTCTTGATCAGATTCAGTACTCCTTGATTATCACAAAATATCATAGTGGGAGTTCGTTTGATTCCCATGTCAGATAATATGTATTGTAACCATAGAGCTTCATAGGTTGTATCTCTTGCTGCTCGATACTCTGCTTCAGTTGATGATTGTGCTACTGTATGTTGTTTCTTGTTGTGCCAAGATATAGGACCTGATCCGAGATAGAAGACATAGCCTGAGGTGGATTTCCTATCATCAATAGATCCAACATCTAAATATCCTTGAAGATAAAAATCTTTGACATCCTTCATATAAGTCAATCCATAGTCTGTAGTCTTCTTGATATATTGTAATATTCTTTTTGTAGCTTTCCAATGACTTTCCCTTGGTTCTTGCATGAACCGTGAAAGATAATTTACTACAAATGCTATGTCTGGTTGGCTTTTTTTTAAGTATAGAAGACTTCCAATCAACTGATGATACATTGTAGCTGAGACCAATGGTGTTTTATCATTTTTGGATAATTGAATCCCTTGTTCCATTGGTGTATCTTTAGGCTTGCACTCTATCATTCTGTACTTTTCAAGGAGAGCTTTTGCATATTTTGATTGAGTGATAACTATTTTGTCCTTTCCTTGATAAATTTCTAAACCAAGGTAGTAGTTCATTAATCCTAGATCTATCATTTCAAATGCCTTTTCTAGATCCTTTTTTATATCACTTATTAACATCTCTGAACTTCCAATAATTACTATGTCATCAACATATACTATGAGGATCAAGATATCATTTCCAATTTTCTTGGTATATAAACTGGGATCTGACGAACTCCTTTTGAAATCATGATGTAGTAGATGATTATTGATCTTTATATTCCATGCTCTAGGAGCTTGTTTCAAGCCATATAGAGATTTATTCAATTTGCATACCTTGCTTTCTTGTCCTTGAATAACAAAGCCTTCAGGTTGTGTCATATAGACTTCTTCTTCTAAGTCACCATTAAGGAATGCACTTTTCACATCCATCTGATGAAGTTTCCACCCTTGATGTGTAGCTAGCGCACAAACTATTCGGATAGTAGTCATTCGAGCTGTTGGTGTGAATGTTTCTTCATAATCAATTCCCTCTGTCTGAGTATATCCTTTTGCTACTAGTCGAGCTTTGTATTTGTCAAGTGTCCCATCTGCTTTGTATTTGATTTTGTAAACCCACTTGCATCCCACTACTTTCTTTCCTGGAGGTAGATTTACTAGATTCCATGTCTTATTATTTTTGAGTGATGCATATTCAGTTTCCATAGCTGCTTTCCAATGTGAGTCTTTTAGTGCTTGAGAAGTTGATGTCGGTTCTACTGAGTTACTTAGCATTCCTCTATTTATTATGGTCATGCTGTGAGTTTGAGGTCCTATAGAAGTAAGATCTGGCATTATTTCTAGATTTGATTCTCTGAGAGTGTCTCTGAGCCATATTGGTTCTTTTCTAGGTAGTATTGTTGATGCTTCTGTATCTTGTTCTTGAGATTCTAATTCTGAATCTATACTCATTGTGTCTTCTTTAGATAGATTTATGAGGACTTCTGTGTCACCACTGGATTTATCTACGTCGATCTTGGATTTTTCATCAAAGACCACATCTCTACTGATGTAGACTTTCTTTGTAGATGGATCTAGTATTTTGTATCCTGTAGATTCATTGTCATAGCCAACAAATATTCTTGTCATAGTTTTGTCATCTAGTTTAGTCCTCTTTTATTTTGGAACATGCATGTATGCTTTGCATCCAAAGACCTTTAGCTTTTCTATGTTGGGATTTTGTCCTGACCATGCTTCTTCTAGTGTAATATGCTTGAGTACCCTTGTTGGAAGTCTATTTTGTATGTAGACTATTGTTTGTACTACTTCGGCCCAAAATTTGTGATCAAGGTGTGCTTATTTTAACATACATCTTACCATTTCCATTATTGATCTATTTCTTCTTTCTGCAATTCCATTCTACTGAGGCAAATATGTTGTAGTAAGTTGTCTCTTAATTCCATTTTCTTCAAGAAATGAGTCAAATTCTTTGGAAATAAATTCTCCTCCTCTATCTAAGCGAAGTGCTTTTATGGTCTTCCCTGATTCTTTTTCCACTTGAAGTTTGAACTATTTGAAGTGATTGAATGCTTCTGACTTGTACTTCATGAAAGATACCCACATTTTTCTAGTGTGATCATCAACAAATAATTGAAAGTATTTATGTCCTCCAACACTATCAACTTTCATTGGTCCACATAAATATGTATATATTATTTCTAGAGGTTGTTGAGCTCTGTGTTGATGAATTTCAAAAGGGATTCTATGTTGTTTTCCTGCTAGACATTCTGGACATATAGTAGTTTCTGGAGAAAAGTTAGGTAGACCTTCTACCATTTGATATCTGAATAATTCCCTCATTGATGTTTCACTGGTATGTCCTAGTCGTTTGTGCCATAGTTCTAAAGCATTGGTGGAAAGAGCTGAGTGAATAGCAGTGTCTAGAACAAATAGACCATTTTTATATGATCTTGATGCTATCATTCTTCCCTATCTAGAAATGTGACATTGTTTTCTACCAGTGAGAACCTTGAACTCAATGGTTAAGTCTTGATCCATAAGTTGAGAGACAAAAATAAGATTAGTAGTTAATCCTGGAACATACAATACATTTTTTATCATACCTCTTCCATCCTTAAGATTTATTGGAATATCTCCAATTCCTTTTACTTCATATGTTTTTCTATCTGCTACGACAACTGGTTTTTCATTAATATTTTTCAAATATTTGAACCAATGTATGTTTCCTGTCATATGCTTACTTGCACCTGAATCTATATACCAATAATCCATGATACTATTTTTATACCTTATGTCTCCCAAGTATGTTTTGGATAGTGCTATTGTAATTTGAAGTTCAATGTTTGGTTGATTTTGTAAAGTTTTGTAAATACCAAAAATCAACTTCTAATATCCCTTATTGCTCCTATTGAACTAAGCACTTTTCCCAAATTTTAAAGAGGTTATAATGTTGGATCTTTTGTCTCCTTTTGAGAAGTTTGAGACAATAATTTTATAAATTTCCAACCTTTGAAATACTATGATAAACCTCTCTTTTAAATAACCCTTTGGGAATTAATTTTAAGTGTATCTAATTTCCAATAAATTAATTTGATGTAGTAACCCTTATGACTCCCTAATTTTTGGAAAAATTAGACCACAATAATATTTGCAAAATATTAAATAATCTAACCCAAGTAGAATTCCTTATATCTCCTAGGTTAATTTGCAAATATTATTTTAGCTTGGTAAGTTATCTCCTATGTCTTTTGCTTTCATAATCTCAAAATTTATCCTTGATTTTAAACCTTATATCTCCTTTATTTGAAAGCAATATTAAATGAGATAAATTACTTACCTTAGCTCCTTTATCACCACACTTGAATGGCTTTGAATTCGACTGGATATAACAGCTGCAATACGTAACTTTTGGTACTTGAGATGATGAGTGTGGATTGGGCCAGCCTTGTCTTCAATGTTGGAGTGAAGAGTATTGTAGATTTGAGAAGGTTTGACCTTATTTTCCAGGAGCCTTTAATGCTCCTCCTTCCTTCCTTCCATGTTGTGCTTCGAACGTGTTTCACTGCGCTATTCTCTCCTAGATTCCTTTGACTACGCTATTCTCTCTTCTTCACACTCTATCACTTCATGTTTAGATGCATTTTAAGGTGGTGAAGGCTTTGACAAGTGTCACTGAGCATTACGTATGAGCTCTCTCCTTTGTAATATAACAATCCTTTAGTAACGCTCTGCTAGCTTCTTGGTCACCTTGTAATGCATGAACACTTGTGTGGGTGCTTGTAACTCCTTCGTGAGTTTTCTTGGATGTTAAGAAATGGGATGGCACCTTAGAGAATTCATGCCAAGTGGCTTTCAACCTTTCTGCATGGATTTATTTCATTGTAATGCTTCCAAGGAGAGTATAACTCCTTTTTGTATGCCTCTTATTTGCTTGCTACATTTCTTGGAGTGCAAGCAATCTCTTCTCTTGTTGGTCGATCGTTGAGGTGATTTTGGAGCTTCGAATGGTGTTGTAGGTGATTCTTTTGGTGGATAATATTCACCAAGCTAGCAACCTCTGAATATATCACTTGTTCTCCTCATTCCTTGTTCCCTTCAACATGCTCCTTTTATGCTATTCATCCATGTTGATTGAGGTAGAATCTATCACCTTTTTTCTTGTAAAAGAGCTCCATTTCTATCTACGTAAATGCAGGTTGATGATCGACTGATATGTGCATTGCCTTTTGTAGGTTCATCCATCCAATATGTGAAGTGTGAGCCCCTTCGAATGGCTCCTTGTGCTATGGATGAGGAGTGCTTGATGTTTGACATTTCTTGCTTGATGTTTGACCTTTCTTGGCTGGATTTCCCTATAGTTTTTGTGCCTTTAGTGGCACCTTCAATCTACCCTTTTCCTATGAACAATGTAGTGCAATACCTTGTAATATTCTATTCTAAATAAATATTCTTATTGCACCCTTTTTGCACTCCTTCTTGTAGGTCTTGTAGTATGATTTTGTAGTAGATTTTGAATGCACAAATGAGGGTTTTGAGGATGTCCCTTTGGATAGACTCCTTGCCCTCTTTGCTTGGATATTTAATGATAGATCCAAGCTTTACAAATGTTGTAGATAGAAGTTTTTTTATTTTTATTTTTTTCTGCACTTAACCCTGTAGTGCTTTGGATTTGAGACTCACCAAGTCTCAATATTTGAAGCTTCTTTTGGTTAGTTTTTATTCACTTGTACTAACCAATTTTGGTGGCTTCTATTGGCCACTATGAGTTGCATATTTTTGTGCTTTAAGAGTGTCTTTAGACACTTGATGCAAACTATATTTTGTACCCTTCTCAAAAGCACAAAACTAATTTCTTTTGAGAGTAATAATAGTGCAAATGAATCTAACAATTTTCACTTTTAATGCACTAATAATTTCACCTTATCACTCCAATCAACTCTCAAGATAATGCACTTAATCAATTTACTGCAACTAATCAAGAATAATCTGAAATGAATCTTCAAGAATTATTTTGCAATTCTCTTATAAGCAAGGTAGTAGGAGCTAGTCTTCTTTTGCTTTCCAAAGTAGATGATAGGTAGTTGATATATGTAATGTAATATATAGGCTTATGCCTATATATTGTAACCTTTTTATCAATAAAAACATCTCATTAGTTTTCCCTCCTAACATTTGGTATCAGAGCAGGCTTTCCCTACCCTGTGAACCCCTTGAGGGGGGATTTCCCTCATGGAAATCCTCCCTCCCCCAATTTTTTTTTTTTTCCCTATTTTTAAAAAAAAATTTACCGAGGGAGTATGCTCTCCATCATTTGATGGATCAAAAACCAGATGGTACAAATTTTAAAATGTGGGAATTTTTTTTTTGTTTTTTTTTTTTTTAAGATCCAGTTGGCTTTATGGCAGGAGCATTTGAGATCTGTAAAATTTTAGGTCTAGATATAGCAGGAGCAAATGTGGGTGATTGATACCCCTCCGATTCTAGATCACCCCTTGGAGGATAGGAACACTATAGAAATGTTGAGTATTACTGCCCTTGCCCATCTCAAGGCAGCTGTGCTATTTTTTCTAAATGTCTCTGGGTCTTGTGGGTATAACATTACGCAGCAGGATGCACTGTTTCATAGCACAAAGCCATTTTTTGTAGATTGGAGCTATGATTTTTGTAAAGGCAGCTCCAGACCAGTCCCCAGGGATCAGTGCAGATCAACGAATGTTTATGATGTTTTGCTAAAAGAGCTCCACTCCGTCAGAACGTGCGGCGGCGTACGCAGGCAGGCGGACCAGTTCACACAAGAGCCGCCACCCACGGTGGCACTAGCGAGGAGGACGAAGCCAAGATCATCCGTGGCCAGGAGGCCGTTGCCCTCGATCCAGGGATAGGCCTTCCAGCAGAGATAAATTTAAAAGAATGTTAAAAGAATGCTCTGTGACTCTGAATGTCTATCTTGGTAAACAATTTACTGGTGGAGATATAGTTTTTTTTTGGATCTTGTTAGGACTGCAGGGCAAACCAGCACATTTCAGTATTTTTTTGCCTCTGCCATAGCCTCCACTCTATAGTCCCATTCAACAACAAATGGCAAACTATGCTGAAAACAGGATTGAAGCGGCCAAGAACACATGACCAAGGACATGGCAGGAGGATTTGTCTGACATTGGGAATATTGTGATGCCATGGCCACCACATCAGATCCACTGCGTTTCATTACCGAAAATCTACAGTTCTTTGAGGTTTTATATGCTTGGGATTGACAGCAGGGGAGACTGGGAGTGTTTTCGGGAAGCCCTGAAAGTCATCGAAGGCATTCTTCTTCTTTGATGCTTTGTAACATCACATAAAAAAAAAACTCAAGCTTAGCATTCAACTTCCGTCTTTCAGCTTGCCCCTCTCATTCCCACGCCGCCAGGGTGTTGATTTCTTCCTCCAAGTTCCTCAAGCAGCTGGCCTCGATTTTGAAAAATGGTGGCGCCACGACACAACAACTCGTCGCCTTGGCGGTCTGCAACCTTAGCTTCAGCAAGGAGACCAAGAAGGCATTGGGTAGGAAGAATATCGCCATGGTGGGGCCTATCAGCATCTACAGAAGCTCATGAATATGGAGGTGGCTGGTGCCAAGAAGATACTCCAGAGAATTTTTGGGAGTTGCCTGCACAGGATGATGTCGTGGATGCCATGGGATCACGGATCTTGATTGTTTTTTTTTTAAACTGGAAACTGCTGCTCGTGTGGAAGATGGTCATGGCGTGGCCACTGCACCACAAGTAGCGGCCCTCCACTCCTCAAAATCTTCATGCAAGACACGTGGCACGTAAGCAAGCTGCTGGGCGTCGTTACAATTGCTAATGGTGGCATCATGCCCAATATGGATAATAATGAACTACTTATTTTTTAATGAGCTTATATTTTTTTAGAAGGAAACTTATTTTATAATGTGATAATAATATCTAAGGAAGGGAGCATTTCAATTAAAAGGAATAATTCCTTTTATTTTATATATTTATATTTGTCCATAGTGGGTGGCCTCCGTTTGTTTTTAGTGAGGGGAATTGTTTTTTATAAAGTGAAGAGATCACTTTATGACACTTGGAGAGTGCCCATGCCTATTGGCCGAAAATATGGCTCCTTTGGCCATTTTTTTTAATGCTTTTTTCCACATGGAAGAGTAAAAGTGGAAGTGGAAGGCCCCTTTGATGATGGAATATAGGGGTATTTATAGTCGTTGGAAATGGTTTTTCCATGACGGATACAATGGTGGAGTCATAATGTAATTTTGAGGCTGTTTCAATTCAATTTTTTAGCCTCTAAGTATTTCTACCTTGGAGTGCACTCTCGGTTGAACCCGACACTCCCAAGGTAATTTCATATGTGATCCTTGTACCTAGTGATATTTTCTATACACTTGGCGAATGTAGCGGCTGGTTACCCATGCATTTCGGTGGGATGACATGGTCACCATAAGGACACTTATACTAGGGACTACAGACAAATACACCCTAGACTCTATCTGAGGTTGTTTTCGGATCAACTTCTGAAGACTACAAACGAAGACACTTCAGAAGATTCTCTTCTTTTCTTCTTCTCTCCTATTTGGATCTATAGCTCATTTTATTGTATTGAGTGCATTTTTGGCAGAGACCAACACTCTTATATGGCTTGTTTTTTCTTTCATTAGGTGCATTTTCGACAGAGACTGACACCTTCTAGATTGAGTTCACTATGAGGAGGGATTTCATACTCATGGTGAATCTAGTTAGTGACATACGAGAGGCAACATCCTCTGAGGATGACCTGTAGAGGCAACAGACCTAGAAGTGGCTGACCCTGAGGCACCCATGATGACCCTGAGGCACTTAGATGGCTGACCCAGTGGCAATAGACCCATGGAAGTGGCTGACCCTGAGGCAATAGATCGAGATGTATACATATTGAATCTAGCATTATTCACAGTTGGAGAGCCAAGCGCAAATAGCACGATCCTAAACCAAATCAGCAATAAGAGAGGATGATAGGTTGTTTTCCAAAAGTCAACATTAAGGGGGAATGTTACCTAATGTTGACTTGTTTTGTTTCTTCTTTAGTTAGGATAGTGCACTTACTTGTTTTGTTTCTTTTTTAGTGAGGATAGTGCACTTTAAGGGGGAATGTTAGAGTTAAAGTGCACTATGCCTTCACCTTGACACTTGTCAGTTTCTCTTGACAAGTGTCATGTGTTGAATATAGGCTTATGCCTATATATTGTAACCATTTGCATCAATAAAATCAACCCCTTCAGGAAACATCCTCTGAAGATGACCTGCAGAGGCAACAAACCTAGAAGTGGCTGACCCTGAGGCACCCATGATGACCCCGAGGCACTTAGACGGCTGACCCAGTGGCAACAAACCCGTGGAAGTGGTTGACCCTGAGGCAACAGACCAAGATGTATACACAGTGAATCTAGCATTATTCACAGTTGGAGAGCCAAGCACAAAGAGCAAGAGCCTAAGACCAAATCAGCAATAAGAGAGGATGATAAGTTACTTGTAGAGAAGTCAACATTAAGGGGGAATGTTACCTAATGTTGACTTGTTTTTTTCTTTAGTTAGGATAGTGCACATTAATGGGGAATGTTAGAGTTAATGTAATGTGCACTATGTCAGTTTGACACTTGTCAGTTTCATTGACAAGTGTCATGTTCATCATATAGGCTTATGCCTATATATTGTAACCTTTTTATCAATAAAAACATCCCATTAGTTTTCCCTTCTAACAGATATATAATTTGAAATTATGAAATTGAATCAAATATTAAAGTGCAAATGAAACTTAAAGAAACCTTTCTCTTTTTTCACTTTTGAAGACTTGTAATTCAATTCTCCTTATTGTAACTTTAATCCAAATTAAGGTGCTTAAACGAATCTGATAAGTAATCGACTTTAATGAATCTACTTGCACCAATAGTTGTTTACCTTTTTATGAAAGCCCTTTTTGCTACTTATATAGAGGATGTAGATCTTTGTGTCTAAGATCACCAAGTTGCTACCTTGTGTAAGATTTTGTTGCTCTTTGTAGGCTGCCCTGAATAGCTTCATCTTCACCAAAGTATGGTCTCAAACTCTCTTTCATGAGCCTAGGATTTTGGTGGCTTGTTATCCTCTTGTATTCTACTTATTTTGTTGTATATTTGAAGATGTCTTTGTTTGTGAAGTTGTGCCTTTTTGTTGTGAGAGGCAATATTTAAATCTCCTAGGTTTGGTAGGCTTCATATGTCTGAATATTTTTTCAAGATTCTTGTCAAATTTTGACTTAAAATAGGATATTCTTCTCAATATTTTGAATGTCTTGAGGTCTTATAATATTTGGTACTCGCCAAATTCATCTTCTTGGTCTTGTTTTTAGATGGAGATAATTGCCCCAAATCTTCTACTTATCAAAAACTTCTCTGATCTCCTTATTCTTGCTGAGTTCTTCACAAGATCTCAAAATAATGGAGTTTGCAAGTGGTAGGTCCAAAGGTGTGTCTGTTTTGCAAAAACCATAGTAATAATTTTTTCTATTCCTATCTAGGAACGACCATAGCTCTGATACCACTGATGGCTTTAGTAGCATTCAACTACAACAAAAGACATATATCAAAGTAATAGAACATCTTATTGAATTAATAGAAGTGATACATTTGAGTATAGATATGAGGCTCTTTATATAGGAAGATGGATTTCTTAGTCAAAACTCTACCTAGTTGTACAAGAGATAACTTGCATATATACAACTTACACATTGATACTTGTGCAGTTATTACATTGCATGAAGTAACTAGATAACTTCCCCCTGAAGTAATCTAACATAACACCCACGTTCTTGTTGTTCCAAGTTAACCTAGGACATTTCGATTCCAGGTCCATTAGCTTACCTTAATTGATGAAATCAAAAAATTCCTCCATGCTTCTTTCATAGGGATAATTACCACTTTTTTTGTCTGATGGGTATAAAGGGAATTAAAATCTCCCGCTAAAACCCAAGCTTCATATTTGAAATTTTTTCTCATCTCAAGCAGTGAGGACTAAAAAACTCTTCTACTAGGGCCTACATTCAGAGCATACACATTTGACATGACCCCACTAAATTTTCAAATTATTTCCAATGGGTGAAAGGCAAAGCTTTCTACATATTCATTAGTTGAAGAAATAAATCACCTACATAACTATAGCCCATATTTGTGATAGAGATTCCAACAATGGGGCTTAAATTTCTTTGAACAAATTAGCCCATTATCTAGTGTAGTACATGGTTAGATTATAATTACAATAGATTTTTTCACCAAGTGAACTGAGATATTCTAGTAAAATCAACAAATTAAGAGACAATTATTCAATTACTAAAATATATCATTGCAAGGTATGATAAACCTTCAACAATCACTAAGGACAATGCTACAATTTTCATTAGAGTGAAGTTAAAACAAATTGTAGTTGAAGATGACTTCATCCTAAGAAATTCTTCTAACTACTACCTACAAAGCAATGGTTTGGCCAAGTCTACAAGCAAGATTATTGCTAGGATTATAAAAATGATAATTATTGAATCCAAATAAGACTATAATACTATGATAAAAAAGGCCTTTGGGTGGATAAAATAACCTCTAAAGCTTCCATTGGTACCTCATTACCCAAATTTACCTTTGGTGAGGAAGGAATACTACCAATGAATCTTGAACTTCCTTCCCTTCAAATGTTTCAATAGTTGGAGCTAGAATACATAAAAATCCCTCCAATGCAAACTAGATTCAATACCTTGTTATCATTAGAGGAAGAAGAGATAAAGCTTCTAAAAATTTTGTTCAACATCAAATGGTTGTGAAGAGGTGGTTTGATAAGAATTCAACAACTGTGAAATTTGAAAAAGATCTTATTCTTACATGGGATGAATATAAGGCAAACCATATAAGTATGAAAAAATTGACTCATCATAGAGTGGACCATATTAGAATGACAAGGTTAAGGGCACCAATATTTACATATTGATGATGCTAGAAGGAAGGTCATTACGCATTCTAGTAAAATGGGTAATACTTGAGACCCCTTTAAGCTTGGAAGAATATAACTCTTATAAATATTATATATTAAATTAATTGTTTTCCTTTGTTTTACTAAGTTTCCCATTTCCATATTCCTTCTCAAAAAATACAAAAAGTAGAAAAATGAAAATACAAAACAATTTTAAAAAAGGAAGGGATTTTTTCCTTCCGTATGGGTGAAAAATTTGGAAAAGATGGCCAAGCATTCATATCCTTTCATACTTTTCTCAAAAATGACAAAAATCTTGGGAAACTCTCTATGTCCAAAATTTTTGATATGCTAATTCTTAGCAAAAAAAATTTGAACACTAAAATTTGCAATTCATATTTTTTTGAAATATGAATTTCCATTTTAATTTCATAACAAGCCCAAAGCACAATTGGCCTAATGAGTGAATCATCCAAATAATATTATAAATCACATATCTTATTGTTCTAATAGCAATGCCAACTCCTTGATTGGTGGAAAAAACAAATAATAGTAAGCCAAGTTGTGAATAACAAACTTTTGGTCATAAATGTAAATCCTAGGTGGTTGATACACTTGTGGGAAATTCAAACCCTACAAGACTATCCATATAATTCCTAAGCAATAGAACCAAGGAAAATATATTAGGAGACTATGTGAGAAGAACCTAAGGCAACCAACCTACCATGCAAAGACAAGTCTAAAGATTCAACAAGAAAATCATGGTGAGTTCAAGATTCTTTGAAGGCACTATTGTAACAGTTAAAGGGATTTTAGAATGGAAACCAAGCTAGGATAAGGTTTGATATAACGCTTCCCTTAGGACCCTTACCACCACTTTGTCAAATCCTACTCTCAAGCCCTCATTATCCTCTTCATTTTTTCTCTCAAAATTACTAGAATCTCCTTCCCACACACAAATGACCCTAAGGTTTCCTTGTGAAAGCCAACCCAATCCTTAGGCTGTGATTTATCTTGAAAAGGAATAAATCACACAATCCCAAAAGTAAAAAATATTTCATAACCATTAAAAGAGTGGTTTATTCTTGATTAAAAGGCAAATTGCCTTCTTAATGATAGAGTAAAAATGCTTCTAAGTTAAAAGAAATATAAATTGCATTGGAATAAAAGGCAAATCACAAAACCTAATGTGGAAAGCCAAAACTATAAATCACATTGCTTCCCAAACTTGGTAATTTTCTAGCACCAAAATAGAATTCCTCCTAGAACAATATGAACTCAAGTGTAGCCTTTAGGAGTGGCACAATAGATGAAGCAACTATGGTAGAACCTTCAGTAACCACTACCATGACATAAGTTGAAATAGGCCATCTAGTGCTTAGTAGCCTATTGAGCAAGCATGTTCCTTTGGGATAAAGAAGACATAAGAAGAAGAAGCTTATAGATAAAATATAACTGGACCCATGTTGTAAATTAGGCGAGAGGAAATTTAAGTATGTGTCTGCCTATGTAAGAATAAAGGTGATATGACATTTTTCCATTGGCCTTAGTATCAATTCATGGAGCATCAAGCACATATGGACTTCAAGTTTGGAAATGATATTGATGCCTCAAATTTAGAATTATCTACAGATAATAAAATTATATGCCAAAAAGTATGACAAGAACATACATGCCATCTATAGCTAAAGATACACACATTTTGTAACTACTGATAAAATAAGAAAAATAACATGTGCAGAATATGATCCAACCCACTAGGCCACCTATAACCCTCAAGCATAAATTAACTATTACAATAAGTTTAAAAATGATATATAAAAGGGTTTCTTAGTGAATGAGAAAAATGCCATAGGAGATACAAAGATTTGAAATATGGCTCAAAATTAGGTAATTCAAGGCAGATATACAACTCCTTTTTTTATGGTATTGTAATAGTCCTAGAGAAAATGATAGACAAGTTAGCTAGGGAAGAGCACATACATTGCTACATGCAATTGAGCACTACCCACACCACTCCTAAATTTTAGACTATGCTACATACATGGCATGCCACATAGATCACTAATTGAGGAAGTTTAAGAAATCAAAGCAGTTCAACTATACTTCCTACTTAATTTGGTTGATTTTAAACCAAAATTAGCATTGGTTCCCTAATTTGTAGCTAAACTAGATGGGACCTAATGGGAAGCCGTTGCTAATTTATGACTATATAGACATACATTACAAGACTAAGGATAGGATAACATAATTTTTATGACATGGTGTAACATCCAATTTTTAACTAGTTGATGGAAAATATGCCTTGGCTATCTGATGAGTGTAGGAGTCTCATCCAACAAAGAATTCTACCTTGGGAAACATAAGATCTTTATGGTTTATAGGAAGTCCTTATGAGTTGCCCACATTTATGCTAAATTATGTAATTTAATATGGAGTACGTATGAAAAGTGCATTAGCTTGACCAAAAATACTTCAAAGTCCAAAAAAAATTAATTCTTACAAATCCAAGGAGGCAATCATGATGATCACCCCACCAACAAGATGATCCAATATAACACTTAGCAAGAGGTTAGAAAACATGAGGATAGAGGTGTTGCAAGACTTCTAGTATTATGGTCTTGAGGTAGTGTTTCTAAGTCAACTGATGGGACATGATATTAAGATTATGTATATATATATGAAAAGAGGTCTAGGGTGGAGAAAGGGGCCAACATGAATGAGGAAAAAACATCACCAAACTACACGTACCATATGTGTATGATTATGACCTACAATAATCCTCTCCCATCATTTTACTTCTATGCTAATGCAAGGGTGAAGACAAATTTTGATCTAGACAATAAGGTCAATCACTACATTATTAGTACCTTTTGGTCTAAATTCTGCGTCAATTTGTGAAGTGCACCCTATACTTTAGCCAATATTGAATGATTGGGATTTCACCCAATTTCAACTTCCAGAGTAGACCAACTCCTTGAAATATTTGTAAAATCAAAACATGGGTTTAAGATAAAAGTAAGAAATGAAAGGGTTAGATAAAATTAAGGGTTTAGAATAGTTGTTAAATGATGGATGGGGTATAATGTAACATTGGATACATACTACATAAAATCCTAATGCAATTAAATTCCAATAAAACTTAACAAACCAACCACTGTCAAATGTATAATAAATTTCATTCAATTATAATTGTATGCTTTAATTATTCCAAAGACTTTATGAAAAGCAATCCAATAGTAATCTAAAGAGCAAAATTTGCTTTAATATCATGAAGTGTAACATAAATGACTTAAAGCATAACATTCATTCATAAATACTTAAAATAACAATCACAATGAAGGCCAAACAACTTTCACTTTTCATTAATTGGCAAAGATTACACAACACATATCTAGGCAAAATGCTACAAAGCCAACCCTCACTTTGAGGTGCATTGGGCTATTTATAGGTTGGTTTTGAATCTTGTAGTATAAAAATTACAATATTATCACAAGTTTGTTAGATAGATAGCTTGGAATGGAATGCTCTTGGAGCAACTATCATTTTCATACTACATTGGTTTGGCTACTTGTATTGTTGATGTGGCCAGTTTATATTTTACCTTGGTTTAATTCAAATGTGTTTGCAATCTGGTCCATGAATCTTCAATTGTCTTCTATAGATGGTCGAGCCACTACAACTATCTATCAAAAATATCACTCTCAATCTTAATAGTCTTGGCTTGAACAACTAGAAGGCATTGATGTAGTTGTAGCTCCAAAAGGGAAGTTCGAGGATGGTATGTATCAAAGCTAGGCTTGAGACAATGTCAGGATTTTTAGTTGTTTGGGAAACCTCTTGAATCAAATCTATACTTTCAGGATGATTTGATGATGTCATCACTTGATAAAACCTGATTTCATGCAGTCTTGGCTAGTGATTTGACCTTCCAACATTACACATTTTGGGCCTTTGTGGTGCTTCTATGTCGAGAGCCCAGTTTTTTCCACTTTGGTATATTTTGTATATTTTTGGACTTTGTTGTGGAAATGTTGACATAATCATCCAAAGAAGTTTGGGGTCATTCCATTCTGAATTTGAGCTAAGAGGGCATTCTTTGATCGATGCTTTATCTTTTCGAAATTTTGGCTTTATTCTATCTTATGCATGTCAGCATATTTTTGGACTTTCGAAACACTATGTTGACGTCATTGCTTAAAAGAGGCCACATTTATTCAATTTCTATATTTGCATATTTTCATACTTTCTTTTAGGACTTAGCCAATTTTATGAAGAAATACCTAACTAACTTTACGGATTTTCATCCTTTATTTTAGGACTTAGCCAATTTTCTGAAGAAATACCTAACTATCTTGAGGCTTATTTTTTGGCTAAAGCATTGGATTATTGACTATCTATGTTACTTGGGATTTTAGGCCAACTTCAGGATGTCTTCCTTTAGTGAGGTTTAAGCAATATATCAACAAAAGGATTTGCAAATGAGGGCATGAATTTTACCTACATTCTTGGTGCCTCCTAGGGATTTTTTCTTGTAGAAATTAAGAATCTAGAGAGCCTTATCTCATTGGGTATGGAGTCAAATATTTCAAAATATGAAAGTACTTGAATTGATATAAGGAAAAATTATTAGAAAGGTGAGGGATGTAATGGATTGGTGATATTTAATGGTATAAACTAGGTATGTAATGATCATGGAGTGAGAGAGGGTGGTTAAATGGAGAGAATGTGGAAGTGGGGTGGAAATGGATTGTACCTTTTGCAAAATAGGTAAATAACCTCAGGTGGATTTTTTATGAACTTGAAGGTTGGGTCCCTCTTTCTGAAATGACACTTTTTTCAAGATTTTCCTACTTTATGCAGCTGGCCCTCTCATGCGCTCCTCTTTTTGTGGTCAATGGTCTTTTGCCAATATGCCTACATTAATTTGTATACCTTATGTTTTATTCCATATTTGGGGGCTGAGGTGCCATTTTCTAAGCCTGCTATATCTCCTTTTTACCTTTACATGTCAAGTAGCTTCTGACCATCTTTTGTACTTATAGTTTTGGTGGTTGGGGATTCTACTACTACATATTTATCCTCTTGCTCATCACTAGCTCCTTATAACTCTTCTTCATCAACTTCTTGATCAATTAACACTTCTTAAATTATTTGCAGTACATGAAAGGTGGTATTCCATACTTCTAGAGTTGGGTGCTTTGTATCCCTAATATTATCATTGATTGCTATCATTTTGAAGGTTTTATTATATGAGGGGTCTCGATAACCCCTCACCATATCCTAGTTCTTTACTTGTATTATGGTCAACCTTTTCAAAAATTTGTAGACTTGAAATTTTGTGATGGGTTCCTACCTTTGGTCAAACTCTTATTCACTATTTGTAATCAACTCTATTTGGGCCTAGAGTTCTCTTGTACAGGATTGGATTTGCTCATTCTAGAATCCTAAAAATCCAAGGCTTCAGACTTCATCTACTAGGACCATTATTTTTTTGGCTATTCCTAGGAGTTTGTTCAACATATCCCATCCTTGCTAGATTACTTTGTTTTATTTTACTAGATTTTGGGTGACATATATCATTACATTCCATTCCCTATGTCACTCCCACAAAGGATAGATCGAAGTTTCTTCTTTCAAATTTTAGGAGTGATTCGACTTTTTCTATTTTATCCCCCATTTTGTCTTGAGTTGCTTGTATGTTTAATTTTGTAGCTTGAATGACTTCTAAATTGAATATTAGATAGTCAATGACTGGGAAGGCTTCAATAGAGCTTTATAGAATCTTATTCCAACTTTTCTTCTTTAGTTGTATTAGTGCCTCTTAGGAGAAGCGAGAGGCTTGATCCCTTTTTCCTTTTTTTTTTCCAACTTCTAATGCATACTTTGCATTTGTTTAGTTAAAATTTTATTTATTTCTTCCTTTTATTGTAGCTGTTATGGGATCAGGAGCTTCATAATCATCCTTAGCTTCTAAATATGAATCTCTCACTTTATATTATTCCTTTGCCATTTCTTCAAGGTTCTTTATTTTCTCTACCAAATTTTTGTATTTGTCACTTAACATATCACCTTGGAGGTATATGGTCCTAACTTGAGTCTGAACGCTGAGTAGGAAATCTTCTAATGGTAGTTGGGCAATATCTATTGCTTGTGTTGTTATATGATAGTCATATGATGCCATTTATAATTATGGCTTATTAACTTTTAGAGTGGTGGTGACCCTCATATGTTGATGAGTAGTCGGGTCAACCATGTTCATTAGCATGGGGGTGATCGCTTATTTTCTTTCCTTGGCAACATTTTGGCTTATTTCCTTGAGCTTGTTGATGGTGGTTGTGTATAAATGATTGGGAGGTGGTAATGTTAGGAGGATGGATTGGATAATGAGAAATGGATATGGAGGGATTTTTCAATAGTTGAAAAAACAATACTTATGGGAGTTTGTGTTTGTAGAGTGGATATGATAGGAAGTGGTTCAAACACTATTTTTCTTAAGTATTTAATCTTGGTGGAGAATTATATGGCGAAGGAGGAGAGGGAATATTAGTGGGAACAAGCAGAGGAGAAGTAGTAGGTACTTGAGAGATCATACCTATTTTTGTTGCTTACGACTACTCCAAAGTTGGTGTGATTACATGTCCCTTTGTTGGGACTGTTCCTTTACTTTTATGTTTTTTACTCAACCTTTCTTGCAACGATCTTAGAGGATTGGTTTTTCTTTTTGTCAACCCTTATTATTTCATTGGTGTAGAATGATTAAAATGTGGTGTTCTTTGCAATTGTTGTAGGTACAACATTATGCTCAAATCAAATCCTTTGTTGCTTTATGCAACTTGATCTAGCTCCTGCATAGCTACTTCAAAGTTGGTGTGATCACTTATCCCATTGTTGAGATTGTACCTTGACTTTTACATTTCTTACTTGAACTTTCTTGCAATTGTATTAGAGGATTGTGTTTTTTTTGTTGTCCCTTGTTCTTTCATTAGAGTAGAATGATTAAAAGGTGGTATTCCTAGAAATTATTATCGATACGACCTTATGCTCACATCAAATCCTTTGCTACTTTCTGTGGCTTGACCTAGCTCCTACACAGTCTCTGTTGGTGTCTCTTTCTTAGGGTGACTTTGGTGTTTCAACGACCTTGATATGAACTTATGTTCTAGCCTTGGTGGAGACTTTGGCATAGATCACTTGCTCCTCTTCCCTTTGGTTTGGACAATAGGGGATTTAGAAAATGAGGCTCCTAGAGCTAAGTTTTAAGGTTGCTGCACTTTTAGAAGCTCTTGTGATCTGGTGGCCATTTTCCCTAAGCCTCTTCTAGTGAATCCCATTTTTTGATAATTTTATATCCCCTTGGGTATATTTCTTGTTGGAACTTGGTTGGGACAAAGTCAAAGTTTTTTGACATAATTTTGAAAAAATTTCTACAAGTATTTGTCCTTCTAGTTTTGTTCTAATGATACCTTTTTCTTGTTCATATTTTAGATTTAGTACCTTTTTTTCGATACGTTTTCCTCCAAATATTATTTGCTCAATTTCTATTTATATTTATTCTCTTTGTACCAAGGATTCTTCTTCCTATACTTTTCATTCAATATCAATGATTTTGGCTTTGACTTGTTCCTCCCTAGGTTTCCAAGCATATATGTTCTCGTTGTATTTTGTGAAAATATTTTATCCATAGTCAACGAGTATCTGGATTTTTGTATGTCACGTTCACATCTAAAATCCACCATTCCACGATTTGGTTGTCTTCCCAACCTATTTTTTCATCATTGTATCTATTTTATCTTGGGTTAGCTCGTGATATTTTTTTTTCTTTGGGTCATAGTCATTCTCAGGTTCATAAAAAATCTCTCCAAGGAGGCACCTCTTGCATCTTGCTTATATTCCAGTCTAGCTCATTCTCCTCAGATTTATTTTGGAGTTGTTCAATATTGAGTTGATGACCTTTTTGAATGTCAATGGTCTACCTATGTTCAATTCCACCAATCTATTTTTGAATTTACTGAGTGGGTCATACCTCCATTTTTGTGGTATTGCATGTAGTTTTAGCCTCTCGAGCTTAGCCTTTAGGATTTTATAGTATTCCAATTCTACTTATCAATTCCATGGTAAATACCTAATCGATGACATAATACGACAACAAGATAGGTTTTCCCACAAAATCATATAATCTTATCATTGTCCCTTTTGTCAAGAAGTACCAATATCCTTCTAATTGAAGGCTTTGTAATTTTCCAATTGCTACCTAAGGCATTCAAGGGATATTTTCATATATGAGCTTCAATGCAGGCCCTAAGAATTATCTGTTAAATCATAGTAGAAATTTGAAGCTCTAATTAGGCATGTCCAATCTACCACTTCCATATTTCTCCTTTGGTCATTTTATTTATTTATTCCTATCCATGGCATGATCTCTATTGTGGAGAAAAAAAATAACCAGTCCAAGTGTGAAGGATACTGATATCTTTTGTATTTTGATAATTGTAACTATAGGAGTTGCTCATGCATTCTTTCACACAAGAATTTAGTCCAATCAAAGAAAAGAGGGCTATTTGACTGATCAGAGTGGGATGCATCATAATAATGAGGGTTAGATATGGTGTATGTCATGGAAATTTAATAAGCATGGACCTCCTTATCTATTGGAAATCAAATATAATGGATAGCATTGAGAACATGTCTAGGTAATTGAACTCTAAAAGTGGGACTGGGGTTTTATGAAGAGACCAAGTGGAGGGTGATATAGTTGTTCTATCCAAGCCTTGAAGTATTTTCCTCCATATTTATGTTTTCTAAGGTCATAATATTTTCCCTAGTCTTCAATGATGAAAGTTTTAGGGGTTGCCCTAGGCCTAACTCTTATACTGAATGAATCAATGAGGATGTCATATGTAAGATGAAATAATACTTGACCTTTATAATTTTGGATTGATCTCATTTGGGATTATAAAATTGTGCTACTACTAATACTACTTTGAGGTAGGGGTGTACAAAATTATGGGTATAAGAAGACAAAAATGAGTGTCATGCAAATGAATTTGGGCTATTGGGTGACTTCTTAAAGACCTTTTTGTTTAGCTCGCAAGGTGACCTCTATGTATCATATTCTATAGGTGCAGTATTGCAACACTCTCTTCCCCTTTTATGTCTTCCCTACTTCCATGGTATTATGAGCACTTGTTGCTTGTTTAGCATATGCCTTTGTGTTATTGACCATAACCATTGGAATTTTATTGCAATGCCTTTGTGATCACTTCTCTACTAGTCATCAATGTTAGTTGCTACACAATTCTTTCTCAAGATGCTTTGTTAGCTAAGGAATTCTCATACTTAGCAAATTTAGTGAAAATATCTCTTGCTAAAGCATTCATTTAATAGCATGAAACTCACCATGAATTTAGTTAATGTGACGGTTGAAACATGCTTTCAACCCTTTTGTAGATCAAATTTTTGCTTTTCTTAAAAATGTGCGAGATATTTCCATGTCTCTCAAATTACAGCTACTATGTTTTTCTGGAAAATGAGCATGCAACATTTCAAAAATCATTGTCAGTTAGATTTAGCTTCAGTCAATGGGATTTTAGATTTTCAAAATTATTGTGGCTTATTTATTTTGTACTTTTTTATGTACATATGATACAAGGGTGGCAACACTTTAGAAAAAGTCTTTTAAATGCCTATCATTTAGTAGGATCAATAAAATCTAGCTATTGATGTTTGATAGCTCATATGTATTATGTTTGTGCTTGGTGGTGATGTGGTAAGGTTCAAACCAAAACAAATTGAATTTCTAGTGGTTTCTCATTTTTGTTCTATCTTCATCCCACTTGAGCACAAAGTCACCAACCTGGTAATCTTAGAATATGACCTTTTGTCAAACCAACACTCAATTTCAGCTTGGTGCTTTTGGAGGATATTGTAGGCCATTTACCTTTGTTCTTTCAATAGTAGTTGTGTCATACAAACTTTGCAGCTTTAATATCTAAAAATTCTCTTTGATCTATCAATTTCATTGTGGGTAGTTCAAGGTGTAAGGTAAGAATGACTTCCTTTCCATACAGTAAAGAATATGGTGAATATTTTAACACTTCCTTTACTGTTATTTGGTCTATCCAGAAAGCTTGGGCAAGTAATAGATGCCAACTCTTCTTGTTCTCCCTAGTGACCCTCTTGATGATCTTCAACAACTTTTTGTTGGTGGATTCAACCAACCCATTTCCTTGTAGATAGTAGTTTGAATATGCATTAAAGTAAACACCATATTTACTTATAAAATCAATGAATTTTGCTCCTATAAAATCAGGCCCATTTTTTGTTACTATAGTGTCTAGGATGCCAAACCTTGTGATTAATTTTTTCAAAAACTCAATCGTAGTGTCTTGATTTACCATTTTTGTGGATTCTACTTTCATCCATATAGTGAAATAATTAGTTATTATTAGGATATATTTATGTTCCATTGATGAATATAGATTTATGAATTTGATAAAGTCTAGTTTCCACTACTGAAAAGCTTCTTCTACTATAATTGGTTGTAGAGGAAGTGCAAGAATTTTATTCCTTTCGAAACATCATTAGCATTTCTCACAAGCTCTAGCTATCTTGAAGGCATCTACAAAGATGGTAGGCCAATAATATCTAGATCAAAGAATTCTAGTGATGATGGATTACCTTGAATAATGTCCCTTAGATAATTCTAAGTGATTTAGCCTATTTCAATTTTATGTAACGTTGAGGAGTCCATCCAAATTCTTCTTGAATAGTTCTTTCGGTAATAAGATATATTTCAATAATTGTAATCTATTTCTACCTCTATGAAGCATTCAATTCTTTCAAACATCTACCCATTTGGAAGTATTTTACCAATTTGTCAACCCAATCCATTTCTTTCACATATTGCTTATTTTTGGAATTTGTCTCAATGTTATCTTCTATACACATTGTATTATGGCTTTGATGTAGAAGATAGCTATTGGTATAAGGATTTGCCTTCACCATTTTTATAGGGTGTACCATGATGTCGTACTCTAGTCTTTTAGTGATCCATCCAATTATTTTCTCTCCCAGTTCTCCTTGAAGAATAAATATTTTAACATCTTAGTGAACTACATATATCACTATTTTACTTTGAGACATGTAATATCTAATATTTTTAAGTACCTTCATGATAGCATACACTTGTTTTTCTATGTAGTTATAGTTATTTTGATAATCATGTAGTGTATGGCTTAGAAAAAATATCAAATGTTCTTATTGATTATCATCTTCCTAAGTCAAAATCATGGTATCACTATCTTCAAATCTGTAGACATATAGGGTGAAGTCTGCTATAATTTGGGTTGATAAAAACTATAGCCTGTGTTATAGCCTTCTTGATCTGTTCGAATGCTTTCCTATTTTTTGGGCTCTACACAAATATTGCATTCTTCTTCAAGAGTTTTGTCATAAGTTTGACTATTTGCGCAAAGTTGAAAATAATTTTTTGTACAAAATTAATCTTCCCAAAAAAGGACTACAAATGATTCTTACTAAGAGGAAGTGGTAAAGCTAGAATAGCTTGGATTATTTTAGATCAATAGCTAGCCCTTGCTTAGAGATAACATGTCCCATAAATTTCCCTTGTGTACAACAAATATTAATTTCTTGGGATTCAATGATATTCAAAACTCATGACACTTCTAAAAAACCATCTCTAGGTGATCTAGACGTTTCTACTTATCATGAGAGAAAATTATCATTTCATCCAAGTAAATCAAGATTATTTTATTCACTAACTCAAAAAAAGTGAAGTCCATTGCTCTTTGAAAAGTTGCTTTGGAATTAGAAAAACCAAATGGCATTCTCTAATATGCAAAAGTCCCCCATTTGGTAGTGAAGGTCATTTTATGCTGATATTCATCTTTTACCCATATCTAATTGTATCCTTAAAAAACCATCAAGGTGAAAAATCTTTTTGCCCTTGCTACAACTTATAAGATTTGGTCAATTAGTGGCAAAGGGTAGTGGTCCTTTAGCAATGCCTTGTTTAAAGTTTAGAAATCAACACAAAGGCATATATCTTTGTTCTTCTTCCTTACTAGAACTAAATTTGCTACCCATGTGGAGTGCTTGATTGGATATATAATCTCGACATTTAGCAGCTTGAGAAGTTCTTGCTTCATTACTATTGGAAATTTTGAGTATATTGTGTTGGAAATTTGAGTTTATTGAGTTGTCATTGATGTCAAAGGTACAAGGTAAAAATATATTGATGTCAAAGGTTAATGTGATATGAAAGCAAAGCAAGGTTCTCTCTAAAGCACTTGGGACCATGAGCCGTAAGTAAATGATAAAAGGTTTGAAGAAAGATTGAAGGCACAAGTTTAAGACCATGGTTCAAAATAAAGTATATTAGACTAAGGTCTCCAAAGAGTTATTTGATTTAAAGATTTAAATTATTTAAATTAAATATTTAAATTATTTAAATTTAAATATTTAAATATTTCAATTAAGTTATAATGGTTGGGCACTAAATATTTAGAATTTATTAGGTGCCACGTTTAAAAGAAGGGTCCTTTGTATTTGAGCATTGATGGTTTTCCTTATAAAGTTTTAAATGTAATCCGTCGACGTCTTCGTTCTTGAAGGCAATATCTGATATATAAAAGGAGCAAGAAATTTTTTAATAGACTGAGGTTTTTGGTGTATGAAAAAATAAAATATATTCACGCATATCGAGTTGAACAATTTGCTGGAAGAGCAAGAAGTGTGTGTAGGATAAATCTTGAAACCCTTTGTATCAGGCATCAAAACGAATGGAGGCTTTCCGAAATCTGATCTGAAAAACATTGACATATGTGAGATTTGCAGAGAGGTCTCATGGTTGAATAAAAATGACATAAAAAAGCATGTTTTGAAGAAATAATTTTTAGAAGAAAATGTTGGCATGTGTGTGATTCACAGAAACATCTTCGAACAATTTTTTTTGTCTATCAGGGGAATCGATCTGCATTTTGACGTCAATCTTTTATAATTGATTCAGAAAAGGGTTTTCGGGTAATCAAGTAAAATGTTTTGAACTCTGACGGTGTGCTTTCATAGAACTCAAATACGACTATCCGCCTTTCAACCTCATCTGATAGTTTAGAGAAGTTGGTTGCTAGTCAAAGTGTAAGCACTTCGAAAAGGAGGTCTTAAGTCAAATCATAGCAGTGCCAGTTCTTTTTGTTGTTTTGAAGAGAGTGTGAAGGATTTATTGTGGTCAAAGCAAGACTTAAGACCCATCCAGTGGGTTAGTTAAAGTGGTCGCTGAGAAATTTCAAAAGCTAGACATCGCAAGTTTAATTCTCTCTGTGCAACCAAATATTTTAGGTATGGACAAATGGTTTTAGTTTTGAAAAAGTGAATTATTATACACATTGTAAAGTCATTTTTTAATATTAATGAGAGGGATTTCTAAGGGTTACTATTAAGTTTCATTTACATGAATTATTCAAAAATTGAATTGTTGTCCTTAAGTAGGAGTGATAAGGTGTGAGTATGTTTGCTTGATGAAAAGAAAAACTGAAGGAGTTTGATAATTATCAAAGTTTTGGCTTGTGAAAATAAAAAGGAAGTTATAAATTTGCACACCTTTGGAGGGAAAGTTAATGTGGATGTTTTGAAATAAAATCTTGCTATCTAAACCTTGAAGTGGCACAAGAAGGATTGGTTGTTGGTGAGACAAGTGTTTTTGACATATCTTCATCAAAGCAAATAAGAGGTATAGGCATATTCTTCTTTCTTTAAGGTGTGTTGTAAGAGTGAGGTTTTCTGGGATATAATGTGGAGTGAAAAAAGATTGTTTGATAAGCATTGTTGGAAATATTTGAGTGAGTTTTATGTGCTTCATTGTTGAATATTTTGAGAATAGTTGAGATAAATATTATGAATTAATTGAGTTAGGGTTTGAGACCTACATTGTGCTCTTTGTTGGAAGAAGTGTGAAAACACTTGTTTAGGGTTTGTGAGCAATTTGTGCTTCATTGGTTGAATGAATGTGCAAAGATTTTTGGCATTGGTTTTGAGTGATATTGAAAGAGAATGTGTAGACATTAGAATTCAGATTTGTGAATGTGAAACATATTGAGGTTTTATATATGTTCCATAGGTTAAACAAATTGTGGATAGAATGTGTCTAAACTGCTTCAAGTTAAAGGAATTACTTTGAAGATTAGACAAAGCATTTGATAGCATTGTTTGCAATATTTGAGATTGATTGATCATATCTTGTGAGCTGTTATGAGTATGTGTTAGAGCAGGTTTGAGCATGTGCTAGAGCAGATTTGAGAAAGTCTTCTGATAAGGCTTGAGAAAATATTTGAGCAAGCCTTTGTGAAGGCTTGAGAGCAAAATTAAGCAAGTTCTTGAGAGGGTTTGAAGGCATATTTGAGCAAGTCTTGTGAAGACTTGAAGATAGATTTGAGAAATTCTTGTGAAGACTTGAAACAACATTAAGAACATGTGATTTGTTCAATATTTGTGTTAAGGCTTGGGGACAGGTTTGAGACAGAGTTTAGTGCAGTTTTGTGAGCAGATCTGAGATATAATTTTTGGCCAAATTTGATACAGAGTTTGAGGTATATTTGAGATAGATTTTGGTGCATATTCATGAGTAGAGTTAGAGTAGATTTATGCTAGACTTGGGATAGAGTTTGGTGCAGATTTGAGATAAAGTTGAAAGAAGGATTTGGAGGTGATAGAGAAAATAGGACAATAGTATTTAGTGGATAGAGATCCATTAGCCAATGCAGTGGGGATAGAGGTCTCCTATGGAGAGAGATCCACAAGCCAAAGCAGTGGGGGTAGAAGTCTTCTAGAAGATCACCAGCCAAATTAGAGGGGATAGAGTTCTCCTATGGATAGAGATTCAAAAACCAGAGCAGAGGGGATAGAGTTCTCCTATGGATAGAGATCCACAATCCAGAGTAAGGGGATAGAGTTCTCATGTGGATAGAGATCCACAAACCAGAGAAAGGGAATAGAGTTCTCCTGTGGATAGATATCCACAAACTAGAGCAAGGGGAAAGAGTTATTCTATGGAGAGTGATCCATGAATCAGCCGAGGAGATAGAGTTATTCTATGGAGAGAGATCCACAAGCTAGTTGAGGAGATAGAGTTCTCCTAGGTCAAGTTCCACGAACAAGAGAAAAGGG
This sequence comes from Wollemia nobilis, assembly GCA_028583015.1. Classification (NCBI taxonomy): domain Eukaryota; kingdom Viridiplantae; phylum Streptophyta; class Pinopsida; order Araucariales; family Araucariaceae; genus Wollemia; species Wollemia nobilis. The sequence goes on from JAQPPZ010016361.1 coordinate 6,891,827, forward strand.
GAAAGAGTTCTCTTGTGGAGAGATATCCATAAATAAGAGCATAGGGGATTGGTGTCTCATTTGGATAGAGGTCCATAAAAATTGTAATAGAGAATTGATTCCCAAGAATATTTGTTGAGAAAATTTAGTAGAAATATTTTCTTTGTGGAGTAGCCCACATTGGGTGAACCACATTAAATTGGTGTCTCTCTTGTGTATGATGATTTATGCATTGCTTTGATTAATTATATTTATATTTCCATTGATATATTGGATAATATTTTTTGGGAAAGAGAAGTAAAAGTTAGTCTTATACTGTTCACCCCCTCTCTTAGTATAATTTTTTGTTCTTCAATTGGTATTAGAGCGGGTTCTTTTAGAAAAGCCTAACATCTTGAAGGAAGATCTACAAGAACACACATGGCAAGAAAATGTAAAAGAAGAACCATGAGACATAAAAAGGAAAAATAATTTGATCTTAAGACTAAGGGAAGGGAAGATGAAAAATTTGTGAGATGTGTTGAGTGTGGTAAGCTTGGTCACATGGCACTTTTCTGTCCATAAAATGGGTATAGTGGTAGTAAAGAGGAAAAGGAATTTGATTTTACTCTCAAAGATATTTTTGCTTTAAGAGAAGAAGTGGAAATAGATTCAAGTGATGGATCAAGCAGTGAAAAGGAAGCTAAATTTAAAAAAGGGAATAAGAAGGAACTGATAATACTCAAATTTTTTATTTGTGGTAACTTTGGTCACCTTGAAGATCACTATACAAAAATTGGGTATAGTAGCAGTGAAGAAGAATATGAAGATGCTCTTGAAGACCTAGAGGAAGATTCAGAAAAGAAAATAAGGGAGCCACAATTGAGGAACTTGTTGAGTTAAAAAGGGAGAACTTAGAATTGAAGGTTCAAATACAAGAGGATGAGAAAACTAAGATAAAGCTTCTACAAGATATCTTTGACTTGAAAGTAAAGGTTGAAAAGGCAAGGAGAGGTGAAGAAGGTATGGCTAAGTAGTTAAAGGTAAAAGAGCTAGAATGTGAAAGACTCATTGTTGATCTTGAAGAATTAAAAAGAGAGAACTCAAGATTGAAAATCCAAGTACAAGAGGATAAGGAAACAAAGGCAAAGTTTCTACAAGATCTCACTAACCTTAAGGTTAAAGTTGAAGAGGTAAATAAAATTGAGGAAGGTATGGCTGAAAATTTCAAAGCGAAAGAGCTAGAGTGTGAAAGAGTAGAACATGAGGTAGTTTCACTAAGGATGGAAGTGAAAGATTTCAATGATAAGCTACACAGGTTTGAGAAAATTTCAAAAGCTTTGGATAACATTACCAAAGCACAAAGATCTTCATTTATCAAAATAGGACTAGGCAATGAAGAAGATATAGAAGAATATAAAGGGGAGTCAAGCTCAAAAGCAAAGGAAGTCTCAAAGGGAACATCAAAAGAAGTGACTGAAGAAGAACCTAAGACTTACACCGATGTTTTGAGAAGTGATAGCATCAGAGAGGAAGGAAATAACACACAAAAAAGGTACATGGATCATCACAAAGAATAAAGGACTAAGAGACCAGTGGGTCCAAGGCAATATTTATTCAAAGGATGTTGCTTCTATGTAACAGGTTTGGTCACAAGGCTATGCAGTGCAGGACTCATGGAAATAAGGAATATGTTTTTACTAAGAGAAAATTCAAATATGGATATCTCTTTCAAGGGTATTGCTACTTGTAATCATTTTGGTCATAAAGCAATTCATTGTAAGTTTCATAATAGAAATGGGTATGGCTTCACCAAGAGGAACTTCAAGATATTTACACCTTCTAGGAACCACAACATTAAGTGTTATAAGTGCAATAATATTGGGCATAAGGCCAAGTGGTGCAGAACAAAGTTTCTAGAGCTTATAGAGACAAGCAAGAATAGGGACACTCAAAAGGATCAAAAGGGTATGATGAGAAAGAAAATTGACAAAGGAAAAGAGCATTGTATGCTCAGAGTAGAAATACACCCACCCCAAAATTAACCACCTTAAGGAAAAGAGGTGGGGAGGGGGCTAAACCAAGAGTCTTATATTTAGTCCTATAGGAGTTCCTTTGCCATTGATGTCAAAGGGGGAGAGATTTGAGTAAGGGGGAGAGAATTCAGTTAGGGGAGCAGTTTCTTAGGGGGAGCAGTTTTGGTATCCAGTTGCACTAAAAGAATATTTTTCAGTAAGGGTTGACATCAATGACAAAGGGGAAGATTGTTGGAAATTTGAGTTTATTGAGTTGTCATTGATGTCAAAGGTGCAAGGCAGAAATATATTGATGTCAAAGGTTAATGTGCTATGAAAGCAAAGCAAGGTTCTCTCCAAAGCACTTGGGACCATGAGTTCTAAGTAAATGAATAAAAGGTTTGAAGAAATATTGAAGGCCCAAGTTTAAGACCATGGTTCAAAAGAAAGTATATTAGACTAAGGTCTCCAAGGAGTTATTTGATTTAAAGATTTAAATTAAATAATTTAAATTTAAATATTTAAATATTTCAATTAAGTTATAATGGTTGGGCACTAAATATTCAAAAGTTATTAGGCACCACATTTAAAAGAAGGGCCCTTTGTATTTGAGCACCGACGGTTTTCCTTATAAAGTTTTAAAAGTAATCTGCTGACGTCTTCGTTCTTGATGGAAATATCCGATATATAAAAGGAGCAAGGAAATTTTTAATAGACTAATGGTGTACGAAAAAAAATAAAATATCTACGTGCATATCATGTTGAACAATCTACTAGAAGAGCAAGAAGTGTGCGCATGATAACTCTTGAAAACCGTCGTATCAGGCATCAGAACGAATGGAGGTTTTCCAAAATCTAATTTGAAAAACATCGGCATATGTGAGGTTTATAGAGAGGTCTCATGGTTGAGTAAAAATGACATTGAAAATCACGTTTTGGATAAAGAATTTTTGGAAGAAAATGCTGACATGTGTGTGATTTGCAAAAGCATCTTCAAACAAAAAAATGTTGTCTATTAGGGGAATCGATCTACATTTCGACGTCAATATTTTATAATTGATTCACAGAAGGATTTTTGGGTAAGCAAGTAATATATTTTGAACTCTGATGGTGCACTTATAGAGAAGTCAAATATAACTATCCCCTTTTCAACCTCATCCGATAGTTTAGAGAAGTCGGTTGCTAGTCGAAGTGTAAGCACTTCGAAAAAGGGAGGTCTTAAGGTCAAATCGCAGCAATGCCAATTGTTTTTCTTATTTTAAAGAGAGTGCAAAGGCGTTATTATGGTTAAAGCGAGACTTAAGACCCATCCATTGGGTTAGCTAAAGTAGTCGCTAAGCAATTTTGGAAGCTAGACGTTGCAAGTTCAATTCTCTCTACGCAACCAAACATTTTAGGCATTGGCAAATGGTTTTACTTTTGAAAAGTGAATTATTATACACATCGTAAAGTCATTTTTGAATATTAAGGAGAAGGGAGTTATAAGGGTTATTATTAATTTTTATTTCCATGAATTATTCAAAAATTGAATTCTTGTCCTTAAGTAGGAGTGATAAGGTGTGAGTATGTTTGCTTGATGAAAAGAAAAACTGAAGGAGTTTGATAATTATCAAAATTTTATCTTGTGAAAATAAAAAGGAAGTTATAAATTTGCACACCTTTGGAGGGAAAGTTAATGTGTATTTTTTGAAATAAAATCTTGCTATCTAACCCTTGAATTGGCACAAGAAGGATTGGTCATTGGTGAGATAGGTTTTTGAGACATATGTTCATTAAAGAAAATAAGAGGTATGGGCATATTCTTCTTTCTTTGAGGTGTGTTGTAAGAGTGAGGTTTTTTGGGATATAAGGTGGAGTGAAAAAGATTGTTTGATAAGCATTGTTGGAAATATTTGAGTGAGTTTTATATGCTTCATTGTTGAATATTTTGAGAACAATTGATATAAAGATTATGAATTAATTGAGTTAGGTTTTGAGACCTACATTGTGCTCTTTGTTGGAAGAAGTGTGAAAATACTTGTTTAGGGTTTGTGAGCAATTTGTGCTTCATTAGTTGAATGAATGTGCGAAGCTTTTTGGCATTGGTTTTGAGTGATATTGAAAGAGAATGTGCAAACATTAGAAATCAGATTTGTGAGTGTGAAACATATTGAGGTTTTCTATATGTTCCAAAGGTTAAACGAATTCTGGATAGAATATGTCTAAACTGCTTCAAGTTAAATGAGTTACTTTGAATATTAGACAAAGCATATGATAGCATTATGTGCAAAATTTGAGATTTATTGAGCATATCTTGTGAGTTGTTTTGAGTATGTGTTAGAGCAGGTTTGAGCATGTGCTAGAGCAGATTTGAGCAAGTCTTTTGAGAAGGCTTGAGAATAGATTTGAGCAAGTCTTTGTGAAGGCTTGAGAGCAAAATTGAGCAATTTATTAAGAGGGCTTGAAGGAAGATTTGAGCAAGTCTTGTGAAGACTTGAAGATAAATTTGAGCAAGTCTTGTGAAGACTTGAAACATTATTAAGAGTAGGTGATTTTTTCAAGCTTTGTGTTAAGGCTTGGGGATAGGTTTGAGACAGAGTTTAGTGCATATTTATGAGTAGAATTATGAGAAAATTTGAGACATAATTTTGGCCAGATTTGAGATAGAGTTTAAGGTAAATTTGAGACAAAGTTTGGTGTAGATTTGTGAGCAAATTTAGAGCATATTTATGCTAGAATTGGGATAGAGTTTGGTGTAGATTTGAGACAGAGTTGAGAGTAGGCTTTGGAGGTGATAGATCAAAGAGGACAAAAATATCCAGTGGATAGAGATCCATTAGCCATTGCAGTGGGGATAGAGGTCTCCTATGGAGAGAGATTCATAAGCCAGAGTAGTGGGGGTAGAAGTCTTCTAGAAGATCACCAGCCAGAGCAAAGGGGATAGAGTTCTCCTATTGGTAAAGATCCACAAACTAGAGTAGAGGAGATAGAGTTCTCTTGTGGATAGAGATCCACAAACCAGAGCAAGGGGATAGATTTCTCCTATGGATAGAGATCCAAAAAATAGAGCAAGGGGATATAGTTCTCCTGTGGATAGAGATCCATGAACCAAAGCAAGGGGAAATATTTCTCATGTGGAGACTGATCCGTGAACCAACTAAGGAGATAGAGTTCTTCTGTGGAAAGAGATCCACAAACAAGTTGAAGAGATAGAGTTATCCTGGGTCAAGTTCCATGAACTAGAGAAAAGGGGAAAGAGTTCTCATGTGGAGAGATATCCACAAATTAGAGCATAGGGGATTGGTGTCTCCTTTGGACAGAGGTCCATAAACATTGTAATAGAGAATTGATTTCTAAGAAAATTTGTTGAGAAAATTTAGTAGAAATATTTTCTCCGTGGAGTAGCCCACATTGGGTGAACCACATTAAATTGGTGTCTCTCTTGTGTGTGATGATTTATGCATTGCTTTGATTACTACTATTGATATTGCCATTGATAATATTGGATAATATTATTTGGGAAAGAAAAGTAAAAGTTGATATTATACTGTTCACCCCCCCTCTCAGTATAAGCTTGTGTTCATATTGTTGTCATTGATATCAAAGGAATAATGTCATAAGTTGATGACATTGGTTGTCATTTATGTCAAGAAAAATAAGGGTTTAATGGTTTTACCATGGTGGTCGTTGCAAAAGAAAAAGGAAGATATTTTATGGTGGAAAAGACCTTATCCAATGAAAAGGCCCAAAGGAGTAAAAGAAATTATAATATTTAAATCTATGAATATTTAAATAATTATAATAATTAAAAATTAAAAGGTCCCAAAGGTTAAAATATACGTTATAATATTTAGATTTACTTTAGATTAAATTATTATAATAATTATAAAAGGTTTATATGGGAACCAAAGTTACAAATTTAAAATACCTCCCCAAGAATCGACATGAAGGATCATAAAGGCAAATGCATATCTATAACCTAAAGTTTATTGCAAAGTGTTGTTGTAATAGAATGCAAAAAATTCGATGGTATTGCATGTGCAAAATTTGTGAAAGTGTATGCCCTTCATTTGTGGTCGTGTGAGAGAAAGGACAAAGAGGGCAACGCCATTTTGAAAATCGAGTTCGAGATGTGATAGTGAAAATAAATCCCATCTGGGCAACTAGCCTAGATGGTGGGTCCCTTGGCACTAAGACATAGCAACAGGGAGGTATCGGGTTCGAGATGCGATAGAGGCAGAGAGTAATGGTTTTTATTGAAAAACATTTTCGTGTCAGAGATAGGTAACAAAGTGGAGGACATGGAAGTTTGTTTACATGTGGGCGCCTAGCCTATGTAGTGGCCTAGCCGAATCTAGGTCGTGGGCTAGCAAGTAGCACCGGTTTGAATTGCGGCAGTGATAGCAAGGGGGCAATAATTTTTTGTTGGATTAATTATTCGCTAAGGCTAAGGTATGCTTGCTTAGGGAGTCATAAGGTGATTATTTTATTATTTTTGAATTAAAAAGGATTGCATGGAGCAATTAAGGTTGTTTGAATTTAAAATGAGTTTTGCCTAGTGCCATGTATGGTGTGTTAAGTAAATGATATTATGGTCTTGTTTAAGTATTGAGGTGCATTAAAATATTTTATTTTAAGTAGGAGGTATAAGGTGTATAAGAAAATTATGTGTGTAATTTGTGGTGTTGTTGGGTTGAATTTTATTTTGCAAGCATAGGAGTAATAATGTGTGATACATTGCTTAACATTTTATTATAACTCTTGCATTGTGAAAGGAAGATATGAAAGGTTTTGTTGAGTATTTATGCTTTATTTTTTAGAACAAAAGGAGAGTGATTGAATATCGATTTCAGATTTCATTGAGCATATTTGAAGGTAAAAATTTTATGTGTATGTTTGAGGAAGTATCTTGCAATATAACCCCTTGAAGTGGCATTAGAAAAATAAGTTATTTGTGAGATATTTTTGAAGACATATCTCCATAAGAGCAAATTAAGAGGCATGGGTACATCATTCCTTGTTTAAAGTGTTTTGTTGAAGTGAATTCTTTGGAACATAAGGTGGAGATAAAATGATTGTTTTATAAGCATTGTTGGAAATATTTTGAGTTAGGATTTGTGCTTCATTGTTGGATGGTTTTGGAAATATTTGGGGTGGAGTTTGAAAATAAGATTGTGCTTCCATTGTTGAAAGATATTGAGACACTTGTGTTAGAGATTATGAACTACTTGGGTTAGATTTGAAGACAAGTTAGTGCATCATTGTGAAACCTTGTGAACATTGGATTGAGAGATATTGATAGCAATTGTGAAAGTATTTGAGATCAATTTTGTGAGGGAAATTTTGCATTAGTGTGATTGATCTTTGAGAGAAATTTGCAAGAAAGATAGACCAATTTTTGTGAAATAATTTATACACTGTTTTGATTTGTTTTGAAAAGGATTTAGCAAGAGATAGAGATTGGATTAGTGGAATGCAAGAATTGTGAATGTGAAAAACATATTGAGTTTTTGATAAAGCATATCATTCTCTATATTTTTTAGAGGTTAAAAAAATTCTAAGTAGAATTTGTATGTGTGAAGAAATCTTTTCTGAAAGAGATTTAAGTTGTGTTTGTAATCAAATTTTGGAAATATCTGAGTAGGTTTTGTGAGTAGCTTGAAGGCAAATTTGAGCAAGTCTTTTGAGAAAGTTTGAAGGCAGATTTAAGCAAGTCTTTTGAGAAGGCTTGAAAGCAGATTTGAGCAAGTCTTTTGAGAAGGCTTGAAGGCAGATTTGAGAAAGTATTTTGAGAAGGCTTGAAGGCAGATTTGAGCAAGTCTTTTGAGAAGGCTTGAAGGTAGATTTGAAATAGAATTGAGAGCAGGTTTGATTGTTGATTTTTTAAAGATTTGTGTTAAAGCTTGAGGTAGATTTGACATAGAATTAAGAGCAATTTTGATTGTTGATTTGTTCAAGCTTCGTGTTAAGGCTTGGAGCAGATTTAAGATATAATTGAGAGCAGGTTTGATTGCTGATTTTATCAAGCTTTGTGTTAAGGCTTGGGAAAAATTTATGAGCAGAGTTAGAGTAGATTTATGCTAGACTTGTGATAGGGTTTTATGTAGATTTGATATAGAGTTGAGAGTAGGCTTTGGAGGTGACAAAGCAGAGAGGAAAAATGTGTCTAGTAGATAGAGGTACATCAAATAGTGTAGTGGGGATAGAGGTATCCTATGGAGAGAGATCCACAAGCTAGAGTAGTGGGGGTAAAAGTCTTCTAGAAGTTCACTAGCCAGAGTAGACGGGATAGAGTTCTCCTGTGGATAGAGATCCATGAACTAGAGTAGAGGGGATATATTTCTCCTGTGGATAGAGATTCACAAACCAGAGTGAGGGGATAGAGTTTAGAGGAAGAGAGTGAAGAATAAATTGAGACTTATGTGGATAAGTTGAAAATAGAAGCTTCACTAAGAAAGGAAACAATGCACAAACAAGAAATATGAATCATCATAGAGAAGGCAAAGAAAGGATTAAGAGACCAGTGGGTTCAAGAAAATATTTCTTCAAAGGATGTTGTTTTTCATGTAATCAATTTGGTCACAGGGCTATGCATTGCAGGACTCATGGAAAGGAGTATGGCCTCACTAAAAGGAATTTCAACTCTTTCAAATATGGATATTTCTTCCAAGGGTATTGCTACTCTTGTAATAACTTTGGTCATAAATCAATTCATTGCAAGGTTCATGAAAGAAATGAGTATGGTTTCACCAAGAGGAACTTAAAGACATTTGTACCTTCCAAGAACTACAACATTAAGTGTTACAAGTGCAAAAATATTGGGAATAAGGCCAAGTGGTGTAGAATAAAGTTTCCAGAGCTTCCAGAGATAAGAAAGAACAAGGACACTCAAAAGGATAAAAAGGGTATGTTGAAAAAGAAGGTTGAAAAAGAAAAATAACATTACATGCTGGGAGTAGAGATACTCCCACCCCAAAATTAATCACCTCAAGGAGAGGAGGTGGGGAGGGGGTTGAGCTAAGAGTCTTATATTTAGCCCCAAAGGAGTCCCTTTGCCATTGATGTCAAAGGGGAGATATTTGAGTAAAAGGAAGAGCATTCAGTTAGGGGGAGCAGTTTCTCACGGGGAGAAGATTTGGAAACCAGTGATTGGAAAAGGAATTTTTAGAAAGGGTTGCCATCAATGACAAAGGGAGATATTTTTGGAAATTGAGTATATTGTTGTCATTGATGTCAAAGAAATAATGTCATAAGTTGATGATATTGGTTGTCATTTATGTCAAGAAAAATAAAGGTTTAATGGTTTTACCATGGTGGCAGTTGCAAAAGAAAAAGGAAGATATTTTATGGTGGCAAAGACCTTATCCAAAGAAAAGGCCCAAAGGAGAAAAAAAATTATAAATTTAAATCTATGAAGATTTAAATAATTATAATAATTAAAAATTAAAATGGCCCAAAGGCTAAATATAAATTATAATATTTAAATTTACTTTAGATTTAAATTATTATAATAATTTTAAAAGGTTTAGATGGGTGCCAAAGTTACAAATTTAAAATACCTCCCCAAGCGCCGATGTGAAGGATCATAAGGGAAAATGCATATTTATAACCTAAATTTTATTGCAAAGTGTTGTTTTAATAGAATGTAAGAAATTTGATCATATTACATGTGCAAAATTCATGAAAGTGTATGTGCTTCATTCGTGGTCATGTGAGAGAAAGGATAAATAGGGCCATTTCAAAAATCAAGTTCTGGATAAAGTGGTGTGACAATGAAAAGAAATCCCATCTGGGAAGCTAGCCTAGACGGTGGGTCCCTTGGCGCTAAGACATAGCAGCAGGAAGGTCTCGGGTTCGAGATGCGATGGAGGCAGAGAGTAAAGGTTTTTGTTGAAAAATATTTTCATGTCGGAGACAGGGAACAAAGTGGAGGACATGGAAGTTTGTTTACATGTGGGTGCCTAGCCCACGCGATGCCCTACCCAAATCTAGGGTGCAGGCCAACAAGCAGTGTTGGTTCAAATCGCGATGGTGATAGAAAGGGGGAAATCATTTTTTGTTGGATTAATTATTTGCTAAGGCTAAGGTATGCTTGCTTAGGGAGTCATAAGGTGATTATTTTATTATTTTATTATTTTTGAATTAAAAAGGATTGCATGGAGCAATTAAGTTTGTTTGAATTTAAAAGGAGTTTTGCCTAGTGCCATGTATAGTGTGTTAAGTAAATGATATTATGGTCTTGTTTAAGTATTGAGGTACCTTAAAATATTTTATTTTAAGTAGGAGGTATAAGGTGTATAAGAAAATTATGTGTGTAATTTGTGGTGTTGTTGGGTTGAATTTTATTTTGCAATATTAGGAGTAATAAGGTGTGATAAGTTGCTTAACATTTTATTATAACTCTTGCATTGTGAAAGGAAGATATGAAAGGTTTTTTTGAGTATTTATGCTTTATTTTTTAGAACAAAAGGAGAGTGATTGAATATTGATTTCAGATTTCATTGAGCATATTTGAAGGTAAAAATTTTATGTGTATGTTTGAGGAAGTATCTTGCAATATAACCCCTTGAAGCGACATTAGAAAAATCAGTTATTTGTGAGAGATTTTTGAAGACATATCTCCATAAGAGAAAATTAAGAGGCATGGGTACATCATTCCTTGTTTAAAGTGTTTTGTTGAAGTGAATGCTTTGGAACATAAGGTGGAGATAAAATGATTGTTTGATAAGCATTGTTGGAAATATTTTGAGTTAGGATTTGTGCTTCATTGTTGGATGGTTTTGGAAAAATTTGGGGTAGAGTTTGAGAATAAGATTGTGCTTCCATTATTGAAAGATATTGAGACACTTGTGCTAGATATTATGAACTACTTGAGTTAGATTTGAAGACAAGTTAGTGCATCATTGTGAAACCTTGTGAACATTGGTTTGAGAGATATTGATAGCAATTGTGAAAGTGTTTGAGATAAATTTTGTGAGGGAAATTGTGCATTAGTGTGATTGATTTTTGAGAAAAATATACAAGAAAGATAGACCAATTTTTTTGAAACAAGTTATAGACTGTTTTGGTTTTATTTGAAAGGGATTTGGCAAGAGATAGAGATTGGATTATTGGAATGCAAGAATTGTGAATGTGAAGAACATATTGAGTTTTTGATAAAGCATATTATTCTCTATATGTTCCAGAGGTTAAATGAATTCTAATTAGAATTTTTATGTGAAGAAAGCTTTTATGAAAGATATTTAAGTTGTGTTTGTATGCAAGTTTTGGAAATATTTGATCAAGTTTTGTGAGTGACTTGAAGGAAGATTTGAGCAAGTCTTTTGAGAAGGCTTGAAGGCAGATTTAAGCAAGTCTTTTGAGAAGGCTTGAAGGCAAATTTGAGCAAGTCTTTTAAGAAGGCTTGAAGGTTTGAAAGAATATTTGAGCAAGTATTTTGAGAAGGCTTGAAGGTATATTTGAGAAAGTCTTTTGAAAAGGCTTAAAGGCATATTTGAGATAGAATTGAGAGCAGGTTTGATTGTTGATTTATTTAATCTTTGTGTTAAGGCTTGGGGTATATTTGAGATAGAATTAATAGTAGGTTTAATTTTTGATTCAATAAATATTTGTGTTAAGGCTTGGAGCATATTTATGAGTAGAGTTAGAGCATATTTATGCTAGACTTATGACAGGATTTGGTACAAATTTGAGATAGAGTTGAGAGCGGGCTTTGGAGGTGATAGAGTATAGAGGACAGAGGTCTCCAGTGGATAAAGGTCCATCAACTAGTGTAGTGGGGACAAAGGTCTCCTAAGGAGAGAGATCCACAAGCCAAAGAAGTGGGGGAAGAAGTATTCTAGAAGTTCACCAGCCAGAGTAGAGGGGATAGAGTTCTCCTATGGATAGAGATCCACTAGACAGAGTAGAGGGGATATATTTCTCCTATGGATAGATATACATGAATCAGAGCGAGGGGATAGAGTTATCCTATGGATAGAGATCCACAAACCAGAGAAAGGGGATAGATTTCTCCTATGGAGAGATATTTGTGAACCAGATGGGAAGATAGAGTTCTTTTGTTGATAGAGATCCACGAACTAGTTGAGGAAATAGAGTTCTCCTAGATCAAGTTCCTCAAATCAGAGCAAGGGGATAGAGTTCTCTTATGGAGAGAGATCCAAAAATCAAATAATAGGGGATTGGTGTCTCCTTTAGAAAAATTTCCATAAACATTGTAATAGGGAATTGATTCCCCAGATATTTGTTGAGAAAATTTAGAAGAAATATTTTCTTCGTGGAGTAGCCCACATTGGGTAAACCATTTTAAATTTATGCCTCTCATGTGTGTGATGATTTATGCATTTATTTGATTACTGCTATTGATATTGCCATTGATAATATTGGATAATATTTTTTGGGAAAGAAAAATAAAAGTTGGTCTTATACTATTCACCTTCCCCTCTCGGTATAAGCCTGTGTTATTCAATTACCGCTTCTATTTTAGGATTGATTGGCCTTTGTTTTTGCCTAAATGGCTTATCATCAAGAATTAGCTCTATAGTATGCTAGATAATATTTTTGTCATGGATCCAAAGATCATCATAAGTCCATGCTATTACATCTTGATATTGTTTACATAGCAATATGAATTTGTAGACCTCTTCTTTGGAGCAATATATTTCAACTTTTAGACTTTTTCCTGGTTTGATCTAAACTTCTATAAAGGCCTATTCTTCTATTCTCATCCTTTGTCTAGTCACTTGGTCATTTTTGTCAAACAAACTCTCTAAGGTGACCGGTCCCTTTGGTATATGATTATATTTAAGCTGAATGATCTCTTCTTGGTCAGCGTCTTGCATTTTCGTCATGAATTCAATGATCTATTGATCATCTTCAAACACTTTTTAGGATATTTCTTTATCTAGAATTGAGGGTTTTCATATTATATTTATTTGATTTCTCACCATAAAAGGTGGCAAGAATAAAATTTGATCCTTGATAAGTTAATGTATTAGCCATTTCATTTTGTCCCCTAGGAATAGATTTCATATTGAGGGCCTAGAAACTTTCCATTAGGTACCACATCCTATTGTGGTATGTCTTCAAGTAGTGGTGCTTACTGTTGCACTTTTCTATTAGTTGATTGACTATAATATTAGAGTCACTGAAGATGGATAGTAATTTGATCCCCATTTTTTTACCTGCATCAAGCCAAGATACAAAGCTTCATATTTGGCTATGTTGTTTGTACAACTCCATGTTAATTTGTAAGAGAATTCCTTGATTCCCTTTGAAGGAAATATTAATACCACTTTAGCTCTAGCACCGTTATTTAATCTAGCTCCATCAAAGTAAAGCTTCCAAATTTTTATTTTTTGGAGCTCCTAGTTTGACATAGTTGGGACTTTCTATGGCTCCAAGTCTGTTATGTGATATGTGCTGATTTCGATTTCAATAATGACATTGTAATATTTTGGAAACTCTTTATATTTTGTTTTTAGTTCTTTAAGGATAAATTCAAAAGGATCTATTTCCTTGTTGATCATATTGATGCACTCTTCCTCTATCTTTTCCATGTAATAAGATATTGGATTTTTTAGTTACATTTTAATATATCTCCTGTTATGTGGCTATCATGTGAGAATAGTATAGATACATATAGCCTCTCAATTTTTTTATAAATTCGTAGGCAATATAGAGATTGAAGTAGGTCTCAAGGTCCACTATTACCACTTCTTGTATTACAGTGATTTTTGGTACCCTATGTAGTGTCATGGAAATATCTTTGATTACTCCAACTATATTCACAAGGGTACCATCCAATTGAAAAACTCTAGGACATGAATAAGTATATTCCATACCCATAGTTTTGCACATTGATTTAGGCATAACAATAGTCATAACTCTAGAATCAATCATGCAATTATTAACGATCCATCCTTCCATGCGTAAGAACATGTATAAAGGTGATGGTCTATTTTTATTGGTTTTGGGAGCCAACAAATCTTGGGCTAAATCATACTTTGAATTTGGTACACTTCTAGGATTGGCCATCTTCATTGAAGCTCTGAGAAGATCAATCTATCTAAGAGTCATCATGACATCATACATGCTCACTTTTGAGGGAGTCTTCTTCAATTCTTCAACAATGTTGAATCCTAATAATTTTGGTTGTTTCCTTTCTTTCTTCTCTGGTTCATAAAATATATTTCTATATTACTTTAGTAGCTTCTATCCTATGTTGTTTGCTTATAGAAGAATATATCAGTTTATCTTGGGCTTGTTATTTAGATTCTAGCATAGTTAGTTTTACCTCTTCACCTTGTTTAGGATTTGGTCATTCTTTCTCTAGTTATAGTAGATGTGAGATTTTATTGGACTCTAGATGAATTGAAGATTTTTTTAAATCGAGCAACATTTGTTCTTTTGACTTTTGAGGTTGTGTTGGAACTCTGAATGACCTCAACTTTTACGGATCTATCTATAATGGATTTTTTTGGACTTGATCAACACTGATATACATTCTTCCTCTAAAGGATATTGCATAATAATAACTTGTTCTAGATCCTATAGCCTATTTGTCTAACCCTTTTGTGCCTTTTTAGCTTTCTTTATAGTTGCTAATTGAGTTTGGTGTTGGTGTTATGGGGATTGTTGCATACTATGCACTAGGGGTTGCCTTCAGATGTAGAGGTTGATGGTTTTGATTCTTGATTATTGCAGTTATTATTAGCTTTTTTAGCCATATTACCAATAGAAGCTCTTTGGTATTTAACAACGTAGAGAAATATTCTAGGATAATATCTTTCAAACTCTCTTATTTTAATAACTATCATTTTATTGCCCAAAGTCTTCAGTATAGTCAACACTTCTTGCATAATTGAATATTATTTTGGTTTTGGGGCAGGTAATGCTGGTATGGTTGGTACTGGAGGTAATACCTTAGGAGTAGAAATGAGAGCTATTGAATGAAGATGTGTGATTGTAATTGAGATTTATTTTTGTTGAGTGGGTTGGACCATATTTGGAAAGTATGACATGATAACTCTAGGGGTTAGTATTTGTATGGAAATTAAATCATTCTCTATGGTCACAATGATTTAATAGACTTGAGGAAAGATCATCACAATAGATTGCTATATTTGGATACCTAGATAAGGACCTAAAGCTTTGATATAATAAATGCATGCTAGAGGACTAGGCAATATGATATATTGAGGGATTTTTTTCCAATTTCCAGGTCAGGCTAAACCTGATATTAAAATCAATAATGACCTTCTGAGGATGTTTATGAATAATAGTGAATTGAGTGAGTAATGAGAAAGGATAAAATAACTCATGAAATTATTTGACAAAGGGTTTAGCTAAGTCATCTAATGAACAAATAATTCCAACTTTTATAGTATGATACCAATGCAATATCTTTCCTCTAAAAGATACCATAATGTATTCTATTTAGATATTATGAATTGCACCCAATGAAATCATATCTTAGTAGGGTTCATATATCATTTTGTCTATACTATCATGAATGGGCAATGCTTTGAGTGTTGCTTGAGGTATGTCATTGAGATTTTCTAAACCAAATAGTCTAATAGTGTTCCATTCGGGGAAATTTTGAGGATCTTGTTGTTGTTGTTAATCCATGACTTCAAATTTAAATGTAGCTAATAACTCTTGAAGAGTAGAGAATGTAAAATCTACAATTTTTGATAGTGGATTGATAGGTAAATATTTGGTTTATCTCAGCATATAGGGTGGTAACTTAGGAAATGGTAATGGATTTTGAAGCTTATTGGCTATGAACCTTGTAAACATAAAAAATAAAGTGGAAACTAGATCTCTATTAGCCAATTATAATGCAACAGAGTTACCAGGTAAATAATTGAATGATCTTGAAGAGAAAAATTTCACCAAGGTTTTGCTCAATCAAATAGGTGGGCAAATTGAAAAAATATTTCCCATCGGGTATGCCAAAAAATGTTGGTCTAAAATCTGCGTAAGTCTATGAAGTGCACCCTAGAATTTAGCCAATACTGGATGATTGGGATTTCTCCCAAGCTTAACCTCCAGAGTAGACCGACTCCTTGAAATGCTTGTAAAATTAAAAAAGGGTTTTAAGATAAGAGTAAGAATTGGAAGGGTTATAAAAGAGTAGTATTTTAGAAGAGTTGATGAATTATGGACAAGGTATAGCGTAACAACATTGGATACAAACCACATAAAAGCCTAAAACAATTAACTTCCAATGAAAATTAATATACCAACCATTGTAAAGGGTATAACAAAGTTTATTCAATTACAATTGTATTATTTAATCATTTCAAAGACTTTATGAAAAGCAATCCAATAGTGACCCAAAGAGAAAAATTTTCTTTAATAGAATAAACTAATTATGAAGTGTAACATAAATGAATTAAAACATAAAATTCATTCATAAAAACATGTAATAACAAATGCAATGGAGGCCAAACAACTTTCACTTTTCATTAATTCGTAGAGATTACATAGCACATATCCATGCAAAATTCTATAGAGCAAAACCTCATTTTGAGGTGCACTAGGCTATTTATAGGCTATTTTTGAATCTTGTAGCATAAGATTTACAATGTTGTCACAAGTTTGTTGGCAATTTTGGGTACTTTGAGTACATTGCATTTGCTCAAGTGAATAAGTTGTCATTGATGTCAGGAAGCTTTCTGAAAGAATTTGATTTGATGTAAAATAATGTGTTTGTGTTGAAGGTTCGGCTTGACAGGTTCGAAAGAAAGTAAGTTGGAAAAGTGTCGCTATATCACAACATGTCGCATTTTCATGACTTAGGTAGGAGAGAGAAAGCCTTTTGTAAAAGTGTCACGATTTCGTGACATGTTGGCAGAGAAAGAGAGCAAGGTGGAAAGTGTCGCGATTTCGCGACATGTCGCATTTTCGCGACTCGAAAAGTGTAGGAAGGCAAAGAAGGAAAAGTGTCGTGATTTCACAACATAATGCAAGGAAGGTTGTACGGATGAAAAAGTGTCATGATTTTGCGACATGATGCAGAAGGGAGAGTCCGTAGTGTGAACTATCATGATTTCATGACAAGTTCGAAGAGAGATAAAGTATCTCGAAAAGTGTCACGATTTTGCGACATGCTGCAAAAGACTAAGTGAGGACTGTTGCGATTTCACGACATGCTGCAAAAGACTAAGTGAGGACTGTCATGATTTCGTGACATGCTGAAAAGCTCAAAGTGAGAACTGTCACGATTTCACGACATGCAGCAAAGGGAAGAGTCTGAAATGAGAAGCGTCGTGATTTCGCGATAGGCTACAAAGAAGTTGTACGGATGTAGAAAGTGTCATGATTTTGCGATAGGTTGAAGAGAAAGCTTGCGAATGCAGAAAGTGTCACGATTTCATGACAGGTTGAGATGGCAGCTTTCAGTTGGAGAAAGTGTCACGATTTTACGACAAAAATAGTTAGCAAGTCTTCAACAGAAGAAGCATCACGATTTCACGACGAATTGACATGTTTCATTTTCGCTAGTGCAAGCAGAGAAGAAGGCCATGAAGACAAAAGTGTCATGATTTCTTGATAGGAGTGATGATGACGTCAGTAAAGATAGAAGTGTCACGATATCGCGACAAGAACATAGTCAAGGCAGACAAAAGCAAAAGTGTCACGATATCGCGACAATAGCCAAACAAAAGTGTACGGCTACAAAAATGTCACGATATCGTGACATGTTGTGGTTTCACGATAGAAGCTACTGAACCACAGAGGTGGTTGAAGCCGACAGAGTTAAATTTGGGCCGACGAAGATTAGGGCATGCAACCGATGGAGTTAGGGTTTGCATTTGCATAACAACCGACTAAGACCAAGGTTTAGATCTTGATTGTTAGTATAAAAGGAGGGTTGTTTGAAGAGATTTTGTATCGATCGAAGTGTGCGTTCAAAGTGTGACTTTCGTAGATAGAGTGCAGGGAGAAGTTTGATCGTCGAGAAGCAAAGTGCAAATTCGATTGTAGTGTACAAAGTGCATTCCATCAAATCTTCTAAGTGAGAGAGATTGCAAGGAAGAAGAGTGCGCAAAGATCATGTTGTTGTGATTGCACAGGGGTGCATAAGTTGATGTTTGATCGAGTGCTGCTATGATTGCGTAGAGGTGCAATTTCAAGGACATTTGTGCTAGATCGAAGGACTGTGTTTGGTGCAGAACAAAGGAAACAAACGAGGACATTTGAGTTGAATCGAAGGACTGTGTTTAGTGCAAATTCGAGGACCAGCTTTGGAGGTGAAAGAGTTGAGGACAGAGGTCTCCAGCCAGAGCAGGGAAGACAGGTGTCTTCTGTGGATAGAGTTCCACTTGCTAAGGGCAGAGGAGGCAGAGGTTTTCTAGAGGATCACCAGCCAGAGCAGAGCTAGGGGATTGGTGTCTCCTTTGGGTTGGTGCCCATAAAATTTGCAATCGAAAAAGGTTTCCCAAAATTTGAGGTGATAAAATTTAGTGAAAGATTTTATCCATGGAGTAGCCCGCATTGGGTGAACCACGTAAATTGTTGGGTCTCTATTGTGGATGGTATCTTGTGCATTGCTCTGACTACTATTTTTGATACTGCTATCTATTCACTGCATAATATTAATTTGAAAGTTGAAGGAAAAAGTTTAAAATGGTCTTATACTGTTCACCCCCCCTCTCAGTATAATCTTGTGTTATTCAATTGGTATCAGAGCGGGTTCCTTCAGAAAGTTTAAACAGCTTGAAGGAAAAGCTTGATAAGAACACAATGGATTATTCAAGCAAAAATGTAGCACCTATTCTTGATGGATCAATTTTTGGTCTTTGGAGTGCAAGGATGAAGGTTCATCTAATGGCACTTGGGAATGAGGTTTGGGAAGTGATTGAAGATGGGTACACTATTCCTGTAAATGGTCCATATACTAAAGAAGATAGGCTTCTACATCACAACAATTCAAAAGCAATGAATGCAATCCTGAAAGGCTTACAGAAAGCAGATCTCACCAAAGTAATTCATTGCAAGACAACTAGTGAAATATGGAAATAGTTGCAGGTGGTTCATACAGGTGATGCAAATGTCAGAAAGGCCAAGTTGAGACATTTCAAAGGTATGTTTGAACAACTCAAGATGAATGATGATGAAAAAATTAGTGACTACGTGCTTCACATGGATGAGGTTGTTAACTCCATGAAAAACTTAGGTCTTGAACTTGCTGAAAATGATGTTTGTGATAAAATATTAAGATCTCTTCCTAATAGATTCAGCGAAAAGATTTTTGCTATTGAGGAAGCTAAAGATTTGGATAAGCTAAAAAAGTATGAGCTTCATAGCATTCTTGCAGCATTTGAGTTGAGAACTCAGGTGAAGGTTGACGTCAAGAAAGAGGCAGCTTTCAAGGCTACCAAGAAATCTAAGGGTAAACAACTTCAAGAGAGTGATGAGTCTTCTAGTGATGAAGAGGCATATTACAGCAAGAAAGACAAGTTATCTAGAAAGCACAAAAGCATGAAAAATATAAGATGCTTCAATTGTGGAAAGTTCGGTCATTATGCTACTGATTGTACAGTTTCCAAGAATGAAAGTGATGAAGAGAAACAGGATGTTAAGAGCAAGGATTCTGAAATGCACAGGTATTACAGAAAGAACAAATATGAGCACAACAATCAAGGAAAGAGGTATTCACACAAGAACAAGAAGATTTTCTACCTAGACAAAGCAAGTAAGTGTTCTAGCAGTGATAGTGAAAGCTCTTCAAGTGATGAGGAAAATGAGATGTTGTTCATATCAGAAAAGGAGGAAGAACCGAAACATAGATTCATTATTATGAAATGTCTCAGATGTAGAAATTTTGGTCACCTTGAGGATGACTGTACAAATAATGATTTGGTTTCCAGTATGTATAAGTATGCTTTAGAAAACTATCAAGAAGATGCTTGTATGGTTTTTGAAAAAGGTAGCACCTCTAGTGATAAGAAATCTGGAAAAGGCCTTGAGGATTCAGAAAGAAAACAAATAAAAGATCTTGAAAGTGAACTTAATAATGCTCTTAGTGTTTTGAAAAAGGAAATAAAGAAGAATGATAGACTCAAGGATAAGTTAGATGAATGTTGTATGGAGAGAGACGATCTTATAGAAAGTCTTGACTTCTCTATAGCTAAAACACGGGAACTCAAGGATGAGTTAGAGTCTAAGATTCTTGAGTATAATAAGTTGGAACAGAAAATGGCTTCTCTGGAAGTGGAAACTAAAGAGTACAAGGATAGGCTATACATGTTTCAAGATAGCTCCAAAAGGGTTAAGTCTCTCATCAAAGGTCAAAGAAATCCAACAGATAAAATAGGTCTTGGTTTTGTTAAGCCGCACAAAGAACAGGTTGGGGAATCTAGCAAGAGATTCCAAAAGGAAGAGAGTTCTGATGAAGAAAGTACTTCAGAACATGAGTCCGTGAGTGATCGATGCACAAAAATAGAAAATGAAATTTAGAATGCGAAGAAGTTTTCAGGACCCAAGAGGTCGTATAAAGGAAAATTTCACGATAGATGTTTTGCGTGTTACAGGTTTGGTCACATGGCTGCACATTGCATGGCTCAAGTAAGGAAGATAAATGACAGTTTCAGAGGTGGTAATTTATTTCAAGGGTATTGCTACTCGTGTAAACAGTTTGGGCATAAGGCAATTTTTTGCAAGGCTAATAACTGGAACAGGGTTAGTCAAAATAGGAGGATTCAAAGAACAAGTATGCCTAAAAGAAATAACATTGTTACTTGTTATAAGTGCAACAATGAAGGCCACACAACTAGACAGTGTAGAGCTGATCTTCCAAGGTACAAGAACAGGAACAGTGGCATGATCAGGTCCAAGGATCAAGGCATGAAAAAGGACAGGGATGAGAACAAGAACAAGAACAGTGACAAAAATAGGAATGCGGGCAAAAAGTTCAAGAAAATGCCGGGCAAGGAAATTATAGACACTGATGATGATCAGTGCCTAATGGGAGTTTTAATCCCACCCCAGTTTTAATCACCTCATGAGGAGGTGGGGGAGGGACTAAGCTAAGAGGCTCATTCTTAGTCCCGAGACCCAAAGGTGACCCTTTGCCATTGATGACAAAGGGGGAGAGATTTGAGTAAGGGGGAGAGATATGAGTAAGGGGGAGAGCTTCAATGTGAAGAGGAAAGCTTCAAGTCAGGGGGAGCAAAACTTTATTAGGAGATTTTCAGCTGTTAGCACAATTGGTTTCAATTTTTGCTCCTAAGACGTGTTTTTAGTAAAGGGTTGCCATCAATGACAAAGGGGGAGATTGTTGGCAATTTTGGGTACTTTGAGTACATTGCATTTGCTCAAGTGAATAAGTTGTCATTGATGTTAGGAAGCTTTTTGAAAGAATTTGATTTGATGTAAAATAATGTGTTTTTGTTGAAGGTTCGGCTTGACAGGTTCGAAAGAAAGTAAGTTGGAAAAGTGTCGCGATATTGCGACATGTCTCATTTTCGCGACTTAGGTAGGAGAGAGAAAGCCTTTTGGAAAAGTGTCACAATTTCGTGACATGTTGGCAGAGAAAGAGAGCAAGGTGGAAAGTGTCACGATTTCATGACATGTCACATTTTCGCGACTCGAAAAGTGCAGGAAGGCAAAGAAGGAAAAGTGTCGCGATTTCGTGACATAATGCAAGGAAGGTTGTACGGACGAAAAAGTGTCATGATTTCATGACATGATGCAGAAGGGAGAGTCCGTAGTGTGAACTGTCATGATTTTGTGACAAGTTCGAAGAGAGATAAAGTATCTCAAAAAGTGTCATGATTTTGCGACATGTTGCAAAAGACTAAGTGAGGACTGTCGCGATTTCGTGACATGCTGCAAAAGACTAAGTGAGGACTGTCACGATTTTGCGACATGCTAAAAAGCTCAAAGTGAGAACTGTCATGATTTTGTGACATGCAACAAAGGGAAGAGTCTAAAATGAGAAGCGTCGCAATTTCATGATAGGCTACAAAGAAGTACGGATGCAGAAAGTGTCACGATTTCGTGACAGGTTGAAGAGAAAGCTTGCGAATGCAGAAAGTGTCACGATTTCATGACAGGTTGAGATGGCAACTTTCAGTTGGAGAAAGTGTCACGATTTCATGACAAAAATAGTTAGCAAGTCTTCAATAGAAGAAGCGTCATGATTTTGCAACGAATTGAAGAAGGAAGAGCTCGAAGGCGAAAGCGTCACAATTTCGTGACATGTTCCATTTTCACTAGTGCAAGTAGAGAAGAAGGCCATGAAGACAAAAGTGTCACGATTTCATGACAGGAGTGATGATGACATCAGCAAAGACATAAGTGTCACGATATCATGACAATAACGTAGTCAAGACAGACAAAAGCAAAAGTGTCGTGATATCACGACAATAGCCAAACGAAAGTGTACGACTACAAAAATGTCATGATATCATGACATGTTGTGGTTTCACGGTAGAAGCTACTGAACCACAGAGGCGGTTGAAGTCGACAGAGTTAAATTTGGGCCAACAAAGATTAGGGCATGCAGCCGATGGAGTTAGGGTTTGCATTTGCATAACAACCGACTAAGACCAAGGTTTAGATCTTGATTGTTAGTATAAAAGGAGGGCTATTTGAAGAGATTTGGTATCGATCGAAGTGTGCGTTCGAAGTGCGACTTTCGTAGATAGAGTGCAGGGAGAAGTTTGATCATCGAGAAGCAAAGTGCAAATTCGATTATAGTGTACAAAGTGCATTCCATCGAATCTTCTAAGTGAGAGAGAGTGCAAGGAATAAGAGTGCACAAAGATCATGCTGTTGTGATTGCGCAGGGGTGCATAAGTTGATGTTTGATCGAGTGCTGCTGTGATTGCGTAGAGGTGCAATTTTGAGGACATTTGTGCCAGATCGAAGGACTGTGTTTGGTGCAGAACAGAGGAAACGAAAGAGGACATTTGTGCTGAACCGAAGGACTGTGTTTAGTGCAAATTCGAGGACTAGCTTTGGAGGTGAAAGAGTTGAGGACAAAGGTCTCCAGCCAGAGTAGGGAAGACATGTGTCTTCTATGGATAGAGTTCCACTTGCTAAGGGCAGAGGAGGCAGAGGTTTTCTAGAGGATCACCAGCCAGAGAAGAGCTAGGGGATTGGTGTCTCCTTTGGGTTGGTGCCCATAAAATTTGTAATCGGGAAAGGTTTCCCAGAATTTGAGGTGATAAAATTTAGTGAAATATTTTATCCGTGGAGTAGCCCGCATTGGGTGAACCACATAAATTGTTGTGTCTCTATTGTGGATGGTATCTTGTGTATTGCTCTGATTACTATTTTTGATATTGCTATCTATTCACTGCATAATATTAATTTGAAAGTTGAAGGAAAAATTTTAAAGTGGTCTTATACTGTTCACCCCCCCCTATCAGTATAAGCTTGAGTTATTCAAAGTTTGTTAGATAGATACCTTATAAGGGAGTCATCTTGGAGCAACTATCATTTTTATTATGCATTGGTTTGGCTACTTGTATTGCTAATGTGGTTGGTTCAGATTTTTCCTTGCACTTTAATTCAAATGTGTTTGCAATCTGGTCCATGAATCTTCAATTATCTTATGCAAATGACTGAGCTATTGTAACTATATATTAGAAATTTCACTCTCAAGCTCACCAATCTTGGCTTGAATATCTAAAAGGCACTAAGGTAGTTGCAACTCTACAAGGGATGTCCTAGGATAGTATGCATCAATGTTGGGCTTGTGATAATATCAGGTCTTTTAGTTTATTGGGAGACCTCTTGAATAAAATCTAGAATTTTGAGGTGATATGATGATGTCATTGCTTGATAAAACCCAATTTCATGCATTCTCGACTAGTGATTTGACCTCTTGACCTTATGAATGTTGGGCCTTCATGGAACTTTTGCATTGGGATCCCAATTTTATTCTACTTTGGTATCTTTTGCACATTTTCAAACTTTAGTATGGAAATGATAAGATCATCACTCGAAGAAGTCTGGGGTCACTCCATTCTAACTTTGAACTGAGGGGACATTATTTGATTAATGCTGGAATTGCACTATTTTATCCTTTTTTAAATCCAAATTTGTTTCATCTTATGCATGTTAGCACATTTTCAGACTTTCAAAACATTGTGCTAATGGAATTGCTTAAAAGGATCCAAAATTATTCAATTTTTTGTATTTGTGCATTTTCATACTTCCTTTTAGGACTTAGATAAATTTCTAAAGAAATTCCTAACTACCTTGGGTTGAAACATTGGAGTATTGGCTATGTTTCTTGGATGTTTAGGCTAATTTCAACATATCTTCCTTTAGTGAGGTTTAAGTTATATATATAAAAAAAATGATTTACAAATGAGGGCATGAATTTGATCTATAGTACCCTTCTCAAATATGGTTTTCTAGAAATGAAGGTGATGACATGGAGTAAAATGTGATCAAAGACTAATACTATAGGAAACATAACATTGTAGGGGTCATTTATGAGTTCTCTAGGGCCTAGGATAAGGGATATGAGAAAAGGAAAGCAAAGAGACCCTAAGTGGACACCACATATAGCCTACTCCTATCACAATCATAGCTACCACTTCATCAAAACTAGCCTTATTGAGCACTAAAGTCATAGAAATAACTCATAGTAAGTTTGACCCAAAGGGGTCAATTTTGGCAAAGATAATGGCTCAAAAGGATATAGTGGATACTTCAACATCTCAATCCATGTAAGAAATAGAGGAAATAAAAATAATTTAATAAGGTGCCACACAAATAGGGTAATTTTACCTCCCAAAGTCTATGACAATGGGGGTTGTTTCTTTGGAGGCATCAATTGTAATGACCAACAAAATTGACCCAAAGGAGAGAGCTATTTGTTTTAAATAGGTATTAACTCACATAGAAGACCAAATATTTTTATTAGTATAAGGCATCACCACTTTTGATCTCATTGTCGTTACATACAACATTCAAGTGGATAGGAGTGGCCAACCTCCTGTACTTATAGGGTTCACTTTTCTAGACCTCACTATTTAGAAAATATGCCATAAATGGTCCTCCCACTTTTACCATACACTCACATATATAGGACAACTTGACCAAGACGTAGGGATTACCATTTAAGGCCCATAATACTTAAAGGTGATGCCTATTACCTAACCCCACATAAGTCCATCTATGTAGGATTATCTTGGTAATATACCTTAGTGATTAGTTAGTTTCATATCACCATAAGCTAACTAAGACCATTACCACTTACCTGGTAATTATCATAATCACACTTGCCTCTCTTCAAAGAGCCACCAATATACCATATTGTGAATGATCGGGTGGATTATCACATACCAATCCACCATTAATATTCCCAAGTGTCATCGCTATACCAAGCCTCACAACTTAGGGTATATCATCCACAAATACCTAGTTGTTTGGATTATTACAACTCAATTAGGACTGGGTACATCTTGAATCAAGGTATTACTAATAAGGCACTAGAACATGCCAAAAAAATAACCCTCTTCCAAACTTAAGACTCTTAACAATTATAAACATCTCTCCAAAAGGAAATAGAGTGTTATATTAAATCAAAATTAAATTCAACATAACACATTGCTAAGGACTAAGAATTTAAATACTTCTTCAACCATAGAATTTAGCATTTCATTTATTTACAATGAAAGAATGAAATCAATATCTAAAAGAAGCATAACCACATTCCATCAATTGGATTCTATAATTCTCTTCAATAACACACCCTTTCTTTTTTGCAATAAATAAATATTTCCAAGAACTTAACATGAAGAAAAATATTAATCCATTTTCATTCTTTGATCAAATCACAAGATAAGGATAGGGATGTTTACAAGACATATATCCTTCTTCATAATCATTGTATAGTATAACTTTTACACATGGTACTCATAATATATCTTATCCCACAAACAATATTACATTTCAACATTTAAATACATAAATGGTCTCTAGTCTCATCTTTTTTCAAGTCCTCTACCTGATAAGTCCTCTCCATGGAACATTGGATGTAAGTTTAGGGATCAGGATAGCTCTTGAATGCATATGAAAGCTTAACATGCACTATACCAAAAAATCATACAATCATGTAAGTACATACATCATGCAAACCAGATAGCATACAAGAACATTAAGAGAACCCCATACTTCTCTCATTTGTATATTCCTTAGCTACTCAAGCCTCATTCATCTTTTATAAAATATAATATTTAATAACTTCTCTTTTTCCTAAACAGATATTCAAAACATTATTCCATTCAAAAAAATAATCTTGACTATAACTCTACACTTTCTTTAGTCTACGTTATTAAGATAAAAACCTTAAATATTAATTAATAGTTCTATCACTAAAACTATCAAATTAATATTGTTAAATAAACAAAGACCTTATTTAATCAAAGATAAAAGTTTCCAATACCAATTAATAGTTTCTCCCTATGATTCAAATAAAACTATTAATTTATAATAAATTAATATTGATAAATAAACCAACACATTATTTAATCAATATTAATAAGTCACCAATCTCCAATATTAATAATCTAATTAAACTATTTATTAATACATAATTAATATATATTAATATCAATAGTTAAACAAACCCATTAAAAATTATAGCATTATATTATTAATATAAATAATGAGCTTGTCCCAAATATTATTCTATTTATTTTTAATAGCTTAATAAGGTATCTTTCAAAGAATAGAGATGAGGTAATGGCAAGCTATTATAAAAGTAAAATCTAGAGTCTTTAAATTTATAGATTGACTATATTTCAATAATTAATTGATGTATAAAGGATAAAAACCAAGAGAACCAAAGCTGCAAGCTTGCTGCAATGGTAAGGGCTTTGACCTCTCTTTAAGAGGTCCAAGATTCAAATACCACTTAGTATGATTGGACTAGGACCCCTCATAAAAACTTGTGTAAACTCATTGAAAAAACAAGAGAAACATAAACTTATATATTAAATAGTTTACTTATCATTGCTATG
This sequence comes from Wollemia nobilis, assembly GCA_028583015.1. Taxonomy (NCBI): domain Eukaryota; kingdom Viridiplantae; phylum Streptophyta; class Pinopsida; order Araucariales; family Araucariaceae; genus Wollemia; species Wollemia nobilis. The sequence goes on from JAQPPZ010016361.1 coordinate 6,918,774, forward strand.
CACATGTTAAACTAATTGTTTCGGTTACATGCAGGCTAATATACAAATTTGATCAACATCTAGCTCCTACGTAAACTTATAAAATAAATGTTCCCATCACCTTTGGGCGAGATATAATATCTTCAGTGTTAGAACACATTTAATGACAACTAAGCTGGATGGAAAGCTTTTGGCTGTCTACACACAACCAAGATGAGACTCAAACTAGAATAAATCTGAATCAACTCGGTAAAACATTACCCTAATTCAATGTCTTGCTAAGGAGTCATAGGTCCATCAAGTATTTAATCTAATTGCTCCAACTTAATAAGCAGTTCTTAGTGACCCTGATCTTATCATTATTATTTAAAAAAAAAAAAACTCTCCTAATTAATAATAGCTACCATGGAGTCAAATGCGTCTTTAGATAATACATGAAAACAATAGGCAACCCTTTTAACTCCAAGCTCTTGGAGTGCTTCAACAACTCGATGAAAAACTAAAATGCAAAAAGTGGTTCGGCTCAACTTGGAGTTATCTCAAGGAATAAAGAAAAGTGTGCATAGATAAAAAAATGACGTCTGCAGAAATCACAAGCCGTAGAAAACAAAGATAATCTAGTTCCCTGATCATAACCCAAAATTTAAATCATGCCTTCCATCTGCACTCCAAATCTAAAACCTAAATAACTCCTATAGTTTGGAAGGTTGCATTGGTTCTCAATAATATTGAAATTTAGCTTAACATATAAAGTTGCTCATACACTCTAAATTTACCTTCTACTTTTCTCAAAAAAGCCAATAGTTTTATAGGAAATACGGTATAAGTTATATAAAGAAAGTATGGATGGAATATTATTGATTATATTATGCTATTGATGGCAAGCTAATCAAATGATGCTACAAACAACTCCACAATAGCTACTCCAAACCTTTTCCTTCCTTCTCTAGTCTTTTACTTGCTAATATTTCTTTCAACTCGCTACCAACCACCAAAAACTTAGCAACAAAATATCAAATAATGCTTGGAGGAACAAAAGGAAGACCAAGGATTGGAAATGACTTATCTGTTCCTCAAATTGCATGCTTTCCATCCAACCACCCATTCTCTCTCACTAGGGCATTGCACAAATAGGATAACGCTTCAAAAATTTTACATTGAAAAGTTTTCCAATATTTCCAACTTTTCCAATGTTTCTATTTTTTAAATATTACCAACTTTATAATATTAATAAAAAAAATATTCATATTTAATAAATGTGCTCTCATTTTTTTAAAGTTTAACTTATTAGTATTAATATTAACCTATTAATACTCATAAGGCAAGGTATTAACATCTATTATTTTTTGATGCTAGTGTTAATTACTAACATTAATGAAATATAATAATAATTAGATTAAGTATTCACCTACTTAATTTAATTAATATTGAATATTAAAATTAACCATTAACATCAATATTTAATGTCAGCCTATGCTCAAGATACTCCCTTTTGGAAACTATGTGATTATAGGTTGTTTTTAGTTAATTCGGCCTACACTTCTTTGATTAAACCTGAGGATGACTAGTTCCTAGTCAAGAAAATATGGATAAAGCACCTCATCCCTAAAATTAATCACTTTTAGTGGTTGGTTGTTCAAAATAGAGTTCTTACCACTGACAACCTCCTAGTCTAGGGTTTGGTCATTTAAAATAGATGTTTTCTCTGTTAGTTTTCTTGGGAGTCGATTCACCATCTTCTCATGGAGTGTACTTTTTCTATTAAAGTTATCTCATCCCTTCTTTCATTGGTATCTAATTCCTTGGTCATCCCCATTTCTGTCATTGAACTCCCTCTCAAATGGCCAAACATCTTCCATTTCACCCATCTCAAGTGCTGGTGGTCTCTCATCCTTTCCCATTTCATGTGGCAGGTTTGGCTGGAAAGAAACAATAGAGCCTTCTAGGTTTCTAGCTGAGATGCTGACTTTATCTCATTAAGGATAGTATCCTTTGCATCCAAAAATGCCAACTTGATTTCGTTCAAAGGTTTTCCTATGTCTCATTATGAAATCCACCTAACCAAGTTCATCAACCTATCCTTTGAGATTTCTAGTCAATCCCACCCTACTGTGGATATATCCCTCATGTATTGGATTCCTCCACCTCCTTGTTAGTTTAAACTAAATTTTGATGAAGAAACCAAATTTAATCTGAATAGAGCCAGATGTAGGGGGTTATCCATGATGAAAGAGCAAATTTATTGTGGCCTATACCAAGAATTTGGGAGTTCAATAAAATAATTTTGTTGAGGCTTGAGTTGTCTTCCAGAATCCAAGTTGCATTAGAAATCAACATTCAAAGCTTGATTGTTGAGGGTGACTCCCTGAATACTATAAACTACATCAAAGGTAAAGCAACATCACTTTGGAATGTTGCTCCTCTTGTTTTGGATACTATCCTCCACCTTCGTGCGATCAAAAATCTATTGATTCAACACTTATACAGGGAAGGCAATAAAGTTGTTGATGCAATGGTAAATTTTGGGTTGACCATGGAGTCCTTTATGATGTGGTATAATGAATTTATCCAATGTATATCAAAATTTTTCTACAGGAATTATGCCATCACTTATGAATATTTTTTGCTATGCAATGATCGATCAGTGCCACCATGTCCGGAGAAGAAATGCACATAGGTGGATGAATAGATGTCACTATTCTTATTAGCTTAGCTCTTGGTGCCCAACTATACTGATTTGGTAGATTTATTCCAACTGAAGACCTACAAACCAGAGCTCTGAGTTTCTCATTCCAAGGATATCAACTGACTTACCTTGGGACTATACCGACCTTAAAATCCTATGCGGGGGTTATTGGTTTAAGGTAAAAATCAAGCAAATTATTGCTACCAACACTAATAATGGGTATCATCCCAATACTTGTGCCAACATTTTTGATAGTCCTTGGAAAGGAGAAAATAATCAAGGGGCCAAGATACTATGCCAAAAAAGAAATAAGGACATAAATCGTGACTCTAATCATATACCTATTTCGACCTTTGAGCACGATATCATTGCCAATAATGGCGCGATCACTAATTTATGCCAAGTTGACAATCCACCAGATTATGGTGGTAGAACCACCCAGTTCATGCTCAACATGGATGAAAAAGTGACATGAATCTGGCTTAGTGACCACACATAGAGAAATGTTGAATATGAGGTGCATCCTCATTGGCCCACACTTGCCACTATTACTAGTTTCAAATACCACTACCAACACTGCACCTCACTCTAGCCACCTCCCTTTTTGGTAAGTAATCAAACTATGAACCAAATCACTTTTAGGAGTGGCATGGCCCATGTGGAAAAACTTTCTAAGGAAAATCAAGCCAATCAATGGTCCATGGCAAGCACTTGGTCCAAGGAAGTCAACATGATTCTGCCCTGGACGTTGAAGAAGTTTCTTTTAATCCAATTTGTGCACAAGGAAAACTAGAGATTTTCAGGAGTGGATTGGAAGTTGAGTTATGTTTGTGTTGATATATTTTTTGTGTCTAGGAGGATGGCTTTGCTCGAGCTCAAGTACCTGTAGCTAGACCCAATAGTAGAAGAGATCATGGCCTCCCATGGTTTACTAAATTTCTTGAGGAAATTCAATGGGTATGACCTTGAGATTTCAAAGGAATTCATACAGAGTTGGGACAGTGGCATAGTGTCCTTGAAGGGACTCAATTTTATTGTCACCATCGACTTACTGACTGAAATCATTGAATTCCCCCAATGATGGGGAGATTATCCATAGGGATAAACATTAATGACAAGCGAGATGGTTTATTTTTGTGACAAAGGAAAGTTTCTATTTAAAAAGGACAATGGGTTCATCCGAGAGGATCTCCCTATGCCCTAGAATCGGGCCCTAGTGCCAATTATGCAATATCTAACTGTGGATGAGCTATCCTTCCCCCTACGCATCTTCCACATGGCATTCCTAAACTTTTTGAAGGATATAAAGTAGATAAACATCATGAAGTACTTGTTTCGGTAGATGGAATTTTCTATCATCAGTGTTCGAAAAGGGAAGTCTACTTACCCTAAGCACCAAGGTCTCCACTTGATCATTTACAACTATATCAGCCAAAACCTAGATCAGAGGATCATTGAAGCTGGTAGTGTTGGAAATTTTGATTACATTGGTTGTCATTGATGTCAAAGGTAGTATTGGTTCACAATGCACTCTTCATGGTTGTGTGAGCAAGAAAAAGACAAGGCATTCTCCATGGTGGTTTTTGCAAATAAAATGGAAAGGTTTAATTATTTCTCCATGGTGGTATTTGCAAATAAAAAGAAAAGTTTATTTAAGTTCTCCATGATGGCATTGGCAAAAAGACAAGATCTAATGAAATGGCCCAAAGTGAAAAGGTTAAATTATAATATATTTAAATATTTCAAGATTTAAAATATTATAATAAAAAGGTTTATGAAATGGCCCAAAGGGAAAAGATTAAATTATAATATATTTAAATCTTTTCAAGATTTAAAATATTATAATAAAAAGGTTTTTAAACAAAGGAGTGGCAAAAGTTTTTATACACTCTCTCCATGCGTCGATGTCCAAAGTTTAAGAGGGCAGCATAGTATTTAAGGAGGAAATTAAAAGTCTTGAAAAATATTTTTTAATGCAAGTGACGAAGGCAAAAGACACTCGATCCATTTCATGAAAGCAATGCATGATACCCAACGCAGAGGCGTTTAGAAGGAGCAAATCATGAGAGCAGGGCATGATATCCAGCGTAGGGGTAGTGAGGAGGACACACATTTTGAAAATAGATGAACAATGCATGAATTTCAAGGGAAAGCAATAGTTTGGTTTCCATCCGAGCGGGTAGATTAGGTGGTAGGTGGACCCTACGCAAGGAGTAGCACGAAGGAGGTCTCAAGATCGAGACGCAATGATAACAATTTGATTCACATTTTTTGTTGACCAAGGGATCACGATAGTTGATAGTGAACATTGTGCTTAAAGGTTCTTGTGTGGGTAGTTAGCCCACATGGTGCTCTAGCACGTACTAGAGCGTGGGCTCTATGAGGTCGTGCATTCGAATCCCTATGGTAGCATAAGTGGTAAGGGCAATATTTTTGTTATAAATTTTTTCTTGGTGCTTAGGGAGTCATAAGGGCATGAGTTTAAATAAATTTTTTATAAGGGTCAAGTGAAATAAAAGTTGTTCTCTTGCTATTAGGGAGTTATAAGGGTTGAGTTTATTAAAATTTTGTTTTTATAATTAGGGAGTCATAAGGTTGTGAAGTAATAAAGTTTTGTGTGCAAGGATTTGTTTTAAGAGTCTTTATTTTGCAAACATAAATTACAAAGAGTGTCTTTATATATTTTATTTTTGTAAAAAGCATAAAGAAAAACAAAGGGGATATGTTTTGCATGCAAGAATAGGAGTAATAAGGTGTTATAGTGGTTTGATATTTTATTGTAACTTTTGTATGATGAAAGTGGGTTTGAAGGTCTTTGATAATTATTAATGCCCTATCTTTTGAGAACAAGAGAAGAGTTATTGAACATCAATTTCAGATTTCATTGAGCATATATTTTTGAGAAGGAAGTTCATGTGGATGGTTTGAGAAAGTATTTTTCTATCTAACCCTTGAAGTGGCACAAGAAGGATAAGTTGTTTGTAAGACAAGTTTTGAGGACATATCTTCATCAAGAGCAAAATAAGAGGTATGGGCATATCATTCCTTGTTTAAGATGTTTTTTTGAGTAAATATTTTTGGAACATAAGGTGGAGATAAAAGGGTTGTTTGGTAAGCATTGTTGAAAATATTTGAGTTAGGGTTTGAGATATTTGTGCATCATTATGAAACCTTTTGAGCATTGGTTTGAGAGATATTGAAAGCAATTCTGAAAGTATTTGAGATCAATCTTGTGAGGGAAATTTGTGCATTATTGAGGTTGATGTTTGAGAGAAAATTTTCAAGAAAGATAGATAAGTTTTGTGAAGCAAGTTATACATTTTTTTGATTTGATTTGAAAGATATTTTGCAAGAGATAGATATTGGATTAGTTGAATGAAATATTTGTGAATGTGAAGAACATATTGGGGTTTTTGATAGTGCATATCATTCTCTATATGTTCCAGAGTTTAAACGAATTCTAGGTAGAATATGTCTAAATTGCCTAGTTGAAGAAAATATTTCTGAAAGAGATTTAAGCATTTGTTTGTATGTAGGATTTGGAAATATTTGAGTAGGTTCTATGAGAAGTCTTAATGGTAGATTTGAGCAAGTCTTTTGAGAAGTCTTAAAGGTAGACTTGAGCAAGTCTTTTGAGAAGGCTTGAAGGTGGATTTGAGCAAGTATTTTAAGAAGGTTTGAAGGTAAATTTGAGCAAGTCTTTTGAGAAGGCTTGAAGGCAGATTTGATCAAGTATTTTGAGAAGGCTTGAAGGAATATTTGAGCAAGTCTTATGAGAAGACTTGAAGCAGCTTTGAGACATATTTGAGCAAGTCTTGTGAGAAGACTTGGGATAGTTTTGGTGCAAATTTATGAGTAAAGTTAAGGCAAATTTGTGTTGGCCGTGTGACAAGGTTTGGTGCAGATTTGGGACAGCATTGAGAGAAAATTTGGTTGCATATTTGAGCAAGATTTTGTGTTAAGGCTTGGGGTAGATTGGAGTAGAGTTGAGTAGTATTGTGAGTAGGAATTGGAGATAGCCAGAGTAGAGAGGAGAGGTGTATTTTATGGAGAGAGATCAACAAACTAGATCAGAGAGGGGATAAAGTTCTCCTATGGAGAGAGATCCATAAACTAGAGCAGAGGGGATAGAGTTCTCCTATGGAGAGAGATCCATAAACTAGAGTCGGGAAGGATAGAGTTCTCCTATGGAGAGAGATCCATGAACTTGAGTAGAGGGGATAGAGTTCTCCTATGGAGAGAGATCCATAAACTAGAGCAAAGGGGATAGAGTTCTCCTATGGAGAGATATCCACAAACCAGAGCATAGGGGATTGAGATCTCCTTTGGACAGAGGTCCATAAATATTGTAATAGGGAATGAGTTCCCTAGATATATGTTGAGAAAATTTTAGAAGAATATTTTCTCTGTGGATGTAGCCCACATTGGGTGAACCATGTTAAATTTGTGTCTCTCATGTGTGTGATGATTTGTGCATTGCTTTGGTATTGCTATTGATGTTATTGGTTAACAAAGAAAAACAAACAAATAATTTTGGGAAAGAAAAGTAAAAGTTGGTCTTATACTATTCACCCCCTCTCAATATAAGCTTGTGTTCTTCAATTAGTATCAAAGTGAGTTCCTTCAAAAAAGTCTAAGAGCTTGAAGGAAGATATTATAGGAACATAGATGGCATCTCAGAATGGATCCTCATCAAATAAGGCACCATTATTTGATGGGAACAATTATGCCTTTTGGAGTATAAGAATGAAGACTTACTTGATGGCACAAGGATATGAGACATGGCAATCGGTTGAGGATGGATTCACACCTACAACTACTCCTCCCATAGATAAAGATGGTAAGCTGTTACATGTGAATAATGCCAAGGATATGAATGGAATCTTAAGTGGATTACATGAAGTAGAATTCATGAAAGTTATGCACTACAAATCAGCAAAAGAGATATGGGATAAATTGAAGCAAACATATGAAGGAGATAAAAAGGTCAAAATGGCAAAACTACAAAACCACAAGAAAAGGTTTGAAGATTTGAATATGGAAGATGAGGAAGATATTGCTACATACTTACTTCATGTGGATGAGGTTGTTAATACCATGCATGGACTTGGATTTGAAATTGAAGACTCCAGTGTTGCTCATAAAGTATTAAGATCACTCCCTATGAGGTATGATGGAAAGGTTTTAGCTATAGAAGAGATGAGAGATATTGATCAATTGACTATGGAAGAGTTACATGGAATTATCATAGCTTATGAGATGAGAATAGTAAAGGATCCCAACTCCAAGAGAGATGCAGCTTTCAAAGCTTCAAAGAAGACAAAATATAAGAAACCAAAATCAAGTGGTGAGTCAAGCAGTGATGAAGAAGCTAACTATGTGAAAAGAAACAAGGACTCAAGAAAGCACAAAGGTATGAAGACTGTGAAATGTTTTAATTATGGTAATTTTGGTCACTATGCATCTAATTTTCCACAAGCTAGAAGCAATAATAGTGAAGAGGAAACATGATCATAAGAAAAAGGAAGAAGAGAAATTCATACATGAAAAGAAAAATAGTTATGGTCAAAGCAAGCATGAAAATAAGTTCTTTCAAAGGCACAAAAAGAGTTTCTATGTTAACAAGGCAATCAAGGCTTCAAGTGACATGGATGAAAGACTCTCAGATAGTGAAGAAGAAGAGATTTTATTTTTGGCAATAGAAGAGGAAGAAGATGCTCCTATTGAAGATAAAGTTGAAAAGTATGAAGATGCTCTTGGAGACCAAGAAGTAGAAAAAGATTCAGAAAATGAAGAGGAAGGCACAGTTGATCTAGAAGCAAAACTTATTATTGCTCTTAGAGAATTGAAAAAGGTTAGAAAGAAGAATTCAAGACTAAAGGCTCAAGTTCAAGAACATGAGGAAGAAAAGGAAAAGATTCTACAAGACCTAACAAACTCAAAAGCTAAGGCAAGGAGATTCAAAGAGGTCATGGTTGAAAATTTAGAGGTAAAAGAGTTAGAATGTGAAAAATTAGAACATGAGGTAGTTTCTCTAAGGATGGAAGTGAAATATTCTAAGGACAAGCTACATAGGTTTGGGAAAAGTTCAAAAACTTTGGATAAAATTATCAATGCACAAAGATCTTCATCTATCAAAACAGGACTTGGTTTTGAAGAAGGACAAGAGAAACAAGAAGAAGGGTCAAGCTCAAGCTCAAAAGAAGAAGAAGTTTTAGAGGAAGAGAGTGAAGAAGAAATTAAGACTTATGAGGATAATTTGAATAATAGAAGCTTCACTAAGAAAGGAAACAATGCACAAACAAGAAACAAGGATCATCATAGAGAAGGCAAAGAAAGGACTAAGAGACCAGAGGTTGCAAAACAGAATTTCTTCAAAGGACATTGTTTTTCATGTAATCAGTTTGGTCACAAGGCTATGCATTGCAGGGTTCATGGAAAGAAAGAGTATGGCCTCACTAAAAGGAATTTCAACTCATTCAAAGATGGACATTTATTTCAAGGGTATTGCTACTCTTGTAATCGCTTTGGTCATAAAGCAATCCACTACAGGGTTCATGACAAAAATGATTATGGCTTCACCAAGAGGAAATTCAAGATATTTATACCTTCCAAGAATTACAACATTAAGTGTTACAAGTGCAATAATCTTGGGTATAAGGCCAAGTGGTGTAGAACAGAGTTTCCAAAACTTCTAGAGACAAGCAAGAACAGGGACACTCAAAAGGATCAAAAGGGTATGGCTACAAAAATATTGAAAAAAGAAGGTTGAAAGAGAAAAAGAGCATTGTATGCTGGGAGTAGAGATACTCCCACCCCAAAATTAATCACCTCAAGGAGAGGAGGTGGGGAGGGGGCTGAGCTAAGAGTCTTATATTTAGCCCCAAAGGAGTCCCTTTGCCATTGATGTCAAAAGGGGAGAGATTTAAGTAAGGGGGAGAGCATTCAATCAGGGGGAGCAGTTTCTCAAGGGGAGCAGATTTGGAATCTAGTGATAGGAAAAGGAATTTTTAGAAAGGGTTGCCATCAATGACAAAGGGAGATATTGTTGGAAATTTTGAGTACATTGGTTGTCATTGATGTCAAAGGTAGTATTGGTTCACAATGCACTCTTCATGGTTGTGTGAGCAAGAAAAAGACAAGGCATTCTCCATGGTGGTTTTTGCAAATAAAATGGAAAGGTTTAATTATTTCTCCATGGTGGTATTTGCAAATAAAAAGAAAAGTTTATTTAAGTTCTCCATGATGGCATTGGCAAAAAGACAAGACCTAATGAAATGGCCCAAAGTGAAAAGGTTAAATTATAATATATTTAAATATTTCAAGATTTAAAATATTATAATAAAAAGGTTTATGAAATGGCCCAAAGGGAAAAGATTAAATTATAATATATTTAAATATTTTCAAGATTTAAAATATTATAATAAAAAGTTTTTAAACAAAGGAGCAGAAAAAGTTTTTATACAACTCTCTCCATGCGTCAACGTCCAAATATTAAGAGGGAAACATAGTATTTAAGGAGGAAAATTAAAAGTCTTGAAAAATATTTTTTAATGCAAGTGACGAAGGCAAAAGAAACTCAATCCATTTCATGAAAGCAGTGCATGATACCCAACACGAAGGCATTTAGAAGGAGAAAATCGTTAGAGTAGTGCATGATATCCAATGTAGGGGTAGTGAAGAGGACTCACATTTTGAAAACAGACAAAAAACACATGAATTTCAAGGGAAAGCAACATTTGGTTCCCATCCGAGCGGGTAGATCAGGTGGCAGGTGGACCCTGCGCAAGGAGTAGCATAGAGGAGGTCTCAATATCAAGACACAGTGGTAACAGTGTGATTCATATTTTTTGTTTTTTATTTTTAATTTACATGGTGGAATTGGTAGCCACCATGAATCCGAGCAGGCTGTCCAACTTTTATGGCTACCACAGTATTCTGCACTGTCCACCCCAGAAGCTGCCACATAGATTTTCGTGCAGTATGCTCCTATAAACACCATGCCATAATCATTTTAAACCTTTTATGCCGCTAAAAGCACCAGGAAAGGGACAAGCGTTCAGTCCGGCGAGGCCCAAGATTTGAACCTTGGACCTCCGCACCCCTTATGGGGTTTGGATGAACCAATTGGTCTACACCTCGAACCTAAAAGGGGTAAATATTATTATGTGGTCATGATATAACCTTTACATAGCATATTCGCAACATGTGAGGGGAAATATTTGAACCTGGGCCTCTCGATTTCAACTAGAGAGTTTTAACTATCCACTTACTCTCCAACTCCTCTACATGAGCGGATTGGTTCACATTTTTTGTTGACCAAGGATTGCGATAATTGATAGTGCACGTTGTGCTTAAAGGTTCTTGAGTGGGAAGTTAGCCTATGTGGTTCTCTAGCACATGCTAGAGCATGGGATCTATAAGGTCTTACGTTCAAAACCCCGTGGCAGTAGAAGTGGTAAGGGCAATATTTTTGTTATAAATTTTTACTTGGTGCTTAGGGAGTCATGAGGGCATGAGTTTAAATCAATTTCTCATAAGGGTCAAGTGAAATACATTTTTTTCTTTTGCTATCAGGGAGTTATAAGGGTTGAGTTTATCAAAATTTTGTTTGTATAATAAGGGAGTCATAAGGTTGTAAAGTAATAAAGTTTTGTGTGCAAGAATTTATTTTAAGAGTCTTTATTTTGCAAACATAAATTACAAAGAGTGTCTTATATATATTTTATTTGTTGCCCATTTTGAGTCCATAAAGTTGTCATTGATGTCAAGGCATGAAGTTGTCATTGATGCCAAGAAGTGAACCACCGGTGATGTCAAAAGGTCAAAATAAGCAATGTCAGAGGTTGATGAAAAAGGGCTTCATAATATTCTTTTTAATATTATGTTAAGCAAAACAAAGGTTTTTATTAAAACCATGGTGGACAAAATAAAGGTTTTATTAAAAACCATAATGGGCAAAAATAAAAGGTTTTGATTAAAACCTAAGAAGGCTAAGAGATTTAAATATTAATTTATAAAATTTAAATTCTAAAGAATTTAAATGATTTATAAATTAAAATATTTAAATGCAAAAACCTTAGCGCCGACCTCCATAAACTCACCTCCATCGACGTGCATGGAATGGAAGGGTAAAGGTATTTATACCTTAGCCAAATCCCAAATATTGGCATTCGAATAATCTCCGAGAACTCCATGAAAAAGGCTCATGCAATATTTCATGAAAAGAAGCACCATAATTTTTGCGAACATCGTGCAAAGGCTCGTGCAATATTTCATGAGGGAAGCACCTTCGAAGCGCTACGTGGGAGAAGGCGAAGAGGGAGCCAATAGGCTCTAAGGCAAGGCAGAGATAACAAAGCACTTATTGCACTTTAGGTGTGCAAGGTGAGCGCTTGGCTCACATGGCGTGGAAGCCACGGCCAAGGTGCTATTGCAGGGCAAGTGGTGCAAGTTCGAATCCCGCAATTCACGGAGAGGGCAGAAAAAGGTTTTTATAATTTTATTTTTAATTATTGCTTTTTCCAAAGTTGTGTGGAGGGATAAGGTGTAAATAAATTGTTTTATTTACCTAAGTGGTAAATAGTGAATGTTGCTAGGGTAACATTGTTTTTACCTTAGGAAAGAGAAATTGATTTATTTGATAAGTGCAATTTAAGAAAGGAGTTATAAGTAGAAGTTGTGTTATATTTTATAAGAGGATTTTTGATGAAAATTATGATGTTGAAATTTATTTTTGAGATGGAGCAATAAGGTGTATTTGGGATTTGATTTATCATTGTGTTTTGTGAAAAGTGTTTGGGTGATAATTCTTGTCATCTAACCCTTTGTACTTGGCAAAGAAAGTTGTGATAATTGATCTAGGCTTTTGAAGATCATTCTACATCAAAGAAAAAGGTATGGGCATATTCTTCCTTGATTGAGTTGATTGGTTGGTTTTCTGGAAAACAACTTTGGAGTGAAAAGGACTTAATTAGGTTTCCTTATTGAGTGTTTTGAGTTAATGCTTCAAGGTTTTCTAGAATAAAGAGTTGTTGATAAAACCTTGTTTGATAAGCATTGTTGTTGAAGCCATTGGTTAAGTGAGGAACTTGAACTAGGGTTTGAAAAGATCATGAGTATCATTGTTATGTGAGATTGGTTGATAAGCATTTTTGGAAACATTTTGAGTGAGTGTTCATATGCTTGGACTAGGGTTTATGAGCAAGGATTATTTCATTGAGTGATTGGTTGAGTAGAGTTGGTTGAGCCTAGTCAAGTGGATGTGTATAGTGATTGATCAAGTTCCATAAAACAAATTATTCTATATTCTGAATTGATTTGAGAAAGTGGTTGAGTTGTGATGAATGTGAAGCATATTGAGTCTCTAACAATTCTCTTTATGTTTCTATGAGATTGGACAAGTTCTAGTGATTGACTTGTTGAACAGATTTGAGACAAGTCTTAGAGAAGACTTGTGGACAGATTTGAGTGAGCTTTTGTGAAATCTTACAATACATATTTGAGGACAGGTTTGTGCCAGATTAGAGATAGATATTGAGGATAGATTTGAGGATAAAATTTGGTACATATTTGAGGATAGGTTTGTGCCAGATCAGAGATAGAGATTGAGCAGATTTGTGCTAGACCGAAGGACTATGTTTAGTGTAGATTTGAGATAGATCTTTGGAGGTGACAGAGTATAGAAGATGATAGTATCTAGTGGATAGAGATCCATAAGCTAGGGTAGTGAGGATAGGTGTCTTCAGTGGATAGAGATCCATTAGCTAGAGTAGTGGGGGCAACAGTTCTTCTAGAAGATCACTAGTCATAGCTAAGGAGAAAGGAGTTCTCCTATGGATAGAGATCCATGAACTTGATTAGGGGATTGGTGTCTCCTTTGGATAGAGGTCCATAAACATTGTAGGGAAAGGATTCCCAAGAGAATTTATTTGAGAAAAATTTATAAGAAATATTTTCTTCGTGGAGTAGCCCACATTGGGTGAACCATGTAAAATCATGTCTCTCATGTGTGTGATGCTTTGTGTGATTTTTACTACTTTAATATTGCTAATTTTATTATTTGGATTAAAAATGGAAAAGTTTTATCTTATACTGTTCACCCCCTCTCAATATAAGCACATGTTCTTCAATTGGTATCAGAGTCGGTCTCTCCATGAAAAGACTAACATCTTGGAGGAGGATCCATCAGAAACACACATGACTTCAAAAAATGAAGAGGAGACTATGTTTGATATAAAAGAGGAATTATTTGCTGCTCTCAGAAAGTTGGAAAGAATTAGAGAGAAGAATTCAAGCTTGAAAGAACAAATTCAAGAGGATGAAGAAGCAAGGATGGAACTTCTACAAAAGATCACAAAACTCAAGATAAGGGTAGAAGAAGGAAAGAAAATTGAGTAGGATATGACAGATCTGTTAAGAACAAGAGAAACAAAATGTGAAATATTAGAAGCAAAAATTGTTTACCTAAGGAATGAAGTTGAAAGGACCAAGGCACTACAAGATGTAGAGTATGAGAAACAGAAAAAGGAATCAAGTCTTCAAGAAGCAGAAACTTCAAACAAAGATAGGTAAGCTAAGGACATCAAAAAGGAAGAAAGCAAAGAAGAACCTTGGATGAGAGTTAATCACAAAAGGAGAAGCACTCCACCACAATCTAAAAGGCATCCAAGTAGGTTACATAATTTCTTCCATGGTCATTGCTTTTCTTGTAATAAATATGGTCATAGAGTTGTACACTGTATTAGTCATACAAGAAGCAATGTCAATAGAATTTCATTCCTTTTTGCACCTCTTATGGATGATGGTATTATATGTTACAAATGCAATAATTTTGGGCACAAGGCTAGATGGTGTAAAATGATACTTCCTGAGTCTAGAAAAATAATTTCAACAACTAGGAAAGATGAAAGGAAAAATGTTAAGGCTAGATCAATGTTAGTTCAAACAACCCTTCATGCTCAGGATAAAGAAGAACAATGGTATCTTGATAGTGGTTGTTCTAGTCACATGACAGGAGACAAAGACAAATTCATTGTACTAAAAGAAACCAATAGAGGATCAGTAAGTTTTGGTGATAATGGATCAGCAAGGATTGGTGGAAGAGGAACTCTGAGTCTAGACAATGGAAAAACAAGAACAAAAAATGTGTTGTATGTTAAAGGGTTAAAACATAATCTGCTAAGTATAAGTCAACTTTGTGATTAGGGGTATATGGTTACTTTCCACCCAGATAGATGTGAGATAAGAAAATCAAAAATAGGAAAAGTCATTGCCAATGCAAGAAGAACCCCAAACAATCTATACATGCTTAGTGAGATCAAAGGGGAAAAGTGCTTTCTATCACAAGAAGATGAGAGTTGGTTGTGGCATAGAATATTGGATCACTTGAATTTTGACAACATAGTCAACATAAGAAATAAATAGGTTGTCAGATATTTACCCAAAATAAGAAGACCACAAAACACAATCTGTGCACCCTATCAACATGGAAAGCAAACTAGGACAAGCTTTAAGTCAAAAGGATATGTGTCATCTGAGCCATTGAGTCTAATACATACTGATCTATGTGGTCCTACCAGAACACAAAGTATTCAGGGTGAGAGTTACTTTATATTGTTTATAGATGATTATTCTAGAATGGTTTGGGTAGATTTCCTGAAAGAGAAGTCAGAGGCCTTTGAAAAATTCAAAGCATTTAAGGAACTGGTGGAAAATGAAATTGGAAAAAGGATTAAGTGTCTGAGATATGACAGAGGAGGAGAATTTACCTCAAATGAATTTGTAGAATTTTGTGAACAACATGGAATCAAAAGAGAATACTCAGCAACAAGAACTCCTCAACAAAATGGAGTAGTTGAAAGGAAAAATAGGACTTTTGAGAATATGGCTAGAGCTATGCTAAATGAGTCTAAGCTCTCAGATGGATTTTGGAGAGAAGTAATCAACATAGTAGTATACATAATCACTAGGGCTCAAATGAGGGTAAACCATCACAAGACTCCATATGAGCTTTGGAAGGGAAGATTGACCATTGTAAAACACTTCAAGATTTTTGGAAGCAAGTGTTACATAAGACGAGAAGATCAAAACTTAGGCAAGTTTGACCCAAGATGTGATGAGGGAATTTTTCTTGGTTATTCCTCAAGGAGTAAAGCCTATAGATGCTTCAACAAGAGAACACATACTATTGTAGAAAGTATAAATGTAACAATTGATGAGAAGATAGATTCAAGAGAACCAGTTCAAGCAAATTGTGTATCAGGAAGATGGAAGTTGTCAAGAAGAGTTTCATGAGGAATCGGATGAAGAAGTAGAAGAAACACAAAGACTTCTTCCTAAAACTCCATCCAGATATGTACAAAAGCATCATCCAAAAGAACAAATCATTGGGAATCCAGATGAAAGACAGACAAGGAGAAGGATAATAACACCATCTCAACAAGCAAATTTTTCTTTGCTATCTAAGATTGAGCCAAAATATTTCAATCAAGCAAGTGAAGATGAGTTCTGGATCAAGGCAATGGATGAGGAATTAGACTAGATAGAGAAAAGCAAGACTTGGGAACTTGTCCCACGACCAAAGGACAAGAATGTGATCGACACAAAATGGGTATTCAAAAACAAGCTAAATGAAGATGGACAAGTAGTAAGGAACAAAGCAAGGTTAGTATGCAAAGGTTATGCACAAGTAGAAGGAATTGAATTTGATGAGACATTTTCTCCAGTCGCATGACTTGAAGCCATAAGAATATTTTTAGCCTTCTCAAGTTTTAAAAACTTCAAAGTATATCAGATGGATGTTAAGTCAACATTTCTAAATGGTGTTCTAGAAGAAGAAGTCTACATTGAACAACCAGAGGGATTCATATTAATAGATAAACCAGATCATGTATGCATATTGAAAAAGGCATTGTATGGTCTAAAGCAGGCTCCTAGAGCATGGTACTCAAGATTGGATAAGTATCTTCAAGAATAGGGTTTTAGAAAAGGAATAGCAGACAACAACTTATACATCAAAAATGAAGGGAATGACCTACTAATTGTGGTTGTTTATGTTGATGACATCATTTTTGGGGGAAACAATGATAAGATGTGTAAAGAATTTGCTAAGAACATGCAGAATGAATTTGAGATGTCTATGCTTGGTGAGTTGTCCTTCTTTCTTGGACTCCATATTTCACAATCAGGGAAAGGAGTATTTCTCTCACAAACCAAGTATATAAAAGAGATGCTAAAGAAATTTAGGTTAGAGGATTGCAAACCAGTAAGTACCCCCATGGTCACAAGATGTAAGTTAAGTAAGGATGATGAATCTCCAGAAGTAGATCAGAGGTTGTACAGATCTATGATTGGCAGCTTGTTGTATGTTACAGCTACAAGACCAAAATATAGTGCAATCAGTGGGATTAGTGGTAAGGTTTCAGGTAGCTCCTAAGGAAACACATGTGGTAGTAGTAAAGATAATTCTTAGGTATCTAAAAGGGACTATGGACTTTGGGCTTTGGTATCCCAAAAGTGATAATTTCACACTCATAACATATATAGATGCAGATTGGGCTGGCAACATTGATGACAAAAAAGCACAAGTGGAGGAGCATTCTTTCTTGGAGACTGTTTAGTCTCTTGGCTAAGTAAGAAGTAGGTTTTAGTATCCTTATCTATAGTAGAAGTAGAATATATTGTAGCAGTAGCCAGTTGTACACAAGTATTATGGATGAAGCGAACTCTAGAAGACTTCAAGATAAAACATGATCACCCTATTCCCATATTATGTGATAATACAAGTGCTATAAGTATCTCAAAGAATCCAATGATGCATTCTAGGACAAAGCACATTCCGATCAAGTATCATTTTCTGAGAGAACAGGTGATAGATAAACATGTCAGGTTGGAATATGTTACTACAAAGGAACAGATAGCAGATATTTTTACTAAGCCACTTTCAAAGGAGACCTTTGAGTATCTTCGAAGAAAACTGGGAGTAATACTCCCACCCCATAATTAACCACCTCAAGAGGAGGTGGGGGAGGGGCTAAGCTAAGAGACTCATTCTTAGCCCTGAGCCCCAAAGGTGACCCTTTGCCATTGATGTCAAAGGGGGAGAGATTTGGTATTTGAGTAAGGGGGAGAGATTTGATTTAATAAGAGAGCATTGAGTTAGGGGGAGCAATGTCCTAGGGGGAGCAGAATAAAAAGGTCAAGGAAATGGTAAAAATTTATTGGGTTGCCATCAATGACAAAGGGGGAGATTGTTGGACATTTTGAGTCCATAAAGTTGTCATTGATGTCAAGGCATGAAGTTGTCATTGATGCCAAGAAGTGAACCACCGGTGATGTCAAAAGGTCAAAATAAGCAATGTCAGAGGTTGATGAAAAAGGGCTTCATAATATTCTTTTTAATATTATGTGAAGCAAAATAAAGGTTTTATTAAAAACCATAATGGGCAAAAATAAAAGGTTTTGATTAAAACCTAAGAAGGCTAAGAGATTTAAATATTAATTTATAAAATTTAAATTCTAAAGAATTTAAATGATTTATAAATTAAAATATTTAAATGCAAAAACCTTAGCGCCGACCTCCATAAACTCACCTCCATCGACGTGCATGGAATGGAAGGGTAAAGGTATTTATACCTTAGCCAAATCCCAAATATTGGCATTCGAATAATCTCTGAGAACTCCATGAAAAAGGCTCGTGCAATATTTCGTGAAAAGAAGCACCATAATTTCCGTGAACATCGTGCAAAGGCTCGTGCAATATTTCGTGAGGGAAGCACCTTCGAAGTGCTACATGGGAGAAGGTGAAGAGGGAGCCAATAGGCTCTAAGGCAAGGTGGAGATAACAAAGTGCTTATTGCACTTTAGGTGTGCAAGGTGAGCGCTTGGCTCACATGGCATGGAAGTCGTGGCCAAGGCGTTGTTGCAGGGCAAGTGGTGCAAGTTCGAATCCCACAATTCGCGGAGAGGGCAGAAAAAGGTTTTTATAATTTTATTTTTAATTATTGCTTTTGCCAAAGTTGTGTGGAGGGATAAGGTGTAAATAAATTGTTTTATTTACCTAAGTGGTAAATAGTGAATGTTGCTAGGGTAACATTATTTTTACCTTAGGAAAGAGAAATTGATTTATTTGATAAGTGTAATTTAAGAAAGGAGTTATAAGTAGAAGTTGTGTTATATTTTATAAGAGGATTTTTGATGAAAATTATGATGTTGAAATTTATTTTTGAGATGGAGCAATAAGGTGTATTTGGGATTTGATTTATCATTGTGTTTTGTGAAAAGTGTTTGGGTGATAATTCTTGTCATCTAACCCTTTGTACTTGGCAAAGAAAGTTGTGATAATTGATCTAGGCTTTTGAAGATCATTCTACATCAAAGAAAAAGGTATGGGCATATTCTTCCTTGATTGAGTTGATTGGTTGGTTTTCTGGAAAACAACTTTGGAGTGAAAAGGACTTAATTAGGTTTCCTTGTTGAGTGTGTTTTGAATTAATGCTTCAAGGTTTTTTGGAATAAAGAGTTGTTGATAAAACCTTGTTTGATAAGCATTGTTGTTGAAGCCATTGGTTAAGTGAGGAACTTGAACTAGGGTTTGAAAAGAACATGAGTATCATTGTTATGTGAGATTGGTTGATAAGCATTGTTGGAAATATTTTGAGTGAGTGTTCATATGTTTGGACTAGGGTTTATGAGCAAGGATTATTTCATTGAGTGATTGGTTGAGTAGAGTTGGTTGAGCCTAGTCAAGTGGATGTGTATAGTGATTGATCAAGTTCTATAAAACAAATTATTCTATATTCTGAATTGATTTGAGAAAGTGGTTGAGTTGTGATGAATGTGAAGCATATTGAGTCTCTAACAATTCTCTTTATGTTTCTATGAGATTGGACAAGTTCTAGTGATTGACTTATTGAACAGATTTGAGATAAGTCTTAGAGAAGACTTGTGGATAGATTTGAGTGAGATTTTGTGAAAGCTTACAATATAGATTTGAGGATAGGTTTGTGCGAGATCAGATATTGAGGACATATTTGAGGACAGATATTGAGGATAAAATTTGGTATAGATTTGAGGATAGGTTTGTGCCAGATCAGAGACAGATATTGAGCAGATTTGTGCTAGATCGAAGGACTATGTTTAGTGCATATTTGAGATAGAGCTTTGGAGGTGACAGAGTATAGAAGATGACAGTCTCCAGTGGATAGAGATCCATCAACCAGGGCAGTGAGGATAGGTGTCTTCAGTGGATAGAGATCCATTAGCCAGAGCAGTGGGGGCAATAGTTCTTCTAGAAGATCACCAGTCAGAGCTAAGGAGAAAGGAGTTCTCCTATGGATAGAGATCCACAAACTTGATTAGGGTATTGGTGTCTCCTTTGGACAGAGGTCCATAAACATTG
Organism: Wollemia nobilis; assembly: GCA_028583015.1. Taxonomy (NCBI): domain Eukaryota; kingdom Viridiplantae; phylum Streptophyta; class Pinopsida; order Araucariales; family Araucariaceae; genus Wollemia; species Wollemia nobilis. Next base: position 6,938,840 of record JAQPPZ010016361.1, read on the forward strand.
TAGGGAAAGGATTCCCAAGAGAATTTATTTGAGAAAAATTTATAAGAAATATTTTCTCCGTGGAGTAGCCCACATTGGGTGAACCATGTAAAATCATGTCTCTCATGTGTGTGATGCTTTGTGTGATGTTTATTACTTTAATATTGCTAATGTTATTATTTGGATTAAAAAGCAAAAAGTTTTATCTTATACTGTTCACCCCCCTCTCAGTATAAGCACATGTTCTTCATTATTTTTACAAAAGCTTAAAGAAAAACAAAGGGGATATGTTTTGCATGCAAGAATAGGAGTAATAAGGTGTTATAGTGGTTTGATATTTTATTGTAACTTTGTATGATGAAAGTGGATTTGAAGGTCCTTGATAATTAGTAATGCTCTATCTTTTGAGAACAAGAGAAGAGTTATTGAACATAAATTTTAGATTTCATTGAGCAAATATTTTTGAGAAGGAAGTTCATGTGGATAGTTTGAGTAATTATTTTGCTATCTAACCCTTGAAATGGAACAAGAAGGATAAGTTGTTTATAAGAGAGGTTTTGAGGATATATCTTCATCAAGAGCAATATAATGGGTATGGGCATATCATTCCTTGTTTAAGGTGTTTTTTTGAGTAAATATTTATGGAAATAAGGTGGAGATAAAAGGGTTTTTTGGTAAGCATTGTTGAAAATATTTGAGTTAGGGTTTGAGATATTTGTGCATCATTATGAAATATTTTAAGCATTGGTTTAAGAGATATTGAAAGCAATTCTGAAAGTATTTGAGATCAATCTTGTGAGGGAAAGTTGTGCATTATTGAGGTTGATGTTTAAAAGCAAATTTGCAAGAAAGATAAGTTTTGTGAAGCAAGTTATACATTGTTTTGATTTGATTTGAAATTGATTTTGCAAGAGATAGAGATTGGATTAGTTGAATGCAATATTTGTGAATGTGAAGAACATATTGGGTTTTTGATATATCATATCATTCTATATATATTCTAGAGGTTAAAATAATTTTAAGAAGAATTTATATATTTCAAGAAATATTTTTTGAAATAAATTTAAGCTTTGTTTGTATGCAAGATTTGGGAATATTTGAGCAGGTTCTGTGAGTAGTATTGAAGGCATATTTGAGCAAGTCTTTTGAGAAGGCTTGAAGGTAAATTTGAGCAAGTCTTTTGAGAAGTCTTGAAGGTAGAATTGAGAAAGTATTTTGAGAAGGCTTGAATTTAGATTTGAGTAAGTCTTTTGAGAAGGATTGAAGGTATATTTAAGCAAGTCTTTTGAGAAGGCTTGAAGGTAAATTTGAGCAAGTCTTGTGAATACTTGAAGCAACATTGAGATAGATTTGATAAAGTCTTGTGAGAAGACTTCGGACAGTTTTGGTGCATATTTGTGAGAAAATTTGAGGCAGATTTATGCTAGTCTTGTGATGAGGTTTGGTGCAGATTTGGGATAAAATTGAGAGCAAATTTGGTTGCAGATTTGAGCAGGATTTTGTGTTAAGGCTTGGGGTAGATTAGAGTAGATTTGAGAAGTATTTTGAGTAGGCTTTGAATCTGACCAGAGCAGAGAGGAAAGGTTTATCTTATGGATAGAGATCCACAAAATAGATCAGAGAGGGGATAGAGTTCTCCTATGGATAGAGGTCCATGAACCAAAGCATAAGGGATAAAGTTCTCCTATGGAAAGAGATCCATGAACCATATGGGGAGATAGAGTTCTTCAATGTATAGAGATCCACGAACCAGTTGAGGAGATAGAGTTCTCTTGGATCAAGTTCCATGAACTAGAGAGGAGATAGAGTTATATGGATAGATATCCACAAACTTGAGCATAGGGGATTGAGATATCCTTTAGAAAGAGGTCCATAAAAATTGTAATAGGGAATGAGTTCCCTAGATATTTGTTGAGAAAATTTTAGAAGAAGATTTTCTCTATGGAGGTAACCCATATTGGGTGAAGCACGTTAAATTTGTGTCTCTCATGTGTGTGATGATTTATGCATTGCTTTTCTACTACTATTGATGTTATTTGTTAACACTGCTATGAAAATATATTGCATTTGATAACATTGGATAATATTGTTTGAGAAAGAAAAGTAAAATTTGGTCTTATACTGTTCACCCCCCTCTAAGTATAATCTTGTGTTCTTTAATTAATATTAGAGTGGGTTCCTTCGAAAAGCCTAAAAGCTTGAAGAAAGATATTATACGAACATATATGGCATCTCAGAATGGATCCTCATAAAATGAGGCACCATTGCTCAATTGGAACAATTATGCCTTATGGAGTATAAGAATGAAGACTTACTTGATGGCACAAGGATATGAGACATGGTAATCGGTTGAGGATGGATTCACACCTAAAACTACTCATCCCATAGATAAATATGGTAAGGTGTTACATGTAAATAATGCCAAGGCTATGAATGGAATATTAAGTGGATTACATGGAGTAGAATTTGTGAAAGTTATGCACTACAAATCAACAAAAGAGATATGGGACAAATTGAAGTAAACATATGAAGGAGATAAAAAGGTCAAAATGGCAAAATTTGTAAAATCACAAGAAAAGGTTAGAAGATTTGAATATGGAAGATGAGGAATATATTGCTACATACTTACTTCGTGTGGATGAGGTTGTTAATACCATGCATGGATTGGATTTGAAATTAAATACTCCAGTGTTGCTTAGAAAGTATTAAGATCATTCCCTATGGGATATGATGGAAAGGTTTCAAATATAGAAGAGATGAGATATATTGATCAGTTGACTATGGATGAGTTACATGAAATTATCTAGCTTATGATATGAGAATAGTAAAGGATCCCAAATCCAAGAGAGACGTAACTTTCAAAGCTTCAAAGAAGACAAACTATAAGAAACTAGAATCAAGTGGTGAGTCAAGTAGTGATGAAGAAGCTAACTATGTGCAAAGAAACATGAAGGACTCAAGAAATCACAAAGGTACAAAGACTATGAAATATTTTAATTATGGTAATTTTGGTCACTATGCATGTAATTATCCACAAGCTGGAAGTAGCAACAATGAAGAGAAACAAGATCATAAGAAAAAGGAAGAAGGAAAATCTAGACATAAAAAGAAAAACATGTGTGGTCAAAGCAAACATGAAAAGAAGTTCTTTCAAAGGCACAAACAGAGTTTCTATGTTAACAAGGTGATCAAAGCTTCAAATGACAGTGATGAAATACTCTTAGATAGTGAAGAAGAAGATATTATATTTTTGGCAATAGAAGAGGAAGAAGATAATCCTATTGAAAATAAAGTTGAAAAGTATGAAGATGCTATTGGAGACCAAGAAGTAGAAAAATATTCAAAAAATGTAGAGGAAGGCACAATTGATCTAGAAGTAGAACTTATTATTTCTCTTAGAGAATTAAAAATGGTTAGAAATCAGAATTCAAGACTAAAATCTCAAGTTCAAGAACATGAGGAAGAAAAGGAAAAGCTTCTACAAGACCTAACAAACTCAAATGCTAAGGCAAGGAGATTCAAAGAGGTCATGGTTGAAAATTTAGAGGCAAAAGATTTAGAATGTGAAAAATTAGAAAATGAGGTAGTTTCTCCAAGGATGGAAGTGAAATATTCTAAGGACAAGCAACACAGGTTTGGGAAAATTTCAAAAACTTTGGATAAAATTATCAATGCACAAAGATCTTCATCTATAGGAAGAGAGTGAAGAAGAAATTAAGACTTTTGAGGATAAGTTGAAGAATAGAATCTTCACTAAGAAAGGAAACAATGCACAAACAAGAAACATGGATCATCATAGAGAAGGAAAAGAAAGGACTAAGATACCAGAGGCTGCAAAACAAGATTTATTCAAATGACGTTGTTTTTCATGTAATCGGTTTGGTCACAAGGCTATGCATCACAGGGATCATAGGAAGAAAGAGTATGGTTTCACTAAAAGGAATTTTAACTCATTCAAATATGGACATTTATTTCAAGGGTATTGCTACTCTTGTATTTGCTTTAGACATAAAGTGATCCACTGTAGGGTTCATGACAAAAATGATTATGGATTCACCAAGAGGAACTTCAAGAAATTTATACCTTCCAATAATTACAACATTAAGTTTTACAAGTGCAATAATATTGGGCATAAGGCCAAGTGGTGTAGAACAAAGTTTCCAAAACTTCCAGAGACAAGAAAGAACAAGGACACTCAAAAGGATCAAAATGGTATGGCTACAAAAATATTGAAAAAGAAGGTTGACAAAGAAAAAGAGCATTGTATGCTGGAAGTAGAGATACTCCCACCTCAAAATTAATCACCTCAAGGAGATGAGGTGGGGAGGGGGCTGGAATAAGAGTATTATATTTAGCCCCAAAGGGGGAGAGCATTCAATTTGGATTCCAGTGACAGGAACAAGAATTTTTACAAAGGGTTGCCATCAATGACAAAGGGGGAGATTGTTGGAAATTTTGAGTACATTGGTTTTCATTGATGTCAAAGGCAGTATTGGTTCATAATGCACTCTTCATGGTTGTGTGAGCAAGAAAAATACAAGGCATTTTCCAAGGTGGTTTTTTAAAATAAAATGGAAAGGTTTAATTATTTCTTCATGGTGGTATTTGCAAATAAAAAGAAAAGTTTATTTAAGTTCTCCATGATGGCATTGGCAAAAAGACAAGACCTAATGAAATGGCCCAAAGTGAAAAGGTTAAATTATAATATATTTAAATCTTTCAAGATTTAAAATATTATAATAAAAAGGTTTATGAAATTTCCCAAAGGGAAAATATTAAATTATAATATATTTAAATCTTTTTAAGATTTAAAATATTATAATAAAAAGGTTTTTAAACAAAGGAGTGGCAATTTTTTTTATACAACTCTCTCCATGCACCGACATCCAAAGATTAAGAGGGCAATATAGTATTTAATGAGGAAAATTAAGTCTTAAAAAATATTTTTTAATGCAACTAACGAAGGCAAAATACACTCAATCCATTTCGTGAAAGCAGTGCACAATACCCAATGCAGAGGCACTTAGAAGGAGCAAATTGTGAGAGAAGTGCATGATATCCATCGTAGGGCAAAAAGGAGGACATGTGTTTTGAAAATAGATGAACAACACATGAATTTCAAGGGAAAGCAACGTTTGGTTTCCATTCGAGCAGGTAGCTCAGGTGGCAGGTGGACCTTATGCAAGGAGTAGCATGGAGGAGGTATCAAGATCAAGACATAACAGCAAAAGTGTGATTCACATTTTTGTTTACCAAGGGATCATGAAAATTGATAGCGCACATTGTGCTTAAAGGTTCTTTAGTGGGAAGTTAGCCCATGCAGTGCTCTAGCACATGCTAGAGCGTGGGCTTTGTGAGGTTGTGCATTCTAATCCCCATGGTAGTAGAAGTGGTATGGGAAATATTTTTATTATAAATTATTACTTGGTGCTTAGGGAGTCATAAGGACATGAGTTTAAATAAATATGTCATAAGGGTCAAGTTAAATAAGGCCATGTCAATCAAGTTCCAAGGCCATGCATATCGACATGAAGCAACTCTCACTATTGGAAAGAAGGCATTTAGTAAGCCAAGTCATAGAGAGAACCATAGTACTCATCAAGCTGAGTGGGGTGGTGAAACGATGGCACCAAGGTTTCTCTATTGAGTGGAGAATTATGACGCTGCTTGAGCCCAACCAGTTGCAGTAGGACCCGATGGTCAAAGAGATCCTGGAAGCCTGTGAACGGTTAAATTTCTTGAATAAGTTCGATGGCCATGACCCTGACATATCCCAAGAATTTGTCCATACCTGGGACAATGGCACTATATCCTTGAAAGGATTAACCTTTATTTTTACCATCGAAATGCTAGCAAAGATCACCGAGCTCCTGAATAAAGGTGAGATTGTTTGTAGGGACAAGCATTCCATGGATGGTGAATTGGCGTTGCTTCATGACAAAGGGAAGTTGCAAACTAAGAAATAAAATGGGTACATCAAGGAAGGGCTTCCCCCTTCATGGAATAGGGTTATGATAGTTGTAATGCAATACTTGACTATTGATGAGCCCACGTCACCCTTGTGTAGTTTCCATATGGTGTTCATTTACTTCCTTAAAGATGTCAAGCAAATCAATATCCCAAATTACCTGTATCAGTAAATGGAGATATTTGTGGATAGCATTAGGTGAGGAAAATCCACCCACCCCATGCACTAGGGCCTACACCACATCATTTACAAATTTATCAGTTAGAATCTTGATCAGCACGTATTGGAGTAGGAGAGACCTAGTCGAGACCCTGAACCTATCCTACTGGTGATTTTGGATGGTGATCAGGATGCTCCGATGGTGGAAGTGGATAATAAAAATCCAAGAAGAGCCAACCATCCTAGGGAACTACCCCATGCAGGGTCTTCCAAAACCCCAACACTATGCTATATCCGATTATAAAATGTTAACAAAAAATCACGCCCATCCCCTGCTCGTAAGAGCCAAAGGACTGATTTAGTCCCGTCTCTGGGAGGATCCCATTTTGTGCAGCAGATGGGAGATGTGGATGAGATTACTGATATGGAAGATATAGTCAACCTTGCTACCTCGATGCTCTTCATAGCCAATAATATTATTACCCTAATGAATAAGCTAAGAATACCATCTTCATAGAGGATGACCCCAAGGAAGACGAGGACTACGTCCCTGAATGAAGAATACGGTACTATCAAGTGATTGTCCCATTTTATTTTCCAGGATGGTCCCTGTGCTCTCTTTGCATTTTTTGGTTTCCATTTTGTGCCTGTGGGTTGTTATTGTAATAGGGTTTTTTGCTTGTTTCTGGTTTATGGACTTAGTGTATGGTCCACTTTTGGCTTGTCCTATAGAGAGTTGAACCTTCACGGGATCCTCTCTACAACATGTTTATAAGGTTTTGGGTCCCTTTAAAAAAACCGTTATCAATAAAAAAAATAAAAATAAAAGTTGTTCTCTTGCCATTAGGGAGTTATAAGGGTTGATTTTATCAAAATTTTATTTGTATAATTAGGGAGTCATAAGGTTGTAAAGTAATAAAGTTTTGTGTGCAAGGATTTGTTTTAAGAGTCTTTATTTTGCAAACATAAATTACAAAGAGTGTCTTATATATATATATATATATATATAAATTTTTTGTAAAAAGCATAAAGAAAAACAAAGGGTATATGTTTTGCATGCAAGAATAGGAGTAATAAGGTGTTATAATGGTTTGATATTTTATTGTAACTTTTTTATGATGAAAGTGGGTTTGAAGGTCCTTGATAATTATTAATGCCCTATATTTCGAGAACAAGAGAAGAGTTATTGAACATCAATTTCAGATTTCATTGAGCATATCGTATTGAGAAGGAAGTTCATGTGGATAGTTTGAGAAAGTATTTTGCTATATAACCCTTAAAATGGCATAAGAAGGATAAGTTGTTTGTAAGACAGGTTTTGAGGACATATCTTCATCAAGAGCAATATAAGAGGTATGGGCATATCATTACTTGTTTAAGGTGTTTTTTTGAGTAAATATTTCTAGAAATAAGGTGGAGATAAAAGGGTTGTTTGGTAAGCATTGCTGAAAATATTTTAGGGTTTGAGATATTTGTGCATCATTATGAAACCTTTTGAGCATTGGTTTGAGTGATATTGAAAGAAATTCTAAAAGTATCTGAGATCAATCTTGTGAAGGAAACTTGTGCATTGTTGAGGTTAATGTTTTAGAGTAAATTTGCAACAAAGATAAGTTTTGTGAAGGAAATTATACATTGTTTTGATTTTATTTGAAAAGGATTTTGCAAGAGATAGATATTGAATTAGTTGAATGCAAGATTTGTAAATATGAAGAACATATTGGGGTTTTTGATAAAGCATATCATTCTCTCCATGTTCCAAAGGTTAAACAAATTCTAAGTAGAATTTATCTATTTGAAGAAATCTTTTCTGAAATAAATTTAAGCTTTGTTTGTATGTGAGATTTAGAAATATTTGAGCAAGTTCTGTGAGCAGTATTGAAGGTAGATTTGAGCAAGTCTTTTGAGAAGGCTTGAAGGTAGATTTGAGCAAGTCTTTTGAGAAGGCTTGAAGGCATATTTGAGAAAGTATTTTGAGAAGGCTTGAAGGTAGATTTGAGTAAGTCTTGTGAATATTTGAAGCAACATTGAGACAGATTTGAGCAAGTATTTTGAGAAGACTTCAGATAGTTTTGGTGCAGATTTGTGAGCAGATTTGAGGCAGATTTGTGCTAGCCTTGTGATGAGATTTGGTGTATATTTGGGACAACATTGGGAGCATATTTGAATAGGATTTTGTGTTAAGGCCTGGGGTATATTAGAGTAGAGCTGATCAGTATTATGAGTAGGCTTTGGAGCTAACTAGAGTAGAGAGGAGAGGTGTCTCTTGAGGATAGAGATCCACAAACTAGATTAGAGAGGGGATAGAGTTCTCCTATGGATAGAGGTCCACGAACTAGAGCATAGGGGATAAAGTTTTCCTATGGAAAGAGATCTATGAACTAGCTATGGAGATAGAGGTCTTATGTGGATAGAGATATACGAACCAGTTGAGGAGATAGAGTTCTTCTGGATCAAGTTCCATGAACCAGAGAGGGGATAGATTTCTCCTATGGATAGATATCAATTAATTTGAGCATAGGGGATTGAGATCTCCTTTAGATAGAGGTCCATAAATATTGTAATAGGGAATGAGCTCCCTAGAGATTTTTTGAGAAAATTTTAGAAGATTTTCTCCATGGAGGTAATCCACATTGAGTGAACTACATTAAATTTGTGTCTCTCATGTGTGTGATGATTTGTGCATTGCTTTGCTATTGCTATTGATATTATTGGTTAACACTGCTATGAAAATATATTGCAATTAATAACATTGGATAATATTGTTTGGAAAATGAAATTAAAATTTTATCTTATACTATTCACCCCCCTCTCAGTATAAGATTGTGTTCTTCAAATAGGCCGATTACCATCCTAGGCTCACACTTGGTGCTTATGTAAGTTGCCCCTAAAGGTACAGTAATTGATGTTGATAATGGTACCCCCAGTAGGACAGGCAAACAAAAAACTATACATCCTGTAGGGCCATCCTCAACTCCCAGTAGATGCTCGGCCCGCGTTAAGAATGCAAGTGACAAAATCAAGAACATTGACAGTCCCTCCCTTGCTCACAAGATGTAGAAGACTGTAGTAGGGCCGTCTTTGGGGTCTTGTTATGTATAACAATTGGGATACGTCAACCAAATCACTTACTTAGAAGACATCGTTACTCTAGTGATGTTGATGCTTTTTAGAGCATGCAAAATTATTAATCATATGAATATCCAGAAAGCTAGTCACCCTGGGGAGGATTGTCCCAAGGAAAATGATGATTAAAATTACATCTCGAAATAATGGGGTGCTCTTGGTCCCTTCTGGTTTATCCAATTTTGTGTGTAGTCTGCATCCTATTTTTCTTTGGTTCCTACAAGTTGTAACCGCTATGCACCTCTTTGTTTCAGTCTTGTGGCCACAAGTGTTGGCCCCTTTTTGGTTTGCACCATATTGAGTTGAACCTTCACGGGATCCTCTCTACAGCTTGTAAAAAAGGTTTTGGGTCCCTTTCAAAACCCTTTATCAATAAAAAAAATTAATATCTTAATTATTAATAATACCAACATTATTATCAATACCTAACTTGGTAAAGTTGTTAACTAAACAATTTTCAAACATGCAGCAACAGAAGGGCTCTTGCAAAGAAAAATATATGCAAACAAATAATTTTTTTTGTTAAGTAGTAGGCTTTAAGATAACTGCAATGTTATCACCTACCTATGAAGGATTACCTAAGCATAGGATACAGGCTCTTTTGCTTTATAGCAACCTATTTTCCCAATGATGCATTATTATCATACATATGTAAATTCATCTACATAAGGATTTCACCCTCATGGCTGTTGATGAAAATTTCATCCATCATTTATCTTTTCCCCTCAACTATGAATGTTGTCCCACACCAATCCACTTGTGAGAGTACCTAGTCCTACAACCACAAATTTCATCAACAATACCATATTCTAAAAAATTCTTCCTTTAGAAAACATAATGTGTGAAAATCAATTTATCTTGATAGAATAAAAGAGGATCATGCATTAAATATAAAAATACCAGTACATCAATCAAGAAACAATGGAAAGTCCTATCATATTGGGCCATTACATTCCCCCCCTAGGACAAAACATAGCCCCTTGTGTTTTATGAAAATAAAGCATTGTTATTCAAACAAAAATAGGAATTGCTTTCTCATTTCCTCAACATATTCCCAAGTAGGGATATGGATTTTTTGATAGGTTGGGTTGTAAGGCAAGCCTATAGACTATTGGACTAATATTATTAATGATTTCAAAAGTCCCAACAAAACAAGGATCTAACCTAGTTGACTTGATGATACTTTTCTTTGGTCTCACCTCAAGAAGACTTTGTCTCCCATAGAGAATTCTCTTGGTGATATTTTTAGATCAACATAGCTCTTCTAGTGATTGGCTACTTCCTTGAGACTTTTGTCGAATCACCTTGATCTACTCCTCCATATCTCTAATAGTGTCTAGTCTGATCACCATCTAATATTCTATATTATCCCAAGATAGAGGTGTTCTACACCTTCTTTCATACAAGGCCTCAAATGGAGTCATTCCTAAGGATGTATGGTATCCATTATTATATGTAAAATCTACACAATGAAAATAGTCTTCCCACTTAGAATTTTTATCTATGTAATACATGTGAAGTAAGTCTTCAAAAACTCGGTTAAACCTCTCCATTTTCCCATATATTTTGGATCGTAAGTAGAACTAATATTCAATTGAGTTCCTAATGCATTATGAAGAGCTTGCTAGAATTATGACATAAATTTGGAGTCTCTATTTGACATGATCACCTCAGTAAAACCATATTACTAGATTATTTCCTTGGAAAACTTATTTGCCATAATCGATGCATCATCCTTGATGTTTCCCGATATGAAATATGCAACCTTAGTCAACTTGTCTACCACCATAAGTATTGTATCATGTTGGTACCTTGTTTTAGGTAAACCCATAATAAAATCCATGGATATGACCTACCACTTTTGAGTAGGTATATCATGTGGGTAAAGTTTTCCTGTTGGATGTTGATTTTTTTCCTTTACTTTCTAGTATTCCAAACATCTAACAATGAAATTATTAACATCCTGTTTCATTCCATAGCAATAGAAGGTCTTTTTCATATTCTCTCTCATATTTGTACCTCTTGGATGAGTAGAATATAGAGAAAAATGTTCCCCCTACATAGGCATTCTCCTTAAATAACTAGACTTGGGTATAACAAACCTATCCTTGAAATATAAATCCTATATATGATGTTATAATCCCTATTTTTCTTAGGATTTGCTTCAATTTTAGCCTAGATTTCAATGTAATACTAGTCCTGTAATTGCATTTCCCTAACTTTTTCAATTAAGTCTACATGACTCCAAGTTAATGTTGCTATATGCCTTCTCCTACTCAAGGTGTCAACAACCTTGTTTTTCTTTCCTTTGATATACTTTATACCAAATTCATACTCGACTAAGAAATCTATCCACCTTCTTTGCCTTGCATTCAAAATTGGTTGGGTTAAGATATACCTTAGGCTTTGGTGATATGTCCTTATATTGAAATGTTTTTCCAATAAATAATACCTCTAGATCTTAAAAGCATGTACAACTGCTACTAACTCTAGGTCATGTGTAGCATAGTTCAACTCATGATTCTTGAGTTTTCTATATTCATATGCTATTGTAGATTCATTTTGGGATAACACCCCTCCTAAACCCTCTAAGGTAGCATCTGTGCATATTGTAAAACTTCCAAATGGATTAGGTGCTATAGTCAACTTATTCTTTAGAGTTTCAAATGTGACATCACACTTTTCTATCCATTTGAACTCTTTTGATTTTATTTCAAGGTGTAGACACCAAAACAACACCAATCTGATCATGTGGCTACAAGCACTGACCGAATTGGCATACATAGCCCCTAGGGCAGCCCCTAGAGGTTAAACAGTGGTCCTAACCACTCCCAAAGTAGTTTTGGAAGGTCAGAGGTCAATTTGGCACCTTTCAAGCACCCTCCTCCTTACTCGTTCCACCCTGGGGTGATTAGAATGCTATTCGCCCCACCCCGGGATGATTAGCAGCAATCGCTCCAGGGTGGGGCGAATAGCAGGTTTGACGGGCAAAAAGTCAAACCTTGACAAATGGCAGCACAGATCCGCCACTCAACTCCACCTTCAATGCATGGGAGTGTGAGTGAGCATTTCAAAGCTCAAAGAGGCAGTCATAGAGGCAGTCATGGAGCCCTTAATCAAGGAGGAATCTTCTCTCCCATAGCAAGGCATGATGGCCAAGTGGCGCCCCTGCATGCACATTCAAAGCAGACCTTCAGGTCTATAAAATGGTGAGTCTTCTCACCCCCAAAAAGAATAGAGCAGGAGCATTTGGAGCAATGGAGTGCTGCCGAATTATACCCTCACCCCCATTTGTGCTTCCTACATCCTTGATCTCTCTTTTGGAAGGGAGGTTATCGGGTGAACATTAGGAGCGCAATCCGGACCCAAAACCCAAACAATTGGCCACAATCCCACACCCAATTTGCTGACACAACCCCCTAGGAGGTTTTGGACCCATCCCAAGTGGATTGGTGTCAAAACCAAGCCCCAAACGGTGGGCGTCCTGCCCTCGAGCGCCCCGCACTGTTGCAGTCCTAATCGCCCCACCCCGGAGTGATTAGAAATCTATAGCTGATTTCTCTACTATTTCTTTTGCATCTTGTTTTATGTCATTCCTATATGCTTCTATTCAAATTTCATTCCATTCTGATAAGTTTTGACTGTGTTTTCATTGTTTTACGCTTTCACTAACATACAGGGAGCGCCTTCGATATACGGGGTGATCGGGGTAGAATCTATAGAATCCGACCTTTTGGGTCATCTCAAAATGCCCCATTTTTCCTAACCCCAAGTTTTTAGGTGTTTTGGAGGCCTCTGGATGGGACATTTGGGAGGTCACTTTCGGGCATTTTATGACAGTCCTAATCGTCCCACCCCGGAGCGATTAGAAATCTACAATAGATTTCTTGACTGTTCCTTTTGCAGTGTGTTCATGATGATGTTTACATGCTTCTGTTCAAGTTTCATCTTATTCTGATATGTTTTGACCACTATTTTAATTATTTCATGTATGCATTAACCGGAGGCCTTGGGGATTGCATGTTTCCCTCCATCCGCATGTGCTATTAATCATTTGCTGTTTCTTTGAACGTAGGATCTCAACACCAGAGGGGAAGAAAGGAACTACAGATGCATTCACGCAAGTGGCGGTGACGTTTGGCCCGCCCATTTCAAATGTGGGCACGCGGAAGATCCCGAAGGGAAGCGTACCATCCGTTGGTGTAACAATTGTATCGAACGCTCCTAGCCCCTGAAAATGGGGGAGACATATTGTAACTTGATCTCAAGAAAAATTAATAAAAGAGGCTGCACTTTACTTTTGCTTTACATCTCATTTCACTCCGTTCGTTTTCCCTTTTCATGCACTTTAGTTCTTTGTTCATTCGTAGGACTTAGCGTTACATCCGCTTTTGTTTGCATCGCACCCGGTACGCCATTGCTTCCGTATCCAAGTGCTTTCAGTGGCGATCATGGTGGGACTCTATCCCCTAATTTTGGGATCAAGTTTTTGATCAAAATTTTGTGTTTTTTCTTGCAGGTGTTAATCCTTCAAGCGTTGGACTGTTGCTCGTGCCACCCTGTGATGAATACAGACTGGAATTCATGCCACCCCGGGATGAATAGGCATTCATCCCACCCTATGATGAATACAGATCTGCTATTCATCCCACCCCGGGATGATTAGCTCTCTATGCAGTTTTTGAGCAGAAACTCAAGGGCATCTGGTGTGGGCAGAGAAGAGGTAGGTTTTCTGAGCATTCTCTGTAATTTTTTGTCTCTGTTTCTATGATTTTTCTGTTTTCTTTGCTTGAATGGAAAATTTTACTACATGTTTTCTTTCTTTGCGCAAGTAAAAATAACCACACACACCACATGATAATATAAACATCAAGGAGTTGGTCGTAAAACCCCAACACTTGATCAAGACCAACGGTGGATTTCATCACCACCTTGGCTTGAATTTTGCATACATAACCCCGATCGTGACTATTGCTAGACGTAAATCCTGATGAAAGCTGACCAAGTGTAGCTGGGGTGATTCCTAGTGCATGAGGATAAGTCTTCTATGGTAGGTGTCAAAAATAGAGTGATTCCCCTTTCGTACCGCCTATGTTCCACGTATTGTTCTGCTCTCGCGTACCAATAGTTTCCCTCACGTAAGGGCGGGTATATTGAGAGGTTCGGTATAACGGCCTGGCAGTGGTATATTGAAGGGGTGACCATTTTGGGAGACATAAGAGCCCTCATATTGCATGTACAACAAAATTTTCGTTACAAGGTTTTGCACAACAAAAATCAAAACACACTAAACCAGATTTAGGGCACACCTTTAATCTATAAACGAGATAATCATTTCTTTGATTGTGTGGTCCTTTTTGTTTAGTGTAGCATAAAAAAAATCATAAAAGAAGATAAAAATCTACATATCTTTTAGAGAACCACCACCATGGTGTACACCCGTAGCCAAGCCCAATCACGGGCAGAAGCTGCAGAAAGTGTACAAGGGGGCACAAGTCGCCTCCGTTATAGCTCCAAGGACTTGGTCATACCACCTTGGTGGCCTGACCCCCAAAATAGTCCACATCATACCATGACGGAACAGGACTATAGAGGCACCCCTTCGAGGGGCACTCCCATTCAACACAGACCCTTTCAGGAGGAGTACATACATAGGAAGGCCCCCTTAGACACTCATTATGAGTGGCCACCGTGCGATGAAGTGCTAGAACAGCATAGGGTCCATAAGGAGGGGCCACATGATTACATCATCCCTCCTCTACCCCTTATTACTATCAAAAATAGTAGACCAAACCCAGAGCGCAAGGCTCTTCAGACAGGGCGAGCCAACTCTGCCCGCCCCCTTCACACATATGAAAGAGAGCATGAGGAAAACCACTACATTCCTCAATACACAGCATGGGAGCAATGCGCCTTCGCACCTGCTATTTATCAGGATCACCTACTGAGGCTAGAGCCTCGGGTGAATGTTGCTAACCTCGATAGAGGGAAGCGACCTATAGAGATCTCGGATCACTATGACCGAGGTAGATATGTAGGGGAGGCATCTAGGCCTCCTAGACCTAAGACGATGAAACAAATTGACTTGGCATTTGCCAAACATGCCGCCCGCCAAGCGCAAATCACGCAGCTTGAGCAAGATCAACAATAGTTAGAGCACCTGTATCATCTTAGCAAAGAGCGCATTCAACATCAGACAGATGAGTTGCTCCACAACACTATGCATGAGAGGATTCCAACCCCTCGCACACATAAGACAGAGCTTTATGAGAGGCCCAACCCCTTGGTGCGAGACAGGTCTCCACGACCTTATCAAGTGTTGCCTCCGAGACCTCCTAGACCTGAGCGGGAGGCCACCCCTAGAGCCAATGATGGGCACCCTCCTCGGGCACCCACCCACGTTTATAGGTCACGCCCAGGAACTCCTCAAGAAGCCTATGAGGAATTCGAGCAAGAAGAAGAGCGGGCTGAAATGCCCTACCAAGGCAGGGGGGCGCTATCCGGCTACCCCTCCATAGGCCTCAAGTTCCCCGTAATTCACAATGGGAACAAACCAAGGAGGAAGAGATCAAATCTTCTGATGCATACAAAGCATTGCTAGAGCGCTTAGAGTCTATGGAGACCAAGACTTCTGGGCCCCAAAAGCCCACTTTATGCCAGCTCCGCAGTCACCCTGTGCATCCTTCAGTGTCGGCACCCCCATACCCTGAACACTTCAAAATGCCTCAATTGGCAATCTTTAGAGGGGATGAAGATGCCCAAGAGCACGTGACAAGATTCCTGAGTCAATGCTTTGGCATTCAGGACAATGATGCTTTGCTTCTAAGAACATTTATAACCACGTTCGTAGGCCCTACCTCGGATTGGTTTACCCAATTGTCGAAGCATAGCATCAACAACCTAGACCAGCTAGTGGACGCGTTCCTCGAATGTTTCACCTTCAACACCAAGAAGAAGGCATCATTAAGTGACCTAGCTAGTCTCAGGAAGTATGAGGAAGAGACCATGGCGGCTTATGGAAATCGGTGGAGGACGTTGCTTTCAAGGCTTCCTTACCTCCCTCCTATGGCCGACCTGACCCAAATGTTCTCAAAGAGTTGCCTAAGGTCGATCTCCATGCTATTGTAGCTGCAGCAATATGCCACTCTCGAGGAAGCCCTGGTGCAAGCCAGAATAATTGAGGAGATCAAGATACAGGATGGCGAGATTGCCAAGCCACGCAAGAAAGAGTGGCCCAAAAATGCCAAAATTGGGTCCATGCAACCGAAACCCGCTACGGTCAATCAGGTTGCCATAAACATACCAAAGCCTACACAGACGACACAACCCCCAAAGGCTAATTATCAGGCAGTCCCTCTTGACAGCTATGAGAAGGAAAATCATAGGCAAGAGCAAAATTAGCAGCGTCACCCTAGGCGACAATTCACACCCTTCACAGAGTCTAAAGACTCCTTGTTTGACCGTTTGTCCATGGCAAACTTGATAAACCTACCAGAAAGTCGACCCATAGACCCCAACGCGCCAAAACCCAAGGGCTATAGGGAAGACCTATATTGTAGATTTCATCGACAGAAAGGACATGACCTTTACGCGTGTTGGAAGTTCAAAAGCTTAGTGCAGGACCTAATAGACAACAAGATGCTAGCGGTGGATAATCCCGTAGCACCAAGCAACCAATAGATGGAGGTCTTCAAAGACCCCCTGCCTACCCATGATGCATAGGAAAAGACTCTACAGGTCAATGAGGTGACACAAAACTACCCCATGCAGGGGTATGTAGGGATGATAAGCATAGTGACACGGAACAAGAGGTACCCAAGCACAGCTGCCCCCGCTACAGCTACAGGAGAGGTTCCATCAACGTCACAACCTCAACAACACCCTACGCAACCTCCCCCACCTAGACCAGTGGCCATGATTCGGACTAAACTTACCCAAATTTTAAGGACCACGTCGGCTAGGCTCTCCATATATGAGCTCATCCAACAATCACCGCCCCATCGGGAGGCTCTAATGGAGATACTCAAAGCCATCGAGCTACAGCCCCATGAAGCAAACTCTTTCAACAACTTTGTGGGACATGTAAAATGATGTACAGAACCAGTCATCACCTTTAGAGAAGATGAACTAAAATTGGTGACTGGTGATATGGCGGATCCACCCCTGCACGTCATTGCACGGGTCAACGAGATTCCATTTAAGAGGGTGTTGGTGGACACTGGCTCGTCCAGCAATATAATCACAACAATGGCATTGAAACACCTCAAGTTGCCAGCATCTCACATTGTGGCCTCCACCTATACTCTTCGAGCATTCAATGACGTGATATGCTCGATGGTTGGCACAATTGTCCTGCCCATCCAAGTGGGACAAAAGACTATTCCTACGTTGTGCCACATCCTGGAAGGTGAGATGGCCTACAACATCTTGCTGGGCCGGCCTTGGATCAGGGACATGAAGTGTGTCCCTTCGATAGCCCATCAATGCCTAAAGTACACATACGAAGGGCAAGTGCATGTAGTCCCGGCAGACTTAGAGCCCTTCAAGTATTGCAATATGGTGCAACTGATGCCACAATCGACCCTCCCATCGACACATTTGGACTTTCAGTTGAACCCATCCAAATAGGGTCTGATTCTGCATACATCACCACTGTTAAGTCCATCAAATCACCAACCGGGCCCATCTTCATCATCTGGTCCTTCACCAACGACACCACCTACGATGGCCACACCGAAGGACAATGGGAAGAAGCCCCTGGAAGAGATACCACCATTGGTCTCAACCATCTCTACCGAAGAGGTGCCCAGTCGAATGGAAGTCGAGATGCCTGGTTCACCCAACATGGAGTGGACCCAGGAAGAACTCCCATTCCCTCCCCCTCAACCACCAATGATCACCATTGAGATGGCCAATACGGGCCTGGGGGAGTACCTAGTGTGGAACATTGTAGCAACACCCGCATTGGAGTCCATGCGGGACATGGGGAGACCTCGCCTCCCCATCGACACTATTGTCCCTTTGGGCTACCCACCAAATCAGACAAATTTTGTATATGGGGGCCTCGACAATGGCATTGAACCTTACTTGCAAGAGGAAGAGGACGAAGAGCCCTTTGCTGAGAACGTCAACTATCTGTCCAACCCAGACTTCGCTTTGAAATATCTTGGCCAATGTAATTGGCATGGATATGGGTTGGGCAGATATGAACAAGGGGTGCGCATTCTTTGTCAACCAAGATATCAGATGCCATACGACAAATCAGGAGTAGGGTTCAACCACCCTCTGCCCCTTGACATCTTGGTAGAAAACATGCAAGGCCTAGGGCTAGGCAACAAGGATGGGTTGGCACAAGATCCATATGCCAATCCTAACACAACATACACATTGGGGGATTATCTCCCATTGTTAACAACCAACCTTGTGGGCCTCAACAACCCCTTCCCTTTGATCGAGAAAGGGGAAAGTTCAAGAACTTGCCTCCAAGAGGGATATAGACAAGGTCAAGAAGGATCTTCAGAAGACGAGTCGAGTATGAGGTAGCACCTTGGGACCCTTTCGAGTCCGATAGCAATCACTCGCAAGTGATGCCCATAGATGACTATCAGGAGAACTTCATGGCGATGTTCCCCTTGAATGCTCCAATCGAGCAATTGCCACCTCAAGAGAATCAAGTCCTCCCGTAGAGAGCGGAACAACCCCGATGGGACCAAATTAACTTGCTCGAGCAGAACGAGCCTCACATGCCACAAATAGTTGTCAGAGCCAACGAAGGCCTATGGATATCTGATAGCGATTATGAAGATGAGACTGAGATGGCATATCTCAACCATATGCGGCAGCAGCAATACCCCATGGACATTGATGACATGTTTGAACAACTAAACATGGGGCCAAGGCATAGGTGGCACCTAAACCAAGCATAGTTGGACCAAGTACTGCACCCACCACTTCAGGCATACAGAGAGCACCCTCCGCCTAGAGACCCTATAGAGCCATCAGTGCCAAGGGTAGACCCTATCCTTTTATCTACACATAGGGCCGATCCATTTGTGCCAATACCCACAGAGCCAGATCCGAAGCACAAAGATCACCAAGGATGTCCGAGTCACCACCCACGTGGTAATGGAGACCAAATTCACTTCATCAACATGATCTCCATTGACTTAACCACCCCCATCCACAATCCAACCGATCCAGCATGACCATTGTATCTAAACCTAGATGCCATAGACTGGGATCATGCTAACTCGCCACCATCCCCATCAGAGTACTGGCCTTGCGGTGAGATGCTTCATTTCACCCTAGGACCAACTCAGGATATCTTCCATGCTGAAGAGGAACCCGAAGTTCCAAACATAGATCTAAATTCAGCAAATGATATCCACCTGATCCCAACTCCACACCAGTTGGAGGACGGGTCCCACATGTCAGTCGAAGAGACAATTGACGTAGACATCGGCTCTGATCCAATGAATCTGCAAATCATCAAGCTGGGGGTAAGTCTATCCCCCGAAGAGCAAGCCGATTACATTGCCCTTCTCAAAGAGAAGAAGGAGGTTTTTGCATGGTCCTACAAAGACATGTCGGGGCTAGACCCATAGCTAGTCACGCATAATCTAACGCTTGATCCGACAGTCAAGCCAGTCAAGCAAAAACTACGTAAGATGCACCCAATAGTAGCCTTAATGGTCAAATATGAGCTACAAAAGTTGTTGGATGCATAGTTTGTCATCTACGTGGATTACCCACCATGGCTGTCCAACATGGTACCCATCAAGAAGCCGAATGGGAGGATTCGCATATGCACCGATTTTTGAGATTTAAACAAAGCGAGTCCCAAGGATGATTTCCCCTTGCCTAGCATCGACGCATTGGTAGATGCTATAGCAGGCCACGAAATGCTTTCCCTCATGGATGGTTTCTCGGGATACAACCAGATTCGTATCAATCCCGATGATCAACTCAAAATGGCGTTCACGATGCCTTGGGGGACATTTTGTTATAAGGTCATGCCCTTTGGCCTTAAAAACGTTGGCGCCACCTACCAACGCGCTATGACATACATCTTCCATGATCACATGCATAAAACTTTGGAAGATTATATGGATGATTTGTTGGCCAAATCTCTTTTGTGCCCAGATCATCTCGATGACTTGAGCAAGATCCTCGATCGCCTCATCGAACACAAAGTCAGACTAAACCCCAAGAAGTGTGTATTTGGCGTCACATCTGGAAAACTCTTGGGTTTCATAGTCTCAAAATGAGGCATCGAGGTAGATCCACATAAATTCAAGGCAATCCTTGAAATGCTTCCCCCAACCACCATCAAGCAGCTTAGAAGCTTGCAGGGAAAGGTCACGTCGATCAAGCGCTTCATAGCGCAACTATCTGACAAGTGTCGACCCATGAATAAATTATTGCACAAGGGGGTAGCATTTCACTGGGATGACGAGTGCCAATCAGCCTTCGATGACATTAAACAATACTTGGCTTCACCGCCAGTATTGGCACCACCTAGACCAGGAGTGTCATTCTATTTATACATCTCAACTACTGAGGTGGCACTGGGCGCCATGCTAGCCCAAAAAAATGAACTACATAAAGAACAGGCTAATTATTATCTTAGCCGCACCCTGGTCAGTTATGAACTTAACTATGCATACGTCGAGAAGCTATGCTTAGCAGTGGTATTTGCCACCAAAAAGCTATGCCATTACATGCTGAGCAATACGACGTATGTTGTGTCTAAGGAGAATCCATTGCGGTACATGATGAGTCGTACTTATCATAGTAGCCACATGGCAAAATGGATCATGTTGTTGACGGAGTTTGACATCGAATTCATTGGACAGAAGTCCATCAAAGGTCAAGTCATCATCGATCAACTAGTAGAGGCTCCTCTCGAAGACGATCAACCTCTGACCATAGAGCTTCCCGATGATGGGGTCTTCCATGTCTCGAAATCGCCAGATTTTGATGAGCCTGAGTCACGAGCCGACATAACCCTATTTTTTGATGGTTCTAAATGTGAGCAAGGGGGTGGCATGGGAATCATATTTTTCACACCTCAAGGGGCTCCAATGCCTCTATCATTTAAACTTGATTTCTCGTGCACCAATAACAATGCTGAATACGAAGCCTTGCTCATAGGTCTTCAGACAACCATCACCATGAACATCAAATGCTTGAATATCTTTGGTGATTCGCTGTTAATTGTCAACCAAGTGAAAGGGGTATTCCAATGCAAATGCCCAGTTCTGCAGGCCTACAAAGCCCTTGTGGATAAATTCTTGGCTAAGCTTGAATGGTACGACATCGAGGCACTCCCTCGATCATCGAATCATTTTGCGGACACTATGGCCTCCTTGGGGTCACTAATCCCACAAGACCCTTCTGGTGAGATGACAACCATTCAAGTCAAAACATTATCGCAATCCATGATGGAGCGTGCAAGCTCTGACCTTACGCCAGGAATCCACCTGATCCAGATTGAACCATCTCAGGATAAGTTCTCTCGAATCCATGATAGCCTGAATCCACTCAATTTTTCTAGGGATGAACTTCAAGAGGGATTGGCCATTCATACCATCGAGGTTTCTGATCAGCAGGATTGGTACACACCCATAAGAGACTATCTCAAGTTAGGTAGCCTCCCACTTGGATTGTCGCATGCCACAAAAATATCATTCAAATAGAAAGTGGCAAAACATGTCTTGCTAGGAGACATTTTGTACCATTAGAGCTACGAAGGGATCCTCCTCCATTGCTTGGACTAGTAGGAGTCCACTTGGGCGATCACCCAAGCGCATGATGGTACGTGTGGTGGCCACTTCAGCGGTATGGCCATCGCCAAGCGCATTCTTTGCATGGGCTATTATTGGCCATATTTAGAGCGAGATTGTTGTGCATATGTGAGGAAGTGCATGAAGTGTCAACACCATGCTAACTTGACACACGTACCTTCTCAAGCCTTGCAGCCGATCCAATCGGCTTGGCCATTTTCATAGTGGGGCTTAGATCTAATCAAAAAGATCTCCCCTACGTCGTCAGGCCATCACACGTTCATCATAACGACCACAGAGTACTTCACCAAGTGGGTGGAAGCAATTTCGCTTACCTCTACGACTAGGCCCCGCATTGCGGAGTTTATTTTACATAACATCATATGTCATTTTGGTATTCCATCCAAGATCATCTCGGATAATGGGACATCATTTAAGAACAAATATGTGCGTGCTTTGACCATAAAGTACAAAATTTAGCATAGTTTTTCAACACCTTATTATCCGCAGGCAAATGGGCAAGCAGAGGCATCAAACAAAATGCTAGTTGCCATCCTTAAAAATATAGTCATAGATAGTCATAAGGATTGGCACATTCAAATCCCGCTTGCTCTGTGGGCTTATCGCACTAGCATTCGGACGCCCACTGGGGCAACTCCATTTTCGTTGGTGTATGGCTCCGAGGCAGTCATGCCTCTCGAGTTGGAAATACCTTCCCTATGCATATCAATGCAAGAGTTCATCGATGATGACACTACATGGCAGGCCCGGTTAGACCAGCTTACGTTGCTCGACGAACGATGCATCAATGCTCTCGAGCATTTACGTATCTATCAAGAGCGACTTAAGAAAGCATACAACATGAAAGTTCACCTGAGGGACTTTCCAGGTTGGTGACTTGGTCTTAAAAGAGAACCAACAAAATTCTAACTTGCCACCCCATTTAAGGGACAAATTCATGGCAAATTGGTTAGGTCCTTATGTCATTGACAGTAAAATAGGACCTAGAACATACCGGCTCGCCTCTCTTGAAGGAATCAAGGAACTAGAACCCTTGAACATCAGTCATTTGAGGCCATTCCACATTTAGGGAGCCATAGCCCACCCCAAAAGCTCCAAGGATTCCAGCAATCGCTTGGTCACCCAAAAAGCTCCAAGGATGCCAGCTATCACTTGGTCAACCCAAAAAATGCCCCAAAGGTATCTATAATCCCTTTGGTCAAACCAAAATCTCCAAGGGTTCTCACCATCGCTTGGTCACCCAAAAAGCTCCAAGGATCCCATAATCGCTTGGTCAACCTAAAACGCCCCAAAGGTATCCATAAACCCTTTGGTCAAACCAAAAGCTCCAAGGGTTCCCACAATCGCTTGGTCAAAAACAAATATTCAAAAACAAACAAAAACAAAAGATAATAAAAAATAACAAAAAAAATTGCATCTCACTTCCATGCATACTCTTAAAAATCAAAACACAAAAATAATAATAAGTTGCATTAGGCATCGCATACATACATTGCATATTTGTTGGTCATACAGGTCAAATGCACCATAGACTGTAATTACTCGGCAATTCCATCATTTTCCACATTTGTCCACTCTGTAAATAATCCAACAAGAATAACGCCATCCACATTTTCACCATATCATAGTCAGTTGTCTCCTAATGTATTTAGGGTTTTCGTCATTCAGCTGTCTTTAGATTTCTAGCCAAAAATTGTACAAAGTCAGACAAATTTTACAAAGGTAGAGTTTTACTTGGATCACACCTTGTTACGTAGCATCCCCACACAAGTTAAAACACATAAAAATTCCCAAGTTGTGTGAACGAAAGATGAAACCTACAAAGCAATCCAGGATACCATACAGTGAAAAGGTTATCTCGCTCATCCCCCTGTGCGAATGACCCCAAGAATGCTGAGAGTTGGCAAAAGGACAAGCATCTTCCCTACCCAATTCCCCAAGAATCCCAAATTCTCAAAAAGTTGCAAATATCCAAAAAAAAATTGCAAAAAGTCAAAGTACAAACTCCAAAGTTTGACATCAAAACCCACATAGTGCATACATCAAAAAAGCACAAGAAATAGTGATTCTCATCACTCAAAATTCCCATCCCTTGCTCAAAAGAAAAAAATAAAAATAAACAGTGATTTTTTATCACTACATACGAGAGCAAGTATCCCAATAAAAGTAAAGAAAATAAGGGAGTCGAACTTGAATCCCTGGAACTCTCAGCATTCAGAAGGTCATGAGGTGATCCTCAGTACCGGTTTTGTGGATAGCCTACTGGTCACTAGTGGCAAACCTCCCGCATGACGATATATCTATCGCATTAAATTGTGTACAGATCAATGTTTGCATGTGGATGAGCTAGCTTATGGTATCCTAGATTGCACCATAGATTAATCTTACTAAATACAACAAAGGAGTTAGTGGAGCTAATTAGGTGATCCTCAGTACAGGTTTGGTTGATAGCCTATCTGGCACTGGCGGTATCCTGACAACTACCACATAAACAAATTCAATCGCACACACAGGGATGTGAAATAACTCGGTCAAACTCAAGTCTGATTCGTACCTTGTTCAAAAGTCTTGTGAGATAAATGTACAGTCTTGGCTAGTTAGTTAAAACATCTGAATCTCAAAAAAACCTTAACTACATTCTAAAACAAATGTTGTACATTTCATTACTTGCATCACCATCAGAACATACAAAACACAAAATTCACACATGCAAAGTCATTCCACAAAGCAATCACATAGTACAGAAAGCCAGCAAATCCTGTATAGTCTATGGTGCCACCACCAAGTTATCAACAAACCATTTCATCCATTCCATATGCATACATCATATAATTAGAAACAGTCGCATTCATAATAACACATGCATACATCAACGTAAATAAATGTGCATAAAATAAACAATAAATCATGACAAGTGTATAATCAAAGAGAAATTCATGTATATATATCGCCAAAAATGCCCATAGGCTACAATAAGTCGGTCCTCTGACCTCACAAAAAAATCAAAAACTCAAAAACCCCAAGCCTAGGGAGTCGGCCACCATGATCACGTAGGATCGGTGTGACTGGAACTACCCCGAGTGGTGTGGGTCCTATGGGACCTCTCAGGCTAGCTCGTCGCAGCCCCCGCATCATGCCCCCTAGCGCTACCCTCACCCACCCACCTGTGATGAGAGGAAGCAGACTACTCAGTCTCACTGTCTCTCGTTTGGCATGAAGATCCACCTCTAGTGAGCTCAGGTAACTGTCCACCAAGGCGGATAATCTCGGCCTCCAACTCCACCCAAAACCGACCCCACTCCACATCCCACTGGCGGTATGCAGCCAATGCTTCATCCCACTACGCCAACTAAGCCCGTAGGCGATCCCTCTCGGCACTATGCTCCTCATCTCATCTCCGTAGTAGGTCCTCCAATCATGCTATCTCAACATGAAACCTAGCCTCCATATCCCCTAGGACTGCCTGAGGCATGGGCATCTCTGGGATGGCATGCTGCTCCGGCACCCACTACTCTGGGACGTCCTATGTATCCGATTGCTCCGAAACCCCTAAACCATCCCCAGTCAAGTCATCTACCTCCACCATATCCGCATCATCGCACGGAGCCCCCCAACCCTCCCCCGGTGCCTCCGCAACCCCACCGCTTGCTATTGCTACATCCGGACCTCCTAGAGGCCCCTCACCCTGCCATCGCAGCATCGTCCACCACTGGTCATACTCTACAGTAACCCCGACATTTTCCATGTTGGGGACATCAATCACTACATCAGACTCCTCACCCAATGGCTCAATGATCGACCAGGCTAGAGTCCTCTCGTCGCCTCGACGTCGATAGATCAAGGGCTCACCAAGAAATCCCTGGTGCACCCCAAACTGTCGAGTCACCCGGACGTACGGGAAGTACTCCTGCTCGGTCCCATGCCGCCCGATCAACCACCTCCCCTTGTGCGCCCATCGGAGCCACTCTCCAACCTCATAGCAGGCTGGACAGTCCCGGTATGGCCGCTAGAACACCTCCCCTGGAGCAAGACAAGAGAAGGCATCAGCATAGTGCCCTACGACACCTACCCACCACCGACTCTACCCTTGCTCCTCTGACCTCCGCCATAGAGCAGCATAGCCAATCTCCCTATCCACCATCTCCCCTCGAGTGGTCCAAGGCAACCCCTACGGCCGCTCCACAGCTATGTGTTGCCACCCCTAGCACTGCAATAGGTAGCTACACCCAATCCCCTTTTGCCTCCAGTAGTGGACCTCGTACAACTCATCATACAGATGTGCTAGTAGCGTCTGACCCCACCTCATAATCAGTGGTGCTACCGTTGGACACTCCACAAGTCTGAACACTACCTCAAGCAGGTTCCAAGGGAACCTCGCACCTGAGGAGTCGAGAAGCAGCATGTTGGAGATGAGGGTCATAAGCAATGCATGCCTCACCCCCAACATACCCTTCTCAAACCACCACCACACCAGAATCCCGCCAATCAGGCAGTCCCCCTCTACCCTCTCCACTGCCCCATCCACCCCCATCTTTGTCGCATGCCCAAAGCACCGTGTCAGCATCACCGTCCGTTGATCACGAGGAGTCATCCGAATGGGCAGCCCATCTATCAAAATCCATAGAATCTGATACACGTCCTCCAGAGTCACTGTCATCTCCCCTATTGGGAGATGAAAGGTGTTGGTGCGAGGATCCCACAAATTGATCAAGGCAATCGAGATATGCCCGATCGCCCACCACAAGCTCCAGTCGCGTCACCTACTTGAGCCCAAGGGCATCAAGCCACTCCCGATCCGCCATAGTCGAGTGCATCCCGTGCTTCAAAAAATACCGTCGGTTGACGATACCGACTCTTCACAACCTCGAAAAACAAAAACACCACAACAACATTAAAACAAAAAATGACAACAAAACAAATGTACAGCAATGTACACAAAAACAATAAAACAAAAAAAAAACAATTAGGGTTTCAACCTTAATTTAAACAAAAACATTCAAATAAACTCATCACAATGTACGACAAAACATTCGAAAACAAAAAAGTACAAATAACAAATTTTACAACTAGGGTTTTAAATCTTAATCTAAACACAAAACAAAAATACAAAACAACAATTTCAAACTTTTTACATCTTAGTCTAAACAAAAACAAAAAATACAAATAAATTTTAAACTAGGTTTTTTAAATCTTAGTCTAAACACAAAACAAAAATACAAAAAACAATTTTAAACTAGGGTTTTTAATCTTAGTCTAAACAAAAACAAAAAATACAAATAAATTTTAAACTAGGGTTTTTAAATCTTCGTCTAAACAAAAAACAAAAAAACATAAAAACAAAAAAAAACATCTAGGGTTTTTAACCTTAAGTGTGAACAAAAAAAAAAAACAAATTAAACCAAAAAAATCATCTAGGGTTCTTAACCTTAATGATGAACAAAAAACAAAACAAAACAAACTTTAACCTAGGGTTTTAACCTTAGTTTAAACAAAAATAACAAAATTACTAGGGTTTTAACCTTAGGCTCAAAGCAAAAAAAAACAAAAAAAAAGGTTTTTCACTAGGGTTTTCATCCTAGTCTAAACGGAAAAACAAAATACAAAACAATTTAATTACGGTTTTAAACTGTACTTAAACAAAATCAAAACAAATAAAGTAAAGAGAAGGAGCACCTACCGGTCTTGCTTCGGCTCCACCACTCGAGGATCCAGTCCTTGAACTCATGGTGTCCACGAAAATTTGGCAGTGCTTCGCTTCAAAAACTAGCACTCCTCCTCCCCAAAGCTCCAAATCGCCAGGAAAAATAATTGCAAATGAGCCCAAAACCTAGTTTTGGCCCTTATATAGGCTCTTAGGCCTGTAATCGTTCCACCCTAGGATGAGCACTCTAGTTAGCACTCGTCCCACCCTGGGATGATTACAAAATTGGTATTCGTCCCACCCTGGGACGATTACAGAGCAAGAAAATAAAAAACAACCAAAACTGCATCCAAAATGCACCAAAAACAACAATAAAACTGCCGAACAAAGGCACCTTTGTGCCTACGATTCATGGCATACAAAACTAACGTTGGGGTCACAAATTCTCACTATCCTACTCCCTAATAAGGCTACCATAGCCGGACCACTCCACGAGAGGACGGATTTTCGACAATTTCATCCCCAAAAGGCATCACAAAAGGGTTAAAACCCACCAAAAATAGGTCCGATTGTTGGGAAACTGCATAAGCATTCAATGCAAAACAACTGAAGGCACCCTTACAAAAGTCATCTTGGGTCAAGCGACTCATCGCTTTTCTCATGTCGGTCATTCCCTCATCGATTCGTCGCTTGAGGGGGTAGTCACACTTAGTCACCAATCAACAAATACACACCCAATCAAGGAAATGGCATGCATTCAAAGAATCATTGACAAAGACAATCACGCTCATGCTTGGGGCAGAAAACAAGCAATAATCACAAGCTGATCAAACACTTGGCATTCTAGAATCATGAACTCAAGGTTCCCATAGACAAAAGGTTGCGCCCTTTGCCTATTCATAGCTGAACAATGTCCAAGATCAAGTAACACCTCACCAAAAAAGGTTAACACTTGAATTAAGCTCCTTAGCTCGTCAGAAGCAAGGATTCAAGAATGCGTGCCCTTTCCATACTTGGGGCATCAAAATTTGGTTAGGTTACTGAGAAACCCTAATCATTAAGTGCTTTGGTTATCTATTTTTTCTCAACACTGCGCCACGCATAATGCATCCCAAAAAGGGGCATCTGTAGACACCAAAATAGCACCAATCTGATCATGTGGCTACAAGCACTGACCAAATTGGCATACATAGCCCCTAGGGCAGCCCCCAAAGGTTAAACAGTGGTCCTAACCACTCCCAAAGTAGTTTTGGAAGGTCAGAGGTCAATTTGGCACCTTTCAAGCACCTTGCTCCTTACTCGTTCCACCCTGGGGCGATTAGAATGCTATTCGCCCCACCCCGGGATGATTAGCAGCAATCGCTCCAGGGTGGGGTGAATAGCAAGTTTGACGGGAAAAAATTCAAACCTTGACAAATGGCAGCACAGATCCACCACTCAACTCCACCTTCAATGCATGGGAGTGCGAGTGAGTATTTCAAAGCTCAAAGAGGCAGTCATAGAGGCAGTCATGGAGCCCTTAATTAGGGAGGAATCTTCTCTCCCCTAGCAAGGCATGATGGCCAAGTGGCGCCTCTGCATGCACATTCAAAGTAGACCTTCAGGTCTATAAAATGGTGAGTCTTCTCACCCCAAAAAGAATAGAGCAGGAGCATTTGGAGCAACGGAGTGCTGCCGAATTATACCCTCACCCCTATTTGTGCTTCCTACATCCTTGATCTCTCTTTTGGAAGGGAGGTTATCGGGTGAACATTAGGAGCGCAATCCGGACCCAAAACCTAAACAATTGGCCATAATCCCACACCCAATTTGCCAACACAACCCCCTAGGAGGTTTTGGACCCATCCCAAGTGGATTGGTGTCAAAACCAAGCCCCAAACGATGGGCGTCCTGCCCTCGGGCGCCCCCACACTGTTGTAGTCCTAATCGCCCCACCCCGGAGCGATTAGAAATCTATAGCTAATTTCTCTACTATTTCTTTTGCATCTTTTTTTATGTCATTCCTATATGCTACTATTCAAATTTCATTCCATTCTGATAAGTTTTGACTGTGTTTTCATTGTTTTACGCTTTCACTAACATATAGGGAGCGCCTTCGGATACAGGGTGATCGGGGTAGAATCTGTAGAATCCAACCTTTTGGGTCGTCTCAAAATGCCCCATTTTGCCTAACCCCAAGTTTGTAGGTGTTTTGGAGGCCTCTGGATGGGACATTTGGGAGGTCACTTTCGGGCATTTTATGACAGTCCTAATCGTCCCACCCCGAAGCGATTAGAAATATACAGCATATTTCTCGATTGTTCCTTTTGCAGTGTGTTCATGATGATGTTTACATGCTTCTGTTCAAGTTTCATCTTATTCTGATATGTTTTGACCACTATTTTAATTATTTCATGTATGCATTAACCGGAGGCCTTGGGGATTGCATGTTTCCCTCCATCCGCATGTGCTATTAATCGTTTGCTATTTCTTTGAACGTAGGATCTCGACATCGAAGGGGAAGCAAGGAACTACAGATGCATTCACGCAAGCGGCGATGATGTTTGGCCCACCCATTTCAAACGTGGGCACACGGAAGATCCCGAAGGGAAGCGTACCATCCGTTGGTGTAACAATTGTATCGAACGCTCCTAGCCCCTGAAAAGGGGGGAGACGTATTGTAACTTGATCTCAAGAAAAATTAATAAAAGAGGCTGCACTTTACTTTTGCTTTACATCTCATTTCATTCCGTTCGTTTTCCCTTTTCATGCACTTTAGTTCTTTGTTCATTCGTAGGACTTAGCGTTACATCCGCTTTTGTTTGCATCGCACCCGGTACGCCATTGCTTCCGTATCCAAGTGCTTTCATAAGGTTGGTAATAGAATAGGTAATTCTTGAGTAGTCTTTCACAAATCACCTATTATAACCACTCATTCCTTTGAAACTTTTAATTGCATACACATTAGTAGGTGCAGGTCAAATTAATATGGCTTTAATTTTTTTTGGATCATCAAGAATCCCTTCTACAAATATAATATGTCCTAAATACTGTACTTGTGAAGCATAGAATTCACATTTTAACAACTTTCCAAAAAGTTGATTCTTCTTCAATGCCTGTAAAACCAACCTCAAATTTTGGTCATGTTTTTCTCTAGTATGAGAATATATCAAGTTATCATCCAAAAATATCAAAACAAAATGATCCAAATATTTCCTAAACACACTGTTCATCAGGTCCATAAAGGTCGTTGGTGCATTTTTCAACCTAAATAGTAGAACTATGAATTCATAGTATCCATATCTAGTCTTGAAGGTTGGTTTGTGAGTGTTTTCATGAATT
Organism: Wollemia nobilis; assembly: GCA_028583015.1. Classification (NCBI taxonomy): domain Eukaryota; kingdom Viridiplantae; phylum Streptophyta; class Pinopsida; order Araucariales; family Araucariaceae; genus Wollemia; species Wollemia nobilis. The sequence continues at coordinate 6,969,840 of JAQPPZ010016361.1, forward strand.
GTTAGCTGATGATATCCTGATCTTAGGTTAATTTTTGAGAAAATAGTGACATCCTTTATTTGATCAAAAGTATCATTAATCCTTGGTAAGCGATACCTATTCTTGATGGTTACCTTATTTAGCATCCTGTAGTCAATACATAATCTTAAGGAACCATTATTCTTCTTAACAAACAACACTAGAGCACCCTAAGGTGACATTGTATCGCTCCAAATTTTTTGCATCCTTACCTTCAGGCTATAGGATCCGTGCCCGGAAGGAGGATGGGAAAAGGATGGCGCGGTACCTCAGACTGAGAGGCCTTGCGAAGGTCCCGCCTCTCGGGGGAGGTGTATTATGGTGATTTTTCGATGGATGGTGGGTTCACCAGGAAACGTTTGAATGGCGGTTTCCACGCCTAGGTTGGGAATGTGTTTAATGTGTTCAGTTTTATCTTTAAACATTCGAGTCCTAGGTTTGGCCAAATGAATCTAAGTTGTTCTATTATGAAAATGCAGATTAAATGAAATACAGAAGAACAAATTAGAACAAAAATAGAGAGAAAGTAAGCTAAGATTAAAAAGCCATACCTGATCCGGATGTCTGATGGAGATTCTGATTCTTGAAGCAGTCAGGATCGCCTCTGATTTGACAGGATCGTCTGCTATCAGACAAGATCGTCTGAGATTTGACGAATTCGTCAGAGACCTGCAATCAGAGAAGTAGACACAAAATGCAAAAAATGCAACTATTCTAATAGAGGGCAATGATGTAGAATAACAACAATAACATTAAAATGATGATAATAAGCAAAATACGAGTGCACTACAATGATTTGATGACAATTGGTGACTTTATTATGCATTTAAAGCTACATGGGTGAACTCCAAGATGCAAAGTAATAAGATAATAAACTTAGATCTAACTAATTGCGAATAAACAATGCATAAAATAAAAGGATGAAAAAATGCAAACTCCGGGCACTGATTGCCCTCAATGTTGATTGCAGTCGAAATCGTCTCGCATTGGTACGAAATCGTCTCGAATCGAACAGGATCGTCCAAGACGAACTGAGCTTGCTCCGGCTGAAAAATACTAAGGTTCCTGCAACAAAATTTGGATAGGACTAGTGCAAATAGTAATTTATGATGTCTTAGTGCGTATAAAGTCAAATTACAGGAAATATCAGCCAGGGGAAGGTTAAGGGGAGGGCCTAAGTTTAAATAGGCTTAGGAGGGAGGTTAGGAGGTTGGAGATCATCCCAATTTGGGAGATCTCCAATGGGGAGGGTCTCTAACGGCGCGGACACGCTTATGCCCGGATTAGAGACGCCGTTGGAACAGAGGCTAATTGAGAAAAATCAGTTTTGGGACAAGATCGTCTAGACGTCCTAGTCCAGACGAAATCGTCCGATCTGAGGCGATATCGTTTGATCGGCGACGATATCGTCAAACGGTCAAAACAAACTCTAAAAATGGCACGGGAAAGGAGGAAACGGGTTAAACGGTGGTTTGGGAGCGGTTTTGGGGGTTGAAATTTGAATTTGAATATTTACTAGAGTAATTGTAATTATTAAGGTTTTACTGCGCCAATTTTAGGGTGCTACATTTTGCCCCCTCTTTAGCGAATTTTTTGAAGAAAATGCGTTAAAGATGAGTTCTTCTCGATCTACGAGAAAGCAAAAATTATTCCCATTTTTAGGCGACGATTCTAGGTCGAATCGTACGACAGCTTACTATGGTGCCCCCTCCGTGTTTTTACCCAAATCGAACGTTTGAGGTAAAAACGTGGAAAAGCAAAAATTTGAAAATTTTTTAATTGTTTTTTTGAATAAAATTAAGAAAAATAGGGTAAAACCCTAATTCATTGTTACTGTTCATTTTTATAGTTTTCTGGTTTCTGGAGCTCTGGAGACAAAAATGGTCGAGACAGCGCACAGATCGACAGAGGTCCGGCGCGGGCTACGGGTAAGGGTCTAAACTTAGTTTAGAATGCTTTACTTTAGAATTTAATGCTTTTTAGACTAGATTTGCTTGATTTTTGAGCATCGCGGCCATTTTTGGGCCGTCGACGTCGTCGAGACGAAATCGTCTCGATTTCGCCGAAATCGTCTCGATATCGTCGATTTTGTCTGAGGGCGAAATCAGCGATAGGGGGACGATTTCGTCAAAAAGGGGACGATTTCGCTGGCGAAATCGAAGACGAATTTGCTCAAATTGGGGACGATATCGTCCAATTGTGGACGATATCATCATTTATGAAATTGAACTTATTTTAACTTGCATTTTTAATTAATGATTTATTAATGATTTTTATTGTTGATTTTGTTTATGTTGCAGAGAGGATTACTAAAGAGCGAGAGAATGGAAATATGGCGGGTTGAGGGATGACTTGGCCACCCTGTCTCAGGCAGAGCGAGATCAGGTGGCACAGGTCGGCTTGCGGCATGTGGCAGACATGCCACAAGTTTCTATAGATATGGGGCTATTGACAACCCTAGCAGAGAGGTGGTATCCAGGTTCTTCATGTTTTCGGTTATCGACAGGGGAGATGACTCCCACATTGGAGGATGTATGGAGGATTTTGAGGATCCCCATACAAGGACGGCTGATCACTCCCATGGCCAATCAGGGCCACGCGATGATGCGACTGTGTGGCGATCCGAGCTTCGCCCTGGAGAAGGGCGGAGTGAATATCGAGTCGCTACGTCAGATGCCTGGGGCATCTAGACTCACACGGGTTTTGGCTGGGGTGGTAGGTGGACTTCTGTTGTGCCACCAGAGCGGATGCAGGATACCATGGGTACTGACAGATGTGGTCTACGACATGAGAGACCACGGATACAGATTTGCTTGGGGGAGCTTTGTGCTCTATAGATTGTACAGGATCCTGCATGGGGTCGTGTACAAGGGCGGTCGATGTCTAGTTATGACATCGCTACTACAAGTTTGGTGCTGGGAGCACATCACGGTGCGGAGGCCGGTAGGGCTTCCAGCGACGGGGGATTGATGGGGAGAGGCCCCGAGTTTTCTATTGGTGGCTCCGAAGAGGGGCACGGCGGCGGATAGATCTACCAGTGTCCCGAGAGACTACTAGATGACCTCATCTTCGACCGGATCACCTGGAGGCCTTGGAGAGATCATCCAGGGTGGGCCGAGGATGGACAGAGGCTGGCTCGCATCGGGCGAGTCTCGCGGCTGAGGATGGAGAGGGGAGAGGTGGAGCTCCATCGGTATGACCGAGTTTTGAGGCGGTTCGGTCTACAATAGGGGATTCCATCTCTGAGAGACTACGAGTTTTCTCGGACTGTCCGGGATAACACTACAGTTAGCGGGGCTCCAGATATGCAGCGATTCTGGAGTCAGGACGCAGATGATGCCCCCATTCAGTCGGTGGATGGGGACGACGCTGGGGTAGCCGATGGCTATGATGCACGGTACACGGGCATCCGCCCTCCTCGGATGACGAGGGCTCAGGGTCCGATTCACGTAGTTGTGCGTCGGATGGGGAGGCGGTGCCAGGCGGCCATTGAGGCGGCACAGGGTCACGGCGGGAGAGAGCAGAGGAGGCCACAGGCTCAGTAGAGGCCACGGCAGCGGGAGAGGAGGGAGGAGAGACCCCCTTCTCCACAGAGAGAGGCCACCATCGCCCGATAAGGGCAAGGGTGTTGACACTGGGGAGAGCAGCGAGACAGTGACTCTCGAGCGGAGACGGTCCGTCTCCGAGGCACAGGTGTAGACATTGCAGGATGAGGCTACACGCCACCGAGCTGAGGTTACACAACTCAGAGATGAGATTGCACGCCTCAGAGCACGGGGCGGAGGAGCGAGCACGTAGGAGCTGGCACGGTCGATTGCTCAGACCGCGTTCTACCAGGGTATCTACTTCCAGATGGTGCCCGAGGGTCAGAGGGTACAGTTGCCAGTCGGCATTGCTGACCCGATCAGGATTGGGTCATCGAGGACTTCATCTCGATCGACAACTAGGACTCGTAGTACCACACATACTACGATGGGGCCACCTCGTCCACCTCAGGGCGGGGGAGGAGATGAGGCTGAGAGCTCGAGGGGTTCTCGAGGCTAGGCTACTGCACTGTACAGACTGATTATATGATTTGAGAGGATTGAGTATGCCAAGATGTAGATTGTGGCATACCAATCTATTTTTGAGATGATGTACATATATTTGATATATATATAGATGAGATATATTTTTTTGATCATATGACTTGTCTTATGCGTTTGTATAATGCTTTTAATGTTTGAAGTGTGATTGATTTAATGATTCATGTAATTATGTCGTTTGGAAATATGTATGGTTTTTAATAAATGCTTTAAAATTTAAATGAAATAATCTGATAGAACAAATTGGTTGTTTGTGATGTGGTGATTTGATAAAAAATAAAAAGACTTTTAACAATAATTTCAAAGGACATTGTCGCTATTATAGACCATTTCATGGAGTCGCCGCTCACTCGGTCGTCAAGCTAATCCCAGTATAGAAATATTGTTAAAAAGTAAAAGAGTGCTTAAGAGACTGTCTTAAGACTTTGGTGTGATGATGCAAATGATGATGATGATGATTTTGTTTTCAGACTTTTCATGAAAATATTATGCATGAAATATTTTAAAATGGCTTTTGCTAGGCATAAATTCCTAAGTGTGATAAAATGTTGAATAATTCCTTAGAAATTATACCATGGTTGCAAATTTGCATATTGACATAATGACATGAAATAGTGATAGGTGTTTGTTTGTTTTAAAGCATAATTGTGTAACATAATGATTTAAGTCATATGGATTTTATGATTTTTAAATAAATGGGGAATAAAAATTGATACAATGGTTTGCGCTAGGCATAGAATATTTAGGTATAGACTTATACCATCATCGCGAAATCAAAAAAGAGATAGTTTTATTGCATGGTTGATTTTTAATAAATAGAAAATATGAAGATGAGGACTTGCGCTAGGCATAAAATTCCAATTTTGGTTTTGGAACTATACCATCGTCGCGAAAGTCGACAATATATAAATATGTGTTTTTATTGTATGGTTTGAAAGAAATTTTGATTTTTGATTATGCATGTAGTTGTCTTTATACTAAACAACTGTACTTTAAAGAAGAAAATGAATTTATTCCAAACAATTTGCAAAAATATTTCAAAGTATCTTAAAGACAAAAGTTAGATTTATAAGGAATCCCATGTGCATATGTGAGTTCATTTCCAATCTTGATTTATCATAATGATACACAAAATCTCTCAAATACAAAATGTGTGTGCAATTGCATTGTTCATTTACCAGTTTGAGCAAGATACTATGATACAAGTGATTTGAATGAACCAAATAAGTGTTCATTAACCATGATTTAGATGCATATAACCATACCGAGACTACTATGTAAGTCGGATTATCAAGAGATAGCTAATCCATAAGCAGACATAGGTCTGTACAAAAGGTCGCTAATGTGACGGACATATCGCCACGCTAGGAGTTACCCAAGGCCAAGCGGGTTGGGCACAAACCACCTGTTATGGGGCTTACCTCACAGTTTTCGAATAATTGAGAATTCCAGGGATTCAAGCTCATCAACCCTTCTTTTCTTTTCAAAGGGTAGGGAGAGGGATTTTATTGCTTTTGCTTTTGCTTTCTTTTGCTTTTCTTTTGTATTTCTTTTGCTTTTCTTTTGTATTTTTGCTTGATAATGCTTGGAACATTGTTGTAATGATATAAAATAACATTTTTCTTTTTCTCTTTTTCTTGAACTTTGCTTTTTTTTCCTATGCTAGGGATACTTGCTCGGATTAGCTGTAGAGCAAGGGATTTTTATTCCGGGTAGGGGTGAGCTTGTCCTTTTGCCAATTCTCAAAGATTCTAGACCATGTGCATGATAGGATAGCAGGGGAAACTTTTCGCTCAAGAAACCACTTCTACTATGTAGCATAGCATGGACATTACAAATATAATCATTTTATTGTGAAAGGATGTGCTTGGTTTAAGTAAATAACAAGATCAATTCTCTGTGCTCAAACTTTATTTAATTGAATTTTGTGGACTTTGATATAAGAGAGATTAGTAATCATGCCAGATAAAATCAAGATACTTATTTTTGTGTTTGCAAAAGTGAGAGATTCCAAATAAATGCTAATTTATCCAAAATAATTTGAAATATATAACTGCAACATTTGTAAGAAGAAATATATACAAATACTTTTTTGAGAAGTTTGAGAATGTTGACTCTCTCTTTCTTCTTTATTTTGTTTTGGTTTCGAAAGAGTCAAGAGTATTGTTGTTTTTATTTTTATTATTTTTATTTGTTTTTGTTTTTGTGTAAACAATTTGATATATTTTTAAAATAAGACAACATGCAAAATATGTACAAATGATGAAATGATTAATTTTTGTTACGCATAGTAACGTTTAAGATGCAAAATGTTCATGGGTTCTTTAAGTTCTTTACCATCTAAGGTAGATAATTTGTATGCTCCCGATTCAAATTTAGCGAGTGATAATGTATGGTCCAAGCCGGTTGGGCTCAAATTTACATTTAAGGTCTTTAGTTGCATTAGTATTTTTTTGATTTTCTTTTAAAACAAGGTCGCCGATATCAAAGGATCGATGACGAACTTTTTAGCATATGATCTTTTAAGCTTGTTTTGGTAGGCACGGAGATGCTCCAAAGCATTGATGCATTTTTCATCTAGGAGTTCCAGCTAACTGAGTCTACCGACTCGATATTCATCTCCTACTTCGGTATCTTGAAGTAGTAGAGCCAAAGAAGGAACTTCTAATTCAAAGGGAAAAATGGCTTCAGCACCATAAACCAAAACAAAAGGTGAAGTTCCAGTGGGAGTTCGAACACTAGTTCGGTAGGCCCACAAGGCTGGATATAATTGAATGTGCCAGTCGCGGCCAGATTTATTGACCAATATTTTGAGAATTTTGATTAAGGTTTTGTTAGATGCTTCCCTTGACCATTACCCCGAGGATAATAGGGAGTGGACCAGCGATGTTGAATCTTATATTTTTGGCATAATTTCTTGACATCTTTATTTTTGAAACAAGTTCCATTATCGAGAGATGAGATTTGCGAGGAATTCCAAACCTACAAATGATTTGATTAAAAATAAATTTAGAAACTTGTGTGCCGGTGCAGGAAGCTAAAGGCATAGCTTCAACCCACTTCGTGAAATACTCGGTGGCGGTTATGATGAATTTGTGTCCATCAGATGACACAGGATTGATTTTGCCAATAATGTCTAAGCCCCATTTTGAAAAGGGCCAAGGAGATGAAATAGCCTGCAGCTCTTGTGCGGGGGCATGGACAAGGTCAGCATGTTTCTGGCACTTGTCGCAATGGCGCACATACTCATGTGCATCATTTTCCATGGTAGGCCAAAAGTATCCTATCCTAAGGAGCTTTTTAGCAATGACACTACCACTGAAGTGTCCTCCACAAGATCCATCGTGGGCTTCACTCAAGGCTGATTTGGATTCTTCTAAATTCAAACATCTTAATAGGATACCTTCAAAAGATCTCCTATATAAAGTATTGCCAATTATTACAAATCGACTTGCACGTCGACGTAATAACCGATGTTGGTTTCTATTAGAATTGGCAGGGAAAGTCCCATTTTGAAGAAAATCAAATATATCTGTATACCAAGGTTCAGGAGTAGTTTCATTGATTAGAAACACATCCAAAGGTTCTAAGCATGACTTATTTGAAGCGGGTTCCTGGAGTCGATGAATAATGATAGTGGCATATTCGTCATCTAACTCCAAGGGCAGGAGAGATGCAGTTGCGGCCATAGCGTCGGTCGCACGGTTGCAAGTTCGAGGAATAGCTTCCAAGGTAACTTGATCAAATAGAGACATTAATTGTAAAACATAGGCTTTATATGGGCGCAGTTTATCATCTCTAGTCTGATAAACTTCATTAATTTGGTTTATGACAAGTTGAGAATCACCAAAAACTAACAGATGTTTAATTTTTAGCGCCAAGGCAGCTCGTAATCCAAGGATTAGAGCTTCATATTCAACAGTATTATTGGTGCAAGCAAATGTTAATTTGAAGGACAGAGGAATGATGTGTTTTTGTGGGGATATTAAAATAATACCCGCACTAGCCCCACTCATGCATCGGGCTCCATCAAAGTATAAGGACCATTGTTCAATATGGTCTGCCTCTAATTGAAGGCATTCATCAGGAAACTCAATGATGAGGGGATGGGTAGACTCTAAGGGTGCAGCGACTAGTTGATCTGCTATGATTTGACCCTTAACAGACTTTTGTCCTATGAATGTGAGGTCAAACTCGCTTAGAGCAAGAACCCACTTGGCTGTGCGACCCGATAAATAAGGTCGACTCATGAGATACCTCAAGGGATCATATTTAGCAATGACATAAGTTTTTTGACTAAGCATATAATGGCATAATTTTTGCGTAGCAAAAATGACTGCTAGACATAGTTTTTCTAACGTTGTGTAGCGGGTTTCATAACTGATGAAGGTTCGGCTAATATAATAATTAGCACGTTCTCTCTTCTCATCATCAAGCTGAGCTAACATAGCTCCTAAGGCGAGAATCTGAAGCTGAAATATACAGGAGAAATGGGCGATCAGGTCTAGGTGGTGAAAGCACAGGTGGGGTAAGGAGGTATTGTTTGAGAAGTTCAAAAGCTTCTTTACATTCGTCGTCCCAATTAAAAGGGACATCCTTCTTAAGGAGCTTAAGAAAGGGACCGGTTTTGTCCGCCAACTTATCGATGAAGCGACGGATAGCTTGAAGTTTACCTTGTAAACTTCGTAACTCAGATATATTGGTAGGTGCGGGCATATCAGTGATAGCCGCAATCTTGAGAGGGTCAATTTTGATGCCACGTAAAGAAACTATAACCCCTAATAGTTTACCGGACTTAACTCCGAATATGCATTTGGTTGGATTTAATCGAATAAGATATTCTCTTAATCGATTAAAAACTTTTCTCAAATCATCTAAATGATTATCTTCATTAATAGAGCGAGCTATAATATCATCTACATAATCATGTAGGATATCATGCATCATATCATGAAAAATATAAGTCATAGCTCGTTGATAGGTTGCACCTGCGTTCTTTAAGCCGAATGGCATCACTTTCCAACAAAAGGTACCCCAAGGGGTAATAAAGGCTATTTTAGCCTGATCTTTAGGAGCTATCCTGATCTGATTATAACCAGGAGAATCCATCCATTAAGGACATCATCCCACTCCCGGTAGTAAAGTCAATGATTTGATCCATGTTTGGAAGAGGAAAATCATCTTTAGGGCATGCAACGTTAATATCTCTAAAATCTATGCAAACCCTAACTTTGGTGGCTTCTTTCTTGGTGACTTGGAACTACATTTGAGATCCATTCAGCATAATCAATAGCTTGTATAAAAACAACATTCAGGAGTTTTTCTAACTCCCCTTTGACTAGCGGGGCCACTTTGGGATGCATTTTTCTAAGTTTTTGTTTAACAGGTTTAGCATCCGGATGGACTACTAGATGATGCATGACTACGGAAGGGTCCAGGACATGGCATATCTTCGTATGTCCAAGCGAAGACATCTTCATATTCTTTAAGGAATGCAATGTATTGCTCTTGTTTTTCTTGACTTAATTCTGACCCAATATTGATTATGTGAGGATTATCCTCAGTTCCAATGTTAACTTTAATGACGTTTTCGACTTCCATGTGTAGATCTCTTTCAAAATTAGGTGGGGCGGGTGAGACGCCCAATTCTTGTAATTATTTTAAGGTTAAGTTGGATAATTCATCTTGAGGATTAGTGGCCTCAAGTTGGGCTATAGTTGGTATAGAACCATCAAAATAAAATCCATTGTGTAACATCTCTTCAACGGAGACATCGTGGAAGATATCTCCTTCCAACTCCTCATCGGAGTCAGCAATCAATTCAGGGTAAGCTATGGATAGCATGTTACATGTAAATGGCTGATTTTGTAGAGGCAAATCATCACGCCTATCCAAATAATCTTGATAACATATGAGTTGATCATCATCTTCAAAAGGGAAGGGTTGACCCTTACTAGGAAATAGGCCCACACCACATCGGGCAGGCCACGGTTCTACCTCGAAAGGTTCTTTCATGCCATTTTGGAAAGGTCCCAAGCCTTTCCCTTTATATCCCATTTTAAGCATTATGGGTTTAGCTTTAATATACTCATTAGTAAAATAACACCGAGCATATCCATCATGATGAGTTTTGATATTTCGAGGTATTCTTCCCCAGTCATATCCTTTATAAATGAAGGCACAACTCCCGACTTGGTAAGTACTTCCCATAGGTTGTGGGAGGCCCAAGGTACGAGGAGATGGCGGCAAGTTATTTAAAAGAATTGAATCTTGCATGAAAGCATTTGTTTTTTCTGATATTAAGATTGTGGATAAATCCGGTAAAAGTTCATCAGAAAGAGCATAAGATGTAGAAGGATCATTCCCTATATCTTTAGATGTGGAAGGTATGATAGATGTTGATAATGTGGAAGTGTTAATGAATGGGTCTATAGGTTTTGAAATTATAGGGATAGAACATGAAGGATTGGTTGTGGATTGAAGATCTTTTTGAGGTTCTAGAGTGATTTGTTTAGAAGATTGTTGATCTATATATGAGGGTGAAATGAATGGAGGAGAAATAGGTGAAGCTATGGGTGTGTGTTTCATAGTTTTAGATGAAAAATAAGAATTAGGATGTGTGGATGACAGAGCAGGGCAAAATTGCACTCCAACGAGGTTCCGCCAAAGCACACATATCAAAGGGTCTAGGATCACCATGGATAGTGACCAACTGATTTTTAAATTCGAATTTAACACATTGGTGTAAAGTTGATGGGACAGCCCGCATTGCATTGATCCAAGGACGACCCAAGAGTATATTGTACGATGCGGGGCAATGTACAATAAACACGGTCGTATCTAAGGTTCTAGGACCAACTTGCAATGGGATGGTAATAACTCCACATGTTTCTTGTGTTTCGTCATTGAAAGCTTTTATGATCATGTCAGTTTTCTTCATTTCATCACTTCTAAAGCCAAATCGTTGGTAGAAGTCAAAAGTGCAAATGTTTAGAGATGAACCATTATCAATCAGGACTCTTTTAACAACTACATCTCCAATTAGAGCGATAATATATAAGGGATTATCCTTATGTAAGCTGTGTTGTGGGATATCTTTATCCCGGAAGTCAATACAATCGACTTCTCTAGTGATGATAGTATTGGCCATGGCTTCGAGTTGAATGTTTTGAGGTACCATCATTTGGCTTAATGTAAGCATCAACTCATCCCTATGGGTAGGAGAAGATCTTAATAAATCCAAAAGGGAAATTCTGGCTGTAGTATTGGATAATTGCTCATTAATATTGTAAGGGGGTTTAGGTTGAACATTGGGAGCATGATTCCCTTTATTGGGATTTTTCAAAACAAATGGAGCTGATCCATCATTCTGGTTTGGTTCTTGTTGAGAATTTTGAGCCTGTTGTCGGGTAACGACTCCGATGGTACCTACAATGTTATATTGAAGACGTTGAACTGGTCTCGGTTGAGCGTTTATGGCTTGTTCATTAGGGAGAAATTGATTAGAAGAGGGTCGAGTAGTAACTCTTCTAGGAAATGGTTCTTCTAGAACCATAGCATCTGTGATGGGTTGAATAGGATCTGATTCATTTTCAGAACTATTCGATTGGTTTGAGGTGATGTCTATTTCACTTTCAGTAATCGATTCTACATCACTAGGATCTGGAGTTTGAAAATTATGTAGGGGCCTGGTCGTGACCAGGGATAAGGTTGTGTCAAATGTTTGAGGATCCTGAACAGGTAATTGTCCGCTAATAGTTCCTACATATCGGGTAGGAGGGGGAACATTATGATGCTCAATTTGATTGGCCACCTCTTTACCATGTCTTGGTAAAGGATGTTGAAATATGTCTAATGATTGATTAGCATTTTGATTTTGATTTTGGGGAATGGTCTTTTGAGCATTATTAGGAGTATTTTGTTTAGGTTGGAAAGCTTGCACCTCCATTTCATTATTATCAATCAAATCTTGTATTTTATGTTTCAACCTTTTACAAGCGTTGGTAGAGTGTCCAGGTCCTCTATGGAAATCACAGTGTAAGTCAGCTCTGTATCCGGGTATGGTTGGATCGGGTTCCCGGATAGTTGGTAATTGAATCAAACCTCTTTCGAGTAATTGAGGTAAAATAGTTGATAATGGTTGATTCAATCTAGTAAACTCTCGAGGAGGTTTATCGGGAGGTTTCAATATAAATTTTTTTGTTGTCTTCGTTGCATTGATATTAGCAACATTTCTCGTTGTCGATGACTCCGTCACCTACGACTTGTTTGTTTTTATATTGATTTCTGGATGTTTTCTCATCATCCTTCTTCCTAAGTTGGCCTCTCCTAATGAGGGCATCTTCTACTCTTCGAGCTAAATCTATAGCTTGATCGAAGGTAGTTAAAGTAGCGATTGATAACTCATAAGATATTTGTTCTTGCAAATTATTGATAAAAATGTCCAACATTTCCCTATAAGGTAGCACAAAGTGCGGTTTTCCTATCAACTGCCTCCATCTAGCTAAGAAATCAGCAAAACATTCATCTTTGTCTTGTTTTAAGTTGTATAAATCTTTAATGGTTACATGCCTCTCGATGTAGGCACTAAATTGATGGACAAAAGATTCAGTTGTTTCTTCAAAGTTTCTCAAAGAATGAGTGGGCAATTGATAGTACCACTCTAATGCCATTCCACCTAAACTTTTTGGGAACATTTTTAGTAATAGCAAGTCATCATGTGATATATCATGACATGCTATCCTAAACATGCGAAGATGCTCTATGGGATCTTCGGTTCCTTTATATATAGGCGGGATGGGCATGGGAAAATGCTTAGGGTACGGTTGTGCTACAACTATGGGATCCAAAGGTTGACTACATATCTCTCGATAATTGTACGAGGGACGGTAGGGATCTATCTGGTCCATACGCGAAGCTAACTGTTTCACCATGGCTTCCAGATTACTAGTTTGCCCACCATATTGGTTCGGTAGGGCATTGATATGGGATTTGTGAGCATATGATGGAGGGACATGCATATTAGATGCTATATTGCTATTGTGTAAATTGTTGGTAGGAAAGGTGTTATGAAGGAATTTTGAAGTTGTATTATGTTGTATCCCAGATTGTTGAAAATTGGTGTTTGGCTTCATTTTAGATTTTTGTTTACTTGAAGCATATTGATCAATAGTTTGGCGAAGTAAAGCAGTGAAGGAAGTTTTCTTTTGTGTGGGAATGATTTTAGGCTCAATAACTGGTTCCTTAGGAGGTTGGGTAACCTGTTGTTTTGGCATGTTTTGAATCATAGTGACCATATCTCTATTGGATGGTCCAGCCTTATCACTTTCTTGATCAATAAAAGACAAGGGATTAGTGTGCACATCAAACATATGTTCCATGGCTGCTTGAGTGTCACTAATTTGCCCTTTATCAATACGAACTGCCATATTAAGAGCGCCAATGTTATTATTGAAAAATTTCCAGAAATGATCTAGGTTATCAAAAGCAATAGTTCCATCCGGAGCTACTCTAGGGGATGAGGATCCATCCTCTTTAACATTTTCTTCTTGTTCATTGTCTTCACCTAGGTCATCTTCTGGTTGATCTAGAGTTTCTCCTTCCGGAATTGGATCCTCAGGAAGGACATTTGGGTTTCTAGTTTTATCTTCTAACCAATCTTCTTCTTCTCCTTCAGTTTGTTTACCATTCCTAAGTTTAGGCATTGTGTTTAATTTAGATTTCAGCAAATATATATATATATATATATATATATATATATATATATATATATATGCAACAAGCTTAAGAGGTATATATTAATTATATACCTACTATAAAAATTTAAAATGAAATGTTTTGGTTTTTGTTATGTTTTTTTTTAGTTTTTCTTGTTTTTGTAATAATATTGTAAAGATAAGAAACAACACAATAAATGCAAGAAATAATGAAAGCAATGATCTAGTTTTCTATAAATAATTTATAAATGTCATTAATGGGCTCAAGTTCTTCAGGAGTCATGAAGTGTTCTTCTTCAAATTGAAAATTTTCTTTTAAGAATTTAATGAAAAGGGCTATAGTGATATTATCTGTCTCAGATTTTGGTTGATAGAAGTAAAGCTCGTGGCAATACTCTCGATATAACACAGCTCGAGGAACTCTATTCCATCTTTCTCTATCCATAAGAATGACCTCTTGGTCTTCTATACGACCTAGGAACTGGTGTATAGTGGCTACGTTCTCGAGGTATTCCTCGAAGGTGAAAAATTTTGAAGACACAAGAGCTCTCCTATAAGCTAACCATCTATGGCAGGCTCTCTGAAGTTCATGATAAAAGACGAGTTGATGAGGATCCAGGATTCTATCTAGGACAAGCCTCTTGATTTGTTTAAGTTTTGTTGACCTAGATGAAATGACACCTAGTCTTCTATCAAGTTCGTCCCACAAAAGTTGATTTCTATCTGTTTCGGGCACACTAAGCACATAATTGATTTCTATGGCTGCTAATTGGTTTTCGACATTTATAGTAATTGCTAATATTTTCTTAGGAGCTACCATCTAAACATGATATGCAACTTATTATTTTTAAATGATTTTAAATGCATCTATTGTTTTTGGTTGTTTTTTTTTATTTTTTTTGTTTTGTTTTCAAAAGGTTTTAAATGCATTCACGTCGGGTTCACCAAAATGTATCGCTCCAAATTTTTTGCATCCTTACCTTCAGGCTATAGGATCCATGCCCGGAAGGAGGATGGGAAAAGGATGGCGCGGTACCTCGGACTGAGAGGCCTTGCGAAGGTCCCGCCTCTCGGGGGAGGTGTATTATGGTGATTTTTTGACGGATGGTGGGTTCACCAGGAAACGTTTGAATGGCAGTTTCCACGCCTAGGTTGGGAATGTGTTTAATGTGTTCAATTTTATCTTTAAACATTCGAGTCCTAGGTTTGGCCAAATGAATCTAAGTTGTTCTATTATGAAAATGCAGATTAAATGAATACAGAAAAACAAATTAGAACAGAAAACAGAGAAAGTAAGCAAGATTAAAAAGCCATACCTGATCCGGATGTCTGATGAAGATTCTGATTCTTGAAGCAGTCAGGATCGCCTCTGATTTGACAGGATCGTCTGCTATCAGACAAGATCGTCTGAGATTTGACGAATTCGTCAGACAATTCGTCGAGACCTGCAATCAGAGAAGTAGACACAAAATGCAAAAAATGCAACTATTCTAATAGAGGGTAATGATGTAGAATAACAATAATAACATTAAAATGATGATAATAAGCAAAATACGAGTGCAACTACAATGATTTGATGACAATTGGTGACTTAATTATGCATTTAAAGCTACATGGGTGAACTCCAAAATGCAAAGTAATAAGAAATAAACTTAGATTTAACTAAATGCAGAACAATGCATAAGATAAAAGGATGAAGAAATGCAAACTCTAGGCACTGATTGCCCCCAATGTTGATTGCAGTCGAAATCGTCTCGCATTGGTACGAAATCATCTCGAATCGAATAGGATCGTCCAAGACGAACTGAGCTTGCTCTGGCTGAAAAATGACTAAGGTTCCTGCAACAAAATTTGGATAGGACTAGTGTAAATAGTAATTTATGATGTCTTAGTGCGTATAAAGTCAAATTACAGGAAATATCAGCCAGGGGAAGGTTAAGGGGAGGGCCTAAGTTTAAATAGGCTTAGGAGGGAGGTTAGGAGGTTGGAGATCATCCCAATTTGGGAGATCTCCAACGAGGAGGGTCTCTAACGGTGTAGACACGCTTCTGCCCGGATTAGAGACGTCGTTGGAACAGAGGCTAATTGAGAAAAATTAGTTTTGGGACAAGATCGTCTGGACGTCCTAGTCCAGACGAAATCGTCCGATATGAGGCGATATCGTCTGATCGGCGACGATATCGTCAAACGGTCAAAACAAACTCTAAAAATGGCGCGGGAAAGGAGGAAACGGGTTAAACGACGGTTTGGGAGCGGTTTTGGGGGTTGAAATTTGAATTTGAATATTTACTAGAGTAATTGTAATTATTAAGGTTTTACTGCGCCAATTTTAGGGTGCTACAAACACATTAGGTTTAATCAAACCTTTCTCCAACAAATCTTGGAGTTGCACCTTTAGCTCTTACAACTTGATAGGGGTCATTTTGTAAAGTGTCCTAGGAATAAGTTCAAATCCACGCATTAATTCAATAGTGAAATCAAATTCACTTTGAGGTGGAAGGTCTAGGAGATATTTCGAAAACACATCCCTAAATTCATGCAAAATTAGATATTTCTTGAAAACTTTGGAATCTTCTTTACTTTCTTCCTTGTCATTTATCTTAACTACATACAAAATTCCACCTCTTTTGATTGCCATCTTAAGCTACATAATTGACAATAAATATGGTCGAAAAGAACGTTGGTTATTTTTAACTCTTAATATTTTTTTATTTTTATTAGTATAACCCATCCATATTTCTTGGAAATTGATTAGGGCTCCATGGTATTTTAGCCAATTCTTCCCTAAAATAATATGAAAAGCATGTAGTAGTGCTACATATAAATTCTAAGTAATTTATCCATTGGATAGGGAAATATAAGTAGTGGAAAATCAATGATTCACTAGGTAGGTCTTCCCAAACCCATACTCAATTTTCCACACCCTTGTGCCAAAATCTAGATTTTTCCAACATATCCCCAATAATACAAGAAGAAATGAAACTATATGTGGTTTCATAATTAATTAAAACCTTTACATTTTTATTGAACAAATTACCATTTAACAACATGGGAGTTGCCTAACCCTCTAAGTTATGACTTTCTATGGTTGCATAGATTTGGTGAGGTTGCTTTGCTTTGCCACTTAGCTCTACACATTGGGGACACTTGTTTGCATAATGTGGACCTCCAAAAATAAAATAACCTATCTTGGGTGCATTATTCTTTTCCTATCTTCTATCCCATGTATCCTCCTTCTAATCTGAAACATTCTACTTCTAAGGTTGGGGTTTTGGATTACCCCTTCGCTAAAAATTCTTGTAATTTTCTTTATTTCCATTATTCCTAATCCCAAAATTTGGTCATTCTCTTGGTTTTCCTTTGATTTTCTTATTTTGTTCTTTGTCCCATATTACAAACCCAACACTCTTACCCCTTTTGAGTTCCTATCTCTTTTCTTCTATCAACACCCATAATTAAAAATATCTTAGTGTGCTGATTTATCTCGTCCTATCAAGCCAAATCATAAGCCTTTTGTAGGATTTTGGCTTAAGTAAATTGATTATTTTTTGGATCTTAGGATCTTATTCCAAGATGAATTGTTGCACCTTCATATGGTTCTTAGTCTCATACTTAGAAACACATTTCAATAGTTTGATGAATTTTTGATAATATGCCTCCACAATCAAGGTGCCTTGTTGGAGTGTAGAAAATTCCTCAAATTTCTCTACATAAAATTGATCCATTAGGAATATTTTCTTGAATTACATCACAAAACTATCCCATTTTAGATCCATTTCTTATTTTCCTCTACCTACTTGAATGTGTTCCACCATTCCAAGGCAAAATCTTAGAGATGAAGGGTTGCCCACATAGTTTGGGTTTCTAGTGAGTAATTTTTCATGGAATAACAGGTTTCAATTCATTCAGCCAAAATTACGCTGCATAACCCCCTTCTCTTCCATTAAATTTAGGTACCTTGAAATTCTTTAATTCCTTAGAAAACTCAACCTCAATCCAAAATTTACCCTCATGGAATCCTCTAGTAGGATTTTATTCTTGTCTACCCTTTGGATTCATGTTATTGGATTCCCGGTTAACAAGTCTTTCCAATATTTTCATTATTGCTCCATCTGATGTTGAAGCAACTTAACTACCGAAGTAAGGTTTTTCACCCTCTTATTGGAGTCAAATGATTTTTCAATTTTTTTTGAGCTACAACTTCTTCCTGCGTATCTAACCCTAGCTTCTTGTAATATCCTCCTCTCAAAATAGGTGCCATCTCCTATCCACAAGAAGGAGATGGATAAGTTATAATTTTTCAAAATTGTACTTTCTAAGATTAGTTAGTTTTATCTTCCCATTAACTAACTCATACCATTATCACTCACCTAATAATGATCATGGTCACACTTACCTACCCGCAAGGTGTCATTTTCTATCCACATGAAAGAGTTGGATAGGTTATGATCCCCAATAAGAAGTACTTTCAAGGATTTTTACTCCTTGGTAAAGATGGTGTACAATACTCACCTTGTCCCAAATCAACTTAAGATCCTGAGAAGAGTTAGTCTTCTTTAAAAGTAGCACATCAATTCAAGATTCATCCTAAGTTATTTTTATGGAATCTTTGTGTTGTACGACCTAGGCTCTGATACGAACTATAACAACCCACAAACTTGATCCAAAGGAGAGTTAATTTTTTAACAGGGATTAACTCACATAGAAGACCCAATATTTTCATCACTATAAGGCATAATAAATTTTGAGCTCAATGTCATTGAAAACAACACTCATGTGGATAGGAGTGGCCAACTTCTCATAATTCTAGGGTTCACTTTTCTAGACCTCACCATTTTAGAAAATATACCATCAAAGGTACTCCCACTTTTACCATACACTCACTTGTATAGGAAAAATTGACCATGATATAGGGATTATCCTTTAAGGACCATAATACTTAAAGGTTATGCTTATTCCTTAATCCTACATAATTCCATCTATGTAGGATTATCTTGGTATAATACCTTAGTGATTAGTTAGCTTCATCTCACCATGAGCTAACTAAGACCATTACCACTCACCTGGTAATGATCATGGTTATGCTTACCTCTCTGCAAGCCACCACTATACCATATTATGAATGATACAATGGATTACCCCATACCAATCCACCATTAATATTCCCAAGCCTCATCGCTTAGGGTAAACCATTCACAAATACCTAGTTGATTGGATCATCGTAATTCAATTAGAATTGGGTACATCTTGAATCAAGGGATTGCTAATAAGGCACTACAACATGCCCAAAAAATCACATTCTTCCAAAATTGAGGCTTAACATTTATAAACATCTCTCCAAAAGGAAATAGAGTGCTATATTAAATCATAATTAAATTCAACATAACACATTGCTAAAGACTAAGAATTTAAATACTTCTTCAACACTAGAATTTAGCATTTCCTTTATTTACAATGAAATACTGAAATCAATATCTAAAATAAGCATAACCATACTCCACCAATTGGATTATATCATTCTCTTAAATAACACACTCTTTCCATTTTGCAATAACTAAATATTTTGAGAAACTTAACATGAATAAAAAACATTAATCCATTTCCATTCTTTGAACAAATTGTAAGATAAGGACAAGGATGTTTACAAGACATCTATACTTCTTCATAATCATTGTATAGTATAATTTTTACACATGGTACTCATAATATTTCTTATCCCGTAAACAATATTACATTTTAACATTTAAATACATAAATGATCTCTAGTCTCATATTTTTATCAAGTCCTGTTGAGTTGTGTTTTAACCCGATTGTGAAAACACACTCTCCTGTAGGATCCGAGTCCCAAATCCTCTGCTTGCAAAGAAAAACGATTTCTCCAAGGTTATTATTATGCTAATTATTGATTATCAAGGATGTTGTTTAAAATGAAATGCTAAGAACACCTTAGGGTTTGCAAGTGGATGTTAACAAGGGGCACTGTGGTTTATTTAATTCTGAAAGTGCAATGGACTCTAAAATGAATAAAATCTGTTTTAATCTTTAATTCTGATGGATTTTTAGTGATTTATTCAAACACAGTAATTAAACTGCTGAAAATAAAATATGGGTTTGAAAAGCAAAGACAAAAGTAAACAAAAGTAACAATAAGAATAGATTACAGTTAGAAAGCTATCATTAATCTGATGAAACCGAAGATACTGAGGCTTTCTACATACAACCTAACCTAATGAACCTGCACTTTCACACAATCCAAATAGGCTAGGTGCGGGTCTCGAGGGTTTCTACTATAATTCCAGATTCAAGCATTTGCATGAAGCAACCAAGAGATCTTGCATTAAACTTCACCTATTCGGTTTTGCAGGATGGGGTGCTATCAAACTAAAGGAGCTTTTTCATTGCTGTGTTTTGAGCAAGTATTTTGATGTAAACTTTAAATTTTTTTGTTTCCAAAAAATTTTAATTTCAGAATTTTTTCCTATGTTCAGGCATTAAAATAAACATTAAAAAAATTTCAAAATCTAAAAACGATTTCACCATTGTGTATATTATAATTCAGACTTCCAATACGCACTTTGAAATTTCATTTTCGGACTTGTTTAGTATTTTTAAAAATTCACCGAAGTTGCTGTTTTGCTACAGATTTTAAAATTCCGAAAATGGAAATTTTCCATTTTAAGGTCAAATATCATTTTACCAGTTTTGTTTTGCATTCATGAGCCTATGATGACATTCCCTTCATGGAAATTCCAATTTCATTGAAGGGGTGATGTTTTACGACATTTTTACAAATTTCCATTTCGGGCCTAAAATTACCCTTTCTTCATAAAAATTTCAATTTTACGAAAGAGGGATAATTTGAGTACTACATTGAAGGTCTTTTCCTTAAAGCACTTAATTGTTCATCTTGATGAAAATCTGATTTCATTTAAGAGGGATAAGTTAAAGTGACATTTTGAAGCTACATTTGAAGACCCTATTCATCATTGAGGAGTTAATGCAAGATAAAATCTATCTTAAAACCATCAAGATAAAAGGAATTAAAGCATTACATCGTGGTCATATGAGGGCCAACTCACATTTACTTTATCGGGGTTCAATGAACAATCACTAAAGTTTCATGGTAAATTAAACCAACAGTGCCCCTTGTTTTCAATTACTTGCAACCACTAAGGTGTTCCAAGCATTTCAATTGAATATCTTTATTTGAGATTACTAATGCACATATGCAAATGCTAATATAACAAGAACCTTGGAGAAGTTGTTTGTTTAACTTCTTTGCAAGAGGGGATTTTGGAACCCAAATCCTACCGGAGAGTGTGCTTTCACAATTGGGTGAAAACACCACTCAACAGATTGGCGCTAGAAGGAGGGCCGAATCGGTTTATCTATTTCAATTTTTATATCTGAATATATATATTTTTATTTAATTCTAAAATTATTTACGGCTAAACTGCAACACTGTTTTTGTGTTTGTTGCAGGTTTTCTTCGAACTAGCCGAGGGTTTCCTTAGGCAGGCTGGACCCACCACGCCGTATTGCGACTAGGTCTCAAACAACCGGAGAAACCATTTTTCACGACCTTACTGGTACTCCCAAGGGTAAAGTCAAGCAAGTCGTAAGCACTCCAGTAGCAAAAGGCCTGTTTTCTCCAGGAACGTCGAGTGGACCTACGCCGATAATATCCGTTGCCCCTAGTGTGCCTATAGTTTGTAATATTTCTTCTGTTATTGTAGGTCTATCTACATCAATTATGAGTCAAATGGCTCAAGCTCCAGCAGACTCCTTGGTATGGAGCTAACAATACTCCTTTGAATATTGCTTGGGATATCCATGAAATCCCCAAGAACATTGAAATATTTCTGCCTAAATACAAGCCGGATGGCCTAAGAACAGTAGAAGAACATATCCAAGCCTATAGAGATGTTTTAATTAGGTCGCAAGTTCGACATGAAGATGTAGCCTGCGAGACTTTTCCCCATGAGCTTGGATCCAATAGCATATGAATGGTATATATGCTTGCCAACTGGTTCAATCACCTCTTGGACACAAATGGAAAATGCATTTGTCAATCAATTTAGGTCGCCCTTAGATCCCGCAACTATTTACAATCAGTTTATTACATGCAAACGGGGCCAAGGGGAACCAATCCGAATGTTTAATCAGAGATTCCAAAAGAACTATAACGGAGCAATTAGATATTTTGCCATCGATCCTGCAGTAGCTTTGCAGATATATTTTGGGGCATTGGACCCCATGACAGCCATGTTTGCAAGGCGTAATCCTCAGGTCACCACGCTGGCTTTGGCCTATAATGAAGCCATGACTATTGAGCAGCAATTGACACCGCAAGGCTACGGGTTTACCCAGATGCCTATGTTGGGACAAGGTGCTCCATATGGTCAAGTTCCCCAGGCAAATCAACTCATGGCACCACAAATGCCAAGTATGAATGCCTTCCCATATCAGTAGCCGTATCCACCAGCACCCACATATGCACCCATTCCAATCCAACCAATCACATCCATTCCACCTGTTCCTACATTTTTGCAGAACAGTAAATCAACTACGCAGGAAACTAGTCAAGTCAATCCTCAAGCCATAGTTCCTGTTTTGAATCCAATCCCAATTCAAGGTATCAATCCATATGGGAATCCAATTCCTCAGAACCCCACCCAAATGTGGAATCAAGACCCCATCAATTATGCAAATCCAATGGGGGTTAACAACAATGTGGTTCCACCGAAGGATGTCTTTTTGAAAGTCGAAGAGCTCAAGAAACTAGTGCATAAACTAAGTAATGACAGGGTTCAACAGCAGAAGCATGAGTCTCGTGCCCCTCACCCAAGTCAAAATTTTAACAATAGAGGGAGGCACTGGAACACTAAGCCAAACAATGGGGGAGTTCCTGCTCCCATTGCTAATCAATTAGATGCTTTTGAAGGCCCTAGCCAATCCAATTCTCTTTTGAATCTTTCAGATTTGGCATGGGAAAGAGGGTGCAAGTTACATAACACAAAAGAACACAATGAGAGGAATTGTCCTGAGATCGCTAGATACACTCATTGTCTTCAGGCACAAGTTGATGATTTGGAACTGGTATCAAATGAGGATCCATCGTATCAGCAAGATGAAAATATTATGGTGATGGAAACAGTATATCACCAAGAGGGTGAGAGCGAGGAGGAAGAAGACGAAGTTTTGGAACAGGGAGGTGCAAGCTTTTCGAGATTTCGGAAAGGGGACTCATGGGTACCATTTGAGGAGTAAGTCTAAAGCCCCTAAAACTTCATCAACACCTCCAAACGGTTCTATTCTTCCTCCAGATACAAAGGCAAGTAACAACCCTCCCCCTCCACTCAGAAGAGAAATGTCTAATGACGTCCAGAAGACAATCAAATTCGAAAAACCAAATTATGACGTAGTGGAGGATATGAAGAAGTCCAAATCTAGCCTTTCATTCCTAGACGCAGCTAAATTGCCTGGTCAAAAGGAGGCGTTGATAAGAGCTTTGAACTCACCTGATCCGATGTGGAAGGAAAAAAGAGCTGAATCCCATCTGATTTTGCGAAAGGAGACGGAACCTTTTTGGGCATGGCCGACTGGAGACTTTTTGGCATGGCCAAAAGGGGGCATGATTTTGAGATGTAAAACTTGGATTTTAATTGGAATGTGAAAGCTTGTATTCAAAAATTTCAGGCCTTGTTAGCAAGAAAGAATGAGAAATTTTCTGCATGCTTAATTTTTATTGTCTTATTTTTCCCCTTTCGGATTTCAGACTTGTATGTGAAATTGATGCCATTATTTTGGGTTGTTTCATTTGAATGTCTGCAATCTGGAAATTATTTAGGATCCTTGGAGCCGGCACTTAGTTTACTTTGATTGGGTGTTGTACAGGTCAAATATGCTAGGTTGCATGTATGAAACTCTCACATATTCGGTTTTGCAGGACGGGGTGCTATCAAACTGAAGGAGCTTTTGCATTGCTGTGTTTTGAGCAAGTATTTTGATGTAAACTTTAAATTTTTCTGTTTCCAAAAAATTTTAATTTCAGAATTTTTTCCTATGTTCAGGCATTAAAATAAACATTAAAAAAATTTCAAAATCTAAAAATGATTTCACCATTGTGTAGATTATAATTCAGACTTACAATACGCACTTTGAAATTTCATTTTCGGACTTGTTTAGTATTTTTAAAAATTCATCGAAGTTGCTGTTTTGCTACAGATTTTAAAATTCCGAAAATGGAAATTTTCCATTTTAAGATCAAATTTCATTTTTCCAGTTTTGTTTTGCATTCATGAGCCTATGATGACATTCCCTTCATGGAAATTCCAATTTCATTGAAGGGGTGATGTTTTACGACATTTTTACAAATTTCCATTTCGGGCCTAAAATTACCCTTTCTTCATAAAAATTCCAATTTTACGAAAGAGGGATAATTTGAGTACTACATTGAAGGTCTTTTCCTTAAAGCACTTAATTGTTCATCTTGATGAAAATCTGATTTCATTTAAGAGGGATAAGTTAAAGTGACATTTTGAAGCTACATTTGAAGACCCTATTCATCATTGAGGATTTAATGCAAGATAAAATCTATCTTAAAACCATCAAGATAAAAGGAATTAAAGCATTACATCGTGGTCATATGAGGGCCAACTCACATTTACTTTATCAGGGTTCAATGAACAATCACTAAAGTTTCATGGTAAAATAAACCAACGATGCCCCTTGTTTTCAATTACTTGCAACCACTAAGGTGTTCCAAGCATTTCAATTGAATATCTTTATTTGAGATTACTAATGCACATATGCAAATGCTAATATAACAAGAACCTTGGAGAAGTTGTTTGTTTAACTTCTTTGCAAGAGGGTATTTTGGAACCCAAATCCTACCGGAGAGTGCTTTCACAATTGGGTGAAAACACCACTCAACAAGTCCTCTAGTTCATAAGTCTTCTCAATGGAACATTGGATCTAAGTTTAGGGATCAAGATAGCTCTTGAATGCATATGCAAGCCTAACTTGCACTATGCCAAAAAAGCATACAATAATGCAAGTACATACATCATGCAAACCAAAAACCATACATGAACATTGAGAGAATCCCATACTTCTCTCAAATCTAGATTCTTTAGCTACTCAAGCCTCATACATATTTTAGAAAATATAATATTTAATAACTTCTCTTTTCCTAGAAGAATATTCAAAACATTATTCTATTAAAAAAAATATTGACTATAACTCTACACTTTATTTAGTCTACATTATTAAGAGAAAAACCTTCAATATTAATTAATAGTTCCATCCCTAAAACTATAAAATTAATATTGATAAATAAAAAAATACCTTATTTAATCAAAGATAAAAGTTTTTGATACCAATTAATAGTATTATCCATATGATTCAAATAAAACTATCAACTTATAAATAAATTAACATTGATAAATAAACCAACGCATTATATAATCAATATTAATACGCCACCAATCTCCAATATTAATAACCTAAATAAACTATTGATTAATACATAATTAATATTTATTAATATCAATAGTTAAACAAACCCATTAAAAATGATAACATTATATTATTAATATAAATAATGAGCTTGTCCCAAATCTTATTCTATTTTTTTAATAGCTTAATAAGGTATCTTTCAAAGAATAGGATGAGGTAATGGTAAGCTATTGTAAAAGTAAAATATAGAGTCTTTAAATTTATAGAGTGACCATATTTCAATAATTGATTGATGTATAAAGGATAAAAACCAAGAGAAACATAAAGTTATTTATTAAATAATTTAATTATCATTTTTCAATGAGTTTACACATGTTTTTTATGAGGGATATGGGTCCCCTCATACTGAGTGGGGTTTGAACCTTGTATCTCTCAAAGAGAAGCCAAAACCCTTACCATTGCAATAATCTTGTAGCTAATAATTTACTTATCATTGCTACACATAGTTTAAACTAATTATTTTGGTTACATGTAGGTCAATATAAAAATTTGATCAACATCTAGCTCCTACGTAAACTTGCAAAATTAATGTTCCCATCACCTTTGGGAGAGATAATCTCTTAGGTGTTAGAACACATTTGATAGGAACTAAGTTGGATGGAAATATTTTGGCTATCTACACACAACTAAGGTGAGACTCAAGCTAGAATAACTCCAATTTGGATTGGTAAAATATTACCCTCATTCAACATCTTGCTAAGGAGTCACAGGTCCATCGAGTATATAATATAATTGCTCCAACTTAAGGATAAGTTCTTAGTGGCCCTGATCTTATTATTATTATTATTATTATTATTTAAAAAAATAAAAACTTTCCTTATAATTAATAATAACTACCATGGAGTCAAATGCATCTTCAGATGATACATAAAATAAAATAGGTAACCCTATTAACTCCAAGCTCTTGGAGTGCTTCAACAACTCTATGGAAAACTAAAAGGTAGAAAGTGGTTCAACTCAACTTGGAGTTATCTCAAAGAATGAAGAAAAGTATGCATAGATAAAAAGGGACGTCTACAAAAATCACAAGCCTTAGAAAACAAAGATAATCTAGTTCCCTGATCATAACCCAAAAATTAAACCATGCCTTCCATCCACACTATAAATTTATAACCTAAATAACTCCTACAGTTTAGAAGGTTGCATTGGTTCTCACTGATATTGCAATTTATCTTAACATATAAAGTTGCTTTAAGAGTCTTTAATTTACCTTCTATTTTTCTCATGAAAGCCAATAATGTTATAGGAAATACAATATAAGGTATATAAAAGAAAGTATGGATGGAATATTATTGATTATATTATGATGTTGATGGAAAGTTGATCAAACGATGCTACAAACAACTCCACAATAGCTACTCCAAGCCCTTTTATTCCTTCTCTAGTATTTTCCTTGCCAATATTCCTTTCAACTCGGTACCAACCACCAAAAACTTACAACAAAATATAAAATAATGCTTGAAGGAACAAAAAGAAGACCAAGGGTTGATAATGGCTTCTTTGTTCCTCGAATTGTATGCTTGCCATCCAACCACCCATTCTCTCTCATCAAGGCATTACACACATACAGTAACACTTCAAAATATTTACGTTGAAAATATTTGTAATATTGCCAACTTTTCCAATGTTTTTATTTTTCAAATATTACCAACTTTCCAACATTAATAAAAAAATTATTCATATTTACTAAATGTGCTCCCCTTTTTTCCAAATTTTAACTTATTAGCTTTTAATACTCATAAGGTAGGGTATTAACATCTATTATTTTTAAATGCTAGTTTTAATTACTAACATTAGTTAAATATAATAATAATTAAATTAATTAATCACCTAATTAATTTAATTAATACCGAATGTTAATATTAACCATTAACATCAATATTTAATATCTTAAGTATTAATAATACCAACATTATTATTAATACCTAACTTGATAAAATTGTTAACCAAACAATTTCCATACATGCAACAACACAATGGCTCTTGCAAAACAATATATATGCAAACAAACAATATTTTTCCTTATGCAGATGCCTTTACAATAACTGCAACATTATCACTTGCCTACAAAGGATCCCCTAAGCATAGGGTAAGGGCTCTTTTGATTTTATAGCAACCTCCTTTCTTGATCATGTATTTTAATCAAACATTTGCAAATGCATCTATATGAGTGTTTCACCCTCATGGTTGTCAATGAAAATTTCATCCATCATTTCCATTTTTCTCCTCTGGTGGTTGTCCCATACCAATCCACTCGTGAGAGTACTTGGTCTTGCAACCAGAAATTTTATCAATAGTACCATATTCTAAAAATAGCATAATCCAAATTTAGAAAGCATAAAGTATAACTATCAACTCATCTTTATAGAATAAATAGGATCATGCATTACCTATCAACAAACCAGTACATCAATCAAGCAACAGGGAAAAGTCCTATCAAGGTGCCATTACATACTCCCCCCTAGGACTAAACACAGTCCCTTTTATTTTTTAAAAACAAATCATTTTTATTTAAACAAAAATGGGAATTTCTTTCTCATTTTCTTAGCATATTTTCAAGCAGGGATATGGATTTTTGATAGGTTGGGCAGTAAGGCAAGCCTATAGGCTACTAGACTAATCTTATCAATGATTTCAAAAGGCCCAAAAAAACAAGGATCCAACCTAGTTGACTTGATGGCACTTTTCATGGGTCTCATCCTCAAGAAGACTTTGTCTTCCATAGAGAATTATCTTGGTAATATTTTCAAATAAGCATAGCTCTTTTGGTGATTGGTTTATTCCTTGAGCCTTTTATCAAATCACCCTGAGTTACTCCTCCATATCTCTAATGGTTTCTAGTCTAATCACTACCTGATATTCTAGATTATTCCAAGATAGAAGTGTTCTACAACTTCTTCCATATAAGGCCTCAAGCGAAGTCATTCCCAAGGATGTATGGTGTCCATTTTTATATGCAAACTCTACATGATGCAAATAGTCTTTCCAATTAGATTAATACATGTAAATTATGTATTCAAGAACTTGGTTAACCCTCTCCATTTACCCATCTATTTTTGTATGGTAAGCATAACTAATATTCAATTTAGTGCCTAATGCACAATGAAGAGCTTACCAAAATTTTGACATAAATTGGATTCTCTATTTGATATGATCAACTTAGTAAAACTATGTTACTGGATCATTTCCTTGGAAAATTTATTTGCCACAACTGGTGCATCATCCTTTATGTTCTCCAGTATGAAATTTGTAACCTTAGTCAACTTATCTACTACCACAAGTATTGCATCATGTTGATACCTTGTTTAAGGTAAACCCACAATAAAATCCATGGATATGACTTGCTACTTTTGAATAGGTATATCATATGGGTAAACTTTTTTTGTTGGATGCTGATATTTTACCTTCACTTTAAGGCATTCCAAACATATAGTAATGAAACTATTAACATCTCATTTTATTCTAATCCAATAGGTATTTTCCATATTATTTCTCATCTTTGCACCTCCTAGATGAGCAAAATATGGAGAACAATGCACCTCCTACATAATCATTCTGCTTAAATCACTAGTCTTGGGTATAATAATCCTATCCTTGAAACATAAAAACCCATATTTTATGTTAAAATCCCTATTTTACTCATGATTTACCTCAATTTTATCCTAGATTTCAATGCAATATTGGTCCTATAACTGCATTTCCCTAACTTTTTTAATCAATTCTACATGACTCTAGGTTAATGCTGCTATATGTATTCTCCTTCTCAAGGTGTCAACAACTTTGTTTTGTTTTATTTGATATACTCTATACCAAATTCATACTTAGCTAAATATTGTATCCATATTTTTTCCCTTGCATTCAACATTGATTGGGTAAAGATATACCTTAGGATTTTGTGATCTATCATTATATAGAAATGTTTTCCCAAAAAATAATTCCTCCAGACCTTAAGAGCATGTATATCTACTACTAACTCCAGGTCATGTGTAGCATAGTTCATCTCATTCTTCTTGAGTTTCCTGGATTCATATGTTACTCTAGCTTCATTTTTGGATAAAAACCCTCCCAAACCCTCTAAGGTAGCATCTACGCTTACTATAAAATTCCCAAAAAGGATCGAGTATTTTTAGAATTTTTGCTATAGTTAGCTTATTCTTTAGAGTTTCAAATGCAACCTCACACTTTTTCGTCCATTTGAACTCTTTTCCTTTTCTTTGAAGGTTGGTAATAGAATAGGAATTTCCTGAGTAGTCTTTCACAAAATGCCTATAATAACCAGTCATTCCCATGAAAATTCTAACTTTGAGCACATTAGTAGGTGCAAGCCAACTTAATATGGCTTTAATTTTCTTTGGATAAACAACAATCCCTTATACAGATATAATATTTCCTAAATACTATACTTGTGAAGCTTATAATTCATATTTTGCTAAATTTCCATAAAGTTTATTCTTCCTCAACACCTCTAACACCAACCTCAAATGTTGGTCATGTTATTTGGTGTGGCAATATATCAAGATATCATCTAGAACTATCAAAACAAAATGATCAAAATATTTCTCGAATACACTATTCATCAAGTTCATAAAGGTTGTTGGTGTATTTGTTAACCCAAATGGTAGAACTATGAATTCATAGTGTCCATATCTAGTTTTTATGGCTTTTTTATGAGTGTCCTCGTGAATTCTTAGTTGATGATATCCTGATCTCAGTTCAATTTTTGAAAAAATAGTGGCATCCTTTAGTTGATCAAAAATCTCATCAATCCTTGGTAAGAGATAACTATTATTGGTGGTTACCTTATTTTGTATCCTCTAGTAAATACATAATATTAAGGAACCATCCTTCTTGTTAACAAACAACACTATAGCACCCCTGGGAAACACACTAGGTTTAGTCAAGACTTTCTCCAAAAAATATTGGAGTTGCACCTTTAGCTCTTGCAACACCTTTAGCTCTTGCAACTCGATAGGGATCATTTTGTAAGGTGTCATAGGAATAGGTTTAGCTCCAGGAATTAATTCAATTTGAAATCAATTTCACACCAAGTTTGAGGTCCTAAGAGATATTCCGAAAACACATCCCTAAATTCATGCAAACTTAGATGTTTCTTAAAAAATTTAGATGAAGAACACAAGCTTATACTGAGAGGGGGGTGAACAGTATAAGACCACTTTTTACTTTTCTTTCCCAATCAATATTATGCAATATATCAATGGCAATATCAACAGTAGTAATCAAAGCAATGCACAAATCACCACACACAATAGAGACACCAATTTAACGTGGTTCACCCAATGTGGGCTACTCCACGGAGAAAATATTTCACTAATATTTTCTCAACAAATATCTTGGGAAACCTTTCCCTATTACAATGTTTATGGACCTCTATCCAAAGGAGACACCAATCCCCTAATCAAGTTCATGGATCTCTATCCACAGGAGACACCAATCCCCTCTACTCTAGTTGGTGATCTTCTAGAAGAACTGTTGCCTCCACTACACTAGCTTATGGATCTCTATCCACTGAAGACTCCTGCCCTCACTCAGAAGACCTATCTTCACTACCCTAGCTAATGGACCTCTATCCACTAGAGACTATCATCCTCTATACTCTGTCACCTCCAAAGCTTACTCTCAGCTCTATCTCAAATCTGCACTAAACATGGTCCTTCGGTCTAGCACAAATCTGCTCAATATCTATCTTTGATCTGCACTAAACATAGTCCTTTGGTCTAGCACAAATCTGCTCAATATCTATCCTCAAATCTGCACTAAACATAGTCCTTCGGTCTAGCACAAATCTGCTCAATATCTATCCTCAAATCTACACTAAACATAGTCCTTCGATCTAGCACAAATCTGCTCAATCTCTATCCTCAAGCCTTAACACAAAGCTTGACTCAATCACAAATCAACTCTACTAGATCTACCCCAAACCTTAACCCAAGGTTTGAACAAATCAATCAATCAAATATGCTCTCAAGTCTTCTCAAAGACTTATCTCAAATCTCAACAAGTCCTCACTAGAACTTGTCCAATCTACTCAACAAGTCTTCACCAAGACTTACCTCAAATCTCATCAAATCCTCACTAGAACTTGTCCAATCTACTCAACAAATCTTTCACCAAGACTTACCTCAATATTCTCAACAAGTCCTCACTAGAACTTATCCAATTCTCTCACAAGACTTCCAAGACTTACCTCAAATATATATTGTAAGCTTCCACAAAAGCTTACTCAACTCAACTCAATCTAACACAAAATCCTCTTCAATCACACAAACAAGCTTCACAAAATCTTGTTCAATCTCATAGAAACATATAGAGAATTGTTAGAGACTCAATATGCTTCACACTCACAACAATGCTCAATCACTTTCAATATCTTTTTCAAATCAATTTAGAATATAGAACAATTTGTTTCACAGAACTTGAACTATCACTTCAACACTTCCACTTGACTAGGCTCAATCAACTCCACTCAACCAATCACTCAATGAGACACTCCTTGCTTACAAACCCTAGTCCAAGCATATGAACACTCACTCAATTATTTCCAACAATGCTTATCAAACAATCTCACATAACAATGATACTCATGATCTTGCACAAACCCTAATCATGCATATGAAGGTTCATTCAATATTTCCAACAATGCTTATCAAACAAGGTTTTTATCAACAACTCTCACTCAAAAAAACCTTTAACAATCAAACTCAACAATGCTTATCAAACAACCCTTTTCACTCCAACTTAGCATTCACAACATCCAACAATCACTCACAAGGAAGATGTGCCCATACCTTTTGTTTGTTGAAGAATTGACCTCAAAACCTAGTCTCAAACACAATTTCCCTCTTTGCCAATTTCAAAGGTTAGATGACAAAATATCACTCTAACACTCCCTCAAAATATTTCACAATTACAAAAATAATTAAACTCAAATACACCTTATTACTCCTTTGAAATAAGCATTCACCAAAAACATACAAAAATAAATATCTTATTACACCTTATAACTCCACTCTAAATAACTCAATCCACCAAATAATTAAATAAAATAATTATTTAATTTCATCAACCTTATATCTCCCTAAGCTCAAAAATACACCATACAACCTTAGAAGCACAAATCAATTTATAACAAAAAATTTAGTACCTCACAAAGTGCTCCCGATGGGATTCGATCCCACGTCACAATGCCTCCAGTGCCTTAGCCACGGTTGCCAAGCCGCGTGAGCTAAGCGCTCACGTGGAAGGCAAAAGCACCCATGATGCTTTATCTTCTACCTAGGCGCCAAAAGCCAAAAGGCTTTGGCATCTTTGATGCACAAAACACTGCACAACCAACCCTGCTATGAATCGAACGTGATACCTCACATTCCCAAGATGCTTCCACTTACCGCTAGCCCACCTGGCTAGGTGGTGACAAGGCCTTCGTGCCTTGTGCCTTTTCTCCCTTTACTACCTATCAAAAAGGGTCAAACGGGGACTTCTTCCCTCTCTTGCTCACGAATATTGCACACATGATTTTGCTTAGGAGATTTATTAAAATCGTGGATGGGGTTTGAAGCCTTTTAGGCTTAGGGTATTTATACCCATTCTTTGGAAATCATTGACATCGATGGAGGAGATAGAATATGATGTCGACGCTTTATATATGCCCTTTATAACCCTAACTTTAGGGTTATTAAATTAAATTATAATTTAATTAATAATAAAATTATTATAATTAATTCATAATTAATTTAATAACTATAAAGTTAATCAAATTAAATTATAAATTAATTTATAATGAAATTATTAAAATTAATTTATAATTAATTTAATTTCTTTAGGTCTTACCATTAGACCTTTAATATTATAATAAAATATTATAATATTATTTTCCTTGGGCCTTCTCATTTCTCCTGTAGACCTTATATGATCACCTTAAATATTATAATGAGAGATATTATAATATTATTTCCCTTAGGTCTAGAAGCAATCTTTCTCTAACTCTTGACATCCTTCCTCTTGCACTGCTCACTGAAATTGACTCTTGACATCAATGACAACAAATCTTGCTCATATTTCCAACAATCTCCCCCTTTGTCATTGATGGCAACCCATTTTATTTTTACCATTCCTTTTACCTTTTCCTATTTTCTCCCTGAGAAACTGCTCCCTGACTGAATGCTCTCCTCCTAACTCAAATATCTCCCCCTTTGTCATCAATGGCAAAGGGTCACCTTTGGGGCTCGGGGCTAAGAATGAGACTCTTAGCTTAGCCCCTCCCCCACCTCCTCTTGAGGTGGTTAATTCTGGGGTGGGAGTATTTCTACTCCTAGCATGCACTGATCTTTACCTTTGTCCACTTTCCTTCTCATCTGATCCTTCTGATTCCTTTGACTATTCATGTTCCTGCTTGTCTCTGGAATTTTTGCTCTACACCACTTTGTTGTATGTCCATCATTATTGCACTTATAACACTTAATGTTATTATTCCTTGGAGGTGCAAATTTCTTGGGATTTCTCCTGGTGAAGCCATATCTATTCCTGTCATGAACCCTGCAATTCATTGCCTTGTGACCAAACTGATTACAAGAGTAGCAATACCCTTGAAAAAGCTGCATGTTTCTGAAGTTTCCATATTCCTATCTTTCATGTGTCCTACACTGTGTAGCCTTGTGCCCAAACCTGTGACATGAGAAGCATCATCCATTGAAATTACCTTGCCTTGACCTCATTGGTCTCTTAGTCTCTTCTACCCTATGTTGGTTCTTGTTCCATCTGTTCCTCTTTTGTGCATTGTTCCTTTCCTTGTTGAAATTTCTATTGTCCAACTCATCCTCAGAAGTCTCACTCTCTCTTACACTCTCTTCTTCTGAAGTTTCTTCTTCTTCAGAACTTGAGGTTGACTCCTCTCCTTGTTTCTTTTGTACCTGTTCAAAACCAAGACCTATCTTGTTTGTTGACCATCTTTGTACCTTGATAATCTTGTCTATGGTTTTTGAGCTTTTCCCAAACCTGTGTAACCTATCCTTAGACTCTTTTACTTCCTTCCTTAGTGAAGCTACCTCATGCTCTAACCTTTCACATTCTAAAACCTTTGCTTCTAACTTCTCTTTGAATCTTCTTGTCTTAGCCATTGACTTGTTTAGATCCTCTATAAGCTTTCCTTTCTCTTCATCACATTCTTGAAACTGAAGCTTAAGTTTGGAGTTTTGCTTTCTTACCTCCTTTAATGCATCAAGGGCATGAATAAGCTCTCCCTCAAGGTCAACTTCTCCTTCCTCTGATTCTTCCTCTATTTGTTTACCTTTGAAAACATCTTCATTATTTTCTGACTCATCTTCTATAGGATCACCTCCTTCTTCTTCTAATGCCATTAGAAGATTCTCTTCTGGTCCTTCAAGTGTATCTTCATATTCATCATCACTGAAACTGAAACCATTCCTTGTACAACTATCTTCAAGATGACCAAAGTTACCACATCTAAAACACTTGAGAATTATTGGTGACCTTTTCCTAACCACTTCTTTTTCTTTTTCCAGAAATAGAACTTCATCTTTATCATTATCTGAGGAACTATCATCACTATCACTTGAGTACTTACTTGCCTTGTCTGCATAGAAACTCTTCTTATGTCTTTGGAAGAACTTATTTCCTTGCTTGCCTTGTCCATCCTTGCCTTTCTTTTGGTACCTGTGTTTTTTGTTTCCCTATTCTTATGATCCTATTTTTCATCATCAT
Organism: Wollemia nobilis; assembly: GCA_028583015.1. Lineage (NCBI taxonomy): Eukaryota > Viridiplantae > Streptophyta > Pinopsida > Araucariales > Araucariaceae > Wollemia > Wollemia nobilis. Next base: position 7,004,917 of record JAQPPZ010016361.1, read on the forward strand.
TGCTATTTCCAGCTTCTTGACAATCAGTTGCATAGTGACCATACTTTCCACAATTGAAACATCTAACTGATTTTGTACCTTTATACTTTCTTGGATCCTTGTTCCTTCTGCCATAATTTGCTTCTTCATCACTGGATAACTCATTGCTTGAATCTGGATTCTTTCCCTTTGTCTTCTTAGTAGCTTTGAAGGTTGCTTCCTTCTGGAGATTAGGTTCCTCTTTTGTTCTCATCTCAAAAGCTGTGAGAATGCCATGTAATTCATCCCTTGTCAAAATATCACTATCTTTTGATTCCTCTATAGCTGAAATATTTTCACTAAACCTTTTTGGGAGTGACCTTAAAATCTTATCACAAACATCAGATTCTTGAACTTCAAGTCCAAGTCCTTGCATGGAGTTAACAACCTCGTCTACACGAAGTAGATAAGCACTAATGTTTTCCTCATCCTTCATTTTTAGGTCTTCAAATATTCCCTTGAGATTTTGCAACTTTACCTTTTTGACCTTTTTATCTCCTTCATATATGCCTTGCAATTTATCCCAAATTTCCTTTGCTTGATTTGTAGTGCATAACCTTTATAAACTCTATTTTATGCAAACCTCTCAAAATTGCATTCATTGCTTTTGAATTGTAATGATGTAGAAGCTTACCATCTTTATCTGTAGGTGGAGTAGTTGGTGGTGTGTATCCATTTTCAACTGCTTCCCATATTTCATTTCCAAGTGCCATCAGATGAATCTTCATTCTCATACTCCAAAATACATAATCGCTCCCATAAAACACTGGTGCTAAATTATCTGAGGATCCACTCTTAGAATCCATTTGTGTTCTTGTAAGCTTTTCCTTCAAGTTGTTAAACTCTTTCGAAGGAACCCACTCTGATACCAATTGAAGAACACAAGCTTATACTGAGAGGGGGGTGAACAGTATAAGACCACTTTTTACTTTTCTTTCCCAATCAATATTATGCAATATATCAATGGCAATATCAACAATAGTAATCAAAGCAATGCACAAATCACCACACACAATAGAGACACCAATTTAACGTGGTTCACCCAATGTGGGCTACTCCATGGAGAAAATATTTCACTAATATTTTCTCAAAAAATCTCTTGGGAAACCTTTCCCTATTACAATGTTTATGGACCTCTATCCAAAGGAGACACCAATCCCTAATCAAGTTCATGGATCTCTATCCATAGGAGACACCAATCCCCTCTGCTCTAGCTGGTGATCTTCTAGAAGAACTACTACCTCCACTACACTAGCTTATGGATCTCTATCCACTGAAGACTCCTACCCTCACTCAAAAGACCTATCTTCACTACCCTAGCTAATGGACCTCTATCCACTAGAGACTATCATCCTCTATACTCTATCACCTCCAAAGCTTACTCTCAACTCTATCTCAAATCTGCACTAAACATGGTCCTTCGGTCTAGCACAAATATGCTCAATATCTATCTTTAATCTGCACTAAACATAGTCCTTCGATCTAGCACAAATATGCTCAATATCTATCCTCAAATCTACACTAAACATAGTCCTTTGATCTAGCACAAATCTTCTCAATCTCTATCCTCAAATATACACTAAACACAGTCCTTCAGTCTAGCACAAATCTACTCAATATCTATCCTCAAGCCTTAACACAAAGCTTGACTCAATCACAAATCAAATCTACTATATCTACTCCAAACCTTAACCCAAGGTTTAAACAAATCAATCAATCAACTCTACTCTCAAGTCTTCTCAAAGACTTATCTCAAATCTCTCAACAAGTCCTCACTAGAACTTGTCCAATCAAGTCAACTTCCAATCAATTCTCAACAAGTCCTCACTAGAACTTTCCCAATCTTCTCAACTCAATCTTACTTCTAACCTTTCCTCAAATCTGTATTATAAGCTTCCACAAAATCTTACTCAACTCAACTCAATCTAACACAAAATCCTCTTCAATCACACAAACAAGCTTCACATAGAATCTTGTTCAATCTCATAGAAACATATAGAGAATTGTTAGAGACTCAATATGCTTCACACTCACAACAATGCTCAATCACTTTCAATCTCTTTTTCAAATCAATTTAGAATATAGAACAATTTATTTCACAGAACTTGAACTATCACTTCAACACTTCCACTTGACTAGGCTCAATCAACTCCACTCAACCAATCACTCAATGAAACACTCCTTGCTTACAAACCCTAGTCCAAGCATATGAACACTCACTCAATTATTTCCAACAATGCTTATCAAACAATCTCACATAACAATGATACTCATGATATTTCACAAACCCTAATCATGCATATGAAGGTTCATTCAATGTTTCCAACAATGCTTATCAAACAAGGTTTTTATCAACAACTCTCACTCAGAAAAACCTTTAACAATCAAACTCAACAATGCTTATCAAACAACCCTTTTCACTCCAACTTAGCATTCACAACATCCAACAATCACTCACAAGGAAGATGTGCCCATACCTTTTGTTTGTTGAAGAATTGACCTCAAAACCTATCTCAAACACAATTTCCCTCTTTGCCAATTTCAAAGGTTAGATGACAAAATATCACTCTAACACTCCCTCAAAATATTTCACAATTACAAAAATAATTAAACTCAAATACACCTTATTACTCCTTTGAAATAAGCATTCACCAAAAACATACAAAAATAAATCTCTTATTACACCTTATAACTCCACTCTAAATAACTCAATCCACCAAATAATTAAATAAAATAATTATTTAATTTCATCAACCTTATATCTCCCTAAGCTCAAAAATACACCATACAACCTTAGAAGCACAAATCAATTTATAACAAAAAATTTAGTACCTCACAAAGTGCTCCCGGTGGGATTCGATCCCACGTCTCAGCCTCCAATGCCTTAGCCATGGCTGCCAAGCCATGTGAGCTAAGCGCTCACATGGAAGGAAAAAGCACCCATGACGCTTTGTCTTCTACCTAGGCACCAAAAGCCAAAAGGCTTTGGCATCTTCGATGCACAAAACACTGCACAACCAACCCTGCTATGAATCGAACATGGTACCTCGCGTTCCCAAGATGCTACCACTTACCGCTAGCCCACCTGGCTAGGTGGTGACAAGGCCTTCATGCCTTGTGCCTTTTCTCCCTTCGCTACCTACCAAAAAGGGTCAAACGGGGACTTCTTCCCTCTCTTGCTCACGAATATTGTGCACACGATTTTGCTTAGGAGATTTATTAAAATTGTGGATGGGGTTTGAAGCCTTTTAGGCTTAGGGTATTTATACCCATGCTTTGGAAATCGTTGACATCGATGAAGGAGATAGAATATGACGTCGGCGCTTTGTATATGCCCTTTATAACCCTAACTTTAGGGTTATTAAATTGAATTATAATTTAATTAATAATAAAATTATTATAATTAATTTATAATTAATTTAATAACTATAAAGTTAATCAAATTAAATTATAAATTAATTTATAATGAAATTATTAAAATTAATTTAATTTCTTTAGGTCTTACCATTAGACCTTTAATATTATAATAAAATATTATAATATTATTTTCCTTGGGCCTTCTCATTTCTCCTGTAGACCTTATCTGATCACCTTAAATATTATAATGAGAGATATTATAATATTATTTCCCTTAGGTCTAGAAGCAATCTTTCTCTGACTCTTGACATCCTTCCTCTTGCATTGCTCACTGAAATTGACTCTTGACATCAATGACAACATATCTTGCTCATATTTCCAACATTAGAATCTTCTTTACTTCCTCCCTTGCCATTTATCTTAACTACATACAACATTTTGCTTCTTTTGATTGCCTTCTTAAGTTGCATAGTTGAAAATAAATATGGTCGAAAAGACCCTTGGTTGCTTTGAACCCTTGATAGTTTTTTATTTTTTATTAGTATAATCCATCCATATTTCTTGGAAATTGATTAGATATCCATGGGTTTTTATCCAATTCATCCCTAAAATAATATCAAAAGCATGTAGCGGTGCTACATATAAATACCAAATAGTTGATCCATTGGATAATAATATCTTAACAGTGGGTAAGCATTGATTCATTAAGTAGGTCTTCCTAGACCTATACTAAAATTGCCACCCTTGTACCAAAAATCTAGGTTTTTCGTGCATATCCCCAATAATACTAAAAGAAATGAAACTATTTATGGTTCCAAAATCAATTAAAACCTTTACATTTCTATTTAAAAACATATCATTTAATAACATGGGAGTTGCCTAACCCTCTAAGTTCTAACTTCCTATGGCTACATAAGTTCAGTGAGGTTGCTCCTATGCTTTGCCACTCAACTCTAGACATTAGGGACACTTTTTTGCATAATTTGGACCTTTGCAAATGAAACAACTTATCCTGGGTGCATGATTCTTCTCCTATATTCTATTCCTTGTGTACTCCTTCTAAGTTGAATCATTCTTCTTTTGAGGTTGGGATTTTGGATTGTCCCTTCTCTAAAAATTATTCTTGTAATTTATCTTGTTTCCATTGTTCCTAATCCCAAAATTTGATCCTTCTTTTGGGTTTTGTTTGCTTTTCTTATTTTTTTCTTTATCCCATATTACAAACCTAACACTCATACCCTTTTTGATTTCTTGTCTCTCTTCTTTTGTAAAAATCCATAGTTAAAAAAATATTCTTAGTGTATTAATTTATTTCCTCTTATTGAGCCAAATCATATGCCTACTATGGGGTTTTGGATTAAACAAATTAATTACTATCTAGATCTTAGGATTTACTCCCAAGATGAAATTTTGCACCTTCAAATGTTACTTAGTCTCATATTCAAAAATATATTTCAAAAGTTTGATGAATTTTTGATAATATGCCTCCACAGTCAAGGTGCCTTGTTGGAGCATATAAAATTTCTCAAATTTCTCTACGTAAAATTGATCTATTAGGATTATTTTATTGAATGACCTGACAAAACTATCTCATTTTAGATCAATCGCTTGGATTCCTCTACCTAAATTGAATGTATTCCACCATTCCAAGGCAACATATTAGAGATGAAGGGTTGCCCATACAATTCAGTTTTCTAGTGAGTAATTCTTCATGAAAAATAAGTTTCCAATTCATTTAGCTAGGATTTTTTTGCATCACCCATTCTCTTCCATTAAATTTAGGTACCTAGAAATTCTTTAAGTCCTTGGAAATATCAGGCTCAATTTAAAATTTACCCTCATGGAATCCTTTGGTAAGATTTTCTTCTTGTCTACCCTCTAGATTATTATTATTAGATTCCTAGTTAACAAGTGTTTCCAACATTTTTTGTTGTTGCTCCATCTACTATTGAAGCAACTAAACTACTAAAGTAAGGTTTTCCACCCTCTTATAGGATACCACTGATATTTTAGATTTCTTTTGAGGATGAGCTACAACTTATTCCTTCATAGTTGACCCCAACTTCTTGGAAGATTCTCCTCTTAAAACATGTACCATCTCCTTTTCACAAGGAGTTGAATAAATTATAATTTACCCAAAATTATAATTCCTGAGATTAGTTAGTTTCATATCCCCATGAACTAACTAAGACCATTATCACTCACCTGATAATGGTCATGGTCACACCTGCCTACCTCCAAGATGTCATCTTCTATCTACATGAAAGAGTTGGATAGGTTATGTTTCCCAATAAGAAGCTAGTACCAATGTTGATTCCCCTTCTATTTCTTAACCAATTGGTATGCACATTCAATATCTAGCTTAGATACTTTGCCTCTCTTCAATTCTAGAGGGGTAGGGTTCTTCCTTTTAGTTTTTGGAAGTGTCCAAACTTATTCTCTCAGACACCTCTAAGGTAGTGGATTCAACTACCTCTTCTATCATCTAGCCCATATGATTATTGATCTGGCTTTGGGGCCTATCAAAAATTGTTGTGTCTGCCTCTATGTACTTCTTCTCATTTTCCCATATTGGCAATATATAGTTAGGAGTAGCAAGTTGTTGAGTGAGAGAGTACTGCAAGGAAGCAAGTTGGATAGTTGGGGTTGATTGCTCCATGTTCCTAAATTCATTTATAAATAAGACAAGTTAGTCCCATTACAAGACATTACACGCATTTCCTTTTAATGGAGCTATGAGTAGCCTCAAAGCCACATTCTACTTCATGATGTTGTGTAATTAGTAAAAGCAAACCATATCTTGCAAATGCTCTCATATGGTTGTAAGGTATTCATCATCATAACATGGAAAATTTTAAAATATGGATGTAAAATAGTCATCCCAAACATCTGGTGGCACTTGAGGTTGCAAGGGACTTCTTTTACTCCATGCTAAAACTTCACAAGGAAGGAAACATTCAGGTTCTAGCATGTAGCCTCCATGGTGGAGCTTTCATAGTCCTTTGGATCCTAGTTTTGAGGTAGGGTTATGCATAACGATGAATTATCATTAATTAAGAAATATTTTATTTTAAAAATTTGGAATTGGCAAATACAAGGACCCTTGATCGAGGTCAATTCACCTAAAAATTTTGGGAGAATTTTTTTTTTAGGTTGGTTGACTTGCCCTAATTTTATAATAGTTTAACAATTTAAATTTAAATTGCCAACATTCCTGCCTAAATAGTGGATCTTTTCACCTTTAAATTATAAATTATTTTAGCTACACAGAAAAAATCACCTATTATACCACCAATATATACCTAATGTGATAGCTACACTCTTACATCTTAACACATTGATTCTCCTTGAGAATACTGGTAGCAACAATAAATGATAGATGATTGGTAACAAAGAATAGATGATAGACGATAGAATATCGGTAGTAGATAATAGATGATAGATGATAGATGATCAATAATAGAGAATAGATGAACAATAGCATAGAGTATATGATAGATGACAGATGACTGGTAGTAGAGAGTAAATGATAGAGGATAGTTGATGGGTAGTAGATAATAGATGATAAACTATTTATAGCAGAGAATAGAAGATAAATGACTAGTAGTAGAGAATAGACGATTGATAGTAGTGAATAGATGATCGATAGTAGAGAATAGATTACAAATAACTGGTAGTAGAGAATATATGGTAGATGATAGATGACCAATAACAAAGAATAAATGATAGATGATAGATGATTAGTAGCAAACATTATATAATAGGTGACAAATGATCGGTAGTAGAGAATAAACGATAAACGACCAATAGTAGAGAATAGACAAAAAATGACCGATAGCAAAGAAAATATGATAAACGTAAAGAATAGACACTTGATACTAGAATAGTATAATAACAAGTGGTACAAGTAGTAGAAAAATAATAACCGGTAGTAGACCATGATGTCCCTTATAGCAGTTCTAGAATTGTCATAATTTTGTTTAATATCATGTTTATTTTATGACATGAAATACTTTTTCCTATACAGGTACAATGGCACCTACCTCCAATGGAAAGAAGGAAGACAAATATTTTGTAAAAAAGAGTATCCTAAAATATTTTAGCCATATATCAAAATCCAATGAGGCATCAACATCTGCACAAATTCAAGGTACATACCCATTTTACCTACTCAATAGTTAATTTTTGTAAGTAATTTTAAAAAAATGATATAGAATACCTTTGTATGCAGAATACACTATTGACCCTGATATGCCTCCACTTGAAGATATTTCCAAGGATGAGATACCTCCACATGAAAATTTTCTTAACAATGACATGCAACAACTTGAAGAGATTCTTGAAATTGGTACACCAATCAAAAAAGAAAATGATCATTCTAACCAAATGCCAACTTCTAGAGAATCTTCTACTCATAAACCTAAATATAGAAAGTTAACCACGTGGACTATTGGAAGGACATTTTAGCTTGAATTATCATAAAAATATAAATTTATTGAACCAAGGCAACTGAAGAATAGTAATGATACACCAACAGAATGTAGATGCATTATTTGTATTTGGAAACTAGGGAAGGATCATAAGATACAACTTAAGTTGGATATAATAGAAAAATATTATGGAAAAGTTTATATGATAGTAAAATAAATTGATGGAACAACTAAGAAAATAATTAGGTGGAAGGATGCATAAGAATGCGTACATGTCAGATATGTAGAAGACTATGACAAAGAGATGAAACAACAAAAAAAACTAGTTCAGAATGGTGGAACGATTCTAGCATAATTTCAAAAAATTCATAAAACCACTTTAGTTTCAAAATGTTTATAGTTTGATATTGTATATACTATTCTTAAAAAGGGTAGAACTATATTTAATTTTATTAATTTGAAGCATCTCTTTCAACTAGCTGATGTGCAGAACCTTTCCAATGCCCATTAGTCAGATTGAAGTGTTTGGAAAATGAAAAAATGTCTCTCATTGGTTGATAAGGAGGACTTGAGAGAGAGTAAAACATGCTAAATTTATTTTACTTTCAATTGATGAGGTAACTATTATTGACAACACATATTGGATTTGCATTCATGTTTACACCTTTTAAAATTATTTAAGACAACCTCATTTGCTAGCACTACATAATATGGTGGAAAATTGTAATGCGAAAAACCTTTATAATGTTGTCGTAACCAACTTAAAATATATTGTGAGAATATATGATGCAACAAGTTAATATATGTTAGAGCTAACGGTGCTGCTATAATGCAAGGGTAGAAGAATGGTATTTTTAGTTAACTTCAGACATCAATTGCTCCATATTTTATCCCCATTCATTGCATGGCTCATAGAATGAATCTTGCACACAAAATTGTGAGCAAATTTGAATATGTTGCAAGAGTGGAAGAGCTCATCCATGAAAAACATGTTTATTTTTCCTGCAGTCCAAAAAGGTTTGCAGAGTTTCAACTATTTGCACTAGGAGTTAATGAAGGTAAAAAATTGTTAAAAGATGTAGATACTAGGTGGATTTCATTGTTTCAACCTACATCTAGAGTTTTTAAAGAATATCAATCCTTAGTAGGGTTTATGTATGATAATCGTAGGGAAATTGATAAGGAAAAATATTTGCTATACCATATGATAGACTTGGAAACACTACTCACTTTATGTGGTATTCTTCCAATGTTGCATGAAATGAATACTTTGATAAAACTTGTGCAAGAAATATCCATTTATATTTTTGATTTCATCATGATTAGAAAACAAATATGTATGCATATTGATAGGTTATACTTTTCTGGAGAAAATTTTATGGATCCTTTGTTTGATGGTGGGAGAACTTTAACAAACATCAATGATCTAAAACATATTTCTAAGTTCAAAACCAATGATCATATTTGTATTAATATTGAAAAAAAAGACACTTTTATATTGTTTTGAAAAGTTTTCAGATCTAGTTACAGATTATTTTGAAAAAATATCCATAACATACAACGAAGTTGATGTAGTTTTGCACAATACAAGGATTAAATTGAGAAAATAGTAGAAATCTTGACAAGAGAAATAAGAGTCTATTTTCAAAGAGATGAGTTGGTTGAGGCCATGGGTGTGGTTAACCTCATGTTCTGGGATCCTAGTACTAACTACAATAATACAAGTGAGTTGTTTATAAAATATATGGGTACTCTTGTTAAACATTTTACTAAACATGTGGAAGTCAATGGTATTGAGATCAATGGTATTCTCAATAAAGAACTTTTGACAAATCAATCAACCTATTTTGGATTGACAATGGTTGATAAAATTTCCCATTTGACTAATCCTAATGAACTAGGTTCTATTACATGTTTGTGGAAAAAATTATACCCTAGTAGTGTTTTATAGTATATGATAAATAAATATGTTCACTTAGATGAATTGTTTCAAAAAAATATTTTGGGATCAATAGAAGATAAAAGGGTTTTTAGTGCAGGTATGAAGTAATGATGTAATAAATATTTGTACAACCCAATAAATCCAATTAAATACACCACCAGCGAGAAAAGAGGACTACCAACGGTGAGACAAATCTGCCAATTTAGAGGATGCACGATTCTATGCCATTTTTTTCATGGTGGACTGTGTTGCGGTGCTCATAAAGTTTCTACAATGGTGCTAGTTTATACAGTGGTGAAGTTTCTGTTGGTTCTATTTTTTGAGCTGCTACTAGAGTGGATTCAAATGATCAGATTTGCTAAAACAAACATTTTGAGTTCCCCGATACATGCCCAGAATTGTGTTGTGGAGCCGGTTGCGGAAAGGTTGAGCAATGTTTTGATCTGATATGATCTAATTTTTTTTTTACATTGGATTAGTTGACATCGACGTTCTATGAAGGTGGGCCTCTAGTTTCCCATAGGATGAATTAGAAGAAATTTTTTTATTATTATTCAATATCACCATTCTCGTATAAGGTCTTGCTATCGTTGAATGTTGTCCATGTTTGCTCGTGTCCATATGCCACGAAGTTGTTTTTCATCAATCTGTTTTGTTACCTGTATAATGGATTTCTTTGTGATCTGATGGGATTGATGGTATAGCGCAACAGATGAAATAAAGGGTGAATATTGTTGAGGTAATTAAAATATAATCAGTGAAGGTTAACCAGTGCTCGTAAATGACCTTTCGCAACGCTCAGGCCCAAATGTTTTGATCTTCGATGATGTAAATCAGCTGCATGGGCTATTGTTTTTTGGAAATCTGATAGTGGGGAACACATTTTTTGTAAGAAACTATATTTTTTTAGTGGTTTATATGATACCATGTTAATAGTATGGAGGTTACTTCATGTATGTGTGTTCGTACAAGCACGGTGTGAGGAGTTCTACCATCCATGTCTTCAATGGGTGGTGGCATGTGCACCTTATGTTTTAAAACTTGTCATATTCTCTTGATATTTATCATGTTCTAATATAGGCCTCATGTCTATATATTGTAACCTACTTCATTTATAATATATCTCATCAGTTTTATTCCTAACAATAACATTATATATACATTTGTTGAACTATTTCGTTGGTATTATTATTTTATTTTCTTTCCAATATAGTTTTGACGTAGAAATATATCTTTTAAATGTGTCCGTAATCAGTAGAATAGCAAATGAGTTTTTATGGAAATTTTCATTCCTAAACCTCATCTTAAAAGCTCTTGTTGTGTCTCTTTCGATGTTTGATACCATGATGATAGTTGCATGAGTTGTAGTGCCCATCCTTCTACCTGAAACTATATGTATATTTATAATTTGGATAGTGAACTTAGTGCACACACGTTGGAGGAAATGTCATTGATTATTATAACAAGATGTTTTCTTAATTTGTGTGATACATCATAGAACCCAAAAACCACTCCAGTTGGTAACAATGTTGGTATCTACGAGGTTTGATACATTTAATGATTCATAAATCTATCCCAAATTCTTCTTCTTCAAAATATTATAGTTCAACTATGATTAGATTTTATGAAAACATACAGCTAAAACATATAATGGTTATAAGGTGAAAATCGTTGTACGTGGCCTAGTTTGGTTAGGTACCGTTGAACTCAATATGTGCTTTATCTATGTTTTGTGGTCTGTGTTGACCTTTATTAAAGGAGGTTGACTAACCAAAATAGATCAGGTTTTGTATTATATATAATCCCAGATTGTGTTAGTGCTATTACCTATTGAATTTTTAACTCCTCTTGAAGAACTATTAAGTAAATTGATTGTTTTGTTTTATTCACTTATAGGAACCATTATTGACATTTTTGTTGTTTCTTGGGGCAGTTTCCAAGTTATAAATATTTGAAATGATAAGTGTCATGTATGAAAATGATTTATAGTAAGGTAACAAAGATTTTGAGTTACTACGTATCCAAACTTAATAGTCAGTATTTTAATTTTAATATTATAAAGAGGTTATTTAATGCTTATAGAAAAAGTTATGTATGTCACTTTTAATATTTTATTTACAAGTTTACATAGTCTTATGTTTAGACTTAATATATCACTTTTTAATAAAATTTTAATAGTAAGTAATGATTTTATCATGGCTTTATTATGGTTTTAATACAATACTAATTTAAAAGAATAAAAGTAGTTAGAATGTAATGTCTCTTTTACTTAGTAATCTAAAATAGAGGTGATTTCTTCATATTATAACTATTCTAACCTTGTCACATTAATAAAAGTATAATTTATTGTTTTTATTTATCTATTGTTTTAATAGATGCTTGTTTTACATAAGGGTTGAATTTCTCAAAATAATAGATAAAGTAGTTAATTCTTTAAAGTAACAGAAAAGGTAGTAAAAAAAGTATTCGTTTTTATAATACTAATGTATATAATAATGATATATTTAAAAAGTAATGATAAATTTTTTAAAATAAAGAGTTAAAATTATCTTTAATAAATTATAAGTAACTGTTGGAGTTGTATTTAAGGTAATACATTTGTAAGAATATTTTATTTAAGTAATCTTTCACAAGTTATGTTGTCATAGATTAAATATCTACTTTATATTCAATATTTGTTGTTAGATAGTCATAGAGAGATAGTTGTTTGTATAAAATTCTTATGAGGAAGTGATTACAGGTTTATTTCCCATTTAATATATGGAAATATAAGTCTTGAAATAAACTATTCAAGTGAGCATTTGATTTAATGGGTTAGGGTAGTGTTGATAATATAAAACATAAGGATTATTAGTATTAGAGAAGTAAAATAAATGGGTTATACATTATAAAATATTAAAATAAAGAAAAATAACCCAAGAAGTCTTTTATTGGTTATTAAAAAAAGTTATTATAGTTTGATTTGAGAATCATAATTTAGTTAAGATATTTTTGTCTATTGAAAGTTTGATATTTATAATAGTTGAGTATCTAGCCTAAAAGATCATGAAACAATCCCTTATATTTATTTTGTGAAATATTTTGAAGCATCTTCAACATGAGAGATGATATATCATCAAGACAGATGACTAAAAGATGATTTTATAGAAGAAGGATGAAATGGAAAATATACTTAGTTTATGAAGTTTCACCAAGTTGGATGAATATCCACCCAACACTAGTGATTGCAAGTGGTAATCACTATGATTCAATAACAGTTGTTTTTTGGAAAACCAACCCAGGGTAAGTGGTCCTTTTGCCATGAACAAGTAATGAGAGACAGTATGGGATATCATCTCTAGACTGTTATGCAAGTAGTACAGTGAGGGGTCTCACACTCATCGTTCGATTAAGGATTTACTAGAAGAATACGAGGTCTAGAAGTCGCTAGATATCGATGCTAGAAGGTTTGGTGATGATTTGGTATGAGATAACTCCTCATCAATCATAACAGGACCTGAGATACCTAGTCTTGATCCAGAGTAATGGTGGGCCCTGATTGACTCCAATAAAATGTTGGACTCTCAATTAGGCACTAGATATATTTACTCTATACCCTAGCATGGATTTATATATATATATAATGATGATAATGTGCTAAGGATAGAATTTAGGCCAAAGGAACCTAAGTCCTCCATGCTATGGGGTGGGGAATTATGCGTCCACCCTTCTAGGTGATATGGGCCCTAGAAGAACAACCCCATATTATGAACATAGATCTCTAGTAAAGGAGAATAATGTATTTACAAGATAGCATCTTCTATAGAATTTGACTAATCTTGATCACTTGAGAGACCGTATGCAGTAGTTAGTAGTATCAAAGTGAGTAACTCTATACCTATGTACTAATTAAATGTTGGGTGAACAAATGTCTTTCTACAGTTTAAACCTTGTATTTGATCAAAATTTTCACTTTGAATAACACAAGCTTATACTGAGAGGGGGGTGAATAGTATAAGACCACTTTTTACTTTTCTTTTCAATTCAATATTATGCAGTGTATAGATAGCAGTATCAATAGCATTAATCAAAGCAATGCACAAAACACCATCCACAAAAGTGACACAACAATTTACGTGGTTCACCCAATGCGGGCTACTCCACGGAGAAAATATTTTGCTAAAACTTTCTCAATCAATCTCTTGGGAATCCTTCCCAATTACAATGTTTATGGACCTCTGTCCAAAGGAGATGTTGATCCCCTAAATCTCAAGTTCATGGATCTCTTCCACAGGAGAACTCTTTCCCCTTCTGCTCTGGCTAGTGATCTTCTAGAAGACTCTGTCTCTCTGCTGCACTGACTTGTGGATCTCTCTCCACTTGAAGACTCCTCACTCAGATCTGTCTTCAATTGTCCTGGCTGTTGGATCTCTATCCACTGAGACTCTATCCTCTATACTCTATCACCTCCAAAGCTCTGTCAATAGGTTCACTCAGAACCTCTTCAAATATGCTCAATAGGCTCACTCAGAACCTGCTCAAATATGCTCAATAGGCTCACTCAGAACCTGCTCAAATATGCTCAATAGGCTCACTCAAAACCTACTCAAATATTCTCAATAGGTTCACTCAAAACCTACTCAAATCTGCTCAATAAGCTCACTCAGAACTTGTCCAAATATTCTCAACAAGCTCACTCAGAACTTGTCCAAATCTGCTCAATAAGTCCTCTCTAGGACTTGCTCAAATATGCATAGCAAGCTTTCACAAAAGCTTACTCAAAATCAGTCCACAAGCCTTCTCAAAGACTTACCTCAAATCAGCTCAACAAAATCTCAACTCAATCTCATAGAAGCATAAAGAGAATTGTTAGAGACTCAATATGTTCTATACTCAAATCCCAATCTCAACTCAAATCAATCTCAACTCAGCAATCTCATAGAAGCATAAAGAGAATTGTTAGAGACTCAATATGTTCTATACTCAAATCCCAATCTCAACTCAAATCAATCTCAACTCAGCAATCTCATAGAAGCATAAAGAGAATTGTTAGAGACTCAATATGTTCTATACTCAAATCCAATTTCTTTCTCAACTCAATTCAAATCAGAATATAGAATAGTTTGTTTTATGGAACTTGAACAACCACTTCACACAATCACTTGACTAGGCTCAAACAACTCTACTCAACCAATCACCACAAGGAACAACTCTTTCTCACAAACCCTAGTCCAAGCATGAATCAACCAACTCAAAATGTCTTCAACAATACTCAACAACAACTCTTACATAACAATGATACTCATGTTCTTTTCAGCTCAAGTTCAAGTTCTTTGCACAACAACTCACTCCAACAACAATGCTTATAAAACAAGGTTTTAATCACAACTTTCAAACCAGAAAACCTTGAAGCATTAAACCAACTATTTTCGAATAGGAAACCACAATCAATCCTTTTCACTCCAATGATATTTCAGAAATCAACCACCCAAATAAAATCAATGGAGAATGTTACTCATACCTTTTTGATGCCTTATGAGTTGTCCACTAAATCTGCCACACTCAACACTTTTCCTTTTTCCAATCTCAACAAGGGTTAGAGATCTTGAGTAATAACACAACAATAAAATAATGTCCAAATAACACCTTATTACTCCTACTTTATTTTAACATCCACCAAAGTTCTTTTTAAAGAAAAACCCTTACTCAAAAATAACTTTCACTAAAAGAACTTTATCAATAACCCTTATTACTCCTAATAATTTCAAAAATCACAATTAAAAATTTAACTCCACAACTCAAACAACCACTATAACCTTATTCCTAAGGTTATTCAATACATCAACTATCAAATCACCTTTACCCCTTATCACTCCACCTTAGGCAATAACAAAATAAATAAAAACCTCAATACCTACCTCGAGGGGAATCGAACCCCCGTCCTGTCCAACGTGAATGCCCTAGCCATGGCCAAGCTACCGCACGAGCTACGGGCTCATCGTGAAGAAAGAAGTGCCACTCACTTCTTGTTCTTCTCTCCTTCTGCCAAGCAAAAAATAAATGCGCCTTGAGCGCCTCAACAAAGCCAAAATGATGCTTGTGGGAATCGAACACTTAACCTTCCTACCACCAACACCTTTGCACAAACCAAGCTGCCACTAGGCCACACTGCCCAACACGCTTTGGAAAATGGATGCGGTTAGCTTTCAATATTTGCTGCTTCACAAAACAAAAATAACACGAGCTCTTCCTTCGCAAAAACAAATCGTTAATCTCAATCGAGCAAGGATAATCTTCTTCAAAAAATTTAATGGCATATATATATGCCTTCCCTTAGCTTGGAAACGTTGGTGCTTTTGAACCTTCCTTTATGACGTCGGCGAATATTCTTTTAATTTAATTTTAAATAAATTAAAATTTAAACTAAATCTTTAAAATTAAATATCTCCATCACCGAGGCACCTTTTTCGATGAAACGAAAAGCCAACTTGGGTTTTAAGAAAAACCCATTTCAAATCTGTCATCCATGGTTTTAAATAAAACCTTTTATTTTTCCTACCTTGGTTTTCACAAAAACCCTTCCTTGCACTTTCACAAAACATAGTGCATGCCATCATAGATCCTTTTGACATCAAATAACCTTTTGACATCAATGACAACATTTTAGCTTAGGGACTCAAAATGTCCAACAATCTCCCCCTTTGTCATTGATGGCAACCCATATCCTTTTACTGAAATCTGACCTTCTTTTCTGCTCCCCCTAGGACTTTGCTCCCCCTGGCTCAATGCTCTCTCAAATATCAAATCTCTCCCCATATCAAAAACTCTCCCCAATATACACAAATCTCTCCCCCTTTGTCATCAATGGCAAAGGGTCACCTTTGGGGCTCGAGGCTAAGAATGAGCCTCTTAGCTTAGCCCCTCCCCCACCTCCTCATGAGGTGGTTAATTCTAGGGTGGGAGTATTTCTACTCCCGAAAGCACTGCTCTTTACCTTTATCTTTCTCTCTTCCTTTCTGAGTTTTTTGAATCCTCTCACTATTTCTTTCCAAGCCATCATCCATGTTTCTGTTATCATTTATATTCCTGTTCCTATTCCTGTTCCTATTCTCATCCATGTTCCTATTTATGTTCTTGTTCATGTTCTTGTTCTCATCCAAGTTCCTATTCCTGTTCATATTTCTGTTCCTGTTCATGCCTGCTTCTAGAATATTTTCTCTACACCATCTTGCTATGTGACCATCATTATTGCACTTATAACACTTAATGTTATTATTCCTTGGAGGTGCAACTATCTTAGGACTTCTCCTAGTGAAGCCATATCCTCTTCTATCATTAATCCTGCAATTCATTGCCTTGTGACCAAACCCATTGCATGAGTAGCAATACCCATGGAAAAGTTATCCTTTCCCATATTCCTGTCTTTCATGTGTCCTGCATTGTGAAGCCATATGTCCAAACCTGTGACATGAAAAGCATCTTCCATTGAAGCCTCCTTGTCTTGACCTCATTGGTCTCCTGTTCTGATTGTTGTTCCATCTGTATCTTCTTTGTGCATTGTTCCTCTATTTGTTGAACTCTTTGTTGTCCAACTCATCCTCTGATGTCCCACTTTCACTTAAACTATCTTCTTCTGATGTATCTTCTTCTGAAGTTTCTTCTTCATCAAGACTTGAAGTAGATTCTTTTTCCTATTTCTTTTGAACCTTTCCAAAGCCAAGACCTGTTGAACATGATGTTCGTTGTTGTCCACAGATGAACTTATCCAAGTTCTTAGAGCTATTTGTGAAACTCTTCATCTTGATCTTGGAGTCCTTTAAGTCTTCTTTTAGAGTAGCCACTTCTTGTGCTAACTTCTCACATTCCAAAATATTTGCTTCTAACTTATCCTTGAACTTGCTTGCCTTAGCCTTTGACTTCTCTAAATCCTCTATGAGCAATAACCTTTCTTCATCACATTCTTGAAACTGACTTTCAAGCTTGGAGTGTTGCTTTCTAACCTTCTTTACTGTGTCAAGGGCATAGATAAGTTCTCCCTTGAGATCATAACCATTCTCTATTGAGTAATCCTCTATTTTTTTGCCTTTGTCCTTATCATTACTTCCTTTTGGCTTGTCTTCTATAGGATCACTTACTTTATCTTCTAAAGCCATTAGAAGATTCTCATCTGGTCTTTCAAGTGCATCTTCAAAACCATCATCACTGAAACTATAGCCATCCCTAGTGCAATCATCTTCAAGATGTCCAAATTTACCACATCTAAAACACTTGAGAATAACTGGAGTCCTTTTCTCTCTAACCATAAATAGGACTTCATCTCTATCATTGTCTGAAAAACTAGCATCACTATCAATTGAGTACTTACTTGCATTATCTGCATAGTAGCTTTTCTTTTGCCTTTGGAAGAACTTCTTTCCTTGTCTGTTTTGTCCATCCTTGCCTTTCTTCCGGTACTTGTGTCTTTCTGATTCCCTGTACCTGTGATCCTATTTTTCTTCATCACTGTTGTACTTTGGCTCTTTGCACTCTGTTGCATAATGTCCATACTTTCCACAATTGAAGCATTTGATAGATCTTAGATCTATGGGTCTTCTGGAACCTCTATCTCTTCTACCATAATTTGCTTCTTCATCACTAGATGACTCACTACTTGATTCTATCTTCTTTCCCTTTTTATTTTTGTCTACTTTGAAAGCAGCTTCTTTCGAAGGAATAGGATCTTTTGTTCTTATCTCAAAAGTAGTAAGCATGCCAAGCAAAGAATTCCTTGTCAAAGAATCACTATCAATTGATGTTTCTATAGCAGAAACCTTTTCACTATACCTTTTTGGAAGAGTCCTCAAGATCTTATCACAAGCATCAGATTCATCAACCTTCATTCCAAGACCTTTCATCTCATGTACAAGTTCATCAACCTTGTTGAGATAGTCATGAATGTTTTCATCATCCCTCATTCTTAGGTTCTCAAATTCTCCTTTGAGATTTCTGATCTTAGCCATTCTGACTCCTTTATCTCCTTCATATATTTCATGCAGAAGTTCCCACATTTCTTTTGTTGTTTTACATTCCATAACCTTCATAGATTTTGCTCTACGCAAACCTTTTATAATTGCATTCATAGCTCTTGAATTTGCATGCATTAGAAGCTTACCTTCTTTATCTGTAGGAGGATTGAATGTTGAATCATATCCAAGTTCCACTACATCCCAAACTTCATTTCCAAGTGCCATCAGGTAAAATCTCATCAGCATACACCAATATAAGAAGTCACTTCCATCAAATACTGGTATTGCATTATTGAAGGGTCCATCTCTTTGATCCTTTTGATCCATTGTGTTCTTAGACCGCTTTTCCTTCAAGCTATCAAACTCTTCTGAAGGAACCCGCTCTGATACCAATTGAAGAACACAAGCTTATACTAAGAGGGGGGTGAACAGTATAAGACCACTTTTTACTTTTCTTTTCAATTCAATATTATGCAGTGTATAGATAGCAGTATCAATAGCAGTAATCAAAGCAATGCACAAAACACCATCCACAAAAGTGACACAACAATTTACGTGGTTCACCCAATGCGGGCTACTCCACGGAGAAAATATTTTGCTAAAACTTTCTCAATCAATCTCTTGGGAATCCTTCCCAATTACAATGTTTATGGACCTCTATCCAAAGGAGATGTTGATCCCCTAAATCTCAAGTTCATGGATCTCTTCCATAGGAGAACTCTTTCCCCTTCTACTCTGGCTAGTGATCTTCTAGAAGACTCTGTCTCTCTACTGCACTGACTTGTGGATCTCTCTCCACTTGAAGACTCCTCACTCAGATCTATCTTCAATTGTCCTGGCTGTTGGATCTCTATCCATTGAGACTCTGTCCTCTATACTCTGTCACCTCCAAAGCTCTATCAATAGGTTCACTCAGAACCTCTTCAAATATACTCAATAGGCTCACTCAGAACCTACTCAAATATGCTCAATAGGCTCACTCAGAACCTGCTCAAATCTGCTCAATAGGCTCACTCAGAACCTGCTCAAATATGCTCAATAGGTTCACTCAGAACCTGCTCAAATATGCTCAACAAGCTCACTCAAAACTTGTCCAAATATGCTCAATAAGTCCTCTCTAGGACTTGCTCAAATCTGCATAGCAAGCTTTCACAAAAGCTTACTCAAAATCAGTCCACAAGCCTTCTCAAAGACTTACCTCAAATCAGCTCAACAAAATCTCAACTCAATCTCATAGAAGCATAAAGAGAATTGTTAGAGACTCAATATGTTCTATACTCAAATCCCAATCTCAACTCAAATCAATCTCAACTCAACAATCTCATAGAAGCATAAAGAGAATTGTTAGAGACTCAATATGTTCTATACTCAAATCCCAATCTCAACTCAAATCAATCTCAACTCAGCAATCTCATAGAAGCATAAAGAGAATTGTTAGAGACTCAATATGTTCTAATACTCAAATCCAATTTCTTTCTCAACTCAATTCAAATCAGAATATAGAATAGTTTGTTTTATGGAACTTGAACAACCACTTCACACAATCACTTGACTAGGCTCAAACAACTCTACTTGATGAGCACCAGAAATGCTCATATTTTGTACATATTTCTTTGATCAATATGCGGTTGTATAATAAGGATTGCATACTTTTATGAATGATTATATAGATATTTGATATAATTATGCGTGTTATCTAATTTGTGTGCTTTTAGTATGTTTTGTGGAATTGCAGTTGATTTAGTTAGATTTGGAATGGTCGAGGTCCTTTTGATGGACCTGGCACTTTATTTCATTGGGGGTCAATGTAGAGAACATAGGCGCCTCCCTACAACCGGAAGGCGCCAAGGGAACAAGCGCCTCCCTGCAATCGAAAGGTGCCAAACCAAAGACGAGCGCCTCCCAACCCCCCTATAGTAATGCCAGAATACCAGCGCCTCCCTGCGGTCTGAAGGCACCAACTGAATACAAGCGCCTCCCTACAGTCGAAAGCAACTCCAACACCTCCCGAAGCCAAAGCCTCTAACCCAAACAGTGCCTCCCATAGAAGGCACCAATAGAAGGCAAGCGCCTCCCCATAGTGGAAGGCGCTAATAGAAGGCAAGCGCCTCCCTACAACTAGAAGGCACCATGATAACAAGGTACCTTCCTCATAAGGAAGGCACCACTGATTCTTTGCCGTTGACCAGATTCGAACGACGTGGACGTGGCTGGTGCAGTTCCAGCTCTACGTCATGTAGAGCTAAATTGGAGATAGCACCAATGTATCAAAATGTCTTACTGATGCCAGGCAAAGCATGAACCGAAATGAACATGCCGCCATCAAAATAGAATGCCAGACGTCGATTGCATTCGCCAGACTATTCTAATTTAGTCTAGGAAGAATCGACTATTGTAACCACTTCTATAATAGAAGTTCTATGGGTGTGTTATATAAACACACGCAGATCATTCTGAAATATATAGAGAGATATATAGAAATAATTAATAAAGATCCATTTAGAGTTATAGAAGATAGATTGTAATACGTTGATAAATATATTACAGTTCCAGAAGTTCTAAAGCGCGTGTTCGATCGGGAAGAAGCTGCTGGAGCCTAGGCCCACTCCAAGCCAGTATTTCTTCCCCATTTCCTTCTTGTTTATTTATTTTAATTAGTTTATTGCTTTCATAGGAATGTTCATTGGTTTGCTAGTTCCAGTATTTGCAGTAGATTTATTTTTAGGAATGTGTACATGATTTATTTATGTAGATTTAATTATGTTCTTCTTACGTAATTTATTGAGGAGTGCGGGAATGATTGACAACCATTTCAAGAACACCCCCAAATGTAGGATTAGCAGATTCACCTCCAGTGGTATTGTAGTAACCTAATTTCGACTCTTCGCAAGTTTACGAAGCTCCCTAGGTTGATAATTAAATGCACGGGCATGTGACAAAAATAGGAAACCATTCACCTTGTTTGGCCCGCAACATTTTGGCACCGTTGTCGAGGAAGCGTCTTAATTAGATTACTTACAATACCCTGAAACCTTCCATCTGACCTTGTATGAGTTCTTCGAGAAGAAGAGGACCTGACGGTCGCTTTATAAGAACTAATCCATCAGGACCTGAGTCGGTCGAGCATTTTGGATTTGAGTTAGACTCGCTCGACCTACCAGCAGTCCATTGGAGTGAGGAACCGCACTTTGTGCAAAGTGCCGCCTCATCCCATCAACAAGGGGATGAACGAATCATCATAAATCCCCTATTTAATAGGACTCCTCTAGAGGAAGCCCTATTGTGGAAGGCTATGGAGGATCAGACAGATCTCGCCAGACAACCTTAGAGCATTGACTCAGAAAGTTTTAAATGATCGGAAGGCCATAAACGCTGCATTAGAAACCACATTTCCTAAAAAAATGGTAGATAATGATGAAGTCTCATCTGGCTTTAGTTTCCCAATAGAGGAGGGAGTAGGAGATACCAAAATGAAAAACATATCCCCTGCTCACCTTTCGTCCTTCAAAGGACACCCGACTGAGGACCATGACCTATTTTTATTCAAGTTTGATGTTTTGTGCAGGTCTGTGGATTACAAATCAAACACGCAGAAGTTGAAATTATTTCCTTCTACATTAGACGATGCGGCTCTACGATGGTTCATCGATCTAGGAGACAAACACATCACCAGCTGGGACCAGATGAAGAAGCTCTTTCTAGAGCAATATCAAGATTTTGGGAGAGCAAGAGACTCCGGGGAGGAGGTCCTGAGCATGACACAAAGAGAAGATGAGTCTCTCGAGGAGTATTGGGAGAGATTCAGCTTTAATCTTCAATGGTCCCCTCACTCGAAGCTATCCGATAAGTCCCTCAAAAGCATCTTCTTGAGGGGACTTACCAATGAGTCACTGGAGGCTCTCAACATGATCTCTGGAGGTGATGTCTATCAGCATGCTATGGATGACATCCGAAAATTATGCCGGAACTACTCGAGAAGGCGAGGCAAAATCATCGCCAGGACCATGAAGGCGACTGCTTCAGTCACCAAAATAGAAATAGGCAACATGTTGGAGGATTTGAAGAGTGAAATGCTCTCATCTCTAGCACTGTAGATGGATACGCTGTTGTTAGAAAAGAAGAAACAAGAAAATGATGCAGCATTAGCCTATTTCTGCCCAAAATGTAGAGGAAGGCATGCAAAGAATGCATGTCCAGAAAACAAGGTCAGAGTATGCATAGTTTGCAGGCTGAATCATAAAACTCGATTGTGCCCACAACTGCCCAGTAACCAGGAAGCGGCTGAGAGCACGGAGGCCTACTTCATAGGCAATAGGAAGAGTTGGCCACAGCCCCCCATGGGGAATATACCAACCGGAATGCCATCATATGGGGGAGGGTCATACATGCACCAAGGACCCCCTCAACCACCTAATATGGGGTGGTGGGGACCATCACCCTGGACTAACGCACCCCCAGCAGCATTTCCGAATCAGCAGCCATGGATGCCATATCCATATCCTGGGCAGGAGTGGAGAGGCCACAATGCATGGAATCAGACTCCATAGAGTGCAGCGCCTGCTCACATCCAACAGAACTTACCGGCATTGCCGGTAGCGAGACCTACGTAGCTACCAGCACAACCGACAGCAAACCCGAACAACAGAGTAAATCAGTCGGCATACAACGTAGAAGGTGAGATGTATCATATGTACAATATTCAGCTTAGATCAGGTAGGCAGCTAGGAGTAGAGACACCGCCTATGGTAGAAGAGGAGGAAGAAATAGTAGAGACACCTCCACTAGTAGAAGAGGAGGAAGAAATAGAGGAGACACCTCTGGTAGAAGAGGGAAAAGCACTTGAGAGAGCGGAGGCTCCATTTCCTAGCCGGTTGCAGGAACAAAGAAAAACAACACAACCAAAATTTGACATCTTGTCGAGCTTGAAGAATCTCATGGTGACAATCCCATTATTTCAAGCAATTCGAGATGTCCCCATTTACACCAAGGCAATTAGAGAAATGTGTCTAAGGAGACCGGGATGAAAAGCTACCCAGACTATCAACGTCATGGGTAAACTGGTAGATCTAATGATGGGTAGAACACATCATCCGAAGTATGGAGATCCGAGGCGACCCGGTCTTGACCATAAAAATTGGAGGACATTCCCTGTCCAACACATTGGTTGACCTCGAGGCAGCCATCAACGTGATGCCTCAAGAGACCATGCAGAGGCTACGACTCACAAACCTAAAGCCAACCATGACAATGTTGCAGTTAGTCGATCGATCAACCATGTCATCGAAAGGGATCCTTGGAAGATGTGATCGTAACGGTCGATGCATGGGAATATCCAGCCAATTTTTAGTTTTGCAAACCAAGACCAAGATGGGCGGTTACCCGCTCATTTTGGGGAGGCCATGGCTGGCAATAGCTGATGCTTACATCAGCTATCGGGATGGGCTAATGACCATCTCCAATGGGCAAAATGTCAAAAGGCTGACCATTTCATCGCCAGCTCAGTCTATGGACTCGACAGAAGAACCCAGGATCACCGAGCATGGAACTACGGAGTTGTCCATAATCCAGTCGATGATGACCTTGGAGGAGGTGGCGAGAAGAGGATGAGGATGGTGCTATCATGGAGTTTCTCCATGGAGAATCGTCCACCCCCACACTGGATCGTCGTTGAGTGGTGCCCAAGATCAGCACATCCGACAAATACACGTTGGGCTAGGGAGGATATTAAATGTCAATAGCAGGTTGATGCCCACACAACTAGAAAATTTGGAAGAGCTTATGGTAAAACACCGGCAAGCATTTGCATGGGACTACGTAGATATGCATGACATCAGCCCAAAAATATGTACCCATCGGATTTATTTAGATGACCAGGCAACTCCTAGTCGGCAGACCATAGAGAAGGATGAACCCAGCAATGAAAGACATTGTCAGAGAAGAACTGCACAAACTTATGGTTGCCGAATTCATATATCCGATTTTTGACAGTGAATGGGTATCACCATTAGTGGTGGTCCCCAAAAAGAATGGGAAATGGTGGATCTACGTGGACTACCGGGCGTTGAACAAGGTGACTAAGAAAGACCACTTCCCGCTCCCGTTCATCGATCAGGTCTTGGACACACTCTCAGGAAGAAAATACTTCTCCTTTCTGGATGGTTTCAGTGGTTACAACCAGATCTAGATAGGGGAAGAAGATCAAGATAAAACAACGTTCACCTGTCCATGGGGAACGTTTGCCTATAAGGTATTGCCTTTTGGACTGTGCAACGCATCGGCCACCTTTCAAAGGGCGGTGCTTAGCATATTCTATGATATGATAGGAGACGGGGTGGAAGTATACATGGACGACTTCACCGCCTATGGAGAAACCTTCGAGGAGGCAATGACAAATCTGGAAAGAGTGCTCGACAGGAGCAAGGAAAATCATTTGTCCCTAAGTAATGAAAAATGTTTTATGATGATGCGGGAAGGCATCGTGTTGGGACACCACCTCTCTGCGGAAGGAATAAAAGTAGACAAGAGGAAGATCGAGGTCATCAGAGACCTACCTAGCCCCAGAACGTAGAAGGAGGTAAGAAGTTTCCTTGGATCAGTCGGGTACTACCGGTGATTTATCGCCGAATTTAGTAAGATTGCCAAACCATTGCACACCCTACTTTCTAAGGACGTAGAGTTCAATTGGATGGGAGACTGCGAAGAAGCGTTCCAATTGCTGAAAGAAAAATTGATATCTGCATCGGTCTTGAGAGGACCGAATTGGGCCATACCGTTCCATATTTACTGCGATGCATCTAACGGTGCGATCGGAGCAGTCCTCGGGGAGAAATACGATGAAGAATTTTATGCCATCTATTATGTTAGTAAAAACTTGGCGAGAGTAGAGCTCAACTATACAATGGAGAAAAAGAATTCCTCGTAGTTGTCCATGCAATAAACAAATTCTACCACTATATAATGGGATACAAGGTCTTCGTCCATACGGACCACGCGGCTATCAGGTATCTGATGAGCAAGCCGGCCATTGGTGGCAGAATTATCAGATGGCTATTGCTATTGCAGGAATTCGACATCACTATAGTCGATAAACCGGGCAAGGACAATGTCATGGTGGATTTTCTATCCAGATTGATACTAGCAGATCATCAAGCAGTGGAAGATCAGTTTTTGGATGAACATCTATTCGCTATTAGTGAACAAACTCCATGGTATGCAGACATAGCCAATTACTTGGCCATCGAAAGGACCTCACCTGCTCTCTCCTATCGAGAAAAGTAGGTGGTCATAGAGAAGAGTGCATCATTCCTTTGGATGGATGGTCTCCTATTTAAAATAGGATGGGACCAAATTATAAGAAGATGCATAGCAGAACAGGAGTTTTCAGAAGTGCTCAAGGCATGTCATGATGAGCCATGCGGAGGACACTTTGCAGGGAAATGAATTGCCTACAAAATCCTGCAAGTTGGGTATTTTTGGCCCACTTTGTTCAAGGACGCGACAACGTATACCAGCAAGTGTGACGAGTGCCGGAGGATGGGTAGACCAACCCATCGAGATGAAATGCCCCTGCAGCCCCGGGTACACATGGAACCTTTCGATAAATGGGGCATGGACTTCGTGGGACCATTCAATCCACCTTCGATGGGAAGGAGGTTTATTCTAGTCTGCACGGATTACGTCACCAAATGGGTGGAAGTGCGAGCATTAAGGGACTCAAAGGAAAGAACGGTCATCGATTTCTTATTTGCCCATATTTTCACATGATTTGGGGTTCCTCGGGAGATAACAATAGACCAAGGGCCCCAATTCACCTCCAAATTGATTGAGGAGTTGATGGAGCAGTATAGAGTTTGGCACAATAAAACCATGCCCTACCATCCATAGGCGAACGGGCAAGTAGAAGTGACAAACAGGGAGATAGAAAACATCCTGACCAAAACCGTGCAGCAACACAAGAAATATTGGGCCACACGGTTGTCGGAGGCAGTTTGGGCATACAACACCACGTGGAAATCCACCATAGGATGCACACCTTTCCAGCTGGTCTATGGGAAAAATGTGATGATGCCCATTGAGTTCGAAATCAAAAATTTGAGGATGGCTTCAGAATTAAATTTGAACTTGGACGAAGCTCAAAAATAGAGGATTTGCCGACTAGATCAGCTGGACGAAATCCGACTGGATGCTTTGCGAGAGGACAGAGATTATACGAAGCGAGAGAAAGAAGTGGCATGATAACCACATCAAGCTGAAGAAGTTCCGGGTAGGGGAATGGGTACTGTTGTACGATTCTCGATTCCAGGAAAGGAAGGGCAAACTTATGCGAGAGGTGGATGGGGCCGTATGAGGTGGCGAGCTCATTAGGAATGGGGCGGTGCGCGTTAAGACAATTGACGGTAGCAACACCATGTTCACAGTCAATGGCCACCGACTACGCCCCTATAATACGTCCGAAACGTTACAGGTGGAATCCAGAGTAGGCATGGGGAGACCCCATCTTGCTAGATCTGGACCGAACTCTCACAGGTGAAATGGTGGGCACGAAAGTGCTCACCCAAATTTTTAGTTAATATAGTTTTTTTTTGTAATGTGTGTTTTTGCAGGGATGACGCCCGCATGCAAGCTGCAGGCATCCTAATCCAGGGCCTAATAGGCATGGAACGCGTCTAACTGCCTTTATTTTCCTTTCTTTTTTGGTTGCTTTTTGTAGGTGGAGGACATGACAGCACGAGGGATAGGTATATGGGAAACCGGGCTGATTCGGCTCAGCATTTCGACATCGGCTCGTAGGTAGAATTTGGGCAGCATGAAAAATTGGGAAGGCTTGATCACCCTTTTTCCAGTCAAATCGCCATCTAGAAGAAGGCGCCTTACTACATCCAGAAGGTGCCAAGTCCAGAAGAAGGCGCCTTACTAAACCCGAAGGCACCCCCCGAAGCAAGGCCTCCCCCACCAATCAAAAAAGCACCAATCCATCAAAAAAAAAAAAATACATATGTAGGCGCCTTCCATGGCAGGAAGGCACCAAATAAAAAAAAAAAAAGCCAACCGAATACGCCTTCCAACATCAGGAAGGCGCATTCATCCCCGAATACGCCTTCCAACATCGGGAAGGCACATTCATCAAGACGAACGCCTTCCAACATCGGGAAGGCGCGAACCAGAAGGAGGCGCCTCCCACATTGGGAAGATGCATGCAGGCAAAAGCGCCTCCCAGCCAATCAGAGGCACTTCCTACAGTCGGAAGGCGCATTCGTTCGACGAAGAGCATCGACAACGTTGGAAAGGTGCTACAAGGGCACCATCCACATGGGGAAGGTACCAAAGAATGCCTTCCACGTACAACATTTACATCTATCGGATGCCTCGAGCAGAATGAAGCATCGCACGAATGAGTGACATCAAATGACCATACCCCTCCCTCATGTCACAAGTCAGCAAATCAGTGGCTACCATGACAACTGGAACGCCGAATCAGGTACGTGCATATTAAATCAAATCGTTTATATAATTATTTATAAATACGCAGTACCAAAAAAATACCGTCGTCATAGAGATCGTATCCCCCCAAAGCCGAAAACATGTGCCAATGATAGGGCATCTTCCATAACTGCTAGGGTTAGGCATCTTTTCTATAAGAAGGTGCCTTCCTGAAGAAGGAAGGACAGAAAAAAATATACAGCACCAGAAGGCGCCATGGGAGGAAGGTCCAAGAACCACGCGATCAAGAAGAATGAACCCAGTGATACGATGGGATCGGAGGGGCGGTGAAGACCCAATTCGAAGGCGAGGGGTGGCTCGAATACTGCACCCTGGTCGGTCGGGGCCAGGATGTGGAGGCAGCTAGAGAATTCGCCACCTCTTTGAGGGGCGATGCGGCCCAAGTACGAGGGGTGGAAATTCCAGTCACCCACGAGTTCATCTCACAGGCGACTGGATTGCCTCTCACGGGGGAATGTACATACAAGGGCGGAGTGTTAAAACTATACACCGAAATACTGCTGCCAGGAGGAAATGTGCAGATAGACAGGGAGGGGTTACTCAAAAATAGTCTCCCCATGAATATGCGGAAGATGTTCGAGCAGATTGCTCGATTCTTCACATGCATAGGGAAGTATACCCATCTGAACATTAATCATGTGCACTTCCTCAATCACCTAGTGCATGGGAGGAAATTAAATATACCTTTCTACATAGCGACTGCTCTGAAAGATGAAGTGGCTCGGTACAGAAAGGGGCACCATCCGCCTTAGCCCACCATGGGCTGATATCGGCATTGGTCCGCCACGAGAAGCACAAAGACAGAACCACGACGTAGAGGGAGATGGCGGCCAAATAGAGCAACACAATGTGGTTGCCGAATTAGGGCAAGATGAAGCATCCCCTATAGAGGAGATAACAAACATCGGGCAATTGGTGTCGCCCTATTTTCTAGGAGGGGCAGAGCAATCACCGATGCCCGAAGACATAGAGGACAGAGGGCATTCCCCAGTGCCCGAGTATGAGGAGGAAGGAGCGCCACTCGTTGGTGGTGAGGATGAACCAATCCCTAGGAGGAAACATCTACGATGATTCCTCTCGATAGAGGAAGGACAGAGTGACCCGAAGATAGACGTTGCCACCCAAACCCTTCGAGAATTAACGAACCAGAGCCCACGGAATGAAGGAACTTTTAGGAGTAACGACCAGATCGATGCGGCCTTGGAGGAGGTGCTCGAATGGCAAACCGATTTTTGGATGGCACAACAGACTCTGGAAGATTGCCAGAACCAGCATAAAAGGGAATTGGAGGAAAGGGATAGATGAATTGCTCAGCTCGAGTAGCTGGTTCGACAGTTGCAGGAGGAAAATCAAATGCTCCAGGATAGAGGAACAGCAAGACAGGAGGCGGCCACTCAGAGCGATTGGGGAGAAGAAGTGCCGATGAACTCTCCCACATCCATCGAACGAGTATTCTCTTTGAGGGAGATTCGATCGGATGCCCGATAGAGCAGCCCGGAGGCAGGGGAGGATTCCTCTATTTTTAGGGGTGAAAAGGAAAGAAGTCCTACGATGCCCCCTGTCATTGTCCTGAGTGACACAGAGCAGGACGAAGGTCTCCGGCAATAGATAAGACCGAGAGGATAAGGAGGACCTCCCGAGGCTGAAGAAGGAGAAGAGCACGAGGGGTCGACACCAGGTAGAGAGGAGAACGAAGGATCACCCCGGAGATACAAAGTCCTTCGAGTAAAGAGAAGTCCCCAAAGGAGAAAGAAGAGACCCCGGTCTGAGCTGCCACATTTTTTAGAAGCCAAGGCAAAGAGGCCCGAGGCTCGACGAGAAGGCGAAAGTGACCTTCGTCGAGTCGAGAGGAGGACGAATGGGACATGCAGTCATTCACCGAAAGGCAAAAATATTTTGAGTAGCTACGCAATGAAATGAAAGCGGCCAAGGAGGCCAGGAAGGCATCCTCGAGGGTAAAAGGAGATTACAGCATCTGCGTCAATCCGACAGAAGACAACCAATTTTGGGACATCTATGGTTCATCCTGAGGGTGGCCTTCCATGATGAGGAGGTACTTGGAATGGTGGGGAGTATATGGCCCACAATTGGAGGCTGCTGCAATTGCAAAGGAGAATGCAGGGCTTACCCCTGAAGCGGCCGGATTATACAAGGCCCAAGTAGTGCCTTCCGGAGGGGATAACTCGGATATCCCTCTGGCAGTGGTCGAACCTCCGGACGTCGACCTACGGCAAGCTTTCGAAGCTGCATTTCAATCGGCAGGAACAACACTGGCTAGACCACCACCAGTAGCGGCTAGAACAAGAAGGGGACAATTGACAGCCGTAGTTTCCCATAGGCAAAGGTGAACCACACCTTCAAATGCCGGCACGAAAAGATAGACTCGGGCCGTAGGGGCAGCCGAATCCTCCAAGAGATGGCGACGATGAAAAGTCAGAGGGCTACCTACAGTTTGGATGCCACGAGGGCGTGGCATATGTTAGGCGTGGGGGGATGATGAGCACCAGAAATGCTCATATTTTGTACATATTTCTTTGATCAATATGCGGTTGTATAATAAGGATTGCATACTTTTATGAATGATTATATAGATATTTGATATAATTATGCGTGTTATCTAATTTGTGTGCTTTTAGTATGTTTTGTGGAATTGCAGTTGATTTAGTTAGATTTGGAATAGTCGAGGTCCTTTTGATGGACCTGGCACTTTATTTCATTGGGGGTCAATGTAGAGAACATAGGCGCCTCCCTGCAACCGGAAGGCGCCAAGGGAACAAGCGCCTCCCTGCAATCGAAAGGTGCCAAACCAAAGACGAGCGCCTCCTGCAGTCGAAAGGCGCCAACGAATCAGCGCCTCCCTACGGTCAAAGGCGCCAGCGAATACGCGCCTCCTGCGGTCGAAGGCGCCAATGAATCGCGCCTCCCTATAGTCGAAAGGTGCCAACTGAATACCAGCGCCTCCCTACAGTGGAAGGCACCAACTGAATACCTAGCGCCTCCTGAAGGCGCCAAGCGAATACGAGCGCCTCCCTGCGGTCGAAGGCGCCAAGGCGAATACGAGCGCCTCCCTGCAGTCGAAAGGTGCCAATAGAAGGCAAGCGCCTCCCCATAGTCGAAAGGCGCTAATAGAAGGCAAGCGCCTCCCTACAACCAGAAGGCACCGTGATAACAAGGTACCTTCCTCATAAGGAAGGCGCCACTGATTCTTTGCCCGTTGACCAGATTCGAACGACGTGGACAGCAGTGGCTGGTGCAGTTCTAGCTCTGCGTCATGCAGAGCTAAATTGGAGATAGCACCAACGTATCAAAATGTCTTACTGATGCCAGGCAAAGCACGAACCGAAGCGAACATGCCGCCATCAAAACAGAATGCAAGACGTCGATTGCATTCGCCAGACTATTCTAATTTAGTCTGGGAAGAATCGACTATTGTAACCACTTCTGTAACAGAAGTTCTGTGGGTGTGTTATATAAACACACGCAGATCGTTCTGAAATATATAGAGAGATATATAGAAATAATTAATAAAGATCCATTTAGAGTTACAGAAGATAGATTGTAATACGTTGATAAATATATTACAGTTCCAGAAGTTCTAAAGCGCGTGTTCGATCGGGAAGAAGTTGTTGGAGCCTGGGCCCACTCCAAGCCAGTATTTCTTCCCCATTTCCTTCTTGTTTATTTATTTTAATTAGTTTATTGCTTTCATAGGAATGTTCATTGGTTTGCTAGTTCCAGTATTTGCAGTAGATTTATTTTCAGGAATGTGTACATGATTTATTTTTGTAGATTTAATTATGTTCTTCTTACGTAATTTATTGAGGAGTGCGGGAATGATTGACAACCATTTCAAGAACACCCCCAAATGTAGGATTAGCAGATTCACCTCCGGTGGTATTGTAGTAACCTAATTTCGACTCTTCGCAAGTTTACGAAGCTCCTTGGGTTGATAATTAAATGCACGGGCATGTGACAAAAATAGGAAACCATTCACCTTGTTTGGCCCGCAACACTACTCAACCAACCACCACAAGGAACAACTCTTTCTCATAAACCCTAGTCTAAGAATGAATCAACCAACTCAAAATGTCTTCAACAATACTCAACAACAACTATTACATAACAATGACACTCATGTTATTTTTAGCTCAAGTTTAAGTTCTTTGCACAACAACGCACTCCAACAACAATGCTTATAAAACAAGGTTTTAATCACAACTTCAAACCAGAAAACCTTGAAGTATTAAACCAACTATTTTTGAATAGGTAACCACAATAAATCCTTTTCACTCAAGTGATATTTCATAAATCAACCACCCATATAAAATCAATGGATAATGTTACTCATACCTTTTTGATGCCTTATGAGTTGTCCACTAAATCTGCCACACTCAACACTTTTCCTTTTAGAGATCTTGAGTAATAACACAACAATAAAATAATGTCCAAATAACACCTTATTACTCCTACTTTATTTTAACATCCACCAAAGTTCTTTTTAAATAAAAACCCTTACTCAAAAATAAGTTTCACTAAAAGAACTTTATCAATAACCCTTATTACTCCTAATAATTTCAAAAATCACAATTAAAAATTTAACTCCACAACTCAAACAGCCACTATAACTTTATTCCTAAGGTTATTCAATACATCAACTATCAAATCACCTTTACCCCTTATCACTCCACCTTAGGCAATAACAAAATAAATAAAAACCAGAAGGCGCCATGGGAGGAAGGTCCAAGAACTACGCGATCAAGAAGAATGAACCCAGTGATACTGATGGAATCAGAGGGGCAATGAAGACCCAATTCGAAGCTGAGGGGTGGCTCGAATCTCGCACCCTGGTCGGTCAGGGCCAGGATGTGGAGGCAGCTAGATAATTCGCCACCTCTTTGAGGGGCGATGTGGCCCAAGTACGAGGGGTGGAAATTCCAGTCACCCCTGAGTTCATCTCACAGGTGACTGGATTGCCTCTCACGGGGGAATGTACATACAAGTGTGGAGTGTTAAAACTATACACCGAAATACTGCTTCCAGGAGGAAATGTGCAGATAGACAGGGAGGGGTTACTCAAAACTAGTCTCCCCATGAATATGCGAAAGATGTTCGAGCAGATTGCTCGATTATTCACATGCATAGGGAAGTATACCCATCTAAACATTAATCATGTGCACTTCCTCAATCACCTAGTGCATGGGAGGAAATTAAATATACCTTTCTACCTGGCGACTGCTTTAAAATATGAAGCAGCTTAGTACCAGAAGGGGGCACCGTCCGCCTTAGCCCACCATGGGCTGATATCGGCATTGGTCCCCCACGCAGAAGCACAAAGACAGAACCACGACGCAGAGGGATATGGTGGCCAAATAGAGCAACATAATGTGGTTGTCGAATTAGGGCAAGATGAAGCATCCCCTACAGAGGAGATAACAAACATCGGGCAATTGGTATCACCCTATTTTCTAGGAGGGGCAAAGCAGTCACCAATGCCCAAAGACATAGAGGACATATGGCATTCCCCAATGCCCGAGTATGAGGAAGAGGAGCACCACTCGCTGGTGGTGAGGACGAACCAATCCCCAGGAGGAAACGTCTGTGGTGATTCCTCTCGATAGAGGAAGGACAGAGTGACCCGGAGATAGATGTTGCTGCCCAAACCCTTCGAGAATTAACGAACCAAAGCCCACAGAATGAAGGAACTTTTAGGAGTAACGACCAGATCGATGTGGCCTTGGAGGAGGCGCTCGAATGGCAAACCGATTGCTGGATGGCACAGCAGACTCTGGAAGATTGCCAGAACCAGCATAAAATGGAATTGGAGGAAAGGGATAGCCGAATCGCTCAACTCGAGTAGCTGTTCTGGCACTTGCAGGAGGAAAATCAAATGCTCCAGGATAGAGGAACAACAAGACAAGAAGCGGCCACTCAGACTGATTGGGTAGAAGAAGTGCCGACGAACTCTCCCACATCCGTCGAACGAGTATTCTCTTCGGGGGAGATTCGATCGGATGCCCGATAGAGTAGCCCAAAGGCAGGGGAGGATTCCTCTATTTTTAGGGGTGAAAAGGAAAGAAGTCCTACGATGCCCCCTGTCATTGTCCTGAGTGACACAGAGTAGGACGAAGGTCTCCAGCAGCAGATAAGACTAGAGGATACGGAGGACCTCCCCAGGCTTGAAGAAGGAGAAGAGCCTGAGGGGTCAACACCAAGTAGATAGGAGAATGAAGGATCACCCTCAGAGATTGTAGCACAGCCGATCCTTCAGAGTAAAGAGAAGTCCCCAAAGGAGAAAGAAGAGACCCCGGTCTGAGTCGCCACATTTTCTGTAGAGGCCCAGGACAGCTCGACAGAAGGCGAAAGTGACCTTCGCCGAGTCAGAGGAGGACGAATGGGACATGCAGTCGTTCACTGAAAGGTAAAAATATTTCGAGTAGCTGCGCAACAAAATGAAAGCAGCCAAGGAGGCCAGGAAGGCATCCTCAAGGGTAAAAGGAGATTCTGGCATCTGTGTCAATCCGACATAAGAAAGCTAGTTTTGGGACATCTATGGTTCATCCCGAGGGCGGCCTTCCATGATGAGGAAGTACTTGGAATGGTGGGGAGTATATGGCCCACAATTGGAGGCTGCTACAATTACAAAGGAGAATGCAGGGCTTACCCCTGAAGCGGCCAGATTATACAAGGCCCAAGTAGTGCCTTCCAGAGGGTATAAATCGGATATCCCTCTGGAAGTGGTCAGACCTCCAGACACTGACCTATGGCAAGCTTTCGAAGCTACATTTCAATTGATAGGAACAACACTGGCTAGACCACCACCAGTAATGGCCAGAACAAGAAGGGGACAATTGACAGCCGCAGTTTCCCATAGGCAAAGGCGAACCACACCTTCAATTTTTGGCACAAAAAAATAGACTCGGGCCGTAGGGGTAGCCGAATCCTCCAAGATATGGTGACGATGAAAATTCAGGGGGCTACCTACAGTTTGGATGCCACGAGGGCATGGCATATGTTATGCGTGGGGGGATGATGAGCACCAGAAATGCTCATATTTTGTACATATTTATTTGATCAATATGCGACTGTATAATAAGGATTGCGTACTTTTATGAATGATTATATAGATATTTGATATAATTATGCGTGTTATCTAATTTGTGTGCTTTTAGTATATTTTATGGAATTACAGTTGATTTAGTTAGATTTGGAACGGTCGAGGTCCTTTTGATGGACCTGGAACTTTATTTCATTAGGGGTCAACGTAGAGAACATAGGTGCCTCCCTGCAACTGGAAGGCGCCAAGGGAATACCAGCGCCTCCCTGCAGTCGAAAGGTGCCAAACCAAAGACGAGTGCCTCTCTGCAGTCGAAAGGCGCCAACTAAATACCAGTGCCTCCCTGCAGTCAAAAGGCACCAACTGAATACCAGTGCCTCCCTGCAGTCAGAAGGTGCCAACTGAATACCAGTGCCTCCCTGTAGTCGGAAGGCGCCAACTGAATACCAGTGCCTCCCTACAGTCGGAAGGCACCAACTAAATACTAGCGCCTCCCTGCAGTCGGAAGGTGTCGACTGAATACCAGTGCCTCCCTGCAGTCAGAAGGCGCCAAACCAAAGACGAGCGCCTCCTTGCAGTCAGAAGGTGCCAACTGAATGCGAGCGCCTCCCTGCAGTCATAAGGCACCAACTGAATGCGAGCGCCTCCTTGTAGTCGAAAGGTACCAACAGAAGGCAAGAGCCTCCCCACAGTCGAAAGGCGCTAATAGAAGGCAAGTGCCTCCCTACAACCAGAAGGCACCGTGATAACAAGGTACCTTCCTCATAAGGAATGCGCCACTGATTCTTTGCCCATTGACCAAATTCGAACGATGTGGACAGCAGCGGCTAGTGTAGTTCCAGCTCTACGTCATGCAGAGCTAAATTGGAGATAGCACCAATGTATCAAAACATCTTACGAATGCCAAGCAAAGCATGAATCGAAGCGAACACGTCGCCATCAAAACAGAATTCCAGACGTCGATTGCATTCACCAGACTATTCTAATTTAGTCTGGGAAGAATCGACTGTTGTAACCACTTCTGTAACAGAAGTTCTGCGGGTGTGTTATATAAACACACGCAGATCGTTCTGAAATATATAGAGAGATATATAGAAATAATTAATAGAGAAGATAGATTGTAATACGTTGATAAATATATTACAGTTCCAGAAGTTCTAAAGCACGTGTTCGATCGGGAAGAAGCTGCTGGAGCCTGGGCCCACTCCAAGCCAGTATTTCTTCCCCATTTCTTTCTTGTTTATTTATGTTAATTATTTTATTTCTTTCATAGGAGTGTTCATTGGTTTGCTAGTTCTAGTATTTGCAGTAGATTTATTTTTGGGAGTATGTACATAATTTATTTTTGTAGATTTAATTATGTTCTTCTTACGTAATTTATTGACGAGTGTAGGAATGATTGACAACCATCTCAAGAACACCCCCCAAATGTAGGATTAGTATATTCACCTCCAGTGGTATTGTAGTAACCTAATTTCAACTCTTCGCAAGTTTACGAAGCTCCCTGGGTTGGTAATTAAATGCACGGGCATGTGACAAAAATAGGAAACTGTTCACCTTGTTTGGCCCGCAACACTACTCAACCAACCACCACAAGGAACAACTCTTTCTCATAAACCCTAGTCTAAGAATGAATCAACCAACTCAAAATTTCTTCAACAATACTCAACAACAACTATTACATAACAATGACACTCATGTTATTTTTAGCTCAAGTTTAAGTTCTTTGCACAACAACGCACTCCAACAACAATGCTTATAAAACAAGGTTTTAATCACAACTTCAAACCAAAAAACCTTGAAGTATTAAACCAACTATTTTTGAATAGGTAACCACAATAAATCCTTTTCACTCAAGTGATATTTCATAAATCAACCACCCATATAAAATCAATGGATAATGTTACTCATACCTTTTTGATGCCTTATGAGTTGTCCACTAAATCTGCCACACTCAACACTTTTCCTTTTAGAGATCTTGAGTAATAACACAACAATAAAATAATTTCCAAATAACACCTTATTACTCCTACTTTATTTTAACATCCACCAAAGTTCTTTTTAAATAAAAACCCTTACTCAAAAATAAGTTTCACTAAAAGAACTTTATCAATAACCCTTATTACTCCTAATAATTTCAAAAATCACAATTAAAAATTTAACTCCACAACTCAAACAGCCACTATAACCTTATTCCTAAGGTTATTCAATACATCAACTATCAAATCACCTTTACCCCTTATCACTCCACCTTAGGCAATAACAAAATAAATAAAAACCTCATACCTACCTTGAGGGGAATTGAACCCCTGTCCTGTCCAACGTGAATGCCCTAGCCGCATCCAAGCTGTCGCACGAGCTATGGGCTCGTTGTGAAGAAGGAAGTACCACTTGCTTCTTGTTCTTCTCTCCTTAGGCCAAGCGAAAAAGAAATGTGCCTTGAGTGCCTCAACAAAGCCAAAACAACGCTTGTAGGAATCGAACGCTTAATCTTCCTACCACCAAAACCTTTGCACAAACCAAGCTGCCACTAGGCCACACTACCCAACATGCTTTGGAAAATGGACGCGGTTAGCTTTCAATATTCACTGCTTCACAAAATGAAATAACATGAGCTCTTCCTTCGCAAAAACAAATTGTTAATCTCAATCAAATAAAGATAATCTTCTTCAAAAAATTTAATGGCATATAGATATGCCTTCCCTTAGCTTGGAAACGTCGACGCTTTTGAACCTTCATTTATGAAGTCGACGAATATTCTTTTAATTTAATTTTAAAATTAAAATTTAAATTTTAAATAAATTAAAATTTAAACTAAATATTTAAAATTAAATGTCTCCATCATCGAGGCACATTTTTCGATGAAACGAAAATCCAACTTGGGTTTTAAGAAAAACCCATTTCAAATCTGCCATCCATGGTTTTAAATAAAACCTTTTATTTTCCTACTTTAGTTTTCACAAAAACCCTTCCTTGCACTTTCACAAAACAGAGTGCATGCCATCATAGATCCTTTTGACATCAATGACAACATTTTAGCTTAGGGACTCAAAATTTCCAACACACTTTATGATTCCAAAGAGCAATACTGGAATGGACAACCAGGTGAGATGGAACTAGATTGTTACACTTTAGCCATGCTTAAATAGCCTAAATATTTATAGGGTTGACTTTAACTCCTTTGGTGATATTGTGATCCAAATACTCTACTTCTTGTAACCTAAAATAATATTTAGACCTCTTGGCATTAAGCCAATTTTTAGACAAAAGCTACAAAGTTTGATCTAAATATTGTAAGTGCTCCTCCCAAGAGAAACTATAAATTAGAATGTCATCAAAGCAGACTAGAATAAATTTGTGAAGGAAGGGCCAAAAAAAAGAAGTCATTAGACTTTAAAAAGTGGAGGGTGCATTGGTCAAACCAAATGGCATAACCAAGAATTCATAGTGCCCTTCTTGAGTCTTAAAAGCG
This sequence comes from Wollemia nobilis, assembly GCA_028583015.1. NCBI lineage: Eukaryota > Viridiplantae > Streptophyta > Pinopsida > Araucariales > Araucariaceae > Wollemia > Wollemia nobilis. The sequence continues at coordinate 7,043,675 of JAQPPZ010016361.1, forward strand.
GTCTTAGTAATGTAATTTTTCTTGATTATGATCTAATGGTATCTTGATAGTAAATATAAATTTGAGAAATATTGGTCTCCATGCAATTCATCCAATAGCTCATCAATTACTATAATGAGAAATTTATCTTTCATTATTTTTAATTGGTTAAATGGGATTGAAACGGGCCCCACTTGTATCACATCATCACCACATAGTGGTATTACAATAAAGCTTAGATAGTATCCATATATTTCTTGGCAAGATTTGAATTTTGGTCTCCTCTTTATATATTGAGGAATCTAAGTGGTTGAGCTAATGCCACTTGATAATTTATCTTTAATAATTATTTTATTTAGTTCTATGAAATCCACACACAAATGCTTTTGTACCAACAACACTAGAGAAGAATTGAGATGGATGTTAGGATGAATAACCCCTACAGCAAGAAGTTCCTACACCATATTCTTAATTTTTTTTTATTTTTTGGCATATGGATACCTATAAGGGTAGACATTTGGATGAATACTACTAGGAATAAGTTGAATTACATCATTGTGAGTATGATAAGGGGGTAGTCATTAGGATTCCCCAAAAAATATGGAATGTTTTTGCAATAACAACTATAATTCCTCTAGTTGGTATTTTTCTCTACTATCTAATTCTTGTATAGCAAATTATTGGGCCATAACACCATGGGATAATTTTTTACTAGTTTTTCCATCCTATGAGACATCACAATTTGAGTAGTCTCAAACTTCAATCCTTGTAAGATGTACTCTATTCCCTACTAATTGAATTTCATCCATAATTCATAGAAATCCCATAATACTAGACCCAACAGTCTCAACCACTAAGCCCCCAAAAGAACATTACACCCACCTAAGGGTAGGGAAAACATGTTTGCCTTAAGATTATATTCTCATATTTTTATTTTGATATTTCTACACTTTCTCTTACAAGATAAAGTTCCTCCATTGGAAATCATGACTTTAAAAGAGTTACAAGTATTAATATAGCAATTTTCCTATTTGGCCACACTTGGTTCAATGAAGTTATGGGTGCTCCCAGAGTCAATGAGAATTATGATCCATTTTATTTTGAAGTATCATACCACCTTCATGATTTTGGAATTTGATATTCGTATTATGGCATGCACCAAAAACTTTGGTTGGGATTCTTTTAGGATGTCATACTATTCTCTATGTTCCTCTTCTTCCTTAGAATACTTGATGGTTATTGCCTCATCCACATCTAGCAAAAACAACTTCTATTGAACACATTTGTGTCCTAGTGAGTATTTCTCATCATAATTTTAACATATATCTTATGCTCGATGAGCATTCATTTCCTCCCTAGTCAATCACTTGAACGGTGGATATTTTTTGCTAGGATTTGATGTAAAATTGGATGGAAATGCAAGTTTGGCCTGTGGAAATTTAGACAACCTTCTTTGGGACAAAAATATTTCTTCCACTAATCTTGCCAATCCTATGGCTTGCATCATAGACTATGGTTTGAACATTTTTACTTTTGCCTTGATATCATCTTTCAATCCACTAATAAAATAGCTCTAAAAAAATCCTTCACTCAACCCTTTTGTCCTATTAGCCAATTTCTCAAATTGAGTTTGATATTCTCAAATAGTAGAGGTTTGTTTCAATTTGGTTAAGTCTCCTATAAATTTCTCATACCCACTAGGGTCAAAATGAGTGAGCAATTAGGACTCAAAGTCTTCCCAAGAAGGGTTAGGAGTCATGTTTTTTAACCATTAATACCATTATAGGGCCTCAAATTCAAAGTTAAAATATGTCATGGTGACCCACAAATAGTAGGGAACATTATGAAGTTTGAAGAATTCATCTTCCTAACACAACCAACCATTAGTATCCTTTCCATTAAACATGGAAAATTTTAATTTGGGCATATTAAATGAGATATTTGTGTAAAAAATAGTATGATGGGGTTATTTCTCTTTATTGATTGAGCTACCTACAGTCCTTCAGTGTTAAGATGCTCGAATACCCTTGGGGCTTCCTTTAGTTACCCTTCAACCTCTATGATTTTTTATTCAATCATTGATTTAAATTTAATATGGTCTTTTTGTATCATGTACATGTGATCGTTTATCTGTGTAACTTCTTGTCCAATGTGGAACATTTGAATTTGTAGGTTATTAAGTGCATGATTTAATTGTTCCATATAATAGCTTTATTTCAACTTCTTCATTGCTCTTATAGTCCTCTAGCCATATACATGTGATTTGGACCACCCCAACTGACTTACTAAAAATAGAAGTGTTGTTTTAGGAGTTACTATATTTAGTAATGGCACAAAAAATGTGTGTGGGTGTTATATATCAAAATGATCAACTCAAAAATATGAATGCAATGGACTAGGTCTCATAATTATATTTTTCAACACCTTAAAAAAAGTGCATGGAGGTTATATACTAAAATTATCAGCTCGAAAAGATGATCGCAGTGAGCTATATCTCATAACAATGTTCTTCAGTACCCTAGATTTTTTTATAGGGAAGTGTTTCTTCAAATGTCATTTATTTTTCTCTTGAAGTCCCTGTTCACTTAGAAATTTGACTTTTTTCTAATATTTCCTTAATAGGATTTGCAGTGACTATTACTGACAATTTTTCTAATTGACTTTGTAACTCACTACTTCTAACAACTACATTGGAAAACTCTATTTTTTAACAAATACCCTAACTATTATGATTCCCAATTATAATTGACAATTGTATGGTCAAATTGTCTTAACTATTGCTAATTATGTAGTTGACAACTATATGAACAAACTCTATCTTGATTATATTGACTATGGTCTTGACTGAAATGATACCTAACTATTATTGGTAGACCTTGTTTGGACAGTTACTTTCACCACCAATTTTTTTGTTTGTTTTTGTTTAGTCAATTCTATGATAGTGTTGTATTTTTAGTATGCTCACTTTATATGGTAGGGTTTTTAGCATGTAGCAAAAATATTCACAAAAATAGGGTGCTCCAAGCCAAGGAGGATGTACTATCCATAGCCCTCTATTATACTGCAATAATGAACAATAGTGCTCAAACTAATATTTTAGGCCACTACTCAAGGAGGATTCCATGCATACCCTTAATCACACTATACTCCTCTCTAAAAATACAATAGGATGATCTTATTGAGTGGTGTGCTTGATGCACTATGGATAGATACACAATATTAGGTCTAAAGGTTTCTCTTAATTTATGGGGGTCTCTCGATATACCCAAAGATGCATGGAAGCTCAATTTTGTATATATGTGTTATTTGAGGCCTGGGTATTGGAGCCTAATCACCCCTCACTTTATTATATGCTTTACAAATAAGCTATCTTAACCAATATCCAAAAATACTTTGTGATAATTTAAAATCCCCGATGTAGGGTTTCTAACCTATCAAACTAAAAAAAAAAAAAAAAGGCTTCATTTTTTTAATAGGATAACAAGCTAAAAAATTAAAACACAAAAAAATTATACCTAACAGTTGAAATGACAAGGCAAGAACTATTGCAATCATAGTGGAACATGGCCCTAGAAAGTACTCTGATACCACTTGTTAGGAACATTCTAATTAAAATAAGCATGACAAAATAAATATTACAGTAAAACAATAATTCATGAAGAACAAAATATTGCAACACAAAATGGAAATGCAAAAATCTATATTAGTCTCATAAAATCACTAAATGGAACATGACCCTAGAAATTTGATACCACTTGTTAGGAACCTTCTAATTAAAATAAGCACGTCTAAATAAATATTGTAATAAAACAGTAATTCATGAAGAAAAAAATAATGCAACACAAAATGGAAATGCAAAAATCTATATTAATCTCATAAAATCACTAAATGGAACATGGCCCTAGAAAGTGTTGTGATACCACTTGTTAGGAACCTTCTAATTAAAATAAGCACGTCTAAATAAATATTGCAATAAAATAGTAATTCATGAAGAACAAAATATTGCAACACAAAATGGAAATGCAAAAATCTATATTAATCTCATAAAATCATAATATATAATTATTGGTCTCTGCGAGGGGGAAACCTCCAATATTTTGATTCAATATGAAAAAATATACATTTTTTTATGTCCCTTTGTATTTTAAAGATACATTTCATGCATCCCTAACCTAACACTCAAGGGTTATCTTACATGCAAAGTGTCACCCAAGCTAGAATTTTTAACCAAAAAAATAATTACATTTTTTATAAGAGTTACATGAAATACCCTCACTTGTCTAGGTACCTCAAATGCCACATACCATTACAAAATATCATTTGAATGGATTCCCCACATTGGAAAGGGTTAATTACATAATAATATGAAAATTACATAATAATTTTAATATGGGATCCTAATATTAGTTGAGGCAACCATACACTTTCCATTAGTCTAGGTAGACCCCTTTACTATAAACTACAATAGTTTTATCTATTTTATAGGTTTTTGAAAAGTAGGATTCTAAAGTGAAAGTGCCACTAGATAGTAGCAATTTCACCAATGCTTTTATACCCCATCAACACTTTTTCCATTATGGTAAAAATCAAGTCAAAATCCTTAATTATTATTTTGTCATTTCAAATTAAAGAATTGTTTTTGTTTTATATTTGTAATATAACTCTATACTTTCTATTTTCATCAAATAAAATACAAAATAAAAAGAAGTAACAAGTTAGTATTGATAGCATTAGGGGCCAACAACATTCTTGCATCTCATCAAAATGAAATCATATATAGTCATATTAGGGCTTGTTTGTTGCATCGTCTTCTTAAACCTTTACCTTAAAAGAAAAATATTTTTTATTTACATTGAAAATAAACAAACATTTAGTTTATAGGGCATGTTTGTTGCATTGATCAATGCATTTGTAGTTATAATAGGGCTAGATTAAGGTTAATTTTGTCAAAGAAAAATCTTAGGATAAACATAGGTGTTCTCCAACTTAATCCATTAAACCCTATACCTAGGCTCAAAATTTTCCTTACCCTTAAAGTGAGGAGGAGGCAAAACACTACATATCCGATAAGTCAAAGGCCCTCTACAACCTTTCCCCCTCTCATAGTCACAAAATTTTCCATCCCATATATCTATCTTGAATAGCTATTTAAAAGTTTTATAGAGTATTTCACTTGTGCTTGATTCCTGCAGTATAAGTTTACATTCTCGTCTCTCCAACTTGAGGAATATAAGAACAATACATAAGAATTGAGTCCAAAAGGAGAATTATTTATAAATTCATATGAATCATTCAAATAAAATAAAAGGATATATGAAAATTCAATATTTTGAGAATAAATTTATCATAAAATAAGTATTCTTAGTTGATATAAGGAATTTAATTACTTCCATTTTCTAAAAAAAGTAATGACACCAATTTAGAGATTTTAAATTTAGCGAAATTTGGGTGCCAACCTAGATTCCTTTCATTTTTTATTAAATGGATATCATGCAAAATTCCTTTCACATCTTCCATCATTGGTGTCCTATAGTGTTAGTGTGCTCCATCAAAGTTGATTTCATTGCCTAGTTCAAATTGACCTAATATTTTGGTAATTTAGACTTTGTTGTGATATACACATGATATTTAGTAAATTCCACCTTTATTCATGGGTTCCAACTTATCCTTTGTTGACTTTTTTTTGTACCTTCTTATTCAAAAATAATATAATACCAATGTTTTCTCAAAATATTTATTAATCTATCGGATAATTCTTTTGAATAGGTAAGTAGTCTCATGGTAAATATTCCATATTCTCTACTTATCTAATATCTCCCTCCCTATCCCCTTTTAATGTCGTATATATATGACTTATATTTTATCTATTGGAATAAAATTTTATCATATGTCAAATTTTTGAAATGTATATAAGTTTTCTTAAGCTAAAAACTTTTGTTTCTATCATCTCAAATTATAGAATCATTTTATTTTCAAAAATTTCATATTTTAGTAGTTATAATAATATATGTAGTAATTCCTTTCATCATGACACATCTTCAGGTTAATCTTCTCTATGTAAAAATTCATTATTGCATTCATCCCCTATGAGAAAGTTGATGAAGTGCCATGGAATCTATTGATGATCCTATGCATATTTTTACAAGTAGAATTTATACTTGCCTTATGTTCCAAAGTATATATTATCTAATCAATAGATTGTAACTAACTCTAGTTTAATAGCCCCTTGTAATGGAGAACAATGTATAGTGTCAAGGCAAGGATGATATTAATCTCATTTGTATTGTTAGATTGTTTCTAAAACTGATTGGTAGTGTAAATAAGAGTAAAATCAAGGGGAATAATAATAGTAATACACCAAGTAAGAAGATACTACTTGGCATAATTATAACACGAAAGAAGGAGTTTACTTCCTAGTGGACCTAATGCTTGATGGGAGACCCTTGATATACATTGTCTGATCATATTTTCAAAAGAGATAAGGAGGTATCTTGACTGGTTTGCACTAATTGATGTAGCATGTGATACACATAGAGTTGAAGAGCAAACTTGAAACAATTCCTATTGGGTGGGACCATATTCAATAGTAAGGTGATGATGATTATTTAATTAATGACTAAAGGTATTCATGTATTTATTAGACTATGCCAATCAAAACATATTACATGGCATATTTAGGGTGGAGGATTGATTTCAAAGAGAAATATAGTAATGCTTTGACCCACATTGATAGATTAAACCTTGATGGATAACTAATAACAACTAGAGGAAATATTATAGTGAGGACCTTCCAAATTGAACATTCCAATAAGAAGGAAGAAACAACATAAATAGTCGCATGGCCTGACATGTTAAATTAGGTCAATTTAATAGCTAACAACATAAATAGAATCTCACAAAAGTGAAGCATACATAGGTCATGTCAATGAAATATAATATGAGCTCAAGTAGATCTTGTCAATAGAACATGAATATCATCATATGATGGGTTTTATCATGTTAAACACTTGATGATTAGGGGGGTCTAATAACATGTAACAACTATACCACCTAATAAAATTAAATGTATGATGAGTGGTAACTAAATATGTAGGATTAAATGGTTTCTAAACTAATTATGCCTATAATAATATGTCAAGTGGCATAAATCCAATGAGTTGCTAGATGTAAATATAGTATAAAATAACCAACAATACAAAGTCCAAGTATTGAATTAAGACTAATAGATATAAAAATCAATGGTTTAGAAGTGTTAGTGAATAAAGAAGAATAGAAGGCTTAAACAAATTGCATTAATTATGTAGAATAATGTGCAAAGTACTATGACATGAGACATGAATCTTTGAAAACTCTTGTATTCTCTATGATCTCTATCTTAATGTTAATCATAATATTTTGTATAGTGGATATAGGTTAAGTTATGGAGAATTATGAAATTCATAGAGTATGGCAAGGTTTCAATCCATCGGTGGGTACCTTATATAGCCATTAGGATACATAGAAGTACTAGTCAAATTTATAGTAATTCATGGATCCATGATCTAACAACCATAGACCTAGGGTTGAGTGTAAATATATCATATATCCAATGCCACCCTTGTTCTCTATGCAATATCTACATTATATTGACCATAGTAATTATCCAACAAGTTGGGGCACATGGTTGGGAGCAAGTAGTTTCACATTGTAAATGAACATTTCAATTCCACGATCGAACATCTTATAGATCCATAAAAATAAGTGGATGTACAAGTTAAACATATGGAAATTCATGGAATTAGGATCAAAAGTATCCATATTACGAATCCACTCTCTCATGTTCTCTATAAACTCTATCCCAATGTTAACCTTAATAGTTTACATAATGTGTTTAGGATAAGTGGTAGAGAGTGAGGAGTTTTACATCATAATACAAGATTCTAATTCATGGATATACACCTTTTAAATCCATTATGAGGACACATTAAGATATGGATTTTATGGCAATTAATTGACCTAGATCCAAGTGGTCATATACCTATGGGTGAGTGTACATACATTTTGGATCCAATCTCACCTTTATGCTCTTTATAACTTTTTCCCGATGTCAACCTTAAAAATTAGGCCAATGGATTTAGGGCAAGCAATGGGGAACAAGGATATTCATACTATATACCAAGGTTCTAATCCCATGGTGGTGTAAATCTAGTTGCAAGAGGTCAAAACAAGAACATCCAATTACACAAAAACTGTAGCAAATAGAAATAAAGTAGTAAATCCCCCAATCACATAAGAGCTACAATGGAAATAAACTAAAACATGCTTTATTTTCTCATTCCTAGATTTCACCCACTTTACAATACGATATCAAGGGAATATATATCCCAAAAAAAACTTAAATCTTAAAGCCTTAAAGATAAGAAATTATAATATATATATTGGCAATTTCATCTTTTAGTGCCAAAAGCTAAATCACCCAAAAAACTTGGATAGACCCTAAATTAATACACACCATTGTATCATCTATATTAAGCCTCCTAGAAAATCTCAACACCTACCCATGCCTAAATAAGAAGTTATTCCAAATATGTTTTCTTCCATATTTAAAAAAAAAAAACACTGAATCCTATTTTTGAGGCATTAGATGAAGGAATAAGGACCCAATAAAAACATAAAAAATAATCTATATGACTAGGGTGGTCTAGCTAGACCATGTCAACCTCTTTATACAACTCCTCATAAAATTTCAAGTTGATCCAATGGTCGTATCAAAATTTATGCCCTCATAAAGATAGGCTCCTGCATCATTCTCCTCTGGTTGAAAAGACCTCTACTCCTGCAAGTTCCTCTGATCAAACTCCTGCAACTATACTCAAATACTTTTGTTCTCTTGCTTGCATCTATGGCTACTGTGTACTTTGTATTACTATATTACAACTTCTTTCTGACTCCTTCCTACAATTCCTGCATGTGCTCATCATCTACATACTCTTTCAATAACTTTGCTGATGCAGTTGGTATAGCAACATCCTCAGTATCCATGTTCTTTACTATCATCACATAACAAGACCCATCTTCTTTCACTCCATGAAAAATTGCTTAATCGTCAACAAATTTTCACTTTACCCTTCTTCCTTATGTGGTAATAATATCATGTTTACTCCATCCTTCCAGAATGTGTAAGTATTCATTCCTCCATCATGGATAGCCTTCTTATCATATTGCCAAGGCCTCCCAAAAAATAAGTGATATGCATCCATTAGAACTATATCATACCATACTTCATCCTTGTAGGTATTCCCAATTAATAAATTAACCACATGTCTCTTATCTACAGTTACCTTGTTCTCTTTCTTGAACTATGATATGCGGTAGGGATATGGGTTCTTCTCACACTTCAAGTCAATTTTCTCAACCATTTCATTTGAAATCATATTTTTACAACTACCATTATTAATAATCACATTACATACCTTTCCTCTAGATGTACATCTTGTTCGAAATATATTCATACGCAACCAAGAACCACCACCATCATTGTTTTGTGCTTTCTCCCTCCTTGGAACAATCATTGTCCTCTTTATCATGAGGTTTTTCCCCATGTCTGTAGCAACTTCTATCTCAACTTGTCTTCTACCTCAACCAGATTGAATCTAGCTAGTTCTCTTTATTTTATTTCTTGTGTAGGATAATTCAGACACTCAAAATCTTTGTTTCCTTCCTCACCATATATATAATAGGTATATTACCTTTTTGGGCCATCACAACTTCATCCTCCACCATAACCTCTTCTTCTTTGAAATCCTCCACCTCTCTCATGGTCACTATAAACTTGCCCCGACGTGTATATTCTCCCTTCGAGGGATTAAATCTACCACGTTCACTGGCTGGAGGTGACGATGGTCCTTTCGTCACTTCTCTCTTATGTTTATCTTCCAATTTTAATGCTAACTAATGTGCATCCTCTACACTATGGATCTGAAGCATACTCAACTTATATTATTTGACATAACTTAATCCATTCACATACCTTGTAGCCTTATTTTCTTTTGACTCTTCAAGACCCACCTAGATTGATAACTTATAGAATTTTTTGGTGTAGTCCTCTATGCTTTGATCCTTTTGTCTGAGGTTTTGAAGTCTAAAAAATAACATTTGGGCATAATCTTTGGGAAATAATTTCTCCTTTAGTTTTTTTCATTTTACACCAAACCCTAATCTTTTCCTTTCCCTTTCTTTACCTCTCCTTCAGCAGATGATTTCACCAAATCAACGCATGCCCTTTCAACTTCGTGCATGCAAGCTTCACTTTCTTTTCCTTTGAAAGGCTTTTCCAATCAAAGAACTTCTCCATGTTATTCAACCAGTTTATCAACTCCTCTCGTTTCAACCTTTCGATATACTTAGGGACTTCAATCTTGATCCCATATTTATTTCCTTCTAAGGCCCTAATTAGCCTATTCTCAAATTGATGCTCCTATGGCTTCTCCTCTGGATCTTCCTCATAATGAACCTGTGGCTTGTTGTCTCCTTCCACAGTCTCACTATCAGAATTTAGATCTGCAAAATCTATTGGATGTTTTTCCCTTAAATAGGCCATCATTTGGAGCAGAACCCTACAGGTTCTAGCTGTTAGTACCTTCATGAATAAACTGATATATTCAATAACACTCATACACAAATTAATAGATATGAAAGAAGGAAGAATATATCAACGAATGGAATATAAATCAATTAAATCACTTGCCACTCTGGGAGGGTAGATCCCTACGTCATAAGGGCAATGAGTTGTGAAATGCAAATGAATAATGATAAATATGATAGATGATATTCCAATAAAACATTTGGATCTACTATATAATAATCAAATAAGTCATTTGATAAATTAGTCATCGACTATATTAGATTTGGACTGTAGCATGACTCCCCTCCTTGGAAAGATTTGTCCTCAAAGCTACAAATGTCTGGAAAATATTTTCAAGTTCCCATGTAGCATCTTCTTTGGTTAGGTCCTACCATTTGATGAGAAATTCTTGGATGTGAAAAAATCTCAGTATGTGTGTTTTGCTTTGTAAGATTGCTTTGGGCTGGATATATATACGCCCTTCTTCATAGATTACTGGTAATTCTAAGAGTGCACTTTCTGGCCGATCACTTTCTTGAGATAGAAAACATGAAATACTATATGTATACATGATGAGGGAGGCAACTCTAATTGATATGCAACTTCTCCAATATGACACATAATTTTGTGAGGACCATAAAATCGAGGAGCCAACTTCTAACTGGACTTGATCTTCAATGATAAAACATGGTGGTTAGTTGTGGGCCATGGAGTGGAGACCTTGACCCTACAACAGTTGGTATCAAAGCCATTTTAGCTAAGGCCTGTTGTTTATCAAGTAGTCTAAGCAAAGTGTCCGCACCAGTTATGTCTAAATGTTGGTCATCCTCCGCAATCAGATAACAGGACGTTCCGCAATCGAAATGTCTTTGTTGTTGCCTTCGAAATCGAAGCATCGTGCCTTAGGTTGGTCTAGGTTTGTGATGGAAATTTACCTAAGGATGGCAACCTTATAAGGGTTTGAAAGGTTGACCAAGGAGCCTAAGTGCTAAAAATCCTTCTAAGTGTGGAGAAGGTTGGTAAGTTTACCATGTTCCGAAGTGTGCCTGATTTGGCAGAATTTTGCACACCGATATGTCGAGTTGCAAAGGTCCTATACAAAAAATGGGTAGATGTCCCATAGTGATGGGACAGGACAGTGGGTTGGCTCGTTTGGAGCTTCAATGCAATCATTTCAATGTTTTACCAAAATTTAAGTAATTCCTAGTGTAGTGCTTGGATGGGTGACCTTCTGGGAAGTGTCTTGGTTGGTGTGCGCCATGGCATGAATTAAAGCATGAAGGCTAAATATTTGCCATAGGAGTTATTTAATATGGTTTGGATGTTGATAGGTATGTCACAAGGGTTTTTTGGGCAGTTGGGTTACTTTATGCCCATCGTTCTGCTGTAACCATGTGACCAACCTTGGTTCATGTTGTCATCTTGTGTGTTTTCTTAAAGTTGTTTCTGGAATGAGGGGTAAGTTGGTTGTTGAAGATGGTTTGGCAGTAGTCTTGCATCAAGGAAAGGTGATGTTAAGTCCAATACCATCGAATTTCTATGGATAAAGGGATCTTGCTGAGTTAGTGGGAGTCGAGCTCACCACGATCTTGTCTTGGAGAGACCATCGAAGTTCGATGGATAAAGGGCTTTTGTTGAGTTTGTGGGAGTCAATCTCACCATGGTCCTGTCTTGGAGAGACCACAAAAGTTTGAAGAATACCACAAAAGGAAAGGATGCAAGTTCATCTGATGGCTTGATTCTTTGTGGGTTGTGCTTCAGGAGGTATGTCATTACAACAGTAATTATCCTGAAGAAGATCAGAGGGTCAGTTGTGAGTGGAAAAATTGTATGATGTGATGCAAAGTTCAGCCAGAAGCATAGTTGCTAGATCAGATGATTTCAGAGGAAGGGTGGATCATGAGGATGGACACTCATGAGCCAAAGCACTAATGCAAAGAGTTCATTAGATGCAATTTGGTGAGTTTTTCTTCGAAGCAAGTTCAATTTGATTCTTTGTGTGTTGTGCTTCAAGAGGTATGTCATTGCAGCGACAATTATCCTAGAGAAAAGCAGAGGGTTAGTTGCAAAAAATAAAGTTATGTGATGGAATGCAGTTTCAGCAAGGGACATAGTTTTTGGATCATCATGTGACTTCAAAGGAAAGAATCAGTGGCGAGGGAGGATACTCGTGAAGTCGAAGCACTAATGTGAGGAGTGTTAGGTGTGGTTCAGTGAGTTGGTCTTCAAGTTTTTGATTCTTTATGGGCTATACTTTAGGAGGTATGTCAAGTGCAATGATAGTTATCCTGGATAAGAGTAGAGAGTTGGTTGCATAAGTATCGAAGGGGACTCAACCGTTGTCTGCAGAGGTAAAGTGGAGACGGTGGATGCCAAGTCAGTTGGCCAAGGTAAGAGATAACAAGGAGTTCTTTATTGACTGGGTAGGTTACTACTTCAATCAGTTGGGAACATAGAAAATACCTTGTATAAAGTGGGTTTTGAGCTTAAGTGTGGGAGCCTCCATCATGAAATAAAGTGTGTAGGTAAGGATTGATCATCCTCATCCTAAATAAGTTTTTTTTTGGTGAAGCATCCTAAAATTTATATAGAGGGAGCTTCCAGAGTGAGAGCAGTTGTGATTTAGGTTTTGATGAGAGGGTCCTAAATTTTTCAAAGGAACCTGTTCAACGAGGAGCACCTACCTATGGCAACGAGGACATTGCCACTTTAAGTGTGGGAGTATATGGTAGGATGGTTCTCCTCACCTTCTATCCACATCCAAAGCGCTCCTTGCCTGCCCCCATCGTGCATATTGTTTGTGCCTTCGTTCGAGTGTGGGATTGAGTGCCACTGAGTTTAAGGGGTCGTGGTGAAGGTTGCCATGGTCAAATCAAGGGAACAGGGTCTGCCATCAAGCAGGTAGTATGAGTTCGATGCATGCTTTGGTAACCTGCCAGACCTAAGGAGGGGCATTCGTCTGTCGATAAGTTAATTGTCATTCAGTGGGTGGGCTAGTCAGCAAGTTGGTCAAAGTCATGTTCCAGGAAGGTCCTTGTGTCTACTTCATCGTATTTTCTCTTATGTCTGGGTGTTACATCAGGCTGAGCGGTCTGTTGGTTCATTGTCACCAGCTGGGCTGGAAGGTGGGCAATATAGCAAAATATTGTAAGTGTCGATCTCGACCAAGTCGCATGTTGTTAAGAGGTTTGTACCACCATGTGCTAAAATATGGTTAAGTATGTTTGCCAAGGGATTCAGGTTACCGTGAGCTTACGGGGAGCTGTGAGACACCAGGAGAGCATCGGGTGAAATGTGTTTGGTGTTCAGTATGTTGCAAGTTGTTGTTGGGATCGATGTTGGTGTCAGACTAGTCAATGTTGTTGTGCCATCAAGTGTGCTTGTTGTTGGGACTTAGTAGCTAGAGCTAGAGGTCAGAATAGCACCTAGAGGACTTTAAGGAGAAGGGTGTTGGCTTGGAAAGGTACTGAGCCATTGGGGCTTATCTTGAGTTTATCGTTTGGTGTGTTCAGATATTGCAAGGAATGCATGCCACCATGCCACCATTTTGTAAGGCCTTCATGCCAGTGTTAAGTGTATAGCCATTATTCTAGATTGTAATGGTTGAGTGCCAAGCCATTGTGCCAAAGATGTAATTGTTGTGTAGATGTATATAAATATGAATATCAGTTGTATATTGTGTAAATATGCCTTGTGTTGGTCAACTTAGTGTATGGGTGCTTTGTCTTGTTTTGGCTAACCTTGTGCTGAGATTTTGTTGTCATATATGTATACTCTAGGTTATCTTTATTGTAGAGCTCTTGAAGGGTAAGGCATAGTTCCCATTGACTGGCAGGTGGCCAGAAGTTGGGGTACCATGTAGGTGAGGCAATCGAAACATGGTGGTTAGTTATGGACATGAACACCATATCACCAATATCGAATTCTCTTTTTGAATGGTGTGTCTTACTACTGCTTCATACGATTTTGTGCTTGGACCAAATTTTCTCTGAGAATGGTGAGCATTGACTGTCGTTCCTGAAACCAATCATCTACTTGGGCCACTTTGGAGGATCCTGGTACATAATCTGCTACTGTTGGTTTCCTAGTTCCATACAGAGCTTAAAAGGAGACGTCTTTATGGAGTAATCGTAAGAAGTATTGTACCACCATTCCACCAATGATAGCCACTGACTCCATTGATATTGTTTATCCTGAACAAAACATCTTAGGTAGATACCCAAAAAAAATTTAACTACCTCTGTTTGGACATCTATTTTTGGATGGTATGCAGATGACATATTTAATTTGGTACCACTAATTCGAAATAATTATCTCCAAAAATTGTTAGTAAATATGGGATCTCGGTCACTTACAATATTTTTGGGCTGTTTTACCTTCTAACTTAGGAGGACCTTCAATAAAATCCATGGAAATATGTTCCCACTGACGATCTAGAATGGGTAATGGTTGAAGCAACCCTAGTGATTTTACTGCTTCACACTTATGGCGTTGACATACTTCACATTCAGATACCCATTGTTTGACCTCTACTTTTAATCCTTTCCAACAAAAATATTGTTTAACCCGCATATAAGTTTTCAAAAACCCTGAATGTCCTATTGATGGAGAAGCATGTGACTCATCTAGAATCCTTGATTTGATTGTCGAATTGTGTGGAATGTAAATGTGATTCTTCTTTCTTAATATCTTGTATTCATAGGAGAAAAGAGGGTTCTTGGATGAACCCAATGACAACTCTTGAATTATTTGAGCAGTTTCACTATTGGACAACCATTCTTCCTGTAACCGAGACACCCATTGAGAACAAGGACATGAAATAGCATTAATGACCACTTCATCTTCATATTTTTTGGATAATGCATCTGTTGCTACGTTTTCTTTCCCTTTTTAGTACTCAATAACGAAATCATATCCCAACAATTTAATCAACCACTTGTTTTTTTCTGGATAATAAAACCTCTGTTCTAGAAAATTCTTGAGACTCCTAAGATCTATTTTTATAATGAAACGACTACTGATTAAGTAGTGTCTCCATTTCTCCACTACATGTAGAATAGCCAATATTTCTTTTTTATATGTAGATCTTCCCAAAAAATTTCCTAAAAGTTATTTACTTTCGGATTCCAAGGGATTACCTTCCTGCATTAATACTGTCCCAATACTAGTTCTCGAAGCATCACATTCGATGATGAATGGTTTGTGAAAATCTGGAGTTGCCAAAACTGGAGTAGTACACATAAAGCCTCGAAGGCTTGAGTGGCTACTTCTGACCAATGAAAAGCATCCTTCTTTGTGAGTGTTGTGAGAGGAGCTACAATTTTACCATAGTTACACACAAATTTATGATAGTATCCAGTGAGACCCAAAAAACCATGAATTTTATTGATGGTTTTAGGTAAAGGCCAATATTGAATTACCTTAATATTATTGGGATCCACTTTAACACCTTCCTAAAAAACTATATGACGAAGGTAATCAACTTCTTGAACATCGAAAAAGCATTTAGAGTGTTTGAAAAACAATTGTTCCTTGTGTAGTATATGAAGAACCCTTTCCACATGCATCAAATGATCCTTCCAAGACTTACTATTTATGAGTATGTCATCGAAGAAGACTAGGATAAATTTACGGAGGAATGGATGAAACACATGGTTCATGAGGATTTGGAATGTATATGGGTCATTAGTGAGACCAAAGGGCATGACCAATAATTCATAATGACCTTCATGAGTGCGAAAAGCTATTTTGGGAATATCCTTCTCCTTAAGTCTGATTTGGGGAAACCCCTGAACGTAAGTCCAATTTGGTAAAAAAATTGCACCATGCAGTTCATCTAATAGATCATCAATGACCAGTATAGGGAATTTACCTTTGATGGTGATTTTGTTAAGAGGATAAAAATCTGGACACATACGCCAAGAATTGTCTTTACAACGGGCGAGGATTACTAGTGAAGAGTAGGGGCTAGTACTGTGATGGATGACTTCATGTTCTAATAGTTCTTGAACAATGTTCTCAATTTATGTTTTTTGTAGTTGTGGATATCGATAAGGACGACCATTAGGAGGAAGACTGCTTGGAACAAGGTGTATGGCATGGTCATGGGATCTTTTGGGAGGTAGTCCTTTTGTTTCTTGGAAAACCTCATCATAGTTGGCCACAATATTTTGTGAATCTTCTGATTGGATGTCTAGTATATCTTTCACTTGCATTTCCATACAATTAATTTGAGCAATGAATCCATAACTACCTTTCCTTAATATTTTTTCCATGTTGTGTGAACTTACTATCGTTGATGGAGGTGTTGGATTTCCTTAGAGGCGAATGATATTCCCATTTTCTTTCCATTCAATAAAGTGTTTCTTGTAATTAAAATTGACCGTGGTTTCCATTTGTTCTATTCATGCGACTCCCAAGATAACTTTTGAATTCTCTAAATTAATAATAAAAAGAGAACCCTGCCAAGTATAACTTCCCATTTGTAATTAAATTGAAGATGTTTTACCTATATATTGAGCACTACTCCCGCTTGCAGTTCTAACTTAAAATTTATCTTGATTGGAGGAGTGGATGTGCAAGTTTAATGCCTTGGCAAGCCTTGTGTCAATAAAGTTGTGAGTACTACCTGAATCAATTAATACAGTTACCTTCCTTTGTCGAATGAATCCTGCCACTTTGATTTTGTGGTGAGCTAATAACCCCATAAGATCATGTACTGAAATTGCCATAGTATCTTCCTCAGCTACAACCTCCTCGTATTCAATATGGTCTTCATCTATGGGATCATTAGGAAAGTTGTTATCCTCTATTTCTTCATCTTTCTTATTACCATATTCAATTTGAAAGTTCTGTCGTGGTACACATGCCTGATCTTTTGGATGATGATTGTGACATTTATAGCAAAAATATCTTGATGGTTGATCATTTATGCAAAAATATTTGTTGTGGTATTTGACCATATGAATCACATCGTGTGGATATTCCCATTTGTACCTTATTTTCTACCAACCTGGCAATCCTTATACACTCATCTATCTTGGATGGGTCTTGTAGATCCACTTTGACTTTAATATTCTCTTTCAATCAATTTTTAAAAGCAGTTATCACTACCTCGGTTTCCAAAAAATTTGCGTAGGAAAGCAGGCTAGTGAATTCTGATATATAATCTCTTACTGATCCTATTTGCTTAAGTGATAACAATCACATTGTGTAAGAAGATGTGGATCCTTCGTCAAATATTTTAAGAAAATATTTGGTGAAATCATCCCAGTAAATTTTGTTACCTTGCTCGCATTTGAGCCATACAAACCATTGATAAGCTTCAGTACCAAGTCTGGAGGTAGCAAAATGAACTTTTTTGAATCTTGAATTTTGTATAAGTTTAAAATGCCTTCCATTTTGGCTATCCATCCACGTGGATCATGACCCTCAAAGGTGGGTATATCAATGCATGGCCAATTTACCCCATTAGGACCTCTATGTTGTTGGTAAACTTCATCTCTATCTTGGTCTTCATTGTGCCTATGTTTCTAGAAGTGATTTTGGGTAGGACTTCTTTGTTGTTCAAAAACTTCCTCGTTTCCCAAATCCTCATTATTTCTTTGTCCATTGAAGTGATTTTGGGAATGACCATTATGACCTCTTTGGTGTGTATAGGCTTCATACTGATGCTCATTACTCTAGTGGTTTGGGCTAGGAGGATTTGGTTGGATTTGTCTTTCCAATAGTTGGGACATCTTGTCATTCATGTCCTTAATACCAACCACTAAGGATTGTAAGACCTCATTAGTGATCATGGGGCTTCCTGTTTCCTCTTGTGTGAGGTTATCATGGGAAGAATTTGGGGAGGGGTTGGATGCCATTTTGTTAAACAATGGATGACCTGGGTTAAAGCTAGTAATTCCTAAAGGAGAAGAAGAATTTTGTGTACCTTTTCTTCTAGGAGGTCTTCTTGGTGATTTTAGGCTCCCTTTGTTTGAGTTATCCAAACTTGACAATCAATCGTTTGGTCCTTTTGTCCATCTTCCACTCATGTGCTTGTCAACTTGGTTCTGGTAACCCTTTTTGCCTTTGAATTGTGCAAAACATTTGGATGGATTTGGAAAAAAAAATTGTTAGTTTCTCGCTTTGACTGTCACTCCAACTGTGATGTGGATTAGTTGAATCTCCCCCTTTCAGTTATTTTTTAATTTGACTTTTGATGCCAATTTGACCAATTGACACAGGCAAAAAATGAGATAATCGACTCGATTTGATGTGACACAGACTAGAGACAAGACCTACAAAATAAATCAATGTGGGAGACGACCAATGACTATCCTATCTCCCAGTAAATATTAGACAAAACTCTACAGTGATGACACATCAAGGCGGTGAAATGACACGACTCACGCTTGGACTATATGAGATGCAAGTAAGGCGAGATCGCTAGCTACAACAAGGACACTAAGATGACACAAAAAACTAAAACCGAACATCCACAAGGAAATAGGATAGAATGACAATGACAGATGGCATGATTTACACGGTTATAGATGGTACGCTTTACACAGTGGACTATCGAATGGTTTTGAAATGGAAAAGTCAGTGAGCTATGCACGAAGGAAGGTAGGATATGTGATCGAAGTCACATTTAACAAGGGGTGTGTATTTGATTATAAACTATTTTACGTCCTCCACACGATGCGTGTGGGACAAAAGAACCCCACAAAAAATAAAAAAAATATAATGTTTTGTGTACCTTATGTTATGCGCTTGATAATTGATTTTTTGTGTGCTCTGATTGGTCAGTGCTCTTTGCGCTTGTGCAGACGTATGCAACGATGACTATGGAAGAATTTTTCATGGATTCCAAATATTTTTGGTGTTATCAAAATGGTTGACATCTGGTTATATCTCTTCGCCTTAGGATTTTCCCAACCATGATTTTAAACCTTGGAATGTTGTGCAATGCGCACTTTCAGTCATCAAAACTGGTGTTTGCACCATCCGCTTACGGGTGGGAAAATTATGTTCCACGAATCGCTGTGATCTTAGGAATGTAATCATGCGTGAGTTTAGAAATATCTAATGCCCTTTGGTTTCCACTAGTGTTTGTGGGACTTCCGAGCTTTAGTGTCACTTCAGAGCTTTAGAAAGATGCGACATAGTTTTCCAATCTACTTTAGAGCTTTAGTGTTTCTGTAGCGGTTTCAAAAGTTTTCTCCGACTATGTTCGTTAGGATCGTTGGATACTGATACCACTTGGAACATAACCCTATGGGTTCTACCTGTTAGTACCTTCATGAATAAATTGATAAATTCAATAACACTCATACACCAAGTAATAGATACGAAAGAAGAAATGATATATCAATGAATGGAATATAAATAAATTAAATCACTTGTCACTCCGAGAGGGTAGATCCCCGCCTCGTAAGAGCAATAAGTTGTGAAACGCAAATGAATAATGATAAATATGATAGATGATATTCCAATAAAACATTTGGATCTACTATATATATAATAATCAAATAAGTCATTTGATAATATAGTCGTTGGCTATATTAGATTTGGATGGTTACATCATTCCATTCAATCGAGTAACTTGTACCTTCAACTCCTTCATATTCCTATTGAGTTGGGCATAACCTCTTCTTCCTCTCCTCATGCTAATCTAATTTGTGTTATTCCAAATAGAAAAATAAGAATAGCAAAATAACTGTAATCGACAAGATTACCTTCTCTCCCCTAGCAAGATCCAACTTGCTCTAATACCAAATGGTGTAAATCCAGATGTAAGAGGTTAGAACAAGAACCTCCAATCACACAAAAACTATAGCAAATAGAAATAAAGCAGTAAATCCCCCAACCACATAAGAGCTAGAATGGAAATAAATTGAAACATGCTTTATTTCTCATTCCTAGTTTTCACCCACTTTTAAATGCGATATCAAGGGAATATATATCCCAAAAGAATCCTAAAACAAAACCCTAAATCTTAAAGCCTTAAAGATAATAAATTACAATGTTTTTTTGGCAATTTTGTCTTTTAATGTCAAAAGCTAAATCATTCAAAAAACTCGGATAGCCCCCTAAATTAATACACAACATCGTATCATCTATATAAACCTCCTAGAAAATCTCAACACCTAACCATGCCTATATAAGAAGTTATTCCAAATATGTTTCCTCCATATTTCAAAAAAACACTAAATCTCATTTTTGGGATACTAGATGAAGGAATTAGGACCCGATAAAACCCTTAAAAATCATTTAGACAACTTAAGTTGTCTAACCACGCCATGTGCAGCTCTTTATCTAGCTCCCCGTAAAATTTCAAGCCAATCCAACGATTGGATCAAAATTTATGCCATTTGAAAGATAGGCTTTTGCATCACATGGGTAGGTACTTTGTAGATCCATGAGGATAACTAAAGGTATAAGTCCAACTTATGGTAATGCATGGATATAAGGTTTAATGTACCCATATTATGAGTCCAATCCACCGTCATGATCTCTATGATATTGTATCCTTTATTTTAACGTTAAAGTGAGGAGGAGGCAAAAAACTACATATCTGATAAGTCAAAGACCCTCTACAATCTCTCCCCCTCTCATAGTCACAAAAATTTCCTTCCCATATATCTATCTTGAATAGCTATTAAAAAGGTTTATAGAGTATTTCACTTGCGCTTGATTCCTACAACATAAATTTACATTCTCGTCTCTCCAACTTGAATAATATAAGAACGATGCCCTCTTGACCTATGATTATTGATATAAGACATCATAATTGAGTCCAAAAGGAGAATTATTTATAAATTCCTATCAATCACTCAATTAAAATAAAAGGATATATGAAAATTCAATATTTTGAGAATAAATTTATAAGAAAATAAGTATGCTTAGTTGGATATAAGGCATTTAATTACTTCCACTTTTTAAACAAAGTAATGAATCCAATTTAGGAGATTTTACATTTGGCTAAAATTTGGTGCCAATATAGATTCCTTTCATTTTTATTACATGGGTCTCATGCGAAATTACTTTCACATCTTCCATCATTGGTGTCTACAGTTAGTGTGCTCTATCAAAGCTGATTTTATTTACTAGTTCAAATTGACCTAATGTTTTTGGTAATATCAAATTTGTTGTGATATACACATGATATTTAGTAAATTACACCTTTATTCATGGGTTCCAACTTATCCTTTTTTGAATTTTATTTTTTGACCTTCTTATTCAAAAAGAATATAGTACCAATATTTTCTCAAAATATTTATTAATCTATCAGATAATTCTTTTGAATAGGTAAGTAGTCTCATGGTAAATACTCATTATTCTCTAATTATCTAAAATCTTCCTCTCTATCCCCTTTTAATTTCATATATATATATATATATATATATATATATATATATATATATATATATATATATATATATATATATATATATATATATATATATATATATATATATATATATATATATATATATTCATATATATGATTTATATTTTATCTATTGGTATAAAAATTTTCCCTATGTCACATTTTTGATATGTATATAAGTTTTCTTAAGTTAAAAACCTTTAGTTCTAACATATCAAATTATAGAATCATTTTATTTTCATTAAATTTCACATTTTAGTAGTTATAATAATATATTTAGTAATTCCTTTCATCATGACACGTCTTAGGGTTAATCTTTTCTATGTAAAAATTCATTATTGAATTCATCCCCTATGAGAAAGATGATGAAGTTCCATGGAATCTATTGATGGATCCTATGCATATTTTTACAAATAGACTTTATACTTGCCTTATGTTCTAAACTACATATTATCTAATAAATATTGTAACTAACTCTAGTTTATTAGCCCCTTGTAATGGAGAACAATATATAGTGTCAAGGCAAGGATGATATCTAATCTCATTTTTATTGTTAGATTGTTTTCAAAAATTGTTTGATAGTGTAAAGGAGAGTAAAATCAAGGGGAATAATAATAGGAATACACCAAGGAAGAAGATATTACTTGGCATCATTATAACACAAAGGAAGTAGTTTACTTCATAGTGTACTTAATGCTTGATGGAAGATCCTTGATCTACATTGTTTAATTATATTTTCAACGGAGATAAGGAGGTATCTTGACTGGTTTGCACTAATCGATGTAGCATGTGGTACACATGGAATTGAAGAACAAACTTGAAACAATTCCTATTGGATGGGACCATATTTAATAGTAAGGTGATGATGATTATTATTAATTAATGACTACAAATATTCATGTAATTGGGATAAACATATCTATATTAGACTATGCCAATCAAAACATGTTACATGGAATATGTAGGGTGGAGTATTGGTTTCAAAGAGAAGTATAGTAATGCTTTGACCCACATTTATAAATTAAATTTTGATGGATAACTAATAACAACTAGAGTAAATATTATAGTGATGACCTTCCAAATTGAACATTCCAATGGCTACATGGCATGTGATAAATAGAGAAATCAAAGAAGGAAGAAACAACATTAATAGTCGCATGGAATGACATGTCAAATTAGGTCAATTTAATAGCTAGCAACATAAATAGAATACCACAAAAGTGAATATAGATAAGTCATGTCAATGAAATATAATATGAGCTCAAGTAGAGCTTGTTAATAGAACATGAATCTCATCATATGATGGGTTTTATCATGTTAAACACTTGATGGTTAGGGGGTTCTAATAGCATATAAAAACCATACCACCCAATCAAATCAAATGTATGATGAGTGGTAACTAAATGAGTAGGTGTAAGTGATTTCTAAACTAATTATACCTATAGTAATATGCCAAGTGGCCTAAATCCAATGAGTTACTAGATGTAAGAACAGTATAAAATAAACAACAATACAAAGTCCAAGTATTGAATCGATGGTTTAGAAGAGTTAGTGAATAAACAAGAATAGAAGGCTTAAAAAAATTGCATTAATGATTTAGAATAATGTACAAAATACTATGACATGTGGTATGAATATTTGAACACTCTTGTATTCTCTATGATCTCTATCTTAATGTTAATCTTAACATTTTGTATAGTGGGTATGGGGTAAGTGATGGAGAATGACAAAATTCACATTGTATGGCAAGGTTTCAATTCGTCAGTGGGTACCTTATATAGACATGAGGATACACAAAAGTACTAGTTAAGTTTATAGTAATGCATGGATCTATGATCTAACAACCATAGACCTAGGATTGAGTGTACTTATATCATACATTCAATGCTACCCTTGTGCTCTCTGCAAGATCTACATTATGTTGACCATAGTAATTTTCCAACAAGTTGGGGCATATGGTTGGGAGGAAGTAGTTTTACATTGTAAATGAATGTTTCAATTCCACAACCAAGTATCTTAAAAATCCATAAAAATAAGTGGTTGTACAAGTTAAAAATATGGTAATTCATGGGCGTAGGATCAAAAGTATCTATATCATAAATCCACTCCCTCATGTTCTCTATAAACTCTATCCCAATGTTAACCTTAATAGTTTGCATAATGTGTTTGAGATTAGTGGTAGAGAGTAAGGAGTTTTACATCATAATCCAAGATTATAATTCATGGATAGACACCTTTTAGAGCCATGATGAGGACACATTAAGATATGGATTTTATGGCAATAAATGGACCTAGATACAAGTGGTCATATACCTATGGGTGAGTGTACATATATTTTGGATCCAATCCCACTTTTATTTTCTTTATAACTTTTTCCCAATGTCAACCTTAATAATTAGCCCAATGGATTTAGGGCAAGCAATGAGGAGCAAGGATATTCTTACTATATGCCAAGTTTCTAATCCCATGGGTAGGTACTTTGTAGATCCATGAAGATAACTAAAGCTATAAGTTAAACTTATGGTAATGCATGGATATAATGTTGAATGTACCCATATTATGAGTCCAATCCCATTGTCATGTTCTCTATGATATTTTATCCTTGATATTAACGTTAATAATTATCATGTACCTAATAGTTTAGGGTAAGTGAATTGAAGCAAGGATGTTCACATTGCATGCTAATATTGGCATTCCATGGGAAAATACCCATTAGATTCATAAGAGCACCTAGGTGTAAGAGTCACACTTATGACAATGCATGGACCTAAGGTCCATTGAGTAAAAATATAGGGTCAAGTGTATCCATATTATGGATCCAATCCCACCTCATGTTCTCTATGAGCTTTGGTCAATGTTAAGTTGACATTTTGTCTCAATTATATTGGGGGAAGTGGTGGAAAGTGAGGAGTTTCACACCATAAGCTAAGGTTCCAATATCACAAGTGGGTGTTTTATATATCTAAGAGCATACTAAGAGATAGGGTTGAACTTATAATAATGCATGGACCTAAGATTGAATGGCCATAAAAATCAATTCAAGTGCAACCATATTATAATTACAAATTCAACTTATGTTCTTTATGATATTTACCCAGTACTAACCTTAATATTTGACCTAATGGATATGGAAAATGGTAAGAAGCAGGAAGTTTTATATCATAAGACAATGTTACAATCCTGCAAGCACACACCTTATAGAGCTATGAGGGCACTAGGAAATAAATAATGAACATATGGTAATGTAGGGAACTAGGATCTAGTGTACCTATATTATGGATCCAATCCCACCCTGATGTTATTTAATAAGCTTTGTACAATATTAACCTTAACATTTTGAGGTTAAGGTATTATAAAACAATGATAATAAGAAACAATCATATGAGCATTAATTCAAGTTTGAATTGACTTTGAATCCTCGTATTGTGGTGAAAATTCTTCCATTTGTCTATCCATGATAATATAATTTGTTTTGATATCATGATAATATAGATAATTAAAATATATTTATAAAAGGGTAAAGTAGTTTTTAATGTTTGTGAGGCCATAAACCATATGAGACAACCCTTGTTTTACTCAATAAATGGTTATCCATCCATACTAACTAAAGTATGGTATGCAACCCACCCCCTTGTAGGATTCAAACCTTGAACCTCTATTCAAAATTCCAAAGTCTCCACCATTATGATATATTTGCAATATAATACAATTGAAACCATTCCAACCTCATGTAATCAACTTAGAAAATAAAAATGAATTTAGGTTAGCTATAAGTTTTGGCTATGGAGGAAGGGGAAGTATTGTATAACTCAAGGTAGGCAAGGGGGTCCACATGTGCATCAAATATGGGATGCATGCACTTTATGTAGGATTTAACTTTAAAGACTAGACGATGTAAAATTTGATACCATTACCATATATCTTATCTTAATATAACCAACATCATTTAAACAAAATATATTACTTTAGGTTATGTATGAGAATTTATTTTATTGTTTTGTGCATGTTATGATACTAACTTTTATTATAATATATTTATATTTTAAAATCCTATGTATATTTTTAATTTGAAGTATATTTATTTTTTGTGTTTGGAAAAAGATTGCATGTTTTTGTGTATTTTTAATAATGATTATTAATTGATGGTTTTGCACTATGGAATGGTTTAAAAAATCAATTGATATAGTGATTAAAGGTCTAAGATGGATGGTGGAAACTGGAGAATTTTCTATTTGGATGGATACTTGGTGTGATAAAACCACTCAATCTAGATATAATTTTGACACCATGGATGATATTACTTCAAGACAAATATGGTGATAGGGTTTCAAACATTACGTATAAGGATTAGGAAGCAAGATACAAATGGCAAGAATATTTTTTTACAAGTATACCAGATATTGTTGCTAGGAGGTAGTTGAGCAGAAAGATAACAATAGTGTTTATTTCAAGGTAAGCTAAGGATAAATTGATTTGGTAGTTAAATAGCTCAGGAGAATACACAACAAGAAGCAAATATAATGCAAAGAACCAAAAAAAAGAATACCATAAGAATATGAAGAGATATTTGGGATAACCCGAGCATTCCAAAAGTTAAAATGTTTGCATGGCTAGTAGGTTATAGAAAAATTCTATCCTATATAACCTAATGAAAAAGGGGTTTTAATGGCCCCTCACAATGTGTTCTGTGTAAAAAGGAGGAGGAGAGTATAAACCATCTCTTGGGACATTGTCCAATTATTTGGGAATTATGACAATGGATTCTAAATATCATTGGTAAATGCATCATGATTAATGGTAGAATTGAAGAATGGTTAAAGCAATGTTAAAACACTTTAAAAGTGAGGTCTTAAAAAAAAATCTAGGATACATTGAAAGATACAATACTTTGTATTATATGTCTAAAAAGGAACATAAGAATATTTAAAGGAAAGGAAAGCAATTTAGAGATTATGAAGAGGAAGATTTGTTTAGCCATAGAGGAGTCTAAACCAATCCTATCAACTCACTCAATCCCTAATCTTAAAGTAGAGAACCTTGATAGATGGAGTCAATTCATCAAATGGAATTATGATGTTGGGTACAAGAGAAACAAAAGGAAGACAAAGAATATAAAGTGGAAACCACCAAAAGTGAAGTTGATCAAATCAAATTTTCATAGAGCATTTAAAGGAAATCCACGACCAGAAGGAGGAGGAGGAATAATTAGAAATAATAGGGATGAGATTTTATCACATTATGTTTTCAATAGTGGATTTAAGACAAATAATGAAGCTAAAGCTTGGGCAACTTTGGAAGGGTTAAAAATATGCAAACAAATGAAATGAAACAAAGTATGGATGGAAGACAATTCACTAATAGTAATAAATGCAATTTTGAGGAAAGCAAAGACTCCATGGAACATATAAGAGATCATTGTGGAAATACATGACCTTACTACAAAGTTTAAAGAAATCAAGTTTACACAAACGTTAAGGGAAGGTAACAAATTTGTAGATAGACTAGCCAATAGAGGGGTTTTAATAAGGGATTGTGGAGTCAAATTTTCTTTTCCATGGTTAGAGGAAGTAGTAAGATTAGCTAAAGTTAACAAGAAAATGTCGGCTACTTGAATCAAATAATGTTTAATATTTACTTTAATATTTTCCATTGGTAATATTTGTTGTAATTTATAACATTAATGTGGTTTCATATAATCTATTTATTACAATTTTTGTGGTTGTACTTATGCTTCAAGAACCAAACTAATAGTCTAGATATGGTAAAGCGACTAATAATAGTGCAAAGATTTGGAAATATTACTCTACTAAGATGTAGTGCTTAGACAGTAGAGGTGGAGTTTTGGTATTTTGAAGGTTGCTACATGAAAATATCAAGAAGAAAGATGTTGAATTTTGAAATATTTGAATTTACAAAGAAAATTGAAGAAGATAAAAAAAAATAGAAATAAATAATTCAAAATTTTTATGAAAAAGATACAAGCATGTAGTCATTGCAACTCAAATGAGATGAGAATTAAATCTATTTGTAAACTTTCAAACTCTAAAGGAAAGAGATGTGATTTATCAAGGGTGGGGGACCTAAGTACAACTTTTTTTTCTAAAAAAAAGAAAAAAAAACAGTGATTATTATTAATTATTTCTTTGTTATAATGTATCTATATTTTGGTTGTATGTTATTTATTTGTGTATTTTTTTTTTACAAAAAATATATTACAAATCAAACTAAAAAAATAAATTTGAATTAAGAATCAACTCACACCAACTTAAATGTAAAACATGCAAACATATGGAAGAAACCAAAAGAAGAATGGAATGAAACACCAACCAACTTAAATGTGAAACAAGCAAAACATATGAAAGAAACCAATAGAAGAATGTAATGAGACACCAACTTAGATGTGAAATAAACATATTAAAAAACCCAAGAAAAGAATGGAAGTAGAGAATATTTACCTTTTAAATAAAAAATCATTTCTTCTAAAGTATGAGATATAGACATATTTGAACTAAACATACATATATATGGTCCGCATGGACACCCTAGTGGTATGTAGTTGGATTGTTATCCAGACTACCGAAGTACAAATCACGGTCTTGCAAAGACACCCTAATGGTATTCGTTGGATTATTATTTAGGTCACTAAGTTCAAATGTTAAATTGTTATCTAAACTATCCAAGTTCAAATTGATAGAGAGTAAGCAATGTAAGACTTAATTAATCAACCAAATAATTAATAATAAAACCTCATACTCATTAACCTAGCATAGGAATAATGCATAGGTTTTATAGGTTACAATATAGTCTAATTAACAATAAAGACTATTCCTACGCTAACAACTAACGCATATCCTATAATAGAAGATAACGTAGAGTTAGGATAGGATAATAGATATTCTACCCTTAGGTAAATACTAATTAACTCTTAGATATTTTAGAAGAAAATATCTATGTGGTAATAAGTAGAAAAGTAATGGTAATAATCTACCTATGTAGTATAATGCAATATACTACCTCATTTAAGTCACCATTAAGAAAGGCACTTTTTACATCCATCTGATGTAATTTCCATCCGAATTGTGCTGCCATAGCACAGAGTACTCGAATGGTGGTCATCCTCGCTGTAGGAGCAAAGGTTTCCTCATAGTCCAGTCCTTCCTTTTGAGCATAGCCCTTTGCCACAAGTCGGGCCTTATGCTTATCTATAGTGCCATCTGCCTTATATTTTATTTTGTAGACCCATTTGCAACCTATGGGTTTCTTACCTTTAGGCAAATTCACTAGCTTCCATGTTTTATTTTTAATGAGGGAGTTGTATTCTGCATCCATAGCTGTCTTCCACTGAGGCAGACTAAGTGCTTCATCAACTGTAGAAGGTTCATTCTCATCACATGCTGATAAGTAAACCCTCTCCTCATCTATCTCCATCTCATCTTCCCTTGGTAACTCTCTATCTACGAAAGGTCTTGAAAATCTGCACAAAGATCATCAACTGAAGTGGATGCTTTACCCTTTTCTTTCTGTGACATGCTTCTTGTCTTTGGACGACTGAGAGTAAGATCTGGAGGAGAAGTGAGTTTAGAGTCCTTCAATGTGCTTGTATACCATTTGGGTGGTTTCTTCTGTTTTGAAGAAGAAGAAGAAGGAGGAGGAGGAGTTTGTTGTTCCTCCTCATCATCTAGGTATACTGATGTAGTGTTGGATGTGAAAGCTTCATCAAACACTACATCTCTACTTATATATATCTTCTTGGTATATGGGTCTATCAAACGATAGCCTTTTGAACTTTCATCATAACCAAGAAATATACAAGGTAGAGATTTATCATCTAATTTCTTTCTTTTCTCCTTAGGTATATGCATAAATGCTTTACACCCAAATACCCTTAGATGAGTTATGGAGGGTTTCCTACCACTCCATGATTCCTGAGGAGTCATACCTTTAAGTGCCCTTGTGGGAGCCCTATTCAGAAGATATACAACAGTTTGAACAGCTTCAGCCCAGTAAGTTTGCTCAAGGTTGGCTCCCTTAAGCATACATCTCACCATTTCCATTATGGATCGATTTCTTCTCTCAGCAACCCCATTGGATTGAGGAGTGTAGGCTGTTGTTAACTGTCTTTTTATCCCATGTGTCTGTAAGAATGAGGAAAATTCTTTTGATGTGTATTCCCCCCCTCGATCTGAATGGAGGGTCTTAATAAAGCATCCTGTTTCCTTCTCAACAAGAGTTTTAAACTGCTGAAAATAGGAAAATGCTTCAGACTTCAACTACAAGAAGAAGACCCACATTTTGCGTGAATGATCGTCAACAAACAATTGAAAATACCTTTTTCCTCCAGAACTTGTAGACATAGGGCCACACAAATCTGTGTGTATTAACTCCAAAGGTTTCGTAGCCCGAAAAGAGCTAGGTTCAAAAGGTACTCTATGTTGCTTGCCTGATAAGCAATCAGAGCACACTGGCAAAATAGACGAAAGGGGAGGAAGTCCTTTCACCATTTGATATTTACTCAGCTCTAGTAAATATCCTGAACTCAAATGCCCAAATCTCTTATGCCAAAGAGAAGTAGCCTCTTTTATGGTCACAGCAAGTGCAGTATGAGTGGAGGTAAGTGCATCTAAGACAAACAATCCATGTTTGTATGAGCCTGTTGCTATTGTTTTTCCCTTTTTGGTGATGAAGCAACGTTTCTTGTCTTTGTCCACAATAAAATTGACATTCATGTTATTGTCCAGGATTTGTGGAACCGACAAGAGATTATTTTTTAATCCTGGAACATAAAGAACTTTTTCAATATTACATTCTCCATCTGGAAGGGAGATTGAAACACTGCCTTCGCCCTGAACTCTATAGGTCTGATCATCAGCAATGGTGACTGATCTACCTACACGAGCTTCAAAAGTAGCAAACCATGATTGATCGCCAGTCATATGTTTACTAGCGCCTGAATCTATGTACCACAAAGAATCCTTGAGTGAGGAATCTGTATGGGTCATAAGCACTTTGTGTGCTCGTTCAGAATCGAAACTAGAATCTTCAGCTGCTATGTGACCTTGTTGCTGTTTGTTCTGGTTCTTTGATTTGCCATTGCCCTTCTTATTTCTTTGTTCATTGGGCGGTTTGTTCTTAAACCAACATCGTTTGGTTTCATGAGTGTTTGTGTCACAAATTTTACAATGTTGTTTCTTCTTCTGACCCTCTTTGGCTTTACCCTTGTCTTGTCTAGAAGAAGAACCCTTTTGTTGATTCCACTTTTTCTTACCACCTTGTCTTTGTGAAAAAAGGGCATTGTTTGATGCCTCATCTCTCTGGAGTTGGGTAGCCTCTTCTGTTTGAAGCATATTTACCAACTCGACAAAAGTTACTGTCCTACCGGAAACTTGTAAGGAGGTGATCAACATTCTGTAGGAGTCAGGAAGAGCTCTCAAAATGATTGAGTTTAAGACTTGGTCTTCCATCGTTTCTCCTAAGGATTGCGACTTTGTTTTTAATTCTGCGACTCTGCAGAGGAATAGCTCTACTGTTTCTCCCCGATCTCATATGTAATGTATGAAGTCGTGTTTGAAGGTTAAGAATTGTTGATTGATTCTTGCCCTCAAAAATGGTACTTAAGGCATCCCAAGCTGCCTTACCAGTTGTAGCTTCACTGATATGAGGTTGGATATCATCAGTAATAGCAAGCAAGATCATTAAGGATAGTTTCTTATCCTTTTTATCAAAGTCGATTTGATCTTGTCCAGAAGATTGAGGTCTAGTGACAGTTCCATCTACTAATGACCACAAGTCCTCTACAGTTAAGATAGCCTTCATCTTAGTCTTCCATGCTGAGTAATTTGAACCTTTGAGCAGTTGGCTCTCAGTGAGTTACTTGTGTATCATGGCCATTGTTTAGGTTTCAAATTTGTGGAGAGGACTAATATGATACTATCTTGCACTATACCCTAAAAAAGTATAGAGGAGTTGTTTCAATTTGCTTTCTATAAGATATTTAATGGCACTCGCCTTAACACTCTTTGCAAGAGATGAAAAGTTTGAGGAATATTGAGCCAAACAAAATAGAGCAAATGAAACAAGGGAGTGTTTTGTCAAACTTTTGATATGTGCTCTCTAAGATATTTAATGGCACCTGCTTTTAACACCTTTGAAAAAAGATGAAAAAAAAATTGAGGTTGATTTAAGCCAAACAAAAGAGAGTCTTATCAAGGTGATTTGAAATTTTTGACCTTTTGATGGGGAGAAATTACTTGTTTGAACCTATGCAAAGTTTAGCATGGTTTTTGAGTGAAGTTTGGGTGTTTGTGAAAAGCTCCTTGTAATGTTTGTATTTGTGACTTTGTAATTGCAAAAAAAATGTGTTTAGTGCAATAATCAAACAAACATAAGAGCACCCAAATTTATATCACTCTAGGTGTCGGATTCCACCGAAAATGCACCTAGTACAAGCAATTTTGAAAAGTAGGTGTCGAGTAAAATCAAGAATGCACCTTTCTTTTAAAAAACTAAAATAGCCCCCCCTTCATCTTTACAATTTTGAAAACTATAGAATTCTGAAAAAAATTCTATCCCCCCTTAATGTTTACAAAATGTAGTATTTAGAGCATATCTTTCAAGACAAGTCGACACACGACAAGCTTTTGAAAGACTTTCCAGAACCAGTTGACACACAACTTGGTTTTTCTATCTCCCGTAATTTATTCAATACTCAAAAATAGGAGGTGCATCAGGATTAAAGGGTTCTCTAATCCTCGTGGGACCATAACTACAATCCAAACCCTTCCAAGGATCAGTGTAAGTATTAAAACGGGGTAAGCTCCTTCTATGCTCTCTAAGCATACGACGAAAATGAGATCTTGTTGTCTGACGTCTAAGTTCATTCTTCTTTCGAACAACTCTTAGACGACGAAGGGCTTTTCTGATCCAAAGATTTTTCTTCATGAGACAAAAAAAATTTGTTCTCCCAAAACAATTGATTAGAAAATTTTGGAGAATTAAAAAATTTATTAGAAGTCTCAAAGCTTCAGAATTTTTTTTTTTTTAATAAAATTTTATTTCAATGCAGAATTTAATTTTTTAACTTAGTAGAAGTTAATTAACAAACAAAATTTTGATAAAGAAATCACTTAATATAAAAAAAATGATTTAAATAACAAAATAAAGATTTATTAATTAAAAAACAAAACTAAGATAAAAAAAATAAAAAATGCAAGAAAAAAAATAATAATAAAAAAAATTTACCTGCGGGTCGAAACTGCGACCCCGCGCAGGTTATTGGCCGACTGGCGCTCCTGCCAGTCGGTCCTCACCAGCGGACGAGAAGGGAAGGTTAAAACCTTCCCTTTCATCCTTCGCGACGGGAAGACGCCAAAAAATTTGGCGTCGCGGGGGATTGATCTCCCGACCCCGCGCGAATGGCCCTCGCGCTGGCTTTGCAAGCCAACCGGGCTACCTTGGCTGATCCGTCAGCCAAGGTTGGCCACGGGCTTAAT
The DNA here is from genome assembly GCA_028583015.1 of Wollemia nobilis. NCBI lineage: Eukaryota > Viridiplantae > Streptophyta > Pinopsida > Araucariales > Araucariaceae > Wollemia > Wollemia nobilis. The sequence goes on from JAQPPZ010016361.1 coordinate 7,077,123, forward strand.
ATTGACTGGCGACCTTAATAATTTTTTTTTTTAAATTTCGTGGGATTAATCCCATATGCGCCGTGCGAGCGCATTCGAGGAGTTTAAAAACGTATCAACTCCTTTAGGTTCTTGACTGCCTGCGGGCAGTCGGCAGACGCCACAGAACCTTGATTTTGCCACGTGCCGCACAACGATCAGATGAGCCAGAGCCAGATCGAACCGCCTGCCAGCTGGAGTGCCTCCACGTCAGCAACCGCGCCACGTCAGCAGATCGGGCCTCCTCGGGTTGCGAGCCGCGCCAGGTCAGCAGATCGGGCCACCTCGGGATTCGAGCCGCGCCAGATCGGACTGCCTCGGGCCGCATGCAGGTCCACCTCGGGAACCGGGCCGCCTCGTCAGTAGATCGCCTCGAGAACCGGGTCGATTCACTCCTGCGGGCCACCTCGGGAAGCGTGCCGATCAGTCTACAGGCCGCCTCAAAAAACATGCCTCAACCAGACTACGGGCCTCCTTGGGAAGCGTGCCGATTAGCTCCAGGTCCAGGTCGGGGGAGCTATTGCTAGCCTTCAGCCACCCGACACGATGATACCAATGATAGAGAGTAAGCAAGGTAAGACTTAATTAATCAACCAAATAATTAATAATAAAACCTCATACTCATTAACCTAGCATAGGAATAATGCATAGGTTATATAGGTTACAATATAGTGTAATTAACAATAAAGACTATTCCTACGCTAACAACTAACGCATATCCTAGAATAGAAGATAGCGTAGAGTTAGGATAGGATAATAGATATTCTACCCTTAGGTAAATACTAATTAACTCTTAGATATTTTAGAAGAAAATATCTATGTGGTAATAAGTAGAAAAATAATGGTAATAATCTACCTATGTAGTATAATGCAATATACTACCTCATTTTACCCTAACACAAATCACAAGAAAGGAAGCCTTCGCTGTGCATGCAAGTAAGTGTGTGGCCCCAGTTATGCCACCCACCTTACTTCAACCAAAATAATATATTATAAATAAACAAACAGATATTCACTTAAAACAAAATTCCTATCATAAAATATACTACTAAACTTGCATCATCAAATTAACTATTTAGAAAGCAATAAAATTAAACCTTCTACATGCGACTCTTGAGGGCATTGAGAGGGTGTTTTGGAAATTAGGAAATAAAATAGGGGAGCGACACTCGGAGTCAAAGTAGCCGGCGGGCCCCGGTGTCATGGGGAGTGCCACGTCACGATATAACTAGTTGGTACGACAGAGACGCGGCGCACCTCATAAGCAAATGCAAGATTCCTCGTGTGGGACCCACCCCCGGTCCACACCAGGAAGGAAACGATATTAATTATGCTTTAAATACGTTTCGAGACTGACAACCAGTAGATTCCTCCGCCTTAGATCCTAATGTGGCGAATTTCCGTACGAATATTCGCGATGCGCAGAGCTTATCCGATAAGGTTGATAGAACGTCCACGTCCACATCCACGGCGACCAACACAAAGCTTCCCTTAGAAGCCCGATGGGATATTCAAAGCCACCGGTAAATTCCTGCCCCTTTCTTTTTACCCGAGACAATCGTCATGGTTGCTTATTATTACTATATTCCAAATCTCAATAAAATATAATATTTTTTATTAAAAAAAATTGTTTAAGATTGGGTATCTCCATCATAATCATGACTTTTAAAACATAGGTATACACACCACACTGGCCCACATCACAGTTTGAACCTTGAACTTCCTAGAGAAGAGCCAAAATCCCAATGTTAAGCTATCAGTCATGCACCCACCTCCTCACATTAGTGATCGTGAACCTTGAACCTACCAAAGAAGAACCAAAGCCCGCTGTCTATCCTTTAAAACATAGCTATACACACCACACTCGTCCACATCACAATTTGAACTTTGAACCTCCTTAAGAAGAGCCAAAATCCCAAGGTTGTGTTATCAGCCATACACACACTCATCTCCTCGCATTCGTCCGTATCATGGTTTGAACCTTGGACCTACTAGAAAAGAACCAAAGCTTGGCTTTCTATAGGAAGATGAAAAGTTCCTGGCCAGGGGATGGTTAACTAATCATGACCTTTAAAACATAGTTATACACACCACACTCGTCCACATCACAATTTGAACTTTGAACTTCCTAGAGAAGAGCCAAAATCCCAAGGTTGCACTATCAACCATACACACCCACCTCCTCACATTCGTTCATATCATGATTTGAACCTTAAACCTACTAGAAAAAACCAAAGCCTGCTGTCCATAGGAAGTTGAAAAGTTACTGGACACTTTGAGCAGAGGGGGATGGTTAACTATGAGTGGAGGAGGGTACCATGGAGGACGTTAAAGAGTGCGTATGTGTGAAATTGAGGAGATTCGGATGCGACGCCACGACCACGAATAAAACCCAACTTACCATCCATGGCGTACCATTCGTTTTACCAAAACCACCTGTGTGAAAACTACTACTTCTTTGAATAAAGCTTTGGGAGAAGATTCTTGAGGAAAGGAATCGGCCCTCTTTAGCTTTGGTCTTTTCTTTCTCTTTCTCTTTCTTTTTTTCTGTTCTCCTTTTACTTTGGGTCAAGATATGCAGAAGATGCCCGCCGCTTTGGGTGTTTGAAAGTGTATGGACCTGTGGATTTCTCAATTTTGCACTATGATTCTTTGCTTGAGAGGAGATTAAAGTCATTTCCCATATGCCCACCTGCGATTCTTGTTCTTGTTGTTGTTGTTTTGCTTTTGGGCCCTCCTTTTGTTTTTCATTTCGCTTGGAAAAGTTTATTCCTCCAGTGAGATCCTATATTCCAAAGAGCAATATTTGGATTATCTCGGGTAGCGGATGGATCAATGACAGACACAACGGAGTGTGGGATATGTGGAAGCAACGCCAAGAGCAGGAGATGAAGCAAGAACAGATAGTGATATAAGAATGAGCCTTCTCATAAATTTCGAAGGTTTGCAGCTTTGGAGTTTTGGTCATGGGGGATTGATTGTCCATGAGATCCGCATTGCTTGACAGGAACTTGGTTCCCTTCCTTAGATGTAAAGGCAAAGGTAAGCACATTCAACAACCCAAAAAAAAAAAAAAAATGGAGTATACACACACACCATGACACTAACCAGGATGAGTTTTTGTTATGTGATTTTTGGACTTTGTTTAAAAGTTTCTGCATATGATCCTTGGGCATGGAAATCTGATCTTATTTTGGACTTTCCACATAACCTTTTACAAAATTGAGGAGGAAAATTTGAAGGTGTTTTTGAAATAATTTGAACAGATGATTTTCTGAGTGGGTTTATGGATGTTTGCACATCAGAGGGATCTTTTCTGTGGGTGCTTTGTGATTTGACAGAGGGCATCTTGCAGGTGTTGGTGTTGCTTGTGCCTGTGTGCATGTTTCTAAATGTTCTGTGCGCTCTGTTCCTGATCCTGCTGCTTCAATAGATAGATAGATCTTTGTAATAATGGGGTCGCCATCGGAATTGACCTTAAATTGTAGACCTTCCATAACCTCCGCATCAAGCTTTTTTAGGGCCATCGCCCATGTGGATGATAAGCAGGAGAGAACGAGAAAATATGAAGAATACATCAGGAGGTTGGAAGAAGAACGGGGGAAAATTGAAGCGTTTAAGAGAGAACTTCCTTTTTGTATGCAGCTTGTCAGTGACGGTATACATTTTGTCTATTGAATTCTACATCTCTTTTGATCGAAGGAAAATAGTGAAGTTTACACTGTTGCCTATGTGTTTGAGACGATCATTGCTTTTGTGTTTTGCTGCATTAATTTACTGTTATGCCATTTTATCTATCCAGCCATTGAAGCTTCCAAAGAGCAGTTGGCTGATTGTCAACTGTCCCATCAATATGAGAATGAACAAAATGCTTCTAATACGGACGGAAGACCCGTGCTTGAGGAATTTATTCCTATGAGTAGAACTTGTGAACAGACTGATGACAAATCCGAGGAAAATCATCAAGTCAATAAGACAGGGTTCATGAATGGTGAAAAACCTCATTGGATGATTTCAGCACAGTTATGGAATCCAGATCCTGACATTGTTGACAGTAGAAAACGTGTAAGTGACTCTGTTTCATTCCTGCCTCAACTTTTTATATCTTTACTTTTCGAGGATGTCTGTTTCTGAAGTTATTGTTGTAGCCATGACCCCTTGAATGTCAAGGCCAGTCTGTTGAATTTTGCTTTGTATGGTACTAGCCTATGAGTGTTTTTTTAGAATGTTGATCTGAATTTCTTCTCACAGAGGACAATATGTGTGGAAGAATCCCCAAAAGAGCAAGACTCGAGACATCTTGGATCACTTCCCTCAAAACACAGAGTGGGTGGAGCATTCCACCCATTTGCAAAAGAAAGGCAGGTGATCAGCCCTCTTCCTATTAAGTCTACTTCGGACAGGACCCTACCAGATCTTGCTTTGTCATCTGCTGAGCGTGACCGTGAGAGTGATGTCGGTTCATTGTTGGCGGGCAATGAAAGTAAATGCCTGAACTCTGCGGCTAACGCAAGAAGTAGATCTGGAGAAACAACAAAGGTACCTGCGCAAGTGCAAGACAAGGAAGTTAGTGCAGTCTCAGCCTCGAATGCAACAACCACATCTCCCGCTACATCAACACTTAATCCATCTTCAAGTCAAACACAAAGGAAAAGTAGAAGGTGTTGGTCACCAGAGCTGCATAGACGCTTTGTAAATGCACTTCAGCAACTTGGTGGTTCAGAAGGTGAGCTTTGTGATTTGCTTTTTCTTTTTTGTCTATTTATTGTTACAGGCCTCCTTTAGTCTTGATGAGCTTTGTGAGGCATTTTGCTTCCTTTTTTTGTCTATTTATTATTACAGGCCTCCTTTAGTCTTGAGATTTATACTTATGCACACACTTTTGTGAAAGATTGGTGCAGTCAAAGGAGAGAATTCTTATATATTGCGTTTAGTTTTCCCTGTTAGCTCCATTGCCAAGAATGCCACATCTAAGATGATAAACCATTTCAGCATATGCCTTCTTCTTTAGCAACAGATCATTAGGCTTTTCAATATCTGAAGAACTCTCTCCATCTTAACCAGATAGTAAGCTTGTGGAAAATCTACTAAGAGCTTCTAAATTGCCTTGAAAAGGTGATGAGTTGTGTCTGAATGTGTTTTCTATATTAGCTTTGTTGCTTGTGGGACAATCCTTTATCAATCTTAGGCTTGTTGCTTATTTGACAATCTTTCATCGATCTTGAACAAAAGAGATCTGATATGTGCAATTTACTGATCTCTGAATTAATAACCCTGGCCTTGTGATTTTCTGATTTGTCGATCAGTGGCTACTCCCAAGCAAATAAGAGAGTTGATGAAGGTTGATGGGCTTACCAATGATGAGGTCAAAAGCCATTTGCAGGTACAGATGTTTGCCAAGTCCACTTTTATCTTTTATCTCAAAGATGGCTTTTTAATGGAAAAGGAAATTTGATTTTATGTCCTTATGCTGGTTGTCCTACAGAAATATCGCCTGCACACTAGAAGGCCCAGTCTTTCACAAAGTGCCAACTCACATGCACCTCAGTTGGTGGTTCTTGGCGGTATATGGGTGCCTCCTGAATATGCAGCTGCAGCAGCGGCAGCAACCCAGCAAGGGCAGGGGTTTTATAGTCCACTATCTACAGCAGCTCCCTCAGCTTCTACCTCCACCTCCCCATCCCTATCTCAATCACACTACTGTCAACCTTCCATTCCCTCAGAGTATTATTCCCAAATCAATTCAGCTTCTCAGGTGCAGCTTCAGGACTCTATGTATTGTGACCAACAACAGACTCCTTCACCTTCTCATAGTTCTCCACAAGGACCTCTGCACTGTAATGGCCACTCATCAGAAGCCAGGGGAACCTCTGCGGAGGGTGGCAGAGAGGAAAGTGTGGGGCAAGATGGAAAATCAGATAGTTCTAGTTGGAGAGCAGAAGAATTTGGTGAAACTACACAAGTGAGAGTAAGAGGCACAGAAAGGAGTCCGTCTCTTGGAAAGCAACCCCACAAGTTTTTGAATGAAAATGGAAGAGATGCGGAGGACAATAGAGTTCGAAGAGGTCATATCGAAAAAGGCGAAAGAATACAGCTAGTGGGAAGATGAGATACTTGATCATGGACTGTAATCTCGGCTTTTTGTACATGGAGACGTGGAACAAGTTTTAGTCCAAGCTGCCAAAGCTATATTGGGATGATGAATTCTCCCTTCTTCTACCAACCATAACCAGTTTGTTAGCTAAATGACACATTGAAGTATCTTGCTGGGGTTTGGCTCTTCTCCTTCCTGTTATAAGATTTAAAAAGATGTCTTCTTACTCCAAAAACTATTAGATACAAATGTAAGCTAACAAAGCCTTTTTGATTCTATAACTATAGATATGACTGGCACCTATGTGCAGAGCATACAATAAAGCAGAAGCAGAAGCAGCTGCATTTTTAACTGGATTTTGCAAACGAGTTTCTATTATTGTCCAAGGAAAAGCTTCAGATATCTGGAAAGCTTACATGCACTAGATTTCCTGTAATACTTGTTCGGTTGACATTAGCTTGTTTCAAGCTGATTTATGGTATCAATTTCTCACGGAGTTTTGATTGATATGGCATTGTTCCATCTTGTTTTGTAATCTCAGTTTTTTCGGATCTGGTTAACTTATCAATTTTTGTTTTCATTAGTTTGATTAGGCTTGAGTACAACTACCATAATCTATGGTGTCAAAATTGGTAAACCCTTTGATAGATATATTCCATGTATCTGTATGCTTGTGTGTACTGCAAAATTTGTATTTGCTTATTTATTTTTATTAGTGTTGGGGGTGCACATCAGCCTGCAGGCTGTCCTGAGAATCAAACCTGGGCAAACAAAGATAAACTCTCAATTTACAGATAAAACCACAGCCCAACAGCCAATCTCAATGGACATTCTTACTTGTTCCTTTGCATTGATGATGGGATTTTTGCCTCCTTGGGTCAAAGCTAGAAAACAAATTAGGACTGGCCAATATGCACAGATCTTCACAGCAGTTTGAACACTGTTTAACGCTATCTAATGATATGCTCTGATATTTTTCCTTTATTGAAAAACTACAATCCACAAATCTCTAGTTACATGATTTATTTACTATTTAGGAGAAAGGGAAAGGAGAACTGTCATGTGCTAACATTTTCAAAGATGTACTTGGTGGCGTGTGGGAGATAAGAGGCTTTGGTGTCGACCAAATGGCTTTAGCGTCCTCCACACAAATTCCATGTTGCATTCCATTTCAATAGGACAAAAGATAATATGCCTTGCAATCCTACCGCTGCCTGCCGCAATACTGCAAGCTTATCATCATGTTAATTACGAAATTTCAACCTTATCCTCTTGCGTGCTTATATTTACTTGCAATGATGAGATGTGAGTTTAATGATTTAATGTGAGTTTTATTTATGGACATGAGAAAACATTCTCAACGTGCCAAGTACATAATCTCTTCTTATAGTAAATGACATTTGTGGAATAAATAAATAATAATAATGATTTTGAAAAAAACTTAATATAATTTTGATAAATTTAATTATATAGACATTTATGATAATTGTGATTCAAACGTGATAAAACTATCTGTTATAAACATTTATTTTCAGTGAAAGGACTTAAAAAACTAGAGATTGAGCTCTTCAAATAAAGATTTGGATAACCAACTTTATGTGGCTTTGGATAACGATGGAAAACTGGGACATTTGCATTGACATTGGTTGGTTCTGATAGTAACAACGCGGCAGAAACGAACGTGGCGAGTCGACGCTGAAATATTGATAGATTCTATGTATTAAAAGTTGACTTTGTTCAGTCATGTTCTTATTTAAAAAATTCAAGTTGGAATTAAAGAAGAGATGATTTTTTTTGGACTCTTAAAATTAGAAATAGTTTTTATGTATCAAACTTAAGTTTGAATTAAAAAAATAATCCCGTTATATTTTAGATTTTATTTTTAAACAAAATTATAATATTGTGATTTTTTTTTCCTTAAAAAAATCATAATTTTATATTAAATAAATATGAAATTATATTTTTTATATTTTTTTTTCATTTTTTAAAAATTATAATAATGATTTATATGTTAGGTGGTTTATACATCATAACTAGTTATCTTTATTATGTTAAGTTTTATTCTTAAACTCTTTCCCAATTTATCAAACAATATCCTTTAAATCACTACTGATTTTTTTTGTTTGAAAAAGTTGTTTTATTTGTGCTTTTGCTTTAACGAGTGTATTAATCCCCCATATAGAGATTTGTCTTAAGTGCCTCCTTGGAGAGTTCATCTGCTTACCTATTCAGTGCTCTATAAATATGCCAAAAAGTAAAAGCTTCACTTCAATCCACAACTTCTTTTATTTGAGAAAAGATGGGTTGTAGAATCATGTTTTCTATCTTAAAAACATCAAGCATCCAGTTTATTACCACATGTGAGTCTTCTTAAATTTGAATTTTTTGTATTTCAAACCAGCAATTTGAAGGTCATAATTTCAGCATAATTAATAGAACCTTCTTCCAATCCAGCATTGAATTTAAAATAATATGAGTCAGAAATGAGATAGTATCTCATTTCTTCAGCCAGAGCCAGCAGAAGAAGGAGGAGAGATCCCTCAATTTCTGATCATACTTCTTTCAAGTTATTACAAATCTGGTGACGAGGTCCAAGTGACAGGTACAAACCATAGTTCAGATCTTCTTGAATATATCTATTCCTCGTGCTCCAAATATTAACTTTTGATCAATATCTAACGAGGTAGGACCATCTTTATGAAGATAACAGACTGATCTTCTGTACTAGAGTAGAGATCAAACTCCTGCTCCACAAACTCCAGGTACCCCTCTCTAGCCCTATCAAAACAAGTCTTAGGCCCCTAATTTATCAATCTTTGTTATTGAAACTATGATTTGTCTGTTTATCTTTGTTGTTGTGGAAACCTTACAATTATTGAAACTTCCATAAATTTGTCAAGTAGGCTTCTCCTAATCTTGAAAAATTATTGCATTCTTAAATAACCATACTCACCAAGACACAAACAATGGGAGAGCTATAAAATCTTTGAAAAACCTATTTTCAAACAAGATTTTTAACACTCTTCTAAAAAATCATTTTGTCAAAAATTTTAGCTGTGTTATAACCTCCCTCCAAACCTATTTAATAAAGGAACAATCAATTATTTTATTGTTTACCTTATATAAATAACTCCTTTCTTTACATTTAATGCCACATAAAGCTATCACTGTGGAACATGGAAAATGTTGTTGGAGGCGTCCAATGAGAGCTACCAAGAGAGCCAGATCCGGAGGGATTGTCAACGTAGCGCTAGAGGATTAGGAGTGTATGTAAACACGCATGCCGTCGAGATCGCGTTTTTGACTGCTTGGCGAAGTCGTCAGCCTTGTAAAGGGCAATATCAATAGCTAATATCAATAGCTACCCTACCTGTCGGAGAATCAGGTATTACAGTGGTAGGAAATTTTATTGAAGTTAATGTTTCAGACGTCACTATAGGATAAGAATGATTATTTGCATAATATGGTCATCTGTTGAATAAAGATGGCAGATAGTTTTGATTTTATTGAGTATTGAGTGCTGGTTAGCTATTAGGGATAAAAGTAGTAGACCCGTAGATGCTAAATGTTTGTCAGTTGTTGTTGGAGTAGAAGTAGTAGACCGTCTTCACTCCTAACTCCACTGAATGTTGAGTGCTCACTACTTTAACAATAACCAGTCTAATCTTAAATAAAATAAAAATAATAGCTCCAAGAAATTATAAAAAAATCTTTGTTGTGAAGGGGGTATATCATGCTATGTGTAGTAATGAAGGAAAATATATGAGAAGAGACCTGGGTTCAAATCTTGGTGGTGTCAGTTTGCAAAGGAAGTAGTTTGCTCTGAATCCTAGTGCGCGCCAGATTGACAAGATGGTACGAACTCCTAGCGACGGGCAATCCCCATCTCACACCAGGTCAACAATTAACTAGACGGATAGGTTTGGTGGTTGCAGTTCCTGTAATTTAAACCCTACGCTGCTGGTTACTAAAAATAGTGACTGTAGCCAACTCTCTATGTAACAAAAAAAAATGAAAGAAAACATATGGTTGGTAACCTTATAAACTAATGAAGAATTTGGCTTGGAGTTTTAATCTTAAGGATTAATGCTAATGTGCTTTAATGCTAATCTCATGGATTAATGGAGTTTTTCTTAAGATAACTGACTTCCGAATAAAACAGGTCACATGGAAGTTTATTGTAGTCCTTCGGAAACTAAAAAGCAAAACACTTGCTCTTATCGAGGAAACTAAATCAGATTAGAAAAGGACTGATATTACTTTTAGTTATTCATATCTCATACATTCAAATAGATCATGGGAAAGTTTGGGAAAGTTTGTATAAGTCCATTCGAAACTAAAAACAAAACAAGTTGTTTTATAAAGACATTTCAATAGTATTTTTTGGATTGTTATTCTGAAAAATTTGGTCTACTTTACCCGTTTTCAACTAAAAAACAAAACAAATTCTCTTATTAAAAAAACCAATCATATCACAAAAAAATTGACATCACTGGTTGTTTTTGGATTGTTACTCTCAAAAATGTGGTCTACTTCACCTGTCTTCAACTAAAAAAACAAAACAAATTCTCTTATCAAAAAACCAATCAGATCACAAAAATATTGACATTACTGGTTACTGTTTATAATTTTATCCTTTAGTCCCTGTCTGCATATTCAACAGTATGTATGTCAGCAGGCAGGTGGTTCTTTATTCTTATATTTTTTTCTATTATATTATCCATTATATTTTATAATAATTAAAAATAATAATTTCTAAATTAACTTTTAAATATATTGAATAACCCAACTAAAAATAAACTAGTTACTTTTAAAAAGTGTGAAGCATGGATCACAACCAGCATAAATAATGATTCTTTCTAGTTACTTTTAAAAGGTGTGAAGCATGGATCACAACCAGCATAAATAATGATTCTTTTGATGCTTGTTGGTATAATCAACTGTATAATTTGGTTTTGTAATTCTTTATTTGATATTATATATTATTTTGAATGTAAATTTTTAATTAATTTAAAAATATAAGTCTTTATAACAACAAAAAAAAAAATGGATAGGCACGCTCAATAGGTAGTCACATTGACTCAGGTTGAGTTAAGAAGTGGTTACTCAAAACAACAAAAACAAGGTTAAACCCGTCACCAACCATATCACCACAAAACATGCATTAAATCATGTCAATCATGGGGGTATGCTCACGAGGTGAATGTCCCTCACCGTCCATATGCTGCCAACTGGTATTAGAAGGAATGGAAATGAGTCACTCATCCTCCCTAGGTGTGCAAACATTATCACCTGTATCAGAGGCATCAATGCCATTAGATACACCCCAACCCACCACATTAGCTGGAGCGACTAGGCACGTGGGAATGGGATCTCCCCAACCAACAATCCACCTGGCAAACCTTCCAGCCACTGCCATGATGAGATGTATTATTGCCAATGTTGTTTTGAGGTTGGCGAACAGGAGACGATTGAGACCAATGTCTTTTTGCATATCGGGAGGGAAGTCGTCGACAAGAGTGTGATTGGGAAACTTTGCGAGACCGAGAAGGCTCTGTAGAAGGCATTCAGCTGACCATACATGGAGCATTATCCCAGTGCTGCATAAGAGTGCGAAGATGCTCCACCTCCATATGAACTTTCTCCACTTAAACTAAAATCTGGAGCCAAAAATCAGAATAAACTGTGCACTTATCAACAATTGAAAATTCATCTAAACTATGCTATTGAGAAAAGAGAACTCTATTATGAGTTTTCCAAATATGAAAGAGCACACTGATGCGAAGAATGTTCCACACTTCCAACAAGGGCAAGGAAAAATCTGGTGGGTCGCCAAGCAAAGCATGATGCCAGGTGAATGAACTGGCCATATGAGGCCGAAAGAAAGACTGAAGCCAATCCCAGGCCATTCGAGCTTTCCTGCATTACCAAAAAATATAAAGGAGATTGAAAGAATAATTATTTTCATAATAAAAGAATTTGTAATAAAATGTTAAAAATAAAACATAAACTTATTCACTTTCAATTAAACAAAAGAATTATTATTACTATTGTTATACTTAGGTAAACAAAAAAATAAAACCTTCTAAAAACTTTGAATGTAAACAAAGTTCTAAAGGCACAATTCCACAAAGTAAAAAAAATGTTGACTTATATTTAAAAAAAAACATAATTTTAAAATATATATATTTTTAGAACATTTGAGTTAAATATGTTTTTAAATTCAAACTCGAGTTTGAATAAAGAAAACTTAATTATACTTCTAATTATAAAAAAATATATGTTCATTTAATTTTATTTTTTATACACAGGGAAATAATCCTTTGTTCCACCTCTTTAAATGTTTACTCTGAGTAAGAATCCTTTTGTAGAGTAAAAACTAGATAGAGTCTCACTTTAAGTCAAATCGAAAATTGTCAAATTTGGTTGAAGACATCACTTAGTAGATTTTTCCCATGGTGAGTGAGGGATGAGTATCCAAGAGCAATAATATACATACTATTAGAATGTGAGCCACATTCCAACCTGTTTTTGTCTTTTGACCAAGATAGTGGCAGGCTTCTAAGAATTTGATGAATAGCCTCCTTGATAGCCTCCATTGCCAAGATTGACCAGTCCCTTACTAGAATCTAGATTCTATCCTTCACATTTCTTTCCCCATAGTTTATGTAATAGTGTGATATCTTTATCCATCCTTGACTATGGATTTGTTCCATGAGGTCTCATAATTCTAGAAATTGTTGAGACAATGGAGGCAAACCATCTTAAGCATTTGTCCAAAAAAATTATTTTCCCACTATCTAGAATAGTTGTGGTTTGATAAAAGCTGATATCTAGTAAAAGTTTTTAAAGGTCGATCTTCTGCATACTTGGCTGTCATAATCCATACCCATAGCTCCTTAGGAGAAATAATCAATCACCAATATAAATTTGTTACCAAGGCTAGGTTATTTTTAACTATTGGTTGAAGGCCCAAACCTCCCTCTTTTTTTAGAAGACATAGCTAGTTCCACTTCACTAGAGCCCACTCGCGCTTTGTTTTAGCCTCACTTCGTAAGAATATTTTATTAATCTTGTCCAACTTTATCAAAATATCCTTGGGAATACTTAAGATTGAGGAAACATAGATGGGAATAGACTATAAAATTGATTTAACCAAAGTGAACCACTTGTAAGAGAAAGCCACCAACTGGTCCAATTATTCAACCTACTATGTATCTTCTCTATCAACCACCCCCATTCCTCCTTTTTTTGTTTGGACACCTTTAATGGGACTCCTAGATAAGAGATTGGAAGAGAAGCTCGCCTAAAATTCAAAATATTTAGAATCATGATCTCCACTCTAGCAATGAAATGAAAGGAAATAATATTAGATTTTTTCTCAAAAATAAGTTGTTCTATGGTTGTCAAAAAGAGGTTTAGAATTATTTTGAATCTGGATGCTTTCAAACCAGCAACACGATCCATCAAGGTCGAATCATCTAAAAATTGTAAGTGAGAGAGAGAGAGGGATATGTTGATGCACATATGATTCCTTAAATGAATTCATTATTCCTTTTCTTAAAGATAAGACAACCTAGACATTTTATGATGTGGGAAACATCGAACTGCATTTCTTTTATTCAATAATGCTTAAATAATATCAAATACATAACAATAATGCTAATTTGAGCTAACAAATTAGCTAACAAACTAACAATATTAATGTGATCTTAACAAGAAGTCGTGTAAAACAATAACATGTCCTCATCATTCCTCCCAACCATATAAGCATTGGACTCCAATGCTTTCACAAGAAAATGGGAGTGAACTTTAGGAGTGTCGGGTACGACCGAAAATGCACTCCAAGATACAAAGAGGAGAAGACCAATGATAAGCTTGGAACAGGTCTTCACAAAAATGCCAAAATAAGGATACCAATGGGTTGGGCTCGAAAAGAGCTTTTCGATGACTATAAACACGCATATGCTTGCAGTCTATACTTGCATATGGTCCCTCAAATTGATATAATATATATATATATATATATATATATGCAAAACAATATTAAATTAATCAATTAATTTAATTTTTAATTAATTTAATAAATTAATTTAATTTATTAAATTAATTAATTTTTTTTCTTTTTGAGATCATTTTTTTTTGTTGGTCGTGGGCCAGCATGGCGTGCAATGGCCAACCACGTTGGTCGTGGGCCAGTGTGGAGTGCACTGCTCAACATGTTGGCCATAGGCCAGCGTAGAGCATGTTGGCCAGCACGCGCTGGCTTGCGGGCCCATGTGGGGCCACGTTGGCCTTGGCCGATGTGGAGCACGTAGGCCGCACAGCAGCCATGTGCAAGATGCACACACTGGCCTACAATGACCACGTGGGCCTACGTTGGTCTTGGCCGATGTGGAGCGCACCGACCGCGCAGTAGTCATGTGCAAAATGTACGTGTTGCTTGCACGTTGGCCTTCAATGCCCACGCGGGCCCACGTTGGTCTCGGCTAGCATGGAGCACAGCTGTCACATGCAAAATACACGCGTTGCTTGTACGCTAGCCTACAGTGCCCACGTAGCAAGCGCATGGAGGCACACGCAGGCTAGGCCTCCATATAGCCCTTCCTCCCATGCAAAGGCAAGGGGGAGGGGACTGAGGGTTTGCCTTAGCAGCCTATGTTGCTCATCGCGCACAACGCAGGCATAGGGTGGGGCCTGCGACGTGATCCTCTTTCCTATGTGAAGACAGTTCTACGTATGTGAGCTGTGCTATGTTGCTTTTTTTTCATGCTGACCCAATTTCTTTGTAAAAATATTTTTTACAGTCTTCAATACACGCAACAGCTAGGGAAAGGATCTGGAACTCACGAGCAGTTGAGGTAGTGGTGGTGGCCAAGGAGATGGTTTATCTGTGATGCAAATCACTTGTAGATCTTTCAATTGTGGTAAACTAGAGAACCAAAGGAAAACAAACCCAATAGCATAACAAGATCCACCATTTGCAGGGGAAGAAAAATAGGTGGAATCTTCTTCTGGATCTTTATCAGGTAAGCCTTCAATTTCTTCAAGAAAGTATATTGCTTCGAAAGCAACAAAGGGGTCTTCTTCACTTTGACCTTCAGATTCTGCATTAAAAACAATATGGTCCAATGGAAGGACAATGGGCTCCATGCCCATAGATCCTGGTTCAATTCCAAGTACTGCTTCAAAAAAATTCTAGAAATTAAAATTTCTTGAATTTTTATTTCATCTCCATAGATTTCTTTTGCTGTAATATTTTATTCTTCTAATTCTTCCATCAGGAGAATTTATTTTATAGCAATTTCCTCTGCAACCACAAATTTCTCCGCAACCACAATTTCCTCTACAGTAGCAATTTCCTCTGCAACAGTTATTTTCTCTGCAACAACAATTTTTTCTACAGCAGTGATTTCCTCTGCAGCAATTTCTTTTGTAGCAGCAATGGAAATTTCTTCCATAGGAAGAGTCTCTTCATCTACAGGAAGAACTTCTTCTACAACAATTTCTTCTGCCAGTTGGGCAGCTTGAATCTGCTGAACATTAGCAATGATTAATTTCAATCATTGCTTCAAATTTTCGAAGAAAATTTGATCTTGAGGGAATAACATTGTGCCCTACCCAACAGATACAAAATTGTCTGCTCTAATACCAACTGATGTGGGAAACATCGAACTGTATTTCTTTTATTCAATAATTCTTAAATAATATCAAATACATAACAATAATGCTAATTTGAGCTAACAAATTAGCTAACAAACTAACAATATTAATGTGATCTTAACAAGAAGTCATGTAAAACAATAATATGTCCTCATCATTTTACCAAAGTGATGAAAAAATAAGGGGAAATAGGATCCCCCTGGCATAGTTCTCTAGAAGTAGTAAACAAAGGATATCAACTACTATTTATCATCATAGCATAAGATATTAAAGAAATAGTGCCTCTAATCCAGTCCACCCAATATTGGGAGAAGCCAAACATCCGCAAGACCTATAGTAGAAAATCCTAGTCTACCTTGTCATAAGCCTTGGATATATCCAAATGGATAAACATGGACGAGGATCTTTGTACCTCCATGGACTGAATAGCCTCCATGGAAAGCAATATTTGTTAGCTTTCCATGTAGATTAGTTCATAGAAATATTTCTTCAAGATCAAATATAAATCAAATAAATATCACTAACACAATATTGAAATAACAACAATATCTCACAAATATAACTCAAATATACAATATCACAAGATTACAAGAATAATGTTGATTGATTACATTGCATGGAGCTTTATCTCCAATATATAATTTTACATGACTTTTCAGTACTCTGACTATTGCTCTCCTCAAAAATCTAGGAGATGCATCTTTTCATATTCCTCTCATAAAGACAAAACTCTCATCTTGCCACATATCAATGTGACTCTTCATTCTCTCTTGACACCTTGCACTTTCTCTCATATTAACACATACATTATATAAAATATAAATCATTCCACCAAACTAATATTTATAAGGGAGATAAATAATGTAATACTTCCAACACCCCCTCGTATTACATTAATTGGTAAGAAGACTTTTTGCCTTCATTCTCTGATTCTTCTTTCTCTTCATTCTTCAACTCTAACTTTGGCATGGCTAGATATATGCAACCTTTATTAGGTCTTCTTTTATAAATTATTTGTGTCTACCTCTGGATCTATGTATCTAAGTCACCTATGGGTCTCTACCTCTAGGTCAATGCCATTGGATCTGCCTATGGGTCATTGCCTCTAGGTCTCTTCTACTAGGTCATTGCCTCTAGAACTCTACCTCTAGGTCACCTTTAGATTATCATTATATCTAGGTCATCCACTAGAACATTCATAAGACTATCATATATGTAGGATCATCACTACAAGTGCTTTCACTATAGGCCATCTTCCAAGCTATGCTTGGGTCATAATCATTTATTTCTTTATGATAAGACTAATAATATTCTCAACAAACTTTGATCATACTTGTTTTCCTTCTATAGAAACCTTATAACATTATTTTTATCTTATCCCATTTATTCATGTTTATCCATCTATAATTTATTTTTAATCTGTGACCTTTTTTTCTTTTTGTAGACATAATTTTTGTAAATGATTATGTCCTACACAAATTTCACAACAATGGAGATTCCAAAAATTCTCTATATTATGTGCATATCTACCAAAATGAATACATCTATTCATTGTTATAGGATTACTTTTTCATTTTTTTTATTCTTTATTTCTTGTTTGTACTTCATTGTTATTGATTTTATTAGTCCTTGTCATATATTTGATGTCACTATTTCCTATCATAAATTTAGTTCCTAATTCATTACTACTCATTTGTCTTGTATATCCAAGACCTTCAAATTTTGGTCTTATTGTACAATTAGCTCTTTCATTCCTTATCCATGTTTTCTCAAACTTGTGTCTTTATATTCCATTTTACTTAACAATTTTGAACCTACTCCTTTAATATACCTTTTAAAATAACCAAAATGATCATCATATTGATACCTATCAACATCAACACAACTTTGAGCATCACTATCTTTGTCATCGTCAATTTTGATAGTATAATATTTCTCTGAAAAATAACAAACTATATTAAAATCCTTTGTGTCACATGTAACATATATTTTTGTAACAAGTTCTATCTTTGTTATGAATTCTAAGTCATAAGTATCACTGCTTGCATCACAAATTTTTTTTGATGATCATTAGTATCACAACATGCATCTATCATCATATAAATCTTAAATTATTTTTGTCACTGATAATATCATTAATTTTGTACTTCAAATATTTAATCATTTCCTTCTGTTTCTTATTCTTGTCTTTGAGGAATTCATTAGAAAGTAATGACATAAACATTATCTTTCGTATATCATTAGGTAATATAAAAACACCTTTAGAGTCTTCAACTACTTCATCAAGATTTGAACTTAGATAATTGCCAAGCATTGAAAAATTTGCATCTTTGGTTTCTCTCATAATTGATTGTAAGACTCTCTTTACCTTTATTGATGTATCCTTTTGTCCTTCAATTTTTTCTATCATATACTATGTACAACATTTTAAATCTTATAAAATTTCCTTAGTTTTTTTAATGGGGCATCATGACTGCATATTTGTTCTTCCTGTAAACATGAGTTTTCTTCTTCATTTGTCTTTAAAAACTCATATTTTGAAGAACACAAACTTATACTGACAGGGGGGGTGAACAGTATAAGACCACTTTTTACTTTTCTTTCCAAAAAAAATTATCCAATATTATCAATGGCAATATCAATAGCAGTAACCAAAGCAATGCATAAACCATCACACACAATAGAGACACCAATTTTAACATGGTTCACACAATGTGGGCTACGTCTATGAAGAAAATATTTCACTAAAATTTTCTCAACAAATCTCTTAGGAATCTTTCCCTATTACAATGTTTATGGATTTTTATCCAAAGGATACATCAATCACCTAATTAAGTTTGTGGATATCTATCCACAAGATAACTCCTCCTCTGCTATGGCTAGTGATCATCTAGAAGACTATTGCCTCCACTGCACTATCTTGTGGATCTCTCTCCACTAAATACCACTATCCTCACTCAGAAGACCTTTGTCCTTACTGCCCTAGCTAATGGATCTCTATCCACTAGAGACTATTATCCTCTGCTCTATCACCTCCAAAAATTGCTTTCAGCTCTGCTCAATCTCTGTTTCAAATTTGCACTAAAAATAGTCCTTCAATCTAGTACAAATCTACTCAATCTCTATCTCAAATCTGCACTAAACACAATCCCTCGATCTATCATAAATATGCTTAATATTTGTCTCAAATATGCACTAAACATAGTCCTTATATCTAGCACAAATTTTCTCAATATCTATCTCAAATATGCACTAAACATAGTCCTTTAGTCTAGCACAAATTTTCTCAATCTCTATCTCTGGTCTGGCACAAATCTACCCTCAAATCTACACCAAACTCTATCCTCAAATTTGTTCTCAAGCCTTAACACAAAGCTTTATCCAATCACAAATCAACTCTGCTAGGTCTACCCCAAGCCTTAACACAAAGCTTGAACAAATCAATCAACTCTGCTCTCAAGTCTTCTCAAAGACTTACCTCTAATCTATCCACAAGTTCTCTTAAGAACTTTCTCAATATGCTCTCAAGTCTTCACTAAGACTTACCTCAAATATGCTCAACAAGTTCTCTCTATAACTTGTCCAATTTGATTGTAAGCTTCCACAAAAGCTCACACAAATATATCCTTAATATTTCATAAAAGCTTTCTCAAATCTGTCCTTAAGTCCACTCTAGGACTTACTCAAATTTGTCCACTAGCAAAACTTGCATACAAAAACTCAACTCAATTTCTCACAGAAAACCTCTTCAATCACACAAACAAGTTTCACACAGAATCTTGTTTAACCACATAAACATATAGAGAATGATTAGAGACTCAATATGTTTCACACTTACAAAATTCAACTTAATTTCTTTCATAAAACCTCTTCAAGACCACAAACAAGTTTCACTCAACATCTTGTTTAACCATAGAAACATATAGAGAATGGTAAGAGACTCAATATGTTTCACACTCATAAATCACTCTATCACTTTCAAACTCACTTTCAAATCAATTCAAAATAAAGAATAATTTGTTTCATAGAACTTGAACTATCACTCTAATGTATTCAATCAATAATTCTCATCCAGCTTCACTCAACCATTCACTCAATGAAATACAACTTGCTTACAAACCCTAACCAAGTGTTTCACTATACTTCCAACAACTCATACTATAAATCTTGACTTAAGATAATTCCAATTTACCCATAACAATGATACTCTTGTTCTTTCACAAACCGTAGTTCAAGATAGTTCTCAACTTTACGTAACAATGATACTCATGATCTTTCTTAAACCCTAGTCATGCACATGAAGACTCACTCAATTCTTTCCAACAATGCTTATCAAACAATCTCACATAACAATGATACTCATGTTATTTCACAAACTCTAATCATGCACATGAGCACTCACTCAAATATTTCCAATAATGCTTATCAAACAATTCTTTTCACTCCGCATTTCACAACATTCAATCCAACAATATTTCGCTCATAGGAATATGTGCCCATAACTTTTGTTTTGATGGAGATATGTCTTCAAAACCTGTATTAACCACAATCAAATCTTCTTTGCCAATTTTAAGGTTAGGTAACAATAATATTTATCAAGATCTCATTGCAAATATTTTTCCAATAATTATTTTACCACACAAAAATAATATGTCTCAAATACACCTTATAATCTTGTTGGCAGTTTTGCACTATCACATTGAGGTTTTAATTTTGAATGGGCATTTTGATTATATGATGGCAAAAAGAAAATGTTAATTTGAATATAATATTTTGACCGAGTTTTTATATTACAGTTGTTTTATTTTTTGCTTTTATATATACTCTTTTGGCTTGGAATTAATGAATGTTTAAAGGGAGAAGTTGGAAAACTGCATTGGAATTTCCAATTCGCGTCATTCAAAAATTCACTTAGAAATGGTCCGTAGATGGAAAATTTACTATAGAATGGGGACGCATTCACTTTGAAGCAAATGGCCCTTTGCACTAAAAAAGGGAAAAAGAAAGAAACATTAAAGTGGTGAAATGTTGAGAAATATCAAAGCGCCCGAAGATGAACCTTGGAGAATTGCATTCGCCCTAAAGTTGGGTGAAGGCTCTGTTCGCCCCATTTTGGGGTGAACGTATTTTAACTTTTGAAGTAGTGCGTGCCTGCCCTCCATATAGAAAAACCATTTCGATGAAGGAGAGCATTCACTCCAAAGTTGGGGTGAAAGCTTCGTTCGCCCCACTTTGGAGCGAACATATTATTAAAAGCGCAACGAGGGAAAAAGTCAACAGCGCACGCGCGATGGGAATGGTCGACATCATGTTCACCTAGGTTGAGGGGCAAAAATCCCGTTCACCTCTCCCATGGATGAACATCCTCTCAAAAATGGAGTTGCACGAACGCGTTGGCAAATGCACAGTCGAACGAATGCAAAGTTGGGTGAATGCGTTGAAAGATCAAAGCGACATTAAATAATCAACATCATGTTCACCCCAAAGGGAAGGCAGCTATATTTTTTGCCCCTTTTAGGGGTGAACATGATTTCAAAAAGCAAGCAATGCGGTTGTTAAAATATTTTTGCCGGGGATAAAAGGAATTGTTGTCATCGTGGTCAAAGAAGGGGACAGCCAATTAAAGGTAAATATTTAAAAGTGCCCTGAATAGATCGTGAAAAGTATTAAATAATGGAGGCAAAGAGTAACTCAAATCATGAATCCTGAGCAAGGAAGCCAATCAGGCACGTGTTTCTAAGACGACGAACGTCTCCAGTCAAATAGCCAAATCTTATAATTTTCTATGCATTGGATCCAAAGATGCAGATTCCATGGGAATTTTTTGGAGATGGATCGCTGCTTTGAGAATGTATTTTCCACACTTCCAAGGAGGAATTTCCTCGTTATGGTTCCTAATATTCGATCATTTTGTCTCTATGTGCATGTAATGAAAGAGGCAAAATCCTCGATAAATACTACTAAATTCTCATTGTAAAAAGAGGTTAGACATTTTGCGAGAAAACTCTCCAAGTTCTCTGCATCAATAGAGGACACAAGGCTTCTAAATTTGTAGGTGATCTTGTGTGTAATTTCCTTCTATATTTGTGCATTTCTATTTTACATTCATGTTCCTTATTTGCTATTGAATTTGAATTCTGCATATGAATTTAAATGTTGCTAATGAGGGAGTGAGTGCTGGAGTGTTACTTTGGAGGTTGTTTTCGCAATTTTATAAGTAAATTCTATTGCTTTTCTTTTGTTATATGTATTTTCATGCTTGGGTGAATTTCCTGCTGTTAGTCTGCCCCAAATCCTACACCTTTGGCCTGTGGCTATATTTCCCATATCTTTCTGCAATTCCTAATTTCTTTCCTACAACCCTAGTCATGAACCTGTGTAGGATTTAGCTTAGGAGCCAACCCTCTCAAGAGATTAACACTAAGGACATTCCTTTCCTTCGATCATTCAATTTTGGCTATATCTAGGGTGCACAAATGTAATTTGATTTATTAGCTAGATATTTGACCAACAATTTTTGGCACGCCCGGTGGGACCTCAAAAGTCCCACTTTTGATAGTATTAAGGTTTGATGTTCGCCTTCGTGCTGTAGAGTTAGAACATATGACAACTCGATTATACCTTGAAACCTTCGAGTGTGAGAGCAGCAAAATTTGTATCTCATGAATACAAGATCGAAGGCTAAAATTCTTGAAAATCCCATTGAGTTCTACGAACTTGATATCCAAAGGTTAGGAGAGCATCCTCAACTAGCCACTTTATGTCACACATCATCATCACCTCATATAACCCAATATCATTTGCCACATCCTCGTGACTAGATGATGTATTTTCTACTCCCACAAGTCCAGTTAGTACCACCACTAGCGTTCCTCAAGCTCCACCTCACACTCCAGTACACATGGCTTAGAACCCACCACCATAGCAACAACAGCCACCAAGGAAGTTCTCAACATGAAATAGTTCAGGGGCCCTAAATTTACAAGCACAAAATCTAGTACCCTAAGTAGCTTTGAAGGCTTTTCTGACCTATGATGATACTGGAAAAACAACCTATAAGCATATTCAAGATATGGTTTCTTTGGCTACGATCCATGGCATAACTGATGAAGACATAATGGTGCGATTGTTGGTGTTGTCATTAAGAGGAAAGTTGCTATATTGGTACCGATCCTTACCACCTGGTACCATCACTATGTGGGACCAGTTGGCAGAGTTGTTGATCAAGAATTTCCATGAACAAGCTGATCCATTTTTCTTGTTGCATCAATTTGCAATGATCCAAAGACATTCGTAAGAGGAGATAGTTAATTTCAACATCAATTTCGCCCAAAGCTAACAAAGAGTTCCCGATGATTTGTGGTCCATGCACGAACAAGCTACATTATATTACCTCAAGGTATTCAACACTGATATTGGCATGGCTGTTTAGCAAACCAATGTGAATACCTTCACTAATTTGTATACGCAAGCCCAAAAATTTGAATTCGACTTGATCACCATAGGTAAGTTTCCTCCAAAAATGATGATACTTATTCTTCCTGATTTCCCATAGCATTTGTATTAAAGTGGGTTTTCACAGCCCATGCATTCTATGTACCCAATTCCCTCATGGAGCTCAGGTCCACCTCAAATCACTATGATCCCTGTCCCACAACTTCCTACTCCAAGTTTTTCGTAGCTACCCACTCCGATAATACCATAATTTCCAGCACCCGTTCCTTTCCCAACATTGCCCGCACTATCGACACCTCTACCTTTACCATTGCTCCTACACTCCCCAATCCTAATCACTACACGATATTGTTACAAGATGTAAAATCTAATAACTCAGCCTTAAGGACAATATCAAATTAGCTTACAGTAGTTAGGAAGAAGCAAGCAGAGGCTAAATTTTGGTCACAAAGATTTCAAACTCCACCAATTACTCGAGAGCAAGAATATACTAGTAGAGGCCCTGAGAGGAGCACAATAATGTTAGAAAATGAAGAAAATAACATATTAGAAAAGGCGTACTAGTGTTCAACATGCAACGATCCTCATGGAGAAGAAACCTGCACAATGCACCTAAACTATGTGCAGACGCTTGAAGAAAGTTCAGCTGGTGTACAAGTCAAAATGATTAGGGAGGCTGATCACAATTTTATGATGCCATCCTTGGAGCAAGTTTCGATTCTCACAAGATCCGAAAAGAAACCAGTAACTGTAGATCCAGTTGAGTTGGAACCATTGAAGGTGTCTGCGAAACCAAAGGTACAAAATAAAAAGGGATAAACTC
Organism: Wollemia nobilis; assembly: GCA_028583015.1. Taxonomy (NCBI): domain Eukaryota; kingdom Viridiplantae; phylum Streptophyta; class Pinopsida; order Araucariales; family Araucariaceae; genus Wollemia; species Wollemia nobilis. The sequence goes on from JAQPPZ010016361.1 coordinate 7,101,176, forward strand.
CAACAAAAGCACCTAGTATAATGGCTAAGCAACAGGATTCTGTATTATTGAAATATTTACTGCCTAAGCAAACTCAAGAAAAGATACAAAGGCATCGACTTCACAACCTATAGCAGTTGTCCAAACGCAAAATGAGACGAAAGAACAGGCCAAGGAACGCCTCAAATACCCGTCGTTGACCAAGTGATAAATGGTGGAAGACACTCATTAGTACCAGGACAAGTAGAAGCGGGTTGTAGAAGAAAAGACTTTGAATATTTTAAATTATAACAGTGTTGAAGAAATGAAGAAGATACCAGTGAAAGTGAGCTTGTATGATGCACTACAGTTGCCTGAACAAGTTGACCTGCTGCAAGAGTATCTTAGGACTGCAAAAGATAAAAATAAAAGTCCTTCTCAGATAGTGTTGGCATAGACATTACCAACTTGAGCCATTGGAAATAATAGGCCTCCCCCATTTTATTTGTCACTCAAAATGGAGGTGTGGATTGTACACAATTTCATGATAGATTTTGGTGTTGCAACTACTGTCATGCCAAAGGTAGTATGCGAAGTGATGGATATGGATACACAAGAATTATTAAACCTCCTATAAAATCTCAACACCTACCCATGCCTAAATAAAAAGTTATTCCAGATATGTTTTCTTCCAAATTTTCAAGAAAACACTAAATCCCATTTTCGGGGTACTAGATGAAGGAACTAGAACTTGAAGAAAGCCTAAAAAAACAATTAGATGACTAGATTTGTCTAGCCCATGGTATATCCATATCTTTATCTAACTCCCCATAAAATTTCAATCCAATCCAATGATCGGATCAAAAGTTATGCCCTCCGAAAGATAGGCTCCTACATCACCATTGCTGCTTTCAAGATGCTTCTCTAACATTTGATGCTCTTAGGGAGCACTCAAGATTCAATGTTATCACTGGATTACTTTATTTTAACCTTAGCTTTGAATTACTAACCAATGTATGCTTGTGAGCTTTAGCAACGTGTATGTGAGTAACTCGAGTGACCTTCAAATCATAGATGACTTCTCTGTGAGCTTTGTCCTTTCAATGCTTCTGTGTATGCATAAACCTTGACCCTTTAATTGCTACACTCTATCATTCCTCTTTGATTATGTCTTATTGCTTTCTTATATTCAATGACCTCTAACCTCTTCTTTTAATCTGTGTGTATCTTAGGCCTTTTCTTTATACTGAAATGTGTTTCATTTCCTTTTATAATGGATGCTTGCTTTCCTCTATATTTTCTATAAGCTATTTAACCTCTTTCCAATTCTTTATACGACCTCTTTATTTATACACAATATGAGACACTTTTGTCTATTATGGCTTATTGTGCTTCTCTTCAATATACCTTTTTTATTTTTTTCTTTTCTTCTCTACTCAACTTGAGTTCTTCTTCCTTCTACAAGTAGGTTTTTTTTTTTCCGGTTATGTTTGCGCAACTTACTAGTTCTCTAGACCAGATATCACAACTTCGAAGCAACTTTTCGAAGGCTTTTTAAAATAATGGATCTTGCATTTATTTTTATTTCATATGTTTTTAATAAGCTCTTTCTCCTTCAATATATATATATATATATATATATATATATATATATATATATATATATATATATATATATATATATTATATATTAACTTTAAACTTCTTTAAAATCTATTTAAAAAACTTTCATACAAACTAGTTGAATTTTTTATCACTCTAGAATTAAAAAAATAAATCTTTAACTCTTTTAATATTTCAAATAATAAAATATTTAACTAAGTAGACATCCTTATTACTCCATACCTAAAATAATTAAGAAACCAAATAATAAACTTATAACTCCTAATTTTTTTAAACCATTAACATTATGCCTCCTTCAATAGCTTAAATAAAAAAATTAATAATAAAACTTTAGAGTACCATTAATAATGTGCAATCTCTAATTTGCTTACGATTTCAAATTGCTTTCGCACTTTGGTATCTTGCTTATTTTTGTAAAGTGACTTTTCAAAGCACTCCAAGGCTTTGATATCATAGTTAGTTTTCCAACCATGTAGATTAGTTCATAGAAAGATTTCTTCAGGATCAAATATAAATCAAATAAATGCCACTAACACAATATTGAAATAACAATAATATCTCACAAATATAACTCAAATATACAATATCACAAGATTACGAAAATAATGTTGATTGATTACATTACATGGAGCTTTGTCTCCAATATATAATTTTACATGACTTTTCATTACTCTAACTATTGCTCTCCTCAAACATCCGGGAGATGCATCCTTTCATATTCCTCTCATAAAGACAAAACTCTCATCTTGCCACATATAAATATGACTCTTCATGCTGTCTTGACACCTTGCACTTTTTCTCATATTGACACATACATTATATAAAATATAAATCATTCTACCAAACTAATATTTACAATGAGGTAAAATAATGTAATACTTCCAACAATATTCTACCTACAAATTTTCTCCTTTCCACAAATCCTCCTTGCTCTGGCACTATTATCATAAGGAGGAAGGGTTTCAACCTTTGAGCTATCATTGTTGTAATGATTTTGAGGAGAATATTACACAGGGCTATTGATCTAAAGCCAAAAATCTAATTTACCTCTTGGGACTTAGGTATGATTGTAATATAAGTTTTATTGATTTCTTTTAAAATTGACTTTGTCACTCATGCTTCCTTTACCACCACAAGTAGGTCATCCTTGAGTAGATCATAGAATTCTTAGAAGAACTTGATGGGGAAGCCATACAGTCTAGGTGGTTTTTCTTTTTATCTTGAAAACCACTTTCTTTATTTTTGCTATAGAAACTGGTACTATCAAAACCTCATTATCTTCTTCCTTAATACGGGAAGGGATTCCCTAAGAAAATTTCTCTTGAGTCTTAAGATCTAGGGGGAATGTAGAGAAAATTTCCTCAAAGTAGTCAATAACAATTTTATTCATCCCATCCCAAGAGAATATCAGATCACAATGTTGATCTTCAAGGAAGACACAAAGTTTGAAGTTCGTCTGGCCAGAAGATATTTATGGAAAAAAGTAGAGTTTATATCCATTTCCTTCAACCATTGGATCCTAGGTTTATGTTTCCATAAGAGCTCCTCCCTCCTTTACCATTTTACTAACTTGGAAAAGACTTGGATTTCCTATTTGTTGAGTTCTTTTGTAAATCCCAATTGCTAATTTGAGCATTCACTTGCTTCAGTTGAAAAGCTAAACCTACCTTTTTAGACCTCACATCCCTGAACTCCTACCAATCCCATTCCTTAATTCTAGTTTTGATGAATTGTAATCTCTTGACAAAGCAATACATTTGGGTGTCATATATTGGCTTTCCTTCCCTTCACCACTAAAGAACTAATGGCGTAAATAAAGTATCTTGCAACCACATAAGTTGGAATTTACAATATTGTACAATTTTAAAAATAATTGTTATTTTAATGCAATTTAAAAGTACATATAAATTTAAAAAATAATCATGTTTAAAGTTATAATTATATTAAAAGCTTATTAATTTTGTAATTAGAATACATTTTAAAAATATATTATAAATTTAATATTAACAAAATAAAATATTTAATTGATGAAAAAATAAAAATAAAATACACAAACCTTATATATATATATATATATATATATATATATATATAAACTCATTTATAATTGATTTACATAATCTTATTTGTGTTAATTAGGTAATGTTTAAACAAATAAGAAACAAGTTTTAAAATAATTATACAATATGTTAAGTTGTAACTTATCAAATAACATTAGCTCAATTGGTTAGATTTCTTTATTTTCATGAAGGAGATCGAGGTTCAAATCTTACCAAATAATACATACATAAGAACAAAAAGTAACTGAGGTTCAAAACTTACCAAGTAAGACATGCATATGAATAAAAAGTATAATTTTAATAAATATAATTTCACACTTCAACTTAAAATATTTAATCTAAATTTCAAATGTAATATTTAAAAAATTATTTAGATTTTTAGTAAATAACTTCATATATCATAATATATTAAACTTTTTTATTTCTATTTTTCAAAATTATTTTATAGTCCATTGTATTTATTTAGCATTTCATATGCTTTTTTAGAAGAGGACGTGTTTAATTTAGTTAGTTCCTAGATCACAAAGTCAATTTTAATGGAATATAAAAAGCAAAACCTAGAATTGACCAAAAAAAAAAACATAAAAATTATAAATTTATATAATTTTTTTATTTTAAACTTACAATATGTAATATAAAAATATGGAAGTTTGATACTTGGTTAATACTACAAAATCTAATCTTTTTTATTAACATTTCCTTAGATTTACCATAAAATATTATGGATATTTTAGGTTTAAAATTGAAAATTTTCTATCAACCTAAATGGGTATTACTTTGTCTTATGAAGGAAATAAAAAGGAGCTTTGGGTCGCTTATTTACATGGAATGAAAGCTTTTTTGGTAGGTTGGACAAACAAATTTTTAACCATAGAAATAAGACTACAACTCATAAAGACAACATTGCAATCCATCCCCATTTATATGATATCACTTTCAAGATTTCCAATTGGTATAACATCAAAAATTGATAAAATTCAAAGAGAATTTCTTTGGATAGGATGTAAGAAAAAATTAGGTTTCCTCTTTATAAATGAGATAAGTTTTGTAAAGAAAATAATTTTGGAGGGGTGACCTTACAGAATTGCAAACTTATGAGTTTGCAATTGGGGGAAAACCTTAGGTGGAGATTTTCAAAAAATTAGGAAAGAGTTGGGTAAAAGTGTTACTTAAAAAATATATCAGTTTTATTGATAAAATGGAATTATTCAAGAAAAAAACCCTACTTAAAGGATCATCAACATGGGATATCAAATGCAAGCTAAGAGGGAGAGCGAGCCAATATTGAGATCTTTAGATATGACGAAAGAGTAGCAGATTCATTCAGAGTGTATTAATGCTTCAAACCCTTACCATGAATATGGTGAATATTATTTTCAAAAAATTGTTGATCGAGAGAAAGAAGAGACATGAGTGAGTGTGAGCCAAGAGGGAGTGCAAGTTGGGAGGGAGTAAGATCTAGGAAGAATTGCTAATCGAGAGTGAGTGTGAGCCTAAAGGAAGTGTGAGTCAGGAGTGAGGGCAAGCCAAGAGTGAGCCCCAACCCTAACCCCACTAGTTAATGAAAGGAACAATGGAAAAATACAAACACCAAACCAAACCACAAGAATCAAGGGTTTGAAGCAACACCACATTGACCAAAATAGAGAGTCTAAAAAATAGAAATAAGATAATGGAAGCTAACACAAAAATTGCAATATCACATCATGTATCAAAATTGATTATGAGTACAATGGAGAAACCTTGCTTAAATAGACAAGGAAGATCCACAATATTTCGTATGATCAATAAAGATATAAGGATTAATATCCACCATACAAATAGGGAAGTGTGATATGATCCGTGGAGAAAAGATCTCAACCCTCCAAATGTAATAAATGGGTGTAACTCCCTAATAATGTCAAATATCCCCATAATATCTAAATAAGATAAAAATAAATATCCACATATAAGTGGGTGGGGAAAACAAAGTAAACTAATATAAAAATAAAGTACCTAGGTGAGCATGAGCTAGAGTCTAAACACATACTCTAACACCCCCTCAAGAAAAGCTAGGGATAAAACTAAAGTGGTATATCTACAATATGAGTATCGACAACAAGGCTTGATCAGTTACTCACGTACAATATGTATCTAGAAGCTCTTGAACTAGAAGGAGGGAAAACCACGCGAGAAAAACCATCCAGATAGAAAGAAAGAAGAAGAAAGAAAGGTAGCCTCATCCACATCCCCCAAGGAAAACTTCCTTCACCCCAGGAATCTCTCACAATAAATGTAAATGAGGGTATGAGAAGAATTTAATGAAGATGTTAGCAATTTGCTATTGAGTGGGAATGTAGTCCAAGCTGATCACTCCATCCTGGATAAGCTATTGAATGAAGTGCATATGAATCTCAATGTGCTTGGTCCTTTGATGCTCAACAAGATTGTGAGAAATATGTATGGTACTTTGGTTTTCAGACCAAAGTGAAGTGCTACACTGATATTGTGAGAAGCCAAACTCTATAAAAAATTGTCGAATCCAAAGAATCTCCTGACTAGCCAATACTGCTACCCAGTATTTTGCCTCTATCGATGAAAGTGCCAAAGTTATCTACTTTTTACACACTCAAGCAATAGGTGAAGAACCAAAGGTAGAATATATAACTAGAAGTATACCGTCGAGAATAAACACAATCCATCCAATTGGAATCTGTATACCCAACCAACTATAAAGGTCCCCTAGAAAAGTGAAGCCCAAAATGTGCAATCCCTAAAAGATATCACAAATCCACTTAGCAACCTACCAATGGCTGTCATGTGGATCATGTGAAATCTAGAAGATCAAACCAACTAAAAATGATATATCAATATGAGAGCGAGTTAAGTAATTCAAAATCCCAAAAAACTATCTATAAATGGTGGCATCAACTCTGGGAGTAGAACTTATGGTACTCAAATTAACACTTGACTGAAAATGAGTAGGATATGTCTTGCAATTAGCCATTCCAAATTGCTAAAGCAAATCCAATTTATACTTCTACTATTAAATAGCGATCCTTGAATCTGATTGTGAAATCTCAAACCCAAGAAAAAATGGTAGAAGTCCAAGATTTATCATCTCAAAATGCTTAGAAAGAGAGCATTGCATAGCCTGGATGCATGAAGTAGAACTATCTATGATCAATAAATCATCAACATATAAGACAATTATGATGATATCCTCTCCATCCCTCAAAGTGTAAATTGTAGGATCATAATGACATCTCAAAAATTTGGAGGGTAGAAGAAAAGAATCCATCCTCTCATACCAAACCTTGAGGGCTTGTTTGAGGCCATAAAGTGATCTTTATAATTTGCACACCAATGAAGAATCTTGGATAAATCTTGGAGGTTGCTCCATATAAATATCTTCTTACAAATCTCCATGCAAGAAGTTACTCTTCACATCCATATAGTAAACTGACCAACCCTGTGTGCAACAATAGAGAGTACAAGACAAACATAATCCAACTTGGTGATAGGGATAAACATCTCAAAGTAACCGACCCCCTCAACATGTAAAAAACCTTCACCACAAGTTGATCCTTGTACATGTGAATGGACTCATATGCTGCATATTTGGTGTGATACACCCATTTGTATCTCACCATTTTTTTTTCCTTTTGGAAGGGGAACCAAATCCCAAGTATGACTCTTCATTAAAGAAGAATACTCATCATCCATGGCATTATCCCACTCCCAAATGCCATGGGCCTCATAAAACCTATGTGGATCAAAAAATGTTACCTAACAAAGAAGACCCGTGCCAAAAGTAGAAGTATACCTTAAATGTGGGAGCCCTTCAATGGAAATTGTTGCCTCCTCAATTATAGTATGAGACCATATAGGCATGGAGGCAACATGTACAAGAACCTCTATAAATATCTCACCAATTTTCTCATCCTCATTGTGATCATCATCAAAACAACCATCTTCAAAGTGAAAAGTAGATGAGGATTGAGGAGTAGAAAGAGTGGGTTCAGTTGGAGAATAATGCTCATCAAACTAGACATGAGTTTGAAAAATAACTTCATGTGTATCTGGATCTAGTAATCTATAAGCCCTCATATCCTCACAATAGCCAAAAAAATGAGTGGCTTTCTCTTTCTATCCAAAGTTATCTGTTTCTTGTTGAGCCCATGCTTGAATTCCAAAAAAAATAAAATAAGAAACATCGAGCTTGGTCCTATCCAAGCCTCCTCTAGAGTCATATTCTTAAGAGCTCAATGAGGTATATGATTTTAAATGTAATTCACATAATTGACTACCTCAGCCCTAAACTTGGGAGGTAAATCTTGTGAGTGCATCATACAATTTTCCATTTCCTCAAGTGTTCTATTTTTCCTCTCAACTAAACCATTCTATTATGGTGTATGTGGGATAGAGTTTTGATGTAGAATACCATGAAGGACCAAAAAATCTGAAAACTCCTTGCTGAAATACTCACCCCCATTATTTTTATGAAGCTTCTTGATGCAACTCAAATATTGATTCTCAACAAAAGCCTTATAGACTTTGATTGTGGCAAAAAATTCATTCTTGAACTTGATAAATTATACCCAATTTATCCTTGAGAAATCATTGATAAAAGTGAGTGCATACTTAGCTCTAAAAAATGAGTAGAAAACACTAAATAGTCACTGTGCACCAACTCAAGATGGGAAGAAGCTCTCTTGGACTTACCTTTGGGAAAAGGATCTTGATGTTGTTTTCCAAGTACTAGACAAACTCCAGCAATACAGGAGACCTTAGGTAATCCAATGACCATATCATGAGTGTTTAAATCCTTCAAATATTTTTAATTGAGATGGACAAATCTCTCATTCCAAATTTTGCTTTCTAAATTTACATGAGCCACCAAAAATGTACCTCCAAGTGAAGAATAAAAACCCTCAAAGTGATAAATACATGATCTATGGTCAAAAAATCCTTGTGCAACAATAGACTGTGGGTCACTCAAACCTCTAATATTAGCTCCTTGAGTTGTGAACAACAAGTATTGCCCCCCAGAATGATACATTTGGTACATAGAGAGAAAATTGGTGGAAATTTTTGAAACATAAAGAACATTCTTAATGCATCCACCATAAAACTGATTTTCACCTTTCTCCTTAACTAAAATGGAATAAGAATCACCAACCTCAATGCAAGATGTAGAAGTAGAACACAAGGTGGCAAATGACTCCCTATATGAAGTCATGTGATGAGTCGCTCCGGAATCCAAAATCTAATCCTCAAAAATAGCCTTAGATGATTTCCAAAAAGCATTTAAAGCCTTATCCTTATCTTTTGAAGGAGTGAAGGATAATTTTTATTCCTAAAGGCTTCCTCTAAGTCTTGTAACTTTTTCCAACACTTGTCATTGGAATGACCATTAACTCCATAATATGAACAAGTAAAATTTGACCTATTTTTGATTTTGGGCTACTTAGGTTTATGATTGGACTCTTTGAAGGATGAATCTTTTTGACGTCTCTTTAGGATTTTTATGAAATGAAGGAGAAGGGGAAGGATTAGGTTGGGAATGATTTTGATGACTTTGTCTTTCCCTTGCCTTTGGAAGTGGAAGTGGAGGATGCAACAAATGCCTTATGTGAGGAGATGTAAAGCTTAGAGTTAAGAACTTTGGGTTCTTCCCTCAAAATATTGGCACAAAACTTATCAAAAGTAGGCATTTTGTGATTAGAACCCATGGAATCCATATTGGCAAAAAATGTAGAGGTAAACATATGGAACGAATCCTTAAGTTTTAAAAAGATCATGAAAATACATTCTTTATTCATTTTAGTTTTTCCACTACCCTTTAAGAGTGTGAGGAAGGATTGAAACTTAGTGAGAAAATCACCCATAAATGGAAAATCATATGGATTGAGAGCACTAAGTTTAGCATCAAGATGTAAAACTCTCGAAGTGTCCACTTTCCCAAATAGCTTCTCAAGCTTCTCCCAAATTTGAAAAGGAGTGTCATAATCATTAAGATGAAACAACAAATTATCACTCACATGCATCCCAATTAATCCCTTACATTCATCCATTTTACAATCATGAACAAACTTATGATACTCTTTTGTAACTTCAAGTAGTTCTTCTTGCATAAATCTTTTTAGCCCTTTAGATTGAATAAGTTTCATCATGTGTGGCTTCCATGTGTGATACTTATGCGAGTTAAGTAGCTCAAAATCCTCTAAATCCATTTTTCAATCACAAGAAATAAAATGCAAGATCCACAAATATGGTATTCAAATCGACACCAAGACACCCCACTCAAAATATTTTTATTCAATGCTTCTAGAAATAAAAGCCCCCCAAAAAATCAAATGCCTTTATAATTCAAGCATTAAAAAGAGTATATGATCAAATCTGATTTTTACAATCACTAAAAGTTTACAGATCTGTAAGGAAAAAAATTGATTAACAACTTCACAAAACAAATATTTTACAAAATTATTTTCAAATACACATAACTGTTAGCAAAATATATATTTTTTGTTAAAAAATGTAGTTTTAGCAAACCTTGTCAGTAACTTAAATGTAAATTTGAGTTTGAAATTTGAAAAGAATTCAAGAGTGGAGAAGATAGGTTGCAGATCTCAGAAAAATAGATATGCAACAAACAACTTCACATATTATAGAAAAATAGATATTTCATGGACTATGTGCAAGAAAAACCCACATACAAAAAAAATATTTGTATACTATAGTGGTTTCTAGTAGTCGAAAGTGATCAACAACAGTTCTAGATCGACAACGGTCAAGTGAACAGGATCGTCAATGGCTCTGCAACAATTAAAATAGCCTACAAAAAACTCTAAAAATAGAACCTTTCTAATCAATCACCATGGACAGAGGGGTCAACCAATATGTAATGAAGGGCTAAAAAACATATAGAAGCTCTTCACAAAATAATAGAAGAGAAAAAAATCAATTTTCACTTTCTAGGTCTTAAAAACCTCCAATATCCAACTGCAAAACCTTCAACATAATCCAACTGCACAAACCCCAACAATGAATTTTTCCAATAGTCCTCGAAGCTTTGATACCATAAAAGGTACGATGGAAAAATATAAAACATTGAACTAAGCCACAAGGATGAAGGGGTTGAAGCAACACCACATTAACCAAAACAAAGAGACTAAAATATGGAAACAAGATAATGGAAGCTAACACAAAAATTGCAATATCATATCATATATCAAAATTGATTATGAGTACAATAGAGAAGCCTTGATTAAATAGGCAAGGAACATCCACCACAACTATAGGATCAACAAAGAGATCAGGATCAATATCCACCATACAAATAGGGAGGTGTGATATGATCCGTAAATAAAATATCTCAACCCTCCAAATGTAATCAATGAGTGTAACTCCCTAGGAATGCCAAATATCCTCATAATATCTAAATAACATAAAAATAAATATCCACACATAAAGTGGGTGGGAAAAAATAAACTAAACTAATATAAAAATAAAGTACCTAGATGACCATGAGCTAGAGTATAAAAACCTACTCTAACAATTATTTTAGAAGGAAAGTCATATTTGAAAGCCCTAATGGGAAGTGAGGATGCCCTAGATGAAATTATGGATGCCCAAGTTGAAGATAAGTGGAAGAGCAAATATATGGAAAGTTCGATCCAAGTAGCAGATGTTGCACCAAAAGTGACCATCAAGGATGAGATGATTGAGCATGATATAATGGTTTTGAAAAGTAGGGGGTTAATATGTAAGTTCCATAGATCTTGGTTAGGGTTTTTGGAGATTCAAGATTGGATCAAGTGGAAGTGAGGATTGAATTCAAATTACTCTATGAGTTTTCTTCCTAAAGGTTTTTCTCTTGTCATCCTTTCTAATTCAAAAATCAGGGATAAAATATTGAATGATGGCCCATGGTTTAGAGGGAGAGATACCCTTTATTTAATACTATGGAATGAAATTTTTTCTATTGACACAAAAAATATTAAGAAGCTTTTTATTTGGGTTAGGTGTTTTGGACTTCCATATCAGCTTATCAATAAGGATGTTCTGAAGAATATTGGAAATATCCTAGGAGAATTCATCAAGGAAGGACTACCTATTAATGAGTGGAATTATGTTATATATACCATAATATGTGTTGTTATGAATATTTTAAAACCTTTGCCACAATCCATTAATATTATATTTTAATCAAGAGAATGTGATCAACAAGTAGATTATCAAAACATCGCATTTTGTTATCGCAATTGTGATGATACTGATCACTTGGTAAGAGTTTGCAAAGTGAAAACTATGAAGAAAGAGATAAAATTTTGGTCATAAGATAAACTTCAAGGTAAAGCAAGGAAATCATACATTAATAGAAGGTAAATCAGATCAAGGATATTCCACTTCTATAGAAGGGGCAAAAAAAACCTATCTACAAGTACAACATCTTATGAAAAAGGCCCACCATAACTCACTTGGATCAATAGTCATAAGAAACAAAGGATATAAGGGATGATACAATATAATATGTAAGTTCAAGTTTAGAAGGAATTAAATATGCAAAGGTAAATGTGGAGGAAAATCCAAACACAAAGATGACAAAAAAGGTCAAGATCTTTCTAGGTAAATCATCTTCATTTTCCTCAAGTAGTATAGAATCCTTTCTTAGTAATAAAAGTGAAATTGGTATAGAGGTTATCCCTTGCACTTTAGGGTTTCAAAAGCAACATAATAAAGAAATGAGGATGGATGAAGTCTATAAAAATTTAGGGGTTTCAAGGAAGAACAAGAAGGTAATTGCTTTGGAAGAGCATCCTTGCACTTTAGGGTTTCTAAGGTAACATAAAAAAGAATGTGCTTTTTAGGTAACATAAGAAGGTAATTGCTTTGGAAGATCTAGAATTGGAAAAAAGCGCACATATGAACTTTAAAAAAGCTCCAAAATAGTGCACACAAAAAAATTATGATTCTCCTATCATTCAAAAATATTCCACTTACAAAATATATAATGATCAATTAGCCTTGATCATGCAAAAAAGCTAAAAAAGCTAAAAACTAGCTTTTTAAAAAATAACTTTTATTATGCCACTTTGCATGTTGTTTTTATTTTTATTTTTACATTAACTAAAATTATTAATTGGCATGAATAAAGCACCCAATTTAAGATATTTTTGCATGTGCTTTATTTTAACTACAAATCACATATTAATTTTAAATTATGGGTGACTTTTGACATCACCCTCAACAATCCTCCCTTTCATGTCAAAGGAAGAAATATCCAACATCTCTTTGAGTCTCCTATGAGTCACCATCAACAACCTCTTTGTGGGTATATCAACAACTTGATCCTCACTCTTAACATACTCAATGATAAAAATTTTGTTATGTACCAAGTCTCTAACAAAATGGTGCTTCAACTCAAAGTGTTTGGTCCTTGCATGGAAAACTGGATTTTTGGATAATTGTATTGCCCCACTATTATCACAAAATATTTTGGTAGGCTCATGTTGAGTCTCACAAAAATCCTTCAATATTCTCCTCAGCCAAATCCCTTGAGTATAAGTTGAAGTAAGGGTTGCATATTTAGCTTTAGTGGAAGACAAAGCCACTGTACTTTGCTTCTTTGATGACCAAGAAATCAACCCACTTCCCAAGGTGAAACAATGTCCTATAGTGGATTTTTGGTCATCAATAGAACCTCCCCAATCTGAATCAACATACCCAACCATCCTTGAATATCTTTTTGATATGTAGTGTATGCCATAATAAAAATTTCCCTTCACATATCTAAAGATTCATTTCACCGCTTGCATATGCCTTTGAGTTGGCAAGCTCATAAATCAGAAACTAGTGAAACTACATAGGTAATGTCGGGTCTTGTGGATTTAAGGTACAAAAATCCATCAACCATAATTTTAAAAATATTCTCGTCAACAGGAGGACTCTCATCCTATTTTATAATCTCTCCCCACTAGTAATAGGAGTATCAACCGCCTTGCAATCTAGAAATGAAAAAAAATTCAACATGTCTTGGGCATAGTTGGCTTGGCATATGAAGATCTCATCTTCCCTTTGTTGTACTTCCATGCTAAGAAATTATTTAAATTTTTCCAATATCAGACATCTCAAAATCACTTTTCATGCTCTCCTTGAAGTCTTGCATCATAGCTTTGGATTTTTTTGTAAAAATGAGATCATCAATATAAAGACAAACATACAACACATTAGTATCAACAATTTTCATGTAAAGAGTTGGCTCATTTTTGCTCCTTTCAAAGCTATTTATAGAGAACAACCATCTATCTTTGAGTACCAAACTCTTGGATCTTATTTTATCTCATGAAGTGCCTTTTTCAACTTGTATACCTAATTCTCTTTACCCTTTATTTCATAACCTTGTGGTTGCTCCACATATACCTCTTCTTCAATATCACCATTCAAGAATGCACTCTTGACATTCATTTGGTGAAATTCCCATTATTTTTGAGCAACAACTGAAAGCATCAATTTAATAGTATCATGGTGAGCCACAGGAACAAAAGTCTCCTCATAGTCTGTTCCATATGTTTGTGCATACCCTTTTGTTACTAGTCTAGCTTTGTGTTTATCTATTGTTCCATCACTATGGAAGTTGGTCTTGTAGATCCAATTTGTACCATTGACATCCATGTCACTAGTAGGATGAATGGCCTTCATATCAACATTCATGGCCTCAACCCATTATTTCCTTTGACTAGCCTCTGTATGGACCCATTTTGTACCAATGACATCCATATCTAGCTTTGTGTTCGTCTATTATTCCATCACTATGGAACTTGGTTTTGTAGACCTATTTTGTACCAATGAAATCCATTTCACTAGTAGGTTGAATGATATTCCATGTCACTAGTAGGCTGAATGGCCTTCATCTCAACATTCATGGCCTCAACCCATTCTTTCCTTTGACTAGCCTCTGCATAGTTCCTTGGTTCACTAAAAATGCAAGATAAGACATAGTAAATAATTACATCTTCAATATTCAATATTATTACATGATTGATCTTGAAGTCTTGTTTTTTCTCTGATAGTTCTAATTCAACATCTATCTTGTTGGATGTGGAAGCAACAACCTCTTGTTTTTTACTTGGATTGAAGTTGGTGATAAACTATTCTCTTGGGAAGAACTATTATTATTGTCATTAACACTAGGAAATTTTGGAGTATCTTGATTTACCTCCATTTAACCATAAAAATGCTTCCCCCCTTTACTAATAACCTCTGCACTCTTTTGGTTATGATCAACAAACACATTATTATCAAAAAAATTACAATCCCTAGAAACAATAGTTTTCTTACTATCAAGATTAAAAAACTTGTAAGCCTTACTACCATCATTATAACCTATAAAAATGTGAGACTCACTCTTGGGGTCTAATTTTTTCCTTTTAGAATCATCAATGTGAAAAAGTTATAAATAACCAAATACTCTAAGATGAGCCACCATGGGCTTCTTACCATACCATGCTTCATAGGGTGTCTTATTTTTCACCGCCATTGTGGGACTTCTATTCAGGATGTAGGTTGTTGTTTGCACTACTTTGATCCAAAAATTCATCTCCAACTTCTTTTTATCCATCATGGTTCTTGATGACTCCATTATTATCCTATTTTTTCTCTCTGCAACACCATTTTATTGTGGTGTGTAGGGAGTAGTAAAATGCTTTTTTATTCCATCCGAAGAGCAAAAATCTAAAAATTTGTGAATAGAATTCCCTACCTCTATCAGTTCTTAACACCTTGATAGAACAATATAATTCATTTTCAGCCAATGCCTTGAAGATATTGAAGGTTGAGAATACCCCATATTTGATCTTCAAGAAGAAAATCCACATTAGTCTGGTACTATCATCAATAAATGAAATAAAATACAAATTTGTGTCTATGCTAGGATAAGACAAAGACCTACACAAATTTGAATGTATCAATTCCAATTTCTTGGTAGCTCTCCATTTCTTGGTTGGAAAGCTTTCCCTATGGCGTTTTCCAAGTATACATACCTTGCATGCTTTCTTCAATTTGGATTCAATCCTTGGAAGACCATCAACCATCTTGTTCTTAAAAAGAACATGCAATATTCTAAAATTTAAATGACTATATTTAGAGTGCCACAACATGCTTGATTACTCAATGGTAGAAAATCAAGAATTATTATTTAACATACTCATTCTCAATGTAAACATTCTATTTTTGACATAATAGACTTTCCAATCAATTTGTTACCTTACTTTTTCTCATATATAAAACATTCTTCATTGTCAAAAAGTAGCTTGAATCCTTTCTCTACTAGTTGTCCAACACTCATGAGATTGTGCTTCATGTTTTAAGTCAAATAAATGTTGTTGATATCACCGTTTCCACACTTTTTTGGTATATACATACTCCCTTTCCATTTTACAAGAATCGTCTTCCCATCTCTTAAGTGAACTTGGCTCTTGAATGAACCATCTAGCTTTTCAAAATAATCCTTAAAACATAACATGGTAGAACATCCTGAATCAAGAAACCACATATTCTTTTTATCATCCAAACCTAAATTACATGAAAGAGAATAATTAATCTGATCATCATTATTCTCAGCTTGGTAAGACTTTTTATCACCCCCATATTGGTTTACTTGATTTTTGGCTACTAATTTCCTGTAGTCTTTTATCATGTGACTTGGTTTCTTACAATAATGACAAGCGATGACCTTCTTACCCTTCCAATTTGCATTTAAATTATTTTTTTATTTCTAATATGAACTTTGATAAAAATATACATTCTGATTTGAGGGCTTTGTAATTGGTTTTGAATCTTATACTTTGGACTCTAGTGTATGATTCAATTATTTTCTGTAAATTTTCATTTTATCTTCATGGGACAATAAAGAACCCACTAACTCTTCAAACTTAATTTGATTCATATCTTTATAATCCTCGAGTTTAATGATAATATGCAACCATTTTGGAGTTAGGGATCTCAAAATATTTCTTACTACTAATTTGTCTTCCTTGACTTCACCATACACTCTCATTCTATGCACTATGTCATTTACTCTAATACAATAGTCTCCAACATTCTCATCATCATGCATTCTCATATTTTTAAAATTGATTCTTAATGTGGAGATATTTATTGATCTTACCTTTTTTGAGCCTTGATATGATGTCTCCAATGTTGTCCATGCCTCATGGGTATTCTTACAACTAGCTATCCTTGGATAGATGCTTGAATCTATTGCACTCTGCAAGTAGAAGAAAGCTTGAGAATCATTATTTTCTTCTTCCAATATCTTATTTTGATCTTGAGTAAGAGCTTTCAAATCATTAGGTGGTGTATATGTCTGAACTATAATTTACAAACTCTCTTCGACACAAATATCTCCTCATTTGATCTCTCCAGTACTTAATGTTGTCTCCTTTGAATGTAGGTATATTTAAGGATGCACTATTTATTGCCATGATAGAAAATGAATAACCACACGTATTTTTGATCAAAAATCTTGTAAAGGATAATGGGAATAAAAAATATTCACCCTCTCTTACCATAGCTTCACTTGTAAATTCTAGAATCATACAAAAAACTCTGCTCTAATACCAAATTAAAGTTCTTAAGGTGGAGAGATAAAAAAACAACAATAAAGCAATTCTGATCTAAGATAAAAAGAACATTAATGGAGCATGGATATCATCCAAAAATGGTACAAGAGTATCTAGTGTTTAAGCTAAACCAATTATGAATACCAAACAATGAAATATCCTCAACCAAAAGCTCCAATTTCAACAAACTATATTGTTGGTCCAAACCAAAACATTAGATCTAGAATTGGAAAAAAGGGCACAAATATAAACTTTAAAAAAGTTCCACAATAGTGCACATAGAAAAATTCAGATTCTCCTCTCATTCAAAAAGAGTTCAATTACACAATATATAATGATCAATCAGCCTTGATCATGCAAAAAAGCTAAAAAATCTAAAAACTGTCTTTTTAAAAAAACAACTTTTATTATGCCACTTTGCATGATGTTTTTTATTTATTTTTAAACTAACTAAAATTCTTAATAGGCATGAATAAAGCACCCAATTTAAGATATTTTTGCAAGTGCTTTATTTTAGCTACAACTCACATATGAATTTAATAATTATGGATGACTTTTGACATCATCCTCAACATTGATTGCGAAAACATAAGTGAGGAAGATGACAAATATCTTTGATAAGAAAGAAAAATGAAGAATATTTTTGATAGAAATGCAGGTTGGATATGATTTAATTAATTTTATAGAAATGTAACGAGAACAATGTAATAATTTATTTTTATAATGGGAGTGGTACCCAATAGAAGCCACATAACTAATTAAAAAAAAGGATCGCCAATTTAGGACTTCATATTAGATAGTTTGCAATTGATCAAGAAACACATTAGATGGTCATTCAATGAGGGAAATTATGCAAATTTTTGGTTTGATGCTTGGTTGAATCCTTAACTGCTTATCTTTGACTCAAAATAACAACTTTTGGCTTCAATATTTCTAGCTTGTAAATGTCCAAAGGTCAAATATTATATTAATGGGTAATTCTTGGTCCAAAATCTGCCTAGGTGGATGAGATGCACCCTGGATCTTGACCAATATTGGATGAGATGGATTTCTCCTATGCTCAATATTTGAAGAAGGTTGACTCATTGTAATACTTGCAAAATTAAAATTGGGTTTAATAAAAAAGTCAGATATGCAAGGGTTAGAATAGGGTAAAGGATTAAGAAAATGCTAAAATATGAACAAAGTATAGCATAACAACAATGAAATACACTACATAAGAGTCTTATACATATAATATAATTCAATACCTAATAGACCAACCAACATACAATCTCATAGAACATCATTCAGATTAATTTATATGCTTCTAAGAATTCTAAGAACTAAATGAACAATAATCCAAATGACTATTCAGATGGTAGAATTAGCCTAATAGAATTTAATTTTCCTCAAGTGTAACCATAAATACAATTAGAAGCATAACTCAAATTCACATAAGCTCTACAAAAAATCTAATGATAGAGGCCAAACAACACTTGATTATATTGATATAAAGTAATCATCATACAATATATGACAAGAAAAATGATATAAAGCCCACCTCCTAATGCAAAGAGGATCCTAGTTATTCATAGAATTCTTAAAATAATTTTTGTTATGCTCAACCATTACTTTGAGAGTCTCTCTCAAGCCTGATGTAGACTGGTACAACTTGGCTAATATGATAGAAGAGTGTGGTTGTCACTTTCTCCCTTAGACTAATTCAACTGTCTTGATTTTTTTGAACACATGACAAGTCTTGATTTCTCCATGGAATTTGGTGTTCATGCATTTTTAGGAGCCTAAACATTATTTTTTATTATAAAATTTTCTCAAAGATGCCATATTAGCTTGGTTTTTTTTATTTGGGTGGCTGAGTAACACATGTGTATCTAGCTCAAAGAGAAATGTCTAGGAGTTTATTGCTCATCAGAAGGTCTCAAAAGTATTTTCAGGATCTTTTAGTTGTCTCTAGAATTCTGGGGATGAATCCAAGGATTTATTGAAGTCCCGCTAATGCCATAGTCAAAAAATCCTAGGATTGTTTGATTTAGCTATGAAGAAACATATGCTTATACTGGGGGTGAATAGTATAAGATAAATTTTTTGCTTTTTAATCCAAATGATACCATCAACAATATTAAAGCAGTAAACATCACACAAAGCATCACACACATGAGAGACATGATTTAACGTGGTTCACCCAATGTGGGCTACTCCACGAAGAAAATATTCCTTATAAATTTTTCTCAAATAAATTCTCTTGGGAATCCTTTCCCTACAATGTTTATGGACCTCTGTCCAAAGTAGGCACCAATCCCCTAATCAAGTTTGTGGATCTCTATCCATAGGAGAACACCTTTCTCCTAAGCTTTGACTGGTGATATTCTAGAAGAACTGTTACCCCCACTACTCTAGCTAATGGATCTCTATCCACTGAAGACACCTATCCTCACTACCCTAGCTAATGGATCTCTATCCACTGGATACCGTCGTCCTCTATAGTCTGTCATATTCAAATATCTATCTCAAATATATACTAAAAATAGTCCTTTGGTCTAGCATAAATCTGCTCAATCTCTGTCTTTTATCTAGCACAAATCTATCCTCAAATATGTACCAAACTCTGTCTTCAATATCTATTTTTGATCTGGCACAAACTTGTCCTCAAATCTGTACCAAACTCTATCCTCAAATTTGTATTATAAGCTTCCACAAAAGCTCACACAAATCTTTCCACAAGTCTTCTCAAAGACTTACCTCAAATCTGCTCAACAAGTCCACACTAGAACTTTTATTTGATGTAGAAGTAGACCACATAAATATGCCACAATCATAAACACTTATTTTCAAAGTACAAAGAGTTAGATGACAAGAATTATCACTCTAACACTTTTCACAATTTACCTTAATCACAAAGATAAATTAAATCTCAAATACACCTTATTTCTCCATCTCAATAATAACATTCAACATCATAAATTTCATCAAAATCCCTTATAAAAATATAACTCAAATTCTACTTATAACTCCCTACTCAATATTGCATTTATTTTAAATAACTCTCTTTATAGCTTAATGCAATAAATCAATTTCCATTTTCTAAGGTAAAAATAATAATTACCCTAGCCAAATTAACCTTTCACCACTTAGGTGAAAATCATAAATTACTTATACCTTATACCTCTAACAACCTTAGCATGTGCAACAATAAAAATTAAAATAAAACCTTTATTACCCGCTCCACAATTGACAGGATTCGAACTTGCACCAAATGCTTCAGCAACGCCTTGGCTACAGCTTCCATGCCATGTGAACCACACACCCAGCTTGCTTCTCTAAAGCGCAATGTGTGCTTTATCCTCTTCACTCTCCTCTAGAGCCTTTGGCTCTTCTTACAACATGATGCCTGCTCCACATGTACTTCGGAGGCACATTTCGTTCAATTTCGCATGAGCTCTTTCTCACCAAATATCGTGGATATTTTTTGAATACCAAACATAAGGTTTGGCTTAAGGTATAAATACCTTTGCCCTTGATTTCATGCATGTCGATGGAGATGAATTCGTTGGGGGTCGACGATAATGTTTTGGTTTCAAATATTTAATTTATAATTTATTTAAATTCATTAGAATTTAAATATTATAAATTAATATTTAAATATTTTGGATTTATTAAGGATTAAAGCCTCCTTAGGTTTTAATAAAAACCTTTTACTTTGCCCATTATGGTTTTTAATAAAACCTTTTATTTTGTCTAACCATGGTTTTAAAAAAACCTTTTATTTATGATTTACATAATATTAAAAATAAATATTATGAAGCTCTTTTTCCATCAACCTTTTGCATTTCTCCTTTTGACCTTTTGACATCAACGGTAGCTCATTCCTTGACATCAATGACAACTTCATGGACTCAAAATGTCCAACAAGTTTTTTGTGTTTCACTTTACTTTCCAGAATTGCTTTATTTTGAGCTTGTTGAAGGCTTGGTGAGATGTTACTACTTGTAGATCTTAGGTTTGCATCATCATGATTATAGAATTTTAAAGGCTATTGGATGAGGTAAGCACCTAGAAAATTATAAAATTGCACAATTCCATCCTTGTGAGTTATTAGGCTTTTTGAGGCTTTTGGGTGATGTTAGCATTTTAAAAATCTAGAAATGCTTAGTCTCAGGCATTCACACCTCCAGATTCCTTTTGGATTTATTCAATTTATTAATTTGGTCGAATGCCTTTTGCTCCCTATCCTCTTCTACATTTTTGAATCTTTTGAAAACACATAACCCCTTATGAAATTCATTCCTGGGTTAATATTTTTTGGGTTTTATCATAGTGCTCCTACAATAATAATAGGTACAAATTTGTGTTTGGATTTTTCCTTAGCAAAATTTAGCAGGGATTACAAGGGTCATATCAGTGGGTAAAATTTTGACCCACATTAGCAAAACCTTCTAGGATTTTTTTCTTGCAAAAAAGAGAACCTAATTGGCCTATCAATGGGCTACAGATTCAAAAGAGGCAAGGGAGAAGGTGAAAGTGGGAAGGTAATTAGGAAATTTATGGGAAAAAGTGAAGGAAAATAATTTATAGTATATATGGAGTAACTAGAAAAAAAGAAATGAGTAGGAGGAGGAAAATAAATGGGAAATGCGAGATGATTGGATGGGAAAATAAAAAGGAGTTGGGAGGGGAATGGAAAATATTCATACCTTAATGGTGATGTAAATGAATTCTTGATGATGTTCAACATCCTCCATTAGCTTTACCTTTATGCCTTATTGATGTTTGTCAATTTGAAACTTCAAACAACAATAAGGCAAAAAATGTGAAGCATCCCTCTTTGACTGGGAGAGCACCTTCAAAGCTTGTATTTTTAGTATTTCTTGTTTATGCTAAGTATTTGTTCTATGTAAAACAGTTGGGGGATTGCATATTATGGAGCATTTAATTTTATATCTTGTATTTGCAATCTCCATAGATAGAAGAGAAATATTTTTTGGTCAAGCTTTCTTGATAAGCTTACATAGTACTCAAGATTTTTGAGCCTGGCAAGCTTACTAATCGATCAAACTTTTTCTCTTCTTCTCTTCATCTTATGTGCTTGGGTTTCACTCTTTTGGCATAATTTTGGTTCCCTTGAGAAATAGCAAAACCCAACCACCAAAAGAGTGTGGCTATTACAATTTGGGTGTATATATTGTTAGTGGAGGAGCATCTTTAGCAAACATTGAGATGGTTCTAGATAACACTAGGATTGCTATTGGGATACCATCAATTACAATGCCTACTTTATCTAACATCGATAAAGGATAAAATAAAGCATCCTTCACTTTTGATGGGTCAGTAGATTCTCATGATGTAGGAATTTTTAGGCCTAACTACAATTCTTCTTTGAGGCCATGCCTTATGTACTTCTCTGCTACACCACTTACAATAGGGATGTAGAAGCATGATGCTTTTGTATATTTTATACTTTGATTTTTCCTCAAACAACACTCCAATGCTTATGAATAGTTTTCACTTGGAATGTTATGTAGTGTTGAGGGTAAGAGATATTTATATAGGTCCTTTCCTCATGCAAAGTTAACTAGCTATCAAATACACCTCCCTTTCTTTAGATTATTTTTGTAGACCCTTTTACTATATATAATATGATAACTAACATCATTACTTATCTTGGAACTCTACTTTGTAAGGATATTATTCAATTTCCTACCTAGAAAATGACCTTTTATTCTTGATTGTAATTGCCTATAATTGGATTTATTTACATGTCATATATGTACACAAAATTATGGCATGATTTATCATGCCAGTGACACTTGATTCTACTTTTTCATTAGAATCTACAGTGACCCACCCATATCATTCCAAAATTATGCTTTTCTTGCTAATTGGCATCTCAAAACATGTGGTCGATTTTGATAAAGAGTTATTGTTGAGTTGGATCTAAGCTAGAATGAATTCCAAAGCTTATCTAACACTCTGTATGGGATTTGACACAAGCAAATTTTCTTGAGCATGTGATCACTTGGTTAAATTCCCCATGTGTATTGGCCCATGTGCCAAACTAGCACCTTTCACTTCATGACTTCCAAGGCCTTTGAGAGTTGTTCCTCTAGAATGTAGTATAGAACATTCTCCAATTATCAATAGATTTTTTGTTGACAGTCCTAGATTTTTTGGATACTTTCTTTCGAACATATGGTTTGCCACACTTGAATATTGATCATAGATAGTTATTGGATTTTGTTAATTTTACATGTTTGAAAATGAAGAGAAATAATACCCCGATAAACAAAAATCTAGAAAAGCAATAATTGCATAATCAAAGGAAAAACAGAGAAGAACACATTACACAAGAATTTATCCTGGGAAACCCTTTTAGGAAAAATCCTAGCAAGAATATCTCCTTATTGTATAAAATTGACCGTCTCCAATACAATAATATCCTTTCACTCGCTTTTCACTTGCGATTACATTTCTTGTAAATTCATTACCAAACCTCATGCAAGTGTTGCTTTATATACCAACAACACAAGAAGGGGTTTTACAATACCATGGGTGCAAAACCATGGGCTGACATTAAATTAACCCAAAAAATATCCATATGGATCTAAAAATATCTTAAAGCCCCCAAAAACATTCCTCCAGGGACTAATGCCCTCAGACCCCCAAACAAGGGTTGTTGCGCACATACCCCTACTCGGGGCCCAGATTGGCCTTGAACCTCAATGAGGAAATGTTTATAGAGTGTAAAGTCCTTTCAGAGTTAACCCCTCCTAAATAACATAAAAAATATTCAACATAATTCCAACATTCTCCCACTCGTTGAATACTTTCCATAGGGGCTAATAATTTCCATTGTCAATTGTCAAGGGCAACTATGCCCATAGATCTTCTATACCAAGAAATTTTTTGAGAAGGTATAGTATTTTTTAATGAATAAACAATATTATTATTGTATCAAATTTCTCTAATATCACCTAGTTCTCTTCAACCATATCTCTCACAAAATGGTACTTGATATCAATATGTTTTGATCGATCATGAAAACCATGATTGTTTACCAAAAATATTACACTCTAATAAACTAAATGCAGAACAAAAATTTGAAGAGCTATACCTTTATGGGAGGAGAATAGCCTTAAGCTTAATGCCAACTATTGAATATATCCTCTGTAGCCACACTACTTCTTTACAAGCATGGGTTGCTACAATGTACTCAACTTCTGTAGTGGACAAAGCAACAACTGATTATTTTTTACTCATCCAACTTACTGCCCCTCCAAACAACCTGAATACATAAGCACTCATGGATCTTATTTTGTCAAGATCTCCAGCCCAGTTAGCATCCACAAAACCTTGTAGATTTATAATTTTATTATCTCTAGATTTTCCTTCGTAATAGATAGCATAATCTATAGTTCCATGCAAGTATCTGAAGATCCTCTTCACAATAGTCCAATGTTCATTTCTTGGATTGGACATATATCTGCTAACTAATCCCATTGCATGTGCAATATCAGGTCTAGTACATACCATTGCATACATTAGACTACCCATAATAGTAGCATAAGGAACATGATGCATTTCTTCAATTTACTCATTTATTTTAGGATATTGTTCAACAGATAATTTTTGACCAACCACATATGGAGTACATACTAGTTTACAATCATGCATCCTAAACCTCTATAGTATCAAATCAACATATTTCCTTTGATTTAACCATAACTTTCTATTTGCATGATCCCTTATTATTTCTATACCCAAAATAAATTTTGCAACATCCAAATCCTTCATGTAAAATTCAAAAGATAACTAAGATTTTAGTAACTTTATCATATCCTTATTGTTACCAATTAACAACATGTCATCCACATACAATACAATGATAACAAAAATTTCATATTTATTTTTGAAATATACACATGTATTTGTTTTGCTTTCTCCAATCCCAAGTGTCAAAACAAACCTATCAAATTTTTGGTTCCACATCCTTGGATACCACTTTAATCCATAAAGATACTTCTTCAACTTGCATACCAAGTCCTCTTTACCTTTTACCCTGAAGCATTTTGGTTGTGATATATATATGTCTTCATCAAGTTCACCATGTAGAAAATTTATCTTTACATCCATATGTTCTATTTCAAAATCAAAAGCAACATAACTCTAATTGATGTCAGTTTAGCCATAGGAGAAAAAATCTCACCAAAGTCAATTCCCTCAACTTGAGAAAATCCTTTTACTACCAGGTGAGCTTTGTACTTCTCCAAATTTCCTTCTACATTGTACTTTTTCTTTAATAACCACTTACAACCAACAACTTTTCTACCAAGGGGTAATTTCACCAAGTTCCATGTCTTATTTTTATCTAGGGACTCCATTTCTTCTTCCATAGCCCTTTTCCAAGACTTAATCTCACTCAATTAAAGTGTCTCCTTTACGATATTGGGTTCTTCATCAGTTACTGATAAACTAAATGCAAAATAAAAATTTGAAGAGCTATACCTTTCTAGGAGTCTTCTCACCTGATCTAATCTCCTCAAAATTGGAGTTCCAGGTTTTGATATTTAGCTCCCTTCTCACCTTCTTCCTCTGAATATTCCTTTTTAAAATCTCTCTGTAATTCAAGTTCTACCACAAGTTCTTCCTCTTATTCTAATTTTACTTGTACTATTTTTGGTTCTTTGCTTGGTTGCATTTTCTATTTTGAAACCCTGTTTGTTTCTCTAAATATCACATTAAAACTGTAAGTAATCTTATTTATTTCTATATTCCACAACTTATATCCTTTTACACCAATACTAGAATCTAGAAATATGCATTTCTCAAATTTATAGTCTATCTTAGTCCTTTTCTCTTTTGGGACATACATATAAGCTTCACAACCAAAAACCCTTATATGACTGAGAGAGGGTTTCTTACTAGTCCACACTTCTTATGGAGTTTTATCCACCAAAGTTGAGGTAGGAGATCTATTGGTGAGGTAGCAAGCAATTAACATGACTTCTAGCCTTATCCATCAATGTTATATTCATTTTTTATGCAAATCCATTCTATTATGGAGTATATGGAGTTTTTCTATGCCTTTCTATTCCACAATCCTTGCAAAACTGATCAAATTCATTAGAGCAATACTCACCACTATTATCACTTTTTAAAACCTTTACCTTTTTCTTTGTCTAATTTTCTACAAGATCCTTGAACTCTTTAAATTTATTGAAAACATCATATTTGTACTATAAAAAGTATACCCAGGTCTTTATTGTGAAGTTATCTATAAATGTAGCAAAATAGATGGATTTACTTAATGATGGTTCTTTTGCAAGTCCAAACACATCACTGTGAACTAGATGAAAAATTCCTTTAGATCTATAGCACTACTAGGAAACTTAACTCTGGTTTGCTTTCCAAAAATATAGTGCTCACAAAAATTAATATTTAATGGGCAATTAGAAATTCCTTCAACCATACCTCTCATTTTCAATGTTTGAAATCTTTTCTCACCAATGTACCCCATGCATTGATGGCTCAACATTGTCTTCGCTACAAGAATACTTGGAGCTTCTTCTACTATATTAATTTCCTCTAAAACTGAAGATTTATTACAATCAATACTTACAGTGCTAGCCTCAAGTTTGAACAAAGTTCCTATATAAACTCCCATTGCTAACACTAAGCATCCATGAACCATCTTGTAGTTGTCCTTATTTATTTCCACAATCACACCTGCATTATTCATATTACTAAAAAATATCATATTCCTTGCCAAATCTAGAATATACAGCACACCAAGAAGGGTTTTAACTCTTCCATATTTTAACTTCAGTTTGGCTCTTCCTAGATCTATTATTTTTTGTGTCAAATTGTCTCCCAAGGAGACTTCACCTCCATTTATATTTTCATATTCACAAAACCCCTCCCTATGAGGAGTCATATGAAAAGAAATACCTGAGTCAATCAACCATAAGTCATGGTGTTCACTTGAGCATGTTGTAGCTATGAACAGGTCCCCTGAATCTTCATTTGTGGTCTTCATTTTTGCAAATGTTTCTTCATTAGCCTTTTTAGATCTACAATCTCTTTTATAATGTCCTATTTTACCACACTTCCAATATTTCCTTTTGTTAGGAACAACATATTTTCCTCTATATTTTGATTTCCTTTCTATTGATTTATTTTTACTTCTTTACTGACAACGACCTCTCACAACCAAGGCATCCTTTCTGATGATAAATTCTTAAAATATTTTCATCTCATTTCCTCAAATAGTAATGTTCCTACTATATCTTCTACTTTTAATATAGAAGTAGTATTGATGATAGCCATAACTAGGTTATCCAAAGAGTCAGATAATGAACAAAGTAAAGTAATACATTTTTCCTCTACATCCATTTTTACATCTACAAAGTTTAATTGAATTGCCACAATGTTAAAAGCATTTAGATGTTCAGCAACAAAGTCACCACAATTCATTCGAAGAGAATATAGCTTCTTTTAATAGAAGAGTTTATTTTCCAATGACTTTGTTTGATATAATAACCCCATATTTTTCCATAACAACTTTTTCATGGCCTCTGTCGACACATTCAACAATACTAAATTAGATAAGTACAATATGATAGAGCTCCTTACCTTTTTATCGATCTTTAGCCATTCCTCATCTGTCTTTCCTATTGGTTTTACTCCCGAGATTATGACCCACTGATATTTATCCACTAATAGATCCTCCATCTTGAGTTTTCATAACTTAAAATTATGTCCATTAAATATTTTGATCTCTACCCATGTGCTTCCTATCATTTTTTCTTTACCCAAATTCTTTCACGCACTACTCTCACTCAATAATTAATTTTTCCTAATTTTGAAACTCTTATTTCTCAAATAAATCTAAAACATAGCTCTGATACCAAATGAAGAGAAATAATACCCTAATAAAAAAAAATATAGAAAAGTAGTAATTACAAAATCAAAGCAAAAACAAAGAAGAATAACACATTACACAAGAATTTATCTTGGAAAACCCTTTCGGGAAAAATCCCAACAAGAATATCTCCTTATTTTATAAACTTGATTGTATCCAATACAATAATATCCTTTCACTTGCTTTTATCTTGTGATTACATTTCTTGCAGATTCATTACCAAACCCTCATGCAAGTGTTGCTTTATATACCAACAACACAAGAAGAGGTTTTACAATACCATGGGTGCAAAACCATGGGCTGACATTACATTAACCCAAAAATACCCATATGGATCT
The DNA here is from genome assembly GCA_028583015.1 of Wollemia nobilis. Lineage (NCBI taxonomy): Eukaryota > Viridiplantae > Streptophyta > Pinopsida > Araucariales > Araucariaceae > Wollemia > Wollemia nobilis. The sequence goes on from JAQPPZ010016361.1 coordinate 7,129,677, forward strand.
AAAAATAGCTTAAACCCCCCAAAAAAATTCCTCGAGGGCTAATACCCCCAAATCCCAAACAAGGGTTGCCACCCTCGTACCCCCGCTTGGGGCCCGACCCAATCCCGAACCTCAATAAGGAAATATTTATAGAGTGTAAAGTCCTTTCAGAGCTAACCCCTCTTGAATAACTTGGAAAATATTCAACATAATTACAACAGACTAAATTGGCATGTCGAGACTAACCATGAAGGTCTAATTTTTCATCAGCTGTGCCTTACCTTTTGGCCAGTATTCTATTTCCACCTGGGAATGATTCCTAACTTCTTCCACCACATCTACCTTTTATATCCATATCTTTCAATATGATAAGGCCTTAGCTTCTCACCATAAACATGGATCATATTTTGTATGCAAGGGATAATCATGTGAGTATGATCACATGCCAAGTAACCGATACATTGTTCCATGAACTTACTTGGGAGGCACATCCCAAATAGTTACAACAAGTCAACCATGATCACATATTGAATTTATCACAAAATTTGGTAATTTATACAACATTATTGAGATATTTTTTACAACCCCTATTGTCCTATGAACATTCCTCTAAAATGCAACATTCTAGAATTTACCTCATCATATTTTAACATCATAGCATCATAGACCACCTAAGGCATGATTGTTATAAGAGCTTCTATATCCATTACACAATTATGGAACACCCAAACTTCTATGCATAAGGATAAGTAAAAGGGCAAAGACTTAGTCTTACCCATATCAAGGGGTGGTCACTTATGTGTTATCTTGAAATATGGAGGAACATTTCTATCAGCTATTGAGTATTTTAAAGCTATCTCAACCAAGTCCACCTGTATGGGAAAAATAGAGTCTCTTTTAATTTCTTCACTTCTTTCACAATGCTACTTCTAGCAGTACCTGGAAGCTTCATTTCCTCTTGAGTTGATTGCTTGAATAGTTCTTGATATCATTCAACCATGTCTTCCCTATACTTTCTCATTATGATGGGTGCTATAACTTTTGATAAACCCATTTTCTCTATTGATGTATTTGCAATACTCCTTGGATAACTTGATTCATCAATAACTTTAGCTTTTACTCTTCTTGCTCCTTTCTTTGTGAATATAGTGTTATTTCTATCTCTTCCTTTTCAGCCCATCCCACGTTTTGCTCTAATATTTGGATATTTTTGGTCCTTTAAGTGTATGATAGCATAGAAGTGTGCTAGAATTCTATAACTCGGTTGATTGGGGTAGGTGTGGGAAAATATTTAGCTAAAAAATACTATTATGGATCCATGACAAGGGTAAAAAATTCTCTTAATTCTTGAGCTACTATTGGGTAGAGGTAAGGTTGATATCTTTTATAGAAATTTTTATTGTAATGACTATAAAATTCCAAACACTTATGTTTTTCCAAAATGGGGAGTGCTCTTTGTTCTTAATTTTTTATGATAAAAAATGTTTTCCGTCAACCTTGCCAACTAGAATAATTTGATTTATAAGGCAAAAGATGATTCCTTTTGAAGGAATACTCCATGTTCTACCTTAATGTTATTTCCTTTTACAACATCGAGCTCATTTGTTAAGTATTGGATTGTAGCTCTTAGTTATTCTATATTTTAGGATTTTGGGATGGGAATAGCTAGTACAGTTCTTGCCAAAGAGAGATACGAGGGATGTGTTCCAAACATGGTATCTTATGGAGGAAATGGAAGGTCCAAAAATGGAGCTTATGGGTTTTCTTAATATACTTGAGGGATATCTAACATGGTTATTTTAGGGGGGAGCTTTTCGACTGATATGAACATAGTTTTTGCTATAACAACTACTTGAATTTTTTTTGGGAACCTTATTTCATTATTCTATCAAATTTACAGACTTAGATCTAGAGCAAAAGCATGAAGGTAATATATGTAAGCTTGGTTATGTGATGACATTATTTCTTGAAGGATTCTTCTCCAGGTTCTAAATTGGATGTTAAAATTAGTGATGCTCTCATGAGGATGCCTTTGAATAAAAAACAATTGGATGAGAAACAAGAATGGGTCTCTAGGGTCATCAAATTTAATATGAGGAATTTATCCAGGTCAATCCATGCCCCAATATTATCATCTTCTAGATATTGGTACCTTAGCAATGCTTTGCCTTGAAAATATAGTACAAGGAGTCTTACCATTACATATTCAAATGCTATTTTGTGAATGGTAGCCAAAGCAGTGACATATTGACAATGCTTATAAGTTGTTTTTCCCTTACCATCATAAATGGGTAAGGTTTTCAAGGTGGATTTAGGGACTTTATATATCAAAGAGGTTAAGGGGTTCAATACCATTCCAAGCTAGACAAATTTATTTGACCATGGCTCTAGGGATGATGTTCTTGAAGTTGTTGATTCATCTAATATTTGGTAGGCTATCTTGGCCTTTGATCTTGTTACTATACAATCTTAATCTCTTCCAACAATAAAGTTATCAATTTATTTGGTTCTTGAAGAAATGAAGTTGCTAATGAATATGTATTCTTTGCTTATGAGGTTAAGACTATTCACCAAAATATTGAGTCATATGGGTAAATGAGATGTATATGGATTAGTTCATCGCACAAAGTGTGACAAAAAAATCTTGGTCCAAAATCTACCTAGGGGGATGAGATGCAACTTGGATCTTGATCAAGATTGGATGAGAAGGATTTATCTTATACTCAACCTTCAAATAAGACCGACTACTTGTAATACTTGTGATATTAAAATGATGTTTAAGACAAAAGTTAGAGATGCAAGGGTTAGAAGAGGGGAAAGGGTTAAGAAAATGCTAAAATATGGACACAGTATAGCATAACAATAATGATATGCACTATATATGATTCTTACACATTAAATATAATTTAAGGCCTAATAGACCAACTAGCATACAATCTCATAGAACATCTTTTAGATCAATTTATATGCTTCTAAGTATTTCAAAAACTAAATGAGCAGTAATCCAAATGAATATCTAAATGGCAATATTAGCCTAATTGAATTTACTTTTTATCAAGCATAAACATAACTACAATTAGAAGCATAACTCACATTCACATAAGTTTTGTAAAAAATCTATTGATTGAGGTCAAACAACGCTTGATTATATTAGTAGACAATAATCATCATATAATATATGACAAGCAAAATGTTATAGATCCCACTATAGGCACAAGAAAATTTTCAACCTAATCATGTCAAACATGCATGGGAGGAACTTGCCAGAATCCTTGCTTCCCCACTTGAGGGTATCTTTCCAAAGGATACCTTGAGGATATGAATATCCTCTATGCGATTAGACCCCTACTCAATGCAATTTTTCAAGGTGTAAAAGTAGATGTGAATTCTTGTATATCGATATTATATGAGTAGGCTCCTGCTCTGGGTGAGATGATCCCTGTTCCATATTACCTACTCTCCCTCCTCTAGGCATACTCTTCTCACATCAATAAGGGCTTTTTTAGCGCCAATTCCATCTTCTAGCCTTCAAGATCCACCTAGAGTATCCCAAGTTGGTTTTCCCATCTTAACTGACTTTGTAATTGTTTGGATCATCCCAGAGAATCCACCTTGATAAACATTGGTGCTGGTTGGTTTTTGGTTAGCTTAGTTGGGGGGTTGTAGCTTCCAAAAGAGGGCTTGTCTCCTAGGTACTTGTTTTAGTTGCTTGAGAACCCTATCTATATTTTTCTTGGCCTTCATGGGGGCCACGTGATTAGAGCTTGTAGATGGGCTTCTCTTCTGGCTTATTTTTGAGTTTCTACAGGTATTTTGGGATCTCTTTGTAGATCTAGTGCATGTTCGCTCTTGGTTCTCCATTAGGACTTTTGCTTCAGTCTATCTTTTTGTCTTGGGATGGGACCCTATGCTTTTTTGTGCAATTGTGGCATGTGATCCAATGGTTTTTCCTTTGTATAATTTGGCGGGATTGAAGGTAGATCTAACCCATATGATTGTCTATCAATTAACATTGTAGTTTATTTCAGGTCTTGGGTGGGGACCATGTGCTTTCTCATGTGTTGCAATTATCGAATCCTTGATGACAGTCCCTGAGTTTGGTTTTTACTCAGTCATGGGTAATCAGGTTGGCTTATTTCTTTAGATGTTTCTCCTTATAGTTTGCATTATTAGTCTCCTTTGCAGGGAGATCTCATGGCCTATAAAGATTTTTAGTTACTACTGATCCGCTTCTCAAGCCGTGTTTCAATTTTGGATGTTCCTGAAGGTGTGATTTGAAAATATTTTTGGTAGGAGATCTAGCTTTATTGTGATTGGGACGGGCTTCCCAATCATTTTTTGGTTTCCTTGGCCCATTTTGGGCAGGTTTGTGGTCTTCTTAGGCCTTTTTGGATAGGATTTTTCCTTAGGTGCTTTCTTCGATGGGAAATCTCTTTTTCTAGTTTTAGTTGTGTTTCTCGAGCTTCCACTAGTTGGGCTATTCATTTTTGGCTGAGTTTCTAGTTTATCCCTGGCAAGATTTAGGTTTCTAGTATATTTACTACTAGGTAGTTCTTCGAGGATGGGATTGATGAGCAGTTTTATCTGGACGATATTACTAGGTAATTTTCTCTAGATGGGATTTTTGGGTAGTTTTATCAGGATGGGATTGTTTTGCAGTATTCTATGGATGGGATTACTGGGCTAGTCTGAGGCGGGATCTTCAATTTTAAAATTTTTAACAGGTTTCTCCTATCTCGATCCTCTTCGATGGGATTATTCTTTTAAAATCCTGGGCTCATTGGGTAGGATTTTTTCAAATTTAAATTATGTTCTGTATAGGATAATCCCGTGTCCCAGTATGAAGATGGTCCCTCTAGGATTGTCTTCCCATGCACCTTTATTTTTAAATTTCAAAAGGCCCACATTTTATCATGTTGTTTGGTTTGTTGACCTGGTTTCCTCTTTCTTCATTTGTAAAAGGTTTTGGGGCCCCTTTCAAAACCCACTTTTTAATACAATCTACCAAAAAAAATAAAACATCTAAAGTTTTGGATCACTAAATCTTTACTCTTTTTTGAGCCTTAAATAGTTAATACTTAAGGCTAAGATCATATAAAATGCAAGCTAATATTATATAACACAAATGCAAGAAAAAAATAGCTAACCTATATGCTTTTTATTTTGATGATAGGCTAATTAAGGAGAGATTTTATTTTCAAGGCAAACAAGAGAGGATGCAAAAGACAAGTTAGCTTATAATGCAACTATATGATTTTGATTTCTTGCCTAGATGCTTGTAAAAGGAAATGATTTGAACTTGAAATGAAATGTGGTTTAGGAGGATTTGGCCTAAATTAGGGTTCCTTTATTGACCAAAATAAGTGTGTTTTGTAAAGAAATTAGGGTTAGGCCAAGATTCCTTAATTTCCTAAATGAAATATAGTTTTTGCATAGAAAACAACAAAAAACAGACGCAAAACATAGAAAATAACAAATTATAGGGTTTAAGGTGATGCCAAGTGGTAGAATTACCTCTTCCAGTACCTGTTACAAAAATATCACTAGCATTTTTGTTACAAACTGTAAAACCTAAAATCTACAAGAAACACCAAAAGAATTAGATTGGTCTGATTTGGGAGGTCTGTCGGAGTGTTAAAAAAGTATATTTCTTGTCTTGACAGCTTATCATACCCTATTTTAATGAAATTTGTGAGTATGCTTATCTCCTAGGAGTGGAAGTAGGTTCTGTACAAAAATACCAGTTGATTACAAAAATGCCAATGCTGTTTTTGACATATAGTGGCATTTTTATCACTATGTTTCCAGAAAGATAAAAATACCAATGACTATAGGGAGTGGTATTTTTGTCATAAAATTGGGTTTATGAAGTTTCAAAGTTGATTGCAGGTGGGTTTTTGGTCAATTTGGTTGTGCAATGGAGGGATATGATTGTTAGGATGATTTGCTAAGCCTGAGACTTGCAAATTTGGAGATTAAACTACTAAATTGTGTGAATTTGTGATCTAATTGAATGCAAATAAAAAGGGAATGAACAGTCTTAGAAACTAAGCCAAATTTTGATAAAATAGAGGTTCAAAAGCATGTAAAATGCAAGTAATGAATCTAGGAATAATGTGTAATTACTAATTTAGCTTTAAAAAAAGTAAACTAGTGTGAAATAATGGAAAATTGATGCAAATATGAGCAATAAGAAGTGTTGTTATAAACTTAAGATATATATAATAGTAAAATAAGTGAATGCATAAAGGAATGACCAAGGAAAAGGTTGTTGGTGAGACAAAATTATAATAATGGTCTTGTATCTAAAACCACAACAAATTGTAAGGGAGTATGAGTGCTTATATGCTTAAAATCTAAGAGAATGGAATGATGTATGCTTGCAATAAAACGTGAACAGAGATTTAATGCTTGCAAATGAGAATATACTGAAAGTAAGTATGCATGGAGTTGAAAAGAGGAGTTAGTATACTGCTTAATGAGAAAATTTTGGACTGTAAAGGAAATAAAAACAATTATTGTGAATGCAAATAAAAAGAACAAGGTGAAACAATAATTAAAGGAGTAAAACATTGCAAATGGAAGAGATTAATGAGTGAAGTGAGGATAAAAAGTAGAATGAGCAGATGCTAGAAATGAAGATATGAATGCTCAAATGAGACTTGCAAATAAGAATGTTAAATCCTACAAGTAAAGATAAACCTTGCACAATGATATTAGAAGCATAAAATAGGAAGAAGATGCAAGAGAACAAAGATTCAAGTTAGCATGGATAACATAAGGGAGAAAAATTCATGAATGGAAGCAAAGAAATGGAGAGAAGGGAAGTACTAGGAGTGATATAACCTAGAAATAACCTTCCTTTCCTCCAAGATGACCTCATTACCCCAAGCTCTCTTTGCCTTACTTGACTTGCTTCCAAGGGAATGCTTGCAAAAATGATTGAAGAATGAAAATAAAAAGCTAGAAAAATATTGGCAGAATGCAACTAACATAAACTTTACCTCCTCATGTCCTACCCTAAGGGTTGTTTAAATAGCATTTTTAGGAGGGATTAAGAGGTATTGAGAGGGAGAATTAGTTAGGGCTAATTTGAAATTTGTAGGGTTGGTTCACCTGCCCCTAGCTTGTGTTGAGAGATTTTGGTTATTTTTACAAGAATACCAACTGATGAAAAAAATGCCATTGATATTTTTGTTCTGAAGTGACATTTTTGACTAACAATAAATCTAACTTGCTAAGACTTGATTTTTGAGAATTTGACAAAAACACTAATTGCTTACTAGTGGCATTGTTTTCATGAAGTGGCATTTTTGTTAGGGTTTGAAAATGATGTTGAAATTCAATTTTTGAGGTTTTTACAAAACACCAATTGCTTAAAAAAATGGCAATGACATTTTTTTTCAAGAAGTGGCATTTTTTTTAGGGTTTGAAAATGATGCTAAAATTCAAATTTTGAGGTTTTTACAAAAATAACCAATTGTTTACAAAAATGTTAATGGTATTTTTGTCATGGAGTGGCATTTTTTTAGAGAATGAAAATGATGTCCAAATTTTTGGATTTGAGCTAATTTGATGTTCTTTTATATTGATGACTTCCTTGGTGTCTTCTGCTTTTCTGGTGTGTCAAAATTGGGTGTTTTACATTCACCTCCTTATGTAGAGAGGCTCCTAACTATTTATAGAATTCTTACAATGATTTTTTTTATGCTCAACCATTATAGTGAGAGTCTCTCTCAGTCCTGATGCAAGCCAATATAACCTAACCAGTATAATGGAAAAGTATGGTTGTCACTTTCTCCCTCAAATTGATTCAACCATCCCGATTTTTATGGACACATGGTTAGTATTTATTTCAACCTATAATTTGGTGTTCATGCATCTTTAGGAACCTAAACCTTTTTGGTAGTTATAGCCTTTTGTCATAGGTGCTAGCACAAGCCTGGTTTTTATTTGGGTAATTGAGTAACATGTGTAGATATGGTCGAAATAGACATGTCTAGGAGCCTATTGCTCATCATTGGAATCAAAAGTTTTTCTAGGCTCTTTTAGTTGTATCTAGCCTTTTAGTGATGAACCTAGGGACTTCTTGAAGTCCTATTGATGTCATAGTCAATACATATTGAGATTGTTTTATTTTGGCTTTGTGCATTCTGCTTTACTTTTTGGACTTGCTTTCTTCTAGGCTTGTTGGAGGCTTGGTAGGATGTTTCCACTTATGGATCTTAGGTTTGCATCATCACAATTCTAGACTTTTAGAGACTATTGGCTAACGTAATCATTGGGAAATTTTAAAATTGTATGATTCTAGCCTTGTGCATTCTCAAGCTTTTCAAGGCTTCTAGATGATGTCAACATTTTAAAAATCTAAGAATTATTAGTCTTAGGCTTTCACCCCTCTAAATTCATTTTGTATTTAGTCAATTTGTTTACTTAGTTGAATGCATTTTGTTCTCTAGCCTCTTTTGCATTTTTGACTCTTCTAAAAACACATAACCCCTCTAGAATTCATTCCTAGATTGATGCTTTTGGGTTTCTATTAGCTTGCTCCTACAATAATAACATACATGAATTTGTGCTTGGATTTTGCTTAAGTGAACTTTAGCAACAATTGTAAGGTTTATATAGGTGGGAAAAATTTTGACCCACAGTAAAGCTCTAGATCAAGGATTTCTAGTAATAACTTGGTTGAATAAGAGGAACTCAAACAAATTATAGATGAGCTTTAACAAATGCTTCGAGAGTTTTATTTGATTATTTTTACATGAAAAAATAATTTGGAATTGAATCTATTATAAGATGACAGATACTCTATCAAATTGGGATATGAGGACCTAGAGCAATCAAAATTTCTACTACCAAAGATTTTCCTTGGAAGAATGTTTGGGTATCAAAGTATTTCCCTAAGGCCTCAACATTCCTTTTGTTAATGGTTCAAAGTAAGATTCTTATGAGAGATATTCTATAAAAAATAAGATATCATGGACCTTTTAGATGTACCTTATGTGATAAGGATGATGCCATGGACCTTTCAGATGTTCCTTTGTATGAGAAGGATTTAAAAATATCAAGTCCTTTACATATTTATTGTCCCTTTGATCACACCATTTGGGATTGCTTTTGTAAAAATATGAGAAGAAATTGGATAGCTCCATCAGCTTTGAAAGAGTTGATGACATGTTGGATTCATTACTTCAAATCTAAAACATTATATTTTGCAAAGGATTAGTCCTACCATCATTTGTTGGAATTTATGGCTTGAAAGGAATAATAGATTTTTTTAATTTTAAAATAATCCCCAAGTTTGAAATCGTATTATTGCATCTCTTGAAAAATATTTATAGATATGGTGTTGAGCATGGGAAATATTAAGTTTGAATAAATATATTAGCCACTTGGTTGCAATATTTGAATATACATGGAAGAGTCATCTCTAACAATGACATTAAAAAAATTATCTACTTTGATCTATGGTAAAATACAAATATCCAGAAAATGGATTTATAAAAATTAATTTTGATGGTGCTTCTAAAGGAAATATAAGAAAATATCAATGGAGATAGTATTTTTTAAAATAATAAAGGAAAAATCCTCCTCACTTACTCAGAATTATATGGAACTTTAACTAACTATGGAGAGGCTAGGGCATGTCTTACAAGGATTAAAATTGCAATTGAAAAATGATGGAAATATATTTCAATTAAGGGGATTCATAAGTTATCATTAATGATATCAACAAAAATGGATATTGAATAAAAAATAATATTATTGTTGGCATTCATCATCAATTACTAGAGGCAATCTCTTGGAAATGTGAGCATATCTACAGAGAAGGATATTAGGTAGCAGATAATTTAGCCAAGCATAATATTGATGTTTGTCTTGGTAAAATTCAAATTTTAGAAGGCAACTAGCTAAGTGATATTTTTCTCTTAATGAAAATGATGTCAAGGAGATAATTTTGAAAACATGGAACTTTGAGAAATATAAAAAATATATTTGATATAAAAGGAAATGAAGAATATCTTTGATAAAATGGCAAGTTGGATATGGTTTAATTGAACTAACAACAAATTTAACAATTTAATATTTTGATGGGAGTGACCCCTAATAGAATCCACATATAACTTATTCTAAAAACAAGACTTGGAAGTGATAGTAAGCCTCATATTTTATTGTTTTAGATTTTTGGAAAAGAGTACAAAATGAGTGTTGTAAGCAAGCAATGAGTGTGAGAAGGAAGCACTTGCAAGCCTCACCTTTTCTTATTTCACATATTTGGGGTATTCAAAAGATAAAGGATTTTTTGAGAAAACTTTTGATGGCATGGAAGGAAAGTCATTTTTGAAATCCCTATGTAGAAGTAAGAATGCCCTAGTTGGAAGTATGAATTACATTGTTGAAGACAAGAGGAAAAACAAATCTATGAAAAAAGGTAGTATATGTTACAAAAAAAGTAATTATCAAGGATGAGAAGATGAAACAAGATAGAATGGTTCTTAAAAATAGAGGTTTAATATGTAAGTTCCATGGATATTGATTACGTTTTCTAAAGATTTAAAATTGGATCAAGTGGAAGTGGGAAGTGGGGATCGAATTCAAATTACTCCATGGCATTTTTCTAAAAGAATCATCTTCTCTAGTCATAAATCAAGGATAAAATAATGGATGATAGCCCATGGTTTAGTGGGAGATGCATTATATTTAAATCATGGGGTGAGTTTTTTTTCTATGGAAACATAAACTATTAAAAAGCTTCTAGTGTGGATTAGAGTTTTTGTACTTCCATATTAACTTGTAAATAATGAGGTTTTGAAGAATATAGCAATACTATAAGGGAGTTCATCTAAGAGGGATAAAATACTAAGAAGTGAAGACATGCTATATATTCTTGTATATATATTTTCATATATATTTGAAAATGTTTACCATAATATATGAAGATCAAAATTGAATCAAGAGAATAGGATCAACAAGTGAATTATGAAAAATTGTATTCCAATGCAATAAATATTATAAGGTAGGATACATGGCAAGATATTACAAATTCAAAATGATAAAGAAAGAGATGGAAAATTTTAGGTATGTTACAAACAATAGTATGAAGCAAGGTGATTGTAGTAGAATTTGGACTAGATCAAGGATTTTCTACCCTAAAGAAAGTGGTAAAGAAATCCCCTCTACATAATTAGATGGTGAATTCCATTATGATTTATTCATATCAACCATTAGAAGAAAAAAATGATACAAAAAATGAGAAATTATAATGCACAAGTTCAAAATCATAAGGAATTAAATATGCAAAGGAATATGAGGAGGCACATTTTAAAGCAAAGGAGGAAAAAATGCCAAGTTTGGTCGAAGTAAATCATCTTTATTTTCTCAAGTAGTATAATATATCTTCTTTCAATAAAATTGGAAGTAGTGTAGATTTTATCCCTTGCACATTTAGGGTTTCAAGAGCAATATAATGAAGAAATGCATGTGGAGGATAACCATGAAAATTTAGTATTTTCAAGGCAAGAAAATAAAATAATTATTATGGAGGATCATCCTTGCGCTTTAAGGTTTCTAGGGCAACATTTAAGATTTTTTTAGTAGCACAAGAAAGTAATTAATATGGAGTGTCATCCTTGTAATTTAGGATTTCTAGGGAAATATAAAGAAGAAAGTATTTTTGAGGTTATTTCTTTCACTTTAGATTATGTATAGCAACATAAACATATGGATGATAAGTATCATTATGAATAGTTTAGAAAAATAGAAGAGAATGATGAATATGAAAGTATTAGTGGAAATGGAACGAGAGAAGAAGACCCTCAAAACAAGGACAAAGAGAGAAACAAGAAACTAAGAGAGATGCCCATATAGGAGACCAAAAAAATATTACAAGCACTAATAATAAGTGATTCTAAGTCCAAAAATAAGAACAAAAAGTGATGATGAAAATTGTATCTTGGAATATTAGGGGCATTAACAAGACCCCTAAAAAATAGTTATTAGGGAATTAGTAGGTTGTTATAGTATTGAATTTTTTTTGATATAAGAAATAAAAATAAGTAGTGAGCAATGTAAGCATACACAAAGATTTGGAATATGGGGGTTTGTCTAGTAATTTATCTTATAGGTTCTTCAAAGTATTACAACAATAAGAGACAAATAAAAATGGCATGGATAATTACTAAAGGTAGAAGTGATTGGGTTTCTAGTATATTTTGTAATAAAGAGGTAAATACCAAATTTGGGGTTAAAAATGTGTATGTTGTAATTGTAGTTACTCCTTGTGAAATATGTTGGAAGAACCTTAGTTCATTTATGTCAAAATTAATAATGATCCATAATTATGATCTATGTATTATTGGAGGGTGGAATTCAATATAATTTTAATACATTTAGAAAAGGGTGGTAATCCTACATGGTCTAAATTAGTGTAAAATTTTGATTCATTTATTAGCTCAAATTACCTTTGGGATGCTATTCCTTTAATCTTTTAATATGCATGGGATAATAGACACATTGGGAAAACTATATAGCAAAAATATTGGATATATTTTTTCTATTTAATACATGGTTGCAAATAAAATTTATAGTCTCTTCACACATTTTATTATGTGTAGGATTATATCATAATCCCATTCTCTTGAGATGTGATTTATTCAATAATGGTCATTCAAATCCATTTCAAATTGAGCCATTGTGGCTCTAATATTATATTTTCTTCTAGATGATTATGTTATGGTGGGATGAAGCTGTAACGACTATTACATAACCTAAAAGAAATCTGATAAAATTTTAATGGGTTACACCTATACACATAAGTTGGTTATTGGTAGTTATGTCAAATGACCATAATTGACACAATATTATATCTATAAATTTAATATTTTCTTGATAATACAATTATCTAGCATGTTGCTAATTTGTAGTATCAGAGCGGATGCAAAATTATGTCAATAATCTTATTGGTCAATCTTTAAACCAGGAATATCATGTTCAAGATAGAAAAAAAAAATCAACTTCATGAACTTCAAAATATCAATGGTTGTTGATTACTGTGGAAGTGGGTCCTCTGGTTTTCAAATTTTTGAAGGCGGGAAGGATTTCATTCAAAATTTTGGAGGGCGGGAAGATGGTTCTGCCCCGCTTGGTAGTGCCTCTGCAGAGAATATTGGCAAACCTTACACCTCTCAGCGGGAGGATGGTCTTATCAGTGCTCCTGAAGGTGGGAAGAACCTCATTCCATCTGTGGAAAGGTAGGATGCCGACCCCAGATCCAAATTTGTTTCGCTTAGTTCTGTCACTACGGAGGATTTTGGGGTTTCCTCTGGGCGGGAGGATTCTTTCAAAATTTTGGTTTCTACCAATTCCACTCCTTTCTCGAAGGTGGATCTGTCTAACTCTGACTCTAGAAGGGTCAACTCTTTTTGGGGGATGATATTCCCTCTAACCCTAAACCTTCCTTTGCCAAGGTTTTGGGTACTTCTTCTTCCTCTGTTGATGCTTCTCCCCCACCTTTTGAGGTCTCTAGAAATAGAGTCAAGATTCCAGTTAGTATTGCTGAAAAATTTCTTGCAGAGGAATATTTTTCTCTTGTTGGAAAAGTGGTGGGTGGTAATCCTAGCCTTGATATTATCAGGCATTGGGCATTCTCAAGATGGAAGGTCCGAGGATCTCTTCAAATTGTTGGCCTTTCTAATGCCTTTTTTGGTATTCGTCTTAATGCCAAAGAAGATGTTGCTCAAATCCTGTCTGGTGGGCCTTGGTTCCTTGGGTCTAAAAGTGTTTTCTTGATGAAATGGACTCCTGATTTTGACCCAGATACTCAAAGTATTAATTTTACCCCCATATGGGTTAGACTTCCAAATCTTCCTTGGCACCTATGGTGGGAATCTATTTTCAAATCCATTGCCTCAACTATTGGAGATCTGCTCCTCATCGACAGGGTTACTCTATCCAGATCAAGAATGCATGTTGCTCGTCTTTGTATTAATGCAAATCTTGACTCTGCTCTCCCCACCTTTGTTGAGCTAGAACACAGAACGTTCCTCCGCAAGCAAGCCATTGAATATGAAAACAAACCTCCTTTCTGCATCGAATGCCGAACTCAAGGCCATCTTCGTGCTCAGTGCCCCTCGCTCAAAAAACAAATAGTCACTACTGAGCCAAATTTAGATACTACAAATACTGGCAAAGGAAAGGAATTCCAGACTCCTTTCAGAAAGGATAAAAGATGATTTCCTCCTTCAAGAGGAATAATTTTCAGACCCGTCAAGGACCAAAAAATGAAGGATGCTCATGGCAACGCTTCCTACACCAAGTCTCCAAGTGACAAAGGGAAAAAGGTTGTTCCCTCAATGGCTGCTTCCAATGAGGTTAGTATTTTTGCTCTTCCTAATCAATTTCAAATTCTCAGAGATTTAGATCCTGAGGTGGATGTCGATGATACCTTTAATCCTGATCCTCCTCCAAACCCATCCTCGGATCTAATGGAAGTCCAACAAGATTCTGAACCCTTGGCTGTTAATCCCCCATATCCTAATGCCTTTAATGTAGACCAGCCCCTGGTTGATGATGTCTCCATCCCTTCTTCCTTTTTTGAGCCTTCCAGCCCAGTGGTTCAGAAAATTCCTACCAACAATTTCAGCCCCAAAATTACTAGAAGCCAAAAGAGATCTCCTATTGATTGTGGAATGAAAAAAAAAGAGGAAGGCCTTCTAGTTCTGATCAATGGAAGCAAGGAGTAAATGATGATATTGCTAATGGAGTACAAAAGACCCTGTTTTCCACTGGTATTAACATATCCAAGGAAGAATCAAAGTGCACCAAACTTCCCCCACCATCTGGAAGGGGAGGCAAAAGAACTTCAAAATCTTCCAAATGAAGATCCTCTCATGGAATGTGAGAGGCCTTAATGGTTTAGCCAAACAAAGGTTAGCCAAATCATTAAGGAAAGAAATCAGACCTACAATTTTTGTGATTCAAGAAACCAAGGTTTGTGAACCCCTTGATAAAAAGATATGTAATCATATCTGGAAGAATTGTGAATCCATTGCTTGTAATGCGAAAGGTGCTTCAGGAGGCCTTCTGTGTCTTTGGAACCCAAATATCATGGATGGAAATCTCATCCATTCCACTGATGAAATGATGAGCATTCTATTTTTTGACAAAGATAACAATTCACCTTGGGTTCTTACTAATATATATGCTCCCAATTCCATTTTTGGGAGATCTCATTTGTGGGGTAACTTGTCCTCTGTCAGAAGCGCCTTTCCAAATCTTCCTTGGATCCTCGTAGGAGACTTTAATACCCCTCTATTTCCTTCTGATAAAAAATGAGGTGTTGGCTCCTTTTCCAAAAGTATGGAGGATTTTCAGGAATTTATAAGTGAACAAAATTTAATGGATGTAACTCTGAAAGGAAATCAATTTACTTGGTCAAATCGAAGGTGTGGACCTCAACTAATCCAAGTCAAGCTTGATAGGGTACTATTTTCTCAGGAAGCTATTGACATTTGGGGGGATGCTATTCTTCAATCCCTACTCAAAATTGGATCTGATCATAGTCCTATTCTTCTAGACACAAACAATCCAAAAATATTCAAAACTCCTTTTATATTTGAAGCTATGTGGATGCTACATCCTGACTTCAGAGAAAGGATCATTCAATGGTGGCAATATGATATCCAAGGAACTCCTTCCTATGTTTTGGCTCAGAAACTAAAGAATATTAAGGAAAATATAAAAATATGGAACAGAGACATCTTTGGAAATCTTTTCCAGAACAAACAAGATATTATGAACAGGTTAGCCATAATAGAAAAAGAGAGCCAGGAAACAGGAGATTATTCTGCTGAGGTGAGAAGTGAAGAAAGGAACTTACTAGCTCAATATCACAATATCCTTCAATGTGAAGAAATATTCTGGAGACAAAAATCTCGTGACATTTGGCTCAAAAAAGGAGACTCCAACACCAAATTCTTTCATGTTTCCACCATGAGACACCGAAGCAATAACAGGATCAGAGAAATTCATAGCCAGGATGGAAGGACCATTAATGACATAAAGGAAATCAGAACTGAAGGGATAGCTCATTTCATGCAATTACTCCAGGAGGAAAGCAGACCTAATTCTCTGGCAGGCAAGAACTTCTTCCTTCAATTTATTCCTCATCTTATTTCTGATGATATTAACAACAAACTTATAGTTGTCCTGTCTGATGAGGAAATCAAAGATGCCTTATTTTCCATGAAACCTGACAAAGCACCTGGTCCAGATGGGTTTTCTCCAAGATTTTTTCAAGCCTTCTGGGATGTTGTTGGTAAGGATGTTTGCAAAGCCATCAGAGAAATCCAAGGTTCTAAAGTCATTCCTAGAGGCTTCAATTCCACATTTATTGCACTCATACCAAAGATTCCAAATGCTTCTAATTTCAATGATTTTAGGCCTATCAGCCTCTGTAATGTCATTTACAAGATATTAATGAAAGCCATCACTATTCGTATGAGAGAGGTTATACCTTTAATCATAAATTAGTGTCAAGGAAGTTCTGTCAGGGGAAGGTCTATCTTGGATGGTATCATTTCAGTCCATGAAGCAATCCACTCCATATCCATCAACAAAAAAGTTGCTTTCCTTCTCAAACTTGATATGAACAAAGCTTATGATAGACTTAGCTGGGATTTCCTTCTTGCCATCCTGCATAAGTTTGGATTTCATTCTGAATGGATTTCCTTAATCAAAGGATGCATTTCTTCAGCTTGGTTTTCTATCCTCATTAATGGATCACCTGTAGGTTATTTCCAGAGTAGCAGAGGATTAAGGCAAGGGGATCCTTTGTCCCCTCTCCTTTTCATTATTGTTGTAGAGGCTCTTGGTAGATCAATATTGGCAGCAAAATATGTAGGTTTAATTTTTGGACTTCAGGTTACCTCTCAGTGTAATCCCATTACTCATCAACAATTTGTTGATGATACCCTATTGTCCACCTTCGCCTCTGTCAATGAAGCTAAAATCATCAAGCGTATCCTTCTCCTGTATGAAGAAGTTGTTGGCCAAAGGATAAAATTTCAGAAAAGTAAATTATATTTCCTTAATACTCCTTTAAGAAGATAGAATATGATTGCCAACATACTTGAATGCTCCATAGCTAATTTGCCTTCTTCCTACCTGGGCTTACCTCTCTTTATTGGGAATGCCAAAGAAAGCCTATGGGATAATGTTATCGAGAGACTTCAAAAAAAGTTGTCCACTTGGAGAGGTAATCTTCTATCCCAAGTGGGTAAAATCACTCTCACCATGGCATACCTCCAAAGTATTCCTATCTATTTCCTTTCTTTGTTCAAAGCTCCTGCAAGTGTTTACCAAAAAATGGAAAAAATTCAAAAGCACTTTCTTTGGACAAGATCTGAAAACAAACATAGATTCCATTTAGTTGCTTGGGACAAAGTTTGTAAACCCAAAGATCAGGGAGGTTTAGGACTCAGAAGGATCTCTCTTCTCAACATTTCCCTCCTTGCTAAGCAAGCCTGGAGGCTCATTTCCAATGAAAATGTTGAGTGGGTCAAGATCATGAGAAGGAAATATCTTCAGGCCTCTGAATTTCTCTATGGTGAGGTCCCCTCTACTGGGTCTATTTTTTGGAAATCCATCTGTGAAGCTCGATCCCTTCTACAAAAAGGACTTCGATGGCAACTTGGGAATGGCAAATCCATTTTCTTCTAGGAAGACAAGTGGATTGGAGATAGTCCTCTTATTCAAATTCCTATGTTTCAAAGGATAATCAACATAACTAAACATCTGGTTGGTCCTTAAGTTGCTAATTTCATATCCTATATCAATGGTATCATGTGTTGGAAAAGACTTGATGTCCTGAACCATGAGGAAGAAATTTCTTGTTTGCAAGCTCAATTATCTTCTATCAAAATTCTAGCTGGTGATCTTAAGGACCAACCTATTTGGGAACCTACTGATTCTAGAGAATTTTCTATCAAATCAGCTTATTTGCTTTCTCTCAACAATATTGAAACTCCTATTCCTTTTAAGCTGGTTTGGACCAAGTACCTGATTCCCAAAATTGCCTCCTTTTCTTGGTTGTGCATTCAAGATCGTATCCTTACTATAGAAAACCTAATCAAAAGGGGCATTCCTCTTCCTAATAGATGTTATCTCTACCTTTCTGATTGGGAATCTACTTCTCACCTTTTCTTGTTTTGTCCTTTTTCAAGAATGGTGATAAGCAAGATTTTTCTTAATTTCCAGCTGGTTTGGGCTCAACCACCTTCCATCATCGAGCTATTCCATCAGTGGCCCAATCCTTTCAAGAACCCAATGCTTAAAGGACTTTGGAAATTCTGCCTACAACATTACCTATGGCAAATTTGGCTTGAATGCAATAGAAGAATTTTTGACAAAAAAGCCTTACATGTTGATATCATTGCCCATAAAGTCATCCTACATGCCAAGGAGAATGTCCATGTAGCCCCTTTTGATCCTTTTCCTTGCTCTCATTTTGAGAAAGCCATTCTCAATTCATGCAATATCTTCCTCGATACTTCAAGACCTATTAATCCTTCATCTTCGAGGACCAACATTAAATGGCATCCTCCTCCGATTGGTTGGGTCAAGCTTAACTTTGATGGAGCAGCTAAAGGAAATCCTGGCAATGCTGGAGCCGAAGGAATTCTACGTGATCATTCTGGTAATTCTATTTTTGCTTTTTCTGAACCTTTGGGCTTCCTTTCCAATCATTCCGCTGAAGCCAAAGCTATTTGGAGAGGCCTCCAATTCATCAAAAATATTCTAGGGAACATTATTGTGGAAGGAGATTCTCTAAATATCATTAATTATTTAAAAACTTCAAAACCCAGCAGTTGGAGGATTAGAACAATTGTGGAAGAAAGTAAACAAATCCTTGGTCAGCAGCATAACACCATTGTTCAACATGCCTTTAGAGAGGCTAACTCTATTGCTGATAGATTGGAAAATATTGGAGCTAACGCCCAAGGACTGCTGACGTGGACTGATACTCTTCCTCCTGAGGTGGTAGAGCTTGTCAGAAGTGATCAAAATAATGGTAATCATGTTGAATCTTGAAAATCTCATTCAATTCATTGCCCAACATTCTACCTTCCACGTGAAGCATTGGGTTCATGTCCTAATTCCTTTGTTATCCCTTCCATCAAGGACTATGCCTTACTTTGAAATTTGGACTCATGACCCATTGTGTTTCAATTTTAAATTACCCATTTATGCATGCACCTATTTCTTGATAACCGATTCCTCTTGGAATCCCAAGGTAAAGCCTAGCATGATTTTTAATCATACTTCTCCCATGTGTTTTGATATTCGCAATCTTGTTTCATCGAGAACCATCTTCCACCATCTGGCCAGTTGCATTGTTCCAAGACTTTATTGGGTGAACATCCCAATCCTTTCTATGTCTTGTGCCAGACTCTCTTTTTGGTTTCATTTTTTGAACATCCTCGATGGTCAACATTTTCTTTTGACATTGGTTTTCTCGACTATCTATCACAACATTCGATGCCTAAAAATTTGCCTTGTTATCTGCCCTAGCCAATCTCATTCCTTCAGGTAGTTTTTTCCCTTTTCGAAGCATCCTCTCTGGATTTTTTGCAAAACCCAGAGTTGCAACAACACTTTCCTTTTATATGACACTTTGCATGCTCTGCTTACCTATCAGTGCATTGATTCTTTGCCTGTCCCATTTATCCCTAGCCATTTCTTTTGTTCTCCTTCTCATTGTTTTCTATCCGCAACCATGAAAGAAGGAAAACCTATCTTCATTGAGCCTGAGGTGTTCGAGCTTGAATCCATTGTCAGAGACATGTGGAAGGACAAAGGAGCACTGATTGATTTTTTCAAGTTGTTTTTTGGTGTTGATGAGGAGGTGACAAAAGCCTTTGTTGAGTCCTAGAACAAGGGCCTGGTTACTATTCATGATGTGGAATTTCAAATTAATATCGAGCTATTGGCGGACCTGATGGGACAACCTATGGATGGCAAGGTGATCAGAAGGAATAAACATAACTGGGAAGCGGAGCTGACGTATTTTGAGAAATCCTCGATGATCCACAAGATGGTCAAGAAAGGTTTGTACCATAACCATCTTTCCACTCCCTGGAAAGAAATTCTAAAACCTATCATGCAATACCTCACCTGTGATAATCCCGAAGCCCAACTCTATTGTTTCCATTTGGCTTTCGTAAACCACTTTCATGAAGCCAAAATGATGAACATTCCCACTACCCTCTTTTGGTCCATAGATTACACCATAACCTCCTCCCAAAAAAGGAGGAGGGTTTGCCCTATCATCAAGGGATTTTTAAAGTCCTGTACAGATTTCTCCTTTTGAAATTCCCCAAAGGAAACATCCCCGTCCCAGATTCTGATGAAGAAAATTCTTCCTCAACTCCTAGTCCTAGAATTTCTAGACCCAAGAGGAAGGAGAAAAATGACAAACCTCTTCCTGATTTCAACATCAAAAAAAGGTCAAGGTTGAGAGTACGCCTGTTAGATGTTCCCAGAGGCTCAAGCTTAAAGAAATTTCTGAAACCCCTCCTTCCACGTCTGTTAAACCTACAAAGGATCATTCCAATTCACCTGATATTGTGGAGAAATACCTTCATAAACTTGCTGTCCAGGCAACCTCTGCCACAATTGATCATCTAGAAACAACCCACATGGCCATAGGTAAAGCAATTTCAAGGCTAAAGGATCAGCGCCAAGCTCTCAGTCTCCTATTCTTTTGTGATACGTTTGAGGACATTCCTACCTTTTCCATTGTTGAGGGTCCCTCTGATGCCAAGGGTGACGACAAAGATGAGGACGTGGTGGAGATTGCAAAGGAAGCGTGTATTGATGTTCTGAAGGATGTTCCAAAGGATGCACCGAAGGATGAAGCAAAGGATACCACATTGGAAACCGCTACTGCTTCTCCTATGCATACTGATGTTCCTCTCTAAGCGAGGATGTGGTTCCACCTATTGCTGTATTTTTCTCGTTCCTTCGGTCTGAAGGTTTTGGTCTGGTTTTGTCCTGCGGGCTGTAGGACTGTTTCTTTTTGTTCCTTTCTGTCTGAGGTTGGCTTCTTTTTGTTGTAGCAGGATTTTTACCTCTTTGTTGTGTTCCTTTCAGGTTTCCTCTTGTGTTCCTCTTCTTGTTTCGCTGTTGTACAAGGCGTTGGGGCACCTTTCAAATGCCCTCTTTTGATAATTAAAATTTTTAACTTACCAAAAAAATATATGTAGTATCAGAGCTTGATACAAGTGGAATATCTAAACTCCATATCAAAGTAGGAATACCAAAGCAAATATAGAGTTTTAAGGATGTTAAAGCAATGATGGTTTGTGTGTTTTTCATTGTTTTTTTTTCCATATTGGAGTAGAAATATTTCTTATTTCTTCTTGATGATTTTGAGGAGTTTACAATATTTTGAAGAGGTATTAAGGAAGCTAATATTTATTTCCCATATAACCTTTTTGAACCAAACAAATATTCTATTTAGAGGAGGTTGTGTATCAATTTATTGATAAGCATTACATGTAGAAATATATTCCAACCAAGTATAATAGATAAAATTATTCAATGATGATTAATATCCTATTTGATTGTTTATGATCCTGAAGTGATAATTAAAATGTTGCATGATAAAAGACTACAAATTAATGATTAAACAATGTCAACTTGAAGAGGATGTTTGTTGTCCATTTTGTGTTTGTTTTTTCTATAGGGTTAAACATGGTGTTGGAATATTTTGTGGGTAAGCTTCACTTGAGGCCACCATTTACTTTATATTATACTATATATGTAAGCCCTTTAGGTTCTTGTAAACCTTGAAAAATATATTTTTGTAATATTTTATTATTTTAAACCTAAAGATTGGTTACTTAAAATTTGACCTAAAGCTAACTTGTATTAGGATATAAATACCCCATAATACCAATCATTTCATTATTCATTATAGCGAGATTATTTTATGTCCACAAAATGCTCCATATATTTTGTTCATTGATTTGTGTGTATTTATTTTTAGTAATACTAGACATTGTGTTGATTCTATTCATTTATAGAAACTACTGTGAAATCCAATATGCTATTGAAGCATGTGTAAATTTTAGTTGATTTTTGGTTGTAAATAAATTGGCTTCTATGACATCTCCCAAGTGAATCAATATCTAGAGTAGATAAAATATTTTTTGTAAGATGACAATGAAATTGGAAGAAGAGTTTCTTAATAAAATTAAATATGGACTTGGACTACAAGGATCGCAATGGATTCAACAGATTTACTCCAGGAGAAATATCCATTGATAGGTTACTTTGTTCCTCTCATTGGAACTCAATCCTAATTATTTTTAATTTATGTAAATTTCAATTTTTTTTAAAACCTCATTTGCCTTTTATTTTTTTCATAAAATCCATTTGCTTTTATCTTTTGTTTTTTTGTGTCCAATAGCAACATAGATGAGAGGACAAACCACATGGATATTGTGAAAGATTAAAATAAAAGGTTGAATTAGATAGACCCTAATTTCATAGAAATATTGGGTAGGCTTCTATGCATACCAAATACCTCCAAGTTACTTCACAAAGTTGTTAAAATGGTGTAACAACTTTTTGTTGCATAGGAATGAGAGGATGCCCACATGGTTATATTAAAAAAAAACTTGAGTAAATAAAATCATGATAGATACGAATAAGCCACAATATTTCTAGCTTCTTTACAAAATTTCTAAGGGTCTTAATTTAGTACTTTGTCTCATTCTACCTCTAGATATCTCTTTTTTAAGTACAAAAGTATTCTATTTTCCTCCTAAGATTCATAATTCAAATTTAAAAATAGAATATGCCAAGGAATATTTCAAGGAATATTCTCTAGCATGGTAGATGTAAAACATGGCATGCGCCTACATCATGCCTGCACTATTAGAGGGGACATTTGATTTTCTAGCTAGGTTAAGTATAAAGCTAGCCAAAATAATCCTAAGAGGGGTCTTGGGGCTAGTGGCTAGTAATATCTATGTTAAGGTATTGTATGAAGGAGATAAAGGTTTGAAATGCTCAAGCACACTTTTTTGGTAAGCAAGATGGCATAAGCATGACACATGATGATGATATGATAAATATTGATGAAATGGTATTGTAAGATGATGTGGAACCTAATGATATCACACCTCTTCCTCTTGCACATGTTGACATGACACCTAATAAAAAGACACCCCATGATGTGGTTATTATGCCATGGCACTTGATGATGTGGTAGTATGTACAATCTGTACATATGATGTGGTATTTGATATGGTAGATGATGATGCAATTCATACAAATGACATGGTAGTCCATGTAACTGATGTGGTAAGTGACATGGTAATTGATGTGGCAACTAACATGGGAGTCTATACAATGGTTAACAAGTCAATAACTAATATGGAAGATAGGTCACCACTTGGTGACTATAAATATGGGGTTGGACAATCAAATTCAACCAATTGATCAAACTCAATGATTTTATAGTTGCATAATCAATAATAGACTTGGTAAAGCATAAATTTTAGAGTAAATTAGAATCAAATAAGTAGCATAGTGTGGATCACATATTATATAGCAAATCAGAGCATGAAAAGTGATGTAATTTTATTTGTTGATACCATGTTTAGTGGCCTACAAAATCAATACATAATTAACAATACCCTAATCATGATGAGTGGAATCACCCTATTTTTTGGTATATTATCTAGTCAACACACATTTGGCACCCCCTTCTCCACTCATGTAGTGACATATGTCAACCTCCAATTTGCTATATGTACTAAATTAAAAAAAAAAAAATCAAGATTTTAGAGGTATTTTTTATGATTTTTTGGCTAAATTTTTTAGGCCATAACTTTTGTTTTTGAAATATGTAGACACCAAAATCTAGCCACTTGTCATCCATTCGTATCCTCCAATCATAGCCATCCATTATATATATATATATATATATATATATATATATATATATATATATATATATATATATATATATATATATATATATATAATAAATATATATGTATTTATATGAATAAATCCTAGCCATCCACCACGACTTAATCTCAACCATCCATCCACCTCAATCCATGTCACATACTCAAGTTTAATCTCAACCCTTCCTCATGTTTTAATCTCGACCACCCATTGGTGTCATCGAAACCCTAACATGTTCAAGGGTAGATTATAAAAGATGATTCATTTTGATGAATCAAGGTCCTAATTTTTGAGATTACAATCACCCTAGCATTTTATCCACTCACAAACCCTATCCACTTCGCTATCATATTCTTCCCTCATCGTTGCCATCACATCTCCCATTTTTGCCATCACAAAACCCTCACAAACCAGATCTGGTTCTGCTTCACTCCCATCCACCCTCGAACACTACCCAAAGTTCATAGAATGCTTCTAAGCATTTATGGAATGTTGTTGAGCATTTGTAGCCATCCCCAAATGCCTTCGAGTATTTCCCATAGTAGATTTATAGTTTGTAAGCCCTCAAATGCTTTAGGGCATTCGTGTGATCCTTCAAACATAGACACAGGAGCATAGATCAACATTGACAAGGTAAGATATTAGTTGCATTATTTTATATTTTTGCATTATTTGTTTATAGTTCAACATTGCAACATTTAGGGTTTACAAGGTTTTATCATTTAGAGGGCCTCACATAGTGGAGCCCTCGTAGGTGCTTTTAACCCCTTTTATATTGTTTGTTGTTTGTAGGTGCAGGAACCATATTTTTGGAAGTTATTGTAGCTAGGGTGGTCCCGTAGGGATACACAAGCCCACCCACACACTTGTTTGGATCAAGGATGAACCAAAAGACACCAGTTGTTCATTGAACTAGGGTTTTGAAACCCTATTATCTATAATAATTGTATCAAAAGCATTTGTAACCCCATATTGGGGCACATTCATTGTACAACTTGGAGATCTGCCTATATTAATAAATATTATTCATTTTGTGCATTTCGTGGTGTTATTGTGCTTTTGTACTTTTGCTTTGTATTGGTGTTGTTCATTTTTTGTTTACAAAATGGTGATCATGGTGGGACCCCCAAAGGGTTCCTCATTTTGATTTACCTTGTCATTGATTTATGTTTTTATTTCTATTTTATAGGTTTCCAAAAGTTTGATCATGTGAAAATCATGAAAACTAGGGTTTCTAGGAGTTGTAGAGTTTGAATAGTGGTCATACGGATGCCCTACAACATTCGAGGGATGCCCTACAGAGTTTGAGAAATGCCTCACAACATTCAAGAGACTCTGGGTGGTATTTAGAAGAGTGGGGAAGAAATACGTAGGCTTCTAGGTAAGCCTGGTTCAAACCCTAACTCAATTTTTATTTTTATTTTTATGCGTGAAATCAACAAGAAAATATTTATTTTCTATTTTAAAAAGTAGTTACATTTTTTATCTTAGGCATTTGCATATTTCATATAGTTTGCATATAGAGTAGAGTTGCATTTATGCATTCATTGTAGTTGCATCATCACATTTAATTTAGATTTTTGTTGCTTTATGGTGTTTCATTCACTATTTTTGTATGTTGTTTGCATTTGAAATGACAAAAGCATAAATAGTTGCATATTAGGGTTAAAAGCTTCCATTTTTACTTTTCTAATTTGGAACAAGGTCATAATACCTAAGTATACTCCTACTATTGGAATCACTTGATGATTCAGGGTGGATCTTAAGTGGTGTACCCTAAGTTCTTTTGAGGAACTTGGTGTTAATGTCCTTGGATTCTAGCTTAGACAAGTGAAATAGGGTGTTTTTAACATTGAGTGAACACTATAGATAACATAAATATTAAAATGAATCACACACTTTGCACGTCACACATTTAACAATAGTGAGTTGGATTTCATCACCAACCATTGTTCGAGATTGGCGATGGTGGGCTTCATCTCCATCCATCATCTCACCCCATAGAAACCATAGTCACCCATGAGTAATATTTCTAGATTTCATCACCAGAAAGATTCTCATTTGCCATCCAACCTTAGAGTCCACCTTGCATAATAGTTTAGGTTAGCACATCAACAACACACAAACCCCACACAAAAAAAAATATATTGCAAAACATAGGATTGAATTGCTTGTTTGATTATGTGTGATTTCCATTGCATCTTTTCTGCACATTCCACACATTCACCATCCCCAACTGACTCATTAGCTTATGGTTTCAACTCGAAGCCAAGAAAATATTTTGATTCAAGCCTCTATTAGCCAAACCACTTCATCCATGGAGTGTTCCACATCTTTCCCTACCACTTCTATGGTTAATCCTGTAAGTGTGATACAAATAAGCTATTATGGTTTATCTATGGGACCCTCACATACTGTGTATACCTCAAATATTGATGTGTTGCATAGAGCCATCAATACCCCCATTCCAAAAACTGAGCCATCATCTCCCACCAATCCTAACATCACCTACATAGATATGGCTAAAGTTGGAGCTTTTCTAAGATCCACTAACCATGTTCTAGAGAAAATCAATAGCCCACCTAGGCATGATCCTTCTTCTCAGTAGGAACTTGCCCACTCACATCCTTCCAGTTTCACCCAGGTGTATACTAACCCTCTTTTTGAGGTATCATCTGCACCTTCCCATCACTTGTCTCTCCCACAAAAATCATGTAGCCAAAGCATTCCCATCCCATCTTCCTACACCACCACCTATGGCAATCCATTGTATGAAGCACATGTCAATGTTGCTTCACAAATTCCAGTCTCCACTGCATCCAATATCCCCCATTCAGTTGCAATCCCTATTGCAACCTATCCTCCACCCACTTCATCCATTTCCACCACACCTACACCATCTACCTCAGATATTTCCATACAACAAGCATGGCAACACCTCAACAAATTGCTTATGGCTCAACAAAATGCTCATTCTTACTCCCAACAACAAATACAGGTGGTAGATCTTAAGCCCCAATCTATTCCAACCCAGCCTACCTTCTTTACATCAAATCCATCATGGGTATCACAATATTCTATGGTTTCCATCCCCACACCTCCATTAATCCACACCCATTCCATTCCCACAAGTCAACACATTCATAGTCCTCAAACCTCATCTCCATTCCATCATCTACAATCATTCCATCATCAAGCCCAACATCATCAAATGCAATCCAATCCATCAAACCATCAAAATCTCATCACACCCCAACATTTCACCACTTCATCTCCACACAATCATCAAGTAATTCAAGGCTTCCACATACCTAGGGAAGACCCTAGAATTCAGGTATTGCAACAACATATTGATAGCTTGATACAACACACTCCTGGTATGATGAACCAGAAGCCTACTTTAAGACAACTAATCAATCAACCCATTCACTTTTTGGTACCATCATCGCCATATCCAATAGATTTTACAATACCAAAATTTGATAAATTTAAAGGGACTGAGGACCCTAGAGAGCATGTAAGCACATTCATTCACTCATGCTTCAGAATTCAAAATCAAGATGCTTTAATGCTCAGAACATTTCCTCAGATATTGGGAGGAGATGTCATGGAGTGGTATAACCATATACCTCATCATAGTATTTATACATTTGAACAGTTGGTAAACCAATTCCTCGAGATATTTTCCCTCAATGTTCATAAAAAAATCACATTGTCTGACTTATACAATCTTAAGCAATTTGATGATGAGTCAGTCTATGATTTTGGCAATTATTGGAGGGTTGTTATCACAAAACTACCATTCTCCCTACCAATGGAAGAGTTAACTCGATTGTTCACCAAGATTTTCTTAAAACCCATCTCCTAGTTATTACAATTGCAACAATACAACTCATTCGAAGAAGCTCTTGCCTAGGCTAGCATAATTGAGGAAATAAAAATCCAAGAAGGTGTGCTAAAGCCTAAAAAGAAAGAATGGTAGAACAAGGGCCAATCAAAAGGAAGTTATTCTAGTCAATCTAAGCCAAATCAGGCCAATCAAGTGAATCAAGTGGTCATGAGTCAGCCGGTAATGGCTCAACAACAACAACCAATGCAACAACAACTACAACAAATTGTATATCAAGTGGTTCCCCCACCCCAAAAAATTCAAAACATAATACCAACTATGGATAATCACCAACGTCAATAATATATTTGACAAAACCACCATTACACACCCTTATTTAAATCATATGCTTCCATATTTCATAGGTTGTATGACACAAATCAACTTGCCTTACCTAAGGTTAAACTAGATGATCCTACCAAGCGTAGCAAAAGCTATAGGGAACATTTATTTTACCCTTATCATCGATAAAATGGGCATGACATTAATGATTGCTACACATTCAAAGATATAGTGCAAGACCTAATTGACTTAGGGGCCATCAAGGTTGATAGTCCCTTAGCTCAACAAAATCAAAACCTTGGCATCTATCAAACACCACTTCCTCATCATGAGGAAGTGCAACCAACAATAGGAGGGTCAAACATCAAGACTCCTCCTAATCAAGTCAACCATGTGCAACAATACCAAGGTTTTATGGGTGCTATTCATGTAGTCACCCGAGGTCAACAATGCACCAATCAACAAAATGCACAACAATAGACTATCCAATCTCCCATAGCACCTCAAGCAAGTGTGTCTCCTCAACCTACCAATTCATCATCACCCATTCAGTTCTCCACCAATTCTTCCCAACCAATTCACATTCCAAGTCATCCATCTCCACCCACTCATCTTTCCAATCATCCACAAAGGCCAATCATCTCTCTGAGTAGTCGACTAACCACTAGCCTTAAAATGGCTTCAACAAAACTATCTATTTATGAGCTAATACAACAATCTCCCCCACATCATGAGGCATTAATGGAGATTCTAAAATCCATTGAACTCCAATCTCAGGATACTAATACCTTTAGCAATTTTATGGGGAATATCCGAACATGTGTGGAGCCTTCCATTACATTCTATGATTTTGAAATCAAACCAATATCATCAGAATCGATGGACCCTCCATTACACATCATGGCTCAAATTGATAGGAAGCCATTCAAACGAGTTTTGATTGATATCGGCTCCTCCATCAATATCATCACCACCTCCACTCTTCAACATCTTAATCTTCCACCATCTCATATAACCAAATCCACCTTCACCTTGAAAGCATTCAATGATGCTCTCTGTTCCATAGTTGGCACTATTGTTTTACCCATCGAAGTGGGGGTAAAAATATTGCATACAATGTTCCACATCTTGGAAGGATCCATGGCATACAATGTACTCCTTGGATATCCTCTGGATTAGGGAAATGAGATGTGTCCCCTCTATACTCCATCAATGTCTAAAATATGTACATGAGGGATAAATTCATTGCATACCAATGGACATCGAACCATTTAAGTATTGCAATTTCATCTCAAATCCCTACGAATCCACTCTTCCATCCACTCATCTTTTCTTGACCCCATCAACCACATCATCCACCACACCATCCATCTCTTCATCCAAAGCTCCTATTCTTGAGGAGCTCCCCATCACTACCCCACATCAAGCTTCCACCTCCATACCCCCATCCTCATCACCATCGACTACATGTACATGTGGTCAAGCCCAATCCACATTGTCCACATCATCAACATCAACATCCCCCATCATTATTCCCTCCACATCATCACCCATTCATCAAACACCTCAACCAAATCCACCTTCATCCACATCAGTTGATGTCTCACAAGTCGAATTAATGGATTGTGAGATGCCATTCTAGCCCACACCTCTCCCATTATCAAAGCCACAAGCCAATCATGAGTCTTCCACATCCACCTCCACATCCACCTCCACATCATCCCAAGTTGTGGTCCACCTCACTAATCCTGGCATTGGTGAATATGTGGTCCAAGACATCACTATCACACCACTTAGCATCCAAACTACTAGGGATTACGGTCACCCACGTGACCCACCCTTATCCATAGGAGTGATGTACAACATGGGTTCAATGCCTAACAACATCAATTTTGTGTATGGGGGGATTGATTCATCATCCAATCCATCTTCCCTAGATGAACCCAAACAACCAACACTTGCCAATATACAACACATATTGGGTTTTCCATCTTGATACTTTCATCGAGTCAATTGGAAAGGATATGGCCTAGGATGACATGAACAAGGAATGCATGAGCTCATCGATACTCCATATCGAGAAGTGCATGACCATTCAGGTTTAGGCTATCATTCTCATTCTTCCACTTCTTCTTTTGAACAAGCTTTTCAAAATCTCCATTTGAATTCAGAAGAAGAAACCCATCACATCAATGAATTTGAGGAGGAAATCTATGAAGAATATGATGTTATGTCGATAGCTTCTGATGAATCTGATGAGGAATCAACACCCATCATTCCATTCACCGAACAAGATGAGTATTACCTCAGAATGTTTCCCATCCATCAACCCATATTTCATTTGCTCCTCCCTAGGGAGCGAGCTGAACCAACCGATGAACCACCTCCACTTCATTGATCCACCTCACCAAACAATTTTGTAATATATGTACATAAAAAATAAATTAAAAAACACAAAAATTCAAAATAAAAATAAAAATCATCATTGCATTGCATGTGCATGGCTTTTTACCTATTGCATTTATTTGTGTTGCTCACTATTGTTTAGGTTCCAAGAGTTCTTGCATCAGTTCTAGCAGATAGGATCTATCCATCCTTCACATTACCAACCACCAATTTTCCCCTTTAAGTTAACATGAATCCTATTGACTTATTCACCCCACTCCATAATCCATACGATTTGGCAAAGCCAATTCCAATTGACATGAGTCTTATTGATATGGATCAGATTTCCTTACCTCCATCCTTTTTTGAATTCATCCTTTTTGAGGAATTGTTAAGGGCTTCAGCCAACTACATTCCTTCATCACCTCCACCTTCACCTTCACCTTCACCTTTAGATCTTGAGGTTTTCTAGGAAGACATAGAAGAGGTTGAGTCAGAAGAGTTTGATAATATCATAGATGACATTCATTTGATACCAATACCCCATCAACTTGAGGAAGGTTCTCATATGTCCATTGAAGATACCATCGATGTGAACCTTAGTTCAGATATAGACAATCCTCAAATTATCAAACTTGGTAAAATTTTATCCATAGATGAACAAGAGCAATTAATTGCTCTCCTCAAGAAGAAGAAGGGTATTTTTGCATGGTCCTACAAAGACATGCCTGGTCTTGACCCTAACTTGGTTGTCCATAATCTCACCTTGCACCTTGATGCTAAGTCGATCAAACAAAAATTGAGAAAGATGCATCCTACCATTGCCCTCATGGTCAAAGAAGAGCTTCAAAAGCTATTAGATGTGGGTTTCATTATCCCCATTGACTATCCTGAGTGGCTTTCAAACATGGTACCTATTTGTAAGCCTAATAGGGTGATACACATTTGCACTGACTTTTGAGACCTTAACAAAGTGTATCCTAAGGATGACTTTCCTCTACCAAACATCGATACTCTTATCGACACTTGTGTTGGCCATGAAATGCTTTCTCTAATGGATGGTTTTTTAGGATACAACCAGATTTGAATCAATCCTGATGACCAACACAAAACAACATTCACTACACCTTGGGGGACTTTTTGTTACAAGGTGATGCCCTTTGGCCTCAAAAATGTAGGTGCCACTTATCAACATGCCATGACATACATCTTCCATGATTACATGCATAAGATCATCAAAGATTATGTGGATGATCTCTTGGAAAAATTCAAAACTTGACAAGAGCACATTGGTGTCTTGGAAAAAGTCTTTGATCGACTTCTAGAGCATAATGTAAGGTTGAACCCCAAAAAGTGTGTCTTTGGTGTCACCTCAAGAAAACTACTAGGATTCATTATCTCCAAAAGAGGCATTGAGGTGGACCCAAACAAAGTCAAGGCCATCATGGAGATGCCTCCCCCAAAAAACTTGAAGGAATTGCATAGTTTACAAGGAAATATCCAATCAATCCATCATTTCATTACGCAAATTTCTAACAAATGCAGGCCATTCAATCACCTACTACAAAAGGGGGTGACATTTTCATGGACATATGAGTGCCAAAAAGATTTTGATGACATCAAGCAATACCTGGCTTCTCCACCAGTCTTAACTCCTCGTTTGGGGGTCCCCTTCCACTTGAGAGCATTCTATGCTTAATGTGATTTATATATATGTATATATACATGGCTAATACACAAAAATAACATTGTATTTCACACATTGCATTTCACACATTGCATTTCACAAATTGCATTTTACACATTACATTTCACACATTGCATTATGCACAACCACCTTCACACATTTCATTTCATATTAGGGGTCATTTATTCAGTTTAGATAATAATTGATCCAATAAAGTCTTGTTGCCTTAATCAGGGGCACCTTCAAATCATCATCCATTTCATTGCACCATTCCATAAAGTCAAATTATCATTTGCAAACCACATTTCCATAATCCCTAGGTGTTTTTGGTCACTCAGCCACTCCTAGTGTTTCTAGAAACCTCCAATACATGTTGAGTTTTCTTTAGGACCAAGACACATTTTCACTAAGAAAATCTTGAGTTTTGGGAATTGACTCTAACACTCTTGAACCAAACACAATCACACATATTAAAAACATCTTGTGTCAAAGAGGGATAACACCATGATTGGGTTGAACCTCGAAGTGAAAAGGGTATTCCTTGCTTGTCCCATTATGCACATAGTCCAAAAATAAAAAAATAGTGGTTTTCACCACTATCACAATCATTTCCAAACACAAGAATGAGTAGTAAGGATAGGGTAAAATTCTCATCACACTTCGGTTGAGAATCCAATTCCCCAAAGCTCTAAATATTTTACACATCACACACCATAGATCCTCAAGTTGTAAGGATAGAACTACATTTCCAATCAGACGATTAGGTAGTCTGAATCCCCAAAGCTTAGAGATCATATTCTTAGACTATGGAGCTAATCTCCACCAGGGCTATAGATGCTTGACTGGCAGTGGAGTACGCTCATGCGTGGTGACACATCTCTCTTGAAGAGACCTCTGACCGCACATAAGGACAAGCTAGCTTCTTGGTCTTCTCCATGATAGGTTTCATCTCAATTTACTCAAGATGGGTTAATGAACTCACTTGCACACACATTGGTTCTTGATTACCTCGAGTCATTACCATACTCATGATTCGGTAAATGAATTCACTACACACACATTTGGTCTTAGAGAAATTAGATAACATTTAGTGAGTTTGTTTGATATCACTAGTATGTCCGAGTCTCTGCAAAATAATCAATTTTCCACATCAGTTTTCCATATCAACATCCATATCATTACATGAGTCTTCCATTTCACATACCACCATTTTGGTGCCCCTGATTAAACAACAATGCTATACATGGTCAAGTAAAATCTAAACTACGAATGATCATTAGAGCATTAATTCATTTGCATTCATACACATTATCATTGCATTATCATCCATCACACATATACACATGCATTCACACAAAAGCATAACACAAAATTAAAATCCATGTATATATATATATATATATATAAAATATATATAATATATTGCATGTACAATGAATGCCCGAAGGCTATATACAATGGAGCACCAAGGCTCATATACAAAAAGTGCATCTAAGCACTAGCTAACACCTATAGGAGGACCCCTATGATCCTGAAGGAGCCCTAGACCTAGAGACACTATGCCTAGACTCACTATGCCTAATAGTCCCAGATATGGAGGAAGAGGGTCGATCTGGTAGCCCAATGTGGTGCTGCATCAATAGATCC
Organism: Wollemia nobilis; assembly: GCA_028583015.1. Classification (NCBI taxonomy): domain Eukaryota; kingdom Viridiplantae; phylum Streptophyta; class Pinopsida; order Araucariales; family Araucariaceae; genus Wollemia; species Wollemia nobilis. Next base: position 7,163,531 of record JAQPPZ010016361.1, read on the forward strand.
TCCAAATCCTGGATGTATCCATCTTGGGATCGAAGGCGTAGTATATCATATATCTAATGATGGTCCCTCTATGCTAGCTCTACCTGGAGCCTCATGATCCTATCCTTGCCTCCACCTACAACCATCCATGCCTCTAGCTCTACCCACAGTTGATATATCTTTACATATTGCTCCACCATCATCTGCTCCAGCTAGCCTCATAGTCTCCAACCACTTCCAATGTTCATCCCATAGTGCCTTTCTCACTCTTGGTATGAGAGGTGAGAACTGATGTCGGGCCTCCAAGATTCTTAACTGCAACACAACACATATAAAGCAAGCACATTAATGTCACATTCATTTGCATAAAAAAATTGCACAAGTTCAACCAAGAGTGCCAAGGGCACTTACCTCATCTATCTGCACCGATACTCCTACCACATCCACTCCCTCCATTGCTATTGGTCTTCACTCCACCACACTTCTTCACTCACTCACTCTCCTTTAGATACATTCTAAAACTTGTGAACATAAGAATAAATCTGATTTTGACTCTACAAACTATTTATAGCTATTTTTAGCATTCTTAAATGCCCATGGGTGTTCACATGGCACATTGAAATTTTGACCAACATCTACAGAGTGTCAAATGCTTGTCGACATCTGTATATGATGCGGATTCTAGCCAACATCCAGCTTAAAAAAAAATTGTAGAAAGACCAAAATGCTCCAAAATTTAGCTTAACTCCATAAAATCATTCCAAATTGCATCCATGCATTTATTCCATCATCATATTATATTTTGTGAAACCAAAAATTGATTTGGGTGCTTAATTTTTGTTTGCAACCAAAAGTCATAAAATTGCCTTACAAACTTCAAAATGCATCAAAATGATATGAACTTTTACAAAATGACCACATTCATTATTCTAATCATCCACCTCATCATTTAATCATTCTTCGTGATAACCTATATTTATTTTGGTGGTCAAATTTTTTTTTGCAACCCAAAAAGTTGTAAAATTATCCAAATTTGCTTTTCAAAACGCTCCAAAAACAATGTAAAATTTCATAAAATCATGCAATCCAATCATCAATACATTTTCATAATCACATATTTATTTCAACACTATCCAATCCACCAGCCATTGCATTTGCATTTTTGCCAAATTCACCTACAATTTCAAGTGAACCTCGTATCTAGTGATTTATTCTATCTCCTTGGCGATTACAACAATTGGTTGTCCATGTAATTCTTTAATATGTTTAGATCACCATAAGGACACTTGCTTATCATCATTCAACATCCTTTCATTCAAACACAAAATCATTGTGGGTTACTCATTTCTCAAAGGAATACTAAGAAAATGTCAAAAGAATGTTAAGCAAATGGTTCATGGTTGATTTTCTAAGAGGTAAGGATATAATATTTAATTTAAATATTATATGGCTGAAGCATCAAAAGAGAAGCAAGAAGGATAACAATATTATAATATTTGGGCAAAAGAAAAGGGTTGAAAAGATATCTCTGTTCCATGGTGGTTGAAAGAAAATAATAAGGTTATTTTGCTAAGGTGATAATGGCAAAAGGTTCCCCTAAAAAAGGCCTAAGGAAGTCCATTTTATTTTATTTGAAAAGGCCCAAAGGACATTTAAATATTTAATTATAATATTTAAATTCATTTTGAATTTAAATAATTATAATTAAAATATTATTTTCGAAATGCAAAGTCTAATTTCCCTATCCGTCGACGTGAAGGTAAATACCTTTGAAAGGTATATTAATAAAGCCTAAATCAAAGGCTTAAGGTTGTAATTCGAAATCATGCATTATTTGTTGTGCTCGTCGATCGAACGTGGAAGGGAGAAGAAAATGTGCATAGTGCTAACATCGAGGAGAGGAAGGCATAAAAGGGAGCAACACCAAATTCGTAGCACCATCCGGGTGGCTAGCCTAGATGATGATTGGCTTGGGTGCTAAGTTGCAGCATAGGGGAGGTCTCGGGTTCGAGACTCTACGGTAGCGAAAGGAGGAAGCTTTTTGTTTTTAAAAGCTTTGGTGGTAGCTTAGGGAATAAGTGTGCGTGGGCACACTTAGGTCCCATGTGAGCGCCTAGCTCACATGGTGGTTGAAGCCGCGGCTAGGGCGCTAGTGGAAGCGCAACGTGGGTTCGATTCCCACCAAGGGCAAAAGGTATTTAATTTTTAAATTTAATTGTTTGTCCTAAGGTTTGTTTGGCATGAGCATTTAGGGAGGTATAAGGTTTATGAAAATAAATTTTATATTGTGATTTTGGTGATTAAAGTGGTGAAAGGAGTAATAAGGCTTTAGAGGAATTTAAATATTATTTTAAAAGAAAGTCTTATTGGGTTTAATAGTTGAAAGGAGTAATAAGGCTTTAGAGGAGTTTAAATATTATTTTAAAATAAAGTCTTATTGGGTTTAATAGTTGAAAGGAGTAATAAGGTGTAATTGAGATCTAATGTTTTTATTGTGAGAATAATTTGTGAGGAAGTTATTGAATGAAGTTTTGAGAAGGTTTTTGCTAACTAACCCTTAAGATTGGCAAAAGAGTAATTGTGATTGAGACAGGTTTTATAAGGTCAATTCTTCATCAAACAAAAGGTATGGGCACATCTTCCTTGTGAGTGATTGTTGGATATTGTGAATGCTAAGTTGGAGAGAAAAGGGTTGTTTGATAAGCATTGTTGAGTTTGATTGTTAAAGGTTTTTCTGAGTGAAAGTTGATGATAAAAACCTTGTTTGATAAGCATTGTTGGAAACATTGAATGAACCTTCATATGCATGATTAGGGTTTGTGCAAGAACATGAGTATCATTGTTATGTGAAGTTGAGAACTATCTTGAACTAGGGTTTGTGCAAGATCATGAGTATCATTGTTATGTGAGATTGTTTGATAAGCATTATTGGAAATAATTGAGTGAGTGTTCATATGCTTGGACTAGGGTTTGTAAGCAAGGAGTGTTTCATTGAGTGATTGATTGAGTGGAGTTGATTGAGCCTAGTCAAGTGGAAGTGTTGAAGTGATAGTTCTAGTTCTATGAAATAAATTGTTCTATATTCTAAATTGATTTGAGAAAGAGATTGAAAGTGATTGAGTGTTTGTGAGTGTGAAGCATATTGAGTCTCTAACAATTCTCTATATGTTTCTATGAGTTAAACAAGATTCTATGTGAAACTTGTTTATGTGATTGAAGAGGTTTTCTATGATAGAGTTGAGTTGTATAAAGCTTTTGTGAAAGCTATTGGACAAGTTCTAGTGAGGACTTGTTGAGCAGATTTGAGGTAAGTCTTGGTGAAGACTTGTTGAGTAGATTGGACAAGTTCTAGTGAGGACTTGTTGAGCAGATTTGAGGTAAGTCTTGAGAAGACTTATGGAAAGATTGATGTGAGCTTTTATGGAAGCTTACAATATAGATTTGAAGATAGATATTGAGAAGATTGGATAAGTCCTTGAGAGGACTTGTGGATAGAATTGAGGCAAGTCTTTGAGAAGACTTGTGAGCAGAGTTGATTGATTGATTTATTCAAACCTTGAGTTAAGGTTTGGAGCAGATCTAGCAGAGTTGATTTATGATTGAGTCAAGCTTTGTGTTAAGGCTTGAGGATAGATTTGAGGATAGATTTTGGTGCAGATTTGAGGATAAGTTTATGCCAAACCAGAGATAGATATTGAGCAGATTTGTGCTAGACCGAAGGACTATGTTTAGTGTAGATCAGAGATAGATATTGAGCAGATTTATGCTAGACCAAAGGACTATGTTTAGTGTAGATCAAAGATAGATATTGAGCAAATTTGTGCTAGATCAAAGGACTATGTTTAGTGTAGATTTGAGATAGATCTGAGAGCAATATTTGGAGGTGACAGAGTATAGAGGATAATAGTCTCTAGTGGATAGAGGTCCATTAGCTAGGGTAGTGAAGATAGGTCTTCTGAGTGAGGGTAGGAGTCTTCAGTGGATAGAGATCCATTAGCCAGTGTAGTGGAGGCAATAGTTCTTCTAGAAGATCACCAACCAGAGCAGAGGAGAAAGGAGTTCTCCTATGGATAGAGATCCACAATATTGGTGTCTCTATGGATAGAGATCCATAAACTTGATTAGGGGATTGGTGTCTCCTTTGGATAGAGGTCCATAAACATTGTAATAGGGAAAGGTTTCCCAAGAGATTTGTTGAGAAAATTTTAGTGAAATATTTTCTCCGTGGAGTAGCCCACATTGGGTGAACCACATTAAATTGGTGTCTCTATTGTGTGTGGTGATTTGTGCATTAATTTGATTACTATTATTGATATTACCATTAATATATTGCATAATATTGATTGGGAAAGAAAAGTAAAAAGTGGTCTTATACTATTCACCCCCCTCTCAGTATAAGCTTGTGTTCTTCAATTGGTATCAGAGTGGGTTCCTTCGAAAGAGTTTAACAACTTGAAGGAAAATCTTACAAGAACACAAATGGATTCTAAGAGTGGATCCTCAGATAATTCAGCACCAGTATTTGATGGGAGTGATTATGTATTATGGAGTATGAGAATGAAGATTCACCTGATGGCACTTGGAAATGAAATATGGGAAGCAATTGAAAATGGATACACACCACCAGCTACTCCACCTATAGATAAATATGGTAAGCTTCTACATCATTACAATTCAAAAGCAATGAATGCAATTTTGAGAGGTTTGCATAGAATAGAGTTTATAAAGGTTATGCATTGCAAATCAACAAAAGAAATTTGGGATAAGTTGCAAGGCATATATGAAGGAGATAAAAAGGTCAAAAAGGTAAAGTTGTGAAATCTCAAGGGAATATTTGAAGATCTAAAAATGAAGGATGAGGAAAACATTAGTGCTTATCTACTTCATGTAGATGAGGTTGTTAACTCCATGCAAGGACTTGGACTTGAAGTTCAAGAATCTGATGTTTGTGATAAGATTTTAAGGTCACTCCCAAAAAGGTTTAGTGAAAATATTTCAGCTATAGAGGAATCAAAAGATAGTGATATTTTGACAAGGGATGAATTACATGGCATTCTTACAGCTTTTGAGATGAGAACAAAAGAGGAACCTAATCCCCAGAAAGAAGCAGCCTTCAAAGCTACTAAGAAGACAAAGGGTAAGAAGTCAGATTCAAGCAATGAGTCATCCAGTGATGAAGAAGCAAATTATGGCAGAAGGAACAAGGATCCAAGAAAGTTTAAAGGTACGAAATATATTAGATGTTTCAATTGTGGAAAGTATGGTCACTATGCATCTGATTGTCAAGAAGCTGGAAATAGCAATGATGAAGAAAAATAGGATCATAAGAACAGGGAAACAAAAAAATACAGGTACCAAAAGAAAAGTAGGGATGGACAAGGCAAGCAAGGAAAGAAGTTCTTCCAAAGATAGAAGAAGAGTTTCTATGCAGACAAAGCAAGTAAGTATTCAAGTAATAGTGATGAAAGTTCCTCAGAAAATGATGAAGTACTATTTTTAGCAAAAGAAAAAGAAGTGGTTAAGAAAAGGTCACCAATAATCCTCAAGTGTTTTAGATGTGGTAATTTTGGTCATCTTGAAGATAGTTGTACAAGAAGTGGTTTCAGTTTCAATGATGATGAATATGAAGATACACTTGAAGGACCAGAAGAGAATCTACTTATGGCAATAGAGGAAGAAGGAGGTGATCCTATAGAAGATAAGTCAGAAAAGAATGAAGATGTTTTCAAAGGTAAACAAATAGAGGAAGAATCAGAGAATGGAGAAGTTGATCTTGAGGGTGAGCTTATTCATGCCCTTGATGCATTAAAGGAGGTAAGAAAGCAAAACTCCAAACTCAAGCTTAAATTTCAAGAATGTGATGAAGAGAAAGGAAAGCTTATAGAGGATCTAAATAAGTCAATGGCTAAGACAAGGAGATTCAAAGAGAAGTTAGAAGCAAAGGTTTTAGAATGTGAAAAGTTAGAGCATGAAGTAGCTTCACTAAGGAAGGAAGTAAAAGAGTCTAAGGATAAGTTACACAAGTTTGGAAGAAGCTCAAAAAACATAGATAAGATTATCAAGGTACAAAGATCTTCATCAAACAAAACAGGACTTGGTTTTGAATAGGTACAAAAGAAACAAGGAGAGGAGTCAATCTCAAGTTCTGAAGAAGAAGAAACTTCAGAAGAAGAGAGTGTAAGAGAGAGTGAGACTTCTGAGGATGAGTTGGACAATAGAAAGTTCAACAAGGAAAGGAACAATGCACAAAAGAGGAATAGATGGAACAAGAACCAACATAGGGTAAAAGAGACTAAGAGACCAATGAGGTCAAGGCAAGGTAGTTTCAATGGATGATGCTTCTCATATCATAGGTTTGGGCACAAGGCTACACAGTGCAAGACACATGAAAGACAGGAATATGGGAAATTCAGAAACAGATAACTTTTTCAAGGGTATTGCTACTCTTGTAATCAGTTTGGTCACAAGGCAATGAATTGCAAGGTTCATGACAGGAATAGATATGGCTTCACCAGGAGAAATCCCAAGATATTTGCACCTCCAAGGAATAATAACATTAAGTGTTATAAGTGCAATAATGATGGACATACAACAAAGTGGTGTAGAGAAAAAATTCTAGAGACAAGCAGGAACAGGAATAGTCAGAGGAATCAGAAGGATCAGATGAGGAGGAAAGTGGACAAAGGTAAAGATCAGTGCATGTTGGGAGTAGAAATACTCCCACCCTAGAATTAACCACCTCAAGAGGAGGTGGGGGAGGGGCTAAGCTAAGAGTTTCATTCTTAGCCCCGAGCCCCAAAGGTGACCCTTTGCCATTGATGACAAAGGGGGAGAGATTTGAGTAAGGGGGAGAGATTTGAGTTAGGAGGAAAGCATTCAATCAGGGGAGCAGTTTCTCAAGGGGAGAAGAATAGAAAGAGGTAAAGGAAATGATAAAAGGTAAATGGGTTGCCATCAATGACAAAGGGGGAGATTGTTGGAAATATGAGCAGGATTTGTTGTCATTGATGTCAAAGGAATACTAAGAAAATGGTAAAAGAATGTTAAGCAAATGGTTCATGGTTGATTTTCTAAGAGGCAAGGATATAATATTTAATTTAAATATTATATGGCCGAAGCATCAAAAGAGAAGCAAGAAGGATAACAATATTATAATATTTGGGCAAAAGAAAAGGGTTGAAAAGATATCTCTGTTCCATGGTGGTTGAAAGAAAATAATAAGGTTATTTTGCTAAGGTGATAATGGCAAAAGGTTCCCCTAAAAAAGCCTAAGGAAGTCTATATTTTATTTTATTTAAAAGGCCCAAAGGACATTTAAATATTTAATTTATAATATTTAAATTCATTTTGAATTTAAAATAATTATAATTAAAATATTATTTTCGAAATGCAAAGTCCAAATTTCCTATCCGTCGATGTGAAGGCAAATACCTTGAAAGGTATATTAATAAAGCCTAAATCAAAGGCTTAAGGTTGTAATTCAAAATCGTGCATTATTTGTTGTGCTCATCGATCGAACGCGAAAGGGAGAAGAAATGTGCACAATGCTAACACCGAGGAGAGGAAGGCATAAAAGGGAGTGATGCCAAATTCATAGCACCATCCAGGTAGCTAGCCCAGATGACGATTGGCTTGGGCGCTAAGTTGCAGCATAGGGGAGGTCTCGGGTTCGAGACTCTACGATAATGAAAGGAGGAAGCTTTTTATTTTTAAAAGCTTTGGTGGTAGTGTTGGGAATAAGTGTGCGTGGGCACACTTAGGTCCCACATGAGCACCTAGCTCACATGATGGTTGAAGTCACGGCTAGGGTGCTAGTGGAAGCGCAGCGTGGGTTCGATTCCCACCAAGGGCAAAAGGTATTTAATTTTTAAATTTAATTATTTGTCCTAAGGTTTGTTTGGCATAAGATTTTTAGGGAGGTATAAGGTTTATGAAAATAAATTTTATATTGTGATTTTTGTGATTAAAGTGGTGAAAGGAGTAATAAGGCTTTAGAATTTAAATATTAAATATTATTTTAAAATAAAGTCTTATTGGGTTTAATTAGTTGAAAGGAGTAATAAGGTGTAATTGAGATCTAATGTTTTTATTGTGAGAATAATTTGTGAGGAAGTTATTGAATGAAGTTTTGAGAAGGTTTTTGCTAACTAACCCTTAAGATTGGCAAAAGAGTAATTGTGATTGAGATAGGTTTTATAAGGTCAATTCTTCATCAAACAAAAGGTATGGGCACATCTTCCTTGTGAGTGATTGTTGGATATTGTGAATGCTAAGTTGGAGAGAAAAGGGTTGTTTGATAAGCATTGTTGAGTTTGATTGTTAAAGGTTTTTCTAAGTGAAAGTTGATGATAAAAACCTTGTTTGATAAGCATTGTTGGAAATATTGAATGAGCCTTCATATGCATGATTAGGGTTTGTGCAAGAACATGAGTATCATTGTTATGTGAAGTTGAGAACTATCTTGAACTAGGGTTTGTGCAAGATCATGAGTATCATTGTTATGTGAGATTGTTTGATAAGCATTATTGGAAATAATTGAGTGAGTGTTCATATGCTTGGACTAGGGTTTGTAAGCAAGGAGTGTTTCATTGAGTGATTGATTGAGTGGAGTTGATTGAGCCTAGTCAAGTGGAAGTGTTGAAGTGATAGTTCTAGTTCTGTGAAACAAATTGTTCTATATTCTAAATTGATTTGAGAAAGAGATTGGAAGTGATTGAGTGTTTGTGAGTGTGAAGCATATTGAGTCTCTAACAATTCTCTATATGTTTCTATGAGTTAAACAAGATTCTATGTGAAACTTGTTTATGTGATTGAAGAGGTTTTATGTGATAGAGTTGAGTTGTATAAAGCTTTTGTGAAAGCTATTGGACAAGTTCTAGTGAGGACTTGTTGAGTAGATTTGAGGTAAGTCTTGGTGAAGACTTGTTGAGAAGATTGGACAAGTTCTAGTGAGGACTTGTTGAGCAGTTTTGAGGTAAGTCTTGGAGAAGACTTGTGGATAGATTAATGTGAGCTTTTGTGGAAGCTTACAATACATATTTGAAGATTTGAGAGCAGATTGGATAAGTCCTTGAGAGGATTTAGAATTGAGATAAGTCTTTGAGAAGACTTGTGAGCAGAGTTGATTGATTGATTTGTTCAAACCTTGAGTTAAGGTTTGGAGTAGATCTAGCAGAGTTGATTTGTGATTGAGTCAAGATTTGTGTTAAGGCTTGAGGACGATTTGAGGATAGAGTTTGGTGTAGATTTGAGGATAGGTTTGTGAATAGAGATAAGATTGAAGATTTGTGCTAGACCGAAGGATTTTTAGTAATAAAATAGATATTGAGCAGATTTGTGCTAGATCGAAGGACTATGTTTAGTGTAGATTAAAGATAGATATTGAGAAAATTTGTGCTAGACCGAAGGATTATGTTTAGTGTAGATTTGAGATAGAGCTGAGAGTAAGCTTTGGAGGTGATAGAGTATAGAGGATGATAGTCTCTAGTGGATAGAGGTCCATTAGCTAGGGTAGTGAAGATAGGTCTTCTGAGTGAGGGTAGGAGTCTTCAGTGGATAGAGATCCATAAGCCAGTGTAGTGGAGGCAGTAGTTCTTCTAGAAGATCACCAACTAGAGCAAGAGGAGAAAGGAGTTCTCCTGTGGATAGAGATCCATGAACCAATTGAGGAGATTGGTGTCTCCTATGGATAGAGATCCATGAAATTGATTAGGGATTGGTGTCTCCTTTGGACAGAGGTCCATAAACATTGTAATAGGGAAAGGTTTCCCAAGATATTTGTTGAGAAAATTTTAGTGAAATATTTTCTTCGTGGAGTAGCCCACATTGGGTGAACCACGTTAAATTGGTGTCTCTATTGTGTGTGGTGATTTGTGCATTGCTTTGATTACTATTGTTGATATTGCCATTGATATATTGCATAATATTGATTGGGAAAGAAAAGTAAAAAGTGGTCTTATATTGTTCACCCCCCTCTCAGTATAAGCTTGTGTTCTTCACCTATACCCAAGTTAACTTGCTCAACAAGTTGTCATTGATGGCCTTGTTCATGGAGCTTGAAACACAAAAAAAATCACATGTCAACATTTATTTTATATTAAAATTAATCACGGAGAGAGGCCTTGCCTAGGTTGATTGGTTCCAATTGAAGAAATTATCCTATAGTCACTAGATGACCCTCCAAGGGTTGATGATGAGTGTTAAAACAACACGTATTTTATGCAAGTTTAATCCATTTTCTATCTATAAATTTATGAAAATAAATGTATTTTGATGATCATTTTATCTTGATTGTATGATTTATGAATGAATTTGATCCATAATGATAAAAATGATTTATGCTTGTGTTTTACGCAAAAGTGTGCAAGTTTCTATGTGTTTTGGTAGGAGAACATTGTAGGAGCTTCATAGAGAATGATGTGGCAAGGCACGGACCAGATGACAAGTGTGGATAGACTAGCCATGATGATGATGTGCTAAGGAGACTCATGGATGAATGCTATAGAAAGGTGCTACAGAATATAGCTACGGAAAGTTGTTACAGAAAGTATCTACTGAAAGGTATTACAGAAAGAATATTGACCAAGTCAAACTATCCAATGCATTGTTATGCCATGTCCAATGACAATGTAGCATCATTATGAGGCATATACAATCAACATAGTTGACTGACATGTTGGCATTATGCACGAGATTTTATATTTATTAAAGTTGTTATAAAGTTGTTATTAGAAAGTTGTAAGATTATTACGTTGTTAAGATGTTTAGATTCAGATGCAAGCCTATTTTATCTCTTCCTAAAATGAAGGATGAATAGTTGTATTTGTTGCATCATTAGATTATTTAAATTAAGAACTTTTGTTATGTTAGTTCATCAATTTGCCACTTGGACCATCATGATTGTGACAAAGTCCAAGGTGGTTATGAAATAGTATTAGTTTAGATTATTATTGTTAAAAGGTTAGGAGTCGCATCATCAAGCTGATAAGACACATGGCAAAATACATGGAGGAATTTCATTAAGAATGTCCAAGCGACATTATAAAATACAAGAGAGACCTTTGAAAAGGTCTAATGTTGAAATTATAATTTTAATGCCTAAGTCTAATATTTTGTATACAATTTCTGCTATTCTGAAGGCTTGATGTTCGAAGATCCTGTACATTTGAATTTTTAGCAATAAAGTAGCAACACTTTTCGTCATGTATTTGGTAACTGTGTCATTTACTTCATTATGATTTATTTGCTTATGTAATCTTTACTATATTTTCCTGCATCCATAAATTAAAATAATGTTAGTAGTATTAATGCACATTAGTTACTGAAGTAAAATAGTTTAGGGGAGAAATATTTACACTGTCCTCTAGGAGGCAGGGCCCACTCCTACAACCAATCCCTATTCTCTCACCCCTGAAATAGGTTAGGAATAATTAGTACATAGAATTAACTTTAAATTATCAATTAAATTAAATTGCATCACTTTAGACTATAAGGTAAAAATAGATAGTTAAATCAATAGGTTGCACATGGATCCACATCAATAAATATACATAGCATTTAATTAATATAAATCATAAAATTGCATTTTATTTTAATTCAACATAATTTATTTTCCTATAACTTTTATTATTTTTTGCAAACTTGAAACTAAGAAAAATAGAATTAAGTCTAAGATTAATCATTGTGGTATAATCTATATTGGATTACTACTCTTTAAATCGTTCACCCTGGATTGATAAATAAGTGTAGAGTTTACAACTAGACATTTTGGCATCATTGTCGGGGAGAGTAGTGTCATAATTTTTAATCAAATACTATTGGTTGTGCAAGAAGAGAGGCTTACCTGTATGTGGGAAGAGGTACGAGTCCTTGGCATGCATACGAGTCAGAGTGGCACAAGAAGTCCCAACAAGCCCCTTTGTTCGACATTGCTAGGTTCTTTTTCTTAGGATCATTTTACTACTTTCATAGTTAATATTTCATTTCAACAAATTTTCAAAGCATTGGGTGGTTGTTATTGCTTGCTTTGGTCTAGGTTCTCTGACCTATGGAAATAGGAAGTAGGTATGATTGAGTGACACAATCATAGTGAAATGCTCCTTAAAATCAAATAAGTAACAACAATTTAACCTTTTATTTCAGCAATTTTATTTCCAACAAAATTTACTTTTCAAGCAATATTTCATTTTACTTTACTATACTAATATTAGTTGTATAAATTCATTGACTATGAATTGCACCTAGTTTTAGTGATTTTTTAGAAATAGAAATTTTATTTTCCTCCTATTGTGTTAAAATTTATTCTATAAATTAATTGCAAATAATTTTAGTAACACAGTAGGATTTTTTAGAATATAAAATTTTATAAATCGTAAGGTAAATTCATTAAAATTGCAGATTGAATCTTAACAATAGTAGGATTGTTTTAAATTGTTGACAAAAACAAAACAAAAATAGAACAAAAAAAAATAAAAAAGAAAAAAAAAAAGTAAAAATATTGCTAGATGGTAGAAAATTGCATCAAACAGTCTACTTCCATTGACCTTAGAAAATTACTACTAGAACAAGAAGTTAACCTCATTTTCAAGCAAAGAGACAAAACATCTAGAAAAGAGTGGGAATACCTATGTGAGCACCTTGATATTATAAAAGAAATATCAGACGAATTGGGTAGAATCAAAAGAGTAAACATAGCTAAAATTCTAGGGCCAGATTATCACTCACCCTACCTTGACCTTATAAGGAGTTGTGAATGGTGGCTTGGGGATAGAAGAGCAATAATAAATTTAGTCACTTACCCTTGGGATCAGTATTTCGAGGACTCCATTACCATCCATAGTTTCCTAGAAAAGATAGAAGATAGGGAGGTGAGCCTAGAATATAGCAAGAGATATCATAGGGCACCTAGAGTAGTACGCTTTAGAGAACTATGTCAAGACTTACATTATGAATTATAGTTTGAGAGCCCTAACCCAATTCTAAAATAGGATTTTATTATCCAATTGATTACTCTGGTAACAAAAGACTTTGAATTTGATGAGGAGCATTATATGACTCCTAAACAACTTGATCCAATTAACGATATCCATAGGTTGTTCAAAGAAGATTAAAAAGGTAAAAATTTATTGCAAGAACCAAAGAACTTGGAAATTTCATGAACAGACCTAGAGATTCAAAGGGAAGATTTATTAAGATTAGTGAACTAGAAGCAGATTACCAAAGAAACCTTAGTAAGAAATATGAAACTTCTAAGTTAAAAGAAACTAAAACTACAATCCAAACATCTACAGATTCTACATCATCAACAAAATAGATTGAATTCCTAGAACAAGATCCCAAAACATATCTACTACCCAAACCAAAGTTTGATGACCATATAGATCCCTCATCTATATTTTTTGAACCTATACCTAGTCCAATTCTTGAAATCTTATATTCAATCATGGCTGATCAAGCTAGTGAACAAGGGGAAGTAAATAGAAACCAAAGGGAACATATGCAAAGGACTAATGATCAAGGAGAAGTAGAAAATCAAAAGGGGGTGGACAGAGAAAGACTTTTGCCTTCCCAATTCCTTCTTTCGAAGATAGGCTAACAAGAGAACCAAAACTAATCTCTATTGTTATTTTGCCTACCTTCCATGGGAAACCACATGAGGATCCTGATGCATTTCTCTTTGAATTTGAAGTGGTGTGCCAAGCCTATTTTTACACCACTGATGAGCAAAAATTAAGACTATTCCCTTCTACACTTAAGGATGTAACCTTAAGATGGTTCATGGGTCTAGGAGAAAGTATTTGCAATTGATGGGATGGAGAACATGGATTAAAAGACATATTCCTTGAGAGATACCAAGATTATTGTAGAGTTTAGGATAAGAAAGCTGAGTTGTTTTGCATGAATAAAAAAGATGATGAATCCCTTGAAGATTATCTCGAGAGATTCTAGTTTGTGGGATCAAGAGTAAACATTGAGTTGGATGAAGAAATTCAAAAATAACTTTTTCTTAAAGGGCTAAAGGAAGATGTCCTTGACATACTAAACCTTATGGCAAAGGGGGATATTCATCAGATGGGATTGGGAGAAATTGTAAATATTTGCAAAAATTATTCAAGAAATAAGCCATTAAGAAGTAATAAGCACCCATCATCAAGAGGGGGAGTAACAAGAGCTAAAATTGGCAATATGCTAGAGAGTCTCAAAACTAATTTATTGAGTACATTAACAACATCTCTCGACCTCATGGACAAGAAACCAAAAGAGCAAAACATTGAAGAAATATATTGTCATAGATGTAGAAAGAAACACAACTTGAGGGAATGTCCTCTCAACATTACAAACATTTCCAACATCTCTACTTGTTGTAAAATCTATGACAAGAACCATAATACCAAAAATTGTAAATATATTTTAGCTATCAAAACTGCTATAAAAGAACCTGAGGTCGAAGAAGTAGAAGATGTTTACTTTATAGCTCAAAGAAGGAATGGTCCATTTAATGGTCCACCTAATTGGTCAAACTCTAACTATTCCAACCAAAAAAGACCTAATTATTGGTCAAATGCTCCAAGTTGGATGAATTGGAATCAATCTAATCAAGATTGGAACATGCCTCCTTGGGCTCAATTCATGTCCAATCCATATGGAAATTCACCTCCATGGATGGCAGGACAAAATCAAAATGCATCTAATTGGAATATGAGTGGCCAATACAATCAGATAGGACCTAGCTGGTCTCAAGGGCAGCCCCAACAACAAAACTTTCAAAATCAATTTAGGGGGCAAGTACCTCAAAACCAACCTCAAAATAGACTCCTTCCACCTCCAAATAATGTAAACAATCCTCCTAAGCAGCCACATTTACCAGCTCAACTAATGCCTAATCCTAATAATAACAAAAATGTTCAATAGGTCTATGAAACAAATGAGACATGCTCAATATATGTGGTACCTTGCCAATAGATTCAATTAAGATCTAGAAAAATATTGGACAATACTAGAGCTACTCTCACAGAAATTGAAGAACCCATAGAAAATCTATCTGAAAAAGTAAACGAAGATGAAAGGCCTAAAGAAGAGGTGGTAGCTTTACTAGAAAATATTCTAGAAAAACAAAAAGAGATCCAAATTCCTCAAAGGAAAGAAATGGAGATACCATTTCCTGAAATACTAGCAATACCAAAGGAACCATCTAAACCAACTTTCAATTTCCTTCAAGAGTTAGAAAATATCACCATTAAAATTCCTCTATTACAAGCTATCAAGGATATTCCTATCTATTCCAAATTAATTAAAAACATATGTACAAATTCAGGAAGGAAAAAGAAGAATGAAGCTCAAACCATTCAAGTCATTGGACAATTGTCTGAGATAATGATTGGAGGTAGGTTATTACCAAAATACACAGATCCTGGAATACCTATACTCATAGTTCACATTGGTAAAATAGCCTTGCACAATGTTTTGGTCGATTTAGGAGCTACTATTAATGTCATGACCAAGGAAATAATAGAATCCTTAGGAGTACACAAATTACAACCAACTTCTATAGTACTCCAACTTGCAGATAGGTCTACTATCAGGCTAGAAGGAAAACTAGAAGATGTTATAGTCTCTATAAGTTCATGGGAATACCCTATAGACTTTGTAGTCTTACAACCCAAGAAGAAGTTAGGGGGACATCCCTTAATTCTAGGATGCCCATGGCTTGCAACAATTGATGCCTACATTAGTTGTAGATCCGAAAACATGACTATTTATGATGGCAAGAACACTAAAGACCTTAGCCTATTTCTTGAATCAACATTAGATAGAGATTTTCCAAAATAACTATGGTATGATTTCCCTCATGATTTGGATGATATCCAAACCTTATCAATCAATGTTCTGAGTGAACACCTACAACAAGAAATTGAGGGACCATTATCATTGCTACTAGGAGATCAAAAGGAAGATCAAGGTCAAGATAATAGTTGTTTATCTAAATCTACTATGGTCATTAATGAAGCAAGCACAAGTCAATCTCAACAATTGATACCATACGACTATCACTTGAATGTTCTTGAACATGAAATGATGGGAATAGATGCAAATACAAAAATTTGCAAATAAATAGATATCACACCAAGAAGAACTTTGAATATTAGTAATGAGCTTACAAGCATACAAGAATCACAACTGATAGATGTGCTTAAGAAGCATCAACTAGCATTTGCATGGAACTATGAGGACATGAAAGGAATACACCCAAATATTTGTACCCATCACATATTTATTCAAGAAGGTTGCCACCCAGTAAGACAACCCCAAAGAAGATTGAATCCAACTATGAAAGATATAGTTCAAGAAGAAATCATTAAACTCTTAAATGCAAGATTTATATATCCAATTTTTGATAGCCAATGGGTATCACCATTAGTAATAGTCCCTAAAAATAATGGTAAATGGAGGATTTGTGTGGATTACAGGGAATTGAATAAAGTGACAAAGAAGGACTATTTTCCCTTACCATTCATTGATCAAGTTCTTGATACCTTGGCTGGGAAGAAATACTTTTGTTTTTTGGATGGCTTTAGTGGGTATAATCAAGTTTCAATAGCTGAAGAAGATCAGGAAAAGATAACTTTCACATGTCCTGTAGGAACCTATGCTTATAAAGTCTTACCTTTTGGATTATGCAATGCACCTACCACTTTTCAAAGGGTTGTTTTAGCTATTTTTGCTGATTTGATTAATGAATGTGTAGAAGTCTATATGGATGACTTCACAGTCTATGGTAACACCTTTGAAGAAACTCTATCAAGCTTACAAAAGGTTCTGGTTAGATGCCAAGAACAAAACCTCTCTTTGAGTCATGAGAAGTGTTTCATGATGATGAGAGGAGGTATTGTTTTAGGACATTACATATCAGAGGAAGGTGTTAAAGTAGATCCTACAAAAATTCAAGTTATCCAATCCCTCCAACCTCCAAAAACACAAACAGAGGTAAGGAGTTTCTTAGGACATGCAAGATACTACCATAGATTCATTAAATATTTCAGCAAAGTTGCCTCTCCTATGCTTAAGCTCTTAACCAAAGAAAGTGAATTTAATTGGACTGAAGCATGTCAGGAAGCCTTCGAAATTATAAAGAACAAATTGACTACTGCTCCAATCCTGAGGGGACCAAATTGGGAATTACCCTTTCATATACATTGTGATGCTTCAGGATATGCAATAGGAGTAGTACTACAATAGATAGAGAACAAAATACCTTATGCTATCTATTATGTGAGTAAAAATTTGCATGGGGCTGAACTTAATTACATAGTTACTAAAAAAGAGTTCTTAGTTGTAGTCCATGCTATTAATAAATTCAAACATTACATAACAGGGTATGAAGTATTTATTCACACTGATCACTCTGCCATAAGATACTTAATGAATAAAGCTATAGTAGGAGGTAGAGTGGTTAGATGGCTTCTCTTACTACAAGAATTTAATATCACAATTATAGACAAAGTAGGCAAGGATAATTTCATTGCAGATCATTTATCTCATATGCAAATATTTGATGATGATGAGTTAATTCCTGATAATTTCCTAGATGAACATTTGTTTGCTCTCTCTATTTTTACTCCTTGGTATGCTGATATTGTAAATTATTTAGTAACAGGAAAAATGCCTCAAAATTTTACACCGCATGAGCATAGAAAACTAATACATCAGAGTGCCCCTTATATGTGGATTAATGGAGTCTTGTTTAAATATTGCCCTGACCAAGTAATTAGGATATGTGTGCAAGAAGAAGATGTATATGACATCATTCAGGTAGCACATGAAGAACCTTGTGGAGGCCATTATGCCACCCAAAGAATAATCAGTAAAATGCTTCAAACTAGTTACTTTTGGCCTACTATGAATAAATATACCTATAAATTTATTGATAGATGTGATGCTTGTCAAAGGGCTAGTAAACCTACACCTTCAATGGAGATACCTTTGGTACCACAAATAATGTTTGAACCATTCAAGAAATGGGGAATTGATTTTGTTGGACCAATAGACCCTCCAAGTGTAGGTAATAAACACATACTTGTGTGTACAGATTATGTCACCAAGTGGGCTGAAGTAAAAGCCTTACCATGAGCACAAGTTGAACCTGTAGCTGATTTTCTTTATGAAAACATCATGCAATGCTTTGGAGCACCTAGAGAACTAGTTTTAGATCATGGATCCCAATTTATCTCCAAAGTAATCAAACATTTTGTTGAAATCTATCAAATAAAACACAAGAAGACTTCACCATATCACCCTCAAGCTAATGGACAAGTAGAAGTTACAAATAGAGAACTTGAAAATATCATTACAAAAATTGTAGTTGTTAATAGGGTTGATTGGGCAGAAATATTAAAAGAAGTTGTATGGGCATATAATACAACTTGGAAAACTACCACAGGATTGTCACCTTATGAAATGGTCTATGGCAAGCAAGCTATTATGCCTATTGAATTTGAGATAGAAACTCTTCGCACAATGGTACAACTTGACATGAACTTGGATCAAGCACAAAAAGCTAGATTGGAAAAGTTAAATATTCTAGATGAAAGAAGACTAGAGGTATTACACAAGACTGAATTAACTCAAAAACAAAGAAATAAATGGCATGATAAACACATTGTACCATGAACATTTCAATCAAGATATTGGGCCTTGTTATTTGACTCCCGCTACCAAGATTTTCAAGGTAAGTTAAGGACAAGATGGCTAGGACCCTATGAGATTGAAGAAATATTTGGAAATGGTATAGTTAAACTTAAGCCTATAGATGATTCAACAAGAAGATTACTAGTAAATGGGCATAGGCTTAAACTCTACAAGAAGCCATTATCTAAAGAAGAATTCATACACTATCTTAAGCAATAAGTTGATTTGTAGTGCATTTCTGAACTGCAATCAACTATTATTGAATGACAACTTCTCTTTCTCTTATATAAATATATATATATATTAAAATAAATAAATGTATTATACACCACTTGGAAAAGAAAGAATATTATCATGAAAAATCACTCTCTAAACATACTTCCTTTATTTCATGATGGAGTTCCAATATCTATAATATTTTCATCTTATTTTTCATCAATCTTTAGTCTCAATATTATTTCAAAAAGCTCCAAAGGAGATACCTCTTCTAGTTAAATCAGTTTGAAAACTTGTAGAGAAATTACTACCACATCTTGCATAACACTTTGTTTGCTAAACAAAATCTAGGTATTTTCAATCACTCAACCACCACTAGTGTTTTAAGAAAATCTCCATTGAAAATCAAACAATCCTTAAAGTGCCATAAGTTGTTCCTAGTCAATCAAGTTTCCTCTTGGACTACACATGTTATAACAAATAAAAACATTGTGAAGTTTAGGAAAGAATAACTCATGAAGTTACTATTGCCATAAAGTGAATGATTTCCCCTACTTATCCAATTATGTGCATGGTCTAGAAAGCTAAATAATTGGAAAAAGGACAAGCTCCCCCTTCACCCTTGAAAAAAAATCCCTTGCTCTCTCTCAAAATGAGCAAGTATCCCAAAAAGCAATAAAAATTTCCTTGCTCTTCCTCAAAATGAGCAAGTACCCCAAAAAGCAATAAAAATCCCCTTGCTCTTCTTCAAAATGAGCAAGTATCCCAAATAAAATCCAATAAAATAAGGGAAAGGAGCTTGAATCCCTAGAATTCTTAGTGTTTCAAAAACCATGGGGTGATCCTCATTACAACAATGGGTTGAATGAAACCCACCTGGCAATAAGGTATCCTTACGCGATGGTGCCAAGTCTGTACAAGACCTATGGATGCTCATAGATAAGCTAGCTTGTTGGCATAAGTGACCAATGGATTAGTCAATCCTTACTCATAATGAGAAATGAACATTCACTGCACACACAATTGGTCCTTAAGATGCTTGAAACCACTAGGACAACCTTAGCATCATATCGATTTGTGAGATGAATAGATGAATTTGTTTAAGATCACTAGGATGTTTGAGTCTTTGTAAAACAACTCTAGATCATTTATACCTAAGGCAAATAAAAGTCATAAGATTCCATTCCATACCACTATCACATTGCCATACATATATCATAATCCATTTCATCCTACAAAAATGTGGCTCGAATTCCCAAAGCCTTAATATTCACTTGTAGGGACAAAGTAGTAAGGATAGGGTTACAATTCCCATCAAGACTTTGATAGAGTGGTTGGGAATCCAATTCCCCAAAGCTTTGCACCCCTATAAGAGTAGCAAATAGATGCATATTTCTATAGAAAAGGCCATCAAGATGATACCAGAATGACTATCCTATTTGTTCTCTTCCAAAACAAGTTTTGAAAGCACCTAAGCCTTTGATGAAGATCTATTTTGCAAATATTGATGACTGATATCAAGTTTAAATCCATTATTTTTCTCTCACATGGAACTCCTTAATGAAATTAAAGAAAGAAAGACAAGAAAATAACATCCCTAGGGCATTGGAAGGAATTGTTAACAAGACCATGGGATCATTTATTTAGAAGCCAAGAAGGTAAGTACATTTTGCAAAAAGGTTTATTATTCTACAAGCCTATTTAATGGCTTGAAAGGCATAAATAATACATAAGTAAATCCCCCATATCCTTAATTAAATAAATAAAACAAATTACTATATATATAATATTTTCCATAATATAAATTTTTACAAAATAAAACCCTTTCTATCATGTTTTGGCTATATAGCCAAAAATATAGTTTGGGGGAGGTAAGTAAAAGATTCATTCAAAATTCATGATACAGTTTGGGGGGAGAAAAAAAAAAATGAATGAAGAATCAGGTAAAGTATTCTTTCAACTCTATAATTAAGTTTTTGTAGATATTTTCTTAGACATTTTTTATAGATAGTTTCATAGACATTTCTATAGATAGTTTTTGTAGATATTTTTTGTAGACATTTTCTATAGACATTTTTTGTAGATATTTTTCATAGACAGTTTCTATAGCACATTTCATAAAAATTTTCTAAGTGTTAATGCTCATATTTGTGCAAAATAAGATGACATGTGTCAAAGCAGAATCATACAAGGTAATTATTAAAAATTATTTATACAAGGGATTTTGAAGAAAAAGAGGTAAATTCGTATGAATATTTAAAAATTACCATAAACACCATGGCATGGATGTTTTTCAAACCTATGAATCATGACACGAAAATCAAAACATGGACTCAATATTGAAAATAATGCACAATAGAATGGGATGACCAAGAAGTGACTTTGGGAATCATGTGCATAAGGTTTGGTTTAACAAGCTGAACACTCTAACCTTTGCATGAAGACATTGAAAATTACAACCCGGAGCACTAAGGATGATGCGTATATTTATGATTGGTCGAAGAAAGGGTGTCATGAACACATTTCAATTAATCATTTTTGGGAGAAAGGTAAAGCATGGATCAAATACCACCAATTCATGGAAATAATTACGTGGACATTGACCAAGAGGTAAATAAAAAATAGGGCATTGTATGGAGATTATAAAATTTAAAATTTGAAATATGGTGAAAGTGTTATGAGGAAGCACAATGTCAATAGATGATAGGACAAAGAAAGTGCACATGTTAAGGCATGATAATAGACGTCATATGAAGAAGGTACATATGTATGAGTCCAAAGGGAAATTAAGATTAGAGGTTTTAAGTTTTATTAATTAAATATAATCTCCCTTCAGCAATCGAACTCATAACACAAGACATTAATTTATTAAAAATTTTATTGATTTACTCCCATGCAAGGTGGCGGGAAAGCGTCATGCCAAAAGATGAAATGTGCAAGAGAAGTCGACCACCTCATGACCCTAGCATCGATTACCGACACTTGGCCATACAGACCAATGAGAGAATATGCCATGGATCATGATTCTAAACCATCGATTAGGAGGAAATGGAGGGCCATGATCTAGTTTGATTAAATTCACATGATGCTAATGAAAAATTTCCTTGCAAGCTAGCACTGACCACCATGCATGAAGAAGGGTGATCATCGACACTTGGCCACATGAAGCGAATAAGAAGGAGCATCATAGATCAAAGTTATGAGTCATCGATCAAGGAGAAATGAAGGGCTAAGATTTACCCATTTTTTGCTACATGAGAAACCTAAAAAATAAAAATTAACCCTAATATTTTCATAGCTCTACAACCTCGATGAAAATATTTTATACGATCAAGAAATGAAAACACCATGAATAGAGATAAACATTACTGAGAATAGAAAAAATTACCATGAAGGATGAAGATCGAAGGAGGATTGTAGATGAAATATAATGAAGGAATAAATAAATTTGACGATGACGTAAAATTAAGTGAAGGGTAAGTAAGGTGGTGAACCCATTTTGAAATAAGAAATATTTTTTTAGAAGAAATTTTACAAAAATAAAAACTGCAGAATACATTATTATATCTTCTTCTTTAATCATTTTTCTATAAACAAAGGAAACCCTCTGATTAATCATGTAGAAAAAAAATACATATATAATAATGCATTAAAAAATTTGATGTTATATTTTTTGCATGGGTTAAAAGATACGAATATACACAGGAATTTATTTTTGTCTTATATGCATGTAAATATTTTATCGAATTCATTTGTAGGTTTTCCTCTCAGCTAAGTAACTCCATGATAAAATTCTAAGCAAAGGTTGAAGCATATTCCAAACTACCTTACCTATCTTCCACTAAAACCCTACCCTATCCATTAAACCAATCATTATACCTAGAACTACCTTCCATAAATGAAGTGAACCCTCATCTATCCATACCCAGAACCCTAGTGATGCCATGAAAAAGTTGTTCCAAGAGGCGCACTGGTGGGATGCCCTAACAAAATTCCAAGGGCATGACCAAGGCGTGGCAAAGTAGTTCATCATGAACTGCAATCCCATGACCATGGTGACCCATGTAGGTGAAATCCAAATTAAAGTCACCACCAACCTAATATCCGAAGTTCTAAGCCTTTCTAAAGTCGGTCAACACTATTATAAATCTACCTACAAGGGGGTAAATCATATGGTCGAAAGGTTTAGGGAAATATGCACTATAACCCGAGATAGAGATGGGTGGATAAAAGGTGTAGCGACTTCCTCGCTCCCTATAAAATGGTAGGAGGCTACCACAATTCTTATAAAATTCTTTACCCTAGAGGGGAGATTATCCAATTATGGGGGTTACCACCTCAAGATGATGTTAAACTTAAAATACCCTAGGCATGAGGACTATATAATTAACCTCCCATACTTTCTCTACCACTCAATTAAAGCTACAGTCACTCGAGTCTAACCTAAAAATTCCAAAGACAATCCCAAGTTTCACTTAATCACCCATCATGGGTTGATAAAATTGATAGTCTTACATAAAGCATTTGAAACTAGGATTCCATGGGATACTGTAGTAGAAGAAGCTAACCTATCCATTCATTCTGAGTTGAGTGAGTCAAAATCCATTGGGGATAGTGTGTCTGAGGAAAATTTTGAGTCTGAGAGTCAAGAGGAGGAAGAATCCCCTATGCATAAATACCCTACCCATTCCAAGCCATCCAAACCCTCTCGACCTACAAGGAAAACTAGACATGAGAAATACATTCCAAAAATCAGGAAATAGGAGAGACATCCAACCCAAAAATAAACCCACTTACACTAGATCCATCCATAGAAATTCTTGGGCAAATCCAAATGTAGCAAACTATGTTGCATATCAAGCTGGATAGACTCAAGAATGAGTTTACCGAGCATGTCACCCTAGTGAGACATGCCCTTACTCTCCAGCTTGATATCCTCAAGCAAATATCCATGGATAGGGTGGTGAAACAAGTTGACCCAGTCATCCAACTGACAACTATCGGTACCTCTCCCAACAAAAGCTCCACATCTAATAAAAATCCAAAGAAATCGATAAATTTTAGCAAGGTTATTGACTTCACCAGAGTACTTGAAGAAGATAGCTCGATTCCATTTACCAAATTGTTTCAACAAAACCATCCTCAAATACCAGAACCATCCATCAAAATAGGGATGCCTCAAACAAGATTACTCCTTAACATTGGGATACCCCATGATATAGACACAATAATCAATCATATCATTGAAATAATCAAACCTCCTCCTCCTCTAGAAAAATAGGATGCACAAGTATGAGTCATAGGATGGAGGATCTATAGAAGTCGAGCATGTCAAAACAATATCTATTGAATTACCACTTGATCCCAAGGAGGCCAAAGAACAGGTGTAGAAGGTGAAGCGAGAGAAGAATTTACCAGCAAAGAGACCAAAACCTACATGGGTTTCATCCCAACTTAGATCTAAAGTCAAAAAATTCATAACAGAACTTTGATGAACTTGCATAATTATGCTTATAAACTTTATTTGATTTTAATAATGATATTTGATTAATTGCATAAGTTTTTAGCATTTTATCTATATTTGCAGTATTTTCCTATTGCATATCTAAAAATAGTTATCATCTTCACATTGCAGTATGTTATTTCATATTTTAGCAGACTTATTTTCATAAATGAATGCAAATAATTCATGTAAATTACAGTTCCTTGTTGATAAGAATTATCAAGTGAATTCTAAAAATAATTATAGTGTCTTACTTTATATCTATGAAATTATTTACGTAACACTGTAATATTCTATTTTATATCTACAAAAATGTTGAAGTGATTAAACATCTATTGCAAATTTTTTATTGGACATACTATAATTTTAATTTGTATGCATGAGGACATGCATCTCCTTCAGTTTGGGGGAATGATGAGTGTTAAAACAACATATATTTTATGCAAGTTTAATCCATTTTCTATCTATAAATTTATGAAAATAAATGTATTTTGATAATCATTTTGTCTTGATTGTATGATTTATGAATGAATTTGATCCATAATGATAAAAATGATTTATGCTTGTGTTTTACACAAAAGTGTGCAAGTTTCTATGTGTTTTGGTAGGAGAACATTGTAGGAGCTTCGCAAGAGAATGATGCGGCAAGGCACGAACCAGATGACAAGCATGGATAGACTAGCCATGAGGATGATGTGCTAAGGAGACTCATGGATGAACGCTATAGAAAGGTGCTATAAAATATAGCTACGAAAATTTATTACAGAAAGCATCTACTGAAAGGCATTACAGAAAGAATATTGACCAAGTCAAACCATCCAATGCATTATTGTGCCACGTCCAGTGACAACGTAGCATTATTATGAGGCATATACAGTCAGCATAGTTGACTGACATGTTGGCATTATGCATGAGATTTTATATTTATTAAAGTTTTTATAAAGTTATTATTAGAAAGTTGTAAGATTATTACGTTGTTAAGATGTTTAGATTTTGATGCAAGCCTATTTTATCTCTTCCTAAAATGAAGGACAAATAGTTGTATTTGTTGCATCATTAGATTATTTAAATTAAGAACTTTTGTTATGTTAGTTCGTCAGTTTACCACTTGGACCATCATGATTGTGACGAAGTCCAAGGTGGTTATAAAATAGTATTAGTTTAGATTATTATTGTTAAAAGGTTAGGAGTCGCATCATCAAGCCGATAAGACACATGGCAAAATACGTGGAGGAATTTCATTAAGAATGTCCAAGCGACATTATAAAATACAAGAGAGACCTTTGAAAAGGTCTAATGTGGAATTCTAAATGTTGAAATGTTGAAATAGTGGAATTATAATACCTAAGTCTAATATTTTTGTATACAATTTATGCTATTCTGAAGGCTTGATGTTCGAAGATCCTGTACATTTGAATTTTTAGCAATAAAGCAACAACACTTTTCATCATGTATTTGGTAACTATGTCATTTATTTCATTATGATGTATTTGCTTATGTAGTCTTTATTGTATTTTCCTGCATCCATGAATTAAAATAATGTTAGTAGTATTAATGCACATTAGTTACTGAAGTAAAATAGTTTAGGGGAGAAATATTTACACTGTCCTCTAGGAGGTAGGGCCCACTCCTACAGCCAGTCCCTATTCTCTCACCCCTAAAATAGGTTAGGAATAATTAGTACATAGAATTAACTTTAAATTATCAATTAAATTAAATTGCATCACTTTAGACTATAAGGTAAAAATAGATAGTTAAATCAATAGGTTGCACGTGGATCCACATCAACAAATATAAAAAGCATTTAATTAGTATAAATCATAAAATTGCATTTTATTTTAATTCAACATAATTTATTTTCCTGTAACCTTTATTATTTTTTGCAAACCTGAAACTAAGAAAAACATAATTAAGTCTAAGATTAATCATTGTGGTATAATCTATATTGGATTACTGCTCTTTAAATCATTCACCCTGGATTGATAAATAAGTGTAGAGTTTACAGCTAGACACTTGAATCCTTTTCTTTTTGCATATTCATCACTTTGTATTTCAATGACACCAATTGGCATGTTTTCCAACATCATGAAATCACCCCAAACTTGGGGCAACTAAATTTTATTTTGAGTTCCCACATCGAGATACATCATTCATCATACATCTACATTTGGCAAAAATCCCTTTTCTATTGGGACAAAAATAAAATTCACTTACATCTACACTTGCAAAAACCCCTTTCTCTGTTGGGGAAAAAATAACATCAATTTACATCATTCATATCATCCACATTTACATCATTCATATCATCCACACTTACATCATACACTTGCACTTACACCATTCATCTGCATAATTACCTATAATTCTGTCAATTGGCTTGTGAGACTCATTTTTCACTCATTCACCAATTGAGGGGGTAAGCTACACTAACAAATTATTTATCTTCAAGATCCTCTTTGCGCTCCAAGGAAATAAAGTTGCTTCACCTCACCAAACTAGGTGTCTCATATTTTTGCACCGCATTGTGTTTCATGTAACACGATACAAAAAGGGGTATTTGTAGACACCAAAATATAGCCACTTGTCATCCATTCATATCCTCCAATCATAACCATTCATTATTTATATATATAAATAAATATTAATATTTTATATTTATATATATTTAATAAATATATATGTATTTATATGAATAAATTTGAGCCATCTACCACGACTTAATCTCAATCATCCACCCGCATTAATCCATATCACATAATCAATTTTAATCTTAATCCTTCCTCATGTTTTAATCTTAACCACCCATTGGTGTCATCGAAACCCTAGCATGATCAAGGGTAGAAAATAAAAGATGATTCATTTTGATGAATCAAGGTCCTAGTTTTTGAGATAGTAATCGCCCTAGCATTTTGTCCATTCATAAACTCTATCCACTTTGCTATCGTCTTCTTCCCTCACCGTCACCATCACATCTACCATTTTCACCATTGTAAAACCCTCACTCCCATCTACCCTCGAATGCCACCTAGATTTTGATGAATGCTTCTGAGCATTTCTAGAATATTTTTGAGTGTTTCCAACCATCCTTGAATACCTTCTAGCATTTCCCATAGCATATCTGTAGTCTGCAATGCCTTAGATGCTTCTAGGCATTCACACGACCTTTGAACATAGACACAAGAGCATAGATCAACATCTAAAAGGTAAGATATTGGTTGCTTTATTTTTATGTTTATGTATTATTTGTTTACAACCCAACATTGTAACATTTAGGGTTTACAAGTTTTTATCATTCATAGGGCCTCACATAGTGGAGCTCTTGTAGGTGTTTTTAGCCCCTTTTATGTTATTTGTTGTTTGTGGGTGCAAGAACCATGTTTTTGGAAGCTATTGTAGTTGGGGTGGTCCCGTAAGGGTACACAAGCCCACCTACATACTTTTTTGGGTCAAGTATAGACTAAAAGACACAATTTGTTCATTGAACTAGGGTTTCAAAATCCTATTATTTGTAATCATTGTATCAAAAGTATTTGTAACCCCATATTGGGGCACATTTATTGTACAACTTAGAGATCTAGGCTCATTGTGCCTATATCAATAAAGATTATTAATTTTGTGCATTTCGTGGTGTTATTGTGATGTTTGTACTTTTGCTTTGTATTGGTGTTTTGTTTACAAAATAAATTTAAGCCTATTCTTTTCAAATTGTATACTTTTAAAAGATGTTTGCATTGGTGATGTTATTTTTGGTCACAAATATACATATTATTTTATAATTTTGCAAGATATTTATGGATCAACATGTGCCCTTGCTAAATGGTCCAAACTATTTAGGTTGCAATTATCATTAAAAACATTGAGTCTTAGGCTATTTCGCTAGCCATCAATCCCTCCTTAGAAACATCACACTCAAATTTCAGTGATCCTTTAGGGTCTGATAGATGGGGGTTTGTCTAGTATTTTATCTTATAGGTTCTTCAAAGTATTACAACAATACGAGACAAACAAAAATGGTATGGATAATTGCTAAAGGTAGAAGTGATTGGGTTTCTAGTATATTCTATAATAAAGAGGAAAATATCAAATTTGGGGTTAAAAATGTGTATGTTATAACTGTAGTTACTCCTTGTGAAATATGTTGGAAGAACTTTAGTTTATTTATATCAAATTTAATTATGATCCATAATTATGATCTATGGATTATTGGAGGGTGGAATTCAATATAATTTTAACACATTTAGAAAAGGGTGATAATCCTACAAGGTCTAAATTAGTGTAAAATTTTGATTCATTTATCAGCTCAAATGACCTTTGGGATGTTATTCCTTTAATATTGTAATATGCACGGGATAATAGAAACATTGGGAAAACTATATAGCAAAAATATTGGATATATTTTTGCCAATTCAATACATGGTTGCAAATAAAATATACAGTCTCTTTACACATTTTATTATGAGTAGAATTATATCATAATCCTATTCTCTTGAGATGTGATTTATTCAATAATGGTCATCCAAATCCATTTCAACTTGAGCCAATGTGACTCTAAGGTTATGTTTTCTTCTAGATGATTATGTTATGGTGGTATGAATCTGTTAGGACTATTATATAACTTAAAATAAATTTGATAAAGTTTTAATGAGTTACATCTATACACATAAGTTGGTTATTGGTAGTTATACCAAATTACCATAATTGACACAATCTTGTATCTATAAATTTAATATTTTCTTGATAATACAATTATCTATCATGTTGCTAATATGTAGTATCATAGCTCGAGACGAGTGGGATGTCTAAACTCTGTATCAAAGTAGGAATACCAAAGCAAATATAAAATTTGAAGGATGTTAAAGCAATGATGATTTGTGTGTTTTTAATTGTTTTTTTTTTTTATATTGGAGTAGCAATCTTTCTTATTTCTTCTTAATAATTTTGAGAATTTAACTATATTTTGAAGAGGTATTAAGGAAGCTAATATTTATTTCCCATCTAACCTTGTTGAACCAAACAAATATTCTATTTAGAGGAGGTTGTGTATCAATTTGTTGATGATAATTACATATAGAAATATATTCCAACCAAGTGTAACAGATAAAATGATTCAATTATGGTTAATATCCTATTTAATTGTTTATGATCCTCAAGTGATAACTAGATTGTTGCATGATAGAAGACTACAATTTATTGATTAAACAATGTCAACTTGAAGAGGATGTTTGTTGTCCATTTTGTGTAGTTTTGTGTTCTATAGGCTTAAACATGGTGTTGGAATATTTTGTGGGTAAGCTTCACTTGAGGCCACCATTTACTTTATATTATATTATATATATAAGCCCTTTAGGTCCTTGTAAACATTGAAAAATATATTAGTTTATTATTTTAAACCTAAAGATTGGTTACTTAGCATTTGACCTAAAGCTAACTTGTATTAGGCTATAAATACCCCATAATACCAATCATTTCATTATTCATTATAGTGAGATTATTTTATGTCCACAAACACCTCCATATATTTTGCTCATTACTTTGTGTGTATTTCTTTTTAGTAATACTAGACGTTGTGTTGATTCCATTCATTTATGGAAACTACTATGAAATCCAATATGCTATTGAAGTAGGTGTAAATATTAGTTGATTGTTGGTTGTCAATATATTGGCTTCTATGACATCTCCCAAGTGAATCAATGTCTAGAGTATATAGAAGATTTTTTGTAAGATGGAAATGAAATTGGAAGAAGAGTTTCTTAATAAAATTATAGATGGACTTGGGCTACAAGGATATCAATGGCTTCAATAGATTTGCTTCAGGAAAAATATCCATTGATATGTTTCTTTGTTCCTCTCATTGGCACTCAATCCTACTTATTATTTTTAATTTATGCCCATTTTAGTTTTTTCAAAAACCTCATGTGCTTTTTATGATTTTTTCTTAAAATCCATTTGCTTTTATCTTTTGGTTTTTTGTGTCCAATAGAAACATATATGAGAGGAAAAACCACTTGGATATTGTAAAATATGAAAAGAAAAAGCTGAATTAGATAGACCCCTAGTGCCATAGAAATCATGGGTAGGCTTCTATGCATACCAAATATCTCCAAGTCACTTCACAAAGTTGTTAAAATGGTATCATGACATTTTGTTGTATAGGAATGAGAGGATGTCCTCATGGTTATTTTCAACAAAAAACTTGTGTAGAGAAAATCATGATAGATACAAATAAGCCATAATATTTCTAGGTTATTTACAAAGTTTCAAAGGGTCTTAATTTAGTACTTTGTCTCATTTTGCCTCTAGGTATCTCTTTTTTGCATACAAAAGTATTTTATTTTCCTTCTAAGATTCATAATTCAAATTTAAAAAATGGAATATTTCAAGGAATATTCTCTAGTATGGTAGGTGTAAAACATGGCATGCACCCATGTCATGCATGCACTATTAGAGGGGGCATTTTATTTTCTAGCTAGGTTAAGTATAAATCTAGCCAGTATAATCCTAAGAGGGATCTTGGGGCTAGTGGCTAGTAATGCCTATGTTAAGGCATTGTATGAAGGAGATAAAGGGTTTGAACCTCTTGAGCACCCTTTTTTGGTAAGCAAGATGACATAAGAATGACACATGATGATGATATGATAAATATTGATGAAATGGTATTGTAAGATGATGTGAAACCTAATTATATCACACATCTTCCTATTGCACATGTTGATATGACACCTAATAAAAAGACACCCCATGATGTGCTACTTATGCCATGTCACTTGATGATGTGGTAATATATATAATTTATACATATGATGTGGTATTTGATATGGTAGATGATGATGCAATTCATACAAATTATTTGGTAGTCCATGTAACTGATGTGGAAAGTGACATGGTAATTGACATGGAAACTAACATGGGAGTCTATACAATGGTTAGCAAGTCAATAACTAATATGGAAGATAGGTCCCCACTTGGTGACTATAAATATGGGGTTGAAGAATCAAATTCTACATCGTATAGTTGCATGGTCAATAATAGACTTGGCAAAGCATACATTTTAGAGCAAATTAGAATAAAATAAATAGCATAGTGTGGCTCACATATTATATAGCAAATTAGAGCATGAAAAATGATGTAATTTGGTTTTTTGATACCATGCTCAGTGGCCTACAAAGTCAATACATAATTAACAATCCCCTAATCATGATAAGTTAAATCACCCTAATTTTTGGTATATTATCTAGTCAACACACATTTGGCACCCCCTTCTCCACTCATGCAGTGACACATGTCAACCTCTAATTTGCTATAGGTACTAAATTAAAAAAAAAATGAAATATTTTAGAGGTATTTTTATGATTTTTTGGCCAAATATTTTAGGGCATAACTTTTGTTTTTGAAATAATTTTAAGCCTATTTTTTCAAATTGTATACTTTTTAAATATATTTGCATTGGTGGTGTTATTTTTGGTCACAAATATATATAGTCTTTTATAATCTGGAAATATAGTTATGGATCAACATGTGCCCTTGATAAATGGTACAAACTATGTAGGTTGTATTTATTATTAAAAACATTGAGTCTTAGGCTATTCGGCTAGCCATCAATCCCTCATTGGAAACATCACACTCAAATTCTAGTGATCCTTTAG
The DNA here is from genome assembly GCA_028583015.1 of Wollemia nobilis. Lineage (NCBI taxonomy): Eukaryota > Viridiplantae > Streptophyta > Pinopsida > Araucariales > Araucariaceae > Wollemia > Wollemia nobilis. The sequence continues at coordinate 7,195,556 of JAQPPZ010016361.1, forward strand.
GGTTTTATAGAAATGAGAGTCCCATTACATCTTCCAAGTTAATAGATAGCTGTAGGAAATTATGGGACATTATAGTGTCCCCAAGGGGGGTTAGGGGTGGAAGAGTGAATCATATAAAAAAATCATTATCATGTTCCATGGAGTTCAATGAGAAGGAGATCCCATTAGCCTTCCCTAAGGTGGCTAAAATAAGTGGAATATCTGGAGGTATCACTGTGTCTTCCAAAGGTTTCAGGGGGAATACAATATGTTCTAAAATATTATTCATAAAAATAATCAAGGAGAGCACCCCTATTTCTATGGACCATTCAAATTTAGATGATTAATCTCATGCAAAAAAGAGTTAAGCCTTCAAAGAAGGTTTCTATCTCTCCTAGCATTGATGAAACATATAACTATTTATAGCTGATCAAACTAGTGGAGGATAAGCAACGTTCGATTCTAGGAACCCGTGGTAGTGGAATTCACAGAAGAGGTGAACTTTATTCTACATCAAATTATGGTTGACCTACTTCTAGAAAGAATGACCTTAGGGATATATTAGAGAACCTTAAGGTCTAGGGTGGCACTATTGTTAGTAGTCTTTTTTCTCCTATAGGTTATTTCTTTTATTTTTGTTTGGCCTTGGGTGCTATTTTATATCTCTCCCATCAGCATGAGATGAGGGTTTCCTCTGGGTTGGATCGTGGAATGACCAAATCCATGATGTTTTTGGGTTTTTGTTCCTAAGGTTTTTGGGTGGGCAGTGAGTGATCTCTGGTCAGTTTGATCTCTACTAATTTCCTTGTATAAGGTTGTGGGAATCCTTTCAAAACCCTCATTTATTTTATCAATAAAAAATTAAAATTGAAGTTTTGCTCCAAAGTAAGGGGTTACTCAAATATGTGAATGAGGAACCTCATACTATTGATTATAAAGAAAGGAAGAAAATTTATAGGAATGAAAAGGATGAGGATCCTAGTGTGATATTTCTTCATGTTTTCAATATATATTACATTCATGTAATTAGCACCATGGACCCCAAGGAGCTATCTGGTAATATTTAGGAATTTTATGATCACATTGATTCTACATAAATCAATAGGTTAGAGGTTGAATGTATTACTTGACTATGGAATATTTTAAGACTTCATGATTGCATTATTCATGTCAATAAATTGAAATAAGATATCCAAACTGCTAAAGGAATTCTAAAGGTAGTAGGAGAATTTTCTGAAGCTACGAATAAGGAGAAGAATATCGAACTACTCAACATAATATTCAACAATGTTTTAGAGACATATAAGATAGTTGTGGTTGTATTTGAGATGCTTTTAGTCTACTTTATTGATTCTTGTACACCACTAATTGATGATATATTTAAGTACTTTTTGTATCATCAAGCTAGAATACAAAGGCATAAAGGTATCTCTTTCATCAATCAGGCCCATACAAAATAAGTTATTGCTAAAGCTCAATATTACAAGAAGTAAAAATATAATAAAAACAATACCAAGAAGCCCTTCAAAAATATAACATGTGGGTATTACAAGAAGAAATACATAAAGCAAAATTGTATGGGAATCACATCAAGAAGCTTGAGGAAACAACAAAAAAAAGTGCTAATGCTACTCTCTTTTCTGCATAGGGTGAGGATAATTTTTTATGAAGAAACCTCACAGGCACATGTAGTTGTTCATTTAACATATTGAACATCAATTATTATAAAGAGTGGATTATAGATTTAGGGGCAGCAAGGAACATAATAAAGTATAAACATCTCCTATAAAGATACAAAAAATAGTATTTCAGAGAGCATATTTTTATTGGTGATGACTATTCTTTATAGGTTGCAAGATATAGAGAGGTTAACATTAGATTTTCTTATTTTGATGAGGTACTTTGTGCTTCTAGTGTTGGCCCCAATATCTTCTCTATTTATCATATTACTCATATGAATAAGAAAGTATAATTTTGGCTTTATCATTGAGTAATTAAGGATATATACATAGGATTTAAAATTATTGCTTCTAGTTATTGTGATGAGTTAGATAAAATATATAATTTGGAAGAAAGGATAAATCCTTTTATTTCTTCCACTAGGAAGAAATATTTTGCTGTTATGGTTTCTTATATAAATGATGAGAGTCATATATGGAACTATAGGCTTGGGCATATTGGCTATGGATCCTTAAGATATATGAATATTTATTAGATGTACATTGGACTTGTGCAAACCTCTCCTTCAAGTGGTGCATGCAAGGGATGTATTATTAAAAAGCATCATAGAGAGACTTTTCCAAAAGAGATAAAGAGACAATATACTCAACCCTTGGAGATCTTCTATGCTCTTGAGTAGAATGGTATGGTTAAAAGGAAGTATAAGGTGATCACTGAGATGACATATTGTATGACCCATGCCAAGAGGATGAAACACATATTATAGGGTGAGGCTATCATTTGTGTAGCATACATCATAAATAGGTTTTTCATCGGGGCTATTTAAGGTATGACACCTCTTGAGAGGTTTTCAGGTGATAAGCCCAATGTGCCTTGATTTTTCATCTTTAGGCCTTCAGCATGGGATCATATACCCTAATATCATCACAAAAAATAAGCACTAAAGAGTCATAGGTGCACCTTAATATGGTATTTGGATACCTTAAAGTAATACTACCTTTCTTGTTGGTGGTATTACATTATTTGATACCTTGAGTACCATTGTAAATATTTATATTAGAAAGCGTGTTTATTATATAGTGTGTAAAGTTGTAAAGTGTGTTTATATGTCATGTAATAAAATGTGACTTATGAGTGAAAATTTTCATGAGTGCAAGTATAAGTTATGAGTGAAATGTGGCATGTGTTCAAGTGTGAGTTATGAGTGAAAGGTGTCATGTGTGTAAGTGAAGAGTCATGATTGATGTGTTAATATTAGAAGTAGGAAGTTATGAAATAATGAGAGACTTTTTCATTATGTAAGAAAGGCATATGAAAGGTTGCATATCCCATGTGCTTAAGGAGAGCAAAATTTAGGTGCATTGAAGAGTATTATGTAAGGTTATATACTGAAGATAAAGCTCTATGTTATGTAATGAAGTTATATGAAGAATGATTTATTATAAATAAATTTTTTATTTTGTGCAATATTTGTGTTATTGTTGAATGAGATCATATGCTTGAGATTATGATCCTAGGAAATATTGACCCATAATATTTAGGTCCATTTTCTAATAGTGGTATTAGAGAAACATTGGTGAGAACAATGTTACAATAGGGAAGGAAGAGAAGATATTATTGGAGGATGGATATTGGAGAGTTAGAGAAGATAATATTGAACAAAGGAGAATGGAGATTATGAGAGAAGATATTTTTTTGAACTACAACTATTGAGATAGCAGAAGTGTGAAGTGAAAGCAAAATTCTTTAGGTAATTATTTACATGAAGAAGAATCGGTGGATAAGTAGAAGAAGATTTGATAAAAAAAATATAACAAAGAAGAACAAGCATATTTGGAGTCTAGCACCTGGAACTAGTGCACACGTACAACATGACACAAAAACTTGTAGTGCCATGTATTGAAGAAATTTTTTATTAGAGGAATTACTTTGGAGAAAAATTTGAAGGCTATGAACTAGTGGTTTGAATTGAAAGTGAAGCTACATTCAAAAAATTGAGTGACAAAGAATTGGTGGAACATTGATAAAGAAACAAATTGGAGGGTAGAGATAAGACATAAAAAATGAAAAAAAGTGTTTGGAGCACAGTGTATGTGAGTAGAAGAATGAAGAAATTTTGAGAAGCATCAAAATATTTGTTGGAAATATTGAGCATATTAAGTGGTCATTGATATCAAAGGATTGATGTCAAGAGTTGTCATTGATGTCAAAGGATTGATGTCAAAGGTTGCATGGTATTCAAGGCAGAAATATTCTTCAAGGCAAGGTATATCTAAAAGCAAGGAAAATTATTGTAAAGAAAAGGTTTACAATATTTAATTTAAATTTTATAAAGAAGGTCATAGAGGTTTATTGGGACAAGGCTTTTAAAAAATTGGTTTCGGTCCAAGGTTTAAAATAAAAAGGCCAAGACTTAAAAAAGGAGGCAAAATTTAAATATTAAGACCAAAGATCTAAAAGAATAATATTATAATATTTTTAATATTATAATATAAAGTTTATGTTATAACTATTTTGAAAAAATCTAGAAAATTACCTTAGAGGGGGGCTGACGAGGGGTGGGAAGTCCTCTATAGGAGAGCACGAGAGCGGCAACATTTCAAACCATGGGCACAGTGGAGCGGGCGGAGGGCACCCCAGTTCTGGTGATGCAGAGGCATCCTTGCCAAATGAAGTATAACGGATTGATGACAGTGTTAGCTAGGGTAAGGACCCACCAGACAAATGGGGGGTGGGCCAAAAAAGTCGTATGCCCAGGCAGTGACTTCAGAAACCCTAAGCAGTTTTTTTACCAAGGAGCTATTCCCGACTGGGGATGAGCTGGACATCCCGACGGAAGTACTCTCAAGCTTCGTGGAGTATGAGAAGTATACCCTCATAGGTAAGTTCATTAGTGGTCGTCCCAACATGGAGACTATTTGCAAGTGGGCAGCAAGCAAATGGAGGACCTCTGGACATATGGAGTTGGCGGCCCTATCATGAGGTTTTTTCTTTATTACACTGAACAACAAGGAGGACTATTATAAAATCCTAGCTGGCGGGCCATGGTTTATGGGCCGTAGAAGTCTGTTCCTTATGAAGTGGGGCATGGACTTTAATCCTGATACCTAGAACATCAACATTGCCCCAATATGGGTTAGGCTCCTAAGTCTTCCCCTCTTCGGTTGGCATGAAAATGTAATAAGAGGTATTGCTCGCTCCATAGGGGAGTTGGTCACCATTGACCCTCCCACCCGAGCTCGAACAAGGTTCATCCAAGCCCATTTTTGCATGTTGATAGATTTGGAGGAGGAGCTCCCATCCTCCATCACTCTCTGGTCTAGTGGCACCGTTCTTCACAAACAAGCTATTGTCTATGAGAATAGGCCATATTTCTACCCCCAATGTCATTCTCAAGGGCACCTCCAATCCAATTGTCCTCTTCAAAAATTAGGTAAGCAGAAGCATGAAACCTGTAACCCCCTGGAACATGGCGAAGGACAGGAAAAATAGTCAAATATTCCAAATGCGATGGGCCATGAATCTCCATGCCCCTACAGGGACCACGATGATTTCTCCCAGCCTATTGATAAATTCACCCACCAAACGGACCCTGTGCAGTTTGGAGCAAAAACCCAGCTACGAGCAGACTCCCATCTGGAAAGCCATTCAAAGGAGGATAAGTATTGGACTCCCTCCCAAAATATCACTCAATATGATTCACCCAAGCTCCAGGACCAGGGCCACCCCGATTTCAATTCATAAACATTGCTAGAAGACTACCTCCTAGGTAGGAGGGGTGAACAGTCTGGTCACATTAGCCCTCGAAATACGAGGAGCCAAAAACAAAGTGTAGATTTTGGTAGTGAGAGGAAGCAGGGCTGTCCTCCTAACAAATATAGGCGAGACAAAGAGACAGTGACATATGTTGCTAATGGAACCCAACGTCTACTGGTTCTGGATGATTTCGATACTCAGACGGATGAAGCGCATGTACCAAAACCTCCCCCCCAACAAGGGAGGGGAGGCAAGAAGAACCTCAAGCTGTCCAGATGAAATTTCTCTCATGGAATGTGAGAGGACTGAACAGAACAGCCAAACGAAGGTTAGTGGCTGATCTTCGAAAGAGGACTAACCCTTCCATCCTAATTTTGCAAGTGACCAAGACCGGTGCTATCTCCTCTGATAGAGTTGCTAAGGACATTTGGGCCAAGGAAAAATTTATGTACATCCCTACAGTGAGAACAGTGGGAGGGCTCATGGTTCTATGGGATCCAGTGAGTGTTGAGGGCAACTTGCTGTCAATTTCCAATAGGATTATCAATGTGTTGTTCCATTCCAAAACTACCAATTTTTCCTGGATTATGTCTAATGTTTATGCTTTGAATTATGCCACGGAGAGAGCAGAAATGTGGAAGGCTATTTCCCAGATGAGAGATAATTTTTGTAATTTTCCTTGGGTCTTAGGGGGTGACTTCAACTGTCCCCTTCACCCATCGAAAAAAAAAGGAGGGTCTGACCATTCAAGCTGCAGCTTGGAGGACTTTAGAGATTTTGTCTCTACTAACAGCCTAATTGACATCAAACTCAAAGGAGCATCCTTCACATGAGAAACATAAGGATTGGGAGCAGCCTGATTCAATTCAAGCTCAAAAAAAATTTCATTTCCCAAGAAGCTATTCCCATCCTTGGCGGTGCAACTCTCTCAACCCTACCAAGGATTGGGTCTGACCACAACCCTATTTTTTTGGAGGTGAACGATAGGCCCGTTCCCTTCAGATTTGAATCCATGTGGATTTCTCACAAATACTTCAAAGGATTGGTTTCAACATGGTGGAAACAGGAGGTGGGAGGAAACGCCCCTAAGAGAGTGGCTTTAAAACTCAAAATGGTCAAAGAGAGGCTGAAAATATGGAATAAAGAGGTTTTTGGCAACATTTTTGAGTCCAAAAAGTCCATCTCAAACAACCTAAAATTTTTGGAGGAGAGGATGGAGCTCGAAGGTTACACCGAGGGTCTCAGGGAGGAAGAACGAAGTCTTTTGGTGGATTACCATTCTACTCTTGCAAGGGAGGAAACCTTCTAGCGCCAGAAATCTAGAGACCTTTGGTTGAAGAATGGAGACTCCAACATGAGGTTTTTCCACACGTCTACCATGAGGCACAGAGGGGCAAATAAGATCAGATAAGTGTCTTGCAAGGATGGGCATGTAACTAGGTAAATAGAGGAAATTAGGAGCAAAGCGGTTGATTTTTTTTAGGACTTTCTTGGCACTCCTCCCGACAGCAACATTCAGGTCCAGAAATCGTTGCTTGCCAACTTTCTAACTAAAGTCTCCCATGAGGTAAGCATCAAGATTCTGGAACCTTTTTACTCATCTGATATTAAATAAGCTTTGTTCTCCATACAACCAGACAAGGCCCCTAGCCCCGATGGTTTTCCCCCCCATTTTTTCCAAGTCATGTGGGATGTTGTGGGTTCGGATGTGTGCGAAGCTATTCGGAACATACAAGCTTCCAGATCCATCCACCCAAAACTCAATTCCACCTTTCTTGCTCTCATTCCTAAGTCTCCAGCCTGCAAGAGTTTCTCTGACTACCGGCCCATCGACTGTGCAATATTTTTTACAAGATCCTCACCAAGTCTATAGCCAATAGACTGAAACATGTTCTCCCTCTCCTGGTTGATCCTTGTCAGGGAAGCACTGTTAAAGGCAAAAACATTCTTGATGGTGTCATCACTGTCCATGAAACTCTTCACTCTACTTACCACTCAAAGAATGTTGCTCTTTTTCTTAAGCTAGACATGAATAAAACCTTCGACCGGGTTGATAGAAGGTTCTTGTGTCTTGTCCTCCTCAAGTTCGACTTTCATCCCCATTGGATTGACCTTGTATGCAGCTGTATATCTACTCCCTCTTTTTATGTCCTAATAAATGGGTCCCCAACTGGGTATTTCCAAAGTGCTAGAGGCCTCAGACAAGGTGACCCTTTGTCTCCCATCCTCTTCATCCTTTTGGCGAAGGTTCTGAGCTGGTCTTTGACAGAGGCTCTTCGTCATAATAAGATTTTCGACATTCTGCCGACTTCTAGAGTTGAACCTATCACTCATTAGCAATTTGTGGATGACACCCTTATCTCCACTGGGGTGTCTATTGCCCAGGCCAAATCCCTCAAGTGGATCCTTTTCCGTTATGAGCAAGATACCAGGCAAAAGTTTAATTACATCAAGAGCAAAATTTATTTTATTAACACTCCCATGCATAGGCAACTCCGGATTGTAAGAATTTTAGAATGCACCATTGACTCCCTTCCTACGTCTTATCTAGGGTTGCCCCTATCTTGCAATGGCCGTGCCAGTGGAGGTATGTGGAACATGATCCTGGAACGCCTTCACAAGAAACTTGGCACTTGGAAGGGCAAACTCCTGTCACAAGCTAGGAAAGCCACCCTTACCAAAGCTTGTCTTCAGGGGATCCCAACCTACTTTATGTCGGTGTTCATGCTTCCAATTTTTGTTCACTCCAAGATCGATAAGATTCATAGGACATTTCTGTGGTCTGGTAATGAAGAAAAATCCAAAATTTCTCTTGTTGCTTGGGACAAGGTTTGTTCGTGGAAATACCAAGGCGGCTTGGGGATGAGGAGATCAAGACTTATGAACTTAGCTCTAATCGTGAAGCATGCTTGGAGGATACTAACTAGTGACCTGATGGAGTGGGTTAAGCTAGTAAAAAGGAAGTATCTTGGCTCCAACTATTTTTTTGACGTTGAGATCCCTCCTGAAGCGTCGACTTTTTGTAAATCTATGCTCCAAACCCGTCATTTGATCAGCTTGGGAGCTCGTTGGATTTTGGGTGATGGCAACCTCATCCTCTTTTGGAAGGACATGTGGGCGACTAAAGAAGCCCTTGGCTTAAGGGTGGACCTTGTTGGGCTAAGAGAACAAACTGACCCAAACTCCCAACTCAGGGTGGTGGATTTCATAGACCGAAGCTCCCGTCTCCCTCGGTGGAAACTTCCAGGTGTGGAAGGGTTTAATAATGAGGTTGCCTTTCTGGAAAACATCCTCCAATCAGTTTTAATTCCATCTATTAGGAGGACTGACAGAATCATCTAGAGTGGTACGGAGGATGGTATTTTCTCTGTTAGATCAACCTATGAGTTTCTTACCAACGAGACTGCCCTGGATTATCGGTGGAAAGTTGTCTGGAGGAAAGGGGTCATCCCTAAAGTGAACTTCTTTGTGTGGATTGCTTTTCACAACAAATCCTTAACCATTGACAACCTTCACAAGAGGGGTTTTACCTTCCCCAACAGGTGTTACATGTATTTGGTGGAGTGCGATACGAGGGACCATTTATTCCTGCACTGCCCCTTTTCCCACTCGGTCCTCAGCATTGTCCTATCCTCCTTCCAAATCCTCTGGTGCTCTCCCTAATCCCTCAGATATGCTTTCCATCAATGGCCTAATCCTTTCAAGAATCCTAAACTCTGCTTCCTCCTTGAGGCCTCCTTCCACCTTTCTATTTGGCAAATTTGGTTAGAAAGGAATGCCAGATTCTTTGGCAGAGCCCCAAAAGTGCCTCCTTGTGTCTCTCAAAGGGCCTTATCCTATGCCATTGAGAACTCTAATGTTCTTCCCAGTCCCTACCCCCATATTCCAATAAAAGAAGCAATTTTCAAAAGGATGAATCTTTGCCCATTTTTGGAAGCTGTTACAGGCCCTTGTCGAAGAAGTGTTAGATGGACCAAACCCCCCGTGGGATGGATTAAATTAAATTTTGACAGAGCGACAAAGGGTAATCCTGGGCCCACTGGTTCAGGGGGTGTTGTTAGATATCATGATGGGAATCTTATGGTGGCCTACTTGGAAGAGTTGGGCTCTCAGACGAATCACTATGCTGAAGCCCGAGGTGCTCTGAAAGGAATCCAGATCCTCTATGAGGATCCTCAACCTGTAATTATTGAAGGATATTCGCTCAACATTGTGAATTACCTCCTAGGCACCAAAGACCCATCCTAGAGGATCTTCAACATAGTTCTTGAGGCAAGGTCGCTACTTTCCCAATGTGGCAGGTGGAAAGCAAGTCATATCCTTAGAGAAGGCAATCGCATGGCTGACCACATGGCCAACAAAGGGCTTGTGACTATGTGTCCGGTCGTGTGGTGGTCTTGCTTCCCTTCAGAGGTGGAAAGAATTGCCAGAGCAGATATCCCTTCATGAGGTGTTCCCCGTGCAGATTTTGGAAGGTCAGAAGAACCAGGATTAGCTGTTTCTGGTGTTTGGTTGTTGTGCTTCCGATCACCATGTTCCAGTTTCTTCGACTTTTTCTTGTTGTTTTCCCAGTTTTTTTTAGTTTTGTTATATGGTTAATCAAGCTTAAATGCCCTTTTTGTAGCCTCATGGCAATCAGTCTAGGGTCTGCTTTTCTTGCAATTCGGCTTATATTTCCAGCCAGGAGGCATGATACATCATTAGAAGTATGGCTAATTTTGTACATAAGGTTTTGGGATCCTCTATAAAAACCCACTATTAATCTATTAAAATAATTACCAAAAAAAATTATGTTATAACATTTAAACCTAAAAAGGGCCAACATTTTGAGGTTTTGAAATATAAGTCGACCTTGGAAAATTTAAAGATAAAGAATATAAATACATTGTCCTTTCACCTTTGGAAGATGTCGCAAGCATTTTTGTTAATAATTCTTGAGCATGAATCTTACGAATGGCAAAGATAAAAGAGACAATAAAATTTTAGAGTGTGCAGTGCTAGCATTGACAAATTTGTGTACGTGCAGTTTAGGTCTCACCCATAGAAGTAGCCCAATGGTTGGTTGGCTTGCATAAGCACTGTTGAGATAAGGGTCATAGGGTCGAAACCCCTAGATGTCATTTTGGGTGTTTGATTTTTTTGAATTGCATGATGAGGATAGAGATATATTAGTGGATGCTCCTTTTAGTTCCAACCAACACGGTAGTGCAGTTGGTCAGGGCACTTGTGATAGTGTTGTATTGGAGATATCGCAGGGACAAAACCCTTGGATGTCATTTTGGGTGTTTGAGTTTTTTAGATTGTGCATTGAGGATAGAGATATATTAGTTGGTGCTCCTTTTGGTTCCAACCAACATGGTAGCATAGTTGGTCAGGACGCTCATGATAGTGCTATGTTGGAGAGGTCAACAGGTCAAAACCCGTCCGGTGTGTTTTGCTTGGCTTTTGATGATGGTTGATGATTCTTTTGGGAAATGCACTAAGGTTGCTTGGTTTTGATGGTAGTTAATGAAATTTGAAGTGCACCAACATATTGAGCAAGGTATGGAAAACAAATTTTTGATTATATTCTAAAGTTAGGGGTTATAAGGTGAACTTAATGATTATTATATTTTGTGCATTGTGAGTTGAAAATTAGGGTGTATTGTTGAATGATTATAATTTAGGATTTATAAGGTGTACTTAATGATTATTATATTATGTGCATTGTGAGTTAAAAATTAGGGTGTATTATTGATTGATTAAAAATTAGGAGTTATAAGGTGTACTTATTGATTATCATATTTTGTGTATTATGAGTTGAAATTTAAGGGTTTTAAAAGCTTCTTTTAAAAGATTAAAAGAAGAAACAAGGTATTATTTTCTAGATTTATTGTGGATATTTTGGAGAGATTTGAGTGGATGATTTTTCTATCTGTGCTAGAATTTGAAAATCACTAACCAGATTTTGAAGGACCAAAAGGAAAATTATTTTTGAGATAGGTTTTTGAGGGCACATCTTCATCAAGGCATATTTAGAGGTATGGTGTTTTAACTCCTTCTCAAGGTGGATTTTTTGAAAGGAATATTTTAATATGGAGATATAAGGATTAATTTTATATGCATTGCTTTGATTGAAAATTGAAAATATATGTGCTAGGGTTTGAAAGCAAAATTGTTGTGCATTAGTGTTGAATGAAATTGGAATTGAATGTGTAAATATTGTAAGTCAATTTTGTGAGAAAACTTATACATTGCTTTGAATGAAATTGTGAATGAATGTGCAAGGGTTAAATATCATGTTTGTGAAGTAAATTTGCATATTGTATATGATTGGTTTTGGGTATATATGAGCATTGTTTGCATGCAAGAAATGGGAATGTTATGAGCAAATTTGAGTAGGTTCATGAGCAGTTTTGAGCAGGTTCATGAGCAGAATTGAGCATATTCATTAGCAGAATTGAGCAGGTTTATGAGCATATTTGAGTAGAATATTGAGTAGAGTTTGAGGCAGATTTGTGCAGGTTGTGTGAGCAAGTTTGAGGCAGATTTGTGGAAGTATTGTGAGCAGTTTTGAGCAGAGGGTATTGATGTCTCTTATGGATATATGTACATGAACTTGAGCATAGGGGATTGGTGTCTCCTTTGGGTTGGTGCCCATAAACATTGTAATAGGGAATGGTTCCCAAGTTATGAGAAATATTTTCTTCGTGGGTGTAGCCCACATTGGATGAACCATATTAAATCTGTGTCTCTCATGTGTGTGATGATTTATGCATTGTTTCATTTACTATATTAATATTATTGTTGTTATCATTTGGAAGGAAAAGTAAAATTTTTGATCTTATACTGTTCACCCCCCTCTCAGTATAAGCTTGTGTTCTTCATGCTTGAGATTTGGAGGATATGGATAGAAGATCTGGGTGCAGGAGAGCACCAAAGACCTAAAGTATTGGACTAAACCTGAGAGTAAATTAATTGCAATAACAAATTATGTTTGGGATACAAAAACAATAATTAGATGTGAACTATTGTAATGCTTAAAACAACATCTTAGTCAAATTATAAATACGATAAATGTGGTAATATTTCAACAAAAAATTGAGGTATTTTCTAGTGAATGTGGCACTACATTAAGGTACTTTATTTATTTTTAAAAATTTCTTGCATTTTTTATTTGAAAAAATATTTTGAGATTACTTATTCAAGAGTTATAAGTTTAATTAAAGGAAAAAAATGGAATATATAAGGTATTTAAAAGGAATTCAAAGAATGAATTAAATGGGAGTTATAATAAAATGAAAATGATTAATTTAAGAGGAATTAATTGGAATTGTAAAATTGAAATTTGATTAGGGAGACATAAGAATAAATTTGAAATATAAATTTTGTTGATTTTTTTTAAAGGAAGAAATTTTAAAATTAATTAATTGAAGTTTAATGAAATATCAAATTTTACAAGGAAAAAAAGAAGAAGAGTTAAAGAGATATTTGAATTTGAGGAAAGAATTAGTTCTATTATGGCAAATACAAAAATTTTCCTTTTTGAATCACAACTTATGAAAGGACCAAATTTTACATCATGGAAAAATAAAATGAAATCAATACTCATTGTTGAAAATTTTGGGATATAGTAAATGGAAAAAAAGATATGGGCGAAGATGAAATTGGAACAAGAATTCAAAGATGATGCAAAATTTCTTATGCTAATCACATTTGGCATAAAATATGAAATTCAACCATATATAAGTGAAGCAAAGACTTCAAAAAATGCTTGGGAAAAACTATGCAAAATATTTAAAGGAATGAAGTGACCATTTTGCACTTGCAATCACAATTGTATTCTTTAAAGGTTCATAGTGGAGAAAGTATAGAACTTTTTCTTCGAAGGATAACAGAATTAAAAACTAAGTTACAAACTATGGGAGAAAAAGTGGAAGACAAGTTTCTTGTCCAAGTTACATTAAGAGCACTCCTAGAAACATTCAAAAATTTAGTCACTTCTCTTCAAGTGCTAAATAAAACCATATCCTTTGATGAATTAGTTAACGTTATTCAATAATATGAAGTGGAAAATATAGTCAGAGATGAAATGACTAATAATGCTCTAATGTCAAAGAAAATTGTATTAAATAATGTTATTACATCAACCAATCTCAACTTGAATGGAGGAGAAGATATTATCACATATACAATATGGAAGGTCATACCCCAAGCTATTATAGATATAATTCTTTGAATCAAAGGAATCAAATGAATAGACCTTTCCAAAGGTTCCAACCAAGACACTATTAATCTTGATATCCACCTATGCAACAACATAAATAAAATCAGAAAGGAAACTTAGCTCAAGAAATTCAAGAAATAGAAAATGAGGGTGAAAATGAAATAAGAGCCCTTATGGGAAGAACTATAGACAATGAAGGTATAGACCAAATTGAGAAAAAATGTGACAAGAATGATAATACAAATCATTCAAAAATTTATAAAGGCACTAATATTTCTGATAACAAAACAAAAGTTGTTGAAAAAAAGGATAAAAGGAATAAATGAAAGACAAAGAATGCTTTAGAATTGTAAGATCTGTGAAAATACAAAACCAAAAACATGTCATATAGAAAAAATCAAAGTACATTATGGATGGATTCGTAAATCAAAATGGAATAGAATAATGGAAATGTTAATATGTTTTTACGAAAAAAATAAAAGTCTAACAAACATTGCAGGGAATAGGTTAATGAGTCAATGCCAAAATTTCAAGCAGTATGAAATCCAAAAGCTAAGGATAAAAACAAGAGTTAGAGATTTAAGACAAGAAGCCTTCACACCAAATAATGTAATATAGGGGTGTTGGTGGTATTACATTATTTGGTACCTTGAGTACCATTGTAAATATTTAGATTAGAAAGTGTGTTTATTATTTAGTATGTGTCAAGTTGTAAAGTGTGTTTATGTGTCATGTAATCAAGTGTGAGTTATGAGTGAAATGTGTCATGAGTGCAAATGTGAATTATAAGTGAAAATTATCATTTGTGCAAGTGTGATTTATGAGTGGAAGGTGTCATGTGTGTAAGTGAAGATTCATGAGTGATGTGTCTGTTGGAATATATTACATTATTTGGTACATGGTAATGTACCATCTTGAGTACATCTTTATATGAAGAGGTTTGTCTTAGATTAGGATTTGAGTATTTAATTTATGCAATGTAATAAATGCACAAGTGTTAAAATATGCAAAGTACTTGATAATGTAAATGTGCATGTAGTCCACATGTACATGTGTCATAGAATAGGAATATGAAGAGTCATAGGTAGGTGAAAAGCCAAGAGACATATCTCTTTATATATAGGCCTTTGATAGAGTGATAGAGAGGAGAGAGTAGCATAAGATAGACTAGAGTAGATACAATGTAGAACTTGTATGAAGCATGGAGCATTTGAGATCTCCTATTTTTGTGAGCTTTCATTAATGGCACTTTTATGAGTTATTTCAAAATTTTCTCATGCTATTTATATGCTTAGTATATTACCATTATCATATATTTAATATTGCATGCTCATTTTAGTTCTTATGGTTGCATTTCCTTAAATATATAGCATCAAGATCTAATAGTGTCAATATTAGAAGTAGTAAGTTATGTAATCATGAGAAACTTTATCATTATGTAATAAATTCATATGAAAGGTTGCATCTCCCATGTGTTTGAGGTGAGAAAAAGTCAGGTGCATTGAAGAGTCTTATGTAAGGTTATATATTGAATATAAAGTTCTATACTATATAACAAAGTTGTATGAAGAATGATTTATTATCAATAAAGTTTTTATTTGTGCAATATTGGTGTGATTGTTAAATGATATTATATGAGTGAGATTATGATACTGGGAACTAATGACCTATGATATTTGGGCCCATTTTCTAATAGTGGTATTAGAGCCACATTGGGGAGATCTACATTGCAATAGGGAAGGAAGAGAAAATATTATTGGAGGATGGATATTGGAGAGTTGGAGAAGATAGCGTTGAGCAAAGGAGTGGATATTTGCAAAGAAGAGTGGAGAATACAGGAGAAGAGAATTTTTTTGAACTACAACCATTGAGACAGTAGAAGTGTGAAGTGAACACAAATATTCCTTGGAAGATTATCTGCATGAAAGAGAATATGTGGAGAAGCAGAAGCATATTTAGTGAAGATTTTTTTAAGATAAAAACCCCTTGTGGGGCTGCCTTGGTATAACATACCACGACCAAGGGGTTCTACACTGTCAAAGTCACCCGGGAGTCACGCCCAACCCTACCCGCACCAACAGTATCAATTATATTTTGGGTACCCAATTCAAATTTTTGGTAGGGTGGAGATTAAAACATGGGACATCCCTTGGAGGATTTCCCTCTCCTCTCCAACTCACCTACAACAGCTGGGTAGATTTAGTGAAGATTTAAGTAAAGGATAACAAGCATATTTGGAATCTAATTCCTAGAACTTGTGCACATAGACTCTACTACATGATGTATAAGACTTGCAAAGTAGTGTATTGAAGAAGTTTTTTATTTGAGGAATTTATTTGGAGAAAGAGTTGAAGGCTATGGATTGGTGGTTTGAATTGAAAGTGAAGCTACATTCAAAAAAATCAAGTGATAGAGGATTGGTGGAATGTACATGAAGCAACAAATTGAAGAGTATAGAGAAGACCTAAAGAATGTGTATAAGTATCTAAAGCATAGTGCATATGAGCAAAAGATCGAAGCAATTTTGAGAAGCAATCAAAATCATAATATTTGGAGGATATTAAGAGAAGATATGAGTGTAGGAGAGTGCTAAAGACCTGAAGCAACAAATGAGCCTATGCGTAAATGAATTGTAATTGAACTAATGTTTGGGATGAAAAATAAAAATAGATGTGGATTGTTGTAACACTTAGACCAATGCTTATTTTAGGTGAATTTTCTCACCTACATCCACTATGTGGTATAGTTTAGATCATATAGATATTTTTCTAAAAAATAGTGCAACAATGAGCATGCAATAGTCCAAAAGATAAAAAAATGGACTACTAAATTAGATGAAGCAAATTTAAATATTGTCAAGAGATGTAGAGTGCAAATAAGTGTGGTTTAATGCAAAATAAGCTATGATGGATAAAAATGCACCAAGTATATGGTTGCTATATAATATTTTGTGCTAACATATTAAACCTGACACCCATAAAATCCAAGCAAAATATGGCTAAGTATGAAAATCCTACTGAATATATGAGAGGCTAATGTCAATAAAAAGACAACACAAGTGCAATGCTTGAAATTCTTTAAGGGGGAAAAAAATTAAAGGCACTCATCAACTAAAATTTGATACTTAAATAATGAAGACAAATCCAATCATATAGACCATAATTATGATGTCAATAAGAGGCTATAAAATGTCTGACACTATATAGAACAATGCTAGGCAAAGAATATCTTAAGTCATTAAGCCCAAAACCCAACATCCAACACTATAACTTGAAAAAATTCTAAAGGTGCCATACTTTAGAAGGCAATGATGTTAGCAACAAGAGCTTAAAATCCCAACAAGCCAAATTCACTCTTGGATACAAAATAACTCTAAGAATCATAGCCTGGAAACAAAGTAAATAAGGACCAAAGACTCCTAGTGTTTGTGACCAGGAGATAGGTAGGTTTAATCAAATTGATAATTGCATTAACATTAGCTTTAGGAATAAAGCATTCATTAAATAGATTACAAAATAGAAAGAAAACTAATCTTTCTATATCCACGCTAACTGAACGCTAATGTAGGTAGAGAGTTAGGTTTAGAACTCTTACCTAAGATATTTAGGATTAACCATTAGATATTTAAGACATTAAATATCTACATGTTAGAAAGCAAAAAGTAGAAAAGTAAATGTAATAATCTACCTATGTAGTAGAATGCAATATACTACCTATTTTACCCTAACATCCCCCCTTTATTATATTACTTTGATATACAAAGTTTACTTCGGAACAAATCAAATTTGACACGTCCAAGTGCCTTGGTGAAAATTTCAACAACATGTTCATCGGTGGGAATTTATTGGAGCTTGATTCTGTGTTTAGTAACTTCATCACAAATGAAATGACAATCTGTGTCAATATGCTTTGTGCGTTCATGATGGACTGGATTCTTGACCAAGTTCAAAACACCTGAGTTGTCACAAAACATGTGAATAGGAATTTTCTTTGGTAGGCCCATGGTATCCAAGATGCGACTTAATTAGATCGCTTCACACATAGCTCCTCGTGCAGCATGATACTCTGCCTCTATTGAAGATAAAGCAACCACCTATTGCTTTTTACTATGCCATGAGACAGGACCAAATCCAAGATGAAATACATATCCTGATGTTGATTTTCTATCATCTAAGGATCCAGCATAGTTAGAATCAGTATAACTTTGTAAGAAGAATGAGTTATTCTTCTTGTACTCTAGACCATATTCTACACTACCTTGAATGTAGTGAAGAACACGCTTAGCTGATTTCCAATGAGAGGCTTTTGGTTCCTGCATGAACCGAGAAAGATAGTTTAAAACATAAGTAATATCTAGTCTAGTATTGGTTAGATAGATAAGGCTTTCAATCATCTGTCTATATAGCATGCCAGCTACCTGTGGTGAATCATCATACCATGATAACTGAAGCCCTAATTCCATCGGTGTTGCCTTGGGCTTGCAATCAGTCATACGATATTTTTCTACTAAAGTCTTGGCATACTTTTGTTGAGTCACCCTAAGATGATTCTTCTTATGTTCTATCTCAATACCAAGACAGTAGTGGAGAAGTCCCAGATATGTCATATCAAATGACTCTTTCAAGTCATTTTTCATGGTGCTAATCATTTTCTCTGAATTGTCGATGATGATCATATCATCTACATATAATACAAGAATCACTATTTCAGAACCTGTGTTCTTGATATAGATATTTGCATCAGATGGACTTATTTTGAATTCATGCTATAGTAGGTGACTATCCATTTTAAATTACCATGCTCTTGGGGCTTGTTTAAGCCCATATAATGATTTGACCAATTTGTAAACCTATTGCTCATGGCATTCCTTAGAAAATCCTAGGGGTTGAGTCATGTATACCTCTTCTTTTAAGTCACCATTCAGAAAGGCATTTTTTACATCCATCTGATGTAATTTCCATCTGAACTATGCTGCCATAACACAAAGAACTCGAATGGTGGTCATCCTTGTTGCAGGAGCAAAGGTTTCCTCATAGTTAAGGCCTTCCTTTTGAGCATCGCCCTTCACCAAAATATGGGCTTTATGCTTGTCTATGGTACCATCTACCTTATATTTGATTTTGTAAACCCATTTGCAATGTATGGGTTTCTTTTCTTTAGGCAAATCTACCAGCTTCCATGTTTTATTCTTGATGAGGGAGTTATGTTCTGCATCCATAGCTACCTTCCACTAAGGCAGTATAAGTGCTTAATAAATTGTATAAGGTTTATTTTCATCAAATAAGTAAACCCTCTCCTCATCTATTTCCATATCATATTCCCTTGCTAACTCTCTATCAACAAAAAGGTCTTGAAAATCTGCACAAAGATCATCAATTGAAGTGGATGCTTCAGTATTTTCTTGTTGAGTCATGCTTCATGTTTTTGGATGATTGAGAGTAAGATCAAGTAAGGAAGTGAGTTTGGAATCTTTTATTGTGCTCGTATACCATTTGGGAGGATTTTTCTATTATGGAGAAGGAAGTGGTTGTTGCTCCTCATCATCAAGGTATACTAATGTAGTGTTAGGTGT
Organism: Wollemia nobilis; assembly: GCA_028583015.1. Taxonomy (NCBI): domain Eukaryota; kingdom Viridiplantae; phylum Streptophyta; class Pinopsida; order Araucariales; family Araucariaceae; genus Wollemia; species Wollemia nobilis. The sequence continues at coordinate 7,214,749 of JAQPPZ010016361.1, forward strand.
GAAAGCTTCATCAAACACTACATCTCTACTGACATGTATTTTCTTGGTAAATGGGTCTATCAATCGATAGCCTTTTGATAATTCATCATAGCCAATAAAAACACATGGTAGGGACTTATCATCTAATTTATTTCTTTTCTCCTTGGGTATATGCATAAAATCCTGACGGAGACGGAAACTACCAAACCATTACGAACTCTGCGTTCTCATTAAAATTTCGAATATTTACATGCAATTCAAAATAAAATCGCCCGCAGGCTTTACAAAGGCCGGACTCGGCTTCGGCTCTGTTCTCCCCTCTCTGTTCTACCTCCTTCCCTGTTCTCTCGGTCCCCCCTCTTGAAAACAAAAATTTCCTCTTTTTAACGCGGTCCCGGTCCTCCCCCGGCAATCAATGCCTCCACCTAATTAAATTTTAAATTCAAATTCCCCTCCAGGACAAGAATTCAAATTTGCCATAAATGGCAACTGTCCGATCCGTCCAGAGCCTGCATTCATCGCTTTCCATACCCTGCACCCGCCGCAATACACTGACTGTACTCTGTACCGCTGCTTCATTCATTAATCCATCTCCCGCAATTGTCGTGTTGCCAGAAGTAAAAGGATGCGTGGCTTACACCCCCTTATTAATCTCTTTGACCTCCCTCTTTGGTTTTCTTACACGCGGACGGCTCATCGGGTCATGCTCTTTCCTTGTCACATTACAATAGAAACATGTGTCCTCCACACTGCCCACGTGTCAAGTTGACCTTGCCAGGCCGTTCGCTTGTTTTACTTTTGGTCTCGTTCTCTATCTTTTTTTTTTTTAACTTTTACCACTATTGGAAAATCGGCCACGTGTCGGCCTTTCGTTGGCCGCAATATCGTGACAGGTCGTGAAATTGTGACCTGTCACGATATCGCGACCCCCCCACGCCTTCGGCCCCCGCAGTCTTCGCGAGCCGTGATATCGCGACATGTCGCGATATCGTGACATGTCACGGTATCGCGACCCCCCCATGCCTTCGAACACCAGCAAACAAATTGGGCCGCGATATCGCGACATGTCGCGATATCGCGACATGTCGCGGTATCGCGCCCCCCCGCGCCTCAGCCTTTGCTTTACGCAAAACTGTCGCGATATCGCGACGGTTTTGGCCCTCGCCCACTACACGCCTTCGGAGTCGCGATTTCGCGACTCCAGCTTAACCTTTGCCTTGCTTTTGAAAACTTCCCCGAAACTTGCCTCCCTTTACAAAACTTCCCCGCAGGAAAGGATAGGAACCCCACTAAATTCAAAGTACTCAGAGAATTAAGAAAAGAAGTTGGAGGATGCAAGATTGCTTTTCCTTCACCGGATGCTCCTGCATCAGACACCCCGGGTAAGAAGGAGAAGTGACCTTCACTTCTAAGTTGTTCGGTCTGCTTCCTTTGCAAAATCTCCGAACACTCATCAACCTTTACAACTTGCTCAAATCTTGTTTCCTGGCAGAATTTTCTGCCCTCTACCAAACAAATTCTGGAATTACTGCACATTTTCTCATCTTCGGTCTGCAATGGCTTCAACTTGTGCCGCATTCCATTTTTCACCAAGGAATAAGTATTGGCACGGCCATCATGCACTGCACTCCGATCAAACTGCCATGGCCTGCCCAACAGCAAATGGCATGCATCCATAGGGAATACATCACACAGGACTTCATCCTTGTATCTCCCAATCTGGAACGTGACTAAACACTGTTCTCGGACCCAAGCTCGGTGGTCCTTCCGCAACCACGCAATCCGGTATGGATGCGGGTGTCTCCTTCTTTCCAACTGCAACTTAGTAACCATCTCCTCGAAAACTGAGTTGTCTGTACTCCCATTATCAATAATGACATTACAGAATTTGCCCGCACTTTTGTACTGGGTGTGAAACAAGCTTCTCCTTTGCTCAGACTGGTCTCCTTCCACCAGCATGGTCCTTCTCATAATCATGGCTTCTCCCTTTTTAGCTTCTTCAGAATGTTCTGAATCAGCATCTTCAACTGCCACAACTGCTTTGGCAGGACCCACTGGCCCCTTGTTCGTCTTTTCCCGGTGTTGTGGACACTCATATGCCCGATGTCCTTCTTCTCCACAATGGAAACATGTTCCATGAAATATTTCTCTTCCATACCCACGTCCAGATCTACCTCTTCCTCTCGGGTAGTTATTATTCTGAACTTACGGTTTTGGGTCTTCATCTTCTTCTTTCTGACCTCGGCTGCTGCTCTCTTCTTCCTTCTTCTCTTCCTTTCCACCGTTCTTTCCTCCCGGTTCTTTCACCTTCTGCTTGCTTTCAAACCTTCGGTTCAATTTTCCTTCAACCTTTAAAGCAAACTGGTAAGCATCTTCGATGGTGTTTACCCGAACCAAGCTCAACTCCTCCTGCACACTCGGTCTCAACCCATTAATGTAACAGGCCACTTTTTCTTTGTTGGCTTCTAAGTGTCCAGCTTCGATGGAAATTTAATAAAAATCCTCTCGTATATTCTTGAACCGTTATGTTCATCCGCCTCAAGCTTTGCATTTTACGTAATCGGATCCAAACTCATAGTCAACGAGGGATGAACTGTCTTTTTAATTTCTCCACCATTCTGTCCCACCTGGTAATCCGTTCTTTTCCTCTTCGATTTCTCTCCAGCTGTACCCCCTTCCACCAAATGCTAGCATGACCCTTCAGTCGGGTCTTAGCAAATCTGACCCGGTTAGGGTCTTCAACTTCTTCGTATTCGAAGTATTCTTCTAATTCATTCACCCAGTCTATCAATTCCTCTGGGTTCAAGTTCTAGAAATATGTGGGAACCTCTAACTTCGGCCTCTTCCCGATCTGGGATATGGCCTTGTATAGCCGGGCCTGTGCCGGGTCTACATCTTCCTCCTCTTCTTCAAACTCATTCTCCTCTTCCACTTCATCCTCACTGTCTGCATCCCTTCCCGGCTCACGTCCTCTGCGTAGCTCTTCTTGCAGGGCCTGGACTTGACGCTGCAAAGCCCAAAAATCTTCCGCTGCCATGCCTCTTCCACCCATCGGGTTTCTTCTCGGAGGCATCTTCACCCAAACTCCAACCCTCTCACACGTCCTGGCGCAAACTGCCTCACGGCCGGCGGTCTGTTTACGCACTCAGGAACTCCCGCTCTGATACCACTGACGGAGACGGAAACTACCAAACCATTACGAACTCTGCGTTCTCATTAAAATTTTGAATATTTACATGCAATTCAAAATAAAATCGCCCGCAGGCTTTACAAAGGCCGGACTCGGCTTCGGCTCTGTTCTCCCCTCTCTGTTCTACCTCCTCCCCTGTTCTCCCGGTCCCCCCTTTTGAAAACAAAAATTTCCTCTTTTAACGCGGTCCCGGTCCTCCCCCGGCAATCAATGCCTCCACCTAATTAAATTTTAAATTCAAATTCCCCTCCAGGACGAGAATTCAAATTTGCCATAAATGGCAACTGTCCGATCCGTCCAGAGCCTGCATTCATCGCTTTCCATACCCTGCACCTATCGCAATACACTGACTGTATTTTGTACTGCTGCTTCATTCATTAATCCATCTCCCGCAATTGTCGTGTTTCCAGAAGTAAAAGGATGCGTGGCTTACACCCCCTTATTAATCTCTTTGACCTCCCTCTTTGGTTTTCTTACACGCGGACGGCTCATCGGGTCATGCTCTTTCCTTGTCACATTACAATAGAAACACGTGTCCTCCACACTGCCCACATGTCAAGTTGACCTTGCCAGGCCGTTCGCTTGTTTTACTTTTGGTCTCGTTCTCTATCTTTTTTTTTTTTAACTTTTACCACTATTGGAAAACCGGCCACGTGTTGGCCTTTCGTTGGCCGTGATATCGTGACAGGTCGCGAAATCGTGACCTGTCATGATATCGTGACCCCCCCACACCTTCGGCCCCCACAGTCTTTGCGAGCCATGATACCGTGACATGTCACGATATCACGACATGTCGCGGTATCGCGACCCCCCCATGCCTTCGAACACCATCAAACAAATCGGGCCGCGATATCGCGACATGTCGCGATATCATGACATGTCACGGTATCGCGGCCCCCCGTGCCTCAGCCTTTGCTTTACGCAAAACTGTCATGATATCACGACGGTTTTGGCCCTCGCCCACTACACGCCTTCGGAGTCGCGATTTCGTGACATGTTGCGAAATCGTGACATGTCGCGATTTCGCGACTCCAGCTTAACCTTTGCCTTGCTTTTGAAAACTTCCCCGAAACTTGCCTCCCTTTACAAAACTTCCCCGCAGGAAAGGATAGGAACCCCACTAAATTCAAAGTACTCAGAGAATTAAGAAAAGAATTTGGAGGATGCAAGATTGCTTTTCCTTCACCGGATGCTCCTGCATCAAATCCTTACACCCAAATACCCGTAGATGAGATATGGAGGGTTTTCTTCCACTTCGTGCTTCCTAAGGATTCATACCTTAAAGAGCCCTTGTGGGTGCTCTATTTAGAAGATATACTACAATTTGAACAACTTCATCTCAGTAAATTTGCTCAAGATTCACTCCCTTAAGCATACATCGAACCATTTCCATAATGAACCAATTTTTTCTCTCAGCAACTCCATTTGACTGAGGAGAATAGGTTGTGGTTAATTGTCTTTTTATCCAATGAGTCTATAAAAATGAGGAAAATTCCTTTTATGTGTATTCCCCCCTTGATCTGAATGGAGGGTCTTGATGAAGCATCTTGATTCTTTCTCAACAAGCTTTTTGAATTGTTAAAAATAGGTAAATGCTTCAGACTTCAATTGCAAGAAGAAGACCCACATCTTGTGTGAGTGATCATCAACAAACAATTGAAAATACCTTTTTCCTCCATAACTAGTAGACATGGGACCACATAAATCTAAGTGAACCAACTCCAAAGGTACCTTAGCTCGAAAGGAGCTAGGTTCAAAGGGCACTCTATGCTGCTTGCCTAACAAGCAATCTGAGCATACTGGCAAAGTAGATGAAAGAGTAGGTAATCCTTTCACCATTTGATATTTATTGAGTTCTAGTAAATATCCTAAACTTAAATGCCCAAATCTCTTATGCCATAGAGATGTGGCCTCTTTCGTGGTTACTACCATTGCATTATGTGTTGAGGTAAGTGCATCTAAGACAAACAAACCATGTTTGTATGAACCTGTTGCTATCAATTTTCCTTTCTTGGTGATAAAGCAATGTTTCTTTTCTTTGTCCACCTTGAAATTGACATTCATGTGATTGTCCAAGATTTGTGGAACTGAAAAGAGATTATTTTTCAATCCTGGTACATAAAGAAATTTTTGAATTTTACATTCTCCATCTGGAAGGGAGACATAAACACTTCCTTCTCCCTAAAATTGATAGGTTTGATCATCAGCAATGGTGATCGGTCTACCTTCTCGAGCCTCAAATATCTCAAACCAAGACTTATCACCAGTCATATGCTTACTAGCGCCTGAATCTATGTACCACATAGTGTCCTTGTTAGGGGAATCTGTGTGTCATGAGCACCTTGTGTGCTCATTCAGAGTCCAAACTAGAATATTCAGCTGCAATGTGTCCCGATTGTTGTGTATTCTTGTTATTTGGTTTGTCTTTGTCCTTATTGTTTCCTTGTTCATTAGGCGATTTGTTATTAAACCAACATCTTTTGGTTTCATGAGTGTCCTTGTCACAAATATTACAATACTGCTTCTTCTTCTGAGTCTCTTTGCCTTTACCCTTGTTTTTATTAGAAGAAGAACCTTGTTGTTGATTCCACCTTTTCTTACCACCTTGTCTGTTAGATGGTAAAAGAGCATTGTTAGATGCCTCATCTTTATGGATTTGATTAGCTTCTTCTGTTTGAAGCATATTTACCAACTCGAAAAAAGTCATTGTCCTTCCAAAGACTTGTAATGAAGTGATCAAAATTCTGTAGGAGTCGGGAAGAGCCCTCAAAATGATAGAGGTCAAGACTTGGTCTTCCACTTTTTCTCCTAAGGATTGCAGTTTTGTTTTCAATTCTGCCACTCTGCAGAGGAATAGCTCTACTGTTTCTCCAGATTTCATATGAAGAGTATGAAGCTATGTTTGGAGGTGAAGAATTGTTGATTGATTCTTCCCCGTAAAGATGGTTGTTAAGGCATCCCATGCCTCCTTACCATTTTTAGCTTCACTGATATGAGGTTGGATATCATTAGTAATGGCTAGCAAGATATTTAGGATAGTTTTCTATCCTTTTTATAAAATGTTGTTTTATCTACTCCTACTAATTGAGGTCTAGTTTCACTTCCATCCACTATAGACCATAGATCCTCTATAGTTAAGATAGTTTTCATCTTAGTCTTCTATGCAGAATAATTTGAACCTTTGAGCAGTTGGCTCTCAGTGAGATACTTCTACATCATGGCCATGGTGAAGATTTCAAATTTGATAGGATGAAGATGGTTGTATCTTGCACTATACCCTCAAAAGAGTATATGGAAGATGTTTAATTTTCTTCTATAAGATATTTAATGGCACTTGCCTTAACACCCTTAACAAGGGATGAAAAGTTTGAGGATTTTAAGCCAAATAAATAGAGCAAATTAAAGGGGTAGGTTTTGAAAGACTTTTGATTGTGCTCTCTAGGATATTTAATGGCACCTACCTTAACACCCTTCAAGAAGGATGAAAATTTTGAGGTAATTAAGCCAAACAAAGAGAGTAAATCAAGGTGTTTGTAGTTTTGGACCTTTGGGTGAGGATTATTTAAAAAATTGACTTTGTTTAACCTGTGCAAGATGTAGCACGATTTGTAGTGAAATTTGGGTTTTCAAGTGTGAAGTGCTCTTCAATTTTTATGATTTTTTAATTGCAAAATGATGTATAGTGCAATAATAAAAAAGAGAGCAACCCAAATTATTTATCACTATAGGTGTCGGATGCAACCGAAAATGCACCTAATGAAGCCAATTTTTGAAAAAGGTGTCGAGTACAATCGAGAATGCACCTTTATTATTCTAGAAAATCCCCCCTTTGTCTTTACAATTTTGCAAAAAATAGAAGCACAAATGTAACTTCTATCCCCCCTTAATGATTACAAAATTGAGAAAGCAAGCACTCCTTTCAAGACAAGTCGACACACGACCCACGTTTGAAAGGCTTCCAGACCAGTCGACACATGACTTGGTTTTTGTTTTCAACACTCAAAAATTGGTGGTGCATTAGGATCAAAAGGCTCACGAATCCTCATGGGACTATAGCTTTTGTCCAACCCCTTCCATGGATTAGTATAGATAAGTGAGTGAGGTATAGATCTAAGATATTCACGAAGCATACAACAAAAATGTGATCGTGTTGTTTGCCTTCGTAATTTGTTTCTCTTTCTGATGATTCTTTGTCTACGAAGAGCTTTCCTCACCCAAGATTTGATCTTCATGAAAACTTAGAAGAATGATGAAAAAATCAAGGAAATTTTGATGAAATTGTAAGCAAAAAAATGTGTCTTTGGTTCTTGTCTCTTTATCTCCACATGCGGAGAAAACTAAAGAACAACAATGGTTTAGTTGCATAAGGATTTTGGCATTTGTATTATAAATTTAAATGCTATATATATAAAAATTTTAAAGCTTTTTAAAAGAAAATTTAACATAAAAGTTTAAATAAAAAACATCAATTTAATAGTTAAACAAAATTGATATAATTTATGAAAAACTAGCATGAAAAATTCTAATTTAAAACACTAAAAAAAATAATTTTAAGCATAAAAATTTAAATAAAAATATTAATTTAGGCCAAAAACTATGAAATTTTCATCAAAAAAAATATTAACTTGCTTATGGCGGGCTGGGAGTCGATCCGTCGACTCCTATTGGCCTAAGGTGTCCGCCTTGGCCAACTTACCAAGCTCGTGGCTTGGCGTCTCACCTGTGGCTTGAGATTTAAAGAAGCCCGCGGGCTTCTTTGGAAATAAGTGGGATAAATCCCACATGCATCCTGTAAAGGATGCAAAGGCCTTTAAAGGCCTCAACGAGCACTTATGCTCGTGATTACCTTCGAGAAATCGAGTTCGGGCCTCCTTTTATCGGTAGCCATGTGGCACGACAAGGGAGGTCCACATGTCAGGTCGAGTCCCACGTGTTAGGTCGAGTCCCACATGTCAGTCCAGTCCATGTGTCAAGTCCACATGTCAGTCCAGTCCATCCTAATTAGATGTCAAGTGGTGTGTGGCCAGAGTGCCATGTGTCGCCTAGCTGTTGGTCGAGTCAGATCGACATCGCCTCAAGGTGCATGTAGGTCTGTGGGGAACGTGAGGGCACTCCTACCCTCGAAGTATTCCTTTTTTTGGGATCCATGCCATGGGATACATGAGGGTGCTCCTACCCTTTAGGAATTCCTACCACGACCTCGGGATCCATGCCCAAAAGGCCATGAGGAGTGTGAGGGCCACCTGCCCTCGTACGCTCTCGTGGTGGGGACTGCAGGCCCATAGGTGGTCGCGATCCACGTGGGGATGAAAACAAAATCCTTATGGGTTGCGATTATGACCAAGGTCAAAATGGCCCTACATCGAGATCTGCACCCTGTGTTGGGATTTGCATCCTGCGTCGAAATCTATGCCCTACGTTGGGATCCACGTCCTACGTCAAAATCTATGCCCTATGGGATTAATAAATCCTAACAACAAATAAAATGCCAAAATAAAATAATCAAAACCTAGATTAGGAGTATTAAAAAACGAGCGTAGGAAATAATTAAGGGTCACCAAATTTGGTGTCGTATTTCCTTGCTCTGTCAAACTCCTTGCTCCAGCTCTTATACCAATGTGACCAAGAGATAGGTAGATTTAGTAAAATTGATAATTGCATTAACATTAGCTTTAGGAATAAATCATTCATTTAAATAGATTACAAAATAGAAAGAAAACTAATCTCTCTATATCCACGCTAACTGAACGCTAATGTAGGTAGAGTGTTAGGTTTAGAACTCTTACCTAGGATATTTAGGATTAACCATTAGATATTTAAGACAGTAAATATCTACATGGTAGAAAGTAAAAAGTAGAAAAGTAAATATAATAATATACCTATGGTATTATGCAATATAATACCTATTTTACCCTAACAGTGTTTGGCATCATACATGAAGAAGCATAATGGTCAAACTCTTCAGACGATGATCATCAAGAGTAAATTCATCATCTAGTACCCAACAAGGAAAATTCTAGTTTGACATAAGGAGAAAGAAGCAATGCTCACTTTGGATAAATTCTTGATGATAAGTAGCATATCTCTGTAAGCTAAAACTATCCATGTCAATAGGTGTCCACATGCCAATCAACCACCAAAAATCATCACTATTAGATCTCAATCATCGAAGCCCTCTTAACTACACACTTGCCCCTATTCTATTGGCTATGCATAACAAAATGGAGTGGACTATCATCTGATGGATACAATTCAATGATGCAATACACAATCTAGTCTCAAGATAAAATCTACATCATCCACATCAATAGAGCATGTCAAATATGGTTAAAAACAACTGAGTTGAATATGAGGACAACTCTTTGTGCCTACCCTAAAACCTATAATATGCTCTAACAACAATCATTCTAGGATAACTGAATACATTGTAAAATATCTATATATACTAGAATGCAAGACATTCTAATGGTTGGATCTTTGGCATTTACAATTGGTATAATTATATTGATTGAGGCTATATGCCTTCTTGAATGAGAATTGGATTATTTTTGGACTCTTTCTCAACTCTTTGTGCTAAACATGTATGTATGACCTACTGAGTGCTAATGATTTTTTATTAAAGCTAGGAACGAATAATTTTGTTGTAGTTATTCTGCATTCTAGATTTCTCCCTAGAGTTACTGTTGTAGTTCTGGAATGGTTTAACAATGCTCAAAGTTCTTCATGTTTAATTGTTCTAAATAGCATAATAGAATCAAGTTGTTCTATTAGGTGTTTAATTTAAATTTATATTGCAAGACTCTTTGCACTATGTCTCTTGATGTTTCCAAATATGTACCACTTTTAGCTCATCTTTCTAACCCCTTGTATTCCTTTCTTTAGTCTGCATCCCCTCATTTACTTAAATTAGCTATGCAAAGAAACTGGTATTCTTCATAGGTTGGATCAGAGACAGCTTTCCTCAAGCTTTCCAATCTCTTGGCCAAAGTCTTGAGGATGCATCTCATCGACATAGGTGGATTTCAAAACCAAGAATTATTCATATGTCAAGTGTAGTAAATGTGGTAATATTTCAATGCACAAATTGAGGTATTTTCTAGTGAATGTGGATCTACATTAAGGTACTTTTTTATTTTATAAAAAGGGTATGCATTATTTATTTGAAGAAAATATTTGGAGATTACTTATTCTAGAGTTATAAATTTAATTAAATGAACAAATTTGGGAGATATAAGGCATTTAAAAGGAATTTAAAGAATCAATTAAATGGGAGTTATAAGGAAATGAAATTTATTAATTAAGAGGAATTAATTAGAACTGTGAAATTGGAATTTGATTAGGGAGACAAGAAGGAATTAATCCAAATTTAGTTGATGATTTTTTTCAAAGGAAGAAGAATGAAAATTGATTAACTAAATTTTAATAAAATATTAAAATTTAAAAGGAGAAGTACTAAGAGTTAAAGAGAAAATTGAATTTAAGGAAATAATTAGTTCTATTATAGAAAATACAAAATTTTCCTTTTTAAATCACAAATTTTGAAGCGACCAAATTTTCCCACATTGGTGAGATCCACATTTCAATAGAGATGGAAGAGAAGATATTATTGGAGGATGTATACTAGAGAGTTGGAGAAGATAGCATTGAGAAAAGGAGAGTGGAAATTATGGGAGAAGATAAGTTTTTCAAACTACAACCATTGAGATAGCAAAAGTGTGAAGTGAAAGCATAGATTCCTTAGGCGATTCTACATGAAGGAGAATCTGTGGAGAAATGGAAGAAGATTTTATGAAGATATAAGCAAATAAGAACAAGTGTATATGGAGTCTAGAATTTGTGCACACACACTCTATAATGTGACATAGAAGACTTGTAGAGCAGCGTATTGGAGAAGTTTTTTATTGGAGGAATTGCTTTGGAGAAATAGTTGAAGGAGACTAGTGGTCCAAATTGAAATTCAAGATACATATAGAAATTCAAGTGATGAAGTATTGGTGGAACATTGAGGGAGTAACATATTGGAGAGTAGAGAGAAGACTTGATAAACAAGGAAAAGCATCTGGAGCATAGTGCATGTAAGCAGAAGAAAAAACTAGTTTTGAGAAGCATTAAAAGTTTGAGATTTGGAGGATATTAAGAGAAGATCTAAGTGCAAGAAAGTGCCAAAGACTTGAAGCATCGAACTGAGCTTGATATTAAATGAATTTTAGCTAAAAATAATTTTTGGGAGACAAAAAAGTTAAATAAGATGTAGATTGTTGTAACGCCTAGACTAGAAATTTATTTGGATGACAAATGTTGTAAATGTGGTAATATTTTAGTGCACAAATTGAGGCATTTTATAGTTAATGTGGTTCTACATTAAGGTACTTTTTTATTTTTAAAAAGGGCATGCATTATTTATTTGAAGAAAATATTTTGAGATTAATTAATTGGGAGTTATAAGTTTAATTAAAGGAACAAATTTGGGAGATATAAGGTATTTAAAAGAAATTTAAAGAATGAATTAAATGGAAGTTATAAGGAAAAAAATTGTTTTATTGAAAAATAATTAATGGGAGTTGTGAAATTGAAATTTGATTAGGGAGACATAAGTAGATATATGAAATCTAAATTTGGTTGATGAATTTTTTTTCAAAGGAAGAACAAGTTCATTTGGTTAATTGAAGTTGAATGAAATATCAAAATTTAAAAGGAGAAATAAGAAGAAGAAGAGATAAAGAGAATTTTGAATTTGAGGAAAGAATGAGTTCTATTATGGCAAATAGAAACAAATTTCTTTTTAAATCACAACTTGTAAAAATATAAAATTTGTATTGAGGAACATCATGGAAAAATAAAAGGAAATCAATACTCATCATTGAAAAACTTTGGGATATAGTAAATGGAAAAAATGACATGCCAAAAAATAAAATTGGAAAACAAAAATTTAAATATGATGATGCAAAAGCTCTTATGCTAATCACATTTGGCATAACAAATGAAATTCAGCCATATATAAGTGAAGCAAAGACTTAAAAAATGCTTGGGAAAAACTATGCAAAATATTTGAAGGAAGAAATGAAGTGACCATTTTGCACTTGCAATCACAATTGTATTCTTTAAAGGTTCATAGTGGAGAAAGTATAGAATTTTTTCTTTGATTGATAGCAAAATTAAAAGCTAAGTTACAAACCATGGGATAAAATGTGGAAGACAATTTCTTGTCCAAATTACAAAGAGCACTCCCAAAAATATTTTAAAATTTAGTCACTTCTCTTCAAGTGCTAAATAAAACCATAACCTTTGATGAATTAGTTAACATTCTTCAAGAATATGAAGTGGAAAATCTAGTCAAATATGAAATGACTAATAATGCTCTAATGTCAAAGAAAAATGTATCAAATAATATTGTTGCATCATCCAATCTCAACCTGAATGGAGGAGAAGATATTGTCACATATGCAATATGGAAGGTCATACCACAAGCTATTATAGATATAATTATCTAAATCAAAGAAATCAAATGAATAAAACTTTTCAAAGGTTCTAATCAAGATAATATTAGTATTGACACTCACCTATGCAACAACAACAACAACAACCAAAATAATAAAATCATAAAGGAAACTTAGTTCAAGAAATTCAAGAAATAGAAAATAAGGGTGAAAATGAAATAAGAACCCTTATGGGAAGAACTATAGATAATGAAGGTATAGACCAAATTAAGGGAAAATGTGACAAGAATGATATAAAAATTATTTAAAAATTTCTAAAGGCACTAATGTTTCTAATAACATAACAAAATTTGTTGAAAAAAGGATAAAAGGATAAAAGAAAGGCAAATAATGCTTCAAATTTGTAAGATCTGTGAAAATACCAAACCAAAACCATGTTGTAAAGAAAAAATCAAAGTACATTGTGGATGGATCAATAAATCAGAATGGAAAAAACTAATGAACATGTTAAAATATTTTACAAAAAAAAAGGAAAGTCTAACAAGCATTACAAGGAAAACATTAATGGATCGGTGCCAAAATTTCAAGGAGTATGAAAGCCAAAACTGAAGGATGAAGACAAGACTCAAAGATTCAAGTCAAGAAGCCTTCACACAAAATAATGTAATATGGGAGGGTGTTGGTAGTATTACATCATTTGGTACCTTAAGTGCCATTGTAAATATTTAAATTAGGAAGTGTGTTTATTTTTTAGTATGTGTCAAGTTGTAAAGTGTGTTTATGTGTCATGTAATTAAGTGTGAGTTATGAATGAAAGGTGTCATGTGTGTAAGTGAAGATTCATGAGTGATGTATCAATATTAGAAGTAGGAAGTTATGTAATCATGAGACTTTATCATTATGTAAGAAAGGCATATGAAAGGTTGCATCTCCCATGTTTTGAGAAGAGAAAATGTTAAGTGCATTGAAGAGTCTTATGTAAGGTTATATATTAAATACAAATATCTATGCCATGTAAATAAGTTGTATGAATAATGATTTATTATTAATAAAGTTTTTATTTTGTGCAATATTGGTGTTATTGTTGAATGAGATTATATGTATGAGATTAAGATCTTGGGAAATATTGACCTACAATATTTAGGCCCATTTGCTAACAATCGTATTAAAGCCACATTGTAGTAGGGAAGGAATATAATATATTATTAGAGGATGGATATTTGATAGTTGGATAAAATAACATTGAGCAAAGGAGAGTGGATATTATGAGCAAAGAGAAGTTTTTCAAACTACAACCATTGATATAGTAGAAGTGTGAAGTGAAAGTAGAGATTACTTGGGATATTGTTTATGTGAAGGAGAATTGGTGGAGAAGTGAAAGAATATTTGGTGAAGATTTAAGCAAAGGAGAATGAGCATATTTGGAGTCTAGTGACTGAAATTGGTGCACATATTCTCTACAACATGATGCAGAAGACTTGCATAGTAGCATATTGAAGAATTTTTTATTAGAGGAATTGATTTGGAGAAATAGTTCAAGGCTATAGACTGGTGGTCCAAATTGAAAGTGAAGCTATGTCCAAAAAATTTAGTGGTGAAGGATTGGTGGAACATAGATGGAGCAAAACAATGGAGAGCAAAGAGAAGACCTGAAGAATGAGAAAAAACATCTAGAACATAATGCATATGAGCAGAAGAACAAAGTGGTTTTGAGAAGCATCAAAAGCCTAATATTTAGAGGATATTGAGAGAATATATAAGTGTAAGGGAGATCCAAAGACCTAAATCATCATACTGAGCCTAAGAGTAAGTGAATTGTAGCTGAAAATAATGTTTAGGATGCAAAAAAATTAAATTAGATGTTGACTATTGTAACTCCTAGACCACACCTTATTGGGATGGCAAATGTAGTTAACATGGCAATATTTTAGTGCACAAATTGAGATATTTTTTAGTGAATGTGGGAATACATTGAGGTACTTTTTTATCTTAATAAAAGAGCATGCATTGTTTATTTGAATAAAATTGTTTGAGATTACTTATTTGAGAGTTATAAGTTTAATTAAAGGAACAAAATTTGGGAGATATAAGGTGTTTAAAAGGAATTTAAAGAATGAATTAAATGGGATTTATAAGGACATGAAATTGATTAATTGAAGAGGAATTAATTGGAATTGTGAAATTAAAATTTGATTAGGGAGACATAAGAAGAAATTTAAAATCTAAATTTGGTTGATGAAAGTTTTTTTAAAGGAAGAAGAATTGAAATTGATTAATTGAAGTTGAATGAAATATTAAAATTAAAGGAGAAAATAGAAGAGTTAAAGAGAAATTTGAATTTGAGGAAATAATTAGGTCTATTATGGTAAATAAAAAAAATTTCCTTTCTAAATCACAATTTCTAAAAGGACCAAATTTTACATTATTGAAAAATAAAATAAAATCAATACTCGTAATTGAAAAAATTTGGGATATAGTAAACAAGAAAAAGGACATGCCAGAAGATGAAATTGAAAAATAAAAATTCAAATATCATGATGCATAAGCTATTATGCTAATCACATGTAGCATAACAGATGAAATTTAGCCATATATAAATGAAGCAAACACTTTAAAAAATTCTTGGAAAAAACTATGCAAAATATTTGAAGGAATGAAGAGTCCTTTTTGCACTTGCAATCACAACTATATTCTTTAAATTTTCATATTGGAGAAAGTATCAAATTTTTTCTTTGAAGGATGGCAATGAAAAGCTAAGTTACAAACTATGGGAGAAAAAGTGGAAGACAAGTTTCTTATCCAAGTTACATTAAGAACACTCCTAGAAACATTCAAAAATTGAGTCACTTCTCTTCAAAGGAAAATTTATCAAATAATATTGTTGCATGAACCAATATCAACTTGAATGGAGGAGAAGATATTGTCACATATGCAATATGGAAGGTCATACCACAAACTATTATAGATATAATTCTTTAAATAAAATGAATCAAATGAATAGACCTTTTCAAAGGTTTTAAATTCGATAATGTCAATCTTGATATCCACCTATACAAAAACCAAAAGAAGAAAATAAAAAAGAACCTTATTTCAAGAAATTCAAGAAAAAAAATGACGGTGAAAATGAAGTAAGAGTTATGGGTCAATTTGATCTCTCGCATTCACAATTCCTTGCAAACCCATCTAGATTATGATTTTGCTAAAAAATTTCTAAGGCAATAGTATAACAACCAGATCGAAAGCATCATCTTTGCACAATTTGAAGATCATATTAAGTTCCTAATGAAGTTTTGGATTCAAATTAGCAATGGAAGAAAATCCAAAAAACTATAGGATATCTTGATATCCAATTGCACCTATCCAGACCCAAAATTGGGCTAAGGAAGGATAATTGAACAATTTATAGCAGTACCAGATCAAATTTTTGTCTAAGGCATGAGATCTAGCAGGTAGAAGAAGGAGCCAAATATTTTTAAAAGTTGATGTAAGCATAGAGGAAATAAAATTCCAATATTTTGTGTTCATCACATGGTCAAACTTAAAATTTGACTAAGGGAAAGCACCCAACATAAAGGATGAGCCAAAATTTTAAGACAATTTATGTCATCATAGGAGCAAAAAATATTCAATGTCCGACACAATGTCAGACCCCAAATTTGGATGTGTGGAGATCAAGCCAAAAAGTGATCAAATGTTTGGAGGTATTGATGTCACCCAAAGATATAAATTTTTTTGTGTTTGGTATTAGGAGCCAAGGTTGTTCTTCATCATATTTAAAATTTGGTTAAGTACAAAGAGATTGCTTGACTTCTGAGAAAGTTGATGTCATTAAGAGAGCTAGAAAAGTTTATCTGAGACTCAATATCCTACTAAAAAATAGAATTTGGTATGAAGGATCAAATCTATCTAGTATAGAATGAAGAGCTTTCAAATCTATCTATGTTGATCTTGTGTGTCAACCAGCCATCGAGATCAAAGTTGTCAAAAGGAGTCATGAGTTGGCAATGCAACAGAATGAAGTGATGAAAAGTGGACCTATTAGAGTATGTTGTGATATGTTGAAAGTATGTGGAAACTAGATTCTTGGGAGAAATTTGAACCAAACACATCAATAAATCACACCCAAAGTAGTTAAACTCAGCTAAGCTAGAAAGTAATGCCCACTCCCTCCACTCACCTTGTAGGTAGATTTTGTGTAATGATATGAGATAACAAAAAGGGATTGAAAATCTATAAATAGCTCAATGTACCTCTAAATAAGGGTCAACTCTTTAGCTTTTACAAAAGCATAAGTTGTATGATGATTGTATTGTATGCCTCTCAATAAAGATTAAAGTGGATTTTTAATAGGTTGAAAATTTGGGGCCACCCTCCCCGTGAATTGAAATTGAGTCTAAGCTAGGAGACCTAAATACCTTTTGCCATTGTGGTGTCCCTTTCGAGACTATAAAAACATTAATTTTTTTATTAGGGTAAAAAGGGGTTTTAGGATCCCCAAACATGTACATCAAGCTATGTAAGATAGTACAATATGTTGCAATAGCCTTACAAAATACTATCATCCACTTACTACTAAAACAAAACCTGTAATACTACATATCTATTAAAAAAATTCCACAACATGATAGATTAGTAGACCACTTCAAAAACATTAAAAAAAATGTAGCTACCACCCAATCATAACAAAAACAATAGTCCATAAACTTTGGGGTTGTTACGGAGTTTGTAGCCAATGGGTCTTTTTATTATTTTCCTTCAATAGCATAGGTTATTCCTCCTTCAGAGTGGTAATATTTGAGAATGCATTTTTGCACTTCAAGATCTTGAGGTAATATCTAGTTGTAACACATTCTGTATGATCTTCATTTTTAGAAAATTGACTATCATTGATTGTTTCATAATTAGCTTCAAGAATACTATCTGAGGTGCTAATATTTTCCATGGAACTGATTGGATGGTCTTTAGTAACCATTTGTCTTTTATCAATGATTTGATTCGAATTCTCCTTTCGGGGTTGAGTCTTTTGTTGCTCGCTTGATTCCTGTTGGACAATTGGCACAATTGGAGGATGAGCTTCTTCCTTGTGAATTAGGACATTTGAAGGTTCAAGATCATTCATGTGTAGGGCCTTCTCCTCCACCAAGGAGGAATCAGAGCATGATCGGATGATCGAGCATCTCTTCTTTAGGTGGCCATATTGTTGATAGTCATAACATCTTAGGGAGAAGTTTTCATATTCAATATTTTGGATCCATTCCCCTTTGCTTGAGGAGATAGTAATGGATTAAGGCCAAGGAACTAAAACATCCATCCAAACAACCAATCTTGATTTACTCATATTAATTTTATTAGATAAATTTTCCTTTTTTTGGGCATCCATATACTAGAATGCACTAGTGGCATTGCCAATTTTAGTGAATATTTTCTCCCCAAAACTCCATAGGGAGAGTATATAGATTCACCTAGACTAGGAAGCCATTAACTTCTTCTGTAAGGAGGTTGAAACCTAGGAGTCCAAGGTTGTATATAGACACCCCTTTTTCTGAAAAACCAATTGTATCTATAATAGATTACCCTATCTCTATCCACTAAATCAAAAAATGAAACAAAATTAAATTTTGGGTAGTAGAGTTACTTGGAATTTATTGGACCACCAAATTTTAATGTATCCTTTGAGCTCCTCCAGGCCTGGTATTTTACCCCTAATTTTGTAGATAACTATTCAAGCTTCATGATCAATCATATCCAACCTAAATTCATCCTCCAAAATACTAATAGAGGGTAAAGGTTCATTAGAAAGTTCCACCCATGAATCCAAATATCCCTGAGAGACATTTCTTCTTATCAAAGAGGCTTTCTCACAAACTAAAGAGAGACTAATATCCTCATGAGTACAAAAATCCATCTACAAACAACCCTCCTTTTGCAATACTTGACTGCACCTAGGGTTTGTACCCCTTTCGCTTCATTTTATCCTCATATCCTCATAAGTACAACAAGCAAGATGTAAACAACTATCTTCCTACAATGCTTGACTACACATAGGGTTTGCACCTCTTTCACTCTATTCCATCCTCATGTCCTCCTAAGTACAATGAGCAGGTTGTGAACAACCTTCTTCTTGCAACAATTGACTACACCTAGGGTTTGCATCCAATTTTTAATAAATATTGAAGTGTTGGTTGGCCTCTACTAGAAGATATTGTAGTACATGAATGAATGTAAGTTAAACTACTATGCATTTCCATTTATGTTGAATATATGGTGAATTCTATTAAATATTATTCTTCTAAACTAGATAATTATTTGAATTAATATTTATTTAACCCTTGGAATGCTTAGTTGTGTTTATATTGATTTAAATAAATTCTCTATAATATTGTATTTTAATTGTTCTATTAGACCTTTTAATTGAGTTGAGAGTGTAAGACTCTAATACCTTGTATCTCTTGTTGTTGTTGAATCCTGATCAAATTTATTCCTACTCTCTAACCCTTCTAAATTCTTTATTTAGTCTTGAACCCCCATTTTAGTTTAGCTAGCAATACAGGAACCAATCTTCTCCACAGGTTGACTGAGAAGATGTTTCTAGTCATCCAATATTAGCAAATTTCTAGGGCATATCTCATAGACTAGGTAGATTTTGGGCCAAGATTTTTTGGCATGCCCAATGGGATAGGAGTTGTCCCACCCTCAAATAAGCATAATGAGATATTTACAATAGGTACCTGCAATGCTAACTAAGAGTTTTTGGTATACCTTATGGTACCATATTTCATAATACCATCTCAATTTCTTATACTCAAGATCTTGGTGAATAGTCTTGACCTCATAAGAAAATAATACATGTTCACCTAGCAACTCTTTTGATTCAATAACAAAAAAATTTGGTGATCCTGCTGGTAGAAAAGCTCAAAATTATATGATGGTGGAAGTAGAAGAAAAATTATCTCATTGCACATTAGTTAGATTTATGGCTTTATAACTATAATCAAATAATATATAATAATATATTTTCAAAGCCATGGTTGAACGAATTTGTCTAGCTTGGAATAGTGCCTGACCTCTTAATATTTTAGACTTCCATGAAATTCCCCAAGTTGCATTGAATAATTTTCCCACTTACATTGGTAAGGGAAAGACTACTTATGAGCACTATCAATAATTTGTCACTTTGACAACCATTATAATATTCCATTTGAATATGTGGTGGTAAGGCTTCTAATATTATTCTTTTGGTGCAAGGTGTTTTTATGGTACTAATCCTTGGAAGATAATAGCATTAGGACCTAGGCAGACTTGGTTGAACTCCTCATATTAGAGCATGACAACCCATGAGACCCCTTCTTACTACTCATTTAATTTTTATTTATACATTGGCTTCCTCGGGAGAGTATCACTAATTCCAATTTCAGATTTAGAAGAACCTAGAAAAGAATTGCCCAAGGAATAAGGAATTCACATGCAGAGGCTTATACCTATTACCTTCATACTATGATCCTAGACCTAAGCCTTCAGATCTAATAGTATAATGAGAAAAGTTTTCCATAAGTCTTCCAAATGGTCATAAGGATAGAAAATAAGCTCATCTCAATAGGAAAGCTCCTGACTAGAACCACCATGTTAGACACCCCTTAGATTCATTATAAAATCCAATAGGATCTATTCCTAACTAGATATCACCCATAGCTATATAAGTTTCCCAAACCATATTTCTCTCTAACAAATAAGACACCTACCATGACCATCCCAGAATATTAGATAGTGTAGGAAATAAGAGCTATGATTCAAAACTTGACCAATGAACTTAATAGGATGGATCAACAAAATATTGAAATAAGGTATGGGTCATACCCATAATTTTCCTTAAAAAGATAATTTATGCACATTGGTGAGGTCAAAGAATAATTTGCTCATGTTGTTAAATATCAAGGAAAATGAGTATACTTTGACATGGTTAGGCTTAACTTATCAGTATTTGACAACCATTATAGTGGTAGCACTTATCAACATTGTCAATAGTGTTTCCACTCAATGGTAGCTCAAGAACTAGATAAATTTGTTGCTCTTGCAATGGATCTAGAGAAATTATTTGTGATAAAAAGAACTCCACAATATGTCTGGTCAATCTAGATGTAATATTGGACCATCATGCTTGGCCAACATATGCTCAGGAGATTGGAAATATGGAAAATATGAAGTAAAGTGGAGCAAGAAAAGGAACAATCCAAAGAAAAAAATAGCATAAGTGTTTTTAGTAGTCCCAAGGTTGTAATTTGGTTAAATGAGGGGAGTCAGCAAGATCTATATATAAACTATAATCTATCACATTACATGGCTAGTTACATGTCCCAAAAAACAAATCCAAAATATTTGAGACAACTACTAGAACTACACTTGGACAAAGAATGTTCTAGGTTGTATCTAAAGATAGAGGTTCTCATGCATCTTGAAACTCTTTAGCTACTAGTTGTTGATCTAGCACAAAGACGTATGCACATAGGAAATGTGATCGACAATTCACATGCTCAAGAAGAGTTGCCAATGCTAATTCCTAGTGTTGTTTCTCATACAAGCTTAGAAATTGATCCAAGCTCAAAGTCAATCCCATGGTAGAGTTTTGGTAATATAAGCTACATGCTCCAAGAAATAAAATAGAGAGAGAATTCCAAATTTGGTACTATATAGTTGATTCATTGCAGATTTTAATGCAAAATCTAAAATCGAGCACCTCTTGCCTGAGGGGCAATACCACAATTTTGTGTAAATAAACTAGCATGTAAATAAAAAGCTAGTTATAGGTAAATGTAGTTGAAATAAGGTAATTAGCCAAATAAGGTAGCTAGATTGTAGGAGCAAGGCCTTAAAAAGAGGGTAAACTAGATTACATGCACAACATAGGGAAAATTAAGATGGTACCACATTGAAAATATTCATTCCCATAAGTTGGAAATACCTAGACTAAAGGAAAAGAGGATAAACTTATTGTTGATCAACAACTTATTTCAACCAAGGAATTTATATAAAGAGATTTATTTCTTTTGCCTTGCACAATTGTTGATGATTTTATTGGGGATTACACTCTTTTGGCATAATTTTAGTATCTCTTTTTTAAGTCCAATAGGAATAGTTACACTCTTTTGATAATGAGATACGATCATCTTAAGAGAATACCAAAATTATCAAAAGAGCAAAGTCCAGTAGTCAGCAGAGGTAGCCACATGTTGAGAGAAAGTTATGTTTGGTTGAGACTAATGAGTGTGTGTAGGGCATGCCTTAAAGCATGTTTCCAATACATATAACTATACAAACTCTCTAATATCTATTAAATAGGGATTTATCTGAATATGGTAGAAAGGATGGCCAATTTTAGGAAGATATTATTGACCAAAGAATGATGGCTTCATCTTTTTTTTATTTTTTCCATTTGAAGTTTTAGAAATACCAAAAATTAAGAAGGAAGAAAGTTGAAACCTCAAATCATGATAGAGTAATGAATGTAATCATAAATACACAAACCTTCAATGTTTATATGTCCTAACTTCTCGTAATCTAGACACACATTCCCCCTATTTTTGGTCATCCCTTGTATCCTGATTTATTCTCCTTTCATCCAATCATTCCATGTTTTCTTATACTTTTTTCCATTCCCATTTTGTCCTATATTTTAAATTTCCTAAATCCTTGTCCCTTTAGCTTCTCCATTACCCATTTTTGAGTTTGTATCCCAATGGACATGCTATCTAGATTCTTACTTTACAAGAAATTGAGGTGTTCAAACTGATTGAGAAGTTGTAGGAAGATAACACACACATAAATAAAAACCTCATGAAGCCTATTGTGTGACACCTCAGTACCTTAATGATGAAATCAAATATAAGGTGTCATCATGAGAAATACAAAGTTTGTGAAATGCTACTAGCTACATAAAATAAAATACCATAATAAAATGCTAAGATCTGGGAAGATCTATACTGTTGAGATATATAAATGACAAGTGATAAAAGAGAATGATGAGAAATAAGAAGGATGAAACAACAAGTTATTATTTTCATGTTATGATTCTTGAATCATAAAGGAAATTATGTGATAATAGAAAGGAAAAAGCATGTCTACAAGATACATGAAGTATAATTCCTATCTAGTGGTGCCAGCTCTAGAAAATCCAAATTAAAGCTCCAGTTTTTGCTACAATCCACAAGGTTATAAGATAATATAAAAGACAAGGATCATGCATAATTATTTTCTTCAACACTAGGATCTTAAGCTAAGAAACCATGCATATCTCAAAAGCTCCAAGATGCTACATAAGAGTCTACAATCCAAAGAAAAAGTACATGTATGAATTTGTTGAGAACAAGGTAATAGAGAACAGTAACATATTCATACCATTGAGTGCTTGAAAATATACCTAAGGTAGCTTTCTTGGGTCTAAAGTAGCTTTCAATTATGGTAAACTATGCTCATGTAGGATTTATTTTTATTAGAGGTACTTGTAACCAAGTATCTCCTTGTTATTTCCTTTCTCTTCCTCTTCTCATATTTCCCTTCTCTTTCTATTTTTGCTTCCCACTTTCTTGTAACCTTCACCTCTTCAATCATATCCCTACCCTCCATGATTCCTTAAATTACCATATTCTACATTTATTATTACTCCCACTCCTTGTTACATAACCTCTTCTTCTTCTTTAACATTTCCTCCTTCCCATTTTATGACAATCCCATACTTTAAAGGTAAATGGGATGGATCTACAATAGGGGTACTTTCTATTGCATATTTTAAAACATCCCTGTTACAGCTGCAAAATCCATTCACCCACTTCTCATCTCTATTTTTCTCCATCAATTCCATATTCTAAATTATTTTATTTCCTATACCTTTAAGCTTTGTTTCCTTTCATATCTCCTTGACTCATCATCTAATCTTCTATCTCCCTTTAGTCTTAATATTTTTTGCCCCATATACAAGGCTTACTAGGTTATCTATTTCTAAAAGCAAAAATCCCTAGAAGTTGCCAATAATGTGGGTCAATATGATCACCCACATTCACAATTCCTTGCAAGCCTAGCTAAATTATGATTTTTCTAAAATAAATCTAAGGAAATAGTGCAACAATTGGACCAAAAGCATCATCCATGCACAAGCTACAGATTAGAGTAAGTTCCTAATGAATATTTGGCTTCAAAGCAATAGTGTAAGATAAGCCAAAAAACTATAGGATAGCTTTATATCCAATAACATCTAGCTAAAACAAAAATTGGGTTAAGGAAGGAATATCCAACACTTTGCAATAGTATTAGATCAAATTTATGTCTAAGGCTTGAGATTCGACACGTAAAAGGAGCCAAATTTTTTTGAAAGCTGATATAAGCATAGAGATAGCAAAATTCTTATAGCCAAAGTTCATCACATGGCCATATTTAGCTTCAAAGTAGTAGTGGAATACAAGGAAAAGTGCGTAGCATAAAGGATTATCCATACTTTTAAGAAAATAAATGTCATAATAGAAGCAAAAAATATTTGACATCTGACACAATGTCAAATCCAAGGCTAAGTGTGGAGATCAAGCCAAAAAGAGCAAAAAATATTTGACGTCTGACACAATGTCAAACCCAAAATTTGTCTGTGTGGAGATCAAGCCAAAAAGAGGTCAAAATTTTAGAGGCTCTAATGTCACCCAAAGGGATGAAAAGTCTAGTGTCTAGTATCGGTATCAAAGGTTGTTCTTAACTAGATTCAAAATTTTATTAAGTATAAATAAAAGGTTAGACTTACAAGAAAGTTGATGTCATCAAGAGAGATGGACAAGTCTAGTATTAAGAGACTATACCAGACTCAAAATTTTTCTAAGGCATAGAAATTAGCATGAAGGATCAGATCTATCTGACATCAAATGAAGAGCTTATAAACCTATCTCTATTTATCAAATTTATGTGTGTTAACCAACCACCCATATCAAAGCTATCAAAATAATTCATGAGATGGTAATGCAACATAATTAAGTGATGAAAAAAGAACTTCTTAAAGTACACTAAGATATATTGAAAGTACATGGAAGCCAGCTTCTTGGGAGAAATTTGAACCAAACATGTTAGTAAATCACAACCAAAGTGGTTAAGCTCAATTAAGCTAGAAATAAATACCCACCCCTTGCACTTACCCTAATAGGCCTACAAGGAGCTTCTAGGTAATGATATGAGCTAACAAAAAGCGATTGCAAATCTATATATAGCTTATTGTACCTCTAAATAAGAGCTGGATCTTAGCTTTATAATTGCATAAGTTGTATGATGACTATACTATGTGTCTCTCAATAAATATTGAAGTGTTGTTTGGCCTCTATTAGAAGATATTGTAGGACATGTATGAATGTGAGTCAAACTACTATGCATTTCTATTTATGTTAAATGGATGGTGAATTTTGTTAAATATTATTCTACTAAACTAGATAATTATTTAGATTACTATTTATTTAACCCCTTGAATGCTTAGTTGTATTTGTGCTGATTTAAATAAATGCTCTACAATATTGTATGGTAACTGATATGTTAGACCTTTTAATTGAGTTGAGAGTGCAAGATTTGTGTACCTGGTGTATATTGCTATTGTTGAATCCTGGCTAGGTTTACTTCTACTCTCTAACCATTTTCATTTCTTTCTTTAGTATTCAACCCCCATTTTAGTTTAGCTAGAAGTACAAGAACCAACCTTATTCAAAGGTTGACTGAGAAGATATTTCTAGTCATCCAATCTTGGCCAAAGTATAGGGTGCATCTCATAGACTAGGAAGTTTGGACCAAGAAAAGCCCTTATGGGAAGAACCATAAACAATGAAGGTATAGACCAAATTGAGGAAAAATGTCATAATAGAAGCAAAAAATATTTGACATCTGACACAATGTCAAATCCAAAATTTGGCTAAGTGTGGAGATCAAGCCAAAAAGAGCAAAAAATATTTGACGTCTGACACAATGTCAAACCCAAAATTTGTCTGTGTGGAGATCAAGCCAAAAAGAGGTCAAAATTTTGGAGGCTCTAATGTCACCCAAAGGGATGCAAAGTCTAGTGTCTAGTATCGGTATCAAATTATTTAGAAAATTTCTAAAGGTACTGATGTTTTTGATAATAAAACAAAAGTAGCTAAAAAGGTGATAAAAGAAACAAAATAAAGGAAAATAATGCTTTAGAATTCTAAGATCTACAAAAAGACCAAACCAAAATATGTCATAAAGATAAAATTGAAGTACATTATGGATGGATCAATAAATTAGAATGGAACAGAATAATGGACATGTTAAAATATTTTTATGAAAAAAGATAAGTCTGACAAGCATTGCAAGGAACACGTTAATGGATCAATGTTATAATTTCAAGTAGTATATCGAAGTACAAAGACAAGAGTTAGATATTTAAGGCAAGAAGCCTTCACACAAAATAATTTAATACCAGGGGGTGTTAGTGTTATTACATTATTTGGCACCTTGAGTACCATTGTAAATATTTAGATTAGGAAGTGTGTTTCAAATAAAATAGGGTGCCCTCAAATATAGCTCTAAATTCCATGCTTTATCATATTCCCAAGCTGGTCTCAAATGATGCCAATTCCAAAATTTTAGCACCTTTTACTGATGAGGAGATCCACTCAACCCTGTTTTCAATGCATCCTGACAAAGCCCCTGGCCTTGACGGATTTCCTCCTCATTTTTTTCAAACCTTTTGGGATATAGTGGGCTATGATGTTTTTTCTACCATTAGAGAGTTTTAGTCTACAAAATCTATCCCTCGAGGATTCAATTCAACCTTTATCGCCCTCATTCCAAAAAATTCAAATGCTAAATCCATGACTGATTTTTGACCTATAAGCTTGTGTAAT
The DNA here is from genome assembly GCA_028583015.1 of Wollemia nobilis. Taxonomy (NCBI): domain Eukaryota; kingdom Viridiplantae; phylum Streptophyta; class Pinopsida; order Araucariales; family Araucariaceae; genus Wollemia; species Wollemia nobilis. The sequence continues at coordinate 7,241,229 of JAQPPZ010016361.1, forward strand.
GTGGTTTATAAAATCCTCACAAAGGTTGTTGCTAATAGAATGAGAGACATCCTTCCTTCCATTATTTATCCTTGTTAAGGAAGCTCTATTTGTGGTAGATCCATCCTTGATGGAGTTATTACTATCCATGAAGCCCTTCATTCTGTTCACATGTCCAAAAAACCTGCCTTTGTTTTGAAATTGGACATGAATAAAGCTTATGATAGATTAAACTAGGATTTCCTTGTGTCAATTCTCCTAAAGTTTGGTTTTCATTCTGACTGGGTTGATTTAATTAAAGGGTGCATTTCCACTTCGTGGTTTTTAGTTCTTGTCAATGGATCCACTGTTGGTTATTTTCCAAGCAATCGAGGCATTCACCAAGGAGATCCTATATCTCCCTTGTTGTTCATAATTGTTGCTGAAGCTTTGGGTAGAACTATAAAAGCAGCTTGTAATCTCAATCTTATTTCAGGAATAAAAGTAGCCTCTCAAACCAGACCTATTTCTCACCAAAAGTTTGTGGATGACACAATTATCTCTTCTAAAGCATTTGTCTTTGAAGCCAGAGTTATCAAACATATATTATTGTTATATGAAGATGTTGCTGGGAAAAAGATCAATTTCCATAAAAGCAAAATCTAATTTTGAAATATGCCTATACAGAGACAAAGGAAAAATATTTATCATTCTAGAATGCCCAACATCTTCTCTCCCTGCTACTTATCTAGGGCTTCCTCTATTTTTGGGATAGCTTGAAGCTTCAATGTGGAACAATGTGATTGAAAGGCTACAAAAGAAATTAGCAGGTTGGAAAGGCAATATTTTGTCTCAAGCTAGTAAAGTTACCCTGACACATGCTTCTCTTCAGAGCATTCCTATCTACTTCATGTCTATATTTAAAATTTTGGTAGGGGTTTGTCATAAAATAGAATAGATTCAAAAGAATTTTTTGTGGTCTAGATCTAAAAATAAAAATCGGTTCCACCTTGTTTCCTGGGATAAAGTCTATCATCCAAAAAATTCTAGTGGGGTTGGCCTCAGAAGGATTCACCTCTTCAACTCAACTCTTTTAGCTAAGCAGGCTTGGAGGTTAATTTCAAATGATGGATCTGATTGGATTTCTATAGTTTATCGTAAATACTTATAGGGAACCAACTTTTTCAATGTTGGCTCTTCCCAGAGAGGGTCTTGCTTCTGGAAATCTATCTTGTAAGTTATATCTCTTGTTAAACAGGTTCTTCTATGGCTAATAGGATATGGGCATCAAATTGACTTCTGGAAGGACAAATGACTTCTCAATGAACCACTCATAAATAATCCCATTTTGGTTGTCCTCAAAGGATATACTAACATTACCTTTGGATCAAAAGTTTTGAATTTTATTTGCTCTCAGGATAGTAGGAAAACTTGGAAGCATATCTTTAGTCCTGCTCATCCTGATGAATCTAGAGAACTGCAGTTTCTTCTAAGATATTCTATCATCCCCTCTGGGAATCCTCATGATCAACTGGTTTGGGAACTTACTGAATCTAGGGATTTTTCTATTAAAACTGCTTATCAACTTCTCTTACCTCATGAGGAATCCTTAATTCCTTTTAATCTTGTTTGGATCAAGTTTTTGATTCCTAAAATTGCCTCCTTTGCTTGGGTAGCCATCCAGGAGAAAATCCTTACTATTGATAATCTTTTTAAAAGAGTCTTACCCATTCCCAATAGATATTTTATGTGTTTATCTGATTGGGAATCCCCTCATCATATTTTTCCTTGATTGCCCCTTCACTTCTTCCATTCTCAATAGTTTATTTGAGTGTTTCCACATTTATTAGGTTGTACCTTGCTTTATCCCTGATATTTTTATTCAATGGCCTAAACTATTTAGGAACATTCACCTCAAAATATTGTGGTAGTTGTGCCTTCATCACTTCCTATGGTAGATCTGGTTGGAAAGAAACCGTAGAGTGTTTTCCAACACTAGTCAAAACTCTAATTTTATCTTGAATAAAATCCTCTCATTTGCTATTGAGAATGTTGCCCTTTGTCCTTTACCTTCTTAGTCTGCTTCTCACTTTGAAGTCTCAGTAGGGCAGGCTCTTAATTTCCCTATTGTGAACAATTCTCATCCACATCCTATCTCCAATGGGGCTCAGACTTCTTGGATTCCTCCTCCACCAGGATGGCTTAAATTGAATGTTGATGGTGCTGCTAAGGGTAACCCTGGTCAAGCGGGAGTGGGTGGTATCCTCAGAGACAATAAAGGCAAGGTGATCCTTGCTTTTGCTGAATTTTTAGGGATTCATTCAAATCAAACTATTGAAGCTCATGCTCTCTGATGTGGCTTGGTGTTGGCTAAAGACTTATCTGATAGAATTTTGGTTGAGGGTGATTCCCTTACTACCATTAATTACTTTAAAAATTCCAAAGTCCCTTCTTGGAAAATAAGGAACTGCATCAACGAAGCCAAACATGTTAGCAGAAACTTTCAAGATATAATCTTCCAGCACACATTCAGGGAGAACAACAAAGTTGTTGACGTGTTAGCAAATTTTGGAACCCGGATTACAAATTTGATGACATGGACCACTATAATCCCTCATTTTTTAGCTCATGTTATTGATGAAGAAATTTTATCATCAAGTATCATTAACACTAATGTAGAGCAAGTCAGCCATATTTTGGATGATTCTAATGCCAGTGTGTCCTAAATTTCTTTTCAATCGATCCCATGCTACCTCGGTTCATGGGCATCATGTGTTTCTTGGTCTTGTCAACCTTGGATGTCGGTTTCCCATATTTCAAGATAGAGCCTTTGTTGTCCTCACTCATTTTGAAAGCCCTCTTTTTCACAACCCCCGATCCATAGCCTTTTCTCTTCACCATTTCTCCACCACCCTTATCCCTCCTAGTTCCATTACCCCTTTCCAAATTTCCACCTTTTCCATCCATGACATTCCCTTCCCGCATGGCTTACCTCATGTTTTGTTGTACCACCTTGGCCTTTCCCTCTTGTGGGATTTTAGTTCGGATTCTCACACGATCCCCTTTGGTGATTGGAATTACCATGTCTGCCAGGATTGCCTTGGGTCATGTATTCTTTCTCATTACCACTCTTTGTGGCACTTTTGTTGAGATTGTCATTGGTGTGTTGTTGCTTTTGCCCTCTTGGCTATTTCTTTTTATATCGCTCAAGTTTCGGTTTTCCTTCATTGTTGTGACTTTCAACTGTTCATCCAAAAGTCATCTCATTTCTATGTAGTCACCATGTGTTTTGTTGAACCATCCAAGGTTTGTTTGGATTCCATTGTTGAGGGAATCCTTTTAGGTAAAGGTTTCCTCTCATTCTTCCATAAATTCGAAGGGGAGGACCCTGAAGTTACTTTGGCATTCATGGAGATGTGGGACAATGGTAAGGTCACCATCCACAACAAGACTTATGTCGTCGACATCAAAATGCTTGTTGAACTGACTAGGCAGCAACCTAAAGGAAGATCCATCAAGAGAGAGAAGCACAATTGGGATGCCAAATTGAAGGACATCAAGGACAAGGAGCTTTGTAGAAAGGCTCATTTGGGTATGCGGTGTGATGAGCTACCATTTCCATGGGGGAGCATCCTTAAGCCCATTATGGAGTATGTTACTATTGATGATCCAGATAAGCCCCTCTATAGTTTTTATTTCTCCTTTTATAACCACTTTCATGATGTTAGTGCAGTCAATATACCTCAGTTTTTATTTAATTCTATTAGTTATACCATTGAGCATTGTAGGGAGAAAAATGGGTCAGAATTACCCACTCACCGTGGCCTTTTTAATGTCTTGTTTAAACACTGGTTAATTCATTGCCCTGAGGGCATTTTTGTGACTCCCCCTCCCAAACCCAAATAGAGTCCCTTGAAACCCAGCTCTTCCCAAACCATACCTCAATCCTCATGCACCCCTAGGCTATCCGCCAAAAAACAAAAAATTATTGAGGTTGTTCACCAACTAAGGAAGAGACCTAGTAGTGCCTCCCCTGAACCTAAAATTGAGCCTGAGAAAAAACCGTTGTGCTCCTCTATGTGATCTGAAGAACAAAGCTATGAAGAAAGAATCACTAGTCATTGAGTCTGAAGAAGAGGACAAGGATAACCCTAATTTTTGCATGCAGATGTTCATCATCAAATCCATAACAAACTGCATTACCCAACTTGTTGATCTGCGTAATGCCCTTAATTTGTGGTTTTTTAGGAAGTCCTTTACTGAGGGTGTGGGAGATGTTCCCACTAAAAACCTGAAGGCGATTGTCATTCCTGAGGATGTCCCTACTAAAGAAAATATTGCTGAGATGGATACTTCAAATGATGGACTCCAAGATGTTGTTGTTAATCCTGGCATGGAGGTTTAAGTGGTCCCCTTCCATTCTAGAAGGTTGTTGGTCATATTTTTGTTGTTTAATATCTTCTATTGGTTTTTAGGTCTTTTTAGCAACTTCTTTTGCTAAGTCTTGTTGTTCTTGTTGTCAGCTGAGGATAACCTTAATGTATGAGCTTTTTGAAGGATGGCACTATGTTTTGAATTTCTCTATTCCTCTGGCATCTATTGCCATTTTGTAAATAGGTTTTGGGGCCCTGTTAAAACCCGTCTAAAATATAAATCTTAAGCTCTTTAACCGATCAAAAATAATATTTAGTATTTGTTAAGTTATAAAGTGTATTTATGCATCATGTAATCAAGTGTGAGTTATGAGTGAAATGTGTAATGTGTGTAAGTGAAGAGTCTTGAGTGGCGTACCAATATTAGAAGTAGGAAGTTATGAAATCATGAGAGACTTTGTCATTATGTAAGAAAGGCATGTGAAAGGTTGCATCTCACATGTTTGAGGAGAGCAAAATTTAGGTGCATTTAAGAGTCTTATGTAAGGTTATATATTAAAGATAAAGCTCTATGCTATGTAACAAATTTGTATGAAGAATGATTTATTATCAATAAAGTTTTTATTTTGTGCAATATTGGTGTTATTATTGAATGAGATTATATGCATGAGATTATGATCCTAGGAAATATAGACATGTGATATTTGGGCCCATTTTCTAACATTTACAATTCTTAAATATGTGAGTAATTGGTTTGAAGAGATGATATTTTTATGAGGCCCTTCTAGGTGCTCCTTCCAATCCACCACCTAAGATTTTTGGAGGAATTTATTATCTCTTTAACCAATTCAACTAATTCTTCTAAGATTTTGGTAGGCTTTATTCCCATAAGATAAGCTTGTTCATATTCTAGTGATGGTCCATTTCATATATATTTGAACCCTTCATAGGAAACACCACCTACAACACCTTATTTATCATATTTAGGACATGTCGAGCATGACACATTATATTAGAGTTCTATAGCTTTGCATGATGATGTGAGTGGTGAGTTTGATTTGGATATTTAAATTTGGCTTCATTTGTTTCTTTTCCATAAATTGCACATGATTCTTCTTTATTTAATCTAACATCCACATGGGTTTGGATACTTCTAAAGGATGGTCAACGTATTTTATCTCTATAGTAACACTTAAAAGCTTATTCTCAAGCATTGCTCTTGAAGTTTGATCACTCTAGATATCCTCATATATTTTCATGCTAAGGACTGACTAGAGTGGGCAAATCCTATATTTATAGAGCATGAGTCCTTGATAAAGAATATGACATGGGAACTTTTTGTTCTTCGATAAGGAAAGAATATGGTTGGATGTAAATAGGTCTATAGGAGCAAGTACATTTTGGATGGTTAGGTATATAAGCACAAGGTATGCCTTATTGCTAAGAGATTCTATCAATAGAAGGGAAATGACTATTCAAAGAAATTTACTCTAGTGGCTAGAATGGATTATGTCGATATGGCTCTTTCTATAGTCATCTTCTTTGAATGGAAGGTACATTAGATGGATGTAAAGGATGTATTCCTACATGGTGAGTTCTAGCAGATATCTATGTATGGAAACCACCTAGTCTTGAGCTTGAAGGGTCCTAATACTTTGGTCTTTCAATTGATTAGGTCTTTCTATATACTTAAGCAAGATCTCTACACTTGGTATGAGAATATTTATTATTTCTTTCTTAGTTGTGGATTTTGGTAATGTAATAAGGAAAATGATGTTTACATAAAACATTAGGATAGGGATACTTTGGTGATTTTTCTCTATATTTATAATCTTCTCAATACAAATAACTCTCCTACCTTGATTTAGGATATGAAGTCATGACTTCATACTACCTTTGAGATGATAGATTTAGGGCTCATGACTTCATAGAATTTAAATTGATTAGATAGGTTCTAACATCATTATTTTATAACCCATGTATGCATTAGACCTTCTTTAGTGCTTCAAAATAGAGGATTGTATATCTGGTTGGACTCATTTTTCTTCAAGACCAAAGCTTCAAGTTGATTGTATGACTGATGATTGCTACTCTATATTAGTTTTTTTGGGATTTCCCCTTTACCATACGCACATATGACTTAGTAAAGCCTTTGTTGATAATTATTGATCTAGGTACATGTAGGCCTCCTAGAGAGTCATTGAACTTCTAAGAGGATTCTTAGATATATCAAAGGGACTTATTAGATGAGAATTTATTATTCAATTGGTTCCCTTTTTATTCTAAGAATAAATTTAAATGAGTGGTGCTCCAGCATAGGCTTTATGTTCTATTTGGGATACAACCTTATCTCATGCTTCTCTAGACAATAGTATACCATATCTTAATATTCTATGGAAGTTGAATATTGGCTAATGAGGTATCTAAGCATATTTTATATACCCTCATGATTTTAGAGGAGGTTCATATTCCTCAGATATTTTTAGTCCCTCTTTGGTGTGGCAATCAGAGTACCATATACCTTGTTTATAGTCCAATATTTCATCAACAAGACAAGCACATTGATATTTAGATGCATTATGTGAGATGGATTTATGATTGTGGGATGCTTGATCCTATTTTCATGCCATCAATAGAGCAAGCAATAGATTTTTTGTGCATGCATGAGCTACTTGATATGGGAGTGTCCCTTAGGGGGGATTACAAATAAGGGACTCTCTCCATGTCTCTCATTTATATTAAATGGGATGTTAATATATGTGGTGAATAGGCTTCACTTAAGGCCCTGACCAACTTTTGTATTGTATTATACATGTAAGCCCTTTGGGTCCTTGTAAACCTTAAAAAAATGTATTTTTGTACTCTTTTATTAATTTAATTCTAAAGTTCAATTACTGAACCTTTGATCTAAAGGTAACTTGTTTTTGGGTATAAATACTCCATCATACCAACCTTTTAATTATCAATTAGATATATTCTATTCTTTCTATAGTGATATTATTTGGTGTCCAGGGACACCTCCGTATAATATGTTCATTACTTTGTGTGTTTATTTTTAGAAATATTGGGTGATGTGTTGATTCTATTTTTTTAGAAAGTAGTGTGAATTCCAATACATGGGATTCCACACAAGTGCATATGTTTATTCATGAGAAGATATGTTTGAGATTTCCTCTACATAAAAGTTAGTTCCACCAGTTGTAAATTGAAGCATGATGAGTTGAAGTATGAATGTGTCATCTAGAAATTTGAGAATGAGTTGTCTAAGTGATTACAATCACCATCAATAAGTATTAAAAATATTTGTATCATTGAGGACATGTCAACATGATGCCATCAAGATTGAGTCATCATGATTTTTTTCTAAACCAAGATCATGCCAACAATATTCATCTAGCTTAAAAAATTATAGGTCCTTTACCAAAGTTTGAAGGTACATAAAGTTATCTTGATTGGGTAATCGTCTTGTTATCATAGACTATTCGATTAGAGGTGTCATCTAGTTGTGTATAAGTGTCATATTGAGTTTGAGTTGGATCATTATAAAATGATAATGAAGTCATCCACTATCTTACATGCAAGGGCAATATGCTATTTGAAGTAAAATTGTCATCTGGTGTAAAATTCAAGGTTGTTTGTGTAGTGCACCATTCATTAACCCTCATGATAAGGTTATGGACCATATTAAGCCAAGTGCATGAGTTGACTTATTGTAAATATGATTCATCTAAATTATGATTTAGTCTATTCCATCTATGAAGCATAAAGCACTATATAAAATTGTGATTATCATTTCAAATAAAAAATTGTCATCATGAGCCACATGATGGGATATTCCAAATGTTATTTTTTGTATAAAAATTTACAAAATACCATCCAAAATGAATAAATTGTTGTCTACATCGAAAGAGTCATCTATAATATTGTTATTTCATCTAAAGGTGAGAGGTGACTACCAACATGAAAGGTTCATCTAATGCAACCTTCTAACTTGCAAGCCAAAATGAACTTTTAAATTACCATCATAATAACCAATTTTGCTTCTATAGATTTGATGTATTAACTACCTTAGGGTTTATATTATGAGTTTTATGGATATGCTACTTAAGGTGCTAAATACGATACATGCACTATGGAATGAGTTTAATTATGCTTATTATGACTTTGAGAAAATTCACAAGGTTTAATAATGTTAGAGGTGCCATGATGGTAGCATATAATAATGGTGGCATGAATGATGATAACCACTATTTATTTTCTTTGAGCACAATGCCTAAATAAACCATAAAAATAAGTGAGAATTCATTATGATAAGGTAGTTGAAGATGATAAAATGTCTAGATATAGCTAGAATTATGGCCACAATAAATATAGAAATTCCAACCACTACTAAATATATTTTGTGATGTTTATGTTTAGTGTTGTATATTATCTAGTTTATTTGAGATGTGAATAGTGCTTGGCTATAATTTCTCTAAGAAGAATGTGGTAGTTTCTAAGTGTGATAAGTAGACACAAGCACTCAAAAGAGGGATGGACCATGGCACCATATTGCATTCCTATATTACTATGCATGTAAGTCATCAAATTTACATGGTCAATAACTATGATTTAATTGATTGGAAGTTATGTTTATTTTGAAGAAGCTATGTCAAATATCATGTTGGTGTTCATATTATACATAAATTTATTTAAATCTTGACATCATATGATGGGCATCAATTGTGAGGTGCATAACTTAATAAGTATGTGGTGGAAGGTTGATGCATGTGGAATGTGTCATTATTGATGTCCTTAATGATTGGACATCCAATTATTTTATTGAAACATACAGAATATTTAATTTAGTATAACTATCCTACTCAAGGTTGATTTAACCTACTCAAGAAGAATAAACCACCTTTTTTTAATATTGATACAATTTTTCACCTTATATAATGAGTTATTTTTTGAAGGAATTTAAAATGGAGGACTGTGACACACTCATAATTGAATTTGTTTTTCCAAAATATTTATGAGATGGGAATAGATATATATATATATATATATATATATATATATATATATATATATATATATATATACATTAGAAAGCTCTTTTTCATCCTGATCCATCTATCAAAGTAAATATACTAGGTATTGAAGCGATCTATAATGGTTGTCACATGATTGAGGGGGGTAAACTAGTGCATGCTTCATGAAGGGGATGTCTGGTGCAACACCTCAAGATGTTTTGATGATAATAATATATAAGAATATAATTATGCTACCTTGCTAGTTTGATAATCATGTTTATAGTTGCTAGGATTTGTGATTGCAAGTAGTAAAGTAAAGGCTTAACTCATTACTCGAAGTTTGTGAGTATGTGCATCTGTCATTATTCACTTGTGGGCTAATCCAACATTGTTGTTAGCTAATATAACTTTATTAAAGCACTTGTGTACATAATCCATGCATAATTATAATATAGTGAAACTAGGACATAATGTATTATCCCAAGCTAGTCCAGTTATCAAATTATTGTCCCTTTTAAGCATTGATATAATGAGGAGATAATGTTAGGATTATTACATCATATAAAGGGTGGTCTAAAGTGTGTTTGATAAAGTGTTAATAGGTCACACTAATATAAATAAGTTGGTTACTAGTAGTTATGTCAACTAACCATAACTAACACAATATTATATCTATAAATGTAATATTTTCTTGATAATGCATATCCAATACCCTACTAGTTCTAACAGGAACAAGGTTTGAAGGATCATTTATATACAAGTTTATTCAAAAAATATAATATACAAGAATATCAATATTTGGAATGCTAAATATTTTGGTAATATATTTAAAGTTAGGGAAGAAATTAAATCCAAAAATCAGTTTCAGCTGGGGAAATCTGGAATGTAGTTTTTCAATGCAAGGTGGGAAGGCTCTAGGTCTAGATGGTTTTCTCCCAATTTTATTTCAAAAATATTGGGACATAGTGGGACTCAATAATATTTTATTTGTCCAAAAAATATAGCATACTAAGATCATTTCTAGAGATGTAAATTGTACATTTATGGCTCTCATCCCTAAGTCTAATAATACCAAATCCTTATCTTATTTCCATCCTATCAGTTTGTGCAATGTTTTCTATAAAATCCTCACCAAAGTGATTGCCACAAGGTTGAAATCCATTCTCCCTTTCATCATTGATTCATATCAAGGTAATTCTATTTCATGGAGGTTTATACTGATAGCATAATTACCATCCATGAGCTAATTCATTTAGTTTCTAAAAGTGGAAAATCTAGCCTTTTCCTTAAGTTGGACATGAACAAGGATTTTGATAGGGTGTCTTGGAAGTTCCTCTTCTCTATTTCATCCATATTTGGTTTCCATAATGATTGGATCAATCTAGTCAAGGCATGCATCTTAAGGACCAGCTTATCTATTTTAGTTAATTGGCTCTAATGCTGGTTATTTCCAAAGTATCAAAGGTTTGAGACAAGGAGACCCTTTATCCCCTTTTCTCTTTATCATTATTGTTGAAGCCCTAGGGTGAACTCTACAGTCTTCTCATTCCAAATGGGAAATATCAGGAATCAAACCTACGTCCTCTCTCATGCTCATATCCCACCAATAGTTTATGGATGATACTATTCTTACCACTCATACCTCTGTTCCTCAAGCCAAAATCATCAAGTCCATTCTTCTTTTCTTTGAGTCTACTACTAGTCAAAAGGTCAACTTCTCCAAAAGTAAACTATATTTTCCTAATACACCCATTAGATGGTAAAATTGTATAGTCGATATCCTTGGTTATGCCAATTTTGATCTTCCTGTCACCTACCTCGGTTTTCCTCCCTTTGATGGTTCTACCAAAAAATCTAGTTAGTTTCCACTCATTGAGTGAATTCACAAAAAATTGGTAGGATGGAAATGAGGGATCCTTAGTCAGGTAGGAAAGGCCACCTTATTCAAAGAAAATCTCCATAGGATTCCAACCTTATTTCTATCCATATTTCATATTTTGGTTGAAGTTTATAATAATATTGAATAGATCCAGAGGAATTTTCTTTGGTCAGGCTCAAAACACAAGCAGAGATTCCATTTAGTCATGTGGGACCAGGTCTGTTCCAAGAAATAATATGGAGGTATCGGGCTTAGGAAGGTCAGGAATATGAACTTAGCCCTCATTGCCAAGCAAGGATGGAGGATCCTTCAAAATGAAAAATCACTATGGGTTGATATCATCAAGGTCAAATACCTCTAGAACCAACCAAATTTTTTGGATGATCCTTTGCCTATCCAAGGTTCTACTACATGGAATTCCATTTTGTGTTCAAGGGAGATCATCAAAAAAGGAATTCGTTGGAAAATTGACAATGGCTAGAAGATAAGTTTTTGGAAGGACAAGTGGCTATGTAACATCCCTCTTCAAAACCACCTTGATCTGATATACCTCAAACCCATGACTAATATGGTGTTTGGTACACATGTTTACAATTTTATTGAATCTGACAGGAAGCATTGGAAAACCCTTTCTCATGGTGATATGAATGAGGATAAAAAAAGAGCTAATATTGTTCTATCTAAGATTTTTTGTCCTTGTGTTATTCCTATTTGTTCGATTGAAGATAAGATCATGTGGGCACCCATTGAGAATGATTTTTTCTCTATGAAATATGTCTACTTTCTTAATAAAACCCGAGATAGCCATGGTTTCCTTCAAAGATCATTTGGAACAAACACCTTATTCCCAAAGTCTATTTTTTCTTTTAGCTTGCTATTCAGGAAAAAATTCTCTCCATTCCAAACCTTTAGTTTCGAGGGCTCCCCATTCCTAACTATAGTTATTTTTGCAAATAGGATTGTGAATCCACCTAGCATATTTTCCTCTCCTATCATTTCTCCCTCAAAATTATTTGCTCATTATTTTCCACTATGGGTATTTCCTGAGCTCTTCCCTCCTCTCTGAATGATATTTTTTTATAGTGGCTAAATCCCTTCAAGAGATTTCATGTTAAAATATTTTGGACCTTCTATCTTCCCCATTTCCTATAGGAAGTTTGGCATGAATGAAATTCTAGAGCTTTCAATAACTCTATCCATGATTCAAACTATGTTCTTTCCAGATTTATCCACACGATAGCTAGAAATCTCTTTATTTCTTAGGGATATGGGTGGATAGAGTCCCTAAGTGAAGCTCAGTTAGCCAAGTTCCTCCAACTCCCTTCCTATAATATTTCTCCTTCGGTGTTTGATCGATCACTTGTCAAGTGGTCTCCTCCATATTTACGATGGATCAAGAACAATTTTAAAGGTGTAGCCAAAGGCAACCTGGGATCAGCTAGTGCAGGTGGTATCTTTAGGGATAATTAAAGGAAGATCTTTTTGGACTTTACAAAAAATCTTGGAGTCCAAACCAATCATTTTATTGAAGCTCGAGCTCTGGTTTGTCTCTTCTGTCCATCTTAAAATACCCTAACATTATTGTTGAAGGTGACTCTATGAACATTATTAGAAGTATTTTAGGTACCCAGTTAGCATCTTGGAATATCTCCAACTTAAAATCTAAGGCAAAGTTTTTTCTGAGCTCTTCCACTAATGTCATCATTCAACATGTCTTTAGGGAAGGAAACCAAGCTATTGATGCTCTAGCTAACCTGGGTGTTGCTTTACCTAACTTTACCATTTGGAATGAAAGTTCTCCCCCTCCCTTGGTTGATGGCAATCCCATGCCTATTTCCTTTTTGTGAACTCTCTCAAGGTTTGGGTTTCTTGAATGAATGCTCGAGGCATGTGGAGCTTGTGGTTCATCATGGATATTGTCTGTGTAAGCCATATGTGGAGATATTGTAATTGCATCATATTCATTGATTAGCAGTTGTAGGATTTTTATCACTTGATAGATAACACAGTGGAGCTAATTGTTGCCTCCCCTAGACACGCGAGTAGATGCCCTTCTATAGGAATATATGTTCTAGTTTAAAATTTTGGCCTAGTTCAAGAACCTATTGGGCAATTAAGGGCATCCAAATGTTGACCACACTGACAAATAACTATGTGTTCTCTCTAAAAATTCTAGTGGTTTTTTGGCTATAATATCTTGTGGTTTCCTTTCCATCTCATGCTGCCCCTGTGAGGGCTTCTTTTTTGGTCTATTGAGGCTTCCTCTTTTGCCCCTGCAAGGGCTTCTCTGTCTATTTTTATTATCTCTTCTCATTTTTGAATAAGGTGTCTCCTTTTTGTTTTAGATGGTTGGGAGAATTATTCCTAACTAGAACTTTTATGTAAAAGGTTATAGGAACCTTTCAAAACCCCCTTTACTAATAAAAAAATAGAATAAATTAACTCAAATATCAATAATTCACAAGAGACAATAGAAATAAATGGATTGGACTAGGATACATACATGCAAGAGAAATAATTACTTTTTAACTATCATAATGGATTGAAAAGAATGAGTCATACTAATCCCCCAAAAAAGGACAAATGGATTAAGGAAAGGGATAGAAGTGCCAAAATAAATTGTGATGCAAGCAAAACAGAGTTGTATTTTGGTCAAGTAAAAAATATTTTAACTTTGGATGGAAGAAATATTGAATAAGAAGAAGATTTTAGGAATGAATCGATTAATTATTATAAATATATTCTAATAGATGTTGGGCAAGTTGAGGCTCAAGATAACATTTTATAAATATTTCATCAATTATAACATAAGGACATAAAATCATGATTAGGAAGGTACCTATGGAGGACATATAAGAGAGAATTTTCTCTTTCTTCCTTATTAGGTAACTTAACTCTGATGGATTTCCTACAATTTTCTTTTAAAATATTTGTTGAAGGGTGATATGTTGGTTGTGGATGAAGAAACTAGGATAAAGAAGGCTATAATAAGTGATATCAATTCCACCTATATTCCATTTCTTCCTAAGAAAGGTGGCATGAAATATTTTGATAATTTTCATCCAATAAGCCTTTGTAATATGATTTATAAGATAGTTTTTAAAAAATTTGTAAACATATTGAAAAGCATTATAGGTTGTGTTCTCTCATAGGAACAACATGGATTTGTTTGTGGTAAACAAATTATTCATGGTATAAATATTGTATAAGGGGTATTACATTCTCTTCACTCCATGAAAAATGCTAGATATGCTTATGAAATTAGATATGAACAAAACATATGATAGTGTTTGTTGGTGTTTTCTACATAATATTAAAAAAATCTGGTTTTGATCAAGGTTGATGTGAATGGATTAAATGTTGTCATACCACTCAAGAATTTTATATTTTAATTAATGGATACTCTAATAGATAATTTAAATAATTTTGTAGACTCCACATAGGTGACCCATTATCTCCTTATCTATATATTATTCTTATTGAACCATTGGGGAGAGATTTATCAATGGAAAAATTGGAAGGAAAAATTAAATGTTATAAGTTAAAATAAATGGTCCATTTTAATCTCATCTTAAATTTGTTGATGACATTTTTCTTTTGGGATATCCCTTTGTTATTAATACCATGGAGTTTTATCAATATTATCATGCTATGAGAGGACTACTAGATAGTTAATATTTTAAAATCTAGGATCCTTTTTGTTAATATGATCCTAGATTAATAATGGATTATTTGGACATTTTAGCATTTAAATTTGGAAGTTGCCATCAACTTATTTGGGTATTTCTTGATCTAAAAAGAAAATAAGGAGGATATATAAGACTCCATTTTGGATGGAATGATATTTTGTTTGGTAGTTTGGAAAGGTAAATTCTTAGCTATGGCTAAGAGGCTACAACTCATAAATACTACATATTAATCTATCCCTACATATATAATATCACTTTCAAGATTACTAGTAGGTATAACATTTGAATTTGATAAAATTCAAAGATATTTTGTTTGGAAAGGGTGTGAGGAAAAATTTAGGTTTTCTCTTTATAATTTGTATAGGGGCTTCTACAACCATTTCGTATCAACCATTGGGGGTTAATCGATGTTAAGAGGGACAAAGAGGTAGGTAATATCGATGTAGAAAAAGGGTTTCATTTAGAGCAACAATTCAAGAAAATTAAATATTCTAATACTATTTTCACAAAAGCTGAAAGTGAAAAGAAAGGCACGATCTGAGCATATTTCTATAGAAATTCCATAGGAAGAAAAATAAAAATGGAGGTGTAAGCTTATAAAATTATAGACTTGTGTATCTAGTATTATGGTAAAACATGGTTGGATGTTATTTTAAGATCAAGGAAATATGAATTGGGGAAAAATGGTGCACCTAAATATAGGTAACAAATTGCATCTATCCCCTATGTCTAATGAGCATCAAATCGGAAGCATGCAAGTAAGATGGAAAGATAGCAAATAACAAGAAATAAAGCAAATTGATTTCTTATTAATTAAGCAGATCAAATCTAGGTTACAAATATGTCCCCTTTGAGGTCTCAAATTATTGATACAACTATTACAAATTTTGGGTGCCCAAGGATTGAAATCCTTCAAGAGAATCTGGTGCACATCCAATGTCTTTTCGCGTACCCACACTCGAAGTGGGTAGCACAAATGTTGTCACTTCTTGTATGATCTTTATGTCCTCAAATACTTCTCCAATGCACTGTATGACCTGCACCTATACACAAAGAAACAAGAAACATCAAATAGCAATATGATCTAAAACATGTAATCCCCACAGGCAAGAAAGGAGCATATGTAGTGCACCTATACCAAATCAACCTCAAATGCTATGAAATGACAAGGGTGAGTAAAATAAGAGGTTTTGGGAATATATCACCAAAACTTATGCCAAGATTGCATCTGTAGGTGTGGCATAATTGCAGTACGCTTCTCCAACCTAAAAAACCTAATCCAATAAATTGATGCCCCTAAACATATCAAAAACATATGAAACTTATATAGAATTCATAAAATAATATTTTAAAATAACCCATATGGTCAGATTTCATAAATCAAGCTTGGATCCTGATGCATATTCCAGTGGGTCCTACAAGCCTGCAAAAACTTCAAATCATGATATCTCGGCCAATATAACTCATAAAAGCATGAAATTTAAAATGCAGCATCAAATGATAGTATATAACATGCTTATTTAAAAAATTCAAAAAATTGTTAATAAATGTGTATTCATTCCAAGGTGGGACGAATAGGACTATCATAGATTAGGGGGTACCAGGGGGTGGGATGCCCACCAAATCCGCATAAATTTTACAACCAAATCCATTTGGGAATGGTAAAAAAAACTATGGAAGGTATTGTCATAAAATTTGGGATGGAAATTCACTCGATTGATAGGTCTTTGTAAATAAATTGTATCTCTTTAAGTCACTCGATAACCTCCTTTGCTAAGAAGAGATCTCGAGGAAAAGATGGCACAATCAGGTGAGGGGAAATCTTGACAGCACTCCGTTGCATAAACCTTAAATTCCTCTTAATTTTTGGTGTGGAAAATGCATCCACTTTATAGCCATAGGGGACGCATGTACAAAAGGGCATGTAAGGGCATGCATGGCAAGAGGCGCCACTTGGCCATCGGGGTGGCATGCATTGGAGGGGGGAGATAATCTCCCAATTTGGCCTCCCTTATGAAACATGGCATAAATATGTTGTGTGCTCTGACTTGTAGGCATGGGTAGGTAGGATAAATGATCGTTACTAGGTACCATTTTTCTAGATTTGACTTTTTGTTAGTCAAACCTGCTATTCACCCCACCCTGGGATGCATGCTACTATTCGCTCCAAGTTGGGACAAATAGGATATGTATTCATCCCAGGGTGGGATGAATAGGAATAGGGGGCTAAAATATCCCAAAAATGGCCTGGAACCTTCCAAAACCTTGCAAAAAGTGGCTAGAACCACTGTATACCTTCTGAGGGCTACCCTAGGGGCCTTGGTGCATCAACTTAGTCATTGCTTTCGGTAGCATAATCAGATTAACCAGATTTTAGTGTCTACAGATGCCTCTTTTTGGGATGCATTATGTGCAGCATAGCACTGAGCAAAAATAGATGACTAAAATGTTCAATGATTGAGGTTGCTCAATAACCTAACCAACTTTAGATGCCCCAATCCTGGAAAGAGCATGTATTCTTGAATCCTTGTTTCTGACGAGCTACAGAACTTGCTTAGTCTTGGCTATTGTCCAGTCATGAATTAGGAGGCCTATTTTTTTATGCTTATAGAATGCCAAGCATTTTAATTTCATATTGAGCATTTTTTTGCTACCCCAAGCAGGAGCATGATTATCTTTTTCAATGATTCTTTGAACGAACACAATTTGCCTGATTGAGTGTGTGCTTGTTGATTCGTAACTGAGTATGACTACTCCTTCAAGGGATGAGTCAATTAGGGAATCACCAGTGATAAAAGTGATGATTCACTTAACCCAAATGACTTTTGTTAAGGTTACCTTCAATTGTACTCATTGAAAAATAGAGCAATTTTAGAAGGAATCTGATGATGTTATTGACGCTTCATGGAATAAAAGAGTTGTGAAACCTTGTTCCTACGGGGCGGTCTATCCATAATGGAATTATTAGTTATTAAAGTAGTAACTCTTCAATGTATCCATGGTGACTTTGAGTTCCATCTTGATCTTGAATGAATTCCATCAAATTTGACTTGTTTTTGGTGGGTTTTGGACCCTTTTGTTTTTGGCACCTTTTGGGGAGGAAAGGAAGGAAAAACCTCATTCTCGTGGAGTGGTCTAGATATACTAGCCTTATTAGGGAGTGAAGTGATGTCCTTTCTAGGCCTTGATGGTGGTTTATTTTTCTTCTTGTATTATGTGAA
Organism: Wollemia nobilis; assembly: GCA_028583015.1. NCBI lineage: Eukaryota > Viridiplantae > Streptophyta > Pinopsida > Araucariales > Araucariaceae > Wollemia > Wollemia nobilis. Next base: position 7,259,364 of record JAQPPZ010016361.1, read on the forward strand.
AAATTGACCAAAATTGAGCTATTTTTGTGGGTTTTTGGACCCATTTTGGTGCATTTTAAGTTGTTTTGATTTTAAAAAATGTGTTCATCCCAGGGTGGGATGAATGCAAATTTGGTATTTGTCCCAGGGTGGGACAAATGGCCAAAAAAAAATTTATCCCACCCTCATATGAACGTGACCGTAGCAAGCCTATATAAATCTCAAATGTGAGTTTTGGGCTCATTATTGCATGTTGTCTTTTACGATTTGAGAGGTGATGAGGAGGAGATCAATTTTATGTAGTGAAGTTTTGTCAAAATCATCCTACAGTCACCATGAGTTAGCAAGCCGAGACATCCAGCAGAGGAGCTGATGCTAGGCAGGTATGTACTGACTCTATTACCACATTATTCTTGCTTTAAAAGTGCAATTTTTTTCTCTTTTTTTAAGGCATATCACATTATATAATAGGTAAATAAACCTAATTTAGATGTATATACCATATTTTTTATTTTTTTGTGCAATTAGATTGTTTTTGTAGATTAGTTTTTGTAGACACCTAAAACACGTCATGTCGAGGGCGACTACTCATATGGACATGCTACAAGACCATATGGAGGATCTTGGATAGACTCCAAGATAGAGCAGTGGTTCTAACCACTCAATTTGGGCTCCTTGGCCTAATCAGTCTGAACCGTAGCCCAGACCTACGGTTTATAGGCTGAACCATGGCTGAGACCTACGGTTTACAGTCTAGACCATAGTTGTGACCTACGGTCTTAACTGAAGTTCAGTTGGCCTTCAATCCGAGCCAAATCGGTTTGAACGACCATTTGATCTAGAAGAAGGTGGTTAGAGGATGGAAGCTTCCAATCCAACTATCCTAACCACCTCTTCTTGATCTTGGCTTCTCCATGAAGCCACCCCTAGCCCTTGGGTAGTCCTATAAGTACCCCTCAAAATTAGGGCAAAATATAGAGAGAGCATTGGATATTTGAGCAGCGAAGCCCTATCAAATTGTACACTCAACTAAGTATACTAAGAGAGAGCTATTGCACTTATCCCCTACCTACTTGCCAAGATTCATAATGAATTGCATTATGGATGCCCTAGGAGCCTAGGAGAGCCAAGAAATGCATATTCGGGAAAATGAAGGCCCTTCATAATGAATCAACCACCAAATCAGTCTGAGGACACTAAAGGTGACCATTGAACATCAATTTGGACAAGGAGGTCAAGCCCACTACCCTTGGAATTGAGGGTAAACCTATCATATTGCTAACCATGGCTTTCACCCATGGTTTATAGTGCAGACCGCTCATCAGAGCTATGGTTTGTAGTAGAGGTATCACCACCTTACCCTTTTCATTTTTATCTAGTTAATTAGCTTAGATTAGCTATTTTCATGGTTTAATTGTAGTTTAGCAGACTTCTGATCGATAGAATTAGGTTAGATTAGTTTCTTTATGTTAATCATAAATTAGGACATAAATGGATTCTTTATGCATGTTTATGCTTTATTTTACATAATTGATCCATGCATAGTGTAGTTGTTATCTTTCTTTATGCTATTATATGAATCTTGATGCAATTAACATAGTTTAGAAGCACTTTTCATGTTTTCTTGATTATACATGCTTCATGGTGTCTTTATGCAATTTTCCTAAAAGGGCCTCATCATGAGAGGTTGCCTATATTTTTGACACTCTTATGTTGTTTCTTGACCGTAGGGAACAGATTCAAAGGAGACTTAACCATCAACTTCCTTCCTCAACGTGAAGAAGAGGGCAACTCCACCCTAGAGCAGTTTGTGACCAAGTGAAAAGCACTATTAGTGCGCCTACCCTGTTGAGGGCTTTGGCATTGTATTAATCGTATCATCATTTGGGTGACCCTAAGAGGGGCATGATTGTAACCGAGATTCTTTATAAATATTAATACAAGAAAGTCTATTTTGTTGAATCTATGCAATCTTGTCAATTTTATGCTTTGAATGAATGAATACGACATAGTACAATAGATGGGTGCACACTTTTTGGTTGGATCAGAAGGTGATCATGGTGGAACTCCACAATTCTAGCATCTGACTATATTTTTTGGTTTTTGTGACTTGTAGGTACAGACCGTAGCTACCAGCTACGGGCCAACAATTGAACCGTAGGTTCAACCCATGGGCCATAGTCAGAACCATAGCCCAGACCTACGGTTTCCAATAGACATAGCAGACAATAGAGGGATAAAGCTAAATCAGATGAGGATTTGAGGTAGGACCTACTTCTCACTCTCTATCATTTTTTCTATCTCTGTGTTTTTCCAGAAAGCTAAATTTTGAATGCAATTAAGAAACTAAGAAAGAAAAAGAAATGAATTAGGTCTTAGTTGCATTTATCTTTCATGTCATTAGAAAGGTGCTGCTAGGAATAGTGGATCTCTGATTTTAATCCGCCCTAGAATCCAACGTGCTTGATAGAATTTGTGTGAATGGTTTGCATGTGTGAGGCCCAATTAGTGGCCAATTATCATCGTAATGTGCATAGTCTTAAAGAGCATCTAGAATAGCTTGCATTTTCTGAATTTGAAATGTTCTTTCATTTGCATAGCATTTAGAAAATGAGCATGAATGCTATATGATGCATTTCTTTTATGTACATTAAAAGGAACCACACACACCACTTGGCACTTAAACGCTAGTGAGTTGGGCTTGACATCCAACCACTAGTAGGGTTCAATGACGGTGGGCGTAACTTCCATCCATTGGCCCAAATCCCATGAACCTTTTGGATACTAGACCAATACCGGATCCGAGAACCTTTCGTACCCTAGAAAATTTGCATGTATTCTCTTCGGAGGGTATAACGTTGACTAGGGGAAAATGGGTGAGGATCTGGGAGGACCTGTGCTCCCTGACCATGTGTGGGCTTCATTACCACACATTATAGGTTGGATTACATGACTTGGAGTTCATAGCCAAGTTGTCGAGCTACGAGCGTACAGGTGAAAGCCATTAAACTGAGAATAAAATCCAACAAGTTTTGCAAAACACGATAAGAGTTTCTACAATGATACAACAAATCATTGAAAACACATCAAACAGTTTAGGGCTCAAATTTTAAAATGTAAAGGAGATAATCACATTGTTTACTTTGTATGCTTCTTTATTGCTTAATTCATCAAGATAAGGCCCTCCTTGAGGCCACAATTTTTAGTAAGAGAGGAAACCTCTCGAGTCTTGTTTAGTCGGTTCATCATGACGACTAGGCATGATAGAGCTCAATCACGAGCTAATGAGTTAGAGAGTTCATGGAGGGGCTCTGAATGCTCTTGATGTTCTCCTGAGGATATTTCAAACCTCGTACGCCTCCTTGCTAGGCATCGCACTCATCATGCACCTGAGGATCCAATCCTCCTAGCATGACATTCTGAGAGTCATCATGAGCTCCCTTCATCACGCAGGGGGTTCACCCATACAGATCATGGGGTTTCTTCACATATGGTGAGAACCCAAGTCATTAGGTCTCCACCTAGGGAGATAGAGAGTTGTGGATCATACTCCATGAGTCAGTCCTATAGGGAATCTGAGTCTCATGCAGCCCATGAGAGGCAACTACTCCAAGATCAATTGGAGGAGGCATGCCATCAGCGTAAGCGCCTAGAGCATGAGTCCGCAGAGAGAAAGAGAGTGCATCAACAAAGGTTGGATGAGCTCCAACGGCATGAAGAGAGGATTTACCAATAGAAAGCATGTGAAGAACAATCATGTGAGGTAATTCCTGAAAAGAAGCTCATACCTAGAGTGCTTAGGCAACAAGTCAACGCGATGCACCCAGTGCATCATCAAGAGTTGCCACTTAAGCAAGTAGATAGCCATTCTTCTAGATAGATAGACATGCCTAGGGTTATCGAAGAGCAATAGAAAGAGATGTCTAGGGATCCCATGCGTAAGCGTGAGGTCGAGAGTAGTCAAGTCCGATAGGTGAGCAGTGTCAATGCTCGAAAGTCATCACAATCCTTGGGGCATATATAGTCTATTCCACCATATAAGGAACCTATGATTACTTTCCATAAATAGGAAGTCAAACCTATCCCTATCAGGGAATCTGATCCTCCATTGCATATCATAGCGAGGATACAATAGATTGCGTATAAGCGAGTGTTGGTGGATACAGGATCATCGATTAATATCATCACCACCTCAACATTCAAACATCTCAAAATTCCACCTTCCCACATCAAGGAAACAAATTTCATATTGCAAGCCTTTAACGATGTGGAATCCCCTACAGTAGGCACAATAGTCCTCCCCATCGAGGTGGGACAAAATATTATTCCTACATTGTGCTACATTTTAGAGGGATCAAGACAGTATAATCTGCTACTTGGAAGACCGTGGATAAGAGCCATGGAGTGCGTACCATCAATAGTGCATCAATGCATTAAGTACACCCATGGAGGTGAAGTTCATGTAGTTGAGGTGGACCCAGATCCCTTCAAGTATTATAAGCCTGAGGATCATCCACAGGAACCTAGTGAGGCGCCTATGCATCTACAAGTTAAATTGGATGAGTCTATCCAAAGTGTGGATGCAGCCTCACAGACTGTGGTGGAGTTACCATCCCCACCGCTATCACCTATGGAGTCACCTACAACCCCTACACTCTCGACACCGCTTAGCAGGGAAGGATTAATGAATGCCCTTATAGAGTTGCTCATAGCCACTTCAGAGGTATCATTAGAGGATCTTCACACTCCTATCAAGGAGGAAGAACCTAGCATGGTCATGGATGCACCCGAGTGTATCACACCCTCTTCATCCGACATGTCACCAGATAGTTCTCATGAGGACTATGGTGAATATGAAGAGCTTATAGATGCTAGCATTATGATGCTGCCCACCATAGAGTCCACTAAGGATCTAGGTCAACTTTTCATCGAGTCTCCACCTATGGATCCTATCCTGGAGACATCGTATGAGCATGAAGAAGGTTCAGTTATCATGACTGAAATAGAACAACCTCAGTATGTTGATGAATTACCTATGATGCATGAAGTTGTAGAGTTTTCTCATGAGTTTATGGGAATGGTCGACATTAGGCCAGAAGATCAAGTGATTCCTAATCACATAGAGCCAGAGATGGGGTAATCCAATGGTGTTTTCACATTTCCAGGGCTAGAAATTTTGAAATTAGTCACTCCTGACTCATTTCTCATGGCACCATCTCAAGAGCACAAACAAGTAGGTTCCTCACATCAGATTGGGGGTACCAAAAGTGACATAGTTCAACACAATGAAGTGAAACAAGAGCTTGAGATGAGTCATATGCATGAGCATGTGGATAGCATTGATGAAGTGTGTCATCAAGAAGCTTCCACATCAACTCAAGTGAAGGAAATAGGTGATTTGCAATTACCTAATGGATCCATAGCATCCACTTTTCTATTTCCTTCAAATGACAAAGGTATTTCAAATCAGTCATTGGAAATACATATGAATTCTTTGTCAGTCTTGTGATCCATTTTAAGCCGTCTAGAATGGATGGAGCATCGAATGGATGAGCAAGATAAGGCATTGCATTTTATCAAGAACCGGATTGAAAATCTAGAATTACAAAAGCAACCCTTGCCTGAGGATGAATCGCTTCCTATGCAAGTACAAGAAAAGCCTCAATGAAAGCAAAAGCCCATGCGGCCAACCCAACCATTGGATTCTCAAAGCAAACCAATGTGGGGCAAGAGCCCAAAATAGTTGCAACATAGTGGGACTCCATTACAAGAGTCTATGTCTGATATCTTTCAGAAGTTGCAAGAGGCTAAGGTCATCACCTTGCCTAATGTCATCCCTCTAAACCCAAATAGAGTTAAACCTATGGGTTACAGGGAGCATCACTACTATCTCTACCATCGAATAGAGGGTCATGGCATTCGATATTATCATGAATTTAAGAGTGTGGTGCAAAATTTGATAGATAAGGGGGTTTATCATGTAGATGGTTCTCTCAGAGTGCCCCAACATGCTGAAGTGGAGGTCACACCTCCTCAAGAGTGACCTCGGAGTCATCAGTCACCTCGTAGGCCCAATAGGCCAGTGCAACGAGTAGTTTCATTTCAGATGACTACTCTAACTTTGTTTCAAAAGTTACATGAGGCACAGGCATTCATATTACCCGAAGTCAAGCATAGGGCATCCGAGACTGGGTCACCTGATAGGGGTCCCTTTTGTGTGTATCATCGAGTGCATGGACATGACATTCGGAGTTGCCAATCATTTAAGAGGGTCATCGAAGACCTAGTAGAATGGGATGAGATCCATGAGGATGGTTCTCTCGTTCACCCATGCCAAAGCATAGGCACACCGGTGAGGTCTGATCTTCACCTGGGGGAGTTGAGTTCTATCACTCTTCCTAAACAAGCTGATTACTTTTTAGTAAATAGCATGCACACTAGGGGTCTTCAAGGTAGCATACCTTTCCCACCAGCCATGCCAAATTCGATAAGGAAAAATGAGGAATCTAGAGGTATTGCACCTCCCTTCCCAAAGCTCCAAGGTTCCTTGGTCAATCAAAAAGGCATCTAGAGGGTTTGGTCAAAACCGCTCGATCATCCCAAAAGGCTCCAAGGGTTCCTAAAACCACTTGGTCATGTCAGTTAAAAGCCCCAAGGATTTTCTTATAATCACTCGGTCATCCTAAAAAGCTCCAAAGGCATCTGTAAGCCCTTTGGTCAAACTCAAAAGGCACCAAGAGTTTCTAAAAAACTGCTTGGTCAACCCAAAGGCTCCAAGGATTCTCAAAATCGCTTGGTCATCCCAAAATGCCCCAAAGGTACCCATAATCCCTTTGGTCAATCCTAAAAGCTCCAAGGATTCTTAAAAATTGCTTGGTCAATCTAAAGGCTCCAGAGGCATGTACTCATCGTTTGGTCAATTATGAGGCTCAAAACCCATAAAAATTATAAAATCAATAAAATCCAAAAAAATTGGTAAAGCATATAATCCAAAAACATTTGCATTTGCATTTGAATTTTGCATTCTCATTTTACATTTACACATGCATTCATTGCATTATTGCATTGCATATAGGCATTCATCATCCATTGCATTCCATAGTAGGAGGGATTATGTTTGTCAATCTTACAAATGACACCACGTTTGTGTTTAAATCATGCATCTCTACATTTATCATGATCCATCATTCATGTGAGTAATTGTGTTTTTCAACACAACCTGTAATGTTGCTATGGAGATATACTAGGGTTTTTTGGTCATTCAACCATACCTAGTGGTCTTATCAAGAGTTGGTAGAAAGCTTGCTTTGCTTTTGTAGCTAAGGTTCAGTTAGTATAGCCCTTAGCATATCAGAAGCCTATCACTAATCAAAAAATTTAAACAATCCTAATAAGGACTAGGGGAAGATGAAAGTCGTGAAGCAGGACCGGGTATCCTAAAGTGAAAAGAGTTATTCTTGCTTATCCCTCTGTGCGGACGGTATGGGAAATGTTGGTAGTTGGAAAAAGGATAGGTTAGTTCCCTATTCAGAATCCCTTGCTTACGATAAAATGAGCAATATCCCAAAGTGATATCCCACATCAATCCTCATGATTGATACCCTAGATCGATATCATAGATCGACTCCCCAGAGTGATATCCCATATTGATATCATAAGATCGATATTCTCAATCGATATACCAAAAATAATTTTCCCAAGTAAATCCCCCAAAGGAAAGTTTCTGAAGAAAATTATCAAATGTAAATGCCGAAAAGTGAAGATCGAGTGAAGATCAAAAAATAGGCTTAAATCAAAGTTCAAAGTGAATATCAAATGAAGATCATAAATCAAAGTTCGAGTGGAGATCAAATGAAGATCCAAAATCCAGTTCGAAGAGAGATCAAATGAAGATCCAAAGACAGTTCAAAATGAATATGGAATCGACTCCCTTGCTTCACTACATATGAGCAAGTATCCCAAAAATTGAAGGATAGAAAGGAATGAGCCTGAATCCCTAGAATTGTCGGCACTACTATACCTTACGCATGATGATATGTCTGATGCATTAGCACCTCGCTTATGAACAAGACCAATGTTTGAATGTGGAAGAGCTAGCTTCAGGTGTCCTGCATTGCCTAGTGGCTTAGTCCAACTAAAATCTAAACTTGGGATTGGATAAGACATTTGTGGAACCCCTATCTTAGCAATGGGCTGAAAGAATCCTGCCTGACATCGGGGAACGCTCGTGTCTTATCTTAAAATAATCATGTGCACACACAGGGATAATGAACAGTTAGGGCCTATCCTAGCAAAAGCCTTTTATCTCAAAAGTCTAGTGTGGTTAGTATGCAACTTTTGATAAGTCTATTAGGGTGTTTGAGTCTCATGGAAAACCTCAAAAATTTCTCCCATAGCAACAAAATGTCAAATATCGCAACCATATAAATCATCAAATTGCAAAGTATCGAATCCATGATACATCATTATATAAAGCACAATCAACATATAGGATAGATACCGGATGGATATTAGAAATAATATTTAGATGACCACTGACTATATCGTGCATATTTTTCAAATTTTGCAAAAGAAAATCGAATGACACATTATATCATTCGCATCATAACATCGCATACCATTGCATTTCATATATGGGTGATTAATTGATTAAATTCTTATCTTAAGGATTTTCAATTACATTCATGATTTTTATACATTCTGTGGTGTCATCCATTAGATTGATAAACATATCTGCATTTATTCCTTATGTTTTAAGTGATTAAAGCATACAAGTTCATTTACATTAGATTAGCATCATGTAAATAAATCATTACATACATTAATGCATACAATAAAGCAATATCAAATATGCATTAAGAAAAACATTGCATCCATATGCATCCATCATAAAAAGCACATCTAAGCATCTAGATCATTGCATACCATCATCATAAATTAAATAGCTATCTAGTGCATGACATCCATACATCACATCATATAGCATCAACATAACATAAGCATTGCATCCATGTGCATCACATAAACATAAAATCAAAAATAAATGAGTACACAATAATGAGCCATAAAATGATCAGTCATATCATATATAAATATGTGTCTCAGAGTACATCGAGAGTACAAAAATACCCATAGGCTACAACTGTGTAGGTCCTCGACCTTACACTCAAAAATGGTACAATACATATATCAAAAAATGTGTACTAAGGAGGGCCTGCACCCCCAACCTATGAATCACCCTCGTATCCCTGTGGCTCCTATGAGAGCTAGCTCCATGTGTGCTAGAAGATCGATGAGTCCACTCGGTCCTATGAGTCCGATGGCTGGAACTCATTGAGGACTACCCTGTAGTCCTGGTCCTAGTCCTCTGTGACCCCATAGCCTACCTATCCTCTAGAACCTATAAACCCCTTAGCTCGATGAAGCCCTCTAGCTGAGAGATGCGAGCTACCCTCGCATCCAATCGGTCATTTCTCTCCTCTACGAGAGAAGTGAGCCACTTGATCTCTGCCATAGGATCCACACCTATGACTAGTGGAGCGGCTGGAGGTCCCATGACAACCTGAGAGGATGGAGGGTCTCCCCTCTATAGCCTAAGTAGGTCCCTCTCTGCAACTGCCTCACCCCACTGTGCCACTGCTACATCATGGGCACTAGTGAGCTCCTAGACTCGAGCCTCTACCACTGTAGCTCACTCTATGAGACTAGTGATCTCCTCATGCGCCTTAGCTAGCTACCTATCTTGGTCAGCTAGCTTCACCTCTAGAGTGGTGATAGTGGTGTCTCGCTCCCGCTACTGAGTCTGATATCTACCAAGCTGACTCTACAAGTCAGCAACCTAAGCTAAGAGCAGCCCCTCTATGCTATCAAGAGGAACCTCACCCTCCTATAGAGCCTCATCATCTGGGTCATCCTCAGGAGCCTCCTCGATGGTGGCCTCTATGCCCCATCCACCCTCTATCCATTGGTGCACCCTACGCCCATCAGGATCCACCATTGCCTCTACCTAATCATCAACTCTACCTAGAGGCCCTGATCCATGCCACCATAGCATCGACCACCATCCATCGTATGCTAGAGTGGTAGCAGCCTGGTCAACTCTAGTCTCCTAGAAATCATCTAGCTCATCCCCTAGAGCCAGAGGCTAGATCCATGGTAGATGTGTCTCTAAAGCCAAGCGCCTATAGACAAAGGGGATCTCTAGAATGTCCTACACTAGGCCAAACTACCATAGGATGAGAATAAAATTGGTACTCTCTAATCTCGGCCTTTCGACCGAGTAGCCATCTATCCCGATGAGCCTGTCAAAGCCACTCATCGACCTCAGTCCAGTCAAGGTACTCCATGTAAGGCCACCACTCGATATCATCCAGGCTGAGTCCTACAAACTATGTGATATAATGTTGGATGTCACCAGCATGGGTCCTACTCTTGAACCCCTCCTCCTCTCGAGGCCAGCAGGTGACATAACACTGGTGGGCATCATCGACCTCTATGATATGTAGTGGTAGCTCCCTAGGATGCTCTATCCTGATATGCTGCTAGCCCCAAATCTAAAGAAGTAAGCTACAATTGATACCTCGATAGCTTCGATCTATAATCTGGTATAGCTCTCTATACAACTAGTAGAGCAGGGTGCTCCCCTAGGCTAGTCATAGTGGTCGATGGATGGAGCTCTGAACAACTCTACGGATAGTGGCTAAGAGGTTCCAAGGAATCCTCATACCCGAGGAGTCTAGAAGGACAACTTGCACCACTAGGTGCATAAATATGACCTCACATATAGAGAAGACATTCTTCCCCTACCAATAGCCGATATGGACCCCTCCATGATCAATACCGTGTTGAGCCTCCTCGCTTCGAGCATCAAAGATAGCATCAAAAATGGACTCCTTAGCCCTAGAAGTAGAAGAGATGATGGCCTCACCATCAATGGGGATCCTAAATATCTTGTAGACATCCTCCAGGGTCACCATCATTTCACCTATAGGTAGGTGAAATGTGTTGGTCCATGCATTCCAACATCGAGCCAACGTAGTCAAGTAGGCTTGATCTACCCTGATAGTGGGTAGATCCAATACGTAGCCAAAGCCGACAGCTCCAAACCATTCCCGCTCCTCGGGAGTGAGCTCTCCATGAAGAGTCTTAAGGATGTCAGGCTCTCAAGCTCTAGAGGTCAACCTCTAAAATAAAAAGCATAATATAAGGAAAAATCTAACTAAAAACAAGCAAAAACATTTAAAAATGACCTAAAAATCATCAAAAACATCTAAAAACTGATAAAATTGCAAAAACATGTCATCATGCAGGCCTAAAAATAAAAAATGTCACTCAGACAGGTCAAAAATGCATTAAAAACATTAATTGCCTATTAAAACTTAGAAAAATTAAAAATTTGATAATTTTTTTCTAAAGTTTGTGAACCATGGGTCAACCCTACGGTCCGCATGCGGTCAAAAATTGATCATTGGGATTTTAAATGCTGACCACATAGTAGCTATGGTCCCCAATTGATCAATTGGGAACCATAGCTAGTACCTACGGTCTCCGATTGAGATCCCATCGGGTACTTTACCGTGGCTAAAAAAAAAAAATTAAAAAATAAAATCCTAAGCTAACCTAGCCTAAGGTGGGGTTCATTGCCAACAATTTAGTGTGATTGATTAACCAATTACTTAATTTGGTTCATTTTATTGGTAATGGATGCGAGGTCTTGGTTTCGAATTACCTTGCCCTCGCCTCGACCGTCATGGCTAGAAGAAGCTTGCCCGCGCTCTGCCATCGTGTTGTGAGTAGGTGTGAGTGTGAAGTTTGGTAGGGTTGCAGGTCAGTTCTCAGTTGTCACTATCAGAGCTCCAAATTGCAAGTCATTGTCAAGGAATAATGAGAGAAATTTGAAAATTGGGCTTTTTATAAGCTTTTCATATTTTGTGTGGACCGTAGGCCCTAGCCGTGGTTCCCAAAATTGCAAATGGGAACCGTAGACCCTAGCTATGGTTTGCAACTGGCAAGCAATTTAATAAAATCCCACCATGGGAAGGTTTAAAAAGATAAATTAATAACTCCCATTGGATCAAATCTCAATAAAAGCAATCAATTTGGAAATTTGGTGATAATAAAGCATCGAGATCCGATTAAAAATCAAATATATGGCTGAGATTATAAAGTACATTCAACCGAGGTCATCGCTATGACAATCCTTTCATGGAGCGATGCACCTCCCAACCAAATAAATAAACTCAATTCATAATTCAAAACATTAAAAAAAATCAAATAATTAAAAACACCAAATGTGCCTCGTATTCAGTAATTTACCCTATACACTTGGCGGTTGCAGCGACTTGCGATCCATGCAATCCGACAAGATGAGTAAATTACCATAAGGACATTTGGGGTAAAATTGTCATCGTTGATCTGATATGCTTCTTTTCAATCCCTAAGAAGGCCTTCGAGGCTGGACTTCTCCACGGGAATGAGGTGTTTCATGTCATGTCTTCTATGACATCTTTCAACAAATCATCGATAATTTGATTCAACACAAATCTGATTGGATTTGTATCAATTCGATTCCCTAAGATGGCTATTGTAGCCCGACTGCTCCATGGGATAGAAATGTGCAAATACTATTAATAGTTGGAATCAAAAGTTGAACTAGGCCTAGCCAAGGCATTAATTTGCTCAAATCTAAATTTGTTCAGATCATCCATGGTGGTCAAGTGACATCGTCGCTTTAATCATTGTCATTACCCTCATCGACTCATCGCTTGAGGGGGTAGTCATAATATCAAATCATAATCAAAATCAATAGAAGATCCCTAAAATCGTAGATCCCTTGATCTTGTCAAAATTGTGTTCGTCCTTGCGAATCATTGTCAACAACTATCATAAGCTTACCCCTTTGCTTGGGGAAAATAGCAAATATGATAATTTGTTTGTTGTTCTCCGCCTTTCGGATCTATAGGCATAATGCCTACTTGAATGCACAGATGCTACCGAATGATATGATGATGAGTACAAGCTTTTCAAATTTAAGCCTCCAAAGAGTTGGAAGCAATGATTCCAGGATGCGCATCCTTTTGCAGGACCTGGGGCATCTAATGTTGATCTGACTAATGATCATCATAGAACCTTTGACATCATTTTAGGAGGTCTATTTTTGCTCAGCGTTGTTCGATCTCACAACGCATCTCAAAAGGGGCATCTGTAGACACCTAAAACGCGTCATGTCGAGGGCGACTACTCATATGGACATGCTACAAGACCATATGGAGGATCTTGGATAGACTCCAAGATAGAGCAATGGTTCTAACCACTCAATTTGGGCTCCTTGGCCTAATCAGTCTGAACCGCAGCCCAGACCTATGGTTTATAGGCTGAACCATGGCTGAGACCTATGGTTTATAGTCTAGACCATAGTTGTGACCTACGGTCTTAACTGAAGTTCAGTTGGCCTTCAATCCGAGCCAAATCAGTTTGAATGACCATTTGATCTAGAAGAAGGTGGTTAGAGGATAGAAGCTTCCAATCCAACTATCCTAACCACCTCTTCTTGATCTTGGCTTCTCCATGAAGCCACCCCTAGCCCTTGGGTAGTCCTATAAGTACCCCTTCAAATTAGGACAAATATAGAGAGAGCATTGGAGATTTGAGCAATGAAGCCCTATCGAATTGTACACTCAACCGAGTATACTAAGAGAGAGCTATTGCACTTATCCCCTACCTACTTGCCAAGATTCATAATGAATTGTATTATGGATGCCCTAGGAGCCTAGGAGAGCCAAGAAATGCATATTCAGGCAAACGAAGGCCCTTCACAGTGAATCAACCACCAAATCAGTCTAAGGACACTAAAGGTGACCATTGAACATCAATTTGGACAAGGAGGTCAAGCCCACTACCCTTGGAATTGAGGGTAAACCTATCAGATTGCTAACCACAACTTTCAACCATGGTTTATAGTGTAGACCGCTCATCAGAGCTATGGTTTGCAGTAGAGGTATCACCACCTTACCCTTTTCATTTATGTCTAGTTAATTAGCTTAGATTAGCTATTTTCATGGTTTAATTACAGTTTAGTAGACTTTTGACCGGTAGAATTAGGTTAGATTAGTTTCTTTATGTTAATCATAAATTAGGACATAAATGGATTCTTTATGCACTTTCATGCTTTATTTTACATAATTGATCCATGCATAGTGTAGTTGTTGTCTTTCTTTATGCTATTATATGAATCTTGATGCAATTAACATAGTTTAGAAGCACTTTTCATGTTTTCTTGATTATACATGCTTCATGGTGTCTTTATGCAATTTTCCTAAAAGGGCCTCATCATGAGAGGCTGCCTATATTTTTGACACTCTTATGTTGTTTCTTGACCATAAGGAACAGATTCAAAGGAGACTTAACCATCAACTTCCTTCCTCAACGCGAAGAAGAGGGCAACTCCACCCTAGAGCAGTTTGTGACCAAGTGAAAAGCACTATTAGTGCGCCTACCCTGTTGAGGGCTTTGGCATTGTATTAATCGTATCATCATTTGGGTGACCCTAAGAGGGGCATGATTGTAATCGAGATTCTTTGCAATTATTAATACAAGAAAGTCTATTTTGTTGAATCTATGCAATCTTGTCAATTTTATGCTTTGAATGAATGAATACGACATAGTACAGTAGATGGGTGCACGCTTTTTGGTTGGATCAGTTTTACATTATTTTTGGGCCATTTTGAGGCTTCTTGAAACATGGTGAATGCCTACTTATTTTTTTGCTTATCTTTACCAGGTGGTGAAGAGTCGGTACCAAAAATAAAAGCTCTTCGAGACCACTCGATATGCCTTAATAGAGGCTGATTGGGAATGGCTTGATGCCATGGGGCTCAAGCAGGTTACATGGTTGGAGCCTGTGATAGGTGATCATGCCTACTTGACCACCCTCATTAGCTTATGGGACCCACGCACCAACACCTTCCACCTACCGATGGGGGAGATGATGGTGATGCTAGAGGACGTCTACCAAATTCTATGGATTCTGATAGAGGGGTGACCGATCCACTCTACGCATCGTGACCTGAGAGGTGCAGTGTTGACAAGGTACTTTGGCGAGGATGCAAATGCGGTAGAGGTAGACTACCAAAATGGAGGGATACTAGTGGGGTTTTGGTATGAGGAGGGGGTATTGGAGGTGAGGCATGCACTACTGATGACCCTCATCTCCAATATGCTTCTCCCTGATTCCTCAGGAGCCAGGTTCCCGTGGAACCTATTGGAGCTGGTGTATGCATTGGCAAGGTGCACCATGGAGGAGCCACTGGTGATGGCTTGGGGGACTACACTATTGGCACAACTCTACGATGAGTTGTACGAGATCCACTACCATCAATAGAAGGGCTTGGGGTGTAGATTTTTGCTGTAGTGTTGGGGATGGCAGCACATAGTTGTGGGGTGACCATATGGACTACCATGGATGACCCGGGTGCAGCTAGTAGACAGGGAGATAGGATATGGTATCCTATGGTAGAGGGCTCAAGAGAGAGGGTAGATATCATCATTTTGTAGGCGATGTGGATCACTACATCGATGCTTTTTCATGACTAGTGCCAGGGTAGGTGATATGGTGATCCTACAGGGACTATCCATATTGGTCTGATGTTGGAGAGTAGCTCCACCAGGTGAGGTGAGGTAGATGGTTGATTACGAGGCATGGCACTGAGTGGGAGTACTTCCCTTTTGCTTGGGTTATGCGATAGTTTGGGCTATGTCAAGGATTTCTCGGGGAGCCAATGGTGTATCGGTGCCACAAGGATGAGAGGACACTGAGCTGGCCTATAGTGGAGGAGGTGGGAGAGGAGGTAGATCCTGTAGTAGATGTCTTGGATGTGGAGGACACCAAGACTATAGAGGAGTATGACTCATGGTGGGTGATGTACTAGTGGCGAGGTGTGGGGGCCCTTAGGGGTGAGGTGGCTGAGGTAGCGGATGAGGTTATGCAAGATGCCCTTGAGGAGGACCAGGTAGAGGTGGGTGAGCCCCATGGGTATCACCATCAGACAGATGAGCAGGTAGACCTCCTAGACTTGGGAGATCAGGGTGACTATGGGGATGCAGAGGATCAGGGTGCATAGGCACATCAAGGTATGTAGGATGACCGATATATGGAGCTATAGGTGGAGCTGGCTAGGGTCAGGTAGGAGAGAGATCTCCTTTGGGTACAGGCATAGGAGGATCAGGCTGAGATAGCATCACTGTGGGTATAGCTGAGATCACAGGGTCCTAGGTAGGAGGGATCCAGTAGTGAGGATGTGGAGAGGCTATAGGTGGAGGTGTTATGGCTACAGTTAATGGTGGAGACTTACCAGGTATGGGGACAGTGGAGGTAGGCCTACACTGATCGGTTGGAGATGGAGGTAGTGCACCTTGGAGGGCATCTTCTTGATGATGGAGAGACTAGTGGATCTCATCATACTCGATAGAGTGAGACAGTGTAGTCTTCCTCTAGGATGGAGGCATCGGGGTCTAGGTGGAGGATTGACAGGGTTGGTGGTAGTAGGCATGGGGGATCACAGCAGACTCAGACTATAGGTGGTAGTGTGAGTTGTAGCACCGGTCCTATGTGACCATGGTGATGGAGACTCTTGGGACTCTTTTTGGATTTTGGCTTTTTGGTATTGGTGAGGTCTGAGGACCCACTTTATTGTAGCCTACGGGAATTTTGGAAACTATGATGTATATTTTTTCCCCTATATATATATATGAGATTTTGTTATGGTCATCATGTGTCTCCTTTATTGCTTTATGGATGAATGCAATGTATGTATTTATGTTTAGATGCTTATCATGTATGCTTATGGATGCTTTTATGATATGATGGCATATTGATGGATGTTTATCATGTATGCATATGTTGTGATAATTTGATTTGATACTATCTATATGCATGGATGCACAATGAGATGGATGAATTGAGTGCTTTGATATGATGAACTGTGACTAATGATTTGACACACTATGTTAGCACCATAGACTATATAAAATGCATTAATTTATTTTTATTTTTTTGTGTAATGGATATATGGAAATGTACTATTGCAATGTGATAGAATGGAATAGATGAAATGAGATGTTAGAGAATGTAGATGAGGTTTTCATGAGACTCAAACACTCTAGCTAACTTGATCAAAGGTTGTATACTGACTATGCAAGACTTTTTGACAAGGTATGAATCTGCTAGGATGACCAAGATACTTCATATCCCTGTGTGTGCAAGTGAGTTCATTCTTGTGAGATGCATAAGGATACCACCATTGCTAGATAGGCTATCCACCAAACCTGTAATGAGGATCACCCTATGAATGTCACGATCCTAGGTTTTATACTTAGTAGGATTAGACCACTAGGTAGTATAGGTTACCAAAAGCTAGCTCATCCACATGCAAACATTGGTCTGCACACACGTAAAAGCTAATGTGATAGACATATCATCATGCGTAAGGATACCGCCATTTCCAGGTAGGCTCTCCACCAAACCTGTAATGAGGATCACCTTATGGCTTGTCAAATGCTGAGAATTCCAGGGATTCAAGCTCCATGCCCTTCTTTTCTTCAATTTTACTAGGATACTTGCTCATATGTAGTGATGAAAATCACTATTTATTTTGTATTTTGTTTTCTTTGAGCAAGGGATTTGGGAAGTGGTGATAACCACTGTTTATTTTGCTTTTGATTTTTGCTTTTTGTGGGATTTTGATTTTGAATTTTGTTTTTTGGGATTTTTGATTTGGATTTTTTTTTGGGATTTTGCTTTGACTTTTGCTTTTTGGGATTTTGATTTCGATTTTTGCTTTTGGGGATTTTTATTTGGATTTTTGCTTTTTGGTATTTTGATTTGTATTTTTGATTTTGGGATTTTGCTTTTGATAGTGGTGAAAACCACTATTTATTTTGGGGAATTGGGTAGGGAAGAGCTTGTCCTTTTGCCAATTCTCAGCATTCTCAAACCATTCACATAGGGGGATGAGCAGGATAACCTTTTCGCTTAAAGAAACCTAGACCACTTCGTAGGTTTCATATTTCCTTGTGCAAAACTTGGATTTATTAGTGTGAAAATGTGTTGGGATTTTATGTATACAAGGTACAATCTAAGCAAGACTCTACCTCCTAAAAATCATGATAGCTTTCTACAAAATATGAAAATAAAACTAGATATGGGTGAGTGACCAAAAACCCTAATGACATTCTAGAACAAATGGCTAGGTGAAGGGAATGGACACAAATATGAAAAATGGGAAGTGTGGGTGGAAATGATAAGTGAAACATTGAACTATGTGAATGATTACTTTAACAACATTGATTTTGAATGATGACTAGTGTACAATCGTAGTGCTAGACATGTATGAGCAACTCTAAAATGTGAAGTGCAATGATGAGTATGCCTAATGCAAGCGATGACAAAATGCAATGGGATGCAATGTGATGCGATGTGGTGCAATGCAATATTTTTGTATTTTTGATATTTTGATGATGTTTTTGGATTTTTGATTGATATATATGTATATACATGTGACCAACGGGCTTATTGGGGGCCATTGGGGCTTTTTAGGTGACCAAAGGGCTTACATATGCCTTTGGGGCATTTTGGGTTGACCAAGTGGGTTATAGACACCCTTGGAGCCTTTTGGGGTGACCTAGATGGTCATGGACCACCTAGGAGTATTTTAGGTTGACCAAGTGGGTTATAGGCACCCTTGGAGCATTTTGGGTGACCTAGATGGTCATGGACCACCTAGGAGCATTTTAGGTTGACCAATAGCGTTTACGCACCCTTGGAGCATTTTAGGGTGACCTAGATGATCATGGATGACCTAGGACTGTTTTAAGTTGACCAAGAGGGTTATAGACACCCTTGGAGCATTTTGGGGTGACCTAGATGGTCATAGACCACCTAGGAGCATTTTAGGTTGACCAAGTAGGTTATAGGCACCCTTGGAGCATTTTGGGGTGACCTAGATGGTCATGGACCACCTAGGAGCATTTTAGGTTGACCAAGCGGGTTATAGGCACCCTTGGAGCATTTTGGGGTGACCTAGATGGTCATGGACCACCTAGGAGCATTTTAGGTTGACCAAGTGGGTTGTAGACACCCTTGGAGCATTTTGGGGTGACCTAGATGGTCATGGACCACCTAGGAGCATTTTAGGTTGACCAAGTAGGTTATAGGCACCCTTGGAGCATTTTGGGGTGACCTAGATGGTCATGGACCACCTAGGAGCATTTTAGGTTGACCAAGTGGGTTGTAGGTACCCTTGGAGCATTTTGGGGTGACCTAGATGGTCATGGACTACCTAGGAGTATTTTAGGTTGACCAAGTGGGTTGTAGGCACCCTTGGAGCATTTTGGGTGACCTAGATGGTCATGGACCACCTAGGAGCATTTTAGGTTGACCAAGCGGGTTGTAGGCACCCTTGGAGCATTTTGGGGGTGGGCCACAACACTCTAGGCATGGAAAGGCCACAAATGAAGGATGTTCAAGGGTTTAAGGTCCTCGATTCCTTCAAGGGAGGCTAGGTGGTAAGTCCTGGGTCCGATCTGACTAGTGATGACAAAAGGACCTAACCAGTTTGCCATAAACTTATCCCTCAGATGGGGTGGCAAATTAGAATTTTGTTGGTTCTCTTTTAGAATGAGATCACCAACCTGAAAGTATCTAAGATGGACTTTCATATTATAGGCTCTCTTAAGTCACTCTTGATAAATGCGTAGGTGCTCAAGAGCATTAACGCGATGTTCATCAAGCAACGTAAGCTGATCTAGGTGAGCCTGCCACGTGGTGTCATCATCGATGAACTCCTACATGGATATGCACAGCGATGGGATTTCCAGCTCTAGAGGTATGACTACCTCGATGCCATACACTAGTGAAAATAGAGTAGCCCTAGTGGGCATCCAAATTCTAGTGTGATAGGCCCATAGAGCAAGGGGTATTTGCGTGTGCCAATCGGTGTGATTCTCTTTGATAGTTTTCTTGAGAATGGCAATCAATATTTTGTTGGAAGCCTCTACTTGCCCATTTTCTTGTGGATAGTAGGGTGTCAAAAAGCTATGCTGGATATTATACTTTGTTGTTAAAGCATGCACATATTTATTCTTAAATGATGTCCCATTATCCAAAATGATCTTGGATGGAATACCAAAATGACAAATGATATTGTGCAATATGAACTCCACGATGTGGGGTCCTATCATAGTGGTAAGGGGGATCGCTTCCACCCACTTTGTAAAATACTCGATAGCCATAATGATAAATGTGTGATGGCCCAAGGATGCGAGGGAGATTTTCTCGATTAAATCCAATCCCCATTGCGAGAACGGCCAAGTCGATTGAATTGGTTGCAAGGCTTGAGAAGGTACATGTGTCAAGTTAGCATGGTGCTGACACTTCATGCACTTCTTAACATATGCGCAACAATATCGCTCTAATGTTGGCCAATAATAGCCCATGCAAAGAATACACTTTGTGATGGCCATACCACTGAAATGGCCACCACATGTACCATCGTGTGCTTGGGCGATTGCCCAAACCGACTCTTGATGCTCCAAGCAACGAAGGAGGATCCCTTCGTAGCTTTGATGATACATAATATCTCCTAGCAAGACATATTTTGTTGCCTTCCATTTAAAAGTCCTCTTGGTGGCGTGCGACAATCCAAGAGGGAGATTACCAAGCTTTAGGTACTCCCTAATTTGTGTGGACCAGTCCTATTGTGAGGAAGCCTCGATTGCATGAATTACCTATCCCTCTTGAAGTTCCTCCCGAGCGAATGCTGATTGGGAAAGAACTTGTAATAATAGCATTGTACTGCTATCAAAAGGGGTTTGAGGGAACAAAGTCCCCCAAGTGGCATGATTCAAGCACTCGTGAATGTGCAAGAATCTCTCTTGATGAGGTTCAATTTGAATCAAGTGGACCTCTGGCATGGCTTGAGTGCTCTCATGCTCAACCATAGATTGTGATAGCATTTTGACCTAAATGGTTGTCATCTCATCAGTAGGGTTCTATGGGATCAAGGACCCTAGGGAGGCCATTGTATCCACAAAATGATTAGATGATCGAGGGAGTGCCTCAATGTCATACCATTTGAACTTTACCAAGATTTTATCCACAAGGGCTTTGTAGGCTTGTAGAACTGGGCACTTGCATTGGTAGATCCCTTTGACCTGGTTGACAATGAGCAAGGAATCACCAAAAATATTAAGCTTGGTGATTTTCATGGTGATAGCCATTTGAAGACCTATGAGCAAGGCTTCGTACTCGGCATTGTTGTTGGTGCATGGGAAATCGAGTTTAAATGACAGGGGTATGGGAGCCCCATGCGGTGTGAAAAACATGATCCCTGTGCCACCCCCTTGCTCACATTTGGAACCATCGAAGAACAGAGTCATATCGGCCTGCGACTCAAGCTCATCAGAATTAGGTGATTCTAATATTTGGAAGACTCCATCATTGGGTAGCTCCATGCTAAGAGGTTGATCATCCTAAAGAGGAGCCTCTGCTAGTTGATCGATGATGACCTGACCCTTGATTGATTTTTATCCGATAAATTCTAGGTCAAACTCCATCAACAACATGATCCATTTTATCGTGTGACTATTATGATAAGTACGACTCATCATGTATCACAATGGATTCTCTTTAGATACAACATACGTGGTATGGCTAAGCATGTAATGTCATAGCTTCTTGGTGGTGAAAACCATCACTAGGCATAACTTCTCAATGTATGCATACTTGATCTCATAGCTGACCAGGGTGCGGCTGAGATAGTAAGTAGCCTATTCCTTATGCAATTCATTGTTCTGGGCTAACATGGTGCCCAATGCAATCTCAATGGCTAAGATGTATAAGTGGAATGACACTCCTGGTCTAGGTAGAGCCAATACTAGTGATAAAGCCAGATACTATTTGATTGCATCAAAGGCATCCTGACACTCATCATCCCAATGGAATGCGACCCCCTTGTGCAATAATTTGTTCATGGGTCGACACTTGTCCGACAATTATGCTATGAAGCATTTGATGGACGTGATCTTACCCTATAGACTTTGAAGCTACTTGATGGTAGTTGGGGGAGGCATCTCTAGGATTACCTTGACCTTGTTGGGGTCCACTTCGATGCCTCATTTGGAAACTATAAATCCCAAGAGTTTTCTATATGTGATACCAAAGATGCACTTCTTGGGGTTTAGTCTCACATTATGCTCAATAAGGCGATCAAGGACTTTGCGTAGGACATCGAGATGCTCATGGTGTAATAAAGATTTAGCTAGTAAGTCATCCATGTAATCTTCCAAAATCTTATGCATGTAGTCATGGAAGATGTATGTCATGGCACACTGGTAGGTAGCACCAATGTTTTTAAGGCCAAAGGGCATGACCTTATAGCAAAATGTTCCCCAAGGCGTTGTGAATGTTGTTTTGAGCTGGTCCTCTAGATTGATACGAATCTGATTGTACCCAGAGAAACCATCCATGAGGGATAACATTTCATGGCCCACTGTGGCATCTACCAGGGCGTCAATGCTCGGCAAAGAAAAATCATCCTTAGGACTCGCTTTGTTTAGGTCTCAAAAATTGGTGCAAATGCGAATCCTCCCATCAGGCTTCTTGATGGGAACCATGTTGGACAACCATGGTGGATAGTCTATAGAAATGATAAACTTGGCATCCAACAACTTTTGTAGCTCATATTTGACCATTAGGGCTACTGTGGGATGCATATTTCTTAGCTTTTGCTTGACAGGCTTGGCCTTGGGGTCAAGCGTCAGATTGTGGGTGACTAGATTTGGATCCAGTCTCGGCATGTCTTTGTAAGACCATGCAAAAGCTACCTTCTTATCTATGAGAAGGGCTATGTAATCGGCTTGCTCTTTGAGGGATAGACTTTCCCCTAGCTTGATATACTATGGATTCTTGGGATCTGAGTTGATATCTTTGTCAATCATAGGCTCGATTGACATATGTGACCCCTCCTCCAACTGGTGAGGAGTAGGGATCAAGTGGATGTCATCAGCTAGATTTAGATCATCAATGGGAACCTCAGGTTCCTCCTTAGTATGGAAGACATCATGAGTTGGCCCTGGAGAGAAATGAAATGGTTGTAGCATCTCATCGCAAGGCCAGTACTCAGAGGGTGATGGGGGTGAATCTCCCTAATCAAATTCAATTACCCCCAAGTCGAGGTGCAATGACTTCGATGGGTTATTCGGATCTTACAAGGGCTCGAATAGATCTATGGAAATCATATTTATGGATGGATGATTTCCCCTATGTGGTTGGTGGTGTTCATGGACATCAGGATTATGGTAGAATGACCAGAGGTGGTCGATGTGGTTGTGGGCGAGCTTGCTCCTCTAAAGGTAGAAGTTATCGCCAGATGGGATGGTGTAATGGGAACATGCACAGATAAAACTCATCCTCATCATCCATAGGGATGACCCATGGGCCTTCACCATCTGAACTATCAGAGTCTATAGGTGCTACTCCATAATCTGACTCATCATCAGATGTCCACTCATAAGGAGACCCCTGATATTCTTCCTCACTATCATGGGGGAGAGTGTGCAATCCTTCACCTCTCTCATAGGATCGGATATCATCACAAGGTGGGTCATCATCTCCCAAGGGCATAGGGAAGTAGTCCCCTAGTGAGTAGACATGATTGGGGTTGGTGAAAGGATCTCACACAAGCTCATATCTAAAGTCTAGAGTCATGCACTCTAAGCTATCTATGAGGATGTCTAAGGGCACAGGCTTGTTGTGTCCCAAACCAGACTTGTCATAAGGTATTTGATATTGTGGCTGGTAAGGAACTCTGGTGCCTTGCTCATACAGGCCTAACCCATAACCATACCAATTACAGAGGTGAAGGTACTTCATGGCAAAGTTAGGGTTGGACATGTAGTTGATGTCCTTGAAAAAGGGTTCTTCATCCTCCTCCTACTGTTGGTAAGGCTCGATGCCATATTCAAGGCCCCCATAGATAAAATTCATTTTATTAGGGGGGAGACCGAGAGGTATGATAGTGCCTATGGGAAGATGAGGTCGACCCATGTCCTACACCGACTCTATAGCAGGGGTAGTTGTAACATTCCTAACCATGTACTCCCCTAATCCAATGGCAGCGAGGTGCATTGTGACCTGAGGCTATGGGTAGAAAAGGGATGAGAGCGAGACCTGATCTGATTCATCATTTGCCTCATGTGGTAGCTCCTCATCTACTTGGCTAGGAATATCCTCTATGGAGATGGTGGAGATGGTTGGTTGGACCTCATCAATAGGTTGCTTCCTTGGGTTCCTAGGCAAAGGATCCATAGGTGCAATGGGCATCTTAGGGTGTTTCGATGATGAGGATGGTATGGCATGCGATGGCGATGGATTGCTTGAAAGCGATGGCGACGGAGTCAAACCTTGGCTAAATTTATTTGATTGAAAATCCATATGGGTTGATGGTAAGGTTGACTTAGGGAGCTACTGCACCATATTGCAATACTTGAAAGGCTCTAGGTCTATAGGGATGACATGAACTTGCCCTTCATGAGTGTACTTGAGGCACTGGTGAGCGATGGAAGGGACACACTTCATGTCCCTGATCCATGGTCTACCTAATAGGATATTATACGCCATCTCACCCTCCAGGATGTGGCACAGTGTCGGGATGGTATTTTCTCCCACCTGGATAGGCAGGATGATCGTACCAACCATTGAGCATATGGCATCATTGAATGCTTGGAGGGTGTAGGTAGATGCAACAATATGGGATGCTGGGAGCTTCAGATGCTTGAGAGCTATTGTAGTGATGATGTTGCTAGAAGACCCAGTGTCTATCAACACTCTCTTGTATGGCATCCCATTTACACATGCGATGATGTGCAAGGGAGGATCTACCATATCATTGGGAACCATTTTAAGTTCATCTTCTCAAAAGGTAATCACTAGTTCCATGCATTACCGCACATGCCCCACAAAATTGTTGAAGGAGTTGGACTCTTGGGGTTGAAGCTCTATTGCCTTAAGGATCTCCATAAAGGCTTCTCTATGAGGTGGTGATTGTTGAATAAGATCATAGATGGAGATTTGGGAGGATGTCATTCTTAAAATTTGAGTGAGCTTGCTCTTAATTGTGACCACAAGCCTAGGTGGGAGGCTCGGCACAAGAGGCGATAAAGGCTGTGACGTTGAAGGAACATCGCTCTGAGTCATAGGTGGTGCGACTGGACTTGGGTACCACCTATTTCTTGTGATAATGCTGATCATGCCGACATACCCTTGCTTAGGGGGGCATGGTGCACCTCATTCACCTAGGGCACTAGATTGGCCTGCTCCGCATGGGTGGGCAAAGGGTCTTTAAATACCTCCATCTATTGGTTGTTTGGTGCGATAGGGTTGTCCACCTGAAGGGTATTCCTATCAATCATGTCTTGCACCAAATTCTTGAACTTATAGCACATTTGCACATCATGCCCATTTTGCCTATGAAACTTGCAATATAGGTCTTCTCTGTATCCTTTGGGCTTCGGTGCATTTGGGTCGACAGGTCGACTCTCAGGAATATTGATCGCATTGGCTGCTAAGAGGTGCTCAAACAATGAGTCCATAGACTATGCAATGGGTGTGAATTGTCACTTGGGGCGACACTGTTGATTTTGCCCTTGATTATTCTAGTTGTCCTTGGCATAGTTCCCAAGGGTGGCCTGATAATTAGGCTTTGATGCGGTGCAGCTTGCACTAGCCCTAGGACACTAATGGCAACCTGATTCACTACTGTTGGCTTAGGTTTTATTGGGGTATTCTTAGCATTCTTGTTCCACTCCTTCTTGTGAGGCTTCACAATCTCTCCCTCTTGAATCTTAATGTCTTCAATGATCCTAGCATGTGCTAGGGCATCTTCAAGAGTCAGATATTGTTACAGCTACAAAAATAAGGAGATCGGCTTCAGGTAGCTCTTGGTAAACATCTAAGTGATTTGACCTGCTCTTCCCAGTGTTTGGAAGCTCTTTGTCTACTAGCGCCACAACATGTTGTTGCCTTTCATCAAAGAAGGCATGTGATGTGTCTAACACTCTCCCAGGAAAGGTCCATCATCCATAGGGGTGTCCTGCATAGGTCTCCCTTGTAAGTGTGGTTCTAGTCCTGCTATTTGAGGACTGAGGTGAGTAGAGGCTCACCAGGGAGGTATGACCAGGTCCCTAGGGCTAAATCAAATATGACTCATGTCTCCTAGTCCACTCTTTGCAACTTCTACCCTTGATTGGGCTTGGCTGCAGGTGCACACCATTATAACTCTTTACCAAACCCTATATTATTATCTCCTTTACAAATTCTTAATGAAACAACAAACAAGAAAATTAAACACTCAATAAGACAGATGATTATCTCTTTTAATTTTTAAATGTGAATCCCTAAACTATTTTGTATGTTTTAGATGTGTTGTTTGTAAAGGATGACCTTGTGTCACGTGTTTGAAATCTTGTTGAATGATATTCTTGTGTTTAATTGGATTTCACCTATATATTCATAGCTCAAAAACCTGGTGATGAACTCCAGGTCATGTTTTCCCACATATAATGTGTGGTGATGAAGTCCACACACGACCAGGGAGCACAGGTCCTACCAGACCCTCACCCAGTTCACCCGTAGTTTGCGATATACCTCTTCAAAGAGAGATATGTGCTATAACACATGGGCTATGATAGATATTGGAGTCGACCTTGGAAAAGAATAAGGTTTGTGGGATTTGAGACAACAGGTGGAGATGAAAGCCACCTCGTTGAACTCTACTAGTGGATGGTGATGAAATCCACCTCACTAGCGTTTAAGTGAATCATGGTGTGTGTGGTTCTTTTTAATCCAAAGAAAGCAAATAATAAAGCATTCAATGATCATTCACTAAATGCATGCAAAAGGTGCATTTTACTTTCATAAATTTAGGATAAAAGGAACCTACAAATGTAAATTATAAATGCAAAACCCTAAATGCTAACCTACCCATTGGGTAGGCCACAAGCAATCAAACCATAGAGATGCATTACTACTTTGATTTTCCTTTATTTTTATTTTTATTTTTATTTGCATTATGGGAAAAGTAAATCTACTTTTAACCTTTCTATTCAAACAAATGGTGCGAGAAAAACCAAACTAAACTACTTTTTAAAGTGCAAAATAAAAACAGAGGGTTTAGGTACCTACCCCATCACTTCTGGAACCTGTCATTTCTGGAATTCTAATAATAAAGCTCTCTAGTTTCTATTCACTCCAGGGTGATTTGAATAGCATTTTTGCATTCATCCCAGGGTGGTATGTATTTGCATCCATCCCAGGGTGGCACAAATAGTAGGTCAGAGTCCATTTCAGTCCAAGGTGACTAGAACCTACAACATAAAAAGATGAAATATGAGCTTCAAACTTCACCTAAAGCAAAAGGGACTAGGTCCCACTATGATAATAACTGAAGTAGGGAAAAATAGTGCACCTAAATATGGGTAAAAAATTTCATCTATCCCCTATGTCTAATGAGCATCAAATCAGAAGCATGCAAGTAATATGGAAAGATAGAAAATAACAAGAAATGAAGCAAATTGATTTCTTATTAATTAAGTGGATCAAATCTAGATTACAAATATGTCCCCTTTGAGGTCTCAAATTATTGATACAACTATTACAAATTTTGGGTGCCCAAGGATCGAAATCCTTCAAGAGAATCTGGTGCACATCCAATGTCTTTCCGCGTACCCACACTCAAAGCGGGCAAGACAAAGGTTGCCACCACTTGTATTTCTGATATTTATGTCCTACACTACTTCCCAAATGCACTATATGACCTGCACATACACACAAAGAAACAATAAACATCAAATAGCAAGTGTGTATGATCTAAAACATGTAATCCCCACAGGCAAGAAAGGAGCATATGTAGAGCGCCTATACTAAATAAATCTCAAATGCTATGAAATTATAGGGGTGAGTACAATAAGATGTTTTGGGAAGATATCATAATAAATTGTACTGATATTGCATCTTTAGGTATGGTGTAATCGTAGTCTGCTTCTCCAACCTGCAAAACCCAATCCAAAAAAATTTTACCCCTACACATATCCAAAACATATAAAACTTATATATAATACATAAAATAAAATTTTAAAACAACCCATATGGTCATATTTCATAAATCAGGCTCGGATCCTGATGCATGCTCCAATGGGTCCTACAAGCCTGCAAAAACTTCAAATCGTGATATCTCGGCAAATATAACTCATAAAAGCATGAAATTTAAATTGAATCATAATATGATAGTATAGAAAATTCCTACCTAAAAAAAATCAAAAAATTATTAACATATTTGTATTCGTTCTAGGGTGGGATGAATAGGACTGTCATAGATTGGGGGGTGCCCGAGGGCAGGACGCCCACCGAATCTGCCTATATTTTACCACCAATTCCATTAGGGAATGGTCAAAAACACTATGGGAGGTATTTTCATAAAATTTGAGGTGGAAATTAACTCAATTTATAGGTCTTTGTAAACAAATTATGTCTCTTTAAGTCACTCGATAACCTCCTTTGCTAAGAAGAGATCTCGAGGGAAAGAGGGCACAATCATGTGAGGGGAAATGTCGACAGCACTCTGTTGCATAAACCTTAAACTCCTCTCCATTTTTTGTGTGGAAAATGCATCCACTTTATATCCATAGGGGGCTCATGTGCAAAAGGGCATGCAAGGGCATGCATGGCAAGAGGCACCACTTGGCCATCGGGGTGGCATGCATTGGAGGGGGAGAGAATCTCCCAATGTGACCTCCCTTATGAAGCATGGAATAAATATGTTGTGTGCTTTAACTTGTATATGTGGGTAGGTAGGATAAATGATCGTTACCAAGCACCATTTTTCTAGATTTGACTTTTTGTCAGTCGAACCTACTATTCACCCCACCCTGGGATGAATTTTGTTATTCGCTCTAGGGTGGGATGAATAGGATTTGTATTCATCCCAGGGTGGGATGAATAGGAACAAGGGGCCAAAAGACCCCAAAAATAGCCTAGAACCTTCCAAAACCTTGAAAAAAGTTGCTAGAACCACTGTATACCTTCTGAGGGTTGCCCTAGGGGTCTTGGTGCATCAACTTAGTCGTTGCTTTTGGTAGCATAATCAGATTGAACAGATTTTAGTGTCTAAAAAAGGGATGGGTAAAAATATTTCTAAAAATATATATATTTTTTTAATGAAATAAAATCATATAGGAAACAAAACCTACATGGAGGTTTTGCAAAATAAAAATCCATATCAATTGATCAAGAAATATGTTAGATGGTTAATGAATGAGGGTATTCTACAATTTTTTGTTTAGGTTCTAAGTTGAAAATTTATCCTTGTATTTCTTCCTAAATGGAAATATTTAGCTTGGTTATATTTATCTTGTAAAGTTCCAACGGTAAAATATTATACTAACATCAGCAACAAGGTTAAAGGAGAGGACATCAAATAGACAGTATGTTAGTCTTACAATGACACTGAGAGGGGGGAGTGAATCAGTGTAGCTCTATAAACTTAAATTTATAGCTCTTAATACCACAGTAATTAAAAATTATTACCAGATACAACAAGTATAACAAAAGAGCATCACACAACACAAGATTTAACGAGGTTCACCAATGTGGCTACTCAAAAATTGATTGCTTGGACTACCATCCAAATCCAGCATTTACAAAGCACCAATTTTACAATCAATTTACTAGCACCAATTGGAAGGAGCACCAACCCCTGATTTATTTGCACCAATAGAAAGGAGCATCAACCTCTAATTTACCAGCACCAACTGGAAGGAGCACCAACCCCTTATTTATCTGCACCAACAGAAAGGAGCACCAACCCCTGATGCCAAGCTACAACCTGGACTTCAATTTGAATCTATAAGTTTGATAGTAAGATACCTTTGCTTTTGCAAGACCCTGACTGGTCTTCTTCACCTTTGTATTTTCTACACACTCTGCTCTCTGCGCAATCACTTCGCACAGTCTGCTTCGTTACAGTTGAACTTCACTATCGTCTTCTCCCTTTTGCGCACTCTACTCTCTTTGCAAATTTTGCACTTAACATGATTCGACACGACATGCTCTCTGTGCACAATGACCATATTTCACACACATTCGACTCCACTTCAATTCTCCAAACAACCCTCCTTTTATAACAATATTTTTTATGATGAAAACCCTAATCTTAGTCGGCTGTAAATCCTAATATTAGTCGGCTTTCATAACAACTATAAACCCTAATTTTAGTCGGCTGTCATCGGTCTTCGTCGGCTTCAACTACCCCTATAAATGCCATAGTGATGTCGGTCCACTGTCATACTTCTCATTTTAGTCGAGTTCTTCTTCTTGATTTGCGCATTTACGATCTGTCATGAAATCACGACATTTCTACCTTTGTAGCTTCTTTTGTTGCTATTATCACGAAAATACATGTCACGATATCATGACACTTTTTCTTTCTCTCTTTCTCCTTGCTTTGGCCCCCAAAAATACAACATGTCGCGATATCATGACACTTTTTCTTTCTCTTTCTTTCTCTTTGCATCGGACCACAAAAATGCTACATGTCACGATATCGCAACACTTTTTCTCCTTGCTCTTTCTCTTTGCATCGGACCGCGAAAATACATGTCGCGATATCGTGAAACTTTTTCTCCTTGCTCTTTCTCTTAGCTTTGGCCCACGAAAATACAACATGTCGTGATATCGCGACACTTTTGCCTCTATACGCTTTCTCTATTCTTTTGTCATGATATTGCGACATTTTTGCCTCCGCAGACTTCGTCTTTCCTTTTGTCGCAATATCATGACACTTCTGCTTCCATAGACTTCAAATTTGCTTTTGTCATGATATCGTGACACTTCTGCCTCTGTAGTCTTCAACTTAGCTTTTTTCACGAAATTGCGACACTTTTGCTTTCGTACTTAGCTTCTTTGATTTTGTCATGAAATCATGACACTTCTGCCTTCGAAGTCTTCTTCTCTGCTTTTGTCGCGAAATCGCGACAGTTCTACTTCCGTACGCTTCCTCTCTTTCTTTTGTCATGAAAATGCAACATGTTGCGATATCGCGACACTTTTCAAACTTACTTTCTCTCTCCTATTTTAGTCATGAAAATGCGACATGTCATGAAATCACGACACTTTTCTTACTTGTTCTCTTTCTTCAAACTTGTTGTGAAATCACGACACTTTTTCCTGCTTTCTCTTTTTCTTCCAACATGTCACGAAATCGTGACAGTTTTTCCACTTGCCTTTTTCTCTTCCAACATGTCACAAAATCATGACAGTTTTTCCTGCTTTTTCTCTCTCTTCCAACATGTCGCAAAATCGCGATAGTTTTTCCACTTGCCTTTTTCTCTTCCAACATGTCATGAAATCGCGATAGTTTTTCCTGCTTTTTCTCTCTTCCAACATGTCACGAAATCACGACAGTTTTTCCACTTGCCTTTTTCTCTTCCAACATGTCACAAAATCGCGACAGTTTTTCCTGCTTTCTCTTTCTCTTCCAACATGTCGTGAAATCGTGACATTTTTTCCACTTGCCTTTTTCTCTTCCAACATGTCGCGAAATCACGATAGTTTTTCCTGCTTTTTCTCTCTTCCAACATGTCACAAAATCGTGACAATTTTTCCTACTTTTTCTCTCTCTTCAAACATGTCGCAAAATCACGACAGTTTTTCTTGCCTACTGTATATGTCGCGATATCACGACACTTTTCTTACTTGTCTTTTTCTTAGATCTTTTGCATATGGGCCACTTTGGTCTTCTTGGAAAATCACCGTACATACTCTGAATAACCTTTGAACTCCTATCCTCTACATCTGAATAGCTTTTGAACTTCCTATCCACTGCATCAATAGATCTATCTGACTGTGTTGACAATAATGACAATACTATTGTTGCACCTTGCTCAACAATCTCCCCCTTTGGAATTGTTTGCAACACATGTGCAATTTCTTGTAACTCTTCTCCCCCTTTGACAATAATACCAAAGGGCTACTACAGACTCCCCCTGAGTCCATGCACAACATTCTCAGATACAATTTATTACACTTAGCAAAAATCATGAACATGAGCAAAAATATAATCAAATACTTAAATGCTCCCCTTGAGAATGTGATCCCTGTAGCTAGTCAATTCTTGGGAAGTGTGACCACTCTCAATTTATTGCGAAGGTACTCAAAAACTTCCTTGGGCAATGGTTTTGTGAAGATATCTGCTACTTGCTCTGTAGTTGGAACAAAATCCAACTTAACCTTACCTTCCGCAACTTTCTCCTTCAAAAAGTGATACATGATAGCAATGTGTTTTGTGCATGAATGCATAACCGGATTCTTGGAGATGTTAATGGCACTAGTGTTATCACACTTAACTGATATTGGCTCATTGAAGCTAATACCAAGATATTTCAGGGTTTGTTTCATCCATAATACCTACGTACAACATGTTGTCGCTACAATATATTCTACCTCTGCTGTCGATAAAGAAACTGACTCTTGTTTCTTACTGTGCCACGCGACCAATCTGTCTCTAAGATAGAATGCACCTCCACTGGTACTCTTTCTGTCATCTACATATCATGTCCAATCTGCATATGAATACAAAATAAGGGTGAATTCTTTACCTTTCGGATACCATAACCCATACTCCATAGTACCCTTGAGGTATCGAAGAATCCTCTTCACTACTGTCACATGAGTCTCCTTGGGATTAGCCTGAAATCATGCTACCATACATACTACTTGTAAAATATCTAGTCTGGTAGCTGTCAGGTACAGTAAGCTTCCAATCATGTATCTGTACATGGTTTGATCAATAGGTGGAGATTTGTCATCCTTGCTCAACTTGCAACCTGTCATCATGGGAGTGCTAACTGGCTTACAATCCTTCATTGTGAACTTTTTTAACATCTCTTTCACATATTTAACTTGAGAAATAAATATGCCCTTCTTATTTTGATTAACTTGCAACCCGAGGAAATACAAAAGTTCACCAATCATTGACATTTCAAATTCTTTCTGCATCTTATTTGCTAAATCTTTACACGACTCATCTTTGTTGCTGCCAAATATGATATCATCTACGTATACAACAAGAACAATAAGATGCCCATTTTTTGTTTTGACATACAAATTACTATCCACCATACCTTTCTTAAACCTTTGTTGAGTGAGATAGTTGTCTAGCCTTGCATACCATGCTCGGGGTGCTTGTTTTAAGCCATATAATGCTTTCTTCAACTTGCAAACCAAGTTGGGATCATCACCAAGTTGGAAACCATCTAGTTGCTCAATATAAACCTCTTCTTCAAGTTTTTCATTCAAAAATGCTGATTTCACATCCATTTGATAAAATTTGAAATTCTTGTAGACTGCTAAAGCCAGAAACATTCTAATTGCCTCTAGTCTAGCTACTGGTGCAAAAGTTTCCTCAAAATCAATGCCTTCAACTTGTGCATAACCATTACATACCAATCTTGCTTTATTTCTAACTACCTGTCCGTCTTCATTCAATTTGTTTCGAAAAATCCATTTAGTCCTAATTATATTTTTATTTGCAGGTCTAGGTACTAACTCCCAAGTTTCGTTTTTCTCGATCTGATCTAATTCTTCATTTATTTCCTTCATCCAACTTTCATCTTTGCTTGCATCAACAACATTTTTGGGCTCAATGTTGGATAATAGAGAGTAGTTAGTTACTACTCTTCTTCTTGTCTGAACACCAACTTTGGGGACTCCAATTATTTGCTCTCTAGGATGATTTTTCTGCCAGCTGTCTGTTTTGAATTTCTTATTTTCTTCCACTTCTGAATCACAACTTAAATCATCTGAGTCAATTTTTTGTATCTTTTCTATTTTGTTTTCCTCATCTCCTTCAATAACCTCTTCATAAATTGGGTAGTTCATTTCATAGCTAATTACTTGTTCTCTACCTTCATAAAATTTAACATCGGCACTGTCCACAATTTTCTTTAGCCTCTTGTTGTAGCATTTGTAAGCTTTGTTTTTTGACGAATAACCAACAAAAATACCTTCATTCGCTCTATCTTCAAACTTACCAAGATTATCTTCAGTTCTTTTGATGTAGCACTTGCTGCCAAAAACTTTGAGGTATTTTGTTGTTGCCCTTTTACCGAACCACAACTCATAAGGAGTTTTTCTTTCATGTGTTCTCAGCATGTACCTATTTTGGATATACACCGTAGTATGGACTTCTTTCCAAAATATGTCTGCTACTCTGCTTTTAGCCAACATAGTCCGTGCCATTTCCTACACTGTCATGTTCTTTCTTTCTACCACTCCATTCTGTTGAGGTGTCCTGGATACTGAAAATTATCTCCTAATACCGTATTTTTCACAGTACTCTGTAAACTCCTCTGAAATGAATTCTCCTCCTCTATCCGATCTTAAACATTTGATCCTCTTTCATGTTTCATTCTCAACATGGTGTTTGAAAATCTTGAACATATCAAAAGCTTATGATTTATGCTTCAAGGAAAATATCCATGTCATTCTGGAATAGTCATCAATGCACAACATAAAACATTTGTCACCATTTATGCTTTATGTTCTCATGGGTCCACATAAATCAATGTGTATTAGTTCCAAAGGTTTGCTTATGTAGTACTCTTTTGTTTTGAATGTTACTCTAGTTTGCTTCCCATTTTGGCATGAAGCACAAATGATGTTTGCAGGTTTGCTGATGGTGGGAATATCTCTCACTGCCATTTTTGAGGTGATTTTTACTAGATTATCAAAATTGATATGACCGAGTCTCTTGTGCCACAACCAATTTTCTTCTTCTAGTTTGCAACAATAATCTATTTTCATGGTAATTTGTACTTCGAGATCTTCAGATATTTTCTTGTATTCTTTTGTCTATACTTTTAGACTGGTTATGATTTCGTTTGCATCCTCAAGATTTTTTGAAATTTTCTTATTCTTTTTCCTCTCAATTTTCCACTCTTCAAGTGCAGAGATCAACTCACCTTCTAGATCTACTTCAGCCTCAGGGTTTTCACCACATACTTTAGAGTTTACTCCTTCCTTTTCTGATTTTACTTCTTCAAATACCATGAGAAGAGCTTCACCTCCTACCATTATGTTACTTCCAAGATCACCCTAGTCGGTTAAGCTTGTACAGGAACTTAGTTCTGATACCAATTGTTAGTCTTACAATGACACTAAGAGGGGGGGGTGAATCAATGTAGCTCTATAAACTTAAATTTACAAATCTTAATATCGCAGCAATTAAAACTTATTACTAGATACAACAAGTATAACAAAAGATCATCACACAACATAAGATTTAATGAGGTTCACCAATGTGGCTACTCCTCAAAATTTGACTGCTTGGACTACCATCCAAATCTAGCCTTTGCAAAGCACTAGCTTTACAATCAATTTACCAGCACCAACTGGAAGGAGCACCAACCCCTGATTTATCTGCACCAATAGAAAGGAGCATCAACCCCTGATTTACTAGCACCAACTGGAAGGAGCACCAACCCCTTATTTATCTGCACAAACAAAAAGAAGCACCAACCCCTGATTCCAAGCTGCAACCTGGACTTCAATTTGAATCTATAAGTTTGATAATAAGATACCTTTGCTTTTGCAAGACCCTAACTGGTCTTCTTCACCTTTGCATTTTCTGCTCTTTTTGCGCAATCACTTCGCACACTCTGCTTTGTTACAGTCGAACTTCACTATTGTCTTCTCCCTTTTGCGCACTCTGCTCTCTTTGCAAATTTTGCACTTAGCATGATTCGACACGACTTGCTCTCTGCACACAATGACCATATTTCACACACATTCGACTCTACTTCAATTCTCTAAACAGCCCTCCTTTTATAACAATATTTTTTATGATGAAAACCTTAATCTTAGTCGGTTGTAAATCCTAATCTTAGTCAGCTTTCATAACAACTGTAAACCCTAATTTTATTTGGCTGTCATCGGTCTTCATCGGCTTCAAATGCCCCTATAAATGCTATAGTGATGTTGGTCCACTATCATACTTCTCATTTCATTCGGGTTCTCCTTCTTGATTTGTGCATTTACTACCTGTCACGAAATCGTGACATTTCTACCTCTGTAGCTTCTTTTGTTGTTGTTGCCATGAAAATACATGTCGCGATATCGCGACACTTTTTCTTTCTCTCTCTTTCTCCTTGCTTTGGCCCCTAAAAATACAACATGTCACGATATCGTGACACTTTTTCTTTCTCTCTATTTCTCTTTGCATCGGATTGCGAAAATGCTACATGTCATGATATCGCAACACTTTTTCTCCTTGCTCTTTCTCTTTGCATCGGACCATGAAAATACAACATGTCGCGATATCGTGACACTTTTTCTCCTTGCTCTTTCTCTTAGCTTTGGCCCACAAAAATACATGTCATGATATCGCAACACTTTCACCTCCGTACGCTTTCTCTATTCTTTTGTTGCAATATCATGACATTTCTGCCTCCGTAGACTTAGTCTTTTCTTTTGTCGTGATATCACGACACTTCTGCTTCCATAGACTTTGAATTTTCTTTTGTTGTGATATCGCGACACTTCTACCTCTGTAGTCTTCAACTTAGCTTTTGTCGTGAAATCGTGACACTTTTGCTTTCATACTTAGCTTCTTTTCTTTTGTCACAAAATCGTGACACTTCTGCCTTCGAAGTATTCTTCTCTTCTTTTGTCATGAAATCATGACAGTTCTACTTTCGTATGCTTCCTCTCTTTCTTTTGTCGTAAAAATGTGACATGTCACGATATCGCGACACTTTTCAAACTTACTTTCTCTCTCCTATTTTAGTCGCAAAAATGCGACATGTCATGAAATCGTGACACTTTTCTTACTTGTTCTCTTTCTTCGAACTTGTCATGAAATCATGACACTTTTTCCTACTTTCTCTTTCTCTTCTAACATGTTGCGAAATCACGACAGTTTTTCCACTTGCCTTTTTCTCTTCCAACATGTTGTGAAATTGTGACAGTTTTTCCTACTTTTTCTCTCTCTTCCAACATGTCGCGAAATCGCGACAGTTTTTCCACTTGCATTTTTCTCTTCCAACATGTCGCGAAATCATGACAGTTTTTCTTGCTTTTCTCTCTCTTCCAACATGTCGTCAAATCACGACAGTTTTTCCACTTGCCTTTTTCTCTTCCAACATGTCGCGAAATCGCAACAGTTTTTCCTGCTTTTTCTCTTTCTCTTCCAACATGTCGCGAAATCACGACAGTTTTTCCACTTGCATTTTTCTCTTCTAACATGTCACGAAATCATGACAGTTTTTCTTGCTTTTTCTCTCTCTTCCAACATGTCACGAAATCGTGACAATTTTCCCTGCTTTTTCTCTCTTCCAACATGTTGCGAAATCGTGACAGTTTTTCTTGCTTGTTGTATATGTCGCAATATCGCGACACTTTTCTTACTTGTCTTTTTATTTGATATTTTGCATATGGGCCACTTTGGTCTTCTTGGAAAATCACTGTACATACTCTGAATAACCTTTGAACTCCTGTCTTCTGCATCTGAATAGCTTTTGAACTTCCTATTCACTGCATCAATAGATCTATCTGACTGTGTTGACAACAATGACAATATTGTTGCTACACCTTGCTCAACATAGTCTATGAGATTCAAATTATGTTTTAAAAATTTTATTTGCCTATTTTTACATGGAAGAATAAATTGGTTTGGAATCTATTAAATATGATGGATTCTCAATCAAGTTGGGATATCAGGATTTAAAGCAATCAAAATTTTCTTCTCCTAAATATTTCCCTTAGAAGAATTTTTGGCCACTTGATGCCTTCCCTAAGGCCTCAAAATTCCTTCAATTAGCAATTATATATCATATACATTTTATGTATGGTTCTAATATGTGAGATTTTTCAAATTAGAGGATATCATAGATATTTTTTGTATGCTTTGTGCGAGAAGGATCTAGAAATATTAGATTATTTACTTTTTTACGATCTATGAGAATATATTTGGTAGATCCACCAACATTGAAAGAGTTTGTGATGTGTTGGATTAATTAGTTTAAATTAAATTATTATTCATCCTATGAAGGATTGGTACTTCCATTATCTATTAGAATTTATAGATTTAAAGGAATACAAGAACTTCTGAAAGCAAATCTCAAATTCATGCCCAAGTTTAAAATCTTATTATTGGATCCCTTGCAAAATATTTTTTGATATTATGATCATCATGGGAATCCTCAAGTGTGGAAAATTGATGCTAGCTCTTGGTTATAGGATTTGAATATACATGAAAGGTGTTATATTTCATAGTAGTTTCTCAAAAATAATGGAATCAACATAGTACCCAATATTATTGAAAATAAAATACACATAAAGCATTACACATGATATAAAGGGGGTGTTTCTGGACACAAAATTATCTCACTAAAATGAAAATAGAATACCCTCCAATTGATACTCAAATGGTTGGTATGATGTGGTATTTATACCCAATTACAAGTTACCTTTAGGTCAAGGTTAAGAAAACAACCTTTACGATAAATAATAAATTATTACAAAAAAATATCTTTATAAGGGCCCAAAGGGACTACATATAATACAATACAAAGTTGTTTGTGGCCTCCAATTAAGCTTAGCCACCATATATTTCAATATCCCACCTTGAGTTGAATAGAAAACATGGAGGGAGGTCCTTACTAGTCATCCCTCCTTAAGGGACACTCTCCCACATCAAACAACTCTTACATGTGAATAAAAGTAACATTGGGTATGAACTTAGTCAAGATACCCATTGCTTGATCTATTAACAACATAAAAAATATATCAAGCATCTTGATAGGCATAAATTCATTACACATAGTGCATCCAAGTCTCGATATGCTGCATTTACCAATAAAATACTATATTGTGGATAATATCAACAGTGTTATGATTATCATTTTTAAGAGTGACTAAGTAGGACCAAGGAATGTCCAACTACTCTAGAATCACAAGCATTCATCAAAGGTCCTTTACTATCTTATTATAAGCATAATATTAATCTTATTTAGAAGACTTAAAAATAATATACTATTAACTAAAGCACCAAAGAAATAGGGTTAGAACCCATATAGAAGATAAAATTTGTAGTGGAATGTAAATCATCGATCTAGCTTATTTGTTAAAATTATTTCAAAGTCAAATGAAAACCAACTAAATTATGAATACTCAACTAATATGTACCTATGATGTATCTAAGAATCCTCTTAGTTGTGGTCTAATGACTCTCTTGAAGTGCCTACATGTACCTAGAACAATAACTAACAACAAAGATAATATAGGATTGTGTTTAAGGTAGAGGAGACAACCCACAAGAGAATTATATAAAGGGGCACCCACCAAAGGGGTTGTGCAACCAACTCAAAGCTTCAATCCTAAAGCAAAATGAGTCCCAAACTCACAATACTCCATCCTAAAGCACTAAATAAGATCTAAAAAATACTTGGATTATAAAACAATGATCCTAAAAGTATTCTAATAAACTTAAATATCCAAGAAATAGTGTAAAATCATCAATTCTATCATCTCAAAGAAAGAAAAAAATCATGATTTCATATTCTAAATAAATGCAAGAGAGTTACCCATAATAATAAGATCTACATAGAGTACAATCATAAATATCTCATCCTAATTTTTTATATAAGCAACATGTTTGGCCTTACATTGATAAATCCCATAATTGAGGAATAAAGAGGTGATATTATCATACCAAATATGTGGTACCTACTTAAATCCATACAAGGAACTAATCAACTAACATACTAGAGAAGTGGGACCCTCAAGATCAAATTTAAGTGGTTGTTGCATATATATCTCCTCCTAAATATTACCATAAAAAATACACTCTTCACATCCATCTAATTTACCTTCCAACCATAGAGAGAATCATCCAAATATAATTAATCATAGAAATTATGGTAAATATCTCATAGTAGTCAATCCCCTTCTTTTGAAAGAATTTTTTAGAAACAAGGAATACCTTGTACTTATCCACTCAATCATATAAAGTGTACTTGGTACTATTGACCCATTTGCACCCAAATATATTCTTCTCCTCTGGAAGAGGAGCAAGATCTCATGTTTATTTCTTCATTGAGGACTCATACTTGATAGGCATGGCATCTTTCCACTTTGATCAGCCCCTAGCCTAAGAATATATTAGAGGATATATTGAATAATAAAAATTTAATATCAAATATTTGGAAAGATCATTTTTATGTCACTCTATAGAAAGAATAGGTTTAATGTCTTACAAAAGTGTTTTAACCCACTTTGGTGTTGTATGAACTATGGAATGTATAAGCACATCCTATGGCAAAGCAACATCAAAAGTTAAACTTAAAGCATCCAATTCAAACTCACCATTCACCTTATCATCTAATACTATATTATAAGGAATTGGTGTGTCAAACTCATCATACCCTAAATCCAAACTGAAGGATTAAAGGTAGTGTTACCAATACGGTTTCAAATATATAGGCTTAGGGATTTCATTAGAAAATGAAGTGAAAGTCAGTAGGAATGAAATCCACAAGAATTTTTGAAGAAATTATTGAACAATTAGAGCAACAATAGGACCTTATGTAAAATTCTCAAGTGGAAAACTAGATGTGACCCCTAAAATAGCCTCGTAAGAAATATCTTCAAAAGAGAATCTCACACCTCAAAGGATCATAGACATTATATGTATTTGAGGTATCTGGAAACCTCATAAAGATGCATATATGACTCTTTTTTCCTTATTTTTATAAATATATTTGTGTATGGGAGACCATGTTGAATACCTAAAGACACCTAGTTGAGATATATTAGGTTTTTTGCTTGTCAATCTCTAAAGGGGTATCATACCTTGGACTACTCTAGTGGGGACTGTATTGATGACGAATGTTACATAACTGTTGACCTCACACCAAAATTCATGTTGAATCCTCTTAGTGTGAATCATATAATTATTCATCTCCATGATTATCCTATTATTTATTTTATCTATCCCATTATGCTTTGGAGTATAGTGAAAAATCCTCAACAATGTTATACCATAAAGAGTCAAAAAATATGAAAGGTATTACTCATATACTTACCTACCTTTTCTAACCTAATAAATTTAATATTCATCTCTAGTGGGGATCTACTAGTTATTTGAATACCTTGATTTTCTTAAAGATTTCATATTTTATACGAATATTATATAACAACACATAAGTAGAGAAATCATCAATAAAAAGGATAAAATCCCTATTCCCATAAATAGGTGTAACTCTGGGTCCACATATATCATTGTGTATAATATCCAAGTTTTGTGTATCACACCTCACTATCCATTTTAAAATAACTCCTTACAAGGCTTCCTTAGAGTATATCCCTTGCATGCACCACTAAGATGAAAATTTTGAGGAATTCCAATGGCCATTTGACTATGGCTCACATACCTTAGTAATTCATAGCTAAGACATCCAAGATTTTGTTTCCTACTAAATTTTATCATTTGGTTGATCCACCATAATCATAAAATATTTCTTATGAGAGGAATAAATAGAAGTGTATCCCCTAGCTTATACATTTTATCTAACTAATTATAAAAACCAGAGGTGATTATCTTGAGTCCATTATCTATGTCCTTGATTACCCAATGATTAGGCCATATTTCTACCTTTTTTTCATAATGGTAATGCAATAGATAGATAAATTACTGGGTCTAACATTAGGAACATGAAGAACTTCATTAAAATAAGGTGATCCAATACTAAGCTCTCCACATCCTTCTCCACATCCTACCAATTGTAAAGAAGAGTCATTTCCAACAACGACACTCTATTAAATGCAATGTATTATAACCCTATGAAATATGTTTATGCTTTATCACGGGTCTTGTTTCCTTGGAACCTATAATCCACTCATAAAAATAGGTGTATGTCCAATATTATGAATGAACAACATGATATTGTGAGGTTTCATTGTCAAAACTATCCTCACCTATGCTTAGAAGAGAGTAACATCAACACTATCCTTTTTGGCTACTTATTCACTCTTTTTTATGTAAATTAAAAACTATATGCTTTGTGTCATTCCTTCTCATAAAATTTACAACTAATCTTTTTGAAATGCTTCTTGTACTTATTTTTATTTTGCTTTAGTTTCTTGTTAATTTTAGCTTTGACCACTTCTTTTGAATGAGCTTAATTGATGAGAGTATACGCCTTACATCTTTGTCTTTGATCCTAATGGTGAATAAGGTATTTGAACACTTCATCAATTTATGGAGGAGGAGAATTTTGTAAGTAGACATGAAGCATCTCAAACATAAAAACAACTATTTCATGTCTCTAAGATATTACTAAAGATATTATTGAGACGTTTAATGCTTTCTCCTTGCATAACGTATTGTTCTTCTCCTCTTCCCTTTGGAATTCCTATAGTAATCCAAGTATCATCTTGCAAATTTTTAAACTAACTAATATACTCATCAATGATATCAAAATATTCCATAGGAAAGGTAGAAATATCTATGTCCAACCTAGTAATTCATGTCGAATCAATGCAGTCACATAATTCCTATATATTGTCAAGCATATCCTTAGGATCCATAGTGCTACTAAAATGAGTGGCATAGACCTTGTCAATATGAAAAGCTATCACAACAATAGCCTCATAATTCTTATCCCTATACAAATACATCTCTTCAAAATTAATCTCTTAAGGTTTCTCATTCACATGAGTAACCCATTGCTTCGAAGTAAAGCTTCAATATTGACTTCCAAGTGGCATAGTCTAGACCATTTTATAAGGGCACATATCAATCCATAAATTTCTTTCCAAATATAAAACCTTGCATTTAATTTTAACTAGAAACTATGCTACTAATTTAGATATCCTTAAAAACTATGTGATTTAAAAAGGACTCAAAATACTTCCACATAGAAAGTTATGGCCCTAGTAAATTTGACACAAAAATACAAATAATACCTTCAAAACCTTTAAAAATTTAATTTTTATACCTATAGAAAATAAGAGGTTTCTATGTATCACTATAGGGTGACTAATGGGATGTTAACTATGCACTAATTAAATAGTGTATCTATGAATGAGGTGGCACCACTTGTTACAATCTAGAATAGGAAGTTGCTAACTGAGTGTTGACTATGCAAGACACTAGATAGTCTACCATTGAACCAAACTACACCACTTGTCATATTTTGATTTACTCTAAAACCTATAATCCATGTGATTTCACTTGTTACTTTATGATTTACTCCAAAATCCATGCTTTCCTAAGTATTTTGTTGATTATGTGACTATACGGACATTGGATTTGATGAGATGGTGGACTTTGATTCTTCAAAAACCTTTTTTATATTTTCCATATAATGATATGTCTACCATATTGACTATTGATAAATCAGCCCTTTCCATGTTGTAATCTACCACATCATCACTCATTTTTTCATCCTCTGCCATATCAGCAAGTGTTGTCAGTTTGAGGTACTATTCTAGATGACACATTATCTGCTTTCATGTCATTAGATGTCACATCACTAGGTGTCATGTTATCAAGTGTTATGCTAGTGTTACCTAGAAAAATTGTGGTGATATCATTAGATGTCATGTCATCATGGTTTGCCATATCATTTTTACAAGTCATCAAGGTTTATGATGACATCATCACTCTCAATAAAATTATGGGTAAGTGAGGTTCAATCCTTAGATCTCCAAGGCCCATCAATCTAAATTGGGCTTTCATAGATACCTTGGCATGGGTGGCATTTGAAATCAAAGGTGTCTGTGTTAAATAAAACAAGGTTCTAAATTTTAAATGCCTCTCATATTGCCTTATTTGAAAATATAGGTGTACACACACTCTATACCCTACTACTTTTTTGCCAATTTACAGAACATTTTTTAGAATATTCTATTTTTAATTTGAATTTTAACAGAATGGAGGAAAATTATGCAACTTTTCAAAACGAACAATAAGTACTTAGAAGTAAAATGGAGAAAAGTGTTGAACTAGGATCATCTTGAAATTTTGAAAAGAATCCATTAATGCTAATAGTTCATTCATATCTATTGTGTTTTTCCTACACAACCTTTTTGCCAAACATAA
Organism: Wollemia nobilis; assembly: GCA_028583015.1. Classification (NCBI taxonomy): domain Eukaryota; kingdom Viridiplantae; phylum Streptophyta; class Pinopsida; order Araucariales; family Araucariaceae; genus Wollemia; species Wollemia nobilis. The sequence continues at coordinate 7,303,550 of JAQPPZ010016361.1, forward strand.
CCAATCAGAGTATCCTCTCTTTTATGAAAGCAAAAAAAAAGTTTCCAAACTAGTAGCAACTTTTTCAAGTAGCTCAAAGGTCATTGCCATGAATAGAAGTCTACCTATGACTTTATAAGTACATAGGATCTATCAAAAAAGTTCAACCTCTTCTTTTCTTCTTATATAGTGGCAAAGTAGACTACTCTCTTGTCTATGTTGATAATGACTACAAAATATTAAAAAAAATATTAAAGTATAAAATTAGTTTTAACATCCATGAGGTCATAGGCCATATGAGATGGATATATTTTACCCAATATATGGATATCCTCAACCATACGCTGGTTACCAAAGCATGGTGTACAACCCTACCCCCTACAAGATTCAAACCTTAGAATTCTATTTTGAGTTCCAAAGTCTCCACCATTAGAAAAGGAAATATATTTTTTATAAAAAATATATATTTATATACCTTTTATAAAATAAAGTCTCCACCATGAGGTTTTTAAAAAACCTTGAAAAACACAATCCTAAAACTAGAGCATCCATTTGATTAGGAATTTAAAAAAGTTAAATGAATATATTGAGTGTCAAAATAGGAATAAAGGAACATGTTAATGAAATTTTCTTCTGCAGTAAATCTATTAAATCCATTAAGATCCTCACTATCCAAGTATATTGTTAGTGTAACTAGGAATAGATATTTGGGGATATATTAATATATTGTATAAGGGTTGGAATGGGCCACACATAACCCAAGGTTTATTGTAATATAATATAATATTATATTAGTAGTAGGCTCCCCAAAGTAGAATTAGAAGATGGGTATATAAAGAAGAGATATTTGTCATTGTAATCATCATGGAGATCAATCATTTGTAATTGTCTTTGCCCACGAAGTGGCTTATGGGACTTTTCCCTCCTTAAGTGGCACTCTCATATTGGGATATTTTGTGGAGTTATTCCTTCCTTAAGGATTATTATTGGTGTTTCTCTACCTTAAGGGTATTATCTATCTCTCTCTCATTTATGGATTATTATTGTGGATTATTATTTTTGGATGAATGATTTGATATTTTTGCATATTGGTGAATGGTTTATATTAATGACAATAAATTTTTATAACAAGTGGTATTAGAGAAAAAAATATGGAAAATTAGGGATTTTTTTCGTTTGGAATTGTAGAATTAGGGCATAATTTTTTGGAAAAATATCTCATCTTTCAGGAGTCATATCTCTGCAACCGTTTATTCGATTCAGACAATTCTTGGATCATTTTATGTGGAATTTGAAGATATTTAAAATTCATGATCATATGAAGGAATCTAAATAGTATTAAGGGAGATATAACCTTTTGAAATCAGCCATCTAGAACAAAGGCAGTGACAAATTTTCAAATTGTAAAGTTTTTGGAAGACGAAATTTGTTAGTTTGTGTAAGCAAATTAGTTGCAATTTATTTTGTTTAGAATAAAAATTGAAAATATTTTTTTTTATTGTAATTTTAGCTTTAAATAAGTGGAGAGACAATGATTTTGTCAAAGTGGGGGTTTTTGTGTGGAATTGCAAAATCAGGGCAGAATTTTTCTAGAAAATTGTCTCATCTTTTAGGAGCTATATCTCTGTGATCGTTTATCTAATTCAGACAAAAAATAGGTGGTCATATAAAGGAATCCAAGCAATATTGAGGGAGATATAACCTTTTGAATTCAGCCATCTGGAACAAGGGCAATAAGAAATTTTTAAATCGTGAATTTTTTTGGAAGACAAAATTTGTTAGTTTGGGTAAGTAAATCAGTTGCAATTTATTTTGTTTGGAAGAAAAAAGTGTAGATCTAGTAGTTTATGGGAATTTTAGCTTTAAATAAGTAGAGAGATATATATTTTTATAAAACCCTAGTTTGCATTGGGGCATGATATATATTCTCATAAAACCCTAGTTTGCATTGGGGCATGAACTATGGAACTACAAAAGTTTTCTAGAGAAGATGATATTGATGTTAGAGAATGGTGGAAACTATTTAAATCCTTGTATTATAATAATTTTCTTACTTGGAACCTAATGCTTCTTTGTTATCTTGGAGGAGAAGCTCTCTCTTGGTTTTATAGTTTTAATAGTGCCCATAATTATAACTTCACTTGGGACAAAGTGGAGCATGCATTCTTGAGTAAATGGGACCCATATAAAAAGATAGCTAATTTGAAGGTCACCATAAAGAGATATGAAGAAGAAATAAACATGCTTCAAGAAGAGAAAAATAAATTAAAAAGATATCTAGAAAATTTCAAAGTGGTAGAAGGTAAAAAAGATGGCAGTATATAGATAGAAGAAACCACACCTTTGGTAGTAGATAAATTAAAAATTAGACAAAGGTATTTGTTTGAATCTAAAAATTTTATTTTGTAGGTTTTTGAAAGCATTCAAAAGGAACTAGTTATTATTTCCATTAACCGTAGTAGCAGATATAATTTTATTAAAAGTGCTTTGGCTAAGAGGTTGCAAGTTCAAGCAACAAAAATTAAGGAAATACATTTGGAGGGTGAGAATGTTTAGATTTTTGAAGATTTTAAGATCACCATGGATAAATATATTTTACATTCATATTTTCATGCTATTGAGATGGATGATGAGGATATTTTTCTTGGTTATCCTTGGTTATATTCTTTGGGTACTTTTAACATTAATGTGCAAAAGAAGTTTATGAAGTTATGGTACAGGAAAAAAAAGATAACATTGCAGGATATTTCTCAGCTTAAGGAGCAAGGATCCAAGGAAAAGCAAGAAGTGGTTGCAAAGAAACAAATTGAATAAAAAATAGAAGAACCTAAAATATAATCCAAGAAGGTAGTAGCAGTAAAAAAGTCCATGGAAGAATCGTCAGCAACTAAGTCCATGGAAATAACAGTAGTAGATTCCAAGGAAGCTTTGATAGAAGACACCAAACAAAGGGAACATGAAAGAACAATATGTAGAAGATTTTAAAATAATGGATCCAAATGTTGAGGAGTCAAAAAAAGGTAGAACATCAAGTTAAGGTTTCATCATATCGCCATCCACACCACCATGAGTAGAAACAATCTTGGAGGTATGGCTCAAGGTAGCAATATTATGGTTCTACATGGAATCATAAGGACATCAAGTATGGCAGTGTTTGGCAAAGAAAACATAGTGATCCTAGTTTTCAAAGTGGTTCATCAGCATCAAGGAATAAGTGGATCCATCATTCGAATTATCAAAATACAATAGTAGAAGCATTAGGTCAACTAAGAATATTTGGATACTCGAGTGGAAAAATGGCATACCAGCATCAATGTGTTTCACTGGGATGGATGCATGATCGATATTTGTACCAAGTGCTAACATTGCTTAGCAAATCATATTATCTTGTTTCTTCATATGTTTTGAGGATGAAACATTAGTAAGGAGGGTGGCACGTTAGGGTACTTGGGAATATATATTTGGGGATATATTATTACATTGTATAAGGTTTGGCATGGGCCACACATAACCCAAGGTTGATTGTAATATAATATTATATTATATTATATTATATTAGTAGTTGGCTCCCCAAAGTAGAATTAGAAGATGGGTATATAAAGAAGAGATATTTTTCATTGTAATAATCATGGATATCAATCATATGTAATCATCTTTGCCCACAAAGTGGCTTATGGGACTTTGCCCTCTTTAAGTGGCACTTTCATATTGAGAGATCTTGTGGAGTTATTCCTTCCTTAAGGATTATTATTGGTTTTTCCCTACCTTAAGGGTATTATCTATATCTCTCTCATTTGTGGATTTTTATTGTGGATAATTATTTGTGGATGAATGATTTGATATTTTTGCATATTGGTGAATGATTTATGTTTATAAAAACAAATTTTTGTAACATATACATAGGATTAGAAAATCCTTTTTTCAAACTACTAATGACTTACAAAAGAGATCTTCTAGATGCTCTAAACACAACTACCATTAGAAGATGTCGTTGAAGCTAATTTTTAAAGACAAGTAATTGAGTAATGGAGATTCAAACTTTCTTTAATAGCATGTTATATTTCACATTAGTTTCTAGAAATGAATGGAATCAACACATTACTCAACATTGTTGAAATAAAAATCTACAAAAAAATGAACACAATGTAAAGGAGTTGTCCATGGATACCAAATAATATTACTAAAATAAAAATAGAATACACTCCAACCAATACTCAAATAATAACAAAAAATAATAATAAGGTTAAGGAACTGACCTTTAGGTTAAATAATAAAATATTAGAAATAAATTCCTTGACAAGTTTTACAAGGGCCCAAAAGGATGATGTGTACAATACAATACAAAATTGTTCATGGCCTCAAATGAAGCTTAACCACCAGATGTTTTAACAAAGGGACCATATGCAATGGACTTAACACAAAGCATTTGCTTCAATCTATGGTAAAATAAAAATTTCTAGAATTGTTTATTGATATTAATTTTAATATTGCTTTCATAGAAAATCCAAGAAAAGCTATTGAAGGTGGTGTGTTTTTAATTAAAAAGGAAATGACATGTAATCTATTTCAAACAATATATCAATATTAAATTTCTCACACAATGATATACACAAGTATTCAAACAAATATTTAAACTTACTATATTTTCAATAGATCACAAACTTAGTATTCCAGTATCAATATAGTACTAAAATTTCATTACATACATCGCATATGCCTGATCTACATATAACCTTTACAAAGACTCTTGACAGTTCAACTTCAATAAACTATTCATCTCCTTAAACTCTTCATATTTTTCATAAGAAAAATATATTTTATTGACTCTCTATTAATGAAAAACCGCTAATGATTAATAAATGATAAACTCTAAATGACTAATATTTACAAGACTCTTTTCACACCACATATTTACAAAGTATTTACAAAATATTTACAAGGTTCTTGCAATGTACTTGCAAGGTATCAAATAATGTAATAAACTCCAACACCCCCCATATTACATTATTTGGTATGCTTTCAATATTTCTCTTAGTCTTGGCCTTCTTAATCTGGCTCTAGTAGTAACTTTGGCTTCTACATTCTTTCTAGTTTTGGTCCTGACACTAGTTTTGTCCTAATTTTGACTTTTTTTTCAATGGGTTATATGGGATTGAAATAGGTTCCACCATATTACATCATCATCACATAGTGGTATTACAATAAATCTTGGATATTATCCATGTATCATTTGGCAAGATTCAAACCTGGGTCTCCTCCTTGAAATGTTGAGGAATATAACCAATTGAGCTAATACCACTTGATAATTTTGACTTGTATTTTATTCTTGGATCAATTGCATAATTTTTCTTTATTTCATGTTTAAGTGTTAGATCCTTTGTGAACACAATCTCTCTATGATTATTTATGGATAAATTTAAGCTTATCAAGCTTTTTTTTTGTAGGAACACTTTGATATTTATATTATGTTCTTTTTATCCATCCATAGGGCACATCATTTTTTTTTCTTGATAACTTTTGAGACTAATTATTTTCTCTACAAATTTTACAACTCTAGAGAATCCAACATTTCTATCCATGTTTGTTATAATTATTCCTTTTTTTCTTTTTAATCAATTTTATCTTGTTTTCAATATTACATGTGCCACCATTCTCTCTTACAAATTTGGTATCATTGCTTCTTGTCGTAAAATCATTCTCATTAGCATTTCTTATTTCATTATATCCATATCCAGGTCCAACTACCTTTGTGTGCCCTTTAAGTTTATCACTATCTTGACATGAATGCAATGAATCACAACTTAGATCATTACTAACAATTTCTTAATGATATATACCATCACTATCCTTATCACAAGTGGAAGACTTCAAATCATAAAATATTGTCTTTCAATTTTGCCCAAATATTTTATATAATCAAAGCATGCATTCCTTGTATTATCATTACAAATATGGATAGATCAATAGTTATTTTTCACATAAATGCTTTGTGAATTTGTTTTTAAGTGAAAAACCCCTTGTGGGGTCACCTTGGTCTAAGAGACCACGACCAGGGGGTTCTACACCATCAAAGTTACCCAAGAGTCACGCCTGACCCTGCCCGCACCAACATTATCAATTGGATTTTGGGTACCCAATTCAACTTTTTGGTAGGGTGGATATTCGAACCTGGGACCTCCCTTGGAGGATTTATCTCTCCTCTCCAACTCACCTAAAACATCTGGGTATAAATACTATGTGAATTGGTTCATGTTCTTCCTCATCATTATACTCTATTGCATGTACTTCTTGGACCATGTTTCCTCTTTGACATTACCGTTTTGGATTTTGTTGTTGTATTCGTGTATATCATTGTTGATTTGTTTGATATTGTCTCTGTTGATATCTTTGAAAATTTCTATGCATTTGATTGAGTTAGTTATATTTGTAAAACCTTGTAATGTGTCCTTCTTTGTCATATATGACAATATTTTATTTTCTACTCTAGTTGATGCTTTGATGATGAGATAGAGAAGTTTCTTGGTGACCTTTTTATCGAAAGGAAAGCATTGTTTGTCATTTCATCTCTTAGTTTTCTATTTCATATTCTTGAAGAATATTAACCAATTCATCAAATAACACATTGATGTTTAGCACTTGGAGAGATGTGACCAATGTTTTAAATGTTTCTAGAAGTTCTCTAAGTGTAACTTGGACAAGAAAATTTTCTTCTACTTTCTCTCCCATAGTTTGTAGCTTTGATTTCAAATATGTTATCCTTCTAAGAAAATATTCTATGTTTTCACCATATTGAACTTTTAATGAATATAATTATGATTGCAAGTGCAAAATAGTAGCTTCATTCTTTCCCTCAAATATGGTGCATAGTTTATCCCAAGCATTTTTTGAAGTTTCAACCTCACTTATGTGTGCTTGAATCTCATTTGATATACCAAATGTTATTAGCATTAGTGATTTTGCATCTTATTATTTATATTTATGTTTACCTATGACATATTTTAGAATGGTTTTATCTCTAATTACTATTTCCTAAAGTTTTTCAACAATAAGTATTGATTTCATCTTATTTTTCCAAGGGGTAAAATTTGGTCCTTTTAGTAACTAATGTTCTAAAAGAAAAATCTTTGTGTTTGCCATGGTATTTTTATAAAGTTTCTCAAAGTAATTTATGATTTCTTTTATAGATTTCCTTGGATGAGGAGAATTTTGAAAAAAAATCTCTTTATTATCAAGTAGAAAGCCTTTTAACTCCCTAATTAATTTTTCAAAATCTTCTATTGTTCAAAAATTATTTCAAAGTTACTTCAAATGTTTTTCTTCCTTTTAAGTTTATTTTCTCTTTCTTTAATTATTCTTTTTTTTAAAGAATATTTCTTTTGAATTCATTTTGTCTCCCTAATTATTTTCCTTCAGTATTCCAATAAATATAAATGGAGGTAAAAGAATATTTTATATACCTTGTAAGTCATTCTCACAAATTTATCTTCTTCTTCCTTCCTTCCTTGAATTTGTCCTTCAATATCACTGCTCCTTTTCTAGAAATATCCTTCAAATATACCCTTAAATAATCCTTTTCCAAAAATATATTTCTCAAAAAAAATTATGTGAGCTTCAACTATTAATCAAACATTAATATATGTGCCAACACCTTATCACCACAATTAATGTGCATTCTTTTTTACGTAACATCTCTAACCTTTGCTCATGAAAATATAAAATTGTATGCAACTCTACTAAATCCTTTGGATGTTATTCCTACACCAACCTACAATACCTCTAACCATGTTACTTCAACTGCTCTTATCCATCTTTCTAGGATTCCTTTGTAGTAAGGTTGTGTATTCTCTCCTCCGTGTTTCTCAATCCACTCACTTTTTTGACTTTATCTCAAAAATCTCTATGGTTTTAAAGGCTCAAAATTTTATCTAGCATACCCTCACAGATATTCTCCAGTGTTTTTATCCAACTTGAAAACTTGGTCAATACATCAAAATACTTCTCATTTTGTTTATCTTTTATTTCACTTGGGATTATTCTCAACACTCTCCTACCTCACTACAATGCTCTATTGCTTCACTTGGGACACTTCTCACTACAATGCTCTATTGCTTCACTTGGGACACTTCTCACTACAACACTCTTTTCAATTGTTGTTTTTCTCAACCATGTTTCAACATGACTCTTTTCAATGATATTCTTCCAATGTTACTCTATCTCCATCATATCTTCCAATTTTCATATTGAACTCACACCCTAGTTCTACTTTCTTCCTGCACTTTCATTGATGTTCTTAATTTCTCAAGCATCCTTTCTCCAATCAATTTTTTTCTTTGATTTAGGTCCTCCCAATCATTCTTTCCTATGCATATTTTTGCTCTCGCAACTTTCTCAACTTTGCTTTTCTGCTTTAACATTTTGCTTTAATATTTTATTGTCTAGTCATTTTATTCCACTTCATATGTTGCTTTCTCCATTCACCTTATCTCTCTAGTGTTTTTCCTTCCTCTTGTCTATCGGTAGTTCATCTTCTTCAACTATCTCCTCTAATGTACCTCTCTTACAATAACAATGGCACTCTCATGACTCAGCCTATGATGGCTTTGATGCCACTGATAGAATATAAGATATTTTCAAACAATATATCAAGATTAAAGTTCTCACACAATGATATACACAAGTTTTCCAACAAATAGATAAAATTACTATATTCCCATGGATCACAAACTTAGTATTCCCATGGATCACAAACTTACTATATGGCCATAACAAGTAAGATCATCTTTGTCCAAAGCCAAATTAGCTAAAGAATAAGCACTTAATTAACTTTCAAAAATCCCATCTAGATTAATTGAATGTTCTCAATAATTCTTTTTATTCTCCAGTCAACCTTTTGATTCTTAGAAGGATTCTTCAAAAGATTAATCATGAGTTGAGAGTCAGACTCAACTAACACCTTTTCCCATCCAACCTTAGTAGCCTCTTGAAGGCCTCTGAGGATACCATACCCCTCAGCAAGGTTATTGAAAATAATACCAAATTCTCAAGAAAAGTAAAAACCAAGGAGCCATATGAAAGTCTACCAATTTCTCCCACACTAGCTTTTCCAGGGTTCCCTCTAGAGGCTCCATCAATATTGACTTTACCAAAATCCTTAGGAGGAGGTTGCCAATTTCTAGTCCTATCCATATTACAAATACTTACATTCCCTTTAAGTTGGTTGCCCTTAGAAGATTTAATCTTCAATATTTGCATCACTTGATCCCATCTTTGGTGGAACTTTTGGGGGTGATTAAGGAGATGATGGACTGATTCAACTAAGTTGGCTATGATATTTTTCCAAATATAGTGAATATCCTTCCTATCTTGATTAAAAATTTGATTGTTCCTTTCATTCTAGATATTCCAAATAATAATGGTAGAATCCATCCAAACTAACTGCCTAATAAAATGATCAACACCCTCTTGTTTAGGAATCCCTCCAAAGTTGTTCAAACGTTAAAAAATTGGACCACTGTATGCAAAGTAAAGTGGTCATTCTCCTTCGTAGCTTAGCGGCTAAAGTACACTCAATAAAAAGATGGCTGAGAATTTCTACATTCTCTCCACACATTTCACATCTAAAAGGGCCATGAAAACCACGCTTCATAAGTTGCTCACCAGTAAGCACCCTACGATGCAATAAAATCCAAATAAAGAACCTCATCTTAGGCTAGAGCTTTTGAGCCCACAATTGAGAAAATATGTCAAAATATTGGTTGGGATTATTATGGCATAAGGTCAAATAACCTTGAGCAACTGAATACTCACCCTTAGGAGTGTTGTGCCATCCAAAACAATCTTTTTCATGGGACCAAGAGAGAGACCTCATATGAAGGATGCCTTGGATATCTTGTATTTACCTTTCTATGATTTGAATAGGTCAGTCCTCAATAGGGATCCAATATCTACCAATATTTGAATTACCAGTTTGGTACCAACAGTAATTAACCACCTTTATCAAGTTAGCTCAGTGAAGATCCTCCATCCAAGGCCTCCAATCGGGAAACTGAGTTATCAAAGGCTTGTGACCATCCCAAGAATCTGTCCAAAAATTTGCCTGTTGACCATTATGAATGATCCAAAATAAATTTTTCTTTATCAAATCCTCACCAGTATTAAGAACTACTAAAATGGAAGAACCTTTGGTAGGAAGATGATAGCGAACAAGGTCTTCAAGACTTTTGTTCTCAGCATATTTAGCACGGAGATTATTGGCCCAAAGAGCATTGGGGTTATGCAACATCCTCCAATATAATTTAGCAGCTAAAGCTTTGTTGTTATTAATAGAAGATAGAAATCCTAAACCCCCTTCATTCTTAGGTAGACATAAAGTGTCCCATTTCACCCAGGCCCATTTTCTTCTCCTTAGTACCACTCTAGAGGAATCGATGACTGATTTGATCTAGTTCTCGAAGAACAACCTTTGGGATATTCAACACGGAAGAAACATAAATAGGAATAGCTTGAAGGATTGATTTTACCAAGGTGATTCTACCCCCAAAAGAAAGCCACCTGTTGGTCCACTTTCCAATTTTCTTCTTGACTTTGTCCAACAACCAATTCCAATATTTTTTTTGCCTTTGAATATTGATGGAAATACCTAAATAAGTGATGAATAAATAAGGGGAAAGCGGGTCACCTTGCCTAATACCTCTGGAAGCTGGGAATGATTGAGAAGGTCTGCCATTGATAAGAACTAAGTAGGAAATTGTAAGAAACCCAAGTCTACCCACTTGGTTTTGTAACGTGAAAGTGAAATTTTCAATTTCCAACTTAGTTGAATCTAGTTTTTGCATGCTAAATCTTCACAGATACCATTTTGATGTAGTCAAAATATCTGTGAGATTGAGATTGGCCATTTCTCAGTTGAATTGTCATTTATTATACTTCCTTTCCTACCCGAGATCCCAAGTATTGGCGGGGGTTTTCACCTTCCAAGGCCCATAACACCTGGGATTTGAATGCTTACTTTACCATATCTTACTTTAAGATATTTAGCATATGCATGTCTGGTTTGATGTACAGTCACCTTCTTGAAGGACATCACGAATTTACCACTACCCTGGTGATGCTTCAAAATCCTTATCTTGCATAAAGCCCATATCAGTATGCAAGTGCCCATAAGATCTCTAGATGGGTTGCCCAAGAATTATACCCCATATCATAATTCCTGCACTTTCCATTCACCTTTAATTATTGAAGATCGAAAGATCCAAATAGGTTGTGAGCATTAAATCTCTCATCAACCCGATGGTTGTTTAATGATGGTCGAAAATCATTTAATAATAGTTCTGAAAAGAATATATATATATATATATATAATTAGGGAGGTTCCTTGGTAGAAGCATTTGAAATCATTGTCACCGTCCATCATTACACAACTCTGGAGAAATAAAATTCAATGAAGGTCCCTGATCGAAGCATTTGAAATCATGACTCACGCATTAAATTCGGGTGGCTAAAATGTCTTCTAATCATGAGAGAGCAATTATTAAGGGAATTAAAATTGGGCAAATTTTATAACAACACTCCTTTTGATTTTCCTCATGACGTCAAACTGTGTATTGTTATGTTCTTATCAACCTTAAAAAACTGATCCTTAGCAGTTGTAAGTATTATATGGAAAACAAGATAAACTTAGGAAGAAAGTGGTCCTTTTTAATATAGAAGTTATAAGTTGGATAATAGGAGATTCAACTATAGTTTTTTTTAAATCGTGATTTTGGCTATCTTTATTTTTCTTATAGAGAATATGATATGGGTAGTAGTCTTATAAAATAGCAATTAATGAATGTTTGATTAAAAGTATTAATGACTAAATTCACGTGAGCACAAGGGAAACTATAAAATTAATACCTTAGATCATACGAAAAAACATAAGATATTAAATTAATAAAAATTAGAGTTGTGGCAGACAATCTAAATGCTAAAGTTAAGGATTGTGGGTAGGCAACCTAAGTTTTCTTTGAATGTGGGTAGACATTCAAAATTTCCAACCATCGGGTTGATGAGGGATTTAATGCTCACAACCTGCTTGGGTTTGCTGATCTTCAATACTTAAATGTGAATGGAAAGTGCAGGAATTATGATATGGTGCATAATTCCTGGGCAACCCATCTAGTTCTCAGTGCAAAGGATTTACCTTCCTTCTCCACCACCACCACACACCTTCTTTCCTTCTCTCCATTCATTTTTATAGATGATGGGTTGGACAACTATTATGTTTATGTTGATTTTCCTTCCTCCATTTGCCACGTGACATCCGCAGCGTCACTATTCCCATATTTATTTTGTTTTATTCTTTAATTTAACATTATAAAATGTTTTGGCTATGTTAATATGGTATTAACATTATTATTATTATTTTGCCTTAGCAATGTTATTTGTAATATTTTTATTATTATTAAAATGTTTATTTTATTATATACTAATTTCTATTTTTTAATATTATTATGTTCCCATATTTAGTACCTATAATATTTATTGTTTTATACATTATTACTTTGTTATTTTATTTGCTAAATATCTATATCTAAAAATTTCATAAGCAAGCATACACAAAAATTTCCTAAAGAAAATGCAACTAAATGTGTCGTTGGCGGATGCATTGCCGATAGAGATTCCATGATCCCTTATTTTAAGCGAATACTTCGCTGCTCATCATTTCCCTTGACTTACCTACCACCGACTTTCAACTGCCAAGCAGATTCGTCTCTTTAGACTTTCTCCTGTCCGTGTAGGTACCTGTCCTTGCATCCACAAAAGACCTTAGCAATACCTCATTCTTGCATATGAAAAAGAATATCAAATGTGCAGGGTTGTTACATAAATAGCATATCAAATCAAAAGTCTATGTATTTTCTTGGTTTAAACAAACATCATACCAGTAGCATATCGTCTCAAAAGTTATGGTTTTTACTTAATATTATTTTAAATCAACAACATGAAATTCTGATGTTTAACCAGGGCATAACTCAAAAATAAGAACACCAACCTTATAGTTATCACAAAATTCACAAGCGCTTCTATCGGCGTCCTTGCTCAACATCAAGCTGCTCGCAACGCGAAGGATTTACCTTCCTTCTCCACCACCACCACACACCTTCTTTCCTTCTCTCCATTCATTTTTATAGATGATGGGTTGGACAATTGTAATGCTTATGTTGATTTTCCTTCCTCCATTTGCCATGTGACATCTGCAACATCACTATTCTCATATTAACATTATAAAATGTTTTGGTTATGTTAATATACTATTAACATTATTATTATTTTGCATTGGCAATGTTATTTATAATATTTTTATTATTATTAAAATGTTTATTTTATTATATACTAATTTCTATTTTTAATATTATTATGTTCCCATATTTAGGACCTATAATATTTATTGTTTTATACATTATTACTTTGTTATTTTATTTTCTAAATATCTATATCTAAAAATTTCATAAATAAGCATACACAAAAAATTCCTAAAGAAAATGCAACTACATGAATGCAACTAAATGTGTTGTTGGCAAATGCATTGCCGGTAGAGATTCCATGATCCCTTGTTTTAAGCGAATACTTTGTCGCTCATCATTTCCCTTGACTTACCTACCATCGAATTTCAACTGTCGATCGGATTCGTCTCTTTAGACTTTATCTCGTCCGTGTAGGTACTTGTCCCTGCATCCACAAAAGACCTTAGCAGTACCTCATTCTTGCATATGAAAAAGAATATCAAATGTGCAAGGTTGTTACAAAAACTGAAGAGATACATCCCATAATCCAATCCATCCAATCCTTATAGAAACCAAATTGCCTCAAAACTTTGATAAGGAAGTGCCAATCCACTCTGTCATAAGCTTTGGATAAGTCTAACCGAATGAACATGGAAGGAGATTTTTGCATATCCATGGAATGGGTGGCTTCCTGAGCAAGAACTATCTCAATTTCTATTTGACGCCCTTCCACATAACCCCCTTGCTCAGGGGAAATAATATTATGCAAAAGAGGCTTCAACCTTTTTACCATGATCTTAGTAATGATTTTGAGGAGAACATTACATAAAGCAATAGGTCTAAAAGTTGAGATGTGATCAACCTCTTGAGATTTTGGAACAAGAGTAATATAAGTTTTATCGATAACCTTCAAAATTTCTTTGGCTTTCCAGGCTTCTTCCACCACCTCTAATAAATCAGCATGAAGGATATCCCAGAACTCTTGGTAGAACTTAATAGGAAAACCATCAGGACACGGGGTTTTTCCTTTTTACATTTTAAAAACTACATGTTGAAGCTCATTTATAGTAATGTAAGCAGTCAAAATAGAGTTCTCCTCAGAAGTGATAAGAGAAGGGATTGCTTGAAGAACATTTTGTTGAGAAGTTGAATCAAGAGGAGTAGCAACAAAAATATTGGAAAAGTAATTGACAACAATAGAGCTCATGCCATCCCAAGTATAGAAAACATCTCCACGATATGATTTTAGGGAAGAAATAAAGTTGCGAGATCTATGAGGAAGAAGATATTTTTAGAAGAAATTTGTGTTTCGATCTCCTTCTTTGAGCCATTGAATTCTAGATTTTTGCTTCAATAAGAATTCTTCTCTTTTTTTCCATTCCTCTAATTGAGTTGTGAGTTTAATTTCATCTGCACTTCTATTCTCTATGAGGCCATATAAACGGATTTTATTATTCAAATTTTCAAGTTGAGCAATAACTTCATGTTTTTTATGAACATCCCCAAACTCCTTCCAGTTCCAAGTCTTGATTTTGGATTTAATGTATTGCAGTCTTTTGGCAAAAACGAACATCTTAGTCCCATACATAGGCTTACCTTCCTTCCATAATTTTTGCACACGAGGTCTAAAGGAACTGTCTCTAAGCCACATTAATTGAAAATGAAAAGGAGAGAAACTCACATTGGTTTTCCACATTTCCACCATGGTTGTCCAGTGATCTGAACCAGCATTGTTAAGAGTCTTCACTTTAGGAATGTTACCATTAATTAAGAAATTTTTAGAGAGCAAAAACCTATCCAATCTCTCCATTATACACACTAAGCCTTACCTTCTGTTAGACCAAGTCATAAGGCCATTATCTGGTTGGATTTCCACAAGATGAAGGTTTGAAATATATTCACTCATGAGGTCAATGCTTTGTCCAAATTTCTATTTCCTCCCATTTTCTCATCCAGAGAGATTATGGTATTTAAATCTCCTCCAATCAATATCCAAGCTTCATAAAAATGAGAGATAATATGAGTTATATTCTTCCATTGTCTTCTTTTTTCCTCCAAAGTAGTCAGAGCATAAATAGTAATGCAAAACATAATTTGGTTGGAATGTCTACTTTGAATAGCTAAAGCCAAAATACCCCAAGTGCCAATAATATGGTGAATAACTACCTCTTTTGGGTCCCACAAAAAAACAATACCACCAGAAGTCCCCTGGGAACTTAGGGAAATCACTTTTCTAGCTAGACAAATTTTACTAGCAATTGAGTCCATATCCTCCATTGGCATATTTGTTTCTTGAAGGAAAATAATATGTGGATGATTTATCTGAATCATTCTTCTAATTTTATTTTGTTTTTAAATACTCCCTTTGAGTCCTCTAATATTCCAAGTGATGATATTCATTAATACCAGCGCTAAAAAATTTGGGAAGGGCATTAATCTTACCTTTCTCTACAAGCTTTTCACCTTGTTTTACCATTTGATATGATTGGTCTTGCGACCTGCCTTTTGATTAGAATCCATCTTAAGTTTTTTTTCCCTATTTCTTGACTTACTCCAATTGAATCCGAGATGGCTTCTAACCTTGAAGAATGCTTGTACATAGCCAAAATTTTACTAGAGGGTTCAACAGTGTCTATATTAGGACCTGTATTATTTGAAGTTTTGAGATTTAAAAGATTGTTTTTTCTCCATTTTTTCTATTGAAAACCTTTGATTTGTTTATCTCTGAGTTCTTCCCTTCATCTTTATATTATTTTTCTAATATTTTTGTTTCCACTATTTCCCCTTCCTCACTTGGGACATCATTTGTGGAAAGGATTTCAAACATATTAGCACATGACTTTGTGATGCAGGAGCATCCAGCGGCAACAGAGCAATCTTGTATCAGACAAAATTTTTCTTAGTGTTTTGTTTTATCCAGGCAGAAGTTGGTCGTTTTAACAAGGCAAGAAGGCGGGGAGGTCGCGATATCGCGACGTCGTGAAATCATGACATAAAAGTGAAGGCAAGGCGAGAAGGTGGAGGGGTTGCGATATCGCGATGTCATGATATCACGACATCGCGAAATTGTGACATAAAAGTGAAGGCAAGGCAAGAAGGCGGGGAGGTCATGATATTGCGACGTCACGAAATCATGACATAAAAGTGAAGGCAAGGCAAGAAGACGGAGGGGTCGCGATATTATGACATAAAAGTGACGGCAAGGCAAGAAAGCAGGGAGGTCATGATATCGCGACGTCGCAAAATCATGACATAAAGGTGAAGGCAAGGCAAGAAGGTGGGGAGGTCGTGATATCGCGACATTGTGATATCACGACATCGCGAAATCATGACATAAAAACAAAGCATAGGCTCGAGGGCATGGAGGTCGCGATATCGCGACACAAAAACAGAAGCGAGGATGCAAGGGAATTTCATCGCGATATCATGACAGGAAGAAAACAAATAAGAAATCAACACACGAATGACCACATGCATGGAAAAAGAGGCAACAGTCACAGATGAACATTCTGACAAAGCGGCAGTTGCAGGTCATGGGCAATACGGATGAGACAGCAAATCAGAAGAACAGTCTGACAAAACGGTGGTTGCAGGTCAAGGGTATCTTTAATGCATGCTTTCATGGCAAATCGGGGCAATTGCCCAATTATGGAAGGAAAATTGAAGACTCGGTCATGGAAGCCGATTTTGCAGGCTTTTGTAATGAATTCTGCCAGGTGGGTCATTAATGGCCTAAAGGGTCGAGACCTCGATAAAAACTCAGAGATTGTAAGAGAAAGGGTGGTGGATTGGAGAACGCACTTAGAGATAGAGTTAGAGAAAACCAAGCCGAGCGCTGGTTATTGTAAAGCCTATGGGCTGTTTCTGTAGATTATTCCAGATTAATAAAAGAAATTTTGGAATTGCGTGCATGCGATTTTCTGGTCCCCCATCAGTGGTATTAGAGCCAAAAGTTCCTGAGTGTGTAACAGATCACCGGACATGAGGTAGTTACACCAGGATCTATGGAAGGGCTTGTGAGAGAGTGAACAGAATGCCTCCAAGAAGAAACCCTATTGGTGGGAGAGGCATGGCGGCAACAGAAGATGTCCGAGTTTTACAAAGGTAAATACAAGCCCTGCAAGAAGAGATGCGTAGAGGATTGCAGCCAAGAAGAGATGAAGGTAGTGAAGACAAAGTTGAAGAAGAAGAAGACCAGTTTGAGGAAGAAGAGGAGGCTGTAGATCCTACACAAGCCAGGTTGTACAAAGCCATCTCTCAGATTGGAAAGAAGCCAAAGATAGAGGTTTCTGCGTACTCAAGAAATCTTGATCCAGAGGAATTGATCGACTGGATCAACGATCTGGAAGAGTACTTTGAGTATGAAGAAGTTGAAGATCCTGAGAGGGTCAGATTTTCCAAGACCAAGCTAAAGGGTCATGCCAGCATATGGTGGAAGGGAGTGCAGCTGGAGCAAAATAGAAGAGGAAAAGAACGGATAACAAAATGGGCGTGAATGGTGGAGAAGCTAAAGAGGCAGTTCATCCCAGGTGATTATGAATTGGACCTGCTAAGGTCCATCAGAACTGGCCATTTAGAGGTAAGCAAGGAGAAGGTGGCCCATTATATCAATGGGTTGAGACCCAGTATCCAAGAGGAGTTGAGCCTAGTTCGGGTGAGCACCATTGAGGATGCTTACCAGTTTGCTCTAAAGGTTGAAGAGAAACTGAACAGAAGGTTTGAGAGCAAGCAAAGAGGAAGAGGTCATGGAGGAAGGACTGGTGGAAGAAAAGATGAAGGAAAAGAGGAGAAGAAGGAAGAAGCTAGCAGCAGCCAAGAGCAGAAGGCAGGCGATGATTACAGACCCCAAGTTTAGAACAATGGCTACCCAAGAGGAAGAGGTAGATCTAGACGTGGGTATGGAAGAGGAGTATTTCGTGGAACCTGTTTCCACTGTGGCGAAGAAGGACATCGAGCATTCGAGTGTCCACAACATCGAGAAAGGATGAACAAGAGACCTGAGGGTCCTGCCAAAGCTGCTGTAGCAGATGAAAGAGCCGAATCAAAATATTCTAAGGAGGCAGAGAGAGAAGTCATGGTCAAAAGGAGAGCCATGCTGATTGAGGAAGACAAACCAGAACAGAGGAAGAGCCTGTTTCGCACGAGGTGCAAAAGTTCAGGCAAAGTCTGTAATGTTATTATAGACAATGGAAGTACTGATAACTTAGTCTCCGAGGAAATGGTCACTAAGTTGCAACTGGAGAGGAGGAGACACCCGCATCCATATCGGATTGCGTGGTTGTGGAAGGACCATAGAGCATGGGTCCGTGAACAGTGCTTAGTCACGTTCAATATTGGGAAGTACCAGGACGAGGTCCTGTGTGATGTTTTCCCCATGGATGCTTGCCATTTGCTGTTAGGAAGGCCATGGCAATTTGATCGAAGTGCAGTGCATTATGGTCGTGCAAATATGTACTCATTTACAAAATATGGAGTGAGCCACAAGTTAAAGCCATTGCAGACAGTGGATGAGAAGGTGTGTAGCAGTGCCAGAATTTGTCTGGTAGAAGGTAGAAAAAAAATTTTCCAGGAGACGAGATTTAAGCAGGCTGCAGAGGCAGATGAATGTCTGGAGGTGTTACAAAATGCGGTGACCAAACAGCACAGAAGTGAAGGTCACTTCTCTATCAACCCCAAGTGTCTGATGCAGGAGCATCCGACGGCAACAGAGCAATCTTGTATCAGACAAAATTTTTCTAAGTGTTTTGTTTTATCCAGGCAAAAGTTGGTCGTTTTAACAAGGCAAGAAGGTGGGGAGGTCGTGATATCGCGACGTCACGAAATCGTGACATAAAAGTGAAGGCAAGGCGAGAAGGCAGAGGGGTCATGATATCGTGACATAAAAGTGAAGGCAAGGCAAGAAGGCGGGGAGGTCGCGATATCGCGATGTCGTGATATTGTGACATCGTGAAATCATGACATAAAAGTGAAGGCAAGGCAAGAAGACAAAGGGGTCGCAATATCGCGACGACGTGATATCGTGACATAAAAGTGATAGTAAGGCAAGAAAGTGGGGAGGTCGCGATATCATGACGTCGCGAAATTGCGACATAAAGGTGAAGGCAAGGCAAGAAGGCGGGGAGGTCGCGATATCGCGACATAAAAACAAAGCATAGGCTTGAGGGCGGGGAGGTCGCGATATCGCGACACAAAAACAGAAGCGAGGACACAAGGGAATTTCGTCGTGATATCGTGACATGTCGTGATATCACGACAGGAAGAAAACAAATAAGAAATCAACACGCGGACGACCACGTGCACAAAAAAAGAGGCAACAGTCACAGATGAACATTTTGACAAAGCGACAGTTGCATGTCATGGGCAATACGGATGAGACAAAAGATTGGAAGAACGGTCTGACAAAACGACGGTTGCAGGTCAAGGGTCTCTTTAATGCATGCTTTCATGGCGGATCGAGGCAGTTGCCCAATTATGGAAGGAAAATTGAAGACTCGGTCGTGGAAGCCAATTTTGTAGGCTTTTGTAATGAATTCTGCCAGGTGGGTCATTAATGGCCTAGAGGGTCAAGACCTCGATAAAAACTCAGAGATTGTAAGAGAAAGGGTGGTGGATTGGAGAACGCGCTTAGAGATAGAGTGAGAGAAAACCAAGCCGAGTGCTGGTTATTGTAAAGCCTATGGGCTATTTTTGTAGATTATTCCAGATTAATAGAAGAAAGTTTGGAATTGCATGCGTGCGATTTTTCGGTCCCCCATCACTTTGATTGATCCTTCATAACTGGTTTTTTCTGAGTGTTCTTCTTATTAGGTAGTTGGAAACCTGTTGAGTTTATATCTTGTTTCTTTTTATCAGGAATTTTATTTGGACAAGCACTAGCCAAATGATCATATTCATGGTAAATTATACAATGAAAAGGAATGTTCTCATAGTCCACTACTTGGTCCCAAGTGTCTTCCCCAAATTGTAATGTGATATTTGTAGGTAGGGGTTTGTCAAAATCCATTAAAAAACAAATCCGAGCATAAATATATGTTCAAAATTTTGAGTACAATCAACAGTCATCATAAAAGTTCCTAAAGAGTTTCCAATTGAAGAAAAAATAGCAAGATTCAAAAATTCAATAGGGAGGTCAAAGAGTCTAACCCACACGGGAGCTATAGAAGGCATCTCTTCTTCGGCTTTAAATTTAGTATGCTAGGGCTTCATGAAAAGCCATGCCCTTCCAAAAAACCAAGGACCCCCTTGAAAAGTTTTCTCTCTATCTTCATTATTTGCAAATAAAACAAGAAAATAACCATTTGGATAAATAGAGATTTGTAACTCACCTTTAGTTTTCTAGCTTTTTGCAGCCCAAACTTTGAAAGCAGGTAGGCTCAGACGAAAACCCACGAACCGCAAAAGTAGTCCTTTTTTCTAGATCTTCAATGTCAGTCTGAATGTTACCCATATCAAGCTTAACAATAGGAGTTCCATCAGCTGCTTTAAGACATCCTGACTCTATTTTCTTGGGATCAATATTGGGTATTCTTAGATATTTATGGGAAGCCCTAAGATTAATATTAGCATTGGGTTGAGGTTGTCCACCATGGAGGGCATCCTTAAAATTTATTTTTGGGTTTGAGTCTTCAAAATTCTTACCCTTGACAAGGGTTTGCATAGTAGATTTATTTTGTGCGTTCACCTTAGCATCAGATTCACTTGATATCTGAGCCATTTTTTGATTAGTTGCTTGACACTTGTTTCGTGATCTCTTTAATCCTTGCCCTAGACGCCATGGAAAGGTATGGTTTTCACTTTTATTTTGTGTAGCAAATTGGAAGTCGTTGTCACTCAAGTTCACAACATGATCTGTTGAAAGATAGATTTCTAACCCATATTAGATCCCTTGAAACATATCCTGCTAAAATATTGAGTATAAACCACAAAAATATTGGTCGCTAGAGCTCAAAGGCCCTAAAAACCAACCTCTGGATCTGCTTGCACTCAACCTAGATGAAACCCTTGCACAACTGCTTGCCAAAAATATCGTTCACACATAGGGATGCGCTATGATCTGTGTTGCTCCAAATAATCTAAAAATTGGTGGAAACATTCTAGGGTTTTTTAGTCATCTACCCTCAAAATTTCAGCTCAATCCGAGTTCGAATGAGTGAAATATGTCCGAAACAAGTTTGATATTTTGGGCAGTCCTACGAAAACGTCCCTCCAAAAATGCTCGGTTCAACGAAATTTTTGTTATATTATAAATTCTACCCTTAACATGATTATTATTTATCCCTAAAGGCACATGTTGTAACAACAAGGTTTTGGTTACAAGTACTGGGAAATGGTTCACTTTCCAAAGTCTTCAACATAGGGTCTTACTAATTAAATCTCTCGCCGTTTTCTAAAGGCATGAGGTTGATTATATACACAACTTATTTATTTATTATAGAGTGAAAATACACAAAATAATTCTTGTTTAAATTTGAAGTAAGAGTCATCATTCTCTTCTCTTAGAGAAATGTTCAACGAACCTAAAGCAACAATTTCTGCTCTTAATATTTTACCTAACAAAGTTTACAGTAATGTACTCCGACATTACATGATCTCACACATATATAAATTGAGTCTATCATATAACAAAATGAGTAGATAATGAAAATTTATTCCAAAACGTATCTTCACGATATACTGGAACTTGAACTATTAAAAGGTTTGAATAATAATAAATTACATAACTATAAATTACTACTTTGAAAGGTCTTCTTTTCTCAATGCTCACAGTATAAAGGTTCTAATAAAAAGAACGTTAACAATCACATTGCAATCTACTTCAGGTAAAGGAGTCTTTCAATTTAAGGAAATAATTTTCTTAACTCCTACGCTCGTTATTGAAACACATAGAGTATTATTTCCTTAAGTATATTTAATCCAACAATTAAAGTGATTCACAAACTCCCAACAACAATTTACAAGTGTCATCATTAACCCGGAATACTATATTCATCTAAAAAGAGTTCCATTAACATATGCCTCAAGTATATCTGTAACTCTTTATATCTGTAACTCTTTATACCAACATAATTATAAACTCCAAAATAGCACAGTTATACAGAATAACAATATTCTACATTGTAAATGCTTGATTAACACCTTTGTTTCTTTCTTTGATTCACATAATATCAATCACAGAAGTGTGTTGCTTCCCAACTTGAACACTCACATGTAAAGGACCCCAAGTCTCATACAATAATACAAAATTTAATAAACAATTCAACTATAAATCATTTAACCGTCTAGACATTGTTTCTGTTCCAGACTAACATTGTTCTCAATCTAGAACTATCTATTAAATTGTGTTACATGTTCACAACACCTTTGAATGTATCTTAAAAAGTCTATTCCATAATAGGGGAAACAAATCTGATGGGTTATCTTTTCCACAGTCACATGCAATAATTTTTTAAATTGGAAACTTCATTGTGCACTTCTCTTTCAACAACACCCCCGACATCCAAAAATTCATATATTACTGGATATTAGAAAGGCCCGACTCTTCATGCAATATATACTAATTATGAATGCAAAGATAATCTAGGAGCTAATTTGGTGTCACTCATCCATAATGCACACTTGCATGTAAACCAAAGTTTATATTCTACTATTTCCTTCCTCATGCATGCCTTCTATTACTAATAAATTTCCAATTGTGATAGTCACAAATAACTCAAATAATACATATGGCAATCCACACCCATCCTTAACACACATATCAATCCATAAATATTTCAACAACCTCCAGATTTTAAAATAAAATAAATACTCAGAATACGTATGAGCATTAGGCAAAAATATAACATTTCTTTTACAAAGTTCCTTCAATGTTAACAATCATTATTTTAGAAGCTAAATGAATACAAGCATATTTTGCACACAACTGTACCAAACACATAATCACTACAACATTTTTTTTAAAATAAACCCAACAACCAAAAAGTAAGATTCCAACCTGAAACTCCTGTGTTTGCCCACGATATCCTTCTTTTCTTTCCAATCCCTTGCCCTTGTGCGTAAAAACCCCTCAACTCCTCTCGACCAGATGCTCAACAATAATGTCCTTTTTTGTTTTAAACCGATTTTCTTCCCATCCACTCAAGAGAACACAAAAGTAGTTAACAACAATCATAACACTTACATGCTAGTATTCAGACCATTATCCCAAACCATAGTATCTCACTTCACCCCATTACATTATTCGGCAATATAAAAAAATAAAAAGTTACTTTGTTTTTTTTTTTTGGTATTGATAAAAGAGGGAGTAAGAAGTTACTTTATTTAATTTATATTTATATTTTAAATTTTAATTACTAACTTATTAATTTTTATTTTTTCTTTTAATCCATTAATTATTCTATTAGATTATAAATTCCAAGATAAGCATTGAACAAATTCTAAAACATCAAAATGGCTTCCATGCCTTAGCATTTTCATTGTCAATGATACAATCGTTATTTTTTTTTACAAACAACAAACACATTTCAAAGCAGAGCACTCACATAATGCAAATCATGCATGATATCCTATATGGCCAACAATTCATGTGAGCTTCAATGTACTCACGAGCCAATCATCATCTCCCTCTTACTTTTTTTTCGTCGATCTTCTTCTATCCATCGAAGGGATGCACAACATCCGTCAACAATACCACATTCTAGACGAAAAAGGTAAGTATAATTCATCTATTCATTTGTAATTAGTGCTAGAAGGGTTTGTTACAACATGGATAATATCTAGACTTTGTTGTAATACCACTATGTGGTAATGATGTAATAATCTCAGGTAGAGGTACTAGACCTATGGGATTTTCGCTAAGTGTATATCAGCTTGAGGTAGGCGGTTCCAATCCCGAACCCCTTCGTCCCCTCACTAGACTAGGTTCCAATACCGAATCCCTCCAAGTCCCCTCACTGGAGTAAATACTTACTGAGACAGGCCAGGTGAAAAGAAACCCATGTATATCAAAAAAATGAAAAAATATTCATATACATCATATTATATACAAATATTTAATAATTTAAATTATAAATTAATTACTATTCATAAATACATGGTACAATTTCCTATAACATTTATTGCATGGTTATTTATTCTCAAATTATTACATGGTTATTTACTCACTTTAAACCATTTTAAAAGAAGTAGTAAGACATTATTATAAACTTAGTAAACTTACTCTAAGTTCTTTCATTCATATGATATTAAATATAGGATAGTTCTACCAACTAACCTATCCTTTTGCATTACAAATTTTTAAATTTAAACATCAATATTTTTTTTGGAAAGGGGTCCCAATCCTATATATCATTATTAAGCACCTTATATTTTATATAAAATTTTAATTCTAAACTAAAATAAAAATACAAGAAAACGATTTTATTAATGATTTTAAAAACCTAAAATTTTCAAATTTATAATTAAGAAAAAATAAAGTAGATTTTAGTATAAAATTATTTAAGATGTCATATAACATATAAATATTTGCCCATTTAAACCATGAATTAATTATCCCTTGTAAGAAATACATTAGTAATCCCAAGGGTTGGGTGGATTGGTAAGTTCTCTTATAAGAAATACATTAGTAGTCCCAAGGGCTAGGTGGATTGGTAAGTTCTCAGCGCTTATCAAGAAGGGATCCAAGTTCAAACCTTGGAGACAAGCCTTGTTTGGGCAAAGGTAGTAGACTCACCCAATCACAACAATTCCAATTCCAATTCCAATTCCGAGTCACTAGTGATCTCCCTTGCGTCAGGTCTTCACAGTAGGAATGATAGAGGCAACTCCAAGATGTGAACCTTGATATGGTAGTAGAAAAGGGATGTTACCTATTCCTTTATGTAATCAAAAAAATACATTAGTTGCTTTTTATAAGTTTGATTATCATAAATTAATTAAGAAATTAAAACCTAATTTAAATTTAAAGGGAAAACTTCTTTATTTGAGTCGATAGGCGCAGCAGTGGGTTGGGCTGGTCCGGTGATCAGCCTGGAGTCGAGGCACTGGGACTGGGAAACTGAAGCGGACTTACATGGGGGGCATCAGGTTGTGATACGACCGGCCCCAATGAATGAGTGACTCCCGGAGCCCTTATTAAATTTAAAGCCCTACTCGCATAAACCCGGCCTTTATGTTTAGAAAAAGTTACGGAAGAGACTCTTTTAAAAGTGCATTCCAATAATAGTTGAGATTGAGGAGTTCGTTCGCGGTGAATGAATAAATCCTTAGCCAATTCAGAACCCATTTTAGTTGCTTTTTATAAGTTTGATTATCATAAATTAATTAAAAAATTAAAACCTAATTTAAATTTAAAGGGAAAACTTCTTTATTTTCAAGGGGATTTTATGGCTTGGTCATATCCTAAGAAAAATGATTTGAATTAGATGAAAACGTAGTTTTTGAGGGATATTTAAATTATAAATCTGATTTTTAAATTCTTGAATCCATATGCTTATAAAGGTGAATTTTTTACAAAATAAAAAAATTGACTTTTAAGAATTAAAATGTTATAATATTTGCTAATATCAAGGTTGGTTGTTGGTTATAATAGCCTTTAGCAATGCTTAAAATAGAAGTTTTAATAAATTCATTTCAACCTTAAATATGTATGAAATATATTTAATAAAAATGTTAATTTTTTATTTATTTATTTAAGACTAAATTTTATTTTAGCTAATAGGAATTAGTTTATTTGTTTGATCGTTTTTCGAATTAGTTTAAAAAAAAAAATGGTTGGAAAAAGGGTTGTATTTAGGTCTTACCTTTGACAAATCACAATTCTTTCCTTTAGAGCTTGAGATTTTACAAATAGATTCAACTCATCTCAATTGAGTTGCTATAGTTAGAAACCTATATCTTTTTTCATAAAAAAATTAAATTTTTGATTTTCATCTTTTGGATCTTTTTCAATTTTCATTATAAATAAAAATATAAAAATTCCAACATCTTTCTTCTTGACATTTTTCTACAACAACTTTCACAATACCAAAACTCCACATTTATTGTCTATGAATTGTATCTTAGTAGAGTAATGTTTCCAAAACTTTGTGTTATCATAGTCTACTTTACCAACTCTAGATTGTTAGTTTTTTTCTTGATACGTAAGTGCAACCACAATAATTGTAATAAATGGTTTAGTAGTCTCAAAAAGTTGATATTTTGTGCATTATAAGTAAACTATGGATCATTATATAATACAAGTAAAATTTATTTTAATCCCAAATAACAAATTAAAAACTATTTTATCATTTTAATGAGTTGTGCAATGAATCCTCTTCATACTTTAACGACATTTTAACAAATATTAATGGTATTATTTTAATAAATAGTTTAGTAGTCTCAAAATTTTGAAAGTTCCAATCCATACTTTTTCTCATAATCCAACCAACAACCAACTCCTCAAACAATCCATTCAACCATTAAGTCCATTTGCTATCATCTTCTTGTATTCAACATACAAAACTTCTACTTGCCTCACAAAATCATAGTCCGCTTTACCAAATCCAAATTATTAGTTTCCTCCGATGCATTGATCTATAAGTCGATCCCTTGAAACATTTTATAGTCCTCTAGAATATTATTTTGAATTTGCTCCTTTTAATTTTTCTTGTCAGCTTTAGCTAAACTTACTACTTCCTCTCACCATGGGAAAGAGAATTTAACTTCATGAGTCTCTATTAAAACCCCTCTATTGGCTAGCCTATTTGCGTAATTGTTTCCTTCCCTTAACGTATGTGTAACTCTATTTTTTTCAAATTCTATAGCAAGGTATTGTATTTCCACAATGATCTCTTGTATGTTCTATGGAGCCTTTGCTTTCCTCAAATTTGCATTTCTTATTATTAGTGAATCGCCTTTCATCTATACTTTGTTCCATTTCATTTATCTACATATTTTTAATCCTATCAAAGTTGCCCAAGCTTCAACTTCATTATTTGTCAAAGAAAACTATTAAAAGTGTAATGTGACAAAATCTCACCCCTATTATTTTTTATTATTTCTCCTCTTATTGATCCTAGATTTCCTTTAGATGCTCCATCAAAATTCAATTTGACCAACTCTACTTTCGATGGTTTTCACTCTATATTATTTGTCTTCCTTTTGTTTCTCTTGTACCCACCATCATAATTCTAATTAATGACTTGACTCCATCTATCAAGCCTCTTTGCTTCAAGATTAAGGATTGGGTGAGTTGATAGGGTTGGTTTAGACTCCTCTATGGCTAAACAAATCTTTATTTTCATTACCTCTAAACTGATTTCCTTTCTTTTAAATATTCTTCTATTCCTTTCCAACTATACTATCCAAAGTATTGTATCTTTTGATGTATTTTAGATTGTCTATAATACCTCACTTTTAAAAGTGTTATGCCATTGTTTTGACCATTCTTCAATTCTATCATTCATCACCATACATTTACCAAACATATTAAGAATCCATTGTCATAATTCCCAAACTATTGAGCAGTGTCCCAAGAGATGGTCTATACTCTCCTTGTTTTTACATAGAACATATTGTGAGGGACCATGAAAACCCCTTTTCATTAGGTTATCCCAGGATAAAATTTTATTGTGACCTACTAGCCATACAAACATTTTGACTTTTGGAATGCTAGGGTTATTCCAAATATCTCTTCATATTCTTGCAGTATTCCTATTGCATTGGTGCTTTACATTATATCCGCTTCTTGTTGTGTATTCTCTTAAGTTATTCAACTCCCAAATTATCTTATTCTTGGCTCCCCTTGGAATAGTCATTGTTTCCTCCTAGCAACAATGTCTGGTATAATTGTAAAAAAATCTTCATTCCATTTGTATCTTCCATTCTTATCCTTATACATAATGTTTGAAACCTTATCACTATGTTTATCTTAAAGAAATCATATCCATGGTTTCAAAATTGGATCTCGATTGAGTGGTATTTTATCACACCAAGTATCCATCCAAATGGAATTTTTTTCTCCAATTCCCACCACCTATCTTAGACCTTTTATCACTAGATCATTTTTTTTAACCGTTCTATAGTGCAAAACCAAAAGGTAGTGAGCATGCAATAAATATTAAGCTTGGGTCAATGGGCTCAACATATTTAGAAAAATTCTTGCCCATTGCCTTTGACTCTCTTTGTACAATCTCCAAATTATTTTTCCCCTTAGAGCTAAGTTTGCATCCGTAAGAACTCTTAAACCAAGACCTCCCCTAGTTTTATCATCACATACTTTGCTCCATTTCTCCAAAGAAAAATTTGTTTTATCATGTAATCCTAACCACAAAATTACTGCATAATATAGATTAAACTTTTTTCTACTAATTTTAGCATAATATACAAAGACATCTAATATGTTGGAATGGTGTATAAGATTGATTTAGTTAGTTGCACTCTTCTTGCTAATGATAACCATCAACCTTTCCATGATGGTAGTTTATTGTAAACTTTACTTATAACTAGATTCCACAATTCTATACTCATTCTCCCCTTAAATAAGGGCATTCCTATATATGTTGATAAATTTGCCTCCTCCATTTGAAGTAACTTGCATACCCTTGCTTTGATTCTAGTCTAGAGTGTTTAGGAAGTAATTTTGAATTTTGTCCTATTAACTTTCTACCCCGATGCTCTTTCATATTCCTTTCATAAGTTATTCAAAGCTCTAGCCTTGTTTTTCCTTGCCTCCCAAAAAGGGTTGTATCATCTACAAACTATTGATAGATGATGTTGTCAATGTTATTCCTAGCCTTAAGTTTGCTTATCAACCTATTCTTATGTATTCTTCAAGTTCCTTCCCAATACCTCTGCCATAATAATGAATAGATATGGTGATAGAGGATATCCTTGTCTAAGACCCCTCTTGGTTTTAAATGATTTTGTTAATAGCCCATTGACTAGCATTAAATATGATAATGTAGAGACACAAACTTTAATCCATGACTTATTTATTCCCAAATCCAAACTTTTTTAATACTGGGAAAAAAACTCATTTAACCGTATCATAGGCTTTATTCATATCAAGTTTTAAGATCATTACTCTCTTTCCTAGAAGTTGTTGAATGTATCACTTCATAAGCTACTATAATCCCATCCAAAATTTGTCTCCTTTTCACAAATCTTCCTTGCTCTTCTAAAATAATTTTTTCTAATAGTGGTCTTAACCAATTTGCTATCACTTTTACCCTTCTTTTACAAAATATTCTCAAGTATATTCCAAATTTCGAAATTCAAATTTTGAAGCAAAAGAAAAGAAATTTTCAAACGCAATTTGGGAGAGCCTATAGGCAAAATGACGAAAAGCATGTAACTATGACCCCCTTGAAATTTTGCAAAAAACTCAAAAACGTTGATGATTTGTTTGTATCTGTTACAGTTTGCCCTACACAACCACTTTATCAAATGCAACCAATCAAGCAATCTTCTCATGCATATGCAGCAAAAAAGTTGTCGAACCATTTTTGCAACTTTTTCAAGTGGCTCGGAGGTCTTTGCTAAGCATAGAAGGCTGCCCATGACTTCTCTGCCACTAGGGGTCTATCTAAAAAGAATTTATCTTTTCTTTTCTTCTTTCACATCAGCTAAACAATCTACCCTCTCATCAATGCTCCTATTGGACAACAAAAGCCAAAATAGAAAATGGATTTTTTTTTAAAATCCGTAAAAGACATAAGGTTTTCAAAAAACCTCAAAAACACAATCTTGAAACTAGGGCATCCATTTGGTCAAAAAAATGAAACAAAATAAAATTGAGTGCCAATGAGAGGAAATATGGACCTATCAATGAATATTTCTCATATAGCAAATCTACCAATTCCAGTGAGATCCTTGCATTCCAAGCCCACTTAGGGTTTTTATCACAAATCCTTCTTCAAATTACATTGTCAACTGTCAAAAATTCTTCTTCGCTAACTCCTACAAAAATGTCCTCAAGAGAAGCTGGAAGAAGAAACTCCTGTCGATGGAAGCAATTGAATAATGAAAATTCACAACCACTCTGATACGATGTAAAATTTCACAATAGACTTTAGAAACGAATGGAATCAAACATTACCCAATATTGCTTTAAGTAATGCATAGACAAAAAGAACATAGAATATAAAGGTTGTCCGTGGACACCATTGATCTCACTAGAATGAAAAAGCATGACACTCCAACTAATAATAAAATAACCAGTGAAAAGGGATATTTACACCCAAGTACATAATGCCTTTAGGTCAAGGTTGTGAGACCAACCCTCATGAATAAAATATTATAAAAATTTACAAAAGTACCTCTTATAAGGTTTACATAGATCCAAAGGGCAAATATAACTAGCTTAGATATAAAGGATATATATCTAAAAACCTCGAGAGTTATCAATCTTGAGGCGCCTATCTCATTTCGTGGGGGTGTGATCTCCAAGATAGGCATCTCTTGATATCTCTCAACGTTTTTAGATATATATCCTTTATATCTAAGCTAGTTTATTAAACAATTGCAACGGTTGGTTAGTCGGCTGTTTTAGTTTAAATATTTTAAATGTTTGCAACGGTTGGTTAGTCGGCTGTTTTAGTTTAAATATTTTAAATGTTTGCAACGGTTGGTTAGTCGGCTGTTTTAGTTTAAATATTTTAAATGTTTTTGTTAATGTCGGCTTTTTTAATAAAAAAAAAATTGTTTACGGCGTGACATGTATGACCTCTTTGCCTCCCACCCCCCTGTCATTGTAAGAACGCCTCTCGACATAACAAATACAAGTACAAATAGTCAATCGTAATCTTAAGAGAAGAAGCTTAACCATCACATACTCTAACAGCTTAATGGAGGATCATTGAATCTACTTCATCCATATTCAGACTCTTGTACAAAAAAGAAAAATCCCTGCAAGATCTTCAGCACATGAGGTCATTGAGGGGCAATCCATCATGTTAGGCGATTTCTACTTTGCTATTTCTTCATGTGTATTTTATTTTTGTTGTGATGGTGTTGACCTATCTCTTTTGTTCTTATTTGAATTATCCATCAACAAACGAATCCATTTATTATGTATTTGATGCATAACAATCATAGGCTTCTTTCAGAAAAGCAAGATATTGATTGAAGTGATCAACTCTCAGTTTGACTGTAACTTCCTGACCACTTATATTTGTTAAATATACCAATATTTTCAATATAAAATCTAAAATTTGTACAACTTGTATTATGAAAATTTAATATTATTTTTACAATCAATTGGAATAATATGCGTTTTTAATAGAATTCATCATGAATGAATTTGTACAAAATAGCAAAAGTCAGTTGATCAGCTTTAAACTGATTAATGCTGGCCCTTACTGATACTCGTCTGCATTAGCTTTTATATACTTTACAACCATGTATATAACATGTTGTCAATTATAAAGGAACAATGAAATCAAGGGCAAAATTCATATCAAGGCATTCAGTTCTCATCCACCTGTTGGTATGTCAACAGAAGAGAAGACTAGAAATGCAGATATTCAAGCAATTAATCACTTCTGATCTGTCCCCCCTGCAACTCCCTCTAATTTTTTTACAGCATTTCTCCACATGTGCGTGCATGTCTTAATTGATGCGCTCAATCCATTTTTTAGGGAAGTTAATCCCTGTTGACCATCTTCCTCTGTCCATTTGGCTTCTTTTGATTTCTCCTCTTCTTCATGCTGGACCAACGGTCCAAATAGCACATTCCTTTCTTTTGATTGTCCCTCTCTGCGCTGCATTCCCCAAAATGAAGAAACAGGATATGCATTTGAAAAAAATCCAGCACTGTCGTTTCTCTTTAATATGGACTCCTTTTCCTTTCGCTGCAAGCCATCTCCACTGCTCTTTCTTACTATTGTTCCTACTGTAGCTTCTGTTTTGTAACCTTTGAGGTCCATGTAATTGTCTGTATTGTTGTTTCTTACAATTGTTCCTTCTGGTTTTCTAATTTCTAATGCATAGTGAGCATTGCCTTTCAGAGCCATTTCTGTTCTTTGAACGTCTTCTAAGTTACAACAATTATTTAGCTTTTGTGGCTCATAATGAACTTCAATTTCATTACCAAACACTGCATGTTCATTATCCAACCCTAATTGTCCCCTATTCCTTGGTCTATTTTCAATTTCTATTTCTGCATCTGGATTTTCAAAATTTGCTTTGATATCCTCTTCCAGCATGAACTCCTTTCCACCATCGGATGTGCTACCAAGTTGAGTCTGTGTCTTTTCACTGTCATTAACATCACAAGCCAGCTTAAGGGCCTCAAACTTTTCTGAAAAGTCTAAAATATCAACTACTTGTTTTTCACTATAGGGAAGCTGTGAAATTCCTGCCACCATTGAGTCACTCACAGTTGGACAATTTGGATTTGGATGCATTAGACACTCCTGCTCAAAGCTTTCATCAATGGAGGCCCTCTTGTGATGGGGTAGTAGTGGCTTTCTGAAGCTGTTATTCCTCGCCACTCCTGCCAACTTGCTGTTGGACTCACGAACTTCGGTCACAGTGAAACTATCATGTATTGCTGGAAGGTCTTTATTATCTGGTTCTGTGTCCTCTTTTACCTGAGGATTCAAAGGCAATGGTTGCCAGTTATCTAAGTTGGAATTGCCAACATTTTTAATACTTTTGTCATTGTCTTCCTTTGTTTCTGCTGCAATTGCGTCAGCTGCGGCTCCTGGAAGTTCTAATGCCTTCCCAAGCATTTGATCTTGATTATGATTGCCTGATTTGCAACTTTGATCTTCTTCTTCTCTCTTGTATTCTTTGTTTGATTCATCATCCCCTCCTATCCTTGAGCCACAGTCCTCTTTCGACCAACCTTCAAATTTGGAATGTTTGAAGTCTGATGGACTGTCAAGGGTCACATTCTCTCCAACAGATTCGGTTTCCCTGGCTCTAGTTCTAGCCCCTTCATACTCATATCCAACAATCAGAACATCCAGGCTGCTTTCCTCTGCTTGTGAAAGTCTCAGTTTCTCTAGACTTGCTGCCGTCTTGGAAGGGTTTCCTGTGGATAAATTTGCCTGTACTTCCACTCTCTCCATCTCTGCCTCATGAAGCTCGTTTTGAACAACTGGGCACATATTGGACTTGTTTCCTGATTGTTTTTCTTCTGGGAATAATCTCAACTTCTCTGAGATTTCAGAGATTTGTTCCTTCCTCTGGAGAAGAGGGAAGAAGCTTTCTTTGAGCTTTAATATATCAGACCCCTTAACATCAGCTACAGGCATGATTGCAGAACCAGCACACTCAGCAGCTAGCTCACAGAAACTTGGTGATTCCTCCAGCTTCCTTTCGATATTTTTCTTGGACGAACTTTCAGTGATATCCTTTTTCCTAACCTCTTCTAAAGATGGCTGAAGAACGGCTACCAGATCTTCTCTCTGCTTCAACCTCTTGATAAGTTCAATCTCAGAAGCATCACAAGCAGCTTTCTGTGTTTCCAGCCTTGCCATGAGGGCATTACATGCAGCTTGATTCAATCTTCCTTGTTCTTTATAGACAATGCTCCTGTTCAAAGCATCATCCAAGCCTAACAGTAAGCTACATCAACCTCAATTGTTCATTATTCTTTAGGAAACAATAGAAGTGTAAAAGACAAGAATATACATACTGGTGCATAGAATCGGCTATCATCTTCTCCAAGCACATACGATATGAGGATAGAGCTTCAGACCATCGCCTATGTTTCTCCACTCTTCTCCTTTGTTTTATCAGTACAGATGCAAGATCTTCCAGTGCAAGATGTTCTACTTCATTTTGTTCTTGCAGTTCCATCAATTCTTTGTTTAGTTGGCAGATTTCCTCTTCCTTTGCCCGAATCTCATCCTCTCTTATCTTCTTTAACCTGGACTCTTTCTGAACTGCTCTGGACAAAATCAATTCTTTATCAGATAGCTCATGTCCCTTATTCTCCTTCCCTATCTCCCAGTCTCCTTTTATTAGTCGATACTGCATATTTACACGTTAAAAATGAGCATACTTCTGAGCAATTTAAAGCTAACTTGGACTCTTTTATAAGTTTTGCTAATTCATAGAGTTCGATAATCAAGAGTTTAAGGATACCATTCCTCAGTTTGTCATTCATTAAGCCTGCAAAGAGAAGACTGACCTTATCTTTGATTTGCACAGTGGATCTGCTCCGAAACAAGGGTTCGCTTTCCTTGATTTCTTTCCAATTGCCGGGACCAAATCTTTGAATTGCACGACGGAGAGCTTCTTCTTCTTCTGTTGTCCATCTTCTTCTACAGGGGGTACCTTTTTCACAAATTTGACTTATCAGAGACGAAGTACCTCCCAAATTGGCATAAAAACTAAATGCCCTGCTTCAAAAATTGAATACCATAAGGTACAGGCCAGGTAGGCAATATAGATATGTCACCATTCATTGGCTTTAAAGTCTCAATAGCTTGTTTATGTACTGTAACTATAGCAGCTGGAGCAAGCCCAAACTGAGCTTTCCTCTCCCGGAAATGCTGAGGCCAAGAATGACTATTTGCCACCACAACTTCATCTAATGGCTCATTCTCCCCTGAATAAAAAAGCAGAGAAAATGCCCTCTGCCTGCCACAACAATCATCATCTTATCAAAAAGAGGTGTCTTGATGTTCCCTCAATCGGCATTGAAAATAGAAATCCAAAAGAATCCCAAAATTTATCCATTCATCTTTTTGTCAAAAACATTCTAATTGATTGGGATTAGATAAACATAACATTATTTCTGATATCTATCAACTACACAGTTAATCTATCCAATTGCAGTTTTTGTATTTGTGTTGGCTATATTTTAATTTTAAAAAACAATTGATTTGGTGAGATTTTATCTTAATAAAAATGGTTTCAAAGATTTGATCGAAGAATATTGGAGTTTGAGGAAGATGAAGAATGTCTTTGATAGAAAAGGCAGATAAAGAATAACTTTGATAGCAAAAAGGTAAGTTGAATACAATTTTTTACATAGTCAATAGGACCCAACACTCCAAAGAATCAAAACCTGAGCAATCCACTAGTAAACACTTAACTCCTACATAATGTTTTGTTATTTAGATGAGAATGTCCTGATGGAAGCATAGCTTATTAAAATAAAAACTCCCCACTTGTTTTAGTACAATTATACGTTCAAGTTCTGGTTAGGATTAACTACCTGAAATCTGAATTTTTTGAGGCAAAAATTGACAAAAACTGATTAACTGAAACTCCAAGCTGCAGATCCCACCAAGGCACAAGGAATTCTAATTTGTTCTGCTTCCTCTGATTCACTTGCCATTGGACCAACCTCAAATTGGTCAAAACTGTTTTGCCGCCTCCTGCACTCAAATCAAATAAAAGAACAGAAAAGAAGAAAAAATATGCACCAAATATCTGTTTCACAACATATCTAAGTTGCTCTAAAGCCAACCCACTTACTTGAATGAGGAAACCAGTGATCAACCTCCCAAGCGAGCGGGGAATTAGGGTCTGCGTTTTTATAGAGAACGTTTCCATATGGATCTATTCTGAAGTAGGCCGGATCGAACCCTGCATTTCTGCATCCAACAAAAGGAAAACACAATGATCCGCAAGCCAGCTGTAAACAAAATATAGAATGGAAAAAAAAAAAAAAAAAAATCAGATTTACAGAGGAAAGGAAACAGCCATGTGACTTTTCCTATTTCAATTCTGTGGTGAAATCTTTTATACAAATAAAAGAAAGGCCAAGACCAAATGGAAGATTGGAGAGAAGATCCTTCCTAGGCATCAATGTAAAGAAAGGTTTGTTGTGCAAAGTTTGTTAGTTTGCTAGAACCACTAGCTGTCCTTAGGGGCCAGAGCCAAAGGTGTCAAAGCTTAAGAAAGAGCTGGAGCCTAGGGCCAGAGCTCCAAAACTGAAGCCTAGACTAGGTACCAGAGTGAGCAGGTGCTGGAAGAGCCATAGCCTAAATCAGGAGCTGAGCAATCTAGAACCAGAAAATTAAAAAAGGAAGAAGCAATTGGCAAAATCAGAAGCATCTCCACATATAAAACACATAGACTGTCTTTTAAAAAAAATTATAGGTTACAAATATAAAAAAATAAATAAATAATTATGCAATCTGTTTTTTTTAAATACTGTGTTTTGCATTTTGGTCATATGTTTCTTTTGCAAGTACTTTGTTATTTGTTATTTTAAAATAATTTTCAGATCACCCAACCCTTCTCCTTAACAAACCCTTTCCTCCTCTGATAGGCGAAAAGATATGCATGAACAAGGGCATAATTTTTACTAAAAGGCATATCTTTTCAAATCAAATAATTTAAAACATATAAAATCTATAGGTTATGTATCAAAAAGCAATATGTTTTTTTTTTAATTTCGCGAAAAAACCAAAACCCGCCTTGGTCTGAGAAACCACGAGCAGAGGGTTTTACACCGTCAGAATCACCCGGGAGTCGCGCTCAGTCAGGTCGCACCAACATTATCAATTAGATTTTAAGTAACCAATGTACATTTGGTAGGGTGGAGATTCGAACCAAAGACCTCCCACAAAAATTAATATGTTAATATGTAAAAAATTCACAAAATTAGTATATTATATAGAAGATTTAATAATATTATATGACTACTAATTTTATCTGTTGTAAAGATTTGGCAAGGTTAAAAAAATTTAATTGTTTACTAATAACGAAAAATTATGAAAAAATAATCAATTGTGGAAAAGTGCACTGATACTAACCCCAAATGATGAAGCTCCTCCCACAGAGAATCTGCAAACCTTCTGGCGTTTGAAGGGTCCCTCTCTTCGGATTCAATGATGGGGAACAACTCGCTCAACTCCTTTACTTTCGTAATCTATACAAATAACCCATCTGCTTTGATTGGCCTGTACCCTTCACCTCTACCTTGAGAGACAAAAGAAGAGAACATAACGGACGAAAGATTTAGGGTTGAAATTACTTACATCTTGAGATTGCAATGAATATGGTAGAAAGCGCTGGGGAGGCCCCTCGGTGTAGGGCGTGATGAGGCCGTGCATGGCATGAGCGTGAGCATTTCTACAAAGCTTCGCATACCCTCGCGGGTATCCCAATTCTGGATCCACCCTCCTCTCTTCTTCCGTCAATACATTTCTAGCAAACGTGTTCATTATGCCCTCTCTTTCTTTTTTAATTTTTTTAAGAGTCCAAAGAGAACACAGAGAAATCAATTATCAATAACAAGGTTTGAACACAGAAGAATCAACTATGAAAGAAGACTCGAACCCTTGCCACTGTTGGATTCCACCATTAGGTCTCTCTTCTGAATGAAATGGATCAGAGAGGACATGAAAGGATCGTCATTGGCGGTGTAGGACTGGGTTTTGTAGAGCTTATTTCTCCTTTTTGGGGGGCTGATTCAAACAATTTACATAGAAATGCCACTCCACTGCAGCCCAACGGCTAGTCTGTACATTAAATTTATTTGAAACTAAATAGCTGAAAATTAAAGAATAAAATATCAATTTTTTAATTTAAGTTTTATTGCCGCTCCAGCGCCTCGTGCATACGAATGGTGGAATCCCCCGTAAACTTGTTCCCGCTTACTATGATAGAGGTCAATAATAATAATGACCGCATACATCGTTCTAAGAAATTTCTATGAATCTAAAGAGGCTAAATGGGACGACTAAAGAGATGGGGATCTTAATATCAAGATCATTTAGTGCATGGTATAACGGTAAGTATAACTTGAGTGGTTTTTCTTTTTTTTAAATAGAAATTTGTGTGGGTTTAATAAGATCTTCAAAATATGGAATAAAATAAAAAAGTAAGGTTTAAATTTGAAGGAGTAAAGTTATATACAGTGTTTTTTTAATAATATTTTTTCAGTTGGACAAAAAGAGTATTGAATAATATTTTCTATCATGATCATTTTTACCATGATCATTTCATATAATTTATGATCTTGGGATCTTATTATTTGTTAAAATTCGGTTAGTGTGATAAATCTCTATGACCACATATACATAGGGCTAAGCAGTTCCCTCCCAGCCATGACCCCTCGCAAGGTTGAAGGTTACACTTATCAATAGAGGATTAACAAACAACCC
Source organism: Wollemia nobilis (assembly GCA_028583015.1). Classification (NCBI taxonomy): domain Eukaryota; kingdom Viridiplantae; phylum Streptophyta; class Pinopsida; order Araucariales; family Araucariaceae; genus Wollemia; species Wollemia nobilis. The sequence goes on from JAQPPZ010016361.1 coordinate 7,341,846, forward strand.
CACACACATCGTGGTTTGACCCTTAGAGCTCACAAAGGGATTTTATTGTTAATGTTATAAATGAATAACCATGAATTAAAAATATTATTGTCTTGCGCATGATTTTTTTTTTTTGTTAGTGTGAGAAACCCCTACAACCAATGCACAGATTGGGCAAGCTCCCCCAACCATGACCTCTCCTAAAACCGAGAGCTATGCTTATCAATAGGGACTTTAACACACAACCATGACACACTCATCCCCTCACACACTTGCACACCATGGTTTGAACCATAGACCTTTCGAAGAAGAGCCAAAGCTCGAACCGTTGCGTTGTCCTCCCATCCCCTCATACACTCGTCCATGTCGTTGCTTGAAATTTGGACCTCCCGAAGAAGAGCCAAAGCCCCAACCATTGCGTTGTTCCCTTGGGACTAAAACCTTTGTTAAGAAAAACCATTCCCTATATCCCTTGGGGGTCAGGACTTTTCGTTCCACGGGCCCTGTCCCATCTGAGTATACTCATCAGGCTTGAACCTCGAACTTCTTTTGAGGATTGAGGAAACTTGTCAGTAAGATACCTGATGCGGATAAAAAAAAGTTATTATTAATACTATACATAAATAATTGAATAAAAAAAGTTATTGCTTTGTAAATGTTATTGTTTTCTTTTCTCAGTATGAGGGAACCAGGATCTCTCATAAAAACCTATGTAAACTTGAGCAATGCAACTTGATCTTGTGATCAATTGTTAAAAAGGAAAGATAGTTACCGATTCCTTTATGTATCAAAAAAATGTTTTTGTTTTCTTTTTTGTTACATAAGGGAATTGGTAACACCTTTTGTCGACTATGAACCGTACTCGGATGTTGCCACTATAAACCCTACCCTATTGAGAAAAGATAAAGTCAATGAAATTTGACTGTCTAAGGTTTTGAATCGAGATAACCCACTAACAAAGATTTAGCTAATACCAACCAATCTATTTCTTTTGGATTAATTTTAAAGTAAAGCACATATTTTTGAAAGGGTCTCGATCTTTTGTGTAGTGGTTTGAACATGGATCTCCTAAATGAAAACCCAAAACCATCTACTACAGTATCTCAACAAGGATAAAAATTTTAAGGTAAAGCATATGTTTTTAAAAGGTTTCCAATCCCTTGTATGGTAGTTTAAACTTAGATCTTTTGGATGAGAACCCAAAGACATACCATTACGGTGTCCCAATAAGGACAAACTTTTAGGTAAAGCACAAGTTTTTGAAAAAGTCCTGAACTCTTTTGAATGAGAACCCATACATACCATTATGGTGCCCCAATAAGAACAGTCTAAATTTTATGTTAACGCATGAGTTTTTTGAAAGGGTTCCAATCCCTTTTATAATGGTTTTTTTAATTTAAGGCAAAGCATGGTTTTTGGAAAGGATCTCGACCTATATGCAATGGTTTGAACTTGGATCTCTTGGATGACAACTCAAAGACATACCACTACGATATCCCAACAAGGATTATGAATATTATTGTTCTATATACATAAATATTTGATAAAAAAAAAAAAATGTAATATTACTATGTGGTTAACCCCCAAGGGCTAGGTGGATTGGTAAGTGCAAGTTTAGTTGGGTACTTACCAAAAAGAGACCTAGGTTCAAACCTTGGGGGAAGCATGTCCTTTACAAAGGTAGTAGTCTGATCTAAATTCTCTGAGTGCGCACTAGACCGACAATAACAATATGAACCTTGAGCGATCGGTGGTCTCCATCTCACACTGGATCAACAACAACAAAACAAATAGGGGTTATAGAAGGCAACCCCAAGATTTGAATCTTGCTTGATAGTAGAAAAAGATTGTGGATGTAACTAATTCCCCTATATATCAAAAAAAAATATTACTATATAGTTATAATGAAATATAGGAGGATTTATTCATTCATATTATTAATTAAAAAAATTCATAACATATATTCCTCTAATAACATTGGAGACCTAGTTCAAACCATGACAAGGTATGTATAAGTGTGATAAAAAAAATCCTCTTAAAACTACTTTATTTTTTAATTAATATTATTATAATGGTTAATACATGTCATAAGCACATCAAATTGTATGAGCTCAAATGATCAAACAATACACTATTATTGAGAGAAGTGTTATTGTAATATGGTTATATGATTATGATGCAATATCGTAGATCGTTTCAATTGCATATAATTAGTTTAAAATATGTAAATCGTAGATACATGAGTTGTTATTGTAATATTTATTATAATTTATTTATTTTGAATGAAATGATATGATTTTAATTATGTTTACAAGACTAAAATAGTGTATGGGGTTAAGATCTTCAATACAAGATGGGTATAATGTACAACCCTATTTCCTTTTGAAATTAAACCTTGTTATTGTAATATTTATTATAATTTATTTATTTTGAATGAAATGATATGATTTTAATTATGTTTACAAGACTAAAAAAGTGTATGGGGTTAAGATCTTCAATACAAGATGGGTATAATGTACAACCCTATTTCCTTTTGAATTCAAACCTTGAACCTCTTATTTAGAGTTTCAAAGTTTAACATTTAAGAAATAAAATTGTTCAACAAAGTTAAAAAGCTCAACATCTTTTTATCATCTTTTGAAGTGTGTTTCTTATTTTGTTGATTTTGATGAGAAATTTCTTTATTTTTAATATTCTTTCATTGGTGAGTTACTTTTAGAGTGTCCTCCTATGCAATCCTAATGTCTTTATAGGCTTCACGATCCATGACAAAATATTTTTTGGTCTTCACTACTATTGTACAAAATACACATTCATTTTGATCATGCCTCTCGAGGAATTGTCCATCTCCTAGTTTCATATCTAAGATGGTGTGAACTAGATCTTAGTTGGGCTATAAGCATTTTTCTTTCCATTTGATCTTTGCATCTATGTACTTTTGGTTGTGTTCACAATTTGAATTGAACTTGTTGATGTATAATTATTTTTTCCTTCCTAAATTTTTAGTCCACATGACAAGGCTAAATTTTTCTCATGTGTTGTTTAATTTCTTTGTTGGAGTTTAGGACCTCATGAAATTTAATGCTCTATTTGTCCATTCATTTGTTGTTTTGTTTCGTCCATGTATCTTTTCTTCTACTCAATGTTTCTTTGATTACCTATTTTGGCAACCTCCTATATTTTGTTCTTTGTATTTTCTTGAGATATACCAATAGCATTATCATAACTTCTGCTTCTAGTGAAAAAATCCCTCATTTAGCAAGTAAAATCTCATATGGGATTTTGAAATTATTTGTAACTAGTTGCTTTTGAATTCTTTATATTTATCTCCATTCAAAATTTGATGTATTACTAGCCCGCACTTCATACCCATATAACACCATCAAAAAAACTAATAACCCAAAAAGGGATTGTTGGGGACTGGAAATGGTCCTTACATTTTAGGTGCCATGACCATTGTCATGCAGTCTCGTCGAGTGTGTCTGATGCCCGTGCGAGTCCAAGAAGTCCAAGGAACATGGAACACAACTCCTTTAAACGACCTCCAATATTTTTTACCAATACCAACTTCTTGTTTAGATGCAATCTTTGACACTCTTCTCCTAAACTAGCCTAATCTACCAAGTCTTTGCCAAGGGAAAGGGATAGAGAAAAAACAACAAAACCTAACTAGCCTATCTAGCCTAAGCTAAGGGTGGCAATGTACCAAAGAATTTATATTCCACCTTGCATATCAATGGGATTAATGAATACATGCATCAAAAAATAACAATTAAAATGAAAACAATATCAACCATATATGACTACAAATCAAAATACCTCATGTAGAAACCAAGATAGATACTAGTCACATCCCCCCATAGAAAGGTATATGAATACTCAAACCAAGACATAAATTAGAGTAGTCATAGCTTCCTACATTCATATTAAATTCAAAATTCTTGCTTAATTGCAATTAATATTGTTAGGTTTATTATCACTTCTCAACAGCCTCCATGTTGGTGTTTTTAATGCATCTACTATTTTGTTAGATATGTTGTACATTTTGTAGGAGAAGAATTGTACACTTCAACACAATGTAGTTTTAAGGCACGTTGTGCCTTTCCCTTTCGTACGAGCAACTAGCTCGTGTGGAAACCTTAGCCATGGCTAAGGCGCTCGCGGTGTGGGCAAGTCGGGGGTTCGAATCCCCTTGAGGAGGTAAATACGTTTTTGCTCTAATTAATTATGTTAAGCCCTAAGTTGGAGTTATAAGGTGGTTAGGAATAATTAAAATTTTTAATTAAACTTTGTTTTTATAAGGGCTATGATTATTATTTCAAAGGTGGATGAGTTGTTGATTTAATTTGATGTTCATGAAATTGAGAATTAAAATTTAGGAGAAATAAGGAGTTGTTATAAAATAATTTTTGAGACGTTTATTGATTATTATTTTTGATAAGGGTTTTTATTAAAAGGACTTTGGTGGATGTGTTTATTAATATGGAGTAAAAAAGTGTAAATTGAGTTATGCTTTATCTTTTGATTATTATTTGAAGTCCACTAACCCTTATTGATATTGGAAAGGAAAGTTATGTTTAGTGTGGCAGATTTTGTGGACAACTTCTTGGCATAAAAAAAAAGGTATGGACACATTCTCCTCTTGATTTTTTATGGTGGTTGATTTCTGAAATATCATTGGAGTGAAAAATATTGATTGTGGTTTCCTTTTTGAAAGTGGTTGGTTGAATGCTTCAAGGTTTTCTGGTTTGAGAGTTGTGTTTAAACCTTGTTTTATAAGCATAGTCGTTGAAGCCCATTGGTTATGTAAAGAACTTGAAAAGAACATGAGTATCATTGTTATGTGAGATTTGTGGTTGAGCATTGTTGGAAACATTTGAGTTGGTTGATACATGCTTGGACTAGGGTTTTGTGAGAAAGAGTTGTCCCTTGTGGTGATTGGTTGAGTTGAGTTGATTGAGCCTAGTCAAGTGATTGTGTGAGGTAATTGTTCAAGTCCCATGAAACAAACTATTCTATAATTCTGATTTGAGTTGAGATTGATCTTAGAACATATTGAGTCTCTAACAATTCTCTTTATGCTTCTATGAGTTGACTTGAGTTGAGATTGATTTGAGTTGAGTTGAGTTGAGATCATTGTGGATCATTGTTGTCATCCATTGTAGAGTGCATTGCTATTCATTGTTGAGTTCAATTTTGAGTCTTGCCTTCATAGATTTGTGGATTATATTTGAGTACTACTTGAGCATGATTGATTGAGCCTTTGAGAAGGCCCTTGGGATAGAATTTTGGACAGATTTGTGACAGTTTGTGTATGATTGATTGAGCCTTTGAGAAGGCTTTGTGGAAAATTTTTGGGACAAATTTGTGGATATTTTTAGACATATCTATGGATAAATTTGGGACAGATTTTGATGAGGTTCTGAGTGAGCCTTTTGAGCAGAGTTGAGCAAGTTCTTGGTGATATTGCTAGAGCAATTTTGGACAAGTTCTTGGTGAGCTTGTTGAGCAGATTTGAGCAAGTTCTTAGTGAGCTTGTTGGAGCAGATTTGAGCAAGTTCTTGGTGAGCTTGCTAGAGTAGATTTGGAAAAGTTCTTGGTGAGCTTGTTGGAGCATATTTGAGCAAGTTCTTGGTGAGCTTGCTAGAGCATATTTGGACAAGTTCTTAATGAGCTTGTTGGAGCAGATTTGAGCAAGTTCTTGGTGAGCTTGCAAGAGCAAATTTTGACAAGCTCTTAGTGAGCTTGTTGGAGCAGATTTGAGCAAGTTCTTGGTGAGCTTGCTAGAGCAGATTTAGACAAGTTCTTAGTGAGCTTGTTGAGTAGATTTGGACAAGTTCTGTGTGAGCTTGTTGAGCAGATTTGGACAAGTTCTGTGTGAGCTTGTTGAGCAATTTTGGACAAGTTCTATGTGAGTTTGTTATGTAGATTTGGACAAGTTCTATGTGAGCTTGTTATTGCCTAGCTTTGAGCAGATCAAAGAAATCATTGTATTGGATAAGGATCCTTATTTCTGTGTGAAATATTATAAGGAGATTATCTTGTGGAGTACCCCACATTAGGGGAACCATGTTAAATCTTGTGTCTCAATTGTGTATGGTGACTTGTGCTCTTGCTTACTATTGTTATCTAAGTTATTAATGTACACTGCTATATTTGGTTATTGCAATTAAGGACATTAATTGATATTGGTTTGGAAAGAAAGTAAAAAGTGGTCTTATACTGTTCACCCCCCCTCTCAATATAAGCTTGTGTTCTTCAGGATTTCCAAATATGAGCAATGGAAGAGAGGAATTATAGATGACATTGCCAATGGTATTCAGAAGACCCTTTTCCTATTGTTACCTCTCAACTCAGAGAGGAGAACAAAAATCCCAAACCCCCCCAACCTCAAGGAAGGGGAGGTAGAAATGCATCCAAACCTATGAAGACCCTCTCATGGAATGTGAGAGCCCTAAATGGGCCTGCCAAACAGAGACTTGTCAAATCAATGAGAAGAGACTTAAAGCCCTAAATTTTCATCATGCGAGAAACCAAAATTGATGCAAATAGCTCCTTAACCATAACTAATATGATCTAGAAAAAGGCAAATGTAGTGTTAAGTCATGCCAATGGATCCTCTAGAGGCCTCATGTGTCTCTGGGATAAGCAAAAATTTGAAGGTATATTAATTCATTCTAGTGACAGGCTCTTAAGTGTGCTATTCCATGATAGGTGCAACAATTCCTCCTGGATCCTCACTAACATCTATGCTCCTAATACTATATATGAAAGAGCCCAACTGTGGGATTCCCTAAGTAGAATAAAGAACTATTTCCAAAATATTCCCTAGATCCTTGCAGAAGATTTCAATACCCCCCTCTACCCCTCAGACAAAAAAGGAGGGACTGAGGTCCCACACAAAAGGATGGAGGATTTCAATGACTTTGTCAACTACAACAATCTCATGGATGTAAAACTCAAAAATATAAATTTCACCTAGAGCAATAAAAGAATAGGAAATCAACACATTCAAGTAAAGTTAGACACAATTTTTCTTTCCCAGGAAGTAGTTCAGATGTTTGGTGACACTTGTCTTCATACTTTACCTAAAATAGGGTTGGATCATAATCCTCTTATGTTTGAAATCGATAAATCCAAACCCTATAGAAGAACTTTTATATTTGAGGCTACATGGATACATCATCCAAGTTTGAGGCATAGGGTTTCCCAATGTTGGCAACAAAATGTTTAGGGATGACCATCCTTCAAACTTGACCAAAATCTCAAAATCCTTAAATAAGAACTAAAAATATGGAATAAAGAAGTCTTCGACAACCTATTTGCCAACAAGCAATCTCTCAAAGATAGACTTGAAAAGATAGAGAATAAAATTCAAAGTGGGCAAATTGATGAACAAATAAGGACAAAAGAAAAATTAATCCTGTTTGAATTCCACAACGTCCTTGCTTGTGAAGAATCCTTTTGGCGGCAAAAATCCAGAGCTTTATGGCTCAAAGAGGGAGATTCAAACACTAAATTTTTCCATGTTTCCACTATGAGGAACAAAATCAATAACACAATTAAAGCTTTGGTGAAAATTGATGGCACTTCTACCATGGATATTGAGGAAATCAGAGATGAGGCAGTTTCATACTTCAGATCTCTCCTTGAAGATGACAATTATTGTTCTTATTCTGCTCAAGCTTCCATGCTCCATCATATCCCTTGTTCCATCTCAGACAATGTTAATTCCAACTTAATTGCACCCTTTCAAGATGAAGAGATCAAGTTTGCCCTATTTTCCATGCATCCTGATAAAGCTCTTGGACCTAATGGCTTTCCTTCCTGATTCTTCCAAAACTTCTGGGACATTGTGGGTTCTGATGTGTGTCTGGCCATAAGAGAATTTTAGTCATCCAAAATATTTCTATAAGGATTCAATTCTACTTTCATTGCCCTTATTCCTAAAAATTCGACTGCTAAATCCTTGTCTGACTTCAAACCCATTAGCCTTTGTGACGTTGCTTATAAAATCCTGACCAAAATTATGGCTAATAGGATGAAAAGTATCTTGCTTAGCATCATTGATCCTTGCTAAGGTAGATCTTTCCTAGATGGTGTCATTTCCATCCATGAAGCCCTGCATTCTGCCTCTCAAACCAAAAAGGCTACCTTTGTTCTCAAACTTGACATGAATAAGGCTTATGACAGAGTAAACTAGAACTTCCTCCTATCCATATTGCTTATATTTGGATTCCATCCCAAGTGGATTGATCTAATAAAAGTGTGCATTTATTTGCCTTGGTTTTCATTTCTCATCAACGGATCCACAATGAGATATTTCCATAGCAGTAGAGGTCTAAGGCAAGGGGACCTATTTCCCCCATTCTATTTATCATTGTTGTTGAAGCATTAGGAAGAACCATCCAAGTATCTTGCATAATAGGGCTCCTATCAAGAATTAAAGCCTTCTCCCAAACTAATCCTGTTTCACACCAATAATTCATGGATGACACCATTTTATCTACTAATGCTTTCGTTTTTGAAGTGCAGGTTATCAATTTCATTCTCAAGCTGTATGAAACAACTGTTGGATAGAAAGTGAATTTTAATAAGAGCAAACCATATTTCTTCAATACACTGGACCAAAGACAAAATAATATTGCAAGAATCCTTGAATGCTTTGTGGCTGTCCTCCCAACCACTTACCTGGGTCTCCCACTTTTTTGTGGTTAACCTACAGCTTCTATGTGGAACAACATCATAGAAAGGATCCAAAAGAAACTTGTAGGGTGGAAGGGTAACCTACTATCCCAAGCTACTAAAAGTACCCTCACATTAGCCTCCCTCCAAAGTATTCTTGTGTACTTCCTTTTAGTTTTTAAAGCCCCTGCCATAATGTACCATAAAATTGAACAAATTCAAAAAAAAAATTGTGGTCAGGAACTGAAAACAAGCAACGATTGCATATTCGCTTGGGATAAAGTGTACAGACCTATGGATAGAGGAGGAATTGGACTTAGGAGGATTCAATCCCTAAACATAGCCTTGATGGCCAAACAAGCTTGGTGACTGGTGACTAACACCAAGAATGAGTGGACATCCATTATCCAAAGGAAATATATGCAAGGAGTCAACTTATTCAGTGATGCAACCCCCACAAGAGGATCCACTTTCTGGAAATCCATCATAAGTACTAGATTGCTTTTGAAAAAAGGTTTAATATGGAAACTTGGGGATGGAAGAGAAATAGAATTCTAGAATGACAAATGGATTTCAGAAAAATCTCTCATTAAAGATCCTATTATGTCTAGACTGAAAGCCTATACAGACTCCAGGATAGGACACAAAGTCTCTAACTTCCTAGACATTCAAAATAATACTACCAACTATAAAGTTATAAGATGTACTACCCTTCCTTCTGAATCCACCAGGTTGAATTCCTTCCTGCACTCCACTATCATCTCCACATTAATTTTAACGACACCCTCATTTGGGAGCCTTCAAAGAGTGGAGAATTTACTGTCAAGTCTGCTTATAAAATTCTTCTTGAAGCTGAGGATATCATGTTGCCTTTTAATCTTGTCTGTATTAAGTCCCTTATCCCCAAGGTGTCTTTCTTTTCCTGGCTCGCAAATCAAAAGTGCTTCGAGCACTTTTCTTCCAACGCCTTTCTAACGCAATCAAGGGAATTCAAAACCTTGATGTTTGTGTTGCCACACACCTTAGCCAAAATCCAACTGCCAATGCGCCACTCTGCCCATGATGACTTTGGACTTTGACCAACCTTTGTTTATTCGTTGCTTCTGCTTTCTAAAAGATTTTCACATGAGCTCAATTTGGATGCTTAGCCAACGATTATTAACCACGAGCAAGCATTAGTTTATGAACCTTAGGTATCCCCTTTATATAACCTCCTTATTATTTTTGATGACATCGACAAAAATCTTGCATATTTAATTTTAAATTTTAATTTTAATTTTAATTTTAAATAATTAAAATTTAAACTAAATATTAAAAATTAAATATCTCCATCACCGAGGCACCTTTTTCGACGAAACAAAAGGCCAACTTGGGTTTTAAGAAAAAACCAGTTCAAATTTGCCATCCATGGTTTTAAATAAAACCTTTTATTTTGCCTGCCTTGGTTTTCACAAAAACCCTGTATTTATCCATGTTTTCCAAAATATCATTTGGCCACCAAAACTCAATGTGATCCATGTGACATCAATGACAACATAAAATAACTCAAATTTCCAATAATATCCCCCTTTGTCATTGATGGCAACACCTCTAATGCAAAAACCACAATCACTGCAAAAACCATCTCTGAGAATCAAAGCTGCTCCCCTGACTCAATACTCTCTATGGAGGTTGCTTCCCCTAACTCAATGCGGAGGCTGCTCCCCTAACTCAATGCTCTCCCCCTTACTCAAATCTCTCCCCATTTGACATCAATGGCAAAAGGGACACCTATGGGACTAAAATATATGACTCTTAAGCATAGCCCCCTCACCACCTTCTTTCTTTAGATGATTAATTTTGGGGTGGGAGTACTTTTACTCCTAGTTGTTCTCTCAAACGCTCAAACACTTCTCTTGGTAATGGTTTTGTAAAGATGTCTGCAATATGATATTTTGTAGGAACATATTCCAATCTTACTTGTTGCTTTGTAACATGCTCTCTTAAAAAGTGATACTTGATTGGAATGTGCTTTGTTCTGGCATGCATTACTGTATTCTTTGAGATACTTATAGCACTAGTATTATCACACAGAATAGGAATGGGATGATCATTTTCTATGCTGAAATATTTGAGAGTATATTTCATCCATAATACCTATGAAAAACATGTTGCTGCTGCAATATATTCTGCCTCTGTTGTGGAAAGTGACACTAATGGTTGTTTCTTACTTAGCCAAGAAACTAGGCAATCACCAAGAAAGAATGCTCCTCCGCTTGTGATTTTTCTATCATCAATATTTCCTGCCCAATCTGCATCTATGTATGCTATGAGAGTAAACTTACTACTTCTAGGATATCATAGACCATACTCCATTGTTCCTTTGAGATATCTTAGTATTCTTTTCACTGTTGTCACATGTGATTCTTTTGGAGCTGCTTGAAATCTTCCCACTAAACCAACTGCCTATATTATATCTGGTCTTGTGGCTTTAACATATAACAGGATACAAATCATAGATCCGTATAGAGTTTGATTTACATCAAGAGATTCATCATATTTGCTTAATTTACACTTTGTAACCATTGGAGTGCTAACTGGCTTACTATCTTCCATTTTGAATTTCTTCAACATATCCTTTATATACTTTGTTTGTGAAAGAAATATCCCTTTTTCTAATTATGAAATCTGTAATCCGAGGAAAAAGGTTAATTCACCAATAATAGATATTTCAAACTCTTTAGTCATGTTTCTTGCAAATTCTTAACACATTCTATCATTGCTACCCCCAAAAATAATATCATCCACATAAACTTCCACAATCATCAAATCATTTCCCTTATTTTTAATATACAGATTGCTATCAATTGTTCCCTTTCTAAAACCTTGCTCTCAAAGATATTTATCCATTATTGAATACCATGCTCTAGGGGCTTGCTTTAAGCCATAAAGAGCCTTTTTCAATTTACACAAATAATCTAGCTTATCTGCTTGATTAAACCCATCTGGTTGTTCAATGTAAACTTCTTCTTCTAAATGACCATTCAAAAAAGTTGATTTGACATCCATATGATATACTTTAAAATTCCTATAGCTTGAAAGTGCCAAAAACATTTGTATAGCTTCCAATCTTGCAACTGGTGCAAAGGTCTCATCAAAATCAATTCCTTCTACTTGTGCATATCCTTTACACACCAATTTTGTCTTGTTTTTGATGACTTGACCATCTTCATTTAGTTTGTTCCTATAGACCCATTTAGTACCAATTACATTTTTTTCTTTTGGTCTTGGAACTAATTCCCAAGTCTTACTCTTTTCAATCTGATCTAGTTCTTCCTTCATTGCCTTAATCCAACATTCATCATTTTATGCCTCTCTGAAATCCTTTGGTTCTATCTTGGATAATAGTGAAACATATGCTTGTTCTATTGAGCCTATGATTCCTCTTCTTGTCCGTCTTACATCAGGACTACCAATGATCAAGTCCTCTAGATGATTTTTCTGAATATATCTTGATGTAGTTTTGGAAGGTATATTATGCAAATCTTCTTCATCTGAATCTTCACCCATTTCTTCCTAAAAACTTTCTTCTTCTTCAAGAATATCTTCATGAGGTGGCTCATTTATTCTTGTTCTTTCATCAAATCTGACATTTATACTTTCCACCATGGTATGTGTTATTTTATTGTAGCATCTGTAGGCCTTACTTTTTGTAGAGTATCCAAGAAAAATACCTTCATCACATCTAGGATCAAACTTTCCCAAGTCCTTATCCTCTCTTTTGATATAACACTTACTTCAAAAAACTCTAAAGTAGTTTACCGTGGGAGGTCTTCCTTTCCAAAACTCATATGGAGTCTTATGTTGATTTATTCCAACTTGAGCTCTATTCATAACATAGATTTTTGTACTGATTGATTCCTTACAAAACCCATATGAGATTTTTGATTCATTTAGCATTGCTCTGGCCATATTATCAAGAGTTCTATTCTTTCTTTCTACTACTCCATTTTGTTGAGGAGTCATGGCTACTGAATATTCTTTTTTGATTCCATGTTCTGCACAAAACTCAATGAATTCTGTAGATATGAATTCCCCTCCTCTATCTGATCGTAAACACTTGATCTTCTTTCCTGTTTCATTTTCTACCATTTATTTGAATACTTTGAAATGCTCAAATGCCTCTAATTTCTCTTTCAAAAAAACAACCCAAGTCATTCTAGAATAATCATCTATGAACAACATGAAGTAGCTTTCACCTTGTAGACTTTTAGTTCTCATAGGCCCACATAAATCAGTATGAATCAACTCTAATACCTTGGAAGAGGAATATTATTTTGCCTTGAAACTTGATCTTGTCTGCTTTCCATACTGACATTGTGCACAAATTGTATTTGAAGGTCTTTTTATCTTTGGTAGATCTCTGACAATTTATTTGTTGCTTATCCTTACTATGTTATCAAAGTTCAAGTGACACAACCTTTTATGCCATAACCAACTCTCTTCTTCTTGAGATAGAAGACATTTTTCCTTTTTTATTTCACTGAACATGTAGAGATTGTTATTGGTTCTTTCTATAGTTGCAACAAGCTTCCCTATTTTTGTTTCCCTAATTTTGCATCATGTAGAGGAAAAAGTAACTGTGTACCCTCGATCACAAAGTTGACTTACACTTAGTAGGTTGTGTTTCAGACCCTCAACATAGAGTACACCTTGTGTAGTTGTCTTTCCATCATCCAAACTTAAAGTTCCTCTCCCTTTGATTTTAGTTGAAGCATTATCACCAAATCTCACAGATCCATTGTTGTTCCCTTTTAAATAAATGAACTTATCCTTATACCCAGTCATATGACTAGAGCACCCACTATCAATATACCATTTGTCCATCCTGTAACACAATAGAATCTTCCCTCAAGCTGTTAGCCTTTTCGAAGGAACCCGCTCTGATACCAATTGAAGAACACAAGCTTATACTGAGAGGGGGGTGAACAGTATAAGACCACTTTTTACTTTCTTTCCAAACCAATATCAATTAATTTCCTTAATTGTAATAACCAAATATAGCAGTGTGCATTAATAACTCAGATAGCAATAGTAAGCAAGAGCACAAGTCACCATACACAATTGAGACACAAGATTTAACATGGTTCCCCCAATGTGGGGTACTCCACAAGATAATATCCTTATAATATTTCACACATAAATAAGGATCCTTATCCAATACAATGATTTCTTTGATCTTCTCAAAGATAGGCAATAACAAGCTCACACAGAACTTGTTCAAATCTGCTTAACAAGCTCACACAGAACTTGTCCAAAACTGCTCAACAAGCTCACACAAAACTTGTCCAAATCTTCTCAACAAGCTCACTAAGAACTTGTCCAAATATGCTCTAGCAAGCTCACCAAGAACTTGCTCAAATATGCTCCAACAAGATCACTAAGAACTTGTCCAAATCTGCTCTAGCAAGCTCACCAAGAACTTGCTCAAATCTGCTCCAACAAGCTCACTAAGAACTTGTCCAAATATGCTCTAGCAAGCTCACCAAGAACTTGCTCAAATCTGCTCCAACAAGCTCACTAAGAACTTGTCCAAATCTGCTCTAGCAAGCTCACCAAGAACTTGCTCAAATATGCTCCAACAATCTCACTAAGAACTTGCTCAAATTTGCTCAACAAGCTCACCAAGAACTTGTCCAAAATTCTCTAGCAAGCTCACCAAGAACTTGCTCAACTCTGCTCAATAGGCTCACTCAGAACCTCATCAAAATATATCCCAAATATGTCCACAAATATGTCTAAAACTATCCACAAATCTATCCCAAAAACTATCCACAAAGCCTTCTCAAAGGCTCAATCAATCATACACAAACTACCACAAATCTGTCCAAAAATCTATCCCAAAGGCCTTCTCAAAGGCTCAATCAATCATGCTCAAGTAGTACTCAAATCTCATCCATAAATCTATGAAGGCAAGGCTCAAAGATGAACTCAACAATGAATGGCAATGCACTCTACAATGGATGATAACAATGATCCACAATGATCTCAACTCAACTCAACTCAAATCAATCTCAATTCAAGTCAACTCATAGAAGCATAAAGAGAATTGTTAGAGACTCAATATGTTCTAAGCTCAATCTCAACTCAAATCAGAATTATAGAATAGTTTGTTTCATGGGACTTGAACAATCACCTCACACAATCACTTGACTAGGCTCAATCAACTCAACTCAACCAATCACCACAAGGGATAACTCTTTCTCACAAAACCCTAGTCCAAGCATGTATCAACCAACTCAAATGTTTCCAACAATGCTCAACCACAAATCTCACATAACAATGATACTCATGTTCTTTTCAAGTTCTTTACATAACCAATGGGCTTCAACAACTATGCTTATAAAACAAGGTTTAAACACAACTCTCAAACCAGAAAACCTTGAAGCATTCAACCAACCACTTTCGAAAAGGAAACCACAATCAATCATTTTCACTCCAATGATATTTCAGAAATCAACCACCATAAACAATCAATAGGAGAATGTGCCCATACCTTTTTTTATGCCAAGAAGTTGTCCACAAAATTTGTCACACTAAACACAACTTTCCTTTCCAATCTCAATAAGGGTTAGTGGACTTCAAATAATAATCACAAGATAAAGCATAACTCAATTTACACCTTTTTACTCCAACTTAATAAACACATCCACCAAAGTCCTTTTTAATAAAAACCCTTATCAAAAATAATAATCAATAAACCTCTCAAAAATTATTTTATAACAACTCCTTATTTCTCCTAAATCTTAATTCTCAATTTCATGAACATCAAATTAAATCAACAACTCATCCACCTTTGAAATAATAATCACAACCCTTATAAAAACAAAGTTTAATTAAAAACTTTAATTATTCCTAACCACCTTATAACTCCAACTTAGGGCTTAACAGAATTAATTAGAGCAAAAATGTATTTACCTCCTCAAGGGGATTCAAACCCCCGACTTGCCCACACTATGAGCACCTTAGCCGCGGCTAAGGTTGCCACACGAGCTAGCCGCTCATTTGAAAGGGAAAGGCACAACATGCCTTAAAACCTTTCCTCCATTTTCACAAATCAAAAGCGCTTCGAGCGCTTTTCTTCCAACGCCTTCCGAACGCAGTCAAGGGAATTTGAAACCTTGAAATTTGTGTTGCCACACACCTTAGCCAAAAGCCAACTGCCAATGCACCACTCTGCCCACGATGACTTTGGACTTCGACCAACCTTCGTTTATTCATTGCTTCTACTTTCTAAAATATTTTCGCACGAGCTCAATTCGGATGCTTAGCCAACGATTATTAACCACGAGCAAGCATTAGTTTATGAACCTTAGGTATCCCCTTTATATAGCCTCCTTATTATTTTCGATGACGTCGATGAAAATCTTGCATATTTAATTTTAATTTTAAATAATTAAAATTTAAACTAAATATTAAAAATTAAATATCTCCATCATCGGGGCACATTTTTCGATGAAACAAAAGGCCAACTTGGGTTTTAAGAAAAACCCAGTTCAAATCTGCCATCCATGGTTTTAAATAAAACCTTTTATTTTGCCTACCTTGGTTTTCACAAAAACCCTATATTTATCCATGCTTTCCAAAATATCATTTGGCCACCAAAACTCAATGTGATCCATGTGACATCAATGACAACATAAAATAACTCAAATTGCCAACAAATCCTTCATCTTTTTTTGTCGCTACCACAGTCAATGGGTGACTTGGTGGAGCTTTGAGTTTTCTTGGGGCTAAATTTGTAAGGAATGATCTGCTCAAGGATAGGGCTTGAGGGTCTGGCATTGCTCTGATTTGGATGAGGACACATCATATTCGCCACTAGATTTTCAGGGATATTATCAAGGCTTCCTTGAAGGAGAGTCTTAGGGTCATCACAAGAACTATAATAGGGTCATGAATTGGAAGGGGAATCAACAAAACTCAAGTCAATATTTAGATCTTCAGGGGGAAAGGATTGACCTAGACTTGAGGGGGGATTAGGATTCCTTTATAAAGGGGATTTGGGATAGTAAAACTCTCAATGTCTTTTAGAGTGACTTTTTGGACTTCCTCGAGGTAGGTACTTGGAGTAGAAGCATTCTCATTTCCTCTAGCATTAAATTAGAATCTCCTAGGATACCAAACTTATTAGTGAAAGTAAGAGGGAAATTTATTTTTTCTTGACTTGGATTCATTTATGAGGTGAAAATTTCCTTGCCATTGTGAGGGTGTGGGGTGCCTTGAGATTTTGATGACCTTTGTTGTTGGTAAGGTCCTTTTCCTGACTGGATTTGGCTCTGCCATTTCTTGGGCTATTTGAAGTAGCCACTGTTGTGTGGGTTTCTGTTTCCTTTGTTCTGACTTGTAGGGGCTCCTTGAAAAGCAGGTGCACTTTCTTCCTATCACTGCTCCTTTTTCTTGATGAGTTGAGATCTGAGCTTAGGGCATTGGATCCTGAGATATCCTTGGATTTGGCATTCGATACAGAAATCAGGTTTATTCTCATATCCTAGGGGTTGTTTCCTGCAATAGCATTTGGATTTTTGCTACAGATTGACATAGGTGGGAAGCTCTGAAGCTAGATTAGCATCAACATAAATTTTGATGACATTCATGCGCTTGCAAGCTTAGGTAATAGGGTCAATAGCTACTAGGTCCCCTATAACTTTTGTAATAGAATGGAGGATATCATCATGCCAGAGGTGAAAGGGGAGATTTGGGATACGAACCCAAATGGGGGCATAGTTGATGTCCTGAGTTTCAGGATCAAAATCCAGATCCCACCTCCGCAAGAATAGGTTCTTGCAGCCAATAAACCAAGGACCCTCAGTGAGGATGCGGCTAGTGTCGTCATGGTTACTCAATCTTATTGTAAAGAAACCTCTAAAGAGAGTTGTGATCTCCATACTTCCTAGGGTTTTCCATTTGGTAAAGGCCCATCTATGGATAGTTTCTATATGTGGCCTTCCCCCAATAAACCTCCCCACTAGGGCATATTTTTCCATTGAGAAATAGTTATCAGCTATACAATCAGGGATAAGGATGTTTTGCTCGTCAGGAACGATGGTTGTTGAGGGAAGGTTATGAGTGTGGCTTTCCTCATTGGAAATAACACTTGCAAAGGATATTCCCTTGGTAGGAATAGAAGTGGGTCCCTCTAGGTGTTGGGAAGGGGCCCGGTATCGAATGGTTCCTCCCCCAAAAAACTTCAGACTGTTCATGAACCTTGGCAGTTTCTAGCCATCCATCCTCTGTGTCAACACTATCTTTCTTATTGCCATCCTGATCCTTACTACCATCCTACGCACCGACCTTGCTTTCATCCTTTCCTATTCTAAAATTTTGAAAAATTGGTTTCCTACCCATTCCGCTCTTCTCGTTGCTCCGCTCCATCATCATTTTAGCCCACTGACTAATTTTGCTTTCTACTATATTTTCAAACAATTTTGCAAAAAGAGGATTCATCATGATGGTACAGTAATTGAAAGGATTGTTGGTATCTCCATTTTTATGGAATGGTATGACAAGGTTGGTTGTCCATTCCAGTGAAAATTCTCCTTGAATAATATCATTAAAAATATTTTGGATGTGTGGTGCTAAGATGTCAATCCTACAATTGGGATGTTTAGCTTACAAACCATCTATATCCTAAGCTTTACCTATTATTATTTTCTTAATTTCCTCCACATATTTCAGAGGAAATTATTCCTTAGTTATGTCAATTAGAAAAGGGATATCTTTTTCTTGGTTTCTCTTATATAATTGCTTAGTAGACCACAACCATGGTTTTCTTGTGATATTGTTTTTTGTGTGCCTTTTGCTTTGTTGTAGCTCTTTTCAAAATTGTCTTGGGCTATGCTTTACAAAATAAAGCAACTCTTTTTGCCTTGGTCTTATGTATTCTTTCTCTTTTTTATTTTCATTAGTTGTTTATATATCTTGTTTTTTGTTTTCTCTGTGTCTAGTTCTTTCAAGGTTCTCCTTACTATTTTGCATTCTTCATCATACGATGGATTTACAAGGGAAATTTTATGTTTTTTTCTAGGTTTTAACTTTTTGCATGATTCCAAGGTTCTCTAATTATATACATCACTTTACTACTATCAAAAGTATAATTTTGAAAGGAGAGGCTCTTAGGGGGTTGGCCCCTAAGGGGCTTGGAAAATGGTTTGGTGTTTTAACGATAAACAAATCTAAAGGCTAAAGGAGCATGGAAGGCTGGATGTTGAAGGAGTGTGAAAGGATGGGTTGGTTGAAGGAGCATGGAATTCTGGATTGGTTGAAGGAGCTACAAGAAAAGGCTAGGATGTTGGGTGGAAGGCTGGGATAGTTGAAGGAACGTGAAAGGTTGATATTGCTAAAGGAGCATGGAAGGCTAGGCCAATTGAAGGAGCTGCAGTAGAAGGCTAGGATGCTGAGTGAAAGGATGGGAAGGCTGAAGGAGCATGGAAGGCTGCTTATAGTGAGAAAAAAAAAATTGCAAAGTGCGAAGATTAAGGTTTTTTCTTGAAAAAAGTATCATCTTTTTGGAGTCATATCTTCATGAAGAGTTATCTAATTTAGTTTATTCTTGGACCAACTTGTGGATAATTTGAATAGCTTTAAAATGAGTGGTCATGTTTAAAACTCCAAGCAATATTGAGGGATATACGACCCTATGAAGCCAATCATTCAAAACAAGGGTAATGACAATTTTTCAAGTCACAAAAAACAAAATTGCAAAGTGTAAAGGATTAGGATTTTTTCTTGAAAAATATCTTATATTTTAGGAGCCATATGTTCATGAAAATTTATCTAATTCAGCTGATTCTTGGACCAACTTGTGCAAAATTTGAATAGCTTTAAAATGAGTGATCATATACAAAAATCTAAGCAATATTGAGGGAGATACGACCCTGTGAAGTCAACCATTCAAAAAAGGGCAGTGACAATTTTTCAAGTCACAAAAAATGAAATTGCAAATATTTTCCAACTAGGATTCAAATTATGGGAAGAGCAATGAAGAGCTATGACATCAGCGAGGAAGGAAACTAGTAATTCATATTTGGTAAAGCAAACTATGATAGTGCAATATTTTGTAAATATTACTCTACTAAGATGCAAGGCATAGGTAGTAGAGGTGAAGTTTGGCATTGTGAAGGCTGCTATAGAAAAATGTCAAGAAAAATGCTAAATTTCGGAGTAATTGTATTCATATAAAAATTTGTAAATATCCAGAGAATGAAAATCAAGAATTCAAACATTTTATGTAAAATGATGTGGGTTTCTAGCTATAGCATCTCAATTGAGATGAGAAGTGTATCTATTTGTAAAATCTCAATCTCTAAAGAAGAGAGATGTAATTTGTCAAGGGTGGGGAACCCGAGTACAACCCCTTATTATCAAGCAAAAAAAAGTATAAGTGTGAAAAACATGTCCTTTTTCTTTCGTCTCTTCACATAATTTGCTTGAGTGATGTTTTAAATTTATTTTTATTTTTCTTTTTTATGTAGATGTTTCCTATTGTATTTTCTTCAATTACTTAAATTTTTTTGTCTAGCCCACTTTCTTGCATTTATATCTTTATGTACATTATATTATGATCATAGTTTAGCTCCATGGGAACTATTTCAATTTCTAGATCTTTAATCCTTAAAATGAAGTTTGGTGGACAAATAACATAATCAACTATATTGTGTCCATTATGTGTTTGGAAAGTATATTTTCCATATTTTTTCCACATGTTTATGCCATTGCAGATGATCAATCCCTCTATACTACATATTCTAATAAGTTCTTATATGTAATGTGTGATGGGTCCTTGAATGTCATTTGAGAACCTTAACCAATGGTGATCCACCTCTTCTTCTAGCCATAGTGGATTATCATCTATACCTTAATTGATCTTTAAAGAGCTTGCTTGTCTATTTGTTGTCCTAGCATTAAAGTCACCCACTAAAACCACCTCATGAAGCTTGTTATATTTTTTGATATCTTTTTCAATGCCATATATGTATCTTCGTGATCTAAGCCATGTTTCTTATAAAACTTTGATTACTATGGAGCAAAATAACAAGATACAATGCTAATCAATTTGTCATTATCTATTGTTTTAATCTATATATATACTATTTAATAAGGTCTTCTTTCTCAACCTCTTTGAGTCTACCCTAAGACTATTTTAGTAGTATTATTACTCCTCCATGTTCTTTTCCATTTTTTGCTACTTCATTCCACACTGATATCTTTTTGTATCCTTTGTAATATAGAATCTTGCATCTATCATGTTCATGTGTTTCTATTAGTACAATTAAATTATTTGCTATAAATATGGGTCCTAGACTGGGACCTCTTCTCCATTGATATCCATGACAATTCCAACTCACCAATGTTAAGTGTTCTCTACATACCCCAATTTCCTATTTACTTTTGTTTATTATTAAATTAGTTATGTGGGATTGAAATAGGCTCCATTTGTATTATATGATAATTACATAGTGGTATTATAATAGCTTACAATTATGCATGCATCGTTGGGCAAAATTTGAATGTAGGTCTCCTTGAAAGTTGAATTTGAGCTAATGTCATTTGATTTGGAATTCACTTAATTAATAGTTTAATATAAGTTAGGGGCATCGGTAGTAGATCAAACGGTTTCCTCTGAGTGCTTTCCAGCTTGAGATCGGCAGTTCCAATCCCAAACCCCTTTGGGGTCCCTCTCACTTGGAGTAAAAGTTTATCGAGGCGGGGCGGGGGTTATAGTGGTAGCTTTTCAGATTCAAACCATACCCATAGGGATAATATGACAGAGACCATTGCCAATTCCCCTATGTAGCAAAAAAAAATAATAGTATTACATTAAATAAATTTGACTCATTGTTTTAATTAAATTTAGTTTACATTTTAAAGTTTAATATTCAATTAGATGTTTTGTAAGGTACTTTGACAAATGTCAAACATAAAATTTGTCTAATTTTTATTATCTTAACTATAATTTGCATGTTTAAGTAATTTATTTAAATAAAATTTTCATAAGTTATTTTCAACTAGGTTTATCCAATTGGTGAATAAGTGAATTATTGATTTAACAAAATGTACAAACAACAATGATATTATATTATCTTAAGAGAAAAAATCAAGACACAAATATGGATAAAAGAGCTCATATCAATCAAATGTGAGACAAGTAAATGGGAGAGAGAATATGAAAATAATGCATTTTAGAGGAAATGAAAACAAATAATTCTTGGAATGCAAAG
The DNA here is from genome assembly GCA_028583015.1 of Wollemia nobilis. Classification (NCBI taxonomy): domain Eukaryota; kingdom Viridiplantae; phylum Streptophyta; class Pinopsida; order Araucariales; family Araucariaceae; genus Wollemia; species Wollemia nobilis. Next base: position 7,363,769 of record JAQPPZ010016361.1, read on the forward strand.
CTTATAATAATCCTTGAGATAATTATGTTGATACGTTAGCAATAGATTTATGGGTTGAATGTGTGAGTTGTTCGAAGAAACAAGAATAAAGTAGCTAGATGAATTTATTAGCAAGAATAATAGCAAAATATTATTTCTTTAGAAGCGAAGAACAATAACTTGACTTTAATTTTTCACATAAATTTACTTTCATTTTTAAAAATAAGTAATATAACATAGTGTGTTTGATATCAAAGCTTTGTTGTCCTCTACATTGTATTCGCCTGTGGATGTTAAAATCTTTTTATTGTATTCTATCATTAGTTTTTTTAGTGAAAGAAATGTCAAGATTAGAATTTGTTCTTGGAAGTAAGGTTAAAAAGAAATATCAAGCCACTTAATATACATCAATATTTGTAGAGACTTTTTTTTTATTTTTTTTAAAGTATGACCATGATAAGAAGGTTAGTTTTCATTCTTAAACCACTCATATGTGGCACTAATGTTTTCTTCCTAACTTTTTCTTCTTTTAATTATAAAATATGTATCTTTCACATTAAAAATTGTTAAATGTTAAAACAAACATGCAACTTAAATTGTTCATTTATAGTTGATTAATTAGAGAAAGCAAAGAGCGAGTTGTAATATTATATATAATGTCACAATTTTCAATTTCAAGTTGAAATTAAATAAGGTTGAAATTTGAAAGATATTTGAAAAAGATAAAAATTTGAAATAAATTTCAATACATAAAATGGAATGGCATTAGCTCAACTAGTTAAATTCCTCAAATTTCAAGGGGGAAGACACTGGTTCAAGTCTTGCCAAACAATATATGCATAGTAGCAAGCTAGTGTAATACCACTATGTGATCATGTAATATGAATGGGGCTCATTTCAATCCCATATAACCAATTTACAAAATCAATACATAAAAATGCATATAAATTCATAATTTCATAAAGGTATCATTGGAAATATTTGATAAATTCTCTATTCAAAGCTTTATGATTTTAAATGTATATATGTGCAGGTCTAGAAGTTGAAGGAAGACATTTAAAAAAAAAGAGGTTTCATGTGGGACTACGGATCATAAAAAATTATGTTCTAAATTTCAACAAATATATTTGTCTCCATCAAAATCGTCAATTTTCAAATTTCATCATTAAAATTTGACAAATCCTATGACATGGAGTATATGCATGTGATAAATGGGTATTAGCTCAACTAGTTGAATTGCTTCACTTTTAAGGAGGATATCTAAGTTCAAGATTTATCAAGTGATACATGCATAATTGCCATGTTGTTGTAATACAACTATGTAGTCATGATGTAATACTAGTAACACCTGTTTGATTTCCATATATTCAATTAAAAATAGTATATGTATATGACATATACTTATAATACTAGTTGCAATAGTATATGCCTATGGCATGGAGTAATAATAATACTATTAAATGTAAGTATGATGATAAATTTAAAACAATAGCCATGAACGGTGATCATCCCTATAGGAGCTAACAATCAGAATAGTATTAGAATAAATAGAATATATTTAACATCCACAAGGCCACATAGCTTAGAGAATAGAAATTTATATTATTATAAATTAACATATAGTATCTTACTTATTCTTAATAAGAAGAGTGACCCCTCATTTGTTTTTGAATTGTTGATTTTTTTGTTATTAATTATAATGTTATATTCACTTACTTTATTTATTCTTTGTTTTTCATAGTCCTAGCATAACTAATTTGTATATTAGTGTAAGTGTCACATTCAAGATGAAATGCTTCTTTGTTTTTATTATCTTTGATATACATAAAGTACATGTTCTCTCCTTCTTTTTCTCTTTTGCTCTCTTTTATTTATCGATCTCACTTACGAGTTAATGTAAGCTAGTCCTCAATTAAGCCATAACCATTATTGGAATAAGAGATGATTTCTTCTTTGTAATATATTTTTTATTAATTATGAAAATAATAAAAATAATTTAAAAAGTAAAGATAGATATCATATTAATTATATTGAATGATTTATAGTTGCTCAATAAAAGACCATGGAGCAAGAATATTTTCAAGGAGATAAAAACTCTTGAAAGGATTCCAATGTTACCCAGGTTTTGTAGGTGAGTTGAAGACGAGAGGGCAATCCTCCAAGGAGGTCCCAGGTTTGAATCTCCACCCTACCAAAAATTTGAATTGGATACCCAAAATCCAATTGATAATGTTGGTGTGAGCAATGTTGGGTGCGACTCCCAGGTGACTTTGACGGTGTAGAACCCCCTAGTCATGGTATCTCAGACCAAGGCGGCCCCATAAAGGGTTTTTTGCTTAATAAAAAAAAGGATTCCAATGTGGGTATGGATTTTTAGATTACCATATGAACTTATTAAAAGGAGGTTTATATCTCAACTTGAACAAATACACACAATGTTTTGATAAATTCTAAACCAACTCATACTTTTCATAAAAATGATCAAATAGAAACTCTTAAGTAATCTTTGAAAGTTCATCTCCTTCTTGGTAGAGGCCCTCTCTATCAATGAGTTACTAATAAAAATATAAAAATTGGAATTGTTGCTCACATTAATAAAAAAAATTAAACTCTACAAGCCAACACGTTTAAACTAATAGTTATCATTTTAGATTATATATAATAGGACATGAATTCAACCAAGCATCAAACAAGAATTTGTAGAATTTATCACGTTAGTTTACCATTTAATATTTTTTTAATTAAGTGTACACTCTCTAATATAAAGCTTTAGGTTGTCAAAAACTTAGGTAAGGTTCAATTTCTTAATAATTTTATTATGCCCATAGCAACTTTATATATTTTAAGTAACAATTTTGGTGAAACACTTTTCTTGATCTTTGAATGCTCTCAAGCCAAATTTTATCCCTAAATCCAATCTCACAAATTTGTAATTTCACAAACCTACCAAATATCTAGATAGTGGAGATAGAAAAATAATTTTTGCAACTACTACTCTTCCTAGAGGTTCACACATGTAAATATTTTTTATGTTATGTCATGATATTAATTTGGGGTATCCATAATGTGAGTTTAGAGATGGTACTAAAGCGACATTTTGGTCCAACTCATGGATGTATTATAAGCTCCTAAATGAATACAAGACCCTTCAACATATTGAGACCCAAGGATAAAAATACCATTCATTCATTATTCAACCTTTTCTATCCTCGATTATTATATCATTGGATTTGAATAGTTGGAGGGGTGGGTAGAGGAAATGGTTGCTAGGGTAAAGGAAATTTAGGTTTTGGGAATTGAGACATAATGGTACTTTGGGTTGACTACCCTAGGAATATCATTGTTTGTAGAGATGAAGATGATGATTATTAGTATATATACATATTTGGCAATTGCACATTAGTAATGGTATGATTTGAAGTAGTGGAGGAAGGGTTGAAAACGATTACTAGTAGGTTTGAGCATTTTGATAAGGTGTACTAGATAAAGGTGTAATCTACAACAGAGGAGGATATTTAAACTATTGAGTAGGTGTTTAGTTCAAATTCATTAGATAAGTGATCGGTGGAACAAAAGGTATTTTTCCCATTTGGATCAATACCTCTTCTACATGTGTAGCTTCTTCAAATAATCTAGTCGATGTAACATGATTTGCATCCTTGAATAGCATTTCCAAATCAAATTGTAGAGATATTATGTAGTACAAAAATGATTGTTTATTGGATGGTCAAATTTAGGGAGGGAAGTTTTGGAAATGTAATATGATTCTTGTCCAAGGCCAACATTGTAAGATGTAATAATGTATAGGCCTAAGGAAAAATATTGTACAATGTATTTAATTTATTGTAATATTTTATTATGTAATCCTTATGGCTCTTATTTAACCTTGTTATGGTTAAACCCACTTTATAAATTATAATTAACCTTGAATCCCTATTGTTATATCAACTTAATTTAATATTATTGATGTAATTTATGAGTTAGGTATTGGTATAAATACCCCCTACCATTTCATTCATTGTATCAGAGTGTTGTGATTCTTATCTATAGATAATATAGTGACTGGTGCCTATGGGTTCCCACTATATACTTCTCTCTTTTGTTCCTTTTTATGCTTTTTGTGTAATATTTGAGTGGACAGATTGCTTCTATTTATTTCTAGAAATAGGTGTGAATTTCAATATGATATTAGAGTAGGTATGGAGTAGTCTCACTTGGTCATGTAGAAGGTCAACTTGGATCCTTTGACCATTCTTCCAAGATGCATGATGAATTAATATTTGAAATTTTATAAGTGCTTTCTACATAGGAAACAAAGAAGATATCTTATTCCATAGCGTACTATTCATTTTTCAATAATATTTGAAAAACTTTGCTCACTTTATTTTTATCAAGGTAATCCTAATTTATGGTTTGTAATTCTAATTTATTTTTGGTGTTTTCTTTATTCATTTCTATGTGATGGCATAAAGAATTATTTGTTTGCTGCTAAAAATTTAAATTTAAACTATGTACTTTTGCATGCATGTGCCCTTCTTGTATGCTCTTAGCATCTTCTTGATTGCACAAAGTCCTCGTTAAGGTAGAGATGGGCCCTTGATATCATATCACAAAAGTGTTTTTTTGGCTAGGCAAGGAAACATAAAGGTGTAGAGGATCAAATATTTGGATTAATCTCAACAAATTTTCTTTTGCTACACAATAGAAAGGAATCTAGTGAAATAGCTATGTTGTTGTGTAGATGGCAGTAGTTTATCTGGTTTGGACAACTTGCCCAATGGAATTCAAAGAGGTATGTGTTATTATGCCATATGAAAGGTGTTGCACTATAGGTGGATTCACATTTTTCTAAGGCACATGGCTCATAGAACTATAATTGGAATTTAGGCAAGGCATGCCTATGTTTAAAATTATTTTCAAATTTTTGTGTAGATCTCACTACCAAGGAAAGATCTTATAACTCACATGTGTAAGGATAGCACATTGATTAGATTAAGGATTCTAATATGTAGGAGACTATAATTTAATTCCAACTATAGACTTTTTAAAATAAATTTGATTGAACAACCTCTTTGGCCAATGTGGTGGTCAACATGTCATCCAAGGGTGCCATGTGATCAAACATTTTGTATATATACCCAAACAACCAATCTCAAAAGATCAATTATTGCAATTGCATAGGTTTAGAGGTGTTAAGTGGTGAGACAAAAGTGGAGAACACCAATGAATTATAGAATACTAAGTGGTAACACATAATTATATTCATCTTTTCTAAAGTTTGGGGCTTTATTTTTTTGAGGTCCATGAGGATAAAAATTTTGGAGGCCTTTGAAAGTATGTTGAGCCCATTTTTTCAAAATAAATCATTTTTCAAGCTCTACATACTAGTGGGATTAGTTTAAGGACCTGCTATAGTGTTAGGGATCAAATTATGTAAGATAAATTATCAAGTCCTAGTTAATCACCTTTATGGGTGAAATTACAATATTTGGTCAACCCAAATGATTTGCCTATTACATAGTAAGAAACTATGGTGCATCTTTCAAGAATATAGAGTAGCAACTATTGATGAGGGAACTTGCTACCATAAGAAATAAGAAGTTATCGAACTATTCTCCTTATTGATAGAACCAAAATTTCTTTTCCATATCAAATAAGAAAGTGAACCTATCAATGGATGGTAACAAATTCATAAATTATTTGGAAAAGCAAATACAACTGAAATGGGTCACTTGGAACTAGAGCTTTATTCTATCAAATTGGTTGAGTTTGATAACCTTGAGGATTATAATGTGAGATTTGAGGTATTGAGACCAATTATTGCATATTATAGAGGAAACAAAGAAATATAACTTAGAATGTGTAAATATTGTCCTTGTTAATCTCTCACTTTAATTTTAGATGTTGATCCTCATGGTTTATATAATTTATATGTTCTTAAAATCTATATAACCCTTATTCTTGATCAACTTTTCTTTCTTCTAGTTCATTTTTAGGTGGCAATGAGGAATTATGGTGGTGCTTGTCAAATATAGGATCATGCAAAGGAATTCAAATCTAAGGAGGCTAAAATATAGAGGCCCAAGGGCCAAGCCAAGTCTTCAAATAAGTTGAAGACCATTTGCAAATACTACAAGAGGTAATGAAATCCAATGAATAATTACTAGCTAAAATTACAAAGGATTGAAGCTAATATTTTGAAGATGATTAGACATCTTCCAGATGATGAGGGGGATTCATATGGGTCTACCTTAACTATAAAGGCCCACTAGATTATTTTATTATGGTGGGAAGATATTATTGTCACTAATGTGTTCTCCTTTGCCCTTTTGTTCAAATTATAGGAGGGTGTTGAAAGTGTAATCTCATTTATGGATAAGGCCAAAATTGTACGATGTAATAATGTATAGGCATAAGGGAAATCATTGTACAATGGATTTAATTTATTGTAATATTTTATTACACAATATATAAGAGATTGTTATGGTTAAACCGACCTTATAACTTATAATTAACCTGAAATCCCTCTTGTTATATTATCTTAGATTAACTTATTGATGTAATGTGTTGTGATTCTTATATATAGATAATATAGTGATTATTTATGGTCCTATAGGTACCCACTATATCTTTCTCTTTCATCCTTTTTAATTTTTTGTAAAATATTTGAACGAATGGATTGCTTTTGTTTATTTCTAGAAATAGGTGTGAATTTTAATAGGATTAGGTGTAAGGTATGCATAAGACTAGTATTGATATTCTGAATATTTTTATATTGATGTCTTATTAAAGCATTTGACTAAAATAACACTAAATATGCATTTGCTAGATTATCACATCAACTCATAAATGACAATAATATAGTGGTATAATTAATAATTTACCCATTCTCTAAGTTTTTGTACCATAATGTAGCTTTATCTCTTTGCTTCCTAAAATCAATGAATAGACTTCCAATGTTGACAACTCATTAGATTTTTCTAGTGCAATTTTCCTCTAATACCATTAAACATTAGTAAGAATTTTAATATCACTATCAAAATTGGTGAATACATCAATAAGTATGGTGTCCCTTGATAAGTCCAATTGGAAAAAAAAATTTACGGTCGCATTTGTATTGCATGTGGATCTAGAATATTGACTATCCTTGTAAACTATAAACTTGTTGAGCAATTCATTGTATTAGAGTTACTGAAACTTATTATTGAGGGATGTGTTATGCTATTTGAACATTTTTAGTAACTAATTGATTTTATACTACCTATTATTGCTATTGGGCCATTTGTTATTATTGTTATATGGTCTATTATAAAGTCTATTATATGTAGTGTATGCTTGGTGCACCCCTTGTAGTAGTTGTTGAGGATTAGGGGGTACATAACGGTGCATACTTGGTTGTAATATTAGAGGATACAAATGGAGATATTGGATTATAGGTTATCTAATTTGGGATACTCGTAATGCAAGTTCTAAAACTAGGCTTGGAACTGAAGATAGAACATATCTACTTCCTTCATTTGGATTCTAGGTTGCTAGAATTTCAATAATTTCATGGGCTTCATCTTCCCACTACATCCAAACAATAATAATGAATATTTTCCTTTCTGTTGGTATGGGATCAATTTCACAAAATTAGAGTCCACCTCACACTCTTAATATTTAGATCTACTATTCATAACTTATGAAATTTTTTTGTTCAATAATGTCACTCTAGATTTGGACTTTTTTCTATTGAACCTACAAGCAATTATGTAGAAAAAATTGTCTTGAAACTAAATAAGAGCACTTTTTACCTACTTTTGTGAGTCGTTGCTTTGACTAGATTGACAAATTACTAACTTATTTGAATTGATAAATCATCAAATGTAAGACTTAATAGGATTTTCAAACTATCTACTATAAAACAATTCATGAGAAATTTGGTAAATTGTTATTTGTATGACTTAGTAAATCTTTATATCTTTCTCATATTGACACCAAATCACTTCTTTGATGATGACTCATTGATTTAAGCACTTGAATAATTTTTAAACCAAATTTTGGGTGATGAGTTTATACAGGTTTTTATGAGAGGTCATGGTCCCATAATACTTGAGTGGGGTTTGAACCTTGGACCTCTCAAAGAGAGGCCAAAGCCCTTAAAACTGCAGTAAGCTTACAACTAATTTTGGTTGATTCATTGAATATCAATGAATTGCTAATTCATTGACTTAGTAAAAATCTTTAATGGGTTGGCAAATCATTACAAATGTTAATGGAATCATTGGTTTATGGACTTAATAATATTTTGGATTATTTCTTATGAATCACTTGTTGGCTTTTTAGCCATATTTAATAATATTTTCCAATATCTAGGATCTTCAGTAGACCCAATATAAGAGAATACAATATAAATTATCAATATCAATGAACATAATATTCATGAAATATAACAATATCAATCAATAATATACTCACAATATTATTGATGAATCATATATACAACTTGATATTTGCTCAATATTCAAATATTCAATGCTTGATACTTGATACAATACATGGACCTTTGTTTCCATAATATAACCATAGAAAATGACTCTTCAATACTTGACTATTTCTCTCCCCACATATCCAATAGATGCATCCTTTCCTATTCTACACATAAGACAAACCTCTCATGTCTCTTAACTTTACATCTTGCCACATACATGTGATTCTTCACTTGCACACTCTCACACATTACACACTTCTTCACATTATTATATATAAATTTGCACACTCCTACACGCTTGCACACTTTATGACACTTGGACTTATCCTACACATAAAGACATACTTTAAGGAAAATATAAATCACACACCCTAAACTATAGACTCACACACTAATCTAATATTTACAATAGTACCATGGGGGTACATTAGCATGTACCAAATAATGTAATATTCTCCAACACCCCCCTATATTACATTATTTTGTTATTGAAGACTTTATTCTTCAATCTCTAATTCTTGTTTTTGTCCTTATGTTATGGCTCTTGCATTGCTTGAAGTTCATATTTTGAATATGTTCCTTTATGTTATTCCCTATACCTATTATACTTACAAACAATTCATATCTTCGTGAGAATTTTGAATCATCAATACACATTCCTTGTGTATATTCTTTGTTTTTATTCATATCCTTTTTATCATATACCATATCCATTTCTTGAACAATTTTCAAATAGTTGCACATGCAATATGCAACTATGCAACAATTTTCAATTTTCAATATTTTTTTTCTTTAAGTAGAAATCCTTTTATCTTCAAATTTTTAGTTTCTTCAAAATTCTCAAATTAATTCCTTTGGAGTGGAGTAGAAATCCTTATCCCTCCAAATTTTAATTCAAACAATCAATCAATTATCAAAATCTTTTCAAATTTTCAATCTAATTCATTTGAAGTAGTATACCTTATATCTCCAAATTTTAAATCATCAATCAATTTTAAAATTCTTTTCAATTTGTAAAATTAATTTGCAATTAATAACCCTTCAAGTAATAAATTCTTCAATTCAATCTTTCAATCATCAAGCAATTTTTCAAATTCAATTACAATTATCAAATTTCAATTTATTAATTCATTTAATTCTATCCTTATAGCCCCATTTGAAATAGTTAAAAGACTTCAATTATTAAAAAACAATATTCCTTATCAAATACTTATGCGCCTTAAATATATTTTTAAATTAAAAAAAATTGCATGCCCTAAATTTTCAAAAGGACTTTTCTTACCTCTAACTCCCTGCCAAACTTGTTATAATCACTAAATATTTCACAACGCCCATGCAACATTTTTAGTGTTAGAAAATCAATGTGTTATAGGTTTTAGATAAAATGATTGTGTAATAGACATTAGAGAATGAGTGTGTTCTCAGTTTTTACCTTCTAGGTGAATCCAATTCATTGTCAACCTTTCAGACTAATCCTTGCTCGTTGTTATCCATTCTTCTTCAACAAAGATGCACCTAGATTTCATAGATTCGTTGCATTTAGAATTTTTCTTGTGCTCTCAAATAGGATTGCAATGCTTGTGTTCTTAGGTGAATATCCTACGTTCATAAGCAGAATCTTGAGCTTTAAAACAAATATCTAATGCTCTCAAGTAAAAAAAAATTGTCGCTTCTTTCTTATTTTTAACCTTCATGCTTAGCGTTGGCTCTTCCACTCAAGTGGCTACAATGGTGTAATGAATCCTTTATTTTCTTCTTCTTAGGTGGATATAATGGTGCAATGGCTCCTCTTCTCAACATTGGCATTTTGGCACCACTTTGGTTGAGTTGACTTCCTTGTTTTGGTAATCTATTCAGCTTCTAGCTTATGATGTTTGTCTTCTTTGTAATTTTTTTGCTCGCCTTAGACTTTCACCAAATATTTTTATTACAAAATAATTATTAAGAAATAAATTTTGTCTTTATATTATTTTTCTTCAAATTTTCATAGGCACTTTGCCTTATTCAATGTCAATCTTTCTTCAGGCCACCAGCTTCTGGCTTTTCAACACAGGACTTCATCCTATTCTTTACTATCTCAAATATTTTATCTTCAATTAGCAAATATTTCACCTTGTAGGTGCTTCAGATATATATGTGCTTCAAAATTTGTTGGTGTGTCCATTCAATAGATTCACATGCGCACTATTAGAATGATATCTTGCTCTTTGGGCTCTTCATCCCTTCTTCTATTCTACGTAAGATATATTTCTTCTTCATTAGTGCTACTCTTAGGTGCACCTTTATCTTCTATATAGGAGGTGCAAATTTAGCTTTTCTACCTTTGGTTTTGATGTCTTGTCTGTGAGGTTTTGTTTCTCACATGATATGTTACTGATATCAGTGATACTTTCTCTTTTACCTTTGGTGTGCTCCTCACATCCAATATATTCTTCAAATAACTCGATTATAGTTTTATATGACAACTATTCTCCACAATAATCAATTATTTTTAAATAATTTGAGTCAAACTCAACTATCAAGCTTTTTATTTAAATATTTAAATTCAAATTCACACTAGAGTTCTCTTCTAATGCTAGCTTTTAACATACAACTTATCTCTTCAAATATTCTTCAAAAAATTGACACCATAGTTCTCAGATGCTATCTTTTAACTTCAAATCCTTCTCACTAAAAGTGAGGATAAATGTGGATTTGATAGCTCAATTCTCCAAGCTTCTTTCTTGGCTTGAATGTCATTGATAGATAATTTTCCAAGCTACTTGGCTTGAATGTAGCTCTGATAGAGTCTACTCAAGGCAGCTTTGATACCATTGTTAACTTTTTAGCCATATTTAATCACAGGTCCCAATATCCAGGATCTTAACTCAATATAAGAGCACATAATATAAATTATCAATATCAATGAATATAGTATTCATGAAATATAACAACATACTCACAATATTATTGATTAGTCAAATATGTAAGTCCGAGAGCACACTTTGACGCAGTACAAAATAAAACAAAAAAAAATGCATCCCAACCTTATATATTATATTAATTTGACAATGCACATTATATAGTGCATAACTTAGAAGGGGTTGGAGAGAATAGAGGAAAGGGAGCGTGGAAGGATAAGGAGGTTGGAGGAATAAAGGGAAAGGAGTTGGAGAGATAAGGGAAATGGAAGGCGTGGAGGAATAAGGAGAAGGTAGAGGAGGGAATATAGGAGGAGGGTAGGGAGAATAGGAAATAGAAAAAATTAAAAATTGATGCTGACATATCTTGCTGACAAAACCTAGGAGTGTTTACACTTAGGACTAGAAAAAACTGGATTTTTCTAAGTCCTATTCACGTTTGCAACAAAATATACAACTTGATATTTACCCAATATTTAGATACTCAATGCTTGATACTTGATGCAATACATGGAGCTTTACCTCCATGATATAACCATATAATATGACTCTTCAATACTTGACTATTTTTCTCCTCACATATCTAAGATATTCATCCTTTTATATTCCACACATAAGATAAACCTTTTATGTCTCTTGACTTTACATCTTGCCACATACATGTGATTCTTCACTTGCACACTTTTACACATTACACACTTCTTCACATTATTCTCTGACACTTTGCACACTCCTACACACTTTCATATTTTATGACACTTGGACTCATCCTACACATAGACACATACTTTAGGAAAAATATAAATCACACACCCTAAACTATAGACTCACACACTAATCTAATATTTACAATGGTACCATGGGGGTACATTAGCATGTACCAAATAATGTAATATTCTCCACCATCACTAAGCTAATTATTAAATTATTATTCCATAGACTTGAAGAAATTTTTACAAGTTTTCAATTTCTTGGGAAGTAAGCCATAGATTCCTACAAAAATAAGTAGATCTAAAAATTGTTAGAAATAATAAACATACAAATTGGAAAATATAAACTAAAAATATTAGGTTCTTTAGAAATAGAGTCATTATGCAAGATCATTCAATGATTTCTAGAAAATTTGAAATATAATATAATTAAGCCACTACATATCACTATAAAAATGTAAGATCTAAAGTTGATTTGATCATATCCAAAAAATGATTTATGGGTTGTGTTAGATCTAGTGCCTTTTATAGATCTTTTTATGGATTTGATAAAATTTTCAATGAATATATCTAAATATGAATCCTAAGCCCTAAACATGTATGTTATTATAAATACAAATGGTTCTATTGATATAATTTGATGAGAAACTCAACTAAATGATCCCAGAAAGCATGCTAAAACTAGTGATATGTGAGAGAATTTGATCTCCTTGTTACACCCATGCACCTGTACTCAACAATTGAAAGAAATGAGTTTAATCCTCCCAATATTTGGATTTGGGTCAACTTCTTCCTAAAATAATAAACTAAAATAAAACTATTGAGGTAAAAGGGTGTGATAAAAATGCATAAAAGATAACATCATCTAAACAACATATTTAGAAGAACGAGTATCTTTAGTGCATCATATCTCAAATAAACCTACAACACAAGGCATAAAAAAGGTTAAAAAGGGATAAAATGTTACTTCCATAGATATGACATATTCAAATATAAAATGTGTATGCATACAATTGATATTTGAAAGTCATGCTCAATCTAGTCATTGATTGCATCATGAATTTATATGTAATAGTCTAATTTCAAAAAGTGGATTAGTTTTCTGAATAGCCAAAAAGGACCTTTAGAAATTTTTCTTGAGCACTTATTTATATGAAAATAGGACTAAATCTACTTCCATATCAATTTATGTACCTTGAAATCCACATCCAAGATGCCTTAGTTGATGAATTACCCCTTTAACTTCACGTTTTTGCTTACTTTCCTTGATTGACAATTTGTTGTTCTAGCAAGTTGACAAATCACTTATTTGTTGGTGAATCATTGCCTTTGGTGAGTCATAAAATCACTGTAAGTCCTAAAAAATTTGGCTTATAGCTCTAATTATTTTAAATTAGGCTATCCAAGATCAATTTAAGTACCCTATCATATTTTTCAATTGTTTTCATCCATTTTGTGGCTTGAATTACCTCAATATCGACTTTTTCTTCCTATTGCATGATTGGTTTCACTTAAAGAGTGCAATTGTAGTAATTAAAATACTTTAATATATAAATAACATTGATTTTAATTTGATATTGATAATTTGTGGATTATCAAGGGCAGCCTTCCATCTTTCATGGCAATCACTCTTTCTTTTTTCTTAATCTCTTATAGTTATAATTTTAACTTATGAGATGCTCATGTTTGTTTGGGCAAAGTATTGCAAAACCTAATAGGTTATCATAGTATTAATAGAGAATCATCACATAATTACATAGGGATTCTTATTAGAGCCTCTCATTCTTCATCCAATCACAAGAGCAACATAGTTTCCAGCAGTTCATGAGTTAGTTTGGTATAAGAAGTAAGGGAAGGATTTGTCATCCACTAATCATTATTTTAATCAAGCATAAAGTAGTTGGAGAATATTTTTTGTCATATACATATATTTTTTTTATAAAAAAATACTAGTGAGTATTCATTATAGGGTTGCATCTATTTCCTTATATATATTTTTAGAGCACATAATATGATATTTTCTTCCATTTCATATTAGGAAAGATATGCCTTGTTTTCTTCAATGGTTGGGCCCTTCTTTCCCACCTATGTATCAATGCATGTTGACTAGTGCATGGTATGGAAAGATCTTGGTGTTGGTAGGCCTGTTATTTGAATGTTGCATGGGTTTGTTCCTTAGTTGTGTTATGAAAGTGATTCCCTTTCTACAATGCTTGGGGATAGTGTACTCCAAGGATCCTTCCTCTAATTTTATTAATTGAGTGACATGATTTGTTGGCTAGGAAGGGGTATAATTAGGATTGTATTATTTATAATAGTAACTTCGCATCTTGTTATATGTTATTATTTTTATACAACATAGTAAACAAAGCAATATAGTGGTAACTTTACTTTATCTCTTCTATGCATCATGATATGGTAGTTATGGGAAAGCTATAGGGGCATTTTCTAAGATAGGATCTCTTGTTTGATTCTTGTAATATCTATTTTAGTGAGTACCATCATATATTAGTTTTTATGCCTACTAATCAATATAAGCTTAGTGGTGTGGTATCCAGTTGGACCTATAACTTGTTGGTTGACAAAGCAGTGCATGAAGTATTATGGGTAGTTGATCCTATGTTCAAATTTTTGTCACATCCTTGTAGGGATAGTTTTATCATCATTCGGTGTTGCTCTTATCCTCCCCTATTCATTTTTTGAGGGGGTACACTTAGTTTTTAACAAATATTTAGGGTGCTTGATTAGGTCAACTAGCCTAATCTGCTCTCCTCTTAACCAAGCAAGGTTTAAACCTTGTCATGTATCTTGATCTCTTTGTGCTTTGTGGAAGGTTATAAGGTCAACATGGTGGCAAACATTGTTAGACTTTATTATATTATTTGTTGTATGTAATTATTACATTATTTGTTGTTATGTAATTATTACCTATTAGATGTTATGTAATAATTAAGGGATGAATGATGATGTCACCTCATATGAGGTTGGATTCTCATATCTCCCATGAAAATAAGAGAAGTTGAAAAGACAAAGTTGAAGGTGAAACACCAAGGAGTAAAATACCAAAGAGTCTCTTGAAACAAAGAGATATATTGTTGTATAAATTTATATGTTGTATGTTTTTTCAATGAGTTTACACATGTTTTTATGAGGAGTTATGGCCCCCTCATACTGAGTGGGGTTTGAACCTTGGACCTCTCAAAGAGAATCCAAAGCCCTTAGCACTACGATAAGCTTACATCTCATGTGCATGTTGTATTTTGTATGTTAGCATAAACATTTGTGATAATATTTATGTACATTGCAATATATTTAGATTAAAATATTGTGTGCCTTCCCCTACTTTTCAACATCTAGTATCAAAGCAAGGTTTGTGTGAGGCAACTATTGTGTTAGGCCGATTTTATGTGAGAAGAGGGAAAATCCTCACCATCCTATGACAAGCCCTATACCCATATTTTTCTCTATTAGAGCTGCTAAGAAATATAAATTTTATAGTCACCTAGTGCTAAAGACATCACCTCTTGCATTTGTTTACCCTAAAGACAAGGAACTAGTGGACATGTGAGTAGCTAGTATAACCAAAGATACAAAAAGAAGTGTTTATCTTCTATAGAATATATTTCTAGGGAAGACATCACAATCATTCTATTACACATTCTATTTGCTCATTATCTTATTTCATCCTACATATATTTGTCATACATTTTTAAAAAGAGATATATTTTTGCTTTGTTCTAAAATATGCTATGTATTTCAATCAAAATATTTAATACATTATAGTTTATTATCCCATTTCATTTGTATGTTATACCCTATCTATTTCTCCCATGGTCTAACCAAAAATCGTAACTACCCCTAATAATCTTATGTAATTTATTGTATGCCTTCTAGAAGGTGGGAGGCGTATTCGTATTACACATGTTCAACTGATATCAGATCAGAAGGAGACATATTTAGTGGTCATGCAAAGGTCCTTATATTTTCATGTGGGATAAAGACAAACAAGGTGTGCATGTTCTTTGGTGACCACAAGAAAACAAAGAAGACCTTTTGAGCACAACAACAAGGTAATACTTTGCAATTTCATTACAAGTCCTAAGTTACATAAAGAGGAGAATTGGTCTTTGAAATAAATATTAAAAAATTTGAATGAAGGGTCACAGGTTCAATTCATAGAGAGGCACTCTTTTTAAATATTTTTTAAGGGGTAGAATATATATTTTTAATAAGCTATGTGTGGTTTTTATTGGGGCCACTCCCATAACAAAAACAAAATGTTACATTTCTCTCATTACATTTCTAACAAGTTAATTAAACCATATCCAACTTGCCTTTATATCAAAGATATTCTTCATTTTCCTTTCTATCAAAATTATTCTTCATCTTCCTCAAACTGTTAAGTTTCCACAATCAACTCCTTTATATCATATGCCTTACAAAATGTAAATTTTGTCAACATGAAATTAAACACTGTGAATGGCTAAAATATATGCTGCTTACGGTTCTTATTAATGCCCCTAATATTCTAAGATATTATTTTCATTGTTATTTTTTGTTTTTATTTTTGGGTTTATCCCCACTTCTTGTTAACACTTGTAATATTTATTTATATTTATTTTTACCATATCAATATTCCTTTGGGTTTCTTTTATATTTGTTTTTCTTCTTTGGTATTCCTCTTCTTTTTCATTCCTAGCAATACTTTCATCTTCATCAATCTCTTCAATCTTCTCATACTGCTCATAGTAAGACATCATATTTAAGTTTCTCCTGCTTTGAAGGATGTAAAGTGCAAGGAATAACCTCAAAAGCACATTCTTCTTCATGTTTCCTTAGAAACCCTAAAGTGGAAGGATGCTAATCTATAGCAATTACCTTCTTATTTTACCATAAAACCCTAAATCGTTATAGATTTCCTCCTTCCTCATTTCTTTAATATGTCATTCTTGAAACCTTAAAGTGCAGGGGATAACTCTACATCACTTTCACTTTTATTACCAGGAGAGGATTCTATACTACTTGACGAAAATGAAGTTGATTTACTTGGAATAAAATTGACCTCTTTTGTCGTTTATGTTTTAGGATTTTTCGTCCATATCTTCCTTTGCACCTTTAATTCTTTCTAAACTTGGTAAATAATTTTGTAGATAGGCTTTCTTTACCTCTTATTTTGGAATGGAATATCCTTGATCTTATATAGCTTTAATTACTATATGATTTCTTTGCTTCATCTTGAATTTTATCTCATGACCAAAAAATTTTGTCTCTTTCTTCATAGTTTTCACTTTGCAAACTCTTGTCATGTGTCCAATCTCATAATAATTGTGGCATCGAAATGACTTATTTTCATTATCCACTTGTTGATCCAATTCTCTTGATTCAAATTTAATATTAATGAATTGTGGCAAAGATTATGAAATATCCATAATAACACATATTTGGGTATATATAGCATGCTTTTTCTCCTTAGTAGTTAGTCCATCCTTAATGAATTCCCCTACGGTAATTCTAATATTCTTAAAAACATCTTCATTGATTAGTTGATATGGAATTCTAAAAAGCCTAACCCCACACCAAAAGCTTCTTAATAGTTTCTATCTCAAAAAATATCATTCCATGCTCTCAAATAAAGTGCATGGGGCCACCATATATTGTTTTATCCCTAGTTTTTGAACTAGTAAAATATGATGAGGAAAAAACCTTTATGAAGAAAATTCATAGAGTATTTTGAATTCAATCCCCACTTCCACTTGATCAAATTTTTAATCTTTAAAAACCATGGCCATAATCTATTGAACTTACATATTAACCCTATACTTATAAGAACCATTATATTATGCTTAATCATATCATATCCTTGATACTCACTTTTGATGTAACATATGCTACTTGAATTAAACTTACCATGTATTTGCTCTTTTATTTATCTCAACTTTGGCATTTATACTTCCAACTAGGACATATTGATTTCTAGATAGTGCAGTCCATTAGCTCTAGCATGATCATCTCCATAATCTTCATCTAAATCAATATCATCTCTCTTAGAGGTATCACCATTATCATCATATAATAAAAAATAATATTTTATCAATAGCATGTGGCTTAGAAAAAGAGGTACACTCACTCTTCTCATCACACATGACATATCTATTGATATACAACTTCTTGTTATTAGTAACCATGAGATGATATATCCCTTTGACTCACTATTGTATCCAATGAAGATACATCACTTTAATTTATCATCTAGATTCACATGCTTCTACTTTAGAATGTATGTGAATGGTATGCATCCAAACACATGGATATGTAACATAGTAAGTTTGATACTTATCCATGCCTCGTTTATAATGATACAATCAGTGGAAGTGTGGATGTGCAATTAAAAAATAGACCATAGTATGAATAACTTTTGCCTAAAATATTAGCTCCAATTTAGTATCGCTCAACATACATCACACCATCTCTTGAATAGTATGATTACATATCTCTATGAAATTT
This sequence comes from Wollemia nobilis, assembly GCA_028583015.1. Lineage (NCBI taxonomy): Eukaryota > Viridiplantae > Streptophyta > Pinopsida > Araucariales > Araucariaceae > Wollemia > Wollemia nobilis. Next base: position 7,382,332 of record JAQPPZ010016361.1, read on the forward strand.
TTTATTGAGGTATGGAGGTAGTTTTCAACTATCATATAATGCCATGTTTCTCTAAGAAAATAGAAAACTCATATCTAGTATAGTCCCTCTCGATCTAAGTGGAGTACAAGAATGGGATAACTAGTAATATTTTCCACATGAGCTTTGAACTTATAGAAACAATAGAAGGATTCATCCTTTATATTCAAGTAATACATCCATATTCATCATGGATGATCATCAAAAAACAATTAAAAATATCGATAACCATTAAAACTTGAATCCATGGGTCCGCATAGATTGGTATAACTAGATTGAATGTACTGACCACTCTATGACTACTTAATCTAATTGGGGCTCTATTTTGCTTTCCTACCAATCAACTCATACAAATGTCTCGATACTTCATTAGGTATGGAAATAATTTTACCATGGTATGAGTGATGATTGATTTTAGGTGGCCAAAACTGAGATGTCTAATAGCATGTGCCAAATAATGGTAACTTCATTGTCTCACATTACAACTACAAGCTAGAACATCTTGACCATTCTATTTGCATGGGAAATAATTGTTGAACCTATGGATTGACTTGAATGAGATAGAGTTTCTTAGAATCTAGTTTGAGAAATTCAACTCTCAAATTATGATCAAGCAACTAATTCATAAAGAGTAAGTTTTTCATGAGGCCAAGCACATAAAGAAATTAAGCCAAGAAATACGCATGCAAATCAACATGCAAAATAATATCACTAGTACCAAAAATAATGTATATATAAATTTACACCATAACTTGCCCATGATAATATGAATAGTCAAGGCTCACAAGCCATTCCTTCTAACTCGTCATATATCTAGTAAATCGATATACAAAACTAGGCTAAGTTTTGAAATAGCATCAAGAGATTAAATGGAATACACATAGCTTTATCCTTTTGCATTAGAATCAGTATTTTCTACTACATTACCAAGTTGGTGTTGTTGTGCATTCCTCTTCAGCTAGTAAAGACCTTTCTACTTGCCTATTGATACTTTTTTTGGGTTCTTTTTCAAAGAATCTTGTGAGAATAGATTGTAGTTATGCTCTTGAAGTACATGATCTAGTTTCTAATAAATCAAACATGTAATGTTAGAGTACAAATAGTTCCCTTGTCCTTGTTATTATCATTGATTGTGCCCTTTGCATTTTTGTTAATGTTGGTGCCTGTTGGGGGTCCTCCACCTTTCTTCAACTACATGAACTTGTTACATTTTATGTATGATTAAAGTATTTTTTACTTCAATCATTGTTTCTCAAATTTCTTTCTCTTGTTGAATCAAATTCATAAGTATTAAAAATGGGACTCTAATTAGTCACATTTAGAGTTGTCATCAAAACATTGAACATAGGAAGTAGTGCTTGCAACACTAATGAAACAAGCACATGATCATTGATAGTTTTATGTAACACTTGTAATGAGACTCACAACGCAATAATTTAATGAAAAACCCTCAAACTTATCATATCTATTCATCTTCAAGTAGTATACTTGAATTTGTAAGTATAGAATCTAGTTTCTATATTTGGATTCAAACATTATATTGAGTTTATCCCATGCATCCTTGGTAGTTATAATGTTAAAAATGTATAGTTGGATCTCATTAGTTATGTCAAATATTATGATCAAATAGGATTTCTAGTTAGCCTTGTCAAACTTTCTATGTTCATTGAGGTTAGCAACATATCTTTGCATAGTTCTAGATACTAGTCCCCACAAATATTTGAATTTAAGGTGAATCTTCAACTTTATATTCCATGCAGAATATTTGTCACATTTTTGCAATTAACAAATGGTAAATAACATATTTTGGGTATTTATATCCATTTCTAGTCTTACAAAACTTTTTAAAAAATCCAATAAATCATGCTCAAAAAATATCTTTTCAACAAAGTTATATAAGCGTATACTTGAAAATAATAAGTGCCTCAAATCACAAGAAATTAGTAGTGTCTCACTAAGCAAAAATATATTGATATTTGGGTTTGAAATGAGCATCCCACTAAATCACATTCAAATTAGGAAATATTCTAGTTAACACATGCAATGCTCCCTCACTTTACATCACTTGGCTATGTAAAGAAATTAAAGAAGTTTTAAAGGATTAAAATCCACTGCCATCATGTATGTGAGCTTAAAATACATTTGCTTTATCTTCAACAATCCAAACATGCATGCCCAATCAAGTCATCTAATCCCTTGGTGTTAGGTGCACCTAATAGATTCGTTTAGTGTTCCAACCAAATGTGTTGATTATACAATGATGTCAAGTAGGTTAACAATCAAACTCCTTGTTTAATATTAGCAATTTGGTAGTTGATGGATGAAGGTATTTTATGATTTATAAAATATATTTGGATTCATAAATGGTGTCCACCTTCAATAGCATCCAAAAATCTCCCAACATAATAGATGTAAAAAAAGTTTTAGATTGATGACTTTGAATTCCTTGTATCAATTATCTCTTCAAATTTTTTGTGCATTTTTTACCAAATGTTTGGCACATATCTCATGTTACTTTAGTAATGAGACATCAAACAACAAGTTCTTTGTGCCTTCATATGTTGTGGATGGTAATTTTTTAGTATGAAATTAGTTTGGATGATGCCCTTTGCAAATAACACTCCAAGAAACTCAAATGTTCAATGTCCCTCTCAACATTCTTACTCATTGACAACTCATGTACATGGTGTAGATGGATTTTATGAAGGTTTAGATTACCTTCATGGATGTATTTTTCACTTGAAATAGATATATTTGAGTTGATATGGAACATAGACAACTAGAGATAACTTTAGATGTCCCAATCAATGCTCTAGTTGTCCCAATATCTTATGATAGCCCATGTTTTCCCTTTCAAAAGGCCCAATCAATGTTCTAGATGTTCTAGTATCTTTTGATGGTCAATATTTTCCCTTTCAAATGGTCCTTGCACAAATTTTACTCTAGATGATAGTTTGAACTCCCTCTCAAATGATGTACTTTGACTTCAACATGATCCTATGTATTCATTAGATGATAGGGCTTTGTTGTAGATAATATTATGATCATTTAGATGACCCTATCATCATTGGTGGCATCCCAATCATTGTTTCAATATGACACTTGCATGCAACTATGAAAAACCCTTACGATCATTTAAGATGACCTAGTAGTCACATCAAAATACACTTTAGATTTCTCTCTAGAATAGTAGTTGCACTTCAGTGATAGCAAACACGCATAAAAACATCTTAGACATCCTAATGTTAGTTTTATATGGATCTCACACATAAAATAACTTACTTTAAATTACTAGATAACCCAGTGAACGTGCCTTGTAAGTTGGCTTATCAACATGAGACGTTCAACCTCTGGATGAATGATATTACACCTCTCTTATAATGTTAAACAATTGAATGCATTAAATAACAATGAACACCATGTCCACTTAGTACATATTTAAATGGTCTTTTGATGACATCATTATTTACCTATTGATGTTCGGTTATATATGGCTTGAATATATGACCTCAACAACCTTGTGGTGAATTTTTATCTCTTAGCTTCAAACATATAGAGACAAAGAAGCAAAAATATAAGAAGAACATAACACATTTTCTTCTATAATCGTATTAGTAGGATCTTCTTCCTTACTCAAATGCAACGATTGTTGTGTCTATAATTATTGAATTGGTTAGAATAGCACTTACAAACTTCAAGAGGTGTCTACACTATATAGGGATGGTTCATTTTTGAAATATCAAAGCTTTGATATCAAATGTTGTGTAAATGTATTAACTACAATAAAGTTTTCATTAATGCGATAGATTATTATATACATTCATTAATAAGGAACTAAAAGGTCTCTAATTACAGATGAATAATAACTACCAATAACCACCTTTGGAACTAACAAATGAATACATCATAATAATATAATATTTATTACAGTTTAAGGGGAAAGATAATCCATATATAATACCATAGAGTGAGATTATTTTTGTTGAGACAAACTTTTAAAAAGCTTATCGTGTTTGTTAGGCTTTTTGAACTTCCATAACAGTTTATCAATAAGGACATTTGAAGAATGTTGGTAATACCTTTGTTAGAAAATCACCTCTCAACTCACACGATAATTTCCAAAGGATCCTAAAATATTTCTCACATAATAATGCACACATAAAAACATTGAAATATTATTGATAAAAACTACTATAGCATGCATAAATGCATTGCTACTTCAATACATAATATAAAGTTTTGTCTTCAATATATATTTACATGAGACTCTTCATATGCATGTCTCTTGACCTTTCCTCTTCTCTCACATATTACATAATGACAAAGTCTCATGATTACATAACTCTCTACTTCACACAAGACACCTCACACAACTCTTCACTTACTCACATGACACCTTTCACTCATAACTCACACTTGCACACATGACACATAAACACACTTCACATATTGATACATACTATTGATATAAATAATAAATCCACTCCTAATATAAATATTTACAATGGTACTCAAGATACCAAATTATGTAATATCGTCAACAACCGCTCATATTACATTATTTGGTAGGAAGACTTCTTGCCTTCAATCTCTGACTCTTGTCTTCATCTTTCAACTCTGGCTATGGCATTCCTTCAACATCTAGTTTTGAATATGTCTATTTAGACCATTCCCTATGCATGTCATGAATAAGCCATTATAATATAATATAGAATGTAACAATACACATTCTAATCCAATACGCATGCCCTATGTACATTCTTTGTTTATGTTTCTTTTACTATATGCCATATCCACTTCTTGAACAGAATCATATCCTTCATGAGTATCACAAAGAATCTTTATGATGAATTTCTTTGTACTTGGATTATACATGAAGAACATTTTTCTTATCCATATTGATTGGTTTTGTGTGATATCATTGTTTGGAAATTTCCATGATGCCTTAGTTTGTTCCATGTTCAAATATGTTATTGAAAGGCATTTTGGAACTTCATTACTCTTGAATGATATCTCGTAATTTATCTTGAATATTTTTGAATAATCGCTCATCACAAACTTGCTCATGATTTTAAATTAATTCTTCAACCTCCTTATTGCTCCACAATCAAACATTTAATTTTTTTGTTGAAAAGTGTTTTGTATTACTAAAAAACAATATTAATTATACTAATCACAAAAAAAGGTGGATGGTATGGACGCACATCCCAAGATATCAACCTAAAAAATCCATCCAAATACTAAAATGAGGATCTATGGCTTACACAGACAATCACCTAGAATCTAAAATAGAGATTTGGGGCTTACATAAACAATCATGAAATTAAAACAAAGTCGACAATTTTAAACCCTAAATTAATAATCTAAAAAACTATGGAGAATAAAAAACTTTGTAAGATTGTAGCTCCTACAAATGAATGAGACCTAGATCTAAAACTTGTTGACAAGTCATGCACCATCATGTGTTGTCTCTATGCATTCGAAGTCATCTCAATCAGTCCGAGGGGGACCCCTAGGAGCAAATGTAAAGGTTACCATCTTTATTTTTTCCTCATTGTCCTACATTTATTCAAGCAACTCCAATGCCCCAAAGCTATAGAAGTTGTCTAGATCTCTCTAACCAAGGATTGGAGAGGTGGAGTCATTTTTTGGTTAATAGTCTCATTTTTCTACGTAGGACTACGAGAATGCCAATATCTCATAAAATGAGAAGGGGTGTGGTTGTGGTGAGGTGGAGGAGCATCAGTGATCACCATTTCCACCATTGGTGGCCCTATACCTGGCTGCTCTTTTACTCTTTTGGAAGATTGTGGGACTAAAAATACAGTTGCCTTTATTTTTGGTTGAGAGTGTTGCACTTTGGCTGTAGGGGCCTTCATGTTTTTGTGCCCTCCCACAATGGTCCAACCATCTACCTTGGCCTAGGGATGAGACACAATGGTTGGTGTGGGGGGTGGCTTTGGTTTATTGCATCGTATAGACATACAATCCTTAACCTTGTGGTCTAATGCTTGACATCTAAAGTAGGTATTCAATAGGTTAATATACACCACCCATTGTGAAATAGTGGTGTCCCCCACCTATATCTTGATAACCTCCTATAGGTCCTTGGATAGATTGACCTCAACATACACCCTTTTTCTATGGGCGAGCATTGAAAAACTTGTTGGCTTCAACCATTAAGACTGATGCTATATGATTCAAAAAATATCAAGTGGGGAGGGGAAGACTGAGGGACTTAACCCAAACTAGGATCTTGGAGGTTCTTTCCTCTAATACTAACAAATATTGAGCCCATAGAAAGAAAACCACCATAGAGCTTCTCATGGACCAAGGCTCATGCTCATAAACTACCTTTGCATGAGCATTATCTACAAACCAAAAGAGCAAAAAAATCCTTTGTAAATCAACTCGAGCTTGACTCCATGAGGAGCCCAAGTTGAGCTAATACAAGACTACAACGTCACTTCATTGGGAATGTGTCTCACACAATACCTAACCAAGGTAAATGATTCTAAGTATTGATAGGCATTGTCAAACTCATATAGAGGCAAACTGAACTTACCTCATGACTCTCCATTAGAAGTAGTTTCTTGGGATAGTTCATCGTAAGTAGTTTCCTAGGACACTCCATGAGTGTCGTTTTTAGTTATCTTCTCCTTTGTGGCGTCGATAGTATTCGCTAGACCATCAAGGTTAGAAGCCATTGAAACCCCTAAAAAATCAAAGAATCCTAACGCAAAGCAAAAATGTCTTACACCAAAAACCAAAACCCTACCCAAATACCCAAAAATTTAAATTTCAACTTCAATAATCTTCTTGTCCTACTATTTCATCAATTTTTAATTTTCTTCTTAATTTCTTTCAATCACTTCTTTTAATATTCCTTTATAAATTACTTTAATTTTTTTAAATCCTTCAATCAATAATTTTCTTCTTCAACTATTTATTTTCTCCTTAAACTCCCTTTTTTTTTTAAATAAAGGGGTAAAAATTTATTGATAAAAAGTCTGGATTACAAAGTACAGCTGAGCCCCCACCCAGGACTCAAATAAGCAACAAGACGGGCTAAATCACCAGACAAGGTCAACTCCCAAAGAAAACCAAAAAAAAAAACAAACCACATTAAGTCTGAACATCCTTATGGATCAACTCCCGTAGGTGTTGAGAATCCCCAGACGGGAGACTCTCCCAGTTATCAATACTCTGTCTTGAATAAAAACCACATCCGGAGAATGAACACGAATCAAATCACGAACAACTTTTTGTCTGGGGATGTTGTTCAACCCCCTTACATTCCATGAAAGTATAATCATTTTTGGGGGTTATAAAAATGGGAGTCCAATGTTCTCACCAAACCTGACTCTACCAAAGTCTCCCCCATTAACTTAATTTTATCCTGGTCTTTCTTCGGACCCACCTTCATATTCTTATCTGAAGCATTTTTTTTAATTATTTTATGCTTGCAATCCCAGCACCGTAGGAGTTTTACAGTCCATGGATGACTGCATCAGTGCCTGGGTAGGAGAGGGCACATCTAAATCTGTGCCATTTTCTAAGATAACTTCACTTCCAGGGCTAGGGCCAACCATATCACCTATACTCGGAACCAAAGCCCTTTGTTCTTCATTTAAACCCCCTGTATCTGGTTCCCTTGGTTCCACCTCATGAAGAGACAACTGATTTGGTCTTGTTATATCTATAACAGGTAGCGATGTTTCAGGTATCTCCACGCAGTGATCAAGATTCTCTAGAATTTCAAAACGATTGAGCTGAGCATCTGGCTGGTTATCCTTAATGTCTCTTTTTGCCTTTCTTCCTTTGTTTCGAGGTTTTACCGTAACAAAGCCTTCCTTATCCTGATCCCCCTCCTTTATCGGGGCTTTTCCTTTATCCATATTTTGTACAGCTTGAGAGGGCCCAGGATTTGAAGCCACAGGTAGGACAAACTTAGGGCATTTTCTTTGTAAGTGGCCATATTCATGGCAAATCCGGCAACGAAATGGAAGAGCTTCATAGTCAAGTTTTTGAACCCATGTGGTTGATCCAAACTGTATTTCAATAGAATCTGGAATAGGATTGTTTAAATCAATTTCAACACAGATACGAGCAACAGAGATTACCTTTTTATCCAGCGTCTGTCCTGACGGCCCAACCGGCTTCCCAAGTAGAAGGGCAATCATATGCAAGATGTCATTTCTCCAAAATTCCAAGGGGAGCCATGAAAGCCGAACCCACACCGAAACCCGTGACGGCCGCTCCTCTGATGGGTTGAAACCCACATGCCAGGGTTTAAGAAAGAGTCCCGCTTGGTTACAGAAATAGGGACCTCCTTCAAATGCTTTGTTACGATCCGCAAGACAAGAAAAAACCACCATAAAATAGTTGTTTGCACTCAGCATCACCTCCACATCACCTTCAGGGTTCCAAGTCTTCCTAACCCAAGCCTCCACAAAGGGAAGAGAAATTCGGATGCCCATAAATTTACCAATAAGCGCATGTTTGGTTAAATACTCCACATCTTCTACCATCGAGTCTGGTTGAACCACTAGAACCGGCCTGGCTTCACATCGTTCCAAACATCCATTGTTCTTTAACAAGCGATTCCTGGCATGCAATGGGAAATCCTGTTCCTTCCAATCATTTTTAAAAGAAATACCAGCCCTAGCATGCACGCTCTGTGACGGACCTGATGCCATCACTACATTCCTCCAGTTGTTCATACCTCCTCCAGAAACTACTGCCATCCTCGCAGAGCCCACCAGATAGGTCTCAAAAAAATTCCAGCAAAGCAGCTTTCCTCATCAAACCCTAGCAGAGCAAAAAAAAATGCATATTCTTCATTGCTTTCCAATCCTCCTTAAACTCCCTTTAACTCCCATAACTTCTTCAAATAAATATCAATTAATTTCCAACTCCCTCCAACTTTCTTTACAACTTACATCTTTTTCATAAACTGAAATAATATTCTCTGTATATCATTGTCGTTGTATACCAAAATATTTAACCAATTTTGATCTGCATGCTTATTTAGCGTCAAAATGAAAAATAACGGACACAATTATTCTACATGATTATTTAGCCATTGACCATGCAAAAATAAACACGTTTTCATTCGGTAAATTAAATTATTCACCTTATGCACTTTTTACGTTCTACATTTTAATTTGATTATTTTTAATTAAAACTCCCTCCAAAAAAAATACTAAATGAACCTTATAAAAAGTATTACTTCAAAAAAAATATTAAATGAATGGTTACAAAATAAATCTTATGAGAAGTATTATTCAAAAAAAAATATTAAATGAATTGTTGCAATATATTTTGTCCTTAAGGTTAGTGGATTGATAGTTTCTATTTGCTTAAACACTTACCAAAAAGAAATCTAAGTTCAAACCTTAGGGGTATATATGTTGCAAAGGTAGTAATTTATTGTGAATCCTTTGAGTGCGTACTACACTAACGATGATGGTATAAAACTCGAGTAATTGATGGTCCCCTCACATAAATCAATAATAATGAGATGGTATAGATTTGTTAAGAACAACCCATGTGATTTAAATCCTATACTTAAATATTACTAAATATAATATGATGTAACTAACTCCCATATTTTTAAATTTTACCTCAATTGTCACGTATCTTCTATAATGCTCCACGTTTCAAAGTTTTGTTGATCTCACTCCATCCTTTTTTGGATTGCTCCAGGTTGTTGATAGTATGTTGTTTTAAAGTGCACTATAAAATAAGAATCTTGGCTCCTCTATAAAAAAAAATTGTTTGCTTAATGTCTGGAACCAATATATATGGAAATAATATTTCTTCCAAACTTTTAATTAATCAATCTTTCAGTTCAAAAAAAAATCAATTAATTAATTTGTCTTGTTTCTCATTTATTTCAATGCGAAATTGTATTTAATGTCGAAAATAATATTTATAAAAATAATATTTTTTTTTAAAGCAAAGAACCCCTTGTAGAGTCGCTTTGGTCTGAGAGACCACGAACATGTTAGAGTAATATTCCATTCTTTGGGATATTTACCTTTTTACTCCACTAGGTAAAATAGGTAGTATATCACATACATTAGATTATTACATTTACTTTTCTACTTTCTACCATGTAGATATTTACTGTCTTAAATATCTAATGGTCATTTCCTAAATATCCTAGGTGAAGTCTTCTAAATCAAACTCTCTACCTCTTGGCATGTTGGTTGGCGTGACAATAGTATTTTCAGTTTGATTAGCTATTTTGTAACCTATATAAACTATAGCTCCATAGCTATATGGTTAATGCAAATATTTCATTTATCAATCATTCATGATTTCCTGGTCACATTGGCATCAGAACCAGAGGGAGGAAGCGCAACGATTCAACTTCGTTCCACTGGACAAGGCGAAGGATTTCTCGTGCTTCGAGGAGGAAGCACCAATTTTTTTTTGTGACTTTAATTTTTCCCTACTTCCTAAGTTTTGAATTTGATTTGATAATTTCTATTTAGTATTTGTTTCCTAAGGTGGCGGAGGAAGTGGATCTAAAGATTTTTTCAACTAGACCCACCACACCCCTCTAAGGAATTGGGCCCGCAAGCGATCGACATAGCAATACATAGTTTGTCGATGACCACGACAGTAGGAGAGGACTCGGATGACGCCATCTCGAGGATCTCGCCCATTGGGAGTGCGACCCCCGTGGCTAAGCCAACCGAGAGTGCATCGAGGGTAGAAGCACCCTCACACTTCTGGCATAGCACTCAAGGTGTTGCCTATCAAGGTCAAGATAGCCCTCACATGCCTGACGCAATGCTCAATGCTCTGGCCAGACACTCAACCATGCCAGACACCTGAACCTACCTCGACACAGACACATCGACAATTTTGACTCAGACAGACCCTAAGAGGTGACACATGGCGAGGTCAAAGAGACCATATGTGGTGAGGGCAGGGAAGTGACAAGTGGTTACCTGACTTGACATGGTGACTCAAATATCGAAGGGAGAGCAAGGGACACATGGCATCTGTACAGAGTCTACACCTAGCGACTAAAGGTTGGGCGTAGCAGTGACAAGTGGCACCAAGCGATTGGACGAAGGGGTGACACATGTCAGTGGGTACAAGGCTTCGTTGGCTATGTGATTGCCCAAAGGCAATCACACTCTTTATTGCACGTCAAGGCTTTTAAAGCCTTGATTCATCCCTCACGGGATGAATGTGGGATAAAAGTCCCAGTATTTAAAAAAAAAATGTGTTGCCCGCGTCTTCAATAACCTGCACGTTGTGCTAGCTTCCAAATCTACCCCAATAGTGCAGTGGTCAAGTTGGTTTCTTAACACGTGAGAGGTCTTCAGATCGACCCCCGCGCGCTCCATTTTTTACACAGAAAAAAAATTAAGGGTTGGACAGAATCTATGGTCCCATGAGGATTCGAGAACCTTTTGATCCTAATGCACCACCCATCCTTGAGTGTTGAAGACAAAACCAAGTCATGTGTCGACTAGTCTGGAAGCCTTTCAAATGCGGGTCGTGTGTCGACTTGTCTTGGAAGGAGTGCTCGATTTGTACATTGTGTAAAATAAAAGGGGGAAGACAACATTGTACTTCTTTTACAAAATTATAAACAAGGAGGAGACATAAAATATCATTTTTTTTGCACAACACAAATACACATTTTGTTGCAAAAATTAAAAGGTGCATTTTCAATTTTATTCGACACCTTCATTGGCAAATTAGGTGCATTTTCTATTGCATCTGACACCTAGGTGATAAGAATTTTGAGGTCATTCTTGTTTGATTGTTGCATCATTTCTTTTTGCAACTATAAGTCATAGAATCAAGAACACTCCATACCTCAAAATTTCATAAATTTATGTAAATCCTTACGCATATTTAAAGCCAATATTCACTTGATATTCTCTCCTACAAACAAAAACCCCTAATTCACTCTATTTGTTTGGTTTAATTTCCTCAAACTGATTATCCCTATTCAAGAGGATTTTCAGGCAGGTGCCATTAAATATCTTTTTGATTGAATTATCTTTCATATCTTATTTGTTTGGCTTAATTTCCTCCAACTGATTATCTCTCTTCAAGATATTTTTCAGGCAGGTGCCATTAAATATCACTTAAGAGTGAAAGAAAGATCATCTTGGTTCAAATTGTAGGACCTTCATCATGGCAACTATCAATAAATACTTAAGTGATACACAATTGCTAAAGGGTCCTAACTATTCAGCATGCAAAACTAAGATGAAAGCCATCTTGACTGTAGAGGACATGTGGGATTTAGTTGATGGCACTAAAACGAGACCCGCATCACCAAGAGTAGATCAAAAAGCATGGGACAAAAAGAGCAATCGTCTTCTCATGTTGATACTTCTTGCAACTACTGATGAGATCCAACCTCACATAAGTGAAGCTAAAACTGGTAAAGCTGCATGGGATGCACTTAGTACCATTTTTGAAGGCAAGAATCAATCAACTTTTCTAAACCTTCAAACACAACTTCATACACTCCATATGAAGTCAGGTGAATCAGTAGAACTATTCCTCTACAGAGTGGCAGATCTGAAGTCTAAGCTTAATGCTTTAGGGGCCAAAGTAGAAGACACCATTTTTACTTCAGTAATTTTTAGAGGGTCGGGTGTGACTCTTGGGTGAATTTGACGGTGTAGAACCCCCTCACAAAGGTGCATATTTCTTAATTATTTGGCTAACTTATAAAAAAAATCATTTTTTTTGCTTAACATTATTAATTTTTAGAGTATTTTTTATAATTTTACACTATTTTTTATAAGAATTATCATTTTTTTCCCTAACTAAGTTGGGTCGGGTGCAACTCACAGTGTAGAACACACTCCTAATCTATATATTTACAATGGTACTCAAGGTACCAAATAATGTAATACCATCAATAAACTTGGGGGAGTTCATCCAGGGAGGACTAACTGCTAAAGAGTAAAAGCTTGTTTATATACTTAGATATATGTTGCTAAGTATATTTCAAAACCTTTTCCATAATCAATTAAGATTAAATTCAAATCAAGCGAATGGGATCAGCAAGTGGATTATGAGTTCGAATCATGGCAGTGAAAACAATATTGTCTTGGTGTCTACCACTTGGCAGATGCAACAGACCAATATGGTGGGCTCCCCTGCCATCCAAATCAGCTATAATATTGATTTGAGGGGGACTTATTCATCCCTCACTACCTATGTGAGGTTGCTTCAATGATAATATATCTACATATCGATATGCTCCTCTGTTTCTCGAAACAACTATAAGTTCATGATGAGGTGGACTTCTCCACTCCTCATAACCTATGTGTGGTAGATTAAACAGATAGATCTACTTAGAATGGTGTGCCTTTCTACTTTTTGATTCAACAATATTTACGTGATGAGTAGGACTTATTCACCCCTCGTGGATTATATTTTCATGATTTTCAAATGTTGGCTTCATGATATGTGGTGGTAGTCCCAAAAACTTCCCTGTGTCTTTCAATCTGGTATGATTTGTCCCACCCTTGCTATTTTTATCCTTTCTATCCCAACAAGCTTAGTAATTATGATGCCACCTCGATTTTTGATTCCTCATTTCTCAATAGTACCTTCCAAAATTTCTATTGGTTTCACCTTTTGTGCTCCATATTGAGGTCTTCTTTAAGATGGTTGTAGAATTTATCTTGGGATGGAAGCTTGGATTGGGTTGCATACCCCTTTATTCTTGAAGAAGCTTCTATAATTTTTTCAGAGTTATAAATTTGGAGTGACATAGGTGAAAATAGCTTTAATTTTGTTTTTTCCCTTTTAATCATCTCACAAACTCAATTATGTTTAGTGAATCTTGTTTTTTCCTCAGGATTTATTTCAAAAATAGAAAGGAAAGGAAGCAGAACATGGGGGAAGAACTTAAAAGAGTGGAACCTACTACTATCATACTTGATAAATATGTTTAGAAAATATTGAAAAAAAGAGGGCTTCTCAAGTTCTTAAAAAAATTTAATGGATATGATCATGAACTATCCATTGAAATTGCCCACTTATGGCAAGATGGTAGAGTTAAGGTAAAAATCCTGGAATTCAACATCAAAATTCCTCTAATTTTAGAGGTTTTTGGCCTACCTATATCCAAAGAATGCCTAAATAGGGAGAAGTATTCCCTTGCTAAGGAACTTAAGATCTTCAAAGAGAAAGGTGAAAACTCAAATAAATATTAGAATGGGATTCTACATGAATTCCTCTCGGTTCCATGAGATAGAGTGGCCAGTCATTATGGATTTCTTCACTCTTGATAATCGCTTTACAATTATGAGGAGTTTTTATTTGACCTTCTTGAATCATCTTCAACATAAAAAAGAAGATGAACATCCCTGTTTTCCTGTTCAAGTTAGTGGAAAATATTATCCTGCATGTTTAGAAAGGAGATGCGACAGTTCCTCTTCATAAAGGATTGCTAAAAATGTTGTTCAATCACGTTGCAAAAAAGGAGATAATATGGGGATGGTAATCCTAGGCCTCAATTTTGGAAGCCCCTCTAAAATTGAGAAGAAAGTCAACTCCCTTGATAATTTTTGAGAATAAGGAGCAAAGAACCCTCTCTCTGAATTCTTCTAAATGCACCTTTTCTATGGACAATGCCTCACAAAAAAAGAGAAGGCAGAAATAAAAAATAAACTTGGTATAGAAGCCAAGCAACCAGGTGCTTCGAAAGGCAAAGAGAAATCGATGAGGTGCTCTAAGTGTCTGAAGTTAAAATCGGTGAAAGAAGATAATTCTATGCATGCCATTGCTAAATTATAAGATTTATGGGATCCAACTCCTATTACATCAAAGAGAAAGAAATCCAAGGCTAAAGGGGGAGTCTCTATGAAAAAAGTAAAAGGGACTGTGAGAACTCAATATCCTCTCAAGACCCCCAAAAATGCTATGAGGACAACCAAAGACCTATATTCCCTTCAGAGAATGATCAAAATGGTTACATCTACACGAAAGACGTAACCTTGTTGATGGGGAATATACAAAAGAATCAAAAGAAATTAGATGAGGAGGCCAATATTTCTGAAGAGGAAGACGAGTAACAGGTTGGTGGTGATATTTAGTTTCATGTGGTTGTCTTAGTCATTTTTCTTCTTCTTAACTATATAGTGTGCAGTCTCTTGGATCCCTTCTTGGGATTGTTCCTTTTCTATTTATTTTTGGCTATCCCTTTCGATGCCTTGATGTTAAGCTTGTAAAATGTTAAAGGACCCTTTCAAAACCTCTTCTTCCAACTAATAAAAAACAAGTGGATTATAAAAATATTGCATTCCAATACCACAAATATTATATGATTGATCACATGGCAAGAGATTACAAAGTGAAAATTATGGAGAAAGAGGTTAAAAAATTATTATGAATTAAACTTCAAGATGAATAAAGGAGATTTTACTATAGTATAATTTGGATTAGATCAAGGATATTCCACTTCCAAAAAAGAGGTAAAGAAAGCTTATGTGCATCATCAATTGCCAAAGGCTATCATAGTTCATATAGATCAATTGTTAGAAGAAACAAAGAAGGATAAAAGGGATAAGGAAGTATAGTGTGCAAGTTCAAAAGCAAAAAAATTAAAGGTGCAAAATAAAATGTGTAAAATATTAATAATAAAAAGAGTCATAAAAGTTTAAGTTTATTCCAAGTAATTCACCTTCATTTTCCTCAAGTAGCACAAAATAATCTCCTTGTATTAAAAATTAAAGTAGGGTAGAGGTTATCCCTTACACTTCAAGGTTTCAAGAGTGGTATATTAAAGAAATAGGGATGGAGGACATCCATCGTAATTTAAGGTTTTTAAGGAGGAATAAGGAGGTAATTAATATGGAGGAAAATATTTGAACTTTAGGTTTTCCAAGGCAACATAAGGAAGAAATATCTATTGATTTTATTTTGTTGGAGAACAAGGGATTGTACTCAAGCCCCCCACCCTTAACAAATCACAACTCTCTTCTTTATAGATTGAGAGTTTACAAACAGATTCAATTCTCATCTCAATTGAGTTGCTATAGAAATCTACATCATTTTACATAAAATGTGTGAATTATTGGTTTTTATTTTTTGGATATTTTTTAGTTTTCTATGTGAATACAAATATTCCAGAATTCAGCATCCTTCTTAATATTTTCCTACAACAACCTTCACAATACAAAAACTTCACCTTTAGTATATATGCATTGTATCTTATTAAATTAATATTTCTAAAACATCACACTATCATAGTCCACTTTACCAGATCTAGATTGCTAGTTTTCTTCCTGAAGCACAAATGCAACCACAAAAATTGTAATAAATAGTTTATATGAAAATACATTAATTTTATAAAATAAATCAAATATTACCAATGAAAAACATTAAAGTAAATCTTAATCATTATTTGATTCAAGCAGTCAACATTTTCTTGTCAACTTTAGCTAAACTTACTACTTCCTCTAACCATGGAAAAGAAAATTTAACTTCATGATCCTCAATTAAAACCCCTCTATTGGCTAGCCTATCTGGACATTTGTTTCCTTCCCTTAACATATGAGTAAACCTGACTTCTTCAAAATCTATAGCAAGTCTTGAATTTCAACAATTATATCTTGTATGTTCCATGGAGCCTTTGCTTTCCTCAAAATTGCATTTATTACTATGAGTGAATCACCTTTCATCCATACTCTATTCTATTTTATTTATTTGTATATTTTTAACCCTTCCAAAGTTGCCCAAGCTTCAACTTCATTATTTGTCTTAAATCCACTATAGAAAGTGTAATGAGATAAAATCTCTCCTCCATTGTTTATAATTATTCCTCCTCCTACTAGTCCTAGATTTCATTTAGATGCTCCATTAAAATTCAATTTGACCAACTCCACATCTAATGATTTCTACTTTATATTCTTTGCCTTCTTTTTGTTTTTCCTATACCCAACATAATAATTACATTTGATGACTTGACTCCATATATCAAGGCTATCTACTTCTATATTAGGGATTAAGTTGATAAGGTTGGTTTAGACTCCTCTATGGCTAAAAAAATCTTCCTTTTTATTACCTCTAAATTGAATTTATTTCTTTTAAATATTCATCTATTTATTTCTAGCCATACAGTCTGAAGTATTGTATCTTTTGATATATCCTAGATTGTCTATAAAGCCTTACTTTTAAAAGTGCTCTACCATTGCTTTAATCATTCTTCAATTCTACCATTCATCACCATGCATTTACTAAATATATTAGGAATCCATTGCCAAAGTTTCTATACTATTGAGCATTGTCCCAAAATATGGTCTATACTCTCCTCTTCTCCTTTTTATAAAGAACACATTGTGAGGGCCTATGAAAACCCCTTTTCATAAGGTTATCCTAGGATAAAATTCTTCTATGACCTTCAAGCCAAATGAATATTGGACTTTAGGAATGCTCAGGTTATCCCAAATATATCTTCATATTCTTGTGCTATTCCTATTGTGTTGGTGCTTTACATTATATCCACTTCTTATTGTGTATTCTCTTGAGCTATCCAACTCCCAAATCAACTTATTCGTAGCTCCCCTAAAAATAATCATTGTTGTTATCTTTTTACTCAACTTCCTCCTAGCATCAATATCTTGTATGCTTGTAAAAAATTATTCTTTCAATTTGTATCTTCCTTATTGATCCTTGTACAAAATGTTTGAAACCTATCACCATATTTGTCTTGAAGAAATCTCATCCATGGTTTCAAAATTGGATCTAAGGTTGCATGGTTTTTTATCATACTATATCGCCAAAATTTTTGCACCCTTACCTTCGGGCTAAAGGATCCATGCCCTGGAAGGGGGATGCGAGAAGGATGGGACAATACCTCGGACGGAGAGGCCCTTTGAAGGTCGTGCCTCTCGGGGGAGGGGTATAAGGGTGAATTTTCGACGGATGGTGGGGTTCACCAGGAAACTTTGAGTGGTAGTTTCCGTGCCTAGGTTGAGAATGGGTTTGATGTGTTCATTTTATATTCAATCATTCATATTCCTAGGTTGTCCAAAATGAATCTAAGCTATTCTATATGAAATTTTGGGTTTATATACAGACAACAAACATGAATGAATCTTAAATACAGAGACTATGTGAAATGGAAAGTAATACACCTGATTCTTGATGTTTGGTGTAGATTTTGAAGCTTGTAGGAGTCCAGATCATCCTGGATATGACATGATCATCTGTAATTGTATAGAATCATCCCAAATCATAGGCGATCATCTAAGATTAGACAAGATCGTTGACGACCTGACGAATTCATTAGACGAATTCGTTAGAAACCTGCAATCATGGAAACAGACACCAAAAACCGAAAATGCAATTGCAAGAATGATGCAAAATGATAGAAATAATAGTATAGATGCTTAAATAATGAATCTAGATAACAGATCAAATGGGATGCATTGTTTTAATAACTCATTTTAAGTTTTATCATACAAATATGCTAAATGAGGTGAACTCCAGGATGCAGAATAGAAATAAATCGATCTAATGCATAATTAAATACGAGAGAAAGGTAGAAAATGCAAACTTAGGGCTCTGGTTGCCCCCAATCTAGACTGCAGTCAAAATCATCTGCAATCGTACGAGATCATCGCCGATCTCGTCAGGATCGTCCGAAATCGTGTTGGATCGCCTATGACGATCCGAGCTTCCTCCAACTGAAACACAGTAAAATCCTGCAATAAAACCTGCAAATACAAATGCAAATGATAGGGGCGAGGATGTTCTAATACAACACAAAACTAGAGTTGTAGGGAAATGATCATCCAGGGGGATAAACTAGGAAAATCCCAAGTTTATATAGGATTAGAGGGAGGTTAGGAGGTTGGGGATCATCCCAATCTAGGAGATCTCCAACGTAGGAATCTCCAACCGTGCAGACACGCTTCTGCCCGAGTTGGAGAGGTTGTTGAAATAGAAGCTAATTATGAAAATTTGGTTTTGGGACAAAATCTAGACGTTCTGTCCCAGAAGAATTCGTCCGATCTGGGACGATATCGTCAGATCGGCGACGATATCGTCCAACGGTCAAAACAAATTCTAAAAATGGCATGAAAAACGAGGTGAGCGGTTAACGGGCGGTTTCGGGGTTAAAATTCAAATTTTTGATCTTTTTATTGATGGTTTAACTGCGCCAATTTTAGGGTGCTACATTTTACCCCCTCTTTAGCAAATTTTCTGAAGAAAATGTGTTAAAGACGAGTTCTTCACGCTTTATGAGAAAGCAAAAATTTATTCAATTTTTTAGACGACGATTCTAGGTCGAATCGTACAACTGCTTGCTATGGTGCCCCCTCCGAGTTTTTACCCAAATCAAACGTTTGAGGTAAAGACGCGAAAAAGCAAAAAAAAAATTTAAAAAATGTTGTTTTTAAATAAAATTAAGAAAAATAGGGTAAAACCCTAATTCATTTTTACTGTTCACTTTCACTGTTTCAGAGCTCTGCAGGCGAAATGGTGGAAACAACACACAGATCGACAGAGGTCCGACGCGGGTTGCGGGTAAGGTTCTAAACTTGATACATTATGTTTTTAACTTGATTTATTTAATTTTTTAGTTGAATTTTGATTGTTTTTGGGCGTCGTGGCCGTTTTTAGGCCGTCGACGACCGCGGGACGAAATCGTCCCAATTCTGTCGAAATCGTCCCTAGATCGCCGATTTTGTTCGAGGACGAAATCGGAGAAATAGGGGCGATCCCGTCCAATAAGGGGTGATTCCCAAATTGATGAATCAGAGATGATTTCGTCCTATTAAGGATGATTTTGCTAAATTTGGTACGATATCGTCCAATAATGGGCGATATCATTTTTTTTATGAGATGAAATTAATTTTAATCGATTTTAAAGATTATGTACTAATGATTATTTGTTTTTTTATTGTTTATTTTGCAGAGGGGATTACTAAAGAGTCGAGAATGGAAATACGAGGGGCTCAGAGATGATGTAGCCACGCTCGATCAGGTCGAGCGAGACAGGCTAGCAGAGGTTGGATTGCAGCATGTGGCAGAGATGCCACAAATTCCTACGGACATGGGGCTACTGACGACCCTAGCAGAGAGATGGTATCCGAGATCATCCTGCTTCTGGCTACCGATAAGGGAGATGGCTCCCACTCTAGAGGATGTATGGAGGATCTTGAGGATCCCCATACATGGGCGATTTATGACTCCTTCGGCCAATCAGGGCCATGCTATGATGCGACTGTGCGTGGATCCGAGCTTTGCCCTGGAGAAGGGTGGAGTGAACATCGAGGCATTGAGGCAGATGCCTGGGGCATCTCGATTGACCCAAGTTTTGGTAGGGGTGGTGGGTGGCCTACTTCTATGCCACCAGAGTGGATGCAGGTTATCGTGGCTCCTCTCAGATGTGGTCTACGACATGAGAGACCACGGCTACAGGTTTGCTTGGGGTAGTTTTGTACTATGTCGCTTGTATAGGATCCTCTACGGGGTCGTATACAAGGGAGGTCGATGTCTGGTACTGACATCATTACTACAAGTTTGGTGTTGGGAGCACATTGTGATACGGAGGCCGGTAGGGCTTCCACTGACAAGGGTTGACCGAGAGAGACCCCAGGTTTTCTATTGGTGGCTCTAGAGAGGGTCACAGCGATGGATAGATCTGTCGATGTCTCAGAGGTTGCTAGACGACCTCATCCCAGATCAGATCACCTAGAGGCCATGGAGAGAGCATCCAGGGTGGGGAGAGGATGGACAGGAGCTGGCTCACATTAGGCGAGTCTATTGGTTGAGGATGGAGCGGGGAGAGGTAGAGCTCCATCGCTACGACCGAGTTTTGAGGTAGTTCGGTCTACAGTAGGGGATCCCTTCTCTCAGGGATTACGAGTACTCTCAGACTATTAGGGATAACACTACATTGAGCGGGGCTCCAGACATGCAGTGGTTCTAGAGTCAGGATGCTGACGATGCCCCCATTCAGCCAGTGGATGGGGATGACGTTGGGGTGGCAGACGGATATGATGCCTGGTATGCAGGCATCCGCCCTCCTTGGATGATGAGGGCATAGGGTCCGATGCATGCTATTGTGCAGCGGATGGGGAGGTGGTGCCAGGATGCCATCGATGCAGCGAGGAGTCATGGAGGGAGGGATCAGCGATGGCCTCCTCAAGAGAGACGTCGAAGAGTGCCACAGGCTCCGGAGAGACCATAGTAGCCAGAGAGGAGGGAGGAGGGGCTCCCTTCTCAATAGAGGGAGAGGCCACCATCACCTGATAAGGGCAAGGGTATCGAGGTGGGGGAGAGCAGCGAGATGGTGGCTCTTCGAGTGGAGAATGCTCGCCTACGAGCTCAGGTGTAGATGCTACAGGATGAGGCTACATGACTCAGGGCTTAGAGCGGAGGGGCGAGCATGTGGGAGTTGGCATGGGCTATTGCTCAGACCGCATTCTATCAGGGAGCATACTTCCAGCTGGTTCTAGAGGGCCAGAGGTTACAACTGCCAGCTAGCATTACAGAGCCGGTCAGGATGGGGTCATCGAGGACATCCTCATGATCGACGTCGAGGACCCGTGACACAGGACGAACTATGATGGGACCACCTCCTCCACCTCAGGGTGGGAGAGGAGATGAGGTGGAGAGCTCGAGGGCTTCTCGAGACTAGCTGCATATTGACTGTAGACTTGTATAGTTTTGAGAGGATTGAGTATGCCAGGGTATAGATTGTGGCATACCAATCCATTTTGATATGATGTACATATATTTCTTGATATATATATATATATATATATATTCTTTTTGTGATATGACTTGTGCATATGTTGTATGATGCTTTAATATTTTAATTGTTGATTGATTATTCATGTAATTATGTCATTGGAAATATTATAATTTTATGTCATGCCATAAAATTTAAATGAAATAATCTGATGTAAACAAATTGGTTGTTGTGGTGTGATTTAATGAAAAAAATAAAGTGACTTCTAACAATAATTTCAAAGGACATTGTCATTGTTACATGACCATTTCATGGAGTCGCCGCTCGCTAGGTCATTAAGCTAATCCCAGTAGAGAAATATTGCTAAAAGTAAAAGGGTGCTTAAGAGACTTTCTTAAGACTTTTGTGTTGTGATGATGAAAAAAATGATGATGGTGATGATGATTTGTTTTCAGATGTCCATGAAAATATTATGCATGAAATATTAAAAATATGATTTTTGCTAGGCATAAAATTCCTAAGTGTGATAGAAATTTGAACAATTGCCTAGGAATTATACCATCGTCGCAAAACTGAATGTTGACATAATAACATGAAATAGAAAAGGTTTTCGTTCTTTTTAAAGCATAATTGTGTAACATAATGATTTAAGCCATATGCTTTTATGGATTAAATAAATGGAGAATAAAGTTAAAATGATGATTTGCGCTAGGCATAGAATTTTTAGGGATAGACTTATACCATCATCGCGAAATGCAAAGAAGAAATTGATATAATAGTTTTATTGCATAATTGATTTTTGAGTTTAAGATAAACAGAAAATATAAGATGAGGACTTGCACTAGGCATAAAATTCCAATTTAGGTTTAGGAACTATACCATCGTTGCGAAAGTCAAAAATATATAAACGTGACTTTATAGATGTTCTCAAGTGAGAAAATCAAATTATTCCAGAAGATGTGCATAAATATTTTAAATTATCTCAAAGACAAAATTTAGATTTATAAGGAACCCCATGTGCATATGTGAGTTCATTACCGATCTGGATCTATCATAATGATACAAAATCTCTCAAATACAAATGTGTGTGCAATTGTATTGTTCATTTACCGATTTTGAGCAAGATAATTTGATACAAGTAATTTGAATTAACCAAATGAGTGTTCGTTGACCATGATTTATATGCATATAACCGTACCAAACTACTATGTAAGTCGGGTCATCAAGAGCTAGCTGATCCATAAGCAGACATAGGTCTGTACAAAAGAAGGTCGCTAATGTAACAGACATATCACCATGCTAGGAGTTACCCAAGGCCAAGCGGGTTGGGCACAAACCACCTGTTATGGGGCTTACCTCACAGTTTTTGAATAATTGAGGATTCCAGGGATTCAAGCTCATTCACCCTTCTTTTCTTTTCAAAGGGTAGGGGAAGGGATTTTATTGCTTTTTGCTTTTTCTTTTCTTTTCTCTTTCTTTTTTTGTATTTTTGCTTGATACTGAGATAATGCTGAAATATTGCTGAGATGGTACAAAATGCTACTGAAATAATGCTTCTTTTTCTCATGATTTTTTTCTTGATTTTCTTTTTCTTTTTCTTCCTATACTAGGGATACTTGCTCGGATTGGTTGTAGAGCAAGGGATTTTTATTTCGGGCAGGGGTGAGCTTGTCCTTTTGTCAATTCTCAAAGATTCTAGACCATGTGCATGATAGGATAGCGGGGGAAACTTTTCGCTCAAGAGACCACTTCTACTATGTAGCATCATTTTGAATTTGCAATGAAATCATTTTAATGTGAAAAGGTATACTTGGTTCAAGTAAATAACAAGATCAGTTCTCTATGCTCAAAAATTTATTTAATTCAACTGTGGACTTTGATATAAGAGAGATTAATAATCATACCAAATAAGATCAAGATATTTATTCATGTGAGTGTGAAAGTGAGGGATTCCAAATAAATGCTAATTTATCCAAAATAACTGAAAATATAACTGCAATACTTCAAGAATTGACAGGTGCAAAAATAAAAGATGTTTTTGAAGATTTTGATTGTTTTGATTTTTTTAGATTTTGATTTTGATTTATGAATTGAGAGAATACATAATATTACTATTTTTGAAATTTTTATATGAATTTACTAAAATGAGACAAGATGTACAATATATACAGTGATGAAATTACCAGAATTATGCGTAATAGCGCTTAAGATGCATAATGTTCATAGGTTCTTTAAGATCTTTACCATCTAAGGTAGCTAATATGTATGCTCCCGATCCAAATTTAGTAGTGATGATATATGGCCCAAGCCAGTTAGGTTCAAATTTACCTTTAAGGTCTTTAGTTGCATTAGTATTTTTTTTATTTTCTTTTAAGACGAGGTCGTCGATCTCAAAGGATCGGTGATGAACTTTCTTAAGATATGCTCATTTGAGCTTGTTTTGGTAGGCTCGAAGATGCTCCAAAGCATTGATGCACTTCTCATCTAGGAGTTCTAGCTGACTAAATCTGCCAACATGATATTCATCTCCTACTTCGGTATCTTGAAGTAGCAGAGCCAAAGAAGGAACTTCTAATTCAAAGGGAAAAATAACTTCAGCGCCATAAACCAAAACAAAAGGTGAAGTGCCCGTGGGAGTATGAACGCTAGTTCGATAAGCCCACAAAGCAGGATATAATTGAATGTGCCAATCTCGGCCAGATTTATTGACCAGTCTTTTGAGGATTTTAATTAATGTTTTATTAGATGCTTCTGCTTGGCCATTACCCTGAGGATAATAGGGAGTGGACCAACGATGTTGAATTTTATATTTTTGACATAGTTTCTTTACATATTTATTTTTGAAACAAGTTCCATTATTCGAGATGAGATTTGCAGGAATTCCGAACCTACAAATAATTTGATTAAAAATAAATTTGGAAACTTGGGTTCCAGTGCAAGAAGCTAAGGGCATAGCTTCAACCCACTTCGTAAAATACTCGGTGGCGGTTATAATGAATTTGTGTCCATCAGATGACACAGGGTTGATTTTTCCAATAATGTCTAAGCCCCATTTTGAAAAGGGCCAAGGAGATGAAATAGCCTACAGTTCTTGTGCAGGCGCATGGACAAGGTCAGCATGTTTCTGGCACTTGTCGCAATGGCGCACGTAATCATGTGCATCATTCTCCATGGTAGGCCAAAAATATCCTATCCTAAGGAGTTTCTTAGCAATGGCGTTACCACTAAAGTGTCCCCCACAAGATCCATCATGGGCTTCACTCAAAGCTGATCTAGACTCTTCTAGATTCAAACATCTCAGTAGGATACCTTCAAAAGATCTCCTATATAAGGTATTGCCAATTATTATGAAGTGACTTGCTCGTCTACACAATAACCAACATTGGTTTCTATTAAAACCTTCAGGGAAGGTTCCATTTTGAAGAAAATTGAGGATATCAGTGTACCAAAGTTTAGGAGTAGTTTCGTTGATTAGAAACATGTCCAAAGGTTCCAAGCATGATTTAATTGAAGTGGGTTCTTGGAGTCGATGAATAATGATGGTAGCATATTCGTCATCTAACTCCAAGGGTAAAAGAGATGCAATTGTGGCCATGGCATCAGCCACACGATTGCTAGTTCGAGGAATAGCTTCCAAGGTAACTTGATCAAATAAAGATATTAATTGTAATACATATGCTTTATATGGGTGCAATTTATCATCTCTAGTCTGATAAACATCATTAATTTGATTTATAACAAGTTGAGAATCACCAAAAACTAATAGATTTTTAATTTTTAGTGCCATGGTAGCTCGTAATCCAAGGATTAGAGCCTCATATTCAAAAGTGTTATTAGTACAAGCAAATATTAATTTAAAGGATAGAGGTATGAGGTGTTTCTATGGAGATATTAAAATAATACCTGCACCAGCCCCACTCATGCATCGAGCTCCATCAAAGTATAAGGACCATTGCTCTGAATGATCTGCCTCTAGTCTAAGGCATTCGTTAGGAAACTCAATGACGAGGGGATGGGTGGATTCTAAGGGTGCAATAGCTAATTGATCTGCTATGATTTGACCCTTAACAGACTTATATCCTATAAACATGAGTTCAAACTCGCTTAGCACAAGAACCCACTTTGTTGTGTGACCAGATAAATAAGGTCGACTCATGAGATACCGCAAGGGATCAGATTTAGCAATAACGTATGTTTTTTGACTGAGCATATAATGGCATAATTTCTATGTAGAAAATACGACTGCTAGACATAACTTCTCTAATTTTGTGTAGCGGGTTTCATAACTAATTAATGTTCTGCTAATGTAATAATTAGCACGCTCTCTCTTCTCATCATCAAGTTGAGCTAACATAGCTCCTAAAGCAAAATCTGAAGCAGAAATATACAAGATAAATGGGCGATCAGGTCTAGGTGGTGAAAGTACAGGTGGGTTAAGAAGGTATTGTTTGAGGAGTTCAAATGCTTCATGACATTCATTGTCCCAATGGAAAGAGACATCCTTCTTAAGAAGCTTAAGAAAGGGTCCGATTTTATCCACCAGCTTATCGATGAAGCGATGGATGGCTTGAAGCTTACCTTGTAGACTCCGTAATTCAGATATATTTGTGGGTGCGGGCATATCAGTGATAGCCATAATCTTGAGAGGGTCAATTTTGATGCCACGTAAAGAAACTATAACCCCCAATAATTTATCGGACTTAACTCCGAATATACATTTGGCTGGATTCAATCGGATAAGATATTCCCTTAACCGATTAAATACTTTTCTCAAGTCATCTAAATGGTCATCTTCTTCAATAGAACGAGCTATAATGTCATCTACATAATCATGTAGTATATCATGCATCATATCATGAAAGATATAAGTCATGGCTCGTTGATAGGTTGCACCTGCATTCTTTAAACCGAATGGCATCACTTTCCAACAAAAGGTCCCCCAAGGGGTAATAAAGGTTGTTTTAGCCTGATCTTCAGGAGCTATCCTGATCTGATTATAACCAAAAAATCCATCCATTAAGGATATCATTCCACTCCCGATAGTAAAATCAATGATCTGATCCATGTTGGGAAGGGGAAAATCATCTTTAGGGCATGCAACATTAATATCTCTAAAGTCTGTACAAACCCTAACCTTAGTAGCTTCTTTCTTAGTTATTGGAACTACATTCGAGATCCATTCAGCATAATCAATGGCTTGTATAAAAATAACATTCAGGAGTTTTTCTAACTCTCCTTTGACTAGTAAGGCCACTTTAGGATGCATTTTTCTAAGTTTCTGTTTAACAGGTTTAGCATCCGGATGGACTACTAGGTGATGCATAACTACAGAAGGGTCTAAACCTGGCATATCTTCATATGTCCAAGCAAAGACATCTTCATATTCTTTAAGAAATGCAATGTATTTATCCTATTTTTCTTGACTCAATTCTGATCCGATGTTGATTATGTGGGGGTTATCCTCGGTTCCAATGTTAATTTTTATGACATTTTCTACTTCCATGTGTAGATCTCTCTCAAAATTAGGTGGGGCGGGTGAGACGCCCAATTCCTGTAATTCTTCCAAGGTTAGCTTGGATAATTCATCTTGAGGAGTCATGGCCTCAAGCTGGGCTATAGTAGGTATAGAGCCATCAAAATAAAATCCGTTATGTAATAATTCCTCAACGGAGACATCATGGGAGATATCTCCCTCCAACTCATCGTCGGATTCAGCGATCATCTCAGGATAAGCTATAGATAGCATATTACATGTGAATGGCTTATTCGTTAAATGCAAAACATCGCGTTCATCTAAATAATCTTGGTAACATATAAGATGGTCATCATCCTCGAATGGCTGACCCTTACTAGAAAATAGGCCCACACCACATCGGGCGGGCCATGGCTCTACCTCAAAAGGTTCTTTCATACCATTCTGGAAAGGTCCCAAACCTTTCCCTTTATATCCCAATTTAAGCATTATAGGTTTGGCTTTAGTATACTCATTAGTAAAATAACATCGAGCATATCCATCATAATGAGTTTGATGTTTCTAGGTATTCTACCCAGTCATATCCCTTATAAATAAAGGCACAACTCCCGACTTGGTAAATACTTCCCATAGGCTGTGGGAGGCCCAAGGTACGAGGAGATGGTGGAAAATTATTTAAAACAAGGGAATCTTGCATAGAAACATTCATTTCTTCTGATATAAGGATTTTAGATAGATCGGGTAAGAGCTCGTCAGTAAGAGCATAAGAGGTAGAAGGAACATTTCCTACATCTTCTGATGCGGAAAATATGACTTTGGTGGATGTAGACGGTGTAGAGGTGTCAATAGATGGGTCTATTATAGGTATAGAAGTTATAGGAGTAGAACAAGAGACATTGGTTGTGGGATTAGGATCTTTCTTAGGTCCTAATGCGGTTTGTTCAGAAGATGGTTGAGCTATATGTGAAGGTGCATTTGATGGAGAAGAGGTAGATGACATTGTGGGTGTGAGTTTCACATGTTTAGATGGATAATGAGAATTAGGATGTGTGGATGACAGCACGGGGTAAAATTGAACTCCAATGGGTTCTGCCAAAGCACACATATCAAAGGGTCATGGATCACCATGAATGGTAACCAACTGATTCTTAAATTTGAATTTAACACATTGATGTAAAGTTGAGGGAACAACTCGCATCGCGTTGATCCAAGGGTGACCCAAGAGTATATTGTATGATGCAGGGCAATGTACAATAAACACAGTCGTATCCAAGGTTCTTGGACCAACCTGCAATGGAATGGTAATAACCCCACACGTTTCTTGTGTTTCGTCATTGAAAGCTTTTATAATCATATCAGTTCTTTTCATTTCATCACTTCTAAACCCAAATCTTTGGTAGAAGTCAAAAGTGCAAATATTTAAAGATGAACCATTATCAATCAAAACTCGTTTGACTGCTACATCTCCAATTAAGGTGGTAATATATAAGGGGTTATCTTTATGTAAACTATGTTGCGGTATGTCTCTATCCCGAAAGTCAATACAATCAACTTCACGAGTTATTATAGTATTGGCCATGTCTTGAGGGTGAATGTCTTGTGGTACCATCATCTGGCTTAATGTGAGCATTAATTCATCTCTATGTGTGGGAGAAGATCTTAAGAGGTCCAAAGGGAAATTCTAGCTGTAATATTTGATAATTGTTCATTAATATTATAGGGAGGTTTAGGTTGAACATTAGGTGCATGATTCCATTTATTAGGAACCTTCAAAACAAATGGAGTTGATCCACCATTCTGAATTTGATCTTGTTGAGAATTTTGAGCCTGTTGTCTAGTAACAGCTCCGATGGTACCCACAATATTATTCTATGGATGATGAATGGGTCTTGGTCTAGCGTTTATAGCTAACTCATTAGAAAGTAATTGGTGGGATGATGGTCTAGTAGTGACTCTTCTTGGAAATGGCTCTTCTGGAACCATATGACTTGTGATAGGGTGAATAGTATCTGATTCATCTTCAAAGCTATTCGATTGATTTGATGTGATTTCCATATCACTCTCAGTCTCATATTCTGTATCACTAAGATCAGGTATCTGCATATTATATAGAGGCCTGGTTGTAACCATGGATAAAGTTGTGTCAAAGGTTTCCAGATCATGAACAGGTAAATGCCCACTAATAGTTCCTACATATCGGGCAGGAGGAGGAACATTATGATGTTCAATTTGATTAGCCACCTCCTTACCATGTTTTGGTAAAGGATGTTGAAAGATGTCCAATGACTGATTGGCGTTCTGATTCTGGTTTTGTGTGATGTTATGTTGAGTGTTATTAGGAGGATTTTTCTTAGGTTGAAAGGCTTGTACCTCCATCTCATTGTTATCAATCAAGTCCTGTATTTTATGTTTTAATATTTTACAAGAGTTGGTAGTGTGTCCAGGTCCTCTATGGAAGTCACAATGTAAATCTGCTCTGTATCCGGGTATAGTTGGATCAGGTTCCCAGATATTTGGTAATTGAATCAAGCCTCGTTCTAATAATTGTGGTAGAATAGTTGATAAAGGTTGATTTAACCTAGTAAATTCTCGAGGAGGTCTATCAGGAGGTTTCAGTACAAACTTCTCCGTTGTCTTTGCAACATTAACATTAGCAATATTTCTGCTATCGGTGACTCCATCACCCACAACTTGTTTATTCTTATATTGATTTCTGGATGTTTTCTCATCGTCTTTCTTTTTAAGCTGTCCTCTCCTAATGAGAGCATCTTCCACTCTTCGGGCTAAGTCTATAGCCTGATCGAAGGTGGTCAAGGTAGCGATTGATAATTCGTAAGATAGTTGCTCTTGCAAATTATTAATAAAGATGTCCAACATCTCCCTATAAGGCAACACAAAGTGCAATTTTCCTATCAATTGTCTCCACCTAGCTAGGAAATCAGCAAAGCATTCATCTTTGTCTTGTTTTAAGTTATACAAATCTTTAATGGTCACATGTCTTTCGATATAGGCACTAAATTGATGAACAAAAGACTCGGCAGTTTCTTCGAAATTCCTCAAAGAATTAGTGGGTAATTGATAATACCACTCTAATGCCATTCCTCCCAAGCTTTTTGGGAACATTTTTAGTAATAACAAGTCATCATGTGATATATCATGACATGCTATCCTAAACATACGAAGATGCTCTATGGGATCTTTCGTTCCTTTATATATGGGTAGGACAGGCATAGGAAAATGTTTAGGATACGGTTGTGCTACAACTATAGGATCTAAAGGCTGACTACACATCTCTCGATAATTGTACGAGGGTCGGTAGGGATCTATCTGGTCCATGCGGGAAACTAACTGTTTCACCATGGTTTCAAGATTACTAGTTTGTCCACCATATTGGTTCGGTGGGACATAGGTATGGGATTTATGAGTGTATGATGGTGTGGCATAAGGATTAGATGCTATATTGCTATTATGCAAAGTGTTGGTAGGAAGAGTATTATGAAGGGGATTTGTAATAGTATTATGTTGTATCCCAGATTGTTGGTAATTGGTGTTTGGTTTTGTTTTGGGTTTTTGTTGATTTGAGGTATGTTGCTCAATAGCTTGGCGAAATAGAGTAGTAAATGATGGTTTCTTTTGTGCGGGAATGACCCTAGGCTTGTTAACAGGCACTTTAGGTGGTTGGGTAACTTGTTGTTGTTGCATGTTCCGGATCGCAGCTACTATATCCAAATTGGATGGTCCAGCTTGATCACTCTCTTGTTCAATAAAGGACAAGGGATTAGTGCGTGTGTGAAATACGTCTTCTAGGGTTGCTTGAGTGTCACTAATTCGATCCTTGTCCATATGGACTGCTCTATTAAAAACACCAATATTTGTGTTAATGAACTTCCAAAATTGTTCCATGTTTTCAAAAGTGATAGCTCCTCCTGGAGACATTTTAGGGGATGAGGATCCTTCCTCTCTATTAATTTCTTCTTGTTCATTTGCTACAACAAGCTCTTCTTCTTACTGGTCTAGGATTTCTTCTTCCTGAACTTGGTCCTCAGGAGGGACATTTTGGTCAATTAATGGTCTTCCTAACCAATCTTCTTCTTCTTCGGTTTGTTTTCCATTCCTAAGTCTAGGCATTGTGCTAAACTTAGGTTTTAGCAAATATATATACTTATATATATATGCGATAGGGTTGAGAGGTATATATTTTAACTATATACCTACTATAATACTTTAAAAAGGAAATGTTTTGTTTTGTTTTTTTTTTTGTTTTGTATTATTATTTCACAAGTATAAAAATAACAAACAACATGCTAGTTGCAAGAAATAACAATAGTAAAAAGAATGACTTAGTTTTCTATAAATAGTTTATGGATATCGTTGATAGGATCAAGTTCATCAGGAGTCATGAAATGCTCCTCTTCAAATTGGAAGTGGTTTTTCATGAACTTGACAAAGTGTGCTATGGTAATATGATCTACTTCAGACTATGACTTGTAAAAATAAAGTTCATGGCAATACTCTCGATACAACACAGCTCTAGGAACTCTATTCCATATTTTTCTATCCGTAAGAATGACTTCTTGATCCTCTATACGAGATAGAAACTTATGTACTACAACTGCGTTCTCAAGGTATTCCTCAAAGGTGTACAATTTTGAAGACACAAGTGCTCTTTTATCTGCTAACCACCTATGGCAAGCTCTCTCGAAGTTCATGGTACAAAGTCACTCGATCGGGATCCAGGATTCTATCTAGGACAAACCTCTTAATTTGCCTAAGTTCTGCAGATCTGGATTCAATAATACCCAATCTCCTATCAAGTTCGTCCCACAAAGGTTGGACTCTATTTGTTTGAGGTACTCTAAGCACGAAAGTAATCTCTATGGCCGTTAATTGATTTTCAACATTTATGGTGACAACTCGTCTTCTATTATAATCTACCATCTAAATATGATATGCAATTTTAACAGTTGTCTAATGATTCTAGATGTTCTTAATAATGTGTTTTTTTTTTTGGATTGTTTTCAAAAGGTGTTTTAGTTTCACGTCGGGTTCACCAAAATGTATCGCCCAAATTTTTTGCACCCTTACCTTCGGGCTAAAGGATCCATGCCCTGGAAGGGGGATGCGAGAAGGATGGGACAATACCTCGGACGGAGAGGCCCTTTGAAGGTCGCGCCTCTTGGGGGAGGGGTATAAGGGTGAATTTTTGACGGATGGTGGGGTTCACCAGGAAACTTTGAGTGGCAGTTTCCATGCCTAGGTTGAGAATGGGTTTGATGTGTTCATTTTATATTCAATCATTCATATTCCTAGGTTGGCCAAAATGAATCTAAGCTATTCTATATGAAATTTTGGGTTTATATGAAGACAACAAACATGAATGAATCCTAAATACAGAGACTATATGAAATGGAGAGGAATACACCTGATTCCTGATGTCTGATGGAGATTCTGAAGCTTGTAGGAGTCCAGATCATCTCGGATATGACAGGATCATCTGTAATTGTACAGAATCATCCCAAATCATAGGCGATCATTTGAGATCAGACAAGATCATCGATGACCTGACGAATTCGTCAGACGAATTCATCAGAAACCTGCAATCATGGAAACAGACACCAAAAACCAAAAATGCAATTGCAAGAATGATGTAAAATGATAGAAATAATAGTATAGATGCTTAAATAATGAATCCAGATAGCAAATCAAATGGGATGCATTATTTTAATAACTTATTTTAAGTTTTATCATGCAAATATGCTAAATGAGGTGAACTCCAGGATGCAGAACAGAAATAAATCGATCTAATGCATAATTAAATAAGAGAGAAAGGTAGAAAATGCAAACTCAGGGCTCTGGTTGCCCCCAATCTGGACTACAGTCGAAATCATCTGCAATCGTACGAGATCATCGTCGATCTCGTCAGGATCATCCGAAATCGTGTTGGATCACCTGCGACGATCCGAGCTTCCTCCGACTGAAACACAGTAAAATCCTACAATAAAACCTGCAAATACAAATGCAAATGATAGGGGCGAGGATGTTCTAATACAACAAAAAACTAGAGTTGCAGGGAAATGATCAGCCAGGGGGATAAACTGGGAAAATCCCAAGTTTATATAGGATTAGAGGGAGGTTAGGAGGTTGGGGATCATCCCAATCTGGGAGATCTCCAACGTAGGAATCTCCAACTGCATAGACACGCTTCTGCCGAGTTGGAGAGGTTGTTGAAACAGAAGCTAATTATGAAAATTTGGTTTTGGGATGAAATCGTCTGGACGTTCTGTCCCAGACGAATTCGTCCGATCTGGGATGATATCGTCAGATCGGCGATGATATCGTCCAACGGTCAAAACAAATTCTAAAAATGGCATGAAAAATGAGGTGAGCGGTTAACGGGCGGTTTCGGGGTTAAAATTCAAATTTTTGATCTTTTTACTGATGGTTTAACTGCGCCAATTTTAGGGTGCTACACATACCAAGTATCTATCCAAATAGAATTTTGTTTTCCTATTTCCACCACCCAGCTTAAACCTTTAATCACTAGATCAATTGATTTTTTTTTAAATAATTCCATATTGTAGAACTATTTGGTAGAGAGAATGCAGTAAATATTAAGCTTGGGTCATTGGGCTCAACATACTTACTTAGAAGAATTCTTGCCCATTGTCTTTGACTCTCTTTGTACAATATTTAAATTACTTTTCCCCTAAGAGCTAAATTTGCATATGTAAGAACTCTTAAATCCAAACCTCCCCTAGTTTTATCATAACACACCTTGCTCCATTTCACCAAAGTAAATTTTCTATTTTCATGTAATACTAACCATAAAAATTACCGCATAATATAGATTAAAAAAATTTCTATTGATTTTGGCATAGTATACAAGGACATAATATGTTGGAATGGCCTATAAGACCAATTTAATCAGTTGAACTCTTCCTACTAAAAATAACCATCTACCTTTCCATATTGATAGTTTATTCTAAACTTTACTTATAATTGGATTCCATAATTCTATCCTCATTCTTACCTCAAAGAATGACATCCCTAGATAAGTTGTTGGTAAATGTACCTCCTCCATTTAAAGTAATATGCATATCCTTTCTTTGATTTTAGTTGGGGTGTTTAGGAAGTAAATATTAAATTTTGTCCTATTAACTTTCTACCTTGATGCTCTTTTGTAATCCTTTAATAAGTTATTCAAAGCTCTACAATCATTTATCCTTGCCCTCCCAAAAAGGGTTTATTATCTACAAACTATTGATGGGTGATGTTTTCGATGTTTTACTAGCCTTAAGTCCACTTATAAACTCATATTTGTTAGCCTTATTCAAGTTCCTACACAAAATATTTACCATAATAATGAAAAAATATGGTGATAGATGATCTTTGTGTCTAAGACCTCTCTTGGCATTAAATGATTATGTTACTAATCCATTGACCAACACTAAATATGAAACTTTATAGAAAAAAATTTAATCCATTTGACCCATTTCTTTCCAAATCTAAACTTTTCTATTACTACATAAAGAAAATCCTATTTAACCCTATCATAATATTTACTCATATCAAGTTGTAAGATCATTGCTTTCTCTTTTCTTGAAGTTGTTGAATGTATGACTTCATGAGCTACTATGATCCTATCCAAAACATGTCTCTCTTTCACATATCCTCCTTGATCTTTTGAAATAATTTTGTCTAACAATGGTCTTAACAAATTCACCATCACCATGGTTATGCATAAGGGGTAGTACCAAAAAAGTAATTATAAAATCAGGGCAAATCTAGTCGTACGATGTATAAACTACGGGGCAAATTTTTTAAAATTTTGCAAAAAATTTATCAAATAATGGTGATTTTTTGAAAATTTTACACTATATTTTTAAAAGTTTAAAATGGAAACTGACAAAAGCAATTTTCACAAGGTGACTGACAAAAGCAACTATCACAAGGCAACTGACAGAAGCGATTGGTACAAGGCAACTGATAGAAGCGACTATCACAAGGAGACTAACAGAAGCGACTGTCATAAGGTGACTGGCAAAAGCGACTATCACAAGGCGATTGACAAAAATGATTATCAAAAGGCGACTATCAAAATATGACTAAAGGAAACGACTATCACAAGATGACTAACAGAAGTGAGTGTCACAAGGTGACTCATAGAAGTGACTATCATAATATGGTTGTCACTAGGCGATTGACAGAAGTGACTGTCATAAGGCGACTGTCACTAGGCAACTGATAGAAGAAACTGTCACAAGGCGACTATCACAAGGTAATTGATAGAAGTGACTGTCACAAGGTGACTGTCACAAGGTGACTATCACAAGGTGACTATCATAATGTGACTATCACAAGGTGACTATCACAATGCGACTGTCACAAGGTGACTATCACAAGGCGACTATCACAAGGCGACTGTCACAAGGCAACTATCACAAAGCAACTGTCACAAGGTGATCATCACTAAGATACTACCATGTGTCCTATCCTCTACCACATATCACACATCCATCGACTTCATCCATACAACCTTCTATAAATAGAATAACATTGTCATTTTTCACCTTTCCCACCATGATTTCCAAAGCAATTTTAGAGCGATTTCCAGCATTTTTAGAGCATTTTCCATAGCTTTTTCATACGGTTTTCAGAGTGTTTTCAGAGCATTTTTAGAGCATTTTCAGAGCATTTTCAGAGTGTTTTTAGAGCATTTTTAGAGGGTTTTCGGAGTGTTTTTACAGCATTTTTAGAGTTTTTTCATAGGGTTTTCAAATTTTTTTCAGAGGGTTTTCAGAGCTTTTTTAGAGGGTTTTCAGAAATGGCTAGCTCTTCCTCTCCTTTGCCTTCCAAAGTAACATTCAAGAACTACTATTGCCCCAACATCAAGAATATTTTTAGCACTCCTGGGAGAGATTCTAATTGGCTTTACACCTTTGGAGTTGCTGGAGTCATGAAGATGCCATAGTTGGATGTCAACGTCTCCCTGATGCAACGGATAGTTAGTTGCTACAACCATGATGTGTCCACTGTACAGATCAGAGTTGATAACAAGGATATTGTTTTTACTGTGAACCCCTCGGATGTGCAGCGACTAATAGGGCTACCATTTTTAGATGGTCTCCTGGTGAACAACCAGTACGCCTTGTCTTCAGATGACAAATCAATGCTAGCATCCAAGTATGCTGTGAATCCAGACCATTTGAAAGGTATGTTTTTAAAATTTTATTTTTATTTATCCTTAATTTTGATGTATTTTAGTTTCCATTCTCTAATAATGTTCTCCCTGTTGTAATTTTTGTTTTCTAATAATGTTCTCTCTATTTTTTAGTTAATTCTTCTAAGTCGAAAAGGGGTTTAAACATTTCCAACGTTGCAGATAAATTTCTTTATGCCTGCATTGAATTTTTCTTGGGAAGGCTTATTCTGCAGGGGCGACCTACAGAAATATCATTTTGGGCATTGTCATTATTGATTCGATGTATTTATGGAGGTAGATATGATTGGTCCATGCACATTTCCAACCGCTTGAAACAGGACCTTCTTAGTGCCCAAAAAATTCAATATGCATATACAGTAACATCCAACAACTTTATTCTTTGTCTTTTTAATGAAGCATACTACAATATTCAAAATAACAATCCTCCAACTGCATTGCACCCAGATTTGTTGGCTATTGGCATGAATGAGAATGAAATATAGGTAAAATTATTTATTGGAATAATCTCTCTTTTCTTTCTTTTCAATCAATCTTGTTATTTTCTAATTTTCTTTTGAAAACAGAGAAGAGCAGCTCATTCATCCAGTAAAAGGGATGTCACCTTTAGGATTCAAGAAGCATCTACCGATTCTGACATGCAGTCACAATCATCACCAGTAACTCCCACCACTAAACGTACAAGGTCTCCTATTCAACAACATACACGTACGACTCTTGTTACTTCTGGACATGCATCTGTTGCAGTCGACGTTGAAGAAGTAACCTCCAACTCACAAGGTAACCTTATTATTCAAAAGTACTATTTTAAATAATGTATTTTAATGATATAAAATTATATTTAGTTTGAGAAAATATTTTAACTATTTTTAGAGCAAAGGCAAATGCTTCCATCATCAACGACAATGATTGTAGAGTCTGAGTCTGGTATGTTTAGTTAAAATTAATCTCTTTTAATGGCATTATTTTTAACACTAGTTTTAATTTATATTTTTCATGTGAAATTTTGTAGAGGGACCAGCTAGATTTAAAAGACTCAGAAAATAGATGCCTCCATCGAGTGCACAATAGCAAATAACAAGTCCATCCACAACAAGTCCATCCACAACAAGTCCATCCACAACAAGTCCATCAAACTTCACAGCAGGCACCACCGATGAGGAACCAATCTCGCATGCATGGGAAATAGTTCCTCACACCACCACCTCTGAGAACCAATAGTCAGGTTGAGACACACACTCATACTATGTCTCAGTCTCTTGTTTCAACGATGACATTCCCATTTTTAACCCTTGATAATTTATCAAATGTAGAGAGCATGTCTCAGATGCCCTCTACCGCTATGAATCTCGATGATAATTTTCTTTATCAAGATATGAATAATTTCCCACTAAAGGCAAGTGATGTTCTTTAGGGTCTAGAGATCGATGATGAAGTAGAGGAGAATGTTGAAGTAGATGCCATCGTAGTTTCCTCTTCCCCCACCAGCAAGTCGACACCCATCATCATCCGAACGATGATGATAAAGTTAATTTTTAGAAACTATTTTATTAGCCAATAGATGTAAGGCTACAGTTAT
This sequence comes from Wollemia nobilis, assembly GCA_028583015.1. Lineage (NCBI taxonomy): Eukaryota > Viridiplantae > Streptophyta > Pinopsida > Araucariales > Araucariaceae > Wollemia > Wollemia nobilis. The sequence continues at coordinate 7,420,331 of JAQPPZ010016361.1, forward strand.
GAATAATCTTCTTGTAGATATTGATACATTAAGAGAATGGGAATATCGGGCCAAGGTTTTGATCAAAGCAATAAACGATCGATACAAGAATTTTACACATAGAAAGGAGTTGTTTTCAAAGGTGGAGAATGAGCCACAAAAGCTCGATGCTCTGTTATGTAAAGCTGAATCTGGCACCGTGCAGGTCGAGTCTAAATATAGTGATGAAGTTCTGGCCATTATGTTGGATCGATTAGAAAACCTCAATGTCGAGGCCCAGGCATATTTCAATGAATGGGCACTAGATATGAAAAAAGTAGCAGTTGCAGAAACTGCAAGACTTACCGCTGATGTAAGTTTTACCTAACTGAAAATCATTTTTTTCTTAAATTTATTTTGTTTATAAATATTAACCTTTTTCTCTTCTATTTTGTAGTCTAATTATCAACACTTAAAGCAGCAAGTCAGTGCCATGAAAATGTTGATTAAGACTACAAAAATTAGTGTGATGAATGCTATTGAAGTGAAGAAAATATTGCAACACACTGTTAGAGAAAACAATTGGTTGAGGAAGTTTATCAAAGATAAGGGCCTAGATGTGGAGGTTGTATTAAAAGAAAATGAGAAAGAACTGAATGCACCATTTAGAGAAGATCCAATGAAGGAAGAAGGTTTATTGCTATCAAGGATAAACACTACAACTGAAACTTTGGTAAGGGCTGGTGCATTGGAAGCAAAGGATATTGAGGTAGATGCAGCTGGAACTTCAGGCACCGTGCAACAAGAAAAGTAGAACTGTTGTTTTTTATTTGAGGAGAAACCAAACAATACATGTTGCATATTTTTTTAAATTGTCAAAGAATGGTATCTTTTTTAAATCAATGAAAGAGACAATTTCCATAAATTTTGTATTAGCTTTTTGATATTTTATTTTCAATATTGTGATGTTTTGATTAGTTGTGTGGATGCAATAAATAATGAAATTATTGGTATAATATTGCCATATTTGTTGAAGTTTCATTGTGTGAATTATTGCTATGTTGTTGTGTGAATAGATGGTGAATGAAACCAATAAAATCATTGGTGTAACACTGCCATGTTATTAGACGTAATTTTGTATTAGCTTTTTGATATTTTGTTTTCAATATTGTGATGTTTTGATTAGTTGTGTGGATGCAATAAATAATGAAATTGTTGGTATAATATTGTCATATTTGATGAAGTTTCGTTGTGTGAATTATTGCTATGTTGTTGTGTGAATAGATGGTGAATGAAACCAATAAAATCATTGGTATAACACTGCCATGTTAGTAGACATAATTTTGAATTATGTGGATGCAATAAAATGTTCTTTTATGTTTTATAAAATAATTTGAAATGACTGAAATGCAGCACAGATATTTAGTTTACCATAAAATGTGAAATCAAAATACATGTGAAAATCAGTAGTATCTGTCATCAATATTCTGTTTAAAACTGATAGCAGCACAGATATTTAGTTTGCCATACATGGTTTATAATCAATATTTTATTGAAAACTGATAGCATAATATGTGAAATCAAAATACATGTGAAAATCAATAATATATGTAATCAATATTCTATTTAAAAATGATAGCAAATCTGTAATCAATATTCTATTGAAAACTGATAGCATAATATGTGAAATCAAAATACATGTGAAAATAAATAATATATGTAATCAATATTCTATTTAAAATTGATAGCATTATATGTGAATTTGAAATCAAAATATCGTGTTCCAATATACATGTCTCAAAATATAATCAAATCTCAATATTCTGTTGAAAACTGGTAGCATAATATGTGAAATCAAATCAAATGAAAGCATCAAATCTCAATATTCTATTGAAAACTAATAACATAAGATGTGAAATCAAATCAAATGAAAGCATATTTGCATCATAATGCTAGAATCTAGAACAAACTCTTTTCATATTGTACAAAATATTTTGCACTCATACCAAAATTTTTGTCATCACAACCTGATCAGTGTTACCATTATCCTCATCATCCTGAGTATTTGTGACACCTCTTCTATCTACCAGAGATTTCCAATATGACAAAGCTCTTTCATAAGGAAACTTCTCTACCTCATAGGTCGACACATATACTCTCAAACAATTTTCCAAATTTTTATCCAACCTATTTCAAACTTTAGATTTTACATAAGATAATGCACTAAATACCCTTTCATCTTCCACAGATCCTAAAATCATCGTTTGACATAATTCATATAAACAAAAATATTCACTCATAGTTTGTTGTAAGATACTACTAGGATGTAATTGTTTCCACAAACGTGAAATAGAACCTGTTTCATGATGGTTAGTGAGTTGTGAAACTTGAGCAGACATTGTTGTTCCAAAATAGTTTGATTGTTTTGTCAAAATATCTTTGTTGAGAATGCCATTGATTTCAATACCATTGACTACCACACGTTTAGTGAAATGGCTAGCAAGAGTGCCCATGTATTTGAGAAACAAACCATTTAAAATCTGGTATTCATTACAAGGATCCCAAAACATCGGGTTAACCACACCCATAGCCTCAAGCAATTCATCTCTTTGAAAATGATCTCTGATTTCTTTTGTCAATGATTCTGCTATTTGTTTCAGTTTAATTTTTGTATCTATTACAACTACATGAAATATGTTGTATGTTATGGGTATTTGTTCAACTTCATTTGTAGCTATATCCATTCATTGACCAAAATAATATAAAGGAATTTCCTTTCCGTGGACATTAATACATAGATGATCATTTATATTGAACTTCAAAAAGTTCTGAGGATCATTCACATTTGTCAATAATCTCCAACTCTCAAACATGGGATCCATAAAACTTTGACCAGATGCATACATTGTATTGTAGAAAAATGCAACGATCAACTTTGGTATTGATATGGGGTTTGAATAAATACATTGCAAAGGTAGTTGAGGAACTACCAATAAACCACCCCAACTAATTGGAGAGTGCTCATGCGCTATTTTACCATATTACACAATAATGTAATATTCTATCAATATAATTGCTAACATCCCCTCTTATTACATTATGGGAAAATACAAATAGCATTACAAAAAAAATTAAATTTGACACGTGAAATTACCTTGGTGAAAATGTCTACAACTTGCTTATCAGTGGGAATGTATTGGAGCTATATATGATGCTTTAGAACTTCATCTTGAATGAAATGACATCGAGTTTCAATGTGTTTGGTATGCTCATGAAAGACTAGATTCTTGACAAGATTCAAAACACCTTGATTGTCGTAAAACAAATGAAGTGGAAGATTCTTTGGAAGACCCATGTTTGTAAGAATGTGATGTAACCACATTATCTTGTAGACTACTCCACTTGCTGTGTGATATTATGCCTCTGTAGAAGATAAATCAACCACCTTTTGCTTCTTGTTGTGCCAAGAGATAGGTCTAGATCCAATATGGAAAATGTATCCTAAAGTAGACTTACGATCATCAATGGATTCGACATAGTCTGAGTTCATGTATCCCTGTAAGAACTTGTCATTCTTCTTGTACTCCAGACCATAGTTTGTACTACCATGAAAATAATGAAGAACTATCTTTACTTCTTTCCAATGACTCACCTTAGGTTCTTGCATGAACCTTGAAAGATAACCCATAGCAAAACTAAGATCTGGCCTGGTATTTGTCAGATATATAAGACTCCCAATTAGATGGTGATAGAGAGTACCATCTACCTATGGTGATTTATCATATCGTGATAACTTAAGTCCTAGATCCATTGGATTCACTTTAGACTTATAGTTAGTCATGCGATATTTTTTGACTAATGTCTTAGCATACTTCTTTTGTGTGACTCTGATATGATTCTTTTTCTAAGTTACTTCTAAACCAAGACAATAGTAAAGAAGTACTAGATCTTTCATTTCAAAATATGATTTCAAATCATATTTTACTACATAAATCATGTTCTCTAAACTTCGTATTATGATCAGATCATCCACATATAGTACCAATATCACTATGTCAAAACCATTGTTCTTGATATAGAGTTTTGCATCTGAAGGACTTCTTTTGAATCCATGTTGTGAATGTCTATTTTAATGTACCAAGCTTGTGGAGCTTGTTTTAGCCCATACAAGGATTTGACCAACTTGAAAACTTTTTGTTCTTGCCCTTCAACCACAAATCCTTATGGCCATTCAAGAAAGCACTTTTGACATCCATCTAATGTAACTTCCACCCAAACTAAGTTGTCATAGCACAAAGTACTCGAATGGTAGTCATCTTTGCAGTAGGGGCAAAAGTCTCTTCATAATCTATGCCTTCTTTCTGAGCATAGCCCTTTTCAAAAAGGTGGATCTTATGCTTATCAATAGTACCATCTGCCTTATACTTCATTTTGAACACCCATTTGCATCCAATGGGCTTCTTCCTGAAGGTAGATTAACTAGCTTCCATGTATGATTTTTCATGAGAGATGTATGTTCTGCTTCCATAGCAGCCTTCCACTAAGGCTCACTAAGTGCATCTTGAATTGTTGTGGGTTCATTTTCATCCAATGTTGACATATAAACCCATTCATCATCCACATATGTTTCTCTGTCTTCCTCTACATCTATAGATAGTTCATCAAACTACTGATAAAGCTCATAAACCTCTGAATTTGATGCTTTTGCTCTTATCTACTGAGTCATGCTACGAGTACAAGGTCAATCTAGAGTTAGATATGGAAGTGAAGTCAACTTTGAATCTCTCAATGTGCTAGTATACCATTTTGGAACCTTGTTCCATGGGGGTGGAACCTCTTTCTTAGGATCCTCTTCCTTTAGGTATACAACTATAGATGTGTTATCTGATGTGAAAGCTTCATCAAATACCACGTCTCTACTAGTGTATATTTTCTTGGTCATAGGATCTATCAACCGATATCCCTTTGAATGCTCATTGTAACCAAGAAAATAAATTGCAGGGTTTTCTCATCTAACTTCTTTCTTTTCTATTTTGGTATGCGCATGAATGCCTTACATCCAAAAACTCTTAGATGAGAAATGGAGGGTTTCCTACCACTCCATGATTCTTGTGGAGCATTGCCCTGTAGAGATCTTGTGGGTGCTCTATTCAAGAGGTACGATGTTGTACTCACTACTTCTGCCCAATACTCATGCTCAAGATGTGCCCCCTTAAGCATACATCAAACCATTTCCACAATGAAATGATTCCTCATTTTAGCAACTCCATTTTGTTGTGGATTATAGGTAGTTGTTAGTTGTCTCTGAATCCCATGTGCATTAAAAAATGATGAAAATTCCTTGGAGGTATATTCCCCCCGATCTGAGCAGAGGGTTTTTATTGAACACCTTGACTCCTTCTCAACAAGCTTCTTGAACTATTGAAAGTACAAAAATGCCTCTGACTTCAATTGGAGAAAGAAAACCCACATATTCCGTGAGTAATCATCAACAAACAATTGAAAATACCTCTTTCCACCATAGTTGTTTGGCATAGGACCACACATATCGGTGTGTACCAACTCCAAATGTTTCTTAGCTCTTGAAGAGCTAACCTCAAATGGTACCCAATGTTGCTTCCCTACTAAGCAATCTGAGCATACTAGCAATATGGATGAAAGGTTGGGAAGGTCTTTCACCATCTCATGTTTGCTCAACTCAAGCAAATATCCTGAACTTAGATTCTCATATCTTTTGTGCCAAAAAGAAGTAGCCTCCTTCATTATAGTTACCATGGCAACATGAGGTGTGGAAATGACATCTAAGATGAACAATTCATGCTTGTATGATCCTATTGCTACAAGCTTTCCCTTATTGGTGATGAAACATCTTTTTCTACCCTCCTCAACATGGAAAATAATTCATATCTCTATCCAAGATCTGAGGGATGGACAGCAAATAGTTGGCCAATCTAGGAACACAGAGTACCTTCTCAATCTAACATTTTCCATCTGGAAGAGTGACAGAAATATCTCCTTCACCCTGGACTCGATATGTCTGATTGTCAGCAATTATCACTAGCCTTCCTTCCTTTTCCTCAAATGTATCAAACCATGATCTATCTCTAGTTATGTGTTTACTGGCATCAGAATCAATATACCACACTACATCTTTCTACTGATAATATGTGTGAGTCATGAGCACCTTGTGTGATTGCATAAAATATGATTTTGATTCTAATTCGACATAAGCAACATTCCCCTTGGGTTGCTTATTCTTTTTAATGGTTTGTATTTCCCTTTGTCATTCTTCTTGTGATATTTTTCATTATGTTTTTTATTCTTAAACCAACACCTGTTGGTGTCATGGTTATTCATATCACCGATTTTACAATATTGTTTGTCTTTCTGCTGATGTTTTTTTCCTTTTTCTTTTGATGAAGATCCTCCCTTCTAAAAATTACCTTGTTTCTTACCTCCTTGTTTGGTGTAGAGGGCACTTCATATTTTTGAAATTGATTTGCCTCCTCAGTTTGAAGCAAATTCACCAATTCCACAAAAGTAACTTATATACCAGACACGTTGAGAGATGTAATCAACACCTTGTAGGATTTTGGCAAAGCTCTCAAGATGATTGAGTTCAAGAGATTATCTGCCACTATCTCTCCTATAGAATTCAATTTGACTTTCAGTTCTGCCACTCTGCATAGGAATAGGTCAATTCTCTCACCATATTTCATACTGAGTGTATGTCAGTGAGTTTGAAGGTTTAGAATAGTGGATTGATTCTTCCCTTCATAAATGGTAATCAAAGCATCCCAAGCTTCCTTACCAAATTTGGCATCACAGATATGAGGTTGGACCTCATCTGTAGTTAGAAGCAGAATAAATATAAGACATCTATCCTTCTTATCAAAAGCCTCTTGATATGCCCCTATTGTTGTAGGATGTTTTGTAGTGCCAGTCACCATATACCATAAATCTTCAACCTAAAGGATAGCTCTCATATTTGTCTTCCATGGTGCAAAGCTAGAACCTTTTAGCAACTATAAATCTAATAGATATTTGTGAACAGTTGCCATTGTGAAGGTTCCTTATAACACTAAATGGTCCTCCTTTCTTTATACTTGCAAGAGTACATTCAAGGAAATTCAATCAAATTGATGGCACCTACCTCAAAACCCTTTGAAAGAAGGTTGATGAGTTGGAGGAGTTTAAGACAAACAATTAGAAAGAATTAGGATATTAAATGGAGTGAATATCAAAATTGGTTTACCTTATTTCTCCCTGATTATTTATAGAGAATAATAGCTCATACGTCATTGTTGTAACTATATTAGGCATTAGATGTTGTATTCCAAGCACGACAACATCACTTGTAAGTGTGGACCAAAGGTACCGTATATACCGAACGCTATTGTGCAATAAATTGCACAAATAGATGTAAATTTTGGGGTCTTTTCATTGCTTTGTATATTTTACTTTATAATTGAAATACAAGAAAACAAGAAATTTATATGCAAAAACAATCACAAGCACCCACAAATTTAAGCACTTTAGGTGTTGGTTTCCATCGAAAATGCACCTATTACAATTCCAATTTTGTTACAATGATAATATTCAAAACCAAATATCTTTTTCAAATCAGCAAATGTGTTGGAAATTTGAGGTAATTTGAGGCATTTTATGTTGTCATTGATGTCACATGGATAATTGATGTCACATGGATCACATTGAGTTTTGGTGGCCAAAATATTTCATAAATAAGCATTTATGATATTTTGGAAAGCATGGATATTTAAAGGGTTTTTGTGAAAACCAAGGTAGGCAAAATAAAAGGTTTTATTTAAAACCATGGATGGCAGATTTGAAATGGGTTTTTCTTAAAACCTAGGTTGGCTTTTCTTTTCATCGAAAAAGGTTCCCCGATGAAGGAGATAATTAATTTTAAATATTTAAGTTTAAATTTTAATCTTTTAAATATTTAAGTTTAAATTTTAATCATTTAAAATTTAAATTTAAAATTAAAACTAAAATTAATATTTTATTATTGCTGACGTCAAAAATGAGGAGGCAAATAATATTAATTCATAGTCGATGTCAAAAGAAAAATGTGGGCATATATAAATATGCCACTAAACTTTTTATTTTCCCTAAGTCCTCGACAAAGATAATTCGTTCGAAGCGCTAAGGGAGCAAAAGTATCGTATTCATTTGAAAACCAGCGAAGAGAAGAGGGAACAAAGGTAAGGTAGGTTCCTTACCTATCGTCGTAGGTACTTGTGGCCTAGCGGCAAAGGAAGACGCGTAAGGTGTTTAAGCACCAACAGATCCGAAGTTCGAATCCCATCGACATTGGTTTTTGCAAGGTAAAAAGGGAGAACCTTTTACACACATGTTTTTTGAGGGTAAGTTCAGAGGAAGCAATAAGAATGTATTGCGCTCTTGGTTTCTATGTGAGAGGTTGGCTCACTTGTTTTTTGGCACCGCGGTTTGAGTGGTGCAGGAATAAACACTTATCCCTAAAAAAAAAACACTTATCCCTCCAAAATGTCTTTGAAAGGAATAAACAAAGTATTCAAAAAAATATCTCTTAAAAAATCGCTTCTTATTTTGTCTTGCAAGCAACAAATGGCGCGTCTTGGAACTCCCTCCTTTGCAATTGCAAAAAATTGTAAAAAATATAAAAATTTGGTGAGCAACAAAAAAGTTGTCAAAGGTGTCAAAAAATTGCTTAGCAAAAAAATAATGTCACAAAATTGCTAGCAATTTTAATTGTGGCTAGAAAAAGTTGCATCGCGCACAAAAAAAATTCTTAACAAAATAGTACCCCCACGTAATCCCTCCATGGTATTCAAACTGAAAACCTCCTCCGTACAAACTATTGACCACCGAGTGCGCTGACCAAGCGAGCTACAGGGCTCGACGAGGATTAAAAAAACATCGTTCCTTTATTGAAGGTATCATCCTACAATATTAAAAAAAATGTGGAATGTATTATCCCACATGCATTCTACAGATGCATTCAACATGGTTTAAAAACCATAAGGTGCATGTATTAAGGTGACTGCCTTTGGGCGATCAACCCTCCAACATTTTGCCTTCCCTCAACAACCAATAGATAATCGCCACATCACCTCAAATCGTGTGCAATTCAACCCAATCAACCATCTCCACGTCACCTCGAACTGCATGTAATCTGAGTCTAGTTAGAAACTATGTGTGCGCCACATCACCCATCTCAGTCTGCATATCTTTGTCAATCTATGAGTCTGTGCGGTGTTTGTCTATGTCAGGGATCTTAGTCTATCTAGGTTTTTCATCTATGCTCGATCACCATGCCAGGGATATCAATCTATCTAGGTCTGTGTCTATGCTCTATTGCCATGTGTTGCCTACGCTTGATCGTTGTACATTTAAAAACATGCACAAGAAATATTCCTTGCCCGTTCTTGTCCCAAACTCTATGTTGTATGCCTTGCAAAAACAACAAAATAATCTTCAAGAACCCCACGTCGGAGATTATGCTTGGATAGATGGAGTAGTTGGTTACTACCTTACCCAACCACCAATGAACCACCTCCTTGCCCAACCGTAGCTCTGATACCATGTAGAAGAATGCAACGAGCAACTTTGGTATTGATATGGGGTTTGAATAAATACATTGCAAAGGTAGTTGAGGAACTACTAATAAACCACCCCAACTAATTGGAGAGTGCTCATGCGCTATTTTACCATATTACACAATAATGTAATATTCTATCAATATAATTTCTAACATGTATCAATATATATGCAAATTTTTTTTCTCGCCCTAATGAAATCCACAGCATAAATCGATCTTTCTTATGCAATTTTGATCAAAGTATTCATTTCTTCCAACATTGGAATAATACCACACAATGTGAGAAGTGTTTCAAATTCACTCATTCGAAATAGCAAATTTTTAGCCTTATCAACTGCCCTATGATTTGCATACATAAACCCTACCAAGGATTGATATTCTTTGAAAACTCTATATGTAGGTTGATACATCGAAATCCACCTAGTATCTACATCTTTTGAGAGTTTTTACCTTCAGTAACTCCTAATGTAAACTACTAAAACTTTAAAAATATTTTTAGACTACGTGAAAAATAATCATAAATTTCACGAACAAGTTCTTCCACTCTCGCTACATTTGTAAATGTATCCACGATTTTATATGCAAGATTCATTCTATGAGCCATGCAATGAATAGGTATAAAATATGTGGTAACATATGTTTGTAGTCTAACACAAAGACCATTCTTGTATCCTTGCATTGTAGCAGCACCATCAACTTCGATAAATATTAACTTAGTGGCTATTTCCATTTCATTCATCCCTGCTATTTCCTTTAAAGTAGAAACAACAATATTGTAAATGTTTTCTACATTGCAATTTTCCACAATCTTGTGTAATGCAAGTAAATGAGGTTGCCTTAAATGATTTTTCCAATGTGTAAAAATGAATACAAATCCAATATGTGTTGTCAATAGCAGTCACCTCATCAATTGAAAGTGAAATGAATTTGGCCTTTTTTACTTTCTCTTTGAGGTCATCCTATTCAACCAATGATAGATATTGTGATTTGAGAGAAGTTAGGAGCAAAAATTAGATAATCAAGATTATATTCAACCTTCGAAAACCTTAGTTACATTGGAATATATACTCGTAGTATTAACCGAACTTAGAAAATATAAGGAAGTTAGGGAAATAGAAGAAATATGGAGGAAAGGGAAAAAGGAAATTGAGTTGGTTCGCCTTAATGCCCTTATCGTCCAATCCTGCCCAGTCAGCTGCCATCCAAGCCAAACTTACCTGTCCAGTCAACTGTCGTCCAAGGAGGTAAAAGGGGTAAGATCCAAAGCTTATAGTTGAAACAAATTTTTACACCTTTTTTGGTCTTTTTACTAGCTTTATTTCCAACAGATATTTTATCATTTCCCAACCACTTTGATCTGACCAATGGGCATTGGGTAAGTTTTGCACATCAGCTAGTCGAAATAGATATTTATAATCAATGAAATCGAATATAGGTCTACCCTTTTTAAGAATAGTGAGTACAACAACAAATTGTAAAATTTTTGAAGCTAAAGTGAACTTATTCATTTTTCAAAATTAGGCTTGAATCATTGCACCTTTTTCAACCAAAGTTTACTTTTTTTTTATTGCTTCATCATATTCTTGTGCATATCTGATATGTGCACACTCTGATGCATCCTTCCACCTATAATTTTTTTATTTTTTCCATCACCATCACTTTTTTTTGTTTTTATATAAACCTTTCCAATATGTTTTTCTATGGTATCTTTTTTAACTTGCAATCTATGATCCTTTCCATGTTTCCAACTGTAAATTATGCATCTCAATTCTGTTATTACCTCATTACTATTATCTAGCAGCATTGGCTCAAAATGGAAAATCTGAAATCCAATTAGGCTGAAATGATTTGTTAATTGTCCAATTAGATGACCTTGCACATTTATGTTTTTTAGAATAAGATTCTCCATAAGTAGGGACTGCATAAGAACTATTATTTTATTTTCCATTTGGTGTGTTAGTTTTAGTAATCTCTTCATGTTGTTGTTCCATTTCATTAAGAAATTTTTCATTTGTGGACTTTTCATTATTGTGGATATGTGGAAGTGGAGGTATACCAAGGTCAACAATGTTTTCTGTAGAGATAATACTAGGGTCAATACCAGGGTCATTATCATTATTCTATTTAAAAGCATACCTTCTATTAAAAAATATAGATAATAAATGGACAAAGCCATCAACAAAAAAACACCCTTCTTAATGAATGAAGATATTATATATAAAATTAACAATGTACAAAAATTAACTGGTTAGTAAGTAAAGGCGTTCATACATTCAATTTGTGCAGATGTTGATGGATGACTGGATTTTAAAATATTATGAAAGTATTTGAGGATACTCCTTTTATCAAAATACTGGCCTCCCTTCTTTCCACTGCCAACAAGTGACATTTTTCCTATATAAACAGAAGAGTAACATGAACATCATTTTGAAAAATGAAAATAACTGGTAAAAGAGATAACTTCTATTGAAGACAACATAATATATGACCTAAGCAGGCTTGAGATTGGTGCCCAAATAATAGGAAAACCTTCTTATTAAGTGTCAAATAACAAAAATATATAAAAATGGAACATAAATGGTAAAAGAAACTTATCAGTAAATGGTTGTCACTGTATGTCACTCACCTTGTATCACTCGCCTTGCATCAGTCACCTTGTGATGTCAATCACCTTGTGACAGTTACTTATGTCAGTCACTTTGTGATAATCACTTCAGTCATTTACCTTGTGGTAGTCACTTTTGTCAGTCATCTTGTGACAGTCACTTTTGTCTGTCGCCTTGTGATAGTTGCTTTTGTCAGTCACCTTATAATAATCGCTTCTGTCAATCACCTTACGACATTCACTTTTATCAGTCACCTTGTGATAGTCGTTTTAGTTAATCACCTTATGTTAGTCACCTTGTGCCAGTCACCTTGTGTTAGTCACCTTCTGCCTATCACATTGTGTTAGTTGCCTTGTGCCAATCGCCTTGTGTCAATCGCCTTATGTTAGTCACCTTCTACTTGTTACCTTATGTTAGTCACCTTGTGCCAGTCGCTTCTTCTGGTCACCTAGTATAAATCACTTTTTGCCAATCCTTTTGTGTCAGTCACCTTCTATCTATCGTGTTGTGTTAGTCATCTGCTTTGTATCGTTCGCTATCGGAGAAAATTAATGTTTCAATTGTATGAGTGTCGTTGTCAGGGTTACCTATATATAGTGGGGTACAAGAGGTGAATTGGATGGGATAATTTTTTTTAAATAATTTTAAGGCAAATATTAGGCGGGAAACCTTATTATACCAAGGCGAATTTACCCTATAAAATTGATCCCGTAATTTTCAAGCAAATGGGCCAACCTCTAGGGTCCTAAAATTAGCAAAATAAAAAATTTTAAAATCCTAAAATTTGCTCTAAATTGTGAAATTCGTCCCTGTGCATAACCCTGATGCATTGTACCGACAAAATGGTCCATATCCTTGCTCCAAAACTCAAAGGCTTGTTGTTTTTGAAATGCTCAAAGGCATACACTCTTAATTTCTTGGTTGCCTAACAAATTTTCGGGATCTAAGCAAATTTCGATCACGTCACTTAAAATTTTAATTTTAGAGGGATATGTGGGTACTGGTACTTCTAGCATTTCTTTAGTGCAATAATCTTTTGGTTTTGACATACTGAACCTTGGGCATGACTTCTTACAAGTGTCAATTGCAGAGTAGTCACTAAGGCTTTTGTAATGAAAAAGTATAACACTTGTGCTCATTAGGTTTCAAATGGCTATAATCATTTTTTTTACCTTTCTCGCATGCCATGCATTTACTTCCCTCTGCCTACTTATTTCTTAGAGAATGCCCACACCTTTCTGGTCATATCTTTGTATGCTATTAAATGTTAATTTATTTCCATGGTCTTCCTTGTTAACTTTTGTTTGTGGATAGAGTGGATCTAGCTTGGATACAATATTTAATGCAAATTATTGTGCATGGACACTAAACCTTTCACTCTTAAGGATTTCTTTGGCAAGATAACCTTATCATCCCCTTTTTTAGTTGGCTAGCAGTTTGAATTACTATCATTTATTTTCATGTCTAAACTACCTTGATTTTTTTGTTACCCCTCCTTATGCTTCCTTTTTTTGTGAGATACGGCTTTTGAATAGCCTATATATTTAACCTTGTACATATTTTTTTTGGTAAGTAGTGTTTGTCTTTATAGCGGGTTTTAACAAGGATCCCAAAACCTGATTACATAATAAATGGGCCTAGGGCATCAATCCCTTGAAACTGAACACCAAAACAGAAATCCCGCCAGCTGATAACAGTAAGCATGAAACAATCCCTCTCAGCGAGAAACAAACAAATAAGAAAGAAAGTAGTTTTGGAGATCCCACCCAGCGGGGAGTAGCCAAAAACCACCATCGAGAAGATCCCGCCCAGCAGGAAGCAAAGAAAAATCGTTACAATAAAATCTCGCCTCGCGAGAAGCAGTCAAAACCACCACAAACAGTCCCGCCTAGCGGGAAGCAATAGGGAAATCCCGCCATCCGGGAAACCAGCAGAAAATAAAGGATCCCGCCTCGCGGGAAAACCGGCGGATTTTGCGGATCCCGCCCTATGGAGAAACCAACCCGCCCACCAAGAAAACATTACGTTCAGCGAGAGCCATCCTGTAGGAAGCCGACAGCCAGCACAGAGAGGAACCAGCCCATCAGGAAGTGACCAGAGAGTTGCACCACAAGGAACCCGCCCCGGGAAAACAGAAGAGGATCCCAGTAGCAGGGACCAAGAATCCTGTCCAAGCACAGAGCCCGTCAAGGATACATAAGAAAAAATGGGTAAGTTGTCCAAACCCTAAACCGTCACCTCCACCGCACCGAGAAACGCAGGGGACCAGATCCATGTGAATAACCTGTAAAAAACCCCAGGGGGAAGCCTGAGGGAAAAAGGGAAGGGATCCCCAACCAAACAGGGATCCCTAGGAAGCACCAGTCCAAAAAAACAACCAAGGAAACCCTAGCCGGATGGGAGGGGCGCAGATAGTGGAGAAGGATCTCCCCCCAGGAGATCATCTGCAAACAACCACTCCCCGGGAGGGATGACCTGGGTTGAGCCAGGGACTGGGCAGAAACCAGGAGCCATGGGAGGGGGAGCAGGGCTAACCTTGTACATATTTGGGTATAGGGTCCCATATCATTATTTGCCACTGATGCTTTTGCTCATTAAAAATATGAGGAACTTTTATTTGATATCCTAACTTGGATTTCCTTCTACTAGTAAGAATGGGATATAATACTTTTCCCCGACCTTCATTTGTGCAATGTACAATATTCAATGCATTTTACCCAAAGGGTTTTCCTTCTTCCAACAAAATGCTTTCGCTTATTAATAAGGGTGGAGAGGACAGGACTAACATTGTTAATTTTGGTGCTCTTATTTCAAATTTTCTGTTTTCCCGGACCAAGTGAGGTTGAATTATAATTTCTTCCTTAATTGATTATTCTGGTGAGTCTTCCTCGTATGTGGGTTCTTGAGTATTATCAAATTGAGGAGGGGCAGGTTGAAATTTGGTCTAATCACCTAGATATGCACAAGAGGTAGAAAGTCTTCCTTCCTCCTGGGTTGGTCTGAATTCCTTTTTCTCAAATTCTATTATGAAACCATCAATGAACCAAGAATCCAGTTGATCCCATTTTATGATTGAATAAGGAGATAGAGATTCATAATCTTGAAGTGCTTTCCTCTTAAGTGATGTCCCTAATAGTCTTAAAGCCATATTTTGCTTTGTAATATGTTGTGTCTAGTATATAAATACCAACTCTTAGGTGTTTTCCCTTTAAGTGGTGTGTCTTAGAGATTTATAAGCTTGAAGTGCTTTCCCCTTAAGTGACATCACTAATAGTCTTAGGGCCACATTTTGCTTTGTAATGTGGTGTGTCTAGTATATATATACTAACTCTTTTAGGTTCTCTAGTGGAGTAATAGAGTCTTTGTCAATAAATTCTAGCACTATGGCAAGGACTAACTCTAGGATATTTCTCCATACAATAGGTGGCCTTGGGTGAAATAGTGGGCTTAGACTATCCTATTTTGGTAGAATATTTACTGAGGCAATGACAATGTCCATGAGTTTGGATTATAGAGATATTTAACAAAATTTTCAATGATGGGTTAGCTCACATACCTTTGGGTTTCTTTAATTTATACAGAGTCTTCAAATGAATAAGTTTTGCGCTTTAAAAGAAGATGGATCAAGGCCTTCACCACATCCTCAATCAAATATCTTTTGATAATAACTTCTAATGTTTATTCTAGAGTGGATTCATCAGGTGATTGAGAGCCACTTTAACAAGCAGCGTTAGGCTTAGATCCTCACCAAGTTTAGCCTAACTTGTTATCATGATTCTAGGGTCAATGACGTATCATTGGGGTCCCATTGGGCATACCATTAAATTATTATCATATTTGATTGTCCTATTTGGAATAATCATACCTCGTGAGGAGTGATAAGTACGACCATAACTAAGAGCACTAGGTTTGGCTCAATTAAGGTCCTTTGAGAGTTTTTACAAGATTCAATCCTTGTTAAGATGTGATCTTTATGGTGCACTTGAAATCAAAATGGAAAAGGGATGTGAGAAAAGAAAAGTAAACTAAAAACAAAGAAGGTGACAATGCACCAAAAGATCCATTAATATCCCTCTACACAAGCCTAAATGTTATGTGCTAGTGGTGATCTCTTCCACTCCCCAACACAATTAATAATACATGGGATTTTCCAATGTAGGCATGCATAAAGAAGGAGGATCTATAGGAAGTTGCATATGGTTAATTCAAAAATTAGCATAGGCCCCTCACACATACATACATCAGCAAAATCTAAAGCAGGTAAAGACTACAAGCACACACACACATATTGAAACAGGTCTACAAGAAGTCACAAATGACTGATCTAAAAAATGATGTAGACCTTCATATATATATAGTACACTTACAAGGATTGTGTCAAGAGTGGGGGTTTGATTTTCCTACAAGTCACTCAAGAATCGGTTGCTATACAAAATGAAATTAAAAGAGAGCCTACACGAGAAAATAATTTCAAACACGTTGATCCTTCTTACAATCTATGTTGCTGCTATTATAGATTACATCAAGGAATATTTTCCTCTGAAATTATCTATAGGTGAATCTGACAACTTTAGCTACCTATTCTAGGGATTCTAAACATTAAATGAGGTACCTTCGAGTCAAAATAAATGTTAGATCTGGGACTACCAACACCATGCTTCTCTTAAATTAATGTTAGACCATTTAGTTCAAATATCATTTGGTAGATGGTCTTCATCCTTTTAGGAAGGATTTCATTAACTTAATGTGTCTACTTTTGTCATAATTATTTGCACCTTAAATTGATTGAGACACTAGTAATAGCTCCAAGGATCCTTGGTCCTTTCAAAATCTAAAGCCTACCCATAGGTTGGTAAAGACTTTTGCTATTGGTTCTTGATTGGAAATCACAAAACTTCCAATATCGAAGTTGTCTTTATTAGGAAAGACTCCCACTTTTTTACCTCATTATTGGGACTTTTCTTTCCCTCACTTAATGGATTTTGCACAAGCTTCAACTATCAAAACTTATTTTGACATATTTTAGGGACATGTTATCTCATAGGATGATGATTTTATAAAGTTTTGATTGCCAGTGGTCGACACTTTACCATAAGCGTAAGTAGTGTGAAGCCACTATAGTAGCTATCCAACATTATATGGTTGTGGGTGTGGTGTGATACGTATATTCATTTCCTTTACCATTTAATAAAAAATCAAATTCTTTTGACTTCCACTATCAATAATAAAATATGATATCCTACCCTTGACCCACATGTATGAATGAAATAGGTATTCCTCCTATTATGACTCTTCTTATGACTTCAGTGGTGTAGCATGTGTGGAGGCAATGGTAATATTTGGTTCAACTTCCATGATATGTTTCCCTCTATCCTCATCTTATGAATGTGGATGCAATAGTATATTTGATGTAGAGGAATGCAACTCAACAAACAATGAGTTAATTTCTCAACACTCCTACCTCAAATGTTGATTATTCTTGTGTTAATTGTACCATTTTTTAGTCTTGTCCTTCAATAAATTATTTTCTTGGGAGTATTTTTTTGCTTTCAATTTTTATTTTGGGGTTTATTGCCTTTGTCTTGATTATTTGGATAGTCATTTAGCCCTATGTTTGGCTAGTACTTAGAGTTCTAGTTTTTCTTATTTGCTTATCCTTCTTTTCAATTTTTGTTTTTGCGCTTTTGATCTAATTTGACAACAATTTTGTATACCTCTCCCAATGTATTGAATTTGATGAGGTCCATGTTCCCTCAAATGTATCATTTTATCCAACTCTAGTACTTAAGGATTCAATGTATTTCGATATCTTGAATACCTAGTTTTTCTTCCATGGAATGGAAAGCATCAGTATAATCTCAAATACACTGGTCTTTACCTTGACATAATTAATATTATTTTCTGAATAACAAGGGTGGTACTTAGGTCCACCCCCCTTGACAAATTATAAATTTCTTCTTTAGAGCTTGATATTTTACAAATAGATGCACTTATCATAATAATTGAGATTCTATAGCTAGAAACCTACATTATTTTACATAAAATATTTGAATTCTTGATTTTTATTTTCTATATCTTTTTAATTTTTTGTACGAATACAAATATTGTTCATGTCCGTTGTCCTCATCCAAATATGAACTTCTCCATTGGCAGATGGAGGATTATGAAGTGTTTCTACCAAAGTGCCTCTACATTCAGGTAGAAGAGAATGAGGAAGACCGTGATGAACGAGTTGTGGAAGCCACTCACCCTTAGCATGTTGTCCACTCTATAACGACATAGTCCATTTCGTGTGCCTCCATCATTCATCTATTTTATCGACGTCGATGCTCAGCATCACATTCTTTCGGCACATGAAATGGACTGTCGTTACAGAGTGGGCGACGAGCTAAGGGTGATCAACATCCTCCTTAAAATTTTTCTATAGCAGCCTTCACAATACCAAAACTTCACCTCGACTATCTATGCATCGCATCTTAGTAGAATAATATTTCCAAAACATCACACTATCATAGTTTGCTTTACCAAATCTGGATTGCTAGTTTCCTTCCTGAAACACAAGTACAAAATATATATATATAATAAATATTTTATATGAAAACACATTAATGTTATAAAATAAAGTAGATATTACCAATGGAAAACATTAAAATAAATCTTAATCATTATTTTATTCAGACAATCAATATTTTCTTGTTAGCTTCAACTAAACTTACTACTTCCTCTAACCAAGGAAAAGAGAATTTAACTTCACGATCCTCAATAAAAATCCTTCTAGTACAAAAAATATATATATAATAAATAGTTTATATGAAAACACATTAATGTTATAAAATTAATTAGATATTACCAATGGAAAACATTAAAGTAAATCTTAATCATTATTTGATTTAGATAGTCAATATTTCTTGTCAACTTCAGCTAAACTTTCTACTTCCTCTAACCAAGGAAAATATAATTTAACTTCACGATCCTCAATCAAAACCCCTCTATTGGATAGCCTATTTACACATTTTTTCCTTCCCTTAATGTATGTGTAAACCCGATTTCTTTAAAATATTTAGCAAGATCTTGAATTTATGCAATTATCTCTTTACATTCCATGGAGCCTTTGCTTTCCTCAAATTTGTATTTATTACTATGATAGAATCACCTTCCACCCATACTTTGTTCCATTTCATTTGTTTGCATATTTTTAACCCTTCTAAAGTCGCCTAAGCTTCAAATTCATTTTTTCTCTTAAATCCATTATTGAAAGCGTAATGAGACAAAATCTCTCCTCTATTATTTCTAATTATTCCTCCTCCTATTGGGCTTGGATTTCCTTTAGATGCTCCATCAAAATTTAATTTAACTCACTCCAGATCTAGTGGTTTTCACATTATATTATCTGCCTTCTTTTTACTTCTCTTGTACCTAATATCATAATTCCATTTATGACTTGACTCCATCTATCAAGGCTCTTTGCTTCCAAATTAGGGACTGGGTGAGTTGATAGGGTTTGTTGAGACTCCTCTATGGCTAAACATATCTTCCCTTTCATTACCTTTAAATTGTTTTCCTTTCCTTTAAATATTCTTCTATTCCTTTCTAGCCATACAATCCACAATATTGTATCTCTTGATATATCCCATATTGTCTACAAAGCCTCACTTTTATAAGTGTTGTTATTGCTTTAACCATTCTTAAATTTTGTTACTCATCACCATGCATTTACCAAACATATTAAGAATCCATTGCTATAGTTTTCATACTATTGAGCAATGTACCAAGAGATGGTCAATACTCTCCTCCTTTTTACAAAGAACACATTGAGAGGAGCCATGAAAACCCCTTTTCATAAGGTTATCCTAGGATTATATTCTTCTATGACCTACTATCCAAACAAACATTTTAACTTTAGGAATGCTTGGGATATCCCAAATATCTTTCCATATTCTAGTGATATTACTATTTTGTTGGTGCTTTACATTATATCCACTTCTTGTTGTATATTCTCCTGAGCTATTCAACTCCAAAATCAATTTATCCTTGGCTCCCTTGAAAATAATTACAGTTATCTTTATACTCAATTGCATCCTAGCATAAATGTCTTATATACTTGTAAAATAATATTCTTTCCATTTGTATCTTCCTTCTCGATCCTTGTACAAAATATTTGAAACCCTGTCACCATATTTATCTTGAAGCAATCTCATCCAAAGTTTCAAAATTGGATCTAAATTGAGTGGTTTTTTATCACACCAAGTGAAAGATGCAAAATGCAACACCCAAACAATGCTTGAACAAATGAAATACAAGGAAACACAAGATTGCACAATAGAATAATTTTCATTGATGGGGGGAGCCTAGAAACTCCATTGTTTACAAGCTTGGATCCTTGAATCCTTTTGATACAATATTACAAGGGGTTAGGGTTCTCTGAAACCCTAACAAGCAAAGTTGTGATGTCTTCAAGCGCATCTTGATCCCAATAGGGTTGAGTGGGCTTTTTGATATCCAAGGCTGGGCCACTCTAGATGATGAGGTAGTGCTTTCAGATCTGCACACAAGGACACAACAAAATAGTTAGTAATACCTGCGAGGGCTCCATAGTGTGAGGCCCTCTATGAGCAATAATAAACCCTAACTAAGTGTTGTAAATAAAGTGAACAAAAACAGAAGCACATGCATAAAATAATAAATGATTGATATGTTTTACTTACTATATTTTGATGTGTGATTTATGATGTAGATGACTGGTGTGGTGATACCCTAGCGTCGCCCGAAGGCTAGGGGGTCTTCAGGAGTAATAACGTAAAACACCCATGGGTGCCTGACTGTTGCAGGAAATGCCCATGGGTGCCTGGGGTTGAAGGGAAGGATTTTGTAGAAGCAAATTCAACGAGGGAGAAATGATGGTGATGGCAATGGGGGTTACAACGAGCGAGAATGGCAGAAAAAGTAATGCGAGGCATCTTAGGGCACTTAAGAATTTTAAGCACTCAGGGAACTCAAAAACTTAGGGACTTAGGGACTTAGGAAATTTGAACACTCAAGGGTTGAGCCATCAAAATGGCTCATATTTATAATCTAACCTAGGGCATGCTAGGGTTTCAATGACACTAATCATGTGGCTGAGATTAAAGCACATCTAAGGGTAGATAATAAATCTAGGGTGTGGCATGGATTGATGTAAATGGGTGGTCATGATTAAATGGAATTGGATGGTTGGGATTAATTCACTTAAATAAATACATATTTATTAAATATATATTAAAATATAATATAAAATATTATATTTAAATATATATAAAATAAATATACATAAATAAATGTGAATAATATTTGGAAATGGTGGGAAATAGGGATGGTGGAAAAATTGGCTATGTTTTGGTGGTGGAAATGGTGGGAAAGCATGGATGGAGGACAAATGGCTAGATTTTGGTGTCTACAGATGCCCCTTTTTGTACTGCATTGCGTGGAACACAATGTAGTGCAAAAATATGAGATACCTATTTTGGCTAGGTGCAGAAGCAACTTCTCTTGGGATGTGGAGTGTGAGCTTGAAGACAAAAGAATAAAAGAATTTTGAGTTTTGCGTAGCTTACCCCCTCAATTGGCGAATGAGGTTACGGATGAATCTCATGAGCCAATTGAAAAATTTGTGCAAATGGAATGTGGATGATATGAATGATGTAAAATGTGATACCATTATTGCCCCAATGGTGGGAAGGGGGTTGTTGAAAAATGTGTCTATTTTTGCCCCAATAGATGAAGGGTTTTGTGAAAATATGTGATGGAAAATGTGTCTATTTTTGCCCCAACAGATGAAGGGATTTTTGCCAAGTGTAGATGCCATGATCATGTAAGATGTATCCCATTGTGGGAAGGTCAAAACCAAATGTGGTTGCCCCAAATTTGGGGTGATTCGATGCTATTGAAAAATATGCCTTCTAGCATCATTGATATGCAAAGATGATAATGCAAAGAAAGAAAAGAAGAGTCAACCTTTAGAGGGCCTGCTAGTGACTGTTTGAATAATTCCCATGATTGGAACCAATCATCCTAGCTAGTGCCTATCTCTGTGGTGTTAAGGAGTTTTTGAATGATGAAATTTGAGTTTTGTCCATGTTTTAAGCCCCACGAACTAGGCCATCAATGATAGCGGTTGTGCAAATTGTTCTTGGTAAGGTTTCACTCAAAATATGAAGTATCAAATATGATTGTGATCTCGAGCAAGGAGATAAGTGATGATGATCATGGACAAGTGTCCTTATTGTAGGCTATTCATCTTACCAAATTGCATGGAGGCAAATCGTTGCAATCACCAATTATATAGAATAACCCACTATATACGAGGTTCACTTGAATGTTATGTGAACTTGGAAAATATGTAAATGATGATGATATTGAATGTTGTGCAAATGATGTGTGAATGATGATATTAATGGTGATGGCCATTTTGTGAATAGTTGGACCGTTTTGAGGTGCTTTTGTAGCATGTTTGATGAATTTGCAAAATATGGTCGCAAACAAAGATTATGCATCCAAATCAGTTGGAATCTTCACAAAACTTGATAAAATGATGAAATGTATTGATGAATGAAATTTGGAGTGATTTGGTTGGGGGAAGCTACTATTTTGTGCTAGTTTTATCTTTTGTCAATGTTGACGTGAAATGCCTGCAAGCGCTTGCGATCTATAAAAATATCTGCAGGCGCTTCAGCATGCCAGGAAATACCCATGGGCATCCCAAAGTGCCTGAAGCAGCTATAAATAGCTTGTTGGGCGAGATTGAAGCTCATTTGTGCGTTTGGGAGTTCGAGAAGTTGGATATTAGGAGTGAAGGGTGAGTGAGGAGTGAAGTGAGGTGAGGCGTTTGAAGCGCGGAAGCTATGGTGATGGAGGGAGTTGGTGTGGAGGCCGAGGTTGTTATTGGGGCACGGATTGCTGAGGTAAGGCATTGTATTATGCAAAGTTTTTTTTTTTTTGAAATTATTAACAAATACTTTGTGTTGTGTTGCAACTTAGAGTTTTGGAGGCTTAGCACCAGTTTTTGCCTTACATCCCCGAGATGAGGAAGGCGATTACGAGGAGGAGTGGGAGTTATTGGGGGAGGTGGGGCTAGCGGAGGTAGCCCGACTAGATGTGGTGAGGGCTGATGAGGGGTACCTCTCTACCTTGGCAGAGAGGTGGGATGCAGACAGGGGGACATTTCAGCTCCCCACGGGTGAGGTGATAGTGACCTTGGAGGATGTATATCGCATCCTCAAGGTACCGATGGAGGGGATTTGGGTTGAGGTTGGGCTCAACCGGAAGACGAAGATGATGAGGATATTCAGGGATGCATGGCAGGGGGTGAAGGTGGAGAGTGGGGGCATACCCTATTTTTCCATGTATGTGGACAAGGAGTTGGATGCCCTCCGAGCTTTGGTGATGTTCATGTTGGCCAACATTGTGGCCCCAAACAATATCGGGTGCAAGTTCCCTTGGAACCTGATAGGGGTGGTGAGCGATATGCTCATGATGAGGTAGGTGTATGTGTGGGCTCCCACCTTACTGGCATAGGTGTACCAAGAGTTATATGATGTGACCAGGTGAGGGTGGAAGGGATTGGGGTGCAGCTTATTGCTGCAATGCTAGGGATGGGAGCACTTTAGGGTTGCTCGATCGAAGGGCTTACCTATGGAGGAGTTTGGTAGGGAGCAGCCCTATGCTAGGCGATGGGCATTGGTGGAGGAGGTGCAATCGAGTCATCCAGTGAGGATGAGTCAATGGTACAAGGAGCTATGGGCTAGGATTGACATCTGCCCAAGTGGTGTGGAGGCCATGGTAGGGTGCCCGATGGACCAGAGATGGAGAGCATCTATGGTGGGTGTGATAGGGTAGATGGGTGGTTGGGTGACATCGGAGTGAGGTGGAGTACTTCTAATTCTCATGAGTACTCCATCAATTTGGGCTGAGGTAGGATGTCCTTGATGAGCCAGTGCGCTATAGGAGACATCGAGAGGAGATCGATCTACCTTGCATGAAGTCATGGAGGGTGATTTTGGAGGATGATGAGGAGATGGATATCCTCGATGTGGAGGATGTGAGGATGACCAAAGAGTATGATGCATGGTTCATGGCTCAGCCACCATGGGTACCACCTTGAGGAGCGGTTGATGGGGATGGAGGTGGAGAGGCTAGGGATGAGGGTACCCAAGAGACCTAGGATGAGGGGACCCAAGGGGCCCCCAAGTGGTAGCAGTACCTTCGATATAATAGTCAGAGGTAGAAGGTTAAGGGTGCGATACAGTAGGATCCTAAGATTAGGGGAGACTACGAAGATGGGGAGGATGTAGAGGAGGTTCCAGATGTACCCCCATGCTAGAGCGAGGAGGAGTGGGCACAACTAGAGTAGCAGGTGGTAGAGCAGGATGCGAGGATTGTGAGGCTCCAAGCAGAGCTAGCAGAGAGAGCATCAACATAATGTTGATATAGCATACCTTCAATCTTGAAAGAGATATATCAAGGCATTGGAGGATAGGTTGATGGAACATCATATTCCACTTCCTGATCCTCCAACCTCATCTATGTTTGAGGGTATGAGGCGTAGTGAGTCTAGGCATAGCTCTAGGTCTAGGGCTCCTTCTAGGTCTGAGGCTCCTACTAGGTCATAGGGGTCCTCTTGGAGGATGTAGCTAGTGCTTAGATGCACTTTTGTATATGAGCCTTGGTGCTCCATTGTATGTAGCCTTTTGGCATTCATTATATATATATATATATATATACATGGCTTTTACCTTTTGTGTTATATTTTTGTGTGAATGCTTTTTGTGGAATGCTTTGTGTAATGTATGTTTATGTTTATGCATATGATATGTTATGGATGATTAATGCAAGATGGCATGTATGGATGATTAATGCAATATGGCATGTGCTAATGATCATTTATAGTTTAGATATTTTCTTGGCCATTTTGTTAGCATTATTGGTTAATCAGGGGCACCAAACTTGGTGGCATATGGGATGAATGACTTATGAAGTGACATGGATGTTGATATGGAAGAAGATATGGATGTTGATATGGAAAACTACTTGTTTTGCAGAGACTCAAACATCCTAGTGGCATCAAACAAACTCACTAAAACTGCCTAATTCCTCTAGGACCAAATGTGTGTGCAGTGAATTCATTTACCGAATCAAGAGCATGGTAATGACCTTAGACAATCAAGAACTAGTGTGTGTGCAAGTGAGTTCATTAACTCATCTTGAGTAAATTGGGTAAACCTATTATGGATGAAACCAAGAAGCTAGCTTGTCCATATGAGCAATCAGAGGTCTCTTTTAAGAGAGACATGTCACCACGCATGAGCGTACTCCACTGCCAGTCAAGCGTCTATAGCTCCGATGGAGGCTAACTCCATAGTCCATGAATTTTGTTTTTGATCTCTTAAGTTTTGGGGATGACTACCTAACCGTCTAACTAGAAATGTAGTACGATCCTTACAACCCAATTGATCAGTGGTGTGTGATGTAAAATATTTAGAGTTTTTGTTAGGGATTTTTCCCTACTCTTTATTTTATTTTTGGAATTGTGATAGTGGTGAGAACCACTATTTTTATGGACTATGTTGCATGATGGGACTAGAAAGGATGACCCTTTTCACTTCAAGGTTCATACCAAGTATGGTGTTATCCCTCTTTGACACAAGATGTTTTTAAGATGTGAAATTGTGTTTGGTTCAAGAATGTTTTGGATTCAATTCCCAAAACTCAAGATTTTCTTAGTGTATATGTGCAATGGTCCTAAGAAGAACTCGACATGTATTTTGGAGGTTGCTTAAAACACTAGGAGTGGTTGAGTGACCGAAAACACCTAGGACTTTTATGGAAATGTGGCTTGTGCTAATGGCAATTTGACTTTGTGGAATTGTGTGGATGACATTGTGAAGGTGCCCCTGATTAAGGCAACATGACTTTTGTTGGACCAATTAAGACCTTGAACTTAATAAATGATCCCTATATGAAATGTGGAATGTGGAATGTGAATGCAATGTATGAAATGCAATTTTATGAAATGCAATATGAAATGTGGGTGAATGCATTGTTTTTGGAATGTTGAATGCAAGTGAAATGCAATGTTATGAATGAAGTGTATGCAAATGTTTTTGTGTATTAGCCATGTATATATATATAATAATCAAATCATGCATAGAATGCTCTCAAGTGTATAACATTAAGTGGTTCAAATTCTTCCTCTCCCTCTAGACTGGCAAGTCTATAAGTACCATTACCCACTCTTTGTGTAACGATGTATGGACCTAACCAATTGGCCATGAATTTGTCATGAAGATGCGGCAATGCATTGGTGTTTTGCTGATTCTCTTTAAGGACAAGATCTCCTACTTGGAATTCACGTAGATGAACTTTGGCATTGTAAGCATGTTTGAGGCTATCTTGATAAACTCGTAAATGCTCTAAAGCATTGACTCACCTCTCATCAAGGAGTGTAAGTTGGTCAAGACGTGCTTGTCTAGCAGTGTCGTCATCTATGAATTCTTGCAAAGAAATTTGCAAGGAAGGGATCTCGAGCTCAAGAGGCATGATTGCTTCGGCTCCATAGACCAATGAAAATGGTGTTGCCCCTGTAGGCATGCGGATGCTTGTTCGATAAGCCCATAATGCCAAGGGAATTTGTGTATGCCAATCTCTATGATTTTCTTTGACAAGTTTCTTGAGAATAGCAATTAAGGTCTTGTTGGAAGCTTCAGCTTGTCCATTTTCTTGTGGGTAATAAGGAGTCGAGAAACTATGTTGAATATTGTATTTCTCACAAAGTGCTCAAACATCCTTGTTCTTGAAATACTTGCCATTGTCTAAAATTATTTTTGAGGGGATACCAAAATGACAAATGATGTGATGAAGTATAAACTCCATAATTCTAGGTCCTGTCGTACTGGTTAGAGGAATTGCCTCAACCCACTTTGTGAAGTATTCAGTGGTTGTGATGATGAAAGTATGTTATCCCAAGGAAGGAGGTGAAATTTTACCAATTAGATCTAGGCCCCATTGTGAAAAGGGCCAAAGGCTTTGAATGGGTTGTAATGCTTGTGATGGTACATGAGTTAAATTAGCATGTTCTTGACACTTTTTGCAATGTTTGACATAGGTGCAACAATCACGTTCTATTGTGGGCCAATAATAACCCATGCATAGAATACGCTTTGCAATGGCCATTCCACTAAAATGACCACCACAAGTACCATCATGGGCTTCATCTATGGCTCTTTGAGCCTCACTAGCCTCGAGACAATGAAGGAGGACTCCATCATAACCACGTTTATACAACACGTCCCCCAAAAGAATGAAACAAGCTACCTTTTGCTTGAAAGTGCATTTGGTAGTTCGAGACATGTCATATGGGAGTGTTCCAAACTTGAGAAAGGCTACTATTTGGCTTGGACCAAGGCTCATATGAATCCGATTGGATAAAGCAAACATCCTTTTCATCTTTAGACTCAGCATGGGAAATTGAGTATTTAGAGACCATTGAAATGATAAGGGGTTGTACCTCTCCAAAGGAGTCTTTTGGAATCAATGATCCAAGGGAGGCCATCGCATCTGCAAATCTATTAGTCGAACGTGGCAAGCTATTGATTTCATACCAATCAAACTTAGAGAGCAACTTCATTGCTACTTTGTGATAAAGCTTAATGGTAGGTTCTTTGCATTGGTATTCTCCATTGATTTGCTTGATGACAAGTTGAGAATCACCAAATATCCTAATACACTTAATGCTCATAGCTATGGCTAATTGAAGACCTAATATTAAGGCTTCATACTCTGCAGTGTTGTTTGTGCATTGGAAGTCTAGTTTGAATGACAAGGGGATAGGTACCCCCTGTGGTGTGTGAAATACGACTCCAACACCTTGACCTTTCATGCACTTAGATCCATCAAAGAATAATGTGATATCGATGTCTTCCTCTAGAATGACATCTTCTTCTTGCTCAGTGATAGCAAATATCAAATCATCTGGGAGCTCAATAATCAAAGGATGATCACTAGGTAGTGGAGCTTTTGCAAGTTGATCAGCTATTACCTAACCTTTAATGGATTTTTGGCTAATGAATTCCAAGTCGAATTCAGTGAGGAGCATTATCCATTTAGCGGTGCGGGTGTTATTGTAAGTGTGGGACATCATGTAACGCAGAGGATTTTCTCTAGCTATGACATAAGTTGTGTGGCTAAGCATGTAATGTCAAAGTTTCTTAGTGGCGAAAACCACTGCTAAGCACAATTTTTCTACATAAGTGTATTTAGTCTCATAGCTTACCAATGTTCGACTAATGTAGTAGACAACTTGCTCTCAATTTTGTTCATTCTTTTGTGCAAGCATTGTCCCTAAGGCAAAGTTTGTTGCTAAGATATAAAGATAAAATGGGACCCCCAAATGAGGAGGAGCTAAGACTGGAAGAGAAGCTAGGTATTGCTTAATATCATCAAAGGCTTTTTGACATTCATCTATCCAAGAGAATGGCACCCCCTTTTGTAGTAGGTGATTGAATGGCCTACATTTGTCAAAAAGTTATGCAATGAAACGATGGATTGATTGAATATTTCCTTGTAAACTATGCAATTCCTTTAAGTTAGTTGGGGGAGGCATCTCCAAGATGGCCTTGACCTTGTTGGGGTCCACCTCAATGCCTCTTTTGGAGATAATGAATCCTAGAAGTTTGCATGAGGTAACACCAAAGATACATTTCTTAGGATTCAACCTTACATTATGCTCTAGGAGTCGATCAAAAACTTTCTCCAATACACCAATATGTTCTTGTCGAGTTTTAGATTTAGCCAAGAGATCATCCACATAGTCTTCGATAATCTTATGCATGTAGTCATGGAAAATGTATGTCATGGCACGTTGATAAGTTGCACCTGCATTTTTGAGGCCAAAGGGCATCACCTTGTAACAAAAAGTTCCCCAAGGTGTAGTGAATGTTGTTTTGTGTTGGTCATCAAGATTTATTCGGATTTGGTTGTATCATAAAAAACCATCCATGAGTGAAAGTATTTCATGGCCAGCACATGTATCGACAAGAGTATCAATGTTTGATAGATTTAAATCATCCTTATGATACACTTTGTTAAGATCTCAAAAGTCATTGCATACGCGTATCACCCTGTTAGGCTTACGAATGGGTACCATGTTTGAAAGCCACTCAGGATAGTCGATAGGAACTATGAAGTTCACGTCTAAGAGTTTTTGAAGCTCTATTTTTACCAAGAGGGCCATGGTAGGATGCATTCTCCTAAGTTTTTGTTTGATTGGATTAGCATCAGGTTGTAAGGTGAGATTGTGGACCACCAAACTAGCGTTAATACAAGACATGTCCTTATAGGACCATGCAAATATGCCCTTCTTTCTCTTGAGGAGAGTAACAAATTGCTCTTGTTCATCGAGTGATAAACTTTTGCCAAGCTTGACAAATTTTGGGATTGTCTTTGTCTGAACTAAGGTCCACATCGATGGTATCTTAAATAGACATGTAGGAACCTTCCTCAAGTTGATGGGGTGTAGGGATTAGATGAATATTGTCTAAGATGTCATCAAACTCTTCTGGCTTATCTTCATCTATTTCTTCCTAGAAAAACTTGGGATCCGAAGGTGAAGACAAAGGTGGAGGCAGAGGGGATGGAGGAATGTAGTTGTTAGAAGCCCTTAATAATTCCTCGAACAATATAAATTCGACAAAGGTTGGAGGTGAGGAAATTAGGTCCATATCAATAATGCTTATATCAATTGGAATTGGCTTAGCCGGATCATACGGATTATGGAGCGGAGTGAATAGATCAACAGAATTCATGTTGACTTATGGGCAAGGTGGACAAGGTTGGATGGAATGGGTGAAACCTACGGATCGGTGCTAAAATTTGAGTTAACCTGAACAACAACAAGCAATACAAAGCATATTTTATTAAATGGTATATTTACATGCAATGCTAAAAAAAGAAAACATGTTTTTTATTTTTGATTGATTTTTTATTTTTTTTGGTAGTGGTGACAACCACTGTTTGTGTGTTATGTACACATGTTACAAGTTGGATTATGGAATGTCTCAATGGAATGGAGGTGGTGGTTCACTGGTAGGGGTGGCTCATTCTTGTGGAAGAAGTAAGCAAAAAATGGGCTCATAAATGGGAAACATGTTGAGGTAAAATTCATCTTGTTCGTAATGAGGAATGATGGGATCTGATTCTTCTTTAGATTCATCTAAAATTATTGACATAAGCTCAAATTATTCATAGATTTCCTCATCATAATTATCGGGATGGAGGGCTTCTTCTCTTGAATTGAGGTTAATCCTTTGGAATTTGATGCAGGAGCATCCGACGGCATCAGGGAGTTGGTCGTTTTTTTTACAAGGCTCAGAGACGGGGAGGTGGCGATATCGCGACATCCCCGCCTCTGAGCCTTGTAAAAAAAAATGACCAACTCCCTGATGCCGTCAGATGCTCCTGCATCAGATTTGTGAAAGGTTGCATAGGGTCGGGGCTTCTATAAAAACCTAAGCTTTGTAAAGGAAAAAGGGTCAAAAAACTGAGGGAACAGCTTGAAGGCCAGAGGGCTGCTGTTTGTTTTTCTTCCAGAGGGTCGCGGGGCCTCTTTAAAAACCCAGGCACATAGTGAGTGAGGAGTGCAGAGTAGAGATCGCATAGAGAGAGAGAGGAGATGAAAACTACACCTGCGGGCTAGTTCTGTAAATGTGTTTTAAAATTATTGAGTATTGAATGAGAAAAATTTACAGTTTCGGGTATGCGGTTTTTGCGTCTGCGTCAGTGGTATCAGAGCCATAAGATTCTGAGTGTGTAAGCAGATTCACCAAATGTGAGGCAGTTTGCGCTAGGATCTGTGGTGAAGGGCTTGAAAGGAGAGAAGAGAAAGCTTAGGATCCCAGAGCGAGAAGTTCCTGAGTGCACAAGCAGATTCATCGAACGTGAGGTAGTTTGCGCCAGGATCTATGGTGAAGGGTCTGAGAAGGAAGAGAAAGAAGTTCCTACGTGTGCAGAAAGATTCGCCGAACATGAGGCATTTTGCACCAAGAAAGAGTAAGAGTTTGAGTCCCTGTGCAAGGGAGGCAGAACGACGCAGAAGTGAAGATCACTTCTCCATCGACCCCGGGTGTCTGATGCAGGAGCATCTGGCGGCATCAGGGAGTTGGTCATTTTTTTTACAAGGCTCAGAGGTGGGGAGGTCATGATATCGCGATGTCACGATATCGCGACATCATGAAATCACGACATGCAAATGGAGGCAAGGCTCGATGGCGGGGGAGGTCGCGATATAGTGACGTCGCGATATCGCAACATCACGAAATCGCGACGTTGCGATATCGCAACATCGTGAAATCATGACATGCAAATGGAGGCAAGCCTCGATGGTGGGGGAGGTCACGATATTGCGACGTCACGAATGGAGGCAAGGCTCGATGGTAGGGGAGGTCACGATATCACGACGTCGCGATGTCGTGACATGCAAATGAAGGCAGGCTCAATGGCAGTTAGGTCATGATATCACGACGTCGCGACATCGCGACGCAGAAGTGAAGGCAAGGCTCAAAGGCGATTCTAAACCTGATATCGTGACATGTCGCTATATCGCGATCAAAAAAGAAAAAGAGGGGCAGGGAAAGGAAGATGTCACGATATCACGACATGTCGCGATATCACGACCCTTGCTACAGTGCAGCCAGAGGAAGAAGACGACAGAGGTCAAGCGATGGTTGCAGAGCAAGGACGACACGTGGCACCAAGGTGCAGTTAAAGTAGATGAATACCAAAAAGCATAGGAAAAAAAAAGGATGGGTCACATAGAGTGATCTTACGAAAGCGACGGTCAGGCGGCGATGACAGGGGCCATGCGGAGTGGAGTCATAAATCAGGTTGGTGCTTCAATTTTTGTGAAAGGTTGCAGAGGGTCGGGGCCTCTATAAAAACCCAAGCTTTGTAAAGGAAAAAGGGTCAAAAAACTGAGGGAACAACTTGAAGGCCAGAGGGCTACTGTTTGTTTTTCTTCCAGAGGGTCGTGGGGCCTCTTTAAAAACCCAGGCATGTAGTGAGTGAGGAGTGCAGAGTAGAGATCGCATAGAGAGAGAGAGGAGATGAAAACTACGCCTGCGGGCTAGTTCTGTAAATGTGTTTTAAATCGTTGAGTATTGAATGAGAAAAATTTATAGTTTTGGGTATGCGGTTTCTGCGTCTGCATCAGAATTTTTGTTCAAAATAAGAGGTGGTAGGTAGTGGGTATGCACCTCTTGATATGGAACATCGATAGGTTGATTCACTCCATGTTCATGCAGTCATAGGCCATAACCTTGCCAATTGACAATGTGGAAATATCGAGATGGAAATACCATCATGTTTGAAATGTCGATGAGTTTTGGTTCTTTGGGTTCCTCTATGGGAGTTGGACTGGATGAAGATTCAATTCCTCCATATACAAAATTTATGCTATTTGGAGTTGAACCCATGTTATAGACTACTCCTATTGCTAAAGGTGGGTCACGTGGGTGACCCAAATCCTTAGCACTAGGGATAGTGAGGGGTGTAATGTTGATGTCATCTACTACATATTCACCAATACTAGGATTGGTGAGGTGGACCTTGACTTGGGATGACATGGAATAATTATGGTCAGATGATGGCTCGGGCAATGGTGAAGATGGAAGTATCTCATAATTCTTCAATTCATATTGTGAAACATTGGGTGATGGCAATGGATTGGCTTGGGAATATTACGGAATGGATGATGATGGTGAAGTGGATGGAAATGATGTTGATGATGTGGATTGACTGTGACCACATGTGCATGTAGTCAATGATGAATATGGTGATGATGTGGAAGCTTGATGAGGGTTGGTGATAGGGAGATATTCGGGAATGGGATTCTTTAATGAAGATATTGGTGTGGTGGTGGATGGATAGGATGATGGCAAGATAAAATATGAGTGGAAGGGAGTATGGACTCATAGGAATTTGAGATGAAATTGTAATACTTAAACGGTTTGACATCTGCCGGTATGCAACGTACCTATCCCTCATAAACATATTTCAAATATTGATGTAGTATTGAAGGAATACATCTCATTTCCCTCATCTAAGGTACTCCAAGGAGTACATTGTATGCCATGGATCCTTCCAAGATGTGGAACATTGTATATAATGTTTTAACCCCTACTTCGATGGGTAAAACAATAGTGCCAATTGTGGAACACAAAGCATCATTGAATTCTTTGAGGGTGAATGATGACTTAGTGATGTGAGATGGAGGAAGGTTCAAATGATGAAGGGCAGATGCAGTGATGATGTTGATAGAAGAATTGGTATCAATTATGACTTTTTTAAAAGGCTTCTTGTCAATTAGAGCCATGATATGCAATCGAGGGTCTACGAATTTTGATGATATTGGTTTAAAATCAAAGTCATAAAATGTTATGGAAG
Source organism: Wollemia nobilis (assembly GCA_028583015.1). Classification (NCBI taxonomy): domain Eukaryota; kingdom Viridiplantae; phylum Streptophyta; class Pinopsida; order Araucariales; family Araucariaceae; genus Wollemia; species Wollemia nobilis. Next base: position 7,453,967 of record JAQPPZ010016361.1, read on the forward strand.
GCTCCATGCATGTTTAGATACTCCCCATAAAGTTGTTGAAGGTATTAGGATCTTGCGATTGCAATTCAATGGATTTTAGAATGTCCATTAATGCTTCACGATGTGGACGAGATTGTTGAATTAGCTCATAAATTGACAATTTAGTAGAGGCCATTTTTAGACTTGTAGTTATTTGACTACTTAATGAGATGACTGGTTGAGGTGGATGATTGATGGGAGGATTTGGTGGATTCAATTGGACATGGATAGGTGATGAGGGATTGGGGGAAACTTGGATGGGTGGCGATGTAGAAGGTTGTGACACACTTGCTTGAGGTGGTTGCCTTTGTTGATTATTTTGTTGACCCCTAGTGACCACATGGATGGCCCCTACAAACCCTTGGTATTGTTGAATGTGGTTGACTTGATTAGGAGGAGTTTTAGTGTTAGCTCCCCCTACATTTGGTTGCACCTCCTCATGATGAGGAAGTGGTGTTTAAAATATACCAAGGCCTTGGTTTTGTTGAGCAAAGGGACTATTAATTTTGATTGCCCCCAAATCAATGAGGTCTTGGACTACATTTTTAAATTCATGGCAATTGTTGATGTCATATCTATTTTTGCCTATGGTAAGGAAAAAATAGGTGTTCCTGATACTTTTTACCACGTTTTGTGGGATCATCTAGTCTAATATCGAGTAAAGAAAGTTTATTTGTCTCATACAACCTTTTAAAAAGGGAGGCATATGATTAGGCTAATGGGGTGTATTGGTAAGTTTGTTGGATGGACTATTGTCGAGGATGATCTTCCATAGCTGGCATTGTGTTCTGAATTGTTGGAGCTTGTGTTGTTGATGGGACCGCATGATATAAATTTTTTTGTGATGTTTGTTGCACAAGTTGTTGGTGTTGAGCCATTATCGGTTGGCTCATGAACAATTGATTGACCTGATTGGATTGCGTGGCTGGGGTAGCCTATGTTGATTTTCGTTGGCCTGAATAATTGCTTTTTTATTGGCCATTGTTTTGTCATTCTTTCTTCTTAGGCTTTAGAATGCCTTCTTGGATTTTGATATCCTCAATGACACTAGCCTGAGCTAAAGCTTCTTCAAATGATTGATAGGTTTGTAATTGGAGCATCCAAGAGATAGGCTTTAAGCAACTCTTGGTGAATAGCTTAATTAGCTCGTCCATTGGTAGGGTGAATGGCAATTTAGTAATGATAACCCTCCAATGGTTTCTGAAATCATAGATAGATTTATCATCTTGTTGTCTTAAGGCATAAACATCGGATAATGAGATCTTCTTTTTAACATTTAAGATGAAATGATCAAAGAATTGATCAATAAATTGATCAAAAGTATAGATACTATGGCTTGGTAATTGATTCGACCATTCTATGGCATCCCCTCCTAATGTTTGAGGAAAAGTTTGAAGCATGAGAGCATTATCATCTTGAATTATGAAGCATGCATGAACAAAGGTGCTCACATGTTCTTTGGGATCCTCAGTTCCCTTAAATTTATCAAACTTGGGTATCGTAAAATCTATCAAATATGGTGGGGATGGTACCGAAGGATGAATTGGTTGATTGATTAATTGGTGTAAGGTTAGTTTTTGGGTTTAGAAAACCAAGAGTAAATTACATCAATTGATCTATTTGTTTCTGCATGGCCTCAATTTGAGGGTCTTCCTTAGGAATGTGGAAACCCTAAATTACTTGATGGGTTTACAGTGGCATGGAGAGATGTTGTGGAGTGATCAAATGATGAGGAGATTGGTACTTATGACTAGGTGAATTGGATGAGATATGATGAATGGGTATTGTTGATGAAAATATGGGGAATTATGGAATGATGTTTATTGATGAAAGTTGTGGCTAGGTTGGCCAATAGTAATAGGATGGGTGATGGTGTGGCTAGGTGGGGGAACGGGGATAGAAACCATAGAATATTGTGGTGCCCATGATGGACCCTAGTTGACAAGGACAGTCTGAGTAGAGCTATGTAAAGGCTTATGGTATACCTATACTTGTTGTAAAGCATTTTGACATTGTCTAAGAAATTTGTTCAGGTTTTCCCATGCCTCACTAATATATCTATTAGAGGATAAGGGTATGGAAGTGGATGGTATGGATGATGTGGCTTGGATACAATTTATACTAGGTATGCTAACTTATGAGGTTGGGTATTGTGAAGTAGCATGTACATGTGCTTCATACAAGGGATTGGTGTAAGTAGAGGTATATGAGGTGTTGGGAGCACATGAAGGTTGAGGAATGGATGCATGGGATGAAGGTGCAACTGATGCCTCAAAAAGAGGGTTAGTATACACCTGGGTAAAGGTGGATTGGGGTTGGGAGTAAACATGCTCTTGTTGTAAAGCAGAATCCTTTCTAGGTGAATTGGGAATAGACTCTAAGACATAATTAGAAGACTTCATGAAAGCTTCTACTCTTGCCATATCTATATGGGTAATGTGGTTGTCAATGGTAGGGGAGGTTGAATCCTCTTAGGACATGGCCATATGATAGGTTGTTGATGGTAAGGAATGTGAGGGACCTGTAGATAAATTTACATGTGTCACATTCAAGGATTCTATCATAGAAGTGGTGGGGCATGTGAATGAAGGTTCCATTAATTTATCTTGACTTATAGCTTTATTTTTATTTCTAGTTAATACCATAAGAAAAATAAATCAAGATACAAATTAAAACACCAAATATAACACAAAACTAAAATTATTAAGAAAACAAACAACCAATACTAAGTTTCAACCAATGTAGCTTACCTCATTCATTGATTATCTCCTTTTAATGTGTATTCATTTTGTGTCAGTCTTGTGTGTTTTTGTGTTCTAATCTTGCTTAATGAAATAAAGGTAAAATCTATGGCAAAGATAGGGCAACAAGATTCTTGTTGGTGATGAAAATCCAACAAGTTTGCTCAGGGGTATCCTAGGGTGTCTATGGGTAGAGATTGGTGGATGGAGATGAATGCCACCGTCACCTAATCTCAAGCAATGGTTGGTGATGAAATCCAACCATTATTGTTTTGAATGAAACGTGTTGTGTGTGAATTTATTTTAAAAAAATTGTTTATTACTGTGTACAAACAATGTTAAAAACAAAAAAAATCATAGATCTAAATTAGAAGCCAACAAGAGAATGCCAAATTCTCTAAAGAGTGTGAAGTACACCGCTTAAGACCCCCTATCTAAAGAACAACCAGAGGGTTCATCCACCTCTCGACCTGGAATCACCCAACTGGTAGGGATACTTTTGGCATCCTAATGATATTCCTACTTAGATAAACGAAAAGAGCTACTTTTAACCCTAAAATGCAATACTATGTTATGCAATTTCTCAGTTCAGATGCAAACAAAATGCAGTATTTTTATGTTTGTGAATACATAAAAATTGAAAACTTTAAATTTGAATGTATGTGAATGGATGCAAACCTAAAATGTAAAAAAGAATATTCATTTCCAGATTATTTAATGATGGTTCATTTTAAGCTTAAAATCTAAAAAATACAGCAGATAACCCAAAATACATAAAACAGAAGACTAGGGTTTTAGACAGCAGACTTACTGGATAGCCAACGTATTTGCTCCCAGCTCTTTGTAAATGCCCCTGAGAAATTTTGGATACTTTTGAGATGCCCTTAGGCATTTTTGAGTTACCCTTGGACACCGTCAGGCATTTTGCGCACCTTCTGCAAGCTTTTACAGAATTCAAAAATCTTAGATCCAACGAAATCTCCAAATTTCATACTTATGAAAACCTGCAAGATGACAAAAAATAGAAAGTGAATTAGTAAAATAGATCATAAATAGAAACCCTTAGGGGTCCCACCGTGCTCACCATTTAAAATATGCAAAACGTAACACCCAAACAATGCTTGAACAAATGAAATACAAGGAAACACAAGATTGCACAATAGTGTTAAGATCCTGCTATAAAATAAACTCAAATAACACACTCTCACACAATTGCTTGGAAATAACTCCCATAAACATCACATTAATATAACAGAAATTTGCATAAAGAACAATCTCACAATAGAACTGAATCGCAGGCCTCTTCAAGGGGGCAACCTCCTTCAATACTTCATTAATTTTGCAAAAGATGGTTACATTGGTGCCATTTCGGGTATTTAAGGAGTTTCCTTCCAAGGTTGGCTTACATGCAAAATGCCACCTGGATTACATGCGTAATGCCACCCGAATTACATGCATAGTGCCACTTTGAATTACATGCACAATGCCACCCGAATTACATGCACAATGCCACTCGAATTACATGCACAATGCCACACGAATTACATGCACAATGCCACCTATCTACCATGTGTTACATAAAAAAGGGTGCCATTTGTCATAGGCACTACCTAAGCTAAAACTTAGAACATTACAAAATATTAATCATGGGTACTACCCACGTTCACTAGGAATTATTACATCAAGTTATTACATTAAGGGTTAGGATGAGATCCTAACATGCCCTTCTCCTTGAAGAAGCTTTGTCCTCAAAGCTAAAAATGCGAAAACTGTTGCTGGAGTTGATGGAGGGACTCCCATGTAGCATCCTCAGGTTGAAGTCCACGCCACTGAACCAGGACCTCTGTGATGGTACGGTTGCGAGTTCGACGATACAACAACTGCTTTGGTGCAAGTAAGATGGAGCCTTCTTCATCCAATTCGGGAAGTGTTGATGGGACCTGTACCTTGGAGCTACCCGAAATGTAGGAGGGAGGCGTGAGTGGAGGGTGCCCGTACTCTGCCTCTGGTGGCGGTATGATAGGAAGTGTTGTACCACCATTCGGCCAAAGAAAGCCATTTTGCCCAATGAGTAGGATGATCGGAGGCAAGCAGCGAAGGTAGGTTTCCAAGCAGTTATTAACAACCTCTGTTTGACCATTTGTTTGCGGATAGTAGGCTAAACTCATTGTGAGCTGAGTCCCCTGCAACTTAAACAACTCTTGCCAAAAATTTCTAGTAAGGCTGGGATTACGATCAGATACATTGGAGGTTGGCATGCCATGAAGGTGAAATATGGAGTCAAGGAAAATTTGGGCAATAGTGAATGTTGTGTAAGGATGGGTTAGGGCACAAAAGTGAGCATACTTTGAAAGGCGATCCACTACCACAAAAATAACAGACTTGTCTCCAGATTTAGGTAGCCCTTCTATGAAATCCATAGAGATGTCAGTCCACACCTGATCCGATATCGGCAAGGGTGGAAGAGTGCCCGAAGAGTGCACTATTTCTCTTTTCATCCTTTGACCTGTGTCGCAGTCTGCCACAAAAGAGTGAATGTCTTGTTTCCTACCTTTCCAAAATAAGGTGCGCTTGAGTCACTCATAAGGTGGTCTGATATTTGGAGGTGTACTATCCGGCAATAATGGAATTGCATGGTCGTGAGAGGGATGCAGTGGTCGTGTGATGGGTTCTGAAAAGATGGCCTCATGTTTGTGGAGAATGGATTTCACCCATTGGAGATGTGGATGGCTGGATGGAGAATAGTCGTGCAATGACCCCACGTGATGATTTCTTTAGCAATTTCTCCATGCCGTTTGAACTGATCATTTGAGGTGTTCCTATCGGGGAGCCCTTGATGATGTGTGTTTGTCCGTTCTGGAAGAACTGCATCCAAAGTTTAGCAAAGTTCCAACTAATAGTGCCCAACGTACTCAACCATTGGCATCCCAAAACAATATCACATCCACCCAAATGGAGGGCAAACATGTCCCGCTTGAGTTCATAGTCCCCTATCTTGATTTTAACATTGTGACACTTTCCTTTACAAGATAAGGTTCCCCCATTGGCTACCATGACCTCAAAGGAATTACAATTGTGGATATAGCAATTTGCCCGTTGAGCAACTCTAGGGTCAATGAAGTTGTGCGTGCTTCCCGAATCCAAAAGGATGGAAAGACGTTGGCCCTTGAAACATCCTGTAACCTTCATGGTTTGAGGAGTAGTAATGCCTGCAAGGGCATGGATTGTAATTGATGTCTCAGGTTCTTGTTTCCCTTCTTGTGGAGGAGGTGTTTCTGGAGGGTCCTCATCCTCATCACTCTCGTCAACGGTATCAGGTTCTCCAACATCTATCAAGAACAATTTTTTGTGTGCACACTTATGCCCCTTGAAAAACTTTTCATCACAATTGTAGCATAATCCTTGGGCACGACGTGCATCCATCTCTTCGGTGGTGAGGCGCTTGGGTGCAGCAGGTTTATTATCATCTGGGTGTTGGGATCTCGGGGGAAATGAAGGTCTATCTTGAGAAAACTTTGATGGGCGTCTTTGGGCAGAGAGTTTAGATTCGGCCAGACGGGCCAAACTGATAGCTTCCATCATAGTTCGTGGTTTCAACATTTTGACTTCTGCTTGGAGTTCCATCTTCAACCCACTGATATAACAACTCTGGAAGAACCCTTCACTCAATCCTCTTGTTCGATTGGCCAATTTTTCAAATTGAGCTTGGTACTCTCGAACTGACCCTGTTTGTTGTAGTTTGGATAAGGCTCCTGTGAAGTCCTCAAACTCACTAGGACCAAATCGAGTGAGTATTTGGGATTCAAAATCCTCCCAAGAGAGATTTGGGTAGGTAAGACGCAACCATTGAAACCAGTGTAGAGCCTCAGATTCCAAGTTAAAGGAAGCCATCCGGACTCGATGAAATACTGGTACATTATGAAGTCAAAAGAATTGGTCAACCCGACATAGCCACCCATCAACATCCTTCCCACTGAATTTGGGAAAGTCCAACTTGGGCATTCGAAGGGTGTATCATGGTCACGATTCCTTGTAGAACTCTCGACTTGGTATTCGATTTGGGTGGTTCTCTTCTCGGTTTGTTGTCCACTTCGATCAATGCTTCTTCTAAGCGATTGCTAGTGGCCTCATGCTCTAAGCGAAGACCTTGGACTTCTTCCCTTATGGAGTGAAAAGCCGAGTTCAAGTTCTCAATGGCTTTTGTTAGGGAATCCAAGTGTTCTAGTTCTTTCCGGTGTCCACGAGTACCCCGGGCCATTTTTTGACCTTTTGTGACCGATTACTAAAAATAGAATTGAATTTTTTTTACTTACTATTTTTAGTAAATGCCCAAAAAAGTGCTTGGGTGCTATATATCAAAATGATCAGTAGGAGAAGGTGGTCACAATGAGCTATATCTCTTAACACTACTTTTTGGCACCCCAGACTCTTTTTTTTTTTTTTTCTCCTGTTTTGCTGAGTCTAACGGTGTTTACAGATTCTGATTCTGAGCTACTGAGCAAAAGTTGGGTACTGGAGCACTATCTAAAATTGGTCGTGTTTCACACTCAAGATTCTCTGTATTTTGCAAGTGACTGATATGACAGTTCTGTTCTGACTCTGAAGACTGTGAATTCTACCCGATCGTGTCTTGACCTCTCGACCCGACTTGTGGATCGCCACTTGTAAATTTGACTGTTACTCTCCAGAATTTCAACTTAAGTGTCACCCTCATGGCTTATCCCGAATGCATGTCCCTTTTGTTATTTTTTTTTTTTTTGGTAGAGGTCTCCTTTCTCATATGCTCACTTTTGAAATGCAGGTTTACGAATGGGGGTGTTTGGATTCTTATTTTGATTTTGATTTTTGTATTTTTTACAGGTTGCAGTTTTAACAAACCAGGGAATGCTAAGTATAGGAGTATGTACCACCCATAGGCCCTCTAATATATCGACAGTGACGAACAATAGTGCTCGGACCAATATTTCAGGCCACTACTCAAGGAGGATTCCACACATACCCTTGAGCACACTACCTGCCTCTCTAACAATACGGGAGGGTAATCGTCCAAGATGCTGTGTCCCGTAGACTATGAGTAATACAAGGCCGAAGAGCTTCCTAATGGCTAAAAGTTTGTTTAATCCTAGATGGTCTCTCGATATACCCGAAGATACGTGGGAGCTCAAGTCCGTGCGCGAGTTCTGTCTGAGGCCTGGGTATTGGAGCTCGATCGCCCCTCACTTCACTAGACGCTTTATGGGCTATCTAGCTTAGCCAATAACGACAGATCCTTCGCGATATTTTAAAACCCCCGGTACAAGGTTTCTACCTACTCAACTAATAATATATTTTTTTGTTTTTGGTCTGGAAAAAAAACACTGTATTTTTTTTTTGGATTTTTTTAATAAGGAAAAACAGAATGGAAAAAACACACGGAATTTATACCTAACAGGCGGATTTGATGGCAAGAATCGTTGCAGTTGCAGCAGAACTTGGCCCTGGAAAGCGCTCTAATACCACTTGTTAAGATCCTGCTATAAAATAAACTCAAATAACACACTCTCACACAATTGCTTGGAAATAAATCACATAAACATCACATTAATATAACAAAAATTTGCATAAAGAACAATCTCACAATAGAACTGAATCGCGAGCCTCTTCGAGGGGGCAACCTCCTTCAATACTTCATTAATTTTGCAAAAGATGGTTACATTGGTGCCCTTTCGGGTATTTAAGGAGTTTCCTTCCAAGGTTGGCTTACATGCAAAATGCCACCTGGATTACATGCATAATGCCACCCGAATTACATGCATAGTGCCACTTTGAATTACATGCACAATGCCACCCGAATTACATGCACAATGCCACTCGAATTACATGCACAATGCCACACGAATTACATGCACAATGCCACCTATCTACCATGTGTTACATAAAAAAGGGTGCCATTTGTCATAGGCACTACCTAAGCTAAAACTTAGAACATTACAAAATATTAATCATGGGTACTACCCACGTTCACTAGGAATTATTACATCAAGTTATTACATTAAGGGTTAGGATGAGATCCTAACAAATAGAATAATTTTTATTGATGGGGGAGCCTAGAAACTCCATTGTTTATAGCTTGGATCCTTGAATCCTTTTGATACAATATTACAATGGGTTAGGGTTCTTCAAAATCCTAACAAGCAAAGTTGTGATATCTTCAAGCATGTCTTGATCCCAACAGGATTGAGTGGGCTTTTTGATATCCAAGACTGGGCCACTCCAGATGATGAGGTAGTGCTTTCAGATCTGCACACAAGGACACAAAAAAATAGTTAGTAATACCTGCAAGGGCTCCACAGTGTGAGGCCCTCTATAAGCAATAATAAACCCTAACTAAGTGTTGTAAATAGAGTGAACAGAAACAGAAGCACATGCATAAAATAATAAATGATTGATCTATTTTACTTACTATCTTCTGATGCATGATGTTTGATGCAGGTGACTAGTGCGGCGATACCCTAGCGTCGTCTGAATGCTAGGGGGTCTTCAGGAGTAATAACGTAAAACATCCATATATGCTTGACTACTGCAATAAATGCCCATGGGCACCTGAGGCTGAAGGGAAGGATTCTACATAAGCAGATCTGGAAAGGGAGAAAGGATGGCAAAGACGATGGGGGTTACGATGAGCGAGGATGGCAAAAAAAGTAAGGTGAGGTGGATTAGGGTACTTAAGGATTTTAAGCACACAGGAAACTCAAAAACTTAGGGACTTAGGCACTTAGGAAATTTGAACACTCAGGGGTTGAGCCATCAAAATGGCTCCTATTTATAATTTAACCTAGGGCATGCTAGGGTTTCAATGACACTAATCGTGTGGCTGAGATTAAAGCACATATAAGGGTAGATAATAAATCTAGGGTGTGACATGGATTGATGTAAATGGGTGGTCGGGATTAAATGGAATTAGATGGCTGGGATTAATTCACACATATTTATTAAACATATATTAAAATATAATATAAAATATTATATTTAAATATATAAAATAAATATACATAAATAAATATGAATAATATTTGGAAATGGCAGGAAATAGGGATGGTGGACAAATTGGCTATGTTTTGTTGGTGGAAATGGTGGGAAAGCATGGATGGAGGATAAATGGCTAGATTTTTGTGTCTACACTAAGTATCCATCCAAATAAAAAATAATTCTCTAGTTCCCACCGCCCATCTTAAACCTTTAATCATTAAATCAATATATTTTTTTAAACCATTCCAAAGAGTAGAACCATTTGGTAGAGAGTATGCAGTAAATATTAAACTTGGGTCATTAGGCTCAACATACTTAGAAGAATTCTTACCCATTATCTTTTATTCACTTTGTACAATCTTCGGAGTACTTTTCCTCTAAAAGCTAAGTTTAATTCTATAAGATCTTTTAAACTAAGACCTCCCCTAGTTTTATCATCACACACCTTGCTCCATTTCACCAAAGGAAACTTTATTTTATCATGTAAACCTAACCATAAAAAGGATCAAATAGTATAGATTAAAATGTTTTCAACTAATTTTATCATAATATAAAATGACATATAATAAGTTGGAATTTCTCGCAAGACTGACTTAATTAACTGCACTCTTCTTGCTAACAATAACTATCTACATTTTCAAGCTAGAAGTTTATTCCAGGATTATGCATAAGGGGTCGACCCCGAAATCTATTTATAAAATCAAGACGAATTGTCTTGGAATCCTCAAAAAAATTGTAGAAGTATACATGGCGAATTGCATTTATTTATCTCCAAAAAATTTCAAACCATGGCGAATCAATTGAAAAATATTTCCAAAGGTGTAGGTTGGTTGCAGAGGGTTTGAATTAGTCATTTTTAAATGGTTTTTAAGGATTTTACTATGTTTTTTGTGTAGATCTTGTCGAGCTAGGTGGTTTAAAAAAAAAATTGAAAATGGAGCTCCGGATCAAAAGTTATGCCTCCTAGAAGTTTCCCTGCAAAAGTGCACCTCTACAACCGATCGGCTACACACATGACGATTGACTGTAAGCATGACAATTGGATGCACACATGGCGATCAAAGCTAATCATCATGTGTGCATATGATCTTCATGCTTGCAGCTGATCGTCATGTGTGCAGCCGATCATCATGTGTGCAGCCGATCAGTTGCAGAGGTGCACTTTTGTAGGGAAACTTCTAGGAGGCATAAATTTTGATCCGGAGCTCTATTTTCATTTTTTTTAAACCACCTAGCTCGATGATATCTACACAAAAAACATATTAAAATCCTCAAAAAACCATTTTAAATCGATTGATATATCTACAACCAATCGATTACAAAGGTGTTAGTCGGTTGCAGACATGTAGATTGGTTTTAGATGATTTTTTGAGGATTTTAATATGTTTTTTGAGTAGATCTCATCGAGCTAGGTGGTTTTAAAAAAAAATTGAAAACAGAGCTTTAGATCAAAAGTTATGCCTCCTAGAAGTTTCCCTACAAAAGTGCACCTCTGCAACCAATCGGCTGCACACATGACGAGCGACTGCATACGTGACGACCAACTGTACACATGATGATCAGCTGCAAATATGACGATCATCATGCTTGTAACCAGTCATCATGTGTGCAGTCGATCGGTTGTAGAGGTGCACTTTTACAAGGAAACTTCTAGGAGACATAACTTTTGATCCGGAGCTTCATTTTCAATTTGTTTTTTAAACCACCTAGCTTGACAAGATCTACTCAAAAAACATATTAAAACCCTTAAAAAATCATATAAAATTGATTGACATATCTGCAACTGATCGATTATAGAGGTGTCAGTCGGTTGCAGACATGTCGATCGATTTTAGATGGTTTTTTGAGAATTTTAATAAGTTTTTTTAGTAGATCTCATCGAACTAGGTGGTTTTAAAAAATTAAAATTAAAAACGAAGCTCCCAATAAAAAGTTATGCCTCCTAGAAGTTTCCTTGCAAAAGTGCACCTCTGTAACCGATCGGCTGCACACATGACGATCAACTGCACACATGACGATTGGCTGCAAGCATGACGATCATCATGTTTGTAGCCAATCGTCATGTCTGCAACCAATCGTCATGCATTCAACTGAATTGATTGTAGAGGTGCTCTTTTGTAGGGAACCTTCTAGGAGCTCTGGATGATCAGTTGTAGAGGTGTATCAATCGACCTAAGTCAATTCATTGCAAAGTTACAACCAATCGACTTATGTCGATTGATACGTCTCTGCAACTGATCGACTTAGGTTGATTGGCACACCTCTACAACTGATCGACTTATGTTGAGAAGCACTCCTTTGCAACCTTGTCAAGTTTGTGGGACCGATCGGTGTCTTTCGATTGATAATACCCTACAACCAATAGACAAATATGTCGACTAACAATAGGTTTTTCGTGGTTTCAAAGCTATTTTTGAGTTAGAGTATTTTAGATGTATGTTTATCGCTACCCCCTACAGTATATATACAGGTAGTATATGAGGCGAATTGGGCAAGAAAAACAAAATCATTTATAATTTGAAGGTGATTTGGGCGGTAAAAATAAAATCATTTATAGTTTGAGGTCGGCGAATTAAAATAAAAATAGGTTAATTATTATCAATGGTGGGACAATTTACAATGGGCCCCAGTGAAAGGATCCAAAATTAGCCAATTTAAAATTTTGAAAATCCTAAATAGAGTCAATTTATGATATTTTGCGCTTATGCATAACCCTGGTTTATTCTAACTTTAGTAATAACTATATTCCATAATTATATCCTCATTCTCCCCTAAAATAAAGGCATCCCTAGATAAGTTACTAGCAATTTTGCCTCCTCCATTTGAAGTAACCTATAAATTCTTACTTTGATATTAGTTGAAGTGTTAAAGAAGTAAATTTTAGATTTTGTCATATTAACTTTTTGCCCTGATTCTCTTTCATATTTCTTTAAAAAGTTATTCAAAGCTTTGGCCTCATTTATCCTTGCCCTTCCAAAAAGGGTTATATCATCTACAAACTATTGATGGGTGATGTTGTTGATGTTATTACTAACCTTAAGTCCACTTATAAGCCCATATTTGTAATCCTTCTTTAAGTTACTACTCAAAACCTCTACCATAATAATGAACAAATAAGGAGATAGAGGATCTCCTTGTCTATGGCCTCTCTTGACTTTAAAATATTATGTTACTAACCCATTGACCAAAACTAAATTAAAAACTGTAAACATAAGATTTAATCCATCTAACCCATTTCTTCCCAAATCCAAGATTTTCTAAAACTGCAAAAAGAAAATCCCATTTAAACCTATCATAGGCTTTACTCATATCAAGTTTTAAGATCATTGCTTTATTTTTTCTTGAAGTTGTTGAATGAATAACTTCATGAGCTACTATGATCTTGTCCAAAACTTGTCTCCCTTTCACAAATCCTCCTTGATATTCTAAAATAATTTTGTCTAACAATGGACTTAATCGATTCGCATTCACTTTGGAGATAATCTTATATGCTATATTACATAGGCTTATGGGTCTAAAAGAATCAAACAATACAACATCCTTATTTTTTGGAATTAGGGTAAGATATGTCATTTATTTTATAAGGTATGTGTTATTTTACCCTAGACTGTTCCACTATCACCAATAAAGAATGCTTTACTATATCCCAATTATGTTGGTAAAAAGCTACAGAGAGCCCATATGGACCTAGGTATTTATCCTTATTAAAATACAAAAGAGCTAAATGAACTTCTTCTAGAGTAATAGGCTCCAACAGTTTTATATTGTCTTCATTCATTATAACTAAAGATACATCTTGAAGAAGTTTATCATTAAGAACTTTAGTATCCTCTGATCCTAGAATATTTTGATAAAAATACTTTGTCTCTTTTCTAATTTCACTATGATCTTCAATCAAAACCCCTTCTATTTATTTAATTCTACCAATTCTAGATGTTGATATTTGTACTATAGCCATCCTATGAAAAAAAATTGTATTTTATCTACTTCTTTTAACCAAGTCTGTCTTGATTTTAATCTCCAAAATTTCTCTTCTTTACTCAAAATATTATGATATTCACTAAGAAACTCCTTTTCCTCTGAGCTTGAATTATTATGATCACCTTTTTATAATTTGAAAGTTTATCTTTTAGTTCTTCTTTCTTTTTGAAAATGTTTCTAAAAGTGTTCTTGTTCCATTCTTTTAATCTATATGCCATTGATTTAATTTGTTTTGGAAGAGCATACAACCCACTATTTCCTGAATAATTCGAATTTTATGCTATCATATCAAAAATTGAGGATGGTATTCTGACATCTGCTAATATTTAAAATATGTTCTCTATTTGAATTCACTTACCACCATTTTAACTCTTATTGACCAGTGATATGAACCAATCCTTGTTAAGTTATTAATTTTAGCACAAGTTCCTTAATCTAGCCAATGATCTGAGAGTATGCATCTATCTACTTTTTTTGTCGTTAGGTTCTAGCCTCTCCTGTTTTTAGTCCATGTATAGTTGTCTTCTTAAAACTCAACCTCCCATAGATTATTATTTTGAATAAAAGCTAAAAAATCTCTCATACTTTCGGTTAAATTCCTAATTCCCCCAAATTTTTCATCCAGCTTGGTTATGGAATTAAATTCTCCTATGATCATGAATCTGGTTTCTTGGTCTTTAATTCTCATAAAGACTTCAATCCCACTCTAAACTTCTAATATACCCGACTGAGTTATAGGTCCATAAACATTGATAAGAATGAAACGAATATATGCAAAGTAGCAAGTGACTAAAGAGGCTATCCAATGCCTAGTTTTATGAATGGTTGCACAAGAGGTTCTAAAAGGATTCCAAAAAGTTAGAATTGCCCCTACCACTCCTTCAAAATCCATACCATCCTATTCACATCTTGCCCATACTGCTTTCATAGTTTTTGAAACTTCTTCTTTTGTCATTTTAGTTTCCTAGATATAAAGAATATCGGGCTTATTACTTAAATCTAGGTCCCTAATACACCTCTACTTTAAGGGGGCGTTATCAACCTTTATATTCCATGAGATGATAATCATGTCTCATTAGGGACTATTGGCCCCACCTGTGTATTACCAATATTATTATTTTTTTTGGTAAAGAGAAGCTCAACCAACTTAGTTTGTGTTCCCTTCTCTATGTTTGCTCTTGCTTCCCTGGATCTTGCTTGATAATTTGAGGGTTTTCCTCTTTTTTTCTAACCTATATCAAGAGTAGGTCTTATTACTCTATTTTTCAATAGTCTTTCACAATTTTCTTTTTCATCATATTTATCCTCTTTTGGCTTTGCTATAGAAGCTTTTGACTTGTCCAGTCTGGAATTTCCTTATAAATGGTAGAGGTATTAACTTCTAAAACTGCATTTTCTTAACCATTTTTGTTACCTTAAATGGTACATGGTACTTCAAGAGAGTATTCAAAATCTGATGAGACACATTCCTTAGGTTCATCGAGAATGTTCTTCCTTAAATCAAGATCATACTAAATAGATGGTTTCTTGTTAATATGTTGAACCTATTGTATTGTGTCCTCTAAGTTTTGGTCTTCTTTTTCTTCATAGGCTAAAGCCTCAAAAGAGTTGGTATTTCTTCCAATATTCTTCCTTACTGGTCTCCACTGCTTAAATTTTTTCATTTTCTAGATCTATTTTTTTGGAAGTTGAAAACCATCTTCATCCATATCCATTTCTAAGATTCTCTTACGGTTTTCTACATATGATTCAGCTAGGCTCTTCTTAGGGCATTATCTCTCAATATGCCCCACCTCATGACATTTTCTACATCTAAAAGATATGTTTTCATAATATATGATTTGGATTCACATATTATCCCCATACTTAAGAAAAATTGATTCTATTAAAGCTTTACTTATATCAATCATGACCAATATCCAAGAAAAATAGCCAAGAATCCATCTTTCGTAGTATCTAAAATCTCAAGGAATTCTCCAAGAGTGTTGCCTATTGCCTTGAAGGTATCTATTTCACAAAATTCAATGGGTAACCCAAACACCCTAACCTAGACTGGTACTAGGGATAAATTTACATTTTTATTTGAAAAGCTTTCGTACTTGCGGGTAAGGAAGAGTCATGCTCTTCCTATAAACCAAGGACCCCCTTTTAGGATTTGTTCTCTTTCTTCCCTGGAACAAAAATGGCTAGGAAGAAACCTTTGGGAAGAAAGGATAGAATTACTCATAAAGACTTCCAACTCCTATCAATCCATTTTCTCAAGGCTGAAACCCCTAGCCAATACCCATTAAATTTACCAAAAACCACCCTATCTTAGAGAAACAACGATCTCTTTGAGGTGCACTCACTAACCTCTACCACTAGAGATGATTCTAAGGATTTAACTATAAATTTATCCTATGAAAGGAAACTAAAACTCAAAATCTATTGAAATTTATCAGAATATCCTATAGCAAATATAATATTTGATAAAAAAATTATAATAATTTGCATGCAAAATTTCTAAGATAAAGAAGGGGAAAAAAACTTAGCTAAATTTTTTATATCCAGATAGAATGTCTTGCCTCACTGAAGTCCTAGCCCTTCATTGCTCTTCCCATCATCCAAACCCTAGTTGATAAATATTTGTAATTTTGGTTTTCATGACTTGAAAATCGTCACTGACCTTGTTCCGAATGCTTGACTTCACAGGGTCATATCTCCCTCAATATTGATCAGCCTTGATACAATTATTGTCATCGTATGTATTAGTCTTTATAGGATCCTATATGATAATATTCTTCCTTGATGGGCTTCATGTAATAATCCCATGTTAACACTCCATCTTCATTCTCCTCTATAATCCCATTAAGATATGCTTACCACAAATTTTGAACAAGTAATGAAGCTTTTAGAAGTGATCTTCTCAATATCAATGAGTTTATTTTTTTAGAAGTATAAAGATAATCGATCCAACCTATTTCCTAGGACATCAGCATTATTTTTTCCTTTAAAAGTAGGAATATCAAAATTCACTTACACCTTAAAATGTGTAAGAACATTGAATGGTTCTAGGGTAGTGAGAAGTTGTGTAAAGGAGGGTGCAAAGTCTATAGCAAGGAGTCATTGAAGAATTTGATCAAATTGAGATCATTTGGAACAATAAGGGAGGTAATAAGAGAGATATCACATCTAATACCCAAAATTTTAATATCTCGATAATTACTAGTCAAATACTTAGGATTTTTAGTTAAGGAAGATCAAGAAAGAGTGCAATTTAGAAATAACAAAGTATGACACATCAAAACACAAAAATATATGAGTAAAATTGTATACTTTTATTGCTAAGAAATAAAATATATTATAAGCAATCTGTAAGAATAAATATGAGGTTGTAACATTGCATCCATTTCTCATGCTTTGTACATCAAGGGTGCATCTCTCTTTATATAGTAATGGGTGTGTTGTAAATCCATCATATTGAATATGGAAGGTCACCCATATGAAAAATGTAGTGGTTCACTTTCCTTGAGTTAGAAGGTCACCCATATGGAAATGTGGTGACTCCCCTTCCATGAGTTACAAAGTGTATATTAAATTAAAATTACATACATATGACTTGTCCTTATGTGTTTTGTCTTCTGCTTATGTGTCAACATAGCTAGAGATGCATTTGGGCTACAAAAATCTAAAAATAGGAAAAAATTGTAAATATTTTGTTTTACATTTTTTAGGGCCCTTTTCCACAAAGTTGTTGGCAAGCCTATTTAAATCCATTTTCTCCCTCTAATATTTCAATGCATCTTGAATGGATCAAAATAGAGTCCTATGCATAAATTTATGCCCTTAATAGTATGGTTTGGATTTTTTTTTGTTGGATAATAAGGGGTTATATTCGGGTCCCCCACCCTTGACAAATTACTCTTCTTTAATGCTTGAGAGTTTACAAATAGATACACTTCTCATCTCAATTGAGATGCTATAGCTAGAAACCTACACCATTTTACATAGAATGTTTGAATTCTTGATTTTCATTTTTGATCTTTTTCAATTTTCTGTATGAATACAAATATTCCAGAATTTAGCATCCTTCTTGACATTTTCCTATAGCAACCTTCACAATACCAAAATTTCACCTCTACTATCTATGCCTTGCATCTTAGTAGAGTAATATTTTCAAAACATCACACTATCATAGTCCACTTTACCAAATCTGGATTGCTAGTTTCCTTCCTGAAACACAAGTGCAACCACAAAAATTATAATAAATAGTTTATATGAAAACACATTATTATTATAAAATAAAGCAGATATTACCAATGGAAAACATTAAAGTAAATCTTAATCATTAATTGATTCAGGCAATCAACATTTTCTTGTCAACTTCAACTAAACTTACTACTTCCTCTAACCATGGAAAGGAGAATTTAACTTCACGATCCTCAATCAAAACCCCTCTATTGGCTAGCCTATCTGCACATTTGTTTCCTTCCCTTAATGTATGTGTAAACCTAATTTCTTCAAACTCTTTAGCAAGATCTTGAATTTTCATAATTATCTCTTGTATGTTCCATGGAGCCTTTGCTTTCCTCAAAATTGCATTTATTACTATGAGAGAATCACCTTCCATCCATACTTTGTTCCATTTCATTTGTTTGCATATTTTTAACCCTTCTAAAGCCGCCCAAGCTTCAACTTCATTATTTGTCTTAAATCCACTATTGAAAGTGTAATGAGACAAAATATCTCCTCTATTATTTCTAATTATTCCTCCTCCTCCTGTTGGTCCTGGATTTCCTTTAGATGCTCCATCAAAATTTAATTTAACCCACTCCACATCTGGTGGTTTCCACTTTATATTATTTGCCTTCTTTTTGCTTCTCTTGTACCCAACATCATAATTCCATTTGATGACTTGACTCCATCTATCAAGGCTCTCTACTTCCATATTAGGGACTTGGGTGAGTTGATAGGGTTGGTTTAGACTCCTCTATGGCTAAACATATCTTCCTTTTCATTACCTCTAAATTGCTTTCCTTTCCTTTAAATATTCTTCTATTCCTTTCTAGCCATACATTCCAAAGTATTGTATCTTTTGATATATCCCATATTGTCTATAAAACCTCACTTTTATAAGTGCTCTGCCATTGCTTTAACCAATCTTCAATTCTACTATTCATCACCATGCATTTACCAAACATATTAAGAATCCATTGCCATAGATTCTAGACTATTGAGCAATGTCCCAAGAGATGGTCTATACTCTCCTCCTTTTTACAAAGAACACATTGAGAGGGGCCATGAAAACCCCTTTTCATAAGGTTATCCTAGGATAAAATTCTTCTATGACCTACTAGCCAAACAAACATTTTGACTTTAGGAATGCTTGGGCTATCCCAAATATCTCTCCATATTCTAGTGATATTATTATTTTGTTGGTGTTGTACATTATATCCACTTCTTGTTGTGTATTCTCCTGAGCTATTCAACCCCCAAATCAATTTATCCTTGGCTCCCCTCGAAATAATCACAGTTGTTATCTTTCTACTCAATTGCCTCCTAGGCCAAAATTTTGAGGGTAGATGCCTAAAAAACCCTAGAACGTCTCCACCAATTTTTAGATCATTTGGAGCAACAAAGATCCTAGTGCATCCCTATGTGTGAACAAGATTTTTGGTAAGTGATTGTGCGAGGGTTTCATCTGGGTTGAGTGCAAGCAGCTCCAGAGGTTGTTTTTCGGGGCCTTCAGGCCCTAGTGGCCAATATTTTTATGGTTTTTGCTCAATATTTTAGTAGGATATGTTGTAGGGGACCCAATATGGGTTAGAAATTTATCTTTCAATAGATCATGCGGTGAACTTGATTGACAATGGCTTCCAATTTGTTGCACAAAATAAAAGTGAAAAGCATACCTTTCCTCGATGTCTAGGGCATGGATTAAAGAGATCACAAAACAAGTTTCAAGTAGTTGATCAAAAAATGGTTCAGATCTCAAGTGAATCTGGTGCTAAGGTGCACCCCCAAAATAAATCCATAATGGAAACCCCTTTCAAGGGCAAGGATTTCCAAGACTCGGTCCCAAAAATGAATTTTAGGGATGTCCTCCATGGTGGACAACCTCAGCCTAATGCTAACATTAATCTTAGGGCTTCCTGTAAACCTCTAAGAATACCTAATATTGATCCGAGGAAAATTGAGTCAGGATGTCTTAGAGTAGTTGATGGAACTCCTATTGTTAAGCTTGATATGGGCGACATTCAGACTAGCATTGAAGATCTAGAAAAAAGAGGACTAATTTGTCATTTCTTGGGTTTTCATCCGAGCCTATCTGCTTTCAAAGTTTGGGCTACAAAAAGCTAGAAAACTAAAGGTGAGTTACAAATCTCTATTTATCCAAATGGTTATTTTCTTGTTTTATTTTCTAATAATGAAGATAGAGAGAAAACATTTCAAGGGGGTCCTTGGTTCTTTGGAAGGGCAGGGCTTTTTATGAAGCCTTGGCATACTAAATTTAAAGTCGAAGAAGAGATGCCTTCTACAGGTCCCGTGTGGGTTAGACTCTTTGGCCTCCCAATTGAATTCTGGAATTCGATTATTTTTTCTTCAATTGGAAACTCTTTGGGAACTTTTATGATGACTGTTGATTGTACTAAAAAATTTGAACATATTATTTATGCTCGGATTTGTGTTTTAATGGATTTTGACAAACCCCTACCTAAAAATATCACATTACAATTTGGGGAGGACACTTGGGAGCAAGTAGTGGACTATGAGAACATTCCTTTTCATTGTAGAATTTGCCATGAATATGGTCATTTGGCTAGTGTTTTCCCAAATAAAATTCTAGATCAAAAGAAAGAAGATACAAATTCAACAAGTTTCCAAATGCCTAAGAAGAAGAACACTCAAAAAAAACTAGTTATGAAGGATCAATCAAAGTTATCAGCTAATATGTTTGAAATTCTTTCCACAAATGATGCCCTAGGTGAGGAAGAGGAAATAATGGAAACAGAAATCTTAGAAACACAATTTAGATATGAAAGGAATAACTCAGAGACAAACCAACAAATCAAAAGTTTTCAACAAAAAAAAGGAGAAAATATACACAAGAAAAACAATCTTTTAAATGTTGAGACTTCAAATAATATAGGTCCCAAGATAGACTCTGTTGAACCTTCTAGCAACAATTTGGCTTTGTACATGCATTCTTCAAGGTTAGAAGACATCCCGGATTCAATTGGAGTAAGTCAAGAAATAGGGAAAAAAAATTGAAGATGGATTCTAATCAAAAGGTAGGTTGCAAGACCAATCAATATCATATGGTAAAAGAAGGTGAAAAGCTTGTAGAGGAAGGTAATATTAATTCCCTTACCAACTATTTTAGCCCTGGTATTAATGAAGATCATCACTTGGAATATTAGAGGACTCAAAGGGAGTCTTTCAAAACAAAATGAAATTAGAAGAATGATTCAGATAAACCATCCACATCTTGTTTTCCTTCAAGAAACGAAGATGTCAATAGAGGAAATGGATTCAATTGCTAGTAAAATCTGGTCGATAAGAAAAGTTGTTTCCCTCAGTTCCTAGGGGACTTCTGGTGGCATTGCTTACCTTTGGGACCCAAAAGAGGTAGTTATTCACCATATGGTTGGTAGTTGGGGTCTTTTGGCTATAGCTATTCAAAGTAGACATTCCAACCAAATTATGCTTTGCATAACTGTTTATGCTCCGACTTCTTTGGAGGAAAAGAGAAGATATTGGAAGGATATAACTTATATTATCTCTCATTTTCCTGAAGCTTGGATCTTGATAGGAGGAGATTTCAATACCATCCTCTCTCTAGATGAGAAAATAGGGGGAAATAGAAATTTGGATAGGAGCACTGACCTCATGAATGAATATATTGCAAACCTTCATCTTGTGGACATCCAACCAGATAATGGCCTTATGACTTGGTCTAATAGAAGGCAAGGCTTAGCTTGTATCATGGAGAGATTGGATAGGTTCCTGCTCTCTGACCATTTCTTAATCCATGGTCACATTCCTAAAGTGAAGACTCTTAACAATGCTGGTTCAGATCATTGGCCAATCATGGTGGAAATTTGGAAAACCAATGTGAGTTTCTCTCCTTTTCTATTTCAGTTAATGTGGCTTAGAGATAGTTCCTTTAGACCTCGAGTGCAACAATGGTGGAAGGAAGGTAAACCAAGATATGGGACTAAGATGTTCTATTTTTCCAAAAGGTTACAATATATTAAATCCAAAATCAAGACTTGGAACTAGAAGGAGTTTGGGGATGTTCAAAAAAAAACATGAAGTTATTTCTCAACTTGAAAATTTGAATAAGAAAATCCATTTAGATGGCCTCATAGAGAGTAGAAGTACAGATGAAATTAGACTCATAGCTCAGTTAGAGGAATGGAAAAAAAGAGAACTCTTATGGAAGCAAAAATCTAGAATTCAATGGCTCAAAGAAGGAGATCGAAACACAAATTTCTTCCACAAATCTCTTCTAGCTTGAAGATCTCACAACT
The DNA here is from genome assembly GCA_028583015.1 of Wollemia nobilis. Classification (NCBI taxonomy): domain Eukaryota; kingdom Viridiplantae; phylum Streptophyta; class Pinopsida; order Araucariales; family Araucariaceae; genus Wollemia; species Wollemia nobilis. Next base: position 7,476,228 of record JAQPPZ010016361.1, read on the forward strand.
TTATTTCTTCCCTAAATTCAGATTCTAGAGATGTTGTCTACACTTGGGATGGCATGAACTCTATTGTTGTGAATTACTTTTCCAATATTTTTGCTGCTACTCCTCTTGACTCGACTTCTCAACAAAATGTTCTTCAAGCGATCCCTTCTCTTATCACTTATGAGGAGAACTCTATTTTGACTGCTCCTATTACTATTAATGAGCTTCAACAAGTGGTTTTTAAAATGCAAAAAGGGAAAACCCCAGGTCCTGATGGTTTTCCCATTGAGTTCTACCAAGAGTTCTGGGATATCCTTCATGCTGATTTATTAGAGGTGGTGGAAGAAGCCAGGAAAGCCAAAGAAATTTTGAAGGTTATCAATAAAACTTATATAACTCTTGTCCCAAAAGCTCAAGAGGCTTATCATATCTCAACTTTTAGACCTATTGCTTTATGTAATGTTCTTCTCAAAATCATTACTAAGATCATGGTAGAAAGGTTGAAGCCTCTTTTGCATAAGATTATTTTCCCTGAACAAGGAGGTTATGTGGAAGGGCATCAAATAGTGGATGAGATAGTTCTTGCTCAAGAAGCCATCCATTCCATGGAAATGCAAAAATCTCCTTCTATGTTCATTCGTTTAGACTTATCCAAAGCTTATGATAGAGTGGATTGGCACTTCCTTATCAAAGTTTTGAGGCAATTTGGTTTCTCTCAAGATTGGATGGATTGGATTATGGGTTGTATCTCTTCAGTATCCTACTCAGTTCTTATCAATGGTAGGCCTTCACAATTGTTCCCAACTTCTAGAGGTATTAGGCAAGGTGACCCCCTCTCCCCTTATTTATTCATCATTCTTGTTGAATGCTTGGGTAGGACTATAACCAAAAATAGAGAAAAGAAAACCCTTGAGGGAGTTACCATTGCTCATGGAGCTAGGCCTATCTCTCATATTCAATTTGTTGATGACTCTACTCTGTTAGGTAAAGCTACAGTTAAGGAAGCTTCTAAAATTAAGCAAATCATTAGCTATTTTTCTAAGGCTACCAGGAAATTGATCAATGAAGATAAGTCTAAAGTCATTTTCTTTCACTGCTCTACCAGAAAAGAATCCATGGTCTTGGATAAATTAAGATATAAGAAGACCTCCCTTTCGATCACTTATTTAGGCATCCCTATCAATACTCAAAGATAGAAAAATAAAGATTGGAATTGGTTGTTGGACAGAGTTAAGAAGAAAATTGGAAAGTGGACCAATAGGTGGCTTTATTTTAGGGGTAGAATTACCTTGGTAAATTATGTCCTTCAAGCTATACCTATTTATGTTTCTACTGTGTTGAATATCCCAAAGGTTGTTCTTCAAGAATTGGATCAAATTAATCATCGGTTCCTCTAGAGTGGTACTAAGGAGAAAAGAAAATGGGCCTTGGTGAAATGGGACACTTTATGTCTTCCTAAGAATGAAGGGGGTTAGGATTCCGATCTGCTATTAATAACAACAAAGCTTTAGCTGCTAAATTGTATTGGAGGATTTTACATAACCCCAATGCTCTTTGGGCCAATAATCTTCATGCTAAATATGTTGAGAACAAAAGTCCTGAAGACCTTGTTCGCTATCAATTGCCTACCAAAGGTTCTCCCATTTTAGCGGTTCTTAAGACTGGTGAGGATTTGATAAAGAAAAAGTTATTTTGGATCATTCATAATGGTCAATAGGTAAATTTTTGGATAGATTCTTGGGATGGTCACCAACCTTTGATAACTCAGTTTCCTGATTGGAGGCCTTGGATGGAGGAGCTTCACCGAGCTAATTGGATAAAGGTGGCTAATTACTGTCGATACCATACTGGTAATTCAGAGGTTGGTAGATATTGGATCCCTATTGAGGACTGGCCTATTCAAATTCTAGAAATGCAAAGACAAGACATCCAATGCATCCTGCATATGAGATCTCTCTCTTGGTCCCATGATAAAGATTGTTTTGGATGGAACAACACTACTAAGGGTGAGTATTCAGTTGCTCAAGGTTATTTGACCTTATGCCATAATAATCCCAACCAATCTTATGACATATTTTCTCAGTTGTGGGCTCAAAAGCTCTGGCCTAAGGTGAGGTTCTTTACTTGGCTTTTATTGCATCGTAGGGTGCTAACTGGTGAGCAACTTATGAAACGTGGTTTTCATGGCCCTTTTAGATGTGAAATGTGTGGAGAGAATGTGGAAACTCTTAGCCATATTTTTATTGAGTGTACCTTAGCCTCTGAGCTATGGAGGAGAATGGCCATCTTACTTGGCTTACAATGGTCCAATTTTTTTACTTTTGAACAACTTTGGAGGGATTGGCCTAAATAGGAGGGTGTTGATCATTTCATTAGGCAGTTAGTTTGGATGGGTTCTACCATTCTACCTTGGAATATCTAGAATGAAAGGAACAACCAAATTTTCAATCAAGAAAGAAAGGATATTCACTATATCTGGCAAAATACCATTGCCAACTTAGTTGAATCAGTCCAACAACTCCTTAATCACCCCCAAAACTCCCACCAAAGATGGGATCAAGTGATGCAAATATTGAATATTAACTCTTCTAAGGGCAACCGACTTAAAGGGAATGTGAGTAATTGCAAGATGGAAAGAACAAGGAATTGGCAGCCTCCTCCTAAGGATTATGGAAAAGTCAATACCGATGGAGCCTCTAGGGGGAACCCTGGAAAAGCTAGTGTAGGAGGAATTGGTAGACTTTCAGATGGCTCCCTGGTTTTCACTTTTGTTGAGAATTTGGGTATCCTTTCCAATAACCTTGTTGAGGGGTATGGTATCCTCAGAGGCCTTCAAGAGGCTACTAAGGTTGGATGGGAAAAGGTGTTGGTTGAATCTGACTCTCAACTCATGATTAATCTTCTGAAGACTCCTAAGAATCATAAGGTTGATTGGAGAATAAAAATAATTGTTGAGAAGATTCAATTAATCCAGATGGGCTTTTTGAAAGTTGATTACAATCATGTGGTCAGAGAACAGAATAGGAGTGTTGATGCTTTAGCTAATTGGGCATTGGACAAAGGTGATCTTACTTGCTATGACCACCCTCCCAGATGGTGGGCTTCACAAATAAGGGAAGCTCTACTTTTTATCCTTTCTTTGGATGGCTCCAGTACTAGAGGTACCTAGTTCCTTTTTGCTTTGTTTTTGCTTCTCTTTGGTTCGGTCAAGGTATTTTAGTTCCCTAGCTCAGACATATCTTTCTTATGTTTCCTCTGTTGAATCTTGCCTTAAAAGTCTTTTGGCCTAGAAAGGTCATAGTTGTGTTTTATTTTGTTTTTTTCCCTTTTTTTAGTTTTTCGAGGGGTGTGTGTTTTTTTGTACTATTTTGTTTTGTTTTTTTTTTGTATTTTTGTTGTTTTTTATGTTTTTGTGTTTTTTTCTTTTTCTTTGTTTGTGTGTTTTGTTGTTTTTCATGTTTTTGTTTTTTGTGTTTTGTGTTTTTTTAAGTGTTTGTGTGTTGTTTTATGTTGTTTTTATGTTGTGTTTTTTGTGTTTGTTTGTTATTGTTTTTTTTATTTTAGGCATGCTCATTGAGTGTGCTGAAGGGGGTAGGCCAGGTGCGAGCCTTGGGCATTTTTGGAGGAATAGATACCCCTACCTCCTTGGGACTTACCCAAAAGTGGCATCCTATTTGGGGTGTTTTCCACAAACAAAAAAATTTTTTATTTTATTTATATAATTATTTTTAACATTCCCCATTAAAATTCAACCTTAATAATTTTGCAATATTTTGATTTTGTAATCTCTAGATTACTTTTCCCCAAAGAGCTAAGTTTACATCTATAAGAATATTAAACCAAGACCTCCCCTAGTTTTATCATCACACACCTTGCTCCATTTCACCAAAGGAAATTTCATTTTATCATGTAAACCTGACCATAAAAGGACCACATAATATAGATTAAACTTTTTTCAATTGATTTTGGCATAGAATACAATGACATATAATATGTTGGAATGGCCTATAAGATTGACTTAATTAATTGCACTCTTCCTTCTAATGATAACCATCTACCTTTCCAAGTTGGAAGTTTATTTTGAACTTTACTAATAATTGGATTCCATAATTCTATCCTCATTCTCCCCTCAAATAAAGGCATCCCTAGATAAGTTGTTGGAAAATTTGCCTCCTCCATTTGAAGTAACCTATAAATTCTTGCTTTGATATTAGCAGGAGTGTTAAGGAAGTAAATTTTGGATTTTGTCCTATTAATTTTTTGCCTTGAAGCTCTTTTGTATTCCTTTAAAAATTTATTCAAATATTTGGCCTCATTTATCCTTGCCCTTCCAAAAAGGGTTGTATCATCTACAAATTGTTGATGGGTGATGTTGTCGATGTTATTACTAACCTTAAGTCCACTTATAAGCCCATATTTGTAAGCCTTCTTTAAGTTCCTACTCAAAACCTCTACCATAATAATGAACAAATAAGGAGATAGAGGATCTCCTTATCTAAGGCCTCTCTTGGCTTTAAAATATTTTGTTACTAACCCATTGACCAACACTGAATAAGAAATTGTAGAGACACAAGCTTTAATCCATCTAACCCATTTCTTCCTGAATCCAAACTTTTCTAAAACTGCAAAAATAAAATCTCATTTAACCCTATCATAGGCTTTACTCATATCAAGTTTTAAGATCATTGCTTTCTCTTTTCTTGAAGTTGTTGAATGTATAACTTCATGAGCTACTATGATCCCATCTAGAATTTGTCTCCCTTTCACAAATCCTCCTTGCTCTTCTAAAATAATTTTGTCTAACAATGGCCTTAATCGATTCGCCATCACTTTGGAGATAATCTTATATGCCATATTACATAGGCTTATGGGTCTAAAAGAATCAAACAATTCAACATCCTTCTTTTTTGGAATTAGGGTAAGATATGTTGCATTTATTTTATAAGGTATGTATTGTTTTACCCTAGATTGTTCCACTACCACCAATAAAGAATCCTTCACTATATCCCAATTATGTTGGTAAAAAGTTGTAGAGAGCCCATCTGGACCTAGGGATTTATCCTTATTAAAAGATAAAAGAGCTAAATGAACTTCTTCTAGAGTAATAGGCTCCATCAGTTTCCTATTGTCTTCATTCGTTATAACTGAAGGAACATCTTGAAGAAGTTTATCATTAAGAACTTCAATCTCCTCTGATCCTAGAATATTTTGATAAAAAGACTTTACCTCTTTTCTAATTTCACTCTGGTCTTCAATCCAAACCCCTTCTATTGATTTAATTCTACTAATTCTGGATGTTGATCTTTGTACTATAGCCATCCTATGAAAAACTTTGTATTTTTATCTCCTTTTAACCAAGTTTGTCTTGATTTTAATCTCCAAAATTTCTCTTCCTTACTCAAAATATTATGATATTCACTAAGCAACTCCCTTTCCTTTGAGCTTGGATTATTATGATCACCTTTTTGGAATTTTGAAATTTTATCTTTTAGTTCTTCTTTCTTCTCAAAAATATTTCCAAAAGTGTTCTTGTTCCATTCTTTTAATCTAGATGTCATTGATTTAATTTGATTTGGAAGAGCATACAACCCACCATTACCTAAAGAATTCCATGTTTGAGCTATCATATCAACAAATTGAGGATGGTCTTCCCACATCTGCTCATATTTAAAATATGATTTTTTTTTTAATTCACTTACCACCATTTTAACTCTTATTGGCCAATGATCTGAACCAATCCTTGTTAAGGTATTAATTTTAGCACAAGTTCCTTCATCTAGCCAATGATATGAGAGTATGCATCTATCTAATTTTTTTGCTATTAGGTTTTGGCCTCTCCTATTGTTGGTCCAAGTATAGTTGTCTTCTTCAAACTCAACCTCCCATAGATTATTGTTTTGAATAAAAGCTGAGAAATCTCTCATACTTTGGGTTAATTTCCTAATTCCCCCAAAATTTTCATCCAACTTGGTTATGGCATTAAAATATCCTATGATCATGAATTGAGTTTCTTGGTCTTTACTTCTCATAAAGGCTTCAATCCCACTCCAAACTTCTAATCTACCTAACTGAGTTGTAGGTCCATAGACATTGATAAGGATGAAACGAATATCTACAAAGTAGCAAGTGACTAAAGAGGCTATCCAATGCCTAGTTTTATGAATGGTTACACAAGAGGTTCTAGAAGGATTCCAACAAGTTAGAATTCCCCCTATAACTCCTTCAGAATCCATAGCATCCCATTCACATCTTGCCCATACTGCTTTCATAGTTTTTGAAACTTCTTCTTTTGTCATTTTAGTTTCCTGGATACAAAGAATATCAGGCTTATTACTTAAACATAGGTCCCTAATACACCTCTACTTTGAGGGGGCATTAGCACCCCTTATATTCCATGAGATGATAATCATGTCTCATTAGGGGATTTTTGCCCCACTTGCTTATTACCAATATCATTTTGTTGTTTGGTAAAGAGAAGTTCAACCAACTTAGTTTGTGTTCCTTTCTCTATGTTTGCTCTTGCTTCCCTGGATCTTGCTTGATAATTTGAGGGTTTTCCTCTTTTTGCCTTGCCTATATCAGGAGTAGGTCTTATTATTCTATTCCTCAATATTCTTTCACAATTTTATTTTTCATCATATTTATCCTCTCCTGGCTCTATTACAGAATCTTTTGACTTGTCCTGCTCATTTTATAGTATTTCCTTATTAATGGCAGAGGTATTAACTTCTAAAACTGCATTTTCTTTACCAATTTTTTTCTCTTGAATGGTGCATGGTACTTCAAGAGAGTCTTCAAAATCTGATGAGACATATTCCTTAGGTTCATCGAGAATGTTCTTCCTTAAATCAAGATCATACTGAATAGATGATTCCTTGTTAATATGTTGAAATTGTTGTATTATGTCCTCTAAGTTTTGATCTACTTTTTCTTCATAGGCTAAAGCCTCAAAAGAGTTGGTATTTCTTCCAATATCCTTCCTTATTGGTCTCCACTGTTTATTTTCTTTCATTTTTCTAGATCTATTTTTTGGAATTTGAAAACCATCTTCATCCATAACCATTTGTAAGTTTCTCTTGCGGTTTTCTACATATGATTATGTTGGGCTCTTCTTAGGGCATGATCTCTCAATATGCCCCACCTCATGACATATTCTACATCTAAAATATATATTTTCATAATCTATGGTTTGGATCCACATCTTATCCCCATACTTAAGAATGATTGATTCTGGTAAAGCTTTACTTATATCAATCATGACCAATATCCGAGCATAAATAGCCAAGAATCCATCTTTTGTAGTATCTAAAATCTCAAGGAATTCTCCTAGAGTGTTGCTTATTGCCTTGAAGGTATCTATTTCCTAAAATTCAATGGGTAACCCAAACATCCTAACCCATAATGGTACTAGGGATAGATTTACATTTTCAGGTGAAAAGCCTTCATACCAGTGGGTAAGGAAGAGTCTTGCTCTTCCCATAAACCAAGGACCCCCTTTTAGGATTTTTTTCTCTTTCTTCCCTAGAACAAAAAATGGCTAGGAAGAAACCTTTGGGAAGAAATGATAGAATCACTCCTGGAGACTTCCAACTCCTATCAATCCATTTTCTCAAGGCTAAAACCCCTACCCATTAAATTTACCAAAAATTACCCTATATTTGAGCAACGAGGATCTCTCTGAGGTGCACTCACTAACCTCTACCACTAGAGATGATTCTAAGGATTTAACTATAAATTGATCCATGGAAAGGAAACTAAAACTCAAAATCTATTGAAATTTATCTAAATGTCCTATAACAAATATAATATTTGATAAAAACTTTATAATAATTTGCATGCACAATTTCTAAGATAAAAAAGGGGAAAAACTTAGCTGAAATTTTTTATCCAGATAGAATGTCTTGCCTCACTTAAGTCCTAGCACCCCCTCATTGCTCTTCCCATCATCCAAACCCTAGCTGACAAATATTTGCAATTTTATTTTTTGCAACTTGAAAAATCATCACTGCCCTTGTTTTGGATGGTTGACTTCATAGGGTTGTATCTCCCTCAATATTGCTTAGATTCTTTCATATGACCACTCATTTTAAAGTTATTCAAATTCTACACAAGTTGGTCCAAGAATCACCTGAATTGGATGGTATAGTTTGGATTAGAAAATGGATTTTTGGGTATTTTCGGGCATAATACCATGCCCAAAAAGATCACATGCATGGATCATAAAAAAATCTCTTTAATGAAATAATTTTACTTCTTTGAAGAGAAAATTCCAAAAGAACATTGCCAGGTATCGGGGACACCTTGTGAAAATCATATTTATACACCTTAAGCACCTGTGATTAGCAACTGTTGCCTTCCTACCCAATATTTTGTTGTGTGTGATCCTCACCAATCAAAAAAGGAAGGTGAAATATTTGGTCTTCCATAATATGATGTATTTGATTTATCTTTAGAGGAAGAGGATACTATAGAACAAAGATACCAAATCTACAACTAAAGCATGAGGAATTTATATTATAGCTAGCATTAATATTGGATTCTAAAGATGAAATAGACAAAGAAACTAAGCTAGAGTATGAAACATACAATTTCATCTTGAAGAAAGGTAAGTTCATAGGGTTTAGGAAAATCTCATGGGGCTCTTTTATAAAGAATTATTTCTCTTTGAAGGTAAATCCTAAAATCAAAACTAATCAACAAGTACAAAAGGATTCACCTACAAATTATGATATTGTTCAAGTTATTCCAAATAAATGGGCTACATTGAGTAACAAAAGGTCATATTCTAGAAATACGATGTTTTCCTACTCAGGAGCATAGTGATGATAAAATTTATATTTTAATAGTCAAATACTTTGAAGGATATCATTGAGCTAGTTGAGGAATAACAACAAAAGCTACTATTATTGCTAAGTAAAGCTATGTTGCCTAGTTGCATAAAGGAGAAGGTCTAACTTGATAGGCAACATCAAAATATATCATGGAATGAGATCAAAATATGGGAAGCTATCATGGTTGAGAAATTTTGTTGCCCACCCATGCTCCAAGGTTAAAAAGGGTTTGATGATTTATATTAAAGGAAATGCAACCACAAGATGTAAAATGAGCAAGAAATGATACCTACATGATAATTGCACTATAATATGTAGGAAGACTATAAGATAAACTTTTGCAATAACTCAGAAATATACCATTAATGGATGCTCATGAAAATAGTATAATGTACTATAATGGAGGACATGAACACTCAATAATTTCAATGAAAGAACTACATTGTACTCTCACTACAAATCGCTATAGTAACTTCAATCTCTCTTTCTCACACTATACCTCAAAGGAATATATATAGGAAGATATGTGCCTTGGCCTTTTCTCTACCCATGAATCTTTATCTAACTAACCTATGACTCATGTACATGCGGACTACATGCACATTTACATGATTGCACATTCTAACACTTGTACATTTATTACTTGCTTGAAGTAACTACTTAAACCTTAATCTAAGATAAACTCATAATCTATAAATGTATCCAAGGTGGTACATTGACATGTACCAAATAATGTGATATACTCTAACAGTTGGTATCAAGAGATAAATCATATAGGAATAATGGGAGAAAAGGTTGTTTTAAGTGCTCAAATCTTAATGTTTGCTTAGGGTCCTAATTGTTTTAGTGAAGAAATATATTATCTCCCATAAGGCCTTCATGATATTTTGAATTGGGAACTACCCCATAAAAAAGGTCCTCTATATGCACCCTTCATGCAATTTGACTTACTATGTTTACATAGGTGTTGGAAGATCCTGAGTTAGAACATTAATGTTTGAAGGCAAGGTAGGTATTTTTCTAAGCTTGTAAATGGAACTATCCTTAGCTTGGTGAAATATTTGTTTGTTTTTATAATTCCTTTATTCTTATTTCCGTTATTTGGTTTCTTTAATTACAAAAAAAATAGAAATCCCCATCTCACATGATTTTTTTTTTGTAAGAGACACTTGAGTTCTCGTTTCTTTCCATCCCTTTCTTCTAAGATTGGTTGGATATATCTCTAAGATTAACCGTTTTTTTATTAAGGTCAATAATATGAGATGCCAATACAAGAATACAATGATAGCAAGGTGATGCCCAAGATTCAGACCAATTTTGGGCAGGCAAGAGTATTTTTCCTTTTTAACTCTATAGCCCAATGGGCAAGGTAAAGTCTAAGATAGACCTTGTTGACAATGTAGTCACAAAAATGACTATCAATATGAAAGTTGATAAATATGGCTGAGTTCATGAGATATTTGATGACTAAAGAAAAACAAGGATAAAACAATAGGGATAAATGATAAATAACCCTAAATAGAAGACCTCTAAAAAGATCAAATATTTACATATAAGGAAAAGAGTGGAAAGAATTGAAGCTACTAATCTAAAATGATAAATTACTTCCACCATATTTTCCACGTTCATCTTTGCTTCAATTCCACCCCTATTTCTTCTATTTCCAACACTATTCTCTCTTCCCCTCTTATTTATTTTATTACCACTTCTTTAATACCCCTACCTTATTTATATACACCTATCCCACCTCGATTAAGCACAAGCTTAGGTCTAGGGTCAGTAGTAGGTTTACTAGTTCAAGATATAGGGTCATCCTACAAACCATCTCTACCCTAATTTATCTTATCATCATTAATGCTATCATAATCAATTATTTTATTATATTCACTCATCCTATGACCACCCACACCACAACTATCATTATATCATCCCCAATGTTCTTGCATCAACCCTCCTTATCATATGTTGCTACCCAATTCACACCATCATCCATGTCATATCAAATTGATATCATAACTCTCATTGGTCCATTGGTCACTATAGATAATATGATGTTTTAACTTATACTAAAATCAAAACTATCCAAGGTAATCCACACTATTAAGAAGCACCTCACCATTGATATCAATTGATCATTCCCTCACTAGGCAAAAGAAGGAGCACTATCCTACGAGAAGCAAGAAAGCAAATTGATCAAAATAATGCCAGTGATAAAATCTCTAGGACCTCCTACATCTATGATCCACTAATCCCATTCAATAAAAGGGGGAAGGAATTTGTTGGATGTCTAGGTACTTTCAATGGATCCAAGTAGATGAACAATTGCTCCAGTTGATTATACTACTAGGATGTCAACTCTAGACTTGTCAAAGGTTGATCCCTTCTAAATGATGCAATTAAAGAACAAGTTGCTAGAAATAATGACTATCAAATGTACCTAAGTAGCAGATGAAGCATAAAATTAAGGAATTAGATCCAAGATGGTCTGCAAGAATTGAAACATATGGTAATATGGTAAATAGAATCAAGTCATGCAATTGCAATAGGAGTTGGAGTTTTTGAAAGAAAAAATATTGGTTTGAGATGGTAGGTAGCAACAAGGGAAAAAATGAATGTAGAATATGAAAGTTGAACTCAATAATGAAATAGGTCATATTGCTTTGGGACCAAGAGTGTTATTGCATACCTTGCATATCTCAATAATTGTGAAACCTTGCTTGAACAATCTATTGTTAGCTTTTGATGCTAAATACTTAAAGCAAAATAACCTCAAGATCTAAAATAAAGATACTATATCAAATATAATATAATGGCAATATTCTAAACATATAAAACTCATAAATAAATTTTGCAACAACTCATAAAATTACCATTAACAAATGCTCACGAAAATAGTAATTTGATATAGAATAAAGATCTCAAGTACATACACACTCCCTCTACATTGTGTTACATTATCTCTCCATTGTATCTCTTGCACACATACATAGAGACACATATATAATGGAATGTGACTCTTCATATGGAGCACTCTTGGCCTTCACTCTTCTTGAGACTCTTCACTTTCCTATTCTAAGGACACATGTGCACATGGACTATTATGCACATTTACATTATTAAATACTTTGCACATTATAATAATACTTGTGCATTTATTACATTACATAAAGTAAATACTCACACTCTAATCTAAGACACACTCCTAATCTAAATATGTACCCAAGGTGGTACATTAGCATGTACCAAATAATGTAATATTCTCCAACACCCCCTTGTATTACATTATTTGGTTATTGAAGACTTTAGTCTTCAATATGGTCTTCATCTTGGTTCTGGAACTTGTGCTCTTCTTTTTTGCTTTCTTCATTTTGCTCCTTGTCTGTATCCTGATCAAGTAAATAATTAGTATCTTCATAAAATACTATCTTTGTTGAAAGAGCTTTAACTTCATGTTCTTCTGTAGGTTCTTCCAGTTCTTGAATTTCTTGAATCTCTTGAGCTAAGTGCCCCTTTTGTTTTCCTTCTCTATATTGCAACTGAGGTTGATGGTATTGATTCTGACATTGAAATTGTTGTTGATGTGGTCTATATTGATTCTGATATTGTCTTGGTTGAAATGACCTATTTAATTGGCTTCCAAAACTTGTTTGACTCCCTTGATACTGATTTCTTGGATTGAATCTACAATAATTTGTAGTATGTCCATTCTTCTTGCATACTTGACAAAATCTATTACTCCATTTTGATTTGTTCCTTGAGAATGAAGTAACATTTTCTTGTGGATTATCTTTTGAGACTAAGGCATTGTTAGTCATTTCATCTTTCACTAAATTCTCTACCTCATATTCTTGTAGTATATTGACTAACTCATCAAATGATGTATCTTTACTTAGAATTTGTAAAGATGTGACTAGATGCTTGTAGCTTTTTGGAAGTGCTCTTAGAATTACTTGAACAAGAAACTTGTCTTCTACCTTCTCTCCTAAGGTTAATAATTTTTCTTTTATATCTACCACTTTTCTTAGAAATAATTCTATACTTTCACCACTATTAACTTTTAGAGAATGCAATTGAGTTTGAAGATTCAAGATAGTGGCTTTATTCTTTCCTTCAAATATCTTGGCTAAAGTATTCTAGGCTTCTGTAGAAGTTACTGCTGAACTAATATATGGTTGTATATCATCTGTAATTGCAAATGTTATTATCATGAGTGCTTTTGCTTCATCTTCTTCATACTTTTGAATTTCTCTAGCATCTTCAGTAGGTTTAGTTTTTGCTCCTTTAACAATGTCCCAAAGCTTTTCAACTATCAATATTGACCTCACTTTATTTTTCCATGAAGTGTAATTAGGACCTTTAAGAAGTTGGGATTTTGAAAGAAAGAATTTGTTTGTTGTCATGATAACACTTGTAGACTACCTTATATCTCCCTAAGGTTTTAAATAACAATTTCTATATAATCTTCAACTTCTATTCTTTAGGATGAATACCTTATATTCTTCCCTAGGTATAAATGATCAATCAATAATTTTGACAAAAGTTTTAATTCTTCAAAACTCTAGGTTGAATTCCTTTTATCTCCCAAAATTCAATAATATGGTTTCTAAATTTCACAAACCTATGTTGGTGTTGAATTCCTTATAACTCCAAAATTAGAAATTTAGAAATCTAGTAAAAGGGTATTTACAAATTTTATATTCCTAATTTGATGTAGGAAACCTTATTTCTCCAAAATTCAAAATATTTGCAAATATAAAAATGCTTTACAAAACTTTATAATTCAATTTCAAAACTTTACAAAATCTTCTCAAAACTTGAAATTGATTTCCAAAATTTCCCAAAATAATTTTAAGGCTTCTCAAAACTTTCCAAAAATAATAATTCAGCTTTCTAAGGTTTCTAATTTCTCTTCTACACCTTATTTCTCCATAAATTAAATTAATCTATAATTAATTAGATTAATTTCTTAACAACCTTAGAAAAATAATTCTATTTCTCCTTATAGATCCTAACTTAGGCAAAAGTTCAAAATTCAATTAAATTAACTTTTACCTCTGCAATAGGCACATGCAAATCATGGTCAATGGTGGTTGACCTCCTCCTCAATATTCGTTCCTCCTTGAAAGCCTCACTTGATGTAATGCTCATTCAAAAACTCTATTGCTTCTTGGATGTACTAAGTTTAGTCTTATTCCATGCATTTAATACATGTAAGAAGATGTTTCACCTTACTCATATGATGGTTGGTGCTCCTCCTTCCATGAGGACATGTGGCATTCAATCTCTTCACATGCTTCTAAGTGATGGTTGGTGCTCCTCCTTCCATGAGGACATGTGGCATTCAATCTCTTCACATGCTTCTAAGTGGTGCTTCTTCCTCCTAGACGTTATGTACATGATTCTCTTTTACTAAAAATGGCTTCTTGCAAATGTTTCAATGATGGCACTTCTTCCAAGGCTTTTCAAACAAGCCAAACCTTAGACAAATAATTTCTAAACGATTTTTTTGCTTGCTCTTGCACTACATGGTTACGTCTCTTCGGTTTTTGCCTTCCTGAGAGTGACTCTTCAATAGAGTGAATGCAAATGATCATTTGTGTCCTTAGAATGACACTTGAGCCTCTACACTCTCCAAACGTTCACTTGTAGCGATGCTTTGGTGGTTCCTCCTTGCACGTTGGTGGCTCTTCCTCGAGCTACGATAATCCATTGCACTTCGGTGGTGCTTCTTTCCTCCTTCATATGGTGGCTCCACATTTCAATGGTGGCTCAACTTTGGTGGTGCTCCTTTCCTTCTACGTATGGTGGCTTCTTTGGCTACCACTTCTATTACCCCTTTTTAGTAGATTCTACCTTGGCTCTGGTGTGGTTTGTCTTCTCCACAACTTGGCTTGGATGGGTGAATCTCTTGCTATTCTCCAAACTACTTATACTCCCTTTCCTTTACTCACTTTGCTGACTTATTTCTCTAAAATTTTGTAGGTTTTGAGGATGCTCTTGTGCCTTCAAAGACTTACTTTGCTTCCTTTCAAAACCATATATTGAGCACAATATTTTGAGTGCTCCTTAATGCATTCGTAGCTCCTTAGCTTGTTGTTTTTGATTTGGAGTAATATTTGCTTCTTTAATATAGCATACAAATATTCTTTTGTTGATTTTAAACTTAAAAATGAACCAACTTCTTTATGCTATATCAACACACTAATTTGCAAGCTTCTTAAACTCCTTCTTTAACTGGGAGATAATAAACTTAGAGTTCTTTTTCTTGATTTGAACTCTCTAATATATGGTGCCAAATAAACTTAGATTAAATCCACTTTTCATAAAACTAAAATACTCTTTTAAGCACCTAATTTCAAACCTCTTTGGTTGTCTTTTGTAGCTCGTCTCCTCTCCTTTCTTGCTACTCAAACTTGTTGTTCTATACCTTCAAATTTGCATTTTTACTTGCACTTTGCTTGCTACCAAAACTCAGAAGATATGTTGTCTAAATGGTTATAATAAAACTGAAATTTTTCAGCCTTTCTACCCTTTCAAATGTTGTTTGGAACTTGCCTTCTTTGTCTTCAACTTCTCTGAATTTTGCAGCTCCAAATACTGCCTTATTGCTATACAAAATTTCAACAATTTGCAGCTTCAATTGCTGCCAAATATTTCTTCTCTTTGCTATCTAAATATCTCTCAAATATGTCCCAAATTTCTCCAAAACGTAGCTCTCCAATATCTTCTTAATGTTACCCAAATTTGCAGCCAAAAAATCTTCAATTCACTGCTCCAAAAACTAATTTCTTCTCCTTTATCTCATTGTCCAAAAACAGCATTCAATTCCTCCAAATTGCTGCCTTATTTTTTGTCAAATCCTCCTTCAATACGCTATCCAAGGGCACTTCAAAAAACTACCCAAATCTTCTCCAATTCATAGCTCTTCTATCTCCTTCCAATGTTGCCCAAATTCGCAGTCCAAAACTCTTCAAATGCTGCTTCAAAATTCTGACTTCTTCTCCTCTATCTTGTTATCCTGAAACAGTCTCTAACTCCTCCAATCCGCTGCCTTAATTTGTTGTCAAGCCTTCCTTCAATTGGTTGTTCAAGGGCGCTTCAAAATCTGCCCAAATATTTTTCAATTTGTAGCTCTATGTCACCTTCAATTTTCTATCCTGTGACCCTTCAACTTCTATCATGAAAATCAGCAATCTTCTCCTCCACAAATCAGCCTTCAAAACTTTAATGGTTGTCTCCAAAAATATCAATTTGGTGGCCTCTTCTTTCCTTTTTCTCCTCCTTAGCTTCCGTTGAATACTATCTTCAAATTTGACCTCTTTGTTGGCCTCTTCCTCAAGAATCTGAATGTCTTGAGATCTTCAAAAATACTTTCCAAAATTTGGTAAACTTCTTGCCAAATCCTTCTTCCTTTTGGGCTTGTTGTCGGATGGTGACAATTGTCCCAAATTCCTCTTTCCAGGAGCTTCTCCTACTTGCAATCTTCTTCCTCAAACTTTCTTCAAATATTCTCCAATGGCCACTTCTTCAACTTCTTCAATATGGCTTCTCTAGCCTTCTTCTTTCTCCTTCCAACTTTACTTGAAACCTCTTCTCTTGGGTTTCCAAATTCTTCAATATTCTATCTCCTTTCTCAAATTTGCAATGGGGACCTCTTCTCTTGGGTCTCCTCCTTCTCCAATCTTCAATAGGGCTTCTCTTGGCCTCTTTCTCTCTTCTCAATCTTCAATATGCTATGGAGACCTCTTTCTTGAGTCTCCTTCAATCTCAATCTTCAATCTGTGGTCTTTAATCTTCAATGGGACCTCTTTCTTGGACCTCCTTAATCTTCAATGTCTACTCTTTTGTTGCAACTCAAAACTAATCCTTGTACAAGGAAAGCACATAGACTTTCAGGAAATCAAAGATGAAATTCTTCTCTATCTATTGTAGGAAGCTTCTCAACTTTTGAGAACTAATTTTTTGCAACAAAACTTAGACAACAACAATCAACCAAATCTCCAGAATTCTAAAATCAATAAACTTCACTAGTTATTCTTCAATCTAGTGAAAAGAAATCTATGTTGAGTCCTAGTCTTCATGAGTTTTTCTACAACTCTATGGAAAGACTCTAGCCAAAAAGTAATATGAAATCTTCTTCTTCAAATCTATCAAACTTCTCAATAGGACCTCCTTCTTGGGTCTCTTAATCTTATCAATGTCAAGGTCTATCTTCAAGACCTGTAAATTTCCTTCTATTCTAAATTTGCTCTTGGAATAGGTAAATTAAATCTCCAATCTTCACTGGTTCTCCTTCAACACAGTGGAAAATACTATCTTCTCTGGTTTTCCTTTTCCAGAGGTAATTTCTTCAACTTCACTAGTTTCTCCTTAACCAGTGGAAATCTCCTTTGCAACTTTTAAAAACCTATGCAAGATAAAACCTTGTTGTAGCTCTGATACCACTATTAGCTTTTGATGCTAAATACTTAAAGCAAAATAACCTCAAGATCTAAAATAAAGATACTATATCAAATATAAGATAATGGCAATATTCTAAACATATAAAACTCATAAATAACTTCTGCAACAACTCATAAAATTGCCATTAACAAATGCTCACGAAAATAGTAATTTGATATAGAATAAAGATCTCAAGTACATACACACTCCCTCTACATTGTGTTACATTATCTCTCCATTGTATTTCTTGCACACATACATAGAGACACATATATAATGGAATGTGACTCTTCATATGGAGCACTCTTGGCCTTCACTCTTCTTGAGACTCTTCACTTTCCTATTCTAAGGACACATGTGCACATGGACTATTATGCACATTTACATTATTAAATACTTTGCACATTATAATAATACTTGTGCATTTATTACATTGCATAAAGTAAATACTCACACTCTAATCTAAGACACACTCCTAATCTAAAGATGTACCCAAGGTGGTACATTAGCATGTACCAAATAATGTAATATTCTCCAACATCTCCAATGGAAATCACGTAGGTGAAATATGAGTTAAAAACCACAATAAGGTACACAAAAGTACTCACTATATAATGAATGGGTGAAGTAGGTGCGTAAACTACATAAGAATATAGTAATTGTATGGTTAGATAACATACTCTACAAGCAAGGGAGGCTCTAATAACACAACACGACTTGTGTTGCTCTCAAAATTATCATTTAGGAAATGAAAAATGAGATGCAATAGCTGATAAACAAAGTATCACCTAGGATATTCTCCAATCAAGGACAACTCCATATGCCAATAGAGGTTTCCAAGACCATTGATAAAGAAAATTTCAAAGTGAAGTTACCCATGGATGTTGTCATGCCTGATTACTTAAAGAAGATTGTTGAACTAGAAAGCCTATTAGAGAAGTCAAGAAAAAGAGGATCAAGGGAAGGATCTCCCAACGCATCAATATGAGGAATTGGTATTCACCCTTAAATACTAAGTAGCAGTATTTTTGAACATGTTGCCCTAGAGCTAAACAAAGGTGACCCAAAATTTTATGGTTTTGAGATGACCTCAAATTTAACCCTATACCCAAGGATAAAGGCAAGGCCTTAGATTTATAGCCAATCGATCTTGGGACCCTAAGAAACCATAAAAAATATAGTATTTTGGCTACTACCTTCTATATCCTCCAAGCAAATAGCCATGAGAGACAAAGGAAAATATATTTTATAATCTGAGTAGTATTGCAAAATAACAAAGTTTAAAAAATTGACAAGAATTGGGTAAGTACCAAAAATGTGATTTGCTTTGAAAGGTATGATTTGCTCAAAAAATGGAGTGATTCACTTCCCCATCCCAAAGCAGTTCTCTCATTAGCAAGCCAAGCAGGATAAGTGTGCATGGATGCCTAAGAGGATCTCTTGGAAAGGGAGTTTATCTTTTTATGGTGTCATAACTTATCTTAGAAGGCTTCTATGCCATTTAAAGGTGCAATTAGAGGCATGCAAAATTTGAAGGTGCATCATTTTGTTAAAGATACCCCTAAATTATTATTTTTACTAGAAGTAAGAATTTCTCACCCAAGGTAACTCAAGGGTGAATTCCTTCTATAAATAGGAGCCATGGACTCCATTGTAAACAACTTTTAGCCTTGAGAGAATCAAAGTTACTATTTTTTATTCCCAAATTGTAATTTGCTCTTTCCTCTTAGAATAATAAGAAACTGATGAGATATTTTGGTTTCCATCAATGGCACTACCCTTATAGATAATCGAATTTGTGATAATTTTGACATTGCCCTAATGGATTATGGAATTTATGATGATTACGACATTGCCCTTTTGTCCTTTTGTTATTCCTTGTTAATTCCATTTCATGCACACTGGATACATTGTTTTTATTCAATTTTCTCGTGGTAATTGATCACCCACTCTCTTTGCTATTATTTTGGTCGTATTTTACTTTGAATATTTCATACCCTAAACATCCAAATTTACTTTTATGTATTTTAATTTCCACAAGTAATTTCTATACTTATCTTAGATTAGTTAGATTTAACAAGGATAGTAGAGAACCAACCTAAATCCAAAGTTCAAAAGAGACACACTCCTCTTTCTTCCAATTTGTTGAAACAAATTTGTGAGCAAATAAGAAGTTAGACCTTTATACAATTTAATAGTAAAGAAAATGAAGATTTTGACATTTTGTTGATTTTCAATGATATGCTCGTATCCTTCTAAAATTATTCTAATGCCTTTAAATCCTCTCTCAACCAATGTTTCATCATAATCACCATATTTCAATTTTAATCATTCTTTTAATTTGTCAATCTATAGACCAAATAAAATAATAGGCATCTTTGTTTAACTTCTATGTCACTTCTAAAAAAATCTAAGAGACTTTTTCATATGTTGATCTTGGCACAATCGCCTTCATAAAAATTATGATTTTATGTCATATATTTATATCAAACAAACATCAATCTATCCAAAATAATTCATATATTTTGTGCACAATCTTTCCAAATTAATCCAATTTATGTTAAACATATTTGAAATTTGCACTTACAAACCTCATAAATGATTACTTGATTTTTTTGTGATAATTATTTTCATATAATTTCATACACATATGTCAATTATCTTTGCAATAAAAATTACATATTGTTTTTCAACAAAATAAAACACTCATTATCTACCCATGCAACTTCTTATTATAAATATAAAATAAGAATGAGATTGAAAGTTTATAGCTTTTAGTAGACCAAAACAACTTAAGAGACAACAAACTTCTTTTAAAATAAAACAAGTTTATGTGAAAAATAAAGTTTAGTCATTATGCTTTCTTTTTGAAGAACTTTTTTTTTACTATAGATCTTGTTCATAAATTCTCCAAGCTTTTTTATTCTTATTTTTTCAAACAATTCAAACATAGAGTTCATTGCTAATGTATCGAAAAATATTATCATAAACGTTTCATCCCAAGCTAAAATATTATTTTTTCATTATCCTTAGAATGTAATATATGCATATTCTCTCCTCCTATTTATCTTTAATCTCTTCCATCTAATTGTGGTACATTCTTTTGTTAATCTCAATAAGTCCTCGATTGAACTCCATATTTTTAACTCTAAATTTAATATTTGTATTTAAATATAATTTTTGATAATACTCCTATGTGAGGTTGATCTTGACAAAGTAGTACACCTTCTTTGTTCATTTTTTTTTTCTAAAGGAGTTTATCCAAAAAGTGACTTGGAGGTCACAAGTTCGCTATCCAAAAGGAGGGATAAGTAACAAAGCAAAATCAAAAACTCCCAATTGCATGCCAAAGTAGAAAGGGCATTAGAAATCCAAATTAAAAAGTGTTAGAAACACAAATACAAAAGGCACCATAAATACAAAGGGCATCAGAATCACCTAGAAGATCGAAAATCCAAAAGCTTCAAAATTAGCCAATGTTCCAAGGTTGTCCAGAGGTGTCGAGATCTCCAAAAGGCTTTAGAATATCCAATAGCTCTAGTGTTTTCCCTATTTCATCTACCATCACATCTTTGTTGAACTCTTTTCCTCATAATTCTTAGATTGGAATGCTCTCTTCTTAAAACAATGTTGGCAAGTGCATATGTTTTCATAAATTCTCGACAAATGTGAAAATATTGCACGTGTGAATTTTTTAATTAGTTATTTCATTCTGCCAAATATAATATGGAGTTGTATTGGAATGACCTTTTTATCCTTAGAGAGCATTTATAATGAGGGTAGAATCCCCATATATGTTTAGGTGTCTTATCTTATGTTTTATTACCAACTTCAGTCCAATATCGCATGTTAGTGGCTCCGCCACATTGTTGGAAGCAATTCCTAGGTCGATGAGTGTATGTGTCCCATCTTCTTTCACGATCACTCCCTGTGCACCTATTATGCCTATATTTGACTTAGATTCATCTTCAATGAACCAATCAGGTTAATGTATTTTTGGTGGCGTTATTACTAATACATTCATACTGATTGAGATGAAATCTTGAAGTTTTGACTTGTCACTTGTATTTAATTCTTGCACATTCAAGCTTTGACGGTTTTGCTTATGTTTGAAGGTGGCTTTCAAATTAGTCACTAGATCTTTGATTATTTTTCAGTGAGAATGTTATTTTTTCTCCTTTACCTTCAAAGATCAACTTGTTCCTATCCTTCCAAATATTCCAAACAACAAAGAAGGGGATGTCTTTCTAAAGATATTTGATTAAAGGCTTCCCTTTTAATCCCCATTTATATTTTGATTGCTAATTGACTAGATAGTCTTCCATGTTTAGAGTTCTTGACAAGGGAGATCCAAAACAATGGACTATCTTTAACTAGATGAGAGTGGTTGAGTTACACTCAAATAATAAGTGGGACATAGTGTCATTGTGCTTCATACATCTAGAACACACATGGGGACCAACAATATTCCTTTTTTGCAAGTTGTCATCTGTGAGAATCTTGTTCTACAAAACTAACCAATAAACTTGAATCCTAGTTGGCAAATTTAGATTTCAAATTGCTATCAATCTTTTATTGAGAACTTCATCCAGTTGCATCTGTGTACCCATTTGAACTATATATTCACTTGATTTTCTCTCCAATAAGTTGATCCAAACTCTCTTGTCTCAATAGTTTCATGTTATGTTTTTTTGAAATGATCTCATTCTACTATTGTGGGTGATAGCAATGGGGGATCTCTCCATTCCACTATGGTGTTGTGCTAATTCAAAATTTTACTAAGATTTGAGATCTATAAATGTTGTGACTTTTCTTTGAGAACTGAACTAAACTACTTAGCAAAGAAGGTTTGCCAAGTATTAGAACATTCCATAAATCAATTTGAGCTTCATCTCCTGTAAGCTAAGAGATTTTATTTAGGATCAATTGCTTGGCTTCCACAATATGTTTCCATACTAAAGAGGCTCCAGACCTTACATTCAAATTTCTCATTAGGTACATTCCCGTTGCTGAGTCTATATATTTAGCTTTCAAAATCATTTTCCATGGGAATTCTTGAGGTTGAGATAGATGCCACAAGAGTTTTGCCCCTAGTGTCTTACTCTCAGTTTTTGCTCGTATTATTTCTAGTCCCCCTTGATCTATTCTTGCAGCATCTAAATTACAACTAACTAAATTGAACTTTTTTTTTTCATTATGTTTACCTCCTTGCCAAAGGAAATTTCTAACCAGACCATCAAGTGCTTGTAGAACACTTTTTGGAACATGATAAACCAAAAGTTAATATATTAGAAGTGCAAACAATACTAATTTGATTAAAACTTTTATTCCTACTAATGTCAACCATCCATTACTATATGCTTGTATTTGCTTATGTAGCTTCTCAATAGTTGGCATCCACCTGTTTCTTGGTTTGAGGTGGAAGCCAATCGAAACTCCTAAGTATCTAAAATATTGATTTGGTCCTTCCTTGAATTCAAGTACTTGGGTAAAATCTCTATTTTATGTTGGCATTGTTATATTTGTATAAACTAACTTTTATTTTAATTATTTAGGGCACCTAAAGTTACTTCAAAGTAATTTAGACAACTCTTGAATTTTTTGATATTGTACTTGGTTGCTTCTCCCAACAATATAGTGTCATCAATGAATTGGGTATGCAATATAGGTCTAACACCTTGGATAATTTTGATTCCTTGTAACTCCCCTACACTTCTCATGTTGCTAAGAGCTCTTCGTAGTGTTTTTGCTAGTAATATGTAGAGGTATGGGGATAGTGGGTAGCCTTGACAAATTCCCCTAGAAGCTTTAAAAAAAGTAGAAGGTTCTTCATTGATCAAAGGGGAGATCCAAGGAGCTTTGATACAGGCTCCTATCCATTGCACTAGTTGTGTCAGGAATCCAAACTTAGAACACTTTACAGGAACTGTAGGTTGACTCTATCAAAAGCATTTACATGTCCAATTTGATGGTAATATTTTTTGATTTAATGTTAGAGCAGGAGTGGAGTGTCTCATGTAGCATAATGATATTGTCATATATTTGCTTTCTTGAGATAAAGCCTCCTTGTTTTTCTAAAATCAACTTACTAAGTAGCTTTTTGATCTACTTAGAAATAATAATTGTCATAATTGTATGAGCAGTTACATAGAAAAACTAGTATGAATTTATTAAGAGTAGTAGAATTCTTCTCTTTGGAAATTAGAGCAAGAAATGTTTGAGTTAATGACTTTAAAGAACACACCTTTATTTCTGACATATTCAATTAATTGAGTTAAGTTATCTCAATGCGGTACAAGAATTGCTGATAGAAGTTATTGGTAAAACCATCTGGTCTTGGAACTTTATCTTTAAAAAGAGAGTGCACCACTGAATCTAATTCTTCCTTTGTCACTCCGACACATAAATCAATTTTGTCCTCTTGATTAAGTGTTGTGGTACTTGAAGACCACTAGGTTCATGGGTAAACCTTGAAAAGTGGTCTTGTGCCAATTCTTGTATCTTTTTTTTTTTTTTTAATTGGTAGCATCCTTCTCTATAATTCTAATTGCATTCTTATGGTAATTTTGAATTGTTTTAAGATAATTTTGAATTATTTCAAGATGGTTTTTTTTTTTTTTTTCGTTCTTATCATTTTTTTTTTAGTTATATCATTCTAATTGCATTCTTATGATAATTTTGAATTGTTTTAAGATAATTTTGAATTATTTCAAGATGGTTTTTTTTTTTTTGTTCTTATCATTTTTTTTTAGTTATATCATTTTGGATTTCAGTCTCCATTATGCCTCTTCTTCACTCTTCTATGCTATATATATTTTATATTACTACTTTGTATTTTTATAAATTTATATATTTTAATACGTTATATAGAGTTGAAATGGTTTCTCTTTATTATATTATAAAAAAACATAATAATATTATAACAAATTAACAATTAAATATGTATTGCCAACAAGTCTTTGGCTTGATGGTTGGACAAAGGGTTGATATAGCCCAAACCAAGGTTCAAATACAACACCACCACCAAAGAACTCAATGCAATTAAAAAAAGGAAAATATAACCTTTTCAAAAACCCTACATGGCTGCCTCGGGTCAATATATTCAAATATTTAAGTCCCATGGGGACCGGCTTTAGCTCTTTTCCAGGAGGTCCAAGGTGTGAGGGAGTGGGTGTATGTTAAATTCCTTATTGATAAGCATAGCTCTAGGCTTTAAGAAGGGTCATGGTTAAAGGAGCCTATCCAGCCCTATGCGTATGGATTGCTCCTATGAATTTCTCACACTAACCCAAAAAAATACTCAAATATTTAATATAATTATTTTGTTTTTGAAGATCCGCCGTAATTCCACGACAACACAAAAACAGGAATAAGGTATATACTTTGGCATGGACTTGCATGAAGGGCTTCGCCGCCTCCATACATCTTACAGCAGAGAAGCTTCTTTCCGTCCGTTTTCTAAGCAAAACCAGCTCTTTTATATTTTGCAAGAAACAGGTTGAGATGGAGATGATACAGAGGAAAGACAAAGCAGAGGAACATGCAAGGAAACATTGTAACAACAACGAGAAGGAGAAGAGGAGGAGGAAGAACAGAGCACAAAATGGAGCTGAAACTGAAGATCAATACGACGAACAGACGGAGACGGTAACGAAGGAGAAAATAAAAAAGAAGAAAAAGAAGAGGGAGGAGGAGCAGAATAATGAAGCTGAAGATCAATACGACGAGCAGACGGTAACGAAGGATACAATAAAAAAGAAGAAAAAGAAAAGGAGGGAGGAGGAGGAGCAGAAGAATGAAGCTGAAACGGAAGATCAATACGACAAGCAGACGGTAAATAAGGAGAAAATCAAAAAGAAGAAAAAGAAAAGGGAGGAGGGGACGGAAAACTTGGAGCAGAGCGCGAAGAAGGAAGAGGAGCAAGTAAATGAAGATGAAGAGGAAGAGGAGAAGACAGTGAGCATCGCAGTAGCGGGGTCCATAATCAATAATGCGCAGTCCTTTGAACTTGCTACAAGGGTTGCTTGCTCTGCTCTACTCTTGTGTTGTCCCGTTACTTATTTTCTGTAATTTTTAAGGTTTACGAGCATTATATATATGGCTGGGGATTAACTTATTTTATTTGGCGGATTGCTTTGGTGCAGTTGGCTGGCCAGATAGCAAGGGCGGCTACAATTTTTAGAATTGACGAGGTGAGGAATCAGCAATCTATCTATATTAAAGTTTTTAAATTTTTTTCTTCAAATTTAATTGCAGGTTTATTGTATTCAGTTATAATTGTTACTGTTGATTTCCCCACGGTGACCTTTCCTTAAGGCAAGCATTCATTGTTACAATTTTTGTAGTGTAGTTTACTTGTGACATGATAGCGTAACTAGACAATGTTTGTTTAGCATGTGCAAAATACTGCAAGTCCAGGTTGACGCTTTTGGGGCTTAATCTCAAATAAAAAATAAAATGGACAATTGGGGAGTCGAAATTATTTCAATTTGTCTTGACAGAATTCCCTAAGAGGTGTCATTTTACAATCTGACTTGTGAATATATTTTCAAAATTATATAATCTAATTAATCTTATTAGTCTTTGTACAACACTGCGCGAGGCAAATGGCACAAAGCGGGAATTGCATTATTTTCGGCTGTTTCTAGGGGGATTGGGAGTGGTTGAGGTGCAGCAACCTCTGTGCTGGCAGGCCACTCCCAAACAGTTACGTAACTTTTAAGTTCCACAAACATAATGCATGGGAGAGGCAATTATGTTGTGTTATATATCTAAGGGATGTACATACCCTACCCTCCATTGGATTTGAACACATACCCTACCTTCCATTGGATTTGAACCTTGGATCCTTCTATCTGAAGTACCCAAGAGTGAGGAAAAGGATGGGGTTCAACTGCATATTCCCTAAAATCAGAGGGTTAGAATTTCGAGGTCCAGCATGAAGATTTGTGAGACCTTCCTCATAAGGGATTGCCAATGCACACATAAAACATAAAAGAAAGAAGAAATGCAATGCTATTTCCTTATTCATTAACAACATAAGCAGCTCCAATCTTGTAAGTTTTTATGCGGCTCCAACGAAGACTCAACTTCCACATTTATATGAAAAAAAAATAGGCAGCATTCCTACTGTATCAATTTAGAGGGTTTTTTTTCTCATTGGTTGGAGGGCTAGCAGTTGAAGTTATTTTTATCAGTTAAAACATAAAAGAATGAGGAAAAGGATGGGGTTCAGTTGAAGTACCCAAGAGTGAGGAAAAGGATGGGGTTCAACTGCATATTCCCTAAAATCAGAGGGTTAGAATTTCGAGGTCCAGCATGAAGATTTGTGAGACCTTCCTCATAAGGGATTGCCAATGCACACATAAAACATAAAAGAAAGAAGAAATGCAATGCTATTTCCTTATTCATTAACAACATAAGCAGCTCCAATCTTGTAAGTTTTTATGCGGCTCCAACGAAGACTCAACTTCCACATTTATATGAAAAAAAAATAGGCAGCATTCCTACTGTATCAATTTAGAGGGTTTTTTTTCTCATTGGTTGGAGGGCTAGCAGTTGAAGTTATTTTTATCAGTTAAAACATAAAAGAAAGAAGGAAAAGGTTATCGGAGAAATCTTCTGAGGGGTGTGAACCAAACTGTCTCTCCCATCATCATTTATTTAGAACAATCTCTTCCATAACCAGAGGAGCCACATGGTAAAATAGGTATTCTATGCCCCTCATCCTGAAATATCAACGTGGAGACACTAGCCACTTAATGGACCCATTAACGTGATCATCATTTATGCTCCTCTCCACTTCTCCCACAGGTCAACAAGTTCTCCATTTGTGCCTCAGGGTAACTCCTACTGAAAGACTCCAGCTTTCTCAGAATGATATCAACAATCTCGTATGCAGGTTCAATGCAACACATTCATCTTCGCACTTCAAGTGATGGGTGACAGGCTGCACACCGTCATTTTTGCCCTTCAGTGCCACCAACATCTCTTTGAAAGATGCCATAACTTCCTTGGTTTCAATTCATTATCTTAAGTTCTCTCCACCAAATCTTAGGAGGACATCCCTGGTTCCAAAATTCATGTCTTCTGTGTCACAAGCTCAATCAAAACTGACTTCAATTGATCTACACCCAGAGGTAGAAAAATTTAAATCTGAAGTGAGGAACAAAAATCCGATTTTTTAAATTTAATTATAATTATTTTTAAATAGATTATATTTGGTTCCCCTGTTGCCTCATGACTGCATTACCACGATAATTTGACGAATCACATAGAGGTAATATAACAAACCACATTATCACGACACTTATAGGAATTGAACCTTGGTGGGCTCTTTACATTTTCATCAGTCAGACTTCAACTCCATGGGCTTGAAAATGTAATTGTCCAATAAATGAGAAATCTTTTTCTTTAGTCTGAAAATAAATATGATTTTCAACAAATCATATAAAATAAAAAACAAAAGACAGGACTGTAGCACTAGTTAAATATTGGTTTAGGCAGTACACAGGAGAGAAGACAACTTCCTTGAGCAAGTATTGTTGCCAACTCAAGTGAAGAAAGTGTTTTAATATGGTCAGTGTACTTGGTCAAGACAAAATCTCTTTAGACCTATGCAGGACATCACTTTAACTTGAATATCTAAGAGCCTATTAATAGGTAATTTCCCACTTTGTCTTTTGTCCTTAGCATGTGGTATAGATATATTATTATTATTATTTTTAATAAGCTATATGTGGCTTCTATTGGGGGACATTTCCATCAAAATTTCAAAACATTACATTTGCTATTAGGTCAATATACCAGCTTTCCTTTTGTCAAAGATATTCTTCACCTTCCTCAAATTGCTATGTTTTCTCTATCAACTCCTTGATATCATTTTGATTAAGAGATAGAGTCTCCCTTGGCCTCTTACCTTCTAAAATTTGAATTTTTCCAAGACGAAGATCAACACTGTGATTGGCTAAATTATCTGCTACCCTATTTCCTTCTTAATAGATATGTTGACATTTCCAAGATATTGCGTTCAAAAATAGTTGATGGACATAAAAAGTAATGCTATTGTTGATCTAATTCGCACATCCATTTTTCTTGATAGCCTTAATACAGATCTGTAAATCGCCCTCAATTGAAATATATATCATCCTTTTTCATGGCAATCTTGATCTCTATAAGAAGTGCCCTAGCCTTTGCATGGTTGTTAGTTGAAGTTCCATATGGTTTTGAGTAAGGAGAATTTTGCCTTCATTATTCTAAGAAACTTGGAAGCACCATAAAAATTAATTTTAATGAACTCAACTTCTATACATTTTTATTTTACCATAGATTGATGAAAATCCTTTGGGTTAATCCCATTGTTGCAAATGAACCTTTATATGTAAATCCTCCAACCAAGAGGCAAGCACCACTTTTTTCACATTTGAGACTTCCCATTATGAGCATCGTGGTTGTAAAGTTTTTGCAAGAGAGGCTATAATACTATTCCAAACATGGGTATGGTACTAGGAATTGTTTTTGGAAATTCTGTTTTTCTTTCAAGCCTTAGATTCCAACAAATAATGTTAGGACCAATCCTCCACATAACGCATGATGCTTTAGCTTTGAAACAAAAAATCAAACATTTTATCAACTCTTTTAGTGTTGATGGAGCTACTCAATATATTCTCATGTTTTGAAAAAGCAGCTTCAGATGGTGTAAGCAAATGAACAATGAAGAAAAAAATGATATGGTGTTTCTAGATCCTTCTTACAAAAGGGACACTTAAAAGGTCCATGATATTCTCTTCTTTGTAGACTCTCGCCTGTAAGAAGTTTGCTTTGGACTGCTGACCAAAGGAATAGCGAGGCCTTAGGAAGGGTCTCAACTGACCAAATGCTCTTCCAAGGGGAATCGTTAGTCAATCCTTCTTCCTCCTTTGGGTGATTGATTCAGCTTATTCATGAAGATCTAATATTTCATAATCTCTTCCTTCTTCTATTTCTTGTCTAGGTATTCTTAGAAGTTTGTTACAATTCTTCTTTTAAGTAAGTTCATGCAAAGCTTCTTTTGGTAACTGAAATCAGTTGGCCTAGGGGCAAGAGGAATTCTTCAAAAGTATGTCATGAGTGGAAAAGTTGTGCCTTCAAGACATACCTTATGCGACAATGGAAGATTGAAGGAGCTTATCTTTAAAGGAGGTGGTGATCTTGACTTCTCTTCTTCATTTGAAGTCTTAGAGGAAGTGTTTTTTGGATGTGTGCGGGAGTGTTTAATGGTGGCAGTGGTGACTACGGTCCATCCTAAAGGGACTCTTGTGCAAGAAACATTTTTGCAGTAGTAAATTTCAAATGATGGGGGGATTTAGATGAGTCTACCTCAAATGCAGAGGCCCACTAGAGCATCCATTATGGGGGGATGATATTATTGTTACTAATGTCTCCTCTCCTTGGCCCCTCAATTTAGATTATAGGGGGTGTTGAAATTGTAATCTGATTCATGGCCAAGGCCAACATTGTATGATGTATTGGATAGGCCTAAGGGCATTTCATTGTACAACTTGTAATTAACTTAAAGCCCTCTTGCTGCGTTGGCTAGGTTAAACTTTATTATGTAATTGGGGTTTTTGGTATTGGTATTATACCACACTCCCACTCCTCATTTTGATTATTGAAGTGTTGTGTAATATAATCTACGGATATAGTGATTATTTATGGTGCCTACAAGTGCCCCAAATTCCTATGTCACTCTTTTCTCTTTCATCCTTTTATGCTTTCTGTATAAGATGTGAGTGGATGATTTGCTTTTGCTCATTTCTGGAAAATATTGTGAATTCCAACATGGTATCAGAGCAGGTATGGAGCATCGTTGCTTGGTCACGCAAAAGCCTTCTTCTGATTTATTGGATAAGATTGAAAAGAGTTATCCAAGTTTTTAAGAATCTTGAATTTTTTTGTTGGAAATCCTTTCGCTTCGATGTTACCGATGCATCTTTGATTCCTTAATAAAAAAACTGGGTTTTAGTTTGGATGGCCACTTTATTCTTTTCCTTGGCTACGACAGGAAGACGAGTGGCGGGAAAAATTTGAATTTGAATATTGCAGGTTTGGTGCCATTTTTATTCCACGTGCAAGTGCGCGCACATGTGATTTGAACCTGCTTTTGGGTTCTTTACTAGCTTGATGATGCTCTTTGGGGAGTGTTGGACTTTTTGGCCCTTGTCGGGACTCGAGTGAGTTGGTTATGGTAGAGAAATGGCATTCAGGGCGTTCTTGGTTCAAAAAGGTGCTCAACCCCTTATTTTATTTGCCTTGACAAAAATGGAGGGACAAGTAGGACTTGTCCCCTTGACCTCTAGCAGTTTGCATGGCGCAACAACTTGCACAAACTTTTCTACAACATGAGAGGGTGAAGGTTATGTGTTCAAACCTCCTTGGCGACCCTTTTTGTGGAGACAACGTGCTGGTTTGACATTTCTACGGAAAGCCTACTGCTTTCGTTTTAGCAGAAGCATGAGTGCAATGGTTTTTAGAGCATGGAGGTTAGGGGGTTGAATCCTACCCCATTTGTTTTTTGCCCTTCTTGCTTTTGGATTGATGGTACATGTGGGAAAGTGCTTTCAATGCCTCAAGTGGCGTGTTGGCTAGCCCAAGGGTTTTGGGTGGATGGCGGCTCGTGTTCGGAACTTGTGGAAGGTTTGGTTGGCACTTTTAGAGACTTAATGAATTTGGGCCGACAAAGTGGCTAATGTGGCACTATTGCTTGCCATCGAAACCAATTTATTTACTATATAAATGGATATCTCCAATAAAAAACAATCGTGTGTTGCAATCTAAGTGGTTCAAGGAGGCTGATTTGGCAAAAAATTAGTGGACGATACTAGTGAATCTCGGATGGCCAAGTGGTAGCAGACAATTGGCTCCTTTTTTTTCTAAGGTTTGGAGTTTTAATTTTTAATTTTTAATTTTTTTGGGTTCATTAGGGCATAATTTTTGAAGGCCATATCTTTTGCATGCAAGAGCATTTTGAGCCCTTTTTTTCAAATAGCATGATTTTTCAAGCTCTAAGTACTGATGACATCAATTCATGGACTTGATATGGTGTTAGGGGTTGGATTGTGTAAGATGGACCACAAAGCCCTAGTTACTCACCTTAATGGGCAAAACTACAATGTTTGGTAAAATCGGAATTTGTGCCTTGACTTTTTGGGAGATATAGATGGATTTGTGATAGTTGTAGCATATTTTGAGTCTTTTGGAGGCTTGCAAGAAAAGGATTCAAGATGTGCTTTAGTCAATCCCTCTTCCTCCTTTGGGCTATTGATTCAACTTATTCATGAAGATCTAATCTTTCATGATCTCTTCCTTCTTTTATTTCTTGTCTAGGTACTCTTGGAAGTTTGTTACAGCTCTTCTTTTAAGTAGGTTCATGCAAAGCCTCTTTTGGTGACTGGAATCAGGTGGCCCAAGGGCAAGAGGAAGTTTTCAAAAAGGGTAATCTATGCCATGAGTGGAAAAATTATGCCTTAAATACATACCTTATGCGACAATGGATGATTGAAGGGTCTTATCTATCAAGGAGGTGGTGATCTTGACTTCTCTTCTTCATTTGAAGTCCTAGTGGAAGTGTTTCATGGATGTGTGCGAGTGTCTAATAGTGGTAGTGGTAACTACGGTCTAGCCTAAGTAGACTCTTGTGTAGGAAACATTTTTGCAGCAATAGATTTCAAATGATGGGGGATCCAAATGAGTCTACCTCAAAATGCGGAGGCCCAATAGAGCATCCATTCTGTGGGAGGAGGGGGTGATATTATTGTTACTAATGTCTCCTCTTCTTGGTCCCTTAGTTTAGATTATTGGGGGGGGGGGTGATATTATTGTTACTAATGCCTCCTCTCCTTGGTCCCTTAGTTCAGATTATGGGGGGAGGGGGTGTTGAAATTGTTACCCAATTCATGGCCAAGGCCATTGTATGATGTATTGGATAGGCCTAAGGGCATTTCATTGTATAATGTATTAATTATAATAATTTATTATGTAAAACCTATGGGCCGCGGTTAACCTTGTTATGGTTACTCATTATAACTTGTAATTAACCTAAAGCCCTCTTGTTATGTTGGCTTAGGTTAAAATTTATTATGTAATTTGGAATTTGGTATTGTTAATAAATACCCCCCTCCCACTCCTCATTTTGATCATTGGAGTGTTGTGTAATATTATCTACGGATATAGTGATTATTGATGGTGCCTATGGGTGCCCCCAAATTCCTGTGTCGCTCTTTTCTCCTGTGTCCTTTTATGCTTTTTGTATAAGATTTGAGTGGATGATTTGCTTCTGTTTGTTTTTGGAAAATATTGTGAATTCCAACACTCCAAAGCCTTATATCCCAACTTGACCGAGTATCAACCATCTATTCTTTGATGTATTCCAAACCAATTCATCCTTTTGTGTAAAGATAGGCAAATAGAACTCTTGAAGCATCTTTTGAAGCTCATCTACCATTTGTTTTGACGTCCTCACCTTCTACCAGGTTGCTCATAGAAGTTCAAGATAAACCTCTACAAGCTGAATAGGCATGAGCTAGTGGTGCTATTTTGGGTCAAAAATAAGAGGATAAGGCTTCAAACCAAGAACCGGATTAAAAATTTGCAGAATCACCCTCATTAACTGACCACCTAATATGTTTCTTGATCTATTGCAAACTCTCATATGAAGTTCCAGGTTGCTGAACCCTTAGGTAGGGTTCATTTCCTTACCAATTTTATTTTATTTTATTTTAAATTGATGATATAAGATTGAAATGAGCCCCACCTGTATTGCATTGTGACCACATAATGTCTTACAACAACTTGGCAATTATGCATGTATCACTTGGCAAGATTTGAACCTGGGTCCCCTCTTTAAAAGCAAGGGAATTTAACCGATTGAGCTTATGCCATTTGATCCCACGTATATCACAATATCACTATGTTAACATGGTATTTGAACAAACTTGACAAGATTTGAATTTGGGTCTCCCTATTGGGAAGCCACATTTATAACCACTTGAGCTAATACTATTTAATACAAAATGTTAAGGGTCTCCTATGGGATCTGAACCTTGGTTTATTCCTTAACAATTTTATTGCATCCCTAGAACCTATATATTTTGAAGTAACATTTTTACCCAACTCTTTCTTTGATCTTTGAATAATCTCCAACCAAGTTTTACACCTAATGCCAGACTCAAAGGTCTGCAATTTTGCAAACCTGCCTTTCCATTATTCATTTCTTTGCAAACCCTATCTCATTTAGAAAGAGGAAAACTAAATTTTGCTCACATCCTTTCCAAAGAAAATCTCTTTGATTTTTTTCAAATTTGGATGCTATACCTACTGGTAATCTTGAAAGTGACATCATATACATAGAGATAGATTGCAATGTACTCTTTATGAATTTTAGCATTCCAGCTATGGCTAATTTTATTTTAACACTTGACCACAGAAATAAAAAATATGAAATATTATAAATCTTTTGGGTGTAATCTAAAATGGTCCCAATTAGTCCACAAAATTCCTGATGGCAACATGAGGTACTAATTAACTAGTAATAAAGCTGACTATCCCCAAGCATCACAACACTCTTCCCTCCTGAAATTGCTTTGACCCCAAAATAACTGTGGTGCTGGATGAAAACCTGAAACTCGTTTTATAGACCTATAGAATGATTGGGGACCTTTCCTCCTAGGCATTGCCTTCCATGACTTGAGATTTTTGAATGATGTGAGACGAATAACAATTATAGGAAATTGATTATCATATCAAGTGAATCAAATCAGTCTAAAGTTGGTAAGATGTGAGCATGGATTAGTATCAATGCTGAAGCATCATGCCCAGCTAGGGGTTTTTGTCCCTAACCCTTCTGTCTGAAAGTTATTTTGTGCTCCCCTGCGCCCCCCAAGCTCTTCATCTTTTATTCTGAGGTGATTTTTAGGTTTGCTATTTGCTGAGACTCTTGTTTCTTGCTCTCCAAAGCATCAGTGACATAGGTTGCACTCAGAAAAAGGAGAGGATCTAGTTTTTTCACATTGTAAATTTTTGTCTTGTATTTTGCAAAAACGAAAGTACACAATCA
This sequence comes from Wollemia nobilis, assembly GCA_028583015.1. Lineage (NCBI taxonomy): Eukaryota > Viridiplantae > Streptophyta > Pinopsida > Araucariales > Araucariaceae > Wollemia > Wollemia nobilis. The sequence continues at coordinate 7,510,572 of JAQPPZ010016361.1, forward strand.
AAAGGCATTAGCTTAACTGGTTATATTTCTTGACTTTTAAGGAGGAGACTCAGGTTCGAATCTTGCCAAGCGATACATGCATAATTGCCAAATTGTTGCAATACCACTATGTGTTCATGTTGTACTATGGGTGGGGCCCATTTCAATCCCATATAATCGATTAAAAGGAAAAAAAACTAAAAGTACATGAGATAGCAAACAAAAGATACGCCTATCACTAAAGCCACAAGAGTTGGCTCTTCTCTTAGATTTGGTACAGATATTGGTGACTATGAAGATTAAGAACTAGGTTTATAGTGTATTCCATGTAGTTTAGTTTTGCACATGTATAGCTGTATCTATAAGATTGACCTTTCATATTAAATATTATACAATGTACTGTATATGAGACTGGATAAATGAACGTGCTTTTTATCCATATGTGATCTCTTTAATTCAATTTTGTCTTTAATTTTGAAAAATTGTCATTTCTGATTTTTTTTAACTAGGCATTTCCTTTGACTTTGGAAGAAGTGCTCTATTTGTCTTTCACCTGCTTCATATGGATCTGTGAGCTAATGGATGGTTGGTTCATCTAGAAATGACCTCTCAAGACGCCCTATTTTTACCACTTTTAACATTTTGACCTGATTCGTCAAAAGTGCTGGCTGACTATAGGCGCTCAAGTTGGCCAAGGTGAAAACATGCTAATAATCTCAGAAATTGTTAAACAGGACCAGAAAAGGTAAATTCCAGAGTTGGAGTTGATTGGAGTTGGTCTATCTTGATGTTGTTGGCAGTGCACTGTTTTGACTATATGTTTGACATATGTGAGAAGTCACATGACTGATCTGGGGGGTAGTATGACCTTGCTTCACACTCCATATGAGAAGTCACATGACTGAGCTGGGGCATACTGTGGCCTTGCTTGACTCTCCAGTGAGGAACCCACTTTTCTCTCCTTTAAGGATTTGCAGTTTTAGCATGTTTTTATAGCTGCTTGTTTGTTATTCTAGCTTTCACTTGCCACCCTTTAGTTCACTTCTGTTACCTTGTCTAACTTGGCAGAAATAAAGGATCTTTTTTGGTTGGCAGCTTTCTTCGATAAATAAAATCAGAGAAAAAAAGAAAAGAAAAAAAGCCTGCTTGTTATTTCTCCCTGCAACTATCTTGATCTTGTCATTATTTGGGAAATCTGATTTTCTCATAGGTTGATAGGGTGATCCCACTGAACAAAAGAGGTCTTAGAAGAAATCTAGGTACAGTTGACTAAGTATTCACATTCATTTATTTCCTTTGTAGACTATAACAAGTCATGGAGGACTGGATCAAAAATTGAGGGCACTGCTAATTTCAGAAATAATGTTAGACATTCATACCTTTTAATAAGAACCTGCAGTAAAATTATAATAGCATCCTGTACTAACTGGAATGCGAATGGCAGAAAACACAAACTGAAGAGCAAATGAGAGAAGACAGGTGTCCAAAACTGAATGTATTAAATAGATGTACAAAAATAAAGATGTGCTTGCTGGATGAGGCAACAAAGCACATGCAAAAGATATTAATTAGAAAGGTGCTCATTTATATGGATATAAAGTATGCTACAAAGCATGAAGACATTCTAATATTCAAAGATAGAATTAAAACATTCTGATTTCATCATCTTTACACTCAAATGAACAACACACACCCCTAAAAGATAGATGGTATTCTGATTTCATGTGGGTGAAATAGTTACAACTTACAACTACTCATTTGCATCTACTAAATTATAGATTGACATAACTATAATGCTAGTTTTTTATTTTATTGTGTTCTTATCCTATGGTTTGTATGGTTTGTTTCTTTGCCCTACTATTGTAAGGATTTTACATATTATGTGCTTAATCAATTTTGTGGAAAAGATCAGATATCTGTCTTTTCTTTCTTCTGGTTGAAATTTTTTGTGATGTACAAGAAGGTCAACGTTTTTAGCATTTCACATCCGTAATTGTGAAATTGATGAGCTTAAAGGTTTGTTGCTTGTTTTTGAACAGGTGATTGTATTTGATTGTAAAGCAGATACAGGTGTTACATCCAATGTATCAATATGGGAGGAAAAAAATGAAAGTGGTGCATTATTTTTGGCAAGGATCTTGGAGTATCTTGACATGCCTCAATATTTGCGCCGAGTACTTATCCCTAGACATAACGATCTAAGACATGCGGTATGTGTATCCATCCATCATTTTTCCACCACAGACATAATTAGATGCAAACATATCCATGGTAAAAATATAATGTATTATTGTAAGAACAGATGTAAGGGATACCTCAGATAAGTCCAATAAAACTATTAAAATTATATATTACGAGCTCCTGATTAAGGATAAGTAATGTGGGCTTTAAAATAAAAACTAGGAGAGACTTTTGATATCTAGAAAGGATAGTCTACAAAGTTTGGAGAAATAACATCAGATCAAAAGAAACTTGCAAAATTACCTCTCAAATCTGGAATTCTTAGCGTAAGGAAATTTTTGTGTTATCCCAAATCTCAACATTTAGATTATTTGACCTTTTCATTAAGTTCTCTGATGGATGACATCAAACTTCTGTCATTTAGCTACCTGGCCAAGATCCTAAGGATAGAAAGGCACATCCTTGCACCTCATGTTAAATGTCTTTTTAATCAAAACATATCAAGAAATTTTTTCCTTGGAATAGACTGAAGTCTCTGTTATTTCCAATTTAGAAAACTAGTAATTTTAATAACATATAGATTTGTCAGACTATCATGAGTAGCCCTTTTTTACCAAAACTTTATGGTATGAACTATGATTTAAAAGAGAGATTTAGCTGTTGGATTAAGGACAAAAGTAAAAGTGTCAGTGGACAATGTGGTTTTCATAGTTGACTCTTTACAATTGACCATGTTAAGCAGGGACAACAATGAAGATCTTATTTAATGTTCAGTTGCCATTAAGAAAGCCTTGGATATTTTCTGGAACAAACTTGTGGGAGAGACTTAAAGAGATAGATATCTTGTTAGATCTCGAAGATGTCGTGATTAGACTTTATGAGAAGGTAATGCTAACCTAAAACATATCAATAAGTGCATCTTAGTATATAAATTCTAATATTGGAAGCAAGGAAGGGTAGTCCCACTTTTCTATCATGTTTGACATTTATGTTGATAAGATCAAGTGGTGCTGTAGAGAAAGATGCTAATGGAACCAATTTAGCAAGGTTTCTTATCATCTTTTATGCAGATGATATGTTTTCCTTTAAAAATATCAATGACCTTCAGAAGCAACTTAGCATTATGCAGTTATTCTGTCAAAACTAGTTATTGCTTTTGCTCAAAATGAAACAATTGTAATGAAATATGGGGAAAAAAACTTATAGTTCTAACTTTCCAGTATTTAGGAATCAGTATCATTTGTATACTAGAGTAATAGCTTTAAATGGGAGGGGTTGGAAGGCTTACAAGGTATGCAATGCTAAACAATAATAGGTAATATTCATCATCATGTATAAGAATAGAAGAGAACTATAAATTTACCATTACATCATAAGAGAATAGACGGAAGTATATAGAATAGAGTGCATTGATCGATCACTGTACTGATAAGGTCACATGTCTCCAACCTTAGGATCAGCTTATATATGACATGGCAATAGATGCAAGTGGAGAACTCTCATCATTTTAATAAAATTCACACCAATACAAAAGAGTAGGAGTATCTGAGATTGTTGGCCACAACAGTCAAGGCCTTGACTGACATAACTAACCATATTATGTATGCCAACTTAATGTCTTTGCCCTATTATAGTATATACAAGTGTGGCACTCCAGTGACACTAGGCTGTGGAAGAATTAGGTGTGGATGATGGAGGAGACTCTGGTAGCCAGGCTGGAAGGCAAAGGTAATGAAAGAGGATGAATTGAGGATGAAGGGGAATGTATGCAATGACTGAAGTACTTCCTTTCAACTGCTAGTGTTTCACTTTCAGCTTCTTATAGAGATTCCTAAATGTATTGACAACTTTCACTATTTGTTTTGTGGCCACACCGGCTTTCTGAGCATTGCTTTTTGACCTTTGCTAAAGTTTGCATCAAACTGGAGCTCTGCTTTGCAATAATTGACTGAGTGTTGCTTGCATTCTTATTCTTTACTGTTCAACCATGCTGCATCAATTTCAGTTGTCTTCAACTTGGAATGTGACATGTTCAACGCTACTTCATGTTTCTTTTTTCTGGGTGATTATTTTCTTCTTTGTCACCTTCTCATGTTCATTTCCTTTAATTTATGAGCTATCCTTTTCATTTTCATTAGCTTCTTGTCTTCTGCTTAGCTGTCTCTTCAAGAAATTAACCTTTTAGCCCAAGGAGTTTTATACTCAGCATTTTGTGTTAATATCCTTGGTGCACAAACTTATTGCACATATGGAAGTTGTCCTACAGATGCGTTTCAGTTTCTGCTTGAAATATAGTTCAGTTCTGATTCTATGTCAAAATAGGTCAGCTGATCAATAGGTTTTGTTTACAATAATCTCACATGTCCTTGCACATTATCTTTCCTTCCAGTGACTTCTTGAATGTATGCTTATCCCAATGTTTTCTTTTTGGGAGATGGTTCTAGTTAAATTTTTATCCTCCTAGTATGTGTGAAGTATACAAATTGTATTTAATCTGTCAGTGTGGCAAAATGACATTTCCTCCATAGCATATCAGTGAAATTAACTTTACATGACAATCTGGATTGGAATTCAGACAATTGAGTATATATGGCAGCCACATTGTTTAAGGACTCAAAACTTTGCTTCTCACTCTTTGCAAAAGTCGCTAGTATTAGATGGTTCTCAGCCTGCTTAATGACTCAGATAGCACCCCAAACTCCACTGAAGTCTTCAGCTGCACAAGATGTTGGGAAGAAGACATAGGTTGCATAGTAGACAACTGAACTAGAATCTCAAGTGTTGTATTATCATTAAGGAATGTGTTAGACTTGGAAAAAAGTTTGTGTAGAAGTCTTATGATCTCATGGCTGATCTATCTCTTGCTCAAGCTGCGCTGCTTGTTGGCAGTAACACCAACTTTCAAGTGTGGAGTTGAGACATGTTAGCTGTGTGCGATTTGATCAGAAGTAAGCCAACCCATAGCCATATTTCTCACCAAATTGATGGCATTGGCAGAGTTTTTGGGTGCCACTAGGTGGGATCATTTTTAACAGTCACAACAAATGTTCATGATGCAATTGGATTAAGGACAAGAGTGATGGAGGGACACTTATTGCTAAACTCGTTTGTGCCATTATGTTTTTATTTGAAATGCTTTCCAAGGAAGTAGAAATGATTCACATTTTAGTAGAAAATGAAATGAAGTAGTGCTTGGTAGTAAACCTCTTCCTAGGCTGTTGCATTGCCAATGCCTCCTTATCACTCATAGATTTGCCATCTCCTTTATCATGGGATGGTTTCCTTGGACATCTCTTTAACGTCATGCAAAGAAGCATCCTTTCCATCGATATCCTCCCCTTTAGGTTGGAGGTGCTCTATGCTTTCTTGTCAACCATTGTTTTAGTCTATGGCGACTTTTTTTGTTGTGTTGGAGTTCTGCCCTATCATCTAGAACAGTCATGTTCTTTTCCCTCAGTCACGTTGGCTTAGATAATCGATGCGAGGTGCTTTTTCACTTTCAAGTGCTTCCATTTGAAGAATGTGGGCTTTAGGTGATGGAATGTTACTTTTATTTGGTGCTCTAACACATTAATGCATTGATATCGATAATGTCAATATGAAGAGCCATGAAGGACCCTTTATTTTGGTCAAGTGATCGTGATTATTGTAGACAAATAATCGGGCCCATAATTGAGAAAATCTGCAAAAAATCTGGAGAATCCCGATTTTTTGCCGATTTTTTAAAATGCCGATGCAATTGGCAAACTCTCGGTGATGCAAAGATTTTTTGAAGATTTTTTGCCGATTTTTGAAAAAATCAGCATCGCCGATTTTTTCAAAAAATCTGCAATTTTTTTTCCTTTTTTTTAGGCTGCAGCCGATTTAGGGTTTTTTTATGCAAGCCCATTTTTCAGCTGTTAATGTTTGAACTTCGAAGTTTAAAGTTTAAACCCTAAACCCGAAACCCTCTTTTTAAGTAAATATTGCTGCCTGATAACTATGTATGTAAGCCCATTTTTCAGCTGTTAATGTTTGAAACTTTGAACTTTGATGTTTAAACCCTAAACCGTAGGCTAGGCTCTAGGGTTTTGGGTTTAGGGTTTTTTTTTTTTTGCTGCCTCGTAACTATGCATGCACGCTCATTTTTCAGATGTTAATGTTTGAATTTGAAACTTTGAACTTTGAACTTGAAGTTTAAACTCTAAACCCTAGTCTAGGCTCTAGGGTTTTTTTTCCTCCTCTTTTTAAGTAAATATTGCTGCCTGATAACTATGTATGCAGGCCCATTTTTCAGTTGTCAATGTTTCAATTTTAAACCCTAAACCCTAGCCTTTTGGTTTAAGGTTTAGTTCATTTTTCCTTTTTTTTCAAGTGATTGTAACTTTGTTGTTACTTGTTTCCATGTGCAGGCATATAAAAAATGAAACCTTTTTTTCCTTCTTGTTACTTGTAACTTTGTACCTTTTCATATTATAAGCAATACAAGATGTGTTTTGTCACTTTCATGTGTACTTAAAGCTTGAGCCTTGTATGTTGTCTTGACATGAATTATTGCTTTTATTGCAATATTTGATTTGCTTAATGTTAATTCATTGTATAATGCATGAAAAAAACTTTTTTTCAATGAAAAATTTCGTTTCTTTGGTTTTGTTTTTGGCTGATTATTTCCCCGATTGTTTGCCGATTCCGATTTTATCAACTATGGTTAAGCCAACTATTGGAACTCACCTATCAACTTGCTTAAGGCTGAATTATAGATACATTGCACCTTTTGCTTAAAATGAAGAAAGAAATGGAAAGAAAGAAAGAAGGAAATTTTATTAATTCCCATGGATAACCGAAGTAGGTCCACAGGACTTTAGTAGTACACTAAGTTAGAATAGCCTGGAGGGAGTAAAAAACAGTGCTTCAAAGAATACAAAATACAAAATTACGAAGTATAAAATTACAAACTCTGACCCAAAATGGGAGATACGTATTTCTATTTAATATTGACCCTGAGTGAAACATATACATCTCAACTTTAGTATAGATGTATAATAGAAGCATTGCACAATGGAAGCTCAAACTACAATAGGAAACCTGTTATTGAGAAGAGGATCATGATTTAAGAGTGGTTATCATTAGTCTCTATTCTTTTGTACTAAATCATCACTGACTAATGTGGACAAGTCGATGTAAGGTTGATGATATCCGAGGAAGAATGGCTAAGAGAAAATGGCTAGTTTGGATTCCAAGAACCCTCTAGATACAAGCAGGAAGTTAGAGTTGCCTCCCTGTTGGGACCTCTCAAGTTGTGGGCAGGGGTGGTGTCTATTGTGAGAGGGAGGACGTGTCATATGCCTAACCTCATTTGGGGAAGGATGCAATTGTATCTTTTGAGGGGTGCTTAGTGTCACTCGTTGTTGGAAGAGGGTCAAAGGAGTTAATCAGCCTTGAAGTCTGCCACAGTTGTGAGAGTCCCTTTAGAGCATGTTGCCTTAGGGTAATCACCTCACAGAGGTGAAAAGCCAAATACATCTACTTGGGATATCGAAATAAAGTAGAAAATAACCTCTTTGAATCTGTTATAAGTAGTAGTATCTCTCTCTAATCTCATGATGCATGGAGCATTTGAAGATAAAGTGGTCTTTTGTTTACACCTCTCTTATGGAGTAGAGGTGGTAAATCCTATGCCTCTTGGAATGTGATGGACAACCTTGACCTTGAATTGGTGGGAATATACCCTTTTCTGATTGAAGGTGATCTTGAGACCATGGTACTAGTGATGTCTAATATCATTGGGGCGAGTAATGATGCTATCAACAACCTTCATGAAGTGCTTAGTGTATAAGGTCATCTTGCGGCCAAGAGGCAAGGAGGAGAGGTTTACGTAATCTGATTATCCTATCAACATATACCCTTCTTGATGAACTTATGAATCATCCCTTTCTGTAGGAGGAGATGAGGGGGAGTGTCCATTGAGTCTTAAAGGGGGGAAAGGTGATCTATAGAAATTGTAGTATTGTAGAGTATTTAAGTCATGCATGAACCATAAATATTCAATAAAGTAAAATGACAATGGAATTGCAATATAAATCTAATCTACGAAATCCAATATAATCATAGTAACAATTAACAATTGTAAAATAAAAACAACAATGTCTCATTAATCTCTGGTTCAATAATAATAAAATGATCAATACGATTGAATTGTCCAATAGTGACACACGTAGACACTAACAAAAATAGAACTCCACTATAACTTCGCCTCATGCAACCTAGACTCCAATGTAGCAATGCACTCATCTTGCTCAAAATGTTGAGCTTGTTGCCTCTCAGAATCAACTAGCTTCTACAATTTGTGACTTCTTCTCAATCATTGGCTGAAAGCTAGACAAAGAGCACTGATTTTGATATGCAAGGTAATGGAATTGCTTGAGAGGCAACTTCAATGTAGAAATCAATGCTCATTGGGTCATTGAGTCTAACAACCATGGGACTCGTCCTTGAAATGATATATCCTTGGTGGTTGTTGATGGAGCATGGGTGTCTCAACAAGCAACATCTCCAACTCTAACAACCTAAGCTTCTACTGCACCCATCAAGACATTTGTAATCTACTTAAGGCTGTTATGTTGATGTCTATGCACCATTTGTACAACATGATCTTAGAGGTAAAATGAATATCCCATGGACTCCATTAGGGCATTGTACTTGTGAAAAGGTTGTCACAAGCATGACCTATAGCATGTAGTGATTGATTGGAAAATTTTGCCAACCATGTGTCCTCTATACCTTTTGGAACATACAAATCACTTTGTCCAAAAACAACAACAATATGCTCCCAGTCGTCTAACTCCTTTGATCCTTGATTTTGCAATGTTGATTCCTCCCCAGGAAGGAATACCCTTTGCCCTCATCATTAGCAACAACTTCTTGATTTGACTCTCATTAACTACCTACTTCTGTTGATTAGCTTCTTCACAAGGCTAATCTGTCCTATACTTAGGCTCCATGCCTACATGCTACACATCATTGTCCAACATAGGTTAGACTCCTCATAGTGTCTACATCCAAAATATGTCTAGGCGACACCTCAAACCACCACCAACACGGGCAACATCCATCATATTCTCTCTCTTAACTGGCATAAGATGACCACACTCACCCTCTTGATGATTACCAAACTTAAGATCATGCAACTCCTGAATGCGCTCTTAGATTGAGGACTTAGTGAACTAATGTGACGGCATACTCAATAAAATTGTAATTATAGACGGTTGACACCTACTCAACTCTTGACACTAACTTAATTGTCTACTAGAAGAAAAGGAAGTAAACAAGTAACCAAAAAGAACATCATTATTGAAGTGAGAATTTGGTGGGTCATTTCCTTAGAGAGGAGATGAACCTCTAAAGGGGTACTTGGAACTATGATGATACTACAAGGATTGTTGAACATTGCTCTGCTTCTCACTAGCATTGGAAGGATCCTTAATCTCCAAACATTAAGCTAAAGGACTTTACTCGCTACTATATATGTTGATGAGCTTGAGGACTTTATTCGGTGGCACCCTCATGTAGATGACAGATGTCTCTAGCACCATATTTTGATTGCCATATTACTTCTTTCTGATGATGCACTTCTTCTTATTCATGTAGCTAAAGGTTGACAAAGATAGTTGGATGCACTTATTTATGTTTTGGAACCTGAAGCAACTTGTGGTCAACCTTAGTTATAGAAAGGGCGTCTCCCTGCAACCTTTTAACCCAACTGTGCTCAGAGCTCTCTCGCATTCTTGTCTGTTTTCCCCTCCCCCTGTCCCCGCGACTCTCCCTTCTCAGTTCAGGCCGACTCTGGTTCCCCTGCCCCTGGCCTGCCAGTTTGCCTTCCATGGCTGCCAAGGCCTTTTTCCTCGAACCCTCCACTCTCGACCTGGGCGAGTCTGCCAAGCTCTTTTCTAATGCCAAGAAATACACTCCCTTCTTCAGTAAGTTCGCAGGGGCCGATGAAGAAATCACATAGGGATTTCTGGATACTTGGAACGAAGGGGAGGTCAAAGTGAAAGGGCTTCATTTCAAAGTGTCCAAGGAGTTTCTGACCGAAGTGACGGGTCTGCACCATGAGGAGAAAGGCAGATTCGTTTGGCGTGACAAGCACAATTGGGAGGAGGACCTCTCCTGGTTATCGGAGCAGCAATGGGACAAGGCCAATCTCTTCCGAGCTGACCCTTTGCCCCCCTTTGACGAGGCCATCGTCCCAGTGATGCAATACATTACGTGCGACGACCCGGATTAGCGCCTTTACAGCGTTCACCTCAGCTTCTACAATCACCTTCATGGAGCCACGCTGGTAAGCACCCCCTGGTTTCTCCTTTATTCCTTGAGCCTCACCATCGACCGGGCCCGCAGGAACCATTCCCGGCCTTCCCATCAAGGGCTCATCGCTGTGCTGTATAGACACGCCCTAGCTAACCAACCGCAGCTTCATTGCATCCTTCCCTTGTCCTCCGTTCCCCCCCCTGAAGCGGCTGGCTCCCCCGTTGCTTCCCCTGCAGCGTCCAAATCCAAGGAGTCCCCATCCCCTGAAGCCTCCCCTTCCCCGAAACGGCGCAGACCCACCCAGAAATGCAGAACCTCGGCTCAGGCCCCAGGCAGGGCCCCGACTCCTAGCGCAAGTTCGATCCGCAAGGGCCCGGCCCCCGGCAGCAGCAGGGTGGTTGGTAGTTCCAAGAAGGCCAAGGTGGAGGCCCCGGAAGCCACCGAAGTCAGCTCTGACTCCGGCAGCAAGTTGCAGAACTTGGCGACCAGAGCCCTCCTAGACATTACGATCAGCTCCCTGACCGCGGCTGCCAAAGCGGCTTCCTCAGCGGCCAATGCCCTGGACGAACTCCGCCGCAGGTTCGGCGACGGACCTGACAGGGAGGGGAGCTAATCTGCCAGGTCGAGGCCCCCGTCCAGGTCAGGCCCGGCTGCAGGGCTACCTAGAGCGGCGGCGGGCAGTGTTTTTTGGGTCATCTGCTGAGCAGCTTCGCGGTTTTTCCCTGTTTGGTGGCCTCAGGCCAAATTTTGTGTTGATGGCAACATAGTTGGTCAGATGTTTTGTAGGCATCAAGGCCTTGGGTCCCGGTTTGGTTCCCAAGGGTGCAGCCCCGGTCTTTTTACACTAGAATATAGCTACGGCTACCTATGTACCTAAGGTTTTGGGACCCTTAAAAAAAAAACCCGCTGTAAATATTATTGCATCAGGGAAATTCGTGGTCCAGGTAATGAGATCTTCCGCTGTGGTGGCTTGATTGGCCATGAAATTGGCTGCCCTGTTACCTTCTCTGTACACATGGCGGAAGGCGTGGTGAGTGTATCCTTGGAGGATGGTGAGAACTTCTCGAATGGTGTTGTGGATGCGCCAAGAGCTGCTTCCCGGGCTGCGGGCGGCCTTGATGATGACTTGGGAATCACCCTTGATGATGACTTTTAGGGAGGTCTCCTTGAGGGCTATCAGCCCGCGGAGGAGAGCTGCTGCTTCGGCGAAGTTGTTGGTCTGGACGCCAAGATCAGGGCCCCGTGACTGTCTCGGATGACCCCGCCCACTCCAGAGGGGCCGGGGTTTCCTTTAGAAGCTCCATCGAAGTTAAGTTTGACCCATCTGGGAAGGGGGGCAGTCCACCTTGTCGCAGAACGACAGGAGGGGCCGGGGGGGGGACCGGGAGGGGGAGCTGGACTCCAAGGGAGGAGAGGAGAGTGGCCTCGCCCCGCCTGCGGGGTGCCTCGGTCAAGGGGAGGGAGCGGGAGTTCTCAAGGGCGAAGGCAACCGCCTTGGCCGCCACCCACTGGGGGGAGTGGGCCGGGGAGGAGAAGGCTCTGTTGTTGCGCTCAAGCCAGAGTTACCAGAGCAGGTGAGGAAGGCAGGAGCCCCAAAGGAAGCGGATGAAGGGATGGGCGAAGGGATTGGGCCACTGGGACAGGAGGTCAGAGATGGAATTGGGGGCCACCCACTGGATAGAAAATTGGGAAAGGATGAGGCCTAGGACTTCATAAGAGAAGGGGCATCTGAGAAAGAGGTGAATAGTAGACTCCAAGGGAGCACAACAAAGGAAGCATCTGTTCGGGATCTGAAAGCCCCTCCTGATCAGGTTCTCGATAGTCAAGAGCTTATTTTGGATAGCCGCCCAAACGAAGTGACTGATTTTGGAGATCAACTTCTTGGCCCACACCTGGTGGGCTGGGAATGGGGCCTCATCAGGGACTCTTTGGAAGTTGTAGGCAGATTTGACAGAGAAGACACCACTGGGAGTGCCGTGCCAGACGCATCTGTCGTTCCCTCTGGAAGACGGGATAACTGTCACCTTAAGGAGGCGCTGGAGCTTGGAGGCTTGGAGCGGGTGCCTGGGGTTCAAGATGGGCTTCCATGTTACCCGTCCTTGGTTCTGGGTGAGATAGGCCGACACTTTGGGCCCTCTGTCCACCAGGCCCGATTTGAGGGCGAGGAGATCGCTGTCAGCAGTCAGGGCCTCATCTTGGATCCACCTGTCTTCCCAGAAGTCGATCTTGGTTCCGTCCCCGAGGATCCATTTGGTCCCCTTCCGAATGATGTCTTTAGTGGAGATCAGGGATTTCCAGAAGGCTGATCCGTCTCTGGGCTGGGATTAGCTGAGGAAGGGGTGATGGTGGCAGTATTTCTTGCGCACGATATTGACCCATTCATCAGGAGCGTTGGTGAACACCTTCCAGGCGTGCTTGGACAAGAGGGCCTTGTTCATGAGGGTCACCCGCCTGAGCTCGATCCCTCCCTCGCCTTTGGGGCGGCAGACTAGGGGCCAGGAGACCAGGGGAATCCTCTTCTTATCTTCGCTGCCCGACCATAGAAAGCGTTTCTGGATTTGCTTGATGTGAGCTGTAATGGAGGCCGGGATTCTGAAGACCGACATGAAGTAGACAGGAATGCTTTGAAGAACCGCCGACAGTAGGGTGGCTCTGCCAGCCTGAGAGAGGAGGTGGCCTTTCCAGGGGGGCAGCTTCTTCTGGATCCAATCAATCATCCTGCTCCAAAGGGTCTTGGAGGACGCTCCTGTAAACAAGGGGAGCTCGAGGTACGAGGAGGGGAGGGAATCAGGGGTACAGCCAGGAATCCGCCCGATTCTGATTTGCCTAGCCAGGGGGGTATGGATAAAGAAAATTTTGCTTTTTCGGAGGTTGATTTTCTGCCCGGTCGCCTCTTCATATAGGGTCAAGATGAGCTTGATGGTCTTGGCTTGAGGGATCAAAGCTGAAGTAGCAAGGATGGTGTCGTCCACGAACTGCTGATGGGACACAAGGGGTAGGCCCGGCGCAGGCCTGATGCCCGAGATAAGTCCGCGGGAGACAACACTCGAGATGGTGCGTCCCAGGGCCTCGGCTAGGATGATGAAGAGGATCGGGGACAGGGGGTCGCCTTGGCGAAGGCCTCTGGAACTGGGGAAGAACCCGACGGGGGATCCATTGATGAGGATAGAGAACCAAGGGGAGGACACAGTTTCTGATGAGGCTGACCCAGGAGGGGTGGAACCCGAACTTGAGAAGGACCTTGGAAAGGAAATCCCGATCCAACTCGTCAAAGGCCTTGTTCATATCTAGCTTGAGCAGAAAGGAGGCCTTTTTGGATAGGAAGGCCGAGTGGATGGCCTCGTGCATGATGATAACTCCGTCTGTGATAAGTCTAACTTTGACCGAGCTCCCCTGACAGGGGGCAATGATCAGGGGAAGGATATCCTTGAGGCGGGAGGCCATGGATTTGGTCAGGATTTTGTATAAGCCATTGCACAAGCTGATGGGGCGAAAATCAGAGAGGGATCTGGCTGCCTAAGACTTGGGAATCAGGGCAATGAAGGTGGAGTTTATACCTCTGGGGATGGAGCTGGCGGACTGGAGGTCCCGGATGGCTGCGCACACTTCTTGGCCAACGATGTCCCAAAAGGATTGGAAGAAACGGGGGGGAAACCCGTCCGGGCCCGGGGGCCGCCTCGGCCTTCATGGAAAACGTAGCAGCATGGATTTCAGAGTCAGACAGGGGCTGCAAGAGCATCTCGTTTGCCATGGCCGAGACTGAGGTTGGAATATGTTCCAGCAGGGTGGCTGTCGCTTTTGGGGACATGTTGGGATTGTCGCCAAGGAGCTCATGGAAGAAGTTGATGGCTTCAGTCCGAATGTCTTCTTCGTCTTTGATAATTCTGCCATCGTTCCTCTCCAACTCGGCAATTCTGTTAGAGCCCCTGTTTTTGAGGGTCGACGTGTGAAAGAACTTAGTATTAGCATCACCATCTTGGAGCCATAGGGCTCTCAACTTCTGCCTCTAGAATGTTTCTTCCCTGGCCAGGATGTTGTGGTAGTCGCTGAGGGCTGAACGTTCCTCTTCCCTGATCCCCAGATCTTGGGAGCCTTCCTGGAACCTGAGCTCGAGGTCTTCGAGTTTTTTCTTGATTGCTGCTTTATTTTCGAAGATGTTACCAAACACCTCTCTGTTCCATACCTTGAGTTGTTCTTTGAGACGTCTCAACTTATGGTAGACTTGCTCAGCAGGGCGCCCAGGGACTGGGGGGCCCACCAGCAACCAACTTGGGCCCTGAAGTTGGGGTGGTGCAGCCACATGGACTCAAACCGGAAGGGCCGTTTGAGGGAGGAGCGATGGTCGGTTTCGAGGAGGAGGGGACTATGGTCAGACCCAATTTTAGGGAGATCCAGCAAGGTTGCATCAGCAAACATGGGAATGGCTTCCTTAGAAAGGAATACTCTGTCCAGCCTGACCTGGATATGGCTTGCTTCCGCTCTTCTGGTTGACCAGGTGAACCTGGCTCCTTTTAGGCTGACGTCCATGAGCTCATTAAGGTCGATGAAGGCTCCGAAGTCTTCCATGCTTTTGGACGGAACCGCTGAGCCCCCGCTTTTGTCAGAGAGGAAAAGGGGGCTGTTGAAGTCCCCTGCCAGGATCCAGTGAAGGGGGACAAAGGCTTCCCTCATCGAGTTGATTTCCTTCCATAAGGCAGCTTTCTCAACCGGGTTGTTGGGAGCGTAGACGTTAGACAAGATCTATGAACGCATTGACTTCACACAATGGACCAAAAAGTTGATTATTCTGGGGGAAGATGATATGAGTCTTCCCTCGAAAGACCGGGGGTCCCACATGCACAGCAGGCCTTCGGCTGTGCCAGTCACAGGGGTAGACAGAGACTCACAATTGCGCCAAGTAGCTTGGGCGACCCTCTGAGCAGCCGCTTCATCTATTTTGGTCTCCTGGAGGAGGAAGGACGGGCGGTGATCCTTGCGGAGTTGGCCGAGGATCCTTTTTTTGGGGGCACCATTGAGCCCCCTAACATTCCAGGTGATGAGCTTCATTTGACACCCTTGGGGGGTCGCTTGCCCCCCTTCCCGAGCTGAGCGGGGGGTTTGGATCGTAGGGCGTCTGCTTTGGAGAAGCTCGCGGCGACGCCAGAGAGGGTTGCCTGGGAGCCATTGGCTATGTCGTCTTCAGTGATCCTCGATCGCTGATCGCCCAGGGTGGGGCGACCTCTCTTGAGTTTGCTGCCAAAGTTTGTGGCAAAAGTCCTGCTTCGGGTCATCTTGGGGCTGATTTCATCGGGCCCACACGAGAGAGGCCGGGCCGCCGGGAGGGGTGGGAGGGGGTCGAGAGGGGGATAGCGAGGAGGGGGGGAGGAGGAAACCTTGGCAGAGGAAGACGGGAAGGCGGGAGCCGGCGGGGGAGAGAGCCCAAGCAGCTCGTAGGGCTGAGAGGGGGCGCAAGCAAGGGCCTACGGGGAGGGATTCGCAGCGGGCGAGGGGGGGGGAGCCTGGGAACGGGGCCTCGGAAGAGGAACCAGGGAGGGGTGCGGGGGAAGGGGGAACCTGGGGAAGGCCATCCATCAGGCAGGGGCCCGCTTGGGATTCCTTTGGGACAGGAGGGGGAGCCTCCTTGGTGGGCCAGGCCTGGGATCTGTGGCCGTCGCAGGGTGGCCCGCGGGAGGGGGCCCGGCCTGGTCGAGAAGGGGGTTTGGCGGGGAGAGAGGCATCAACCTTCTTGGATATAGGGCATTGGTAGGGGAGGTGTCCCTGAGTGCAGCAGAGAGGGCAAAAAGCAGGTTTGTTTTCGTAAATCAGGGTTTGGTGCCAGAAGGACCCAGAGGAGATGGACACAGAAGAGGGGAGTTCGGATTCTAGATTTGCATTGACGCAGAATCTAGCATGGACCATACGAGAGCCTGCCTTGGTAGCGGGATCGAAGGCCACCAGCTCACCAACCGACTGGGCAATGAGCCTTAGAACGTCTTCGTGCCACAAGTGGAAGGGGAGCTCAGGGAGCCGAACCCAGACCGAGGCGAAGTTGATGCTTTGGGTGCTAGGATGGAAGTCAGCTCCATATCGCCTGAGGAAGAGGCTTTTGCGACCTAGGAACCGGGGCCCGCCAGACAGAATCTTTTCAGCGTCCTTGCTGTTGTTTAGTTTGATAATGAAGAATCCCTTGGTAAGGGCCACCAACTGAATTTGTCCAGAAACTTTCCATTTGGAAGCCGCCCATCTGCGGATGGTTTCCATGTCCGGTCGCCCTCCCAGGAACTTCCCAACCAGGGAGGCAGAGGATCCAGAGACAAAGGATGAGTAGACCTCTTGAATGGAAATGTGGGTGCCCTCGAGGGAAAGCCCTATGCCCAGGGCCCGAGGCTGGGCCCTGGCGTCGGCTAGGATCTGCTGGTAGGAGGGTTTGGGCCCACCCGGGGCAGAACCCTGCCCAGGGTTTGGAGGCTTTTTCCCAAGGCCTGCATTAGCATTGAGGCTGGGAGGAGGCCCCGGGCCCAAGATGCCGTCCCCGCCATGGCCGCCAGTCTGCTCAGCCTCTGAGCCCTCCTCTGGTCCTGCCGAGGACCTTGTGGGCCCGGGCCCGGGCCCCGACGTGCCCGACCCCGATCCCGATCCTGCGCCCGCCCTGGATGCACCTGCGTCTGGGACTGCTCCCGCTCCCGTTCCTGCTCCAGCTCCCGCCATCAATCATGCTTGTACTATATTTGTACCATGTTTGAGTTGTATATGTTCAATATATCACATGGTGAGATGTTACACTCATCCTGAGTTGCAGTTTGTAATTTTGTGCTTTCTAACTAGCAATTTTATGTGTTGGAGGTGGTTTGGTTCACTCAAAGCTATTGTAACTAGATATAACATTTGAATACCATTGACTTTGGTCACTTGTGGTTAGAAATAATTTTTTTTCTTTGTTTCTTTTATTTTAATGTTGTTTTTGCTTTTAATAGCTTATTATTGCTTTTCTATTTGAAAACTCAATTTTTATAGATACAACTCTTTAAATATTAAGCTTTCTAGATTTAAATATAACATATCAATCTTTTAACAACTTTGTAAAGTACAAGTGAGTTTTATCTACTTGATTAGCTTTTGCTAACCTTCTGATTTACTTTTATCTTATTCTGTTTTTTCTTTCTTGTGCTTCCTATCCTACCCCGGTCCCCAAGTATAAAGCCATCCTGTTTTTTTTAGCCTTGGCAATTTGACCTTCAGAAACCTTCCCCCTTTTAACAATAAGGACGAGAAAACAAGATAGGAAAGTTGCTGCTGTTCTTTTCATTTGTTGACTTCTAACTCTTAACAAAAGAGTAAACCAAAACAAATTCTATTGTCTAATACTATACATATGAGAAACAATTACACAAAGATGAGATGAGAGATTATGAGGAGGAAACCATAAGGGAAAAAACATCCAGGAATTATTAGGAAGGCAAATGCCAAATCCTTGCTAAGCAAGGTTACAATAAGGCAATAAAGAAAATTCTCCCAGATTTCAAAGAATAACTCTAATACAACTTTTCACATATTTCACACCCTTCACTACTCCTATGCATACATCTATTTATACTTGAGCATATGGAATAAAGGGTTTGGAATCTTTACATCATGACTTTTACTTTACCAATTGTGTGTGCCTAAGTGTCCTAAAGTTCCCTACACAAGGGAATCTTAAGTGACATGTAACTGGGCCTTACATACTCTAAACTAAATTCACATGATACCTATCATAGAGAGTTGCATAAGTGGTGTTAAAACAATTTTGTCACCTATGAATGAGTGACACTCATTTGGAGAGTGTAGGGGAAAGATTCCTACAAATATTATTCTCATAAATGAGAATGATAAATAATAATTTAAGTTCTAGATCTAACCTAAGGGCAAATGGACATCAGCATCCCTAACATCCACACTTAATCTTTATTTGGGGCTAAGAAGATTGACAATACTATTACTCCCCCTTGAATTTCTTATAGTTGTAAACTATTAAAATGCTGAGATAATTTCTCTTTACACAGTGTCTTAGTAAAGATGCCAGCCACTTGATCATTTGTGGGACAATACAAAAGAAGAATTTGCTTTGAATTATAACATGCCAATGGAACTCAATGTGTTTGCTTCTAGCATGAAAAATAGGATTCTTTGCCAACTTAATTGCACTTTGGTTGTCACAAAGAAGTTTTGTAGGAGAAACATGATGAAGTCCAAAATCTTCAAGAAGTCTTCATAGCCAAATTGCTTTCTTTGCAGATCTAGTGCAACCTTTGTTTTCAGTTCCAGTTGAAGATAATGAAACAGTATTATCCTTTTTACTTTTCCAAGAAATTGCAGCAAAACCAAGAGAAAAAGAATAACCATTGGTAGATTTGCAATCATTAGATCTCCCATCCAATCAGAATCTATGTAGCCTCCCAAAACAAAGTTAGATGAAGAACACTATTCAATTCCATAATTTAAGTTCCTTGCACACATCTAAGAATTTTTTTTGCAGCTTTAAAATGAGCTTGTTGTGAATTCGACATAAATCTAGACACTAATCCTACACTAAATGCAAAATCAGGTTTACTATTTATCAAATAATTTAAACTACCAACAAGTTGTTGATAAATCTTAGATTCAATATAAGGAGAATTCATATCATTTAACAACTTAATTCCAAGTTCACAAGGATTAGAAACAACTTCAGCATCTTCCATATGGAATTTAGTTGTCAAATATTGAACATACTTTTGTGGTTTTTACCAAACATGCATTCCTAAGAAATCATGCAACTTGTTCAAATCAGTTATTTTAATGTTTACTTAATCTTAGTATCATCAATCAAAGAAGGATTACTAGAAGTTATGATCAAATCATCAACATACAAAACAACGATAACAATATGGTTATTGCAATTCTTAACATAAATTTAGGATCATTCTTACTTTCTAGTAAAATCTTGAGAAATAACATAATTATTAATTTTGGAATATTATCTTTCTTAACAAAACCATAAGTTTGAGACATGCAAATTTATTCATACAAATATCCATTTAAAAATGCACTTTAAACATCCATTTGATGCACTTTTCAATTCATTTGTACAAATAAAGCTAATACCAGTTTAAATATGGGAATTTTAGCAGTAGGAGCAAATGTTTGATTATAATCTATACCTTAAATTTGAGGAAACCCTGTTACAAATAATCTAGCTTTATGCTTCACACTTTCATTTTGAGCATCAAATTTTAGTTTTAAACAACCATTTGCAAGAAAACTAAATTTTTGTTTTCAGGTAGTGGAACTAGATTCCAAGTTTGATTATCCATCAAACAATTATATTCCTCAAGCATGGCCTTTTCCCAATGAGGATTACCTTTTGTTTGGGAATATTATTAGGGATCATTGGTTTTCATTACTATGGACATTAGTGAATAATTGCTCCTAGTTTGAATTGCAGCATTGCTATTCAAATATTCATCACTTTCTTTAATAAGAGTTTTGAACCACTTAGGATTTTGCTTTGATTTCACATTAGAAATAGAAGTAGAATCACAAATATGCAATTTTGAAAGTCTTTCATTAAAATCTTCTACACTAACGTTTTCATCTTTAGAATCATCAACATCATCAACCTCATTATCTACACATTCAACATTATCATCTTCATTTTCAAAAGCAATTATACCTATTTTTAAACAATCATGCCCTCCATGTTTAGTAATGCAGACATCTCTATTAATTTTGACTTTATTTGTTTCAGGATTATAAACCATATATGCTTTTGATTGCTCATCATAACCAACAAAAACATGACAAGTGTATTTAGGTTCTATCTTAGTTCTTTTTACTCTAAGGACATGAACAAATGCAGGTGAATGAAAGATGCACAAGTTCTATATGTTTGGCCTTTTCTCACTCCAAGCTTCTTTAGTAGTAACATTCCTTATTTGATTAAGTACACTGCACAATACATTGCTTCAGCCCAAAATTTGAAAGATGTTCCTGGCATGAAGTAAACATCTAGCCATTTCAGGAATGGTTTCAAACTTTAATGTTTTCTTTCAACAACGTTATTTTGCTATGGTGTGTATGGAACAGTTATTTCATGCTTAATTCCATAACATTTCAAATTTACCTCTATAAGTCCTATGGATTTTCTTACAACGAGATTGCTTTTCAACAAAAACATGAAATTCAATAAAGAAATCAAGAACTTGATCTTTAGATTTCAAAAAAAAAAATCCATTTTATCCTAGAATAAAAAAGGGTAAAGTAGTTTTGACGTCCATGAGGCCATAGGCCATATGAGACTACCCTTGTTTTACCCAATATATGGTTATCCAACCATACTTTAGTTACTGAAGCATGGTGTACAACCCTACCCCTTGTTGGATTCGAATGTTAGACCTCTATTTAGAGTTCCAACAAAACTAAGTGCATATCTACAACCATTAGAGAAATTTTTCATAGGTCCTAATAGATCACTAGTACTAAACGTATTTTTCTTTTGCATACCAGACTTTACCTTTGGGAAATGGTTCCCTATGGATTTTCCAGCCAGCAACCTGTGCAAATGTCATTATACATAGCAATTTGAGGTAGGCCATCAACCATTTAAGATTTTTCATAAGTGATATACTATTAAGATTGATGTGGCCTAATGTTTCACACTATAAATTATTTTCATTAAGCTTAGAAACAAGAAAACAACAACCATTAGTAGCATTGAATTAACAAAACTTGAAAATATTATCTTGATCTAACTTAGCTATAGCAATAATCTTATATCGTAATTTGATTTCAGGAACAAACAACACATCTTTAAATCTGCCACTACGCACTCTAACATCTCCTATGGCTTCAACCTTGCATGCCACATCATTTGCAAGTTGTAAAGAGTTGTTAGAATCAGTAGGAGTTAAAGAAGTAAGAAAAATGCCTTGGGGAATCATGTCTTGTGTCACTCTTGAATCAATCTGTAGAAACATAATTTTGATATGAAGAAGTGAAAGCAGCATTCATATTTGGCTTATTAGGTTCTTTATTTTGCTTAGTACGAGGTTTAAATTAAGATTTCTTTGAAGTAGATTGTTCAATACCTTCTTTAATATCTTTTACCTTCTTATGACAAGATGGTGCAATGTGACCTTCTTTCCCACAATAATGACATAAATTTATCACAATTGTGATTGTTATTAAAATGATTTTGAGGAGGTCTATTTTGACCATTATGTTTATCATTAAATTGTTGCTTACCTTTGAATTTAAATTGAATATTAGGTTGCAACAAAGGCTTGTTCTCTTGATTATAAACCACCATGTTGGAACAATTTTTTTTAAATGAGTTTACATATGTTTTTATGAGGGTTCCTGGTCCCCTCATACTGAGTTGGGTTTGAACCTTGGACCTCTCAAAGAGAGGCCAAAGCCTTTACCACTGTAGTAAGCTTGTAGCTATACCATATTGGAACAATTTTGATTTTTCTTTTTTTTTTTTAAATATTCCTTTGCAAGAGAAGGTAAAGCAATTTGAGAATAATTGTAAGTTATAAATTGCTGAAGGCATTTCTTAAGAGTAATATGAATAAATTTAGTGAAGTGAGGGTTATTTGTAAGTCTTCTACCTGACTAATATTAGATCTAAATTTAACAAAAAATTCATCTATGCTCTAGAAAGTGTTATACCTTGAATTACTTAATCGATTTTGCAGTTGAGTTTTTCTTGACTCATTATTTTCATCATAAACTTGTTTGAGATTAGACCAAGCTTCTCTAGCTTGGGTGCATTTAATTATATGCACATGGTGTCTGAATTCACAGTGCTTTGCAAAATAGACACTCAAATCTTATGCAGAAAGCGAAAGAAAGGACGAAAGAGAAGAATGTGATGGGTGCCCATAGGCAATATAAATAATCACTAATCGTAGATAATATTGCACAACACTCCGACAAGAAATGAGGAATGTGAGGAGCTTATTTATAGTAATACCAAAACCCCAATTACATTATAGACTTTAACCTAAGCCAACATAATAAGTTGGCTTTAGGTAATTACAAATAATAAATTGGGTTTAACTATAACAAGATTAACCGAGGCCCATTAGGCTTACATAATAAAATATTACAAAATAATAAATACATTTATGAAATGCCCTTATGCCTATCCAATACATTGCACAATGTCAGCTCTTGGCCATGAAGTAGATTGTAATTTCAACACCCTCCCATAATATGAACTGAGGGGCCAAGGAGAGAAGACATTAGTAACAATATTATCTTCCCCCCCATAATGGATGCTCTAGTGGGCCTCTATAGTTGAGGCAGATCCATTCGAATCTCCCTCATCATCTGGAAGACGTCCACCTAACTTCAAGAACTCAACTTTAATCCTTTGCAGCTTTAGCAAGCAATTCTTCATTGGATGTCCCTACCTTTTACAATATCCAAAAGTGGTCTTTGTTTTCTTTGAAGACTTAGCCTAGCCCTTGGGCCCTTGGGTCTTAGCTTCCTTAGACTTGAATTCCTTTGCATGAGCCTGTATTTGTAGATTTCCACCAAAATTTCACATTGCCACCTGAAAGTGAACTAGGAGAGAAAATAATTGATCAAGAGTAAGAGTCTTCTAAGATTCCAAAAACATTGGAATCATATGAACCATTAGGTTCAACATCTAAAAGGAGGGAGAGAGATTAGCAAGGACAATCTTAACACATTTTGCATCATCTTTCTTTGTGCCTCTAGAAGATGCAATATTTGCCCTCAAAGCCTTGAATCTTGCAATATAGTCCTCGGTGCTGTTAAACTCAGCTAATTTAAGAGAAGAAAGCGGAAGAAGAAAGCTCGAATTTCAAGCTACTCACTTCAGTAGTATTAACCTTTCCAAAAAGTTCATGTAGTTTTGATCATACCTTGATAGGGTCACTCTCTTCTTTGATATGGAAAAGCAACTTTGGTTCAATTAGCAAGGAAAACAAACCTAGAGCCTCTTTTGCCTTTTGGTGTTGAGCTTCATCATCAAGAACAACTACTTTATCCTCCTAAAAGATGCACCATAGGTTCTTACTTTGTAGCAGGCCAATCATCTGAGTTGACCAAACACTGTAGTTTCACCCATTAAGGCGAGTAACTAGGGTTTTGTGGTCCATCTTACATAACTCGACCCTTAACACTGCAACAAGTTTGTGAATTGATGCCACTAGTGTGTAGAGCTTGGAATATGGTGTGATTTGAAAAAAAAGGGCTAAAAATGCTTTTGTATGCAAAAGATATGGCTTCAAGAAGTTTTTCCCTAATGGACCCCCAAAAAATAAAAATTAAATCTCCAAACCTTAGAGAAAGAGTAGCAAATCGCTTGCTACCACTTGGCGATCCATGATTTGCTGGTGCATGAAAGCCCTACATTGGCCATAGTTTTTCCTTCAGCGATTGGTGTTGGTGGCATTTCATCCGGGTCTTTGTTGGCCTAACAACAATGCGCTATCCAAGACAGCGTAGGGCCCATTGGGTCCTTGAAGTGACTTCCAATCTATAATCGCCTCAAAAGCCAAGTAATTTGAAAGGACAGACAACTGGGAGAATCGAACAGATGTTCAATTGCTAGCCAAAATTTTAGTTGCCTCGTGGTTGAGCTTGTAGGCAACGAACCCCTATATCCTGTAGAAGATGACAAAGGGACCAGGTTTGGGTTTGAACATAGTCCCAAGCCCTCACAACGCCCCTCCATCACTTCATCGAGCCAATCTGCCACCAACTTGGGTTGCAGCAAAAGGCGGCGACATACCAACCAACCCTTGCCTATTGGAATTAGTCAACCAAGCTGGGAGTGATATGAGCAACCAAAGAGCAGCCAAGACTCAAACCGGTGTTGCGTAGCGAGAAAACTTGAAGATGCCCTCATCTGTCTACGACACTGCCATTAGTGAATGCGTTCATGGAGGTATCTCTTTCCCTCAAGAAAGGCGGCCTCGAACGAATAATGCAGCCCTATTGACAGTGCGCGTGGGAGAGAAGGGTGATTCAAATATAAAATTTTCCCGCCATATCTTCATTTTAAGTCGTGGCCATGGAAGAAAGATGAGGAATCATCCAAACTCAATTTTGCAGGCAAAGGGAGAAGGCATAAATGCTTTGAAGCATTTGAGGAAGGAAAAAAGAAATGTGGAGTAGGGTTTCCTTTCGATTTTTATTGCAAAAAATGTTTATGAAAATTTGAGGAAAAATTCGTCCCGGAACTTGGAAGAAAAATTGGAGGCACCAAGTTAGCTTCCTGCTTGACCAAGCAACATTGCTTACCTGCATTGATACCATGTCTGAATTCACAATGCTTTCCAAAAATGAATAGAAGCCAAACATACACTTAAATTATGCAAAAAACGAAAGAAAGGACGAAGAGAAGAATGTGATGGGCGCTCGTAGGCACCATAAATAATCACTATTCATATATAATATTGCACAACACTCCGATGAGAAATGATGAGTGTGAGGGGGTATTTATAGTAATACCAAAACCCCAATTACATCATAGAGTTTAACCTAATCCGACATAATAAGTGGGCTTTAGGTTAATTACAAATAATAAATAGGGTTTAACCATAACAAGGTTAACCAAGGCCCATTGGGCTTACATAATAAAATATTACAAAATAATAAATACATTGTACAATGAAATGCCCTTAGGCCTATCCAATACATCGCACAATGCCGGTTCTTGGCCATGAAGCAGATTATAATTTTAACACATGAAGATCAATTGACATGGCTACTCCACTCAAACCTCATGCCTCTTCTTTTTTAAGGTTCCACTTATCCTTCTTGTCTTGTGAAGGGGACAGATCTGGTTCCAACTTCCAAACAAGTGCTCTATCTTACAAATGAATTACATATGGGTTTTTAATTGAAACTATTTTGAGGATGTTGACTTAGTTTCAGGTAAAAGAGTGGCTATTTTAATTGAATAAAATTAATTAAATGAAAATAACTTTTATTTTTCTAAAGAAATACATAATTTAATTAAAGATCAGATAACAAGAAATTTAACAGTTTAAAAAGATTACATTTAACATCTACGAAATTAAATTTAACAAATACTTAAGCTAGCTATTAATTGTAAGCATTCAATAAAAAAATAAAATTAAATCATAATTAAAGATTATTAAAAAACATGACTCAAAAAGAAACGTGAGAGGCAATAGCATTCAAATTTTAAAAGGGAATAAAATGATATCAGCTCAGCTGGTTAAATTCCTTGAGTTTCAAGGAGACTAATGTTCAAATCTTGTTAAGTGATACATGCATAATTGCCAAGCCGTTATAATAGCACTACGTGGTCATGATGCAATAAGTGTGGGGCGTGTTTCAATCCAATATAATTTATTAAAAAAAAATGTTACAAGGGAATTAAAAGAACTTTGATCCAATGGTATGAGAATGTAAGACGTTAAAGCAAGCAAATAAAAATTAGAACATGCAGTACTTCCACCTGACATAAAATGTTAGGAAAAAATTACGTTTGGCAACGTCACCTCTGTAGGCCAGTCCTGCCAAACAAATTAAAAAGACTTGCAAACAATGCGTTAAAGGAATAGAAAAGGGCGTTAACCAAACAACAAGAAGTAAAGCATTAGATAAGAAAAATTAAGAGTCTTCTATGCTTCAAGTAACTTAAAAAAGGACCCTTGAAACCCACTAAATGTTAGGAAATCTTCAAGCAAAAACACCAGCAAAATAGTCTCCATGATGCCTGTATGAAACACATTGAAAAATGTTACACACTTTGTAAACAATGGACCTGCTGCTGATTCCTCTTTCATGAAAGCAAAAGGGAGGCATTTTTTTACACTGGTGCAAATGCCCAGCCTGAGGAAATGGTAGGAATTAATGTCTTCTTTGCCTTTCCTCCATTCTATTACCAATACAAACCCAGGTTATTCTAAACAAAGGAGGCATTCATTTATGTTTGGTGCATGCACAGCGCTACAGAGAAGGTCAAAAAGGAGCTTCCAGAATAAGGGAGAAAGTTAAATTACAACACCGAACAATTCTCAGGCCTGGCCACAGAAGGCGGAGGCAAGCCTTGGAAATAGGGCCGAACAAGACAAGAATGAAGGAGCACTTGCTCCACCCCACATGAATCAGACTAGAATAACTTTAGACCCAATAAATGTACATGCAAATTCACATTGAGATCAGTAAACAGTGTTTGGCATTTTTGAATATCAAGTCAAAGATTACATCAGCATATTTATCACACGATAATAGAATTGAAAGCTCTTTTGTCCCTCCTCTCATATATTATTCACGGACAAATATTTTTTGTATATATGCAACAAATGTGGTAACCGTTTTTCAACAATTTTGAATACAAATCTCACAGAAATGTTGGATCAGGGCAAGCTTAGAGCAAGAGGGCAGGCTGGTTTTAGAAGGTATCATCATACTATTGATCATGCTTTCACTCTTAGGGCTATTATTGAGGAGGTTTGCCAATGGGCTTGTAAAGTATTCTTTTTGTTTTGTGGACTTTAGAAAGGCCTTTGACACTGTTCTGAGGCATCTTTTATTTCAAAGACTACGTGACATCCATATCTTGGAGCTTTTTATCACTCCCATCAAGGGACTTTATGAGGTAGTTGTTGGCTGTTTTCAAACAGCTTTTGCTTTCTCAGAGTATATCTGAAGCACCATTGGTATGAAACAAGACCGTTGTCTTTCTCCTTCACTCTTTGAGATCTACATTGACCAGCTTGAAGAATTTATTCTCCAAAACACACATATTGGCGATGGCTGCCTTCTACATCATGTTTTGATAGCTACATTACTTTTTACAGATGATGTTGTTCTTCGTGCTTATACTTCTAAGGGTCTGCAAGGAAGGTTGGGTGCTCTTGCTTGCTTTTGTGACTTAAAACAGCCAACAAACAATTTTGGCAAGACTAAGGTGATGATCTTCAAGACATCAAAGAGTGCCCGAAGTTTCAATTCTCCTATAAGGGCGAGTCAATTGAGATCACCACTGCGTACAACTACTTGGGGGTTCAGTTTACAGGTCCTTTCCTTAATTTTTGGCCAGCTTCACAGTCACGTCTTTGCAAGGGATGCACATTTCTCTTAGTCTTGGAACGCCAACGTTTTCGGCAGCACTTCCAATACACACCTAGAAAGATGCGCGTCTTTGATTGTATCATCAAACCCACAATCCTTTGTGGATTTGGGCTTTGGGGTCCAAGTCTAGGGTGCGTTGATTAGGCTTGCATTGAGAGGGTCCAAAATATTTTGCTTCAAAGATTTATCCAATCTAAAAGAACAATTCTCCAATGTATTATTTAGGCTGTGTTTGACGCTCATCCTCTTTGCCTTGAGAGCATCTTCATAATTATTTTTCAGTTTCATCGTCTTAGATCCATGGGTGATTGCACTTAAGGCCGAGAGAGATACCCATATTTGGTGCTTTACTCCTCATAATGCATTACCTCTAGGAGCATTTTTGGTCGTCATTGTAGATGGTACTTAAAAATTATTTCTCTTCTTTGGTCAGTTGGCATCTCCATAGATTAATTACCTTCATTCAAATACTCTTTAAATGCTCCTTCTTGATAAAAGGGTAATTAATCAAGCAGTCAGAGATGATGTTCATTGACAATATATTCAGATCACTTGGGTCTATCCATCTCAACCTCTTAGTCTTAAGTTGGCCTTCTATACTAACATTTTATGAGGATTGAGAATGGCATCATTACTTGTCCTAATTATGCTCAATGACATTGGACACACAACCTTAGGACTCTTGGTTAGCTCAAAGTATGCTCACATTCGTTGCGGGTGGAGGGGTTCCACCATATTCCTCGAGAGAATAGGGTATGCGATCTCTGCTCTATTCAAAAGGTGAATATTGAAAAACATTTCATTTTTAGGTGTCTTGTTTATTCTAAGATTCGAGGGAGGTACTATTGCTTGTATAGAGACTCAGGTGGATTGCTTGCCACTTTTTTCAGCTATCTTGACCAAAGATGCTTGGCTTTATACCTTAGGGAAGCTATCACTTGTTAGTTATTATAAGGGAGATAGACTACTACTTGACTAATCACCTCATTCTTTCACTCTATCTTTGTAGTCAAGAGTAATAAGCATTCATTTGAAGCTACAACTATCCAAAATGTTAACGATAGATTTGTGTCCTTGTCTGCATACAAGATTGACTACTAAGGCTTTAGTTCTTGTTGGCCAATGGATGAAGGCATGGATTCTTTGCGCCGAGGCGAGCTCGACACCCCGCGAGCCGCCAGAAATGTTGTCACATTTTGCACGGGGTGCAATGTTTTCAATTTTTGTAAGAGAGCTGCTCTTCCTTCTCCCCCCTTTTCTCTCTCTTCCCTACATTCTCATTCTTCTCAAAATTGACAGCACTTGCCCTGAAAAATGGCTAAGTGTCAGGGTATGCTGAGGTGTTCGGGTTTTTTGCGGGCCATAAACAGGGGCGATAAAATGGACAAAATGAGCCCAGGATAATTTATTATTGCAGATCTTCTCGCAAGCTTTCCAACGATATATTATAATAGGCGATCGGGTCAGCGGATCAAAAGTTATGGCCCCGGGAAGTCGAACCAGGAAACCCAGTTTTTTGTGCGAAGTGCGCACTTCGCCCAGTTTTGGTGCGAAGTGCGCACTTCGCCCAGTTTTGGTGCGAAGTCCCACTTCGCCCCTCTTTCTGGGCGCACCTTGTAACTGTCTGGCAGGATGACAAAGAAGAATGATAACTGTCGGAGCAGGTCCGTACAGTGGCAGACACCAATGTTCGCTCGTGCGCAGCTTCGACTTCTCAACGAGCCGGAATGCGCCCTTGACGAGTGTACGTAGGGGAACAAACCCGGAATTTGACCAAGGCTTGAAGGCCTTCCCCGACTGCACTGTTTTCTGCCCACGCATCCCAAGGAGCTCCGATCCCAAGCGAAGATAGATAGACTGCCCTTCAAGGCAGACATGTGTCACACAACATAATCCATCATACGACAAGTGTCCAGCTTCGGGATTTGAACCAAGACTGCCGACCAAAAGGGATAAGTATGGGCCGCACTACTTATGCCAGCTGCCTCATTTAAGACTGACGTGAGTTTCCACCTGCCTCAGCTACCCACATTTCTCTCAATATAAAGTTCTACCCAACGCGCCGCCACGTGGCCGTTCAACCTTCGGGGAGACCATGTCGAGGGTACGACCCGACTGACAGAGGTCAGCATCAGCAGTTCCGCGGCTGCTTTTGTCAGCTAATGTTTGGCTGGGACTTTGTGCCCATTAATGTAACCGGGGGGAACTTTGGGCTATAAATACCCACCACGTTTTCATTGTAAGTGGTGGAAGGGGAATGTTTGTTAGGGAACTACTGTGCTTATCGTAACCGTGCTTCTGCTTATGAATACAATCTGTATGCCTGGTTCTGTTCTACTATCTTTATTCTTTTATGCTGTCTTTCATTATATGCCTTAGGCCCACCCGTGTCGCTGCTCGTTAATTCACTTTGGCATTTGGCGATCGAGGTTCCTCTATCATTGCTTGCTTAAAGCACCTTATGTACTTCATTATTTAAAGCATTCATTATAAATTTGATAGCAGTTCCATCGGTTGTGTGTGACGTTGTCGGCCCGTATCCGGTGATTGATGCGATCCCTCGTCGTTAGTTCCTTGTAGGGAATGTTTGCTAGGGAGCCATTGAAGTCGTGCGGTTAAACTCTCTACCTAACACATATACCTGGCTCTGACATCTCTAGGTTTACTTTCTACCCCTGTCAGTGTACGTATCTGGTGATTGATACGATCCCTCGCTCGTTAGTTCCTTGTAGGGAATGTTTGCTAGGGAGCTATTGAAGTCGTGCATACGTTGTCGGTGTATCGGAAGTACGCCTAGGTTTTGCGCTTCCTTGTCATGCTCTCGTGTTTGTATGCAGTAAGTAGCGGTGATTGGTGTGTTCCCGTACTGTTAGTTCCCCCCCACCAACCTTTGGACATATTTGTATCTCTTTCTGTACATTTGTAATTTCTTTCTGTTCCTTTATTTCTTTCCTGTTCCCTTTAGCTTAAATCAAGTCCCCCCCAAAAGGAGCCGGCCTTCTCCGGAGATTGGCCCGGAAGGCATCTCTTCCTTCCGGCCTTTCAATGTTGGTTCGCGGGTCCAGGGCGCAATAGCAGCAAATCCTTTCCTCGTGGCGGATTCGTGACCAACAGTTCTTTCATCTTGCTTGCTGCAAGGCGAGACTATTTCTACAATGTCCGGTTTTGGTCACCCCTTGCATATCGAGAAGTTGTAGATAGACACAACATACTAATTTTTTGTCCTCTTCTATTGGTACCACATTTGTGGATGCTTGAAGAGTCTTGAGGGGTAGAACTCCATGACCTCCCAGGATTATCCAACCAGGCCCGACCATTCTCCTAGGATCATCATTAGATATTGTGTTGGCACTTTTTGGATGGTGATGACGACGAATGTGCTTCTACTTTACATCCTCCTATAGATTAATGTTGGCACTTGGATCCACGGGAGCTTCTTTCTGCATTTGTTGTATCTTGACTTCTAGCTCTCTCTTAATAATTTTTTTCAACATGTTCGGGTTTATCCATTTTTGGTAACCCTTGAGGCTGTAATTTTATGCCATACAGTTGTTTTACTTCAGAGTAGTTAACACTAGATTCTTTACTCTAGTTTAGCTTATTTTTGTAGAATTTTTTGGTTACTACAGTGCATTGTAATTTGTAACAACTCTTTTCAATGAGTCCATTGCCCTACTTTAGCCATCTGTGGACATTAATAAAATTATCTTATTTTATCTATATATTAAAATATGCATATAACTTGCACATTATGTTGATTTGTTTGGACATAAGCCCAAATATAGTGAATATACTACATATGCTTTAATTATGCTGGAAGAGGCAGTCAGAGCGAAAAGGCACTTTTTGAAAAAATTGCAGAGAAGATGAAAGCTTAAAAGAATGACTGTCCCTTCTAAAAAAAAATCACAGCACTTGCCATGTTTCTCCTAAAGAGGAAAAATGAAAAAGTGTTGCAAATTAAATTAAATTCGGATGGAATGTTTTTAAAAAATTGTCTCCTGTAATGCTTCTAATGAGCTGAGCTCATCTGCATGAAAATATTAACATTAGCTTGGCTTTGATACGATGTTAGGTACAAAAGAATAAACGAAAACAAATTCTACTGTTTAATTTTGCACATACAAGAAGCAATCACACAAAGATCAGACAAGAATTATTTTAAAGAGGAAACCACAAGGAAAAAAATGGCATGAATTATTAGCGAGGCAATTGCCCAATTTCTTTCTAAGCAAGGTTACAACAAGACAAAAAAGAAAATCCTCTGAGATTTCAAAGAATGACTCTAATACACCTCCTTAGGTAATTCACACCCTTCTCCACTTCTACATCCTACACTTGTATATAGTTGAGCATATAGAATAAAGGAGTTATATGCTTTACATCATGGCTTCTTACCTTCCCAATTGTGTGTGCCTGCATATCCTAAAATTCCCTACACAAGGGAATCTTGAGTGACATGTAACAGGAGTTAAATAAGATGTGTTACTCTAAACCAAACTCACATGACACCTAAATTAGAGAGTAAAATCAAAGGTGTGAAAACAACTTTCTCTTCTATTGAATGAGTGACGCCTCACTTGGAGAGTGCGGGAGAAAAATTCCTCCAATAGATGTTATTTTCATAAACGAAAGTGATAAATCTAAGTCCTGCATTTAACCTAAGGACAAATTAAGATTAACATCCTAATACTAAATTTTGTTATTACTCTTCCCATCATCCTTGAGATAACAACCTTTTTCTTGTTATTTCATTTGTCGTCCTCAATGTGAATTTCTCTTTCAGGTTTATTTTTAGAAAGTTATCTTTGTATTGTCTAAAGTAAACTTTTTAAATAGAATAAAGGATGGTTTACCTGTTTTATTCTATTACCCATCCCTAAATTTATGCTTCAATTTAATTATTGTATATGCATTCATTCCCCATTATTTTGATTCAATTTGCAGAGTTTTAAATTAATGCCAAATAAATTGTGGGTGATGCATATATTGCATGTTAGGAAGAGATGGAAAACACAAAAACTGTATTTTTGCCTCTTCAAACATTAGAATATATGCATTAACTGCATTTTCCCTTAAATGCCAGATTTTTGCATACTCTTGGATTTTCCTACATGCTTTTAGAATGTAAGAAGTGTCTGTTCTCTACATATAGGTTACAAGACATGTTCCATCAATTAGCCCACAATATGTAATTCCTTTGCTGATGTGTTTGGAAAACTATGTTTTGCAGGGCTTGTTACCTCCTTTGGATGCTCCTCATCATGCACGCAAACATGAGTGGGTTCTATATCGAGAAGGTTGTGTTTCATTATTGGATCTCTTCTATAAAAAGGAATTGCATAAATCATATTGACAAATGGTGGAAGCTTTTCTTTCTATGACCTTATATTGTATTTCTGAATTTTAATTTAATAGGGTTGATAATTTGGACATTCCATGTTGATGCTATCTTACCAAGGATGCCATGGTCACCTCTCATTTATAAATGTCCATCTCTTTCACCATCCTATCGGATAATTTTAAATCACTTCCCAACATCCATTTTGCTGTGGGGAGACATGTAGTTATTCATTGTCAAAGCTGAATCCTTTCCTTTGGAAATGGAAGGAGTTATCAACAGGAAAAATGTTTAGAAGTGATGTTAATGTGTAAGAGTGCAGAGATTATAATGCACAATCTTCAAGTTCAATCTATATTAGAAGAGGCAAACATAAATGTAATTGGAAAAACAACAAATTTTCACCTAAAACAGAAAATAAATTTACTCTTTCCAAGATATAGTATAGTAGATTTGGGGAGGGGTAAACTGTATTATCACAAACATGCTCTGCTTAATATATCTGTATGGTTTTCATTTGTGCATAAACCTTTACCGTTAATTTTAGGTAGGAGATGCTTTAGATACTTATTGTATAGCTATCATTACTTCTTCCCCTTTTGATTCCCACTGAAAATTTTTTGTAATCTGCAAACATTAACGAAATTCCCTTGCATATTTTTTTTGGTATGGATTGGAGATTCAGGGCTCCAACTTGGCACATGTTGAGTGGGCTCAAATTGATAGCATCCTTATTCTCTTACTTCAATGTATTATTCATTGCAAATTGATAGTTTTGCAAGGACCATGCAAACTAACGTTGGTCCATAGCCCCATCATCTTCAGGGTTGTCTTTTATCTTCGTGTACTCTGATTTTGCATTTGGACATGATTGTTATCCATATTTGGTGCTTTGCTCTTCTGAGTGGGTTGCTTCATTTGTTCCCATTGGTTTTTGGTTTTGTTGGTATTTGGATTTTGGAAGGTAGTTTGCTCCATTAATCCATTGTTATCTTTATTTACTGTCTTCTTTCTTTAGCTATGCTTTGGATCCACTTTATTGCCTCCTTTATTTGGAGGAAGTGATCGAGCTGTTAGACAAGAAATTTAGTGGTAGAATGCCCAAATTTTTTTGATCTCTCCTTCACATCTCTCAGCCCTAAGTTTTCCTTCCATCCACATAGTAGTTGCAGGTTGTTGAGGGTACCATATCTAAGAAAAGGCTATTTCTAATACCATTGGATACATGGCTTAGAAATCTGTCATGGCAAATTGACAGTTTGCTTCAACTTACTTCATATAAAGATTGAGCATGTTCATTATGATGACAGGATTTCTTGTATTTCTCTCTTTATAATGTGGAGGATGAGGAGCACTTCATCCTCCAATGCCTATCTACAATGAAATCTAGAGGAGGTTCTATTGCTTTTATAGGGATTTTGGAGGTTCACACTCTGTTAGCAAGTATTACATTATTTGGTACCATTGAGTTTCATGAAGTACCATTGAGTACTATTGTAAATATTTAGTTTAGGGAGTGTGTTTAATATTTGTCTAAAGTATGTGTCAAAGTGTGAAGTATTATGTGGTAAAGTGTGAAAGGTGTCAAGAGTGTAAGTGTGAGGTGTGCGAGTGTGCAAGGTGTCAAGAGTGCAAGTGAAGAGTCATAAGTGTTAGGTGTCAAGTATGAAAGTGAAGAGTCATATTAGATGTGTCAAGATGTGAAGTAGGAGGTTATGTAATCATGAAGCTTTGTCATAATGTGAGGCATGTGAAAGGTTGCATCTCTCTTATGTTTGAGGAGAGAAAAAGTCATGAGAATTATTATAGATTGGAGACAAAGCTCCATGCAATGTAATCGGATGATTTTGTAATGTGAGATATTATGATTTATGAATGTAATAGAGAGTATTTTGTTGTGCAATACTTGTGTTACTTGTGAATGTGATTTTATGTGAGTGATATTTGATCCTAGAGAAATTTACTTGTGAGATAATCTGGCATATTTGCCATCACATTCAACTCTCATTATCTACCCAAATCAACCATACTTGGCTCTTTCATGAGATTTGTTAACTTGTAGCAGCCCACTACTACCATAACGCTTCCAATGGAGATCCGGTGTACAAGCCAAGGCAAGAGACGAAGCAGTGAATATATCAGTCAGAATTGGCTAAGCAGTGCATCCTGCTCCTTGCTAGGTGTGCCCTACCAATAAGCAGGGCACCCCACTAACTTCTTAGCCTTTTTGTGCCAATTTTTCCAAGTGTCGAAGAGCAGTGTGCCTCACCATAAGCAGTGTGCCTTGCCTAGTGCAAGTGCGCCCCACTACCTTCTTAAGCCTTTTGTGCTGATTTTTCAAAGTGTTAAAGAGCAGTGGGCCCCACCTAGAGGCAGTGGGCCTCACCAGTTAAGTAGTGCGCCTCAGTTGGAGGCTATGCGCCCTCATTGGTGCAAGTGCGCCTTGTTTGCTAGAAATGTGCCCCATTCGTCATAATGGCGTTTTTTGTCCTTTAGTGCTAGATTTCATCTGTAATTAAGGGCCATGGGCTCATTTGTATAGGTCCTTTTAGGCTATCTAGTTTAGGCAGCAAAACAGCTTCCCAGAAGAAGAAAAAGTGAAAAATGTGTCAAAATTTTGTATTAGACATTTTTGTAATGAAATGCATATAAATGCACATGAAATGTAAATAATATAAAATGAAATGAAATGAAATGCAAATGAAATTAGAATGTAATGCAATTTGATAATTGCAAATAGGACTTTAGAAAATAAAGTTTAATAATTTCATGAGTCAAAACGTCCGATTTGGGGTGGTGGTTATGGTGTGGTGTGCTGTCCTGGGAACCGCTTGCAACAGCCAAGGCGGGCATTAAAAGGACCCCCCTCTTTCATTTTCAAAGTAATGGTTATGTAGAAGAAATGTTATGAGCACGGTGGTTATGTATGTGACGGTCATGATTGTGATTGCCAACGGATGTGCAGTGAGAGATATTGGTGAATGTATTGTCATTATGCAGGCTGGTTATGCAACCTTGCTATTGTAATTGCAAGTATGTTAATATCACTGTACATCTGCCATTTGCAGGTTTATTGCAAATTGCTGTTATTGTTATGCTGTGAATATTAGTGGAATTGCATGTGTTATTTCCTTCTAGTTGCAGACTGTAGAATTGCTGCCATAGTTGCAGGTTATGTTAGTATTTGCATTGCAGCAGTACTGTAGGTAATTGCAGGTTGCAGAGAAGACTGCAAGGAAAGTGTAGTACTTACATTGGTTGCAAATAGTACGACGAGCATTTCGTACGAAGGATTGGCTGTATGAGGATAAGCATATGAGTTAGTGTCATAAGGAACAATTTGTTGCTTGGCAAGAATTGTGGTGTTGTATGTGTGATGACTGTACAAGTCACTGTCATATAGAGGGATTGAGTGTTAGGAGTTGCATAGTCATTTGTGAGAGACCGTCTTGTACTCTGCCGTACAAAATTGTGTCGTATGACAGTGAGTCATACAAGACTGTGCTATATGACAATGAGTTGTATAAGACTGTGCTGTATAACAGTGAGTCGTACAAGACTGTGCTGTATGACAGTGAATCGTACAAGACTGTGCCGTATGATAGTGAGTCGTACAATTCTGTGTGCTGTATGATTGAGAGCATACCGTCTCAGGACAATGATGCCGTACAACTGTGATGATAGTCTTAAGACTGCAGTCCTGATTGGTTCTTGAATTTTTCATTCCTTCATACCATTGTCAGGAATCTCACCATTCATGCTACATCTAGCATACTAGAGCTACTCTGAGAGATTAGATTGCACTTGTTATTTTGGACTGCAATTAATGAAAGACTGTGCATGGCATTTGTGAATCAACTTTGGCTTAAATCTCTTTATTCTTAAATGTGTGGCATCAGTGGCTCTGTCCTCCTTCCCCCTATTAGTCTTCTCTCATTTTATTTCAGGTTATTCGAAGAGTTGATGCACTGAAGTTATTCGATCATTGCTAGATACTCTGATTGGATCAATGTTGATCTTGCTATGGTTTTAGCTGTATTTACTTTTTCGTGTTTGCTTATTTGCTTGCATCTTTTTCTCAACAAGAGTAGAGTAGATTTATTTTGTTTACTTAGCTTAAATTTTTACATTGTTAAGTTAGATCAATAGAGAACCAGTCCGAATCTAGAGGTTGGGAAGAGTAAACCCTTCCCATCCATTTGTTGAACTGTCGGCACAAGTGCAAATCTCATTTGACGATTTCCGCGTTCAACAGTTCTTGGCATGCTCGGTGGGACCCACAAGTGCGATTTCTACACGAATCGACCTTACCCCACTCCCATCTAATTTTTCAAATCTACAAAAATTGACTTTAATTTTTTTTTAGATTTGTAAAAGGTTTTGTTTATCACATTGAGACACACAAAACCCACAAATGATTTGGTTAGATCTGTCCGTTTGGCTCCAAATCTGATTGATTTGCATGGAACTTTATGAATTGCGATTTTTATTCTTAAGATATTTTTTTATTTGTAATGTTCATGCAATGGTGAATCCGTTTTCCAAACTAACCCAAAATTTTGCCTAACTTGTTTTGAAGATCAAAATAGTTGCACGACAGATTTGTTTTTCCTTTCAAAATCTTTGTTTCAAGAATGATTGAGACCGGAACTTCACAACGAAAATTTACTAAGTGTTTGGTGCACCCTGCCCCACAATAGTGTGCCTCGTTGAGAGTGCACTTTGTTATTTGTCTAAGTCTAGAAGTGTGCTTGTCTGCCTCATTCTGCGAAAGCAACCATGAAAAATTCATCTAAGACAAGAGTGCACCTCATTCGACAAGTAGTGCGCCTTGCTCGACCAGTAGTTAGCCCCACTCTCCACCCTAAAAGTCCTCTTTTTGATCCATTTTTCAAAATCTCTCGTTTTCGTCTATAGATACGAGATAAAATTTTCAACTAATACGGATATTAGTTTACAATATGACAACTCCCCTAGGAGGGAATTCTCCCTTGATGTCGAGTATGTTGTGGATACCAAACCCCCAAATTCTTCAACAATCAGCCTATCTATAAGATCATATGTATATCATATATTGTATTGGCAGAATCAATATGACCAACCAATACAATACAAACAAGTGCCTTAGCCACCTTAAACCTATCAACAACCAATTCTGCAATGGCAAGCTCCCAATATCCACAATTTCCCCAAGCTTCATAGTATGGACAATTTCCTCAGAAAGAACAAGACATCCAAATGCAACTGGATTAATTCAAGTACATGGTTTCAATCATTCTATACACGAGTATGAACATGATGAGGGGAATTGGTCAGCGCCCCAATAGGAAAATTTCCAAATGATTGATTAGGCACAAAAATATATAGTGAACAACCCATTGTAGTTGATCAACCGATGGCTGATCAACTCATGATGAAACAACCAATGATGAGTCAAGTGATTGTAGGCCGATACGACACAAATCAATGTGATGCTTGAAACCAGTGATAGAAAACTCTCTGATATCTCGTAATTTCTATTAGGAGAAATTTGACTCAACGAGAAATTGCCAAGAATTTGGCAAAATTCAGCCATGTATAGGAAAACACAGAAAACAAAAAATGCAAAGCTCGCTAAGATATTATGTATTTTGTATTTTGTTGGTTTTGATGATCAAGAGATGTAATTGAACTCTTCTTGATGAAAATCTAATAGAAAATCATCTTCTTGGCTCTCCAATTTTTGTTTTAAATGTATTTTTAAAAAAATATATTGTTTTCTTCAACTTTTTTTGGTAAAATTTTGATGAGTTTTCCCGAGCTACCGTTAAACTCTCCAAAATTGGAGTGTCGAGTTTTTGTCGAGTTGTAAGTTTTCCAACTATGCTTGAAACATCCTCAATGGGTGGAGATTGTTCAACTTTCTGAGGTGTTGTCGTGTACAATAATCATTTTGATGGGTTGATAATGCCCCCAAAGGACCTTGTATCTAATCATCATGACTCCAAGAGTCATGCTTCCCTCAACCAATGATACAACCCAAATAGTAAACGAAAATTCAAAAAATGGAGGGTCAAAACTTAGAGTGTCAGGTATTTGTCCTCTTGGACAGAGGAAGAGGACCGATAGAAGTGATGGATACGAGTCCATGACCAG
Organism: Wollemia nobilis; assembly: GCA_028583015.1. NCBI lineage: Eukaryota > Viridiplantae > Streptophyta > Pinopsida > Araucariales > Araucariaceae > Wollemia > Wollemia nobilis. The sequence goes on from JAQPPZ010016361.1 coordinate 7,549,579, forward strand.
AACTAGAGACTATCATACTAGGCCCTATGGGAAACAATGCAGAAGGAAGGAAAGTCGACAAGGCTGGAAGAGTTGTTAGACGAGTCCCCATTCATGGAGGTGTTTCACTTCTCTGAAGAAGGAATTCCAGAAGAAGACTACCTTATATCCAAAATATGAAACATTCAGTTTTATCTTGGAGTTAAAAGAGTCTACGAGTTTTGAAGAGTTGATGACAGAAGGATCCATTTGGGAAGGATTCTACCTCCTTGTAGAAGAAATTTCGAAGAGAGACATCATTCAACCAATGGGTATAGATCCACCTATAAGCCCCAAAGGTGTTCAAATAAGTTTAGATGAAGGGACCATGCTAAGCAATAAAGAGGTTATAATTCTAAAAATGATGCAGTTTCCTACAATTTTGGGGAGCAAAGCTGAAGTAGGGCCAACATTCAAACAATTTGGCGCTGTGGATGACAATAGCAAATTTGTTGAGGAATGACATCAAGAGAGATTACCACCATCAAGTGATGATCTATTATTTGGTTGCACAAGACCAAGGGTCCAAACTAGTTATAAGCATTGAAGGTCACTGTGGGAAGAGATGAAAGAAAAGGAAGCAGTCATAATCACAAAAGTTCAATTATCCACCCTCGCTTCCAACAACTCTAGTCCGAAAGGGAATATTCTTTTCTAGATGTCAGGTATCAAGTCTTAGATCAGGGAGGACTTAAAGAGGCAAAGCTTGTATTAGCTTCTAAAATTTTGGCTTTTGCTTTCAGACCTGTACAATCATTCAATAAGGGGGTATATTGTTCACTAGAGCATATCCACAAAGTTTTGAGTTGGGGAAGACCTCTTGATAGTATGCTGTTAATGCCATGTAACCTACTATGTTTGCATAGGTGTTGGAAGATCTTGAGTTGGTATGTCGACATTAAGAGGAAAGGCAACTACTTCTCGAAGCCCGTCAATGGAATGGACACGCTCAATGAGATAGCTGCCAATGAACCCATGAAAAATGGATAGTGATGTTGTAGAAATAAAATTTAACGTACTTAAACACAATTCCATTTTTACTTAAATAAACCTACAGATATACCTTTTGCAACAATTAGCAATGCCAATACATATAGGAAACATACAATAACAATAGCAAAATATAAATGAATATGAACAGATCTTCTATTAACAATAGCTTGTATGGTCAAATACGTACACCATTCACCTTACATCACAACACCCAACATACCAGGTCAGCCTCTCCTTCCATGCTGACCACAACCACAACCAAACACCGGCCAGCCTCACACTTCAGCCTTTACATTCCCACCATTACAACCATAATCATCTGAATGAATGAGGGAAGGGTCTTATTTATAATAACAATAATAAAAAAAATGTCTGACTGAATGAAAATCACCATGGGGATGTTTGACGTTCCCATTTTCTGTCTTTCCATTTCTGCATTTTCTCTTACATTCTATTTCTTGACTAATTGTTAAAGAAGAAAAAAAAAACTCTCGCCCATGTGAAAATATCACAAGAGACACTTAGGTTCCCACTTCTTCTCATCCCTTTCTTTTCAAAATTGGTTGAAGATCCCTCCAAAATCAGTGGTTTCTTTCTTGAGACTGATACGATGATGTGCCAATTTAGGAAAATGCTGACGAGTTACAAAAACAACACACATTGTGTCTCATTCTTGGATACCATGGTGACAAATCAAAGGAGAATGAGGCCATGAGATATTTAATGTCTCACGGAAAAGGATAAAAAAAAGATAGAGTAACGATGGATAACCCTAAATAGAAGGGCTCCAAGAGAAAGAAGGTTCACTTGTTGAGAAAAGAGCAACAAGAACGAAAGCCACTGATCTAGATGCACAAATTACTTCCACTATCTGCCCCACAACCACTTCACGTCCTTCCCCTTGTTTCTGCGATTCCTGTCACTATTCTCTCCTTGCCCCTTATTTCTTTTGTTCCCGCTTCTCAAATCCCCTTACTTCCATTGCGCTAGAGAACTGTTGGTCACGAATCTGCCACAGGAAAGGATTTTTATATAAACTGCACCCTAGACCCGGCCAACATTGAAAGGCTGGAAGCAAGAAATGGCTCCCAGACCAATCTCCAGAGTGGGCTGGTTCCCTTACTAAACTAAGTTTGTTTTAAGATTAGAGTTGCTGGAAAGAGATTAAAACTTTGCGGAAAGAAACGGGAAATATGGCCGTAGCCGAAGTTATAAGATCGGGAAGAACAACGGCAGATCACTTAAAGTACAGCAACGACAAGTAACAGAAGATATCAACTTAATTCCCTCACAACCGTATGTAGAAAATCCCTCCAAGATTACATTCCAGGACTCATTCCCTTACAAGCAATATTTAAATCCAACATGCAGAATTCAAATGAAACAGCAACTAAGGAATATGAGTGTTATTAGAAACGTAAATAACAGAAAGGAAAATCTCACAAACAGCCGCTTGAAAAATCAGAGGCCAATTCTTTCATTCCTGCAAATGAACTTCAAGCTTTTAGCAGAAAACTCCCGACATTTGCAAATGAGATTTACATTGGTTTTTATAGAGGGCCGACTCTTTATGGCATTTAATTTTTCGGTCTTCAAGGCTGCGATTAAGGGGATCATGTTCATTGTTTCCGTTGCACAAATTGTAGATCTCAAGGAGGTCTGTTGCAAATTTTAAATGCTGCACAGAGGTCGGCCCTCTATAAAAACCAATGTAAATCTCATTTGCAAATGTCGGGAGTTTTCTGCTAAAAGCTTGAAGTTCATTTGCAGGAATGAAAGAATTGGCCTCTAATTTTTCAAGCGGTCGTTTGTGAGATTTTCCTTTACGTTATTTACGTTTCTAATAACACTCATATTCCTTAGTTGTTCGTTTCATTTGAATTCTGCATGTTGGATTTAAATATTGCTTGTAAGGGAATGAGTCCTGGAATGTAATCTTGGAGGGATTTTCTGCGTACGGTTGTGAGGGAATTAAGTTGATATCTTCTGTTACTTGCTGTTGCTGTACTTTAAGTGATCTGCTGTTGTTCTTCCCGATCTTATAACTTCGGCTACGACCATATTTCCCGTTTCTTTCCGCAAAGTTTTAATCTCTTTCCAGCAACTCTAATCTTAAAACAAACTTAGTTTAGTAAGGGAACCAGCCCACTCTGGAGATTGGTCTGGGAGCCATTTCTTGCTTCCAGCCTTTCAATGTTGGCCGGGTCTAGGGTGCAGTTTATATAAAAATCCTTTCCTGTGGCAGATTCGTGACCAACAAGAACCAAGGGCAGCAGCTTACAAAGATTGAAGAAGAAACAATTACAAAAGCTATATCATGTTACTGGATTTGAGAACAAGTTTAGAATGAGATTTTCTTGATTAAATTTACCAGCAAATCATCAAAGATCTTCTCAATCAATGAAAAGTGGCACCAGTGCTCAGATTCTCAGTGATAGAAAAACATTAATTTAACAAAGAAGTGATATAAACAAAACTTGAGAAAAATTAATGAGAAATATTCTAGTATTGTCCTGAACAGGCCTTTGCTATGAACAGAAGCAGTGTTACCAGGTACGTTTGAATTTTTCGAGGACAAACCCTGGGCAAACCATGGGAGAACCTACAAACAGAAAAAAAAATCATCAACTTGTAGGATTACATGAACTTTATAGTTAAAAATTTATTTTCATCGAAGCTGGTGATGTCGTGGACTTAAACATTGAGAGAGAATATGTAGACCTAGACCTGCCAAGATGGTGATTTGTTTTCATAACACGTATTATTTTATCATCTCTGTGCGCTTGTTAGTTTATGCAATCTACTGTAGCTCACTCGTCACCGACAAGCGTGGACGACTGACTGATCAATTCTAATGTCACGAGCGCGCAACATATTTTTTTATTATTATTTGTCCACTTCTCATCATTTCCTCTAAAAACGGGGGTGCCCTGACCTTCCTGGCAGTACTACAATCTTTACGTCAATCGATACACGCCCATATATATCACAGGCGTCTCTCACCGACAGACACTGTTGAAATGCTATCGCCAAAACGAATTTCGATAGAGTGTAAGCGGGTATTAGGACTGTCTTCCGCTTTGACTATATTCACATACCCTTGCATGCGCAAACACTTTACCAGGCCTACAAAAATAGCCTTTCTCCGGGGCGCAGTGTCGATCCTCGCGGCAAACGCACAGGCCCTCCAGAGCGCAGCCGTCGGTATCCACCACCACCTTGGAGCTTCCGATGCCGAGAATGCCGTCCGTCCATTCATTGGAAAAGAGTCCCTCTGGATCGTACTTATATTTAGCCTTCATATATAATGACATATCATGCAAGTAATCCAGACGACAGAAATATCCATTTCTTTTTTCTATTTTTTTATAAACGAAGAAATGTTTCCGTTAAAAATAAAAGAATGAATAAAAGAATGAAGTGTCCATGCATTTTGTGTTGAAAGACTTTAAGCAGATTTATAATTAGATGCACATTTTATTCTCACATTAATAAAATTATAATTTATTTAATTATTATGAATTTTATAAATAAATTAAAAATTATTAACTAGTCCCAGTGAACAGCAGGAACAACACAATGTTTCGGGCTTTGGTTCCTCTTCGAGAGGTCCAAGGTTCAAAACATGGCGTAGGTGAGTGTGTGAGGAGGTGGGTGTGTGTTAAATTCCCTATTGATAAACATAGCTCTTGGCTTTACGAGGGGTCATGGTTGGGAGGAGACTGCTTAGCCCTATGTGTTGGTCGTAGGGGTTTCTCACATTAACCAAATAAAAAAAAAAAATTATTAACTATAATATTTAAATTATAATATATAAAATTAAGATAAAGTTTTTATATAATATTATAATGTAATATATTTCGACGATAATATACTTTTTAATTATAATTTAATTTAGATAGGTTTTATTTGTAGACGTAAATAATGTAATTTTAGTTATTTTAGTTTTTTAAGCTATATTTGTATTTGTTTATTACTTTTTTTAAACTTTTAACATAAATTGTAGATTATATTTAATAAATAAAAATAAAAATTTGAAAATTTATATATATTTATCAATTTTTGTACGGCCAAACCCAAAACGAACCCAAGACAAAAAAAAAAAATTGCCGTACTGACGAACCGGGTTCTTCGAGAATCTGAATCCAAAACGGACCGGTAACATTGAACAGAAGCCATCAATTCCATATTCAAACCATCGGAGTACAGTTTGAGTCCAGAGGGGTGACAAAAGGTTCACAGCAGACACAAGAAGATTTGTTGACATCATATGACCTTATTACATTATTTTATTTCAATGGGTTATGTGGGATTGAAATGGACCCCATCTGTACTACATCATCACCATATAGTGGTATTAGAACAACTTGGAAATTATGTATGTATCACTTGACAAGATTTGAACCTGGGTCTCCTTGAAAGATGAGGAATCTAACCGGGTGAGCTAAAGCCATTTGATATGAGCTTATTACAATATTGTCATGACATTTAGAATGAATATTTTGATTTTATAGGTAAAATTAAGTATCTTCCCTCTTTTGGTTGAGTTGGCAATTTTGACAGTATTATTACAGTTGTATAGCTCATTATGCCAGCCAATTTGATATTGACTTTAATACATGACATTCAGTTCATTTGAATCATTAAATAAATCTTATGAATTACCACCACCAGAGCACTAAATGCATCTGAGGATTAATGAAGAGGAAACTGACAAAAATGATGATTGGACGGTTGTTTATTACAGAAATCGTTACAGCCACAGTTTTCCTTAACAAGTTGAATAGCACATATATTCCACTGTCCAACCATTGTTTGACCATAAATTGACTGCTGTTGACTGTTGAATGCTACAAGTTATAGATTTGACTGAAGGAACACTTAAATTGAGCATGGACCTTTATTTTCAAGTGCTGTAGTGCTTTAGACTAGAAGATACATTTCATTTTGGCTGCTGTGTTTTCTGTAATTATGTTGACTGGAATAATAACGGTTTACTGTCCTAAATGCTGATTTATATTGTGCTGTTGAACTTTTGCTGAGATATTGGATCCAATTACGGATCTCTATAATTCATTTTTATGATAGTTGATTTCTATAAGGTCCTATGAGTTTTTGCCTAGAAAGATGCCTACAAATCATCTTGGTATAGGTTTGTAAGCTCTCACTATATAATAGTGTGTAAAATACTGTAAAGTGTGAAACATGTTGTTATCTTAGTGTATGAATGTTTTGGTCACGGCTTCAAAGATGAGTTGGTTGGAGGTCTAGATCAGTGATGTTTCTGTATGAAAATGATTTGTTTATGATCTTAGTCAGACAAAAGTGCTAATTATATGTCTATTGTTTTTTTATTTTTCTAAAAGAAGTTTTTATTTGTATAACAGCTGCCCCCTTTCTGCGACGATTGGGGATGGCATCCGGCCATCCCTTTTACTTTCCACATTGGAATTTTTGTTTGAGAGTACTTGCTGAAAGATTTTACTACTGTTCATGTTCATTCTTCTTCTCTCCTTTCCTCCAAGTATTTAATTTTGTTGCACCTACTACCTCTATATATGCTTTCTGTGGGGGGACTAACAAATTGTTTGTGTTGTGAAAACTTTCTTCTTGTATTACTGGATGTCACAAGTGAGTCACTAAATAGATGGAATTATTATGCATCAGTACCTTGTCTGTTTTGAATTTAACTTGAGTATATACAGGTGTGACCCTTGATGGACAACCTCCAGCTGGCTATGGGACTTATGTTGATGTGGGTCTTACAAAGGTTAGAATAGAAGATATTTCCACCTCTTCTTAAATTTATTACTCATCATACTATTTTATTTGTGCACAATTATAAAAATGTAGATTTGATATTAAAATGGAGTTTTAAGTGTTGGAATTGATGAAGGAAAATAACGATGGTATTTGGTTCATATTCAACGGAAAGGTGTGGTAAGAGGAGAATTTTGTTTAGTGTCAGATCTTAGAATTATTCTTTAAGCATGTAATGCAGGACATGTTTGCGATATCCATAGAATCATTTCTGAAAAGCTTGACTACATAAGACAAAATATGCACCATTGCATGCGAGAATGGCTTGTGAAACCTGGTGGCTTATCCTGTGCCCTTGTAATGAAATTTATTTATCTATTTATTTTTGGTTGGAAACCTAAATAAAGGATGCTCAATACAAATTAATGAATGAGAGTTATATCATCAGAAAACATGCCTCTAGAGCTTTCCAACAAATATGATGGCCATAACTGGATAGATTGTGGGGAAACAACAACAATCATGAACACACACACGAGAACCTTAGAATCAGGTTGAACTGGTCTAGAAAAAGTCATGGTATTTAAGGGGCTCTCTTGTGCCAGAAAAACTAGGGCAGTTAAGCCAACATTCTCTCCTGTTTTCACCATCAAATTTAGAGAGTCGTCTTTTAGGGAGCTGTGCTTGTTTGAGGATCAAGATAAGGCTGAGACTTTGTTTATTAAGGATTATTCAATGACTTTGTGTGAAAGTATCAAGAAACCCCTCATATGACTCAATGCACTCATGATTTATCTGTAATGCCCTTCGTATTTGCAGTAGCATGAGAATTGCTTTCCAATCAAAAGGTAGGGTCTAGGAGGGTTTGTATGGAGGTGGATATTTTGAGGCAGCTTTCTACTTAGATCTGACTGCTCTAGGTCTCACCCTCCTCGCCACCCCTGTTCCCCCCACCTATAAATCACTCAATACCTGCAAACAATTTTTCCTTATCATAATTTCAATGTTTCCTGCTTAGGTCATCCAAAAGAGGACCTACTTGAGTGCAATGGAAAAACCCATATCTTTGTATTAAAGTCAGATCATTCAAATGAAAAGAGGAGAGATGCAACACATCATCATTGCTGTTGCACCTATGATGGAAAGTGTTATCATTTTGTTCATTATGATTACTGTTCCTATTTTGTTCATTGTGACCACTGCCCCTTTGTATCATCTAATTCACAAGGTACCTGTTTCTATTAGTAACCAATTAGATGGAACTTCGATATATATATATATATATATATAATGGTTATATGGGATTGAAAAAAGACTCACTCATATTAGATCATGACCATGTTACTATGGTATTACAACCAACCACATAGTGGTATTAATACAATAACACTTTGGCACTTACACATGTATCGCATGGCAAGATTTGAACCCTGGTCTTTGCCTTGGAAGTCCACATTTTCAACCCTTTGGGCTCATGTCATGCCATTTGATAAAATTTTGGTTAGTTATTTGGGGTTGAAACCACGCGGGCCCGACCTCTATTATATCTCAACTCTACCCCCTTCCAGGTTCAAACCTTGGATTTCTTCTTTGGAGTAGCCAAGTCTTCACAGACAGGCCCATTTAAGTTGTACTGAAACCTTATGATAATATTAAGTAGCCAGAACATAATTTTAAATGTTTCTTTCTTTTTGTATATTAAATGGGCCAATGAAATACTATGGTCATTATTCTAAAATCTCTTGATGTAAGGTGGCATGCAAGGGCATTAAGTTCTTAGGTAGAGATTTCCACCTTTTTTTTAGTAGTGTTCACATGTGTCAACAAATTCCTTTACAACATGTGCACATACAACTTTCTTTGATGGCATATTTTAAGAAAGAATTCCTGTAAAAAGACTTTAGATATCTAACAAGAAAGACACTGGCTTGGATACCTGGGGGTGTGCATCCCCTGGGGGACAGGGACAGGGGAGGGTTGGGGAAAGATCGAGACATCCGTTAACCGTCCCCACATGCTGGGGAAGATCCCCAACCCGTCCCTGCATTTATAGTGAGCTTGGGAATGCCGAGGGTCTGCCTTGGCGTCCTCTATGGTGGTTACTATGGGTCCCTTAAAAAAAAGAAAATAAAAGAAAATCACACACACAAAAAAAAATTAATCTAAACTTATCACTCCCCATGCTGTTTGACCCAGCATGCTTTAGTGGTGATGATGGCAGCAGCAGCAGAGAACGACACCAGCAATAGTGAATGACAATAACAGTCATAATTTGCAGCAGCTTGCATTTCCAACATCTTTTCTTGTGGCAAAGCTTGCATTTCTGTCATTTTTCTCTCAGTCTCCATTGGCTTTCGTGGGTGGGTGGGCATGACGTGCACAACTGCATCTATGTATCTACTGAGGGCAGTGAGGCAGTGGGACTGCATCTCTGGTTCTCCAAAGAGCAATCTTGAGTCTGGTGCTCACATAAATAAGGAGTAAGGAGAGCTCATCGGTATGTTGGCAGGTCATTCACCTGTCCTGGTAGTTTAATTTTTTTTTAAATTAATACGGTTTATAGATTTAACGTCATGAATTTTAAAGTATCCTTAAAACATTAGATTTAGAATTTTATGTTAATGCTATGAATTTTAAACATTAAATAACATCTTTAGTGTTTAACTTTAAAATTCAAAACATCAACATAAAATTCTAAATTTAATGTTTTAACTTTCAAATTCATAACATTATGATTAAATTTATTAACCGACACTAAAAAAATTTATCTAATTATATATTTTTTAACGTGATAATTGTGGGGTGCCTCTTTGGAGTGCTGCCTTGAAACAGTCACTGTATCATTGCGGCACTCAATAGAGGCTCTTTTCTAATTTTTAATTTTTCTCAATATTATAATTGATAATTTTAACTTTCATGTCTCTGTTGAGTGCTGACTGTTCTACTTTTAGTTTTAACTCTTTTTATAATGCAGTTACTGACACTGTAACTATATGTAGTCTAAAGTATGACTTTTAAATTATGGAGCATATGGCATATTTTATCATTGTATTTTCATTTTGTATTGGGAAAATCAATGATTAGTTCTCTTGATTATTTATCTTTTTTAGTTTTAGTCTGTGTTATGATATGTTTTTATATTGTTGCCCCACTTTTGCCAAAATCTGGCAGTGTCTTGTAGCCGTCCTCTTCTTGTATCATTGTGTTTACCGTCCCCATCAAAGGGAACTTCTAGTAACTTAGTAATTTAGATCACACTAAATATTAAAGGTCTAACATGTAATGTTAGGAATTAAAGATTATTGGTTATCATAACCACCTAATATATGAAAAAAGGAATTTTGTAAATTAAAGTATGTGCACTCATTAATAAAATGACTGCTTTTTAATTGATTTTTTTTTATACAGTAGTAATCTGCAGATTTCCATCTCTCTCTACGGTTGTCACTTTGAAATATTGGCTTCTAGAAATTCATCTAGCTGCTCGATGCTTTACCCTAATGTAAATCCTACTATTTGTTTTGCCCCTATTTAATCTTCCTAGTTAAATAGGCTTATTTCCTAGATATTAAAAAAATGTTTTGCTGACAATTATTTCTAGATTTATGGATAGCAAACAGCATGGCCCAATATTTTGTTTCCACTGGACAATAATTTTGCCAAACTTTGTTTTTCATTCAATATATTTGATATCCACACCATTATACTCCTCTTCCACTAGTGTATATCTAATCGCAAATAGCAAAGCATCTACATGCATGTGAAACTCCTATTTTAGGAATACCAAAACTAGTGCACATTGAAGTTGGTATTAAAGTTGTCAAAGGCTTCTTGTTGCTTTGATGCTTATGTGAGAATTGCTTCGCTCCTCAACAAGTTGTAGGAAGGTTGATCTTTAAATAGTTCTTGATAAAGATCTTATAATACCCTACATGTTCAAAAAAAGCTTTGAAGTTTGCCCTTGTGAAAAGGTTCTGGTCATTGAAGTTTCACAGTGAGCTTAGTCTTGTTCAGTTTTGGGGCAAATCCCTTCCCATTCAGTATCGTATTCTTGAATAACAGGTCTTTTTTCCAAAACAGCATGGTTCTTTGGATTAAGTGAGAGACAAGATCTTATGCATATCTCCACACACTTCCTCATCTTCATATATACTGACTTGGTCCCACACATAGACCAATCATTGAATTTTTTTTTATCTATTTGAATCTTAGTTTCCAAAGGGAAATAAAGGTTTATGTGGTTTTTTAGGTCCTAGCCTAGATATCACTGCCAAATTGGTGTATGAGACCCCATCTGGATAATAAGGGAACTTCTCACTTTATTCTATTATGCTTTGAAGTTTGAACCTTGGACAACGATAATGGTACATTAGCCCTTCCCAAATAGTGCAAACTTTGTTCTTATTCTAACCAGTCACAGCAGAATTTGGGATAGAAGTGTTTTTATTCTATCTTCTTGTGCAATAATCTGTTGTAGTTGGAGAAGCCAGGAGGGAAAAAAATCTCATGTCTCACCCCTTTTTGAAGGATTATGTCTATGGAAGACATGGAAAATGTGTCCTAAGATACTTAGTCTTGAGAAGTTAGCACATATTCTTTCTTTTGGGCAATTATCATTGATAAACCCATTCTCACGTGTCCACCTTAGATATGATTTCTGCATTTTCTGAATCTTGTTTTGTATTTTCTGTGTAAACCAAGCATTAGTTCATTATGGTCAAAATTTATGGGGTTATCTAAAAGTACCAATCCATTTTTTCATTCACTTAAAACCCCTTTCATATTGTTATATGATTAAGAAAACACAAATTTATGAAATTTGTTATATCATCCTGCACAAATTCTGGATTCGATATTGTGTGCATAATAATATTTCTTTAACGTACTTGTGTTCCTAGATTGACCGGCAAAGTGGGGGGTATTTCATACATGCAAAGTTCTTTATTATTATTAATTTTTGAAAACTTACTCTGTTTGTTCCTCTTTTAGCTCTTTATACACCTGGTAAAAATTTAGAGAGATGATGCGGAGAGTGACATTCATCGTCATTGCTTGCTATCTCTTACTTTATCAGCTTTTCCACAATTGTTTGAGAACAGGAAATGTCCTGACATGTCTGTATCATGTTTTTCAATGTCTTCATCTTACTGATAATTTTGTTTCTTTTTGTTTTTCTTCTTCTTTAGCACTTCTATCTTGACATTTTACCCATTGTAAACATTGAAAAATAAATGACATATATTGCCAGCATCTTGTTCTAATCTTTGACCAATCTATGCAAATTCCTCAAATGAATCTTTACAAATTTTTGTAGTTGCTCGCATGTAGCTCTTTTACCTAGAGGGAGCGAGGGAGGTCTCTTAAGTGAAACTGCTTCAATCTTGTCTCTGATAACTTGGTTAAGAAATACATCAGAAAGATTGTCATCTTTAATGATGATATGGATGTTCATAGGTTGATTGTTGGAAACATGTCTTTCATGATGCGCTTTACTAATCTTAAAATCACTCTTAGAACAACCATCTGTGATTTTAGCCATAATATCAAAATTCTTGAAAACATTATTGATTCTTGGAAATATTCTGATGTAACGTATGAAATAGAAATGTGAAAATGGCATCCTTATTTCAGATTACCCTCTGTGATCCATCCTCAAGATGCATAGAATGAGAAGAGGATTACAATGTTCTTCCTCTTGAATAAGGTTTCCAGAGGCCCCAAAGAATTTTTAGGAAACTACTTGTTGTAAATTCAATTTTGAAATAGACCTTGCAGCTCAAACGAATTTTCCAACTTCACTTTCTTTTGGTCTCCATATGATTGAACCTCCAACCTGGCCTGCATCTTGAAGGGTGATGTTTTGCTATAAGTTTCTTCTTCATCCTCTTGCACCATTATCTCTTCCATGGTCCAATTACTCTTCCTCAATTTGCAGAAGAATGAATTTGACTTTCTCAAGTGCATTCATCAATCTATCTATGGCTGCCATGATTTTGGTCTGTGTAACTGCCATATTTGCTTGAGATGCTACCATATTCTCTAAATGGGAATCTATTGTTGCAAACCTATGTTCAAACGGGTCCATTCCTTCTACTGCCATGGCCCTTGTTCGAGCTTTCCACTGCATGCTTTAAATACTGGTTGCTCCCTTTCCAAAGAACCTAAGCCAATGTTTTTTCCTTTTTGAATTACGCGCATACAATCCCACAAGAGAGGAAGTTAACTTGTCTGATACCAACATGATTCAAAATCACTCAACAGATTGATAAAACAGATCCTTTTAAGAGTAAAACAACTAAAGTTCAACAGCCCAGTGCACTGGCTGCTATTTATTTGCATAAACCTTGCAAACTTAGGAAAAACAAGCTATACCATGCTTAAAATCTGGACAATAAACTCCATAAACAGTTTTCAAACATCACACAAGAGAATGATATCATGTCTATGGGGAGAAACCCTCTTGGTGTAAAATTCCTTAGTAGAAAACGAAGTCTATTTCTTCAAGAATTCTCTATACAGTCTTAATGTGCTTTCCAATTCTTCACACAAGTCTTATTCATCAAAACTTGCCCAAAAAGATTCTTGCTATCTCCACTTTGTAGTATCATATATTTATGGTTTCCTAATCACTTTTCATTGTCCAAATGTATAGGGATAGCTAAGAGTTGAGCTGGCTGAGTGTACATTTATTTATTTTCTTTTTTCTTTTCATTTTCTCCCTTATATTTTTTTTTTTTTTGATAATTATGTGTTTGTATTTATAGCGGGTTTTAACAAGGATCCCAAAACCTGATTACATAAGCAATGGGCCTAGGGCATCAATCCCTTGAAACTGAACACCAAAACAGAAATCCCGCCCAGCGGTAACAATTAAGCATGAAACAAACCCTCTCGGCGGGAAACAAACAAATAAGAAAAAAAGTAGTTTTGGAGATCTCGCTCAGCGGGGAGTAGCCAAAAACCACCATCGAGAAGATCCCGCCCGACGGGAAGCAAAGAAAAACCGTTACAATAAAATCCTGCCTCGCGGGGAGCAGTCAAAACCACCACAAACAGTCCCGCCTAGCGGGAAGCAACAGGGAAATCCCGCCATTCGGGAAACCAGCAGAAAAGAAAGGATACCGCCTCGCGGGAAAACCGGCGGATTTGGCGGATCCCGCCCTATGGAGAAACCATCCCGCCCACCGGGAAAACATTCAGTTCAGCGAGAGCCATCCTGTAGGAAGCCGACAGCCAGAGAGGATCCAGTCCATCAGGAAGTGACCGGAGAGTTGCACCACAAGGAACCCGCCCCGGGAAAACAGAAGAGGATCCCAGCAGCAGGGACCAAGAATCCCGTCCAAGCACAGAGCCTGTCGAGGATTCACAAGAAAAAGGGGGAAACTGTCCAAACCCTAAACCGTCACCTCCACCGCACTGAGAAACGCAGGGGACCAGATCCACGCGAATCACCCGCAAAAACCCCGGGGAAAGCCTGAGGGAAAAAGGGAAGGGATCCCCAACCAAACGAGGATCCCCGGGAAGCACCGATCCGAAAAAACAACCAAGGAAACCCTAGCCGGCCGGGAGGGGGGCAGATAGTGGAGAAGGATCTCCCCCCAGGAGATCATCTGCAAACAACCACTCCCCGGGAGGGATGACCTGGGTTGAGCCAGGGACTGGGCAGAAACCAGGAGCCATGGGAGCAGGGGAGGGACCATTTTCTCCCTTATATTTGTCTTATTTGTACGTAAATGTTTTTATCTTATTTAAAAATGATGTCTTTGATTGGTTGACAAAATGTTTTTTCTTATTTGTAGAGTGTTTACTTGTTCCACTTGAATCATTTGATCATGCTTGACATGGATTTCATTGTTTGGCTTTGGTTTTTACAAGTAGGGTTTAAGTTTGTTTATTTATTTATTTGATTTTATTTTTTTAAAGCAAATTCAGGGTTTTCTTAGGTTTGTTTTTCTTTCTTTTATTTAGCCCTCTACTTTAATTTTCTTCCTTCATTGCTAGTGCCAAACGACATTTGTGGAGGGGGGCATGAGTGGGGAGAGCCAAGGCAACGTGCTAGGTGGCATGGACCTTGCTAGGGAGCATGGCACTTCGGGTCCGATCAAGGGCACCATGATATGCAATTATCGTGGTTTTAAGATGAGAAGAGGCATGAATCACCTCTAATACCACCTTGCTTGAATCCTTGACCATGATTTGTAGTTATGTGGAGGATCAAATGTTGCAATAGATGAAAGTCCTTGCTAGCATTGAGGAGAGGAACAAACCCTCTTAGTGCTTGAATTGAAGTGTTCTACTTTAGGCCCTTGTATTTGGCATTCTTTTGTTGGAGGTAGTGGAACAAGTCAAAACAATCCATAGGGGCTTCTTCGTTTCTCACTATAATCTTGGCGTGCGACCTTCTCTAAAAGGACTTTCCTGGAATTAACAGAAGCATTCTAAAGTGAGGATTGCAGTTGTGAATTTTAGGTATTATTCCAACATACCATTCAATATTGCAAACAATCCATATTGGAAACAATGATATTTGCATTAATCTGTGTGGATAAAGAGTTGTAGGACTCATGTTTTCAGTGAACCTTTGTTGGAAGTAGAAGCCAAAAATACATATAGTGTAGTAGTTGAACAAAAGACAGTTTGTCATGAAAAGGCCTCACCACATCCATAGAGAGGATGACACCTAGAGATGCACAAAGATAAAATCATAGATGAGTGGTTGTCAGTCATACAAGGTTATGGTAGAACAACTTGAAGGTTGGTTGTTTTCCTCATCTATGTGCATTTTAGTGAGGATGACTCAAGAATTAGGTAGAACAACTTGAATTCTTTAGTCGTGTAATTATTAAATAAATAAGTCTTCTTAGAAACAAATATTTGACTTATTTACAATTTTTTTTAATAAGTGACTTATTTACAAAATTATAACCGTTATATTTCAGATTTATGGTGGGCAGGTTATGGTGATTGAACAACAACTTTTCAGAGTCTACCTATCCATACTTTGTAATAATGCTATAGCAATTTTGAGCAAGGGAATAATTGAAGGTTGTTTGAGATCATACAAATCAAGAAGTGCAACAGGTTGAGCTAGGAGTTTGTCAATGATTTGTTTTTGTGCAATACAATCTTCGACCTTGAATCAAAAAGGTGGAGGGGAAGTCTTCAAAGATATTTGACTATACAAGTCCCAATATCTAGGATCTTAAACAGTCTCAATATTGGAGTATACAATATCTTTCACAATATCAATGAATATAACTTTTATGAAATAACAATAATATGCATAAACAAACTTACAATATTATTGCTCAAAATTGTATACAAGCTTTGATATTCTCAGATTCTTTTCTCATACAATACATGGAGCTTTGTCTCCATAATATAACCTTAGAAGGTTAATATTCAATACTGTTGCTGTCCTCACATATCTGAGAGATGCATCCTTTCATATTCTACACATATGACAAACCTCTCATGTCTCTTGAATTTACATCTTGCCACATACATGTGACTTTTCACTTGTATACTTGACACATACACACATGACTCTTGACTAACTTATATGACACATTGCACACTCTTACATATTACACACTTGCACACTTTATTACATGACACTTGCACACTCTTACACTCTACACACTTGCACACCTTATTACATGACACTTGGACTCATCCTACACATTAACACATACTTTAGGGGAAATATAAATCACACACCCTAAACTAATAACTCACACTCTAATCTAATATTTACAATATGTACAATGGTACCATGGAGGTACTTTAGCATCTACTAAATAATGTAATATTCTCCAACACCTCCCTGTATTACATTATTTGGTTTTAAGACTTTAGTCTTCAGTCTATTGCTTTAGTCCTTTGCTCTATTCTTCTTTATCTTCAGCATTTGCTTAATGTCTTCTGTTCTTCTTTCTTTGTCTCTTTGCTGTACTCTTCTTCTTTGATCTTCTTGTCTTCATCTTCAGCTATGGTATGGCTGTTGGTGTGACTTCTGGATAATGAATTAGCAAGTCATCACAATAATACATCTTATGAATATTGGAATTTAAATATTCCACATTGAAGTCAACATATGTTGAATTCAAATCTATTGTATCATAGTTGACATCTTTCATTTCAATTTTTCCTTCTTGTCTTTTTTCTTGATAAATAAAAATTTTGAGTAATGCCATGTACATCACTATCCCTTCTTTAGTAGGCAATATAATAGCATTTTGGGAATTCCACCATGCTCCAAAAAGTTTTTCATGAAGATAGTTGATGAATGTTGTAAATTTTTCATCTTTGGCATTTTTTAGAATTGAAGATAATTTTTTCTTCAAGTTGTCTAGTATATCCTTTTTTTTTATCAAAATCATCCATTAGATTTTGGATATAGAATTTTAGTTTTTTCAACATTTCTTCACTATCTTCTAAAAATGCATTTTTAATAATTTCTTCCATAATGAAATCCTTTGATGTAGAAATCCTTATTTCTCAAAAATTTAATTTCAAATTCTCTCTACAAATTCTTTCTCAATTTCTCTCTTTGCACAAATTTTGCAAATTTCAAAAATTGAATTTCTTCAATCTTTAACAATCTTCAAATTTGAATTTTCAAATTTTAGTTTTTCAAATAATCATTTTCAAGCTTTTAATCAAGCAATCAAATTATTAAATTTAATATTTCCTTATTTCTCCTAATTCATAAGTCAAATGGCCATTTAATCTTTCACCTTATTACTCCTAAATTAAAGCGCTTAATAAAAATGCTTTCCGCCCAAAAATCAAATTATAAGGCTTACCTCCTTTTTATAGCTCGACACTTGAACTTTTTCGTCAGATATGGCAGGCGCTTCAGATGTGTCAGGGCGCTTTAGGCATGTCAGGGTGCTTCAATGTGTTAGGGCGTTTGATTACTTTAGGTGAACGTTATACATGCAACCTTTTCTCCTTCGTTGTATAATCTGAGGATACTTCTCTTCTGGGGTGCTCTCACTTCGACCCTTGGAAGGCTTCTTTTGCGTATTCTTCCTTCTTGGCGCTTCGACATCCTTTGACTTCAACTCAGCTCTAATAGCGCTTCGGTTTACACAGGTATTTTGTCTTTTCACCTTCTATTGTGTCGGTTTACAGGTGCTCACTTCGTAGATCCAAAACTTGCTCTTGGTTGCTTCACGGTCTTCCGCGCTTCGAGATAACTTCAGGCTCTCCATCTTTCTTCATGAAGATTGTAGTCCTTTGTTCTCTGCCAACTAGGCTTCACACAAGCTATCACCTTAAAATTTTCTGGCCTTTTCTTCTTTATCTTTAAAGACTTATTTCAAGCAATTTACCAGCCAACTTCTATATCTTAGCCTTTCACCTATGGCGTGCTTCACACGTCCAGTTTCTTCTTCTCAACCACTATGACTTCAGTGGTCTCTTCTCTTAATTCTTGGGTGCTATTATCAACCCGATTTTTCTCTTCTCTTTGCAATCTTAGGTGGCTAATCTTCACCTTTTCTTACGTCCAATAAGCAAGAGGGTAATCAACTTGTAAAAAGTCTTTTGTTGCCTTTTTTTCAGGACTTTCTCAGGGTGAAATCAACCCTTCCTTCTCACTGCTTTCTCATTGAATATCAAGTGATTCAAATGTGCGCGACTTCAACCATATCCTTCACAAACTTTAATTCAAATTCAAAAGAACTTCTCACACAAAGTGAGGATATGTGGCTCTGATACCATTGATGGTTTTTTAGCCAGATTTAATCACAGGTCCCAATATCCAAGATCTTAAACAATCTCAATATTAGAGTATACAATATCTTTCACAATATCAATGAATATAACATTCATGAAATAACAATAATATGCATAAAAAAACATACAATATTATTGCTCAAAATTGTATACAAGCTTTGATATTCTTAGATTCTTTTCTCATACAATACATGGAGCTTTGTCTCCATAATATAACCTTAGAAGATGACTCTTCAATACTTGACTATTGCTCTCCTCACATATCCGGAAGATGCATCCTTTCATATTCCACACATATGACAAACCTCTCATGTCTCTTGACTTTACATCTTGCCACATACATGTGACTCTTCACTTGTATACTTGACACATACACACATGACTCTTGACTAACCTATATGACACATTGCACACTCTTACATATTACACACTTGCACACTTTATTACATGACACTTGCACACTCTCACACTCTACACACTTGCACACCTTATTACATGACACTTGGACTCATCCTACACATTGACACATACCCTAAACTAATAACTTAGACTCTAATCTAATATTTACAATATGTACAATAGTACCAAGGGGGTACTTTAGCATCTACCAAATAATGTAATATTCTCCAACAGGGTGACATCAATCCACTCTTAGACTAGATTGCTGATGATGTGGAACTTATTTTATTGAGGAGGATATTGTGGAGTTGGAGAGCAAGGCATTGAAAGCATTGGGAGATGATATACTTGACACTGCTTCAGCTTCTTGTTTGAGGTTGACAAGAAAGGGAAAGTAGAAGTTGTAAAATCTTTTGAAGACTTCGTATGATGTGAATTTTTTATCAAAATATAATAAAAAATTGAGTTTGAGCTCTCTAAATTCTTTTATTTTAATGGTTTTTAAAAACATTTACATGTTATTTAAGTTTGTTTTGTGTGTGTTTGTGTGCATGCGCATGTGTCTGTGCGTTTGCATGTGTGCGTGTGTATGTAGTTTATTTACTGAGTTTTCACTGAGTCATGTCCAAGTCAAAATTTTGGGCTGCCAAGTTCTTCCCAAGTCTGATTTGTTGAACCATCCTATTTATAACAGCAATATAGATACTCTAGTGAGTTAGCAACTGCTGGTGGATTGTCATGTATGTCAAAAGACTTGTTTTTATTACACGACATTCAGGCTCGGAGAGAATGAATTGTAAATGAGAACTTTTCAAGGGGAAGTTGTAGACCTCGCTTTACCCTTGTTTTCTCTATGCCTTTTTCTAAATTCTTATATTATATAGTTTATTTCTTATGAGTGCATCTTGTTGGGAGTTATTGGTTTCTGTTCCTAAATGGGTATGTTTTACCTTGTTATCTGTTTCAATGCCTTGCTCTTGCCATGTGTTTTTTGGGGACCTGTAACCTTCTCTGTATGAAACTGAGAAAATATCGCTAGGGATACCTTTTGATATTTTTATGAATTTATATGTGCGTTTAGCTCAGGAGTTAATGGATGGGAATGTCCTGTAAGCTGCTTGCTTTTATTAGTACATAAAGAGCTAGCAAGATATTATAGATGGATTTTTGGAGCAAACTTGAGGCAAAGTTCAATTTACTTTTATGAATGGTTTTGCACTAGTTAGGCAATGGGATATTCACAGGATGCTGGATGTATGTGTGTGTTAATGTGAATTTCTTGTGGTATTGGCTCTTATAATGCCATTGAAATTCATGCAGGCTGTTTTCATTCAACAAACTATGAAGCCTCAAATTCGTGTGACAGTTGCAATGGGATCTAATAAGAGTTTGGATGATGGTAAGATACTATTAACGAATCTTTCGATGTAAAGATATTCACTTGCCTTTTTCTAGCATATTCAGTTCCATATAAAAAGAGATTATCTCACAAATGAAAGATTGTACTGTTTTGAGATGATATGGCTAATTAATTTAAGGGGCAGGCTATACATATAATTATTAGTTTATTCAAGAACTTGTATATTATTTTTTCTCTTTGTTTTCTTGCTCATATAGTTATATTCGTGTCACTTAATTCTTTATCTTTGCTGCTTGGAACTGCCTTGGAAATTGGTAGGAGTATGAAACACTCGGCAAACATTTCTTCGGTGTTCCTTATAAGAAATGTTTGGGAACTATTTCATAAGTATTTTCTGTTGTTTTCTACGTGAAAAAGATGTTTTTAGCATGGTAACTTAAAAACAACATTTTTCTTACTTTCAGGTGGTGGGACCCACTCAAGAACAATAGCCAAAATTAAGAAAACAACCATTATTTAAACAATTAAAATAAAATAGATGAAACCTTACAAGAAGGTTTTGGGCCTCTTTATGTTTTTCTTGTGCTGTTCTCATTGTGAGCAACATTCGTGATTGTGGGAAAGGGTGTCTACAATGTGGAAAGCATATCAGAGATGCAAAATGTTTTGTATTTTTGTTTTTGCAAATGGAGGCTGTTTTCCTTGTGAGTAACCAGGGAGAGATAAAAGATTTATTTTTGAGGTTCTATTTTGCATGTGAAGAGAATAGAATGTTCTTCAGCTGTTTTTACTATTGGAAAATGGTTTAATTCTTGCTGTATATTGTGTTTCCCCTACAATAGCATCTTCATGTAGATATCTAGAAGGAACTTCAAGCTCCTCGAAAAATGTTGGCGCTGTCAGTGACTACATTTAGTCAAATATGGAACATGTGTTACGAAACAACTTAAAAAAACATAGCAATAGCAGTAACAATCTAATAATGTGCAATTAACAATACCTAATGATAACAATAATTCAGATCCAATTGCCAGAAAATCAAATATGCAATAATCAAATCTCAGATTCAAATCAATGCAAATCCACTTAGAGAGGGCGAAGTCTCATAGCCACTTGGAGAGGGCGAAGTCTCATATGCGCAGCATACACGACTAAGATTCGAATATGAAAGATGATTCCAACAACCACCTAACTCTTCCTATTTATAGACTGAATCAGTCACTAACCCTAACCCTAATGCTCAAGGGCCGACTATATATCTAAACCTGGGGCCCGAGCTAATAAAAATAAAGATATATGACGTGGCTATATTGGAGTTGTTACATGGATCTCCCTCTCAGAAAGCTTTTTGCTCAAAGCTAGAAAAGACTGGGAAATGCTCTCAGGCTCCCATGTAGAGTGCAACTTGATGAGGAACTCCTGAATTTGTCAAGATTGAAGAGGACAAACTTTGGACTGCAACACTGCTTCTGGCTGGAATACACCTTCTGGCCAATAACTGATTTTAGTAAAGATACATGAAAGATAGGATGGATGCGGGAAGATGGTGAAAGCTTCAACTAATATGCTACTTCACCAATGCGATGAACCATCTTGTAGGGCCTATAAATTGAGGAGCCAACTTTTGAATGGATTTGGTTTTGAAGGACAATTGCTTATAGGGTTGTAGGCGCAAAAAGGCCATATCGATTACGGCAAATTGTCGTTTAGAACGGTGTGAATCCTTGTGTTGTTTTATGTGATTATGGGCTTGGGTCAAATTATCTTTAAGAAACTGAAGTACAGGCTGTTGTTTTTGTAACACCATCTGTTTGGGCAACATTGGAGGATCTTGGAACATAATCTGTGTAAATTTTCTAGCCCTAGATAACTGCTGTCCTATGTTATTTTAAAATAAATCAGATCTGAGAATTTTTTATTCAAACATGCAACAGTCACACAGATGGCTGGAAAAATAAACAGCGTGAACAGCAGAAGTTAAATATATTTCTGAACCTGAAATATTACAAATAAAAGAGGTTACAGCTACAACAGAACACTTCTGCTCTCTTGCTGCTTTTCTAGCCAGCAATCACTGTTCTTTTCCTCCTAAGCTTGTATTTTTCCTTCAACAATCTGCTCTCCTCCCATTCTTTTCTGTGTATTTAAAACACTCTTGATCTTCTCCTTTTATCTTTGAAAAAGGTAACCCTAATCTCTCTAACCCTAAGATTAGATCTCATCTCATCTTGAGATGTAAGGTTAAAAATAAAAAATCACTTAAGTGAATATCAAAATAGAATCACTTAAGTGAATTACAAAATAGAATCACTTAAGTGAACTTAAAAATAGAAAATCACTTAAGTAAATTTCAAAATAGAATCACTTAAGTGAATTACAAAATAGAATCACTTAAGTGAACTTAAAAATAGAAAATCACTTTCAAAATAGAATTAGAAATGTTTCGAACCACTTCTAGCACGTTCATACTGAAGCCTGTGCAAGAAGTTCCTGTCCGAGCTACATTTCTCAACAATCTGCCATTGATGGAGGTTTTTGACCATACAATTCTTCAAATGGGGACATCTTGAGGGATGAATGGTAAGAAGTATTGTGTCACCATTCAGCTAATGAGAACCAATGAACCAGTGATATTGCTTGTCTTGAGCAAAACAATGGAGGTAAGTACCCAATCATTTATTAACAATCTCTATCTGTCCATTCGACTAAGGGTGATGAGAAGAGGACATTCTCAACTTAGTACCACTAAGACAAAACAATTCTTTCCAAAGTTATTGGTGAAGACAGGGTCACGATCACTCACAATGGTCTTGGGCATACCATGCAAGAAATACCTTGGTCACCTTACTTGTTGAATAGGGATGTTGCAGTGTACAAAAATGAGCACTCTTGGAAAGGCGATCTACAACCTCAAAGATCATTGTTTTGCACTCATATTTGGGAAGGCCCTCAATGAAATCCATTGATATTTGCTCCCATTGGAAGTCAAGAATAGGCAAGGGCTGCAACAATCCAGGAGATTTAACTGTTTCCCCTTTGCTATGCTGACACACCTCACACTCGACCACAAATGTCTTGGCACTTGATTTTAATCCTTTCCAATAAAAAGATTGCTTCACCCGCTAATATGTTTTCAAGAATCCCCCAAAGGAGATGCATGCAATTATGAGAGAACATTTGTCTTAATAGCCGAGGATTGAGGAAGACAAATGCGATCCTTTTTGCGAAGCACTTCATCAGTCTATGAGAAACAAGAATGCAACAATGAGCCATCCTCCTTTTCCTGAATGATCCATGTAGTATCCAAGTCAAAAAACCAATCCTCACAAAGTTGAGAAAGCCATTGTGGAAGAGGACTAGAGATGGCATTGACAACAACAATAACCTCATATTTGTGAGACAAAGCATCGGCCACCACATTCTCCTTTCCTTTATTGTATTCAATAACAAAATCATACCCCAAGAGCTTTGTCATCCATTTATTCTGTTCAGGGCATGACAAATGTTGCTCTAAGAAATGCTTAAGGCTGTTATGGTTGGTCTCAATGATGAATTGATGCCCCAACAAATAAGGCTTCCATTTCTCTACGACATGCAGAACAACTAACACTTGCTTCTCATAAGTGGACTGTCCCAGATTCTTTCCCAAAAGTTGATTACTTTCAAAGGCTAATGGGTGTCCATCCTGCATCAAAACAACCCCAATACCTGTGTCAGAAGCATCACACTCAATGACAAAAGGTTTGCTAAAGTCATCCTTTGAGGTCTACACATACCCTTATTTGAGGGCTTGGAAGGCTTGGGAAGCGACTTCAGACCAAACAAAGGCATCCTTCTTAGTGAGAGTAGTGAGAGGAGTGACAATCATGCCATAGTTGCGGACGATTTTCCTGTAGTAGAACGCTGTGAGTTCTACAAATTCGCAAAGTTGTTTAAGGGATTTGGGCAAGGGCCAATCTTGCATAGCTTTGATCTTATTAGGATCGACCTTGACTCCTTGAGTTACTATATGTCCAAATATTATTGCAACAATAAGAGATGACAAGAGGTTACTCCAACTAAACCTGCTTCCATTGATTGTGTTACAAAGGGGGCTTCTAGAGGGTTAAGGACATGTTCAAGAAATGTGCCAACAAGGGATATACAGTAATTAAATGTACTTACAATTATTAAATGCATTAGTCTACAATTATAAATGCACCTGTAATTATTAAATACAACAGTACATAGGACTATGTCTCATCATTTCCTTCCTGCTTAAAAGGAATTTCTCTCCAATTTCTGCATTAAATGAACAAATCCTTCTCAAATGTCGACTGGGAGGACAACCAGCTTGAGTTTGTAATGAGCCTTTCCAATCAAACAAGTGGTAGTAGATATACACATAGTAGAGCAGGTGTGTGGACATCATGAAGAGTATCTTAATGCAAAAAAAGCTGAAAATATAAATGGTGCCCTTTGAATGAGAGATAACAACATGTGCCTCCAAACATGGCGGTTCCTAAGGTTTAAGATGACTTACATTCACAATATCTTTCAGATTGAAGAAGGCATTGTTAAGTCGTAGTTGATAGGTAAAGGATCACGTATTTCTCTTATTATTGGCAGTCAATAGAATCTAGTCTCAGAAGTTTGTTAGATCTACAACTTTCCACTACAAACCCTTGTAAGACTTACTACTTGAGATGTGTCAAAGATGCTGGGAATCCAACATTTGTACAAGGGCAATGTATAGTCACCTTTGCCATTGGAACCTTTAAGGACACAGTTCAATGTGATATCACTGCACTTGAATGCTTTTAACTTCTTTGGTGTCGTTACTAGTTTGATAGTTATACAATATCAGTTGTCTCATATTGAAGACATACAAGTCATGTGTAGGTGCATAAGAAATTAAACAAAGGAGACGGCCTGTGCTTTCTCCTCTATCATCCATTAGATAGCGGCTTAATGGGATTAAAAAAAATGTTTGGTCCTTTGGACGCAATATTCAGCATTGAAGTGAGAGACAAAATATATAGAAGAGTGGCGCTGTTCATACTTGCATATAATATACCCTTTAATGTGTTTTACTTGTATTATTGAAACGTTTAGTGAAGGTAATCAACATTGCGTCTCCATTGAAATCTTTTTTCTCACCTCTAGAATGATATGGTGAAGGCAATTGAAACTGCATTAAAGGATAAAAAATACCTTGTGGAAAGTGTTGTTTTAAAAGGAAAGTTGGCTAGATAAAAGCTTATTGTAATGTAGAGATCATTCGACCTTTTTGGAAAATTTTCATTGGATTTAATTGTCTTTAGTAAGTAGACAATATCTTGAAAATATTCTGAAATAGATCATTGTTTATCAACTATGGAAATACATACTATTTTTGAAACAATGACTTCATTTTTTGATAATGACAGAACAAAAATGTTACAAGAGAAATAAAACTTGGACGTGCTTCCCATCCAGCATATGAATATCAAATTTTTCACAATGAGAGATGACCAATGAACACTTCAGATCTTCAATGAAACCCTCATTCTCACATATAATTAATGATCGTGTAAAAATTAAATTAAATGATCATGTAAAAATTAAATGTAATGAATGAATAAAAATATTTGTGATCACTTCTGACATATTTACTCATGATAGGTGCCTCCATTTCAATGGGCTATTCATGCTGAATTACTCATTTGCAAGCATTCCATGAAATAACAGGTGAAAGATGAGTAAAACAGAAGTAGTAATATGGAAAGAGGAGCAATATATCATGAAATGAAGATGCACATATACATTCCATGAACAAATATTCAAACTGATTGCATTATACTTTCGGAATTGAAATTTACAACCAGGTGTATTTTTTTCTTCTAGGAAAAAACCAGTAGTCCTACTTTATGCTGTAAATCTGGACCACATTGCCGACTTTATATAAAACAAAGCAACCATAGATTACATGTGATATTTCAGAAATCTCCCAGCCACAGGGCATTTCCAATGTTTGGATATGAGTGTGAACCAACACAATTGACTCTGGAATAACAAAAAACTCTATCAATCATCTACGCTTCACAAGAGATTTCCTTAAACAAAATGCAGCATGTTACCACCTGCAGTGGAAGAAAATGGAAAAGAAAATGTTAAGACATGAATGAATATACAGATTTGACCAACAAAGGAAACTCCCATTAAAACTCTAGCTTCTCACTAGTGAAATTTGGCAAAAGGATACATTCAAAATGGAGAGAACTTTATTTTATAGCTTTTGATATCTGGATTCTTTGTTCAAGAGTGTTCTTTTATCCCCATTACTGGAAAGAGATTTCTAGGATGATCTGCTGATGATGACGGTTGTAACAACCATTGTGTTGGCGAGATGATTTGTGCACAGCTGTTCTCTAACTTTTATCTGGGAGTCAGAATATCATCTAGAACACTTTAATTTTGGAATCAGAATATTCTCCTTATTCTCTTTAGTTTTGATGATCTTTTGTATCATATCTTTTTAGATTGCCTCAATTGATGCTTCTGCTTTCTCTATCGTTGTATTTGTCACTATCAAAGTTGGTCACCAGTCGACTTTGACTACCACCATGAATTGCCTTCATTTTGCTCTCTAGACTAAGTGCCTTGAAGTCATCCTGGTATAATGTGGGTGGAACCACATTCATCTTCTTCAAAAACCTCGAAACAAGTTCATCCATAAACCATCACTTCTTCAACCTTTCTACTAGATGAATCTCTATTTTGCCTAGTAGCTCCTGCAATCAATGTTTGTAGGACTTGACATGCTCATCCTCCTTCTGCTTAATGCTATGCATTTTTGTGAGTGTGTCGTGAAGAATGGGGGAACTCTTGGAAAGCTTCCTTCAATTAGTCCCATGTGACATTAGGTATTTGCTATTGTAGATACCAATCCATCACCACTCCTTTAAGTTTTGTTGGAAACTTTTGCATCCATTTTATTTTATCAAACTGACCATTCAATCTCTAGATGGTCACCCAAACTGCACTTTGATGGACAAAGTCTTCCTTTTTGTCTCCTAAAAACTTCAGATGCTTTTGCTTACCTCCCATAGCAATCATTGTTCATTGTGCTATGTATTCTTGGTTGGTTTTGGATTGCTTGTGTACAAGGTGGTGTGATAGGTGTGTACACACTGTTCTTATGTTGTTTCTTACATGTCACAATTCCTATTGTTGATGACTCTCTTTTGTCAAACGCCAACCCAAATTCGACTCAAACTTTGTGACCATTGTTGCATATAGACTCTTGTTGGTTGTGGATGACTGTTGTAACTCCACCCACCTTTGGATACACTCCTCTACAATTTATCCTTTGCCAGACTCCCATCTTATGCACCATTGGATTTGTTTGTTTGTGTCCACATGGGAATTTTTGCCGTGGTCACTTGCCAATCACCCTCTTAATATGATAAGCTTCGTCATGTGCTACTTTGTCTTGGGCAACTTGTCACATATCTTGTCATCTCCTTCTTCGTTGATATACGCCTTTGTCATGCCTTGTATTTCTTTGCCATTGTGTATTTATTTGTTGTCATGTATATCTTTGCTAGCAAGTTCTCTCAACACGTCGGCAATTTGCACGACACCAACTTCATGGTCATGTAACTCTTCTTCATGTAATTTCTTGTCGTTGTGTAACTCGCCATCACATATCTCTTTGTTGTCATGTAACTATCCGTCATCACATAACTCTCCACCATCGCATACCTCTTTGTTGCCATCATGTATTTCGCACATGAACACTTGCACATTTCCTTCGTGCATATCCGCTTATGAGTCTGGTTGTGCATCCACTTGTAATCATACTTCGTGCATCGACCCTTCGTCAGCGTCGACAAACAAATCTATTTCTTCTTCTATTGCAACCTTCAATCTTCCCTCCTCTCGAGGGGAACTACGTCATTTGCTAGCTGCATTGTAATCATCCCATTGTCATTGCGTATCTTCCTAAGTGATTTGCTCATCACAACTCCATGTCACCAAACTTGACCCAACTTTGAACAAGCAACGACACCAAAATGTAGAAATGGAATACAACACATTGCAATACAATTCCATTACCACTTAGATAAACAAAATATACAATGGGAATAACTTACAGATACAAATGGATATACTGTGCACATAGCATGTATCTTGGACAACAAGTATTTGCAATACATCATATTCCAATGAACCATCAATAAAACACTTTGGACAACAACCACATCATATACACTTCGTTGCATCTCCCACATAGATGCATACTTATAGACATGACATGATCGGTAGGTGGTTGGCAACTACCCAACTACCTTTGAACTACCTGTTTACATAAAACATTAAAAATATCCCATTACATTACATTATTACAACACTTTGCCACATGCACATTATTACAAACACTTTGCATGCGTGCATTGTTACAAACACTTGTCACTTAACACAATATGACAATCCTCTGCCATTTAACACAATATGGTGACATAATGACAAACACTTTGTGTGCACATATACATTCCTACACTCAAACATTCATCTGTTCTTTTTTTCATTATGCAAACATGTCAATTCATCTGCCTACAGTATAGAGTCTTACATATTCCAAATTGTAAAGCAAAGAATGACATTAATAAGACACAATGAAAATAAATGTTCAGTAACTAGAAAAATTCATAACAGAAGCAAAGATGTTTCATTTTGTGTAGAATATTACATAAATGAACTAGCCTTGTCACAAATGATAGCAATGTGTATGTGTGCAATGCAATCTCAAACAACACAACCATAAACTATCATGAGGGTGCACGAGAATATGATGACATTCAATGATACCTTATGATATTGATAATGGGTCAATGTATACACAAAAAGGCATTAGAGAGCCGTTGCAACTAACCATCATCCATGTTGATATGTGACTACATACATAAATTTTGAAAACACCTTGTTACTATGTGCAATGTATTACAAGATGAGGAGTGTCATCCACATCCTTGAGACAACCCTTTGACACATGATAAAACAACAAATATGTAGAAGAGAAAATGCTTGAAGGATGACTCACTATGATGGTGCTTGAGTTGACATCACATTGATTTTGCTGCCTACTCACCCCACTTGTGCAGCAAAATGCATTGACGTCAATTTTAAGATCATTGGTAAATTACTATGGGTGGGGAATGTGGTTGAAGAGGTAAAAATATCACCAAATACGACCACACATACCTGCTCAGGTTAATGAGAGAGCACTCTAATGGGAAGGAGCTTGTTCAACCAAGAGTCATTGGCTTTGCCACACACTTCATTACCTTAAATAGCATTGCAGCTCTAGAAGCTTTCCCCTTGAGAGTCTGTCTATGAATGAATGATGGTTAGTAGTGTCATTTAGTTTGAAGCAAGAAGCAAAGAGTATCATCAAGATGGTTATCGATGAGAAGTTTTTGAAGGTCATGTAAGAGATACTACAAGTAACTTATCAATTTACAAACTCACAAGGTAATAGCATTTATTACTTTGAAAGTTTGTAAAATTGATAACCGTTTTTAAGTCTTTTTGAAATTTTATTTGTAAATTTCTGCATCTGAATTCAGAATTGTTATTTCTATAATTTAAATTAAATGTATTTTTGAAATTTTTTGGTCAAAACATTTGGTCAAGCTCTTTATGATGTTGATGACGAGAAAATGCCAATGGGTTATTTATATGAGGGCATGGATAGGAGAGTATTCAACATTAATATTATTAAAGCAAATTTTAACCCATGTGGCATATTATTGATTGAATATGGAGCTGGCTATTGAGGTCATGGAGGCTAATGGGATTGAAGTCCGATTGGTGAGGATGTTTGGCTGTCAAGGAGCCCAACAAGGTTCAATTCCAGTAGGCCATGATAATAAAGGTTGTTGTAATATCACTATGTAGTTAGTTGAAATACTGTGATAAAGCAATCATGCTCTAATAGAGTGGGGCCCATTTGAAATACTGTGATAAAGCAATCATGCTCTAATAGAGTGGGGCCCATTTCAATCCCATGTAACCAATTTCAAAAAAAAAAAATGAGAAGGGTATGGAACCCCTTTCAGCCTAAAAAAAAAAGAAAGAGAAAACTATAAATACGAAAAGGGGTTTACAATTTGCAACACAAGGCCATGTTTTCCTCCAAGTTGGGGGGATGTGTCAGCCACCAAGATGCTTAGAACATGGCTGCAAAATAGGGATACATGAGGACATGCATCAATTTAAGTTGGGGGGAGTGATGAGGCCTTGAAATACCTCCTTTCGAGCAGTAAGGTGGAAAGCTTGTCAGCATTTTTTTGGATTAGTTTCAGGGCCACTATATCATTTTGGCGTACAACGCCAGAACAACAGAGAGTGCTGGAAACATTCCAACACCACAGTGCCAAAATTACTGAGCATCAGAATTTTGCAAAGTGCCAAAAACTAACAACCACATCAAATGGACCATCGAAAAAGGATGAAGCATTGGTGCACCAAAAAAGACCATAATGTTGTTATGCTAGAAAAGTCGGCACCGGAATAGTGGACGTCAGAAATGTTGCACTGGAACTTCATCCAGTGTCAGAATGTCAGATCCCTTCTTCATGTAGCATGCAAAAAAAAAAAAAATTGTTCAGTGGTGAAAATCTCTTCGAGGCGCTATTGGACCAAGACTTGCATGAAAATCGGTTCCGGTGTGCTTGGCATGGAAATACCTAGTGGACACAACTGGGGCAAAAGACGGTTGAAAACCAGAAATTGCAACTCCTTCTGTTAAAAAGAAGGTCAGTACCTCTTGGACAAGCCAATTGTGGATGAAAGCTCCATTATTGTTGTAGATTTCTGACATTGAGTCTACTCTTATGCCCAAACTTCATGACGTCAATGTTTAAAGCTATCTTGGAGGAGCATCGAGCCATCTTACGATGACAAGGTTTGCATCTTTCTTTGTACTATTGCTTAGTCTTAACATTATGGATAATTACATCTAGTCCATTGTATATACCACACATTCTATCTTGGAGTCGTAGAGTTTCAAAAGTCCATCGATTGATTTTATTGCTAAAAAAAAGAGGAGTTTTCCGATACTTTCTAGCAGTGCCTAATAAATGCTAGAATTCTTTTGGCATCCAATTAGCGTTGGAATGTCTTTGGCTCCCAACTAGCGCTGAAATTTGTTTGCACTCCACAAGTGCTGGAAATATTCCAACACCCATTTTGGCGCCTGAAGCAACGACGACACTTTTCACTAGAGATACACATGGCCATGCTTCCCTTCAAGTTTGGGGGAACACATTAGCAACCAAGTTGAGGGGAGAGAAAACATACCAATACAATGATTGCACGCCACGTCATTTCCGCAACACAAAAATTGAAGAAAGGGATGTATGAGGACATGCATTAGTTTAAGTTGGAGGGAATGATGAGGCCTTGAAATACCTCGTTTTATGCAGCAAAGTACCGCTTTCTAACTTCCTTAATGTGGTGGTAAAGAATGCTTAACTGTGGACTAGGTTGTAATTTGTACTAATATTTTGACTAGACATGGTGAATAGGTAAAATGCATTACTATGTTATTTCAAATAGGTTTTATGTGATTTCAGGTTTAGTTTTACATTTAGTTGTGATTATTTGGTTTATAAGCATTAGACTAATGAAGCCAAATAGAAAGGAGATGCCTTGTAGGTCTTTGAGTGCTAATGTGCCAAAAACAAACGATGTGCCATAAATGAACACTGTGGACGTGCACCGGAAACAGACCTTGTGGATGTGCGTTGGAAATAGACCTTGTGGACATGTGCCAGAAAATGACGAAGCTTTGTTGTGCCAGAAAAGGATGGAGCATTGTTGCGCCAAAAAAGTCAACGTCGAAATAGTCTTGCATTAGAATAGTCAGAACAGATAGAGCGCCAAAAAAGTCAACACCAGAATAGTCAGAGAAGATAGAGCACCGAAATAGCTGGAGCAAATAGGGTGCCAGAAAGGTTGACATTGAAATAGTTTGGCACCAGAATCTGCATCGGAATTGCATAAAATTATCCAAATGACCGCCCAGTAAAATCGTGCTGTTAGTGCCAAGATTCCTCCCAAATATGGAGGAGATTCTTCCCAAATAAAATGAGTGTACGTGCCACTTGTATTATTTATGCTAATTATTAGAAAGTGGTTGAGAAAGTGTAGGGATGCTTCTGATAAAATGGGAGTGTACGCGCCACTTGTATTATCCATGCTATTATTAAAAAGTGGTTTAGAAAGGGTGGGGATTCTTCTAATAAAATGGGAGTGTATGCTCCACTTGTATTAGCCATGCTAATTATTAGAAAATGGTTGAGAAAGTGTAGGGATGCGTCAAAGAAAATAAGAATGTAGGCGTCACTTGTATTATCCATGCTAATTATAAGAAAGTGTTTGAGGAAGTATAGGGAGTATAGGGATACTTCCAATTAAGTAGGGGTGTATTTAGATGCCACTTGTAAAAAAACATGCCCAACATATGTAGAATTATTTACAAGAGGACGGGGGGATGAAAATAAAGAAAAGTAGGAAGAGCATGGATGTGCATGAATTGAAGATTATTGTAAGAGGTTAATTTCATCCCTTTCTTAATAAAGAATGTGTGTCCTTTTCTCACATGTGTATATTTTTAATTTTTGAATTAAGATTTACTTTCCATTGGGCTGAGGAGTAAGGGCCCACTCTATCAGCACAATGAAAAATATTATCTTTGTAAATATGTTCATAGAATAATCGTTATTTTATTTTAATGTCTTTTGTATATTATTTTAATTTTTAATTAATATCTTTGTATATTACTTTAATTATTTATTTTAATTTCCTAGGATAGTTTCATGCATAGATGTCAAACTCAGCTCGAGTCTCGGATACTTGGCCGAGGTCGAGTCCGAGTGGACTTAGCCGTGCCGAGTCCGCTTGGACTTGGTTTTTTTCTGGACTTGTTCAAGTCCAGCTAAGTCCGAGTTTTGGGACTCGCGAGTCCCGATGTCGTGACTTGGCTGGCCTAGGAAAAGTGAGCCTGCGGTTCCTCTTCAAATGGCTCCCCTCCTATGTGTAGCTTTGCACGAAGACACAGGCCATGTTGTTTAGCATTCAATCCCATACCGTTCAGGGATATGTTGTAATTGTTGAAAATAACTAGTCCTAGCAATTTCCAAAGCCTTCTCCATTGCAGTGTCCATGGTAGGCTTCCCTTAGTTTGCCTTACGTGTACCAAAGAACAGCATTAGAGGCTTATAAAAATCTGAGAACCAACGTCTGCTTTGATGGAGGGAAATTGCATTATGTATGAATCTTCGTATTTTTTTGTTTTAAAAGTTTATTTTGTTACCAGTAGCTTGAACCTGTGACCCTTTTGTGCCATTAAGGTATGCTCTTGCTGACTTCATGGTCAATCAGGCAGTTAGTAACAGCTCAAACCATCTTTGGATGGATTCGTTTCCTCCTCACGTGATCTCCTCTTTAGGTCTTGATGGTCATTCCATCTCCGGTAATGTGGAAATTTTGTAGGTTGTGCTTCTGTTTCAGCATACCTTGTGACATAAGAATCATCCTCTTCAGGATACTCAGGTGTTGAAGGACTCCTGGGAGATGCTGAAGGTCCAGGTGCAGATTAAGAAGAAGAAGGAAGACTTGGAGGTTGATGTCAGCCTCTCCAAATCTTAGTTAGCCTTTCTACTCGCTTGTTCTATTTGCAGTCTTTTATTGCTGGCCTCTTGTGTATGTGTTGGTTTTCATGTTGTTCTTTGATCTGATATTTTTTTCTGCCTGTACCTTTTCAGCCTTGGGCTTTTGTCCCTGTTGGAAGTTTCTTTGTTCTATGTAAAAGGGTTGGGCCCTTCCAAAAACCCCTTTTTTCACCATTAATAAATAAAAAACATCAAGATATTTGAAAGGGCATACCTTGATGGCACAAAAGGGTCACAGGTTCAAGCTACTGTTAACAAAATAAACTTAAAAAAAAAATACAAAGATTCATACATAATGCAATTTCCCTCCGTCAAAGCAAACATTGGTTTTTAGATTTCTATGAGCCTTTAATTCTATTCTTTGGTACACGAAGGCAAACTACGGGAAGCCTGCCATGGACACTGCAATGGAGAAGTCTTTGGAAATTGCTGGGATTGGTTATTTCCAACAGTTACAACATATCCCTGAATAGTATGGGATTGAATGTCAAAGTCACAGATTCGAATAAGAAAGAATATGCCCCTTCCTCTTGTTAATTTCTTATTTGTATAATGTTGAATGTTGAGTAAGTGTGTTAGAAGATACTAATAAGTAATATGCATGAAAAAACTTATTTTTTCAATGAAAATATGTATTTTTTTTCAATTTTTCTTTTTGCTGAGTTTTTCTGATTTTTTTTTCCGAGTCCTGAGTTTGAGCCTTGAGGGGACCTCGTCAAGTCCGAGTTTGACAAATATGGTTTCATGCAGCTGTTAGATTAGATTTATTTTCTTGCAAGTGTGTTATTTAATTTTCTGCAAGTACTCTTTAAATTCCGCAAGTGTGTGATTTAATTTCTGTAAGTGTGTTTTAAATTTCCGTTTAAGCAAGTGTGGTTTTAGGAAGCCTTAGAAGACCCTATACCAAGACTTGTTTCTTTTCTCTAGCGCATACAACCATCGGATGCCACCCCGGATTGACAATTTAAAGTGCGAGCATTAACGACACTCGTCAATTCGTACATATAGTATTATGGGACCAATAGGCAGTTGACAATTGGCTAACTACACTGGGCACATAGATACATGTGGATAAAGTGGACACACAGTATGCATCCTTCACAGCCTAGTTATCTATGATAGATCATGGTCTGGTCAAGCTTACAATACGCAAACTTGCTTTGACCATCATTAACCAATATCATACTTCCATGAAAAACTCTACATCTACCTTTATTTTTGATCAGTGACTAGGTTGTTAGTATGTGAGAAGAATTGGAACACCTACAACTTGACGAGTCAATAAAACATAATAGGATGGGTTTCAAAGAAGTGTGATAATCTTATTTACATCTATTTTAATCCTTGCCTCATTTCTTAGAAGAAATATGGCCATTCAATACATGCAACAACAGGTTATTGTTAATGTTGATTTCTTTGATGGTACTTAAACCTTTGTCAGAGCTTGTAGAGGTTTTCATATGCTAGTAAAATACAATGAGGTTATTGGCAATCACATGTATGGTAATATTAACCTTAAAATTATTTTCCCCCTTTGACTGTATGGCCTAGGTGGCAAGGTCTTAATTTGGAAATTGACTGTATGGCCTAGGTGGCAAGGTCTTAATTTGGAAAAATACTCGAATCTGCCAACCGGCAGTTATGTTTTGAACCCTTAGATACTAAGATAGTTGAATTCTTATATATCAAGACAAATATTGGTTGTGCATTCACATTGTCTTCTTTGTTGATAGTTCTATCATGTTTCAATAGTATATCAGTATATTTCAATTTTAGACTGTAGCTGAGGCTTAGAGGGATTGGCAAGGTTGAATTTACCATGACTTATTTAATTCATATAATTTACTGGATAAGTGCAGTTTATTATTGTTTCAATTAAACTTAGTTTTAATGTCTCTTGCTTGCTATTGCTTGGTGCCTGGTATTTCTTGTTTTCTATAGGAAGGTGATACTTTTCCAGTCTTCTTTCTAATTATTTAACACCTATACCATCACATATTTCATATTTTCTTATTAAAATTGAAGCAATTGGAATGGATGATGCAATACTATATAGGGCCATAATCTCTTTCAGATAATAACTATTTGGAAAGCTTGGCTTCCCTTTGACTTTTCTATCATTGGCCAAGGGTGTATAATATATATGATATTGTATTGCATAGTGACACTTGAGGTTGCTGATAGAAAACATTTTACTTACAATCAGAAATACTTTGGTTGAACACAGTTTTGAACTCTCTCCCTCTCTCTCTAAATACACAAAAACACACATAGAGGCACCCCAAACTAGCTCTTAATGTCTGATTTTGCAGATTGTGTAAGGCAAGCAGTGAAACGTTCAGAGCCAAAACGAAAACTGGGAGTTTACTGGGGTTATACTGTGCGATATGCTTCCAATATTGTTGATGCATTCAAGGAGTGCCCCTATAAGGTACAGAAAATTTTTGTATGGGTTTGTCTAGAATAGTTTCCATTAACACTCTTTATACAGTCTATGCATCTTCAGCAAGCTCTCTAACCTAAGGGCATATTATTGCATGCTTTCAATCTGCTAGGGTGGTTATGACTATTCAATCGGAACTTCGGAGCATGGTGATATTTTAAGGTCTGCTGATCTAGTGATTCCAAATTTCAGGTATCATGAAATGAATGGAATCATGTTGATGTTCACATTTGTTCATAGCTTTTATGTGGTTTTAGCATTTTTCTGCAAGTGACCTACAAGCTGCTGTTTACAGCTTGGGAGATAAAGTTGCAGATAGCTTAAAACTAAACTGCATTTACCATGAATAACAATACAAACAGGGTTACCTTTGACTCTAAGCCTCCTTTGGCATGATGCAACAAACAACGTGTAGAGGACTGCGATTCATCAAATATAGTGTTATGCTAACAACTTCAAACCCCCCAAAAAATCAACTCCTTTGCATGTACCATACTTCAGCTGTCTCCATAATGAACATTGTTTCCTCTTTGTAAAACCTTATGTTACTGCAAGATATAGGATGCAGTTAACTTCCTTTTGATGCCACCTTTTGATGCCATGCCGCTTGCAATGCCTTTAGAAAAAACTTTAAAGTTTAAACAGATTTGCTATCATAGCTAGTACACGGTCTCAGCTTCTTACCACCTTGACTAATGGTTAACTGTTGAAAAGTTGTTAAAACTTTTACGGTTTCAGACTTGTTCAAAAATAATTAGACCCATACTCTTGTAGATGATACAAATATTTGTTGCATTGGAGGCATGTAAACCATAGTAGAACCTGTAGCACAACAGTTTTGTATTTCATAGAACAATTGAAAGGAACATACAATTTCATGAAATGGAAATAACTTACAAACATGTATGCCAATATCAATCACAAAGGCAATTTATTAGTATGCATAATAGCTCTTGTACATTGCTCAAATGATATTTATATTAGATTAGCAAAGTGACAATCAAAGTACACTGATCCAATGTCTCCATCTACTCGAACTTGAACTCCTTAACAAGAAAGCAAAGGATGTATACATGCAAGAGTATCATAGGGGGAGATGGTTGGTAACTGTCTAACTACTTATTGTGCCTTGATATCCATATACACCAAAAATAAGGAGAAATCCCTTATTAACTCAATTACGAAAAAGGTGTTGTGCACTCACATACGACAACCTATACACAAAAAGTACATATCCAAACTACTTACAAGGTTGAAATGTTCATGTGTTCATGACATGTACTAGGCGACTCATTGGATATGACTCCTACATCTGCCCCCTCCTCTAAATTACTTTTGTTTCATCTTCCTCCCAAAGTCCATGTGCTTAGTCCAATGTCTCCTATACTTATGTAAATCCTACTCAAGAAATTTAATTTGCTGAGTCTCTTGGACTCTAGAACACTGATTCGTTGATCCTTGTCTGCAAGCTACTAATATCTCTCTGCAAGTTGCTCGTGATGTTGGTGTTGTAAAGAATCAATCTCGATCCGTCACAAAGTCCTAGCTTAGACTCTCTCACCCAAAAGTGGTAGCTCCTTTTCAAGCTTTGGAGCTCATAATCCTTTAGTGTTAGCCAATCTCTACAACTACTTCAATAACTCACTCAAGGGTCTAGTGTTGGATGACAACCAGAGGTCTGCTAAGTTTTCTGAGAGGCATCTCAAGATCCTCAAGAGCCGTATACCTATTAATTGTCATTAGAGTTAGGTACTTGACTACTTGCACATGCATGATCAATGTATGTATTGCATTGGAGTTTTGAGCGGTAGCTTTGGCTGGCAACGTAGGGATTTAGTCTTGTGAAGTCCTCCATCTGGCTATGCCAGGTGTCACTATGAGAGCACTTGTACAATTAAATAATCTCTCTCACCATTTACATGGCCCATATATGTTAATGCTTTAACGAAATGCCCAAGAGATTGTCACGCATGTCTATCTTCAAATCAATCATCTATCTATAAAAAGTAGCAATGTGTGCATTGGTCATCCCTCCTAAAACATCAAGGTTGCTCAAGGCAGGCAACTCCATCCATGCATAAGGAGGATCTTTAACATTTGACTCTAGCTTTGTCTTCACTATCTAATCATCTGTACCCTTCTCATGTTGTTCCTGCTTAGTAGCAACAACCTTTTGCTTTCACTTACCTCACTTTAGGGGTAGCTGCATGGTTTCCTCAAGGGAGGTAATCTCCTCTGGTTTACTTCTTGTATGGTCATCATCCTAAATGGGCATCTCAAAGGTATGGGATGTCTTGAATGGATTGACCCCTTTTGTAAACTACTTCGAGGGTGCGTCCAACTTAGTGTTCTTGTCAGAGTCACCAAACATTATAGATGATTCCTTGTCCAAGTCAATGTGTTGTTCATTGTTCCCCTCATGATGAGCCTCCTTAGTCTATGCGATAAGTGACGATTCCATTTCCTCATGCTACACACTTACCATTGTGCACTTCTTTGTTAGTTCGGTCTTGAATTCTTCCTCCATCATAGCGTTTGTGTAGTCCCTTGTTCAACCTTGTCTCATACTTGTGCACTCGCCTGGATATACTTGGCTTGGTGCACAATTCCTTGCACAAACATGTCTTAATGCACTCTTTTGCATGCATCTCTGCGAGGTCACCTGTGCAACACATTGCCAATGTAGTCTTCTTTGGGGTCTCTTTGTTCTAAGGATGTGAGGGTAGAATGACCTTAGAAGTGCGTCTAGGTCACTGTGAGGGTGGAATGACCTTGGAAGTGCTTCTAAGTCGTTGTAAGGTTAGAAGGACTACTTAGTTGCTCCTTGTCATTGTACCCATTGTCATTGTCCTTGTTAGGTGCAAATTCCTCTCCTACTGATACCACTCTTTGCTTCCGCTTGGTCCAATGTGAGCCACCTATGTGCTACACAAGTGCCACTTCAACCAAGTGGAACATCATGGGCGTGTTGTTAGTTATAGCAATTGACTGTCCCCAATCCAACATGCTTACCTGTTTTTAGTGCATTGCATCAAGCATAAAGGCTATTGTGGAACTCCATAGAGAAGTTCTTCATCGTGAGCTCTAGGAAATTATGAATCTTGTAGGACAAGTATGAGGCCCAATCAAACTTCTGTAAGTTCAGAATTCCTTACATATATGAAATGAACCAAGTCATCATCTCCGAAGTTCATTGTACCCTCGATAGTCAAGAGATTACCACACACATTGTGCATTTCAATTCTCCATTGTGCAATAGATGCATCTTCAGACTTTGACTGTCTTTTAAAGACAACCTTGTCAATTCATTTGTTCATTTGTTGTCAAAGCACCCCTATCAGAGTTCTCCAATAAATAGTCTTTTCGTCTATGTGTCCAACTTCCTCATGCCAAATTGGTTTGTTTGGGTGTATTGGAATCTCAAAAAGCCTCTTGAATTCTTGTGGACTAAAAGTCATCCACAATGTCTAGTAGCCATTATGAAACTTACTTTGAAAATTCTTAGGTACCTTTTAAATTCATCCTTGTCAAAGTTCAACACATGTAGGATGTAATGGAGAAAAGCTTGTCAAATGCCTTGCTTCAATACATGGTCATCACATGCTTTTTGCACTTCTTTTGTGAGGTCCATGTAATCTCAGCAATTAGGATTTTTGGTCTCTCATCACCTTTCGACTTCCCCCTTTGCTTTGGCAGTAGAAGGTACATCTTGCCGGTGGTGTTGTCTTCCATGCCTTGGCTGTCTCACATGTGGCTATGTCAAAGGAGTCCCTTTGCATCTCACAATTATCCAAGCGTACCTTCAGTACCTTATGAATTTCAAGTTGCCTAAATCATCTTTGTGGTGGAGGCAAATCCGATCACCGATGCTAGGATGTTAAGTGGTGTTGTGTTGTGATGGTCTGTGATGTCCCTATGACAGATCTTGTCAATGTGCTGTGCCGCTTTGTGCTATTTGATGTAGTGGGAATGTTGCAGCTTTGGCTCTCAGTCCCGTTCTATTATGGCAACCATGGCATGTGTCATGGCCTCCTCAAAAGTCGAAGTTGAAATTTGTGTTTAACAAAATCCTCCAAGCATCCGATATTATGGAAACCCTAGTGGTGGTTGTAATTGTTGTGGTAACCAACTATCGATAGCCTCACGACCATTATGGTGCTCTTCCTCTATGGCCATGTCCTGAAATCCTTTGTGTACATGCTATCACCAATCCTTCCTTTGTGCAGGTTGCATGCAACAATTGAACAACTCTAAACGATACCAAGCCTAAGGCAAATGGCCCAATGCTCAAAATCATCAATAATGACACCTTGGTAGACACTCGATGCGTTAGCACACCAACTAATCATCTCTCTATCTTCTCATTTCTTCTCCTTGGGTTACTTCATGCCTTGGACGACATTCTCTTGGCTTTGAATGAGTTAGATGTCTTTCCCTTTGTGTCGAACAAAAATCAAAATGGTCCATACAACCATCTTGTGTGTTTGGACAAATCCCTTGAAATGATAATCACAATTTGCATGATAATGATGCACTTTCGGATGAAACGACGTTGTCTTGATTCCATACAGCATCCTTCATTTGCCAAATGACATTTCTTTGGTGTTCCATGGTTCATACAAGATCCACTCAACCTTGAATGACATCCACCTCATGTGAAATGCCCCACATTCTGCACTAGATGACAACTCTTAATAACTCCTAGAAAGCTATTTCTATGCAATAAACAAAGGTTTTTAAAGGGTATATGACAATTGTCTCTGACCTAAGATTTTTTTTTTTGCTTGGGAACTCTTCGTCACAACAACATCAGGTGATGAAGGTATCTTCAAAAGTTTTCATTCCTTTGTTTTTGGTTTTGATGACACCTCTTATAGACCCCATGGTGCATACATCACCTTACATGGATCTGACATTGGAAACTCCAAACTAGATGTCTTTCTTCCCAAGCCAAATGACTCTCTCTTTAAGCCTGAGTTGCATGAAACTTGGAAATGGTAAAGTTTCTGAAATGGAAACATCTTAGGAAATGCAAGACAAACCTTTTGGAAAGGCAAAAATGTAAAAAGAAATGGCAAATTTAAAAATATGAAGTATTTTTTAAATTTGTAGATAAAATTGAATTAAATAGATCACAAAAGGATTAAAAAACATTGAACTATTAAATTTCATATAAATTACAATGGTTAATGTCAAAGGTCAAACTTATAGATTAGGCTATACTTATGCAAAACTGTACCATATAGGATATTCTAAAAAATAATTATAATTCTTCAAAGTGATTGAATTTAGTATGAAAATTGAAAGAAGATCCAATTCCTGTGGCTTCAACAATAGGTGTATGAGGACTTTTATCATCCTCAAGATTTGGTGCAGCCATGAAAATATTTAAGGATTTTTAGAATCCACATCCCAATCTTTTGTTTACCCTGTTGTGTACTATTCTTTTGGCAAGATACAAGACAAATATTAGAATGCAAGAAAATTAGATCCTCTACCTTTTTTTTTTAACACTTTACCAAGTGAGGGAACCGATATGTGCTTCAATTCCTCTTTGTTGCCAAAGATCTTGCCACTTGGTCTATATTCTTTGGTTTTATTGATCCCAGCCTATAATTATTTTCAAGTCACCATTGATTTTGTTCCCTTTTTCCATCTTAGAACGTTTTTTATAGTAATTTGATTTTTATTAAAACGAGTTATGCCTGTTCCTTGTGGGTCTCATGCAATACCCACAAAATCTCAAGAAACCTCCACTTTGGACTTTTTCTTTGATTCAAATTGACAAAAAATGTTGGAAACACCCTTGGAAACATCTCTTAGAAATGCCAAGAAATGTTGGAAGTCAAGATGTCAACTTTCTAGGAGTTTCCAAGGAGCTTTCGAGTTTTTGAAACAGGAAAATGAGGGCACCCTAGGACTCTCTTGCAACATAGATTTCAGCCAAACGACTTTGTCTTTCCGCTTGGCAACATTAGGCTTGTGAACAAACTCTTAGAAGCAAACATGTGGTCTCGAAACAACTAGACGAGTACTTCGACTCATATGACTGTATTCTTCTTAGATGACTGTTGCCACATTTTGTTCGGGGTTGAGAAATTTGAGAAATTTGAAAAAGTCCGAGCAGACCTCCTTCCCCTGTCAATTTGCCAGTTTCGGTGCCTAAGATCCAATTTTTAGGGTCAGGGACACCTCCTTGGAAGTTTCGGAGCAACCGGGCAAAATTTGAAATTTTGAAAAAATTTCAAAGTATTGAGACCCGCCCTGGGTCGCTGCAGCCCGGGAGCGCTAGCAAATCGACCAGTTCAGGGCGCGTTGGAGCAGATTCCGAGCAGCTAGGGCGAAAAGGGGCTAAAAAACCCTAAGTATGCAAAATCCTCCCTAGCGCGCTCTAAGTCATGTGCGCCCTAGGGAAAATTCCCATCTCACGTACGCCGTAGGGAAAGTATGCAAACGGGTGGAGATTTTATAAAGGGCCAAATACTCCCTAGAGCGCTAAAAAGCATGTGCGCTTTGGGGAAAATTTCCCACTCATGTGCGCGCTAGGAAAATATGAAAAAGGTGACTTTTTTTTGTCTTTTTTTGACTAAGTGCCAAAAGCCTCCCATCTCACGTGCGCTTTAGGGAGTATAAGAACAAGTGATTAATTTGTACTTTTCGCCTAAGTGAAAAAATCTCCCTAGAGCGCTAAAAGGCATGTGCGCTCTAGGGCAAAATTGCAAATTGGGAGCGCGTCAGGGTTAAAAGACATTTCACGAGCGCTCAAGGGCCGAAATTGCTGGCACCTTCAAGAAGGAGAAAAATGACAAAATGAGCGCTCTAGGGAGGATTTCCGACAGTTAGAAGATTTCAGGGTTTTGTGACAGCAGGGCGGCTCCAGGGCAGCAGTCTTCCATTTTTGAGTCTTCAAGGCCGTTTCCCGCCCGAATCCAGCCAGCTAAGCAGAGCGGCTCCCGAGGCGGAAAAGTTAGGGTTTTCAAGGACCGGGCCCGTTAAGGTACAACCAAGGCCATGCTCAAGCAGCGGGGTG
The DNA here is from genome assembly GCA_028583015.1 of Wollemia nobilis. NCBI lineage: Eukaryota > Viridiplantae > Streptophyta > Pinopsida > Araucariales > Araucariaceae > Wollemia > Wollemia nobilis. The sequence continues at coordinate 7,593,027 of JAQPPZ010016361.1, forward strand.
GGTGACCATTGAAGGCAACAGTGGCGGACATTCAAGACCGGATTACGCCGCACCCACCGCATTAACAGGCCATCCCCTTCCAGCTACCAAATCTGTCAGAAGCCGTACCAGAATCAAGGAAGAGCATGCTGCGAGGACAGATATGGCCGACACCTACCCCGAGATGCATTTGGGTGCGGCCATACCGACATTAGTGTGCCGGATTCCATCAGACTCCGTCATTAAGCAAGCTGGGCCGAAGTAGTACTGGGATGGGTGACCTCCTAGGAAGTCCCGGTGTTGCACCCTTTTCTTTCCGACGACAAGGAAAAACACGCTGCAGGTACAGCCAAGGACGAAAAGGGTCAAGCCTGGCAGCTTTTGCAGGCACCTTGGCAGCTTTTGCAGGTCTGGGTATCTGTGCCCGCATTGTAATCGGGGGGTCTGCACTGCTATAAATAGCAGTTGATATCATTGTAATAGGGGGGAACATATTGCTAGGAAAGCTGCTGTAACTAAGACCGTTTGCCTCTGATAATACATCCTTTGGCTTCAATTGTGTCTCTTCTCTTTATGCTGCCTTGTCGCTTTTATTTCTGCATTTACTCATTTATATTGCTGCTTGGTGATTATTCTGCATCCTGGATTTCAGCATTGGCAATTATCTGAGCCTGGAATTTAAGGTCAAGGATACATAGGGGAGAATCGCACAAGTGCTTTATGTTACATGTATTGTTTTGAATGTTGTTAGGCTTAGTTGCTAGTAGTTACCGTGCTGAGTGCTCTTACCCAAAGTTGATAACGCACCACTTATAACCCTTATCCCTTTTATTTCTTTCTTGCACCCTTATCTTAAAACCGAAAGTTCACATGAAGCCGACCTTCTTTGGAGATTGGCACGGGGGGCATCCCTTCCTCCCGACCTTTCAATGTTGGTCCGCGGGGCTAGGGCGCATTGATACACCAAGTCCTTCCCAGGAGGCGGATTCGTGGCCAACAATGACTAGTATGAGGCAGATGACAACATTCCTCTTCTAAGTGCCCCTCACTTTGCACTTTTGAACTTTTACCTAGCCTTAGATGGCACCTTCCATGGGTCCCATGGGTTGAATGACACCTTGCATTGACTAGACGACATGGTCCAAGCTGGATGATTTTCCCTCCTAGCCAAATGAATTTCTCTCTCAGCAACCAATGTAGGGCTAGATGGCATTGATTTGAAGCTATATGACAATGTTTCAAGGTTTAGATGACTATCTTTCCCCTTTTGATGGCAACACTTTTCAGATGACGTGCGTGCTTCTATATTCATGGTATTATATATCTTCCAAACGATACACATGTTTGTAACGTTGGACAACCTTCCCCATGGGCTAGACGACTTCTTTGGGAGGTTAGACGACTAAGTCTATGAGCTTGACGACCAACTTCTAAGGCTAGATGACAGTTGGAGCTTTGATGACCATCCTTCCTTCCCAAATAGTTGTTGTGATAAGGATTTAGTGAGCTAACATCATACGACTCCTCCATGTAGCATAACGGGTTGAGAGGGAAATATTCACATGCAATTGCTAGCAATGACAATCCATTCATATACAAAGTAATGATCACATAAGGTAAAGTTTGTATTACTAGAAATTATAAAGTGCATTAGATGTCTATAACAATGCTCTCCAAACTATATGCTTCAACAATAGGCTATGTTACAAATGATACCCACAATAAAAGCAAAGAATATATATATATATATATATATATATATATATATATATATATAGGCATGAGCAAAAGGCAGTTGGTAACTTTTTAACTACTCATTTATATCCGTATACACAAACAAAAAATTAATCCCTTTATACAAAGTGGTGTTGCACATCCCCATACAACAACCTACAAAACTCAAATATCATAACCATGGACAATATATAATCAAAATGCTTGTACATGTAATAGACACCTACTCTATGACTCATTGCTCAGGTGGTGTTTGAGTTGGCGACATGTTGGATCTCCAACTACATCTGCCCTTTCCTCTAAATAAATGGATATCCTTGTTGGTTATGTCTCTGGAACATGGGGGGTAGTTTGTTCGATTGGAGCTGGTGTTGGTACTGTCCTAGTTGCGAGTTGTGCTGGATACGCAAAGAGAGCCTCCAACTGCTGAATCTTTACTTGCACTATAGGGTACTTTTATTGCATCTTGCTAAAAGCCCACATGCTAGTCCTTCTCTTGAGACTTGCTCAAGAGTGGTGATCTGTTAGGCTCTTCCACATCTTTGCCTCTTTCTCTCATATCTCTGCCTCCAAATCCGTAATCCAGTGATCTTTGTTAGCTATCTGCTGATCATACTTTGTGATGTGCTTCAGACATCAGTGACATAAGGACTCCATCTTAGTTCTCCATAGTGCTGCTTTCTCTTCAACTCTCTCCTCTAAGAGACATAGCTCATCTTTGAGCCTCCTAGCTTGAGCTCCCTCTATTTTAGCCAACCCCAACAATTATTTGGACAATTCACTTAGTGCTTGGGTGTTGGCGGTCAACCACTTGATTAGGTATGCTGAATAGTTGAGTTGCCTATAAGGCACCTCAAGATCATAGCAATGGTGTACCTTTCACAGTGGGAGTAGGGTGGTGGGTAATGATATAGCACTAGAGTCCTTGGTCATAGCTTTGGCTGACTAAGTACGAACCTAGTTTGTCAATTCCCCTCGGTCTCTGATTTTAGGATAATTGTAAGACTCTCGAGCTAGATGTGCGTAGTGTCACTACAAGATAATTGATAGACTTTCGTAATCTCATTCATCATGCTCATTTCCCATACTTGCCATTGCCCCAAAGAACCGGACAGATAATCCACACATGCGTAGGCTATCACATCTATCAATTGGTTGTAAAACCTTGTGATGCATGCATCAACAACCTCTTCAGAGACAAGGGTTTCTCGAAGCTAGCAAGTTGATCGTCCTTATATAGGGGGGTTGGTCTTTATCATACGTGTCCTCAACCTTTTCTATCTCCTTATTTGCACCACCCTCCTGTATGTCTAAGACAACAACCTTCCCTTTTCTTGCATCTTGTTGCAAAGGCTGCTGCTCAATATCCACGAGGATTGTTGTGCCCATGGATAGTTTCTTACTTACATATAGGCTCATATTGGAGCAATTTCTTCTCCTTCTTCTTCAACTAAGGCCTTTCCTGCTCATAATCATGCATCCCTATGGTAGACGAGCTCTCAAAGGGGCTCACATCCTCTTTGAACTTTTGGGGAGGGGATTCGAGGGCGGGGTCCTTGTTAGAATCACCCTATTCAAGGACAACTCCTTGTCCAAGTTAATGGGTTGTGCACTCCCATCACAATGAGGCTTCTCATCATGTGTGGCCTTTACATGTGTGACCTCCTTTGTATATCTCTTATTTGTAGTTTTTGCTATGCTAGCTACAATCATGTCAATATTGGTGCTCTCACCCATCTAGTTAATCTTTGCATGCCCCACTATCAACTCAAAATTAAGCTGCTTTGCCATTGTAGCTTCCACTTGTGCAATCTCTTTTTCTACATCATCCTTCCTCATCTCACCATCTCATTGCACATATGTGATATCCATCTCTTGCTCAACCTTTATCTCTTGCGCAATGCCCATCTCCTACACAACATCCCACTCAACCATATCCTTTTGTCAAGGACCATCTTGCATAGTCGTCTGTGTTGTACTCATTGCATAAGTCTGTTCTACCTCCTCTTGTGTATTCTCATCTTGGGGAAGCGATGGTGGGATAACTCTTATAGTGTTTTGTCATCGTTGCAAGGGTTGCTTTGGTATAGTCAATCACTTTTTGTCACTATAGCTTGCTTCTTCCTCTTCATATGCTGACTTGTTGCCTATGGATGCAAGTTGTTAATTTCTCTTCTTTTGATTACTTTTGCACTTCATAGGTGCCATGTCCACCTAGTGGAATATGGTGGGTTTTTCATTTGCGATGGCTAGGGTTTGTCTACAGTTTGACGCACTCGTTTATTCACCACGACAAGCATAAGCATGTTGGGATGGAGCGTCAGAGAATTTTTTCATCATGTGCATGAGAAAATTTTGGATTTAGTCAAATAGATCCATTGCCCAATCAAATTTTCAGTACTGTAGGACTCCTTGTATATATGGCACAAGTCGAGTGGATGTATTTGAGGCTTGTTGCTCTATTGACAAGGTACATTACGCATTACATCTCTTTGCTATGCTATAGGTGCATCTTGGCCTGCAACTACCACGGGTTGATAGTCTTGCCAACTTGTTTGGCATCAATGCATCCATGTTGGAATGCTCGGTCAGGTACTCCTGCAATCTATTCTGGCTTGCCTCCTTTCATCTCACAGGTCTAACCAAAGGCCTTGGAATGCTGAGCACTCATGAAATCTTGCGAGCTGAACGTCACATGTAGCATGTGCTGTCCCACATCAAGTTTGTTGTGTCGTCTGTTCAACTCATAGGTAGTTAGCATGTCAATTAGGTATTTGAACATGTCCTTGTTGAAATTAGGTACCTGAAGGGTATAATGTGTAGAAGCCTATCGAAAGGCTTGGTTCAATGTGGGATCGTCTCCACACTTGCTTCATCATTTTCAACACTAATCTAAAAAATGGGAATTTGCAGCTCTGGTTCTCAGTCCTCTTGGACATCACTATCCTTCTGCGTGACATGGCTTCTTCAAAATCCGAACTACAAAATTGTATCGAGCCGAATCCTCTAGGCACTTAATATTGCATGAACTAGGGTGGCAGTTGTAATTGTTGTGGTGATTGCCTACCTATAACATCACCGTTCTTGCATTGTTCCTCCTCCTTAGCCAAATCCTCAAATCCTTCATGCCCACCCCTTCACCAATCTCACATCTACGAAGGCCTGCAATTTGTGCAATCTCATCTTCTCTAGACATGCGATGATAATTATGATTGATATTGCTACTCGACCGTGCTATCCAGTATGCATTAGCGACAACAAGGGCACTTAGGCAAAACATTCACCATGATGACATAGGGGCCATTCTCCTCTATGTGCAATAGTTGCATGGTTAATTCGATGCTCTTGATGGCGCTCTACTAACAAGATTACTTAGATGGCATGTGTTTGCTTTCTACAATGTTAGACAACATCTTTCAAACTCTAGGCAGCGTCGTTCCCTTAGCCGATTCCGTGCAAACACTCGACATTCGTTCGATACTTGGTGTTGTAACGGATACGATTGATATGAGGACAACTCCAAATGGTGTGCAAGGAACCCTTGTAATACCAGACTATGACCATAGATTCTTGGATGTCTCATTTATGACAATGGCATCAGATGATAGCTTCTTGCGGCCTAATAGTATCATTTGAGCGTTAGACAACATCTTGTCTCCATTCGACATCATATGGATGTCAAAGTAGTAAGTTCTAGTCTCTAGATGGCATTGTATGAATACCAAACAACGCCCATTGCTGCCTCAATTTTGTCATTGTGTTGTATGATGTTGATTAAATCCTACAAGTTGGAATTATCATCTATTTTGGACATACACCCCTCCTTGGGACAACACATTTCTCACTTCGACGATCATAAACCTTAGCACATACACTTGTCCCTTGTTCTAAACGATGATAAACACTTATTTGGTAATGTTCCCAAATTCCTTAACGATAACTTCTCTACCTTGGATTAAGATTTCTGCATGTTGTTGGACAACGAATTTTATATGCTAGGTGGTTTCTTCCCCACGCTCAACAGTGAAAATCTCCATGCAGAATGGTCAAATTGTTGCAAATGATGAAAAAGACTATAGTTTTCTAAGTCTTTTAGGCATGTGTCAATGGTGAGCACCACAACACACCTGTTGGCGTGTGCACATGCATGTCGACAAGTGGCACAACGATAAACATCCATCTTCCAAAAGACTGTATGACTTTGGATGGCTTGATGACATAGGCTATTGGCTAGTTGGATTGGTTCGTTTGTTGTTTGGCTTGTCCAACCTTGGAGGAACTTCTCCATACCTTAGACGGTTTGGAAAATCTAGATGGTAATCAAAAGTTGGACGACATAAGAATCAACAATATAACTCCAAGAACTTTCATCGGCAACATAACCTCGGACAATCACCAGACTCCAGATGACTCGGGTAACCTCATCGCAACATTGGACAACAACCCAACTACAAATGATGTCAGTGAAACTTCGAATGGTCTTCTAAATCTAGATGAGGATGACACAGCTCTTGACAACAATGCCACAACTTTAGATGGTCTCTTGTATCTAGATAATTACGACACACTTTCAAACAACGACACAACTCCAAATAACGACGACCCAACTCCGAACCTCCTCACTCTAGACGACAACAACACAATTCCAAACAACAAGAATACAACTCTAAACAACATCCTAACTCCAATTCATTTCAGAAATGCTATGATTATTGTCGTTTTTCTTTTTCTCCTTAAATGGACTAGATGGCCATCCTCTTTTTCTCAGGCGACCTATCTCCTTGTCTAGATGACATTTTCTTCTATCTCAACAACACCTTCCATTGCTGAAATGGTCTCTCTCACTACCTAGAAGATTCCTTTGGTTCTAGTAGAGAAAATTGGTATCGGGTAGTAATCGGCTGGGGAAAAAGACGGGAATAAATCGGAATCGGGGAAAAAATCGGCAAAAAAAAAAACCGAAGAAAACATTTTTTTTTTATATTTTTAGTTTTTCATGCATATTACAATGAATTAACATTATGCAAATCAGATATTGCAATAAAACAACAATTCAAGTCAAGACATCATACAGGGCTCAAGCTTTAAGTACACATGAAAGTGACAAAAGTTCACAAAACACATATTGTATTGCTTATAATTTTTAAAGGTACAAAATTACAAATTACAGACTATGTCAAGTCTCAAAATGCCTCAATAGGCCCACTATCTATAGTTTTCCTTTGCCCCTTGTCCTAACATAAGCCCTAGTCTCTCTGCTTGATGTGTGCTTGTAGATGTTTGTGCTTCTCGTGCTAAGGCCTCTTCTTGGTCCCTTGCTGCCATCTCCTCCACTAGGGTCTCATAGTTTTGCAATTCTTCCATGCTGAATAGAGGCTCTTGCTGTACCTAGAAGTTCAAAACTTCAACTAGTTGAGGAAAGGGACAAAAAAAATACTATAACTATAAGATATGCTTTTAAACGAAGAGGATGAGAGGAGAAGGAGGTCTCAATAAGATTTGAAGTTTTGAACTACTACCTGCTGCTCTTGTGCTTCTGCATCTGTGATCCATTCAGATGATGGATCAATGCCATTTAGGTCAATGGGCTCAATATTTGTTTTTAAAAAAGATTTTTGGTGGAGACGAAGGTTGTAGTGCACAAACACAAGATCATTTAACCTTTCTTGTGTAAGTCTGTTGTGCTTCTTGGAGTGTATGTGCTCAAATATACTCCAATTGTGCTCACAACCTGAAGAGCTACATGGTTGGGATAAGATTCTAACCACCATGTGCTGCAAATTGGGAGTAAAATCACCAAAGTCCTCCCACCATAAATCTAGAAACAACAACCACCAAAAACAAAATTAATATTTTACATGTAACAACTTAAAAGTTAAAATTTTAAAACAAAATCAGAAGACAATAAATAATAATTCGATGAGGTTTACGGTTTACCTGGCCTCAATTTCTTAATAGCATTTTTGCATTGCACAGATGGGAATTGGCGACCACGACATGCCTTATAATTTTGTATCTCGGCACGGTTTTCATTGCACAATTGTGGTTTCTTGGAGAACACGCGGTCAATGCAATCTTGAAGGCCAATCTTGACCTCATAATCAACACGGAATGTGGGCTCATAAAAACAATTGGGGTTCAAATAGTAACCTGCTGCATGAAGAGGGCTATGGAGTTGTGATGTCAATCTGTTATCAATGATGGTCCTCTTGCCATATTTTGCACGGGGTGCCATATCTTCGAATTTTTGTAAGGATGCTGCTTTCCCTTCCCTCTTTCTTCTCTCCCCTTCTCCACTATCCCCCTTCTTTTCTGCCATCAGTTTCATTTTCTCCATCTCCCTTTCCATATTTCTAACTGTTTCTCTGAGTGGGCAAAATGTCCAAAAATCTTCTAAGTGTTGCTGTCCGCCCGACTTCGCACCAAGTCGGGCTGCGCTTGACTATCTGTGCGCAACTAGGCGAGGTTATCAGAAATGTGCCCAGGAATTTTCTAAGTATGGAGCCGTCCGACTTCGCAGCGAAGTCGGGCTGCGCTCCTAGTTTCGTGCGCACTTGGGCAGCATCTGTTTGAAGACTAGCCGGAAATATTCTAAGTGTTGGGACTGCCCGACTTCGCAGCGAAGTCGGGCTTCGCCCTGGAGGAAGTGCGCAGCCGGGCGATTTGCCATGAGGGCGTCAAGGAAATGGCTAAGTGTTGAGCCGCCCGACTTCGCAACGAAGTCGGGCTGCGCTCACCAGATTATGCGCACTCGGGCGGAAGATGAGAAGATGCTGCCCAGAAAATTTCTAAGGCACGAAGGCCTTCTCGACTGCGCTACTTCCACCCTGTGCTGCCCGGCTGCGCTCCAATTCTGTGCGCAGTCGAGCGGGATATTGAGGATGAGTTTTGAAGGCGTTTTCTTTCCCCCGTCAGATGCTGACAGGTGTCCAGCCTCGAGATTCGAGTCAAAGATGTGACAGAAGATGTGCGAGCGTAAACTGACATATTGTACCGCATCTACCCACATTCAAACTGACTCGAGGTTTCATCTACCAGACTGCCACGTGGCTGCCAAGTTTTCAGGCGGACCTTGCTGCAAGTACATTTCCATACCAGTAGAGGTCAACATCAGCCGCTTTTTGCTGCTTTTGCCAGCTTTTCTAGCTTTTGTCAGGCTTGGGATTCTGTGCCCAAAGTTGTAATCGGGGGGAAAATTGCGCTATAAATAGCTGCGCCATATCATTGTATAAGGGTGGATGGGAGATATATTGCTAGGAGACTTCTGTAGCTGTGCGTTTGCTTTTGAATGCAAAATATACTTGGTTCCATTCATTGTCTTTATTTTGTATGCTGCCTTCGTTAAGCATTTTTGCCTCATGTTACTTATATTTCTGATTACTTTTATTCTGCTTATCTGGATAACTGTATTGGCAATTAAGTGTACCTGGAATGTTTAAAGTGAGGGATACATAGGATAAAGTAACATTTATGGTTTCTGTTACATATTCTGCTTAGATTGTTGTTTGTAGTGGTGATTGGTTTGTTTCCGTGCTGCTTATCTTCCCCACCCGAGACAATCATATTTATGTTTCTTTCTGTAATTTATAATCTCTTTCCTACACTCTGAGCTAAAACCAAATCGAGAAAACATAGGAAGCCGGCCTACTCCGGAGATTGGCACGGAAGGCATTCCTTCCTTCCGGCCTTTCAATCTGTTGGGCAAATCTAGGGCGCATATAGATTAAAATCCTATCCTAGTGGCAGATTTGTAACCAACAGTTTCTCTGGCACGCCCGGTGGGGCCCGAGAGTTTCCCACCCCCAAAACAGAATCGAAGCATCGGTGTTCATTTCATTGCTGTCAAATCAGAACACCTGGCGACTCTGCAGTACCTGAATATTATCTGAGTCCGTGAGACTGGTCCAATATTAAAAGCGCCTTCATGCATACAAGAAGGTGGAGAGCAAGGAACGCAGGACAGCAGCCTGATCTCTACGAAATCGACATCAACGCTCCTGGAGAGCGAGTAAGGCTGGCTGACTACCAAGCTCACCAAAACGAACTAGAAGCTGAAGCTGAAATAGAAGAAGTTGAGGTTGAAGAAGCTGAAGAAATGGGAGAGGCCGAAATTGAAGAACAACCTACAACTTCGGACATCACTGATACTGATTATACTACTGATCAGCTTGAAGAAGAGGAAGAAGACATGGCTGCCCAACAAAATGATGACCTCTTCCCAGCAGTTGATTCCACAGGGCCCTTGGCTCTAGTTGGACAAGAAGCTGTTCCTCCTGTTGCCTTGAAATCCATTCCTAGGTATGATGGCTCCGGGAAGACAGCATATGAGCACATCCAAGATATTCTGGCCTTGGCTGCACTGCACTCTAGCACTAGTGAGAGTGTTAAGACTCGTCTGTTAACCCTTTCTCTGAGAGGGAAGCTTCTCTACTGGTGGAGATCTTTGCCAGAAGGAGCTATGACGGGATGGCTCCAGCTAGCAGGCAGGCTAGTGAAGGGATGCAATGAGTCCGCTGATCCCTCCTCACTGCTGCACCAATTTCAAAGTATTCAACGCCATCCGCAAGAGGAGATATCGGACATCAACGTGAGGTTTGCGAGGTCCTGGAAAGGAGTACCTCCTGAGCTGCATCCTCTTGGGGACAAGCTGCACACTATTACCTGAGGTATTTTAATTCAGACATTTGTCTGCTTCTCAAGATAGCCCGGGTCAACACTTTTCCCGCCTTATATGAGGCTACCCAGCAAGCATAATTAGACATAATTTCTATAGGCAGACTTCCTCATAGAATGCAGCCTCCCATCTATCCTGATTTCCCTCAGTCGCAATATCCGCCCACGTTTGGTGCAACGCCATTCCCGTCAAATCAGTACCCCCAGCAGCCATGGAACCCAGCGCCAGTTATAAACCCGTATGGTCAGCCCCAGATCCATTATCCTATTCCGCCACCTACACCTGCGCAATATCCAACACTCCCAGCTCCCCCTTAGTACGCGGCATATTCTGCACCTCCACCATTAGCCGCAATACCTTCGCCGGCACGGCCGGCGCCTGCTGATAACGATATTCAGAATAAGATCCTTCAGGAGGTGCGGGCTCTTGCCTTCGGTTACCATACTATCTCCAACGACATGACAATCATGAAGAAGAAGCAAACTCATATGGAGTTTCTTCCGAAGAGACCATATCCTCCTCCTGCGCTGACAAAAGATCAAGCTGCTCAAGCGCAAAGGCCCCCAACAAGGAATGCTGCTAATAATGCTCTACCAGGCACTTTTGACCATGTTAACTGTTGTTCTACATGCAACGATCCACATGGAGAGGAGGGTTGGATGTTGCATCGGCATTATATTTAGACCCTTGCAGGCAGCGCTGTGGAAGATGAAGCATCCTTGACGATGAAGGTAACTTTGCAGTCCCAGAAGATCCTGTGTCTCTCTTGACCAAGGAGGGCAAAAGGCCGATTGAGGTCAATACGGCCCAGATGAAGCCGTTGAAGGTATACGCAAGAAGGGAGAGGATGCAACCTGTTGTGCTAGCACCTGATAAGCCGTCTTTACCTCCTACAGCCTCCGACGGTCCAACCTCTAGCTAAAACAAAAGAACAAGCTCAAGAAAAGCTGAGGTACCCATCGCTGACAAAGAGACAAAGGGTTGAAGCCACGCAACAATACCGAACCGAGTACGAGCCGGCAAAAGAGACAGAGGGAGCCGACACCTCAACTTACAATATAGTCGACGAGCTCAAGAATACTCCGATGAAAATAAGCATGTATGAGGCTCTTCTGCTCCCAGGACAAGTAGACCTGTTGCAGGAATCCTTGAAGAGCGTGAAAGATGGAAAGCCAACGCAGCCCGCTGTGTTGGCTCAGCCCTTGACAGTTTCTGCTACCAAGAAAAACAGGCCGCCACCTTCCTATCTATCTTTGCGAATGGAGGGCCATATAGTACACAATTACATGGTGGACTCTGGTGCCTCCACTACTGTCATGTCGAGGGCTGTCTGCGAAGAGATTGGTATGGAATACACAAGGAGCAGCCAAGGTGTGCTGCAGCTAGACGAGACTCTTGTCAAGAGAGTTGGTGTCATCAAGGACATCCCAATCCGACTGCATAAAGCGCTCGACATAGTGGTCATCCAAGAGGTTGTAGTGGTTGACTTGGAACCCTACTTCGGCATGTGTCTCTCTAGGGAGTTCATTGCGAAGCTGGATGGATATCTGTCGCTAGATTATTCACATATGGAAGTGCCTTTTAAAGGAAGGAGATTCAAGATTTATAATGAAAAGCCTTCCACTTTTCTGGTCGAGAAGATACCAGGGGAAGAACAGTAGAACGACATGGTTCATCTGACGACTGAGGAACTGGTAGAGGTAGACTTGGCGGAAGAGACCCTGGAGCTGTTACAAGTGGAGGATGAGTTCTCCTTATCGGACTTCAATGCCATGATTGATACCGAACATGATTGCTACTCTGTCACCCAGCCTAAAAGACTTGATCAGTATTCAAAGAAGGATGTTGGACTTGCCCCAGAAAAGTTGTGGAAGCTGTACTTTGATGGTGCCCGATGTAAGAATGGCGCCAGTGTAGGTGTACTTCTGGTTTCACCATCCGGGATTCAAAAGGACTACTTTTACAGGCTGGCCTGGAGTTGCACTAACAATGCAGCAAAGTATGAAGCCTTGTGCTTGGGCTTGAGAAAGGCAGACAGACTTGGAATAAAGCATTTGCAAATCTTTGGCGACTTAGAGCTGGTGTGCAACCAGATTACCAATAAGGGCGCCTCCAAGAAGTATTACCTCAAGGCGTACCGCAGCCGTGTTTGGGATCTGATGGAGTCGTTTGACTCTTTGAATGTCAAAGCCATATCTCGTGAAAAGAATAAGCATGCTGACATTCTGGCGTTTGTTGGAGCCAGGTATGTCCCGGCTCATGACACTGTCCATAAGCCGAAGCCGGTTCGTACCATTTACAGGCCTTTTGTGCCTGACAAGGACACCCACTAGCAGGTGTTCGACTATGACGAGGATATCGTCACCTTTTTGATAAATGAAGCTAGTACAATCAAAGACTCTAAGATATCCACTCCACCAGATTGTAGAGCGAATTAGCTAGTTTGTATTAATCAGGAGCAGATTAAATAGAACAATAGATGCCCGGATTAGTCCGTAACAAACGGACTTAATCAAACAGACCAAGCCCAGATTAGGCGGTAGTTCAAACAGAGACCTAATAATGTAATAATAAACTAAATACGCTAACATCCCCCCTTATTACATTATTTGGGTAATAATATAACTACTAGCTATACTAACATCCCCCCTGATTACATCATTTTGCAATACAAAGAGAGCTGCGAAACAATTCAAATTTGACACGTCCAAGTGCCTTAGTGAAAATGTCTGCAACTTGAGCATCGGTGGGAATGTGCTGAAGCTGAATTCGGTGCTTCGGAACTTCATCTCGAATGAAATGACATTGTGTGTCAATGTGTTTTGTTCTTTCATGATGAACTGGATTCTTGACTAGGTTCAGAACACCCTGATTGTCGCAAAACAAGTGTATTGGAGATTTGGATGGATGACCCATACTTGTCAGAATGCGACGCAACCATATCACTTCGCACACAAGCATCACGTGCGGCGCGATATTCTGCCTCTCGTTGATGATATAGCAACCACCGTTGCTTCTTGTCGTGCCAAGAGATAGGAGTGGATCCAATATGAAAAATATATCCTGAAGTTGACTTGCGATCATCAAACGATCCGGCATAGTCGGAGTCCGTGTATCCCTGTAAGAAGAATTTGTTGTTCCTCTTGTATTCTAGGCCATATTCCATTGTGCCACGGACATAGTGAAGAACACGTTTTGCTGCTTTCCAATGAGTGGTCTTAGGCTCCTGCATGAACCTCGAAAGATAGTTCACAACAAAAATGAGATCTCGGCCTAGTATTGGTCAGATATATGAGACTCCCAATCAACCGTCGATAGAGAGTACCATCTACCCGAGGTGAATCATCATATCGCGATAATCGAAGTCCCGTCTCCATCGGAGTTGCCATTGGCTTGCAATCAGTCATGCGATATTTTTCCAACAATGTCTTGGCATATTTTTTCTGAGACACTTTGATGTAGTGCTCCTTCTGGCTGAATTCCAGACCAAGACAATAATGAAGAAGTCCGAGATCTGACATCTCAAAAGATTGACACAAGTCTCTTTTGACAATAGAGATCATAGTTTTTGAACTCCCTGTAATGAGCAGATCATCAACATAGAGTACAAGCAACACTATCTCAGAACCCTGTTTCTTGAAATAGAGGTTTGCATCTGACGGACATCTCTTAAAACCATGTTGCAGGAGGTGATTGTCCATTTTTATATACCAAGCTCGAGGAGCTTGTTTCAGGCCATATAAGGATTTGACCAATTTGCAAACTTTCTGCTGTTGGCCTTCCACTTCAAATCCTTCTGGCTGAGTCATATAGACTTCTTCTTGGAGATCACCATTCAGAAAAGCACTTTTGACATCCATCTGGTGAACTTTCCACCCAAACTGTGCTGCCATAGCACAAATAACTCGAATTGTGGTCATCCGAGCAAGTAGGTGCAAAAGTTTCCTCATAGTCAATGCCTTCCTTTTGAGCATAGCCCTTTGCAACAAGACGGGCCTTATGCTTATCAATTGTCCCATCTGCTTTGTACTTGACTTTATACACCCATTTGCAGCCAATGGGTTTCTTTCCATGCGGCAGATCGACAAGCTTCCAAGTTTTATTTTTCATCAAAGACTTATACTCTGCATCCATAGCGGCCTTCCACTGAGGTTCACCGAGAGCAACTTGTACTGATGCAGGTTCAAGATCGTCTATTGAAGACATAAACACCTTATCATTATCAATATCCATATCTTCTGTATCTCTCTCTGGATCTACAGAAAGTTCCTCAAAAGATTGACACAGATCATCAACCCCAGTATTCTCTGTTGCAGCTTTCTCCTGTCGAGCCATGCTACGAGTACGAGGCCTATCCAATGTCAAATCTGGTGGAGTGGATAGCTTAGAGTCTTTGATTGTATTTGTACACCACTTTGGATTCTTCTTCTTAGGTGTTGAAGATGAAGAAGAACCTCCAACTTTTGATGAAGGAGATTTAGCAACCTGTGTTTCCACAAGGTCTAGGTATACATCTGATGTGTTTGCTGATGTGAAAGCCTCATCAAAAACTACATCTCTACTAATGTGTATCTTCTTGGTCAAGGGATCAATCAAACGATAACCCTTAGAGTGCTCATCATAGCCAAGAAGAATACACTTCAATGTCTTCTCATCTAGCTTCTTCCTTTTCTCTTTTGGTATGTGCATGAAAGCTTTACATCCAAAAATGCGTAGATGAGAAATGGAGGGTTTCCTACCACTCCATGCTTCCTGTGGAGTCATTCCTTGTAGGGCCTTTGTGGGTGCCCTATTCAATAGATATACTGCTGTGGTGACAGCTTCTGCCCAATATAGTTGCTCAAGTCTAGCTCCCGTGAGCATGCAACGAACCATTTCCATGATGGAACGATTCCTCCTTTCAACAACTCCATTTTGCTGAGGAGTATAAGCAGTAGTTAACTGTCTTGTGATCCCATTTTCTTTCAAGAATGCAAAAAATTCTTTAGAGGTGAACTCCCCCCCTCGATCTGAGCGGAGAGTTTTTATAGAAGTCCCTGACTCCTTCTCAACAGATTTCTTGAATTGCTGAAAGAAGCCAAATGCTTCAGATTTCAGTTGAAGAAAGAATACCCACATCTTTCGTGAATAATCATCCACAAATAACTGAAAATACCTCTTACCCCCGCAACTGTTGGGAGTGAAGGGACCGCACAGATCGGTATGAACCAACTCCAGAGGTTTCTTTGCTCTTGTAGAGCTCTTTTCAAAAGGCACTCTATGCTGCTTTCCTGCCAAGCAGTCAAAGCAAACTGGTAAAGTGGTAGAAAGGGAAGGCAGACCCTTTACCATCTCATACTTACTTAGCTCAAGTAAGTAACCAGAACTCAAATGTCCATATCTCTTGTGCCATAGGGAAGTTGCCTCCTTTGTAGAGACTTTCATGGCTACATGTGGAGTAGAGATAGTATCTAAGGCAAATAAGCCATGCTTATATGAAGCAGTTGCAATGTTCTTACCCCTAACACTTCTTGCCTCCCTCAACACTAAAGTTCACAACCATATCTTTGTCCAGAATTTGTGTGACTGACAACAAATTGTTTGCCAATCCTGGAACATAGAGAACTTTATCAATCTGACACTTGCCATCAGGAAGAGTGACTAAAACAGTGCCTTCTCCCTGAACCTTGTAGGTTTTATCATCAGCAATAGTGACAGGTTTGCCCTCTTTGGCCTCAAAAGACTCAAACCATGATTTGTCACCAGTCATGTGCTTACTGGCTCCAGAATCAACATACCATATAGGATCCGTCTTCTTGGACACTGTGGTAGTCATGAGAACTTTGTGGGCTCTCTCAGAATCCGTGTCAGATTCTTCAACAACAACATTCACTTGTTGTTTGTTCTTTTGTGGTTTGTTCCGGCCTTTCTGTTTTGATTGCTTATTCTTATGCCAACATCTGTTTGTATCATGACCTTCTTTGTCACAGATCTTGCAATATCTCTTTTTCTGTTGAGGTTGTTTCCCTTTTGAATCCTTTTGTGAATTCCCTCCCTTCTAAAAATTACCCTTCTTCTGGTTCTGCCCTTGCCTGTTGATGTAGAGGGCAGTGTTAGAAGAATCATCTCGCTGTAGTTGGCGTGCCTCCTCCTCTTGAAGCATATTAACCAATTCTACAAAAGTAACTTTCCGTTGTGATACCCGAAGGGAAGTGATCAACACCCGATAAGAATCGGGTAAAGCTCTCAATACAACTCGAAGTAAGGAGCTTGTATTCAATTGGTTCTCCCAAAGAATTCAACTTTGCTTTCAATTCAGAAACTCTGCAAAGAAAGAATTCAACTGTCTCACCCTGCTTCATGCTTAGACTCTGTAATTGAGATTGAAGAAATAGAATGGTGGAATCATTCTTTCCCTCATATATAGTATTAAGGGCATCCCATGCCGCTTTACTAGTTGCACAGTCAGCAATATGGGGTTGGACTTCATCAGACACAGCAAGCAAGATGAGCACTTTTGCTTTGTTGTCTAGCTTATCAAAGTCTCTTTGAGCAGTAGTTGGAGCTGTAGCACCAGCAGTAGGTGAAGGTCTGGTTGTTGCTCCAGATACAACATCCCATAAGTCATCCATTGCTAGGATGGCCTTCATCTTGTTTTTCCATGGTGTGTAATTAGGACCTTTCAACAACTGATGAGAATCAGTCATTAGTTTTGCAGACATGATGAAGGTTCCTTATAACACCAATTGGTCCCCCTTTCGATATACCTTTTGCTAGGCCGTTATACCGTACAAAATACCCGCCCTTACGTGAGGGAGACTATAGGTATTTAGAAAGATCAACAAAAATCACCCGCCCTTACGTGAGGGAAACTATAGGTGATCTTTAGAGATCATACGATACGTGGAACATAAGCAATACTGAAAGGGAATAGTCTTGTTGATGGCACCTACCATAGAAAGTCTGCAATCCGCATGCGTGGGGCGTAACTTCCCCTAAACACTTTGGATTTCGGAACTCTCGTCAGGATTTACGCCTAAACACAAGAACTATTAGGGTAATGGATGGAGTAAAAAAATGCAAAATGGCAAACTTATCTCTCCCCGACGATTTATAGAGAACAAGCTCGGACGTCGTTTTGGCAGCTATATTAGGCGGCGGATACAGTAGCGCAATCACGACAGCTTTACCTGTAAGTGCTGGCCAGAGGTATCACAAATACCGAACGTTGCAGTGCAATAAATTGCACGGATGGGTTTTAATTATTCCGGGGACTTAGGGAGTGAATTTGATTTTTTTTTTTTAACTTTTAATGAAGTAGTGCAAAATAGAAGAACAATGCAACCTACAACATAAAAGTGCCCACAGGAATGACCCACTAGGTGTCGGGCTCAGCCGAAAATGCACCTTTACAATAATGCCAAAATTGCTTTTTAGAAAAAATTACTCAACATCCCCCCACAATTTTTTTTTTTTAATTTAAAGTATTTTCTTTAAAATATTTTAAATAACTAAAGATAAAAAAATAAAAATAAATTAATTAATTTTATATAGAAAAAGAAATTCTAAATCTATATAAAAAAATAAATCTATTTAATTTATTTTTTAATCTTTTAATTAAAAAAATATAAGAAAGAAAAAAAACTTAAAAAAAAAAATTGCTAAAAAAAAATTACCTGCGCCCGCGCCGTGCTAAAAGAATAGCATTTGAAGCCGTCGGGAATCGAACCCCCGACCCCGCGGCTGCGAGCCTTCCGACTGGCGCTCCTGCCAGTCGGGCTACGCCGCCCGACGGGAAGGGAAGGGAAGTTCGTTCCCTTTATTCCCGTCCGCGGCTTGAGACGTAAAAAAAACGTCTTGGGATTTTAGTCCCACATCGCCGCGGCGGGCGATGAAGGAAGGGAATAAAAGGGCAAAGAAGCCCTTTTCCCTTCGATTGCCTACGGGCAATCAGTCGTCCCGCCTGTCCCTTTTGCTGCGCCAAGTGGCGTCGTCGGTCCGGGTGGCGCGTGGCCAGTCCGCCACGTGTCGCCGCATCGTCGGCCTTGGGGTTCCATGCCTGGGGTCCAGTCAGGTCCAGTCGTCCAGTCGAGTCGGCCTTGGGTTCCGTGCCCGGGGTCCGGTCAGGTCCAGTCGGCTGTCTGTCTCGGGTTCCGTGCCCGGGGTCCAGTCAGGTCCAGTCGGCTGTCTGTCTCGGGATCCGTGCCCGATCCAGTCGATTGTCTGTCTGTCTCGAGATCCGTGCCCGATCCAGTCGGCCGCGGAGGCGGATCTCAAGAATTGTGCCCGGGTCAAGTCGCGTCCGGATTCTGAGTCCTCGGGAAGCGTGCCAAGTAGATACCGAGCCCTCCCAGTCTTCGCCCATCCTGCTCTGATACCATGTAGAGCGAATTAGCTAGTTTGTATTAATCAGGAGCAGATTAAATAGAACAATAGATGCCCGGATTAGTCCGTAACAAACGGACTTAATCAAACAGACCAAGCCCAGATTAGGCGGTAGTTCAAACAGAGACCTAATAATGTAATAATAAACTAAATACGCTAACAATATTGTGGCATGGTCCTACCAAGACCTGAAGGGGTACGACAGAGAGATGATCCAACATACTATAGAACTGGAGGATAATGCAAAGCCTTTCCGGCAGAAGCAAAGGGCGGTGAACCCGAAAATTGAAGCCATGATGAAAGCTGAACTCTTGAAGATGCTGGAGGCCAAAATCATCTATCCCATCAAGCACTCTTCTTGGGTCGCAAATCTGGTCCCTGTGAGGAAAAAGAATGGAGACATCCGTCTCTGCGTGGATTTCAAAAACCTCAATCAGGCTTCACTGAAGGATCATTACCCGCTCCCCCAAATTGATCAAATCCTCCACGTAGTTGCTGGAGCTCAGAGATTTTCTCTCTTGGACGGTTTCTCCGGCTATAACCAAATATGGGTGAAAGATGAAGATCAGCACAAGACAACGTTCACCACCAAATGGGGGACATTTACATAACAGCGTATGCCCTTCGGTCTTTCCATTGCCGGGGCTACATTTCAAAGGGCTATGGACTTGGCGTTGCAAGAGCTGCTCAACAAGATCATTGTCATCTACTTGGATGACATGACCGTGTTTTCACACAAGAGAGAGGACCATGCCTCCCACTTGCGGCAAGTATTTGAGAGATGCCGTGAATTTGGCAATCCATCAACTCGAAGAAATCAGTCTTCACGGTGAAGGAAGGCAAACTGCTGGGACATGTTATTTCTGAAAAGGGCCTTGCAGTTGATCCTGACAGAGCGGAAGCTCTTCTTCGCTTGTCCATCCAAGTCGACAAAAAGGGGCTGCAATCATTTTTTGGCCAAATCAACTTCGTAAGGAAGTTTGTGCCAGACTTTGCACAAGTAATTAAGCCCATGGCTGAGCTCCTGAAAAAAGATGCTGAATTTGTATGGACTGACGAGAGGAAACAAGCCTTTGAAGAAATCAAGGCCAGAATTGCCCAGGCTCCAGTGTTAATAAATCCAGACTACTCCAAGGATTTCATCCTGTATGCGGTGGGAGAGCCCGAAAGCTACGCTGCAGTCCTGACTCAGAAGGGAGATGATGGCGAGGAGCGCCCCATAGCATTCCTAAGCCAGGTGATTCAGCCGCACGAAGAAAGATACAATTTTATTGAGCGGCAAGTGCACGCAATTATGAGATCCCTGAGAAAGTTCAAGCACTTTGTCTCCCAAAGTCGGATAACTGTCTTCGTGATACACCCGGACGTCAGAAATTTCATCATCCAAGGGGAGCCAGGTCACAAGAGGGCAGGATGGATAGCCAAGATACAAGAGTTTGACATAGAGGTACGGCCAACAAAGCTAATCCGAGGTCGGGCTCTATGCCAAGAGTTGGCCCGGAGCGCTGCAGCCGAAATCTCTGCCTGCCAGTGGGAGGATCCAGTAACAGAGGCCAACCTTTCCAACTCCTTATCAGAGGAGGATGATTGGACAAATGATCTAGTGTGGTACTTCAACACAGGGAGATGTCCAGATCATCTCAACGCCTCACAAAGAAGGAGGTTTAGGCTGAACGCCTTGAAGTATGTACTTCGCCCCGAGGGGCTGTATTTTAGAAATATTGACGGCATCCTGTTGCGGTGCGTCAAGGAATCAGACAAGCCAAAGGTTCTCGGAGAGTTTCACTCTGGGATGCCCGGAGGACATCATTCAGGAAGGCCTACGACCTTAAAAATTATCAGAGCCGACTATTATTGGCCCACCCTCTTCACAGACGCACATGCAGTCTGTGTGAAATGCGAAAAATGCCAGAGGTTCGCCGACAGAAATAGGAAGGCACCCTTGCCCCTCCAGCCAATTCAAGCCGAGACTCCGTTTCAGCAGTGGGATCTGGACTTCATCGGGACAATAACGCCCAACTCTTCGGAGGGACATAAGTTCATCCTAACCGCCACATATTACTTTACCCGATGGGATGAGGCGTTGCCTACAAAGCATGCTGACCAAGAGACGGTCATTGGGTTCCTTGAGAGCCTCATTACCCGTTTCGGGATTCCAGAGGCAATTGTCACAGATAATGGTCCAGGATTTGCAGGTGCGGTACTCATTGAGTTTACCAGCAAGTATGGCATTTACCACAAGATGTCTTCAAATTACTATCCGCAGGGAAACGGCCTGGCCGAATCCACCAATAAGAACCTCTTGAAAATCATAAAGAAAACTGTGGAGAAGAATAAGAGGTCGTGGCACCTACTTCTGGACCGAGCGTTATGGGCGGATCGCATATCTTTCAAAAAATCCATCAAGACGTCCCCCTACGCGCTTGTATACGGCAAGGAGGCTGTCCTGCCCACCCACATAGAAATGCCCGCACTCTGGTTGTTAGAAGATGAGAAAGGCGATGGGGACCCCGTGGATGCCAGACTTTGTCAACTGTTGCAGCTAGAAGAGGAAAGGGAGAAGGCGTATCAGGCCTTTACTAAGCACGCCGAAGCGACTCAGAGCTGGTTTGCAAAAGGGACCACTACCCGAGTTTTCAAAATCGGGGACTTAGTGCTCAAATGGGATTCACTCAAGGCGAAGCCGGGCAATCATGACAAGTTTGATGCCTTCTGGGAAGGCCCCTATCAGATCGCTCGGATAAACCAGTTCAATGCATTCGTGCTCAAAGACATGGAGGGACAGCTCCTCCCGATCCCTGTTAATGGCTTTCACTTGAAGGCCTATCACCACTGAAGGTTGTCAAAAGGTCCTACCTTGTACATATTTTTCTTATTTATTTCCTGCAGTTCAGTTTATTTCAGAATGTGAATATTTCTTTCAGTCATTTAGTTTTCAGCTTTTAAGTCAAAAGAAAGCCAAGTATGAAAAAAGAAGCAAAGTTTTGCGCGGCAGTTCAAGACTGACCAAGGCAGGAAAGTCGCCCGACTTCGCAGCGAAGTCGGGCTTCGCTCTTAACGTTGTGCGACGTCGGGAGGTTAAGAAGCAAAAGGCGACCAAGAAAAGTCCAAAATTTTTTCTAAGTGTTGGGCGCGCCGCCCGACTTCGCAGCGAAGTCGGGCTGCGCACCCTTTTCTGAGCGCAGCCGGGCAGAAAGGAAGGAGAAAAGGATAGAAATCATCTAAGTGTCCTCGCCCGACTGCGCAAATTTTCCCAGCGCAGTCGGGCTGCGCACTCAAAGTTTTGCGCACTCCGACGGGCGCATCCCGGAGGCAAGGTGCATGGTGAAATTTTTCTAAGTATAGGCCTCCCGAGGGCGCACCTTGCATAACGCGAAGTTGGACCGCGCTCACTTTTTGAGCGCACTTGGTCAGGGCCTCCCTCAGTTTAGTGCCTCGAAGTGTGTGCCCAGATGGCGGTGGTGACGTCATTAAAAGCACGAAGTTCGAAGATTTTAAGGAATGATTGCGCGGATTTCAAAGCAGATGTCATTAATAAGAGAGCGCACAAGGGGCCAACCGCGTACGAGTTGCGCTTTCCAATAGAAGATCCCACGCGCGGCCGCCGAGGAATAACGACGCTTTTTACCTACTTCGGGCAAATCACTTTAAATTCCCCCTCACGCCATTAATGCTGTTTTTTTTCCATTCTTAGAAAAGGGCCCTTACTTACTCAGAACGCCAGAATTACCAGTGTAAATCTGAGCTGCGCAGTGAAAAAGAGAAGAAGTGCGAAATTAAGCTCTGCAACGACTGTAATTTCTGTCTCCAGCACCATGAGTGAAGGGCAGAGAGTAGACAAGGGGAAGGCGCCAATGCAGGCGCAATCCAGTGATTCAGAGCGGGAAGCCGAGGAACACACAGACTCTAGCGCTCATGAGAGTGAGGCGCCACAGGAGCAAAAGGGAAAATCCAGGTCGAGGCGAGCTAAAAGACAAGGTCCTCTGCCGCCGCCCATCAACCGCCTGGCTGAATACGAAGATGGCGAGTACTCCATTAGTCTCACCAAGCTGCGTCCCAATATCGCGAAGTGGGCAGACAAGGTCTCATCCTCGCACCACATTGGGGCCGCCTATAAATCGAACCTTTACTGGTTCTTGTGCCCTCCTGTCCACCACTGCCCGGAGCTGGTCGAGTCAATTGCGACGTATTACAAACCAGCCACCCGATAGGTCTGCGACTGCCAAGGAAGGGTGTTGTTTACCCTCTTTAAAGAAAGCGTACAACCAGCCTTCGCCCCGGGGCTCCAATACGACCCAAATGCCATCGTCAGAAAGATTAATTTGGAAGAGCAGGCGGGCAGGTTCAGTCAGAGCAGAAGGATGAAGGAATTTCTCGATTCAGAGCTGAAGTGTCCACTACCAGCTGGAAAATGGCCATCAGGTCCCATACCCCTGGAAAGGTTCGAAAACAGGTATATTTATATTATCCTTGCATGGGTCCTTGGCTGCGGCACAGACAGGGTGGTGCACCCATATCAGCTGGCACTCGCAGAGTGTATCTTGCATGGGGAATTCTATGACCCCACTGCGCAGAGAAGCGGAAGGCGCCCAATATTTTTTGATTGGGCAGACTGGGTGGCGTACGCCATACATTCGAACCTGGTTAGGATACAACAGAAACAGACAACTGAATTCCGACACTGCTCATTCCTTGTATGGTTGTGCCTCTACCATACGCATTACCGCATAAGGGTGCCCGGGCTTAAGAAAGTAAATGAGAAGGGCGCACCGTTGCCGGTATACGAGTGGACGGAGCTGCTGTATAGAAGGGGGTCCTATTATGATTTTAATTTCAAATTCTTGGGTATGACCCTGGCACTGTTCAACGGCAAGGCGTCTCGCCCTCCCCAGGTTATGACGAAGTACCTGACGAAAAACAAATACGGGGACACTTTCCGGTTGACCCAGGGCGTCGTCATCAGAATCTACGGATTCAAAGGGAAGCCGTTCTTGCTGCCCTATTTTTGCACTGAGCACCAATTCGACATGGAGGCAGTGCGACAGATGGATTGCGTCGAGGAGGAATTCGGCCAGGGAAAAAAGAAGGGCCATATTTTCAAATATCCTTTTGTCTGGGGAAACATTGAAGTCCATGAAATTGGGCAGCACATCTACCTGGAGCAGGCACTCCTCAACTTAGGCCTGATACAATTACCACAACGCTGGAAATACGACCCGATTGGGGTCAGAGGAAAATTTGTGCATGTTTGCCCTCGAGCAGAAATCATGGAAGAGAGGTGCAACAAGACAGGGGCAGACCTGGAGTGGCACATTGAGCGAATGCAGTCATGGCCACCATGGCATGACTTCTACTGTGTGGAGGTGGATTACGATCCGGAGCATAACGACGATCACAAGCTAGACTCAGCCGGTTTCAGAAAGTTCCTCACAAAGGTGGCGCCCCTCGGCTGGGAAAAGGACAAAATAATTGAATGCTGGAAGATGAGGTGTCGCACGCAACACGATAAATCGAACAAAAAGACATTGGCCATAGATGATGATTTTTCGGCCTTATATGATAAATACGCCGGCAAATGGGAGCCGTTCGCATTTCGAGATTGCGTTCCCCTAGGCGCCAGGAAAAGATATAAAAGGAAGCCCCCACCACAACATTTGTCCATTCGAAAGCCATCCGGCAGCAAGGCGCCAAAAAGCAGTCAGGTGGGCCCAATGTTGTCTCCAGTGCCCGAAAAGTCGCCTCAAACGGAGAAGGAGCCAGAAGGGTCAACCGGCGAAGCAGCAGTAGCGGGCACCCCTCCGACAAAGCCCAAGTACAAGTTTACCGTGGGCGCCTCGGTACCTGACGCACCAACCGTCTCTGCCTCTACCGAACAAACCGCCGCTCCAGGAGAAAAGAAAAGGAAAAGGGGCGAGAAGACCAAAATAAAGCGGCCAAAAAAGGAGGCTGCGCAGCAGATAGTGGCGGCCCCACGGGCAGGAGCGGTTGCACCTGAAATAATCTCTCTAGATAGTCCAGAGAAAGAAGCGGAGGTCTGGGCAGCAGGCGTCATTCAAGCACCGGCTCAGGCGGAGCACGCAGGTACGTCCTCTTCCCCTGTTTCACAAACCCCAGTTAGCCCTGCTATCACGCCCTCCTCCTCTGCATCAGGGCACGCCTTAGTCACCTCATCCATATCGCCTATCACCCAGTCCCTCCACAATCCCCATTCCTTTGGACGTTTTGCCCAGGACCCTAACGTTTTCCAAACCTTGGGTCAAACCCTAAATCTCTCACCCGCGGCCAGCGCTGAAGCTGTATCTACATCGCCGCGCCGCTCACCCGCCGCATTCAAAACCCCATCTCCACCTCCTACGCAGTCGCCCGTTTCCCCTAGGACCCGGTCGCCCTCAAAAGCGGCCTTATCTTCTGGAATATCTCCTGCTTCATTGTTTTCAGGAAGGATGCCGTAGCAGGATTTGGCCTCGGCATACCCTATGTTGGTAGAGCTGGACCTAATGGGAGAACAACTGCAAGTTACGGACGACCAGCCTCTAGCCGCAAAGGCCGCAGGGTGTTCTGCCTCTTTCCTCCAAGGCGTAAAGAAGAGAAGAGCCGAGGAAATAGCCATTCCTGTGAAGCGCACCAAGTTTGACTTGGACAGGAGGGTGCTACGAACGGAGAAGTTAATCCCAAAAGTCAAGAAGCCTCTCCGGGAGATGACTGAGGCAGATTATGAGCACCGAACCAAGGAGAAGAGTTTCGACGATATAAGCGAGGAATACGAAATCAATGGTATTCGTCGGAAGACTGATAATCTCCTTGTCAAGCGGCTCGAGAACCAAGAGAAGTTGTTTCAGCTTCAAAACAATTCAAGGCAGCTGGAAGAGAATCTGGCCAAGGCCACCACGTAGCTGGAATCTGCTCAGAAGGAGATTAAAGATTTAAAGGACCAGCTTGCTACATCCCAGCAAGAGGCAGCAACGCAGAGGAAGACAGTTGAGCAGTTGTCAGAGGAGAAAAAGGCAGCACTGGAGCATGTTGCCCAGTTGCAGGATTTGTTGAAGCAGACTCAATCACAGCTGAAGGAGAAAGCGTCCCAGGCGGCTGCCTTTTCGAAGGACAAGATCAAGGAGATGCGGGCTAGTTTGCTGCAGGACTGCAGGACTAATGTTGTCAGGTCCCTGTCCGTCCTGGATTTTGCATCCAGAATACAAGAAGTTTCTGCCCAGGGAAAGCCTACGGTAGAGGAGGCCGAACGCCAAGCGAGGCAGTGGCTGGACTTGGCAATAAAACTTGAGGAGTTTGCGCGCAAGGGCCTCTGATTTCCACCTATGTCCCGAATTGCCCTAGACTGGGCAGATGCAAGGGTAACCTTGCAAAACTATTTTGAAAAAACTGAGAAGATCAGGGCTGCCAGGAAGATGCTGGATGTATTGAACCACGAAATGAATATCTGCCTGGCCCCCTTCAACACTCTTTCTGCGCTCGGATTTCCGAGCTTTGTCAAGGATGGGGAATTTCTGCCCCTAGAGCAGGTAAAGCAAGACTGGCTGTTTTTTGAGGCAGACACATCAGAGATTGATGGTTGGACTGACCCAATCCAAGAGGCACAAGTGACCCAAATGGTGTCAAAATTTTGCAAGATTAACACATGCCTCCAGGAGCTGGGAGAGAGGTATGACACCATTGACGTGCATATGGTCGCGGCATTCAAAGGAGCGTTGAAGGATATCAACGACTTAGAGCCCTTCCAGGCAGCAGCTTGGGATCAAGCCAAAGCCGCCTACGAACACGTCTGCGAGCGGGATCAGCCTGCTGAACAAGAGGGCGATGGTGGTGCTGAGCAGTCAGGCTCAGAGAGAGAAGAAGAGGAAGGATCGAAAGAAGAGACTGCTGAAAGCGAGCCCGAAGAAGAACAGCTACCCAAGAAGGGAGCTCAGCAGCAGCAGGATGCAGGGGAAGGGAGTTCCTCTGCGCCCAAAGGATAAAGGCCTGGTTCGTTGCATCGAGGCGAGCTCGACACCCCGCGAGCCGCCAAGAATGTTGCCATATTTTGCACGGGGTGCCATATCTTCGAATTTTTGTAAGGATGTTGCTTTCCCTTCCCTCTTTCTTCTCTCCCCTTCTCCACTATCCCCTTTCTTTTCTGCCATCAGTTTCATTTTCTCCATCTCCCCTTCCATATTTCTAACTGTTTCTCTGAGTGGGCAAAATGCCCAAAAATCTTCTAAGTGTTGTTGTCCGCCCGACTTCGCAGCGAAGTCGGGCTGCGCTTGACTATCTGTGCGCAACTGGGCGAGGTTATCAGAAATGTGCCCAGGAATTTTCTAAGTATGGAGCCGTCCGACTTCGCAGCGAAGTCGGGCTGCGCTCCTAGTTTCATGTGCACTTGGATGACCTCGTCGTAACTATAGACTGCTATAGAACTACAAATGAAGTCGTTGAAATTTTGGATGGCCTCCTAAATCTGGACAAGGATGACATAACTCTTGAACCCAACAATGCAACTCCAGACGGTCTTCTATATCCGAACAATGACGACACACTTTGAATGACAATGACACAACTCTAGTTGACAATGACACAACTTTGAATGACTTCCTAACTTTGGATTGTGACAACACACTTTTAGATGGTGACGACACAATTTGGACAGTGATGATACAACTTTGGGCATCCTAACTCTGTTTTGTTTTGGAAACACTTAGGTGACTTTTGTTGGTTTTCTTTTCTCCTATGATGGACTACATGATCATCCTCTTTTCTTAGATGGTCTGTCATATTGCCCATATGATATTTTCTTCTATCCAAATGGCACCTTCCATTGCTCATATGGTTGCTCTCACTCCCTAGAAGACACCTCCTTCAATTCAAACAACCTCTTGCTTCGATGACAACTTTCACTATTCAGACAACAACCTTGATTACCTAGATGACATTCTCGATAGAGCAAACAACTGCCTTAATATTCAAATGGCCCTCGTACATAAGACGACTTGATTGCTGGGTTAGATGGTTTCATCCTTTTGCCCTTGCCTCTTGATGAACATAAATCCCTTGTTGAATGTCGTCGCCCTTGTTTTTGTACAACAATCTAGTTCTTCACTTCTTTTGTCGTCCACACAGGGAATTGATAGTGCAAGTATAGTGTCATCACCATAATCAAAGTTCCCTTTCACTCATCTTCCAAAACTAGCACTACTATGGCTTTGCTCACCTCTAGTAAAAATCTCATATTTGGAGTATCAAACTCGTTGAACGGTTACTATGGTTATTGTTTGAGCGGTTACATTCGTTATTCCAACTATGTGTACACATACTGGCATTGGTGTTGCCATCAACCGTGTACATAGATGATTTAAGATGTCTACATGAGTGCACATTTTATGAACATGCGAGTTTATGAAAATATACGTGCATGTAAATGCATGTGCACAAATTGATAATACATGTAGATAAGAGTTGTAAGTGTTGTCACATAGTGTTGTGTGTGAATGTGGCAATATAAGTGTTTGTAAGTTGTAATAATGTAATGTAATGTGTATTTTTAATGTTTTTATGTATACGAGTAGTTTGATGGTATTTGAGTAGTTTTTGATCACCTTACCGGTACTGAAAAGTACACATCTACCTTGGTCAAGGGAAGTTGTTAGCCAAAATGTGTTGTTCGCTGGGTGTGCATGTTAGTGGTTGAGTTGTTTGACGAGGTATGTTGTTCGGACCATATTGTATTGGATGTTGTTGTATGTACAATGTATCCATATGTATATGTAAGTTATTCCCATTGTGTACTTTTGTTTATTTATTTGTATTAGAATTATATTCCAGTGTGTTGTATTCCATTTCTACATTCTGTTATTCTCGAGTAGTCTCATTTGAAGTCTGGAGAACGCTCTGTTTTGTTTGAAGTTGTGTCTATTTTGTCTAACATTGCTCTTCAAATTGAATGGACATTTTGACACTAAGCGTCCATGTACCTCGCATATATTATGCTAAGTACTCTTTGGGCAATTGGCATTGGTATGTCCTTCCATCTGACACTCCAAACACCAAACATCATGTACTCCAAACACCAAATGTTATGTTTGTTCTTTTCCTTCTCTTCTTTGTTAGTTAAAAACTTCAGATTTTACCTGCAAGCAGAAAACACAATAACAGAGAACAAAACAACAACACAAGTAACACAGATTTTACGTGGAAACCTGCAATGTGCAGGAAAAACCACGAGGCAATGGCAACTTCTTTCTTTTATTGATTTCAGCAAACTTTACATTCACGCAACATCATGTGCATGCAATGGGTCATTCCTCTTTTATAGATAAGAAAGGGAAGACACCGAAAACTGTTCATTTTCTCTCCCAAAGGAACCCTTCAAAAAACTGTTCGTTTCCACTCCCAAGGGAAAGCATCCGAAAACTGTTTGTCTTCCGCAGTTACATGTCTGGCACATTCTGCTGCCTAGACTTCTAGCAGCCTAGACGTCTAGCAGCAGCCTAGATTTCTAGCAGCCTAGACGTCTAGAAACAGCCTAGACGTCTAGCAGCCTGCAGCCTAGACGTCTGGCAACAGCCTAGACGTCTGCTGCCTTGACGTCTAGCAGCAGCCTCTGCTGCCTAGGATTTGCTGACTAAAACTTTGGATAGTGACTTCACCTCCTAACATTCTCCCACTTGAAGTTAGTATACAGGAATTCTTTTACCAATGTTTTTCATCCAGTGCCAATTGCCCAATGCTGCCCTTGTTACATTTTCAGCAAGCCCAGAGAAGTTCTGCACCACTCAAACTTCTCTGTCTTGACCGGTTTTGTAAGCATATCTGCAGGATTCACTTTAGTATCCATTTTCTGCAACAGGATTCTACCTGCTTCCACCACATTTCTTATTAAGTGGTACTTGACATCAATATGTTTCGTGCGATCATGGAATGTTGGGTTCTTCACTAGCTGAATAGCACTTTGGCTATCACAATGCAACGTAATTTTCTCCTGCATTACCTTGAAGTCACCCAACAGTCGCTCTAGCCAAATTGCCTCTTTGCTGGCATGAGTCGCTGCAATATATTATGCTTCAGTGGTTGATAAAGCCACCATAGACTGCAACTTAGAAGCCCAACTCACAGCTCCACTAGCAAGAATGAAAGTATATCCTGTAGTGGACTTTCTCCCATCTCTATCTCCACCATAATCAGAATCCACAAAACCTTTAACTTGCAAACTTTGCGATCCATAGTAAATAGCAGCATTTGAAGTGCCTCTTAAATATCTAAATATCCACTTCACCGCATTCCAATGCTCCTTATGAGGATTTGGCATGTACCGGCCGACTACTCCCACTGCTTGGGCAATATCCGGTCTGGTGCTCACCATGGCATACATGAGGCTTCCTACTGTTGATGAACACGGTACACGAGACATGCTTGTCTTCTCTGCTTTTGTTCTAGGACACTGTTTGGAAGACAATTTTAAGTGTGAAAGAAGTGGGTGTTAGAGTTTAACTTACGTAGATGGCAATGTCGGCAAAGGCACATGTCGGCAAAGTTTATTTCAATTTATTCTCCTCCCTATCCCTACTTCGTCTCCTTCTTATCCCCTTCTTCTCACAACTTCTTCTATCTCCTTATCCCCTTTATCTTCTCCTTCAGTTGCGTTCTTTAGTTGCAAGTAAACTATATAATGTAGCAGCTAAGGTTTGGATTTTTAGATTGGAATGAAATTTTTAATTTGTGCCTCACTCTGGTATCAGAGCAGCACGGTATTCAAGGTCAGGTAGGAGGGAGTTGACCTGTGAGGAGGTCTAGACACGCTTCTCGAGGTAGTAGGACTGCCCAAGAATTCCAGATCCAGGCGCGGATCCTGAAGTGGACCAGACACAGTCTGGCATGAATCCCGAGGCGTGCACAGTAGACCTAGCATGGACTCCGAGGTGGCACAGCAGATCCGGACACGTGGACACGGACTGCACGCAGATCGAGGTGGTGACGAGGACTTGACACGTGGCATTAGGCCACTGGACACGGACGCTGACGCGACTCTGACGTGGACAGCACATGGCAGCCAACAGGACGACACGTGGCAGCACGACAGGTGCAGGGTAGCTGACGTAGCAGTTGCAGAGTAGCTGACGTGGCAAAGGTTTAGCCGACGTGGCTGGCAACGAGGACGTGACATGGCAGAGTTTAATTGAATAGGCGACAGCTCAGCGGATGCCACGGTGGCGAGTTTGGATTGGTTTGTAGCATCGGCAAAAGGGACACAATGATTGCCCGAAGGCAATCATTTTAACCATTGCGTGCCCGACGTTAAAAACACCTCCACAGCCTTCAACGCAGTGCATGTGGGATAATGCACTCGTAGTTTAAAAAAAAAATAATTTTCACCGCGTGTTTAAGAGGAAGGCAGCGCCCAGTAGTTTCACGTCAGGCGAGTGGCCCGATTGGATAAGACCGTCGCCTGCTTTGCGTCAGGTCGCGGGTTCGAAGCCTAGCGACATTAATTTGTTTTTATTTTTTTGGTTTCCCCGCATTGAGAAGAGTATAAGGCACGGTGGGTGCCTTGGAGGCACTAGAAGTAGACGCAGTCAAATTGGAAAGGTGGCTCAGTTGGATATCGCAGGTCGCGAGTTCGACTCGCACGGGCTCAAAAAATAAGGTTCAATATTTTTTAAAAGTTTTATTCTTTTTAAAGTTAATTTAAATTTTATTAAAGTTTTTTTAATATTTCATTTAATAATTAAAAAACAATTGCTTTTAAAATCAGTTTTTTTTATCTTTTTTTTTATTTTTTAAAGCAATGTTTTAATTATTAAATAGAAAGATATTAAAATTACTTTAAAAAGTTTTTTTAGTAAACTTTAAAAGGAGAAAAGTGAACATATTGCCTCAGAGGCAATCTGTGTAAATCGCCCAAGGGGCTTTTAAAACTTGCAAATTTATGTAATACGCCTAAGAGGCAAGCTTTGTAAAAAGGGGAGCATAAAAGTGACGGGAAGCCTTCCGGAGCGCCCGTTTAGCTTGCCCCTTGGAACCCCGTTCAAGGCTGAAAAATTCTTTGTAATAGCCTCAAAGGCTCTAAGGGGGATAATTTTTGCATTGAAGGGTAGCATTGTAAAAAATTCATGATACGATCTACCGGGTGCTATCATGCCCTGTGTTCTCTTTTACTAAGAGAGAACGCCGAATCTTTTGATGAAAAAGTTCGGAGATATGGTTTGCATACTATTTTCAGCCAATTGCAAAATGCAGTCATAGCCCATCAAAGACATCCAGATTTAGGATACGAAGCAGATTCAGAGGATAATTCCTTCGGTAGTAGATTTGAGCAGTCAACATCTGTAGGCATTGCACCACTAGAGCCAAAAAATCCTCATTTCAATAACAGTGTTTCACTTGAAATACTGGAGCCAGATTCACCAGAAATTATTCTCATCAGTGACGACGAAGATTCCATTGCTGATAACTTTGTGAATCCAGTGAATGGAGAACCTCAACAAGAAGAACAAGCCATAAGTGAAAGAGTAGATCAAGCTAGACTTGATCTAAATTTGTAACTGCTTTCTTTTGAAATTGATTGTAATAGAGAAATAAAAGTTTGTTCCTAGTTTCTTTCAATAGCTATGGCCTCCAATGCTAATCTACCCATTCCTGAATTTAATGGGTACGATTATGAGTACTGGTCTATCAAAATGAAGACCTTACTCATAGGTAAGGGGTTATGGGATATAGTAGAAGAGGGTTACTCAGAACCCTCCGATTGGACTACATTGAGTGCAGCTGATAAGAAAGCAAAGAAGGAAGCACAAAAGAACAATTCATTTGCTCTTTTTCATCTTCAAGCAGCATTGGATAAAAGTATTTTCCCCAGAATTGCATCTTGTATAACTGCCCAAGATGCATGGAAGGCCTTAAAAGAAGGTTTCCAAGGAAGTGATCAAGTGAAGCAGGTCAGGCTTCAGACACTGAAATGAGATTTTGAGAATCTCAAGATGAATGAAGATGAGAAAGTTGGTGACTACTGCGTTCGAGTCAAAGCAGTAGTTGACAAGATGGTAACACTTGGAGAAGAAGTCAAACCAGAAACTGTTGTGAAGAAAGTGTTGAGAACACTTCTTCCGAAATGGAATCACATAGCAATCATCATCGAAGAATCAAAGGATCTATCTACACTATCCTTTGATGCTTTAATTGGTTCATTACTTTCACATGAAGAGAGATTACAGGAATCTCCATCAACAAGTTATGGAGGCGATGATAAAGCCTTCGCATCTCAAGAAGGTGCAGGAAAAGGACAAGGAAGAGGCCAAGGCAGAGGTCAAAGAAGAGGCAGAGGCAAGAACAGCCAAAGAGGTGGAAATCCCAGCAGAGGAGGAAATCCTAGTAGAGGTGGAAATCAAAGCAGAGGCAATCAACAAAGCAGAGGTAGAAATCAAGGTCGAGGAAGAGGAAGTGACAAATCCAAAAAGGTTTGTTTCAATTGTGGCAAGCCAGGTCACTTTGCTCGAGACTGTTGGTCCAAATCTTCTCAGGGAAGCAGCAGTCAAAGCAGTCAGTATGGCCATTATGGTGAAGAAGAAGGGACTTCTAATCTCTTTCTTTCTTATGGGCAATCGGATCAAAATCTGAATGATACTTGGATTTTGGATACTGGTTGTTCCAACCATATGAGTGGCAAAGAAGAACTCTTTGCTACAATAGATTCCACCTATAAATCCCGAATCAAGTTGGGAGACGATAAAGCATTGCAAGTTGAAGGCATTGGAGCCATGGAGGTTCCAACGAAGGAAGGCATCAAAAAGGTGAATGATATCTACTACACCCCTCAACTCCAACATAATCTGCTAAGTGTTGGACAAATGATGGAAAAGAATTACAAACTTGTTTTTGATGAGGGAAAATGTGTAATTTTTGATAAGAACAATTGTAATAGAGTCATCACACAGGTACCTATGACCAAAAATAGGTTATTTCCCCTTAAGTTTGGACAGCCAGGGGGAGCTCAACTTGCAAATATTGCTATTGCAAATCCAAGTGTGCTTTGGCACTTGAGATATGGTCACCTGAATTCTGCTAGCCTAAAATTGTTGACTTCTCAAGCTATGGTGACTGGACTTCCTAAAATTCAGGATCACAAGGAAGTCTGTGAAGGCTGTGCTTTGGGAAAGCACTCCAGGTCCAAGTTTCCAAGAGGACAAGCATGGAGGGCCAACTATCCACTGCAATTAGTGCATTCGGACATCTGTGGTCCAATGCAGACAAAAAGTATCGGTAACAATTCTTACTTTCTCACTTTTATAGATGATTTCTCTAGAATGTGTTGGATTTATTTCCTGAAACACAAAGATGAAGCCTTTGATTGCTTCATTGATTTCAAGAATAATGTAGAGAAACAAAGTGGGTTTCATGTAAAATGTCTCAGGACAGATCGAGGAGGAGAGTACTCTTCCAAGGCATTTCTGCAATATTGTAAAGAATGTGGGATAAAAAGGCAATTCACCACTGCCTATACTCCACAACAGAATGGTGTGGCAGAAAGGAAAAATCACACCATAGTAGAGATGGCCAGATCGATGCTTCAAACAAAGCATCTTAGTAACATGTATTGGGCTGATGCTGTCAGAACCAATGTTTACATTCTAAATAGGAGTCCTACTTCTAGTTTGAAGGGGATCACTCCTTACCAGGCGTGGTATGGCAAGAAGCCAAATGTAAAACATTTCAGAGTTTTTGGTTCTTTAGCATATGCACACATCCCTGAAGAAAAAAGGAAAAAGCTTGATCCCAAGAGTCAAGCATGTATTTTTGTAGGATATTGTGAGTCTACCAAAGCCTATAGACTCTACAATCCGAAGACCCATAAAATTGTCCTTTCCAGGGATGTAATTTTTGATGAAGGGGGAGAATGGGGTCATCCAAAAATTTTTGTTGATGATGAATCCCATGATGTAGGTTCTTCTCAAATTCAGCAGGTGTCACCCAAGAAAGGCAAAGACACACCCCCTCCAAGCCCAAGCAGAAGTGCTACTTCTAGTACATCAACAACTTCTCCAAGTCCTTCTCCACAACGATCAGTCAGTTCTTCACCGATGGATATTGATTCTCCATCCAGAGGTAAGAGAACATTACAACATCATCCATCTTATCAAATGTTGGATAAAAATTTTCAGAGAAGATACACTAGAAGCCAAGCTAGTGAAATGAGTACAGTTTTGCAACGACTTGAAAATTTGCATTTGTATGGAGATGATGACTCCCAAGAGCCTCGGGGAGATGTAGTCAATTATGCTTTATTGACTAGTGCACAACTAGAGCCTTCTAGCTATGAGAAGGCTTGTACTCAGAAGATATGGCAGGAAGCCATGAAAGAGGAGATGACCTCTATAAAAAACAATGATACTTGGGAGCTTGTAAAGCTTCCTAAAGGAAAGAAATGTGTTGGATGTAAATGGGTCTACAAGACCAAATTCAATGCTGATGGGAGCATTGAAAGACACAAGGCAAGACTGGTAGCAAAAGGCTTCACACAGAAGTATGGCATTGATTATGAGGAGACCTTTGCTCCTGTAGCTAGACAGGAGACAATCAGAACAGTACTTTCCTTGGCTGCTCACAAAGGATGGAAAATTCAACACATGGATGTAAAAAGTGCCTTTCTCAATGGGTACTTAACTGAGGAGGTTTATGTTGAACAACCTCAAGGCTTTCAAGAACAAGGTAAGGAGCACCTTGTTTATAAACTGAAAAAAGCACTTTATGGCCTCAAGCAAGCACCAAGAGCATGGTACTCTCGCATTGACGACTATTTCAAGGAATATGGGTTCACTCGGAGCAAAAGTGAACCAACTCTCTACTACCTAAAGCAAGGTAAAGACATCCTCATAGTTTGTTTATATGTGGATGATCTCATATTTATGGGTAGTAATGATAAGATAAATATGGAGTTCAAACACTCCATGATGAAACAATTTGAGATGAAAGATCTGGGCTTAATGCACTACTTCCTAGGCATGGAAGTTCATCAGACAGATAGAGGGATCTTCATCTGTCAACACAAGTATGCTCGTGATATGATCAAGAAATTTGCTATGGAGCATTGCAAATCAGTTGCAACTCCAATTGGACATGGGATCCAATTGAGCAAGGATGATGGAGCACCGAAGGTTGACACGACCACTTACAGGAGCATGGTTGGGAGTTTGATGTTTCTCACCAACACAAGACCTGACATTCAGTATGTTGTTTCTCTTGTCTCAAGGTTTATGGCTAATCCATCCGAGCTGCATTTGCAAGCAGCTAAAAGAATTCTAAGATATGTAAAGGGTACATTGGATTTTGGAATCCATTACCACAAATGTAATGCTGTCAAGTTAGTTGGCTTCAGTGATAGTGATTGGGGCAGCAATATTGATGATAGGAAATCTACATCAGGGAACTGTTTTAGTCTAGGATCAGGACTAATTACATGGAGTTCCAAAAAGCAGACTGTTGTAGCATTGTCATCTACTGAGGCTGAGTATATAGCCATCACATATGCTAGTACTCAAGCCCTATGGTTGAGAAAAGTCCTTGAAGAGATTGGAGAACAACAAAGTGGTCCTACCAGATTATACTGTGATAACATAAGTGCCATTCAGTTGGCATATAATCCTATCCACCATAGCAGAACAAAACATTTTGATATGAAGTATCACTTCATCCGAGACATGGTGGAGCAACAGATTGTTGAGCTTAAATATTGCAGCACTTTGGAGAACATTGCAGACATCTTCACCAAAGGCATGGCTAAAGCTCAATTTATAAAGTTGAGAGACTGTCTTGTCAGTCCTCTCAACTTTAAGGGGGAGAATGTTAGAGTTTAACTTACGTAGATGGCAATGTCGACAAAGGCACATGTCGACAAAGTTTGTTTCAATTTATTCTCCTCCCTATCCCTACTTCGTCTCCTTCTTATCCCCTTCTTCTCGCAACTTCTTCTATCTCCTTATCCCCTTTATCTTCTCCTTCAGTTGCATTCTTTAGTTGCAAGTAAACTATATAATGTAGCAGCTAAGGTTTGGATTTTTAGATTGGAATGAAATTTTTAATTTGCGCCTCAGTGGGGTACTAACTGGTTTTGCATTTAGAATATTGAAGTGTTGCAGAATCTTTTCTATATATGACTTAACCAGATCTTTCTTCCTTTTCTGTCCCTGTGTATCTTCATCCCTAAAATTTGGTTTGCTGCTCCTAAATCCTTCATTTCAAATGTCCTAGCCAACTAAGCCTTAAGATCAATGATTTTTTTCATGTCGGGGCCTGCAACCAGCATATCATCAACATACAACAGCAAAATAATAAAACTGCCATCATCAAATCTCTTATAGTATCTACAATGGTCAGCTTCACTCCTGCTGAAACCTTGGCTCTTCATGAAGGTGTCAAATTTTTTGTACCACATCCTTTGCGCCTGTTTCAACCCATACAAAGATTTCTTCAGTCTGTAAACCAAATGCTCTTTGCCTCTTTCTTCATAGCCCTCGGATCGATCCATATAAATCTCCTCCTCGAGATCACCATGCAGAAAGCAGTCTTTTACATCAAGCTGCTCCAGCTTCTAAATCCCGTGCTGCTACAAGTGCAAGTAAAACTCTAATAGTAGTCATCTTCACAACTGGAGAGAAAATTTCATCAAAGTCTATACCTGACTTTTGCACGTAGCCTTTTGCCACCAAGCGAGCTTTATAGCCTTCCAACAACCCATCGTTGTTCTTCTTTACTTTGTACACCCACTTGTTTCCAACAGTCTTTCTTCCAGGTGGGAGATCCACAAGTTCCCACGTTTTATTCTTGCGGAGTGCCTTAATTTCCTCCTTCATGGCTTTCCTCCACTTTTCTGCATTCTCAGACTCTCTAGCTTCCTAAAATGAACTAGGTTCACCATAATCAGTTAATAAAGCAAAAGAGGACTGATAAACATGAGAATACCTTTTCGGACACTTTTGTGGACGTGTAGGTCTTCTGACCCAATGATCTGTTGATTGTGGCTCTTGGTCTTGTGACCGTTGTGGCTGCTCTACTTGCTGTTCTACATGCTGATCAAAAACTTCAGTGATGAGGATGAACAAACACGAACAAAACCATCCAAGGAGCCAAATCACAATAGAAAAGAATTATTTTAATAATGCCAGCCAAAGGGGCAGAAATTACAATGCCAAACTTGTTCAAGATGAACAAACACGGACAAAACCATCCAAGGAGCCAAATCAGAATAGAAAAGAAATATTTTATTAATGCCATCCAAAAGGGACAGAAATTACAATGCCAGATTGTACAATCATGGAGCCCAATCGAAGCCCTTTTTTCAGATCCAAAATCCCTTTCTAAATCCTATTTTCGCCCCCTTTTACATGATTTTTAAGTTTCCCGTCCATGCACAAAAAATTTAAATTTAACTTTCCCGTCCATGCAATATTTTAAATTCTACTTTCCCGCCCAACTGGCGGCTGATAAACACAAAGGCAAAACACTTAGAAAATTTTTGTTTTTTTTTTTTTGTTGATGCAAGATTGCTCTGCTACCACTGGATGCTCCTGCATCAGACACCCAAGGTAAGTTTGAGAAGTGACCTCACTTCTTTGCTCTGGAGGAAAACCAAGGCGGTCAACCTTGGACTTGGACAGCCAAGTCGAATGTTCTACAGGCCTTCCCTTCCATTTCACCATATATTCTTCATACTACATGTTTCTTGTACTTATGCCGATGCGGGTATCCAGGATTTCCTCTATCTCTTCTGTCAATGGAGCCGATGCTGGAACACTTCACAACTCTGCAACTGGTTCCTTAGAACTGTCACCTTCATGATACTCTACCAAATAAGAAATATTGAACACAAGTGATATGTTCAATCCTCTTGGCAACTCCACCTTATATGCATTTCCTGAATCTCTTTTGTGTATGATCCTGCATGGTCCAAACTTCTTCATTTTCAGCATGTTATATGTTTTAGCAGGAAACCTCTCCTTTCTCAGGTGCATCATGAATTCATCACCAACCTGGAACTCCTTAAACTTCCTTTTCTGATCAGCATTTGTCTTGTACTGAGTGTTCATCTTATTGATGTGTTGTTTTACTTCTTCATGCAAATCCTTCAGATGCTCTGCAAAGTTCTTAGCTTCAGCACTATTCTTTTCTCCCCTTGATACCACTTGATGAGGATGAACAAACACGAACAAAACCATCCAAGGAGCCAAATCACAATAGAAAAGAATTATTTTAATAATGCCAGCCAAAGGGCAGAAATTACAATGCCAGACTTGTTGAGGATGAACAAACACGAACAAAACCATCCAAGGAGTTAAATCACAATAGAAAAGAATTATTTT
Organism: Wollemia nobilis; assembly: GCA_028583015.1. NCBI lineage: Eukaryota > Viridiplantae > Streptophyta > Pinopsida > Araucariales > Araucariaceae > Wollemia > Wollemia nobilis. The sequence continues at coordinate 7,632,111 of JAQPPZ010016361.1, forward strand.
ATTAATGCCAGCCAAAAGGGGCAGAAATTACAATGCCACCACTTGATGAGGATGAACAAACATGAACAAAACCATCCAAGGAGTTAAATCACAATAGAAAAGAATTATTTTATTAATGCCAGCCAAAAGGGGCAGAAATTACAATGCCAGATCGTACAATTGTGGAGCCCAATCGAAGCCTTTTTTTTAGATCCAAGATCCCTTTTTGAATCCTATTTTCTCCCCCTTTTACATGATTTATAAGTTTCTCGCCCATGCAAAAAAAATTAAATTTAACTTTCCCGCCCATGCAAAATTTTAAATTCTACTTTTCCGCTCAACTGGCGGCCAACAAACACAAAGGCAAAACACTCAGAAAATTTTTGTTTTTTTTTTGTTGATGCAAGATTGCTCTGCTGCCACTGGATGCTCCTGCATCATTCAGCATGCTGATTTTCAAATTCATCTTCGTTCAAATCTATTTCAACTGGTACAACATTAGGAGTTTGTTGTACCTCCTTCCTTTGCATGGGTTTTTCATCAAAAATAAAATCCCGGCTAATAATTACCTTGTGGGCAGTAGGATCCCACAACCTATACCCCTTCACTGTATCTCCATAGTTGAGAAAACACATTTGCTTGACTTTGGGTCAAGTTTGGACCTTTTTTCTTTAGGCACATGGGCAAATGCATCATAGCCAAAGGTACGCAAATGAGAGTAATCAACTGGCTTACAACATCAAACCTCCTTCGGAATCTGTCCATCCAACGCTGCTGTAGGTGACCTGTTAATAAGATAAACAGTTGTATTAACAGCCTCTGCCCAGAAATTTTTATCCAACATGGATGCGCTGAGCATGCTTCTTGCACGTTCCATGATTGTGCGATTCATCCGCTCACCCACACCATTTTGTCGTGGAGTATATGGTATAATCTTCTGGTGCTTAATTCCTTCTGGCGTACAAAATTTATCAAATTCCTTGGAGCAATATTCACCCCCATTATCTGACCTGAGACAGAAAATCGACTTGCCCAAACTCTTCTCTACTCGTGCTTTGAACTCTTTAAATTTCTGCAAAGCTTCCGACTTCTTCAGAAAATAAGCCCACTCTCCTAGAATAATCATATATAAAAGTTAGAAAATAGATAGCACCATTTAAGGGCTGAGTGGGGACTGGTCCAAATATATCCGAATGTATAAGTTGCAAAAAATCAGAACTCTTACCAGGGCTTACAGTAAACCGAACCCTCTTTTGTTTACCAAAAATACAGTGCTCACACAAGTCTAAATTGCAATCTGTCATGCAGAATTTTTAGACCTTTTTCACTCATATGGCCTAGGCGTTGATGCCATAGCATTACTGCATCCTGAACAGAAGTTTTTGTTGTTGCATGGTTTGTCACTGTATCACCGCATAAACAGTATAGGGTGCCATAAGATTCTCCTTTTGCTACTACAAGAACTCCTCTGGTAATTTTGCAGTAGTTGTTACTGAAAGTGACAAAATACCCTAGCTTATCCATCATCTTGATTGAGAGCAAATTCTTCCGCAAATCGGGCACATGTCGTACATCACATAACATCCTTTCTCTACCATCGTCCAACTTGATCCTTATGTCCCCTCTTCCCACAATTTCTAAAGGGTGATCATCACCCAAGTAGACCATGCCACCACAATATGGCTGATATTTGTCAAACCAGTCTCTGTGGGGAGACATGTGGAAAGATGCATCTGAGTCCAAAATCTAGGTATATAAAACAGATTTGTTGTTCCTGATACATAAAGCTTCACATGTTGCCCTCTCTCTTGAATCTCATTGTACTGGCCTCAGCTGATGGCTGAATTTGCTTTTCACCATTCTTTTCATTACTTAATTGCCAACAGTACTTCTTCGAGTGCCCTGGCTTCCCACAATGCCAACACTTTCCTTTCTGCTTACGTCCTTTAGACTTAGATCTGTACTGTGATCTACCTTGTTTACTCCTCTCGAAATATCAATCTCTCACAGATGGGGCTTCATTGGTTGAGGGTGCCAAAGACGTTTTTCGCCTCAACTCTTCTACCAACAAAGAGGCTACCACATCATCAAATTTTAGAGTTCTTGATGATGCATTATTGGTGGTCATCACCATATGATCCCAGGTGTCTAGGAGGGAACAAAGTAGGGTGATAGCTCTGTCCTCATCCTCCATCTTCACACTAATTGAAACCAATTTACTGATAAGGGTATTAAACTCATTCAAATGATCTGCCACGGATGAACTTTCCTTCATCCTTAAGCTATAAAGTTGTTTTTTCAGAAAAGCCTTGTTTGTTGCTGATTTTGTCTGATACAGCTTTTCAAGATTTTGCCAAAGGGCTTCCGCAGTCTTCTCTTCAGCTACATTGAACAAGACAAAGTCTGCTAGGCAGAGACAGATTGTAGAGACCGCCTTCTTATCCAGCGTTGCCCACTCTTATTTCATGCTGCTTGGTTTACTCGCGACCCCTTTCAAGGCTAGAGTTTGGTCATTCTGAACCAGCAAATCCTCCACCTTCATCTTCCATAGAGCGAAGTTCCTGCCATCAAATTTCTCAATCTTAAACTTGGTTACAGCTTTTGTCATTGTTTCAGCTCCCACTCGCACAAAACCTTAGGCTCTGATACCAGATGTTCGTTAAAAACTTCAGATATTACCTGCAAGCAGAAAACACAATAACAGAGAACAAAACAACAATGCAAGTAACACAAAGATTTTACGTGGAAACCTGCAATGTGCAGGAAAAACCACGGGGCAATGGCAACTTCTTTCTTTTATTGATTTCAGCAAACTTTACATTCACACAACATCATGTACATGCAAGGGGTCATTCCCCTTTTATAGATAAGAAAGGGAAGACACCGAAAACTGTTCGTTTCCTCTCCCAAAGGAAGCCTTCGAAAAACTGTTCGTTTCCACTCCCAAGGGAAAGCATCCGAAAACTGTTCGTCTTCCGCAGCTACACGTCTAGCACATTCTGCTGCCTAGACGTCTAACAACAGCCTAGATGTCTAGCAACCTAGACGTCTGCTGCCTAAACGTCTGGCAGCAGCCTAGATGTCTGCTGCCTAGACGTCTAGCAGCAGCCTCTGCTGCCTAGGATTTGTTGACTAAAAATCTGGATAGTGACTTCACCTCCTAAGATTGTTTTGTCAGACATCTTCTTCAATCTAGACGACACTTTCAATTGCTCAGATGGTTGCTCTCACTACCCAGACGACACTTCCTTTGGTTCTAATGACATCTCTTGCTCCAATGACAACCTTCACTATTTAAACGACTTGGTTGTTAGTCTAGAATCTCTAGATTGTTCTATCCTTTTGTCGTGACCTCTTGATGAACATCGTTTCCTTGCTAAATGTCTATGTCTTTGTTTTTTGTCAACTATCTAGTTCTTCACTTCTTTTATCGTTTGCATAGGGAACCAATCGTGTAGGTATTGTGTCATCATCGTAGACAAATTTCCTTCTTGTTTGTCTTCCAAAACTAGCATTGATAAGACTTTGTTCAAAATTGTTGCCCCTCTGATAAAAATCTCATATGCGGGATAACGAAATCATTGAATGATTATGACATGTATTGTTCAAGTGATTACGCTCGTTATTCCTACTATCTGTATGCGTACTCGTCTTGGTGTTGACATTTACCATTACTCTTGGACAATTTTGTTCAAAGTTTGCAAATGCTCTATTTCGTTTGAATCTATACTTGTGTTCATTTCATCTACCATTACTTTTCAAATTGAATAGACCTTTTGACACTAAGTGTCCATGTACCTCAAATATATTATGCTAAGCACTCTTTGAGCAATTGGCATTGGTGTTTCCCTCCATCTGACACTTAGAACACCAAGTGTCATGTTTGTCCTTTTCCTTCTTTTCTTCCTCTCTCACATCATCTCTTATCATGCTGTGCTATCATTATACCAGAAAGTTCACAGAACAATAGGTTATAAACCATTACGTGATGCATGCTAATGGTTGTAAAGTTTATGTTATTTACTTAGTTTAGCTTTCACATTGGGTAATTTTGAATATTTATACCTAAATTATCCATATTGTGTCTCTAAATTGTTTCTTTATATATATATATATATATATATATATATATATATCATCCCCCACCATCCCCCAAAATGGGTTTAGACCCGTTATCCTGGAAATGTCTCTTCTCATGCTGTGCTATCCTTATACCTGGAAATTCACAGAACACTAGGTTAGAAACCATTACATGATGCATGCTAATGGTGATAAAGTTTGTTATACTATTTACTTAGTTTAGCTCTCACATTAGGTAATTTTGACTATTTATACTATAAATAACCATATTGTATCTCTAATTTGTTTCTTTTTATAAACCTATTTATATACGTTCTCCCCAACAATTCCCAAAAATGGGATTAGACTCCAGCTATCCTGGAAATGTCTCTTATCATGCTGTGCCATCCGCATACCAGAAAATTCACAGAGCGTTAGGTTATAAACCATTACATCTGTAGATCAGAGTGTGATTTTGACAAAAGGACCATCTCTTCATGAATAACAACCGAGGCTAAGGGGTCTTATTTGCAATGTTTAAACATAATGAATATCTGATTAGATTTTTCCGGCCAGCATTATGTCCTCTCTTTGAAAAGCATGAAGGATGATGGTAAATGGAGAGATTCACACCAGATTTGACATGCCTTTTCACATCTCGGAGGGTTTCTAACACCAAAGAAATTTCATCCTTTTTAGTAGGGCCTATGCAAACCTTTCTTGTGGCTGAAAATTACATGATAGTATAAATACTGTTGCATGGTGTGATTCTGCTGTTTCAGTCAAGTGTTGCCATTAATATTTCTGTTCTGCAGAAAAAATTTATATGCATAAATTTTAATGGGTATTGCCAATATAATATTGAAAACAACCCCTAGAATTTGTAGAACTTACCATTTTATCAAAATTGATGAGAAATGGTCACATGGACTGTTGTTCTTAATAATAATAGTTATATTTAATAATTGTGGGTTCATTTAATATTTGTCTATCCTTTGCATGTCTTTATGTAAATCCTATCCAAGTCTGTTTGTTCTCTTTATATATTCATGAGTCTACTTTATATACGATCTTGATAATCTCATTTCATGCTTGCTGATGATCATATCAAAATTGGATCATGAGGTTTTATGTTCATTCATGTCTTTGTGGGATTCGATTCAAAATCTTAATAATGTACAATGAAAGTTTCTGCAATTAGTTGAGACCAGCATAAGTTCCTTTAAGATCATTGATGCTTACATGTCAGCATTGTAAACTATTGGTTTTGTAACTTGTTAGCATCCTTCTTGTTTTGATCTGTCTTGATTGAATAATAAGAAGATAAACTCTGAACTTTAGATGGCAGAATATGATAATTAAGAACTTACTGTAGGGGTTATGAGGTGGGTAACTAATATGAATATCAATATGAATATCCTAATATCATTTTTGTTGGGTGTAGAATTCTGAATGTGTAGATTATTCTAAATTTCTAAAAAAATTCAATTTTTATAGTATTATACCAGCCGTCCCCTAAAATCGGCTTGCCGTCCGCCGTCGTCCCTCGAAACCCGTCCCCCAGGCTTGTGGAACCTTGCTATAATGTGGAAACCTAAAGTGAAATGCATCCAAACCATAATATTAATTGGCTAGACATGCACTTGGCTGGAGCCAAAAATTAGGGAGACTGATTTAATAAGAAGTGAACATCAAATAATGCTTATTGAGGATTGCCATTATAAATTGGGTGATTTCATGTTCTAATTCCCAATTTGAGGTTTCAAGAAAGATCGCATATGTATGCTTTAGGCTTTTAGTGCTTGAATACTGTATTGCATTCTAAACTCAATGGATCTTAGATTTTTGTTTTTCATGTATGCCATAAAGGTGAGAGTGAACCATAACATCCAAGAAACATGACAACACTGGGATGTGATGTGCAACGAACTGAGAAACAATGGCTTGTTGGAGCTTGTCCTTATGGTTATCATGTTTTATTGTGCTTAATGTGCTTACCTATATGTTTAAGCAATTAATAAAAGTACATGCATCAATATCCAAAAGTAAAATATAATTCTCCAAACAACCAAAAAGGTTAATATAAATGCATCGAGACTGCTTTTCTATTATTGGGATTAACTCGTCCTTGAATAGTTGCTTACAACCTCTGTGATGAGATTTGGTGAATGTAATCCCTAAAGTCCGAATTTTTCTGAACTTGAAACCAGCAGAATAAAAGGAATTAAATTTGATAATAATCATCTTGTAGATTTGAATTCGAAATCAAATAAATTGACTGCATAAATTTGACTTAAAGTGTCAAAGGCCACTTACAGTTTACGATTAAACTCAATGGTCTGTGGGCCAACTGAAGTATTGATTGTTATAGTAGTTTTCTAATTCTATGATACTATTAATACATGTGCATATTGTTAATATCTTGAATTTCATGTCCAACTTTATGAATTGTTTTGTAATGTGCTGAATTTCTTTTGAACTTCAAGCTTGCCAAATTCAAATTCAAACATGAACCTTTTGACTGCTTACAACTAATTGCATCCAACCAATATGCATGCCATAGTCACATTTCATATGCACATCTTAGATTGGCATTAATAGGAATTTCCTTATAGACAGCCTGAGGATATGTGGACACTATGGATGTTGCTTATGATATTAATAGAAAGTATTCTTATTATTTAGATTTGTGTGCAATATTCTTTTCTGTAGATAAGCATACTTTAAATTTATATATCAGATAGATTGTAATTGTGTTTAGATTGGTGCGTATGATCATAGTATCATCAATGCATCTGGATGCAATCATGCATCATCATTATTCACCATCATGTTCACCGTCATGATTTCACATTCTGGTTACTGCCATATGAATTGTTTTGGTTACTGCCATATGAATTGTTTTGACTAACTACTTATATAGAATGTTTAAATGTGTGCACTTTATTGAATTAAGGAGTTTCTAATGTCACCTAAATTTTGTTCTGTAATTTAACAGACATTTACTAATTGCATTTGGAGGTCTTAAGGGTCTGGAAGAGAACATTGAGAAGGATGTGAATCTCAAGGTACAGTATCACTTTCCACAAATTACTAGGTTTTATATCAATGCATGATTTATTTTGGGAACATTATGAGTGGATGCTAATTTTCTAGTGCAACTGTCTTTTTGTTGTTCGAAAGTGGAAAATATGGACAAATTCACTAACAATGTGGATTTGGTTGCAACAGATTACCTGGAAATTTATGGTCTATTATTGTTTGTTTATGGTTCATCGCCATTCTTTGGCTTAGATTGCTAGTTTATGCATGTCAAATATTTATTGTGTGTGTGAGAGAGAGAGAGTCAACACTCAATGTAAGAGAATTAGGAAAAAAACTCAAGTGGATCCAAGTGCCAACCTTGATCTATAGTGAATGCAAAGTAGAACTAGAGTTGTTGTCATTGCCAACCATCCGAAAAGGGCCAACTAGTGATGCTCCCAAGAGAATGGCCAGGACTAATGGGACCTTGTTGGATAATCCTGGGAGGAGAGTTTTTGATCCTTCAAGACTCTCCTAGCATCCCTAGCTTAGGAACCAATAGAAGAAGATATCTATGTGAGATTCAAAATCTTGTGCTAAAAAGCGTGGAGGTTTGAGTCCTCTTCAAGGCATAATATTTATAATGCTTATTGGATGTGCAATTCAATTATAAATTGTTAAGAGGTAAGTGAGCATTAGAAAATATTATTAAGTAGGTAGGTTTAAATAGTACAAACATAGGCTAAGAATAGCCTTAGGAATATTAGAAAATAATATCCCCTAATAGTGCTAACTAACGCGCTTTACAAAATAAGCGCCTAACTACTAACAACTAACAACGTAGTCAAATTGACTACTACTTACCACAAGATATTCCATAGTGAATATCTTCGTGGTAGAAAGTAAAAGTAAAAGTAAATGTAAATACTATATTTACCATGCAGTAAATAACATCTACCTAGGAGAATCTACTAATTACCAAATGAGGTAATAATTATAGTTACTGTAGCATAGTAACATTAACACAAACATCAGATTCAATTGATTCAACAGACTGAGATTACTTATCTGTTGATATGAATTCCAACAATGGTTTTGGTCGTTGTTTCATAGCACTTGTTGAAGCAATTCATACATAGTGTACTAATTTGATGAAAAATTGAAATTGTTCTATTTTGTTTCAGCAGTAGTGTTTTGTTTCACAGGGCTAAAGTACTAAATGATAAACAAGAACTAATGAGATCAGGAAACAAAATACATTGGAAAAAGGAACATTTGGGAAAAATTGAATGGAAAATGAGAAAGACCAAATCTAAGGTGAAATACTTTTCTTTTGGTGTACATGAAGGAGTATATCTTGTTTCTTCTTAATTATTAAGTATATTGAATTAAATACATAAATTGAAATTAATCTATATACCCCTCTCAAGGTATTGCAAGATTTGGGAGTTGTAAGTCAACAAATAGACGAATGTTGGATCCTTCTATAAACAAATGAAGGATCCTTAATTTCAAATAAGAAGTGTAGAAAACATACTAAAACCAAAATTGAAGAAATAACTTGCAGTGTTCCATGGGGACGCGTCCCCCCGTTTCCTGCGTCCCCCAACATGAGGGGATGGCAAGGGGGACGTTTCCCCCGTCCCCCTTTTGGGGGACGACTGGGAAACGTCCCCGGGACGGCTGAGGCCTGTGGCCTCCCGTCCCCGGGACGTCCCCTTTTTTGGGGCGTCCCTAGGGATGCCCAGCCGTCCCTAGGGACGGTCTGAGCGTCCCCCATGGGGCCCAGCCGTCCCCCACGGCTGGGCGTCCTCACCCAAGGGGAAATCAAAAAAAAAAAAAAAGGGAGACACTGAATATGAACTACTACCAGGTGTTACTTAGGCAGAAATCTCGTTGGGAATATGAACCTGAAACAAATTTGGACCCTTAGATGCCAAATATAACATTGGAACTGGCATAATGTCAACATTAAGATGGGAGGATGGCATTAAGAAAATCTCAACAAACAAATTTACTGCCTAAAGGCGGCAATACCATCAAATGACAAATATGCTGCCTGCATAGCTGATGAGATTGTCACAGTGAAGGGTTATGGGATGAGTGCGGTGTTGGATTGTCAAGGAGGGAATGGCGTTGCTGCAAAAGGTTGAACTCCTTAGACGTCTGGATCTAGATTTCAACTGTTTCTTTAAAACTAGGACGAAACAGTTGCAAGGTTTATTTTTCAGCAGTTCTAGAGGAATTGACAGATATAGCAGCAGGTTAAAGGTGCTGTAACTGTTTTGAATGAAAGTATATTCAATATTTCACGCTAAATGATTAGATGGATATCTGATTTCATCTGTAAAGGAATACATTTGTGAGAATAAAGCTTCTTTTTCCCTTGGCTTAGGGAGTTTTCTACCTGAAGAGTGTTTGTTCATGTTAAATTTTGGTGTTCTACATGTGTATCTCCTCTTGTTCATTTTTCTGTTTTGAATTTTTTTAATTTGCTGAAGTGGAAAAGTACATTTGATAAATCTCACAGATATCAGTCATTTAGATGATGTTTATAAATGTAAATCAGCAATTGGAATAAAAAACATGTTTTTAATGAATTGGATCAGCTACAACTTGTTCAATTACAGATCAATTTCTCTCTTGTTGAATTTGGATTATTGCATATGACGAATAAATCCCATTATTGTATGGGCCCATCCAAAGGACAACATGTGTTACTTTTTAAGTTGACATTAATCTAGCATTTATCATGTTTGGCACCTAACTCTAAGCAACCATCTAGGCAAATTTATCAGACTGAAAAATATATAGGTAATAGAGGGATGATTATTGAATGCAAGTCTATTTCTTCTTCCGGGGATGGATTCAATTGATTAGTAATATGAAATATCATTTTTGTTGTGTGTAGAATTCTGAATGTGTAGATTATTCTAAATTTCTAAAAAATTTCAATTTTTATAGTATTATACCAGCCGTCCCCCCTAGCCGTCCCCGAGCCGTCCCCTAAAATCGGCCTGCCGTCCCCCCCCCCGTCCCCGGAAACCTCGTCCCCCCGTCCCCCAGGCTCGTGGAACCTTGGAAATAAGGGGTAGGCATAGTAAGCATAATGAGGAATTACTATGCTTACTAGTACATGGTTGGGATCTCAAGATAAAAATTGATCTTAAGAATACAAACACATAAAGGCTATTGTTTTTTAATTAAAATAATAAAACGAAGAAAGTTACTAAAAAAAAGAGGAGGAATTAACGTAGGAGTTCTCTATGGCTTTGAATCCATTGAAAACCATATCCTCCAACTACAAGGTGAATCTTCTTTTTATAAATACCAAGTGCTTTGTCATGAATAGTTGCAGTGCTTGGAATTGACCCTTTAAATCTGTCACAAGGGGACATGTCCCTGTTGTCACATTTTTGCACGGGGTGCAATGTCTTCAATGTTGTTTTGTAACAGTGCTGCTCTTCTTTTCCTCCTTCCGTTTTTCTCGCTTCTCTCCCTTTCCTTTTCTTTCCCATTCTCTTTCTCTCCCCCTTTTTTCCATGGAGTTCCCAGCTTGATTTTCCAGCTTTCCAGCAGGTCTATCTGAAATTGGCTAAGTCTGGGTGCGAAGTTCGCACTTCGCCCAGTTTTGGTGCGAAGTGCGCACTTCGCCCGCTTTGGTGCGAAGGCGAAGTCGCACTTCGCCCGCTTTGGTGCGAGTGCGCACTTCGCCCGCTTTTGGTGCGAGATTCGCACTTCGCCCGCTTTGGTGCGAGTTCGTACTTCGCCCCACCTCCCGGGCGCACCTTGCACCGGCAGACCGACAGTCAATGCGGAAAAAGGTAAAATGCCGGAGCAGGTCCATATGGCGGCAGACACCAGTGTTCGCCTGTGCGCAGCTTCGACTTCTCAACGGAGCGGGAATGCGCCTTGACAGGTGTACAGTAGGGGAACAAACCCGGAATTTGACCAAGGCTTGAAGGCCTTCCCCGACTGCACTGATTTTTGCACGCATCCCAAGGAGCCCCGATCCCAAGCAAAGATGGATAGACTGCCCTCTAAGGCATGCATGTGTCACACGGCATAACCCATCATCGACAAGTGTCCAGCCTTCGGGATTTGAACCAAGACTCGCCGACCAAAAGGGATAAGCATGGGCTGCCCGCACCGCCTGCGTTAATAGCCACATTCAAAGCTGATCCGAGGTTTCACCCGCTCCAGCCTACTAGCAAGCCTCGCCGACTTGAAGAATTACCCAAAGACTCCGCCACGTAGCTGTCCGGATTCCGAGAAGACCATGTCGCGGGTACAACCCGATCCGACAAAAAGGTCAGGATTTGCAGCCTCTTTCGCCGCTTCGTCACCTCATGTTTGATCGGGACTCGTGCCCATTAATGTAATCGGTGGGACTCTGGCTATAAAAGCCCATCCGAAATTCATTGTAAAGGGTGGAAGGGGAATGTTTGTTAGGGAACCACCGTGCTTACCGTAACCGTGCTTCCGCTTATGAATACAATCTGTATGCCCGGTTCTCGTTTCTACTATCTTTATTCTTTTATGTCTGTCTTTCATTATATGCCTTAGGCCCACCCGTGTCGCCGCTCGTTAATTCACTTTGGCATTTGGCGATCGGGTTCCTCTAGCATTGCTTGCTTAAAGCACCTTCTCGTACTTCATTATTTAAAGCATTCATTATAAATTTGGTAGCAGTCCCATCGCTTGTGTGTGACGTTGTTGGCCCGTATCCGGTGATTGATGCGATCCCCTCGCCGTTAGTTCCTTGTAGGGAATGTTTGCTAGGGAGCCATTGAAGCCGTGCGGTTAAACTCTCTACCTAACACATATACCGGCTCGGCATCTCTAGGTTTACTTTCTACCCCGTCGCTGTATGTATCTCGGTGATTGATACGATCCCTCGCCGTTAGTTCCTTGTAGGGAATGTTTGCTAGGGAGCTATTGAAGCTCGTGCATACGCCGCCGGTGTATCGGAAGTACGCCTAGGTTTTGCGGTTCCTTGTCATGCTCTGTGTTTGTATGCGGTAAGTAGCGGTGATTGGTGTGTTCCCGCATCGTTAGTTCCCCCCCACCAACCTTTGGACATATTTGTATCTCTTCTCGTACATTTGTCTCTTTCCGTTCCTTTATTTCTTTCCCTGCTCCCTTTAGCTTAAATCAAGCCCCCCAAAAGGAGCCGGCCTTCTCCGGAGATTGGCTCTGAAGGCATCTCTTCCTTCCGGCCTTTCATGCCTGGTGGGCGAACCGGGCGCATTAACCAAAAATCCTTTCCTCATGGCAGATTCGTAACCAATAGTTTCTGCGCACGCACGGTGGGACGCTTGTCCCACGATTTAAAGAAAGAGTACCCATCCGGCTTCCACCTAGCGCAACAGCTTCTCGCCACGCTCGCGGAACACGGGTCCCACATCCGACGAGAGATTTTCTCGATCGCCTCCACCGGCGCCGATAGGCTCCCGAGCTCTTGGTGAGACAAGGAAGTTTCTCACCCCCGACGGAATCGAAGCACCGGTGTTCGCTTCATTGCTGTTCCAAATCCGAACACCGGCGACTCGCACGAACAAATCCTCTCGAGTCTAGAAGACCGGTCCGGTCACCTTCATGCACACGAGAAGGTGGCGAACAAGAAATCCGAGAAGCCCGCCCGAGTTCTACGAACTAGACATCCACGCCGAGGCGAGATACCCAGCCGGGCCGATCCGCGAGCTCATTTCGACGAAGCCGAAGCCGAGGCTCGGAAGAGCCGAGTACGAAGTAGAAGAGGCCGAGGAAGAGGAAAATCCCGTATCCTCGGAAAGTACCGATACCGAGTACACAACCGACGGCGGAGAAGAAGAAGAAATGGCTGATCAACGGCCGAATGACGATGATCTCTTCCCGGCGGTGGACTCCCACAGGGCCTTTGGCCCCGATCGGCCGCCAAGCCGTGCCCCCGCCGCTTTAAAGTCTATTCCCACATACGACGGCTACGGTAAGACGGCGTACGAGCACATCCAGGACATCCTTGCCCCGGCCGCACCGCATACCATCACCGATGAAAGTGTGAAGACCCGTCCACGGCCCTTTCCCCGAGGGGAAAGCTTCTCTACCGGTGGAGATCGCCGCGTAGGGATCCATCACCGGGTGGCCCCGACCTGCCAGGAGGCTCGTAAAAGGATGCAACGAGTCCGCTGATCCTACCTCTCTACCGCATCGGCTCCAAGCAATCCGGAGGCATCCTCAAGAGGAGGTGTCCGATTTTAACATTAGGTTTGCGAGATCCTCGGAAACGGGTACCTCGCGAACTTCGGCCTTCACCGGCATGGCCGCTCACTACTATCCGAGGTCCTTCAACTCGGACATATGCCTCGCCGCCGAAGATCGCCCGAACTGACGAGTTCCCCGCACCGTACGAAGCCGCCCAGCAGTCGAAGCCGACATTATCTCCATCGGCAAAGCTTCCGTCCGCAGTGCGAGAGCCGATTCATCCCGACTTTCCAAGATCGCAAGATCCTTCTCGCTTCGGTGGTGTGCCGTCTACTTCGTGGCAGCAGCCCCGACCGCAGATGGGAATCCGGCGCCGGTCGTAACTCAATACGGCCCGCCTCGGTTGCATTACCCTCATCCGCCTCCTCCCGCTCCGCATTTTCCAGCGCTTCCGCTCCCCCGCAGATGCGTCTTATTCTAACCCTCCTCCATTGGCCGCTTTGCCTCCACCGGCACAGCTTGCCGCCTCCCGACAAGCAAGATCCGTAACACGATTCTACAAGAAGTGCGGGCTTTGGCCTCCGGATATCATGCCATGTCCAATGACATGACAACTATGAAAAAGAAGGAGCCCAAATGGACTTTGCTCCTAGAAGGCCGTATGCGCCGCCGGCATTGACAAAAGATAAATCCCCAGAAAACCAACCGCAGAGGCGTCCGCCTCCGAGAAATGCTGCTATAGATGACCCACCTGGTCCTCCCGACTGAGTCAACCGGTGCACTACGTGCAATGACCCGCATTCGGAGGAAGATTGCACTTTGCACCAAAGACTACATCCAGACCTTGGCCGGCAAGGACTATAGAAGATGATGAGTCGTACATGATCTTGGACGGTGAGGCCAATTTTGCCCCGCCGTAAGAGAACCCAATGGACGCCCGCCAAGGAAGAAAAGAAAGTCGCGGACACGGCTAAACCTTTGCAGGTATACACGAGAAGAGAAAGACCGCAGCCCAATGGGCCGCCACCGTACAAGCGGCCGTGGCCTTACACACCCTGAGAGAAGGCATCCAAAGATAAAGCTCCCGCTAAACCTTCTCCAAGAAAGACCGCCGCTGCTCCAGCCTAAGCCTCCAAAGAAAGGCCCCAACTCCCGCTAAGCTCCCCGTACTTCAGCCCCCACCGAAACCAAAGAACAAGCCCAGAGAAGTCAAGTACCCGTCTCCGACCAAGAGACAACGAGTTGAGGCCACCCAACAAGACTCGGACCAAGTATGAACCGGCTAAACCAGCAGAAGGAGCTAGTACCTCGGGCTACAAAGATTGTAGACGAGTTAAAGAAGACTCCCGCGTAATCAGCATGTACGATGCCCTTCTCGCTTCCTGTGCCGTAGATCCGTCGCAAGAATCACTAAAAAACATGAAGAACGGCAAGCGATGCACTCGCTGTCCCGGTTCAACCTTTGACGCTCTCCACCACCGGGAAGAACAGACCGCCACCCTTTTATCTCTCTTTGCGGATGCAAGGGCACATAGTTCACAACTCGCATGGTGGATTCCGGTGCTTCCTCGACCGTGATGCCGAAGGCCGTCTCGCGATGAGATCGGGATGGAATACACGCGGAGCAGCCAAGGTGTGCCGCAACTAGACGGCACCCTCGTCAAGACAAGCTGGTGTCATAAAGGACATCCCTATCCGCCTGCACAAAGCTCTCGACATTGTGGTCATCCAAGAGGTCGTGATTGTTGACTCGGAGCCTTACTTCGGCATGTGTCTCTCTCGGGAGTTCACTCGCGGGTTGGGCGGGTACCGTCTCTAGACTACTCGCACATGGAAGTGCCCTTCAAAGGAAGGAGACCGAAAATTTTCAATGAGAAGCCTTCCCCTTTTCTAGTAGACAAGATACCCGACGGAGAGATGGACCGCATGGTCCAGTTGTCAGAAGAAGAACTGGTGACAGTAGAACTGACCGAGCAAGCTCTCGAAGTGCTACACTAGAAGACGAGTTCTCGTTGCGGGATTTTAATGCCGTAATCGGGACAGAGCAGGGCTGTTATTCCATTAAGCAGCCCGAGGAGCTTGACGTGTCCGTTGCGAAGGAGGTAGGACCTGCACCCGAAGAGCTGTGGAAGCTTTTCTTTGACGGCGCCCGTTGCAAGAATGGCGCCGTGCAGGGGTCCTCCCGGTTTCTCCAACCGGAGTCCGGAGGGACTATGCCTACAGCCGGCCTCGGAGCCGTACTAACACCCGGCGGAATACGAAGCCCCGTGCTTAGGTCTCGCGAAAGGCGGAAAGGCTCGGAATCAAGCATCTCCAAATTTTCGGAGATTCAGAGTTAGTGTGTCATCAAGTTACGAATAAATGCGCGTCTAAGCATCACTATCTTAGAGCGCACCGCAACCGGGTCCGGGACCCGATGGAATCGTTTGACTCATTGAACGTTAAGGCAATATCGCGTGAGAGAAACAAGCACGCGGATATTCTCAGCGTCTCGTTGGAGCCGTGCACGTTCCGTCGAAGACGTCGTCCGTAAACCGAAGCCGGTCCGCACCATTTACTGTGCCTTCCGTGCTCGATAGGGATACCTTCCGCGGTATTCAGCCGTGACGAGGAGATCGTCACATTCCCGGTTAACGAAGTGTGTGTAATCGAAGGTAGAGACCCCGATGACGAGCAATATGAGGGGTTGATACAAGCTACGGAATAATCACGTCCCAAAAGGACCGATTACATTAGAAAGTCTCTTTGATCGGAATGACAGAGCAATATCCCACAGATCAAAGTAGACCCGAGGCAAGATGCCGACTCGGAGCTCGAACCCGATAAAACCATCAAGGTCGGAACAGACTGCACGTCGGAGGAGCGGGTGCAGATTAGATCACCGTGCCGGAGTTCCCCGACATCGTGGCCTCGGTGCTACGAAGATTTGAGGGGGTATGACAGATCCGTCATCCAAAGATACCATCGAGCTAGAGGATGGCGCCAAGCCGTTCCGACAAAAGCAAAGGGCCGTAAATCCAAAGGTTGAGGCCATGATGAAGACCGAGCTCTTGAAGATGCTGGAGGCCAAGATCATCTACCCCATCAAACATTCATCCCGGGTCGCGAATCTGGTGCCCGTGAGGAAAAAGAATGGCGACATACGTCTCCGTGTCGACTTCGAAACCTAAATCAAAGCTTCCCTCCGGACCACTATCCGCTTCCCCAAATCGACCAAATTTTGCATATCGTTGTCGGAGCCCGTAGATTTTCACTTTTAGATGGATTTTCCGGCCACAACCGGATTTGGGTTAAAGACGAAGACCAAAGATAAGACGGCGTTTACCACGAAGTGGGGGACGTTCGCCTATCGGCGCATGCCGTTTGGCTTATCCAATGCCGGTGCCACGCTCCAAAGGGCCATGGACCCGGCCTTCCGAGAGCCGCTCAACAAGATTATTGTCATCTATCTTGATGACATGACCGTTTTCTCTCACCGACGAGAAGATCATGTTTCGCACTTGCGGCAGATATTTGAAAGTTGTCGAGAATTCGGCATCTCTATAAACCCGAAGAAGTCTGTCTTCGCGGTAAAGGAAGGAAAGCTGCTGGGACATGTCATCTCCGAGGAAGGCCTCGCCATTGACCCTGACAGAGCACAAGCCCTCGTTCGCTTGCCAGCCCCCACTGATAAAAAAGGTCTGCAGTCCTTCTTCGGTCAGATTAACTTCGTGCGGAAGTTCATTCCGGACTTCGCACAGTGATCAAGCCTATGGCCGAACCGTTGAAGAAAGATACACCTTACGAATGGATTGATGAGAGAGAGCAAGCTTTCGAGGAAATCAAGGCTCGAATTGCGCAAGCTCCGGTGTTGACAAACCCGGACTACTCCAAGGACTTCATCCTGTATGCAGTGGGAGAACCCGAAAGTTACGCCGCAGTCCTGACTCAGAAGGGAGACGACGGTGAGGAGCGCCCCATTGCGTTCCTAAGCCAAGTGATTCTGCCACACGAAGAGAAGTACAATTTTATAGAGCGGCAGGTCCATGCGGTCATGAAGTCCCTTCGAAAGCTCGGGCACTTTGTCTCCCAAAGTAAGACCACCGTCTTTGTGATTCACCCCGATGTTCGCAGCTTCATCTTGCAAGGGGAACCGGGTCACAAGAGAGCGGGATGGATTGCCAAGATCCAGGAGTTTGACATCGAAGCACGGCCCACCAAGCTTATCAGAGGCCGAGCCTTGTGTCAGGAATTGGCCCGAAGCGCTGTAGCCGGCATCTCCGCATGTAAGTGGGAGGACACAACGACACGCGTCTACCTAGCCAACTCCTTATCGGAGGGGAGTGATTGGACAAATGAACTGGTGAGATACTTCTACACCGGAAGATGTCCTGATCACCTGAACGCCTCACAACGAAGGAGATTTCGGCTAGGTGCACTAAGGTACACTCTTCGCCCCGAGGGGCTTTACTTCAAAAACATTGACGGCATCCTGTTGCAGGTGCGTCATAAAATCTGACCAGCCTAGGATCCTCGGAGACTTTCATTCTGGGATGCCTGGGGGTCACCATTCTTCAAGGCCAACGGCCTTAAAAATAATAAGGGCTGGATACTATTGGCCCACTCTGTTCGCAGACGCGTATGCGGTCTGTGCCAAGTGTGATCAATGCCAGAGGTATGCTGGCGAAACGTAAAAGCACCCCCGCCCCTTCAATCGATTCAAGCCGAAGCTCCGTTCCAAAGAATGGGGTCCGGACTTCATTGGGGTGATTTCTCCTAACTCCTCCGCCGGCCACAAGTTTATTCTCACAACCATCGACTATTTCACACGGTGGACGGAGGCGATCCCGACCAAGAACGCCGACCAAGAAACGGTCATCGTGTTCATTGAGAGCCCGATTACCCGCTCGGGGTTCCGGAGTCGATTGTGACAGCACAACGGTCCGGGATTTGTAGGCGCTCGTACTCACGGAGTACACCAGCGGCCTTGGCATCTATCACAAGATGTCTTCTAATTACTACCCGCAGGGGAATGGCCTTGCCGAGTCTACTAACAAGAACCTCCTGAAAATTCTCCTGAGGACCATTGAAAAAAATAAGCGGACTTGGCACTTGCTCCTGAACCGGGCGCTATGGGCGGACAGAGTTGCGTTCAAGAAATCCCTCAAGACGTCCCCCTATGCGCTCGTCTATGGCAAGCAAGCCGTTATGCCATCACACATTGAAATCCCCGCCCTGTGGATGATTGACGAAGACAGGAGCAGCGGAGACCCGGTAGACGACAAAGTTGTGCCAACTCCCGCAGCTTGGAAGAAGACAGAGAAAGTGCATACCAGGCCTTCGCCGATCACATTGCAGCCACTAAAGGCTGGTTTGCCAAAGGCACCACCGCCCGAGCTTTCAAAGTCGGGGACCCGGTGTCAAGTGGGACTCATACAAGGCAAAACCGGGTAATCATGGAAAATTTGATGCTCTCTCGGGAGGGCCCTTATCGATTGCCCGGTGAATCGGCTCAATGCCTACATACTTTCGGATATGGAGGGTCGGCTCCTCCCCATCCCCGTCAACGGGTTCCACTTGAAGCTTTATCGCCGTTGAAGGCGCCCGAGTGGCCCTTCCCTCGTAAAAATTTTGCCTTGTGTTTTTATTTTTCCCCGCATGTATAGTTTCCAGTTTTAGCATTCAGTTTATTTTTCCTTCTTTGAGCTTAAATGCGGCATGGGAGAGAAAGACAGACTTCGCAACGAAGTCTATCGCTGCCCCGCAGGAGGGGCGAAGTTCGGCTATGCAGAAAAAGAAAGGAGAAAAAAGAGCAGAAATCGACTAAGTGTTGATCGAAGTCCGACTTCGCAATGAGCCCGACTTCGGCCCACCCGAATTGCGAAGTTTGTCCGAGAAAAGCCGAAGCAGACTAAAGTTCGGATCGCGCAACCCTTCGTGCGAAGCACGCACTACGCGCAAAGTTTGTGCGAGCACGAACTTCGCACCGAAGTCCGACTTCGGCCAGCGCCCGTGCGAAGTGCGCGCCGCGCTCAACACTTGGGCGAAGTGCGAACTTCACGCGAGGTTCGGACTTCGGATCAAGCTTCGGCCGAAGTCCGAACAAAGCGGCCGCGCCGTGCGAAGTCCATCTAAAGATCAAAGGCGGCAAAGACCCGGATCGCGCCCAAACCTTGGGCGCAACTAAAACAGAGGTAGAACAAGCTCAAGCACGCGCTCGCGCGAAGTTCGTACTTCGCCCGCTTTAGTGCGAAGTTCGGATTTCGCTCGAAATTGGCGAAGTCCGACTTCGCCGGCGAGGTCGGGCCGTGCCCAACTTCGGGCGAGTCCGTCGCGCCTAGTTTTCCGGGCCGCATTGGGACGCGGTTTAAAGAATAATAAAAAAATTCAAAAACCCCAAGTCGGGCCCAAGGCGCGTTTGCACTTGTTTTAATGTGGGTTTCCGCACCGAAGGTTTTGTCTTGACTGCCGTGCCCAAGTGGTGGCAGCAACGTCGCCCATGGTGCAGCCCCCAACGCCGAGTTAATGATTGCGCGTTTTTCAAGCGAAAACGCAACTAAAAAAGCAAGGCACGGCCGCCGGGGCGCGTCTTTTCCTAAACGTTCTCTTGCGCGGCCACCAAGGGTTTTAACTCAGCCGACCTACCCCTCCTGCGTTGCATTAATGGCGCTGTTTTTATCTAGAAAAGGGGGTCAGAATCATGCCAACATTCCAGATCGCAGAGATTATTCCTCGGAAAGTGCTAATTATTCTTCTGATAGCGAAATTTGTTGCAGACAGCCCGAACCTGTCATTATTGCTGACTCGGAGAGATGGACAAGGGAAAAATGCTTGTGTCAGCGCAGTCCAGCGGAAGCAGCGAACCAGGCGATTTGCCGCGGCCAGGAGTTTTCAAAGGCGATCCTCCGCCAGAGAAAAAGTCAAAGGCCCGGACGAAGAAGGTACAGCGTGGGCAATCCCCACCATCTCCGGTGAATTACCTGGCAGAATATGTGGACGGCTCGCTTTCCATGAGCCTAACACAGCTGAGAGCGAATGTGGAGAGCTGGGCTGACAAGGTTTCGCCCTCCCATCATTTTGGAGCGGCGTACAAATCAAACCTCTTCGTATTCATGTGCCCTCCCGTCCACCAATGCCCGGAGCCGATAGACTTAATTGTCGGACACTATAAACCAGCCTTCCCGAGAATCTGCAGCTCCAGCGGCAAACCCTTGTTCGCACTCGCGCAGGAGATCGTGCACGCACTTTCGCCTCGTGGTCGGAGTACGACTCCGGCACCATCCTCGTAAAAATCAATTTGGGCGAACAAGCGGGACGTTTCACGCACACCAAGCGAATGAGGGATTTCCTCAATTCGTAGCCGAGCGCCCGCTTCGACTGGACAATGGCCGACCGCCCCATGCCTTTGGTAAAATTTCGTAGCAAGTATCTATATACCATCTTGGCATGGATCCTCGGCCGCGACTCCGATGAGCCGGTACACCCGCACCACCGGCGCTCGCGAATGCCTCCCGTGTGGAGAATCTTACGAACCAGCGCGAGCAATGGAGCGGAAAACGCCCCATCTCTTTCGATCAGGCAGACCGGTCGGCTTACGCCATTCATTCCATCCGTCGAAGATCCGTAAGCGCCGACCAACCAATTTTCGTTTCGGCTCCGTTCCGGTCCGGCTTTGTTTGTACCATCCGCACCCCCAAATGCCGATCCCGAACTCGAAGAAGGTTAACGAGAAGGGAGAACCCTCACCCGTCTATAATCGGACGGATGACTTATACCGGAAAGGGTCCTACTACAAGTTCAACTTCAACTTTCTCGGGATTCGCCATGTCGGCCTTCACCGAAAGTGAAATCCCTCGTCCCCCGAGAGAAATGACGAGTGCTTTGATAAATCGAAGCTCGGGGACGTTTCAGATCGACGTAGGGATTGTGATCGGAATCTACGGATTCAAGGGCAAACCCTATTTGCTGCCCTATTGGTGCTCGGAGCATCCGCTCGGGATGGAAGTTGCCCGACGGATGGACTATGTGGAAGAAGAGTTTGGCCTAGGGAAGAAAAGAGGACAGATTTTTCAATATCCTCTTTCCGGGCCAATGTTGAGATTATCGAGGTAGGACAACATGTCTACCTAGAGCAAGCGCCGTCCCGGATTGGCCTCGGTTTTATGCCGCAGTCACTGGAAGTATGACCCTCATGGGATAAGGGGAAAGTTTGCACATCCGTGCCCCCGGGACATAACCGAAGATAGATGCGACGTGGTCCATGTGGACCTTGACTCGGAGATTGAATTAATGGAAGCTTCTCCCCTTGGCAGGATTTCTACTCGCGAGGAGGTGACATATGACCCCAAGAGAAACCGGGACCATCACTTCTCATCTCCGTGGTTCAAAAAATTTCTGTCCAAGATTGCAGTGCCTTAACCGGTCTAAAGAAAAGATTATTGAATGCCGGAAAATGAGATGCCGCACGCAAAGACGATAAATCCACAAGGAGAAACCCCGGCCGTAGATGACGACTTCTCGGTTCTCTATGACCAACATCATGACAGCTGGCGGCCGTTCGCATATCAAGGTTACGTTCCCCGAGGCCCCTTTGAGGATTATAAAAGTGGGTCTCCTCCCAAACAGTTGTACACTTCGGCAACTGCCAGCGCCGGCCCAGCAAGTACCCAGGCCGATCCAATGCAGCTCGTGGCTCCTAAGGCGGCGCCTGAAAAGGCGAAAAGGTTAGCCGAGGCAGCGCCCGAGGCACTTCCTCGTGCAAGAAAAGCACCAAGCACCGCCGTAACGCAGACCGGTTGCGGCGGACCTTCTGCAAGTCAAACCCCGGTACAAGTTTACCGTGGGAGCATCGGCGTCGCCGCACTCGCTTCGCCTCCTTCCCCGATCCGACAGCTTGTTCCGTAAGAAAAGAAGCGGAGGAGAGTTGAGAAAATCAGGCGACCTAGCCTGATAGTGCAGCAGCCAGTCGCAGAGCCGCAGCCGCGTCCCTGCCACCGCAGAGGCAGTTCCTTTGGGCAGTCCCAAGCCAGCCGTCGAGACAATAAGAGAAGACATTCACCCGACATCGGCTCAGGCGGGAGCCCGCAGTACGTTTGCTGTCCCCTGTCTCTCTAGTCTCACCCGGCTCTACTTCTACTCAGCCCCCGCTCAATCTGGGCGAGCCATGACCACATCCTCCTCCCCGTCTCCGCGTCCTTCTAGCGGTCCCCATTCTTTCGACCAGTTTGCTCAGAACCCTAACGTCTCTCTTTCTCTGAGCACAACTCCAAACCCTTCGCCCAAGGTTAGTGCTGAGGCTGTCCATTCACCATCACATCCTCCGCCTCAGCCGCTTCAAACCCTCACAAGTGTCGGCCTCTCCCATTTCCGTTTCCTGGTCGCCCCCACAAGCGACCGATTCTTCCAAGGTCTGTCCGGTTCCTCCCGATCCCATCCCCGCAGGAGAGACGTCTCGGCAGATCCCTAGGGCCGGGGGAACCAGATTTTATGGACGACCTCCGTAACTCGGATGACTTGCCCCCGGCAACGAGAGCCGTAGAGTATTCTCGTCTCTTTCCGCCAAGACCCGAAGCGGAGGAGACATGAAGAGATAGCCGCCCGGCAAAACGCGCAAAGTATGATTTCGGAAGGAGAGTGATTACAACGGAGAAAATAATCCCAATAGTGAAGAAGCCTCTCCGAGAAATGACTAAGGCGGACTACGTGCTCCGGACAAAGGAGAAAAGCTTTGACGACATTGATAAACAAGATGAGATTCGGACGATCATGCGCAAAGTCGACAATCTCTTTGTCAAGAGTCCTGGAGGAGCAGAAGAACTTTTTGCGTTGCAGAACAAAGTAAGGCAACTTGAAGAGGACCTATCTAGGTCCACCGAGCACCTGGAAGCGGCGCGGCGAGAAACAGATGAATTCAAAGCCCACCTAGCCGCTTCTCAAAGAACAAAGCCGCAACCGAAAAGAAAGCAGCCTCGGAGCAGATTTCTCACCTCCAGGAGTCTTTGAAGCAGCACGATCAGCACTTGCAGTAAAAACATCTCAAGCGGTCTGTCTTTTCAAAGACAAAAGTTAAGGAAATGAGGGCTGGTTTGCCGAGGGAATGCAAGCCCCATACCTTTAAGGCGATGGCAGTCCCGGACTTCGCATCCAGGATTCAAGAAGTTTCTCGCCTGTGGAAAGCCTCGTGGTAGAGGAGGCCGAGCGCCGTGCAAAGCAATGGCCGGACCTCGGCGATAAACCTTCGAGAGCGCGAGCGCGACGGCGTCCTTTTTTCCCCCGTGTCCTCATTCGCTGCAGAATGGGCAGGTGCAAGGGTGACCTTGCACAAATATTTTAGAAAAGTTGAAGAGGTGAGAGGGCTGCACGAATGCTTGATGCATTCGGGCATGAAAAAGATATCCGTCTGCCCCCTTTCACGCTCTTGCGTAACTTGGGTGTCCAGGTTTTGTTGAGAATGGCGAGCTCCTTACCCTAGATCGGGTAAAGAAGAATTGGCAGTCCTTTGAAGCAGATACAGCTGAAATTGATAGCTGGACAGAGCCAATTCAAGACAGTCAGGTCACTCAGATGGTGTCCAGATATTCCAGGATCCGCTCCTATTTTCAGGAGTTAGAGAAAAGATACCTCACCATCGACCTGCACGCGGTCGCTGCTTTTCACGGAGCATTAGAAGACATAGCTGACCGCAAGCCATTCGAAGCGGAAGCCTGGCGCTCAGCCCAAGAGGCGTACACTCGCATGTGCGAGGCAGAAGCAGGAAATGGAGACCTTTCAGAAGGAGATACTGATGAGGCGACTGACAAAGATGAATCTGAAGAACGCCTGCCGCAAGGAGAACAGTTAGAGCAGAAAAGGCGTGGGAGGCAAGTTCCTCTCGCACCCAAAGGATGAAGGCATGGATTCTTTGCGCCGAGGCGAGCTCGACACCCCGCGAGCCGCCGTAAATGTTGTCACATTTTTGCACGGGGTGCAATGTCTTCAATGTTGTTTTGTAATAGTGCTGCTCTTCTTTTCCTCCTTCCGTTTTTCTCGCTTCTCTCCCTTTCCTTTTCTTTCCCATTCTCTTTCTCTCCCCCTTTTTTCCATGGAGTTCCCAAGTTGATTTTCCAGCTTTCCAAGCAGGTCCATCCGAAATTGGCTAAGTCCGGGTGCGAAGTTCGCACTTCGCCTGGCCGCACTTCGCCGCTTGGTGCGGTGCGCACTTCGCCCGCTTTGGTGCGAAGTCAGACTTCGCCTCGCTTTGGTGCGAAGTTCGCACTTCGCCCCACCTCCTGGGCGCACCTTGCACTGGCAGACTGACAGGTCAATGCAGAAAAAGGTAAAATGCCGGAGCAGGTCCATATGGCGGCAGACACCGGTGTTCGCTCGTGCGTAGCTTCGACTTCTCAACGGAGCGGGAATGCGCCCTTGACAGTGTGTACGTAGGGGAACAAACCCGGAATTTGACCAAGGCTTGAAGGCCTTCCCCGACTGCACTGATTTTTGCACGCATCCCAAGGAGCCCCGATCCCAAGCAAAGATGGATAGACTGCCCTCTAAGGCAGGCATGTGTCACACGGCATAACCCATCATCAGACAAGTGTCCAACTTCGGGATTTGAACCAAGACTGCCGACCAAAAGGGATAAGCATGGGCTGCCTGCACCGCCTGCGTTAATAGCCACATTCAAAGCTGATCTGAGGTTTCACCTGCTCCAGCTACTAGCAAGCCTCCCGACTTGAAGAATTACCCAAAGACTCCGCCACGTAGCCGTCCGTATTCCAGGAAGACCATGCTCGTGGGTACAACCCGACCCGACAAAAGGTCAGCATTTGCAGCTCTTTCGCCGCTTCGTCACTCTCATGTTTGATCGGGACTCGTGCCCATTAATGTAATCGGTGGGACTCGGCTATAAAAGCCCATCTGAAATTCATTGTAAAGGGTGGAAGGGGAATGTTTGTTAGGGAACCACCGTGCTTATCGGAATCGTGCTTCGCTTATGAATACAATCGTATGCCCGGTTCTCGTTTCTACTATCTTTATTCTTTTATGTCTGTCTTTCATTATATGCCTTAGGCCCACCTGTGTCGCTGCTCGTTAATTCACTTTGGCATTTGGCGATCAGGTTCCTCTAGCATTGCTTGCTTAAAGCACCTTCGGTACTTCATTATTTAAAGCATTCATTATAAATTTGGTAGCAGTTCCATCGGCTTGTGTGTGACGTTGTCTGGCCCGTATCCGGTGATTGATGCGATCCCCTCGCCGTTAGTTCCTTGTAGGGAATGTTTGCTAGGGAGCCATTGAAGTCGTGCGGTTAAACTCTCTACCTAACACATATACCGGCTCGGCATCTCTAGGTTTACTTTCTACCCCCGTCGCTGTATGTATCCGGTGATTGATACGATCCCCGCTCGTTAGTTCCTTGTAGGGAATGTTTGCTAGGGAGCTATTGAAGCCGTGCATACGCTGCTGGTGTATCGGAAGTACGCCTAGGTTTTGCAGTTCCTTGTCATGCCTCGTGTTTGTATGCAGTAGTAGCGGTGATTGGTGTGTTCCCGCATCGTTAGTTCCCCCCCATCAACCTTTGGACATATTTGTATCTCTTTCTGTACATTTGTCTCTTTCCGTTCCTTTATTTCTTTCCTGCTCCCTTTAGCTTAAATCAAGCCCCCCAAAAGGAGCCGGCCTTCTCCGGAGATTGGCTCGGAAGGCATCTCTTCCTTCCGGCCTTTCATGTTGGTGGGCGAATCTGGGCGCATTAACCAAAAATCCTTTCCTCATGGCAGATTCGTAACCAACAGTCCCCAAGGTTGTATACCCACAGGAATGTGGTGGGGACATCCTTTAGGGGCTGGCAGGCATCTCCACTGCATCCCCCCTTGCCCTCATTTATGCGGGGACATTTAGGGGATGCCTAAGCACCCTCTTGAGGAATGAAGGAATGTCTATGATCCCCCTATGTAATATAAAGTTTTTTGCAGCTTAAATATGGAAACCTGGTATGGAGAGACAAGAATACAAATGGATGGGTGCCTGCACAACTGAAATATGGAGACCTGTTTGCGTCATATAGGGAGTTGTCAGATTAGATAAACAGCTGAAATGTGAAAAATTAATTCTCCCTTATTCCAAAATTTAAAGACTTTTTAATGAGACAAGAATGCAAATATATGGATGCCTGCATAGATTCTGTTGGAAGTTAACTCTAGCATCTCTATAGATGTTCTGCAATCAATCTATGCATGCACAATGAATGCATGAAATTGCCACATTATATTTTTAGATGTTTTTGGACAGATACAGAAAATCAACATATGAGTTGTAAAACATGAGAAGTTGAACACTATACTTTGAAGAACATCCTTGGCAGTCCAATGGCACAATCACGTTGACCCAATCACCATACTTGCCAAATAATACAGGATTGTATTTTCATTTTGTCTATGATTGGTGATTAGTAATGAGAAAACCAACTATTAATGCAAATTTGTGCATTTTAAAACGTTTTTACATTTGTAACTTTAAATTTATGTATCTGTATTTCTATGTTTCTTAGTTTTTTTATATAGCTGTCCCCCCTTTGCCAAAATTTAGGTGTGTCTTCTAGCCGTCCCTTTTTCTCGTTCCTGCTTTTCCCGTTCCCACCAAAAGGGCACTCTAAGTAACATAGCTCTAAATAAACTAACCATATAGTTATTGTTAATAATACCATTTTTAGCTGTAAAATATATGAAATATCTATCTGCTGT
The DNA here is from genome assembly GCA_028583015.1 of Wollemia nobilis. Classification (NCBI taxonomy): domain Eukaryota; kingdom Viridiplantae; phylum Streptophyta; class Pinopsida; order Araucariales; family Araucariaceae; genus Wollemia; species Wollemia nobilis. Next base: position 7,659,059 of record JAQPPZ010016361.1, read on the forward strand.
CTACTCTAACCCTCCTTGGCCCCAAACAAATTATTCAGACTACCCTATGGCATATACAAAGCATATCCCCATGGGACTGAAGGTGTACAAAAATAAAAAGATGGGATCCACCTCTTATGTTAGCAATAGAGTAGTACTAGTCTAATTTATCATTTGTTTTTCAAATTTTTAGTACCAAACTATCATTTTTTTATCCAAATTGTAGGGCCAAGCTAACATAAAATATCTGCCTAGTGGAATTTTGGTGTGTTAAATGAAAAATGTATTGTTAGTATACAATAGTCATCATATACAACAGGATAAATGGTGCACAAACTCACTTTTTCTCCTAAAATTGTCTCTTAGGCATTAAGAGTTATTCTGCTACCACGCAATTGGGTCATGTCCAAGTTTATCTCCCATTCCTCATGATGGACCGGTTCATTATACATATTCTTATAGATAATAATACCCTTAATTACTGTTCCAATGGGGATGATTTTTGTAAAATACATGTACATGCTTTTTCTATTATATTTCTTGTACAATAGATGTATTGTTGCAGCTTTATTGTAGATTTTCATGTTGTTAATCATTTCAGAGTGTCTGGACATGGGGATAAATAAGTGGAGATGGGAAGAATTGACTAATTAAGTTGTACCATTCCATTGCTATCCAACTGCTACTACATTACTTAGCTATTTTTTCATTGTGTAGCTTGTTATAACCTTGCTATCCAATCGAGGTCCAAGGTTCAAATCTTGGAGGGGCTAGGGTTGTACACCATGCTTCAGTAATTGGAGTAATGGTTAGATAACCATATATTGGGGAAAACAAGGGTTGTTTCTTATGGCCTATGGCATTGTGGATGTTAAAAACTAATTTACCCTTTTACCTTTTCACATTGATCACTTACTCTTTGTATTAAGATTTTATGCATTGTTTATATGGTGACATTCTAGAGTCAATCATAATGGATCACCATCCTCACATGTGATTTTCAGATTACAACCTCAATATCTATGCTAATGAAATAGAGAGGCTATAATAAAATGAACTGCATTTTGGACTTTCATTACAGCCTCTTATTGCTTTTAGCCATCAACTACAACATTTTATTGTGTTTTCAAAATGGAATGGTGACCTAAACCTGCTAACACGTGAAATATTATATTCAAAAGACAGCTATTAAGCCATGTTTTTGAATTATATGGTGCTATAATAAAATGAACTGCATTTTGGACTTGCATTACAGTCTCTTATTGCTTTTGGCCATCAACTACAGCATTTTATTCTGTTTGCAAAATGGTGATTAAGACATGTTTTAGTAATTATATGGTGCTTTATCAACACTTGTGAGGTTAAAACCATAGCATTTTTTTTCATAATTTTCTTCATATGCTTGTTCTTCTTGTTTCATTAATAGTTAGGCAACTTGGTGACACATTCTTTTTCACAAAAATATTCTCATTATTTCCCAATTTTGTGGTAGCCTTGCAAGGAATTCAGCTCAATGAATTGCTTTAGCTGAAAAGTTGGCTTTCATCCTGGTAGCTTTGAAACTTTCGGATACTTAAGGATTTTTCTACAATTATAAATTTATTAAGCTAGGCACAGCTTCAAGAATATCTCAGTTTCTCAAATTTATCATTGACAGAGTTGTCTATTTTGCCAGGGCACTAATGTTAGACAGCTATTTAATTGCTACCTAAACACATGCCCTAATCAAGGAAGTAGAACAATTCGAACTGAGGTATTTAAAGATCTCTTATAAAAAAAATATTTGTTGTTATGATCTCTTTGGTTTTTTGTCTTTCATGGACACAGAATCAATTTTTGTACTGAAATTTCTTAAAAGTATGCATACATAACATTTTAGATAAAAATTAACAGGAGGCTACTTTTATATCTCTACAATATTTTCAAGATCCTATCCAAAGAGCAAAAAGCTCTGCAAGAATTCAGTAGGTGGAAGGACTATATTTGCTGTTGAATTTTAGACCGTAATTCAAACAATTCATTTAAAAATTGAAGTCTAGTGGAAGCTGCACAAGCAATTCTGAGGAAGCAAGAGTGAAAGAAGCCAGAGAATTTCGTTCTTTTTGGAAGGTGTTGATTTTTTTTTTGAAAGAATTTTTTTTTTATTGTAAATTTAACTATAGACAAATTAAGTGATCCACTTTTATAAATAGAAAGTTTTTCAAGATACCACAGGATTTTAGAAATATCAATACAAAAATATGCTTATATTGTTTGAATTGGAAGCTCATGTTTTCTTATTCCTGTAGCTTAATGTTAGTAGCAGGTTATGCAGTTTTTGAGGATCAGGAAATTGAGAAAAATCAGCTCAAATAGTGTACGATAATTTAGCTTCTTTTATTATTTGGATTGTTATTTGAATTCTAGTGACTGCTCAGACAGTGTGGGAAATATTCATACATTTTGTTTTGATTTTTGAAAAATTTCTTTGCTGTTATATTTTTAAGACAATTTTTATTGTTACTATTATTTAAAGTGCTGACCACCTTTGACTTTATGCATCTTGTTTAACTTTTTTGTATATGCCTTTATCACTAGCACTGGAAATAATGATATTTTCATATAAGCCATAAAAGTGAACGTCTAGGAGACTGGCTTACATATAGTATCATCAATTATATGAAATAACATTATATTGCACATGAGATCTCAATAAATATCACAATGAAATTACAACCAGTGTTGCATTTACTGAGAAATACAATTGATTACAAGATAATTCCTACACCAAGTTAAGCTTACAAATTAAACTTGTGGAGGTTACACAGTTGGAATGATTGAACAAATGATCATATAGAGAAACTTCTTTAACCACTAAAATTAAAGTGGCTATAACATGATGTGTGAGTGGAAAGAGTTCAAATATCATAGTTGAAGAAAACTCTAAAAAACCGTGATTATCACATATTTTTCCAGCATCCTTGATTTCTTTATGAGAGTCAATCTAAACAAAATGCTAATATTTAAAAAAAAAACAATGTGAAAAATTCATGAAGTTTTCCCTTTTTAAATTTAAATGTAGATCCAATTTTTTCATAGCCTTGGTTATAGATCATGATTTTTCCAACTTTCCCAACCTCTCCCCACAAGCTTCTTAACTTGGGAAAAAGAAAGAAGAAAGTAAGAAGGAATTACAAATCATCCCCTCTCAATGAAAATAACCTAGGACAGTGACTCAAAAGTTGATACGAAGCAAAAGCAAGATATTGTAGTTGAAGTTTAAGTGGTTGACAAAGATGTCTCATCATGGCAAAAGAACATCAAATCAATTGAAATGCTTTCATCAACAAGGTGCTTGAAGTGCTTTGAAACAAAGAAGCATGCACAAAACAACATACAAAGTGGCATGGTCCAAGCGACAAAGTTGCTGAAGCGTAGGGGTATTGGGTCCTCAAAAGTACTCTAAAAATATAATTGTTGCACGGATATTGGGTCTCAAGCGATGCCAAAAACAAGAGTACAAATTATTAACATTATGGATGTGGAAACATATTTGTGGTAACACACCAAGAAATGGGTAAATTTACCAATTAAAGTAGTGTTACAAAGTAGCCAAATACATGCTTACAGAAGTGTGTTAATGAGGCAAAATCATCTATCAACATGGTGTTACAAAGTAGTTTGATGTCTATCAGCCAAGTAACAAAATTGTATTAATATACGAGTAAACAAAGAAAAATCCTTGCCAATATCTTCATTGAAGCTTTGCCATTTTTTTCAAGGTTGATTCCATGGTGGTGCTTAGATATTGCAACAAATGAGGCTACATTATAACACATAAAGAAACTCTAACCCGCAAATGTTTTTGAGATGAGGAATAAATCTACAAAACAAGTGGTTGTATGACAAATATAGTCACCATACATCCAACATACAACTGCTTAAAAGCTTTTAGTTGCAATCAAGGTAAAACAACTAGTACAAGTTACAATGTTAGCTACTTGGTTTTCAACAATTAAAATCTCTAGACCATTGAACCACCTTTCTTGTGATAGTGAAATCAAGGAAAAATAACTTTGCTATGTAGGAGTTAGGCATGAAATGTCTTCAAAGGTAAAGAGTGTACATTTTAGAAAAAATTCAGTTCCAACCACTAACAATTTAAAACTATTTTCTTATATAAGCATAAATATGCACTATGACATTGGATGGAATTCAAACTAATATTCAAAATAATTTATTTGGTTATTATTATTATTAATATAATTATTTATCAAATTCCTACAAGAAAACTTCACACGTTGATCCCTAATATTTTATTTTCTCTTTAAGTAGATTACCTATTTAAAGGAAAATCTACCATTGGAAGTTTGTGGCTACAACAAATATAGTCACAAATCAATTTTTACAAAATATCATAAGGAAGACTATATACATTTTTAATCTTGTCCTTTACCTTACGAACTGGAATGTTCCATGTGCTTATTTTGGAAGGGAAGTACTTTTAAAAGGATAACATTGAAACGAAATGACCTCTACGAAGATTCCAAGATGCCACATGAGCAAAAGACATGACCTTTCATCTTGGCTCAAGATTGACAACCATGATAGACATGAGATGGTACATTTAGCTATTGTAAACAAATATATTTACTCAAACCCAATGATAATATTCCATATAAAGCTCTTCATTTGTTCACTTATCATTATAAAAGTCCTTTTAGTAGGGAAAATATTGGCTAAAGAACTGCCTCCTCTCAAAATAATAATAAAAATTTATATTTTACCAAATTTGGACGTATAGATTCCCTCTTTCCATAAAATAAACATGTTACATAATGGTTGAGTTTGCAATTCTACAATTATTATATCCTAAATGTGGTGTAAACATAGTGGCTTTGAGGATGCTAAGGTGCAAAGCTTACAAGGTGAAGTTCTATGAGTTAGATCTATTAGTTGCCTTATAAGATGTGTTGGTTAGATCAAGAACATAAGTAAATCTAAGACTGTATTGCTTGGGCCATTGGTAAAGGTAATGCAACATACAAGGCTTCTTTCAAGATATATAAAACAGTTTGAGTTTTTTGATTTGGGATAAAGTTGAATATTGGTTGCCATTAGATGACAGATGGGGGAGCCATCTCAAGGATGACGTTTTAAGGTCCAACTTTACTCCCTTGGAAAAAAGAACAAAAGCTTAAAGCGCTAAGAAAAGGCTTTCTATGGCATTTGAGTTGGTAACTATAAAGAATTATATTGTTTTGGTTCAAAATATTTAGATCTTTTTGGTTGAAGCAAACTTCCAAAAATGTAAAATGCCATTTATTTCCATGAAGAAATAACTTTAAAATGTTGTAAATTACTTATATATTATTGCTAAATTAAACATCGGTTTGATTAAAGTTTACGTCCTCAATAAATTCAATTATAGAGTTCACTTTTAAATATAATGACTTTTGCTACAAGTTATATGATCAAATTGTTACCAATGCAACCAAAATATTAGAATACAAGTAGCCCACCTATTCATGGTAGAGAACCAGATCCTTGAAGCTCTAATACAATGGTGAAAATTTTAACATTTCCATATATGCCACGAGATTGAACACCCAACAAACTAGCTAACATATCAACAACATCAATGATATGAAAGATAAAACATTATAGTGCACATGAGATCTCCCCAAAACTTGAATTGATGGCCACTAATCTATCAATATGTTACATTATTATATGGGATTAAAACATGCCTCGCTTGTATTACATCTATAAATTATATGGGATTAAAACATACCTCACTTGTATTACATCACCACATAGTGGTATTACGAGAAATATTGGATATTATCTATGTATCACTTAACAATATTTGAACCTTGGTCTCCTCCTTGAATGTTAATCTAACTAGTTGAGCTAATGTCATTTGATAGTGACTAATTACCTTTAAGTGTTACCTTTAGGGAATTTTTCTAAAATATAAATATATAGCTATGTACAAAGTGATTCACCATTAAGAAGTGGCCTCTTAGTTTGATTATTAGATGAGCCCTTGAGTGGTGATAGATTTGGCCTCATGAAATATACAATGTGCATGAAAGAGCATGTTGTAATTGATTACCTTTAAGTGTTTGATTGAAAGGATATATTTTTTAAATTGATTACCTCTTAATGTTACCTTAAAGGACATTCTGTAAGTGATTACCTTTAAGTGTTATGATAAAGGATATATTTGAAATTGACTACCTTTAAGTGTTACGGTAAAGGATATTTTTGAAATTGACTACCTTTAAGTATGAACTTAAAGGACACATTTTTTTAAAATTGATTACCTTTAACCATGGACTTAAAAGATATTTTTTTGATATCGATTACCTTTAAACATGAACTCAAAGGAAATTTTTTGAGATTGATTACCTTTAAGCATGAACTTAAAGGGAATTTTTTGAGATTAACTACCTTTAAGTGTGAACTTAAAGGATAATTTTTTAGATCAATTATCTTTAAGCATGAATTTAAAGAACAATTTTTGGGATCAACTATATTTAAGCATGAACTTTAAGGGCATTTTTTTTTAATTGATTACCTTTAAGCATGAACCTAAATGATAAATTTTGAGATTGATTACCTTTAAGCATGAACTTAAAGGGAAATTTTTGAGATTAACTACCTTTAAGTGTGAACTTAAAGGATAATTTTTTAGATCAATTATATTTAAGCATGAACTTAAAGAACAATTTTTGGGATCGACTATATTTAAGCATGAACTTAAAGGGCATTTTTTTTTAATTGATTACCTTTAAGCATGAACCTAAATGATAAATTTTGAGATCAATTACCTTTAAGCATGAACTTAAAGGACAATTTTTGAGATTGACTACCTTTAAGCACGAACTTAAAGGATAGGTTTTGAAAAATTGAATACTTTTGAGTGGATGCCCAAGGGACATTTTTGATAAATTGACTACCTTTGAGTGAGCACCCAAAGGGTATTTTTTTATGAACATGATTACCTTTGAGGAAGTGTCCAAAAGATATTTTGATAAATTGATTACCTTTGAGGTGCCCAAAGGGTATTTCAAATAATTGGATTACCTTTAAGCACCTACTTAAAAGACACTTCGATTCATTTGTTAGCCATAGAACGTTTGGAAAGATTTGATTAGCACGTTAGTTGTAGGGCACTTGGATTAAATTTTCTCCTTAGCATTAGGGTGATTGGGTTGATTTTTAACTTTCCTCATAGAAAAGTGTTATAGAAGATTTATGCTTGATTGGTGTAACGATAGATGACACCCCCATTTAGGGAGACATATTGTTGTTGATCGGTTGGCCCCACATGTAAGATGTGAGGTAGGAAAGCAATAGAGGATAAGATTGATGGGGCTATCAACATCTATTAAAGATCATAGTATTAATCATGTAACTAGGAATGAGACAAAATAAGTTGATGTGATTGGATTTGTGATCAATACTTACAAACTTCAAATTATTCTTAATTTGGAAAGGAAGTTGTAGCTTAGAGGATCGTGAAGATTTGATTTTGAGACAAAGTAGATTGAGCTAGATAGAGATAAATGATAAATATAAATGATAGATTGATAGATTGATAAATATAGATTGACTTAAGTTGATGAAGAGGTAGATTGATTTTCATTGATGAAGAGATAAATCAATGGCTAATAGACTGATGTAAATTGATAAATATGGACTAAGTTGGATTGATCGATAGAGATAGATTGATTTGATTTGATAGAGATATTTGGATTTAAATTTCTAGGGATAAGTTGATTCAAATTGATAGTGATAGATTGACACATTGATAGGGATAGGTTGATCTAATTGCTTGAAACAAATTGATTTAAGTTGATTAGAGATAGATTTGATTAGAAATTTATCTAAAAAATATATATTGACCCAGGCTAATAAGGATGGATTGATCAAGAGAATTGGATTGGGATAACTTGATTTGAACTGATATCGATGATGATAGAGATTGAAATTGAGAGGGAAATATTAACTAGGTTGATTGATTTGGATTGATAATAATAGATAGATTGTGTGAGCCTTGATTTGGTTTGTAAAATATGGGAACTATGAGGATTTACTTGCATTAGTCACCTAGTACAAGTGCAAAGCAAGGATGAACTATCCTAACTAGGATCATTATTTGCATCATTGTGGATCCCTAACTTGATATGAAATCAAGCACTCGCAATAGGCACAAGCACTTGCATATAGGCAAATATGAGAATAGGCAATCATGCAAGTAGGCAATGGCAATCAAAAAAATATAATAGGAAAATAATGTAGATTCATATGTAATATTTCTTAATATGCATGATATTCATAGGTTAATTTAATTCTTTCTTGTCTAGTGTAGCTACGCAATAAGCTCCTAAACCAAACTTGGTAGCGATGATGAATGGACCTAGCCAATTAGACTGGAACTTACCTTTAAGCTTTGCTTTGGCATGGGTATTATTTTGGTTCTCCTTGTAAGTAATATCAACAACTTCAAAGGAATAGGGTTGTACATTTTTGCATAGGCATGCTTGAGCCTATTTTGGTAGACCCAAAAGTTTTCTAAGGCATGGATTCAATTTTCATCAAGCAGTTCTTACTAGCTAAGGTGAGTGAGATGATATTCATCTCCCACATAGGGGTCCTATAGCAAAATGTGAAAGGAAGGTGTCTCCAATTTGAATGGAAAGACAAATTTAATCCCATAGACTAAAGCATAGGTTGTTGTACTATTGGGGGTTTGAACACTTGCAATAAGCCCACAAAGTAGGGTAAAGCTAAATATGTCAGTCTCATCCACTTTTGTTGACAAGATTCTTAAGGATTGTGATCGAAGTCATGTTAGAAGCTTTGCCCTAGCCATTACCTTTAAGATAGTAAGTTGACCATTTGTGTTGTATTTTGTACTTAGCAAAAATTTCTTGAACATCCTTTTTCTTGAAGGGTCTTCCATTATCCAATATTAGCACAAAAGTGATGTTGAAATAGTAGAGGATCTTGTTAAGGATAAACTTGGAGGCTTGTACTCTAGTGAGTGAGGATAATGGCATGGCCTCAATGTTAGGAACTATTTCATCATAATTTAGGTGGCATGATAATTAGGGTAGTTCCCAACTACCTTCACAATAAATTTAGTGTTATTATCTTCACAAGGACCATGAGTCCAAGTTGGTTGATGTACACATGGATAATAGTTATGCCATATATGGTAGTGCAATGTATATATATATCTATCATTTATAATGCAATATCATCTAAGAATTAAGGATCAACAATGGTATCAGAGCAGGTCAGAGGCGCCTGGCCTCCCTAGGAGGGCTTGTTGGGTTGTAGGGATTAAACGATACCTCATACTAATTGTGTAGGGATTGATTCATAGATAATGTAGTCACTGAATATGGTAGTAAATAAATCAACTTATGCTTTCTTTGTAGAGAGAGGAACATCACTGCTAAGACAATGTTAGAATGAGAGATGATGTTATTGCACCTATGCTAAATGATGACTCTATATACACAAGTGTATGTTAGATGATAGACCAATGATAAAAATGGTATGAAGGTTATTTAATGAGAGGATCCATAATATTTGAGGGTGAATTTTTATGAGATGGTTGTAGATAAAGAAGAAAGGTAGAAGTTCTTGTAAGCTCGTCAACATCTATTGACATGATATGCAAAAAATTTGTTGAACAAAATGTAGATCTAGAAATTTATGGAAATGAACGCATAGGGTGGTGCATTTGATGAAATACATAATGCTAAACCATTAATGAATACTTTCTTCCTGTTGCCATCTCTGATTATCCCCAGGTAGGCCAATCGTGCCTCACAATGAGTGACACAACAGGGCCATGATCGAGAGTGCAGGGTTTGGCTCAATCGAGGGCCTCTAAGAGTTTTTACAAGGTTGGCTCCTTGTTAGGATGTGATATTCAAGGTTCACTTGGATTCAACAAGGGAAAAGGGATGAAAGAGATAAAATAAAAACAAATCAACAAAAGAAAAGTGGTTGTAATGCACCAAGAGATCTACTAAGATCTTCTTACAAAAATAGACCTAAATGCTATGTGCTAGCAATGAACACTTCCTCTCCTTGACATAGTGAAGCACATATGAGAGTTACCAATTATAGGTATGCATAAAGAGATAGGTCCCATAAGAGAGACAATGATAGATGACTAGTCCAAAAATAGATGCAAGCCCCTCACACATACATACACTCAAAATGACATAAGCAAATACACACACAAAAAAATGGATCAATAGGAGGCCATAGATGGTTATACCAAAAAATTGACACAAGATCCCATGTATATATATATATATATATATATATATATATATATATATGCATGCAAGATTTTATAAAGATTATTCTAGAATAAAGGGTTTGAGATTGCCCACAAGCTACTCAAGAGCTGATTTTTTTTACAAAAATAAATGAAAGGAAATCCTACAAGAGAATACAATTACAAACTTGTCAATCCTTTACAAAGCTAATGTTATTCCTATTTATAGATTACAAGAGGGTTTTCCCTCTAAAACTCATGCAAAAATTTATAGGTGGTTGTCACTTTTGATGTTGAGTCATGTCTCGTTTGACTATAAATTATTTTGAGGTTCTCTAGCTTTGAAGTCATGAATATCAAATGATCCTAAGCCCTTGGATGAGTAGCAATCATCTTTATTATCATCTACCCCTTTCTAGAAATTTCCATCATTTGGGCATAAAATATTTATTTATTTAATATTCTAGATCTTTGAGCTACTTTTGCCATGGCTCCCATGCTATTTTTGTACTTTCACACAAATGTGAGACATTCTTTTTAAAGAAAAGATGATATTACTTGAACATGCACCTTATTAATTTGAATTTCAAGGCATCGATGTTTTCTTCTTCTAGAGTTTTCTTCACCACTTAAGCTTGGGGTCACTTAACCTCAGATCTTTAGGACTTTTTGTCTTAGGTACCTTTTTTAAAAACATTTGCTCGTTATCTTCTAATTGTGACTTAAAAAATTTTGACTTTCAAACATCCTTTGATTTTGAGACTTGACCTTCGATCATTGGACCTTTTTAATTGAGGTTTCTTTTATGCTTGTTTGCGACTCAAACTTCCACTTTCTCTTGTTGGGAAAAAGGTGTAGTGATTTATCACTACAGTTCTGGTGGCTCTCAAGGGATCTTTATCCTACTAAAGATAAGGAACCTAGAAAACTGGTTCCCTAGTCCATTGGGCGAGAGTTAGGAAAATGTCTCCCTTACAAGAAAAAGTTTTTAGCGTGCAAGCCACTTCAAATTATGTAAATGATCAGGACATTTACTATCTCATAAAATTGAGATTACCTATAGTATATATGTACAAATATTTGAGTGGTCTTTATCCATTGGCATGGATTCAAAATGCCTACCCACTAGCTACTCAAGTCCTTTTTTCATTCTTTTTTTTCTAGTTTCTTGGGTGAAAGATTGTCACCCCGATCCATTAGGCATGGAGTCAAAAGACCTACATAAGGACTCTCCTATGGCTTTCTCACCCTAAGCAGGAAAGTGCTAGAGATAATTCTATGGTTGACACCACTAAGGTGAGGCCCCCATTTTTTGGTTGAACCCTTTGATGTCCTTTCATCCTTATAGATGGCATGTTTCTTTGCACATCATGGATTGGCCTCTTCAAAAGGAGGGTGCCCATTGTCTTGCTTGGTCATCAAAAGGGTAGAGGAGGTCTGACCCAAAATTTTCCTCCCCGTCATGAGCCTTTTTAGCTTTTGGTTGATTTTTAGGCTCATGCCCTTTGTGATGTGTGGAGGGATCCCTTTAAGATATACTCTTATTGTTCAAGGGTGGCACAAACATTTTTATCCTCCACAAGAGTGCTTTGCATCTTCCCTTTTGACACATCCTTGGATGGGGTGCTTGGATCATATTCTACTTTATCTGCCTCTTTTATGAAATCACTCATGACTAAGGTGACAAGTTGATCCTAGTCAAATATTGAATGTGAAGGCAAAGTGTTATACTTTTGGAAAGCCTTTCCTTTTAGTGAAGCCACCAATAGTCTGATGACCACATCCTTCTCTACGATGTTATGCACTAGTAAATGAATACCATTTCTTGTAGGTGCTCTAATGGGGTTGTTAGGCCTTCACCAGTATATTTAGGCAATATTTATAGCAGTGAGATTGGAAACTTTCCCCAAATATTCAATGGTTCTAGGGGTCATAATGTGTTCTTTTCTCTCTAGGCAGGGGATAACTCTTGATGTGGGGTAGCCATATTGTACCTATGGGTCCTTTGGATTGTAGTAGAGTCACTAGGTGAATGTAGCTTCTTGCTTTTGGAAAGTAGGTAGACTAAGGTCTTCACCCAAATCTCAGTCTGGTATCTTTAATAGTGGCTTATTTTGGTGTTCGTTCTGGAGTGAAGTCGCTAGGTGAATAAAGAGGCCCTTCAACAAGTAGAAATAGACAATGACCCTCACTAAGTCTAAGCCCTATTTCTTGTTGCAATTTTAGGATCAATGATATGTCACTAGGGTCCCATTGAGCATACCATTAAATTGTTATCATCTTTGATTGTTCCTAGATGGGTCAATCATACCTCATGGGGAGCGACACAATAGGGCCATGACTGAGAGCATGAGGTTTGGCTCAATTGGGGGTCTTCAAGAGTTTTTACAAGGTTGGATCCTTGTTAGGATGTGATCTTAAAGGTACACTTGTATTCAGCAAGAGGAAAAGGGATGCAAGAGATAAAATAAAAACAACTCAACAAAATAAAAGGGGTGGTAATGCACCAAGAGATATGCTAAGATCTTCCTACAAAAATAGGCCTAAATGCTATGTGCTAATGGTGAACACTTCCTCTCCCTGACATAGTGAAGCACATATTATAGTTACCAGTTACAAGCATGCATAAAGAGGCAGGTCCCATAGGAGAGCCAATGACAGATGACTGGTCTAAAAATAGACACAGGCCCCTCACACACATACACTTACAAAACATGCAAAAGGTCACAGGAAAACACATATACACATATATGGGTCAACAAAAGGCCATAGATGGCTACCAAAAAATTGACATAGGCTCCCATGTATATATATATATATATATATATAAGAAAGCAATATTTTACAGAGATTGTTCTAGAAGTAAGGGTTCAATATTACCTACAAGCCGCTCAGGAGCCAACTATTTTTACAAAAATAAATGAAAGGAAATCCTACAAGAGAATACAATTGTAAACTTGTTGATCCTTTACAAAGCTAACACTATTCCTATTTATATATTACAATAAGAGGGTCCTCCAAAACTCGTGCAGAGATTTCCAGGTGGTTGTTGCTTCTGATGTCGAGTCATTTCTTGTCTAATTGTTTGTCCCTTTGAGGTTCTTTGGATTTGAAGTCATGAATATAAAATAGTCTTAAGCCCTTGGATAAGCAATTCCCATATTTATTGTTTTCTACCCCTTATTGGGAATTCCCATAATTTGAGCACAAAATATTTCTTTATTTAATGTTCTAGACATTTGAGTTGCTTCTATCATGGCTTCCATGTTGATGTTGTCCTTTCATGGAGATATGATATATTATTTTGCAAGAAAGGATGATATTCCTTGAAGAACATGCACCTTATTAGTTTGAATTTTGGAACATCAATATTTTATTCTTCGAGAATTTTCTTCACCACTTGAGCTTTGGGCCACATGACTTTAGATCTTCGATACTTTTTATCTCATGTACCTTTCTTGAAATTTTTTATCCTTGTCTTCTGATCATGACTTACAAACTTTTAGTTTTTGGTTATCCTTTGCTTTTGAGACCTGACCTCTTATCATCGAACCTTTTTGATTGGGGTTTCTTCTATGCTTGTCTGCAACTCAAAATTTCACTTTCTCTTACTAATAAAATGGTGTAGTGATTCATCACTACACTTCCCAAATAAAGCATGTAATTAATGTTTGGGAATGGTGCCAAACCTTTTTTGCACTCCAAATCTAGATATTTGCAGATCTTAAAAATCATGTTAAGTATATCGTAAGGAATGCAACAATATCATGAAGAGACTATCAAAAGAGAAATGTTATTGTTTTCTATTACAAGAAATGTGTTCAATTTTAGCAATACAAATGTTATAGACAACCAATATAATCACTACAATGAGCACTATTCCCTCATTAAAAGCACTTTGTACGTGGATGATTATTATATGGTGAATGTGATTTCTAGGAGGATATATAACTAATGGCAGATATGGGAATAGATGCCTTTATATTTTCCATCTCATGGTCACACATGTTTCCCAACAAAAATCAATAAATAAATTAGGTAGGAATCCATCATTACAAGAAGCTACTAGATGCACTCCTAGCAAAAATAATTGAGCCATATGTGATAATTTATCACTAGGATCTTCCTCAAGCACTTGAGGCTACTCATGATGATTGATTTAGCACCCATATTATGGATACAATGTCGGTTGAAAAGTGCTCAAAAGATGCTCCACTCTCTTTCATGTGGTATCTACTAGACAATTGGGTATTGGGAGTCTCACATATGGGATTGCAAAAGAAAATCTACTTGGGTGGAATCAACACTATACATGCAGTTGTAATAGCATACAACAAAGCATCATCCTTTATTGATGTTATGTTGAAAGCATAAATTACAACTTTGCCATAGGGAGGAGGAAGTACAACTATCTAGGTCCTTATTGACCCTGAGCATACTAACATAGTGTCAGATGTATAAGGCAATTGCATGGCACATTAAGTGCTATAGGTTCACCATGAGCTTTGTGGCCTTGATCTATCTCTGTACTTCCACAAAACTGACATTACAAAAAAAATACTTTGATGGCATCAAACACAACATAATGGATGAAGAAGAAGCACATGCGACCCCAATTTATTGAAGCACTATCTAAATTTGTTTGATATATGATTTTTTTGAGAACATCAAATGAAGGAGCAGGCAGTGATATGGATAATTTCTTGATGTAGGTCCCATGATGAATTTTTACTTGTCATTAACAATTTCAAACCTTTTGCCTAGAAAAATGAAATGGCGAATTCTCATGAGAGTTGATATTTTCTTGCTCAATATGTTATAAGGCTATTAAATTATAAAAAGATTTCAAGTATGATTAGAAGTGAAGAATGTGGTTTAGAATGCTCAGGGGCAAGATCCTCCCAAGTTTTGGTGGTGGACATCTTCACTACATTGGAGGAGAAACCAAAGTTGTAGTTGTCAACAAAACAACTTTGAAGATATTATGAATACATTGGGGGATATCTTTGATATGAGCATCATTTTTAAATACCAGCTACCAATGGAGGATATATATATGTTGGTCTCTATCATATGTGATGAAGATTTATAAAACATGAAAGAGGAATATGAAAGGTTTGAGAGCCACTATTGCAAAGAAAGTTTCCCTCAACTCTGAACTTTTAGTGGAAAGGAAAGTTGAAAATGAAAAATTGAAAGGAGGAAATCTAGAATTAAGTTAGATATTTTTTCTAATACAATTGCAAATAGAACAGTGACTAGAGAATGTACAAATAACATGAAATGTAGAAAATAAGATTTGACCATCAATGACTAGCTAATTTTTGGTTATCCCACATGAATCATGGGAGGGCACATTGATGATATTATATTTTATTTCTTCCTTATTAATGAATGTAGGTGAAAAGGAGAAACATATAATATTTTGAAGAATTAGAATGTTCTAAAGAATATTCCTTGAAGATTATGATAGGAGAAAGAAACTCCACCTATATTTTTTTGCTTCACAAGACACGTATTTTTCATGATTTGAGAAAATAATCAAGACATGAGTGTACGCTTATGTATATTCATAGAAAAGAAATTCTTGTAGATAATCTAGTGGAATCAAAATTTTCCATTTTTGTGAAGATTTACTATGGCTAGCAATGCATCAAAGTTCCTATTTCCTGACTTCTAGCTATTAGGAGGAGATAATTATTAGATTTGGAAGATCAAAAATAGAATTTAGTTAGAAATTGAAGAATTATATGACATTGTAAATGGGTCCAAACTCTTTTCTAAGGAATAAAATTAAGAGAAAATAAAAATTTGACAAGGATGATAGAAAGTATTAACAATAGGTTTGAGAAGATATGGGCAAGGTATGAAAATACCCATAAAACCAGGTATAATGCTGAAAATGAAGGTGCTTTATTTTTTATAGTCAAACAAAAATCATGAGACCAAATTTATGAAGAAAGAATTCATATGTAGAAGTTCCTAGGATGAGTTGTTGGAGTCATTATGGAAAATCCAAGTATGTGAAAAGTGTTGGAACTTGCATTCTTATGAAATGTATGGAGGTAAATCACTCCAAAAGAAAATGTTGGCACAAAGAGAAAGTGATGAACAAAATACATATGAATTTAAATGATGAATGCATCAAAATAGGCTAAAGAAAAAGGAATATTGAAAGGTTTCTATAGGAAAAGATGAAGTTAGTTGAATATTAAGAATGCAAGTTTTCACATGGAAAAATGTCCTGGAGAAATGAAATAAATATCAGAATAATATGACCTAATCAATGCTTGGAAGACCTATAGTGGAACATTATATGGAGGATTTAAAAAATACAGAAGATTCCAAAAATATGATTCAGTGGTAATTTCTAGAGGTGATGACCTAGAGGAAATGACCTAAAGGTAACAACCTAGTACAAAGGTAATTGTAAGGCAACAACCAGAGGTAGATACCTAGAGATAATGACCTAGAGATAATAAGGCACATCCAATGAAGATTATTTAAAGTTAAGAGAGACTAGTGAGAAGAACCATTAGTCACCACATAAGGCACTCAATAGTGGACCAATTTTGTCAGCAACACAAATCAAAGGAAATACGAATATATCATCTATCACAAAAAATAACTTAGCTAGATGAACAAGGTCAAGATACAAAAGATAGAGTAGGAGATAATCATTCTTACAATAGCAAGTGATGTTCAAGATAATAAATGGCAATATACCATTATAATTGTGATCACAAGATGCATGGCAAAAGTGCACTTGTTACAACATATGGACTCATCAACTACAAATATATACAAATTAATTAATGAATATCCTCTCCATGAAGACATTAGAGGAGGTAGATATTTCTTGAATTGATTCAAGAATTGATTCTTTGTGAATAGTAGTGGTCCCTATTCACAAAGGTAAAATCAGTAATGATGAATAATGTATTATGTACTAGGAGATAATGATCAATATTGCCTAACACTACTTAGTATCATGCAAGTGTAGAGTTTACATTGAGAGGGGAGGAAATATTAACTCTTCCCAATGTTCAATACTACACTTGATAATAATTTTTTGGTAGATTGTATCTAGTAAGGCACCAAATATTATGCAAGGACATGAAAAATGAAGGCATGATATAGAATCAATAGAGTAAACCTCATAAGCAGTGATCTACTCTATTGCACCTGGTGGTTACAATGACTGGTTATCCATGCAATTTGGTAGGATGAGGAGGTTACCATAAGGAAAATCATAGTTGAAGAAGCAAATAAAGCTAGTAGTTGAGAGTTCATAAATATAATGACAAGTGAAGACATATGCCTCACCTAAGATGAAAAATGTGTCACAATTTCATAATAAAATGAGAATCAACAAGGACCAATCTGATTGATAATATATGATTGGTTGGATGTTCCAATCGTAATTGATGGGCACAATAGTATGTGTCCAATTATATTTTATGACCATAGATACAATAAATCATACCTATCCTTAGATAAGTAAATTGAGATCAATCCCACTATTGATTAAGTATTTTTTATCCATACCATATTTGAATCATGTTGAATAATAGGAGGGCATTTTCTCTACTCAAGAGCCAAAAAAAAAAATTGATCTACTCAGGAACAATATATAGACATCTTCATCAAGCCACATGAATAATCAAGTTTTATGTAATAACAAGGGGAACATTAGGAACTATTTCATCATAGTTTAGGTGGTATTATAAGTAGGGTAGTTTCCAATTACCCTTCACAATAAATTTGATGTGTTATTATTTGCACAAGGACCATGAGTCCAAGATGATTGTTGTCTACATATGGATAAAAACTATGCCATAAATGGTAGTGCATTGTATATAAATATTTATCATTTATAATGCAATATCATCCAAGAATTAAGAATCAACATTCAACCCACTTAGTGAAGTATTTGGTAGCTATAATAATGAACTTATATCCATTATACAATATTGAATTTATCTTCCCAATGATGTCTAAGCTCCAAATTGAATAAGGCCATGAAGAGGTCAAAGGTTGGAGAGCTTGAGATGAAATGTGGATAAGGTGATGTATTTGACACTTGTCACACTTCTTGACATAGTCAAAATATTCCTTTTCCATGGAGGTCTAATAATAACCCATCCACAAGAGTTTCTTAGTGTTGGGTATGCCACTAAAGTGACCACCACAGGATCCATCATGGGTCTCCTTGATGACTACTTGGTGTTCAACGAGACATAGGCATCTAAGAAAAATTCCATAAAAGGATTAGTGGTACAATATATCATCAGTAATGACATAGCAAAAATCTCATTGCCTCAAGTTATTACACTCATTATGGTCCAAACCATCAGGTTACGTATCAGACCTAAGAAAAATAAGGATATCCTTATACCAAGGATCAGAAGGAGAGGTCAGGTCTATGGAGAAGGCCTCTAAAGGAAACTAACTAGACTCAAAGGTTGTGATATCCCTAACTTTTTGAATTATTATGAAATCTTGTTTGTCATCCAACTCTAAGGGGTTAAGGGATGCAGTTGTGGTCATGGCCTTAGTATAGTGATTTCTAGATCGAGGAATGACATCGATAGTGATTTTATCATAAGAATATATGAGATTGGTATTGATGTCTTTGTATAGCTTAAGCTTTCAATCTTTTGTTTTATAAACACCATTGACTTGGTTAACTACAAGTTGGAAATATTGAAAGATAGAGAGGATCCCAACCTACAAGGTTAGGGCTACACAAAGTCCTAGGATGAGATCTTCATACTCTATTGTATTATTGGTGCAGGAAAATTGAAGCTTAAAGGATAGAGGGATAAGATACCACTAAAGTGTGACCAATACAACTCCTACCCCCTCTCATGTAACACATTGAGCACCATCAAATTTGTTGGCTTTTTAGCTAGATTATCACAAGTCCTAATATCTAGGATCTTCAGTAGTCTCAAATATTAGAGCAATTTAATATAAATGGTCAATATCAAAGAACATAAAATTAATGTAAAATAATAATAAGTAAATAGCCAATATCATTCATAAAATAACATGAATAAATATTACAATAATATTGCTCAAGGTATTGTATACAAGTTCTATTTAATATTCCTAATTTTTGGATCTTACATTATCCAATACCCCTCATGGAGCTTTGTCTCCATAATATAACCTTAGAAAGGTGACTCTTGGACTTGTTGGCATTTTTGCCACATTGTGTTGATTATTGATTATTCATGTATAAGATGTTGAAATTCTCACTTCTATACAGGTTTTGATGCAAAAAACGCCTAAGTCCGAAGACTGTCGTGAAATCGCGACAAAAAGCAGCATGGAGAGCCAAAGTTGAAAACCGTCGCGATATCGCGACATGTCGCGTTATCGCGGGTCTTTCGAGGAGAGAGAAATCAAAAGCCAAAGGTGTCGCGAAATCGCGACTTGTCACAGTTTCGCGACGCAAAAGGGCAAAAAAGAGCAAAGTCAAAACTGTCGCGATTTCGCGACGTGTTCCAAAATCGTGGTCAACATGGTCAACGAGGGAAGCACGGCAAAAAGGTCGCGAAATCGTGACATGTCGCATTTTCGTGACTTATAATGGCATGGAGCAGAGCAGGGTAAAACCGTCGCGAAATCGTGACATAACTCAGCGACAGGCAATGAGACTCAACTTGGTAGCGATATCGCGATAGAATACTGATCACAGCGCAAAAGGCGGAAGACGTAGCGAAATCGCTACGTGTTGCGTGGTCGCGGCAAGATGCAGACAGAAAGGCTTAAGGAATGAATACGTCGCGATTTCGCGACATTTGTGGGATAAAGCCAAGCAAGACGAAGACGTAGCGAAATCGCTACGTGTTGCGTGGTCGCGGTTAAGGTGGATGAAAAAGTTGAAGGCACGAATGGCATCGCGATTTCGTGACACTTTTGTAAATGAGACCAAGCACGAAGCAGACGTCGCGAAATCGCGACAGGAAGTGGTAGCAGTAGAGAACGCAGAAAAACGTCACGATTTCGCGACACATTGTTGAAGAAGGACCAAGTGCAGAAAGTTGTAGCAAAATCGCGACATGTCGGATTTTCGTGACTTAGAAGAGAAGATTGAGCAGCGGGGAGATAGTGTAGCGATTTCGTGACTTGCTTGGTTTTCGCGACCCGGAGATAACGATGAAGGTGCCGACAGGAAGATGTAGCGAAATCGCGCAGTGTCATGTTTTCACGGTTTGAAGCAGCGAAGAGAACAAAAGATGAAGAACGTCGTGAAATCGCGCATTGTCACATTTTCGCGGCAACAGGGCAGAGAAGGAACATAATTGTACGAAACGTCGCGAAATCGCGACGCGTCGCATTTTCGCGGTTCAAGGTAGCGAAGGAGACAAAGGAGCCAAATATGTCACGATTTCGCGACATGGTTGATTTTCGTGATCCGAAAGTAAGGAAAGTGTACGGAGCAGAAAGACGTCGCGATTTCGTGACCTGTCGCGTTTTCGCGACCTGTTACAGTTTCGCGCCAGAATGCAGTTCAAACGGCCCGATGCAGTTTTGTGAGTTTCGATGATTCAAAGCACACCATAATTAAATGTTTTGCTGCTTTTCGATGCGAGCAAGGTAGAAGAACGTGTCCAAGCCATCAGAATTAAATATTTCCATTATTCAAAGTGGTTGTTCGTGGTTTTTCTAACGGTCCAAGCATATTTCAAGAATGACCATTTAATGAAGACGACCGACTCCTTGTTTCGAGGCTGGTTTAAGAGGAGCATTTCCTTGTTTTCGTTGCATAGGTTGTAGATCTCGAGGAAGTCCGTTGCAAGTTTTAAATGTTGTAAAGAAGCAAGACTTCTATATAAAGCAATGTAGATCTCAGAAAAAGGGATCGGGAGTTTGAGAGACAATGTTGCATGAAAGCTTTCAAGTTGTTTTGCATGAATGAAAGAGACTTGGCCTCTGATTTGGCAAACGTCTTTCCGTGTGATCTCCTTCTATTTCATGTATTTCTCAGTTATGCTCGTTTTTCTAATTTGTTGTTAGATTCAAATTTTGCATTTGAGTTTGAATGTTGCTATAAGAAAGTGAGTTCTGGAATGCAATTCTGAAGGTTGTTTGCGCAAGATCGTAACTGGATTACGCTGTAGTTTTTATTATTATATGTTGTTCATACACTTGAGGTTTAATTCTTGCTGAGTTTCTTCCCGATCTAACAAATTCGGCCTACGACTATATTTCCCATCTCTTTCCATGTATTTCCTGTTTCTTTCTGCACATTTATAATTCCTTTCCAACAACTTTAATCTGAAATCAAACTTAGTTTTAGTAAGGGAACCAGCCCTCTCTGGAGATTGGTCTGGGAGACATCTCTTTCTCCCAGCCTTTCAATGTTGGCCGGGTCTAGGGTGCATAGTTTTTAGAAAATCCTTTCCTGTGGTAGATTCGTGACCAACAGTTTTTGGCACGCCCGGTGGGACAGACTTCTTCTGTCTCAAAAGATCCATAATCGGTGAGATTGTATGTTTCATTGTTTAACACCCGGAGGTATCAAGATTTTGATGAGCTGTCTTGACCTCATAGCGGAGATTTGTAAGTTCATCTGGCGACTTTGCTGAGTTGAAGATCCGAATTTCTGAATCGTGGACACCTGCTTTTAAAGTTAAAAGAAGATAATGGCAAGGGTAAGCTGTCCTAGATGGGATGATCCTGGCCCTTTGCATCTCCAAATTCGGCACGAGATTCCCAAAAGTGCCCTGAAAGCCCTAACAAAATATAATGGCACCCAAGGAATGGCCCGAGAGCATGTTGAAGATATTGCCGCTTTGTCGACCCTACATGATATAGTTCATGAAGATGTTATGATCAGACTTCTGGTTCTGTCTTTGCAAGGAAGGGCGTTACAGTGGTACAGACTGCTCAGGCATCAAAGCATTAGCTCATGGGATGACTTAGCGGGAGCGCTAATCAAAAGATTCGACGAGGATCTCTTTTATAGCTCTCAGGATCCCTTTCAATTTTTCATGTACATCACGAGAGCACCTATGGAGAGCATCACGGACTTCAATGTCCGATTCAGCAGAAGTTGGAAGAGAATTCCAGAGATGATCCGACCAACACCCGCCCAAGCCCACTTCTTCTATGTTCGAGCTTTCCATCCGGACATAAGCCTCCTCTTGCTGCAATCAGGCGAACGTAGATTCCCTCAAATATTTGAGGAAGCATTACAAGCGGAGCAGCTTTTGCTCTTATCAGGAAAATTACCATGGGGAGAAGCTCCATTACCTTATCCAATAGTCACCACTCCTGTCTACCCTATGCAGTATTCATCATGGCAGATCCCACATACTGTGCAGGGGCCTGAAATGCAGTTGTGTGGAACTCAAGGGGCAGATTTCATCCAAAGCCAACGATGGGAATATGCAAGCACTTTCCCAGCAATGAACCATATGGTTGCTTGCAATGTCTATCAGGAGATGAGCCAAGGAGAGAAACAGATTCAAGTTCCAGAACCTGAGGAGGGCATAACCGTGCACAACATGCAAGTATTTAGCCAGAACCTGTCGAGCATGCCTCATCAAGAGGAAGAGCCTGAAGAGATCCTGGAGAAAGGATTTATCATCAGAAAGGTTTTGTGATCGCATCCTGGAGTTGGAGGAACCCGTTCTCAGTCCACAACCAGGGAACCCTTCAAGATGGTGGTATTGGCTTCAGTCATTACTACAACTGGTACCTATAGGAGCCTTCCATGTGGCAAATTTCTTTGCTACATTATTTGTCGATTGTGTGGGTACTGGCATGCAGGATAACTTGCCCATGTCTGCAACATGGAGAATTTTAGGAAGAGGTCATCCCAATTTCAAGGACCGACTCAAGTATGATCAGATCTGGTCGGGACACTGCAGATTCACCGGATAACCCTCTGAAACTAGGTTTCTGGTGACGACATGCCAATCATGTCGTAAACTATTGTATATAGCAAAAAAAAAAAAAAATAGAAAAAAGAAAAAAAAGTATTGTTTTCCTCTGTTTACTTCGGCTCTTTTTGCATGCGAGCCCGCAGGTACGTATTTCTTTCTTTTTCTTCTTCTTTCCTAGCAGTTAGTGGCTTCCTCTCTATTTCTTCCCTTCCCCTCTTTATTCCCTCCTTCTCCTACTCCTTTTTCCTCTACAGTAATCAAGCCACTGTTGTTGTTTCTTTTCCCCTTTTCTAATATTCCCGGTTCTTCTTTTCCTTTTCTTCTAACTACATTGTTGTTTTCAGCATTTATCCACAGTTCATTTTCCCATTCCACTCTCATTCCATAGCTTACACATTTGCTGATCATCATTCTGTTTCTTCCATTCACCTTCATTTCCCTTTCATAGCAGCCGGTAGCACAGAAGCACTCTGTTCCTGCATCTACCACCTCACTTTCCCTCACTCCATCATTCCATCATCCACCATTCCATTCCCTAGTTCCCACTCCACTTGTTTCATGCATTTCCATTTTGCAACCCCTGGTGCTTTCATGGAGATTCTTTTACAGCACCTGGTTAGCTCAGCCAAATAGAGATTTACTTGAAGTTTCCATCATTCAGCAAGAGTTGTTGCAGCAGTCCGTCGAGATGTACCCCATCAGCCAGCTTTCTATTCTCAGTTTTTCTTGACTCTGTTGCCCAATGGATTCAGGTCTGGGATTCGTGCATACAACAGAACTGTATACCCCGCGAGCCACCAAGAATGTTGGCATTTTTGCCACATTGTGTTGATTATTGATTATTCATGCATAAGATGTTGAAATTCTCACTTCTATACAGGTTTTGATGCAAAAAAAGCCTAAGTCCGAAGACTGTCGCGAAATCGCGACAAAAAGCAGCATGGAGAGCCAAAGTTGAAAACCGTCACGATATCGCGACATGTCGCGTTATCGCGGGTCTTTCAAGGAGAGAGAAATCAAAAGCCAAAGGTGTCGCGAAATCGTGACTTGTCATAGTTTCGCGGCGCAAAAGGGCAAAAAAGAGCAAAGTCAAAAACTGTCGCGATTTCGCGACGTGTTCCAAAATCGCGGTCAACATGGTCAACGAGGGAAGCGCAGCAAAAAGGTAGCGAAATCGCGACATGTCGCGTTTTCGTGACTTATAATGGGCATGGAGCAGAGCAGGGTAAAACCGTCGCGAAATCGTGACATAACTCAGCGACAGGCAATGAGACTCAACTTGGTAGCGATATCGCGATAGAATACTGATCACAGCGCAAAAGGCGGAAGACGTAGCGAAATCGCTACGTGTTGCGTGGTCGCGGCAAGATGCAGATAGAAAGGCTTAAGGAATGAATACGTCGCGATTTCGCGACATTTGTGGGATAAAGCCAAGCAAGACGAAGACGTAGCAAAATCGCTACGTGTTGCGTGGTCGCGGTTAAGGTGGATGAAAAAGTTGAAGGCACGAATGGCGTCGCGATTTTGTGACACTTTTGTAAATGAGACCAAGCACGAAGTAGACGTCGCGAAATCGCGACAGGAAGTGGTAGCAGTAGAGAACGCAGAAAAACGTCGCGATTTCATGACACATTGTTGAAGAAGGACCAAGTGCAGAAAGTTGTAGCGAAATCGCGACATGTCGAATTTTCGTGACATAAAAGAGAAGATTGAGCAGCGGGGAGATAGTGTAGCGATTTCATGACTTGCTTGGTTTTCGCGACCCGGAGATAACGATGAAGGTGCCGACGAAAAGATGTAGCGAAATCGCACAGTGTCATGTTTTCGCGGTTTGAAGCAACGAAGAGAACAAAAGATGAACATGTCGCGAAATCGCGCATTGTCACATTTTCGCGGCAACAGGGCAGAGAAGGAACATAATTGTACGGAACGTAGCGAAATCGCGACGCGTCGTGTTTTTGCGGTTCAAGGTAGCGAAGGAGACAAAGGAGCCAAATATGTCGCGATTTCGTGACATGGTTGATTTTCACGATCCGAAAGTAAGGAAAGTGTACGGAGCAGAAAGACGTCGCGATTTCGTGACCTGTCGCGTTTTCGCGACCTGTTACAGTTTCGTGCCAGAATGCAGTTCAAACGGCCCGATGCAGTTTTGTGAGTTTCGATGATTCAAAGCACACAAGAATTAAATGTTTTGCTACTTTCCGATGCGAGCAAGGTAGAAGAACGTGTCCAAGCCATCAGAATTAAATATTTCCATTATTCAAAGCGGTTGTTCATGGTTTTTCTAACGGTCCAAGCATATTTCAAGAATGACCATTTAATGAAGACGACCGACTCCTTGTTTCGAGGCTGGTTTAAGAGGAGCATTTCCTTGTTTTCGTTGCATAGGTTGTAGATCTCGAGGAAGTCCGTTGCAAGTTTTAAATGTTGTAAAGAAGCAAGACTTCTATATAAAGCAATGTAGATCTCGAGAAAAAGGGATCGGGAGTTTGAGAGACAGTGTTGCATGAAAGCTTTCAAGTTGTTTTGCATGAATGAAAGAGACTTGGCCTCTGATTTGGCAAACGTCTTTCTGTGTGATCTCCTTCTATTTCATGTATTTCTCAGTTATGCTCGTTTTTCTAATTTGCTGTTAGATTCAAATTCTGCATTTGAGTTTGAATGTTGCTATAAGAAAGTGAGTTCTGGAATGCAATTCTGAAGGTTGTTTGCGCAAGATCGTAATTGGATTACGCTGTAGTTTTTATTATTATATGTTGTTCATACACTTGAGGTTTAATTCTTGCTGAGTTTCTTCCCGATCTAACAAATTCGGCCTACGGCTATATTTCCCATCTCTTTCCATGTATTTCCTGTTTCTTTCTGCACATTTATAATTCCTTTCCAGCAACTTTAATCTGAAATCAAACTTAGTTTTAGTAAGGGAACCAGCCCTCTCTGGAGATTGGTCTGGGAGACATCTCTTTCTCCCAGCCTTTCAATGTTGGCCGGGTCTAGGGTGCATAGTTTTTAGAAAATCCTTTCCTGTGGTAGATTCGTGACCAACAGGACTCTTTGACTATTACTCTCCTCACATATCTAGGAGATATAACCTTTCCTATTCCATGCATAAGATAAAATTCTCATGCCTCTTGGCTTCTTATTTTGCCACTTGTATACATGACTCTTGACTCTCTACTTTCTATTACACACCATAATCTATAACACTTGCAAACTTTACTATATGACACTTGTGCATACACTTGCACACATTATTACATAACACTTATGCACATTCTACACATAGACACATACATAAGGAGAAATATTAATCACACTCCTAAAATATAGACTCAAACCCTATTATAATATTCCAATTGTACCATAAGGTACCATGGAGTTACATTAACATGTGCCAAATAATGTAATACTCTCCAAAAAAAGTATAGGATATAGGAATCAAAGTGATCTGCTTCAATGTTTCAATAACTTATTCATCTAGAAAAATCTATGACCAGGGGATGACTAGTTTCTAAGGGTGTTGGTATCAGCTGGTCAGTGATAACCTAACCTTTTAGTGATTTTGGCTGATGAATTAGAGGTCAAATTCACTAAGGTCTAGAACTAATGTAGTAGTTTTCCCTAAGAGATAAAATTATGACATTAGGCAACACAAGGGATCGACCCTCGTGATAACAAAGGTTTTATGGTTGAACATGTAGTGTCTAAGTTTTTTAGAGGCAAAAACTATAGCAAGACAAACCTTTTTTAGAGGGGTGTATCGAATTTCATAGTTAACCAAAGTTTGACTAATGTAATAGATGGATATTTACCTATGTTGGTCATCATATTGCACCAACATAGCACCCAAGGTATGGTCAATTGCTACAATGTATAACAACAAAGGCTTAGATGGATTCAATAGAACTAAGATAGGAGGAGACAAGAAGTAAGATTTTAGAGCATCAAAGATCGCTTGGTAATCAACATCCCATTTGAAGGCAATGTCCTTTTGCAGGAGTTTAGAGAAGGACTAACACTTGTTAGCAAGTTGGGAGATAAATCTCCAAATAGCTTGAAGCTTACCTTGGAGACTTCAAAGCTAAGTTTTATTTTAAGGGGATGGCATGTCAATGATATTTGTTATTTTGTCAAGATCAATATTGATGCCATGCCAAGATATGATGAATCCCAACAACTTACCTAATCTCACCCCAATGATGTACTTCTAAGGTTTTAAGTATACTTTATACTCACTTAATTACTCAAAGGCGCATCTTAGATCTTGAACATGGTTTGCTTAATTGAAGGATTTATCGAGAAGATCATTAATATAATCCTCCACAATATCATGCATAATGTCATGAAAGTTATACATCATGTCTTTTTGATAGGTAGTTCCTATGTTCTTCAAGCCAAAGGTATGGCTTGGTAGTAAAAGGTTCCCCAAGGGGTTGTAAAAGCTATTTTGGATCAATATTTAGGGGTAATTTTAATTTGATTATATCCTAAAAACCTGGCCATGAAGCACAACATTCCACATTCAATAGTGAAATTAACAATCATGTCGATGTTAGCCAAGGGAAAATCATCTTTGGGACATGCTTTATTGATGTCCTAAAAGTTGATTTAGACTCTAACATTGTCCTTTTTTTTGGTAATAGGGATAATATTAGAGATCTAATTAGATTAGTCAATTGCTTTATTAAATCTGACATCTAGGAGCTTTTGGAGATCCTCCTTGACAAGCAAAGTGACTCTTGGATGCATTTTTCATAGCTTTTTCTTGATAGGTTTGGCACTTGGTTTGACAACTAAGTGATGGATGACTAATAAAGTGTCCAGACCTAGCATGTTAGTGTAGGACCATGCAAAAAAATCACTAAACTTAGTTGGGAGTGTGGTGTAGTCTTTAGGCTTAGACAAGGTCAAGATCTTTTCTAATTTAAGACATTGGGATGTTCAAGAGTCCCAATATTAGTGTCGATGGTTTCATTAATTAGGACATGAAATTCATCCTGCAATTGAAGGGGAGCAAGAAACACTTCCAAGTTCTCCAAATCTAAGGAATCAAGGGACGACTAAACATGATCATTAGGCTAGGAGATAGTGATATTTCTAATTTGGGGAAAATATTTTCCAAAGAAAAAGGTATTTTGAATGAGATAGCTTGAGGGATTGTCTTGAGGAAGATCATATAGAACATCCTCCCTTTCACAATTACTTTCATCAAATATTAACTCTAGGTAGACCAAAGTTAGATAATTCACATTGGCATAGTGTGCATATCTAATATATTTAGGACTTACGAGTAGTGGTGGCTCCTCATCCTCCTCATCCCAATCCAACTTATGTATGGATGCAACGTCTTTATGGGATTCCTAGAAGAAACAAATGGCTTCATCATCACAACAAAATGAAAGAGAAGTGGGAAAGAGCTCATTATGATTGGGATATATCCAATCCCATAGCATCCTAGCCAAGCTTTGACCTCCAAGGGCTCTTTAATATCCTATTCATGAAGGCTTGATACTTTCCCTTGATACGACATATTGTAAAGGAATTGTTGTGGTATGAGATACAAGGCCAAAAAGTAGCATGAAGCATATTGTGATTCGATCGAGCAAGGATTATTACCATGGATTTGATTTTCATTGGCAATACTAGCACAAATAAAGGAACAAATTCCTATCTATACCATTTTACCCTTCCTAGAGGGTAATCCTAGGGTTTGGGGAGATGGAGGGAGCTTGGATAGGTCAAAAATATATAGATTGTTATCATGATTATTATTGTTTCAGTTGATTGAATTATAAGTTTAACCCCATATTCATTATTGGAAGATTAATCACTTAAGGTTAATGATCTTAATACATCGATGATGGAATGCTAAGAGAATGAAGAAGTTGATGAAGATGAATTCAGGGATGGGCAAAGACGTGTTTTATTCTCTACCTTGACCTCTTAGCAATAAGCAAGAGGTTATGGGTTGGTTAGAATGTGGATTATCTTACATTGATTTTTGTATTTAAGGCACCTATTGAGGGTGTAAGGATGACCTGCATCATGTGGATCCATGGTCATTTTAGAAGAATGTTGTAAGTCAGATCACAAGGTATGACATAGAACATGGTATTGATAATGCAGGGTCTAACTTTTAGTGGTAAGACTATAGTTTTGCTAGCCTTGTGTTCCCCATTATTGAATGACCTAATGACTAGATCAAACTTGTTCAAATATTGCTTAGTGATCCCAAAATTTCTAATGAATTTTAGGCTACACATGTTGAGGTTTTAGCTATTATGGACAATAATTTGTTTGATTAACATGTCATAAATATAGTCTATGATATAGAGAGGGAGTTATTCGACCATAGAGGTGGCTGGAATATCATCCTCATAGAATGATATTGTTGTATACCCTAAAGGACCCCATAATGGAACTAAAGTTATTAGGGTTTAAATCTTTAGGAACAACTTGTTCACTCAAGAGCTTGAGCAAGATATCTCTATGGGCTAGAGAGGTTCTTAAGAGGTTGAGAAGAGAAATTTTAGTCGAGGTGCTTGTTGGGAAAAACATTGGTTAGTTTTCTACGGTTCAATTAATTACCTCCATTTAATTGTCAACCCGGGGTAGCTCGTAGACTTGTGAGCATCATGCACAGTATATGCCTATAGTGCGAGGAATGAGTCCCTCTGTGCCTATTGGTTTGGGGGTGTTTGATGTTCATTGAAGTTTTGATTCTAAATTCTAAACCAATAATCTATCCTACGTCTATGAAAACAAGATTGAATGCATATAGAAATTAAAATGGTACTTTGTTGGAAATTATAGAAAATAGGAAAAATAACAGGGAAATAAATAATCTAAAAAAAACAGTAAATAAATTAACTACAGAAAGCAAGGTAAAAAGGGGAGGAGTACTATTTAGAGTGGGCCCAGGATCCAGTAGTCTTTCGCCCAATCAATTCATTCACCGGATGCTAGTTTGAGATTAATAAAAATACTCAAATGAATATATTGTAGTTTCATAAATTCACAGAATAATTCTCACATCCATGATCCAAGCTTATTTTTATCAGGGGTGGCCTTCATATTCATAAGATATGCAGCCATACCCTGTTACAATTGAGAGAAAATCAATTCTTGATTTTCTGGTTACAACAAGACACAGGAATAATTGAGATAAAGCAAAAATATTTAATTTTAGATTGATTTAACGTATTATGTTTTTATCAGAACAAAATACATTTAATATTATGTTTTATCTATTTACATTGTTGTTTACGTATTGCTGAAAAATAAATAACACATGGTATTTGATATTGTCCTTTATCTTCATCTTTGTTGAAATATCATCTACATCCATCGCTAAATATATGTTTTGTTCTATCGACAACAGGGTCGCGCTATCATTTTACATCAACTGCAATCGGGTGTAATTCTACGTCAATAGGAAGTAGGTGCCATAACGGGAAGTAGGCACCTAACGAGAAGCAGGAGCCAACGGGAAGTAGACGCTCGTCAGTTAAGCATTAAACAAGATTCGAGCACTTCAAAGGGAATTGAGCGCCTGACTTAGTGCTTCATACTAGTGTACTGCAGATGTTTTGCCTTCATGAAATTGAAAGTGCCAGGTCCGAGTGGGACCTTGACGTAAACATGCTAAAATACCGTAAAAACCACTAAATCTACACACAATTCACTTAAAAATAAATATTAGATAATATACATAATTTACTATTAAATATATATAAAACTTTCATAAAATATACATTTTATAATAATAATGTCGCATAATATGTTAGAAATCCATGTATAAATATGAGCATTTTTGGTGCTCATCATCCCCCATGCTTAAAAGAGTGGCGCGTCCTCATGACACCCCCATGCTTAAAGAGTGGCATGCCCTTGTGACACTCGGTGCTTATAATTTCCATTTTTAGCAACGGTTGTCCAATAGGCTCTATTTTTATTTCTCCTCTTTCTAGTTGTGGTAGCTCATTCTTTTTCAGCAAATAATTTGTGGATTTCTCCCATGGTAAATCTCTGTGTTTTTTCCACTTTTTGATTTTTTTAAATCTGGCAACTCAGTTATTCTGCACAGATTCTTGCTAACTTATAGTTTTTCTAAACCAACTACATCCATGAACGCAGGCAGTAATTTACCATAATTAGAAATAATTAAAGTTATTTGTGCACCGGATTTTAAGTGGATGATGATCATGAACATTCTCCCAATAGAATATTTGCATATGGATAAAATACCAAATGGGGCTAAATGGTTGGATGGACAATTTAATGAGGATCATGCTGACACTATTTTACAAAAAAATATTTCTAAGAATACTATATATATACAAAACAAAAAATTAAGTACACACATCTATTATGTTTTGTGCATGTATTATGCGCAAACATTCGTGGTGCACTTGTATTAGCTATTTTATGACGACCATGTGTACCGGAACAAAGAACAACATGCTTATTTCCCATGTGAAATTTTTTTCTACATACGACTGGTTCTTGATTACTACAATTTATTCATTTGAGGTTTCCTGCACAAATTCAAGAAAATATTAGAAAAAAACATCTTCGCAGGATGACACACATCCCTGCCTCAAAAGTTGTTCATTGATGACCTTAGAATGTGCATAAATCTCTAATGGAAAAATTAAGATAATTTTATCCATGAGAGGTTTTGACTTTATGCACATGGATGAAATGTTGATGTGGCACGGACCACTTCCTAATGTTGAAGATTATTCATACTAGGTACAAACACCCATTTGAACAAAAAGCAAGTGTCTTTTATATGGAAATCAAGTCCTTTTAATTCACGGCACACAGGTGTGTTAAAACAGGAAGCAGACGCCTTTTGCTGGCAATCGGGCGTCGTGCTTTAAACTAACTTTATACATACTCAAACTTTATATACAACCTCTCTTTTTTTTTACCATGTGCAGGAGATTCGATGTTGCTTTCCTAAATATGGAAGTCAGACGCCCTCTTCTCTAGAGAATATAGGAATTAGGTGTCGGTTAAATAGAAGACGGGACGTAGGTGCCATCTCCTTAACATGTTGGGAGTCAGGCGCCTTGTATCGTATAATGGGAATCATGTGTCTTCTACTATATAAACGGGAATCAAGCACCTTCTACAATATAACAGGAATCAAGAACTTCTCTTAATTCAACGGGTGCTGACTTTTCCTCGTATATGCGTTGTCAGGTTGATCAGGCCTTTTAACGCTTTGGTTGAAGAACAGGGACAAAATCAGCATCTGTCCCTAAACCCCATAGTTGAGTGTTTTATTGTCCATAAAGACCAATCCAAAAACTCTTGTGCAGATTCAGGTTTAGTATTCCCCCTCTAAGTGGGGATGAACTACTCCTACTCCTAGAAAGCTATAAATGCGTAGGTTCATGGATCTTGTGCTCATTAGGCCTAGATTTCTTAGGTTGCCTAACAATTGCACTCAGGGCATCATTCCTACAAAATAAAACTTTAAAAAAGTAAAATGTGGGCTCGTGGAGTCTATGCCTAATAGGCCTAGGTTTCCCAGGCTGCCTACAGTTTGCATTTAAAGTATGATACTTGCAAAATAAAAACACAAATAAAAAAAAATTATATTAAGCAAAACAGGTCCATGTCATCTTTCATTTTTTGTTTATATATGACAAATACGGGATCATTCGTCAAATGGCTGGTATGAATTTAAAAATATGGAGTCTCCCCCATGCTTACGTTTAATTCAATATCGTAAATGTGAGGTGCATGACAAGGCTATAAATGGAGCCGACTGATTGTTACTCGTATTCTTTCATCGTGTGATGTTATGGACTCCCCGTAAAAAGCCCTCACTTTGTAAAATCTTCATAGCCATCTTTTTTTTTATGAGCAGAAATGTGCTGCTCAACGGAGTATCGTGAACCATATGAGCTCATTTTTTGTCTGCCACAATTGGTGTTGCCATGGTCGAGTGTTGCACATTTGCCCGTGGTACCAAATCATATGCAACATATGTGCTTTATTGAACGCCTAGTAGCATATCCCATGAAAACTCTAAAGTTAAGCATTATGGCATGGAGTAGAACTGGGATGGGTGACCACCTAGGAAGTCCCATGAACTGCGCCTTTTTTTTTTAATTTTCCAAATTCTAGAATTTTCCAAAAAATTTCAGATTCTGGAATGTTTTTCCAAAATTTTTCATAATTGTCCAGATTATGGTATTTTTCAAAAAAAAATTCAGATTCTGGAATTTTCCAAATTTTTTTAGATTTTGGAATTGTTTTTTTTTGGAAAATAGAATGGAACGACACATGTTGGTATGTCGGATTGCCTTAGATGCCTACAATCTCCACTGAGTCTCTTGTTGTCTGCAAAACATAACAAAATAAAACAAAAAAACCTAAACTAATAGCGTTAAAGAAAATTCTAATTATTATTTTTTAATTGAATGTTGTAATAGCGTTCATCGTGTTGTGGGTGATAATATTGAAGGTGGGGTCTCCCCCATGCTTACAATCGAAATGAAAGATTTTAATTACATCCTCGAGACCCAAATATGGTCTATGGGACCTCAAATATGGAAGTACAATTACTCAAATCATATCATATGATATTTAATATCTTTGAGAAGGTTGTTTCTTCTCCTGCTGATTTGTGTTAGCAATTCCCCAACTTTTTTTATTTTATTGTCTTCAAATAAATCTGCCATAAACTCGTTCCCAAGTGTTTCTTTGTATTTGTCATGGATATCTGAAAAACTCGAGCATTTATAGATGAAGTGTTCCTCTGTATCTACTGCCCATGTGTTGCATAGAGTACATATCCTTTCTTCCCATTGTTCTTTGGGCGTTGTCCATCTCCCTGTTTCACATCTAAGCCTATGAGAGCTAGTCCTTATCTGAGCAATGAGTATTTTTCCTTCCACTTGATTTCAGCGCCTATATATGCTTTTTCCTTGTGGTCATACGTTGGGTTAAAATTTACAATATAATATTGTCTTTTCCTGCTTGCATTTTTCCACATTCCACTTCTGAAATTTTCATTCACATAATTTTTTATGTCTTTGTTGACATTTGGGCATTCATTTATGTTGATTTCCCAATGTTTCATCCATTTCTGATTTTGTTTCATCCATGTATTCTTTCGCCTATGCAACTTTTCGTCCCTAGCTGCCCTAGGCCATCTATCATTTGTCATGTTTTCTATTTTTTTCAAGTAACATAACAGCTTGGTCATAGCAATTGCTTTTAAAGGGAACATTCCAGTTTCAGCTAGAATAATTTCATAAGGGGTTGTGGCCTTAATTTTGAGAAATTTTGTGATTAGATATTTTTGAATCCTTTCTATTTGCCTCCATTTTGCATTTGTTGTGCCACTAGCCCACATCTCGCAACCATACAACATAACCGGTGTAACAAGTAGGCCATATAAGACCTTGGTGGTCTTCCAGTCCCACAACTTGGCATTCCTACACCTGTTTTGAAGTGCATATAGTGCTCTCCAACCACTTTGAGTTCTTTTCATCCTACATGTATTCCAATTAATTTTGTCATGAAAGTCTATGCCCAAATATTTGTATTCTACTACTACATCAAGCGGTTCTCCTGCAAACTGAAATTTGAGTTGTTGCTTCTTTTTTGCTGAAAAAATCATAATTTTTGTTTTGCTCGTGTTCACCTGCATCCCAACTTCTTTACAAAGAGTTCTAGAGCTTGAAGGTGATCTTCTAGATCTTTGGTTGTTTTGTCCACAAGAATTACATCATCTGCATACATGAGGATTTTTACCACATATTTGACTAAATGCACACCCTCTCCCCCATATTTGTTTATCCATTCTTCTAACTTGTCAATGTACAACCCAAATAAGGTCGGAGATAGAGGGCAACCTTGTTTGTCACCTATGTCACTACCAAAACATTCAGATAACCCTTCCTGTGTTTTGATTCTAGCCTTTACATGCTCATATAGTCTGTGAATTGTTGCCCTGTAGTGAATTGGAACCTCTAGCTCTTCCATTCTGCTCCATAATTTTTTCCTTGGCACTGTGTCAAATGCCTTTTTGAAGTCGAGCAAGCCTCTGGAATTTGGGGCTTGTGATAAGATCTTAATTTGTGTCTAAAATTTTATACAATTAAAACTTCATTTGTCCCATCCCTGTATTTATTCAATTCTATGATATATTGTAGCATTGAAAGATAATCTTCCTGGATGGCCTCAAAACCAGATTCGTCCAACTCATTGGCAGATTGTGCAGGCAAGTGGATGATTATTATTTTTACAATTTGTTTATTAACTATAATTTTTCATGTTCTGCATCTAATACCAACATTAAAATGTACCAAAGTGTTGGGAAATGTTAAATTTACAGTTTTTACCATCTGTTCTGGTCTCTTGAGGCATACCTACCCAATGGCTTTAGTATAAATAGACAGATCCCTGATAGTTTGAGGAATGATATCAGTAATATTTCTCAATTAT
Source organism: Wollemia nobilis (assembly GCA_028583015.1). Classification (NCBI taxonomy): domain Eukaryota; kingdom Viridiplantae; phylum Streptophyta; class Pinopsida; order Araucariales; family Araucariaceae; genus Wollemia; species Wollemia nobilis. The sequence continues at coordinate 7,694,702 of JAQPPZ010016361.1, forward strand.
TTCATAATATCAAACTTAGGTGGTGTCATTTCTCTGGTTTTTCATAACCTTTCGAGATACGGTGGAAGTCCTTCATTACTTGATTTTTTAGCAGCACGATTTATTTCTACACTATTATGGCACATTGGGTTTATTCCCGTAACTCCTTGATAAGCTAGTGAATTTAAATAATTGCTACTGGGATTTGACTCTAGTGGTTCTAGCAAGTGTTTTGGCCTGGTAGAAGGTGAAACTGGTAAGCTGGACTTTTTTGATAGTTGTGTCGATGGAGGTAAATCCATGAAGTAAGTTTATATTTCTTATGGATTTTCTTTTATAATTTGTGGACACAACCTAGTCTAATGATCCAGGTGACAATTTTCATAAACTTCTACTGTATTCTCCGAACATTTCTTTTTTCATGATTTTTTCTACACCTTGAACAAAAAAATACAAACATTGCTTCATATTCTTGCTTTTTCTTCGATAATGTGTTTGACTATAAAGAAAGAGATAAAATTTCACTCTTAACACCGTTAAACAATGTTCCTATTTCTGTTTTAATTGTGGAGGCTATTCCTCATATTGATAGTATTTTCTCTTTGTTGGAATACTTCTGAAATAATTGCTGAATTTTTCCCATCCTAGTCACTAAAATATTCTGCAAAATGACTTTTCGTGATGACTCAAATGGATGTTATTTTCTCTTTAGTAACTATTTCCAGAATATTCTAAGCTTTAGGTGTTTTCTATTTTTTCAATAAATGATCCGTTGGATTTTTTTAGGCTCTTGGTGGACTCATGCTTCGCAAGTAGATGATCTACAGGCAAGGAAATATGAAATTAATTTTCAAACTAACTGACCTATGGATCATACACTATAGTTGTGACACTCTTTGGTAACAGTGCCAAAATGTTGGGCAAAAAATTGGTTAGTTTTCTACGGTTCAATTAATTACCTCCATGACCCAGGTGTTGTAGGTGAGTTGGAGAGGAGAGGGCAATCCTCCAAAGGAGGTCCCAAGTTCAAATCTCCACCCTACCAAAAAGCTGAATTGGGTATCCAAAATCCAATTGATAATGTTGATGCGGGCAGGGTTGGGTGCGACTCCCGAGTGAATTTGACGATGTAGAACCCCCTGTTCATGGTCTGGTAGACCAAGGCGGCCCCACAAGGGGTTTTTCGCTTTAAAAAAAAAATAATTACCTCCATTTAATTGTCAACCCAGGGTAGCTCGTAGACTTGTGAGCATCACAAACAGTATATGCCTGTAGTGCGAGTAATGAGTCCCTCTGTGCCTATTGGTTTAGGGGGTGTTTGATGTTCATTGAAGTTTTGATTCTAAATTCCAAACCAATAATCTATCCTACATCTATGAATTTGGTATTGAATGCATATAGAAATTAAAATGGTACTTTGCTGAAAATGATAGAAAACACAAAAAATAACAGGGAAATAAATAATCTAAAAAAGCAGTAAATAAATTAACTACAGAAAGCAAGGTAAAAGGGGGAGGAGTACTATTTAGAGTGGGCCTAGGCTCCAGCAGTCTTTCGCCCGATCAATTCATTCATCGGATGCTAGTTTGAGATTAATAAAAACACTCAAATGAATATATTGCAGCTTCAAAAATTTATAGAATAATTCTCACAAGCTTATTTTTTATCAGGGGTGGTCTGCATATTTATAAGATATGCAGCCATGCCCTGTTACAATTGAGAGCAAATCAATTCCTAATTTTTTGGTTACAACAATACATAATAATAATGGAGATAAAGCAAAAATATTTAATTTCAGACTGATTTAACGTATTCTATTTTTATCATAACAGAATACGTTTAATATTATGCTTTATCTATTTACATTTTTGTTTACGTATTGCTGAAAAATAGATAACACATGGTCTTTGATATTGTCCTTTATTTTTATCTTTGCTGAAATATCATCCGCATCCATCGCCAAAATATTTGTTTTGTTCTACTGACAACAAGAGTCATGTTGTCATTTTATGTCAACTGAAATCAGGTTGTAATTTTGTGTCAATGGGAAGTAAGCGCCATAACAGGAAGCAGACGCCTAACGGGAAGCAGGTACCTAACAAGAATCAGACGTCCGTCAATTAAGCGTCAAACGAGAGTCGGGCACTTCAAAGGGAATCAGGCGCCTAAATTAGTGCTTCATACTGGTGTACTGCAGATGTTTTGCTTCATCAAATTGAAAGTGGCAGGTCCGAGTGGGACCTTGACGTAAACATGCTAAAATATCGTAAAAACCACTAAATCTACACACAATTCACTTAAAAACACAAATTAGATAATATACATAATTTACTATTAAATATATAACCTTTTCATAAAACATACATTCTATAATAATAATGTCGCATAATATGTTAGAAATCCATGTATAAATATGAGCATTTTTTGTGCTCATCGAGTGCTTTCCAATTGTTATTGCAAATCAAAAGTATCCTTACTATTATTCTTTTATTGCATGTTTAAAGGTGGTCCTTCGAAGAAAGAAGCCTTTCTTGAGTGGAGAATCAAAGGAGGTTTGGAGGGTTGATTTGATAGAGGATTCTTGTATTGTTGAATTATGACAACACATATGGAGGAAGGGTGATTGAAAGAATAGATTGTTCCCACTAGGTTTTGATTTAGGGTTGGGATAATTTAATATTGAACTTTATTTGCTACCTTATGATCATGATTTGGTAGTAGATCTTGGAAGATCCCAAGATCTTGATTAGAGAAAGCTTGAGAATCAAAGTTTTTGAGGACAACCTAACCGTTATCTATGAGGTTTGTATGAGATTACTAAGGCTCCTATATTTATTGATCACATGATTATTGACTCATGAAGATGCATTATTACTCAGGATAAAACCAATCAATTTTTTCTTGTCAAGGTCTATAGGCTTGATAGGTGGAAGCTCCACCAATTTGTTCTCAAGGAGTTATTTTAGGATGACCAAAGGTGATTTTTCCAATGGGATGAACTATCTCTCAGGATTGGACTATTGACACATGCTTAGGGAAAGCTTCTAAATGGTTGTTGCATTATTCATATTATTGGTTTGATGTAATTTAGTGACTCTATCACCTACAATGTGTTTATTTTTATTGATCTTTTTGGTGGGAGGAGTAATTATCTTCCTCCTTATTGCCTTTGGATTTAAGATACTCTCTTTTAAAGAGGGTGATTTCTACTCTTTTGGCCTTCTCTATGGCATCTTTGAAGGAAGAAACCTTAGTCATCTCTAGGTAGAAGGCCAATTGTTCATGGAGATTGCCTTTGAAAATGTTTACGAGGTCCCTTTGTAGAGGAGCATATTAGAGCCTTCCCACTAAAGCTCACCACCTAGCTAGGAAATATGCAAAACTCTCATCTTTGGTCTACATGATTTTATATAGGTCACTAATTGTGATCTTCTCCTCAATGTAGACAAATAATTGTGAGATGAACAGCTTGACAAGGTCCTTGAATGTCTTAAGAGTATGCCTAGGAATTTGGTAATACCACTCTAGGAATGTTGTTTCTTAAAATATTTCCCAAGAGCCACTAAGGCTCTTGGGAAATATTTTAAGAAATATGTAAGGTTGTTGCAAGCAATTTGGAAAAGCCTAAGGTGATTGATAGGATCCTCTTTTCCTTTGTATAACTGAGACTTAAGTATTTTAGAATTAGGAGGGAAGGGGCAACTAGCCACAATAGGATGTAAAGGTTGATTATACAAGTCCTCATAAGAGTACCTATGAGTGGATAAAGACCCTTGGATCAAAGCCATTTGTTGTTTTATTTGCTCTAATTGTGAGGTTAAGGTTTGAATTTTAGAAGTAAGGGGATTTGATGGCATATGTGGTGTGTGTTGTGGGATGAGAGGACTTTGATAACTAATGAAGGGATAATATTGGGATATACAATGTCAAAGTTGACATCATAAGACTCATCCCTAAGCCATTTGAGATAAAATTAATTGAAAATATAAGATGAAGGATTGTAGGGATTAGGTTTTAAAAAAATCTACATTCATGCTTGGCATAGGAGGAATATTATTGATATTATGATGAGAAGATGGAGCATTAGGAAATACGTCTGGGTTGGGGGCATAGCTTGTGCTCGCTTGTTGAGAGGTGGGACAACTCAAGTTGACCCATAACAAATCCTTAAGAGGAGGAAGGGATGAGTGATTGCCCAAAGATGATGGAGGATTTTATGCCCTACCATCCATGAAAGTGGTGATGATTGGAGGATTAAAGTCAACATAATTAGAAGTAGATACATTAAGAAAAAAAATTAAGGACCCAAAGGAGGGGTTTTCTTGGTTAGAGTTTGGTTGTTGGGGGTGGTCCAAGAGAGAATCTTCCCTAGTAGAAGTGGTTATAGGATCACTACTTTATTTGAACATAACTACTAAAACCTCTTTATATGCATAGAGGAAAATAACCATGTGGTTAAAGGAGTTGAAGACTACCCTTTCCTGATCATCATGGATAGTGGATAAGGAACTCGAGGGAGGGGCTCCCTTGTCTTCCTCTTCATAATTAAGATATTTATAAATGGTTTTATTCTCTTGGCTATTTCCCAAGGGGTCAGGGTTAGTAGCTAGCTAGTGAGCAACATGTATCATTGCTCGACCATGGTTTAGGAAGAAGTGAAATTAAGTTTTCTTTATAAAATTAATTAAATAAGAAGAGAGGATGATTTTATATCATTATATTGTCTTCCCTTTATATACTAACCTAGCCTATATACTTAGGATCTTCTTATATACCAAAGGTCTCTCTATATATAACATCTCTCTATATGTCCATTGATATAAATGAGATGGTACATGGGTAGCCAATGATACATGGAAGTGACCCTCTAGATACATGGCCCAAGGTAGTACATGAGGGGTAATAGAAATCCTTATGAATTTCACTAGCCCATCGTGATATACTCCTCATTAAGCGTAAGTATGCATGAGACCTTATGTGGGCGGTTGGTGGCTCGAGCTCAGTATATACCTAATATAACTTAGTGGCTCATACTACGGTTACCTAAAGGATCATGTATGATCCCTAATAGGACTAGCCTTTAGTTATGTTCTTGTTAATTTTGATTAATATAGTCTAACTACATAAAGAAGATTTAAGTGATCTTGATTAAAGTGAGGTTGAATTTATCTTGATTAAAGTCTGGCTAGAAAAGAAAGGGTATTTTGGGAACCAATGTGGTGTTCATGTTAGGTTCACCAAAATATGAGGAGGAAAAGGGGGAGAATGAAGGGGAGATCCCAATGCATTTCCTCTTTTTGCTTCTCAGTTCAAGATTAGGGGAAATAAAAGTGATAAGACTAAGACTATGTTTAATGTGTATTTTTGCAAACACCTACATTTCTAAGGAAATTCGGGAACCAAGTTTCCTCTTAAGATCCACTTCTATCTAACATAGACCTTATTTTAGGATTTGATCTTTTCTTTAATCTATGGTATATAAAAAAAATGCAACAAATGGAAACCTAAGATGAAATGGTGCACTTCTGATTAAAAAATGATTATTTTTTCTCTTTTTAGACAAGAAAGGTGCAACAAACAATTTTCCCTAAAATGCAAGTTACATGTAATTCTTGTTTCAATGCCTAAAAAGAATAACTCAATTTTCCCATTATTTTGATCATAGTTAGAATAGAATTCACAAATTTTCTTTTCTAATTAATCAACAAATCAAAATAGAAACCCTAATTACTATATAAAATAAACAAATCTAATGCCCTAAAACAAAAATGATAAAATGCAAGACAAAAAATACTTAATTCTATCACAAAGAAAAAGTGTTGCTTGCTTGCAGAAGCACTTCTTCTGGTTCCTTGTCGATGTTATCGCTCTTTGTCTATGCTTTCACTAAACATGTCAAAATCCTACTAGACAGAAACAAAAAGGTGGTGATTAGTATACTGAGGTCTATCATGTCTTAGTGAAGATGGTGACTTTCTTGCTTCAATAATCAAACCTCCATTTCTTGCAACAAATGTATTTAAAACATATGAATAGAAAAAATAATAATGAAATCTAAAAGACAAATGTTGAGTAGATGTAGAAAAGGAGGAAATAGACACAACCCAAGATCACAGGTTACCCCTATTTTGGTGAAATATTGTTGAAAGATGCTTCTTAATGACTTGATGATTTGATTTTGATTTAATGATTGCTATGAATTGCTAGAAAAATGAAAGGATGGAGGTTCACTAATTTTTTTTTTGCAAAGTAACTCTAACAACATACGAATATCTCTTTTTATAATTCTTCTTCTTCTTAGAAGAATTGTCTCTTTTATTTTACAATATTTTCAATCTATGAAGTCTCTTTTTTTTACAATCTCTTTTTATTTTTTGCAATCTGCCCTAGGCCTTCCTATAGGGTGGCTTTATATGAGGTTTTAGGTTTAAGTTTTTGGTTTTTAACACAATACTAGGTCAACTTTGGCACCAAGAATTTCTAATTTTTTTTAATGTTGGCTTTTAGCAAGAAAAACCAAGGTGTTTTTTTACAGTTTGAGCATTGATCGTTATAGGAGTATAGGTATATAGATATATATATATATATATATATATATATATATATTCGTTGAAAAGTTTATTTCAAACATGTTCTAATGGAAGTATTTGTTTACAATTTTATGAAGATTTGTAATGGATATTAATGCCTCAAAGATACCATAGCTTTTGGAGCACTAAATGTTCCAAATTTGGACATGAGGAAGGTGGATTTAGTTAAGTTGATTAGAAGGATGGTGAATGAGGGTTATGGTGGACTAAAGTGCACAAATTTGGATGTCTACAATGATATACAAGTTTGACTAGGCTTGATTACAATAATTTAATAAAAATTATATCTTTACAAGGGTGAGTGCGTAGCCGAGTTGGTTTGAGACAGCTAGTTGAGAAACGTGATCCGTACGGTATGGATCCATGCAACTTCGGTTCAAATCACATTGGTTTACCATTAACCCTTTTACCCTCGAGGGATAGGTGGATTGGTAAGTGCCTGTATGGCCAAAAACTTACCAAGAAGACACCCAAGTTCAAATATGAGGGGTAGCCTGTTTGCAAAGGTAGTAGTCTAATTTGAATCCTCTGAGTACGCACTAGACCAATGATGACAGTACGAGTCCTGAGCGATTGATGGTCCCCTTCACATCGGATCAACAATAATGAAGCGAAAGAAGTTTGGTGGGAGTAACCCCTGTGGTTTGGACCATGTGCTTGTTCGTTACTAAAAATAGTGTGGTTGTGACCAACTCTCCTATGTAACCAAAAAAATTATATCTTTACACTATAAAACATCTAATTATATATAACATGTTTCTATAAAGTAATACCATAAATTAATATATACTCATTTGAATTTTCCAATATTTTTGAAATTTTTTATTTTTAAATCATAAAAATAATAATAATAATTAAAAAAATAAAATATCCCTAGGGAACAACATAACGGTTCAATTTTTGACTCTTCTTCAGGAGGTCCAAGGTTCAAATTGTGGCATAGGTGAGTGTGTGAGGGGGTATGTGTGTTGACCCCTATTGACAAGCTCAACTCTCCCCCTTATGAGAGGTCATGATGGGATGGAGATACCCAACACTAAGAATCGGTCATAGAGGTTTCTCACACTAATTATAAGGCTCGTTTGGGGTATAAATGGTTATCTCCTTATCTTCCTCTGGTGCCTAATCTCAATCAACGTTGGGACTTATTTTCTACAAGGACTAGATGGAATTCTAGATATCAGAATGTTTGGGCTACTTATGTTGAGCCCAAGAAATTTGTTTTTGCGTGGAGCTTGTTGTGTTAAGGCCTTCCCATAGGGGAACGTTTGAAGCACCTTGGAATTCCTGATCCTAAATGTCTTTTTTATGGTGTAGCTGAGTCTTCTACTCACCTCTTTTGGAATTGTAGAAGATCTAAGCAAGCTTGGGAATGAGTTATTTCCCTTTTTCTTATTTACAGCTGCAAGAGTTTCTTAGCCCCAAGCTCTTCTTGGGGACTCTTACTTTGTCTCTCCCACTTTTTGAAGTGTGGCAGGTTTTTAGGATTAGCTTGTTGTTTCATATTTCGAAGGCCTGTAACAGAATTGTTTTTAAACAATATACACCTTATGTCCAATTTACTCATGCTGATAAATTAGAATTTTTTAATGACATGTGGTTAAAAATATGCACTCAAGCCAACAAAGTTGCTATGGAGTTGGATCATCTGCAAGTTCTTCTAGCACATTGAGTCAATGCTCCGTGTACAGTCAATCGGATCCCCCAGAGCGCTCTTCTCAGGAGTTTTTTCGATCCCGCTCTCACCTTTAGCCTCTGTCATATGCAAGAAGTGCTCTCGTAGACAGGCACTGGTTCCAACCTTCATCATTCAGGAAGCTGCCTAATGTTGGCATTGGTTGTTCCTCCTGTCAAGTTGGGAGGTGGGATGATGTTCAACCAATTTCACCTAGGCCAGTTGTTGGTTGGAGTGACGCGGGTTCTGAAGACCTTAATCGCGATGCAAAGGGGTGGATTTCCATCCCATAATCACTAGCAATTTATGCAAGACAAATACCAAGGCACATTACCCCATATGATATGTTTTCTTTGATGTAATGATCATCAATGATCATAATTAGTAAACTTGTGTTTTGTTGGTGGCTTTGTTTACTAACCCTTGTCAATGAAGATTAGTTTGATTCCCCATGGAATGTGTTAACCCACCCACTTTTTTTTATTGTAAAGGCTTTTATCTTAATTTAATATAAATTTACTTTTTTCATAAAAAAATATTTAAAAATAAATAATAATAATAATAAAACCTTGACAACTACTTTATATTTAAGATTCTTAATATTTTATTTCTAATATATATAAATAAATTTGATTTGATTAATGTAAAATACCCTTACAACAAATACCTAAACATAAATATTTTAAAATTTTAAATTTTTAATAATAATAATAAAACCTTCGTAACTACTTTATATTTAATATTCTTAATATTTTATTTCTAATATATATAAATAAATTTAATTTGATTAATGTAAAATACCCTTACAACAAATACCTAAACATAAATATCCTAAAATTTAAAAAATTTAAACCTGTAACCAAAATATTCAATTTGAATAAATATGAACTTAACCCAAACTCCTGCTTAGACAAACGAAAGTAATGGCTACTCAACCAAGAAGTTTTTATAGCACATAAGAGTGAAGAATCTTTTAAGATTTTACGTATCATTAATATTTTTTATATATTTTTGGTATAAAGAACGTCTATAATTTTTAGTTTGTTATTTTTTTAAAAGAACATTTATAATTCTTAGTTTGTTTTATTAAAGATTTTTTAATAAGGAACGTCTATAATCCTTAGTTCATTGGGTAAAGACGAAATCAATAGGACTCTCTAGAGAATTTAAAGAGGGACAGCCCTTAGTCTCTATCCTCTATAATCCCTAGTTTATTGGGTAAAGACGAAATCAATAGGACTCTCTAGCGGGACAGCCCTTAGTCTCTGATCCTCTATAATCCCTAGTTTATTGGGTAAAGACGAAGTCAATTGGACTATCTAGAGAATTGAAAGCGGGACAGCCCCTATCCCCCACGCTATTAATTTTTTGAGTTAAAAACATGGATTCTATGAAAGGTCCCACTTACCAAGATTTAAACTTAAGTCTCATAAATAAAAATCTAAAAACATACCATTAAAATACCCTCATAACGTAACATCATCTCTAACACTTAATACATCCTTTGTAATCTCAGCTCCCTATAACATAATGTATTTTTTCAGGATACGCAATTTAATTGAATTTGGTCTTTAGCACATAGAGCCGGAAATGGATAAGCTGATAAGAGGACGTGGCATTTCTATTGGATGATGCCCTCCATGCCCTCCTTCTCCAAAGCATTTCTCACAAGTAACCTACCAAAACAGAGCCACATATCATTAGAATTATTCCTCTCTCTCTCACAGGCGTCCACAATGGGGGCTGCTTCTCTTGTGAACCTGTTACATCTTACATCCTCCTCCGCCCCGGCGAGCATGGGCGTGCCCCCATGCCCCTTCAAGTGGAAGTCGCCATTGTCACTTAAATCACTTTCAGTCTCATGCCGCTGCAATTACAATGAGAGATCCAGAGAAACAGAGGAGGTGAGGAGCAACTGCTTGTCTCGAAGAGAGATGACCTTAATAGGCGGCGCCGTGGGGATGGCTGTAATGATGGCGAGCGAGGCCAAGGCGGGGAGTTTGGAAGAGGATTACGCCAAGGAGACCAAGGAAGTGATTGAGCGCGTGAGGAGCACCATCGATATGGACAAGACAGATCCCAACACCAGCACTGCCGTGGCGGTTCTCAGGGAGACCTCCAACAATTGGGTGGCCAAGTACAGAAGGGAGAAACAATTGGCCGGTAAGCCGTCTTTCAGCAATATGTACTCTGTCTTGAATGCCATCTCCGGCCATTATATTAGCTTTGGGCCTTCTGCTCCCATTCCTGCCAAGCGCAAAGCCAGGATTCTTGAAGAGATGGACACCGCCGAGAAAGCCTTGAGCAGAGGCAGATAGATTTTTTTTTTTTTGCCCCTTTTCCCTTTGAGAATGGAATTGGAATGATCCCTGGCTAACCGCAGAGGTGACTGAGCGGTGAGAAAGGAAAGATGAAAGATGAAAAATGAAAAATGTTTCGCTATTTGCCGGAGTAATTCACTCTTTCCCCTTTTGAATTATGTCGTAAATCGGATTGTTGTGCATATACAATCGAGCCATTATGAGTAATGCTTGTACTACACTACTTTTCCTTCACTTCTTTAATAGAGGTTCGAACTTTCTCTTAAGAAGATTGTGTTAATGTTTAGTTTTATACATATTTTATCGTGATTTAAATTTGGGTTTTGAGTTTTTGAAAGAGTTGAAATTTTAATTATGACATTGTCTCACATGGACTATCCGTAGTTTTTTTGGTCTTGAAAAAATGTTGAAAGGTAAACTTATTACAAGTATGATCTTTACTTGCAAATGTATATTTTTTGCTTTCAGTTTTTTTTTTTTTTCTTCTTGGAACAATGTTATTTAAGATTTATTATAAGTCCCACGTTTACATAAATTCAAAGATTTATTATAAGTCCCACGTTTACATAAATTCAAGGTTAGGTTAATACAGGGTTTGAGAGAGTATGTAAAGGCTTTGAAACATTTCATTAAGAAAATAGACATACAATATACAAACGTTAGGTTAATACAGGGTTTGGGAGAGTATGTAAAGGCTTTGAAACATTTCATTAAGAAAATAGACATACAATATACAAGTAGATGATAACGAAACCAAGATTATGATCTTCTTCATTCAAAAGGATAAAATTTAGTTAAAGAGGATCTTCTTGAAGAAGTTTCATAGTATAGATATCATGGGATAGACTTCAGTAGTAAACTTAGTTAGAAAACATGTAGAATGAAAACATTGAGAGCTTAGAGAGTAGTATTTTTTTTGCATTGCAAAATAGAAGAGAGATTGAATTATGGGATTGAAAGACTATAATGGGTTTTATTTGGATTATTAATGGTGTTGGTGATGTTGTATGGGTGTTAGATGTGGGACTAATAACACATCAGACTTAAAATGGAAGCAAATAGAGAAGATTCATAAACTTCATTTTACAAACAAATTCAAAATTAAAGTATTAAGTCCATATGAAATTATTCTAACAAAACAAGTATCTTTCCCATAGAAGCAACTACTAGGGTTCATCTTCTAGGATATCTTAAAAAATCAAACAAATGTCCTAAAGTTGTAATAAGACAAGATTTACAAGAAAAATGAATGAAGCAAAACAACAAGTGGAAGAACAAATGAAATACCAACTTGCATAAGCGCCAAAGTAATAACAAATACATAAAGACATGTTAAGAAAAAATTCAAAGTAATGATGTGGAAAAAGAAATAAAAAAGAAAGAGAACATTATCTTGTTAAATTTAACCCCAAATACAATCACCACCAAAAGACCTATATATGGACAAACATCAATTGGAGAGCAAAGATTCTCATGGCCTAAGGACCGAATCACACCAACTTAGATGTGAAACAAACAAATAAAAAATATGGAAGTAGAAAATACGTACCTTTTGTATATTAGAGGCAGTTGAGACAGAAACATTTTATTTTAGAATGTTAGGCATCTAGCAATATTTGAGCTATGTTGATACTTTTTTTTTTGTAATTTGATGTTTTGATTATAAGGGTTTTAACTGGGTCCTAACCCCAGATATACAAAAACCTTCAGTAGGCAGAGAGAGAAACTTGTTGCAAAACCCCATTCCATGAGGGATAGAGGAAACATTTGCCATATTAGAGATTCCCGCGGAGAGGATGTCTTAGTCAAAATTCCCACACAGGGGATAAAAGTACCGGTAAACAGGGGATACTTGCCCATGCAGGGGCTAATGGAAGCAGCCAATAAAAAACCTTCGGCCAAAGCTAGGACCACATAGAGACCATCTCAGAGAAACCCAGAAAAACAGACAAACAGAGGACTCCAAAAGGAGCACCAGAAGACATAACCAGGGAAACAACCATATCAAAATGCAAAAACCACACTGGTCTGGAGTAGATTTAGGGATCGATCTCTAGGGTGCCTTCTTCGATGTGCGGTGCGTTCTGTTGCAGGGAATGCTTCAGAGCCGTGCCAATACTATCGAAGGTCATGATGAAGCTTTTCAAGAACATTTTGGTGAGCCGATTGGAAATGCCAGAGGTGGGAGTCGAATCCCTACTCAGGTCATCCACCTCGAGGGGGGAATTCTGGCTAGAATCAGCCCTGGATTTTTTAGTTCTGGAATACCTACGGACATGAGGGGGCACCTCCTTTGTTGTGACTTTTCGCTTGCCCAACGAAGCTTTCTTGGTGGCAGAGGGGGTGGGCTTGGCAGGGGAGGTTGAGGGCTTGGAAGGGGAAGAAGTGGGCTTGGAAGGGGAAGTGCCAGAAATGCCTTTCTTGAAGGCAGGGGTGCTGGGAACGTCGTCATTGGTCAATGGCTCACTGGACAGAGAGTGAGCAGGGCTTTAGGTGGGAGGGGGATTAGGGGGATTGGAATGCAAGGGGGTGACCGCGATGGGAGGGTTGGACAGGATATGGCGGTAAAGCACAACAAATAACCCTTGGTGGGTGGGAGGGACAAATTTTTTGCGGGCTACAGACACTGATAGACAGATTAACCGGTGAAGGAAAGCAGGGATATTCAGGGGTTTGTATCCGCGGATATGGTTGACTAAGGCTAGATGGAAACTAGACATGGGCTTAGATGGGTCGTCACAAGCAAGGTATTGCATGAGGGGAATTGCAACAATGGGCCACAGGGATGGAAGGGACTCACACGCCAAAGCAACTCCAATCCATTTGAAGTCCTGATAGTTGGGGAAGCCTTCCAGCTCTGGTTTCCAATAGTGTTTGTCGCATAGAACCAAGCGACTAGAGAGAGGCAAATCGGCAACCTCTTCAATCAGGGCAGGAGTAACTTTAAACCGAACACTTTTGATGTAGACATGGTCGTTCGACCATGTTCTTAAAAAGTTTGTCGTGATATCCTCTTTGGCCCCTTGAAATTTTGATCGAAGGGTGGTAAGCCTACAACCCTGAAGGAAAGCGAAAGATAGGGTATCAAGCTGCAGCAAACTTGGCTCCAGGTAATCCATGGTGGTGGGGACGAGGATAAAGGGGAGGGTGGTAGAAGAAAAGAAATGAACCAAAGGATGGGTTGGCAGCAGATAACGTCGAGGTGCATGCAACGATGAGGAAATAAATAGGCAAGGGGAAGCGGGAAGATCATGTCGAGCGCTATGGGAGAGAGACAGGTGGATGAGAGATTGTCAGTCCAAGGGGAAAGGGGATTGGGGGAAAGCTTTGGAAAGATGTCCACGCAGGAAAAGTTGGGTTTTGCAAGACTCTCAGCATACGTGGAAGGCGACGGGAAAACGTGCGGGGAAGCGGTCACAACCGCAGCATTGGGATTGGACGTGAAGCTTTGGAAAGTAGCAACATGAGGAATTAAAGTCCACTCGGGGAAATTATGATGAGGATCATCAACAGGACGACCAATCGCGGGATGGCAGTGGAGTAAGTGCCACGAGAGCCTCGAGTGAGAGGAAACTCAGAGAGATACCTGCATCACCTTGAAAAATAAAATCATTGATTAAAGTGAAGGGAGTTAAGGCACCTGCCATGATTGTCCACAACCGCAACTTGGAGGACATTTGGTGGAAAGGAGTCATGCCATACCGAGATAGGTGTTTGGCCTATGACCATGTTAGCAAGCTTGTCAACAAGCCGATTGGCTTCTCGGTACACGTGGCCTGCTTCCACATGGCAATGTTGACCCATTAATTTGTTGCTTTCTTGGATCAAGGCTCTAATGTTCCATGGGGGATTTTTGTTGGATGTAATATAGCCAATGATGTTGAGGGAGTCCCCCTCAACGTGGAGTTTGATCCGAGTGTCTCTGATCAGGTGTAAGCTTCCCCACAAAGCCCAAGATTCGACCACATTGTTGGTTTGGTGGTTCAGATTTTTTGCAAACGCTACAACAATCTTCCCTCTGTGATCCTTGACAATACCACCTGCCGCTGCCAATCCAAGATTCCATTTGGAGGCACTGTAAAAAATGAGCTTTAGCCACCCTTTCGAGGGGGGATTCCAACAGGCTTTGATTCTGGGATGGGGAGTGGGATGGGTCAGGGTGGGAATGGGGATTTTGAGGGATTAGATAATCTCAACTTCAATCTTGCTAAGTAGAGAGGTGGGCCAGGGCAAGAGTTGGGAATTCTCAGAAGCGTGGGTTAAGGCTTTGGCTATCATGGAGATCGAGCTATTTGAAGTGGTGGAAAACACCCTACGGTTGCGCTCAAGCCAAACTTGCCAAATTAAGTGGTGAAGACAGATTTTCTAGAGGAAAACTAATTTGGGATTCTTGAAAGGGGCAGACCATTGGATGAACAAGTCCAAGAGGGATTTGGGGCGGGCCCACTAGGTTTGAAAAGTGGAAAACATGTGGTTTAGACCCTCCCTAGAATACTCACATTCCACCAGGAGGTGGTTGACAGATTCCCAGCTGGATAGGCAAAGGTGGCATATTTTGGGGATAGGGATTCCCCTCAATATGAGATTGTCAGTGGTGAGGGCCTTGTTTTGGATGGTTGTCCAAGAAAAAACCCTATTTTTGGAATAAGACGCTTGATCCACATCGCTTTGAACGGAATAGTGAGAACTTGAGGGCTGAGCAGAAGGGAGTGGGTTGTCATGACTGAGAACTTCCCATTGTCGGTTCCTGCCCACACCGAGTGATCTGGGGTAACTATGGTGGGGATAATGGTAGTTCTTAGCAGCTCAAATAAATAACTCCCTGCTCTAACAAGATGCTCATTGTCATTTGGGGGAATCTTCCATTTGCCTTGGCTATCCATATAATCTTCCACTTTGCTTTCCCATATTCCCTCCAGGCCCGATCTAAGGATGGAAATCTCAGGGATTTCCTTGAGGGGCTTGTCCTTCAGCCATGTGTCTTCCTAGAAATTGATTGGTGTCCCCTTGCATAGCTACCATCGGGTACCTCTAATGATAAGGGATTTTGCTTGAACAACGACCTTCCAGAAGGCTGGTCCATTAATAGGGATGTCATTATCCATCAGGGACATGTGCTTGAGGTATTTGCTTTGGACAATTGACACCCATTTTACCTTGTAGTTAGTGAAGATATTCCATGACGGCTTGGCCAGGAGGGCAAGATTCACGTTAGCTGATCTTCTTAGGCCAAGGCCTCCTTGGGGCTTGGGCTGGCACACTTTGTCCCAGCTTACCAGATGAAATTTTCTTGTGTTTTTCAGACCTTTTCATAAAAACCTCTTTTGGATTTGCTCTATTTTGGAGTGAACTGATGTTGGAGCTTTGAAGACTGACATGAAGTAGACCGAGATGCTTTGGAGAACATCCATGGTGAGGGTCGCTTTGGCTGCTTGGGATAGGAGGGATCCCTTCCAAGAAGCGAGCTTGTGCTTGATTCGGTCAATAACATTATCCCACATTGATTCTTTCGGGCTCTTAGTGAACATCGGGAGTCCCAGGTAAGAAGTGGGGAGATCAACGATGCAACATTAAAGGATGCGAGCAATTTTGTGTTGCATATGGCCCGAGGTGTTTAGGAAATAAAATTTGCTTTTGGGATAGTTGATATCTTGGCCCGCTGCATAAGCATAAGTATCAAGGATAACCTTTACAGATTTTGCTTGGACAACATAAGCTGAAGTGGCAATGATGGTGTTGTCTACAAACTGTTGATGAGATAGGGGAGGGGAATCTGAAGAAGCCTTGATCCCAGTTATATGCCAAGAGGAACAAGTCTGCTTGAAAGCTTTGCCAAGGGACTCAGCCAAGATGATGAGCAAGAAAGGGGATAGGGGATCTCCCTGTCTAATTCCTCTGAGGCTTGGGAAATAACCTGCAGCAGATCCATTGACAAGAACCGAGAACTAGGGGGCGGTGATGCAACCTTTGATGAGGTTAATCCATTCTTTGTGGAAGCCGAATCGGGAGAGGACTTTCAGGAGGAAATCCTGTCCACCCTGTCAAAAGCTTTGCTGATATCCAGTTTTAGGAACATGGCAGCTTTTTTGTTGCACAAAGTCGAGTGGAGGTTTCATGAAGTGATATGATGCTATCAATGATGGATATCCCTTCTACTGAACTGCCTTGGCAGGGATCTATGATGGTGGGGAGGATTATTTTTAGCCTAAGAGCTAGGTATTTGGCTAGGATCTTGTAGACGATGTTGCACAAGCTAATAGGCCTGAAATCATTCATAGATTTGCATAAGGAGGTTTTAGGGACCATGGCAATGAAGGTGGAATTTTTCCCTCATGGGATGCTTTTGGTACATTGGAGCTCCAAGATAGCATTGCAAATATCTTCCCCTACTATATCCCAAAAGGTCTGAAAAATAGAAGGGGAAACCCATTTGGCCCGGGGGCTTTGTCAGCTTTCATGGAAAACAAGACAATATTTATTTCTTTCGTGGAAAGAGGTTGGATCAGGGATAGGTTCATCTCAAGGGTGACCAGAGGGGGAATGTTTTCCAAAAGGGCTTCCTGGCTTCTGCGTTGGTGGGAAGGGCGGTTCCCATTATAATGTTGAAGTAAGAAGAGGCCTCTTTTCGGATTTTGAATATGTCCTGAATGACTGACCCATCTGCCAAGGTGAGCTCTCTGATCTTGTTTGTGCTTCTATTTTGCAAGGTAGAGGCATGAAAGAATCTTGTGTTAGCATCCCCATATTTGAGCTAGAGGGCCCAAGATTTTTGATGCCAGAAAGTCTCTTCTCTGGTCAGAATATTGTGGTATTCTGACAACAACTTCCTCTCTTCATCCCGCAGCTGGGGGGTCCACTGATCATGCTGGATCTACTGCTATAGAGTTTTGAGTTTGCTCAACGTCTTTTCTTTGATCTCAAAAATGTTCCCAAATACCTCCTTGTTCTAGGTCTTCAAATTTTCTTTGATTGATTTCAGTTTCTAGGATACCTGGGATATGGCTAATCCTGAGAAAGGGGCCCTCCACCATTCACCAATCCTTTTCTTTAGGTTAGGGTGTTGGATCCACATGTTTTCAAATCTAAAGGGGGTTTTAAAGGACGGGGCCTTATTGGATTCAAGGATAAGGGGGGAATGGTCAAACCCGATTCTTGGAAGAGAGATGAGAGATGTGTCTCCAAACAGGGGAATGGCCTGCTGGGAAAAAAAAACCAATCCAGCTTGACCTGAATATGATCTGATCCAACCCTTTTATTGCTCCACGTGAATTGGCAGCCTCTAATCTAGATATCCATGAGTTCGTTCTCTATGACAAAATCTTGGAAGTCAAGGATGCTCTTAGACGGGGTAGAAACACCCCTTTTTTTATCAGAATGAAAGAGGGGGGAATTGAAATCACCTGCTACCATCTAGGGGAGGTTGGAAAAAGCATCCTTCATGAGGGACAAAGACCTCCACATATTGCATCTTTCCATGGGATTGTTGGGAGCATAGATGTTGGATAGCACCCAAGTGATTTTGTTGACCTTGCAGTAAAAAACCATACTCAATGTTCTATTGCAAAAGGATATAACTCTGCCCTCCACCTTTTTAGGGTCCCAGAAACACAGGAGACCCCCAGAAGATCCTTCTGTCGGGGATGAGGCCCATTGGTAGTTCTTCCAAAAATTTTGAGCTATGTTGTGAGTTTTGGCAGCATTAGTTTTTGTTTCTTGAAGAATGAGGATGGTTGGTTTATACTACTTCCTGATGGTTCGAGCTAACCTTTGTTTGCTCGTGTTGTTGAGTTCTCTGATATTCCAAGAGAGGATATTCATCTAGATGTTTTTACGGGTTTCTTGCCTCCCTTAATTTGAAGAGGGGGAGGTTTGGAATTTTTTGCCTCGTCCTTGGATTGGTTGAACAATTTTGGAAAGAGGGTTAACTATACTCCATTGGCAACCTGGTCATCGATATCTTTTTTGATCTTCTCATAGGTGGTAGGTCGACCTCTTTTCCTTTCACCCCCGGTGTTAATGGGGCCTTTTTTGCTTCTGGTGATTATAGGGCTAATGTCCGCTTTGGAGTGGGTGGGACTAGAAGCATCCTCTAGGGATTCGAGACACGATCCTATTAGGGATGAAGGGTCTTCTGAGGGAAAGGAGGAGGGGACACCATTACGAAGGAGAGGGTTCACCTTAGATAAGGGATCTGAAGGGGGAATGAGGGGAGGGATGGGAGCATCAGGGGTGGGAAAGGAAGGCCCAGATTTGGAAAGAGAGGGATGGGGATGGGGGTGGGGGGACGGGGGGTTGAATGGGAATGGATTCAAGGAAGAGAACCTCATCATTTGAACAAGATAAAGGTCCAAATCTGTCGGGGAAAGCAAACATGAAGCATACCTATTTTGAGCTTGAAGAGGGGTTGTTGATGAGTGTTTCCTGGTGAGCAGTCTGCTTTCCTTTGGGCTCCTTTTCCTGCCTATTGCCAAAGGGACCTTTGAATCGATCATTGCGCACTCCCAAATGGATATTATGGTCTCAGATAGGGGGAATCTTGGAGCTTGGTGCCTCCTACTAGGGATTTAGAGATGGACATTGGGATTTGAGGTGTCCTTGGGATTTGCATTCGATGCAGAATGCTGGTTTATTTTCATACTCAAGAGCTTGGCACTAGTGAAAGTCTCCATAAATAAGGTTGATGTGGGTTGGAATCTGGGATGCTATATTAGCATTGACATAGATCCAGGTTTGGACCATGCGAAAATGGACTTTTGTTGCAGAGTCAATAGCGACAAGATCCCCAATGTATCCCTTGATCCATCGGAGGATGTCTTCATGGCATAACTGGATGGGGAGATTGGGAAGACAAACCCAAATCGGCACATAGTTGATGTCTTGGGTTTGGGGGTTGAAATATTCCATCCATTTTCTCATAAACATACTTTTCCTTCCAAAAAACTAGGGTCCGCTAGTGAGGATTCGGGCATAGTCGTCCTGGTTGTTCAAACGGATAAAAAAGAAACTCCCTAATAGGGCTACAAGCTGGAAGATTCCCACTATGCGCCATTTGAAACTGGCCTATTTCCTTATGGATTCCATGTCGGGTCTACCTCTCATGAACTTGCCCACGAGGGAAAGGGATTCAAGAGAGCTTTTCTGCCATGATAGAGACAAGGATGACCAGATTTTCCCTTGATGCGATCATGGTGGGATGATTTAGGGTCCTAGTAGAACTGGGATTTGGTTTACCCGTTACCTTCTCATAGTAAGTCAATGGGACATTGTCCTTCCCACCAGGATCCGGATCAAGGCCCTTGGGATCACCCGCCTTGGGATTTGTATCTGAGGGAGGAATTTCCCCTTGTTCTAGATCCCTTGAATGGGCATGGGAATTCCCGCCAGAAGTTGCCAGGGTTGCAGAGGTCGCTGTTGAGGTAATTTTTCCTCTCGATGTAGGGTTCCCACCAACACTCATCCACAATCTCAGTTATGTTGATCCTTTAATTGTGAATCATTGCATGGATTTTTTAAAGAGGAAAAGGTAAGAAAATTCATCATCAAAATTAGTAGCTAAAGATCAATATTATAAAAAGGAAAATTATTAGATCAGATTTTAAGGTCAACAAACATGATTCTTTATAAAATTATCATCCTATAGATCATTTTTTATCCTATTGACGTTAAAAACCTTATATCTGATATATATATATATATATATATATATGCTCTCTTTTTCTTTATCGCATTCAAATTCCCTTTAAGCATTACAAATTTAATATTTAGATCTAATTTATTCATTATGAATGCAAGATTCCAAATTGCAAAGGATACAAAAAGTTATCAGTATGGAATGAAGCCATAAAAAATGGAAAAGGACATAGATGAGTAACAATACTAATAAAAGAGTCTTAGTGGTAGACTCATACAAGCTGAGAAAAAAAACCCAAATAAACAATATATATGGATTAGAATTATAGATAATGACAAATTTATTAGCATTGCAACTTGTTATTTTGCTCCATAACAATCAAAGTTTTATAAGAAACATGACTTAGATCATGAAGATCCATATATGGCATTGGCAAAATATGTCACAAAATATAACAAGCTTGGAGAGGTGCTTTTAGTGGGTGACTTTAGTGCCAGGACAACAAATAGAGAAGTAAGATATTTAAAAATCAATGAAAGCATAGATGATAATCTACTATGGTTGGAAGAAGAGGTGGATCAGGATTAGTTAAGGTCCTCAAATGATAGTCAAGGACCTATCATATTTTATGGAGAACTTCTTAAACTATGTAGGATACAAGGATTGATCATCTGTAATGGAATAAACATGTGGAAAATATATTAAAAATATACTTATCAAAGACATAATGGATAGTGTAGTGGATTATGCTATTTGGTCACTAATATTCACTTCAAGGATAAAAGATCTAAAATTTGAAGCAGTTCCCATGGAGCTAAAATATGATCACAATCCAATGTACCTAAAGATCCAAATACAAGAAAGTGAGCAAGAAGAACATATTCAAGTAAATGAAGGAAAGACAACATGAAACATCTCTATGACAAGGAAAATTTAAACATCACTCAAACAGATTATGCAAAGAGAGAAAATACACAAGACAAATATTTTTCAAACTTATACTCTTTATAGTAGTAAACTGATGGATATAATTAGAGAAGCCTTGCAACCATGAAAAAAGCTAAAATCCAAAAAAAGAAAACATGAAAGCTTCCCTATAAATCCATGGTATGATGAAGAGTGCACAACAATAAGCAGAATGTTGAAAGAACCAGAAAAAAAACAAATATCAAGATATACAAACAACTAGTGAAAACAAAAAATGAAGAATACATAAGAGCAAGGCAAACGAAGTTGATATATATTGCAAAGCATAGCCCAAGAAAATTTTTAAAAGAGCTACAACAAAGCAAAATGTATATTTAAAACAATATCACAAGCAAACAATAATTGTAGTCTATTTAGTAATTATATGAGATAAACCAATAAAAATATATCCCTCATATAATTGACACAACTAAGGAACTTTTTCTCTGAAAGATGTGAAGGAGAGCATTAAGAAAATAGCAATAGGTAAAGCTTAAGATATAGATGGTATGCAAGCTAAACATCTCAAGTGTGGGGTTGACATATTAACACCACACATTCAAAATATTTTTAATGGCATTTTTAAATGAGGATTTCCACTGGAATGGATAACCAACCTAGTCATACCATTGCATAAAAATGAAGACACCAACTATCCTTTAAGTTACCACACCATCATGATTAATCCTCTGCAAAATTGTTTGCTAGCATAGTAAAAAGTAAAATTAGTCAGTGGGCAAAAAATCAAGGAAAGATAACAATAGGGAAAGCAAGGTTTAGACCAAAGTACTCAACAATATACCATTGCATTACTATAAGGCATCTAAAAGAGAGGATATGAAAAACAAAAGGATAATTTTATTGGCATTTTGGATTTTAAAAATGATTTTGACACAAAATCTAGAGGTAAATTATGGAAAGGAATGGAAGAAACTAGCATACCAACAAACTATAGAGAAGATACACACAAACTTCATGAGCAAGTGGTGGCAAAAATTAGAACTCCATAAGGTCTATTAAAGTGTTTTGGGAGTGTTATTGAGGTGAAATAAGGTTGTCCATTGTTGTAACAACCCTCCTTGGCAGGACTTATGCTTGACATTTGAATTATGTATTAATGAGTCATTATCTAATACATAGTTTCATTTTATGATTGAAAAGTGTATTTAATGATTGATTATGCTACTTTAGAATATGGTATTGTTGATGGATTTTATGGTTGTAGGACCAAGTACTCTCACCGGTGGATTGATATGGGACAACCACCAAAATTGAGAGAAATTTAGGAAATGATGGTTGATGACTTGTTCATCGACAACTCAAGGGTAAAAGAGTACCCTTCATTTAAATGCATTGCATATATGCTTGCATTTGAGTACACCATTGGGCCATGATATTTCTTTGGAAAAGGAGTCATCCTTGGTAGAGCAGGGATAATATTTTAGTTATCGTAAAATCCACCTACTAAAGGATAAAGCAACGTGGTGTATTATTGCTTGGAAAGTCCTTGTATTGCTTAGGTTTGTTGAAAAGTATAGATTTAGTTGATTGTAACAAGAAAATATTAATAAGGCTTTTAATATTAATACTTGTGCTATTAGTATCAAAGCTAATAACTAATATTAGCATTTGGTATTAATTGAAAAGTAATTAATTTAATTTACCTATGGTTAAAGGTAATAATAATATGGATGAAATTTAGATTAATTACTTATGTTAGCAAAGCTTCAAATGAAATAAGGGATTAATTAGCTTTATTTATTAAAATATTATTTTGAAGGTTTGCAATATAGAAAGCATTATGGGATAATATTAATGTTTTGATTAAGGGTAATAATGTTATTAAATAATAATTAAACCTTAGTGCATGCTAAATCAAAGCATGTTGTGAGACATTGGTATTCGATTCTTAATAACGTTCAATAAGAACACACTGGCTGGAAACATTATGGACAACCAATGTTGGAGGAATTCTTAATGACTCCCATGCTTTGGAGGCAAAAATACTATAAGGGAAAGAAGGTTTTTTACCTGGGGTTTTTGGTAGTAAAGGAAAAGTGGAAGTCGCAGAGGAGTGAGGAGCAAACTGTGGTGTTGAACGTCCGAACCTATGAGCAAATACAATGAGTAGTGTAAATGAACCTTGTATGTTTGGTATTCAATCCTTGGTGTTTGTTACTTGATATTCATTTCTTGGTGTTCATTACATAGTAATCACTGCTTGGTTTTCATTATCGGATGTGTTAAGTTACCTTTATTTAAGCTCTTCTTAGTGGTTGATGCTTGATAGTCGCTTGGTTAGGGCTTGAATTTTGTGTTAATACGTTTGATGGTTTAGACTCCAAATTTGGTTTTGGTCCTTGTGAATATCTAGTTGAGTTGCTTGTGTGCATTATGTGTGTGCTTTGTTATTTGTTTTATCTATGGATGATGATCATAAACATAATGAATACAATGCATAATGATCTTAACTAAAGGAATGCAGAATGAAAAATAAATCTAACTAATGAAATGTGTGAATATAATTTAACTAAAATAAATGCAAATGAAACAAACAGATGAGTATATGGAAAGAAGAAGGCGATGGAATAGAAAGAAGAAAATGAGAGAAAGGAACAATGATAGGAGGAAAAGAAAGAAAGAAAGAAAAAATAAGAGAACAAAAATTCCAAAGAGGTAAAAAGAAAAAGAAAAAGAGTAAAGCCCTGTAAGGATGTATGCTTGCAAATGGTCGGGTGTGGAGGCTACAACTAGTGGCCATGAAGCTATCCCATAAGGGTGTTATTCTCGCAAAGTGATCAAGTGTGGAGCAATATCCACTATGGGTGTGGTGCTCAGTTTTGGGTGTGGAGCGATACAACCAATAGGAGTGTAACCTAATAGGGGTAAGGTGTGTGCAAAATATAAGTGATCAAAGCATGAGTGTGTGTGTGCATGTTCTAGAAGAAAGATAGAAGAAATAGAGATGAAAGGGGAAGTGTATGTGTGTGTGTTATTTTTTTTTTATTATGATAGTTAAGAGATGTGCATACAATAGTCAATGGTCGTAAGAACACATAAATGATATTCACACGGTATCTAACCTATCTCATAAGGATCCATTAGTAATCAAAATATCAAAAAGGAGAAGTGTGAGCAAAACAAGATGTGCAAATGGAAGAAGAAACATATATCATTTATCTTGGAGAAAAAGAAGAAAGAATTGAAAACTTGCAAAGTACAAAAGATATACAAGAGATGAAGAACTATATCCTTGACTTGGAGAAATTTGAATGATTAATTTATACTTTCAAATGTCAAAGAATATAAGAAGAGATAAAAAGAATGAATGAGAAATGCAATGATATGAAAGTGTATGGAGATGCATCCTAGGTTGGGGGTTTGTTAAGAATCAGTGACCTAGTATGAGTGCAATGCATGTGAGCTAAAATATAAATAGGTTTCATCATGTATCTCATTGCAAAGTCCCCAAGAATCTATATGCTCAAGCAGTTAGATGCAAGTATGATCAAGCAACAAATTATCTATATGACATGCAAGGATGCAAAATGGAACAAAATGTCAAGCAATTCATGTAAGATATGGTAGGCAGTCATGTAGTATGAGAAAGTAAAACAAATGCATGATGAAGAATGAAGATGCATAATCATGCATAATATCATTTTAAGTGCATTATTTTCATTGGTTCTTTAAGATCTTTACCATATAATGATGTTAATTGATAGGCTCCTAATCCAAACTTAGCCACTATGACAAAGGGACCTACCCAATTGGGCTAAAACTTACCTTTTAGACCCATTCAATTGTTAGTGTTCTTTTGGTTTTCCTTGAAGACAAGGTCCCCAACCTCAAAAGAATGATTGCAAAATTTCTTAGAGTAAGATCACTTGAGCCTATTCTGATAGGCTCAAAGATGCTCTAAGGCATGAATGCGATTTTCATCCAACAACTCCAATTGGTCTAAATGTTCTAAATAAAAGTCAACACATATTCTAATTGTGTCATCTTTCTTAGATAACAAAATAATGACACAAGGGACTAACTACTCAAAGAAAAGGCTATTATGAAGGAAATTTTAATGAGCCATATCACAAAGAGTTTCCTCCTTAGGAGATTATCTAGGAGTTTCTAAATGAAAGTTGACACATACCCTAAATGTATTTTCCTTCTTAGTGACAAGAATGATGATTCCCATTTTCTCAAGGTCTATAGAAGATATAGGAACATAATCCACTTGAGAACTAGAACACTCGACATGGGCAACACAAAAAATGCCATAAAATCTTTACCCAGCTATAAAGGCAAAGAAAAAACTGCTTACGAGCACTATCAAGACATAGCTTCTTTGGCTATTGTGTATGACATTGTCTTTCAAGATGTAAATATTAGATTACTTATTCTCTCTTTCAAAGGTAAAGTGTTACTATGGTATAGGTCTTTGGAAGATAATAGCATTAGTACATGGGTACCTGAAACCCTTATCGATGAGTTTGATGATCTGGGAGATTATTTTTTGTTGCTTACTCACTTTTCATTTATTTGGAGAATCCCTCGTGAGAGCATTTCTAATTTTAATGTTCATTTCAAAAGAACCTAGCAAAGGATTCCCTGAGAACTTTAGCCTTCTCCCACTCAAGGTTATCTCTATTATATTCATACTTTCATCCTGACCTTAGTATTCTCATTTAGTTGTCCAAAGAGAAAAGGTTCCCTCATATCTATCAAGAAGCCACATTAGCTAAAAATATATTAATTACAATGAGAAATATTCCTCCTAGGAAAGTTGTATACCCAATTTCTCTTCCCCTGAGTATATCCTATACATCATATCATGAAGAGTCTAAGTAATATTCATCCCAAGTCCCTGAGATCATCAAAAAATTTACTATTAAAGAGAATCAGATCCATATAGAGCAAGAATTAAGAGCAATGATTAAAATGCTGATAAAAAATATTATAAGAATGGAAGAATGGCTCTCTTGACCTAGAATCGCTCTCTCGACCTAGAATAGATAATTTTGATGATTTTAGGATTATATCTCAAAAATCACACCAATACACTAGCCTTTAGCACTCTATTGGCATAAAATGCATCACAGAGATAGAACAATATTTTAATAATAATAGACAAGGGATGAATGGCATCATAGCCATGTGTAATCCTCCATCATACGATGAAGCTAGCATTAAAGAAAGGGATTTACATTTAGTGTGCCCGCGAAGATCTCTACTAGCAAAAGATACGATGGCTCTCACCACGACACTTGAGCAAACTTTCTCAAAGAAAATTGCTCCTACTATAAAATCATAAGAAGTGGTACATAATTTTGATAATTTTTAGTTTTTAGCTAAATTTTATAACAATGCCCAAATATACATACAAGAAATAAAATCATAAAATTAACAATGAATTACATTATACAAGAAGTTGTATTTTCCAGACATGACTTAGAAACTAGAAGCAGTAAAGTAGTTTCAAGGATTATTCAAAACTCATGCTCTAACATAGGAAAATCTAAGAAAATATCTACTAGTAGTCGAAGAAGTAGACTTAGTTGGGTTATCTTTCAAAGACTAAGAAAGATAGCAACCCAACATCAAGAAGAACATCTTTGGGTATACAAAGAAACAAATCTACTTCATTTTATTTTTCTCTCTCTAGAAAGATGCATACTACACAATTATGTAGTAGATTCAAAATCTGAGATTATAGTCATTCCACTAGACATCTGTAAAAATATGGGATTGAACATCAAACTGATGGAGCCCGAGATGTTATAGTTTGAAGAAAATCTTATAAAAGCAGTTGGGATTTTAAAGGATTTTTCAATGATGATATATGGATGCCCAAATATTATGATGATACAAGATATAGTGATTGTTGATGTGCCACCCCTATTTAGAATGTGATTATCTCGAGATTTTATAGAACGAATTAGAGGATGCTTGGGTCAGGATCCCAACCGCATAACTATCCCCTATATTGAGAAGATAGTCAAAATATTTAATCAAGGTCTACATCCTTTCCACATTGAATAGTATGAAGAGAGAAAAGCACCACTACTAAGGAGAGATGCTTGGGATATAAAGATAGAAATAAATAATTGGCCAAAAAAAGAATCAGGTCAAACTTGGAAAAATTCATAGTACTATGACCTTGATCCATACTATTTTTCCCAAAAGGAATAGTCAGGATTAATAGTCTTTCATACTTCTCAAGACATAAAATATCATGAGCAATTTTATCCATTTAATCAAAATAGATTTGTAATAAGGTGTCACCCATCATAAAAGATGAATCTAATACAACCTAAATCAATGATAAATATGCTTATGGGCACTGCATAAAAGACACTTAGTAAAGCAACACTCATTGATAGGAGTCTAATATAGAACAATCATCCATAGCTACTATGCATATCCAAGGTCATAAGTCTCTTGGGAACAAAATACAATTCGAGTGGATTATGAAACCATCTGAAGACATTTGCAGAGATATGGGATTAAACCATATAAAGAAGCTAAAATTTGGTATCATTTGGTCTGAACATTGCAGATTCAAAGGATAGGTTACAATAAATCATTCTTGATAGGTGTGGGCGCAAGCACACCATATTTTTGTGTACATAGCCAACTTGTAAATAAAAACCGACTTTAGCTTTACTAAATAAGGAAGACAACTAGTAAAATAGTAGCCATCAGTGATTTTCTATATATAGAATAAGGCCTCGTGAAGTGGACACTCAAGTGGCCAAATAGATAACCTTAAACGTGATCATATAGAAGAATTCATTGAAGCATAGAAAAGAAGAAGATGATGCATAAGCTTGCACAATTCACATGCTTAGATAGTTTTATTTCTCCATATTCTTATTTATCGGCCATTTTTCCTCCCATCATATTTAAATTAACTTTGTAACCTAATGGACAAGTGGTAAGAAAATCTACCTCAAATATCATAACACGAAGTAGGTTGAAAGAAGTGCCCAATAAAATGACTTAATTGTGAAATCATTATAGAAATATTAGTTAGCAAAAAAAACGTTGGTGCCTTATATAAATACATCTCTGCCCTAGAATACAACCAAAATTGCTCTACATTGCAGTTATAAATACAAAGAAAGAATTCAATTTTTTTTCTTATACAAGAGATAAACAAAATAGGTTCCTACGCAAGTGCCTAAAGAAGGAAAAAAATGTAAGAATTGTAGATTTTGGCTCATAAGCACCTGGAATATCCACCTAAGGCATCTTGCCTAGACTTGAAGCAGGGGTTAGCTATAGCAGAACATGCTCATGGAGGTTCAATTTTGTGGGGGTGTCCCATGCTACAGGTATCCCCTTCCACTATATGATGCAGGAGCATCCAACGAAAGGCAAAATACAACAAAGTAGAAAAAGTGTTATGATATCGCGACGTGTCGGCAAAGAAGAAAAATGTCGCGATATCGCGACATGTCGCATTATCGCGACATGTCGCATTATCACGACCAAAAGTCGAGAGAAGGCTCAAGTAGAAAAAGTGTCGCGATATTGCGACATGTCGTAGAATCACGACCAAAAGCCGAGAGAGGGCTCAAGTAGAAAAAGTGTCGCGATATCGCGACATGTCGCAGAATCGCGACCAAAAGCCGAGAGAAGGCTCAAGAGAGAAAAGTGTCGCGATATCGCGACATGTCGCATTATCGTGACCAAAATCCGAGAGAAGGCTCAAGTAGAAAAAGTGTCACGATATCGCGACATGTCGCAGAATCGTGACCAAAAGCCGAGAGAAGGCTCAAGAGAGAAAAGTGTCGCGATATCACGACATGTCGCAGAATCACGACCAAAATCCGAGAGAGGGCACAAGAGAGAGAAGTGTCGCGATATCGCGACATGTCGCATTTTCGTGACATAGGAAGGAGAGAGAAGGCATGGAGAAAAAATGTCACGAAATCGCGACATGTCGCATTTTCGCAACTCAGGAAGGAGAGAGAAGGCACAGAGCAAAAATGTCACGATTTCGCGACATGTCACGAAATCGCGATCGAAATAAAACAGGAAGGGCCAGAGAAGAAAATGTCATGATTTCACGACATGTCACGAAATCATGACCGAAGGAGCAAAAAGAAAGTAAGGAAACTATCGCGATATCGCGACATGTCATGTTTTCATGACCTGAAACAGAGAGAGAGAAAGCAGAGCAAAGCTATCGCGATATCGTGACATGTCGTGATTTCGTGACCTGAGAGGCGAGGAGGAGGCAGAAAGGAAAGATGTCGTGATATCGCGACATGTCACAATTTCGCGACCGAAAAGGAGAAAGAAGAGCCGAAAAGGAAAGATGTCACGATATCGCGACATGTTGCATTATCGCGACCAAAGGACGAGAGAAGCGCAAAGGAGGAAAGATGTCGCAATATCGTGACATGTCGCATTATCACGACCAAAGGACGAGAGAAGCGCAAAGGAGGAAAGATGTCACGATATCGTGACATGTCGCATTATCGTGACCAAAGGACGAGAGAAGCACAAAGGAGGAAAGATGTCGCGATATCGCGACATGTCACATTATCGTGACCAAAGGACGAGAGAAGACGCAAAGGAGAAGTGTCACGATATCGCGACATGTCGCATACTCGTGACAAAAGGACGAAAGAAGGTGCTAAGGAGAAAAGGTGTTGCGATATCGCGACATGTCGTATTTTCGTGACAAAAGGACGAAAGAAGGCACTAAGGAGAAAAGGTGTCACGATATCGCGACATGTCACATTTTTGCGACCAGAAGACGATGGGAGGCGCAAGAGAGAAAAGTGTCGCATTTTCATGACTCGAGAAAGGCAGGAAGGCAGGAAAGCAAAAGTGTCATGATATCGTGACATGTCGCATTTTCGCGACTCGAAGAGAGCAGGAAGGCGGAGAAGCCAAAAATGTCGCGATATCGCGACATGTCGCATTTTCGTGACTCGAACAGGGTAGGAAGGCAAAGAAGCCAAAAGTGTCGCGATATTGCGACATGTCGCATTTTCGCGACTCAAAGAGGGCAGGAAGGTAGAGAAGCCGAAAGTGTCGTGATATCGTGACATGTCGCATTTTCGTGACTCAAACAGGGCAGGAAGGCAAAGAAGCCAAAAGTGTCACGATATCGCGACATGTCGCATTTTCACGACTCGAAGAGGGCAGGAAAGTAGAGAAGCCGAAAGTGTCGCGATTTCATGACATGTCACATTTTCGCGACTCGACAAGGGGTAAGAAGGCAGTAAAGCAAAAATGTCGCGATATCGCGACATGTCGCGTTTTCGCGACCAAATAGAAGGAAAGAAAAGAAATGACAGACAGTTACAGAGGAAATTATCGAGTGGGGGGTATACTAAACGCCATCATTGGGTGATAGGCAGACAGAGTCTACAGTGGCAGCACTGGACAAGCACGTGGCACCAAGGTGCAGTGAAAGCGGACGAAGACCAAGAGTTGGAACGTTTCGAAAGCTAGAACAATGAAGAGGCAGAGGAAATGAAATAAAGGATTAGAAAAGGAAAATGGAGAGTCACACCAAAGAGTTTAAAAGGGGGAAGTGAAGGCATGCACAAGGGTCGAAAAACAGCACAGACAGAGTTACAGTCGAGAAACTGCGGAGATGAAGTTGCAACCGTGAAGGCAAGAGGGCCATTTTGGACCTGTTAGGCTGTTTTTCTTCCAAAATTGGAATGTTGTAATGTAATGTAAAATTTAATAAACTATCTTTCTGTAAAAGAAGTTTATTTGGCAGAGTCTGCCATTTTTGTAAATTTTTCCAAGTTTAATGAATGAGAGTTTGTGAGTATTTGGGCTGAGCAATTTTGGCTCCCCCATCAAGTGGTATTAGAGCGGGAGTTCCTGAGTGTGTAAACAGATCGTCGAAAGTGAGGCAGTTTGCACTAGGATCTGTGGAAGAGCAGGAGTTTCTGAGTGTGTGAGCAGATCGTCGAAAGTGAGGCAGTTTGCACCAGGATCTGTGGTTAAGATTTGTGAGAAGAGAGAGAGGAGAAGCTATGGTCACAAGGAGAACCTTGTTGAATGAGGAGAAAGGACCAGACCAGAGGAAGAGCCTATTTCGCACAAGGTGCAAATGTTCAGGTAAGGTCTGTAATGTTATCATAGATAATGGTAGCACAAATAATTTGGTTTTAGGAGAAATGGTTGCTAAGTTGAAATTGGAGAAGAGGGCGCACCCGCATCCATATCGGATTGCATGGTTGCAAAAATATCACAGAGCATTAGTCAGTCAGCAGTGTTTAGTTAAATTTCATATTGGAACTTATCAAGATGAGGTTTTGTGCGATGTTTTGCCTATGGATGCTTGCCATTTGTTGTTGGGGAGGACATGGCAATTTGACAGAAGTGCGGTGCATGATGGGCATGCGAATACTTACTCTCTGACGAAAGGTGGAGTGCGTCACAAGTTGAAGCCATTGAAGGAGATGGATAAAAAGAGTTTGCTGACAACAATGAGAGTGGAAGTTGTGGGATCTGAAGAACTTAAGGGTTTGTACCCTGCAGATGCAGATTTTGCTGAAGCTTGGAGAGCTTGTACAACCCTAGTTAAAAAGAAGGGGACATAACAGTACAGAAGTGAAGGTCACTTCTCCATCCACCCCGGTTGTCTGATGCAGGAGCATCCAACGAAAGGCAAAATACAGCAAAGTAGAAAAAGTGTCACGATATCGCGACATGTTGGCAAAGAAGAAAAATGTTGCGATATCACGACATGTCGCATTATCACGACAAAAAGCCGAGAGAAGGCTCAAGTAGAAAAAGTGTCGCGATATCACATGTAGAATCGTGACCAAAAGTCGAGAGAGGGCTCAAGTAGAAAAAGTGTCATGATATCACGACATGTCGCAGAATCACGACAAAAAGCCGAGAGAAGGCTCAAGAGAGAAAAGTGTCGCGATATCGTGACATGTCGCATTATCACGACCAAAATCCGAGAGAAGGCTCAAGTAGAAAAAGTGTCGCGATATTGCGACATGTCGCAAAATCACGACCAAAAGCCGAGAGAAGGCTCAAGAGAGAAAAGTGTCGCGATATCGCGACATGTCGCAAAATCGCGGCCAAAAGCCAAGAGAGGGCACAAGAGAGAGAAGTGTCGCGATATCACGACATGTCGCATTTTCATGACATAGGAAGGAGAGAGAAGGCACGGAGCAAAAATGTTGCGAAATCATGACATGTCACATTTTTGCGACTCAGGAAGGAGAGAGAAGGCACGGAGCAAAAATGTCACAATTTCACAACATGTCACAAAATCACGACCAAAAGAAGACAAGAAGGGCGAGAGAAGAAAATGTCACGATTTCGTGACATGTCGTGAAATCACGATCGAAGGAGCAGAAAGAAAGCAAGGAAGGAAACTATCGCGATATCGCGACATGTCGTGTTTTCGTGACCCGAAACAGAGAGAGAGAAAGTAGAGCAAAGCTGTCATGATATCGCGACATGTCACAATTTTGCGACTTGAGAGGCGAGGAGGAGGCATGAAGGAAAGATGTCGCGATATCGTGACATGTCATGATTTTGCAACCGAAAAGGAGAAAGAAGAGCCGGAAAGGAAAGATGTCACGATATCATGACATGTCGCATTATTGTGACCAAAGGATGAGAGAAGCGCAAAGGAGGAAAGATGTTGCGATATCACGACATGTCACATTATCGCAACCAAAGGACGAGAGAAGCGCAAAGGAGGAAAGATGTCACAATATCACAACATGTCGCATTATCGTGACCAAAGGACGAGAGAAGACACAAAGGAGAAGAAGTGTCGCGATATCGTGACATGTCGCGTACTCGTGACAAAAGGACGAAAGAAGGCGCTAAGGAGAAAATGTGTCGCGATATCGTGACATGTTGCATTTTTGCAATAAAAGGACAAAAGAAGGCGCTAAGGAGAAAAGGTGTCACGATATTGCAACATGTCGCATTTTCACGACCAAAAGAAGATGGGAGGCGTAAGAGAGAAAAGTGTCGCATTTTCATGACTCGAGAAAGGCAGGAAGGCAGGAAAGCAAAAGTGTCACGATATCATGACATGTCGCATTTTCACAACTCGAAGAGAGCAGGAAGGCGGAGAAGCCAAAAAAAAAATGTCACGATAGCGCGACATGTCGCATTTTCGTGACTCGAACAGGGCAGGAAGGCAGAGAATCCAAAAGTGTCATGATATCGCGACATGTCGCATTTTCACGACTCGAAGAGGGCAGGAAGGTAGAGAAGCCGAAAGTGTCGCGATATCGCGACATGTTGCATTTTCACGACTCGAACAAGGCAGGAAGGCAGATAAGCCAAAAGTGTCGCGATATCGCGACATGTCGCATTTTTGTGACTCAAAGAGGGTAGGAAGGTAGAGAAGCTGAAAGCGTCATGATTTCATGACATGTCGCATTTTCGTGACTCGATAGGGGGCAAGAAGGCAGTAAAGCAAAAATGTCGCAATATCGCGACATGTCACGTTTTCGCGACCAAACAGAAGGAAAGAAAAGAAACGACAAGCGGTTATAGGGGTCGTTATAGAGGAAATTATCGAGCGAGGGGTATATCGAACGCCATCATTGGGTGACAGGCGGACAGAGTCTACAGTGGTAGCACTGGACAAGCACGTGGCACCAAGGTGCAGTGAAAGCGGATGAAGACCAAGAGTCGAAACCTTTCAAAAGCCAGAACAA
Source organism: Wollemia nobilis (assembly GCA_028583015.1). Classification (NCBI taxonomy): domain Eukaryota; kingdom Viridiplantae; phylum Streptophyta; class Pinopsida; order Araucariales; family Araucariaceae; genus Wollemia; species Wollemia nobilis. The sequence goes on from JAQPPZ010016361.1 coordinate 7,728,544, forward strand.
CGAAGAGGCATGAGAAATGAAACGAAGGGTCAGAAAAGAAAAACGGAGAGTCACGCCAGAGAGTTTAAAAGGAGGAAGCAAAGGCATGCACAAGGGTCAAAAAACAGCGCAAACAGAGTTGCAGTCGAGAAACTACGGAGACAGAGTTGCAGCTGTGAAGGCAAGAGGGCCATTTTGGACCTGTTAGGCTGTTTTTCTTCCAGAATTAGAATGTTGTAATGTAATGTAAAATTTAATAAACTATCTTTCTGTAAAAGAAGTTTATTTGGCAGAGTCTGCCATTTTTGTAAATTTTTCCAAGTTTAATGAATGAGAGTTTGTGAGTATTTGGGCTGAGCAATTTTGGCTCCCCCATCACTATATCTCCCTCTTTTCTTCTTTTTATTCCATATATGTTAGCTTTTCTTCTACCACTTGCTTGTCTATCACTTCATCTTCCCTACATTTCACATGTTTATCAATTTTTACTTTTCACTCTTCCTACGAGTATTATTGTATATAACACCATGTACTCCTAATTTTCTTTAGTAATTCCCCTTTGTACCACTATTTTACCTCCTTTTTGAAAAAATATCTCTTCATCTCTTATATTTCACTTTCTATGATTCATAGTTGCACATTTCCCTGGGATAAATACTAGACGTATTTTCTTTTTCCTCTTATTTTTTCATATCAACTTATTTTCTAGCTCCATTTGAATCCTCTTTTTCATATAAAAATAATTTGAAAAGAAGACTACTTGAGTTCTCAATTACCACAAGCGAAAATCCCCTAGGAGGCACCAAACATGTGGGTCAAATTTTTGACCACATTAAAAATCAAAAGGGGAAATATCTTTTGAATTATCAAATTTCACTGTGTTACAAATTTTTAAGGAATGGCATGGGATGGGAATACTCAAGACTAGGATTATGTTCACAAGAGCATCAACATGGCACTCCATCTTCACGGGTACATACAAAAAAATAATTTTTGCAAGGCCACAACTTTGCAAGGTCAAAAACACCCAAGACTGGGATCAAAATGAAGCCACTCATCACAAGATTCCCAAGGTTGCAACATATTGATCCCATGCCTTTTGAAATAGTGACATCAGTCCAAGAGGTGAATAGTCTGATATTGAGTGATTCAAACCTTGAAGACTGCCTAATACCGTGATGTCCAATATTACACAATTCTTAGTGATGATATCATAAAGATAAAACAAGCTCAGGACCATGCTAAGAAGATGAAAGTGCTCAAAACTAGGATATAAGCATTTAAAGCCAAAAAGTGCTTGAACCCATGTTGAAGGAGTTGATAACATCAACAATTTTGATCTCAATATTAGGGCCATGCAAATCAAGGAACAAAGCACCACAAAAGGAAATTGCTCAAGGCTAGGATGGATCAAAATCATGACCTCATTGAGAGAAGCTCTGTAAGCAAATGAAGAACCTAACACTGAGCAACTTTCAACTAGAAGTCATATTTAGACCTACAACTGCCATGGTGCTCGCAAACTAGTTCCAATTAAGCTCCAATAATGTAACCACTTGTAGAAGGCCATTACAGATAAATGAACCAATTTCAAATTTAGGTGTAGAATGAAATCTAAACTAACCGTGTTTGCTTCTAGAACATTTTATTCAACTATCTGTAATAGTTTTCTCATAACTAAATGTAAATCTTATGTTGCAATATTTAAATAAGCAGCCTATAAAAATGAGCAAAAGACCTCTTAATAGGGGTTGGCTCTACAGTCCTTGCCTGATATTGCATTGTAATTATTGCTGATAAATAAAGAGATAGTTGTTTGGCCTCCATTACTATGTGATTGTAGGTTTTATATGAATGTTATTATTTAAGTCATTTATGTTACACTTAATTGTTAGTGTATTATGTTAAAGTAATTCTACATTTTAGATTACCTATCGGATTGCTAACAGTTTAAGTCCTTGGAATGATTAAGAGTGATTATATAAATTTTCTTTAATTCATTTCTATTACATTCTATAATTGGTTTGTTTTGTTAAAGTGTGAAATTTCTATTGGATTGCTAATTGTTAGAATCCTTAGAATGATTAAAAAAAAGTATTGAGATTAATAAATCTATAATCATAGGTGATAATGGCTGGTCTATTAAGTATCTTGTGGTTGATTTGATAGTTTATTACTTTGTGAGATCCAATGTTGTTACACTACATATGCCCATCCTTCAAACCTTTCCCTCTTACCCTTACTCTTTCCTAACCCTTACTCTTTCTCTATCCATTTTTCCCAAAAAATCAATCCAAAGGAGTTGGCCTTCTCCGAAGGTTGAAACATAGGGTAACCTTGTTTCATCCAATTGCTATACTTTTTCTAAAATTGACGAGTGCAATGCATTTCCATAGTAATGGTATATTTTAGTCCAATAGGTGGATGATTGTTTCCAATAGCATTAGACTACCCTCCAACTTCTCAAAGATAATATTTGTTAGGAATGTAATCATATGAATTCGTAATTGGATTTATATTGATATGAATAACACTTTGAGGTGGGTGATATGGTTATTTTTTAGCTTCAACCATATAATCAACTTTCTCTAAATATCAAATATAGCCAAAATATGACACCTATGGTCCCTACAAGGTGTTTTTCCATATAGGGAAGGTGGCATATCAATTGGATCTTCCTCTTACCTATAAAACACATATTATTTTTCATATTTCTTATCTTAGGTAAGCACTTGATTAGAAGGTGTAGTCCCAAATGGAACTTCTAGAGTTGGATGAAGGACTAGTTGAATTATAGCCAAAAGTACTATTGTATTCATGAGTCCAAAATTTATGGTTTCTCCATGTATAGAAGTTTCTCATCAAGTTGAAGGACCTTCCTAACAAAGATGTGATATACAAATCAATGACCATCTTCCAATATTTCTAGCTTTGAGCATAAATATTTTTGAGGGAGTAGTAATGTGATGACTTCAATATAATTATATCAACTATCTTTATTTATTGATTACCCTTAGGTTATATAATCAATACTCAAGCATAAGGGTTACATTTTGTTACTTATATTGCAAGAGTTGTGATGTATTTGGATCACCATTCATTTTGTTTATATTCTATTATCTTTGATGTGTATAAGAGACTCACCCTTTCTAAGTGGATAAGAGGCTTTACCCCCTTTGAGTGTCTTGGATTAATCTAAGACTCAAAATTTGAATCTATTATACTCATTTAGGATTGTTGTTCTAGAATCAGATCCTATTATGAATATCTTATGCATATTGGTGTTGTTTTTATATTGCTAGAATTTATTGTAGTACTTGTAATTTTTAAATTTGTTTCATTATAAATACCTTTAGTAACATGAATTACAAGGAATAGACTCAAAAATATTTTTCTTTATATTTCCCTAGAAAAGTAAAAAAATTATCCTCTATAGTATTTACTTTTTATTCCACCTCAAAAATATTAAATTTTTATGGATATCATCCATGTTTTTTTCTTTATAATGTTGCTCTTAAATCCCTAAATTATAATCATTATGATACTTAATTCTATTGTATAATGGAGAACCTAAAGCATGGGGAATAGCCTCATAAAAACCTTATTTTATTACAATGGAAACTCCAAAGTGCAAGGATGATTATCTATAGTAATTTATTTCTTATGCTTCCCTTAAAACCCTAAGTTTCTATTGATATTCTCCATACTCATTATATTATTATGTTACTCTTAAAACCATAAAGTGAAAGGCATAAAATCTATATTAGTATTGTGAACCAGATTGTGTCCAATTCAGGATCTAGCACAATGACAACATATTGCGATTTTTGGGTGCATCTGGTGCTTGCGCCTCACATGGAGCATATAGTTTGGGAAGTCTAGGGAGCATGGGACATGGCTCTAAGGAAAACCTCTGGGGTTATTTACCAAGGTTGGATCCTTGTTTGGGTGTGATCTTGGCACACTTCTTCCTATCCTAGCCTAGCCTACCAAGTTTTGTCTAAGAAAAGGGAAGAGGAAAAAGCAATAAAAGAAAGCAAATAAAACTAACTAGCCTAGACTAAGGGTGGCGATGTGTAAAGATATAAAAGTATTATATGTGCATTGATGGAATTAATGAACACATGAATCACCCATACAAATAAAGTATTATATGTGCATTGATGGAATTGATGGGACATGGCTCTAAGGACAACCTCTGGGGTTATTTACCAAGGTTGGCTCCTTGTTTGGGTGTGATCTTGGCACACTTATTCCTATCCTAGCCTAGCCTACCAGGTTTTGTCTAAGAAAAGGGAAGAGGAAAAAGCAGTAAAAGAAAGCAAATAAAACTAACTAGCCTAGACTAAGGGTGGCGATGTGTGAAGATATACAAGTATTATATGTGCATTGATGGAATTAATGAACACATGAAACATCATTCATTTTATTCTTATAAAATTTTCATAAGGGAGGGACAAATACTAGTCACGAGGTTCCCATGGAAATTTACACATACACAAAAAATGACGCAGAGTGTAAATAGCCATAAATATTTATATATATGTTAAAACCAATGAAATACATATGCCATAATGAAAGTACTTGAAGAGGCATGTACATAGAATGAATCAGGGCTTGAGTCTAGATCAATACGCAAGAGAAGTTAAAAAATAACTATATTTGGGCTAGATACTAGGCATGAGTAAATATCTTTCTTTCTCCCATTTTTAAGCTATAAAACTAGCTATTTATATGGCCTGCATCAAAGTTCAAAATTTGAATTTTTCTTCATCACTATGGGTGGGAGAACTTGCGTCATTCTTGATTGCTAATCTTGAAGTCCTACATTAATGTATCTAGAATGAGTCTTAGGTCTAATCATCATAAATGCTATCTACAAGCCAAATGGTCCTTCATAAATATGGTATTAATGGACCCTCCTTTTAGAAAATCAAGGTTCAAGCTTGTTCAGGGGGAGGGAGAAAACATTTTTGCCAATCTCGAGATAATGTAGATCCCATATCCATGTTCATCCAATTTTTGGGCTATTGCCCTGCCTAGACTTTCATTGGACCCAGTCTACGCTTATGTTGATTGACCCTTGAGCTTTCAATGGTAGAGAATTTTGCATAATTTGGCCTTTGAGATACCGTCACTTTTTTGGTTTCGTCCTTGGCTTCACTACCTTTTATTTCTTAGGGGCTCAATTATCAGACCTCGATAGCAACCTTTAGCTCAAGCCTCCTTTCAATTACCTAGTTGTTTTAGTGGTATTTCTTTGCTATGTAACTCTAGTTTAAATGGAGTCTTGTCTTTGATTTTTGCTTACCAACCTTTATCTCAAGCCTATTATGTGTTGTAATTCTAATTTTTGCTTGATTTGTAATTCTTTGAGGTTTCCTTCATATGAGAATTTTTGGACTCTAGAGCATACTTTAGAGTATCTTCCCTAAAGTATATAGGTTCTAAATATTTAACATTCATTTAAATATAGTTGCACCAAATTTACTATTTGAGAGGAAATTATTTTTGTTGTGAGAGCATATAGGGAATTGTTTAGAGTGTTTCTAAACATAGTAGAAGCAAGTAAGATCTCCATAATAGTAGAGATTTCAAACTAATTGGAGTGTTATAAAAGCATTGTAGTTCTTATGATTATTAATCTAATGAGTCTATTTGAGAAAGTATTGAATCTAGAAAACCTCCCTTTTCTTTATTTCCATGACCAGGGTGAACTTTATGTGGATCGAGAAGGCTATATAATTTGTAAAAAAATCTTAATTTGAAACATTTGGGATGCTTATTTTTTATAGATCTTAAGCTCTTTTGAATGACGTCAATCTCTTGCCCAACCACCTTGCTGGAGATATTACATTATTTGGTCATGTAATAGTTTAGGGTGTGCTTAGTTTAGGGAGTGTGATTAATATTTAGGAGTGTGTTTAATATTTGAGTATGAGGTGTGTAAGGTGTCAAGAGTGCAAGTGTGAGTTGTGAGTGTTAGTTGTCATGTAAGGTGTCATTTGTGAGAGTTATGTAATGATGAACTTTATAATTATGAGAGAAGAGGGAAGGTCAAGAGACATGCATGTGGAGAGTCACATGTAATTATATATTGATGATAAAGCATTGTAAAAATAATCAAACTAGCATAGCTTCATGCATGCTATTGTAGATTTTATTAATAATATTTTTAGTATTTTATGTGCAATATTATTGTGAGTATTATTGTATGATCCTAGATAAATTTACCTGTGAGATAATATGGTAGAATTACTAACATACCTCTGGTCCTTTCTCATTCCTCCACTACTTTAATTTTTCTTTACCAAGAGCCCTTATTAACTAATCATAGCAATATCCATCAATTGTAGAGTGTAGCTCAATTTTGAACCCACCCTCTCGAGCAATGAGTGAGTTTGCAATAAAAATAAAGAAAAAATTATTGCTAAAGGTAGAGTCCCTTTTTCTACCACTAGGAAGGCTCCAAGACTTCTACCAATAGCAGGGGTTGGCTTAGTTACCACCAAAAAGGCTAAGAGTCTTCATTCTTTGTCTATTTGGTTAGAATTGCCTCATGGTATAGGGAGTTTAGAATTTGTTAACAACTTTTGACATAGGCATTCCCTTATCGGTATCCTCAACATCCTCCTAGAATCATATACTTGATAGGTAGAAGGAGCTTTAAGTCTTTTCATATTGCTTAGCTCTGGACAACAATCTACTAAAAATCCCCTTGCTAGATAGGATCTGCCTAGTGTAATGAGACTTCACTAGAGTTTGGTGACTCACGGGGGGATCCTACTTGCAAGAGGCAAGGAACCCATAAGAAGTAGTCTTATCTATTTTGCATATATTCTATAGGGTAAAATCTTTGAAATAAAAATATTTGAGGCTTACAAGGACAAGGGACACATTTCTCACTTGAAGAGTTTTGCTTGGGAAAATTTTGAGATACTACAAGGGGGCTCCCCTCTTATAGACCTTCCATTGGGACATAATTGAAGTACCTATTCCTTTTGTTTGACCCTTCTTTGGCAATCCAATGGTATTTTGTGCATAGCTAAATTAGTAAATTTATGGTTATTCACTATGTTACCTCATGTTTAACCATGGTGGTTGTCTTTTTGCCAACTTGTAGCTTTTGTGTTGTTGATGGTTACCCAGGGAATGCACTTTTGTAGATATTTTATTGATTATCATACTTCTTGATTCATGCAATCTTTCTCCATTCCCACATGTGAACCTCCAAGTACACTTCCCAAAAATTGCTTTTCATGGACACTTTGATTTACGTCCCTTTGCTACTTACTTCAACCAATACCTATACTATAGTTGAATTTCATCATATTTGTTTTATATACCTCTTATTTACAATATGATACATGGTTTGACACATTTTGTGTGCATTAGATATTTTACATGGCACTTCATCAAAATCAGCAATGTAGAGACCAACATGACCCAAACTTCCATCGCTCGTACCTGTCCATTGTTTGTAATATGTGAGTTGGTACAACTAATTTTTTTTTGTTGGTTAGCTTCAGTGGGTAGTAAACCTCATTGGCTTTGGTGATCTTGGAGATGAATATTTTCTCTTCTTGGACTAGGTATGTGTTTATCCTATTTGGCTTAAAAGTATAATTCAAGTCTGATATCCACTTTTTGGTATCCCACTCATCCATTTGATCATTCAATGTCAAGGTGTGGACTTCATACATCAACAATTCAAACTTTGACCATCCTTCCTCTATCATGAAGGTTTATTCTACCTCTGCTTCAATAACTAGGATGTGTTCCACATGATGGATATGGAGAGGTTCAAAGGGAATCTTTACCTTGGTTTCATAGTGAGTTTTCAAAAACATGTGTGTCCAATCCAATGATAAATAGCCTTTGATCTTGGATGTGAAGTCATGGGAGAGGCAAATACCAAAGGAAGTTGATAGTTCAATCACTGCTATATCCTATGAGTCATGGTTAGGTAGGTATGCAACATGAATGAAAGGTCATTTATAAGAATAAGGATAGGCACTGGGGTCTCATCCAACTACATGAATACTTCATTGAATAGTTCATGGTAGAGCCCCAATGCATTGGCTGCTCACTTAGGCTTAACTAAAGTCCTTAACCCAAAATCCACAAAGCAGTATTATATTGGCTTATCCATGCATATGAGTGTCAGGTATAAGGGCAGGGGATTCGATTTACTATGACTAAGGCTAGATATTTGTAAGACAATAGGTGTATTTTACCTTTTGATGATCTACTTTTCTAGTGCATCTTCCAACTACTTCATTTGTTCTAGTAAATTGAGAACATCCCAAAGTGGCATTGGTATAGTGGATTTCTTTACATGCTTGACCATACTAAAGGATTCTAATAGTTAGAATATAGGTGCATCTTCTAGGATATATTGGGACCTTGACCTCTCAACAATAAGATAGGGTGCTCTAATTAGATCTGGTATTACCCTCCTTGGTTCCACTAGGTTAAATTTTTGGGGTTTCCTAGATTTGAAGCCATTGACTCCCTATGGAGTACTTGTAGTCACTTGATTTACTTTTTAGTCTTCCTCCATAGCCCTCCTTTTACTCCTGGTGAGGATACTGAATTATAACTAAAGTCAATTATCTAGTGGGGTGTTGGTCCTTCTAGTGGTAACATAAACTCCACCTTAATCCCATGTTACCAAGGTCTACTCTGGTGGTATGGTTACCAGACCTAGTTTGACCTCTAGGGGTAAGCTTTGGGTAGTCAATCTTAGTGGTTGTATGTTTGGCTCTAGGTATGGGGCCTAAGGCATTGGACATGTTGCTTATTGAAGTTTCTAAAGACTATAAAGTTAGGGGTTAGGACAAGGGTACTACCAAGCGTATGGATCTTCTATATAGTTATTTGAAACTAGAACTACATCTCTTATCAGGTTTTATGGGATCTGATGCATGGAGATTGGTACAAGCACTATTTGACTCTTGAGTACTTAGGGCTAACTTGCCTCTCTTCTTGAGTGAGGTGGATATCTTTTATAGCCATTTGGAAGAGGTTGGTACCCCTAGTTACCCAATTGGAAGGGAGACCTAAGATAGTTCTAGTAACTAAACCTCTAGAAATTCTATTGTCACTTGAGGATCACTATTTCATTAGTTAAGGTTTTCACAAAGTTTTTATCTTATCAATTTGTGAGTATTAGGAGGTCATGGAAAATGAATTTGTAGGAGGGAGGTTTGCTTATACCATAACTTGGTTGAAAACCAAGGTTTGATGAGAGGTGGTAGGTTGCAAAAATGGAGGTGGTTGATAAGGTAGTTAGATATTAGGAAACAAATACATGGGGGTCTAGGGGCTAATCTCCCAATCTAGATGAGATCTATTTTGGTCTGTATGGCAAACACATAAGCCTTTGGTAGAGTATTCCCTCCCCTCGACTTTATCATCATGACTATATCTAAATTAAAAGCCTTTAAATAGTAGATGGGCATACCTGGTGAGGGTCACATTTCTTCAAGAATTTTATGCCAAGTTTAATAGAATTTGGAATTAAAATTGTCCATGGCTTCCATAGGGGCTCTTTTGATTATTGATAGTTGCTCTAGGAGGGAGACTTCATCCACTTTTTCTCTAAATCTATCTGCAAATAGGTTGGCAATTTGATCCTAATAAAAAATAGAATGTGGGGTGAGTGATATGTACCACTCTTCAGTCTTCCCCATATAATAAGTTGCCAACAACCTTAGCACCACATTCTATTGGTCAATGTTGTACAAGGCACATAAACTGACCATATGCTAGAGATGCTTTATAGGGGTTAATGCATCTTCTATGATGAAGAATGGTAAGGACTTAAGCATTGATATTGGGATATCATCCCATGTGGTAGGTGGGATTAGTGGCTATAGTGGGCCCTTTTAATTACATATAAATAGCCTTCTCTAATTTTGGTTCTATGTTGCAGCCATATTCTATCATCAACCTCTCCTTCTATGACCATGGTTTAGTGGTGGAAGTAGGAATTGAGGATTTGCCCTTGTATTGGACCTTGTGATGGGTCTTGAGTTCATAAATCATTGGGTTTGACTTAAATTCAATAGAGTCACCACATGATGAGTTCTTCAATCAATGGAGTCATAGGTGAAATTTTAAAATGCTTCAATAAGCATATAGCTAAGACTTTCACTATGATCTTGATCTAATTTTATGTAGTTGGTCTTGAAAGACATGTTAATGCTGCAAGGTAATGTTTATTAGTTAGGTTCTTGTTGGTCAAATATCTGCCTAATCAATAAACACTGCGTTTATGCACCCTAGATACGACCAACATTGAAAGGCCGGAGGAAAGAGATGTCCTCCGTGCCAATCTCCAGAGAGGGCTGGTTCCCGAACTAATTCTAAAACTGGTAAAAGACTAAGGATGCAGGAAAGAAATTGGAAATAATGGAAAGAGATGGGAAATATGGCCACAGGCCAAAGTGCAGAATTGGTGTTAGACTAACTAGCAGGAAAAAACCCAAGCACAAATTAGCATTCATGAAAGGAAACAAAACAGAACAAGCTTACAATATTGCCATAATAACTATCAAAATGTTACTCCAACATTCGCTTTTTCCTTAGCAACTTTAAATCCAACGACAGAATTTAAATTCAACAACAAATTAGATAGGCGAATGGAAATAGAAGCACACTACACAGAAAATAATTATACACAAGACCGCTCACAAATTCAGAAGTCCGAATGCCTTGTATTAATGCAGAGAGCTTGGAGAGATCTCTCGCAAAATGTCTAACCCCCCTTTTACAATGAAATTTACCTAGTATTTATAGAGGTTTTCGCCTCTTTCATTTAATACATACGAGGGAAGAATGTCTGAGAATCAAAGACAAAATCAGCAAAATCCTCCTTGAGTTCTTGGAAAATCCATTCGCCAGGGGAACAAATTCCTGAAAATTCGAACTTCGGACGGAGGTGCGCCTGTTAGGAGAAAATATTAAATTCTTCGGATTGCCTCTGATACATTGGAAATCATGAAGGCTCGTTTCCCTTCGCCTTCCTCTTCGTGATCCACAAAATGGAGTAACCGAGAGTGCCCTTCATTTAATGCCAAATTCAACATCTTGACTAAAGTTCCATTCTTTCGATTTATCTTCGCCCCTTCAGACGCGTGATCTTGATACAAACAGGTTCACCCAATTCAAGGGCGAACGGCACGTTCACCCCTAAAGGAAGGCGAACGTGATTTTCTACCATCGCTAGGTGGTTCACCCATAGGAGAGGTGAACGGTGTGTTCACCCCTCGACTAGGGTGAACGTAATTTGATTCAAGCATGCACACTAAGTGGTTCACCCATAGGAGAGGCGAACGGTGTGTTCACCCCTCAACTAGGGTGAACATAATTTGATTCGAGCACGCGACCACTCTAGGCGATGCCAAGGCACGTTCACCCCTAAAAAGGGTGAACGACCCATTCACCCCTAAGGGAGGGCGAACACAATTTGTCACCTTTTAATTTTTCTTCATTCTACTTTCAAAACTGATTCACCCTTAGAAAGGGCGCAAGGGACGTTCACCCCTAAGGAAGGGCGAACGTCAATGCACAAGATTTTCTAGTGATTTCACTTCAAACTTTTTATGAAACTCATTCTCTCCATTTTTTGGACTTTGAAGGACATCTCCCCATTAATCATTAAATGCATTAGATTTCAAAAAATTGTTTCAACTTATTACAACTTATCCAAAAATAAAAGAGACAAATATATTATCGCTTTATACAAAATTTCCAATGAATACAAAATGGCCAACATTTCTTGGTGACTCACGGGGTATCCAACTCGCATGGATGCAAGTGATCCCAGGCCTTTATCCATTGGGTGCAGAGTTCTTTTTGCCAGCTGTTGCTGCCTTCTTCGTTGTGGAAGCTTTCTTCTTGGATGCCTGTTGCGCGCGTTCTGCTTCTTCCTGTTCCATCATGGCTGCAACGTGAAGTACTTCCGCATGTTTTGCCTCTTCTGTCGCCTTTGTCGCTACTTCATGATCCATCATTGCTTGCTCTTCTTGCTCTATGATAACCTCTGAAAGGGCCTCGTAGGTGCGAACAACCTCATGCCAAGCTTCAGTATTAAATAAGTAGGGAACGTTGAGAGATTCATAAACGAAGCGAAGATTTTGCACATCCATCAAGCTGAGGTGCTTCGAACGTTGGGCTAATTCATAAAGAGACAACTCCAAACGTGTATATTTTTCAATCAGAGGCAACACTTGCACTTCAGTAAGGGGATCAATCAAGGTGTTAATGTCCGTAGTATCTTCAATAAATGCACTCCAGAGCTCTTGCAATTGCTCCATCGAAAGAGGTTCACCCCATTCATCCAGGAAGGTAGTGAAACCCAGTCGGTCGATAGTCTCAAAATGAGACATCAAAATAGTATGCTCTCGCTCAATAGTATTGAGGACAGCCCACCCTTCATTTACAAGGTCCATGCACTAAAAATAGCTCCGTAGGGTTACGCGCACTCGGGACCAGGCATAATCCATCTCACTAAGAGGGCGAATATTCAGAGACGTATTCAACAATGCTTGTATCTTCACAGTCATCTCCATATGGGGTGAAAGCAACTCCTCCACTGAATCAATCATTTGTTGCCCAAGCTGGATTTGTATCCCTGCTTCCCATAAGTACTGCAACACCTTGACGGCTTGTGCGGCCAACTTGGTAGAATTTTGGGCGGAGCGAAGGCGAATATCTCTTACACTATCATGCAAAAATCCTGCAATAGGCATGACTTTGGCTTCCAACTGTTTCTTGAGTTCTTCGACCTACTGTTGAAGATTATGCATTTCAATTCTAGCGGCATCACGCTCCTTCAAGTGCACCTGGACTTGATTGCGCAAGTATTCATTTTTGGTGGCCGTCTTTTCTTCTGTCACCCTGCTCTTGGCCAAGGCGCTTTCAAGCTCCAACACCTTATTTTGCACTTCAAAATATTTCTCTTTATAATGCTCCCCATGCAAATACAATGAACTCATATCAACTTGCATATTACCCATTTTTTCAATGGGATTAATCCACGTCAGATCTTCAATGATAGTCTCAGAAACATAGTCTTCAGGCTGCAATTCGCCTTGAGGTTTCTGAACCAGCGGAGTGAATGTTGTCATATGAGCCTCCTTGGCAATTGGATTGAAAGCCACCTTCTTGATTGGACTCGCCAGCGCCAAAGCCTCCTTTCATCGCATACTCTTCAACCATTGGGAAGAGCTCAGATGCGCCCGATTTAATTTTTCAATGTCTGGCTGCTTGCGGGCTACCTGTATATCTGGGACAGTCTGCAACTCCAAAAATGGTGTAAATGGAACAAAATCTTTGGGCGACCAGGCCCAGTGGACACGGATGACACAGATTGCAATGAAGGAATGGACACGAGAATGGTGGAAGGAAGAGAAAGGGTGGAGGAAGTGGAAGACGTAGGTGCGGCTATAGTTATACTAATTTTAGATGGAACTTGGGTGCTAACAATCATAATAATAGAGGAAGTGACAACTGAGGGAAGGGGACAAAAAAGGATTTTCCCCCGATGCATACGAACTAAAAGAAATGGAAGACGAAGGGGCGGGAATGAAAGAAGGAGCAACAACGATTTTAGAAATGGAAGAAGTCGAAGCGGAAGAAGAAACTATAGAAAATGAAATGGAAGGACTACCAAAAGGTGGAGAGATAGAAAGTGGAGGGAACGAAAATGTAACAGATGGGACCGAAGAAGAAATCGTTGTGTGCTCGATGAGAGAGAGAAGAAGAGGGAAAAGATGACGTACCTTGGGGCATGGGTGCCACTTGTTCTATAGATGAGGGAGGTTGCGCAACTGCCTCCTCTTCTTGATTTACCTCTGGTTCACCAACACTTAGGGTCGTCCCCTCATCCAGAATCTCAACATGAGAATCTTCAGAAAGCTGCTCTTCCTCTCCCTACTATGCCATTGGAAATATTTGTGCTACAGAAGTAGGAAGTTCAACATTGGGTGAAGGCGTTGCTACCAGAACAGAGGCGACTGTAGAACTTGGCATGGTAGAAATCATAGTACCCAAAAACATGGGTGTTGTCACAGTGGAAGTAGTAGCTGCGCTAGTGCGAGGTCGTTTAGCTGCTTTAGGAAATGGAGGTGCCATTGGTCATTTCTATTGTTTGAGCATGGGAACCTCCTCCTGAGGGTGCTTCATCCTTTGTGATCACCTTTTGAAGACATATTGTTGTTCTTCTTCTTCTTCTTCTTCGATGTCATCCTCAATTGTAGGATTTTCCTCCTCAGGTTCACTCTCACCACTTTTGGACTATTGAAAACTTTACGGTAAAATAGTGGCAAAAGCAATGGGCTGATAAGATTTCACAAACTTATCATAAACTTCAGAAAATTGGGTATCAAGCTTCATCCCATAAGCATTATACGGCTTCCTCCTATGAACGCGCATCATCCACCAATTCATAATTTTCTCCTCCGTCCAATCAGGATTCGCTTCTTGGACAGTTGTGAACAAACCCGGAGGAGGAATATGTGTTGCATTCTTTTTTGGATTATACTCCACTTCCTGCTCATAGTAATCATGCCATGGAGGAAGGGAGGACATCTTCTCTATATGCCAGTTCATGTCTGGCCCATCAAAATTGTTTCGCCACCTCTGAATATCCAGGCGTGGGCAACAATGAAAGGACTTCACCTTAATAAACTCCAAAAACTTTTTGAGTGGGTCATAGCGCCAACGCTGCGGTAACTCAATTAAACCCAGGTCTTGAAGCGCCACCGTCAGTAGGCAATTTTTCCCAACCTGATTCACTTCTATACTCCCAAACTTGAAGGGCATAGTACAAGTTGTCTTCTTTCCTCATCCAGAGCCATATATATCATTGATATAATCCATCTGGCGCACCACTTCCATTGCAAAAATGTGCATAGTAGCAAAATAAGGCAACAAAAATGGTTTACCTGTATATCCAAAAATTCGAACTACCACGCCCTGAGTGAGCAAAAATATATCACCCTCTTGCTTCGAAACAACTGCATCTCTCAAGTCGCGAGGCACTCGGTCGCAACTGCCACAAAGCAATTCAATGGTGGGGCCCAAAAACCAGCTATTAAAGTTGTAGATGGACTCTTTCTTTGTTAACACTTGAGTCCACTTATAAACCGATAGAGGCTCATTATTTTTGTCCATCTACGTAACAACGATAAAAGAAAAATGTCATTGCATCTAAAAAAAGAAGAACCATACTAGCAGTGATGTATACCGAAATGATCTAGATTTCCCTTCCTACAATCTCTATAGCTACGAATTGATTCTCCATGAAATAAATTTAGCCCAATCAAAATAAATTAGATTTCCACCCTACCTCATAGCAAGGGCGAATAAAACTCCACCTTGGAAATACATTGAGCCATAGTTACCTGCCATTTATGCACCATTTCATCTGAGGGCAACCCAACAATCCAGGCAAGCATGGAATAGATGTCCTAGCACTTGAATTCTGAAAGAAGTTTAGGCAAACTCGGTAGCTGCCCCATCTGTGGATCTTTGACAAGTTGAGTTTCCATGAATTATCTCATTGTAACTGTGGAGACATACCTATCCTCTTGTTCATCCGTATGGATATTTTTGTTTACTACATAATTCGGCATGCCTACCCCATAGGCGAAAGCTTCTCGGATCTCATCCGATGTAATTGTGAATAGAATCTCTTGTCTGGCATTTCGGATGGCCCTAGTAGAGGAGTCATAAAATTGTGCAGTTAACTGAATAAGCTCGGGGCACGGATGTACAGGCGAACAAAGATACCATGAAAGCTATGAATTGTGAGGCATCATGAGCCAACTATTATAGGAAACTCCCTGACTTACTATAGCTTCGACCTCTTCCCTCAACTGGTCAACTCCTTTATGCATGATCAAACAATCACCAATCTCAGCCATATTATCTTCATAAGGATCCAGGCCAACATAATCATTTTGTCGAGCTTTCTTGGCCCTTGAACTTCTTTCTCTTTTCTTAGCGGGCTTCACTTCTACGACCTCCTATGCCTCTACTGATTCTTTACTACGTCTACCCATTTTTCCAAACAAAAGCAATGACTCTTCTACAATTCCCTACTCCAAAATCTCAAAAATTCTTCTACACTTCAAAGCACAGGATACAGAGAAGCAAAAGACTTTAAAAAATCAGGGCAAAAAAACAAAATTAGCCTTTTACCTCCCAAGATTTATAGAGTCGCTACCAGCTACTGCAGTAATTACAGAATTAAATGCAGGCGCGCCTTCAGGGAGAAATATTCTTTGAAAACTGCTCAAATGTCCTTTCCAAGGCACGAAAATCTTTTTTTTGGTTCATCGTCTGATCCTCCTAAAAAAATGTGCCCTCTACGCTACGCAATATTATAGAAAAATGTGCCCTAGCGCTAGAATCTTGTTAGGGAAACCAACCCATCCATTACTCATTCGATCATTAATTTCGACTGCTACCTTGGAAAAATCAATTCGAATGCTTCCCACGTTCAGAAATCATTACTCGAATTTATCGCCCACTACTTCCGATTATTGCCACGTACTCCTTGGGAATATCTTCTTCAACAAAAACCCTCTCACGCGCTTATAAATTCATGGGCGCATGAGTTTTAAAATCTCATAGCGCGCCTCCTAAAAAATGGTTTTTTTTTCTAAAAAGAAAAACAAACTTTTTTTTTCTTTTTTTTTTAGATGACGTCATCCAAGTGCGTTCACCCTAAAATAAGGGGAAAAAGGAGTTCCCCCCTTTCAAGGGGGGGGGGGAAATATCACTGCTTTACCCATATTTGAGTTTCTTTTCTCCTCTTTTTTTTTCTCTTTCGGGTGAATGACGTCTTAACCATCATTTCTTTTTTTTTTAGAACATATTTATGCCTATGCAGAATTGTTTAAAATGCATGAAAATATTTACATATATACAGGATGTTACCTTTGATTCGAAATCTTACGAAACATAAGCCTTCAGATGAAGGCCATTCACTGGGATAGGGAGCTCATACCCTTCCATGTCACAAAGTCGGAATGCATTAGAAGAAGTAACAACAGAAATTCGAAAAGGTCCTTCCCATATTGCATCAAATTTTTGATGTTTTCCTGGCTTCGATTTTTTCTCGTTCCACTTCAATACCAAATCACCCACCTGGAAGCTTCGATCAGTCATTTTTTTCTTGAACCACTTCTTCATCTCAGCAGCATGTTCTACGAAAGTATGGTAGGCACGCTCCCTTTCTTCTTCTAATTGCAACAATTGCACCAATCTAACCTCCATTAAATCATTTTCTTCGTTATCATCACGAAACATCTGCAATGCTTGGAGCACAGGGAGCTCAATATGCGTAGGAAGGATAGCTTCTTTCCCATACACCAAAGCGTACGAGGAGGTCTTTATTGAATTCTTCACTGAAATGCGGTCAGCCCAAAGTGCCTGATTTAATAACAAATGCCAACTCTTCTTATTGTCGCCCATTATTCTCTTCAAAATCTGGAGCAGATTCTTGTTAGTTGACTCAGCCAATCCATTCCCCTATGGGTAATAATTGGAAGAGGTCTTCAGGTAAATTCCGTATCTACTAGCGAATTCTATAATTTTGGCTCCAATGAAGGGAGTGCCATTGTCGATGACTAAAGAATCTGGTATGCCAAAACGAGTAATAAGGCTTTCCAAAAAAGAAATAACAGTCACCTGATCTACCTTTTTGGTAGGTATAGCTTCTGCCCATCTGGTAAAATAGTCTATCGCCGTCAGAATATATTTATGTTCGATAGAGGAATGTGGATCTATAACTCCTATAAAATCGAGACCCCACTACTGAAAGGGCGCTTCCACCTGGATCGGATGCAGCGGTGATGCTCCTTTCCTAACTCGACCCACATATCTTTGACAACTATCGCACCGTTGGCTTATCTTATGTGAATCGACGAACAGAGTGGGCCAATAATACCCCATCCGAATAATTTTTAGAGCCATAGGCCTGCCTGCATAATGCCCTCCTGATAGCCCAGAATGGAATTCTTCCAGAATCTTCTCTTTCTCAGAATATTTTACACATCTAAGAAGTATACCATCAATATTCTTATAATATAGGCCATTGGGCAACAATACATACCTGAGCGCTTGTAATCTGAACCTTCGACGCTGTGAGGAGTTAAGGTGGCTAGGACACCTTCCAGAAACAAAATACTCAATGAGTTCCTCGGTCCATTCCTTGCTGACTGTTGCACTATTTGCACAAATTACATCTTCGCGACTTGTCTCAACAACAACGCTTTTGGCCAACTCCTGACACAGAGCGCGTCCACGAACCAATTTCATCGATTTAATTTCTACATCATACTCCTGGATCTTCGAGACCCATCCAACCCTTTTATCACCCAGTTCTCCTTGAATGATGAAGTTTCGAACATCAGGATGAATGACATAAATCATAGTTTTACTCTGAGAAACAAAGTGGCAAAACTTCTTCAAGGCCTTCATCACTGCATAAACTTGTTTCTCTATAAAGTTGTACTTTTCTTGATGTGGTGCTATAACCTGGCTTAGAAAAGTGATAGGCTTTTCTTCGCCATCATGTTGCTTTTGCGTTAGTACTATAGCATAGCTCTCCTGCTCACCCACTGCATAAAGTATAAAGTCTTTGGAGTAATCAGGGTTGATTAACACTGGCGCTTGAGTAATTCTCTCTTTGATTTCTTGAAAAGCCCGCTTCCTAGCTTCTATCCACTTAAATTCCACATTTTTCTTCAGGAGCTCGGTCATGGGCTTGACAACTTGGGCAAAATCAGCAATAAACTTACGCACGAAGTTTATCTATCCAAAGAAGGACTGCAAATATTTCTTATTAGCTGGTAATGACAAACTCATAAGCGCTTCCGCTCGTGTAGGGTCTATGGCCAATCCTTCCTACGAAATCACATGTCCCAACAACTTCCCTTCCTTGACCGCAAAAATTGACTTCTTCGGGTTTATAGAAATCCCAAATTCTTGACATTTCTCAAATATTTGCCTTAGATGGAAAACATGATCTGTTCTGCAATGTGAAAACACTGTCATATCATCAAGATAAATCACAATGATTTTATTTAGCAACTCACCAAAGGCGACGTCCATGGCTCTCTGAAAAGTAGCTCCGGCATTTGAAAGTCCAAAGGGCATCCATTGGTAAGCAAATGTGCCCCACTTAGTTGTAAACGTTGTCTTGTATTGATCTTCATATTTAACCCAAATTTGATTGTACCCAGAAAAGCCATCCAACAAGGAAAATCTCTGAGCACCAGCCACGACATGAAGAATCTGGTCTATCTGAGGCAGAGGATAGTGGTCTTTAAGTGACGCCTGATTTAAATTTTGAAAATCGATGCATAGACGTATGTCCCCATTCTTCTTCCTTACAGGAACCAAGTTTGCCACCCAGGTGGAATGCTTAATAGGGTATATGATCTTTGCCTCAAGCATCTTCAGTAACTCTGCTTTCATGAGAACCTCAATCTTGGGATTAACAGGGCGTTGCTTCTACCGAAAAGGCTTAACTCCTTCTTGTAGCTCGATAGTATGCTGAATCACGCTCTTGTCGTATCCTTTCAAATCTTGATAACTCCATGCTACTATATCTGGGTATTCAGAGCATAGATTTCTAATGCCCTCAATCTCATCTGGTTCACAATCAGTACCAATCTTGATAACTTTTCCTGGCTCCAACTGCAATTCTCTGAATTCCTTAGCATCCACCTTAATCCTATGCTTATCAGCCCTATCGCTTTGATCAAATAAACTTTCTAGCGAAATCAAACCTCGAGGAATGTGATTATTTTTTAATTGAATCATACCTTCCTTTTCTTCTTCCACAAGAATCCTATCTTCTGTGCTGGCAGCTTCTTTTAGCAGAAAATTCACTATTTGCTCATCATTATCAAACACCTGCCAATAGAGGTTCTTATCAAGAATGGAAGGTCTGTAAATCACCCTTACTATCTTGGGCTTGCGAACCACTTGCTCAGCAGGAGAATAATTAGCGCCCAAGGAAGCTAAAATGTCAGCATGTCTATTTTTTTCCCGAGGAATTGCCTGAATATTCAAAGCTTTAAATGCTTCCAAAAGATCCCATACTCTATTGTGATAAGCCTTCAAGTAATGTTGCTTTGATACACATCTATTTGTAACTTGATTAACAATAAGCTCAGAATCACCAAAAATCTGCAGCTATTCGATTCCTAACTTTTTGGCCTTTTTTAAGCCAAGGCATAACGCTTCATATTCAGCCGCATTATTTGTACAACTCCAGGTCAATCTGTAGGAGTAAGTTTTTTGTATACCTTCAGGGGAAATCAACACAACACCTACTCCTACACCATTCTTACAATGAGCGCCATCAAAGAACAACTTCCATAACTGATGCAAAATAGGTTCTAGGGATTCAAGGATTTGCTCTTGGGACTTCTCTATCTTCTGAATTGAATAACAACCAATATCTATTTCGATCATAGCATTGAAATCTATCAACAGGAACTCATCTTCCAGACCAAGCTCCTGGGGTATTTCTTCAACCAAGTCAACTTCCTCCAATTCTTCGGTCATCATATTCACCGCACCTGGGACTTGTTCTGCCTCCTCAATTTTTTCAATATGAAAAGGGGAGGGCTTCTCATTATGAATGTGAATTCGCCTACCTTTGAATGAAATCTCCAGATGTGAATAATCTAGGGAAAGATAACCTCCTAGCTTAGCTATGAATTCTCTTGAAAGGCACATGCTAAAGTAGGGCTCTAAATCAACAACCACCACTTCCTGGATGATGGTAATCTATGGCATGCTATGGAGCACTATTGGAATATCCTTGATTACTCCAATAGTCTTAACTGGCATACCATCCAATTGTAAAACTCCTGGGCTGCTTCTTGTATATTCCATTCCCATTACTTCGCATACTGCCTTCGGCATGACAGTAGTGGCAACACCAGAGTCGATCATACAATTATGCATGATCCACCCTTCCATTCTCAAAGATAAGTAAAATGAGGGAGGTCGATTCTTCCCTATCACTGAAGTGGGGAGCGCTTGAGCCAAGACTATTTGTAAATGATCCTTCTTTTGATCTTTGGTAGTCTTCAGAGATTCTTGCAATAAATCAATCTGCCCAGGTAATTGCAATGCATCAAACAAGCTAATCCTTGCCAGAATTTTCTTCATTTCTTCCATGATACTGTAGCCATGAGCAGGTGAGATCTTTTCTTCTAAAGGCCGCTCATATTTGTCTCGGTACTGTTGCGTAGCGTCGACTCTTTGCCTTTTCATCAATGAAGGATACTTGAGTCTTTCCTTAGCTTGCTCTTTAGTTTCGCTAGGAAATGGAGCAGTAGTGATGCGTTGCGAAGTTGAAGGCTGAACCTGTGCCTTATCTTGTGCTTGATCAGGTAATGAGTTTTTAAATTTGTCAGCATCAAGAATCTTTGTCGGGGATGCCCGCTTTTCTTCCTACGCTTTTGGAGCCGTAGGTACTTTCAAAGGTTGCAAGTCTACAGGATCAACAGTCACTGGCTTCTTTCCAGACCTAGTAAGGACTGAAACTTGCTCTAGGGATGGCACCATACAATTACACTCCATCTCTCGAATCATGTTGACTTGCCCACCCGAAGAACTTTCTGTTAATGTCTGAACATAGTTCAGATGTACCATACATGTGTCTTCACCATGAGGATCATTACATGTAGAACACCAATATGTCCTTTCGGATACATTACTCTCATCATTTGCTTGGATCATGGTGTTTTTCTTAGGTCCCTTGCTGATAGATACTTGTTCTCGGGTTATGGGTGGAGTCTGAAACCTTCTTGATCGGAACTCAGCCTCAGCCTGCTTCTTCCTCACAGTAGTAAGCTCATTAGATATCATCCTCAAAGCCACATTATTGGATTTTACTTCTTGTAACAAGGTCGTGAGAGGATCTGTATTGGGTGATGGAGTTGGCACTGGCAATGACAAGGGCGTTGGTGGTGCAGGTAATGGTAAGGGCATTGGGGGTGCTGGCAGTGTTGGAAAAGAAATGGTTGAAGGCTGTGATGTTACTGACGGGATGGGAAATTGTGGAAAGCTCATAGCAGATGACTATGGAATAGGGATAGGAGCTATTTGAGGAGAGCCCAAATTCCATGAAGGAACAGGATACATCGATGGCATAGGCTACAAAAATGCATTAGAGTAAAGATACTATGGCAGATCAGGGAGGATAGGCATCGTCGCCTTCGGAGGAAGCCTACCTACAACAATCAAATCTGACTCGACCTTTTGAGCTTGTGTATAGAGATCAAGGAATGTAGTCACATTGGCCTAGTGCACCGCCATACCAATATCGGTACTGAGTGCTCAAAGATAATAAAATGTTGCTTGCTCATGAGTTGGTCATAAACCATCTGGGACCCTCTACCAACTTCATGCAAACTAGACATTGAAATCTACAAGTTCCTCTTGCGGATGTCTTTGGATTGAGGTGAACTGGTGCAACAGAGAATACAGATCAGCTTGTTCATGGAAATTCTTAATCAACAACTCTACCAATTGATCCCACGAGGTAATGGTACCCGACTGCAAAGACCGATACCAATACAACAATTTCCCTCTCAATGATAGGACCAAAAGTTTTATCATCACATCCTCATCAGTTATATCATGAATAGTTGCAAGAGAGGCTACATCTTGGATATGCTCATAGGCAGTTTTCCCAGTACCATCATATGTGGGTAAAGCCTTCAAAGCAGCTTGAGGTACGAGATTTTGTGCCTGCAAATTCAGCGCTCCTGAGCTATTCCAAGCCAAAAACTACCTTGGAAGTTGTTGATGTGGTGGAGGATTCTAGGCCATGTGGATGGGAATATGAGGAGTGGGCCTCGAGACGTTAGCGGTTGTACTAGGTGGAGGCTGAGGGAAACTGGTGGCAGTGCTTACAGGACTCACAGGGGCAGAAAACACACCAGCTAACCGGGAAGATGAAACAGATGGTATGGATGAGATATGAGGAAGTGAAGATGTTCATCGAAAAGTGGCTATTTGAGGATGCTCTCCTAGCCTTTGAATGTCTAGTTCATAAAATCTAATCTGATTATCAAGATTTTTGGCTTTTGATCTTGTATTCATGAGAAAACAGCTTTCATCGTCCTCACGCTTACGGAGTTCTGGGTAAAAATTGAGTCGCCAGATGTTCTAATCTCAAGCAGGAAGGTGAACACCAAACCTAATGTTGTTGGAAGTGGAACCTTAAAAGTCCCACCGGGCGTGCCAAAAATTGTTGGTCAAATATCTGCCTAATTAATAAACACTACGTTTATGCGCCCTAGATACGACCAACATTGAAAGGTCGGAGGAAAGAGATGTCCTCCGTGCCAATCTCCAGAGAGGGCTGGTTCCCGAACTAATTCTAAAATTGGTAAAAGACTAAGGATGCAGGAAAGAAATTGGAAATAACGAAAAGAGATGGGAAATATGGCCATAGGCCAAAGTGCAGAATTGGTGTTAGACTAACTAGCAGGAAAAAACCCAAGCACAAATTAGCATTTATGAAAGGAAATGAAATAGAACAAGCTTACAATCTTGCCATAATAACTATCAAAATGTTACTCCAACATTCACTTTTTCCTTAGCAACTTTAAATCCAATGACAGAATTTAAATTCAATAACAAATTAGATAGACGAATGGAAATAGAAGCACACTACACAGAAAATAATTATACACAAGACCGCTCACAAATTCAGAAGTCTGAATGCCTTGTATTAATGCAGAGAGCTTGGAGAGATCTCTCACAAAATGTCTAACCCCCTTTTACAATGAAATTTACCTAGTATTTATAGAGGTTTTCGCCTCTTTCATTTAATACATATGAGGGAAGAATGTCTGAGAATCAAAGACAAAATCAGCAAAATCCTCCTTGAATTCTTGGAAAATCCATTCGCCAGGGGAACAAATTCCTAAAAATTCAAACTTCGGACGGAGGTGCGCTTGTTAGGAGAAAATATTAAATTCTTCGGATTGCCTCTGATACATTGGAAATCATGAAGGCTCGTTTCCCTTCGCCTTCCTCTTCGTGATCCACAAAATGGAGTAACTGAGAGTGCCCTTCATTTAATGCCAAATTCAACATCTTGACTAAAGTTCCATTCTTTCGATTTATCTTTGCCCCTTCAGACGTGCGCGATCTTGATACAAACAGGTTCACCCAATTCAAGGGCGAATGGCACGTTCACCCCTAAGGGAAGGTGAACGTGATTTTCTATCGTCGCTAGGTGGTTCGCCCATAGGAGAGGCGAACGGTGTGTTCGCCCCTCGACTAGGGCGAACGTAATTTGATTCGGGTGCACGCACTAAGTGGTTCACCCATAGGAGAGGCGAACGGTGTGTTCGCCCCTCGACTAGGGTGAACGTAATTTGATTCGGGCATGCGACCGCTCTTGGTGATGCCAAGGCACGTTCGCCCCTAAAAAGGGCGAACGACCCGTTCGCCCCTAAGGGAGGGCGAACGCGATTTGGCACCTTTTAATTTTTCTTCATTCTGCTTTCAAAACTGATTCACCCTTAGAAAGGGCGCAAGGGACGTTCGCCCCTAAGGAAGGGCGAACGTCAATGCACAAGATTTTTTGGCGATTTCACTTCAAACTTTTTATGAAACTCATTCTCTCCATTGTTTTGGACCTCGAAGGACATCTCCCCATTAATCATTAAATGCATTAGATTTCAGAAAATTGTTTCAACTTATTACAACTTATCCAAAAATAAAAGAGACAAATATATTATCGCTTTATACAAAATTTCCAATGAATACAAAATGGCCAACAATTCCAAATTAATTTTTATGAGGCTTTAATAAGATCTCATTAGAATAGGTTATTTTAATTTGTAATGTCATTTCATGTTCATTTGAAATTCATGTAATATGGATTTGGGAACACTAACCCTTAATCTCATTTTTCTCAATATATAATTCCATAACACAAAAGGAGAGATGTAATTTTTCTCTCCATTGTAAAAAATCTTCTCTTTTTTTTGTTTCATGTAATTGGTCTTGGGTACATAGCATTGATCCTTACTATAAATGGTATTAGATCTTGGATGCTTTCTCCTCCCACAACCAATATTGGAGAAGCATTACATTCCTGTCCTTTCCTCCACAAATTTATGTGGATTTGAATGGGAGCATGAGGATGTTGCATTAGGTTTCATAAAACCTCCATAAATTTTCTTTTTATTGTAGATATTAGCTTGTATATTTGTTTGCAGGTATTCAAAATTTGGATTTGACTGATTTTGGTGACCTTTGTGTAAATTGATCGTATTAATTTTTACATAGCCATACAATTATCCAAAATCTGGATCTGATCGAGTTTTACGACCTCTATGTAAATTGATCGTGTTCAGTTTTGCACAATCATACAGTATCCAAAATCTAGATCTATCTAAGTTCAACGACCTCTTTGTAAACTGACTATGTTCATGTTTTTTTACATAGCCATACAATATCCAAAATCTGGA
Organism: Wollemia nobilis; assembly: GCA_028583015.1. Classification (NCBI taxonomy): domain Eukaryota; kingdom Viridiplantae; phylum Streptophyta; class Pinopsida; order Araucariales; family Araucariaceae; genus Wollemia; species Wollemia nobilis. The sequence continues at coordinate 7,754,058 of JAQPPZ010016361.1, forward strand.
TCTGCCAAAGTTTGGAAGCCTCTGTGTAAACTGATCGTGTTTGTTTTTACACAACCATACAATTAGATCAACCTCTATGTAAACTAACCATATTTTTTTTACAACACAACAAGCTTCTAGCCTCTCCATTGTACTTGTATAAGTGGCTTACAAAATTTTCCACATTGCTTTTAGATAACTTATAACCCTCATTTGTAAAATTTATTCCACTTGGACTGTGAGCAAGATCTAATGGATCACACCTAACATACATACTACCATATTAGCACTGTAGTAGCACTCCATATACACTCCAAGTCTATTTTTAATTTTTATTTATTTTCTTTCATTACAAATAAATTCACATATTTGCATTATCCCTAAAAAGAACACATCCAAAAACTTAGTTAGTAGCCTAGCCTCGTGATAGGGTGCTAGTTCCTTAGTGGTGGGAATCTATATTAAAGGCCCTGTGAGTCAAAGATAGACTAGACTTAATGAGAATACATAGTGAAGGGGGTTATCCATTACCACAAATCTTTGTAAAAGGATCATCCTTTCACCTATGCTCAAAAAACTAAAAACTCTTAATCAAGATTAAAATTAAGTCAGTCCAATATCTTTTATAGTTGTAGAATAGAGTAGTACTTCTCTTTAGAGAGTATATCATTAACCAGAGTAAACTAGGTGAGAAATGGTAGGACTTGGGCTTCATCACGGCTTGAATTTCATCGTCGAGCGTCTATATATGGGCATCTAGGTGAAGGCATTAATTTGAGATAAGCTCATTATACCTGTCTAATTTTTAGCACCTCACCTACTTGTAGTCATAAGATTGAGGTTACTAGTTTTGCACATCCCACACTTTGGTATTCAGTTGTGTAATCTAGTATTAGAGATATTGTCCTGCATATTCATTTGTTGGAGATATTAGCTTTTACATTCTTCTATAGTATTTTAGTTTGGACTACACACCTTTTTTCTCAGTACTTATTATTTAGCCACATCATCATCTTGTTGCATTAGGACTCATAGCCAATTACTTGTACAATTCATAATTTATAAAATAGATTCTACTTGGATAGTGAGCAAGGTCTAGTGGATCACATTCATTCATTGTCATCACTTGGCTCATTATTTGCTAGAATATTTGCCTCAGTCATTTTTTCCTTATTTGCATCTTGACACACCTCTTTTAGGTCTTTGTAGTGTCACAGGTCACAATGAATTCCAACTTCAAACAAAATGTTGGATGTACCCTCAAAGGTAAGGATAATTGGGATCAATGGTTCACAAGCCTTAGGATAGCTATAAAATTTGAGAACCTATGGTGCAACCATATGGATGTAAATCCCACACCACCCATAGATGTTTTTTACCTAGAAAAATGGCAGATAGATGATGACCAAATTCATGTCGACATCCTACTTGTCACATAATATCACCTTCATAATTTTATTTATGAAGCCAAGCATGACACAACATGGTCAGTTCTCAAAGTCTTCAAGAAAAATTAACACCAAATAGAACCTAGAATTTGTTCTTATCCTCAATATGAATCAAATAAAGATGCAAAAAGGACACTCAAGTTCCACCATCAACCTCCTTCGCCCTATTAAACAAGTCATTGATAAAGACTTCAAAAATCAATGTATCACATGGGCTTTCCTCATTCAGTCATGTCTTCACATTCTAGACTACAAGAACTTGCTTTCCAGTTTATCAGCTAGTGGAACCTTAAAAACTCTCAACTTTGAAGCCTTAGCAGAAAATTTCGTTGAACTTGAAAAAACATTGGACACAAACTTTACCAGTTCTAACCTTGGTAACTCAGTATTTTAGGTGGATGAAGATGCAAATTTTCAAACAGTTAAGGTAACAAAATTCATGGCCGAGGTCGTAGTCCAAGTAAAGGTAAAGGACAAGGACAAGGTTCTAACAATGGTCAACATGAACACTCATGACATTAAAATAGTCAAGGATAAATAAAATAGCCTAGTACCTCTCAAGGAATTGGTAACTCAAATATCATGTGCAAATGTTGTAATAGAAAAGGGTACTATGCCACTAATTATCGAACTACCACACACAAGATCAAGCAGTTTCAAAAGCACAATGCGTATAATATAAATGAATATTACTCTAATCCAAATGTCTTCCATAGTGCTCAATTTGAGCATACCCATATCATCAGCACACAGGTACCTATATCACCATCTATGATCATCCTAAAACATTCATTGAGGCACATTCATGATATGTTGGCTATGACATTTCTCATCCCACATCACAATCCATTGGAGTTACCCATAGTGTAGCCTCCACCAGTAGTTCATGAATCATGGATACTAGAGCCACTCAACACAACTTCCAATAAGGACTTCTTTGAAGAATTCAACTCAAAAGTACTTGGTGTAGTTCACATGGTTGATAAATCCTCTCAACTAGTTGAAGAAGGAACTTTTTGATTGAAACTTCTCATATTACCTAATTTTTAGCTACTTGATGTTCTCTACATCCTTAATATGAAGCAAAATATGTTGTCACTATCCACACTCTTCTATCATGTATTTGATTTGAGTGTCATTGCCAAAGATAACACTCTTTGATTCATTCATCCACCCTCTAAAATAGTGGTCATGATTGATCCCTTATATGGAAAACTCATCAGACTTGTTGGACATCCTATTTTTGAAGTCCACATTGTCGAAACTAACATGGTACTTAATGCCACCCTAACTCCCAAGAAACTTTATGTTGATGCTTAATGGTATGCATGCATAGGTCATGTCAAACTTGATCGATTGAGACAAATGGAGTCCACCATCAAGGGACTACCACACTTCTCTTCCAAACCCATAAAATTTGAAGCATGCATCATTGCCAAATCCTCTTGATAGTATTTTCCAAAGAGTCAGTGGAAGTCCATACAAAAACTAGAGCTAGTTCACTTAGACATTTACAGGCCAATGCATATTCCCTCATTAAAAAGAAAAAGGTATTATATCACCTTCATTGATGACTTCTCAAAGAATCTATGGATCAAATTTTTGAAGAAGAATTTTGAAGCTTTTTAATTCTTCAAAGCATTCAAGGCTCACATAGAATGAGAATTAGGTTGTAGAATCAAGATCTTTAGGAGTGACAATGGTGGCGAGTACACCTTGAATGAATTCACACAATACTTATCCTCACATGGGATAAAACATCAATTGACAATGTCGGGCACATCTCAACAAAATGATATTATCACACACATGAATAGGATAATTATGAACATGGCTCGTGCCCTTCTTGTCTATAAAAATGTGCCTCTATATCTTTGGGCTGAAGCCACTTGGACTACTATGCATGTACTCAACATAGTGAGTCCCTCAAAACCTGGCCTATCACCTCATGAAAAATGGACTAGACACACCCCCACTGTCAACCACTTCAAAATATTTAAATCCATCTATTATGCTCATATTATTCTAGAGCACAAAAACAAACTTGAAGCTCAAGCTATTAAAGGCATCTTTGTTGGATACCCTATGGATCATAAGGGATACAAGGTATTCATTCCTTCACATCAAAAAGTGATTGTGACACGTGATGTTGTGTTTGTAGAAACTGAAGAACAACTGGTTACATTGGATACCAGGGGACACAATCTTCAACCTAGATCAAAATATGCTAACATATATGATGTTCAAATTCTAGCCTTTGGGAGGGAGACATTGAAAATTTACTCAAAACTTTAGAATATGCAAATCAACCCACAAGTCTGGAGGAACCAAACTATGATACTGAGTAGATGTCTGTATCTTCTACATATTTTACCCCTTCACACAATAATGTTGATCATGGTAAAAGTATTGTTTCACATCCATATTTATCAACATCCTTTGTACCTAGTGATCCATTCCATGATCATGATGAAAATTTTGAGGTAGGTGAGACATCCACATTGCTTCCCACTCAAGGAATTTGTGAAGCTTGCTAGCTCTTAAAATACATCAAACTAGATGAAGCAGGGAAAACAAGCACAAGAGGTGCCCTCATAGCAAGAGTGCACAAATTATTACTTATTAAATTGGAACCTGTAGAACTACAACTTACTTTGAATAATTAACCTCTCATATACCAAGAAGCTATCAAACATGGAGCTTGGAGACACACAATGAAGGAGTATGAATCTCTAATAAAAAATGGTACTTAGGAGTTAGTCGATCTACCACTTGGAATAAAGGTAGTTCAAAACAAATGGATGTAAAAAAACAAGTATAAATTAGATGGCACCCATGATAAACACAAGGTAATATTAGTGGCTAAAGGCTTCATGTAAAAGCAAGGTATTGACTACACTGAGGTATTTGCACCTACCACAATAAGGACTCTTGTAGCCTTAGTTGCACAATAAGGTTGGAAGATTCATTGATTAGATGTAAAGACCACTTTTTTGAATGGTGAATTGGAAGAAGAAATATACATGGCATAGCCAGAAGGTTTTGAGATTGCAAGATAGAAACACAAGGTATGCAGACTCAAAAATTCTTTATATGGATTGAAGCAATCCCCTCATGCTTGGTTTAGCAAGTTGTCAAATCGGATGAAGCAACTTGAATTTGAAGTGTGTGATTACCAAGACATTGATGCAACATTATTCATAAATCACAACAAAGACAAAGTCACATACCTCATAGTATTTGTGGATGACATGCTTCTAACAAGTAACAGTGAACACATCATCAACACAGTGAAAAAGGATCTTGTAAAGACTTTTGATATATTTGATATGGGATTGATGAAATTCTATTTGGGCATAGAAGTAACTCAAGAAAATGGTAAAATATTCTTGACCCAAGAGAAATACATCAATGATCTTTTGGATAAGTTTCAACTCAAATATGCACACCTTGTGACAACACCAATGGAATCAAATTTGAAACTCATCGCGGATGATGACACACCAGATGCAGATGCAACACTCTATAGAAGTTTGGTTGGTAGTCTCATCTATGTTACTAACATAAGACCTGACATCACTTATGCAATGGGGATTCTAGAAAGGTACATGACCAAGCCAAAGGAGAGTCACTAGAAAGCGATAACAAGAGTGTTGAGGTACCTAAAGACAACCCATAATTATGGCCTATTGTATGAAAAGAATGCAGATTTCAAACTCATCACATACACAAACTCAATTTTTGTAGGAGATAAAGACACTAGGATATCTATGTTTGGGTACTTGATGTTTCTTAGCTCAACACCAATTTCATGGAGATCAAAGCGATAAAATATTGTAGCATATTCTTCAACAGAAGTTGAATATATTATTGTAGTCGAGACAAGCAAAGAAGTGGTATGGTTGAGAAAGTTGTTACACACTCTCGATATCACTCAAAAAGGTCCTACAAGACTACATGTGGACAATCAATCAACAATCCACATGGCAAATAATTCTATGTTTCATGACAGAACCAAACACATCAGTACAAAAGTCCATAGGATCTAAGAACTTGTTCAATATGACACAATACAAATGCACTATTGTCCAACAACAGATCAGATTGTCGACATCTTCACCAAGCCACTCTAGAGGGTGAAGTTTGAATAGTTTAGATAGCAGATAGGCTTGAGAGCCTCCATATCCCCCTAACAATGGAGATGCAATAGGATCAAAAAGGCTAATGATTATTTGTAAAACCACCTTCGTGTGGGTGAAAATTATTGGTCAATATCTGCTCTATCCCATTCATGAAAACCCCTTGTGGGTGCAAAAGGATAAGGGTTGTACTAGTTTTGGAAAATCAAAACTTGTGAAAACCTGAAAGGGCATGGGGGATGACCAAACGGTATATGGAGACCCAACAGATTGGAGTCGTATTTCATGGACAATTGGCTAATCGGCTACACAAAGAGCCACCTGAGCCACTCATCTACTAAAATAAAATGACCTTCTACCATTAAGGGGGGATTGAAGACATGTTAATGCTACAAGGTCATGTTTATTAGTTAGGTTATAAATTAATTTTTATGAGGATTTAATAAGACCTCATTAGAATAGGTTATTTTAATGTGTAATGTCATTTCATGTTCATTTGAATTTCATGTAATATGGATTTGGGAACCCTAACCCTAATCTCATTTTTCTCAATATATAATTCCATAACACAAAGGGAGATATGTGATTTTTTTCTCTCCATTGTCAAAAATATTATCCTTTTTTCTTGTTTCATGTGGTTGAGCTTGGGCACATAGCATTAATCCTTGCTACAAGTCCCATCAGGCATGCCAATTTAATTATTGGGAACCATATTGTGTCTAGTTCATGCTCTAGCATAGTGACCACCCACTACGATTGCTAGGTGTGTTCGATGTCTGCACCTCACATGGAGCGTACAGTTTGGGAAGTCTAGGGAGCATGGGATGTGGCTCTAAGGAAATCCTCTAGGATTTTTTACCAAGGTTTGGTTGTGCTCTTGACACACTTCTTCCTATCCTAGCCTAATCTACCAGGTTCTATCTAGAAAAAGGTAAGAGAGAAAAGCAGTAAAGGAAAGCAAATAAAACTAACTAGCCTAGACTAAGGGTGGTGATGCACCAAAAAATAGAAGTTTTCTTTGTGTATTGATGGGATTAAAGAATACATGAATCACCCATGCCAAGAAAGTGAACACAATTTCATTATAGCATACATGTTTCTTCCTATGAAATTTGCATAAGGGACAAAAACTAGTCACGAGGTTACCATGCAAATTTACACACACAAAGAACAAAGTAGAGAGTAAATAGCCATAAATCTTATATATTTGTTCAAATCAGTGAAATACATATACTACAATGAAAGGGCTCGAAGGGGCCTGACATAAAATGACTTGGGGTTCGAGTCCAAATCAATACACAAGATAAGTGAGAAAAGAGCTCTATTTGGGCCAGATAGTAGGCATGATAAAATATCATTCTTTCTCCCCCTTTTAAGCTACAAAATCAGCTATTTATATGATTTGCATCAAAATTTAAAATTTTATTTTCCCTCCAACCGCTATGGGTTGGAGCACCTATGTCATTCTTAGTTGTTGAGCCTAAATTACTATGTTGATAGATCTAGAATGGGTCATGGATCTAATAGTCATAAATGTTATCTACAAGTCAAATGTTCCTTCATATATGCAAAGTTAATGAGCCCTCCTTTGGTAAAATTGAGCTTCAGGCTTGCTTGGGGGAGAGGGAAAACAATCTGGCCAATCTTGAGACAATGTGGGACCCATCTCTATGTTTGTCTAATTTTTGAGCTATTGCTCGACTTGGCCTTTCATCGGACCTATGGTGGTCAACCTTTGCTCAAGCTTCTAGCGGTCAAGAATTTTATGTGACATGGCTTTTGATATACCATAATTTTTTCACTTTTCCTTGGCTTTACTACATTTTATTTCTTAGAAACCTAACTACCAAATCTCAATAGTAGCTTTTAAAGCCTCCTTTCAGTGAACCAGTTGTTTTGGTGGTATTTATTTGTTACATAACTTTGGTTTGAATGAAGGCTTATCTTTGAACTTCAAGTGAGGTGAAGAATTTATTGTGTCATCATCCTACTTTTTGCTTGTTTTTTTATGCTTCAAGGTTTCCTTCATATGGAAATCGCCTTAGACTCTTACCTCAGGCTTCGTACAAATAATTTGAGCAAGTATTGAGTTTGGAAAACCTCCCTTTTATTTGTTGCCATGACTAGGGTAACCTTTATGTGGATCAAGAAGGCTATACAATCTATGAAAATTTCTCAATTTGAGATATCCAAGATTTTGTTTTGTAGATCTTAAGCTCTTATGGATGATGCTAATCTCTTGCCCAACCACCTCATGTCCTTTCTTGTTCCTCCACTATAATTTTTCTTACCAAGAGCACCTATTGAATAATCACAATGGGCCCCATTAGTTGTGGAGTGTAGCTCAGTTATTAAAACTACCTACCTATGCGATGAGTGAGTTCACAACTAAAATGAAGGAAAAATTATTGCTAAAGGTAGATCTCCTTTTGCTTTCATTGGGAAGGCTCTAGAACTTCTACCAATAATAGGGGTTGGCTTAGCTACCACTGGAAAGGCTAAGAGTCTTCATTCTTCTAGCTTGGTTGGTTAGCATTTCCTCATGGTGTAGGGAGTCTACTATTTGCTAAAAAATTTTGATGAAAAATTTCCCTTATTGGTATCCTCAACATCCTCCTAGTATCATCTACTTGATAGGTAGAAGGAGCTTCAATTCCTCTCATCTTGCTCAACTCTAGATAACAATCTGCTCAAAATTCCCTTGCTAGATAGGATCTACCTAGTGTACTAAGACTTCACTACAGTTACTATCATTCTTATTTCAAGGGGAGGATTTCATACTACTTGAGTAAAATGAATACAATATACCTGGATTACACTCAACCTCTTTAGTCTCCTTTTGCTTTAAAAATCGATTCCACATCTTCCTTCACATCTTTAATTTCTTTTGAGTTTAAACTTGCATATTGTACTTAATCCCTTGTGTCATTTTATATTTCTTCTAATAGTTTTTTTGAGTAAATTATGATGGTCGTTTCTATCTAATGATATAGAAGTGGTTCCTTTACCATTTTCTTGGAGTGTAAAATCCTTGATCTAGTCTAGATTCTACTTTAGTATGCTCTGCATGCTTCAACTTGAAATTTATCTCATGTCCAATATTTTTTCTCTTTCTCCATTATTTTCACTTTGTAATCTCTTATCATGTATTCAATTTACTCCTACTCTAGTAATGTACCCAAGGTGGTACAGTAGCATGTATCCAATAATGTAATATACTCTAACATCCCCCTATATTACATTATTTGGGTATTAAAACATTTAGTCTTCAATATATCTTTATCTTGGTTTTGGAATTTGAACTCTTCTCTCTTGCTTCCTTAATTGTCTTCTTTGTCTGAATATGAATGAGTATATTTATCTTGTTCAAGTTCTTCGTCTTCTGCTTTTGTATTCATGTTGTCTCTTCTTGTCTTTTTCATTCCACTAGTTTTTTTTTGTTTCAAAGTATTTGGAAGAGTATTTTATCTTTAAGTCTTCTAGATATCCTTGATGTACTAGTGGTCTTACAATCTTGCAAGTCATACGTGGATCAGAATTGTTTTCTTTTCTGTTTATCAATTTTTTGTATGACTTGTTTTCTTGATCTTTAAAAATATCAAGCTTGAACTTATTGTTAGTGGATGCTTTTGAAATAAGAACTTGGAAAAAATAATCTAATCTAAATATTAGTCTCTCCTCAAATATTTTATAGTACTTGTCTTTGTAGTAACAGGAGTAATATGAATGAGATTTTCCTCCACAATATTTATAGGGATGGAAACTCCAGTAGTTTACCTTCTCATGACCAAATTAGCTATGATAGGAGCATATTAAAAGTATTCCAAATCCTTTGTTGTTTGTTTTAGTAATATCATGTTTATCTATTTCTTTGATGAAATTGTTAAACCATGTATATACAATTGAAGCTTTTCCATCTTTACTTATTTCATAAATCTGTATGAGGTCTTTTTCATCAATATTTTTTTCTACCTTTTGAATATGATCTTCAATATTTTTATTAGTATAATTATCATCAACTTCCTTTAATATCTCACTAGAAGTTGTTCCTGAATAATCTACTTTCACCAAACTATTAGTTTGTGAGTTTTTAGAAATAATTTTAATTTTCCATTGATTCTTCTCTTCCATCTATATCTTTCTTATTATCCATTGAATTCTACGAATCATCAATCATGTTTTTAATCCATTTTGATATTTTCCTTGCTCCTTTTATAATTACATTATTTAATGTGTTCTTTGGATTTGACATACTTATAGCTCCCTAGTGATTATAATATACTCTAATCTTGATAAAGTGCTTAGCAACTATTAGTTCACCTTTTGATTTGATTTTGTAATGTTTTGGGAATGATAATTATCAACTCCTATTTTACCTTATTTCTCCTATGAACTATGCACTTTTCAATTTGATATGGTTGGATTCCTTTTGTCTCTTTAATGTGACTATGAGACAGGTATAAGCAGTAAATTCCAACTCCTTTAAGTAACCAACAATTTTACCTCATCTAATATTCAAGTCTCAATGAAATAGTTTTCTAAATTTCAATAGTTCAATGTTTGGTGTAGAACTCCTTATATCTCCCTAATGTAGAAATTTAGAAGATAATAATATTTGTAAACTAATATTTCAATTATTCAATGTTGAAAACCTTATATCTCCTACTATGGTTATTTGCAAATATTATAATATATATGCACTTCAACTAATGTACCTTGAAATGTCACTTGAAGATATAAACTTGCTTTATAATTCACTAATGCTTGGTTAATTCTTATTACTCCAATGTAGTAGTAAATTTAACCTTATATTTTTCACCTTATAACTCCTTTCAACCTTAATGAAAGCAAGTAATTAATTTGATATTACCTTTATAATGGTGCACGTGATATACCTTTATCTTTGCTCCTCCAATAGATCCTTCAGGCGCTATATTTGCTGAATGATAATGAGTATTCAATGCTCCTATTTTAATGGATATTTTGCTCTCCTCCTTTAATAGGTTTGACCTCCCTGTGCATAAGCACTTCGATGCTAAATCTGCGTGATTCCTTCTTAACCTATCTATCGTTGCTTGACTTCACAAAGCGCTCTCATTTACATGCTCCTGTGTAGGCCATTTAATATCCTTATATCCTATGTAACGTATGATAAATGACATAAATCTTGAAAGGTAATGTACGTTCCTTCTTGTTGGGTATTACAAAGTGAGTAAGTCTTGAGACAAGTGGCACCAATCTTGCTTTGAGCATAGGTTATGTGAATTTGGAGCGTTACAAGCTATGACACTTATGAGACAAGTGGTTTTGGTCTAGTATGAAATGCTTTGAGCAATGATGTGATTTCCCTAGAGCATTATTGCATTCACTGACATCTTCCTCTCTTTAGATGAGTGTTACTTTGAATGAGCACCTTTCTTCTTGGGCACATGCGTTATGAATTTTTTTTACTTCCTTGTGCTAAGTGACACTATGTTCCTTATGGCATTGTGACAAGTGTCTAACCTCCCTTCACATGCAAACTACATCCAACATACCAAAATGCTTAGGGCTTCAACGCTTATCTTTTCCAACTATTTTTGCTCCTTTATGATAGGGAAATGTGAGATGGCTTTTAGCATAGATGGTTTCTTCTCCAACGTAGATCTTCTTCAATGTAGAAGGTTTCTCCAACATAGCTCATCTTCAACATGGATGGATGGCTTTTATTCAACGTATATGGCTACGTGATGGCAAGATGTACAATGGCTTTCCTTATTTCTTGGGTAATGATGATAGCTTTTTTATATGCCTTATCATTGCCAACTAATGATGATATCTTGCTTTGTACCTTATATTTGCCAACTAGAACAAGATATATTCCTTCTTACACTATTTTTACCTTGTTATCCTCATGTAATGTAGGTTTCCAACATGGTAGTTATCTTTCGCTATGGTGTTGCTCTTGTGTTGCTTGCTACACCAAACTATGGTGTTCTTTAACACCTTGATGAGGCGAGCGTCTAGCTCTTTTGGATGGCTCTTCTCTTAAGCACCTAGGTTTGTGCTTACCTTGCTAATGGGGGATGTTGAGCCCTCTTGGATGACTCTTCCTTTAAGCACTTTGACTATGCTTTCCTTACTAATGGTGGTTGCTTATATATGTGATCAGGAGCTACATAGTGTGTCCTTGAGACACTTAAACATTTGTCTCTCCTTAATGTAATATAGGAGACAAGTATGGTGCTTTGTAAATAACCTGTAATAGTTTCCTTAGTTACACCTAAAAATGAGACTCTTCTAGTCTTATTTTGTAGCTTATTTTTTGGTTTTATATAGCAGCTTTCTTCTCCACTCCTTAGAGGTATATCACCCTTTACCACAATAAGTTGCAGGTTTTTTACACTGAATAGTGTCTTTAGACACTTTGATATTATGCTAATTTGTGCACTTTGGTCTTTCACCTTAACTTACAAACCAATGCACTTAATAATATTCTAAGAGTAACTAGTATAGTGCACTAATAATATCACCTTATTGCTCCTTCAAAGTAACTTGTAAGATGCACTAATAATAACTCTTTAAGAACTCTTAAAAGCACTATAATATTTACAACTTTCACTTAGTAGTAATGTCTTCTTTGTTTCAACTAGTTAATAGGAAGATGGTATTTTTATTTTGTTCAAAATATATCTAACTCCTATTTTAATGTGCAAATATTATCCTTCAAAGAAACTATCTTCTGCACTCCCTTGAATATGTAGTAGGTGATTTTAATTATCCTTCAGAATAAACTCTATAAATCTAAAGTTTTGCAACTAGTAATTTTGTCCTAGTTGCTACTTTCTTGTTGTCCTCAAATTTTAAAAAAATTAGATTGCAAAGTAGTCCATCTCTCCACTACAATGTTGTCCTTGAATATTAAAAATTTGGTAGGGAACTCCTCCAAATCACAGCTAAGATTTTCCTTCAAGAACGCTTCAGTTTTTTGCTAGAGAAACTAGAAATTATTCTTTCTCCAAATGAGCCTTTTAGCCTTCAAAGGCAATATTCAAACCTCTTAGGTTTTCTAGTAATATTTGGCTCCTTTCTCCTTCAACCTCCTTGTCGAATTCTGACTTCAATGTAGACCTTCTTCTCAAGAATTTGAAAGTCTTGAGGTCTTCACCAATCTCTTCTAAAATTTGGCAAGATTCTTGCCAAATCCTTCGTCCTTAGGCTTGTCAAATGGTGACAATTGTCCCAAGTTCTTCCTTTATCAAGAAATTCTCCTTGGTGGTAAATTTCTCCAATGAGTTCTCTTAGGAACTCTTTCAATGGCCTTCTTGGAATCTCCTTCAATGAGGCTCTCCAAGCCTTCTCCTTATTTATTCTTAAGACCTATTTTCTAGGGTATTCTATCTTGCAACTTCTTTGGTCTTCTCAATGAGACCTTTTCTTCAATATTCTACTATAGAAGTTTTGCAATGATATCTCCTTCTTGTATCTCTGAATATGGAATGGACTGTTGCTTTTCCTTCTCCATCTCTTCCAAAATTGGAAGTTCTTCAATGGGACCTTATGTGGGTCTCTTCAACTTTTTAAGAGTGAAGTCTTCAATCTTCAACGGAGATCACCGATCTCCTATCTTCATCGAGACTCTTATTTGGAGTCTCTTCAATCTGTTATTTGCAGTCTTCAATGGAGATCACCAACCTCCAATATTCTCCTAGACTCTTCTTTGGAGTCTCTTCAATCTACTATTTGTAGTCTTCAATGGAGATCACCAACCTCCAATATTCTCCTGGACTCTTCTTTGGAGTCTCTTCTTCCCCAAGTCTGCAACAAGGCTCCTATAGCCTTTTCTTCTTTTGCTATCTATAGGTATACAATCTCTAGTAATGGGACCTTTTCTATAGGCCTCCAAATATTTGCTCTTTTGTTTGTTGCTTTTGGTGTTGGATTGATTCTAAAGAAGATATTATTCCTAACTCTACATAGAAAGCTTCCCAACTTTCTTTGAATTTCCTTTTTCCTACAACAAAGTATTAGGACTATAATGAAAGAAATTTTAAATCTAGAGATAATCAATCTTCACTAATTGATTTGTCAATCTAGTGGAATTATTGTTGAGACCTAGTCTTCACGAGTTTTTTTTCAACCCTATGGAAAGACTCTAGCCAAATGCAATCTCAAAAATTCTAAAAATAAAATTTTTGGATTCCTCTCAATCTCACTTGTGGCTCTACCTATTTCCTATTGATCTGCCTTGTGCTCTGATACCACTGTTAGCTTTTGGTGAGTATATGATATTGGAAATGCAACCACAAGATGTAAGATAAGCAAGCTATGATATCTATATGATATAGGAAATGCAACCACAAGATGTAAGATAAGCAAGCTATGATATCTATATGATAATGACACTATAATATGCAGGAAAAAAAAAGAGATAAACTTTTACAATAACTCAAAAATATACCATTAATGAAAGCTCACAAAAATAGTACAATGCAGTATAATGGAGGACATGAACACTCCACAAACTATTTTTAAAGTAACTACATTGTACTCCTCTATCAATCTATACTATGCACTCTCTATATTATCTTCTTCCTATTTCACTTCTTATAAGGCCTTTATATAGGAAGATAATTTCCTTGGCCCTCACTCTACCTTTGACTCTATCCTATGACTAATGTACATGTGGACTACATGCACATTTACATCATTGCACATTAACACTTGTGCATTTATTACATTGTTGGAAGTAACTACTTAAATTTACTCTAAAGTAAACTCCTACTCTAGTAATGTACCCAAGGTAGTACATTAGCATGTACCCAATAATGTAATATACTCTAACATATTTATTAATTCTCTTAGTAATGTTTTTATGGATATTATAATTGAATGAAGTGCATACTATGCAAACATATCTAAATAAAGTGACATGTGATAGGGAGGGATGCTAAAAATATCCAAATAAAATACTTATCATATGATGAAGCAAAAGTATAACAAACACAACTTACAAAAATGATTTATTTAGAAACCCTTTTATTGGTAAAAACCCATCTTTAGATTCCTAAGCATTCATTGATTCTAAAATCAATCCATACACAGTAAATTTTAAGATTGAGAATTTATGATAAATAATATTCCATGATTAAACAATTGCGAGGTTCTAATGTATTACCTTTATAATTTCTATTAAAAATTTGATGGGCTTAAATTTAAAGATAAAGTATTTTTGTTAAATTGTAAACTTAAAGGTTGTGATGATGACTATCCATAGGACATGAATAAGCTTAAGTCAAATCCTAATCTCCATAAAATATTAATATGGCATTCTTGAAGATATACATTATAACCTTCCTAAAAAACATTAAGGTATCAATTGAGAATATTCAAATCCTAATCTCCATAAAATATTAAGATGACATTCTTGAAGGTATACATTATAACCTCCTACGAAACATTATGGTATCAATTGAGAATATTTTATGTGATTTAATTTATTACAAGATGAGATGATGAATAAAATGTATTAAGATTATTAACATTTTTTAATCAATATATCAAGACCATCTACAAATTGTTGATTCTTTGGAAAGCAAATGAAGAATGAAATATACTCTGCAATGAAAATTAACCAGACATAGAAAATATACACTGCAACAATAATAAGATAAGAGAATTCATAAACAAGATGACACAACAAATACCGTGGTTCGGCAATTGTGCCTACGTCCACAAAATATTAGATCCTTTCTTGAGAAGACAAATCAGCGATTACATATTACAACTCTCTATCAAAACAGAGTCTCATCTCTTGTTTTCACTCTTGTATATCATGCATACAGATTACACTTAATTTATAGATCTCTTTGCCCAATGTTTTAATCTTCACCAGTGGTTGTAAAAAGCAGAAAAGCTAATCTTCACCAACAGTGGTAAAAAGTAGAAAAACTAATCTTCACCAGCAGTGGTAAAAAGCAAAAAAACTAATCTTCACCAATGGTGGTAAAAAGCAAAAAAACTAAAGCAGGAAATAAAGCAGAGTAATCGCTGGAGAGTATCTTCTCGAACACTTTCCTCTTATCTGCTTTTATCCTCCACGGGATAAGGATGACAACAAATAACAACAAAAAAAACTCTTATCTGGTGAACAGATAAGGATACCACGTCATGGGATGGACCCATGGATAACGGTAACAATCTCCCCCTCCAGACCCATGAGGAGGGCTACCCCATACTCGAGGATTACACGAAATTCATGCCTACCAAAGCTTTACACAATTTATGCTTTTCTTTTGGCACTGTCTTTGTCATCATGTCTGACGGATTTCAATCAGAATGAATTTTGTTAATCTTCACCAAACCATTTTCAAGGACATCTCTAATCCAATGATACCGCACATCAATGTGCTTGGTTCTGTAGTGGAATTTAGCATTCTTCCTTAGATCAATGGCGTTTTGACTATCACACTTAAAAATGTACTCCTTTTGTTGCAAACCCAACTCCATAAGAAAAAATTTTAACCATAGCATCTCCTTATAGGCTTCTGTGGCAGTAGTGTACTCTGCCTCTGTAGTCAAAAGTGCAACAATTTTTTGCAGCCTTGATTGCCAAGAGATGGCTCCTTCTGCAAAAGTAAACAAGTAACCAGAAGTAGACTTTCTGCTATCAAGATCTCCTGCCATATCTGCATCTGTATAGCCTTCCACCATAGGTGGTGAGTTTCCAAAACATAGGCAAACTTTAGAGGTGCCTCTTAGATACCTTAGGATCCATTTTATAGCTTCCCAATGTTGCTTTCCTGGATTTGCAAGATATCTGCTAACTACACTAGTAGCATGTGTTATGTTGGGCCTTGTGCACACTGTAGCATATATTAAGCTCCCTACAACTGATGCATAGGGGATATTTTCCATTTATTTATTTTCCTCATTGCTGGTTGGAGATGACTTAACACTCAACTTGAAGTGACTAGCTAATGGGGTACTCACAGGTTTGGCATTTTTCATATTAAATCTTTCAAGTATCTTCTCAATGTACTTTTCTTGTGATAGCCATATCTTCTTGTTCCTTCTATCATGCTTGATTTTCATACCCAAAATTTGGTTTGCAACCCCTTGGTACTTCATTTCAAATACCTTTTTCAAATCCTTCTTCAACCTATCAATCAGATTAGCATCTTGACCAACGATAAGCATATCATCAACATACAACAAAACAATAATGAAGGAAGACTCTGAATATTTTTTGAAGTAAACACAATGGTCTGAAGTGGTTCTAATGAAGCCTTGATTCATCATAAAAGAGTCAAAATTTTTATACCATTGTCTTGGTGCTTGTTTTAACCCATATAATCTCTTCTTCAACTTGCATACCATGTGCTCCTTGCCCTTTACTAGGAAACCTTTCGGTTGCTCCATATATAGTTATTCTTTTAGATATCCATGTAAGAAAGTTGTTTTGACATCCAACTGCTCTATCTCTAAGTCTAGACTAGCAGCTAGGCCTAGGATAGTATGAATAGAAGATATCTTCACAACAGGAGAAAAAATTTCGTCAAAATCAACACCCTTTTTCTGCCCGAAACCTTTCACTACCAACCTTGCCTTATATCTCATATCATTTTTCAGCGTAAACACCCACTTGTTCTTCAAGGCTTTTCGCCCTTTTGGTAGCTCAACCAAATCATAAGTTTTGTTCTTATGCAAGGAATTAAGTTCTTCTTGCATAACTTTCTTCCATTGTTCTTTCTGCTCATGCATCATAGCTTCTTTAAAGCATTTCGATTCACCACTTTCAGTGAGTGTGATATACTCTAATGAAGGATATTTGTTGAGGTTGTCCTTTCCTTTTGTGACATTCTCAGCATAGGTGGTTCTTCTTGAGGAGGCTACTCCCCCTGATCAATATCACCATGCACATCATCATTACCATGTGCATCATCATCATCTACTTGTTGATAATCATCACCCCAAACTTGATATTCTTCATCTTGAGCTTGCTGCCCTTGATTTTCATGGATGGGTAAAGGATATTGTGTTTGTGGTAGCTCATACACAACTCTCTTTGGTTGTTCTTCTTTTTCAAAATCATAATATGTTTGTTTTTCATGAAAAACCACATCTCAGCTTCTATGCAACTTCTTGGCCTTGGAATCCTGCATGAACCATGAAATATAGCCCACGATAAAACTGAGATCAGGCCTGGTATTGGTCAGATAAATGAGACTCCCAATCAGTTGATGATAAAGAGTGCCATCTACCTATGGATATTGATCATATCGAGATAGTTTAAGCCTAGCTTCCATTGGAGTAGCTTTAGGCTTACAGTCAGTCATCCGATATTTGTCAATCAATGTCTTGGCATATTTCTTTTGGGTAACTCTGATATGATGTTTCTTTTGAGTTACTTCTAAACCAAGACAATAGTGAAGAAGTCCGAGATCTATCATTTCAAAAGATGTTTTTAGATCAAGTTTTACTGTATCAATCATATCTTCTAAACTACCTATGATAATCAGATCATCTACATATAGTACCAAAATTACTATGTCAGAACCCTTGTTCTTTATATAGAGATTTGCATCTGACGGACTTCTTTGGAATCCATGTTGCATTAGGTGACTATCAATTTTGATGTACCAAGCTCGAGGTGCTTGCTTCAGCCCATACAAGGATTTGATAAGCTTACAAACTTTTTGTTCTTACCCATTGACAACAAACCCTTCTGGTTGGATCATGTACACTTCTTCTTGTAGATCACCATTCAAAAAGGTACTTTTTACATCCATCTGATGTAACTTCCACCCAAACTGAGCTGCCATGGCACACAATACTCGAATGGTGGTCATTTTTGTTATAGGAGCAAATGTCTCTTCATAATCTATGCCTTCTTTCTGAGCATAGCCCTTTGCAACAAGATGGGCTTTATGCTTATCAATAGTACCATCTACCTTATACTTTACCTTTAATACCCATTTGCAACCAATGGGCTTCTTCCCTGAAGGCAAATTTACTAGCTTCCATGTATGATTTTTCATGAGAGATGTATGTTCTGCTTCTAGAGCAGCCTTCCACTGAGGCTTACTAAGTGCATCTTGAATCGTTGTGGATTCATTTTCATATAATGTTGTCAAGTAAATCCTCTCATCCTCCATATCCATGTCCCTATATTCTACTGCATCCATAGATAGTTCATCAAACTGTTGGAAAAGCTCATCAACTTTTGAAGTTGATGTCTCTACTCTTTTCTATCGAGTCATACTGCGAGTACACGGATGATCTAGAGTTAGATCTGGGAGTGATGTCAACTTGGAATCTCTCAAGGTGCTGGTATACCACTTTGGAATCTTGTTCTGAGGAGGTGAAATCTCTTTCTTAGGTTCATCATCCTCAAGGTATACTGTAGATGTGTTATTAGATGTGAAAGCTTCATAAAATACCACATCTCTACTTATATGTGTCTTCTTGGTTATAGGATTTATTAAGCGATATCGTTTTGAATGCTCATTATAACCAAGAAAGATACATTGCAGGGTCTTCTCATCTAAATTTTTCCTTTTTTTTTGGGGATGTGCATGAAGGTCTTACATCCAAAAACCCTTAGATGAGAGATGGAGGGTTTCTTTCCACTCCATGCTTCTTGTGGAGTTTTACCTTGTAGATCTCTTTTGGGTGCTCTATTAAGGAGATAATATGTTGTGTTCACTACTTCTGACCAATACCGATCCTCAAGATGTGCTCCCTTTAGCATGCATCGAACCATTTCCACAATGGAACGATTTCTCCTCTCAACAACTCCATTTTTTTGGGGTGTATAGGTTGTAGTCAATTGTCTCTTGATCCCATGTTCTTTCAAAAATGATGAAAATTCCTTAGAAGTATATTCCCCCTCGATCAGAGTAGAGGGTTTTGATGAAACATCCTGATTCCTTCTCAACAAGCTTATTGAATTGTTGAAAATACACAAATGCCTCTGACTTTAATTGAAGAAAGAAGACCCACATCTTCCATGAGTAATCATCAACAAAAAATTGAAAATACTTATTTCCACCATAGTTGGTTGGCATAGGACCGCACAGATCGGTGTGTACTAACTCCATAGGTTTTCAGCTTGGGAAGAGCTAACTTCAAACGACACCCGATGTTGCTTCCCTGCTAAGTAATCTGATCAAACTGACAAAATGGATGACAGGTGGGGAAGGCCTTTCACCATATCATATTTACGTAATTCGAGCAAATATCCTAAACTTAGATACCCATATCTCTTATGCCATAGAGAAGTAGCATCCTTTGTAGTTGCAGCCAAAGCAACATGAGGTGTAGATATGGCATCTAAGATGAACAAGCCATGCTTGTATGATCCGATTGCTATATGTTTACCTTTTCGGGTTATAAAACATCTCTTCTTGCCTTGTGCAACTCAGAACACAACATCCATTTTTCAATCCAACATCTGAGGAACAGAAAGGATATTATTGGCTAATCCAGGAACGTAGAGGACTTTCTCTATCTGACATCTACCATATAGAATAGTAACATAAACATCCCCTTCACCCTTCACTTGGTAAACTTAGTTGTTAGCAATGGTCACTAGCTTACCTTATTTCTCCTTAAATGTTTCAAACCATGATTTGTCGCCAGTCATGTGCTCACTAGCTCCTGAATCAATATACCATATAGCATCTATCTGGGGAGATGAAGTATGAGTCATAAGCACTTTATGTGCTCTTTCAGAGTCAGAATCTGAATTGAACCCTGTAGAATCAAAGTATGAGTTGGACTCAACATAAGCAACGTGTCCCTTGGGTTACTTATGTTTCTTTTTATATTTCTATTTCTCTTTGCCTTTCTTCTTATGAGGTTGATCATGTTGTTGCTTTTTTTTAAACCAAACCTATTGGTATCATGGTTATTCATATCACAGATTTTACAATATTGTTTATCCTTCTGTTGATTTTGTTTTCCTTTTCCTTTTGAGGAAGAACCCCCTTGTTGAAATTGACCTTGTTTCTTACCCTTGTGTTGGGTGTAGAGGGCATTGTCTGGCACTTCATCCTTCTGAACTTGATTTGCCTCTTCAGTCTGAAGCAAATTTACCAACTCCACAAAAGATACTTGTCTACCAGAAACATTGAGAGAAGTAATCAACATTTTGTAGGATTTTGGCAGTGCTCTCAAGATGACAGAGGTCAAGAGAGTATCATCCACTGGTTTGCCCATAGAATTTAATTTGGCTTTCAATTCCGCCACTCTACAAAGGAATAGATCAACCGTTTCCCCAGAATTCATACTAAGAGTATGTAGTTGGTTTTGAAGGCATATGAAAACCTACCAAAAAATAACGCAAGAAATAGTTTAATATTGATTGAAATGAGGTATATATACAATACACAAAATAGTTGGTTGGTTAACCAACCAACCTCTTTGTTGTAACCTCCTTAACAGATTATAGGAGGCACGCTTTCTAACGCCCATGCCCATGAATGTAATAACCCTAATACAAACTATATGATATGCGCTAACAAATAGTGTCTTTAGACACTTTGATATTATGCTAATTTGTGCACTTTGGTATTTCACCTTAACTTACAAACCAATGCACTTAATGATCTTCTAAGAGTAACTAGTATAGTGCACTAATAATCTCACCTTATTGCTCCTTCAAAGTAACTTGTAATATGCACTAATAATAATTCTTTAAGAACTCTTAAAAGCACTATAATATTTACAAATTTCACTTAGTAGTAATGTCTTCTTTGTTTCAACTAGTTAATAGGAAGATGATATTTTTCTTTCTATCAAAATATATCTAACTCCTATTTTAATGTGCAAATATTATTCTTCAAAGAAACTATCTTCTGCACTCCCTTGAAGACTCTAGTATGCAACATTCTCCTTGCAACTTTTAAACTCTAATATGGTGCTTAACGAATCTTAATAATGAACCAAAAATCTAAAGTTTAACTAATGAACCTTTTGCACCACAATTGCTTACCTTAATGAACTTTGTAGATGAAGGATTGCAAGGTGATTAGATTCACCTTATTGCTACCTTTTATTGGATGAAATTGTAGCTCTTCTTGACTATCTGAAACAGTTCTTTAGCTCACCTATTTGCAACTTTGAAACCCTCTAACTTGTTGCCTTGAATCTGTAGTAGGTGATTTTAATTATTCTTTAGAATGCACTTTGTAAATCTAAAGTTTTGCAACTAGTAATGTTGTCCTAGTTGCTATTTTCTTGTTGTCCTCAAATCTAAAAAATTTTAGATTGCAAAGTAGTCAATCTCTCCACTAAAATGTTGTCCTTGAATCTCAAAAATTTGGTAGGGAACTCCTTCAAATCACATTTAAGATTTTCCTTCAAGAACCCTTCAGTTTTTTGCTAGAGAAACTAGAAAATATTCTTTCTTCAAATGAGACTTTTAGCCTTAAAATGAAATCTTCAAACCTCTTAGGTTTGGTTGTAATGTTTGGCTCCTTTCTCCTTCAACCTCCTTGTCGAATTTTGAATTCAATGTAGACCTTCTTCTCAATAATTTGAAAGTCTTGAGGTCTTCACCAATATCTTCTAAAATTTGGCAAGCTTCTTGCCAAATCCTTCTCCCTTAGGCTTGTCAGATGGTGACAATTGTCCCAAGTTCTTCCTTTATCAAGAACTTCTCCTTGGTGGTAAATTTTTCCAATGAGTTCTTTTAGGAACTCTTTCAATGGCCTTATCTGAATCTCCTTCAATTAGGCTCTTCAAGTCTTCTCATTATTTATTATTAAGACCTCTTTTCTAGGGTATTCTATATTGCAATATTCTACTATAGAAGTTTTGCAATGAGATCTCCTTCTTGTATCTCTGAATTCTGCTACTTATGGAATGGATTGTTGCTTGTCCTTCTCTATCTCTTCCAAAATTGGAAGTTCTTCAATGGGACCTTTTGTGGGTCTCTTCAACTTTTTCAGAGTGAAGTCTTCAATCTTCAACGGAGATCACCAATCTCCTATCTTCATGGAGACTCTTCTTTGAAGTCTCTTCAATCTGTTATTTGCAGTCTTTAATGGAGATCACCAACCTCCAATATTCTCCTAGAATCTTCTTTGGAGTCTCTTAAATCTACTATTTGTAGTCTTCAATGGAGATCACCAACCTCCAATCTTCTCCCAGACTCTTCTCTAGAGTATCTTCTTCCCCAAGTCTGCAACAAGGCTCCTATAGCCTTTTCTTATTTTGCTCTTTGTAGGTCTACAATCTCTAGTAATGAGACCTTTTCTACAGGCCTCCAAATGTTTGATCTTTTGTTTATTGCTTTTTGTGTTGGATTGATTCTAAAGAAGATATTCTTCCTAGCTCTATGTAGAAAGCTTCTCAACTTTCTTTGAATATCCTTTTTCCTACAACAAAGTATTAGGACTATAATGGAAGAAATTTTAAATCTAGAGATAATCAATCTTCACTAATTGACTTGTCAATCTATTGGAAATATTGTTGAGACCTAGTCTTCACAAGTTTTTTTCAACCCTATGGAAAGACTCTAGCCAAATGCAATCTCAAAAATTCTAAAAATATTTTTTTTGGATTTCTCTCAATCTCACTTGTGGCTCTCCCTATTTCCTATTGATCTACTTTGTGCTATGATACCACTGTTAGCTTTTGGTGAGTATATCATATAGGAAATGCAACCACAAGATGTAAGATAAGCAAACTATGATATCTATATGATAATGAAACTATAATATGCAGGAAAACAAAGAGATAAACTTTTGCAATAACTCAAAAAAATACCATTAATTAAAGCTCACAAAAATAGTACAATGCAGTATAATGGAGGACATAAACACTCCACAAACTTTTTTTGAAGTAACTACATTGTACTCCTCTATCAATCTATACTATGCACTCTCTATATTCTCTTCTTCCTATTTCACTCACTATAAGACCTTTATATAGGAAGATAAGTTCCTTGGCCCTCACTCTACCTTTGAATCTATCCTATGACTAGTGTACATGTGGACTACATGCACATTTACATCATTGCACATTAACACTTGTGCATTTATTACATTAATGGAAGTAAATACTTAACTTTACTCTAAAGTAAACTCCTACTTTAGTAATGTACCCAATGTGGTACATTAGCATGTACCCAATAATGTAATATACTCTAACATATTTATTATTTCTCTTAGTATTGTTTTTATGGATATTATAATTGAATGAAGTGCATACTATGCAAACATAGCTAAAGAAAACGACATGTGAGATGAAGGGATGCTAAAAATATCCAAATAAAATACTTATCATATGATGAAGCAAAAGTATAACAAACACAACTTCCAAAAATGTTTTATTTAGAAACCCTTTTATTGGTAAGAACCCATCTTTAGATTCCTAAGCATTCATTGATTCTAAAATAAATCCATACACAGTAAATTTTAAGATTGAGCATTGATGATAAATAATATTCCATGATTAAACAATTGCGAGGTTCTAATATATTACCTTTATAATTTCTATTAAAAATTTGATGGCCTTAAATTTAAAGATGAAGTATTTTGGTTAAATTGTAAACTTAAATGTTGTGATGATGACTATCCATAGGACATGACTAAGCGTAAGTCAAATCCTAATCTCCATAAAATATTAAGATGGCATTCTTGAAGATATACATTATAACCTTCATACAAAATATTAAGGTATCAATTGAGAATATTCAAATCCTAATCTCCATAAAATATTAAGATGCCATTCTTGAAGGTATACACTATAACCTCCTACGAAACATTAAGGTATCAATTGAGAATATTTTATGTGATTTAATTTATTACAAGATGAGATGATGAATAAAATGTATTAAGATTATTGATATTTTTTAATCATTATATCAAGACCATCTACAAATAACATAGGACTCAATAATAAGTATTTTTACAATTCCTTATGTAATATTTCGTAAGGAATTTTTTTCAATATGAGATATAGAATAAAGAGACTTACTAGTTAAAGACTTGTGTTACCACTTCACACATGTATAATATAATAGTAGAATTTTACAGAGATATAGAATAAAGAGGCTTACTAGTTAAAGATTCATGTTACCACTTCGCACATCTATAATCTAATATTAGATATTTATAACTTCAATAGTGGTCAAAAATTTTCTTCATTATAATCTCTTAATAATAATATTCATGATATAAATAATATTATATATTTTTTAAATATTTTAAAAAATATTTAAATTTGTTACTTTTACAACTAAGTAATTGTTCTCACAATGTTACTATTCAATATGCAATAACATTCTATTCAAAAAATATGCAATTTATAATATTTGATAATAAAAACTACTACACAAGATTTATAATTATTTTAAAGTAAAATTAGTTAAATAATGTATAATTGATTCTAGTATTTACCATGCATTCCCATACCTTAACATACTTTTAGATCTCAAGATGGTAATTTGAATTCGAATTTATATTTTTGTAATTAATTAATTTTGTAATGTTATATATTTTGCATGTTTGTTTTTAAATAGGGATATGAAGTTGTTCACTATAAAGACCTCACCTTCATCCTTATTATATCGTAACTATAGGTTATCATAGTATTTTTTAAAATTACAAAAAGTAACACAATAATATTTTAATAATAATATATTTATTATTTTATTTGAACTTAAATTTATGTCATGAGTAAATAAATAAATGTATTTATTAATTCAATTACTTATTATTTAAATTAGATTTGGATAGTGTGAGAAATCCCTACGAGCTTAGGGCTAAGCATTTTCATTCCAGCCATGACCTCTCCCCTCATAAGGCCCGAGAGCTAAGCTTATCAATAGGAGATTAACACACACATTAAGGTTTGAACCTTAGACCTCTCGAAGAAGAGCCAAAGGCCAAAATGTTGCATTGCCCAGGACAAACTCTTGGATAGAGAGAAACCTCTAAAGTAACTCTTAGGTGTATGACAGTGTTGTTCCATCTAAGTATACCACCACTATTCTACTACTATCTAAAAGGAAGCTACATAAAAGTGTTGTTCCATCTAGGTATAGCACTTATATTCTACTACTATCTAGAAGGAAGCTACATAAGATTTTTTTATAACTGTTTGGATGTCATGTCTGTATAAAAATTCGAACTCTAAACTTCTCAACGAAGAAAATTATTTACAATCACCAACATACCACCTTACAAATTAACTCATTACTTTTCTTCTTAAATATGCTATGCTGTGTTTAATACATCCATGGGGTATGTTGCCTTAGAACCCATCTTTACCTTTATATTCAAAACATAACATTAACCTTTAATTTAATATTAAATAAAAACTGTTGTCGATGACGGAGTTAACATTGAACGTATTTTATGAATGTCGCATCTTTGAAAGTGATTATCTTTTAAGACGTGGGAAGGAATTATGAGGGGCATCTTCCGCTAAGGTTATAAAGTAGAGATTCTCTCGTTGGTTTTGATGTTTTTGTTTCTTTTCATGGGTTTTTTGGTCAAACTTATCGCATTTTAAAACCTTAGTTTGATGTGGGCACCAAAAAAAAATGGGTATGTTGCATATTAATAATAAATATTGTGAAAGTAGTCATTGTTTTGATCTTTTTCTAGAAGAATCAGTTCAAATTACGGTGTATTGGATAGGTTAATTGATAGCAGTCAAGTGTTTACCTATTGATTGTTTTAATTCAACTTTTCAAAGAATTCACTTCGTCTTACCCAACAAACTAAGATTTATAATAACCGACATCCAAAATCTTATCTCATATTTAAAAAAAATTGTGAAAGGTAAAATGGTTAACAATAATAAACAAACAATGATCAATGGTCCAGAATGTTTGTATTTGGTGTTCATGGAATGGGGGCTTTGGCGACAAATTGTGCTAATGACTCGTAATTATTTGATTGAATTGTGTCGTGGCTTTTAAGGGTTGATTCGATTGGATTCGATTCGATTTCTAGATTGAATTGAGGCAATGGCGTCATTTGTTTAATTGGGTATTGATGAGATTGCTTTTTTGGAAGTTGTAACAGCAACACAAGCAAAGTGTTCTGTGTAGGAGGCGGTGGCGATTATCATGAGTTGGTGGTGTATACCAAATATTCCGCGCTTGGAAAAGCAAAGCAATTACCAAACGAAAGGAAAGCTGAAAGCTGCTGCGAAACAAACGTGCGTGTTGTGTCGCGCAAAGCGGAAGCACAGCAACGTCGTTCTTGTTTTTAGGCTTAACATGTGATTACTCGACCTCCGGGCCTCCTCGTGGATTAAGTGATGTCATACGCTGACTGCAATGCATTCCATTATACATTGGACTCCACAGCCCAAAACGGAGAACCCCCGGTCTTAGTTGAAGCCAACGGCACCCATAAAATATTAAGGAATAAACCAGATGCATATACCACCTTATCATTTCAGTAACCTCTAGAAGGTTCTTTATTGTTATGTCGTCGGAAAGTGTGGTTTTAGTTGTATCAAGATACCACTTTTCATTTCAGTAACCTCGAATTATAGGAAAGAAGATCCCTTATTGTTATGTTATTGGAACATGTTATTTTAGTTGTATCACCCTTAATTTGAATCATAGGTACCACTTTTCATTTCAGTAACCTCGAATTATAGGAAAGAAGATCCTTTATTGTTATGTTACTGGAACATGTTATTTTAGTTGTATCACCCTTAATTTGAATCATAGGTTCCGGTTGTGTTACCCCCAAGTTTTAGTTGTATCAAACTCAATTTGTTTTAGTTGTATTACCTTCAATTTGAATCATAGGAAATAAGATCTTCTATTACTATGTGGTTAGAAGGTATGGTTCCAGTTGTGTCACCTCCACGTTTTAGTTATGTCACCTTCAATTTGAATCACAGGAAAGAAGGGAACGTATGGTTCCAGTTGTGCCAGCCCCACGTTTTAGTTGTATCACCCTTAATTTGAATCATAAGAAAGAAGATCCTCTATTGCTATGTTAATGGAACGTGTGATTCCAATTGTGTCACCCTTACTATGTGGTTAGAAGGTATGGTTCCAGTTGTGCTATCCCTACGTTTTAGTTGTATCATCCTCAATTTGAATCATAGGAAAGAAGGGAACTTATGGTTCCAGTTGTGCCACCCCTACGTTTTAGTTGTATCATCCTCAATTTAAATCATAGGAAAGAAGATCCTCTAGTGTGATTCCAATTGTAAGAGTATTTGGAGGATCTGTAATTAGGTGAGGTAAAGGAGGGAAATTTGAATGAATGGTGCTAATGATGATAGCGGAGGGAGGGAGCGTGATGATAGGAATTTAGTTGCAAGAGATTCCACACGCATGAACAATCCCAATCTATATAATGGCATCTGCATAGGAGAAGCGGAAAGGATATTTCAGACAAATATAATTATAAGCAATCGAAGCGTTTTATACGTGCAAGAGGGGAGTAGGCATCGTCATATGTCATTGTTATCGTTAGTAGGGAGCTGGGTGGGGAGTGGGGACGGGAATTGCATCGGAATGGGGTGCGAGGGACGTGAAGGGAGGGGGAGGAAGGAGAGGAAAGGAAGAGGAAGAGGAAGAGGAAGACAAAGGCCTAATGTCAGGCGAGAGAAGAGTGCATGCGTACGCGTGCATCTCCACTCCATCTGTCCATACAAAACCACTTATTTGGATTTCTCATCATAAAGGCGAAGGCAGGGCAAAAAATAGAAGCGAAGCGAAAGCGTAGAGTTCATGAAAAGAACCATATATGATGGTGAACGGAATCAAATAATAATCGCGATTCCCAACAAGCAGCAAAGTGCAGTACCCTCAGCGTTCATGGAATCCGATATGCGTCTCAATTTGGGTTGCGCCTCGAGAGAGGCCTTGGCCCTTCTAGTCTTTGGCCTTTCATTCCATCATCGTCATAACATGTGTGCGCGAGTGAAAAAGGCTTGTAATCAATCGATGCTCTCTGACGCCGAGTATCATTCCAGAGCGGAAGTACTCGTGTGGGCGTAATAATCAGGGATGGGTTGGTTTCTCATTATCGTCTGAAAACTAAGCAAAAATGAATCAGCAGCAGCATCAACGTATGGTATGGGGTATGGGGATTATAAAGCATGGTGTGGCGTGGTGGGACGGGGGAAAGGGATGTGAGAATCCGGTGACCTGTGCGCGCAATGAGGGGCTGGCTGGCTGTTAGCTGTTGGGTATTGGACGGTGGACCCCTCGGTATAGAATCCCCTATTATCCCTTGCCTTGTCCTAACGAACTTCCTTGCCTTGTGATTCGCCTTTGTATTCTTTCCATCTCGTTCTTACTGTGATGCGCGTGACGGTTTAAGGATTGTAGTAGCCTCTGTGGGCAATGCGACTCCGCACTAACATACGCACTCACTGCAACGAGAGGCGTGAAAACTCCTTTTTCCGACAATTTTCATTATCATTATCATCAACATTATGGAATGGCCGCCATCTTCATCATCAATATCATAATGAAGCCAAGCCTATCGTATCTCAGAATCTGTATCGATATCACCATCTACCTATGGCTGCTCTAATTCTCATGCTCATGCTCCATATTGCCCTCACACTCCTCTCCTCTCCTCTCCTCTCCCCCCTCTCATCACTATAAATTGGCTACTCAATCACCACAGGAATCGCATCGTAACCTACTTCCTTTTCCAACAAGTCCACTCTGCTCCACTCTCCTCTTGGTTGTTGTCTCTGGCTGACAAGACCGAATAGCAGCAATGGTACAGTATTTCCTGTGAGCTTTGTTTTGTTTTCATTTTTTTTTTTTTTAAGCTGGTGTGTATACCCAATACATGCAAATTGAGGTAGCCTAAAAGCCGGACAGGGGGATGGAGAGGGGGAAAAAATGTTATATTGCTTATGTACCCACGTGCCGCTGCCCATGACTTGCTCTGTTTCCTGGCATGCATCTCTCCACCATCCTTGGCTGCTATTCCGCTCTTACTCTGCATCTTCTGCTTTCCTTCGCCAAGTGTGTGCACTTGTCTCTCTGATGTGTTTTGCCTGCAACAGCAGACCCATTAATGTTGGAAACTTAGGCTTCCATTCCGCTTTTTTCAATGCTTCTCCTTGCTAGCCAAGCAGTTTATATGTTTTCGTCAGAATTACATGTATTTTTTTTGTAGTTTGTGATATATGCTCATAATTATAAGAGGCGTGTCGTAGTTGCTCACTCTGTTCTACCATGTATATATTTCAGTGTCTGCGCAGATGTTAATAGGGAGAAGAATAGTGAGAAGACCAACAGCGTTAATTATCTGCCAACCTCGTTTCTACTGGACGTCGGACACCATGCTGTAATGGGCGACTGAGTACTCATCGGTGTTCTTACTATAATGTGAGTAATTTCCAGAGGCCGCTCCGTCATGAGATAGATAAATAGGTATTAAGGTGAATGAAATTCCAATCATAGAATATGTCACTAAATATTATAGTAATTTTGAAATTATGAAGATAGATAAATAGGTATTAAGGTGAACAAAATTCCAATCATAAAATATGTCACTAGATTTACATCATCACATTAACATACCCAAACTGGATGTTAATAGTTTCTTTTTTATGTTATGCGGTGTGCAGAGCTTGCATCCCTCTCCTGAATCCTCCTGATCGTTATTATTGTGGTTGTGGGGATTCAGTTTGAGTTGACAGACGTCTTGGCTTAGGTGTCGTTGATGCTGAAGATGGATGTGACGGGCACAAGTGGAATGGGAAAGGAGGCCATGGCTATTCCCTGCCCAGGCTTTGAAGGTTTCGAAAAGAGGCTGGAAATCGAATTCATGGCATGTTTGGGATCTCCAGAAAAGGGGCTGAGAAGTTTGAGCATGTGGGAGTTGGAGGAAATTCTAAGGGCGGCGCAGTGCAGCATAGTCTCCGGCCTCAGCAACGCCTTGTTCGATTCCTACGTTCTATCAGAATCGAGCCTCTTCATTTATCCCCTGAAAATGGTAATAAAGACGTGTGGAACAACCAAGTTGCTGAAATCCTTGGCCCCCTTGCTATCCCATGCTGCGAATCTCTCGTTACGAGTCCGTCGTTGCAGATACACCCGCGGCACCTTCCTCTTCCCTGCAGCGCAACCCTTCCCTCACCGAAATTTCACCGAGGAGGTCAAATTCCTCGACCACCACTTCCCTCACCTCCGCTCCAGAGCATCCTATGTTTTGGGAGACGAATCCCTTAAGGTGAGATGGCACGTCTACTCTGCAATGAGCGAGGAAGGCGAAGAGGAAGGGGAGGCGCCTCCACTTCCAACAAGGAGGCCATGTTACACGCTGGAAGTGTGTATGACTGAGCTGGACAGAGACATTGCGGCGCACTTCTACAAGAAGCCCGGCAACCAAACGGCAAATGAGATGACGGTGGCGTCGGGAATCGATGCTCTGCTTCCCAATATGGAGATTTGCGATTTCGCATTCGAGCCATGTGGGTATTCCATGAACAGCATTGAATTGGGCGGCTCCGGCTATTCCACCATACATATAACTCCGGAGGACGGTTACAGCTATGCCAGTTTTGAGGTGATGGGTTACGACCCTCTAAGTCTCGACCTCAAAGACCTCTTAAACAGGGTCGCGCTCACATTCAATCCTTCCACATTGTCCATGTCCCTTTCTCTTGATGATGCCGCCGCCACGGTCGACAACTCTCAGAATTCATGGCTTGTTTCCGCTCATCCCCGTGGTTACCACTGTCAAAGCACCAGCCGCCAAGAGCTTCCCGCAGGAGAAGTGCTAGTTTTTCACACCTTCTCCAAGCAAAATAAGGGCGCCAATAAGGTCCCTCTCCCACTTGGGTTACTGAACAAGGAGGAGGAGGAGAAAGAGGAGGATTCTCCAGAGCCACGGCGGGCAAACAGCATTGTGAATTCAAGGAACAATAGCAACATCTGCTATCGAATGTGCTGCGGACTGGATGCTGCAACCACTAGGTCACTGCAACCCGATGCCATATGCATATCTTCTTCTGCTGCTGCGGCTGCTGTTAACATGGGTACTAGGAAATACTAATCAATCCAATATTTTCGAGACGGTTAATGTGATGTTGTAAGTTTAGTAACATATTTTATGATTGAAATTGCGATACCCATCTTAATTTAAGAATAGGAATTTGTAACAAACACAGGGTAGGATTGAGCTACATACTTACTGACACACTGACGTCTATACTGGTATATGACGAGAATCAAATTTGAATGTTTTTGGAATTTTCCTTTAGGTATTTGGAGGTGCAACATGCCCAGGATTAGACAATATAGAGTAATTCTCTCTTTGAAATCGTTCTCTCTTTGTTCCAATTTTCATATCCTTTTTGGGCAGAGTAATTTCGAGGCATTATTCTCTGCTTTGGCTATGCCATTGTAAAGCAAGAAATCACAGGTTTACGACAGGAATTTGGATAAGCTTCTTGTCTGAATTAGGCATTGTATGTTTGGGATTTATATTAACGAATGTAATATTTTGGAAAGGCAGGAATAGAAAAATCCGCATCAGAAATTGTTTAGAAATTATGGATCTTTGGCTTATGCTCTCGAACTTTGAAAAGTTAGCATCACATTGCTCCTAAAATCAATGTCGTCTCTTAAGAAAATGATGAAGATGGGAACACCAGGGACGTGAAATTATTCTCAATCTAATCTCTTTACCTCCACCCTTATCGTCGACAATCTTAATGTCACGAAGAAAACGTCTGAAAGGCTTGGCGACAAAAATACTTTTAATTATGAATCATCTTTAGCAAGCAGAATTACGGGACCAAGCTTAATTAGAAGTTAAAACAGAAATTCAAGGAACATCCAAATTTTGTATCCAATCCTCTTTTAGCCTTTGTAATGATTTTTTTTTAAATATATATCCAGTCTTTTTTTTAATATTAAGTGTTTAAATTTTGGGTTGTTCCTTATAACTTTTGTTTCACCTCATTATCCTTGATCCAGTGTAAGGAGGAAACCACTTGTCGCTGGGAGTTACCATAGTAGTTGGACTAGAGTGCACTCAGCAGATTCAAATCAAACTACTACCTTTGTTTATTACCATAGTAGTTGGTCTAGAGCACTAAGCAGATTCAAATCAGAGTTACCATAGCACTAAGCAGATTCAAATCAGAGTTACCATAGTAGTTGGACTAGAGTGCACTCAGCAGATTCAAATCAAACTACTACCTTTGTTTATTACCATAGTAGTTGGTCTAGAGCACTAAAGTAGTTGGTCTAGAGCACTAAGCAGATTCAAATCAGAGTTACCATAGCACTAAGCAGATTCAAATCAGAGTTACCATAGTAGTTGGACTAGAGTGCACTCAGCAGATTCAAATCAAACTACTACCTTTGTTTATTATCATAGTAGTTGGTCTAGAGCACTAAGCAGATTCAAATCAAACTACTACATTTGTAAACAAGCATTCCCTAGAGTTTGAACTTAGGTCTTTTCTTGATAACTACCTAAATTTACTAATCCACCTAACCATAGGAACCTTCTTAATGATTTTAAAAAGACATAAATAACCATTAAGAAATGAAAGGCATCTTAACCATGTTGTATATAATCATGGAAGGCATCTTAACCCTGCTGTATATAATCATAGACAATCCAAGAGACAATTTCATAGGATTTTTTCATTGTTATTTGGTGATGATATTTAAATGTAAGTATTTTTTAACGAGTTATATAGAATTAAAATGGGTTAATGATAGAGTGATATTCTAATAATTTGGTATGCATTTATTTCTTGGTAAAATTAGAATTTTGGATCTCCTTGAAAACTAATACCATTTAATAAATATACATCTAACTTTTATTTTAAACATAAGAGTATGCATCTATAATTCATATCAATTTTTAAATGCTCATATTATTATATATTATTGTTGTTGATTATAAATTTGAATAAATAAAAATAAAGAAATATGTTTACAAAAAAACTTTTTATAATTCACTATGAGACTATGACTATAATATTGAAAAATCACACAATGAAACCAAAACATAAGAAAAATATCTTATATAAACTATTTTATATAAAAATAATTCTTCATTTAGTAACAACTATTTTGTAATTGTGTGATCATTTATAAAATTATTTTTAATTTATTAATACTATATCTAAAGTGGAAGAAAATGCTTTGCATTCCTCTTTCTTTTGATAAAACTTTATAATAATTTATTTCTATAACAAATTATATGTGGCTTTTATTAAGAACCAATCTCATTAAACTACTAAAAAACTACATTTGTTGCCAAGTCAATTAAACTGTATTCACATTGCGCTTTTATCAAAGTCTTGATACTCCGATCTGCTTAGAATGAAATTTGCACCCTAGATCGAAGTCAAGATTGGATGGCTTAGAAATTGCTTCTAAGTCAACCTTCGAAGAAGGTTGATTCCTTGTCTAAATTATACTATGTAAAATATAAAAGACTTAAATGGGGATAGGATTAAGAGAAAAGGCAGGGTTGAGAAAGGAGATAGGGACAACAAAGTGCTAATTACAGTCAGAGCTCAATTAATAGCACATATTTCATCTAACCATCAAACACAAGGAACACATAATAGACTACACCTCAATTAAAGCTTATGCAATCCCCGTGAGTGTGGTCCACCGGCAAGGATGCCACTTGTATTATTGGTGATGTTACCCGGGTTCAATCCCCATGGTGGATGTGTATAAGAAGTATTACTCAAAAAAAAAATTAAAGCTTATGCAAATAATACATTAAGCTCCAATATCACAACATCCAACATTTCAAGCACTTTGTTTGAAATAAGTCAAATAGTTATAAGCCTAACATATCATACTTCAAATAAAACATAAACAAAAATTTTGCAAGTGTAAATATCATAATAATCAACAATTTTACACACTTCAAATGAGAGAATTCAAACAACCCTTGATTGCATTAAGACAACATAAACTTTCAGCTTACAAAAGGTAAACTCTAAATATTTGACACTTTACAGTGAGAGGTATTCCCCTATTTATAGTTTCTAAATTGACTTATGTGTACAATCATGAGCTAAAATGATCATGCAAAATCAGGGCTGATCTAGCACCACTAAGCATTATCAACATGTTCTCTGGCAATCTTATTGTGGTTGTTAGAATTTGCTAATATGGATGTCTTTTTCATGCAACTCTGGCTTAACTCTTTGTTCCAAGAATATCGAGCACCTTTTCCTTGAATTGATCTTGCTTCTTAAACATGCCAAATATTCTTTTGGTGTTGGCATCATCTTTTATGCTAAGATCCTCCAATCCAAGGTGTTGCTTTCTCTCTATCTTGGGCTCCAGGCTAATTTTCATACTTTATGCAAGATTTTTCACCAAGTCCAAACTTTTTGAAGGTTGAACTAGCATCACTATAAAAAAATTTCATCCTACTACTACTTTTTTACTCTAATATGAAGTAATTATCAGCCATGTTGGGGCTATAAGAGCACTTTGCTGACATCGGCAAGAATTTTTTTGACTAACTACCTTCCTGGCTTGAACACTATTTGCCCTACAAACTCTATCTTGCCAAATATTTTGAAGCACTTTGCTTACATCAGTGTAAAAAAATTCTGACTTGCTAACTTTTTATAAGTTTGGCTCTAAAGAATAAGTGTGGGAAAAAGGCTTAAGCCCAAAAATACTCCCTTGAGATTTATAAGAAAGAATTTTAAAGTATTATGAGTATGGGAATAAAGAATCAAAAGAATGATGATTCTGAAAAAGACTCTTCAAGTTTTAGAAGCAAAGAATTTAACAAGTCTAGCCTATATGTTTGAATGAGTGAATGTAGGCACATAAATTTGGCGCTTCCAAGGGATTTTGCTCGATAAAATTTTGAATCCATATGGCCTTATTTTTAGGCTATGGAGTCTTGCTTTGCCAATATGGAATCCTCTCCTTCTATAGAGTGATTTCCCTTCTTCGTGCTAGTTGTAGGATCTTGAACTTGCAGGTCTAAAACCAGCTTGGTTGCATCTCATTCCTACCATGTTGGGGCCCATAACCTTTTAGCTTTCTCATGAACTGATTCTAAGTAATAGGCCTTATTATATGAAGAGGATTAATAATTATTTCCTAACTCTATTACTCTAGTGTACAGTGCAGCCAACTTATTTGAAAAAATAAAGATTTTTTCTTCATAAAAACTGGCCAACCAATCTAAAAACTTAGCTATATCTTCAACTATCTTATCATAAATGCTTTTCAACTCATTCAAAGAATAAGTATGGCAATCTGGTCTCCAAAAATATGGTATTCCATTTTTGATAATTTCATTTACTCTATTAAGGACTTTGTTATCCTTGTCTAATTGTTTGCTCCAATTCAATAATTTTTTATGTCATTTTGTATATTGTTGCCCTATCCTAAAGTGAAGAAATTTGCTGGTTGAAGACCTTATTCAATGCATCAATGATGGCTTAGGCTTCTTGGCCCTTTTTAGCTATATTATTCTACATGGCATCGAAGTCATTTTACACTTCTTTGTTGATTAGCCAACAGTAATCAATAAATTCCACAACCAAAGACAGGGTCTTATGAGCTTCAAAAATTTTACCCTAAAATCTCTTTTTGATTCTCCAACATGCATCTATGGAGATTCAAGAGGCCTATACTTGTTTTTGACTATGGCAAACTCCTATTGTAGGTTTTGCACTTCTTTCTTTAGAGCCTGATTTTTAACATTGTATACTTGTAATTGTATCAGTGTTAGAGCTTCATTGAGCCTATACTACAACTATTGTACTTGATTTTCAAGGCCTTTTGTTGCACCTTTTCCTCCTCAAGAGCCTTTGCAAATTGCTTTACCTTTTTTTTCTCCTTACACTATTTGGTCATTTTCCAGTATACAACATGTCGATTGATGTGTGTGCCAATTGAGCCTTATCCCCTATTGTGCCCCTATCCATGTCTTTAATATTTGTTGTTATTTGATAGTCAACTTTAGCTAATTGAGAAGCTACATTGGACAAAGTAGGAATCATGGTATGTAGAAGTATTATCTCTGCTTGGGATATAGAATGCTTAAAATCTTATTAGCGTAGTCTTCGGCTCTATTTTTTGCTTCTACCTATCAATTCAAGCTTATGCACTGGCTTGTATCTTTTGAAATTGGTTTTGAATTATAGATACTAGGATATTGGAAAATGAATATCGTATGAGAGGGTGGAGAGGTGAAAATGTTGGTATGGATGCAAGTAGAATGGTTTGGAGAGCTCCAAGGGATAGGGAAGCTTAAGAGATATTTGGAGCTTAGGAATTCAATGGTAGTGGAGAAGCAATAATGGCTTTAGGAGATAACCCAATGGGTGCCTTTGGTGGTAGAGGTGAGTGAGGCAAGGAAGAAGGTGATGTAGAAGAAGGCAGTGGCATATATTGAGGAGGGAAATAAGATTTTTGAGTAGAGTGAGGAGAAGAAAGGGATGGAGGTGACATACTTAGTCCTTGTGCTTCTGCTCTGGATTGTTCTTCCACAAGTGGAGGCAACATCACCTTGGTCTTATTTAATTTTGACACTTTTATCCCTAGAGGAGACCCCAATGTTTTTGCTTTGTTACCCTTTTTTATTACTCTTCTTAGTGATTTGGGAGTTCGAGGACTAGGACTTTCATGGAGAAAGGTTAAAAAATATTAGCACCTAGTATGGATTTACCCGTATCTTATGGTGCCTAACCGCTAGTATAACCTGTTTTTAAATTATCTTAATGTCCATAGTGTAGGTTTGCTAAAGCAATTGCTCAACTGGAGGTAATGGTGGGGCTTTTTGCCAGCTTAAATAGATATCTAGATCTTTTTTCCAACTTAAAATTTTGACTTATTAAGCTAGCTTTATTTGTTCTAGAAAACTGGTCACTTCCTCCTAGTATTCCTCTGAAACATCTTAGCATTGTGAATCCATTCTCTGCTCAAAATTAGATGTTATTTATCAAAAATTTCATCAAGCTCATGATCATATTTTTTGCCATATTTGAGGCTTTATGTGTTGGTCTCATAGTAGAAAATCCACCTTTCCTAGATCTTCTTACCCTCCATTTTCTTTATTCTCTTGTCCTTAAGCACATGACTTTGGTCGTGCTTAGGATCATAGTTTGCTATCTTTTTACCAATATTCCTCCATGGATGTTGATCACCTTCATTTTCTTCTAGCTCTATTTATTCTATATCTAACACGCCAACTACCTCTTCTTCTATCAAATGTTTATCCTTTTCTATCTTCGACCTTAGATTGTGCCCAAATGTAGGAGGTTTTTTCTTATATGGGTAAAACAAGCTTTTAGAATACCATCTGGATAATATCTCCACCTGCTTGGCATTATTTTTAGCTAAATATTCAAGAGCTTCCACTTTAGTACATTGGCCAATTTCTAGGACTTGAGAATAATTGTCCCATAACCCAAAGGTAAGGGAAATAAAGCACTTTTGTTCACCCTAACACCAAGATTTGCATTGGTGTATCTAGCAGTAAAATTCTAGGCCAAAGAGCCAATATTTTACATAATGAGACAACATATCAGCTCTTCAATAAAGCCATATACTCTTATTATAGTGCCTTCTAACACCAAATACCAATCTCTAGTTTTTGAGTTGGTTGTCTTCAGGTAAGATTTTGCTTCATTCATAATTCAAGGAATTTGTCTCTTTATGCATGATAGAGTGGGGCCAAGGAAAATTTTATTGAAATGAAAAAATAATTGGATGTTTAGAGAGCTAGATTCCAATCTACTACAAACAAAACTTTTTTGTCCTTAGCTTGCTTTTGAATATGAAGGTCTAGGAAATTGTATGCTTTATAATATATGAAAAGCCAGGCTAGGTAGGATGGGTATCAAAAAAATTCTCCCTTATCAAAATTTAGGAATCGCTCATGGATTTGGTCACTAAGGAATTGAGCCCAATCAAAATAAATGGGGCTTTGGGGGTTGGTTATTGCATAGA
Organism: Wollemia nobilis; assembly: GCA_028583015.1. Taxonomy (NCBI): domain Eukaryota; kingdom Viridiplantae; phylum Streptophyta; class Pinopsida; order Araucariales; family Araucariaceae; genus Wollemia; species Wollemia nobilis. Next base: position 7,792,532 of record JAQPPZ010016361.1, read on the forward strand.
CTATGTCTATCTCATAATCATGCACATACTTGTTTGAGTCTAAACCAAAAATAATAGCTAGCATGGAAAAAATATCTTGTGTAAGGGGCTAAAAATTATCTAGATGAGGTGGACCTTTAGGAAGATTTTTTACAAATTTGGCTAATTGTTTATATAACTAGGTTTTTACTCTATCAATAATAAAAGTAGCCTAGATTTATTTGTTAAATTCCTTAGGCACACAAGGGGAATGGTTCTAGAAAAATTTTATAAAAACATTAGGCCAAATAGAGAAAAGTACCTTTCCAACAACATTCCTTACAATCCTCAACTCTACATCATATTGTTCAGCTACTACTTTGACCAGCTTTAGGCAACCATGCACTCTATTGGGCATGAATTACCCCAAGAAGGAGTACCATACATTGGAAGCTACATGATTCATTAATAATTTTGTAGTCTTCTACTCTACTATGCTCCTCAGATGCTTTGCCTTGCTAGTCAAGACTGAGTCAAAAACATTTTTCAATCAGTTGACTAGCCCTTTATATTCCATGGTCATTATCGCAAAGTTTTGAAAAGGGAGAGTAGGCAACTACTCTTGGCTTCTGCTTACAATATGACAAAGTCCTTGAATGTTTTCAATAAGTTGGATAGAGCTTATGGGAGCATTTTATAAGCATTTTATAACCATTAACATCATAAGAACATTAATGTATGTGTGCTTTGTGTCATAATTCAAACAGTTTTTATCATAAATCAATTTCTTTTCCCAAATATTTGGTTTGTGCTAGATTCTTTATTCAATTCCTCCTTTATTTTCACTTCCTTATTTAGCCAATAGCCTTTTGACAACCTAGCTTTTATTTAAATGCTAGATTTTTATTATATTACATAATATTTATTTATACTATGATATAAATCTTAACATGATTTCTCACACAAGATGCTTAAATATTGGCCATTTACTAGAATTTGTAGTCTTTAGCCTTCAACTCTGGTTAATTCAAAAGAATTAAATTTCCAAGCTCTAATAATTTGATATGGGTTGGACTAAAGTGAGTCAAACTTTTGATGATTTTTGGGCTTGGCTCTATCTTTGTCCTATTTTAGCACTAAGTATTCAATCCCAAAATCTTGAGGAGATGATTATTTGTCAAACCATTGTTTTATTATCTTTTGATGTTGTTGGAAGCTATTATATGCTTTTTGTCTTTATTCTTCCAAAAGCAACAACTCAGTCATTCCTACTTTCATGGGATCAATATTTGGACAATCCCATTTGCTTAGTCATAAGCTCTAAATGTAGTGGTAGTTAGATATTTTGCCATAAAACAGAGAATATGTATATGTCTTCAAGGATTCTTTATCATGATTTGGTCTACCCAAAGTTCTTGATCCAACATCTGATGTCAATTTCTTTGATTTTTTCCAATAGTCCTTTTAATAATCCACATTAAAAAAAAATTGTCAATTCAGCTAGGCCATTGCCCTATGGATAATAATTATATGAAGCTTTTAAATAGATGACATACTTAGAGATAAATTCAAGGACCTTAGCACCAAAAAATGCAAGCCCATTATTCATTATTATAGTCTTTGGGATCCCAAATCTGGTGATTAGTTTCTTTAGTAATTTTGCAACTACCTCTTGATCTGCATTATTTGTAGCTACTACTTTTGACCACCTTGTGGAGTAAAATGTTGTTGTAAGGATGAACTTATGTCCAACAAAATAATTTAGGGTAATGACCCCAATCAAATCAAGCCCCCATTGTTGAAAAGGATCATCTATTATTACTAGTTGGAGAGGGAATGCACCATTATTTCTCCTTCCCACAAATCTTTGACAAGTTTCAATAGGCCTTTTCCACTTTGAAGGCATCCTGAAAGAGTGTTGACCAATAATATCCAACCCTTGATATTTTGGCTATTATTGTTTGGCTAAAATAATGTTCTCCCAAAAAGCCTAAGTAAAACTCATTTTGAAGAACACAAGCTTATACTGAGAGGGGGGGTGAACAGTATAAGATAAAAATTTTACTTTTCTTTCCAAAGTAGTATTATCCTATATTAACAATTGCAATAATGAAACAATGCACGGATCATCACATACATAAGAGACATAGATTTAACATGGTTCACCCAATGTGGCCTACGTCCACGGAGAAAATATTTCTTATAAATTTTCTCAATAAATCTCTTGGGAACCAATTCTCTATTACAATATTTATGGGCATCAACCCAAAGGAGACACCAATCCCCTATGCTCATGTTTGTGGACCTCTATCCATAAGAGACACCAATCCCCTTTGCTTTGGTTCATGGACCTCTATCCACAGGAGACACCAATCCCCTTTGCTATGGTTTGTGGACCTCTATCCATATGAGACACCAATCCCCTTTGCTATGGTTTGTGGACCTCTATCCACAGGAGACACCAATCCACTTTTCTCTATTTCGTGAACCTCTATCCACAAGAGACACCAATCCCCTTTGCTCAAATCTTCTTCAAGCATACACACAAGGCTTGCTCAAATCTGCTCACCAAACTACTCAGATCTGTTCCAAGCCTTCTCACAAGGCTTACTTAAATCTGCTCACCAAACTACTCAAATCTACTCCAAGCCTTCTCACAAGGCTTGCTCAAATCTGCTCACCAAACTACTCAAATATGCTCTAAGCCTTCTCACAAGGCTTGCTCAAATTTTCTCATCAAACTACTCAAATCTACTCCAAGCCTTCTCACAAGGCTTGCTTAAATATGCTCACCAAACTACTAAAATATGCTTCAAGCCTTCTCACAAGGCTTGCTCAAATCTTCTCAACAAAATACTCAAATCTTCTCCAAGCCTACATGCAAGGCTTGCTCAAATATACCTTACAATCCTTCTCAAATAATTGCTCAAACCTGCTCATAGATCCTACTCAAATCTGCCTCAATACTGCTCACAAAAACTGCTCAAACATTCATAGTTATTGCATAGAAACAATTGCATATATCTTTCCCAAAAGTGCTTTCTTTAACTAAAGTAATTCATACATATTCTACCCAGAATTATTTTTCTTCATGAACATATTGTAGCACCCTAAAATTGGCACAGTAAAACCTTAATAATTACATTCACTCTAGTAAATAATTTAAATTCAAATTTTAACCTCCCAAACCGCCCGTTAACCGTCGTGTAATCCGTTTCCCCCTTTCCCGCGCCATTTTTAGAGGTTGTTTTGACCGTTTGACGATATCGTCACCGATCAGACGATATCGCCCCAGATCTGATGATTTTGTCTGGGCTAGGACGTCCAGACGATCTTGTCCCAAAATTGATTTTGCACAATTAGCTTCTGTTCCAACGGGTCTCTAATCTGGGCAGAAGCGTGTCTGCGCCATTAGAGACCCTCCCCGTTGGAGATCTCCCAAATAGGGATGATCTCCAACCTCCTAACCTCCCTCCTAAGCCTATTTAATCCTAAGCCTTCCCTTAGCACCCCTTGGATGAAATCCTCTATAAATTGACTTCATACACGTTAAAGCACCCCAAAATTCTATTTGCATTAGTTCTATATCAATTTTGTTGCAGGTAGCTTAGTGTTTTTCAGCCAGAGCAAGCTTACATCGTTGCAGACGATCCTGTTCAGATCGGAGGCGATCCTGTCGAATCAGAGACGATTTCCTACCAATGCGAGGCAATTTCGATTGCAGTCAACATTGAGGCAATCAGTGCCTAAAGTTTGCATTTCTTCTTCCCTTTTTCTATTGTTTTATGTTGTAATTAGCTAGTTTATTCAGTATTTTATGCTATTCTGCATTTTGGAGTTCACCCATCTAGATCAAATGCATAATTAAGTCATAATTATTATGAAATCAGTATAATGCATGCATGTTTCTGCTTATAAGTTTCAGTTTGATAGTGCTACTATCATTTTACATTGTTTCCCTATGTTAGCATTGTTGCACTTTCTGTGTTTTGCACCTATTTCTTTGTTTGCAGGTCTCTGACGAATTCGTCAGATCTCAGATGATCCTGTTAGATCTCAGATGATTCTGTCGAATTCCAGACGATCCTGACTGCTTCAAGAAATTAGAATCTTCATCAGACATCCGGATCAGGTATTTTCCTTTAACATTCTTTAATTTCTCTGTTTTCTATCTTAATTCTATTTTTTGTATTCATTTAATCTGCATCTTCATATAGAATAGCGTAGATACATTTTGGCCAAACCTAGGACTTGAATTCTTAAGGCTAAAACGAACACATAAAACACATTCCCAACCTAGGCGTGGAAACTACCATTGAATGTTTCTTGGTGAACCCACCATCCGTCGAAAAATCACCAATAATACACCTCCCTTAAGAGGCGGGACCTTCGCAAGGCCTCTCAGTCCGAGGTACCGTGCTATCCTTTTCACATCCCCCTTTCGGGCACAGATCCTATAGCCTGAAGGTAAGGGTGTGAAAAATTTGGAGCGATACATTTTGGTGAACCCGACGTGAATGCATTGTAAACCTTTTGAAAACAAAATAAAATAAAAAATAAAACAACTAAAACATAGATGCATTTCAGATCATTTAAATTTAATATCATGTTTAGATGGTAGCTCCTAAGAAAAGATTAGCAGTTACTATAAATGTAGAAAACCAATTGGCAGCCATAGAAATCAATTCTATACTTAGTGTGCCTAAAACAGATAGAAATCAACTCTTGTGGGATGAACTTGATAGAAGACTTAGTGTCATTTCATCTAGGTCAACAGAACTTAAACAAATCAAGAGGCTAGTCCTAGATAGAATCCTGGATCCTCATCAACTTGTCTTTTACCATGAACTTCAGAGAGCCTACCATAGATGGTTAGCTTATAGGAGAGCTCTTGTGTCTTCAAAATTTTTCACTTTCGAGGAATACTTCAAGAACACAATTGTGGTACGACAATTTCTAGTTCATATAGAATCCCTAAAAACTGATCTTATGATTAGAAGAAGATGGAACAACATTCCTAGAGCTATGTTGTATCGTGAATATTGTCGTGAGAATTATTATTATCAACCAGAATCTGAGATACATGATATCACTATAGCTCTTTTCATTAAATTTTTGAAGGAAAACTTTCAATTTGAAGAACACTTCATGACTCCTGAAGAACTCGAACCCATTAATGACATTTATAAATTGTTTATAGAAAAATAGATTATTACTTTCAGTATTATTTCTAGCATTTATTGTGTTGTTTATCTTTACAATATCATTTTCAAAAACAAAGAAAAAACTAAAAACTAAAAAACATAGCAAAAACCAAAAACATTTCATTTTAATATTGTAGTAGGTATATAATTAATATATACCTCTTAAGCTTGTTGCATATATATATATATATATATATTTTTTTTTTCTGAAATATGAAATTAAGGCACAATGCCTAAACTTAGGAATGGTAAACAAACTGAAGGAGAAGAAGAAGATTGGTTAAGAGATAAAACTAGAGACCCAAATGTACTTCCTGAAGATCCAATTCCGGAAGGCGCAACTCTAGATCACCCAGAAGATGACTTAGGTGAAGACAATGAACAAGAAGAAAGTGTTAAAGAGGATGGACCCTCATCCCCTAGAGTAGCTCTAGATGGAACTATTGCTTTTGAAAACGTAGATCATTTCCGAAAGTTTCTCAATGATAACATTGACGCTCTTAATGTGGCAGTTCGTATTGATAAAGGGCAAATTAGTGACACTCAAGCAGCCATCAAACATATGTTTGATGTGCACACTAATCCCTTGTCTTTCATTGATCAATAAAGTGATAAGGCTGGACCATCCAATACAGATATGGTCACTATGATTCAAAATATGTCAAAACAACAGGTTACCCAACCTCCTAAGGAACCTGTTATTCAACCTAAAATCATTCCCACACAAAAGAAAACTTCCTTCACTACTTTACTTCGCCAAACTATTGAGCAATATGCTTCAAGTAAACAAAAACCTAAAACGAAGCCAAACACCAACTTTCAACAATCTGGAATACAACATAATACAACTTCAAAATTCCTTCATAACACTTTTCCTACCAACAATTTACACAATAGTAACATAGCATCTAATCTTCATGTCCCTCCATCATATGCTCACAAAACCCATGTCAATGCCCTACCAAACCAATATGGTGGGCAAACTAGTAATCTGGAAGCCATGGTGAAATAGTTAGCTTCGCGTATGGACCAGATAGATCCTTATCGTCCCTCGTATAATTATCGAGAGATATGTAGTCAACCTTTGGATCCCATAGTTGTAGCTCAACCATACCCTAAGCATTTTCCCATGCCCATCTTGCCTATATATAAAGGAACCGAAGATTCCATAGAACATCTTCGCATGTTTAGGATAGCATGTCATGATATATCACATGATGACTTGCTATTACTAAAAATGTTCCCAAAAAGTTTAGGTGGAATGGCATTAGAGTGGTACTATCAATTGCCCACTCATTCTTTGAGAAACTTTGAAGAAACAGCTGAATCTTTTGTCCATCAATTTAGTGCCTCCATCGAGAGGCATGTAACCATTAAAGATTTATACAACTTAAAACAAGACAAGGATGAATGTTTTGTCAATTTCTTAGCTAGATGGAGGCAGTTGACAGGAAAACTACACTTTGTGCTACCTTATAGGGAAATGTTGGACATTTTTATCAATAATTTACAAGGACAAATATCTTATGAGCTATCAACTGCTACTTTAACTACCTTCGATCAAGCTATAGATTTAGCTCGAAGAGTAGAAGATGCCCTCATCAGGAGAGGCCAACTTAGGAAGAAGGATGATGAGAAAACCTCCAGAAATCAATATAAAAATAAACAAGTTGTTGGTGACGGAGTCACTGACAGCAGAAATGTTGCTAATATCAATGCAACGAAGACAACAGAAAAATTTATATTGAAACCTCCTGATAAGCCTCATCGAGAATTTACTAGATTGAATCAACCATTATCAACTATTTTACCTCAATTACTCGAAAGAGGTTTGATCCAATTACCAACTATCCGGGAACCTGATCCAACTATACCCGGATACAGAGCTGACTTACATTGTGATTTCCATAGAGGACCTGGACACTCTACCAACGCTTGTAAAAGGTTGAAACATAAAATACAGGATCTGATTGATAATAATGAAATGGAGGTGCAAGCCTTCCAACCTAAACAAAATGCTCCTAATAATACTCAAAATACCATTCCCCAAAATCAAAATCAAAATGCTAATCAATCATTAGACATATTTCAACACCCTTTACCAAGACATGGTAAAGAGGTGGCCAATCAAATCGAACATCATAATGTTCCTCCTCCTACCCGATATGTAGGAACCATTAGCGAACAATTACCTGTTCAGGATCCTCAAATATTTGACACAACCTTATCCCTGGTTATGACCAGGCCCTTACATAATATTCCAACTCCTGATTCTAGTGATATAGAATCAGATTTTGAAAGTGAACTAGACATTACTTCAAACCAATCGAATAGTTCTGAAAATGAGTTAGATCCTATTCAACCCATCACAGATGCTATGGTTCCAGAAGAACCATTTCCTAGAAGAGTTACTACTCGACCTTCTTCTAATTAATTCCTCCCTGATGAACAAGCCATAAATGCTCGACCGAGACCAGTTCAACGTCCTCAATATCACATTGTAGGTACCATTGGAGTCGTTACTCGACAACAGGCTCAAAATTCTCAACAAGAACCAAACCAGAATGATGGATCAACTCCATTCATTTTGAAAAATCCCAATAAAGGGAATTATGCTCCTAATGTTCAACCTAAACCCCCTTACAATATTAATGAGCAATTATCCAATACTACAACCAGAATCTCCCTTTTGGATTTATTAAGATCTTCTCCTACCCATAGGGATGAGTTGATGCTTACATTAAGCCAAATGATGGTACCTCAAAACATTCAACCTGAAGCTATGGCCAATACTATCATTACTCGAGAGGTTGATTGTATTGACTTCCAGGATAAAGATATCCCACAACACAGTTTACATAAGGATAATCCCCTATATATTACTACTCTAATTGGAGATGTAGCTGTCAAACGAGTCCTGATTGATAATGGCTTATCTCTAAACATTTGCACTTTTGACTTCTACCAACGGTTTGGCTTTAGAAGTGATGAAATGAAGAAAACTGACATGATTATCAAAGCTTTCAATGACGAAACACAAGAAACATGTGGAGTTATTACCATCCCCTTGCAAGTTGGTCCTAGAACCCTAGAAACAACCGTGTTTATTGTACATTGCCCGACATCGTACAATATACTTTTGGGTCGCCCTTGGATCAATGTGATGCGGGTTGTCCCATCAACTTTACACCAATGTGTTAAATTCGAATTTAAAAATCAGTTGGTCACTATCCATGGTGACCCTAGACCCTTTGATATGTGTGCTTTGGCAGAACCTGTTGGAGTGCAATTTTGCCCCTGCTCTGTCATCCACACATCCTAATTCTTATTTTTCATCTAAAACTGTGAAACACACACCCATAGCTTCACCTATTTTCCCTCCATTAATTTCATCCTCTTATATAGATCAACAATATTCTAAACAAACCACTCTAGAACCTCAAAAAGATCTTCAATCTACAACCAAACCTTCATGTTCTATCCCTATAATTTCAAAACCTATAGACCCATCTATTAACACTTCCACATTATCAACAACTATCATATCTTCCACATCTAAAGATATAGGGAATAATCCTTCTACATCTTATGCTCTTTCTGATGAACTTTTACCAGATTTATCCACAACCTTAATATCAGAAAAAACAAATGCTTTCATGCAAGATTCAATTCTTTTAAATAACTTGTCGTCGTCTCCTCGTACTTTGGGCCTCCCACAACCTATGGGAAGTACTTACCAAGTCGGGAGTTGTGCTTTCATTTATAAAGGATATGACTGGGGAAGAATCCCTCAGAATATCAAAACTCATCATGAGGGATATACTCGGTGTTATTTTACCAATGAATATATTAAAGCTAAACCCATAATGCTTAAAATGAGATATAAAGGGAAAGGTTTGGGACCTTTCCAAAATGGCATGAAAGAACCTTTCGAGGTAGAACCGTGGCCTGCCTGCTGTGGTGTAGGCCTATTTCCTAGTAAGGGTCAACCCTTTCCTTTTGAAGATGATGATCAATTCATATGTTATCAAGATTATTTGGATAGGCATGTTGATTTGCCTCTAAAAAATCAATCGTTTACATGTAACATGCTATCCATAGCTTACCCTGAAATGATTGTTGACCCCGATGAAGAGTTGGAAGGAGATATCTTCCATGATGTCTCCGTTGAAGAGATGTTACACAATGGATTTTATTTTGATGGTTCTATACCAACTATAGCCCAACTTGATACCGCTAATCCTCAAGATGAATTATCTAAATTAACCTAACAATAATTACAAGAATTGGGTGTTTCACCTGCCCCACATAATTTTGAAAGAGATCTACACATGGAGGTAGAAAACGTCATTAAAATTAATATTGGAACTGAGGATAATCCTCACATAATCAATATTGGATCAGAATTAAGTCAAGAAAAACAAGAACAATACATTGCATTCCTTAAAGAGTATGAAGATGTCTTCGCTTGGACATATGAAGATATGCCAAGTCTAGACCCTTCTGTAGTCATGCATCATCAGTCTGAGGTACCGCACCATCCTTTTCACATCCCCATTTCGGGCACGGATCCTATAGCCTAAAGGTAAGGGTGTGAAAAATTTGGAGCGATACACATATAGAGAATGATATGCATTACAAATACTCAACATGTTCTTCTTACATTCATTAAATCTGTCGCTTTCACTTGTCTCACATTCATTGCATTCAAAAGGATACTCTAGTCTAGCACTTGATAGATGACCTTCTTATGTACTTTCAAAATTAAACAAAACCAATGTACATACTTGCTTCACAAAACTGGTCTATAGCCCTTGCAAATTTATTCCCAATATCACTCAAAACTAATGCATAGATTTGCTTCACAAACATTGGTCTATAGCCCTTGCACTTTCACTTCAATTTCACTCAAAGCAATGTACACTTATGTTCTCAAACACTTTGCACTTTTATTCCCAATTTCATTCAACACTAATGCACAACTTGTTCACAAACCCTAGCACATATGTTTCCAATTTCATTCAACAATTATGCACAACTTTGTTCTCAAACCCTAGCACATGTGTTTCCAATTTCATTTACAATGATGCACAACTTTGTTCTCAAGCCCTAGCATGGATGATATTGTAAAGAATGCATTGAATAGTGAGGAACTACTGCAAGAGTTGGAACTTTATTCTCATAATCTCATAGATACATTTGAAGGATACAAACACCTGCCCACTAGTAAAATAAATAGATTCTCAATTTTCCTCAAGGAAGCAAAATAAGGAAACTTCATAACATTAATTGGTTATCTTCATGAAGTACTTTTCAAAGCATGGTGGAACACCCAAAGTACAATTATATTAACTGTAGAAGAATGTTTGATGATATATCTATCATTGATTGTTTTTTAATTCTTCCAAAGCAAGGAGCAAAATAACAATTCTAGTCACTACTATTGTGATGATGTACTAATCCATCATGAAGAAGATATTTCGCTAACAAAATTGCAGAGACTGAAAAGAAGGAAAAGAAGCACAACAAGAAAATGAAGATAAGAGAAAGCATGCTCAAACTAGATACAAATCACAACGAATCAAATACACAAGAAGATAAAGTACATCCTGATGTTGTCAATCAATACAATGAGAAAGAGAAGAAATAAAGACTAAAGAATCAAAATGAAATCCTTATTGAAGATAAACATGAGATTCTTATTGAAGACTAAAGTCTTCAGCAAACAAATAATGTAATACAGGGGGGTGTTGGAAAATATAAGTATTACATCATATGGTTATTTCCTAATGTACCCTCATAATTCCATATTTATATTAGGATTAGCTTAGGAGTTAAATGCTTTATTAGAATAATTTAATAAATGCACATTTTTTAGAATGTGCAATGATGTAAATGTGCATGTAGTCCACATGTACATGAGTCTTAGGGTTGAGTGAGAGGCAAGGAATCTATTTTTCTATATAAAGACCTCATTGTGAGTGTTTGAGAGAGGATTATTGTAGTGCATAGGTGAGAGTAGTAGTAGGCACAATGTAGCTCCATTTTGATATCATGGAGGAGTTTTAAACTCCATGAGAGGAGCATTGTAATTTTCGTGAGCTTTATTATATGAGCATTTCTAGAGCATTGTATCAAGTTTTCTATCATATTTTCATGCATGTTAAGTTTCCTTTATCGTAGTTATAATATTGTATGCTTATTTCAATATTTGTGATTACATTTCCTTTAATTTTAAGGCTCCAAAAGCTAACACATATGGCCACTACCCCTAGTGTAAAATCTATATAGCAAAAATTACAGAAAATACATTCAAAAGTTACTTTGCTATTCAAAGAGAAACTCCAAAAACTCCTTAATTTCACATTAATTAAGGTCATCAACTACTTTGACTAGATCTCTCATGTTATTCTTGTTTCTAAGAAAATAGGTAGTGCTAGAGTCTACACTGACTTTTGGGACATCGAGAAACTATGTTCCAAGGATGACTTCCCTCTATCCAGCATTTATATGATCATAAATTTTTTTGTAGAATGTGGAATGCTATATTTAATGGATGGGTTCTAAGGATATAATAATATCAAAATAACTCTTGAGGACCAAGCCAAAACAACTTTTACTAGCCCATGGGGAACCTTCTACTATCAAGTCATTCCTTTCATATTAAATAACATAGGAGCTACCTACCAGAGATCTATGATATACATCTTTCACAACATGATGCATGAAATCATGTATGACTATGTTGATAATCATATTGGTCATTATTTAAGTCAAGGAGATCATGTTTAAGACCTAAGGAATATTTTTAAGTGGTTGAGGGGTAGAAGATATGCCTAAATTCTCAAAAATGCATATTTTGGTTATATCAAGAAAACTATTAGGATTTATCATATCCCAACATGCCACTTAACTATAATTGGCATGCCACCTCCTTGAAATCTAACCCATATTAGGAGTCTTTAGGTAAAATTCCAAGCCATCTAGAGATTCATCTCCCAACTTACTAACAAGTGTCAACCTTTCACCAAGATTTTGAGGATGTCATTTTTTATTGGGATGATAATTGTCAACTAGACTTTGATGCTCTCAAATCCTATATCTCCTCTCCTCTCATACTTATCCCTCCTAACGCATCTAAGTGCTTATAGCTATACATAGCAATAAAATACCATGCCTTAGGTGATATGTTGGCATAATATGATGACAAAATAGAGAGCAAGCCATTTTCTATATTAGCAGGGCTTTGGTCAATTACAAAGTCTACTATACACCTTTAGAGAAACTTTGTATAGCCATAGAATTTACTTCCTAGAAGAATAGAAACTACATACATAGTCATAAAAAAATTGTAATCATGAGGGTCAATCCCTTGTAATATCTCATGTTCAAGCCTCATCTCCCAAGACAAACTACTAAGTGGGTCATTGAACTTAGCAAATTTGATCTTAAATTTATTATCTAAAGTCCATTAAAGGTTAGGTCATTGTGGACCAACTACAAGTCATGCCTTTAGAAGGTCACCATCCCTTAGATGAGTTAGTATTTAGCCTATAAATAGATTTACCTAATTCTTGGAATCTATACTTAAATGGAATTCAATGTGTTGAAGGAGCTAGGGAAAGAGTCATTTTGGTCACTCCTCAATAACAAATTATTTGTTTGTTCTTTAAGCCTAAGTTTTCCTATACCAACAATACCACTAAGTCTGAATCCATTATCCTAGATCTCTACATATCATTAACCCTTTAGGTTAGAGTCATCTCTGTCTTTGGAGAATCCCAACTTGCAGTCAACTAGTTCAATAATTTTATGAAAAGAAAGATGAAAATATCAAGCCTTACAATGACATTGTTGATAAACTAATGGTTATTTTCAAGAAAATCACCATTGACACTATCCCTAGGTCTAGTAATCACCATGTCAGTGCTATGGCTTTTAGATACATCTATTATCCCCTTAGAGCTAGATGAAAAACAAGCGATGATAATCATTTAATATATTGGGTAACCTTCAACCCTAGAATATATCCAAATTCCTCTAGAAGTCTTTTCCATAGAGAAACTCCTCTTAATCCTTGGTGTAAGGATATTATTACTTTCCTTAGGGATGACATGTTGCCTAATGATTTAAACCATAATGAGTGTGAGTACCTTAAGCAATGTGCATATAGGAATGTCATCATTGGTGATATCTTCTACCAATATACCTTTGATGGAATTTTTTTTATGCTTAGCCTTGGTTGAATCCCAAGTAGTCATCAAAGAGGCCTATGATGGATCATGTAGTTATCACTTTAGTGGTGTCACCATCACCAAGAAACACCAATCGATGGGTTATTATTGACCCGCTATAGAAAATAACTCTTATGACTATGTCAACATGTGTGATAAATGTCAAGAGTATGACATATTTATCCATGCTCTATTTAAATCTCTCCAATTATTGACTTATTGGATTCTTTCCATTAGGGGCTTAGAAATAATTAGGAATATAAACCCAATATCATCTAATGATCATAATTTTATCATCATATTTATTTATTACCTTGCTAAATTGATTGAAGCCCTACCTTTAGCTTCAATAATTGGATTCAAGTCTCCAAGTTTATCCTCAACCAATTTAGACATTATGATACCCCTTCTTTATTAATCACTGATAATGGGACACCTATTAAAATCAAGATTGTTCATAACATTTGTGATAAATACAAGATTCAACATAAATGGTCTATGCATTACTAACCTCAAGGCAATAGTTAATATTAAGCTTCTAACAAGACTCTTATCAAGATCGTCAAGAATTTCATTAGAAAAAATGGTACATATTGGCATCTCTAGTTGTATCTTTTCTTATGGCATTATCATACTAGTGTTAGAAGTTGCATTTGCATGATACCCTATGCTTTGTTTTATGGAACCAAAGCCATATTTTCTTTTGATCTAGATGTGTATTCCTTGAATATTTTGTTATAACACTCCTCTGTTCGATAAAATTACCATCTCACTCACCTAAGCTAGTTGGAAGTACTTGAGACAAAGTAGATACATACCCTAGAGAACCTATGGGTATACCAGAAAATGCTTTAATATACTTATAGCAAGAAGATATGATCCTATTCATTTGAATTTGGTGATCTTATCCTAAAATAGATTCAAAAGAACACCAATGCCAAAGTAGATCTCAAAGACAAATTTGATCCCAAATGGCTAGGTTCATACATCATAACCACTAAGTATGGTTTAGGTTCTTTTAGACTCATTGTACTTGATAATAAAGAACTTAAAAAACTAATTAACATAATGCATCATAAAATATTTTATATTTAAGCTTGTATTGACTACCAATTTTCTTTTAGTTACCTATCACTACTTTCTTGAATCTACTTAATTTCATATCTACCGATATACACATTCTTTTCTCTATCTAGAATACCTATTGCATCTTGATTTAGGGATCTGTAATGACATGCAAATGATAATCATAGTCAAGATAGTTTAATTTTATTATGCTATGTAACTAATTCAAGCAGATCCTCCCAATCCCATCTCCACTAACTAAATCAAGGTTCTCACAACATCAATATATCTCTATCTATCTCAACCTAGTTTGCCTTAAGCCTTTTCTTCCTCTATCAATTTTTCCAAACTACCAATCTCTTGTTGCATGATGAATAGTATAAGGTTCTTAGGTGCTCATGGAAAAATTAATCAAATCAAATTATTATCTTAATAATTGCTAAATAGTAAATATTATGAGGTTTATTGGCATTAAGAGAAAGACAAAATAGGTCATGTTGGGATCTGAATTGACATCAAGGTGAAATTGAACTTGACTATCATCTACAATGATTTTTTGGAAGATGAACACCCACTAATCACAACATAAACCCTAACATTGGATGGGTCAAAATTGCTTTTAAACCAACCACAAGAGTAGGCTAGTATACCTTGTCAACTTGTTGAATTTTGACTCATTTAAGATCAGTAAAATGTATAAATATAAGGATAGAAAGGGAAAAGGGTTTAGAAAGTAATAGATCAATAGTGGACAAATAAATATAATAGCATAGGCATCTACAAAGGCTTCTGACAAATCAATCTCCAGCAAATAACACTTGTGATTAACAACATTTAAAACTCAGTAATCTTCAACATTTAAAAACATATGCACACTTCAAAAATTATTCCAAATATCTAGGGTATTAATAATCCAAATTAGCAAAATTATATTGATACTTTGATTAAAAAATAGAAACCTTTCCAAGCATACATTTAGACATGAAGCATTTCAATTTTCTCTAAGCTAGAAATCCAAATTAGCAGAATAGACTAACCATAGCAGCAGTAGCAAAAATTACTTCAAGGGTTGATAATCCACAAGAAAATAAGATACAAGTCTAAGGCAAAAATCCAAGTAATGCTCTTATTATTTTGCAAAAAGTGTACAACAATAAGGCAAGCAAACACTTTAGAGCCGACCCTTTAAAATGAGGGTTCGACCTCTTTATAGTTTTGTACTAAATTTGAAATATTTGAAATAATTAGGAACATTACAAGGAAGTTGGAGTTCTAGATCAACAAGATGTTGAGGTGGTGACCTCTTATTTGATTCAAGAAATAAGGGAACTATGTGCTCCATGAATCTTCTACAACTTGGCTTCTGCAAGTTATTCAAATTTCATGGCTTCAATTGTAGATCTAGTCAAGAAGAAATTGAGACCGTGTCTTATTCTTGTTGTGGTTGCCCTATTAAGATCTGAAACTAAATCAGCTCATGGATCTTGATTTTCCATCCCTTCATCTTCTTGCTTCCTCAACTTCAGCTTGGAAACAACTTAGATAGAAACTTGCAATATTATGTCGCATTGAATCTTGCATTTATATGTGACTCAAACCAAATTTGATGTAGATCATTGATCTGCTTTTAGACAGCTAAGATTGGATCTTTTAAATGCTTGATACACTTTTACTATTCATAGTCTACAACATCTCATGGATTGGAGTATATCACGGCCTATGATATCTTTACCTTTCACCTTCTTCATCCTTCGCAATGTAGAACATGCTCTAATTTGGTGCTTGAAACTCTAACTTGAGTTGTTTGTGTACTTTGACCATGGCCTGGGATAAGAGTGTTATAATCCAGGGATATGCCCATAAAATTTTGTTCTTGACCACGTGGCATAGAACCATGTTCTGAACTAAGATTTAGATTATCAAAATAGCAACTTTGACTATACTGAACACAACGTAGAACCATGCACTAAAGTGCATGACATAGAACCAAGTACTAAGCCATGTAGTAGGAAACCATGTTCTAAGTTGCTTTTTGGATTATCCAACTTGGTACTTTGATCATATTGACTGTGGTGTAGAGAGAAGGTATGTTTAGCTTGAAATCGCATTACAAAAACCCTTGCTCTAGTCTGTGTGATTTAGAACCATTCTTTGGACTGAGAATTGAGATGTCTCCCAAGTGCTTTGACCAAACTTGATTATGGTGTAGAACCAAGTATTGAGGTACACGATACAAATCCATGCGTTGAGCCACGTGGTATGGAACCATGTTCTATACTGTGATTCAAAATGCTACCATGCCATATTTGACTACACTAACTGTGGTGTAGAACCATGTTTTGAGTCGCACGGTGTAAAACCTTCATCCTAAGTTAGGATCTCCTTTTCTGCTCTAAGCCATGATTTGAAATGCGTGAAGGGCTTATTTGACCATATTGACCACGACCTAGTACATGCTGCACTAAGCCACTGTCACAGTCCGGAGCACCTCTTTGCACTTAGATTTTTTTTGGGATTTTTTTGCAAAATTTTCTAAGTATGTGGCCTTGTAGGCCTACATTCTAGTGCCTCTCAAAGAACTTTTCTAGTAAATTTTGAGAACTCAAAGTCTTATCCTTTGGGAAACTGGAGTCAAAATCTAAATGGGTAGGTATTATGAAATGATTATGTGGATGAATGAAGATAGTGAATAAAAAAATGAGAGGATAAAGTGGGGTGAGTGAAGGAATGGGTGTATGCATGAAATAATGGAATAAGGAAGTGGAAATGAATATAGATGGAGGGAAATGAAAGATAGAATAGACTCCAACTAGCTACAAATTTTGTCTCAAATAATAACTTCCCTATGACCATCACTCTCTTGAACATTTATGAAGATATTCAAAGAGTAACGGTTCACATAGAAGCAATGCAAGAGGTAAATGTGAGTATCTCATCAATAGGGTTGCTCCTCCTTTTGAAGGCTCAATGGCATATCTCATGATAACTACACGTTCATGCTTTCCTTGTTGTCTCTAACACGTGTTAGGATCAAAACATTTGCAAAGCATATTTTCAAGGCCTTTCTGACAGTTGTGGTGGTCAAATATTTCAGATTGCTCAATAGAGATCCTCATTCTTTTTGTGCTTCTTCCTACTAAGTTTGTTTCTTTGTTTCTGGCTCTTGCACTTTCTTAATATCTTCAATATTATTTTCCTTCTTACCTTCTTCACCAGTATCATGCTCTGTTTTTGCTCCAAACAATTGAATCATATGATCCAATATTTTTAACACTTGATCCCAGGATGCTTGAGTGGAATTAGCTCTCCATCAGCTACTAGTGAACAAAATATAGCTTGGTAGTTTTTCATAGGATATATAATGTCCCTAGTCTACCAGATTTTCCATTAAATCTTTGATTCTAGTTAAACTTTTTATCAATTGAGTGACTTGATCTTGATTAACCTGGTCCTGCCAGGCATGTATTTCAAATCATTATCCTGCATAATTGATTCTAAGCTAGTTTGAATATCTTCTTCTGTTAAAAGGATGTTATCCTCATTCCAAAATCCTTCAAAACCATATTGCATCATTTCTTTATTGGAATCAACAATCTCTTGGAGCTTACCTTCGATTCTATCCATTAATAGCCACCCCTTTTGGATCAACTTGTTCTTCTTGAGGATGTTTTTGGCTATTAATCTTGTAGTAGTCCATGCTTTACTTGGGATGGGCTTAGTAGCAATATTGAATCTATTTTCAGATAACTTATGTATTCTTTCTGCCTATAACACCATTGGCTATAACTCTTCGATAGCTTTATCAAAATATTATTTGGTTTATTGCAACAAATGGCTAGCCTCATCCATGAAATCAATCACAAGTTGGATCTTGTTGGCAATTTTGGGTACCTTGGGTACATTGCCTTTGCTCTAAGTGTAGATGTTGTCATTGATGTCAAGAAGGTCTTGAAGCATTTTGGTTTGATGTCAAAGAATGTGTTTTGATGAAGGTCTCAGTTTGGACAGTGAGTTTCCAAGTAGATCAGAGTAGCCCAGTTGCAAAAGATCAAGAAAAAGACAAGTAAGAAAAAGTATGCAGGCGGCTGGAAAAACTGTCGCGATTTCGCGACATGTTTCAGGAGAGAGAAAGTGTAAGGGAAACAAACTATCACGATTTCGTGACATGTTTGAGGAGAGAGAAAGTTTGGGCAAAACTGTCACGATTTCGCGACATGCTGGAAGGCAGAGACGAAGCAGGCAAAACTGTCACGATTTCGCGACATGTTGGCAGAGAAGGAGAGCAAGATGGAATGTGTCGCGATTTCGCGACATGTCGCATTTTCGTGACTCGAAAAGTGCAGGAAGGCAGAGAAGGAAAAGTGTCACGATTTCGCGACATTCTGCAAAGTAAGTTGTACGGACGAAAAAGTGTCGCGATTTCGCGACATGATGCTGAAGAGAGAGTCCGCAAAAAGAACTGTCATGATTTCGCGACAAGTTCGAAGAGAGAGAAAGTTACATGTAAAATGTCACGATTTCGTGACATGTTGCAGAGGTCAAGTTGAGGACTGTCGCGATTTCGCGGCATACTGAAAAGCTCGAAGTGAGAACTGTCACGATTTCGTGACATGCAGCAAAAGGGAAGAGTCTGAAAGGAGAAGCGTCACGATTTCGCGACAGGTTGCAAGGAAAGCTTTCGGAAGCTGAAAGCATCGTGATTTCGCGATAGGCTACAAAGAAGTTGTACGGATGCAGAAAGTGTCACGATTTCACGATAGGTTGAGATGGTAGCTTGCAGTTGGAGAAGGTGTCACGATTTCATGATAGAAATAGTTAGCAAGTCTTAAACAGAAGAAGCGTCGTGATTTCACGACGAATTGAAGAAGGAAGAGCTCGAAGGCGAAAGCGTCACGATTTCGCGACATGTTCCAGTTTTGCGGGCATATGGCAGAAAAGAGCTTAAGGCAACGAAAGCGTCATGATTTCATGACAGAGTTGCAGATGACGTCAGCAGAAGCAGATGTGTCATGATTTCACGACAAAAGCAGAGAAGAAGGCATTGTAGACTAAAGCGTCATGATTTCACGACAGAGTGAAGATGACGTCAGCAAAAATCATAAGTGTCACGATTTCGCGACAAAAGCTGAGAGGAAGGCCATGAAGACTAAAGTGTCACGATTTCATGACAGAAGTGAGATGACGTCAACAAGAGGCAAAGGTGTCACGATTTCGTGATAGAAGCACAAAGGAAGTCGACAAAGGCCAAGGTGTCGCGATTTCGTGACAACAGGCTATAGAAGGTGTACGGCTATAAAAGTGTCACGATATCGCGACATGTTGTAGTTTCACGAGAAAAGCTACAGAACAACAGAGGCGGTTGAAGCCGACAGAGTTAACCTTGAGCCGACGAAGTGTAGGGTTGTGCAGTCGACGTTGTTTTAGGGATATACAACCGACTAAGATCAAGAATCTAATCTTGAGATTGTCAGTATAAAAGGAGGGCTGTTCGGAGAGTTTGATCATCGATCGAAGTGTGCGTTCGAAGTGCGACTTTCATAGAAGCAGAGTGCGGGGAGAAGTTCGATCGTCGAAGAGCAGAGTGTGCAAAGACATTGCTGCTATGTTTGCACGAGGTGCATAAGTATATTTGATGAGTCTGTAATTGCGTAGAAGTGCAAATTTTGAGGACATATAGTGCCAGACCGAAGGACTGTGTTTTGGTGTAGATAAGAGGACCAGCTTTGGAGGTGAAAGAGTTGAGGACAGAGGTCTCCAGCCAGAGCAGGGAAGACAGGTGTCTTCTGTGGATAGAGTTCCACTTGCTAAGGGCTGCAGAGGCAGAGGTCTTCTAGAGGATCACCAGATTGAGCAGAGCTAGGGGAAGGTATCTCCTTTGGGTTGGTGCCCATAAACTTTGTAATCGGGACATGTTTCCCAGAATTTGAGGTGATAAAATTTAGTGAAAATTTTATCCGTGGAGTAGCCCGCGTTGGGTGAACCACGTAAATTGTTGTGTCTCTATTGTGGATGATATTCTGTGCATTGCTTTGATTTCTATTTTTGATTCTGTTATATATTCACTGCATAATATTGAACTGCAAGTTGAATCGAAAGAAAAAGTAGAAAGCGGTCTTATACTGTTCACCCCCCCTCTCAGTATAAGCTTGTGTTCTTCAATTGGTATCAGAGCGGGTTCCTTCGAAAAGGTTTAACAGCCGGAAGGAAGAACTGGTTAAGAACACAATGGATTTTTCAGGTGGCAATGCAACACCTATTCTTGATGGATCAGATTTCGGTCTGTGGAGTGCAAGAATGAGAGTTTATCTAATGGCACTTGGTAATGAGGTATGGGAAGTGATTGAAGATGAATACACTATTCCTGAACATGGTCCTTATACCAAAGAAGACAGGCTCATGCTTCACAACAATTCAAAAGCCATGAATGCAATCCTGAGAGGCTTACAGAAAGCAGATCTCACCAAAGTTATTCACTACAAGACAGCTAGTGAAATGTGGAAACAATTGCAGGTGGTTCATACAGGTGATGCAAATGTCCGAAAGGCCAAATTGAGACATTTTAAAGGTATGTTTGAACAACTCAAAATGAATTATGATGAAAATATTAGTGACTACATGCTTCGTATGGATGAGGTTGTTAACTCCATGAAAGACCTAGGTCTTGAGGTTGCTGAAAATGATGTGTGTGATAAGATTTTAAGATCTCTTCCTAATAGATTTAGTGAAAATATTTCTGCTATTGAGGAAGCTAAAGATTTAGATAAATTGAAAAAGGATGAGCTCCATAGTATTCTTGCAGCATTTGAGCTGAGAACTCAAGTGAAAGTTGATGTCAAGAAAGAGGCAACTTTCAAAGCTACCAAGAAATCAAAGGGCAAACAGATTCAAGAGAGTGATGAGTCTTCTAGTGATGAAGAGGCATATTACAGCAAGAAAGGCAAGTTCTCTAGAAAACACAAAAGCAAGAAAAACATAAGATGTTTCAACTGTGGAAAGTTTGGTCATTATGCTACTGACTGTACTGTTTCCAAGAATGAAAGTGATGAAGATATACAGGATGTTAAGAGCAAGGATTCTGAAAAGCACAGGTATTATAGAAAGAACAAAGATGAGCACAACAATCAAGGAAAGAGGCATTCACACAAGAATAAGAAGAGCTTCTACCTAGACAAAGCAAGTAAGTGTTCTAGCAGTGATAGTGAAAGTTCTTCTAGTGATGATGAAAATGAGATGTTGTTCATTTCAGAAAAAGAGGAAGAACCGAAACATAAATTCATTGTCATGAAATGTTTTAGATGTGGAAATTTTGGGCACCTTGAGGATGATTGCACAAATAATGAATTGGTTGCTAGTATGTATGAGGATGCTTCAGAAAATGATAAGGAAGATGCTTGTATGGTTTTTGAAAAGGGTAGCACCTCTAGTGATAAGAAATCTGAAAAAGGCCTTGATGATTCAAAATGCAATAAAATAGAGGATCTTGAATGTGAACTTACTAATGCTCTTAGTGTTTTGAAAAAGGAAAGAAAGAAGAATGCTAGACTCAAGGATAAATTAGATGAATGTTGTATGGAGAGAGATGAACTCATAGAAAGTCTTGACATCTCTATGGCTAAGACACAAGAACTCAAGAATGAGTTAGAATCTAAGATGCTTGAGTATAGTGAATTAGAACAGAAAATGGCTGCCTTGAAAGAGGAAAATAAAGAATACAAGGATAAACTGTACAGGTTTCAAGAAAGCTCCAAAAAGGTTAAATCTCTTATCAAAGGTCAAAGAAAGACAACAGATAAAACAGGTCTTGGTTTTGTTAAACCACACAAGGAACAGGTTGGGGAATCTAGTAAAAGATTTCAAGGAGAAGAGAATTCTGATGAAGAGAGTATCTCAGAGAAAGAGTCCATGAGTGATAAATGCGCAGAAATAGAAAATAGAATTCTGAATGCGAAGAAGAAGTTTTCGGGACCCAAAAGGTCGATTAAAAGAATATTTTACGACAGATGTTTTGCGTGTCACAGGTTTGGTCACACGGCTTCACAGTGCATAGATCAAATAAAGAGGGTAAACAACAATTTCAGAAGTTTTAGTTTCTTTCAAGGGTATTGTTACTCTTGTCAACAGTTTGGGCACAAGGCAGTTTATTGCAAGACAAATAACAGGAACAGATTTGATCAGAACAGGCAGATTCAAAGAACCAGTATGCCTAAAAGAAATAACTTTGTTAATTGTTATAAGTGCAACAATGCAGGTCACACAACCAGACAGTGCAGAGCTGATCTTCCAAGGTACAGGAACAGGAACAGTGGTATAAACAGGTCCAAGGATCAAGGTGTGAACAAGAAAAGAGATGAGAACAAGAACAAGAAAAGTGACAAGAACAGAAACATTGACAAAGAGTTCAAGAGAAGGCCCGACAAAGAAATTTTAGACACTGATGATGATGAGTGCCTAATGGGAGTTTCACTCCCACCCTTGTTTTAAATCACCTCATCAGGAGGTGGGGGAGGGACTAAGCTAAGAAGCTCATTCTTAGTCCCGAGCCCCAAAGGTGACCCTTTGCCATTGATGACAAAGGGGGAGAGATATGAGTAAGGGGGAGAGCTTCATAGTAAAGAAGAGAGCTTCAAGTCAGGGGGAGCAAAAACTTCAAAGGCAGATTCTCAGTTGTTGGATCAGTTGTTTTCAGTTTTGGCTCTTGACTAGTGTTTTCAGTTAAGGTTTGCCATCAATGACAAAGGGGGAGATTGTTGGCAATTTTGGGTACCTTGGGTACATTGCCTTTGCTCTAAGTGTAGATGTTGTCATTGATGTCAAGAAGGTCTTGAAGCATTTTGGTTTGATGTCAAAGAATGTGTTTTGATGAAGGTCTCAGTTTGGACAGGTGAGTTTCCAAGTAGATCAGAGTAGCCCAATTGCAAAAGATCAAGAAAAAGACAAGTAAAGAAAAAATATGCAGGGCGTGGAAAAACGTCACTCGCGATTTCGCGACATGTTTTAGGAGAGAGAAAGTGTCTGGCAAAACTGTCACGATTTCGTGACATGTTTGAGGAGAGAGAAAGTTCGGGCAAAAGTGTCACGATTTCGCGACATGCTGGAAGGCAGAGACGAAGCAGGCAAAACTATCACGATTTCGTGACATGTTGGCAGAGAAGGAGAGCAAGATGGAAAGTGTCACGATTTCGCGACATGTCGCATTTTCGCGACTCGAAAAGTGCAGGAAGGCAGAGAAGGAAAAGTGTCACGATTTCGTGACATTCTGCAAAGTAAGTTGTACGGACGAAAAAGTGTCATGATTTCGCGACATGATGCTGAAGAGAGAGTCCGCAAAAAGAACTGTCATGATTTCGTGACAAGTTCGAAGAGAGAGAAAGTTACATGTAAAATGTCACGATTTCGCGACATGCTGCAGAGGTCAAGTTGAGGACTATCGCGATTTCGTGGCATACTAAAAAGCTCGAAGTGAGAACTATCACGATTTCGTGACATGCAGCAAAAGGGAAGAGTCTGAAAGGAGAAGCGTCGCGATTTCACGACAAGTTGCAAGGAAAGCTTTCGGAAGCTGAAAGCGTCGCGATTTCACGACAGGCTACAAAGAAGTTGTACGGATGTAGAAAGTGTCACGATTTCGTGACAGGTTGAGATGGCAGCTTGCAGTTGGAGAAGGTGTCACGATTTCATGACAAAAATAGTTAGCAAGTCTTAAACAGAAGAAGCGTCGCGATTTCACGACGAATTGAAGAAGGAAGAGCTCGAAGGCGAAAGCGTCACGATTTCGTGACATGTTCCAGTTTTGCGGGCATATGGCAGAAAAGAGCTTAAGGCAGCGAAAGCGTCGTGATTTCATGACAGAGTTGCAGATGACGTCAGCAGAAGCAGATGTGTCATGATTTCACGACAAAAGCAGAGAAGAAGGCATTGTAGACTAAAGCGTCATGATTTCGCGATAGAGTGAAGATGACGTCAGCAAAAATCATAAGTGTCGCGATTTCATGACAAAAGCTGAGAGGAAGGCCATGAAGACTAAAGTGTCACGATTTCATGACAGAAGTGAGATGACGTCAGCAAGAGGCAAAGGTGTCACGATTTCATGACAGAAGCACAAAGGAAGTCGACAAAGGCCAAGGTGTCACGATTTCGTGACAGTAGGCTATAGAAGGTGTACGACTGTAAAAGTGTCACGATATCATGACATGTTGTAGTTTCACGAGAAAAGCTACAGAACAACAGAGGCGGTTGAAGCCGACAGAGTTAACCTTGAGCCGACGAAGTGTAGGGTTGTGCAACCGACGTTGTTTTAGGGATATACAACCGACTAAGATCAAGAATCTAATCTTGAGATTGTCAGTATAAAAGGAGGGCTGTTCGAAGAGTTTGATCATCGATCGAAGTGTGCGTTCGAAGTGCGACTTTCATAGAAGCAGAGTGCGGGGAGAAGTTCGATCGTCGAAGAGCAGAGTGTGCGAAGACATTGTTGCTATGTTTGCACAGAGGTGCATGAGGTGCAATTTCGAGGACATAAGTGCCAGACCAAAGGACTGTGTTTTGGTGCAGATAAGAGGACCAACTTTGTGGTGATAGAGTTGAGGACAGAGGTCTCCAACCAGAGCAGGGAAGACAGGTGTCTTCTGTGGATAGAGTTCCACTTGCTAAGGGCTGCAGAGGCAGAGGTCTTCTAGAGGATCACCATATTGAGCAGAGCTAGGGGAAGGTATCTCCTTTGGGTTGGTGCCCATAAACTTTGTAATCGGGACATGTTTCCCAGAATTTGAGGTGATAAAATTTAGTGAAAATTTTATCCGTGGAGTAGCCCGCGTTGGGTGAACCACGTAAATTGTTGTGTCTCTATTGTGGATGATATTCTGTGCATTGCTTTGATTTCTATTTTTGATTCTGTTATATATTCACTGCATAATATTGAACTGCAAGTTGAATCGAAAGAAAAAGTAGAAAGCGGTCTTATACTGTTCACCCCCCCCTCTCAGTATAAGCTTGTGTTCTTTAGATCTCTGAACATTTCTCCATAATCTCAGACCATATTTGTTTTCTGATCTGCTTTACTTTATCTTTGGAGAAACCTGTAGCTCTAGTCTTCTCAACCTGAAGCTATTGTTTTAGAGCTTGTATCTGTTTGACATAGGTCTCATTATTTTTCTTTAGCTCTTTAGCTTGCTCTTTGAATTTGATGGCCTCTTGGTACTTGTTCTACTAGTTCTTAGCTTCATTTCTTACAACTTTCTCCACCTTTTTCTGATTATTGATTGTTTTTTCCAACTTTTCAACCTTTTCCTCTAATTTCTCATATTTCTCCTTGCAAATATCACTCTGCACATAAATGGTCTCAAGATGAGCCCTAGCTATAACCAATTCATCTTCCATGGGCAATTGAGAAATATCTTCAGTGTGCTCCTCTAGCTGATAATATTCTACAGTCATGTCCTCCTCTAGTTTACTAACAAGAGGGGTGAGGGAGATTCTTGTTCTTTGCCTAGCAACAGGATCAACAATCATAGTATTCCTCAATCGAGCAACTTTTTTTGAAGGTTGGGCTAATTTCTTGCTCCAAAAATTTTGGGTCTTCAGTGAGACATTCTTGACCTTCTACAAAGAAGCTGTTGTAGGATGATTTGCAGGGGTGGAAGCAGTGATGAGTGAAGGGAAAAATGGAACTAGCATAGATGGAAGAGGTGTAGCAGTAATGATGGTGGAATCTATGCTTATAGCAGGGGTTGTAACAGGTGTTGAAATGGCAACAAATGTTACAACTATGGAAGATGGTGGAGAAGATGGAAGTGCTTGTTCCCCTACTGATATGAGTGGTGATGATCTTGGAGGTGAAGGGGTGTGAATGGGAGATGATGATATTGGAATTTCTACTGAATGAGGTGGAGATGGAATGGAATGAGATGATGGAGGAATTGGTGGAGATGATGGGGAATTATGAGGTGGAGATGATATCCTTTGTTCCTTTTGCTCTTGTGAATGGGAGGGAGAATTATTTGGGGAAGGAGAAGGAGAAGGAGAAGAAGGGATAGAAATCATACCTTCACCTACCAAAGTAGACTATTGAAAGATGTCATCAACACTTTGTTGTTGTACTTGTTGAACTAGTTGCTCTGTAGTTGTGACCTGGGTCTATTCAACTGCTTGTGTTTGATCCAATTTTTTATTTTTACTGACTTCCTTCTTAGCCTCCCCTACTAAATCTTTTGCCTTTATTTTGAATACAATAGGCATTGAAGGCTTAACCTTTTGAGTATCATCTTGTTGTTGTGAAGTTGGTAGTGCAACCTCTAGAACAAGGGGACTTGAGGGCTTGGAGGGGGCTACAATAGTAAATTTAATAGGAGAAAATGCTAAGCTATCACTTGCTTTATCTCCCATTAGGTCTTGTGAAGAAGCTTCTACCCCCAAGGCCAAATGTTTTGGCCTTTGTTCCACCTAAATATTTTCTACATTTCCTATTTCATCTTTCCCAAGACCACCACCAGGATATCCCATCTTTTTCATCATTACAACCCCCACAATGTATTGCTGCAATTGTTCTTGTGAAGGTTCAAAAGTAGATTGTGCTTCTTTAGTCACTAGTGGTGAAGCTATTGCAGTGTCATCCTACTACTGAGGTGGTGAGGAGGGAGAAGCTGGAGGTGTTTGATATTTCTTCTACTTTTTCCTCCTAACCTTTTTCCTTTAGCCTTACCTTTCTCTACTTTCCCTATCTTAACATTTTTGAAGCTCAATGCTAAGCTTTTACCATTCTTGGCCATCCAAGTCTTAATGTGTTTATCATATCTCTCAGAGAAATTCATATCAGATTGGTAGCCAAACCTAGGGGTTATAGTGTTTGTCTCCACTCTCATTTTCCACCATTCCAAAACCTTACCCTCATCCCAACCAACCTTTTCCTGAATGGCTTGGATTTTGGATTCCTTTAGTTAGTGGGTTTTCTTACTTTCAGGGTCATAATCAACCAATTGCTCATAAAAGTCTCTCCAAGGGGGAAGTGGTTCCATATTTCTAACATTCCATTCTAATGGAGAGCTCTCCCTATTATTTTTGTGTTTTTCAATTTGTGGCCTCAAAGTCCTTTCAAACTTGGGAGCCTTATCACCATTGAGAGTAGTTAGCTTTTCCAAAAATATATTGGTTGGGTCATACCTCCATCTCTATGGAAGATGAATAAGACCTAGTTTCTCCAAGTTTTGAGTAATCTGCTCATACTAACCCTTCCTTGTTACTGTAATATCTTCCACATTGTGAGGGTAAATCATCATCCCTTTTCTCCTTATCCTAGTGCCAAAAGTGACATTAATGTAGTCATCTTGTCTACAATATTCCAATGCCAACATTCTACTAGTGATAAAGTGTGGAAGCAAGAATGGTTTCCCAGTGAAGCCATAAAGTCTAATGACTATACCCTCAATCAAAATATACCAGTCTCCTTCCTCAACTTGCTTTGTTTGCAATAGTTCTTTAGCTAGAGGAGGAATTCTAGGACATTGCCCATACATAATTTTTAGGGTTGGCCCCAAAAATTCTCTATTGAAGTCATAATAGGATTCAATCTTGCTCAGAACCCTAGTCCATGTATAGACTAGTATGGGATTTCCATTATCATATTTGTCTATTACTGCTATCCAAGGCATATCTTGCCTTGTAGCACTGAGAAACATCCAAGCCAAATTAGAATAGTGCCTGAAAGAGGGAGCTTCAAAATATTTCTTCATTGCAACCAATTGCTCATGCATTCTCTTGGAAAGAAAGGTAGGCCAATCAAAGTAAATCGATCTATTATTGCCATCTCCCATAGGTATTTTATACATATTTTCATTGGAAATGCAATAAACTATAGCTATCTACCAATCTCTCACATATTGGTCAGAATCCAACCCGACCAATGTTGCTAGCATAGAAAAGAGTTCTAGGTTGGTGAATTGCTTGGTGGCAATTGGGGTACTAGGCAAAGTGTTCCTAGTCCTTATGGTTTTGAACTAGCTATACACCCATTTCCTAAAATGGTCACCATTCTGTGGATGCCCCTTCAACGAGTAATACCTAGCTTGCTCTTGTGGGTCGAAGGGCTTAGGATTTACAGGTGACACTCTACCCATGGCAAAAAGGTCACAACAAGCTTGTGCAGTTATATTGAAAAGGGTTTTACCCTAAGCTATTTTTACTACTTTAGCCTTAGGGTCATAAAATTTTACTATGGCAAAAATTAACTCTAGATAGGGATGAACAGAATCATAGATATAGAAAGACAAAAGAGAGCAGACAACACAAGTACCTTGAACTAAAATTGGTAGTCCTTCAAAAAATCTATAATCAATCTCTTTCCTGAGTTTATCTCTTATTCTCCATGTCATTTTTATATCAGCTACTACCAATGCTTTGTCAATGTAGTGTATAACCTCACTACTTTCTGGTTGAGTAGCTTGCTCTGCAACTTTTGATGTCATTTCTAAAAAAACCTTTGAAATTGCTCTTTTGATGCTCTACAAATTTGCTTAATCTCACTATCACTGCTCTTGAAAGCTTAGCACTATTTGCAAAATGAAATTTAGTCAAATTTTAGCTTTAAATAATCATGCATGCATGCCTTCCACCATTAATGTGGTAGATGAGCTACCACTTAGATGCATGCTTCAAAATTTCAAATTGGTAGAAAAATGGCATGGCTTGTAAGTGACGTCTCATTTGTTGATTGGTCATAGCCTAGAACCTATCATGGCTCACAACCAATATTTTATTCATTTTTTGGGTGTGACATAGAACATGTAGTGGAATAGTACACTTTTCTTAGATTTTGACTATTTTGACTTTCGATTGGGAACATGTTGTGGGTCGTTACCTCTATTTTTTTTTTTTCTCTCTACTAAAAAGCTAAAATAAAAGATAATATAATACAAATATGTACATATATTACATAGGAAAGGATTTCTTACTCAAAGTACAACTTAAGATGATATCCATTAACTAGGATTGGTTATAAATTCCCATCCTGATATTGGAGTTGGAAAGCATTGTTCTTCTTGACTTCAAATACCTTGAATGGACCATCCCAGAAGGAGTCAAATTTTTGGTGGTTGCCTAGTTTGGATTTTTCTTCATTCCATCTTAGGATTGAATCACCAACCTTAAATTTTTTGAATCTAGCCTTCTTATCAAACCATTCTTTAGTATCCATGGAGTGCCTCTAAAAACTCTCATATGCTTTGGTCCTCTATTCTTCCAACTATAAAAGATGCATCAATCTGGCCTCTACTAGATTCTGATCTGATTCATAATCTTGGCTAGCCAATCTTAGAGTTGGTATCTCAAGATGAGTGGGTAGAATAGCTTCTTTCCCATACACTAATGCATAAGGGGATGTTTTGATTGACTTCTTGATAGTAATCCTATCTACCCACAAGGCTTATTCTAAGAGAAGATGCCAACTTCTTTTGTTATCTTTCAATGCTCTTTTTAGAATTTTGAGTAGATTTTTGTTAGTGGACTCTACTAGTCCATTCCCTTGAGGGTAATAGTTAGAAGAATTCTTTAAGCATATGCCATATTGAATTGCAAATTCAATGTACTTTGCACCTATGAAATATGGACCATTATCACTTACTAGAGCTTTAGGGAGACCAAACCTTGTGATCAGGCCTTCAATAAATTTGATCACTACATCCTGATCTGATCTCTGGGTTGGAATTGCTTCAACCCATCTGGTGAAATAGTCTATGGTAGTCAGAATGTATTTGTGACCTACTAAAGAGTTGGGATTTATTACTCCAATAAAATCTAGCCCCCACTATTGGAAAGGTTCTTCTACTTGGATAGGCTTAAGGGGGAATGAAGCATTCCTATTCCTCCCTACATATCTCTAGCACTTATCACATGTTCTTGTTACTTTGAAAGTGTCAAAAATATAGTAGGCCAGTAGTAACCTGCTCTTATTATTTTCATAGCAGTAACTCTTCCTAAAAAATATCCCCCTAATAATCCTTCATGAAACTCTTCAATGACCTTATTTCTATTATCTTTCAAACATTTTAGAAGAACTCCATCAAGGTTCTTTTTATATATTCCCTCAGGTAAAAGGATATATTTCAAATCTTGAAGTCTATACCTTCTTCTTTGTGAAGCATTAAGATCTTGAGGGTATACTCCTATTTGAAAATAACTTGTCAACTGATCAACCCAATATGACCCTTCTAAAGAACTATCTTCCCTCTATCTAGATCTTGATGGCTGACAAGTTGATATCCCCCACCCCCAAAAAAAAAATAAAAAAATTTCCAAAAAAAAAGGGAGCAAAAAAAAAAAAAATGGGGAGAAGAAGAGCTAGTATTTATTTTATTTTTTTAGGTTATTTTTTTTATCCCCTCTTTAGAGACCACATGCCCTAATAATTTCCCTCATGGACTACAAAAAATGATTTCTTTGGATTTAGGGAGATGCCAAACTCTCTATATTTCTAAAAAACTTGTTCTAAGTGTTCCAAGTGAGCTTGTTTTTTATGGGAAAATATAGTCATATCATCAAGATAGATGAGAATGACTTTATTGATCAACTCCCCAAAAGCATAGTCCATGGCTCTCTAAAAAGTAGCCCTTGCATTAGATAAACCAAAAGGTATTCTCTGATAAGCAAAGGTACCCCACTTAGTAGTAAAGGTTATTTTGAACTGATCTTCATCCTTCACCCAAATCTGGTTGTACCCTAAGAAACCATCTAACAGAGAAAACCTCTCAACCCCTACAACAATCTACAAAATCTGATCAATCTAAGGAAGAGGATAGTGATCTTTTAGTGATGCTTTATTTAAGTTTTTGAAATCAACACATAGGTGGATGTCTCCATTATTTTTCTTGATAGGTACCAAGTTAGCAACCCATGTAGAATGTTTGATAGGGTAGATAATCTTTGCTTTCAATAATTTGAGCAATTCTTATCTCATTATAGATTCAATCTTGGGATTCATAGGCCTCTGCTTCTACCTAAAAGGTTTTGCATCAAATTCTAGCTCAATAGTGTGTTGAATAATCTTTTTATCATATACCTTAAGATCTTCATATGACCAGGCTATAATATCTTGGTATTTAAAGCATATGGCCTTAAGTTCCTCCACTTCTTTTGGAGAACATTGAATGCCAATCTTAAGCTTTTTATCCTTTTCTATTTCAATCTCTTTATAGATTTCATCATCAATTTTCATGGCTCTTGATTTCTTTCCATATTCATTATCAAAAAGGCTTTCTAGTGTGATCAAACCCTTAGGAATATGATTATTTTTCAATTGTATGATATCTTGTTGATCCATTTATTGAGGGAAATCCTCCTACAAATTAGACAAGCAAGCCTCTCTAACTAGAAAGTCAATGATCTGATCATCATTCTCAAAAACCTACCAAAAAATCTATCTATATAGTACTACAGGTCTAAAGACTAATTTAACTCTTTTATCCTTAGTTGATCCAAGATCTGAAGAAGGGCTGAAATTAGAACCTTTAATAGCTAAAGCATCAACCAAAATATTCTAATTTCTAGGAATAGAGTGGATGTTTAAAGCATCAAAATATTCCATAAAATCCCATACTCTATTCCTATATGATTTCAAGTAATGGTGCTTGTTGTTGCATTTCTCTATGACTTGATTAACTACTAGCTCTGAATCACCATATATATCTAACATTTTGATTCCCATATTCTCTACTTGCATTAATCCTAAGCATAAAGCCTCATATTCTACAGCATTATTGGTACAAGACCAAGTCAATCTATAAGCAAAACTTTTTATACCTTCTGAAGGGGATTTCAAAATTATGCCAGCACCAACCCCATTTTTGCATCTTGCCCCATCAAAATGCATTATCCAAATTTTTGACCCTCTTAGTGACTGATTAGATATGGTAGGGGTATTTTTCTTAGCCTCAGAAGAAATGTTATAAGTGCCCATTCCTATCCCAAATAGACTATAATCTTCTCTAAATGGCAACTCATCTTCCACTTCTAAATCTTCAAGATTCTCTACCAATTCAGGTTCTTCCAACACTGAGAGGTTACACATGTCTTCCTCTATTTTTTCAATATGATAAGCCACAATATTTTTAGGGGTTATCCTTATTCTCTTACCTTTGTATGGAATCATCATGCCAGAGTAATCCAAATACATGTAACCTCCTAGCTTGGTAGTGAATTCCTTGGAAAGACATAAACCAAAGTAAGGTTCTAGGTCTACTACTACAATTTCTTACACAATAGTAACCTCTAGAGCCCTATGTAATCTCATCAACACATCTTTTACAACTCCAATGGTCTTAACTAGTGTACCATCCAACTACAACACTCCTGGACAAGAATGAGTATACTCCATTCCCATTTCATCATAAACTACTTTAGGCATGACTATAGTTGAAGCCCCTAAATCTATCATACAGTTGTGGAAAATCCAACCTTCCATTCTCAAAGAAATATAAAAGGGAGGGGGTTTGTTTTTCAAGGCTGTAGGAGTCATCTTTTCTTGGCCATGAGACATGCTAAAAATTGTGGTAGTCTATTTTTCCTAAGAATTCTTGTTTAAAGAAGCCTTGAGTAGATCAATCTGACCAAGGATGAAGAGAGTGTCATAAATACTTGCTCTAGAAGGAGTCCTCTTTAGCTCTTCCACAATATTAAACTCAGACTTTTCTAGAGGAGCTTTCTCATACTTCCTCTCTGGTTCACCATACTTTCTCTTGTATTGTTGGGTAGCTTCTATTCTCTATCTCTTGGTGATGGAAGGAAATTTTAGCTTCTCTTGTGCTTCATCTTTAGAACCTACTTGTTCTTTATTCTTTTCCTTCTCATACTACCTTGGGGTGCTCATCTCTTTTCCTTGGCCCCTAGGAACTATATCCCTCTTCTCAACTACCTATGGAACTAAGAACTTATCATTATTTTGTAGGGGTGGTTCCTTTTTCTTCTGAGAGGGAACCTAGAATTGACCCATTTTTTATGGATCTACCTACAATATTTTCTTTCTAGATCTAGTCATGATAAAAACTAACTCTTCTTCAAAGGGATCTTGTCTAACCATAACTTGTTTTAGCTACCATAACATATTGACTCTTCCATTTTGGGTTCTCTTAACTTTCTCTATGGCTTGTTGTACATGGTGTTGGTACATTACACAAGTGTCAGAATCATGAGGGTCATTACAGACTAGACACCAAACATTCACCAAACTGGTCTCAGGGGCTAATTCTTGATCTTCTTGATTTGCATTAACCCTAGGCCCTATATTACTACTAGTACCAGGATTTTGATCCCTAATAACATATGGGAATCTTCTCTATTGAGACCTTTCCATTTCTCTCTTTTCCATTGCATTCACCTTGTTATTGATTATCTTCAAGGTATTCTGAATATCAAGCAATAGAGTTGATTCTTGGGAATTCTGAGATGGGAGTGGAGGAAAAGGAATTGAGGTAGATGTTGTTTTGGGAGGAGGAATTGGAGTCATTTGGGGAAGTGATGATGATAGGGGTGGAGGATCCATATATGAGGGTGTTGATGTTCTAGCTTGAGGTGTAAACTGAGGGATCTTAGAACAATAAGGCATGACCATATTTGGGGGAAGCCTTCCTACAATAATTAGAATATTCTCTACTTGTACAACTACATGGTAAACTTGTGGGAAGGTATTTATACCTGAATGTTGAGTTTGTAACCCTAGGTATGACCCAAGGGCTCTAATATAATACATAAAAGCAAGGGGAGCAGTTGGTCTAGCTTCAAGAGGAATTCTTTTCCATGTCCTACTAAACCTCAAATTAAAATTAGAGACTAACTCTTGCTGATATTTTTGCATAGCTATGAATTGGTTTAGGAGGGAGAAAGGATCAAATAACTCATTAAACTCTTCCACAAAAGGATCGGCTAATGCAGCCCATGAACTGATGTTGTTGTCTTCTAAGGTTCTAAACCAATGAAGGATTTTTCCTCTAAAGGATAGGGCTAGAAGCCTAACAATGACATCTTCATTTCTAATATTGTGGATAGCTGCTAGATTTAATATATCTTGATAGTGCTCATAAGTAGTCTTACCCAAACCATCATATGTAGGTATAGCTTTTGATACAGCCTAGGGGATATCATGCATAAGGGTGAGTCCTAAAGGACCAATGGTATCCCAACTAGGGTACTTCTATGGAGGCTGATTCTGGTTTATATTATACTGTTGAGCCATGTTTACTAGGGTTTTTAATGGGGTTGGCCTTGAGGAAAATTGATTTTCCTAATGGTAATTAGACTTCTTCAAAAGGTGAATCTAGGGATAAGCTTCTTGTATACCTAGATCTTCTAGATGGTAGCTCAAATAATGGAATAGGTTCTTGACTATTCCTAGAAGATGACCTAGTAAACATGAAAAAATGAGCTACTAAAAAGGGCTTTCTAGGTTCTTGATTCTAGGGAGTCACCAAGTGAATTTACTTCCACCACTTGGTGAGGTCAAGACAACTCACTAAATCTTGATTCCTTCAAGAAAATGAAAAATAATATCTAGTGGGTAAATGAACATTATGTAAATAGGGTCCCACCAAGCATGCCAGAAATTATTGGGGTCTGAATTGACATCAAGGTGAACTTGAACTATGACTATCATCTACAATGGTTTTTTGGAAGGTGAACACCTACTAATCATAACCCAAACCTTGATATTGGATGGGTCAAAATTGCTTTTAACCCAACCTCTAGAGTAGGTTGGTATACCTTGTCAACTTATTGAATGTTGACTCATTTAAGCTCAATTAAATGTATAAATATAGGGATAGAAAGGGGAAAGGGTTTAGAAAGTAATAGATCAATAGTGGATAGATAAAGCTAACAACATAGGCATCTACAAAGAACTTTTGACAAATCAATCTCCAGCAAACAACACTTGTGATTAACAACATTCAAAACTTAGTAATCTTCAACATTTAAGAACATATGCATACTTCAAGGATTATTCCAAACATCTAGGGTATCAATAATCCAAATTAGCAGAATTAGATTGATACTCTAACTAAAAAAAATAGAATCCTTTCCAAGCATACATTTAGAAATGAAGTATTTCAATTTGCTCTAAGCTAGCAATCCAAATTAGTAGAATAGACTAACCATAGCAGCAATAGCAGAAATGACTTCAAAGGTTGATAATCCACAAGAAAAGAAGATACAAGTCTGAGGTAAACATCCAAGTAATGCTCCTTCTATTAATTTGTAGAAAGTGTACAATAGTAGGGCAAGAAAACACTTTAGAGTTGACCCTTTAAAATGAGGGTTCGACCTCTATTTATAGTTTTGTAGTAAATTTGAAATATTTGAAAGAATTAGGAATATTACAAGGAAGTTGGAGTGCCAGATCAACAAGATGCTGAGGTGGTAGCCTCCTATTTGATTCAAGAAAGAAGGGAACTATGTGCTCCATCAATCTTCTACAACTTGGCTTCTGCAAGTTGTTCAACTTTCATGGCTTCCAGTTGTAGATCTAGTCAAGAAGAAATCAAGACCATCTCTTGTTCTTGTTGTGGTTGCCCTACCATAGATCTAAAATTGAATCAGCTCATGGATCTTGATTTTCTATCGCTTCATCTTCTTGCTTCTTCAACTTTAGCTTGGAAATAACTCAGATAGAAACCTGCAACCTTATGCCATATTGAATCTTGCATTTATATGTGATTCAAGCCAAATTTGATGTAGATCATTGATCTACTTTTGGATGGCTAATATTAGAGCTTTTAAAATCTTGGTGCACTTTTACTATTCATGGTCTAAAACATCTCATGGCCTGGAGCATATCGTGGCCTATGACATCTTTACCTTTTAACTCTATTCATCCTTCACAGCGTAGAACATGCTCTAATTCGATGCTTAAATCTCTAACTTGAGTCATTTGACTACTTTGACTATGGCCTGGGACAAGAGTGTTCTAATCTAGGGATATGCTCGTGAAATTCTATTTTGGGCCACATGGCATAAAACCATGTTCTGAGCTAGGATTTAAATTGTCGAGATAGCAACTTTGACTATGTTGACCATGGCATAGAACCATGCACTGAAGTGCATGGTGTAGAACCAAGTGTTGAGCCACACGATGGGGAACCATGTTCTGAGCCACTTTTTAGATTATCCAACTTGGGACTTTGATCGTGTTGACCGTGATGTAGAGCAAAGGTATGTTAAGCTAAAATCATGTTACAAAAAACCTTGCTCTAGTCCATGTGGTGTAGAACCATGTTTTGGCTAGGAATTGAGATGTCTCCCAAGTGCTTTGACCAAAATTGACCATAGTGTGGAACCAAGTGTTGAGATGTACAATGTAGAGCCATGCATTAAGCCACATGGTATGGAACCATGTTCTGGGCCATGATTCAAAATGCCACCATGCCATATTTGACTACGTTGACCATGATGTAGAACCATGTTTAGAGTCGTGTGGTGTAAAACCTTCATCCTGAGCCGAGATCTCCTTTTCTGCTCTGAGCAATGATTTGAAATGCATGAAGGGTATGTTTGACCATATTGACCATGGCCTAGGACATGTTGCATTGAGCCACTATCGTGGTCTGGAGCACCTCTTTGGACTTAGAAAATTTTTGGGATTTTTTTGCAAAATTTTCTAAGTATGTGGCCTTTTGGGCCTACAAGTCAACAATGAATCTATCCTCCCAACTACGGGCATCATTTATTGCCATAGTATTCAATCACAAGTCCTCTATGACACTAATCTATGAGGTAAATCAACCCAAGAAAAATTCCTTTAAGCATTTGTGTATAGGTAAATATCTAAGCTAAATTATAAGTCCTATGGGAAAAGCTAAATCAAAATTCATATGGGAAGAAAAATTCCTTTAAGTATTTGTTTAAATGGAAATCAAAAGTCCTATAGGAAAATCAAAAGTCCTTTCGACATTTGATTAAAGGAAAAATATTTATTTTTCATGTTTATACATATATTTATATCATATTAGATAACTATAAGTCCTCTAGGAAAATCTAACTAAAGTATCCTTGGGAAAATCTCAAAGCTAACTAAAGTCCCCTTAGGTAAATCTCAAAGCTAACCATAAGTACTCTAGGAAAAATAAACTAAAGTTTTCCTAGACAAATCTCAAAGCTAACTAGAAGTACTCTGAGAAAAGCTAACTAAAGTCCCCTTGGGAAAATCTCTAAGCATATCTCTATGTATATGGTTGTTTTTTATATATTTGTGTATATAGTATACTATAGTGGTGTCCTCTTAGGTACATAATGCATCTATCATCATGTCATGTAGTCTGTCACATATAATCATCTTTTTTTGTTCATTTAATCATTCATATTTTATTAACCTTAAATTAAATTTTAAATAATTTCCAACCTAACACATCCAAATCAAACATCCATCCCAATATTTTATCACTACACTAGTGTGGATCATAATCAAATTGATTTTCCTTGGTCCAACTTGATTTTCGCTCAAAAACTCAAGTGGGCACACTAGGGCATGGAAAAATTTAATGCTACCAAGAACAAAGTTTGTTTTAACATCACTTCTAAGAAATCACAACATTAGTCATCTAGCATCACTAATTTAAAACAACAAAAAATCTTCCTCTCTCAAGATTAAGGTATTTATACCTATTTTTATATATTTTTTATGCAATAAATGAATAAAAATGGGTAAATGTAGATACAAAATTTTGAGCGTAGGACTAATCTTCAAGTTTTCCATTCCCTTCATCAATAAACCTTTTAATTAGCCAAATTGATCAATATTTCTTATGCCAATATTTGGAGTATTTATTACTTCAAGAGTAAAAGCACTAGGGCATAAGCAATAGAGTCATTGACACTTTTGTAACCCTAGCAACACTTTTGTAAAAAAAAAGACTTTTGACCTTTGTCACCCAAATTTGACCTCCAATAGTCACAATGGCAAAAGTGCTATCATGAAAGCATTATTAGCACTTTAACTAGTTGATGGTTTTTATTATCATGTGTAAATATTAAAACAAATATTTTTGGTACCCTCCAAGTCGCACACCATTAATGGATCATATCCCTCATATATGGTTCATAGCTCCTAATAGAAGTCCAAAATTTAAGATTTGCCAGTTTCAATCTTTCTCCATTAAGAGCTTCTTAATCTCATTTTAAAATCTTACCATCTCCAATCCTATTATCTTTAATTTAATTCTTAACCCAAGAAGCCATGGATTTCTACAAAGCCAACACTTAGAAGAGAGCAATCCATGGTATTTTTGTAAGCAACAAAATTTTGCCAAATTGACTTTAGAATCATAGGAATTTATCATTTTGTATGGCAAGGTTATGCCAAAATTTTGTCAAAATATCGTGAAGACCATCCTTACAAGCTCTCAAGCTCTTGTTCTTGCAATCTTCTAAGCATCCAATTCTTTTGTAAGCAATTAAGTCTCCAAGCAATCTCTAAGCATTCAAGCACTAAGAATTCAAGCCTTTAAGCTCAAGCTCTAAAGTGATCACAAGAAAGCTAGCAAAATTTCAATAAAGTGATGAGGCCTAGAAATGCCTCATTATTACAATATGGTTGACATATAAAAACTGCCATAATATTAAATATGACAAAGTTAAAGTGCCAAATAGTGATTAGAATATGTTATTTGTTACATGTTTGCATGATTTTATGTTTGGAACATTATACCTCTGTTTTGACTGTTTTTAGCATTTTATGCACTGCTTTCATTGATTAGGTAGTAAATAAAACATGTATTGCAATTACATTCTGATGGCATGAATAGATTCCTTTCATCAAGAACTACAACTTTGCTTTTTGAAGCAAGTCAATCCGAGCTGTAGATAAAAAGTTATGAAGGTTACATCGTTCCTGCGCTCATTGTTCATGCCTTAAGTCTTTTCTGGAGCTGTTAACAGGTGCAAATCTACGTTAAAGGGAACATTTGCAGATCTACTAGGAATTATCCAGAGTGATTTAAGGTACCAAATTCATACCAATGGTACTTCATAATATAGAGAAAACATGACCCAAATTTTAAGGCATATGGACAAGTAACCTGGAAGTTATGGGACCTGCAAAATGGCAGTTTCACACTTTTTGACAGCTAGAAATGCTGGTAAAAATCTATGTTAAAGGCCAACTTGACAGCGATGCAGAGAGTAATTTATGAGGAATTAAGAGTTGAAAATTTAACCCAATGTTGTTCATATAACCAAGAACACGTGGACATAATTTGGTAAAAAATGGAGTTACAATGAACAAGTTATGAGCACTCCAAAATGGCATCTGGGTATGTTTTGGCAGCTGGAAACAGCAGGCAACAGTCCATACAAATTCCAGCCACCTGTCACTTTGAAGGAAGGCATGGAATTTGTCAAATAAAAAAGAGGTAAATGCTTGGAAACAGTTGAGGGAGAATAGGCATGACTCTTTCTCCACCTGACAGCACTGCCACGTGATGCAAATGGAAGCAACAAGTCAAAAGGCTAAAATGCAAGAAATTTGGTAATGCAGGACACTGTCATGCAAATTCCAACCAGCTGTACATATACAACAGGGCTTGGAATCAGTCACTCCAGCACATGCCACCACTGCAGAAGGGTGTACAAGATAAGGTAAAACAATCCAAATGGTTAACAACTTCCTCCCTATGCGTTTGGAGTGCAAATAAGCAATGAATTGTCACCTGCCTGTTATTCTGGCGCATGAATAGGGAATAGCGCAGGAACAACTGAAAGTGGTCAAAAAGTGACAAATTAGTGGAGGAAATTATTGGCAATTAACCAGGAGGTTGTCCCAAATCATCTTAACGTGATTTCCTCAACAAATGCAGCCTAACAATGATGAATGGATAAAGTTTTGACAAAGCAAATTCCTGCATTCTAGGAAACAGTTATGCAATCAGTTGTAAATCCCTACAAATTAGTAACCAAGCATATCAGCATTATATTATAAATAAGAAAGCTCCTAGATGGTTGAGCATATAGATAGATAGGCAATAGAATACCAAAATTAGCATAGAGTAAAGTTTTTTCTGTAGTAGAACAGTAATTTGCAGGTTTTTCCTGCATTACTGTAATGCATTTTCAGATTGAATAAAAAGGTGCAATCTTCAGTTTTCAATTGGTATGTTGAGGTTGATGATTAACAGCTAGATTCTCTTAGCATAACTACTCACCTTCTTCTGGTTCTGGAAGCAAGGGCCACTTGCAGGCCAGGGGGAGGCAGTTTTTGATAGAATTTTTTGTTGAATTCTTGCTATAGCAGGTTAGCAGAATTCTGCCAGTTTTCATTTCTTTAGTAATTTTCAATACAATTTTCAGTAGTGGACAACATTTTTTGTATTGACAACAATTCCCAGATATTTTTTCATTTTGCAGTTTTACAGTAATTTTTGGTTCAATTTTGCATTACACAGCAATTTCCAAATATCTTGTCATTTTGCAATTTGGCAGTTTTTGTTGATTCAGTATTGCAGTAGTTGAAATTCCATTTTGACATTCTCTAGTTGATTTACTTTCATGCAAGAGTGTGTGTGTTTTAAATTATGCACTTTACTTTTCTGTCATTTCAATTTAGCAACATTTTATTTTCTATCATTTCTAGATTTTGCAATTTCATTTCTTGCAATTTTGTTTTTGCAAAAGTAAATAGGAGTTAATTTCAATTCTTAGAAGTTAGAGGTCACAACAAAACCCCCAAATGCTAATTGATCCATCAATAAAGCTTGTTTTCTGAATGAACTAATCTTTAACCTGTTGGATCCTTCTTTCGTATATAGCCTTGGACACCGCCTTGGATTGACACATATAATGATTAAATGATGAATGAACAACGACACTCATCATAAAATTCCATAGACAAGAGAAAACAACCTTGCATCTTATGTTATGATATTTCCTCTTATTTATTTTTGGCTCTCTCTTTGTCTTGCATCTCTAAGATTTTTTCTTCCATATTGACTAATCTTAAACATTGCATTTACATCTAGTTATCATATTATTTTATCACCTTAAGCTTTATTTCAAGTAAGCAAATTTCTATTTTTCTATCATTGATAGTCTCTCTATTCCCTAGTTAGAAACCATCATTACTTATCTTGCATTTAATATTTCTTTACTACTCTTAGAAGAGAAAACATCATCACATTGTCGAATTAGTGGTGCTATTGCTCTCTAGTTTACACATAGTAAGATTTCTAGCATCTAGCAAAAGAACTAATGGCACTATCAACATCTTGTAAAACTTTTACCACAACATTTATTTTATGCATTTATAATTTTTGTCATTTTTCTTATTTGTCTAAATAGGGTCCAAATTATTGTTCAAGAAAGTTCAACATTATCAGCTCAAACAAGTCCCTCTACTAATAATCCCATATTTTCTATCTATTTTTCATGAAAGGAAAAGTGTCATCAACAGGTGAAAGCATTGATGACACTTCTATGGATTGACAATGCTTTTATCTCTATAGGAGAAATAGTTTTTTTTGCTCCATAACTCTCTCCATTTTAGCAATTAGAAGTTAAATCTTGTTTTTTGTTTGATGAGATTAATTTCTATTTCTATTTATTTAAAAATAAGTTAAAGAAAAAGAAGGAACTTGTATAGTCTTAATCATAGGGGATCAACTAAATCTTCAATATTTAGTATTAAATCAAAATTATATAGAGCCGCATATAGGAATTATTGTTGCACATTTATTGCACCCTTGTCTCTTAAAGAAAATTTGTGATTTATTTCATCATCAAAAATTAAAATAATTTCAACTTTAGGCCTTGATCATAGTATTTGTATGTTACATTACGGCTATATTATGGTTAAGCTTAATAAAATAAGTATCTTATGAGAAATGTATATGTTATGCAAACTAATACATCAAATACTAAGCTCTAAGATCATAAATATCCCCCATCCTTGAAGTTACATAGAGGAGAGAGGAGCATCATGAAGAGGTCCTACATGGTACCCTCTTTTTTCCATTTTTATGAGTGAAGATCATTGATGAAAAATTATGTTCTGATAGATATTTAACGATTATTTAATGCCCCTATGCCTATAAATATTGAATATTTAGACCTAAGAGGGGAATTGTCCATCTTAACTCCATCTTAAATACAAATTAACAAGATTGATGAGCTTAGAAGATTGAGGATGATAATATATTTAATTTAATGGAGAAAGATTAATGAGGACCAATTGACATTAGAATCCTATGGGATGTTGATGATAGGGGATGATAATGATATGGGGTGTTGATTATGAGAGAAATATTAAGGATGTTAATAATACCCATTGATGTATCAAGGGCATATCCTCATGGGAAAAGTACACAATCAAAAAACAATAATATATTTTCACTCTCATATTACATGATATACATGTCCTTGTAGATAGTTAAAAGAACAAGACAAGTATGAATGCACTTGCATTAGATACCTAGTAAAGGGAAACGTCTAGCCTAACTAGGATCATCCTTTGCATATCCTCACAAGTCCCTACTATTTTAACAACCATAAGAAACAAATAAGTATACAAGCATGGAAAGGCACATGAGCTTAAACCAAATAGTCAAAGATAATTTAGACTTCTAAGCCCAATATATTATTAGATGCATGACATTCATTGGCTATTTAGGTTACTTTTCATCAAGTGTGGTCAGGTGATATGAGCGTGAACCAAACTTAGTGATGATAATGTATGTACCAAGGCAAATGGGATAAAGCTTTCCTTAAAATTAGTTATAGCATTAATATTCTTTTGATTTTACTTGAGAACCAAATCACCAACCTCAAAGGATCAAGATCTTATATTTTGTTTATAGGTTTATTTGAGCCTTTTTTGATAGACGTACAAGTGTCCTAGGGCATGAAAATACTTTTTATCAAGTAGTTACAATTGACTAAGGAAGACAATATGATACTTATTGTAGACGTAAAATCAACCCACTCGAGTGAGTCATTTCCCCTAGATCCCTAAAGAGCCCCTCCAACTTGCCCAAAGCAAGTTTGGGTCTCTCTCCTTCTTTTACCTCCTTTTTTTCTAGTTTTGATGAAATCATGGTTGGCCCTTGTGGGGCACGATTTTGTTGTGCTTGGGTTTTTTTCTTAAGAAAAAACTAATTTTATAATTGACTTCTTTGATGTCAGTTCCCCTTAGGTTTTCTCGCCCATCCTTGTTTCAAATCTCTTATAAATAGAGGGTTTGAAGCCTTATTTTCCCCAAGAAGTTT
Organism: Wollemia nobilis; assembly: GCA_028583015.1. Lineage (NCBI taxonomy): Eukaryota > Viridiplantae > Streptophyta > Pinopsida > Araucariales > Araucariaceae > Wollemia > Wollemia nobilis. The sequence continues at coordinate 7,836,212 of JAQPPZ010016361.1, forward strand.
AATACAAGTGCCAATAGAATCATAGAAGCAAGCAAGAAGTTCCTAATTGCTAAAGTGCCAAGTGATCTGTTGAAGCTTTTTAATCTTTGTGGAGTTTTCTTCTACTACATTGATTGTGTGTTGATGCCCTTGGTGGATAAGTGTTGGAGCCCTAAGGAGGAGTCTACTATCTTGGAGGTCTTCATCATTTTGTCTATTTTTTCGCTACCACCAGGTTGTTTTTGTTCATTTGCATTCATACATTGTTAATTTATCATCTCTCATTTTTTCATTTGCATTGATCTATTGCTTTTACTTTTTGTTGCAAAATGACATATCATAATTACTAGGCATGATTTCATCAGTAGCGAAATCATGGCTGCCCTGTACAGGGCATGATTTCATCTGTGTCAACCTTGGGAGTTTAAATTCACCTCCAAAACCTAGATTTGCATTTCATGTTATATTTAGAGAATAATAGCATAATTTGCACTCTGTTCATCATATTGTTCTATCAAATTAAAGTTTATTTGTTCATTTTCCAAAAAAGTTAACTTTCACTTTTGTATTATAGAGGTCAACTAAATGGGCCTAGGGGGCTTGATTGTTGTGCCTCCAAGCACAATTATATATTGGCCTAAGTAGACCCCCTAACACTTATCATATTTTTTGAGGATTCTATGAAGCTATTTTGTAGGATTGAAGTTGTGGGACATTGTTGGATGTAAGATAAATATTGGGGTCTAAATTGACATTAAGGAAATCTTGAACTATGACTATGAATCTATGATATTCTAGAAGGTGCACACCCGCTAATCACAACTCAAACCTTGACATTGGATGGATCAAATATTGCTTCAATCCAACCTCCAGAGTAGGTTGGTATACCTTGTCAACTAATTATGTGTTGACTCAATTAAGCTCAATTTAAAGTATAAGTTTAGGGATAGAAATAGGGTAAGGGTTAGAAACAATTGAATGAATAATGGCTGGATAAAGCTAACAACATTGACAACTATAAAGAACCTTCTGATAGATCACTTTTCTAGTATGCCACACTTGTAACTAACAACATTTAAAACAAATGATCTTCATCATTACAGAACCAAAAAATACTTAGAGAACTATTTCAAACATCTAAAATGTTAATAATCCAAATAGCAAAATTAGATCAACATTCAAACTAATATAAAAAGAAGCCCTTTGTAATATTTGTTTAAACATGAAGCATTCCAATTTACCCTAAGTCAACAATCCAATATCAACAGAATTGACTAACCATAACAGCAGTAGCAAAAATGAATTCACAGATTAAACTCACAAGAAAATGAAGATAAAATCTTGAGGCAAACATCCAAGTAATGCTCCTTCTATTGATTTCTCAAAAAATTTACAATAATATGATAGGCAAACACTCTAGAGCCAACCCTTCAAATTGAGGGTTTGACCTCTTTATATAGCTTTTACAATGAAAGAAAGATAGGAACATTACAAGGAAAATTTCATGTTAGATCAGTAGAGTACTAAGGTGGTAGCCTCTCATTTGTTTGTTGAAAGAAGGAAAAGAGTTGCACTCCATGAAACTTTGCAACTATGATTTCTACAAGTTGCTCAACATTTCATGGAATCTAGTTGTTGCACTGGTTGTAGGTTGATCTGGGCCATCCCTTGTTCTGGACTTGACGTCCCGACTACAGATCTATAACTGAAAGTATTGGTGGATCTTGAAATCTGTGATGCTTGATCTCCCCTGGTTCTTTTTGCTCACGAGCAACAAGTGGACCGAGTGTCACTCCTTTATCAGTGTGGAATTTTATCCCTTACTCTAATCTTCTCCTCCTCAACCTTTGAACAACTGAGATGAAAGATGACCTAGTGTCCTTGAAGTGCACATTATACCGTGCTTTTGTAGCATTGAATCTGCCTCTTAAATTTTGGTGACCAATGCTTGGATTTGGGGCTCAGTACAAAAGTTTGGCTTCACAAGATTTCATTGCTTATGGTTTGACCATGCTGACCGTAGAATGGAGGTATGGAGGTGTTTTATCTTTGATAAATTCTGCTATGGGTTGCCTTCGTCTTAGAATCTGCTCCTCAAAATTTTGTTGAGTTAGGTTTGACCATGTTGACCACATAATTTTATCTTGCACCATGAGTGAGCAGAGAATATCATAGGATCTTGCTTGTCACTTTTCAAATTCTACTCCTCCAAATTTTGCTATGCATTGTTTGACCAACTTGACCGCATATTTTTGCACTCTAGCAGAATTTAACACTACAAAACTCTCCTGCATAGAAATTAACACTAGCCTGGAGTTCACCTTTTCAAATTCCGCTCCTCTGAATTTCGCTAGGTACTGTTTGACCAATTTGACCATGGATTTTTGCACTCTGGCATAATTTAATATTGCAAACTTTCTTGCACTGAAATTAACACTGACTTGGAGTTCTTTTCAAATTTCGATCCTCCAAATTCCACTAGGCGCTATTTGACCAGTTTGACCATGGATTTTTTGCACTGGTATAATTTAACACTACAAAAATATTCTTCCTAAATACTTTCCAATCCTTTGAATTTTGCTAGGCGTTGTTTGACCAGTTTGACCCTAAAATTTCACATTGTCTTGTGCTCCAATGGATTTTAACACTAAATTTGAAGTTCTTTCAACACAACCAAATTTTACAAATTTGCTAAGTATGTAGCCTTTTTAGGCCTACATTTGGCATCTCCTGGGGAGCATTGCTAGAAAGGCTTACGAACTCAGATCCTTATCCTTTGGGCACTGGAGTCAAAAAAAATGAATGGGTGAGATTGTGCAATGGCCATGGAATGGACAACAACAAGTTTGCCATCTTATGCTTCACTGAACGACCTCCTCTTGAGCTAGTAAAATCTGCTCCAGTTGGTTGCAGAAGATGCCTCAAGGAACAACTTCCCTATGAACCTTACTCTTTTAAGCCTTTGTGGAGTAACTCAAAGAGTAAAGGTTCATATGGAGGCCATGCTAGAGGTAATTTTTGATCTTCTCTAGAAGTGCATAAAAGTGTGCTCCTTTATAGACTTGGCCAAAAGATGCTCTTCTTCTTTAGAATTCTGCTTCACAACTTTTACATGCCTTGGATGACTCATGCTCTTTTTTTGCTTTCTGACACTGTCGGACTCAAAAATGCTTACAAAAATACCTCTACGACTATTCCACCAGCTATAGCATTCAAAATTTTAGCTATTTTACAACAAAATTTTGGCACTCTCATGCCTTCACTACTGGTCCTGCTCTTGGCTGTCTTGGACATTTGCAGTGTCCTCTGCCTTCTCCTCATCTGCAATATCTTCCACATCATTCTCTTCTTGATGTATCTCTTCCTTAGCTTCCTCTTTGTCTTCAACCTCCTCTTCTTGTTCTTCCTCCTGAGCCTCTTCATCTGCGTCCTCCTTTTCATCTTCCTATTCTTCATCTTCCTCAACTTCCTTTTGTTTTGAATCTTCCTTTAGGAGCTGGGTGACATGGTCCAAAGTACTCATGGCTTTCTTCTAGGATGCTTGAGAGGGATTCCTTATCTCCAACAATTGTCGATGGACGTACCACAATTCAACTATTTTTTCATATGATACTGAAGTCCCCTATTCTGCTAGATCTCCCATCAAATCTTTCAATTTGGTTAACTCCTTAATAAATTGATTTACCTTGTTCTGGTCAACCAGTTCTTGCCATGCATCTACCTCTGATTCATCCTGCATCATTGCATTTATACTATTCTAGAGATCTTCCTCTAATAGCATCATATGATTCTCATCCCAAAATCCCTTGAAGCCATACTACATCATCTCTTCATTGATATCCATGATCTTATAGAGCTTGTCATCAAGCTTGTTGATCAATAGTCATCCCTTCTAGAGCAGTCCACTCTTCTTTAGGACAACTCTGGTTGTAATTCTAGAGTTGTGTCATTCTCTGTTTGGAATAGGTTTGGCTCGTTCATTGAACCTAGCCTCAGGCAGACTGAGGATTTTACTAGCCTCAAGGGCTATTGGTTGTATCTATTTTGTGATCTCCTCCAAATATTCCCTGGTCTTTTGCAGCACATGGTTGGTCTCATCCATGAAATCAAGGATGGGCTGGATCTCAAATATTTTCTCCAAGATGTCAGACAAGATCTCCTTCCTAACCTGCTTCACTTTGTCCTTGAATAATCTTGCATCCTTAATCTTTTTAATTTGGAGTTGCTACTACAAATTTTGTATCTGCTTTACATTCCCCTGGTTTTGCTCCTACAGCTACTAAACCTGCTCTTTGTAGTTGACCATATTTTCAAATCTATTTTACCACTTTTTAGCCTCATTCTCTAATGCTTTCCACTCTTTCTTTTGATATTTTATTGTGGCTTCTAGTCTGGCAACTTTTTCCTCCATTTTTGCATATTGCTCCCTGTAAATGTCACTCTTGACAAACATGGTTTCTAGTCCAGCCTTGGCTATGAAAAATTCATCTTCCATGACTAGTTGAGAGATGTCTTCAGTATTTTCCTCCAACTAATAATCTTCTATTGTCATATCTCCTTCTGGTTTATCCACTAAAGGTAATCATCTTGAATTTTATCCTCTACCTAGATATAGGGTCAACCATTACTAATTTTCTCACCCGGGTAGCTCCCTTAGATGATTGAGCCAATTTCTTGCTCTAGTAGCTTTGAGCACTTAATGAAGTACTCTTGATATTTTGCAAGGATGTTACTATAGGATGATCAATGGGGGTGGATGGTGTGATATTTATAGGGAAACATGGGATCATCATGGATGAGAGCGGAGTAATGGTGATAATGGTGGACTATGTATTTACAGTAGGGGTGGCAGCTGCAATAGAGTTGGTAGTTGCAAATGATGGGGGAATGAATGTAAGTGATACTCCTACATTTTATGTGGGTAATGACAATATAGCAAGTGAATGAGTGGAAGTGGGAGGTGATGATGATACTAGAATTTTTGGTGAGTGAGGGGGTGATGACGGTTTTGGACTTTCAACCAACAGAGGTGGTGATGAAACTTGGTGAGAAGAAGAGGGTGGATGAGGTGGCAATGGTTGTGGAGAACCATGTGAAGGAGATGATATCTTTTCTTCTTTTTGTATTTTAGAAGGGGAGGGATATCTCTATGGGGAATAAGAAGGAGAAGCAGGAGGAGAGAGATTAGAAATCATACCTGAGCCTACTAAAGTAGACTTATTGAAGATCTCATCGACACTTTGTTTTTGTTCTTGATGAATCTTCTCCTCCCCTATTGTTATAGGGACTTGTGTCACTACCTCTGCTTCATCCACATTTTGTTTCTTAGAAACTACCTTGTCTATTTCCCACACTGCACCCTCTACCTTCCTCTTGAATATAATGGTTTCCTCTTGTTGTTGCTAAGGAAGTTATATTGTAACCCTTGTAACTGGTGTCTTTCTTGGTTTTGAAATTGCATCTTAAGTAGAGGTTAGGTCTATAACCTTATCCTTCTTTTTCTTTACGACCTTTGTAGGGGCCTTTGCCTTAGTGGTTTTATGTTCATACCTTATCCTCTTTGAGGTGACCTCTATAGTACTAGTTTCTTTTGGGGTTGATGAAGTTGCTCCAAGATCCTCCTTTTTTTGAGTAGGGGCAGGTGAAGCATCTGAGGATGTTGACACTTGTTGTTTCTTGGATGTCTCAAACTTTTTACTCTTAAATTTGCCCTTTCTGGTTTTTCTTGTTTTCACTTTTCCCAGACTTGGTGCTAGGCTCTTCTTCCCCTTGGCCTTTCAAGTTGCAAAGTGTTTATCATACTTTTCCTCAAACTTAGTATCGATTGGCTTAGGATATTTGGCTTTCATGGAATTCCTTTCAACCCTCATCTGCCACCATTCCAAAATTATTCCCTCTAACCATTTATAAGTATCTTCCATCTCCTTGAGTCTTACATCTTCGATCTAATGAGATTTTTTGGTTGGATCGTATTCCTGCACATGCATGTAGTAATCTCTCTAGGGCGGTAGTGGTTCCATAGCATTTACATTCCACTGAAGGGGATATTGCTCTCTATTATTTTTGTGCTTCTTCATATGTGGGTGATTTGATTTTATGAATTTAGCAACTTTACCTCCATGTAGTTCCTTAATCCTTTTTACAAACAAATCATCTGGATCATGTCCCCACCTCTGAGGGAGCTGACAAAGCCCTAACCTTTCAATGATCGCATTAATTTGCTCATATTGTTCCCTCATCCATACAGTGATATCACCTTCCTTAAAAGCTTAAGTCATTGTCACCTTTCTTTTATATTTCATAACTAAATTTACAATTTATATAGTCCACCTGCCTGCAATATTCTAGTACAAATAAGCGGTGGGTGATATAGTGAGGTAATAAGAATGGCTTCTCTGTGAAACCATACAATCGGATGACTGTACCCCCTATTAAAACATACCAATCTCCTTCCTTAGCTCCTTTGACCCTCAACTTCTTCTCAATTTTAGGATCTAGTCTAGGGTAGTTGCCATACATGATTTACAAAGTTGGTCCTAGGAATTCCATGTTAAAAGTGTAATATTATTCTAATCTCCTCATAACCCTAGTCCAATAGTAGACCGGTAATGGATTCCCATCTTCATATTTGTCCACCACTAATACCCATGGGTTTTCATTCCTAGTAGCATTGAGGAACATCCAAATTAAATTGGAACAATGCCTGAACAATGGGTTTTCCACTTCTCTTTTCATCATGCATCCTTTTAGCAAGAAACGTAGGCCAACTGAAGTAAATCAGGATATTATCACTATCTCCTATTGGTGCCATATAAACTGAAGTAAATCGGGATATTATCACTATCCCCTGTTGGTGCCATATACATTTTGGTGTTGTAAATGCAATATGTCATGGCTAACTTCCAGTCCTTTACATGCATGTCAGACTCTACGCCATCTACTACAACTAACATAGATAACAACTCTAGATGCACAAGTTGGTCATTGAAAACTGGGGTTGTTGGTAGGGTTTTCAATGATTTTATGATTTTCAACTGACCATACACCCATGACCTAAAATGGCTACCACCATGGCTACGGTTATTTAGGGTATAGTACTTAGCTTACTTATTTTGATCAATTTTTTGAGGAACCATAGGGGGTCATTGTCCCATTGAAAACAAGTCTTGACAAGATTGCTCAGTAATTTGAAATAGGGTTCTACCCTAGGATGTCTTAACCAACCGAGTTAAGGGCTCGTAAAACTTTGCTATGGCTGAGATTAATTCTGGGTAAGGATGAACAACATCACAAACATAATAAGATAGCAAAGAGTACATGGCACAAATACCTTGATCCAAGAGAGGCTCACCCTTGAAGAACTTGACTTTGTACCCCCTCTTGATTTGATCTCTGGTGATATACATCATCTTCATATCTACAATTTCTACCATTTTATCAATGTAGTTGGGCCTCTCAACATTGCTCTACTGGCTAGCTTGCCTTGCAATAGTGGATGCCATTTCAAATTCTTCTCTAGCAATTGTCTCAGAAATTTGCAGTAAGATCACTCAATAATGCCCTTATTATTTAGCCAAATCATTCAAAATGATTCCTCTTCTGATTTCACCCTTTAAATAGATGTTCAGGCACCCCTTTGCCATTAATGCAGTAGACGAATAGCCAGATATTTCTCATGAATTCAAATGAATGAATCAAATGATGCAAAGTGTGGATCGTCAATGAAACTCGTATCATTGATTGGATGAAATTTGTAGCATATGGTGGCAACCTATCTTTTGGCACACTCTTCAAGGTGCATTTACTCCCTGTATTCCATGACATAATTTAACACCTAGAAAATTTTAATACTATGTTTTAGTCTCTAAAATTCTGCTCATGAAGGCTCAATGTTCTTTTCAGGTGTTTCCCTCAAAATTCTGCTTCTCGGATTTTCGTTATGGCAACTTTGATTGAGTTGATTGTGGAACTTAATGTTGAGTTCATTTCATAGGCTGGCAGAAGGTCTACTGCCTTTGAAAATTCCGCTAGGCTCAAAATTTTGCTCCTTGAATTTCAGCTAGGACTAGTTTGACTCTTTTGACCGTGAAAATTTACATTGCATTACCTCCTCACAGAACACAGTTTTAATTGAAAGCAAAAAATAACTTTGTTTCCTTTTTTTTGTTTTTTTGAATACAATAAAGAAAATATAATACAAAATGTGTACATACATTACAAAAGAAAGGTTTCCCTTATATAAAATACAGTTTGAGATGATACCCATTGACTGGAATGGGTTGTATGTTCCCTTCCTCATCTTGGAGCTGAAAATCATTGTTCTTCTTTACTTTAGTGATCTTGAATGGTCCTTCCTAGAAAGAATCAAATTTTTGGTGGTTGTCTAGTTTAGCCTTTTCTACATTCCACCTTAACACTGAATATTCTTCATTAAACTTCTTGAACTTTGATTTCTTATCAAACCACTCTTTTGTATTCATGGAGTATTTTTGGAAGTTCTCATATGCTTGAGTCCTCTACTCTTCCAACTACAGAAGGTGCATCAACCTAGCCTCCAATGGATTCTGATCTAGCTCCTGATCTTGGCTGGCCCATTTTAAAGTTGGTATCTCAAGATGAGTAGGTAGAACAACTTCCTTACCATAAACTAATGCATAAGGGGATGTCTTGATGGACCTCTTGATAGTGATCCTATCTACCCACAAAAATTGGTCTAGTGACAGATGCCAACTCCTTTTTTTTCTCTTCCATTGCCCATTTCAGAATTTTGAGCAAATTTTTGTTGGTGGATTCTGCCAATTCTTTCCCTTGAGGGTAATAGTTAGAAGAATTCTTTATATTTATACCGTACTTGCTTGCAAATTCGGTATATTTTGCACCTATGAAATTTTGGTCATTATCACTTACTAGTGCTTTTGGAATTCCAAACCTTGTGATCAGACTTTCTATGAATTCAATCACTACTTGGTCTGACCTCTTGGTTGGGATAGCCTCAACCCATCTGGTAAAGTAATTAGTAGTAGTCAGAATGTATTTATGACCTACTGATGAATTTGGGTTAATTACCCCTACAAATACGAGCCCCCATTGTTGGAAGGGCTCCTCCACTTGGATTGGTTTAAGTGGAAATGTTGCATTCTTGGTCCTTCCTACATATCTTTGGCACTTATCACATGCTCTTGTTTATTTGAATGCGTCTACAAAGATAGTAGGCCAATAGTACCCTACTCTTATTATTTTCATAGCGGTTACTTATCTGAAATGTGACCTCCTGACAGGCCTCCATGAAATTCTTCAATTACCTTTTTCTTTTCATTATCTCCTAAGCATATTAGAAGTACTCCATCTAGGTTCTTCTTGTATAATCCTTCAAGAAGCAATACATACTTCAAATCTTGTAGTTTGAATCTTCTCCTCTGTGAGGGATTGACACCTTGGGGATGTACTCCTATTTGAAAGTAGGTTGTCAACTAGTCTACCCAATCTGATCTTTCTAGAAGACTATCATTGTGATCCTCCGCTGCTCCCTAACAAGCCACCATTTATTCTAAATTCACTTTAGCTACATGTTCCTGGCATAGTGTTCTCCCTATAACTAACTTGGTTGGATGTATTTCTACATCATACTCTTGTATTTTAGTGATCCATCTAGCTCTTTTATCACCCAATTCTCCTTGAAGGATAAAATTCCTCACATCTGGGTGTACCACATACACAAGAGTCTTGCTTTAGACCAAAAACTGCCTGAAATTTTTTAAGTATTTAATTACTGCAAATATTTGCCTCTCAATGAAGTTATACTTGGTCTAATACTCATGCAAAGTTTGGATCGAGAAGAAAATTGGGTGTTCTTCTTCATTCTCATCCTTTTGTGTTAGCACAAATGCATAGCTTTCCTCAACTCCATAGGCATATAGTATAAATTCTTTGTTGAAATTAGGATTTATCAATACAGGTGCAGTTGCAATTGCATGTTTTATTGCTTCAAAGGCTTGTTTCCTCTTCTCAGTCCACTTGAACTCCATGTTCTTCTTGAGTAACTTTGAGATGGTCCTAACCACCTGAGTGAATTCTGAGATGAACTTCCTCACAAATTTAATCTACCCAAAGAAGTATTGTAGGCATTTCTTATTTGTGGGGAGGGAAAGGGCTAGAATTGCTTGCATGTCCCAAATTCTTGCCTTCATGGATAGCAAAGAATGATTTATTTGGGTTGAGTGAGATGCTAAACTCTCTGTACTTTTGGAAAAAAATTGTCAAATGCTCAAGATGTGATTCATTTCTATGAGAAAACACAATCATATCATCAAGATAAATCAAAATAATTTGTTGATCAACTCACCAAAAGCATAGTCCATGGCCCTTTGGAATTTAGCTCCTGCATTGGATAGGCCAAAAGACATTCTCTAATAAGCAAATGTACCCTCCTTAGTAGTGAAGGCTATTTTGAACTAGTCCTCATATTTGACCCAAATTTGATTGTATCCATAGAAGCCATCCAACAAGGAGTATCTTTCTGCCCCTACTACCATCTGCATAATTTGATCAATCTGGGGAAGCAAATAATGATCTTTGAGTGATGCTCTGTTCAGATTCCTGAAATCAATACATAGTCGAATATCTCCATTCTTTTTTCTTATTGGTACCAAGTTAGCCACCCATGTAGAATGCTTGATGGGATAAATGATCTTTCCTTTAAGGAGCTTGAACAATTTCTATCTCATTATTGATTCAATTTTAGGATTGACATGCCTCTGTTTTTTTTTGAAGGGTTTAGCATTATACTCTAGCTCAATGGTATGTTGAATGATCTTCTTATCATATACCTTGAGGTCCTCATATGACCAGGCAATAATGTTTGGGTACTTAAAGCAAAGTTCCTTGACTCCCTCAACTTCTTATGGAGAACACTTTACACCAATATTAATCTTCTTTTTCTCTTCAATTTTGACCTCACTACATATTTTATCATCTACTTTCATAGTCTTTGACTTCTTCCCATCCTTATGATCGGACCTTTAGGAATGTGATTTTTCTTCAACTGAATGACATCTTGCTAATTTATCTCCTGAGAAATCTCTTCCTGTACATTTGCTAAGCACACCTCTTTGACTAGAAAATCAATTATTTGATCATAATTCTCAAAGACCTGCTAGAAAATTTTCTGGCATTGCAGGTTTTGAAGACTAATTTGACTCTTCCAATTGTGGTTGACCCGAGGTCTGAGGAAGGATTGAAATTGGAGCTCTTAACTGCTAAAGCATCAACTAGCACATTCTGCTTTCTAGGGACCAAGTGGATATTTAGAGCATCAAATGATTCCATCAGATACCGATTAGGTTTCCAAGGGTTATGCTCTTGTCATAGAAGAAGGATCTAGTGGACTCAGTGTCTAAGTCTGATGAAGAATCTGAAGAAAAACTTGGAGAAACAGCTATCAAGCTATCAAAAGCATCATTGGGATCTGTTAATGTAACGCTCTCCATTAGCGTAGCTCTATTTCAAATCCTAGGGTTGCAAACTGAGTGACCATTCATGGTAAAGTGAGCTTATTGGTTTGGTATCAGTTACGAGGAGTTGCAGATCCATGATCCCGGGGCGTTCTGCCAGTGGTTCATAAGTTGTCGAAGGTACTGAAACTCCATGTTGACTTTCTTAATTTGGGCAAAAATCTGCAACCAACAATCATAGAAAACCTCATATTTATCAGACAGTGAAAAATACAAAGAGGATTCTTCTTTGGGAAAAAATAACTTTGTTGCGGGTTTTCCATATGTGGAAGAGAATAGCAATTACGAATATATGCCAAACCACTGAAATATTTGTGGAGAAGCGAAGAGGGTCTCCCAATAATATATGCCTCCAAGAGCACTGACCAGCAATAAAGGGTCTGAATAATAAAAGAATCCAAGACCAAGACTGTCTAGCCCGAGAACATTCCCAGAATAAATGAACATAGTTTTCCTCCCAACCACAGAACTTACAAGAGACATCATCAACTCCCAAGTATTTCAGGCGCTGACCAATAGGCAAACCTTGAAAAAGCACACTCCAAGCAAAAAAAGCTGCTTTGGTTCAATATATTTAGCCCATACGAGTATGAAACCGAGATTTCCAATCGGATCGAGAAGAATTTAAATTCCATCTTCCATTGAGCATGGCTGCCATAGGAGCTGCAGGGGAAAGCCAGGAATAACCCAAACGGGCAGAATACTTAAGCAATGAAACATGTTTAGGCCATTCCCAGTCACACCACCATGGCTTTTGAAAATGTCTAGACAACTTGGACCATACGCAAAAGGGAGTGTGATCAATAACGACTTCATAAGTGGATTTATCATCTTGTTTCAAACCATAATAGTGTTTAAAATCTTCCCAAGGGATCCAATTCTTAGTATGAAAGGAAACAAAATCGAGAAAGTAATGCAATTCCTTTTTTATAAAAGCATTGGGCTCTAACCCATTGCACTTGTGCTAGTGGCAAACCTTCATAAGAAATAGCATGAGACCACCATACATTCAGAAAGGAGATAGAAGGGCCAACTTTCCCGCCAAAGCCCTTCCAGGATAACCAAGGTTTGAGAGCTTCCCGAGGCTTTCCAAATGCTTTTAGCCACGAAGGACCACTGAAATCTTGACGAGAACGAGGGCGATAATAAGCGTATGAAGATTGAGGCCTTTCCAAACTTTTCTGCCCAAGGGAAGCCCAGAAGAAATACAATTTCTAAGTAAAATTTTCCAAGCCTCATCTCCTTGCAAAGAACGAGTTATCCATTTGGCACATAAAGCAAAACCTTGCTTTTGACAGTCAAACAAACCCATACCACCCGAGTGCTTAGGAAGACAACAAATATCCCAAGCAACTCTGTGAAATCCTCTTTTACCAACAGCATTAGACCATAAAAAATCTCGAAGAAGCTTTTCAAGTTTCTTGTAACAATTCTTGGAAGGAACCCAACAAGAAGAATAATAAACATGTGTAGAAGCTAAAACTTTAGAGCAAATTTGGAATTTACCTGCAAGAGACAACTTTTTAGAAGTCCAATAAGCTATCTTTTTCTCTACCTTTTGCACTACATATCCCCAAAGCTGAGCAGGAGATCCCTGAAATGCAAATGGAATGCCCAAAAATTTAAACATCTCACCCGGTTGTATCCACTTCCATTGTTTATCAGATAACCAGGGAGGAAGAGGTTTCAAAGATTATCTGAAACAAGATGTTTTTCTCCATTGAACATTAGATCCTGAAGCTAAACAGAAAAGCTCAAGGCAAGCTAAAGCATGAGAAACAGAAATCTCATCTTCGATAAAGTCAAAAAAGAGTCATCGACAAAATGACCATTAATCAACTGTTGAGAAGAGTGAGGCAGGGAGATCCCTTTAATAAGCCCTTGAGATGCTCTATATGCTAGCGAGATAACCAAAAGCCTCAGCTGCCAAAATGAATAGAGAAGGTGCTAAAGGGCATCCTTGTCTTACTGATCGAGCTAAAGGAATACTTTCAGATTGAGCTTTATTAAGAGTAAGAACAACAGAAGCATCTTGAAACAACATTTGAACTGAATGAATAAAATTATCTCCAAAACCTAAAGCCTTAAGCATAGCTAAGATGAAATACCATTCAATTCTGTCATATGCTTTTTCAAAGTCAATCTTAATAAAAAGGACATCCTGAGAAGAAGCATTAGCCCATTCCATACCTTCCCAGACAACAATAACGTTATCTAAAATATACCTGCTCTGTACAAATCCTGTTTGCTCTGGTCTAATAATAAGAGGAAGCAAGGGTCGGAGTTTCAAAGCAAGAGCTTTGGCAATAATTTTATAGCTAACATTCAAAAGTGTAATGGGCCGCCAATTAGTGATAATCTCTGGATCACCTTCTTTAGGGATGAATTTAACATTACCTTTGTTGATAAGTGACCCCAGAGAGCCATTAGATATTGCTTCCTTATACACATTGAGTAAATCTAACCCAAGCATGTCCCAAAACTCCTTATAAAACTCACAGGGAAAACCATCAAGACCAGGTGCTTTATCATTGGCCATATGAGAAAGAGCGGATTTAAGATCCTCCAAAGTGAGAGGAGCATCACAAACATCCCTTTGAGTTGGAGTGAGCCTAGAAGGGATGGCGGCACAACATTCATCAAGAGCACTGTTGTCTTGCGGGAGTTAAAGGTTGTGAAGCAAAAACATGTTGATAATGTCGGACAAAAGCTGTAGAAATCTCTTGCAATGAAGTAAGTCTTACACAATCCACTTGTAAACCTTAAAATGAGTAATATTTGGAGGAGGGCGTAGTCTTTTAAAAAATTCTTTAGACACTCGATCACCCACTTTAAGCCAATGAAGGCGAGCTCTCAACTGAGCACCTTTAGCTTCATAAATCTCAGCTTTTCTCATCTCATGTCGGATAGAAGCTGCAAAGGCTTGAAGATCTGAATTAAAAGGGTCAGACTCCAATCTGACAGAGACTTTGGCAAGCTCAGATTTCAAAACCATATTTGATTTTTTTCTTCTTCTTGCAACTTCAACTCCCGAGTTCTCAGAAGAAAAGTTGTTCTTTTGATGGCATCATTCCACCACTCGATCCAACCGAGAAGAACACTGAAGGCACGGGGATAAGATTCCAGATTCTACAAATATGGGCTTTCATTCTTGCACTTTGAAGAAAGGAAGTATTAAAATAGAACTGGGATTGAAATTGGCTAGAAGATTGAGAATGAGACTCAACAGAAAACAGAATGGGGGAATGATCAGAAAGTGAAGTATCAGGAATAACAGAAACAGTAGGCAAAGAAGGGGACAGGCGAGCCATATGAAAAGAGGAACTCTCAGAAATCATAGCTCTATCAAGACGTCTTAGAACACGAGATTCCCCAGCCTGGAAATTAGACCAGGTAAACCACTGAGCTGTTAAGAAATCAGTAGGAGAAAAACAAATATTGGGGTCATGAAGGGCCAATTTATTCTTCATAAAGTAAAAGGCTTCACGCTCACCAGCACACCATCTCATTGGCACGTGACTGAAATGGTCAGAAGCTTTCTCAACCATATTAAAGTCACCGCAAAGAATCCATGTGGCAGCAGGCATGGAAAAAGCTAACCATCGCCATAAAGCACATCGATGTGGAGCATCATTGGAAGCATAAATATTAATAATTCCAAAAGGTTTACCGTTGAACTCAAACAAAACCCATATTGCTTGATGTGAAGGATCAACACCCCAAGTCACAATATTAGACTGCCACTTAGATGCAATGAAAGTGACGGCTCCTTTTCCAGGGGAATGATGAGTAGCAAAAAAGCGCCCATGGGGCCACAAAAAGCTACATGTACACTGCAGAAGAAATCCAGCAATCTTAATTTCTTGCAAACGAGACAAAATCTAGAGCACCAAACAAACGAGCAGCATTGGCTAACTCGCTACGGACCATATATTTTCGAGTTGGGTCTGTCAAACCCCTAACATTCCGAGGAGAAGAAAATCATGAGGATTGGTTAGGGTGGGCTGCCTCCAAAACATCCTCTGAGTCTTCCAAAGCATCTAGGGACCCAAAAGAATTCTTGCCAAAATTCCCTTCTTCAAGTGGATGCATATTATCAGAATGTCGGTTACGCGCAACTCTCAGTGGACTGCGAGAGCGGCGAGCCTTGTAAACCTGTCGATCTTCTGCAATAGGTTGTTGGAAAACAGAGAAAACAAACTCTTCGGGAGAAGAAGAGGATCCATTAAGCTGTAGTAGGGATAGAATTGTCTGCAACAAGCGAGGCAAAAGAAGATCCAGACCGAAGAGAATTACCATGGGGAAGAACTAGAGAGGGAGAGGAATTAGAAATTGGAGGAATTGAAGAAGGAGGAGAAATGGGGGGTTGTGAAGGAAGAACAGATGGAGTAGGGAGCAGGGGAACAGTAGAATTCGAAGGAGGCTGAGAAGAACTGGGAGGAACTGATTGATGTTGTTTACTATGCCGACGAGTAACCACTTGCCAATCCGCTTGAGAGGTTTCTCCAGTAGCACCAGATGCTTGAACAGGAGGAGGATTGGCAGAAGAGACAGGAACTTGATTAAACTTACCCATCATGAGAGGGCAATCCTTAATTTTGTGGCCCTTAGATTGGCAACGATAACAAGTATCGGGGAGATTAATATATTGAACCCTCTGATGCAGAATGGAATCACCAATTTTAATATCAATGTAATCATGCAAGTCTTTAGTCAGATCAATCTTGACACACACACGACGAGTGGGGCGAGCAGAGAAAAAATGAACAGGTTCAAAACAAACAAAATGACCCAATGGAGCAACTAAGGAAGGCAAGAAGTTCCAGAACGGGAATTGGAAGACCGGGGAATTCCACCCACACGGGAACCTCAAGGGCAGCAACCTTGCCAACTTGGAAATCCCTGGAATATGGTTGCAGAATAAGCAACGAATTCCGAACAGTCCAGGGACCTTTATTGAGCACCTTACGTACATGAGCAAGATCCACAAAACGAAAGAGAAAATACCCCTTAGTCAAATTTTGGACATTTTCGACCTTAACTCCATAAGGGCTCCAGATTTGATTAACCCAAGTACGTAGAAGTGTGTCATTCGGGATACGACCCAGAAAATAGCCCACTAAAGTATGCGACTCAAACCATTGGCATGCAGAATGAAATTCTTGAATAGGAATGACCACAGTGGGAACAGATGTATTACCTCGTGAAAATTCTGCAGAACAAGCTTCCGAGGATGTTTCCCTAGTGCCATCTTGTGCTCCATCCACTGCAGTATCAATTGAGGGGGCCGTATGAGCGGCCGCCATTAAAAAAAGCCTTACCCCTGCCCAAGGCGGCGTTAAAGCACACTCAGAACAAAATCAATCCCGTAGTGAATTGGATCTCACACATGCAAAGTCAATCTCCCACATGCAGAGTTGCTGAGTGAACATGCAGAGTATGCTTGATTTTTTTTTCGTTCTCGCTTATCTCTTGCATTAAATTGTTGGATTTTATTGCTACAAGTGGTATCAGAGCTATCGATCCGGTTGCGCATTATGTTTCAAATTTATTTGCACAAGCGTGGCCATTTCGTAATTTCAAAGACAAACAATTTAACAAGATGTTGTTAGAATCATCCGGTCTAGAAGTACAACAATAAATAAGCCAAGACAGTGGAAAGCGCAGCAAAGAGAAACAGTGGGCGTCATTGTAGCTAATAGCCGTTCAATTTTTTTCGTTCTAGGAGACCCGCGTCATCAAGCACAGACACCATGTTGGACTCAAGATAAAACATCACACGATTCGGATGAAGCATCAGGCTCCTGGAAAGCACAACAAGTTGGACTGTCCGGCTCATCTCAAACACTACAACCCTAAAGACGTCGTCTGCCAATCAGCGCACAAGGAAGAAATTTAATATTGATATTTAGTTCGTATTCGAAAACCCTAAAAACCGAAAGCACGGATATATGTCTCATCTGATTTTAATCGGCATAGAGGAGTATCAAAAAACCAAACGTATTAAAACGTACTTTATAAGGTTCGTCGGCGTACTCGCGTCCAATTATTCTCCAAAGCAAAGGGTGTATACCGGCTATCTCTTTTCACGGGTATGTAATTCTATTAACGCCTTTTAAATTCTTCACAAGTCTTGCTTCGCTCGGTACCAAAATATTGCATTAAAACCTAAAATCATAAGTGCATTGTAATCCTTTATATTATATAAATTCAAAGAGGTCTTCGTCAAAACTTCGCACAGCCCATCGCGTCAGCCATGAATCGATTCTTTTTTAATCTGCGTTGTTCTATTATCACTACCATTCGAATCCTCGCGGGTAGTTATATTACGTGTGCCATTTTCTCTTCATCCCATGTTGCATCCAATTTCAAACATTGTAAAAACAATCGTTGCCCTTCAAATTCGTCTCGATGCACAGGTTGAGGATTCATCGCCCAGCCCAACCAAGGTGTTGTTTTCGTATCCTACGCAACAAATAACTCATTATCCCACATAGCTGATACGGTAGACTTCAAAAGCTTTTCACGCCAATAAGTTATTGTGACCTTGGTCACACAAGCCCTCTACCCTCGCATGCACGCATAAATCCGGTGGCTGCCTTCTTAGGTTAATGGTTCCGGGTTCTCCCTTGTCGACTTAAATACTCCGTCGTGTCTATGTGGTCCTGCCAGTCGCATGGTTGGCGTGTCGTCATCTAGTCCCTCCCTCCGGTTGTCGTGTGTCTTGCGTGTCGTCATCTAGTCCCTCCCTCGTGTCTCGGTCGGTTCCCCCTATCGCATAGTGTCGTGTCGGGTATCATGGTCTCACGTGTCATCTAGGGTCGTGTCCGTTGTCGTTGAGCATGTGTCGTCTAGTTGTCATCTCCGGTTGATGCCTTCCCGCGTCGTTGTCTTGCTGGGTCTTGGTCTCATATTCGTCTTCGTGTCTAGTTGTCAGGGTCTTGGTCTATTCGTCTTCGTGTCTAGTTGTCAGGTCGCCATCTGATTCTGTTCATCGTGTCCGCTAGTCGTGAGTCATTGTAACCATTTGTCAAATTAACCAATTCTTTTTGCAAAATTTAAAGACAAATTTTTAAGCAGAAATTTTTGGCAAGTGCATGAGTGGAAGGTGGACTAAAGGACCAAACAGGCGATTATCTAGCACAGATAATACAAACGAAGGACTTTTGAAGTCACCAAGAAGACCTCCATGAAATAAAGGTACACAATACAACTCTCCTTTACGCATTAATAGCTTTGATCCCAACCATCCCATTATTAACTCCATGGCTCCTTCCAACTCATCCCATGAAAATATCACAAATGAGGAAATGGAAAACACCAATGCTAATAACCAAGATGTCCACTCCAGTATAGCTCAACTAGTGACTAGTATGAACGCCATGAATGCAATGCTGCAACAAGTTTTGGGGAGACAAAACCAAGAAGCCCCTCATTCCCCACATAACTACCATAGAAGGCATGCTAGTGAGGATCGAGATACAGAGGAAGATTATCAACGAGCAAGATGGCCTACAGGTGTTAATATCCCACGTGTTGATATGCCTACCTTTGAGGGTAGTGATCCACGTGGTTGGATAGCTAAAATGGAAGGCATTTTAGAACTATATCGGGTTCCCAAATCTGAAAAAGTTCCTTATGCTTCCTCCAAACTAGGTACTGAAGCTTACCAATGGTTTGCTTGGCAAAAATGTGAGCATAGTCGACCCATCATATGGCATGAATTCAAGAAGCTTTTTCTCAAGAGATTTGATGAAGGGAGTTCATCCTCATACATGGTTCATTTGTTGGCACTTAAACAAACTGGTTCAGTAAGGGATTATATTTCAGAATTCACTAGTCTACTCTCTTATACAAGAAACTTACCATCCGATGTGGTGGTATCAACTTTTAGACATGGTTTGAAAGAGAATATTCAAATTGAAGTAGACCTACATGATCCATACTCTTTAGATGACAATATAAATATTGCTAAGTTGGTTGAGAAAAAGGTGCAGAATCAGACACTCTTCAGACGTGACTCCTATAATCATCCTCAAAATCGCAATAATTCCTTCCATAGAAATGATCAACCATCAAGATATTACTGCTATAAATGTCGCAATCACCATCCAAAATATCAAGCATGTGTACCAAGACAAAACTTTCAAATAGAATATGATAACAGGGAAGACGAAGAGGAAGAAGAGGATATCATTTCACATGACTCTCCCATGCCCGAGGAACAAAATGAACAAAATGAAGCAACATGCGATGAAGACACTATGGCTATCTCAGTACATGATCTTATGGGATTAACAACTCACCATACAATCAAGGTACCAAGATTCATTCGACAGAAGAGGATAAATGTGTTAATAGATTCAGGTAGTACTCATAACTTTATTGACATAAAAACTGCAAAGGCATTGAACTTATACATTCACTCCTCTAATCAAGATAAGTTTCAAGTTTTGGTTGCAAATGGAGGAAATGCTCAATGTATTGGTAGAACATCTTCAGTCTCGATACAAATGGGAAGTTATACTTGGCAAGGAACTCTTTTTGTTATGAGTTTAGGAAATTCAGAGGTTATTTTAGGAGTTGAATGGTTAGAAAAATTGGACACGATCAGTTTTAATTTCAGAAAACTATTTGTGGAATGGAAAGAAAATGGAAGGACTATTCACCTCCAAGGAATTACAACTCCTCCATCAAAGGTAGTGAGTTCTCATAGCATGGAGAAAATATTAAGGAAAGGAAGTTATGGATTCATAGCTCAAATCAATTGTTTGGAAAAGCAAGCACAAGATATCCCTAAAATTCAATCAAAGGATCTTGAGGATATTATGGCTAACTATGATGATGTTTTCCAAGAACCAAAAGGACTACCTCCCAAACGATCTCATGACCATGCCATACACCTGGTTCCAGGAAGTCTTCCTCCTAATGTCCATCCTTATCATTACCCTCAACCTCAAAAAATAAAAATTGAGAAAATTGTCCAAGAACTTTTAGAACATGGAGTCATTCGTCATAGCACTAGTCCTTATTCTTCACCAGTGGTTTTGGCCCATCGTAAGGATAATTCTTGGTGTATGTGTCCTGATTTTTATCCTCTCAATAAAATCACCATCAAGGATAAATTCCCTATTCCTGTCATTGATGATTTATTAGATGAATTGCATGGTGCAAATTTTTTTACAAAATTGGATCTACGCTCTGGTTTTCACCAAATTAGAGTGAGGGATGAGGATATTCCTAAAACCACCTTTCGTACTCATGAAGGTCACTATGAATTCTTAGTCATGCCTTTTGGTCTCACTAATGCCCCATCCACATTCCAAAGTCTCATGAACCATGTGTTTCATCCATTCCTTCACAAATTTGTCTTAGTATTCTTTGATGACATTCTCATATATAGTAAAACATGGAAGGATCATTTGATGCATGTGGGAAAGGTTCTTCATATATTACACAAGGAAAAACTTTTTGTCAAACGCTCTAAATGCTCTTTTGGTGTTCAAGAAGTTGAGTATTTGGGTCATATCATTTCTCATGAAGGTGTTAAAGTGGATCCTAATAAGATTAAGGCCATTCAGGATTGGCCTTTACCTAAAACCATCAAGAAACTTCATGGTTTTTTGGGTCTTACCGGCTACTATCGCAAGTTTGTGCGCAACTATGGTAAAATTGCAGCTCCTCTCATAGCTCTCACAAAAAAGGATGCTTTTCATTGGTCTGAAGCAGCCACTCAAGCCTTCAAGACTCTCAAAGAAGCAATGTGTACTACTCCAGTTTTGGCAACCCCAGATTTTCACAAACCATTTGTGATTGAATGTGACGCTTCAGGAATAGGTATTGGGGCAGTACTAATGCAGGAAGGGCATCCCTTGGCATTCGAAAGTAAACAACTTTTGGGTAAGAATTTGGGAAGATCCACATATGAGAAAGAAATGTTGGCTATTCTACATGCGGTTGAGAAATGGAGACACTACTTAATCAGTAGTCGCTTTATTATTAAAACAGATCATAGTAGTCTCAAGCATTTTTTAGAACAACGATTTTCTTATCCAGAGCAAAACAAGTGGTTAAAAAAATTATTGGGATATGATTTTGTTATCGAGTATAAGAAAGGGAAAGAAAATGTGGCAGCAGATGCATTATCACGTAAATATGAAGATGAAGTGGTTATCAATGCTATTTCAGGTCCATGTTCCCAATGGGTTTCTCAGCTCCAAGAGGAATGGTTGTCAAATACAGAAACTACTCAAATAATTCAGGAATTGATGTTAGGATCATCCAAGCATCCTCATTTTTCCTATGATGACAAGGTATTAAGAAGAAAGAATCGCATTTACATTCCACACAATTCTACAATCAAATCCAAGATTCTGGAAGAATCACATGCTTCTCCATCAATAGGACATTCAGGTTTTTTGAAGACATATATGCGGGTAAAACAATCCTTTTATTGGAAAGGATTAAAATCTGAGGTCAAAACATGGGTGGCTGAATGCGAAGTATGCCAATGCAATAAGGGTGAAACAATCAAATCTCCAGGATTGCTTCAACCACTACCTATTCCAGATCACCAATGGGAACATATTTCAATGGATTTTATTGAAGGTCTTCCTAAATCAGAAGGCAAAATAGTAATTTTTGTGGTAGTGGATCGCCTCTCCAAATATGCTCACTTCAATGCTCTACAACATCCATTTTCAGCAAGCAAAGTGGCTAAGGTATTTATGGACTCAATTTTCAAATTGCATGGAATGCCTAAAAATATTGTAAGTGATCGTGATCCCATATTTACTAGCAATTTTTGGAAAGAATTATTTCATCTTAGTGGTACCAAGTTGAATATGTCTTCTGCATACCATCCTCAAACAGATGGCCAAACTGAGATAGTTAACAAATGTTTGGGTACCTATCTAAGATGTTTTGCTCAAGATAAACAGTATCAATGGAGTCATTGGCTTTCCTTGGCAGAATGGTGGTACAACACTTCATACCATTATTCCATCAAGATGTCTCCATTTGAAGCATTGTATGGAGTCAAACCACCAACAATAGCAGATTATGTTCCAGGTTCTTCCAAAGTGGCCCAAGTAGATGATTGGTTCCAACACCGACAATCAATGCTCAACATTCTCAAAGACAATTTGGTCCAAGCACAGAATCGCATGAAGCAACAACAAGACACACACCATTCCAAAAGACAATTTAATACAGGTGATATGGTGTTCCTACGTTTGCAACCCTACAAACAATTGTCATTGAAGATCAAGACCAATCAGAAGTTGGCTCCAAGATTTTATGGTCCTTACAAAATAGTGCGCCACATAGGAGAAGTGGCATATCAACTAGAGCTTCCTCCCTCATCCCGTATACATCCAGTATTTCATGTTTCCTGTCTCAAAAAGGTGATCGAACAAAAAGTACATTCTCAGTCAAAATTACCAGTACTTGATGAAGAAGGACGTATATATCTCCAACCTGAAGCAATTTTACAAAGCAGAACACGTATGCTGAGATCCCATCACATCAAAGAATTTCTCATCAAATGGTAGGACCTACTAGAAGAAGATGCTACATGGGAACCAGAAAGTATTTTCCAGTCATTTCCAGCTTTGAGGACAAAGCTTTCCGAGGAGGGGAGCCATGTTACAACCCTAATATAGCTAGTCGGCTATATTGCTATTATCATTATTTATTCATTGATTTAATATTAAATAGAGTAGGTTGATTTATATTTGTTCATCTATCATCATTTATTTCATTTGCATTTATTGCAAGGACTAAGCCCTCCTTAGTGGCGAAGGACTTAGCCCTCCTAAAGTGGCAATAATCATTCATTTTTCTTCTCGATTATCTCTTTGCATTCAATTGTTGGATTATATTGCTACATACTTCCAATAAATCTGCAAACATCAATAAGGATAATTGTTTCGAACAAGGAAAAAGTCAGTGCTATAAAACTTGGAATCATGAATCTGCTCGTGAAATCTGAAAGGATGTTAGATCTAACTTCAAAAGTAATCCATAGTGAAGCCTTAGAAGATAATTTTGATACTATGGAAACTATCTTCAAGCCCGTCTCAATGAAGCTATTGACAATGAAAAAAATGACATTACACTGTCATTAGATCTTGTGAACATATTATACATGGCATTGCTCACATATAAACACTACAAGAATGAAAATGTAGAACAAAAAGGATTGATAGAACTACTCAAAAAGAAGACCAAACTTAATGAGTCATATCTATAAAAGCTCTTTCAATCCTCATGCAGCATTGGCATTTTAGATTCTACTAACATAATATCTTATCATGATGCCCTAAGTGGTTGTTCAAAAACTTCTATACAGGTTGAAGACGAGAAAGAAGAACCTCCTCTACAAGAATCAAGTAGTAGCACAACATCCTATGAAAGCATAAATACTAGATTCAAAGGCAAAGCTAAAGAAGAAGAAGAAGAAGAAGAAGAAAAATCCAATAAAGGAGGAATACAATGCAAAGTCAATTGAAAGGAGAACCTACAGCTTCAGCCTATTTTTTGCATCATCTGAAGATTGAAGTAGCTCAAGAAGAACCAATTCAAAGATATCAAATGGAAAAAGATCCACATTGAAGACTAAAGTATTCAATACCCAAATAATGTAATACAGGGGGGTGTTAGAAATATATTATATTACATCATTTGGGTCATGTAAATGTACCTTTCTTGGTACATACTTAGGACATTAGATTACTTTAGGGGGAAGTTATCTAGTTACTTCATGCAATGTAATAAATGCACAAGTGTCAATGTGCAAGTTGTATATGTGCAAGATGTCCCTTGCACAACTAGGTAGAGTGTTGGCCAAGGAACTTATCTTCCTATATAAAGGGCCATAGATAGAGCAGTAGCATATAGTAGTATGAAGTAGTGTAGTGCAGTGTGGTGTGATGTAGCAGAGTGCGATGTAATGTGATGTAGTGTGATATGCTCAAAGCTCATTCTTGAGTAGTAGCTTTATTCATTGAATGTTCATTTCCTCCAAAGCTACTTTGTATACATTTCCATAATTTCTATTTATAGCATATTTTCAGTCATCTCGCAGATTTACTTTCTTTCAAATGATTCTGCATCTTGTGATTACTATCTCTCATTACATGTATCAAAATCTAACACTTGATCCCACTAAGGGACCCAATGGGAACTTTATATTTAAAACATTTGAACATGTTTGGAACTTCTACAAGCATCATAAGGATGCCTTGGAAAAAAGCTATGGAAGAGGAAGCCTGACTCAAGGAAGTTGGAACATATCATCATCAAACCATTTTCCCTCAAGATGTTCATAATAATCCCTTGACCGAATCTTTTAATCATGGTAATATTTTTCATAAACCAACCTATGTCACTACTATAACCACCAACATTGGAAGGAGTTCACAAGTTCTTCCAACCAGTAGTGCCACTCAAGATTGTTTTCAATTTCCTCCTCATTCTGCTAAACTCAACATTCTTGCTTCTATTCCACCAATTGTTAGTCATCCTCTCTAGCAATATACCACATATCACAACCCATGCCATAATAGTGTCAATACCTCCAACATAGGCCAAGTACCCTTTCAACAACCTACCTATACGCCTCCCTTAGGGAATCTAGAAGTATTGCACAACAACAATCCCAAGGTGCAATGTTTAATTAATATGGTGAAACAATTGGTCTCAAGAGTGGATATGATTCAACCTCCTAGTTTCACCTACAACTATAAAGAAATGTGCAATCAACCCTTAGATCCTATCGTCGCCACTAGGCCCTATCCTAAGCATTTTTCCATGCGAGTTTTGCCTATCTATAAGGGAATAAAATATCCAATTGAGCATTTAAGAAAGTTTAAAACAACTTGTCATGATATCATATATGATGACATGTTGTTGCTAAAAACATTCTTTAAGAGTCTTGGTGGCATGGCATTAGAATGGTATTATTAGTTACCCAACCATTCTTTGAGGAATTTTGAAGAGACAACTGAATTATTTGTTCAACAGTTTGGTGCTTATGTTGAAAAGAATGTGACCATGAAAGATGTTTACATGTTAAAACAAGGTAAAGAGAAATTTTTTTAGAATTTTTGTCTCGTTGGAGGAGTCTAGTTGGACGCTTGAGATATACCTTACCTCCTTGAGATATGCTTGAAATATTTATTGGAAATTTGCAAAAGCAACTATCTTATGCATTGGAAACAACAACTAACATATATTTTGATCAAGCAATCTACCTAGCAAGAAAGGTAGAACAAGATCTTATCAGAAGAGGACAACTTAAAGTAAAATAAGATAGGACCACTAAAACTCAGTATAAGAACAAGCATGTGGTAGGTGATGGAGTCATGGATAGTAGGCCTATTAATAGTATTGTTAACAACCTACAAAATATGGTGCTTAGCCAACCTCCAAAACCTCCACAAAGGAATTTCACAAGACTCAACATACCTATGAAAGTGGTCCTAAAGCAACTTTTGGAAGCCAATATGATTGAGTTACCTCCCATAAGGCAACCTGATACCACAACTAATTGGTATAAGGCTAGTCAACACTGTGAGTATCATAGAGTGGAGGGACACTTGACAAATTATTATAAGAGGTTGAAACATGTGGTTCAGGACCTCATTGATGCAGGATGCCTTGTTATAGAAGGTTCTCAACCCAATCCTCCAACAAACAATCAACCTCCTACACAACAAAAACCCATAAAAAATCAAGACATGGGAATTTTTCAAGATCCTCTCCCTAAACATGGTTAGCAGGAAATAAATCATGTGCCTCCTCCCTATGATAATATGATTGATATGATCGCAAAAACTACAAGGTAACAAGCACAGATTCAACCGACTCAACATTCTTAGTAGGAGATGAGTACTTCATCCAACCTACCTTCAAAACCTCCTTTAGTTTTGAAGAATACCCAAAAAAGGAGCATGAGAATAGAAATCCCACATTTAGTGTTGAAGCCACAAGCTAAAGTCTCCTTTGACATTCAACAACAATTAGCTAGCACCCCAGTCAAGATCTCTATCTTGGAACTCTTTCAAACTTCTCTTCATAAGGAAGCTTTGTCGGAACTTCTAAGACAACAATATGTTCCTCAAGACATTTTCCCTAGTGCGATGGCTAATGTTGTGAGCTCTCTTGGGATACATCATATCACATTCTCGGATGACGATATTTCTTCCTCAAACTTATGGGGGGATTCTTCCCTCTACATTAATACACTTATTGAGGAAACTTTTATCAAGAGGATTCTGATTCCAGATGCCTTTCGGTTTGTGCAATACCCCTACCACAATTCAACAAATAATTTTGTATATTTTTTAAGAAATATCTATAGGTAAGTTTAAAATATTCCTAGATGATTGGTCGTTGTATGGAAAGAAGGATGAGTATTTGAAGACATTAGAGGAATGCATTGGGTTGTGTATGAATGCTTGATTGTCCTTGAACCCAAAGAAGTGCAAGTTGTTGGTACCTTGTGGAAAATTACTCGAGCATGATGTATGTAAAGAGGTTTGGAAACCCATTTGATAAGATACGAGTCATGATGAGCATGAAGGAGCTACATGACGTTGGTTCGTTGAAGTTCTTTTTGGGACATGTCAGGTATTATCGATGCTTTATCAAAAACCTCACATAAATTTCACACCCTCTAGATGTATTGACATGCATGAATGTTCCTTTTTTATGGACAAAGAAGCATTAGAAGCCTTTCGAGGAGTTAGAAGGCAAATTTGGTTTGTGTACTCATTCTAGTATTCCTAGATTGGGAGAAAGAGTTCCATATCCATATTGATGCATCCAATTTCGCAATTGGATGCAGTTTGGACCAAGGGGGGCAATTTGGGTTGGATTAGCCCATATATTTTTCAAGTTGGTTGTATTATACGAAGAAAAATTATAGCACTATGGAGTGGGAAGCTTTGGGAATTATGTATGTATTACAAAGATTTAAACATTATCTGCTCGCCAATCCTTTTGATTTCTATGTGGATTATCAGGCATTGTTGTACTTGATAAACAAGTCGACTATTCATAGATGACTTAGCAAGTGACTCGTCAAGTTGTAAAAGTTTGTGTTTCGAGTGGTAGTTACACCAAGGAAGCACATAATAGCGGATCATTAGTAAAGGATTTCCTCAAGAAAGCCTATGAAGGGAGGAGTGTCGGATGAATTTCCAGACGGTCAATTATTTTCAATTACTGCACTATCATCAATGTATAAGCATGTGGGTGAATACTTGACGAAGGAGTTGACAACAGTCGAGAAGATCATAATGAAACCAGCACCATTTCAATTAATAGTTGAATTGTTGTACAAGATCGAACCTAATGGAGTATTGTGAAGATGTGTAATGGATGAGGAAGTGAATGCAATGTTGAAAGAAACTCATGAGGGGCTAGCAAGAGGGCATATGGGACCATATGCAATTGCACCCATCACAATCGTAGGAGTTATTTAAGAGATGGGTCTCAATCCTATTGGACCATTGAAGACCAATAGAAGAAGATGTAGATACATTGTAGTAGCTATTGAATATTTGACAAAGTGAGTCAAGGCAAGGGCATTGCCTGACAATTCCACAAAGAGCATTGTGCATTTTTTGTAAGTAGGTGATTATAAGATTCAACATATCTCTCCAGTTGATAAGTGATCGCAGAGGATACTTTGTCAATAAAATAATTCAAAAGTTGACCACAAAGTTTAAGATCTTGCATTCATTGTGTAGTTCGTATTACCCTAGAGCAAATGGGCAAGTAGAAGTAACAAATAAGGTCTTGGTATCAATAATGTATAAAACGTGGAATTAAAGACGTCAATTGGGAAGAAAGATTGCCAATAGGCATGTAGGTGTACAGGACTACGTTACAACGAACCACACTATTCCAGTTGATATATGGTCAAGAAGTAGTTACGGCGATGGAGTTTCTGGTATCGAATCTGAGAGTGGTAATACTGAATCATCTAGGTGATAAGGAAATATTAGAGGAGATGCTAACATGACTTGTTTAGATAGATAAGAAGAGAGTGATGTCTCAGTGGACCATGGAGGTTTCCCAGCATCGTAGAAATTTGTGGTATGACAAGCACCTAAGGAATATGGATTTGAAGCCAAGTGACAGTCTTGAAATATAATGACAAGAGAGAAATCAGGTAAGTTGAAGACCTTATGGCTTAGACCCTTCCAACTGGACGAAGTAATGAGTAATGATGTAGTAACATTGAAGAAACTGAATGGGACACCCGGGTGTTGTAGGTGAGTTGGAGAGGAGAGGGCAATCCTCCAAGGGAGGTCCCGAGTTCGAATCTCCACCCTACCAAAAAGCTGAATTGGGTACCCAAAATCCAATTGATAATGTTGGTGCGGGCAGGGCTGGGTGCGACTCCCGGGTGACTTTGACGGTGTAGAACCCCCTGTTCGTGGTCTCTCAGACCAAGGCGGCCCCACAAGGGTTTTTTGCTTAAAAAAAAATTGAATGGGACATTGTGGCCCGAGATAGTTAACGGTTTGAAGTTGAAGCCACATAAGATGCAAGCACAAGTTAACATGGTAAATTTCAAACCAACAGAACAAGTATGGGAATGTTGGCAATGTCACCTAGTCCTCTAAATCATTTAAAGAAATCTCAATTTTGGGCAGTCAAGCCATACTAAGGAGGAAGACATCGTAGTAGAGAACAGTGACTCAGAAATTGAGCTTACAAAGCAACCAACTTGCTTGTACGAAGAGAATGTAAGTATGCAAGAAGCGAATATGTAGTACAAAATCAAACAAAGGGAAATTGCAACCTCAGTATATGAAGCATAGATATATTCAGGTGCATGTTAGATTTCCATACATAGAAGAGGAAGAATGATTGAGATCATTGAATGCAGAAAACATACAACAAATGGCGATGGTGTATGTTTGGCAAGAACCACCAGAATAGGAGCCTCAGAGTGAGGGTAGTGAGTATGAAGTAATGAGTTTGCTTGCAACTATTGGTCATACACAACAAAAAATGAGAGAAGAAACAAAATAGTTGTGCGAGCAAAGTAAGCAACTAAATAATTGAATTGTCGAGTTAAGGAGATAACGTGCACAACAATTGCTGGAGGTGTGGCAGGATATTCAAGCAACAAATATGTTTTTCTAAAAACGGGACCAATCTAGAGGACACTCCCAAAGATGTGCAACAAACAAGCAAGTGTTGGGAGTTGCTAATGGCTATGCGAAGAAAGTTGAGTTTTTGGAGATAGACTACCAATTTAGCAAGAAGACCTAATACAGGTGAGGTAGAATGGAGGCATACATGAAGTACCATTGCCAAGCAAAGGAGTATAAGTTGGGAACTTAAGACAAGAGCCAAGTAGTGTATGTTTGACAAGTTCAAGCTATACTGAAGAGGATTAAAGTAGTGATAGCTCCAATTTGGAACTTGGAAGAAGAGTAAGGAAGAGAACACCATGAAGATGCCAAGTCACCAAACGTATAGGCAATGAGGATGAACAAGTACCTCAAAGCTTAAATGCATTTGAGGCAAGTAAAAAGAGGAGCTGGAGAAATTAGGATTCACCAAACTTGAACAGTTTCTTGGGAATTCGAAGTAGTTTGCAAATGCCACCATATGACCCAAGGCATGCTTACGAACTAGGCAATCCAAGTAGTCTATGAGGACCATCATGACCCCCAAACCGTCTAGATTTGTCAGACCAAGGGAGGAGATTGTTTGGCCTATTTCTCGGTTGTTTGAGAAGAAGTTTTTTCCCCTCAAATTGTCCCTAGGTTATACAACTAGTAGGGTGGGTCATCTTGGATAACCCTTGGCTATCTAGGTGATAAGAGGAGACCCTAGACGGTCCGAGAGGGCCAAGCTGACAAATGTTGTTACAGGCCATCCAAGAGGAAGGAATGTGAAACAAAGTGCAACCAAGCTATCTAGAGAACAAGTTTCACTAGCAATAGTACCAGGGTCGTTGGGTAGACGTCAAATGGAAGAAGGGACAAACCATCTTAAATAAATACTATGGAAGCACCAGTTCAAAGACAAAATGAAGGAGTCAAACCCAATCCTGAAGACCATCGCAAAGGAGCTAATAATGGAGAAAGCAATTAGGATGGGGTGGTGAGCAACTAGGCCACCTAGGTCATACAAAGCAAATTGTTAGACCAAGACGACAACCAATCAGGAAGGGTCGTCTGAGTCAACAATCAAGGTCATCCAAACAGATGAGTTGTCAGGAGGAACAAAGGCGTTGACATGTCAATCAACGAGTCATCTAGCCATTTGGGTTGTACACATAGGGCAAAGAAAAATTAGATTATTGTCATAAATAGGCAAAGTGCAAAATAAACATGCACAATATGACGAAGATAGGGAAGAAAATATGGAAAAAGCATGTCTAATTACATGCAAGGTAGTTAAATGTGGTAAAGCGGTACTTGAAAGGCAGTTGTTGCATGCAGGATAACTATCCTCCTACCACCTCCAGCTTATAAATAGGCATTGGGAGATAGCCATGAAGCATTCTAATGCAAAAAACCAGAGAGTTGTAGGGAGTGTGAGCCAGAGGTTGCAAGAGGAAGTTGGAGATAGTATGGATGAGAGCATCCCTAATAGAACTTGGAAAGAGGAAGTAGCAAACCAAAGCGATAGTGCAAAAGGAGATTGCCCTGAGGAATAAATTGACATTGAAGAAGAGAACAACCAAATTGAATAAGTTCGAAGTTGTCAAGAAGAAGTACTGGATACGGTTTCTATTGATAATCTCTCCTCAGAGCTAGCAAAAAATATTTTTCTTTTGCAGGTAGAAGGGTTGCAATAGGAGATTGCAATAAAGGAGGGCGGAAGAAGAGATTGCAATCATTCTATGAAAAGGAGAAAGCGCCTAACTATTGTGGCTATTTTTTTCCTAAATAGTATGAATTGTACGGGTCATATAGACTACTGATGAGAGGAAAATCAGAGTTAAGAGCAAGCGTACAGGTCATCCAAGGAGTTGTAGATGCTATCATACAAACGTAGGAAAACTACACAAAAAAATTCCAAAAGCAAGTCATCAAGGACCATGTCATCTAAGACTAGACCATCTACAACCACACCATCTAAGACCAAACCATCCATAGTTGGGTTGTCTCAGGTTGGATCATTTGAGGCTAGGCCATCTAGCAAGAGGTCATCCAAGACCGTACCATCAAAAGACAGGTTGTCAAGAGGTGAAGTGTATGAACAATCAAGGTCTTACAACAAGGATCAAGTGGAGGCATTTGAAACGGAATAGAGTACCATGCCACTTGAAGCTACAAATGAAGACAAGTCATCAAAAAGATAATTGCAACAGTTCGAGGTAGTAGTTGCCAAAATTTGGCAAAATTTGAAGCCAAGGAGATTAACTATGGAAGGGATGCAAAAAAGACCACGAATTTCGAAGCAAATTGAATGAAACTACATAAAAGGTTTCCAGTTGAGGTTGTGTTGCAAGCAGGACCTCGCATCTATGGGAGAAGCATTTGAGTTGGCTTCAAGAGAGGTCTAGTTCATTGCATGCATGGTAGAGAGAGCATGGAATGGATGTTGGACAAGGGAGAATGCGGCAACACAAAATGGAGTCAAGGTCGAGATCACGAACCAAAACCCTTGATGAATGCCATGGACATGACAAGGAGTCA
The DNA here is from genome assembly GCA_028583015.1 of Wollemia nobilis. Lineage (NCBI taxonomy): Eukaryota > Viridiplantae > Streptophyta > Pinopsida > Araucariales > Araucariaceae > Wollemia > Wollemia nobilis. The sequence continues at coordinate 7,868,379 of JAQPPZ010016361.1, forward strand.
ACAACTTCACCTTAGGTGAAGAACAAGGGGAAGCAGAGGATGCAAATTCCATTGGAAGAAATTACCTGGACAACACCAGCGAGAGAGTTTTCTAGAACTTGGTGGGTGGAGCACCCACTAAAAACTACATTTCAAATGGAAGTGTAGTTTATTATTAAGGTTCCTAGCTTTGATAAAGATTTTTTCAAGCCATACCTGTTAAAACTACTTAAAGTTATGATTGGTAACAAGGAGGTACAAGTATCTTTCTCCACGAACCATTTTTACAGAATTTTTTGTTTGTTGAATTTCACATCAAGGGAGTGGAGCCCTACCAGTTATGGATTTTTGTTGATAAGGTCACCAATCTCAATCTGCAAGAAATGACTAAGTTGACAAAGCATGGTAGCTACGAATTGAAGATGCAACATCTTAAGTCATATGAGTTGCGGTGTATAATGAACATGATCATGTCCAGATTATATGGCGAGCAAAGAGCCTTGGAGATGCCCACTTAGTTTAAACCCTACATGGAAGGAATCATGGTTGGAAAGCAATATGATTGGGCTACCTTTTCTTCATACTGTATTCAAAAAAATTAGATGCGCCATACAAAGAATTTTTCAATGGCTTTCCATGCTATTGCCTTGATTTTGGATATAGTTTATATAAGATTCAGTTTCTAGGTTTGAATCCTCGTACTATTCTAGAGAATGCACCTACAATTTTATGTTAGGTACATGTCAAGAAAGAAGAAAAAGAGTGCATCAAAGAAGGCACAAGAAGCATTAGGAGATGATATGGATGTTGTAGTTGAGGTAAGTGAAGAATATGATGGACCTGAGCGGCTGTCAAATGTCGAGAAATTAATCAAGAAGGAGAAGCGAAGATAGTTGGAGCAATAATGGCAATAGACAGAAGCGCAATTGCAGCTACAACCACAGCCTCGACAACAACAATCAGCTCCTCAAGGTGCCAAGATGTTCTCTTCAGGAACCTTACAACAAGTCATAGAAAGAACAAATGGTGGCAATGTGCAAAAATTGATGGCAAGTCAACAAACCCAAGTGTGTGGAAGGTCGAATGATGTAGCGCAAAGGGGGACTCAAGCACAACCAAGAAGCCAGACTATGCGAAGAGACACTGCAAGTGCCATTGCAAGTAATAGAGTGGCTTCAAGTAAGGTTGTCATTAGTGGACAATAACCAAAGTTAGATGTACCTGTTGCATAGAATGTTTGGTGTGCAAAGGAAGCACTGCAACAGTTTGAAGGAAGAACTACGTAGCAGCATGCGTAGGAGAAATTTTTGATTGTATATGTGGACAAGGAGGTCCAAACTGCAATAGATGCAATGGAAGCATCGCCACCATTGGACAAAGTGCCAAAGGAAACTTTGTTGGTGATGTTTCAAGGCATGAAGATAATCTAGATACACTAGAAAGTTACAATACAACATTGCTCAGACAATAAGCAGATGCAATGGATAGATGTGGATCACCTTCATTGGATAAGGGAACATCGATTGAGTTGACATCTACAACCACGCAAACTAATATCATTAGTGTCGAAGGAGAGTAAGGAGAAAGAAAAACAACCTGCATCAATGTATGGGTTATGGCAAGAAGGCCAAAGTAGTCAACCATCGGAGGAAGAACCAAAGAAGGGTAAGGAGATAGTGGACACAATTGAGAAGATTGTTGATGCAAAAGGGGAAAAGATCCAATCGATTCTAGAGGACAAAGTAGCCAAACAAAGGATCAACCTGACAGGTCACAATAGGGAAGATGGTGAGGAGACAACCACCAAGGATGATATGGATATGGAACTGGCAGATGAAGAAACAAGTGAGTGTTTCATCATGGAAGTAACAAATTTGAGAAGGCCACCAGTCCATGGCGAAACATCAATGAACAGGTTGATTGTCATGACCCATTTTGGAAAAATAATGGTCATGTATGTAAATATTATAAATAATATTATTATTACTATAGTGTGGAGAGAAATAAAATATTTTTATTTTATTTCTTATTATTATAAGTGTGCAAAATATAAATAATTATTATTATTTATATTATTGGGGTATTTTAATAAAATACTTAAGCAAATAATAGCTTAAGTAATGGGCTCCACATAATGAGAAAATATAACAGGGAAATATAAAAATGTGGAACGCCCTTCATTCTAAGCATGCTAGGTTATGTGATGAAGACTTATCTCTTCTCTACCTTCGAGAGCTGCTCAAGGTTAAGTGAGGAATTCCAATTCTGTAGAGTGAGAGGTGCTCATCTATTGAGTTGGGGAGTAAATCCAATTGGGGTTTACCAATGCAATTAAAGGGCTTCCAGTGTTTTCCAAATCTATTCTTCTTCTAGATTGAATGAGAATTCTCTTCGAGGGTTTGGTGGCATTGTGGAGGTTTTGTGAAGAATTATCAAATTGTGGTTTGAAGTTGTATGTGTGTGAGGAGTATTATTGCATCTAGTGAAGTTTTCAGTGTTTGTGTGCATCCATAACCCCAACGTCCAGCATTGAGGAGATTGTAGACATTTTTGAAGTGTTTTTATCAGCTTTGGGGAGCTGCGTCCCATTTCTGAGGGATTATATCTGCACATTCAGATTATTATTGGCATTCTTGTGTGTTTTGGGGGCTAATTCTGAGAAAGGAGGGCAGCGTCACATCTTGGGGAGCAAATATCAGGGTTTTGATCATTGTTTGAGCATTATCATTCACCATCCAGCCACACGTTCCCCCTTTTGGGAGATTATTCTGCAGTATTTGGGGTTGTTGAAGACAGATTTGCATTCCATGAGCCTGGCGTCCCATTCTTTGGAGGATTGCTGCCATATTTCAGTGTTGTAGTGATCAGGTGCAACGTCCCATCTGTCTTGTGTTGATAGCATATATTGTAGCTCATATTGCTCCTTTATGAGATATTACCTCTTGTCAATGTCTACAGATTGAGAATCTATATGTGCATGTGTAAATTGTGCTATTGTTGTTGTAATTTGATTTGTGGGTGTTAAGAAAAATAATAAAAATACAAAAATATTTTTTTAATCTGTTCCATTACTTTGCAAAATCTTGTATTTCTGGAATTTTGGCTCATTACAGTGGTATCAGAGCTCAGATCTTGCCACCTGTGAGGGTCTTTTATGAATCGAACACATCATTATTACACAAGAAGAAATAAACAAAACCCTAGTGTGGACCCTCAGCCAGAGCCAACAGATATAGACACACCAGAAGGGGAGGAACCACCAGAAATGGCTGACAGAGATGAAAACCCAGTTGATGAGCGAGAGCAGAGATTTATGACCCTGGTTGATACCTTGCAAAGATTAGTGAACAGGTTAGAACAACAACCTAATGAACCCCAGAATCAGGAAAGACATGGGGAGACTTCTTCCAGATCTAATACACAAGGGTCCATAAAATCTTCTCACTCACCATTACCTAGATCTTCAAAACCCCTATTCATCAGTTCAGCAGAACCTGATCCCGGCCAGCAGGATGCAGAAATGGAAGAATTGACGGTACGGTATATGGGGATGTCAGAAGCCTTCAAAAATAATGTTACATTTGATGGTTATTTGAACATTCTGAGAAAAAATATTAACAGAAAAAATAAAAATGATGAAAAGAAACTCCTCCAGCAGAAAATGCAGATACCTATGTTTGATGGGAGTGACAAAATCTCAGTGAGGGCATGGCTGCAAAAACTGATCACATATTTTGAAGTTTGTCCTACAGAAGAGGAGGATGCAGTAAAATTAGCTATAGTGCATTTGGAAGGGAGTGCCTATGATTGGTGGCACCACGGTATGACTACACAGGGACACAACAACATTAAATCTTTTGATGAATTCAGTGTTAGACTATTGGACAGGTTTGAGAGGAAAGATGAGGAAGAGTATTTCAGAGAATTGGCAACTTTACAGCAGAAAACAACAGTTGAAGCATATGTGGAAGAATTTGAAAATTTAGCAGTAATGGTTCCAAATATGTCTGAAAAGAGGATAGTATTTTTGTTCATAGAAGGCTTGACAGAACCTTTAAAAGGTTGGGTGAGAGCATTTGAACCCACAACATTACAGGATGCAATTAAGAGGGCCATTTCTATGTCTGCTTCAGCCATACCTGCAAAACAGAAATTTTCATCAACTTTTCCTTCCAAATTCAGCCCCATAGGAACATCCCAGAAAAGAAGTGGATTTCAGCCATCAGCATCAAGTTCTGGACATCAAAATACTTCCCAAAAGCCAACGTCCACCTCTCAGAGTCTTCCAGCAGCAGCCACTACGAAAAATAGAAAAGATGATGAACGTGATGAACTAAGAAGGAAAGGGCTATGCTTTTACTGCAAAAAGCCATTTGAAAGAGGACACAGATGCCAAGGAAAAGGGCAAATCAGATTGATTCAGGTAATATCAGATGATGAGGATTCAGAGGGAGACTATGCATCAACAGAGGAATTGGAAGCAGAAGAAAATCAGCATGCAGAATCAGGAGGTCCAAGTGCTCCAAGCTTAGGGAGTTTAGCCTCTCTAGATTTATCTAGGGCTTACATCACCATTAAAGTACCTGGGGGAGTAGAAGGAGAAAGAGTTGTGGTGCTTATTGATCCTGGAGCAACCCACAACTTTGTACATGAAGATTTGGTAAGAAAGAAAAAGTTAAAAACTGAGTCTTTTTCTGGTTTTGATGTAGTGGTTGGGAATGGAAATGTAGAGCATTGTCATCTTTATGTCCCACACATGAAACTGCAGTTTACAGATTATGACATGGTGGATGATTTCATTGTTTTTCCATTGGGAAAGAGTGCTCCACAGGTAATACTAGGAGTGCAGTGGTTATTTTCTCTGGGTGACTACACTATAAATAATCAGACATTAAAATTCAAATTTATGGTGGGAGAAAAGGAAGTAGTCTTGCAGGGAATTAAAGACAGGGTGTTACAACAAGTTTCTATCAAAAGCATGGAAAATATTTTGAAGAAAAAGGAATTTGTATGGGCAGCCAGCATTATTACTCTTAAAGGTAAATCCACTCCAACCTTTGAGTTACAGCATGATATTCGGTTTATTTTGGATAAGCATAAAAAGGTTTTTGATGAAATACCAGAAGGTTTACCCCCACCCAGAAACTTTCAGCATGCAATTGAACTAGAACCTGGAACTAAACCAATCATGATCAAACCATACAGACATCCCAAATATTATAAAGATGAGATAGAAAAAACAATAAAAGAGTTGTTGGCAATGGGACACATTCGTCCTAGTACAAGCCCATTTGCATCTTCAATGGTTCTAGTGAAAAAGAAGGATGGTAGTCTACGCATGTGTATTGATTACAGGGCCCTGAATAAGAGAACAGTAAAAAACAGGTACCCTATTCCCCGTGTTGATGAGCTCATTGATGAATTACATGGGGCTATGTTCTTTTCTAAAATAGACTTAAGATCTGGGTACCATCAGATCAGAATGAGAGAAGAGGACATACATAAAACAACATTCAGATGTCATTATGGGCACTTTGAGTTTCTGGTTATGCCATTCGGGTTAACAAATGCTCCTGCCACTTTTCAAGCTGCAATGAATCAGATTTTCAGGGAGTATTTGAGACATTTTGTTTTGGTATTTTTTGATGACATCTTAATTTACAGCAAGACATGGGATGAACATTTAAAACACTTAGATATTGTTCTGGGTATTTTGGAAGAACAGGAATTTTATGCGAAACAATCTAAGTGTGAGTTTGGCATGACAAAGATTCTTTATTTAGGGCATATAATCAGCCATGAAGGGGTAAAAGTAGATCAAGAAAAAATTTCAGCCATGCAGAATTGGCCTATTCCAGTTAATTTAACTCAGTTGAGGGGATTTCTAGGCCTATGCAGCTATTACAGGAGATTCATCAAAGGATTTTCAGCTTTAGCAGCACCCTTGACTGAATTGACCAAGAAAGGTGAATTTGTGTGGAATGAGGAAGCCCAGAGAGCCTTTGAGAAATTAAAGGAGGTAATGACCACGTGTCCAGTGCTAACTATTCCTGATTTCTCTCTTCCTTTTACTATTAATTGTGATGCATCAGGAGTGGGCATTGGAGCTATTCTCATGCAGAAAGGACGCCCTATTGTTTATGAAAGTAGAAAACTAAAACCACATGAGAGAAGTTACAGTGTTTATGATAAAGAAATGCTAGCTATCATGCATGCATTATCTAGGTTCAAACAATATCTCATTTGTGGTAAGTTTGTGGTCAAAACTGATCACAATAGTTTAAAATATTTTCTGGGGCAGCAAAATGAATTAAATGAGAGACAACAAAAGTGGGTTACTAAGCTGCAGGCATTTGATTTCGATATTGAATTTGTTAAAGGGAAGAAGAACACAACAGCTAATGTATTGTCCAGAAATCCTGCTTTTCATTCACTTTCAGTAATTACTAATGATTTAAAGGTTTCTCTTATGGCTGAATATGCAAAGAATGCATTATCCATTAGCATATTGGATGGTACCCTGAATGATGACAGGTACTCAGTTAAGGAAGGGCTGATCTATTATAAAGGGAGAATCTTTTTAGTTTCAAATTCCAAGCTGAAAGGAAAAATTATTTCTGCTATGCATGACTCACCCATGGCTGGTCACCCAGGATTCTTCAAAACATACAGACAGGTTCGTGAAAGATTCTCATGGAAGGGGTTGAAGAATGATGTACTTGCTCATGTCCTGGAATGCACTACTTGTCAGGTTAATAAAGATGAACATAATTTATCAGCTGGATTACTTCAACCACTACCAATTCCAAATCAGAAGTGGGAAAGTATATCAATGGATTTTATTACTGGACTTCCAAAGGTGCATGGTAAGGATTGCATTTTTACTGTTGTGGATAGAATGACTAAGTATGCACATTTTTATGCCATATCCATAACATATACAGCTGTTCAGGTGGCTGATTTATTTTTTAGGGAGGTCTTTAAACTGCATGGCTTGCCAAAGTATATTGTTAGTGACAGAGACAGTAAATTTATGAGCAACTTTTGGCAAGAGCTATTCAGATTATGTGGCACATCCTTAACTCCCAGTACAAGTTACCATCCGCAAACAGATGGCCAGTCAGAAATAGTAAACAAATGGGTGGAAGGATACTTAAGAAACTATGTTTCTGGGTATCAGAATGCTTGGATTAGATGGCTGCACCTAGGAGAATATTGTTATAATGCCACTTATCACATGTCAATTAAGATGACTCCTTTTATGGCTCTGTATGGTTATGATGCTCCCACTATTTCAGATTTATTAATTGTGGACAGCAGGGTGCCCAAGGCAAGGGAATTTATACAGGAACATCAGGACATAATTAAGGCTCTAAAAGAAAACATCCAGGTAGCACAGAACAGGTATAAGAAATTTGCTGATCAGCAGCGTATAGAGCGTTCATTTGAAGTTGGTGACATGGTTTATTTAAGATTGCAGCCATACAAGCAATCTACCTTGAAAAAGAGTGGTGCAGAGAAGCTTAAGCCACGATTTTATGGTCCATATAAAGTGCTACGCAGGGTTGGAGAGGTAGCATATGAGCTTGAGCTTCCACAGGATAGTAGGTTGCATAATACCTTTCATGTTTCCTGCCTTAAGAAAGCTGTTGGACAAAATATTAATCCCTCCATTGAGCTGCCTCCTTTAGATGATGAAGGAAAATTAGTTTTGGAACCAGAAATAATCCTTGAGACTAGAGAGAGAAAACTCAGAAGCAGAGTCATTAAGGAATATCTGATTAAATGGAAGGGTTTGCCAGAAGAAGATGCCACATGGGAAGGAGCTGAGATCCTCTCACATTCAGGACTGCATTGCTTGAGGACAAGCAATGTGAGAGGGGGAGACTTGTCATGACCCATTTTGGAAAAATAATGGTCATGTATGTAAATATTATAAATAATATTATTATTACTATAGTGTGGAGAGAAATAAAATATTTTTATTTTATTTCTTATTATTATAAGTGTGCAAAATATAAATAATTATTATTATTTATATTATTGGGGTATTTTAATAAAATACTTAAGCAAATAATAGCTTAAGTAATGGGCTCCACATAATGAGAAAATATAACAGGGAAATATAAAAAGGTGGAACGCCCTTCATTCTAGGCATGCTAGGTTATGTGATGAAGACTTATCTCTTCTCTGCCTTCGAGAGCTGCTCAAGGTTAAGTGAGGAATTCCAATTCTGTAGAGTGAGAGGTGCTCATCTATTGAGTTGGGGAGTAAATCCAATCAGGGTTTACCTGTGCAATTAAAGGGCTTCCAGTGTTTTCCAAATCTATTCTTCTTCCGGATTGAATGAGAATTCTCTCCGAGGGTTTGGTGGCATTGTGGAGGTTTTGTGAAGAATTATCAAATTGTGGTTTGAAGTTGTATGTGTGTGAGGAGTATTATTGCATCTAGTGAAGTTTTCAGTGTTTGTGTGCATCCATAACCCCAACGTCCAGCATTGAGGAGATTGTAGACATTTTTGAAGTGTTTTTATCAGCTTTGGGGAGCTGCGTCCCATTTTGAGGGATTATATCTGCACATTCAGATTATTATTGGCATTCTTGTGTGTTTTGGGGGCTAATTCTGAGAAAGGAGGGCAGCGTCACATCTTGGGGAGCAAATATCAGGGTTTTGATCATTGTTTGAGCATTATCATTCACCATCCAGCCACACGTTCCCCCTTTTGGGAGATTATTCTGCAGTATTTGGGGTTGTTGAAGACAGATTTGCATTCCATGAGCCTGGCGTCCCATTCTTTGGAGGATTGCTGCCATATTTCAGTGTTGTAGTGATCAGGTGCAACGTCCCATCTGTCTTGTGTTGATAGCATATATTGTAGCTCATATTGCTCCTTTATGAGATATTACCTCTTGTCAATGTCTACAGATTGAGAATCTATATGTGCATGTGTAAATTGTGCTATTGTTGTTGTAATTTGATTTGTGGGTGTTAAGAAAAATAATAAAAATAAAAAAAATATATTTTTTTAATCTGTTCCATTACTTTGCAAAATCTTGTATTTCTGGAATTTTGGCTCATTACATTGATACATTCTTTGAGAAGGTAAGTGGGTTGTTCGATAGGGTTCGAAGTGAGTTCCAAGTAGGATGTGTTGGGGACTAGCAACATGGAAATTGAAAATGGAAGGAGAGTTGAGCAAATAGGTGTATTGGGCTCGTGATGATGAGCACATGAAGTTTGCAGAAATATATCAAATGCAGTCATGGGATCTGGGAGCTAGCAATAGTAATGTCAATTCAATGTTAGAGATCATAAATCCACCAAAAAAACTCAAGTAATCTATCGGTATCCACTGCGGGTTTATGTTGATGAAGGAAATATGGCGCCCTCTCTTAATCTTGCAAGTGTCAAGTATGTGAAGTTGGCACCTGAGTTGGTAAAATCTTATGCCAAAATGAACTTTTTGGCATATCTTATTCAGTGGTTACAAACAGGATTAAATACGTTTTAGCATATGGTTTGTAGCCTGAAGCTGAAAGCAAAAGAGTAGGCTAACAAGTGCAGATGGTGGAAGGACAACTTCAGCAAGTGCAGCAAGATGCTGAAAGTGAACAAGTAGAGTTAAGGAAATAGAGGCTATGAGGAAAACGCAAAAATAACAGGATCAATTCATAGGACAGATGAAGTCTGAATGTGCGGTGAGGGAGCAAACTCTAGAAGTCAAGATGAAGGAGCTTGCTCATAAAGATCAATTGATTGCGGAACGGGATGAGCAACTAGCAGTAGTTGTAAAGAAGCCGAAGAAACAAAGAGGGAGGCTGAGTTAAAGGCTAGAATAGTAGAAGTCAAGCAAACGTCACATCATTATGACTTCCAATGGGCTCATTACCCAACCTATGCCAAGAGGTTCAAGGTGGAGAATGAAGCCTTGAAGCTACAAATCCAGGACCTTCGAGTACTTGTTCCATCGCCTCAACCTCAACAAAGCCAGAGTCCCCAAGAGCAACAACAATTGTTGACGAGGATGTCGACCAATCTAGAGGGGAGGGTAGATGTAGGTGCTAGTTCTGACTTGCCACCTTAGCACAAGAAATAAAGTCAAAAATAAAATATGCTTGGAAGTCAAGTACATATAATAAAGTTGTTATAAGTTTGAATAAAATTGTAACATTGTAATATTGCATGAAATAATGTAATGATGAGATAAGTAGTAGTCATGTGCAAATGAGTTAGTTGTCACATAGTTTGTCTTGTAGTTAGGAGGGAAATGAAATGAAATGCAAGACAAATGTAATGAGGAAGAGGTGAGGTGTCGAGGTTGGTAGTTGTCAATAACTACCTTCCCCCTAGTTTAAATAGACCCCCTCATTCAATTGAGCAAGTACATACACATACATTTGGTAGATTATGTGCATACCACGGAGAGAGTTCATTGAAGATACTTTACGCACATGATAGTTCTGCACAGGAGCAGATATTGTATATGCAAAAGATAGTATGTTGGGAGAAGTCATTCGCTATGTGACCGTACAAGCTAATATGTAATGCAATATCTTGTTAATATCTATTCATCATTCAGCCATTATTCTATGTGTGATATTTGCATGTGTTTACATTGATTGATTACTGCAGTAGATATAAAATCCAAACCCTATTATCTTGTATCATGTTGTATTCTATTCATACTGGGTTGTTTGGGTTGTTGTCAGGCTATCTCATGCAAACCTAGGTCGTCAGACTTGAAGGCAAGTCGTTTGGGCAAGTGCCAAGCCATTTGGGCAAGTGCCAGGCCATTTGGGCTAGTGCCAAGCTGTCTATAGAACATTACTAGGTCATCTAAACTTTAGACCAGGCCATCTAAATTGTGTTGTGTAGGGCCATTGAAGGGAGGTTGATGCAAGTTGTTTGGCTGCATCCTGAGAGTTGTCGAGAAATTAACTTGTCATTCATAATTGTTCCTTCAAGTGTGAAATACCATCATCATGCTCCACTTAGCCTTAAATCTTTAAGAGATATTTTTATATACTTAATAAAATCCAAACCCTATTATCTTGTATTCTATTCGTACAGGGTTGTTTAGGCTATTGTTAGGCTATCCCCTGCTAGGTCGTCAAACTTTAAGGCATTTTGTTTGGGCAAGTGCCAAGCCATTTGGGCAAGTACCAAGCCATATAGGGAACATTGCCAGGTCATCCAAACTTTAGACCAGGCCATCTAAATTGTATTGTGAGGGCCATTAAAGGGAGGTTGATATAGGTCATCTGGCATCGTCGTGCTACACTTAGCTTTGAATATTTTAGGGATATTATTATATTTTTAAATGTTGTCAACAGTTTGAAACTTGTGTATTGATCATCCATTTATCGTAGCACATTTCCAATTATGAATTATTGATAGATTTTATATATTTTCATATATTTTATGTCTCTATTATGTAGAATTAAATCAATCTCTTTCTCATTATATATATATATATATATATATATATATATATATATATATATATATATATATATATTTGGAATTGGATTTATTTTTTAAATTTTTTGGAGATTCTAGACTCATATTTTTTTAAACTTGGGTGAATTGGATTTTTTTTATTTTGGTAACTATGGTCATTGGTGTATGTGTTGGCCCTGTTAGAAATATTAAGTATATTGAGTTGTCATTGAAGTCAAAGGGTGAATATTATTCAAGGCAGAAATATTCTTCAAGGATGTGTAGTTGAAAAGGTTGGAAAATTATTCAAGGCAAGCATATATTTCGGATGGAACAAGGCAAGGAAAATATTTATTAAATAAAGGTTTATAATATTTAAATTTCATATTTAAATATTATAAAGGAAAAGACAAATGTTTAAGGATGCTTGGACAAGATTTAAAAATATTATAAAGGTTCAAGGCTTGGGATAAAGGATTTAAATAAAGGTTTAATGGCATGAGGACAAAGGTCTATAAAAGACAAGGACCAAGGTTGGGACATAATTGTGCAATATTAAATCAAAATATTTAATTATTACAAGGCCCTAAGAGTTAAAGTTATAATATTTAATTCAAATATTATAACCCAAACCCAAAGTTTTTGGCGCCAACATATGGAAGAAATTTGAGTTTATTTTTGAAGCCGACGTGACAATTTCATAAGCCATTTGGAAGCATATAAATATGGTGATTTATTTACCTTTGACTTTTTCACGACTAACGGCATGCAAATAAAATCGAATACATTGTTTTCTCTGTGAATGTGAACGGCAGAAATATAAGAGGATAAGACAGCGAAAAACAAGGCAGGGAAAAAGTTTATCTTGCACGCCTGTAAGTTTGTTCATTGGATAATCCAACTGGCAGTGTGGATTTGCGTGGAGGTTTGCTGGGCAGAAGGTCAAGGGGTCGAACCCCGTGGACGTCGATTGTGTTTTGTTGTAGAGAAGAGAGGAGAACAAAAGAAATACTATTGCTTACATTTGACGTCTCGTTCGTCGGGGTAGCCCAACCGGTTGTGGGAGGTCACTATGTCGATTCTCGTTGTCATCGATTTTGTGGTTTTTGTATTGGAAAGTGCGCAGAACGTGGTTTAAGTTTTGGTCTCAGCCACCACGGTAGCACAGCTAGTCAAGGCGCTTGAGATAAAGTTGCTTGTCGTGAGGTTGGAGGTTCGATTCGCAGCAGCGCCAAGGTACTAAAATTTTGATTAAATTTTTTGGATTAAGGTTGAAGAAAAATAAGGTGTTGGTGTATTGTTTTCAGATTATAATTTTTGAAAGTAAAGGAGAAATAAGGTGTAGTAAAGGTTTTTGTTATTTGTAATTTTTGAATATCTTAGAAAGGAGAAATAAGGTGTATTTAAGATTATTGTTATTTGTATTTTTAAATATCTTAGAAAGGAGAAATAAGGTGTATTTATGATTATTGTTATTTGTAATTTTGGCATATCATAGAAAGGGAATAAAAAGAGTTTGTGTTATTAATGAAGCTTTATCTTGTGAGAGAAATATAAGGTATTATTTTTTAGCACATTTTGATAAAGGATTTTAATGAGAATATTTTGATATCTAATTAAGAAGAGAAAAAAGGATTTACTAACCAGTTTTTGAAGTGGCACAAGAAAGGGAAATTATTTTTGAGACAGGTTTTGAGGACACATCTTCATCAAAGCAGTTTTAGAGGTATGGTGATTTGATTCCTTTCCAAAGGGTGATGTTTGTTTGAAGAAAATATTTTGATGTCATAGAGTTGGAGATATAAGGATTAAGTTTATGTGCATTGTTGGAAATATATGTGCTAGGGTTTGAGAACAAAGTTGTGCATTATTGTTGAATGAATTTGAAAATATACTAGCAAGGGTTATAGACCAATCTTGTGAAGCAAATCTATGCATTAGTTTTGAGTGATATTGGGAATAAATTTGCAAGGGCTATAGACCAGTTTTGTGAAGCAAGTATGTGCATTGGTTTTGATTAATTTTGGAAGTACATAAGAAGGTCAACTATCAAGTGCTAGACTAGAGTATCATTTTGAATGCAATGAATGTGAGACATGAAAGTGACAAACTTAATGAATGTGAGAAGAACATATTGAGTATTTGTAATGCATATCATTCTCTATATGTTCATGAAGAAAAATAATTCTGGGTAGAATATGTCTGAATTACTTTAGTCAAAGAAAGCACTTTTGAGAAAGATATATGCAATTGTTTCTATGCAAGAATTAGGAATGTTTGAGCAGTTTTTGTGAGCAGCATTGAGGCAGATTTGAGCAGGTTATTGAGGCAGAATTGAGCAGGTTTGTGAGCTGAGTTCTGAGAAGGTTTGAGGCAGATTTGAGTAGGATCTGTGAGCAGGTTTGAGCAGTGATTTGAGTAGGATTGTAGAGAAAATTTCAGCAAGTTTGTTTGAGGCAGATTTGAGCAAAGTTTGTGAGCAGATTTGAGCAAGCCTTGTGAGTAGGCTTGGAGCATATTTAAGCAAGCCTTGTGAGTAGGCTTAGAGCAGATTTGAGCAGGCTTTGGATCAGACCAGAGCAAAGGGGATTGGTGTCTCCTGTGGATAGAATTCCACGAACCAGAGCAAAGGGGATTGGTGTCTCCTGTGTATAGAGGTCCACGACCCAGAGCAAATGGGATTGGTGTCTCCTATGGATAGAGGTCCACGAACCATAGCAAAGAGGATTGGTGTCTCTTGTGGATAGAAGTCCACGAAACAGAGCAAAGGGGATTGGTGTCTCCTGTGGATAGAGGTCCACGAACCAGAGCAGAGGGGATTGGTCTCCTGTGGATTGGTGTCCATGAACCAGTAGAGGGGATTGGTCTTCTGTGGATTGGTGTCCACGAACCAAAGCAGAGGGCATTGGTGTCTCATGTGGATTGGTGTCCACGAACCAGCAGAGGGGATTGGTGTCTCTTGTGGATTGGTGTCCACGAACTTGAGAGGGGATTGGTGTCTCCTGTGGATTGGTGTCCACGAACTTGAGAGGGGATTGGTGTCTCCTGTGGATTGGTGTCCACAAACTTGAGAGGGGATTGGTGTCTCCTGTGGATTGGTGTCCACAAACATTGTAATAGGGGATTGGTGTCTCCCGTGGGTTGGTTCCCATGAAATTTGTTGAGAAATTTTTAAGCAATATTTCTTCGTGGACATAGCCCATATTGGGTGAACCACGTTAAATCTGTGTCTCTTATGTGTGTAATGATTTGTGCATTGTTTCATTATTGCAATTGATAATATTGGATGATATTGTTTTGGAAAGAAAAGTAAAAGTTTTGATCTTATATTGTTCACCCCCCCCTCTAAGTATAATCTTGTGTTCTTCAGGCCCTATGACTGATGTGTCCTGATGTGCCTAGATACCACAACATCCTCTTAATTCTTAGAAGCATTTCCCACCCTCCTTCAACTTATACATGTCAAATAACTATTTGTTCCTACTTCCTACTTCCAACCAGCATTTTGACCCTTTTGTTCAGTCATGGACCTTTAAAATACCTTATAATTATCCCTTTGGATCACATATATTCCATTGTGTACCCTTTAGGGGATGACAAGGAAATGGCAAATGCAACGAGGGAACAAATTAAGGTAACCCACAAACCTTTGAAAAAGGTACATTGACAGAGGATGGTTCTACAAAAAAATAAAGTTAAAAAATACATGTCAAACTTTATTCATAGTAGAGAAATTCAAATTTTTCTTTTTTCTTTAATTGATAGTTGTAGACAAATTAGTGGTTTTTTTTTTTTTGCTTAGGTGATTTTTCAGTTTTTTGTGCCCTTGTAGGTAGATGCCTAGATGTCTTGAGCCTCATATTTCTAGCTAGTGAGGATACATCCCCTCGGGTAACAAGTGATGGAGGCACATACACACGGAAGACACACATACAGTGCACATATATTGTCATCTTGTACTGGTGTATCCACAGCTTATTGTACCATGAGGCCTCTGAAAAACTGTCATATTTACATCAGTGTCCATATTTGTGTTTATATCTTGATACTGAAGAAACATGAAAAGAAGAAACAAATTACAGACTTACCATGCAACAACATTGGTTGTAAAAAGACAAATAGAAATCAAGGTGAATTCTTCCCACGATTAAGAATGTCTCATTTGGAAGAAGACAAAATTTCATGTACAGCAGCAAATAATGATGTAAAGGAAGATATCAAATGGCATTAGCTCAACCAGTTAGATTCCTTGACTTTCAAGGAGGAGACCCAAGTTCGAATCTTGCCAAGCGATACATGCATAATAGCCAAGTTGTTGTAATACCACTATGTGGTTGTGATGTAATACAGGTGGGGCCCATTTCAATCCCATATAACAAAAAAAATGATATAAAAGAAGATAACAATGGAGTTGTAGAATGTAATGCAAACAAACAAGTCAAAGGAGCTCAATGAAAATGAATTTTAAGTATTAGCATATCAACCGTAATGCAAATGTGGATGGCTGTACATATCAAGCATAGGCATGTGACATGTTGGGAGGGTTTCGAATCTGCAAGTAGCTCTTGCAAAATCTACTCATCCAACCATCAACCCATAACACCACAATCAAGCATAGGCATGTGACATGTCGAGAGGGTTCCGAATCTGCAAGTAGCTCTTGCAAAATCTACTCATCCAACCATCAACCCATAACACCACAATCATGCCAAAGAACATTTAGTAGTTGAAAACAACATTATGAATGGAAATTTATGTTTTTGTTAAAGACATAAGATAATGAACATATACATGTTTGAATGCAACATCTACACATCAGATTACTTTCATGATTCAGAAGGCATTATCTTTACTTATTAGGTAATTACATGTGTTTGCTAATGAGCATGTAATAATCATCCATGTTTACATTTATGTGACTGAAAGCACATTTACATAATCAAGCACACACAAATATGGCTTACCCTCATTTTCTAGGTGTCATTGCTTCTCTTTGACCAACCACTAGCCTTCCTTGATCAACTATCTCTGAAAATATAAAGAGATGAATACAAAAATCTCCATCCATGAATAAGAAAATAAAGGATGAAGAAGTTACCTATGTCTTCTCTCTATTGCATAACAGGGAACTAAATACACCACGATTGACGTCAGTTTTGAAGCATCGGATCTTCTTTGCATCACCTATAGAACAGATTGAGCATGCCATTACAAGGGACACAAAACTGGTGAGAAGGAACAATATATCATGTTTATGAAGCACCATTCCGTCCATATTTGACCAGAACATCAGATAAAACACTCCTCTCCTTCTTCTTCAACCTGCACCATTGCAACAGAAGCTTATTTGATACTCCAGTGCACCTCTAAATAAGTATAAATCACTCAAGCAACTGAATAGCAGCCCAGATAAAATGTCATTCTAGCTATCTATCACTACAATAGGGTGCAAAACAAAGAATAAATGCACCATATCCAATTTATGGTATTCAAATAATATAGGGAAAAGTATATAGAACGCATGAACGTACCAATAATACAGGTCAAAACAGAAATCTACTTATAAATTGTGTAGCTGGGAACCTTTAACTACCCAGGCTCTAGTTCAGCAAGATGCTCAAGCAGCAGCGTGGGTAGCACACATCAAAAACAGGACAAATGTTGCAAAAATAAATAAATGAATACATATCTAGTTTATGACCCCGGGCAATGTTTCCATGATTACGACAGAGCCAACAACTATGAGAACCACCTTGATCTAAATCTGTATTCCTTTATTATGCTTTTACAAAGTTACAGCAAAACAGTTTCTTCTTGTTGAGTTAGACAAAAGGGGTAATCAGAGAATGCCAGTTGCTTACAAGTTCAAGAAAATTACCCTCAGAAATATATTTTACGAAGGTTGAAAAAGAACCCAATAAAGGTCCACACAGGTAACACCAACAATGGATGAATGAAACCATTCAATGAGAAAAGCAAAGATTCCCTTCAATGAGCTCTATCAACAACATTCTTCACACCAGGGATCAGATAGGAACCATAAAAACAATCCAGAAGTGAATAAACTAATGTTGCACTCGTATTAAAACTCAAATTTGAAATTCAAATGGAAGGTCAACACATACCTGTGTGCAGACCCAAGTATAGCGGTTGTATCTGAATGCTTGGATTCTATTGGCTTCTTACTCTTATGCTTTGTTTGGCCTTTTCGCTTTAGTATTTGTTTTTTAGGTTGGGAAGCTAAAACAGTAGAATCAATAATTTGTTTCATTGAATTGATATTTTCTGCCTTAGAAACCAAAGTTTGACCCTCCAAATTTTGTACAATGTTTGATACTTGCAGTTGAGGCTCCTGTTGCTTCTCTCTGCAGTTAGACGCATTCTGATCCTTCCAAGAAGCAATAGGTGAATATGTCTCTAGATTTTTCTGTGCAGATCTCGTACCTGAAGAATCTAGATCATCCTTTTCTATGATGCTACTGCAATGAGGCTTTAGTTGATTGTCTGACTCATTTTCTCCACTCAATTCCTTGTTACCATGATAATTGTCATGTCCACTGCAGATGTTCACAGAGGATTTTGAATGGTTTTCCTTCTGCTGATCTGGAAAATCAATAGAGTCTGTTACGCCTTCAGCAAACTCAATTTCCTGATCTCGGATCCTTAGCCTGGGCATGGTATATGGATTTGTGGCAGTTGGTGACATGAAACCAGAATTTGTAACAGCACTCGTACTAAGCAGGCAAAGACTTATTTTCCTCTGAATTTTGCCAAAGGTTATACTTTCTCCATTAAATCTCGTTATAAATCTGCAGATAGTGTGCATCATAAAAACTTTTTCATCAGAGCCATAAAACTCACAAATATTGGCAAATTAAATAAGTATTCCATTGTGTAAAAATTCATTGATTTCTATACCTTGAAACAAGCTTGAAGTTTTCAACATTACACACATACCATTTACAAGCCAAGTACCACATCCATATTTACAAGACAGAATTACAAAACATCTAACTATATTCTAATTAAAAAAATTGGGGTTGCAATGGAGTAAGGAATATACACGAAAAAATCACAGTAACATCCATGAATTAAATATATGAATTCTGAAAAATAAACTCACAAATGTTCCTCGACACATTGCAAGTAGAGATAAATGATTAACATATTCATTACAAATTTGTAGAAGTCACCTTATTGCACTAATTCTGCTGTAGCAGATCCTTGTTCTATGCTTTGACTTGTGAATTTAACATGACTATGCTGTATTTATATGGCCCAACCAATACAAGTACTAATTTTCAAATATTGAGGACCATCTTATGATTATGAACTCAACACAACCACAAAACACATTACCTCCATGGTATGACATGGCATAGTTTTACCAGGCCAAAGTACTGGACTTGGTTAACACTATTTTTTCAAGATAGTTGAAGCCAAATATTATTATTTGGTGCAAATATATTACGCTCAGGTCAAAGTTCAGCTTAAAATAAAAGCAATGACAGTTCCAGATCAGAAAGAGACCTATAGCTGAACCAATTTGCCTTACAAAATTCCAAATAGTTATCTTAAAAAACAGAGGAATGTGGACGTGGATGTGGGTGTGAGGGTGAGGGTGGGCATGTCAATGGTGGAAGGGCTCTAGGAAAAAAGCACTAAACATCAATCTGCACTAAGCAAAAACCTGTTGATATTTATAGTTGATTACAAATTCTTGGACTGTAAATGGACTGCAACACCAAATTAGCTCTACTATTCTTGTCCATGTATATGGTTGAATCATACCATGAGAATCTCAAAAGCAAATTTACCTCCTAAACAAAATTTTTATAATTAAATCTGTTCTTTTATAATTGCCAACATTCTCAACGAACATTTCTGAATGTCGTTGAATTATAAGACTTTAGGCTTCCTTTTCTCTGGCCAGCTTTCAACCTCTAACCAGTGCACAGCATTTTGCTTATTGTTTGTAGCTAGCCTATCGTAGACCTTTCTATCCAATTAAGAAACATCTGATTTAGAGAGATTTCCAGAAGGATCTTCAAGGAAATAGATTTGCAAGTTCTCAGTCTACAAAGCTTCAAAAGCTCTCCATACAGGCTTTGGAATACCAACCTAAGGTATTGGGATCTGGTTTAGAATCTAGGGTCCACTCAACAAGTTGCAAATTCTGAGAACATGTAGAATCAAAGCTGTGATGCTGCAAGGATCTCGACAAGGCATGAGACTTACAGTTAGCAGAACTCATTATTTATAATTTATAAAGAGAGGCCTACAGACGAGAATATGAAAACTACAGATTATTGGAATTAAACTATTCTTTCTTTCTTTTTTTCCCCTTTATTGAAATTCAATTTATGTCAAATTGCCAAGCCTAGCCATCAATGTTTACATAACATCTGTACAGAGAGAATTTGTTCTGACAATATGGCAGCACTGCTTCACAAGCACAAACTACAAGGACAGAAATGATTTACCTCCCAATTCTCGCACTTTCTCTGAATCATATTCCAAAGCAACCAATTTGGGTTTGCCTCGGCCTCTTACTGGACTAAAGAGCAACACATTTTACTGCTACAAGCATATCTGCTTCATATTTTTTGAAACAGAGACAGCTCCCTGGTTTCTCAAGTCTTTAACGCATGCTCCATCAGTCTACACAACCTTCAGCTCTTAGTTGCGCTGCATTTCCACAAGAGTATTGGACATTTTGTTGGCAACCTAACAGTCTACCTAGCATGCATTAGACCCCTAAAACCACCTAAGATGCCTTCAGTCCTATTCAGTTTGACATGATTTTTGTAGGCATTCTATGTAAGCCAATGATCACCATGGATACTGATTTTCCATGGAAACTAATTTTGTGATGGTTCTCCCAACAACATAAAGCTGTTAAATGAGCTTTCTTTGCGACCGTGTCCACTATCACGAGAATGGAGTCAAATACACCTGCAACTCTTAGTAATATTGCAAAGAAGCCATCAAGAACACCTAATATTTCCATTCTGGAATTACTTTGGGCTGCCACTTTTCCTCTTGGTGTGTATGTTCTGCATTCACCTTTGGCATTCTAAGCATCATATCACATAAACGAAACTTCATTATCTTTGGCCACAAAGATTCTCTTAATGCACAATGACTTTTCAATGGCCCACATGTGGCATGTGGCAGTATTCTAGTTATGCATGAGGGGACACACAATTTGAATCCCAATATATCTATCTATCTATGTGTGTGTGTGTGAAAAGAAAGAAAGAAAGACCACATGTGGCAGTATTCCAGTTACGCACGAGGGGACACAATTTGAATTCCATTATATCTATCTATCTATGTGTGCGTGTGTATGTGTGTGTGTGAAAAGAAAGGAAGAAAGACGAAAAATGCACAGATTCATGTAAATGCTTAGTGCACACTGCACAGCATGTATCCTTCATATTCCAATCATCCGTGATACATTTGGGTGGACCAATTTATCCACTAGGGTAGGTGCACTGATCTCACTACTTGAAAAATACTTGTCGAGTTCCTTCCACATCTTTTCATTCAAAATTGGGATTTTTGATTGTTAGCCAGTGGAACAGTGTTCTCCAATCACTTGCTTTGCTTCACGCAATTGGATGCATTGCAGGTTCAATGGGCAATGCCTGTCGCCACCTATGTCTGGGGTCAAAGAGGCAAGAGCCCCCTTGTAGAGTCAAGAGCCAGCATCCCTTGCAGAGTCATGGGGCAACATCCTTCGTGTGCTCCCTCAACTAATCCAATTTTTACTTATGGATGGTATTTTAGTGATTGACAGTAATGACATTCTCAAGGGTATGGCATTGCCTTGTATCTTCCACCTATGGACATCATTCATGGTTTTGGAAACCCTCAAAGTAAAGACACCCTTTCCAAAGCAAGGGATGGCCCTTGAGACAACCTCCACCATACACAATAATTTCTCTTTTTCCTAGTTCTAGGTGACGGCTTACACTGTGATGGCTTGCATTTTTCATATGGAGGGTACTACACACCAATGGAGGACAATGTCTTTGCCAAGGACAACAACACTTCCTCTTTTTTCTCACTCTGAACCAATCTCCATTCCTTGTAATGTGATGGCAACATTGATGGGAGCAACTCCCCCTTATCTGTGTTTGTCTCTTTCTCCCGTGATAACTACATATGTGAGTGACAAAACGCTAAAAATGGTAGCAGGTCTACATTGATCATCCCTTTGCACTCTCATTAAGGTGATGTCGTCACTTCCCACCTTGGTTTCCTCTTATTGTGTTCTTAACAATTCTACTGTAGACAGGCAAATTGATATGTCTTTATTTGCTGAATCAGTTTTGGTATTATGTGTTATTTTGTAATTGTACGCAAAGTGTTTGAAAAAATGTGCGTGCATATATTTAATTATGTTGTAAAGT
The DNA here is from genome assembly GCA_028583015.1 of Wollemia nobilis. Lineage (NCBI taxonomy): Eukaryota > Viridiplantae > Streptophyta > Pinopsida > Araucariales > Araucariaceae > Wollemia > Wollemia nobilis. The sequence continues at coordinate 7,890,215 of JAQPPZ010016361.1, forward strand.
GCAATTTAATATTGTACGTAATAATAAAGTCATGTAAGTCAATTATGTTGGTTAAATTACTATTTTGTCCTTTAGTGGAAAATGTCAATGTAATGCAAAGAGCATATGCAAATGAAATGTAATTTGAGGGAAGTTATAAAGTAGTTGAAGGATAACTACTTGTTGGGTGTATAAATAAGCCCTCCCCTCATTCATTCAAGTTGCTCTTCCATAGAAGTGGCTCATAGATGTTCAGCCATTGAAGGCAGTCATGAAGGTTGATGGATTAATGCAGTCTAGTATTGTATGCAGCCATGAAGGATAATCTGCATAGGGTTTGCAGGTTGTAGATTGTAATGCTGAAACTGTAATGCTGTATCATAAATGCCATTGTTAATATAAAACTGCTGTATTTACTGTTATCTACCATTGCTGCTATTTCTGTCATTGTTGTTGTTATTAGTGTTGTTGCAGGTTTTCTGTGCATTATTATTGCTATACTACAATGATTGCAGATCTGTAGAACTATTAAGTGGAAATGGAACTGTTTGTGAGCATGTGAAATTTCATTTCTACATCTGGCACCGTTGCTATTACGAAGTTGGGTCCAACTTGGTGACATAGAGTTCTGAAAAGTAAAAACCCTTGGGGAGATGCGTAATGAAAACAATGGAGTGCAGCCAAAGACGTAGGTGAAGACGCACCAGATTTTTTGTTTTTTTTGGTGATGCAGATGAAGGGCTGTCAAAAGGGACGTGCACGCCAACCAAATGCAAAAATGCAAGTGAAGATTTTGCAGATTGAGGATTTGCAAACGCCTGCAGCACCAGTTTGGACGTCTGCAGTCTAGACGTTTGAGTTTAGACGTTTGCAGAAGCAGTCTAGCCGTCTGCAGTTTGGACGTCTGCAGTCCATCCGTTTGCAGTCTGGATGTCTGCAGTCCATCCGTCTGCAGTCTGGAAAACAAGAGAAGACTGTTTGGTGAGAATAAGGTACCTAGACTAAAAACATCCGACGAGGAGCAACATAGCAGGAACCCCACCAATGGATAACGTCGCCAGTGAAGCCTTATTTAAGTGTCCACTTTTCACAGGAGAAGGGAAGGAAGACTCAATTAGGCATTGGAGAATTTGCCGCATGGAGTGGAAAGCGATTGGGAAAAACAATGAAGCATATTGGAGGAGGTGGTTTCCTGCAATGTTTCGAGAATCTGCAATGGGCTGGTATATATACTTACCGCAAGATAAGTTCCAGACATGGGAAGAGTTACGTGATGCATTTGCGGAAGAATTTCGATCATATGATACTAATGAAAATTATAGCATGCAAGGAGAGAAGGAGCCTGTTCGTTATTACAATCGAAGGTTTAGTAGGTTGTTTGACTATGTGGAGAAAGACCACTCAGAAGAATCAAAGAGTATGTGGTTCATAGATGGACTTCTCCCTATGTATGAAAGGAAGATGAAGACATTTTCCCCAAGATCATACCAAGAGGCTTTGGATTATGCCTTGACTTGGGAATGTGATGCAAAAACCTCATCGATGAATGAGACTCGGACGACTAGAGAATGCAGTCAGATGGCGACGGAGGAGATGTCTGAGAAGAAGACGTCTGAGGCACAGCCGTCTGAGCAAGATTCGTCTGACGAGGAGACGTCTAAGGTGCAGACGTCTGAGCAAGAGTCTTTTGACGAGGAGACGTCTGAGGTACAAACATCTGAGCAAGAACCGTCTGACATGGAGACGTCTAAAGTGAAGTCCTCTAAGGTAGAGACATCTGAAATGCAGATGTCTAAGGAGACGTCTGAGCAAGAGCCATCTGGAGGCTACACGTCTGAGCAAGAGTCGTCTGGAGGCACTTACACGTCTGAAGGAGTTCAACATCTGACAAATTACCTGTCCAAGGAAGTCTACTCGTCTAGACGTCTAGCCATCTATCTGGTCGTCTATCTAACCGTACAGATGTCTAGCCGTTAGCCCCAGACGTCTGGTCGTCCGTCCCAGACGTCTAGTTGTCAGATGTCTGGTCGTCCGTCCCAGACGTCTAGTTGTCAGATGTCTGGTCGTCCGTCCCAAACGTCTGGTCGTCAGACGCCTAATCGTCCGTCCCAGACGTCTGGCCGTCCATACCAGACATCTAGCCATCAGACGTTTGTCCGTCTGACCCGTCCGTCTAGCTGTCAGACGTATGGTCGTCTGACCTAGACGTCTGTCTGTCTGACCTGTCTGTCTAGTCGTCCGTCTGGCCGTCTAACCTAAACGTCTGGTCGTCTGACCCGTCTGTCTGGTCGTCTGTCCCAGACATCTAGCCCATTTATCTACGACGTCTACACTGAACCGTCTAGACCTGTGTGCAATCCATCTGCGACGTCTACCTATGTGCAACCCGTCCTAGACGTCTATTCGTCTAACCCGTTGTCCTAGACATCTAGACATTGTAACCGTCAGACTTCTTAATCTGTCTAGTCTAATTCATCAGAGAATAAGCCGTCAGGGATTGTCGTCAAAAATGTTGGCATCTAAGACAGTGCAGTCAGAGGAGTTTTCGTCTGAAGTACAATCCAACAAAGGAGATGTCTGTCAGAGGTTGACAAGAAGTCAGTTGGATCAAGAAAGCACTGAATTAGAGCTGAGAGAGAGCAATTTCCATAGATTGAGGGAGCACGCGAAGGGCGCTGCCCCTCAACCCCGCAAGGGACGCTGTCCCTTGACCCTGCAAGGGGACTTCCGCCCCCTTGACCCCCGACACAGATGGCGACGGGCATTACCCGTCATGTTCATGATGTTGATGGCATTGCTCATGTTGATAATATGGCTTATTGCAAAAAGTGAAGTGCCTATTCAGAGACTACTGATCATGTTGATCATGCTGAGGTTACACATGCTTGCAGCAAGGGGAGTGCACAATTAGAGAATAAGGTGTTGCGAGCAGTCTCAAGTGAAGTCTATTGCCAAAGATGTATGGAACAGGAGAAAGAGGAAGGAGCGTGACAAGAAATTTTGTTACATTGTTCAGTACTTCTATTCCCAGTGTTTAGCTTGTGTCATTGAGGACGACCAGTTTAGAGGAGGGGATAGATGTAGACAGGCAAATTGATATGTCCTTATTTGCTGAATCAGTTTTGGTATTATGTGTTATTTTGTAATTGTACGCAAAGTGTTTGACAAAATGTGCATGCATATATTTAATTATGTTGTAAAGTGCAATTTAATATTGTACGTAATAATAAAGTCATGTAAGTCAATTATGTCGGCTAAATTACTATTTTGTCCTGTAGTGGGAAATGTCAATGTAATGCAAAGAGCAAATGCAAATGAAATGTAATTTGAGGGAAGTTATAAGGTAGTTGGAGGATAACTACTTGTTGGGTGTATAAATAAGCCCTCCCCTCATTCATTCAAGTTGCTCTTCCATAGAAGTGGCTCATAGATGTTTAGGCATTGAAGGCAGTCATGCAGGTTGATGGATTAATGCAGTCTAGTATTATATGCAGCCATAAAGGATAATCTGCAGAGGGTTTGCAGGTTATAGATTGTAAGGCTGAAACTGTAATGTTGTATCATAAATGCCATTGTTAATATAAAACTGCTGTATTTACTGTTATCTACCATTGCTGCTGCTATTTCTGTCATTGCTGTTGTTATTAGTGTTGTTGCAGGTTTTCTGTGCATTATTATTGCTATACTACAATGATTGCAGATCTGTAGAACTATTAAGTGGAAATGGAACTGTTTGTGAGCATGTGAAATTTCATTTCTACATCTACATCTCTGGAAGGGATGACAACAAATGCAAGGATGTTGACCTCCATATTGGAGATGTCACTCAAATAGGGGATAGCACACAAGCAAAGGACAATGCTTATGATGAGCATGGCATGCAAGAAGATAGTGACAACACTTATAGAGGAGACAAAAGGTGGGAATGGGATCACAACACCCTCTCCTCAGCAATTTCAAATTTTTCTCCTTTTGATATGACAAATAAAGCATAGGTGACAACACCTTTGAAAAGGGTGGGGGTGGCACACACTTCATCAATGTAACTATTCCCTCCTTTCATATTTCCTTGTTAGTAGAGGATGGCCTAATAGTAGCAATCTTCTCCTTCCACCCTAGGGACAATAGCTAAGCATTGAATGGTGATGGCCTTGTCTAGGGGGGCAATGCCCTCGTGTTCCAAGACTTCATCATTCTGCTGAATAGTATCTAGTGCTTCCTATGACTTCTCATCGTAGGTCATCTTACACTAAAATTTGTCATTCAATCTTGAATTGTCAAGAAAGTGAATCATCCTTTATGAATAATTGGATCAATGCTTAATGGCACACCATCAATCAAATTGAAAAAAGAAAAGGTTGGAATGATAGGAAACCACATCAAGTTTGTCTTTTGACACGTCTAGCTTCTATATATTCTCTCAAACATGTCTACAATATACTCTTGATTCCAATCTCCCTTCATGGCGAACAACCCTATTTCTTCATGAAAGGGCATTACAAACCCTCAATTGTGAAATCCTCTTAGAACTTCTTTTTCTTTTCTCGTTTATCAAATCATTACCATGAGGTGAATTAGAAATATTTATAATATGACATTGACCATTGCGGTAGTTGTCGTTTATAAGGTAGTTATATGTGTCCCTCGGCCATTAAGTCCAGTTGCTCAAGTATTAGAAGTATTTGCCTAGACTCTATATTACTTTTAAACAAAAAAAAACAAGACAATGTCCTAGCTCTTCACTAGTGGGGTCCCTAACACATGATCCATCGTTTTTAAAAAGCTTGACGTTACTTATTAAATTCCTCTTTACATATATGTTGTAGGTGTTGCCATATTAATTCTCACAATTCTTTGATTCCATGTCGTCAATGCTCTCTCATCTATTCTACATTAGCATTTTGTTTCAATGAAAGTTATAGGCCCACCTAGCCCTCATTTCCACTCTATCCTAGTTGCATTCATTGTTGCCCAGATCATACTTCTTGTGACATCCTTGTTGGAGCCAAATTTGACTCAACTTTGAAACCCGTAAGTTTAAATTTTTGGTCTCAATCAAAATGTTCATAATGCTGGTCACTTCTTCAGTTGGTGTGAGTAGCTTGATTTTTCTTTGGTTGGTTTGATGAAGTCTGACCTTGGTTGTTAAAAAAAAGTGTGCCTCTTTTTATTACTCAAATACCTCAAAAGTGGATATGGCAAAATATTATTAATCAGATTCTAAAGCCAAAATCTGAACCTCCTAAAATAAGTTTCCCTTGGGTCTAAATCAAATGATAAAATTTAAAACCCTAAGGTACTCTAAAGTAAGGGGAAATACTAATCCAACACCTTGGTCTGAAGCCCAAAAAAATAAAGTTAGCATTAAGGTCATTAATTAAAAAGCTTGAGGGCATGCACCCCATCTAATTAAAAATCGAGCACCTTAGATCAAATCCGAGGGCCGCGCTCAAATCGATTTTAATCGGACGACGACGCTTCAATTAAAGGTTAAATAAAAGGATGTCAATATTCTATGAAGATTATAACCTAAGGTCAAAAGTGATTAAACTCGGTGCAACTTTTCCAATCTGGACGAACGCGCTTGAGTCTAAGCCAATCCAACGGCTGCACAATCTCCAAAAAGTCAAAACATTTAACGAGTCAACATAGGTCAAAGTTACTAATTAAACAACGAGCAACTCCGACAGATCGGACGATAGCGCTCAAGCGAACTCAAGATCACCGATTGCGCTCGTTTTAATTAAATCACATGTTAAAGTGCTATGGTAATAAAACACTAAGGATACGCGCCCCCCTTTGAAATAATCATCGAGCAAGTTGGGCAGATCAGACGGCAGCGCTCGATCTAGATCCGATCCAACGGTAGCGCTCCCATAAAAGACGCATTAAAAAGGTAAAAACTCCATGTGATTAATTAAGATTACTAAACAAGGTTAACAAGGGTTTAAACGCATTGCTAATCACTCCCCTTTCCGGCTTAATCAAGTTTTAAACATTATATGCCTCTTGGTAACTAACCCGCAGGTTGATCAAGATCTACGACTGCGCCAATAGCTATCAAAGATCCAACGGCCGTGCTAAAAGCATAGATAGTAAGTTGGAGGGAAAAACAAAGGTAAAGCCGAAATTAATTACAGATTAACGAGGGTATAATACATTGGATAATTGTCCCCCTTTCGGCTTAAATCGAGATTAGTCAAATTTAATGATGCGCCCCTTTCGACTAACAACTATGCAGCTTGCAAAATATCTAACGGCAGCGCTAGACTCCGTTCGAAGATCTAACGGCGACGAAGGAATCAAGGGCAAACAAAGGAATTAAATACCACAAAGATCTAACGGTTGCGCTCATCCCCACTCAGATCCAACAGTAAGCATGATTAAAGGTGATCGAAGGTCAGTCTAAATGAGTTTCTTTCGTCAAAAGGATTAATTAATTTGATGCGCAGGTGACGTTCCCCCCTTTCCTTTGATAAACTTTGTGTATATATGAAATAATCTGACGGTCGCGCTTCCACCATGGTATGATCGGACGGCGATTATGTAGAAAGGTAAACTTGTTATATGACGCCTATGCTTAATACAATGATGTTAACGTCGAAAGCACTATATTGTCTTTGGGTCTAATCATCACTAACCAAGGGTTTTCAACCATTATAAAAATGATTAACCCAATTAATCAGATACAGGTGGATTAATAAACATGCAGGTCCTTAGACATCAATGGTTGCGCTAAGCCTCCTCGGGAGATCCAACGGTAGCGAATGATTCAAATATTTAAGTGATGAATCGACTAAATCTAACGGTAGCGCTTTGTTGAGATTAAAAGAATCTAACGGTAGCGGGCAGGTCAAAGTCAAAAACAAGCGAAGGTAAAAGACAAGCATTTTCTGACCGATCCAACGGATGCGCTCATCTCCACTCAGATCCAATGGTGGCGCGCGTTTCAAAGGTAAATCAATGGTAATCTTAAATCAACGCTTGATTAATTAAATTTTAAAAATATATCTAACAAGGATCTTAACACGATAATTAATTGCCAACGTCATTTCTGATTAGGTCAAATATTAAAAGGTTCAAAGCATTTTTTCTCTTGGTTAATTAACCCGCAGGTTCTAAAAAAGATCCAAGGTCGTAATAAACAAAGGTAGATCCAACGGCTGCGCTTGATCACGGTAGACTCAAGAAAGCTAAAGATATCAATGATGGTAACAGGCACTCACATCAAAGACCAGATCTTATGGAGATCCCTAGGATGATTGCTGCCTAGTTAAAAGGATAATTGATCCCGAGGATTTAGTTATCGTTTGACGCCGAGGTGGCACGAGATTCAAAATGGAAGCCATCCTTATCACGAATCACAGTTCCACATCAGACGAGAAAAGGTTCTAGCGGCCAATAGTGGATTTGTCAATGATTACAGGTACACAAACCAAAGCACCCAAGGCGCCCGTAGGATGAAATACATTACCTGCCATTAAGGTCCAACTCCGAAAAAAAATGTGTTGGCAGAATTTCTTTGGACAATTTTAAGAAGCAGTTAGTAGCATCGTATTAATGACAAACGTGAGAATTATCAAACCCATTTCACCACGCAGTATATGAGCTCACGATATCAGTCGAGTCTGCCACCCTGGTGAGTTAAGAGCAGAGATTAATACACAAAAAGTACAGAGAGAAGAGGATTTTCGAGCTTCACTGTCACAGAAGGACCCGACCTGCTACATTGAGATCAATGGCGTCATGGGGAGACGTTTTCGTACCCGAAGACACTAGGGAAGCCGTAAATTTCATCATAGATAGGTCACCATACTCTGTGATCTCTAGACCGCCTGTTCCCGGCAGCACAATGTATGAATTTGCTCAGAGATGTGGAGCTGATAAAAGACTTACCCCAGCACAACAATACGAGATCGACAATGCATGTATCAAGAGTTTTGCTCGTGTGATGGAGAACGATGACCGGACCCCATGGATAATGGCCGATTTGTTTCACAAAGCACAGAGGTTACAGTATAAAGGTTTCCCCATAAATAATAGATGGAATAGTAACCTTGGAAAGCTGGTATGTCCGAAAGTTCACTTCTCCTCAAATTTGATGGCTTGGCTGGCGGTGGCGTATGACGAAAGAACGAGGACATTTCAAGACAATAAGGATCGGCCCGTGTTCAGTATTAAAGTCGAACACATCCAGAAGGTTTTCAAGTTGACGGAGTATACCACCTTTCTGGTAGACTATCTAAAGGCAAAATAGAACGTGTGTAGTTGCGATGGAGGAGGATTCCGGTTGGACAAGCAATTTTGCTAGGTTGAGGGTGCAGATTGGGTGATTGAGGATGAATATTGTTCAAACGATTAAGGTGTATTATGGATGAGGAAGCAGGATATTCAAATGATGAAGGATTCCATTTGGGCGAGAGAGCCTATCATTTAGATGCTAAAGGATTGTTGGAACCGTTTCTTGCATCCATAGGATTCGATTGTCATCTTTGCAAAAATCCGTTTGAAACCAACGAGCTATTACGAGCTACGGTCAACTTGCCTCTTCGTTCTGTTAAATACGTATATTGCTAAAAGAAAACTACAGAACGGGTAAGGAAACCCCAACGGTAATTAAATGATAAAACCTTGATTACACGCTCCAGATTTATATTATACTATATGTATTAAAATGACCAAGCAAGAAAACAACCATTTGTTATGCCTTATGTAGACCGGTGCCTAGATTCATTGGGCTGTTATAGCAATTTAACAACAATTCTATCATGAACAGAAAGAAGGGGAGGAGGAAAATTGGCGTTCTTAATCTTATTTGAATATCACAATAAAACAAAGAGTTAACCAACGAAAGAAACGTATATAAAGCGTTCAAATAATGTAACCCATTACACGCTCAGACAAAGATATAATAGAAAAGAGACTCAAAATTGTATTGATTTCATAAAGTTTACATGCAGAGTGGGCAGAAAGGTGGTATACTCCGTCAACTTGAAAATTTTTTGGATGTGTTCGACTTTAATACTGAACACGGGCAGATTTAAAAGGCATTCTGCCCCACTCTGCATGTAAACTTTATGAAATCAATACAATTTTGAGTCTCTTTTTTATTATATCTTTGTCTGAGCGTTGTGTGTCACTGTGTAATGGGTTACATTATTTGAACGCATTATATACGTTTCTTTCGTTGGTTAACTCTTGGTTTTATTGTGATATTCAAATAAGATTAAGAACGCCAATTTTCCTCCTCCCCTTCTTTCCGTTCATGATAGAATTGTTGTTAAATTGCTATAACAGCCCAATGAATCTAGGCACCGGTCTACATAAGGCATAACAAATGGTTCTTTTCTTGCTTGGTCGTTTTAATACATATAGTATAATATAAATCTGGAGCGTTTAATCAAGGTTTTATCATTTAATTACCGTTGGGGTTTCCTTACCCGTTCTGTAGTTTCTTTTAGCAATATACGTATTTAACAGAACGAAGAGGCAGGTTGACCAGAGCTTGTAATAGCTCGTTGGTTTCAAACGGATTTTTGCAGCGTGACAATCGAATCCTATGGATGCAAGAAACAGTTCCAACAATCCTTTAGCATCTAAATGATAGGCTCTCTCGCCAAAATGGAATCCTTCATCATTTGAATATCCTGCTTCCTCATCCATAATACACCTTAATCGTTTGAACAATATTCATCCTCAATCACCCAATCTGCACCCTCAACCTAGCAACATTGCTTGTCCAACCGGAATCCTCCTCCATCGCGACTACACACGTTCTATTTTGCCTTTAGATAGGTTGTTGGTTTCATCCCTCTTCTCGTACTTTGTTTGGAAATAGAAATATCCAAAAGAAAAAATATCATGGTTTTCAAAGATTCCAATTCCTACCATGCATTCTCCCATGCCTTTGGTTGTGTCTTCACCAATCTCAACATTAACACAAGTTCTTGCACTAGTTGCTCATCCAAATACATGCATGAAATCTTCTAGTCTAAAGAAATCCTATAACTGTTGCCACATTTTGCTAAGGGGTAAAATTTTTTAAAAACTACTGCGTTTATTTGGTTTGAATCCTCTCCTTTCCTCCTTGCCGAGCCATCAATTCAAGCAATCCTCGGGTTCGCATTTAGAAGCAGATCTCAGGTTCAGATTCAGCGTTACCCAACATAGCGAACTCCGACGAAATCCAAGGGTAAGTTCAAAAAATTCTTCTAAGGCTTGAGCCACTCCTAGGTCGCTCCCTTTTTGGGCGATTCCGGGAGTCGCTCCTCAAATTCAGCGACTCCCATCCTCGCTGGAGTCATGAGCGACCTGCAGCACGGGGGCATAAAGCAGCTAAGGCAAAACTCCCAAGGTTCGCCCTTCTGCTGAGCGAACCCCATCCTCGCCCTGTCCCTCCAGCGACCGTCGTCTTCGCCCAGGTTTTCAGCGACCATCAGCTAGTTGAGAAAAATGAAAAGTGGCTAAGGCATGAAAATAGCTCCGGGTTCGCCCCCACTGCCATGCGATTCCCGTCATCGCTCTCTAAGGAAGCGACCCCCGGTCTCGCTCGAGAAGACCGGCGAACAGCAACGCGAGGCACTAAAAGTTTCTAAGGAAGGGAGGCCCAGGATCGCTCCATTTCGGAGCGATTCCCAGCTTCGCAACAGCTCCCGAGCGTCTCCCGTTGTCGCCCCATCATTCCAGCGACTTCCAGCTTCGCCCCACTCCCCAGCGATCGGCAGCAAGTCCCGGGCATAAAAATGACTAAGGCATGGTGCGACTCTCAAGTTCTGTCCCCGTGCGACTCTCAGGTTCGCTCCACCCAGGAAAAACTCCCGGGATCGCTCTTCTAATGCAGCAAACCTTGATCACAGAATTCCCAAGGCGTAGTGCCCACCCGGGTTCACTCGAAGCACAGTTTCTCGAGATCGCACGGATGTCAAGCGATTCCAATCCTCGCCCTCTTGCAGCAACGATTCCCAGCTTCGGGATAAGCACGAGCGACTCTCAACAGGTTTTCAAGTGGACTTAGGAGGTGAGGTAGGTGGCCTGTTAAATAGCATTGATAGCAGGTCAACTTAAGTTTCAGCCCAGGACACCATGACAGGTCCTTTAAACATCTCCAAGGGGCAAATTGTACCTGCCCCATTAATGGGATTTGCCTTCTCAACTACCAGAGCAGTCCAGAGCCATTCCAGACACAGGTGAGCCGTACTCCAGGTACGCTGACAACTGACAGAAGTCAAATCTCAACTGCTTCGGCAGTTTTGGGGATCTGAGCATCAATGTAATTTGGGGGGAAAACTCTGCTATAAAAGGCAGTTCATTTCAATGTAAAAGGGGGGGAACATATTGCTAGAGAGCTACTGTAAACAGACATTTGCATCAATACAAAGGATCCTTGGCTCTAACTCTTGTCTCTTTCTTTTATGTTGCCTTCTACAAGTATTTCTGCTAAATATTCATTTATTTTTCTGATTGTTGTAATTCTGCATTCTGGATTAGAGCATTGGGCATTAAGTGAATCTGGAATTCTTACAGGAGGATACATAGGGAAGAATCGCAGTGTTAGTTTCTGTTACATGCTTTGTTTTGATTGTTGTTAGTTTGGATATTAGTTAGTAATTGTGCTGCTTGTTCTTCCCCACTGTTACTAAAATACCATTTACATTTCTTTCTGCACTTTTCAAATCTCTTTCCAGTTCCTTTATCTAAAACCCCCAAGTAGTATAGTATAGGAGCCGGCCTTCTCCGGAGATTGGCACGGAAGGCATCCCTTCCTTCCGGCCTTTCAATCTGTTGGGCGGGTCTAGGGCGCATAGATAGACCAAATTCCTTCCTAGTGGCAGATTCGTAACCAACAATAACAATTCTTGTTATAAGGTTTGAAGGCTGTACTCCCAAAGCATATCAAGTATCAACTAAGAAATCATATAACAGTTTTTGATTGAAAAGCAGAATCTACAAAATATAATGTACCAATGCCCTCCGCAATGATCTCTTCAACTCATGGTTGTTGCCACGCGACTCCCACCACTCACAGCATTGGGCTCTTGATGGCATTTGCAAAGTAATGTTGTTAGGTCTGATTTTCATCCTTGGCTTGTCAGTTTCTGCTTTGCATGGCTTTGCCCTTTCCCTTCTATGCTGCATAAGAAGGTGGCACATCCACATCCTAACTCCTCTGTCTTTGCTGTTGTTTTGAAGATGAACTCTCACTGCCCAAGGTTGGGTACATTCACCTGTTGTCCAATCGTGGCTTCAGCATCACATGAATTTTGGGTGTTAACGCTAGAATGTTTTAGGTCTCATACACGGACTTGATAAGCGTTGCAATAAAAGCATAACTTACATTAATAATAGTCACGAGGTTCTTTTGAATTGTCTGCACATACAATACTTCTGTCATTCATATTCCGTTATCTCCCTCTCTGCCATTGCTGCCACATGGACCAAAGAAGTGAAAACTGCTTCTCGTACACAGATTTGAATATTTTCCAAGTGATGAAATGTCACGATGAGGCCCAATGTTTTTGAATAAGCACACATTCACAAAAAAGTAAAATCATATAGAACACAGAAAATAAGTTTAAACCGCATACAGTAGTCATATGCATAACCCATCCTAAGTATATTGGATTTTGTATCCTCTATAATGTTTGGCCTTCAAGAACATTGTGGCAAGTTTCATTTTCCTTCAGACCCATACTTATCCTCACAGGCACACTTCTCAAGAGGTGCAAGTGCCCATGACTAATTGTTACTGCCTAATTAAGTTACATTGTGTTACGTGATGAGGACCAATGATTCTGAATAAGCACACATTCACAAAAAAGTAAAAACATATAGAACACAGAAAATAAGTTTAAACGGCATACAGTAGTCATATGCATAACCCATCCTAAGTATATTGGATTTTGTATCCTCTATAATGTTTGGCCTTCAAGAACATTGTGGCAAGTTTCATTTTCCTTCAGACCCATACTTATCCTCACAGGCACACTTCTCAAGAGGTGCAAGTGCCCATGACTAATTGTTACTGCCTAATTAAGTTACATTGTGTTACGTGTCTAGCTGCTGGAACCCCTTAACTAAACCATGACATAACAGGAGGAACTAGCACCTTACATATCTTATATAAAATATGCCCCCGGCTAACACCCTTACCAAGTTGTTTCATCATTTTGTGGTATAAATGAGTTTATTTATACAAGACCACATCAATCTTTCTCTAATTAGTTATCATTTCTTCCTGAATTCATATTCAGTTTTTATCAATACATGCAGAATGTGTCCATAGTCTTCAGTCTTAAAAAATTACATCAAACAAGTTGAATCTCAAAAGGATGTGTATTAATTATGCTCAAGAAAATGTCAAATTCACATCTGATGGCCATTAGTTTTATATTTTGAACTCTCTCGAGTCTGAATAACATACTCTCCAGAACCAAGATGAAAAGTGCCAGGCAATGCAGATCACTAGAAAGAGAATTCCATTTTATTGATCTCTACCAGATTAATAGCTTGTCCATGGTCACATTACACTTAAAATTTATTATATTAACATTTCACTTTAGTTTCCTAAGTCATAAAGCTAGACTAGAACAAGACCTTATAACCTGACTGTATCCCTAGTCATAACGCTAAAATAGAATAATGCCTTATAAACCCGATGGCAGCCCTCCTTAACACAATATTTGGGCTTCAAAGCTTCTGTAGCTCATATCTGTAATTGCTGGGCATGAATGCTGGTATTTTTTTCTTAGTTGCAGAAAGCACATAGTCCATAAATATCATAACATATATATAAGCTTATTCTAATCTATAATCTGAGAATGGTCCATGATGGACATAGTAGTCATGGTCAGTAAACACCCTCCTTTAGCTTCACCAACTCCCCTCCATGTAAGAGAAATATGATCATCTAAGGATGATGCCAAATAACCATGTTGTCACAAACTTGACTCATTGTGTAAAATGCCGAAGTGAAAACAAATAGTTAGATTGTTCATTGATATGCTTTTTATCATACATCAATAGAAAAATGGATAATCCCCATTCATAAAGCTTAAGTTGCAGAACTATTGCAGTAGAGAAAAAGAGAATGCTTTATTATAAATATTATTTCAAATCATCAAAATCAGGAGAGCAAAGTTGAAATCCTACTCTGAGGTGTTCTCCATTATAAAAATTATTATTACATAGATAATTAAAGAGACAAAATCCAAGGATTAAACAAAGATCATTCTGAACATGGCTGGTGCTACTTCCTGGGATGAGGAGACAGTATAAAAGGCTGAAAGAAAAAAGAACAATATATAAGAAAAAGAAATGTACTAGAAGGTATAATTGTTTTGGTGGTGATAACATTGCTTTGAAGTCATATGATTCAACCAGTATGGAACAAGCTTGTCTCTGCTACCTGTAATCCTGCAAGATAAAAAGAAAAGAAAAAGTAACAAAATCATTTACATACCTGTTTGCTGTAGCCTCATCTTTAAATACAAGAAAAGCTAAACCCCTGCAAATGGGATCTCTTGTCTTCTTATTTGCAGACTCGACGGGGTTTATATGCAGAAGGCCTGGGTATCCCTTAAAAGATGCTTGTAGATCCCTAGTAATATTCTTCTTTTTAGGAAGGTTTCCAATTCGAACATTCACAGCACTTGGTACTGACTCCAATACTACACATTTTTTAAGTAAAAGACTAGTTCAGTTTCTCAGAATATTGAAAAACATCATATGACAGACAAAAGGGAAAACAATACATAAAACTCATAACTGGTCTGTGCATCTTAAAATGAATAAACCAAATAAAAAGAGGGAAAAGAAAGAAATCATAGCAATGTTAGTAGATAACAAGAACATGGACAATGGCACAGCCAAAGAGAGTATAGAGATTAAGATTAAAAAACTTTAAAACACTATGATAAATCATACAGAGAGAAGCTATATGCACAAAGCAATATAAGGACCAGACAGGCAAGTTCAGAATAATTGAACAGCACCATGTAACAGGCAAAAGGGCAATAAAATACATAAAACTCATCACCAGTTTGTATATCTTAAAATGGAGAAACTAAATAAAAAGGGGCAAAAGAAAACAATGATATTAATGTTACCATATAGCCAAAAAAAAATTCAATGGCACTGTAAAAAACTATGATATAGGGACTAAAATTTAGAACACTAGGATAAGCCACACAAAGCAGAACTATATGCACAGAACACTATAAGGACCATTCAGATCAATAGACAAAACCATAGATAAAACACAAAACATATAGGAATTGTATTATTCTCATTGATATCCACTGTAATATACAAGCTCCCCAGGACATGTGTAATGTGACACAGTGAGAAGTACGAGACAGCCCCCTCCATGAATGTCATAAGACTTACATATAGGTGTGGCGTCAACAAGTGTGTTGATACGCAACAACAGCCTAGAAATCACATGCGCAACTGCCAAACATAACCAAGAGTTAAAAGTATTATACATATATTTTATTTGTTATTTTATTTATTTATGCCATAATAACCAAACGTCTTATTTTTCTGTCCACATCTATTAGTCCCTAAGACTAGTCAACATTCTTGCCTACACTGCTCATGAACTAGTGGGAAGGTGAGAAGTGGCAATTACATTGGTGGATAAAACTGGGATAACAGCAGAGATAGCCACAATAGGAACTTGCTGTTAAAGCGTTGATGGCTGTTAACTAGTGCAATATTTTGCAATCCTATTTGGAAAAATACACCTAATCATACACTGTGCCTTTGGATAAGCCCAATTAATCTCCTCTAGATTCTCCAGCCAACCTGCTCATCAACAAATCCTGAAAGCACTTCAACTCCGGAGTGCACATCTAAATATTTTAAGACTCTATTCCCTTGCTTCACCATCATTTTCTCTTAATCAGTAAAATCAATAATATGATACCCATTCATATAATGCAGCATCTTATTCAAGCCAATCTTAGTCTACTCAAATATTTTACCTCTAAAGGAAATTTGAGAATCTTCATGAAGTCAATGGGCATAAACAAGATTAGTGTATGTTTTTTGGCCAAAATGATATTCAACTCCCATTCTCCAGGTTATTTCTCTTGACCTTATCAATCATGTTCTTCTAAAGTATTGCTAGACTAGTGTCAACAATTTTAAGATTGGAACAAACAGCCTGCAACATAGAATCTTAAACTTTTCTACCCTAGGACATGTGCCTGTACAAACTGATGTCATTTCATCCTTCATTAATGCCAACCTCAGAGTTAATTAATTCAGGATGATGGCAACAGACTTATATCCTTCTCATCACTCTCCTGAGCTATGGCTCTCAATTTCAGCCTCATATACCATGTTCTATACCTCCAATATTGCCTAGGTCCCTCACTTTATATTGACTAAGATTTAAAAACACTATGTTAAGCCACACAAAGCAGAACTATATGCACATAACACTACAAGGACATCAGATCAATAGACAAAACCATAGAGCATATACAAAACATATAGGAATGACATTATTCTCATTGATATCCACTGTAATATACAAGCTCCCCAGGATAAATGTGTAATGTGGCACAGTTAGAAGTATGCAACAGCTCCCTCCATGAATGTCATAAGACTTACATATAGGTGTGGCATTAACAAGTGTGTTGGTTTGCAACAACAGCCTAGAAATCACATGTGCAACTGCCAAACATATCCAAGAATTAGAAGTATTATGCATTTATTTTATTTATTTACGCCATAATAACAAAAAGTCTTATTTTTCTGTCTACATCTATCAGTCCCTAAGACTTGTCAACATTCTTGCCTACACTGCTCATGAACTAGTGGGAAGGTGAGAAGTGGCAATTGCATTGGTGGATGAAGCTGGGACAGCAACGGAGATAGCCACAAGAGAACTCACTGAGAAAGCAGCGATGGCTGTTGACTAGTGCAATATTTTGCAATCCTATTTGGAAAACTACACCCAATCATACACTGTACCTTTGGGTAAGCCCAGTCAATCTCCTCTAGATTCTCCAGCCAACCTGCTCAACAACAAATCCTGAAGCACTTCAACTCTAGAGTGCACATCTAAATATTTTAAGACTCTATTCCCTTGATCAGTAAAATCAATAATATGATACAAATTACAGAAGGCAACCCATTTGCTGGGGCCTAGGAAGTGACAAGTGTTCGGTACAGCAGCCTAGTGTTATGTTTAGTAAGTGCTAGGTGTTGTCTGGTTTTTGTTTTATCCTGAATAGTCCAGCGGCAAGTATAGGACTGCAGACTCTAAGTATGGCTTAATGTGGGTCTTGGGAAGATCCATTTTGTATTTTGATTATACGGGCTTGGAGCTAGAACCAGCCCATTTTGACTATGTAAAAGGTTTGTGGACCTTATAACCACCTCTACCTAATACCAAAAAATAATAATATGATACAAATTCATATAATGCAGCATCTTATTCAAATTCATCTTAGTCTACTCAAATATTTTGCCCATAATGGAAATTCTAGAATCTTCATGAAGTCAATGGGTTGTCACAAAATTAGTGTGTTCTTTGTCCAAAATGATATTCGACTCCTTTTGCCTCCAATATTGCCTAGATCCCTCACTTTCTATGCAGGAATCTCAACTCTTATGGCTATGTGAGAATATGAAAGGTTACATGCTTTCTATATTTTATTTAATACAGATTGAGGCGTTTCAATTGTCCTGACTCCTAACCACCATTTTAACATTTTTGTACTTATTATGTCTCTCTTAATTAGACTTTTGCATTATAATTCTTAGTCATGACCACTAATGCATTTTTCCTATGTTTTTTGAGTCACTATTATAATGATGATGTTGTGTTAGATTTTTATGTCTTTTTCACTATTGAGAAATGGAATTTGACTGTTTGGACCCTACTTCCTATGCGACTAGAAGATAAATCTCTACAAAATTCAAAGTTCCAGGTAGAGTTCCCATCTTTTAGGGTATTAATTTGGACCCAATAATCAATTCCTCTGCATGAATTTTTCTACCTTAAGACATCAACAGCAATGCCTCGCTTTCTAAGTTCATTCTTCAGAAGTGCTTATTGTGTCAGTAATTAGATTGTCTCTGCATAGTTTTTGCTATCCACCATGCTGCAATCCATCTCTCATGCAGTCTCCTCAAATTGATCAACCTCTATTTTACACTGTGAACTGCCACGATATTTTCCATGGCTAGTCTCAGGCTCAGGATTAGGAATTCCATTTGAACATCTTCTTGGCCATACAAAAAGTGGGAACAAAGTGTGCCTTGTAGTCACCTTGTAGATCATTTTGCATGCCCACAGTACTACCAGTAACCACTCCTCCCAATATGCGCTTTCAAACCTGTAAAAAAATTTAATTACCAAGATAAGAAATTTGTTTGTGGACTTGGCCTATCCATTGGCTCGTGTGGTAAGGATTCTAAAAAGAGTGTGGTATCTTCAATGCTGTGATAAAGTGCTTAATTATCTAATTTGCATACTTACCACCTTTCTCACTACTAATGTTGTAACGTACACCAAATCTACTGACAATCTGCTCATTAAGAAAGCTTGCAATGCTTCTTGCAGCGTTATTAAGCAAAACCTTGGCATCTAGCTACTTGGCCAAATACCTTTTTACCACCATAATATACATGCAGACCAGACTTAGCTTCTTGTATTAATTCCCTATACCCTTGATATTATGATTTTTATTAGGAATATGGACAAGCTGCTATGTGTGATGCATAACCCTAGGTTAATTACAAACCATGTTCCACCATGTCCCCCTTCAAGGGGGAAGAGGAAACATGGGCACACAAAAAGCGGATGCCTAGAGGTTTCCCTTTTTATGTACTCGATTGAACGCTTATGGCTATGGGAGAGAACAAAAGAATTACATGTTAATATCCTTAGAAGTGGGTAAGGCATTTTAGTTGTCCTAACCACAATTTTAACCTTTTTTATGTTTGTTATGTCTCCCTTAATTAGCCTTTTACTTTGTAATTCTTTATCATGACCATTAGTATGCCTTCTTCCCATTTCTTTTGAGTCATTATTATGATGATGATGGTGGTGGTTGTGTGTTATAGGTTTTATATGTTTTTTGCATTATTGTGAAGTGGAATTTGACTATTTGGACGCCATTTCCTATGTATCTAGAGAAGAAATCTCCACAAAATTCAAAGGTCTACGCAGAGTTCCAACAATCTCAGTTTTAATTTGGACCCAATAATCAAATCCTGTGTGGCATGCCATCAATGTTCTCTAACTGAACTGGCCCATGTGAATTTTCCAAACCCTTAATATGTCAACACCACTGCCCCTACCTTAAAATTCATTCTTCGGAAGTGCTTATCATATCAGTAATTAGATTGTCTTTGCATTATATTTGCCATCCGCTAAGCCATAATCCAGCTCTCGTGCTATCTACTCAAATCAATCAACCTCTATTTTAAACTTTTGTGATCCACCACAATATTTTCCATAGCTATTTAGAGGCTTAGAACTAGGAACTTTATTGGAACATCTTCCTAGCCATACAAAGAGTGAAGACGATGTGTGCCTCATTGTCACCTTGTAGATCATTTTGCAGGCCATAGTACTGAGTAACCACTCACAATATATTCCTTCAAACCTGCAAAAACTTCGGATTGCCAATATCAAATCTTTATTTGTAGACTTGGCCTATCCATTGGATGTTTTGTGGGGACCCTAAATATAGGGAAGTATCTTGAACTTTGTGGTGAAGTGCTCAATAAAAACCCGCCGCCTAGGCCCGAGTGTGTAAGGGATATGCAACTTTGTCTTTGCTAGAGAGGAATTGCTTCAAAGCACATTTTTAGGATATACCTGTGAAGATGAGGATTTTTTATGCCTTGGTCAAGCCAACTATCACTTATGGGTCAGTGGTTTGGGGTCCTAGTCTTGGCCCGACTGAGTGGTCATGGGTTGAACGAGTCTAGACACTTTTTCTTCGACGATTCATTCGTTGCAAGGGCACAGTCCCTTGCTCTATTATTCTGGTAGAGTTTGGGGCTTCTCCTCTCCAGCTTGAGATTATCTTCCTGATTATCAATTATCTTCACAGGATCCGTACTTTCAAAGATACCCCTGAGGGTTGCAAGCGGTACCCCTACCTCACCCTTCACTCCTCAATGGAACTCTCTCCGAGTTCTCGAGGAGGCCGGAGGAGCTAATGTAGGTCCAAGGTAAGTCCAAAATAAATAAAATGAACATTAACATGAACATACGATTGACAAAATTATTTATAATAATTAAACTAACTTAATCTCGTCTATCTTGCTAACCAACACGGTAGGAGAGACGTGTAGCTAACCACTAACCTAGGTAGGTGTTGGTTACGAATCTGCCATGAGGAAAGGATTTTGGGTTAATGCGCCCAGATTCGCCCACCAGCATGAAAGGCCGGAAGGAAGAGATGCCTTCCGAGCCAATCTCCGGAGAAGGCCGGCTCCTTTTTGGGGGGTTTATGTTCAAGCTAAGAGTACAGGAAAGAGATAAATGAACAGAAAGGAATTTACAAATATATTCAAAGGTTGGTGGGGGGAACTAACAGTACGGGAACACACCAATTACCGCTACTTACTGCATTATAAACACAAAGCATGACCAGGAACTGCAAAAACTATGTGTACTTCCGATACTCAGGCAGTGTATGCACAGCTCCAATGGCTCCCTAACAGACATTCCCTACAAGGAACTAACAGTACGGCAATGCATCAATCACCAGATACGTACACTAACATGGGTAGAAAGCAAACTAGAGATATCAGAGCCAGGTATATGTGTTTATGTAGAGAATTTAACCGCACAGCTTCAATGGCTCCCTAACAGACATTCCCTACAAGGAACTAACAGTACGGCAGCGCACCGATCACCAGATACGGACCAGCAACAAAACACACAACTGATG
Organism: Wollemia nobilis; assembly: GCA_028583015.1. NCBI lineage: Eukaryota > Viridiplantae > Streptophyta > Pinopsida > Araucariales > Araucariaceae > Wollemia > Wollemia nobilis. Next base: position 7,911,118 of record JAQPPZ010016361.1, read on the forward strand.
GAACTGCTACTACATCTATTCTATGTATCCTTTTAATTAATGAAGTACGGGGGGTGCTTTAAACAAGCAATGCTAGAGGCACCTGCTCACCAAATGCTGAAATGAATCAACGAGCCGTGACAGGTTAGCCTAAGGCATGAATATAAAGAAAGGCGGCATAAAAAACAGAAGCGACGAAACAGAACCAGGCATACAGATTATATTTATAAGCAGAAGCACGGTTACAATGGGCACAGTGGTTCCCTAACAGACATTCCCCTTCCACCCTTTACAATGAATTCATGGTGGGCTTTTATAGCCCGAGTCCCTCCCGTTACATTAATGGGCACAAGGTCCCGATCAAACATAAGCTGACAAAAGCGGCGAAAGAGCTGCAAATGCTGACCTTTTGTCGGACCGGACTGTACCCGCAGCATGGTCCTCCTGGAAGCTGGACAGCTACATGGCGGTGCGCTGGGCAGAACTTCAATCTGGCAGTGATGCGGGTAGCTGGAGCAGGTAGAACCTCGGATCAGCTTTGAATGAGGCTACGGCGCGAGGCGGTGCAGCCCATGCTTGTCCTTTTGCTCGGCACGTTTCGGCTCTAATCCCGAAGGCTGGACACTTGTCGGATGATGGATGATCTTTGTGTGACACGTGTACGCCTTGGAGGGCGATCTGTCCATCTTCGCTTGGGATCGGAGCATCTCGGGTTGCGTGGGCAGAAAACGGTGCGGTCGGGAAGGCCTTCATGCCTTGGTCAAATTCCGGGTTTGTTCCCCTACGCGCACTGTCAAGGGCGCACTCCGACTTCAGTGTGAAGTCGGGATGCGCACGAGTGGAGTGGTGTCTGCCGCCGTACGGACTCTGCTCCGGCCTTTTATCATCTTCTGTCAGCCTGCCAGCCTGTCAATCTGCCAGTTGCAAGGTGCGCCCGAAAAGTGGGGCGAAGTCAGACTTCGCACCAAAACTGGGCGAAGTGCGAACTCGCACCAAGCGGGCGAAGTGCGAACTTCGCACCCAGGCTGGGCGAAGTGCGAACTTCGCACCCAGACTTAGTCATTTTCAGGTGATTTTCTGGAAAGTTGAAAAATCAATTGGGGGACTCCAAGAAAGGGGGAAAGAAAGAGAATGCGGGAAAGAAAAGGAAAGGGAGAGAAGAAGGAAGGAAAATGGAGGAAGAGGGAAAAGAAGAGCAATACTGTTACAACACTGAAGACATTGCACCCCGTGCAAAATGTGACAACATTTCTGGCGGCTCGCGGGGTGTCGAGCTCGCCTCGGCGCAAAGAATCCATGCCTTCATCCTTTGGGTGCAGAGGAACTTGCCTCCCCTGCCTTTTGCTGCTCTAGTTGTTCGCCCTGTGGCAACTGTTCTTCAGATTCATCTTTGTCAGTTGCCCCCTCAGAGTTACCTTCCGAAAGCTCTCCATCTCCCTGCTTCTGCTCGCGAATGCGATCGTATGCGGCCTGGGCTGGGCGCCAAGCTTCTGCTTCAAATGGCCGGCGGTCAGCTGCATCTTCTAATGCTGCGTGGAAAGCAGCGACCGCGTGCAGGTCGATGGTGAGGTATCTTTTTTCTAACTCCTGGAAGTAGGAGCTGATCTTGGAATATTTGGCCACCATCTGAGTGACCTGACTGTCTTGAATTGGCTCAGCCAGTTTGTCAATTTCAGGTATGTACTGCTCGAAGGACTGCCAATTCCTTTTCACCCGATCTAGGGTGAGGAGCTCGCCATTTTCAACAAAACTTGGGCACCCAAGTTCTGAAAGAGCGCGAAAGGGAGCCAGACAGATATCTTTTTCATGTCCGAATGCATCTAGCATTCGTCTGGCAACTCTCACCTCTTCAACTTTTTTGAAATATTTGTGCAAGGTCACCCTTGCACCTGCCCATTCTGCGGCGAATGAGGACACGGGAGAAAATTGGAGGCCGTTGCGCTCGCGCTCTCGAAGATTTACCGCCGAGTCCGGCCATTGCTTCGCACGGCGCTCGGCCTCCTCTACCACAGGCTTTCCACGGGCAGAAACTTCTTGAATTCTGGATGCGAAATCCAGAGCTGCCATCGCCTTGTAGGTGTGGGGCTTGCATTCCCGCAGCAAACCAGCCCTCATCTCCTTAACCTTTGTCTTTGAAAAGACCGTCGCTTGAGATGCTCTCTCTGCAAGTTGCGACTGCGCTTGCTTCAAAGACTCTTGGAGCTGAGAAATCTGCTCCGAGGCTGCTTTCTTTTCGGTTGCGGCTTGTTGTTGAGAAGCGGCCAGCTGGGCTTTGAGTTCATCTATTTCTTGCCGCGCCGCTTCCAGTTGCTCAGTGGACCTAGACAGGTCCTCTTCAAGCTGCCTTGTTTTATCCTGCAACCCGAAAAGTTCTTCCTGCTCCTCCAGACTTTTGACAAAGAGATTATCAGCTTTGCGCATGATCGACTGAATCTCATATTGCTTGTTAATGTCGTCAAAGCTCTTCTCCTTTGTCTGGAGCTCGTAGTCCGCCCTGGTCATTTCCCGGAGAGGTTTCTTTACTTTTGGGATTATCTTCTCTGTTGTAATCACTCTCCTCCCGAAATCGTACTTTGCGCGTTTTGCCGGGGCGGCTATCTCTTCATGTCTCCTCCGCTTCAGGTCTTGGAGGAAAGAGACAGAATACTCTACAGCCCTCGTTGCCAGGGGCAAGTCGTCTGTATTCTGGAGGTCGTCCATAAAATCTGGTTCCCCCAGCCTAGGGTTCCGCTGAGACGTCTCTCCTGCGGGGATGGGACCAGGAGGAACCGGACAGACCTTGGAAGAATCGGCCGCTTGTGGGGGCGACCGGGAAATGGAGATGGGAGCGGCTGAAACTGTGAGGGTTTGAAGCGGCTGAGACGGTGGATGTGACGGTGAACGGACAGCCTCAGCACTAGCCTCAGGCGAAGGGTTTGGAGTTGTGCTCAGAAAAAGAGAAACGTTAGGGTTCTGAGCAAACTGATCAAAAGAATGGGGGCTGCTAGAAGGAGGGCGTGGAGACGGGGAAGGGGATGCGGCAATGACTTGCTCGGATTGAGCGGGAGACGGAGTGGGAGTAGGACTGGGTGAGACTAAGGAGACAGGGGCAGCAAACGTACCTGCGGGCTCCGCCTGAGCCGATGCCGGATGGATGTCTTCGCTTCTGGTCTCGGCGGCTGGCTTAGGACTGCCCAGAGACACTGTCTCTGCGGCGGCAGGACGCGGCTGCGGCTCTGCAACTGGCTGCTGCACTATCAGGCTAGGTCGCCTGATTTTCTCAACTCTCTTCCGCTTCTTCTCTTCTGGAATAACGGTTGGATCAGGGGAAGGAGATGAAGCAGGTGCAGCAGGCGCTGATGCTCCCACGGTGAACTTGTACCGGGGTTTGACTTGCGGAAGGTCTGCCGCAGCCGGTCCGCCCTCCGACGGCGGCGGCGCTTTTCGTGCCTGAGGGATTGCCTCGGGCGTTGCCTTGACTAATTCTTTCGCCTTCTCAGGCGCCGTCTTGGAAGCCACGGGCTGCATTGGATCGACCTGGAAGTCTGCCGGGCCCGCGCTGGTAGTTGCCGAAGTGTACAACTGTTGGGAGGGAGACCCTCCTTTATAGCCTTCAAAGGGACCTCGGGGAACGTAACCTTGATATGCGAACGGCCGCCAGCTGTCATGATGCTGGTCATAGAGAACCGAAAAGTCGTCATCTACGGCCAGGTTTCTCCTTGTTGATTTGTCGTGCTGCGTGCGGCATCTCATCTTCCAGCATTCAGTGATCTTTTCTTTAGACCAGTTAAGGCCTGCTATCTTGGATAGAAATTTTTTGAACCCTGGAGATGAAAACTGGTGGTCCGGGTTTCGCTTGGGGTCATATGTCACCTCCTCGCAGTAGAAATACTGCCAGGGAGGAGAAGCTTCCATCGGTTCGATTTCCCAGTCAAGATCCACATGGACCACATCGCATTTATCTTCAGTTATATCTGCCCGGGGGCAGAGATGTGTGAACTTTCCCCTTATTCCATATGGGTCATACTTCCAGCGTTGCGGCAACAAAACCAGGCCAATCCGGGAAAGCTCTTGCTCTAGGTAGACATGCTGTCCTACCTCAAAAATCTCAACATTTGCCCAGGAAAGAGGATATTGAAAAATCTGTCCTCTCTTCTTTCCTAGGCCGAACTCCTCTTCAACATAGTCCATTTGTCGGGCAATCTCCATCCCGAACAGATGCTCCGAGCACCAGTAGGGCAGCAAATGGGGTTTGCCCTTGAATCCGTAGATTCTGACCACAATTCCCTGCGTCAGTCTGAAAACGTCCCCGAGCTTCTGATTTATCAAAGCGCTCGTCATTTCTCTCGGGGGACGGGGAATTTCGCTTTCACTGAAGACTGACATGACGAATCCCAGAAAGTTGAAGTTGAACTTGTAGTAGGACCCTTTCCGGTATAAGTCATCCGTCCAGTTATAGACGGGCTGTGGCTCTCCCTTCTCGTTGACCTTCTTCAGGTTCGGGATCGGCATTCGGGGGTGCAGATGGTACAAACAAAGCCGGGGCTAGAACGGAACTGAAACGAAAATCGGTAGACTGCCTCTTCTGGATTTTTACCAGGCTGGAATGAACGGCGTAAGCCAGCCAGTCTGCCCAGTCGAAAGAGATGGGACGCTTCCCACTTCTCTGTGTTGCCGGTTCGTAGGATTCTCCACATAGGAGACATTGCACGGCGCTAGGCTAGTGCAGGCTGTACCGGCTCATCGAGAATCGCAGCCAAGAATAGATGCCAAAATAATGTACAAGTACTTGTTCTGGAATTGTGCCAAGGGCATGGGGCCGGTTGGCCACTGTCCAGCTGCAAGCGGGGCGTTCAGCTCTGAATTGAGGAATTCCCTCATCCGTTTGGTTGGCGTGAAACGTCCCGCCTGCTCGCCCAAATTTATCTTTACGAGAATGGCGTTGGAGTCATACTCCAACCCTGGGGCGAAAGTTGGCTGGACAGTCTCCCTGCGCAATGCGAACAAGGGTTTACCGCTGGAGCTGCAAATTTGCCGGGAAGCTGGTTTGTAGTGTCTGACAATTAGGTCTACCAGTTCCGGGCATTGGTGGACAGGAGGGCACAAGAATCTGAAAAGATTGGATTTGTACGCCGCTCCGAAATGGTGGGAGGGCGAAACTTTGTCAGCCCAACTCTCCACATTTGCCCGCAACTTCGTCAGGCTCATAGAAAAAGAGCCGTCCTTGTATCCCGACAAATAATTCACCGGAGGTGGTGGGGCTTGCCCACGTCTGTACTTTTTCGTCCGGGACTTTGACTTTCTCTACGGCGGGGTTTCGCTTACAAACGCCCGGCCGCGGTAAATCCTTTGGTTCGCCACTTTCGTTGGACTGCGGTGACACGGCATCTTTCCTCTGTCCATCTCTCCGAATCAGCAATAATTGCAAGTTCAAGGCGTACGCGGCAGATTTCGTTGTCACGGGAATAATTTGCCTTTGTCCGAGGAATAATGCGCATAGTCCGGAATGTTTAAAAACATCTGACCCCCTTTTCTAGATAAAGACAGCGCCATTAATGCCGCGCAGGAGGAGGTAGGTCGGCTGAGTTAAGGCTCTTTGGTGGCTGCGCAGGAGGATGTTTGGAAAAAGCGCGCTCCGGCAGACGTGCCATGCTTCTTTTGTTGCACCTTCCCTTGAAGATTGTGCAATCATTAATTCTGCTTTGGAGATTGCGCCATGGCTGACGTCACTGCAGGAGCGCGGGCACAGCTTGCTCAAGAAAGAATCATTGGTGCGGAAACCCACTCTAAAACGGTTACAAACGCGCCTTGGGCCCAGCTTGGGATTTTTTGAATTTTTTATTCATTTTTTAAACGCTGCCCCAAACTGGCCCAGAAAACGAGGCGCAGCCGGGCTTCGCCCAGAGTTGGGCGCGGCCAGACTTCGCCGGCGAAGTCGGACTTCGCCCGAATTTCGGGCGAAGTTCGAACTTCGCGCGAAGTGCGCGCTTGAACTGTTTTGCTTCTTTCTTGCTGTGCCCAAGGTTTGGGCGCAGTCCGGGTCCTTTGCAACCTTCGGGCCTTTGACCGCACTTATCATTTTCTCTAGACTGCTCTTGGACAAGCCGCGCAGTGCAAACACTGAGGTGAGTTCGGACTTCGGCCGAAGTTGGGGCGAAGTACGAACTTCGCGCGAAGTTCGCACTTCGCACGAAAGTTGGCCGGAGCGCGGACTTCGCGCGGAAGTTGGCCGAAGTCGGACTTCGCGCGAAGCTTAGCGAAGCTTTGTCTTTTGTGTGCCCTTGTGGCTTCCCTCTCGATCGCGCTTCGCACCGTGGCTGGCCCGAAGCCCGACTTCGCTGCGAAGTCGGACTTCGGCCAACACTTAGCCAATTTTTTGCCTTTTTTCCTTTTCTCTTTTCTTTGCACAGCCGAACTTCGCCCCTCCTGAGGGCGACGACAGACTTCGCTGCGAAGTCTGTCTTTCTCTCCCATGCCGCAGTTAAGCTCAAAAAACGGAGAAAAACAATTTAAAAGCTGAAAACTGGAAACTGTACATGCTGAGAAATGGAAAAACATAAGGAAAATTTTTTACAAGGAAGGGCCACTCGGGCACCTTCAACAGCGGTAAAGTTTCAAGTGGAACCCGTTAACAGGGATAGGCAGGAGCTGACCCTCCATATCCCGCGGTATGTAGGCATTGAACTGGTTTACCCGGGCAATCTGATAAGGGCCCTCCCCAGAGGGCATCAAACTTCCCGTGATTACCCGGCTTTGCTTTATATGAGTCCCACTTCAGCACCAGGTCCCCGATTTCGAAAACTCGGGCAGTGGTGCCTTTGGCAAACCAGCCTTGAGTGGCTGCAATGTGATCCGCGAAGGCCTGGTATGCACTTTCTCTGTCTTCTTCCAACTGCAGGAGTTGGCACAGTCTGTCGTCCACCGGGTCTCCGCTGCATCTGTCTTCGTCAATCATCCACAGGGCAGGGATCTCGATGTGTGATGGCATGACGGCTTCTTTGCCATAGACGAGCGCATAGGGGGACGTTCTGAGGGATTTCTTGAATGCGACTCTGTCCGCCCACAGCGCCCGGTTCAGGAGCAAGTGCCAAGTCCGCTTGTTTCGTCAATGGTCCTTCGGATGATTTTCAGGAGGTTCTTGTTAGTGGACTCGGCAAGGCCATTCCCCTGCGGGTAGTAGTTAGAAGACATCTTGTGATAGATGCCAAGTCTGCCGGTGTACTCCGTGAGTACAGCGCCTACAAATCCCGGACCGTTGTCTGTCACAATCGACTCTGGAACCCCGAAGCGGGTAATCAGGCTCTCAATGAACACGATGACCGTTTCTTGGTCTGCGTTCTTGGTCGGGATCGCCTCTGTCCACCGCGTGAAATAGTCGGTAGCCGTAAGAATAAACTTGTGGCCGGCAGAGGAGTTAGGAGAAATCACCCCAATAAAGTCTAAACCCCATTCTTTGGAACGGAGTCTCGGCTCTGAATCGGTTGAAGGGGCGGGGGTGCTTTTACGCTTCGGCCGGCAAACCTCTGGCATTGATCACATTTAGAGCAGACCGCATGCGCGTCTGCGAACAAAGTGGGCCAATAGTACCCAGCCCTTATTATTTTTAAGGCCGTTGGCCTTGAAGAATGGTGACCCCCAGGCATCCCGGAATGAAATTCTCAGAGGACCCTAGGCTGGTCAGATTTTAAGACGCACCGCAACAGGATGCCGTCAATGTTTTTGAAGTAAAGCCCCTCGGGGCGAAGAGTGTACTTAAGTGCACCTAGCCGAAATCTCCTTCGTTGTGAGGCGTTCAGGTGATCGGGACATCTTCCGGTGCAGAAGTATCTCACCAGTTCATCTGTCCAATCACTCCCCTCCGATAAGGAGTCGGCTAGGTAGATGCGTGTCGTTGTGTCCTCCCACTTACAGGCGGAGATGCCGGCTACAGCGCTTCGGGCCAATTCACGACACAAGGCTCGGCCTTTGATAAGCTTGGTGGGCCGCACTTCAATGTCAAACTCCTGGATTTTGGCAATCCATCCCGCTCTCTTGTGACCCGGTTCTCCCTGCAAGATGAAGCTTCGAACATCCGGGTGAATCACAAAGACGGTAGTCTTGCTCTGGGAGACAAAGTGCACGAACTTTCGAAGGGACTTCATAACAGCATGAACCTGCCGCTCTATAAAATTGTACTTTTCTTCATGCGGCAGAATCACTTGGCTGAGGAATGCTATGGGGCGCTCCTCACCATCGTCTCCCTTACGAGTTAGGACTGCAGCGTAACTTTCGGGTTCTCCCACTGCATACAGGATGAAGTCTCTGGAGTAGTCCGGGTTTGTCAACACCGGAGCTTGTGCAATTCGGGCCTTGATTTCCTCGAAGGCTTGCTCTCTCTCATCAGTCCATTCGTAAGGTGTATCTTTCTTGAGCAGTTCGGCCATAGGCTTGATCACTTGTGCGAAGTCCGGGATGAACTTCCGCACGAAGTTAATCTGACCGAAGAAGGACTGCAGCCCTTTTTTGTCGATGGGGGCGGCAAGCGAACGAGGGCTTCCGCTTTGTCAGGGTCAATGGCGAGGCCTTCCTCGGAGATGACATGTCCCGGCGACTTTCCTTCCTTTACCGCGAAGACGGACTTCTTCGGGTTTATAGAAATGCCGAATTCTCGACAACTCTCAAATATTTGCCGTAGGTGCGAAACATGATCTCCTCGTTGGTGAGAGAAAACGGTCATGTCATCGAGGTAGATGACAATAATCTTATTGAGCAGCTCTCGGAAGGCCAAGTCCATGGCCCTTTGGAACGTGGCACCAGCATTGGATAAGCCAAACGGCATGCGCTGATAGGCGAACGTCCCCCACTTGGTGGTAAACGCCGTCTTATCCTTGGTCCTCGTCTTTGACCCAAATCTGGTTGTAGCCGGAAAATCCATCTAAAAGTGAAAATCTCTGGGCTCCGGCAACGATATGTAGGATCTGGTCGATTTGGGGAAGCGGATAGTGGTCCCGGAGGGAAGCCTGATTTAGGTTTTTGAAGTCGACACAGAGACGAATGTCGCCATTCTTTTTCCTCACGGGCACCAAATTCGCGACCCAGGATGAATGTTTGATGGGGTAGATGATCTTGGCCTCCAGCATCTTCAAGAGCTCGGTCTTCATCATGGCCTCAATCTTCGGATTCACGGCCCTCTGTTTCTGTCGGAATGGCTTGGCGCCATCCTCTAGCTCAATGGTATGTTGGATGACAGTTCTGTCATACCCCCTCAAATCCTCGTAGCACCAGGCCACGATGTCGGGGAACTCCTGGCACAGTGATCTGATCTGCTCCGGTTCCTCCGACGTGCGATCTGTTCCGACCTTGATAGTTTTACCGAGGTTCAAGTTCCGGGTCGGCATCTTGCCTCGGGTCTACTTTGATCTGTGGGATATTGCTCTGTCATTACGATCAAAGAGACTTTCTAATGTAATCAATCCTTTTGGGACGTGATTATTCCGTAACTGTATCAACCCCTCATATTGCTCGTCATCGGGGTCTCTACCTCCGATTACACACACTTCGTTAACCAGGAATGTGACGATCTCCTCGTCATAACTGAACACCTGCCAGTGGGTGTCCTTATCGAGCACGGAAGGCACGTGAGACGGTACGAACCGGCTTCGGTTTCTGGACAACGTCTTCAGCCGGAACGTACCTGGCTCCAACAGACGCCAGGATATCAGCGTGCTTGTTTTTCTCACGCGATATCGCTTTGATACTCAATGAGTCGAATGACTCCATCAGGTCCCACACCCGATTGCGGTATGCTCTAAGATAGTGTTGTTTGGATGCGCACTTCTCCGTAACTTGGTGACACACCAGCTCTGAATCTCCGAAAATCTGGAGGTGCTTGATTCCGAGCCTCTCCGCCTTTCGCAAACCCAAGCACAGGGCTTCGTATTCCGCCGAGTTGTTAGTGCAGCTCCGAGGCCAACCTGTAGGCATAGTCCTTATGGATTCCGGTTGGAGAAACCAGCAGCACTCTTGCACCGGCGCCATTCTTGCATCGCGCGCCGTCAAAGAAGAGCTTCCACAGCTCTTCGGGTGCAGGTCCTGCTTCTTTTGCAGCCGACACGTCAAGCCTCTCGGGCTGTACAATGGAGTAACGACCTGCTTCTGTCCCGATTACGGCATTAAAGTCCCGCAACGAGAACTCATCTTCGAGTTGTAGCACTTCGAGGGCTTGCTCGGTCAGTTCCACTGTCACCAGTTCTTCCTCGACAACTGGACCATACGGTCCATCTCTCCTCCGGGTATCTTGTCTACTAGGAAAGGGGAAGGCTTCTCATTAAAAATTCTCAGTCTCCTTCCTTTGAAGGGCACTTCCATGTGTGAGTAGTCTAGAGACGGTACCCGCCCAACCCGCGGTGAACTCCCGAGAGAGACACATGCCGAAGTAAGGCTCCGGGTCAACAATCACGACCTCTTGGATGACTACGATGTCGAGAGCTTTGTGCGGCCGGATAGGGATGTCCTTTATGACACCAAGCTGTCTTGTCTTGACGGGGGTGCCGTCTAATTGCGGCACGCCTTGGCTGCTCCGTGTGTATTCCATCCCGATCTCATCGCGAGACGGCCTTCGGCATCACGGTCGAGGAAGCACCGAGAGTCCACCATGCGGTTGTGAACTATGTGCCCTTGCATCCGTAAAGACGGATAAAAGGGTGGCGGTCTGTTCTTCCCGGTGGCGGAGGCTCGTCAAAGGTTGAACCGGGACAGCGGGTGCATGTCATCCGCCGTTCTTCATGTTCTTCAGTGATTCTTGCAGCAGATCTACCTGACCTGGGAGCAGAAGAGCATCGTACATGCTGATTCTAGCAGGTGTTCTTTTCAACTCGTCTACAATGCTGTAGCCCGAGGTACTAGCTCCTTCTGCTTGTTTTGCCGGCTCATACTTCGTCCGGTACTGCTGGGTGGCCTCAACTCGCTGCCTCTTGGTCAGAGACGGGTACTTCAGCTTCTCCTGGGCTTGTTCTTTGGTTTCAGCTGGAGGCTGAAGTACCGGAGTCTTAGCCGGAGTTGGGGCCTTTCCTGGAGGTTTGGCTGGAACAGCGGCAGCCTTTTCCGGAGAAGGCTTGACTGGAGCTTTATCTTTGGATGCCTTCTCCTGGGCTGTGTAGGGCCACAGCCGCTTGTATGGTGGCAGCCCTCCGGGCTGCGGTTTTTCTCTTCTCGCGTAGACTTGCAAAGGCTTGGCCGCATCTGCGGCTTTCTTTTCTTCCTTGGCGGGTGGCGCTAGATTTTCTTCCGGGAGGGCAAAGTTGGCCTCGCCGTCCAAGATCATGTACAGCTCATCGTCTTCTATAGCGCTGCCGGCCAATGTCTGGATGTAGTGCTGGTGCAAAGTGCAGTCTTCCTCCGAATGCGGGTCATTGCACGTAGTGCACCAGTTAACCTGGTCGGGAGGACCAGGCGGGTCTTCTATAGCAGCATTTCTCGGAGGCGGACGCCTCTGCGGCTGGTTTTATGGCGCTTTGTCTTTTGTTAGCGCCGGGGCACATATGGCCTCCTAGGAGCGAGGTCCATCTGGGCCTGCTTCTTCTTCATAGCGGTCATGTCATTGGACATGGCATGGTATCCGGAGGCCAAAGCCCGCACTTCTTGTAGAATCGTGTTATGGATGCTGCTGTCGGGTGGCGGCAATTGTGCCGGTGGAGGCAATGCGGCCAATGGAGGAGGGTTAGAATAAGATGCGTGCTTGTGGAGGAGCGGGAAGTGCTTTGGAAAATGCGGAGCGGGGAGGCGGCGGGTGAGGGTAATGCAGGCGAGGCGGGCCGTAAGGAGTTACGACCGGCGCCGGATTCCACTGCTGCTGGGGTTGCTGTCCTGATGTGGACGGCGCACCACCAGAAGCAGAAGGATACTGAGATCTGGGGAAGTCGGGATGGATGGGCTCCTGCACTCTGGACGGGAGTCTGCCGATGGAGATAATGTCAGCTTCAGCTTGCTGGGCAGCTTCGTACAGCGCAGGGAACTCGTCAATTCTGGCGATCTTCAGCAGCAGGCATATGTCTGAGTTGAAGGATCTCGGATAGTAGTGAGCAGCCATGCCGGATGAAGGCCGAAGTTCGCGAGGTACCCGTTTCCAGGATCTCGCAAACCTAATGTTAAAATCAGACACCTCCTCTTGAGGATGTCTCTGGATAGCTTGGAACTGATGCAGTAGAGAAGTAGGGTCAGCAGACTCGTTGCATCCTTTTACGAGCCTCCTGGCAAGCTGGGGCCACCTTGTGATGGATCCCTCGCAGCGATCTCCACCAGTAGAGAAGCTTTCCCCTCAGGGAAAGGGCCGGCAGACGGGTCTTCACACTTTCATCGGTGATAGTATGCAGTGCGGCCAGGGCAAGGATGTCCTGGATGTGCTCGTACGCCGTCTTACCGTAGCCGTCGTATGTGGGAATAGACTTTAAAGCAGCAGGGGGCACAGCTTGCTGTCAGACCAGGGCCAAGGGCCCCGTAGAGTCCACCGCCGGGAAGAGGTCATCATCATTCGGTTGTTGGGCAGCCATTTCTTCTTCTTCTTCTTCTCCGCCGTCGGTTGTGTACTCAGTGTCGGTACTTTCCGAGGATGCGGGATCTTCTTCTTCCTCGGCCTCTTCTATTTCGTACTCGGCTCCTCCGACTTCGGCTTCGGCTTCTTCTTGTATCTCGGCCTCGGCTTCGTCGAAACGAGCTCGCGGATCAGCCAGCCTGGGGATCTCGCCTCGAGCGTTGATGTCCAGTTCGTAGAACTCAGGCGGGCTTCTCGGATCCCTTGCTTGCCACCTTCTCGTGTGCATGAAGGTCTTAGGACCGGTCTTCTAGACTCGAGAGGATTTGTTCGTGCGAGTCGCCAGGTGTTCGGATTTGGAACAGCAATGAAGCGAACACCGGTGCTTCGATTACGTCGGGGGTGAGAAACTTCCTTGTCTCACCGGGTGCTCGAGAAAACACCGTCGGCGCCGGGTGGAGGCGATCAGAAAATCTCTCTTCAAACGTGGGACCAGGGTCCCACCGGTCGTGCCAGAGAAACTGTTAGTTACGAATCTGCCATGAGGAAAGGATTTTGGGTTAATGCGCCCAGATTCGCCCACCAGCATGAAAGGCCGGAAGGAAGAGATGCCTTTCGAGCCAATCTCCGGAGAAGGCCGGCTCCTTTCGAGGGGTTTTGTTTAAGCTAAGAGTACAGGAAAGAGATAAATGAACGAGAAAGGAAATTACAAATATATTCAGAGGTTGGTGGGGGGAACTAACAGTACGGGAACACACTAATTACCGATACTTCTTGCATTATAAACACAAAGCATGACCAGGAACTGCAAAAACTATGTGTACTTCCGATACTCAGGCAGTGTATGCACAGCTTCAATGGTTCCCTAGCAGACATTCCCTACAAGGAACTAACGATACGGCATCGCATCAATCACCAGATACGTACACTAACATGAGTAGAAAGCAAACTAGAGATATCGAGCCGGGTATATGTGTTTATGTAGAGAATTTAACCGCACGGCTTCAATGGCTCCCTAACGGACATTCCCTACAAGGAACTAACGATGCGGGAGCGCATCGATCACCAGATACGGGCCAACAACAAAACACATAACTGATGGAACTGCTACTACATCTATTCTATGTATCCTTTTAATTAATGAAGTACAGGGGGTGCTTTAAACAAGCAATGCTAGAGGCACCTGCTCACCAAATGCTGAAATGAATCGACGAGCCGTGACAGGTTAGCCTAAGGCATGAATATAAAGAAAGGCAGCATAAAAAACAGAAGCAGCAGAACAGAACCAGGCATACAGATTATATTCATAAGCAGAAGCACGGTTACAATGGGCACAGTAGTTCCCTAACAGACATTCCCCTTCCACCCTTTACAATGAATTCATGGTGGGCTTTTATAGCCCGAGTCCCTCCCGTTACATTAATGGGCACAAGGTCCCGATCAAACATAAGCTGACAAAAGCGGCGAAAGGGCTACAAATGCTGACCTTTTGTCGGACCGGACTGTACCCGCAGCATGGTCCTCCTGGAAGCTGGACGGCTACATGGCGGTGTGTTGGGCAGAACTTCAATCAGGCAGTGATGCGGGTAGCTGGAGCAGGTAGAACCTCAGATCAGCTTTGAATGAGGCCTGCGGCGCGGGGCGGTGCAGCCCATGCTTGTCCTTTTGCTCGGCACGTTTCGGCTCTAATCCCGAAAGCTGGACACTTGTCAGATGATGGATGATCTTTGTGTGACACGTGTCTGCCTTGGAGGGCAGTCTGTCCATCTTCGCTTGGGATCAGAGCGTCTCGGGTTGCGTGGGCAGAAAACAGTGCAGTCGGGAAGGCCTTCATGCCTTGGTCAAATTCTGGGTTTGTTCCCCTACTGCGCACCTGTCAAGGGCGCACTCCGACTTCGGTGTGAAGTCGGGCTGCGCACAGGTGGAAACTGGTGTCCGCCGCCGTACGGACTCTGCTCCGGCACTTGATTGTCATCTTATGTCGGCTGCCCGACTGTCAATCTGCCGGTTGCAAGGTGCGCCCGAGAAAGTGGGGCGAAGTCGGACTTCGCACCAAGGGCGAAGTGCTGACTCGCCAGGGCGAATCGCCCCCCCGCCCCCGGCGAAGTGCGACCCGCACCCAGCTGGGCGAAGTGCGAACTTCGCACCCAGACTTAGCCATTTTTCAGGTGACTTGCTGGAAAGTTGAAAAATCAACTGGGGGACTCCAAGAAAGGGGGAAAGAAAGAGAATGCGGGAAAGAAAAGGAAAGGGAGAGAAGAAGGAAGGAAAATGGAGGAAGAGGGAAAAGAAGAGCAGTACTGTTACAACACTGAAGACATTGCACCCCGTGCAAAATGTGACAACAGTAGGATAGATAACCTGCTAACCTAGTTTACCATAAGATATTTCCAACAGTGAAATATCTTCATGGTAAATGGTAAAAGATGAATGTAAATATTCTTTTACCTTGTGGAGTAAATGGTAAGTATCCCAAGTAATGGAATATTACTCTAACATCCCCCCTTATTACATTATTTGGGTAATACATACATATCCCTCTATACAACAATATTTGGGTGAAGTATATAACTGCCCCAATACAGTGAAGAAGATGTTGATCTGCTGGTTCTTTGCTCTGTCACAGTTCTTTGGCTGCTCCTAAGCAAAAAAGTGGGTCATTCCTCACTATGTCTTCACGCCAACGAATGTCCTTATGGTAATCACATCATCCAACCGATTTGCATGGGTAACCAGCCGCTGCAATCGCTAGGTGTAGTAGAATAGATCACTTCATACAAGGTTCATTCATTTACAATATGTATTTGCAAAAGATAAGGTAGCTAAGGTGTCGGTCGCTACCGAAAATGCACCCTTATAAGTTCCCCCTTCTCGTTGCAAAACATAGTGTAAGTAATTTTCTGAAGGAAGTGTAGCTAAGGTGTTGGTCGAAGCCGAAAATGTACCCTTATAAGCCTTCTTCCCTTTTTACAAAAAATTGTGAAGAAAAGAAATTTATGTCCCCCCTCAATTGCAAAAAGTGTGCAACTAAAGAGTGTTGTGAAGGATTTTACAAATATTGCCTCCTAGGCAATTTTACATCACAAAAAGTCGCTCCTCTTGTTACAAGTACTTCAAACACCTAGAATTTGCTATTTATGAAGCCTAAAAGAGGTACAAGCACCCCTTAATTGTAAGGTCTTCAAACAAAATACTTATGCTATTTATGAAGCCAAAAAGAGGAGAGAGAGAAAATGGTGCTTTTGCCCAAGGGACACATGTGTTTTCCTTCTACAAAACCGTTCTGGCAATTAGCACTTTGTGTGCTTTCTCTGAACCAGAATCAGAATCTGTATTAGACATCTCATTTGCAACATTGCCTTGGTTTTTCTTTTGACCTTTTTCTTTGGGAGGCTTGTTCTTAAACCAACATCTTTTGGTTTGGTGAGTGTCTTTGTCACAGATTTTACAATACTGCTTCTTCTTCTTAGTGTCTTGGCCTTGACGTTTGTTTTTGTTAGAAGAAGAGCCTTGTTGTTGATTCCACTTTTTCTTTCCTTGTTGTTTGTGTGAGAAAAGTGCATTGTTGGATGCATCATCTCTTTGGAATTGATTAGCTTCTTCAGTTTGAAGCATGTTCACCAACTCTACAAAAGTCACTGTCCTACCAGAGACTTGAAGGGATGTAATCAACATTCTATAGGAGTCTGGAAGAGCTCTCAAAATTATTGAGTTCAAGACTTGGTCTTCTAGTTTCTCTCCTAAGGATTGCAGTTTTGTTTTTAATTCTGCGACTGTGCAGAGGAATAGCTCTACTGTTTCTCCTGATTTCATATGTAGAGTATGAAGCTGTGTTTGAAGGTTAAGAATCGTGGATTGATTCTTGCCCTCAAAGATGGTACTTAAGGCATCCCATGCTGCCTTACCAATGGTAGCTTCACTGATATGAGGTTGGATATCATCAGTAATAGCAAGCAAGATCATTAAGGAAAGTTTCTTATCCTTTTTATCAAAGTCTCTTTGATCTTGTCCAGGTGATTGAGGTCTAGTGACACTTCCATCCACTATGGACCACAATTCCTCTACAGTTAAGATAGCTTTCATCTTAGTCTTCCAAGCTGAATAATTTGAACCTTTGAGCAGTTGGCTCTCAGTAAGATACTTGTGTATCATGGCCATGGTTTAGGCTTCAAATTTGATATGACTAAGATGTTGATATCTTGTACTATACCCTTAAAAGAGTATATGGAAGTTATTTCAATTTGCTTCTAGAAGATATTTAATGGCACCTGCCTTAACACCCTTACCAAGGGATGAAAAGTTGGAGGAATTTTAAGCCAAACAAAATAGAGCACAGGGAAGAGGGAGGGCCCTCCAGATACCAATGTAGGTCAAATCCTCAGGAAGAGGGAGGGCGCTCCTGCCCTCTCGGCTCTCCCGGGAGTTAGCCACGTGGCCTACGGGGCCTAGTGGCGCTGCGGGCCCTAGGGGCCAGCGCGGGGGCCGAGGTTGCAAAACCTCGGCTCGTTGACTGCGACCGGTCTAGGGGTTCGCGGGCGCTGTGCTCGGCCTGTGTGCCAGGTCGGCTGGCGCGTCCGCGGGCCCTGTGGTCGCGTCGGCAAGTCTGCTGGTTGGCTGCGACGGCCTGTCTGCGGGCTGGCTGACGTCAGCGTCAACGACGGCCTGTGCTGCGGGCTGGAGCGGCCAGATCTGTGGCCTAACGCTCGGGCCCTGGTCTGCAGGCCTCCCGTGAGGAAAACTACGTTGAGCGCCTCTGGTGCTCCGTGGTAATCCGCAACGTTGGAGAAGCGAGGCTCTGATACCAATGTAGGTCCAAGGTAAGTCCAAAATAAATAAAATGAACATTAACATTAACATACGATTGACAAGATTATTTATAATAATTAAACTAACTTAATCTCGTCTATCTCGCTAACCAACACGGTAGGAGAGACGTGTAGCTAACCACTAACCTAGGTAGGATAGATAACCTGCTAACCTAGTTTACCATAAGATATTTCCAACAGTGAAATATCTTCATGGTAAATGGTAAAAGATGAATGTAAATATTCTTTTACCTTGTGGAGTAAATGGTAAGTATCCCAAGTAATGGTATATTACTCTAACAGCTAGTACTTTCAAGTTTCTGCCCTCCTGGCTAGCATTCAGATACAGATAGACAAGCTTTCCCCTTATTCTTTGGGTGTTCTCCCCCCCTCTCAACTTAGTAAGGAGAGGATGCTCCACGAGATCCGGAAGGATGTTAGTCTCCAGTACACCAGATGCACTTGGATCTCTCTTGTTGCCCCTCTTTCCCCCAAGTTGTCTTTCTACCATGAGCACTTCTTACAGATACAAGAGGGCAAAATAGTTCCTCCACAATACCTTCAACAGCACACAATGCATAGTCTTCGGATCACTATTGGGCAACTCAGGGTGTGTTCTCAGCAACTCTGGATTGATTCAAATCACCATCTTCCGATGGAGGAGCTGATTTGCTTGTTTTGCCCCTTGGGTGATGTTGAAACCCTGCAACACTTCATTTTTTGTTATCCCATTTATTATGAGATCTGAGGTAAATTCCATTACCTTTTTAGGGACAACTCTCGATCTGTTTCTACCTTCTTCAGATACCCGTACCAGGGGTGTCTCGCACTCTTTCTTAGGGAGATAACTCAGCTTTGACGACATAAAAGTTCTCCAGATGGATCTCATCCTCCTCAACATCGGCTCATCACAACATACTTCACTAGCTCCGACGAACCAGGTGACTTTGGACAGAAACGCCCCACATCATCCAATTCGTATGTAAGAAGGGTCGCTAGACAACGCACCCACAGTTTGTCAGGGTTCCGAACTAACGTTGGTTAGAGACATATCATGGACTTCTTCAGCTCCAGTACTTCGGCCTCGATTGTTAGGAGAGAATAGTTTTTGGGGGGTTCTTGGAGCTTGCCCCTCCTGGGCTGCTCCCTCCCCCCTCCTTCTCTCTCTCCATTCTTCTTGGAGTGAACTCCTCTCTTCTGGACTGCAGCCCTCTCCCCCTCTGCTCTCCCTTTTCTTTTCCCTTTCTCTTTGGCCCAGTTGTTGGGTTTCATCTTGTATTTATCTTAGTTATTTTCTTTGTTGGGATTTTTAGCCTACTAGCTGGAAATCATTATTGTCCTTCTTATAGTCCCTTGGGTCTTATTTTGGCCCACCGCGGACATTAATAATATCTCATTTCATTTCTCATTTGCAAACTTACCACCTTTGTCACTACTAACATGCTAAAGTAAACCGGATCTATCATCAAGTTGCTCATTAAGAAAGCTTGCAATGCTTCTTGTAGAGTTGTCAAACAAAACCTTGGCATCTTGCTACTTGGCCAAATAGTTTGTTACCACCATGATATACATGCACCAAACAAATGGACTTAGCTTATTATATTATGTCTCCATACCTCTAATATTACATTTATATTAGGATTATGGAGAAGCTAATATGCGGCATCCATAACCCTAGGTGGTTACTTCAATGTCTTGAGATGAGCCAAATCATATAACTAAGCTTGGTAATGCTCCCATGTCTTCAGATCGGAAGGTTCTTGTTGCTATGGTGACCAAGGCTGATGATACTAGTGAACTATACCATCAGTTTTAAGCATACCAGTTTTGGATCCTTGAGGCACATGAGTCTTCATAATATGGTTCGTGATCTTCTATTAGTGATCTGCCTAGTGGAATGTGTGATGGATGAGTTTTGGGAAAACACCATTGAGAGTCCTTTCCAGAGGACAGAGCTCCATGTGCATCCCAGTTCATGGAGTTAGTCCATAGTGGCATTTATGGTCGTATGGCTATTTGGTCTATTGCAAGCAATAGGAATTTTCTCACTATTGTTAATGATCATTCCAGGTTTCTTGGGATCTACACCATCAAGTCCAAAGATAAGGCTTTAGGAAACTTTTAGGCTTTATTTGAGGAGAATCAAAGTGGGATGAAGATCAAGTGCCTTAGGATTAACTATGGAGGAGAGTCCGTCAGCAATTAAGTTGAGGGTTTTCTCATTTCTCAATGCATTTCTTGGTAATATACCATTCACTACACTCTGCAACACAATGGGCTACATAACATAACACCAGATTAGAGACTCAAACGTAATGCTATTAAGTTTTACTTCTTCAATTATTTAATAAATCCCTTCTGTTCTTTGTTTTCCTGACTATGCAGCCCATCTGAGCACTGACAAAAGCAAAAAGAACTTCTTGTTTTCTCTAGCTTTTACTGCTAACAATCCTCTCAGCATTATTATTGCACTTTGCTGAAGATGGCAGAAAATTGCTCTTTGAATGGTCAATTTGACAGGGATTGCATCATTTTTGTTTAGACAGCATGAAGTCCCCTATGTGATCTTCTCAAACATCATCTCTCACTCTTGCATTCCACTTGATTATCGTCATTTTCCACACAAATATTTCTTACCATACACGTTTCCTCATGTCCTCTCTCACACCTAATCTCCTTACTTCATTGTTCATCGCACCATCTAAGGAGAAGATAATCAATATCCATCTTACCAATTTATGTCCAAGCCTCCACACAAAGAAACACACACCACCTATGAGACTGCATAGCTCACATTGTAAGCCCCACTATTATGTCCTTCATGTCTTGCCCTAAAGGAGATTAATAAAAAAATTGAACATTGGCAGCTCAACAAAACCATTTTCTTGCTGCCAACCATGCTTTTCCTCAACATATCCTTTACATACTTGAAATATCAAGCTTAACACTTACGCAAGAAAGCATCATTAAAGTTATGGCACAAAGGCTATAAGAGTTGTCTTTACGCCTCTGTTTCCAAGAGAGCAAAAGAGGCTTCCTATCTAAAAGGTCTATGAAGAAGCCAATTTCTCACCTCCTCTCTCACTCTCGGTCTCCATACTACATTGTTCTTCACACCATCTAAGGAGAGAATCGATGTTCATCTTACTAATCTCCGTCCAAGCCTCTACACAAAGAAATGCGCACAAACTATGAAGTCACATAGCTCACATTGTAGGCCCCACTATGATGTTCGTCATGCCCTTCTCTAAACGAGCTTTATAAAAATTGAGAATTTTGGCAGACCAGCAACACCATTTTCTTTGACGTATTTGAAATATGAAACTTAATATTGACGCATGTAAGCATCATCGATGTTGTGCAAATGCTCCAAGATATATCTTCGGGCCTTTTTCTCCATGCTGTCAATACCAACTCAAAATTAAAGAGGTTCTCTCCTCCTTACCTTTTTTCATAAATTGAAAACTATATTTACTATTTTCCGTTCTCGTTGTCTTCATGAATAGACTTTCTTGTCTCTTTCTTTTAGGCTAGCAATGCTAGCCCCCTGCAATTCTTGATGGCATTCTACCATTCCCTACCTTTCCACCATAATTTGTAAGCCAATCAGCTAATTTATTAGCAGCTTGATAGCAATGCTTGAAAACAACATCAGAAAAGAGAAATATCAATCTTGTTTCTTACTCTTATTAGCCCATTTAGGTGAGCCTTTGCTTGACACATTGCCTACATCATATCCATTAACTTAGTATCGCCCTCCACTATTAAAATTGCACTAAATAGTCTGCTGCAAGATTCAAGCCTTCTACCATCACCTCTCTCAAGGACATAAGTTGACCCTCAGCTATGTGAAAAGCCTTAGATAAGATAACCTTTTCTTTTATAGTCCCTTTAGCACACATCCACATCCCAAAGCTCTTGAGTTACCTCTGGCCTCATCATCGAAATTCAGCTTGCTCCCTTCTTAGGTGGAGACTGCCAATTCTCCAACACCTTGTACTTTTCCAACTTTCTAAGGCACCTGTCAATTGTTATCTGAAAAACTAACCAGTTATCTAACATTTTAGTCTCCAACTTGGATATCTCTTTCTTTGTCCAATGGTGATGTTGCAACAACTCTTACATAGTAACCTCTATCTTCCTTACAAGATCTGATTGCATTTATTTTTGCTTTGGAAAATCCTTCTATTGCATTCCAACCATATACCCCATGTTTGTTGGAATAACTTGCCAAACTAACTTCATTATATGGAAACCTTTTGAAAAGGGCCAAGACGTCAAAACCCTTTCTACCTTCCCTAGAAGAACTCAGTTCATTTGATAAGCTTGGATGAAATGGTGCCAAATGGGCCAAGCATAATCGCAAGTCATCAATAGATGATTAACTTCTTCCTCCTCCTTGCATTGAAATCATCAAGATGGACCTACGATCCCTCTACTTGTCAAATGTTCACTTGTGAGGATCCTTCCTTTTGTCACTAACCATAGAAATATTTGGGCTTTTGGCTATGCTTTATTTACCCATATTGCTTTATATGTTTGAAACCTTTCCATCTCAGTCTACATCTCTGTCAAGTAACGATACCCAGACTGAACAGTCTAGCCTCAACCGCTTTGCCACCTCCAAATTAAGGAGTCCTCATTAAGCAATTGTGATGGTCTCTACCCTTTGAAAAAGTCTTTCCAACCTGTTTTAACCATATACAAGAAGTTTGAAATATCATCTAATTATTCACATATCTTCTCTTGTATCCCACTTGGCCTCATTCAAATCCACCAATAATCCTGGACCTTGGATCCCCACATCTGCTTCAAATAAACCAAGATACTTTACCTGATCTGTAAGTTTGAGTGTTCTATACTCTAACCACAGAACTTCCCACAAGTCCACTTTTGCCCCATTCCCTATCCTCCATGCAAGCCAACTTAGCAAAAGGCTTATGCTTTTGAAAATCCTATTCCAAATAGTAGATCCACACAAAGGACTAGCTAGAGTGAAGAGTCTTTCTGCTTCTTCATCATCTAGGCATTAAATCTTAACATCTTACTCTAGAATTCATTTCTTTTAACATAAACTCTCCATGATTGATTGGATAGAAGAGTAATGTGGATACATACACCTCCCATATCCTTAGGCTTACACACTTGGTTCCAAGCTATGAGGTAAAACACTCCAGATCCAACCCCCTCCCCCCAAATAATAAATTCTTCAAAATCCTATCCATTTTGTGAATCACTCTTTAGAGGCTTCCAGTACTAAAAGCCAATGATTGGGTAACATTGAAAGCTTCGATCTTTGTGATTGGGTAATGTTGAAAGCATCAATCTTATCAAATGGACTCTACTAATCAAAGACAAGCGCTTACCCTTCCAACTAATGAGTTCCCCCTTTATCCTTTCCAACCAAGAAGAAAGTGTCGAACAAGCAAAGCAAGTCTGGTGAAAAACATTGTTGTTGGTGGTCGAAGACAAACAGACACTGGACATTGAACATGTTAATGGAGATGCAAACGTAGAGGAATTTCATGCAGACAAAGGAGTTCGTGCAAACAAAGTTCATGTAGAAGAGGAGATTCACACAGACGAAGGAGTTTGCACAAACAAAGACAATCATGATACAACTTGTGCAAGTGAACAAGGTGTAAGACTAATCCCAATGTCAACACAAGTGCTAAATTGAGTGTTTTAAGATGCATGGGACAGAAGTCTTGCACATTGACAATTGCAGAGGAGCATGATCGATAGTAGGTGGAGTTTCACCACTCAACCAGAGCTAGTGTTTGTATATCGCAAAGAAGGTTGTGAAGTATTGTTGTAGACATTAGAAAACATTTGAGTCTTGAACAAGCATCAGGAGGGAGATCCTCAGTCAACGAAGACAATCGACCGACAAGCACACTACCAACATCTCCAAGAATGAACATAGGACCAACACAATGACCAATGGCTATAGCAAAAGTGAGTAAGCCTAAGCGTCCAAAGTTTCATGGCAGTGGGAAAGAAGATCCTATACAACATATCCGTACCTATGTAACAATCTAGTAAGCAAACAAAATCATAGATGAAGCAGTATAGATGCAATTTTTCCCTGCTACTTTGATGTGCATAGCAATAGACTAGAAGTTGCAAACTCCGTTCAACACAAAGGACGACCTCAAGAAAGACTTTAAAATGAATATGCACAATGACACGGAATTCGTCTGCAAGAGTTTAAAAGCGATCACAATTAAGGATCCCTTTCCAATCCCATTCACCATCCAGACATGAAATCTCCAACTATAACCAGATCAATATTGCTGAGGAAGATAAATTAAAGACCACTTTCGTTGTAGTTGAGGTTGTGCAATGCACCTGCTACATTCCAACATTTTACTTTAGACATCTTTGAACAAATTTTAACAAAACAGTTCAAGGTCTTCCTCCATGATTGGTCGTTATATGGTCAAAAGGAAGAGCATTTAAAAGCACTAGAGGAGTGCAATTAATTATGTATGAATGCTCGCCTTTCATTAAACCCCAAGAAGGGCAAGTTGTTGGTACCTTATGGGAAGCTATTAGGGCATGTCGTCTATCAGACCAAGCTAAAGACATATCCAGACAAGATCTGCATCATTGTAAGCATCGAAAATATCATGTTAGTACATTGAAGTCTATCCTAGAACATGTGGCATATTGTCATTGATTCATCAAAAATTTTGCATAGTTGCCTCACGTCCTTGACACGCTCATGAGAAAGGGTGTTCCATTTAGGTGAACAAAAGAACACCAACAGGCCTTTGAATGGCTAAAGGCCAAATTGATCAACACCCCCGTTCTAGTGCTTCTAGACTAGGACAAAATTTCATATCCACATTGATGTATCCAACTCCGCAACTGGTTGTGGATTGGCGCAAGAAATAAACCTTGGGCTGGATCAACCCATTTTTTTGCAAGTTGGGTATTGTTGCACATAGAAAAGAATTATATACAATGGAACATCAAGCCTTGGGAATGGTTACATGCTGCAGAAGTTTCATGATTACTTGCTCTCAAACCCATTTGTGTTCTTTGTTATTCATCAACCGCTTCTATACCTAAATCCATTCACAAACAAGTTAGCAAATGGCTCATCATGTTCTAGGAGTTTTTATTCAAGGAAGTATTCCCACTAGGAAAGAAGCATGTAAAGCTAACCATCTATGACGAATTCACTTAGGAGAGCCTGTGGAGGGAGGAGTGTCGAACGAGTTTCCTAACGCTAGGATAGATTATGTATTCCACAAAATAGACCAAAGATATCAAAGATAACATGCAACAACAAATTCAACATCATCTGAATTCAAAACAGAAAGAACAATTTAATTATTTTCATATGGTATACATTACTCGGTACTCAACACAGTTCTCGTATCAACACAATATAACAAGAGCAGTCTCATCTTCTCCAATCATGCCATTCAATTAGTCTAGTATAGAATATATATTATATACAATGATAGAGGGAAGCAAATGGTTACAACTCACAACCACTACAACCATCGTACCAAACTACATACAAAATTTTAAAAATTGATTACACATAACATACGTCTTATGAGGTTCGAGTGTTGTGCACATACTACAACTCGTGACATGTATAAAACTACAAAACACTTAACTCATATTTACAAGGAAATCAATTTTGAAAACTCGCTCCGATGGCGCCCAAGTGTTAGGACTCCATCCTAACACTATTATGTAATAACCCCTTTCTTAATGTGGGGACCCCATTATAATGTTTTGTAATGATATTATGTAATGTTTTTTAATAGTTTGTGGCACTAGAGGTGCCTAGACAAGTGGCACCATTTTATGTAATTGTTATAAAGAATGTAACTGTTTTGTTTGGTAAAATATTCTAGCTCGGGTGGCATTTTGCATGTAAGACAGCCTTGAGAATTAGGTAGGGACATGAAGTCTTTAAAAATGCGAGGGGTAAGAATGGATGTATCTTTTTGGCATATTGAATGAAAGTATTGAAGGAAGTTGCCCCCTCGAAAAGGCTCGTGATTTTGTGTTGTGATTTGTGAGATTAATATATTTTTGCATTTACATTTCATATTGCAATATTCTGTTCTTTCATGAATTTTTGCTTTTATTGCAATATTTATGTGAATGTGCTTATTTTAATTAGAAGGTTCCTAACAAGTGGTATCAGAGCACTTTCCAAGGCCGTGTTTCGGTGCGACTGCGATAGTTCTTGCCTTGCCATTTCAACTATTAGGTATAAATTTTCTATGTTTTCATTTTTCCGCCTATTTTCCTATTAAAAAATAATATATATCCAACCCCTTTTTTTTTGTATTAGTTTACTAGGTTAGAAAACCTGTGCCGAGGGTTTTAAAATATCACGGAGGAGTTATCGTCATTGGCTAAGCTAGATTGCCTATAAAGCGTCTAGTGAAATGAAGGGCAATCAGGCTCCAATACCCAAGCCTCAGACAACACCCGTATACATAATTGAGCTCCCACATATTTTCAAGTATATCAGGAGACCCCCTGGGATTAGGAGAAACCTTTAGCCCTCGGAAATTTTTCAACCGTGTATTTTCCATAGTGCACCAGACAACATTCGAGAAGATCACCCTCCCATATTGTCAGAGAGGCGAGTAGTGTGCTCAAGGGTATGCGTGGAATCCTCCTTGAGTAGTGGCTTGAAATATTGGTCCGAGCACTATCGTTCGTCACTGCTGTATAATAGAGGGCCTATGGGCAGTAGACACACCTTGGCCGAGAGTGCCCTGTTTCTGTTGAATGTTAAACCTGAAACCAAAAATCCTAACACAAAAATTGAGCATACTGAGGAGACTGCAGTATCCCAAAATTACTACATGAAACAGACGAAAGAATTAATGATGAACATAACAGTCACGACAGGTTCTGTCAAGAGGAGTTGTCAGTAACAATCAGGTATGAATTCAGTCAAAGTCAATAACAATTAAGACAAAGTCCGCCAGCGTCAGTAATAGTTGTCTATGACATTCGAGAATCATAACAGACAGGGAATTTGTCAGTAAAAGAGTCAGCCTAGACAATCGTCAGAGAGTGATCTACAGTGTCAGTGACAGAACAGTGTCAATAATAGACAGTGCAAAGTCTAGTAAGGGGTTGTCAGACAAAAGTCAATTTTTTAAGTGAACCAAGACTCTAGGAGAAAAACCGACAACACTTGAAGATAGCACTCCCCTAAAATAAATAAAAATAAATAAAAAGTCTGGGGTGCCTGTTGGTCACAAATCTGCCACAGGAAAGGATTTTGTACATATATACGCGCCCTAGACCTGGACCAACATTGAAAGGCCGAGGGGAAGAGATGCCCCCCGTGCCAATCTCCGGAGAAAGGCCGGCTCCTTTACTAAACTACTGTTTTTCTAAGATGAGAGTGCAGGAAAGAAATAAAAGAGTAGGGTGCAGGAAAGAAATAAAAAGAGTAAAGGGTACAGGAAAGAAATTAAACCGCTGAATATCACAGTGGGAAAGAACCAGCAGCACGATCACTAACTGATAGCTTGAAATAGCAACAATAAATACAAAGGATAAAACATAAATGAATACCACACTAGCTTTCCTATGTATCCTCTGGAAGAGTTCCAGGATCCACCTATCTCCCTACGCCTAAATCCAGATTTCAGAATTACAGCGGTTAGAAAATATGTGAATATAGCAGAAACACTATCCACAGGCAGCATACAAGAAAACTAACACAACATTTTCTCCCCTATGTATCCTTCAGGAGAATTCCAGGGTTCTGTCCCCAACCACACACCTAAATCCAGGATTCAGAATTACAGTATGCAAATGAAGAAACAGAATAGCAGAAATAATCACAGAAGGCAGCATACAAGAGAGAAATGAGGCCCAAAATTCTTAATATCAATTGCAGAAATCAAGTTACAGCAGCTTTCTAGCAAAAGTCCCCCCCCCCCTTTTCTCATTACAATACTAGGGTTTTTATAGAGGACCCAACCCTCTGAGCCATTAATGCGCTGGATTCGAAAGTACGCCCCTAGCAGTTACAAAAATCTGCGCTCACCCCCTTCTGCGACTGAAGTTTCACATCTGTTTCCACAATTAGCAAACATAGCCGCATCAACCGGGGAAATCTGCATTTATGAGCCGTTTGACTTGTCCTGGGTAGCTCCGGGTGAGGTGCTCGAGTGGATGCGCAAGTTGCCCTGGCTTTTCTTCTGCAACTGATACTTTCCATCCTATTACCATAACTAGATACCGGGTCTTTCGGGGCGAAAAACTGCATTTATGTGCCGCACAATGCCTTGGATAAATACCCAGCCTTGGAATGTGTGATTTTCGGGAGAAGCACCGTCGTCAGAAAAGGTTCCGGAGAAGCCTCGCTGAGAAATTAGCCTAAACTGGCAGTTCGCTGGATTTTTGGCCGACTTGGCCGACTTTGGCCGATGTTGGGATTCTGGCCGATGTTGGAGTTCTGGCCGACCTTGGAATTCTGGCCGACGTTGGAATTCGTTCCTGGCCGACGTGGAGGTTTGCGACCGACATTAGCTATTTTGGCCGACGTGAGCTTCGCAGCCGACTTTGCATTTTTGGCCGACATGGAGCTTCGGGGAAGTGAAGGCCCGAAGTGGCAGTTCGGCCAAATTCTGGGCGAAGTGCCCCTCTTGCCTTAAAACTTTTTCTGCCAACCGGAGGTTCGCTAAAACTGTGACCGAAGTGAATGCTTCGCTAAAATTTTAGCGAAGTGACCCCACTGACTTAGAAAATCCCGGCAACTTACAATCACAGCTTCACAACTTTTCTACCCGAAGTAGGTGCTTTGGCAGCTTCGCAAGCAAAGCTCCTTCCATGCTATAGAAATTTTCTGGGCTCAAACTTAGGCTTTCCTGTCCCTTCTTTGCGAAGCTGCCCCTTTCCTTCTTTTTGTTCAGCGAAGCTTCGTATCTTACCCTCTTTTGCTGGCGAAGTGACCTGCCAGCCTTAAACTTTTTTCATCATCGGGACGGGGAGGTTTGTTGGAGTTGGGGCCGAAGTGGAGGTTCGGCGACCAAAGAGCCCAAAGTGGCAACTTCGCAGCATTCTGGGCGAAGTGCCCCTCATGCCTTAGAATTTTTTTCAAGCCCGAAGTGGACTTTTGCTGGCTTTGCTTTCGGGGCCATAACTTTTGATCCGCTGACCCGATCACCTATTGTAATATATCGCCGGAAAGCTTGCGAAAAGATCTACAATAATGAGACATCAAAAGATCAATTCGTCCACTTTATCATCCTCTTTTAGGGCCAGCGAAAATTCCAACGCTTCTACGTGTGATTTACCGATTTAAAGCTCCATACTTAGGCAAAATTTTGTTAAAATATTTAATGTGGCAAAAATGCCAACATTCTTGGCGGCTCACGGGGCATTTAGCTTGTCTAAATGCAGATTTCCCAAGCCTTTATCCATTGGGCAACAGAGTCATCCCCACTATCCTCTTCTCTGACTGTCCACTGACGGCAGCAAACTCCTCCAATTTTTTTTTTTTTTTTTTTTTTTTGGGGCCTTTTCTTTCTTTTCAGCGCTCCTCTTGCCCATTCTGGTTGTACAATTGCCCAAGCACTTGATCTGAAAATGACACCGCGTTATATGGCACTGAACTGTTATGTCAGGGGATGCTAAAAACAGCACCTGAAAACTGCTATCTCTTTGGAGCGCTAAAAATAAACACACACAAACTAAACAAAAAACTGTACTTAAGCTCCTAAGCAACACTTAGTGCCCTTGGCACTTTATTTACCAGTTGGGCTATTTACAATATTTACACAAAAGTTTGCGACATGATTGGCATGCCGCCACCACAAAACTGGCTTCGGGTGCCTATCCGGTGAATCTGCAGTGTCCGGACCAAATCTGATTGTACTTCAGTCGATCTTTGAAGTCCGGCTAGCCTCCCAAAGTTTGCCAGGTTGCGAACAGGATGCAACGTGGCAGGCTGTCATGGATACCAGTACTCATACAGTTAGTGAATAATGTGGCAAAGAGATTTGCCACATGGGAGCCTTCTTCGAGTATTGGTTGCGGTGATGGTTGGAGCCAATACCACCACTTTTGAAAGTCCGCTAGCTGTGGGATCTTGGGCACATGCTCCTCCAACTCCTTGATGCGATAGCAAAGAATTTTCCGGCAATAGGCCTTCTGCCAGGATCTCCTCAAGATCAGCCTCTTGATGAGGCATGCTTGTTGGGTTTTGGCTGGATACTTGCGTGATATGCCCTAGGACACAAAAAGGGTGCAAAAATGTGCCCTCTTTGTTCTCAGGTTCTACCACTTGAGCCTGTTCCCCTTCTTGGCCCACCTTCTGATGGAAACTGCAAGCAACCATATTATTTATTGTTGGGGCAGTGCTTGCATATTCCCATCGTTGGCCTTGGACGAAATCTACCTCTTGAGCTCCACACAACTGCATTTCAGGTCTCTGCACAGTATGAGGGATCTGCCATGGTGAATACTGCGCGGGATAGACAGGAGCAGCAACTATCGGAGAAAGTGATGGAGTTTCTCCCCACGGTATTTTTCCTGATAGGAGCAGAAGGTGCTCCGCTTGTACTGCTTCCTCAAATATTTGAGGGAATCTATATTCACCTGATTGCAGCAAGAGGATGCTTATGTCCGGGTGGAGATCCCGAACATAGAAGAGGTGGTCCTGGGCGGGTGTCGGTTGGATCTCCCCTGGAATTCTCTTCCAACTTCTACAGAATCGAACATTGAAGTCTGTGATGCTCTCCAGAGGTGCTCTCGTGATGGTGGAGAGGTGCATCAAGAGCTGGAAGGGATCCTGAGAGTCGTCAAATGTGTTGATGAGCGCTCCTGCTAAGTCATCCCATGAGCAGATGCTCTTACACCCGAGCAGTTTGTACCACTGCAACGCCCTTCCTTCCAGAGACAGGACCAGAAGTCTGATCATGACATCTTCGTGGGTTATGCCATAGAGGGTCGGTAGAGCAGCAACATCTTCAAGGTGTTCTCGGGCCATTCCCTTAGTGCCATTGTATTTTGTCAAGGTTTTCAGGGCACTTTTGGGAATCTCGTGCCAACTTTGGAGATCCAGAGGGCCAGGATCATCCCAGCTGGGATAGCATACCCTCGCCATTATAGCAGTGGTCTGCAGAGATCACGGTTCTCGCCACTAAGTTGGAGTCGCCAGGTGAACATTCTTTTCTCCGCTTGTGAGGTCAAGGCTGCTCACCAAACCTGACTATCAGATTTGCTAAGTGTATGTGTGTGTGAGGGGCCTCCATCTATTTTCGGACTGAGTCACTAGCTTGGCTCTCCTGCGGGACCCGCTTGCTCATACATGCATATAACTGGTCAATTTTGATTGCACTTCACTGTGTCGAGGAGAGGAAGTGTTCACCGTTGGCACAAAGCATTCAAGCTTGTTTTTGCAAGAAGATCTAGTGGATCTCTTGGCGCACCACCCCCTTTTTCTTTTATTTGTTGACTTTGCTTATTTTCTCGCACCCCTTTCCCTTTGTAGAGTAACTAGCGCCTTGAAGATCACATCTTAACAACGAGTTGGCCTTGTAAAAACTTTTGGAGGCCCCCAATTGAGCCTAACCCCGTGCTCTCGGCTGCGGCCCGCTATGTCGCTCCAACACGAGGCGCGTTTGTCCCAAGTGGGGACAATCGGAGACGACAACATAACCTAAATCTTGTCCCATTTCCATCTTTCATTGCCACATCTACAAAACCTAAAGGTTCTCACCAGAGCAAAATATCTTAGGGCAATTCATTCATAAAGGCATTTGCAAGTCAATCTCATTTTTGTATTAGATGTATTCCTAATTCATATCTATATTTATTTTAGACATTTTTATTAGTAAAAATACTTATATCAATTTTTTTAACTTCATGGCAAACTGTATAGTTAATTTTTCAATGACGAATTCTTCAATTTTTATCCTTGTCGAACTTGAACCCAAACTCAAACCTGGTAACTTAGTCCTTGCGTCTTGTCAAAATCTTCCTAAAAGAAAGGACTGGGAGGGAAGTGTCTCCATACATCCATATATTCGAAAGAGCCTTCAAAACCCTTCTGCCTACTGAACTACAGAATGTCCTGGAACCAATTACAAAATTCAAAACCTTCAATCCCCGGAGCTAATCCTTCATTCCCTCCCTATGAACACCTAATGACCATTAATATCAAACCAAACAAATGAGGATTAACAGATTTATATGAGATGTATCTATGTCATTATATATTTTTATTCATACATGTACTCTGGTGGTAAGGAAGGTTGGGTTTTCCACTAATTGATTCTATTGATATATGGACTCATATACACAACTGTTATCTAGTAAAAATAAGATGAAATTTTGCTTTATAATTCTGCCATTATATGCTTTATGTTCTTTTGCAGATCAATTGGAGACTTCCTTGGTCCATGGTCATCATTAAATGCCTGGGGAAGACCACCGTCATGTAGAAGATGCACAACCCCAAAGAAGGAAGCACTATTAATCTAAGAGATAGCTTTGGCTTAGAGGCCACACATGAGGAATTTATATTCTTCCAATATTTGCTCAAGACTTAGAGTGAAACTTCTTCACTGGCCAACCTAAAGGTAACCACATCTACATGACACGAGAACCCTGTCCAATAGTGCTTGAAACCAAATCATCATTGATATTCTCACAATGACACTGAGATGGGGGGGGGGTGAATCAGTGTAGCTATTTAAATTCAAATCTACAACTCTTAAATCTGAAGCAAAGAGAACTTAAAAGCGAATAAAGCAATTATCACAAGAGAGCACACCACAACACACAATGTAACGAGGTTCACCAATTTGGCTACTCCTCAAGAATGACTGCTTGGACTACGGTCCAAATCCAGCCTTTGCAAAACACCAATTTTACAATCTGTTTACCAACACCCACTGGAAGGAGCACCAACCCCTGATTTATCTGCACCAACAGAAAGGAGCACCAACCCCTATCCAAGCACCAACTTGGATCACAGTTTTGAAAGCTATATCAATGACATACAAATGCCTTCACTTTTACAAGACCCTGACTGGTCTACAATTTATCAAAACACAGTAAACACTTACTGCTCAGCTTGTCGCTCTCTTACAACACTCTTCTAACCCTCTTTCGGCAGCACTTTCACACATTCAGCGACAACTTAATTCTCTGCGTGATTGCCCTTTTATAACCCTATTTCTCAATGAGACTCCTCGTCTTCTGTAACTTCTGTAATCCTGCATGCAGCCTATTAATAGCCACTGCTGATGGTAACTCCTTTATAGCACAGTATTTATTACATGCAACCTATTAATAGATCTGTCTCTTGCGTGGGACTTTCAGTATAACTGCCGCTCGACGGTTACACTGCTTTACGGGCCCTGTAACTGCCGTTCTGTCTTTAATGCACTGTGCTTATTTTAGCTTGCATGATTTCTATCTGTAATTGCACCTATAACTGTCACACTAACTCTAGTTAACTCTTCTTATTTTGGCTGCATGATTTTCCTCTACTATTGCCCCTTTAACTGTCATTCTACTTTAGTTAACTATCCGTAATCGTGTTGTTGCGACCTGTCATGAAATCGTGACACTTCTATCTCTTTGTGCTCTTCTCACCTTTTACCCATGAAAACATGACATGTCACGATATCGTGACATTTTTTGCCTCCTTGTTCACTTCTTGGCTTGCACCCGAAAACCAGACATGTCACGAAATCGTGACACTTTTCGCTTCCGTACACTCTACTTGGCTTGCACCGAAAACCAGACATGTCACGAAATCGTGACACTTTTCACTTTCTTACACTCTACTTGGCTTGCACTAGCGAAAACAGGACATGTCATGAAATCGTGACATCTTTCGCATCCTTACACTCTTCTTGTCTTGCACCAGTGAAAAAAGACATGTCACGAAATCGTGACACATTCGCTGCCTTGTGCTCTTTTCTGTCTTTCGCCCACGAAAACACATGTCGTGAAATCGTGACACATTCGCTGCCTTGTGCCTTTCTCTTCTTTCGCCCTGAAAATGAACATGTCGCATAAATCGTGACCTTTCCCTTTGAGCTCTTCCTCCATGACATTTCTCATCTCTCTCCTCATCATGTCGCGAAATCGTGACATCTTTTTCCTCCTTAGCGCTTTTCTTCTCATCGGGTCGCGAAACCGACATGTCGCGAAATCGTGACATCTTTTTCTCCTTAGCGCTTCCTCTTGCAAATTGTCGTGAAATCGTGACACTTTTCCTTGCAGCTCTTTCTCTCAAACATGTCACGAAATCGTGACACATTTTCATCCTACTGCCTCTCTTGCAGATTGTCACGAAATCGTGACATTTTCTTTCCTCCTTCTCTCATAAATCGCGACTTTTCTTTGCTCGCCTTCTCTCCAAACATGTCACGAAATCATGACAGTTTTCTTTACTGCGCCTTCTCTCCAACATGTCACGAAATCGTGATTTTCTTCCTCTTTTTCTTCTTGCCTTCTTCTTCCAACATGTCACGAAATCTTCTTTCTTCCATTTTCCCTTTTCTCTCTCCTCCAACATGTCGCGAAATCGTGACAGTTTTGCCAACATTTTCTCTCTCCTCCAATATGTCACGAAATCATGACAGTTTTTCCAGCATTTTCTCTCTCCTCCGATATGTCGCGAAATCGTGACACTTTTCCAACATTTTCTCTCTCCTTCGATATGTCATGAAATCGTGACAAAAAAACATGTCGCGATATCGCGCGCTTTTCTTACTTGTCTTTTTCTTTGATCCTTTGAATCTGGGCCACTTCTATCTTCTTGGATATTCACTTGTACATGCTCTCACTGACCTCTGAACTCCTGTCCACTGCATCAACCGATCTATCTATCTGTGTTGACAACAATGACAATACTTTTTCTGCACCTTGCTCAACAATCTCCCCCTTTGGAATTGTTGGCAACACTCATGCACTCTCTTGTAATTCTTCTCCCCCTTTGACAATAATACCAAAGGGCTGCTGCAGACTCCCCTGAGTCTATGCACACCATTCTTAGACAAACATTGTTATAGTTAGCAAAAATCATGAATATGAGCAAAACTATAAACATAGGCATAAATGCTCCCCCTGAGAATGTGGTCCCAATTGATAGTCAGTTCTTGGGAAACGTGACCACTCCCAACTTACTCCGAAGGTACTCAAAAACTTCCTTGGGCAATGGTTTTGTGAATATATCTGCTACTTGCTCTGTAGTTGGAACAAAATCCAATTTGACCTCACCTTCTGCAACTTTATCCTTCAAAAAGTGATACCGGATTGCAATATGTTTGGTTCGAGAATGCATAACCGGATTCTTTGAGATGTTAATAGCACTGGTGTTATCACATTTAACTAAAATTGGCTCTTTGAAGTGAATACCAAGATCTTTCAGGGTTTGTCTCATCCATAATATCTGTGTACAACACGTTGTTGCTGCAATGTATTCTGCCTCTGCTGTGGATAGAGAGACTGATTCTTGTTTCTTGTTGTGCCATGCTACCAGCCTGTCTCCAAGATAAAATGCTCCTCCATTGGTACTCTTTCTGTCATCTATACATCCTGCCCAATCTGCATCAGAATATGCAATAAGAGTGAAGTCCTTACCTTTTGGGTACCATAACCCATACTCCATAGTACCCTTGAGGTACCTAAAAATCCTCTTCATAGTTGTCACATGAGTCTCTTTGGGACTAGCCTGAAATCTTGCTACCATGCATACTGCCTGTAAGATATCTGGTCTGGTAGTTGTCAAATACAGACAGGCTTCCAATCATAGATCTGTACATGGTTTGATCTACATCTGGAGATTTGTCATCCTTGCTCAACTTGCAACTTTGTTGTCATGGGAGTGCTAACAGGTTTACTATCCTCCATTGTGAACTTTTTCAACATTTCTTTCACATATTTAACTTGAGAGATAAAAATGCCCTTTTCATTTTGATTGACTTGCGATCGAGGAAATAAGAAAGTTCACCAATCATAGACATCTCAAATTCTTTCTTCATTTTATTTGCTATGTCTCTACAGGACTTATCATTGTTGCTGCCAAAAATGATATCATCTACATAAACAACAAGGACAATAAGATGGCCATTCTCTATTTTGACATACAGATTGTCTGTCCACCAAACCTTTCTTGAACCCCTGTTGAATCAGATAGTTATCCAACCTTGCATACCATGCTCTGGGTGCCTGTTTCAAGCCATACAAAGCTTTCTTCAACTTGCAAACAAAGTTGGGATTATCACCGAGTTGGAAACCATCTGGCTGCTCAATGTAAACCTCTTCTTCCAGTTTTCCATTCAGAAATGCTGATTTCACGTCCATTTGATATACTTTGAAATTTTTATGAACTGCTAAAGCCAGAAACATTCTGATTGCCTCTAGTCTAGCTACTGGTGCAAAGGTTTCCTCAAAATCAATACCTTCAACTTGTGCATAGCCTTTACAGACCAGTCTTGCTTTATTCCTTACAACTTTGTCCATCTTCGTTCAATTTATTTCGAAAAATCCATTTAGTACCGATTATATTTTTATTTGTCGGCCTTGGTACTAACTCCCGGGTTTTGTTTTTCTCAATCTGATCTAGTTCTTCATTAATTGCCTTCATCCAACTTTCATCTCGTGCTTGCTTCAACAACATTTTTGGGCTCAATGCTGGATAATAGAGAGTAGTTCCGTACTACTGCTCTTCTTGTCTGAATACCAACTGTGGGGTCCCCAATAATTTGCTCTCTGGGATGATTTTTCTGCCAGCTACCTGTTTTGAACTTCTTGTTTTCTTCTACTTCTGAGTCAATGCTTAAATCATCTGGATCAATTTTTTGATTCTCTTCAGTTTCCTTTTCTTCATCTCCTTCAATAACTTCTTCATAAATAGGGTAGTTTTCTTGATGAGTAATTTCTCGTTCTCTACCTTCATCAACTTTAACATCGACACTCTCCACAATTTTCTTTAGCCTCTTGTTGTAGCATGTGTAGGCTTTGCTTTTTGTCGAGTAACCAAGAAAAATACCTTCATCAGCTCTATCTTCAAACTTACCAAGATTATCTTCAGTTCGTTTGATATAACACTTGTTGTCGAACACTTTGAAGTATCTTGTTGTTGCCTTCCTGTCGAACCACAGCTCATAAGGTGTTTTGCTTTCATGTGTCCTTAACATGCACCTGTTTTGGATGTAAACTATAGTATGGACTGCCTCTTTCCAAAATCTATCAGCTATTTTGTTCTCAGCCAACATTGTCCATGCCATTTCTTGCATAGTTCTGTTCTTCCTTTCTACAATACCATTCTGTTGAGGTGTCCTTGCTGCTGAAAACTGTCTTCTGATCCCACATTTTTGATAGTACTCTACAAACTCCTCTGAGATAAACTCTCCTCCTCTATCCGATCTTAAGCATTTAATTCTTTTTCTAGTTTGATTCTCAACTTTGGTTTTTGAAAGTCTTGAACATTTCAAAGGCATCTGATTTAAGCTTTAAAAATAGTACCCATGTCATCCTGGAATAGTCATCTATACACAACATAAAGTATTTGTCACCATTTATGCTTTGTGTTCTCATGGGTCCACATAAGTCAGTATGAATTAGCTCTAAAGGTTTGCTGGTGAAGTATTCCTTTGATTTAAATGTGGATCTAGTTTGCTTCCCCTTTTGGCATGAAGCACAGATGCTATTTAATGGTTTGCCAATGGTGGGTATATCTCTTACTGCCCTTTTTGAACTTATTTTTACCAGATTGTCAAAGCTAATATGACCAAGCCTCTTGTGCCACAACCAATTTTCATCTTCCTGTCCAATCAAACATGCTCCTTCTGAAGTCTTTGAGAGAGTATATAGGTTTCCAGAAGTCCTCGATCCATTAGCTATCAGCTTCCCACTGTGTGCTTTTCTGACTTCACAACCCTGCTTCTTAAAGATGACTTCATGACCTCTGTCATAGATTTGACTTACGCTCGATAAGTTGTGCTTCAAACCAATCACAAACAGAACTTCTTTGGAATTGATCTTTCCATCACTTATCTTGACTGATCCTTTGCCAACTATCTTGGCTCCATCATTATTTCCAAACTTTACTGAGCCCCCTTCATATTTCTGTAATTTTTCAAATTTTTGTTTATCTCCTGTCATGTGACTGGAGCATCCACTATCCAATATCCATGGTGCAGATTTGTTCTATGCTTTGAATGTTGTCTGTACAATCAAGGATTCCTTTTCTTCCTTGGGTCGCTCCTTTTCTTTCCACTCTGGTTTGACTACAGTTTTGGTCACTTGTTTAGACTTTTCTTTGTCAGTAGCCTGTGCATGTTTTTCTGGGAATTTTCTGTTTTGCCTTAAACTGTTTGGTTGAGATCTTCTTCCCTGATTTTTATTTGTTGCATATGTGCTTCTACAGTTTCTTGCAATGTGTCCAAAGTTATGACAGTTATAGCATTCTACTGCATAATCCATCAAGGGTGAAAAGACATTTCTACTGGTGAAATTTCTTTGTCCTATATTATAAATGCAGTCTGAAATCTTATGACCATAAGCATTGCATTTAAAACAATAACCAGAAAAGGAATGATTGAACCTAG
The DNA here is from genome assembly GCA_028583015.1 of Wollemia nobilis. Lineage (NCBI taxonomy): Eukaryota > Viridiplantae > Streptophyta > Pinopsida > Araucariales > Araucariaceae > Wollemia > Wollemia nobilis. The sequence continues at coordinate 7,948,971 of JAQPPZ010016361.1, forward strand.
GAGTTGGTCTTTGCCATTTTGTAGTAGGAGCCACAAATTTTCTTCTCCTTTGATGTGTGACTTTTATGAATCCCTCATTGTCAGCACTCTTCTCGTGCTTGGCATTGTTGCTTTCTTTTGCATGATTCATTTTTCCTTGATCAACCTTGATCTTATCTTCTTTCTTTACTTGTTCTACGAGTTATGGCCTTTGATCCACTTGACGATTCTCCTTCGACAAAGCCCAAGCCAAATTTGATGCCTGTAGTCCTCTGACTATTTATAATCTTTTCAAGCTTCGTAGAACTTCCTTCAAGTTTGTGATAGCAACTCAATTTTTGATTCTTTTCTTCTACCCGCATTCTTAAGACAACAATCTCTTCTTCCAGTTTGTTGCACTCATCTATTTTCATGGTTAATTGTACTTCGAGTTCTTCAGACATTTTCTTAAATTCTTCTGTCTGAACTTTCAAACTGTTTATTATGTCATTCGCATCCTCAAGCTTTCTTGAGACCTTTTTATTCTTTTTCCTTTCTGTACTCAACTCTTTAAGTGCAGCAACCAACTCTCCTTCCAGATATACTTCAGCCTCATCCTTAATGTTTGTGTCACCTTCCTATTTTTCTTCTATTTTTTCTTCTTCAAATGCCATGAACAGAGCTTCACCTGTTTCTTCTTCAGAATCTTCACCTGAGCTATCTTTGGAAGAGCTGACATTCTTGGATATGAAACTTTTCTTTTTGAAGTTGCTTTTTCTAAAATTTGGTTTCTTCTTCCAGTCACTTCTTTCTTGGTGTGACCCTTCATCACTTTTGGTTTTCTCATTCATTGGACACTTAGCTGCAAAGTGACCGACCCCTCCACAATTGAAGCACTTAAACGGTAACTTTCCTCTATATTTTCCTTTTCCCTTTATAAGTGTTTCGAACAAAGTTAGCTTCTGTTTCATCCGATGTCTCTTCATCCTCAGATTCTTGTTCAGCTTTTATATTTTTGTGTGCTTTAAAAGCAGCTTCTTTGTCTATGGGCTTAGTTTGTCCTATTCTCATTTTGTATGCGGTCAAAGAACCATGCATCTCGTCCATGCTAAAATTGTTTAGATCTTTAGCTTCTTCTATTGCAGAAACTTTAGAATTAAATCTTTTGTGAAGAGTTCTAAGTACCTTTTTCACGATGACCGCATCTTCGATTTCTTCGCCGAGTCCTCTGATTGCATTAATGATTCCATTGACTCTCAGCATATAGGCCTCTATGTTCTCATCATCATTCATTTTTAATGCTTCGAACTGAGCTCGATGCGTTTGTAGCTTGGCTTCCTTGATCTTGTTGTCTCCTTCATGGATGCTCTTTAGTTTGTCCCACATGTCTTTTGTCATTTTACAGCTCATGATCCTTATCAGTTCACTGTCTACTAGCCCACACATTATGGCATTCTTTGCTTTGGAGTTATTCTCAAACTTTTTCTTCTCGACAGTATCTGTTGGAGGAGTAGCTGGTATTGTGTATCCACTTTCTACTGACTCCCAAATGTCGTATCCCAATGCACACAGATATGTCTGCATCCTGAGTCTCCAGAATGAGTAATTAGTTCCATCGAACAAAGGAGCTTTGTTTGATGAGAATCCTTCACCACCTGCCATTGTGTTTCTTCCAAGATCACCTTAGCTGATTAAGCTTGTTCAAGAACCTTGCTCTGATACCAATTGATATTCTCACAATGACACTGAGAGGGGGGTGAATCGGTGTAGCTATTTAAATTCAAATCTACAACTCTTAAAGCTGAAGCAAAGAGAACTTAAAAGCGAAGAAAGCAATTATCACAAGAGAGCACACCACAACACACAATGTAACGAGGTTCACCAATTTGGCTACTCCTCAAGAATGACTGCTTGGACTACGGTCCAAATCCAGCCTTTGCAAAACACCAATTTTACAATCCATTTACCAGACCCACCTGGAAGGAGCACCAACCCCTGATTTATCTGCACCAACAGAAAGGAGCACCAACCCCTATCCAAGCACCAACTTGGATCACAGTTTTGAAAGCTATATCAATGACATACAAATGCCTTCACTTTTACAAGACCCTGACTGGTCTCCAATTTATCAAAACACAGTAAACACTCACTGCTCAGCTTGTCGCTCTCTTACAACACTCTTCTAACCCTCTTTCGGCAGCACTTTCACACATTCAATGGCAACTTAATTCTCTACGTGACTGCCCTTTTATAACCCTATTTCTCAATGAGACTCCTCGTCTTCTGTAACTTCTGTAATCCTGCATGCAGCCTATTAATAGCCACTACTGATGGTAACTCCTTTATAGCATAGTATTTATTACATGCAACCTATTAATAGATCTGTCTCTTGCATGGGACTTTCAGTATAACTGCCGCTCGACGGTTACACTACTTTACGGGCCCTATAACTGTCGTTCTATCTTTAATGCACTGTGCTTATTTTAGCTTGCATGATTTCTATCTATAATTGCACCTGTAACTGTCGCACTAACTCCAGTTAACTCTTCTTATTTTGGCTGCATGATTTTCCTCTACTACTGCCCCTTTAACTGTCGTTCTACTTCAGTTAGCTATCCGTAATCGTGTTGTTGCGACCTATCACGAAATCGTGACACTTCTGTCTCTTTGTGCTCTTCTCGCATTTTACCCATGAAAACATGACATGTCACGATATCATGACATTTTCTGCCTCCTTGTTCACTTCTTGGCTTGCACCCGTGAAAACCAGACATGTCATGAAATCGTGACACTTTTCATCGAGCACTTCTACTTTGCTGCACCAAGAAAACCGGACATGTCCGTGAAATCGTGACACTTTTCGCTTTCGTACACTCTTCTCTGGCTTGCACTAGCGAAAACATGACATGTCATGAAATCGTGACATCTTTCGCATCCTTACACTCTTCTTGGCTTGCACAGCGAAAACAAGACATGTCACGAAATCGTGACACATTCGCTGCCTTGTGCTCTTCTCTGTCTTTGGCCTGAAAACACATGTCATGAAATCGTGACACATTCGCTGCCTTGTGCCTTTCTCTGTCTTCACCCGCGAAAATAGAACATGTCATGAAATCGTGACGCTTTCGCCTTTGAGCTCTTCCTCCTTGAATTTGTCACAATCACCTCCAGAATGACACTTTCCTCCGTCCAATCATTTCCTACTTCTCTCCTCTCCATGTCACGAAATCGTGACACTTTTCCTCCTTAGCACTTCTCTTCTCTTCGGGTCGCAAAACTCGACATGTCACGAAATCGTGACACTTTTTCTCCTTAGCTCTTCTTCTTGCAAATTGTCGTGAAATCGTGACACTTTTCCTTGCAAGCTCTTTCTCTCAAACATGTCATGAAATCGTGACACATTTTCATCCGTACTGCCTCTCTTGCAGATTGTCACGAAATCGTGACACTTTTCTTTGCGAGCTCCTTCTCTCCAAACATGTCACAAAATCGTGACATCTTTCTTTGCTTGCGCCTTCTCTCCGAACATGTCGCAAAATCGCGGTAGTTTTCTTTGTCTACGCCTTCTCTCCAAACATGTTGCGAAATCGCGACAGTTTTCTTTCTTGTCTTCTTTGCTTCCAACATGTCGCGAAATCGCGATAGTTTTTCTTACGCTTTCTCTCTCTTCCAACATGTCGCGAAATCGTGATAGTTTTGCCAGCTTTTCTCTTTCCTCCGACATGTCACGAAATCGTGACAGTTTTACTAGCATTTTCTCTCTCCTCCGATATGTCGTGAAATCGTGACAGTTTTTCTAGCATTTTCTCTCTCCTCCGATATGTCGCGAAATCGTGACAGTTTTTCCAGCATTTTCTCTCTCCTCCGATATGTCGCGAAATCGCGACAGAAAACATGTCGCGATATCGCGACAGTTTTCTTACTTGTCTTTTTCTTTGATCCTTTGAATCTGGGCCACTTTTGTCTTCTTGGATATTCACTGTACATGCTCTTATTGACCTCTGAACTCCTGTCCACTGCATCAACTGATCTATCTGTCTGTGTTGACAACAATAACAATACTTTTGCTGCACTTTGCTCAACAATCATTACAGCAATTTCTCCACCTTGCTGCTAGCCCATGACCCATGCAACACTTATACATTCCCTATATCGCTCATTCATATTTTGTCATTATCTTTCATGACACCAAACTTTGGGACTCATACATTCTTTGTTGCATTGAATGACAGAGAGATGTAACAAATGTTCTATCACAAAGTCTGCCAAAGTCTACTAGCAGAAACCCTAAAGAATTTTGAGAAGTCTGCCAGATTTTATGAGGAAAACATGAAATTGGTTGGCAATTCCATTCTCCAAAAGTTTCCAAGATGAAATTATAAATTTCAAAAATATTTCTTATCTATGAGTACTTTGTTAAGGAGTTATAGTGTCAAATCCAAAAGCAAATAGATGAATGCTTGGTAAGTATTTTCGTCCACATGTACACTTGCAGATTGTCAAGACAACAAGATATATGGAATTCTATTCTAAACAGGGTTGATACAAATTCCAAGATGATTTTGCTTCGTTGTGCATGCAGCTTGACTCCAAATATAGGGAATGAGTCCATAACCATCTTGCATGACGTGATCATGGAACTTGACCCCCCATATAGAGAATGAGATCATAAGATCTATTTCAGTACATAGAATAGAGAAACAAATGGCAAAAAAAATCATCCAGGTAATCATGCTAGTAAATATATTAAAAAATGACCTTATAGATGTTTAGTATTAGTTCAATTAGAAATTCTTCATTTTACTTGTAAAATAGTTATAAACTAAAGTACAAGGATACAAGTCTCCTATATCTAGGAGAGGTGAAAAGGGGCTTCTCAATTGCAAGATTAAGATTGTAAGAAACAACTAAGAATTAAAATTAAGAGGTAAACATTAAGTCAGACTTGTACAAAACCATTAGTAATTAAAAATGAGAGGCTACATACCTTTCTGCCATGTCTGTTTTTCGTGCCCATTCTGCTGTTTCCCATCTTTGACTTTTCCAGCCTTTTTTTCTGTTTTGTTTTCAGTTTTTTTAGCCAGGGCCGTCTGACTCTCTTGACTCTGCTTAACCTCTGCAAGAAGTCTTTCCTCAAGTGAAGTATCATATGTTTTAGCATGGCCAAATCCCAGAGGCTTATGAGCCTTCCATTGCTTCATTTCTCGAAATGGCATGTTCTCATATTCCTCATCATCATCATTGTCATCCGATTCAAGAACCGTCGCAATAGCAGCCTCCTTCTTTTGTGCTCTGCTGCAAGTAAACTTCGTACACCTAGGTCGATAGCGTGACTTGACCTGTAAGCAACAATGAGGGAGAAAAACATTAGGAGCAGGGATATACACAAGGGTATCTGTTGTTGTGATCTGAACGTTGTAAGGATGGTATTAGAATACTGCTGAGTGACCTGCACTGCTTAATTGCCTATACTTTTGTGTGATTCTATATATCTTGTACACTACAGAGGCACTCCTCTAAGGTATGAGGTCACATGACTCATATGCTGAGTTCCCTTGACCACATTTTGGCAATTGGTAGTCACGTTGTTACAAGATTTGGCGAATACCACAGTGTCACAGATTTGGCAGATAATATTAAAATGTCCAAAAACACATTTTAACAACAACAGTCAATTAAAAATTAGATATATGACACCTATAACCTTTCCATATTTTCAAGTTTCATTCTTACATACATCTGCTTGATTCAATTCTTCGTCTATGAAAAGCAAAAGTGGAGTTAAAAAACAGCTTAAAAAATAAAATAATTTTGAGACACTTTGTAAAGCGAATTGAAAGTCAGTATCATTCTATATTGAAATGTGAAATTATTTTACATATTTATATTTATTTTAAATATTTACCTTAATGAAACTTATATTTTCAGCTAATCTATAAATGTCGATTTTTTCTTTTTTATCCAAATCAGTATCATATATTTTCTTTTATGAACATCACGCCGTCTTATCCTTGTCGAGCTCGAATCTGAATATGACCGAGCTCTTCCCTTCTTTTTTGCTGTTTCTTGTGCCCACAAGTCACAAATGTTTCTCAATTTCCATACTCAAGGAAGACTGAATTTATATCTATAGTAATGGCCTTTACCAGAGGCAGAATGCAGTACAATAAGCACGAAGCAAACACTCAACAGATAACAGCAACATCCCTCAATAGCAAGAGTGGCATTTAGCTTTCATATTGCTGGCATTTAGCAAATAGAATGGATTAAGCCTTCTAAACGTGGAATTCGAACAAGAAACTTCTTTGACCTTGAAATTCTAACAGGAATTGCAAACGCTTTTGTTAAGGGCAAAAATTTTACCAGCGAAAGGTGTCCATATTTAAGAGGAAAAGGAACAGTTCCCTTAGACTTTTTAAGCAAACTTGACTGTTCAGTCATTATGGGAGGGAAGAAGGTGCTGTTCACATTGACGTTGGTAAGCCCCCTTCCATCACAAGTTGTCAACATTCTGCCCTGTCTTCCTCTGCTCTGACCGCAACTCACAAACCGATTACCCCTCCTTTGCCAGGTCCAGGAGCGATTGGACTAACAGATGAGCGCGGGTAAAAGTGTCCTTTGACGCTTGGATATTATTATTTATTGGATAGAGCCCAGAAATACATATAGGATTCCATCAAATAACTCGAATTGTTTGAAGAATAAAAAATAAATAAAGATTAAATGCTATTAAAATAGATTAAATACCAATATTTGTAATACTATTATTTAATGATGATGGAGTAGGTAAGGTCTCTTGCACAAGGAAAAAGCGTATATAGGCGCTGAAATCAAGTGGAAGGAAAAAATACTCATTGCTCAGATAAGGACTAGCTCTCATAGGCTTAGATGTGAAACAGGGAGATGGACAACGCCCAAAGAACAATGGGAAGAAAGAATATGTACTCTATGCAGCACAAGGGCAGTAGAGACAGAGGAACACTTCATCTATAAATGCCCGAGTTTTTCAGATATCCGTGACAAATACAAAGAAACACTTGGGAACGAGTTTATTACAGATTTATTTGAAGACAGGAAAATAAAAAAGTTGGAGAATTGCTAACACAAATCAGCAGGAGAAGGAACAACCTTCTCAAAGATATTAAAGATCATATGATATGATTTGAGTAATTGTACTTCCATATTTGAGGTCCCATAGACCATAGTTGGGTCTCGCGGACGTAATTAAAATCTTTCATTCATTCATGCAACTTCATATAATCAATTGAAAAAACAAATAAGGAAGCAGAGAATTTAACAATTAGATTATAAGTAGTCGAATCTTTTAAGAGCAAATTGTGCGTCGATCAGAGTTTTTTTTGAAAAAATGTTTTATTTTTTAGGAGTTATATTTTCGCGAAGAGTTATTCAATTCAGTTGATTCTTGAACCAACTTGTGCGGAATTTGAATAGCTTTAAAATGAGTGGTTATATGCAAGAATCTGAGCAATATTGAAGGAGATACAACCTTGTGAAGTCAACCATTCGAAACAAGGGCAGTGATGATTTTTCAAGTCGCGAAAAACGAAATTGCAAATATTTGTCAGCTAGGGTTCGAATGATGGAAAGAACAATGAAGGGCTAGGGCTAGGACTTCAATGAGGCAAGACATTCTATTTGAACAAGGAAATTTTCAGCTAAATTTTTTTTCTCTTTCTTTATCTTAGAAAATTATGCATAAAAATTTTATTAAGTTTTTATCAAATATTATATTTGCTATAGGACATTTAGATAAATTTCAATAGATTTTGAGTTTTGGTTTCCTTTCCATGGATCGATTTATAGTTAAATCCTTAGAATCATCTCTAGTGGTAGAGGTTAGTGAGCACACCTCAGAGAGATCCTTGTTGCTCCAAGATAGGGCACTTTTTGGTAAATTTAATGGGTATTGGCCAAGGGCTTTAGCCTTGAGAAAATGGATTGATAGGAGTTGGAAGTCTCCAAGAGTGATTCTATCATTTCTTCCCAAAGGTTTCTTCCTAGCCATTTTTTGTTCTAGGGAAGAAAGAGAAAAAATCCTAAAATGGGATCCTTGGTTTATGGGAAGAGCAAGACTCTTTCTTACCCGTTGGTATGAAGGCTTTTCACCTAAAAATGTAAATTTGTCCCTAGTACCAGTCTAGATTAGGATGTTTAGGTCGCCCATTGAATTTTGAGAAATAGATATCTTCAAGGCAATAGGCAACACTCTAGGAGAATTTCTTGAGATTTCAGATACGACAAAAGATGGATCCTTGGCTATTTATGCTCAAATATTGGTCATGATTGATATAAGTAAAGCTTTACCAGAATCAATCATTCTTAAGTATGGGGATAATATGTGGATCCAAACTATAGATTATGAAAACATATATTTTAGATGTAGAAGATGTCATGAGGTGGGGCATATTGAGAGATCATGCCCTAAGAAGATCCTAGCAAAATCATATGTAGAAAACCGCAAGAGAAACTTACAAATGGTTATGGATGAAGATGGTTTTCAACTTCCAAAAAATAAATCTAGAAAAAAAAAAAATAAATAGTGGAGACCAATAAGGAAGGATATTAGAAGAAATACCAACTCTTTTGAGGCTTTAGCCTATGAAGAAAAAGTAGATCAAAACTTAGAGGACACAATACAACAGTTTCAACATATTAATAAGGAACCATCTATTCAGTATAATCCTGATTTAAGGAAGAACATTCTCGATGAACCTAATGAATGTGTCTCATCATATTTTGAAGACTCTCTTGAAGTACCATGCACCATTCATGAGAAAACAAATTGAAAGAAAATGCAGTTTTAGAAGTTAATACCTTTGCCATTAATAAGGAAAAATCAAAAAATGAGTAGGACAGATCAAAAGCTTCTATAATAGAGCCAGGAGAGGATAAATATGATGAAAAATAAAATTGTGAAAGAATATTAAGGAATAGAATAATAAGACCTACTCTTGATATAGGCAAGGCAAAAAGAGGAAAACCCTCAAATTATCAAGCAAGATTTATGGAAGCAAGAGCAAACATAGAGAAAGGAACACAAACTAAGTTGGTTGAACTTCTCTTTACCAAACAACAAAATAATATTGGTAATATGCAGGCGAGGCCAAAAGCCCCTAATGAGACATGATTATCATCTCATGGAATATAAGGGGTGCTAATGCCCCTTAAAGCAGAGGTTATTAGGGACCTATGTTTAAGTAATAAGCCTGATAGTCTTTGTATCCAGGAAACTAAAATGACAAAAGAAGAAGTTTCAAAAACTATGAAAGCAATATGTCCAAGATGTGAATGGGATGTTATGGATTCTGAAGGAGTGGCAGGGGGAATTCTAACTTGTTGGAATCCTTCTAGAACCTCTTGTGTAACCATTCATAAAACTAGGCATTGGATAGCCTTTTTAGTCACTTGCTACTTTGCAGATATTTGTTTCATCCTTATTAATATCTATGGACCTACAATACAGTCAAGTAGATTAGAATTTTGGAGTGGGATTGAAGCCTTTATGAGAAGTAAAGACCAAGAAACTTGATTCATGATCATTGGATATTTTAATTCCATAACCAAGTTGGATGAAAATTTTAGGGGAATTAGGAAATTGACCCAAAGTATGAAATATTTCTCAACTTTTATTCAAAATAATAATATATGGGAGGTTGAGTTTGAAGAAGACAACTATACTTAGACCAACACCAAGAGAGGCCAGAACCTTATAGAAAAAAAAATAGATAGATGCATTCTCTCAAGCCATTGTCTAGATGAAGGAACTTGTGCTAAAATTAATACCTTAACAAGGATTGGTTCAGATCACTGGGCAATAAGAGTTAAAATGGTGGTAAGTGAATTCATAAAAAATATCATATTTTAAATATGAGCAGATGTGGGAAGACCATCCTCAATTTGTTGATATGATAGCTCAAACGTGTAATTATTTAGGTAATGGTGGGTTGTATGTTATTCCAAATCAAATTAAATCTATGACATCTAGATTAAAAGAATGGAACAAGAACACTTTTGGAAACATTTTTTAGAAGAAAGAACTAAAAGTTAAACTTTCAAAATTCCAAAAAGATGAACTTAATAACCCAAGCTCAAAGGAAAGGGAGTTGCTTAGTGAATATCATAATATTTTGAGTAAGGAAGAGAAATTATGGAGATTAAAATCAAGATAGACTTGGTTAAAAGGAGATAAAAATACAAAAAAAAATATAGGATGGCTATAGTACATAGATCAACTTCCAAAATTAGTAGAATTAAATCAATAGAATGGGTTTGAATTGAAGATCATAGTGAAATTAGTAAATAAGTAGTATTTTTATTAGAATATTCTAGGTTCAAAGACCAAAGTTTTTAATCAATATGTTCCTTCAATTATAATCAATGAATACAATAGGAAACTGATGGAGCCTATTCCTTTGGAAGAAGTTCATTTAGCTCTTTTCTCTTTCAATAAGGATAAATCCCTAGGTCTAAATGGGCTCTCTACAATTTTTTATCGATGTAATTGGGATATAGTGCAATGAGCTGCCTTGTTTCATGTTTGGTGTTTTTGCAATAACTATGGATTAATTTGAACATACAATAATACCCAAATGAAAGAAGCCAATAACAACAGCATGCAATGATACCCGGATGGATTTAACACTGAATAATCAATTTTTATGCAGAACCCATAATCAAAATAGCTTATTAATTCATATCAGCAAATTAACAACAATGTTTAGAAATTCCAGATGGATAAATGTCTTCAGAATATCATTATAAACATACCAATTTGCTATTATCTCCAACTGATGGACTATAAACCTCTGAATCTTTGATTGAATCACATAGCGTGAATCCTAAGTGAAGTCACCAGCCAAGAACTAGGTTTTCGTCCAGCTCTCTTCTCCAATATTAAGGGTTTTCGTCTTCAAAAATTCAACAATCTACACACTGTCGATCCCTGAAATGGAACCGATCTGTCCTTCGAGGTTTCGTCCGTCGGGTTATCGATTGGGGTTTCTGTCCCTTTCGATGAAGAAATATTAGTCGTCGGCCTTAATCTCCAAGAGAAGAAATAACATAAACCAGAATGTCTGAAATGAGACCAAGCCACCGAATAAATAGACTCCTCCTTGGCAAACTCTTTTTTGTGCGCTCAATGTGGGATAAACATATTTCTTTCCATTTAAAGTTTTAACTTTATAAAATGAATTTAATAATTCACTTAATAAAGCCAAGATTTGAGCTTTAAAAACTTTGCCTTATGAAACTCCGATTGACCAACTGAAACCTGTTCTGGATACCCATTTCGTTGTAGAACAACATCCCCTTGTCCGCTCGACAAGAAACCCTAAAACCCGACACTACTAAAAATAGCAATTCTAGCATCCTAGCTTCGTTTGATCCTGAACGACCACCAAAACTGAGCTCTAAGAATCCAAAAGTTGTCTCAAATATCTCCAAAGGCTCTCATCCATATGACATAGCCTACGAGAACCCGTGTATAGGCTAGTCTCTATGTGCTCCCCACTAGTTGATTAGAAGGGGACATTACAGTCCGCCCTTCCCAAATATTGCTTGTCCTAAAGTAATGTGATCTGTATGCCAGGATCCCAAATAAATCTGAAGAATATCTCATGATGAAGACATTGCCCTGAACTGTCATCCCAAAAATTGAAAACAATGTCAAGCTCTATCACCAAACTGATATCACTAAAGATGGCAACACTAACAAACTCTGTCATCAATATGATACAACCGGCTCTGGTAACTCTGTCGAGCTTTACCACTTTATAAAACAATCCATCCCTCAGAGGAATTCCTGGATCCGATAGCCAAATAGGGATTTTATCATTCTCGAAATTTAATAATTTATGTTGTGCCACTCTGACTACAACTGAATTATTTTGCAACTCAACGGAGTACCCATTCTGGACTGACAAACGAGGAACCCAAAAAGAAACTGATTCTACAACTATAGGGAAGAGCACCTCATTCCAATGTGATACATATAACTCCTTATACCAACCCTTCTTCCCATTCATTTATGACATGGTCAAATCATCAACATGTGGACTGAAAGAAAAACTATGAGCATACCTCACCATACAGTCCATATGAACTTCACCAACTGGTTTCATGGAAGGGTCTATACAATCACTTGTGCTACAACTCTCAACATTCTACAACAGAAGTTAGGAGATGTTTCACCAATCATAACACAAGGAAATGAACCTGCATCAACATCATACTCGGGTTGTTCCTTCTGAGTGGTTGTAACAGTTGACCAATTTTCTTCTTTGTGAACAAAACTTAACTCAAGGTTAAGTTTGTTAATTATCTTCTCCTTTTTGGTGAGTTATTGGTACATATTTTCTACAGTTTGGATAGCCAAATCCCTATCAGATAATAATTGCAAGCAATCAGATTTTATTTTCTCCAAAGCATGCTTGATAGTTTCTACCTTAATAGTTTGTACGCTTTCAACAAAGGAGATATCAATCAACCATATCTGCCTATATTTGAGCTGAGTTGTCCACAGAAGATATTCAACAAAGTTGTGTGTGCTATCCAAATGGGTTAATGTTTGGACAATCTTCTCTTCTGTAACCTGCAACTTATCCTTCCAACTTTGCATTGTATCAAGTTTTGGATTGTGATTAGCAGCACACAATAAAGTTTTTGATTTACCATCCTTTGCATAATGATCGGAATCAACATTCCTTTTGACACTACACTCTCTAACTTCGTGCACTAAATTTAGAACTGACTCATGCTCAACCCAAGAATTATCAACCGCATGCACATCCTCATCAGCTGCTGATTTAACAATGTCAAAATCAGCTTGCTCTATGATCTCACCACTATCACAAAATTCATTATGCCCCTCACCAAAATGAGATCCACAAGATGAATTAACTTCATCTTCATCAAAAACAATACCATGATCACAAGGAAATTCATCTCCGCTCTCCAATCCTAGGACCTATGGGTTATCCAGTTCACCATCCAACACCCCGTTTATTCTCTCTACCTCTGAACTCAAAGAAGAATCATCATGGGTTTCCAATTCATCGTACTTAGGATCTTTACAAACATCATAATTGTCATCATTATGAACAGACAAATGGCTACTCAACCTGCTATAAGAAATTCCATAACTATCAATGGATTGTTCTACATGTAAACCCACAATTTTTGCCCCATCACTATTATCATCAAAATATTCCTTAACCAGGTCATCTTGAAAATCTGATATGGATTCAACCTGTGACAAACCATCTTCTACCAGCTCATCACCACCCAAATCATTTTGAGTCTTTATCCTACTTACCTCCTGAGATGAAGCATTTGTTATAAATTCAATTGTTCCGATGTCCTAAACTATGTGTGGTTGCAATAAATTACTAACATTACTGGTTCCATAAACATGACCAAATGTCCAAGTCTGGTGACATGTGAGACACCTATTCTCTCTCCTCAACTGGTTCCTGCTTATACGAGGAGGTCCTCTATCCTGTGAAACTTCAGAAGCCATTGTTTTACCTACCAACTTCTGTTTTCCTTTGTCATTTCTTGTTGGGACAACAAGCTCATCTTTTTTAATTCCAACTTGTATTGGCAACTTAGTGTATAAAGGTTCAATCTTGACCGGAGAAGCACCTGTTGGTAGATAAATTTTCATCATTGCAGCTAAATTTTTGAGGGACTATTCTATCTCATGTTGGGTCTTATCCCACTCATGTTGTCTCTTATTCTAGTCATTAATAGATGCTATGAATCTAAAATTAATTTGAGGCTTCCATAGGCTGGCAGAAATGACCTGAGATCTGAATTAACAATACCCAGAACTCTTAAAGCCCAAATCAACCAAATGGGTATTCAAATCACCAAAACCTAGAAACTAGAAACCCTAGATTTGAAAACCCCAACCAAACCCTAACTTCTGCTAATCTTCTATACTTCGCAAATTTTCAAGCAATATAATTTCAGACAAAGAATTATTTCCACCAAATCAAACCTAAGAATTTTATCTTCGATAGAAGACTTCACAAAATTTGTAATGAAACCCTGAACAAGCTGGTAGGAAAAAATAGCTCTTATACCACTGTAATGAGTTGCCCTGTTCTATGTTTGGTGTTTTTGCAATAACTATGGATTAATTTGAACATGCAAAAATACCCAAATGAAAGAAGCTAATAACAACAACATGCAATGATACCCAAATGGATTTAACACTGAATAATCAATTTTTATGCAGAACCCATAATCAAAATAGCTTATTAATACATATCACCAAATTAACAACAATGTTTAGAAATTCCAAATGGATAAATGTCTTCAGAATATCATTATAAACATACCAATTTGCTATTATCTCCAACTGATGGACTATAAACCTCTGAATCTTCGATTAAATCACATAAGCGTGAATATTGAGTGAATTCACCAGCCAAGAACTTGGTTTTCGTCCAGCTCCCTTCTCCAATACTGAGGGTTTTCATCCTCAAAACTTCAACAATCTACACACTGTCAATCCCTAAAATGAAACCGATCTATCCTTCGGGGTTTCGTCCGTCGGGTTATCGATTAGGGTTTTCATCCCTTTCGATGAAGAAATATCCATCGTCGGCCTTAATCTCCAAGAGAAGAAATAACATAAACCAGAATGTCTAAAATGAGACCAAGCCACCGAATAAATAGACTCCTCCTTGGCAAACTCTTTTTTGCGTGCTCAATGTGGGATAAACATATTTCTTTCCCTTTAAAGTTTCTACTTTATAAAATGAATTTAATAATTCACTTAATAAATCTAAGCTTTGTGCTTTAAAAACTCTGCCTTATGAAACTTTGATTGACCAACTGAAACCTGTTACGGATACCCATTTCGTTGTAGAACATCCCCTTGTCCGCTTGGCAAGAAACCCTAAAACCCGACACTGCTAAAAATAGCAATTCTAGCATCCTAGCTCCGTTTGATCCCGAACGACCACCAAAAATGAGCTCTAAGAATCCAAAAGTTGTCTCAAATATCTCCAAAGGCTCTCATCCATATGATATAGCATATGGGAACCCATGTATAGGCTAGTCTCTATGTGCTCCCCACTAGCTGATTAGAAGGGGACATTACATATAGTGAAGGATTCTTTATTGGTGGTAGTGGAACAATCTAGGGTAAAACAATGCATACCTTTTAAAGTAAATGCAACATATCTTACCCTAATTCCAAAAAAGAAGGATGTTGAATTGTTTGATTCTTTTAGACCCATAAGCCTATGTAATATGACATATAAGATTATCTCCAAAGTGATGGTGAATAGATTAAGGTCATTGTTAGACAAAATCATTTCAAAAGAGCAAGGAGGATTTGTGAAAGGGAGATAAATTCTAGACGAGATCATAGTAGCTCATGAAGTTATACATTTAGTAGCTTCAAGAAAAGAGAAAGCAATGATCTTAAAACTTGATATGAGTAAAGCCTATGATAGGGTTAAATGGGATTTTTTTTTGCAGTTTTAGAAAAGTTTATATTCAAGAATAAATGGGTTAGATGGATTAAAGCTTGTGTCTCTGGAGTTTCTTATTCATTGTTGGTCAATGGATAGTAACAAAATATTTTAAATTCAAGAGAGGCCTTAGACAAGGAGATCCTTTATCTCCTTATTTGTTCATTATTATGGTAGAGGTTTTGAGTAGGAACTTAAAGAAGGATTACAAATATGGGATTATAAGTGGACTTAAGGTTAGTAATAATATCGATAACATCATCCATCAACAATTTTTAGGTGATACAACCCTTTTTGGAAGGGCAAGGATAAATGAGTCCAGATTTCATGACCCTCCCTTGGCTGACTTTTTACTTGAATGGATTTATGATTTGCTAAGTTGCCTTATTAATAAGATGTTTTGGTTGTTCATAATTATTTATGCTAAACACATGTTTCATGGAAAATATGATACAACTTTTAGCGGAATAGTCAATTAACTCATGTTTATTTCTAATATCCATATAATTCATGAAAGTATATGATGATGTTGCAAAATTGCTATTTTGCAAGGAAAAGGGATTTCTCCATGAGGAAGAGAAAGAATTAGCCACCAAAAACGAAAGATTGCAAGGAAAGGAAAAGAGTTGTGATAGCAAATTTTTGAAAAGAATCTATATTCAACTTGATAAAACTATATTTAGCTGTGATTTTGTTAAATATCATGATCTGTTGTAAAGAAAGTTGGATATGTGTCCCTTGTGCGTCCATGGACAAAGATATGAAAATATTATCTCTAACTTTATCTTCTGACTGAACGAATATTTTAATTATTGTAAATCCACTTACTCTCGACAAGTATCCTCAAAAGGAGACTTATGGACGTGTGATATTGATTAGATGAACTACAATTTTACCATGTGTCTAGTTTGCATTTAAAACAAGCATCCAAAGATAAAATGTAGTGGGTTTTGAATACTTTGATGACGTGATTAATGTAGGCAAAGAGCACCATTGCACAAAATACGAGGAGATAATTTCCTACTTCAATGGAGAGGGAACGTAGGGAGTTCGAAAAGCATGCAAAGTTCAAACTGACTTGGGAGAAGGAAAAATAGAGAACACCAGGAGCAAAAGAGGGTGGAGAGAAGAAAATTGGTAGTGGTCAGATGAAGAGAAGTTGGTAGTGTGAGGATACCAGGCGAATTTGAAAAAAACATCGGGCAAAGACAACGTTTTCTAGGTGAGTCTCATAAAAACTGTTACTTGGTTTTGATCGACTAATAGAAATACACGTTGAAGGGAATCAGTCTAGTTTTGGTCATTATTTTTGAGAGTTAACATTTCCAGTATGGAGAGTCTCTCATCTATGATTTTCTCAAAAGTTAGTCTTCGAGCTTGGATAATACTGTGAAACTTGTGCTCTTTCTCAAAACCGCTAGGGATTGCAATGCTTTTTTTAGTTTCTTGATATGTGGTTTGCAAGAGAGTATGGGCTGCAACTTTTGGTTTACCAATTATGAGGTAAGCTTGGGTTGTTATGAGTCAGAGTCTTAGTATTTGGAAGGAGAGTTTGATATCCTTCGGTGTGGTGTTGTTACTTATAAATAAGTTGAAACTAGATCAAATTTATTCACCATAGTGAGTTTGCTAGGGCTGATACCTAACAAATCCTTTCTTGTCATAGATGAAAAGTGCTTTTCAACTTGCCTAGTGTTCAACGAATGAGCTAGAGAGTTTTATCAAGCTTTTGGAAATGTATAATCAGCTTTAAGCTGGATTAGAACAAGATTTGGGCAGAAGAAAATAAGTTACATTGACTTCTGCTTGGTTATGTTGCAATGATTACGATAAAATATAGAGATATCTCTTGGTCGTACTTGGGAATCTGAAGTAAGTCCTTAGTAGTCATGTGTCTTTGTTTAGGGTACCTTCGGTTGTTTTTTAACTGTAGAAAGACTAGAGCGTAACTAACATACTCCTAGCTGGGAATTGCTCAAGCGCTCTTCATACACGTTGGTAATCCTATATGTGATAAAGGAATTCCCTAGTTTGGGTAGTCTAAAGGAGGTCGTGTGTTGATTTTCATTGATTCATTCATTTCGGGAGACATTAATGGGTTTTACTGTTTAGTTTTTGGATTCTTCTTTTTGAATTTTGGATAACATATAGGAGTGTAGACACCAAAATCTAGTCACTTGTCATCCATCCATAGCTTCCCGCCATAATTATTCGTTATTTATATATATTTGTTTAATATATATTTAAATAATAATATTTTATATATTATATTTATATATATGAATTAATCCCGGCCATCCATCATGTTTTAATCTTAGCCATCCATTTGCCTTAATCCATGCCACTTACCCAAATTTAATCTCCACCCTTCCTCATGTTTTAATCTCGATCGCTCAAATTGTATCATCGAAATCCTAACATGTTTAAGGGAAGATTATAAAAAGGATTCATTTTGATGACTCAACCCCTAAGTTTTTGAGGTCCTAGAGTTCCCTAGTACGTTTTGAATCTGAAGTCTCTTAGGTTCTTTATGTTGGCAATTTTGGGTACTTTGGGTACATTGCATTTGCTCAAGTGAATAAGTTGTCATTGATGCCAAGAAGCTGTTGAAGGAATTTGAATTAATGTCAAATAATTTGTTTTGATGAAGGTTCGGCATGACAGGTTCGAAAGAAAGCTTTTTAGAAAAGTGTCGCGATATCGCGACATGTCGCATTTTCGCGACTTAAGCCGATGAGAAAAAGCTTTTTAGAAAAGTGTCGCGATATCGCGACATGTTGCAGTTTCGCGACTCAAAGAGGAGAGAGAATGTTTGGAGTTAGAAATGTCGCGATTTCGCGACATATTGCAAGGAAGGTTGAACGGACGAAAAAGTGTCACGATTTTGCGACATGTTGCAGGAGAGAGAGTCCGAAAGAAAAAGTGTCGCGATTTCATGACATAATGCAGGAGAGAGAGTTCGAAAGAAAAAGTGTCACGATTTCACGAAATAATGCAGGAGAGAGAGTTCGGGAGAAAAAGTGTTGCGATATCGCGACATGTCGGGTTTTCGCAACTCGAAGAAAAGAAAAGCGCTAAGGAGAAAAAGTGTCACGATTTCGCGACAAGTCAGAAGACAAAGTGGAAGCAAGATAAAATGTCACAATTTTGCGACATGCTGCAGATGAAAATGTTCCAAGTAAGAACTTTTGCGATTTTGTGACATGCAGCAAAGAGAAGAGTCTGAAATGAGAAGCGTCGCGATTTTGCGACAGATTGTAGAGAAGTCGTACGGAAGCTGAAAGCATCGCGATTTTGCGACAAGCTGCAAAGAAAACGTACGAAAGCTAGAAGTGTCGTGATTTCATGACAAATTCAAGGAGGAAGAGCTCAAAGGCGAAAGCATCACGATTTCGTGACATGTTTCGTTTTCGCTAGTGCAGACAAGACAAGAATGCAAGGAAGAGAAAGTGTCGCGATTTCACGACAGATTGAGATGGCAGCGTTCGGTTGGAGAAAGTGTCGTGATTTTACGACAGAAACACAAAGTAGGTCTTCAACAGGAGAAGTGTCACGATTTCACGACAAAAGCCAAGTTGTGAACTATGAAGACAGAAGTGTCACGATTTCGTGACAGAAGTGAAGTCGGAGTCTGCAGAGGCAGAAGTGTCACGATTTTACGACAAAAGAAAAGTTGATGCTGACTAAGTCAGAAGTGTCGTGATATCGCGACAAGAGCTTAGTTGAAGTCGACAAAGGCTGAAGTGTCGTGATATCGTGACAAAAGCCAAAAGAAGGTATACGATTGCAAAAGTGTCACGATATCACGACATGTTGTAGTTTCGCGACAGAAGCTACAAAAGAGTTGCAAAGGCAGTGAGGTCGACAAAGTTAAATTTGGGCCAACGAAGATTAGGGTTTGCAGCCAATGTAGTTTAGGGTTGTGCAGTCGACTAAGATCAAGGTTTTGATCTTGAAAGTGTTAGTATAAAAGGAGGGCTGTTTGGAGAGTTGGAAAGTCGATGGATGTGTTGTTGATATGCGACGTTCGGAGATAGTGCGCAGTGCAAGAAGTTCGATCGCTGTGAGCAAAGTGCAAATTCGATCGTAGTGTGTAGAGTGCGTTTCATCGAATCATTCTAAGTGTGAAAGATCGCAAAGGAAGTAGAGTGTGCGAAGACGATGCCGCTGTGATTGCGCAGAGGTGCAAAGGTTGAAGTTCGACCAAGTTCGATTGTAACTGCGTAGAGAGAACTTAAGGATGAATTTGTGTGAGCTTTTCTGAGAGCTTACAAGCAGATTTGGACAAGTCATTGAGAGGGCTTGTTGGACAGATTTAAGCAAGCTTTTGTTGAGCTTGTGGAGCAGGTTGGGCAGGTTCTAGTGAGAACTTGCAAAGCAGATCTGAGACAAGTCTTGGTGAAGACTTGGGTGAAGATCAAGCAAGATTTAGTGAAAGCTTGTGAACCACTTTTGTGAACCAAAATTGAGAACCAGTTGAGGACAAATATTGGTGCAGATTCAAGGACATTTGTGCCAGACCGAAGGACTATGTTTGGTATAGATTAGAGAAAGAGATCGAGGACATTTGTGCTAGACCGAAGGACTGTGTTTAGTGCAAATTCAAGGACCAGCTTTGGAGGTGATACAGTTGAGGACAGAGGTCTCCAGCCAGAGTAGGGAGGACAGGTGTCTTCCGTGGATAGAGTTCCATTTGCTAAGGGCAGCAGAGGCAGAGGTCTTCTAGAGGATCACCAGCCAGAGCAGAGCTAGGGGATTGGTGTCTCCTTTGGGTTGGTGCCCATAAACATTGTAATCGGGAAAGGTATTCCCAGAAGTTGGATTGATAAAATTTAGTGAAATATTTTATTCATGGACGTAGCCCAGCCATTCTGGGTGAATCACGTTAAAATTTGTTGTGACTTTGTGGATGTTTTATGCATTGCTTTGATATTGAATAAATCACACTTATAAATTATAGACTCAACCCTAATCTACTACATATTTAAAATTGTACCATGAAGGCACCATGGGGATACATTAGAATGTAATAAATAATGTAATATTCCTCAACAATTTTTTGGTAGTAGTGAAGTGTCTGGCTCAAAAAATATATGGGATATTCTTGATTATCATCTTTCTATGTCAATACAACAACATAACTATCTTCAAACTTGTAAATATATAGTATGAAGTCCTTTATGTAGTCTAGGTTGACTAAGGCAGAAGCTTGTATTATTTCTCATTTGATCTTCTCAAAATATTTTATTGTTTCTAGCATCCACAAGAATTATACATCCTTCTTTAGAATCTTAGTCATAGGCTTGACTATTTGAGCAAAATCATAAATAAATTTTTGAACAAAGTTAAATTTTCCAAAGGATTATAAAGCCTTTTTGCTAAGGGGAAGCAAAAGTGCTAGAATACCTTTATTTTGAACTAGATAAATAGTCAATACTTGTTTGGACATAATATGTCCTAGTAATCTACCTTCATGCATGAAAAATATTGATTTCTTGGGGTTGAGTGACATTCCAAATCCTTAGCATTTCTGAAACAAAATTTTTAGATGTTCTAAGTTTTGTTGCTTATCATGGAAAAATACTATCATGTCATCTAGATAGATGAGGATTATCCTATTGACTAACTCATTGAAGAAAAAATTCGTAGCTTGCTAAAAAGTTACACCAACATTGGGTAAGCCGAAGGACACTCTTTGATATGTAAAAGTTTTCCACCTGGTGGTGAAGGTTATATTGTGTTGATCTTTGTCTCTTACCCAAATTTAATTATATTGTGGTGAAGGTTATTTTGTGCTGAGACTCTTAGGTTACAATTTGCTCCCTTTTTACAAAGCTTGCTTCTTAGGCTATTACACAATTTTGCAAGGTTTTTCAAGCCCCTTGGGTGATTTTACAGTTTGCCTCTAGGACAATAGATTTAAAATTTCTCTTATAAAGTTTTAAAATCAAACCTTTTAAATTATTTTAATATTTTTAATTTAATAATTAAAAATATGCTTTAAAACTATTTAAAATGACTTTTATAAATAATTATAAAGCAATGTTTTCAATTATTAAATTAATATGAAAAAAACTTTAGTAAAGTTTAATTTAACTTTTAAAACAAATAAATAAATAAATGAACCTTTGTTTGGGAGGTCGTGCGAGTTGACCTCGCAACCTAGTGATTTCGGCCTAACGCTCCTTACCAACGCGCCCGCGGCCACGCGTGAAACCTTCTAGGCAACCGGTGCATTTTATCCTCTAAGGGTGGAAAAAAAAATAAAAATTTGAATGTTTTCTTCCCGATGGGTTTCGAACCTGGGACCAGTCACTTCTAAAGAAGCTACCTCAGCCACTCGGGCTACACGCCTGACATGTACTGAAAACCTGGCGGCCTTCTATTTAACACAGATGCGCGCCTTGTTTTTTTATTTTATTCTTAAAAAAACCAGGATTAATATCCCACATCTACGTCATTGAAGAAATTGGGATGATTTATATCCTCGGGTGTGCGCCTTTGTTATCGATTGCATTCGGGTAATCGTCCCTTGCACGTTTTGCTCTGTCATTGGCCTATGAAAAAATTGACACATCGTCCTCCACTCAATGGCTGCCATGTCACCTATTTGCCATCAGCCTTGATCTACGTGTAGCTAACATAGTCACCTTATCGCTTGGTCTACCTTGAAGCATGTGTCAATCTGCACGCCTGCTGCCCTACTCGTTGCCTCGATTTTTATGCCATGTGAGTCAACCTCCTGCTACGATCAACATGTTGACCCACTGTGTCCAACATGGACCTTCGACTCTCCTCAAAACTCGAGCCTCCTGCAGCTCTGATACCAAAGTGAGGGAGCAAATTAAGACGTAGACCAAAAATTTAATTTATTTCCAATAATCAATAGCAACCTTAGCTTACACAAATTTATATAGTTTAATTAAAACTATATATCGTAACTACCGCAGAGATAATAGAATATAGGAAGAGATAAGGGGATAGGAAGGAGGAATAAGAGGAGAGAATATAGGAGGAGAAGTAGAAAATAATATTGGGAGGAGAGAAAACGAAAATGCCCTTGCCAAAATTTCAAATCCCCATGCGAGTTCACACTGGAGCATGACATTTCTTGGCAGCTTTGCATCTAGATGTGTTCACATTATAACAGATGGGGCGGTTTGTGAGTTTCGACTTTAGCCATAAAGAAAACGATGGCTTCATGAACTAGAAAACATAGGAATTAATCTTAGGTGGAATAACATAATTAAATGAGGGTTAGAAATATTTATTTGAAATTATCAAACCATGGTAATTGTTCATTGTGACCCAAGCTTCGTTTTTAAAGATAGTATATATTTATTTTATGGGGATGAGTATAGTTTTCAACATGAGATGTTTATATAAACATTTTTATGTCTTATCTATAATTTTTATTATTAGATACCTATGCAAGGGTAGGTAGTTCACTATTTCGAGGGATAACCATATTATCTTACCATATGAAATAATATGAAATAGCGTGGTAGTTTAAAGTAAATGACTTATTTACATATTTAGAGTTCGTTAAATTTTTATGAAAATAATGCAATAGAATAAAGCTTATATTGGTTTGAAATTTTAATGAGATAGCATTGGAATGAAAGAACTTGAAATTTTATATCTTTTAGGATTTCAAAAGTCAAATAAGATAATTTAGATTTTGTGCAAACGAATATCTCTTAAATGTGCATTAGTAGAAGATCATCTATGTATTATGTTTAATGTAGGTTTTTTTTTTAATAAAAATTAGATAGTAGCTTAACTCTAGATAAGTTGGTTTATATATATTATTTAATTATTTATGATTTTCAAGATTATTTTGAAAAGTTTTTCATTTCAAGTAGTTTTAAGAAATATTTTTAGAAGTAGAAATAAAGTAGGACTTTTATTAATAATCGATATTATGGCTCATAAGACTAGTATCCATGCAAATCAAACTTTAATAGTCTTTATATAAGTGACTAAACTATCTCATTAAGAGGGACTAAAACAACAAATGAGAACTTAAGTGACATTATGCCGAGTAAGGGCTAATGTAACATAATGTCGAGCAAGGGCTAAGAGGAAAGTGTCGAGTAGAGCTACTTATCCATCTTCATAACATAATGTCGAGCAAGGGCTAAGAGGAATGTGTCGAGTAGGGCTACTTACCCATCATCGTTAGCTATGGTGGCAACTAACGTAAGTGGTGTTAACCATTCTCCAGCTTATAAGGTAGAGGCCTATGGTTGTAGAGAGTATGGATGATGGTATGGGACGTCACCCTAGGTTGACAACCAACTAGTACGTGAGGATGCTCACTATTCCACTTCGGTTGGGGAAGAACCAATTTAAGCCATGGTTAAGGGGTTAACCACAAAATTGGATAATCCAGCGATAGATGGTATGGGCAACATTACCATCAACCAAGGTAGGGAGTGAGAGATGTGGTCCGTGAAGCCATGTGATGGTGGACCCTAGCCATACCTTAGTGGAAGGCTATGACCAGGCACTGGCATAATAACGCTAAACCCAAAGCATCTTGGCCTAGAGCTGCCACAAGTAATAAAAGGGATTGTGAATCCACATGCTTTGGGTGGGGAAACTCAGCGTTCTCCCTTTCAGGTGATATGGGCCCTAAAAGGGACAACCCCATGCCAGGATCAAGTAAGCTCGAGTGGATAGTAGATCCTAATTGGTAAACTCTTACGGGAAATTGGATGGTCCCGAGCACTTAAGTCACCAGTTGTAGTAGTGGTTTTACTTGAAGTGTGAAATAATTATACCTTGTACTAATATCATGATGGGTGAATCTGTGAATATATGTATATGCTCTTGTCAAAATTTTATTTTGTGTGTTTGGACAACCAGTAGTAGAACCGGGTTGTTACAGTTGGTATCAGAGCCTAGGTTGTGAAACCTTGGCTAATAACATGAATAGTTGATCTAACATAACTCTTTTGATGCCAGACATGGCAGGTACCTCATGGAGGACCAATGTGAATCTGCAAGAGGAGATTGCAGAGGTTCCAAGAAAGGGACCAAGATGACTCATGAAGGAGTCTAAGAGGGTGCAAGCTGTTGAAATACCATGACAAGTGGTAAGAAAAGAAAAGGAGCCTGTAGCTATGAGAGCTACCCAAAATGATGAGAATATGGCTCGTATGATTCAACTCATGCAAGATCAACTGAACCAACAACGTGAACAAATGGAAATCTAGAAAGCTCAAATGAGTGAGCATATGGATCAACAATGGGCACAGATGGCCCAACAATAAGAACTAATCACCCAACAACAAAAATTCATTGAAAATTTGACTCAGAAAAAGGAAATTGAAAATATAAGTGAATTTCCAGAGGGTTCCTCGAGGAGGAAGGTGGGTGAAGAGTTGAAAAAGGAGATAAAGAAGTTGGATATCTCTAAATTTTATGGAAGTGGTGATGGTGAAACCGTCGTTAATTGGTTGAGTGAAGCCGAAGGGTATTTTGCAATTCAACCTCTTTGCTCTGAATCTAAAACTACTTGGGTAGTAGCACATTTAGAAGGTCCTGCAAGGGATTGGTGGACTACGTATAAGAAAATTACTCAGAAGGAAGTGGTAGATATACCCTGGGAAGAATTTGAAGGAGAATTTAAAAATCGCTTTCTTATTGAACAATTCTATATTGAGAAACATGGAGAGTTCACCAATTTACGACAAGGTAATATGACGGTAATTGAATATTACCAGAGGTTTGTGCAACTTCTTAAGTATGCCCCAGAATATGATGGTCAGGAAAGGTTCAAAGCCCATAA
This sequence comes from Wollemia nobilis, assembly GCA_028583015.1. Taxonomy (NCBI): domain Eukaryota; kingdom Viridiplantae; phylum Streptophyta; class Pinopsida; order Araucariales; family Araucariaceae; genus Wollemia; species Wollemia nobilis. Next base: position 7,974,234 of record JAQPPZ010016361.1, read on the forward strand.
GTTTGTTATGGGGTTGCACCCAAAATACAGTCAACCAGTGGGAAGAAAAGTACCTCAAACACTGTCAGTTGCCTATGATGCTGCCCGATATGAGGAATCAAGTCAAAAAGAGGTAAAAGCCTACTATCAACAAGTTGAAAGAGATAATTCAAGGAAAAGAAGGTATCCCGAGTAGAATAGAGGCAAAGAACAGTATAGGAAATTCAGATATGGAGGGCGTAATAGAAATGAAAATAGAAATAAGGGAAAATACCAGGGGTACAGAGGGCAGCCAAATCGAAGGAATTTTTAGGAGAAGAAAAACAACAACAAGGAACAAGGTAAAAATGGCAATCAGAATAAGGATGGTGGTAAACAAAATAATGATGGACCAAATGCATGCTATGCATGTGGGGCACTAGACCATTTTTCCAGACAATGCCCAAATAGAGCGGATCATAGGAATCCCACTGAGGAAGCACCGCACATAATTTTTATGCCATAGGTAACCCTAACCTTTCGGGGCAAGCTACTCCATTTTTGATTAAAGGAAAATTAGGCAAAAGAGATGTACATATTTTAATTGATAGTGGTGCTACAGATAGTTTCATTTCAAATAGTATTTTGAGGGATATACCTGTTAAACCTAGGGTTATGGCAAAAGGGTGGCAAGTCGAGTATGGCTCAGGATAAACTTACTTAGTCAACCAGTGTCTATTTGATCCACAAATAGAAATACCTTAGGGAAAAATCAACTAGCACCTGTATGTGGCTCCTTTGCATGCATTTGATATAGTCTTAGGAGTAGATTGGCTAAAAGCTCATAAGGCCCTGCTAAATTTTGAGGAAATATGGTTGGACTTTATGGATGATGCTAATCGATGAATCCGTATCCACTATAATCGAACATCTTTTGAGCCCCATTTGATGACCGCCATGCAGGTCAAAAGAGCCTTGAGGAAAGGATGTAAACTGTATGTGATTAAAATGAACAAGAAGGAGGAAACTGACTCAAGTTCCACATTATTCCAACAATACCCAGTGTTAAATGAATTTAGGGATGTCTTTCCAGAAGATTTGCCTAGACTACCTCCAAAAAGGGAGTTTGATTTTTCAATTGAACTCATGCCAAGAGCAACTCCGATAGTCAGAACTCCTTATCGTATGACACCACTTGAGTTGCAAGAACTTAAAACCCAACTACAAGATCTATTGGAAAAAGGGCACATTAAGCCCAGTGTGTCACCATGGGGAGCACCGGTCTTATTTGTTAAGAAAAAGGATGGATCCCTGAGATTATGCATTGATTATAGGATGCTCAACAAAATGACAGTCAAGAATAAGTATCCTTTGCCCAGAATTGATGATCTGTTTGATCAGTTGAAGGGGGCTACAATCTTTTCTAAGATTGACTTAAGATCGGGATACCATCAATTAAGAATCAAGGAAGAGGATACCTATAAGACTACTTTTAGAACTCGATATGGACATTATGAGTTCATAGTATTGCCATTTGGGTTAACCAATGCTCCAGCTGCATTTATGAACTTGATGAACAACGTGTTTCGAGAATAGTTAGATCAATTTGTGTTAATATTCTTGGATGATATTTTGATTTACTCCCGAACAAGAGAAGAACATGATGAACACATGAGGATAGTGTTAGAAGTTCTCAGGAAAAATCAACTATATGGTAAATTATCCAAATGTGAGTTTTATACATCACAAGTTCAATACTTGGGGCATATTGTCTCAGCTGAAGGGATAGTCGTAGATCCTAAAAATATTGAGGCCATAATAGATTGGCCAACTCCAACCAATGTATCAGAAGTAAGAAGTTTTATGGGAATGGTTGGATATTATCGATGATTTGTTAAAGGGTTTTCAAAAGTTGCATTTCCCATCACCAATCTACAAAGAAAAGGGAAAGTATTTAGATGGACAACTCAGTGTGAGGAAGCCTTCAGAACTCTTAAGGAGAAGTTGACAACTGCACCTATACTAAAAATACCTGACCTAAACAAATCATTTATAGTTTGCATTGATGCCTCATTGGAGGGACTAGGTGGTGTGTTGATGCAAGATGAGGTCGTAGTAGCATATGAGTCCAAGAAACTCAAGAAACATGAGATAAACTATGCTACACATGATTTAGAGTTGGCAAAAGTTGTTCATGCTCTTAAAATTTGGAGGCATTACCTGTTAGGAAAGCCCTTTGAACTTAAAATCGATCATCAAAGTTTGAGATATATTTTTACTCAACCTCTACTAAATGCCTGACAATGAAGATGGATGGAGTTTTTGGCTGAATATGACTTTGGTATTGAATATATCAAAGGGAAAGAAAATAAATTGGTAGATGCTCTCAGTAGGAGAAGGCATATAACAACTCTTACAAAATGTCAAGTATGGGCTGAAAGAGCAGATCATGGAGATGCAAAAGGATGATGAGTTTTACAAGCAATGTCGAAGCAAGATTGAGCAGGAATCAAATCGGCACAAGGATTATAGTGTCAAGGAAAATCTGGTATATTTTTGAAATAGAATAATAGTACCCAATGATGAAGGACTTAAAAGAACTATCTTATAGGAAGCTCATTATGCTCCATATTCTGCTCATCCAGGGGTAATTAAGATGAGGGAAACATTGAAGAAAGACTACTTCTGGCCTGGGATGAAAAAATATGTAGTACAATTTGTAGCAAGATGCTTGGAATGTCAGAAGGTTAAAGCAGAACATCAACATCCTGGTGGAAAGTTGCATCTGTTTGAAGTACCAGAACAAAAGTGGCAAGTGATATCTATGGATTTTATTGTTGGCCTTCCCAAGACATGATTCCAACATGATGCAATATTTGTGGTAGTGGATAAATTAACCAAAGTAGCACATTTTATACCAGGCAGTGTTCGTGATGATGCAACAACTATAGCACAAAAGTTTGCTCGAGAAATTGTAAGATTGCATGGATTTCCTGAAATAATCATCTCGGATAGAGATTCGAGATTCACTTCTGAGTTTTGGCAAGCTTTGCACCGAGCTTGGGGAACAAAGCTCAATATTAGCACTGCTTATCATCCTGAGATGGATGGACAGACCGAGCGGGTCAATCAAGTGCTAGAAGACATGCTACGCATGTATTGTATGGACCACCAGAGTAAATGGGAAGATTATCTCTTCCTAGTGGAATTTTCTTATAATAACAACTATCATACCATGTTGGGCATGGCCCCTTTTGAGGCTCTATATGGGCGTAGGTGCAGGACACCTTTAACGTGGGATAATCTGGACGATCGAGAAGTGATCGGTCCTGATGTTGTTAAACAAATGGAGAATCAGCTTAAAGAAATTCGCCAACGACTTCGTGAAGTCGTTGATCGTCAGAAGAGTTATGCTGACCTTAAACGAACACCCCAAGAATTTGCCATTGGTGATAAAGTCTTCCTTAGAGTCAAGCCAACCAAAAGTTCCATTAAATCCACCAAATTGAGTCCTAGATTTGTCGGTCCTTTTGACATTATTGCCAAAATCAGCCTTGTTGCCTACCAACTCGCACTGCCACCGAACTTGTCAAAAATCCATAGTGTTTTTCATGTGTCCCTTCTTCATAAATATATAGCTGACCCATCTCATATCCTGGATGTGTCTCATCTGTAGATGTCGGACCCACAGCTCATTGAGGTTCGACCAGTTAAGATTTTGGGCTTCAGAACTAAACAACTAAGAAAAAGAACTGTGGAGCAGTGTAGGGTCCAGTGGGACCATTACTCTAAGAAAAATGCCACCTGGGAGGATGTTACTGCCATGAAAAACCAATTTCCTTACTTGTTTCAAGATTGATGACCAAAAGACAATTAATATATTTGTATATGAAATGATATTTTGCTTTATGTTTGGCATGATAAGAATTTAATATACTAAATATGTATATTGTATATTGCTTTTGTATATACTCACGTATCTATGATCAGATATTGTTATATGCTTATATGTATATGATCAATTGTTGTGAAAATCTGCATTTATATTTTTAGCTAACACAAGGACTGTGTTAATTCCTAGTGGGGGAGTATGTCACATCCCCGCCACTTGTGATTAATTTATTTGGAGGAATATGATTTTGCGTTAAGTTTTTGTAATGCAGGTGCAGGTTCACGTGCGTGGCAAAGGAAAACACCCACCCCTGACAGAGACAGAGTTTGGAAGTGTCAAGTGAGTGGGATATGATGTTGTGCCTCGTGCACCTTGGCCCGTGGGTACATGGAAGCCCACCATAGGATTTTGCATATGCATTGCATTCTGCCTGTCATTACATTTTGAACTATGCATAATTGAATTTTGTGTATGACTTCTTTCACAAGTTGTTTGTTATTGCCTTATCTATCGCATATAGATATCAATATTTTTGTAATATTAAGGAAATATAAAAAAAATAATAATAATAAATAATATATAAAAATAATAATAAATATATTAATTTGAAATAATAAAATATTAAAATAACAATTAAAAAGAAATTGCTACTTCTATTTTTACCAAAGTTTTAAACATTGTTGGCATAACACATAATAAAGGGAAAAGAGATTATTAAGTAAGCCTAAACCATATAAAAAAACAATATATATTTAATATATCTATATCTAAGGGATAGGGGAATGTCGGACAAGACTATGTTTTCTGAAAATTAATAATAACAAATTATTTTCCATCCACCCGGAGGAGGGGAAACCATACCACTTGGCCGTGTTCTAAAGTAATAGCTGGCAAAGCAAAAGTTGATTGCTATCATCCTGTCATCTCATGAATTATTTTATTAAAGGAGAAATATGGGTAAAACGAAGGTGTGTTTTACCGAAGTCTCCACAACATTATACTCTTTAAGAATTGCCTACACTATCAAAGCATTTTGGGAGTCTGTCGTTTCCTGCCAGCACCGTGAGGAGTGTAGGAAGCCAATTGGGTGACAAGCTGCATTATCAGGTCAGAGCCTATCATGTGGGAGGACTGAATGTTGAATTTGTCTTATAATTTATGATATGCTTGTTTATGCTCTGTGAAATAAGAAAAGAAAAGTTGTATGTTGAAAATGCTATAAGAACCTCTAAATGTTGAATTCGAATACCCTACACTATAGTATGTTTAATGAGAGGTTCTGAAAGCTAATTAAATAAAAATATAATGGATAAACCCAAATATTTGGAGAGCAAAATAATCAAGTTGCTATATTATTTAACATAGCCATAATTTAGACTGCATTATTTGGGTGATTTTCTTTGTTTTCTGCACGTTGCATGTTCATGTAGACATATTTTAGTGGGCCAAGCTGACCCTTTAACAACCTTAAGCTTTCCAACTCCTCCATATCCATCAGTGCGTGTGTGGGGCCAAGAATTTTTCTACCATATGACGCTGCTATGAGGTTACACTGGTGCTTGTTTAAGCCACGATGCCCATGAGCTGTCTCCAATGGAACAATAGTGAAGTTCTATTAATATTTATTGTTGGCTAGTGATTTTATCCATTATATTATCATGTTATAGTTGCTTTAAAATTTTAGATAATAGACTATGGGTGCAAAACGCTTTTCTACTATTATAAACTATTGTAGGAAACCAAGTTTGGAATAAAACCACTTTGTTGGTCAGCTCAAAACTGGCTAAGCTATGTTTGGTTGAAAACATGAATTCTTTTATATTATTTTAATCTCTTTTATATTTTTAAATGATATAAATTTTCCCTACAGAACTGATGTGTCATTATGCATTCATTTGGAAGTGATAAATTAAAGGTTGAAAATGAGATTATGGAGCAGTTTGTGAGTTTCAACTTTAGCCATAAAGAAAACAATGGCCTCTTGAACTAAAAAACATAGGAATTAATCTTAAGTGAAATAATATAGTTAAATGAGGGTCAAAAAGATTTGTTTGAAATTATCAAACCATGGTAATTGTTCATTGTGACCTAAGCTTCATTTTTAAAGACAGTATATATGTATTTTATGGGGATGAGTATAGTTTTCAACATGAGATGTTTATATAAATGTTTTGATGTCTTATCTATAATTTTATTATTAGATACCTATGCAAGGGGTAGGTAGTTCACTATTTTGAGGGATAACCATATTATATTACCATATGAAATAATATGAAATAGTGTGGCAGTTTGAAGTAAATGACTTGTTTATATATTTAGAGTTCGTTAAAGTTTTATGAAAATCATGCAATAGAATAAGCTTATATTGGTTTGAAATTTAATGAGATAGCATTGGAATGAAAGAACTTGAAATTTTATATCTTTTAGGATTTCAAAATTCAAATAAGATAATTTAGAGTTTGTGCAAACGAATAGCTCTTAAATGTGCATTAGTAGAATATCATCTATGTATTATGTTTAATGTAGTTTTTTTTAATAAAAATTAGATAGTAGCTTAGCTCTAGATAAGTTGGTTTACATATATTATTATTTAATTATTTATGATTTTCAAGATTGTTTTGAAAAGTTTTTCATTTCAAGTAGTTTTAAGAAATATTTTTAGAAGTAGAAATAAAGTAGGACTTTTATTAATAATCGATATTATGGCTCATAAGACTAGTATCCATGCAAATCAAACTTTAATAACCTTTATATAAGTGACTAAACTATATCATTGAGAGGGACTAAAACAACAAAATGAGAACTTAAGTAACATTATGCCGAGTAAGAGCTAATGAAACGATAAACTAAGGGCTAAGAGAAAAGTGTCAAGAAGGGCTACTTGAACTTCCTCCTGACATAATGCCAAGTCAGGGCTAAGAGAAATGTGTCAAGTAGGGCTTCTTACCCATCATCGTTAGCTGCGGTGGCAACTAATGTACGTGGTGTTAATTGTTCTCCAGCTTATAAAGCAGAGGCCTACGACTATAGAGAGTGAGGATGATGGTATGGGATGTCACCCTAGGTTGACAGCCAACAGGTATGTGAGGATGCTCACTATTCCACTTTAGTTGAGGAAGAACCAATTGAAGCCTTGGTTAAGGAGTTTTTGGAGCTAAATTTGACTCAACTTTGAAACCCCTAAATTAAAATTTTTGGTTTCAATCAAAATGTTCATAATGCTGATCACTTCTTCAGTTGATGTGAGTAGCTTCATTTTTCATTGATTGATTTTATGAAGTCTAACCTTAGTTATTAATAATGTGTGCCTCTTTTTATTAATCAAATATCTCAAAAGTGGATAGGGTAAAATTTTATTAATCATATTCTTAAAGGCAAACTTCGAACCTCCTAAAATAATTTTTCCTTGGGTCTAAGTCAAATGATAAATATTTAAAACCCTAAGGTATTCTAGAGTAAGGAGAAATACAAATTAAATACCTTAGTCTAAATTCTGAAAATATTAAGTTAGAATTAAGTTATTTTAATTAAAATCTTGAGGATATACACCCCATTAATTAAAAGTCGAGCACCTTAGATTTAATCTGAAGACCGCACTTGAATTAGGTTTAATCGGACAATGACGCTTCAATAAAAGTGATTGAAGGTTAAATCGGTAGTCAAAATTTCTATTAAAATTATAACCTAAGGTCAAAAATGATTCAAACCCATGCAACTCGCCCGATATGGACGGATGCGCTTGAGCCAAGAAAAATTTGATGGACGTGCGCTCACCAAGAGTCAAATTATTAATGAGTCAGCTTGGGTCAAAACTTCAAGTTAAACATTGAACAAATTCGATGAATCAGACGATAGCGCTCAAGCGAACTCAAGATCGATAGTTGCACTTGTTTTAATTAAATCACATATTAAAGTGCTATGGTAAAAGGGTATTAATGGTATGCACCCCCTTTGAAATAATCATCGAGAAAATGGGGCAGATCGAATGACAATGCTCGATCTAGATCCAATCCAATGGTGACGTGCCCATAGAAGATGCATTAAAAAGGCAAAGCCCCCGAGAGATTAATTAAATCCATTAAAGCAATATTAACAAGGGTCTAAGCACGTTGCTAACCATCCCCTCTCTTAGCTTAATCAAGGTTTGAAGTTGTGTAACTCTTGGTAACTAACCCACAGGTTGATCAAGATCTACGGTTGCACCAATAGCTATCAAAGATCCAACAACTGCGATGAAAGCATATATAATAAGTTTACAGGAAAAACAAAGGTAAACCCAAAAATAATTACAGATTAATGAGGGTATAATACATTGGATAATTACCCCCATTTTGGCTTAAATTGAGATTAGTAAAATTTAAAGATGCGCCCCTTTCGACTAACAACTATGCAGCTTGCAAAATATCTAACGACAGTGCTAGACTCCGTTTGAAGATCAACGGTGGCGAAGGAATCAAGGCCAAACAAAGAAATTAAATACCACAAATATCTAACAGTTGTGCTCATCCCCACTCATATCCAACAATGCGCATGATTAAAAGTGATCGAAGGTTAGTCTAAAAAAGTTTTTTTCTTTAAAAGGATTAATGCTTCCACCATGGTATGATCATATGACAATTATGTAGAAAGGTAAACTTGTTATATGATGCCTATGCTTAATAAAATGATGTTAAATTCAAAAGCACTATATTATCTTTGGGTCTAATCATCACTAACCAAGGGTTTCAACCATTATAAAATGATTAACCCAATTAATCAGATACATGTGGATTAATAAAAATACAGGTGCTTAGACATCAATGGTTGCTTTAAGCCTCCTCAAGGGATCTGACGATAGTGCATGAATCAAATACCAAAGTATTAAATCAATACCAATAATCCAATGGTAGCACTCTATCAAGGTTAAAAATATCCAACGACATCAAGGAAGTCAAAGTCATTATCATAGAATACAAAAAAAACTAATCCATAGGGTGTCTTTCAATGGATTCAATGGATGCACTCCATCTCGAATCAATCCAATGGCAGCGTGCTCTAAAGGTAAACCAAAAGGTAAGCTTAAATTGACACTTGATTAATTAAATCCTAAAACATAGTCAACAAGGCTTTAAACCTATCATTAATTACCATCCTTATTGGTTGAAATTAAAAAGTTTTAGAGCATGTTTTCTTTTGGATAACTAACCCGCAGATTTTAAAAGAAACAAGGCAACGATTGAACAAAGGCAGATCGAACGACTGTACTTAGTCAAACCTTTGGCCCAATAGTTATGAAGATATCAATAAGAATAAAATCACCATTGACCAACATCTTTAGAGTTTTGGAAACTAACACTCTTGTAGGTTTAAGAATACCAGAGGCAGCCATGATGGAACCTATGAAGATCGTAAACCAACAAAATTGGCAGACTCATCCGTAAGAAATATGTGATAGACTTAGCTCCTGGAGAGGGACGATCAATTCACAAAAATACCCTAAACTTATATCAAGGAAGAAAGCAAAGAGGTGACTCGTTCACAACAAGGTACACCAAAAGATGCTATGAAGATCAATAGCCAGAGATGAAGTCAACATAGTACACATATACACTGTGAATCTAGAAGGATACCTAGGGAAGGAAAAATTTGAGCAAATCAGAGAAAATCCCATAGAAAGTACCTTGATAAGGATAAAGCAGACCAAAAAAAAGATAAAGAAACAATGAGATACAAGGAATATAAATAAGAGACAGTGAAGGAGAGCTAAAAAGTATTAGTAAAGAGAAACAATGAGATACAAGGAATATAAATGTATTCATTTTTTGTTTTGCAAATACTTAAGATGAAGAAAGCGTATGAAGAAGAGATCATAGTTTTACTCACAGAAAGTCAGTCACTCCGTGCTTCGACGAAATATATTTATGAGGGGAACACTCCAACAAAATATAGTTATGGAAGCAGCTTATAAATGCTTCCAGATCTTGTTTTCCATTTCCACCTTCTTCCTACTTATCACTACCTCCCTCCTTCTAGGCCTTCTTCCTTAACCATCTTGACATTTTTCCTCACAGTGTGCCATCTCACCACCTTCCATTATATGAAGCCACCCCATTTCCTCTTTTCTCCCTTCACTCTATCGCGTGATCAGTGCCATTCCATATGATTGCCAGTGGAATGCCACCCCTTGTATTCATTGTCACATCGGGTCCCCCTTTGTCCTTCGCCTGAAATTCATGATAGTAACCTGGTCAATCCTTATCAACAAATCTTAGTGACCAGGACAAGCAGAACAAAAAGAAAAAATATAGTATTGAATCCTTAGTTTCTAGGGCCAACCAAAGAGAGCAAAATGGCCAAATTAATCAGCAAAGAGCTCCCTTCAGTCCAAAAAATAACCTTAATAGTTATTTCAGAGCTGCACTAGCTGAACAACATATAGTACAAGTTCAATCAGATGCTAACAAGTGTAAGGCCAGATATGAACCAAGAAATAACAGAATCAAGAACCAACAACTATAAAAGGAAGCAGCTATGGTCAAGTTCTGCATCAAGAAATTAGAGAATAGCATTTTTGCTAAGCGATATATTTGAGTGCCCTATTAGTTGTGTTGTTGTATCCCCTTTTGTATCTTTTTTTTTTCTCTCATTTCTTATTCTTCCCTTTGCTCTGCAGGATTGTGATAGGAAAGTGTTCAAGAAGCTGAGATTATTTCCTATCTTTTTGAGCCTGAGATTCAAAGACTCTTCTGTTACTAGATTGGAACAAGGAGAGTAGGAGAGTCCTATTACATTATTCGAACAAGATCTTTTCATTGTATTGATATATTTTTTTGAGTAAAATAGAGTTAAAAGGCATTCTACCCACTCTGCATGTAAAATTTATAAAATCAATACAATTTTGAGTCTCTTTTCTATTAAATATTTGTCTGAGTGTTGTGTGTCACTGTGTAATGGGTTACATTACTTGAACACATTATATACGTTTATTTTGTTGGTCAACTCTTGGTTTTATTGCAACATTCGAATAAGATTAAGAACGCCAATTTTCCTCCTCTCCTTCTTTTCGTTCATGATAGAATTACTGTTAAATTGCTATAACATCCCAATGAATCTAGGCATCGGTCTACATAAGGCATAATGAATGGTTATTTTCTTGCTTGGTCATTTCAATACATATAGTATTATATTAATCTGGAGCATGTAATTGTAGTTTTATTCATAAAATTATCGTTGGGGTTTTCTTACATGTTCTGTAGTTTTCTTTAGCAATATTTGTGTTTAACAAAACAATGAGGTAGGTTGACCAGATCCTGTAATAGCTTGTTGGTTTCAAACAGATTCTTGTAGCATGACAATCGAAATCCTACGGATGCAAGAATCGGTTCCAACAGTCTTTTTGAACTGTTTTCAGGGAGGACTTGATAGAAATATTTAATTATCTTCTTAAATTTTTTTTTCAAATGACATTATTTTCAATGGGTGGCCAGTTAGAATAAAGAACGTTTGTTTTAATTTTTACATTTTCCACGTTCTTTATTTTACTCGTGTTTTTCAATTTAATTTTCTTTACGTTTCTTGATCTTCTTGAAATTTCTTTTTCTTGATCTTATTTAAAATTATTTTTCTTGTTTTTCATGAATTATCCTAAGAACGAACTCTTGTAAGGATGAGTGATAATATCAAGCATTCTTTGTAAAAGCATACATTTTTCTTTCTACACGCCGGTTCTAGTGACTCTGCTGGACGAACCTAGAAGGAAAAAATAAAAAAAGAGAGAGAATAATGTGCTGGTGAACACTAGGAGAAGCAATAAGGAGCTATTTCCAGAACTCAAGAATCTGAAGGTATTTATACATACCCAGAAAACTCTACTTTTCAAGAGTACTATTTATAATAGTAGATCAAGTTCAAGCAGTAAAAATTACATAAAGAAAAATCAAAATATTGTTATTGTAGATGAACGTTTAAATTCTATTATAGAGGATATATGCGATTACTCTTATAATAGTAATACTGAGGTAAATAATCCATTAGATCATATCTAGATTACTCAACCTCACATTCTTGTAAGTTTTACTGCTATGAATCTGAATCCTACAGTAGCAATGGCCTAGGTTAATGTTCATTTATGGAGGACTAATAGATATAAGCCTTTTGTACTACCCATAAATTTAAATACCTTACCTAGCAAAGCTCACAAATACCTCTCTAAGTTTTTAGGAAATAGTGCAGTGACTGGAGAAGATGATATCAAAAGTTTCTTGTATGCAATGGATAGTCTGGAAGTTGAACATGAAGATGTTGTCCTAAGACTACTTTTACAGACTTCAGAAAAATATGCTAGAGAGTGGTTTAATTCCCTTCCTAACAATGATATCCCAAACTTCACCAAAATGGAAGCTATGTTTCTAAAGAAATATGGTGAAAGGAAAAATGAACAATCACTGTTAACTAAGTTAGCCACTATGAAGAAGAAAAAGAATGAGGTTGTTAGTTATTTCACCATAATATTTTCAAATACTAGGAACAAAATCCCTGCCAACCTTAGACCTAGTGATATCCAGTATTTTTGTTTTTATAAGAATACCTTTCAAGCAGAGTTTAACTATGAGTTAAGGCAAGAACAAGCCACTACCATTGGTGGTTGTATGGAAAAAGCAATGGACATAGAAATAAATATGCTTGACAATGGTAATATGAAGCTATATTCTCTATAAGTCAACCTACCAAAGAGAAAACCCAAAAGGGTAGCCTTGATATACAAAGAAGAACCAAAATTGATTCAGTAGAGAAATTGACCAATCAAATGACTAAGATGTTCAATAATGTGAACAACAGGTTAGCAAGATTTGAAAGAAATGGAAATAATGGTGAATATTCATAAACATAGCGACCACAGGTTGATAACCATCCTCCCTTTAAGAAAAATTACAATAAGAATTGAGGAAACAACAATGGTTTTGAAGAAGGAAATAGGAATAGAGGTAATGGGAACAACAACTGGAAAAACAGATATTTTGATAGAAATCTGAACAATTTTCCTAACCATATACCATCTGCTAATATAGCAGAAGGGTTTCCCTATTTTTGCTCTACTTGTGATGCATCCCATAACCCTGATGCATGTGGAATTCACCTAAGTGATCAGTGTAATGTAGACATGCATGCTGAATCAGAAGAGGATATAAGAATCAATGCTTGTTGGTCTATTGAAGATGAATCCAGAGAAAGTTTGTTTGAAGAAGATATGGACAAGTATGCTTCAAATCATCATCCTCAAATTTTAGTAACTGAAGAAACTAAAATCTTGCAAAAATCACATGAGTCAAGATATGATAATATGAAGCAAGGGAAATTAATCCCCACTGCTCAAGAAATTGAAGAATTAGAGGCAACCCATGTTCTAAATTTAAGGAATAGAACAGTCCCTGAAAGGACAGAGAAAGCCTCTACAAGTGAAATAAGAAAATAAACTTTCAACAATAAAAATATTAGTAAAGATAAAACTAATAGGAACCTTAAAAATATTACTCCTGAAGTAATAGAATTAGAGGAAGAGAATCCCATAGAAGAAAGTAATAAACCACTAGATATAAAGAAGATAGAATTTTATGTTGGGTTAGAACTCAGTAAGCAGAAGGTTAATATCACATTTTGGGAACTTATGAAAGTTCAACAATATAAAGAACAAGTCTAAAGAGCATTTAGATTAGTGGAACAAAATGAAGACCCAACTTGCCATGTTGCTAGACAAAATCAACATGATACAAGATCACCATCTTCTTCCAGACCCTTCTATGTGTCATTAAGATATAATTCAGATTAATGGGAAAGATATGTGATTCACAATCGCATGCTATACAGTGGAGCTTCACATAATATCATGGCTAATCTAATAGCTGACCAAATGGGATAATCTGTACTAGAGATTCTACCCCTATTTATGTAATGGATAGTAGACAAATTCCTTGTGTAGGGGTGTGTTGAGTGGTATTTTCACCCAGTTGTGAAAGTACACTCTCCTTTAGGATTTGGGTTCCAAATCCCCTCTTGCAAAGAAGTTAAACAAACGACTTCTCCAAGGTCTCCGCTGTATTTAGCATTTGCATATGTGTATTAGTAATCTCATATAAAGAAATTCAATTTAAATGCTTGGAACACCTTAGTGATTGCAAGTAACTGTAAACAAGGGGCAATGTTGGTTTATTTCAGCATGAAATTTTAGTGATTGTTCATTATTTTTTTAGATTTTAATATTTTTTAAATGTCTATTTTAATGCCTTGAAAAGTTAAAACTCCTGAACATAAATAAAAATAAAAAAATGCAGAAAGAATGAAAATGAGATGCAGAAAACTGAAAATAAAATGCTTCCAGTATGATGCTATCCTATTACGACAAAACCGAAGATGTGAGGTTTCCGTGCATGCAACCTAACCTATTGGACCTGCAAACAAGCACAATCCGGATAAGCCAAGTGCTGGTTCCTAGGGTACGAAATAAAATTCAGATTTCAAATATTCGCCTAATGTAACCCAAAGAAATGGCATCAACATTATCTATAAATTCGAAATCTGAAAAGATGAAAGAATAAACATTAAATCCATAGCATGCAAAGAAAATCTCCTTCTTTCTTGCCCACAAGATGCAAATTTTTGAACACTTCTGCATTAAAAATGTGTCATTTTACAATAGCAGAATTTTTGGTTTTCCCGAACCAGTCCATGGAAGAAAAATGACTCAAACAGGCCCAGAATGGCATTATCGCCTTCAGCTCTGCAACTCTGCTCGTCGGGATTTCCAACCCATGTCCATGAAGAAGAAAAACCAGTCCAATGTGGAAGAAAGTATCCAGAGAAACCCAGTGCTAAGGCCTTGCCTTCATTACTGCAATCTTCTCCGAACAGTTTCTCCCCCTCTTCTCGGCCTCTTTGAATGGCGTATTTAAACTTTTCGAAAGAATTGTTTTTCCTTCCATGACGGTTCGCTTTCATTTTTCGATGGCTGTTCGTTTCACCTTCCCTGCATGCGTGTGCTTCGGTTTCCATTTTGTGGCCCTTTGCTGCGTTTTCTCCACATAGGCTTGCGTCCATTTCCATCCCTGTGTAACGACCATCTTAAATGATTTCAAATCATTAAATATTCCTTATGTAACGCTTGCCTTATTCACTGGATTTTATCCTTATGTCCACGTCACTATGCAGGTCCGTTACCTTGGCGAAAATGGAACATGTCGCGATATCGTGACACTTTTGCCTCCTTGCTCTCCTTGGTTGCTTTGAATCGCGAAAATGGAACATGTCGCGATATCGCGACACTTTTGGCCCCTTCCGTATTTTGTTGCTTTGAATCGCGAAAATGGAACATGTCGCGATATCGTGACACTTTTTCTTTCTCTGCTTGTCTGCCCATTTTGAATCACGAAAATGCAACATGTCGCGATATCGTGACACTTTTTCTTTCTTCTTTTCCTTTGCTTTTGGCCACGATGGAGCAACATGTCGCGATATCGCGACACTTTTTCATTTTTGCGTCACGAGACCAAAACATGTCGCGATATCGCGACACTTTTTCATTTTTTGCGAGAACATGTCCGATATCGACACCTTTTCATTTTCTCATGGACAACATGTCACGATATCACGACACTTTTTCATTTTTTCCGTGATGGAGCAACATGTCGCGATATCGTCGACACTTTCATTTTAGCAACATTCGATATCACACTTTTCTTTTTCGATGGAGCAACATGTCGCGATATCGCGACACTTTTCATTTTTCGCGATGGAGCAACATGTCGCGATATCGGACACTTTTTTTTTGCAGATGGAGCAACATGTCGCGATATCGCGACACTTTTCATTTTTGCCGCGATGGAGCAACATGTCGCGATATCGCGACACTTTTTCATTTTTGCAGCGATGGAGCAACATGTCGCGATATCGTGACACTTTTTCATTTTTGGCCGTGATGGAGCAACATGTCGCGATATCGCGACACTTTTTCATTTTCTGTCGCGATGGAGCAACATGTCGCGATATCGTGACACTTCTTCATTTTGGTCGTGATGGAGCAACATGTCGCGATATCGCGACACTTCTTCATTTTGGCCATGATGGAGCAACATGTCGCGATATCGCGACACTTTTTCTCCTTGTGGTGTTTTGCTTTTTTTTTCTTTGAACTTTAGCCTATGGGCCACTTCGGTCTTCTTGGAACACATGCAAAAAGGTGGGTCCCCAATTTTGGGGTACGTTGTGGATCAGCCACAACAAATGGTGACTTTGTTGGGAAATGCTCCTGAGCATTTCGGTGAGAACTCAACTCGAAAACACACAGACTCAAATACAAGCGTTAGAAAATATCCCAAGAATGAAACTAGACGAGAAATACATGAAACATTAGAATTATTAAGCATCAGCTCGGTGTGTGCAATGTGCTTCATTCCCTATCATTTGAAATTGATCACATTCCATTGTCAGTTTCACTTATGATTCGTATGCAAGGCTATGAATGATTTGTGCAGGATTTGATGTATGATGAAGATGCTAGAGATATAGCAACCTGCTTTGCAAAGGCTCAGACCTTCTAGTATCATGAACAAACATATTAAAACTGTCAAACCCTCTTAGGACCAAATATATGTATATTGAATTAATTTACTAGATCCCAAAGTTGGTTATGTGTCACTACCATCTTGAACCCATGTGCAGGTGTAAGTGAAATCAGAGCTTTGGGGAATCGGATTCCCAACCTAAGCGAGATGGGAATTTAACCCTATCCTTACTACTCTGATCTGGAGTTCATTATCTCATCTTGAACAAAATGATTTAACCTGTTATGGATGAAACTGTCAGGCTAGCCTGTCCGTTTGAGCGATCAAGTGGTCTTGCTTTTAGACAAGACATGTTGCCACGCATGAGCATACTCCATTGCCAACCAGGCGTCTATAGCCCCGGTGGAGATTAACCCCATAATCCAGGATTTGACTTTACTGTGATTTCTTGGACCTTGGTGATGACTACCCATCCTTGCAAGGGACATGTAGTACGATCCTTCCAATCCAATATTAATAAAGAAATGAAAAATATTTTCTTTTGAATTTCAAGTTCTTGAGTGGGCAAAATGGAAGCTTTGGGGAATCGGATTCTCAACCTAAGCGAGATGAGAATTAGACCCTATCCTTACTACTCCATGAAGGTCAAATCAGAGCTTTGGGGAATCGGATTCTCAACCTAAGCGAGATGAGAATTAGACCCTATCCTTACTACTCCATGAAGGTCAAATCAGAGCTTTGGGGAGTTGGATCCTCAACCTAAGTTCGATGAGGATTTAACCCTATCCTTACTACTCTGATTTTAGGCTTTAAGCACTATGGGAGTGGTGAAAACCACTGTTTTAAGGATTATGTTGCATAATAGGACAGACACGAAATACTCCTTTCGCCTCACCTTTTCTTCCAAGTATGGTTTTGACCATTTTGCTCAAGATTCTCTTTAATATGCGTAGAACGTGCTTGGCTCAAGATAGTTCGGGCATCAGTTCCCAACCTTAGGATCCTTTTAATATATGTTATGTAATAATCCTAAGAGGATTCGACACCTTCTCAATGATTGTACATGAAATGAAGATGCAACTGAGATGGAATGTATATGCAATGCGGAATGTACATGAGATATGAATGCATTGCTCCTTTTGAAATGCGGATGGAGTATACCACCTACTTTGCCATAATTTATAAAACTGACAACTTCATGCATCACAAGTTCCAAACGATACTCTTTAATGCGTTTGCGAAATTCGTGGAGCTTTCTGCAATACAATTCCGATGTTTCATATTCTCCTAGTCTTAGTCAACATTCATAAGGATCTAACTTAACAAACCAAAAATGTCCAAAGGACCAACACACCAAACTTAAAACCAAAATGAGATCTAATCTAAAACTAAAACACGAAAACCAAAAGTATATACAAATGTACAAAAACAAAACAAATTTGGATTATCCTTTCCCCGGATCCCAAACCTGATTAGAATTCTTTAAAAGATATATGACGTGATACGCATATCCAGCTTTGCAGGAATCCAACAAAAACAAGATCAACCCAAACAAAGAAACAAATATCCACTTGCCCCTCTCACCATACCAATTTGATTTAGTTTCATTAATAATCCTATGGTGGAGTTTCAAATTTTCAAATTGATTAGACAATGATTGATATTCAATTCCTTTATGTCTATTCTTTAAGATGTTCATTCCGCACTTTGATTCACGGTGTAGAAATAAGCTTTCGTTTTCCTTCAATAAAGCCATAACATTAATGATATTTGAATCAAACCATTCATTAGGCAAACCTCCATTCGAATTCTGCATGGTGAAACCAAAAAGATGAGATTTTACCTTTGGCATGCTTTCATTTGACCTTACCTGAAGAGGATTTGAAAATTCTTTTTCCCTCTCATGACCTTCATCATCACGTAGCACTTGTTCTTTCTCAATGACCTGTTTATCAAAGGCACCAAACTTAGGTACCCAATTGAAAATATGTCCATCCCTTTCAAACCATAAGTCTTGTCTATCTAACGCCTTTTCGTGATCAGTCATTTGGGTTGTCTTGGGTAACGTGAGATTTTCAATTGGATCATCAGTGATATCAAACCCAAATGGTTCAGGTTTTGTAATTTTCTCTTTCTGAAATGGCATAATCATCGTAGCGCAAGTACGTGGATCAAGATTTTCGATTTCTTTTCCTTCAAAGGGATCTAAAGCAAGTGACTCTCTTTCTTGGTTCATGGTCGTAGAATCCTTATCATATTCCAAAATTTGATGAGATTCAAATTCCTCTTCCAAAACTTTCTCAAATTGTACAGGATTCATAGTATCCTCATGCGAGGAAGCAATTGAGTTATCCTGCATATTATTTGATGCAATAAGTTTGTTAGAAGATTCAGATTGATAATACTCTTCCCATTTCTTCCATGAATCATAGTAATCATCTTCCAAGTTCAGGTCGTGACGCTCAAGCACTTCTTCTTCATCTTCTGATTCATCAACATGTTTCTCATCCAATTCATCTTCTGATTCATCAACATATTTCTCATCCAATTCATCTTCTGATTCATCAACATATTTCTCATCCAATTCGCCTTCACCTTCCATAGATGGTCCAATTATTTCCAAAAGTGGGTTATTTCTTGAATTCAAATTGGTAAAGCTATCATAATCCAAATTTGTAACCCATGATTCAATTTTATCACAATTTGGAAGGTGTGGATCCTCTTGGTCATCACTCTCTTGATGATATAAAGTTTCCACCACCAGAATGTTGTCTTCTCCTTGCTGATGTTGGGGTGGACCCTTATTTGGCACAAGTTCCAAACCATCCACTTGAGCTTGGAGACAATGAGTATACATAGCAATTTCGGGACAATTCCTTTCATTATGCTCCTTTGTATCATGCAATCTACACCCGTTTTCCCATGCAAAATCAGAAATATTAAGAATGGAACTAGAGTGACTTGGTCCTCAGAAGTATCAATCTGATTAGCAATAGCGGAAGGTACACCCCCATTGTTTGGCTTCGTATTCCACTGTCTCCCTCTATTGTTGAAATTTTGATTTGGGTGAGGGGCATGGGATTCATACTTCTATTTTTGAACCAAATCATTACTCAATTTGTGAACCATATTTTTGAGTTCTTCAACCTCTGAATAAATCTCTTTTGGTTGAGCTATATTATTGCTAGTTCCAATAGGATTTGCGTAATTGGTGAGATTTTGACTTAACATTTGAGTTGGATTTTGAGCCACTGGATTTGCGTAGGGATTCACACTTTGAATCGAAATTGGATTGGGGAAAGGAACCATAGCCTGAGAATTAACCAGACTAGCTCCTTGCATAGTCTGTTGACTATTTTGCAAAAATGGAGGAATGGGAGGAATGGATGTGATTGGTTGAATTGGAATGGGTGCGTAAGCGGGTGTTGATGAATATGGTTGTTGATAAGGCAAAGCATTTATGCCTGAAATTTGCGGTGCCATGATCTGATTCATCATAGGAGTTTGACCATAAGGACCATATTGTCCTACCATGGGCATCTGGGAAAACCCATAATTTTGTGGTGTCATTTGTTGTTCAATGGTCATAGCTTCATTGTAGGCTAGAGCAAGCGTAGTAACTTGAGGATTTCGCCTTGCAAACATTGTCGTCATAGGATCCAATGCCCCAAAATATATTTGCAAAGCTACTGTGGGATCAATGGCAAAATGTCGAATTGCTCTATTATAGCACTTCTAAAATCTCTGATTAAAAGTTTGGATTGACTCACCCCGGCCTCTTTTGCATGTAATGAACTGATTATAGATGATTGTGGGATCTAATGGTGACCTGAATTGGTTGACAAAAGCATTCTCCATTTGCGTCCATGACGTAATGGAACCAATAGGTAAGCAAATATACCATTCGTAGGCCACTGGGTCTAGGCTCATGGGGAAGAGTCTACAAGCCACATCTTCATGTTGAACTTGCAATCTTATCAAAACATCCCTATAGGCCTGAATATGTTCTTCTCGCGGTCCTTGGGCCATCCGATTTGTATTTGGGCAAAAATCTCTCTATATTCCTAGGGATCTCATGAATATCCCCTGCAATATTCAAAGGAATGTTATGGGCTCCGTACCAAGGAGCTGGTGGAGGTTGGGCCATTTGATTTAAAATCGATGATGATAATCCTACAAGGGCCGTGGAAAATACCTCGAAGAAGACCTAGCGACACACGAAAAAATCTGCAATTAATGGAATTCAAAGAATAACTTCAAAACCAATTTGTTAGTCATGCATGAAAGAAACCTTGAAATGACTAGCAAATATCAAACATGTAACGTATGAATAATCATGTTAGCATCAACCAAGAGATGTATCCATTAAAATCAAATGAAAGTAATTGCGTGGAGACAACCTCGCTAGTCAAGAATTTTTTTTTTTAAATCAAATCAAGACAGATTATTCCTGTATGAACAATCAAAAAATGTTAGAACAATGCATAGCAATTCATGTCCTCCCTTTAACACTACAAGGTTGTATTGTTAAAAGAGGGCTAAAGATAATAATCAATAGGGCATGAACTATTCAAAATTTAAATCCCTATAGCATTTAAATCACACTAAAATAAACTAGTTCGGGCCCTCCTTCTAGCGCCAATCTGTTGAGTGGTATTTTCACCCAGTTGTGAAAGTACACTCTCCTTTAGGATTTGGGTTCCAAATCCCCTCTTGCAAAGAAGTTAAACAAACGACTTCTCCAAGGTCTCCGTTGTATTTAGCATTTGCATATGTGTATTAGTAATCTCATATAAAGAAATTCAATTTAAATGCTTGGAACACCTTAGTGATTGCAAGTAACTGTAAACAAGGGGCAATGTTGGTTTATTTCAGCATGAAACTTTAGTGATTGTTCATTATTTTTTTAGATTTTGATATTTTTTAAATGTCTATTTTAATGCCTTGAAAAGTTAAAACTTCTGAAATAAATAAAAATAAAAAATGCAGAAAGAATGAAAATGAAATGCAGAAAACTGAAAATAAAATGCTTCCAGTATGATGCTATCCTATTACGACAAAACCGAAGATGTGAGGTCTCCGTGCATGCAACCTAACCTATTGGACCTGCAAACAAGCACAATCCGGATAAGCTAAGTGCTGGTTCCTAGGGTACGAAATAAAATTCAGATTTCAAATATTCGCCTAATGTAACCCAAAGAAATGGCATCAACATTATCTATAAATTCAAAATCTGAAAAGATGAAAGAATAAACATTAAATCCATAGCATGCAAAGAAAATCTCCTTCTTTCTTGCCCACAAGATGCAAATTTCTGAACACTTCTGCATTAAAAATGTGTCATTTTACAATAGCAGAATTTTTGGTTTTCCCAAACCAGTCCATGGAAGAAAAACGACTCAAACAGGCCCAGAATGGCATTATCGCCTTCAGCTCTGCAACTCTGCTCGTCGGGATTTCCAACCCATGTCCATGAAGAAGAAAAACCAGTCCAATGTGGAAGAAAGTATCCAGAGAAACCCAGTGCTAAGGCCTTGCCTTCATTACTGCAATCTTCTCTGAACAGTTCTGCCCCCCTCTTCTGGCCTCTTTGAATGGCGTATTTAAACTTTTCGAAAGAATTGTTTTTCCTTCCATGACGGTTCGCTTTCATTTTTCGATGGCTGTTCGTTTCACCTTCCCTGACTGTTCGTTTCACCTTCCCTGCATGCGTGTGCTTCGGTTTCCATTTTGTGGCCCTTTGCTACATTTTCTCCACATAGGCTTGCGTCCATTTCCATCCCTGTGTAACGACCATCTTAAATGATTTCAAATCATTAAATATTCCTTATGTAACGCTTGCCTTATTCACTGGATTTTATCCTTATGTCCACGTCACTATGCAGGTCCGTTACCTTGGCAAAAATGGAACATGTCGCGATATCGCGACACTTTTGCCTCCTTGCTCTCCTTTGTTGCTTTGAATCGTGAAAATGGAACATGTCGCGATATCGCGACACTTTTGGCCCCTTCCGTATTTTGTTGCTTTGAATCACGAAAATGGAACATGTCGCGATATCGCGACACTTTTTCTTTCTCTGCTTGTCTGCCCATTTTGAATCACGAAAATGCAACATGTCGCGATATCGCGACACTTTTTCTTTTCTTCTTTGCCCGATGAGCAACATGTCGCGATATCGCGACACTTTTTCTTTTTCCCACAACATGTCGCGATATCGACACCTTTTCTTTTTCCATGCAACATGTCACGATATCGCACACTTTTTCATTTTCGCGATGGAGCAACATGTCGCGATATCGCGACACTTTTTCTTTTTGGCCGCGATGGAGCAACATGTCGCGATATCGCGACACTTTTCTTTCTTTTCTTTTCGCGATGGAGCAACATGTCGCGATATCGCGACACTTTTCATTTTTGCCGCGATGGAGCAACATGTCGCGATATCGCGACACTTTTTCATTTTTGCCGCGATGGAGCAACATGTCGCGATATCGCGACACTTTTTCATTTTTGCCGCGATGGAGCAACATGTCGCGATATCGTGACACTTTTTCATTTTTGGCGCGATGGAGCAACATGTCGCGATATCGCGACACTTTTTCATTTTTGCCACGATGGAGCAACATGTCGCGATATCGCGACACTTTTTCATTTTTGGCCGCGATGGAGCAACATGTCGCGATATCGTGACACTTTTTCATTTTGCCCGATGGAGCAACATGTCGCGATATCGCGACACTTTTTCATTTTGGCCGTGATGGAGCAACATGTCGCGATATCGCGACACTTTTTCTCCTTGTGGTGTTTTGCTTTTTTTTCTTTGAACTTTAGCCTATGGGCCACTTCGGTCTTCTTGGAACACATGCAAAAAGGTGGGTCCCCAATTTTGGGGTACGTTGTGGATCAGCCACAACAAATGGTGACTCTACTGGGAAATGCTCCTGAGCATTTCGGTGAGAACTCAACCTGAAAACACATAGACTCAAATACAAGCGTTAGAAAATATCCCAAGAATGAAACTAGACGAGAAATACATGAAACATTAGAATTATTAAGCATCAGCTCGGTGTGTGCAATGTGCTTCATTCCCTATCATTTGAAATTGATCAACATTCCATTGTCAGTTTCACTTATGATTCGTATGCAAGGCTATGAATGATTTGTGCAGGATTTGATGTATGATGAAGATGCTAGAGATATAGCAACCTGCTTTGCAAAGGCTCAGACCTTCTAGTATCATGAACAAACATATTAAAACTGTCAAACCCTCTTAGGACCAAATATATGTATACTGAATTAATTTACTAGATCCCAAAGTTGGTTATGTGTCACTACCATCTTGAACCCATGTGCAGGTGTAAGTGAAATCAGAGCTTTGGGGAATCGGATTCCCAACCTAAGCGAGATGGGAATTTAACCCTATCCTTACTACTCCGATCCGGAGTTCATTACCTCATCTTGAACAAAATGATTTAACCTGTTATGGATGAAACTGTCAGGCTAGCCTGTCCGTTTGAGGAGTCAGTGGTCTTGCTTTTAGACAAGACATGTTGCCACGCATGAGCATACTCCACTGCCAGCCAGGCGTCTATAGCCCCGGTGGAGATTAACCCCATAATCCAGGATTTGACTTTACTATGATTTCTTGGACCTTGGTGATGACTACCCATCCTTGCAAGGGACATGTAGTACGATCCTTCCAATCCAAGTATTAATAAAGAAATGAAAAATATTTTCTTTTGAATTTCAAGTTCTTGAGTGGGCAAAATGGAAGCTTTGGGGAATCGGATTCTCAACCTAAGCGAGATGAGAATTAGACCCTATCCTTACTACTCCATGAAGGTCAAATCAGAGCTTTGGGGAATCGGATTCTCAACCTAAGCGAGATGAGAA
This sequence comes from Wollemia nobilis, assembly GCA_028583015.1. Lineage (NCBI taxonomy): Eukaryota > Viridiplantae > Streptophyta > Pinopsida > Araucariales > Araucariaceae > Wollemia > Wollemia nobilis. The sequence continues at coordinate 7,998,511 of JAQPPZ010016361.1, forward strand.
TTAGACCCTATCCTTACTACTCCATGAAGGTCAAATCAGAGCTTTGGGGAGTTGGATCCTCAACCTAAGTTCGATGAGGATTTAACCCTATCCTTACTACTCTGATTTTAGGCTTTAAGCACTATGGGAGTGGTGAAAACCATTGTTTTAAGGATTATGTTGCATAATAGGACAGACACGAAATACTCCTTTCGCCTCACCTTTTCTTCCAAGTATGGTTTTGACCATTTTGCTCAAGATCCTCTTTAATATGCGTAGAACGTGCTTGGCTCAAGATAGTTCGGGCATCAGTTCCCAACCTTAGGATCCTTTTAATATATGTTATGTAATAATCCTAAGAGGATTCGACACCTTCTCAATGATTGTACATGAAATGAAGATGCAACTGAGATGGAATGTATATGCAATGCGGAATGTACATGAGATATGAATGCATTGCTCCTTTTGAAATGCGGATGGAGTATACCACCTACTTTGCCATAATTTATAAAACTGACAACTTCATGCATCACAAGTTCCAAACGATATTCTTTAATGTGTTTGCGAAATTCGTGGAGCTTTCTGCAATACAATTCCGATGTTTCATATTCTCCTAGTCTTAGTCAACATTCATAAGGATCTAACTTAACAAACCAAAAATGTCCAAAGGACCAACACACAAAACTTAAAACCAAAATGAGATCTAATCTAAAACTAAAACACGAAAACCAAAAGTATATACAAATGTACAAAAACAAAACAAATTTGGATTATCATTTCCCCGGATCCCAAACCTGATTAGAATTCTTTAAAAGATATATGACGTGATACGCATATCCAATTTTGTAGGAATCCAACAAAAACAAGATCAACCCAAACAAAGAAACAAATATCCACTTGCCCCTCTCACCATACCAATTTGATTTAGTTTCATTAATAATCCTATGGTGGAGTTTCAAATTTTCAAATTGATTAGACAATGATTGATATTCAATTCCTTTATGTCTATTCTTTAAGATGTTCATTCCACACTTTGATTCATGGTGTAGAAATAAGCTTTCATTTTCCTTCAATAAAGCCATAACATTAATGATATTTGAATCAAACCATTCATTAGGCAAACCTCCATTCGAATTCTGCATGGTGAAACCAAAAAGATGAGATTTTACCTTTGGCATGCTTTCATTTGACCTTACCTCGAAGAGGATTTGAAAATTCTCTTTCCCTCTCATGACATTCATCATCACGTAGCACTTGTTCTTTCTCAATGACCTGTTTATCAAAGGCACCAAACTTAGGTACCCAATTGAAAATATGTCCATCCCTTTCAAACCATAAGTCTTGTCTATCTGACTAACGCCTTTTCGTGATCAGTCACCTGGGTTGTTTCAGGTAACGTGAGATTTTCAATTGGATCATCAATGATATCAAACCCAAATGGTTCAGGTTTTGTAATTTTCTCATTCTGAAATGGCATAATCATCGTAGCGCAAGTACGTGGATCAAGATTTTCAATTTCTTTTCCTTCAAAGGGATCTAAAGCAAGTGACTCTCTTTCTTGGTTCATGGTCGTAGAATCCTTATCATGTTCCAAAATTTGATGAGATTCAAATTCCTCTTCCAAAACTTTCTCAAATTGTACAAGATTCATAGTATCCTCATGCGAGGAAGCAATTGAGTTATCCTGCATATTATTTGATGCAATAAGTTTGTTAGAAGATTCAGATTGATAATACTCTTCCCATTTCTTCCATGAATCATAGTAATCATCTTCCAAGTTCAGGTCGTGATGCTCAAGCACTTCTTCTTCATCTTCTGATTCATCAACATGTTTCTCATCCAATTCATCTTCTGATTCATCAACATATTTCTCATCCAATTCACCTTCACCTTCCATAGATGGTCCAGTTATTTCCAAAAGTGGGTTATTTCTTGAATTCAAATTGGTAAAGCTATCATAATCCAAATTTGTAACCCATGATTCAATTTTATCACAATTTGGAAGGTGTGGATCCTCTTGGTCATCACTCTCTTGATGATATAAAGTTTCCACCACCAGAATGTTGTCTTCTCCTTGCTGATGTTGGGGTGGACCCTTATTTGGCACAAGTTCCAAATCATCCACTTGAGCTTGGAGACAATGAGTATACATAGCAATTTCGGGACAATTCCTTTCATTATGCTCCTTTGTATCATGCAATCTACACCCATTTTCCCATGCAAAATCAGAAATATTAAGAATGGAACTAGAGTGACTTGGTCCTCCAGAAGTATCTATCTGATTAGCAATAGGGGAAGGCACACCCCCATTGTTTGGCTTCGTATTCCACTGTCTCCCTCTATTGTTGAAATTTTGATTTGGGTGAGGGGCATGGGATTCATACTTCTATTTTTGAACCAAATCATTACTCAATTTGTGAACCATATTTTTGAGTTCTTCAACCTCTCGAATAAATCTCTTTTGGTTGAGCTATATTATTGCTAGTTCCAATAGGATTTGCGTAATTGGTGAGATCTTGACTTAACATTTGAGTTGGATTTTGAGCCACTTGATTTGCGTAGGGATTCACACTTTGAATCGGAATTGGATTGGGAAAAGGAACTATAGCCTAAGAATTAACCAGACTAGCTCCTTGCATAGTCTATTGACTATTTTGCAAAAATGGAGGAATGGGAGGAATGGATGTGATTGGTTGAATTGGAATGGGTGCGTAAGCGGGTGTTGATGAATATGGTTGTTGATAAGGCAAAGCATTTATGCCTGATATTTGTGGTGCCATGATCTGATTCATCATAGGAGCTTGACCATATGGACCATATTGTCCTACCATAGGCATCTAGGAAAACCCATAATATTGTGGTGTCATTTGTTGTTCAATGGTCATAGCTTCATTGTAGGCTAGAGCAAGCGTAGTAACTTGAGGATTTTGCCTTGCAAACATTGCCGTCATAGGATCCAATGCCCCAAAATATATTTGCAAAGCTACTACGGGATCAATGGCAAAATGTCGAATTGCTCTATTATAGCACTTCTGAAATCTCTGATTAAAAGTTTGGATTGGCTCACCCTGGCCTCTTTTGCATGTAATGAACTGATTATAGATGATTGTGGGATCTAATGGTGACCTGAATTGGTTGACAAAAGCATTCTCCATTTGCGTCCATGACGTAATGGAACCAGTAGGTAAGCAAATATACCATTCGTAGGCCACTGGGTCTAGGCTCATGGGGAAGAGTCTACAAGCCACATCTTCATGTTGAACTTGCAATCTTATCAAAACATCCCTATAGGCCTGAATATGTTCTTCTGCGGTCCTTGGGCCATCCGGTTTGTATTTGGGCAAAAATCTCTCTATATTCCTAGGGATCTCATGAATATCCCCTGCAATATTCAAAGGAATGTTATGGGCTCCGTACCAAGGAGGTGGTGGAGGTTGGGCCATTTGATTCAAAATCGATGATGATAATCCTACAAGAGCCATGGAAAATACCTCAAAGAAGACCTACGACACACAAAAAATCTTGCAATTAATGGAATTCAAAGAATAACTTCAAAACCAATTTGTTAGTCATGCATGAAAGAAACCTTGAAATGACTAGCAAATATCAAACATGTAACGTATGAATAATCATGTTAGCATCAACCAAGAGGTGTATCCATTAAAATCAAATGAAAGTAATTGCATGGAGACAACCTCGTTAGTCAAGAATTTTTTTTTTTTAAATCAAATCAAGACACATTATTCCTGTATGAACAATCAAAAAGCGTTAGAACAATGCATAGCAATTCATGTCCTCCTTTTAACACTACAAGGTTGTATTTTTAAAAGAGGGCTAAAGATAATAATCAATAGGGCATGAAATATTCAAAATTTAAATCCCTATAGCATTTAAATCACACTGAAATAAACCAATTCAGGCCCTCCTTCTAGCGCCAATCTGTTGAGTGGTATTTTCACCCAGTTGTGAAAGTACACTCTCCTTTAGGATTTGGGTTCCAAATCCCCTCTTGCAAAGAAGTTAAACAAACAACTTCTCCAAGGTCTCCGTTGTATTTAGCATTTGCATATGTGTATTAGTAATCTCAAATAAAGATATTCAATTTAAATGCTTGGAACACCTTAGTGATTGCAAGTAACTTGTAAACAAGGGGCAATGTTGGTTTATTTCATCATGAAACTTTAGTGATTGTTCATTGTTTTTTTGGATTTTGATATTTTTTAAATGTTTATTTTAATGCCTTGAAAAGTTAAAATTTCTGGAAAATAAAAGAAAAATAAAAAATGCAGAAAGAATGAAAATGAAATGCAAAAAACTGAAAATAAAATGCATTCAAGTATGATGCTATCCTATTTCGACAAAACCGAAGATGTGAGGTCTCCATGCATGCAACCTAACCTATTGGACCTGCCAAACAAGCACAATCCGGATAAGCTAAGTGCTGGTTCCTAGGGTACGAAATAAAATTCAGATTTCAAATATTCGCCTAATGTAACCCAAAGAAATGGCATTAACATTATCTATAAATTCAAAATCTAAAAAGATGAAAGAATAAACATTAAATCCATAGCATGCAAAGAAAATCTCCTTCTTTCTTGCCCACAAGATGCAAATTTTTGAACACTTCTGCATTAAAAATATGTCATTTTACAATAGCAAAATTTTTGGTTTTCCCAAACCAGTCCATGGAAGAAAAACGACTCAAACAGGCCCAGAATGGCCTTATCGCCTTCAACTCTGCAACTCTGCTCGCAGAGATTTCCAACCCATGTCCATGAAGAAGAAAACCAGTCCTTGGAAGAAAACCCACCTAAGGCCTTTGCCTTCATACGCAATCTTCTTTCCCCCTTTGGCCTCTTTGAATGGCGTATTTAAACTTTTTGAAAGAATTGTTTCTCCTTCCATGACGGTTCGCTTTCATTTTTCGATGGCTGTTCATTTCACCTTCCCTGACTGTTCGTTTCACCTTCCCCGCATGCGTGTGCTTCGGTTTCCATTTTGTGGCCCTTTGCTACGTTTTCTCCACATAGGCTTGCGTCCATTTCCTTCCCTGTGTAACGACCATCTTAAATGATTTCCAATCATTAAATATTTCTTATGTAACGCTTGGTCTTATTTACTGGATTTTGTCCTTATGTCCGCGTCACTATGCAGGTCTGTTACCTTGGCAAAAATGGAACATGTCGCGATATCGTGACACTTCTTGCCTCCTTGCTCTCCTTGTTGCTTTGAATCATGAAAATGTAACATGTCGCGATATCGCGACACTTTTTCCCTTTTAATCGCGAAAATGCAACATGTCACGATATCGTGACACTTTTTCTTTCTCTCTCTTTGCTTTGAATCGCAAAAATGCAACATGTCGCGATATCGCGACACTTTTTCTCTTTGCCCAAACGCAACATGTCGCGATATCGCGACACTTTTTCTTTTTCAGTCGCGAGATTACAACATGTCGCGATATCGCGAAACTTTTTCTTTTTTCCGCCATGAAATGCAACATGTCACGATATCGCGACACTTTTTCTTTTTGCCGCGATGGAATGCAACATGTCGCGATATCGTGACACTTTTTCTTTTTGACATTCCGATATCGTGACACTTTTCATTTTTGGCGCGATGGAGCAACATGTCGCGATATCGCGACACTTTTTCATTTTTGGCCGCGATGGAGCAACATGTCGCGATATCGCGACACTTTTTCATTTTTGTCGCGATGGAGCAACATGTCGCGATATCGCGACACTTTTTCATTTTTGCCGCGATGGAGCAACATGTCGCGATATCGCGACACTTTTTCATTTTTGGCCGCGATGGAGCAACATGTCGCGATATCGCGACACTTTTTCATTTTTGGCCGCGATGGAGCAACATGTCGCGATATCGCGACACTTTTTCATTTTTGGCCGCGATGGAGCAACATGTCGCGATATCGTGACACTTTTTCATTTTTGGCCGTGATGGAGCAACATGTCGCGATATCGCGACACTTTTTCATTTTTGGCCGCGATGGTGCAACATGTCGCGATATCGTGACACTTTTTCTCCTTGTGGTGTTTTGCTTTTTTTCTTTGAACTTTAGCCTATGGGCCACTTCGGTCTTCTTGGAACACATGCAAAAAGGTGGGTCCCCAATTTTGGGGTACGTTGTGGATCAGCCACAACAAATGGCGATTCTGTTGGGAAATGCTCCTGAGCATTTCGGTGAGAACTCAACCTGAAAACACACAGACTCAAATACAAGCGTTAGCAAATATCCCAAGAATGAAACTAGACGAGAAATACATGAAACATTAGAATTATTAAGCATCAGCTCGGTGTGTGCAATGTGCTTCATTCCCTATCGTTTGAAATTGATCAACATTCCATTGTCAGTTTCACTTATGATTCGTATGCAAGGCTATGAATGATTTGTGCAGGATTTGATGTATGATGAAGATGCTAGAGATATAACAACCTCGCTTTGCAAAGGCTCAGACCTTCTAGTATCATGAACAAACATATTAAAACTGTCAAACCCTCTTAGGACCAAATATATGTATACTGAATTAATTTACTAGATCCCAAAGTTGGTTATGTGTCACTACCATCTTGAACCCATGTGCAAGTGTAAGTGAAATCAGAGCTTTGGGGAATCGGATTCCCAACCTAAGCGAGATGGGAATTTAACCCTATCCTTACTACTATGATCCGGAGTTCATTACCTCATCTTGAACAAAATGATTTAACCTATTATGGATGAAACTGTCAGAGCTAGCCTGTCCGTTTGAGCGATCAGTGGTCTTGCTTTTAGACAAGACATGTTGCCACGCATGAGCATACTCCACTGCCAGCCAGGCGTCTATAGCCCCGGTGGAGATTAACCCCATAATCCAGGATTTGACTTTACTTTGATTTCTTGGACCTTGGGGATGACTACCCATCCTTGCAAGGGACATGTAGTACGATCCTTCCAATCCAATATTAATAAAGAAATGAAAAATATTTTCTTTTGAATTTCAAGTTCTTGAGTGGGCAAAATAGAAGCTTTGGGGAATCGGATTCTCAACCTAAGCGAGATGAGAATTAGACCCTATCCTTACTACTCCATGAAGGTCAAATCGGAGCTTTGGGGAGTTGGATCCTCAACCTAAGTTCGATGAGGATTTAACCCTATCCTTACTACTCTGATTTTAGGCTTTAAGCACTATGGGAGTGGTGAAAACCACTGTTTTAAGGATTATGTTGCATAATAGGACAGACACGAAATACTCCTTTCGCCTCACCTTTTCTTCCAAGTATGGTTTTGACCATTTTGCTCAAGATTCTCTTTAATATGCGTAGAACGTGCTTGGTTCAAGATAGTTCGGGCATCAGTTCCCAACCTTAGGATCCTTTTAATATATGTTATGTAATAACCCTAAGAGGATTCGACACCTTTTCAATGATTGTACATGAAATGAAGATGCAACCGAGATGGAATGTATATGCAATGCGGAATGTAACATGAGATATGAATGCATTACTCCTTTTGAAATGCGGATGGAGTATACCACCTACTTTGCCATAATTTATAAAACCGACAACTTCATGCATCACAAGTTCCAAACGATATTCTTTAATGTGTTTGCGATATTCGTGGAGCTTTCTGCAATACAATTCCGATGTTTCATATTCTCCTAGTCTTAGTCAACATTCATAAGGACCTAAGTTAACAAACCAAAAATGTCCAAAGGACCAACACACAAAACTTAAAACCAAAATGAGATCTAATCTAAAACTAAAACACGAAAACCAAAAGTATATACAAATGTACAAAAACAAAACAAATTTGGATTATCATTTTCCCGGATCCCAAACCTGATTAGAATTCTTTAAAAGACATATGACGTGATACGCATACCAAATTTTGCAGGAATCCAACAAAAACAAGATCAACCCAAACAAAGAAACAAACATCCACTTGCCCCTCTCACCATACCAATTTGATTTAGTTTCATTAATAATCCTATGGTGGAGTTTCAAATTTTCAAATTGATTAGACAATGATTGATATTCAATTCCTTTATGTCTATTCTTTAAGATGTTCATTCCGCACTTTGATTCATGGTGTAGAAATAAGCTTTCATTTTCCTTCAATAAAGCCATAACATTAATGATATTTGAATCAAACCATTCATTAGGCAAACCTCCATTCGAATTCTGCATGGTGAAACCAAAAAGATGAGATTTTACCTTTGGCATGCTTTCATTTGACCTTACCTGAAGAGGATTTGAAAATTCTTTTTCCCTCTCATGACATTCATCATCACGTAGCACTTGTTCTTTCTCAATGACCTGTTTATCAAAGGCACCAAACTTAGGTACCCAATTGAAAATATGTCCATCCCTTTCAAACCATAAGTCTTGTCTATCTAACGCATTTTCGTGATCAATCACCTGGGTTGTTTTGGGTAACGTGAGATTTTCAATTGGATCATCAGTGATATCAAACCCAAATGGTTCAGGTTTTGTAATTTTCTCTTTCTGAAATGGCATAATCATCGTAGCGCAAGTACGTGGATCAATATTTTCAATTTCTTTTCCTTCAAAGGGATCTAAAGCAAGTGACTCTCTTTCTTGGTTCATGGTCGTAGAATCCTTATCATGTTCCAAAATTTGATGAGATTCAAATTCCTCTTCCAAAACTTTCTCAAATTGTACAGGATTCATAGTATCCTCATGCGAGGAAGCAATTGAGTTATCCTGCATATTATTTGACGCAACAAGTTTGTTAGAAGATTCAGATTGATAATATTCTTCCCATTTCTTCCATGAATCATAGTAATCATCTTCCAAGTTCAAGTCGTGACGCTCAAGCACTTCTTCTTCATCTTCTGATTCATCAACATGTTTCTCATCCAATTCATCTTCACCTTCCTCACCTTCCATAGATGGTCCAGTTATTTCCAAAAGTGGGTTATTTCTTGAATTCAAATTGGTAAAGCTATCATAATCCAAATTTGTAACCCATGATTCAATTTTATCACAATTTGGAAGGTGTGGATCCTCTTGGTCATCACTCTCTTGACGATATAGAGTTTCCACCGCCAAAATGTTGTCCTCTCCTTGCTGATGTTGGGGTGGACCCTTATTTGGCACAAGTTCCAAATCATCCACTTGAGCTTGGAGACAATGAGTATACATAGCAATTTTGGGACAATTCCTTTCATTATGCTCCTTTGTATTATGCAATCTACACCCATTTTCCCATGCAAAATCAGAAATATTAAGAATGGAACTAGAGTGACTTGGTCCTGTAGAAGTATCTATCTGATTAGCAATAGGGGAAGGCACACCCCCATTGTTTGGCTTCGTATTCCACTGTCTCCCTCTATCGTTGAAATTTTGATTTGGGTGAGGGGCATGGGATTCATACTTCTATTTTTGAACCAAATCATTACTCAATTTGTGAACCATATTTTTGAGTTCTTCAACCTCTGAATAAATCTCTTTTGGTTGAGCTATATTATTGCTAGTTCCAATAGGATTTGCGTAATTGGTGAGATCTTGACTTAACATTTGAGTTGGATTTTGAGCCACTTGATTTGCATAGGGATTCACACTTTGAATCGGAATTGGATTGGGGAAAGGAACTATAGCCTAAGAATTAACCATAGCTCCTTGCATAGTCTCGACTATTTTGCAAAAATGAGGAATGGGGGAATGGATGTGATCTGGTTGAATTGGAATGGGTGTGTAAGCGGGTGTTGATGAATATGGTTGTTGATAAGGCAAAGCATTTATGCCTGATATTTGTGGTGCCATGATCTCATTCATCATAGGAGCTTGACCATATGGACCATATTGTCCTACCATAGGCATCTGGGAAAACCCATAACTCTGTGGTGTCATTTGTTGTTCAATGGTCATAGCTTCATTGTAGGCTAGAGCAAGCGTGGTAACTTGAGGATTTTGCCTTGCAAACATTGCCGTCATAGGATCCAATGCCCCAAAATATATTTGCAAAGCTACTACGGGATCAATGGCAAAATGTCGAATTGCTCTATTATAGCACTTCTGAAATCTCTCGATTAAAAGTTTGGATTGGCTCACCCTGGCCTCTTTTGCATGTAATGAACTGATTATAGATGATTGTGGGATCTAATGGTGACCCGAATTGGTTGACAAAAGCATTCTCCATTTGCGTCCATGACGTAATGGAACCAGTAGGTAAGCAAATATACCATTCGTAGGCCACTGGGTCTAGGCTCATGGGGAAGAGTCTACAAGCCACATCTTCATGTTGAACTTGCAATCTTATCAAAACATCCCTATAGGCCTGAATATGTTCTTCTGCGGTCCTTGGGCCATCCGGTTTGTATTTGGGCAAAAATCTCTCTATATTCCTAGGGATCTCATGAATATCCCCTAAAATATTCAAAGGAATGTTATTGGCTCCGTACCAAGGAGGTGGTGGAGGTTGGGCCATTTGATTCAAAATCAATGATGATAACCCTACAAGAACCATGGAAAATACCTCAAAGAAGACCTACGACACAGAAAATCTTGCAATTAATGAAATTCAAAGAATAACCTCAAAATCAATTTGTTAGTCATGAAAGAAGTAACCTTGAAAATGAAATGACTAGCAAATATCAAACATGTAACGTATGAATAATCATGTTAGCATCAACCAAGAGGTGTATCCATTAAAATCAAATGAAAGTAATTGCATGGAGACAACCTCGTTAGTCAAGAATTTTTTTTTTTTAAATCAAATCAAGACACATTATTCCTGTATGAACAATCAAAAAGCGTTAGAACAATGCATAGCAATTCATGTCCTCCTTTTAACACTACAAGGTTGTATTGTTAAAAGAGGGCTAAAGATAATAATCAATAGGGCATGAAATATTCAAAATTTAAATCCCTATAGCATTTAAATCACACTGAAATAAACCAATTTAGGCCCTCCTTCTAGCGCCAATCTGTTGAGTGGTATTTTCACCCAATTGTGAAAGTACACTCTCCTTTAGGATTTGGGTTCCAAATCCCCTCTTGCAAAGAAGTTAAACAAACAACTTCTCCAAGGTCTCCGTTGTATTTAGCATTTGCATATGTGTATTAGTAATCTCAAATAAAGATATTCAATTTAAATGCTTGGAACACCTTAGTGATTGCAAGTAACTCTAAACAAGGGGCAATGTTGGTTTATTTCGTCATGAAACTTTAGCGATTGTTCATTGTTTTTTTAGATTTTGATATTTTTTAAATGTTTATTTTAATGCCTTGAAAAGTTAAAACTTTTGGAAAATAAAATAAAAATAAAAAATGTAGAAAGAATGAAAATGAAATGCAAAAAACTGAAAATAAAATGCATTCAGTATGATGCTATCCTATTTCGACAAAACCGAAGATGTGAGGTCTCCATGCATGCAACCTAACCTATTGGACCTGCAAAACAAGCACAATCCCGATAGGCTAAGTGCTGGTTCCTAGGGTACGAAATAAAATTCAGATTTCAAATATTCGCCTAATGTAACCCAAAGAAATGGCATTAACATTATCTATAAATTCGAAATCTGAAAAGATGAAAGAATAAACATTAAATCCATAGCATGCAAAGAAAATCTCCTTCTTTCTTGCCCACAAGATGCAAATTTTTGAACACTTCTGCATTAAAAATATGTCATTTTACAATAGCAAAATTTTTGGTTTTCCCAAACCAGTCCATGGAAGAGAAACGACTCAAACAGGCCCAGAATGGCCTTATCGCCTTCAACTCTGCAACTCGCTCACGGGATTTCCAACCCATGTCCATGAAGAAGAAAAACCACATTGGAAGAAAATCCAAAAACCCAACTAAGGCCTTGCCTTCATACGCAATCTTCTCGAACAGTTTTCCCCCCTCTTCTCGGCCTCTTTGAATGGCGTATTTAAACTTGTCGAAAGAATTGTTTCTCCTTCCATGACGGTTCGCTTTCATTTTTCGATGGTTGTTCGTTTCACCTTCCCTGACTGTTCGTTTCACCTTCCCTGCATGCGTGTGCTTCGGTTTCCATTTTGTGGCCCTTTGCTACGTTTTCTCCACATAGGCTTGCGTCCATTTCCCTCCCTGTGTAACGACCATCTTAAATGATTTCCAATCATTAAATATTCCTTATGTAACGCTTTGTCTTATTTACTGGATTTTGTCCTTATGTCCACGTCACTATGCAGGTCCGTTACCTTGGCGAAAATGGAACATGTCGCGATATCGCGACACTTCTTGCCTCCTTGCTCTCCTTTGTTGCTTTGAATCGCGAAAATGGAACATGTCGCGATATCGTGACACTTTTGCCCCTTCTCATCTTTTGTTGCTTTGAATCACAAAATGCAACATGTCGCGATATCGCGACACTTTTCTTTCTCAATCGCGAAAATGCAACATGTCGCGATATCGCGACATTTTTTCCCCAACAACATTTCGCGATATCGACACCTTTCTTTTCTAAACATGTCGCGATATCGTCGACACTTTTCTTTTTAAACATTCATATCCACTTTTCTTTTTCGATGCAACATGTCGCGATATCGAGACACTTTTTCTTTTTGCGCGATGGAGCAACATGTCGCGATATCGCGACACTTTTTCTTTTTGGTCGTGATGGAGCAACATGTCGCGATATCGCGACACTTTTTCATTTTTGGCCGCGATGGAGCAACATGTCGCGATATCGTGACACTTTTTCATTTTTGGCCGCGATGGAGCAACATGTCGCGATATCGCGACACTTTTTCATTTTTGGCCGCGATGGAGCAACATGTCGCGATATCGCGACACTTTTTCATTTTTGGCCGCGATGGAGCAACATGTCGCGATATCGCGACACTTTTTCATTTTTTGCCGCGATGGAGCAACATGTCGCGATATCGCGACACTTTTTCATTTTTGGCCGCGATGGAGCAACATGTCGCGATATCGCGACACTTTTTCATTTTTGGCCGTGATGGAGCAACATGTCGCGATATCGCGACACTTTTTCTATTTTGGCCGCGATGGTGCAACATGTCGCGATATCGCGACACTTTTTCTCCTTGTGGTATTTTGCTTTTTTTCTTTGAACTTTAGCCTATGGGCCACTTCGGTCTTCTTGGAACACATGCAAAAAGGTGGGTCCCCAATTTTGGGGTACGTTGTGGATCAGCCACAACAAATGGTGACTCTGTTGGGAAATGCTCCTGAGCATTTCGGTGAGAACTCAACCTGAAAACACACAGACTCAAATACAAGCGTTAGAAAATATCCCAAGAATGAAACTAGACGAGAAATACATGAAACATTAGAATTATTAAGCATCAGCTCGGTGTGTGCAATGTGCTTCATTCCCTATCGTTTGAAATTGATCAACATTCCATTGTCAGTTTCACTTATGATTCGTATGCAAGGCTATGAATGATTTGTGCAGGATTTGATGTATGATGAAGATGCTAGAGATATAGCAACCTCGCTTTGCAAAGGCTCGGACCTTCTAGTATCATGAACACACATATTAAAACTGTCAAACCCTCTTAGGACCAAATATATGTATACTGAATTAATTTACTAGATCCCAAAGTTGGTTATGTGTCACTACCATCTTGAACCCATGTGCAAGTGTAAGTGAAATCGGAGCTTTGGGGAATCGGATTCCCAACCTAAGCGAGATGGGAATTTAACCCTATCCTTACTACTCTGATCTGGAGTTCATTACCTCATCTTGAACAAAATGATTTAACCTATTATGGATGAAACTGTCAGGGCTAGCCTCGTCCGTTTGAGCAGTCAGTGGTCTTGCTTTTAGACAAGACATGTTGCCACGCATGAGCATACTCCACTACCGACCAGGCGTCTATAGCCCCGATGGAGATTAACCCCATAATCCAAGATTTGACTTTACTGTGATTTCTTGGACCTTGGTGATGACTACCCATCCTTGCAAGGGACATGTAGTACGATCCTTCCAATCCAATATTAATAAAGAAATGAAAAATATTTTCTTTTGAATTTCAAGTTCTTGAGTGGGCAAAATGGAAGCTTTGGGGAATCGGATTCTCAACCTAAGCGAGATGAGAATTAGACCCTATCCTTACTACTCCATGAAGGTCAAATCGAAGCTTTGGGGAGTTGGATCCTCAACCTAAGTTCGATGAGGATTTAACCCTATCCTTACTACTCCGATTTTAGGCTTTAAGCACTATGGGAGTGGTGAAAACCACTATTTTAAGGATTATGTTGCATAATAGGACAGACACGAAATACTCCTTTCGCCTCACCTTTTCTTCCAAGTATGGTTTTGACCATTTTGCTCAAGATTCTCTTTAATATGCGTAGAACGTGCTTGGCTCAAGATAGTTCGGGCATCGGTTCCCAACCTTAGGATCCTTTTAATATATGTTATGTAATAACCCTAAGAGGATTCGACACCTTCTCCATGATTGTACATGACATGAAGATGCAACTGAGATGGCATGTATATGCAAAGTGGGATGTAATATGAATGCATTGCTCCTTTTGAAATGCAGATGGAGTATACCACCTATTTTGCCATAATTTATAAAACCAACAACTTCATGCATCACAAGTTCCAAACGATATTCTTTAATGTGTTTGCGAAATTCGTGGAGCTTTCTGCAATACAATTCCGATGTTTCATATTCTCCTAGTCTTAGTCAACATTCATAAGGATCTAACTTAACAAACCAAAAATGTCCAAAGGACCAACACACAAAACTTAAAACCAAAATGAGATCTAATCTAAAACTAAAACACGAAAACCAAAAGTATATACAAATGTACAAAAACAAAACAAATTTGGATTATCATTTCCCCGGATCCCAAACCTGATTAGAATTCTTTAAAAGATATATGACGTGATACGCATATCCAATTTTGCAAGAATCCAACAAAAACAAGATCAACCCAAACAAAGAAACAAATATCCACTTGCCCCTCTCACCATACCAATTTGATTTAGTTTCATTAATAATCCTATGGTGGAGTTTCAAATTTTCAAATTGATTAGACAATGATTGATATTCAATTCCTTTATGTCTATTCTTTAAGATGTTCATTCCGCACTTTGATTCACGGTGTAGAAATAAGCTTTCATTTTCCTTCAATAAAGCCATAACATTAATGATATTTGAATCAAACCATTCATTAGGCAAACCTCCATTCGAATTCTGCATGGTGAAACCAAAAAGATGAGATTTTACCTTTGGCATGCTTTCATTTGACCTTACCTGAAGAGGATTTGAAAATTCTCTTTCCCTCTCATGACATTCATCATCACGTAGCACTTGCTCTTTCTCAATGACCTGTTTATCAAAGGCACCAAACCTAGGTACCCAATTGAAAATATGTCCATCCCTTTCAAACCATAAGTCTTGTCTATCTAACGCCTTTTCGTGATCAATCACTTGGGTTGTTTTGGGTAACGTGAGATTTTCAATTGGATCATCAGTGATATCAAACCCAAATGGTTCAGGTTTTGTAATTTTCTCTTTTTGAAATGGCATAATCATCGTAGCGCAAGTACGTGGATCAAGATTTTCAATTTCTTTTCCTTCAAAGGGATCTAAAGCAAGTGACTCTCTTTCTTGGTTCATGGTCGTAGAATCCTTATCATGTTCCAAAATTTGATGAGATTCAAATTCCTCTTCCAAAACTTTCTCAAATTGTATAGGATTCATAGTATCCTCATGCGAGGAAGCAATTGAGTTATCCTGCATATTATTTGACGCAATAAGTTTGTTAGAAGATTCAGATTGATAATACTCTTCCCATTTCTTCCACGAATCATAGTAATCATCTTCCAAGTTCAGGTCGTGACGCTCAAGCACTTCTTCTTCATCTTCTGATTCATCAACATGTTTCTCATCCAATTCATCTTCTGATTCATCAACATATTTCTCATCCAATTCATCTTCTGATTCATCAACATATTTCTCATCCAATTCGCCTTCACCTTCCATAGATGGTCCAGTTATTTCCAAAAGTGGGTTATTTCTTGAATTCAAATTGGTAAAGCTATCATAATCCAAATTTGTAACCCATGATTCAATTTTATCACAATTTGGAAGGTGTGGATCCTCTTGGTCATCACTCTCTTGATGATATAAAGTTTCCACCGCCAGAATGTTGTCTTCTCCTTGCTGATGTTGGGGTGGACCCTTATTTGGCACAAGTTCCAAATCATCCACTTGAGCTTGGAGACAATGAGTATACATAGCAATTTCGGGACAATTCCTTTCATTATGCTCCTTTGTATCATGCAATCTACACCCGTTTTCCCATGCAAAATCAGAAAGATTAAGAATGGAACTAGAGTGACTTGGTCCTGTAGAAGTATCTATCTGATTAGCAATAGGGGAAGGCACACCCCCATTGTTTGGCTTCGTATTCCACTGTCTCCCTCTATTGTTGAAATTTTGATTTGGGTGAGGGGCATGGGATTCATACTTCTATTTTTGAACCAAATCATTACTCAATTTGTGAACCATATTTTTGAGTTCTTCAACCTCCGAATAAATCTCTTTTGGTTGAGCTATATTATTGCTAATTCCCATGGGATTTGCGTAATTGGTGAGATCTTGACTTAACATTTGAGTTGGATTTTGAGCCACTTGATTTGCATAGGGATTCACACTTTGAATCGGAATTGGATTGGGGAAAGGAACTATAGCATGAGAATTAACCGGACTAGCTCCTTGCATAGTCTGTGACTATTTTGCAAAAATGGAGGAATGGGGGAATGGATGTGATTGGTTGAATTGGAATGGGTGCGTAAGCGGGTGTTGATGAATATGGTTGTTGATAAGGCAAAGCATTTATGCCTGATATTTGTGGTGCCATGATCTGATTCATCATAGGAGCTTGACCATATGGACCATATTGTCCTACCATAGGCATCTGGGAAAACCCATAACACTGTGGTGTCATTTGTTGTTCAATGGTCATAGCTTCATTGTAGGCTAGAGCAAGCGTGGTAACTTGAGGATTTCGCCTTGCAAACATTGTCGTCATAGGATCCAATGCCCCAAAATATATTTGCAAAGCTACTATGGGATCAATGGCAAAATGCCGAATTGCTCTATTATAGCACTTCTGAAATCTCTCGATTAAAAGTTTGGATTGGCTCACCCTGGCCTCTTTTGCATGTAATGAACTGATTATAGATGATTGTGGGATCTAATGGTGACCTGAATTGGTTGACAAAAGCATTCTCCATTTGCGTCCATGACGTAATGGAACCGATAGGTAAGCAAATATACCATTCGTAGGCCACTGGGTCTAGGCTCATGGGGAAGAGTCTACAAGCCACATCTTCATGCTGAACTTGCAATCTTATCAAAACATCCCTATAGGCCTGAATATGTTCTTCTCGCGGTCCTTGGGCCATCCGGTTTGTATTTGGGCAAAAATCTCTCTATATTCCTAGGGATCTCATGAATATCCCCTACAATATTCAAAGGAATGTTATGGGCTCCGTACCAAGGAGGTGGTGGAGGTTGGGCCATTTGATTCAAAATCGATGATGATAACCCTACAAGAGCCGTGGAAAATACCTCGAAGAAGACCTGCGACACAGAAAAAATCTGCAATTAATGGAATTCAAAGAATAACTTCAAAACCAATTTGTTAGTCATGCATGAAAGAAACCTTGAAATGACTAGCAAATATCAAACATGTAATCGTATGAATAATCATGTTAGCATCAACCAAGAGATGTATCCATTAAAATCAAATGAAAGTAATTGCATGGAGACAACCTCGTTAGTCAAGAATTTTTTTTTTTTTAAATCAAATCAAGACACATTATTCCTGTATGAACAATAAAAAAGCGTTAGAACAATGCATAGCAATTCATGTCCTCCTTTTAACACTACAAGGTTGTATTGTTAAAAGAGGGCTAAAGATAATAATCAATAGGGCATGAAATATTCAAAATTTAAATCCCTATAGCATTTAAATCACACTAAAATAAACCAATTCAAGCCCTCCTTCTAGCGCCAATCTGTTGAGTGGTATTTTCACCCAATTGTGAAAGTACACTCTCCTTTAGGATTTGGGTTCCAAATCCCCTCTTGCAAAGAAGTTAAACAAACGACTTCTCCAAGGTCTCCGTTGTATTTAGCATTTGCATATGTGTATTAGTAATCTCAAATAAAGATATTCAATTTAAATGCTTGGAACACCTTAGTGATTGCAAGTAACTGTAAACAAGGGGCAATGTTGGTTTATTTCATCATGAAACTTTAGTGATTGTTCATTGTTTTTTTAGATTTTGATATTTTTTAAATGTTTATTTTAATGCCTTGAAAAGTTAAAACTTTTGAATAAATAAAAATATAAAATGCGGAAAAAATGAAAATGAAATGCAAAAAACTGAAAATAAAATGCATTCAGTATGATGCTATCCTATTTCGACAAAACCGAAGATGTGAGGTCTCCATGCATGCAACCTAACCTATTGGACCTGCAAAACAAGCACAATCCGGATAAGCTAAGTGCTGGTTCCTAGGGTACGAAATAAAATTCAGATTTCAAATATTCGCCTAATGTAACCCAAAGAAATGGCATCAACATTATCTATAAATTCAAAATCTGAAAAGATGAAAGAATAAACATTAAATCCATAGCATGCAAAGAAAATCTCCTTCTTTCTTGCCCACAAGATGCAAATTTCTGAACACTTCTGCATTAAAAATGTGTCATTTTACAATAGCAGAATTTCTGGTTTTCCCAAACCAGTCCATGGAAGAAAAACGACTCAAACAGGCCCAGAATGGCATTATCGCCTTCAGCTCTGCAACTCTGCTCATCGGGATTTCCAACCCATGTCCATGAAGAAGAAAAACCAGTCCAATGTGGAAGAAAGTATCCAGAGAAACCCAGTGCTAAGGCCTTGCCTTCATTACTGCAATCTTCTCTGAACAATTTCACCTCCCCCTTCTGGCCTCTTTGAATGGCGTATTTAAACTTCTGAAAGAATTGTTTTCTCCTTCCATGACGGTTCGCTTTCATTTTTCGATGGCTATTCGTTTCACCTTCCCTGATTGTTCATTTCACCTTCCCTGCATGCGTGTGCTTCGGTTTCCATTTTGTGGCCCTTTGCTGCGTTTTCTCCACATAGGCTTGCATCCATTTCCTTCCCTGTGTAACGACCATCTTAAATGATTTCCAATCATTAAATATTTCTTATGTAACGCTTGGTCTTATTTACTAGATTTTGTCCTTATGTCCACGTCACTATGCAGGTCTGTTACCTTGGCGAAAATGGAACATGTCGCGATATCGCGACACTTTTGCCTCCTTGCTCTCCTTTGTTGCTTTGAATCATGAAAATGGAACATGTCACGATATCGTGACACTTTTGGCCCCTTCCATCTTTTGTTGCTTTGAATCATGAAAATGCAACATGTCGCGATATCGCGACACTTTTTCTTTCTGCTCTTTTCCTTTGCTTTTGAATCACGAAAATGCAACATGTCGCGATATCGCGACACTTTTTCCTTTTTGGCCGCGAAAATGCAACATGTCGCGATATCGCGACACTTTTTCTTTTCTACCGTGATGGAGCAACATGTCGCGATATCGCGACACTTTTTCATTTTTTGCCGCGATGGAGCAACATGTCGCGATATCGCGACACTTTTCATTTTTTGCCGCGATGGAGCAACATGTCGCGATATCGCGACACTTTTTCATTTTTTGCCATGATGGAGCAACATGTCGCGATATCGCGACACTTTTTCATTTTTGGCCGCGATGGAGCAACATGTCGCGATATCGCGACACTTTTTCATTTTTGGTCGCGATGGAGCAACATGTCGCGATATCGCGACACTTTTTCATTTTTGGCCGTGATGGAGCAACATGTCGCGATATCGCGACACTTTTTCATTTTTGGCCGCGATGGAGCAACATGTCGCGATATCGCGACACTTTTTCATTTTTGGCCGCGATGGAGCAACATGTCGCGATATCGCGACACTTTTTCATTTTTTGCCGCGATGGAGCAACATGTCGCGATATCGTGACACTTTTTCATTTTTGGCCGCGATGGAGCAACATGTCGCGATATCGCGACACTTTTTCATTTTTGCCGTGATGGAGCAACATGTCGCGATATCGCGACACTTTTTCATTTTGGCCGCGATGGTGCAACATGTCGCGATATCGCGACACTTTTTCTCCTTGTGGTGTTTTGCTTTTTTTTCTTTGAACTTTAGCCTATGGGCCACTTCGGTCTTCTTGGAACACATGCAAAAAGGTGGGTCCCCAATTTTGGGGTACGTTGTGGATCAGCCACAACAGGGTGATAAACAGATTGTTAGTTTTCTTAGATCAACACCCCAAAAAAGGTATTGTTATGGATGTTGCAGTAGTTGATGTTGACCCATTTTTCTCACTATTACTCAGTAGGCATTGGGTAGAACAACTGGGAGGTTCAATTCAATTGGATTGGTCCTATGCTACAATCCCAATATCAGATAAGGAGAACATAATTTTGAAAAGGGAACCATTCAACAAACACTCCGTAGAGTTGATTCAAATAGATGAAACCATGATTAACTTACTAAACTCTATGGAAGAAAAAGGGATGGGAGTTTACTCCATATGGCACAACCCATTCCTGGTGGAGGTACCATAAGTAAAGAATACGGATCCAAAAGATATAAAAATAGTATATGCTGAATCAGATAGAGTTTTGACTCAAGAAATGTGGACCATGTCTTTTATGGACCTAAATCACAGTCTAGTGTAGAAGTAGGTGTAAATTTGATTGATATTAAAGGAAATTACCTTGGTATTCCTTATAGACTAAAATTTTCTTGCACAAACAATGTAGCTGAGTATGAAGCTTTACTTTTGGGATTAAGGAAAGCAAAATAATTAGACATTAAATACTTGACTGTAACAGGGGATGCAGAGCTTATTATACTATAGATCAAAGGTAAATATCAGACTAAACATCCTAGGCTTAAGCAATATAGAAACATAGTGTTGGAAGAAATTGATAAATTCTTAGCTTTCAATATCTCATATATTCCTAGAGAACAAAATCATGTTGCAAGTCTTTTAGCTGTAAATGCCTCAGGTCTAGATCACCCAGAGATAACTATAGAATATATGGACATATTTCCAACTATCTCAGTCTATAAACCATCTGTGTTAGACAACATAGTCTATTTGCAAGTCTTTCAAGATGACATAGATATTAAATATTTTATGACTCTACAAAATCAGTATGCAGATGTAATCTATGATGAAAAAGATGAAGAAAAACTAAAAGACCAAATAGGAGAGCTAGTAGAAGTAATCCAATTGAAAACTAATAGAATACCCAAAGGATTGGTTTCTCTAGAAATTCTATTTAATGATTTTGACAAAGCCTATGAGCCTTTACATAGAGAAGTGATATCTAAATATATTAATGTTAGTTCAATGAAAGAACCCAGAATAGTGAAAGTAGACATGGCCTTACCTGCTAAAGAAAAAGTTGGATATATCAGTTTCTTAAAAAATAACAAAAAATACTTTTCTTAGACTTATGAAGATATGAAAAAATTCAAAACATATGTAATGACACACATAATACCCCTAAAATAAGATTCTAAACCATTCAGATAGAAGCAGAGGAAATACAATCCAAATCCTCACCCAATAATGCAAAAAGAGGTACAAAAGTTACTAGATTCCAAAATAATCATAAAGGTAATATTTTCTTCCTGGATATCCAACTTAGTACTAGTTAGAAAAAGAATGGGGATATTAGACTCTGTGTATATTTTAGAAATTTAAACAAGAGTTCATTAAAAGACAATTACCCATTACCCAACATGGAACAATTATTGCAAGCAGTAGTTGGCTCAACAAGATTATCTCTTTTAGATGGATTTTTAGGGTACAATCAAATTTAGATAAATCTAGAAAATAGACATAAGGCATCATTCACTACACCTTGGGGCACATTTGAATATTTAAGGATACCTTTCAAACTAATGAATGTAGGTGCTACGTTTCAAAGAGCAATGGAATTTACCTTTAAAGGATTAATGTTCAAAATTGTAGTTGTATACGTAGATGATATCATAGTATTTTCTAAGAATCCAGAAGACCATCTAGAACATTTAAATGTAGTTTTTTATCGATGCAAGGAATTTGGAATTTCTTTGAATCCCAAGAAATGCATATTTAGGACTACACAAGGAAATTTATTAGGAACATAGTTTCATAAAAAGGAATAAACATTGATCCAGAAAGAATTGAAGCCATTTCCAAAATTCCCCCTCCTAGAAATTTAAAAGGAGTCAGGTCATTATTTGGCAAGATAAATTTCATCAGAATATTTGTCCTAAATTTTTCAAACATGACCAAACCCATAAATGACACGGTTAAGAAAACTGGAGAAATAAAATGGATAGTGGAAAATATGGAAGCATTTAACAAAATTAAAGAAGCCATATCAACCACTCCAGCCCTAAGTTGCCCAGATTATGCCAAATATTGTAACATCTATTCTTATGCATCTGAAAATTCTATAGTTGCAGTTCTTTCGTAGAAAGATAATGAAAATAATTAAATGTCAATAGCCTTCATGAGCTCAAGGCTAAAAGGAGCACATATTAGATACACCTTGCTAGAAAAACATGCTTATACCGTCATTCAATATTTAGAACACTTCAAAGGTATATTTGACTCAAATAAGGTTTGCTGTTGTATTCCTCTTATAGCAATAAAGGATATTTTTTCCCAATCAGATCCATTAGGAAGACCAACAAGGTGGATGGTAAAGCTTCTGTAATATGATGCTAAATTCAAAATAGTTAAAATTGTCAAAGGGTAAGCTTTAGCTAAATTGTTGGCCAAAAAAGAAGAAGAATTTGAAAATGTTCTCATAATAGATGAGGCATATGATGTCAGAAGAATCAATAATATTGAATGCAAATGGTATGAAGAAATAATGTCATACTTACAAACTTTGTCATTCCCTAAAGATATGTCAACAAACAGAATGAGTTCAACCAAGCTTCAAACTCAGAAATATTACATACAGGATGGTGTGCTATACTGGAAACACCCTGATGGAATATTATTAGTTTGTTTATATGAAAGCGAAGTCCCAAAAATAATCAATGAATTTCATAATGGTTTTTGTGGAGGAAATTTTGCTTCAAGAGATACAACTAATAAAATTTCGAGAGTAGGATATTATTGGCCTTCCATTTTTAAAGATGTATATAAATATGTTAGGAACTTTCATAACTGCCAAGTTTTTGCAATAAAGAAGTATTTGGCAGCCATGCCCCTCAAGCCAGTAATCATTGAGGCACCATTAACACAATGGGGTATTGACCTAATTGGAGAGATAAAGCCTAATTCATTTGGCCAACACAAGTGGATCATAACTGCAATAGATTACTTCACAAAGTGGGTGGAAGCTACACCTTTGAGAACATCTACAACTGCCATAGTCATCAAATTCTTAGAAGAAAATATTTTGACTAGGTTTGGGGTTCCTCAAAAATTGGTTACAGATAATGCACAATATTTTGTTTCATATGAAATGGTAGAATTTTGTGCTGAATATGGAATTAAATTATCTCATTCTGCTAATTATTACCCCTAAGGAAATGGTCTAGCTGAGTCATCAAATAAGAATGTAATAACCAGAATAAAAATGTCATTATGTAAGAACAAAATAGGGTGGGACAATGAACTTAAATTTACTTTATGATTTGATAGGTTGTCTGTCAAAAGAAACACATGAAGAACCCCCTATGAGATGGTTTATGGAGAGAAAACCTTATTACCTTCAAATATAGAGAAATTGACACTTTCCCTCTTATTGCAAGACCACAAAATCCCAATTCCATTCAAATATGGCTTGACCAAATTGTCCTATTAGAAGAGCAAAGAAGAGAGACCCTTAATAGAATGATGGAACAAACCTAGAAAACCATGAAATTGTTTAATAAAAAAACCAAGGGTTCTCCTTTTTCTCAAGGAGATATAGTCATCTATTGGGATCCTAAAAATGATAAGCATGATGAAAAAGGTAAATTTGAACCTAAATATATTGGTCCATACCAAATAACCCATGTTATTAGCCATAATACATACAAGTTGTAGACCTTGGAGGGTGAAATGATGGCTATTCCTATTAATGGCCAACACCTCAAAATGTACAATCCCTGTTGAAGGTGAATAAAATAAAAGAAAAAAAAAATGAAAAGAACAAAAAACCCAAAAACATAGTGTTTTTCTTTTTATGCTTTTCCTTTCTTGTTAAGTTTAATTCTGAGTTTGTTGTACACATTATATTCTTAGCTTGATGAGTATATATATATAACTGTTGATTCCCCCAAAAATAATAAGAAAAAAGAAGATTTATTTTAGATCTAGATGAGGTTTACAATTTTTAAAATATGAGTGTTTACACAATAGTTGTTTGATATGAGATAAAACAGAAGGAAAACAAAACTGATTGAAACATCATGTCAAAGCCTCACATTACAAATGATACTTAAAGTGACTTCAAAAGTTCAAAGAACCAAGTTATCTTTGAGAGGGTGGTTGAGCCAAAAATAATTACACTCATATTTTATAGCCAAAAACTAATACTCAAATCAGGCATACTCATTGCACAATTTGATTATATATCCAAGTATTTCTCTCATGAAAAAGAAAAATAAAAAAACAAAGTTAAATTAAGTCATTATCTGAGATATCTTGGAAAACCCCTACCGGGGCTATGGACGCTTGAATGGAAGTGGGGTAAAACCATATGGGATTAGAAGCAACTCCATCGAGGCTATAGACGCTTAACTGGTAACTTCAAACCTCCTAAAATAAGTTTCCCTTGGGTCTAAGTCAAGTGATAAAAATTCAAAACTCTAAGGTATTCTATAGTAAGGAGAAATACAAATTAAGTACCTTGGTCTAAAGTCTAAAAATATTAAGTTAGCATTAAGGTCTTTTAAATAAAATCTTGAGGGCATACACCCCATTAATTAAAATTTGAGCACCTTATATTTAATTCGAAGGCCGCACTCGAATAAGGTTTAATCGGACGATGGTGTTTCAATAAAACTGATTGAAGGTTAAATCGATAGTCAAAAGTTCTATTAAAATTATAACCTAAGGTCAAAAATGATTAAAACCCATGCAACTCTGTCGATCTAGATGGATGCACTTGAGCCAAGCCAAATTTGATGGATGTGCACTCACCAAGAGTCAAATTATTAACGAGTCAGCATGGGTCAAATCTTCAAGTTAAACAGTGAACAAATGCAATGAATCAGACGATAGTGCTCAAGCAAACTCAAGATCAATGGTTGCACTTGTTTTAATTAAATCACATATTAAAGTGCTATGGTAAAAGTGTATTAAGGGTATGCACCCCCTTTGAAATAATCATCGAGCAAATGGGGCAGATCGTATGGCAGCGCTCGATCTAGATCCAATCCAACAGTGGTGTGCCTATAAAAGATGCATTTAAAAGGCAAAACCCCAAAGATATTAATTAAATCCATTAAAGCAAGATTAACAAGGGTCTAAGCATGTTTCTAACCATCCCCTCTCTTGACTTAATCAAGGTTTGAAGTTGTGTAACTCTTGGTAACTAACCCGCAGGTTGATCAAGATCTACGGCTGCGCCAATAGCTATCAAAGATCCAACGGTTACGCTGAAAGCATAGATAGTAAGTTGGTGGGAAAAACAAAGGTAAAGCTAAAATTAATTACAAATTAATGAGGGTATAATACATTGGATAATTTCCCCCCTTTCGGCTTAAATCGATATTAGTCAAATTTAAAGATGTGTCCCTTTTGACTAACAACTATGCAACTTGCAAAAGATCTAACAATAGTGCTAGACTCTGTTCAAATATCAATGACGACAAAGGAATCAAGGCCAAACAAAGAAATTAAATACCACAAAGATGTAACGGTTGCACTCATCCCCACTCAGATCCAATAGTGTGCATGATTAAAATTGATCAAAGGTTAGTCTAAACGAGTTTTTTTCATAGAAAAGATTAATTAATTTGATGCGCGGGTGGCGTTCCCCCATTTTATTTGATAAAATTTGTGTATATATGAAATAATCTGATGGTCGTGCTTCCACCATGGTATGATCAGACGACGATTATGTAGAAAGGTAAACTTATTATATGACACCTATTCTTAATACAATGATGTTAACGTCGAAAGCACTATATTATCTTTGGGTCTAATCATCACTAACCAAGGGTTTCAACCATTATAAAAATGATTAACCCAATTAATTAGATCCAGGTGGATTAATAAACATGCAGGTCCTCAGAAATCAATAGTTGTGCTAAGACTCCTTGGAGGATCTGACATTAGCACATGAATCAAAGACCAAAGTATTAAAGCAATACCAATAATCCAACGATAGCACTCCGTCAAGGTTAAAAATATCCAACGACATCGAGGACGTCAAATTCAACATTATAGAATACAAATAAAACTAATCCATAGGGTATCTTCTGATAGATCCAACGGATGCGCTTCATATCGAATCAATCCAACGACAGTGCATGCTCTAAAGGTAAACCAAAAGGTAAGCTTAAATTGATACTTGATTAATTAAATCCTAAAACATTGTCAACAAGGCTTTAAACCTATCATTAATTATCATCCTTATTTGTCTAAATTAAAAATGTTCAGAGCATGTTTTCTTTCGGATAACTAACCTACAGATTTTAAAAGAAACAAGGTAGCGATTGAACAAAGGCAGGTCGAACGACTGTACTTGGTCAAACCTTCAGCCCAATAGTTATGAAGATATCAATAAGAATAAAATCACCATTGACCAATATCTTCAAATTTTTGTAAACTAACACTCTTGCAGGTTTAAGAATACTAGAGGCAGCCATGATGGAATATTTTGTGTTATTAATGAAGCTTTAGATTGTGAGAGAAATATAAGGTATTTTTTTAGCACATTTTTATAAAGGATTTTAATGAGAATATTTTGATATCTAATTAAGAAGAGAAAAAGGGATTTACTAACCACTTTTTGAAGTGGCACAAGAAAGGGAAATTATTTTTGAGACAGGTTTTGAGGACACATCTTCATCAAAGCAGTTTTAGAGGTATGGTGATTTGATTCCTTTCCAAAGGGTGATGTTTTTTTGAAGAAAATATTTTGATGTCATAGAGTTGGGGATATAAGGATTAAGTTTATGTGCATTGTTGGAAATATATGTGCTAGGATTTGAGAACAAATTTATGCATAAATGTTGAATGAAATTGGAACTATATGTGCTAGGGATTGAGAATAAAGTTGTGCACTATTGTTGAATGAATTTGAAAATATACTAGCAAGGGTTATAGACCAATCTTGTGAAGCAAATCTATGCATTATTTTTGAGTGATATTGGGAATAAATTTGTAATGGCTATAGACCAGTTTTGTAAAGCAAGTATATGCATTGGTTTTGATTAATTTTACAAGTGCATAAGAAGGTCAACTATCAAGTGCTAGACTAGAGTATCCTTTTTAATGCAATGAATGTGAGACATGTGAAAGTGATGGACTTAATGAATGTGAGAAGAACATATTGAGTATTTTTAATGCATATCATTATTTATATGTTCATAAAGAAAAATAATTTTGGGTAGAATATGTCTGATTACTTTAGTCAAAGAAAGCACTTTTGGGAAAGATATATGCAATTGTTTCTATGCAAGAATTAGGAATGTTTGAGCAGTTTATGTGAGCAGTATTGAGGCATATTTGAGTAGGTTATTGAGGTAAAATTGAGCAGGTGTGTGAGCTGAGTTCTAATAAGGTTTGATATAGATTTTATTAGGATCTATGATCAGGTATGAGCAGTGATTTGAGCAGGATTGTAGAGCAGATTTGAGCAAGTTTATTTGAGGTAGATTTGAGCAGGATTGTGAGTAGATTTGAGTAGAGTTTGTGAGTATATTTGAGTAAGCCTTGTGAGTAGGCTTGGAGCAAAATTGAGCAAGCCTTGTGAGTAGGCTTGGATCATATTTGAGAAAGCCCTATGAGTAGGCTTGGAGAATTTTTAAGCAAGCCTTGTGAGTAGGCTTGAAGTAGATTTAAGCAAAAATTATGAGTAGACTTGGAGCAAATCTAAGCAAGCCTTGTGAGTAGGCTTGGAGAAGATTTGAGTAGGCTTTTGAGCAGCCTATATCAAAGGGTTTTTGTGTCTCCTATGGATAGAATTCCATGAACCAGAGCAAAGGGTATTGGTGTATCCTATGGATAGAGGTACGTGAACCAAAGCAAAGGGGATTGGTGTCTCCTATGGATAGAATTCCATGATCCAAAGCAAATGGGATTGGCGTCTCCTATGGATAGAGGTCCATGAACCAGAGAAAATGGGATTGGTGTCCCCTATGGATAGAGGTCCATGAACTTGAGTAAATGGGATTGGTGTCTCCTATGGATAGAGGTCCACAAACCAGAGCAAAGGGGATTGGTGTCTCCTATGGATAGAGGTCCACAAACTTGAGCTAATGGGATTGGTTTATCCTATGGATAGAGGTCCATGAGCTAGAGAAAATGGGATTGGTGTCTCCTATGGATAAAGGTCCATGAACCAGAGCAAAGGGTATTGGTGTTTCCTTATGGATAGAGGTCCACAAACCAAAGTAGAGGGGATTGGTATCTCCTGCAGAGTGGTGTCCATGAACTTGAGAGAAGATTGGTGTCTATTGTGTATTGGTGTCCATTGACATTGTAATAGGGGATTGGTGTCTCCTGTGGGTTGGTTCCCATAAAATTTGTTGAGAAAATTTATAAGAAATATTTTCTCCATGGATGTAGCCCACATTGGGTGAACCATGTTAAATATGTTTCTCTTATGTGTGTGATGATTTGTGCATTGTTTTATTATTGCTATTGATAATATTGGATGATATTACTTTAGAAAGAAAATAAAAATTTTGATCTTATATTATTCACCCCCCCTCTTAGTATAAGCTTGTGTTCTTCACTTGGTATCATAGCGGGTTCCTTCATGAAAGCCTAACAACTTGAAGGAAGATCTTACAAGAACACACGTGGCTCATAAGAAAGTGTTTTCATCAAATAAGGCTTCATTGTTTAATGGGACTTACTATGCCTTCTGGAGTGTGAGGATGAAGACTTATTTGATGGTACATGGATATGATACATGGCAATCCATTGAAAATATATTCACACCATCTACAACTCCTCATACATATGCAAGTGGTAAGAACCCATATGAAGATAATACCAAGGCAATGAATGTAAGTTTGAGTGGGTTATATGAATCAAAGTTTGTGAAAGTCATGCAATGTACTTCAGCAAAAGATATGTGGGATAATTTATAGAGAACATATGAAGGATATGACAAGGTCAAAATGGCAATTCTTCAAACACACAAAAGGAAGTTTGAAGACTTGAAAATGAAATATGATGAAGATATTACTATGTATCTACTTCGTGTTGATGAGGTTATCAACACTATTCATGGACTTGGATAAAATATTGAGGAATCTACTATTGTTAAGAAAATATTGAGGTCACTCCCTATGAAGTATGATGCAAAGGTTTCAAAAATAGAAGAGATGAAGGATCTTAAAACTTTAAGCATGGATGAGCTACATAGAATTCTCACAGCCTATGAGATGAGGATAGAAAAAGAACAAACATCAAAAAGAGAGGCATCATTCAAAGCTTTAAAGAAGTAAAAGAATAAATAACAAGAATCAAGTGATGAATCAAGTAGTGAAGAAGAGACTAACTTTGTGAGAAGAAATAAGAAAGATCCAAGAAAACATAAAAGTATGCAGACTGTGAAATGTTTTTTAGTTGTGGTAACATTGGTCACTATACAACTAATTGTCCACAAAATGGATATAATAGTAGTGAAGAAGAAAAGGATTACAAGAAAAATAAGGGAATAAATTTTTATTATAATAAAAATAGGCATGGTCAAGGCAAGCATGAGAAGAAGATTTTTCAAAGGCATAAGAAAAGTTTTTTTGCTGAAGAAGAAAGCAATACTTTCAGTGAAAGCTATGAAAGCTTCTCCGATAGTGAAAAGGAAGAAAATGAAAACCAAGAAGAAGAGAATGAAGATGCTCCTATTATCAAAGACATATAACAAGAGAAAGATTCAAAAAATGAAGAAGAAACCATGGCTAACATAGAAGAGAAACTTATTGCTACTCTTGAAAAAATTGAAAAGGGTTAGAAAGAAGAATTAAAAATTGAAGGCTCAAGTTCAAGAGGATGAGGAAACAAAGGCAAAGCTCCTACAAGATATCATAGACTTAAAAGTGAAGGTTGAAGAGGCAAAGAAATTTGAAGAAGGTATGTCTAAATAGTTAAAGGAAAAAGAACTAGAATGTGAAATAATAGAACATGAAGCTGACATTCTAAGGAAGGGACGTGAGAAATTCAATCATAAGATATATCAGTTTGGTAAAAGCTTAAAATATTTGGATGATATTATCAAAACACATAAACCTCCATTTATGAAGATTGGACTTGGTTATGAGGAAATTCAAGAGGTACAAGAAGAGGATTCAAGCTCAAAAAAAATAGAAACATCAAAGAAGGTATTTGAAGAAGAGCCTAAGACATTTACTGATAAGTTGAGAAGTGGTAGTATCAAAGATGAAGTAAACAAAGAATCATCAAGGAACAGGGACAATCACAAGAAAAACAAATAAAGAACCATGAGATCAAGGTAATATGAATATTTCTTCCAAGGTTATTATTTCTCATGTAATAATTTTGGTCATAAAGCTATATATTGCAAGGTTCATAATAAAAATGATCATGGCTTCAACAAGAGAAATTTCAAGTCACTTGCACTTTCCAAGGACTACAACATCGTGTGTTTCAATTGCAATAATTTTGGTCATAAAGCTATACATTGCAGGGTTTATGGTAAGAATAATTATAGCTTCACTAAGAATTCATTTGCACCTTTCAAGGACTACAACATCAGGTGTTACAAATGTAATAAATTTAGTCATAGAGCAAAGTGGCATAGAACATAATTTTTGGAACTTCGAAAGACAAGCAAGAAAAGGGATGCTTAAAATATTCAAAGAGGTATGACTTAAAAAGTTTAGAAAAATATTGAAAAAGAAGAAGAGCATTGTAAGTTGGGATTAGCTTTACTCCCATCCCAAAATTAATCACCTCAAGAAAAGGAGGTGGTGAGGGGGTTGAGCTAAGTGTTTTATTTTTAGCCCCATAAGGAGAGATTTGCCATTGATGTCAAAAGGGGAGAGATTCCAGTAAGGAGTAGTAGCTTGTCAGGGGGAGTAGTTTGTAAATTTAGTTGTAATAAAAGAAAACTTTTGTAAGGGTTACCATTAATGACAAAGGAGGAGATTTTTGTAAATATTAAGCCTATTGATTTGTCATTGATATCAAAAGGATGAATATTACTCAAGGTAGAAATATTCTTCAAGGATGTGTAGTTGAAAAGGTTGGAAAATTATTCAAGGCAAGCATATATTTCGGATGGAACAAGGCAAGGAAAATATTTATTAAATAAAGGTTTATAATATTTAAATATTATAAAGGAAAAGACAAAGGTTTAAGGATGCTTGGACAAAATATTTAAATATATTATAAAGGTTCAAGGCTTGGGACAAAGGATTTAAATAAAGGTTTAAATGGCATGAGGACAAAAGTTTATAAAAGCCAAGGACCAAGGCAGGGACATAAATGTGCAATATTAAATCAAAGGATTTAATTATTACAAGGGCTTAAAAGTTAAAGTTATAATATTTAATTTAAATATTATAACCCAAAGTTTTTGGTGCCAACGTATGGAAGAAATTTGAGTTTATTTTTGAAGCCGACGTGACAATTTTGTAAGCCATTTGGAAGTATATAAATATGGTGATTTATTTACCTTTAACATTCATGACTAACAACGTGTAAATAAAATTGAATACATTGTTTTCTTTGTGAATGCGAACGGCAGAAATATAAGAGGATAAGACAACGAGGCAGGGATATACAAATTTTATCTTGTGTGCCTTTAAGTTCATTCATTGGATAATCTAGCTGGCAGTGTGGATCTGCGTGGAGGTTTGCTGGGCAGAAGGTCAAGGGATTGAACCTCGTAGATGTCGATTATTTTTTTCTATAGAGAAGAGATGAGAATGAAATAAATACTATTGCTCACATTTGATGTCTCATTCACTGGAGTAACCCAGTTGGTTGTGGGTTGTGTGTAGAGTGCTATTTTGTGTAGGTCATTGTGTCAATTCTCGTCATTACTGGTTTTGTGGTTTTTGTGTTGGAAAGTGCGTAGAATGTGGTTTAAGTAAAAGGCACCCCTCCTTTGGTCTCATCCACTGTGATAGCACAACTGGTCAAGGCACTTGAGAGAAATTTGCTTGTCATGAGGTTGGAGGTTCGATTCACAGCAGCACCAAAGGTACTAAAATTTTGATTAAAATTTTTGGATTAAGGTTGAAGAAAAATAAGGTGTTGGTGTATTGTTTTTAGATTATAATTTTTGAAAGTAAAGGAGAAATAAGGTGTAGTAAAGGTTTCTGTTATTTGTAATTTTTAAATATTTTAGAGAGGAGAAATAAGGTGTATTTAAGATTATTGTTATTCATATTTTTGGCATATCATAGAAAGAGAATAAAAAATGTGTGTTATTAATGAAGCTTTATCTTGTGAGAGAAATATAAGGTTTTATTTTTTAGCACATTTTGATACAAGATTTTAATGAGAATATTTTGATATCTAATTAAGAAGAGAAAAAGGGATTTACTAACCAGTTTTTAAAGTGGCACAGGAAAGGGAAATTATTTTTGAGATAGGTTTTGAGGACACATCTTCATCAAAGCAGTTTTAGAGCTATGGTGATTTAATTCCTTTCCAAATGGTGATGTTTGTTTGAAGAAAATATTTTGGTGTCATAAATTTAGAGATATAAGGATTAATTTTATGTGCATTGTTGGAAATATATGTGCTAGGGTTTGAGAACAAATTTGTGCATTATTGTTGAATAAAATTGGAAATATATGTGCTAGGGTTTGAGAATAAAGTTATGCACTATTGTTGAATGAATTTGAAAATATACTAGCAAGGGTTATAGACCAATCTTGTGAAGCAAATATATGCATTAGTTTTGAGTGATATTGGGAATAAATTTGCAAAGGCTATAGACCAATTTTGTGAATCAAGTATGTGCATTGGTTTTTATTAATTTCAAAAGTACATAAGAAGGTCAACTATCAAGTGCTAGACTAGAGTATCCTTTTGAATGCAATGAATGTGAGACATGTGAAAGCGATGGACTTAATGAATGTGAGAAGAACATATTGAGTATTTGTAATGCATATCATTATTTATATGTTCTTGAAGAAAAATAATTCTGGGTATAATATATCTGAATTACTTTAGTCCAAGAAAGCACTTTTGGGAAAGATATATGCAATTTTTTCTATGCAAGAATTATGAATATTTGAGCATTTTTTGTGAGCAGCATTGAGGTAGATTTAAGTAGGGTATTGAGGCAAAATTGAGCAAGTTTATGAGAAGATTTATGAGAAGGTTTGAGGTATATTTGAGCACGATCTGTGAGTAGGTTTGAGCAGTGATTTGAGCAAGATTGTAGAGCAAATTTGAGCAATTTTTTTTTAGGTATATTTGAGTAGGATTGTGAGCATATTTGAGAAAATTTTATAAGCAGATTTGAGCAAGCCTTATGAGTAGTATTGGAGCAGATTTGAGAAAGCCTTGTGAGTAGGCTTGGAGCAGATTTGAGCAAGCCTTATGAGTAGGCTTGGAGAATATTTAAGCAAGCCTTGTGAGTAGGCTTGGAGTAATTTTAGCAAGCCTTGTGAGTAGGCATGGAGTAGATACAAGAAATCCTTGTGAGTAGGCTTGGAGCATATTTGAGCAGGCTTTGGAACAGACCAGAGCAAAGGGGATTGGTGTCTCCTATGGATAGAATTCCATGAACAAGAGTAAATGGGATTGGTGTCTCCTATGGATAGAGGTCCATGAACCAAAATAAAGGTAATTGGTGTCTCCTATGGATATAAGTCCATAAACCATAGCAAAGGGGATTGGTGTCTCCTATGGATAGAGGTCCACAAACTAGAGCAAAGGTGATTGGTGTCTCCTATGGATAGAGGTCCACAAACTTGAGCAAAGGGGATTGGTGTCTCTTATGGATAGATATCCATGAACTAGAGCAAAGGGGATTGGTGTCTCCTATGGATAGAGGCCCATGAACTTAAGAAAATGGTATCGGTGTCTCCTATGTATAGAGGTCCACGAACCAGAGTCAAGGGGATTGGTGTATCCTTTGGATAGAGGTCCATGAACCAAATCAAATAGGATTGGTGTCTCCTATGGATAGATGTCCACAAACTAGAGAGAGAGGATTGGTGTCTCTTGTGGAGTGGTGTCCACAAACTTGAGAGGATATTGGTGTCTCCTATGGGTTGGTGTCCATGAACATTGTAATAGGGAATTGGTGTCTCCTGTGGGTTGGTGCCCATAAAATTTCTTGAGAAAATTTATAAGAAATATTTTATCCATGGATGTAGCCCACATTGGGTGAACCATGTTAAATTTGTCTCTTATGTGTGTGATGATATATGCATTGTTTCATTATTTTAATTGATAATATTGGATGATATTGCTTTGGAAAGAAAAGTAAAATTTTGATCGTATACTGTTCACCCCCCTCTCAGTATAAGCTTGTGTTCTTCATGCATTTCCTTTAATATATAGCATCAAAAGCTAACACTAACAATACGAGAGAGTGATCTTCTTAAGTGTTACACTTCATGCACTATGGATACATGGTCAAAGAACTTCCTATGGATAAAGGTCTCTCTTAATCCTAGGGGGATCTCCTAATATACCCAAAGATATGTGGGATATAAAGTTTTTATATGGTTGTTATCTAAGGCTTGGGTATTGGAGCCTAATTTCCCATCACTTCACTAAACGCTTTATGGGAAATCTAAGGCAATAACGATGGCTCCTTTGTGATATTTTAAAACCCCCTGCACAAGGTTTCTAGCCTATTAACTTAAATAAATAGAAAATGGCTAGAATTTTTTTTAATAGGATAATAAACAAAAAAAATAAAAACACGAGAAATTTATACCTAGTTGTTGAATAGGTAGGGAAATAACTTTTGTAGTTGTAGTGAAACATTACTACTTCATAACACTACTTCCAATGAATAATAATTTCATTTTTTTCCATATTTACAATAATAAAATAACTCATCCACAACATAATTTAAGAAAATTATGCTATCATGCTATATAATCCTCAATTCTCTTCCATAAATATATGTATAGGAAGTCATATTTACCATGCTAATCTAATGTATAATTCAATATATTTTCATAAATCTAAAACTAAGAGTTTTTTCTTTCACAAGTACCATAATAAAAAATATGTCATATGAAACAAAAGAAATTAATGCAATTTATTATTTATAAAATCATCCTATCCATTACTATGGTGGAAATATATCCTTCAAGAGATAACAAGTAGTATCAAAATAAAAATTCCATTATTCCTATCTTACAAACATTCAAGTGGCAATGGTTCTAGGACTTGTGCAGTAGATATTACAATCATTTTTAATCTCTAACAACAATTAAGGAAATATCTATACTTGTAGGTTGATCCCATTTCTATAGTAGTATATACACTCTACTCGAGTTGATTTTTCCAACCAACCAACCAAGGGAGGACTTGTGCTATCCAACCACCACTATGCCCACCCTTCACATTTTTGAAACTAGTTATAATGGTTTGCTACCAATAGAGGCATACATAATAGGCCCAACCATTTTTGCAGATATAAGAGAAATGCACTTCACCAAACAAGGAACACATAAGCATTAGAACAACCACTTGGGAAGTTTAGGCCCCATTAAAAGGCCATATATCATCATGACATCTCTAATTGAATTTTGAAATCCCAACATACATCACCATGGTATCACATATA
Organism: Wollemia nobilis; assembly: GCA_028583015.1. Lineage (NCBI taxonomy): Eukaryota > Viridiplantae > Streptophyta > Pinopsida > Araucariales > Araucariaceae > Wollemia > Wollemia nobilis. Next base: position 8,034,480 of record JAQPPZ010016361.1, read on the forward strand.
TTATCACCATATTATCAAACATGATAATTATCCCATTCTCTTCTCAAGGAGAGATTTTCAATCCTTAAATAACTACTTAATTCTCAAAAACCACATCAAGGAAAGGCTCTCCATTCTAAAAAATATACTTCACTATCCTCAAAAATAAATATGATGGGAATGCCCATATATTACCACCATCGTGGCCTTCCTCCTTAGACCCTATAGGTTTTATAAACAATCACACATAAACATATACATACTATGATAAGTTATGATATATATTTACATCCTATATAAGCTTATGGCATGTCATAACTATAAGGGGATTTTATTAATAGGGTAGGACTAGTTATACCATACTTTTCTAGATACATCTTAGAAAAAGAAAAATATTTACCAAAAGAAACATATATCATAGACAATTCATAACCAAACAAGAATATTTTATTTAATTTTTATGCCTTATATTTTGTAATTAAAATAGATTTATTTTCTCTAGTTACTTGATCCTAAAATTCCACTTAGATTTCTCAAAAGGGTAACTAGGAATATTTGTAGCCTTCTAACCTTCCAACCAGATGTCTTTCTTATCCCCCTAGATACAATAATAGTTTTCCTATGCACAAAAATCAATTCCTTCTCTCTATGCATTGTAATAACAAATCATTTTCCCATGCACTACTTGACCAACCTTGATCATGTACTCAACAAATTTTCCATCATTGTGCAATAACAACCCTCATTACATCTCCATGCATCCTCAAAAATAGTGGTAATTTATTCCCATTTTCTTACACTCTTCATACCTTCACATCATCTCTTCCTCCCTCATTTTCTCCACCACCTATCCATTTTCTCCAGTTGCTTCCACTCCCCATATCTTCCTTCCCTACTTCCCTTCACTTTGTCCATGTCACATTTCTCAATTAAATTTACATACATACATATACAAAATCAATTCTTTCTCTCTATGAATTGTGATGACAAATTATTTTCCCATGTACTGCTTGATCAAGCTTCCTCATGTACTAACATATTTTCCATCATTGTGCAATCACATTCCTCATTAGCTTTACAAGCATCCTTACCAATAGTGGTAATTAGTTCTTATTTTCTTACACTTTTCATGCCTTCACATCATCTCTTCCTCCCTCACTTTCTCTACCACCTATCCATTTTCTCCAGTTACTTGCACTCCCACCACTTCCTTCTCTAGTTCCCTTCCTTTTTTCCATGTCACACTTCCCAATTAACTTTACTTACATACATACATATATACGCAAACACACATATGTATGTGTAAATATATGTATATATACACATATATGTGTGTGTATATATATATTTATGTATGTATGTATGTATGTATGTATGTATGTATAGATAGATAATGTAGACATGGAAAATTGACCCACTTTTAGTGGGCAATCTTCCTTAGAGCCCCTAAGATGTCCCTAACCCTTGCCATTGTCAAGGGTAAGATTTTGTTCCCCCTCACCTTGCTTTTATTTAGCCTTTTATTGAAATCACGCCTGGTTACGATGGGGCACGACTTCACAAAAGCCATATCACACCCTATCAACACGAGGTATGACTTCACTATTTTTAGGTTTTTAATTTATTAAAACCTAGATTTAATATTTTTAGTGAGTTTGGCATCATCTTGTGTTTTTTTCTCATTTTTTTCATCCTGGTTTTCATCTATAAAAGGAGGGGTTAATCCCACTCTAGATATACAAGCGATCGATCTTGAAAATTAATTAAGCTCAAAATCCTTATGATTAATTAGTGCTCGCATTCTTACTTTCACTCTGATTCTTGTTTCTTCTACAAGATAACCCCGAAGTATGAATTTTAGATTTTATCTTATGCTACATTGATTTGGATTGCTATGTGGTTTGGTGGATTCATGTTGTAGTTCGAAAAGAAAGAGAGTGCCCATTTTGGATACCTCAATATCTTTTGCTTGCTTCTGCATCATCCATTAGGTTGTGCACACTTTATTTCTTGCATTTATTTATGATCTGCATTTATATTTTATTTTTTGTGTCTCTAAAGCAAAATTGCACCCTATCCCAGTGAGGCATGACTTCGCTAACCCTAATTTAGGGTTTTGGCTCATAGAAGCGAGATCACGCCCCGTTCTGATGGAGCACAACTTCACCTGTAGCATTATCACACCCACCATTTGCAAGGCACAATTTTTTCTAGGATTGAACTAGGTGTATCTATCAGATTTTGATTGCATGAGTAGTTTCTAAATTGTATTTAGGGCATGATAGCATAATTTGCTTTCTGCTTCTTTGTTGTTGCATTACTGTTTTATGATTAATTATCCAAAGATTAATTTTTTCTTTTGTTTTCAAAGATCATCCTCAATTAATCCTCAATTTTCTATCATATTGTTTCAGGTTATACCAACCATTAAAGTTTATGAAGTGATCATAACCCCATTGATCCTTAAGGAGTAGAATCCATTACTTTATGATTCTTGAGACTGTAGCACACATGAGATATCCAATTGAGCAAGATTTACATTCCATTACATTCTACTTTTTGTATCCATAAAATCATTGAATACATCAAGTGTTATTTCTTGAAAGGTAAAGCTAGCTAACTACATCATTCATAATTATCCAATACATTCTAGAAAATAATTGACATAATCGTATATCATTAATTCATCAACATATTAAAATTAAGCATACATTCCTTGTATAATAGTACACATTGACATAATCTAAGAATTGCATAATTGTTTCATCAAGAATTAACCATCTCATATACTTAAATCATTTTTATTTTGAAGTAAAAGCAACATACACAAGAATTAACACATCAAACCACAAATAGAGTGACACATTATTTATCCTGGGAACCCTCAAGGGGAATAAACCCAACCTCCAAAATATGTATTTTCCTCATATTCATAAACTTAATATGTCAAATTTTACATATATATAAGGGCCACTATGGGTCCCTTTCAATTCATTATACATGGCAAGGAATACAATCGTTCCTTATCAAATTCATGATGCAGTTAAGGAATTTTTCTAATTACCTTATTTAAGTCATCGTTGTATCATTAAGGTATTTCCCATACCAATAAGGAATCCATATTTCCCTTTAAACTCATGATGCAATTAAGGAATCTATTTATTGTAAGCCATCCTAATAATTTTCAAATTTTTATGATAATCATCATAATCTTGTTTTGGAGAAGTATTGATGTTAGAGAGAACCATATAATTTCCCTCAAGAATGAATTCCAAATTCATTCTACATAATTGACACAAAATCAATCCATGAATTAAATTCTCATACCTTTAATTCATTAATAAACCATTCTTCCTAAATTAATAATTTAAGCTAATAATTTAAATTATCTATCATTTCATAATTATATCATGTTGTAACAACCCATGTCAGCCACCTTTCTCCTTAATATTTGGTTAATAAAAGTAAACCCTTAGAGGTTTAGCATGGATAATATAAAGCTCATTATACTAAAGCTATTTCCTTTAATTATATATAAACCAATAGGGGTCTAATTCCCCATTGAATACAACATATTGATCTATTCAATTGATTCTTAATTGTTGTCAAATTTGCTACCCAAATTTGATTCAAGATTCATTTCATTACTTTCCAAATCCTATCAATTCTCTTTCCAAATATGATCTAAATATGCATAAAATATCCTACACCATTTTTATATTTCAATCCAAGGTTAGCTCTCAAATCAATTCATTTCCATAATTGGATCCCAATATGCATTCAGTTATTTCATCCTCTATTATAAAGTTTACAAGAATGCATTTGTAAAATGTTATCAAATTTTTTCAAAATTTGATCCAACATAATCTCTAATTATCTTGCTAATTTGGTTATCAAAATTCAATCCAAATATTATTTCTCTTATCTCCAAATGATACCAAATTTGCCTCCAATATTTGCTTTAATACTATTCAATTAATCTCTCAAAAGAGGGAAACCCCATAAATTCCCATAAATCATCTAGCATCAAGGTCTATCTCTAAATAATTTACTTTTCTAATCCCAATCAACATGAATGCCATTCCTTTGATTGTCGGGGACATTTGGAAGAGTCACATACCTCTTCCTAGATGGACACCAAGATCATCCATTCTTCTAGTGGATTCCATTCATTAAAAATTTCATAATAAATCATAGTATGTATTTTACATACAAAATCTATAATTTCACTAAAATCATTACTTCCATTTACTTCTCACATTTAACATAGAAAATCACCAAGCATGAATAAACAATTCATTCATCATTAATATTTTCATAACAAGGATTAATTCTTAATCCCATTCATCATTTGTTTGGATTAACACCAAACAAAAGGAAGAGTCCCATACCTCTTCCCAAGGAATGGACTCCAATCTATCCTTTCCAAAACTAGAAAGTTTCATATCATTCTTTTACAAAATTCGTATTAGAACATAGAATAGTTTACTATCTATTTCACTTACTCTCAAAACAATATGCATAGTCTATAATTTTTCTAATTTATTATTCCAATTGATCTCAAATCATTAATCAATGCTATTTGTCTACCATTCTATGTAAATCATTCAATTTTATATAAACAACACTAGTATCTAATAGCAATTAGACCATTATTTAACACATTTGAAAATTTATTTCCACTAACTAGTTTTAAAAGTCATACATAAGTAACATGCCTTAATCCTTCCACATATAAAGACACCTTAATAATTCCTCAAATGTTCATTTCTAATATTCCTATACATTCAGTAGAACCATTATCAAATACTTCTACTCTTTGCTTCCTTTATAAAACCATCCCCTATTTTAGTATTGATCCCTTCATTTCTATCTTCACCTAGTAACTATGAATAACCTGGTTTATAAACCGAAAGGTTATCTACAAAGCATGATCATTCGACTAATTATTAATCAATCCCAATAAAATTATGATCCATTGGTCAAACTATACCTCAAATTTAGTACCAATAAACATTCATATTTGATTAAACTGCATAGTTAACAAACAACCGCAGTCAGTCTATAATGGTCAATCTGTTAGCTAGCACACTAGTCATCATGACTAGGCGGCTAATGCATGCTAGCCCTGACAACCATCTATGGTCGTGTCACTAGGGAAGTATTTCCCCATCTATATTTTGACCATAAAAATGACTCACAAACCTAGATATACTCTACAAGGCATATGTGGCATTGTTACTCATCTTCGCTCATGGTTTTTTGAGGCAATAAAAAGAAACTCCCATGAGAGAGCAATCATAGTTACACAGAGGGAGGATTTTATCAATAACTATTACGCAATGCATGATTGGTCTCAAAAAATGTATCATATGTCATCAGGATAGGCATTAGTAAACTAGCTACAGTTTTAGCCTAATTATTTGATCATATTAGTCGATGGTGAGGACAATTTGGATAGCTCATCTGCAAGCAATAGAAGTTGGATTTGGTTAATTTTACACATGCTCGGTTATGGAATATCATGATTTGGGTGAATAGAAACCTTAATGACTCTAATTTCCAAAAATATTTTTATGCAAAACTTCTTTTTAATCCTAGAACTTGGAAATGTGTAGAGGTAGGACAGCTCCTCCAAGAAGGTGTATTTTATCTGTACCAACGTCTACAAAGGACAACCACCGAATTTCATTACTCAACATTGTGTCAGCGATGAAATGGATTCTATCACATTGGATTTGCAGACCAAAATCAGGTGGAATATACTACATAATATTCTGAATTGCAGTGAGAGAGGATAGGTGGAATAGATCAACAATTAATTTTGAGTTCGTCATGCACAAATATTTTTCTCAGAATGGGGATTCATTACTACATAGCATTACTTTTCACATCGTAGTTCGAGCGTTAATACTACATTTGGGTTTCAGGTGCTATCTGGTCATGCTACTATCATAGCCCCTATCATTACCATTGGATAGTTGGGTTGCCTTCTCTGAAGGTCATCTATTTCACAAAACAATAGATAAATTATAAGGTGAACAGGGTTTCATTGTCTAATTAAGGAATCACAATGGAGTTCATGATTATATTATGTGATTTACCATAATTACTACGATCTTAAACAAGGTACTGGTAGATATTAGGGAGTAGGATGTACAAAGAAAACACGTGTCCATCATCATAGACTAATGACATCTAATTAATGACAAAGGGATTTTTCTCACCCAATTTTATGGCCACTAATGGTTTATTCACCCCAAGGCTTAAAAGAAACTATAAACCACTATTTAATATGCCTCATCAGGATATTGAAGAAAGGACAAATGAACTTATACAAATAAGTATGATTTAGTTCATATCAAACAAGCATCAAAATAAATCAAGGTGGAAAGCTCCAACCTAGAACTCCAGCAAGGTGGCTTCTTCTAGAGCTTGTATATCCCTCTCCTATATTCTGCAATCCAGCATAACATAACCTCCCCTTTTTCTCAACCCCAATGGCAATTTATATATTTCTTTCTTCTAGACAAGAAAGATGCTAAATATATATATATATATATATATATATATATATATATATATATATATAAAAAAAAAAAATATATATATATTTGATTTTTTTCTTTCAAAAAAGATGCTTCTAAATATATATTTTATTTATTTTTTTATCTTCTTTTTCTTATCCTATGTGTAGGCTTCCTTTAATATATATTATTTTAATGGAAAGGGAATCCATAGAGATAAGAGAAGAATATTATCCACCATTTCAACCTTCCCAAAGTAGCCATGCATGTGTAAGAAAGATTGATTATTTAAATCTACAAGGTAGTTTTTTTTTAATCCAATCAAAATTGAACTAGTTTATAAAAAAACCAACTACCTAATTTCCTTCTAAAATAGGATCAAATAGATCGAATAAGCATGCTCAACCAAATAAATATTTTACTTTAGAAATTGCTCAAATTAATATTTCACTAAATCATGATAAATTGCATGAATATTCTTTTCACTATTTTTTTTAGAGTAATTCATAAAATTCAAGATATTATTTAATGTGCATTTTCCAAGTAAAATTCAATTAAACCAATCTCATGCAAATTAATTATGAAATTAAATATAAATTACACACAAATGGCATACAAGCACTTGATGCATGTGCCCAATATCCCCCATCACCATTTTTCCTTTGATTGGGTAGGACTTTTAGAGTAATACTCAAGTAACACCGCCATCAGGGAGGCAACTAGTGATGATAGGAATATGAGTTTTACCTGTTGAGTCATCATAGTCATCATTTCCCTTCTCATATCTTGGTGGTCAATCTTCCACCTATGAGAATAAATGTTCCTACAATCAAGCAATGCATCGTCATTTTCTTTTGATAAATACACTGTAAATATATTAAGCATTAAAACCAGCTATCATTACACAAATAGCATCTTAAAAATAGTCCTCCAAGGTGGGATCTGACAAAAACATCCAATAGAGAATCTAAGGGGATTCAGAATAGCTTACCATGATCTTGTTTATGATGATATGCTTCTATTGAAAACATTTCCAAAGAGTCTTGTTGGAGTTGCATTGGAATGGTATTATCGGTTACCCAACTATTATTTAAAGACCTTTGAAAAGACTACAAAAATATTTGTTCATCAATTTAGTGCTTATATTGAAAAGGAAGTGACAATGAGAGATCTATATGACCTCAAGCAAAGTAAAGAAGAAATTTTTTTAGAATTCTTAGCTCATTGGAGAAGTTTAGTTGGACGATTAAGACAACCTATGTCTCAGAAATATATGCTTGATATATTCATTAGTAATTTACAAGAATAGATATTGTATGCACTAGAAACTACTACTATTACTTCTCTTGATCAAGCAATTGAGTTAGCCAAAAAAGTGGAACAAAATCTCATTAAGAGAGGTCAACTTAAGAATAAAGAAGAAAATACTACTAAGTCTCAACATAATAATAAGCATACAGGAGGTGATAATGATAGTAGGTCTGTTAACAATGTCACCAATAGCCTACAAAATATTGTACTTTAGAAACCTCCTCAAAGGATTTTACCAGAATTAATATACCTATGGAAGTAGTTTTGAAACAATTGCTAAAAGCTAAGGCAATTGAACTACCTCCTATAAGACAACCAGATACTACAGCTCATTGGTATAAGGTAGGTTAATATTGCACATATCACAGAGTAGGACACTGGATAAACTCTTGTAAGAATTTGAAACATGTGGTTTGGAATTTTATTAATGTTGGTCGTATTGACACGAGTAGTTTTTAGTCTTCCAACAACAAATAGAATCAAGATAGAACTAGAAAATTCAACCAAGTATCCTATAAGAGTGTGCCATATCAATATGATAACAATATGGTTGGAATGGTAACATATACTCTAGAGAAGTTAGTACAGAGTTAGCAAATTTAGCAATATCAACAGGAGATGAGTATGTCAGCAAAAAATTCTCTCTTAGAACTTCTACAAAATTCTCAAGCCCATGAAGAAGCTATGGTAAACGTATTGAAATAGCATCTGGTACCTCTCGATATTTCTCCTAGTGATATGGAAAAGGTTGTAAGTTCTCTTGGGATGCTTCATCTCACATTTTTAGACAATGATGTCTTTCTTAGAAATGCAAGAAGATTCATCTTTATATATCACTACTTTTATTGGGGATACTCTTATCAAAAGGGTTATGATTGATAATGGTTCTTCGCTTAATATATGTACACACCATTTCTTTCAAAAGTTTGGGTTGAAAGAGGAAGATCTAATTGTAACTGGTGACATCATTAAAACTTTCAGCAATGAGTCTCAAAATGCTTGTGGTACTATATCACTCCCTCTTAGAGTTGGACCTAAAATTTTGAACACAATGTTTTACGTAGTGTCTTGTCCTACATATTTTAATCTTCTTCTTGGACGGTCGTGGATTCATGTAATGAAGTTCATCCCTTCTAAGTTTCATAAATGTGTAAAATTTAAATTTGAAAACCAAATTATTTCTATCTTGGATGATCCACAACCATTTGAATTTTTCTCACCAAAGGATTTAGTCCAAATTCATTCCTCACAATATTCCTCTAAGAAATTTTCTACAAATGTTTCATCATAGGATCAAGATGATTCTTCTTGTTTAGATATTCTCTTTGATGAATCTCATCAAGATTTAAAGTGGAGTTTTGAGGACAAGGGTCAACCCTCTCCCATGGTCTTAACCCCAAAGTTGTATGTTATAGATGAGGCTTTACCTCGGCATGATATCTACTTTTATGGGTTTATCCCTTGCGTAGAATAGGTTGATTCTTCTAGTTCTCAAGTGGACTTTGGTTCCATGTCTCCTAAGGACCTTGAGCAATTAGGAGTGATTCCCACCTCACCTCCTATTGAGGATAATTTATCCATCCTCATTGATGAGACCATAGATGTGAACATAGGTTCTGAGGAAGCCCCTAGAATCCTTAAGTTAGGTAAAGCCCTGACCATGGATGAGCAGGAGCAATTGATCAATTTATTGAAATAATATCAGGATATTTTTCCTTGGTCATATACCGATATGCCAGGGCTTGATCCCTTCCTTATCATACATCATCTAGTAGTTAAGCCTAGTGCTAAGCCTGTTAAGCAGAAGCTTTGGAAGATGCATCTGAAGGTCACATTCTCAATCAAGGAGGAGCTCCAAAAACTCCTTTATGTTGGTTTTATAAAAGCCATCGACTATTTTGATTAGATTTCTAATATCGTTCTTGTAGCTAAGAAAGAAGGTACAATCATATTATGTACCGACCTTCAGGACATTAACTTAGCATGTCCCAAGGATGATTTCCCTTGCCAAAAATAGATCAGATCCTAGATTTTACAGCCAAATGTGGGATACTTTCACTCATAGATGGTTTTTTAGGTTACAATCAGATTATGATTACTCCTAAAGACCAGGCCAAGAAAACATTCACTACTCCATGGGGTACCTTCTGCTGGAAAATCATACCTTTTGGCTTGAAAAATGTGGGAGCTATCTATCAGTGGTCCATGACTTATATTTTCCATGGCATGATGCATGATATTCTGCAGGACTATGTGGATGACCTTTTGGATAATTTCTTAGAACAAAAGGATCATGTCCATGATTTAAAATGAATCTTTGAAAGGCTTCGACAATATAAAGTTCATCTTAAATCGGCTAAGTGTGTGTTTGGAGCCACATCTAGAAATTTGCTAGGCTTCATAGTGTCTAGGCAAGGCATTCAAGTGGACCCTGCTAATATAGTAGCTATCATTGATATACCTACTCCCCATACCTTGACTGAACTGCATAGTCTGCAAGGTAAGTTGTAGTCTATTCATCAGTTCATTGCCTAGTTAGCCGAAAAGTGTTAACCTTTCCTTCGGCTTCTTAAGAAGGATGTAATTTTTTGATGGAATTCAGAGTGTTAGAAAGCTTTTGATGACCTCAAAAGATATCTCACCTCCCTACCTATTTTAGTTCCTCCTATGTCGGGTAAGCATTTGTTTCTTTACATAGCAACCACAACTCATGCTTTGGGAGCCATGTTGGCTCAACATGATGATGAAAACAAAGAAATAGCTATCTACTATATTAGTAGAACTTTAGTCAGCTATAAAACTAGGTACACTCCTTTATAGAAGATTTTTCTAGCCGTAGCATTTACTTCCCAAAAATTAAGGTACTACATGCTCAACCATAAGACATTAGTGGTTGCAAAGTTTGAATATTTGTGCTATTTGATGTCTAAGCCCCACCTGTCAGGTCGAGCTGCTAAATGGGTGTTGGCCCTTAGTGATTTTGACCAAACTTTCATAGGTCATAAGACTATCAAGTGATTCATGATCAGTTAGCCTTCTCTCCCCTAGAAGTTGCCTATCCTATAGTTGTTGAATTTCTCGATGAGTGCTTCAATGTCAAAATTTAAGAGTCTAAGTCTTGGAATTTGTTCTTTTATGGAAATCGTTGCATGAAGGGCACTAGAGCTGAAATCATTCTAGTTACACTACAAACAACTCTTCCCCTTGTCATTCAAACTTCATTTTTCTTGCACAAATAACATTGCTGAATATGAAGCTTTGATCCTTGGTCTTAGAGCAGCCTTATCTTTGAAGGTTAGGGTCCTTTCAGTATTTGGTGACTCAACTTGTGGTAATAAAATCAACAACATTTATCAAACTTGGGATGATAAAATTAAACCATATAAGGATATTGTTACCAAGTTATTGTCTTCTTTTGAGTGGGTAACCATATATTCTATCCCTAGATCCTCAAACCACCATGCGGATGCCATGGTTGTTGTTGCATCTTTGTTCCCTTTAGAGTTGGAAGATGATCAAGCTTTGATTATCATTCAAAAACTCTAAGAACCTACATCTTTGAGTTCTTGTTTGGATCCCTTAGAGTGTTTTACCATCGGATATTCCCCACCTAAACCATGGTATAATGACATCTTTAATTTCCTTAAATATGGGTTAATACCTAATGGTTTAGATCACAATCAACAAAAGCTATTTCACAAAAGAGCATGTCAATTTGTTATAATTGGCAATACTTTGTATTGACGTTATTTTGAAGTTATCCTCTTGCAATGTCTCAAATCCGATGAAGCCTGACTTGCTCTTAGTGATGCTCATGAAGGTTCATGTGGAGGCCAGTTTAACGGTAATGCTATTGCCAAAAAGCTCCTTAGAATGGGGTATTACTGGCTTTCCATGGAGAAATATATATGTTATTATGTTTGGCATTGTGACAAGTGTCAATACCACGATCATCTTATTCATGCTCCTTAATATCTTCAGGTTATTTCTTCCTCTTGGCCACTCTCCATGTGGGGGTTGGACATTATCAGGAGGGTTAATATAGTGTTGTATGATGGTCAAAAGTTTATCATTACTGTGATAGAGTACTTCACTAAATGGGTTGAAGCCATACCCCTGGCTATGGTAACTAGAACTTAGGTTTCCAAGTTCATCTTTAACCAAATTCTTTGTAGGTTTGGGATTATTTTGATGATTATTTCTGACAACAACACTCCTTTCAAGAACAAGGATATTTGTAATCTTTGTGTTAAGTACAAAATTCAGCATAGATGGTCAATTCCTTATTATCCTCAAGGTAATGGACAAGTTGAAGCATCCAACAAATCCTTGATCAAGATTTTGAAGAAGCTAGTTAGTAAGACCGGTCGTGACTGGCATACCTAGCTTTATCTTGCCTTGTGGGCCTACCATACTAGTATACGTACTCCCACAGGGGAATCACCATATGTATTGGTATATGGATCTAAGGTAGTGTTTCATTTTGAGCTTGAGGTTCCTTCTTTGTGCATCTTGTTGCAAGATGCTGAGGTCGATGATGAGTATCGTGCAAACTGTTTGCACCAATTGGAGTTGTTGGATGAGAAGTACATTCATGCCTTAGAGCATTTGCAAGACTATTAGGGTAGGCTCTAGTGATCTTACTCTAAGAAATTTTGCAACCATTCTTTTGAGGTTTGGGACCTTGTCCTCAATAAAAATCAAAATAACACTAATGCTCGTGTTGATCTTCGAGGTAAGTTTCAGCCCAACTGGTTGGGGCCCTTTATCATAACACCCAATTTTGGCTTAGGTGCTTATAAATTGACTTCTATGGATGGTAAAGAGCTTAAAGAACCAATTAATATAATGCATTTAAAAATATATTGTGTTTGATCCATTTTTCATATTGCATACGCATTTAGTCAGATCATGTTGCATGTTTTATTGACATATTTTGCATGTCTACCTTTCATATTTTACATGATTGCTTGATATTTTGTTCTTACATACTGCTTGTCATATTTGCATCATTGCTTACTCATAGATGCTTCTTCATAAAGTTTTTGGGGATTTTCAACAATGGCAGGTGATGATACCTAGTTAAGTTGTAGCTCACATGCATTGCATTCTCACTAGGTCTCTGATGTCTAGCAAAACCCCAACCTAGGAACCCCCGTCCCTTTTCTTCTTTTCTTCTCAAATTCTCTTATTGGTTTTCTCCTGCATTTTTCTTCTTCTCTCCTCTTCTTTTCTTCTTTGACTTTAAAATTTTTTATAATGTTCATCATCTCTCGTCAAAGTCAAGGAATACAATCCTCCTTTTGTATATTCTTATCTTTTGTAAGATTCTTATTTCTATTTTTGCTTTCTTTTATTTATACGAGGATATACATTCTTATCTTATTTTTTTGATCACTTCCTCCCTCTTGACTCTTCACTTGCTAAAAATTCAAGCAGGGGGCACACACGCATAGTTCTTTGCTCATCATTTTATTCCTCTTATTCTTCTAGCACATGCACATTCTCATGTTGTGTTATGCTCACATTTATTGGATCATACATACATCCACAAACACCCTATTGGGTAGTACTAGCATATACAACATTCACCTCAACATATATCATATATCATCCCTATCGGGTTATGTCTCTCTTTGACTCAACAAGCTCAACACCCCATTAAAATATCAGCTTCTTAGCCACTTCAGCAGGCCTCGATATACATCCTAGTGGGTAATTACCCCATAGTAGTCACTAGCAAGAAATAATCCATAGTAGGTTACGCTCCATATTTTTCCCATCTATCCATATTAGCGAGTACTACATCCATAGTGGGTTTCACTCCATACATGGACCATATTTTGAGCATAACACCCTCTAATCAGGGTTCTGATTTAGCCTTCTTCTCGATTTTAGATGATTGACCTTTGGAGCTTCTTTTTCTTCTTCTTCTCATTCTTCTTCTATTCCCTTCTATATTTTCCTTTATTCTATGCATTTCATGCTAGATTCATTAGATTCATTTTGTACCCCATAATATTTGCTTTGTTGTCTGCTTGCTTTGTTCTCCTTGTTTTTGTGTTCTGCTTTTTTCTTTCTTCCTTCACGTTTTTGAGTTTCTTAAGGAAGCTCATTTCCTTTCGAAACTTGAGGGGGCACCCTAGCCATAGAGGCATTAGTCATAGTAATGCCTCACCTAGTGTGTAAGAGTCAAGAGTATCCTTTTGCAGTACCCCTCTTGTGCCACCCCTTTGTCTAAACCTGGCCACTCCTTTTCTTTTGTGTGTTTGTTGCCCCTTTTTACTTATAGGAGTCTACATATTTCTTTGATGCATTTACTTGGACTTAAATGCATCAAAGAGGGGGTAAAATGTAGACACAAAAAATTGACCCACTTATAGTGGGAAATCTTCCTTAGAGCCCCTATGAGGTCCCTAACCCTTGCCCTAGGCAAGGGTAAGCCTCTATTTTCCCTCACCTTGATTTTCTTTAACCTTTTAGAAAAATCACGTCCAGTTACGATGGGGCACGACTTTGCAAAAGTGATATCTCACCCCATCGACATGGGGTACAACTTTGCTATTTTTAGGGTTTTAATTTATTAAAACTTGGGTTTAACCTTTTTAGCATGTTTGGCATTGGCTTGTGTTTGTTTTCCCGCTTCTTTCGCCTTGATTTTCATCTATAAAAGGAGGGGTTAATCCCACTCTAGATATACAAGCGATCGATCTTGAAAATTAATTAAGCTCAAAATTCTTATGATTAATTAGTGCTTGGATTCTTACTTTCACTCTACTTCATGTTTCTTCTATAATCTAACCCCAAAGTGTGAATTTCGGATTTGATCTTCTGCTGCATTGATTTGGATTGTTGTGTGGTTTGGTGGATTCGTGTTGTAGTTTAGAAAGAAAGAGAGTGCCCATTTTGGATACCTCGATCTCTTCTGCCTACTTTTGCATCATACATCATGTTGTGTGCACTTTGTTTCTTACATTTATTTATGCTTTACATTTATCTTTTATTTTTTGTGTCTTTGAAGTGAAATCATACCCTGTCCCAGTGAGGCATAACTTTGCTAACCCTAATTTAGAGTTTTTGCTCACAAAAGTGAGATCACACCCCGTTTGTACGAAGTGTAACTTTTCCTGTAGCATTATAACGCTCACCATCTATGAGGCATGATTTTTCCCAGGATTGAATTAGGGGCATCTGTCATATTCTAATTACATGAGTAGTTTCTAAATTGCATTTAGGGCAATGATATCATAATCTATTTTTTGCTTCTTTGTTGTTGCATTGTTGTTTTATAATTAATCATCCAAAGGTCAATTTCTACTTATTTTCAAAGGTCATCTAAAAGGACCTAGGGGACTTGACTTTTGTACCTTCAAGCATTGTTGTATAGTGGCCTAAGCAGGCCCCTAATGCTAATCCCATTTTCAAGTGTTTCATAAGTTATCTTGCAGAAACAGGTATTTCTGATATCATTGGACAAGAGGTAGAAAAGCTAAGTCAACCACAAATCAAGATAAGTGTTTTAATTATTGGTTTAATATTTTATCTGAGTATTAGTTCTTAGTCATCTTAAAGTGAAAAGTATATAGTGTGCATCTAGGGTTAATATTGTGCATTTATCTTGTGTCCTTGCTTTAAAGGTTTTCTAGATAAAACCCTAGGTTAGCAAGCATTCAAAAGAAATAATCATATTAGGTTAGCTCTTGTATTCTTGCATTTTGATTTATGCATTGTCCTTTATCTTTCATAGCATAGATCTAGAAAGGCCAAACTTAGGTGATTGCTTTTAACTGAACACATCAAACTATCTTGAAATTCCTGAGGACTTAGAGCAAGTTCTTAAACCATTCTTGGTGAACCCTTACCCCTAGCATCGAGTGTAGAGAACAAAATACGCCCATGGTTCACCCCATAAGGCTTTATATCTCTCAGGATCTAGCCTTTTTGGTAATTATATGCAGTAGGGCAGTTTTCCCCCTCTACAGATAGAACTAGACTACAATATTTTAAATTATGAGAAGAGTTTCATGCCTTTAAAACTTTTCTTAATAATAATTAAATTATAATTATAGATATATTTGGTAAAATATATTAGACATATCATTGCCTCATATTCTACCACCATAGCATCTTTCCATTTTGGTTCACCTTTAGGATACCTTCAAAATCAATGCTTAAGAAAAAGAAATCTAATGTTTCTTAAGAGATAAATTAGTCTAAGCATCCTTCAAAAGCATCTTAACCCATTTGGATGTTGTATGAAATAAATAATCACATATATCATGTGCTATCTCAACAACCAAAACTAAAATTGAAGAATCCAACTCGTCACCACTAACCTCATCATGTAACACTGAATAATTTTAAACTAACGTGTTCTACTCATCCTACCCTACTCTTGGAGAAGATGTTTCCTAATGTGTTTCCTATAAAAGGATCAAATCTATAGGTAAGGATCAACCACTTAAGGATAACAAAGAGGAAGATGCTCTAGTAGGGATAAAGCCAACCAAGATCTTTGAAGAAACTATTGATTGTAGAATATGCAAAGAATCAAAATAAGCAATAGCCAAAAGTTTAGGTAGGGGTAGAAGGATTATCTAGAATAACCTCATCAAATATTACATCTCTTGATCAAAATATTATACCTTCAAGGACCATAAATATGATGTGCATTTGAGGTATCATAATACCCCATAAAGATACACTTATGACTCTTTGGCACCTCGTCCTTTCTAAGATCCTTGGCTATGTGAGCACATGTTGAAGACCCAAATATACAAAATTGGAATACATTTAGCTTATCCTTTTTCAATATCTCAAAAGGTGTCATATCCTAGACTAAATTGGTAGGAACCGTGTTGATTATGTATGTTATGCAAGTGATTGCCTCACCCCATAACTTATGGTATAGTCTCTTGGCATGAATTATACATCATGATATCTCAATAATTATCGTATTTTTTCTTTTAGCAACACCATTTTGTTCAAGAGTGTAGTGAAATTCCATGAGAATCCAAAAATCATGAAAAGCATAGCTAAAATATTCACATCCCCCATCTATTATAAGATATTTGATTATCCTATCTATTTGATTTTTAATAAGGTCCTTGAAGGTTTTAAACCTCTCAAAAACCTCATCCTTTGTATAAATTGTGTATAGCCATACATATCTAGAGAAATCATCGATGAAAAGAAGAAAGTACTTATTTCCTAAAAGAGATGGTGTATCCATAGGGCTACAAATATCACTATATATGATCTCCAAAGGATGAGATGGCATCCTAGCGATCCCTTTCAAAAATTTATCCCTATGATGTTTTCCTAAAATGCACACCTCACATGCACCACTTGAAGGAGATATGTGTGGAAACCCAATAGCCATCTGATGTTGACTCATGTATCTCAAGGAATTATATCTAAAATTCCCAATCCAATAATGTCACTTTTGAATTTCGTTATCAACATGTGCAATCATCCCAACAAAGTTTTTCTTGCTAGAAGTAGGGGTATAAGGGGTAAATATTGCACTATGATTATACATGTGGTCAGTATCATCACAATAACCAAAAGTAATAGTTTTGGACCCATTGTCTATATCCTTAGTTTTCCATCTATCAGGATAAAATTATACTTTCTTACCTATATAAGTAATTCAATAAATAGACAAAAGGTTAGGTCCAACATTAGGAACATGAAGTATCTCATCAAATGATGAAGATTCAATAGTGATATTTCTACTCCCTGTAACTTGTAGTAAAGAGTCATCTCCAATCATAATGTGTACCCCTACATGATTTTTGTTGTAGCCTTGAAGAATATGCTTGTGCTTTATCATGTGCCTAGTAGCCCCTAAATATGTTTTCCACTCATCTAAAGAGTTGGATGTATAATATGTACAATGAATTGCAACATAGGCCTCTAATATTTCTCCATAAAAATTATCCTCACCTTGTGCATATAAGAGTGTAGCATCAACACCCCTTTTCTTACTATTTCCATCCATTTCTTGATTCAAATTTTTTAAAATATTACCTAATGTTCTTCCTTTTTGCAAAACTAATAAGTAGGCTTCTTGAAAGGATTTTTTGGGTTCTTCTCATTCTATTTGGGCTTCTTATCATTCTAGGATTTAGCAACAACTTCTTTTGGATGTTCCTCATTAAAAATAAATATTCCCTTACATCTATTCAATAGGTGGTGTAGGATAATCTAGAAAGTATACACCAAACATTTCAAAAACCTTAATAACTATCTTAATGTTTTAGACACATTATTGAAGATAATATTGAGTGGTTCAATGTTCCTTTCCTTCTCTAATGCTTCTTGTCCTTATCTTATCTCCTTGGAAAAATCTATTTTTATTCAAATATCCTCTTTTAATTTCTTGAACCAACTCATATACTAATCAACGATATCAAAGAGTCCATCAACATGGTTGCAAGATCTGCTTACAATCTAATGATTTCAATGGAACTAATTCAATCACATAACCCCTAAAACTTTTGAAGTAATACTTTGGGATATATGGTGCTATTGACATGAGTGTCATATATATTATCAACATGAAGAGAAATGACACCATGAGCCTAATCCTTCTCGTCCCTATAAAGTTGCTTTACCTCATTCACATATGAGTAACGCCTTGCTTTGGATTAAAGCTTTAATCTTCTAGATAGCATAGTTTAAATAAATATTATCATGCTATGATAAGGCTATGCATCACAAATCCAAAACCTAATGCACGATATCTAGAATCCACATCCAAGTCAGGATCCTTAAACCCCAATGCTGGAAATACTTCAAGCCCAGAGGGCATCCCAAAGTCAAAACCTAATGTTGAAGAACTTAGGAAGAAATTTGAGCCATTGGAAAATAAAAAATCTCATCTCCCTAACATCATCACTAGGAGCCAAGTGAATCCTACTGAGGGTTCATCCCGCAGCCCAAGGGAATACAAGAAAAAAGGAGAAGATTTGGATGTAGGGGTGGAGATATGTGAACCTCTTCAAAATGAGGAATATGGCAGTCCGGTTCTGCAAAAAATTACCTCCCCTCAGTTTAGTCCTAAACAAACCAGGAGCACTGTGAAGTCTCCTATATATTTTGGTAGTGAAAAAAGAAGAGGGAGAATATCAAATGCTGAGCATCAAAAAATTAAAACCGATAATGACATTGCCAATGGAAAACAGAGAACCTTGTTTCAACAAAGTTATTTCGGGTTCTGAAGACAACAAATTAGGAAAACCCCTTCAATGGAGGGGAAGAGGAAGAAATCCCAAAAAATCTAAATGAAGTTCCTCTCATGGAATGTGAGAGGCCTCTGTTGGGACTAAAACTGATGGGATTGAATATTATTGATACAAATGGTTACAATATATAGGCATAAGCCTATATTCAACACATGACACTTGTTAAGAGAAACTGACAAGTGTCAAGGTGAAGGCATAGTGCACTTCAACTCTAACATTCCCCCTTAAAGTGCACTATCCTAACTAAAGAAGAAACAAAACAAGTCAACATTAGGTAACATTCGCCCATAATGTTGACTACCTGAAACCTATCATCCTCTCTTATTGCTGATTTGGTCTAGGCTCGTGCTCTTTGCGCTTGGCTCTCCAACTATGAATAATTCTAGATTCACTGTGTATACATCTCGATCTGTTGCCTCAGGGTCAGCCACTTCCACGGGTCTGTTGCCACTGGGTCAGTCGTCTAAGTGCCTCAAGGTCATCATGGGTGCCTTAGGGTCAGCCACTTCTAGGGTTGTTGCCTCTGTAGGTCATCCTCAGAGGATGTTGCCTCTCCTAGGTCACTGACTAGATTCACCATGAATATCAAGTTCCTCATCATGGTGAACTCAATCTAGAAGGTGTCGGTCTCTGTCAGAAAATGCACCTTAATACAAATGAAAAACGAGCCATATAAGAGTGCCGGTCTCTGTCGAAAATTCACTCAATACAATAAAATGAGCCATAGAATCCAAATATGGAGGAGAAGAAAAAAGAAGAATAGAAGAGAATCTTCTGAAGTGTCTTCATCTGTAGTCTTTAGAAGTAGATCCAAAAAAACATTGGATAGAGTCTAGGGTGTCTATGTCTGTAGTCCCTAGAATAAGTGTCCTTATGGTAGTCACCTCATCTTACCAGAATGCATGGGTAACCAGCCACTACATCCGCCAAGTATAAAGAGGTGAATACTAGATACTAGGTTCACTTACAAGTACCTTAGGAGTGTCGGGTACAACCGAAAGTGCACTCCAAGGTAGAAAAACTTTGAGGCTAAAAAACTCAATTGAAACAGCCTCAAAATTACAATATGACACCACCATTGTGTCCATCACGGAAAAATGTTTTCAACGACTATAAATACCCCTATATTCCACCATCAAAGGGGCCTTCATCATGAGGAAAAACCATCATGCCTATCTAAGGCAGCAAAATAAACAACATCGCTCAATGGCGGCATCGCTCTCAAGTGGAATAAAAATAGCATTAAAATTTCCTGCGTAGGGGATTTACATGGGCCATCTAGGCCTTTAGCTCTTCCAGTTTTGAAATTACATAGGCCATGTGGCCATACAATAAAAAATACCCCACTTAACCTAGATTAAGTGTTTATTAAAGTGGTTCCCTCCAGTAAAACAAAAAATGCCCCCTTATTTAAATATTATTATCCTAGCATTAAATAATTTACCTTCTCATAAAAAACTTAAGCTTATTAAAAATAAATAGTCCATTATTATCCCAACTGCCCCTTTCTTCTTCCCATTTGTGTTACTATTCTCGGAGGAGCCATGCACCATGCCATTTGTCGCATTTCACTGTACCCAGCTCATGTTAGGCCGAGAGGTGGCGCTCACCACCACCGCTGCTGCTTTGCCGCCACCGCTACCAAAAAAATAATAAGGGGCTGAAGCGCATCACCGTGTAGACGCTGCTCACCCTCACTTATGCCAAGCCTCCCAATGTTGAACTTGACTGCCCCATCTACCTCACTGACTTCATCGACGGAGAAGTAGTTCACGTTCTTCCCAAATGCAACCACTCCTTCCACCGCCAGTGCATAGACAGGTGGCTGTCATCCCATTTCTCTTGCTAGAATCCCAAATTAGCCCCAGGAATTATCAGGTGGAAAGACTATCGTCTTTATGTGAGCTAGGCTGATAATTCGTTCTCTAAGACCATTAAGCCGATCTAGCAGCAATTTTTTTGACCCCGTGGCATCGAAGAAATCATAGCCAAAGAATACAATCTTGGAAAAAAACAAATCCTCAGCTCTTCATACTATTTTTAGTTTATTCGAACCCGAACAAACTAGTAACGAGGAACCACGAACAGGGAAAAAGAGAGCAGGAGACAAATACCAATTCCTGGAAGCCAAAATCTACTACGTTTTCAATTGATTGGTGTCATCGGCCTCGAAGACGAGGAGGACATGGACGCACGGGCAGGCATGGGAGAGATGGCATATTGTCGGTGCTTTGTCGGCATTTATCGGGGCCTTTCGATGAATGTTCTACCATTCTTGAGAGTTCGATGACGTCCATGCAGACATTGGAAAGTCTCCGAGCGACGAAGAAATAGCGCAGGAGGTTCTTCGAGCGATGAAGAGGCCAGAAACCATTGATTTGCATTGATCCCAAATTAAGGTAATGTAAGGAATGAAAAGACGGCATCTGGGAGAGCACAATCATCACCACCGCCACTATGATTATGAAATGATTCAGTTTGAGATGTCCACTGGGACTCAAGTTCGAGTACAAGATCTATACACAATCAACGCTGAGAAGTATGCATCCCATGCCCACTCCCATGTTGATCGTCGTCTGAATTGAAACCACAATATAGAGCATCCAACCAGATCCTAGGATGTCACTGGCGAGCTCACAGAATCGGATATGACGGCGGCCATGATTCTCATAATTCTCCAGTACTTTGGACATTAGGAAATATGAATAAAATGTAACTACCACTGTTAAAGATAGGGCAAAGAGTCTGAGCGTCCATCCCATGCCGTGAAATGCATATGGAAGCATCAGAATCGTCGGCCCGATGATTGCTGTCGTTAAATGAAAACCTGCGTGCCACCATGTCCCTTTGGACTTCAGAACGAAGGTGGCACCGACGTCAACAATGACAGTGGGCTTGTTGCTTGCAGAGTTCAATTCTGGAAAATGGTCATCGTGTGATGATGATCCGTTCATGCCATTTGAAGCAGAATGCTTTCTGTTATCGAAAGCCATTAATGAACCCAATTCAATAGAACTAACCCAATGTCACAACAATCTCATTGATTCCTTCACGGTAGGCCATTTGCAGAGATGGGAGTCATGGCCTCTGTGTGTTCTTGGGATCGCACAGGAAACTGAACTGGCTCGTCTTCCATGATCTGCCTACAACCTATAAAAAAAATGATCCCTAAAAAAAATTGCAAAAAATAGTTCATGACTCCAAGCTTGAAGCTTCAGGGGCAGCCATTAATGGTATCCCGTTTCTATGGACGGATACATATGGGAAAAATTGATCACTAAAAAAAAATTGGGAGCCATGATTTTTCCAAAAGTCTGGTTTCTGATCCATTGTAAACAATGGAGAGCATACTCCCTATTTTGAAAAAAAATGGGGAAAATAGGGGAAAAGGATGAGGTGAGGGAAATCCCCCCTCAAGGGTTTCACAGGCAAGAGAGGGAACCTGCTCTGATACCAAATTTTGGGACTAAAACTGATGGGATTGAATATTATTGATACAAATGGTTACAATATATAGGCATAAGCCTATATTCAACACATGACACTTGTCAAGAGAAACTGACAAGTGTTAAGGTGAAGGCATAGTGCACTTTAACTCTAACAGCCTTAATGGCCTACCCAAACACAGAGAATTCAGTGCAATAATAAATCAAGTGAATTCAACTATTATCATGTTGCAAGAAATAAAAACTGATGAGATTCAGTCAAAAAAATAGCAAAAAAAAATTGGAATCAAGGGGAGATGGTTTGCAAATCATCCAGAGGAGCATCTAGAGGCCTTATGACTTTATGGGATCCCCGGATAGTAGAAGGCACCATTATTCAGAAAGATGATAGGGTTATTAGTGTTTTATTTAAGGAAATAAACAACAACAGGTCATGGATCCTTTCAAATATTTATGCCCCGACTTCAATTCAAGGGATATCTCTACTGTGGAAGTACTTAGGCAATCTGAGTGAAATATTCCATAATGTCCCCTGGATTCTGGCTAGGGATTTTAACACTCATCTTTACCCTTTAGACAAAATGGGTGGAAATGGACCACCTATCAGGAGCATGGATTAGTTCAATGAATTTGTGAACTCCAACATGTTGATGGATGTAAAACTTAGAGGAGCAAATTATACCTGGAGAAATCGACGGATAGGGTGTCATCTCATTCAAGAAAGGCTTGATAGGTTTTTTCTATCAAAGGAGGCTACAACTTTGTTCGATGATTCTACCCTGCAAGCCCTTCCTAAAATTGCCTCTGATCATAATACCATTTTGTTGGAGATCCCTAACTCTCTATCCTTCAAGAAACATTTTAGATTTAAATCTATGTGGATCAAACATTCCAGTTTCAGAGATAACTTAAGTCAGTGGTGGCAGCAGCCTGTCAGGGATAGTGCAGCTTTTAAAATTGTTGGAAAATTAAATTTTGTTAAGGAAAAGCTTCGAAATTGGAACAAAGAGGTCTTTGGGAACCTCTTTGAAAATAAAAAATAGGTTGTTGAAAGTTTGAAGATAATTGATCAGAGGATCCAACATGGTGATGCTGATGAAACTACTAGGCAGGAGGAACGAAAAAAACTACCAGAGTTTCATAACATTTTGGCCTGTGAGGAAATCTATTGGAGGCAAAAATCAAGGGCTCTTTGGTTGAAATATGGATATTCAAATTCCAATTTTTTTCACGTCACCACGCTTAGAAACAGAAGTAATAACAAGATAAATTAAAAAAAAAATAGATGGTTCTATTACTCAAGACTTAACAAAAATCAGAAAGGAGGTAGTAACTTATTTTAATTCTATCCTTGGATAAGAATCGCAGTGCAATGAGGAGGCCAAATATATTCTCTTGCAATCCATTCCTAGCATAATAAATGAGGATATAAACCTTAATCTTCTATCTCCCTTTTCTGATGAGGAAATTAAGGAAGCCTTATTTAGCATGGATCCAGACAAATCCCCGGGACCCGACGACTTTCCCCCTCATTTTTATCAAGATTTTTGGGACATCTTAAGTGAGGATGTAATTTATGCTGTTAGAGAATTCCAAACAATCAATCATATCCCAAAAGGTATCAACTCTACTTTTATTTCTCTAATTCCTAAGAAGCAAACCCCTAAATCTATGGCTAACTTTAGGCCAATTAGTCTGTGCAATATTTCTTACAAGATCCTAACTAAAGCCATTGCAAATAGAATGAGATATTCTACCCCGCATCATAGATCCATGCCAAGGAAGCTCTATCCAGGGTAGGTCAATCTTGGATGGAGTTATCACAGTTCATGAAGCTCTACACTTTGCTCATAAGACTAACAGGTCTGTTTTTTCCCTAAAGCTTGATATGAACAAAGCATTTGATAGGCTAAATTGGGACTTTCTTATTGTTGTCCTCCTTAAGTTTGGTTTTCACCACCAATGGGTTAATTTGATCAAAAAATGTATTTCTAAAGCATGGTTCTTGATTCTAGTTAATGGAACAACTGCTGGTTACTTTCAAAGTCACAAAGGAATTTGGCAGGGGACCCTATCAGCCCCATGTTATTCATCATTGTGGCAGAAGCTTTAGGCAAAACCACCAAAAATACTTGTAGTTCAAGGCTAATATCAGGAATCAAGGCAACATCTCTCACTAGGGTTGTTTCTCACCAACAATTCATCGATGATACCCTTATATTGACTAAGGCATTAGTGGTTGAGGCCAAAATAATTAAATACATCCTGCAACTCTACGAGGACGCTGCTGGTCAGAAAGTTAATTTTAGTAAAAGCAAGTTATATTTCTTGAACACCCCCATTCAGATGCAAGGAAGGATTGCAAAAATTTTAGGGTGTGATATAGCAAACTTCCCGAATTTGTATCTTGGTCTCCCTCTTTTCATTGGTTCTCCGAGAGAGTCAATGTGGGACAGGGTTATTGAAAGAATTCAAAAAAAACTTTTTGGATGGAAAGGTCATCTTCTATCTCAAGCAAGAAAGTTGACCCTCACTAAGGCCTCTCTTCAGAGCATTCCAGTCTATTTCCTCTCTGTTTTCAAAGCCCCTATGAAGGTTTTCCAAAAAATTGAGAAACTCCAAAAAGAATTTTTATGGACTGGATCAGAGGAGAAAAAAAGGATACACCTTGTAGGATGGACCAAAGTGTGCAAACCCAGGGAAAATGGGGGTTTAGGTCTAAGGAGAATTGCTCATATAAATTTATCTTTACTTGCTAATCAGGCATGGCGTCTCATTTCTAGTGAATAAAACGAATGGACAACTATCATCAAATGAAAGTATCTTCAAAATATGGAATTTCTAAGTGACTCAGTTCCAATCAGAGGTTCTACTTTTTGGAAAACAATTCTTAATTGTAAGGAAATCATCAAAAAAGGTTTAAGATGGGTTTTAGGCAATGGTGGAGGATAAATTACTAGAATTACAGGTGGGCTAAGGATGAACCACTGACGCAATATCCCAACTTAGCCTGAATCAAAGATATCACAGAAGAACTCATTGGTAGAAAAGTCTCTGATTATATGGTTGAGGATAGAGGTAGAATGAAGTGGAAACAAATAAGAATTCAGGGATTTCAAGCGGAATCAAATGATCTTTGTAACATTCTCGGGCAAAATTTTATCCCCATGAGATCCAAGGAAGATCAAGTGACCTGGGCTCCTATGAAAAATGGGCAATTCACTGTTAAATCATCTTACAAGCTTCTGCTTGATGACGATGATTTTGTCCTCCAAAAGGACTTAGTTTGGATAAAAAAATTAATTCCAAAAATTGCAATCTTTTCATGGCTGGTTATCCAAGAAAGAATTCTAACCATTGATAATATGATGTGTAAAGGTATTTGTATCACTAATCATTGTTATCTGTGTAGGGCTAATTGGGAGACCATTTATCACATTTTCCTTGAGTGCCCTTTTTCCTTGATTGTCCTAAGTGGGATTTTTTAGGCCTTCAATATTTCATGGGTTAAACCAACCACCGTACTTGATTTGTTCGTCCAATGGCCTTACCCCTTTTCAAACAAAATACTTAGATACATGTGGAAAATTTGTCTCAATCACTATATTTTGCAGGTGTGGTTAGAAAGGAACCATAGAGTCTTTAATGATTCTATCCATGATCATCAAACTATCATTGCCATGATCCTATCCTTTGCCAACAAGAATGTGAACCCTATCCCTTTTGATAGTTGTAAACCTCATCTGTAGGAGACCACGATTGCTCAATATTTAAGCTTAACCTTGTTAGATGAGTCTGTGCCTAGGGTAGTCAACCCCAGAGCCAATGTTAAGTGGTCTCCACCTCCTACAAGTTGGTTTAAGCTTAATTTTTATGGAGCAGCTAAGGATAATCCTAGCAGAGAAGGCGCTGGTGGCATTGTGTGAGATCATAATGGGAATATGATGCTTGTGTTTTCTGAATATTTGGGAACAAGGACGAACAACAAAGCTAAAGCTAGAGCTATGTGGAGAGGCCTTCAAATGACTCAAGATTTAGAAGGCAATTTGATCGTAGAAGGAGACTTTATGCATGTTATAAATCTCCTCAATAATTGGAAAACACCTCCTTTGAGGATTAAAACAATTGTTGAAGAGGCTAGGATCCTTTTCCAGGGAAGATAGGACAAAAAAGCCCAACATGTCTTTCAAGAAGCTAACAAAATTGCTAATAAGCTGGCCAATTTGGGTGTCGATGGTGACGAACTTTTCAAATGGGAACACGATGTCCCGAGTGAAGTAGAGGAGCTTATTCAACAAGAATTCCAAGAATGATAGTCAAATTTACCAACAAGGAAGGCACTGTAAGTTCGAAGGCTAGGAGTATTCCCGTCTCTTTTTTGAATTGGACTCACAATAAAAATTATTTGAGTTGTCAGTCTTCGTGGATGCTACTTGGAAATACCACAAAGACTAATGGGGACAGTCACATGTCAGATAACATGGCTCCTAGTCATATTAGTAATTTGAGGTTGGTTGATAATCATAGGGAAGAAAAGAAACGACAATATAAGACTTCGAACCAAAGCCACGTGGACCACCAGATAGCCACCGCCATAAATCTAGCTAGCAGGTTCACTTCTCCAAGGCTAATTGGCCAAGATAGTATGTGGTACCAAAGCATGTCATATACGAAAGAAAGCAATTACCAAAGAATTATTAAGAGTAACTATCAATACAGAGCTTGTGGGAGTTTTTTTCAGTACTCTACTATGTGTGTCTACAGCTTTTTGTTTCTCCATTGTCTCAAGGAAGGGTTCCGTGTCTGTTTTTTTTTTGTAATTATGATGCATGTGTGTTTTCTCGGGGTATACCCAAAATATTGTATGGGAAGTTTTTTTTTATAATAGGCTATGTGCCTTACCGGATGTAATGGCTTTTGTGGCATGTAGATTTTACATATATAGGATCCTTAGTAAGGATATGTTCATCAACAACCCTAGGCTAATTTTTGTAAAAGGTTTTGGGTCAACCTGTAAAACCCGATATTAATGCTATAGTATCTTATCTACCAAAAAAAAAAAGGCTACTAGACAGTTGGTTAATACTACAAAATCTAATATCTTTTTCATTAACATTATCATAGATTTACAATGGATTATTATGGATATGTTAGGGTTTAAAAATGAAAAATTTCCATCAATCTACTTGGGAATTCCTTTGTCTCATAAAGGATATAAAATGGATCATTGGGTCTCTTGTTTATATACAATGAAATATTTTTTGGTAGGTTGAAAAGGTAAGTTCTTAACCATGATGGAAGGCTACAACTCATAAATACTGCATTGCAATCCATCTCTATTTATATGATATCACTTTCAATATTGTTAGTAGGTATGGCATCAAAAATTGATAAAATTCAAAGAGACTTTATTGGGAAATGATGGGAGGAAAAATTTAGGTTTCCTCTTTATAATTGGGATAGGGTTTGCAAATGAAAGAATATTAGATGTGCAATATTGTGGAATTATAGACTTTTGAGTTTGGCCTTAGGGATAAAACTTGGGTGGAGATTATTCAGAGATCAAGGAAAGAGTTAGGCAAAAATGTTACTTCAAAATATATTTGGTTCTCTTGATTCAATAAAATTATTTAGAAAACTAACCCTACCCAAAGGATCCCCAACTTGGAATTTTAGATTAGATAGTTTTCAATTGATCAGGAAACATATTAAATGGTAAATAAATGAAATAATTATATAATTTTTTTTTTATTCTTGGTTGAAGCCTTATCCTCTTATCCATAATTGAAAATGACAACCATTGGATTGGGCATGTCTAGCTTGTAAAGGTCCAAAGGTTAGATTATATTAATGTGAGCAACAACTCTAGATCATGGATTTCTATTAATAAGTTGGATGTGACTTTTACTTTCATATTTTTACACAAAATGATGAATTGGTTTAGAATATATAAAAAGATGATGGATACTCGGTTAACTTGTGATATAAGGATTTAGAGCAACTGAAATTTCCTACTCCTAAATATTTCCCTTGGAAGAATGTTTGCTCACTAGAGGCTCTTCCTAATACCTCAACATTCTTTTATTTAGTAGTTCAATGTAATATTATTATAAGAGAGTCTTTAAAGAAGAGGATATCATGACTTTTCAAATGTGACTTGTGTGAGAAGGATTTAGAAACATCAAAATGATTTACTTTTTCATTGTCCCTTTTGGTATTATTATTTCAAAAATATGATAATATATTGGGTAGCTCCATCAACATTGAAAGAGTTGATGTTCAAAGCTAAAGCATTATGTTCTCTATGGAGGATTGGTCCTATCATTATTTTTTTAGAATTTATGGCTTGAAAGGAATAATATATTTTTAAATAAATATCAAAATCGCACCTAAGTTCGAAATCGTATTATTGTATCTCTTGAAGAATATTTATAGATATGGTGCTCATCATGGGAAGTATCAAGTGTGAAAAAATAGGTTCTAGCCACTTGGTTACATGATTTAAATATACATGGAAGAATCATCTATGACAATGGCATGAAAAATAAGTATTTGCTTCAATCTATGGTAAAATGGAAATGTCTAGAAATTGGGTTTATCAAAAAAAAATTGATGGCACTTCTAAAGAAAATTTGAGAAAAGTCGATGGAGGTGGTGTTTTTCAAAATAATGAAGGAAAAATTCTCCTCACTTGCTCATAATCATATGGAACTTCAACTGATAACTATGTAGAGACTATGGAACTTCTTATAGGGATTAAAATTACAGTGGAAAAAGATGAAAATATATTTGAATTGGGGGGAATTCAAAAACTATTATTAATGCTATCAATAAAAATGAATGTGGGGATTGCATTAAAAATTTATTATTGATGTTCATCATCCATTATTGGAACCACTATTGTGGAAATATGAGCATTATCTAGACAAAAGGAAATCGTGTAGAAAATAGTTTAGCCAATTGCAATGTTGATCTTCATATTGGTGAAATTCAAATTTTAGAAGACAACTAGCCAAGAGAGATTCTATCTCGTAATAAAAATGATGTCAAGGAGTTAATTAGAGAAACATAGAATTTTGAGGAATATGAATAATATATTTGATAAATAAATAAATGAAAAATATCTTTGATAAAATGGCAAGTTAAATATTGTTTCATTGACCTAATAAGTATAATATTCTGGTATTTTGACGGGAGAGGCCCCAAATAGAAGCCGCATATAGCTTATTAAAAAGTAGTTTTGACTACTCCTCTAGGGTGACCCACTATTTCTTTATCTATTTATTATTCTTGCTAAGCACTAGGAAGAGCATCTCAAATAAAAAATGGATAGAAAAACCAAAGGTATTTAGGTTGCAACAAATGGTCTCTTCAAATCTCTTCTCTAATTTTTTATAATACTTTATGTTTAGGTCATCTCTTAGTTAGTGAGTCCATGGAGTTTAAATTAATACAAATGATATAATAAGGTTTTTGGACAGTTGGTTGATACTATAAAATCCAAGATCATTTTTGTTAACAATTCCCTAGATTTATAATAGATTATTGTGGATGTTTTAGGATTTTTAGATAGAAAATTGCTATCAACTTATTTGGGTATTCCTTTGTCTAACAAAATATAGAAAAAGATATTTGGGATTTATTTTTGGAGAAATATTTTTGACGTGTTGAAAAGTTAAATTCTTAATCGTGGTTTAAATGCTACAATGCATAAAGACTACTTTGCAATCTGTCCATATATTTATGAAGTCAATTCAAGATTATCAGCAGATATATCATCCAAATTTGATAGAAAATCGAAGAGATTTTCTTTGTAAAGAATGTGAGAAAAAACTTTAGTTTTCACTTTGTAAGTGGGATAAGGTTTACAAAGAAAATAATTTTAAAGTGACATGCTTGCCAAATCATAAACTTATGACTGTGGCATTAGGGGGTAAATCTTGGTTGAAAGTTATTCAAAGATCACGAAAACAGTTGGGAAAAAATGTTACTTTAATTATATATTATATTTTGTTGATACAATAAACTTATTCAGGAAACAAACCCTGCCTAGAAGCTCTACAACATGAAACTTTGTATCAAATAATTTACAAGATCAAGAAACATATTAGATAGTTAGTTAATGAGGGGGGTTATACAAATGTTTGTTTTGATGCTTGGTTGAAGCCTTATCCTCTTATCTCTAAACCAAAATAAAAATCATTGGCTTGGGCACATTTAGCTTATAAAGGTTCAAAGGTTCAAATTATATTAATTTGAGCAACAACTCTGGATCATGAATTTCTATTAAAACCCTCAACATTCCTTTGGTTAACAATCTAAAGCAAAAAAATTATAGGTAAGCATTTACAAAGAAGATGATATCTTGACCTTTCAAGTTTATTCTATGTGAAAAGGACTAGAAACATTAGATCATTTATGTCTTTGCTATCCCTTTTCCTATACCATTTGGGAATGCTTTTTAAAAAATTTGGACAATGTATTGGGTAGCTCCAACAACATTCAAAGAGTTCAAAATCATGCCTACGTTAGGAATTGTATTTTTGCATATCTTGTAAAATGTTTATAGACATGGTGCTCATCATGGGAAGTCTAAGTGTGGAAAAAGAGATGCTAGTCTCTTGGTTTCAGTATTTAAACATACATAAAGGGTCATTTGTGATAATGAAATTAACACAAAGAATCTACTACAAACTATAATGAAATAAAATATCTAAAATTTGAATTTATCAAAATTGAGGGGGAATCACAAACTATTATTATTGCTATCAAGAGAAATTGACATAAAGAGAAGATAAAAAAAAAATATTATTTTTTTATCCCTCAACTATTATTAAGCAATATCATCACATATATAGAATAAAACTATATAGCAAATAATTTAGTGCATCGTAATGTTGATATTCATCTTGTTGAAATTCAAATTTTAGAAGATAACTCCTCGATTGAGAAACAAAATTCAAGTCTTAAAAGACAACCAGCTAAGTGAGACAAAATTTAAATTGAGAATACAAGTAGTTGAATGGAGTTTTTTTTTTGGATGAAAAAAAAATTATATTAAAATGGCTTAATCATACAAAAAAAGGGTGGGTGGAATTAGCACACCCTAAGCACACAACCAACACACTAACTGTGTGCTGAACAGCTAGCAGAGCTACCAAAATAACTTACAGAAGTTCACAAGAAAACCAAACAGAGAACTACCTAAAAAGACAACTAATAGACTAGGCATCATTGTTGTGTAGGGGATGGAGGAACGGGATTCACTGCACAAGGAGCATTACGCCAATGATTAATAAGGTCCCGTAAGTGATGAAGCTCTATATTCACTTTTTTTTCTTGCACTGAAACCTGCAGCCAACAATCATAGAAAACCTGATATACTTAACAGCAAGAGAAAAAGTAGAAGAAGGCTCCTGCTGGCTCTGTTCTTGGATATTTTGTTAGGGGAGTTTTTTTTTTTTTAATATTTGGTTAGTGTGAGAAACCCCTATGACCTATGCTCAGGGCTGGGCATCCCCATCCCACCATGACCTCTCATAAGAGGGAGATTTGAGGTTATCAATAGCGAATTTAACATAGCCATACACGTAGCGGTTTGAACATTGATGTTTTATCTCTTAATGAACATTATGTGAAGGAGCTTATTGTAAAAATATAATTATTTACAATAAGCTCCTTCACATTATTTTCATTAAGAGATGAAAAACTTCAAAGTGAAAATTCCTTAAATATAATTATTTCAAGGAGCGGGCAGCATCGCTCTGGACGGGAGATCATCTTTTCAATTCCTGCTCCCTCCATGGCTCCTTTAGAGGATTTTTGGGTGGATCTCTTATTTTTTCAAGCCTGTCATGCCTTTGCAGTCTTAGCTTGGTGCCTAGTGTGTTGTTCCAGGACCTTCTCTTTGTTTTCTTGGGTTGCTTCAAAAAGGTTTTTCCTTGGCATTCCTGCTTTACAATGCTACCTGGCTGGATAATCCTAGGTTTTCTTTGGCGTGGGTTGTTTGGGGGGCTTCGTTTTTTGTTTGGTTTGGGAAGTGGACTGATGGTGCTCTCCCCTGTGGTTTTTATTTTGGCCTTGGAATGGGGCCATGCACTTTCTGGTCCGCAAGGGTGGCTCTTTATTATTTTTTGAGCTTACTTCATGTCGGGATGGGATTTTGTTCTCTTGTTCTACTGTTGTCTAGAGGGTCTTTCTATGTGTTTCTTTTTGGTCTTTGGGAGGAGACCATGGTTTTATTGCCCATAGATAAGAGGTTCTCGTAGTTGAATTTGGTTCAGATTTTTAGTGGCGATTCTGGTTCAAGGGTTTCCCAGTGGTTCTCTTCTCTTCATTCTTTTGGTCTTGGAGGGAGGACCTTGTGCTCTATCGTGTTGCAAAAGGATTTTTTTGATTTCTTCTTGTTCCATGGTGGGGTTGAGCTTCTTATAGATTTGTTGATGTTTATTATGACGAACCTGCCTACAATTTTTTGATCTTGGGGGAAATCATGTACTGATTGTTTATTGTAGTGGATGGCTTCCTAAAATCTAACACTGTGTATGATCTACTTTGCGGTTCAGGAATATCATTTCTTGGCCAGGGATTTTTGGATTTGGTTGTGCATCACCCACTCTGTAGGACGACCTTGTGGTCTGTGTTTGGGGTTCTTGTAAATCTAATGGTGTTTATTTTTATGGACTTACCTACAGTTTTATTCTGATCTTGGGGGAGATCATGTGTTGATGGCTTGTCGTAGTGGAGGGCTTCTTGAAATCTAATGCCATGTATGATCTACTTTTTGGTTCAAGGGCATCATTTCTTGGCCAGGGTTTTCTGGATCTAGTTATGCATCACCTTCTCTATAGGACGACCTTGTGGCCTGTGGTTAGGGTTTTTGCAAATTTGTTGATGTTTATTTTGACAAACCTACCTGCAATTTTTTTCTGATCTTGGGGGAGATCATGTGCTGATTGTTTGTTGCAATGGAGGGCTTCCTGAAATCTAATGTCGTGTATGATCTACTTTATGGTTTGGGGGCGCCATTTCTTAGCTAGGTTTTTCTGGAGCTGGTTGTGCATCACTTTCTCTATAGGACAACCGTCTATGGATCGTTTCTTGGGTTGTTTCATTTCCAGGCCTCCAAAGACCCAATGTGGGTTATATTTTGGATCCTATATTTTGCTTACTTTGATTTGCTTGATGTTGGTCTTTCTGTGTTCTAGCGGGTAGACCTATGAAGTATTTGCTCTCTATTCTAGACTATTTGGTTTTCTTCTGGACCGAAAAATAATTTTCAAATTATAGTGTACGAAACTGTTAGGTTTTCTCTTGGCCCGAAAAACTTTTTCAAATTGTAGTGTACGAAACTATTTGGTTTTCTCCTGGGTGGGAAAATCTTTTTCAAATTTCAAAGTACGGGGAAGCCTATCTCTGTGGTTGTGAGGTTTTCCTTCGATAGAAATACTTGTTTCAATTTGTGTGGGGATATTTCATAGTGTGTCGGGAAACCTGCTTTTTGTTTTTGTTCCTGTTCAAAAATGGTTTTGAAGAGATTGTCTCTAGGTGTCTTCATTAGGGATCGTCTCCCTATTTCTGAAAAAACTATTTTTTTTTATTTTTTCCTCATTGTAAAAGGTTACAAAACCCTTTCAAAACCCCTTTTATATATATATATATATATATATATATATATATATATATATATAAAACAAAAAACATATTACATCCATTATATAGGATTGAAATAAGCTTTACCTCTATAATGTATTGCATCATGACCATATAACAGTATTATAACAAGCTTGCTAGCTATACATATATTTGTTTCATAAAATTGGAACCTCAATCTCCTTTTTAAAAAATCAAATAACCTCATCAATTTAATTAATATCATTTAATATAATCTAGTCAACTTAAAAACAATTCTATATGGTCATAGTTAACACCTTAATTTGACACATTGCTAAGGCTATATTATAGATGCTATTTTACTTCACGGAAATTAAGATGCGACTTGTTTGTAATGTTTACGTATAATATATTTTATTCTAAATGGAATGACTTCAGGTGAGACAAATTTTGGGATACGCATTTAGATTCAAATTTTGTTTCGGGATATACGTACTTCAATGTGCTTTCGTGTAAAAATGGTTTAAATTTTTTAAATATGTATTATTAAAAATAATATATTTTAATATATATATAGAGTAAACTTATTAATCGTTTTTCAATGATTTTAATTTTAATAATTAAAAAATAGCCCATAGAGTTTTATTTTTTTAAGGAAAGCATTTATAATTAAAACAAAACAATTTAGGAGGAATTGTGAAAAATTAGCTTACAATCTTCTTAGGATATAAGTTGATCTATTAACTTATTAAGTAGTAGTAGTTGATAACATCAATTAGATTTTCCACGAACAACTTGGAATTAGTTTATGAATTTTTTTTTAATTTTTAATATATATTATTTTTAGGATTATATAATATTATTTTATAGTGTAAGAATTATATTATTTTATAAAAAATATTGATCAACTTGATTATGAGATAAAATGTTTTAAAATTCTAGAAACATTATAATAAATATTAGTTAATAATATATTAAAAATCAGATATTTTGATAACGATATATAGGATATATATTTAAAAATACTTTAACATCATTTCAATTAATTGTAGAGAATTTTAAGGACATATATAAGGTTGAACAGAATATCCTAGACAAGAATGTTGTCCAGAAGGCTTAACAAGGGTACCTCTAGATTCTCTTTTAGATAGACAAAGTTTATTTGTAGATTATTGAAGGAGAAACCTCAAACAAAGATTGAAGAAACACAAGTAACAACAATGAAAATGCTTTTTACGACTACTAGAAAATATTAATGAGCAAGGTGGAACCTCAAAGAATAAATGAATGTTTGTCATAGTCTGAATCAAGACCAAAGATCATTATTCAATAAAATTTTCTAGTATTTCTTGCAATTGTGAGTTTAACAGAAATAGGAGCTTCTTGGTGAGCATTCCTTGTGGTTTATTAGTAATGGATATTTTATTATTAGTTTTTTCACATTAGCCAACAAAAACAAGGCATTCAAATTATAAAAAAACCATGGTCCAAAAAGATTGCTCTCTATTTCAACCTTCGAAGAAGGTGGTTTATTTTGATTAAATTTGGAAAAAACGATAGGAAAAGAGTAATGGCTAGATAAATACACGAAAAAGTGGATAAGATATAGTGTAACAACATTGATCTCACTGAGTAATATGTTATCAAACCAATTACACAACATACCAAAAATTATCACCTACAATTTCCTATTCATTTAGCTCATGACATTTACTCTAATCATTCCAAGGATTCAAACAATTAGCAATCCAATAGGCAATTCTTCGCTTTAACATAATAGACTAAGTGTTGAATGTAACATAAATGACTTAAATGAAATGTATATAGGCTCTAATCATTCCAAGGACTTCAATTGCTAGCAATCCAATAGACTTTATAGAATACACTAACAATTAAGTGTAACATAAATGACTTAAAGCAAAATTCATATAAAAACCTGCAAATTGCATAGTAATGGAGGCCAAATAGCTATCACTTCATTGATCAATAGCAAAATTATAAAGTAATACCAGGCAAGGACTACAGAGTTGGCCCTTATTATCATGTCTCTCTTCATATTTATAGTTTACAATTTTGAAATTCCTAGCAGGAATACAGTTGTATGGTCATTTGAAAGATAGTCTGGCAAGAAACTAGAAATGCTAATGTGGTAGCCTTATACTTTATCTTAGGCATAAATTTGAATTCAACCCGTTGATTTATAACTACCTTATACAAGTGGTTGCATTATTTGAGTCATCATTTTCATGCTTGGTTTTTATGATCTAGAACCAACTGGCAAGCACCATGGTAGTTGTAGGTCTAAAATGGATAGTTAACTAAAAAGTTTGCTCAAAACTAAGCTCTTATTTTTGTTTGTAGAGCTCTTTTGAGTGAAGTCGTAGTTTTGGTCCATTCTGGCCTAAAAAAAAATTGCTCTTATGTTGTTCTTTCTTATATTGTGTGGTCCTAGACGCTACTCGGGAATGATGACTTCACCAGTTTGAATGGTCTAGCTTCGAGTAGTTTTGGCTTTGTTCGCTCACATCTCAGTTTTGGGTACTTTGGATATTCTTACATAGTATCGAGCTCAACCTAGAACTTGTTTACATCATCACGAGGGATCGTGCGTTCTTGAGCATCACAATCTCAAGAAGTCTTTGGAGTTTGACTTTCATGTAAATCCAACTTTAGGTATTTGATCAATGTGTGGTCTCGCACTCTGCCATGGTGAAGCTAACATCATTTCTTCAATGAGCACAATTTAAAACATTGTAAACTCAAGCACTTAACTTTATGTGTTCTCGTGGCAACAAGGATTTGTGCTTGCATCTTTGCTGACATAGTTCCAGTATTGAGCATCCCAATTTTGGGCCATCTTAAAGCTTTTGCAACACTTAGCCAATTTTTTTTCAAAAATATGTCCGGTGCTTAAAATTCGAATGGGGTCATGAATTTGACCTACATTCTTGGCACCTCCTAGGATTTTCTTCTTGTAGAAAAAGAAGAACCCAAATAGCCTTCCTTCTGGATTATGAACTTATGAAGAAGATGAGTCAAAGGAGCTAGAAGATAAACTAATAAAGGGGGAAAGAGATAAAAATAATAATATATCTGGCACTTACCACGAGAGGGGAAAGAGCGATGGATCATAGAAAGTGGAAGATAAGAGATGATGAAGAGATACATAGGTAGGTGGAAAAAGAAATAGTGGCACAAAGGGGAGTAACTAAAGAAAAGGAGGGGGACAAGGTACTATACGTGATTCTTTTATAGAAGAAACAAGAAAATTATAAACTAAATAAGACAAAAATGTGGATTTGATGGAGCAATATACATGCTAATAGAGGAAGAAAAACATATGAAAAAGAGAGAAAATAAAATAAAATAAGGAGAGAGTATAATGAGACGCTTGAATTATGGGACACCCCCCAAAAAATGTACCTCCATGAGCATACTCCGCTACAGTCGAAAGTTTCTTTAGGTCTAGGCAAGATGCCTTAGGCAAATATTCTAGGCGCTTGTAGGTCAAAATCCACCATCTTCATACTTTTTCTTCTTCTTCATGTGGTCACACATGAATCTCCTCTGCTTGTCGCTTGTAGTGACACAACACTTTAATTTTATCTTCAAACTCATAGCTACTTTGAGGAGCATCTCTCTTCTTGAATTTTGGGGTACATTATCTTTTTTTATAGAGCTCATATGGTAGCTTTGTCAATTGGCATTTCTATAATGATTGCATTCTTGTGTCACTTTTTCCAAAAGTCTAGAGTTTGTGTGAACTCCTTTCTTGCAAGCTTCATTTAATACTTTTATGCTAAGTTGCTTTGGCTTAGTTGTCATGCATTTTCTTGCATCACTCATAGGACAATGACGCATATCTTACCTCATTTTTCAGTTTTACCTACACCATATCTTGATTTGAGTACTTTCCTACCACCTATCCATTTTTTCTATCTTTTCCATTGGGCTATGAAGTCTAGGAAAAGGTGATGGAAAAAATGCCGGATTACACTATGTGAAGGTTGATGAGAGATACAAATGGAGAGAGTGGAGTGGTGATTATGATATATACACGTGTGACTTGTGTAGGCTTACATAGCTTCTTCTTCTCTTTCATGCTCTGATATGTTCCTTAGTTTGATTAAGTTTGAAGGTTGTTCACTGTAATCTACCTCTCAATGTTTTATTCTATGTACGAAAACTACTAATAAAAATACCTTATTGTCTTATTACCTTACTTATGCAAGTTGTAGTTAGTTTTTTATTTACTTGTCAACTATTTACACAAAAATATGGTGTGTAATCCAACACTTGGTTGATATGGCTCCTTGCAATCTATCCTATGAATTTATAATATCTTGACCATATGATGCCAAACTTGAGCTTCTCTTCATGATGGATCCTTGGGATTCTACATTTTTCTTTAGGCACTTTCAGAGGCCAATCTATTTTTATATTATTCTCAAGGAATTCCTAGTTTTGGACATATGTAGTAGCCATAGATAATTATCTTGGACTAAGCTCTCTTTTATTGAGTGTTGATCTTCCCATGTATTTTGCAGAGTGTCCAGAAATGTATCTATAATTAAGTCACTTTATGTTTGATTTACCTTTCTTGATCTGTGCCTCCTTTTCACACATTCATTTTGATTAAACAATTAGAATTCTTGAGGCTCGTAATCTTCCATATTTTAGGAAGAAAATAGCTTATTACTGAATCTAACAATTCTTTTGAAAAAATATTATGTGGGCCATGATCATAATACTGACTTTTTCCATTTTTGATCTAACTCTTCTTCTGGCCAGTCACTTACTTCTATCTTTGCATCCCAAGCATATTTCATTAGCAAAGTTGATTTTAGTTCTTTGTATTCTTCAATGTATAAGGGGTACAAGCCTTGATTAGGTATCCTATCTTCCCGATATAAGAAATAATCATGTGATTTAGGTTTTGGCACAAGCATCCTTTGATTTGTTCTAGAAAATTTGTTGGACAAGCACATGACAAACATGGGAGGCACATCACTATATCTTGTATTATCACAAGTTCTAGGCATCCATGTATGATCATAATTTGTTTTTATAGTACCAACTACTTGTATAGTGTTCTTTTGAAATGCAACCATTTGAATTTCATTGAGTTGGGGACTAAACCCACACTTTTGCAGACTTGTAGAGACAAGATTATCATTTCAGCTTCTGGATCTAGTGCACAATTATGTAGTATGTATTTTTATAGAGAAAAAGATAAATAGAACAGAGTGAACTGACTTCTTTGCATACCCAAGGATGTCCTGTTTATCGTGGGGTTGCCATTTTTATTTGATTCTTGAAGAGATAACTCTACTAGATCTACTTCTTCAATCACTAATAGATCCTTCCTCAAGTCTTGTGCTAAAACAAGGGTTTTGAATAAACCTTAAAACCATTTCACTGCTTCTATCCTCTATTTCAGAGTTATAGCTAGAAAATCTAATTTTTTATATAATTCAATTTTCTATTGAGTCAGGGACTTCTTTGAAACCGGAACCAATACATTAGAGTGTATTATATTCCTCTTCCTGCTTTGTATGGCTACATTCCAAATATACTCAGGTTTATCTACTGATTCTTGTTGACTATTTATGAAAAATTTTCTTCTTGGGCATGCTTGCTTTGATATTGATGTGAAAGCCACCACGTCTTCCATCAATTGAGGTTTTTTCAAGCACATATGATGCCATCTTCTTTCTTTGGTATGAATCTCTGTATGTGATGAAAATTTACATATAGCCAAAATCTCAACTTTCTTTTGTATTTTATCAAGACATTGCTTTTTTTTTCCCTTTGCAATATGCTTCATGCAGGTAGAATGCCAAGAACTGGTATACCAATGTGACAATTGGGACTCAAAATCAGAGTTGTTTGAGTTACCTATTTTGGACTGAGATAATATCTCCTCCATTCTTTTAACATATTCAATCAATTTATAAATCATTGTTTTCAATTCTTGCTCTGTCTAGAGTTGATTCTCCTGTGAAGTGGGGATGCTAATGACAATGGTAACTTGGGGTGTACAAGACTTAGACTCTCTATAATATGATATATAAGACATACCTAGGGAAGGTTCGGGTGGGTATATGACATTTCTAGGGGAAAATTTCCTTTTTGTGATGAGCATGTTCTCGGCAAGTATGGCTTCTTGAAATACCTACGAGAATACTTTTTCCTTAGACTATGCAATCAAAATGCTTAAGTCTGGATGAAAAGCATGTATGTATCACATATATGCTTGAGTGAGAGAAGGTTAAAACTCTTTAAGGATTCTCTTCCAAGTTCTTTTAAATCTGACATTGAAGTCAGAAATATTTTCATGTGAAGCTTTCTTGATAGAGGAATAATAGGTAAATAATAGGAATGAATCCCTAGGATCATCAAATTCATTGATAAGAGCTCCAACTAATTCAGCCCAAGTATTGACACTCTTGTCTTCCAAGGATCTATACCATAGCAACACTTTAGCCTTGAAGGATTGAATGATTAATCTAATCATCACATCTTCAAAGATAATATCGTATATAGTAGCTAGGGAAGCTACTTTTTGATACTGCTCATAAGATATTTTTTCTTGGCTATCATAATTGGGTAGAACTTTGAGAACAACCTTCGGTATTTCATGAAGGATTGATATATTGAGGGGACTAGTATCATACCAAGGTGGACAACATTACTCAGCCGTGGAAATGACATAACCTATTTACAATCAATTTTGGATTTGATTTTTAGGGGGGTGCCAAAAATTATTGGTAATATGATAGATATTTTGATTTGATTTTAATCATACGAAGATGGGGTAAAACTGCACAGGTTGAAAAAAAACATATAGAACTGATAGTTTTTCATAATATAATTCCAGATTCTATCTCTTAAGGGGAATCTCTCTATATTCTCCGCAAATGAGATCAATACTGTCCATCAAATCTTGAATTCTCCAAAACAGTGAGATAAAATTTATCATTTGGTCCAACCGGGCATGCCAGAAACTTCTATACTATTGGTCCCATGGGATCCATCGAGAATCGTCTACATAGATTTTGGTCACGAAACTGCCTAAGTATAAAAATATGCATCATAGAGCCGACCAACATTGAAATATCGAAGGAAAGAGATGTCCTTCGGACCAATCTCTATAGAGGGTTGGTTCCCTTACTAATCTAAATATTGATATTAAGTTTAGGGAGAGAATTAATAGAAAGAGATGGTAAATATGGTTGTAAGCCAGAAAAATAGAGTGGGGATGAACTAACAACTAAATAACCAAGTCAATTTCTAACAAACATTTGACAGAAAGAACAACATAGAAACCAATCACAGATCGTAAATATGACTTCCAATTAACATTTCAACATTCACTTCTTCATCGAAAATTAAATTCAAATGCAGAATTCAATATATCTAACAAAGGCATGAATATAATAGAAATGACAGGCAGAAAGCAATCACATACACAACTGATCCAGGAACTAGAGTCAAAAGTCTTTCAATTGAGGCAAAAATTTAAACTCCAAGAGTTTTTTAGCAGAATGTCCCTCCCTTTTTACATCAAGTTTTCTAGTATTTATAGAGGATTTCGCCTCCGAAATTAAATGCTCATTAAATAAAATGATGGGAAATGACATATTGGTCTGTCATAATTATTTTCTCGATAGTAGCAAAGAACCAATCTGGTGGCACCTTGGGAAGCAACGAGTAATCTCAGCAGATAGCAAATCAGGACTTAGCTGGAATCATCGGTCGAATTTTTATCTCCATGACGGTGCCTCAAAAATGATCATTCACCACAGTGGATGTTGCCTCGAAATCAAGAGGATCGCACCAACATCAAGAGCACATCATTTAATTTTGATAATCCTTCAGCAATAATTTTGGAAATATTAATTTCTTTGCCCCAAGAATTGAATTTACCAGCCTTGAACTTTTCCCCCCAAATATGATCTTCACTGAAAGCGCTAGAGGAAATGACTTTCACTTTCAAAATGGGCTTTCACTCAAGTTACGCTCGAAATGGGCTTTCACTCAAGTTGCACCCAAAATGGGTTTCGCTCAAGTTACACCTAAAATGGCTTTTGCTCAAGTTATGCCCGAAATGGGCTTTCGCTCAAGTTACGCCTGAAATGAGCTTTCGCTTGAGCCAAGCCCGAAGTGGGTGTTCGCTATACTTTCGCTGCAAAAAGAGCGTTTGCCACAGCGTGGACCCGAAATGGATTTTCGCCAAGGCATTTTGATTGAAAAGTTCTTTTTCCAAGGAATGGAGCGAAAGGGATTTTGCTGAAGAGTTGGGCGAAAATGAAATTTCGCTGCGAAAGGATGCAAAAATGAATTTCGCTCCAACTTGGGGTGAAAATGGAATTTCACTGTGACTTTGCCTAAAGATAATTTTCGCTACGATTTTACCTGGAGATGAATTTCGCTTAGCCTTCACGTGAAAAGGAATTTCGTCAAGGCAATGCATAAACTGGAATTTTACCACCAAAACTAAATTGTCGCTTAAAACGTGATTTTGTGAAATTCGCCAAGGCATAAGCAAAAAGGAACTTTTGCTAGGGCGTGGGCCTGAAATGATTTTTTTTGCCAAAAAATACCCAAAATAAAACTTACTGAACACTTAGACAAAATTTTAAAATTTATTTTAATGTGGCAAAAATGCCAACAATAGGTTATTTTCCCCCTCTACAACAAAGAGTTCATAATCATGTCTAGGTTAGGAATCGTACTTTTGCATATCTTATAAAAAGTTTATAGGCATGGTGCTCATCATGGGAAGTCTCAAATGTGGAAAAAGAAATGCTAGCCTCTTGGTTTTAGTATTTTAACATGCATGGGAGGATCATTTGTGACAATGAAATTAACACATAATCTATTGTGAACTATAGTGTAATAAAATATCTAAAAGTTGGATTTATCAAAATTAATTTTGATAGTGGTTCCAAAAGAAATCAAGGAAAGGTTGGTGGAGGTGATGTTTTTCGAAATAAAGAAGTACTCACAATCATATGAAACTTCAACTACCAACTATGTAGAAGCTACGACATTCCTTATAAGGATCAAAACTATAATTGAAAAATGATATTAATATGTTTCACTTGAGGGAGATTCACAAACTATTATTAATTCTATAAGGAGAAAATTGGCATAAGGAGTAGATAAAAAATAACATTATTTTGTTCCTCAACTATTATTAAGTAATATATTGGAAATATCATCATATTTA
Organism: Wollemia nobilis; assembly: GCA_028583015.1. Classification (NCBI taxonomy): domain Eukaryota; kingdom Viridiplantae; phylum Streptophyta; class Pinopsida; order Araucariales; family Araucariaceae; genus Wollemia; species Wollemia nobilis. The sequence continues at coordinate 8,077,840 of JAQPPZ010016361.1, forward strand.
TAGAGAAGAATACTATTTAACAGATAATTTAGTGCATCCTAATGTTGACCTTCGTCTTGTTAAAATTTAAATTTTAGAGGATGACTCCTTGAATGAGAAACAAAATTCAAGTCATAAAAGACAACTAACTGAGTGAGAGACAAAATTTAAATTTTAGAAGACAAGTAGTTGAATGGAGTGTTATCTCTTAATGAAAATTATGTGAATGAGCTTATTGTAAAAAGATAATTATTTAAAAAAACAAAAAAAAATATTTTCAATAAAAAAAATATATCTTAAATAAAAAGTAAATTAAATATTCCCTGAGGAATGGTTCAAGCTTTGGCTCTTCTTCAAGAGGTCTAAGGTTTAAACCAACCGCAACCTGTGTGTATGTGAGGAGGGATAGGGCAACGGTTCTAACTTTGGCTCTTCTTTGGGAGGTCCAAGGTTCAAACCGCGGCATGTGTGTATGTGTGTGTTAATCCCCTATTGATAAGCTTAGCTCTTGGTCTTATGAGGTGTCATGGTTGGGATGGGAATGCTCAGCCCTAAGTGTTGGTCGTAGGGGTTTCTCACACTATACATATCTTTAAAAGACCTAGTTCAAACCATGGAGGCAAGCTTATTTGGGGCAAAGGTAGTAGATTGTCTTGACTCCACTGAGTGTGTGCCAACCCGACGACGACGATTCCAATCTCGAGCCACCGGTGGTCTCCCTCACGTCGGGTCGTTAACAACGAGGTAAGATAAAGGTTGTAGTGACAACTCCAAGGACTTGAACCGAGGTCTGATAGTAGAAAATGAAAAAATGTTACCGATTCCCCTATGTAACCAAAAAATATATATATAATTTAATTAACTTTTTAAAAATCTATTATATAAAATTCAACGGCTTTTCTCACACTTTACAAATCTTTACAACCAATATATATAAATATAAATATATATTTATAACCAACATAAATATAAATATAAATATATATATATATATATAAGTGTTGGTCGTAGGGGTTCTCACATTTTATAAATCTTTAAATCATGGAGGCAAGCCTGTTTGGGGTAAAGGTAGTAGATTGTCCTAATTCCACTGAGTTTGTGCCAATATGGTGATGACGGTTCCAATCTCAAGCCATCGATGGTCTTCCTCAGATCAAGTCAGAGCCACCGATGGTTTCCCTCAAATCAAGTCAAGTCGTTAATAACGAGTTGAGATAGAAATTATAGTGATATCTACAAGGATTTGAATCCAAGTATGACAGTAGAAAATGAAAAATGTTACCAATTCCTTTACATAATAAATAAATTAAAAAAAAAAAAAATATATATATATATATATATTAAAAATTTATTATATAAAATTGAAAGAGGCTTTACCTGTATTACATCATAACCACATGATGATATTACAACAAGCTTGATAATTATACATGTATTATTTGATAAGATTAGAACCTAGAACCTAGATCTACTAATCAAAGAGCCTAACAAATTCAATTAATATCATTTGATATAATCTAATCAACTTAATAACAATATAATATGGCCATAGTTAACACCTTAATTTGACACATTGCTAACTTTTTTCTTATATAACCCTTATGCCATCTACTTGTTGTTGTTGATCCGGTATGAATGAGACAACTAGTTGCTCAAGATTGGTACTGCTGTTGTCAAATACTAACCAGTTCAACAAGGTTAGATCAAATTACTATCTTTACAAACCTACTTTTATAATTTAGATATGTTTTCTCCTTGATAAAGTTCTATCATAGATGCTATTTTTCTCCACGGAAATTAAGAGGTGACCTGTTTGTAATGTTTACGTAGGTTATATTATAGACGGAAATTAAGAGGTTGACATGTTTGTGATGTTTACGTAGGTTATATTATAGATTCTATTTTACTTCACCGAAATTAAGAGGTGACCTGTTTGTAATGTTTACGTATAATACATTTTATTTTAAATGGAATGACTTCAGGTGAGACAAATTTTGGGATATGCATTCATATTCAAATTTTGTTTTTTTTTTTAATATACGCACTTCAATCTGCATGGTTTAAATTTTTTAAAAATATTATTAAAAATTATATATTTTAATATATATTTAACTTAATCATTTTTCAATAATTTTAATTTTAAATTTTATAATTTTAATAATTAAAAAAATAATTTATTTAAATTATAAATAATAGTTAAGAGTTTAATTTTTTAAAGAAAGTATTTATAATTAAAATAAGACAATATAAGAGGGATTGTGAAAAACTAGTTTACAATAAAAAGAACAGCATTCATCTTCTTAGGATATAAGTTTATCTATTAACTTATTGAATAGTAGTATTTGATAACATCTTGTTTGCACTCCAATTTCAAATCAATTAAATTTTTTAAGATTAATTTGGAATAAGTTTATGATTTTTTTGGAATTTTTAATATATATTATTTTTAAAATTATATATAAAAAATATTAATTAATTATATAGTATTCTATATAGTGTAAGAATTATATTATTTTATAAGAAATATTAATCAACTTGATTATAAGATATATTATTTTAAAATTACTTAAATATTTTAATAAATACTAGTTAATAATATATTAAAAATAAGGCTGCTCCCCCTCCCATAGCTCCTGGTTTCTGCCCAGTCCCTGGCTCAACCCAGGTCATCCCTCCCGGGGAGTGGTTGTTTGCAGATGATCTCCTGGGGGGAGATCCTTCTCCACTATCTGCGCTCCTCCCGGTCGGCTAGGGTTTCCTTGGTTGTTTTTTCGGACTGGTGCTTCCCAGGGATCCCTGTTTGGTTGGGGATCCCTTCCCTTTTCCCTCAGGCTTCCCCCAGGGGTTTTTTGCAGGTGATTCGCGTGGATCTGGTCCCTTGCGTTTCTCGGTGCAGTGGAGGTGACGGTTTAGGGTTTGGACAGCCTTCCCCCTTTTTCTTGTGAATCCTCGACGTGCTCTGTGCTTGGACGGGATTCTTGGTCCCTGCTGCCGGGATCCTCTTCTGTTTTCCCGGGGCGGGTTCCTTGTGGTGCAACTCTATGGTCACTTCCTGATGGAGTGGATCCTCTCTGTGCTGGCTGTTGGCTTCCTGCAGGATGGCTCTCGCTGAACTGAATGTTTTCTCGGTGGGCGGGATGGTTTCTCCATAGGGCGGGATCCGCCAAATCCGTCGATTTTCCCGCGAGGCGGGATCCTTTCTTTTCTGCTAGTTTCCCGGATGGCGGGATTTCCTTGTTGCTTCCCGCCAGGCGGGACTGTTTGTGGTGGTTTTTACTGCTTCCCTCGAGGCAGGATTTTATTGTAACGGTTTTTCTTTGCTTCCTGCTGGGCGGGATCTTCTTGATGGTGGTTTTTGGCTACTCCCCGCTGAGCGGGATCTCCAAAACTACTTTTTTTCTTATTTGTTTGTTTCCCGCCGAGAGGGATTGTTTCATGCTTACTGTTACCGCTGGGCGGGATTTGTTTTGGTGTTCAGTTTCAAGGGATTGATGCCCTAGGCCCATTGCTTATGTAATCAGGTTTTGGGATCCTTGTTAAAACCCGCTATAAATACAAACACATAATTATCAAAATATATATATATATCAAAAATAAGATAATTTAATAATTATGTATAAGATATATATTTAAAATATTTTAATATCATCTTAATATTAATTGTAGAGAATTTAAAGGACATATATAAGGTTGAACAAAAAAAACTTTAAACAAGAATGGTGTCCCAAGAGCGCCCAATGGGGATACCTCTAGATCCCTTTTTTGATATACAAAGTTTGTAGATTTATTGGAGAAACTTCAAACAAAGATTAAAAAAACACAAAAAATAGACCTAAAAATGTTTTTTACAACTGCTAAAAAAAAGATCAATGAGCAAGGAGGCACCTCAAAGAGTAAATGGATGTTTACCACAGTCTGAATGAAGATCAAAGATCATCATTCAACAAAATATAGTAGAAGAAATTGTCTGATATAGATCCAATCATAACTTGATCTACAAATTCATGGGTATTCATCCTATCCTAAAATTTTAGCATTCATGGGCTCAACAAAACTGGGAGCTTCTTGGTGAGTATTCACTATAGTTTATTAGTAACAAATATTTTATTGTTAGTTTTTTTCTCACTAGTTGACAGAAGTAAGGCATTTAAATCATAAAAAGGAACCATGGCCTAGCAGACTTATTTGTCTAGCCTTGGAGATTGGGATTTGATCCTCGAATTGAATCCACTGTTGTTCTGGTTTGGGTCTAATTGTATGCACTTCCAATAGATTTCTAAAGTGAGATGGTATTGGAAACCATAGTTAACTCCCTTAGAAGGTATTTGGGATTCTCTAGAGACACAATAAAAGGAAACATAGTCATCTATGCTAGATTATGTGTTGAAATGGATCTCATTCAACCTATTTCAACAGAGGTAGAACTTGAACTTGCAAGACTATACAACTAGATTATGAGACATTGTCCTTCAGGTGTAGAATTTAACACAGATATGAGTTTTTAATCTAATCCTACCCAAACACTATGATCACAAAAATGGAGGCCCCTTTGGGAACATCAAGTCCTCATAAGGAGAGTAAATCTATGATCACTAAAGGAGTAGCTAGTGCTTCTCAGGGAAGAGAAGCAAAGGGAGATGGTTTTGAACAACCCAAAAGGAGGTAGAAGAAAAAAGATGGCAACGAGTAAACCCAACCCAAGCACTCAAATAGGTATGAGATTTTTAAGACACTAGTGGACTGGAAAGAACTTATGGAAGGTGTAGATGAGAATAACAAAAATAGTAAACTCATGTTTAGGCCCTTCCTTCAACTCAGAGTTATGCATAGTGGTGAATCATCATTAATTCATAAATATTAGAATTTTTTAAATTCGAAATTGGTGAATATGGGGACCCTATACATTGGCCCATTTACCCAAAATTTTTGGATCCAAAATATTTTTAGAGGTCGATTCACCCCACATTGATCATAATTTCAATTTTTTTTATTTAAATAGCCAACACTCCCACCTAAATTGTGGATCTTTTTCGCCTTGAAATTATATAAAAAATTATTTATCCCATAAAATTTACCTCTTCTACCACCAATATATATACTTAATGCGACGATGATATTTATTCATGTAAAACATTGAAACTCCTCAAAAAATGAATTGTAGTAGTGAAAACCTTCCAACAGAAAGATAAGACCTAAAATAGATCGGTTGCAGAGATTTGTCGATAACCAATCGGTTGCAAAGATATGTTGATAACAGATCAATTGTAGAATCCTAATTGATCACTTATTAAGAAAAAACACGTCGATCAAGTGTAGAAACCAGCCATAATTAATCAGGTGCAAAAACTAGCAATATTTGATCAAGTGCAAAAATAAGTCAATATCCAATCGAGTGCAAATATCAACTGATATCTGATTAGGTGGAGAAACCAATTGATCTTTGACTAGGAGCAAAAATCAATTGATCTATGAATGGCTGTAAAAATAATCGATCTCTGACCTGGTGTAGATATAGTCGATATTTGATCGAGTGTAGAAACAATCAATAACAGGTCGGGTGCAAAAACAAGCCATATTCGATCAAGTGTAGAATCTTGTGATATCTGATTGGGTGGAGGAACTATTTGATCTTCGATCGAGAGCAAAAATTAGTCGATGTATGAACGGTTGTAGAAACAATTGATCTTCGACTAGGTGCAAACATAGTCGATATCTAATTGGATGCATAAATAATTGATAATCGATCAAGTGCAAAAACTAGTCATATCTAGTCAGGTGCAAAATTTTGTGATATTCGATCAGGTGCAGATAGCAACCAATATTTGGTCGGGTGCAGAAATCCATTGATATTTGATATGAGTACAAAAACCAATTGACTGCAAATTGGTATATTACAGGTTTTGTGTTCTAGTTAGACTTTGAGTTTAAGGCCTTGTAGTAGTAAGATCTGACATTTTCTCTAGATTTGAATCACTAAGTGTATTTCTAAGAAATATAAGATTCTCTAGTTTTGTTATGTTCATCATCTGAATCTGTATCCTCATTTTGTTTGTCACCTAAATAAATACAAAAGCAAAAAATTATCTATCATCTAAAAAGAGTGGAGTAAGCAAAGACAAAAATATGATCTAAAAAATCACGATAATGGCTAACTACAAATTGGTATGTTTTGAATATTCTTCCATGGCACATGGTGCTTATCAATTCTCTATTTGTTCCACTAAGACTATGAGTTTGAGGTCATTTAGTAGTAAAATCTTGTATTTTTCCACATTTGAATCTGTAATTATATTTAGTAAAATCTAGAAATTCTTGTACTTGGCTCCAGATTTGATTTTGTATATTTATTTTTCCTGTCCACTGAACAAATACAAGTGCAAAAAATTTTCTATCTCTATTAATAAATTTTGAGCCTCCCACTCAAATTCATTAATGGTTGCACCAATTAAAAAATATGGTGGTATGTGGTGGACAAGTTCATGTTGGCAACTAGCAAGGAGTTTTAAGCAACAAGTGTTGGTAGGCCTATCAATTTTTGGTAGCCTGGAAAAATTGGTTGGTACACGTATACAAGTGCCTATCTCCCATTTTCAAGCGTCTATATTCTAGTTTTAGGTACCTATATTCTAGTTGACTAGTCTAATTGGTGCCTACCTCCCAGTTTGATTGTGCCTGCTTCCTAGTTTGATTGCACATTCTCCCAGCTTGATTGTGCATACTTCCCAGTTTAAATGTACCTGCTTCCCAGTTTGATTGTACGTACTCCTAGTTTGATCGGTGCCTACACCTGGAAAAACACACAGACTATTTTTGAGGAAAATACCATGTAGTTTTTTATTAAAAAATCTATTTAAATATTCTTATTTTTTGGGCTATCCAGATTCTCTAAAAGTATAAATATTTTAGACGTCAACCATGAAAAATATTTTGTAGTCTTCAAAATCTAGAAAGTAGGAGAACATTTAAGAATCAATATTGCAAATATGGAAAGTATGCGGTAAAATCTGCAGTCTGGCACAAGCAATTAATTTAGGTGGTCCGGGTGAAAAATATATTTGCAGTCCTGCAAATCTAAAAAGTGGGTAAAAATTTATTTCACAGTTCTACAATTTGAGGTGTCAACAACGGGAGAATATATTTGCAGTTCTTCAAATCTAGAAATTGGGGAAAATTTATTTTGCAGTTCTACAATTCGAGACATCAACAGCGGGAGAATATATCTACATTTCTGCAAATCAAGAAAGTGGGTAAAAAAATATTTTGTAGTTCTACAAATTTAAATATTAATAGTAGGAAAATATATTTGCAATTCTATAAATCTGGGAAGTGGGTGAGAAGTAATGTATATGTCCTACAAATCTGGAAAGTAGGTAGGAAATGTTAAGCAAGGTGCAGAAATAGTATTGTCATTATTGTCAACACAGACAGATAGATCAATTGATGATGCAGTGGACAGGAGTTCAGAGGTCAGTCAGAACATGTACAGTGAATTTCCAAGAAGACAGAAGTGGCCCAAATTCAAAAAATCAAAGAAAAAGACAAGTAAGAAAACTGTTGCGATATCGTGACATGTTTTCTGTCGTGATTTCGTGACATATCGGAGGAGAGAGAAAATGCTGGCAAAACTGTCGCAATTTCGTGACATATCGGAGGAGAGAGAAAATGCTAGGAAAATTGTCGTGATTTCGTGACATGTTGGAAGAGAGAGAAAGCGCAAGACAAACTGTCGCGATTTCACGACAAGTTGGAAGCAAAGAAGCCAAGTAAAAAAACTGTCGTGATTTCGCAACATGTTGAAAGCAAAGAAGGCAAGTAAGAAAACTGTCACGATTTCGCGACATGTTTGGAGAAATGGTGCAAGCAAAGAAAATTGTCACGATTTCGTGACATGTTTGGAGAAATGGTGCAAGCGAAGAAAACTATCACGATTTCGTGACATGTTTGAGAGAAAGAGCTTGCAAGGAAAAGTGTCGCGATTTCATGACAATTTGCAAGAGGAAGCGCTAAGGAGAAAAAGTGTCACGATTTTGTGACATGTCGGGTTTTCGTGATCCGATGAGAAGAAAAGCGCTAAGGAGAAAAAGTGTCACGATTTCGCGACATATTGCAGGAGAGAGAACGCAAGATAAAAAGTGTCACGATTTCGCGACATATTGCAAGAGGAAGAGCTCGAGAGAAAAAGTGTCGCAATATCATGACATGTCGCGTTTTCGTGACCCGAAGAGAAGAAAAGCGCTAAGGAGAAAAAGTGTCACGATTTCATGACATATTATAGGAGAGAGAAGGCAAGATAAAAAGTGTCACAATTTTGCGACAAATTCAAGGAGGAAGAGCTCAAAGGCGAAAATGTCATGATTTTGTGACATGTTTCGTTTTTGTGGGCGTAAGGCAGAGAAATGCACAAGGCAGCGAAAGTGTCGCGATTTCGTGACATGTTCCGTTTTCATTGGGCAAGAGACAGAGAAGAGTTCAAGACAGTGAAAGTGTCACGATTTCACATGTTGTGTTTTCGTGGGTGCAAGCCGAACAATGAAGCAAAGCAACGAAAGTGTCACGATTTTGCGACATGTTCCATTTTTGTGGGCGAAAGGCAGAGAAAGGCACAAGGCAGCGAAAGTGTGGTGATTTTGCGACGTGTTCCATTTTCACGGTCCAAAGCGAAGAGAAAGAGGAGAGAGAAAAAGATGTCGCGATTTCATGACATGTTTCATTTTTGCGGTCCAAAGCAAAGAGAAAGAGGAGAGAGAAAAAGATGTGATTTTGTGACATGTTTCATTTTTGCGGTCCAAAGCGAAGAGAAAGAGGAGAGAGAAAAAGATGTCGCGATTTCACGACATGTCATGTTTTCGCGCATGCAGGCCGAGAAGAAGACAAAAAAGGCTGTCAGAGTGGCAGTTATTTTGTCAAAGCTGTAAGAGAACAAAAAAGGTTGTCAGAGCTGAAATAAATAGAGAAGGTTGTCAGAGAGCTGTAAATGAGAAGATAATTTTTTTAGAACGGCGGATACACTGTCAAAGCACAGAAAAGGCTGTCAGAGCCGTAAAGTGGGTAGATAAGGCTGTCAGAGCAGTAAGTAAGCATTTAAGGCTATCAGAAGTCTAGTAAGTAGAGCCAAAAATAATGTTTTCATGTATAGTAAGTTAGGGTTAGGGTTGAGCTCTACACGTGGCATGAGTATTGTGTATTGCCGAATAAAAGGAAAAAGAAGCCGTGAAAAGACAAGTGTGTAGTATGCTAAAAAAGATATAGAAGAGAGGGTTGTAAGAGAGAAGAGAGGAGTTAAAAGAGAAAAATACAGCAGAGCTGTAAATATATGCAATTCTTGTAAAATAGCAATAGACCAGTGAGGGTCTTGTAAAAGTGAAGGCATATTTATGTCAATCTAAGATTCAAAATAGAAATCCAAGTTGGTGCTTGGAATCAGGGGTTGGTGCTCCTTCCAGTTGGTGCCGGTAAATCAAGGGTTGGTGCTCCTTTCTTGGTGCGATAAATTAGGATGTTCTTTCTATTGGTGCAGATAAATTAGGGGTTGGTGCTCCTTTCTGTTGGTGCAGATAAATTAGGGGTTGGTGCTCCTTCCAGTGGGTGCTAGAAAATTGTTTGTAAAGTTGGTGCTTTGCAAAGGCTGGATTTGGATGGGTGTCCAAGCAGTCTAATTTTTGAGGAGTAGCCAAAATTGGTGAACCTCGTTAAATTGTGTGTTGTGGAATGCTCTCTTGTTTAATTGTTGTATCTATTTTTAAGTTCTCCTTGCTTAAGTTTTAAAGTGTTGTAGATCTAAATTTAAATAGCTACACTGATTCACCCCCCCTCTCAAGTGTCATTGTGAGAATATCAATTGGTATCAGAGCAAGGTTCCCGAACAAGCTCAATCAGCTAAGGTGATCTTGGAAGAAACACAATGGTCGATGGTGAAGGATTTTCATCCAACAAAGCTCCTTTGTTCGATGGAACTAATTACTCTTTCTAGAGACTCAGGATGTAGACTTATCTGTGTGCTTTGGGATATGACATTTGGGAGTCTATAGACAGTGGATACATAATACCCTCTACTCCTCCAACAGATGCTACCGAGAAGAAAAAGTTTGAGAATAACTCTAAAGCAAAGAATGCTATAATGTGTGGGTTAGTAGACAAGTGAACTGATAAGGATCATGAGTTGTAAAACGACAAAAGACATGTGGGACAAACTGTAGAGCATTCATGAAGGAGACGACAAGATCAAGGAAGCCAAGCTACAAACGCATCGAGCTCAGTTTGAAGCATTAAAAATGAATGACGATGAGAACATAGAGGCCTATATGTTGAGAGTCAATGGAATTATTAATGCGATTAGAGGACTCGACGAGGAAATGGAAGATGCAGTCATCATGAAAAAGGTACTAAGAACTCTTCACAAAAGATTTGATTCTAAAGTTTTTGCTATAGAAGAAGCTAAAGATCTAAATACTTTTAGCATGGATGAAATGCATGGTTCTTTAACTGCATACGAAATGAGAATAGGACAAACTAAGCCCTCAGATAGAGAAGCTACTTTTAAAGCACACAAAAATATAAAAGCTAAACAAGAATCTGAGGAAGAAGAATTTTTAGATGAAACAGAAGCAAACTTTGTTAAGAAACTAATAAAGGGAAAAGGAAAGTATAGAGGAAAGTTACCGTTTAAGTGCTTCAACTATGGAGGCGTCGGACACTTTGCAGCTAATTGTCCAATGAATGAGAAAAACAAAAATGGTGAAGGGTCACACCAAGAAAGAAGTGACTGGAAGAAGAAACCACATTTTAGAAAAAGCAACTTCAAGAAGAAAAGTTTCATATCCAAGAATGTCAGCTCTTCTGAAGACTGCTCTGGTGAGGATTTTGAAGAAGAAGCAGGTGAAGCTCTGTTCATGGCATTTGAAGAAAGAAAAACAGAGAAAAATAGGAATGTAATGAAAAACCTGAGGATGAGGCTAAAGTGTATCTAGAAGGTGAGTTGGTTGCTGCACTTAAAGAGCTAAGCACAAAAAGGAAAAAGAATAAAAAGTTTTCAAGAAAGCTTGAGGATGCCAATGAAATAATAAACAGCTTGAAAGTTTAGACAGATGAATTTAAGAAAGTGTCTGAAGTTCTCAAAGTACAATTAACCATAAAAATAGATGAGTGCATCAAGCTAGAAGAAGACATTGTTAGGTTAAGATTGCAGCTAGAGGAGATGAATCGGAAATTGAGTTGTTATCATAAGTTTGAAGAAAGTTCTGTAAAGTCGGATAAAATTATAAATAACCAAAGGCCTTCTGGCATCAAATTTGGTTTGGGCTTCAATGAAGGAGAATCATCAGAGGGATCAAAGGAAATAAATGTAGAACCCATAAAAAAAGAAGATAAGATCGGGGTTGATCAAGAAAAAACAAATCATGCCAAAGAAAGCAATAATGCCAGACTCAAGAGGAGTACTGACAAAGATGGATTCACAAAAGTCACACATCCAAGAAGGAGAAGATTCATGGCTCCTACTTCAAAATGGCAAAGACCTTCACCTAGGTTTAATCATTATTTTTATGGTTATTGTTTTAAATGCAATGCTTATGGTCATAAGATTTCAGATTGCAGTTATAATGTAGCACAAAGGAATTTCACCAGTAGAAATGTCTTTTCACCATTGATGGATTATGCAGTAGAATGTTATAACTATCATAATTTTGGACACATTGCAAGAAACTGTAGAAGCACTTTTGCAGCAAATAAATATCAGGGTAGAAAATCTCAACCAACTGGATTGAAACAAAATAAAAATTTTCCTAAAAAACAGGCACAAGCTAATGAAAGGGGAAAGGCAAAACAAGTAGCCAAAAGTGCTATCAAACCAGAATGGAAAGAAAAGGAGAAACTCCAGAAAGAAAAGTAGAAACTCCAAGGAAGAAAAGGAATCTTTGATTGTTCAGATTACTTTTAAAGCACAGAACAAATTTGCACCATGGATACTTGATAGTGGTTGCTCCAGTCACATGACAAGTGACAAGCAAAAATTTGAGAAGTTACAGAATTACGAAGGTGGCTCTGTGAAATTTGGAAATAATGATGGAGCAAAGATAGTTGGCAAAGGATCGAGCCAAGATCAATGATGGAAAGATCAAATCAAACGAAGTCTTGTTTGTGATTGGTCTGAAGCATAACTTGCTCAGTGTAAGTCAAATCTGTGACAGAGGTCATGAAGTAATTTTTAAGAAGCAGGGTTGTGAAGTGAGAAAAGCTAACAGTGGGAAGTTGATTGCTACTGGATCAAGGACTTCTGGAAACCTGTATACTCTCTCAGAGACTTCAGAAGGAGCATGCTTGATTGGACAAGAAGATGAAAATTGGTTGTGGCATAAGAGGCTCGGTCATATCAGCTTTGACAATTTGGTAAAAATAAGCTCAAAAAGGGTAGTAAGAGATATACCCTCCATTGGCAAACCACTAAATAGTATTTGTGCTTCATGCCAAAAGGGGAAGCAAACTAGAGCCACATTTAAATCAAAGGAGTACTTTACCAGCAAACCTTTAGAACTAATACATACTAATTTATGTGGACCTATGAGAACACAAAGTATAAATGGTGACAAATACTTTATGTTGTGCATAGATGACTATTCCAGAATGACCTGGATATTCTTTTTGAAGTAGAAATCTGAAGCTTTTGAAATGTTCAAGACTTTCAAAAACCAAGTTGAGAATGAAACAGGAAAGAGGATCAAATGCTTAAGATCAGATAGAGGAGGAGAGTTCATCTCAGAGGAGTTTGTAGAATACTATCAAAAATATGGGATCAGAAGACAGTTTTCAGTAGCAAGGACACCTCAGCAGAATGGTGTTGTAGAAAGAAAGAACAGAATTATGCAGGAAATGGCATGGACGATGCTGACTGAGAGCAAAATTGCAGACAGATTCTGGAAAGAGGCAGTCCATACTACATTTTATATCCAAAACAGGTGCATGTTGAGGTCGCATGAAAGCAAAACCCCTTATGAGCTATGGTTCGGCAAGAAGGCAACAACAAAATACTTCAAAGTCTTTGGCAACAAGTGTTATATCAAAAGAACTAAAGATAATCTTGGTAAGTTTGAAGATAGATCTGATGAAGGTATCTTTGTTGGCTATTCATCAAAAAGCAAAGCTTACAAATGCTACAACAAAAGGCTAAAGAAAATTGTAGACAGTGTCGATGTTAAATTTGATGAAGATAGGAAACGAGCAGTCAACTGTGAAGAAAACTACCCTATTTATGAAGAAGTTATTGAAGGAGATGAAGAAAAGGAAACAGAAGAGAATCAAAAAATTGACACAGATGATTTAAGTATTGATTCAGAAGTAGAAGAAAATAAAAAGTTCAAAACAGGAAGTCGGTAGAAAAATCATCCCGGAGAGCAAATTATTGGGGACCCCATCGTTGGTGTTAAGACAAGAAGAATAGTAGTAAGTAACTACTCCCTTTTATCCAGCATTGAGCCCAAAAATATTACTAAAGCAAGCACAGATGAAAGTTGGATGAAGGCAATAAATGAAGAACTAGATCAGATTGAGAAAAACAAAACCTAGGAGTTAGTACCAAGGCCTACAAATAAAAACATAATCGGTACTAAATGGATTTTTCGAAACAAATTGAATGAAGACGGACAAGTTGTAATGAATAAAGCAAGATTGGTCTCAGTAAAGGCTATGCTCAAGTTGAAGGTATTGATTTTGAGGAAACTTTTGCACCAGTGGCTAGACTCGAGGCAATCGGAATGTTTCTGGCTTTAGCAGTCCACAGGAATTTCAAAGTTTATCAGATGGACGTGAAATCAGCATTTTTGAATGGAAATCTTGAAGAAGAAGTTTATATTGAGCAGCCAGATGGTTTTCAACTCGGTGATAATCCCAAATTTGTTTGCAAGTTGAAGAAAGCCTTGTATGGCTTGAAACAGGCACCCAGAGCATGGTATGCAAGACTGGACAACTATCTCACTAAACAAGGGTTCAAGAAAGGTATGGTGGATAGTAACTTGTATGTCAAAATAGACAATGGCCATCTTATTGTCCTTGTTGTTTATGTAGATGATATAATTTTTGGCAGCAACAATGATGAGTCATGTAAAGACTTAGCAAATAAAATGCAGAAAGAATTTGAAATGTCTATGATTGGTGAACTTTCATATTTCCTCGGACTACAAGTTAACCAAAATGAAAAGGGCATTTTTATTTCTCAAGTTAAATATGTGAAAGAAATGCTGAAAAAGTTCACAATGGAAGATTGTAAACCTGTTAGCACTCCCATGACAACAGGTTGCAAGTTGAGAAAGGATGACAAATCTCCAGATGTAGATCAAACCATGTACAGATCTATGATTGGAAGCCTCATTGTATTTGATAGCTACCGGACTAGATATCCTACAGGCAAGATGCATGGTAGCAAGATTTCAGGCTAGTCCCAAAGAGACTCATGTGACAGCTATGAAGAGGATTTTTAGGTACCTCAAGGGTACTATGGAGTATGGGTTATGGTACCCAAAATGTAAGGACTTCACTCTTTTTGCATACTCTGATGCATATTGGGCAAGATGTATAGATGACAGAAAGAGTACCAATGGAGGTGCATTCTATCTTGGAGACAGGTTGGTAGCATGGCACAACAAGAAACAAGAATCAGTCTCTCTATCCACAACAGAGGCAGAATACATTGTAGCAACAACATGTTGTACACAGATTTTATGGATGAGACAAACCTTGAAAGATCTTGGCATTAACTTCAAAGAGCCAATTTCAGTTAAATGTGATAATACTAGTGCTATTAACATCTCAAAGAATCCGGTTATGCATTCTCGCACCAAACATATTGCAATCTGGTATCACTTTTTGAAGGATAAAGTTGTAGAAGGTGAGGTTAAATTGGATTTTGTTCCAACTACAGAGCAAGTAGCGGATATCTTCACTAAACCGTTGCCCAAGGAAGTTTTTGAATACCTTCGCAGTAAGTTGGGAGTGGTCACACTACCCAAGAACTGACTAGCTATCGGGAACACATTCTCAGGGGGAGCATTTATATATTTGATTACCTGTTTGCTCATGTTTGTAATTTTTGCTAACTATAACATTGTGTGCCTGAGAATGTTGTGCATGGACTCAGGGGGAGTCTATAGCAGCCCTTTGGTATTATTGTCAAAGGGGGAGAAGAATTACTGGAAATTGCACATGTGTTGCCAACAATTCCAAAGGGGGAGATTGTTGAGCAAGGTGCAGAAACAATATTGTCATTATTGTCAACACAGACAGATAGATCAATTGATGATGTAGTGGACAGGAGTTCAGAGGTCGATCGGAACATGTACAGGTGAATTTCCAAGAAGACAAAAGTGGCCCAGATTCAAAAAATCAAAGAAAAAGACAAGAAAACTGTCGCGATATCGCGACATGTTTTCTGTCGTGATTTTGCGACATATCGGAGGAGAGAGAAAATGCTGGCAAAACTGTCATGATTTCGTGACATATCGAAGGAGAGAGAAAATGCTAGGAAAACTATCACGATTTCGTGACATGTTGGAAGAGAGAGAAAGCGCAAGACAAACTGTCACGATTTCATGACAAGTTGGAAGCAAAGAAGCCAAGTAGAAAAACTGTCACGATTTCGTGACATGTTGAAAGCAAAGAAGGCAAGTAAGAAAACTGTCACGATTTCACGACATGTTTGGAGAAATGGCGCAAGCAAAGAAAATTGTCACAATTTCACGACATGTTTGGAGAAATGGCACAAGCGAAGAAAACTGTCACGATTTTGTGACATGTTTGAGAGAAAGAGCTTGCAAGGAAAAGTGTCGCGATTTCGTGACAATTTGCAAGAGGAAGCGCTAAGGAGAAAAAGTGTCACGATTTCGTGACATGTCGGGTTTTCGTGATCCGATGAGAAGAAAAGCACTAAGGAGAAAAAGTGTCACGATTTCATGACATATTGTAGGAGAGAGAAGGCAAGATAAAAAGTGTCATGATTTCATGACATATTGCAAGAGGAAGAGCTCGAGAGAAAAAGTGTCGCGATATCGCGACATGTCGCGTTTTCGCGACCGAAGAGAAGAAAAGCGCTAAGGAGAAAAAGTGTCACGATTTCGCGACATATTGCAGGAGAGAGAAGGCAAGATAAAAAGTGTCACGATTTCGTGACAAATTCAAGGAGGAAGAGCTTAAAGGCAAAAATGTCGCGATTTCGTGACATGTTCCATTTTTGCGGGCGTAAGGCAGAGAAATGCACAAGGCAACGAAAGTGTCGTGATTTCGTGACATGTTCCGTTTTCGCGGGCAAGAGATAGAGAAGAGTTCAAGACAGCGAAAGTGTCACGATTTCGTGACATGTGTTTTCGTGGGTGCAAGCCGAACAATGAAGCAAAGCAGCGAAAGTGTCACGATTTCGTGACATGTTTCGTTTTCACGGGCGAAAGGCAGAGAAAGGCACAAGGCAGCGAAAGTGTCACAATTTCATGACATGTTCCATTTTTGCGGTCCAAAGCGAAGAGAAATAGGAGAGAGAAAAAGATGTTGCGATTTCGCAACATGTTTCATTTTTGCGGTCCAAAGCGAAGAGAAAGAGGAGAGAGAAAAAGATGTCGCGATTTCGTGACATGTTTCATTTTCGCGGTCCAAAGCGAAGAGAAAGAGGAGAGAGAAAAAGATGTCGCGATTTTGTGACATGTCATGTTTTCGCGCATGCAGGCCGAGAAGAAGACAAAAAAGGCTGTCAGAGCGGCAGTTCTTCTGTCAGAGCTGTAAGAGAACAAAAAAGGTTGTCAGAGCCGAAATAAACAGAGAAGGCTATCAGAGAGCTATAAATGAGAAGATAATTCTGTCAGAACGGTGGATACACTGTCAGAGCATAGAAAAGGCTGTCAAAGTCGTAAAGTGGGCAGATAAGGCTGTCAGAGCAGTAAGTAAGCATTTAAGGCTATCAGAAGCGCAGTAAGCAGAGCCAAAAATAATTTTTTTATGTACAATAAGTTAGGGTTAGGGTTGAGCTCTACACGTGGCATGAGTATTGTGTATTGCCGAATAAAAGGAAAAAGAAGTCATGAAAATACAAGTGTGTAGTATGCTGAAAAAGATACAGAAGAGAGGGATGTAAGAGAGAATAGAAGAGATGAAAGAGAAAAATACAGCAAAGTTGTAAATATATGCAGTTCTTGTAAAAGAGCAATAGACCAGTGAGGGTCTTGTAAAAGTGAAGGCATATTTATGTCAATCTAAGATTCAAAATAGAAATCCAAGTTGGTGCTTGGAATCAGGGGTTGGTGCTCCTTCTAGTTGGTGTTGGTAAATCGGGGGTTGGTGCTCCTTTCTGTTGGTGCAGATAAATTAGGGGTTGGTGCTCCTTTCGTTGGTGCAGATAAATTAGGGGTTGGTGCTCCTTCCAGTGGGTGCTAGAAAATTGTTTGTAAAGTTGGTGCTTTGCAAAGGCTGGATTTGGATGGGTGTCCAAGCAGTCTAATTTTTTAGGAGTAGCCAAAACTGGTGAACCTCGTTAAATTGTGTGTTGTGGAATGCTCTCTTGTTTAATTGATGTATCTATTTTTAAGTTCTCCCTGCTTAAGTTTTAAAGTGTTGTAGATCTGAATTTAAATAGCTACACTGATTCACCCCCCCTCTCAGTGTCATTGTGAGAATATCAAGAAATCTGTATTCTAGCAGAAGCAATTAATCCAGGTTATCCAGGTGGAAAGTATAATTGCAGTTCTGCAAATATGGTAAATAGATGACAATTAATGCAATAGTTTGGCAGATTTAAATGTCAACAATGGAAAATAGAAGGCGGGAAAAATAATTTTGATCTATAAAAGGGTTTTTCAAATTCTTTCTAGGGGTTGGTTCATTCTATCACTTGCAAACCTATATATCACTATGGAAATAATGCAAAGAATGGTTTAACTGTATTTTGTGTATCTCAAAATTTGGTAGAATTTCATGTGGTATTGGCCCTTGGTTCACCAACCTTACCTTTTTGTAGTTGATTCATGATTTGTTTTACGTTTCATATTTATTGTATTGTATTTTTTTTGGAGTTTTAGGTGGATCAATAAATCCATTTTATTTTGGTGTATCACCTATTTTCTTTCTTATTTCCCTATTTGTTGTTGTTGCTTTATTTTATGTTATCCCTTTTCCTTTTTTCCCTTGCAAGTTTTTATTTTAGTTTATGAGAGCTAGCCCCCTCTAGAGGAATTTTCCTCCCAAGTAGTCCCATATGAAAGGAATATTCTCATGTTTATGTTGTGTGCATGTGCATATGTAAGCGTACATTTTCAACCATCTATAGTTTTGGTACGCTTGGTGGGATGGATCTACAGTTTTACTGTGAAAATATCTGCATAGATTTTGTTTATATTTTAAACAGTAAATATTTGATGTTTGTTTTGACTGTTATCTGCTTGTTGAAGCATATATTTAAGGCACTTGGTGACTCTGCTAGTTAGAAGGACCAGATCCTTGATTGCATCCTCATTTTTATGAGGGGTGTATCTATAAGAAGTAGTTCAAGAAGGGAAGGTAGATTCTAGTTTCAACAACTCTATTTTAATACCTCAGAAAAAATAAGGGGAAGGACTCAAGATCAAGTTTCTACACCACCTCCTATTGGCTCCTCTCCCTTTACTCAAAGGATCTACCATTCTATTCCATTCATGGCTCAACAACCACCTAGAGCCTATCCTTCTTTCAATCAAGGCAATCCATTGGCCCTGACAACACATGATGATATTCCAATATCAACCCTTAAGGCTCTGCCTTATTATACTAGAGAAAAGTCAGTCACTCCTATGGAACATCTCTAAAACATGGTAAACATATGCTCGATACATAATGTGACTGAAGATAATATGATAGTTATATTGTTAGCATATTCTTTAAATGGTAAAACCCTTCAGTGGTTTAGAAGCCTTCTTTTTCGTATTGTTGCAAGATGGGATGACTTGGCTAATAAGTTGATCAAGTAGTTCAAAGATAAATCAGATAGTTTGTCACATATGGAGCAACTGACTACCATCAAAAGAGCTCCCAATGAGCAGATTACATATTTCAATTTCAATTTCTAAAGGATATGGGATAGAATATCCATGGAGGTAAGGCCAAGTGCACAATCTACTTTTTTGTATTTCTTGAGAGCCTTGAGTTCTGACATAGGTATGAACATCCAAACAAGGGGAGTAAATACATTTCCTAAAGCATATGAAAATACTATAAAAGCTAAAAATTATATAGTGTAGTGTGCTAGGATTACCCCTAGGTCTCATATACCTCTATTTCAAAATGTTATTGTACCCATTCTATTATCCTCTCAAGCTTCTATTAACATTATAGCAGTTAATCCATTGCCAAGTAATAAGAATACACCTAGCACTTTTGGTCGATCAAATGACCAAATGAATGATTTTTTGAATTTGGTTAGAACAATGGGCAACAAGCTCAATAGTCTAGAGAAGTAGCAAAATTGGCCCCAACAGAAGTATTTCTAGCCATACTACCCTCCTTATCATCACAAACATCCATATCAAAATCATGCACACCCAACTAGGCCTTTACAAGCATAATTCCCTAATGTTACCAACCCAAATCAAGCCCTAGTGTCCGCGTAAAATAACTTAGCTGAGCAACAAATATGGTGACCTCCTTGTAAATTATCTCATGATACAATGGTTGTGCATATGGAAATATTAGCAAAGCTTTAGTTGCACAAGATCCTAGCTATCAGACAATGGAATAACAACAATATCAACATCCTTCTGTATCAACTCCTTATAGCATTTTGATGTACTAACAAGAAAATGAGCATTGTATAGTGAATCAGACTGTGGGTAATCTACCTAAGAAGCAAGTACAATTTGACTATAATACTAGGTCTAAAGGGAAGGTGGTAATTTATGGTCCTTCTATATCACAAGCAACCATATCCCCTCAACCTCCAAGTACCAATGTTAGACAATAGCCAACAGTTGCACTCAAGGATACTCCAGATTGGAGAAATCAGCTGGCTTAAATTTAGTAGCCTATTAGAACATGGTAAAACAGACCTACTTACCAAGTTTTTGAGAGGCCAAGGAATGATTGTACTACCAAACAAACACAGAAGAATCAGCTTAAGAAGAAGACTAGTTTACAAGTTTTTATGTGGGATGCTCTTACATTGCCAGAATAGATGAATCTCCTCAAAAAATCTCTAAGTCACGTATCTTCGAGACTTAAAGAGACTAAGAATCCTATTGTAGGAGCTAAAAATTTAGTATAAATGGCTCCTAATGAGGTACAGTCACCTACTAAATCTCCTCCTTTCTATATGATCTTCATCATAGAAAAGTATTTGGTCCATAACTGTATGATTGACTCAAGAGCTAGTAGTTGTGTAATTCCTAAGAGAATAGTCAATGTTTTAGGACTAAAAATTGAGCCTATGAATGCTAGTGTCATGCAAATAGATGGCACCATAGTTAGGACATTGGGTGTGGTTAGAAATTTGGACCTTACTTTGCATGCTTACCCCAACCTTACCATTACACAAGATATATCAATCATAGACCTTCCACCTATGTTTACTTTATGCTTGTCTAGGGACTTCATAGAAAAATTAGAGGGTTATATGTCTCTAGATTGGTCTAATATGTCCTTAACCACAAGATATGGCACCAAATTCTTCATATTAGTTGACTCTATCTCTCATTTCCATGTAGAACTCCATGATTCCAAACCTGAAATTAATTGTACAACCATGGAGCCAGATAGTTATTCTAAGCAAATCCAAACACCTTCTATTTTTTATACTCAACTTGATGAGTGGGAAAATGGGTTATATGGATCTGATCCATGTGATATTTTTCAATAGGTGGGCATGGGAACCTACTGTATCTTGGAGGATAAGAGCACGATGCCATAGGTTATGAAAACAGAACAATCAATAGAAGGTATGTGGAAGTTCCATTTTTATGGAGCTAAGTGTAAGAAAGGTGTTGGTGTTCGTGTAGTTATCACCTCTTATTATGAAGAGATATTCCTCCATTCCTTCAACCTCTAGTTTAGCTACACTAATAACATGGTAGAGTATGAAGTTCTAATTCATGGACTCCTACAAGCAAAGAAAAGAGGTATGAAAATGCTATAGATTTTTGGTGATTCAAAATTGGTAGTGTGACAAGTAAAGGGTTGGTGTATTGTTCATAATAAGCTTTTAAAAACATATAAATGCAGAGTGTTGGACCTACTTGAATGATTTTATGCCTTGAATATCCAAATAGTCCCTAGGAAGAGCAATCAAGAATTTGACAGGATGGAAGCTATAGGGGCACAATATGAGCTACTTGTTGACTTATCAAGAAGGAGGAACATGTAAAGTCAATTATTAGACAGTCAGTTCCTAATAATGATAAACATTGGCAAGTGTTTGACTCTAATTAGTAGATAGCAAACTTTATTACGCAAGATGCTATTTTTTTTTATATTTAGGCTAATTTTTAGCAAACATATGATGATAATGATATCATTCAGCTTAATAGCAACAAGATTCTAAAGGACTCATTACTTTGAAAAGTTTGTTCACTCTTGATGATCGATACAAAGGTAAATAGAAAATAATGACAACAAAAAAATGCTTGTCAAGATATCCAAATTGCTCCAGGTAAAGTCTTTATGCTTGGTAAATGCAATTCTCCTAATAAAAAAGTTGTCTTCATTAAAAAATGTAAAGAATATGATGATATTATAGCATGGGACTATGACCGGCTAAAGAAGTATGCTTTGGATGTTATACAACACACTATAGAGCTCCTTCATGATGCTAAAATAGTACGCCAGAAGTAGAGGCCTATCAATCCCAAAGTTGAACCTCTAATGAGAATAGAATTGTTGAAATTGATTGAGTTATCATATATCCCATTAAGCACTCTACTTGGGTAGCTCACTTGGTACTAGTAAAAAAAAATGAAGAAATTAGACTTTGTGTGGAATTTCAGGATTTTAACCATGTCTACCTTAAAAACCATGATCCATTACCCTCAATGGATCAAATTTTACAAAATGTGATGGGAATTGAAAGATTTATGTTGGATGGTTTTTCAGGTTTTAATCAGGTAGTAATTAAGGAAGAAGACCAACATAAAATTGCATTTACCACCGAATTGGGTATATTTGCATATCATAGAATGTATTTTGGTCTTTCTAATGCAGGTGCCACTTTTCAAAGGGCTATGGACCTAGCCTTCAAAGGACTGATAAATGAATCAATTTTGGTCTATTTAGATGATATTACAGTATTCTCCAAGAATGTTGATGATCATATGGAACATCTGGAAGCTGTTGTTTAGAGATATAAAGAGTTTAGGGTTTCTTTAAACCTAAAGAAGTATATTTTTGTTGTTGAGGAGGGAAAATTATTGGGACATGTTGTGTCCAAGAGAGGTTTTTCCATTGATCTGAAACATGTTGAATCTATTCAGACCTTGTCCCTACCCTCTTACAAAAAGGTTCTATAGTCATTCCTAGGTAAAATAAATTTTGTGAGGAAGTTTATATCCAACTTTGTTGAGATAATAAAGCCAACTACCACAATGCTAAAGAAATATCGATCCTTTATATGGATCGAAGAAGGTAAGCATAGTTTTCAAAATATAAAGGATGCTATTTCTAAATCCCTTGTTTTAATTAACCCCATGTTTGAAAGAGATTTCATTTTGTATGCTTTCAGGGGAGAATATAGTATTGTTGTTGTTCTTACACAAGAAGATAATGATAAAATGGAGTAGCCCATTGCCTTCATGAGCCAAACCTTTAAGGAGTATGAATAGAGGTACAATTTTGGGAAAAATAGATTTTTACACTCCTTAGAGCATTACAAAATTTCAAGCATTTGGTGGCTCAAAATAGGATAGTAGTCTTTGTGGTGCATCCTAGCATTAAAGAATTTTTGTTAGGTCGCGATGTTCTTGATAAAAGGGCTAATTGGGTGAACTTTGATGTTGATATTAAAGTGATAAAATTAGTACGAGGAAGAACCCTGTGTCAGCACCTTGTAGAGGATTTACATACTAAAAAATTATTCTTTAATGCCCCTCCAACATAATAAGAGTTAAATTGGTTCCAGTATATAACATAAATTAAAGAAGAAATATAAGATTAAAAGCATTACCTTTTGAAGTGATTGATGATATCCTTTTCAAAAGAAGTCAGGAAGGCATCCTCCTAAGGTGTATAGAATCAAAAAATACTAAAAAAGTGTTGGAGGAATTCCACCAAGGATTTTTAGGAGGTCATTTTTCATCATCAGTCACAACTACCAAAATAATGAGAGCTAGTTATTTTTGGCCAACTCTATTTTTTGATGCAGTTCAATGGGTTCGAAGATGTAAGGAATGTTTATTTTTCTTAGGGAGGAAGAAGAGGGCTCCCTTTCCCTTATAGCCAATTGCTACATATTAACCATTCACACAATGGGGATTAAACTTCATTGGTGTGATTAACCCACCTTCAAGTGTTGACCACAAATTTATATTGATATCTATAGATTACTTCACGAGATGGACTAAGGTTGTTGCATTAAAAGAAGCCACTAGAGAGGCCATTGTTGAGTTTTTGGAAGGTATTGTTACAAGGTTTGGAGCACTTGAGATAGTCATTATTGATAATGCTAAAGCCTTCATAGGTGTTGCAGTCACAAAGTTTGGCATCAAGTATGAGATCTACATGAAGACATATTCCAACTATTACCCTCAAGGGAATGGATTAGCTGAGTCCACAAATAAAAACTTGATCAGAATAATTAAGAGAACAATGGAGGAGAATCAATGAACATGGCATACCAAGCTAAAAGCTACCTTGTGGGCAGAAAAAATTATACCAAAGTAGGCCACAGGCCAGTACCCCTTTAGACTTATGTATGGCAAGGAAGCAAGGCTCACTATTTCACTAGAGCTTCCTACCTTAGATTTGGTTCATCAAATGAATTTAGAGAATTGTGATTCTATGGAGCTTAGGTTTGTAGAGTTGATATAACTAGAAGAGACTAGAGACCAAGCTCTTCAAGAGAATCAACTGGTAATGAAGAAGTACTTTGATAAGAGGGCTACCTCACAGATCTTTACAAAAGGAGATATGGTCCTAAAATAGGATGAAGATAGAGCAAATCCAGGTAAACATGCAAAATTTAGCTCTATCTAGAGTGGGTCATACCTGTTACAAGCTCTAGAGGCAACAATACTTTTGAGCTCTCAAGACTCAATGGAGAAGCACTATAAATCCTAGTAAATGAGATTTATCTCAAAGCTTATCCTTGATTTTTTTAGTTGTAGGTTGTCACAGTTTCCTTTTATATTGTGTTCTCTAAGTAAACTGATACACCTCTTGCTTCCTATAAAGCATGTTTTATTTATTTTATGTTGGCTATTTTCTGGCAGTTCAAGTTTTGTGTAATTCTTATTCTGTTGTAGATGTTATTTTCAGTAATTCAGTTTTGTGTAATTTTTTGTTCAATTGCAAAGATTATTTCTAGCAATTCTACCTTACAAAGCAAGTATTGAATTTAGTTATTTTTTAAATTTGAAGATGATTAATGAATTTGTGCCCAATGGATGCTAAGGCTACATGTTCTTCTAGGTTCTTTTCACATTGCAGGCATGTATCCCCTAAGAATCACCAAAATATAAATAAATTTTGAGCCTCCCGCTCAAATTCATTAATGGTTGCACCAGTTAAAAAATATGGTGATATGTGGTGGACAAGTTCATGCTAGCAGTTGACAAAGAGTTTTAAGCAGTAAGTGTTGGCAGGCTTGTCAATTTCTGGTAGCCTAGCAAAATTGGTCAAACTAGGAGATAGACACCTAAAACCAGGAGATAGGCACATATCCAGTTTTAGGTGCCTATCTCCTAGTTTCAAGTGCCTATATTCTAGTTGACCAATCTGACTGGTTCCTACCTCCCAGTTTGACTATGTTTGCTTCCTAGTTTGATTGTGCCTGCTTTCTAGTTTGATTTGATGTTCTCCTAGTTTGACTGTGTCTTCTTCCCAGTTTGATTGCACATACTCCCAATTTAACTGTGTGTATTCCTATTTTGACCGATGCCTACACCTGGAAAAACACACGAAGACTTTTTTAAGGAAAATACCATGCAATTTTTTATTCAAAAATCTACTTAAATATTCTCCTTATATGGGCTATCCATATTCTCTAAAAATGTAAATATTTTAGACGTCAACCATGAAAAATATTTTATATTCCTTTAAATCTAGAAAGTAGGTGAACATTTATGAATTAGTTTTACAAATCTGGAAACTAGGCAAGAAAATTTGTAGTATGGAAAAAGTAATTAATTTAGGTGGTTCGGGTGGAAAATATATTTGCAGTTCTGTAAATCCAAAAAGTGGGTCAAAATTTATTTCATAGTTCTACAGTTTTAGACATTAATATCAGGAGAATATATTTGCAGTTCTACAAATCTAGAAAGTGGGTGAAAATTTATTTCGCAGTTCTATAGTTTGAGGCATCAACAACAGGAGAATATATTTGCAATTATGGAAATCTAGAAAGTGGGTAAAATTTTATTTCATAGTTCTACTTTGAACGTCAATAGTAGGAAAATATATTTGCAATTTTTTAAATTTGGGAAGTGTGTGAGAAGTAATGTAAATATCTTACAAATCTAGAAAATAGGTAGGAAATCTGTAGTCTAGCAGAAGCAATTAATCCAAGTTGTTCGGGTGGAAAGTATAATTGTAGTTCTACAAATCTGGTAAGTAGATGAGAATTAAAGCAGTAGTTCTACAAATTTAAATGTCAACAATGGAAAATAGAAGGCAGGAAAAAATATCTCTTGTCTATAAATTATAAAAGAGATTTTCAAAATATTTCTGGGGGTTGGTTCTTTCTATCACTTGTTGACCTATGTAACACTACAAAAATAATGCAAATAATGGTTTAACTATATTCTATGTATCTCCAATTTGGTAGAATTTCATGTGGCATTGGCCCTTGGTTCACTAACCTTACCTCTTGTAGTTGATTAATGATTTGTTTTATGTTCTGTATCTGTTGTATTGTGTCTTTTTTGGAGTTTTAGGCGGATCAATTAGCCCATTTTATTTTGGCGTATCGCCTCTTTTTTTTCTTATTTCCCTTTCTATTATTGATGCTTTATTTTTTGTTATCCATTTTCCCTTGCAATTTTTATTTTAGGTTATGAGAGCCAGCTCCCTTTGGAGGTATTTTCCTCTCAGGCAATCCCACATGAGAGGAAGATTCCTATGTTGATGTTGTGCATGGGTGCGGATGTAAGCATACATTTTTAGCCATCAACAATCTTCAAAAAAGAGAGGAGTGGCATACACTAAAAAAATCATGATCAAGCCTGACTGGGAATTGGTGTGTATTTTCAACCAACCAATCATTTTTTTATTCCAGTTACAATATGATTTTGAGGTATTATAGTGGTAAGATTTGTTCAACATTTTACTATTTTTCTAAAATGATTTTTTTTACAAGTAGAAAGGCACCTATTGGCGATGGAAAGAAGGGAGGCCAATATTCTGCTAAAAATAGTATCCTCAAATATTTTAGCCATATATTGAAATCCAATGAACCATTGACATCTGCACAAATTCAAGGTACAATGCTTTCTTCCTTAAAAAGTTAATGTGAATGTTTTTTGTTTTTCTGTTTGTAAAAATATGTTCTGTTACATCATATAATACTAAAGAATATCATTGTATGTAGAAAACATGATGCAAGAGCATCCGGTGGCAGCAGAGCAATCTTGCATCAACAAAAAAAATTCTAAGTGTTTGCCTTGATGTTGCAATATCATGATAGAAAAAGTGTCGTGATATCGCGACATGTTGCGTTTTCACGACTCAGAAAGGAGAGAGAAGGTACAGAGCAAAAAGTTTCACGATATCGCGATAGAAAAAGTGTCACGATATCATGACATGTCACGTTTTCGCGACTCAGGAAGGAGAGAGAAGGCACGGGGCAAAAAGTGTCGCGATATCGCGACATGTCGCATTATCGCGACCAAAAGCAGAGAGAAGGCTCAAGGAGAAAAAGTGTCATGATATCATGACATGTCGCATTTTCATGACCAAGAGACGAGAAAATGCGCAAGGGAGAAAAAGTGTCACGATATCGTGACATGTCGCATTTTCGCGACCAAAGGACGAGGGAAGGAGCAAGGGAGAAAAAAGTGTCGCGATATCGCGACATGTCGCATTATCGCAACCAAAAGCCGAGAGAAGGCTCAAGGAGAAAAAGTGTCACGATATTGTGACATGTCACATTTTCATGATCGAAAGAAGACAGGAAAGGCCAAAGAAGAAAATGTCATGATTTCGCGACATGTCACGAAATCGCGACCGAAGGAGCAAAAAGAAAGCAAGGAAGGAAACTGTCACGATATCGTGACATGTCGCATTTTCGTGACCTAAAAAAGAGAGAGAAAGCAAAAAGCAAAGATGTCATGATATCGCGACATGTCACGATTTTGTGACCCAAAGAGGCGAGGAGGAAGCAGAAAGAAAATGATGTCGCGATATCGTGACATGTCGCGATTTCGTGACCCGAAGAAGAAAGGGAAGGCAAGAAAGGAAAAATGTCGCGATATCGCGACATGTCACGATATCATGACCCAAAGAAGAGAAATGCAGCGAGGAAGAAAAATGTCACGATATCGCGACATGTCATGATATCGCGACATACTGCTGGTTCACGATTCGAAAAGGCACGTGTTCCCAAACGGTGTTTCTTGAGGTGGTCAAAGGCCTCATTAATGCATGATTTCTTGCTCGGTAAGCTTGTTGAGCATGGCGGCCACTCGAATGCTACGTCTAGAGGTCAGAGACATTTAGACGGCTCATCAATGCATGTTTCCGTGGCTGACCCGGTGGCAGTTGCCAGTTAGGGTAAAAGATGTGAAGGTTCAGAAGGGAAGGAAGAGCCGACTTTCAGAGTCTAAGGATGTATTCTTGCAGAGATTGTAATAAGAAGGGGTGGTGAGCTAGGAAAGAGAGGGAAGAGGGGGAGAGAACAAGAAAAAAAAAAAGACTATGCCTGTGGGCTAGTGTTGTAATGAGTTTTCTATGATCAAAGGAGAATTTTGTATCTAGATTCCCTGAGTGTTCTCGTGTCCCCCATCAAGTGGTATCAGAGTGGGAGTTCCTGAGTGTGTAAACATATCTCCGAACATGAGGCAGTTTACACCAGGATCTATGGAAGGGTTGTGAGAAGAGAGCGAGGAAGAATGCCTCCACAAAGAAATCATGGTGGTGGGAGAAATGTGGTACCTAAAGAAGATTTTAGAGCTTTGCAGAGGCAAGTGCAAGCCCTGCAAGAGGAGTTGCGAAGAGGGATTGAGCCAAGGAGAGAAGACCGAAGTGAAGATGAAGTTGATGAAGAAGAGGACCAGTTTGAGGAAGAAGAAGAGGTTGTAGATCCTGCACAAGCTAGGTTATACAGAGCCATCTCCCAGATTGGAAAGAAACCAAAGATGGAGGTTTCTACGTATTCTAGAAATCTTGATCCAGAGGAGTTGATTGACTGGATTAATGATTTGGAAGAATACTTTGAGTATGAGGAGGTCGAAGATCCTGATCGGGTCAGATTTGCTAAGACCAAGC
This sequence comes from Wollemia nobilis, assembly GCA_028583015.1. Classification (NCBI taxonomy): domain Eukaryota; kingdom Viridiplantae; phylum Streptophyta; class Pinopsida; order Araucariales; family Araucariaceae; genus Wollemia; species Wollemia nobilis. Next base: position 8,106,436 of record JAQPPZ010016361.1, read on the forward strand.
TGAAGGGTCATGCCAGCATCTGGTGGAAGGGAGTACAACTGAAAAGAAATAGAAGAGGAAAAGAGAGAATAACAATATGGGATAGAATGGTAGATAAGTTGAAAAGATAGTTTATTCCTACAGATTACGAATTGGATCTGCTAAGGAAAATGCAGAGTTTGAGACAGTCAAGCAAAACTATCAAAGAATACATAGAGGAGTTCTATAAGATCTCCATCAGAACTGGCCATTCAGAGGCTAAGAAGGAGAAGGTGGCACATTACATCAATGGCTTGAGAACCAGTATTCAAGAAGAGTTAAATCTGGTTAGGGTGAGCACCATTGAGGATGCTTATCGATTTGCCCTCAAAGTTGAAGAGAAGATGAATAGACAGTTTGAGGGTAAGCAAATAGGAAGAGGTCATGGTGGAAGAACTGGTGGAAGGACCAGTGGAGAAAAATATAAGGATCAGAAGAAGGCTGGTGAAACCAATAACACCCAGGATCAAAAAGAGGGGAAAACCTACCAACCTCGTAATCAAAACAATGGTTACCCAAGAGGGAGAGGTAGATCTAGACGTGGATTTGGAAGGGGAGGATTTCATGGAACCTGTTTCTACTATGGCAAAGAAGGACATCATGCATACGAGTGTCCACAACACCGCGAAAGGATGAATAAGAGACTTAAGGGTCTTGCCAGAGCTGCTGTAGTAGATGAAGGTGCTGAATCAGAACATTCTAAGGAGGCAGAGAGAGGAGAAGTGATGGTCACAAAGAGGACCCTATTGAATGAGGAGAAAGGATCAGACCAGAGGAGGAGCCTATTTTGTATAAGGTGCAGAAGTTCGGGTAAGGTCTGTAATATTATTATAGATAATGGTAGTACTAATAACTTGGTCTCAAAAGAAATGGTTACTAAGTTATAGTTAAAGAGGAGGAGACACCCACATCCATATTGGATTGCGTGGTTACAGAAGGACCATAGGGCTTTGGTCAGTGAGCAATGCTCGATGAAATTTAATATTGGGAATTACTATGATGAGGTCCTGTGTGACATCCCACCTATGGATGCTTGCCATTTGTTGTTGGGAAGGCCATGGAAGTTTGATCGGTGTGCAGTGCATGATGGTCGTGCCAACACTTACTCAGTGATGAAGAATGGAGTGCACCATAAGCTGAAGCCCTTGAAGGAGGTGGGCGAAAAGGTATGTAGCAGCGCTAGAATTTGTTTAGTTGAAAGGGGAAGATTTTTGGATAGTTTAAAGCATGAGCATATGTGCTATGCATTAATTCCTAGAGTTAGGAAGGAAGAATGCAAGGATACCCCTGTAGAAGTCTTAGGACTGTTAGAAGAATTTCTAGACATTATATCTGATAATGTGCCTAAGGGTTTACCACCAGTGAGGAAGATCGGTCACCATATAGATTTGGTACCAAGATCTAGTTTACCCAATAAGGCAGCACATAGAATGACTCCTACAAAATCGAAGAGCTGAACAGGCAAGTCCAAGAGTTTCTGGAGAAGGGACTAATTCGGGAGAGCTTGAGTCCATGTGCAGTACCTACGATACTAGCACCAAAGAAATATGGAGAGTGGAGAATGTGTACAGACTCTTGAGCCATTAATAAGATCACCATAAAGTACAGATTTCCATTGCCAAGGATGGATGACATTATGGACTGTTTGAGTGGAGCCAAGTACTTCACAAAGATTGATCTGAAGAGTGGTTATCATCAGATTCGTGTCAGAGAAGGAGATGAGTGGAAGACAACCTTCAAGACCAGAGAGGGTTTGTATGAATGGTTGGTCATGCCATTTGGGCTAACCAATGCACCAAGCACATTCATGCGACTGATGAATGAGGTATTGAAAGAATTTTTAGGCAAATTTGTCATTGTCTATTTGGATGATATTTTAATATTTAGCAAAACCCTGGAAGAGCATCTGATGCATATCATAATGGTTTTAGAAGCTACGAGAGGAGTAGTTGTTAATTAATCTGAAGAAGTGTAATTTCGTGAAGGAGTTAGTGTACCTGGGATTTTTCATCTCAGCTAAAGGTCTAAAAATGGACCCAAAAAAAGTGAGAGCTATCATTGAATGGCCTACTCCGAGAAGCACGACTGAGGTAAGATCATTTCATGGTCTAGCAAGTTTTTACATGAAATTCATTAGGAATTTCAGCAGTATTTGTGCACCCCTTACGTAAACTAATGAGAGGGGATAAGAAAGAATTTAAGAGGACCTTAGGAGCAGATAAGAGCTTTGATATGTTGAAGAAGAAGGTTACATAGCAACCTATTTTGGCACTTCCAAATTTTAATAAGGTATTCCAGGTAGATTGTGATGCTAGTGGTAGTGCCATAGGAGTTGTTTTGAGTCAAGAAGGTAAACTTGTTGCTTACTTTAGTGAGAAACTCAATGATGCTAGGAAGAAGTATTCAGTTTATGATCAAGAGTTTTATGCTATAGTTCAGGCTCTAAAGAAGTGGTGACATTACTTATTGCCAAAAGAGTTTGTTCTATATACTGATCATCAGGCCTTACAATATATCAATAGCCAAGAGAAGCTAAATCAGAGGCACCTGAAGTGGGTTGAGTTTCTACAGAGTTATACCTTTGTGTTAAAGCACATGAGCGGAAGGTCAAACAGAGTTGCAGATGCCTTAAGTAGAAGGCAATGTTTGTTGATAGAAATGAAGGTGGAAGTGGTAGGATTTGATGAATTGAAGGGTTTGTACCCTGAAGATCCTGATTTTGTAGAAGCATGGAAGGCTTTCTTGGCACCTGTTACTTTGGACAAGACCAAGTGGTTGGATTTTCTGATCCAAGATGGAATGTTGTTTAGAGGAAGTCAATTATGCATTCCTAGGAGTTCAATGAGGGAAAATCTGGTCAAGGAGAAACACAGTGGAGGGCTGGCTAGATATTTTGGTCGGGATAAGACCATTGCCCTGGTTAGTGAGAACTACTATTGGCTGCAACTGCAGCAATATGTGAAGAGGTTTGTGCAAAGTCTGTAGAGTATGCCGGATGGCGAAAGGTGTGAGCCGAAACACTGGATTATATCAGCCATTATCTGTACCGGAGAGACCATGGGAGGACGTCAACATGGATTTCATTCTTGGTCTACCAAGGACATAGCAGGGAAATGACTCCATATTTGTGGTGGTTGACAGGTTTTCAAAGATGGCACATTTTATCCCCTGCGAAAAACTAGTGATGCAGTTCATGTTGTAGGTTTATTTTTCAAAGAGGTGGTACGACTTCATGGTCTACCAAAGAGTATCGTTTTTGACAGAGATACCAAGTTTGTGGGCTATTTTTGGAGAACCTTATGGAAGAAATTGAAGACAGATTTGAGATTCAGTTCTGCATACCACCCACAGACGGATGGACAAATGGAGGTGGTGAATAGAAGTCTAGGAAATTTATTGAGATGCTTGATAGGAGATAAGCCCATGGGATGGGATTTGGTTTTGCCATAGGCAGAATTTGCATACAATAATTTTTTCAATAGGAGTACTAACAAATCTCCATTCCAGATAGTATATGGGAGCAGTCCAAGGAATGCTTCTAAGTTGAGGAAGATGGATATAGGGGAAAGGTGCAGTGCCGAGGCTGAGGACTTTGCAGAGCATCTAAAGAGCGTGCATGAAGAAGTGAAGAAGCACATTACTAACATGAATAACCAATATAAGACAAGGGTAGACCAAAAGCGACGGTTCAAGGAATTCACAGTGGGAGATGAAGTCATGGTCCATCTGAGAAAAGAAAGATTTCTTGCTAAAACCTATAACAAGCTGAAGATGAAGAAGTTTGGACCATGCCGAATTATAGGAAAACGAGATTCGGACAATGCATATGAAGTGGAATTGCCAAGTGGCCTTAACATATCACCTATTTTTAACATTGCATATTTGGTAGAATATCATGAAGGAGGCAGTAGCGAGACACCAAGTACAGAATTGTGGAGTATTCCAACATCTACTCCAGCAACAGATGAGATCGAGGAAATACTAGACACTCGAGTAGGCGAGTACCAAGAACAAGCAGTATTCTGAATATCTGGTCAAGTGGAAGGGAAGGCCTATCGAAGATGCAACTTGGTTGTCAAAAATAGAGGTCGACCGCTTGGGTCTTCCTCCAACAGTACAGAAGTGAAGGTCACTTCTCAATCCACCTCGATTGTCTGATGCAGGAGCATCCGATGGCAGTAGAGCAATCTTGCATCAACAAAAAAAATTCTAAGTGTTTGCCTTGATGTCGTAATATCATGACAGAAAAAGTGTCACAATATCGCGACATGTCGTGTTTTCACGACTCAGGAAGGAGAGAGAAGGCACGGAGCAAAAAGTGTTGCGATATCACGACAGAAAAAGTGTCGCGATATCCTGACAGAAAAAGCGTCGTGATATCGCGACATGTCACGTTTTTAGGACTCAAGAAGGAGAGAGAAGGTGCGAGGCAAAAAGTGTCGCGATATCACGACATGTCGCATAATCACGACCAAAATCCGAGAGAAGGATCAAGGAGAAAAAGTGTCGTGATATCGCGACATGTCACATTTTCGCGACCAAGATACGAGAAAAGGTGCAAGGGAGAAAAAGTGTCGCGATATCGCGACATGTCGCATTTTCACGACCAAAGGACGAGGGAAGGCACAAGGGAGAAAAAAAGTGTTGCGATATCACGACATGTCGCATTATCATGACCAAAAGCCGAGAGAAGGCTCAAGGAGAAAAAATGTCGCGATATCATGACATGTCGCATTTTTGTGACCGAAAGAAGACAGGAAAGGCCAGAGAAGAAAATGTCATGATTTCGTGACATGTCACGAAATCGTGACCGAAGGAGCAGAAATAAAGCAAGGAAGGAAACTGTCGTGATATCGTGACATGTCATGATTTTGTGACCTAAAACATAGAGAGAAAGCAGTGAGCAAAGATGTCGCGATATCATGACATGCCGTGATTTCATGACTCGAGAGGCGAGGAGGAAGCAGAAAGGAAATGATGTCGCGATATCACGACATGTCATGTTTTTACGACCCGAAGAAGAAAGGGAAGGCAAGAAAGAAAAATGTCACGATATCATGACCCGAAGAAGAGAAAGGTAGCAAGAAAGAAAAATGTCATGATATCGTGACATACTGCTGGTTCACGATACAAAAAGGCACGTGTTCCCAGACGATGTTTCCTGAGACGATCAAAGGCCTCATTAAGGCATTATTTCTTGCCCGATAATCTTGTTGAGCATGGCGGCCACTCGAATGCTGCGTCCAGAGGTCAGAGACATTCAAACGGCTCATCAATGTGTGTTTTTGCGACTGACCCGTTGGCAGTTGCCAGTTAGGGTAAAAGATGTGAAGGTTCAGGAAGAGCCGACTTTCAGAGTCTGAGGATGTATTCTTACAGGTGGGTCATTAATGGCCTAGAGGGTCAGGACCTCGAAAGAAAACCCATAGATTGTAATAAGAAGGGGTGGTGAGCTAGGAAAGAGAGGGAAGAGGGGGAGAGAACAAGAAAAAAAGAAAGAAGACTACGCCTGCGGGCTAGTGTTGTAATGAGTTTTCTGTGATCAAAGGAGAATTTTGTATCTAGATTCCCTGAGTGTTCTCGTGTCCCCCATCAAAACATTGTTGAACCTAACATGCCTCTACTAGAAGATATTCTTCACCAAGAGATTCCTTTACATGAAAATTCTCTTAGCAATGACATGCATCAAAAAATTCAAGATATTCCTCAAAATGACATGCAACAAGAAAAATAAAAAGATATCAAATACAATACAAACTTTTGGGGAATATTCAAGTCAAAAAAACTAAACGTAGAAATTTAACTAGGTGGACTATTGGAAGGACATCAACATATATTTTTATAGAGCCAGTCTAGCCAAAGAACAACAATGACATTGCAACAGAATGTAGATGCATAATTTGCAGTTGGAAACTAGGTAAGGATCATAAGATGCAACTGAAGTTAGATACAATAGAAAAATATTGTGGAAAAGTTTATTCAATAGTTAAAGAAAATGATGGAAAAATTAAGAAAGCAATTAGGTATAAGTATGCATCATGATACATGTATATTAGATATGCAAAAGAATATGAAAAGGAAATGAAGATACAAAAATCTCTTTTTGAAAAATGTGGAATGATTCAAGCCAAATTTCAAAAAATTCATAAGACCATTATAGCTTCAAAAAGTTTACAATTTACTATCGTATATAGTATTCTTAAAAAAGATACACCCATGTCCGATTTTATTGATTATAAGCACCTATTTCAACTAGTTGATGTGCCAAAGCTTCCAAGTTTCTATTGGTCAAATCAAAGTGGTTGGAAAATGGAAAGAATTTTATCATTGGTTGAGAAGGAGGACCTAGGAGAGAAAGTAAAACAAGCCAAATTCATATCACTTTTAGTTGATGATGTGATGGTTGTTGACAACACATATTGGGTTTGCATGCATGTGTACACATTCCAAAATCATTTAAGGCAACCTAGTTTACTTGCATTATATAAGATGGTGAAAAATTATAATTCAAAAAACCTATATAATGTTGTTGTAACTAGCTTAAAAGATATCGCAGGAACGAATGATATAGAAATAGCCACAAATTTAATATGCATTGGAGTTGACGGTGTTGCTACAATGTAAGTAAATATGAGTGGTCTTTGTACTCAACTTCAGACATCAATTACCCCATATTTGATACCCATTAATTGCATGGCTCATAGAATGAATCTTGCATACAAAATTATGAGCACTTTTGAAAATATTGTGAGAGTGGAAGACCTCATCCATGAAATACATGCTTATTTTCATGCAGTCCAAAAATATTTGCAAAGTTTCAACAGTTTGCACTAGGAGTTACAAAAGGAAGAAAATTGTTAAAAAATGTAGATACAAGGTGGATTTTCTTGTATCAACCTGCATACAAAGTTTTTACAAAATATCAGACCTTAACAAGGTTTATGTATGCAAATAATAAGGTAGTTGATAAGGTAAAATATTTTCTATACTATTTTACTGACTTGGAACACTTCTAACATTATGTAGTATTCTTCCAATGTTGCAAGAAATGAACTGACTAATTAAATTTGCATAAGAAATTTCCATCTATATTGTTGATTTCATTAGGATGAGAAAACAAATATGTATGCATATTGATAGGATATACTTGTTCAGAGAAAATTTTACAGTGATAGTTGGAAAACATTAACTAATGTGAATGATTCAAAAAGCTTTGTAAAGTTCGACATCAATTATCATCTTTGTATTAATGTTCATTGAAAGATTATACCTCTATATTATTTTGAAATGCGATCACATACAATTACGGACGATGTTAAAAAAATATCCATTACATAGACTGGATTTGAAGTAGTTTTATACAATACTAAGATAAAATTGTTAAAAATAGTAGAATCATTGACAAGCAAAATAAGAGATTATGTTCAAAGAGATGAGATGGCAATCCAAGAGTTGGTCGAAAGTAAACTTCTTTGCTTGGTAGTTCATGCATAATGGAATTTTTACCTTTGATAATCTAAGACGTAGGGAAATATTTAGCTCATCCCAGTATGTTTTATGCTACAAAAGTGAGGAAACATATAACCCCTTGATGTTTCAGTGCTCATTCACATGCCAGATCTAGGAAAGATGATTTTTATCTTATAATATCCAAGCCAACGATGATCTAAATCGGATTAATATTTGAGAAATATGGAAGAGGAGTATATTTGAATCTGAAGTTCTTTGTATTGGGTGGAATCTATGATTAAACTTTATTTGGTGGTAATTATGGTTGGAGAGATGAAAATTTTTCTTGAGAAACCTTTTCATCCTTGGATGGCGTCTAGTAGGTCTGTTAGAGCAAAGTCATAAAAATTATGGTAGTGTATGATAAAAAGGAACTCAAGCTGATATAGGGATGATGGAGAAGGAAGTTGAAGTGCAAGAAGAGAAGTATAGAGCTAGTTGAAAAACACCCTCAAAAGGCTATATTATAATTAATATTGATGGAGCTACAAAAGGTAATTCGAGTAGAGCTAGAATTGGAGTGGTCTACAGGAATAATGTTGGGAAAATGCTCTATTGGAAATTATAGGGCCTAGGAAAGACCATGAACAATGAAGCAAAAGCCTTAGCTATCAAATTTTGCTTTTGATAGGCTGATAAGACAAGGTTATAGGAGGACAATCATAGAATTAGATTCTCAAATCTTGGTAGAATATTTGGATTGCATGAGGAACTTTGCTTTGGAGATGTGGCTATTGAGGATTCTTGTCACCCAAATTAAGGAGTTATGGAGGGAATTAGATGATGTGATCCCAAATTATGTGGGTAGATCTTTGAATACAATGTTGGACTTATTGGCTAAGATAGCTATTGATATGGAGGTAGGGGTTTAGAGGCATAGTGGCATGGCTTCTAAGGATGAGAGGATTGGACAAGTTGATGAGAAAATTCAACATTTTGCTAATTTGGACAGCAAATATAAATATATGGTTTAGGATATTTGGCTCCAATGTAGATCTCCTTTTAGTATTGTAACCAAAAGTGGTTAGGTCCTATGTTAAGACCCCATCCTAACACTATGATGTAATAACCCTTTCTTAATATGGGGGAAACCAATGATAATATTTTGTAATGATATTATGTAATATTTTGTGGCACTAGAAGTGCCTAGACAAGTGGTACCATTTTATGTAACTGTTATCAAGAATGTAATTGTTTTGTTTGGTAGAAGATTCTAGCTCGGGTGGCATTTTGCATGTAAGCCAACCTTGAGCGTTAGGTAGAGAGATGAAGTCTTTAAAACTATGAGGGGTAGGAATGAATGTATATTTTTACATAATTGAATGAAAGTATTGAAGGAGGTTACCCCCTCAAAGTAGCCTATGTTTCTATGTTCTTTTGTGAGAATGTTCCATTTCTGCACTTATATTTCATATTGCAATATCTTATATTTCATGAATTTCTAATTTATTGTAATATATTTGTGAGTGTGCTAATTTTAATGATAAGGTTCCTAACAAGGGGTATCATATCACTTTTTAGGATCATGTTATGCTGTGACTATGACAATTTTTGCCTTTCTGACTATTAGGTATAAGATTTTGTGTTTTGTCAATTTCCTTATTAAAAAAATCTAGCCTTTGTTTCTTGTATTAGTTTATTAGGTTAGAAACCTTGTGTAAGGGGTTTTAAAATATCATAGAGGATCTATCATTATTGGCTAAGCTAGATTACCCGTAAAGCATCTAGTGAAGTGAGGGATGATTAGGCTCTAATACCCAGGCCTAAGACAACACCCATCTATGGAATTGAACTCCCATGTATCTTCGGGTATATTGGGAGACCCCTAGGATTAGCCTTAGGAACATTTTTGACCTTGTATTATCCATAGTACACTAAACACAACATATAAAAATATCACCCTCTTGTACTATTAGAGAGGTAGGTAGTGTGCTCAAGGGTATGCATGGAATCCTCCTTGAGTAGTGGCCTAAAATATTGGTTTGAGCACTATTGTTCATCATTGCGGTATAATAGAGGGCTTGTGGTCAATACACACACCCTGACTTAGAGTGCCCTATTGTGTTGAATGTTAAGCCTACAACAAAATCCTATTTATTTGAATATTAAACCTCTAACCAAAACCCTACCATAAAAATTGAGCATATAGAGGATACATCCTTATTAAAGAATTACTACATGAAAATAAACAAAAGAAATTGCAAAGGAACATAACAATCAAGAAAAAAACAGTTAGAGTTAGAAATAATAAGGATAAATTTATGAGTTTTAGTGAGATTCAGGTATATTTAGTCATAATCAGTAACAGCCAAGATAAATTTATCAGTTGTCAATGTTAGTAATAGTTGCCTATGACAATAAGAATTCATAACAAATAGGAACTAGTCTATGATAGAGTTAGATCAGATAATTGACAGAATCGTGTTAGGATTGATTGAACAGTGTTAGTAGTTAGAATAAACAGTGTAGTATTATAAGGGGTTGTCCGACAAGAAACCAATTTTTTTAGAGAACCAAGCCTCTAGGAGGAAAACCAACACTTGAAGACAACACCCCCTAAAAAAAATATGGGGTGTCCAAAACCAATGTTGTGGTATATAGCTCATTGTGACCATCTTGTTGAGTTGATCAATTTGGTATATAGCCTCCATGCACTTTTTTAGGGGTGCCAAAAAACATCATCGTGGGACCTAGTCCATTATGATCACCTTTTCAAGTTGATCATTTTGATATATAGCACCCAAACCATTTTTTGGGCTCCTTACTAAAAATAGTAACCCCTAAAATCAAACTTTTATTTTTAGTATCATAAATAGGTCACAAATCCTAGAACATGGCTTCAAGTACTCGATAACAACAAAAGCAACAAGAATTAGAGGTAAAAATTGATATGCAAGTGGAATATTGAGAAAAATAGCTAGGGGACCAATTAGGTGATAAACCAATTAAGGTCAAAACTTAAATATTTCCATGAGTCCATGAATTTTGTTTTCAAGATAGAGGGAAATGAAGGCATAATTAAAAGAAAATTTTGAATAATTGGATGGTTTTTTACCTACTACCCTCCCACATGAAATAATTGGTCATCGTAATCAAAAGGATGAAGGAACTAGCCATCATCAACGGGACATTCCCAATAACAATGGATTTAAGCTACCCAAATTAGACTTTACAAAATTTGATGGGAAGGATCCCAAGGGATGGATTTGTAGGGTAGAACAATATTTTAGTCTTCATAATGTTCCACAATACATGTGCTTGATAATTGCCTCTTTCAATTTTGAATTAGATGCACTACATTGGTTTCAATGGCTCAAGAAGGCACATCTTGATCTTACTTGGCTTGAATTTGAGCAACACCTCCTCACTCACTTTGGTCCTAGTGAGTTTGAATATTTTATAGGAGCCCTTTCTAAACTCAAACAAACTTCAACCATTCGATATTATCAAACTCAGTTTGAAAAATTAGCCAATCATACCACTGGTTTGAGTGTTGACTTCTTTCAAAGTTGTTTTGTGAGTGGTTTGAAGGATGACATTAAGGTTGAGGTTAAAATTTTGAGGCCCTAAACATTACAATAGGCAATATCTTTGGCTAGATTGGTAGAAGAAAAATTTAAGGCTCAAGGATGCACCTCCAAATTTTCTCAATCTTGGCCACCTTTTCCATCCAAGCCTACGCCAAATCCTGCCAACAAAACTCCTACCATAAAAAATTTGACTTGAGAAGAGATGGAAAATAGAAGGGCCCAAGGGCTATGCTATAATTGTGATGAAAAGTATTCCCCAGGGCATAAGTGTGTGCACCAAAAATTGTATTTGCTTGATATGGATGAGGCACCAACCATAAAATATTCAAAGGTAGAAGAGGATCATCAAGAGGCAGAAACCATAGAATAGACAAAAGTTCCAGAGGAATCCCAACCAAAAATCTCGGTGCATGCCTTAGCAAGAATATCAACTCCCCAAATGATGAAAGTGATAGGACACTTCAAGGGACAAAGGGTCATCATTCTTATTGACTCAGGAAGTACACATAACTTTATTGATCCACGTGTGGCCAAACAAGGAAATTGTTACATTACTACTTGTAATTCCTTTGAAGTCATGATTGCTAATGGAGGCACCCTACCATGCAAAGGAAAGTGTTGTAATGTCAAAATCCAAATTGGGGAATATAATCTCAAGATAGATATGTTTGCCTTACCATTAGGTGGGTGTGATATTGTTTTGGGAGCACAATGGCTATAGATGTTAGGTCTAATTTTATGGGATTTTTTTGAGTTGTGGATGAAATTTAGCCAAGAGGGGACCGAATACACTTTATGAGGCATGAAGGTTGGTGTTTCTCAATTTATTTCAACCCATAATATGGAAAAAATATTGTTAAAAAATCCTCTCATGGAGTTGTGGCACAATTATTTGCTATAGATGCTTCTGAGGAAAGGGAAAAGGACCATCCAGAGGCATTGTAGGGTTTATTGAACAAATATGCTCAAGTTTTTGAGGAACCCAAAGGACTACCTCCTTATCACTCTCACAACCATGCAATTCAACTTTTTCTTGGTAGTCTTCCCCCAAATATTTGTCCCTATCGGTATCCCTATGCTCAAAAATTTAGAAATTGAGAAAATGGTTCAAGAACTTCGTGTTGTAGGGGTTATTCATCCCAGTGTTAGTCCCTATTCTTCCCTTGTGTTGTTGGTATAAAAAAAGGATGGATCTTGGTGCTTGTGTGTGGATTATAGGGACCTCAATAAAATCACTATTAAAGATAAATTTCCTATTCCAATGATTGATGAATTGCTAGATGAGTTGCATGGGGCTCAATATTTTTACAAGTTGGATTTGTGGTCAAGGTATCATCAAATTCAAATCAAGGATGAGGACATTTCCAAAATGGATTTCAAAACTCATGAAGGGCATTATGAATTCTTGGTTATGCCATTTGGATTAACCAATGCACCTTCCACCTTTTAAAGTTTGATGAATTCCATTTTTTGACCTTTCCTTCACAAATTATTTTTAGTCTTCTTTGATGATATATTGATTTACAATCGTTCATGGGAAGAGCATCTCCAACACTTGGATCAAACACTACAACTTTTATCTAAAAATCAACTCTATGCAAAGAGGTCCAAATGTTCTTTTGGACAACAAGAGGTTGAATACTTGGGTCACATTATCACTAAAGATGGAGTTCACGTTGATCCCAAAAAGATTTAGGTTGTTCAAGACTAGCCTAAACCTCATACCATAAAGGGACTTCATGGATTTTTGGGACTCACTGGATATTATTGGAAATTTGTGAAGAATTATGGAAAGATAACAACTCCCTTGACAACCATGTTAAGGAAGAATTCTTTTGTGGTCAAAACTTGTACATAAGGCTTTTAAAGAATTGAAGCATGCCATGACCACTACCTCCATGTTAGCCATGCTTGATTTCTCTAAACCTTTTATCATTGAAAGTGATGCATCTAGCAATGGCATTGGGGTGGTTTTAATGCAAGAAGGCAGACCTTTGGCCTTCACTAGTAGAGCACTCTCAAGCAAGAATTTGGGCAAGTCTACTTATGAAAAAGAAATGCTTACCATTTTACATGTTGTAAGTCATTGGCAATCATATCTCATTGGGAGACATTTTTCCATCAAGATTGATCATCAAAGTCTCAAATATTTCTTAGAATAAAGGGTGGCCACTCTAGAACAAAAAATATAGGTTTCTAAATTGTTAGGTTATGATTGTGACATCACCTATAAGAATGGTAAGGAGAACGTGGTAGCAGATTCTTTGTCTCGACTACATGAAGAACAAGAAATGCTACATGTTATATCCACACTACTTTCTCAATGGATTCATCATCTTTGAAAAGAGCTGATCAAGGACCTCTCTTTACAAAATTTAGTCCATAAAATCCAAGTAGATCCTACTTCATGTCCTAGCTATACTTGGGATGAACAATATTTACGATATCGTGACCATCTTATCGGTCTCCAACATTTACAAATAAGGGACCTTATGCTACACAAGATGCATGCATCCCCAACAGTTGGCCATCCAGGGTTTCCCAAAACCTATGCAAGGACCAAGCTTACCTTTTTCTAGAAGAGGATGAAAAAGGATATTCATACTTTTGTAGTTGAATGTGATCAATGTCATTGTATGAAAGGTGAAAATGTGTGTTCTCCTGGAACCCTTCAACCATTGCAAATTCTTGAACAAGTCTGGACAAATATTTCTATGGATTTTATTAAAGGGTTACCTACATTTGGCAAAAAATGAGTTGTTTTGGTGGTGGTGGTGGATCGTCTTACAAAGTATGTTCATTTATGTTCCCTATCCCACCCTTACACCACCTCTATTGTTACCCAAGTCTTTCTAGACTCCATATTTCATCTCCATGGAATACCTAAATCCATTGTCTCTAATAGGGATCCTACCTTCACCAGTCATTTTTTGTAAGAATTGTTCAAGTTGCAGGGAACCCAGCTCAAGACGAGTTTGACTTATCACCCTCAAACTGATGGTCAAAGTGAAATTGTAAATAAATGCATAGAAATATACCTTCATTGCTTCACCTCTTAAAATTCTATACATTGGTCTAAGTGGCTTCCTTTGACCGAATGGTAGTATAACACAACATATCATACTGCTACTAAGGTGAGCCAATATAAAATCATCTATGGTCATCCTCCACCAACACCATCCTCTTACATTCCAAGCAATTCCAAGGTTCAAGTTGTGGATTCCACTCTCCACTAGCATAATTTCCTTATTTGTCAACTTAAGGTCAATATTGACTTGGCTCAAGACTGAATGAAACAACAAGCCGATCACAACACTCTCAACATAGTCTTGACGTTGGGGACATGGTTTTTCTTCGCTTACAACCATACAAATAGTCTTCTCTCCAGCTTTATGGATGTCAAAAACTTACGACAAAATACTATGGTCCTTATCAGGTATTACAAAGGATCGAGTTGACAACATACAAATTGACCCTTCCGGCCATTTCCAAAATTCATCCAGTCTTCCATGTTTCCTCTCTCAAGCAAGTTGTTTGCAACAAGGTCTAGGTGCAATCCAAACTACCAGAGTTAGATGATGAAGCCTCCATCATTCTTGAACTTGAATGCATTCTAGACCATAGGTCGTGCACCCTTCGCCATCGTGTCATCACCAATGTTCTTGTCCAATGGTGTGACTTACAACTTGAAGATGCCATGTGGGGAGCCCCTTCAACAACTTCAACAACAATTTCCTCATCTTTAGCTTTGAGGAAAAAGCTTTTCGAAGGATAAGGGCATGTTAGGATCCCATCCTATCACTATGATGTAATAACCCTTGCTTAACATTGGAAACACCTATGATAATGTTTTGTAATGATATTATGTAATATTTTGTGGCACTGGAAGGCCATTTTATGTAATTGTTATGAAGAATGTAACTGTTTTGTTGGTAGAAGATTCTAGTTTGGGTGGTATTTTGCATGTAAGCCAACCTTGAGCATTAGGTAGAGAGATGAAGTCTTTTAAATTGTGAGGGGCAGGAATGAATGCATCTTTTGCATAATTGAATGAAAGTATTAAAGGAGGTTGCCCCTTCAAAGTGGCATGCAAATCTGAGTTATTTTGTGAGATTGTTTCATTTTTGCACTTGTATTTCATATTGTAATATCTTATGTTTCATGAGTTTCTATTTTATTACAATATCATAGTGAGTGTGCTAATTTTTTTTGAAAAGGTTCATAACATAATCTTTGTGAGTGTGCAATATCTTAATCTTGGGCTTTAGAGTTATTAAATTTTTTGAAAAGTTGAGAAGAAAAAATAGATGCTCTTGTTGACTAAGGTGAAAAAGAATCCTATGCCAACTTATAAATAATCTTGTTCTAATATATTTTTTTCAAAATTTATTGAAAACACTGTATATTTTTTCTTTTAAAAAAACTAACTTTTCAATGTTCCTTTTATTTTAAATCAAAAGTTTTACAATTAAGGTAGACAATGGCATCGGCCTAGTGCTAAACACCTGTCCAAATATCAATCGGCCCCTAAAAAAAAAACAATAACTAAGACAATGAATTAAAAAGGAAAAGCCACTAACCAAGAAGAATCGAATTTCAAGCATTAGAGGTGACATATCAAATCCATACGTGCCGAAAATGAAATTTGGTCGTAGAAATTGTTTAAAAAGCCTGAATCCGTATACCAACTCCCACAAAGACGGCCATGGTCGTCTACGCCCAAAAGTCGCTCGACATTATCCACAGAACAGAATAGAATAGAATATTTTGGACCCCCACAATTTGCAGGCGAGCAATATGAACGACACATATGACGTTGGTCCCAACCTAAGATGCCTATGCTTTAACATGTGAATGCTAATGGATATTGATGGCGGCAGCCA
The DNA here is from genome assembly GCA_028583015.1 of Wollemia nobilis. Lineage (NCBI taxonomy): Eukaryota > Viridiplantae > Streptophyta > Pinopsida > Araucariales > Araucariaceae > Wollemia > Wollemia nobilis. Next base: position 8,122,376 of record JAQPPZ010016361.1, read on the forward strand.
CGGCACGCCGACATTGCCGAAAGACGACCGTGCTTGACGTTATAACTTTCAACGACATATGAAGTTTCCAAGACGGCAAAAGCCGATGATGGCCAGCCTATCAATGAATAGGATTATGGGCTGGTCGGCCGCACGAGAAATCTCTGCAGAGGACCATTTCCAAGCCTCGAAGCATAGATCGATCTCTTGTACTCTCCCCAGCTGAACGACCTGTAAACCATCGGATGATCTTCATTCCCTAGCTGGGAAGGACATTCAATGACTGCTTCCAAGGCTGGAGCACCAAAAAACATCATGGATATGCGGGACCTATGCTTGTTTACTACTACTCTGTGCCTCACGCTCTTGAACCTCCCGTTTGTTAACACCTGTAGCCATTCAACAAATACATTAGTAAATTGAAGAGATTAAGATAGATAGCAATTACAATGAAAATAACTATATATATTATTAACCATGTGATTATAGTTTATGTGAGTAGAGATTTAATAAAGTGGCATATTTTCTGATTAAGATGGGTATTGATAATGATGTGATTTCAGTTTATGTGAGTAGAGATCTAAATAAAGTAGCAGACTTTCTGATTAAAATGGGTATCGAGAAGGAGATAAGGGTTCAGTAGCACAGTGACATGGCTATTGAAGATGAGAGGATTAGGTAGGTTGGTGAGTAAATCCAATGTTTAACTAATTTAAACAGTCATTGTAAAAATATGGTTTAACAAATTTGGCTTCAATGCAGATCTTTTTTTACTATTGTAAACAGGTATTCTTGTTAACTAAGGCTGAGAGGAGTCTCATCCCAACTTGTATAAAATTTTAAAAAAATTCTATAAAATCGTTGTGAAATAATTATTTTTGACTTAATCAGCGTTCATAATCTCTTTAAAATTTTGTTCCAAGTTAATACTAAAAATCTACCTGAAGGCAGTCTCCTATGTTTATGGAGAAGGAGAAGGGGTCTGGAGAGACGGTAACCCATTTCCCATCTGGGAGTAGAACCTGCAATCCTCCTACGTCGTTTGAGTGCAGGACGGTTAATATCTGGGGGTCGCAATGTTCTCCAAATCCTATGTTGGAAGAAGGTTCAGGGCATGAAGGGTAGTGGTTGACTCTGAATGCCGAGTCGCTCTTCTCGTCCATCAGAAACCGAGAGAAACTGTCTCGGGGAAGCCCAATGCCCTCCGCCAGCAGCACCAATACATCGCAGGCCAGCTTCCTGGTCGACGCTATATATTTGTTCACAGTGTTACTGTCACCAACAACAACAACAACGACTGTTAAAAAAAGAAGTAGATATATTTTATCTAGTAAACCAAATTCGAATTAAGGGACTTGTAGTTCATTAATATTCACCAGAAATTCACATAATCGTCGGGCGAAATTGCCATGTAGCGTTGCTGAACATCCTGAGGATGGCACCGGAGCAAGAGGTACTCAATCCAGCCAAGGTCGCCGTTGCGGCCGATGTTTCTGTTGCCATAGCCGTAGGGATCTGTTGGCCCGCCTTTCTCTTTCTCATGCAGTGGCAGAGCAAATAATTTTTTAGCTTCTTCTTCCATGGCAGATATCACTTCCCTCAGAACTCCATGGTTGACAATCTTGAAAAACCCATATTTCTCACTGGCTTTCACCATGGCCTCTGCAACCTCTTCCCTTTTCTTCGACATGTCAACCACCGGGATTGCTGGAACAGACCCATCATCATCCTCCGCAGCAGCAGCTCGCGAACGCTGTGATATTACAGTAGTAGTAGACCTGCAATCAGGCCTAGGAACAGAGGAGGAAGAGGATGATATCAACGTGGCCATCTCTAAGACTTTTGTGTATGTGGGCTAAGTTATCAGACTTCCACCGTTATATAAACTGGGTGGGAGGGCAAGTCTGGGCTAGTGGGTAATCGAATTTCACTCCTCTACGGCAGGGATTGCATGAAGTGTGTGAAATAGAAAGTTCTATCGGCTGTATCGTGTGGATGACGATCAGGGTTGCACGAAAGTACACGCGTTTTTCAAACGCTTTTCGTCATCAGAGGATACAGAGAGCGTATCGCGCATGTGAAAAGTGCATCTCGCACGATTGCGCAGGGATTCTGGAGGAAGTTTTCATCTTTGAACTTTGACTGGAAATAAAGTTGAATCTTCGCTTGAGTCCGACCCGACACGATTCCGCGTGATTTTTCTTCCCAAAATCAAATTGAGGCGGATTTTGATGGTAAGGATCTTCCATTGGTGTGGTGTGGTGTGGTGTGTCGTGAGAGGAGAGGAGATAGATACTGTCTTGACTTTCAAAGGCTTCGGATGCACTTAGAAAAAATCCAATCTGGCGGTGGGCCGTAGCCCCACGGCAACATAAAATCGAAGAGCCGCCTTTTACCCGAATCCAATTTGCGGCCGAAAGACGCGTACGGCTACGACTCTGGGATTTTGGATATCTAATTTCATACATACATCATGTCAAGCACACAAGACGAGAGATTCACATATGTGCCATGTTTTTGTTGGGGACAGCGACAGCTGAAGCATGGCACATGGTGGAACTTTTTTTTATGTGAATTGAACTTGGGTTTTATATGTGGAATGTTTTAAACATCTTATCTTATCTTGAGTAAGCGTTGAATAGTCTTTTCTATAAAATATATATTTAAATTGTTACACGTTTATATGTCATTGTAACACTATAGTCATGTTGACTATCTTTATTAGCATTAGGTGAGGCTTTAGAATAAGGCAATCAATCTTTGAGCATTAGGGTTAGGGTTAATATGATTTAGTTTATAAGTGCACTTGGGTTGTAGTTTAGGCTAACAATTGAGTTTAATAGAGGGTCATGTTTCTTTGTTGAGTTTGTTGCTGGTCATGGGTTTGAGGCACTACTAACCAGTTGTGTAGCAAGATCGTAAGTTTTTGCAGGTCAAATCTTTGATGCCTATGAAATACAAATATGGCATGTTGGACGAAGTATCTATGGCTTGGACACTTGTGGAAGGAGGTTCTACATTTCAGTCAAATAGAGAAGTCTTGTTGATAGTGGCATCGAGGGTGTTTTACCTATAGGGCAGGGTTATGCATAAGGGGTTGAATTTGAAATGTACTTGTAAAAAAATGGCGAATCCACATAGTTATGTATATTTAAATAGTTACACATTTATATGTTATTGTAACACTATAATATAGTTATGTTGATTATCTTTATTAGTATTAGGTGAGACCTTAGAATAAGGTAATCGATCCATGAGCATTAGGGTTAGGGTTAATATGATTTAGTTTATAAGTGCACTTGAGTTGTTGTTTAGGCTAACAATTGAGTTAAATAGAGGGTCATGTTTCTTTGTTGAGTTTGTTGATGGTCATGGGTTCGAGGCACTACTAGCATTAGGGTTAGGGTTAATATGATTTAATCTATAAGTGCACTTGAGTTATTGTTTAGGTTAAGAATTGAGTTAAATAGAGGATCATGTTTCTTTGTTGAGTTTGTTGATGGTCGTGGATTTGAGGTACTACTAACCCGTTATGTAGCAAGATCGTAAGTTTTTACACATCAAATCTTTGATGCCTAAGAAATGCAAACATGGTATGTTGGTTGGAGGATCTGTGGCTTGGACACTTGTGGAAGGAGGTTCCACATTTGAGTTAAATAGAGAAGTTTTGTTGATAGTGGCATCGAGGGGGTTTTACCATAGGGGCATCACCAATTAAGTTATCTTAGTTGGTTCTAGCTGATTGGCTATGCTATGCTCACAAAGATGCTTATAGATAGATGATTGTGTGTTTGAGTCTCTATATCGAGTGCATTTTACATAGTCAGTGTTGTTGATATGCTTATTCCTTTAAGTGTTAGGTACAAGCATCTAAAGGTCATGTTGTTGTCTTGGCTAGCAGAATGTGCTTTGAAGTTTGGCCCCATGAGAGTCTAGTTTAAATCCTTCCTATGGTATATTTTTGGCTTTTAGACAAGGCAAGTGTATCAACCAATGTGGAGGCCAACATAGGGATTTCATACTTCATGAAAATAAAATTTTCCATATTTATAATATCTCAACCGTTCAAATGCTTACAAATGTTATGATTAGGTGAACCAAAGGAGCTAAAGTGGTGAAGTGTTATTGGAATGTAATAACTAATAAAAAATTTCAAAGTGGTAGGTTGGGATTGGCTCTTACAACCCTAAGGTTTGACAGTTAGTTTTAAAATATTTTGGGGTCCATAAGGACAAATATTCTAGAGGCCATAACTTTTGCATACAAAAGCATTTTAAGCCCATTTTCTTTTCAAATTGCATGATTTTTTAAGATCTACGTATTGGTAACATTAGTTTATAGACCTACTATAGTGTGAGGGGACAAATAATGTAATATAGACCACAAAGCCCTAGTTATTTGCCTTAACAAATATAATTATAGTGTTTGGTCAACTTAGATGATTAGCATTTTACAAAATAAGAACCTATGGGGCATCTTTCAAGAGTAGAGGCTCTTGGTCTCTTTTCCTCATTGATTAAAATATTCTTAATGATGGAACTTATCATCAAATAGAAGTAGAGACTCTTGGTCTCTTTTTCTCATTGATTAAACTATTCTTGATGATGGAACTTATCATCAAAGAGAAGTAGAGGCTCTTGGTCTCTTTTCCTCATTGATTGAACTATTTTTGATGATGGAACTTATCATCAAAGATAAGTAGAGGCTCTTGGTCTCTTTTCCTCATTGATTGAACTATTCTTGATGATGGAACTTATCATCAAAGAGAAGTATAGGCTCTTGGTCTCATTTCCTCATTGATTAAACTATTTTTTATGATGGAACTATTCATCAAAGAGAAGTAGAGGCTCTTGGTCTCTTTTCCTCATTGATTAAACCATAATTACTTTTCCACATCAAAGAGGAGAGTGACCCGATCAAGGTATGGTCAAAATTGCATGATATTTTTGGGAAACTTAATACTACTAAAGTATGTTGCTTGGAATTGGAGTTTTTCTCTCTTCGATAATATTGAGGACTATATTATGAGATTCAAGGGTTTGCGGGAAGATATTGCATCTTCTAGAGGCAAAAAGAAAGATGATGTAGAATGTGTAGAAATTGTCCTTGCTAGTTGATGGGGAGCCAAAATCGCTCACGCCAAATTCTCAATTCTCATTCATTAAACTTGGAAAAATTTACAATAATGGCAGCAGTCTGCCAAATAAACTCCTTTATCTCGAAAGGTAGTTTATTTATTTTTTATTACATTACAACATTTCCAACTTTAGAAGAAAAATAGCCTAAACAGGTCCAGAATGGCCCTCTTGCCTTCACGTCTGCAACACTATCTCGATAGTTTTTCGACCCCTTGTGCATGCCTTCGCTTCCCCTTTTAAATTTTTTGGCATGACTCTCCATTTCACTTTTTTGACCCTTCGTTTCCTTTCCCGTGACTCTTCGTTGTCTTGGCTTTTGAAACGTCTTTCTTTTTGACTCTTGATCTTCATCTGCTTTCACTGCACCTTGGTGCCACGTGTTGTTCAGTGCTGCCACTGTAGACTCTGTCTGCCTGTCAACCAATGATGACGTTCGGTATACCCACCGCTCGACAATTTCCTCTGTAACGACCCCTATAATCGCCTGCCCTTTCTTTTGTTTTGTTTGGTCGCAAAAATGCGACATGTTGCGATATCGCGACACGTTTTCCTTCTTCCTCTTTTTCTTCTTTTGTAGTCGCAACAATGCAACATGTCACGATATCGCGACACATTTTCCCTCTTGCTCTTCCTCTTCTCTTTTAGTCGCGATAATGCGACATGTCGCGATATCACGACACTTTTTCTCTCCTGTGCCTTCTCTCGTCTTTTGGTCACGAAAATGCAACATGTCACGATATCGTGACACTTTTTCTCTCCTGCGCCTTCTCTTGTCTTTTGGTCGCAACAATGCGACATGTCGCAATATCGCGACACTTTTTCTCCCTTGCGCCTTCTCTCGTCCTTGGGTCACGAAAATGCGACATGTTGTGATATCATGCCACTTTTTCTCCTTTGCGCCTTCTCTCGTCCTTTGGTCGTGAAAATGCGACATGTCGCGATATCGCGACACTTTTTCTCCTTTGCGCCTTCTCTCGTCCTTTGGTCATGATAATGCGACATGTCACGATATCACGACATATTTCCTTTTCGACTCTTCTTTCTCCTTTTCAGTCGCGAAATTGCAACATGTCGCGATATCGCGACATCTTTCCTTTCTGCCTCCTCCTCGCCTCTTGGGTCGTGAAATCGCGACATGTCACGATATCACGACAGCTTTGCTCTCTACTTTCTCTCTTTGTTTCGGGTCACAAAATCGTGACATGTTGTGATATCGCAACAGTTTCCTTCCTTGCTTTCTTTCTGCTCCTTCGATTGCGATTTCGTGACATGTTGCGAAATCGCAACATTTTCTTCTCTGGCATTTCCTATCTTATTTTGGTCGTGATTTCATGACATGTCACGAAATCATGACATTTTTGCTCCGCACCTTCTCTCTCCTTCTTGAGTCGCAAAAATGCGACATGTTGCGATATCACGACACTTTTCTCTATCGCGATATCACGACATCAAGGCAAACACTTAGAAATTTTTTTGTTGATGCAAGATTGCTTTGCTGCCACCGGATGCTCCTACATCAAACAACCGGGGTGGATTGAGAAGTGACCTTCACTTTTGTACTGTTATATCACCTTCTTTTTCAACATCTCAATACTTGAAAAATCTTTAGCCTCAACACTGCTCTTTTCTCCTTTATCCATCATTCTCAACTCAAAAGCATTCCTTGGACTACTCCTCTTCGCAAATCCTCTTGCAGGGCTTGCACTTGCCTCTGCAAAGCTCTGAAATCTTCTTTAGGTACCACATTTCTCCCACCACCACGATTTCTTCATGGAGGCATTCTTCCTCGCTCTCTTCTCACAAACCTTAACCATAGATCCTAGTGTAAACTGCCTCACGTCTGACGATCTGTTTACACACTCAAGAAATCCCGCTCTTCCACAGATCCTGGTGCAAACTGCCTCACTTTTGGTGATCTGCTCACACACTCAGGAACTTTTGCTCTTCCATAGATCCTGGTGTAAACTGCATCACTTTCGGTGATCTGCTCACACACTCAGGAACTTTCGCTCTTCCACAGATCCTGGTGCAAACTGCCTCACTTTCGATGATCTTCTCACACACTCAGGAACTTTCGCTCTTCCACAAATCCTGGTGCAAACTGCCTCACTTTCGATGATATGTTTACACACTCAGGAACTCCCGCTCTTCCATAAATCCTGATACAAACTGCCTCACTTTCGACGATCTGTTTACACGCTCAAGAACTCCCACTCTGATACCACTTGATGGGGAGCCAAAATTGCTCATGCCAAATTCTCAATTCTCATTCATTAAACTTGGAAAAATTTACAATAATGGCAGCAATCTACCAAATAAACTCCTTTATCCCGAAAGGTAGTTTATTTATTTTTTATTACATTACAACATTTCCAACTCTAGAAGAAAAACAGCCCAAACAGGTCCAGAATGGCCCTCTTGCCTTCATGTCTGCAACACTGTCTCGACAGTTTTTTGACCCCTTATGCATGCCTTCGCTTCCCCTTTTAAAATATATGGCGTGACTCTCTATTTCCCTTTTCTGACCCTTCATTTCATTTCTCGTGCCTCTTTGTTGTCTTGGATTTCAAAACGTCTTTCTTTTCTACTCTTGATCTTCGTTTGCTTTCACTGCACCTTGGTGCCACGTGCTGTTCAGTGCTGCCACTGTAGACTCTGTCCGCCTGTCAACCAATGATGACGTTCGGTATACCCACCGCTTGACAATTTCCTCTGTAACGGCCCCTGTAATCGCCTGCCCTTTCTTTTCTTTTGTTTGGTTGCAAAAATATGACATGTTGCGATATCGCGACACTTTTTCCTTCTTCCTCTTTTTCTTCTCTTGTAGTCGTGATAATGCGACATGTCGTGATATCGCGACACCTTTTCCCTCTTGCTCTTCCTCTTCTCTTTTAGTCACGATAATGTGACATGTCATGATATCGTGACACTTTTTCTCTCCTGTGCCTTCTCTCGTCTTTTGGTCATGAAAATGCGACATGTCACGATATCGCGACACTTTTTCTCTCTTGCGCCTTCTCTCGTCTTTTGGTCGCGAAAATGCGACATGTCGTGATATCATGACACTTTTTCTCCCTTGCGCCTTCTCTCGTCCTTGGGTCACAAAAATGTGACATGTCGCAATATCACAACACTTTTTCTCCTTTGCGCCTTCTCTCGTCCTTTGGTCGTGAAAATGCGACATGTCGCGATATCACGACACTTTTTCTCCTTTGCGCTTTCTCTCGTCCTTTGGTCACGATAATGCGACATGTTGCGATATCGTGACATCTTTCCTTTCTGGCTCTTCTTTCTCCTTTTCGGTCATGAAATCATGACATGTTGCGATATCACGACATCTTTCCTTTCTGCCTCCTCCTCGCCTCTCGGGTCACAAAATTGTGACATGTCGTGATATCACGACAGCTTTACTCTCTGCTTTCTCTCTCTATTTCGGGTCACGAAATCATGACATGTCACGATATCACGATAGTTTCCTTCCTTGCTTTCTTTCTGCTCCTTCGATCGTGATTTCACGACATGTCGCAAAATCATGACATTTTCTTCTCTAGCCTTTCCTATCTTCTTTCGATCGCAAAATCGTGACATTTTTGCTCCGTGCCTTCTCTCTCCTTCCTGAGTCACGAAAATGCGACATGTTGCGATATCGTGACACTTTTCTCTGTCGCGATATCGCGACATCAAGGCAAACACTTAGAAATTTTTTTGTTGATGCAAGATTGCTCTGCTGCCACCGGATGCTCCTGCATCAGACAACCGGGGTGGATTGAGAAGTGACCTTCACTTATGTACTGTTCTGTCACCTTATTTTTCAACATCTCAATACTTGCAAAATCTTCAGCCTTAGCACTGCTCTTTTCTCCTTTATCCATCGTTCTCAACTCAGAAGCATTCCTTGGACTACTCCTCTTCGCAACTCCTCTTGCAGGGCTTGCACTTGCCTCTACAAAGCTCTAAAATCTTCTTCAGGTACCACATTTCTCCCACCACCATGATTTCTTTGTGGAGGCATTCTTCCTCGCTCTCTTCTCACAAACCTTAACCACAGATCCTGGTGTAAACTGCCTCACGTCCGACGATCTGTTTACACACTCAAGAACTTTCGCTCTTCCATAGATCCTGGTGCAAATTTCCTAACTTTCAGTGATTAGCTCACATACTCAGGAACTTTCGCTCTTCCACAAATCCTTGTGCAAACTGCCTCACTTTGATGATCTCACACACTCAAGAACTTTTGCTCTTCCATAGATCCTGGTGCAAACTGCCTCACTTTCGATGATCTGCTCACACACTCAAGAACTTCCACTCTTCCATAGATCCTGGTGCAAACTATCTCACTTTTGGTGATCTATTTACACACTCAGGAACTCCTGCTCTTCCACAGATCCTAATGCAAACTGCCTCACTTTTGATGGTCTGTTTACATGCTTAGGAACTCCCGCACTGATACCACTTGATGGGAAGCCAAAAATCGCTCACGCCAAATACTCAATTCTCATTCATTAAACTTGGAAAAATTTACAATAATGGCAACAATCTGCCAAATAAAATCCTTTATCCCGAAAGGTAGTTTATTTATTTTTTATTACATTACAACATTTCCAACTCTGGAAGAAAAACAGCCTAAATAGGTCCAGAATGGCCCTCTTGCCTTCACGTCTGCAACACTGTCTCGACAATTTTTTGACCCCTTGTGCATGCCTTCACTTCCCCTTTTAAAATCTCTGGCGTGACTCTCCATTTCCCTTTTTTGACCCTTCATTTCATTTCCCATGCCTCTTCGTTGTCTTGGCTTTCGAAACGTCTTTCTTTTCGACTCTTGATCTTTGTCTGCTTTCACTACACCTTGGTGCCACGTGCTGTTCAGTGCTGCCACTATAGACTCTGTCCGCATATCAACCAATGATGATGTTCGATATACCCACCGCTTGACAATTTCCTCTGTAACAGCCCCTGTAACCGCCTGCCCTTTCTTTTCTTTTGTTTGGTCACAAAAATGCGACATGTCGCGATATCACGACACTTTTTCCTTCTTCCTCTTTTTCTTCTCTTGTAGTCGCGATAATGCGACATGTCGCGATATCGCGACACCTTTTCCCTCTTGCTCTTCCTCTTCTCTTTTAGTCGCGATAATGCGACATGTCGCGATATCGCGACACTTTTTCTCTCCTGTGCCTTCTCTCGTCTTTTGGTCACGAAAATGCGACATGTCGCGATATCGCGATAGTTTTTCTCTCCTGTGCCTTCTCTCGTATTTTGGTCGTGAAAATGTGACATGTCACGATATCACGACACTTTTTCTCCCTTGCGCCTTCTCTCATCCTTGGGTCACGAAAATACATGTCGCGATATCGCGACACTTTTTCTCCTTTGCGCCTTCTCTCGTCCTTTGGTCACGAAAATGCGACATGTCGCAATATCGCGACACTTTTTCTCCTTTGCATTTTCTCTCGTCCTTTGGTCGCGATAATGTGACATGTCACGATATCGTGACATCTTTCCTTTTCGGCTCTTATTTCTCCTTTTTGGTCATGAAATCGTGACATGTCGCAATATCGTGACATATTTCCTTTCTGCCTCCTCCTCGCCTCTCGGGTCGCAAAATCATGACATGTCGTGATATCGCGACAACTTTGCTCTCTGCTTTCTCTCTCTATTTTGGGTCGCAAAATCACGACATGTCGTGATATCGCAACAGTTTCCTTCCTTGTTTTCTTTTTGCTCCTTCGATCACGATTTTGCGACATGTCACAAAATCGTGACATTTTCTTCTCTGGCCTTTCCTGTCTTCTTTCGATCGTGATTTCATGACATGTCATGAAATCGTGACATTTTTTCTCTGTGCCTTCTCTCTCCTTCCTGAGTCGCAAAAACGTGACATGTCGTGATATCTCAACACTTTTCTCTGTCATGATATCGCGACATCAAGGCAAACACTTAGAAATTTTTTTGTTGATGCAAGATTGCTCTGTCGCCACCGGATGCTCCTGCATCACTAGTCTCTTCCCTTATTTTTAGATGTTTAACCTAATGGTTTTTATGAGTCCTATATTTCTAGAATCCCAAAATACTCTTACTCTAGATCAAAATTCTCCTCTTCTAGTTCACTTTTATGTGGCAATGTGGAATTATGGTGGAACTCCACAAATATAGGCTCATGCAAAGGAATTAAAATCTAAGGAGTCTAAGATCGAATGGCTCAAGGGCTAGGATAAGTATTCAAATAAAATTAAGACCATTTACAAATACTATAGACGGGAGGGACATCCAACAAAGAGTTGCTTGCTAAAAATACAAAGGATTGAAGTTGAGTTCTTAAAGATCTGTGAATGTATTCCATATGATAAAGGAGATTCTAAAGGATATAATTCAACTACAAAAGCTTATTAGGGCATCCATTATGGGGGGGAAGATATTATTTTCACTAATGTCTTCTCTCCTTGGACCCTTAATTCATTTTATGGGGGGTGTTGAATTTGTAATCTAATTCATGGCCAAGGCCAACATTGTATGATGTATTGGATAGGCCTAGGGGAATTTCATCGTAAAATGTATTAATTAATTGTAGTATTTTATCATGTAAACCCTATGGTCCTTAATTAACCTTGTTATGGTTAAATCCTCTTTATAACTTGTAATTAACCTTAATCCCTCTTCTTATGTCAACTTAGGTTAAAATTTACTATGTAATTGGGGTTCTGACATTGATATATATACCCTATTCCACCCCTCATGTATTAATCGGAGTGTTTTGTAACATTATATATATATTTAGTATTGAGGGTGCCCACCATATCTCTCTCTTTCATCCTTATTTTGATTTTATATAAGGTTTGAGTGAATATTTTTCTTCTATTCATTTTTGGAAAATATTGTGAATTCCAACAATGGTAGGGCCCATACCATAGTTAACCCTTTGACATCCTTGTTTTATGCATTCTTATGATTGTGATTGATAATTCAATGTCTTTATGCCTATTCTTCAATGAGTCAATGCCTAATACGATGAATTAGTGTTTTTAAAATGGTAGTGGGCCAATATGCTTATGGTAAGTTGATATATACCAATGGCTTTACTAAGCAAGTCAATACTATATCAATGAGTTAATAACATATTGCCAAGTCAATGTGACCTTACTTATTAATTTGACCTTGGATATCTATTATATTTTACCTTAGTGCCTTCGCATGTGGATCTCTGGGCCATAATATTTTGATTAGTAATGCCTAATCATCCTTTCTCTGGTCTAGTGAATCATTTGTTGCATGATGTTATATTCAAGAGGCTTAATATTTAGTGGGTTTAGGCACCCTCTATTTCACCTTATCAAACTAAATAGTTACTTTTATTGATTAGGTACTTATCATCCTAATGTCATGTGTAATCCACTCTTATTCAATGAATCATTCCAATGACTTAGGCTCCTTCATGTCTCCTGATCAACAAGTTGGTACATATGCAATGAGTTGGTTGGAAATGCAACGGGTTAGTGGGTTACTATTGTGTCAAGCATTCCTCAAACTTTAGATTCAATTTTCTATTTCAACTCTCTTGATTAATTTAAGACTTTATTGATTGGATCAATATATTTCCTTTAATCTAAGTGATTAATCTATGATCAATCACTAATGAGAGTGGTATCATCCACCATAATTATCTAAATGTAATCACATCCTCTAAGTAAATAACTCAAATTATTCCTACTTGGACTTCTATAGCTACTTCATTTAGCATAGGTGAGAGATTTTGACAACGAAATGATGCTTTGACTTCTATAGCTATTTTATTGAGCCAATGTGAGAAAATTTAACAAGGAAATGATGCTTTGGAAATCCTAGTAGTGGGATGAGAAGTATAACTTTGACTAATTATTTATTCTTGAATACATTATTTTGAGATTTTTTTGGCACTTTTTTTAGAAGCTAATGAAATTACCCTGTCTGGATACATACCCTTAATATTTTATTTTGTAATCCATGTAATAATTTTACTTTATTAACAAAAATCAATTCATGTTAAAGTGAAAGGATTAGAATATTATCTCTCATATCCATGGGATGGTATTTTTGAAAAAACTTGCTATATGCGTTTACATTAAATAATGTTGAAGATCAAAATTTAAAAACATAGGTATTTACCTATGATATTAGGGATAAAATGATAAATATGGATAACATCAATGCAAAGAATTTCAATCCAATGCCTATGCCTTCATATATAAAAAATAGAAACTTATATTATTGGTAAAATATTTCTTAAACCCTCACCCAAGTTCATACTTCATTGCACATAGTGATTGGATATTAGAGGAAGAGACATGAGTGAATAGAGTCAAAATGTATAATAACTAATTTCATATAGTTCAAAAAATATAGTAGTATGGATACTACCTTCATATTCCCTAATGATTAGAGCTATGAAAGATAAGGAGTTGAAAACCGTAATTCCCAAGAACAACCTTTTATGCCCCTAGAGTTTTAGAAAATATAGAAAATCAATTGAGTGCAAAAGTAGTGATCCAATCTAAAAGTGTGATCTGCTCAAGGTGTGATTCACTCAAAAGGTGTGATTTGTTCTTGATGAGAAAATTGCTAATTTTTCAAAAGTAGCAAATCACTTTTTATAAAACGAGTGAATCATTGTTTTTGGGCCAACCAAGACAAGAAGCACAAAACCCAAGGAAGATTTTGAGAAACTAATATTTTTATTTTTGTGGTGCCAAAAGCTAGTTATATTTTTTCTAAGTAGTTTAGAAATAATTTTAGAGGAATGTAACACTTAGTGGTGCATCATTTTGCTAAAGGTGACCTTAAGCAATTTTACGAGGAGTAAACATCTACTACCCTAGGAAACTCATAGACGAATACTTTTCTATAATTAGAAGCTAGGGACTTAATTTTAAACATATTTTAGCTTTTGAAGAAATTAGAGCTACATTTTATGGACTTCATATTATACTTTTGATCTAGTATTATAATAATAAAAATATTGTGTGATATTTATTCTTCAAGTGTGGTACTACCCTTTTGGATTATGGATACATATGATTATGACACTTCCCTTTCACTTTCTATTAGTCCTTTTCTTTTATTATTTTTTACTTCATATGCGTCGAAGCAAACATATGTTAGTCAATTACTTCATGTGTTGAGTGATCATACACTCTCCTTGCCATTACTTTGACCTTTTACTTTCATGCAATTTACTCTAGTTCCTTGTACCCTTATCTTTCCACATTTACTTTTTTTTTGCATTTTATTCTCTATGTTATTTTAGACTAGATTAAAAAGTTTATTGGGGATCCAACCTAATTTCAAAGATCAAAGGATACACTATTCTCATTTTTCCAACTATTAAAATGAATTTATGGGTGCACTAGAAGTTAGACAATTTTATAATTCAATAGGTTTTTGGAACACCCAATAGGATGAAGGGATTGATTTCCACATTGAAATCTAGCATAATTCCTTTTATAAAATTTTGTATCTAAGTGAAACTATATTGCAAAATTACTTTATGAAGTTTTAGTTGCTTCATAGAATGATAAATTTGTTATGAAACTCAATAAAAATTTCAAGAAATCCATGTTTTAACTTCCAAATAGCAAATCAAATCTTTTGCAAAGCAAATTTACAAAAATTAAGGTAACAATTTGATCCAATTTTTAAAATATTTTCCTAATGTAGAAAAAGGGTTATTCACTCCATTTGTGGTCAATAATTATTATTTTCTACTAGCATAAAGTTATTCACTATCTTTGATAAAAAAAATTCCATCTTCTTACTAAAATAGTGATCTACTACTTTAATAGAGCAATTCACAAAATTTTGTAAATTTTTTTTCTTGAAGAAAGTAGTGAATTGCTACTTTCTAAAACAACATATTGCTTGATTATGAAAGTTAATTTCTTTCTACAATTTTATATAAGTCAAATTTGAGCAAATCATCATTTTCTAAATGTAGCAATTTGCTAGTTTTTAGAAAACTAACTTTTAGCCGAAAATTGACCATGAATGAAAGGACAAATGATGTATAATTTAGACTTATCAATATGAGGTCCAAAATGCAATAATCTAGCAAAGAATTTTGATCAGTTAAGTTCATTCCTTTATCAAAGGAAAAATACAAAAGGAAATAAGCCAACAATCATCATGTGGATACTCAAATTTAATGAGTTACTTCTGAAACCATGTAAAGAAGAACAATTAATAACAACCTCAAAAAATGAATGTTAGAATACATTTACACCACCTTACTAGTCAATTGAAGTAAGCTATCTTAGTAGTATTCCAATATGTGATATTACCATGCCTAGTGACACTCAAGTTTGACCTTATTTAGGTCTTACTATTCATATTATAATTACGAATCCTTTATATAATATGCCTCCTATATCACAAGCCTTGTCATCACATAAAAACTATCAACCAAGGAGGGGCTACAACTAGACAAATTGCTATTATGATGAGTTTTTAAAATAGTTACACTTTGTAAATAAGTCATAATTTACAAATAGGAGTGAGTCAACCACCAATGTCATCAAGTTCCCTAAGCAACACTCATTCATTGTCTAGATCAAGTCAACAAGTAGATTTTCTAAGCATAACAACCTCTGTAGGACAACCTATATCCTAGGGCTAGTTGAATCTATATAATCCCAATGTTAGTAATGTGTTAGGATAAATGACCCACCAATATCAAGATAGGGTAGTATATAGAATTAGAAAATATTTCTTAGACAATTGGGAGCTCAAGGTGCTTGGGGTACTACTTTGAATCTAGTGTTGTCCCTAACTAGTCAACCTATGCAAAATCTATACCAAATTATGGCCCTTCTAAATCAATGAAAACCTTAATATGACTAACAAAATCCATCATCTATGACTAATTATTAATGCTTAAGGTCAAATAACCCTATCAATGACAAACCATGATACTTTATAGAATTGGTAAAAATTACCTATTTAAATGGCAGTGTAAGACATTCCATATCCTACTTTGAATCAAATACTTCTTCCAACCAATCAACTTATTTAAAATCTGTAACAAAATATGACCCTGCAAAACTAGCAAAACCTTTAGTATCACTTAAAAAATTTACCATGTATTCATAATCATCAAGTCATTGAATCCTAACTAGATTTATCCAAATTTTCCCCTTAAGTAAAATTTAAACCTTTTATTTTAACCATAATATCATGCAATCCCACATAATCCTCAGTATTTACCATAGCAACAAATGGTCTTATGTATATAACCACATAAACATATATAGCCCACATTAAGGTCAAATGCAAAATCTATCATAGATGCAATATGGGTAAATTCCTTAGTATTACCAAGCACCAATACTAGTAAGGTTGCAAAACCAATTTCTTGATTGGACATATGAAGGGACTTTAAACCTAATGGTTTATAATCCCATCCTAGCTATTGTTATGAAATCCTTACCTAATATTGATGGGAATGGGAGTAAAACTACCTGAGATCACCTCAATAAGTTATCCACACTCAAATTGATGCATTGAATCCAAGAGGAGATATCACAATTTGATTGCTAATCTATTCATTGAGAGATAAAAATTTTATATGATATAGAAGCCTTCTTAGAAATGTAGTCATCAATTGGGATTCCATAGTTGAATCTTTCATAAGGAGGTATAAAATCAAAGAAATTGTTACTTTATTCTTTTATAGTTAAATGCCATATAGAAGCATCCACAATAGAACATCCATGATTATAATACAAGGTTTATGTGAAAATTATACCTAATACCATAAAATATCTATCCTTTTAATGAATAACCTTTGCCCTATTTGATAAAGAGGTTAAAAATAAATTTGGTAGTAATAGTCTACAAAGCTAATCGTGTCATAAGAAAAAACCTACATAGAATATGTACTTATTAGATTTAAAAATTTATCTCTTTCTCTTCCCATGGCCTATGCAACACATGTAGCTCAAACTCAAAATCTACAAATACAAGAACCTCCTTTGGCCATGACACCAAACCCAAACGCTTAGATGATTCAACCATATTTAAGTATGACTTCCTATACACAAGATTTTTTTTTCTATATGGTGACCTTCCCTGGAAAAAATACCCCTAACTCTATAGCTTTCAAGACCCAATTGTTTCCCTTACCAGCCCTACAAAAAATTATTGCTAATGCAACTTCTTCATCTTATAATCAGAATGATGTATTATAGGTCTAGGAAAATATAATAATAGATATGATAAAAATGTTAGTAAATCATACCATCATGGGAAAGAGGTAAAATAGTGGTTCGTAGCCTAAAAACATATGGCAACATTTAAATTGATAGCAACAAATGAATGTATATCTTATTAAGTATCAATTTCCTTGATAAAATATCAATTAAACAAGTAATTAGGTGGAAATCAATATGGTTAACATGAATATAGAGATCAACATATTGTGGTGCTTTGCTTGTAATGATAGGAGTAATCCTACCAAATGCATTATGGCTATAAGTAATGCTTAGATGGAGACATACAATTAATAGTGCTAGGTATAGTAGGCCATAACATTAGTACAAGAAATCCTAGTTACAAACCAACCACCTGTAGTGAATCAACTAGTGTATCATCCAACTAGGATAGCTCAATAGTTAATATTCATGTGCCTAATCCAAATAATGCAATATTTTTAAGTTTAGTACTTTTGAAGAGGATGATGACTTCCTCTTTGAAAATTATATAGTATATATTAATCAACAAGGGGGTTGGAATGAGAAGTAAGAGGAAGGTTGTTTCCTAGCAATCTATAGATACCCAAGAAACATCAAAGAGAAAACTAAGACCATCATAAACACCATAGTGTAAAGAAGGATATGACCACCCTTAAACCTAAAGGATAAGGAGCCAGTGGTTTCTAATAACCTACTATGCAAAAATAGGGCATGAAAGTATATAACCCATAACTCCACCAACTAGCACTCTACAAGAGAAAGGATATAAAACTTAGAAGAATGTGGTGGGGACTATTAAATAGCTAATGCCACTATGCTAGAAGTATTAGGTCATACCATCTCTCCTTACTTTATTGAGGTTATTATGTAGTTGATATGTTGACTTTATCATAGGATGGATATTGGTCTCTTTTATTAAATAAGATGGCCAAATTTTTTGATAGTATGGATTATTATTGCAATTATTATGCTATGTATGAATTTATTTTCTATGTTATGGAGCACATTTACAATAATGATTAATGGATTTCATTATTAAAATTAATAAAATAAAATAATTTTTAATCCGATGTTTAATTGAATAATATGATCTTACAATATTATGTCTTTGAAAGAAAGCTTCTTGTCATGTTGATTTTGTAGGCATAAGTAGTTGAAGAACATGACGAGATGATAAACACTTGAATGCTTGAATGTGGAATGGCGTGAAAATTCATATAGTTGACCTTTATTTTATTAGTTTGTTTACTTTTGAATATATGAGTTTGATAAGAACATGGGTTATGTTGTTTGAGGGATTATTTTTTTAAATATTCTTATGGTATGTTGAGTTGAAAGGGAGGAAGGAGGATGGAAGTTACAAAATACCGGAATAGAGGGACATTATGAATATGATGACCTGCATGAGGGGAGATGCAAAATATAACCATTGGCTAAAGGTGAAATTGCACAAAGAAGGTAATAAAGGAAGGAGGTTTTGAAGCATACAAGGAGCACAACTACACAAAGGTAATCATGCAACTAAGTACTCTCTAATGTGAATAGAAAAAAAAAAATTATTACTTTGTATACAATATGTTTTCCCTTTTTATAGGAAAAAAAAACTTGTTGAATGTACATTTGGATATATACTTTAAAAAAATGATGAAATATTATTTTTTATTTTTTTGTTAAATGTGGGTTTGATTTGTACATCCTTAAAATTATTTTAAAGTTTATTTATTTATTTATTTAGATTTTGGTTTATAGAAATAATTGTTATCTCTTTTTCTTCCCCTGTAATATACTTGTGTACCCCTTATATACTCCTTATAGGAAAAAATGTTTTGTGAGCCAATCAATATTATTTCAACTTGCTTTCATAAACACCCTTTTTAGCAAAGGGTGTTTATTATAAAATTTGTATTGACTATTATAAACCTTATTCTATTACTAGCAATATAAATTAAAGTACAAAATGGATTATTGAGGGTTGGGTAAGTTTCCCTTAGATCATAAAAAGCCTAGGAATTATATATATATTAGAGGAAAGAAGCATGAGCTTCTTATGAATGTAAAAAAAGGAAGATATTATTTGTATGTTGGGTTATTTTATATGTAGGTATAAAAATATATACCTTGTGATTTGAATATTGGGATTTTGTATATTGGGAACTCTATATGTAGGGATTTTGTAGGTTTGGATTACTTGTATGTTGGAAGTTGAAGGTTGGAGAAGAATAGGACAGTGGTGGATAGAATAGCCTTGAGGATCTATGCAAGTAGCTTACTATCATGACAACAAAATCCAAATCAATATAGAAACCTTTCCATATTTCACAATAATTGTTTGTGTGAATTATTGATTTATCTTATGATCTAGAAGCTTATAATTTTAAAATTGAGTGTTGGTGTAAGATTCTTCCTCTATTATATGTAATTTCTTGTATGACTTCTAAGTTGGAATTCAAAGTTATCCCCTACGTAACATTAAAATATAGATTATATGCACCAAATGCAATATAGTATGTATATACTTATGGATGTGTATACCAAAATACAAGTTAGTCCAAACCTATCTAGGCAATGCTTTGTGGGTGGAAGAGTGGTACACAAAACTTCCTTCATGGTGGTTCCTACTAGAGCCAACTAGCTGCTAGAAAAAAATAGACCAAAGTATGTGCGAGTGGTTCTTTAGAAAGAAAGGATTCTATTAAAACTTTTACACAAGGATATTTGTATATTGTAACTCTCTATATTATTTTGTAGCCAACCATTATGGAATGGGAAGTAAAATATGATAAGCTTATGGTGGATTATTGAAAATTATAACTATTATGGATAATTGATTAATGGAAGTAGAAGACTGAATATCTCACATTCTTTTCAATATACTTTTGGAATTATCCTTACCCTATGCTTTTGTACCTAAAATGAAAAGTAAGACAAATAAGTATTAATGTTTTTAGTTTACTAAAATAAAATTGCATTGATTTGCCTTAATGGATATTAGAAAGATTGCTTATCTTATTTTACTAGATCAACTAGTTTATTTATAGGATAAAGTTGAAATTAGTATAAATAAATGAGTTACATGTGGATAAACAAAATACTTTGTTAGTGTGTAGACACCTAAAAAGTGTCACATTTGCAATGGTTAATATTAATATTTAATAATGTGTGCAATTATTTTAATTAATATATTGCAACCTTATAAATTATTTAATGTTGACTATTCTAGCCCCTTTGACCCACTTAAGCCCCTTCCTATGCTTAATCGCAGTCATCATGAGACCACTCCGCTATTTTTAACCTTGGTTCACCTAAATCTGATTGACATTAATTCCCCTCTTTCCTCCTTATTTTAAGTGCATTAATGCACATGGATGAGGATTGCCTCCACCCAAGCACATTGATTAAGCACATAATTTTTTATGGGTGAGGAATTTCTCCACAAAAATAGAATTAGTGAGGCATGTTATGACACATCATAATGTGTTATATTGTGTCATAGGGTATCAACTCAAATAGAGAAAGTTGCACATTTGTCCTCCAAAGTGGAAAGTCCATAAGAGTCCTCTCTTATGCATACATGACACTTGTAACCCACTCCCTTCCATACTCATCATACTCCTCCACCCATGGGAGAATTTACAAATAGATCTCCTTTTTCATGTTCATGTGTGCACAAGAATCATAGCAAAGCTTTGCTCAAAGTTTATTTGATTTGCTATTTATGTATTTTAACATTGTGATTGCAGGTATACCATTCAGAGAGCTTGAAGGCTTAAACCATGGAGGATTTTTAGAATATTTTAAAATATTTATTTTTTAGCCACACCCATAGGTTACATCCAATAGTGCACAAAATCTGCATTAGAGGCTCCAAAACATGTCCAAGAAAGCCAAAATCCAACCAGACCCACTATCATTATTTTGGGCATAACTTCCTCATACAAGCTTATATTTCTTTAATATTTGAATTTTATTATCTTTTCATCATAAGTAAGGTCTCCAAAAAATTTCATTGTATTATGAGTAGTTAAGATCCAACTATCAGCCCTCTAAAAACATGTAGTCGGGGTCCATACTTTCAGTCAAAATTGCTTGACTTGTTTTGTGTACAGATTGTAGGCCTGTGCTCCGATTGATGCTTAATTTTGAGGGAATATTCCTGAAATCTAGAGGAAGATCTCCAAAAATTTTTAGATTATTTGGATTAATATAAACCACTATGTAATTGGTTTTGTAAGCTATTGTACTCATTTTTCATGATTTAGGGCCTTATCTTGAAAGTCTTCGCATAAATTATTGATGTTGTCATTGTGAGCTTGTGTGCAAGTATTGGATACACATGGAAGCTTTGGAGGTCAAGAAACATATCTTCTAAACCGTCCCACAACTTGATGTGCACTCAAGGAGATAACTTGCCACACCATAGACCTTACTTGTAAAAGTAAATCCTCCATTTTGGGAGGTTGATTGTAATAAAAAAGGTCTATTTGTAAAAGATAAAGTTTATCAATATCAAATTAATTGTAAATATTTATTTTTTCGTATTTACATATTTTTATTGTTATGATGTATTTTCTCTTTCACACAAATTACGATCATGGTGGGACACTTTATCCACAACACATTTGACACTTGTTTTGCATGAGATTTAGCATTTGCATTGGACATATAATGTATTATTTATTTTTCTTAGGGTTCTTTGTATTTTGCATGCTTGTTTAGCTTAATTTTTTAACTTCCTACTTGATTTTGTTGTTACAGGAACCCAAGGGTAGGGAGGACATTGTCATACCTTTGCAAAATAGGGTTAGATCTTGCAAGATCTACCCTCATATAGTCTTAACCACCCAGGGCTGTTCTCAACCACAATATCAACCACCTATGGTAGTTGTCAAACTCAGTCTCAATTGTCCAGGGTGATTCTCAAGCATAGTATTAACTACCCATGGTGGTTCTCAAGCACAGTCTCAACCACCCATGGTGGTTCTCAAGCTCAAAAAATAATTGCACAAGCTTAGGGTCAGGCTCAAGTACATGGTATGGTCAGTTTTCCTTTTTATTTTCGCACAAGATTCCATTTTTTGCTTTTGCACAAAAAATAATTTCACAAGCTCAGGCTCAAAAATTCATAGTATACTTCTTTTCATTTGTTTGTTTGAATCTATTTCTTCCCCTTCTATCTTTCAAATTAAAAAAAACTTCAAAGGCACATTACTTTACTTGTTTATATCTATTGCTTTTCAAACATTCAAAGGCACAATACCTTATTTATCTCTTTATGTTCTCTCAAAATACTCAAGGTGCATTAGATTAGTTGTATTTTTCCTTTCAAAAACTCAAAGATTCTATAGAATAGTTGTCATTTGCTTTTCCAAAATTAGTAGCTTAGATTGTTATTCTCTTTCAAAATCAATAGATTAGTTTGTGCATGTTTTAAAAAACTCAAATAGATCAAAATTTATTTAAAAAAAAAGAACCTTAGATTGTTGCTTTCTTTCCCTCTTTAAGGTTAGTTTTAAAAAACTTGCATGGTAAGTAGGCATCAAAAAAAAAAAAACCAAAATCAAAATCAAAATACACATCAAGTCACACACTCTTGAATGATTATATTTCGCAAATATTTTTGCAAGGAAAACCTCCTGGTGATGTTGAATTTCATCACCAACTGTCGGTTGAGCCCTTTAGAAACCATAACTAGATTGCATAGTTTCTTGGATATCATAACTAAGAAGTTGGTTACCCTTGGGGCTAGCTCAGGGTAGTTTTGAGGCTAGATGTCTTTTTGTTCACAAGGCTTAATAATTATTGGACTTGTAGTTGTTGTTTATATCCAAGCCCAACCGAGGGTGAAGCAAAAGCTTGACTGGGCAAGTAGGAGGATGTACATAGATAAACCTCTCTCGAGAGGTTTATTTTACTCCCTTAGGATACCTAGAGCCAACCCACCATCCTAGGAATCCTTTTTGTCGTTTGTGTCTCATTCCTCATCAAGGGAGTGGGCATAAACACACCCTTTTATATTTCATTCCATCATCCCTCATAGTTCCTAGGTATAGGGAACATCAAACACACAAAAACAAAAAAAGAAAAAGATAAGCATTATAAAAAAAATCAAAAATATCAAAATCAAAACTTCAAAAATAAAAACATCAAAACATTCATTATTTTTTTATTTTTTTGTTTGCATAGATAGTGTGTTTTACCTTAACGAAAAAAGAGAGAATCCACCAACACTCTTTCATTTTGAGTAGCCTATGGTAATGAATCACATTCAAGCCAAGGATCACTTCCAAACCCAAGTTCCCATGGACCATTCAAGTCAATCCACACATTCTTCAACCACTCCCATGACTTATTTAGGGGATGCATCCCAAATCCATCAAGGTAGCATGTCCAGTGATGTCTATCATTACATTCCTCCCCCACCTAAGACTCATCACATTGGGTCTAATCAAGGTGGCAACCACCACACTACTCACACCACCTCATCTAAGTCCCCTCATCTTGAGACTCCCCTTTCTACACCCGATCCAAACATCACACCCATTGATATCGATATCGCTTGCCTCCTTTTCACTAATCCAATATACCATGTCCAATTACCTCATGCTCCCTAGGACCATTATTCATCATACCCTCCACCACCTAGCTCATTCCCTCCATATTTATCCCTACTACACATTCTTGCTCACACTGATCCCATCCTTGTTTAGGTGTAAGCTTACAAGGCCTATCATACTCCATCGCCTCTTGCATCTTCTAGTTTCTATCATCACACCTTGAGTGTGTAAAATTTTGGAATGCCACCAGTGGCCTCACTACATGGGGGACCTAATGCCACCCCTATGCAGCACACCACAGGTCAAATATCTAGGACCATCGACCTTAATCATTCGTATTCCTCCAATCATGTCCATTCATCATAATGCTCACACATTTCTACATCACCTCCTTGCATCGCCCACACTTCTC
The DNA here is from genome assembly GCA_028583015.1 of Wollemia nobilis. Classification (NCBI taxonomy): domain Eukaryota; kingdom Viridiplantae; phylum Streptophyta; class Pinopsida; order Araucariales; family Araucariaceae; genus Wollemia; species Wollemia nobilis. Next base: position 8,146,674 of record JAQPPZ010016361.1, read on the forward strand.
AACCACATCATTCGACCCAAGTTTGTTCCACTTTCCATTTACACTCATCCATTCCATATTATTTCCAATTTCCTAACCTACCTTCTCAATCCATGACTTTCCATGTCGCTCCTCCCACCACTTACCCTTCATCCCCCATCATCCATATCAATGGTGCACATTCCAGACACTCTTCTACCATATGTTCTGCTTGTCCCTCATCATAATAAAATCTTGGAACATCTTCTTATTAGTTGAATTCTCATCATGCACTTATTAATCATTGTCAATCTTATCATATAAACTCTTCTCACACCACCTACATTTCTCAAAAACCACCTAAAACTCCACATACTTCATCACATCCCTTGGATCAGGGATCATTCTTCCCCTAATCATCATCTTGGACCTCCTATCTGTCCATAGTACCCAAAATCTGTTCTCATCATCATAACTCTCATCAGTGGTTTGCAACACAGTCACATAACCCACACCCTCATCAACCACTATCTCATAAATACCATTCCATTCTTGATCTGTATCAATCTACTTCTTAACCATACCAATCACACTCCACCCAACACATGCATCATCTAACCTCTACATAACCCCTTAATTATTAACTGTCATTATATCCACCACTTTAGTTGCATATCTATCATCAACACTATGTTCAAAAACCACCATCACACCCCTTACACACCCACAATCACTCTCATCAACACCATCAATATCCACCTTCAGGATCCTAGGTTTAATAAGTGCCATATTTTAACCCTAATCACCATCACCATCATCTTTATTTACACCAATCATATCCCCCATAGAGCCATATCACCCAAATCATCATGGCACCCACTACTCAACTCCCCAAACTGCTCCCAATGTATTCCAATAGTTGGCCAACAAAGTCAATAGTTTAGAATCGCATGTCATGGACACGGGATATCAAAATCCAACCTTGAGTCAACTTCAAAACTACCCCATCAATACCTTGGTCCCAGTGCTACCTTATCCTCCCTTGTTTGAAATACCCAAATTCAAAAAGTTCAAGGGCAAAGAGGATCCTTAGGATCATTTGAGCACATTCATCAATGCTTGCTATCTCATCAATGAGATAGACCCTCTCATGCTTTGTACCTTTTTGCTATCCCTTGTAGGAGGAGCCTTGGATTGGTACAACCATTTACCTAGATATAGCTTATATAATTTTGAACAACTGACCAATCTCTTCCTAGAGCGTTTCGTTCTAAATGTTAAGAAGAAGACCACCTTAAAATATCTCACTAACCTTCACCAGTTTGATGATGAGTCCATCCTTGATTATGGAAATCAATGGAAAGTTGTGCTAACTGAGTTATCCTTCTCCATCCCCATCACTGAGCTAATGCAAATTTTTACTAGGAGTTATTCCAAATAAATATCTCTTCTTCTTCAACTCCAATAGTACTAAAATATCGAGGAAGCTCTCACTTAAGCTAAAATTATTGAGGATATCAAGGTCCAATAAGGGTAAATCAAGCTCTAGAAGAAGGAATTACTAGGTTAAAATACCAAGGGCAAAAACATAAGCAATCAATACAAACCTACCCAGGTCAACCAGGTAGTGTTGAGTAACCCAACCACTCAACATCCCCAACAACCACCACAACCTTTGCATCAACAAATTTCTCATCCACCACAATAGTCGATATACAATACCATGCTACCTCCCACCCAAAATCAAATTGCCACTCACCAAATTGTGCAACCTCAAAAACCCTAAAAAAATTTTACACCCCTCTCAAAGCCCTTGTCCAACATATTTTAGAAACTCATGGATGCACAACTAATATATTTACCCTAGATAAAACCCAAGGATCTAAAAAAACCTCAAGGAAGAGGGTATATAGAGGATAAGTATTACATATACCATCGATAAAAGGGTCATGATATCTATGGGTGGATCCTACTTAAGCATTAAGTATAGGATTTGATTGAAAATGGGCTTATCAAAGTTGACAAACCTCTTACTCCCCCTAATGAAAATTTGGGTATCTATCAAATCCCATTACCATAAATTGGTGTAACACAACCAGACATCGAAGACACTATGACTACCCATCAACCAAATTAGGTTAATCATGTCAATAATGACCCTAATTATCAAGGTTTTGTTGGTATAATTCATGTGGTCCCAAAAAATTGAAGATACCTGGACCCATTTGCATAAATAATTGACCCATAAAATGTGTTATCCTCATCAACTGTACCACCTCCACCAGTGCAAGTCACCATGTCTCAACCCTGACCAATCATTCATCTTAAAAGTAGGCTTACCCATAGCCTCAAAATAGCCTTGGCTAAGCTCTCAATTTATGAGTTAATCCAACAATCACCTCCCCATCGAGAGGCACTAATGGAAATACTCAAAGCCATAGAGCTGCAAACCCATGATCCTAACACTTTTTCTAATTTTATGGGTAGTATTCAAACCTGCACCTTGCTTTCCATCACATTTTATGACATCGACATTAAGACTATCTCGATGGAAGGACCAGAACGACCCTTGCACATCATGGCCACCATTGATAACAAAATCTTAAAATGTGTCCTAATTGACTCAGGCTCATCCATCAACATCATCACATCATCCAACCTCAAACATCTCAATATTTTACCCACTCACATCGCTAATTCTACCTTCACTCTATGGGCATTCAATAATGTCATATATTCAACACTAGGAACAATCATCCTACCTATCCAAGCAAGGGTCTAAACTATCCACATTCTATGTCATATCTTGTATGGAGAGATAGAATACAACATACTCCTAAGAATATCATGGATACATGATATGCAATGTGTACCCTCAAACTTTTACCATTTCCTTAAATACACACATGAGGATTACGTTCACTACATTCTAGTGGACGATGAACCATTCAAGTATTACCACATGGTCACACACTCACACGAGTCTCCTCTACCTTCAACACACCTATCTCTCACCCAATGCCCACTAAACTCATAATACCATCCAACCTCATATTCTACTCCCTCACTTGTCCCTCACAATGTCAATCTACAACCCACCCACTCAATCTCAACCAATCTATTTCACCCTTCATCTACGGGCAATCACTACACCACTCATATTACCTCAAATCAAAATCAACCATCTTCTTCATATTCTTCACCTTTTCCCTCTCAACACTACCTTCATTCTTCTTATCCTTCTTCTAATTCTCAACCATTCTACCATTCTTCTAGCATGAAAACCACTCCACCCTATCCCCAACCTCTTCATCCTCCATACTTCCCTTACACTCCTCCATCCTCAGTGTCTCGATCTCCATCCTCCATCCTACCCATCGCACCCATATCACATCATCCTCCACCTTCTAATCATGTTGTTAATCACCATCCACCCACACCATCTAGATCACACCCTTCTATTTCTTCCACTAATCCCAACCACCATCTCAAGTATTCTCCTTCTGCTCCTACCACTTATTCCATCGAACAAACTACCACCACCATCATTCCTACCATCGTCACTTCTTCTATATCCCCAAAACCTATGCCCACACATGCATCTCAAGTCATGTATTCTTCTATGATATATGATCCACCCCCACCACCAAATATATTTGAGATGCATCCAACTATCCTTGACACTATTCATGGGATATCCACTCCCATTTTGGCACCCTCTATACCTCACTCCACTTTCATGGATAATGTAGAGTCATTCTCCTCCACCCCTTCTCCAACGATCTCATCCCAGTCTCCCAGTGTTGCTATACATATGACCACTCCTAGCATAGGAGAGTACCTTGTACATAATATAGCATTTTTACCTCCAGTTATAGAATCAATTAGGAATTTTGGTCATCGTAGCTATAGCTATTTAACTATCAATGCTATTTTTCTAGTTAGATCTTCCTCTAATCACACAAATTTTATTTATGGTGGAATCAATTTTTCACCAGATAAACCTCTTGATAAATATCTTGAAGCATTATTTTTGGTAACACTAACATTTTGGATAACCCTTCATTTGCCATGAAGTACTTCCATCATGTCAATTGGGGAGGATGTAGCCTTGGCTGCTATGAACAAGAAATACAAACTATTATGGAACCCCATTTTTAACCTCCTTAGGATAAATCCAGCTTAGACTATGATCAACATTCTCCAATCGATCCACTCAAATATGATATTCAATGTATCACCCTTGATCTCAAGGATGAAATTGAGGATGAATGCTTTGATCCTGAGCATGCTCCCACATCTTCAAAATACCTCTTCCAAGTTGCTACCACCCACACTAACTCATACAAAATTTTATATGATGAATTGGATGAGTCATTTGAGGCACCTTCGATTGCCTCTCATAGCTCAAAAGATGAATCATCTCCTATTTTACCCATCAAACATGAATGATTTTTATCTGTGTATGTTCTCCCTTTTGTTACCTATTTTTATCTTTCTCCTTTTGTTGGAGCAACCCGATGCACCCATCAATCCTCCACCTCCATTGGCCACCTCCACTTGATTGTTGTCCACTTGCACATAATCATCTCCTTTCTTGAGAGCATATGCAAGGGAACCTAGACTTCAATATGAAACCCCCTTCATATCCCCAAGTCAACCTAATTTTTTTTTATTTATGCACAACCTCTCATAATCCATATGATCCTGTGTATCCCATCCATATTGATATCAGTCTCATTGAATTTGAGCAGATTTCATCCCCTCCAACTACCTCAGATTTATATCCCTTAGATCAGTTGCTCAGGGACTCAAATGTCTAGTTTCCTACTTCACCTTATTTTTCTTATAATGCTAAAATAAGTGATATTCCTAGATGACATCCATCTCATTTCCATCCCTTGTTAGCTTTAGGAGGGTTCCCATATGCTCATCGAGGAAACCATTGATATCAACATCAGCATATACCTAGATAACCCCAAAATAATTAAACTTGGGAAGAGCCTCTCCATCAAAGAGCAATATAGTTTGTCACACTCTTAACAAAGTATCAAGTGGTATTCACATGGTATTATAAATATATACCTGGCCTTGACCCAAACCTTATCGTATAAAACCTCACATTGAACCCTAGTGCTAAGTAGATCAAACAAACGTTGGGGAAAATTCATTCCACTATAGCCCTCATGGTTAAAGAAGAGTTATAAAATCTTCTAGACATGGGATTTATCCAACCAATTGACTATACAAAGTGGATTTCAAATATGATGTCCATTAGCAAACCCAATGGGGGAATACACATTTGCACTAACTTTTATGATCTCAACAAATAATTTCCTAAGGATGATATTCCTCTCCCTAACATCAATATGCTCATGGATTCTACCACATGCTAAAAAATACTTTCCCTAGTGGACGATTTCTCAGGATATAACTAAATTTGGGTCAACCTTGATGACCAGCACAAAATTACTTTTACATCACCTTGGGGGATATTTTGCTACAAATTCATACCCTTTTATCTCAAGAATGCAGGAGCCACCTACCAATGAGCCATGACTTACATTTTCCATGATTACATGCATAAAATTATTTAAGGTTATGTTGATGATCTCTTGGCCAATTCCAAAGCATACCATGGGTATATCAATGTTTTGCATAAAGTCTTTGATTACTTTCTTGAGCATAATATGTGATCTAACCCAAAAAAGTGTATTTTTAGTATCACCGTGTATCAAAAAGCTTTTGATGCTATCTAGCGTTACCTTGCTTCCCTTCCAAATTTATCCCTACCTAGATCAGGAATTCCAATATATCTGTATATATCTACCACTAAATTTGATTTAGGGATCATGTTGGCTCAAAATAATGATGTCAATCAAGAGTAGTCTATCTATTACATTAGCCATACCTTATTAAGTTATAAAACAAGATATGTATATATGGAGAAGCTATGCCTTGCTATAATTTTTGCTACCACAATGCTTTGCCATTATATACTCAACCATACAATGTATGTCATCACCAGAGAGAATCCCCTATGGTATATGATGAGTCACACTTACACAAATACTCACATTACAAAATGGATAATGATATTAATGGAATTTGATCTCGAATTCATAAGCCAAAAATCCATAAAGGGTCAAGTCATTACCAACCAACTTATTGAAGCCCCTCTACAAGATGATAAAACTCTTATCATAGAGCTTCCATATGACTTTGTATTCAATATTATTGAGATTGAAGAGCATATTGAACCTGAAGATGAAGTCAATATAATAATTTCTTTGATGGGTCCAAGTGTGAATAAGGGGGAGTTATGGGAATTGTCTTCTTCACACCTCAAGGGGTTCCTACCCTTTCGTCATTAAAATTGACGTATCCTATACCAACAACAATGTAGAGTACAAGGTGTTAATTTTATGTCTTTATACTGCTATGGTAATGTGCATTAAATGTATCCATATCATAGGTGAATCCCAACTCATGTCAATCAAGTTAAGGGAACCTACCAGTGCAAGTGCCTAATATTGAAAGCCTACAAAAAAATTGTTGACAAGTTACTCATCAATTTTGACTGGCATGGCATAAAGAATTTACCAAATTCATCTAACCATTTTATGGATACAATGGCCTCTCTCAGATTCGTTATCCCATAGAACCCCATAGATAATGTTACCCTTGTTCATATCATTATGCTATCCAAATCAGCTATCTCTTAGGAGTCATCTAATGATGAATGAGATGTTTTTCTAATTCAAGATGAACCTTACCACACTATTTTTGTGTAGATAAAGTATTTTCTAAAACTTGGAACTCTTCCTTTTAACTTTCCACCAACTACTAAACACGCTCAAGTAAAGGAAACTCGATACTCTCTAGTAGGAGATGTGGTTTATTATCGTGTCTACAATGGTGTTCTTATTTGTTGTCTCGAACCACAAGAAGCCAATTGGATAGTGTCTTTGGCACATTATGGCAAATTTGGTGGTCATTTCAATGGAATGGCTATCACAAAATGTTTTTTGTACATGAGTTACTATTGGCCCATCATGGAACATGATTATTGCACATATGTCAAGAAATGTCATAAATATCAACATCATGCCATTTTGATCCAAATTCCATTATAAGCCTTGCACCCCATTCAAGCCCTATGGTCATTATTGTAATGGGAACTAGATTTGATAGGGAAAATATCTCCTCCATACCACCATAGAATACTTCACCAAGGGGGTTGAGTTTATTCCTCTTACTAGCATGATAGGACCTCGAGTCGCAAAGTTCTTTTTTTTTTTGATAGTTATAAGTGTTTGTATTTATAGCGGGTTTTAACAAGGATCCCAAAACCTGATTACATAAGCAATGGGCCTAGGGCATCAATCCCTTGAAACTGAACACCAAAACAGAAATCCCGCCTAGCGATAACAGTAAGCATGAAACAATCCCTCTTAGCGGGAAACAAACAAATAAGAAAGAAATTAGTTTTGGAGACCCCGCCCAGCGGGGAGTAGCCAAAAACCACCATCAAGAAGATACCACCCAGAAGGAAGCACAGAAAAACCGTTACAATAAAATCTCGCCTCGCGGGAAGCAGTCAAAACCACCACAAACAGTCCCGCCTAGCGAGAAGCAACAGGGAAATCCCGCCATCCGGGAAACCAGCAGAAAAGAAAGGATCCCGCCTCGTAGGAAAATCGATGGATTTGGTGGATCCCGCCTTGTGGAGAAACCATCCCGCCCACCGATAAAACATTCAGTTCAGCGAGAGCCATCCTGTAGGAAGCCGACAGCTAGCACAGAGAGGATCCAGCCCATCAAGAAGTGACTAGAGAGTTGCACCATAAGGAACCCGCCTCGGGAAAACAAAAGAGGATCCCAACAGCAGGGACTAAGAATCTCGTCCAAGCACAGAGCCCGTCGAGGGACCAAGAATCCCGTCCAAGCATAGAGCCCACCGAGGATTCACAAGAAAAAGGGGGAAGCTGTCCAAACCCTAAATCGTCACCTCCATCGCACCGAGAAACGCAGGGGACCAGATCACCGCAAATAACCTGCAAAAAAACCCTAGGGGGAAGCCTGAGGGAAAAAAGGAAGGGATCCCCAACCAAACAGGGATCCCTGGGAAGCACCAGTCCGAAAAAACAACCAAGGAAACCCTAGCCGGCCGGGAGGGGCGCAGATAGTGGAGAAAGATCTCCCCCCAGGAGATCATCTGCAAACAACCACTCCCCGAGAGGGATGACCTGGGTTGAGCCAGGAACTGGGCAGGAACCAGGAGCCATGGGAGGGGGAGCAGGGGAGGGACTAGAGCCCTCCCCTCTCTACTTTCTTCCCTCTCCATCTCCCCTTCTACAACCCGAGTCGCAAAGTTCTTACTCTAGCACATCATATATCATTTTGGTATCCCATCAAAAATCATTTTTGACAATGGGACCCTATTAAAAAATAAATATGTTTGAGTGTTGTGCCACAAGTACCACATTCAACATAGCTTCTCAACACCTTATTACCCTCAGAGCAATGGCTAGGCTGAGGCAACCAAAAAAACTATTTATGCCATTCTCAATAAAATGGTATAAGAGAATCATAAATATTGATACCTTTAACTCCGTTTGGTGCTTTAGGCTTATCACACTATTGTTTGTACACCAATAGGTACAATGCCATTATCTCTAGTTTATGGTGCTAAAGCCATTATTCCTCTTGAAATCAAGATCCCAGCTCTATGCATATCTTTGCAAGAATTCATGGATGAGAAGACAACCCGTAAAGCTAGGCTCGACCAACTCATACTTATTTATGAACATCGAATCAATGCTCCTAAGCACCTTCCATTAATAAATATCAAATCAAATGAGCCTATGATCATAAGATCCATCCACATAAATTTAAAATTGATGATCTCATACTTAAAGAAAAGCAACAAAACTTGAGCCTTTCACTGTATTTATGTGATATGTTTGTTGCTAACTATATTGATCCATTCATTGTTAAGCAATCATTTGGTTCTAGGGCCTACACAATTATGACTCTCAAGGGATTTGAGGGACTTGAACCCATTAAAATTCTTCATTTGTGCATGTTCAACGTCTACTGTTGTCACATTCATAATTAATTCTAAAAAAAACTATATAAATCAAAAAAATAAAAAATCAAATAAAACAAGAATTTTCCTTTGTCATCCTTCATTTTTATCCAACCATTCTATAATGTCTTAATAAGTGAAAATCATTCACATATTGCTAGCACATGATGCCATACTTACAATGAAGACATTGAAAGTTGTTATGGAATGGTTGGATGAAAATGAGGCATGCCTCTCATCAAAAATTCCAAAATCAAAATCAAAATCAAGAAAATAAAATGCACAATGCACTCATATCACACTCATTATCACACTTGTCAAATAAATCACTTACCATCTATACCATTGTTGACTTCATTTTTTTATTTTCTCTTTATTTCTTTTCTCTTCCTCGCACATCACTCCTTGTTGTACGATCACGCTTCGAGCAACTATGTACCATGGATTGGTGTATTCCTTTCCTCTATCCTCTTTTATATCTTTCTTCATCTATCTTCTTTATATCTTTTCTCTTGCTTGTTCCTTCTGTATCATTTTTCATGATATCACCAGTTCATTACACTTTTATTTTACACTTTCATTTTTGTCTTAAATGCTATGTTGATCATTGTTCAATTAGGTTTGACACCTATCGTCACAAAGGATTTTGGTTGTGGTAATCAAGGGCATATTCATAGTTGTAGCTATCTAACCTCTTATATATGCACTTTTCCATCACATTCACTATGTTCACCATTCATAATATGCCATGCTTTGTCTCTTTCCTCTCATAGATTTGGATAATATTTGGGTTCTTTCGGTCATCCAGCCATACCTAGTGTCTCAGTCAACCTTCATGACAATAATTTATTCCTTGAGTGCTATAGGCCTTCCTGGTTATCTCAAGTTTTATCTTGGACCATGCACATTTCACATATTAATCATATTTTGAGTCTAGGAAAGATGAAACCATGTGTAGCTTTAAGCCATAAAGTGAATGGTTTTCCTTGCTCATACTATCATGCCATAATTTGACCCCAGGGATCCAAATTACAAAAAAAAAGAGAAAAATAAAGAGCACTATCAGTTCTGTCAATTATCATGCATCCTAGGGAATTTTTATAGGATTAATTGACATGATATTGCATTCAACCTTAATGTATAAATAATACAAATATTGTCTAAGATTAGCCAAAACCATATTCTCTTCTATTATAAAGATTGTTACATAATGTAATGATCTTCTAAAGATAGGAAGATGGATAATATTCCAAATAATGGAATATATATCCTAACACCTCCCCTTATTCCATTATTTGGAATAATATATAACTCCCCCCTTAATGTGAAGGAGAGAATAATGAAAGATGTTTTTGTGTTGGCTTTATCTTTAGCTCAGGCTCAGGTTCATGGCTTTGGATCTAGATCTAAGTGTACCTTTGGATGAGTACCTTTAGGTCTGTCTTTAGATTTACCTATGAATATCCCTATGGATCATTGCCTCTAGATCTGCTTGTAGGTCTAGCTCTAGATATTTGTCATTGGGTCTACCTTTAGGTCTGTCTCTGGGTCATTGCCTCTAGGACTGCCACTCGATCTATCATTGGATCTGCCTCTGGGTCTACCATAGGTTTTACCTTTTATATAGAATCCATACAACATTTATTTTATTTTGGTCCATTGTGTGAGATCTGTCCATCCACAATCAATATGAACCTTGTTGGCCATTTTCACTTTATACCAATAATTTGTAGAGGAGTGATAATTACATCCACATGAATCACAAGGATGTAAATTCCAACACCTAGCTGCTACATGTCCTATTCTTCCACAATGACTGCAAAAATACTTTGTAGGAGTTGTAGGAGATTTAGGTTTTACAAACATGGTTTTACTGGTACTTGCTTGTCCATCATAGCCAAGGCCTTCATTATTTGGCCTGACATTTGGCATTATAGGAATTTTAATGCCTTGTCCATGTTTACCTAATCTTTCACCATTGAATCCCATTTTATTCATGAGTTTGGATCCAATACCTTTGGTGTGTTTTTCAAAACACCCAAGTTCTTCATCTTCATCAATACTTTTAACAATATGGCATTTATCACTTTTGATGAGATTATGGAGCTCTTTTTGAGGATTTTTAGCTTTTAAGTCACTGGTGTCGCAAGCAAAATTTTCTCTTGTAATGAGATTACCTATGCTATAATTGATTTCTACCATTGAAGGTATGGGGTCACCTGTATCACAACAAACATTGGCCATCATGGGCTCAAGGTCACTTGTGTCACAACAAGAATTTGTCACCATGGGCTGAAGGTCACTTGTGTCACAACAAGCATCGACCATTAGAAGTTTTACCTTTGTTTCCTCACTAATGTCCCTTTTTGTTTTACTAATGTCAAGTGTCACAACAACCAATGACATGTATATTGCCCTTAAAACTTCAATAGGTATTAGAGCACCATTTATCTAAAGATCTCTAGAAACTTTAGAATCACTGAGAATGGAACTTACACCACTACGTAGTGTGAAAAATGTTCCATCCTCATAAAAATCCATCCCTTCCATATTTACTGAGAAGTAAGGACTTTTAACTGATTTTGCACATTCAGTTGGTTTTGGGGCTTGTTTTTTCTTTGGTTTGCCCATTTTCTTAAGGTATTGGTCATTATCGAAAATGCACCTTTACAAAGGAATTTTTGCAAAATAAATGACTAAGGTGGTTAAGGTATCGGTTGTTGCCAAAAATGCACTCTTACAAGTTGTTCCACCCTTTTTGTAAAATATTCCTTGATGTATGAAAGAAATAGTTATCCCCCCCTTAATGCAAAAAATGCAACTATGAAACCTCAAAGGCTTTTACAATGTGCCTCTAGGCAAATTTTTGTTTTAAAAACCTCCAAATTGGGAAAGTTACAAAATTTTTGCAAAAAATGCTAAGCGGACAATAAATTTTAGCAAAATGGAACAACTTTGTCAGCAAGTTTTCAGAAAAAAAATTGTCAACAAGTTTTCAACAACTTTTGAGCAGCAAAAAAAAATTGCAAAAATTAAGTTACAACAATTTCGAGTAAAAAATTTGGTAAGCAAAAAATTGTTTAGCAATTTATAATGGGCGTTGAGAGGATTTGAACTCGCAACCTCTCGATGAACCAACCTATTATTGCTTCGGTGAGCAACTAGTCGAGCTGCCGCCTTCGATGAGATCTAAAGGACAAAATGTGTCCTTTATTCTTTACTACCTATTGGCTTCACTGGTTGGCTACACTAAAAGAATAAATGACAAGTGTGCACAACAATAGGTGTCAGCATGACATAGAGTCCAACTTGACCACTTGCACGTGATAGATTTTTTGTAGTGGTGATAATTTTACCTACGAATAACACTTGGTCAAAACATTTCTTAGCTTCTCAACTATGTCCACCAAGCTTGATGGATATTTGTGTGTGACAACAAAAAGCCTAAAGCAGTGGTGGTATCTAATTTTATGCTGATATTTTTACTTTTGCATGTTGTGATGGCAAATGTTTCTTGCCCTCCATAAATCATTAACAAACCTCTAAATTCATCTACAATGATCCGAGAGTATTCTCCCTTCTGCTATAATTCTCACGAAGTGTCACATTTTGCTACATTCATCATCATGGCAAGAGCCAAGATATTCATTATAGAGAGTCGTTGTGACACCCAAGTAGATGTGCAAATAAAAAATAGTAAAATCTGATCATCATTAGTGTTCAGATCAAATAACAGGGGCATCTACAATTTACCATTTACCATCAGTGGATGTCTACAATTAGAAGTTGTTTGCAACCACCTTTGTCTATGCTGATAGCCGATTTACAGCAGACCATTGGGACACAATCCTTATCTGCAATCTTTGCAATCATGACAGATGTCGATTACTATCAAAGAGCTGGCTGCGAGGTCCCATGTCATTTTTACCTAAATGATCAAGGATGATTGTTGGACATTGTAATCACAAGAATTCTATGATCGATTCCATCTGGTGGGTAGGGATTGAAATACCTACAACTATTGTGTTTGATCTAAGTCTGCAATCAAAGGAAATCCAAGCTATTACTACTATGCTCGAAGTCAGACCTGCAACAAATTTATCATCAAATTTGACTCAACTAAAAACATATATCAGACTACCATTCTATACCAATAGATAATAGCTCCTTTCTGGTTTGCATTGTGTTGATCTTCTATTACCAATAAACGTGACACGACAAAAGAATTTTCTTTATGGAAATGTCTCGCTTATAATGACCGATGCTCATTATCTTCAGGAATGGTGCTTAGAAGTAAAAGTGGATCACTGTAGCGATTACCCATGATATTCTCGATGAAAATGTACCCTTAGGATCAATTATGGTGAACAACATAGGTCAATGGGATGTGTTGGTATATCCAAGGAACTGTAATTGTCCTACATTCGGGAGGCTATAGTTAATATCATGGTTTAAAAATAAACATGCACATTATGAATTTTGATTGCCTTCAGGTAATCCCTTTCTCACAAACCTCACCTTACACATCAACCACAATGAGAAATTTTGGTCCATCCACATCGATTAGATGTCCTCCACATCTAGTTTGCATACTATCATGGTCAATAATCATAGATCTACACTTAACCATAATTATGAAGCACTCAATCGAATCGATATTTTGATCACCACTTTCGGAGTGATCGATGCTATCCACTCTAATACCATATAGGAGTAATTGGCATGATATTGCATTCAAATTTAATGTATAAATAATACAAATATTGGCTAAGATTAGCCATAACCATATTCCCTTCTATTAGAAATATTGTTACATATTTCTAAAGATAGGACGATGGATAATATTCCAAATAATGGAATATATATATCCTACAAATTTCTAGACATTTCCATTGGGGCTATAGATGCCTAGATGGCAATGGAGCAACATCAAAGAATTGTGGGGCTATCTCCATTAGGATATAGATGCCTAATTATCAATGGAGTATTCCCTCATGTGGTGACATAAATGTCACATTAGCTACCTTCTTTTGTAAATATCTATCCACTCATTGATGAACTAGGTTATAATTGCTTGAGCTAAAATTGGTCAGTCCTACCTCTCAAAATAAAAAATGAACATCACTGCACACACTTTGGTCTTTGAGCAACTTGACTCCCCTAGTTGGTCTTAGTATCTTCAAGCAGTTATTTAATTAGTAGATGAGTTTGATCGATGTCACTAGGGTGTTTGAGATTCCTGAAAGCACTTGTTGATCCTTCCTTTCCTAAGATAGGTGAACTAACAAGTCATGCCCCCTTTGTAAACACAATTTATGTATCCCCATATTCACAGTATTATATTCATTCTATTACATTTTACAAATTTTCAGTACCATTGTGTTGATACCCTTGATTAATCAGTCACTTCACGAGTAAGTGATGTGTTGATAAATATTTTTGAACAAATATAAAAAATACATTTATCCTAGCATCTTATTGCATGCATCATTTCATAATTACATTTCATGTTCATCACATTTATCATGTCATAAATATAACCATCTATCATGAGAATCCTCACATGCATCTCATTTCAATCACTATATCCATCTATGCATCATAATCAAATTCACATCAAGTCATCACACATCACATCAAAAACATACAAAATTTTGCACCAAAAATTTCTATATGTATATATCACATCATAATACATCATCATACCTAATCATCACTTCATAACACATCACATCATTATAAAAAAACACCACAATTTTGTACAAATAAATACAAATATTGAAACTGACCCACAAATCACATTTTTAGCATCTTCCCTCCTTCCATGATATGATTCTTATCAATATTTTGTCAATTTTATCATGTTCATTGCCTATTTCTCATCATCCACTCATCGTTTGAGGAGGTTGACAAGCACCCATAAATTTTATCTCAAATTAGTTTAGCATGCAAACACCCAATTTTGAAGTCACGTATACAATAACCTTTGCTCAAGGCTATCATTAACCATCTCTCTATTGGGGTAAATAGCAGAACTTATCTTCTCTTTTTCAAAATTTCTAATCAAAACCTTGATTTCAAAACTCAAAATTCTAATCAAGTCAATTTTTTTCAGTCTATCAAAAGCAATGATTCAAGGACATTTGCCACTTTTATGGCTGGGTATATTACATTGTTCTTGATTTGAGATAATCTTGCATCACCATCATCAAGAAAAGAGTCACTTCAATAATTCTCTAATATTTGTTATTTTCCATCATCAATCCAACAGTCGGTGTCATTAGTTTTTGCATCATATTGTGTTTTTACACAATGTGGTACAAAAAGGGGTATTTGTAGACACCTAAAAAGTGTCACATTTGTAATGGTTAATATTAATATTTAATAATGTGTGCAATTATTTTAATTAGTATATTAAAATCTTATAAATTATTTAATGTTGACTATTCTATCCCCTTTGATTCACTTAAGATCCTTCCTATGCTTAACACGGTCATCATGAAACCATTATGTTATTTTTAACCTCGATTCACCTAACTCTGGTTGGCAATAATTACCATCTTTCCTCCATATTTTAAGTGCATTAATGCATATGGATGAGGGTTCCCTCCACCCAAGCACATTTATTAAGCATGCCATTTTTTGTGGGTGAGGAATCTCTCCACAAAAAGAGCATTAGTGAGGCATGTTATGATGCGTCATAATATGTCATAGGGTGTCATAGCCCAAATAGAGAAAGTTGCACATTTGTCCACCCAAGTGGGAAATCCATAAGATTACTCTTTTATGCACCCATGCCACTTGTCACCCACTCTCTTCCATCCTCATCACCCTCCTCCATCTATGGGAGACTTTACAAATAGATCTCCATTTTCGTGTTCGTGTGTGCACAAGAATCATATCAAAGCTCTACTCAAAGTTTATTTGATTTACTGTATACGTATTTTGACATTATGATTATAGGTATACCATTTGGAGAGATAAAATAATTCAACTATGGAGGATCTTGGGAATGTTTTATAATATATTTTTTGCAACCACACCTATAAATTACATATAGCAGTGTACTGGATCTGCATTAGAGGCTCCAAAACACATCCAAGAAAGGTAGAATCTAGCAAGTCACACCCTCATTGTTTTGGGCATTAATTACTCACCCATTATTATATTTACATTAAATTTAGATATAATATTTGTGAAATCATAAAGAATGTATCTACAAAATTTCACTCCATTATGAGTAACAGATACCCAACTTCAACCCTCTAAAAACCTATAGTTGGGGTCCATACTTTTAGTCAAAAATTGCTTGACTTGTTTTGTGTAAGGATTGTAAGTTTAAGCTCAAATAACAATAAAATTTGAAAATAATATTATTTATATCATAATTGAGATCTCCAAAAAAATTCATTCCATTATGAGTAGCAGAGACCCAACTGTAAACCCTCTAAAAAATTATAGTCGGGGTTCATATTTTCAGTCAAAATTTGCTTGACTTGTTTTGTGAGTAGATTGCAGGTTTGTGCTTTTATTGATGCAAAAATTGGAAGGAATATTTATGACATATAGAGGAATGTATCCATAAATTTTCATCTCATTTGGAGTAATATCAACCATTCTATAATTGGGTTTGTAATCTATTGTATTCCTTCTTCATGATTTAGGGCCTTATCTTGAAAGATCCCGCATATGCTACTGATGTTGTCATTGTGAGCTTGTGTGCAGGTATTGGATGCACATGGAAGATCAATATATCAAGAAACACATCTTATAAACCATTCCATAACCTAATGTGCGCTCAAGGAGATAACTTGCCACACCATAGGCCTTACTTGTAAGTGGAAATCCTCCATTTTGGGAGGTTGACTGTAATTAAAAAAGCCTATTTCTAAAAGAAAAATTTTATCAATAAAAATTTATTGTAAATATTTATTTTTGTTGCTCTTTGCATATTTTCATTGTTATGGTGTATTTCCTCTTTCACACATAATAATTCCATATAAAAATATAATAAAAGCTCATAAAAAAATCCAAACACAAAAAGAAATATATGTGGAATATATATTAAAAAAAATATAATTATAGTTTATTGTATATATATTTTTTGGTAGGTTATATTAAAAGTGGGTTTTTTTCAAGGATCCCAAAACCTGATTACAAAGGATCAGATTGCAACACATTACATCAGAATAAAACAAAAGTGGGTTTATTAAGAAACACGCTAGAGGAATAGAAATAGGAAAAGGAAGGCGTCATCCTTTGCACCAGAGGAAGACGTCTTCCTTTGCACCAAAGGAAAATGGGTAGGAAGGGAAAGCCCTCCATAAAACCAAATTTGAATCAAAAGGCACCAAAAAATATTTTGAAGCAAACAAAGGGTGGAAGAAAGTGCCAAACCGCCCCAACCACTAAAAATATTTTGAAACTTTCCCATAGGTGGGAAAATGAAACAAAGCCAAAATTTTAAATTTTGAAACATCCCAAGGTCGGGAAAACCAAAAACCACCCTTGGAAAACAAAGATATTATAGAAAACAAGCATCCCACACAGGGGAGCTCGAGCAAAAGCAAAAATGGAAACATAGCCTGAAATATGGTACTGTAGTGGTTCAGCAGCAAAAGGAACACCCCAGGTCACAGGGTCCTTATGCATAAAGGGAAGACTTCGAAAACACCTACCCAATAGAGGAAACAACAACAAAAAAACAACACTTCTAAATAAAAGGATGGGAAAGTGCCACAAGAATTCAAAAGGAAGGAGTCACGAGGATGCATGACTATAGATGATAGAGCACAAACTAGAAAACAACAACCATTCATCCCAGAAAATCTTCAATAGTAGCTTCAAGGTCACAGAAGAGAAAGTCCCACAAGGAATAAAAAATAAGAAAAAAAGAGGCCCTTGAAAGCCATGAAAGGAATTGATAACTTGCAGGAACCACCACCTCAAACCCAAAGAGCAGAGTCACAATAGAAAGAACATGGGAAACCCCTAAGCCCAAAAGGATGCTGTGCAAAATTGCTCATGAAGCCCAAATTCCTCAGACTCGCCAACAAACAACTTCAAGGAAACAAGGAGGAAAACTTGCAAGGATTAGTAGTAAAAATACCAAATGCTGCAAAGCCACGAAAGGAACTGAAATCCTACAAGACCACCCCCTCGAATCCAAAGAGCAGAGTCATAGTATAAAGCACGTGGTCCCTCCCTTGACCAAAAGGATGTTGTGCAAAAATGCTCAAGAAGCCAAAATTCCTCAGACCCAACCATTCACAATTGAAGATCCTCAACGAGCAAATGTCAAGAAGACTTCTCGAAACAACCTGAGAAAAAAATAAAATTTCAAGGAAAAACCCTGAAAGATCTAAAAAAACCCAAGAAAAGTCCCAGGGAAGAACCTGAACACATCCTCGAACCTAGACACTGAAGGAAAATGCAGGATAGCGGAGCAAAAGTGGAACAAAGGTTTTCCCACCATAGGACAAGGAAAGGGCAGAATAATGGAACAATGATCTCCCCCTCCAAATGAGATCATTTGCAACACCTTCCAGCCGAAGAGGATGGAAAAAGGAGGTGCCAGGGAAGCTGGGAAAGGATCAGGGACCTGGAACAAGGTAGAGGAAGGGACCTGGGATATAGTTTATTGTATATATAAATATACATATAAATTAATATTTTCATAAGCAAAGCATACAATTAAATATGTATATGCATGTATTTCCAAAATAACAAAATAAGAGATAACATCAGAATAAAGATGGAAAATATTTTTTTCAACATGGGGCTATATACATACATACATACATACATATACATATATATATATATATATATATATATATATATATATATATATATATATATAAGCAAAAAAGAGAAATGTATGAAGAATAATAGAATATAATAATAAAAAATGAAGCAAACCCATAAAGGTATGCGCATGTGCATGCAAAACAAATAAAAGTATTTGATCATTTACAAAAGAATACATACATACACATATATGCATACATTATATATATTATTGGGGGCTTGATGTGACCCCTACGCCTACATGGGCATCATGACCTCTCATGGTTGTGGTCTTTGGTCCTTGATCCTCCCTTTGAGCAAGTGTATTCGGTACCCCATACCTTACATGAGGGGTGCCAGTTCTAGAAATTTTGAGAGAGCATGGGACAAAGATCTTATCAGATGACCTCCAAGGTTTTTTACCCAAGGCCAGATCCTTACATTTGGATGTTTTCTTTGGCACTTGTATTCTTCTAGTTTGCTAGTCTACTCCTAGCCTAGCTGCTTTAAGGGAAAATGAGGAGGAAGGAAAGCGATAAAGATAGGAAACATAAATTAAGGGAAAGGAATGAAGAACACAAGATTATACTGAGAGGGGGGTGAACATTATAAGACCACTTTTTACTTTTATTTTCAATTCAATATTATGCAGTGTATAGATAACATTATCAATAACAATAATCAAATCAATGCACAAAACACCATCCATAAAAGTGACACAACAATTTACGTGGTTCACCTAATGTGGGCTACTCCACGGAGAAAATATTTTGCTAAAAATTTCTCAATAAATCTCTTGGGAATCCTTCCCAATTACAATATTTATGGACCTTTGTCCAAAGGAGATGCTAATCCCCTAAATCTCAAGTTTGTGGATCTCTTCCATAGGAGAACTCTTTCCCATTATGCTCTAGCTAGTGATCTTCTAGAAGACTCTGTCTCTCTGCTGCACTGACTTGTGGATCTCTCTCCACTTGAAGACTCCTCACTCAGATCTGTCTTCAATTATCCTAGCTGTTGGATCTCTATCCACTGAGACTCTATCCTCTATAATATATCACCTCCAAATCTCTATCAATAGGTTCACTCAGAACCTCTTCAAATCTACTCAATATGCTCACTTAGAACTTGCTCAAATCTACTCAATAGGCTCACTTAGAACTTGCTCAAATATTCTCAATAGGCTCACTCAGAACCTGCTCAAATCTGCTCAATAGGCTCACTCAGAACCTGCTCAAATATGCTTAACAAGCTCACTCATAACTTGTCCAAATCTACTCAATAAGCTCACTCAGAACTTGTCCAAATCTGCTCAAATTTGCTCAACAAGCTCACTCAGAACTTGTCCAAATCTGCTCAATAAGCTCACTCAGAACTTGTCAAAATATGCTCAATAAGTCCTCTCTAGGACTTGCTCAAATATGCATAGCAATATTTCACAAAAGCTTACTCAAAATCAGTCCACAAGCCTTCTCAAAGACTTACCTCAAATCAACTCAACAAAATCTCAACTCAATATCATAGAAGCATAAAGAGAATTGTTAGAGACTCAATATGTTCTATACTCAAATCCCAATCTCAACTCAAATCAATCTCAACTCAACAATCTCATAGAAGCATAAAGAGAATTGTTAGAGACTCAATATGTTCTATACTCAAATCCCAATCTCAACTCAAATCAATCTCAACTCAGCAATATCATAGAAGCATAAAGAGAATTGTTAGAGACTCAATATGTTCTATACTCAAATCCAATTTATTTCTCAAATCAACTCAAATTAGAATATAGAATAGTTTGTTTTATGAAACTTGAACAACCACTTCACACAATCACTTGACTAGGCTAAAACAACTCTACTCAACCAATAACCACAAGGAACAACTCTTTCTCACAAACTCTAGTCCAAGCATGTATCAACCAACTCAAAATGTTTCCAACAATGTTTAGCAAAAAATATCACATAACAATGATACTCATGTTATTCTCTAACTCAAGTTCAAGTTCTTTTCACAATCAATGGGCTTCAACAACAATGCTTATAAAACATTCTTCACATAACAATGATACTCATGTTCTTATCAAACCCTAACTCAAGTTTTTCACACAACTAATGGCTTCAACAACAATGCTTATAAAACAAGGTTTTAACCATAATTCTCAAACCAAAAATCCTTGAAGCATTCAACCAACAACTCTCAAAAGGAGACCACAATCAATCCTTTTCACTCCAATGATATTTTCAAAAATCAACCACCCAATCAAATTAATGGAGAATATTACCCATACCTTTTTGATGCCAAGAAGTTGTCCACAAAATATGCCACACTTAACACTCTTTCTTTTTCCAATCTCAACAAGGGTTAGTGGACTTCAAATAATAATCACAAGATAAAGTATAACTCAATTTACACCTTTTTACTCCAACTCAATAATCACATCCATCAAAGTCCATCTATAGAAAAACCCTCTAAAAATAATAATCAATAAGCCACTATTCAATTTCCACTTTATTCAAAACCCTTATTTCTCCTAAAATAATGCTCTAAAAAATTCAAATCAATACCATAAGGCTCAAATAATCATCTATGGTTTTCACCAACAAAATTATTATTTAACCTTTTAACCACAACAAAGTTTTTACAAAATAAAATATTTCCTAACCCTTATCACTCCAAACTTTAGAGCATTAATTAAATTTTAATTAAAAAATCACATACCTCCTTAATGGGTTTCGACCCCTCGATGTGCCCTCACCGTGAGCGCCTTAGCCACGGCTAAGGTAGCCAAATGAGCTACCCACTCATTCGTAACGTAAAATGGAACCAATGTCCCTTTATTTGCTGTAGGCCCACGTGCCTCAAAAACTTTGCGTGCCCTAGGTGCTTCCACCACAAAGCACAACGAACAAACCTTACCAAAAATTGAACGCATGACCTCGTGCTACCAAATACCTCTATGCTGCCTGAGTTGCCAATAGGCCACACTACCCAAGGTGAATTGGGTTTCGCATGCCGTTCAACTTATTCATTGCTTCCACCACTAAAACCTTTTTCGCACGAGCTCTATTCACTTTCCAACAATCGCATTAACAACAAGAGCAAGGATAATTTAAATTGAAGAATTTAATGGCATATATATATGCCTTCTCTTCACTTGGAAATGTCGATGCTTCCTCATGACGTCGGCGGATAAAGTTTTACTTTTAATTTTAAAATTAAAATTAAAATTTTAAATAATTTAAAATTTAAACTAAATATTTAAAATTAAATATCTCCATCATCGGGGCACCTTTTTCGATGAAACGAAAAGCCAACTTGGGTTTTAAGAAAAACCCATTTCAAATATGCCATCCATAGTTTTAAATAAAAACCCTTTTCTAAGCTTCCCTTGAAGCTCCTTTTTGGAACCAAATGCCATGCATCCTTTTGATCAAAATCTTTGCTTCTCATGAAGCTCTTTGTGGAGAAAATCATAGTGCTTACTTGCATAGGTCCTTTTGAAATCAATGATAACTTTTTAGATTAGGGACTCAAAATGTCCAACAATGAAATGAAAGCGGTAAAATTATAGATAGGGAAAAACCTATCTAGCCTATATATGGGTGGAGATGCCTAAATAAAAAGAAAAAATCCTCCCATGCTATGAAAGGTCGAGTGAACACATGTGCATGGTAAATAGTGCATGAGGAACATAGGTCCATTTAGGAACACGTAGTAAAGTAGAAAACCTACACTAGAACTAGGATAAGGATTTAAAAAATAATTATAAATTCTCATTAATATGAACTTCAAGTTACATACGTGCAGAGAGAGAAGAGGTTTGAAAACTACCTAACCAACTAAACAAGGCTTATGCCATGTAGAGACATGAGAGGAAATAAAGGAAATCACCCCTTGGGAGATGGATGGATTTCAATACTTTACAATGAGAAGAAAGGAGATATTTATAAGAAGAAATTAGAGGGGAAAATCCCTCCAAAATATATGCAAGACTTCAAAATTTGAATTCAAAATTAACCTAGGCAAACCAACATTGATAATAAATGATCTAAAGGCTATGGAGGTCCATAACTATGAAAATTTCCATGATTAGACCTTGTGATCATCCATAATTAATGTCTTGAATGTGCATCATACCTTGGGTTGTCCTTCCTATCATCACTTTAATTATCTAATTATAGGATGTTAATACTAGGATTGGATTTCCATTACTCCCCCCTTGCATTTGGTCACTTTGGGTTGGTCTGGGGTTCAAATATTCAAAGCTTGTCTCATCCAAACACAGAGCAGGTTCCCCTAGTGAAGGTGTCATTTTATGGATCTAGCAGAGTTAATGGGTGTTACCTTTTGTTTAAGGGGATATAGTTCCTAAATTTAGGTGACCTTCTCCTTTTGTGCCTTATGTTGTCTCCCTGCATTTTCCTTCAGGTTGGGCCTTGTGAGGGCTAAGAAATCATGAAGCACAACCAAGTTCCCTACAAATTGGATTTATCTAAGGTGATATGCTTTAGGTAGTCCTTCGGGCCTTAAGATCTTTTGAGAAGAGGAGAGCTTCTATGGCCTTCTTCTCATTGGTAAACTCTAAACAACCCTAGTCTTTCCTCTAATTTGGTCACCCAAGAATTTAGAGGAAAGCTAGGTCGTGGGTCCCCCTCAATTATATGGAGGAGCAATCCATGGATCCTAGATGGATAAAAGCCTCACTGAAAGTAATGGCCTGTTAGATGCCATTGAAAGAGCTCTAGGATTACTACTCTAATTAAAACTCTTCTTCATTACCATAAAAAAGACTCAATCACCAGTTATGAATTGGTCAGATGGTTTGTATAGGGTGCGTGGTGAAGGTATATTTACGCTAATTATTAGTTGTTGGTGGTGGTTCCTCTTTGGCTACATCATGGCTAATATTTTTTCTTTGGCTAGATCATAAGTAGTATGGATGTTGGATCCCTTAATTTTGGATTCAGGTAGGTTCTTTGGTCAAAATTACCTCTGGGAGTAGAATATTCACTATAGTTTTTGCAACTCATAGGGTAAAATCCTACTAGCAGGAGTTAAGGAACCCAAAAAAAAGGTGTCTTATCCATTGGATGTAGAGTCTGATATGGAAAATATTGAGGGTTTTGCAATAATGGGGTGTTCTTGAAAAGAGGGGGTATTGGGGGTAGCTTCGCTCAGGAATTCATAGAGACTAGGGTGAGGTGAACCTTGTTTTATAGGGCATATTACTTAAAAATATCTTGAGGTCCACCTCCATTATTCTAGTCAGATAACACCAGGTGGTCACACCAAGACTTATTTCCTTGTGCCTAGGATTTGGAGATGTCATCATATTTCAAATTTTCCACTGCCTAGGTATAGTGATTTTCCTTCTAATGATTTGAAGGTACTTCACTAATCTTGAGGGACTGTTAGACATGCCTTGATCCCAAATACTCCATCCTTTAGGATCATACAACTTCAATTCCTTTGTTGCATGTCTAAATTTGCTCGTATCTTGCATCAACTTAATAGGTCTATGAAAATATATATTTTTTGTATGTACAAAGGCATGTTGGGGCCAATCAATTTTCCTTGGCATAAAGAATTTATCCCATGTTGGTCTAGTCAAAATATATCATTGAATCAATATCCCAAGCTTCCATATTGCATCTCTTACTTTTATAGGTTAGGTGCCTCGAGGGTGGTCTCACCTTTATCCTTGCTGCATTTTGTTATTTGAGAATAGGTCCCCACTTTGATTTTAGTTTGTATATATTTTGGATATTGCTTAGCTCTTTGGTATTCTTTTAGCATTTGATGAGGACTTTGGAGGAAGTTGTAATGGTATTGCAAAGGGAGGTTAATTACTAGGCTAGGTCCTTTACCCACTTGATTCTCTTCCTTACTAACCAAATACTAGTTTTTTTTTTAATGCCTAAGACACTACTCTAGGCAAGGAGGAGATAGGAATTATGCCTATATGACACCTTTGGACCAAATTCTCTTTATACCTTAAGGTCATATGGATAGGCTCCATTACTACCCACATAGATTCTTCTATCTTTCCTTCCTTCTACTACTAGTTCTTCTTAACCATGTATTCTGGTTGCAACCTAAGGTTTCTCAAGAAAACTCAGATATTAGCACTAACATTGTTTGATAGATTAAACATATTTGTTTTCAATGCTTTTGTGGAATTCGATGCCTCTTCTTCCTCAGTTGATCCATTTTCCTAAAAACCTTTTTCAAATCTAGTTTTGGTTCCTAGTTGGGAATTTGGTTGCCTCCATTTTGGTGATTCTTATTTTTGCTCTTTCTTCAAGAATTGATATCTAAAATGGGACTCTAGAACTAGTTCGTAGTGTGTCATTGGGTCCTCTTCGAGGAAAATTTTCATTGGCAAAGAGTGGGGGAGATTAGGCTTTGAATGGGAAAGGGAAGGGAGTTGGATCAGATTCAAAGAGGATAGGGTTTTTAGAAGATTTAGGGGATATATTCCCATCAGAATGAGATTATATTCTACTTTGAAGGTAATTTGATAGGTTACAGGGAAATATCTTACCCTTGGGATTTTATAATTATGGAAATATCTAGATATAAAGCTTTGGGATAAAATATGAGTGCCATACTTAGGGAAGGTTTGATATCATCCAATATTATTTGCTAGGTTTTGTGGAACTAGTCATTGAAGTCCTCCATTGACTTGCCAAAAAATTGCGTGA
Organism: Wollemia nobilis; assembly: GCA_028583015.1. Lineage (NCBI taxonomy): Eukaryota > Viridiplantae > Streptophyta > Pinopsida > Araucariales > Araucariaceae > Wollemia > Wollemia nobilis. The sequence continues at coordinate 8,172,216 of JAQPPZ010016361.1, forward strand.
TGCTGATTAGGTAATACTAGCAATATGAGTCCTCCCTCCTTGAGACGATCAATCAACTAGATGGCCAACTATTTCCAATATATTATTGACAATATGATCAAGGATATGTACCACCTCCAAGCCTTCCCTTTGAAATATTCCACTAGTAGCTTGAGGGATATATTCTAATTTGTTATATTTCATATGGTATAGTGTGTAGCCATATGTTGCAAGTGCTCTAATGCAATGGTCATACTTTATTTGATGAATTTTTATAAGGAATATAGAGATTCTATAGGGACCAAATCCCAAGAATAAGAGGGAATTAGAACAACCAAGGGGCTCTAATTATTCCATGTTAGGATAATTTCAACCATACCTTTGATTGATTCCTTCATTTTGATTTGTTGGTTAAGGAGAAGAGGATTTTATCAAGACCTCAGTTTTGTGCTCTTCTTGGTGACTTCTTTCGGGTTTTATTTATTGTAGTAGAGTTGCTAGGTGGGGGATGTTGCTGGCCAAACAAAGGTTGCCACCACAACCTTAGTTTAGAGATGGTGGCTTCTTATTTTTCTAGATTATTCTTTAGTAGTGAAGTCATAGGTGAATCTACAAAGTGCTTCAAAAATATGATGATTGCAGCCTTCATTGAAACCATGATCTAACTTCTTGATCAAGGGATGAATATTTTCAAGTTTAGGTCCCACTGAGCATGCTGGTCTAAACTATTAGGGGTTGGATGTGAATCATGTGCCTACCTGGGTGCCATGACCCCCCATAATTGTTATCTTTGACACTTGGGCCTCCCTTCAAGTAGGTGCATCTGGTGCTTTAGGAATTTCATGGGTGTTGCCAATATTGGGAAGTCTGAGAGAGCATGGGATGGGGCTCCTATCAGATGATATTTTAGATTTTTTACCCAAGAATGGCTCCTTGTGTTCATATGTGTTATTTGGCACTCGTCTTCTTCTAGTTTTCTAATATACTCCTAGCCTAGTTGCTTCAAGAAAAAAAGGGAGGAAGAAAAGTGGTAAAGACAAGAAATGTAAATTGCGAGAAAGGAAATGAAAGTAGTAAAATATAGAATAGGAATATCCTATGTAGCCTATCTATGGGTGGTAATTTGCCAAAGAAAAAGAATAAGACCCTTCCACGCCATGATGGGTCAAGTGAAGACATGCACAATGACTGATAGTGCATGAGGAACACAAGTCCCTTTGAGAATAAACAACAAAGTAAAACATCCACACTAGAACTAGAACAAGGATTTCACAAATAATCATAGATTCTTATTAATGTGAACTTTGAGTTATATACATGCAAATGAGAGAAGAGGTTGAAAAACTATATGATTTGCTAAACAAGGCTTGTTCTACGTAGATACGTGAGAGGGAATGAAGGAAAGAATCCTTTAGGATATGGATGACTTTAGATGCTTTACAATGAGAAGAAGATAAATATTTATAAGAAATTAGAGAGAAAAATCCCTTTAAAATCTACACAAGACTTCCAAATTTGAATTCAAAATTTGTTCACGTTGGTTGACATCAATAATGAATGTTTTAGAGGCTCTAAAGGTTTGTAAATATGAAAATATCTATGATTAGACCTCCATTATCATCTATTATTGATGTATTAAATATGCATTACCCCTTGGGCTATCCTCCATATTGTTGCTTTAATGCTCCAACTATTGCTTGGGGAATGGCATCCAATTGTAGGATTTTAGGACTGAGACCAGATTGTAATTCCTTCCCCTTACATTTGGTTGCTTTGGATTGGTCTTGGGTTTCAATGTTCAAAGCCTAGTTCATCCATGCTTAGAACAAGTTCCCCTAGTGAAGGTATCCATCGATGCATCTGACAAAGGTAATGGGTGCTACCTTCTATTTAAGGGGATATGCTGCCCAAATTTGGGCAACCTTCTCCTCTTGTGCCTTATATTGTCTCCCTACCACACCCTTTGGGTTGGGCCTTGAAGGGGCCAAGAAACCATGAAGCATAGCCAAGGTCCCTAAAACCTAGATTTATCCAAGGTGATAGCCTTTAGGCAGTCCTTCTAGCCTCAAGCTCTTTAAAAAAGGAGAGAGTTTCTATGACCTTCTTCCTATTGGGCTGCTCCAAACAACCCCAATATTTTTTCTAATTTGGTCACCCAATAATTTAGAGGAAATCCAGGTCGTGGGCCCCCCTCATCCAGATGGAATAGCAATCAATGGATCCTCGAAGGGGTAAATCCTCATTGAAAGTAATAACCTGTTAGCCACCATTGGAAAGGCTCCATGCTTACAACTCTCATTGAAACTCTTCATAGTTACCACTGAAAAGGCTCAATGGATAGGTATGAATTGGTCTAGTGTTTTAGCTAGGGCATGTGGTGAAGGGAGATTTAGGCTCATCATCCATTGGATATGGTGGTTCCTATTTGGCTACATCATGGATGGTCTTCTGGATTTTGTTGCATCGTAAATAGTAGGGATGTTTGGTCCCTTCATTTCAGCTTTAGGTAGGTTCTTTGGTCAAAATCACCTCTAGGAGTAGGATTTTCACATTGTAGTGAATATTCACTATATATATATAATTTAAAATATTGTAGTAACAACAATGCTTATTCTCATAAATACATATGTGTCTGTTTAAAATAAATAAAATAATATGAAATAATATTATCAATAAAGAAGGGTTCTTTATAATAAAAATTAAATTAAGCTAAAATTTATAAATGTTTTAAATGTTCTTTAATTATATAGGATGAAGGCAATCATTTTAAATTATAGGAAGATCTAGTTATAATTAAATAACATAAACATTATTTTCCAAATTATTGATCGAATTACAGGATTTAAGATAATCCAAAGAAGTAGCAAACAATAATGCTTAAGAATTAAACTTTCAATACTAAAATATGACAAAACCTTTGGGGTAATAGTATTAAAAGAAAGGAAAAATATCTACATATTTTTAATAATTCTATCCAACATGTATTAAAAAAAATTACATTAAATAGGGAGGGAAAAAAGTAGAGAGGGGAGGGTCTCGATCCCTTCCCTGCTCCCCCTCCCTTGGTTCCTGTCTAGTCCCTGGCTCTTCCCAGGTCATCCCTCCATGGGATTTTTTTTTGCAGATGATATCCTTGAGGGAGATCCTTCTCCTCTTTCTGCACCTCTCCCAGTCGGTCAGGGTTCCCTTGTTTGAGTTTTTTGCCTGGTGCTTCCTAGGGTTCCTTGCTATTTTCGGGATCCCTTCCCTTTTTTTCCCTTAGGCTTCCCCCTAGGGTTTTTTGCAGGTTTTTGGCATGGATCTGGTTCCTTGCGGTTCTTTGGGTGGTGGGGGTGATTGGTTGGGTTTTTGATGGCTTCTTGGGGTTTCCTTTGAGGTCCTTACTACTTTGGGGGTGGTTTGGGGGGGCCTCTTTCCCTTTTTGCTAGTGAATCCTCTCTGGGATCCTGTGGCTGTTATTGGTCCCGTCCCTGTGGGGAGGGCCCTCTTTGATTTCTCGCTTGGAGGCTTCTTCGTGCTATTTCTACTCCTTGGTGGACACCCTGGGCATTTGTTTGGCCTTGGGGGGGATTTTTCTCTGCCTGGGCTGTTCCTAGCCTCAGTTCTAGTTCCTTGAAGTTTCTCCTATGCAAGGATGGGATTATTGGCCCTTGTTGTTGGGGTTCTTTGGGTTTTGCTATATTTTTCAAATCTTGGGGGGATCTGATCTATGCATGCAGACCTTGGATCCCCCAGGCTAGGCTCCCAGGGATCCATATTTGTGGCTGTTACCTCTTCCCGCATAGGATCCCTAGTCCTTGTATCCCTGGTCCCTTAACCTATTGTATTTTCCTGCTGGTTGTCCTGGGGGCGGGATTCTCTTGGTGGTGCTTTCTGGATGCTTCCCGATGGGTGAGATCTCCTCTTTGCTGGTTTTTAGCTGCTTCCTACTAGGCGGGATTCCCCCTTTTTTTGGGCAGGATGGTTTCCCACTAGGCGGGTTTTTCTCATTTCCTGCTAGTTTTCTCGGGAGGCGAGATTCACTTGGTAGAGGTTTTTACTGCCTTCTGCAGGGTGGGATCTACACTAGGATGGATTTCTGCTGCTTCTCGTTGGGCGGGATTCACTCTTTGGTGGTTTTTTGACTGCTTCTGGCTAGGCAAGATTTATATTATAATGGTTTTTTTCTGCTTCCTGTTGGGCGAGATTTTCACGATGGCAGTTTTCAGCTGCTCCCCGCTAGGCGAGATCTTCAAACTTACCTTCCTTCAAAATTGGTGGTTTCCTACTGGGCGGGATTGTTCAAATTTACCTATTCCCGCTAAGCGGGATTTCTGTTTGTTTTTCATTTTCAGGGTATTGGTGCCTTGGGCCCAGAATTTTGTTGTAATGGTTTATTCTCGGCATGTTATTACCAACTCTTATGTAATTAGGTTTTGGGATCCTAGTTAAAACCCGCTGTAAATACAAACGCTACTTAACAAAAAAAATAGTATTAAAAGAAAGAACCATTTGAAATATTATATTATTAATAGAAAATCCATAATATTATCCAAGGGTAAAACCTAAATAATTGAGCCATCCTAGATCTTCTTGACACCAAATCAAGACCTTTCAAACAAGAACTAAACTACACATATTGTAAACTATCTACTTCCTGAAGTAACATAATATATATGTAAGTTTCAATACTTGTAAATTATTAGCGATGTTTAATAAATTTGGAGTTTTATCTTTGGATGTCTTTTGGGCATCACATATTAGACTTACTTGAACAAAGGGATTTATTATAAGAATCCCCTAGTGAGAAAGAGTAAGTGTAACCTGATATGATAGAATAGCATAATATGATATTAGAAGAACCATTAGATATTCAGGTTATTGTGGTAGATATAATAAGAAGTCCTAAACCCATAACATTAAATTTATCAACATTCTATGTCACTCTTAAAATAAAGTATTATTTGCTAAGGATTTGTATCATAGATTTTAAAGCCATTGTAATTATAATGCCTAATGATATATGTAAGATATGGGACTGCCATACATAAAAACTACTAGGAATCCCTTTTAGATGGATATAAACAAGGTGAATATTGTAAGGGTACTAAATGATTTAATAATGATAGTGGAAAAGCATCTAGAACTAGTGGATGTTTAAGTCATCATAATGGTTAATCTCCCTCCTTATTTTGGAATGATGTTAGTATGGGAATGGACAAAAAAATTGGTAGGAGAGAGGTGTCTAGTCATGGATCACACACACATGAATATACCTAGATATGGTAAGATTGTCAAGATTTAAAACAAGCCCTCATGTGAGTATATTTTGTATTAGGTCAAGGATGATGACATTATAAATTGGAATGAACTTATTGAAGTTGTAGTTGAAGAACTAAATAAAGTAAGGTTGAATTTTTAACTATACATAATCATTGGCATTCTACAATAATTCACAAGTTCATGGACAATATATGAAGAAATAAAGCTTAGGAATTATTTAATTTTGAAGAGTCTATTACAATCTTAGTTGTCACTAGTAAATAGGCTTGAAGTTTGGATAACATATTGATGATGTATTTTGATGTTGCACGAATAAGGAATAAAGTAGGTGCTAGTATCCAACTAGTTTATGCCTAAGGTATGCAAATAAAATATTCTTAAAGATTACTATTTAATTGTACTAACAATATTTTTGAATATGAAGCACTATGCTTTGAATTAAGAAAATTAAAAAATATGGGTATAAAAAACATAAATATTTTAGACGATTCCACTATGGTAATAAACCATGTGAATTCTCCATGTGCCACTAAAAACAATCACTATCATACAAGTATATGGTATAGAATTTATTTGAAAGTTGTAACACTTATAAGCTTAAGACAATTCCCAAGGAATCTAATGCCAAAGTATATGATCTAGATTATCTAGCCACCAAATTGTAGCCCACAATGGATATATGGGATATACCTAAATAACTAGATATAGTTTTTAGGTTTATTGACCTTCACAATGTAGATCCCTGAAAAGTATTCAACAATGATGAGTAAATATTAAAATTTATTGTCAAAGAAGCTCCACATGCAAAAGAAAATAATGAATATAGGAATAACATTAAGGATGGGGTAATTCAAGTAAAAACCAACTAGTTTCCAAGATGATTTATCATGCTAGATAGGCTATTTAATACCAATGACAACACCAACAAGGTGAGTATCAAAGTGAAAACACCTTCATACCATCATGTGACATTACTGAAGGCCAAAAACTACATTTGGGGAAGGATTGTACTAAATAGGAGGTTCACATATTAAAAAAATTAGGTATAAATTATGGATATGTCATCACATGGATGTATGAATACTCAAAGGTCTATGACATTAGCATCATTAGGCATTCCATTCAGCTTGAGCCCATGGCTAGGACATTCTGATAAAAGTAAAGGCATATTAACCCAAATATTGAAGTGATAATGAAGGAGCTTCTAAAATTGCTATAAGTGTAAATCATATTTCCTACTAATCACTCTACTTGGGACACAAATTTGGTCCTATTACATAAAAAGAATGTAGACATTCAACTTTGTATTGATTTCAAATAAGGCTTATTTGAAGGATCACTACCCATTGCCATCAATTGATCAAATTTTATAAAAGGTGGTAAGGTTACAAATTCTATCTTTGCTTGATGGTTAATCTAGATACAATCAATATGGGTTAAATATGTGTTGGACATTTTGAGTGATAAGTTGTCATTGATGTCAAGAGTAAGTGGTCATTGATGTCGAACTTACAACACCAATCAGTGGCAGTTTCAGTTGGCAGCATCCGTTTTGGTTTCAGTTTCAAGACCCGGTTCCAGGAAGTCATATGAGGTCCAAAGTGCAAGAAAAAGCCCAAATAAATAATATTATAATATTATTTTATAATATTATACAAAGGAAGTTTAAAATTAATTATAAATTAATTTATTAGTTAATTTATTTAACTTATAAAGTTATTTAAATTAATTATTAATTAATTTAATTATTAATTATAAATTAATTTAAGCTAAGGTTAAATAACCCTAAGGTGGGTTATTAAAAATAAAATTTGAAATTAGATTTCGAATGACATAGCGCCGACGTGAGGAGAAGTTTAAAAATGTGTATATAAGGAGGAACTCCCACACTACCAAAGATTACCATGCCTTTGAAATACATTGTGAGCTTTGTAATTTGCGCTGCGTCCAAGGAAGAAAGAACGTGCAAATTTATGGAAAGACAAACGATGACGAAGGCATAAGAGGAAGGGGTTCTACCTTCCTTCACGTGGGCCTTAGTAGCCCATGCGGTGGGCTCCCAAGCGCTAAGGCGCTTAGGATAGAGGAGACGATGGATCGAATCTCACCGAATCCCTTTTTGGGGAAGAAAGAGGTATGCTTTGATATTGGTCACCAAAATTTTTGGGAATATAGTTTGGGCATTTAAAAATTAATTTTTGCATATTTTTATTTGGTTCTAAGGTTGCAAGGGAGTTATAAGGGTTTTGCAAAATTAAATTTTTAATGTTATTTTCTCAAAGGTGTTGAAAGGATTGTAAGGTGTTTGGTTGATATTTTATGGTGTTGGATATTATTTTAAGTTGGAGTTTATAAGGTGTATCAAAGAAATTATTTTTATGTATGTTATGATGAGTGTTATTTTTAAAAGGGAGAAATAAGGCATAAATTGAGTTGTGATTATTTTGTGTCTAAGGGAATATTTTTGAGAAAGTATTGAAGTGATATTGTTGTGTTTAACCATTGAAATTGGAAAGAAGGAAATTGTGATTAAGACAGGTTTTCCAAAGGCACTTTGACATCCAACAAAAGGTATGGGCATATTCTTCCTAGTGAGTGATTGTTGAAAGTTGTGTATGAAAAGTTGGAGTGAAAAGGATTGTTTGGTTAGCATTGTTGAGAGTGTTTTGATTTATTGCTTCAAGGTTTTCTGGAATTAAGAGTTGTTGATAAAACCTTGTTTTATAAGCATTGTTGTTGAAGTGAGTTGTTGAGTGAAGAACTTGAACTAGGGTTTGGAAAGAACATGAGTATCATTGTTATGTGAGAGTGGTTGATAAAGCATTATTGGAAATATTTGAGTGAGTATTCATATGATTGGACTAGGGTTTGTGAGCAAGGATTATTTCATTGAGTGATTGGTTGAGTAGAGTTGGTTGAGCCTAGTCAAGTGAATGTGTGAAGTGATTGTTCAAGTTCTATGAAACAAATTATTCTATATTCTAAATTGAGTTGAGAAAGTGTTTGAGTATTGAGGTGAATGTGAAGCATATTGAGTCTCTAACAATTCTCTATATGTTTCTAAGAGAGTGATTGAAAGTGATTGAGCATTGTGATGAATGAGAAGCATATTGAGTCTCTAACAATTCTCTTTATGTTTCTATGAGATTGGACAAGTTCTAGTGTGATATTGTTGAGCAGATTTGAGGTAAGTCTTAGAGAAGACTTGTGGATAGATTTATGTGAGATTTTGTGGAAGCTTACAATACAGATTGAGGATAGATTTGAGGATAGATTTTGGTATAGATTTGAGGATAGGTTTGTGCCAGATCAGAGATAAATATTGAGGATAGATTTGAGGATAGAGTTTGGTATAGATTTGAGGATAGGTTTGTGCCAGATCAGAGATAGATATTGAGGATAGATTTGTGCTAGATCGAAGGACTATGTTTAGTGTAGATTTGAGATAGATATTTGGAGGTGATAGAGTATAGAAGATGATAGTATCCAGTGGATAGAGATCCATTAGCCAGGGCAATGAGGATAGGTGTCTTCAGTGGATAGAGATCCATTAGCCAGAGTAGTGGGGGCAACAGTTCTTCTAGAAGATCACCAATCAAAGCTTAGGAGAAAGGAGTTCTCCTATGGATAGAGATCCACTAACTTGATTAGGGGATTGGTGTCTCCTTTGGATAGAGGTCCATAAACATTGTAGGGAAAGGATTCCCAAGAGAATTTATTTGAGAAAAAATTATAAGAAATATTTTCTCCGTGGAGTAGCCCACATTGGGTGAACCACGTAAAATCATGTCTCTCATGTGTGTGATGCTTTGTGTGATGTTTACTACTTTAATATTGTTGATGTTATCATTTGGATTAAAAGGCAAAAAGTTTTATCTTATACTGTTCACCCCCTCTCAGTATAAGCACATGTTCTTCAATTGGTATTAGAGTGGGTCTCTCCATGAAAAGACTAACAACTTGGAGGAGGATCCATCAAAAACACACATGACTTCAAAAAATGAAGAGGAGACTATGTTTGATATAAAAGAGGAATTATTTGTTGCTCTCAGAAATTTAGAAAGAATTAGAGAGAAGAATTCAAGCTTGAAGGAACAAATTCAAGAGGATGAAGAAGCAAGGATGGAACTTCTACAAAATCTCATAGAACTCAAGATAAGGGTGGAAGAAGGAAAGAAAATTGAGCAGGAAATGATAGATCTATTAAGAGCAAAAGAAACAGAATGTGAAATATTGGAAGCAAAAATTATTTATCTAAGGAATGAAGTTGAAAGGACCAAGGTACTACAAGATGTAGAGGATAAGAAATAAAAAAGGGAATCAAGTCTTCAAGAAGCAGAAACTTCAAACAAGGATAAGCAAGCAAAGGATATCAGAAAGGAAGAAAGCAAAGAAGAACCTTGGATGAGAGTTAATCACAAGAGGAGGAATACTCCACCACAATCTCAAGGGCATCCAAATAGGTTACATAATTTCTTCCATGGTCATTGCTTTTCTTGTAATAAATATGGTCATAGAGTTGTACATTGTATTAGTCATGCAAGAAACAATGTCAATAGAAATTTCAATTCTTTTGCACCTCTTATGGATAATGATATTATATGTTACAAATGCAATAATTTTGGGCACAAGGCTAGATGGTGTAAAATGATACTTCCTAAGTCTAGTAAAAGAAAAACAGATTCAACAACTAGGAAAGATGAAAGGGAAAATGTAAAAGCTAGATCAATGTTAGTTCAAACAACCCTTCATGCTCAGGATAAAGAAGAACAATGGTATCTTGATAGTGGTTGCTCTAGTCACATGACAGGAGACAAAGACAAATTCATTGTATTAAAAGAAACCAATAGAGGATCAATAAGTTTTGGTGATAATGGATCAACAAGGATTGGTGGAAGAGGAACTCTGAGTTTAGATAATGGGAAAACAAGAACAAAAAATGTGTTGTATGTTAAAGGGTTAAAACATAATCTGTTAAGTGTAAGTCAACTTTGTGATCAAGGGCATATGGTTACATTCCATCCAGATAGATGTGAGATAAGAAAATCAGAAATTGGAAAAGTCATTGCCAATGCAAGAAGAACTCCAAACAATCTATACATGCTTAGTGAGATCAAAGGGGAAAAGTGCTTTCTATCACAAGAATATGAGAGTTGGTTGTGGCATAGAATATTGGGTCACTTGAATTTTGACAACATAGTCAACATAAGCAATAAGAAAGGTCATCGAGATTTACCCAAAATAAAAAGGCCACAAAACACAATCTGTGCACCTTGTCAACATGGAAAGCAAACTAGAACAAGCTTTAAGTCAAAAGGATATATGTCATCTGAGCCATTGAGTCTAATACATACTGATCTATGTGGTCCTACCAGAACACAGAGCATTCAGGGTGAGAGTTACTTTATTCTATTTATAGATGATTACTCCAGAATGGTTTGGGTAGATTTTCTGAAAGAGAAATCAGAAGCTTTTGAAAAGTTCAAAACATTTAAGAAACTAGTTGAAAATGAAACTGACAAGAGAATTAAGTGTTTGAGATCTGATAGAGGAGGAGAATTTACCTCAAATGAGTTTGTAGAGTTTTGTGAACAACATGGGATCAAGAGAGAATATTCAGCAACAAGAACTCCTCAACAAAATGGAGTAGTTGAAAGGAAAAATAGAACTATTGAGAATATGGCTAGAGCTATGTTAAATGAGTCTAAGCTCTCAGATGGATTTTGGAGAGAAGCAGTCAACACAATAGTATATATAATCACTAGGGCTCAAATGAGGGTAAACCATCACAAGACTCCATATGAGCTTTGGAAAGGAAGACCGACCACTGTAAAACACTTCAAGATTTTTGGAAGCAAGTGTTACATAAGATGAGAAGATCAAAACTTAGGCAAGTTTGATCCAAGATGTGATGAAGGAATTTTCCTTGGTTATTCCTCAAAGAGTAAAGCCTATAGATGCTTCAACAAGAGAACACACACTATTGTAGAAAGTATAAATGTAACAATTGATGAAAAGATAGATTCAAGAGAACCAATTCAACAAATTGTGTATCAGGAAGATGGAAGTTGTCAAGAAGAGTTTCATGAGGAATCAGATGAAGAAGAAGAAGAAACACAAAAGCTTCTTCCTAAAACTCCATCTAGGTATGTACAAAAGCATCATCCAAAAGAACAAATCATTGGGAATCCAGATGAAAGACAGACAAGGAGAAGGATAATAACACCATCTCAACAAGCAAATTTTTCTTTGCTATCTAAGATTGAGCCAAAAGACTTCAAACAGGCAAGTGAAGATGAGTTCTGGATCAAGGCAATGGATGAGGAATTAGATCAGATAGAAAAAAGCAAGACTTGGGAACTTGTCCCATGACCAAAGGACAAGAATGTGATTGGCACAAAATGGGTATTCAAAAATAAGCTAAATGAAGATGGACAAGTAGTAAGGAACAAAGCAAGGTTAGTATGCAAAGGCTATGCACAGGTAGAGGGAATTGATTTTGATGAGACATTTGCTCCAGTTGCATGACTTGAAGCCATAAGAATATTTTTAGCCTTCTCAAGTTTTAAAAACTTCAAAGTATATCAGATGGATGTTAAGTCAACATTTCTAAATGGTGTTCTAGAAGAAGTGTACATTGAACAACCAGAGGGATTCATGTTAATAGATAAACCAGATCATGTATGCAGATTGAAAAAGGCATTGTATGGTCTAAAGCAGGCTCCTAGAGCATGGTACTCAAGACTGGATAAGTATCTTCAGGAATAGGGATTCAGAAAAGGAATAGCAGACAACAACTTATATATAAAAAATGAAGGGAATAATCTACTAATAGTGGTTGTTTATGTTGATGACATCATTTTTGGGGGAAACAATGATAAGATGTGTAAAGAATTTGCTAAGAATATGCAGAATGAATTTGAGATGTCTATGCTTGGTGAGTTGTCTTTCTTTCTTGGACTTCAGATTTCACAATCAGAGAAAGGGGTATTTCTCTCACAAACCAAGTATATAAAAGAAATGTTAAAGAAATTTAGGTTAGAAGATTGCAAACCGGTAAGTACCCCCATGGTCACAGGATGCAAGTTAAGTAAGGATGATGAATCTCCAGAGGTAGATCAGAGACTATACAGATCTATGATTGGCAGCTTATTGTATGTTATAGCTACAAGACCAGACATAGTACAATAAGTGGGATTAGTGGCAAGGTTTTAGGCAGCACCTAAGGAAACACATGTGGCAGCGGTAAAAAGAATTCTTAGGTATCTAAAAGGGACTATGGATTTTGGGCTTTGGTATCCCAAAAGTGATAGTTTCACACTCACAACATATACAGATGCAGATTGGGATGGCAGCATTGATGATAAGAAAAGCACAAGTGGAGGAGCATTCTTTCTTGGAGACTGTTTAGTCTCTTGGCTAAGTAAGAAGCAGGTTTCAATATCCCTATCTACAGCAGAAGCAGAATATATTGCAATAGTAGCCAGTTGTACACAGGTATTATGGATGAAGTGAACTCTAGAAGACTTCAAGATAAAACATGATCATCCTATTCCCATACTATGTGATAATACAAGTGCTATAAGTATCTCAAAAAATCTAGTGATGCACTCCAAGACAAAGCACATTTCGATTAAGTATCATTTTCTGAGAGAACAGGTGATAGATAAATAGGTCAAGTTGGAATATGTTACTACAAAGGAACAGATAGCAGATATTTTCACTAAGCCACTTTCAAAGGAGACCTTTGAGTATCTTCAAGGAAAACTAGGAGTAAGACTCCCACCCTAGAATTAACCACCTCAAGAGGAGGTGGGGGAGGGGCTAAGCTAAGAGATTCATTCTTAGCCCCGAGCCCCAAAGGTGACCCTTTGCCATTGATGTCAAAGGGGGAGAGATTTGAGTAAGGGGAGAGATTTGGTTTAAGGAGAGAGCATTGAGTCAGGGGGAGCAGTTTCCCAGGGGGAGCAGAACAAGAAAAAGGTCAAGATTTGGTAAAAAGAATTTGGGTTGCCATCAATGACAAAGGGGGAGATTGTTGGACATTTTGAGTGATAAGTTGTCATTGATGTCAAGAGTAAGTGGTCATTGATGTCGAACTTACAACACTAGTGGCAATTTCAGTTGGCAACATCCGTTTCGGTTTTAGTTTCAAGACCCGATTCCAGGAAGTCAGATGAGGTCCAAAGTGCAAGAAAAAGCCCAAATAAATAATATTATAATATTATTTTATAATATTATACAAAGGAAGTTTAAAATTAATTTATTAGTTAATTTATTTAACTTATAAAGTTATTTAAATTAATTATTAATTATAAATTAATTTAAGCTAAGGTTAAATAACCCTAAGGTGGGTTATTAAAAATAAAATTCAAAATTAGATTTCGAATGACATAGCACCGACGTGAGTGAAGTTTAAAAATGTGTATATAAGGAGGAACTCCCACACTACCAAATATTACCATGCCTTTGAAATACATTGTGAGCTTTGTAATTTGCGCTGCGTCCAAGGAAGAAAGAACGTGCGAATTTGTGGAAAGACAAATGATGACGAAGGCATAAGAGGAAGGGGTTCTACCTTCCTTCACGTGGGCCTTAGTAGCCCACGCGGTGGGCTCCCAAGTGCTAAGGCGCTTAGGATAGAGGAGACGGTGGATCGAATCTCGTCGAATCCCCTTTTGGGGAAGTAAGAGGTATGCTTTGATATTGGTCATCAAAAATTTTGGGAATATAGTTTGGGCATTTAAAAATTAATTTTTGCATATTTTTATTTGGTTCTAAGGTTGCAAGGGAGTTATAAGGGTTTTGCAAAATTAAATTTTTAATGTTATTTGCTCAAAGGTTTTGAAAGGATTGTAAGGTGTTTGGTTGATATTTTATGGTGTTGGATATTATTTTAAGTTGGAGTTTATAAGGTGTATCAAAGAAATTATTTTTATGTATGTTATGATGAGTGTTATTTTTAAAAGGGAGAAATAAGGCATAAATTGAGTTGTGATTATTTTGTGTCTAAGGGAATATTTTTGAGAAAGTATTGAAGTGATATTGTTGTGTTTAACCATTGAAATTGGAAAGAAGGAAATTGTGATTAAGACAGGTTTTTCCAAAGGCACTTTGACATCCAACAAAAGGTATGGGCATATTATGTTAGCGTATAGTAGTTGTATTCCCTTATTTGGTTTATTCCTATATCGCAAGTTGTTACTTCATTTCCTAACATGGTATCAGAGCGGGATAGGCAAATTAGCCATCGCTGAAATCTACCTTGCTTAGTTGGCATGTTTGTTGACTGCTGAAAGTAAGCCTCTTGTGTGTAGGATTTCCAGATTGGACTGGATCGTCCCTTGGCAGATAGACCACTGTGTGACTTGTAGATCGCTCAACCTTGTGCCTTGAAGTGGAAGACAACACAATCAAACGACGAGGACTTGCATCAATAGACGTGGAACCTAGAAGATCTACCTTGGCTATAGAATTGATGCACTACATGTGATTAGATGCTAACTACACTGCCACCTGATAGGCTCACTTACGTAAATCTAACACGATTTCTAGACTATGGTATTGTTGACCTACGATGGAGGACTACGATAGGACTCATAGTACACGTTGATAAAACAAACTAAGATAGGTGACTAGGATGTGGATAGACACCAACTGGCTAGAGAGGGTGAATTGAGTGGACGTGGCAGAAGGACAACCGTGGTGGGTGACAAAACTGTTCAGGACAGGATAGACCATAGTGAGGTGGTCGACTATTATCCTGGGCATTTTTCCTTTTAAAAGCTTCTCAAGCTAATCGCGCCCTACATTTGGGATAATAGCGCGAGTTTAGTACTGTTGCTCGGTCGATCGGGTAACTCCCATTTGTGATGATCGGTTCTTGGCGCTGCTAGAAATCAAATCATCTGATAAGAAAATGATGTGATGATCGATTCCAAGAGAACAAGCGGTAGCCACACACAGCTGAAGCATGGCTTGGAGAGTCTGATTTATAGCACCCACATGGTGGATTTTTGATTTGCAGAGATCACAGACGGTTTCCCTCAGCTCGTGATGGATAATTGAAAAAAAAATGTGTCATCTGCGAAGATTGGCGACCATATTCTTGTGAATACTGTGCGCAGATGCTATTGTAGAAGATCATGTTTGTTTGCTCGTGATCGCGTACCAACGAAAGACTAAGGTGCATTTTTTGATCTAATTCAACCATGAGAGGGCAAAAAATAAATTTGATCTGAGAGGCATAGCCTGAGAGGCCATTGAGTGCATCCAGTTTTTTAGATATACCATTAGTTTGAGAGGATACAAGATCCACATCATCACCTATTTATTTTTGGTGACAGCAGATAAACCGAGGTGGAAATTTTTTTCTTTTCCACAACATTCTTTGATAGAGGACACGAACTGTTTTGCTTGATCAGTGGAGTGCACCATCGGAGCCAAGCACTGTCTCTCAGATGCGATTGGTTTCAACATAAATCTTGGGCAATGGTAATATCAAGTTTGGCTATCGACGGATGCATGTGGTGGAGAGACAAAGACGTCTGCAACACCGCTTGGAAGAGCCACCCAACCCCGGTGCTGCCCGCACCTGGTCACGTTACCACTAGAAGGGAGCAACGCTTCATTGGGATAGATCAAACAGTCAGGCTCAAATATCATATTATGCCCTTTAATTTCACCAAGCTGCATAGAGCAGTTGGTTGTTGACCAGGTGATAAGGCGTTGTGGGCCGACAGGTCACGGGCTCAATGCCCACCGGCTCCACAAAAGGTAAGTTTTTTTTATTGAATATTTTTTTAATGATTTCAAAATGTTTTTAATTAAATATTTTACTTTTCTTAAAATTATTTTCTTTGAAAATTTTATTAAGAAAAATTATATTTAATTAAATTTTGTTTTATTTCATTAAAATAAACAATTTTCACTTCAAAAATTCAAACTACCTTTCATCCATCTCCTATCTGCCTAAGGGGGGATCAATTATAAATTTTGTGAAAACAAAGGAAGATAAACTTTGTCAAAGCATTCAACAAGGCATAAACTCATCAACACTTCACACCTAGTTTTTTTAGGCTTCATAAATAGCAACTTGTTTGTTTTGAAGTACTTCACACAAGGGGGATTTTTTTGATGGCATTTTTGTGCTAATCTACCTAAGAGGCAAATATTGTAATTTTTTACAAACCAGTGAAAAAAGCCTTCTGGAGCGCCCATTTTGTGCTTCCAAAAAATTTTGGACTCCCTGTCTCGTGACAGGGGAGGCATGCCAGGGGCGCTGCCCCTTGGAACCCCGTACAAGGGAGATATAATTTTTGCAAAACCAAGGGGGGAAGACTTATAAGGGTGCATTTTCGGCAGTGACCGACACCTTAGTCAAATTATTTTTGCAAAATTTCATTGTAAAAGGTGCATTTTTGGTAGTGATCGACACCTTAAAAATGGGTAGATCAAATAAAAAGCAAGCCCCTAAATAAACTGATGTTGTTGAATTAGTTAAAGGTCCTTAATTTCCACCAAATATGGAAGGGATGGATTTTTATGAGGATGAAAATTTTCTACACTACGCAGTGGTGTAAAATCCATTCTCAGAGATTCTAAAGATTCTGAAGACCTTCAAAAAAATGGTGTTCAAATCCCTATAGGAGTCATAAGGGCAGTCTACATATCATTTATTACTCTTGATATGGCCCAATGTAAAATCTACAGGGACTTTGGTGAGGAAACAAAGGTAAAAATGGTCGATGCTTGTAGTGACACAAGTGATCTTTAGCCCATTGTGGCGAATGCTTGTTGTGACATGAGTGACCTTCAGCCCATTGTGGCACATGCTTGTTGTGATACAGGTGACCTCATATCTTCTATGGTAGATATCAGTTGTAGCACAGGTGATCTCATTTTAGTAGCAAATTTTTTTGGTGACACTAGTGACTTAAAAACTAAACCTTCTCAAAAAGAGCTCCATAATCTCATCAATAGCGACAAATGCAATATTGTTAAAAGCATTGATGAAGATGATAAAATTGGGTGTTTTGAAAAACACACCAAAGGATTTGGTTCCAAAATGATGAATAAAATGGGATTCAATGGTGAGAGATTAGGTAAACAGGAACAAGGCATTAAAACTCCAATAATGCTAAATGTCAGGGCAAAGAATGAAGGCCTTGGCTATACTGGACAAGCAAGTACCAGTAATACCATGTTTGTAAATCCTAAATCTCCTACATCTCCTAAAAAGCATTGTTGTAGTCATTGTGGAAAGGAAGGACATGTTGCAGCTAAGTGTTGGAGATTACATCCTTGTGATTCTTGTGGATGTACGAATCACTCTTCTTCAAGATGTTGGTACAAAGTGAAAATGACCAACAAGGTTCATATTGATTGTGGATGGACAGATATCACACAATGGACCATGATGAAAGAAATGTTGTATGGCTTCTACCAAAAAGGTAAAACCTATGGTAGACCCCGAGGCAAATCCAAATGACAGACCAAGTTGTAGTTCCAGAGATAATGACCCAGAGACAAACCTAAAGATAGACCCAGAGACAAAGTTCTAGAGGCAGATCTATAGGCAGATCCAGAGGCAATGATCTAGAGGTAGATTCATAGGAAGATCCCAAGATAGACCCAGAGGTACAATGAGGTATACTTAGAGCCAGAGCTAGAGCCATGAGCCAGAGCCAGAGCCGAAGACAAAGCAGGAGCCACAATTATTTCATTTCTCTTCTTTTTCTTCACTGTATTGGGGCAGTTATATACTTTACCCAAATATTGTTGTATGGGGGGATAATAGTGTAGCTAGTAGTTATATTATTACCCAAATAATGTAATAAGGGGGTATGTTAGCGTATAGTAGTTGTATTCCCTTATTTGGTTTATTCCTATATCATGAGTTGTTACTTTGTTTCCTAACACTTCCTAGTGAGTGATTGTTGAAAGTTGTGTATAAAAAGTTGGAGTGAAAAGGACTATTTGGTTAGCATTGTTGAGAGTATTCTAATTTATTGCTTCAAGGTTTTCTAGAATTAAGAGTTGTTGATAAAACCTTGTTTTATAAGCATTTTTGTTGAAGTGAGTTGTTGAGTGAAGAACTTGAACTAGGGTTTGTAAAGAACATGAGTATCATTGTTATGTGAGAGTGGTTGATAAAGCATTATTGACAATATTTGAGTGAGTATTCATATGCTTGGACTAGGGTTTGTGAGCAAGGTTTATTTCATTGAGTGATTGGTTGAGTAGAGTTGGTTGAGCCTAGTCAAGTGAATGTGTGAATTGATTGTTCAAGTTTTGTGAAAAAAAATATTCTATATTCTGAATTGAGTTAAGAAAGTGTTTGAGTATTGAGGCGAATGTGAAGCATATTGAGTCTAACAATTATCTATATGTTTCTAAGAGAGTGATTGAAAGTGATTGAGCATTGTGATGAATGAGAAGCATATTGAGTCTCTAACAATTCTCTTTATGTTTCTATGGGATTGGAAAAGTTCTATTGTGATATTGTTGAGCAGATTTAAGGTAAGTCTTAGAGAAGACTTGTGGATAGATTTATGTGAGCTGTTGTGGAAAGCTTACAATACAGATTGAGGATAAATTAGAGGAAAAATTTTGGTACAAATTTGAGGATAGTTTTGTGCCATATCAGAGAAAAATATTGAGGATAGATTTGAGGATAAAGTTTGGTGCAAATTTGAGGATAGGTTTGTTCCAGATCAGAGACAAATATTGAGGATATATTTGTGCTAGACTGAAGGACTATGTTTATTGTAGATTTGAGATAGATCTTTGGAGGTGGTAGAGTATAGAAGATGATAGTATCTAGTGGATAGAGATCCATTAGCAAGGGCAATGAGGACAGGTGTATTCAGTGGATAGAGATCCATTAGCCAGAGCAATGGGGGCAACAATTCTTCTAGAAGATCACCAGACAGAGCTTAGGATAAAGGAGTTCTCCTATGGATAGAGATCCACTAACTTTATTAGGGGATTGGTGTATCCTTTAGACAGAGGTCCATAAACATTTTAGGGAAAGGATTCCCAAGAGAATTTATTTGAGAAAAATTTATAAGAAATATTTTCTCCGTGGAGTATCCCACATTGGGTGAACCACGTAAAATCATGTCTCTCATGTGTGTGATGTTTTGTGTGATTTTTTATTCTTTAATTTTTCTGATGTTATAATTTGGATTAAAAGGAAATTTTTTTTATCTTATAATGTTCACCCCCCATCTCAATATAAGCACATGTTCTTCAATATGATGAATAGAATAAGACAAATTTCACCAAAAAATAAGAGATATTTTCCTACCAAAGGATGCCTTTCAATTCATCCAATGCAGGGGCCACTTTCCAAAGATTTATGAATATTGCATTTGTTGGATTGATTGATAAAATCATACTCATCTACCTTGATGACTTGGTAGTATTTTCAAAGAAAATAAGTAAGAATATTGAACACTTGGAGTCATTATTTAAGAGATGTAGGAATTATGGGATTTCATTAAATTCTAAAAATTTAATCTTCATGTTTCAATAAGAGAAGCTTTTAGGATATGTAGTTTCTAGGGAAGGACTTGTAATAGATTTTGACTAAATCAAGACAATTTAGAATATACTCTTACCCTCCTTGACCGAAAGAATTGTATCTTTCCTTGTGTAGATTCAATTCATGGTCAAGTTTATAACTAAATTTGCATAGCTAGTTCATCCAATCACCAAGATGTTGAAGTAATATGTCACTTTCTTCTAGACTAAATAAGGTAAACAATATTTTTAGGGTAAAAAATACACCATCACAAAATCCCTAATAGTAATTAATCTAGATTTTTCCAAGGAATTTAGACTATATGTATTTAACATAGATGAAAGTACTATTGCCATGTTAACTCAAAGGATGAAAAGGAGGAAAATCATCCAATATTATTCATGAGCCAAACACTTCATAATTATGAAATACTTCCATAGAGAATCAAGTGTTCACAATAATTAAGGCACTTAGAAAAATCATATATTAAGTCTCAAAAAAGGACTTTAATTTTTTTATTCCATCCCAATATGAGATCTAAAATAATCCATGATGATTTGGGATAAAGAATACTAGGGTAGATTAAGAAATTAAAGAGTTTTATATTTAGGTAAAGTCTACTATGTGGTAAGAGTGTGAGCATTCCATGAAAATATTTCTATTTCAACCCCAAAGGAATAAGCAAAACTTATGGAAGGAATCAAACTAGAAGAACATATAGGATGGATCAAAGAAAATAGGAGGTACATGATGACAAGATGGGTCATAAGAGGGTTAACACCAAAGAAAAGGACCAAATTCAAGCAAAAGGTAACTCATTACACTTGGATACATAATGTTCTTTTTATTAAAGGATGAAGTATTTCTAAGATGTGGAATATGAGAGAACAAAAGCCTTGATAAAGGAGTATCATGATGAAGGTGGCCATGATTCAACATAAAATACAACTACAAATATTCTAAGGGTGGTGTTCTATTGGTACATCATCTTCACCAATTTTTTTTAATGTGTAAAATATTATAGAGATTATTACATGTTCATAGAAAAAATAAGAAAATATCCTATAACTCTAAGGTCCATAATTGTAATGAAGAATTTTTAATGGGACATTGATTTCATTAGAAATATCAATACCTTATCAATTGTGGGTATGGATGGATTTTGACTACCAAATATTAGTTCACTAAGTGGATAGAGGTGGTCTCAAAAAATTCAAAAAATTAAAAATTTATTTTCAATATTTTGGAAGAAATAATCATTAGCTGTGGTACTCCTACGTTAGTAATATTTTACAATACCACAAAATTTATAAGGATTAAATTGATGTGCTTTGCATTTCAATACATGGATTGATTTTGAAAACTTATTCCATTTACTATCCTCAATGCAATAACATAGTAGAAGATAAACCACTATTATAAGATTAAAAATAATGATTAATAAATCATAAAGGGATTGACACACAAAGTTGAAAAGGACATTATAGGAAGGCAAAGTAACACCTAAAGCTTCTACTAGATAATACCTTTATAAACTTATTTTTGATAATAAATTAGTGTTGTCAATAAATTAAGGGCTCTTTTTCCTCCAAATATCCTACCAACTATAACTCAAGGACATTAACATTGAACCAATGTAGGCTCATATGAATTCTCTACCATCCTTAGAAGAAGAAAGAAAGAAAACCTCCAAAAGGTTTGTCTAGCATCAATTAACAATCAAGAGGCAATTTGATAAAAAGGTAATTGAAATGGAGTTCATGGAAGGTGATTTTGTTTTTAGATAGAATGAATACAAGAAAAATCCTAGGAAACACACAAAGTTTGATTCCCTCTAGAGTAGGTCATATAAAATTGTTGAAGCCAAAGGAGCTAATGCATAAGAAATGACCACACTTAATAGAATCATGTTTCCTATATTGGCTAAATGGGTAGCACCTAAGGCCTAAATAGAAGATCAAAAGAAATAATTATAAATATGTACATGTTATTTCTTCCTTTAGTATTTCTCTTTGTCATTTTTCCTATCTTGTTTCCTACTTCTATTATCTCTTTCTAAAAAAAATACAAACAAATGATAGAAAAAATGAAAATGATAAAACAAAAGGAAAAAAAATTCTTCTCAATTTATCAAAAACCTTGTGAAAGTTGCCCAAATATACTACTACTTTCTTTCCTTTTCTCCCCTTATTTTTAAAAATTCTACAAAAAACTTGTAAAAAATTAGCTAATTTGAAAAGGAACAAGTTGCTAAAAAAGTAGTGAATTGGTACTTTTAATAAATGAATGATTCATTAAAAGTAGCGAGTAATTATTTTTCTTGAAACATTCACCAAATTTAACTTTCAAAGGCATCAAAAAGGTAAAGCAAATGGAAAATAAAAAATTACTACCTTTTCAAAAGTAGTGAATCACTTCTTATGCTAATAAATACATAAGTAGAGGTATTTGGACACACATAAGGAGGTTTTTTAATCCCTCTCCCCCTCATTTTCAACATTACACTATCAAATTAAAGTAGTAGAGAATTTTTTAATAATAGAACCTTGAGAGAAATAATCCATCCAAGGATTGAAGTAACCAAATATCTATTAATATTTATATTTTACCTTGTCATGTTGATATTGGTAGAGTAGCTCCATCTACCGACCACTATGACTATCATAATTTTTAAAGGGGATTGCACCATGGGTCCCAACTTGCCCTAAATACTAGTCATTCACTAGCCATATATCACTTGACCCTTTTGAAGGGCCATGACTAGTTTAACTTTTCCCTCTACTTATGTGACCACATGCTATGAACTTGATTCACTCCTATCGGGGTGTGTTGTCTAGAAGTTCATTTAAAAAAAAATCTAATTTCTAGATTTTCTCTCTCCCACTAGTGAGTCAAATAATAGAATCACTCTTTTTCTCAAAAAATAGTAAATTTTAGCTCAAATTTTCAAAACTTAAAATGAAGTCTTATGCAATAGTAAGTAGCACTATAGTTGTACAAGTTACTCTTGCTAGTCCTCCAATAATCACTACCATGGTCCCAATTTATACATAAATTGAACCATAGGCACAAACTATATAAGTATAATCAATATAGCTATAAACTAAACAAGCAATACCTTTGAATTCCAAGAAGAAGAAGGATAATAAGAAGCCCAAAAAGGTATAACATATGTATAAAAATCCTTAAAAAAATGGTTTATGAGTGGTTCAAGCACTCCTTAGTAGTTTTTAGGAAATAATCCAATAGACAATATAAGTTGGGGTCTAACACTAACTCCTAGAGCACAAAAAAATATAGATATTGGGACTAGCCATGAATTTGGTGCCCAAGTTTATAGTTGTCTAGAGTTAGTTAAGTAGTGCACAAAAATTATGATAGATATTTCCATGTAATCTTCCTTCACACCTAGGACCAAATAACTATATCCATTATTGAGGATGAGATTAAAAAACTAGTTGATGTGAAATATAATTTAGCACACTAGATCACCTACAAACCCAATGCCTAACTTGGTTTCTATAACAACTTTGTTACAACAAGTGGAGTGACTTCCTAGCCACCCAATTGAAAAACATCCAAGACACCCAAATTTTTTGAATACCACTCAAGATTGAGCAACATAAAGATGATGTGCAAATGGTACTATGAAGGGTTGTAGCAATGCTCATAGATATGGCAAATGAGTTGGTCTAAAAATATCATATGGACTTGTTGCATATAGTAGAGAACTATCTAAGTATATCATAAAAAATTGACTATGCTAAACATATTGTGGACCAAATGAATAACCAATTAAAGAATTTCACATATACCATCCAATTCAACTATATCTTATATATGGTATGGCTAATTCTAAATCAAAAGAAACATGAATTTTCAAAGTTGTATCCAAATAAAAATAGCCCAAAAAATAAGACATTATTTATTTTTGATTACATCAATATCCATTGTAACAGATAAAAAAGTCACTCTACTATTTCTATCATTCATGGAGCACCCGAATATGAAGGGATTAAAAGAAAAGTGCCTAGGTTGTTAGAGTGTCATTGTCTATTGTATGCTAACAAACTATCCAATGTACACTTCTACCTAAGAAAACATAAGTACTTCATTAGGCTTTTTAGGTTCTCGAGAATACTTTGAGTTTTCTATATTTTTACCTGATTATGTTTTTAACCTAGGATATGTGCAAAAATTAAACTATGTGGACCCATATGACTTTGAATGGAAAAATAAGACCAACATTTATGTGGTAAACAAAAAAATTATGATAATAATATCCAAAATAAATGAATTTCATTTATTCATTAGTAAGAGAATGTTGATATTAGGGTTGGACCTTTGAAGGATTATTGTTCCTATGACCCGAAGCAGATTTTTGTATGTGAATTAGTGACAAGATGTCTTAATACTTAGTACTCCCATTAAAAGAGACACAACATGGAGAAAGAATCCAACTTGCATAAAGACACTACAATAACAAAACTAGAAGTAGTACATGGCTATATATAGGATATTCAATAACAACACGAGCATTCCTTACCATGGTATTCATTTTATACCAACATGAAAAACAAGAAAAATTTTGTCCTAAATTACAAAGTCAACTATCAAGCAAGGAGCACATTGGAAGACCATAGATAGACAACAAAAAAAATACTGGCATGCCAAAAGATGATTTTCTATACAAGTACCTTGAATTTTACCATGCATAAATGACCTTTCAATGCTAACTTCTCTAACACATGGGGATAGAGTGCATAAAAACAATATAAAAGCATCAAGACCAAAGTAGATATAGGTGGACTAGATATTACTCTTATAACTACCTTCTCAACACTAGCACTTATTAGTAGTGTAATGTAGGAAACAACCATTAATGTCAAGTTAAGAAGAAATTAGATCCAAAGGTATCAATTATAGAAATTTGGATTTGGATAAGTGTTACCCCAAATTGAAGTCATGTCTACCTTAGAGTAAGGGGAATACCTAAACAAGATGCACCACAACAAGCAATATCCCCATATAAAGTTAGAGCAATGGAAATGGAGGTTTTGAATTTATAGGTTGCAATGGACTCCAATATCCCCTCATCTCATTTTACTATTACTTCTCCATAATTTGCTTCTTCCGTTTCATTCCTCAAGTCCTAATTATTTCTTCTATTCCCACTTTACAAAATATTTTTCTTCTTTTGTTATTCTCCCATCTTCATTCATATGTATAGTTGTTATATCTTGTGGAGGTATATCACCTTCAATATTAAATCAAATAGTCATCACCCTAATATTAACCATCACCACATTCCCCACCTATGTCTTCCATTGAGGTAACAACCACCAAATTTCTCATTTCATACTCCATGAGTCCTTCCACATATCCACTTATGTCATCATTATTCACCATATGATATGGATTTACATGCAAGTTTTAGTATTCATAGTTCCATAAACCACTATACTACCCAATTGGCTACGCCCACCTTATAATCCCATCCACCTCCATCTCCACACATCTTAGTATAATAAATTCTTAGGATAGTGATGATATCACCAATATATGCTTTATCCTAGATGATCAAATTGTCCAAACCATGCTAGAAAAATAGACTATTAGATAATCAATTGAAATATTCATTTGGAAAGTGATAGAAATGCTAGGTAGGAAGCAAATAAGAGTTGTGATTGATTCCATGAAGGACACTAAAAGAAAGATCATTGATAAATTAATGTAAATTAAAAATTCAACTCCAAATACACCTATGGTCTCGTATTCCCAACTTAATAAGGTTGGGAAGAAAATAACAATTGTGGAGGCCTTAATATGATATCCAACTGAGCCTATAATTGCATCAATTAACTATAGCACTAGGATATCTAAGTTGGACCTAACTAAGGTTGGCCCTTATCAAATGTTCCAATTAAAAGGTTAATTATAGTAGGGAAGCCATGAAAAATATTTGTTGAAAACTAGGGAGAACAAACACTAGATTTCAACCTTATTATGTTAAACAATATTATACATAGGATATTTTTCATTTTACTTCACCAATATTTCTACCATAATCCACTAGATCAAATCTAGCTTACGACATACATATTTGTACATCAAAATGTTTCATTGTTTCAAGATACTCTTCAATGTTTCACCTCTTGGTGTTTCACCTTTAGCTTTTTCTTTTCACCTTCTCTCATTATCATGGGAAATTGGACTATCCAACTTCATATGAGGTGAAATCATCAATCATACCCTAATTATTATAGAACATCAAATAATGTAATAAAGGCTGACATCCTCCTTATTGTATTACTTGGTATAAATATCATTACCCTCCATGATTCCAGGGATGGTACATTGGAATTAAGCTTTGGCTCTAGATCTAGCTCTCCTGGATTTGAATTTAGATAAACTCCATTGGTTCTACCTCTTTGATCAATCATGAGGTCTACCTCTAGATCATTACCTCTAGGTCTTCTCCTTTGGGATCCTTTCCTTTGGGTCATATTTGGGTCATTATTGCCACTAGGTCACCTATAGGTCATTTTATTTGGATTATCTATAGGTTATCATTACCTCTAGGTCACCTATGGGTCCTTACCTCTAGGTCACCTTTGAGTCATCATTGCCTCTGGATCAGACTCTAGATCTACCTTTAGGTCATCACCTCTAGGAAATTACCATTGAAATATATGCTTGGAATATTTGATATCTTCGAAGTTATCCATATAATGTTTCCCTATAGGTGTAATGACCACAAAACTAGATATAAAGAAAAACACACATAAAAGAATAGAATTTTTATATTTTTAAACTACGGAGAGGGATTCATAAATCCCCATCTAACCTTTGGTTAAACTACTATTTTGACCACTAAGTTTCCCAACTCCTCTAAATAATTACATATCACTTGAAACCCTCCACAAGTCCATCTATGTAGGTATTCTAAGCGATACCACAAATAATATTATCCATCTCATCATTCTTGATGAGCTAAACTTATCATCTTCAGTACAGTCGAAGGTATTCACCCATCACCATACTGTACATAGTTTACCTGTGTAGGTATGCTATATGTGTTGTAAGTTAAGCTATCCATCATCTTCATGATGATATATCTTAACTCATGATGTAATATTTTAGTTTACTTAGCTGAAATTCTCCCCAAGGGGGTCTCAATCCCTTAGGTCTTTCTACATTCACCCTAAGAGACCTTATTCTCTTAGGTCCAATCTAGGTTTGCCCTAAGGTTTCCTTTTCTTAGGTTACTTATATAATTAGCAATAAGACAAATTAAATATTTAAATAAATCAACCAAAGAACAAAATTCATAAAGCACACAAAGATGCATAGAAAGGAGCAACATTTAAAAGGAAGTAAGCATAGAGTAAAAGAGACAACTAGATAACAAATCAAAGATGAATCATAACAATAAATTAAAGGTTTACATCCCATTCATTTAACACATTAATACACATATTACAAGTATGGTAAAACCTCCATACTTTTAAAATAATAAAGTAATGCATCTATAAATATATAGGGATTTCTCCCTTCAAGTATATTTTGTTATGAACATAAATAAATCATTGCAAAAGTAAACAAAACCGAAGCATACGATCCAAATGCCACTTTAGACCTCCTTGCATTTCCATATTTCATTTGAGGGTAATAGGGGATTAGGGCAAATCATTGTTCTAGGATAGGCATGCATCTAAATGCATCTACTAGTAACATGAACTAGTGCATTTACTGAATACTTTGCCAAATTGCAACTATACAAATTCAATTAAAGTATTTATCCATAAAATGTTTAGTATTTTTTTCTAATTTACATGGTGGAATCAGTAGCCACCATGAATCTGGGTAGGCTATCAAAATTTTATGGCCATTACAGTATTTTACGTTGTTCGCCTCGAAAGCCACCACACAGTTCTTCACGCAGTCCGCCCCTATAACCACCATGCCACAATCATTTTAAACCTTTTATGCCACTAAAAGCACCAGGAAAGGGAAAATCATTCAGTATAGTGAAGCCCGGTATTTGAACCTTAGACCTCCACCCCCCTTATGGGGTTTGGTCGAACCAATTGGTCCACACCTCGGACCTCCATAAATTTTTTAGTTGAATCATAAAAATCTCCTTATTTTATTTTTCCCTCTCCTTTTCTTAAGAGAGACTTTTCAACATAAACAACTAGATCACAAATATTACTTTAATAAAATATTGCAAATATTTATTTATCATAATCAAAGTACCATACCCTTAATTATGTAAATAAACTATATTTCCTTCATCCAACATAACCAAAGTCCCATACCCTTAATTATGTAAACGAACTGTATTTCCTTTATTCAACATAATCAAAGATACTTTTTTTAATTAAGAAAATGAACTATGTTTTCCTTTATTCAACATAATCAAAGTCCTATACCCTTAATTATGTAAATAAACTATATTTCCTTCATTCAACATAATCAAAGTCCCATACCCTTAATTATGTAAATGAACTATGTTTCCTTTATTCAACATAATCAAATATTTCTTTCTTTAATTAAGCAAATAAACTATGTTTTACTTTATTCAACATAATCAAAGTCCCATACCTTTAATTATGTAAATAAACTATATTTCCTTCATCCAACATAATCAAAGTCCCATACCCTTAATTATATAAATGAACTATGTTTCCTTTATTCAACATAATTGAAGATTCCTTTATTTAATTAAGCAAATAAACAATGTTTTCCTTTATTCAACATCATCAAAGTCCCATACCCTTTATTATGTAAATAAACTATATTTCCTTTATTCAACATAATTGTAGTCCCATACCCTTAATTATGTAAATGAACTATGTTTCCTTTATTCAACATAATCAAAGATTCCTTTCTGTAATTAAGTAAATAAAACTATGTTTTCCTTTATTCAACATAATAAAAGATTCATTTCTTTAAAAGGCAAATAACTAAAATGCATTAACTTAATTAACCAAAGTTTCAGTTCTAAAGTTAATCAAATTTATTTAGAAATGCATTAATTTAATTAACCTAAGGATTCATCCCTTTCTTCAAAAAATTCAAAGGAGTTGAGGTAGACATTACCAATGAATTTGTGAATTCTTGGAACAATGGTAGCGTTAAGGTTTAGAACCTTCATTTTCATGTGATAGTGGAGATGCTTGTAGAGGTTACGGAGCTATCGGTGGTTGGTCGAGTTGTTCGTAGGGACAAGCACAACTGGGATCCGAAGCTCACAGGTTTTCCCAACCACTCCAATATTTTCAAATGGAAAGGTATAACACTCAAACGTGAATCCCTCCTTTACCCCTAGTCCTCTCTATTCATTCCAATTTTATAGTATGTTACAGTTGATATTCCCTCCAAATCCCTCCTAAGTTTTCACCTTGCCCTGGTTAACCACTTGAGAGGGTTCAAACCCATCAACATCCTTGATTTCCTCTTTCGCTCAATCAGGATGTCCATCCACAATTTCCAAAGAGGAAATCCCCAAAAAATACCACTCACCAAGGTATGTTTGCTATTTTGTACTACCATTCTCTAGCCAAAACATCATCCATTACTGTCCCCCCTCCAGCCCAGTCCATCTCAGTATCCCTCTGCTTCAATCCCCTCTCGTTCCCCCTCTGGGGACCCTGTGGAGTCAAATGTGTCCCATGAGTTTCAAACCTTGAACAAAAGTAGGGCCTCCCTTGCTGCATTTCCCAAGCCCATGACTTCCAAAAGGAAAATAAAATTAGAGGAAAGCACCACTCAAACTCGCAGATTGACCCGCATAAAAAAATTCAAGAAAGAAATGAGTGAAAACTCCCTACAACACATTTTTGATGATAACAGTGGTAGCTCGGGTCACGGCTCAATCATCAACCATAAAGTTACTACCATCATCATCAACTTCATCATCAAAACCTTGGATACCATTTACAGGAACCTAAAGCAACTGATTAAGAACACTGCTGAAAGCAACTTAGCAAAGGAGGACTTAATCGATGCTTGACAGAAAGGCTTACATGGTTGGTTTTGTTTCTTGTATTGGGTTCTTATGTGGTCTTAAAATGTATTTCATCCCCTGTGTAGGGATTTGCTTATGGTTTTTCTTGGTTGGTATTAATGGTGTCCAGTATCAGTGGTACATCTAGGATTTTTATCCTCTGTATAGTTCTAGTTTCTACCCATCACTTGCTGGTGACTCTTTTTGTATATGAAGTTGTAGTGAATTTTGACAAGGATTTTTGTAAGCATCAAAATGCATGGAATTGAAACACATGGAGGCTTCGATTCTATCCCAATCTATGGATTCCCTGCATGGTTTCCCTGATGGCATAGTAGTTCATGGCTGCTAACTCATGCTGATTAAAAGTGATGTATATGGTTTTGGGACCCAGTTAAAACCCACATAATACAAAGACTCTAATTACCAAATAAAAATATTCAATTCTAAATTTAATCAAATATATTTAGAAATGCATTAATTTAATTAACTAAAGTTTCAATTCTAAAGTTAATCAAATATATTTAAAAATGCATTAATTTAATTAACTAAAGTTTTAATTCTAAAGTTAATCTAATATATTTAGAAATGCATTAATTTAATTAACTAAAGTTTCAATTCTAAAGTTAAAAAAATATATTTATATTCATTCCCAAAGATAAACCCACAACCAAATATTTAAATAAGCCTAAGCTATAGGAGGGGGTTTTGGACTTCAAAGGGTCCGATGACTTGTAAAAATTATTATCCCATGATCAACCAAGCATCAAGACAGATCAACCATGCTCTTCTACAAGACATAGGTAGTGGTATACCCACAAAGGCCTTTCCTAACCAACCAACCCTAAGGGAGCTCAGTTGAAGAGCATTGAATGGATGCTATATTTATAAGGGCGACTCCAAAGCACGAGTTTCACCAACACACAACCAACCGATACGAAACAACGTGACATACAACCAAATGATCTAGTAGGGGGGAAACAATCTCGAAGCCCAATATATTTGGAACAACTGATAATTACTACTGTCACTACTATTATTACAATAGGCCAACTACAAAGGGGGTTAGAGCATCGGTTCTATGGAGGAAAAGAAATATCTTAAAGGAAATATGCTTTCTCAAAATGAAATGGCAGGATAAACCTAAGAGTTTAACATGATAAAAAGAAGATATATAGTAGGCCCTTACTACCAGGTAGAGGACAACATCGAACAAAGATAAACAACCCATTCATTTTTATTATTTTAACCAAGTTCAAAAGTTAGATTCGAACAACCAACCTCAACGATATGGGTGTCTACCTTTCTTTTAAAGCTTATCATCCCTCTGTGCATCATACCTCATTCTTACACAGAGAGTGGTCATCCCTTATTTTACGTAGTGAGAAACTCTTCTTTCACATGATGAGCAAATCTCCTTTCACACAACGAGAAAATCTTCTTGCACACGGTGAGCAACTCTCCTTTCACACAATGAGCAACTCTCTTTTCACACAATGAACAAATTTCCTTTCAATACTATGAGTGACTATCTTCCACACAGTGAGAAACTCTTCTTTCACATGACGAGCATCTCTTCTTTCAATACTATCAATGACTTTCTTCCACATAGTGAGCAACTCTTCTTTAACACGATGAACAACTCTTATTTCAATATTGTGAGCGAATCTATTCCACACAATGAGCAACTCCTCAATGCTTCTACCATCTCACCTCCACACTTACCACTATCCTCCTTCAACATTATCTGTGATATCCCTCAACATGTGATTGCAGTTCCTCCCTTCCACTGTCTGTTGTCCCTTCCCATTACTCCTTCATCAACCTGCCATAAATGTTATTCCCATCCAATCGGTTGATGAAGGATAAAAAATATTATCCTATGATATACCAAATATTGCCATCCATCGAATTTCACACCATGGTCAGCTGAAGCTTCCTTAGGTCAAAGGATTTTCCAAGATCTTTTATGGAGTTACCAACCTTATTAATCAAAGATTTTTTTATTTTTATAATTATAATATTTTATTATGAGAGTATGGTCTTACTACTATTTACATAAACTTCCATATTTTAATTAAATAAAGTATCTACCTTGACTTTAAATAAAGTCTTTTTAAACATTTTTTTGAATTAAAATCAATCTTCATACCTAGGTTAAATTCATATTATTAAATTATGAGTTTATCATTTGCTCCAAATAATGGAAATCTATTATTAATAGAAGATATCTATACAATTTCCTTTTTTTGAATAAGGTCTTCTTATTTATTAAAATAAAGAGTTCACAATTATTATTTAACATATATTTCATTATCTATTTAAATATAGCTCCATTATTATCTAATATAGGTTTCTTATTAATCATAATAAGCTCTTTTACCAACTAGTAAAATAATACACTAACAATAGTTTTTTTGGGGATTCAAAGGTGACCATAATAATGCACATATTCCAAAATCAAGATGTTGTAAAGTGATGAAGTAAAAGATAAACAAATAGATGCAACAAGCAAAGAGGGAGTCTTTCCATCAACCTAGTCACCCATCTCAGCTAGAGAATTTATGATAGCTACTAGGCTATCAACTGAGGCTCTAGGTGGCTAGCTAATTGATGATTATCCCTAACCGATAATGCATGCCTATATGAAGGTATCCATCCATGTTACCCCCGAGTTGCCTTAGTCATCACTTCCCCAACCTCAAGTACCCCACTTTTGGTGGATGATTCTACCTCTTCCACCTACGAGTGTACCTGATCCTGCACATTAACAATATGTCAACGGTACCATGTTCTTTCAAAATATTAAACTAAGAATCACATAGTTTGTTCATTTGCATAAAACTAAGCATCAAAGCATCATAAATCAATACATAGTTTTCATGCCAAAAGCCTGCCAAGGAGGGTCATGACATCCTACCCCCTAGGGCTAAACACCATCCTAGGTGTTTCCAGTTTTACAAAAATAAAATTATTACATTATATTTTCAAACAAGAAGGAAAAATATTTTTGCATTTCCTCCACTTTCTCCCAAGTGGCATTTCTTTTAGAGAAATGGTCCCATTGGACCTTACATTGCTCAAGAGTCTAGTTCTGCATAGACTTAGAACAAAACTCAAGAATATTCACCGACATCACTTCAATAGCCTCTAGGTTTACCATTTGCAATTTAGAAACATCCCACACATGTTCAGGGTCAGCAACATATTTTCTAAGTAGGATATGTGGAAGGTGTCATGGATCTTTGATAAGTTAGGTGGTAAGGCAAGTCGGTATGCAACCAGACTAATCTTCTCAGTGATCTCAAAGGGTCCCACATATCGAGGATCTAACTTTGTGGATTTGATAACACTCTTCTTTGGTTTAACCCTTAAGAACACTTTATCTCCCACCGAGTACTCTCTTGGGGTTCTTTTTAGATCATCATAACTTTTCTATCGATTAGCAACTTCTTTAAGCCTTTGCCTGATTACCTTCAATTGATCCTCCATTTCTCTGACCATATCTGACCCAATTACAACCCGATCTTCTAGGTTATCCCAAGACAATGGCATTCTACACTTTCATCCATACAAGGCATCGAAAGGAGCCATTCCTAGAGAGGAGTGATGTCCATTATTGTAGGTAAACTCCACAAGATGAAGGTAGTCTTCCCAATGAGACTTTTGATCCATGTAGTACATACAAAGCATGTCCTCTAGTACTTGGTTTACCCATTCTGTTTGACCATCTATCTCAGGGTGGTATGCCGAGCTCATATTTAGTTTCATGCCTACTGCATGATGAAGGGCTTTCTAAAATTTAGAAGTAAATATGGAATCCCTATCTAAAATGATTATTTCAAGAAATCCATGCAATCAAAATACCTCTTTGGAAAATTTGTTAGCCACTACCTGAGCATCATCCTTGATGTTCCCTGGTATGAAATGTGCAACCTTAGTCAATTTGTCAACTATTACAAGGATTGCATCATGTTGATACCTGGTCTTGGGTAAACCTACTATAAAATCCATAGATATAACCTACCATTTTTGGGTAGGTACATCATGTGGATATAATTGTCCTGTAGGATGCCTACATTCAGCCTTAACCTTCTGACATTCGAGGCATCAAGCGATAAAATCGGTGATATCCTTCTTCATTCCTATCTAGAAGAAGGTTCTTTTCATAGTTTTCCCTCATTTTGGCTCCTCCAAGGTGAGAAGAATAAGGGGATCTATGGGCTTCTTGCATTATTAATTTCCTTAAATCGCCCATTTTTGGTATGATGATTCTACCTTTGTAGCACAAAAGGTCATCATTCATGCTAAATTCCTTATTACCCTTAGGGTCTCTGCTCAACTTAGATCGAATTTCCTTGCAATACTCATCTTGAGATTGCTCTTCCCTCACTTGATCCATTAGATCCATGTGACTTCTGGTTATGGTTGCTATGTGCTTCCTTCTACTTAAGGCATCAACAACCTTATTCTCTTTCCCTTTTATATACTCAATCTCAAAGTCATATTCAATGAGAAACTTGACCCATCTTCTTTGTCTTGCATTGAGTATAGGTTGGGTGAATATATACCTCAAACTTTGATGGTTAGTTTTTAACTCAAAGGGCCTTCCTACCAAGTAGTGGTGCCAGAATTTTAGAGTGTGCACCACTGCAACTAGCTCTAAATCATGTGTAGCATAATTAATTTCATGCTTCTTAAGCTTCCTTGAAGTGTATGCTACTATTGACTCATCTTGAGAGAGTACTCCTCCTAACCCTTCCAATGATGCATCCGTGCATACTAAAAAATTCCCTTGAGGGTCTAGAAATTTTCAATATTGGTGCTATAGTGAGTTTATGTTTTAGCAATGCAAAGGTAGCTTCACACTTTTTTGACCACTTAAATTCCTTTCCTTTCTTCTAGAGGTTAGTTATTACTACTACAATCTTAGAATAGTCCTTTATATAATGTCTATAGTAGCTCGTTAACCCCATGAAGCTTCGCACTTCTATCACATTGGTAGGGGGTGGCCAATTCAGAATGGCTTCAATTTTCTCTGGATCTACAATAATTCCTTCTGCTGATATAATGTGCCCAAGATATCGTACCTCTGAGACATAGAAATCACTTTTTACTAGATTTCCATAGAGTTGGTTTTCCCTTAGCAACTCTAACACGATCTTGAGATGTTTATCATGCTCTTCCTTGTCTCAAGAGTATATTAAGATATCATCTAAAAATACGAGGATAAACTGATCTAGATGCCTCCTGAACACACTATTCATTAGATTCATGAATGCAGCTAGGGTGTTAGTTAGTCCAAAGGGTAGGACTGTAAACTCATAATGCCCATACCTAGTTTTGAATGTCATTTTGTGAGTGTCCTCCTCACGTATTCTTAATTGATGATACCCTAATCTTAGATCAATCTTTGTGAATACCATGGCATCTCTCAATTGGTCAAACAAATATTCGATTCTAGGTAGAGGATATCGATTCTTGATTATAGCCTTGTTAAGCATCCTGTAATCGATACATAACCTCAAAGAACCATCCTTCTTTTTCACAAATAAAATTGGTGCACCCCAAGGTGACACACTTGGTTTTATCAATCCCTTTTCTAATAGCCCTTGTAGTTGCACCTTTAATTCCTGCATCTCAATAGGATTCATCCTATATGGAGATCTATGGATAGATTCCTCTCCTAGCATAAGGTCAATAGTAAAATCAAATTCATGCACATAGGAGGGAGTTTAGGTAAATCCTCAGGAAACACATCCTTAAAATCTTACAAAATTGGGTGTTTCTCCAACACTTCTCTTTTATGATCTTCTCCAACTTCATTGAGTTTCATGACATAGACTATCCCTCCCTTCTTGAGGGCTTTCTTCAACTGCATAGCTGATAACATCTAGGGTTTGAATGCCCCTTGCTCGCTATAAATTCTTAGTCTCTCTTTGCCATTTTTTGAATACTCCATCCATCTATCTTGGAAATTGATCAAGGCTTTATGGGCCTGTAACCAATCCATCCCTAGGATCACATCAAAAGCATGAAGTGGAGCTACATACAAATAACCTTTAGTGGTACCACTAGCTAAAGTAATTTCTACCATTGGAAAACATTGGTTTACTAAGTAGGTTTACCCAGAACCATACTCGACCTTCCATCCTTGGGCCAAATATCCTGGCCTTTCTGGCATATCCCTTGCTAAACTAGAAGAAATAAAACTAAGAAAATAATTCTAACTAAAGTTAAAACATTTCTTAGAGGGGAGAAGAGAATTTACATTCCCAAATCAATGGCATGGATGCTCGATTCTAATCTTGATTTCCTACTGTCACCTATATTCCAAGTTTTGTCTCCTTAGCCTGAATGCTTGGTCTTGATTTGCTTGGATAATTGACAACATAATGAGGGCCTCCACACCAGTAGCAGCCTCCCTTGGGGGTTTGTTGTTTTTTCCCAATTACATTTCCCAATTGCATTATTTGAGGTGATTCTATCTGTTCTTCTTTCCTCAAGGTTGAGTGGGTTTTGGGGGTTGGTTCCTTCTATCCACTTACTCATATTTGTTTTATTAGGGTATTTGATTGCATAATGTGGCCCTCCACATATGTGGCAACCTTCTTTGGGTTCTTCATGGTTTTTCTGAATCTGCTTTACAAATTGTTCTACTTGGGGTGCCTTTAGTTGTCTTTTATCTCCTCCATAACTTGGCTTAGCTATACTTTTATTTAGTTGAGTAGGTTTGAGTTGGCTCACCCATCCTTTATATTGACCTTTCCACTCTAAATAACCAGCACTTTATCTTCCCCTTTGGGATGATCCATTATTCTTTGATAATTCTGCAAAATAGGAATCATTCAACTACTTATGTTGTTGTATTTGTTCTCTTTGTTGGTCTATTAGCTCCCCTTGTTGTTCTATTTGCTCTTGTAACACTATAGCGATGGTGATGAGGTTTTCCACCTCTTTGCTTAAGTCTCTCGAACCCCTTTCTTGGGTCCTTCCCTTAACATTATCCTTACAGTGTTGTCTATTTGGGGAAGTAATCTTTCCTCCTCTCATCTTAGGTGCCATCTATCTTGATGATAACCAATAAGATAGAGATTAGATTACAACTTCAACCTAAACTGAACTACTAATTCAAAAATTAACACAAATTTCTCCTACTAAAACATCAATAATATAGTTAGGGTAGTGCTCCAATGTTATGATGTAACTTCAATATCAAAGTCCATACCTACTTATAGTAAGGTATCATAACAGTCCAATTACCCTTGGGGTTAATTTACCATTAGATTCTAGCAAGCAAGGGATTCTAGGTCTTTCCAACTTTAGCTTATACTTACGCAAGACTTCAAAGAAAGACATCCAAATCCTTGAAACACATTAATAATCTCTATACCATTGTACCTAGAGCTCTGATACCATATGTAATGACCATAAAAACTAGCTATAAAGAAAAACACACTGAAAATAAAATAATTTTTTTTTGAAACTATGGAGAGAGATTCATAAATCCCCATATAACCTTTGGTTAAACTACTATTTTGACCACTAAGTTTTATAATTCCTCTAAAGAGTTACATATCACTTGAAATCCTCCACAAGTCCATCTATGTAGGCATTCTAAGTGATACCACAAATAAGCTTATCCATCTCATCACTCTTGATGAGCTAAACTTATCACCTTCAATACAATCGAAGGTATACACCCATCACCATACCATACACAAGTCTATCTGTGTAGGTATGCTACGTGTATTGCAAGTTAAGCTATCCATATTATCTCCATGATGAGCTATCTTAACTCATGATGTAATCTTTCTAGTTTACTTAGTTGACATTATTCCCAAGAGGGTCTTAATCCCTTAGGTCTTTCTACGTTCACCCTAAGAGGTCTTAATCTCTTAGGTCAATCCTCTAGGTTTTCCCTAAGGTTTTCTTTTATTAGGTTATGTCCATATGTTTAGCAAGAATATAAGAATAACTCTATATACTAAATCAAACAAAGAATAAAATTCATAAAGCATACAAAGGATACTTAGAAAGGAAACAACATTTTAAAGAAGGTAAGCATTAAATGGAAAGAGACAACTAGATAACAAAACAAAGATGAATCATAGCATTAATTTAAATAATTACATCTCATTCATTCAATACATTATTACATATATCCAAGTATGGTAAAACCTCCATACTTTTAAAAGAATAATAGTATTACATCTATATTCATTTAGGGATATCTCCCTACATAGTATAGTTTATTATGAGCATAAGTAAATCATTGCAAAAGTAAATCAAACCGATGCATAGGTTCCATTTGCCTCTTTGGTCCTCATTGTCCTTCCATCATTCATTTGAGGGTAGTAGGGGATCAGGGTAACTCATGGTTCTAGGATAGACATGCTTCTAAATGCATCTACTAGTAACATGAAACTAGTGCATTTATGATTACTTTGCCAAATTGCAACTATACAAATTCAATTAAAGTAACTATCCATAAACTATTTAGCTGAATCATAAAAATCTCCTTATTTTTATTTTCCCCTCTCCTTTGTTCAAGAGATTCTTTTCAACGTAAACAACTAGATCATAAATCTTACTTTTTTTTTGCTTGATAAAAAGGGGTTGTACTTGGGTCCCCCACCCTTAAAAAATTACATCTCTCTTCTTTAGAGCTTGAGAGTTTACAAATAGATACACTTCTCATCTCAATTGAGATGCTATAGTTAGAAACCTACATCATTTTACATAAAATGTCTGAATTCTTGATTTTCATTTTTTAGATCTTTTCAAATCTTTGTATGAATACAATTACTCCAAAATTTAGCATCTTTCTTGACATTTTCCTATAGCAACCTTCACAATGCCAAAACTTCACCTCTACTATCTATGCCTTGCATCTTAGTAGAGTAATATTTCCAAAACATCGCACTAACATAGTCCGCTTTACCAAATCTGGATTGCTAGTTTCCTTCCTGAAACACAAGTGCAACCACAAAAATTATAATAAATAGTCTAAATGAACACACATTATTGTTACAAAATAAAACAGATATTACCAATGGAAAACATTAAAGTAAATCTTAATCATTAATTGATTTAGGCAATCAACAATTTTTGTCAGCTTCAACTAAACTTTCTACTTCCTCTAACCATGGAAAGGAGATGTTAACTTCACGATCCTCAATCAAAACCCCTCTATTGGCTAGCTTATCTGCACATTTGTTTCCTTCCCTTAATATATGTGTAAACCCGATTTCTTCAAACTCTTTAGCAAGATCTTGAATTTCCACAATTATCTCTTGTATGTTCCATGGAGCCTTTGCTTTCCTCAAAATTGCATTTATTACTATGAGAGAATCACCTTCCATCCAAACTCTATTCCATTTCATTTGTTTACATATTTTT
Source organism: Wollemia nobilis (assembly GCA_028583015.1). Classification (NCBI taxonomy): domain Eukaryota; kingdom Viridiplantae; phylum Streptophyta; class Pinopsida; order Araucariales; family Araucariaceae; genus Wollemia; species Wollemia nobilis. The sequence continues at coordinate 8,211,398 of JAQPPZ010016361.1, forward strand.
AACCCTTCTAAAGCTTCCCAAGCTTCAACTTCATTATTTGTCTTAAATCCACAATTGAAAGCATAATGAGACAAAATATCTTCTCTATTATTTCTAATTATTCCTCCTCCTCCTGCTGGTCCTGGGTTTCCTTTAGATGCTCCATCAAAATTTAATTTAACCCACTCCACATCTGGTGGTTTCCACTTTATATTCTTTACCTTATTTTTGCTTCTCTTGTACCCAACATCATAATTCCATTTAATGACTTGACTCCATCTATCAAGACTCTCTGCTTCCAAATTAGGGATTGGGTGAGTTGATAGGGTTGGTTTAGACTCCTCTATGGCTAAACATATCTTCTTTTTCATTACCTCTAAACTGCTTTCCTTTCCTTTAAATATTCTTCTATTCCTTTCTAGCCATATAGTCCAAAGTATTGTATCTTTTGATATATCCCATATTGTCTATAAAGCCTCACTTTTATAAGTGCTCTACCATTGCTTTAACCAATCTTCAATTCTACTATTCATCACCATGCATTTACCAAACATATTAAGAATCCATTGCCATAGATTCCAGACTATTGAGCAATGTCCCAAGAGATGGTCAATACTCTCCTCCTCCTTATTACAGAAAACACATTTAGAGGGGCCATGAAAACCCCTTTTCATAAGGTTATCCTAGGATAAAATTCTTCTATGACCTACTAGCCAAACAAATATTTTAACTTTAGGAATGCTTGGGCTATCCCAAATATCTCTCCAAATTCTAGTGATATTATTATTATGTTGGTGTTGAACATTATATCCACTTCTTGTTGTGTATTCTCCTGAGCTATTCAACTCCCAAATCAATTTATCCTTGGCACCCCTCGAAATAATTATAGTTGTTATCTTTCTACTCAATTGCCTCCTAGCATCAATGTCTTGTATACTTGTAAAAAAATATTCTTTCCATTTGTATCTTCCTTCTCGATCCTTGTACAAAATTTTTGAAACCCTATCACCATATTTATCTTGAAGCAATCTCATCCAAGGTTTCAAAACTAGATCTAAATTGAGTGGTTTTTTATCACACCAAGTATCCATCCAAATAGAAATTTTTTCTCCAGTTCCCACCACCCATATTAAACCTTTAATCATAAGATCAATAGATTTTTTAAACCATTCCAAAGAGCAGAACCATTTGGAAGAGAGAATGCAGTAAATATTAAACTTGGGTCATTGGGATCAACATACTTACTTAGAAGAATTCTTGCCCATTGTCTTTGACTCTCTTTGTACAATCTCCAGATAACTTTTCCCCTAAGAGCTAAGTTTGCATCTGTAAGAGCTCTTAAACCAAGACCTCCCCTAGTTTTATCATCACACAACTTGCTCCATTTCACCAAAGAAAATTTCCTTTTATCATGTAAACCTGACCATAAAAAGGATCGCATAATAAAGATTAAACTTTTTTCAACTGATTTTGGCATAGAATACAAAGACATATAATATGTTGGAATGGCTTGTAAGACTGACTTAATTAACTGCACTCTTCCTACTAATGATAACCATCTACCTTTCCAAGCTGGAAGTTTATTTTGAACTTTACTAATAACTGGATTCCATAAATCTATCCTCATTCTCCCCTCAAATAAAGGCATCCCTAGATAAGTTGTTGGTAAATTTACCTCCTCCATTTGAAGCAACCTATAAATTCTTGCTTTGATATTAGCAAGAGTGTTAAGAAAGTAAATTTTGGATTTAGTCCTATTAATTTTTTGCCCTAAAGCTCTTTTGTACTCTTTTAAAAAGTTATTCAAAGCTCTAGCCTCATTTATCCTTGCCCTTCCAAAAAGGGTTGTATCATCTACAAACTATTTATGGGTGATGTTATCGATGTTATTACTAACCTTAAGTCCACTTATAAACCCATATTTGTAAGCCTTATTTAAGTTCCTACTCAAAACTTCTGCCATAATAATGAACAAATAAGGAGATAGAGGATCTCCTTGTCTAAGGCCTCTCTTGGCTTTAAAATATTTTATCACTAACCCATTGACCAACACTGAATAAGAAACTGTAGAGACACAAGATTTAATCCATCTAACCCATTTCTTCCCAAAACCAAACTTATCTAAAACTGCAAAAAGAAAATTCCATTTAACCCTATCATAGGCTTTACTCATATCAAGTTTTAAGATCATAGCTTTCTCTTTTCTTGAAGTTGTTGAATGTATAACTTCATGAGCTACTATGATCCCATCTAAAATTTGTCTCCCTTTCACAAAACCTCCTTGCTCTTCTGAAATAATTTTGTCTAACAATGGCCTTAATCTATTCACCATCACTTTGGAAATAATCTTATAAGCCATATTACATAGGCTTATGGGTCTAAAAGAATCAAACAATTCAACATCCTTATTTTTTGGAATTAGGGTAAGATAAGTTGCATTTATTTTATAAGGAATGTATTGTTTTACCCTAGACTGTTCCACTACCACCAATAAAGAATCCTTCACTATATCCCAATTATGTTGGTAAAAAGCTGTAGAGAGCCCATCTGGACTAGGGGATTTATCCTTATTAAAAGAGAAAAGAGCTAAATGAACTTCTTCTAGAGTAATAGGCTCCATCAGTTTCCTATTATCTTCATTTGTTATAACTGAAGGAACATCTTGAAGAAGTTTATCATTAAGAACTTTGATCTCCTCTGAACCTAGAATATTATGATAAAATGACTTAGCCTCTTTTCTAATTTCACTCTGATCTTCAATCCAAACCCCTTCTATTGATTTAATTCTACCAATTCTAGAAGATCTCTATACTATAGCCATCCTATGAAAAATATTTGTATTTTTATCTCCTTCTTTTAACCAAGTCTATCTTGATTTTAATCTCCAGAATTTCTCTTCCTTACTCAAAATATTATGATATTCACTAAGAAAATCCCTTTCCTCTGAGCTTGTATTATTTTCATCACCTTTTTGGAATTTTAAAAGTTTATCTTTTAGTTCTTCTTTCTTCTCAAAAATATTTCCAAAGGTGTTCTTGTTCCATTCTTTTAATCTAGATGTCATAGCTTTAATTTGGTTTGGAAGAGCATACAACCCATCATTACCTAAAGAATTCCATGTTTGAGCTATCATATCAACAAATTGAGGATGGTCTTCCCACATCTGCTCATATTTAAAATATGATATTTTTTTGAATTCACTAACCACTATTTTAACTATTATTGGCTAGTGATCTGAACCAACCTTGTTAAGGTATTAATTTTAGCACAAGTTCCTTCATCTAGCCAATGATCCGAGAGAATGCATCTATCTAATTTTTCTGCTATTAGGTTCTGGCCTCTCCTGTTGTTGGTCCAAGTATAGTTGTCTTCTTCAAACTCAACTTCCCATAGATTGTTGTTTTGAATAAAAGCTGAGAAATATTTCATACTTTGGGTCAATTTCCTAATTCCTCCAAATTTTTCATTCAACTTGGTAATGGCATTAAAATCTCCAATGATCATGAAACAAGTTTCTTGGTCTCTACTTCTCATAAAGGCCTCAATCCCACTCTAAAATTATAATCTACCTGTAGCACCCTAAAATTGGTGCAGTAAAATCTTAAATAATTACAATTACTCTAGTAAATATTCAAATTCAAATTTCAACCCCCAAAACCGCTCCCAAACCGTCGTTTAACCCGTTTCCTCCTTTCCCGTGCCATTTTTAGAGTTTGTTTTGACCGTTTGACGATATCGTCGCCGATCAGACGATATCGCCTCAGATCGGACGATTTCGTCTAGACTAGGACGTCCAGACGATCTTGTCCCAAAACTAATTTTTCTCAATTAGCCTCTGTTCCAACGGCGTCTCTAATCCGGCGTAAGCGTGTCTCGCACCGTTAGAGACCCTCCCCATTGGAGATCTCCCAAATTGGGATGATCTCCAACCTCCTAACCTCCCTCCTAAGCCTATTTAAACTTAGGACTCCCCCTTGGCATCCCCCTGGCTGAAATTTCCTGTAACTCGACTTCTACACGCATTAGAACCATCTTGAATTACCATCTCGCACTTGTCCTATCCAAATTTTGTTGCAGGAACCTTAGTATTTTTTAGCCGGAGCAAGCTCAGTTCGTCGTGGACGATCCTGTTCAATTCGAGATGATTTCGTACCAATTCGAGATGATCTCGACTGCAATCTGCATTGGGGGCAATCAGTGCCCAGAGTTTGCATTTTTCTCTTCTCATCTGCTATTTTATTTTGCATCTAGTTAATTTTATTTATTATTTTTTACTATTCTGCATCTTGGAGTTCACCCATGTAGTTTAATTGCATAATGAGGTCATGATTAGCTATTAAAGTGTTGTAACTTACTTGCATTTCTATTCGGGATTATCTGTTAACATCCTTATTGTCATTTTACATCATTATCCTCTATTAGCATTGTTGCATTTTTTGTATTTTGTGTCTATTTCTCTGTTTGCAGGTCTCTGACGAATTCGTCAGATCTCAGACGATCCTGCAGGTCGGAGACGATCCTGTCAAATTCCAGACGATCCTCGACTGCTTCAAGAATTAGAACCTCCATCAGACATCCGGATCAGGTATGGCTCTGTAATTTAGCTTTTTCTCTCTATTTTCTATTCAAATCTATTTTCTGTATTTCATTTAGTCCGCATTTTCATAATAGAACAACTTAGATTCATTTGGCCAAACCTAGGACTCGAATGTTTAAAGATAAAACTGAACACATTAAACACATTCCCAACCTAGGCGTGGAAACCGCCATTCAAACGTTTCCTGGTGAACCCACCATCCGTCAAAAAATCACCATAATACACCTCCCCCGAGAGGCGGGACCTTCGCAAGGCCTCTCAGTCCGAGGTACCGCGCCATCCTTTTCCCATCCTCCTTCCGGGCACGGATCCTATAGCCTGAAGGTAAGGATGCAAAAAATTTGGAGCGATACATTTTGGTGAACCCGACGTGAATAACATAGGCATCTTTCTGATTCAAAAATAAATAAAAACAAAAAACAAAAATATATATATATGTATACAAAAAAAAAAAGTAACAAAATCATCATTTCAAGTTTGTATGTTTTAGATTCAATTCTAAATAGTAGATACTAAATATTACTTTTAGAAGTACTAAAGAAACCATGAGTTTTTACTCAAATCAATATGAGCCCATCAGTAATGTTGGAAGAATTCAGCCAAATACATTTGTTGATTATGACCAACCTCATCCCTATTCAACACCACCTCCATCACACTTTTCTCATTTTTCATCCTTACCCCAACAGGACAATCCCTTTGCCAATCCTCTTCATAACGATATTATCTATTCTCCCATATATCCATATTATGTCTATCAATCCACATACAATCCTCCTCCACCCTTTCAATATTCTTCTTTCAATACAACACATCCATTTCAACAAGAAAATACTTATTCTTCCAATTCTACCATGCACTCACCTCATACTTCGCAATCTTCCTGTCATCATTCTACCCATAATAAAGAAAGTAGAGGTGAGAAACCATTAGGCCCTTTTATGACTGAATTCCTAAGGCATTTATCAAAAACCTCTCAAAAACCTTCATCACGTAAATTTACTAAGCTCAATCAACCAATGGATATAATTCTCAAGCATTTACTTGATACAAATAGGATTGAACTCCCTTCCATAAGACAACCTGATACCACAATAGATTGGTTTAAACCTGAGCTACATTGTGAATATCATAGAGTGGATGGACATATGACACAAAAATGTAAAGATTTAAGATGTTCAATTCAAGATTTGATTGATGAGGGTCTTTTTAATATAAAGGAATTACAATCTACAACTGATTATAAATCTCCAAGTAAACAATCAAACTCCTACACAACAAATACCAATAATCAATCAAGACATGGGGATCTCCCAAGAACCCCTATTCAATTATCAACAACAAGAAACCAATCAAATATTGCATGTTAATGTGTCCCATCATGATGATATTATTAATATTGTAACAAAAACTACAAATGAGCAACCTCAAGTTCAATCAACTCAATCCGATATTCAAGATATGGATTCCTCATTTGACCAACCTTCAAAACTATCTTTGGCTCTAGAGAATGATACAAAATGGAATGTAAGCATAGAAAGCTCATATTTAGAATCAAAATCTCAATCTGAAATCCACTTTGATAGCCAACAACAAGTGATTAATCCTCAAGCAAAGATATCCCTTTTAGAAGTATTACAAATTTCTCACAAGGAAATTTTGTTCAAAATACCTAGCCAACAATTTGTTCCTCATCATATTTTCTCTAAGAACATAATTAATGGTGTAAACCCTCTTGAGGTTAACCATATTTCATTCTATGATGAGGATATTCCTTCCTCTACTCCACAAGAAGACTCCTATCTTTACATTATCGGATCTAGTAAAGAAACACTTGTTAAAACTATCATGGTAGATAATGGCTCCTCTCTTAATTTATGCACTTATCAATTATTCCAAAAACTCAAATTAAAGGAAGAAGATCTTAATGAATCAAATGTTCTTATAAAATATTTTAACAATGAAATTCAAGAAGCTCAAGGTACTATAAATTTTCCTCTCAATATTGGATCCAAGATCCTGGATACTTTGTTTTATGTAGCATATTGCCCTTCATATTACAACCTACTTCTCCAGAGTCCTTGGATTCATACGATGAGGGTTGTCCCTTCCACTCTTCACCAATGTTTGAAGTTTGAACTTGCAAATAAAATTGTTACCATACATGGTGACCCAACACCATTTGAAGAATATTTAATGGTTGAAACATCAAGTTCTATACATTCTCTATTATCACAATTATCTTCTATCCATCACTTTTCTTCATCCATATATGATCATCCTTGTTTATCAAATAACATCCATGCATATCTTTCACATATGCTCCCTCCATCTTATCAAGACTTGGAATATAGTGATAAGAATGAAGAACCTTCTTATCCTTCTGACATTTTATTTTGTAACATGATCAATTTTCCACATATAAAAGTCAAATCTTTTGCTATATTATTTTACATTATAACAAAGCTTTTGTTATCACTACCTTTTATTCATCACCTTCTGTTCTTACCTTCAACACAACCAAATTATCCTTCAAAACCTCCTTTGATTTTGAAGCAACCTTAGACATGCTATACTCAAATAACCTTGTATAGTATATATAGATCATCTTGTATATACCACCAATTTCAATTCATAAATTAAAATCAAAATACAAAAAAATCAAAATCCTCAAAATATTCAAAAAAAAATACTAATGCAACTAAAGACCTTAAAGGTAAATTTGAGCCCAATTGGCTTGGACCATATATTATCACTGCTAAATTTGAATCGGAGCATACAAATTAGCTACCTTAGATGGTAAAGATTTTAAAGAACCTATGAATATTATGCATCTTAAGCGATATTATGCATAAAATTTAGTCATTTCATCATTTGTACATATTTTGCATGTTGTCTTATTTTAAAAATATATCAAACTATTTACACAAAAACAAAAACAAACAAAAATAATAAAAATAAAAACAACAATATTCTTGACTCTTTTGAAACCAAAACAAAATAAAGAAGAAAGAGAGAGTCAACATTCTCAAACTTCTCAAAAAGTATTTGTATATATTTCTTCTTACAAATGTTGCAGTTATATATTTCAAATTATTTTGGATAAATTAGCATTTATTTGGAATCCCTCACTTTCACAAACACAAAATAAATATCTTGATTTTTATCTGGCATGATTACTAATCTCTCTTATATCAAAGTCCACAAAATTCAATTAAATAAAGTTTGAGCACAGAGAATTGATCTTGTTATTTACTTAAACCAAGCACATCCTTTCACAATAAAATGATTATATTTGTAATGTCCATGCTATGCTACATAGTAGAAGTGGTTTCTTGAGCGAAAAGTTTCCCCTGCTATCCTATCATGCACATGGTCTAGAATCTTTGAGAATTGGCAAAAGGACAAGCTCACCCCTACCCAGAATAAAAATCCCTTGCTCTAAAGCTAATCCGAGCAAGTATCCCTAGCATAGGAAGAAAAGCAAAGTTCAAGAAAAAGAGAAAAAGAAAAATGTTATTTTATATCATTACAACAATGTTTCAAGCATTATCTCAAAAATCAAGCAAAAATACAAAAGAAAAGCAAAAGAAAGCAAAAGCAAAAGCAATAAAATCCCTCTCCCTACCCATTGAAAAGAAAAGAAGGGTTGATGAGCTTGAATCCCTGGAATTCTCAATTATTCGAAAACTGTGAGGTAAGCCCCATAACAAGTGGTTTGTGCCCAACCTGCTTGGCCTTGGGTAACTCCTAGCGTGGCGATATGTCTGTCACATTAGCGACCTTCTTTTGTATAGACCTATGTCTGCTTATGGATTAGCTAGCTCTTGATAATCCGACTTACATAGTAGTCTCGGTATGGTTATATGCATCTAAATCATGGTTAATGAACACTTATTTGGTTCATTCAAATCACTTGTATCAAATTATCTTGCTCAAAACCGGTAAATGAACAAAGCAATTGCACACACATTTGTATTTGAGAGATTTTGTGTATCATTATGATAAATCAAGATTGGAAATGAACTCACATATGCACATGGGATTCCTTATAAATCTAACTTTTGTCTTTAAGATACTTTGAAATATTTTTGCAAATTGTTTGGAATAAATTCATTTTCTTCTTTGAAGACACTTGTTTAGTATAAAGACAACTACATGCATAATCAAAAATCAAAATTTCTTTCAAACCATACAATAAAACACCAAATAAAAACATATATATATATATTGTCGACTTTCGCGACGATGGTATAGTTCCAAAACCAAAATTGGAATTTTATGCCTAGCGCAAGTCCTCATCTTCATATTTTTTGTTTATTTTCAAAAATTAAAAATCAACCATGCAATAAAACTATCTATTTTCTTCTTTGATTTTCGCGATGATGGTATAAGTCTATACCTAAATATTCTATGCCTAGCGCAAACCATTGTACCAATTTTTATTCCCCATTTATTTAAAAATCATAAAAACCATATGACTTAAATCATTATGTTATACAATTATGCTTTAAAACAAACAAACACCTATCACTATTTCATGTCATTATGTCAATATGCAAATTTGCAACCATGGTATAATTCCTAAGGAATTATCCAAAAATTTTATCACACTTAGGAATTTATGCCTAGCAAAAATCATTTTAAAATATTTCATGCATAATATTTTCATGAAAAGTCTGAAAACAAAATCATCATCATCATCATTTGCATCATCACACCAAAGTCTTAAGACAAGTCTCTTAAGCACCCTTTTACTTTTAACAATATTTCTATACTGGGATTAGCTTGACGACCGAGTGAGCGGCGACTCCATGAAATGGTCTATAACAGCGACAATGTCCTTTGAAATTATTGTTAAAAGTCCCTTTTATTTTTTATCAAATTATCATCACAACAACCAATTTGTTACATCAGATTATTTCATTTAAATTTTTAAAGCATGACATTTAAACCATAATATTTTCCAACGACATAATTACATGAATCATCAAATCAATCACACCAAAACATTAAAAGCATCATACAAACATGCATAAGACAAGTCATATGATCAAAAAATATCTCATCTATATATATATCAAATATATGTACATCATATCAAAAATAGATTGGTATGCCACAATCTACATCTTGGCATACTCAATCCTCTCAATCAAATATACAATCTCTGTGTAGTGCAGTAGCCTCGCCTCGAGAACCCCTCGAGCTCTCAGCCTCATCTCCTCCCCCACCCTGAGGTGGAGGAGGTGGCCCCATCGTAGTCCGTGTGGTGCCATGAGTCCTGGATGTCGATCGTGATGATGTCCTAGATGACCCCATCACGATCGGCTCAGCAATATGAGCCGGTAATGGCACCCTCTCGCCTCTGGCATCCACCCGGTAATATAGAGCCCGAGTAGAACGTAACTCGAGCAATAGCGCATGCTAAATCCCGAGTGCTCGCTCCTCTGCCCTAAGCTTTAAGCCGTGTAGCCTCATCCTGCAATGTCTGCACTTGAGCCTAGAGGTGAGCAACCTCGCTCGGAGAGTAGCACTATCTCTTGCTCTCCCCAGTGTCAACACCCTTGCCCTTATCAGGCGATGGTGGCCTCTCTCTCTATGGAGAAGGGGGTCTCTCCTCCCTCCTCTCCCGCTGTCGTGGCCTCTGCTGAGCCTGTGGTCTCCTCTGCTCTCTCCCGTCGTGACCCTGTGCTGCCTCAATGGCTGCCTGGGCTCGCCTCCCCATCCGACGCACAACTACGTGAATCGGACCCTGAGCCCTCGTCATCCGAGGAGGGTGGATGCCTGTGTACTAGGCATCATAGCCGTCGGCTACCCTAGTGTCGTCCCCATCCACTGGCTGAATGGGGGCATCATCCGCGTCTTGACTCCAGAATCGTTGCATATCTGGAGCCCCGCTAACTATAGTGTTATCCCGGATAGTCCGAGAAAACTCGTAGTCCCTCAGAGATGGGATCCCTCGTTGTAGACCGAACCGCCTCAAAACTCGGTCATACCGATGGAGCTCCACCTCTCCCCTCTCCATCCTCGCCCAGGACTCGCCTGATGCGAGCCAGCTCCTGTCCATCCTCGGCCCACCCTGGATGATCTCTCCAAGGCCTCCAGGTGATCTGGTCGGAGACAAGGTCGTCTAGTAGTCTCCGGGATGCTGGTAGATCTATCCGCCGTTGTGCCCCTCTTTAGAGCCACCAGTAGAAAACTCGGGGCCTCTCCCCATCAATCCCTGTCAGTGGGAGCCCTACCGGCCTCCGCACCATGATGTGCTCCTAGCACCAAACCTGTAGTAGTGATGTCATAACCAGACATCGACCGCCCTTGTATACGACCCCATGAAGGATCCTATACAATCGACAGAGTACAAAGCTCCCCCAAGCAAACCTGTATCCGTGGTCTCTCATGTCATAGACCACATCTGTTAGTAGCCATGGTACCTTGCATCCACTCTGGTGGCACAGCAGAAGTCCACCTACCACCCCAGCCAAAACCCGTGTGAGTCTAGATGCCCCAGGCATCTGGCGTAGTGACTCGATATTCACTCCGCCCTTCTCCAGGGTGAAGCTCGGATCGCCACACAGTCGCATCATCACGTGGCCCTGATTGGCCGTGGGAGTGATCAACCATCCTTGTATGGGGATCCTCAAAATCCTCCATACATCCTCCAGTGTGGGAGTCATCTCCCCTATCGGTAACCGAAAATAGGAAGAACCCGGATACCACCTCTCTGCTAGGGCTGTCAATAGCCCCATATCTGTAGAAACCTGTGGCATCTCTACCACATGCTGCAAGCCGACCTGAGCCAGCTGATCTCGCTCTGCCTGAGATAGAGTGGCCAAGTCATCCCTCAACCCGCCATATTTCCATTCTCTGCTCTTTAGTAATCCTCTCTGCAACATAAACAAAATCAACAATAAAAATCATTAATAAATCATTAATTAAAAATGCAAGTCAAAATAAGTTCAATTTTATAAATGATGATATCGTCCACAATTGGATGATATCGTCCCCAATTTGAGCAAATTCGTCTCCGATTTCGCATGAGGAAATCGTCCCTTATTTGACGAAATCGTCCCCCTATCGTCGATTTCGCCCTTAGACGAAATCGACGATATCGAGACGATTTTGGCGAAATCGAGACGATTTCGTCTCGATGACGTCGACGGCCCAAAAATGGCCGTGATGCTAAAAAATCAATCAAATCTAATCTAAAAAGCATGAAATTCTAAAGTAAAGCATTCTAAATTCAGTTTAGACCCTTACCCGTAGCCCGCATCGGACCTCTGTCGATCTGTGCACTGTCTCGACCATCTTGTCTCCAGAGCTCTAAAAACTAGGAAAATGAACAGTAACAATGAATTAGGGTTTTACCCTATTTTTCTTAATTTTATTCAAAAACAATTAAAAACAATTTTAAAATTTTGCTTTTTCATGTTTTTACCTCAAACGTTCGATTTGGGTAAAAACACGGAGGGGGCACCATAGTAAGCTGTCGTACGATTCGACCTAGAATCGTCGCCTAAAAATGGGAATAATTTTTGCTTTCTCGTAGATCGAGAAGAACTCATCTTTAACGCATTTTCTTCAGAAAATTTGCTAAAGAGGGGGCAAAATGTAGCACCCTAAAATTGGCACAGTAAAACCTTAAATAATTACAATTACTCTAGTAAATATTCAAATTCAAATTTCAACCCCCAAAACCGCTCCCAAACCGTCGTTTAACCCGTTTCCTCCTTTCCCATGCCATTTTTAGAGTTTGTTTTGACCGTTTGACGATATCGTCGCCGATCAGACGATATCGCCTCAGATCGGACGATTTCGTCTGGACTAGGACGTCCAGACGATCTTGTCCCAAAACTAATTTTTCTCAATTAGCCTCTATTCCAACGACGTCTCTAATCCGGGCAGAAGCGTGTCTGCGCCGTTAGAGACCCTCCCCGTTGGAGATCTCCCAAATTGGGATGATCTCCAACCTCCTAACCTCCCTCCTAAGCCTATTTAAACTTAGGACTCCCCCTTGGCATCCCCCTGGCTGAAATTTCCTGTAACTCGACTTTCACATGCATTAGAAACATCTTAAATTACCATCTGCACTTGTCCTATCCAAATTTTGTTGTAGGAACCTTAGTATTTTTCAGCCGGAGCAAGCTCAGTTCGTCGTGGACGATCCTGTTCAATTCGAGATGATTTCGTACCAATCCGAGATGATCTCGACTCGCAATCAGCATTGGGGGCAATCGGTGCCTAGAGTTTGCATTTTCTCTTCTCCTCTGTTGTTTTACTCTGCATCTAGTTAAGTTTATTTATTATTTTCTGTTATTCTGCATCTTGGAGTTCACCCATGTAGTTTAATTGCATAATAAAATCATGATTAGCTATTAAAGTATTGCAATTTACTTGCATTTCTATTCAAGATTATCTATTAACATCCTTATTGTCATTTTACATCATTATCCTCTATTAGCATTGTTGCATTTTTTGTATTTTGTGTCTATTTCTCTGTTTGTAGGTCTCTGACGAATTCGTCAGATCTCAGACGATCCTGTAGGTCGGAGACGATCCCGTCAAATTCCAGACGATCCTATCTGCTTCAAGAATCAGAACCTCCATCAGACATCCGGATCAGGTATGGCTCTGTAATTTAGCTTTTTCTCTCTATTTTCTGTTTAAAATCTGTTTTTTGTATTTCATTTAGTCTGCATTTTCATAATAGAACAACTTAGATTCATTTGGCCAAACCTAGGACTCGAATGTTTAAAGATAAAACTGAACACATTAAACACATTCCCAACCTAGGCGTGGAAACTGCCATTCAAACGTTTCCTGGTGAACCCACCATCCGTCAAAAAATCACCATAATACACCTCCCCCGAGAGGCGGGACCTTCGCAAGGCCTCTCAGTTCGAGGTACCGCGCCATCCTTTTCCCATCCTCCTTTCGGGCACGGATCCTATAGCCTGAAGGTAAGGATGCAAAAAATTTGGAGCGATACACTACCCGAAGTAGCAAGCGACTAAAGAGGCTATCCAATGCCTAGTTTTATGAATGGTTATACAAGATGTTCTAGAAGGATTCCCACAAATTAGAATCCCCCTACTACTCCTTCAAAATCCATAGCATCCCTTTCACATCTTGCAAAAACTACTTTCATTATTTTTGAAACTTCTTTTATCATTTTAGTTTCTTGGATGCAGAGAATATCAGGTTTATTACTTAAACATAGGTTCCTAATACACCTATGATTTAAGGGGGCATTAACACCCCTTATACTCCATGAGATGATAATCTTGTCTCATTAGGGGCTTTTGGCCCCTCTTGTGTATTACTAATATTTATTATGTTGTTTGGTAAAGAGAAGTTCAACCAACTTAGTTTGTGTTCCTTTTTCTATGTTAGCTCTTGCTTCCCTGGATCTTGCTTGATAATTTTATGGTTTTTCTCTTTTTTCCTTGCCTATATCAAGAGTAGGTCTTATTATTCTATTCCTAAATATTTTTTCACCATTTTTTTTCAACATATATATCCTCTCCTGGCTCTATTATAGAAGATTTTGACTTATCCTGCTCATTTTATGGTATTTTGTTATTAATGGTAGAGGTATTAACTTCTAAAACTATATTTTCTTTACAAATTATTTTCTCCTAAATGGTTTATGGAACTTCAAGAGAGTCTTCAAATTCTGATGAAACACATTCCTTGGGTTCATCGAGACTATTCTTCCTTAAATTAGGATCATATTGAATAGATGGTTCATTGCTAATATGTTGAAATTGTTGTCCTCTGTCCTCTAAGTTTTGATATACATTTTCTTCATAGGCTAAAGCCTCAAAAGAATTGGAATTTCTTCTAGTATTCTTTCTTATTTGTCTCCATTATTCATTTTATTTTATTTTTCTAGATTTATTTTTTGGAAGTTGAAAACCATCTTTATCCATAACCATTTGTAAATTTCTCTTACGATTTTCTACAAATGATTATGCTGGGCTCTTCTTACGGCATGATCTCTCAATATGCTCCACCTCATGAAATATTCTACATCTAAAAGATATGTTTTCATAATATATAGTTTGATTCCACATATTCCCCATACTTAAGAAATATTGATTCTGGTAAATCTTTACTTATATTAATCATGACCAATATTCGAGCATAAATAGCCAAAAATCCATATTTTGTTGTATTTGAAATCTCAAGGAATTATCCTAGAGTGTTGCCTATTGCCTTGAAGGTATCTATTTACAAAAATTCAATGGGTAATCCAAACATCCTAACCCAGAATGGTACTAGGAATAGATTTACATTTTTAGGTGAAAAGCCTTCATACCAACGGGTAAGGAAGAGCCCTGCTCTTCCCATAAACCAAGGACCCCCTTTTAGGATTCTTTATCTTTATTCCCTATAACAAAAAATTCCTAGGAAGAAAACTTTGGGAAGAAATTATAGAATCACTCTTGGAGACTTCCAATTCCTATCAATCCATTTTCTCAAGGCTGAAGCTCCTGGCCAATACCCATTAAATTTACCAAAAACTGCCCTATATTGGAACAATGAGGATCTCTTTGAGGCATGCTCACTAACCTCTACCACTAGGTATTATTATAAGAATTTAACTATAAATCAATCCATGTAAAGGAAACTAAAACTCAAAATATATTGAAATTTATCTAAAAGTTCTATAACAAATATAATATTTGATAAAAAATCTATAAAATTTTCATGGACAATTTCTAAGATAAATAAAGGGAAAAAAAAACTTAGCTAAAAAATTCTTTGTCCAAATAGAATGTATTACCTCGCTGAAGTCCTAGCTCTTCATTACTCTTCCCATCATACAAACCCTAGTTGGAAAATATTTGCAATTTCATTTTTCTCGAATTGAAAAATTGTCACTACCCTTGTTCCAAATGGTTGACTTCACAGGGTTGTATCTCCCTCAATATTACTTAGAGTTTTGCATATGACCACTCATTTTAAAAGCTATTAAAATTTTGCACACGTTGGTACAATAATCAGCTGAATCAGATAACGCTTTTTGAAGATATGGCTCCTAAAATATGAGATTTTTTTTTAGGAAAAAACCCTAATCCTTTGCATTTTACAATTTTATTTTTCGCAATTTGAAAAATTGTCACTACCCTTGTTTTGAATGGTTGACTTCAGAGGGTCATATATCCATCAATATTACTTGGAGTTTTGCATATGACCACTCATTTTAAAGATATTCAAATTCTTCACAAGTTGGTCCAAGAATCAACTAAATTGGATGACTCTTCGCGAAGATATGGCTCCTAAAAGATGAGACATTTTTCAGGGAAAAACCCTAATCCTTCAAACTTTGCAATTTTGTTTTTCTTCTTTTCAGATCATAAATCTTACTTTAATCAAACATTGCAAACATTTATTTATCATAATAAAATTCCCATACCCTTAATTATGTAAATAAATTATATTTCCTTTATCCATCATAATCAAAGTCCCATACCCTTAATTATGTAAACAAATTGTGTTTCCTTTATTCAACATAATAAAAGATTCTTTTTTTAATCAAGAAAATGAACTATGTTTTCCTTTTTTCAACATAATAAATGTCCCATACCCTTAATTATATAAATAAACTATATTTCCTTCATTCAACATAATCAGAGTCCCATACCCTTAATTATGTAAATGAACTATGTATCATTTATTCAACATAGATTTCATTATCTATTTACATAAAGCTCCATTATTATCTAATATAGATTTATTATTAGTCATAATAAGCTCTTTTACCAACTAACAAAATAATACACTAACAAAAGCTTTTTCAGGAATTCAAAGGTGACCATAATCATGCACATATTCTAAAATAAAGATGTTGTAAAGTGATGAAGTAAAATATAAAAAAATAGATGCAACAAGCAAAGAGGGAGTCTTTCCATCAACCTAGTCACCCATCTCAGTTGGAGAATTTATGATAGCTACTAGGCTATCAAATGAGGCTCTAGGTGGCTAGCTAATTGATGATTATCCCTAATTGATAATGCATGCCTATATGATGGTATCCATCCATGTTACCCTTGAGTTTCCTTAGTCGTCACTTTTCCAACCTCAAGTACCCCGCTTTTGGTGGATGATTCTACCTCTTCCACCTACCAGTGTACTTGATTATGCACATTAACAATATTTCGGTAGTACCATGCTATTTCAAAATATTAAACTAAGCATCATATAGTTTATCCATTTTCATTAGTAGTACCATGATCTTTCAAAATATTAAACTAAGCATCGCATAGTTTATCCATTTTCATAAAACTAAGCATCAAAGCATCAAAAATCAATATATAATTTTTTCATGCCATAAAGTCTGTGAGGGAGGGTCATGACATCCTACCTCCTACGGCTAAACATTATACCGAATTTTTTTAGTTTTACAAAAAAATAAAATTATTACATTATATTTTCAAACAAGAAGGAAAAGTATTTTTGCATTTCCTCCACTTTCTCCCAAATGGCATTCCTTTTAGAGAAATGATCCCACTAGACCTTACATTGTTGAAGAGTTTGGTTCCATATAGACTTAAAATGAAACACAAGAATATTTACTGACATAACTTCAATAGCCTCTAGGTTTACCATCTATAATTTAGAAAAATACCACACATATTTAGGGTCAGCCACATATTTCCTAAGAAGGGATATGTGGAAGGTGTCATGGATCTTTGACAAGTTGGGTAGTAAAAGAAGTTGGTATGCAACCAGACTGATCTTCTCAGTGATCTCAAAGGGTACCACATATCGAGGATTCAAACTTATGGAATTAATAACACTCTTCTTAGATTTAACCCTTAAGAACACTTTATCGCTCACTAAGTATTCTCTTAGGGATCTTTTCAGATCAACATAACTTTTCTATCGCTTCTTTCAGCCTTTACCTAATTACCTTCAAATAATACTCCATTTCTCTGACCATAGCTAGCCCAATTACAACCTAATATTCTAGAGTATCCCAATACAATGGTGTTCTACACTTTCACCCATACAAGGCATCGAAAGGAGCCATTCCTAGAGAGGAGTGATGTCCATTATTGTAGGTGAACTCCACAAGATGAAGATAGTCTTACCAACAAAATTTTTGATCCATGCAGTAGATGCAGAGCATGTCCTCAAGTACTTGGTTTACCTGTTCTGTTTGACCATCTATCTTAGGGTGGTATGCCAAACTCATGGTTAGTTTCATTCCTATTGCATGATGAAGGGGTTTATAGAACTCATAAGTAAATTTGGAATCCCTATCTAAAATGATTATTTCAAGAAATCCATGCAACCATAATACCTCTTTAGTCAATATGTTAACCAGTACCTTAGCATCATATTTGATGTTTCCTAATATGAAATGTGCAACTTTAGTCAATATTAGGGTTATTCATAGCGACTAATCATCATTAATTAATGAATATTTTGATTTTTAAATTTTAGAATTGGCTAATATTGGGGACCCTTGATTGAGGCTCATTAGCAAAAACATTTTGGGTGTAAATTTATTTTGGGTAGATTTACCCCAATTTTATAACAATTGTATCTTTTTAAGTTTAAATCTACAATATTACCCCTAATATTAGGGCACCTTTTCACTTTGAAATTATAAATAATTTTATATTTTGAAACTAATTCACCCCATTTCTATAAATATATTCTAGAGCCAACCCCTTATGCATAACCCTAGTCAATATATCAACTATTACAAGGATTGCATCATGTTGATACTTGGTCTTGGATAAAACTACTATAAAATCCATGGATATAACTTACCATTTATGGGTTGGTACATCATGTGGATAGAAATATCATACGAGATGCCTACATTTAGGCTTAACCTTCAAGAAACTGAGCAACGAAATTGGTGATATCCTTCTTCATTCCTATCCAAAAGAAGGTTATTTTCATATTTTCCCTCATTTTGCATTATTAACTTCTTCAAATTGGCCATTTTTGGTATGATGATTCTACCTTTGTGATGCAAAAGGTCATTATTCATGCCAAATCCCTTATTAATCTTATGTTCTTTGCTCAATTTAGATCGAATATCCTTGCAATACTCATCTTGATATTACCCTTCCCTCACATGATCCATTAGATCCATGTGACTTCTGGTTATGGCATCTATGTGATTACTTCTACTTAAGACATCAACAACCTTATTATCCTTCCCTTTTATATACTCAATATCAAAGTCATATTCAATTATAAACTTGACCCATCTTCTTTGTCTCACACTGAGTATAGGCTGGGTGAATATATACCTCAAACTCTGATGGTCAGTTTTTAACTCAAAGGGCTTTCCTACCAAGTAGTGGTGCTAGGATTTTTAGAGCATGCACCATTGTAGGAAGCTCCAAATGCTTGAAGTGTATGATACTATTGAATCATCTTGAGAGAGTACTCCTCCTAACCCTTTCAGTGATGTATCCGTGCATACTAAAACATTCCCTTGAGGGTATGGAATTTTTAATATTGGTGTTTTAGTGAGTTTAAGTTTTAGCAATGCAAAGTAGCTTCATACTTTTCTGACCACTTAAATTCCTTCCCTTTCTTCTGGAGCTTTTTTATTACTACTGCAATCTTAGAATAGTCCTTTATATAATGTCTATAATAGCTCATTAATCCCATGAAGCTTCACACTTCTATCACATTGGTAGGGGGTGGCAAATTTAGAATGGCTTCAATTTTCTTTAGATCTATAGTGATTCATTCTACTAATATAATATACCCAATATATCATACCTCCAACGCATAGAAATCACTTTTTGCTAGATTTCCATAGAGTTGGTTTTCCCTTAGCAATTCTGACACGATATTGAGATGTTTATCATGTTATTCCTTGTATTGAGAGTAAATTAAAATATCATCTAAAATCATGAGGATAAACTGATCTAGATACCCCATGAGCAACTATTTAATAGATTCATGAATACAGTTGGGGCATTAGTTAGGCCAAAGGGTAGGATTGTAAACTCATAATGCCCATACCTAGTCTTGAATGTCATTTTATGAGTGTCCTCCTCACATATTATTAATTGATGATAACTTGAACTTAAATCAATATTTGTGAATATTGTAGCATCACTAAATTGGTCGAATAAATATTTGATCCTAGGTAGAGGATATCAGTTCTTGATTGTTGCCTTGTTAAGCACCCTATAATCGATACATGGTCTCAAAGAACTGTCCTTATTCTTCATAAATAAAATCGATGCACCCCAAGGTGACATACTTGGTTTTATTAATAACTTTTCTAATAGTCGTTGTAGTTGCACCTTTAATTCTTGTATCTCAATAGGATTCATCCTATATGGTGATCTATGGATAGGTTCCACTATTGGCATAAGGTCATTAGTAAAATAAAATTCTTGCATAGGAGGAAGTCCAAGTAGATCCTCAGGAAACACATCCTTAAAATCCTATAAAATTGGGTGTTTCTCCAACACTTCCTTTTTTTTTATTTTCTCTCACTTCATTGAGTTTCACAACATAGATTATCCCTCCCTTATTGAGGGTTTTATTCAACCACATAGTTGATAGCATCTGGTGTTTGAATGCTCCCTGCTCGCTATAAATTCTTAGTCTCTCTTTGTAATTTTTTGAATACTCCATCCATCTATCTTGGAATTTTATCAAGGTTTTATGGGACTATAACCAATACATCCCTAATATCACATCAAAATCATGAAGTGGAGCTACATACAAATAACCCTTAGTGATACCACTAGCTAAAGTAATTTTTACCATTTGAAAACATTGGTTTATCGAGTAGGTTTACCCAGAACCATAATCGACCTCCCATACTTAAGCCAAAGAGCATGACCTTTCTAGCATATCCCTTGCAAAAATAAAACTAAGAAAATAATTCTAACTAAAATTAAAATATTTTTATGAGGGGTGAAGAGGATTTACATTCCCAGATCAATGGCATGGGTGCTCAATTCCAGTCTTGATTTCCTGTTGTCACCTATATTCTAGGTTTTATCTCTTTAGCCGAAATGCTTGGTTTTACTTTTCTTGGACATTTGATAACATAATGAGGTCTACCACACCGGTAGAAGCCTCCCTTGGGGGTTTGTTTTTTTTACCCAAATATATTTCCCAATTGTATAATTTGAGGTGATTCCATCTGTTCTTATTTCCTCGAGGTTGGGTGGGTTTTGGGGGTTGGACCCTCTATCCACTTACTCACATTTCTTTTATCGAGACATTTGATTGCATAATGAGGTTCTTCACATATGTGGCAACCTTATTTGGGTCCCTCATGGCTTTTCTAATATTTATTTACAAATTACCCTACTTGGGGTGCCTTTAGTTGCATTTGATCGCCCTCATAAATTGGCTTAGCTATACTTTTGTTTAGTTGAGCAGGTTTGAGTCAACTCACTTGCTCTTTCTTCTAACATTCCCACTCTAAATAACCAACACTTTCTCTTCCCCTTTGGTATTATCTATTCTTATTTGATAGTTCTAAAAAATATGAATCATTCAACTGCTTATGTTGTTGTATTTGTTCTCTTTGTTGTTCTATTAGCTCCCCCTATTATTCTATTTGCTCTTGCAACACTATAGCAACAATGTTGAGGTTTTCCACCTCTTTGCTTAAGTCTCTCAAACCCATTTCTTGGGTCCTTTCCTTAGAATTATCATTACAATATTGTTTATTTGGGAAATCAATCTTTCCTCCTCTCATCTTGGGTGCCATTTATCCTGGCCATAACAAAAAATAGAAAATTAGACAACTTCAACCTGAACTGTACTACTAATTCAAATATTAACACAGAGTTCTCCTGCTAAAACATCAATAATCTAGTTAGGGTAGTTCTCCAATTTTATGATGTAACTTCAATATCAAAGTCCATACCTACTAATAGTAAGGTATCATAAAATTCCAATTACCCCTAGGGTTAATTTCCCATTAGATTCTAGCAAGTAGGGGATTCTAGGTCTTTTTGACTTTAGCTTATACTTATGCAAGCCTTCAATTAATGACATCCAAATACATAAAACACATTAAGAATATCTATACCCTTGTACCTAGAGATCTGATACCAAATGTAATGACCACAAAACTAGCTATAAATAAAAACACACAAAAAAGAAAATATTTTTTTGAAACTGTGAAAAGGGATTTATAAATACCCATCTAACCTTTGGTTAAACTCCTATTTTTACCACTAAGTTTCTCGACTCCTTAAAATAATTACATCTCACGTGAAACCCTCCACAAGTCCATCTATGTAGGTATTCTAAGTGATACCGCAAACAAGCTTATCCATCTGATCATTCTTGATGAGATAAACTTATCACCTTTAGTAAAGTTGAAGGTATACACCCATCACAATATCGTACATAGTTTACTTGTGTAGGTATGCACTGTGTATTATGAGTTAAACTATCCATATCATCTTCATGATGAGATATCTTAACCCATGATGTAATATTTTAGTTTACTTAGCTGACATTCTTCCCAAGGGGGTCTCAATCCCTTAGGTATTTCTATGTTCACCTTAAGAGGTCTTAATATCTTAGATCCGATCTAGGTTTACCCTAAGGTTTTATTTTCTTAGGTTACTTCCATAATTAGCAAGAAGACAAATTAAATCTTTAACTAAATCAACCAAAGAATAAAATTCATAAAGCACACAAATACGCATAGAAAGGAGCAACATTTAAAAGAAAGTAATCATAGAGTACAAGAGACGAATAAGATAACAAATCAAAGATGAATCATAATAATAAATTAAAGGTTTACATCCCATTAATTCAACACATTAATATACATATTCTAAGTATGGTAAAACCTTCATACTTTTAAAATAATAAAGTGACACATCTATAAAAATTTAGGGATTTCTCCCTACAATTATAGTCTATTATGAACATAAATAAATAATTGCAAAAGTAAATCAAATCGAAGCATACAATCTAGCTACCACTTCAAACCTCCTTGCCTTTCCATATTTCATTTGAGGGTAGTAGGGGATCAGGGCAACTCATGGTTCTAGGATAGGCATGCATCTAAATGCATCTACTAGTAACATGAACTAGTGCATTTACCAAATAATTTTCCAAATTGTAACTATATAAATTTAATTAAAGTATTTATCCATAAACTGTTTAGCTGAATCATAAAAATATCCTCATTTTTATTTTCCCCCCTCCTTTGCTCAAGAGAGTCTTTTCAACATAAACAACTAGATCACAAAACTTACTTTAATCAAATACTGCACATCTTTATTTATCATAATCAAAGTCCCAATTCTTTAATTATGTAAATGAACTATGTTTCCTTTATTTAACATAATCAAATATTCCTTTCTTTAATTAAGTATATAAACTATGTTTTCATTTATTCAACATAATAAAATTTCCATACCATTAATTATGTAAATAAACTATATTTCCTTCATTCAACATAATCAAAGTCCCATACCCTTAATTATGTAAATGAACTATGTTTTATTTATTCAACATAATCAAAGATTCCTTTCTTTAATTAAGCAAATAAACTATGTTTTCCTTTATTCAACATAATCAAAGTCCCATACCCTTAATTATGTAAATAAACTATATTTCTTTCATCCAACATAATTAAAGTCCCATACCCTTAATTATGTAAATGAACTATGTTTCCTGTATTCAACATAATCAAAGATTCCTTTCTTGAATTAAGCAAATAAACTATGTTTTCCTTTATTCAACATAATCAAAGTCCCATACCTTTAATTATGTAAATAAACTACATTTCCTTAATTCAACATAATTGTAGTCCCATACCCTTAATTATGTAAATGAACTATGCTTCCTTTATTCAACATAATCAAAGATTCCTTTGTTTAATTAAGCAAATAAACTATGTTTTCCTTTAGTCAACATAACCAAATATTCTTTTATTTAATTAAGAAAATAACTAAAAGTGCATTAACGTAAGTAACCAAAGTTTTAGTTCTAAAGTTAATGAATTATATTTATAAATGCATTAATTTAATTAACTAAATTTCAATTCTAAAGTTAATCAAATATATTTAGAAATGCATTAATTTAATTCACTATAGTTTAAATTCTAAAGTTAATCAAATATATTTAGAAATGCATTAATTTAATTAACTAAAGTTTCAATTTTAAAGTTAATCAAATATATTTATATTCATTTCCAAATATAAACCTTCAGCCAAATATTTAAACAAGCCTAAGCTATAGGAGGGGGTTTTGGACTTAAAAGGGCCCGATGACTTGGGAAAATGATTATCCCACAACCAATCGAGTATTGAGACCGATCAACCATGCTCTGATACAAGGCGTAGGTGGCAGTCTAACCGTAATGACATTTCCTAAACAACCAACCCTAAGGGAGCTCAATTGAAGAGCACTAAACGGATGGTATATTTCTAATTATGACTCCAAAGCATGTGTTTGCCAACATACAACCAACCAATATGACCAAACGAGCTAGTAAGGGGAAAACAATCTTGAAGCCCAACAAATTTGGAAAAAATAACAATCACTACCGTTTTACAATAGGGTAGCTACAAAGGGGGTTCGGGCATCGGTTCTATGGAGGGAAAGAAACATCCGATGGAAAGGAAAAAGGCTTCCTCAAAACAAACTAGCAGGGCAACCCATAGAGTTTAATATGACAAAATGAGATATTTAGTAGGTTGTCGATTGCTACCAGGTAGACGAAAACATCAAATAAAGATAAAAAACCCATTCATTTTCCTTATTTTAACCAGGTTCAAAGTTAGATTCGGAAAACCAACCTTGGTGATATGGGCGTCTATTTTTCCTTTCAAGATTACTATCCCTCTATGTACCACACCTTGTTCTTACACAAAGAGTGGTCATCGCTTCTTGTATGTAGTGAGAAACTCTTCTTTCAAATGACAAGAAACTCTCCTTTCACACAACGAGCAACTCTTCTTTCACACGATGAGAAACTCTCCTTTCACACAATGAGAAACTCTCCTTTCACACGACGAGCAACTCTCCTTTCACAAAACAAGATAATCTTCTTTAAATACTATGAGCGACTCTCTTCCACAAAACAAGCAACTCTTCTTTCACATAATGAGCAACTCTTCCTTCAATACTGCAAGCGACTCTCCTCCACACAATGAGCAACTCCTTCTCAATGCTTGTACCATTTTCCCTCCACACTCTTCATTATCCTCCTTCAACACTGCTTGAAATCTCCCTCAACATGCGGTTGTAGTCCCTTCCACCATCTCATGTACCTTCCCATTACTCCTTCACTAGCTTACCATCAATGCTATTTCCATCCAATTGGTTGGTGAGGGATAAAAAATATCATCCTATGATTTACCAGATCTTGCCTTCCATCAAATTCATGGTAGGTTGAAGCTTCCTCAAGTTAAAGGACTTTCCAAGATATTTTATGAAGTTACCAACCTTACTAATTGAAGATTTTTTTTATTGAAGAGAAATAAAGTGTCCCGATAAACTAAATTAAAAAAGTAGTAATAAGAAAATAAAAAGAAGACCACAAATTCACACAATACATAATATTTATCCTAGAAACTCTCAATCAAGAAAAAACTAGCATAGTATTATCTTATTATTGCATTAACTTGATCATCTTCAATACAATAATATTCTTCTTATATCTCTCCAAATCCTAAAGCAAGTGAAATATATAACAAAGGCACATGCATGGATTTTTACAATATCATGGATGAAAAAGCATGGGTTCAAATATAGTAACCCTAAAATCCCACATCGATATGAAAATAACTTAAAAAACCCTAAAAATTTTAGTGTTAGCCCCACCAAAGTATAGGTACAGAGTGTCCAGTACCTTTTAGTGTTAGTCCCACCAGAATAACTTGGAAAATATTCAACATATTTCCAACATTTATAATAATATTATTTTATTATTAGAGTGTGGTATTACTATTATTTAAATAAAAGTTCCATGTTTTAATTAAATAAAGTATCTACCTTGAGTTTAATAAAGTCTTTGTTATTATTTTTGAATGAAACTCAATATTCATACCTAGGCCATATTATTAAATTATGAATTTATCATTTGCTCCAAATAATGGAAATTTATTATTAATAGAAGATCTATATACAACTTCCTTTATTTAAATAATGTCTTTTTATTTATTAAAATAAGAGTTCACAATTATTATTTAACATGGATTTCATTATCTAATTTTTTTTATTGGTAAAGGGTTTTGAAAGGATCCCATAACCTTTTACATAAAAGGAGTCAATCTGAATAAACCTCCAAAGCAAAAATGCAGACTAACCATTCTAAAATAGAAAAAATAGAAACCCCCTTAAGCAAAAAAGGAAGCCCTCATAGGGTTAAGGAGGAGTAACCAAAATGCCCTCACGAGAATCAAATGAAAACTAGCCGCACAAACCCATGTAGGGGCAAGCAGAGAAAAAAAAGCATAGAAACAAAAACCTAGGAGCTAAATCCACACATGGGTAAATCATGATACAAAAATAGAGACCAATAGCCTGAAAAACCCACTAGAGATCCAAAAAGTAGATAAATATTGGGTTGCCTACCTATGTCATGTCCATCCCTGGTAGCACCCACCAGACTCTTAAAATCATTTAGGATCTCGAATTGGTCCTTGTATTCTTCCAAGAGAGTCTCTGCCTAAGATAGCATAGAGGATGTCATCATGGTCACTCTTCCCAAGGCCTTCATAATTTTGTGGAGATCCTGGAGGTGGCCTCTTTCGAAGAGATTATGCCAACAAGACACTCTAGAAGCAAGCAGAGGGTGAGGCTTGGTGGAAGTACCCTCAAGAGGGTGAATTTTCTTGGGAGCAGTCCCATATTTTATCTAAAAGGAGAGAGAGTCATTAGAGCAGTCATTATCAACCACAATTGGTACCTTATATTTTCCACTGCTTGCTTTGGCCTTGATGGAGCGACAGGTGCCTAGTGTTCTTTCTAGATTTGCATTGAAATCAAGCATTCGATTGGTTATCGAAGATGCATAAGTGTCGCCACCATCTCCACTAATATCATCCGTAGGTCCCATGGTAGTGACCATCGCTCCCATGAATTTGTGAGTTTGGTGCTCCAAAACATAATGGTATATCAACAAATGAATTCCTTGGTGCAATGGGAATGAAGAGACCCTCTCTTGACATTGAGGATCAATATTTTGATAAAAAAAAAGATAATCCTGTAGATTGATTATTTTTTGCCCATAAGTGGTTGAGGAAAGCCAAGTGAAAGCTCCTCAACACCGCTCAAGGACTATCCAGTGTGAAGTACTAAAGTACCATCACCATTATGATGTTGTAGACACCTAAAATGCGTCATGTTTAGGGGACTACTCATATGGGCATCCTTGCAGACCATATGAATGATCTTGGACCTTTCCAAGGCAAAGCAGTGGTTCTAACCACTCAATTTAGGCATCTTTGGCCTACTCAACCTTAGCCATGGGTGACACCCATAGCTAAGATCTCAACCATGACTGACACCCATGGCTAGGATTCTAGCTATGCTTAGGAGCCATGGCTAGCTCTGCAACTATCATGGACTCCTGAGCCAAGCCAAAATTAGTTACAATGGCCATGGCAATGGATTTTGGATGGTTTCAAGTGAGGAAGCTTCTGGATTCTTCCTCCCAACTGCTCCAACCTCCCAGTTCTTGATCTTGGCTTCCCAAGGAAGCTAGGATTAGGAATTGAGAGTGCTATAAGACCCCCTCCAAATTGGGGAGAAAGCCTAGAAGAGTTTTCAATTGAATGCAGTGAAGCCCTACCGAATTGGAGAGCCACATACAACCCTTGAGGAGTGTCTACATGCTACCAATTTGGAGAATCATGACTGCATTTGAAGCAATGGAGATCCTAAGAGCTTGAGGAGCAAGCTTTCCCAATTGAACCACTTCCATTGCAAATTCGAGTGAACTTCACCACCAACCTATTCTAGAATGATGAGGTGACCCTTGATCATCAATTCCTCGGAGGAATTAGCAGTTTCAAGCCCTGGTTGCAAGAGAAAGAGGACTTTCACCTCCATGGCTAACAGAGCCAACTATGCTTGAAACCCATGGCTAGGGTTTGATTTCTCATTTCCTTCATTTTAGCCATAGGAATTTCATTTCAAGTATGCAATTAGGTAGATCTACCTTAGATTAACTTTCATTTATGCTTTTGTATGGTTAATTTCAGAAATTAGAGGTAGCTTTGCTCTTATTTCATCATATTTGCTAATTTGTATTTATCTTCTTAGATTAGATCTATTTCTTGTTTTAATTGCAAATTATGCATCAGATTAGCTAGATTTACTATTTTCCTAGCATTATTTATCATAATTTAGATATTTGTGATTATATTTACAAGTCTTTATGCTTTCTTTGCATATTTATCATATTCTTTGCAAATCTTCAACAAGAGCCTCATCATGAGAGGCCTCATATGCTTCTTATTGTGCTATGTTGTTTCTTGAATGTAGATCATAGGTTCTTAACATCTTTAAAGTATTCTTGGCATCAAATTCCTCCAAGAAAGTGAGAAGAAGGCATCCATAAGCCTTGAGCAGTTCATGTCGAATCTAGAAAGCCTATGGATTGCACCAACCCCATTTAGGGGCTTCAAAATTTGTATTAATTGTATCAAGATTTTGGTATCCCTTAGAGGGACCTACTTGTAACCAATATTTGCAATGATTTAATAAAATAAACCTTCATATTCTTGTTAATTCATTGTTATACATGCTTTATTACTTTAATATTTGGTATAATGATGCAATAGCTTAGGTGCATGCTTTTTAGGATGGTACAGATGGTGATCACGATGGGAACCCATAAAATCTTATTAGTTACTGATATTTCTATGTTTTTGTGTTGTAGGTCTTAGCCATGCTTGACAGCCATGGTGCATAGTGTCAGCCATGTTTAACACCCATGGCTAGCATCTCAGCCATGCTTGACAACCATGACTAGCAGAAAATAGAGAACAGATAGTAGACAACCTATCTCTTCATC
Organism: Wollemia nobilis; assembly: GCA_028583015.1. Classification (NCBI taxonomy): domain Eukaryota; kingdom Viridiplantae; phylum Streptophyta; class Pinopsida; order Araucariales; family Araucariaceae; genus Wollemia; species Wollemia nobilis. Next base: position 8,239,981 of record JAQPPZ010016361.1, read on the forward strand.
AGATGAGGGATTCTAGGTAATTTTCCCTTCTCTATGATTTCCATGTCTCTATGTTTTTCCTATCAGTAGGCTAATTAGATCATCTAGCCAAATTTTAGAAGGAAAATAATGAAAATTGCCTTATCTACTATTAGTTATGGCTGACAACAACAACTAGCACTATTAGTTATGGTTGTCACCCATAGCTAAGATTTAATTATCTATTAGTTATGGTACAGAATAATAGCTAGCATTAAATATCTATGTTAGGGTTTGCTTGCTTGGGGCCTATCTAAAGGCTAGTTTCTCATGTAATTTTACATCTTCTGATTTGGAAAATAGCATTTAGATTTGCATATTTCTAAATTCAAACGTAAATTTCCTAGGCATATAGGAAAAATCATGGATGCTCTCTGATGCATTTTACTTTTAATACAAAGTTAAAATGAACCCTCACACACCACGTAACATTTAAATGTTAGTGAGTTGGAATTCACACCCAACCACTAATAGAGTTCAATGATGGTGGGCGTCATATCCATCCATTGGCTCAAATCCTATGAACCCATTCTATTGGCCAATACCAACTCCAAGATCCATCCTATCCATGCAAAATAGCATGCATTCCTCTTCAGAGGGGTGTATCACTATGCACGATGTGTTGGGTGAGGATCGATAGGACCTATGCTCCCTGATCAGGTGTGGGCTTCATCTCCACACTTTGGTGGGTTTACGTGACCATGAATTTCATTATCGATTGTCGAGCTATGAGCATACAGGTGAAATCCATTAAACTAAACAAGTATATCATCAAAAAATTTAAAAACATGATGAGAGTTAGTTTATGATACAACACACCTGAAACACACTAAAATAGTTTAGGGATCACAAAGAAAATTTAAAAGAGATAATCACCCTTGTTTGCTTTGTTTTCTCTAAAATTTACATAGGAGATAATTCACATTATGGTTAATACATGGAGAGGCCAACCTTAGATAACCGAGGTGGAGGTCGAAGCTCCAGAAGACACACAAAACAATGTATTGAACTCTCAACCATAGAATCCTCCTGAATGATGTTCGATGAGTATTAGAGGGGATAATTCAATATATAGGGATTCTATTCAGAACACCCTAGTTAGAGGAGGTAATGCACACTCCTCGAGGGATAGATCTAAGGGTGGCTCAAGGCCCCCACCATCCCAAGATAGACAACAAGAAAATCTACCCAATCAAGGGTAGGAAGAGAGGGCTGCTTTAGAGCGTAGGCCCTTGCAAACTCCAAACAATAATGAACCTGGGAAGTTCATGATTGACATGGCTAGACTTGGAGAAAATGGTACACCACCAAATGAACCATGGAAAAGTAGGTAGCTTGATGGACTTGAATGAGTCCTAGGGCAATTAGGATGTAGAGCCTCATCTGCACATACTCATTCTATGAGTTCACATAGTGAGAGCACGCATAGGCCTACCAAGGAGCTAGGAGAATGCTCAAAGTGTTCTCGAAGCATACGTGCCCCATCAACCCATATGGGCACAGATAATAGACAATAAAAATATGAATGCCATCTACACAGACAAAGGCAAGAGTGTTGGTAGATAAGTCTATTGGGGCCCACACCAACAAATCCCCTAGAATAGAGCTACATAACCAGAGGCCACATACTATCGATCTTATAGATCGATCACAAAAACTAGTTTTAGAGCAAAGGTAATGTATCTTCCAAGATCAATTGGAAGATGTGCATACAGAGTGTAAGCACCTCAAAAATGAGGATACTCAATGATAGAGGTTGTTAAGGCAACATCTATATGAGCAGCGCATGCATGAGCAATGCATCCTTGACCAAAAGGAGCATGTAGAGAGAGAAGATAGATTGGCTCATACTAATTTACCTCCTCAAAGTGAATATAGGGAGTGCCATCATAGATGAGCTACTTCATAGCCTGAATTGTACCCTAAGCATACTAGAAATCATACTCATTATACAACCCAAAACATGTTACAGCACCAAGCGCTCGAACACCATGGGCGTACTCAATACGAGGAGGTAGAAGGAGATGACCAAGAGCAACAATACCTAGAGATCTCCTTAGTAGAAGAGGAGGATGAGCCAATTCCTCCACCTCGACCCAAGAAGAATCTACCTCCAAAAGCTCCTCAAAGACCTCTCAGGGAAGAGGAGATTCTATCTTCCTAGGCCTACAAAGCCTTGGTAGAAAAGGTAAGAGCCATTGAGAAACAAGGGATGACTTATCAAAATCCAACCTTGAATAGGATCCATAATGCGCCTTTATGCCCCTCAGTGCCTAGTCCAACGTATCCCGATCACTTCGAGATGCCAAAGCTGGATAAATTTCAAGGAGATGAAGATGCCCAAGAGCATGTCATGAGTTTTATGAACATGTGCTTTCAAATACAAAGTGATGATGCTTTGTTATTGAGGACCTTCATCATGACCCTTTTAGGCCCTACCCTAGAATGGTTCAACCAGTTAAAAAGGCACAACATAACTAACTTTGAACAGCTAGCTAATGCTTTTCTTGAATGCTTCTCTTTCGGCATCAAGAAGAAAATAAATTTATCTGATTTGGCCACTTTAATGCAATACGATGATGAGCCAATCATGGACTATGGAAAGAGATGGAGAAAATTAATGGCTAAGCTACCATTTTCCATTCCAACAACTGAACTGACTCGGATGTTCACTAAGAGTTGTGCAAAACACATCTCGCTATTGTTGTAGCTACAACAATATCAGACATTTGAGGAGGCCTTGGTGCAAGCCAAGGTTATTGAGGATATCAAGTTATAGGAGGGTAACTTGAAACTCTAGACCAAAAAGGATTGGAACAATAAGAACACTAAAAATCAAAATCACCAAGCCAAGCCAGCCCACGTGAATCAAGTAGTGTTGAATCTCCAAAAAGGGGACAAGGGCCAACAACAATAGAATTATCAAGCTCAACCTCCCCCTGCACAATACAATCAATACAATAATAAGAAATAGGATAAAAATAAGGATCAATACCCTCCTCGCTAGTTTACGCCATTGTCGGAGATGATGGCATCAATTTTCCAATAATTGTGTGAGGCTAATGCTATAACTTTACCAGATGTCAAATTGATCGATCCTAACCAACCTAAATCAAAAGCATTTAGGGAGGATCTTTATTATTCATACCATAGGTAGAAAGGACATGACATTGAAGGATGTCATAGTTTCAAACATGTGGTGCAGAACATGATTGACAATAACAAGCTAATCATTGACAATCCTTAAGCTCTAGACAATCAAAACATGGGGATATTCAAAAATCCCTTGCCCAACCATGAGCCTCCAAGGAACAATGTCGACCAAGTGAATCAAGTGTGGATTGATCCACCTACATAGGGCTTCATCGGTATGGTGAATATTGTCACCAAGAATGGGAGATATGATCAGCTAGGTCCTCCTCCTACTCTAGTCAGGATTAGAGTTATGCCCCCACAAAGGCCAACACAGAACAATCTGCCAAGCCCACCAACTAGACCGATGGTGACCATAAGAAATAGGCTTATCCAAAGCCTACAGATAACCTCAACAAAGCTATCGATTTATGAAATAATACAATAGTCTCCTAAGCACAAGGAGATGCTAATGGATATTTTGAGGTCCATAGAAGTTCAATCCCAAGACCCAAAAGCATTTACAAATTTTGTGGGACATGTGCAATAGTGCCAAGAGCCCATGATTCAGTTTTATGATCATAAAATTAAAATGGTCTCTACTATTACAACAGACCCACCACTTCATATAATTGCATGTGTCAACCACACACCTTTCAAGTGGGTATTGATCGACATAGGGTCTTCGATCAATATTATTACAACAAAGGCCTTAGCATATTTGAAATTGCCAAAATCGCATATCATGCCATCGACCTTCACATTACGAGCATTCAATGATGCATTGTGCTCAATAGTCGACACTATAGTCTTACCTATTCAGGTAGGATTGAAGACCATCCCGATGATGTGTCACATGTTAGAAGGTGTGATGCAGTATAACATCCTCTTAGGTAGACCTTGGATAAGAGAGATGTGATGTGTACCTTCAATACTACATCAATGTATCAAGTACATACATGAGGGTCAAGTGCACATGGTTCCTTCCGACGAGGAGCCATTCAAATATGTGAATCAAGTAGATTTACCTAGAGATTTCATACTCCCTTCAACACATCTAGATATAAGACCAACATCACCTATTAAACATCTAGAAGGTAAATCAAAGGAAGTGTGTGTTGGACCTTCAACATCAACACCATGACCATCTATGCATACAATAGCTTCTACAAAACCTACAACATCGATGATGCTTAGAAATGACCAGAAGCTCAAGGTAGTAATGGGTGAGAAAGAGTCAAAAGAAAAGCCCGAAGTAGCCACTACTAAAGTCTCTAATCCCATGGATGAGGGAGATGCACAAAATGAAGTCGAGGAGGTACAACAGCCTACCTCACCTATTTCTTTAGCTGGGTCATCTGCACCGTAGGTGACCATTCACTTGGTTAATCTTGGGTTAGTGGAATACATAGTGTAGAATGTGACATTCACACCTTTTATCAAAACTGCACAAGATATGGGTAGACCTCAAGCCCAACGCTTTCCTATAGGGATGGTGGTGCCACTAGGGGTACCACCCAACCAAACCAACTTCATCTATGGAGGGCTTGATCAACTTATAAATCATACACCTATGGATGAAGATGATGATGAACCATTCACTATGAATGTTCATTATCTATCCAACCCAGAGTTTACCTTATGATATTTTGAATATTACCATTGGCATGGTTACGATCTCGATTTATTTGAGCAAGGGTGTAAAACTCCCTATGAACCATAATATCAGTTACCAACTGATCGGTTTAGGTTGGGCTATAATATCAGAGGTCAAGATGAACTTCTAGCAACATCTCTTGATCACCTGAATCTTAGTTTAGGGGATGATATGGATTGGAACCCCTATCATCCTAACCCTTCTCATTCATGAAGGGGTAACTAGCAAGTGACCATGGTTGCTATCGAACCACCTAAAATCTATCATGACAACATTATGGTGGAGGTCAATCTAGAGGATATTCCGAGAATCGACTTGGTAATCAAAAACCATGAAGATGTCGATGACACTAGCATGCAAATTTAGAATCTAGGCCTAATAGTAGACACTGAATCAAAAGTTGCTTCTAAGGAAGTTAGAGCAGAATCCATTTCTGAAAGAGATGGACCAGAATGTGATTCTAAAATAGATGATGAGGAGTCCTCAAACAATGAATAATATGAGGATGAGACAGAGTTGGCCTACTTAGGCCCTCAACATTTATATCATCTATTACCCATAGAGCTAGTGGGTATGAATTATGGATACTTCATTGATGATAGTGACTACGAAGATGAGACCGAGATGGCCTACCTTGAGCCTCACTATTTACATCATCATAATGAACCATTCGACATGGATGAGATGTATCAAAGAGTTTATCCTAGCCCGCACCTTAAGGGAAGACTGGCTAATCTAGATGAAGTTTATCACATAGTCTTCCCCAATCCTCCTACATATAGGTAGCTCCTAGAGCCAAATGATCCCATTTTCTAGTCTATCCATAGACTGGATCCTGAGATCCCCATACCCCTAGAGCCACATCTTGGGTATGAGAGTCACATCGATAATGTAGAGTTGCACACACATGGTCCTAGAGATCTAACTCATTCCATCAATATGATCTCCATTGATTTGACCACTCCACTCCACAACCCAATAGATCCTTCCAAACCATTGTGTCTTAATCTAGATGCTATTGATTGGGATCATACTGATTCACCTCTAGAGCCTAAATATTTCTTCCCCAATGAAGAAATATTACAACCATTTCACTTTGCACCAGGCTATGCACATGATGTTTATCATACTGAGGGTAATTCTGATGTGGAACCTTTAAACCCAGTGGATGACATCCACCTGATCCCTACACCTCACCAACTTGAGGAGGGATCACACATGTCAGTAGAGGAAAACTTTGATGTGGATATCAGTGATGATCCCACTAATCCTAAGAAGGTTAAATTTAGAGAGAGTCTATCTCCTGATGAGCGTGCCAACCTCATCCCTCTACTAAAAGAGAGACCTGATCTCTTTTCTTGGACATACAAGGATATGTCGGGACTAGATCCAAAATTGGTTACTCATAACCTTTCGCTAGATCCCTCTAAAAATCTAGTCAAGAAGAAGCTCAAGAAAATGCATCCAACCATCACTTTAATGGTTAAATATGAGTTGCAAAAGTTATTGGATGTAGATTTTATTATCTCCATCGACTATCTAGAATGGGTATCAAACATGGTACCTATAGGAAAACCTGATGGAAGGATCCATATCTATACAGATTTTAGAGACCTCAACAAGGCAACACCAAAGGATTCATTCTCATTGCCCAATATAGATGCTCTCGTAGATGCAACTATAGGTCATGAGATGCTTTCCCTTATGGATGGTTTTTCTGGTTACAATCAAATTCAGATTAAACCTGAAGACCAACACAAAACCACGTTCACAATGCCATGGGGAACATTTTGTTATAAGGTTATGCCATTCGGTCTTAAAAATGTTGGTGCCACATATCAGTGAGCCATGACATACATCTTTCATGACTACATGCACAAAATCCTAGAGGATTATATTGATGACTTATTGGCAAAGTCATTACTGCGTGAAGAGCATGCTGAGGTTCTCAGGAAAGTCTTCGATCACCTGATAGAGCATAATGTCAGGTTGAATCCCAAGAAATGCGTCTTTGGTGTAACATCAGGAAAACTCTTGGGATTCATCATTTCTAAATGAGGGATCGAAGTCGACCCAGCAAAGGTCAAGGCCATACTAGAAATGCATCCTCCCACCAATATCAAAGAGCTAAGAAGCCTGCAAGGCAAAGTAGCATCCATAAAGTGATTCATCGCACAATTATCGAATAAATGTTGACCCATGAATCGATTGCTACACAAGGGGGTCCCATTCAATTGGGATGAGGACTATCAAGAGGCCTTTGCTAAAATTAAGCAATACCTAGCAACACCACTAGTACTAGCTCCACCAAGGCCAGATGTGCCATTCCTACTTTATATATCAGCTACTAACTTTGCACTAGGAACCATGTTAGCCCAAAAGAATGTGCAAGACAAAGAGCAAGTGATATATTATATCAATCACACCTTGGTGAGTTATGAGCTAGGGTATGCATACATAGAAAAGTTATGCTTAGCAGTGGTTTTTGTGACTAAGAAGTTGCACCACTACATGCTAAGTCATACGATGTATGTGATATCAAAACAAAATCCTTTGTAGTATATGATGAGCAAGACATATCATAATACACGTACTACAAAGTGGATCATGCTATTGATAGAATTTGACTTGGAATTCATCAGCCAAAATTCCATCAAGGGATAGGTCATAGTTGATCAATTGGTAGAGGCACCTCTTGAAGATAGTAAGCCTCTTGTCATAGAGCTTCTTGATGATGCAATATTTGCATTATCAGAGTCTCCCAAACCTAAAGAACCAGATAACAAAGCTGATATGACTTTGTTCTTTGATGGTTCAAAGTGTGAGCAAGGGGGTGGTGCAAGAATTATCTTTTTCATGCCACAAGGTGCTCCAATGCCCTTGTCATTTAAACTAGAATTTCCTTGTACCAATAACAACTCTGAATATGAGGCCCTAATATTGGGTCTCCAAACAACAATCACCATGAAGATCAAAATATTAAACATCTTTGGTGACTCCCTTCTCATTGTTAACCAGGTTAAGGGACTATTTCAATGTAGGTGTCCTATCCTGAAAGCTTATAAGGATCTTGTTGACACTTATCTAGCCCAGCTAGAGTGGTATGACATCGAGGCAATCCCTCGTACATCAAATATATTTGTAGATACTATGGCATCTTTGGGATCCTTGATCCCTCAGAATCTATCTACCGATTTCACTACCATTCATGTGAAGATGCTTTCGCAATCCATGATGCAGCGTGAGGCTTTTGACAATAAAGAATCAGTCAACATGATTCATATAGAACCAAACCATGAGTGGTTCTATAAAGCCAGAGACTTTCTTAAGAAGGCACCCTAGGGGTCTTTGATCTCGTAAGGTCCTATGGGGAATGGCACCACCATTCACCACAAGGTTGTATCCTAGTCTGCATTCATGCATATCAATTCATAAAGGGAACAAGTCATCTTGTCAATCGAGGTTGTAGCTTATCAAGATTGGATGTCACAATTGCATGACTTCCTTAAGCTTGGTTTAATCCCATAGGGATTATCGCATGCCATGAAATGCACATTCAAATAAAAAGTGACAAAGTATGTCTTGTTAGGAGACATCTTGTACCATCAAAGCTATGATGGAATTCTCCTTCATTGTCTTGAGCCCCAAGAATCAGCTTGGGCAATCTCACAAGCTCATGATGGTACATGTGGTGGTCATTTCAATGGCATGGCCATCATCAAGTGCATCCTTCGAATGGGTTATTATTGGCCCACTATGGAGAAGGATTGCACCATGTATGTCAAGAAATGCATTAAATGTCAGCATCATGCTAATCTTATGCACTTGCCATCATAGGCCTTACAGCCCATTCAAGCGGCTTGGCCATTTGCTCAGTGGGGTTTAGATCTAATTGGTAAGATCTCTCCCCCATCATCAAGCTGACATACATTCATTATAATGGCTACTGAGTATTTTACAAAATGGGTGGAAGCAATCCCTTTGACAATGACAATAGGAGCACGTATTATGGAGTTCATACTCCACAATATCATATGTCATTTTGGGATACCATCCAAGATCATATCGGATAATGGAACATCATTCAAAAACAAAACTATAAGGGCTTTGACATCCAAGTACAATATACAACATAGTTTTGTGACTCCATACTATCCACAAGCAAATGGGTAAGTTGAAGCTTCAAACAAGATAGTGGTAGCTATCTTGAAAAATATTATTCAAGAGAACCACAAATATTGGCATATCCAACTACCCCTTGCATTATGGGCTTACAAGACTAGTATACGGATGCCCACTAGGGCAACCCCATTTTCACTAGTATATGGCATTGAGGCCATTATGCCCTTAGAGTTGGAAATTCCAACCCTGCACATCGCATTGAAAGAGTTCATCGATGATGACACTGCATGACAAGCTCACCTCGATCAATTGATGCTTCTTGATGAACATCACGTGAATGCCCTTGAGCATCTTCGAGTTTATCAAGAATGCTTAAAATGAGCTTATAACAATAAAGTCCATCTGAGAGACTTTAAAGTTGGTGATCTTGTACTGAAAGAAAACCAACAGAACTCAAACCTACCATCGCACTTACGAGATAAATTTATGACCAACTGGTTAGGTCCATATATCATCTCAGAGAAGATAGGACCTAGAACATATCACCTAACATCACTTGAAGGTGTTGAAGAGCCTGAACCTCTCAACATCCTTCATATTAAGGTATTCCACACATAAAAAATTCAAAAACATTCAAAATAATCAAAACTTCAAAAACATGGAAAACATCAAAATCCATAAAAATCAAAAAGCAATAAAATTCAAAAATAATGTAAAACATCAAAAATACAAAAATATTTGCATTATGCATTTCATTTTACACATGCATTCATTTAATTGCATTGCATTTAGGCATTTCCATCCATCGCACTTGCATTAGGATAGGTTGTGTTTGCAATATTACAAATGACACCATGTTTGTATTTCAATCATGCATCTATGCATCATCATCATCCATCACCCTTGTGAGTAATTGTGTTTTTCAACACAACCCCTCCTATTGCTATAAGGAATATACTAGGGTTTTTCGGTCATTCAACCATACCTAGTGATCTTCTCAGATTTTGTAGAAAGCTTGCTTTGCTTTTGAAGATGAGGTCTAGTTTTGATAGCACCTAGCATATATCAAAATCCCATCACTAATCAAACACATTAACAATCCTAATTAGGACAAGGAAATATGAACACTACAAAGTGGTCCTAGTCACCTTAAGCGAAAGGTTTTACTTGCTCATTTTGTGATGTGCATGGTCTAGAGTGTTGATCATTGGAAAAAGGACAAGCTCCCCCTACCCAAGAAATCCCTTGCTTACAAAAAGGAGCAAAATCCCAAAATCAAATCAAATCCCTTGCTCAAAACAAAAGAAAAATAAAAATACAAAATAAACAATGATTTTTATCACTATACATGAGCAAGTATCCCAATAAATCAAAAGAAAAGAAGGGGGTGAAGAGCTTGAATCCCTAGAATGGTCAATACTTGAAACCATAGAGTGATCCCCAATACAACAATGGGTTGAATGAATCCCGCCTGACATTGGGGTAGTTCTAAGCAATTTACAAATGAGCTAGCTTTAGGTGGCCTATATTACCTAGTGGTCTAGTCCAACTACATCCAAACCTAGGATCATGGTGAACATTTGGTGATCCTCATTACAACAATGGGCTGAATGAATCCCACATGGAAATGAGGTAGTCTTATGTCTCATCTAATATATTCATTTGCACACATAGGGATAATGAATATCTTGGTCTTTCATAACAAAAACTTTATTTTTCAGGAGTCTAGTATAGTCATTATACAACTTTTGATAAGTCAACTAGGGTGTTTGAGTCTCATGGAAAACCTCAAAAATTCCTAATAGCAACAAATCATCTCATATCATATACATACATTTCAAACTCATCATTTCATATATGGATGTTAAAATGATTAATTCTTATGATAAGATTTAACATTTTCATTCATGATTTTTATACATTTGTGGTGTCATCCATTAGATTGTTAAACTCATATTACATTCATTCCTTATGTTTTAAGTGATTAAAGCATACAGGTTCATTTACATTAGATCATCATCATGTAAATAATGCATTACATACATTGCATTCATCATATCATAACATAAATTAGATGCATACAATTAAATCAAAATTAAACATGCATTTAACATCTAGCATTACATCCATATATGCATACATAAGTAGTCCATCTACACATCTACATCATAGCATCTAACAATACATAAATCATCTAGCTAGTGCATGTCATCAATACATCACATCATATAGCATCTAATCAAATCATATCAACATTGCATCCATGTGCATCTCATAAACATAAACATAAAACACATAATACACATAATGAGTCTCAAAATATAATATCATATATATATATGTGTAGATCAAAGTACATAGAGGTATATCAAAAATACCCATAGGCTACAACTGTGTAGGTCCTCAGACCTTACACTCAAAAATGGTACATGTATCTAAAAATATATACTAATGGGCCTACACCCCTGGTCTCCTCCACCATCTCCCCCCTCTCTATGAGTCTACCTAGAGCTAGTGCCCATGGACCTCTCTAATCTACCTATCCTATGATTGGGCCATGTTGATGACTACCCCATCTCACTCCTCCTAGTCCTATGAGATGCTGACATTGTAGATATCTCAAGCACTACACCACCCCATAGTCTGACCTCACCCTCAAGGAGAGTGATGTGCACTGCATCAGAAGCATACCACCTAGTATCATCTGATATAATAGCATGCAATCTCCTAATCTCTACAGCCATGTCTAGCCCTACTAGCCCTTATATAGCTAGAATGTAGGAGTAGCCTAAGAAGTCGAGGGATCTCCCCTCACTAACCTAAGTAGGTCCCACTCTATAATCCTAAAATCTAGTTGAGACTAGAGAAGATCACACTGCCTAGTGATCTTATCTATATCTATGTTAGTTATGGAAATATATGCCTATAAGTTACCCTCCTCCTAGTAACCCCACCACTATGCCTATCCCTCTACAATCTGAGCCTATAATGCATCCATATAAGCTTTTAGTGTAGCAATAGAGGTATCTCTCTCTAAGATCTATGTACACACCATCTATAGCTGTGCCTCTAGACTAGCTACCTAGGCCCTAAGTGGGACACCTCATCATATAGCTCCTCCTCACCCTCCTCCTCATCCTGGGCCTCCTCCTCTACTATAGGCCTAGCCCCATCCACCCTCTATCCTCTAGAAAACTCATCACCCCTTAGGATCACCACCTGCACCCTCTATAACCACCCCATCTCTAGATCTACCTAGAGGACCACCACCCTACCATAGCCTGGTAGTCCACCAAGCATCATACTCTATTATAGTCCCTACATCAGCTAACCTTGAGTCCTAGAAGTCATCATCCTCATCACCTAATGGGGTCACCCAAGGCCAGACTAGTTGAGTCTCCACCTTAAGGTAGTGGTAGATGACTGGCTCCTCTAGGATATCCTGACATATCCCAAACTATCTAGAGATGCAAGAAATGGAAGAACTCACACACTAAGCTTACACCCGATGATCCATCTATCACATCATCCACCTCAGATAGCGGTCCACCTCCTCCCATATAGGGAATCCATATAAGGGCAGATGACCTACCCTACTAGCCCTATCAACGATCCATGTAATACTAGAGGTCCCCTACATGGGACCTACTCCTATAGCCCTCAACCTCTCTAGGCCAACATGCTACATAGCACTACAACTCCTCTATGATCATGCTAATATATAGGGGTAGTCCTCTAGGATGATCAATGCTGATATGCTCCCATACCCAGATCTAGAGCAACAAGCTGCATCCTACTCCTTCTCCCCCATTGAGTGATACGATATAGCTCATCATAAAGCTAAGCAAGGAGAGCACTCCCCTAGGATAGAATCAATGGCTCCATCATAGTGCTAGCCAACAGGTCCTGTACTCTAGCCAGGAGGTTCCAAGGGAACCTCACTTCTAAAGTATCAAGTAGCACAACATTCATAATGATGTGCATCAACATGACCTACCACCATGAGAAGACCCACTCCTAATACCAATGCTCGATGGGCACCCCACCATGATCAATATCAACCATCACCTCATCCTATCTAGCATCAAAAATCCTCTAAAATACTATAGGTTTCACCTTAGTAGGTGAAGAGGTGATGGCCTCACCATCAATAGGGATGTAGAAGATGTGGTAGACATCCTCCAATGTCATAATGATCTCTCTAGTGGGAAGGTGGAATGTATTGGTCTATGCATCCCAACGATGGGCCAATGTAGTCATATAGGCCTGGTCAGCCTGGATAGAGGGTAATCATAGCACATATCCAAAGCCTATGACCCCAAACCAATCTCGATCAACATCACCTAGTCTAGGTAGGAGCTCATAAAGGAGATCTAACTCCCATGCTCTAGCAATCAAGGTCTAAAGGAAATAATACAAAAATGATCAAAAACACAAAAATAATTAAAATATACTTCAAAAATCCAAACAAATTAAAAAAACCTTTCAAAAATTCATAAACAATAAAAATGCACTCAAAAAATTCAAAAAAATCAAAATTGCACTTGCAAAAAAAAAATCAATTAATTCAAGTCAAAAATAAAAAAATAAAAAATTTTCCTAAAGTTGCTTAGCCATGGTTGTCACCCATGGCCGACATCAACATAAAATTTTGACCGTTGATGTTTGAAATCAACCGTGAATGACAATCGCGGCCCCAAATTTGTCAATTGGGAGCCATGGCTACCACCCATGACTATGGGAATGACCCTTTTTAAGGTCATTTCCCACCCCAAGCAACCCAAAAAAATTAAAACCCACCCACTAATCTAGCCTAGACTAATCCTAACTAAGGTGTGGTTCATTACCAATAGTTTAATGTGTTCATTAATGCCATTAATTAATTTGGTTCATTTTAAAAGTTGGTAAATGGAAGGAAGAGGCTCATAATGCTACCTTCATAGCATCAATCTCCACCACTAGTGGATGCCTCTAGTTGGTCAGCCATTAGAATGGGTAAGGTTTGCGGTAGCATTTCGTATCAATATTTCAACCTCACCTCTCAAAGCTCTCCTATCAAATATGGGCAACTAGAAATAATGAAATTCAAAATGGTAAAATTTTCTTTTATATTTTCCATTCTACCCTCAACATGACTAGTAACCATAGGCATAATTAGGGTTTTCAACCATAAGTATCAACCATGGCTAAGAAATTTGACAAAACTAGTTATGAATGACAACCATAACTAGCAAAAAATAATAAATGCTTCCAAATTTTCATCATGGATAGCTTTAAAATGTAAAATTAAAAATATTCAATGGTTCAGAAACCTTCAAAAATTTCAATAAAATAACAAAAACATCACATAAATCAAAATTCAAATGTGCCTCATATTCAATCATTTATTCTACACACTTGGCGGTTGTAACGACTTGCGCTCCATGCAATCCGGCAAGATGAGTAAATTACCATAAGGCCATTTGGGGTAAATTAGTCATCGTTGAATTGAAATGTCTTCACTTCAATCCCGAAGAAGGCCATGATGGTCGGACTGCCCCATGGGAATGAGGCATTCATTTCATTTCTTCTATGACATTTTTAGCAAATCATCGACAATAGTGATTCAACACAAGCCTAATTGGAATTGCTATCATCTTGATTCCCTAAGAAGGCCATTATGGTTGGACTGCTCCATGGGATAGAGATGTACAATTACTATTAATGGTTGAAATCATGGCTGAATTAGGCCTTGCCATATAACAAAATGCAAAAGTCTTAAATCATCCAAATTATTCATCTTGGTCAAGTGACTCGTCGCTTTATTAATTGTCCTTCCCTCATCGACTCGTCGCTTGAGGGGGTAGTCATAATATCAATAATCATAATCAAATTCAACAAAAGATCACTCGATCTTGTAAATTGCGTTCATCTTACGAATCATTGCCAACAACTATCATAAGCTTACCCTTTGTTGGGGCAAAAAGCAAATATGATAGTTAAGCTTGAAGCTCTCCACCTATCGAAACAAGCGTAGCACTAGCTACCCGATCACCATGGACACGTGAAAGCTTTGCAAATTTAAGCCTTCCATCCCATTGGAAGCAATGATTCTAGGATGTGCATCCTTTTGCAGGACTGGGCATCTAATGTTGATCAGATCAATGATCATCATTCAACCTACAACATGGCTTTAGGTGGTCTATTTTTTCTCAGCATTGTGTTCCCACAATGCATCCCAAAAGGGGCATCTGTAGACACCTAAAATGCATCATGTTTAGGAGACTACTCATATGGGCATCCTTGCAGACCATATGAATGATCTTGGACCTTTCCAAGGCAAAGAAGTGGTTCTAACCACTCAATTTAGGCATCTTTGGCCTATTCAACCTTAGCCATGGGTGACACCCATAACTAAGATCTCAACCATGGCTGACACCCATGGCTAGGATTCTAGCTATGCTTAGGAGCCATGACTAGCTCTACAACTATCATGGACTCTTGAGCCAAGCCAAAATTAGTTACAATGGCCATGGCAATGGATTTAGGATGGTTTCAAGTGAGGAAGCTTCTGGATTCTTCCTCCCAACTGCTCCAACCTCCTAGTTCTTGATCTTGGCTTCCCAAGGAAGCTAGGATTAGGAATTGAGAGTGCTATAAGACCCCCCTCCAAATTGGGGAGAAAGTCTAGAAGAGTTTTCAATTGAATGCAATGAAGCCCTACCAAATTGGAGAGCCACATACAACCCTTGAGGAGTGTCTACATGCTACCAATTTGGAGAATCATGATTGCATTTGAAGCAATGAGGATCCTAAGAGCTTGAGGAGTAAGCTTTGCAAATTGAACCACTTCCATTGCAAATTTGAGTGAACTTCACCACCAACCTATTATAGAATGATGAGGTGACCCTTGATCATCAATTCCTCGAAGGAATTAGCAGTTTCAAGCCCTGGTTACAAGAGAAAGAGGACTTTCACCTCAACCATGGCTAATAGAGCCAGCTGCATTTAAAACCCATGGCTAGGGTTTGACACTCAATTTCCTTCATTTTAGCCATAGGAATTTCATTTCAAGTATGCAATTAGGTAGATCTACTTTAGATTAGCCTCCATTTATGCTTTTGTATGGTTAATTGCAGAAATTAGAGGTAGCTTTGCTCTTATTTCATCATATTTGCTAATTTGCATTTATCTTCTTAGATTAGATCTATTTCTTGTTTTAATTGTAAATTATGCATCATATTAGCTAGATTTACTATTTTCCTAGCATGCTTTATCATAATTTAGATATTTTGTGATTATATTTACAAGTCTTTATGCTTTCTTTGCATATTTGTCATATTCTTTGCAAATCTTCAACAAGAGCCTCATCATGAGAGGCCTCATATGCTTCTAATTGTGCTATGTTGTTTCTTGAATGTAGATCATAGGTTCTTGACATCTTTGAAGCATTCTTGGCATCAAATTCCTCCAAGCAAGTGAGAAGAAGGCATCCATAAGCCTTTATCAGTTCGTGTCTACTCTAAAAGCCTACGGATTGCACCATCCCCATTTAGGGGCTTCAAATTTGTATTCATTGTATCAAGATTTTGGTATCCCTTAGAGGGACCTACTTGTAACCGAGATTTACAATGATTTAATAAAATAAACCTTCACATTCTTGTTAATTCATTGTTTTACATGCTTTATTGCTTTAATCTTTGGTATAATGATGTAATAGCTTAGGTGCATGTTTTTTAGGATGGTACAAATGCCCCACAGCTTTGGGAGAGTATCACGTAGAACACCACCTTTGTCTCAACCTAAGGATTCACCATGGTCCCAGAAGAGAGCCAGCTCACCCTTCATTTGAGATCCCCATAATATCTACAAGGAGGTCTACAATGAATGTGAAACTCAACCCATAGATGGTGATATGCCTTCCATCCCATGCACACAAAAAATCTAGGGATAATTCAGGGTCACGTCTGTTAACAAGTTACAAGAAATTAAGCAATCCATGGTTGCGAAAGATATACTCGATGAGAGCAGTGAAGTGAAGGGTAGAGGGTTCGACTTTAGCCATTGGAATAGGGATATACAAGAAAAGAGAAATAGTAGGGAAATGCCCCAATGTAGGCAGGCTATGGAGGAAAGATAACAATATGAGAGGCCAAAAGGTAGAGGTTAAGAATACAGGAGATCCTTACATAATACAATTCCAAATGCGATGGCATATAACACATAAAATTCACTCCATAAAAACATAGGATATGATTACACTCAGAGTGGAAGAAAATGACATGCACAAGTTGACACGAGCAAGGAGAAACCAGTAGGAAATATGGACCAAAAACTGGGAAGCACTGGTCAAAAAAAGTTCCTCTCAATGGAGTGGCACCAGATTCAGAGGCAACAATTATCAACAATGTCAAAAGAGGACTCCACTGGTGGTCATGAGGACTCAACACAATATCTCGAGGCAAAAAATTGGTGATTTCTAAAACTCTTGGTATGAATATCGATGGAAATGGAAATATTGGGAAGAGCACCACCAATGGAGAAGGAGATCATGGACCAAAAATTTGTTGAGGTTACCACCTATAACTATCTAGGTGAAAGAAAATCCTCATGGTGCTGACGAGGATTTGTGGAGTGCTAGTCTAGATGATGAAGCTGCCCCATCATTACCCACATGTGAACATACCAAGGAGTCCCACAAAAAATGACAATAAAGGTGTTTTGAATGGTGACACCCAAACATGTGATCCATATCAGATATTTTGTAGCCATAAAATTGGTCTTTTTCCAAAGCATGAAAATTTAACCTTTTAAAAGTGGCATCATCATTGAAGTGTAATGTTGCATCCTCATTATATTATTTAGGGTGTTCCATATGGATTTAATTATCTATTTAAATAAATCTCCATTATTATTTAATATGGGTTTCTTATTAACTAATAAAAACTCTTTTACCAACTAAAAAAAGGCTACACTAACAACAATTTTTCTAGGAATTCAAAGGTGACCATAATCATGCACATATTCCAAAATCAAGATGTTGTTAAGTGATGAAGTAAAATATAAAAAAAAAATACAAAAAGAAAAGAGGGAGTCTTTCCATAAACCTAGTCACACATTTCAACCAAATAATTTATGATAGATACTAGGCTATCAACTAAGGCTCTAGGTGGCTAGCTAATTGATGATTATCCCTAACCAATAATGCATACCTATATGAAGGTATCCATCCATGTTACCCTTGATTTGCCTTAGTCATCACTTTCGCAACCTCAAGTACCCCAACTCTAGTGGAAAATTCTACCTCTTCCACCCATGAGTGTACCTTATTCTGCACATTAATAATATGTTAGCAGTACCAATGTCTTTAAAAATATTAAACTAAGCATCACATAGTTTGTCCATTTCCATAAACTAAGAATCAAAGCATCATAAATCAATACATACTTTTTTCATGCCATAAAGCTTGCTAGGAAGGGTCATGACATCCTACCCCCTAGGGCTAAACACCATCCAGGTTGTTTTTGGTTTTATAAAAAAATAAAATTATTACCTTATATTTTCAAACAAGAAGGAAAAATGTTTTTACAGTTCCTCCACTTTTTTTTAAGTGATATTCGTTTTAGAGAAATGGTCCCACTGCACCTTACATTTTTTAAGAGTCTAATTTTGCATAGAATTAGAACGAAAATCAAGAATATTTACCAACATCGCTTCAATAGCCTCTAGGTTTATCATCTACAATTTAGAAACATCCCACACATTTAGGGTCAGCCACATATTTCCTAAGCAGGGATATGTGGAAGGTGTCATGGATATTTGACAAGTTGGATGGTAAAGCAAGTTAGTATGCAACCAGAATGATATTCTCAGTGATCTCAAAGGGTCTCATATATCAAGGATCCAACTTTGTGGAATTAAAAGCAGTCTTCTTCAATTTAAACCTTAAGAACACTTTATTGCCCTTCAAGTATTATCTTAGGAGTTTTTTAGATCAACATGATTTTTCTATAAATTAGCAATTTCTTTCAACCTTTGCCTAATTACCTTTAATTGATCCTCCATTTCTTTGACTATAGTTGGCCCAATTACTATTTGATCTTCTAGATTATCCCAAGACAATGATTTTCTACACTTTCATGCATACAAGACATCAAAAGGAGCCATTCCTAGAGAGGAGTGATGTCTATCATTGTAGGCGAACTCCACAAGATGAATATAGTCTTCCCAAAGAGACTTTTGATTCATGCAGTACATGTGGAGCATGTTCTTAAGTACTTGGTTTACCTATTCTATTTGACCATATGTCTTAGGATGGTATGCCAAACTCATGTTAAATTTCATGCCTAATGCATGATGAAGGGATTTCCAAAACTCAAAAGTAAATCTGAAATCCCTATCTAAAATAATTATTTCAATAAATCCATGCAACCAGAATATCTCTTTAGCAAATCAGTTAGCCATTACCTGAGCATCATATTTGATGTTTCTCAGTATGAAATATGTAACCTTAATCAATCTGTGAACTATTACAAGGATTGCATCATGTGATACCTGATCTTGGATAAACCTACTATAAAATCCATGGATGTAACTTGTCATTTATGGGTTAGCGCATCATGTGGATACAACTATCTTGTGGTATGCCTACATTCAGCCTTAATATTTTGACATTCAAGACACCGATCGATGAAATTGGTGATATCCTTCTTCATTCCTATCCAGAAGAAGGTTCTTTTCATATTTTCCCTCATTTTGGTCCCTCCAAGGTGAGCAAAATAAGGGGATATATGGGCTTCTTGCATTATTAACTTCCTTAAATCACCTATTTTTGGTATGATGATTCTACCTTTGTAACACAAAATATCATTATTCATGCCAAATTCTCTATTAACGTCAGGGTCTCTACTCAATTTAGATTGAATCTCCTTGCAATATTCATCTTGAGATTGCCCTTCCCTCATCTGATCCATTAGATCCATGTGACTTATGGCTATGGAAACTATGTGCTTCCTTCTACTTAAGGCATCAACAACCTTATTATTCTTCCCTTTTATATACTCAATCTCAAAGTCATATTCAATGAGAAACTTAACCCATATTCTTTGTCTTGCATTGATTATAGGTTGGGTGAATATATACTTCAAACTCAGATGGTCAGTTTTTAACTCAAAGGGTCTTCCTACCAAGTAGTGGTTCTAGGATTTTTAGAGCATGCACCACTACAATAAGCTCTAAATCATGCATAGCATAACTAATTTTTTGCTTCTTAAGCGTAATTGAAGTGTATGCTACTATTGACTCATCTTGAGATAGTACTATTCCTAACCCTTCCAGTGGTGCATTCATGCGTACTAAAAAATTTCCTTGAGGGTCAGGAATTTTTAATATTGGTATTGTAGTGAGTTTAAGTTTTAACAATGTAAAGGCAACTTCACACCCCTCTACCACTTCAATTCCTTTCCTTTCTTCTAGAGGTTGGTTATCACCGCTACAATATTATAATAGTCCTTTATATAAGATCTATAGTAGCCTGTTAACCCCATGAATATTTGTACTTCTGTCACATTGGTAGGGGATGGCCAATTCAAAATGGCTTCAATTTTCTTTGGATCTACAATGATTCCTTCTACTGATATAATGTTCCCAAGATATTATACGTTTGAGGCATAGAGATCATTTTTTCTATATTTCCATAGATTTGGTTTTCCCTTAGCATTTCTAACATGTTCTTGAGATGTTTATCGTGTTCTTTCTTGTCTCGAGAGTAAATTAAAATATCATATAAAAATATGAGAATAAAGTAATCCATATGCCTCATGAACACACTGTTCATTAGATTCATGAATGTAGTTGGGGCGTTAGTTAGGCCAAAGGGCAGGATTGTAAACTCATAATGCCCATACCTAGTTTTTAATGCCATCGTGTGAGTTTCCTTCTCACGTATTATTAATTAATGATACCCTAACCTTAAATCAATCGTTGTGAATACCATGGCATCACTCAATTGGTCAAAAAAATATTCAATCCTAGGTAGAGGATATCAATTTTTGATTTTTGCCTTGTTAAGAATCCTGTAATCGATACATAGTCTCAAAGAACCATCATTCACAAATAAAATTGGTGCACCCCAATGTGACACACTTGGTTTTATTAATCCCTCATATAATAGCCCTTATAGATGCACCTTTAATTCCTGTATCTCAATAGGATTCATCCTATATGATGATCTATATATAGGTTTCGCTCCTGGCATAAGGTCAATAGTAAAATCAAATTCTTGCACAGGAGGGAATCCAGGTAGATCCTCAGAAAACACATCCTTAAAATATTGCAAAATTGGGTGTTTCTTCAAAACTTCCTTTTTTGATATTCTCCCACTTCATTGAGTTTCACGACATAGACTAACCCTCCCTTATTGAGTATTTTATTCAACTGCATAGCTGGTAGCATCTGGGGTTTGAATGCACCCTTCTCACTATAAATCCTCAATCTCTCTTTATCATTTTTTGAATACTCCATCTAGCTATCTTGGAAGTTGATCAAGGCTTTATGGGCCTATAACCAATCCATCCCTAATATCACATCAAAAGCATGAATTAGAGCTAGATTCATTTCTTTAATTAAGCAAATAAACTATGTTTTCCTATATTCAACATAATCAAAGTCCCATACCATTTATTATGTAAATAAAATGTATTTCCTTCATTCAACATAATCGAAGTCCCATACCATTAATTATGTAAATGAACTATGTTTCCTTTACTCAACATAATCAAATATTCCTTTATTTAATTAAGAAAATAAACTATGATTTCATTTATTCAACATAATCAAAGATTCCTTTCTTTAACTAAGAAAATAACTAAAAATGCATTAACTTAATTAACCAAAGTTTCAGTTCTAAAGTTAATAAAATATATTTAGAAATGCATTAATTCTAATTAACTAAATTTTCCATTCTAAATTTAATCAAATAGAGGTATGAGGTGTAGACCAATTGGTTCGACCAAACCCCGTAATGGGGCTGAAGGTCTAAGGTTCAAATATTGGGCCTCATCAGACTGAATGCTTGTATATTTCTTGGTGCTTTCAATGACGTAAAAGGTTTAAAATGATTGTGGCATGGTGGTTATAGGGGTAGACTGCGTGAAGATTTGTGTGGCGACTTCTAGGACAAAAAATACATAATACTATGGTGGCCATAAAAGCCGGACAACCTACTCGAATTCATGGTGGCTACCGATTCCACCATGTAAATTAAAAAAAAAAGTTAATCAAATATATTTAGAAATACATTAATTTAATTAACTAAAGTTTCAATTCTAAATTTAACCAAATATATTTAGAAATGCATTAATTTAATTAACTAAAGTTTTAATTTAACCAAATATATTTATATTAATTCCCAAAGATAAATCCTTGGCCAAATATTTAAACAAGCCTAAGCTATAGGATGGGATTTTGGACTTGAAAGGGCCCGATGACTTGGGAAAATGATTATCCAATGACCAACCGAGCATTAAGACCGATAAACCATACTCTACTACAAGGTGTAGGTGGTAGTCTACCTGTAGTGAAATTTCCTGACCAACCAACCCTAAGGGAGGTCAACACAAGAGCACTGAATGGATGATAGGTTTCTAAGGATGACTCCAAAGCATGAATTTTACCATCATACAACAAACTGATACGACCCAATGCGAAATACAACAAAATGGACTAGTAGGGGGGAAATAATATCGAAGCCCAAAATATTTGGAACAACTGATAGTCACTATTGTTATTGCAATAAGCTAGCTACAAAGGGGGTTTGGACATCGATTCTATGGAGGGAAAGAAACATTCAATGGAAAGGAAAGAGGCTTCCTCAAAATAAACTAGCAGGATAACCCAAAGAGTTTAACACAAAAAAGGAGACATACAATAGGCCCTCGCTTGATACCAGGTAGAGGACAACATCAAATAAAGATAAAAAACCCATTCATTTTCCTTATTTTAACCAGGTGTAAAAGTTAGATTTGAACAATAGCCTCGATGATATGGGTGTTTGCCTTTCCTTTCAAGCTTACTATTTATCTACATATTGTACCTCATTCTTATATAGAGAGCAGTTATCCCTTCTTTTACATAGTGAGCAACTCTTCTTTCACATGATGAGAAACTCTCCTTTCACACAGTGAACAACTCTTATTTCACACAGTGAGCAACTCACCTTTCACACAACAAGCAACTCTCTTCTCACATAGTGAGCAAATTTCATTTTACACGACAAGCAACTCTCCTTTCAATACTGTGAGCGACTCTCTTACACATAGTGAGTAACTCTTCTTTCACATGATGAACAACTCTTATTTCAATACTATGAGCGACTCTCTTCCACACAATGATCAACTCCTTCTCAATACTTCTACCATCTCCCCTCCACACTGCCCACTATCCTCCTTCAACATTACCCATGATCTCCCTCAACACATAGTTTCGGTCTCTTCCTTCCATTGTATCCTATGCCAACCCATTACTCCTTCACCAACCTGCAACCAATGCTATTCCTATCCAATCAGTCTATGAGGGATAAAAAACATTATATTACCATTTACTAGATCTTGCCATTCATCATTTCACACCATGGTTGACTGAAGCTTCCTCATGTTATGAAACTTTATTATCATTAACATAAATCATCCACCATTATGCAAAAATATCAAATCATTCATCCATAAATAATTATCCACAATAACAATCCACAAATGAGAGAGAGATAGATAATACCCTTAAGGTAGGGAAACACCAATAATAATCCTTAAGGAAGGAATAACTCCACAAGATCTCCCAAGATGAGAGAGCCACTTAAGGAGGGAAAAGTCCCATAAGCCACTTCATGGGCAAATATGATTACATATGATTGATCTCCATGATGATTACAATGACAAATATCTCTTCTTTATATATCCATCTTCTAATTCTACTTTGGGGAGCCGACTACTAATATAATATTATATTATAATATTATATTATAATATTATATATATTATAATACAATCAACCTTGGGTTATGTGTGGCCCATGCCAACCCTTATACAATATAATAATATATCCCCAAATATCTATTCCTAGGTACCCTAACATGCCACCCTCCTTACAAATGTTTCATCCTCAAAACATATGAAGAAACAAGATAATATGATTTGCTAAGCAATGTTAGCAACTAGTACCAATCTCGATAATCCATCCATCCTAGTGAAACATTGATTGGTGGTGGTCATTGTTGATGTTGGTATGCCATTTTGCCACTTGAGTAACCAAATCTGCTTTGTTGGCTCCATGCTTTTGCTGCTTTATTTTGATAATTCGAATGATGGGTCCACTTGTTCCTTGATGCTGATGAACCACTCTAAAAACCAGGATCACTATGCTTTCTCTACCAAACACTGCCATACTTGGTGCCCTTCTGATTCCATGTAGAACCATAATATTGCTGCCTTGAGCCATGCCTCCAAGATTGTTACCACTCATGGTGGTGTGGATGGCGATATGGTGCAACCTTAACTTGATGTTCTACCTTCTTTGACTCCTCAACATTTGGCTCCATTGTTTTAAATTCTTCTACACATTGTTCTTTCATGTTCCCTTTGTTTGGTGTGTCCTTGTGCTCTTCTATCAAAGCTTCCTTGGACTCTGCTACTGTTATTTCCATGAACTCAATTGTTGTTGCTTCTTCCATGGACTTTGTTGCTGCTACTACCTTCTTGGATTCTATTTCAGGTTCTTCTATTTGTTCTTCAATTTGTTTCTCTACAACCACTTCTTGTTTTTCCTTGGATCCTTGCTCCTTAAGTTGAGAAATATCCTGCAATGTTATCTTCTTTTTCTTGTACCATAACTTCATAAACTTATTTTGCACATTAATGTTAACAGTACCCAAAGAATCTAACCAAGGATAACCAAGAACAATATCCTCATCATCCATCTCAATAGCATGAAAATATGAATGTAAAACATATTTATCCATGGTGATCTTCAAATATTCAAAAATTTGAACATTCTCACCCTCCAATTGTATGTCCTTAATTTTTGTTGCTTGAACTTGCAACCTCTTAGCCAAAGCAATATTAATAAAATTATATCTGCTACTAGGATCAATGGAAATAATAACCTGTTCCTTTTGAATGCTTCCATGAACCTATAAAATAGAACTTTTAGATTCAAACAAATCCCTTTGTCCACATTTTAATTTATCTTCTACCAAAGGTATGGTTTCCTCTATTTGCATACTGACATCTTTTTTATCTTCTACCACTTCTTTGAAATTTGCTAGCTCTCTTTTTATTTCCTTTTGTTCTTTTTGAAGCATGTTTATTTCTTCTTCATATCCCTTGATGGTGACCTTCAAAATAGCTATCTTTTTATATGGGTCCCATTTACTCAAGAATGCATGCTCCATTTATTCCCAAGTGTACCCTTTATTCTTTTCAGTCACACTTAACAACCAATGGATAACTTCCTTTTATAAAAGTGTAGCAAGGAAGAATTTCCAACAAGGATTATTACAATATAGAGATCTAAAATTTTTCCACCATTCTCTAGCATCAATATCATCCTTCTCCAAAAAATTTTTGTAGCTCCATAAGTTCACACCCCAAGATAATGCAAACTAGGGTTTCATGAAAATATATATCATGCCCTAATGCAAACTAGGGTTTTATGAAAATATATCTCTCCACTGATTTGAAGCTAAAATTCCACATAAACAATTAGATCTGTAATTTTTCTTCCAAACAAAATAAATTGCAACTGATTTGCTTACCCAAACTAACAAATTTTGTCTTTCAAAAAAATTACGAATTGAAAATTTGTCACTACCCTTGTTCCAGATGGTTGACTTCAAAAGGTTGTATCTCCCTCAATACTACTCAAATTCCTTCATATGACCACTCATTTTAAAGCTCTTCAAATTTTGCACAAACTGATCCAAGAATCATCTAAATTGGATAAACTTTCGTAGAGATATGGCTCCTAAAATATGAGATATTTTTCCAAAAAAAAAATTGCAAAATTTATCACTGCCCTTGTTCTAGATGATTGAATTCAAAAGGTCGTATCTCCCTCAATACTGCTCAGATTCCTTCATATGACCACTCATTTTAAAGCTCTTCAAATTCTGCACAAACTAATCCAAGAATCATCTGAATCGGATAAACTTTCACAGAGATATGGCTCCTAAAAGATGAGATATTTTTCCAAAAAAAAAATTGCCCTAATTCTGCAATTCCACAAAAAATAATCCCCACTTTGCCAAAATCATTGCTCTGATACCACTTGTTACAAAACTTTATTCTTATTAATAGTAAATCATTCACCATTATGCAGAAATATCAAATCATTCATCCACAATACATTATCCACAATAACAATCCACAAATGAGAGAGAGATAGATAATACCCTTAAGGTAGGGAAACACCAATAATAATCCTTAAGGAAGGAATAACTCCACAAGATCTCCCAAGATGAGAGAGCCACTTAAGGAGGGAAAAGTCCCATAAGCCACTTTGTGGGCAAATATGATTACATATGATTGTTCTCCATGATGATTACAATGATAAATATCTCTTCTTTATATATCCATCTTCTAATTCTACTTTGGGGAGCCGACTACTAATATAATATTATAATATAATATAATACAATCAACCTTGGGTTATGTGTGGCCCATGCCAACCCTTATACAATATAATAATATTTCCCCAAATATCTATTCCTAGGTACCCTAACATCTCAGGTCAAAGAAGTTTCCAAGATCTTTTACGAAGTTACCAACCTTATTAATTGAATATTTTATTATTATTATTTTCATAATAATAATATTTTATTATTAGAGTATGGTCTTACTATTATTTAAATAAAAGTTCCATATTTTAATTAAATAAAGTATCTACCTTGATTTTAAATAAAGTCTTTATTATTATTTTTTTGAATGAAACTCAATCTTCATACCTAGGTTAAATTCATATTATTAAATTATGAATTTATCATTTGCTCCAAATAATGGAAATCTATTATTAATAGAAGATCTATATACAATTTCCTTTATTTGAATAAGGTCTTATTATTTATTAAAATAAGAGTTCACAATTATTATTTAACATAGATTTCATTATCTATTTAAATAAAGCTCCATTATTATTTAATATAGGTTTTTTATTAACCATAATAAGCTCTTTTACCAACTAGCAAAATGCTACACTAACAACAATTTTTTTAGGAATTCAAAGGTGACCATAATCATACACATATTCCAAAATCAAGATGTTTTTAAGTGATGAAGTAAAATATAAACAAATAGATGCAACAAGCAAAGAGGAAGTCTTTCCATCAACCTAGTCACTCGTCTCAGTCAAAGAATTTATGATAGCTACTAGGCTATCAACTAAGGCTCTAGGTGGCTAGCTAATTTATGATTATCCCTAACCCGATAGGATTAAATAATAAAACATGATCAATAATTAAATGTGAAAATAAAACACAAAAGAATACAATAATACAAGAGACAAATTTACGTGGTTCACCCAATATGGGCTATGTCCACAAAGAAAATAACTAGGCCTTTTATTTTGTCCAAAAAAGTGAAGGGATACAACCTACAATAGATCCAATGTAACTTCATCTTCGCTCTATTGCTGTCAATTACACGTACGCACGCTCTATCACCATCAATTACAATACACATGCTCTATCACTATCAATTACAATA
Organism: Wollemia nobilis; assembly: GCA_028583015.1. Taxonomy (NCBI): domain Eukaryota; kingdom Viridiplantae; phylum Streptophyta; class Pinopsida; order Araucariales; family Araucariaceae; genus Wollemia; species Wollemia nobilis. The sequence continues at coordinate 8,267,641 of JAQPPZ010016361.1, forward strand.
CGTACACTCTATCATAATTTACTGCTCAAATTATCTATATAAAATAGAGTTACAATTTAGGGAAAAAATGCGCACCTAAAATCTATTTTTTGATCTGTGACCTAATAATAAATGGTAAATATTTAGAAAGGGTAAAAACATCCACTGCTTCTCCTTGGACCCCCTGGTGCACAATGGTAGGGGGACATTGCCCCCCCTACACTCCCCCTTCGTGAAGTGGATCCAAGTGCGGTTGAAAACACCTCCAAATTAATTAGGCTCCACAATAACATAACTAATATGCATGCCTATATGAAGGTATCCATCTATGTTACCCCCGAGTTGCCTTAGTCATCACTTCCGCAACCTCAAGTACCCTACTTCTAGTGGACGATTCTACCTTTTCCACCCATGAGTGTACATGATTTTGTACATTAAAAATATGTCAACAGTATCATGCTCTTTCAAAATATTAAATTAATAATTGCATAATTTATCCATTTTCATAAAACTAAGCATCAAAGCATCATAAATAAATACATAGTTTTCCATGCCATAAAGCTTTCCAGGGAGGGTCATGAAAATAGGTCCTATCACTGTAGGTCTTCCAAGAATAACTTGAGTCATATTCTAATACTAAAATTTATTTATTTCAATTTTCCAAGTTCATTTTTTCATCGGAAAACTTGTATTTCTCTCATTCAACAAAATTGGTTATCTTTTGTAAAAAGCATTTAATATTTCTTTTGCTTTATCCCATTTTGATACATTAATCCATCCATAATTCATATGTATTTTTTCTATTAATTTTTCTTTTACCAATACTTTATTTGATAGTGATTATTACCTCCACAAATTTCATAAGGATGTAGGTTCCAACACCTAGTTGTCACATATTTGGATATTCTACAATGACTAGAACAACTCATCCTAGGAACTTTTGCATATGATTCTTTCTTCATAAATTTTGTGTCATATGTTGGCTTTTTAGTCAGATTATCATAGGTTCCAATGTGTAGGATCAAATATGAGATTATTATTTGAGCATTCAATATATATGACCAATATTAAATAACATAACATTCATATAAAATAACAATAATATGAAGTAAAATGATCAATGTCATTCATGAAAATACCATGAAGAAAACTTACAATAGAATTTCTCAAATTGTATACAAGGTATGAATTCTTTGATTGATTCTATGACATGGATATTTATGTCCATAATATAACCTTAGAAAGGTGAATATTGGACTCATTGTCTATTTCTTTGCTCACATATCCGAGAGATGCATATTTTTCTATTCCACACATAATACAAACCTCTCATGTCATTTGGATTCTCATCTTGCTACTTGTATACTTGACTCTTGAATCTCTATTATGAATAACACAAGCTTATACTAAGAGGGGTGTGAACAGTATAAGACCACTTTTTACTTTTCTTTCCCAAAAAATATTATGCAATATATCAATGACAATATCAACAACAGTAATCAAAGTAATGTGTAAATCACCACACACAATAGAGACACCAATTTAACATGGTTCACCCAATGTGGGATACTCCATGGAGAAAATATTTCACTAAAATTTTCTCAAAAAATATCTTGGGAAAAATTTCCCTATTACAATATTTATGGACCTCTATCCAAAGGAGACACCAATCCCCTAATAAAGTTCATGGATCTCTATCCATAGGAGAATTCCTTCTCCTATGCTATGGCTGGTGATTATCTAGAAGACTACTGCCTCTACTGCACTGGCTTGTGGATATCTCTCCACTGAAGACTTATGTCCTCACTCAGAAGATATCTATCCTTACTACCCTAGCTAATGGATATATATCCACTGGAGACTATTGTCCTATTCTCTATCACTTTCAAATCTTGCTCTTAGCTCTATCTCAAATTTGCACTAAACATAGTCCTTTGATCTAGCACAAATTTGGTCAATATTTGTCTCTGATATGCACTAAAAATAATCCTTTAGTCTAGCACAAATTTTCTCAATCTCTGTATTTGATCTACACTAAACACAATCCTTTGATCTAGCAAAAATTTTGTCAATCTCTATCTCTGATCTGGTACAAACCTATCCTCAAATCTGCACCAAACTCTATCTCAAATCTATCCTCAAGCCTTAAATCAAATTTTGACCCAATCACAAATAAACTATGCTAGATCTACCCCAAACATTAACTCAAGGTTTGAATAAATCAATCAATCAACTCTGCTCACAAGTATTTTCAAAGACTTACCTAAAATATGTCCAACAATTCCTCACTAAAACTTGTCCAATATGCTCAACAAGTCCTCACTAGAACTTGGCCAATCTACTCAAAAAGTCTTCACCAAGACTTGTCTCAAATTTTATTGTAATATTCCACAAAATATCACACAAATATACCCTTAAGTCCAATCTAGGACTTACTCAAATCTGCTCACTAGATTTTACAAAAGCTTGTTCAAATCAACTCAATCACACAAACAAGTTTCACACTAAATCTTGTTCTAATATTATAGAAAAATATAGAGAATGTTTAAGACTCAATATTTTTCACACTCACAATAATGCTCAATTAATTTCAATATCTATCTTGTTTTTACCACAAACATATAGAGAATTGTTAGAGACTCAATATGTTTCACACTCACAATAATGCTCAATCACTTTCAATATCTCTCTTGTTTTTACCATATAAACATATAGATAATTGTTATAGACTCAATATGTTTCACTCACAATAATGCTCAATCACTTTCAATCTCTTATTCAACTCAATCCAGAAATAAAGAACAATTTGTTTCACAGAACTTGAACTATCACTCCAATACTTCCAATCACTCAATGAAATATTTTTCAACAATGCTTATAAAAAAAAACTCACATAACAATGATACTCATGATATTTCACAAACCCTAATCATGCACATGAAGGCTCACACAATATTTCCAACAATGCTTATAAAAAAAAAATTATATTATCAACCTTTATTCCAAAAAAACCTTCATTAATCAATATTGAATATCTCAAAACCAAACTCAACAATGTTTATCAAAAAAACCTTTTCACTCCAACTTAGCATTCATAACATCCAATCCAAAGATATTTTACTCACAAGGAATATGTACCCATAACTTTTATTTTTATGGAGATATGTCTTCAAAACCTGTCTTAACCACAATCAAATTTTCTTTGCTAAAACTAGGGTTAGGTTACCACAACCTATCTCAAGATCTCCAAAAAATAATTTTCTCAAAAATTATTTTCCATACAAAATATCAAATCCTTTTGTACACCTTATAATCTCCAAACTCACAATATTTAACTCAATAATTTCACCATAACAAAACACTCAACAATTTCCCTTGCACACCTTATAACCTCCACACTTTATAAAACAAGTTTCAATCACCAAAAATAAAAAAAAATAAAATTTTTTTTCCCTTATAAATCCCCTAAGCACTTAGCACTCATGACAATCTCAAAGCACTTTTAATTTTCAAAACCTTGGAGAATAAAATTACATGGCATATGGACCAGAATCAGATGCAGCTCAATACAAAACTTGCAAAACTAGTGTGAAGAAAAAATGAGCGGGAGGACAACGGATAGCGGGAAAGCGACGACGAGCGGAAGGTCTGGCAGCCCGCCTCGGGGATCTGGTCCCCTGGTTTCTGGTTCAGGCGATCCAGAGTCTGAACCCCCTGAGGAAGGAGAGATTCCTTCCCGTCATGAAAAACCCCCCGATAGAGGGTCTTTCCCTCCGATCCAGGGCTCGTACGCCCATGCGGTCTCGAAAGGGTCACCTTCCCCGACCCTTTCCCAACCCCTGATCCCTTCAGGTTTCGACCTGGTGATCCCAGGCAGTTTGCTGAATAGCTACGTTGATCAAGAAAAGTTCACCCTCATTGGCAAGTTCATCGGGGGCAGACCTGACATGGAGACGATCCAAAAATGGGCTTGCGACAAATGGCGAACGAGTGGCAACATGCAATTAGTGGCCCTATCCCGAGGGTTTTTTGTGATCAGACTGAATAATGCAGAAGATTCCTGCAACATCCTTTCTGGCGGACCCTGGTTCCTGGGAAGACGAAGCCTCTTCATCCGTAGATGGGGCGAGGACTTCGACCCAAAAACGTAGAACATCAATGTTGCGCCAATTTGGGTTCGTCTCCCGAACTTGCCCTTCCAATGCTGGCATGAGGAAATTCTGAGAGGGATTTCTCGCACCATTGGCGACCTCATCGCTGTCGATTCCTCCACCAAGGTACGCTCCCGTATGGTCCATGCACGTATTTGTGTGAATGCCAATCTAGAATCTGAACTTCCCTCCTATGTCAATCTCTTCAAAGATTCGACCCTCATTAAAAAACAACCTCTCGAATATGAGAACAAACCTTCCTTTTGCTCCATCTGCAACACTCAAGGCCACCTGAATCACCAATGTCCCCAATCTAGGGCCTTGAAACACACCTCGCATGTCTCAAGAAGAAAAGGCGAGAAAACTAATGAGCCAAGGCAAAAATGCGAAACTTCTGCCCCTATAGAGGATCCCCCTAAAGCTTCCCCAGAAACCCAAGGTTTTGAAGAAGTGAGTCAAGAAGGAATCCCGTCTGTAGATCCCCATCCCCTTGAAACGATCCCTATCGCTGCCTCAATGGAACCTTCCCTTACTCCTTCCGAAGTTGGGGCTGCTAGTGAAGAAGCCCTAAAACCCATCCTCCAGGAGATCGAGAACTTCCAAACCCACCAGTGTCCATCCGGGAACTTCAGCCCAAAGAATACTAGGAGCAAGGCTCAGGCTATGGACATCGAAAGCGAGAAAAGGAGAGGGCGACCTTCTGCCAATGACCAACGTATCAGGGCAACCGAGGACGACATAGCAAATGGCTCCCAATGGACCTTATTCATTGACAATGACGATCCTCTGAAGGAAGTTTCCAAAAGCTCCAAACCCCCCTTCCAACAGGCGAAGGGAGGCAAAAAACCTCTCAAATCTACCAGATGAAGATGCTCTCCTGGAACGTGAGAGGTCTCAACAGTGCAGCTAAGGTCAGACTTGCTGCTAATATTCGAAAGGAATCCAAACCCTCTATTTTCATCATGCAAGAAACCAAATGTGATGAGAGCTCCTCCAAGAAAGCCGCCAGAGTCATCTGGCATCACGGCGAAGCTTTGTACAACCCTGCTCAAGGTTCCTACGGAGGCCTGATGTGCCTGTGGGATCCGTCTCAAGTGGAAGGTAGACTTCTCTCTTCTTCCAGCAGAGTTCTCAATATTCTGTTTCACTGCATTTCTAGCAATCGTTCTTGGATCATGTCCAACCTGTACGCCCCAAACTCTCCCCTTGAGAGAGCTAATTTTTGGAAAACCCTCACTCTGATGAGGGATTCTTTCAGCACCATACCATGGATTGTTGGAGGGGACTTCAACAGCCCTCTGTTCCCTACAGAGAAAAAAGGTGGATTGGTTGCCACCCACCGCACCACTGAAGATCTCAGGGACTTCGTTGATTCCAATGAACTCATTGATATCCCACTCAAGGGGACTCTCTATACGTGGAGCAATAGAAGAACTGGAGGCGGACTGATCCAGGTCAAACTGGATAGATTCCTAATGTCCCAGGAAGCCATTCCTTTTTTTGGTGATGCGTCCCTCTCAGCTCTTACCAAAACTGGATCGGATCACAATCCCATTCTTCTTGAGGTGGGTAAAATCCCTTCCTTTCGAACCCCCTTCCGGTTCGAATCCATGTGGCTCAATCACAAGGACATCCGTGACGAGATGGCGCAGTGGTGGAATCAACAATTCAGAGGGTCACCTGTGTTTCGGGTGACTCAGAAGCTCAAGTTCATCAAAGATAAATTGCGAATTTGGAACAAAGAAGTTTTTGGTAACATTTTTGTTCGCAAGAAAGCGTTGTTAGATCAGCTTCAAGCTATTGAGAGCAGGATCGAAGCAGGAGACTCTGGGGCTGCAGTCAGAGAAGAGGAAAGGAACCTGCTTGCTGAATTTCACAATACATTAGCCAGGGAGGAAACCTTCTGGAGACAAAAATCCAAGGATCTGTGGATCAAAGAAGGTGATTCTAACACCAGATTTTTCCACGCTTCGACCATGAGGCACAGGGGATCCAGTAAGATTAGCAAGATAAACCATAGTGATGGATCAACCACTGAAGATATTTTTGGAATCAGAGATGAGGCTGTCTCCTTTTTCCAAAACCTCCTCGGATCCCCCCCGGAAAGCTCTGCCCGGGCCAAGTCTGCCCTCCTGGGTAACATTCCTAGCCTTGTTTCCGAAGAGGCCAATTCCTCCCTTCTAAAACCCTTCTTTGATGAGGAAATCAAGGACGCGGTGTTCTCCATGCAGGCGGATAAAGCCCCCGGGCCGGACGGGTTCCCTCCTCATTTCTACCAAGCCTTCTGGGAAATTGTTGGATCGGATGTCTGTGCTGCCATCCGGGATATGCAATCCCGACCCATTCCCCGGACTGTCAACTCTACTTTCATTGCTTTGATCCCCAAATCCCCTGACTACCGATCCATGGCTGATTTTCGGCCCATAAGCCTGTGCAATGTTTTGTATAAAATTCTCACCAAATCAATGGCATCCAGATTGAAACCCATCCTCCCCTCCATCATTGACCCTTGCCAGGGGAGCTCGGTCAAAGGTAGAAACATTCTGGACGGAGTCATTACGGTTCATGAAACCCTTCATTCCGCTTTCCACAGCAAAAAATCAAGCTTCCTCCTCAAGCTCGACATGACCAAAGCTTTCGACCGGGTTGATTGGGACTTTCTCAAGGAGATCCTTCTGAAATTCGGTTTCCACCCCAAGTGGGTTCAGCTAATTCACAATTGCTTCTCCTCTGCTTGGTTCTCGATGCTGGTCAATGGGTCCCCCGCTGGTTTCTTCCCCAGCGTTAGAGGCCTCCGCCAAGGGGATCCTCTATCCCCTCTTCTGTTCATCATTTTGGCGGAATCCCTTGGCAGATCCCTGTCTGCGGCCAGAGTGGCGGGGAAAATTTTAGGTATTCAAGTGGTTTCTAACTCCACTCCTATCACTCACCAGCAATTCGTTGATGACACCATCCTCTCAACTCAGGCGTCCGTCATCCAAGCTAAAACCATCAAGTTCATTCTCTCCCTCTACGAGAAAGCGGCAGGGCAGCAGGTAAATTTCTCCAAAAGCAAGCTTTTCTTTTTGCACACCCCCCCGAGCGCAAGGGCCGAATTGGGCGGATCCTGGGCTGCTCTGAAGGATCCCTCCCATCCTCCTACCTGGGACTCCCCTTATTCTGGGGAAGGGCGAAAGAGAGCATGTGGAACAATGTTTTAGAAAGATTCCAGTGGAAGCTAGCAGCATGGAAAGGCAAACTTCTGTCCCAAGCGGCGAAAGCCAGCCTTTCAATCTCCACCCTTCAAAGCATTCCCATTTACTTCATGTCAGTTTTCACTCTCCCCAAGTCAGTGTGCAAGCAAATTGAACATATCCAAAAAATATTCCTCTGGTCGGGATCCGAAGACAAATCCAGGATTCCCCTCGTGGCATGGGACACAGTCTGCAGAAGCAAGCAGCAGGGGGGCCTTGGCTACAGGAAGCTATCCGACATGAATGCTGCCCTGTTGGGCAAACATGCTTGGAGGATTATCTCTAAAGACCCAGCTGAATGGATCCAAATGGTGTCTAAAAAATATATGGGCAATTGCTCCTTCCTCGAATCAAGCAACCACCCCAATGGCTCTGCCTTTTGGAAAGCTGTGTTTCACTCCAAAACGCTAATTCAAAAAGGTCTCCGATGGATTCTCGGGGATGGCCGCAACATCGATTTTTGGAACGACAGATGGCTAACGGACGAACCCCTGAGTGACAGGGGCGATCTTGTGGGGCTTCAAACAGTCTTCGATACCAGCAGGGAATGAAAGGTGTCTAATTTCATCGTCTGGGAGGAGGGCCAACCCCGGTGGAGGACCCTCGATGGCAACAGCCCTGAGATTTCTGGCCTTAACCTTATGCTTCAAGCAGTCACTATCCCCTCTGAGCAAAGGGATGATAAACCCACCTAGGCTGGGTCGGACAAGGGCTCCTACTCTGTTAAGTCTACTTTCTCCCTTCTCAAAACCCACCCTGTGTCGCCCTCCCATATTGTCTGGAAGAAACACCTCATCCCTAAAATTGCCTTCTTTTCTTGGCTAGCCTTCCAAAACAAAGCTCTCACTACTGAGAATCTCATCAAAAGGGGCATCCCCCTTCCCAACAGGTGCTTTCTGTGTCAAGCAAATTGGGAATCCACTGATCACCTGTTCCTCCACTGCGACTTCACCTCGGCTGCACTTGGTTTCATTTTTTCCACCTTTCGAATCCAATGGGCTCCTCCCAAGTCTTTGTGCGAAGTTTTCCTCCAATGGCCCCAACCCTTTGCTAACCACAAACTTCGGTTCCTCTGGGACATATGCCTTCACCACCTGGTCTGGCAAGTGTGGCTAGAGCGTAATAGAAGGGTCTTTGGGTCTTCTATCTGGGATCCTCCCTCTGTCGCCTCCAGAGCCCTCGCCTTCGCCTCTAAAAATGCTAATCTTATTCACTGTCCCAGTCCTCGCCCGTCCTCCCAGGAAGACCTCATCCTCAAGTCTCTCAATATCTCGGTCGATTCCCCCGTGGAGAACCCTTTACCTCACCCCCGAACCCTTGCCCGATGGATTCCTCCCCCCCATGGTTGGATCAAGCTAAATTTTGATGGGGCATCCAAAGGGAACCCTGGAGCGGCTAGTGCTGGCGATGCGGTCAGGGATCACCGAGGAAAGGTCCTACTTGCTTTTTCTGAAGACTTGGGCCACCAAACCAACCATGTTGCAGAAGCTAGGGCCCTGTGGAGGGGCCTAGTTCTCATCAAAGAGGATCCTCGGGCAGTCATCGTAGAAGGCGACTCCATGAACATCATCAACTATCTGACTAAGGATGAGATTCCTACGTGGCGAGTTTTCAACACCATCCAGGAATCCCGATGAATCCTTCGAAGCAGGAACCATAGATGCCAACACATCTACCGGGAAGGGAATGCCCTGGCCGACCTCTTGGCCAACAGAGGATCCTCCTCCGACAGTCTCACCATCTGGGATCACGGGTTTCCACAAGACATCTCTGACGTGGCAGCGTCAGACCTCAAAAAATGTCAATGACCCACGTCAGATCCTCACGATTGGCCATGTCATGCAACATCCTTATGCCAAGTGGGGCCCTCTTGGACTTATCTCTTTCGAAATTCTGGCTGTCGTTCAGTGCCACCGTGGGCCTAATCTCCAATTGTCATGACAGAACGACGCAATCCCCAGGCAAGGCCTGGCGAATCATGGCAGTATAGGTGTTCATTCACGTTACGGGCGTGACTAGGATGGCGGCGATTTTTGTTCCTCGAGAGCTGGCTGCCTCTCCCCTCGCCAATTCGGAGCCACCTCAGCTGATCCCTCTTTCCCATGCATGCAAAAATTTTGTTTCGACGTCCTTTCTGGGCAGACGAAGCGTCCTTAATTATCCTCGCAAACTCAAGGAGCACTCGGGTGGACCCTCTGGCGGTCAGGAGGACCCCAAGAAGATCTAAGATGGTCGGCGTTTCCTGCTCTCTTCGCCCGGTTCCGGGATTTTGTTGCTGGGAAGTTTTTTGTTTTTCTTGTGGGGATCGACTGTTATGTTTAAATTTGTTGTAATTTGGTCTGAGACTTGCTTTTCGGTCTCAACCTTGTGGCCTTAAAGGTGCTTTCCTTTTTCTGTTATAAGGTTTTGGGATCCTCTTAAAAAACCCGCTATGTATATACTGTTACTTAACAAAAAAAAAATTACACAACATACCTTAATTTGTTCTGCACAAAAAAACTATCTTCAATGAATTCGACCATGTGACCTTGCACTCCCAACACCCTAGCTCCAATATAGGCCACTAAGTGGGCTGCATGCCCACCTTAGACAAATGGTGCACGCTATCCTAAAATGTTGCCTCACAAAAATGCCAAGCAATTCAAACATAGGCCTCTTCCTCATGCAAAACCTTGATCATGCGGATCGAACCACAATCTCCTCCATGCAATCCTTAACACTCTCCAAACTACCACCTATGCTACCACCATTGGTGGGATGTCAAATCACTATGCAACCTTTATTTCCACATTTCCCTCCAAGCTCTTCGAAATGCAAATCGTCTTCTTCCTGGATGCAGCGCTCAATTATTCTCTTTTATATTGCATTCAAAGGTGTTCAATTGACTTTAGGAAATGGATTTTATTTCCTATATATATGCACATTGTTCTTTACTTCTCATGTCGACCCATTTTCGAATTTAAAAATTTGAATTTAGTTTTTAAATATTAAATTTAAAAACCTTTGCCTCCATTATTAATTTAAATTTAAATTTTAATTAAAATTAAACCTTTTGAAAATTGCTTATGGGTCTTTTCAATTTGGACTTCATTTTTCTTCACCTCATTATTTTGGCTCAAAATATTATAATAATAGAATATTATTATTTAATTTAAACTTGCTTCTCCTTCCTTTGGTATTCATCCTTTGGTCCCTTTTTAGGCATATAATATTAAAAATAAATATTATATCATATTCATTTCCAAGACCTTCTTGCTTTTGGAAAAACCACTTCATTTCCTTAATGATGATGAAACTAAACCAATATTCTTTTGACATAAATGAAAACAAAACTACTCAAAATTTCCAACATATTAACTCTTGCACAATTACACATTTACACACTTGTACACATTAATACATGACACTTGTGCACATTCTCACTCCTTACACTTGCACACATATCTACATGGCACTTATACACATCCTACACATAAGAAACATACATAAGGGAAAATATTAATAACACTCCTAAACTATAGAATCTCATCCTAATATATTACATATATACATTTGTACCAATAAGGTACTATGGAGGTACATTAGCAGGTACTGTCAAGTCCCAATATTTTCCTAGTAATAATTTTTTTAAATTCCTAAGCCTAGCATAGTTGTCCTTCAACTAATGTTCATATCTCCTATTGTTTAATAGACTTATTCCACTTAAAACACCTCCATTCACACATTTATACAACTCACAAAGACCTATCTTGTAAGTGTACTAGGTGATCCGAAGCTATCTATATTATTTTCCAATGAGCTAGCTTGTTTCCTTGTCTCTCTTTTTATCCATCAAAAGGGTATCTTATCTCTACGTCTCTCACAAATACATATGTGTAGACATATTAAGCATATGGAAAAATTAGACTATTCTTCTCATATAGTATTATGAGTTAGCCCATCTGTAGTTTGGTCTCTCCTTTGACCATAAAACAAAGTTAAATGGTTAAGACCTTCCTTTGGTTAAATAAAACCAAATTCCTTAATTTAAATCCATTCTAACTATTAAAACTTATTTCACCTTTTTCTAATTATAAATTATTCTCTTAAATCTTCTCTACTAATTCTCCCATGAGAATCTAGCAATATTATGCATATTTGAATGCACTTAAATAAGATCCAATCTAAATTAAATCCCTAAGAACTCTATAATTAAAAGTCCTTATTAACACTCATGACGATTCTTCATTGGATACACTTTGAATAAAATAATTAGCCATATTTAATTAATGGTTAAGCTTCGAAAGGAAAATACTCTTCCATTCTAAAAACACTTGGGTTCCATATGAGTACCCATTAACACCACTTAAACACTTAATTAACACTTTAACTACTACTATGGCTTTCTCATTAACTCACCCATTTCCACAAATGCAACAAATAGCTAAAAAATCCAAATGTTACTGTTGACTGTTCAAATTTCATTATGCTTCTTTAATTTCATTGTAAAGATGATATTATACTATGAGTTACAACATCCATAAATGGAGATAAATAATTTCCATATTTCAATCAACCCATTTTCCTTATACAATGTACTAGTTACAATAGTAGTAATATTTCATTAACAAATATGGGTTTAACTCCCAATATTACATAACCAGAATCCTATTAATCTCTTTCATGTATTTATTTTCACAACAATACTGTGAGATCTTACAACATAGCTTTGGGTAACCATACTCTGGTTAGCTTGATACTCAATTAACATTGCTTACCTTTGAGGAAAATTCGACCATTCTCCTTAGTTGGATAAAATTCTAGACATCTTCTCCTTGAACACATTGATATGGGAATGTTTATATGGATCTAGCCAACTCTTCCCTTCATTTTATAAGTGAATTTATATCTGGATGAATGCAAGTTTACATACACATAAAACTAAATATTGCAACACTCCAATATAGCAAAATTATAATTGGTAGAATAAAATCTCACAATCAAAATTCTTTTATTGATTGAGCTTTCAAAACAACTATGATTCCTTCATTACAGTAGCCAAATCATCAATCAAGTTAAACTATCCATTTCCCAATATTTCCCTAGTCAAAAAAATAATGGAACATGTCCTATAACAACAAAGGATTTTTTAAAACTAAACACATCTTGGTTTCAATCTATTTATATTAAAATAAATCATTTAAATTCATAGCTAGGGTCCATATAGCATTTACCAACATGGACTCATATACACTCACAATCCACTTTCAAGCAAACGTATTCATACTTCCAATATTCACTAAAGCATTAATTTCTCTAATCTAATTAAATATCCATGCTTTCATAAATCGATCATCAAACATGCTATTTTAAATCAACATCACACATACAAAGAAAAAAATTCGTTCCAAGGTAGTCCATCGAAACTAACTTCATTCAAGGGTCATTCAATCTATGTCTACCATTCAAGAAAGGATTGTCTCTCACCATGCACCAGATGTAGTGCGTTTTTCAACATCTTAACCCAAAATATGCTCTCAATGGAATACCATTCATTGTAGGCTTATTATTTCATACAAAAGAGTTCATAAACCCATACAAGGTTACCGATACAATACAACCCAATCACAATTCCTCAAATTTGCTTACTAATAAGGTTACATAACTATCACTATGCTACAAGCACTCAATCCGAGAAAGATTCCACCATGTACACACCCATTTTGTTGATTGGTCTTATATAAGCCCAAACACATTTTCTATTGAAATCATTTTCCTTTGGATGAAAAAAATATTACACCCCAACTAATGTTATCAAAAATGTACTTTATTTGGACTTAAAAACTCATAGCAATAACATAGTTCTCTATTTACAATGCTCAATTTTCAACCAGACATACTCTCAATTTGAGTCTTGTTTCACCCTAGACATTCTATGGCCTTTTATTACAAAAAAAAAGATTTCTAATCTTAAATATCCTTTAAAACATAACATACTTAAAAAGGGTGAATCAACCAACTAAAACAACCCCAATCCACACACTTTATCCTTCTCAACTGTATAATGAGTATTAAACATTAATTTTTTGCATACTAAATTCAAAAATAAAAACAAAACGAATCTACTAGTGTCCCTGTAGAATGTACTTCCAAACCAGGTAGTGTTTTTCTCTCTTTTTGGTTGCTCCTCTCTTCTTTGTGCACTATTGGATTTTTTTTCCAACAATAAAATTTCCCCCTTCTTCTTCCTCGGCCACCGACTAACACCCCTTCATCCAGCTCCTCTAGGTGCATTCAAGTAACCACTATCATCAGAGTTATTCTCCCCACTACGTCTGTGATAAAGGGTAATAAACTGGTTTGAAAACCAATGACCCTTTCTAGAAAACATCATTATTCAAGTAACATGAAATAATTTTTTTCGAACTAGCATGGTTAATAACCATAGCTCAATGAAATATCAAAAACATATTTTTTTTAACCTTTTAAATTTTATTGAAGTTCTAAATTGCTTTAGGAAGTGCTTTATTTAAAATAAAAGAGTCATTAAGTCATAAAGTAAGAGTGTGAAAAACAATATCTTGTTTTAACAAATACAATCAAGCAAACATTCTTTAAGAAAATAGAAAGGATATTTTCAAAATAACATTACAAAAATTAACCAAAAAACCATCGACTCTTTTGTTTTGGCCTCAACAACTTCACTACTGATGATTCATTTTATATGCCAATTAAATATGCAACTACATGTAAGGGAGATCTATCATCCTTGGAGCTATCATATTTAAGAGCAATCATCATTTCCAATTTAAACATCCCATCTTCAGTGGTTGATTCTTTATTCCACTCATAAGAATGACTATTTCTTAAGCATGTAGTTCTATTAGGAGTATCATATCCTTTCATAAAACAGTTACTTGTAATGAAAAAATATTAATTTGCCAAACATATCATGAATAAGAAACATTTTATTTTCTACAAAATATACTTAATTGTAGAAATAAAACATGGCACAATCAATCATTCCATTGAAAGATAACATAGCAAAACATAAATCCATCCAAATAAAAAGTCTACCAAGGGAGGGTCATGACATCCTCCCCCCTTAGGCTTAACATAGTCCTCTGTGTTTTTACTAGTTCCATAAAAACATAAAATAACAATTACATATTGTTTTCAAATAGGAAAGGAAAATGTTTTTGCATATCTGCTACTTTCTCCCAAGTAGCATTTCTCTCGGAATAGTGGTCCCACTGGACCTTGCATTGCTCCAAGGTCCCTTTCCTCATCGATTTGGAATGAAACTCAAGGATATTTACTGGTCGAACCTCTATAGCCTCTGGATTCACCATCTACAATTTAGAAAAGTCCCACACATGATCAGGATTAGCTATATATTTTCTAAGCAATGAAATGTGAAAGGTGTCATGAATCTTTGATAGATTGGGTGGTAAGGCAAGTCGGTATGCCACAGGACTGATATTTTCTATAATTTCAAAGGGTCCAACAAAATGTGGATCAAGTTTTGTGGACTTAATAGCACTCTTCTTTGGTCTCACCCTCAAAAACACTCTATCACCCACAACAAACTCCCTTGGTGACCTCTTAAGATTGGCATAACTTTTTTGATGATCTGTAGCTTCTTTAAGCCTTTCTTTGATCGTCCTTAATTGTTGCTCCATTTCCTTGACCATATCTGGTCCAAGCACAACCCTATCCTCTAGATTATCCCAAGATAATGGTGTCCTACACCTCCTACCATATAGAGCTTCAAATGGTGCCATGCCTAAGGTCGAATGGTGATCGTTGTTGTAGGTAAATTCTACCAAGTGTAGGTAATCTTCCCATTGGGTTTTTTGATCCATACAATACATGTGAAGCATGTCCTCTAACACCTTGGTTTACCCTTTCAGTTTGCCCATCGGTTTTTGGGTGATATGTAGAACTGATGTTTAACCTAGTGCCAATGGCTCGATGTAAAGCTTGCCAAAACTCGGATGTGAATCTCGAGTCTCTATCTAAAATGATCACTTCCAAAAAACCATGAAGCCTGAATATTTCCTTGGAAAATCTATTAGCCACAACCATGACATCATCCTTGGTATTTTTGGGTATAAAATGCGCAACCTTGGTCAGTCTATCGACCACAACTAGGATTACATCATGCTGAAATCTAGTCTTTGGCAAACCTACAATAAAATCCATTGAAATCACCTACCATTTCTATGTAGGTACATCATGAGGATACAATAGTCCTATAGGATATCTATTTTCTACCTTAACTTTCTAGCATTCAAGACATTGAGTGATAAATTCAATTATATCCCTCTTCATTCCTAGCCAGTAGAAAGTTTTCTTCATATTATCTCTCATTTTTACCCCTCCTGGATGAGCAGAATATGAAGATCTATGTGCTTCATTCATGATCATTTTCTTCAAATCACCAACCTCAAGAATTACTACCCTATCCTTAAAGCACAAGAAACCATCCTTGATGCTGAAATCCTTACTTTCATCAGGTTTCCTTTCCATACTTTCCCAAATTTGATTGTAAAACACATCCTGATGTTGCATTTCCTTAACTTGTTCCATCAAGTCTATATGGATGTGAGACAAGACAACTATGTGTCTTCTCCTACTGAGTGCATCGACAACCTTATTTTCCTTCCCTTTGATGTATTCAATGCCAAAATCATATTCAACAAGAAATTCCATCCACCTTCTCTACCTAGCATTTAACAAGGGTTGAGTAAATATGTATTTCAGACTTTGATGGTCTATCCTCAACTCAAAGGGTCTCCCTACCAAATAATATCACCAAATTTTGAGAGCAAAAACCACTACTACCAATTCTAGATCATGGGTTGCATAATTGACCTCATGTCATTTTAGTTTCCTAGATCCATAGGCTACCACTGCTTCATCTTGTGAGAGCACTCCTCCCAAACCTTCCAATGATGCATCTGTACACACAGAAAAACTACCCTGAGGGTCTAGTATCTTTAGTATGGGAGATGTAGTGAGTTTTTGTTTGAGCAGATCAAAAGCTACCTCACATTTATCCATCCACTTGAACTCTTTTCCCTTCCTCTGAAGGTTAGTTATTGGAGCGGTTATCTTGGCGTAGTCCTTCACATAACACCTATAATATCTAGTCAAACCCATGAAACTCTGGACTTCCATCACATTTGTGGGTGGCGACCAATTCAGTATAGCTTCTATTTTCTTAGGATCCACCATGATCCCTTCTACTGATACAATATGCCCTAAATATTGCACTTTCGACACATAAAATTCACACTTTGACAAATTCCCATACAATCAATTCTTCCTTAGCAACTCCAAAATGATCTCAAGGTGTCTGTCATGCTCAATCTTATTCTAGAGAATATATCAAAATATCATCCAAGAACACAAGAACAAATCAGTCCAAAAGCTTCCTAAAAATGCTATTCATCAAATTCATAAATGTTGTTGGAGCATTCGATAGACCAAAAGGTAAGACAATAAACTCATAATGTCCATAACGAGTTTTGAAGGTTGTCTTATGGGTATCCTCTTCTCGAATCCTCAATTGGTGGTATCCCAACTTTAGATCAATCTTTGAGAAGATAGTGGCATCTTTAAGCTGATCAAAGAGGTCTTCGATTTTAGGTAGAGGATATCTGTTTTTAATGGTTGCCTTGTTCAACATCCTATAATCTATACATAGTCACAAGGAACCATCCTTTTTCTTGATGAACAGCACTGGTGCACCCCATGGTGACACACTTGGTCTAATTAATCCCTTCTCCAACAATCCTTGTAACTGCACTTTCAGTTCTTGCATCTCAATTAGATTCATTCTATAAGGAGCTCTATGAATAGGCTCTATTCTAGGTTGAAGTTCAATTGTGAAATAAAATTCATATTTAGGTGGTAATCCAGGTAAATCCTCTAGAAATACATCTCTGAACTCCTAAAGAATTGGGTGTTTCTCAAACACCTCTTCCTTCTTTTCATCTTCTATCTCATTTAACTTCACTACATAAATTGTTCCTCCTCTCTTCATTGCCTTCTTAAGTTGCATTGCAGAGAGGATCTGGGGTCGAAAATCCCCTTGTAGGTTGTACACCCTCTGTACTTTCCTACCATATTTCGAGTACTCAATCCATCTATCCTAGAAATTGATTACAACCTTATGTGCTTGTAACCAATCCATTCCTAGCACTACATCAAATGCATGCAATGGTGCTACGTACAAGCATCCAATGGTCATACCACTAGGTAGGGTAATTTCCGGCATAGAGTAGGTTTATCCTAAACCATACTCGACCTTCCACCCATGTGCCAAGATTCTTGGCCTTTCTAGTATATCTTTAACTAAGCTAGTGGAAACAAAACTATCTATAGCACCACTATCAATCAAAATTTTAACATTTCTACCAAAGATCTTACCTTTTATCAGTAGTGGAGTGGCTTGCCCTTCCAGATTTTGACTTCCTATCATTGCATAAATCTTGTGTGTAGGTTCCTTGTGTGCAGGATCCTTGTAGGCGGGTTCCTTTCCCTTCGAACTCTACCTTATTTTGTATGGACATTTATTGGCATAGTGTGGTCCACCACAATCAAAGCATCCATCCTTAGGTCCTAGGTGAGTTTTATACTTCTATCCTTCTTCTACTTTTACTACTAATGGAGGATTGGCCTGACCCTACAGTGGTGGTCTATTATTCCCATTGTTGTGATTGTTAGGATTATGGTTCTTCCCTTGGAACCTTTTCCTAAACTTTCCTTGCTTCCTATCATTCCTTCTATCCTATCTAGGGGAACTCTTGTTTTCTTGCTCACCTTCCCACTTCATAAAACCCTACATTATTTCTTTTTCTCAGTGCCTCTTTATCCTACTTAGATGCCCCTTCATAATCAAAATAAGGCTTGAGATAAGTTTCAACTTTCCTAGCCAGATCATAGGCCTTCTGAAGAGTATTAGGTTCTCGCATGTTCACTTCATACCCTACTCTAGGATCTACTCCTAGAATAAACTTATGGACCTTCATCTTCTCATTATATGCAGGCACATATTTCAATAACTTGATAAATTTTTGGTAATATACCTCCATCATCTTATTCCCTTGTCTAAGATTGGTGAATTCCTCAAACTTCTTAGTATAAAAATATTTGGTGAGGAATATTTCTTTAAAAGCTACTACAAATTCTTCCCATTTCAAATCAACTATAACCTCAATTTCTTTTTCCTCACTAAATGTTTCCCACCAATCTAAGCCAACACCTTATAAATGTAGAGTGGCATAAGATGTTTGGGTGCTAGTGGAATAGTTCTTCATGTTACAAAAAGTTTCTATCTCCTTCAACCAAGCTTCAACTTTATCACCATCTTCCTCTCCATTGAACTTGGAAGATTTTAGATGTTTCATATCCTTGCCCAATTCTACCTCTAGTCGAATTCTAGCCTATTGTGCCTCCAAATGGGTTTCATTCTCTTGTTCCACTCTAGAATTTCTAGCTTGTGAATCTCGATTCACTATAGCCTCCAATAGTTATTTTTGTGTTTCCATTTGTTCTCTTAGTAAGGCAACTATTGTAGTGAGATCCTCCCTCTCATTATTAGGAGCATTCGTACCTATATCTAGGGTCCCAACCTCTACATTATTTTGCCATGTCTACCTCATCGATGGGGTAGCACTCCCTCTCCTTCTCTTGGGTGGCATTGTCCCTGGCCACACACAGGAGAGATAGTAGGAATCAGTTCACAATTACATCTTTGAATTGTTTCTCCTACTAGCAACTATATTCCTAGTTATCCTAACTAGGCAATCGAGGTCTACTTTTAGCAAACACACTTTCCTTATAGGTATAGTCTTTACATGGTGCACATCCTATTACACCCCATCTATTCCTGTGCAAGGAAACTTGTATCCCTATGAACCAAGCACTCTGATACCAAATATCAAGTCCCAATATTTACCTAGTCAAAAATAATAACGAAACACATCCTATCACACCAAAGAAATTTTTTGAACTAAACACATCTTAGTTTCAATATACCTATATTTAAATCAAACATTTGAATTCATAACCAGGGTCCATATAGCATTTACAAATATGGATACATATACACTCAAAATCCACTTTCAATCAAATGTATTCATACTTCCAATGTTCATAAAAGCATCACTTTCTTTAATCTACTTAAATATCCATTATTTCATAAATCAATCATCATGCATACTATTTTAAATAAAAATCACATATACAAAGAACATATTTTGTTCCAAGGTAGTCCATCAAAGCTGACTTCATTCAAGGGTCATTCAATCTATGTCTACCATTAAGGAAAGTATTATCTCTCACCATGCACTAGTTGTAGTGCGTGTTTCAACATCTTAATCCAAAATATGCCCTCAATGGAATACCATTCATTTTAGGCTTACTATTTCATACAAAAGGGTTAATAAACCCACACAAGATTACTCGTACAACCCAAACCAGTGATAATTCCTCAAATTTTCTTACCAAATAGGTTACATAACTATCACTATGCTACAGGCACTCAATCTGAGAAATATTCCAACATGTACACACCCATTTGGTTGACTTGTCTTATATAAGCCCAAACACATTTTCTATTGAAATTATTTTCCTTTGGATGAAACAAATATTACAGCTAACTAAGGTTACTGGAAACATACTTTATTTGGACATAAAAACTCATAGCAATAACACGGTTATCTATTTACAATGCTCAATTTTCAATTGGACATACTCCCAATTAGAGTATTGGTTCACCCTAGGTATTCTATGGATTTTGATTACATAAAACAAGATTTCTAATCTTAAATATATTTCAAAACATCACATACTTAAAAAGGGTGAATAAAAAAACTAAAACAACTCCAATCCACACAGTGTGTCCTTCTCAACTATACAAGGAGTATTAAACATTGACTTTTCACATACTAAATTCAAAAATAAATACAAAATGAATCTACCTATGTCCTTGTAGAATGTACCTCTAAACCAGGTAGTATTTTTCTCTCTTTTTGGTCGCTCCTCTCTTCTGTGCACACTATTTGGATTTTTTTCCAACAATAAAAATTCCCCCCTTCTTCTTCTTTGGCCATCGACTAACATCCCCCCGTTCAGATCCTTCGAGTGCATTCAAGTAACCACTATCATCAGAGTTACTCTTCCACTACATATGTGATAAAGGGTAACAAACCAGTTTGAAAACCAACAACCCTTTCCAGAAAGCATCATTATTCAAGCAAGATGAACTAATATTTAATGTCAGTAATATTTTTTGAACTAGCATGGTTAATAACCAGAGCTCAATGAAATATCAAAAACATATTATTTTTAACCTTTTAAATTTTATTGAAGTTCTAAATTGCTTTAGGAAGTGCTTTATTTAAAAGAAAATAGTCATTAAGTTATAAAGTAAGAGAGTGAAAAACAATATCTTGTTTTAACAAACACAATCAAACAAACATTCATTATGCAAATAGAAATGATCTTTTCAAAATAGCATTTCAAATATCAACCAAAAAACCATCAACTCTTTTATTTTGGCCTCAACAACCTCACTATCGATGATTCATTTTATATGCCAATTAATAATGCAACTACATGTAAGGGAGACTTGTCATCCTTGGAGCTATCATATTTAAGATCAATCATCATTTCCCATTTAAACATCCCATCTTCAATGGTCTATTCTGAGAACTTCAAAGTTCTATTATTGAACGAGAGATTACAAAGATATATAGGTTCTTGGAGAGAACTAGAATAGACATATCCAGTTGAGAAAATATTCTCACAAACAAACCCAGTAAACATTGTCTTTGACCAATCAAACCAATAACCTAAAACCGCTAAAATTACAACCGAATGGTTGTAACAAAAAATAGTATCAAAACCATAATACTGAATTATAAATCCTAAACACTTAGACTTAGGGAAATGTTAGATATTCCAACATTCTCCCCCTTGATGCTGAAGGAACTCTTCCAAGAGTTCTTAAGCATCACAAACTGTTTAATTGATCTTCGTTTATGCTTCTTCCAATTTTGAAGTAGAAAATTCAAGAACTCAAAAAAAATTTGTTGGCACCCACCACACTTCTGCTCTTATTGTAGGATATCCATTAAGTTTACTTTCTTCAAAAAAATAAAATTGGGTGGCTTTTGATGATCATCTCCCCCTTCATCAAATGCTCCTTCAAATGATGGTATTCCCATAATGCCACAAATATTGGTTCTCACTAACCACTCTAGCAAATTTCTTTCATAATTCATTCTATGGTCTTCAAACCATATTTCTGCTCCTAATACTCCTCTTGAGTATGTACAATGCATCATATTATGTAGATGGTTTTTCCATATTACAATTTCACATACCTCTACATAGATCTTCAAAAAAAATATAGCTATGCAATAGCTAGTTACAAATGCAATAAATAATTGTTGATCCTCACACATATTTCCACTCCTCTCAATGGATTTATATTCCTTCAACCAAGGAATTTTGAACACAAAATTTGCACAGCACACATAGTTCACATTGATATACCACAACCAACACATATCCATGGTTCTCATCACCATGCCATCCATGTTCTTTTCTAATAAAAGAAATTCATGTAATGATGTCTCTACAAGACAATCACCTCTCAATAATACCTTTGGAAGACATTCTCCTTAATTCTTAAAATACCTGTTCACAAAAAAAAAATCATTAATCACAAAAACATTACCTCTAATATGATTAGATTTGGTGCTTCCCAATGTATTTTGTGGTATATTTTTTTCACTGTGTGTTGCTTCAAAAACAACCATCAAGTCTTCACCAAGAGTTCTCATCCTTTATTCAATCCATGTTGGTGTGTTGAAACACCATTCATATAAACAATCATACATTGTTTCCTTTTCAAAACAACTTTTTTTTAGCAATGTAGTCATTCCAAGTGAGTGAAAATATGAGTGATGTTTCCTTTGCCATTACAATAAAAAAATCAGCAATATCATTTTCATTTTTTGTTTCTATCTCACTTGCTCTTTCACTTTCCACCTCCCAAATGAGATCATTATTTGATATATTTTCTTCACATAAATCATTTTCTTCTTTGATATTCACAAAATATCTCTTCACATAAACTTCTTGGGTAGATGAACAAGAAGCATCTCTATTTTTCACTCTTGATGAGTTATCTCTATTAAGAATGCAACTTATAGTTTGCATCTCCTCTTTATGAACAATATCATGGGGATCAACATCCCATACAATTTGTGCCTTGGTAGGACAAACAATATTCACTCCACATGAGTGAGTATCTACATTTGTATCATCTTTTGCTTCTTTTGCCTCCACTCTATGTGAGTGTTTTTCAACATTCCAACAATGGTTTGGCTCTTAAATGCAATATTCACAATTCTCCTCCATGAGAATAGTCTTGGATACATGATATGAATGATATGAATCATATTTAGGTGTAAGCCACATGTTATCATATTAATTCATCCATTTACAACAACCCAATGTGGGTGTTTCCTATTTATCTTCCTACTGCCTTTTTATTTTCTTTTGTAGTGCCTCCTCCTTGAGACATCTTTCATCCACCTCACCTTGGTGGTATTTAAACAAGGAACACTTGAATGTGAGTATTTCTCTTCCTTCCTCTTCAATGTAATATTCCTCCATCTTTGAGAAATTCTCATCAATGAAACATCCTTCCATATCTTCAAGATGCCAACACTCTTAGTTTGGATCTTCAAGCAAACCATCATCCACTTTGGAGTGGTCTTCACAATAAGCATCATTCCCATAGAATGATATTTCCTCCATTGTCTCTTCAATAAGAATTTCATTATCAATGTCCATGTTTCCCAAACATGCCATTTTCTCAACTACTTTTTCTTCATTACAAAAAACTTCATTCACACAAATTTTCTTTTCATTATCATATTCTCCCTCTAAAAGAATTGATACTTACAAATTTCCATGCCTTCACAAGACATGCCCCCAAAAATGAGAGTCTCCCATGGTTGCTCACAATAATATTCACATGAGTCTTCATAAGACTCTCCAAAAGGATCTTCAAGCAAACATGGCTCCCTCTTAAAAAAATCTTCATCAAAACCCTCTACATATTCCTTTTCAAGAAGGAATTCTTCATTTTCACAAGGTTCCTCCTTGCTCAAAAAATCTTTATCAGTGATAATTAATGAGTGCCAAATTGACACATATTTTATGCAAGGATTATCTGTTTTCTATCTACAAAATCATGAAAGTAAATGTGTTTTAATGATTATTTTACCTTATTTATGTGATTTATCAGTTAATTTTATGAATGAGGTTAAAATGGTAAATGATCATATTTTACACAAATTGTGCGAAGTTTTTGTATGTTTTTGGTAGGTAATATTACAACAAAATAAGGTCATATATTGAAGAAAGGATGAAAAAATACCTAGGAGACACGTGGATGCGTGCTACGAAGGGGTGCTATGGAAGGGCACTACGAAAACCTAGAAAATCTACAGAAGAACCTATTTCACATAAATGCTACATAAGTTATGGCTTGGTCAAACACCACGTGGGCAGTTGAAAGAAACAAGTATGAAAGGTTTCAAATTCCACATAGGCAGTTAGAAGAATCAAATGTGGGTGACTCACAATTTATTTGGGGCATATAAGTTGTTATGTGAATCTTTGTAATAAATGTATCCTTCTCTAAAAGAAATGATAAGATTTGTAGAAAAAGTCTAAATCAAGGGTTGTATTGTTACGTAGCTATCCCACCAAGTCAAAGTTAGTATTATGTTATAATTGGTTGCTACTTGGACCAATTAGAATAAATATTGAGTCCATGTATTTTAGGAGATGTGTTAATTTAGATTTATTCTTGATAAGAACATAGTTGTTGCATATCAATTCCAAACCATATGGGAGAAATACAGGGAGTTATGTTCGAAATTGTATGAGTGACAAAATATATTTGCATATGAGACCTTTGAAAGGGTATGGTGAGCTAATGGAGAAATATATGTAATCTGTGATTATTCCGATGTAATCTTCTGTATGCAATTATGGAAGTTGGATGCGCAACCATGTACGTTTGATTTTCAATAATAAAGCAACAACAATATTTTCTTCAGGATATGGTAACTGTATTTTATAATTATTTTATAGTTTGTTTGCTTTGGTAATTTTTATTTCTTTTATTCTCTTGTAATTATGAAATAATTAAGAATTATATTAACTAAATGAGAGTAGATTGTTGAAGTTAAAGTAAAATGGAAAATAGGGTAAGGGTTAACACTAACCTTCCGGAGGCAGGGCCCACTCTAAAAGGTTAGTCCCTAAATCTCTTCCCCCCACTAACATGGTAGATAGAATTAGATTAAAGATTAATTTACATGAAAATATAATTAGAAATTATAATAGATAAATAATGCATTAATTACGTGGATCCACATTAGAATAATTCATAAATTGCATATTTAATTTAATTTAATTTTATTTTCTACAAACTTTAATTTCTGCAACACATGAAACCGGAAAGAGACTTGAACTAAGCTTAGTATTAATTACTATGATACAATCTATATTGGGTTGCTACTCTTTAAATCTAACCTAGATTAACCCGGATTGAAAAAATTAAATGTAAGCTACTAAAACCGATCAATAATATCACATACATATAAATAATTTAATATTTTCCATGCTATAGAAGCCGTTTTACAGCTTACTATGAGTGGAAAAACTTCTTTCTTCATACCTTTTCTGATGTCAAGGATATCCAAACAATTCTGATATTCCGGATGTAATCTTCTGTATGCAATTCTGGAAGTTGGATGTGCAACCATGTACGTTTTATTTTCAATAATAAAGCAACAACAATATTTTCTTCAAGATATGGTAACTGTATTTTATAATTATTTTATATTTTTCTTGCTTTGGTAATTTTTATTTCTTTTATTCTCTTGTAATTATGAAATGATTAAGAATTATATTAATTAAATGAGAGTAGATTGTTGAAGCTAAAGTAAAAGAGAAAATAGGGGAAGGGGTTAACACTAACCTTTCGGAGGCAAGGCCCACTCCGAAAGGTTAGTCCTTAAATCTCTTCCTCCCACTAACATGGTAGATAGAATTAGATTAAAAATTTATTTATATGAAAATATAATTAGAAATTATAATAGATAAAATAATGCATTAATTACGTGGATCCAAATTAGAATAATTTATAAATTGCATATTCAATTTTATTTTCCACAAACTTTAATTTCTGCAACACATGAAACCAGAAAGAGACCTGAAATAAGCTTAGTATTAATTACTATGGTACAATCTATACTGGGTTGCTACTCTTTAAATCTAACCCGGATTAACCCAGATTGACAAAATTAAATGTAAGCTACTACAGCCGATCATTTTGGCATCGTTGTCGGGGAGAGTAGCGCCGTAGTGGTTAATTAGAGAATTTTTTTGGTAGTGCAAAGAGAGAGGCTTACTTGTATATGAAAAAGGGTACGTACAAGACCTCGGTGTGCATACGATTCAGAGTGGCTCAAATATGGTTCCAACAAGCTCCTCCGTTCGATGTTATCGGGTTCATTTTTCTTAAAGGAATCATTTTTACTACTTTCGTAGATTAAGATTTATTTTCTGCAAATTTCAATTTCTACAAATTTCCTGCTTTGGGTAGTTATTATTGCTTAGTTGACTTAGGACCTATGAGAAAGAACAGGAAGTAGGTGAACGCCAAAAGTAACACCCTATTTTTTATAGTAGGAAGTAGTTACGTTGAGTGACACAACTGTAATGAAATCCCTCCTAATAATCAAAGAAGCAGTAATAAGTTACCTTTTATTTCAGCATATTTAATTTCCTGCAATTTCCTTGCTTTGGGTGATTATTATTGATGATTTGGCTTAGGACCTATGAGAAAAACAACAGGAAGTAGGTGAACACTGAAAACAACCTAAACTTTGCTTAGGACCCTGTTGAACGTAGGAAGTAGGTAAGGTTGAGTGACACAACCTTAGTGAAACCCTCCTAAACAATCAAAGAAACAATAATAGTTTACCTTTTACTTCAGCAATTTCATTTCCAGTAAAAAAAAAATTTCAAGCATTTTTACTTTCCTCCTATTGTACTAGAATTGGTTGTATGGATTCATAGACCGTGGGTCACACCTAATTTTAGTAACATTAGGATTGTTCAAAAATTTTATTTTATTTTTGTTGTGTTAAGAATAGTTATAAACTCTATGATTTGTATCTAAACTTGACAACAGTAGGATTAAAACAGAAAATCAAAATCAAAACCCAAACAAAAACAAAACCAAAAAGAGAGAAAAGAAAAATAAGTTGCTAGGTGGTGGAAAACAGTCCAATAAACCTCTAGAAAATATTACAAATAATAATAATAATAATTATATATATATATATATATATATATATATATAATAAAATAAAAAAATAAAAAATATATTTAATAATAATAATAATAATGAAATAAAATAGAGGTATATACAAGATTGAACCAACGAAATTATAAAGTGGCAGGACAAACATATTGTATCATGAAAATTTCAATTAGAAAATATTTGAAAGGGTGTAGTAAAACTCAAATCCTATTGATAACTCAACTAGAAAAAACACTAATTAATAGGCATAGGTTTTAACTATACAAAGTCACTATCTAAGTGTTCATTTAGAGGATTGCCCAAACTTTCGAACTCGTTTTGGCCATATCTCACTCATCCAGACTCGGATTGAGCTGAAATTTTGAGGGTAGATGCCTGAAAAACCCTAGAACGTCTCCACAAATTTTCATATCATTTGGAGCAACACAGATCCTAGCGCATCCCTATGTGTGAACGAGATATTTGGCAAGCGGCTATGCGAGGGTTTCATCTGGGTTGAGTGCAAGCGGCTCCAGAGGTTGGTTTTTAGGGCCTTCGGGCCCTAGCGGCCAATATTTTTGTGGTTTATGCTCAATATTTTAGTAGGAAATGTTGCAGGGGATCCAATATGGGTTAGAAATTTATCTTTCAATAGATCATACTATGAACTTGAGTGACAACGGCTTCCAATTTGCTGCACAAAAGAAAAGTGAAAACCATACCTTTCCACGACGTCTAGGGCAAGGATTAAAGAGATCACGAAACAAGTTTCAAGTAGTTGATCAAAAAATGGCTCATATCTCAAGTGAATCTGGTGCTAAGGTGCACCCACAAAATAATTCTACTATGAAAACCCCTATCAAGGGTAAGAATTTCGAAGACTCAGTCCCAAAAATGAATTTTAGGGATGCCCTTCATGGTGGACAGACCTCGGCCCAATGCTAATATCAATCTTAAGGCTTCCCATAAACCTCTAAGAATGCCTAAGATTGATCCCAGGAAAATGGAGTCGGGATGTCTTAAAGCAGGTGATGGAACTCCTATTGTTAAGCTTGATATGGGTAACATTCAGACTGGCATTGAAGATTTGGAAAAAAGAGGACTAATTTGTCGGTTCGTGGGTTTTCGTTCGAGTCTATCTGCTTTCAAAGTCTGGGCTGCAAAAAGCTGGAAAACTAAAGGTGAGTTACAAATCTCTATTTATCCAAATGGTTATTTTCTTGTTTTATTTGCTAATAATGAAGATAGAGAGAAAACTTTTCAAGGGGGTCCTTGGTTTTTGGAAGGGCGGGGCTTTTCATGAAGCCCTGGCATACTAAATTTAAAGTCGAAGAAGAGATGCCTTCTATAGCTCCCGTGTGGGTTAGACTCTTTGGCCTCCCTATTGAATTTTGGAATCCTACTATTTTTTCTTCAATTGGAAACTCTTTAGGAACTTTTATGATGATTGCTGATTGTACTCAAAATTTTGAACATATTATTTATGCTCGGATTTGTGTTTTAATGGATTTTGACAAACCCCTACCTAAAAATATCACATTACAATTTGGGGAAGACACTTGGGAGCAAGTAGTGGACTATGAGAACATTCCTTTTCGTTGTAGAATTTGCCATGAATATGGTCATTTGGCCAGTGCTTGCCCAAATAAAATTCTTGATCAAAAGAAAGAAGATATAAACTCAGGAGGTTTCCAAATACCTAAGAAGAAGAACACTCAGAAAAAACCAGTTATGAAGGATCAATCAAAGTCATCTGCTAATATGTTTGAAATCCTTTCCACAAATGATGTCCCAAGTGAGGAAGAGGAAATAATGGAAACTGAAATCTTAGAAACACAATTTAAATATGAAGGGAAGAACTCGAGAGACAAACCAACAAATCAAAGGTTTTCAAGAGAAAAAAAAGGAAAAAATTTACACAAGAAAAACAATCTTTCAAATGTCAAAACTTCAAATAATGCGAGTCCCAATATAGACTCCGTTGAACCATCTAGTAAAATTTTGGCTGTGTACGAGCATTCTTCAAGGTTAGAAGCCATCTCAGATTCAATTGGAATAAGTCAAGAAACAGGGAAAAAAAATTGAAGATGGATTCTAATCAAAAAGTAGGTCGCAAGACCAATCAATATCATATGGTAAAAGAAGGTGAAAAGCTTGTAGAGGAAGGTAAGATTAATGCCCTTCCCAACTTTTTTAGCCCTGGTATTAATGAAGATCATCACTTGGAATATTAGAGGACTCAAAGGGAGTCTTTCAAAACAAAATGAAATTAGAAGAATGATTCGGATAAATCATCCACATCTTGTTTTCCTTCAAGAAACAAAGATGTCAATGGAGGATATGGACTCAATTGCCAATAAAATTTGGCCAGTTGGAAAAGTGGTTTCCCTCAGTTCCCAAGGGACTTCGGGTGGCATTGCTTGTCTTTGGGACCCAAAAGAGGTAGTTATTCACCATATGGTTGGTAGTTGGGGTTTGTTGGCTATAGCTATTCAAAGTAGACATTCCAACTAGATTATGCTCTGCATTACTGTTTATGCTCCGACTTCTTTGGAGGAAAAAAGAAGACAGTGGAAGGATATTACTCATATTATCTCTCATTTTCCTAAATCTTGGATCTTGATCGGAGGATATTTCAATACCATCCTCTCTCTGGATGAGAAAAGGGGGAAATAAAAATTTGGACAAAAGCACTGACCTCATGAGCGAATATATTGCAAACCTCCATCTTGTGGATATCCAACTAGATAATGGCCTTATGACTTGGTCTAACAGAAGGCAAGGCTTAGCTTGTATAATGGAGAGATTGGATAGGTTTTTGCTCTCTAAAAATTTCTTAATCCATGGTCACATTCCTAAAGTGAAGACTCTTAATAATGTTGGTTCGGATCATTGGCCGATCATGGTGGAAATGTGGAAAACCAATGTGAGTTTCTCTCCTTTTCGTTTTCAATTAATGTGGCTTAGAGACATTTCCTTCAGACCTCGTGTGCAACAATGGTGGAAGGAAGGTAAACCTAGGCATGGGACTAAGATGTTCTGTTTTGCCAAAAGACTGCAATACATTAAATCCAAAATCAAGACTTGGAGCTGGAAAGAGTTTGGGGATGTTCATAAAAAAAAACATGAAGTTATTGCTCATCTTGAAAATTTGAATAAGAAAATCCGTTTAGATGGCCTCATAGAGAAGAGAAGTGCGGATGAAATTAAACTCACAACTCAGTTAGAGGAATGGGAAAAAAGAGAAGAAATCTTATGGAAGCAAAAATCTAGAATTCAATGGCTCAAAGAAGGAGATCGAAACACAAATTTCTTCCACAAATCTCTTCTAGCTCGAAGATCTCACAACTTTATTTCTTCCTTAAAATCAGATTCTGGAGATGTTGTTTATACTTGGGATGGCATGAACTCTATTGTTGTTGATTACTTTTCCAATATTTTTGTTGCTACTCCTCTTGACTCAGCTTCACAACAAAATGTTCTTCAAGCAATCCCTTCTCTTATCACTTCGAGGAGAACTCTATTTTGATTGCTCCTGTTACTATCAATGAGCTTCAACAAGTAGTTTTTAAAATGCAAAAAGGGAAAACCCCAGGTCCTGATGGTTTTCCCATTGAGTTCTACCAAGAGTTATGGGATATCCTTCATGTTGATTTATTAGAGGTGGTGGAAGAAGCCGGGAAAGCCAAAGAAATTTTGAAGGTTATCAATAAAACTTATATTACTCTTGTTCCAAAAGCTCAAGAGGTTGATCATATCTCAGCTTTTAGACCTATTGCTTTATGTAATGTTCTTCTCAAAATCATTACTAAAATCATGGCGAGAAAGGTTGAAGCCTCTTTTGCATAAGATTATTTCCCCAGAGCAAGGGGGTTATGTGGAAGGACGTCAAATAGTAGATGAGATAGTTCTTGCTCGGGAAGCCATCCATTCCATGGATATGCAAAATTCTCCTTCCATGTTCATTCGGTTAGACTTATCCAAAGCTTATGACAGTGGATTGGCACTTCCTTATCAAAGTTTTGAGGCAATTTGGTTTCTCTAAGGATTGGATGGATTGGATTATGGGATGTATCTCTTCAGTTTCCTACTTAGTTCTTATCAATGGCAGGCCTTCTCGGTCATTCCCAGCTTCCAGAGGTATTAGGCAAGGTGACCCGCTATCCCCTTATTTATTCATCATTCTTGTTGAATGCTTGGGTAGGACTATAACCAAAAAGAGGGAAAACAAAACCCTTGAGGGAGTTACCATTGCTCATGGAGCTAGACCTATCTCTCATCTTCAATTTGTGGATGACTCTACTCTTTTAGGTAAAGCTACGAGTTAAGGAAGCTTCTAATATTAAGCAAATCATTAGCTATTTTTCTAAGGCTACTGGGCGAGTTGATCAATGAAGACAAATCTAAAGTTATTTTCTTTCACTGCTCTGCTAGACAGGAATCCATGGTCTTGGATAAATTAAGATATAAGAAGACCTCTCTTCCAATCACTTATTTAGGTATTCCCATAAATATTCAAAGGCAAAAAAATAAATATTGGAATTGGTTGTTGGACAAAGTCAAGAAGAAAATTGGAAAGTGGACCAACAAGTGGCTTTCTTTTAGGGGTAGAATCACCTTGGTAAAATCAGTCCTTCAAGCTATTCCTATTTATGTTTCTTCCATTTTGAATATCCCAAAGGTTGTTCTTCGAGAATTGGATCAAATCAGTCATCGTTTCCTTTGGAGTGGTACTAAGGAGAAAAGAAAATGGGCCTTGGTGAAATGGGATACTTTATGTCTTCCTAAGAGTGAAGGGGGGTTAGGATTCCGGTCTTCTATTAATAACAACAAAGCTTTAGCTGCTAAATTATATTGGAGGATGTTGCATAACCCCAATGCTCTTTGGGCCAATAATCTTCGTGCTAAATATCTTGAGAACAAAAGTCCTGAAGACCTTGTTCGCTATCAACTTCCTACCAAAGGTTCTCCCATTTTAGCAGTTCTTAAGACTGGTGAGGATTTGATAAAGAAAAAATTATTTTGGATCATTCATAATGGTCAACAGGCAAATTTTTGGACAGATTCTTGGGATGGTCACAAGCCTTTGATAACTCAGTTTCTCGATTGGAGGCCTTGGATGGAGGAGCTTCACCGAGCTAATTGGATAAAGGTGGCTAATTACTGTCGGTACCATACTTGGTAATTCAAAGGTTGGTAGATATTGGATCCCTATTGAGGACTGGCCTATTCAAATCCCAGAAAGGCAAAGACAAGATATCCAAGGCATCCTTCATATGAGATCCCTCTCTTGGTCCCATGAAAAAGATTGTTTTGGATGGAACAACACTACTAAGGGTGAGTATTCGAGTTGCTCAAGGTTATTTGACCTTATGCCATAATAATCCCAACCATTCTTCTGACATATTTTCTCGATTGTGGGCTCAAAAGCTCTGGCCTAAGGTGAGGTTCTTTAATTGGCTTTTATTGCATCGTAGGGTGCTTAATTGTGAGCAACTTATGAAGCGTGGTTTTCATGGCCCTTTTAGATGTGAAATGTGTGAAGAGAATGTAGAAAATCTCAACCATATTTTTATTGAGTGTACTTTAGCCTCTGAGCTATGGAGGAGAATGGCCACTTTACTTGGCTTACAGTGGTCCAATTTTTTTACTTTTGAACAACTTTGGAGGGATTGGCCTAATCAAGAGGGTGTTGATCATTTTATTAGGCGAGTAGTTTGGATGGGTTCTACCATTCTTCTTTGGAATATTTGGAATGAAAGGAACAACCAAATTTTTAATCAAGATAGGAAGGATATTCACTATATTTGGCAAAAGACCATAGCCAACTTAGTTGAATCAGTCCATCAACTCCTTAATCACCCCCAAAACTCCCACCAA
This sequence comes from Wollemia nobilis, assembly GCA_028583015.1. Classification (NCBI taxonomy): domain Eukaryota; kingdom Viridiplantae; phylum Streptophyta; class Pinopsida; order Araucariales; family Araucariaceae; genus Wollemia; species Wollemia nobilis. The sequence continues at coordinate 8,300,274 of JAQPPZ010016361.1, forward strand.
AGATGGGATCAAGTGATGCAAATATTGAAGATTAAATCTTCTAAGGGCAACCAACTTAAAGGGAATGTGAGTATTAGTAAGATGGATAGGACTAGAAATTGGCAACCTCCTCCTAAGGATTTTGGAAAAGTCAATGCTGATGGAGCCTCTAGAGGGAACCCTGGAAAAGCCGATGTGGGAGGAATTGGTAGACTTTCGAGATGGCTCCCTGGTTTTTACTTTTCGTTGAGAATTTGGGTATTCTTTCCAATAACCTTGTTGAGGGGTATGGTATCCTCGAGAGGCCTTCAGGAGGCTACTAAGGTTGGATGGGAAAAGGTGTTAGTTGAGTCGAACTCTCAACTTATGATTAATCTCTTGAAGACTCCTTCTAAGAATCATAAGGTGGATTGGAGAATAAAAAGAATTATTGAGAAGATTCAATTAATCCAGATGGGATTTTTGAAAGTTGATTACAATCATGTGGTCAGAGATCAAAACAAGAGTGTTGATGCTTTAGCTAATTGGGCTTTGGACAAAGGTGATCTTACTTGTTATGGCCACCCTCCTATATGGTGGGCTTCTCAAATTAGGGAAGCTCTTCTTTCTATCATTTCTTTGGATGGCTCCAGTTTTGAAGGTACCTAGTTTCTTCTTGTTTTTTTTTTTTGCTTCTCTTTGGTTCATTCAGTTTTTTTAGTTCCCTAGCTCATTCTATTCTTTATTTTGTTTCCTCTGTTGATTCTTGCCTTAATAGTCTTCTGGTCTAGATAGGTCATTGTTATGTTCAATTTTTTTTTTTTTTTTTTTTTTTTTTGTTTAGTTTTTTAAGGTGGGTGGGTTCTTTTGTTTTGTTTTGTTTTTGTGTTCTTTGTGTTGTTTTTTGTTGTTCATGTGTTTTTGTTGTTTTGTTTTTTTTTATGTTTTTTGTTATTGTTCTTGTGTTTTTTTCGTTCTTGTTCTTGGGTTTCTCTTTGTTTGTGTTATTTCGTGTTTTTATGTGTGAGTGTTTTCTATGTTTTTTGTTTTTGTTTATTGTCTATTGTTGGTTGTTTTTTATTTTTATTTTTATTTTATTTTTTATTTTTTAGGTTTTGGTTGTGTTTATTTTTCATGTTTTTTTTGGGTTATGTCTTTGTAGTGTTCTGTTGTTTTTGTCTTGTTTGTGTTTTGTTATGTGGTTCTTGTGTTTTTCTATGTGGTTTGTGTTGTGGTTTCTTTTATCTTATTGTGCGTGTTTGGTTGTGCTTTTGTTTTTGACACACTCAAGGAGCATGTTTTTTATTTTATTTTATTATTTTTGTTGTTATTTACTTATTTTTAAATTGGTTTTGTGTGTTTGTTTGCTCCTTGAGTATGTCAAAGGTGGTAGGCCGAGTCCGAGTCCTGGGCATTTTTGGCGGAATGGATACCCCTGCCTCCTTGGGTCTTACCGAAAGTGGCATCCCTTTTGGGATGTTTTCCACAAAAAAAAAAATTCACTATCTAAAAAAAAAAAAAATTCATACACCACCTTAGATAACAAACTGATTTGCAGTGCAAATCTGAACTGCAATTAGCTACTATCCAATAATTTCTCTCTTTGAAAAGAAAAAATATATAATAATATAATTATATATATAAATTGAAAAAAAATTAATATATAAAAATAAAAATAATTATGCTTCCTTTGTTTCATCATGAAGTATCTGTATTCCCTTCCATTTTTAGTCTTAATGTTTTAAAGATAGCCCAAGAAAATGTTCTCTCTAAAAAAAACCTTGTAGGAAGATGATTACCACATGATGCATAGTACCTTGTTGCTAGATGAAGTATAGGTGTTCTTTAAATACTCAAACTATATCTAGCATCCTGAGCAAAATTTTCATTGAAAATAAAGCAAATCTTTTAAAATGTTGTAAGTTACTCCTAGTTGATCAAATTTATCTTTAGCCACGCACAATTGCACACCTAAAAACATTGTGAAGTATTGGAAAAAATTAACTCATGTGTTATTTCTACCATAAGTGAACAATTTCCCTTGCTTATCTATTTTTATGCATGGTCTAGAATACTAACGAATTGGCAAAAGGACAAGCTCGCCCTTCACCCTTAAAAAAAAAAAGAGAAGAAAAAAAAATCCCTTGATCCTCATCTAATTGAGCAAGTATCCCAATAAAAATGTTCTTGCTTCTCCTCAAAATAAGCAAGAACCCTAAAAAGCACTAAAAATCCCTTGCTCCTCACAAAATGAGCAAGTATCCCAAATAAAACAAAAGCAAAAGAGCTTGAATCCTTGGAATTCTTAGTATCTCAAACACCATGGGGTATTCTTTATTAAGGTATCCTTACGTATTAGCACTAAGTTTGGATAATACCTCTAGATGCTCATACAATAAGCTAGATTTTTGGTATACATAACCCATGTTGTTTTTCAATCCTTTCTCATAATGGGAAATGAATCCTCACTGCACACATAGTTGGTCTTGAAAGAAGCTTGAGAATACTAGGACAACTTTGACATTACATTGATTTGTGAAAGGAGTAAATGAAGTTGTTTCAAAATTGCTAGAATGTTTGAAGTCCTTGAAGAATAATCGTAGAAACATCACATGCAGGCAAAACTCAAAACAAACCCTCATGAAAGTACTATGGTTTTAATTTTTTTTTTCTACAAAAACATGGCTTGTGCCCATCACATTTTCATCCCTTAGAAAAAGCCATATTAATATCTATTTCACTTTTTCCCATGATTGAAGATATCCTAGAAGGCTGAAATCAAATTTTATATTCATTACCTTTCTATCTCGAAAACTTCTTAATGACATACAGGAAGCACAATCACAAAAATTATAATAAACCCCCATAAATAAAACTTATTATTATATTATCCACCAATATAAATAAAACATACTTCATCTTGTTTTGGCTAAAATTATAGTTTGGGGTGAAAGTAAATAAGGTATACAAAGTTCACAATTCAGTTTTGGGGGAAGAATCCGGTAAAGTATTTTCTTAAACTCTAACAACTACAGTTTTGTAGATATCTTCTGTAGACAAATTTTGTAATGATCTTCAGTAATATAGTTTATAATACTTAATACAATAAAGTTTATAATATAGTTTAGAGGTATAGTATAGGTAATATAATATTTTATAGTTATATAATAATAATAATAATAATAATAATAATAATAATAATAATAATAATAATAATAAAATGAATATATATTATATTAATTTACTATTTTTTACTATATATTTACTTTGATCATTCTTCTCGAAAAAAATAAAGATAAAATAATAATAATAATAATAAAATTATATATATATATATATATATATATATATATATATATATATATATATATATATATATATATATAATAAAATAATAATAATAATGAAATAAAAAAAAATAAACTTTAAAAGTTAATTTAAATTTTATATGTTACATATATAATGATGTTCTTATTGTTAGTATGGGTTTGTACATAACATTATTATAGAATTTATAAGTCTTATTTATGCATAGTTTTGATATACATCTAAATAATTCCAATGAGCACTATTAACTTTTGCATTGGAAAGTGTGTTTAGATAGATAGAAGTTGAAATACTGCTACTATAGGAGGTGATTAGACTAAAATAAAACACATATTCATTGTATGATTTATAGTACCTTCTTGTTTCAACTTATTTAATTTGAAAAAAATGATGGTAATCCCAATTTAGCCAAATGACAATTTGCATTGTGTTTCTTATCAAATGTATATCACATTCCAAAGGAAATATTGTTTAAAATGGAATATCAAGGTAAAAGATTTGGATTTACATGAACAAGGCATCAATCATCTACTATATACCAAATTTTGGATTTAAGCAAATATTATAAATGTAGAGTTTATCCATTGAGATTGTTGTATTAATCCTGTGTGCATGAGGACATGCACTTCCTTCAGTTTGGGGGAATGATGAGTGCCAAATTGACACATATTTTATGCAAGGATTATCTGTTTTCTATCTACAAAATCATGAAAGTAAATGTGTTTTAATGATTATTTTACCTTATTTATGTGATTTATCAATTAATTTGGTGAGTGAGGTTAAAATTATAAATGATCATATTTTACACAAATTGTGCGAAGTTTTTGTATGTTTTTGGCAGGTAATATTACAAAAAAATACAGGTCATATATTGAAGAAAGGATGAAAAAATACCTAGGAGACACGTGGATGTGTGCTATGGAAGGGTGCTACGAAAACTTGGAAAAATCTACGGAAGAACCTGTTTCACATAAATGCTACATAAGCTATGGCTTGGTCAAACACCACGTGGACAACTGAAAGAATCAAGAACGAAAGGTTTCAAATTGCACATAGGCGGATAGAAGAATCAAATGTGGGTGACTCACCTTTTATTTGGGGCATATAAGTTACGTGAATATTGTTTATAAATGTATCCTTCCCTAAAAGAAAGGATAAAAGTTGTAGAAAAAGTCTAAATCAAGGGTTGTATTGTTACGTAGCTATCCCACCAAGTCAAAGTTAGTATTATGTTATAATTAGTTGCTACTTGGACAAATTAGAATATATATTGAGTCTAAGTATTTTGGGAGATGTGTTAATTTAGCTTTATTCTTGATAAGAACATAGTTGTTGTGTATCAAGTCCAAACCATATGGGAGAAATAAAGGAGTTATGTTCGGAATTGTATGAGTGACAATATATATTTGCATACGAGACCTTTGAAAGGGGATGGTGAGCTAATGGAGAAATATATGTAATTTGTGATTATTTTGATGTAATCTTTCGTATGCAATTATGAAAGTTGGATGTGGAACCATGTACGTTTAATTTTCAATAATAAAGCAACAAAAATATTTTCTTCAGGATATGGTAACTGTATTTTATAATTATTTTATAGTTTGCTTGCTTTGGTAATTTCTATTTATTTTATTATCTTGTAATTATGAAATAATTAAGAATTATATTAACTAAATGAGAGTAGATTGTTGAAGTTAAAGTAAAATGGAAAATAGGGGAAGGGTTAACACTAACCTTCCGGAGGCAGGGCCCACTCTAAAAGGTTAGTCCCTAAATCTCTTCCCCCCACTAACATGGTAGATAGAATTAGATTAAAGATTAATTTATATGAAAATATAATTAGAAATTATAATAGATAAATAATGCATTAATTACGTGGATCCACATTAGAATAATTCATAAATTGCATATTTAATTTAATTTTATTTTATTTTCTGCAAACTTTAATTTCTGCAACACATGAAACCAGAAAGAGACCTGAACTAAGCTTAGTATTAATTACTACGATACAATATATACTGGGTTGCTACTCTTTAAATCTAACCTGGATTAACCCAGATTGACAAAATTAAATGTAAGCTACTAAAACCGATCAATAATATCACATACATATAAATCATTTAATATTTTCCATGCTATAGAAGCCGTTTTATAGCTTACTATGAGTGGAAAAACTTCTTTCTTCATACCTTTTCTGATGTCAAGGATATCCAAACAATTATGATATTGCTCCTCCTTATTTAGCCTTCTCTCCTCTCCTTCAAGGCTACTCCAATTTACTGGTTCTTCATATCCTTGAATAATGGTGTCCCATAATCCTTTAGCAATCAAAAAATGCTTCATTCTTATGCTCCAAAAACAATAGTTGTACCCATAAAATTTGGGCACCTTCAAAACTTCAAACATGATGTCCATATTTCATCAATTTTTGTAAAAAATATTAAAATCTTTCATCACTTCCTAAAGTATTTTTGCAAAATTAATCTTTAATTACTTTTTCTTTATAATCACAATTAGTAGATTTATTGGCCTATCGCTCTCTAGGCTTGTGGGTTGACTACTCCATTGAATCAAACTAATAGAAATATGCAGAAAAACCCTTAATTGGTATATCTTCTCATAGGAAAACATACGACTCTCCTTAATGCACACTCTTCTACACAGTTCACTGTAGTAGTATAGTTCTCTCTCCATCGTGATTTTGTAGGCATAAAGAATGGAAAAGATGGCAGAAGACTCTTGCTTCACAAATTCATTACAAACTAATGACAGTCTAGAAAAACTTGCACTGAATCTGATGTAAGAATTGAAGACTATGATTTTTCACAGCCTCCATGATGGCACCCTCCAGGCGTACACGAGCACTTTCACTCCTTCACACGTGGATATTTCCTTTCATGTACGCAAGTTACTGCATGCAAACATCTGACAAATTGATACACTTGCCCCGCTGGTTCTTCATAAGTGTTGGGTGAGAGATATTCTTCCAGGCAGGTCTCATAACAGAAATCCTCCACAATAGATGCACATTGTCTCTCCAAAAAACTCTTGCCATAATATATGTCTACTCTATTAAATACTCCACCCTGAACAACTCATAGGCTTTTCAAGAACAAGACGCCCCTCAACAAGCATCACATGATCTCACCAAATACAATGAACAGTAGAAGCAATGATATTTACAAATACAAGGAACAATCAATGATGGTATTTTGTTGCTTGCTCTTTCCCAATCATACAATCTCATCAGTGCCCCATTAATATGATAATTTTCCATTGATGTGAATATCCTTTCATACTACTATGTCTATTCTTTAGCACCTTGTGCACCTCCATATTCACATACAGGTCTATCAAGGCTGCACTCAATTACAATATTCAATGTGGATTTTTAACTACTCTTTGATGGACACCCTTGCCTTCTCTATGATATCGTACAGTGGCACACACGAATTACCGAAGGTTATAGAGTTCGCTATACATACGTGTTGAGTTGTGTTTTCACCCAGTTGTGAAAGCACACTCTCCGGTAGGATCTGAGTCCAAAAATCCTCTGCTTGCAAAGAAAAGAACTTTCTCCAAGGTTCCTGTTATGCTTAAATAATGTTGTTCAAATGAAATGCCAGGAATATCTTAGGGTTTGCAAGTGGATGTTAACAAGGGGCACTGGGGTTTATCTAATTTGAAATTACAATGGACTCAAATTGAATAATTGTACTTTAATATTGGATTTTGATGGATTTTCGGTTATTTATTTGGATACAGTAATTAAATTGCAAAAAATAAAGCAAGGGTTTGAACAAAAAAGTAAATGAAAAAGAAACTAAACTACAGTCAGAATGCTACCATCAATTTGATGAAACCGAAGATAATGAGGTTTTATGCATGCAACCTAATCTAATGAACCTGCAAACTCGCACAATCCAAATAAATTAGGTGCTGGTTTCTAGGGTTTCTACTGTAATTCCAGACTTAGGCATTCGCATGAAGCAACCAAGCACACTTGCATTAAACTTCACCTAAAATCCTCAGAAATCTGGAATGAAAGATAAAACTTTAAATCATGCATGCACAAAATGACTCCTTTCTCATCAATGAGATGCCAATACTTTGTATTTTATATTAAATGATATTTCAATTACATTCAAAGAATGTTCCAGACAAAATATTCCAGAATAAAATAGAAGGAAATTGCCCAAGTGCAGGCCTAGAATAGCACGAATCTCTTGTCTCTGCAACTCTGCAATCGACAATTTCCAACCCTTCCTTCAATCTGCACTTCTGGCTTTATACTAATGGAAACGACTCTTTGATTCTCCCTGTGTCGATTTGTTTCATCTTCCTGCATGTGACCCTTCAAATTCCCACCTTTTCCTTGTCTTTATTCCATGTTTAATGCCAAAACGCCTAAAATCCTTTGCTGCATGTAACGCTTCGCGGACACCGACACTCGCATGCCACATGTCACACGCCCTCTATGCCTTCTGTAACGCCACTCTGCAAAAAACCCAACAAAACTGCATGCTGCCTGTTCACCTTCTCGGCCGCGAAAACGCGACATGTCGCTAAATCACGACATGTCACGATATCGCTATACTCTTCCCGGCCATACATCCTCGACAGTCTTGTCGCGATATCATGACCGTTTTTGCTTTTGAGCCTTCTTTCACAAACTATAGCGATATCGCTACCATTTATCTGTCAGGCTTCCTTCTCACCAAACTGTAGCGAAATCACTACCATTTCTCCGTCGGGCTTCCTTGGAAACTTTACGTCGTGACATCGCGACCATTATCACTCTCTTGCCTTCTTTCGACAAACTATCGTGATATCGCTACCGCCTTTATCCCCGAACCTACCTGCCACAAACTGTCATGATATCGCTACTGCTTTCCCTTTCCGTACGCTTTCCCGAAACACGTCGTGAAATCGCTACCGCTTTTATGTTCTGTATGCCTTGGCAAAACCTGTCGTGATATCATGACCATTTTCTCCGTCCGTATAGTTTGCCAAAACACGTCACGAAATCGTGACACTTTTCATCTTCCGTACAGTTTGCCAAAACACGTCGCGAAATCGTGACACTTTTCATCTTCCGTACAGTTTGCCAAAACACGTCGCGAAATCGCGACACTTTTCATCTTTCGTACAGTTTGCCAAAACACGTCGCGAAATCGTGACACTTTTCATCATCCGTACGCTTCGGCAAAACACGTCGCGAAATCGCGACCATTTTCATTTTTTTTCAAACAGCATGTCGTGATTTCGTGACACCATTTCTTTTCCTCTCAACGGCATGTCGCGATTTCGCGACACCATTTCTTTTCTTCTCAGTGACATGTCGCGATTTTGCGACAACTTTTCTTTTCTTCTCAGCCACATGTCGCGATTTCGCGACAACTTTCGATTTTTCTTTTCTTTCCTCTTCGGCAGTGATGGAGCTACATGTCGCGATTTCGTGACAAATTTCCTATTTCCAGCAGCGATGGCGCGACAAGTCACGATTTCGCGACATGTCGTGATTTCGCGACACTTTTCAACACTTAGGCATTTTTCCTCTTTTCTTCAATTTTAGCATCTGGGTCACCGAGATTCTTCTCTGCAAGCCTGCAAAAAGGTGGGTCCCCAATTTTGGGGTGTGTTGTGGATCACCCACAACAAATGGCGACTCTGCTGTCAAATGCTCTTGAGCATTTTAGTAAGAACCCAACCTGAAACATATCAGAAAATCGCAAATATACGTTACACATAAGCAAAATAACAAATGCCCAAAGATCAAAAGTACATGAATCATCAGAATCATCAAGTATCAGCTCAGTGTGTGCATTGTGCTTTCATTCCCTATCGTTTGAAATTGATCAACATTCCATTATTTGTTTTGCATGAATGCATATGTGGGATGGTGAATGATTTGTGTACCCTAATGAATGTGCAAGGAGATTTGCTTCCATAAAAGGCATGGTCCTTCTTCTATTACTATGTACAAGCATTCAAGATTGCCAAACCCTCTTAGGATCCACTAATTCATTACCTTATTGTATCCCAAAGTTGGTTATGAGTCCCTACCATCTAGAACCCATGTGCAAGTGAATGTGAAATCAGAATTTTGGGGAATCAGACTCCCCAACCAACCGAGATGAGAGTTTAACCCTATCCTTACTATTCTGATTTAGATTTCATTACCTCACTTTAAGCAAAATAATTAAACCAGTTATGGAAGAAATGGTCATGCTAGTCTAACCCTCTAGACAATCAGTGGTCTTGTTTTTTAGGCAAGACATGATGCCATGCATGGGCATATCTAACCCCACAATCCAAAACTTATCTCCATTTCTTTGGACCTTGGGGATGACTACCCATCCTGGCTAGGGACATGTAGTACGATCCTTACAATCCAAAATTTAGATGAGAAATGTTAATTTTGTTGCTTAGACCTTGGGGATGACTACCCATCCTTTGTAGAGGACAAATAGTACGATCCTTACAATCCAAGACTGATTATGAAATGAGACATAAGAGCTTTGGGGAATCAGATTCTCAACCTAAGCAAGATGAGAATTTATGCCCTATCCTTACTACTCCATGTAGGTCAAATCAAAGCTTTGGGGAATTGGATCCTCAACCTAAGCGAGATGAGAATTTAACCCTATCCTTACTACTCTGATTTTAGGCTTTAAGCTCTATGGAAGTGGTCAAAACCACTATTTTAAGGATCATGCTGCATAAATAGGATAGACATGAAATACTTCTTTCGCCCAACCTTTTCCTCCAAGTTAGGTTTTGATCATTTTGCTCAAGATCCTTTTTAATTTATGAGACGTGCTTGGTTCTAGATATCTCAAGACTCAGTTTCCAACCTTAGGAGCTACTTACATATATGTTATAACACAACCCTAAGAGGATTTGACATACTTTAATGGCTTGTACCTAAGATGCATATGTAACTAAGATGAGATGTATGTAAGGTGAGATGAAACATGAATGCATTATTTCTTGAATTACAAATGGAATGAATTGTCATGCAAAACTGATTCTTTCATGCATCACAAAATCAAACAATATTACTTAAAATGTTTTATGTTACTTGTGGAGCTTTTACAAGACAATTCCAATATTTCATATTCTCCTAACCTTAAGCATAAGTTGACATCTCAATTTTTTTATTCTTTGTTATTTTTTTATTTTTTTTATTTTTTTATTTTTTCAAAATTAACACACATGTCAATTGAAATCAAATCCATAACCAAAATCCTAGCTAGAAAAACAATCCTAAACAATAAAAACAAAATCTGAAAATCCCCCACCAAGATCAAAAGAATAATATCAAAGTCTCACAACCTAAGGGCTAAAATAATGCTTTAAAATCTGCCCATTAACCGGTAGCATGAAATCTTCCCCTTCTAATGTTTTTAGCCTGAAGGTATTCTTCCCAAGAATCTCTGAAATCTGATACGGACCCAACCAAAGACAATAAAACTTTTGATGATTCCCTTTTTCCTCATGTCTTTTGTCCCATAGTAATACCAAATCTGAAATTCGAATGATTTAACTTTGGCCCTTCTGTCAAACCATATCTTGATAAGCTGCTTGGTGTTTATTCATGTGATTCATGGCCTCTTCTCTCTTTTCATCAAGGTGCAACAACTGGCTCAACCTGGCTTCAACTTGATCATCTGTCCCCAAGTACTCTTGTATGAAATGTAAGGTCTACAACTTCAAATTTGCTAGAAATATCGGGTCTTGCCCATAGACCAAATGATAGGGAGTATTCCCTATGGACTCTTTCACTCTGGTCCTATCTGCCCAAAGGGCAAACTTTAGTTGACTGTGCCAGTCCCGCGGGTTCTTTTCCAGCAACTTCTTAATAGTATTCAACAAATTCTTATTTGAAGACTCGGCCAACCCATTTCCTTGAGGATAGTAATTGGATGCAAACTTTAAGCTCACCTTGTTATCATATGCCCAATCTGCAAATTGTGTAGAAATAAAAGCTTTACCATTGTCACTGACAATAGAGTCGGGAATTCCTAATCTTGTTATAATCTTATCCTCAAGAAATTTAATCACATCTATGGTGGCATGTTTAGTAGGAATCGCCTCTGTCCACCTTCTACAGTAGTCTGTAGCTATCAAAATGAATTTATGAGAATCAGAAGAATTTGGGTTAATAACCCTGATGAAATCTAGTCCCCACTGTGCAAACGGTCTCATTTCGACTACAGGCTGCAACGGCATGGCTGCATTTCTCTCTCTATTGCAGCCACTTGATAGATGTGACAAGATCGTACATGGGTATGCGCATCCTTGAAAATATGTGGCCAGTAGTATCTTTCTCTCAAGATTTGATGTGCTGTAGCATTGGATGCACCATGACCAGTTCCATGTTTCCCGTGAAATTCCTGCAACACCCTGGCAGCTTCTTCTTTGTTCAAGCACATCAGGTAGATACCTTCATGATTCTTCCTGTAAAGCACACCAGATTTTATCAGATAATTGACAGATTAAAGCCTTAAGGCTGTTCTCTGTGTTGAATTCAGATTAGAAGGACATTTACCAGTCAATAAAAATTGCACAATATCAACATACCAGTCATCCTTAGCCATGTATTATGTATTTGAGCATTGACCTGTTATTTGCGGATTGCTTTCTGCGATCGCCTTCGCCAGTCCCTATCCTCGAACTAGTTTCATTGGTTGGATTTCGAGATCAAATTCTTGGATGGTTGATATCCACTTTCCTCTCTTCTCACCTAGTTCATTCTGTAAAAACATGGTCTTGACAGCAGAATCGGGCACGATGGCGATAATTTTGCTGTGCACGATGTAGTGCCTAAATTTTTTCACGGTTTTAAAAAGTGCGTACATTTGCTTATCAAGGATTGAATACCTTAATTGAGCATATTTCAGGGGGGCACTTAAAAACGTAATGGGTTTTTCGGCACTATCCTCACCTTTTTGGGTTACGACACTCGCAAAGGAGTGTTCTGATGCAAAAGCATAAATATAAAAAGGCTTGGAGTATTCTAGGCTTATAAGGACAGGGGCTTTGGAAATGGCATCTTTTATATTCTGGAAAGCCACTCTACTTTCCTCGTTCCATTTTACATCCACATCTTTCTTGAGCATCTGGTTCAGAGGTTTGGCTATCTCAGCAAAGCTAGAGATAAACTTCCTCACAAAATTGACTTGCCCAAAGAAAGATCTCAGTTCTTTTTTACTGCTCGGGAGAGGTAGGTTTTGGATAGCTTGTATCCTTTCTGGGTCGATGGATATGCCCTCTTTTGAAATGATGTGACCCAACAATTTCCCTTCCGTTACTCCGAAAATGCACTTTTTGGGATTTAAGGAAATTCCATGTTCTTTGCATCTTTGAAGAACTTTCTTCAAATCTTTAACATGATACTCTCTCTTCTTCGAGAAAACTGGGATATCATCCAAATACATGATGATGCATTTTCCTATTAGCCATTTGAATGCGTAATCCATGGCACGTTGAAAAGTTGCACCAGAATTTAACAGTCCGAAAGACATTCTATTATATGCAAATGTCCCCCACTTGGTAGTGAAGGCTGTTTTCATACTGTCATCTGGATGTATAAGAACTTGGTTGTGCCCAGAATATCCATTGAGAAAGGACATCATTTCAGATCCATTTACCATTTGTAGAATTTCATCGATTGATGGTAATGGATAATTATCTTTTTGAGAGGCTTTATTAAGATTTCGAAAATCTATGCACAGCCTAATATATCCACTCTTTTTTCTTACTAGAATGAGGTTGGCCACCCAGGTTGAGTGCCTAACAGGAAAAATGATTTTTGCTTCCAATAATCTTTTAACCTCCTTTTCGATCAAAGGCTCCAATAGCGGGTTAACAACTCGCTGTCTTTGCCTAAAAGGCTTGGAGTCTGGCTTCAAAGGAATGGTATGTGTGATAATGTTACAGTTTGTAAGTCTTGACTCATTGTAATTCCAAGCAATACAATCTATGTAATGCTTCAATGCCTGTATTATATTGCTCCTTTCTTCCTCTGTACATGCCTTTGCTATGTACACCTCCTTTGGATTGTTTGCACTCCCTAGATTAATGGAATCGCATGCATCTTTGGGGAGTGGGACTCTTTTTCTTTTCTTGTTCTTGCATTCTATGTCGAACATATTTTCTAATGAAACCACGTCTTTAGGAATTTTTTTGGATTGATACGCAGTTTCACTTTCTTCTGTTTCATCCTGCCACCTTTGTTCCTCATCAATCACCTGATTTTCAAAAATACCCGAGTTTGTGACAAACTTGAAGATGTGCCTGTCACTTTCAAAAACCTGGAAATTCTTTACATTATTAGGTATTAATGGACAAGGAACCAGCCCAATGGAAAATTTTTTACATATTTTTATATCCATCGGGTTTAACATGCCCACGACGACTGCAAGAGAGTCTGCTATTCGATTTCCTCTCCTAGAAATAAGGGCTATGTTGAATGCATCAAACTCCTCCATGAGGTCCATAACCCTAGTCCTATAAAGGCTCAGTCTTTTGTCATGGCATGTATACTGTCCTTTGATTTGCTTGACAACCAACTCAGAATCTCCCAAAACCTTCAAGCATTTAACATGTTTTCTCAATGCTAGACGTAAACCATAGATCAATGCTTCGTATTCCGCCACATTGTTTGTGCAAGGAAATTGCGATCTGTAGCGACTAGAAATGGTTTACCTCCTGGACCAGTGAGCTCGACTCTAGCTCCTGCTCCCTGTCTAGACTTTGATCCATCGAACTTGAGCAACCACGTGTAATCATTTTCTTCAGAAGAAAGACCATGACACACTTCTTCTTTAAACTCTTCACCAACTTCCTCAACATCAAGTGCATAGACTCCTAAGTCTGGCTCAAAAAACTGAACTTCATTCGGCTTGTTAAAATCTGTTATAATATCTTTAAGCCTCGGTTCGTTTTCCACTCTTATTTGATTTGCAATTCCCTTCAATGGTAGCCACATATGCGAGCAGTCTGTTGCAAAATAGCCATTCAGTGTTTTCATCCAATCCCTAGCAAGTAGCATTCCATACCTACTCGAGATATTAACCACCAAAATGTCCACAACCTGCTGAACCCTGGGTTCAGAATTCAATTGAATCTTGACATCATATAAAGTCCCCACTACATTTACTTCTGATCTGTCCAATTGCAGGACTGTACATTTGGATGAAACAGGCTGTAGACCTAGCATTTTGCATATCTCCGTAGGCATGAGGTTGCTCGTGGCTCTTGTGTCCACCAAACAATTATGCAAGTTCTTACCCGCAATTCTCGGAGTCAATAAGAATGGCGGGACATCCCTTCTCTCCTTTCGCAAAATCAGATGGGATTCAGCTCTTTTTTCCTTCCACATCGGATCAGGTGAGTTCAAAGCTCTTATCAATGCCTCCTTTTGACCAGGAAATTTAGCTGTGTCCAGGAATAAAAGGCTAGATTTGGACTTCTTCATATCCTCCACTACATCATAATTTGGTTTTTCGAATTTGACTGTCTTCTGGACATCATTAGACATTTCTCTTACGAGTGGAGGGGGAGGGTTGTTACTTGCCTTTGTATTTGGAGGAAGAATAGAATTGTTTGGAGGTGTTTATGAGGTTTTAGGGGCTTTAGATTTACTCCTCAAATGGTACCCATGAGTCCCCTTTCTGAAATCTCAAAAATCTTGCACCTCCTGTTCCAAAACTTCGTCTTCTTCCTCCTCGCTTTCACCCTCTTGGTGATATACTATTTCCATCACCATACTATTTTCATCTTGATGATACGATGGATTCTCATTTGATACCAGTTCCAAATCATCAACTTGTGCTTGAAGACAATGAGTGTATCTAGCAATCTCAGGACAATTCCTCTCATTGTGTTCTTTTGTGTTATGTAACCTGCACCTCCTTTCCCATGCCAAATCTGAAATATTCAAAAGAGAATTAGATTGGCTAGGGCCTGCAGAAGCATCTAATTGATTAGCAATGGGAGTAGGAACTCCCCCATTGTTTGGCTTGGTGTTCCAGTGCCTCCCTCTATTGTTAAAATTCCGATTTGGGTGAGGAGCATGGGACTCATACTTCTGCTGTTGAACCCTGTCATTGCTTAGTTTGTGCACTAGTTTCTTGAGCTCTTCGACTTTCGAAAAAACATCCTTCGGTGGAACCACATTGTTGTTAACCCCCGTTGGATTCGCATAATTAATGGGGTCTTGATTCCACATTTGGGTTGGGTTCTGAGGAATTTGATTCCCATATGGATTGATACCTTGAATCGGGATTGGATTCAAAATAGGAACTATGGCTTGAGGATTGACTTGACTAGTTTCTTGCGTAGTTGATTGACTGTTCTACAAAAATGTAGGAACAGGTGGAATGGCTGTGATTGGTTGGATTGGAATGGGTGCATATGCGGGTGTTGGTGGATACGACTGCTGATATGGAAAGGCATTCATACTTGGCATTTGTGGTGCCATGAGTTGATTTTCCTGGGGAGCTTGACCATATGGAGCACCTTTGTCCCATCATAGGCATCTGGGTAAACCCGTAGCCTTGCGGTGTCAATTGCTGCTCAATAGTCATGGCTTCATTATAGGCCAAAGCCAACGTGGTGACCTGAGGATTGCACCTTGCAAACATAGCTGTCATGGGCTCCAATGCCCCAAAATATATCTGCAAAGTCATTGTGGGATCGATGGCAAAATGTCTAATTGCTCTGTTATAGTTCTTTTGGACTCTTTGATTAAACATTCGGATTGGTTCCCCTTGGCCCCGTTTGCATGTAATAAACTGATTGTAAATAGTTGCGGGATCTAAGGGTGACCTAAATTGATTGACAAAGGCATTTTCCATTTGTGTCCAAGAGGTGATTGAACCAGTTGGCAAGCATATATACCATTCATATGCTATTGGATCCAAGCTCATGGGAAAAAGTCTACAGGCTACATCTTCATGTTGAACTTGCAGCCTAATTAAAAAATCCCTATAGGCTTGGATATGTTCTTCTGCTGTTCTTAGGCCATCTGGATTGTATTTAGGCAAAAATATTTCAATGTTCTTAGGGATTTCATGGATATCCCCAGCAATATTCAAAGGAGTATTGTTAGCTCCATACCAAGGAGCTGCTGGATCTTGAGCCATTTGACTCAGAATTGATGTAGACAGGCCTACAATAGTAGTAGAAATATTACTAACTATAGGCACACTAGGGGAAAAGGATATTACTGGCGTAGGTCCACTCGATGTTCTTAGAGAAAACAGGCCTTTTGCGACTGGTGTGCTTACGAATTGCTTGGATTTATCCTTGGGAGTACCAGCAAGGTCATGAAAAATGGTTTCTCCGGTTGTTTGAGACCTGGTCGCAATACGGCATGGTGGGTCTAGCCTGCCCGAGGAAACCCTCAGCTATTTCGAAGAGAACCTGCAACAAAAACAAAAAATAGTGTTGCAGTTTAGCCGTAAACAATTTCAGAATTAAATCAAAAACAAAATACTCAGATATGAAAATCAAAATAGATAAACCAATTTGTCCCTCCTTCTAGCGCCAATCTATTGAGTTGTGTTTTCACCTAGTTGTGAAAGCACACTCTCCGATAGGATCTGAGTCCAAAAATCCTCTACTTGCAAAGAAAAGAACTTTCTCCAAGGTTCCTGTTATGCTTAAATAATGTTGTTCAAATGAAATGCCAGGAATATCTTAGGGTTTGCAAGGGGATGTTAACAAGGGGCATTGGGGTTTATCTAATTTGAAATTACAGTGGACTCAAATTGAATAATTGTACTTTAATCTTGGATTTTGATGGATTTTCGGTTATTTATTTGGATACAGTAATTAAATTGCAGAAAATAAAGCAAGGGTTTGAACAAAAAAGTAAATGAAAAAGAAACTAAACTACAATCAGAATGCTGCCATCAATTTGATGAAATCGAAGATAATGAGGTTTTATGCATGCAACCTAATCTAATGAACCTGCAAACTCACACAATCCAAATAAATTAGGTGCTGGTTTCTAGGGTTTCTACTGTAATTCCAGAATTATGCATTCGCATGAAGCAACCAAGCACACTTGCATTAAAATTCACCTAAAAGCCTCAGAAATCTGGAATGAAAGATAAAACTTTAAATCATGCATGCACAAAATGACTCCTTTCTCATCAATGAGATGCCAATACTCTGTATTTTATATTAAATGATATGTCAATTACATTCAAAGAATGTTCCAGACAAAATATTCCAGAACAAAATAGAAGGAAATTGCCCAAGTGCGGGCCCGGAATAGCACGAAGCTCTTGTCTCTGCAACTCGCAATCGGCAATTTCCAACCCTTCCTTCAATCCGCACTTACGGCTTTATACTAATGGAAACGGCTCTTCGATTCTCCCCGTGTCGATTTGTTTCATCTTCCTGCATGTGACCCTTCAAATTCCCACCTTTTCCTTGTCTTTATTCCATGTTTAACGCCAAAATGCCTAAAATCCTTCGTTGCATGTAACGCTTCTATAGACCTGACACCTGCATGCCACATGTCACACGCCCTCTACGCCTTCTGTAACGCCACTCTACAAAAAACCTGACAAAAACTGCATGCCGCCTGTTCACCTTCTCGGTCACAAAAATGCGACATGTCACGATATCGCTACACTCTTCCCGGCCGTACATCCTCGGCAGCATCTTGTCGCGATATCGCGACCGTTTTTGCTTTTGAGCCTTCTTTCACAAATTGTAGCGATATCGCTACCATTTCTCCGTCGGGCTTCCTTCTCACCAACTATAGCGAAATTGCTACCATTTCTCCGTCGGGCTTCCTTGGCAACTTTACGTCGTGACATCGCGACCATTATCACTCTCTTGCCTTCTTTCGACAAACTGTCGTGATATCGCTACCGCCTTTATCCCCGAACTTGCCTGCCACAAACTGTCGCGATATCGCTACCGATTTCCCTTTCCGTACGCTTTCCCGAAACACATCGCGAAATCGCTACCACTTTTATGTTCCGTATGCCTTGGCAAAACCTGTCGCGATATCGTGACCATTTTCTTCGTCCATACAGTTTGCCAAAACACGTCGCGAAATTGCGACACTTTTCATCTTCCGTACAGTTTGCCAAAACACGTCACGAAATCATGACACTTTTCATCTTCCGTACAGTTTGCCAAAACACGTCGCAAAATCGTGACACTTTTCATCTTCCGTACAGTTTGCCAAAACACGTCGCGAAATCACGACACTTTTCATCATCCGTACGCTTTGGCAAAACACGTCGCGAAATCGCGACCATTTTCATTTTTTTTCAAACAACACCATTTCTTTTCCTCTCAATGGCATGTCGCGATTTCGCGACACCATTTCTTTTCTTCTCAGTGACATGTCACGATTTCGCGACAACTTTTCTTTTCTTCTCAGCCACATGTCGTGATTTCGCGACAACTTTTGATTTTTCTTTTCTTTCCTCTTCGGCAACGATGGAGCTACGTGTCGTGATTTCGCGACAACTTTCCTGTTTCCAGCAGCGATGGCGCGACAAGTCGTGATTTCATGACAACTTTCCTGTTTCCAGCAGCGATGGCGCGACAAGTCGCGATTTCGCGACATGTCACGATTTCACGACATGTCGTGATTTCGTGACACTTTTCAACACTTAGGCATTTTTCCTCTTTTCTTCAATTTTAGCATCTGGGTCACCAAGATTCTTCTCTGCAAACCTGCAAAAAGGTGGGTCCCCAATTTTGGGGTGTGTTGTGGATCACCCACAACAATACGATAATTTCATCCACTCAAAAGTCTCTCTAGCACCTTCAAAGCAATAGCACCAACTCCTTCGTGAGTTTCGTCCTTCATTTTATCAATAGTTCATACCCTGAGCATGATCCTAAACTTGTATACATGGCTAACAGGGTGTACCACATCCATAACATTCCATTAGCTACCATTTTCAACTCTACAGGTCTTCTTCATGTGGTCTTTAGCTCTCACATCTCCTACGTGGGTAGAAGCATCAAATATTTTCAATAGTAGCGGTTCAAACAGATCAATTCACCTTTATGGCCTTCAAGCACTTTTTTTTCGATGGGCACATCAAAGCCTCCTCTTCACCATGTCTCTGCTCTCGTCCACTTTATGACGTCAGGTCTTCTCCACCATCGATGCGCTTCTCTGCACACATGTCACTTCTGATTCCCTCACATCATATTTTACCAAGGTTGGCTTTCCTCATGATCGTTGGCTAAGACTCCATGTGCTGAAATGTTCACGGGCTCTACCAAATATTCTACCTTCACGTTTCCTACATAATAATAGGATTGAAGGTAATCACATCCTTCTTGGTATGGATCCCATGAGTTGTTGCATGCTGATGCTCATCAATAAAAACTAAGTCTTCATTCTATTCATTGGCTACTTCATATACTTCACCACTTACTAGGCTTCTCATATTTTTCTCCAAGGCGATGGGCTCTTATGGTAGTGGATATCCACCTCCTCTATGGTCGTTAGTGGTGCACTCCTTTCTAGAACATTTTGGGTGTAATTGCCACAATTATGTCTTCAACGTCTCATTCCCTTGATGACTGGAGTCTTGTGCTCCCCGATGCCTCCACGTGCTCTCAACTCCATGTACCATGAGATAGACACATGATCCTTTCATTTTGCCAAGACTGCTTCTTCACTTTTGATGGGATAAAACTCTTCTCGGCTCACACTCTTATTTACTTCTGGTGGATCCAACAATTTTTAGCATGCACCAGACCAAGATCCATAGCCTATATCCATAACATATCACAATTGGCAGGACTGAACCCCTTCTTAGGCCTGATCAATCCTCCATATTGGCAGATCTAAAATTCCATAGGTTTTCTTTAACCCGTCAAACCAAACACGCTCCGATACCAAATGAGAACTTCAATGTTCTATTATTGAATGAGAGATTACAAATATATGTAGGTTCTTGGAGATAACCATAATAGACATATGCGGTTGAGAAAATATTCTCACCAACAAACCCACTAAACATGGTCTTTGACCAATCAAACCAATAACCTAAAATCACTAAAATTACAACCGGATGGTTGTAACAACATATAATATCAAAACCATAATTCTGAATAATAAATCCTAAACACTTAGACTTAGGGAAATGTTAGATATTCCAACAGATTCTTTATTCCACTTATAAGAATAATTGTTCCTGTAAGCATGCAATTCTATTAGCAACATCATATCCTTTCATAAAATAATTACTTGTAATGACAAAAAATTAAATTACCAAACATCTCATCAACAAGAAACATTTTATTTTCTACAAAATATACTTAATTGTAGGAATAAAACATGGCACAATCAATCATTCCATCCAAATATAACTTAACCAACATAAATCCATCAAATAAAAAGTCTACCAAGGGAGGGTCATGATAGGTACTAAATAATATAATATTCTCCAACACCCCCTTATTACGTTATTTGGTTATTGAAGAATTTAATATTCAATATCTAATTATTGTTTTTGTCTTTCTTCTCAGGCTCTTGCATTGATCAAGATTGTTTCACTTACTTGCTCTTCCATTTCCTATATTTTCTTTGGCTTTCTTTCTTTGTTTTTTTAAATCTTATTTTCTCTCTTTGCCTTTTTCTCTGCTATACTTGTATCGTCAATGACATCAACAATATTTGAATAATTTTCATGGATATGTTCAATTTGATCTTTAATTAGAATTCTTGTTGTAAGAGCTCTAATTTCATTCCCTTCTATAACTTCTTCAATTTCTTAAATCTCTTGGACTAAATTTTCCTTTTCATTTCCTTCTTTTATTTGTAGATACTGTTGTTTTCTATATTGATATTGAGGCTAGTATTGCTTTGTATGAAAAATCTAATAAGGTGTATTAATTTGATTTCCTCGATTCAAGGAATTATATCTACAAAACTTTGTAGTATGGACCTATTTCCTACATATGTGTTAAAATATTTATTTCCACTTTGGATGAGACTTTGATGATGATGCAGTATTACTTGGTATATTTTCTTTAGATAATAAAGTATTATTAGTCATTTCATCTTTGACTAGATTATCCACTTTATATTCTTAAATAATATTAACGAAATCATCAAAGGTTATTTATTTATATAGTACTTATAGTGAAGTAACTAAATGTTTGTAACTCTTTGGAAGTGCCCTTAAGGTTACTTGAACTAGAATTTTATCTTCAATTTTTTCTCCCAAAGTTAATAATTTAGCATTTGTATCTGGTATTATTTGAAGAGAGAGTTCTAAACTCTCTCTACTATTAACCTTTAATGAGTATAACTAAGAGTGGAAATTCAAAATAATTTATTTATTTTTTCCTTCAAATATTTTGCATAGTTTCTCCCAAGCTACTGCTGAAATCTAAGCTTCACTTATATATGGTAGTATTTCATCAACTACTCCAAATGTAGTTAACGTAAGATATTTGGCATAAATTTCTTCAAAATTTTATATTTCTCTTTCATTTTCAATGATTTTTTCCTTTGTCCCATTTACTATTGGCCATAGTTTTTCTAAAATGAGAATTGATCTCATTTTGTTTTTCCAAGATGCAAAGTTAGGTCATTTTGTTTTTCTCTTTGACATGATAGAACTCATTAAAATTTTAAGGTTCAAATTCTATCAATTTATTTGGAGTAGACAACCTTATAGCTCCAAAGTTAAAATTCAAACAATCAAATAATGCAAAAATATTTAAATTTGCATTCAATATTCAATTATTATTATTTTTAAATTTTGAAATCAAATTTCAACTTATTTGGAGTAGAACTCCTTATCTCTCCTTTTCATAATGCTCAATCACTTTCAATATCTCTCTTGTTTTTACCATAGAAACATATAGAGAATTGTTAGAGAATCAATATGTTTCAATCACAACAATGTTCAATAACTTTCAATATAATCTTCAACTCAATCCAGAAACAAAGAACAATTTGTTTCACAGAACTTGAACTATCACTCCAATACTTCCAATCATGCAATGAAAGCTTTTTCAACAATTCTTTAAAAAAAAAATCACATAACAATGATACTCATGATCTTTCACAAACCCTAATCATGCACATGAAGGCTCACTCAATATTTCCAATAATGCTTATCAAACAATGTTTCTATTATCAACCTTTATTCTAGAAAAACCTTCATCAATCAATATTGGATATCTCAAAACCAAAATCAACAATGCTTATCAAACAATCCTTTTCACTCCAACTTAGCATTCACAACATCCAATCCAACAATATTTTACTCACAAGGAAGATATTTTATTTTTATGAGATATGTATTCAAAACTTGTCTTAACCACAATCAAATTTTCTTTGCTAACACTAGGGTTAGGTTACCACAACCTATCTCAAGATCTCCACAAAATAATTTTTTTAAAAATTATTTTCCATACAAAATATCAAATCCTTTTGTACACCTAGAAACTCACAGTATATAACTCAATAATTTAACCATAAAAAAACACTCAACAATTTCCCTTGCACACCTTATAACCTCCACACTTTATAAAACAAGTTTCAATCACCAAAAATCAAAATAAAATATTTTAATTTTTCTTTACCTTATAAATCCCCTAAGAACTTAGCACTCATGAAAATCTCAAAGCACTTTTAATTTTCAACACCTTGGAGAATAAAATTACATGGCATAACTTAATTTGTTCTGCCCACAAAAATTGTCTTCAACGAATTTGACCATGTGACCTTGCACTCCCAACACCCTAGCTCCAAGCTAGGCCACCAAGTGGGCTGCATGCCCACATGAGACAAACGATGCACAGTTGTCCCAAAAAGCCACCTCACAAAAATGCCAAGCAAGTCAAACGTAGGCCTCTTCCTCATGCAAAATGTCGATCACGTGGATCAAACCGCAATCTCCATGCAAGCCTTAACACTCTCCCAAATACCGCCTGCGCTACCACCGTCGGTGGGATGTCAAATCACTTTGCGGTCTTTATTTCTGTGTTTCCCTCCAAGCTCTTAGAAATGCAAATCATCTTCTTACTTGATGCAATGCTAAATTATTCTCGTTTATCTCGCATTAGAAGGTGTTCAATTGAATTTAGGAAATGGATTTTATTTCCTATATATATCCACGTTGTTATTTACTTTTCACATTGACCCATTTTCGAATTTAAAATTCCAATTTAGTTTTTAAATATTAAATTTAAAAACCTTTGCCTCCACTATTAATTTAAATTAAACCTTTTGAAAATTGCTCATGGGTATTTTTAATTTGGACTTCGTTTTTCTTCACCTCGTTATTTGGCTCGAGCATTAAAAAATGGGGTATTTGAAAGGCACTCCAACACCTTGTACAACAATGGAGCAAAAAGAATTGAAACTAAGGAAAACATAGAAAGGACAAAGGAGTATGAAGGAAAGGAACAAAATGCATCCGCTCTGGAACAACAGAGAAGGAAACCAAAACTGACCCACGAAAAAGGTTAGAACATAAAAGGAAACCAAAGAGTAGTAAGCTAAGAGATAAAGCAACCTAAAAATTTAATTTGGTGCATCAGTATGCATAGGAGAGGCAACCACAATCTCTAGATTAACATCCTTGGAAGCATCCTTGAGCACATCCTTAGAGGCTTCCTTAGATATTTCCTTCGCTATCTCGATGACTTCATCATCCTTAACATTAAAAACTCTAGCAATAGCAGAAAAGGTAGGGCCCTCTTCGTAATTGTCATAGAAAAACAACAGGATGAGAGCATTACGCAGTTCCTTGAGCTGAGCAATTCCTTTTCCAAGTGCAACATGAGCAGTTTCCAGATGGTCAATGGTGGTAGAGGTGGACTGGATGACAAGCTTGTAAAGATATTTTTCTACCACATCAGGAGAATCAAAGTTAGATTTGTGTTATTTCTTGATATTTTTAGGGGTAGAAGTTTCCTTAAACTCGAGCCTCTGAGAGCATCGAACGGGTGTTTTTCAAGCCTAACCTTATTTTTGACATTTGAAACAGGCTGGAGTTTCTTGGTTTTCCTTTTCCTTTTGGACTTGGTGGCTTTAGGGTTGGGAGTGGAAGAGGAATTCTCTTCAGAAGAGTTAGGGGAAGGAAGGTTTTATTTAGGGAATTTCAGGAGTAAATAGCCATAAAGGATTTTGAAAAGCCCCTGATGGGAAGGCCATCCCTCTTCTTTCTTACCACGGGTAGAGGTGATGGCATAATAAATGGACCAGTACAGAGTAGCAAGGATATTTAACATATTTGCATCTCTAAAATGATTAATAAAAGACAAATGGAAACTACATAATTGGGATTCAGGATCATCCACAGTAAGATACTACATAACAGGCTTCAAGATTTCCTTCCAAGGAGAGGATAAATGGTGTCAATATAGACCTTTTTTGTGGAGCTTTCTCACCGTGGATGAGTTATTGAAATGGGGTAGCTCAGCTTCCCAATTGTGCTTATTCCTTCTAACAACCCAACCATCAAGGGCCTGCCCAGTTAACTCAGTGATAATCTCCAGTGTAATTTGAAACTCAACTCCATAAATCATGATAACTCCATTGTCCCACGTATTTGCAAATGCCATGGTAGCATCCCAGTTGGTACCAATGAACATTTTGAAGAATGGAATGAGACCTCCCTTTTCCTTCAAAATAGATTCAGGAGTGGTTTCAATCTCAAATACCTTAGGCTTAACATATTCAATTTTCCCCTCCTTCATGGTTATAGAACAGTGAAATGCATAGAGGATAAAACAGGGCAAGGAAGGTGCAACCAGAATCAAGGAAAGAGAATAAGGAAGACTCATAAAGGAGCATGCAAGAAGTGGTATAAATAAAATTTGGAAACACTGCCATTCAACCTGAAAGGAAACCTCAAAAAGGAAAAACCTGAGATAAGAATCACATATTGGACAAGACTTGGATCGAAAAGGATTTTCATAAAGCATAGACTATAGAAATTGATTGGAAAGTGCATAGTGGGTGGATGTCATTGACCTATTGGATCACTCAATAATTGGGATCGAATAAACACAGAGTTGGCATAATACCCAAGAAAATTTGAAAAACCCGACTGGACACTCCTCAAAATGAAGCAGAAGGATATCCACCTTTGAAATTTTTTGAAAAGGGTAGATGAATAATTTTTGAGGCACACATGCCAGTAATGATTATGGTTAGTGTTTGAAAAACATTGGAAGTCCAAACCAAAACGGTTAACGAAAAACCAATGAAATAAATTTGAAAAGGCGGTGGATTGTATGGGTGCAAATCAAAAAAGGTGATGAAGGTGTAATTCATGGTAAGACAAAAATATCGAGGAAAATTTGGGGATGGAGATATTATAGCTAAGAGGACATACTTGAAAACTTGATTATTGGGACTATCATACACAAGAAGCCTCACATGAATATGAGGGTGATGATTGAAAATACAAGTTGAAAATTTAAGCTTCTTCTTGATGATGTGGGTTTTGGTCCAACCTGGCAAGCATTGAAAATTCAAGAGGAAGAATCAGTCTACATTAGTATCCCACGGGTATAAACCCCTATGTTTGCCAACTTGTCAGCCACATAATTTGCTTCTCTAAAAGCATGTTGGACAATGACCTCATGTTGCTTGTTTAGGATCTATTTTATTTCCTCAATTATGCTCCTTATCTTCCATCCTGTAGGTTTGGAATTCTTTAAATAGTTGATGATGTTCAAAGAGTCTCCTTCAACAATAATTTTTCTAGGAATCTACTTTATGAATTGGAGACCTCTCCACAGATATTTAGCTTTAGAAGAATGATTAGATAGTTCTCCCAATGGTTTAGCAAAGACAAATATAAGATTACCAAAATGATCTCTAAGGATACCTCCCGCACCAGCCATGCCAGGGTTCTCTTTGGCAGCTCCATCAAAATTCAGTTTGACCCATCCAAGAGGAGGGTGCCATTTGACATTAATTCTTGAGGATAAATAACTAGCAGACCTCGCATCATCTAAGGAAATATGAAATGATTTGAGCAGGGCATTCTCAAAGGCAAAGCACGGGAAATGATCTAAAGGAGTTGTCAAAAAATTCTCTTTGGAAAATAGGATGATTTTATTTGAAATAAATTCCATATCATTGATATTTTTGTCAAATATTTTTCTATTACGTTTAAGCCATATTTGTCATAAGAAATGTTGAAGATAAAAATTCCATAATCCTTTGATAACAAGATTTTTAAATAGATTGGGCCACTGAAGGAAGAGATAAATAATATATGGGCGATGAACCCAAGTCACATGGAAATTGAGGAACAACTTGTTAAGCACAACATTGGAAAAGGGACAAAAAAGGAAAAGTGAGAGGTGGATTCCAAATCATAAAGACATAAGTAGCATCTATTTGGGAGGGAAATGCCATGCTTAATAAGATTTTCCATGGTAAGGATGCGATATTGAATACAAAGCCAAAAAAAGGAAGCTACTTTGGGGGTAAAATATTTGGTCCAAACAAGATTGAATGGAAGGGAATTGCCAGTTGTATTAAGGGATAACAAGTAGGCTGATCTGATAGAGAATTCTTCTGAATCCGTAGGTTCCCAAATAGGAATATCAGTAGAGTCCCTCAGAGGAATTGAAGTGAAGTATGACCAAGCTTCAAGGGAAGATATTTTAGCTCTTAGATCTGGAATGACAAGTATTTTCCAATTTCTAGATTCATTTGTATCAGAAATGAAATCATCCACCAAGGGACCGAACATATTCTTTGTAATATCAATCAACATTCTAAGCTCAAGAAATTGAAGGAGAGGTCGGTCACCAAGCCACCTGTCTTACCAAAAGTGGATAGATTTACCATTACCAATTTGACACCTTAGTCCTTTTTTGATGATTGATATGGCCAAGCAAATTGATTTCCAAAAGGAAGAACCCGGGGAAGGAATATCACCAAAAAAAAACTCAAAAAATTGGAGATATTTTCTTCTGATAATTTTTGACTCAATCAACATTGTCATTTGATATAAGACGCCAAGTATGCTTAGCCAAAAGAGCTAAATTGAGAAGATGGATTCTTATTAGCCCTAAACATCCCTGCTCCTTAGGTTTGCAGACATTATCCCAAGCAACTAAATGAAATCTATTTTTATTCTCAGATCCTATCCAAAGAAAGTGCTTTTGAAATATTATAATAATAGAATATTATTATTTAATTTAAACTTGCTTCTCCTTCCTCGATTCTTCATCATTTGGGCCATTTTTAGGTATATAATATTAAAAATAAATATTATATTCTATTCCTTTCCAAGACCTTCATGCTTTTATAAAAACCACTTGATGTCCTTAATGACGATGAAATTAAACCAATATTATTTTGACATCAATGACAACAAAACTACTCAAAATTTCCAACATATTAACTCTTGCACAATTGCACATTTACACAATTGTACACATTAATACATGACACTTGTGCACATTCTCACTCCTTACACTTGCACACATATTTACACTGGCACTTATGCACATCCTACACATAGACACATACATAAGGGAAAATATTAATAACACTCCTAAACTATAGAATCACATCCTAATAAATTACATATTTACATTTGTACCAATAACATGCTATGGAGTTACATTAGCAGGTATTTTCAAGTCCCAATATTTACCTAGTCATAATTTTTTTAAAGTCCTAAGCCTAGCATAGTTGTCCTTCAACTAATGTTCATATATCCTATTGTTTAACAGACTTATTCCACTTAAAACACCTCCATTGATTCACCCATTTCTACAACTCACAATGACCTATCTTGTAAGTGTACTAGGTGATCCCAAACTATTTATATTATTTTCCAATGAGCTAGCTTGTTTCCTTGTCTCCCTTTTAATCCATCAAAATGGTAGCTTATCTCTACATCTCTCACAAATCCATCTGTGTAGACGTATTAAGCATATGGAAAAATTAGACTATCCTTCTCATATAATATGATGAGTTAGCCCATCTATAGTTTGGTCTCTCCTTTGACCATAAACTAGAGTTAAGTGCTTAAGACCTTCCTTTGGTTAAATAAAACCAAATTCCTTAATTTAAATCCATTCTAACTATTAAAACTTATTTCACATTTTTCTAATTATTAATTATTCTCTTAAATCTTCTCTACTAATTCTCCCATGATAATCTAGCAATATTATGCATATTTGAATGCACTTAAAGAAGAGCCAATCTAAATTAAATCCGTAAGAACTCTATAATTAAAATTTCTTATTAACACTCATGACGATTCTTCCTTGGATACACTTTGAATAAAATAATTAGCCAGATTTAACTAATGGTTAAGCTTCGAAAGGAAAATAGTCTTCCATTATAAAAACACTTGGGTTCCATATGGGTACCCATTAACGCCACTTAAACACTTAATTAGCACTTTAACTACTACTATGGATTTCTCATTAACTCACTCATTTCCACCAATGCAACGAATAGCTAAAAAATCTAAAAGTTACTTTTGATTGTTCAAATTTCATTATGCTTATTTAATTTCATCATAAAGTTGATATTATACTATGAGTTACAACATCCATAAATGGAGATAAATAATTTTCATATTTCAATCAACCCATTTTCCTTATACAATGTACTAGTTACAATAGTAGTAATATTTCATTAACAAATCTGGGTTTAACTTGGATACCCCTACCTCCTTGGCTCTTACCTGAAAGTGGCATCCCTTTTGGGATGTTTTCCATAAATAAATAAAAAAAAATCTGGGTTTAACTCCCAATATTACATAACCAGACTCCTATTAATCTTCTTCATGTCTTTCTTTTCACAAAAATAATGTGATATTTTACAACATAGCTCTAGGTGACCATACTCTGGTTAGCTTGATACTCAATTAACATTGATTTCCTTTGAGAAAAATTCACCCGTTCTCCTTAGTTGGATAAAATTCTAGACATATTCTCCTCGAGCACATTGAGATGGGAATGTTTATATGGATCTAGCCAACTCCTCCCTTCATTTTAGAAGTGATTATATATCTACATGAATGCAAGTTTACATACACAGACAACCAAACATTGCAACACTCCAATATAACAACATTATAATTGGCAGAATAAAATCTCACAATCAAAATTATTTTATTGATTGAGCTTTCAAAACAACTGTGATTCCTTCATTACAATAGTCGAATCATAAATCAAGTTAAACTATCCATTTACCAATATTTTCATAGTCAAAAAAATAATGGAACATGTCCTATAACACCAAAGGAGTTTTTTAAACTAAACACATCTTCGTTTCAATCTATCTATATTTAAATAAATAATTTGAATTCATAGACAGGGTCCATATAGCATTTACTAACATGGATTCATATACACTCACAATCCACTTTCAATAAAACGTGTTCATTATTCCAATATTCACAAAAGCATTAATTTATCTAATATACTTAAATATCCATACTTTCATAAAATCGATCATCATACATGCTATTTTAAATCAACATCACACATACAGAGAACAAATTTTGTTCCAAGGTAGTCCATCGAAACTGACTTCATTCAAGGGTCATTCAATCTACGTATACCATTCAAGAAAGGATTATGCACCAATTGTGGTGCGTGTTTCAAAATATTAACCCAAAATACGCGCTCAATGGAATACCATTCGTTGTAGGCTTACTCTTTCATACAAAAGAGGTCATAAACCCACACAAGGTTACCGGTACAATACAACCCAATCATGATTCCTCAAAGTTTCTTACCAATAAGGTTACATAACTATCACTACGCTACAAACACTCAATCCAAGAAATATTCCACCATGTACACACCCATTTGGTTGATTGGTCTTATATAAGCCCAAACACATTTTCTATTGAAATCGTTTTCCTTTGGATGAAAAAAATATTACACCCCAACCAACGTTATAAAAAATGTACTATATTTGGACATAAAAACTCATAGCAATAACATAGTTCTCTATTTACAATGTTCAATTTTAACCAGACATACTCCCAATTGGAGTCTTGTTTCACCCTAGGCATTATATGGCCTTTTATCACAGAAAATAAGATTTCTAATCTTAAATATATTTCAAACATCACATACTTAAAAAGGGTGAATGAACCAACTAAAACAACTCCAATCCACACACTATGTCCTTCTCAAATGTACAAGGAGTATTAAACATTGATTTTTTACATACTAAATTAAAAAATAAACACAAAACGAATCTACCGGTTTCCCTGTAGAATGTAATTCCAAACTAGGTAGTGTTTTTCATTCTTTTTGGTTGCTCCTCTCTTCTCTGTGCACTATTGGATTTTTTTCCAACAACAAAATTTCCCCCTTCTTCTTCCTTGACCACCAACTAACACCCCAGCTCCTCCAGGTGCATTTAAGTAACCACTATCATCAGAGTTATTCTCCCCACTACGTCTGTGATAAAGGGTAACAAACGAGTTTGAAAACCAACGACCCTTTCTAGAAAGCATCATTATTAAAGCAACATGAACTAGTTTTTAATGTCGATAATTTATTTTGAACTAGCATGGTTAATAACCATAGCTCAATGAAATACCAAAAACATATTTTTTTAACCTTTCAAATTTTATTGAAGTTCTAAATTGCTTCATGTTGTGTTTTATTTAAAATAAAAGAGTCATTAAGTCATAAAGTAAGAGTGTGGAAAACAATCTCTTATTTTAAAAAAAATAATCAAACAAACATTCTTTAAGCAAATAGAAAGGATATTTTCAAAATAACATTTCAAACATCAACCAAAAAACCATTGACTCTTTTGTTTTGGCCTCAACAACCTCACTACCAACGATTCATTTTATATGACAATTAATTATGCAACTATATGTAAGGGAGATCTATCATCCTTGGAGCTATCATATTTAAGAGCAATCATCATTTCCCATTTAAACATCCCATATTCAATGGTCGATTCTTTATTCCACTCATAAGAATGACTGTTTCTTAAGCATGCAGTTCTATTAGCAGTATCATATCCTTTCATAAAATAATTACTTGTAATGATAAAAAATTAATTTGCCAAATATATCATCAACAAGAAACATTTTATTTTCTACAAAATATGCTTAATTGTAGGAAAAAACATGGCATAGTCAATTATTCCATCCAAAGATAACTTAGCCAACATAAATCCATCAAATAAAAATTCTACTAAGGGAGGATCATGACATCCTAATCCCATTAGGCTCAACACAGTCCTTTGTGTTTTTACTAGTTCCATCAAAAAAAGAAAATAACAATTACATATTGTTTTCAAATAGGAAATAAAAATGTTTTTGCATGTCTGATACTTTCTCCCAAGTAGCATTTCTCTCAAAATAACAGTGACATTGCTCCAGTGTTCCTTTCCTTAGTGATTTGGAATGAAACTCAAGGATATTTATTGGTCAAACTTCTATAACCTATGGATTCACCATCTACAATTTATAAAAGTCCCACACATGATAAGGGTTAGCTAAAAATTTTATAAGCAATGAGATGTTAAAGGTATCATGAATATTTAACAAATTGGGTGGTAAGTCAAGTCGGTATACCACAAGACTAATCATTTCTATAATTTCAAAGGGTCCAACAAAATGTGGATCAAGTTTTATAAAATTAATAGCACTCTTCTATGGTCTCACCCTTAAAAACACTATCACCCACAACAAACTCCCTTAATGTTGGCATAACTTTTCTGATGATTTGTAGCTTCTTTAAGTCTTTGTTTGATCGTCCTTAATTGTTGCTCCATTTATTTGACCATATCAGTTCCAAGCACAACCATATCCTATGGATTGTTCTAAGATGATGGTTTCCTACACATCTTTCCATATAGATCTTCAAATGGGTGCATGCCTAATATCGAATGGTGATCATTATTGTAGGCAAATTCTACCAAGTGCAAGTAATCTTCCCATTGGGTTTTTTGATACATATGATACATGTGCATATCTTCTAAACCTTGATTTACCCTTTTATTTTACCCATCGGTTTTTGGGTGGTATATAGAACTAATGTTTAACCTAGTGTCAATGACTTGATGCAAAGCTTACTAAAACTTAGATGTGAATCTCAAGTCCCTATCTAAAATGATCACTTCCAAAAAATCATGAAGCTTGAATATTTCCTTGGCAAATCAGTTAGCCACAACCATGACATCATCCTTGGTATTTTTGGGTATAAAATGTTCAACCTTGATCTGTTTGTTGACCATAACTATGATTGCATCATGTTAGAATTTGGTCAAATTTATAATAAAATCCATCAAAATCACCTACCATTTCTACGTTGGTACATCATGAGGGTACAATATTCTTGTAGGATATCTATTTTTTGTCTTTAATTTTTGGTATTCAAGATATTGGGTGATGAATTCAATTATGCCCCTCTTCATTCCTGGTCAGTAGAAAGTTTTTTTTTATATTATCTCCCATTTTTACCCCTCTTAGGTGAGCAAAATACAAAGATCTATGTGCTTCATTCATGATAATTTTTCTTAAATCACCATCCTTAAGAATTATCACCTTATCCTTAAAGTGCAATAAACCATACTTGATGTTGAAATCCTTACTTTCCTCGAGTTTCCTTTCCATCCTTTCCCAAATTTTATTATAAACTGCATCTTGATGTTGCATTTTCTTGACTTGTTCCATTAAACCCTATATAAATGTGAGACAAGAAAACTATGTGTCTTCTCCTAATGAGTGCATCAACAACCTTATTTTCATTCCCTTTGATGTATTCAATGCCAAAATCATATTCAACAAAAAATTCCATCCACCTTCTCTACCTGGCATTCAGAAAGGGTTAAGTAAATATGTATTTCAAACTTTGATGGTATGTCCTCAACTCAAATGGTCTCCCTACAAAATAGTGTCACCAAATTTTAAGAGCAAAAACCATTGCTTCTAGTTCCATACCATGGGTTGCATAAATAACCATAAGATACCACTGTTTTGTCCTGAGAGAGCACTCCAACAAAACCTTCCAATGATGCATTTGTACACATAGAACAACTACCCTAAGGATCTACTATATTTAGTATGGGAGATGTAGTGAGTCTTTGTTTGAGCAGTTTAAAATGTACCTCACATTTATCTTTCCACTAAAAGTCTTTTCCCTTCCTCTAAAGGTTAGTTATTGGAGTGGTTATCTTGGCATAGTCCTTCACATAGCTCCTGTGATATCCAGTCAAACCCATGAAGCTATGAACTTTCATCACATTTGTGGGTGGAAACCAATTCACTATAGATTCTATTTTCTTAGGAACCACCACGATCCCTTCTACTGATACAATATGCCCTAAATATTGCACTTTCGACACATAAAATTAATAATTTTATAAATTCTCGTATAATCAATTCTTCCTTAACAACTCCAACATGATCTCAAGGTGTATGTCTTGCTCAATCTTATTATGGAAATATATCAAAATATAATCCAAGAATACAAGAACAAATCAGTCCAAAAGCTTCTTGAAAATGTTCATCAAATTCATAAATACTGTTGGATCATTCGATAGACCAAAAGGTAATATAATAAACTCATAATATCCATAACAAGTTTTGAAGGTTTTCTTATGGGTGTCCTCTTCTTAAATCATCAATTGGTTGTATCCCAACTTTAGATCAGTCTTTGAGAAGATAATGGCATATTTAAGCTGATCAAAGAGGTCTTTGATTTTGGGTAAGGGATATTTATTTTTAATGGTTGCATTGTTTAACATCCTATAGTCTATACATAGCACAGGGAACCATATTTTTTCTTGATAAACAACACTGGTGCACCCCATGGTGACACACTTGGTCTAATTAATCCCTTCTCCAACAATCCTTGTAATTGCACTTTCTTGCATCTCAATCGGATTCATTCTATAAAGAGCTCTATGAATAGGCTCTATTCCAAGTTGAAGTTCAATTGTGAAGTCAAATTCATATTTAGGTGATAATCCAAGTAAATCCTCTAGAAATATATCTCTAAAATTTGGAAGAACTAGGTGTTTCTCAAACACCTCTTCCTTCTTTTCATCTATCATCTCATTTAGCTTCACTACATAAATTGTTCCTCCTCTCTTCATTGCCTTATTAAGCTGCATTGCAGAGAGGATCTGGGGTCAAAAACCCCCTTGCAGGCTATACACCCTTTGTATTTTCCTACCATATTTCGAGTACTCAATCCATCTATCTTGGAAATTGATTATGACCTTATGCGCTTGTAACCAAATACCTTCCTAGCACTATATCAAATGCATGCAATGGTGCTATTTACAAAAATACAATTGTCATACCACTAGGTAGGGTAATTTATAGAGTAGTTTTATCCTAAACCAAACTCAACCTTCCACCCATGTGCCAATATTCTTGGCCTTTTTGGTATATCTTTAACTAAGCTTGTGGAAAAAAAACTATCTATAGAACCACTATCAATCAAAATTTTAACATTTCTACCAAAGATCTTACCTTTTATCAGTAATGGAGTGGCTTGTCCTTCTAGATTTTTATTTATTATCATTGCATAAATTTTGTGTGTAGGTTATTTGTGTGCATGATCCTTGTAGACGAGTTCCTTTCCCTTTAAACTTTGCCTTATTTTATATGGACATTTATTGGTATAGTGTGGTCCACCATAATCAAAGCATCCATCCTTAGGTATTAGGTGTATTTTATGCTTCTGCCCTTCCTCTAATTTTACTGCTAATGGGGAATTGGCCTGACCTTGTAGTGGTGGTCTGCTATGCCTGTTGTGATTATTAGGATTACAATTATTCCTTTGGAACCTTTCCCTAAACTTTCCTTACTTCTTGTCATTCCTTTTGTCCTATCTAGGGGAACTCTTGTTTACTTGCTCCCCTTACCACTTCATGAAGCTAACATTGTTTATTTTTCTAATAGCCTCTCTATCCTGCTCAGATTTCCCTTCATAATCAAAATAAGGCTTTAGACAAGTTTCATCTTTTCTAGCCAGATTATAGGCCTTTTGAAGAGTACTAGGTTCCCACATGTTCACTTCATGCCCTACTCTAGGATTTGTTCCTAGAATAAACTTTTAAATTTTTATCTTCTCATTGTATGCATGCACATATTTCAGTAGCTTTGATAAATTTTTGGTAATATACCCCCATTGTATTATTATCTTGTCTAAGATTGTTGAATTCCTAAAATTTCTTAGTATAAAAATATTCAGTGAGGAATCTTTCTTTAAAATCTACTACAAATTCTTCCCATTTAAGGTCAACTGCAGCCTCAATTTATTTCTCCTCGCTAGATGTTTCCCACCAATCCAAGCTAAAACCTTACAGGTGTAGAGTGGTATAAGAAATTTAGGTGCTAGTGTAATAGTTCTTAATGTTACAAAAAATCTCTATCTCCTTTAGCCAAGCCTTAGCTTTGTCACCATCTTCCTCTCCATTGAACTTGGAAGATTTTAGATGTTTCATATCCTTGCCCAATTTTGCCTCTAGTCAAATTCTAGCCTGTTGTGCCTCCAAATGAATTTCATTCTCTTGTCCCACTCTAGAATTTCTAGCTTGTGAATCTTGATTCACTATAGCCTTCAATAGCTATTTTTGTATTTCCATTTATTCTCTCAATAAGGCAACTATTGTAGTGAGGTCCTCCCTCTCATTATTAGGAGCATTCATACCTATATCTAGGGTCCCGACCTCTTAATTATTTTTCTATGCTTGCCTCATTGATGGGGAAACAATCCCTCTCCTTTGGGTGGCATTGTCCCTAGCCACACCCAAGAGAGATATGTTGGCAATTTTGGGTACTTTGGGTACATTGCCTTTGCTCAAGTGTATAAGTTGTCATTGATGTCAAGAAGATTTTGAAGGAATTTGATTTGATGTTAAATAATTTGTTTTGATGAAGGTTACGGCATGATAGTTTCAAAGGTATTTTGCAAACCCCAAGCTGACAGGTTCGAAATAAAGTTAGTTGGAAAAGTGTAGTGACATGTCGCATTTTCGCGACTTAAGCAGGAGAGAGAAAGCAAGTTAGAAAAGTGCCACGATATCGCGACATATCGCAGTTTTGCGACTCAAAGAGGAGAGAGAATGTACGAAGTCAGAAATGTCACGATTTCATGACATATTGCAAGGAAGGTTGAACGGACAAAAAAGTGTCACGATTTCGTGACATGTTGCAGGAGAGAGAGTCCAAAAAAAAAAGTGTCACGATTTCACGACATAATGCAGAAGAGAGAGTTCATAGTGTGAATTGTCGCGATTTCATGACAAGTTCAAAGAGAGAGAAAGTAACATGAAAAGTGTCATGATTTTGTGACATGCTATAGAGTTCCAAGTGAGAACTGTCGCGATTTCGTGACATGCTGCAGATGAAAATGTTCCAAGTAAGAACTGTCGTGATTTCGCGACATGCAGCAAAGGAAAGGTTTCAAAGTAAGAAATGTCATGATTTTGTGACATATTGAAGAAAAAGCGTACGGATGTAGAAAGTGTCACGATTTCGCAACTTGTTTCGTTTTTGCTAGTGCTTGCAGAGAAAGTGTACGGAAGTGAAAGGTGTCACAATTTTGCAACATGTCATGTTTTTGCTAGTGCAAGCAGAGAAGAGTGCAAGGAAGCGAAAGTGTCACGATTTCACGACAGAAACTGAAAGCAGGTCTTCTATAGGAGAAGTGTCATGATTTTGCAACAAAATTAGAAAGGAGGTCGATGAAGGGAGAAGTGTCGTGATATCGCGACAAAAGCAAAGTTGATGCTGACAAAGACAAAAGTGTCGCGATATCACGACAAGAGCTTAGTTGAAGTCATCAAAGGCTGAAGTGTCGCGATATCGTGACAAAATCCAAAAGAAAGTGTACGGTTGCAAAGGTGTCATGATATCGTGACATGTTGTAGTTTCCTGACAGAAGCTATAGAAGAGTTACAGAGGTAGTGAAACCGATAAAGTCAAATTTTAGCCGACGAAGATTAGGGCTTGCAGCTGATGAATATTAGGGTTTTTTTTTGTTATAAAAGCCGACTAAGATTAAAGTTTTCATCATGAAAATTCTGTTATAAAAGGAGGGTTGTTTGGAGAGTTGAGGTGTGATTGAATGTGTCATTGAAGTGCGACGTTCGCAGATAGTGCGCAGAGTAAGAAGTTCGATCATCGAGAGCAAAGTGCAAAATTTGATCATAGTATGTGTTGTGGTTAATCCACAACACACCCCAAGATTGGGGACCCACCTTGTTGCAGGTTTTCAGAGAAAATCTCACTGACCCAGATGCCAAAAATGAAGAAAAGGGGGCAAAATGTGCAAGTGTAGAAAAGTGTCACGAAATCGCGACATGTCGCAAAATCGCGACATGTCGCACCGTCGCCGCTGAAAAAAGAAAAGTGTCGCGATATCGCGACATGTCGCTCCGACGCAGAGAAAATGGTCACGATTTCACGACGTGTTTTGACGAAGTGTACGGACGATGAAAATGGCAGCGAAATCGTGACATGTTGCTCTGTCGCGGCCCA
This sequence comes from Wollemia nobilis, assembly GCA_028583015.1. Lineage (NCBI taxonomy): Eukaryota > Viridiplantae > Streptophyta > Pinopsida > Araucariales > Araucariaceae > Wollemia > Wollemia nobilis. The sequence goes on from JAQPPZ010016361.1 coordinate 8,338,046, forward strand.
GAGAGGAGAGAGAAAGGCAGAAGGAAAAACTGTAGCGAAATCGTGACGTGTCGCAAAATCACGGTCAACATGGTCAATGGCAGCAGGTGGGCGAAAACGTCGCGAAATCGCGACGTGTTTGATTTTCGCGGCTTGAAAGTGGATAGAGGGCACAGGGTAGAAAATGGTCGCGAAATCGCGACAAAACTGGGATAGAGGTGCATAGCTTGAAGAGGCGTCGCGAAATCGTGACGTGTCGCGTTTTCGTGGCACAAGTGGATAGAAAGGGCCGAAGGAGAAAATGGTCACGATTTCGTGACGTGTTTCGCCAAAGTGTACGACTGATTAAAATGGTCGTGATTTCGCGACGTGTTTCGGCAAAGTGTACGACTGATTAAAATGGTCACGATTTCGTGACGTGTTTTGGCAAAGTGGCCCGACAGGGAAAATGGTCACGATTTCGTGACGTGTTTTGGCAAAGTGTACGGCACAGAGAAGATGTCGCGATATCGTGACAGAAATGAAGACCATGCCCGAAGCAGAGAAACGGTAGCGATATCGCGACAAAAATGAAGACCATGCCCGAAGTAGAGAAACGGTAGCGATATCGCGACAGAAATGAAGACCATGCCCGAAGCAGAGAAATGGTAGCGATATCACGACAGAAATGAAGACCATGCCCGAAGCAGAGAAATGGTAGCGATATCACGACAAAAATGAAGACCATGCCCGAAGCAGAGAAACGGTAGCGATATCGCGACAGAAATGAAGACCATGCCCGAAGCAGAGAAAGCGGTAGCGATATCGCGACGGGTTGCGGTAAGATGGCCCGATGGGTAAAATGGTCATGATTTCGCGACGGGGTTACAGCCAAAGCGTACGGAGAATGAAAGCGTCACGATATCGGACAGAGAAGGCGATACGGCATGTCGCAATTTCGCGACATGTCGCGATATCGCTACGAAAGCAAAGAAGCAAGGCCGCGGGCTATTTTTAGTCGAGATTTTTGGGGACCGTTACTGAGCATGCAGAGAGCGCTGAACACGTGGCAAAATGCATGAGGATCAGAGTAACGCTTCGAATCGATAGTTGTTGGCCGCAGAGAAGATCAAGCGTTGCAAATGCATGCGAAGGGTTAGAACACCAAGAGGCGGGAAACTGAAACGAAGCATCACAGAGCAGCCGAGAGCAACGACAAAAAGTTTAAATAGCAGAAATGTAAATGGATACGGGGCTGGAGATTGTAACAAAAAAGGACATTATTTGTTGAAATAAAGGAGTTATTTGGTAAAAGCGACTTTTGTGTGTAAAATCAAAAGGAGATCGAAGCTAAGACTACTGTTTTCATTGTCAATCTTTCCTTTGCATCATTTTTTCTTGTATCTATTCGTTTACGCCATGAGATGGGTTACGATAGGTGAATGAGAGAATGATGCGCTTATGTTCTTTCCTTAGAGTCTTGCATCTGATCTGATTGGATTGTGTGTTAGTACAGGTCCGCTCGGTCGGGTTGTCTTAGAACTTCATCTCTTAACTTGGGGTTTTGTAGGGAGGAGATTGCTAACCAGATTAACATCCTTCTTTGGTTTTCCAACTGATTTGTATAAGAACATTTTCTGTTTTAGTTCCTGATACGTTTAATCTCATATTAAAGACTAACGTTAAAATAACAGAATGATTAAACAAAGATAAAATGAACCAATTAACATTAGAATAAACCATTAATGTTAGAACATTAGAAGGATTTTTGTTGCATGATTGATTATTTTAACAAATTAGGGTTACAAAGTTGGCTGTGAATCAACAAAGGCCCCTTGTTAACAATTACTTGCAGGATCTGAGTTATTCTGGGATATATTTGTTTATGTGCATTAAGTTGAAATCGGTTTTATGCATATAGAGATCTGTTCCACAAGAAGCTTGGAGAAATAAAAAATTAATAACTTATTTCTTTGCAAGAAAGAGTTTCCTGTCAGAAACTCTAGTTGTGTGGTCATTTTGTTGTGAGACAAAATATTCACTCAACATTTTGGCGCTAGAAGGAGGGCCTTCTTTATTGCTTTGTAATTTTGATTTGTTCTAACAATTAACGTGGGTAGTTTTGTTTCCACCCATTGTGCTTGCAGGTATAACATTTAGATATTTTATTTGGCAAGTGAGTTGAGAGAAATATTTTAGAGTTCTAGAGTTTCCAAGCTGGCCCAACCTGAGTACATAGCTACAAGGTCTAAAACCACAGGGGAAACTATCTTCCAAAGCCTTTCTCCCACTGCTAGGAGGCCGAAAAACAAAACATTAGAGGTCGAAATACCACCCAGTATACTTGAGTTAGGGATTTCTTTAGACTCAAGTACGTCTAGCGGGCCTGAGCCCTTAATTTCAAGTGCGACAGTAGCACCAGGTGTATCTGTCTCCACAGTTCCAAGCGGTTCCATTGTTCCCACAGGGTTAACACCTTTGAATAACATGGCCCAACAACAACAACAACAACAACGACCCACCGCCCTTTGGTATGGTGCTCAAAGTTCCCCCTTAGATATTCCTGGGGCAGTCCACGACTTGCCTAGAAACATTGAAAGGGGATTACCCAAATTCATTCACGATGGTCCCACAACAACAGAAGATCATGTCCAAATCTACAAATATTACATGTTTAGGCAAGGGGTTACTCACGAGGACGTTGCTTGCCGAGTTTTCCCTGCTAGTCTAGACCCCATGGCCAATGAATGGTATCGAAATCTACCAGTAGGGTCCATCACTTCATGGGACCAATTAGAAACCGCCTTCATAAGCCAATTCAGAATGTTAGTGGATCCCTCCATAATCTATAATTTGTTCGTATCATGCAAAATATTACCCAATGAACCCATACGAACATTCAATCAGAGGTTCCAAAAACTATACGCGAATGTGACTCGTCACTTTGCGATAGATCCTGCGGTCGCCTTGCAATTATATTTTGGAGCCTTAGATCCTTTAACGTCTTTGTTGACTAGAAGGAACCCTCAGGTTATGACGCTTCCTTTGGCCTATGCAGAAACAATGACTCTCGAACAACAGATGAACCTGCCAGGGGTAGGATTGTCTCAATTGACTGGGATGGGACAATATGGTCCATACAATCAATTTGCCATGATGAACCGGTTAATGGCACCACAGGTCCCTATGATGAATAATTTTCAAACACCCGCTCAAGTGGCGCCATTTCAAAGTTATCCGAATGCCTCAGTCCAAACGCAGGGATTAATTCAAAATAGCTCGATGGGTTTGCCTGGGTTCGGCATGGGCAGTAATTTGTTGACCATGCCGGGGTTTGCTCCCATTAGCACGCCAAGCTCAACGACTTATCCAATAGTTACTCCCATTCAAAGTGTGAATCCAGGGTGGAATCCACCTGCCCAGACCCAAGCTATTCAAAATGTGAATCCAGGATGGAATCCACCTACTCAGACCCAAGCCATTGTACCTATTCCAGAGGTGGCTAATGCAAGCAAACACAACCGGACCCGAATTACAGGTGCCTCAACCTCAAGGGTCTGAATCCGCCATAGAAAACATGAAGGAAACCTTGGCCAAAGTTTTGGTCACGGTAGGAAATGTCAATAAAAAAGTGGACCAAGCCATGGGTCATAACCGGCCTCATAACCATAGAGGAAAAGGAACATACAACACGCAGCCGAATAATGGGCGAGTACCCAATCCCGTAGCCAATCAGGCAGATGTCTCGAAATATTTTGGAGAATCGGGACCCAGTGATAACGATTGTATGCACTGTGGCCACGGGAAGCATGAGTCTATATTGACTGAGGTTATACATTCCCAAGAAAGTGAAGAAGAGGAGGATGTAGAATTTTTTGGAAGCGAAGATGAAGAAACCTTGGAAGTTCATGCCAACAAACGTTTTGGGAAAGGAAATCACAAATATTACACTAGGAGTTCTAAGGAGCCCAAAACTTCCTCTACACCTCCAAACAATCAATTACTCCCTCCTGATTTTAAAGGAGAGGTCAATCCCCCTCCTCCATCCATGGTGGAAAAGTCTAAGATGGTGCAAGATATGCCAAACTCGGAAAAACCCACTTATGACTTAGTGGAAGACATGAAGAAGACTAAGGCCAACGTCTCGATGTATGACATGTCCCGATTATTAGGCCAAGAAGTAAGTTCACCAAAGAGATTAAATCCATCCGCCCAAGTTCATGAAGCCAAAAGTGCTAAGTCCCAAATGGTTTTACAAAAGGAAAAAAGAGATATACCTCCTTTTTTGATAACCATTAGAATTTCTGATAAAAACTTGCACAATTGTTTAATAGACTCAGGGGCCTCGGCTACCATCATGCCCCTAGAAATCAGAAAAATTGGGACTTACACCAAAGCCCTCTAGAAGCAGGGTGGTGCAGCTGGATAGATCAACCATGGAGGCAGTGGGAGAATTGGGTGATGTGCTTATTCAAGTCAATTCAGAACCTAGGGTTCAACAACACATAGACATATTGGTGCTCGACATTCCTATCAAATATGGCATGGTTTTGGGAAGAGATTGGAGTAAAAACCTAAACGGTTACATTGTGACAGATTCTTCACATATGTGGTTGCCTTGGAGGGGAGTGGCCAATCAAATTAGGATTGATAGTGAACCCAGGCTCAAAGAGATGATCACAGATTACAACAAACCGAATGAGATCCAGTACATTGAAGCGGAATTGGGAGCATATTGTTTGGACATAGAAACACCTGAAAATACCCAAGATGAAAGGATTGGGTGCAACGTAACTGAGGGACACCAGGACATTTGGACTTTAAGATTTGATGGATCCAAGTCCAGGCAAGGAGCAGGAGCCGGTATTGAATTATCATGTTCGGACAGAGAGCCTACGTTCGCCGCATACAGACTACAGTTCCCTGCCACCAACAATATGGCAGAATATGAGGCCTTGATTCTCGGACTACAATTGGCCCTTCGAAAGAAAATTAAATATATCAAGGTTCTTGGTGATTCGGAACTGGTGGTAAAGCAAGTCAAGGGACAATACGTATGTAAGGATAGGCGGCTCAGGCTTTATCGAACTAGGGTTAGAGATTTGATAGACGAGTTTCATGCTTTTAACATATCTCTGATTTCTAGGAAAGGCAATCGCCTGGCAGACTCCCTAGCCATGGCTGCGAGTATGTTGAAGCCAGTGGACCATAAGAAATGCAAGAAGTTCTCCATAGAGCTGGTCCCTTGTCCCTCGATACCAGATAATGTCACGAATTTCCAAGTGTTTGACAGTGATAGGCACATATTCCATTTTGTCACCAATTCTGGTATATTTGAAAAGCAGGTTATAGATGAGGACGAAAGGGACCTAGAGGAGGCGATTTTGGATGAAAAAGTTACTGGAAATAAGATGCCAGATGAGATGGCTTCATTAGAAAAAACTTTTGACATTGGATACCAACCCAGAGAGGGTAAAAAGGTTCCACCCCCCAGAGAGGCCTGTGATTTAGTTAACATTGGAAGTGCAGAAAATCCTTAAGTATTCATAGCAAAAGCATGTACCAAGCAGGAGAAGGATTCCATCGCCAATGCATTAAAATAATACATAGACTGCATAGCCTGGAGTTATAAGGAGTTGAAAACCTATGATCATAATGTCATAATGCACACGATTCCATTGAAGCCAGATTTCAAACCCTTCAGGCAAAGGCAAAGGCGAGTTAATCCATTATTAGAACCCTTGATAGAGAAAGAGGTGAAGCGACCGTTAGAAGCTAAGATCATCTTTCCTGTTAGGCATTCCACATGGGTTGCTAACCTGGTCCCCGTGAGAAAAAAGAGTGGAGAAATAAGGTTATGTATCGATTTTAGAAATCTTAATAAAGCCTCCCAAAAGGACAACTACCCGTTACCCACTATTGATGAAATACTCCAAAAGGTGAACGGGTCGGAGATGATGTCATTCCTGGATGGCTATTCGGGATATAATCAGGTCCTTATCCATCCTAGTGATAGGATGAAAACTGCTTTTACCACAAAGTGGGGCACCTTTGCATACAGGAGAATGCCCTTTGGACTATTGAACGCAGGTGCCACTTTCCAGTGAGCTATGGACTTTGCTTTTAAAGGGCTCATAGGTAAGTGCATCATTGTCTATGTCGATGACATTCCTGTCTTTTCTAAGAACAGGGGAAAACCACGTCAGGGATCTTAAGAAAGTTTTTCAAAGATGCAGGGAACACGGTATTTCTCTCAACCCAAAGAAATGCATTTTTGGGGTAACGAAAGGAAAACCGTTGGGGCATATAATATCTAAGGATGGAATTTCCATTGACCCTGAGAGAATAGAGGCCATACAGCAGATTCCTTGTCCCACTAGCAAGAAGGGGTTGAGATCATTTTTTGGGAAGATCAATTTTGTCAAAAAATTTATTGCAGATTTTGCAGAAATAGCAAAGCCTTTGAACGACATGTTAAAGAAAGAAGTCCAGATCAAGTGGACAAATGAAAGTATAGATGCTTTTAAAAATATCAAGGACGCGATTTCTAAAGCCCCGGTTTTAGTGAGTCCCGATTATACGAAGCCTTTCTATATCTACACCTTTGCTTCAGATCACTCCTTTGCGAGTGTTTTAACTCAGAAGAGTGAAGGCAGCATTGAAAATCCCATTGCCTTCCCGAGTAGTCCTCTCAAAGATGCGAAGCCGAGATACTCTATTTTGGACAAGAAAATGTATGCTCTGGTTAAGACTGTGAAAACATTCAGGCATTACATAGTCCATAGTAGGGTCTTTGCTATCGTCCCAGATCCTGCAGTCAAAGCCATGTTCATACATAATGAATTGGGTGAAAGACGTGGTAAGTGGGTTTCAACTTTGCAGGAGTTTGATCTTGAGATTCAGTCGATGAAGATAGTTCGGGGGCAAGGGTTGGTTAAGGCAATAGCAGAGCAGGATCTAGCAATTCCATGTCAACATTATGAAGTCTCAGATATAACCAAAGATGAGTGGTATGCAGATGTGGTGTACTATCTACTAAATGGTGAATGTCCACCGCATTTGAATGCTACTCAACGAAGAGCCTTGCATTTGAAGTCTGCTAATTTCCTAATTAGATCCGACACATTATACAGAAAAAACCATGAAGGTATTTACCTTCGTTGCGTTGATCAAAAGGAGGCAGTGCAAATCCTCGAGGAATTTCATGGTAAACATGGGACAGGGCATGGGTCCGCTAATGCCACAACCCATCAAATCCTCAGAGCCGGTTATTATTGGCCTCGTCTGTTCAAAGATGCCCATACTCATGTGAGGTCATGCCATACATGTCAAACTGCAGCCAATAGAGACAAGAACGCTTCCATGCCTTTACAATCCGTAATTGAGTCTAGACCTTTTGCGCAATGGGGCCTGGATTTTGTTGGGATTATCAGTCCCAATTCATCTGATTCCCACAAATACATTCTGACGGCTACGGATTATTGCACAAGGTGGACCGAAGCTATCCCCACAAAGAATGCTACTTCGGAGGTTGTTATTAAATTTTTAGAGGATAACATTGTCACTCGGTTCGGGATGCCTAACTCCATTGTAAGTGATAATGGTCCAAATTTTTCCTCTCTAGAGTTTGCTAATTGGGCATTTGATAACAGCGTGAGTTTAAAATTCTCTTCCAATTATTACCCGCAAGGTAATGGATTGGCCGAATCATCTAACAAGAATCTGTTAAATGTCATAAAAAAATTGTTGGAAAGAAATCCGTGGGACCGGCACAACAAGCTGAAGTTGGCCCTTTGGGCTGATAGAATCGGAGTCAAAGAAGCAATAGGAACATCTCCTTACCATCTCGGTTTATGGATAGGATCCCATTTTTCCTACAAATCTCAGATTACAAACACTGCATTTCATGAAAGATTATTTCGAAACTAATGATAAACTTAAGTCTAGACTAACGCAATTAATGCTTCTGGATGAAAAAAGGGATGAAGCTATGCTTCATTTTAGTAAACACCAAGATGTAGTAAAAATATGGTTTGACAAAAAGTCTAGAGCAAAGGCTTTTAAAATATCAGATCTAGTGTTGTTATGGGATAAAAGACATGAGAAGAAAGGGGAGCATGATAAGTTTGATTACCTTTGGTTGGGTCCCTACCAGATTTCAGAAGTCCTAGGGGAAAACAGTTTTAGACTAAGAACCTTGGATGGAAAGGATTTGGCATTACCTATCAATGGGTTGCACTTGAAACACTACTTCCGTGCTTGAGGCAGTTGGGTTTGTATTATATGTAATTATGCCATGCTTTGTTTCTTTTGTGTGCAGATTTGATACTTAAGTGTGTGTTCTTGACATGTCTAGTTTTGTATTAATGTTGTGCTTGGTTTCTTTTGTGTGTAGATTTGATATTTAAGTTGGGTGTTTTGACATGTTCAGGTCTTTGTATTAATGTTGTGCTTTGTTTTGTGTGTGCAGGTTGGACATTTAGGTGGTGTGTTTATTTGACATTTTTTTCATTGTCTTATATATATAAAAAAAAAAAAGGGAATAAAAGTTTGAAATGTTAAACACATGCCTAAGATTGGGAGAATATGAAGCATTGGAATTATATTGTAAAAGCTCCACATGTAATACAAACAGTTAATTAATATCGCTTGAGGCTTGTGATGCATGAAGTAGTCAGCTTTACAAATTATGGTAATACTTCGACTTGCAATTTAAAGAGCATTGCATTCATCTTACATCTCACTTTGCATATACATGCCATCTTAGTTGCATATGCATTTCAGATACAAATCATTAAAGTGTGTTAAATCCTCTTAAGGTTATACTATAACATAAATAAAGAAAAATCCTAAGGTTGGAAACTGAGCCCCAGGATATCTAGAACCAAGCACAATTTGTACACACTAAAAAAGATCTTGGGCAAAATGATCAAAACCTTCCTTGGAAGAAAAGGGTCAAGCGAAAGGAATATTTCATGTCTATCCTATTATGCAACATGATCCTTAAAACAGTGGTTTTTACCACTTCCATTAAGCTTAAAGCCTAAAATCAGAGTAGTAAGGATAGGGTTAAGTCCTCATCAAACTTAGGTTGAGGATCCAACTCCCCAAAGCTTTGATTTGACCCACATGGAGTAGTAAGGATAGGGCATAATTCTCATCTCGCCTAGGTTGAGAATCTGATTCCCCAAAGCTCATATGTCTCATATCAAGATAAAACTTGGATTGGAAGGATCGTACTACTTGTCCTCTGCAAGGGATGGGTAGTCATCCCCAAGGTCTAAGTAATAAAATAATATTCTTCATTTTCATCTAAGTCTTGGATTGGAAGGATCGTACTACATGTCCCCGGCAAGGATGGGTAGTCATCCCTAAGATCCAAGAAGTAAAATTAACTTTTTCCCATCTCATATTTATATTGGATTGAAAGGATCGTACTACTTGTCCTCTCGCAAAGGATGGGTAGTCATCCCCAAGGTCCAAAGAAATGAAGTTAAGTCATGGATTATGGGGTTAGGTATGCCCATGCACGACAGCATGTCTTGTCTAAAAAACAAGACCACTGACGGTTCATAGGGTTGGACTAGCATGACCATTTCTTCCATAATTGGTTAAATCATTTTGCTCAAAGTGAGGTAATGAATTCCAAATCAGAGTAGTAAGAATAGGGTTAAACCCCCATCTAGATTAAGTTGGGAGTCTGATTTCCCAAAGCTCTGATTTCACTTTCACTTACACATAGGTTCAAGATAATAGTGACTCATAACCAACTTTGGGATCTAATAAAACAATTCATTATACACATGGTTGATCCTAAGAGGGTTTGACAATCTTGAATATTTGTATATGATGTTAGAAAGTCTATGCATTTGTAGAAGCAAATCTCTAAGCATTTTTCATTAGGTTTCACAAATCATTTACAATCTCACACATGCATGCATGCAAAGCCGACAATGGAAGGTTGATCAAGTCCAAGCGATGGGGAATGAAAACAAATAGCACACACCGAGCTAATACTAATGATTCCGATGTTTCATGTACTTCTGATCTGTTGGTATTTGTTTATCTTTTATGTGCTAACGCCTGTATCTAAGCTCATATATTTCAGGTTGGGTTCTCACAAAATGCTCTGGAGCATTTGACAGCAGAGTCGCCATTTGTTGTGGTTAATCCACAACACACCCCAAGATTGGGGACCCACCTTGTTGCAGGTTTTCAGAGAAAATCTCACTGACCCAGATGCCAAAAATGAAGAAAAGGGGGCAAAATGTGCAAGTGTAGAAAAGTGTCACGAAATCGTGACATGTCACGAAATCGTGACATGTCGTGAAATCGCGACATGTCGCACCGTCGCCGCTGAAAAAAGAAAAGTGTCGCGATATCGCGACATGTCGCTCCGACGCAGAGAAAATGGTCGCGATTTCGCGACGTGTTTTGACGAAGTGTACGGACGATGAAAATGGCAGCGAAATCACGACATGTTGCTCCGTCGCGGCCCAGAGAGGAGAGAGAAAGGTAGAAGGAAAAACTGTAGCGAAATCGCGACGTGTCGCAAAATCGCGGTCAACATGGTCAACGGCAGCAGGTGGGCGAAAATGTCATGAAATCGCGACGTGTTTGATTTTCGCGGCTTGAAAGTGGATAGAGGGCACAAGGTAGAAAATGGTCGCGAAATCGCGACAAAACTGGGATAGAGGTGCATAGCTCGAAGAGGCATCGCGAAATCGCGACGTGTCGCGTTTTCACGGTGCAAGTGGATAGAAAGGGCCGAAGGAGAAAATGGTCACGATTTCGCGACGTGTTTCGGCAAAGTGTACGACTGATTAAAATGGTCATGATTTTGCGACGTGTTTCGGCAAAGTGTACGACTGATTAAAATGGTCGCGATTTCGTGACGTGTTTTGGCAAAGTGGCCCGACAGGGAAAATGGTCACGATTTCGCGACGTGTTTCGGCAAAGTGTACGGCACAGAGAAGATGTCGCGATATCGTGACAGAAATGAAGACCATGCCCGAAGCAGAGAAACGGTAGCGATATCGCGACAAAAATGAAGACCATGCCCGAAGCAGAGAAACGGTAGCGATATCGCGACAGAAATGAAGACCATGCCCAAAGCAGAGAAACGGTAGCGATATCGCGACAAAAATGAAGACCATGCCCGAAGCAGAGAAACGGTAGCGATATCACGACAAAAATGAAGACCATGCCCGAAGCAGAGAAATGGTAGCGATATCGCGACAGAAATGAAGACCATGCCCGAAGCAGAGAAAGCGGTAGCGATATCGCGACGGGTTGCGGTAAGATGGCCCGATGGGTAAAATGGTCACGATTTCACGATGGGGTTACAGCCGAAGCGTACGAAGAATGAAAGCGTCGCGATATCGTGACATGTCACGATTTCGTGACATGTCGCGATATCGCTACGAAAGCAAAGAAGCAAGGCCGCGGGCTATTTTTAGTCAAGATTTTTGGGGACCGTTATTGAGCATGCAGAGAGCACTGAACACGTGGCAAAATGCATGAGGATCAGAGTAACGCTTCGAATCGACGAGTTGTTGGCTGTAGAGAAGGTCAAGCGTTGCAAATGCATGCGAAGGGTTAGAACACCAAGAGGCGGGAAATTGAAATGAAGCGTCCTAGAAATTGAAATGAAGCATCACACAGCAGCCGAGAGTAGCGACAGAAAGTTTAAATAGCAAAAATTTAAATGGATACGGGGCTAGAGATTGTAACAAAAAAGGACATTATTTGTTGAAATAAAGGAGTTATTTGGTAAAAGTGACTTTTGTGTGTAAAATCAAAAGGAGATCGAAGCTAAGACTACTGTTTTCATTGTCAATCTTTCCTTTGCATCATTTTTTCTTGTATCTATTCGTTTACGCCATGAGATGGGTTACGATAGGTGAATGACAGAATGATGCAGTTATGTTCTTTCTTTAGAGTCTTGCATCTGATCTGATTGGATTGTGTGTTAGTACAGGTCCGCTCGATCGGGTTGTCTTAGAACTTCATCTCTTAACTTGGGGTTTTGCAGGGAGGAGATTGCTAACCAGATTAACATCCTTCTTTGGTTTTCCAGCTGATTTGTATAAGAACATTTTCTGTTTTAGTTCCTGATACGTTTAATCTCATATTAAAGACTAACGTTAAAATAACATAATGATTAAACAAAGATAAAATGAACCAATTAACATTAGAATAAACCATTAATGTTAGAACATTAGAAGGATTTTTGTTGCATGATTGATTATTTTAACAAATTAGGGTTACAAAGTTGGTCGTGAATCAACAAAGGCCCCTTGTTAACGAGCTACTTGCAGGATCCGAGTTATTCTGGGATATATTTGTTTATGTGCATTAAGTTGAAATCGGTTTTATGCATATAGAGATCTGCTCCACAAGAAGCTTGGAGAAATAAAAAATTAATAACTTATTTCTTTGCAAGAAAGAGTTTCCTGTCAGAAACTCTAGTTGTGTGGTCATTTTGTTGTGAGACAAAATATTCACTCAACAGTGTGCAGAGTGCATTTCATCAAATTTCTAAGTGTGAAATATCACAAAGGAAGTAGAGTGTGCAAAGACGGTGCTGCTATGATTGCGTAGAGGTGCAAAGGTTGAAGTTCGATCAAGTGCGGTTGTGATTGCGCAAAGAGAGCAGAGGGCGTAGAGAGCACAAAGGGCAAAGTCAAATGCGAAGTGCTACTACTTGAGGATAGAGGTGCATTGGTTCTTTAAGAAGAACCTGAGGATAGATTTGACAAGTCTTTGAGAAGTCTTGTGTGCAGAGGATTGATTTGTTCAAAGTTGGACAGATCTGACAGACATAGGAAGACTTGTACTAGACCGACTGACTGTGTTTGGTACAGGTTGTTGAGCTACTATGGACGTGATCATAGAAGGTAGAGGTCTCTTAGTCTAAGCATTGAGGACGGGAGGTCTTCGATGGAAAGGAGTTCCACGTGCTGGCAAGAGGTAGAGGCAGTTGATCTTCTGAGGGATCATTTCCAGAGTAGAGGGGAAGGTATCTCCTTTGAGTCGAGGCTCATAAACATTTTAATTGGGAAGGATTCCCAAAGAACTTCGAGATAATTTTTAGAGAAAATTTTTGTGGACGTAGCCCAGCCATTCTGGGTGAACCACGTTAAAATTGATGTCACTTTGTGGATGTTTTTATGCATTGCTTTGATATTGCTTTGGGTATATTGCTTTATTGTTTTAAAATATAAAGGAAAAAGTAAAAAGGGGTCTTATACTGTTCACCCCCCCCTCTCAGTATAAGCTTGTGTTCTTCAATTGGTATCAGAGCGGGTGCCTTCGAAAAGTTTAACATCTTGAAGGAAAAGCTAGTAAAGAACACAATGGATTATTCAAGTGGCAATGCAGCACCTATTCTTGATGGGTCAAATTTTGGTCTTTGGAGTGCAAGGATGAAGGTTCATCTAATGGCACTTGGTAATGAGGTATGGGAAGTAATTGAAGATGAGTACACTATTCCTATACATGGTCCAAATACTAAAGAAGAAATGCTCCTACATCATAGAAATTCAAAAGCAATGAATGCAATCTCGAAAGGCTTACGTAAAGCGGATCTCACCAAAGTGATTCACTGCAAGACAACTAGTGAAATGTGGACACAGTTGCAGGTGGTTCATACAGGTGATACAAATGTCAGAAAGGTCAAGTTGAGACACTTCAAAGGTATGTTTGAACAACTCAAGATGAATGATGATGAAAATATTAGTGACTACATGCTTCGTATGGATGAGGTTGTTAACTCCATGAAAGACTTAGGTCTTGAGCTTGCTGAAAATGATGTTTGTGATAAGATTTTAAGATCTCTTCCTAATAGATTTAGTGAAAATATTTTTGCTATTGAGGAAGCTAAAGATTTGGATAAGTTGAAAAAGGATGAGCTACATAGTATACTTGCAACATTTGAGTTGAGAACTCAAGTGAAGGTTGATGTCAAGAAAGAGGCGACTTTCAAGGCTACCAAGAAATCCAAGGGTAAACAGACTTCAAGAGAGTGATGAGTCTTCTAGTGATGAAGAGGCATATTACAGCAAGAAAGGCAAGTTCTCTAGAAAGCACAAAAGCATGAAAAATATAAGATGTTTCAATTGTGGAAAGTTTGGTCATTATGCTACTGACTGTACTGTTCTCAAGAATGAAAGTGATGAAGATAAACAAGATTCTAAGAGCAAGGATTTTGAAAAGCACAAGCATCACAAGAAGAACAAATATGAGCACAACAATCAAGGAAAGAGGTATTCTCACAAGCACAAGAAGAGTTTCTACCTAGACAAAGCAAGTAAGTGTTCTAGTAGTGATAGTGAAAGTTCTTCAAGTGATGATGAAAATGAGATGTTTTTCATATCGAAAAAGAGGAAGAACCGAAACATAGATTCATTATCATGAAATGTCTTAGATGTGGAAATTTTGGTCACCTTGAGGATGATTGTACAAATAATGATTTGGTTTCTAGTATGTATGAGGATGCTTCAGAAAACTATAAGGAAGATGCTTGCATGGTTTTTGAAAAAGGTAGCACCTCTAGTGATAAGAAATCTGAAAAAGGCTTTGATGATTCGGAAAGCAAACAAATAAAGGATCTTGAAAGTGAACTTATTAATGCTCTTAGTGCTTTGAAAAAGGAAAGAAAGAAGAATGATAGACTCAAGGATAAGTTAGATGAATGTTGTATGGAGAGAGATGATCTTATAGAAAATCTTGATTTCTCTATAGCTAAGACACAAGAACTCAAGGATGAGTTAGAATCTAAGGTTCTTGAGTATAGTGAGTTAGAACAGAAAATGGCTTCTTTGAATGAATAAACTAAAGAGTACAAGGATAAGCTTTACAAGTTTCAAGATAGCTCCAAAAAGGTTAAGTCACTCATCAAAGGTCAAATAAAAACAACATATAATACAGGCCTTGGTTTTGTTAAGCCACATAAGGAACAAGTTGGAGAGTCTAGTAAGAGACTCCAAAAGGAAGAGAGTTCTGATGAGGAAATTATTTCAGATCATGAGTCCTTGAATGATAGAGAAAATAGATTTCAGAATGAGAAGAAGTTCTCAGGACCCAAGAGGTCAAATAAAAGAAAATTTCAAGGTAGATGTTTTGCGTGTCACAGGCTCAGTCACATAGCTTCACATTGCATGGATCAAGTGAAGAAGGTAAATGATAGTTTCAGAAGTGCTAGTTACTTTCAAGGGGATTGCTACTCTTGTCAACAGTTTGGACACAAGGCAGTTTATTGCAAGGCAAATAACAGGAACAGGTTTGGCTAGAACAGGTTTTGTCAGAACTGGTGGATTCAAAGATCAGGTTTACCTTAGAGAAACAACATCATCAAGTGTTTCAAGTGCAACAATGAAGGTCACACAATCAGACATTGTAGAGCTAAAATTCTAGAATACAAGAACAGGAACAGTGGCATGATTAGGTCCAAGGATCAAGGCATGAACAAGAATAGGGATGAGAATAGGAACAAGAACAATGACAAGAACATGAATATGGGCAAAGAGTTCAAGAGAAGGCCCGACAAGGAAATTATAGACGCTGATGATGATCAGTGCCTAATGGGAGTTTTACTCCCACCCCAAAATTAATCACCTCATCAGGAGGTGGGGGAGGGACTAAGCTAAGAGGCTCATTCTTAGTCCCGAGCCCCAAAGGTGACCCTTTGCCATTGATGACAAAGGGGGAGAGATATGAGTAAGGGGGAGAGCTTCAAGTGAAGAGGAAAGCTTCAAGTCAGGGGGAGCAAAACTTCAAAGGAATATTCTCAGTTGTGGGCACAGTTTCTCAGTTGTTAGCACAGTTGGTTTCAATTTTGGCTCCTGAGACGTGTTTTCAGTAAAGGTTTGCCATCAATGACAAAGGGGGAAATTGTTGGCAATTTTGGGTACTTTGGGTACATTGCCTTTGCTCAAGTGTATAAGTTGTCATTGATGTCAAGAAGCTTTTGAAGGAATTTGATTTGATGTCAAATAATTTGTTTTGATGAAGGTTATGGCATGACAGTTTCAAAGGTCTTTTGCAAACCCCAAGCTGACAGGTTCGAAAGAAAGTAAGTTGGAAAAGTGTTGCGATATTGTGACATGTCGCATTTTCATGACTTAAGTAGGAGATAGAAAGCAAGTTAGAAAAGTGTCACGATATCGTGACATATCACAGTTTCGCGACTCAAAGAGGAGAGAGAATGTACAGAGTCAGAAATTTCGTAATTTTGTGACATATTGCAAGGAAGGTTGAACGGAAAAAAAAGTGTCACGATTTTGCGACATGTTGTAGGAGAGAGAGTCCAAAAGAAAAAGTGTCGTGATTTCATGACATAATGCAGAAGAGAGATTTTGTTGTGTGAATTGTCACAATTTCATGACAAGTTCGAAGAGAGAGAAAGTAACACGAAAAGTGTCACGATTTCGTGACATGCTGCAGAGTTCGAAGTGAGAACCATCGCGATTTCGTGACATGCTGCAGATGAAAATTTTCCAAGTAAGAACTGTCGTGATTTTGTGACATGCATCAAAGGAAAGGTTTCGAAGTAAGAAATGTCACGATTTCGTGACATATTGAAGAAAAAGCGTACGGATGCAGAAAGTGTCACGATTTCGCAACAAGTTCCATTTTTGCTAGTGCCTACAGAGAAAGTGTACGAAAGCGAAAGGTGTCATGATTTCACGACATGTCATGTTTTTGCTAGTGCAAGCAGAGAAGAGTGCAAGGAAGCGAAAGTGTCACGATTTCGCGATAGAAACTAAAAGCAGGTCTTCTATAGGAGAAGTGTCACGATTTCATGACAAAAGTAGAAAGGAGGTCGACAAAGGGAGAAGTGTCATGATATCGTGACAAAAGCAAAGTTGATGCTGACAAAGACAAAAGTGTCGCGATATCGCGACAAGAGCTTAGTTGAAGTCGTCAAAGGCTGAAGTGTCGCGATATTACGACAAAAGCCAAAAGAAAGTGTACGGTTGCAAAGGTGTCACGATATCGTGACATGTTGTAGTTTCATGGAAAAAGCTACAGAAGAGTTACAGAGGTAGTGAAGCCAAAAAAGTCAAATTTTAGCCGACGAAGATTAGGGCTTGCAGCTGACAAAGATTAGGGTTTGTTTTTGTTATAACAGCTGACTAAGATTAAATTTTTCATCATGAAAATTTTGTTATAAAAGGAGGGTTGTTTGGAGAGTTGAGGTGTGATTGAAGGTGTCGTTGAAGTGCGACGTTCGCAGATAGTGCGCAGAGCAAGAAGTTCGATCACCGAGAGCAGAGTGCAAAATTTGATCGTAGTGTGCAGAGTGCATTTTGTCAAATTTCTAAGTGTGAAATATCGTAAAGGAAGCAGAGTGTGCGAAGATGGTGATGTTGTGATTGCACAGAGGTGCAAAGGTTGAAGTTCGATCAAGTGCAGTTGTGATTGTGCAAAGAGAGCAGAGGGCGTAGAGAGCACAAAGGGCAAAGTCGAATGCGAAGTGCTGCTACTTGAGGACAGAGGTGCATTGGTTCTTTGAGAAGAACCTGAGGACAGATTTGGCAAGTCTTTAAGAAGGCTTGTGTGCAAAGGATTGATTTGTTCAAAGTTGGACAAATCTGACAGACAGAGGAAGACTTGTACTAGACTGAATGACTATTTTTGGTACATGTTGCTGAGTTGTTGTGGACGTGATCATAGAAGGCAGAGGTCTCTTAGGCTAAGCATTAAGGACATGAGGTCTTTGGTGGAAAGGAGTTCCACGTGCTGGCAAGAGGTAGAGGCAATTGATCTTCTGAGGGATCATTTTCAGAGCAGAGGGGAAGGTATATCCTTTGAGCCAAGGCTCATAAACATTGTAATTGGGAAGGATTCCCAAAGAACTTTGAGATAAATTTTAGAGAAAATTTTTGTGGATGTAGCCTAGCCATTCTGGGTGAACCACATTAAAATTGATGTCAATTTGTGGATGTTTTTATGCATTGCTTTGATATTGATTTGGGTATATTGCTTTACTATTTTGAAATATAAAGGAAAAAGTAAAAAGGGGTCTTATACTATTCACCCCCCCTCTCAGTATAAGCTTGTGTTCTTCAAGATAATAGGAATCAGTTCACAATTAAATCCTTGAATTGTTTCTCCTACTAGAAACTATTTCCCTAGTTGCCTAACTAAGCAATCAAGGTCTATTTTTAGCAAATCCTCTTTCCTTATAGGTAAATTATTTACATGGTGCTCATCCTATTACACCCCATATAGTCCTACAAAAGGAAACTTGTATTTCTATGAACCTTGATTTGATACCAAATATCAAGTCCCAATATTTCCCTAGTCAAAAATAATAACGAAACATGTCCTATCACACCAAAGGAATTTTCTGAACTAAACACATCTTAGTTTCAATCTATCTATATGTAAATCAATCATTTGAATTCATAACCAGGGTCCATATAGCATTTACAAACATGGATTCATGTACACTCAAAATCCACTTTCAAGCAAATGTATTCATACTTCCAATTTTCACAAAAACATTAATTTCTTTCTCTTTTTTTTATTTATGGAAAACATCCCAAAAGGGATGCCACTTTCGGGTAAGACCCAAGGAGGCAGGGGTAAAAGCATTAATTTATTTAATATACTTAAATATCCATGATTTCATAAATCAATCATCATGCATGCTATTTTAAATAAATATCACATATACAGAGAACATATTTTATTCCAAGGTAGTTGATCGAAACTGACTTCATTCAAGGGTCATTCAATCTATTTTTACCATTCAGGAAAGGATTATCTCTCACCATGCACATGTTGTGGTGCGGGTTTCAACATCTTAACCCAAAATATTTCCTCAATTAAATACTTTTAATTTTAGGCTTACTATTTCATACAAAAGAGTTCATAAACCCACACAAGGTTACTCGTACAATCCAACCCAGTCACAATTTCTCAAATTTGCTTACTAAATAGGGTATATAACTATCACTATGTTACAGGCACTCAATCTAAGAAATATTCCAACATGTACACCCATTTGGTTGATTGGTCTTATATAATCCCAAACACATTTTCTATTGAAATCATTTTCCTTTGGATGAAAAAAATATTACACCCAACTAACGTTATTGGAAACTTACTTTATTTGGACATAAAAACTCATAGCAATAACAAAGTTCTCTATTTACAATGCTCAATTTTCAATCGGACATACTCCTAATTAGAGTCTTGGTTCACCCTAGGTATTCTATGGCTTTTTATTACAGATTTTTTTTTCTAATCTTAAATATATTTCAAAACATCACATTCTTAAAAAGGGTGAATAAACCAACTAAAACAACTCCAATCCACACAGTGTGTCCTTATCAACTGTACAAGGAGTATTAAACATTGAATTTTCACATACTAAATTCAAAAATAAATACAAAATGAATCTACTTATGTCCCTATAGAATGTACCTCTAAACTAGATAGTATTTTTCTCTCTTTTTGGTCGCTCCTATCTTCTCTACACACTACTAGATTTTTTTTGCAACAACAAAAATTCTCCTCTTCTTCTTCCTTGGCCATCAACTAACACCCCCCCATTAGGATCCTTCGAGTGCATTCAAGTAACCACTATCGTCAGAGTTACTCTTCCACTATGTCTATGATAAAAGGTAACAAACCGGTTTGAAAACCAACAACCCTTTCTAGAAAGCATCATTATTCAAGCAACATGAACTAATATTTAATGTCGATAATATTTTTTGAACTAGCATGGTTAATAACCGGAGCTTAATGAAATATCAAAAGCATATTTGTTTTAACCTTTTAAATTTTATTGAAGTTCTAAATTGCTTTAGGAAGTACTTTATTTAAAATAAAAGAGTCATTAAGTCATAAAGTAAGAGTATGGAAAACAATATCTTATTTTAAAAAACACAATCAAACAAACATTCATTATGCAAATAGAAAGGATCTTTTCAAAATAGCATTTCAAACATCAACCAAAAAACCATCAACTCTTTTGTTTTGGCCTCAAAAACCTCAATGTCAATGATTCATTTTATATGCCAATTAATTATGCAACTACATGTAAGGGAGATTTGTCATACTTGGAGCTGTCATATTTAAGATCAATCATCATTTCCCATTTAAACATCCCATACTCAATGGTCGATTCTAAGAACTTCAATGTTCTATTATTGAATGAGATATTAAAAAGATATATAGGTTCTTGGAGAGAACCAGAATAGACATATGCGGTTGAGAAAATATTCTCACCAACAAACCCACTAAACATGGTCTTTGACCAATCAAAACAATAACCTAAAATCACTAAAATTACAACCGGATGGGTGTAACAACAAATAATATCAAAACCATAATACTGAATAATAAATCCTAAACACTTAGACTTAGGAAAAATGTTAGATATTCGAACATTCTTCCCTTGATGCTGAAGGAACTCTTCCAAGAGTTTTTAAGCATCACAAACTATTGAACTGTATTTGTTTATGCTTCTTCCAATTTTGAAGTAGAAAATTCAAGAACTCAAAAAAGTTTTGTTGGCACCCACCACACTTTTGCTCTTCTTGCGGGCTATCCATTAAGTTTGCTTTCTTAAAAAAAATAAAATTGGGTGCCTTTTGATGATCAGCTCCCCCTTCATCAAAATCTCCTTAAAATGATGGTATTCCCATAATGCCACAAATATTGGTTCTCACTAGCCAATATAACACATTTCTTTTATCATTCATTCTATGGTTTTCAAACCATGTTTTAGCTCGTAATACTCCTCCTGAGTATGTACAATGCATCATCTTATGTAGATGGTTTTTCCATATTACAATTTTACATACCTCTACATAGATATTCAAAAATATTATAGGTATGCAATAGCTAGTTACAAATGCAACAAACAATTGTTGCTCCTCACACATTTACACTTCTCTCAATGGATTTGTATTCCTTCAACAAGGAATTTTGAACATAAAATTTGCACAACACACATATTTCACATTGAGATACCACAACCAACACATATCCATGGTTTTCATCACCATGCTATCCATGTTCTTTTCTAATAAAATAGCTTCATGTAATGATGTCTCTACAAGACAATAACCTCTCGATAATACCTTTGGAAGACATTCTTCTTCATTATTCAAATACTTGCTCACAAAAAACAAATCATTAATAACAAAAAAAATACCTCTAATGTGATTAGATTTGGTGCTCCCCAATGTATTTTACAGCATATATTTTTCACTATGTGTTTCTTCAAAAACAACCATCAGCTCTTTACTAAGAGTTCTCCTCATTTATTCAATCCATGTTGGTGTGTTGAAACACCATTCATTCAAACAATCATACATTGTTTTCTTTTCAAGACAACTCTATTTTTGCAATGTAGTCATTCCAAGTGAGTGAACATCATTCATGAGTGATGTTTCCTTTGCCATTACAACAAGAAAATCATCAATCTCATTTTCATTTTCCATTTCTATCTCATTTGCTCTTTCACTTTCCACATCCCAAATGAGATAATTATTTGTGCTATTTTCTTCACATAAATTATTTTCTTTTTTGATATTCACAAAATATCTCTTCACATAAACTTCTTGGGCAGATGAAAAATAAGCATCTCTATTTTTCACTCTTGATGAGTGATCTCTATTGAGCATGCAACTTATAGTTTGCATATCCTCTTTATCAACAATGTCATGGGGATCAAAATCCCATACAATTTGTATCTTGGTAGGACAAACAATATTCACTCCACATGAGTGAGTATCTACCTTTGCATCGTCTTTTGCTTCTTCTTTTGCCTCCACTCTATGTGAGTGTTTTTCAACAAGCCAAAAATGGTTTGGCTCTTTAATGAAATCTTCACAATCATCCTCCATGATAATAGTCTTGGATACATGATATGAATCATATTTAGGTGTAAGCCACATGTTATCATATTCATTCATCCATTTCCAACAACCCAATATGGGTGTTTCCTCTTTATCTTCCTCTTGCATTTTTATTTTCTTTTGTAGTGCCTCCTCCTTGAGCCATATTTCATCCACCTCACCTTGGTGGTCTTCAAGCAAGGAACACTTGAATGTGAGTGTTTCTCTTCCTTCCTCTTCAATGTAACATTCCTCCATATTTGAGAAATGGTCATCAACAGAACATCCTTCCATATCTTCAATATGCCAACACTCTTGGGTTGGATATTTAAGCAAGCCATCATCTACTTTGGAGTGGTCTTCACAATAAGCATCATTCCCATAGAATGATATTTCCTCCATTGTATCTTCAATGAGACTTTCATTATCAATGTCCATGTTTCCCAAACATGCCATTTTATCAACTGCTTTTTATTCATTACAAAAAATTTCATTCACACAATTTTTTTTTCATTATCAAATTCTCCCTCTAAAAGAAAGAATTGATAATTTCCATCGTCGATAATCCTAATATTATCAAGCTTGGGGAAATTCTATATCCAACTGAGAGACAAGAGTTTGTGCAAGTCCTACAGGAAAGGATAAAATATTTTTCTTGGTCATACAAGGATATACCAGGACTAGATCCAAATCTAGTCCTGCATAATCTCACGATTGATCCATCGATTAAAACAGTTAAGCAGAAGCTACACAAAATGCATATGATAGTAGCCTTGATGGTTAAATATGAATTACAAAAGCTATTGGATGCAGACTTCATAGTCTTAGTAGACTACCCGCCATGGGTATCGAACATGGTCCCCGTTAAGAAGCCGGACGAGAGGATTCACATTTGCATAGATTTTTGAGATATTAATAAAGCGAGTCCCAAAGATGAGTTTACTTTGCCCAAAATCGATGAATTGGTAGATGCAACAATAGGGCATGAAATGCTTTCCCTAATGGATGGTTTCTCTAGATACAATTAGATTCATATCAATCCAAAAGACTAACTAAAAAACAACATTTACAACACCTTAGGGAACATTCTGCTATAAGGTCATGCCTTTTGGACTTAAGAATGTTGGTGCTACTTATCAACGTGTCATAACATGCATATTCCATGATTACATGCATACTATAATGGAATATTATATGGATGATCTGTTGGCAAAATCTAAATTGCGCCAAGATCATATTGATGTACTATACAAAGTGTTAGATCGCCTCATAGAGCACAATGTGAGACTTAACCCCATGAAATGTGTATTTGGAGTCACATCAGGAAAAATCTTGGGATTTATAGTTTCAAAATAAGGAATCGAGGTTGATCCCAACAAGGTCAAGGCAATAATGGAGATGCCACCCCCCAAAACTATTAAGAAGCTATATAGCTTGCAAGGAAAGGTCACATCCATAAAATGCTTCATAGCACAATTATCGGACAAGTGTCGGCCTATGAATAAATTGCTTCACAAGGGGGTCTCATTTCAATGGGACAAAGAGTTTCAATATGCCTTTGATGCAATAAAACAATACTTGGATTTACCACCTATATTGGCTCCACCGTGACCAAGAGTTTTGTTCTATTTATACATCTCAACTACTACGGTGGCATTGGGCATCATGTTGTCCCAAAATAATGAATTGCACAAAGAACAAGCTACATACTACATTAGCCACACCCTGGTCAGCTACAAGATTAAATATGCATACGTAGATAAGATATGCTTAGCAGTGGTATTCACCAAAAAAAAGCTACGACACTACATGTTGAATAATACCACGTATGTCATATCTAAAGAAAATCCATTACGGTATATGATGAGTCAAACTTATCATAGTACTAGCACGACGAAATGGATAATGCTATTGATAGAATTTGATTTAGATTTCATTGGATAGAAATCTATAAAAGGACAAGTCATAGCTGATCAATTAGCAGAGGCTCCTATCCAAAGAAAATAGCCTCTAAGTATAGAACTTCTCGATGATGGAGTGTTTCATATTGTAGAATCACCTGATTCATCTGAGCTAAATCCTAGGCTGACATCACTCTATTCTTAAATGGTTCTAAATGTGAGCAAGGGGGTGGTGCTGGTTACACCGCAAGGGGCTCCCATACCCCTTTTGTTTAAACTCTATTTTCCATGTACCAACAATAATGTTGAGTATGAAGTGCTAATCATTGGCCTTCAAATGGATATCACCATGAAAATTATGAAGTTGAATATATTTGATGATTCCTTGCTCATAGTCAACCAGGTAAAGGGGATATTTCAGTGCAAATGCCCTATCTTGTAAGCCTACAAAGCCCTTGTGGACAAAATTCTGGTAAATTTTGAATGGTATGATATAGAGGCACTCCCTCGTTCAGCTAATCGTTTTGTAGATACAATTGCATCCTTGGGATTGCTTATTCCCCAAAACCCTTAAGATGATATCACCACCATTTAGGTAAAAATGCTAGCACAATCAGCACCTATGCGTGAAGCAGCTAAATTCCCACCAAAATTCCACATGATTCATATTGAACCTTCCATTGAACGGTTCTCTCATCTATGCAACTTTTTGAAAAATGCCAATTGGGGGACTTTGTTACCTGAAAATTCTTTTGATACAAGCACCATGTTATATCTCAGAATTCATTCGCAATCATCATTTGCGAGAGATGAATGTCAAAATAAATGCATGATCCATATAGTTGAGGCTTATTTCCAACAAGATTGGGACTTGCCTATAAAATATTATCTTAAGCTAGGAAGCATCCCGCCTGGATTGTCGCAGGCCGCAAAGTGAGCATTTAAGCAAAAGGTGGCAAAATATGTCTTGATAGGAGACATTATGTATCATTGAAGTTATGAAGGAATTCTCCTCCGTTGCTTAGAATCATAGGAGTCTTCTTGGGCCATTGCCCAATAACACGATGGTACATGTAGTGGCCACTTTAGCGGCATGGCCATCGCTAAGCGCATACTTTGCATTGGTTATTATTGGCCAAATTTATAGCGAGACTGCTGCACTTATGTAAAGAAGTGTGTGAAGTGTCAGCATCATGCAAATTTGACACACGTACCTTCATAGGCCTTACAACCGATTCAAGCGGTTTGGCCATTTTTGCAATGGGGGTTTGACCTAATCGGGAAGATCTCACCTTTGTCCTTAGGTCACCATAAATTTATCATCACAACAACTTAGTACTTCACCAAATGGGTGGAAGCATTTCCCCTTACCACGATGAATGGACCTCACATTGCAGAGTTCATATTGCATAATATTATATGTCATTTTGGTATTCCATACAAAATAATATTAGATAATGGGACACTGTTTAAGAACAAGGATGTGCGTGTGTTAACTAAAAAGTATAACATACAGCACAATTTTTTGATTCCCTATTATCCATAGGCCAATGGGCAAGTAGAGGCTTCTAACAAAATAGTATTTTCCATCCTCAAGAAAACTGTCAGAGATAGCCAGAAGGATTGGCATAATAAACTACCTCTTGCCCTGTGGGCTTACCACACTAGCATTCGAACCCCCATTGGTGTAACTCTATTTTCACTAGTGTATGGTGTTGAGGCAATCATGCATCTCGAGTTAGAAATTATGTCATTACGAATATCTATGCAATAATTCATTAACGATGATACTACAAGGCAAGCTCGACTCAATCAAATAACGTTACTTGATGAACGACATGTTAATGTCCTCGAGCATCTACATGTTTATCAGGAATGTCTTAAGAGAGCTTACAACATGAAGGTCCACTATTGTGACTTTTAGGTTGGAGATTTAGTTCTAAAAGAGAACCAAAAAAACTCGAACTTACCATCCCATTTACGGGACAAGTTAGCAGCTAATTGGTTAGGTCCATTCATTATTACAAGTCAAATTGGACCTAGAACTTATCGCTTAGCAGCTATATAAGGGAAAGAAGATAAATAACCCATGAATATTCAACATTTAAGGCCTTTCCATGCCTAGCTAGCATCATCAAAGGCTCCTAGATTGTCTATGACTATCTAGGTCAAACCAAAATGCCCCAAAGATTCCCATAAACCCTTTGGTCATCCCAAATGCTCCTAGATCATCTACGACTATCTAGGTCACATTAAAATGCCCCAAAGATTCCCATAAACACTTTGGTCATCCCAAAAGGCTCCTAGATCATCTATAACTGTCTAGGTCAAACTAAAATGCCCCAACGATTCCCATAAACCCTTTGGTCACCCCAAAAGCTCCTAGATCATCTACGACTGTCTAGGTCAAACCAAAATACCCCAAAGGTTCCCATAAACCATTTGGTAACCCTAAAAGGCTCCTAGATCATCTACGACTATCTAGGTCACATACAAATACCCCAAAGGTTCATATAAACCCTTTGGTCACCCTAAAAGGCTTCTAGATCATCTACAACTCTCTAGGTCAAACCAAAATGCCCCAAAGGTTCCCATAAGCCCTTTGGTCACCCCAAAAGGCTCCTAGATCATCTAAAATTGTCTAGGTCACATCCAAATTCTCCAAAGATTCCCATAAACCCTTTGGTCACCCCAAAATGCTCCTAGATCATCTACGACTATCTAGGTCACATCCAAATGCTCCAAAGGTTCCCATAAACCCTTTGGTCACCATAAAAGGCTCCTAGATCATCTACGATTGTCTAGGTCACAACAAAATTCCCCAAAGGTTCCCATAAACCCTTTGGTCATCCCAAAATGCTCCTAGATCATCTACGACTGTCTAGGTCAAGCTAAAAAGATCCAAATGTTCCAATAAACCCTTTGGTCACCTAAAAATCCCCAATAGTATCCATCAAAATGATTGGTCAACTTGTATATCTTATCAAAAAATTTAAAAATCATCAAAATAACAAAAATAATGCATTGCATATCATTGTAGTCACATCTTAGTATTATTGCATTAGGCATAATAGTCGCATCATGCATACCTAAAAAGTTGATAACAAGATGTCTAGCACCAAGTATGTACATTAGCTATTTGTCAAAATCATAGTTGTTAAAATTCAGTTTTATCACCTATCTATTTTACATTAATACCACAGTTACATACCACAATATGTGTTCAGTCACTTCAAATTAAACCATTGTATAAAAGCGTCAATAAAGTTGTTGGTCACTCACCCATGTTTTATCGTTTTGTCAACTTTTGTAAAAAGTTATAGTGATGTTTTAAAATGTACAACTCCTACTTAGGTCATACCTTGTATATATCAGAATTCTAACATCATGCTACATTAAATAAATCCTAAGTACAGTACAAAGTAAGATGAAAACTTAACAGTAGTATAGGTTATTCCAAGAAAAAAGGATTATCCTTGCTCATCCTCCTATGTGAATGGTTCTAGGGTGTTGAGAATTAGCAAAAGGACAAGATCTCCTTTCTCATAGGTCCCTTGCTTTATAGTCTAAATTAGAGCTCGTATCATTTGCAAAAGAGAAGCAATAAAAGCAATAATGATTATCATCACTTATACAAATCAAATTTAAAAAAGGGAAGTACATTATTACCAAAGAAATCAAGTGGTCTTCACCACTACCAAAAATAAAATAAAAGTGGATCTTACCACTATCATAAAATCCATTGCTTGCTAAATTACACAGTGCACATTCCATTAGTGATTCAAAGCAAAATAAAGGAATCAAGATTTTGAATCCCTGAAATTTTCAGCATCAGAGAGCCATAAGGTGATCCTCATTCCAAGTTTGGTGGATAGCCTACTTGAAATTATGGGGTAGCCTCCCACATGACGATATGTCTGTCCCATAAGCATTCTCTTTGTACAGACCATTTTTTGCATTAGGATGAGCTAGCTTGGAATAATCTATATTGCCTAGTGGTCCAATCTAACAAAGTACAAAACTAAGGATAATGATGCGTATAAATTTTCCTCTACTATAGGTGTGATTCGTCAAACCTATTTGTACATTAGAGATTATTTTATGTGTTATCATGGTAATTAATTAATCTACAAATTAATATAGGTTATATTGGTTACCTTATCAGGGTTTGTACCTTAACAAAAATTCATAACATAATTATTACACAATTATAGACTAAGTGCTTAAACATGATTGAGTTTCACAACACAATACATGTCCCATAACATATTACAGTATCTATTCTATTTGTACAAAATTCAGTATATATTTATCAAAACCAAGTTATAAATGCCATTATAGAGTGTCATAAAAATAACATGAAATGATAAAATACATTTTGTACAAGCTACATGGCTAGAATAAAAAATATCAACTCATATTAAATCACAACATGTCATTTGCATATTCATTTCATTTTCATATCACATATAGATCATCAACATATACATTTATCATCTAACTAAATGTATCCCATCATAATGCATCAAATCATCTAAATAAATGCATATATGATAGACATCATAAAAGCATATAGACATGCATACATGGCATACATTAATAAAGGACATCATGATGATCAAAATAAAAATGATGTATATATCCATATATATGTGTGAACCAAAAATACATCATCATGTCCATCATATCCTCCAAGGGCTACAAAATAAGTGGGTCCCAAAGCCCACATAATGTCCGTCACAAAAATCCCAAAATAGAGACCCATTTGTCTCAAATAAAGTCATGCACCTCCATGACTAAGTGCCATGACTCTCTCCTCTACCCTTGGTATGAGTGCATTGTGAGCTAACACATCGGCTCCCTCTTGGTCTGTCAATCTGTCTCACTAAGCTCGGTGGTCCCATCCATGATGACTACCCTACCTCACTCCGAGACCTAGCCATTGAACCAATAGCCAAAGCTCTATCTGGTAGGTGTCCCTGGGGATGCATGATCTCATACTCTAATAGTATAGTGAATACCTGATCCTCCCATTAGTAGATGGTCAAAATATCCACCAAAACCTGTAGTTTCTCTACCTCACCTCGCAGGCTCACCACCTCATTGTTGCTCGATGAACCCTACCCTGAGCCCTACACCACAACCTAATACTAGAATGTTGTTATCTAAGCTACCTACCTCTGGATATCTGTAGCCTGCATCACTATCTTAGCTTGCACAGACTCTAACTATACATGAATAACTGACACATCAACATCTCACCTAGAGGCCTCATTCTGACCAGTCTATACCTATGCATGAAGGAGAGCATGCTCCTCAATGTACTACTCCTGTAAGCTACTTAGCTTCCCTCATAATTTGGTGATAGTGGCATCTCATGTCGCTAGCTCCCCATCCAGGTCTCGCTCATCGGGTGCATCCATACCAAACCCCTCTACATCCTAGATGTCTAATAAACCAGCACTGGCATCCTCCCTATGAGGGCGAACATGTCATACCTCTGCTATATCTGGAGCCTAAGCCTCCTGAGCTACCTCTTTGAGGTCCTCTCTAGGTGAATCCTCCTCTGCAGTAGCATCGATACCCCCTCCTAGTGGGCCATCCCTATGCCATATTCACATAATCCACCAAGCACTGTACTCATTATTAGGACCAAAATCATCCACATCTGGTATATCTATCACTGGGTCTGACTCCTCACTGAGGGGCTCTACGATAGGCTCCTCTAGTACCCTCTACATGTCTCTGTGCTAATATACTCATGGAACTGGGTAACCCCTAGCGTAGCCCAAAATTTCAAAGCACACGGTCAAATTGGAAGTACTCTATCTTAGTTTCATGCTTCCCTACCATCCATCTATCGTGTCTCACTTAACACAAGTGTATCGTAGCTTCGGGTATACAGGGCAATCTTTGTAAGGTCTCCAGATAATATCCTTCACCTGGAGCCATGTAAAGGTGTCAACATAGATCTCAATATGTCCATCCTGATGTTGACTTGCATGCTCCTCCCTTGCTGTCTCCCAGAGTGCAGTGTAACCAATATCTCTATCCTCTAACTAATCCCGCATTGTCCATTATAGTCCCCCTGGGAACTACATTGTAATATGGGACCATCCCCAGACTTGTAGTAAATAGCTACATCCTATACCCATCTATCCGTGGTAGTGAATCTTGAAAATATCATCATAAATTTGTGCGAGTAAAGTTAATCCCCAAGCCATAATCAAAGGTTGCTCTAGTGTACACTCACATAGAGCATACACTAACTCTAGTAGGTTCCATGGGAACCTAGCTCCTGAGGAGTATGGAAATAGTTGGTTGCTGATCAATGTCATCAAAAATGCATGTCTAGTTCCAAATACCTCCCTCTGAAACCAATCCACCACTAATAGGCCTCCACTGAGTAGCTCTATAGCTGCCTCCTCCCACCTCTCTCTAAAGTACCGTTGCAAGACTGCCTCACATCGACTAGTAGGTGTGTTGAGGATCGAACGTCCCTCAATAGGGATCCAAAGTATCCTGTATACATCATCGAGGGTAATAGTCATCTTCCAAGTAATAAAGTGAAAGGTATTGGTACAAGGATCCCATAAATCTATAAGTGCAGTAATATAAGCCCTGTCAGCCATAACGAGCTTCAACTGAGTCACCTGCTTGAGGCCAATGGCATCGAGCCATACCCAATCCTCAGGTTTCAACATGCCTCTATCTTCCATGAACATAGTCAATACCCTATATTGACTCTTAATAATCTGCTAACATAAAAAAAAAAAAACAAAATTGGGTCACTCAAGTGCACCAAAAATGCACTTTTTACCCTCCAAAAACACCTAAAAAGGGTCAATTTTGACCCCAAAATGGGTCGTTTTTGGCCGAGTTTGTGGCTGAACCAACCAGGCACGGCACCCAATTTTGTGACCATCCCAACCAGTTATGGCCATGCACCACCTTCCCAAGCAATGATGGACCCAAATCAGGGGCAAAATTGGGGCAAAACGACCCCCTAGAAACCCTAAAAATACCAGAAAATGACTAAAAAATACTCTATAAATGCAAAACAAATGATTTTTTTTTGCATGAAAATTAAAAATATACCCTAAATATGTTATTTCACTGCAATTTAAGGGTTCATAACTGGATAATTAAAGAAAAAAATTAAAAAACACTAAGAAAATATGATTCCTTGCTAAAAACAAAGAGGAAAAAGCATGGAAACATACCCGTCACGCACCGGATCCACCATGTGCTGCACCACAACATTGATGAATTCTGAAAGGTAGATTTTTGGATAGTGCTTTGCTTTAGCTAATCATATTTCTCCTTCTCTCCTCTCCAATTTCTGAAATCAAGTTGCAATAATGAAGATTTTAGGGCCATTTGCCCTTTTATATAAAACCTTAGGTTTGCAACCATCCCTACCAGGTACAATCACAAAAATTAGGGGTTTTACCTACATGGGATGGTCATAAAAATCATGGCCATCACTGGGTGTGATGACCACAAAAAAATTTAATAAAAACAACTCAAAAACAACAAAAACAGGGTCAAAAACCCACCAAAAACAAGGCAAATGAGGCCATTTTCAAAACTGGTCTTAATAATTCCAAAATGGGTTTTTGAAAGCATTATGTGAACCTAATTTAATCCCTAAGAAGGCAACCAGTTCTGGACCACTCCACGGGTACCCAATTTTAGTCACTTGTGCTCTCAAATTTGACCAAAAATAGTAAAAAAAATGAATAAAACTGCATAACGAAAAATGGGAGAACCATGAGATTGTCCCAAAATCATCATATGGTGTCAAGTGACTTGTTTATTTGTACATTTTGCATTCCCTCATCAAATCATCACTTTATGGGGTAGTCATCATAATTATTTCAACAATCGAATCAACAAGAGAATACTCAAAAGTGTTAAAACTCATGCATCCAGAAGAGTCTTTGCTCGAAGAAAATCTTCAAGCCCATGCTGGGGCAAATAAATAGCATAAAATGCAAATTAAAATAGGCTTGGATATCCTTGTGGTTCAGGGTACAAATCCTCTACGAAGGCTCTTCACACACCTGGTGGGACTTGCAAGGATACAAGGCACCAAGGCCTAAGTATTCCCGAAGCCTAAAAGTCCTCATAAAAAAAGGTCTAGGGATACTTGCAAATAATTAGTCTATGTCAAAGGCAATGATTCTATGGATGTATGTTTTATTTTTCACAGGAGAGACATCATGATTTGGTTAGATTTAAAAATAAAAAAAAAACCTTAATCAATTTACCATTTTGGTTATATATTTTTGCTCCGCGCTTTCTCAGATAAAGTGCATCATAAAAAGGGGCAACTATAGAAACCAAAATTAGGTAAATCGAATAGGACTACTAGATTAGTGGGTTCAATATTGACAATCAAATCTTGCCAATCTTGACCCCAATTAGTGCCCATACTGATTGGGAGCACCCTGGCACAATTTGGGATGCCTAATAGGTTGCCCAAATGGGGTAACCTTCCCAAACCCATCCAAGGCAACCTTGGACAAATGGCAAGGGTTGCCCTGGATGGGCAACATGCCATTTTGGGCATTAGGGCTCCAATTGCCTATAAATTGGAGCCTTCCCTCAACCAAAAAATAGGATAATAGAATGTAGGTTTGGAGCAATGAAGTGCTGCTAGAATTGGGAGAGAACCGTTGTTACCTCGCCCATTTTTGCAAACTTTGTGCCCCTTTGCCTTTGAATCCCTCTTCCCTTGTAAAGGCGATTTGAAGGATTACAAAACATACCAACCTGATTACAAAATCAATATGATATAGCACAAATATAGACCCCATTTACCTAAAAATCTAATTAGTGAGCTCTAGAACCGATCCAATAGGGATTGGTGGCAATTTTTGAAGCGGACCTACTGACCGTCTCGGGCAGGAGTGGTCAACATTCATGACCATACTTAACTATGATGGCCACAAAATATGTAGGGATTTTTCCCTAGATTCCACTATAGGAGTCTTCAATAGGTCCTCCCCTAACCCTTGTCCAAATTTGAGCTGATTTGGAGTTGATTTGGTAGGGTAACCGACCGTTTGAACGTCCAACGGTGAGGTGGACCAACATTAAGGCCTCTACCATATTTCGCCTGGTTTGGTGCCTAAACGACCTCAAAATGATCTAAAACTTGGCTAGAGTAATTTTAGAACATAGATTTATCTATTGTATGCATTTTTATATGTTTTGATAGCTTATATTGCTTTTGTTTTATTTTATTTCGATGGATGTATGTTGTTTTCCATTATAATATCTATGCTATTAACCCCCTTTCAAGCTCCCATGTGTGTAGATCACAGGATTGAACAAACCAGGAGCTAGAGGTATAGAAATCAACCTCAACACAACTTCTTCATGGGAAGAGGAGTCAACCATTGGATGCACCAACATCAATTTACCACCGAGGGATAGGATCCCTTAGTACCATCATTTTCATTGTTTGTATGGTTGATGTATCGCCAATTTTAAGCCTCCATTAATGGAGTGCATATTGTAATCAAAGTTCTAAAAAGCAAATTAATAAAATACATCTTATTGCATTTCATTTGGTTATCATATTCATCTTTTGTTGCTTTCTATCTTAGTTTCATTATATGCACTCTTTTTGGCCTAGAAGGCCCTTAGCTTAAATATTCTTGTTTTAAGGACATAAAAACATAAGTAGAGGCGTATCCATTGATTTTTTGCTTCTACATACACATGCTTGGAAGGATTTACACATGCTGTAACAACCCCAATCGTTACTCCTTCTTATCCATAATTTTTTTTTGTTCATCTTCATGTGGCCAAGACCTAATCCATAACCTAAGATAGGCATATTCCATTTGGATTGTATCTTTCAAGGCATATAGCTTCAAGAGCTATAGATACTTGATCAGAGTCTCTTTAAATAGAAGTAATCAGCATATATGAAACCCTTATACCTCGCTTGGTATGAGTATACTAGACAAGCATACTAGTTTCAACCTCTTAAAAGGAGGAAATAACCAAATGGTCCACCCAGACTAGGTGAATGCCTTGAATATGGTGAACCACACCAATGGTAAACCATCATAGATGGAATAACCACACCTATGGTTATCCATAAATCTTAGCTCTGATCCAATCCATCTAGAAAGGAGTTCTAAGACTACTATATCACTATTGTGATAAGAATCCATGGAACATCTATCTTTAATCCTCCTTACACATTATTACACCCTTGATTAGGTAATTCCATCTGTTGAATTCATTTTAAATGAGTAATACTTATTCCATGTAAATTTAATTATTTAGTGTAGAGTGGAGGATCTATCTTGGTTCGTAAATCAAGGTCAAAGTGTCCTCTTGAGAGTTTCATTCCACAACATGATCTCAACTAGACTATCTTGAGTGTATTTAATCCATGAAGCTCTTTTATGGTAAGATTCTTTACCACATTTCCTTAATATTGAAGCTAAATTCATATTCCCTTCAAGAATAAGTGCTTGATGATTAGAACAACATAAATCCATTTATCCTCTTTAGAATTAGCCTCTTTTACATATTAGTTCTTGTATAGATTAACCATCATGAGTGAAATTAGTGTTGTATATGGGAAAGTACAACATTCATAAAAAGTCATCCCACAACATTATAGCAAGTTATACAAATCCCATTGATTCATTATTACCTTTATGTGAGCATACCACTTCACATGAAATTAATATTTGATCATTTCTACCTACTAAAATTATTCTCCATTATCCATTATGCTCCAAAATAAATGATACAATTGAAATATATACTAATTTATCAACATAGTAGAAATTGAACATACTTTTCTAGCATCCATACATGTTTAATATACATACATTACAATGCATAAATAAACACTAAATCTAACATATTTTCTTTGTATTTGAATGCAAACATATCATCCACAAGAAATAATAAAAAAACCACAAATTCTTGACACAAATATTTATCCTGGGACACCCTGACGGGAAAAACCCAGCCTCCAAAATATTTTCTTCCTCATTTTCATAAACTTAAATGGCAAAATTTACAATAATAGCAGGGCATATACCGACCCTTCTCCTCAAATATAGGTCAAAATATACAACAATTCATTTTTGACCTATTGATGTAATTAAGGGATCACCCAATCCCTTCATCTATGACATCAATATAAAATTCACAATACCATTAAAGAATCTCTAGTTCTTAAGGCATTTATCATCTTACATTGTTCATGAAAAGTCATTGGATTATATTTTGGAGATATTGTATTTCGAGGGAGTTCTATAGATTTCCCTCAAGAATGAATTCTAAATTCATTCCCTCAACTTTTACTTCATAAATTAAAGTCCCATACCCTTAATTTATGAAACACTCATAAACAATTCTTTACTAATTTCCTCTAGATTTGGTGTAATTTCCTTATCAATAATGGATCCATATCTACCAACCTAATTGTGATATGTATTACTTCAAAGGATCTCAAGATATTTTGTTTTAATTCATAGTTTAACTAAAATTATCTTATCTTTATTTTATGAATCGTAGCAACTATAGTCTCCTTTACCTTATATCAAGCTTCAATACTTCTATTACCTAAATTATTTCCAACCAATTCAAGTTGATGTGAAAAGTAAGGAGCCAATATTCTAAACAAGTCTTCACCAAAGTAAAAAATTCATATTTCCTCCCTACCCTTACTTGCCCCGAAGGTTAATACTTAGATATAATTAACACCTATAACTAAAGGTGTTCAATCGACCTTGGTGTTGTATTTTCACATGGGGTGAGGTACAAAGATAGGATAAGAGGGGCCCACCTCTTATCTCGTCCATTGCGGGTCGTCGATTGAGAGTCACCGAAGTAAATTCGGTTTCCCCCCCACTTTTAAGGTAACTAATCTAATCCATTTTTCATTCAATCGAACTAGAGCATCATATAAGCTTTATTTTTTTTTGTCCAAACATAATCGTTTGATTATTAAGAACATAATTATATGGCCTTTGTAAGACTTACACTAACCTATCCATCGCATCAGTGGAATGTTAATGTTCCTTGTTCTAGAAGTTTTGAACTATACTAATGTGCAGTTGTTCTAACCAACCACAAGTCTAAGGTTCAACCCAACTCGAATGCACATGGACATATCCGTTCTTCGATATGAAAGCACATATCGTGCATGGGAGTATAACCATGGCTATGAGAAATATTGACTCCTTAGCCTACCTAATATCGTAAAGCCATATGAATGAAGATGATCCAACTAGCTCACTAAACATGATTGATTAAGTTTAATCAAGCATAGATCATTTTTGGGTCTAACGAACGTAATTAAAAATCCTTCATTCCATTTCATTTTAGCTAGGTTCTTTGCAGTGGATGGCTTTGGTTATTACCGAGAGCTCCCAATATTAGGAGTCCTTAAACCATCCTAGATCAAGTGTAGCGGTATCCAAGCATCGCTGACCATATCGCAGTTAGGTTACTGAGGTCGAAGAACCTTAACATTGAATCAACAGTGAAACTCTGTAACCCTAGGAAGGTACTTATATGAGATTACCCATCTCTAGGATTAAATCGGTAATAGCGATGAAGTCTAAGTGTTGTTTCTAAGCATTATGAAATAGAATAATGAATCTATGAACCATATTTATGATAGATAGTGATTAGGTTTTGCTGCCACGGGTCAGTATTCACACAGTGATGTCATAACACAAGATGGCAGTGTGTCAAAGTTAATCCAGAAGGTTTTGGAGGAGCAATATATTGGCTGATTAATATTTTGTGTTTGGCACAAACCCCTTAGGTGATGCACCTCTGAGGGAGATCAAAGACACCTTTGCCTACCACTGATGGATTAATAAGCTAATGGTTCAATGCTACAATATTCTTCTTTCAAATGACTCAGTCATTACTTTAATAGGCTAGAATTAATAGCAAGGCAAGTGGATATGTGTAGAATAGTGGAGCCTCGAGGATTTCAGATCTTTTCTATATATTATTGTTCATAAGGGTCACAATACTTAATCAAATAAGTGAGCACTATTGGATATGTTGTCGAGTAACGATATGGTGATTAAGAACCATGGCACATACCCATTACTCTACAATAACCTCTACATCTACACATGATGGATCATCACCATATTTTGGGCATGACACCATCATAGGGTTTCATCGATTGGATTTGCCATTTGGTGAAAGGCCTAAACCCATGAGTAATTCCTTGGTTTTGTCATAGCCATAGAGTGAGACCGCTATTAGAATATGACCTAAGTGTGAATTACCTCCCAATAGGCTATCATCAACACCTTTATAACAAATATTAATATTATATTATGTGAAGTATAATGGGGTAGGTAGAGCTTCGGTTAGACTAGAACATGTGAGGATGCTTGTTTTATAACTTTATTTTATGGTCTAAAATGACCACTTGTGTCTATTAACATAAGGTATTAATACTGAGTTTAAACCCGTATTCAAAGCTTTTGGCAATAGGCTAAATCATTTTTTTTTTTTTCTACTCATTCTTTGTGAGAAATTTTCATAGGCTCTTTACATTTAATAAAAGAGACATCACTTGATGATTGAATCCTTCTCTAATTTAATAAAACTAGAAATGTAGAATAAAGAGGAAGGATTTGACCTGATTCACCTTCGAAAATCTTCCATGAACTCTTCCCTTCTTCAAGATTTAATATTTACCTTCCTGATTTTCTCTTTTCTACATTAGGATAGTATTTCTAAGTCTTCTGGTTTCTGATTCACCCCATGGGTGAAGAGCATACTCCCTAGACCATTAAGACTCCTAGAACCTAGATAGCCATTTCTTCCCAAAATGCCTTCTATTTATAGGGAAATTCCCCATTCATGGGCCAAATAGTGGCCACATTATAATAATATTAAATATATGCCTAGGACCATTATGACTTCATCATGTCCTTCAAGGGTTCTCTAGGGATGAGGTGAATGACAAAACCCATACTATTGAGGTATAAAATAGTTACAAGGTTAGAACTATTTTTGATAAGCTATGAGATCCTTCACCAATATCAGGCATCCACATGAGTACTTCCCAAAATATAGGATGACCCATAAGTTATTTTAAAATTCCTTAGTCCTTTTTAGGTCCATCCACATAGGGTCCACGAACTCTACCCCTTATTTATTCTATGGGTATAATTTTGTAAAAGATAATTCCTCAAATTTATATTTTACTAGAACTCATAAATAGCCCTTAAATAATTAATATTTCTTGCCCTTTTAAAATTATTTTGTTGGATTTTTTTTTTGTAGGATTCTTTAGGTTCATGTCCCTTCTATCAGGCATTAATTGATCCCCCAAGATCAATTAATATTTTATAAATAGGGTATGAGGGTTACGGGTCATGACACATGCTTGGGAGAAGTTACAAACCTCATCATTAGAAGGTTTACGTTGAAGGCATCTATCAAAAATATTTCAGGTGACACTTGTCACAAAGTGCAAGCAGATCATCCTATTTAAGGCACCAAGGAGGTCAAACAACAAGACAAAAAGCAATATGTAGTTCATATGAAAGACAATGAAGGCAATACATAGCTCATTTGGAAGGTGAAGATGATTTTCCAGCCATACACCATTCAAAGGTGTAAGAAGTGCATTTAAAGCAATGTCATAAACCAAGTGCTTGAATTTAGGAGACAACACATTTCGAGGTTGAGAAGGAGTGCCATACGAGGGAGAAGAAAGTGCAGGTCAAAGGAGACTTTGACTCTCATGAGCACTATGTTCCAAATAGTACAAATCTGCCAGCATTGAAGATTATAAGGTAAGGGTTGATTTATTATTTGCTTGCACTAAAACCTAAGGTTCTTTGGAGGTATAAGGAAATATTATTAGAATATTCTGCATTAGAATTTTATTAAGCAAGCATACTTTATTAATATTTGCAAAAGATAATCTTGGAGTTATAAAGATTATTTTTGAAATTTATTTACTTGCAAATATTACTTTTTATAATTTTCCAAATTTTGGGGGTATAAGGAATACAACATCAAATTAGGAATTGGAAATTAAAGAACCATTAAAATAAACCATAAAGGGATATTTAAAGATGTTTATTAAATATTTTCAAAGGTTGACAATTTATATTTGTTTCTTGTCTTAAAATTTCTCAAGAGGGACAAAAGGAATCCAACATTAAAACCTCTTCAAAATTGGAAAAATGCTTAGTTCAATTAGGAGTGATAAGGTGTTAGAAAAATTGATTTTTTATCTTTATAAAACTATGCAAAATAAACCATAAACTGAAGTTTATTTTTCAAAAGCACTATATCATACTCTAAAATAATTAGGGAATCATAAGGCATTCTAAAAAACTTGATAATAATATCTATCAAAAATTATCAAGTTGGGAATATATAAGATTTCTTCAAAACCTAAAATTAGGTGTTCATACTCTCATTACTATGGAGACACAAGGAAGCCTACAAACCTAAGGATTAATAAAGGTTTCATCAAATAAAGCTTATATACTTCAACTAGGGAGCTATAAGGATGTCTACTTCTCAAAATACCAATAAGTGCTTCAAAAAGGAAAAAACCAATGCCATAAAACTTGGGATCATGAATCTTCTCAAGAAATCAGAAGGAAGATTAGATCTAGCATCAAAAGTAATTCATAGTGAAGCCTTAGAAGATAATTTTGATACTATATAATGTTATATCCAAACCCATCTCAATGAAGCAATTGACAATGGAAAAGTTGACATTTCACTTTTCTTAGACTTTGAGCATATTATACATGGCACTGCTCACATATAAACACTACAAGGTAGAAAATGAAGAAAACAAGAAGGTAGAACTTGCAGAATCATATCTAGATTTTTTTTTTCAATCCTCATGCAACATTAGCACTTCCTGTTCTACTAACTCAAAATCTTATCATGATGTCTTAAGTGGTTGTTCAGAAACTTCTGTACAGATTAAAGATAGGAAAGGAGAATCTTCCTCACAAGAACCAGGTAGTAGATCGACATCCTATGAGAGCACAAAAACCAGACTCAAAGTAAAAGCTAGATATGAAGAAGAAGACATAGTAGATAAAAGAGGAATACAATGCGAAGTCAATGGAAAGAAGAAGCTTAAGCTACAACTTACTCTAAATCATATGAAGAAACAAATTATATGCTAAACCTGAATACAAAGAATATATAAGAAGTATACAAATCTCAAGATGAAGAAGAAGATATATATTGAATACTAAAGTCTTCAATACCCAAATAATATAATACAGGGGGTGTTAGAAATAGAGTCTATTACATAATTTGGGTCATGTAAATGTATCTTCCAAGGTACATACTTAGGACATTAGATTACTTTAGGGGAAAGTTATCTAGTTACTTCATGCAATGTAATAGATGCAAGGGTGCCAATGTGCAAGTTGTATATGTGCAATTTGTCTCTTGCACAGCTAGGTAGAGTGTTGGCCAAGGCTTCTATTTTACCTATATAAGAAAGGCCTCATAGATAGATATATAGATATATAGAGAGATTCAAGGACATAGCATCTTAGAGGTTAGTACAATTCTTTGTGGATCACAATCCAGTGGTGATGGGTGCAATGTATTTTAGTATCTTTATTAATGGAGTGCTCATTTCTTCCATAGCTACATTGTAATTATTTATATCATTTTTTTTATTGCATATCTCAATATTCTAGTAGATTTAATTTCTTTCATATTATTCTGCATCTCGTGATTGCTATCTCCCTATGGTCATTACATCAAAATTTAACACTGACATATAATCCAATTATTGCAACACATCCTCATACCTTTCTTTTATATCCAACTTGTCCTCTATTTGCTAAATTGGCTTAGTATTTTATTCTAATATGGCTCTTGCTCTAGTGATTAAATTAAATTAGGCCTTGGTAATTATAATCTAGAACCGTATGCCATCCCATAGGGACTTAATCTATTCAACTAGAAATATATGTTTCTCTATCACTGCTACCATTTCTTCAATATTAAATTTCTATTTTTTAGTTAGGCAATCTCTTTATCCTTCTCTTGTGAGGTTGCTTGCACTTGTTTTAGTTGTAGTACCAAATTTTTCTTCCCTTGATCTAACTATTGTTTAAGTTGGTTGTATACTTGTACAAGCTACACTAAAAGGTATTTTAGATGTTTCTTATACTTTTTATTTCTATGAGTTTATCTTTCGGTTCTTCTATTTCTTTCTCTAATTAGTCCTTATTAGTTGCATTTTCTTCAAAACCTCTATTTATTGTTGAGATTATTGATTTTTATAATAAGTTGAGTTACCACCTAAGCATTTTATTGATCTTTATTTGTATAAGCTTCAACCTTTATCACCATCTTGATATTGTTAGCCATTATTATATTATTTCATGTTATGTAATAATTAGTGTATGATTGATGATTTCACCTCATATGAGGTTGGATAGTCTCATTTCTTGTGAGAATGAGAGAAGATGAAACACCAAAGAGACTCTAGAAATAAAGAGATACATTGATGTATATATATTTATTATATGCTAGATTTTATCTAGTGGATTATGGAAAAAATATTGGTGAAGTAATATGAAAATATCATCTTGTATTAAAATATTGTTTTGCATAATATTGCTAAAATCTAGTGTTTGTTCTCCCTGTTTTCAACGTCTAGTATCAAATGCATGTTGAGTAAAAGGGATAATTTTTTTCATCCAAAAGCATGCCCTCTATGAATGAATTATTCGTTAGAGAGCAATCTTAGTATAAATTTCCTAGAGTTAATATTTTGCAT
Source organism: Wollemia nobilis (assembly GCA_028583015.1). Lineage (NCBI taxonomy): Eukaryota > Viridiplantae > Streptophyta > Pinopsida > Araucariales > Araucariaceae > Wollemia > Wollemia nobilis. Next base: position 8,379,571 of record JAQPPZ010016361.1, read on the forward strand.
GTTTTAGTCTATTACCAGATCATGGGAATATGATAAACCTTGGAAATTTGAGTCATGATTATATTTATTGGTGCCCAAATAATTTTCATCATTCTATATCTAAAATACCTTATCTTCTATTGTTATATTTTATTTTTGTATTTATAAACTCCCAAATTTTAAGAATCCCCTATTAATGTCCAAGTCCAAATTTGTGTTGATGTCCAAGCCCACATTGACCTATCTAAGAGTGTTAAAAATACATTTTACATGCTTATATTGAAGGTAGAATTTTTTTTTTTCATAAACTATTAAAAGTGAAGCATGTTTTGGTTTGAAAATAGAGAAAAATATCTATTTAGAGGTAGAGTAACATCAAATAGATAAGTGTTTTCAAATGGCATAGTTCATGAATAAAAAATAAAATTAAAACACTCAACTCAAGGGGTTTCAGACTAGTAAAAAAACAAAGCCTCTGATTGGGAAAGCAATGATGGATTCCTACGTATTTTTAAAATAATTAAATACCTAGCAGGTAGCTTGAATTAGATGTAGAGTGCTCAATATAAGGTATAATGTTGTTATAAATTTTTGTTTTTCAATTATATGCAAAAATGTGCATAGTGGGGACTTGGCATTTGAAAGTAAAATTAAGTTATTTGAAGAAAGAGGTTATTAGATGCATTAGGTTTGATTCTCATATAGGGTCGTTTTGAAATAAAAGTTATTATAAATTATTTTTTTAAATAATAATTTAGGTAGTTAAAATGGATCATTTATGGAGATAAAAGGATATAAGTGCATCTACTTTTAATAGAAAATTATTAAAGTCATGAAATGAAAAGTGGAGAAATGTTTTTTAGAGGTTGATAAATATTTGAAATAAAATTGAAATTCTTTCAAATTAATGAGTGGTATAGTCTCTAGTGAATATTTTTACAAGGAGAATTGTAATTTCTTGTAAAAGGTGTATTTTTGGCAATGACTGAAACCTTATTTTTTCAAACAAATTTTTGCATCAAAAACAATTTTTTGTACACAAAAATAAAAAATGTGCTTTGCACAATCCCATGGTTTAGTATAAATGATACCTCTAACTTGCATTTATAGTTAAAGCTATCATGTTAACTTACTATGTCTAAAGCCTAATATAGTTACCATAACAACATCTGGGCATCAACCCTATAAATTTTTGGGAGGAATAAGGACACATTTTTATAATATTTTTTTTCACTTTATTTTTAACCCCATTCATTACTATTGTTATACGTAAATCCTAAAATTGAGAATATCCAAGTATATAGGGAAGTTACACCAGCATATAAGAATTTCTCTTTAAGAAGGTGACATTAAAAGAAAAAATTATTTTTAGTACTACCTTGGTACCATGTATCGATCTCTTTCATGTACCTTAAGGTCTCTCTCATGTATGGTCATGTATATAGAGAGGACTAGCTTCTTCTATGTATTTATGGGTATATAGGAGAATCATGTATATCAAAAGGTTTAGTATATAGGATTGGTGGTATATAGAAAAGGAGACCAATTTGGGAGACATAAGTAACCTTCGCCATGTCTACATCAAAAATATTTATCATAGAATATCAGTTGCTCAAGGGTTTGAATTATGCACCATGTAAAACAAAAATAAGGATAATAGTAGTTGTTTAAAAGCTTTAATACATAGTTATTGGTGATGCAACGCGACCTAAGGAGACAAACACTAAGTAAAAATATGATGAAAGAGATGCAAGGGAACTTATGCTCATCACTTTTGGAGTGGTAGATGAAATACAACCACATATAAGTGAAGCAAAAACATCAAAATATGCATGGGATAGACTTTGCACTATATTTGAAGGAAGGAATGAAGCCACAATCCTTCATATTCAATCACAACTACATACATTAAGGGTCCAATATGGTGAGAGTATTGAATAATTCCTTTGAAGAATTATAGAACTCAAGAAAAAATTGAACACAATTGAAGAAAATATGGAAGATAAGTTGTTAGTCTTAGTTGGACTTAGATATCTCCCTAAATCATTCAAAATATTAGTGACATCTCTCTAACTGGCAAGTAGAAGTGTGTCATTTTAAGAATAGGTAAACATTCTTCAACACTATGAAGTAGAAAAATAGTTGAGGTTTGAGTTGTCCAATAATACCCTTATCTCCACAAAGAAAACATAAAAGGGTTTAAAATATCCTTCCAATTCATTTTCATCATAAAAATAGCCTCAATGGAGAAGGAGGTATTGTCATATTTGTGAAAAAGGATATGACACCATGTTTTGTAAATATAACCCATTGACTCGAAGGAATAAATATTGTAGACCTCCTCAAGGAAGAAACAATATCAACATCAACAAGGACAATATCAAAGAAGAAAATCTCAACCAAGGGCCACAACAACAAGGGTATATTGCTCAAGGTGAATTAAAACTAGATTGTGAAAAAGAGTGTGAAACAATACATAAAATCCTCATGATCAAGTGTCAAAACCAAAAACAAAAGGTGATAGTAGATAAGCCAAGAAACAAGGTGAAATTCAAAAGTATGTGTCATTAAAAGATAATTAATATAGAAGTTTTTAAAAACTAAGTTCTTATTTGCAATCAATTGTTATAAAAGTTAATAAAGAATACTTTGAACATGGTGTGATAATTTATATTAGTGTAGTAAGAAGAATGTACATGACACTATTCACTCTTGACATCCTTGAGGTGTAATGTAGAAAGCAAATAGAAATAATTAAAAAATTAAAGGACAAACCCATGATGAAAGATGTTTGTTTGACATAAGTGATCTTCATCAAAGGATAGATTTCAGTTGTGATACTAGTGATTTTAATCCCATGATGGTACGTGGTTGTTGCGATACATATGATCTTATCCAAAGGGAATATATAGCTTGTGATACAAGGGATTTGATGATTGTTGATGAGATAAAATATTGTGTAGAATATGGTTGTATTGGCCATGACAAAGGAAATATTATCATAATTGAAAGTGATAGTGATAACTTAGATTATGTTGAAAGTCATTGTGATGATGATGTGTGGTATTTGAAAGTTGACAAAAATCAAAGTGGTGATGAAGAAATTGGGTGTTTTAAAAGCATACCAAAGGTATCAATTCAAAACTAATGAGAAAAATAGGATACAATAGTACAGGTTTGGGAAGATTTATGTATGGTGTGAAAATTTCTATAATGCTAGAAATAAGGCCAAACAAATGAAAGCCTTGGCTATACAGGTCAAGCATGTAGCTATGATGTTGGAGATTATTACATTATTTGGTACATGCTAATGTAACCCCATAGTACCTTAATGGTACAAATGTAAACATGTAATAGATTAGGATGTAAGTCTATAGTTTAGGAGTGTTATTTATATTTCCCCTTATGTATGTGTCTATGTGTAGAATGTGCACAAGTATCATGTAAATATGTGTGAAAGTATGAGGAGTGAGAATGTACACAATTTTCATGTATTAATGTGTCAAAGTGTATAAATGTAGAAGTGTACAAGAGTAACTAGAGATTCAAGATTCAAGTACACAAGTGGCAAGATGAGAAGCCAAAAGACATGAAAGTTTATCTTATATGTGGAATAAAAAAGATGCATCTCCCAAATATGTGAGGAGAGCAATAGACAAAGAGTCCAAGAGTCACCTTTCTAAATGGAGATAAAGCTCCATGTTGTAGAATCAATCAAAGAATTAGTAGTTTGTATATGGTTTGAGCAATTCTATTGTAAGTTTTCTTCATTGTATTTTCATGAATGGTATTGGTCATTTTATTTCATATTATTGTTTTTTATATTAATGTAATGTTATTTAATATTGGCCATATATATTTAATGCTCAAATAATAATTTCATATTTGATCCTACACATTGGAACTTGTGATAATCTAGCTAAATATCCAATAGTGGTATCAAAGCTACCACCATACTCTATTCAATTTTTTGGAGATAATTTGTATGCTAGCATAAAACTTGACCTTGGTGTGAAAAATAGATTTGCAAGAAAATAATGGCCAGATCCATGTGAGCACTTGACAAATATGAGAGTAACGTTATAATTTTTGCAAGGCAAATTGAACTTGAAGGACCTTAGAAGCACCTTAGGAGAAGCATTTTGAAGAATGTCTGAGCCTAAAAAGTGTAGAATAAAGTGAGTGTCTTAAAGGAGTTTAAGATGTTGAAGTCAATAATAGCCTAGCATATAACAGTATCCAAGAGGACATAAATACAAGCATTTTAAATGGTGCCTGATCAAGTTGGATTCTCTAAAAAAGGAGAACTAAAAAAGAGTGGTTAAAACCACCAAGAAAAGGATATATAAGTTTTTTTAAAATATTAGGGAAAATACTTGAGAATAATATCATTGCAGTAAAAGAAAGGATTGCATCCAACATTGAATATATTAAATCCAATGTTGAGAAATATTGTTGTTATAAAATTGAATCATAGCCAACGTTGTTGACCTCAAGGTGAAACCTAAGTATATAAAAGAGAAAATAAATATAGGCACCCGAGTTAAGTAAAATACTCAGGAACAGTTTTGAAGCTTTCAAAAATTACTATTGAATCAAATTAAGATCCTAAATATATCCATTGAATAAGGGTATTTTTAAGCCTTCTATCACCTACAATGTCCAAGAAAGTTGAATAACCTATGAAAGGTATACATTTTTTTTTTTATTGCACTAGAGAAGTGAATGTTATTTCTTGTGACATTTTGGTAAAGCATGAAGGAGGATGGTGAGTAGTAACATGTATTGGTAGTTGAAATGTTGCTTTGGGTAACGTATTGCATGAAATATTGAGTAGGAAACCACATCAACATGGATAAGACACAATCTTCACTAGTCTTATCAAGTCAAAATTGGTAGAATAAAAGGTAAGCCCTTTGACTAATATTTAGTGAAAATATTATACATTGGATAGATGATACTTGAGGCATATGATAAGTAGTATTATATTTGGATACACATTAGAAATTAGTGCATGATATTTGGGCATTATAAAGAAAGCAATTTGATACGTTAGAATTTAGAAGTTATAAGGTGATTTTTTAAATTTGAAATTGGAACTAGTTTCCTAGGATTTGAAAGTTTATTTTTTAATAATTGAATTTATTTTGGAGAGATAAGGAGTTCTACTCCAAATAAGTTGAAACTTGATTTCAAAATTTAATAATAATAATAATTGAATATTGAATGCAAATTTAAATATTTTTGCATTACTTGATTGTTTGAATTTTAACTTTGGAGCTCTAAGGTTGTCTACTCCAAATAAATTGATATAATTTGAACCTTAAAATTTTAATGAGTTCTATCATGTCAAATAATAAGATATTACTTTTAGAATCACAACTCTTGAAAGGAACTAACTTTGCATCTTGGAAAAACAAAATGAGATCAATTCTCATTTTAGAAAAACTATGTCCAATAGTAAATGGGACAAAGGTAAGACCCACTGAAAATGAAAGATAGATATAAAATTTTGAATAAAGTTATACCAAATATCTTATGCTAATTACATTTGGGGTAGTTGATGAAATACTACCATATATAATTGAAGCTTAGATTTCAACAGTAGCTTGGGAGAAACTATGCAAAATATTTGAAGAAAAAAACAAAGAAATTATTTTGAATTTCCACTCTTAGTTATAATCATTAAAGGTTAATAGTAGAGAGAGTATAGAACTCTTTATTTAAATAATACTAGATACAAAAGCTAAATTATTAAATTTGGGAGAAAAATTTGAAGATAAACTTCTAGTTCAAGTAACCTTAAGGACACTTCCAAAGAGTTACAAACATTTAGTTACTTCACTATAAGTACTATATAAATAAATAACATTTGATGATTTGGTTAATATTCTTAAATAATATAAAGTGGATAATCTAGTCAAAGATGAAATGGCTAATAATGCTTTGTTATCTAAAGAAAATGTACCAAGTAATACTACATCATCATCAAAGTCTCATCCAAAGTGGAAATAAATATTTTAACACATATGTAGGAAATAGGTTCATAGTACAAAGTTTTGTAGATATAATTCCTTGAATCGAGGAAATAAAATTAATACACCTTATTAGACTTTTCATACAAAGAAATACTAGCCTCAGTATCAATATAGACAACAACAATATCTACAAATAAGAGAAGGAAATGAAAAGGAAAATTTAGTCCAAGAGATTTAAGAAATTGAAGAAGTTATAGAGGGGAATGAAATTAGAGCTCTTACAACAAGAATTTTAATTAAATATCAAATTGAGCATATCCATGAAAATTATTCAAAGATTGTTGATGTCATTGATGATAAAAGTATAGCAGATAACAAGGCAAAGAGAGAAAATAAGATAAAAAAAAGCAAAGAAAGAAATCCAAATAAAATATAGGAAATGAAAGAGCAAGTAAGTGAAACAATCATGATCAATGCAAGAGCCGGAGCAGAAAGACAAAAGCAATAATTAGATATTGAAGATTAAAGTCTTCAATAACCAAATAACATAATACGGGGGTGTTGGAGAATATTCTATTATTTAGTACCTATCATGACCCTCCCTTGGTAGAATTTTTATTTGATGGATTTATGTTGGTTAAGTTATATTTGGACGCAATGATTGATTGTGCCATGTTTTATTCCTAAAATTAAGTATATTTTGTAGAAAATACAATGTTTCTTGTTTATGAGATGTTTGGTAATTTAATTTTTTGTCGTTACAAGTAATTATTTTATGAAAGGATATGATGTTGCTAATAGAACTACATGCTTACAGGAACAATCATTCTTATGAGTGGAATAAAGAATCTATTGGAATATCTAACATTTCCCTAAGTCTAAGTGTTTAAGATTTATTATTTAGTATTATGGTTTTGATATTATTTGTTGTTACAACCATTCGATTGTAATTTTAGTGATTTTAGGTTATTGGTTTGATTGGTCAAAGACCATGTTTAGTGGGTTTGTTGGTGAGAATATTTTCTCAACCGCATATGTCTATTCTGGTTCTCTTCAAGAACCTATATATCTTTGTAATATCTCATTCAATAATAGAACATTGAATTTCTCATTTGGTATCATAACGTGTTTGGTCTAATGGGTTAAACAAAACCTATGGAATTTTAGACTTGCCAATATGGAGGATTGATCACGCATAATGAGGGGATTGGTCCTACCAATTGTGACATGTTATGGATCTAGCCTATGGATCCTAATCTGGTGCATGCTGACAATTATTAGATCCACTAGAAGTAAAGAAGAGTGTGAGCCAAGAAGAGTTGTTCCCACCATAAGTGAAGAAACAATCTTGGCAAAACGAAAGGATCATGTGTCTATCTTGTGGTACATGGAGTTGAGAGAATGTGGAGGTATCAGGGAGCACAAGACTCCAGTCATAAAGGGAATAGGATTTTGAAAATATAATTATGGCAAGTGCACCCATAATGTGCTGGAAAGGAGCACACCACTGAAAACCATAGAGAAGGTGGAGATACACTGCCATAAGAGCCCATCGCCTTGGATAAAATCATGAGGAGGCTAGTAAGTGGTGAAGTATATAAAGTAAATGATGAATAGTATTAAGAATTACCTATTTTTGATAAGAATCAGCACACAACAGCTCATGGGATCCATGCCAAGAAGGATGTGATTACCTTAAAATACTATTCTTACATAGGAAACATGGGGGTGGAAGATTTGGTAGAGCCCGTGAACATTTCAATGCATGGAGTATTATCTAATGATCATGAGGAAAGCCATCCTTGGTAAAATATGATGTGAGGGAATCATAAGTGACCTGTGTGCATAAAAGTGCATCTATGGTGGAGAATACCTGAAATCATAAAGTGGATGAAAGTAGAGACATGGTGAAGGGGAGGCTTTGATGCACCTGTTGAAAAAAAAAAGTTCTTGGAGGCCAAAAATGTGAATTGATCTATTTGAATTACTGCTATTGAAATGATTTTATGCTTTTGCCTACGCAAGAGATGTGAGAGTGGAATACCATGTGAAGAAGACCTGCAGAGTTGAAAATGGTAGCTAATCAAACGTTGTGTATGTGGCACACCCTGTTAACCATGTATACAAGTTTGGGATCATGCTAAGGGTATGAAATATTGACAAAATGAAGGATGAAACTCATGAAGGAGCTGGCACTATTGCTCTGAAGGCACCAGAGAGACTTCTGAGTGGATGAAATTATCATATGTATAGCTAACTTTGTAACCTTCGATAATCCATGTGTGCCACTATAGAAGATCACAGAGAAGGCAAGGGTGTCCATAAAAGAGTAGTTGAAAAGCCACATCGAATTTTGTAATTGAGCGCAGCCTTGATAGACATGTATGTTAATATGGAGGTGCATGAGGTGTTTAAGAATAGATGGACTAGTATGAAAGGATATTCACATCGATAGCAAATTGTCATATTAATGGGTTACTGATGAGATTGTATGATTGGAAAATAGTAAGCAATAAAATACCATCATTGATTGTTCATTGTATTTGTAGAGATCGTTGCTTCTATTGTTCATTGTATTTTGTGAGATCATGTGATGCCTGTTGAGGGGCATCTTGTTCTTGAAAATCCTATGAGTTGTTCAGGGTGGAGTCTTTAATAAAGCAAACATATATTGTGGCAAGAGTTTATTGGAGAGACAACGTGCATATATCATGGTGGATTTTCATTATGAGACCTTCCTGGAAGAATATCTCTCACCCAAAATTTGTGAAAAATAGTGGGGCAAGTGTATCAATTTGTTAGATGCCTGCATGCAGTAACTTGCGTACATAAAAGAAAAGATCCACGTGTGAAGGATTGAAAATGTTCGTGTATGCCTGGAGGGTGCTATCATGGAGGCTATGAAAAATCATAGTCTTCCATTCTTATATAAGAATCAGTGCAAGTTTTTCTAGACTGCCATCAATTTGTAATTAATTTGTGAAGCAAGAGTCTTCTGCCATATTTTCCATTCTTTATGCCTGCAAAATCACAATGCAGAGAGCACTGTATTGCCAGGGTGAACTGTGTAGAAGAGTGCACATTGAGGAGAGCCATATGTTTTCCTGTGAGAAGAGATACCAGTGAAGGAATTTTCTGATATTTCCATTAGTTTTATTTAGTGGAGTAGTCAACCTGCAAGCCTAGAGAGTGATTGGCCAATAAATCTACCGATTGTGATTATAAATCAAAATGAATTAAATATTACTTTTGCAAAAATACTCTAGGAAGTGATGAAAGCTTTTAATATTTGTGACAAAAATTGATGAAATATGGACATCAGGTTTGAAGGTTTGGAGGTGCCCAAATTTGATGGGTACAACTATTGTTTTTGGAGCATAAGAATGAAGTATTTTTTTATTGCAAAAGGATTATGGGACACCATTATTGAAGGATATGAAGAACCAACAAATTGGAGTAGCCTTGAAGGAGAGGAGAGAAGGCTAAAGAAGGAGGAGCAGTTTCAGAATTGTTTGGCTCTCCTTGACATCAAAAAAGGTATGAAGAAAGAAGTTTTTCCACTCATAGGAAGTTGTAAAATGGCTTCTATAGCATGGAAAATATTAAATGATTTATATGGATGTGATATTATCACTGATGAATATTTGTTGAGCAAGGAGGAACCTTGTGAAAATGAAGAATTCCTTCTTGAAAAGGAAGATGTAGAGGGTTTTGATGAAGATTGTTTCAAGAGGGAGCCTTGTTCCCTTGAAGATCCTTTTGGAGAGTCTTATGAAGACTCATGTGAAGATTATTGTGAGCAACCATGGGAGACTCTCATTGTTGGAGGCATGTCTTGTGAAGGTATGGCAATTTGTAAGTATCAATTCTCTATTTTAGAAGTCAATTATTGGTTCAATTGACATATGAGACCCTTCTTCCAACTGGTGTGGAGTGGGTATCAAGTGAATGTCGTTAGCGAGGTTCACCTCTTCCATAGGAAAATATGGTTCTACCTCAGCTTGGAAGACATTTTGTGTAGTACTTGGAGAAAAATTAAATGGTTGGAACATTTCCTCACAAGGCTAGTACTCAGATGGTGATGGGTGAGACTTAGCCCTCTCAAAGTCAATTGCCTCGTGGTTGAGGTATAAAGGTTTAATAGGGTTACTCATATTTCTCAAAGGAGAATCCAGGTCTATAGAAATCATGTTGACGGTGTCATGATTCCCATGTGGGTAATGAGTGGGTCTAGAAACCTGCGGTGGTTCCATAACTCGGGGGGAGGGGGGATTTTGGGTGTAAATGGAATGAATGGTGGTCGTCTACATGGGGGAGGAGGTATCTGAACCTCTCTTGGTAGTAGTTGGCATCATATGGAGTTTCTATCAAGAAAGAGATTATGAATGTAATCATCCTCTTGATATCCTAAAGATAAGATGTTTGGGATGTCCCTAACTTGCTTTTCTTGCATAAGAAAATGCCACAATATGGGATGGTTGTTATTGAATCTATGAAGGTATTGGTATTCCCTCTTTGTTAGAGGGATAACTTGAGTGCAATATTCATCTGATCTTGTATCATTGATTGGAACTATACCATAGTCCTCTTCATCATCACTCATCCATTCGCCATGAGGACATTCACTTTATGATTCCAAGGTGTGTGAGATTTCTCCTATTTCATAGGATTGAGCCATGTCACTAGAAAACCCCTGGTCTCTTAAGTTTTGGGGAAAGAAATCCCCTAAAGAGTGAAGGTGATGTGAGTTTGCGTATGGATCGCATGCAAGCTCATATTTTGCATTGATGCACATATGCTCCATTCCTTATGTTAAGAATTCAACAAAAATCCGTGTGTTGACCCCCAGCCTAGATTTATCGTATGGCATTTGATACTACGGCTGACAAGGTACGCGAGTGCCTTGCTTAGAAATTCCTAGTCCATAACCATACCAATTGTATTTGTCCAAATACTTTAGGGCATAGTCAGGATTTTAAAGATATGATATACTTTATGAGAAAGGTTCATCATCCTCTTCCTCCTGAGAAAGAGGTGCAATTACTCCAAAATCTAGGCCCCCATATACAAAATTCGTTTGGGTAGGGGCTTTACCTAAAGTAACAATGTTGCCTATAGGAATATGAGGTCTTCCCATGTCTTGTACTGACTTGATTTTTGGGAGAGTTGAGATATTTTTGATAATGTAATCTCCCATGCCAGTGTTTTCCATATGCACTGTCACTTACAAAGAAGAATATGGAAGGGATGAAGTGAAGGCTTGAGCATGCTCAATAGGAACCTCCTATGGGCTTTCCTCATTTAGCAAGTGAGGATTTACATCCTCATTTGTTGAAGAGGTAATTTCATCTGATGATATGGTCGAGACTATGGGCAGGGTCTCATCAATAGTTCTCTTCAACATATTCCTCTTAATAGGACTCGAAGACGTCAATGGAATGTTAGATTTGGCCTCTAATGAGGATGGAGTGGATGATGATGAAAATGGAGAATGGAGTGGAATATTTACTGACATATTTAGTTTGAAGTCCACTAAATTCAAAGGTAATGTCAAATATGGTATTTGTTGCAACATGTTACAGTACTTGAAGGGCTCCTGATCAGCGTCCACTATATGGAATTTCCCTTCATAGGTGTATTTTAAGCATTGATGCATGATGGAAGGAACACACTTCATGTCCTAAATCCATGGCCTACCTAGCAATATGTTATAGGTAATTTATCCCTCTAGCACGTGGTAAATGGTAGATATAACCTTTTGTCCTACCTGATAGGTAAGACAATAGTGCTGATAGTAGAGCAGATAGTATCATTGAATGCTCTCAATGTGTATGTCGATGCTACAACATGCGATGCTTGTAATTTAATGTGATTTAAAGCATGGGTCGTAATGATGTTACTTGAGGACCTAGTGTCTATTAGCACTCTCTTAAATGGTAGACTATTGATACTTGCAATAACATGCAAAGGAGGGTCTACCGAGTCACCTCTAACTGGTTTGAGCTCATGCTTATAGAACGAGATGACTAGATCTTTGCACTATTACACATGCCCCACAAAGTCTACAAAGGAGTTTGTCTCTTGGGGTTGCAACTTGATCGACTTTAGGATGTCCATTAATACCTCCCTATGTGGAGCAGATTGTTGGATTAATTCATATATGGACAATCTTGCAGAAGTCATACGCAAGCTTTGTGCTAGCTTGTCTTTTATGGTTAATATGGGCCTAGATGGATGTTGGCAATTTTGGGTACCTTGGGTGCATTGTCTTTTCTCAAGTGTTTAAGTTATCATTGATGTCAAGAAGCTTTTGAAGGAATTTTATTTTATGTAAAATAATCTGTTTTGATGAAGGGTTTGACATGACAGGTTCGAAAGAAAGCTTTTTAGAAAAGTGTCGCGATATCGTGACATGTCGCATTTTTGCGACTTGAGTAGGTGAGAGAAAGCTTTTTAGAAAAGTGTCACGATATCACGACATGTCACAATTTTGTGACTCAAAGAGGAGAGAGAATGTTCGAGTCAGAAATGTCATGATTTCGTGACATATTGCAAGGAAGGTTGGTCGGACGAAAAAGTGTCACGATTTCGTGACATGTTGCAAGAGAGAGAGTCCGAGAGAAAAAGTGTCACGATATCGTGACATGTCAGGTTTTTGTGACCCGAAGAAAATAAAAGCACTAAGGAGAAAAAGTGTCGCAATTTCGTGACATGCAGCAAAGGGAAGAGTCTGAAATGAGAACTGTCACGATTTCGCGACAGGTTGCAAAGAAGACGTATGAAAGCTGAAAGCATCGCGATTTCATGATAGGTTGAAGAGAAAGCTTATGGATGAAGAAAGTGTCACGATTTCATGATAGAGATAGTAAGCAAGTCTTCAATAGAAGAAGCGTCACAATTTCATGATGAATTCAAGAAGGAAGAGCTCGAAGGCGAAAGCATCACGATTTCGTGACATGTTCCAATTTCATGGGCGTAAGGCAGAGAAAAGCATAAGGTAGAGAAAGTGTCATGATTTTGTGACATGTTCCATTTTCGCTAGTGCAAGTCAAGAAGAGTGCAAGGAAGCAAAAGTGTCGTGATTTCACGACATGTTCTGTTTTCACGAGTGCAAGCCGAGAAGAGGTTGAGAAAGCGAGAAATGTCACGATTTCACGACAAAAGTGAAGATGACGTCAGCAGAGGTAGAAGTGTCACGATTTCATGAAAAAAGCCAAAAGAAAGTGTTCGGAGGAAAAGGTGTCATGATATCATGACATGTTGTAGTTTCACGAGAAAAACTATAGAACCATAGAGGCAGTGAAGCCGACAAAGTTAAATTTGGGCCGACAAAGATTAGGGTTTGCAGCCGACATAGTTTAGGGTTGTGCAGTTGACTAAGATCAAGGTTTTGATCTTGAAAGTATTAGTATAAAAGGAGGGCTATTTGAAGAGTTAAAGTATCGATTTTGAATGTGCTTCGAAGTGTGTGAGATGTAGCCAAAAGAGCGCAAGAGTGCAAAAGTGGGGAGATGATGTCAAAGCATGCAGTGTGAGCGCAACAGGTAAAGACGAATGAGGACATTTGTGCTAGACTGAAGTACTATGTTTAGTGCAAATTTGAGGACCAGCTTTAGAGGTGATAGAGTTGAGGATAGAGGTCTCCAGCCATAGCAGGGAGGACAGGTGTCTTCTATGGATAGAGTTCCATTTGCTAAGGGCAGTGGAGGTAGAGGTTTTCTAGAGGATCACTAGCCAGAGTAGATCTAGGGGATCGGTGTCTCCTGTGGGTTGGTGCCCATGAACTCGAGTTTAGGGGATTGGTGTCTCCTTTGGGTTGGTGCCCATAAACTTTGTAATCAGAAAAGTTATTCCTAGAATTTGGATTGATAAAATTTAGTGAAAGATTTTATCGATGGATGTAGCCCAACCATTCTGGGTGAACCACGTTAAAATGGGTCTTCAATGTGTGATGCTTTCTGTCTTGATTAATGTTGTGTTGATGCCTCTATTATCTAAAGTTAAAATTATCAATTGGTTAAGTCTTATACTCCCCCCCTCTCAATATAAGCTTGTGTTCTTCAATTGGTATTAGAGCAGGTTTCTCCAGAAAGAGCCTAACAGCTTGGATAAGGATCTATCAGAGGAACATTCAGATTCAGAAAGAGATGAAGAGGTTTGGTTTGATCTCAAAAGTGAATTCTTCTTGAATTTAAAAAGGCTTGAGAAATTCAGGGAAGAAAATTATGTTCTTAAGCATCAATGTCAGGAAGAAGATATTGCAAGATCAAAATTGTCTCAAAGAGTTATAGACTTCAAAATTCTAGCTGAAGAAGGAAAGAAGGTTGAACAGGTTCTGACAGAGGCTTTAAAAGGAAAGAAAACGGATTGTGAGAAACTAGAAGAAGAGGTTATGTCTCTTAGAGTGAAGTTGGAACAATTGGCTCTCAAACAGAATACTCCGTATGACAAGAAAAAGAAGGATGGTATCACTATTCATGAAATAGGGTCTTCGAGCAAGACCAATCTTCATCCTGAAGAGCGGTGGATTCCAGTTGGTCACAAGAAGAACAATCATCCAAGGCATCAAAATAGGTTACATAATACTTTCCATGGCTATTGTTTTTCCTACAAGAATTTTGGTCACAAAGCTATGCATTGCAATAAATCCTTGAATAGCCATAGTAAGGAATATGTTAACTCTTTTGCACCACTTATGAATAAAAATTTCATGTGTTACAAGTGCAAGAATTTTGGGCATACAACAAGGATGTGCAGTTTGGATAGGCCTTGAGTTCACTAAAAAGAAAAATGAGATCAAATCTAAGTCAATGATAGTTAAAACTACTTTCGTGCTCAAGACAAAGTAGAAAAATGGTATCTTGATAGTGGTTGTTCAAAACATATGACTGGTGAAAAGGAAAAGTTTTTGGTCTTAAAACAAACAAATCGAGGAACAGTCAGTTTTGGAGATAATAGGTCAGCTAAAATCTGTGGTAAAGGGACTCTTAGTTTGGATGGGAAATCCAAAACAGAAAATGTGCTTTATGTAGAAGGCCTAAGACATAATATTCTAAGTGTGAGTCAACTTTGTGATCAAGGGCACATAGTATCTTTCTTTTCAGATAGATGTGAGATAAGTAAAGAAAAAAATGGAAAACTCATTGCGAGTGCTACAAGGACTCCAAACAATATTTACATGCTGAGTGAGATAAAAAGGGAAAAGTGTTTTCTAACTCAAGAAGATGAGATTTGGCTATGGCATAAAATATTGGGGCATTTGAGCTTTGATAATCTTGTCAATATTAGTAACAAGGAAGCAGTTAGAGACTTGCCCAAAATAAAGAGGCCCCATAATATCATTTGCGGTCCTTTTCAACATGGAAAACAGACCAGAACCAGTTTCAAATAAAAAGGGTATACTTCTTCAAAACCTTTGGATCTTATTCATATTGATTTATGTGGCCCCACCAGAACTCAGAGCATTCAGGGAGAAAGCTACTTCATGCTGTTTATAGATGATTATTCTAGAATGACTTGGGTTACTTTTCTAAAAGAAAATCTGAAGCTTTTGAAAAATTTAAAGCGTTCAAAGAAATGATTGAAAATGATACTGACAAGAAAATCAAATGCTTAAGATCAGACAGAGGAGGAGAGTTCACTTAAAATGAATTTGTGGAATACTATGAGCAACAAGGAATCAAAAGAGAATATTCAACAACAAGAACTCCTCAACAAAATGGAGTAGTTGAAAGGAAAAATAGAACTATTGAAAATATGGCTAGAGCTATGTTAAATGAGTCAAAACTCTCAGATGGCTTTTGGAAAGAAGCAGTCAGTATAGTAGTCTACATTATCACCAGGGCCCAACTTAGAGTCAATCATCATAAAACTCCTTATGAGTTGTGGAAAGCAAGACCAGCTACAGTAAAATACTTCAAAGTGTTTAGGAGTAAGTGCTTCATCAGAAGGGAAGATCAAAATCTGGGTAAGTTTTATCCTAGGTGTGATGAGGGAATATTTCTTGGATATTCCAGCAGAAGCAAGGCCTACAAATGCTTCAACAAAATAACACATACAGTCATAGAGAGCATAAATGTAACAGTGGATGAAAAGACAGGGATAAGAGAACTAGTCAAGGAACTTAGTGATGAAATTTGTCAAGAAGAATTCAGAGAGGTTTCAGATGAAGAAGAGGAAACACAACAATTGCTTCCAAAAACTCCTTCACGATATGTTCAGAAACATCATCCCAAAGATTTGATCATTGGTGATCCAAACAGCAGGAAAACAAGAAGAAGAGTCATTCCTTCACATGATTCTACAAATGTTTCATTATTATCTCAGATTGAGCCAAAAGACTTCGATGAAGCATGTGCAGATAAATTTTGGGTAAAAGCAATGGATGAAGAGCTAAATCAAATAGAAAAAAGTGAAACTTGGGATTTGGTTCCAAGACCTAAGGACAAGAATGTCATTGGCACAAAATGGATATTCAAAAATAAACTCAATGAGGATGGAAATATTGTTAGAAACAAAGCTAGGTTAGTCTGCAAAGGTTATGCTCAAGTAGAAGGTGTTGATTTCGAAGAGACGTTTGCTCCTGTTGCTCGTCTTGAAGCTATCAGACTGTTTTTGGCCCTTTCAAGATTCAAATCATTCAAGGTATATCAAATGGATGTAAAGTCAGCTTTTCTAAATGGGGTGTTGGTAGAAGAAGTCTACATAGAACATCCAGAAGGAGTGTCTCACACAGAACAGTCAGACTATGTGTGTAAACTGAAAAATGCCTTATATGGGTTAAAGCAAGCACCAAGGGCGTGGTACTCAAGAATTTATAGTTATCTTCATGAGCAAGACTTCAAGAAAGGTGTGGTAGATAGCAATTTGTATATTAAGAATGAATGTGATGATATGTTGATTATGGTTGTCTATGTTGATGATATTATTTTTGGGGGAAATAATACTCAGATGTGCAAAGTTTTTGCTAACACCATGCAGAAGGAATTTGAGATGTCTATGATTGGAGAGCTGTCATTATTTTTAGGTCTTCATATTGCTCAATCAAAAGATGGTGTATTTCTCTCTCAAGGAAAGTATATCAAAGAAATGTTGAAGAAATTTGGGATGATGGACAACAAACTAGTATGTACTCCAATGATTATAGGGTGCAAGATGAGTAAAGATGATGAATCTCTAGTGGCAGATCAGAGGTTGTACGGATCAATGATTGGCATTTTATTATATGTTACAGCTCCCAGACCAGATATCATGCAGGCAGTTGGGTTAGTAGCAATATTTTAGGTAGCTTCAAAAGTTTCTCATGTTACATTAGTTAAGAGGATATTCAGATATCTGAAGGGCACTATGGACTTTGGTCTTTGGTATCCCAAAGGTGACGATTTCACCCTCATGACCTATTCAGATGCAGATTGGGTAGGCAGTACTGATGACAAGAAGAGCACTAGTGGTGGAGCATTCTTTCTAGGAAAGAGTTTGGTTTCTTGGCTAAGTAAGAAACAACCTTCAGTTTCCTTATCTATAGTAGAGGCTGAATACATAGCAGCAGTGGCTGGGTGTACATAGGTTTTATGGATGAAAACCACTTTTGAGGATTTCAAATTCAAGCATGAACAACCCATCTCCATATTTTGCGATAATACGAGTGCCATAAGTATTTCCAAAAATCCGGTAATGCACTCAAGGACAAAACATATTTTCATCAAGTATCACTTTCTAAGGGAGAAAGTGCAAGACAAGCGGGTCAAGCTAGAGTATGTGCCTACTAAAGAGCAGATTGCAGATATCTTCACCAAACCTCTTCCAAGAGATACGTTTGAGTATCTAAGGGAGAAATTGGGAGTTGTACTCCCACCCCAAAATTAATCACCTCATTAGGAGGTGGGGGAGGGACCAAGCTAAGAGGCTCATTCTTAGTCTCGAGCCCCAAAGGTGACCCTTTGCCATTGATGACAAAGGGGGAGAGATATGAGTAAGGGGGAGAGCTTCAAGTGAAGAGGAAAGCTTCAAGTCAAGGGGAGCAAAACTTCAAAGGAAGATTCTCAGTTGTGGGCACAGTTTCTCAGTTGTTAGCACAGTTGGTTTCAGTTTTGGCTCTTGAGACATGTTTTCAGTAAAGGTTTGCCATCAATGACAAAGGGGGAGATTGTTGGCAATTTTGGGTACCTTGGGTGCATTGTCTTTGCTCAAGTGTTTAAGTTGTCATTGATGTCAAGAAGCTTTTGAAGGAATTTGATTTTATGTAAAATAATCTGTTTTGATGAAGGGTTCGGCATGACAGGTTTGAAAGAAAGATTTTTAGAAAAGTGTCGAGATATCACGACATGTCGCATTTTCGTGACTTGAGCAGGCGGGAGAAATATTTTTAGAAAAGTGTCGCGATATCGCGACATGTTGCAGTTTCACGACTCAAAGAGGAGAGAGAATGTTTGAGTCAAAAATGTCACGATTTCGTGACATATTGCAAGGAAGGTTGGTCGGATGAAAAAGTGTCACGATTTCGTGACATGTTGCAAGAGAGAGAGTCCGAGAGAAAAAGTGTCACGATATCGCGACATGTCGGGTTTTCGTGACCCAAAGAAAAGAAAAGCGCTAAGGAGAAAAAGTGTTGCGATTTCATGACATGCAACAAAGGTAAGAGTCTGAAATGAGAACTGTCACGATTTCATGATAGGTTGCAAAGAAGACGTACAAAAGCTAAAAGTGTCACGATTTCGTGACAGGTTGAAGAGAAAGCTTATGGATGCAGAAAGTGTCATGATTTCGTGACAGAGACAGTAAGAAAGTCTTCAACAGAAGAAGCATCATGATTTCATGATGAATTCAAGAAGGAAGAGCTTGAAGGCAAAAACATCGTGATTTCGTGACATGTTAAAGTTTTGCAGGCGTAAGGCAGAGAAAAGCATAAGGCAGTGAAAGTGTCACAATTTCACATGTTCCATTTTTGCTAGTGCAAGCCGAGAAGAGTGCAAGAAAGCAAATGTGTCATTATTTCGTGACATGTTTTGCTTTCACAGGTGCAAGCCGAGAAGAGGTTGAGAAAGTGAGAAATGTCACGATTTCACGACAGAAGTGAAGATGACGTTAGTAGAGGCAGAAGTGTCACGATTTTGTGACAAAAGCCAAAAGAAAGTGTTCGAAGGCAAAGGTGTCGCGATATCACGACATGTAGTTTTGTGGGAAAATATACAAAACCACAGAGGCAGTGAAGCTGACAAAGTTAAATTTGGGCCAACGAAGATTAGGGTTTGCAGTCAATGTAGTTTAGGGTTGTGCAACCGACTAAGATCAAGGTTTTGATCTTGAAAGTATTAGTATAAAAGGAGGACTGTTTGAAGAGTTAAAGTATCAATTTTGAATGTGTGTTGAAGTGTGCGAGATGCAGCCAAAAGAGCACAAGAGTGTAGAAGTTGTGAGATGATGTCAAAGCATGTAGTGTGAGTGCAACAGGCAAAGAAAAACGAGGACATTTGTGCTAGATCGAAGGACTGTGTTTAGTGCAAATTCGAGGACCATCTTTGGAGGTGATAGAGTTGAGGACAGAGGTCTCCAGCCAGAGCAGGGAGGACAGGTGTCTTCTATGGATAGAGTTCCATTTTCTAAGGGCAGCAGAGGCAGAGGTTTTCTAGAGGGTCACCAGAGTAGAGCTAGGGGATCGGTGTCTCCCGTGGGTTGGTGCCCACGAACTCGAGTTTAGGGGATTGGTGTCTCCTTTGGGTTGGTGCCCATAAACTTTGTAATCGGGAAAGGTATTCCCAGAATTTGGATTGATAAAATTTAGTGAAAGATTTTATCCGTGGATGTAGCCCAACCATTGTGGGTGAACCACGTTAAAATGGGTCTTCAATGTGTGATGATTTCTATCTTGATTAATGTTGTGTTGATGCCTCTGTTATCTAAAGTTAAAATTATCAATTGGTTAAGTCTTATACTGTTCACTCCCCCTCTTAGTATAATCTTGTGTTCTTCAATGGAAGGCCTTGTACCACCATTGGATTGGATTGTGATGTTGAAGGTCCCTCCTTCGCAACTGCAGGTGGTGAGACTAGATTAGGGTATCTCTTATTGTGAGTCACAATGCTAATCATTCCCACATAACCCTACAAAGGGGGTGTGGTATTCACCTCATTTATAGGCTTAGTAGGCATAGCCTGGCCATCATGAAATGGTAGTGGGTCCTTGTATATCTCCATATTTTGGTTGTTAGGCACTATAGGAGCATCCACTTTAAGCTCATGCCTATCAATCATGTCTTGAACAAGGTGTTTGAAAGCATAACACCCAGAGATATTATGACCATTATGCCTATGGTATTTACATTATTGATCTAAGAATCTACCCATAGGCTTGGGCTTTCCCATGTCTTTCTCATTTGGTCTGAGTTCTGGAAGACCCATCACTCGTTCTGCCATCAAGCGATCAAAAAGGGAATCTAAAGACTCAGAGAAAGGCATGAATACTCGATTCTTTTGCTCTCGCTTTCTCTATTTTGCTATTGCTGCATCGTTATTGTCATAAATAGTAGGAGGAGGTTGGGCCTTATAATTTACCTTCTGAGGAGGCATTTCTTGAATAGGACTAGGGACGTTTATGGCCACTTCATTGACCGCATCTGGCTTTAGGGCAGCCGAGCTATTTTTTGGATTTCTAGTCCACTCCTTTTTTTTAGGTTTTTCTAGTTCCCCCTCTTGTATATTTATCTCCTCGAAATTCCTAGCTTAAACTAGGGTGTCTTCTAAAGTGAAGAACTACTGGAGCTACAGTACAACAACGACTGGTATCAAGTAGATTTTGGAAAACATGCGAGAGAGTTTGCTTTCTAGGATTAGGTAAGGTATCTTGGCAAGAAGCATTCACCACCTATTCCCATAATCACTTATGGATTCATTGTCATATTGCCTCAAACCCATGAGGTTGGTAAATGTTGCTTTCCTTTTGGTATTGAAAGCAAATCGTTCTAAGAATGCATCCGCTAGATGTTCAAAGCTATGGAAACTATGCTTAGGTAACTGGTTGAACAATTCATTGGCTGGCCCTAATAGGGTGCCTAAAAAGGTTTACAAGAGCAACGCATCATTGTCATGAATGCTAAAACACAGATTAAGAAATCATGTCACGTGCTCTTGAGCATATTCCTCTCCTTTAAATCGATCAAACTTGGGCATATTCAAATGTTCATGGTATACGGGAGAAGGAATAGATGGGTGTAAAGGTTAGCACTGAAGCTGGTGAACTATGGGCTTTTGAGTCCAAGTTGCCACTGTCTTTGTCATGACCTATTTGAGGCATTCTAACAAATCTTGATATGCAGGCAAGGATTTGATCTCCTCTTCTTTGTTTCAAACCCCGATAGGTGTCTGAGGTATTCTATGTGGGTGTGGGGGTGGTCGATATGCATCTTCCACTTGATCATATGGTGCATAAACATAGTCCTCATTGTCCTCTAAGTCATCGTAGACCCCGATAGGTGTATCAAGCAGTGGTCTACATGGAGGAACTAACGCCTATTGAATATGCTCTAGCTTAGGCCTATGATGTACTCTTTCTTTTGGCCTATTTGGTCTAGGAGGCAATGGAGGATTGGGCCTATGAGGCCTACCTTGGTGCACCTACCTCGGTCTATTCTCTTCCCTATGTGTTTTAGGATCTTGAGCCCCTTGACGCAAGGTTTCTTTGATTTGATTCTCTAGCCTCTCTATTTCTAGTTTTTGTCTCTTATCTAAGATATCGAGGCATTGCTTGTTAGAGCAAAGTTTATTAAACTTATATTGACATCTGGCATACCATTCTACTATATCATTGATCTGTATTGTGGTAGAAGGTCTTTGTACCCTCTCTTTTGGGTATCTACCATATGCTAAGGTTTCTTTGAAATCAGGTGTGAGGTTTTCCTCATGGAGGGTATTCACATTGATTCTCTATTGCCTTTCATGTTGGTAGTTAGTATAAACTATAGGCACAAAATTGCATCTTGCCTATGTGTAATGAGATAAGAGAGATGGAATATGATCCCTCTCATATCCTCACTCATAGATGAGTAAGGGTAAAGCAGAATTCACCCTACCACTAGGGTGAGTGGTGAAATCCTCCCTTGGTGGCAATCTAGGGGTAGGATTAGGCCTACCACTAGGGTGAGTCTCAAACTTGTCCCTTGGTAGTAGCCTAGGAGTACGATTAGGCCTACCACTAAGGTGAGTCTCAAACTCGTCCCTTGGCGACAACCTAGGAGTAGGATGGTTCGACAACCTAAGATGATCATTCAGTCCTACTATAAGTGGTGGGGCTTGCTCCCTCACTATAGACTATGGAGCTAATATCACTGGCACACAAATGCATGGGATCACTCTATCTGTGGGTGCATCATGGTGCACCCTCTCTCCAAAATAGGAGGCATGTATGTGATCTCTATTAGGGAGATAACTCCCTAAATCTGAGCCTTCACCAGTTGGGGTACCCCATATAGAGGTCCCTCATTGGTTAGGCCTATGTCTATGCCTAGTATCAGTAGGACTAACCATCCAGTCATCAACCAATCGGTGATTGTGGATGGGGTTCCCTATGTTGGGACTTTCGCCTATAGGGTTACCCCTATGAGGGGTCCCTTGTGGACTAGGTCCCAAACTACTCACTGGAGGACGACTAGGATGAGTAGATGGTCTCTAAGTAGGAATACGCATCTCCTCAGGGCCATACCGAAGATGATGAATGTCTTCCTATCTACTCCTCATAACTTCCACCCATGAATGGGCTTGGCTATGAGTGATGACCATATCTAAAAATCTATCAACTATGTGATTATGTTCTTTTACAATTTTTATGAATTAGAAATAAACAAACAATAGGAACACACATCAAGAAGATGATTATTTGAATTACAAGTTTTATGTGAATCCTAAACTATTTTATGAGTTTCAAGATGTGTTGTATTTGTAAGAGAACTCTTATCATGTTTTTGATAGTTGATGTAATACTCAAATTTTAAGAGGCTTTCACCAGTATACCCACAGCTCGACAACCGATAGTGAAATTTTGGTCACGTAAATCCCTTGTATGTGATAATGAAAGTCCACACACAAACAAGGGACATTGGTCCTGCTAGTCCGTCACCCATTTTTCCCTAGTCAGCATCATACCTCCCCGAAGGGAGAGTATATGCAATTTTTTTGGGGTACGAAAGTATCTTAGGCTCGGTGGTCTATGTAACCAAGGTTTTAGGGGATTTGAGTCAATGGATGGATATGAAACCCACTATCATTGAACTCTATCAGTGTTTGGGGATGAGTTCAAACTCACCAACATTTCTTACACTAAGTGGTGTGTTTTGTTCTTTTTATAACTTTGAAATATAAGCAAATAAGAAAGCACATGATCTTTCACTAATGCATGTAAATTTTTTTTTATGTTCATAAATAGGTTAGTAGCATAAAATATAATCAAATTTATACTAGCCCTAAATGAATTTGACCTTTTGGAGGTGAATTATGCAACTTTTCTTCAATCAACCATGAAAGAACAAGAAAGGAAAGACTGCATTTGTTTTTCCAAATTTAGAAATTGTGATTTTAATTACATTTTAGAAAGCAACTAACCTTTCTAGGCACCCAGGAAGATGAAAAAAAACTTTCAAACTTGCTAGAATTTGACACAAAATTTGCTGAAATTGACAAAAAATGGAAAATTGAACAGACCTAGACCTGCTGGTTCTCTATTTTTTCTACAGAACCTCCTAGTTTTGAGGCCATCCCAGGTAGGGACGGTCATAAACCAATAAATTTTTGGGCCATCCCAGATAGGGACGATCATAATCAGGGGTCATTTTCAGCAAGAACGACTCTGACCTACAACACAAAAATGGCAAAAGTGAGTTAAACCTTTGCAAAAAGTGAAAAAAACAAGGAATATAAGGTTCCTACCACTATGATCACCACTTTAGAAGTGGAAAATCAATTAATATGCCTCTACTTATGTTTGTATGGCCTTCAAAAAGGTAGATTTAAGCTAAGGGCCTTATAGGCCAAAAAGAGTGCATATAATGAAACTAAGCTAGAAAGCAACAAAAGAAAAATTTGATAACCAAATGAAATGCAATAAGATGTCTTTTATTAATTTTCTTTTTAGAACTTCGATTACAATATGCACTCCATTAATGGAGGCTTAAAATTTACGATACATCAACCATACAAACAATGAAAATGATGGTACTAAGGGATCCTATCCCTCGGTGGTAAATTGATGTTGGTGCATCCAATGGTTGACTCCTCTTCCCATGAATAAGCTGTGTTGAGGTTGATTCCTATACCTATAGCTCCTGGTTTTTTCAATCCTACAATCTACACACATGGGAGCTTGAAAGGGGGTTAATAGCATAGATATTATAATGGAAAACAACATACATCCATCAAAATAAAATAAAATGAAAGCAATATAAGATATCAAAATATATAAAAATGCATACAATAGATATATATATGTTCTAAAATTACTCTAGCCAAGTTTCAGATAATTTTGAAGTCATTTAGGCACCAAACCAGGTGAAAGATGATGGAGGCCTTAATGTTGGTCCACCTCACCCTGCGACATTCAAACGGTCGGTTACCCTGCCAAATAAACTCCAAATCAGCTCAAATTTGGATAGGGGTTAGGGTAGGACCTATTGAAGACTCCTATGGTATAATATAGGGCAAAATCCTTGAAAATTTTGTGGCCTTTATAGTTAGGGATGGTCATGACTGTTTACTACTCCTGCCCAAGAGGGTCAGCAGGTCCGCTTCAAAAATGGCCACCAATCCCTATTGGATCAATTTTAGAGCTCACTAATTAGGTTTTTAGGCAAACGGGGTCTGTATTTGTGCCAAAGTAGACTGGTTTTGTAATTAGGTTGGTATGTTTTGTAATCCTTCAAATTGCCTTCACGAGGGAAGAAGGATTCAAAGGCAAAGGGGCACAAAGTTTGCAAAAAGGGGCGAGGTAAGTAACATTGGTTCTCTCCCAATTCCAGCAACACTTCATTGCTCTAAACCTACATTCCATTATCCTATTTTTTTATTGATATAAGGCTCCAATTTGTAGGCAATTGGATCCCTAATGCCCAAAATGGCATGTTGCCCATCCAGGGCAACCCTTGCCATTGGTCCAAGGTTGCCCTAGGTGGGTTTGGGAAGGTTGCCCCATTAGGCAGCCCAAATTGTGCCAGACTACTCCCAATCAGCATGGGCACTAACTGGTGTCGATATTGGCAATATTTTATTACCAATATCGACCCCACTTACTTTTTGGCATGTGGGTTTTGGGGCCATCCCTACCTAGGATGGTCATATGTGACCATCCTAGGTAGGAGCAGCCATAAATACTAACCCTAATCATGACCATCCCTGGTAGGGACAGTCACAAACCAGGGCCTCTAAGGCTCCCAAAACTGGTGGAGATCTTCCCAAAACTATCCTAGGATGCCTTCTAACACTAGAAATTACCCCTTGTGAGGTCATATGATGTCGATAGGATGATGCATTTGGTGCACTAGTAGTCCTATCCAATTTACCTAATTTTGGTGTCTACAAGTGTAATGTCTTTCAAGCATGTGTAATGTCTTCTTGGTGAGAACTTGAGTCTTCACGTACATTGGAGAGTACAAAGTATCTATGCTAATTGGCACTCAATTCTTATGCATGCGAGCCTCCCTTGCAACATTTATTGGAGCCTTTATCTTGCCTTCTATGTAAACTTGCATTGTTTCTTGAAATAAAAGTAATATCCCAATGTTCTTGGCTACTTCTACGTATCAGATCTTGGATATTTGGTGCTTATCCATGGTGGTCCTATGGTAGCTCCTTGTAGTCTTCAATGGTAGATGCTCTTCCTTGGATATACCACATCCTTTTCCTTTGTTGCTAGTTCATTTTCACAACAATTGAATAATTCCTTTTTCTTGATTTTGATAATGCTCATTTTACATAGGTGGTTTCTTCCTTGTAGGCTGCCCTTCTACGTAATATTTGGATATTTTTTTCTCCTTGTTATTATTCCAATGTTGCAGGTGATATGTACTCTTCTAGGGGTTGATTTGAAGATTAAAAATCGGTGTTTGTAAACACCTTGACTCCTTGGATGTATGGGCACTTCGATGTCTCCTTATTTTTCTAGATAAAACATCCTTTCTACCCCCTTATAGATAATACTTTTATCTTTCCAAAATAACAAAATTGGTTCTTTTTTTATATATAGTTTTTGCACCAAAAAGAAGAGTTTTTTATATGTAATTTTTCCTCTTTTTCTTGGATGATAGATGATCCAAGTTAATGCTTATTTTGAATAGGAATTCCTGCTTTCTGCACTAAAATGAAACCCTTATAATTTCCTTGAATCTTGAGACTTCCAAGGTCTCGATTTGATGTTTCCTTCAAGGATTTCAATGGTGTTTTTCTTCTTCACCTTTTTCTTCCAATGGTGGCTTCTATAGGCCACGAAAGTGCTGCATATTTTACACTAATTTTTATGCTTTCAACAACATAAATTAATTGAGATAACTAGTTAAAAAATCAACTAGTATAGTGCTTAACAGTTCACCTTTTCAATGGTAATAATAATCTCACCTTATTGCTCCACTAATTTCTTAAAAATGCACTTAATAATTTCACTACAACCTTTCAATCATAATCTAGAATGAACCCATGCATATTTAACTACAAACATAGTTGGAGGATCAAGTCTTCTTTTTATTTTTCAAAGTAGAAGATAGGTAGTTGATAGATCTAAAATCTAATGAAATCCTAATATGCAAATGATTATTAAAATGAACCATTTATTTTTGCACTTTGAAGACTATAATTATGCTTTCCCTTATTGCAAATTTAATCTAAATAAGGTGATCCAATGAATATGATAAGTAATCCAATTAATGAGAAAGCTAGAACTAATAGTTGCATACCTTTTTAAAAGCTTATGTAGCTCTTTTATCACTTATGTAGAGGATATGGATCTTGGTGTCTAAGATCACCAAGTTACTGCTTCAAGTAGGATCTTGTAGCTTTTTGTAGATTGTCTTGAATAACTCCGTCTTCACCAAAATATGATCTCAAAATTTCTTTCATAAGCCTAAGATTTGGTGGCTTTTCCTCCTCTTGTGTTCTTCTCCTACTATATATTTGGAGAAGTCTTTGTATATGAAGCGATGCTTTCTTACTGTGAGAGGTTATCTTTAAATATCCTAGATTTGGTGAGCTTCTTCTATATTCAAGTCTTCTTGTTGAATTTTGACTTCAAGCAAGATCTTCTTCTCAAGATTTTTAATGTCTTGAGGTATTTCACTGGATTCTTCTTTTGGGATTTGGCACTTCTTGTCAAATTCTTCTTTTCAAATTTGGAACTGCTTGCCAAATTCTCCTTCTCTTGGGCTTGTTGTTGGATGGCGATAATTGTTCCAAGTCCTTCACTATAAAGATCTTCTCCTTGGTAGTGGATTTATCCAGTGAGTTATCCTTTGATGATTTCTTTAGTGAGTATCTCCTAGCATTTTATTGGATGCTCAATGAGACCTTCCCAAGGTCTTTGATCTTTCAGATTTTGCTGGTCTTTCCTTGAGATCTCTTCAACCTTCTACTCCTAGAAGTGTTAGCGATTGGATCTATGATTATTCTACTTTTGGATTCGAGCATGACTCTCATAGTACTTCTTCTTCTTCCAAGTATGGAAGTCCTTCAATGAGATATTCTCATGATCTCTTTTACTTTAGGTTATGAATTGATTCTGAAGAAGATACTCCTAATTTTCTTGTAGGAAGATTCCTAACTCACTGAATCTTCTTTTCCTACAATAAAAATATTAGTACTAAAATCTTAATTTACTTTTGAATCATACATTCCTTTCAAAATATTCTTTAGGATCAAGGTTGTTGTGGCCTTTTTTTAGTATCAAATATTTTGTGGCTTTTTTAGTTTCAAGGCTTTTGTGGTCTTTTCAGTATCAAGGCTTCTATGGCCTTTTCAGTTATCAAGGATTTTATGGCCTTTTCAGTTATCAAGGCTTCTATGGCCTTTTCAGTATCAAGAATTTTGTGTCTTCTGCTTTAAGGCTTCTATGGCCTTTTTTTCAAGGCTACTATGGCCTATATCAAGGCTTCTATGGCCTATTATTCAAGTTTTAAGTCCTTCAATCTAGCAATGGAGATATTTCATCTCCTAAATTCACCATGACTCTTCTACATAAGTCTTATTTCATAGTGTTCTTATATTACACAAGGAACTAATCTCTACACTATGAGGGCACACCAACCTTTGAGCAATGAAGTTGGAGTCTCCTATATTTCTATTGTAATAGGAGTACCAATCCTTTGAGAATTAATTATCTATGATAAAAGAAAATTTTGGCAACAGTTAGCAAGTTCCATATATCCTGGATCTTCACTAGATGATCTGTCAATCTAGTATATTGAATTTTGAGTCCTGGTCTTCACGAGTATTTCCTGTAACTCTATGTAAAGACTCCAGTCAGGTGCAATCTCAATATTTTTTGGAACTAAGATTTCTTTCAAACCTCACTTGTGACTCTCCCTAATCCTACCACCTATATTATTCTAAGATCTTTTAACAATGATTGTTCCAATGGTGCATCAGGTTGACAAAACACCTAGGCTCAATGATAATGGTGGTTTCCCTATTGACCTACTCAAACTAGATCTACCATGGTTATGATACCACTATTAGATTTTTATGTAATGACCACAGGGAGATAACAATCATGAGATGTAAAATAATATGAAAGAAAGTAAATTTTCTAGAAGACTAAGATATGCAAGAAATATAAATGATATAAATAATTACAATGTAGCTATGGAGAAAATGAGCGCTCCATTGAACTACATTGCATCCATTACCATTGGATGGTGATCCACACAAAAATGTACTAACCTCAAAGCTACTATGTTCCCAACTCTCTCTATATCTCTATATATCTATCTATGAGGGCTTTCTTATATAGGTAAAATAGAATCCTTGGCCAACACTCTACCTAGTTGTGCAAGGTATAAATTGTACATATACAACTTGCACATTGACATTTTTGCAATTATTACATTACATGAAATAACTAGATAAATTCCCCTAAAGTAATCTAATGTCCTAAGTATGTACCTTGGAAGATACATTTACATGACCCGAATGATGTAATAGACTCTATTTCTAACAGTCAGTAAAGTAGCAACAGAAATTTATGATGACATATAAGAAAAATATTGTTAAGCAATTAAATATGATCCTAGTTTCTAGAAAAGACTATAGGAATGTGTGAAAACTCATTCCACCCTTATGGTGTCTATATAAAAATGGTAAACAAAATTCAACTATTAATGAGTATCCAACTACCTGATTTTTTGACAATGAGAATAAATTCCTTACTAATGAACAAATGCAAAAAATATATGATGAGGAGAAAAACAAAGTAGAAAACACCTCATCTAACCTAATTGACAAGTTTAAGTCATTACTAGAGAAATCAAAATGATTATCTAAGCAAAAAAAGGGTTCTTATCAAGTTTAAGTCATTGTGAAAGAGGATAATATGTTGATCGACCAATAGATTCCAAGTGACGCTATTTGGTAGGTTTTGCTAAAATTACTACCATGAAGACTTGGGATATCCAACCAGTTTTAATATTTTTTAGTAGCATTATCTAAATTTTTGAGACCTTGGGATCTCTTACCAATCAAGTTTGGTGCCTAAGAAATCACTATATAAATATAGTAGCTCATTACTACCTTTATATTCTAATATGACTAGGGGATATCAAAGACAAGAAAATGGTAACCTAAAGTCCCAATATCCTTTTTAGGCCCATGAAGCCTTGTAAAATATAGAAAATCAATAGAGTACCAAAGCAATGGTCCATTTCAAAAGTACAATCTACTCAACATGTGATCTATTCAAAAGGTATGATTTATTCTTGGTTATGAATGACTATTTTATAAAAGTGGTGGTTGCTCCCCCTCAAATGAGTGAATAATTGATTTTTACTACAAGTGGTACAAGGAGCACAAAATCTATGGAAATATTTAGGAAATTGATATTTTTATAATTTTATGGTGCCAAAATCTAGTTATAAGGCTTCTAGAAAATCAAAAATTTTAATTATTTTATGGTTCCAAAAGCTAATTATAATGCTTATAGGTATTTTAAAGACAATTATTTATGAATGTAACACTTAGTGGATCATCATTTTGCCAAAGGTGGCCTTATCCCTTTATTTTTTATCAAAAATGGTAACTATTGGATTGGGTATGTAGAGTAGTCTGGCTAGTATTTTTGTTTTCTCAATAATTGGCCTTGAATAATAAAGGGTTAAAACAAATGGATCCTCCAAAACACATTTTTTAGACCCCTAGAATATAGGGAATAAATGGACATGAAAACTACAATAGAATCCTATAGTGTAATCCACTCAAGTTGTAATCCATCTAGAAGATGTGATTTATTCTTGATGAGTGAATCATTGTTTTATAGAGTAGCAAAAAACTTATTCCAAATGAGAAAATATATCTTCCCAAATAAGTGTATCAATTTTTTTAGGGAAACTGAGACAAGGAAAAATGGAATTCAAGGAAACCAACTGGAAAGTGACATTGGTCATGTTGTGGTATCAAAAGAAAGATATAAGGAATCTACATATTATATAGATAATTTTGGAGGAATTTAACATTTAGTGGTGCACCATTTTGTAAGAGATGCCCCTAAAATAGTAAATTTAGTAAGAATAGAATTTTGTTACCTCCAAAAACTCCTAGGTGAATAATTTTCTACAAATAAAAGCTAGAGGATTCATTGTAATCATCTTTTGGATATTGAATAAATCACAACTATACATTATATAGTCTATATTCTACTCTTGCTCTATTTATGGAATACTATAAATAGTTTGCATGCCATTTTTTCTTCAATTGTGCTACTATACTTTTGGATTATGGAATGCATAGTGATTTCAGTGCTATTGTTTCACTTTCTATTACTCCTTACATTCGGTTATTGTTATTGTATAGTACT
Organism: Wollemia nobilis; assembly: GCA_028583015.1. Taxonomy (NCBI): domain Eukaryota; kingdom Viridiplantae; phylum Streptophyta; class Pinopsida; order Araucariales; family Araucariaceae; genus Wollemia; species Wollemia nobilis. The sequence goes on from JAQPPZ010016361.1 coordinate 8,410,554, forward strand.
AGAACACATTGATGTTATAAATTTTCATGCACTGATTAACTATGCATTCTCCTTGCTATGTCTATGATTGTATTTTACTTTCATGTAATTTACTTTAATTCCTCATACCTTACCTTCCCATATTTATCATTCTTTGAATTTATCTTCTATATTAGATTAGATTAGAAAAGATAGTGGGAAACAAACCTATATCTAGAGGTGAAATAAGGAATAATTATCCCTCTTCCAACTAAAATAAAATTGTGGTCAAATTAGAAGTAAGAAATTTTTGCAATTTAATAGTAACACATAATATGTAGTAAAGGGTGTTAACAAAATCCCTTAAAATTTTAAAAGATAAAGTTTAAGAATATCATAGAATCTATTCTCAAGAAAATTAACCCATCATAGAACATGTGTATATGGATGATAAATAAGGATGCTAAGAATAATTTTAATGAAATTGTCTATCATGAGGAGCTATATTATTAACATAATTAGATATTTAATATATAATTCAAGTTAGAGGTTAGTGGAGATATGAAATATACCTAAACACCATTGCATAATTTATGGATCCAAAAAAATAAAAAAGGTTAAGGAAAAAATAATAGGCATATTATGGAAGGGAACTTTCATATTACATAAGGAAGTTATTATCCATCTACTATACCTAATTATCAATAACCAATTGTAAAATAATAGATGATTGGAAATCATAGATAAAACTTGGGATTAATGGCACCATCACAATAACTATCACTTAGTTCCCTAAGGATAATCCTTTTTTATGCAAATTAGTTAGGTATTGATGATGCAATAGTGACATACAATGACATAGTATAAGTAACTTTAAAACCAAAAAAATAATTTGTTTTATGTTCGTTTCATAGTCAATACGTTTTATGCCATATCAAATATTAAGTCTTATATTTTATTCGATCCATTATGGAATCATCCCAATTCATAATCAGCATTCCATTTATGCCTGCAATATCATCATTTGTAATAATTACAATATTTAAATTAATAACTATTACATAAAATGGTATCATCATTAGTAGAGGATAAACCCTATATAACAAGACTAATATATGTTTGACATCCATATGAAGTACCACCCATTTATATAGAGATACAAATTTCAACATATCCAATGTTGGACTAACATATGGTTTCTAGCATCAACTATATTTTCTACAAGCATTATATTTAACCTCTCTTCTACCATCATTCGTAGTCTTACTACTTCTAAAATTAATGTGTATTTTCACCCTTCTTATCCATCATTCAAAGTCTTACTGCTTCTAAAATTAGTTCTTTCTTAATTTCATACTTTTGTACAACTACTTATAATATCTATGGATATAATCCTAACTACCATGCTCCCATACATCTAGGATTCAAGCAAGGAACTTGTTATGGTGCCATAGATAATTTCCTTAGCCTAATATTTCAATGATAATCTAGTATAAAGTGGGGGAGGATGCAAAAGTAATAGGCAATACTCTTGTTAATCTAAATAATAATTCTTGAGGTCCATACTTTATAAGATAGTAAATTTTAATTTGAGAAAAAGAGAAGAGATTTGAAATAGTTTCTATCCCATTTCACTTACATTATTTATGATATAATTGAAAATTTATGTTTGTACCTAAGTATATAGTGTAAAGCATCTTAATAAGACGTGATTATGAAAAGAAAGGATGCATTGTACTAATAAAATATTGTTAAAACTATGACAATAAGTATTAAGTCACTCTAAGAAATAGAAGTATTGTAGATGCATCTAGAATATAAAAAAATCCTAGGATAAACAATCCATATCATTTTAGATGATTCAACCTCCAATAAAACTAAATAAGTGGTGGATCCAAGAATTTTTAATGATTTAATAAGAAAAACCATTAGAATAACTTGGGTAGGGAAACAAGCTTATCACCTATAGGACAACATAGTTACGTAGGATACCTCAATAGGTATGAATATAGAAAATTGTATTCTAGCATAGTTTTAAGACAAAAGAATTGGAGATATGGGTCTCACTCTTAGTATTTACAAGTCATATGGGCAATGATAAGTTTATGCTAGATTTTATCATAGAACACCTTTGTTTGAAAACTGAGTTTCTTGACTGGGACTATTTGACATAAGGTAAGATAATATGCAAAAGTATATGAAGGATAAAATTCCATGAATGGCTAGTGTCAAAAAGCAAAAACATAACAAACAAATACCACTTTTAATAGTAATTTATCTAAGATGTAACAATTAAAAAGTTTCTTTTCTTAACATGAACTACCAACTGTAGCTGTCATGCAAGTATATTTCAAAACTAGGAAATAAATAAACATTCAAAATAGTAAAAGGATCAAAGATATTCAATGATTATTTGAGAATTCATACATATCTAGATGTTCTTATCCTATGCAAGCTTAATAAGTGAATCATTCCAAATCAACCAACTAGTCCCTATGGTCTGCAAACAAATATGATAACATAGAACACAAAAAAACAAGGCATTAGTGTTTAGGGCCCTACCAAGATAGGAAGAAGTAATGGAATTCCTTTATGATGGGTCAAACCCCTATTTTTATTTTTAAAATATATTAATGTAACCAAGGGAAATATACAAACATAAATTATTTGATAGTGTGATAGTAAAGAATAAGATAAAGAGTAAATGATAGAGAACATGATATATTGACGGTAAACCAAATAGGATAGCATGCTCAATGACACAACAAGAATGTAGGATGGCTTAATTAGATAAGATAATAAATGAGATAGTATTCAGTTATTCAAACTAAGATAGAGCAAAAATGATATTGAGTTGCTATAGGTATGATGTGAACTGAGCTAGAGTGTTGGAAATTTTGGTAGCACTCACACTAGTTTGTTTTGGTTTTAGGTTTTAGCCAAGACGGATCAGTAGGGTTATGCATAAGGGGTTGGACTCAAAATGTAATTATAAAAAAATGGTGAATCCTAGTCAAAATCAAGTTGAATCATGGAGAATCCTAAGCAAATCAAATTGAGCATCTTTACACCAAAAATTGAGGTATTTGAATCCCTAAAACATAAGGTCATGGAGAATCCTAAAATCATCTTATAAATTCATTAAAATACCACCATTAGATCAGTATTGAAAAGAGATTACCAACGAGTACAAATATGCCTATGTTTGGATATATATTGTGGCGAATTGACCCTAAAACAATTGATCCTAAAAATTTTAGGTGAATGGGCCGACATTGAGGGTCCTCATATTCACCAATTTCTAATTTTAAAAATCCTTATATTCACCTAATTTGTGAATATTAACCACTATGCATAACCCTATATGGATGTAATCAATATTTGGATGACTGATGTAGGACTGAGAACAATAAGACATAGAAATCATTTGACATAGGCAAAGAAGAGAGTGAGACACAACACTATAAGAAGGATTCAAACCCATTTATTTAGGCATGATTATGCTTGGATGATAGGGAGGTAATGAATGATATCATGGTGATTAAATATGTAAAATAGGCATGAGGAAAAGTTGGACATAAGAGAGAGTCTTATAATTTACAAAACCTTTTGACAATGTTTATAATTTGTAATTTTAATTTTGATCTATATTATTTATGTCTATGTATTTTTATCTATGCTTATCTTATATCTTGTATTTCCTTTTTTTAGAGGGATTTTTGCCTTCCTTTTATAGTTAGCAAAGGTGGTGGGTGATAAGGAATAGGGCCAACATAAATATCTATTGTTTTCATTGGTCAATTATAGTGTGACAACTTAACCATGCAATGATAGTTTTCTTTACTAGTGCATTAGGTGCTAACCATTCTTAGGTTTTTCATGTAGCAAATTTGTGGATTTAATTATGCCCAATTAGTGAAGGATAAAGTATGCTTGGATATGTTAGGTTACTAGCAAGGCCTTGCATGCTTGGTCATGCTAGGTTGGTGAGTAAAGATTTAATTTAGAAAAAAGAGATAGTTTTAGCAAATTTGGGTAGATTTGGTACCGCAATTCTAGAATTTTTTTGGCCAAAGGTATGTAGGCATGCTTAAGTGGAAAATATTGGTGTCTATATTTGCTCCATTTTGATGCATCCATTAATGTAATAGATGTGTCAAAAATAGTAGATGCTAATTTTTTAAAAATTGATTATAGAAGAAATTTTAAGTTGCTCAAGGGATTGTTTTCCCAAGGAATACCCCCTTGAGTTCCCAAGGATATTGAAAATACTTGAGTGAAATCAAAAAAGGAAAAAATAAATGACCACATATGAAAAATATACAAGCAACAAAGGTGTATGATGATACTCAAGGCGAGAATATGGGAGTTGAATATCATGTGCAAAGAAAATATGGCTTATTAAGGTCAATCAAGGTAGAGGAAATGAAGTGAATGTTGTAAAATGTTAGGTAGATATGGATAAGCTGCCATATAGCAATGATGCACAAAAGGGTGAAAAGGAAATCTATGGTGCATGTTGGGGGATCATGCCAATACATAACATGATGTAACAACAAGGAAGGAAACAAAAAATAATATGGGGGTTGGTAGATATCTAAAATCATAGGATAAAAGAGGAGGAATTAAGAGTGTTATATGAGAAGAAAGGTTGAGTAGGAGCAACATTTATAGGAGAAGACAAAAAAGAGGGTTCAGAGGAGAAGAGTGATACTAGAAAATGACAACATATTATTATGAAGGAGGCTAATGTAGGTTATAAAAACTAGAGGAAAGCCAATGATTAGCCACTAGAGCACATCTAAGAGGTAATATTAATGCTAGGAGAACAATAGAATGGGTATTATCAGGAAAAATATTCAACATGAGCCTAATAGTATGAATGAATTAGAGGGGAGTGTTGTGATAAGGTGAATATTGATAAATGTAGGTTGACTATCTTATTTTAAATGTCTCCAAGGCTATGACCAGGAGGTGATGATAGAATTCATTTTCAAACTATAACTAGATCACAACATGGTATGTGGAACAAGGATTGAAATTTCAAGGGCATCAATTATAATAGTGATGGAGCTACCCCAAGTTGGGCAATAGGTCTTTCATGAGCCCTGGGTAGTGGTAAATATTCACAAAGTGTTTTATTAGGGAAGGGAGTGAGAACAGTATGAGGTAAATCCCATCAAGGGAACCATGAGAATATACCTACCATATACATATGATTTTGTGGCTCTATATATGCTAAAATATTTTATGTGTGATGGAATATTTGCAATACTAATGGGACACCAATTTCGACTACTAGTGCATGCAATAAGGGGGAACAAAAGGAAAGAATTTCAAGTCAATTTACCATATTGTCTATATAAATCCCTATAATGAATGGGCAGTAAATATTAGTGACAACCTTGGGTAGAGGAGATATCTTATCATGTTCTTACTAAGCTATTGGTGATATATCAAGTGTCACAAAAATGGTTAAGCTATGAGTAGTGGTTTATGGGAGAGTGGTCATCTAAGAAAGTTAGATTAGCATGGTGGATGGAAGAAAAAAAGAGTATGAGGGAGTAGTGAAAGTTGGGAGGAGATAGGAATCTAAGAGGATAAGTCCTAATTCAATACCAATAGTGGCCACTCTACAAGATAAAGGGAAGGAGGTATAGGTCATGGGTCTCGAGGAGTAGCTAGAATAGGCTTAGAAAAATATTTAATAATTGGAAGTAGAGGTAAAGTGCTTATAGTGATAGGTTTCCATGTATAAGCAGTGGCAATATCACCATCAAGCAAGTAGGCATAACTAAAGAGGGGTCATCAACTACACCAAGTACAAGGTAAGATCAAGTAACTAGGGAATCGAAGGTGGATTACTACTTAGGTATGCTATGCATAATAGGGGTAGAGGAGGGCACAATATGTGTGGAATAAGGTATTACAAGGACACAAGAGGAGTCTTTGTTCGAGATGGAGGTGGAGGAAGTGGACTGCATGCCAACCCTGAATAATTTGGCCAAGGTGGTTTCCTCCCTTAAGAGTCATTTTGACATAAACCAAAAAATAAAGGAGTTCATACCCCTAGAATTATTGAAACATATTGAATTTGAAATAGATAGGAGATAGTGGGTTATCTATGAATGACTATAGGATCAAAAATTGGTCCTTACAAAGGAATAGTCACAACTACAACAAGGATAAAATAATATGAGATTATTACATAGCTAAAGGAAGATGTGTAATCCTTAAGGAGTGATTCATGAATATGGAAGGAAAAATGACTCACCATTTTAGGATTAATCTCAAAGCTACTAGCATGCTAACCACAAAAATAGGTATATGCATGTATGCTATAGGAATATTTCTTCTTGTTGAATATAGGATGATATTTAGTTTATACCCTATAATATAAGTATACCCAAAGGTTTTTATGGAACATTAATTTTTATCTTTCTAGAGTAATAGGACCTATTGTACGAGTTGTACTTGCATAATTTTGTATTGTCTAGTTTGATAGATTAGAACCTAAACCTATTCATGGAAAAGGTTTAAATACACACATTTATCTCAACCATGAGAGAAAAAGCAATGTTGTGGGTAGAGGTGGTGAGCTATAGTTAATAGGAACTACATATTATTTTGCACATATAGGTAGATCACTAATTTATAACAATCATCATCATAGACTATTGGAAACTACAAGGGAGTCGATAGTGTGTTGAGAATATGGAGGAAATGCAAGTTGCTTATGTCTAATGATACTAGATAGTGGTAAAGTACTATTAAGGAGAAGTGTTGCAAGGGAGTGTAGTGTGATTTTATTAACTATTGTCATTCCTAAACCAGAGGGAAGTACACTTTGCATAAAATTGGTTCATAGTAGTCATAAGGGCACATTTTTTCTAAGGGAAGTAGAATGATAAGGGATCAAATGGATTGAGAAAATGTCTCATACAACTATGATATGGTTCCCTATACCCAATTATGAGGAATATGTCAAAGATTATGGAGAGGAGATACTATTAGATTTGATAGAAATATTTTGTGATCATAGATACTACGACCCAAAATATCATCCCATAAGTGTAGTAGTGGATATTTTTGCAAGATTACTACATGCACTTTGAGAAGAGGTAGGCATAAAACGTATACAATTATTGGCCTTAAGAGTCGAAGAAGATATAAAAAAAATATATGGTTAATGAAAAGTTATTTTGGTGTCAATATATATATCGAATGACGTAAAAAGTATATGTTTAGTTGTTAAATTTAAATGGTAGGTTTACACACAGGTTGATGGTTATATACACAGAGAAAATAGCACTATAGGGCCTATAGTTTTCTATATATTTTAAGCATAATAGGACCATAGAACCCCACAAGCTCGAAGAATAATTTTCATATTATCAATTATTTATAGTTAAAATAAATTATATCTATTTTTATTTTATTCATTTTAATATTTTATTTAAAGAAAAATTCTCACCCCACATGGATGTGTTTCAATAATATCACCCAAAAAATACGTCTAAAAAAGGACTCACCCATGAGGATGTTTTAGAGAATGCTCACCCGTGAGGGTGTTTCAAATAATTATGCTATGATACAAGATAAATACAATTATATATAGGAAATAAACTACTCACCTCCAAATGAAGCTATTTTAGAACACTCATCTGTGAGGGTGTTTCAAAACGTGGTCACCAATGAGGATTTTTTTAGATAATTATGCTATTATATAAGATAAATACAATTATATATAGGAAATAATATACTCACCTCCAAAAAAAGGTGTTTTGGTATGCTCACCCATGAGGGTGTTTCAAAGAATGGTTACTCACTAGGGTGTTTTAGAGATTCATGCTATGATACAAGATAGATATAATTACATATAGGAAATAAAATTCTTACCTCAAAACAAAGGTTTTTCAATATGCTCAATTGTGAGGATGTTTTAAAAACTACTCACCCTCAATGGTGTTTTAGAGAATCAACATAATAAATATTCATCTTCTGACAAAGATGTTGTCATGTGTTATGATGAAAATATTTATATGCCCTAAGCATAAGTAATTTTTTTTATTGATTTTGTAGATACTCATGTTAAGAACTAGGTGATTATTAATGATCAAGAAGAGGAATAGGAGAGGAACCTCTACCTTAGATACATAGTGCAAGTAAAATACAAGTGATCTATTTTTTACTAGAATCATCATGGATCATCGTGATCCTCTTAACTCTTCAAGTAGACATCATACAATCATAAAATATATTTAAGAGTAAGCAAAGGTGCATCAAGAAAGTGATATTAATAGAGCATCACTAGAAAAGAATGAATCATCACAATATTTTATAAGGAGAAAGGATGAAAAATAACATACAATATGATATACAATAAATAATCCAAAGATAGAGGAATGTATGCTAGCATCAATAACCTAGTGCAAATATAATACATGTGAGCTAATCTAACTAGTATCATTGTTGCATCCTAGTGGATCTCCATGACCTAACATTGCAAGGATACACATGCAATGTTTTCAAACAACTATGCAAACAAGTAATAAATATGGGGGACTAGGAGGATCTACTACCTCTGTTACCTAGCTAAGTGCAATGCATAATCTAATCTAGCTAAGATCATCATTGGATCCCAATAGATCTCTTGATACAATATGAAGTAGGTAAACCAAATAAATTTAAGCATGTGTACTCATATAATGATGATGTCAAAAAATCATGCAAACAAGCAATAACTACAATTAGAAACATGATTAGGTAGTCAATGTAGATAAACAAGACATAATTAGTCATTTTAATGTGTAAGGTACCTAATGTTAAAGGGTTCCTTAATTTTTTTGCCATCAAGTGTGGCTAGGAGGTATGCTCCTAACCCATACTTGGTAGTAATTATGAATGGACCTAGCCAGTTCATCTCAAAATCATCTTTGATCTTGTCTTTGGCATTGATTTTTTTCTAGTTTTATTCGAGAACTAGATCACCAACTTCAATAGATCATGGATACACTTTCTTATCATAGGCTCATAAAAGTTTGTCTTGATAAACTTGTAATATTTCCAATGCATGGATTCAATTTTTAACAAACAATTACAACTAGGTGAGATGACCTAGATGGTATTAATCCCCAATGGAGGAATATTGAAGTAAGACTTGCAATGAGGGGAATTCAATCTCAAACATGAATATGGCCTTGGTTCCATAGGCTAAGGCATAGGGGGTGGCTCCTGCGAGTTCCTGCAGTAGTGCAGTAATCCCATAGGGTCAAATATAGTTGTAAGTGCCAATCATGACCAATTTTGTTAACCAATTTTTTAAGTATTTTAATCAAATTCTTATTATAAGTTTTATCTTGACCATTATCCTAAGGATAGTATGGTGTAGTCCACTTATGTTGAATCTTAAACTTAGAACAATTGTTTTTTAACATCCTTATTTTTAAAAGGCATCACATTGTCTAAGATTAAATTAGAAGGAATGACATACTAGTAAAGGATTTTGCCAAACATAAATTTAGAGACTTGTAGGCCCGAAATGGCCACATACTTAGTAAAATTTTGTATAATTTTGACTAAGTCATAAATCTATCATTCCACTCTGGAATTGGGTTGATAATATGAGTCCGCTTGACAGTTATTCAATTTTGAAATGTTTGAAGCGATTCTGGCTAACTGCATTCTGGGTCTAAAATGACGACAGATCTCAAATCCGTAAATTTTTTTGAGAGATGATGATGTTAGCAGTAGAAAAATACAGAATAGCCTCCTTGCATATATTAAATTCTACAAAAATCTTTTGTTTCCCGCTCCATATTTGCGCTATCTTCAAATCCACAAAAGTTTCAAGGAAATGATGACATCAGCAGCGAAAAGTACGAAATGGCAATCCGAGGAATGGACAAGTATTTTCTTTCCAGAATGAACATAAAGTGGAGCGGATGAATAATAATGAGGTGGAAGATAAAATCTTGGAGCGGATTCAAGTTTCAGATACTCTGAATCTGGATAGGATATTTTTCTACTAAGAGATACGATGTCATAAGCGAAATGGCATTTAGCTTGTGCTAGATTAAATATGAATCGTGCGATGAAGAATATCGATAGTGGAGGTTAGTATTATAAGTTTTGGTTGTTTAGAAGATGTTTCTATGTTAGAACTATGAAATTCGGATGGAAGATGAAGTGTCAAAGGTTTTCAAGAAGATCAGACCAGATGTAGTTACAGATCGACGGTGGCAATCTATTCCTAAGAAGGATCGATGAAAACGTATGATCTAGAATGTTCTAAACTATAGTTATACTAAGCGACCAAGCAAGTTGTATAGGTCTCGTGTTGTCATGGCGGATGCCCTTCTAGTGGAATTCTCAAAGGATGAAGCAATGAGCTAATGCCAACTAAGCTCTTTGTTGATCTATTGTAGAAATATTTGGTGTATTGTTTCTTGATTTGTAATATGAAAAACTATAAGTAGAGGTTGAACCCTCATTTTGAAGGGTTGGCTCTAGCATTTTTGCCTGTGCTATTGTAAATATTCCCAAAGAGCTGAATGAAAGGAGCAATACATTGATATTTATCTCAAGTTCACGTTCTCTTGCTTAACGTCAGAGGTTTGGATTTCATAGTTGCATTTATATAAATACTTAGATGGTTAGTTTGTGCATGTTTTAGATTACTAGCTTTTGTGAGTAATTTAAATTTACTTTGAATTTATTCTATGTTATTTGAAAGTACATTTATGTAAGATCTAAGTGTTTAGTGAATTCTATTATTTGGATTATCATTCCCTGGGTATTGAAATTGCTTGCTATAATATTTCTCTATTATGATTTAAATACATGAAACGATCTATTCTGAGATAATTGTTGATTTGAGTGTATGTCATTAATCTAGTTTTTTGGGAGCTTTTTACGATGGTGCAATGTTGTTAACCTATTCGTACATTGTTATCTACATCTCTCTAACCCTAACCTTCTCTTACTCTAAATTCCAAAACCTAAGTGAGCATAATTGTGTCAACAACCTACTAAGTTGACAAGGAACCAACCTACTCTGGAGGTTGGATCAAAAACTCCCATTTTGGTCTATTCAATATTGAGTGCTGAGCTACAACTATCAGGTGCAAGCCAAAATAGAAAATAGGAAGATAGACAACCACAATACTGAATGAAAACTTGGTGCAATTCAGTGCCCAACAATTTTTGGCATGCTCGGTGGGACCAGTTCACAAGGAACACGAAACCCATCAAAAGAGTTATTGTTATCTCAACCCGAAGGAATCAAGATTGGGTGAATTGTTTTGACCTTGTAAGTGGAGAAAATAAAATTCACCTGGCGACTCCCTGGTCAGAAGACCCTGAAAAAGTATTGTAGACTAGTACCCTTTCATGTATACCAGGTATTTCAAGAGGAACAACCCCAATTATTTCTTTCATTGTGAGTTACCTCAGAGAGGGGTTGCTATTATCAGAAGTTTAGATCAAGATTTTATCGAATAAGAAGAGCTTATGGAAGAAAACCCAATAGTTCCCCAAAGAATACCTACAACCAGAAACATGGCACATAATGTGGCTCCTAATCAGCCACTTCAGAAGTACCCTAACTGGGATTCAACTGGACCCCTTATATTAGCACAAATGGATGCTATTCCTCAGGTTGTATCTAAGGAAACCCCTACATATGATGTATTTGGGAAAATATCTTATGAGCACTACCAAGATATCTTGAATCTGGCAGCAATCCACAACATAAAAGAAGAAAATAGTATTGTCAGAATTCTAGCCCTATCCTTTCGTGGAAATATATTACATTGGTTCAGAACTCTAGAAGATAATTCTATCACTTCATGGCAATATTTGGCTGAGCCATTCATAGAAGAATTTAATGAATATGTTTATCCTTTTTCCTTACTGAATCAGTTTATAGCCATGCAAAAAACCCAACAAGAAACTATATCAAACTTCAATTTGAGATTTAGCAAAACATGGAAGAGAATTCCTCCTACTACTAGACCAACTGCATGTTTGACTTCTATGTATTATATATGTGCCTTGGGATCAGAACTAGTTCTGTAGACACAATAGTCTAGATGAGAAACATTTCCCCAAGTTTATACTGCAACCGTCCATGCTGAAAATATCCTAATAAATGTAGGAAGGATTCCCCCCAAAACCGTGTTACCCTATAACTAAGAAACCAATAGTGGCCATGAACAATCCACAAAGTCCTCCTACATGGACCCCCTTGCTTTACCATCCCCATGTTCACAAATGAATCTGATTCCTTGGTCTAAACTGATAGCCTCTACACCTCCTTTTCCTCCCCTTCCTTCCCAACCTTCTCAATAATTGTCTGCTATTCTGGATATACAAAATACCATGAAAAATTTGAGTAACAAAATGAATTCAATGTAAAAAAGAGATTAGGAAAGTTCACAACAAAGGATATTATCATATGTGAACAAATATCAAAGCCATGTTCCTAGCAATAGTATTGGGGTTAGGGTGAATGCAGCATATGAGGAGCCAGAATGTTCTACAGATATCATTCTTGCAAATTTTTGGTGTTTGGTATTTAATGACCCCCATGACTCACAATATTGTGTGATGTATCAACACCATGTTCAATAAGCTATGGATCAAGCTAAAAGAAATCAGAAAGGGAGGGTTAATATGTTATGGCACCCTGATCAGATCATGGACAAAAAAGAGTTGGATGAAGAAATCCCAATTGCTGTGATGACAATATCTGGAAAGAAAGCTTTACAAGTAGACCCCCAGAAGATGGGACAATTCTAGGTCCCTTATCAAAAGAAAATTGACACCCCCCCTCAAAGCAATGACACTTTTCCTATTGCTCAAGCTAGAGGGAAGGAGAAGACATAGTCTCCCTAAAAATATCGAAAGAGAAATAGAAGGATACAAAATGATATCCAAGGGTGAGGATCAAGAAAGGCTTAGGTTACCCTATATTATCAAAATATAAATATTAGAGGTGCCCCAATAATACAAAATGAAATATGGCAAGCCAGACAGAGGCCTAGAAATACTATCCTTGACCAAGTCTGAGTACAAAATTGTAGAGGAGATGAAAAGGATTCCATCAAAAGCTAGTCTATATGATACTCTTTTTATCCCAGGCTAGATTGACCTGCTTAAATCTTCCTTCAGCAAAAATCCCCAGAACAGACCAACCACCACCATCCTCAGTATACCACCAGAAAAGAAAGAAATCACACTTGCTATTCTAAAAAACAAACCTCCCCCTTTCTACATATCCTTAAGAATGGAAGGATGGGTAGTCCGAAATTGTATGATTGATTTAGGAGCATCAACCATAGTTATGCCTAAGGCGGTTTGTGAAGATATGGGTATAGAATTTACCCAGTCTTGTATCGGAGCATTGCAATTAGATGGAACATATTTCAAAATAGTTGGGGTTATTAAATATGTACTAATGAGGTTGCACAGAGTTCTCGAGGTAACAGTGGTGCAGGAAATAGTGGTGGTGGAATTGGAACCTTATTTCAGGTTATGCCTCTCAAGAGAATTTACTGCAAAATTAGGAGGATGTATGTACATGGATTATTCTAGCATGGTAATCCCTTTCAAAGAAAAAATAATAAGGATAACACCAGAGAAACTAGTTGCTTATAATATTGAAAAAATTGAATAGGATCTGTGTAATCTTAATCCTGTGGAGGAATTTGAGCTAGTGGAAAATATTGAAGAGCTAGACATTGAATATGAGTTGCATTTCAGATAAGACTATAGTCAATTTGTAATTGGTATCGGTACATACAGTATCACAACTAAACTGGAAAAGAAACTCATTGCTATTTCTAATCAATCCCTAAGAAACAAAGAAATATGGATTATGCATTTTGATGGTGCTAAATGTAGAAATGGTGTAGGGTCTGGTGTGTTTCTGCAATCACAGTCTGAAGGGATAAAGAATTTTGATTATAGACTGACATGGTCATGTACCAACAATGTCGTAGAATACAAATCTTTGTTCCTTGGATTTATGCAAGCAAAAAGTATGGGCATTAATATTTTGAACATATATAGTGATTCTGAGCTAATAGTCCATCAGGTAAGCAATAAGTGTAGCAGTAAGCACCATTGCTTGAAAGCTTACAAAAAAAGGGTACGGGACATAATGGATTCATTTGATGCCATGAATCTAAGTTTTTTACCTAGAGAAGATAATCACCTAGAAAATTATTTGGAAACAAAGGGGGCTAATTTCAATCCTCCTGTATATTTTGGAACTAAGAAGACCAAAGGCATTAAAATGGTTTTCAAACCTGTAGTGCCAGACAAGCATATATTCTGGCAGATTTTTGAAAGTGATGAAAAAATTCTATATTTCATGATAAGAGAAGCATGCTTCTCGACTATCCAAGAGGAAGACTTGGAAGAAATAGATCATAAATACTTTATCCAACTAAGAAAAAATCATATCCCAAGGGGATTTGTCACCCTTGAAAGTCTATTTGATAATGAAGATAGAAAGAAGGTTGGAGCTATGAAGGTCTATAAAAATATCTATAAATAAGTAGAGGTCAGAATAGGAAAGAAGCTCAATGTTGGGATCCAATGTTCACCTGAGAAAGCATAAGAGATTAAAGCTTTATGCTTAAAATACCAAGACAATATGGCTTGGTCATATGAAGACCTTAAGGTGTATGACAAAAATATTATCCAACATACTATCGAGTTAGAACCCGATGCTAAACCATTCTGGAAAAAATAGAGGCCTGTTAATCCGAGGATAGAAGCCATTATGAGGGAGGAACTCTTAAATCTATTGAAGGCTAGGATAATATATCCAGTAAAACATTCCACTTGGGTGGCTAAATTGGTACTCATAAGAAAGAAGAATGGGGATATACGCCTATGTGTAGATTTTAGAAATCTGAATCAAGCATCTCTCAAGGATAACTATCCTCTACCTCAGATTGACCAGATATTACAGGTGATAACTAGAGCAAAATATTATCACTTTTGTATGGTTACTCTGGATATAATCAGATTTGGGTAAAATATCAAGACCAATACAAGACAACATTTACTACAAAATGGGGTACATTTGCCTATCAGAGAATGCCATTTGGGTTGTCCAATGTTGGAGCTACATTTCAGAGCGCCATGGACTATTTCTTTGGTATACTTAGAAATAAAGTTATTCTTATTTACCTGGATGACATGACGGTATTTTCTCATGATAAAAATGATCATCTATATCATTTGGAACAGGTTTTTCAAAAATATAGATAATTTGGTATCTCACTTAATCCTAAGAAGTCATTCTTTGCAGTACATGAGGGAAAAATTTTAGGCCATGTGGTCTCAAAGGAAGGTATGGCCATAGATACAGAAATAATTGGAGCAATTCTAGCTATTCCTTTGCCTACTAATCAGAAGACCTTGCAGTATTTCTTAGGTCAAATCAATTTTGTCAGGAAATTCATTTTTGATTTTGCACAAAAAGTGAGGCCTATATATGAACTACTCAAGAAAAAGGCAGATTTCAAGTGGACCGAGGTTAGGAAGCAAGCTTTCGAGGTCATAAAGAAATCCATTGCAACATCCCTAGTCTTGATAAATCCTGATTTCACTAAGGATTTTATCCTCTATGCTTATGGAGCTGAAGAAAGTTATGCCTCGGTACTCACCCAAAAAGATAGTCAAGAAGATGAGCACCCTATGTTCTTTTGGAGTCAGAATCTACATGATTATCAGGTAAAATACAACTTTATTGAGATACAAGTATTTTCTATAATGAAGTCACTAAAGAAGTTTAGACAATATCTGGTACAAAGCAAAACCCTGGTATATGTGGTTCATCTAGATGTAAGGAGTTTTATTTTACAAGGTGACTTGGGAGATAAAAGAGTTGGTTGGATTACTAAGATCCAAGAATATGATGTAGAGATACATCCCACCAAATTGGTAAGAGGTAAAGCCTTGTGCCAAATATTTATAGATGCTTCAGCATTGGCCGAAATAACAGCTTGTCAAATGACAGAAGAGGATCAGATAGAGATTGTTCACACTCCGAATTTTGATTGTATTGAGAAAATTACCAGGTATTTCCAAACCAGGATCTACCCACATGATATGAATTCTTCTTAAAGAAGGAGGTATATAATTCATGCTTTAAAATATGTATTACTAGCTGAAGGGTTGTTCAAAAGAAACTTGGATGGTATTCTCCTGAATTTTTTGAAGGAGGACCAACAAAAAAGAGTCATTGAAGAATTTCATGGAGGCTCAATAGGAGGTCATAGCTTTGATAGAACTACAAATTTTAAGATAATAAGAGTAGGTTATTATTGGCCTACCATGTTCAATGATGCTTTTAAAATTACTCGTGCTTGTGATAAGTGTTAGAGGTACATTGGAAGAACAAGAAATGTTGCCTCTCCCCTGAAGCCTATTCAAGTCAAAGAGCCTTTCCAAAAATTGGGATTAGAATTTATATGAGTTGTAAATCCTAATTCTTCAGTAGAGCACAAGTTTATCTTGACAGCTACAAATTTTATTATTAGATGGGTAGAGACCATTCCTACAAAGAAGGCAGACCAAGAATTTGTGATCAACTTTGTGGAGAGTTTGATTTCCATATTTGGAGTTCTAGAAGATTTGGTGAGTCATAATGGCCATGCTTTCATAGGATTTAAGTACATTGAGTTTGCCAAAAAGTATGGCATCACCCTTAAAAATACTTCAAACTATTACCCACAAGGTAATGGACTTGCAGAATCTACCAATAAAAACCTATTAAGGATTTTGAGAAAATATTTGGAAGGTAACAAAAGGAGTTGGCACTTGTTGCTCAACCATGCTCTATGGGCAACAAGATTACTATTAAAAATTCCATCAAAACTTCACCTTATGCACTAGTATACGAAAAAGATGTGGTATTGCCAATTCACTTAGAAATCCCAGCACTTAAGCTTGTCAGTACATAAGAATAATTAGAAGATGATCTAGTTAAAACCATATTGACACACTTGATGTGGTTGGAAGAGAGCAGGACTCGGGCATATTATCATTTTCAAAAGAATTCATCGGACATTAAACCATGGTTTGATAAAAGGACTAGGTTTAGGAAACTTCAAGTTGAAGATTCAGTTCTCAGGTGGAATGTTGATAGGGCAAAACTAGGTAAACATGAAAAATTTGATTCCTTTTGGGATGGTCCTTTCAAAATAGTGGAAGCTAAAGAGTCTAATGTATTTCAGTTGAAATATCCAGAGGGAAACATACAACCAATTCGGATGAATGGTTTCCACCTTAAGCCCTACTATATGTAAGAAATAAGCTCATTGTAACATATGTATATACATTGTACAAATATTTCCCCTTCCTTTCTGCAATTTCTATTTCACTTTATTTCTACACTTTGTAATTAGTTCTTTTTCAAATAAATGCTTTAAAAAGAAGAGATAGAGAGAAGAAGTTTTGCAAGAAATGACTAAGTTTTGGCCAAATTCATGATGATGTTCCATTTCGCACATTGTGCTGTGCAAAACTCCCCAGAGTGGCATTCTGCCCTCAAGACTGCATGGTTGAATCTAGATTGGTAATTCCACATAGTGGTATATATTTTTCTATCCCACATAAAGAAGGACAAGAATGGTGCCAATACGAGAACCGCTCAAAGCTAGAGATAGCCAAAGTGAAATCAGGGTAAAGTGACACACGTGTAAGCTTAAGATTGCTCGTGCATTCAATTCTAATGAACTCGTGCATGAGCCAAAGAATAGCCGAAGGGATGCGATGAGTTGGTGATGCAATTTCAAAATTTTACCAATAAGGAGATAGGACATCACTTTTGAGCTACCAAATAAACAATGGAAAGGATTGGAAAGTGTGCCATCAAAGATATCTCAATAAAGGCATGAGGCCTATAGCGTAGCATTTTTGTGTGAAGGCATTTTGAAAGGAAGCCTTATAAAGGAGGAGAGTTGTGTATATTTTTTGAAGGTAGTAGTAATACTGATATTATAGACACAGTATCTAGTTGAACAAATGAGTTCTATGATGTTTTTGGCATAGTCTCGATATGAACGTCTACCCTCTAGGTAGAATTAAGTTTTCATAGGGTAGGATTTGTATGGAATCATTCCTTAAAACATGTATTCAAGAATAAGTATTATTTTGACTCCTAATATCCAATGGATAAGACTCTATATTTTATTGGCTTTGCAAGCAAATTCACCCGGGAGGCGCCATAATGTAGTCCTAAAATGGCCACATACTTAGTAAAATTTTGTATAATTTTGACTAAGTCATAAAGCTATCATTCTGCTCTAGAATTAATATGTGTCTGCTCGACAGTTATTCAATTTTGAAATGTTTGAAGTGATTGCGGGTAACTGCATTTCGGGTCCGAAATGATGATAGATCTCAAGTCTGCAAAATTTCTTGAGAGATGATTATGTCAACAACGAAAAAGCATGGAATAGCCTCCTTGCATATATCCGATTCTAGAAAATTATTTTGTTTCCCACTCCGGATTGGCGCTATCTTTAAATCCGTAAAATTTTCAAGGAAATGATGATGTCAGCAGTAGAAAAGTGTGAAATGGCGATCCAGGGAATAGACAAGTATTTTATTTCCAGAATGAACATAAATTGGAACGACTAAATAATAATGAGGCAGAAGATAAAATCTTAAGCGGATTCAAGGTTTAGATACTCCAGATTTGGATAGGAGATTCTAATACTAATAGAGACGATGTCATAAGCAAAATGGCATTTATATTGTATCAGATTAAATATGAATCGTGCGATGAATAAGATCGATAGTGGAGGTTAGTCTTCTAAGTTTTGGTTGTTTAGAACATGTTTCTACATCAAAACTATGACAGTCAACTGAAATATGAAGCATCAAAGGTTTTCAAGAAGAACAGACCATATGTAGTTACAGATCAACGGTGGTAATCTATTCCCAAGAAGGATCGATGAAAACATATGATCTAGAATATTCTGAACTGTAGTTCTACTGAGCGACCAAGCAAATTGTAGAGGCCCCATGATATCATGGCAGATGCCCTTCCAATGGAATTATCAGAGGATAAACCAATGAGTTAATGCCAGCTAAGCTCTTTGCTTAGCTGTTGTAACAAGATTTGGTGTATTATTTTTTTATTTGTAATATGAAAAACTATTATTAGAGGTTGAACCCTCATTTTGAAGGGTCGGCTCTAGCGTGTTTGCATGTGCTATTGTAAATATTCCTGAAGAGATGAATGAAAGGAGCAATACATTGATCTTCACCTCAAGTTCATATTTTCTTGCTTGATATCAAGGGTTCAGATTTTATAGTTGCATTTCTGTAAATACTTAGATGGTTAGTTTGTGCCTGCTTTGGATTACTAGATGTTGTGAGTAATTGAAATCTGCTTTGAATTTGTTCTATGTTATTTGAAAGTACATTTTTGTAAGATCTAAGTGTTTGGTAAATTCTATTATTTGGATTATCATTCCCTGGGTATTGAAATTTCTTGCTATAACATTTCTTTGTTATGCTTTAAATACATGAAATGATCTATTATGAGATAATTGTTGATCTGAGTGTATGTCATTAATGTAGTTTCTTTGGGAGATTTTTATGATGGTGCAATGTTGTTAACCTATCCGTCCATTGTTATCTTTATCTCTCTAACCCTAGCCTTCTCTTACCCTAAAATCCAAACCCTAAGTGAGCATAATTGTGTCAACAACCTGCTAAGTTGATAAGGAACCAGCCTACTCTAGAGGTTGGATCAAAAACTCTTGTTTTGGTTCATCCAATTTTGAGTGTTGAGTTGCAACTATCAGGTGCAAGCCTAGATAGAAAATAGGAAGATAGACAGCTATAGTACTGAGTGAAAACTTGGTGCAATTTAGTACCCAACAAGACTTATGCCCCTATTGTGGTGGATAACGACATAGAATCGAACCACTTGGTGAAGTATTCGATGGATGTGATGATGAAATTATGTCCATCAAATAAAGTTGAGTTAATTTTTCCAAAGATATCCAAACCTCACATAGAAAATGACCATGGGGATGTTAAAGACTAAATCTCTTGAGTTGTGATATGAATTAGGTTGTTATGATTTTGGCACTTATCATAGTGCTTAACATAGTCATAGGAATATTTTTTCATTGAGGGCCAATAATAGCTCATGCACAAGACATGAGTAGTAATGGAGTCACCATTAAAATGGCTTCCATAGGACCCTTCATGGGTTTATTTAATGATATTTTGAGCCTCATAAAAGTAATATTCCATCGAGAGAACAACAATAGAGGATATCTCCAATGATAACATAGTGATAGGCACATTTCTTAAAAGGCTTACATTCACTATGAATTAATCCTACAAGTAAGATATAAATATTAAGGAATATATAGATATCTTTATTTCCAAGGATAAAGTGTAGTGGCATTTACAGAGAAAAAATATAATGGTAGTTGGATAAACTTCATGGTGGTAGATTCTCATAGCTTCTTGATGATGATTAAGGTTTACTCATTCTTGAGCTTAAGAGAAATATGGGATGCGACTGCAACCACGACATCTGCATGGTGTTTTCCTGACCAAGGGATGACTTTGATGGTAACTTAATTAAAAGAAGTTAATAGTTTATTGATAATATTTTTATGTGGATTTAGCTTTAAATCTCTTACCTGGTAAACACTAATGAGTTGGTTGACTACAAGTTGTGAGTCACCAAAGACAACAAGGATCTTGACCTTTAGTGCTAAGGTTAAACAAAGTCCTAGGATGAGTGTTTCATACTCCATGATGTTGGAAGTCTAGGATAATTGAAGTTTAAAGGATAAATAAATAGGATTTTTTTAAGGTATGACCAACAGGATACCAACCCCAATGCCCTTGAGGTAGTTAGAGCCATCAAAAAATAAATTCTAGGAATCGTGATGGGTGATTTCCACAAGGATTGATTTTTCAAGAAACATGATAACAAGGGGATATTTATATATGATAAATCTAGAAACTAGTTGTTCAATAATAACTTGACCCTTTATTTATTTATGATTAGCAAATTCTAGGTCAAATTCACTAAGAGATATAACCCACTTAGTGATTCATCCTGACAAGTGCGTTTTGGACATGAGATATCATAAAGGGTTAGCCTTGGCTATGATAATGGTATTTTAACTAAGCTTATAATACCTTAATTTTTGGGAAGTAAATATTGTTACTAGGCACACATTTTCTAAGGGAGTGTATTGGGTTTTATAATTGACTAAAATATTACTAGTGTAGTAAAATATATGCTCTCTATGTTGGTCATCATATTGAGCCAATAGAATTTCTATACCATGAATGGATGCTAAAATACATAATAGAAAGGGTTTGGATGGATTGGGAGATATAAGGATATATGGGGATGAAAAATATTATTTTATACCATCAAATACAACTTGATATTTGAAAACCCAATTGTACTTATTGTCCTTGCAAATAAGCTTGGAGAAAGGTAGGCATTTATCGACAAGTTTGGAGATAATTCACCTTATGGCCTAAACATTTCCTTGAAATATTCAAAGCCCAACTATATTTCAAGGAGACAACATATTTATAATGTATACATCTTATTAGGATCAATTTTAATTTCTCTATGAGAAACTATGAATCCTAACAACTTGTTGGAGGTCACTTTGAATATGCACTTACAAGACTTAAGGTGGACCTTATATTATATTAATCATTCAAAAATACATCTAAGGTCCTTGGCATGATCTTAACACTTGTGGGATCATCCTAGAAGATCATATATATAATTTTCCATAACATCATGCATCATATCATAGAATATGAAAGTCATGGCCTATTGGTAAGTTGCTCTAGCATTATTAAGACTAAAAGGCATGACTACCAATAAAAATACCCTAACGAGTTGTGAAGGTAATCTTAGCTTGATCTCTGGGATTGATTTCAATTTCATTATATATTGAAATTCCACCCATGAGAGATAACATTTCAAAACTAGCAACAAAATCTACAATCATGTCAATGTTAGGGAGAGAAAATTCATTCTTAGGACAAGCTCTATTAATATCCCTAAAGTTATTATAGGTGAGCATGCTGCCCTAATTTCTTAGCAATAGGAAAAATGTTGAAAATCCAATCAAAATTGTCAACTTAAACATACATAGAGGAACTTCCATAATTCTTCTTTAACTAGTAGAGCAACATTGGGATGCATTTTTTAAACTTTTGTTTGATGGGTTTATCATCCAATTACACAACAAGATGGTTGTCACGACCCTCCTTGGAAGCACTTATCATTGATATTGATTATGTATCGATGTATGGTTTTTTTAATGCTTAATATTATTTATAGTATCAAGATAAGTGGTAATTGTATTTTATGTTTTGTTTATCCTAGAATATGGTACTATTGATGATATGTATAGTTGCAATATCAGGTACTCTCGATGGTGGATTGATATGGCACAACCACCAAAATTGAGAGACCTAAAAATGAAAATTATGGTAGATGAAATATTCTATGATAGCTCTAGGGTAACTAAATACCCTCATGTAGTTGCATTTCATAACTGTATGTTTGGTTATAATTATACAACTAGATGGGATATTGCTTGAGAACAAGAGCAGTTCTTAATAGACAAATGATGATATGGCAGTCATCACAAAACCTGCTACTTAAGAACAAAAATGTGGTATAATGTAATTATTTTGTTGTTAATCATTTTTGGATTGCATATGCATGGAATATATTTAGTTAATGTTTATTTCAAATGAGTATTAATATTTATAGAAGTAATATTAATGCTCGATATCGATGTTAATAATTAATATTAACAATCAATATTAATTACATTAAATGGGTAAGAGATTAACCTAATTATTATATTTTAAAATTTTAACTTGTCACGTTGACATTAGAAAAATAGTAATGTCAAATGGATGATGAATGATTTATGAAATTGAGTAGCTTATTAGTGGGAGTCAAATAAGCACTTTATGAAAAATTTAAAAGAGGATTCATTTATTTAAAAGTATGAACAAGTGCTTTATTTTTATTAATAAAAAAAATAACAGTAATTTCATGGATGGAAATCTTAAACCATTACCAGTCATAACGAGAATTAGAAAATCAAGAAAAGAAAAGGAAGAGAAGAAAAAGGAATGCATGGGTGGATACAAGGGCTGAAGGAGAGTTTGGAAAAAAGAAAAACCAAAGAAGAGGAGATCAAGGGTTAAGCTAGAGAAAAATAAGAACGTGGTTCATTTCAAAACTTGATGTCAAAACTTGATGCTCGTATAGGTTGGATTTCTCTTTGTTTTTTGGATATTGAAAAAAAGCTCTTGGAAATATGATAAATTTTAATATGTCCTTAAAATTGCTAGAAAACATATTCTCATATATTAAATGTACTTTCAACAACATGTTAGATTCAACCAAACTAAAACTAGATATAAAAATGTTGTGTATCTTTAAAAGGATGGAACTAGGCATCCAATACCTTCAAACTTATGTTACTTGTGCTTCTCTTAGAAAACAATGTCTCTGGCTTCATTTGTTGAGTTAGTTCTAACCCTTCAAAATGCTCTATAGCTATGTTTGGTAAATATTTAGTGGTTTTGGCTTAAGCCTATGTTTCGGGCACTTAAGTTTGTTTTGGAATGCATCCACCAATATGCCAGATGGGTATCTCTTATTTATTCTCCAGATGGTATGTCTAGGAATGGATATCAGTAAGCGTTGGTTTGACTGTATATAAGGTAGAGATATTATCTTGGATAACTAAACTTTTCAACTCTATTTGAATAAATTTATAATTTTGTTGTGATTTGTTGAATCATAAAAAATTTGTGACTCTGTAGTTCTCTTTGAAAAGAACTATCACCCAATGCTTTAGGAAAGCATACCCGTATACTATATATTACTTAGACCATTATTTCCTATGATGTAGAATATTATTATTATTATTATTATTGTTGCTTTAGTTTCAAAATCTTTAATTGGACAACATAGTGGTTTCCAAGATAAAATAAAAAAAGACATGGTTTTTCTTGGTTTCTAGAAAAACAATAATGGAGTTTAAAAGCCATACCTTTCCATTTATTAGAAAGCAATAAGCTACGCTGCTTGGTTTTATTTAAAAGAAGAAAAAAAGAAAATGTTTTATTTAGAAGTGTTTTGTTCTTGAATACATTCTTCCTGAATTTGATAGCTTTTGTAATTTATAATTGTTTAGATATTAGTTTACCATCATTATGCTTCTGGAGAGAATATGTACTAGATTTGATGTTAAGGGGATTTAGGATTTAATATTGGTATTTTGGAAATGTATTGAACTATTGTATAGAAGTCTCCTTACTTCAATTAAATATCATTTTTTGAGTTATGTAAATATGGGAGGTATTTTGTGAAATTGTGGATATTAGGAAAAAATCATGTTTATTATGAAGGGTTAATTACTTGGATTTTGGATATGATGTAGTAATTTATGAATTTAAATTATAGTTGTCCCTTTTGTATATCCACTAAAATTTTTGTTACCAAGGAAGTGGAAATAAATGTTGGAAGCATAATATGGAAACATTATTATGTTATGATGTTCAAATCTAGTATGAGATGGAAATATTTGAATTATCATATTTTTAGTAATATATTATGATGCTTAAATCTAGAGTTTCATTTCCTTTATGAGAGAGTTATGATTATTTTAAAAGTATTGCATTTATGGGTTGAAAAGGGTATCTTGGGAGGGCATAAATTTAGTAGCCATGTTAGATCCCTTAAATAATATGAATCCCAAAGTCCTGAGAAAAGTTACTAGAAGGCAACACTCGGGTTGTTGTGAATGATACCATGAGTAGCAAGGCTCTGTTGTACCCAAAATGAGGAAATTTTTGGGGAGTAATAAGTGGGAAGGCTTGGACTAGATTCCTACTATATAGGTAGGGAATCCATTCGTAAGGTAAAATAGTGATGGTACTTTGAACGAGAAGGATCGAGTGACCATGCATATTATAAATAAAATAGGTAATAGCCTTAATTAGCCCATTCATGAAGGTTTGGTAATTAAGAATGAAGGCACTAGTTTTCTCATCATAGAGGTGTTATAATTAGTATTTAAGGCATTACATCAGAGGAAAACTACATAGAAAAATTTATGTATGGTTAGGAAAATAGTGTCCCTTTTTTTAAATACTGAAAAGGGATAATCCCTATGTTGTGATCAAGTTGTCTTGTACCTAGGGAGGGTATAATAAATGTAGGGTGACCACTGAGGTGTTATTTAAAACCATGGAGGTTTATAAAGGTGAATCCCAAAACTACGAGTGGTTGGTCTATCTTGTACACTTGAGAGTCGTTTGTAGTGACAACGTCTCAAATGTGGTTATGCATTGTTAATAATGACATATTATTGGGACTTCTTTGTGAACCTTACCTGATTTAAAAAAAATATCTCTCTTGGGTTGGTTTAGTTGGGTTGTTAAAGTTGGTATCAAAGTTCTAGGTCATAGGACTAGAAGCTTCTATGGAGTGAACCTAGGATTAGCCTTGACTTGATGCGTAAATTTGGGGAGACTTACTACTCCAAGGAACTTAATGTGATTTGGGATACAATGAGTATTACACACCATTGGGATCAATCAAATCAAGGAATAAAAATCCTATAGAATGTGGTCTATTATTGTGAATGGCATCTTGCATGGAGAAAGTGTGACCATGATTTTTATCAAGTGAGTGGTAATGATCTAAGTTATTTCATGGGGATAATGAAACTAATTAAAGTTAGAAGTATAATTTTGGAGGACATTGTAATCTAACTTAACTCCTTTTGTGTCTGAGAGGCATGACACCTAAGTTGAGGAGAGGAAGATGAGGATCTTATTAGAACTTAAGGTAAGCTAGGCAAGATGAAGCTGAGGCTAGACCCTAAGGAGAAAGTTCAAAGAATTCAAATAGATAGGTAGAAAACCTCAAAACCATAGTTTCATTACTATAGGAACATATGGAACAATAGAGGCAATTTCTGATAACTCTAGCTAATAAAGGTTCCAACAATAGGAATCTTAAGAGTAGACAAGAAGAGGATCATGCTGCAGAAAACCAAGAAAGTAGGGATTGCATTGAGACCAAGCTATCCAAGGACCTAAATAATATCAGGGTATCTAAGTTCATTGGTAAAGAGGAAGGTGATTTAGTCGAGTTCTAACTAAATGAATTGGAAATATACTTTTTAATGAAGAGTTATTTTTTAAAGATCCAAACAGTATGGGCTACCCTCCATTTACAAGATGTAGCTTTATAATGGTGGAATACATTCAAGGCTGGTAGAAATATCCAATCAATGAATCTTTAGTGGAACAATTTTGTCCAAGCATTTAAGAAAATATTATTGTTAGATCAAATTCTACGTAGAGAAATTTGAGGAATTCTCTACACTCCAAAAAGGAACTATGACTATGGAGATATACTACCAAAAATTTGTAAATATTCTAAAGTATATACCAGATTATGAGGTCAATGAGAACCTAAAGATACCTAATTTCATCTTAGGAGTATATCCTAATATTATAACTATGATTAATTTGATCAAACTCAAGACTCTACAGAAAGCATATGATCTAGCTCACCAGGAGGAAGCCAATATACAAACAAAGAAATCCTTCTTCAACTATGGTGGGTTGAAAAAATAAAATTGGTAAAAAATCCAAAAAAGAAAGGGTGTTGGGTTCATGAAATGGGAATAGGACCAGAATAAAAAAAAGGAAACCCAAAATTTGAGAAGAAAAATGGCAAGAAATAAGAGAATCACAAGAAGAAATTCTAGGAAAGGAATAATAATTATAATACTCAACCTCATAGATAGACAAAGCTAGCAATAATAAGGAATAGGGGAGAGAAGGTAAGAAATAACCCATGTATCCAAAAGAGATTTCTACAATTATGGGGTACACATTATGCAAATATATACCTAAAACAACCAAAATCAAGTAATAGGACTGAGGAAAAACCCCATGAAATTAATATAGTGACCAAATATTATAACCTATATGGACAAACAAATCCCTTATTATTGAATGATTTATATAAGTAGTTTGCATAAATTGAGGCATCTCTATGATCTGCAAATATTATGATATTTTTTTCTAAGGCATCAGGAAGCCTCAACAAAATTAAATTGGAAAGAATACGGTCTATAGATACTATAAGATTTTCTTTCTAAGATATTAGGAAGTATTAGAAAAATTAAATTGGGAATAATATGACCATAAAATGAGGATTCATGAGGAGGATACTCATAATACAACCTTTAAGACCAAATGTGGGCACTATGAGTTCACAATATTGCTGTTTGGGTTAACAAATGCGTCAATTGTATTTATGAATCTGATGAACAGTGTGTTCAAAAAGTATCTGATTTAGTTTGTACTAATATTTTTAGATGATATATTTATATACATTTGTAGTAGGGAAGAGTAGGATCGACATTTGAGGATAGTTCTAGAGGTGCTAAGAAATAATAAACTTAATGGAAACTTGTCCAAATGTGATTTTTATGTCTCTCAAATCCAATATTTAGGACATATCATATCTACAGAGGGAATTGTTGTAGATCCTAAGAAATTTGAAGCCATTTTGAGGTGGCCAAAACCCACTAATGTATTTGAAGTGAGGAGCTTCATGGGCCTCACTGGTTACTATAGGCATTTTATGAGGGACTACTCAAAATTACCTATTCTATCACCAACCTTTAGCAAAAAGAAAAAGAGTTCAAATGGATGGATAAGTGTGAGACCACATTTGAAACTCTAAAGAATCAATTGACCACAACACCAATTATTAAGATACCAAATCCTTAAGGGAAATTTATAATATGTACAAATTATTCATAGAAGGTTTGGGAGGGGTATTATCCCAAGTGAAGCTGGCATAGCATATGAGTCTAGAAAAATTAAGAAGCATGAATAAATTATGTGATATATGATATTCAGTTAGTAGTAGTTGTACATGCTCTTAATATATGGAGACATTATCTACTAGGGAAACCTTTTGAGCTAAGGATAAACCATCAAAGTTTGAGATACATATTTACTCAACCTATGCTAAATGCAAGACAAAGGAGATGGGTAGAATTCCTAGTAGAATATGACTTTGGTATTGAGTATATCAAAGGAAAAGAGAATAAATTTTTAGATACCTTAAGTAAGAGAAGGCACATAGCAACATTGACCCAAATTCATGTAGACTTGATGGACAAAGTAAAAAATTGCAGTTATAGAATCCATTGAAATTCAAGTTAAAATAGAGGTAAATCCTAAAAAAATAAATATTTTAGCATAAAATATGATCTTTATATTTTAAGGATAGGGTGGTTATACCCCAAATCAGTTTAAGGAGGCTAATTATGCAAGAGGTGCATAGATACCCTTACTCTACTCACCCTAAAGGGGCAAAAATAGGATAGAACATGAAAAAGACCTTTTATTGGTTAGGAATAGAAAAGGATATCACTGATTTCATTGCTAGATGCTTAGAATATCAGAAGGTTAAATTTGAACATAGACATCTAGTAGGCAAATTATACCCACATGATATACCGATGCAGAAATGGTAGGTTATATCTATGGATTTCATTGTGGGTTTACCTAAGACTAGGTATCAACATGATACAATACTTGTGGTAGTTGATAAATTAACTAAGGTTGCACATTTTATACCAGGGAACATCAAGGATGATGCACTAGTGGTGGAAAATAGGTTTTCCAAGGAAATATTTAGGTTACATGG
The DNA here is from genome assembly GCA_028583015.1 of Wollemia nobilis. NCBI lineage: Eukaryota > Viridiplantae > Streptophyta > Pinopsida > Araucariales > Araucariaceae > Wollemia > Wollemia nobilis. Next base: position 8,439,319 of record JAQPPZ010016361.1, read on the forward strand.
GTTTCTTGAAGTGATCATTTCAGACAAAGATTCTAGGTTTACATCAGAATTCTTGAAAAATCTTCATCATGCAATGAGCACAAAGCTAAATATTAGTTATGCATACCATTTGAAAATAGATGGACAAAAAAAAAGGGTGAACCAAGTTCTTGAGGAGATGCTTCACATGTATTGCATGGATCAAAAGTATAAGTGGAAATAATTTTTGCATTTAGTGGAACTTGCGTATAATAATGGGTATCATGCATCCTTGGGAATGGCCTCGTTTGAAGCCTTGTATGGTAGAATATGTAGAACACCTATATCATGGGATAATTTAGAATATTAGGTGGTTATTAGACTAAAAAATATCATAGATATGGAGGATAATCTTAGAGTGATCCGACAGAGGCTTAACGAAGTAGTCGATAACCAAAAGAGCTATGTTGATCTAAAAATATCACCGAGAGAATTCTCTATGGGAGACAAAGTTTTCTTAAGAGTTGGACCTATGAAAATTACCATCAAATCAATGAATTTGGATCCTAGTTTTGTTGGGCCTTTTGATATCATTGATATAATAAGTCCAGTAGCTTATAGACTTGCCTTACTACCCAACCTATCAAATATCCATGATACTTTCCATATATCCCTGCTTAGAAAATATGTTATTGATCATACTCATATTTGGGATATCTCAAAATTGCAAATGGTAGATCCCATAATTGTTGAAGTGGGAACACTTAATATTTTAGGATTTCATTCTAAGGTTATTAGGAAATAAAACCTAGAACAATGCAAGGTCTAGTTGAACTACTACTCTGAAAACTATGCTACTTGGAAAAATGGTGAAGATATGAGAAAGAAATTCCCATATCTATTTGAATGAAATATATGTTTTAAATTGTAGAAAAACATAGATTATTGTGTTTAGTCCAAGGGGAAGAGTATGTCACTACCCTCCTTGGCAATACTTATCATTGATATTGATTATGTATTGATGTATGAATTTTCCAATACTTAATCTTATTTATAGTATCAAGATAAGTGGTATTTGCATTTTATGTTTTGTTTATGCTAGAATACGATACTGCTAATGATGTGTATGGTTGTAGGACTAGGTACTCTCTTGGGTGGATTGATATGAGACAACCGTAAAAATCAAGAGACCTAAAAAGGGAAATGATGGCAGATGAAATATTCTATGATAACTCTAGGGTAACTAAGTAGCCTTATGTAGTTGCATTTTATAATTGCATGTTTGGTTATAATTATACCACTGGATGGGAGATTGCTTGAGCAAAGGAGCATTTTTTTAATAAATAGGTGATGATGTGGCAACCATCATAAAACTTTCTACTTAAGAACAAAAAGTGGTATAATGTATTTGTTTTGTTGTTAACCATTGTTGGATTGCATATGCATGAAATATGTTTAGTTAATGTTTGCTTCAAACAAATATTAATATTTATAGAGGTAATATTAATAATTGATATTGAAGTTAATCATTAATATTAACAATCAATATTAATTAAGTTAAATGGGCAAGAGATTAACTTAATTATTATATATTTTTAAATGTCAACTTGTCATATTGACATTAGAAAAATATTAATGTTAAATAGACGATGAATGGTTTATGAATCTTAGTAGCTTATTAGTGGGAGTCAAATAAGCACTTTATGAAATATTTTAAAATGGATTTATTTATTTAAAATTAGGAACAAGTGCTTTATTTTGATTAATAAGAAAAATAATGGAAATTTCATAGATGGAAATATTGAACTATTATTGATCATAATAGGAAATGAAAAATTAAGAAAAGAAAAGGAAGGGAAGAAAAAGGAATGCATGGGTAGATACAAGGGTGGAAGGAGAGTTTGGAAAAAATAAAAACTAAATAAGAGGAGATCAAGTGCTAAGCCGAAGGAAAATAAGAACCTGGTTCATTTCAAAACTTGACACACGTATAGGTTGGATTTCTCTTTGTTTTTTTTAATATAGAAAAAAAATGCTCTTGGACTTATGATAAATTTTAACCTATCCTTAGTTTATTGGAAAACATATTTTTCATATATTAAATGTATTTTTGGCAATGTGTTAGTTTCAACCAAACTGAAACTAGGTATAAAAATGGTGTGTATCCTTAGAAGGATGGAACCAACCATCCAATACCTTCAAACTTATGTTACCTATGCTTCTATTAGAAAACAACATCTCTCACTCTATTTGTTGAGTTAGTTCTAACCCTTAAAAACACTCTATAGCCATGTTAGGTAAAGGTTTAGTGGTTTTGGTTGAAGCAAATGTCTCAGGTATTTGATGCAGGAGCATCCGGCGGCATTAGAGCAATCTTGCATCCTCCAAATTTCTCTAAGGTTTTCTAAGTACTTTTTATTTTGTTTCATTCCAATTCTGTTCCAAGATCGAAGTTTTGTGAGCAAAGGGAAGGCCGAAATGTTTTAAGGCAAGTTGGGGAGGGGAGCCGCGAAATCGCGACTCCGAAGGCGAGTAGAGGGCGAGGGCTAAAACCGTCGCGATATCGCGATGGTTTTTTGCAAAGCAAAGGCTGAGGCGTGGGGGGCCGCGATACCGTGACATGTCGCGATATCGCGGCCCGTTAAGGTTGCTGAAGTTCGAAGGCGTGGGGGGTCGTGATACCGTGACATGTCGCGATATCGCGACATGTCACGGTATCGCGGCTAGCGAAGGCTACGGAGGTTCGAAGGCGTGGGGGGGTCGCGATATCGCGACATGTCGTGATGTCGCGGCCAATTAGAAGCTGCCATGTGGAGTAAAGTCGCACGACCAAAAATGAAGATAGGCCGTTAAGTAAAGTTGGAAGCTGCCGCGTGGTTTGAGTTACGGTTGCCAAGAAGAGGACAGCTGCCATATGTATGGAAGCAACACAGCCTATTGAAGACGGAGGCCGAAGATGGACACGCGGGCAACCACGTGTATTAAAACGAGGATGAAGGCCACGTATCTTGAATTGTGAAGGACAACTGCGTGCATTAAACCGGGTTAACCACCGTGAGGAAGTATTCGACAAACAACAGTTACAGAGCATGGAAGGTATGGGCGAGACAGCGGCTCAGAAGAACGATCTGAACAAAGTGACATTTGCAGGATACGGAGGGGTCTTAAATGCGATCTCCGTAGCGAACCGGGGCGGTGGCCCATTAATGAACGAAAAATTCAAAAAGAAGCTGGGCGGGAGACAGGGATTTTTTTTTTATTATTTTTGTTCATTTTCTCACTGGTGGGCATTGATGGCCTGGAGGACCGAGACCTCAATAAAAACTCGAGGGAAATTTGTAAACGGGGATGGTGAGTTCGGGATTGTGGGAGAAGAAGTGTACCTGGAAATTGTAACAGAAGACTGTATTAAGCAATTTTACTACAAATTAATGAGAAGTTGTTTGTTTGAATCTCGACCTTGCCATCAAGTGGTATCAGAGCGGGAGCTCCTGAGCGTGTAACAGATCGTCGGAGAGAGGCAGTTACACCAGGATCTGTGGGAGGATTTTATAAAAAAAAATATATATAATGCCTCCACGAAGAAACCGTGGCGGGGTAGGAAATGTGGTGCCGGCCGAAGACTTTCGAGCCTTGCAGAGACAAGTTCAAGCCCTGCAAGCAGAGTTACGCAGAAGGCACGAGCCCGAAAGGGATGAGGAAAGTGAGGACGAAGTTGAAGAAGAAGACCAATCTGAGGAAGAGGAAGAGGCTATGGATCCTGCACAAGCCCGGTTGTACAAGGCCATCTCTCAGATTGGAAAGCAACCAAAAATGGAGGTTTCCACATACTCGGGTAACTTAAATCCAGAAGAAGTGATTGACTGGATAAATGATTTAGAGGAGTATTTCGAGTACGAGGAGGTTGAAGACCCTAATCGGGTCAGATTTGCTAAGACCAAGTTGAAGGGTCATGCCAACATTTGGTGGAGGGGAATACAGTTGGAGAGGAACAGAAGAGGGAAGGAGAGAATAACAAGATGGGACAGAATGGTGGAGAAGCTGAAAAGACAATTCATCCCGACAGATTACGAGTTGGATCTGCTAAGAAAAATGCAAAGTTTGAGACAGACAAACAAAACTATCCAAGAGTACACCGAGGAGTTTTACAAGATCTCCATTAGAACTTGGCATTTAGAGGCAAACAAAGAAAAGGTGGCCCGTTATATCAATGGGTTGAGACTCGGTATCCAGGAAGAACCGAGCTTGGTTCGGGTAAGCACCATTGAGGATGCTTACCAATTTGCCTTAAAGGTGGAAGAAAAGCTAAATAGGCGGTTTGAAGGCAAGCAAAGAGGAAGGGGCCGTGGTGGAAGAACTGGTGGGAGGACCAGTGGAGAAAAGTACAAAGACCCGAAGAAGACTGGTGAAGCCAGTAGTAACCAGGATCAAAGGGAAGAGGATGTTTATCAGCCCCGAGATCAGAACAGCTACCCAAGAGGACGGGGTGGGTCTGGACGAGGATTTGGAAGAGGAGTATTTCGTGGGACATGTTTCCACTATGGTGAAGAAGGACATCGGGCATTTGAGTGTCCACAACACCGAGAAAGGACGAACAAGAGGCCTGAGGGTCCAGCCAGGGCTGCTGTGGCAGAGGAAGATGCTGAGTCTGAGCATTCCGAAGAAGCGGAGAGAGGGGAAGCAATGATTGTAAGAAGAGTCCTGTTGAATGAGGAGAAGGACACAGATCAGAGAAGAAGTTTATTCCGCACCAGATGTAAGTGTGCGGGCAAAGTTTGCAATATTATTATTGATAATGGTAGCACGGATAACCTGGTTTCAGAAGAAATGGTTACAAAGCTACAGTTGGAGAGGAAGAAGCACCCGCATCCATACCGGGTCGCATGGTTACAGAAGGACCATAGAGCTTTGGTCAATGAACAGTGCTCCATTAAATTTAACATTGGAAATTACTGTGATGAGGTCCTGTGTGACATCCTGCCCATGGATGCTTGCCACATGTTGCTGGGGAGACCCTGGCAGTTTGACCGGAGTGCAGTGCATGATGGCCGTGCCAACACCTACTCATTGACAAAGAATGGTGTACGCCATAAACTGAAGCCCTTAAAGGATGCGGATGAAAAGGTATGTAACAACTCCAGAATTTGTTTAGTTGAAGGGAGAAAGTTCCTAGATGGGTTGAAGCATGAACATTTATGTTATGCAATAATCCCTAGAGTTAGGGAGAAGGAATGCCAGGATACCCCAACAGAAGTCCTAGACCTGCTGGAGGAATTTCCAGATATTGTGTCTGATAATGTGCCGGAGGGTTTACCCCCAGTAAGGAAAATCAGCCACCATATAGATTTGGTACCGGGATCAAGCTTGCCAAATAAAGCTGCACACAGGATGACACCTGTAGAAACTGAGGAGTTAAACAGACAGGTCCAGGAGTTGCTGGAGAAAGGATTGATTAGGGAGAGTCTTAGCCCATGTGCAGTGCTCGCAATACTAGCACCCAAGAAGGATGGGGAGTGGAGAATGTGCACAGACTCTCGGGCAATCAATAAAATCACTATCAAATACAGATTCCCATTGCCAAGGATGGATGATATAATGGACTGCTTAAGTGGGGCTGAGTACTTCACAAAGATTGACCTGAAAAGTGGCTATCATCAGATCCGTATCCGAGAGGGAGATGAATGGAAGACAACCTTCAAGACAAGAGAAGGCTTGTATGAGTGGTTGGTCATGCCATTTGGGTTGTCCAATGCACCAAGTACTTTCATGCGGCTGATGAATGAAGTACTGAAGGAATTCTTGGGAAAGTTTGTTATTGTTTATTTAGATGATATATTGATATTCAACAGGACCCTGGAGGAACACCTGATGCATATCAGGAGGGTTTTTGAAAAACTGCGAGAAGAGCAGTTATTAATAAATCTGAAAAAGTGTAATTTTGTCAAGAAAGAGTTGGTATACCTGGGGTTTGTAATCTCAGCAGAAGGTCTGAAAATGGACCCCGAGAAGGTGAGAGCCATCATTGAATGGCCTACCCCAAGAAGCACAATAGAAGTAAGATCATTTCATGGTCTAGCCAGCTTTTACAGGAAGTTCATAAAGAACTTCAGCAAAGATCTGTGCACCTCTCACAGAAACAATGAGGGGGGATAAAAAAGAGTTCAAGTGGACATTAGGGGCTGAAAGGAGCTTTGATGCATTGAAGAAAAAGGTCACAGAACAGCCTGTCTTGGCACTCCCAGACTTTGACAAGGTGTTTCAAGTGGACTGTGATGCCAGTGGCAGTGCAATAGGGGCTGTACTGAGTCAAGGAGGCAAACCAGTTGCTTATTTCAGTGAGAAGTTAAATGATGCTCGAAAAAAGTATTCAGTTTATGACCAAGAATTTTATGCTATAGTTCAGGCTCTGAAGAAGTGGAGACACTATTTGTTGCCAAAGGAGTTTGTTCTATTTACCGACCATCGAGCTTTACAAGACATTAACAGTCAGACAAAATTGAACCAAAGGCACATGAAGTGGGTGGAGTTCCTCCAAAGTTATACCTTTGTGCTGAAGCACAGAAGTGGGAAATCAAACAAGGTTGCAGATGCCTTGAGCAGAAGGCAGACTTTACTGATTAAATTGACAGTGGAAGTAGTGGGATTTGAAGAACTGAAGGGTTTGTACCCTGAAGATCCGGATTTTGCAGAAGCCTGGAAGGCTTGCTTAACACCTGTTACGGTGGACCGAACAAAATGGTTGGATTTCCTAATCCAAGATGGAATGCTGTTCAAAGGAAGCAAATTATGCATTCCAAGGAGCTCCATGCGGGAGAACTTGATCAAGGAAAAGCACAAGCGGAGGACCTGGTCGGGCACTTTGGTAGGGATAAGACTATTGCCCTAGTGGATGAAAATTATTACCGGCCACAACTTCAACAAGATGTGAGGAAGTTTGTGCAAGGATGCATAATATGTCAGATGGAAAAGGGCATAAGGCAAAACACAGGATTATACCAGCCATTACCTGTACCTGAGAGGCCATGGGAGGACATAAGCATGGATTTTATTCTTGGATTGCCGAGAACACAGAGGGGAAATGACTCTGTATTTGTGGTGGTTGACCGATTCTCCAAAATGGCACATTTTATTCCCTGCCAGAAGACAAGTGATGCAGTTCACATTGCTGGATTATTCTTCAAGGAAGTGGTACGACTTCACGGTCTACCAAGAAGCATAGTTTCTGACAGAGATACCAAGTTTGTTGGGTACTTCTGGAGAACTCTGTGGAAGAAGATGAAGACAGATCTGAAATTCAGTTCTGCATACCACCCACAGACTGACGGACAGACAGAGGTGGTGAACAGAAGCCTGGGTAATTTATTGAGATGTTTGATAGCAGATCAGCCCAAGGGATGGGATTTAGTTTTACCACAGGCAGAATTTGCATATAACAGTTCAGTTAATAAGAGCACCAACAAATCTCCATTCCAGATAATATACGGGAACAGCCCAAGAAATGTGTCTGAACTGAGAAAGTTGGACAAAAGAGAAAAGTGCAAAGTGCCGAGGCAGAAGAATTTGCGGAGCATATGAAAAGTCTGCATGAAGAAGTAAGGAAACAAATTATAAAAATGAATACTCAATACAAGACAAGGGCAGACCAGAAGCGGTGGTTCAAGGAGTTCAAAGTGGGAGATGAGGTCATGGTGCATCTCAGGAAGGAGAGATTTCCTGCCAAGACTTATAACAAATTGAAGATGAAGAAATTTGGGCCATGCAGAATACTGGAGAAACGGGAGTCAGGAAATGCATATGAAGTAGAATTACCAAATTGGCTTGACATTTCACCTATTTTTAATATTTCAGATTTAGTGGAATATCATGAAGGGGAAAGTACAGAGGTACCAAGTGCAGAATTGTGGCAAATTCCAGCATCTACTCCAACCACCAACGAGATTGAGGAAATATTAGACACTCGTGAGGGCAGAAGCACCAGAAATAGACAGTATTCAGAATACTTGGTAAAGTGGAAGGGCAGACCTGTTGAAGATGCAACTTGGTTGTCAAAGACGGAGGTTGACCGCCTGGGTCTTCCCCCAACAAAACAGAAGTGAGGATCACTTTTTTTTATTACCCCGGGTGTCTGATGCAGGAGCATCCGGCGGCATTAGAGCAATCTTGCATCCTCCAAATTTCTCTAAGGTTTTCTAAGTACTTTTTATTTTGTTTCATTCCAATTCTTTTCCAAGATCGAAGTTTTGTAAGCAAAGGGAAGGTCGAAGTGTTTTAAGGCAAGTTGGGGAGGGGAGCCGCGAAATCGCGACATGTCCGAAGGCGAGTAGAGGGCGAGGGCTAAAACCGTCGCGATATCGCGACGTCGCTTTTTCGCAAAGCAAAGGCTGAGGCGTGGGGGGCCGTGATACCGCGACATGTCGCGATATCGTGGCCCGTTAAGGTTGCTGAAGTAAGAAGGCGTGGGGGGTCGCGATACTACGACAAGTCGCGATACCGCGACATGTCGCGATATCGCGACATGTCACGATATCGCGGCTAGCGAAGGCTGCGGAGGTTCGAAGGCATGGGGGGTCGCGATATCGTGACATGTCGCGATGTCGTGGCCAATTGGAAGCCGCCACGTGGAGTAAAGTCGCACGACCAAAAATGAAGACAGGCCGTTAAGTAAAGTTGGAAGCTGCCACGTGGTTTGAGTTACGGTTGCCAAGAAGAGGACAACTGCCATATGTATGGAAGCAACACAGCCTATTGAAGACGGAGGCCGAAGATGGACACGCGGGCAACCACGTGTATTAAAACGAGGACGAAGGCCACGTATCTTGAATTGTGAAGGACAGTTGCATGCATTAAACCGGGTTAACCACCGTGAGGAAGTATTCGATAGACAACAGTTACAGAGCATGGAAGGTATGGGCGAGACAGCGGCTCAGAAGAACGATCTGAACAAAGCGGCGTTTGCAGGATACGGAGGGGTCTTAAATGCGATCTCCGTAGCGAACCGGGGCGGTGGCCCATTAATGAACGAAAAATTCAAAAAGAAGCTGGGCGGGAGACAGGGATTTTTTTTTTATTATTTTTGTTCATTTTCTCACTGGTGGGCATTGATGGCCTGGAGGACCGAGACCTCAATAAAAACTTGGGGGAAATTTGTAAACGGGGATGGTGAGTTCGGGATTGTGGGAGAAGAAGTGTACCTGGAAATTGTAACAGAAGACTGTATAAAGTAATTTTACTGCAAGTTAATGAGAAGTTGTTTGTTTGAATCTCGACCTTGCCATCATTATTTAAGTTTGTTTTGGAATACATCCACCAATATGCCCGACTACGTATCTCTCATTTATTCTTAAAATGGTATGTCTAAGGATGTATATCAGTAAGTTTTGGTTTGATTGTGTATAAGGTAGAGAACCTATCTTGGATAGCAAAACTTTTCAACTTTATTTGAATAAATTTATGGGATTGTAATTTTGTCATGAGTTGTTGAAGAATAAGACCTTTGTGAATTTGTAATTATTTAAAAAAAAAACTATCACCTGATGCTTTAGGAAAACATACTCGAATACTATATATTATTCAAACCAACATTTCCTATGACGTATATTATTATTATTATTATTATTATTATTATTATTGCTTCAGTTTTGAACTCTTTAATTGGATAACATAGTGGCTTCCAAGATAAAATAAAAAAGATATGTGGTTTTTATTGATTTCAATAAAAACAATAATGGAGTTAAAAAGATAAACCTTTGCATTTAGTAGAAATGCAATAAGCTCTGGTGCTTGGTTTATTTAAAAGAAAAAAAAAGAAAATATTTTATTTAGAAGAGTGTTTTTTTCTTGAATACATTCTTACTGAATTTGATATCTTTTGCAATTTATAAATGTTTAGAAATTAATTTCTTAATAAAGAAAATTAATACTTGTCTTTCATACTAAACAAAAATGAAATCGTGAAAGTATAGATGTTGTATCTAGAAGTAGTTTTTGTGATTTTATAAAGTAAATAGAAGGAAGATATATATTGAAAAAGAGAAAATATTTCATTATATTGTGGAAGAATGGATGGTGAATCTATTCTTGAGAGAAGTATGATATTCTCTCATACCATTGCTATATGAAATTGTGTGATAAATGCATGGGTGAATTTTTAGATTTTTCTTATGGCATATGCATAGGTTGCATAATTGGAAACTCTTTACGATTGTATGCATATTAAGTTGCATTCTTATGAATAATAGTTTTCCTAATCCCTTAATTTGCTATCATTATTCTCCTGGAGAGAAGATGTAACCAGATTTGATGTTAAGAGAATTTAAGATTTCATATTGGTATTTTGGAAATGTATTGAACTATTGTATAGAAGTCTCCTTACTTCAATTAATTATCATTTTATGAGATATGTAAATATGGGAGGTATTTTGTGAAATTGTGTATATTGGGGAAAAATCATGTTTATTATGAAGGGTTAATTACTTGGATTTTGGATATGATATTGTCATTTTGAATTTAAATTGTAGTTGTTCTTTTTGTATATCCACTAAAATTGTTGTTACAGAGGAAATGGAAATAAATGTTGGAAGCATAATATGGAAACACTTATTATGTTATGATGTTAAAATTTAGTATGAGATGGATAAATTGTGAGTAAGGTGAGAATTAATCATTGAATTCATAATGGAGCAATATATAATACAATACATGAATGAACGAACATAACTGAACTAATGAACATAACCAACTTAGTTCCCTAACCACCTATGTAACCATCTATGCGCTTAACAATAACATTTAATGTTAAGTGAATAACAAGTTAATGTAATGATATGCTAACATCCCCCCTTATTACATTATTTTGAAATAAAAAGAGTGTTGCAAAACAAATCAAATTTGACATGTGCAAGTGCCTTAGTGAAAATATCTACAACCTGTTCATCGGTGGAAATGTACTAGAGTTGTATTTTGTGTTTTAGAACTTCATCTCGAATAAAATTACATTGAGTATCAATGTGTTTGGTGTGTTCATGAAACACTGGATTCTTTATGAGCTTAAAAATACCTTGGTTGTCACAAAACAAGTGGATTGTAAGTTTCTTGGGAAGACCCATACTTGAAATAATGTGATGTAACCATATCACCTCGTAGACTGCTCCACGTGTTGCACGATATTCTACCTTTGTAGATGATAAAGCAACCACCTACTACTTTTTACTATGCCAAGAGACAAGACCGAAGCCAAGATGAAAAATATATCCAAATTTTGATTTCCTATCATCAATTGACCTGGCATAATCAGATTTTGTGTAACCTTGCAAGAAGAAGTTGTCATTCTTCTTGTATTCTAGGCCATATTATGTACTACCACGGACATAATGAAGAACTCATTTTGTTGCTTTCCAATGACTAACCTTAGGTTCCTACATGAACCTCAAGAGATAATTCACAGAAAAATTGATGTCTATCCTAGTGTTGGTCAGATATATGAGACTCCCAATCAATTGGTGATAGAGAGTTCCATCTACCTAAGGAGAATTATCATATCACGATAATTGCAGCTCTATTTCCATTGGATTTTCTTTAGGTTTACAATCAATCATACAATATTTTTCAATAAATGTCTTGGCATATTTATTTTGTGTCACTCTAATGTGATTCTTCTTCTATGCCACTTCTAAACCAAAACAATAATGAAGAAGTCCTAGATCTGTCATCTCAAATGAATTTTTCAAGTCACCTTTCACTACATCTATCAATTTCTCTGAACTACCAATGATAATCAAATCATCAACATAGAGTACTAGAATCACTATTTTAGAACCATTTTATTGATATAGAGATTAGCATCTGAAGTAATTCTATTGAAACCATGCTACAATAGGTGATTATCAATTTTTATGTACCAAGCTCGTGGAGCTTATTTTAACCCATACAAGGATTTAACCAATTTGTAAAAATTTTGCTCTTGGTCTTCAACCACAAATCCTTGTGGCTAGATCATATACACTTCTTCCTTAATATCACCATTTAAGAAGGCACTTTTTACATCCATATGATTTAGCTTCCATCTGAACTGAGCTCCCATAGCACAAAGTACCCTAATGGTAGTCATTCTAGCAATGGATGCAAAAGTATCTTCATAGTCAATACCTTATTTTTGTGCATAGTCCTTTGCAAAAAGGTGGGCTTTATGATTATCTATAGTTCCATTTGCCTTATACTTCACTTTGTATACCCATTTGCAGCCAATGGGATTCTTTCCAAAAGGCAAATCAACTAGCTTCCAAGTGTTATTTTTGATGAGAGACATATATTTTGCATCCATAGCTACCTTCCACCAAGGCTCACTAAGTGCATATTGGACTATGGTAGGTTCATGCTCATCCAATAAAGATATAAAAACCCTATCATCATCCACATTTATATCTTATTCTTTATATTCCTCTACATCTACAAAAAGTTCTTCAAAGTGTTGGTAAATCTTGTCAACCTTTGAAGTTGATGCTTCTACTCTTATTTGATGAGTCATACTACATGTATGAGGTTAATCTAAAGTATATATAGAGGTGTAGTCAATTTTTAATCTCTCATTGTGTTGGTATACCATTTGGGAATCTTCTTTTGTGGGAGAAGAGTCTCTTTCTTAAGCTCTTCATCATCCAGGTATACAGCTAAAGATGTCTTATCTAGTGTGAAAGCTTCATAAAATACCACATCTCTACTGATGTGAATTTTATTGGTTTTAGAATCTATCAAACGATATCCCTTGGAATGCTCATCATAACCAAGAAAAATACATTGCAGGGACTTCTCATCTAACTTATTTCTCTTTGTTTTTAGAATGTACATGAATGCCTTACACCCAAAAATCCTTAGATGAGAAATGGAGGGATTTCTACCACTCCATGCTTCTTGTGGAGTCATTCCTTTAAGATATTTTATGTGTGATCTATTCAAGAGGTAAATTGTTGTATTTAAAACTTCTGCCCAATACTTTTGCTCAAGATGTGCCCTTGTAAGCATACAATGAACCATTTCCATGATGGAATGATTCCTCCTCTTAGAAACTCCATTTTTCTAAGGAGTATAGGCTGTTTTAAGCTGCCTCTTAATCCCATGTGCACTAAGAAATATGGAAAATTCTTTGGAGTTATATCCCCCCTTGATTTGAGCAGAGGGTCTTAATGGAACATCTGGATTCCTTCTCACTACTTTTCTTGAGCTACTAAAAATATATAAAGGCATTTGAATTTAGTTGTAGAAATAAAAACCACATATTCCATGAGTATTCATCAAAAAACAACTAAAATACCTCTTTCCCCCATAAATATTTTACATAGGACCACACAGGTCGGTGTGTACCAACTCCAATGGTATTTTGGCTCGTGAGGATCTCAAACCAAAAGGTACTCAATGTTGATTCCTTGCTATGCAATATGAGCAAATAGGCAAAGTGGATGAAATTTAGGAAGACCTTTTACCATTTCATATTTACTCAACTCAAGTAAATATCCTGAACTTAGATGGCCATATCTTTTATGCCATAGAGAAGTGGCCTCTTTTGTGTTTACCGTCATGGCAACATGAGGTGTAGAAATGGCATCTAAAGCAAATAAGTCATGCTTGTAGGAATTTTTTGTTATATGTTTTCCCTTCCTTGTGATGAAGTAACACTTCTTTCCATCCTCAACTTGGAAATCAACCACCATGTTTTTATCCAATATTTGAGGTACCGAAAAACAAATTATTTGGAAATCCTGGAACACAAAGGACTTTCTCAATCTAGAATTTTCCATATGGAAGAGTGAGGAAAATATTTCCTTCACCCTAGACTTGGCAGGTCTTATCATCAGCTATGGTAACTATTTTGCCTTCCTTAGCCTCAAATGTCTCAAACCACGATTTATCACTAGTCATGTGTTTATTGGCTCCAAAATCAATATACCACATAGGATCCTTTTACTGAAAAGCTACATGAGTCATGAGCACCTTGTGTGCCCTTTCAAAAACTAAATTTTATTACTCATAAGCAACATGTCCCTTTAGTTTCTTATTCTTTGTTTGTAGTTTGTACTTGCCCTTTTTCTTTTGACCTTGGTCATGTGGTTGTTTATTTTTAAACCAACACCTGTTGGTGTCATGGTTTTCCATATCACAAATTTTGTAATACTTCTTTTGTCCCTATTGAGGTTGCTTTCCTTTGGAACCTTTGGAATAATATTTCCTCCTCTAAAATTTACCGTGTTTCTTTGACCCCTATTTTGAGTAAAGTGCATTATCTGTCACTTCATCTCTTTGAAGTTTATTTGCCTCCTTAGTTTGAAGTAAATTTACCAACTCCACAAAAGTAACTTGTTTTATGGATACTTAAAGGAATGTGATCAACACCTTGTAAAAATATGGCAAAGCTCTCAAAATTACTGAATTCAAGAGCTTATCCTCTACTATTTCTCCCAAAGCATTCAACTTGGACTTCAATTTTTCCACTCTACATAGGAAAAATTCTACTGATTCACCAGACTTCATACTGAGAGTATGAAGTTGGTATTGAAGGTTAATAATGGTGGATTGATTCTTCCCTTCATATATGATAACTAATGCATCCCAAACATATTTACCAGTTTTAGCATCACAAATGTGAGGTTGTACTTCATTAGTAGTAGAAAGCAAGATAAGCATGAGGGATCTCCTATCATTTTTATCATATGCTTCCTGATTTGTGCTTGCTATAGTAGGATTTTTTATAGTTCTAGTCACTACATCCCACAAATATTTAACCTGTAGAATGGCTCTCATTTTGGTTTTCCATGGAGAAAAATTGGAACCTTTAAGCAATTGTGTATCTGGAAGATATTTGTGTATAGTTCCCATTATGAAGGTTCCTTATATCACCAAAATGTTATCTCTTTCAATATACCACAAATGAGTACTGAAAGAGAATTTACTTAAATTGATGGCACTTGGGTAAAAATCCTTCTAAAAAAGGATGATTAGTTGGAGGAAATTAAGCTAGGCAATAGGAATGAATTAGGGTTTATCATGGAGTGAATATAAAAATAAAATTGGTTTTCCTTATTTATCCTTGATGATTTATAGATAATAATAGTTCATATTTTGTTGTTGTAGCTATATTAGGTGTTATATATAGTAGCCCAAAGCATGAAAAATTTACTTGTAAGTGTGGGCTAGAGGTACCGTAAATACCTAATATTGTTGTGCAATAAATTGCATAAAAAGGTTTAAAATTTGGGGTCTTATGTGCTTTTGAATTTTAACTTATGATGTAAGTGCAAAAAATAGGAAATTAAATGTAGCATACAATCAAAAGTGCCCATAAATTTTAAAGCATAGGTGTCGGATTCCATAAAAAATGCACCTATTTTTTTATAATGCCAATTTTAAGGTGTCAAATGCAATTGAAAATGCACCTTTTTACAATAATTTTTGCAATAAATTTTGTTTTTTTTTTACAAAAATTGATATTCACAATTCCTCCCATTGTGTTATATGCAAAAAATAATATTATTTTGTCCCCCCTTTTGTTTGTAAAATAAACAAGGTTTTGATGGAATTTGTGAGAACTCTAGCACTTTGCAAAAAAGAACTATGTGTAATTCTGGTTTTGTATCCCTCATTGTGAAAAGAATGTACTATTTGTCTTTGTATTTTGTAAAAAAATGTTGCCCTTATTTATTTTTTTGTATTTGCAAAAAAATGATGCAAAGTATTAAAAAAAATACCTTGGAAAATTTTCAGCAAAAAGATGGTTTCACTGCACACAGGGTTTGAACCCCCAAAATCTCACATAGCAAGCTTAGAACTTACCTGCCAACCAATCAAGTTGTTGGTCTAAATGGGAAGCAAAAGGCAACACTTTCTATTTCTTTCACTACTGCTCTTTTGTCTTGAAAAAAATAATGTCTTTTGTCTTACGCTTCGTGGGGTTTGATCCCCCAACCTAGCATAGCTTAGCACCTTTGTAGTGGTCTATCAACCATACTAACTACCACTCCAAACATGAACAAAGGGGAGCATTGTTATATTTGTTCTCTTTGATGCATTCACATTGAAAAAAAAACTTTAGGACTTTTAGTCCCATATGCAGTGCATTGCTGCAAGTTTGAGGTTTTAAAAAGAAAAATGGGCACCTCTTGATTTGATTACCTACGAGAAATTGAGAACTCTACGACCACATTTTTCCAACATCAACGATAAACCAAAGTGCACCATATAACCTATGTTATGGACCAATGCAGATGTGCCACATCATTGCTTACCACATCAGATGCACCACATCAAAGCTTGCCACGTCAGATCCACCACATCAGTAGCCATGTTAGACTAACCACTTATCTACCATGTTAGCTCCTTGATCTATGTGCCATCCTTGATCTGCATACCATCCACCACATATTCTCCAATAGGAATCCATGTCAGCTCTGCATATAGTTTGAGTTGTCTAGGGGTACTACTCTAAGATTTATACTCTAATCTATCTGTTTGTTAGTTCTCCAAGGATATCGCTTCGATATTTATGCCCTGATCTATCTGTTCGTCAATATACCAAATTATCAGCTACACCTAGCACCTTCATTTCTCTGATACCATGTGAGAGTAAGGTTAGCATTAATAATTGAATTCATAATGGAGTAATATATAATACAATACATGAATGAATGAACATAAATGAATGAATGAACATAACCAAATTAGTTCCCTAACCACCTATGTAACCATATATGTGCTTAACAATACCATTTAATGTTAAGCAAATAACAAGTTAATGTAATAATATGCAAACAAAAATTTGGATTGTCCCTTTTTTAGTAAAATATTATAATGCTTAATTCTAGAGTCTCATTTCCTTTATGAGAGAGTTTTTATTATTTTAAAAGTATTGCATTTATGGGTTGAAAGGGGTATCTTGGGAGGGCATAAATTTAGTATCCATGTTAGATCCTTAAAATAATATGAATCCCAAAGTCCTAAGAAAAAATTATGGGAAGGCAACACTCAGGTTACCACAAATGATACCATGAGAAGCAAGGCTCAAGTGTACCCAAAATAGGAAATGTTTTGGGGGGTCCTAAGTGGGAAGGCCAAGATTATGATTCCTACTGTGGAGGTAGGGAATTAATTCACAAGGTAAAATAGTGATGACACCTTGAACGAGAAGTATCGAATGGCCATGTGTATTATCAAGCAAAGAGGTAATAACTTTAATTAGCCCATTCACAAAGGTGTGGAGATTAATCATGAAGGTACTAGTTATTGAAGAACATAAGATTATACTGAGAAGAGGGTGAAAATTATAAGATAAAATTTTACTTTTCTTTCCCAAATAATAGCATCCAATATTATCAATTACAATAATTCTCCAAAGCAATATTTACCAATATTATCAATAGCAGTAACAAGGTAATGCACAAATCATCACACACATGAGAGACACAGATTTAATGTGGTTTACCTAAAGTGGGTTACATCACAAAGAAAATATTTCTTATAAATTTTCTCAACAAATCTCTTGGTAACCAATTACCTATTACAATGTTTATGGGCATTTATCCAAAGGAGATCTCAATCCCCTATGCTCAGGTTCATGGAACTCTATCCATAAGAGAAATCTATCCCCTTAACTCTGGTTTGTGGAACTCTATCCACAAGAGACTCCTCTCCTTTTCTCTAGTTCATGGAACTCTATCCATAGGAGAAATATATCCCCTTGTTGGTTTGGTTCATGGAACTCTATCCATAGGAGACTCCTCTCCTTTGCTTTTGTTTGTGGAACTCTATCCATAGGAGACACTTCTCCTTTGCTCTGTTTCATGGAACTCTATCCATAGGATAACTCTTCTCCTTTTATCTATTTTGTGGAACCCTATCCACAAGATAAATATATCCCCTTGTTGGTCTAGTTCGTGAAACTCTATCCATAGGAGAACTTTATCCCCTTGCTGGTCTAGTTCATGGAAATATACC
Source organism: Wollemia nobilis (assembly GCA_028583015.1). NCBI lineage: Eukaryota > Viridiplantae > Streptophyta > Pinopsida > Araucariales > Araucariaceae > Wollemia > Wollemia nobilis. The sequence continues at coordinate 8,457,253 of JAQPPZ010016361.1, forward strand.
CACAGGAGAACTCTATCCCATTGATGGTCTATTTCGTAGAACTCTATTCGTAAGAGACTCCTCTCCTTTGCTCTAGTTCCTCCAAATATGGTACACAAATTTGCTCTAACTATGCTCTAAATATACACATATCTATATCAACTCTATCCTAAATATACACACATTACATGCACAAATCTATATTAACTCTATCCCAAATCTGCACACATTACATGCATAAATTTGTCTCAATTCTATCGCAAATATACACACATTACATGCACAAATCTATCTCAAATATATCCCAAATATACACGTATTACATGCACAAATATGTCTCAAATTTATCCCAAATTTGCACACATTACATGCACAAATCTGTCTCAACTCTGTCCCAAATCTGCACACATTACATGCACAAATTTATCTTAACTCTATCCCAAATCTACACACATTACATGCACAAATCTATCTCAAACCTACTTCAAGTCTTCTCACATGACTTGCTCAAATATACCTCAAACCTGCTTCAAGTATTCTCACAAGACTTTCTCAAATCTACCTCAAACCTGATTCAAGTCTTCTCATAAGACTTGCTCAAATTTACCTCAAAATATCTACTTAATTATGCTCTAACACATGCTCAAAACTGCTCATAAAACATACTGAAATCTGCTCATAACACATACCCATTTTTTCTCATAACACATGCTCAACCAATCCAAAATATTGCACACAAATTATTTTCAAAACAATACTTGTATCTCTTTCAGAAATGCTTTCTTCAACTATGCCATTCAGATATATTCTTCCCAGAATTTGTTTAACCCCTTAAACATATAGATAATGATATGCATTAACAAATGCTCAATATGTTCTTCACATTAATTAAGTCTGTCACTTTTACATGTCTCACATTTATTGCATTCTAAAGGTAGCTCTAGTCTAGCACTTGATAACCGACCTTCTTATGTATTTCCACAATCAAAACTGATACACACACTTGCTTCACAAATCTGATTTCTAACACTTTCACATTCACTTTCAAGAACACTCAACCCAATGCACAACTTGTTCTCAAAGATCAAATACAATAATGCATAAGTTTGCTCTCAATCCTAGCACAAGTGTTTCCAATTTATTTCAAGAATAAAGCACAACTTGTTCACAAACTCTAGCATAAGAATTTTCAATTTCTTTCAACAAGGATGCACGTTTTTTTTCACAAACCCTAGCTCAAATATTTCCAACAATGCACATATATATAATCCTTATTTCTCCACCTTATTATTCAAAAATATTTGCTCAACCAAACACCTTAAAGAAGGAATGATATCACCATACCTCTTAACTTGCTTTGATGAAGATGTGCTTTTGAAAACCTGTCTCAAAATATTTTCCCTTTCAAAGTGCCACTTCAAAAATTGGTTAGTAGATCTCTCTTTCAAATCATCCATATTAAATTTCTCCTTTAAAAATGTGCACAATAGAACCTAAAAAATAATGCTCTATGAATTTTGTTCTCAAATATAAACCATTAATAATTATCAAAAACCCTTCAACATTCCTTTTCACCATACATAAATTACAATAAAAAATCAAACCACTATAACACCTTATAATTCCTACTTGACAGTGCAATGATTTTATTTTAAGAAAAATAATATAATATTAAAAACTTGTTACACCTTATTACTCCTTCTAAATCAAGTCACAAATTACAAAATAAATGTCACTTGTTACACCTTAGAATGCCCTCCAAATTTTGAATTTCAAATTTAAATATTCTGCCCGTTTTTCTCAAAAATGCACAACAAGCTTACAACCTTAGACATACAATTTTTAATCAGAAATAGTGTACCTTTTGAGTGCACAAAATTCCTCCTTGATGTTGCCTTGCAAAAATTTCCTCAATACGAATCGAACCAATGATCACCTCTACTACAATGCCTTAGCACTGCCCCTGCGACCAGCTGCGCTAGCCTGCCAATTTTGACTAAGGTATGAAGCAAAACATATTTATCCTCTTGTCAAAACATGCTCCTTTTCACTGCCTTGTAAAAATTCCCTCTATGGGAATCAAAAAATCAACCTCCTCTACTATAGGGCCTTAGCACTTCCCCTACAACCAATTGTGCTAGCCTGCCAGCTATGACCAAGTGTGCAACAGTTCGTCCTAGTTCTTCCTTACTCCTTTCACTGAAAAATGCACCCCTTCTTCTTTTGTTCGTTGATCAAAAGCACGAGTGGAGATGTCAATTTTTTTTACATTCTATACCCTTTTCAAATATTGGAACCTTAATTTATATGAAATTTTTTATCCTCCCTTTGACATGAAATCGACGCGCACTTTTGTAAATGATTTTATTATTTTCAAATGCCTTCCATGAATTTTGGTACCTAAAATATTTTTCTTTTAAATATTTAAATATTGTAAGCCTTAAACCTTAGGCCCATGGTGTTTTTATAAATAAAATATTTTAAGACTTTTTTCTTATAATATTTAAATTTGTCATTTAAAAATTATTTCCACTATATCTTGCCTTTCTACTCATGGAATATTTCAACCTTTTCACCTTTGACATCAATGAAAACCAATGTACTCAATATTTTCAACAGTTATCTCATCACAAAGATGTGATAATTAGTCTTTAAGGAATTACGCCAGAGGAAACCTACATAGAAAAACTTATGTATGGTTAGGTAAATGATATATCTTTTTTTTAAATATTGAAAAGGGATGATCCCTATGTTGTGGTCAAGTTGTCTTGTACTTGGGGAGGGTGTAAGAAATGTAGGGTGACCACTGAGGCATCCTTTCAAACTATGGAGGTTTATAAAGGTGAACCCCAGAACTACGGGAGGTTGTCCTATCTTGTACACTTGAGAGTTGTTCATAGCGACAAGGTCTCAAATATGGTTATGCCTTGTTAATAAATAAAGATGTTTGGGAATTTTTTCTGAACCTTACCTAATTAAAAAAAATCTCTCTCCTATATTATTTTAGTTGGGTTGTTACAATGGTGAACCACCAAAGAGGGATCTAGGTCATGAATATCTGCATAGGACCATGTGAAGATGTTACTAAACTCCATTAGGACCCTAGCATTATATTTTTGTTTTGGGGAAGTTAAAACCTTTCCAAGCTTCAAGATTCTAGGGTTGTCATTGGATCCTACATTATTGTCTATTATCTCCCCAATTAGAATTTTAGACTCATCTTCTTACTGAGGAGGTACAAGCAAGATTCTAAGACTTTCATGGTGATCTATAGATGAAAGATCATAGTATAATTAAATTGAAGTAGGGAGGTCAAAATATTATATAAGGTATCCCTTGAAATAATAGTTATATTTCTTAGAAGTGAGAAAAACCTCCTTTACTTCATAAGCATCATGAGTGGCAATAAGCTCATGATGAACCATGGTTAAGAGATTCACATTTTTGGAGGCTATGAATTGACTAGAACTTGAATATAGAAGATATCAAAGTTTATTTTGATATTTCTCATCCCAATATGATCCATGTAAAAAATGGTGTTGTAGTGGGAATCCCAAAAAAAATTGGCTTCATCATCATTGTTGGATGATGTCAAAGTAGGAAGAGGTTCACTCTTACTAAAAATTAACCTATCCTATAGTGGCTAGGACAAGATTTAGATTCTAAGGGCTCTTTAGTTCCCTTATCATGATGGCCTATGCCTTTAACTTTATAACCCATATGAGCTAACATTTGCTTGGGGATGAGGTAGGAAGATGATAAATAGCACAAGGAGTACTCTCTCAAATGAGAATTTGTTGCTACCATAGATTTGTTCATCATTGGCAGTACCAACACTAATAATGGACAACTATGTATTCATAATATCATTCCTTTCTTTGAAGGTAAATATAAGGTTTAAGGAGAGAGGAAGATGCTAGATAGGTCCATGGTTAAACCTTTATTAGCATGCTCATTACATCACACTTGATTTGAGTTATTTTCTTGACTAATAAGTTCTAAATTATCATCTTGGTTCTTTCCTAATTTAGTTATTTCATGTGTCCTTAACATATAATTGGTAGGAGTATATGATGAGGTAGGATGGAAGGAATAATAGAGGGAAGGACAAAGTTTTACTTTAGATTTCATAGCTTCAATCATTTGGCAATGTGAAAAAAGGTTCAAGATCAATAGGGATACAAATTGTTTCTTCAAGAACCCTGATGTTCTTGTGTAAATTTGATAAATAATTTAATATAAAATGTAATCACAGGCCACTTAAAGGGGGCTCCCTTGTAATCGCTTTGCCGCTATAGGGGGCTCCCTCCTTAGAATCTATGCTTCTTATTCTTCTTCTTGGATGATTTGTGTGAATGACCAACCTAATATATATATCTACCCTAAATCTACATTGGTGAAGAGACATGATGGTTCACGTTATGAAGATATGTGATGGTTCATGTTATGAAGATATGTGATGGTTCAATTTATGAGTTAATAATATAATAATTAAATGATTAATAATACTAACTAATACTAACTAATAATGTTAGGATGGAGGATCCTAACATGCCACCATCCTTAAAAAGAGATTTTTCCTCAAAGCTCAAATTAAGGAGCTTTATATTTTGTTTTCCAAGCATAATTTTTGCAAGTTCTTGTACTATTTTAATGTCACTTTTTTGAAGGTAGGGATATCTTGAAGGTCGGAGTGTTAGTGGGGGGTTTCCAAGAAAAATAGTAGAATATTCCTTAGGAGAATCATGATGATGATGGGAGGGCAACCCTTGGGGTTCCTCAAACACTTTAGAATGATGCATCAAAAGTGGTGGTAATGCTTCCATATCCTTTTGTTGTTCCCTAGGAGAGCCAACAGAGAATGAGTGTGTAATCACCTTTCTGTGTTATTTTTGAATAGGTTTGGTTATGTGGCAAGAACTCACAATTGGAGGGAAATTTGAGCATAGTTCTTGTAGAGTGTAAGTTTGGCCATAATGGTTCATTTTGAGAATGTCTACCGCATCCTTTCCTGATGCATCAATCACTTCTAGCATATCAATCGTATTGCCTTTATCATTGTGATCAGGTGTTTGGGATATTTCTTTCTCATTATCCTTGTTTTCCACATCTTCTTCCTCTTTCTTATCTTTCATGGCTTCCTCATCTTCCTTACCTTCCTCATCATCCCCATATTTAGTGTCATATTCAGGTGTATCTGTCACTATGTCTACCTCAATTGCATTTTCATCATTGGGAGAACTACAAGGAATAGTTGCATCTAAAATATATAGTGCAGGTGTAATACATTGATGATTGTGAATAAATTTCTCATCGCAATGATAGCAGAGACCTTTTGCTTGTCGTTCTTTCATTTCTTCAAAACTAATATGTTTAATTGGTAGGGTTGGGTTAAGTTTGGGGGTTGTGTAAGTGCTTTGTACCTTTCCATTATGTGTAGATTTGGGGGCAATGTAAGTGGTTTGAGATTTCCCCATAGGTGGTTTCCCTAATTGATGTTGTGCATTGATTTTATCTTCAGCTAATTTGGCCAATCCAATAGTCTGCATCATGGTATAGGGTTTGAACTTTGTCACCTCTATTTTAATTTCTTCTTTCAATCCTTTGATGAAGCAATATATGAGAAATGCTTCACCCCACCCTATGTTGTGTTTGGTGATATCCTTAAATCAAATTTCATACTCACGCACGATAGTGTTTTGACGAAGATCTTTGAGCAATTCCCACATGACTGGGTCCCACATGGCTCTGATACCAAATGCAAGAACCCTAATGTTCTTGTGTAAATTTGATAAATAATTTAATATAAAATGTAATCACAAGCCTGTTAAAGAGGGCTCCCTTGTAATCGCTTTGTCGCTTTAGGAGGATCCCTCATTACCACTTATAGGGGGGTCCCTCCTTAGAATATATGATTCTTATTCTTCTTCTTAGATGATTTGTGTGAATGGCGAACCTAATATATATATCTACTCTAAAGCTATGTTATGATGGTTCACGTTATGAAGAGATGTGATGGTTCACTTTATGAGTTAATAATATAATAATTAAATTATTAATAATACTAACTAATAACGGTAGGATGGAGGATCCTAACAGTTTCATACTCATATTTAAGACATTGGTGGTAAATTGAAGGGATAGCCCACATCACATGGATCCATGGCCATCTCAAAAGGATATTCTAGGATAAATAAAAAGGAATAACATAGAAAATATTATTAAGTATGTACGACACAACTTTAATATGCAATGTTATTTTATAGTTGACTCCTCGTTCTTCTTTATCAAAGTATTATATAATTAGGTTAAAATTTTGTAACTTTTGATTGGTTAGTCCAAAATTATTGAGAAATTTTAAATTTTATATGTTGAGGGCTGATACATTATAAAAAAAAATTCTTTGACCAACTTTTCACCAAATTTGCAAATGATATAAAGAGTTGGATCTCTTGGCAACGCGAGTTGTGGAATATATTTTTCATGAAAGGAAATGATGTTATGGATTCCTAAAAATCTAACATTATTAGAAATATCATCAAGTGGTATATATTGGTTATGAATTGCTCACTCAAGAGTTCAAGGAATATGTCTTTATGGATTAAAGAGGTTTTCAGGAGTTTCAGGAGAGAAATTTTTGGTAGGGGTGCCTTCAAGCTATTGGCATAAGTTAAAAGAACCTAGGTTAGAATTTGATATGACTAAAGAAGGTTGATCAGATGATGGGTTTTTATTTCTTGGTTGTAGCACCATGGGATGTCTAGGAGATTGATCAATATATTTATTTTTTTGTTGTTATCAGGTTAATACATTAATTGTAGAGAGGATAATTGCACCTATTAGGTTTTGAGAACTAACATGATACACCAATTTTTTGTGATCATTAGGTAAGGATCTAGAATATTCCAATGTCTTGATTAGAGGATGATGAAGTGTCATGATTTTTTATGATAATTTAGCCTTTTTGAATAAAGTCCTAAATGATATTATGTAAAGTATTACATTTATTGGTCTTGTGGCCTTCAACATGATGAAAGGCACAACATTCCTCATCATAATACCAAGTAGGATTTATTTTGGATATATATACTAGTCTTATGGAATGTAATTACACCATCCTTGCTTCTAGATGTTGTTTGAGAATTTTAGAAAGGGGCTAACTTAACCCCATAATTTTTTTTAGGCTTTTCTTGATTTTGGAGGACAGTCCTTTGTGGAGTTGTTGTGGTTGTATTTATTTTATTATTTTGTTAGGTGTTAGTGACTCCATCACCAACCATGTGCTTGTTTTTATATTTCCACTTTTGGTTGGGAGAGAAGGGTTTTTCTTCTTTATTAATCTTTAGGTGTCCTCTACACAAGAGAGCAACCTCTACTTGTTTATTCAAATCTATTGACTTTTGAAGAGAATAAATGTGGATCATTTCCAAGGGGTAAGACAATTTCTCTTGTATTTGCATCTATATATATGCAGGAGATCTTTTAGTAGATGGGTGTATTGAATTTTTCCTACCAGATCCTACCATTAGGTTAAGAATATGCAAAAGCTTTATCCTTGGCTTTTTTGAGCTAATAAATATAATAAATTATACACTTTCTTCTATGTATGTAAATAAATGCTTGATAAACATCTCTATAAGCTCCTTAAACTAGGATTGCTAAGACTTTTGGAAAATAATTTTAGAAGTACCTCATCATAGGAAACATAATGATAGGCAACTTGGAATATCCTAATATGGTTAGTTGGGTCTCCCTCTCCCTTATACAACTGGAACTTAGGGGTTTAAAAATTAGGAGGATAATGTCAACTATCTATGAAAGGATCTAAAGGTTGATTATAGAAATCCTTGTAGGAAGACTGATGACCATCTAATGGTCCTTGAAGGGAGGCCAATTTTAGTTCCAATATATAATTTTTTTTTTCCAATTGTTCCAACTTGGATTTTTGTCTCTCTAATTTCTTGTGTTTAGAGTTTATATTTTGCAACTCAAGGAAATATGGGTTTACATATGAATAGGCTCATGGTATAGTATGGAACCACCCTAAATCTACTGAGGGAAATGGATTGGTAGAAGAATATGGGTTGTTACGTTGAGATGAAATAATAATACTTGGTGGAGATTTTGAAGTAGGTATAATAGTAGCAATAGATTGGGTTACATGCATTTTTATTCTTGGATATATTTCATCAATAAGAGATGTAGATATGCAACATATTGATGATGATACGATAGCTCTAGTTATCTTCCTTGTGGAAAAAGTGTGAGGTATAATACTTGAATCAGTAGGTTGAGCAATAAGGGTCCTAAAACCTAGATTTTTATTTATTTGATTAATATTTGTAGCCACTTGGCTACTTAATTGATCAAGATTGGAAGACACAATATTTGTATGAGTAGGGTGAGGATTTGAGGAAAAAATCCCTTCCATTTGATCATATTCCTTTATAATATCTATAAAAATACACCTACTTTATCAAATGAATTCTCTTAGGTGATTTATAAAATCAAATATTATTTTCTCCGAGTTATATTTATGGGGAGGGAATCTCCTCAAAGTTGGGGTTAAGAGAAGTATTTTCTTCATTAGGATTTATTTTATAAGGAAGAGTGTGAGGAGGGTCTTGATGCCCCTTATTTTTGGTGTTATAGGGGTGGTCATCCACTTGGATACTTAATTCAATATTGGAAAATGCAATATTTTTATGAGGGTGAGGATTTGAGGAAAAACTCCCTTCCATTTGATCATATCCCTTAGTAATATCCATAAAATTACACCTATTTTATCAAATGAATTCTATTAGGTGATTTACAAAATCAAATATTATTTTAAGTTATATTTATGGTGAGGAATATCCTCCTCCTCAAATTTGGGGTTAATAGAAGGATTTTATTCCTTAGGATTGGTTTCATTGGGAAGAGTGTGAGGAGTGTTCCTTATTTTTGGTGTTATACGGGTGGTCGTCCATTGGATGGAGGTCAAAATAATTTTTTTTCTTATCTTGTTTTGATCAAACCAAGCTGAAGTCAAGAGAACTAGGAGATCCATGGAGGTGTTCATATCGGGTTCAACAAAATGTAAGACCCAAAAATTGTATATATGGGTCTCACTCTTAGTATTTACAAGGCATATAGGTAGCTATAAGTTTATGCCAAATTTATCATAAAACACGTTCATTTGGAAAGTAAGTACGTTGATTGGGACTATGTGACTTAAGGTAGGATACAATGTAAATGTTTATGATAGAAAAAAATCTAGGAATGGCTAGTGTTAACAAGCAACAACACAACACAACAAAAAAAGATATTTCTAGATAATATTTTGTCTAAGATGCAATAATTACAAAGTTTCTTTTCTTAACAAGAACTACTAGATGTAACTATCATGCAAGTATATGTGAAGACCATAAAATAAATTAACATTAAAAATAGTAAATGGATCAAAGATATTCAATGATTATGTGAGAAGTCAGACATACCTAGATGTTGTTAGTCTTTACAAGACAGAAAATTGGATCATTCCAAATCAACCAACTAGTACTTGTAACTTGCAAATAAAGATGCTAATAGAGAATAGAAGAAAAAGCAAGGTATTAGTGTTTAGTTATGAACTTATTGAATGATGGGTTAGACCCATATTTTTCTATTGTAAATATATGAATGTAACCAAGGGAAGATACCGACATAAATATTTTTATAGTGTGATAGTAAAGAATAAGTTAGAAAGTAAATGATAAAGAACATGAGTTTTTTATGGTAAGAAAAATATGATAGCATGTTTAGTGACACAACATAAATATAGGGTGGATCAAGAAAGCAAGAGAGTCAATGAGATAGTATTTCAATTATCCAAACTTGATAGGAAAGAAACAATATTAAATTGCTATAGGGGTGGTGTAAACAAAGGTGAAGCGAGGGCAATTATAGTAGCACTTGCACCAATTTTTTTTGGTTTTAGTTTTTATCCAAGATGGATGTAGTTAATATTTTTATGATTGGTGTAGGATTGAGCATAGTAAGATGTAGGCACTATTCAATAAATGTAGAGAAGAGAGTGAGACATGGCACTATAGGGTAAATAAAAATTCATTCCTTTAGGGATGATCATGCTTGGATTATAGGGAGGCAACAATTAGAATCATAATGATAGAAGATGTAAAATAGGTGTGAGGTAAAATTTGGATGCAAGGGAGTCATATCATAAATGTATTTTGCAATATATGTTATTTGCAATTCTATTTTTGATTTGTATGTTTTTTGTCTATGTATTTTTATCTATGCTTATCTTATATCTCCTTTTTTTAGAGGTATTTTGGCCTTCATTTTATAGCTAGCAAAGGTGGAAGGCAAGAACAAATGAGGATGATATAAGAAATATATTCTTTCCATAAACCAATCATGACATAATAACTTAACCATACGATGACATCTATCTTTAGTAACACATTGGGTGCTAACCATGCTTGGGTTTACCATGTGGTAAATTAATAGGTTTAATTATGCTTATTCAGTGAAGGATTGAGCATGCTTGGACACATTAGGTTGAAAATGGATTCTGGTATGCTTGGTCATGCTACGTTGGTGAGAAAAAGGTTTAAATTAGCAAAAAGAGATAATTTTAGCAAATTTGGGTAGATTTGGTGCCCCCATCATGGTATATATTTGCCAAAGGTATGTAGGCAATTTTAATTGGAAAAAAATTGGTGTCTACAATAGTCAGTGAAAACAAGTATTATTACTTCCCTATTTGTTTCTTCATGCCTATAAATTGGTGGTTCATCATAAAATTAAGTGACACACATTAGCAAACAACTTTTAATGCTAGAAATTTACATGTAATATGCTTTACAATTTGTATTATTTTGATAACCATAAAGAACATAAGATTTGATGAAGAAGAAGGTTTATAGATAGTAAAAATAGATAAAAGAATTAGTATCTTCATTTTAGCTTGATATCAAACACAAATACTATTCCAATAAAAATACTTAAAACTTGAACATGGCAGAATTCAGTCTTTCAAATAGATGGGGATAAATTATTAGGAGATAATTATGGAGGATTTTGACATGGTGTGGATCACTAGAAAAAACATTAAAGGCACTATACAAAAATATAAAAAATATTTATTAAGATTTTAAATTTTATGGAAAGAAGTATGTGTCTCTTTAGAGGGTCGTAATCTCATTAAATATTTTACAATAGGAAAAAGAAAATTGAAATTGGAACAAAGTATAGGAAAGGTTCCATATTTATTTGGTAAGGTTTAGAAGCTAAAAAAGAATAATTAATGAGATGTCAATTTCTATATTGATGAACAAAATTACCTAGTATACTTACATGAATAGTTATGGATATTAATAGGAATATTAAAAAATTTATCCTATTGGAAATGAGCAAACAAATGAAAAGAAAATATTGTGACAAGTTATCATGCAAATTGGATAAGTTGATCAAGGTAAACTTATTACTTTAATAGGTTTGAAAGTGGGTATAAATAGATTAGTGATAGTTTTTTAGGGGTAAAATTGATCCAAGAATGGTGCTTAGAGAAGAAGTTGAGTCAATATTTACAAGTAATTTTGGTTTGATAGGAATGATAGAAGATTGCTATAAGGTGGACTAAGAACTTGAATATATAGATAAGGATTTCAAAGCCTACGAATTCTCCATATTTAAGGTTGATAAATAAATAAATATGTTGTCATGGAAAGGACTATTTGAACCTTACAATGGAGATGACATATAAAAGGAGCATGGTCAAATAAAAAATGATTTTGACCAACCACATTGGTGACTCCAATTGCAAGAAGACCATACTATGAAGGATGCTTTGAATGAATTTATAAAGTTGTAAGAATTCCTAATATAAAATAGGATTATGGTGGAAAACCACTTCTAAGTGTGCAAAAAACACTTGATTAATATGGATATTACTTTCAATAGGATCATGGCATTACAAGATATATTATTGAGGCTAACAAACTTGTGTCTTTTTAAAAGCATGAGACCATTGATAACAGTTCAAAAGAAAAATAGGTAAGTTGCCATGTTACTTACTGATGATATAGATTTAGAATATGGTGATGTTCATAATCATAGTGCTATATAATAAGTTTGTAAGAAATAATAAAAATCACCCCATCATATAGGCTCAATACTAGGATATGCATCCAAAATTTATAGATAGAATAGGTTAACCAAACACTACCCGACCTATCCCAAAAAGCGTACACCTAGCTATTGCATTAATGAAATCAACATGAAAGCATGACAAAATAACAAGATTGCATGTAACAATGAAAATGCGTGTTTCTTTTATTAATTTTTTCAATGAAATGCGGTTACAATATTGCCCCTCTTAGGGTCACCAGAATTTTGATACTCTTAATACAATTGCCAAAGCCCCCAATGGGGTAGGTGCACTATAAATGCTTTTCCAAATAGTCACAAACTGCCCTAGGGTGGAGTAGACCCTCTTCTTCACATTGAGGAAGGAAATTGGTGAATGTAGGCTCCTTTGAACCTATAGATCCCTACGATCAAGAAACAACAGAAGATAGTTAAAAAAATAGGCAGCCTATCGTAATGATGCCCTTTAAAGGATAATAAACATGAATAAGCCATTATAAGCATATAATCAAGAAAGCTAATAAAAGATGTTAGACATATGCAAAATTCATAAAGATTCATGAAATATGTATAAAAGAACTATTGCAACTATCATATCGAATGGTCTAATTAAATGAAATGAAGCATGAAAGCATAAAAAGAAGCCATTATTGCATATTCTACAATAATGAAGACAAAATTACTCTAAACACTAAATATATCGGTAAAAAATCTCTAAAACAATAATTAACCATCTAAAATGCTAAATCTAATCTAATTAAGCAGACTTGAAATGAAAATAGTAAAGAGAATTCACCTCTATTGCAAACCGTAGCTCTGATTAGTGGTCTACACTGTAAACCATGGCTGAAAGCCATGATGAGCAACCAAGTGGTTTGCCCTCCAAATTCAAGGGTTGTGGGCTTGATCTCCTTGTCCAATTGATGTTCAAGGGTCGCCTTCGGTGTCCTCTGACAAGTTTGGTGGTTGAATCATTGAATAGGGCCTCCGTTTGCCCGAATTAGCATTTCTTGGCTCTCCTAGGTCCTTAGGGCATCCATGGCCTAATTCGTCATGATGTTTGAAAAATGGGCAATGGGGATGGCAACAAGGCTCTCTCTATGCACTCAAGTGAGTCCAAAATTTGATAGGGCTTCATTGCTTTGATCTCCAAATGCACTCTCTCTATTTTCCTTGCTATCAAAATGCTCTATATCATTGCCCTAATTTGAAGGGGTACTTATAGGATGTCCTAGGGCTAGGGGTGGCTTCATGGAGAAGCCAAGATCAAGAAGGGGTGGTTAGGACAGTTGGATTGGAAGCTTCCATCCTCTAACCACCATCTTCTAGAACAAATGGTCATTCAAACCGATTTGGCTCGGATGAAGGCCAACTGAACTTCAGTTAAGACCGTAGGTTGCAGCTATGGTTCAGACTGTAAACCGTAGGCCTTAGCCATGGTTCAGACTGTAGACCATAGGTCTGGTCTATGGTTCAGACTGAATAGGCCAAGGAGCCCAACTTGAGTGGTTAGAACCACTACTCTATCTTGGAGTCTATCCAAGATCTTCCATATGGTCTTGTAGCATGTCCATATGAGTAGTCACCATCGACATGACGTGTTTTAGGTGTCTACAGATGCCCCTTTTGAGATGCATTGTGAGATCGAACAACGCTGAGCAAAAATAGACCTCCTAAAATGATGTCAAAGGTTCTATGATGATCATTAGTCGGATCAACATTAGATGCCCTAGGTCCTACAAAAGGATGCGCATCCTAGAATCATTGCTTCCAACTCTTTGGAGGCTTAAACTTGAAAGAGTTTGCACTCATCATCAGACATTCGAGTAGCTTTGGTGCTACAATAGGAGTTAGGCCTATATAACTAAAAGGATGAGAGTTACAAATAAATTATCATATTTTCTATTTTCCCCAAGCAAAGGGGTAAGCTTATGATAGTTGTTGACAATGATTCGCAAGGACGAACGCAATTTTGACAAGATCAAGGGATCTACGATCTTCGAGGATCTTCTGCTGATTTTGATTATGATTTGATATTATGACTACCCCCTCAAGCGATGAGTCGATGAGGGTAATGACAATGATTGAAGCGACGAGGTCGCTTGACCACTATGAATGATCTGAACAAATTTAGATTTGAGCATTTTAATGCCTTGGCTAGGCCTAGTTCAACTTCTGATTCCAACTGTTAATAGTATTTGCACATTTCTATCCCATGGAGCAGTCGGGCTGCAATAGCCATCTTAGGGAATCAAATTGATACAAGTCCAATTAGATTTATGTTGAATCAAATTATCGATGATTTGCTGAAAATATGTCATAGGAGAAATGACATGCAACGCCTCATTCCCATGGAGCAGTCCAGCCTCGAAGGCCTTCTTAGGGATTGAAAAGAAGCATATCAGATCAATGATGATAATTTTACCCCAAATGTCCTTATGGTAATTTACTCATCTTGCCGAATTGCATGGATCGCAAGTCGCTGCAACTACCAAGTGTATAGGGTAAATTACTGAATACGAGGCGCATTTGGTTTTTTAATTATTTGATTTTTTTGTTAATTTTGATTTATTGATCAATCCTGGTGCTTTGAACATCACCAAATTTGCAATATTGATTGCTCTTTTTGAAATTTGATCCATTAGGAGTCATTAATTTGCCATTTTAGACCTTCCCACGGTGGGGTTTGAGTGCATTTAATGTTGGTTGCAAACCGTAGGTACGGTCTACGATTGAAAATTTCCAATTTGGGAACCGCAAGTTGGGGCTACGGTCCATCAAAATTAGGGCAAACTATAAATAGCTTTCCCACTTTGAAAATTTCATTATTCTCATTCCAATAATTGCATTTTAGAGAGCTCTAAGAGGTGAGAGACATTCCTTGATTCGGAACGCTACCAAACTTGACCTCAAATTTCACTCGTACCTCGATGGCGGACCCGGGATAACCATCCACTAGCAGAGGCCATGGTGTGGGCAAGGTAACTCAAAATCGAGTCCTCACACTCATTACCAACTAAAAATAAACCACATTAAGTAATGGGTTAATGAACTTCACTAAATTGTTGGCAACGAACCTCACCGTAGACTAGGCTAGGTTAGATTTATATATTTTTTGGCTAGCTAGGCTAGGAAGGGACCCAAAATGGGTCTCGTTCCTAGACCGTAGCTGGCACCTATGGCTCCCAATTGTCAGTTTGGGAACCGCAGCTATCAGCTATGGTTAGAATTTAAATTTCCAACGGTCAAATTTGATCGCAGTCGGACCGCAAGGTTGACCCGTGGTTCGATGACTTTGGAAATTTTTTCTAATTTTTCTAACTTTTCTAAGGTTTTCTGGCAATTAATGCCAGTTATTGCATGTCTGAGATGCCTTTTGAATTTTCTTGATGTTTTTGATATTTTTAGAGTCATTTTTTATCTATTTTTGCTTGTTTTTAGTTAGATTTTTCTCTTATGCATTGTTTATTTCTAGACATTGACTTCTAGGGCCCGAGAGCCAGACATACTTCGCACCCTCCATGGATAGCTTACTCTAAGGGAGCGGGAGTGGTTCAGAGCTATCGGCTTTAGCTATGTCTTGGATCTACCCATGATTAGGGTAGATACAACATATATGACCGTGTTGGCCCGGAGCTGGAATGCCCGGACCAACACATTTCATCTATCGATGGGTGAAATGACCATCACCCTAGAGGATGTCTATCAGATCTTTAGGATCCCTATTGATGGTGAGGCCATCACCTCCTCTTCCTCTCAGAGGAAGAAGGTTGTCTATGATGCTATCTTCGATGATCGGAGCGATGAGGCCCAATGGTAGATGGATCACGGAGGTGTACACATCGACTACTAGCAGGGGAGCACATCTTCTCTATCAGAGAGGTAGTCTTCATGCACCTGGTCATGCAGATAGTCCTTCCAGACTCCTCAGGCATGAGGATCCCCTAGAACCTTCTTGCTAGCATTAGGAGGGTTGTTCAGAGCACCATCCATCGACCACTACTCCTAGCCTAGGGGAGCACTTTATTATGCCAGCTCTACCAAGAGTTATATCAGGTGACTTGCAAGAGCTGGGTAGGCATCAATTGTAGCCTACTACTATAGATCTGGGGTTGGTAGCATATCCGCATTGAGCATCCTATAGAGCTACCACTTGAGATTGACTCTATTGATGATGCGCACCAGTGCTACGCAGCTTGTTGGCCCCGTGAGGAGGAGGGGTTCTAGAGTAGGTCCCATGCAGGGGACATCGAGCATTACCTTAGTAGATTCATAAGATTGAGGCTCGATGATATAGAGTGGCACCCATACATGGGGTGCCCTGCATGGCTGAAGGCTGATGAGTGGTTGCATCAGGCTCATCGAGATAGGTGGCTCCTAGGTCGCAAGGATGAGATCAGGGAGTACCATTTTTACTCTCATGTCCTACGATAGTTTGGCTTAGTGCAGGATATACCAGAGCTATCGATCATCTACAAGTGGCTAGCTCTAGAGATAGGTTTATAGTGGGTACAATCGATAACACTTGGTGATGCGACTAATGATTTCTAGGAGTCAGGGGTTTCTATGGTTGGGACTACTCCTGCATATGATGCTTGGTGGTCGCTACTATAGTGGCAGGGATCTAGGCCCCTCGATCGGGTTGATGATGAGGTTGAGGCTGATCCATAGGGGTGCAATGTGCACCCATGGACTGAGGGTGGTTGGGGGGTAGAGGCTACAGTAGGAGATGCACCCCCTATAGATATCGAGGAGGAGGCACTGGATGAGGGTGAGGTACCTCCAGATAGTGAGGTAGGCTAGCTTCTAGCCTAGGTAGTAGATCTATAGAGCCAGGTTGGGTGGTTCCACACTCAGATGTTGTAGAGGGACACTAGCATCACCATGTTAGAGGTGAAGCTAGCTCATAGTGAGAGATAGTGGTAGTAGATCCAAGAGGAGCTCATAGGTGCCATAACTCATGCCACAATAGTAGAGGGTCAGATTCAAGAGCTGACTAGCTCACTACAGGTATTAGAGGTACGATGAGATACGACTATAGTAGAGAGGGACTTGGCTCAGTCCCAAGCTCATAAAGGAGACCCCTCCTCATCTCAAGCTATCATGGCACCACCAGTAGCACCATCAACTATACTGCTAGGAGGTGGTGATCCCATGATAGAGATTAGGTGGCTCACTTCCCTCGTAGAGGAGGGAAATGACCTTTGTGATGTGAGGGTAGCTCGCATCTCCCAGCTAGAGGGCTTTATCAGATTGTGGGGCTTGTAGGTGCCAGAGGATAGACATGCTATGGGGTCTTAGAGGACCAGGTCTAGGACTACAAGATAGTCCATGATGAGCTCCAGCCAATGGACTCATAGGACAGAGAGGACACATAGGTCCTCTAGCACACATGGAGGTAGCTCTCATAGGAGTCATAGGGAGATGGGTGTGACCTCTAGTCATAGGTCTAGCCGCATAGACATACCAATATCCCATGTGCTAGGCCTCTTTGGGTTAGGTGGTACATAGGGCCCTCAGTAGGGCACACAATAGGCACTAGAGCCGACTATAGAGCAGGCTCTAGAGCACAGGGCTGAGGGAGGTGGTGAGAGCTCCAGTTAAGAGGAGCAGGCCAGAGCTAGGGCTCTACTAGATCTAGGCTACATTTTTGCATATGTACCATTTTTGGTGTAAGGTCTAGGACCTACATGATTGTAGCCTACGAGCATTTTGTACTCTTGATGTACTCTGTTGGACACACACACACACACACACACACACACACACACAAAAAATATATATATATGAGATTGATCATTTATGACTCATTATGTGTACTTGTGTATGTTTAATTTTATGTTTATGTGATGCACATGGATGCAATGCTTATGTTAATTTGATGCTATATGATGTGATGTATGGATGACATGCACTAGATAGCTATTTAATTTATGATGATGATGATATGTAGTGATCTAGATGCTTAGATGTGCGATGTATGTAATGCATTATTTACATGATGGTAATCTAATGTAAATGAACCTGTATGCTTTAATCACTTAAAACATAAGGAATGAATGCAATTATGTTTATCAATCTAATGGATGACACCACAGAATGTATAAAAATCATGAATGTAATTGAAAATCCTTAAGATAAGAATTTGATCAATTAATCACCCATATATGAAATGCAATGGTATGCGGTTGTATGATGCGAATGATATAATGTGTCATTCTATTTTCCTTTGCAAATTTGAAAAATATGCATGATATAGTCAGTGGTCATCTAAATATTATTTCTAATATCCATCCGATATCTATCCTATATCTTTGATTGTGCTTTATATGATGATGTATCATGGACTCGATACTTTGCAATTTGATGATTTTATATGGTTTGCGATATTTGATATTTTGTTGCTATTAGAGAAATTTTTGAGGTTTTCCATGAGACTCAAACACCCTAGTAGACTTATCAAAAGTTGCATACTAACCACACTAGACTTCTGAAGTGCAAGGCTTTTGCTAGGATAGGCCCTAACTATTCATTATCCCTGTGTGTGCACATGAATATTTTAAGATAAGACACGAGCGTTCCCCGATGTCAGGCGGGATTCTTTCAGCCCATTGCTAAGATAGGGGTTCCACAAATGTCTTATCCAATCCCAAGTTTAGATTTTAGTTGGACTAAGCCACTAGGCAATGCAGGACACCTGAAGCTAGCTCTTCCACATTCAAACATTGGTCTACCCACAAGCGAGATGCAAGTGTATCAGACATATCATCATGCGTAAGGTACAATAGTGCCAATAATTCTAGGGATTCAGGCTCATTCCTTTCTATCCTTCAATTTTTGGGATACTTGCTCATATGTGGTGAAGCAAGGGAGTCGATTCCATATTCATTCTGAACTATCTCTGGATCTTCATTTGATCTCTCTTCGAACTGGATTTCTGATCTTCATTTGATCTCCACTCAAAATTTTGATTTATGATCTTCATTTGATCTTCACTTTGAACTTGATTTGAGCCTATTTTCTGATCTTCATTTGATCTTCACTTTTTGGCATTTACATTTGATAATTTTCTTCAAAAACCTTCCTTTGGGGGATTTACTTGGGAAAACTGTTTTTGGTATATCGATTGAGGATATCGATCTTATGATATCAATATGGGATATCAATCTTGGGAAGTCGATCTATGATATCGATCTAGGGTATCAATATTGAGGATTGATGTGGGATATCACTCTGGGATATTGCTCATTTTATCATAAGCAAGGGATTCTGAATAGGGAACTAACCTATCCTTTTTCCAACTACCAACATTTCCCATACCGTCCGCACAGAGGGATAAGCAAGAATAACTCTTTTCACCTCAGGATACCCGGTCCTGCTTCGCGACTTTCATCTTCCCCTAGTCCTTGTTAGGATTGTTTAATTTGTTGATTAGTGATAGGATTCTGATATGCTAAGGGCTATACTAACTGAACCTCAGCTACAAAAGCAAAGTAAGCTTTCTACCAACTCTTGATAAGACCTCTAGGTATGGTTGAATGACCGAAAAACCCTAGTATATCTCCATAGCAACAAAATAGGTTGTGTTGAAAAACATAATTACTCACATGAATGATGGATTTATGATAAATGCAGAGATGCATGATTTAGACACAAACGTGGTGTCATTTGTAAGACTGACAAACATAATCCCTCCTACTACGGAATGCAATGGATGACGAATGCCTATATGCAATGCAATAATGCAGTGGATGCATGAGTGAATGCAAAATTCAAATGCAAATGCAAATATTTTTGGATTTTATGCTTTACCAATTTTTTTTGGATTTTATTGATTTTATAATTTTTATGAGTTTTGAGCCTCATATCTGACCAAACGGTGAGTACATGCCTCTGGAGCCTTTAGGAGTGACCAAACAACATGAAAATGTCATTGGAGCCTTTAGATTGACCAAGCAATTTTTTAGCAAAATCCTTGGAGCTTTTTAGGATGACCGAGCGGTTTTAAGCAAACCCTCGAAGCCTTTTGGGTTTGACCAAAGGGTTTATGAGCACCTTTGGGACATTTTGGGATGACCAAGTGATATTTTAAGAATCCTTGGAGCTTTTGGGTTGACCAAGCAATTTTTTATAAACTCTTGGTACCTTTTGATTGACCAAACTACTCACAGATGAGCTTGGAGCCTTTTAGGATGACCGAGCGATTTTAAGAAAACCCTCGAGGCCTTTGACTGACATGACCAAGTGGTTTCAGGAACCCTTGGAGCCTTTTGGGGAGGGCATGCTGCCCTATATACCCCTAGTGTGTGTGCCATTCGATGATGGTGAGGGAGGTGCAATACCTCTAGATTCCTCATTTTTCCTTATCAAATTTGGCATGGCTAGTGGAAAAGGTATGCTACCTTGAAGACCCCCAACGTGCATGCTATTCACTAAAAAGTAATCAACTTGTTTAGGAAGAGTGATAGAAATCAACTCTCCTAGGTGAAGAACGGACCTCATCGGTGTACCTATGCTTCGACATGGGTGAATGAGAGAACCATCCTCGTGGATCTCATCCCATTCTACTAGGTCTTGGATGACCCTCTTAAATGATTGGCAACCTCGAATGTCATGTCCATGCACTCGATGATACACACAAAAGGGACCCCCATCAGGTGACCTAGTCTTGGATGCCCTATGCTTGACTTTGAGTAATATGAATACCTTTGCCTCATGTAACTTTTGGAACAAAGTTAGAGTAGTCATCTGAAATGAAACTACTCATTGCACTGGCCTATTGGGCTTACGAGGTGACTGACGACTTCGAGGTCGCTCTTGAGGAAGTGTGACCTCCACTTCGGCATGTTGGGGCACTATGAGAGAACCATCTACATGATAAACCCCCTTATCTATCATATTTTGCACCACACTCTTAAATTCATGACAATCTCGAATGCCATGACCCTCTATTCGGTGATAGAGACAATAGTGATGCTCCCTGTAACCCATAGGTTTAACTCTACTTGGGTTTAAAGGGATGATATCAAGCAAGGTGATGACCTTAGCCTCTTGTAGCTTCTGAAATATGTCAGACATAGACTCTTTTAATGGAGTCCCACTATGTTATGACTATTTTGGGCTCTTGACCCGCATTGGTTTGCTTTGAGAATCCAATGGTTGGGTTGGCCGCATGGGCTTTTGCTTTCACTGAGGCTTTTCCTGTACTTGCATAGGAAGCGATTCGGCCTCAGACAAGGGTTGCTTTTGTAATTCCAGGTTTTCAAGCTGGTTCTTGATAAAATGCAATGCCTTATCTTGCTCATCCATTCGATGCTCCATCCATTCTAGATGGCTTAAAATGGATCACAAGACTGACAAAGAGTTCATATGTATTTCCAATGACTGATTCGAAATACCTTTGTCATTTGAAGGAAATAGAAAAGTGGATGCTATGGATCCATTAGGTAATTGCAAATCACCTATTTCCTTCATTTGAGTTGATGTGGAAGCTTCTTGATGACACACTTCATCAGTGCTATCCACATGCTCATGCCTATGACTCAGCTCAAGCTGTTGTTTCACTTCGTTGTGTTGAATTGTGTCAATTTTGGTACCCCCAATATGATGTGAGGAACCTACTTGTTTGTGCTCTTGAGATGGTGCCATGAGAAATGAGTCAAGAGTGACTAATTTCAAAGGTTCTGGCCCAGAAAATGTGGAAACACCATTGGATTACCCCATCTCTGGCTCTATGTGATTAGGAATCACCTGATCTTCTGGCCTAATGTCAACCATTCCCACAAACTCGTGAGAAGACTCCACAACTGCATGCATCGTAGGTAATTCGTCAACATACTAAGGCTGTCCTATTTTAGTCATGATAACTGAACCTTCCTCATACTCATACGATGTCTCCAGGATAGGATCCACAGGTAGAGACTCGATGAAAAGTTGACCTAGATCCTCAGTGGACTCTATGGTGGGCAACATCGTAATGCTGGCCTCTATAAGCTCTTCATATTCACCATCATCCTCATGAGGACTATCTGGTGACATGATGGATGAAGAGGGTGTGATACACTCAGGTGCATCCATGACCATGCTAGGTTCTTCCTCCTTGATAGGAGTATGAAGATCCTCTAATGACACTTCTGAAGCAGCTGTGAGCAACTCCGTAAGGGCATTCATCAATCCTTCCCTGCTAAGAGGTGTCGAGAATGTAGGGGTCATAGGTGACTCCACAGGTGATAGCGGTGGGGATGGTAACTCCACCATAGTCTGCAAGGTTGCATCCAAACTTTGGATAGACTCATCCAATTTAACTTGCAGATGCATAGGCGCCTCACCAGGTTCCTACGGATGATCCTCAGGCTTATAATACTTGAAGGGATCTGGGTCCACCTCAACTATATGGACTTCACCTCCATGGGTGTACTTAATGCATTGATGCACTATTGATGGCACACACTCCATGGCTCTTATCCATGGTCTTCCAAGCAGTAGATTATACTATCTTGATCCCTCTAAAATGTAGCACAATGTAGGAATAATATTTTGTCCCACCTCGATGGGGAGGACTATTGTGCCTACTATAGGGGATTCCACATCGTTAAAGGCTTGCAGCATTAAAGTTGTTTCCTTGATGTGGGACGGTGGAATTTTGAGATGTTTGAACGTTGAGGTGGTGATGATATTAATCGATGATCCTGTATCCACCAACACTCGCTTATACACAATCTATTTTATCCTCGCTATGATATGCAATGGAGGATCAGACTCCCTGACTAGGGATAGGTTTGACTTCCTATTTATGGAAAGTAATCACAGGTTCCTTATATGGTGGAATAGACTGTATATGCCCCAAGGATTGTGATGACTTTTGAGCATTGACACTTCTCACCTATCGGACTTGACTACTCTCGACCTCATGCTTACGCATGGGATCCTTAAACATCTCTTTCTATTGCTCCTCGATAACCCTAGGCATGTCCATCCATCTAGAAGAATGGCTATCTACTTGCTTAAGTGGTAACTCTTGACGATGCACTGGGTGCATCGCGTTGACTTGTTGCCTAAGCACTCTAGGTATGAGCTTCTTTTTGAGAGTTACCTCACATGATTGTTCTTCATGTGCTTTCTATTGGTAAATCCTCTCTTCACATCATTGGAGCTCATCCAACCTTTATTGATGCACTCTCTTTCTCTCTATGCACTCACGCTCTAGACGCTTACGCTCACTATGTGCCTCCTCCAATTGGTCTTGGAGTAGTCACCTCTCATGGGCTGCATGAGACTCAGATTCCCTATAGGAATGACTCATGGAGTAAGATCCACAACTCTCTATCTCACTAGGTGGAGACCTAATGATGTGGGTTCTCACTATGTGTGAGGAAACCCCATGATCTGTATGGGTGAACCCCTTGCATGATGAAGGGAGCTCGCGATGACTCTCAGAATGTCACGCTAGGAGGATTGGATCCTCCGATGCATGATGAGTGTGATGCCTAGCAAGGAGGCATGTGAGGTCTGAAAGATCCTCAGGAGAACATCAAAAGTGTTCAGAGCCTCTCCATGAACTCTTTGACTCATTAGCTCATGATTGAGCTCTATCATGCCTAGTCGTCATGATGAACCGACTAAACAAGACTTGAGAGGTTTCCTCTCTTACTAAAAATTTTGGCCTCAAGGAGGGCCTTATCTTGATGAATTAAGCAATAAAGAAGCATACAAAGTAAACAATGTGATTATCTCCTTTACATTTTTAAAAGTGAGCCCTAAACTATTTGATGTGTTTCAATGATTTGTTGTATCAGTATAGAACTCCTTATCATGTTTTGAAAAGCGTTGAATGATATTCTTAGTTTAAATTGGCTTTCACCTATACACTCATAGCTCGACAACTTGGCTATGAACTCCAAGTCACGTAATCCAACCTATAATGTGTGGTAATGAAGCCCACACACGATCAAGGAGCACAGGTCCTCCCAGATCCTCACCCATTTTCCCCTAGTCAACGTTATACCCTCCGAAGAGAATACATGCAAATTTTCTAGGGTACGAAAGGTTCTTGGATCCGGTATTGGTCTAGTAACAAAGGGTGCATAGGATTTGGGCCAACGGATGGAAATTATGCCCACCATCATTGAACCCTACTAGTGGTTGGATGTCAAGCCCAACTCACTAGCATTTAAGTGCCAAGTGGTGTGTGTGGTTCATTTTATTGTACATAAAATAAATGCATCATATAGCACTCATGCTCATTTTCTATATGCTATGCAAATGAAAGAATGTTTTACATTCAAAAAATGCAAACTAATCTAGATGCTCTTTTAGACAATGCACATTACGATGACAATGGCCACTAATTGGGCCTCACACATGCAAACCAAACAGACACTTCTATCAAGCACGTTGTAGCCTAGGGCGGACTGCAATCATAGGTCCGATGTTCCCAGTAGCGCCTTTCTACAAATGCAAATGCTAAATGAACTAGGACATGATTAATTTCCCTTTTTTTTAATTTGCTTTTCCTAATTTCATTCACTTTTATGCATTCTATAAAAACACAGAGAGTAAAAAAGAATAGAGAGTGGAAAATAGGGCCTACCTCAGGTCCTGAGTTGATCTGCACTCTGATTTCTGTTGTCTGTGTTGTCAGGTGTAAACCGTAGGTCTGGTCTATGGTTCAGACTATAAACCACATGTTGAACCTATGGTTCAATTGTTGGCCCATAGCTGATAGCTGCGGTCTATACCTACAATTTCAAAAATCAAGAAACAATAGTTAGATCGCATGAATTACGGAGTTCCACCATGATCGCCTTTTGACCTATCCCAAAAAGCATACACCTAGCTATTGCATTAATGAAATCAACATGAAAGCATGACAAAATAACAAGATTGCATGTAACAATGAAAATGCATGTTTCTTTTATTAATTTTGTCAATGAAATGCGGTTACAATATTGCCCCTCTTAGGGTCACCAGAATGTTGATACTCTTAATACAATTGCCAAAGCCCCCAACGGGGTAGGCGCACTATAAATGCTTTTCCAAATAGTCACAAACTGCCCTAGGGTGGAGTAGACCCTCTTCTTCATGTTGAGGAAGGAAATTGGTGATTGAAGCTCCTTTGAACCTATTTCCTACGATCAAGAAACAACACAAGCAAGTTATACAAATAGGCAGCCTCTCGTAATGAGGCCCTTTGAAGGATAATAAACATGAAAATGCCATGATAAGCATATAATCAAGAAAGCATGAAAAACACATGTTAGACTATGCAAAATTAATAAAGATTCATGGAAATGTAAACAAGAACTATTGCAACCATCAATCGAATGGTCTAATTAAATGAAATAGAGCATGAAAGCATGAAAAGAAGCCATTAATGAATATTCTACAATAATATGACAAAATAAATCTAAACACTAAATATGTCGGTCAGAGATCTCTAAAACAATAATTGATCGGCTAAAATGCTAAGTCTAACCTAATTAATTAGATTGTAATGAAAATAGTAAGGAGAAGTTACCCCTATTGCAAACCGCAGCTTTGATTAGCGGTCTGCACTGTAAACCATGGTTGAAAGCCGTGATGAGAAACCAAGTGGTTTGCCCTCCAAATTCAAGGGTTGTGGGCTTGATCTCCTTGTCCAATTGATGTTCAAGGGTCACCTTCGGTGTCCTCTGACAAGTTTGGTGGTTGAATCATTGAATGGGGCCTCCGTTTGCCCAAATTAGCATTTCTTGGCTCTCCTAGGTCCTTAGGGCATCCATGGCCTAATTCGTCATGATGTTTGACAAATTGGCAATGGGGATGGCAATAAGGCTCTCTCTATGCACTCAAGTGAGTCCACAATTCGATAGGGCTTCACTGCTTTGATCTCCAAAATGCACTCTCTCCTAGTATTTTGATAGCGCTTCGCTATCAAAATGCTCTATATCTTTGCCCTAATTTGAAGGGGTACTTATAGGATGTCCCAGGGCTAGGGGTGGCTTCATGGAGAAGCCAAGATCAAGAAGGGGTGGTTAGGATAGTTGGATTGGAAGCTTCCATCCTCTAACCACCTTCTTCTAGAACAAATGGCCGTTCAAACCGATTTGGCTCGGATGAAGGCCAACTGAACTTCAGTTAAGACCATAGGTTGCAGCTACGGTTCAGACTATAAACCGTAGGCCTTAGCCATGGTTCAGACTGTAGACCATAGGTCTAGTCTGTGGTTCAGACTGAATAGGCCAAGGAGCCCAACTTGAGTGGTTAGAACCACTGCTCTATCTTGGAGTCTGTCCAAGATCTTCCATATGGTCTTGTAGCATGTCCATATGAGTAGTCGCCCTCGACATGACACGTTTTAGGTGTCTACACTCGCCTAAGTGTAATTAATTACAAGAATAAAAAGCATATTCTAGAAATTAAGTCCTAATATTTTAAAAATAATTTAAAACCTAATGTAGATATGATTGAATGAGACCCCAAATAGAAAGAGGATAATCAATTTTATAATGATCATGAAGAAAAATTAGTAGGAACAAAAATGAAAGTACAAGAAACTTGACATTGCTAAGTTGAAGCTAAGCATTTTTCCTATCAAATGGTACATTTAATTTTTAAAAATAACATCAACGAAAATACCATAAATGGGAAGTTCCATGATAAGCAGAAAATGGATATTGATCCTATGTGAGGAAAAATATTTCTCCCATTTCTTTTCTTTTCATAACAAGATTATTGATATTTTTGTATATTTTAATTTTGTATAATTTATATGTTGTTATATGTAAATATGGATTTTATTTTCTCAATTCTAGGTAAAATTTGTAATGCTTACAAATGCATTAGTTTAAGTGATAATGTTTAGAATTAGTTGTGGCCACTCTCTATAAATAACATGAAGAAATTTTGTAAGAAGCATATTTTAGGAAATTAACCATTTGATAGGTGAGTTAAATACAACCAAATAAATGGAATACCACTTTCTAGGTCAAACATGTTCAATAGGCCTAGTTAAATTTATTAATATAGATAATAGCCATATTGGAAGAATCATTTTTGCAAATTCTTATTGGTAAAATAAATTTTTTAACTAGGTAGGATTTTCTATTGACATATTAATAAATTTTGTAAATTATTATTATTATTTTTTTGCTAGATAACAAGGGGTTGTACTTGGGTCCCTCATCCTTGACAAGCCACAAATATCTCCTCTAGAGATTGAGAGTTCACAAATAGAGACAATTATCATCTCAATTGAGATGCTATAACTAAAAACCTACATTTTTCATAAAATGTTTGAATTCTTGATTTTCATTTTCTTGATCTTCTTCAAATTTTTATGTGAATACAAATATTCCAAAATTCAACATCCTTATTGATATTTTTCTACAACAACCTTCAAAATACCAAAACTCCATAGATATGCATTGCATATTATTAGAGTAATATTTCCAAAACATTGCACTATCATAGTGTAGACACCTAAAACACATCATGTCGAGGGCGACTATTCATATGAACATGCTACAAGACCATATGGAGGATCTTGGACAGACTCCATAATAGAGCAATGGTTCTAACCACTCAATTTGGGTTACTTGGCCTAATTAGTCTGAACTACAGTCCAAAACTACGGTCTATAGGCTGAACCACAACTGAGACCTATGGTTTACAGTCTAGATCATAGTTGTAACCTGTGGTCTTAACTGAAGTTTAGTTGGCATTCATCCGAGCCAAATCAGTTTGAACGACCATTTGATCTAGAAGATGGTGGTTAAAGGACAAAATATTCTAATCCAATTGTCCTAACCACCCTTTCTTGATATTAGCTTCTCCATGAAGCCACTCCTAGCCCTTGGATAGTCTTATAAGTATCCCTTAGAATTAGGGTAAACTATCAGATAGGGCATTGGATATTTGAGCAGTGAAGCCTTGTCGAATTGTACACTCAACCGAGTATACTGAGAGAGAGCTATTACACTTATCCCCTACCTACTTACCAAGATTCATGATGAATTGCATTATGGATGCCCTAGGAGCCTAGGAGAGCCAAGAAGCACATATTCGAGAAAACGAAGGCCCCTCACAGTGAATCAACCACCAAATCAGTCTGAGGACACCGAAGGTGACCATTGAACATCAATTTGGACAAGGAGGTCAAGCCCACTTCCCTTGAAATTGAGGGTAAACCTATTAGATTGCTAACCATGACTTTCAGCCTCAATTTATAGTGCAAACCGCTCACCAGAGCTGTAGTTTGTAGCAGAGGTATTACCACCCTACTATTTCTATTTTTGTCCAGCTAGATAGTTTAAATTAGTCATTTCTATGGTTCAGTTGTAGTTTAGAATATTTTTGACCGGTATAATTAGGTTTATAATAGTTTCATTGTATTTGCATTAAGTAGGATTTAATGGATTCTTTATGTGCTTTCATGCTTTATTTTATGTGATTGGTCTTGTAGCACCCTAAAATTGGCACAGTTAAACCATCAATAAAAAGTAGAAATTTGAATTTTAACCCCAAAATCGCCTGTTAACTGCTCACCTTGTTTTTTGTGCCATTTTTAGAGGTTTTTGTGACCATTGGATGATATCATCCCAAATCGGACGAATTTGTTTGGAAAAGAACGTCCAGAGGATTTCGTCCCAAAACCAAATATTCACAAATTTGTTGGCAATTTTGGGTACCTTGGGTACATTGCCTTTGCTCAAGTGTATAGGTTGTCATTGATGTCAAGAAGCTCTTGAAGGAATTTGATTTAATGTCAAATATTTTGTAGGCATGGACAGTGAGTTTCCAAGAAGATTATTCAGAGCATGGACAGTGAGTTTCCAAGAAGATCATAGTAGCCCATTTGCAAAAGATCAAAGAAAAAGACAAGTAAGAAAAATGTCACGATTTGACATGTTAGAGGAGAGAGAAAGGAAAAACTGTCGCGATTTCGTGACATGTTAGAGGAGAGAGAAAGTGTTGGAAAAACTGTCGTGATTTCGCGACATGTTAGAGGAGAGAGAAAGAGCTGGCAAAACTGTCATGATTTCGTGACATGTTGGCAGAGAAAGAAGAGCAAGGTGGAAAGTGTCGCGATTTCGTGACATGTCGCATTTTCGCGACTCGAAAAGTGCAGGAAGGCAAAGAAGGAAAAGTGTCGCGATTTCGCGACATAATGCAAGGAAGGTTGTACGGACGAAAAAGTGTCACGATTTCGTGACATAATGCAGAAGAGAGAGTCCGCAATATGAACTGTCATGATTTCGTGACAAGTTCGAAGAGAGAGAAAGTAATTCGAAAAGTGTCACGATTTCGTGACATGCTACAAAAGACAAAGTGAGGACTGTCATGATTTTATGACATGCTACAGAACTCAAAGTGAGAACTGTCACGATTTCATGACATGCAGAAAAGGGAAGAGTCTGAAATGAGAAGCGTCATGATTTCATGATAGGCTGCAAAGAAAGCGTACGAAAGCTGAAAGCGTCACGATTTCACGACAGGATGAAGGAAAAGCGTACGGATGCAGAAAGTGTCATGATTTTATGATAGGCAAAAAAGATAGCGTACGGGTGCAGAAAGTGTCATGATTTTATGACAAGCAAAAAAGATAGCAGACGACAGTAGAAGTGTCACGATTTCATGATAAAAATTGAAAGCATGTCTTCCATAAGTGAAGTGTCACGATTTCATGACAAAAGTAGAGAGGAAGGCTATGAAGACAAAAGTGTCATGATTTCATGACAAAAGTGAAGACGACGTCTGCAGAGGCAGAAGTGTCACGATATCGCGACAAAAGCCAAAAGGAAGTGTACGGTTGCAAAGGTGTCACGATATCGTGACATGGTGTAGTTTCACGGGTAAAGCTACAGAACCACAGAGGCGGTTGAAGCCGACAGAGTTAAATTTGAGCCGACGTAGTTTAGGGTTACAACCGACTAAGATCAAGGTTTTGATCTTGAAAGTGTTAGTATAAAAGGAGGATTGTTTTGAAGAGTTAAGTGCGAATTGAGAGACAGTCGAATATGCGTCGAAGTGTGCGAGATGCAGCCAAAAGAGTGCAAGAGTGCAGAAGTGGCGCGATGATGCCGAAGCATGCAGAGTGAGCGCAACAGGCAAAGACGAACGAGGACATTTGTACTAGACCGAAGGACTATGTTTAGTGCAAATTCGAGGACCAGCTTTGGAGGTGATAGAGTTGAGGACAGAGGTCTCCAGCCAGAGCAGGGAGGACAGGTGTCTTCTGTGGATAGAGTTCCATTTGCTAAGGGCAGCGGAGGCAGAGGTTTTCTAGAGGATCACCAACCAGAGCAGAGCTAGGGGATCGGTGTCTCCTGTGGGTTGGTGCCCACGAACTCGAGTTTAGGGGATTGGTGTCTCCTTTGGGTTGGTGCCCATAAACCTTGTAATCGGGAAAGGTATTCCCAAAAATTGATTGATAAAATTTAGTGAAAGATTTTATCCGTGGATGTATCCCAACCATTCTGGGTGAACCACGTTAAAATGGGTCTTCAATGTGTGATGCTTTCTGTCTTGATTAATGTTGTGTTGATGCCTCTATTATTTAAAGTTAAAATTGTTAATTGGTTATGTCTTATACTGTTCACCCCCCCTCTCAGTATAAGCTTGTGTTCTTCAATTGGTATCAGAGCGGGTTTCTCCAGAAAAAGCCTAACAGCTTGGAGAAGGATCTATCAGAGGAACATACAGATTCAGAAAGAGATGAAGAGGTTGGGTTCGATCTCAAAGGTGAATTCTTCTTGGCTTTAAAAAGGCTTGAGAAATTCAGGGAAGAAAATTCTGTTCTCAAGCATCAATTTCAGGAAGAAGAGATTGCAAGATCAAGATTGTCTCAAAGAGTTATAGACTTCAAAATTCTAGCTGAAGAAGGAAAGAAGGTTGAACAGGTTCTGACAGAAGCTTTAAAAGGAAAGGAAACTGATTGCGAGAAACTAGAAGAAGAGGTTATGTCTCTTAGAGTGAAGTTGGAAAAATTGGCTCTCAGACAGAATACTCCGTATGACAAGCAAAAGAAGGATGGTATCACTATTCATGAAATAGGGTCTTCGAGCAAGACCAATCTTCATCCTGAAGAGCGGTGGATTCCAGTTGGTCACAAGAAGAACAATCATCCAAGGCATCAAAACAAGGTTACATAATACTTTCCATGGCTATTGTTTTTCCTGCAAGAATTTTGGTCACAAAGCTATGCATTGCAAAAAATCCTTGAATAGCCATAGTAAGGAAAATGTTAACTCTTTTGCACCTCTTATGAATAAAAATTTCATGTGTTTCAAGTGCAAGAATTTTGGGCATACAACAAGGATGTGCAGTTTGGATAGATCTAGCCTTGAGTTCACTAAAAAGAAAAATGAGATCAAATCTAAGTCAATGATAGTTCAAACTGCTTTTCATGCTCAAGACAAAGTAGAAAAATGGTATCTTGATAGTGGTTGTTCAAAACATATGACTGGTGAAAAGGAAAAAATTTTGGTCTTAAAACAAACAAACCGAGGAACAGTCAGTTTTGGAGATAATAGGTCAGCTAAAATCTGTGGTAAAGGGACTCTTAGTTTGGATGGGAAATCCAAAATAGAAAATGTGCTTTATGTAGAAGGCCTAAGACATAATCTTCTAAGTGTGAGTCAACTTTGTGATCAAGGGCACATAGTATCTTTCTTTTCAGATAGATGTGAGATAAGTAAAGAAAAAAATGGAAAACTCATTGCGAGTGCTACAAGGACTCCAAACAATCTTTACATGCTGAGTGAGATAAAAAGGGAAAAGTGTTTTCTAACTCAAGAAGATGAGAGTTGGCTATGGCATAAAATATTGGGGCATTTGAGCTTTGATAATCTTGTCAATATTAGTAACAAGGAAGCTGTTAGAGACTTGCCCAAAATAAAAAGGCCCCATAATATCATTTGCGGTCCCTGTCAACATGGAAAACAAACCAGAACCAGTTTCAAATCAAAAGGGTATACTTCTTCAAAACCATTGGATCTTATTCATACTGATTTATGTGGCCCCACCAGAACTTAGAGCATTCAGGGAGAAAGCTACTTCATGTTGTTTATAGATGATTATTCTAGAATGACGTGGGTTACTTTTCTCAAAGAAAAATCTGAAGCTTTTGAAAAATTTAAAGCTTTCAAAGAAATGATTGAAAATGAGACTGACAAGAGAATCAAATGCTTAAGATCAGACAGAGGAGGAGAGTTCACTTCAAATGAATTTGTGGAATACCGTGAGCAACAAGGAATCAAAAGAGAATATTCAACAGCAAGAACTCCTCAACAAAATGGAGTAGTTGAAAGGAAAAATAGAACTATTGAAAATATGGCTAGAGCTATGTTAAATGAGTCAAAACTTTCAGATGGCTTTTGGAAAGAGGCAGTCAGTACAACAGTCTACATTATCACCAGGGCCCAACTTAGAGTCAATCATCATAAAACTCCTTATGAGTTATGGAAAGGGAGACCAACTACAGTAAAATACTTCAAAGTGTTTGGGAGTAAGTGCTTCATCAGAAGGGAAGATCAAAATTTGGGTAAGTTTGATCCTAGATGTGATGAGGGAATATTTCTTGGATATTCCAATAGAAGCAAGGCCTATAGATGCTTCAACAAAAGAACGCATACAGTCGTAGAGAGCATAAATGTAATAGTTGATGAAAAGACAGGGATAAGAGAACCAGTCAAGGAACTCAGTGATGAAATTTGTCAAGAAGAATTCAGAGAAGTTTCAGATGAAGAAGAGGAAAGACAACAACTGCTTCCTAAAACTCCTTCACGATATGTTCAGAAACATCATCCCAAAGATTTGATCATTGGTGATCCAAACAACAGGCAAACAAGAAGAAGAGTCATTCCTTCACACGATTCTACAAATGTCTCTTTATTATCTCAGATTGAGCCAAAAGATTTCAGTGAAGCATGTGCAGATAAATTTTGGGTAAAAGCGATGGATGAAGAGCTAAATCAAATAGAGAAAAGTGAAACTTGGGATTTGGTTCCAAGACCTAAGGACAAGAATGTCATTGGCACAAAATGGATATTCAAAAATAAACTCAATGAGGATGGAAATATTGTCAGAAACAAAGCTAGGTTAGTCTGCAAAGGTTATGCTCAAGTAGAAGGTGTTGATTTCGAAGAGACGTTCGCTCTTGTTGCTCGTCTTGAAGCTATCAGAATGTTTTTGGCCCTTTCAAGCTTCAAATCATTCAAGGTATATCAAATGGATGTAAAGTCAGCTTTTCTAAATGGGGTGTTGGTAGAAGAAGTCTACATAGAACAAGCCAGAAGGAGTGTCTCTCACAGAACAGTCAGACTATGTGTGTAAACTGAAAAAGGCTTTATATGGGTTAAAGCAAGCACCAAGGGCGTGGTACTCAAGACTTGACAGTTATCTTCATGAGCAAGGCTTCAGGAAAGGCATGGCAGATAGCAATCTGTATATTAAGAATGAAGGTGATGATATGTTGATTATGGTTGTCTATGTTGATGATATTATTTTTGGGGGGAATAATACTCAGATGTGCAAAGTTTTTGCTAACACCATGTAGAAGGAATTTGAGATGTCTATGATTGGAGAGCTATCATTCTTTTTAGGTCTTCAGATTGCTCAATCAAAAAATGGTGTATTTCTCTCTCAAGGAAAGTATATCAAAGAAATGTTGAAGAAATTTGGGATGATGGACAGCAAACCAGTATGTACTCCAATGATTACAGGGTGCAAGATGAGTAAAGATGATGAATCTCCAATGGCAGATCAGAGGTTGTACAGATCAATGATTGGCAGTTTATTATATGTTACGGCTACCAGACCAGATATCATGCAGGCAGTTGGGTTAGTAGCAAGATTTCAAGCAGCTCCAAAATATTCTCATGTTACAACAGTTAAGAGGATATTCAGATATCTGAAGGGCACTATGGATTTTGGGCTTTGGTATCCCAAAGGTGATGATTTCACCCTCACGGCCTATTCAGATGCAGATTGGGCAGGCAATACTGATGACAGGAAGAGCACTAGTGGTGGAGCATTCTTTCTGGGAAAGAGTTTGGTTTCTTGGCTAAGTAAGAAACAACCTTCGTTTCCTTATCTACAGCAGAGGCTGAATACATAGCAGAGTGGCTGGGTGTACACAGGTTTTATGGATGAAAACCACCTTGGAGGATTTCAAAGTCAAGC
The DNA here is from genome assembly GCA_028583015.1 of Wollemia nobilis. Classification (NCBI taxonomy): domain Eukaryota; kingdom Viridiplantae; phylum Streptophyta; class Pinopsida; order Araucariales; family Araucariaceae; genus Wollemia; species Wollemia nobilis. The sequence goes on from JAQPPZ010016361.1 coordinate 8,491,525, forward strand.
ATGAACAACCCATCTCCATATTTTGCGATAATACGAGTGCCATAAGTATTTCCAAAAATCCAGTAATGCACTCAAGGACAAAGCATATTTCCATCAAGTATCACTTTCTAAGGGAGAAAGTGCAAGACAAGCAGGTCAAGCTAGAGTATGTGCCTACTAAAGAGCAGATTGCAGATATCTTCACCAAACCTCTTCCAAGAGATACATTTGAGTATCTAAGGGAGAAATTGGGAGTTGTACTCCCACCCCAAAATTAATCACCTCATCAGGAGGTGGGGGAGGGACCAAGCTAAGAGGCTCATTCTTAGTCCCGAGCCCCAAAGGTGACCCTTTGCCATTGATGACAAAGGGGGAGAAATATGAGTAAGGGGGAGAGCTTCAAGTGAAGAGGAAAGCTTCAAGTCAGGGGGAGCAAAACCTCAAAGGAAGTTTCTCAGTTGTTAGCATAGTTGGTTTCAGTTTTGGCTCCTAAGACGAAGGTTTGCCATCAATGACAAAGGGGGAGATTGTTGGCAATTTTGGGTACCTTGGGTACATTGCCTTTGCTCAAGTGTATAGGTTGTCATTGATGTCAAGAAGCTCTTGAAGGAATTTGATTTAATGTCAAATATTTTGCGAGCATGGACAGTGAGTTTCCAAGAAGATTATTCAGAGCATGGACAGTGAGTTTCCAAGAAGATCATAGTAGCCCATTTGCAAAAGATCAAAGAAAAAGACAAGTAAGAAAACTGTCACGATTTCATGACATGTTAGAGGAGAGAGAAAGTGCTGGAAAAACTGTCACGATTTCGTGACATGTTAGAGGAGAGAGAAAGAGCTGGCAAAACTGTCACGATTTCGTGACATGTTGGCAGAGAAAGAAAGCAAGGTGGAAAGTGTCACGATTTTGTGACATGTCGCATTTTCATGACTCGAAAAGTGCAGGAAGGCAAAGAAGGAAAAGTGTCACGATTTCGTGACATAATGCAAGGAAGGTTGTACGGACAAAAAAGTGTCACGATTTCGTGACATAATGCAGAAGAGAGAGTCCACAATATGAACTGTCATGATTTCATGACAAGTTCGAAGAGAGAGAAAGTAATTCAAAAAGTGTCATGATTTCGTGACATGCTGCAAAAGACAAAGTGAGGACTATCATGATTTCGTGACATGCTACAGAACTCGAAGTGAGAACTGTCACGATTTTGTGACATGCAAAAAGGGAAGAGTCTAAAATGAGAAGTGTCATGATTTCGTGATAGGCTGCAAAGAAAGCGTACGAAAGCTGAAAGTGTCATGATTTCATGATAGGATGAAGGAAAAGCGTACGGATGCAGAAAGTGTCACGATTTCATGACAGGTAGAAAAGATAGCATACGGGTGCAGAAAGTGTCACGATTTCACGATAGGCAAAAAAGATAGCAGACGACAGCAGAAGTGTCATGATTTCATGATAGAAACTGAAAGCATGTCTTCCATAAGTGAAGTGTCATGATTTCATGACAAAAGTAGAGAGGAAGGCTATGAAGACAAAAGTGTCATGATTTCATGACAGAAGTGAAGACGACGTTAGCAGAGGCAGAAGTGTCACGATTTCATGACAAGAGCTAAATTGAAGTCGACAAAGGCTGTAGTGTCGTGATATCATGACAAAAGCCAAAAGGAAGTGTACGGCTGCAAAGGTGTCATGATATCATGACATGGTGTAGTTTCACGGGTAAAGCTACAGAACCACAGAGGCGGTTGAAGTCGACAGAGTTAAATTTGAGCCGACGTAGTTTAGGGTTACAGCCGACTAAGATCAAGGTTTTGATCTTGAAAGTGTTAGTATAAAAGGAGGATTGTTTTGAAGAGTTTAAGTGTGATTTGTGAGACAGTCGAATATGCGTCGAAGTGTGCGAGATGTAGCCGAAAGAGTGCAAGAGTGCAGAAGTGGCGTGATGATGCCGAAGCATGCAGAGTGAGCGCAACAGGCAAAGACGAACGAGGACATTTGTACTAGACCGAAGGACTGTGTTTAGTGCAAATTTGAGGACCAGCTTTGGAGGTGATAGAGTTGAGGACAGAGGTCTCCGACCAGAGCAGGGAGGACAGGTGTCTTCTGTGGATAGAGTTCCATTTGCTAAGGGCAGCGGAGGCAGAGGTTTTCTAGAGGATCACCAGCCAGAGCAGAGCTAGGGGATCGGTGTCTCCTATGGGTTGGTGCCCATGAACTCGAGTTTAGGGGATTGGTGTCTCCTTTGGGTTGGTGCCCATAAAATTTGTAATCGGGAAAGGTATTCCCAAAAATTGATTGATAAAATTTAGTGAAAGATTTTATCCGTGGATGTATCCCAACCATTCTGGGTGAACCACGTTAAAATGGGTCTTCAATGTGTGATGCTTTCTGTCTTGATTAATGCTGTGTTGATGCCTCTGTTATTTAAAGTTAAAATTGTTAATTGGTTATGTCTTATACTGTTCACCCCCCCCTCTCAGTATAAGCTTGTGTTCTTCACAATTAGCTTCTGTTCCAATGACCTCTCCAACTTGGGCAGAAGTGTTTCTATGCGGTTTGAGATTCCCACATTGGGGATCTCCTAGATTGGGATGATCCCCAACCTCCTAACCTCCCCCTAATTGTATATAAATTAGGATTTTCCTAGTTTATCCCCCTCACTCCCTACCTGGCTTCCTGGCTAATTATTTTCCTACAATTTTAGTTTTTGTTGTGATCTCCCATCATTTGCGCTTGTGTTTTCAAGTTTTGTTGTAGGATTTCACTGTGTTTCAACCGGAGGTAGCTCGGATCATCGCAGGAAATTCAACTACAATTTTAGATGATCTTGTCAATATCGGCGATGATCTTGTATGATTACAGATGATCTTGTCTGCAATTCAGATTGGAGGCAATCTGAGCCCTGAGTTTGCATTCTCTATCTCATTTTCCTTATTTATTGGTGCATTAGATTAATTTACTTCTATTTTGCATCTTGGAGTTCACCTCATTTAGCATAATTGCATGATAAAATTCAAAATAAGTTTCCAAAACAAGTGCATCTCATTTAATTTGATATCTGGATTTATCATTCAAACATCTATACTCCTATTTCTATCATTTTGCATCATTATTGCAATTGTATTTTTGGTTTTTGGTGTCTGTTTTCTTGATTGCAGGTTTCTGACTAATTTTCCAATATTGGGTGATCTCGGATGATCTCCTGTGATTTGGGACAATTCTGTATAATTACAGATGATCCTATCATATCTGGGATGATCTAGACTCTTACAAGATTTATAATCTTCATCAGACATCAAAAATCAGGTGTACTCTTCTCCATTTTATATATTCTATGTATTCAATTGCATTAGGATTCATTTATGTCTATTGTTTTCATATAAATTAGAATCTTCATATAGAATAGCTTAGATTCATTTTGGCCAACCTAGGAATCTGAATGATTGAACATAAAACGAATAAATCAAACCCATTCTCAATGTAGGCATGGAAACTACCACTCAAAGTTTCCTGGTGAACCCCACCATCCATCAAAAATTCACCTTTATACCCCTCCCCCGAGAGGCGTGACCTTCAAATGGCCTCTCCATCCGAGGTATTGTTCTATCCTTTTCTCACCCCCCTTCCGGGTATGGATCATTTAGCCTGAAGGTGAGGGTGCAAAAAATTTGGGTGATACATTTTGGTGAACCCGACGTGAAACTAAAAACACCTTTTGAAAACAATCCAAAAAAAAAACACATTATTAAGAACATCTAGAATCATTAGAAAATTTTTAAATTTGCATATCATACTTAGATGGTAGATTATAATAGAAGACGAGTTGTCTTCATAAATGTTGAAAATCAATTAACAGCCATAGAGATTACTTATGTGCTTAGAGTACCTCAAACATATAGAGCCCAACATTTGTGGGACGAACTTGATAGGAGATTGGGTATTATTGAATCTAGATCTGTAGAAATTAGGCAAATTAAGAGGTTTTTCCTAGATAGAATCTTGGATCCTGATCAGGTGACTTTGTATCATGAACTTCAGAGAGCTTGCCATAGGTGGTTAGCCGATAAAATAGCACTTGTGTCTTCTGAATTATACACCTTTGAGGAATACCTTGAGAACTCAGTTGTAGTACATAAATTTCTATCTTGTGTAGATGATCAAGAAGTCGTTCTTATGGATAGAAAGATATGGAATAGAGTTCCTAGAGATGTGTTGTATTGATATTATTGCCATGAAATTTATTTGTATATGTCAGAGTCTAAAATAGATCATATTACCATAGCACACTTTGTCAAGTTCTTGAAAAACAACTTCCAATTTGAAGAGGAGCATTTCATGACTCTTGATGAACTTGACCCTATCAATGATATCCATAAACTATTCATAGAAAGCTAAGTGATTATTTCTACTATTGTTTCTTACAACTAGCATGATGTTTGTTATTTTTTCTCGTAAAATAATAATATAATAAAATCACACAAAAAAAAAAACAACAAAACATTTCCTTTTAAAGTATTATAGTAGGTATATAGTTAAAATATATACCTCTCAACCCTATCGCATATATATATATATATATATATATATATATATATATATATATATATATATAAGTATATATATTTGCTAAAACCTAAGTTTAGCACAATACCTAGACTTAGGAATGGAAAACAAACCGAAGAAGATGAAGATTGGTTAGGAAGACCATTAACTGACCAAAATGTCCCTCCTGAGGACCAAGTTCAGGAAGAAGAAACCCTAGACCAGCAAGAAGAAGATCTTGTTGTAGGAAATGAACAAGAAGAAAATATTAGAGAGGAAGGATCCTCATCCCCTAAAATGTCTCTGGGAGGAGCTATCACTTTTGAGAACATTGAACAATTCTTGAAGTTCATTAACACTAATATTGGTGTTTTTAATAGAGCAACCCATATGGACAAGGATCGAATTAGTGACACTCAAGAAACTCTAGAAGAATTATTTCAAACATGCACTAATCCCTTGTCCTTTATTGAATAAGAGAGTGATCAAGTTGGACCATCCAATTTGGATATAGTAGCTGCGATCCAGAGCATGCAACAATAGCAGGTTACCAAACAATCTAAAGTGCCTGTTAACAAGCCTAGGGTCATTCCCGCACAAAATAAACCATCATTTACTGCTCTATTTCACCAAGATCTTGATCAACATACCTCAAATCAACAAAAACCCAAAATAAAATCGAACATCAATTACCAATAATCTAAGGTACAACATAATACTATTACAAATCCCCTTCATAATACTCTTCCTACCAACACTTTGCATAATAGCAATATAACATCTAATCCTTGTCACACCATCATACACTCATAGATACCATACCTATGTGCCACCGAACCAATATGGTGGACAAACTAGCAATATTGAATCCATGGTGAAACAATTAGTTTCCCGCATGGACCAGATAGATCCCTATCGTCCCTCATATAATTATTGAGAGATGTGTATTCAGCCTTTAGATCCTATAGTCATAGCACAACCGTATCCTAAACATTTTCCTATGCCTGTTCTTCCCATATATAAAGGAACCGAAGATCCCATAGAGCATCTTCGTATGTTTAGGATAGCATGTCATGACATATCACATGATGAATTGTTATTACTAAAAATGTTTTGGAAAAGCTTGGGAGGAATGGCATTAGAGTGGTATTATCAATTACCCACTAATTCTTTGAGGAATTTCAAAGAAACTACCAAGTCTTTTGTTCATCAATTTAGTGCCTACATCGAAAGATATGTGACCATTAAATATTTGTATAAATTAAAACAAGGCAAAGATGAATGCTTTGCTGATTTCCTAGCTAGGTGGAGACAATTGATAGGAAAATTGCACTTTGTGTTACTTTATAAGGAGATGTTGGACATATTTATTAATAATTTTTAAGAGCAACTATCTTACGAATTATCAACTGCTACCTTGACCACCTTCGATCAAGATATAGACTTAGCCCAAAGAGTGGAAGATGCTCTCATTAGGAGAGGCCAGCTTAAAAAGAGAGACGATGAGAAAACATCCAAAAATCAATATAAGAATAAAAAAATTGTGGGTGATGGAGTCACCGATAGCAGAAATACTGCTAATGTTAATGTTGCAAAGATAGCAGAGAAGTTTGTATTGAAACCTCCTGATAGACCTCCTCGAGAATTTACTAGGTTAAATCAACCTTTATCAACTATTCTACCGCAATTATTAGAACGAGGTTTGATTCAATTACCAAATATTTGGGAACCTGATCCAACTATACCCGAATATAGAGCAGATTTACACTATGACTTCCATAGAGGACTTGGACACACTACCAACTCTTGTAAAATATTAAAACATAAAATACAGGACTTGATTGATAACAATGAGATGGAGGTGCAAGCCTTTCAACCTAAGAAAAATCCTCCTAATAATGTTCAAAAGAACACCCCACAAAACCAAAATTAGAATGCCAATCAATCATTGGACATATTTCAACATCCCTTACCAAAACATGGTAAGGAGGTGGCTAATCAAGTTGAACATCATAATGTCCCTCCTCCTGCCCGATATGTAGGAACTATTAGTGGGCATTTACCTATTCATGATCTGGAAATATTTGACACAACTTTATCCGTGGTTACAACCATGCCTCTATATAATATTTAGATACCTAATCTTAGTGATACAGAATACGAGACTGAGAGTGATATGGAAATCACATCAAATCAATCGAATAGTTCTAAATATGAATCAGATCCTATTCACCCTATCACAAGTTATATGGTTCCAGAAGAGCCATTTCCAAGAAGAGTCACTACTAGACTACCGTCTCACTGATTACTTTCTAATGAGCTAGCTATAAATGCTAGACCAAGACCCATTCATCATCCGCAAAATAATATTGTGGGTACCATCGGAGCTGTTACTAGACAACATGCTCAAAATTCTCAACAAGATCAAATTCAGAATGGTGGATCAGCTCCATTTGTTTTGAAGGTTCCTAATAAATGGAATCCTTCACCTAATGTTCAACCTAAACCTCCTTATAATATTAATGAACAATTATCAAATATTATAGCTAGAATTTCACTCTTGGACCTTTTAAGATATTTTCCTACACAGATATGAATTAATGCTCACATTAAGCCGGATGATGATACCACAAGACATTCAATCTAAAGCCATGGCCGAACTATAATAACTCATGAAGTTGATTGTATTGACTTTCGAGATAGAGACATACCACAACATAGTTTACATAAAGATAACCCATTGTATATTACCACCTTAATTGGAGATGTAGTAGTCAAACGAGTTTTTATTGATAATGGTTCAACTTTAAATATCTGCACTTTTGACTTCTACCAAATATTTGGGTTTAGAAGTGATGAAATGAAAAGAACTGATATGATCATAAAATATTTCAATGACAAAACACAAGAAACATGTGGAGTTATTACCATTCCATTGCAGGTTGGTCCAAGAACCTTGGATATGACTGTGTTTATTGTACATTGCCCTACATCGTACAATATACTCTTGGGTCCTCCTTCGATCAACGCGATGTGAGCTATTCCCTCAACTTTACATCAATGTGTTAAGTTCAAATTTAAGAATCAGTTGGTTACCATTCATGGTGATCCAAGACCCTTTGATATGTGTGCTTTGGCAGAACCTATTGGAGTTCAATTTTTCCCCGCTCTATCATCCACACATTCTAATTCTCATTATCTATCTAAACGTGTGAAACTCACACCCACAACGTCATCTAATTCTTCTCCATAAGTTGAAACTCCACATATAGGTCAACCATATTCTGAACAAACAACATTAGAACCTAAGAAAGATCCTAATCCCACAACAATGTCTCTTATTCTACTCCTATAACTTCCATACCTATAATAGACCCATCTATCAACACCTCTACACCGTCTACATCCACCAAATTCATATTTTCCACATCGAAAGACGTAGGGAATGTTCCTTCTACCTCTTATGCTCTTACTGATGAGCTCTTACCCGATCTATCTAAAATTCTTATATCAAAAGAAACAAATGCTTCTATGCAAGATTCCCTTATTTTAAATAATTTGCCACCATCTCCTCATACCTTGGGCCTCCCACAACCTATGGGAATTATTTACCAAGTCGGTAGTTGTGCCTTTATTTATAAGGGATATGACTGGGGTAGAATACCTAGAAACATCAGAACTCGTTATGATGGATATGCTCGATGTTATTTTACTAATGAGTATATTAAAGCCAAACCCATAATGCTTAATTTGGGATATAAAGGGAAAGGTTTGGGACCTTTCTAGAATTGTATGAAAGAACCTTTTGAGGTAGAAGCGTGGCCCGCCCGATGTGGTGTGGGCCTATTTTCTAGTAAGGGTCAGCCATTCCCATTTGAGGATGATGACCATCTTATATGTTACCAAGATTATTTAGATGAACGTGATGCTTTGCGTTTAACGAATAAGACATTCACATGTAATATGCTATCTATAGCTTATCCTGAGATGATCTCTAAATTCGATGATGAGTTGGAGGGAGATATCTTTCACGATGTCTCCGTTGAGGAATTATTACATAATGGATTTTATTTTGATGGCTCTATACCTAGTATAGCCCAGCTTGAGGCCATGACTCCTCAAGACGAATTATCCAAGCTAACCTTGGAATAATTACAAGAATTGGGCGTTTCACCCGCCCCACCTAATTTTGAGAGAGATCTACACATGGAAGTAGAAAATGTCATAAAAATTAACATTGGAACCAACGATAACCCTCACATAATCAACATTGGATCAAAATTGAGTCAAGAAAAATAGGATAAATACATTGCATTTCTTAAAGAATATGAAGATGTTTTTTCTTGGACATATGAAGATATGCCAGGTTTAGACCCTTCTGTAGTTATGCATCACCTAGTAGTGCATCCGGATGCTAAACCTATTAAGCATAAGCTTAGAAAAATGCATCCTAAAGTGGCCTTACTAGTCAAAGGGGAGTTAGAAAAACTCATGAATGTTATTTTTATACAAGCCATTGATTATGCTGAATGGATCTCAAATGTAGTTCCAGTAACTAAGAAAGAAGCTACTAAGATTAGGGTTTGTATAGAATTTAGAGATATTAATGTTGCATGCCCTAAAGATGATTTTCCCCTTCCCAATATGGATTAGATCATTGATTTTACTACTGGGAGTGGAATGATATCCTTAATGGATGGATTTTCTAGTTATAATCAGATCAGGATAGCTCCTGAAGATCAAGCTAAAACAACCTTTATTACCCCTTGGGGGACTTTATATTAGAAAGTGATGCCATTCGGTTTGAAGAATGCAGGTGCAACCTATCAATGAGCCATGACTTATATCTTTCATGATATGATGCATGATATACTACATGATTATGTAGACGACATTATAGCTCATTCTACTAAAGAATATGACCATTTAGATGACTTGAGAAAAGTATTTGATTGGTTAAGGGAATATCTTATCCGATTGAATCCAGCCAAATGTATATTCAGAGTTAAGTCAAGTAAATTATTGGGGGTTATAGTTTCTTTATGTGGCATCAAAATTGACCCTCTCAAGATTACGACTATCACTGATATGCCCACACCTACAAATATATCTAAATTACGGAGTCTACAAGGTAAGCTTCAAGCTATCCATCGCTTCATCGATAAGCTAGAGGATAAAACTATACCCTTTCTTAAGCTTCTTAAGAAGGATGTCTCTTTCCATTGGGATGATGAATGTAAGGAAGCATTTGAACTCCTCAAATAATATCTTCTTAACCCACCTATACTTTCACCACCTAAACCTGATCGCCCATTTATCTTGTATATTTTTGCTTCAAATTTTGCTTTAGGAGCTATGTTAGCTCAACTTGATGATGAGAAAAGAGAGCGTGCTAATTATTACATTAGTCGAATATTAATTAGTTATTAAACCCGCTACACAACATTAGAGAAGTTATGTCTAGCAGTCATATTTTCTACACAAAAACTATGCCATTATATGCTCAGTCAAAAAACATACGTTATTGCTAAATACGATCCCTTGTGGTATCTCATGAGTCAACCTTATTTATCTGGTCGTACAACAAAGTGGGTTCTTGCTCTAAGTGAGTTTGAACTCACGTTTATAGGACAAAAGTCTATTAAGGGTCAAATCATAGCAGATCAATTAGTTGTTGCACCCTTAGAGTCCACCCATCCCCTCGTCATTGAGTTTCTTGATGAATGCCTTAACCTAGAGGCGGATCATTCAGAGCAATGGTCCCTATACTTTGATGGAGCCCGATGCATGAGTGGGGCTGGTGCAGGTATTATTTTGATATCTCCATAGAAACATATCATACCTCTATCCTTTAAATTAACGTTTGCCTGTACTAATAACACTGCTGAATATGAGGCTCTAATCCTTGGATTACGAGCTGCCCTGGCATTGAAAATTAAAAATCTATTAGTTTTCGATGATTCTCAACTTGTTATAAATCAAATTAATGATTTTTATCAGACTAGAGATGATAAATTGTGCCCATATAAATCATATGTATTACAATTAATATCTTTATTTGATCAAGTTACCTTGGAAGTTATTCCTAGAACTAGCAATCGTGCGGCTGATGCTATGGCCGCAACTGCATCTCTTTTACCCTTGGAGTTAGATGATGAATATTCTACCATCATTATTTGTCGACTCTAGGAACCTACTTCAACTAAATCATGCTTGGAACCTTTGGACGTGTTTCTAATCAATGAAACTATTCCTGAACTTTGGTACATTGACATCCTCAATTTTCTTCAAAATGGGACCTTCCTTGAAGGTTTTAATAGAAACCAACATCGGTTATTACGTAGACGAGCAAGTCACTTCGTAATAATTGGCAATACATTATATAGGAGATCTTTTGAAGGTATCCTATTGAGATGTTTGAATCTAGAAGAGTCTAGATCAGCTTTGAGTGAAGCCCATGATGGATCTTGTGGGGGACACTTTAGTGGTAGCGCCATTGCTAAGAAGCTCCTTAGGATAGGATATTTTTGGCCTACCATGGAGAATGATGCACATGATTACGTGCGCCATTGCGACAAGTGCCAAAAACACGCTGACCTTGTCCATGCACCCGCACAAGAACTACAGGCTATTTCATCTCCTTGGCCCTTTTCAAAATGGGGCTTAGACATCATCGAAAAATCAATCCTGTGTCATCTGATGGACACAAATTCATCATAACCGCCATCGAGTATTTTACGAAGTGGGTCAAAGCTATGCCCTTAGCTTCTTGCACTGGAACGCAAGTTTCCAAGTTTATTCTTAATAAAATTATTTGTAGGTTCGGAATTCCTACAAATCTCATCTCGGATAATGGAACTTGTTTCAAAAACAAAGATGTAAAGAAACTATGTCAAAAATATAAAATTCAACATCGTTGGTCCACTCCCTATTATCCTCAGGGTAATGGCCAAGTAGAAGCATCTAATAAAACATTAATTAAAATCCTCAAGAGACTAGTCAATAAATCTAGCCGTGATTGGCACATTCAATTATATCCTGCTTTGTGGGCTTATCGAACTAGCATTCGTACTCCCATGGGCACTTCACCTTTTGTTTTGGTTTATGGCACTGAAGTTGTTTTTCCCTTTGAACTAGAAGTTCCTTCTTTGGCTCTGCTACTTCAAGATACTAAAGTAGGAGATGAATATCATGCTGGAAGATTTAGTCAGCTAGAACTCCTAGATGAGAAGCGCATTAATGCTTTGGAGCATCTTCGTGCCTATCAGAACAAGCTCAAACGAGCATATCTCAAGAAAGTTCATAATCGATCCTTTGAGATCGATGACCTCGTCTTAAAAGAAAATAAAAAAAATACTAATGCAACTAAAGACCTTAAAGGCAAATTCGAGCCTAACTGGCTTGGGCCATATATTATCACTGCTAAATTTGGATCGGGAGCATACATATTAGCTACCTTAGATGGTAAATATCTTAAAGAACCTATGAACATTATGCATCTTAAGCGCTATTATGCATAAATATGGTAATTTTGTCACTGTATATATTATACATATTGTCTCATATTAGTAATTCATATAAAAATTTCAAAAATAGTAATATTATGTATTCTCTCAATTCATAAATTAAAATCAAAATATAAAAAAATCAAAATCATCAAAATCCTCAAAAACATCTTCTATTTTGCACCCTTCAATTCTTGAAGTATTGTAGTTATATTTTTAGTTATTTTGGATAAATTAGCATTTATCTGGAATCCCTCACTTTCACACTCACATGAATAAATATCTTGATATTATTTGGTATGATTATTAATCTCTCTTATATCGAAGTCCACAGTTGAATTAAATAAATTTTTGAGCATAGAGAACTGATCTTGTTATTTACTTGAACCAAGTACACCTTTTCACATTAAAATGATTTCATTGCAAATTCAAAATGATGCTACACAATAGAAGTGGTCTCTTGAGCGAAAAGTTTCCCCTGCTATCCTATCATGCACATGGTCTAGAATCTTTGAGAATTGACAAAAGGACAAGCTCACCCCTGCCCGGAATAAAAATCCCTTGCTCTATAGCCAATCCGAGCAAGTATCCCTAGTATAGGAAGAAAAAGAAAAAGAAAAAGAAAATCAAGAAAAAATCATGAGAAAAAGAGAAATTATTCAGAAGCATTATTTCAGTATCATTTTGTACCATCTCAAGCAATATTTCAGCATTATCTCAGTGTCAAACAAAAAAAAAATACAAAAAGAAAAGAAAAGAAAAAACAAAAAGCAATAAATCCCTCCCCCCCCTTTTGAAAGAAGGAAGTGTGAAGCTTGAATCCTTGGAATTCTCAATTATTCGAAAACTGTGAGGTAAACCCCATAACAGGTGATTTGTGCCCAACTTTCTTGACATTGGGTAACTCCTAGCATGGTGATATGTCTGTCACATTAGCGACCTTATTTTGTACAGACCTATGTCCGCTTATGGATCAGCTAGCTCTTGATGACCCGACTTACATAGTAGTTTGGTACGGTTACATGCATATAAATCATGGTCAACGAACACTCATTTGGTTAATTCAAATTACTTGTATCAAATTATCTTGCTCAAAATCGGTAAATGAACATTACAATTGCACACACATTTGTGTTTGAGAGATTTTGTATCATTATGATAGATCAAGATCGGCAATGAACTCACGTATGCACACGGGGTTCCTTATAAATCTAAATTTTGTCTTTGAGATAATTTAAAATATTTATTCAAATCTTCTGGAATAATTTGACTTTCTTACTTGAGAATATCTGCTTAGCGTAAAATCAATTAAATACATTTTTTTCAAAAATCCAAAATTTTCTTGCAAAACATGTTCAAAAATCTAGCAATAAAGTCACATTTATATATTTTCGACTTTCGCGACGATGGTATAGTTCCTAAACCTAAATTGGAATTTTATGCCTAGTGCAAGTCCTCATTTTTATATTTTTTGTTTATCTCAAAATCAAAAATCAACTATGCAATAAAACTATTATATCAATTTCTTCTTTGGATTTCGCGATGATGGTATAAGTCTATACCTAAAATTCTATGCCTAGCGCAAACCATCGTTCTAATTTTATTTCCCATTTATTTAATCCATAAAAGCATATGGCTTAAATCATTATGTTACACAATTGTGCTTTAAAAAGAATGAAAACTTTCCTATTTCATTTCATTATGTCAACATTCATTTTTTTTTGCGACGATGGTATAATTCCTAGGGAATTGTTCAAATTTCTATCATACTTAGGAATTTTATGCCTAGCAAAAATCATATTTTTAATATTTCATGCATAATATTTTCATGGAAATCTAAAAACAAATCATCACTATCATCATTTTTCATCATCACAACACAAAGTCTTAAGAAAGTCTCTTAAGCACCCTTTTACTTTTAGCAATATTTCTCTCATATCGGGATTAGCTTGATGACCTAGCGAGCGACGACTCCATGAAATGGTCATGTAACAATGACAATGTCCTTTGAAATTATTGTTAGAAGTCACTTTATTTTCATCAAAACACACCACAACAACCAGTTTGTTTACATCAGATTATTTCATTTAATTTTATAGCATGACATAAAATTATAATATTTTCAAACGACATAATTACATGAATAGTCAATCAACAATTAAAATATTAAAGCATCATAAAACATATGCACAAGTCATATCACAAAAAGAACATCATATATATATCAAGAAGTATATACATCATATCAAAATGGATTGGTATGCCACAATCTATACCCTGGCATACTCAATCATCTCAAAAATAGTCTATGTACAATGTGCATCTAGTCTCGAGAAGACCTCGAGCTCTCGACCTCATCTCCTCTCCCGCCCCGAGGTGGAGGAGGTGGTCCCATCGAAGCCGCATCCTATTATGGGTCCTCGATGTCGATCATGATGATGTCCTCGATGACCCCATCCTGATCAGCTTTGTAATGTCAACTGGCAACTGTATCCTCTGGCCCTCTGGAACTAGCTACTAGTACACTCCCTGATAGAATGCGGTCTGAGCAACCGACCGTGCCAGCTCTAGAATGCTCGCCCCTCCACTCCGAGCCCTGAGTCATGTAGCCTCATCCTGTAGAGTCTGCACCTGAGCTCATAGGTAGGCATTCTCCGCCCGGAGAGCTGCCATCTCATTGCTCTCCCCCACCTTGACACCCTTGCCCCTATCGAGCAATGGTGGCCTATCCCTCTACTGAGGAGGGAGTCTTTATCTCATCTCCTCTCTCCTCTCCTCCCTCCTCTCTGGCTGTTGCTATCTCTCCAGAGCTTGTGGTACTCTTCAGTGTCTCTCTTGAGGAGGTCATCGTTGATCCCTCCCTTTGTGACCCCTCGTTGCATCGATGGTAGCCTGGTGCTGCCTCTCCATCCATTGCACTATAGCGTGCATCAGACCCTGTGCCCTCATCATCCGAGGAGGGTGGATGCCTACATACCAGGCATCATATCCATCTGCTATCCTCGCATCATCCCCATCCACTGGCTGAATGGGGGCATCATCAGCATCTTGACTCCAGAACTATTGCATGTCTAGAGCCCTACTTAGTGTGGTACTATCCCACATAGTCCGGGAGTACTCATAATCCCTAAGAGTAGGGATCCCTTGTTGTAGATCGAACTACCTCAAAACTTGGTCATAGCAATGGAGCTCTACCTCTCCCCACTCTGTCCTCAACCATATGACTCACCTGATGCGAGCCAACTCCTGTCCATCCTCTACCCACCCTGGATGCTCTCTCCATGGTCTCCAGGTGATCCGATCTAGGGTGAGGTCATCTAGCAACCTCTAGGACATCGACAGATCTATCCGTCGTTGTGACCCTCTCTAGAGCCACCAATAGAAAACTTGGGGTCTCTCCCTATCAACTCCTATCAGTGGAAGCCCTACGGGCCTTTGCACCACAATGTGCTCCCAACACCAAACCTGTAGAAGCGATGTCAACAACCAGACATCGACCCCCTTGTATATGACCCCATAAAGGATCCTATACAAGCGACACAATACAAAGATGCCCCAAGCAAACCTGTATCCATGGTCTCTCATGTCATAGACCACATCTGAAAGTAGCCATAGTAATCTGCATCCGCTTTGGTGGCATAGAAGAAGGCCACCCACCACCCCTACCAAAACTCGGGTCAACCGAGATGCCCTAGGCATCCGCCTCAAAGCCTCGATGTTCACTCTGCCCTTCTCCAGGACAAAGCTTGGGTCCTCGCACAATCTCATCATAGCATGGCCCTGATTGGCCGAAGGGGTCATGAATCGACCATGTATGGGGATCCTCAAGATCCTCCATACATCCTCTAGAGTGGGAGTCATCTCCCCCGTCGATAGCCAAAAGTAGGATGACTCTGGATACCATCTCTCTGTTAGGGCTATCAGTAGCCCCATGTCTATAGGAATTTGTGGCATCTCTGCCACATGTTGTAGTCCTACCTCTACCAATCTATCTCGCTCGGCCTGATCGAGCATGGCCAAATCGTCTCTTAGACCTCCGTATTTCCACTCCCGACTCTTTAGCAATCCCCTCTACAAAATAAACAATAAAAAAACAAAAATCATTAGTACATAATCATTAAAAAAAAAATCAATTAAAATCAAATCATCCCATAAAAGTTGATATCGCCCATTATTGGACGATATCGTACCAAATTTAGATAAAATCATCCTTAATAGGATGAAATCATCTCTGTTCTTCAATTTTGGGATCACCCCTTATTGGATAGGATCGCCCCTATTTCTCCGATTTCGTCCCTAGACGAAATCGACAATATAGAGACGATTTCATCGACGGCCTAAAAATGGCCGCGACGCCCAAAAACAATTAAAATTCAAGTCAAAAATCAAATAAATCAAGTTAAAAATACAGTAAACTAGGTTTAGATCCTTACCCACAACCCACGTCGGATATCTGTCGATCTATGCGTCGTTTCCACCATTTTGCCTGCAAAGCTCTGAAACAGCGAAAGTGAATAGTAAAAATGAATTAGGGTTTTACCCTATTTTTCTTATTTTTATTCAAAAATGACATTTTTTTAATTTTTGTTTTTTCGTGCTTTTACCTCAAACGTTTGATTTGGGTAAAAACTCGGAGGGGGCACCATAGCAAATAGTCGTACGATTCGACCTAGAATCATCGTCTAAAAAATGGAATAATTTTTTGCTTTCTCGTAAAGCATGAAGAACTCGTCTTTAACGCATTTTTTTGGAAAATTCGCTAAAGAGGGGGAAAAATGTAGCACCCTAAAATTGGCGTAGTTAAACCATCAATAAAAAGTAGAAATTTGAATTTTAACCCCGAAACCGCCCGTTAACCGCTCACCTCATTTTTTGTGCCATTTTTAGAGTTTTTTGTGACCATTGGACGATATCGTCGTCTATCTGACGATATCGTCCCAAATCGGATGAATTCGTCTGGAACAGAACGTCCAGACGATTTCGTCCCAAAACTAAATTTTCGTAATTAGCTTATGTTCCAACAACCTCTCCAACTTGGGCAGAAGCATGTCTGCATGGTTGGAGATTCCCACGTTGGGGATCTCCCATATTGGGATGATCCCCAACCTCCTAACCTCCCCCTAATCCTATATAAACTGGGATTTTCCCCTTTTATCCCCCTAACTCCCTACCTAGCTGCCTAGCTGATTATTTCCCTGCAATTTTAGTTTTTGTTGTGATCTCCCATCATTTGCACTTGTGTTTTCAAGTTTTGTTGCAGGATTTCACTGTGTTTCAGCCGGAGGTAGCTCGGATCGTCGCAGGTGATTCAACTACAATTTTAGATGATCCTGTCAAGATCGATGACAATCTTGTACGATTACAGACGATCTTGTCTGCAATTCAACTTGGGGGCAATCAGAGCCCTGAGTTTGCATTCTCTATCTCATTTTCCTTATTTATTGGTGCATTAGATTAATTTACTTCTGTTTTGCATCTTGGAGTTCACCTCATTTAGCATAATTGCATGATAAAATTCAAAATAAGTTTCCAAAATAGTGCATCTCATTTAATTTGATATCTAGATTTATCATTCAAACATCTATACTCTTATTTCTATCATTTTGCATCATTCTTGCAATTGTATTTTTGGGTTTTGGTGTCTATTTTCTTGATTGCAGGTTTTTTATGAATTCACCTGACGAATTTGTCAGGTCACTGATGATCTTGGGTGACATTAGATGATCTCCTATGATTTGGGATGATTCTATACAATTACAGACGATCCTGTCATATCCGAGACGATCTAGACTCTTACAAGCTTTAGAATATTCATCATAAATCAAGTGTACTCTTCTCCATTTTATATATTCTCTGTATTCAATCGCATTAGGATTCATTTATGTCTGTTGTCTTCATATAAATCAAAATCTTCATATAGAATAGCTTAGCTTCATTTTGTCCAACCTAGGAATCTGAATGATTGAACATAAAATGAACAAATCAAACCCATTCTCAACCTAGGCGTGGAAACTGCCACTCAAAGTTTCTTGGTGAACCCCACCATCCATCAAAAATTCACCTTTATACCCCTCCCCCGAGAGGCACGACCTTCAAAGGGCCTCTCCGTTCGAGGTATTGTTCCATCCTTTTCTCACCCCCATTTCGGGTACGGATCCTTTAGCCTGAAGGTAAGGGTGCAAAAAATTTGGGCGATACAAGTCCATTCATTGTTTAGTTGCTATCTTTCTTTATGCAATTCCATAAATCTTGATCCAATTAACATAGTTTAGAGATGCTTTTCATGCTTTCTTGATTATACATTATTAATGGTATCTTTATGCATTTTTCCCAAAAGGGCCTCATCATGAGAGGCTGCCTATATTTTTGACACTTTTATGTTGTTTCTTGATCGCAGGGAACAGATTCGAAGGAGATTCAACCATCAAGTTCCTTCCCCAACGCGAAGAAGAGGGCAACTCCACCCTAGAGCAGTTTGTGACTAGTTGAAAAGCAACATTAGTGCGCCTACCCTGTTGAGGGCTTTGGCATTGTATTAATTGTATCATCATTTGAGTGACCCTAAGAGGGGCATGATTGTAATTGGGGATTCTTTGCAAATATTAATACAAGAAACACTTATTTTGTTGAATCTATGCAATCTTGTCATTATTTTATGCTTGGATGATTGAATACGATATAATACAGTAGATGGGTGCACGCTTTTTGGTTAGATCAGAAGGCGATCATGGTGGAACTCCACAATTCAAGCGATCTGACTATCATTTCTTATGTTTTTGAACTTGCAGGTATAGACCGCAGCTATCAGCTATGGGCCAACAATTGAACCATAGGTTCAACCCATGGGCCATAGTCAGAACCGTAGACCAGACCTACGGTTTCCAATAGACACAACAAATAGTAGAGGGATAAAGCTTATTCGGATGGGGACTTGAGGTAGGTCCCACTATCACTCTCTGTATCTATTTTCACTATCTGTTAAATTCTAGAATGCAAAATAAATTTGACTAATTAGGAAAGACAACATAATTGGCAATATGCACATAAGTCCTTAGGTCTTTCATTTTTAGGTTTTTACTAGGCGTTGCTAGGAACAACGGACCTCTGAGTGTAGTCCACCCTAGTCTCCAGCATGCTAGGATGTCTTTTGTATTCTGTTTGCTTGCTTGAGGCTCGATCAGTGGCCATTTCATAGTTAGTATGCATTGTCTAAATATCATATGAAATTAATCATGCATACTTTCTTAATGTGAAACGTTCTTTTTTTCTTGCATTACATATAGAGAAGAATCATTTGAATGTTGTCTTATGCATTTCTCTTTCATGCAAATTAAAAGGAACCACACACACCACTTGGCACTTAAACGCTAGTGAGTTGGGCTTGACATCCAACCACTAGTAGGGTTCAACGACGGTGGGCGTAACTTCCATCCGTTGGCCCAAATCCCATGAACCTTTTGGATACTAGACCAATACCGGATCCGAGAACCTTTCGTACCCTAGAAAATTTGCATGTATTCTCTTTGAAGGGTATAACGCTGACTGGGGGAAAATGGGTGAGGATCTGGGAGGACCTGTGCTCCCTGACCGTGTGTGGGCTTCATTACCACACATTATAGGTTGGATTACGTGACTTGGAGTTCATAGCCAAGTTGTCGAGCTATGAGCGTACAGGTGAAAGCCATTAAACTAAGAATAAAATCCAACAAGTTTTGCAAAACATGATAAGAGTTTCTACACTGATACAACAAATCTTGAAAACACATCAAACAATTTAGGACTCACTTTCAAAATTTAATATGAGATAATCATTATTGTATACCTTATTTGCTTAATAATAAAAGATACATCTAGATGCTAGGTACACAATGGTGGATACATGGGGTGGTCGGAAAAGGTCTAAACCTAACATCGATGACCAACCCCTAACCAATTCATAGCAACACGTGTCAATTCCTCAACCACATGAGCGAACCGAACGTCATTCGACAAGCATTAGAGGAGATAACTCGACACGAGGGGAGCCTATAGAGCATACCCTAGATAGAGGAGCTTCAGTACACTCCTCTAGGCATAGGATAGAATAGGGAGCCTCTCAGCATGAGGGTGCTCCACTCGAGAGCCATTATCGAGACCACACTGCACACACATCCATGGGATCGACCAAAGAGTTTGTTGTGCAGGGGACCAGGTTGGTGCCCCTACATACTAAGTCCATAGGAGGATCCATGCCTCCACCTTCTGAGTATAGAAGGACTAGAGATCCACCCATTCAGGGGTAGGCAGATAGGCTCGCTACCGAGCATAGGTCTAACCATACTCCCATGCGTGGTCCACCATGCAAGATCACCATTGATATATCAAAGGTGGGAGCTAATGGCACACCGCCGCATGAGCGATGGTGGTCTAGATAGCTAGAGGGTCTAGGTAGTGTTTTAGAGTAGTTAGGCTACAAGCCTTCCACTCCACCCACTCGTGCCTCGAGTGAGCATAGCGTGAGTGTCATCAAGACTACTAGAGAGCATGGAGAGGCTTCTAAGTGCCCTCATGTCACACACCCACTATCTGTGCATGGTGGTTCATAGTATAGGACACAATAGGATGCCAATGCCATCTTCATAGATAGAGGCAAAGGCACAACACATCAGTCCGATGGGTACAGAACCCACAAGGTCGCTCGTACAGAGTAGGGATACTAGAGGCCTCCCATGGCCGATCAGATCGATAGATCACATCGACTGGTATCAGAGCAGAAATGCCAACTCCTCCAAGATCAATTGGAGGATGCTCTCCTAGAGAGGCAGTGCATTGAAGATGAGAATATTCAAGCATAGAGGCTCATTAGACAGAGGCTATATGAGCAGTGCATGCACGAAGAGCGTATCCTTGCCCAGAAGGAGCACGTGGAGTAGGAGGATAGGTTAGCTAGGGCTGGCCTATATCCTCATGATGAGCATAGAGAGTGTGTATATAGGAAGGCTTTGTCTCAAGCTGATATGCATCAAGAGCAAAGAGATGCTCGTACTCATGCTAGTGCCGAATAGAGGGAGTGGCCACCATCACTCGATAATCAGAGGCAGAGGCAGCATGAAGAAGAAGAGGGAGATGGATACGAGCAAGAATATCCTGAGAGCTCCCGAGATGAGGAGGAGGAAGAGCAATGCCCTCCATATCGTACGAGGAAGACAGTACCTCCTAAGCCACCTCCACATCAACTTAGGGAGGAGGACTTTCTATCTTTGAAGGCCTATAAGGCCTTAGCCGAGAAGATCAAAGCCATCGAGAGACAAGGCACGACTATTCAAAAGCTGACATTAAGGAAAATTCATAATGAGCCTTTGGATCCTTCGATGCCTACTTTGGCTTACCCTGAGCATTTTGATATGCCTAGGTTGGACAAGTTTAAGGGTGATGAAGATGCACAGGAACATGTCACGAGCTTTCTGGATGCTTGTTTCTAGATAGCAAGCAATGATGCATTGTTGTTGCGTACGTTCATCATGACACTTTTTGGTCTAGCTTGAGAGTGGTTCAATCAGCTAAAGAAACATAGCATAACTAGTTTTGAGCAATTAGCTGATGCCTTTCTTGAATGCTATTCCTTTGGCATCAAGAAATAGGCCAATATTTTTGATCTGGCTATGCTAGCTCAGCGCGATGATGAGCCAATAGAGCAATACGAAAAGAGATGGAGGAGACTAATGGTGAAGTTGCCATTCCCTATTCCTACCATAGAGTTAACCTGAATGTTTACAAAGAGTTGTGCCAAGCACATCTCATTACTACTGTAGCTGCAGTAGTATCCTACATTCGAAGAGGCTTTGGTGCAAGCCAAAGTGATTGAGGACATCAAGTTGTAGGAAGGCAACTTGAAGCTCAAGAATAGGAGAGAGGGACAAAATAAGAGTGCCACAAAACAATAGGGCAAGTAGGCCCATGTGAATCAAGTGGTGCTGAATCTCCAGAGGGAGAACAAGGGGCAACAAAAATAGAATTATCAGGCCCAACCTCCTCCTGCGTAATATGACAAGCGCAACAACAATTATAAGGGCAAGAACAAAGATCAATGCCCACCTCACCAGTTCACACCATTGATGGAATCATTGACGTTGATTTTCCATCAACTATGCGAGGCCAAGGCAATTAGATTACCCAAAATTAAGATGGTAGACCCCAATCAACCCAAATCAAAGGGGTACCAAGAAGATCTATTTTGCATTTTTCATCGAATGAAAGGCCATGACATTGAGGTGTGCTGGACTTTCAAACACATGGTGCAAAATATGATTGAAAAAGGTGAGCTTGTAGTGTCGCACAACCCGTAGGCGCCCGATAATCAGAATATGGGGATTTACAAAAACCCCTTGCCAAATCATGAGGCGCCTCGCAACAACGTTGGCCAGGTCAACCAGGTGCGAGTCGAACCACCTACCCAGGGGTTCATAGGCATGGTGAACATTGTCACTAGGCATGGGAGATATGAACAACAGAATCAACCTTGTGCTCCCATTCAAATACAAGCCATGCCGAATCAACGATCGACGTAGAATATTCCAGGCCCACCAACAAGATCGGTGGTGACCATAAGGAGCAGGTTGGTCCAAAACCTGTAGATAACTCCTACGAAGTTGTCGATATATGAGCTAATACAGTAGTCCTCGAGGCATAGGGAGACTCTTATGGATATTTTGAGGTCCATTGAAGTACAATCCCAGGATGCATAAGCATTTACTAATTTTGTGGGACATGTACAATAGTGTCAGGAACCGATGATCCAATTTTATGATCATGAGATAAGGATGGTTTCTACAACCATGGCTGACCCACCATTGCACATAATCGCATGTGTTAATCACATGCCATTTAAAAGGGTCTTGATCGATACCGGCTCATCGATCAACATAATAACGACCAAGGCACTGAGTCATTTGAAGCTACCTAAATCACACATTGTGCCCACTACATTTACATTGAGAGCATTTAACGATGCACTATGTTCGACTATTGGCACAATTATCCTACCCATGTAGGTAGGCCTGAAGACCATCTCTATGATGTGTCATGTGATAGAAGGGGCCATGCAATACAACATATTACTCGGTAGGCCTTGGATTCATGAAATGCATTGCGTTCCCTCGATATTGCATCAGTGTGTGAAGTATATTCATGAGGGACAGGTTCACGTAGTGGCATCGGATGAAGAACCATTTAAGTTCATGAACCTAGCAGATTTTCTTAGGGGTTTCATACTCCCATCAACGCACCTAGATGTTCGATCGTCATCACCGATAAAGAAACCAAGAGGTAAACCAATAGTACATGCTCAACCAATGCCATCTATGTCACATAGATCAGAGCACACCACTACCACTTCCTTGAAACCATCGGCATCAGTCATGCATCAGGATGATAGGAAGTTGAAGGTAAAAATGGGTGAGAAAGAGGAGCATGAGCCCGAGCCAATCATCGAGGAGGTTCCCACTCCTATGGAAGTTGAGGAACCCCAAGACAAAGCCGAGGAGGCACCTCAGCCTGCCTCACCTGCATCTTCAGTAGGGTCATCCACACCGTGGGTGATAGTACATCTCACCAACACCAGATTAGGCGAGTACCTTGTGTAGAATGTAACCTTCGGACCGATTCTAAAGACTATGCAAGAGATGGGTCGACCATCCACTCATCATTACCCGGTTGGATCGGTGGTTCCATTGGGAGAGCCACCTAATCAGACTAACTTCATCTATGTGGGGCTAGACCAGCTTCCAACATGAGAGCCCATGGATGAAGATGATGATGAACCTTTCACTGTAAATGTTCATTATCTATCCAACCTCGAGTATGCCATGCGTATCTTTGAGTTGTATCATTGGCATGGATATGACCTTGGTCTCTTTGAACAAGGATGGAGGACTCCATTGGAACCTCGTTATCAGTTAGTCACTGATAGGTTCAGTTTAGGGTTACAGATATGGGGGTAGGATGATTTGCTCATAGCATCCCTAGATCATCTGTACCTTAGTATGGTGGACGATGTGGATTTTAATCCATATCATCCAGATCCTTCCAGATTTTGGAGGAATCACCCTATGATATCTGTCATCACCGTTGAGCCACTCGAAGATCATCATGAAGGGCTCCTTGAGTAGACTGAGATAGAACTGAACCCTAGAGATCACCTAGGACACCAAACCCATGATGCAGTCGATGACACAGACGTGCAGGGGTGTAACCCCATTACTGTATGCGATCT
The DNA here is from genome assembly GCA_028583015.1 of Wollemia nobilis. Taxonomy (NCBI): domain Eukaryota; kingdom Viridiplantae; phylum Streptophyta; class Pinopsida; order Araucariales; family Araucariaceae; genus Wollemia; species Wollemia nobilis. The sequence continues at coordinate 8,515,799 of JAQPPZ010016361.1, forward strand.
CGAGCTAGGAGATCTTTGTAATGAATATGGAGTGGAGTCCACCTCCGATATGAGTGGACCAAGTTATGATGCAGATGAAGAATCCTCAAACGATGATGAATCTAGGGATGAAGTCGAAGGTGCCTATGAGAGGCCCTAGCATGCACATCATCTATTGCCTATTGAGTCGATACAGGTTATCAAAGAGATCCTTCCCAATATTGATCATTCAGGGGAAGAAGCAGAGCTAGATTTCTTGGTGATGTCACACTTACGATATAATTATCTGGTTTATCTAGATAGTGATGACAATGATCAAGTAGTCAGATTCATGGGGCCGCACTTGCCAGAGTGCCCCCTAGGAGTAGGGGTGAATGAAGGATTCTATTATGATAGTGATGAAGAAGATGAGTTAGAGAGGGCCTACCTTGGTCCTCCTTATTTGTGTTACCATCATCAACCCATCGACATAGATGAGGTCTATCGATAGCTACGTGTTGGTCCTCGTCTGAGAGCAAGATGGTTAAACTTGGATCAAATTCATCGGTTGGTTAATCCCCTTCCACCAACCTACATGGAGCTCCATGAGCCAAATGATCCTATTTTGCAGTCAGTGCATAGGGAGGATCCAGTTGTTCATAGTCCTCACAGGGAAGACCCCTTTGTGCCTGTGCCATTAGAGCCAGATCGTGGGTATGAGGACTACATAGATTTTGTAGAAGTCGGTCCGTGTGGTCCTGGAGATCAATTCCATTCCATAAACATGGTCTCCATTGATTTGACCACTCCACTCCACAATCCAGTAGATCCATCCAAACCATTGTATCTTAACAAAGATGCTATCGACTGGGATCGCGTTGATTCACCCATTGAGCCTGAGGATTTCTTCCCCAATGAAGAAATGTTGCAACCTTTCCATTTTGCACCAGGCTGTGCATATGATGTTTATCATGCCAAAAATACTTCCAACGTGGAACCGATCAACCCGGTTGATGACATCCATCTGATTCCTATGCCTCACCAACTTGAGGAGGGATCACATATGTCAGTAGAGGAAACCTTTGAGGTGGATATCAGTAATGATCCCGCCAGTGCAAAGAAGGTTAAATTTGGAGAGAGTCTCACTCCAGATGAGTGGGCCACCCTCATCCCTCTGAAAGAGAGACCAAATTTGTTTGCTTGGACGTACAAGGATATGCCAGGTCTAGACCCAAAATTGGTTACGCATAACCTTTCGCTAGATCTGACGAAGAAGCCGGTCAAGAAAAAGCTTAGAAAAATGCACCCAACAGTAGCCTTAATGGTGAAATATGAGCTACAAAAGTTGTTGGATGTGGAATTTGTGATCTCCATCGACTATCCAGAATGGGTGTCCAATATGGTACCCGTGGGAAAACCCGATGGAAGAATCCATATTTGCATGGATTTTAGAGACCTAAATAAGGCAACACCCAAAGATTCATTTTTATTGCCCAATATTGATGCTCTCGTAGATGCAACTATAGGTCACGAAATGCTCTCCTTAATGGATGATTTTTTTGGTTACAATCAAATTCGGATTAAACCCGAAGACCAACATAAAACCATGTTTATAATGCCATGGGGAACGTTTTGCTACAAAGTTATGCCATTTGGCCTCAAAAATGTTGGTGCCACATATCAGCGGGCCATGACATACATTTTTCATGACTATATGCACAAAATTCTAGAAGATTATATCGATGACTTGTTAGCCAAGTCATTGCTACGAGAAGAGCATGCAGAGGTCTTAAGGAAAGTCTTCGATCGCCTGATAGAGCACAATGTCAGGCTGAATCCTAAGAAGTGCGTATTTGGCGTAACTTCTAGAAAATTACTAGGATTCATCATCTCTAAGAGAGGCATCGAAGTAGACCCAGTGAAGGTCAAGGCCATTTTGGAAATGCATCCTCCCACCAATATTAAGGAATTAAGGAGCCTTCAAGGCAAGGTAGCCTCGATAAAGTGATTTATCACCCAACTATCGGATAAATGTCGACCCATGAATCGACTGCTACATAAGGGAGTCCCATTCAACTAGGATGAGGACTGCAAGGTAGCCTTCACTAAAATAAAGCAATACCTGGCAACGCCACTAGTGCTAGCTCCACCAAGGCCAGAGGTGCCTTTTCTACTATATATATCGACAACTGACTTTGCACTGGGAACCATGTTAGCCCAAAAGAATGTGCAAGGCAAAGAACAGGCCATATATTATATTAGTCGAACCTTGGTGAGCTATGAGCTCGGGTATGCATATGTGGAAAAATTGTGTTTAGCAGTAGTGTTCGCTACAAAGAAATTGTGACACTATATGTTAAGTCATACGACATATGTTATATCCAAACAAAATCCTTTGTAGTACATGATGAGTAAGACGTATCACAATACATGTACTACAAAGTGGATCATGCTATTGATAGAATTTGATCTAGAATTCATAAGCCAGAAGTCCATTAAGGGATAGGTCATAGCGGATCAATTAGCTGAGGCACCACTATCAAATAGTAGACCTCTAACAATTGAGCTTTCGAATGATGCAATCTTCATCATATCTGAAGCTCCCAAACCCGAAGAACCAGAGAACAATGCTGATATGACTCTGTTCTTCGATGGTTCGAAGTGCGAGCAAGGGGGTGGTGCCAGAATAGTGTTCTTCACACCGCAAGGAGCTCCAATGCCCTTGTCATTCAAGTTGGATTTTCCGTGCACCAACAACAATGTTGAGTACGAAGCCCTACTATTGGGCCTCCACATAGTCATCGCCATGAATATTAAGAGATTGAACATCTTTGGTGACTCCTTGCTCATAGTAAATCAAGTCAAGGGGCTTTTTCAGTGTCGATGTCCCATACTGAAAGCCTATAAAGATCTAGTTGACACATATTTGGCCAAATTTGAATGGTATGACATTGAGGCAATCCCTCGATCATCAAATAGGTTTGTAGACACCATGGCATCTTTGGGATCTTTAATCCCTCAGAATCCATCTACAGATTTCACTACCATCCATGTCAAGATGCTCTCGCATCCAATAGTAGAGCGTGCAACCTATGATAACAGAGAATCGATCAACATGATCAGTGTAGAACCAAAAGCTGAATGGTTCTGCAAAGCTGAAGACTTTCTTAAGAAGGCACCTTGGGGGTCATTAACCTCTTAGAGTCCTATGGGGAGTGGTACTACCATTCACCATAGGGTTGTTTTCGAGTCTGCATTTGCAAAGGTAAATACGTAGGGGGAGCAAGTCATCTTAGCAGTCGAAGCTGAGGCTTATCAAAATTGGATGTCACAAATTAAAGACTTCCTAAAGCTTAGTATAATTCCAAGAGGGATTACCGTGTGCCATGAAGTGCACATTTAAATAGAAAGTGGCTAAATATGTCTTAATAGGAGACATCTTGTATCGATGAGGCTATGATGGAGTTCTCCTTCATTGCTTAGAGCCCCAAGAGGCATCATGGGTGATTTTGCAAGCTCATGATGGTACATGCGATGGCCATTTCAGTGGCATGGCCATCATCAAGCGCATCCTTTGAATGGGCTACTATTGGCCCACTATGGAGAAGGAGTGCAATGTGTATGTCAAGAAATGCGTTAAATGTCAACATCATGCTAATCTTATGCACTTGCCATCATAGGCCTTACAGCCCATCCAAGCGGCTTGGCCATTTTCTCAGTGGGGATTAGATCTTATAGGCAAGATCTCTCCTCTGTCATCGGGTTGACATACATTCATAATCATGGCTACTAAGTATTTTACAAAGTGGGTGGAAGCAATACCCTTAACAATGACAACTGGAGCTCGTATAGCAGAGTTTATACTGGAGCATATCATAAGTCATTTTGGGATTCCATCCAAAATAATATCGGATAATGGAACGTCTTTCAAGAACAAAACTGTGAGAGCTTTGACATCTAAATATAGAATCAAACATAGTTTTGTGACTCCATACTATCCGCAAGCAAACGGGTAGGCTGAAGCTTCAAATAAGATAGTGGTGGCCATATTGAAAAATATGGTACAAGAAAACCACAAAGACTGGCATATCCAGCTGCCCCTTGCGTTATGGGCTTACAGGACTAGTATTCGGATGCCCACTGGGGCAACACTCGTTCTCACTAGTATATGGCACTGAGGCCATTATGCCCTTGGAATTAGAAATTCCAATGTTGTGCGTCGCATTGAAAGAGTTCATCGATGATGACACCGCGTGGCAAGCTCGACTGGATCAACTGACGCTACTTGATGAACATCGCGTGAATGCCTTGGAGCATCTTCATGTTTATCAAGAGTGACTAAAATGAGCTTACAATATCAAAGTCCACCAGAGAGACTTTGAAGTTGGGGATCTTATCTTGAAAGAGAACCAACAGAACTCTAATTTACCACTAGATATGCGAGACAAATTCATGGCTAATTGGCTAGGACCCTACATCATATCTAAAAATATTGGTCTGGGTACCTATCACCTAACATCGCTAGGGGGTGTTGAAGAGCCTGAACCTCTCAACATCATCCATATTAAGGCATTTTATGCTTGAAGAGCATAGTAAAAGGCTCTGAGGGTTTGTTTAAAACCACTTGGTCATCCCAAAAGGCTCCAAGGGTTCCTAAAACTACTTGGTCATGTCAGTTAAAAGCCTCAAGGATTTGCTTATAATCGCTCGATCATCCTAAAAGGCTCCAAGCTCATCTGTGAGTAGTTTGGTCAATCAAAAGGCACCAAGAGTTTAAAAAATTGCTTGGTCAACCCAAAAGCTCCAAGGATTCTTAAAATCACTTGGTCATCCCAAAACACCCCAAAGGTACCCATAAACCCTTTGGTCAAACCCCAAAAGCTTTGAGGGTTGCTTAAAACCACTCGATCATCCTAAAAAGCTCCAAGGATTTTGCTAAAAATCGCTTGGTCAATCTAAAGGCTCCAGAGGCATGTACTCACCGTTTGGTCAGATATGAGGCTCAAAACTCATAAAAATTATAAAATCAATAAAATCCAAAAAATTGGTAAAGCATAAAATCCAAAAACATTTGCATTTTGCATTCTCATTTTGCATTCACACATGCATTCGTTGCATTACTGCATTGCATATAGGCATTCATCATCCATTGCATTCCATAGTAGGAGGGATTATGTTTGTCAATCTTACAAATGACACCATGTTTGTGTTTAAATCATGCATCTCTGCATTTATCATGATCCATCATTCATGTGAGTAATTGTGTTTTTCAACACAACCTATAATGTTGCTATGGAGATATACTAGGGTTTTTTGGTCACTCAACCATACCTAGTGGTCTTATCAAGAGTTGGTAGAAAGCTTGCTTTGCTTTTGTAGCTAAGGTTCAGTTAGTATAGCCCTTAGCATATCATAAGCCTATCACTAATCAAAAAATTAAACAATCCTAACAAGGACTAGGGGAAGATGAAAGCCGCGAAGCAGGACCGGGTATCCTGAAGCGAAAAGAGTTATTCTTGCTTATCCCTCTATGCGGACGGTATGGGAAATGTTGGCAGTTGGAAAAAGGATAGGTTAGTTCCCTATTCAGAATCCCTTGCTTATGATAAAATGAGCAATATCCCAGAGTGATATCCCACATCAATCCTCATGATTGATACCCTAGATCGATATCATAGATCGACTTCCCATATTGATATCATAAGATCGATATTCTCAATCGATATACCAAAAATAGTTTTCCCAAGTAAATCCCCAAAGGAAAGTTTTTGAAGAAAATTATCAAATGTAAATGCCGAAAAGTGAAGATCGAATGAAGATCAAAAAATAGGCTCAAATCAAGTTCAAAGTGAAGATCAAATGAAGATCATAAATCAAAAGTTTGAGTGGAGATCAAATGAAGATCCAAAATCTAGTTCGAAGAGAGATCAAATGAAGATCCAAAGATAGTTCAAAATGAAGATGGAATCGACTCCCTTGCTTCACTACATATGAGCAAGTATCCCAAAAATTGAAGGATAGAAAGGAATGAGCCTGAATCCCTAGAATTGTTGGCACTACTGTACCTTACGCATGATGATATGTCTGATACACTTGCATCTCGCTTGTGGGAAGACCAATGTTTGAATGTGGAAGAGCTAGCTTCAGGTGTCCTGCATTGCCTAGTGGCTTAGTCCAACTAAAATCTAAACTTGGGATTGGATAAGACATTTGTGGTACCCCTATCTTAGCAATGGGCTGAAAGAATCCCGCCTGACATCGGGGAACGCTCGTGTCTTATCTTAAAATAATCATGTGCACACACAAGGATAATGAACAGTTAGGGCCTATCCTAGCAAAAGCCTTTTATCTCAGAAGTCTAGTGTGGTTAGTATGCAACTTTTGATAAGTCTATTAGGGTGTTTGAGTCTCATGGAAAACCTCAAAAATTTCTCTCATAGCAACAAAATATCAAATATCGCAAACCATATAAAATCATCAAATTGCAAAGTATCGAGTCCATGATACATCATCATATAGAGCACAATCAAAATATAGGATAGATACCGGATGGATATTAGAAATAATATTTAGATGACCACTGACTATATCATGCATATTTTTCAAATTTTCAAAAGAAAATAGAATGACACATTATATCATTCGCATCATAACAACTGCATTCATTGCATTTCATATATGGGTGATTAATTGATTAAATTCTTATCTTAAGGATTTTCAATTACATTCATGATTTTTATACATTATGTGGTGTCATCCATTAGATTGATAAATATATTTGCATTCATTCCTTATGTTTTAAGTGATTAAAGCATACAAGTTCATTTACATTAGATTACCATCGTGTAAATAAATCATTACATACATTAATGCATACAATAAAGCAATATCAAATATGTGTTAAGAGAAAACATTGCATCCATATGCATCCATCATAAATCGCACATCTAAGCATCTAGATCATTGCATATCATCATCATCATAAATTAAATAGCTATCTAGTGCATGTCATCCATACATCACATCATATAGCATCAAATTAACATAAGCATTGCATCCATGTGCATAACATAAACAGAAAATTAAAAATATATATGCAAGTACACATAATGAGCCATAAATGATCAGATCATATATATATGTATGTGTGTGTGTGTGTGTGTGTGTCTCAGAGTACATCAGAAGAGTACAAAATACCCATAGGCTACAATCGTGTAGGTCCTCGACCTTACACCAAAAATGGTACATATGCAAAATGTATCCTAGCTCAAATAGATCCCTAGCTCTGGCCTGCTCCCCCTGAACTAGAGCTCTCACCACCTCCCTCAGCCCTATGACCTAGAGCCTACTCTATAGTTAGCTCTAGTGCCTATTGTGCACCCTATTGAGGGCCCTGTGTACCACCTAACCCAAAGAGGCCTAGCACATGGGACACTGGTATGTCTAGGTGGCTAGTCCTATGACTCGAGGTCGCACCTATCTCCCTATGGCTCCTATGAGAGCTACCGCCATGTGTGCTGGAGGACCTATGCGTCCTCTCTATCCTATGAGTCCTCTGGTTGGAGCTAGATGTAGACTACCCTATAGTCCTAGATCTGGTCCTCTGAGACCTAGTAGCATGTCTATCCTCAAGCACCTCTAAGCCCCTTAGTATGATGTAGCCCTCCAATTGGGAGATGTGAGCTACCCTCACATCACATAGGTCATTTCCCTCCTCTATGAGGGAAGTGAGCCGCCTGACCTCTTCCATAGGATCATCACCTCCTAGCAATGTAGTCTGATAGAGTAGTTAGAGGTCCCATGACCACTTGAGAGGGTGGAAGAACCCCCATATGTGCTCTGAGAAGATCCCTCTCTACCACTACCTCACCCCACCATTCTTGTACAAGTCATGGGCACTAGTGAGTCTCTAACCTGCCTCTACTACCATAGCCCATGCTATCAAGCTAGTAATTTGCTGCTCTATCTGAGTCACTCTATGACTCTAAGTCAGCAACCTAGGCCAAGAGCAGCCCCTCTATGCTATCAGGAGGGACCTCACCCTCCTCTAGAGCCTCATCATCTGGGTCAACCTCAAGAGCCTCCTCGATGGTGGCCTTTATGCCCCATCCACCCTCTATCCTCTGGTGCACCCTTGCACTCGTTAAGATCCACCTCTGTCTCTGCCTAGTATAGCACTCTACCCAAAGGCCTTGATCCATACCATTGGATCATGGACCACCATCCATCATATGTTGGGTTGGTAGCAGCCCTATCAACACTAGACTCCCAGAAGTCATTTGGCTCATACCCTAGAGTCGGAGGCCTAATCCATGGCAGATATTGCTCTAAAGCCAAGTGTCAATACACAAATGGGATATTTGGTATGTCCTGCACTATGCCAAACTAACATAGGATGTGAGAGTAGAACTGATACTCTCTAATATCAGCCTTCTAGATCGAGTAGCCACCTATCTCGGTGAGCCTGTCGAAGCCACTCACCCGCCTCAGCCCATGTTGGGCAATCCATGTACGATCGCCACTCAATATCGTTCGGGCTGAGTGATGCGAATCATGTAATATAATGTTGGATGTCACCAGCATGGGTCCTACTCCTGAACCCCTCCTCCTCATGAGGCTAGTAGGTGGCATAGCACTGGTGGCCATCATCAATCTCTGAGATGTGCAGTGGTAGCTCTCTAGGATGCTCTATCCTGATGTGCTGCCAACCCCAAATCTGAAGTAGCAAGCTGCAGCTGATGCCCTGGTGGCTTCGATCAATAATCTGATATAGCTCTCTATATAAATGGCATAGCAAGGTGCTCCCCTAGGCCAGTCATAGTGGCTGATCCGTTGAGCTCTGAACTACTCTTTGGATAGTGGCCAGGAGGTTCCAGGGAATCCTCGCGCCCGAGGAGTCTGGAAGAACAACTTGCACCACCAGGTGCATAAAGATGACCTCCCACATAGAGAAGATGTTCTTCCCCTACTAGTATCCGATGTGGACTCCTCCATGATCAATACTATGCTGAGCCTCCTAGCTCCGGTCACCGAATATAGCATCAAAAATGGGCCCCTTAGCCCTAGAAGTAGAAGAGATGATGGCCTCGCCATCAATGGGGATCCTAAAGATCCTATAGACATCCTCCAAGGTCACAGTCATTTCACCTGTAGGTAGGTGAAATGTGTTGGTCCACGTATTCCAGTGTCGGGCCAACGTAGTCAAGTAAGCCTTGATCCACCCTAATCGTGGGTAGATCTAGGACATAGCCAAAGTCGATAGCTCTAAACCATCTTCGCTCCCCGAGAGTGAGCTCTCCATGGAGAGTCTTAAGGATGTTGGGCTCGTGAGCTCTAGAGGTCAACCTCTGAAATAAAAGCATAGTATAAGAAAAAAGCTAACTAAAAACAAGCAAAAACATTTAAAAATGACCTAAAAAGCATCAAAAACATCTAAAAACTGATAAAATTACAAAAACATGTCATCATGCAGTCATAAAAATCAAAAATGTCACTTAGACAAGTCAAAAATGCATTAAATGACATTATTTGCCTATTAAACCTTGGAAAAATTAAAAATTTGATAAATTTTTCCTAAAGTTTGTGAACCGCGGGTCAACCCTACGGTCCGCATGCGGTCAAAAATTGACCGTTGGGATTTTAAATGCGGACCGTAGTGCATCAATTGGGAACCGCAACTGGTACCTGTAGTCTCCAACTGAGATCCTACCGGGGTCATTTCCCCGGCTAAAAAACAAAAAAATAAAAAAATAAAAAATAAAACCTACACTAGCCTAATCTAACATGAGGTTCGTTACCAGTAGTTTAATTAGGTTCAATTAGCCCATTTCTTAATGAGGTTAATTTTACTGGTAATGGATGCGAGGTCTTGGTTTTGAATTACCTTGCCCTCGCCTCTGCCTCGGCTAGATGAAGCTTACCCACGGTCTGCCATCATGCGATGTGTAGGGTGTGGGTGTAAAGTTTGGTAGGGTTTCAGGTCAGTTTTTAGTTGTCACTGTCAGAGCTCTGAAATTGCCAATCGCTGTCAAGGAATAATGAGTTAATTTTTTAAATTGAGCCTTTTATAAGCTTTTCTTATTTTGCATGGACCGTAGGCCCTAGCCATGGTTCCCAAAATTGCAATAGGGAACTACAGACCCTAGCCACGGTTTGCAACTGGTAGAAAATTTAGTCAAATCCCACCATGGGAAGGTCTAAAAAGGTAAATTAATGACTCCCATTGGATCAAATTTTCAAAAATAACAATCAATGTTGCAAATTTGGTGATGTTCAAAGCACCAGGATCAATTCAAAAAATCAAAATTAACAAAAAAATCAAATAATTAAAAACACCAAATGCACCTCGTATTCAGTAATTTACCCTATACACTTGGCGGTTGCAGCGACTTGCACTCCATGCAATCCGACAAGATGAGTAAATTACCATAAGGACATTTGGGGTAAAATTGTCATCGTTGATCTGATATGCTTCTTTTCAATCCCTAAGAAGGCCTTCATGGCTGGACTTCTCCATGGGAACGAGGCGTTTCATGTCATGTCTTCTATGACATTTTTCAACAAATCATCGATAACTTGATTCAACACAAATCTAATTGGATTTGTATCATTTCGATTCCCTAAGATGACTATTGTAGCCTGACTACTCCATGGGATAGGAATGTGCAATCACTATTAATAGTTGGAATCAAAAGCTAAACTAGGCCTAGCCAAGGCATTAATTTGCTCAAATCTAAATTTGTTCAGATCATCCATGGTGGTCAAGCGACATCGTCACTTTAATCATTGTCATTACCCTCATCGACTCGTCGCTTGAGGGGGTAGTCATAATATCAAATCATAATAAAAATCAACAGAAGATCCTAGAGATCGTAGATCCCTTGATCTTGTCAAAATTGTGTTCGTCCTTACGAATCATTGTCAACAACTATCATAAGCTTACCCCTTTGCTTGGGGTAAATAGAAAATATGACTTTGCTTGTTGTTCTCTACCTTTCGGATCTATGGGTCAAAAGATACCTATGGAATGCACAGCTGCATCGAATGAGATGAGAAGGGCACAAGCTTTTCAAATATAAGCCTTTCACCTAGTTGGAAGCAATGATTCTAGGATGCGCATCCTTTTGCTGGACAAGAGGCATCTATGTTGAGCAAGGTGCATAAACAATATTGTCATTGTTGTCAACACAGTCAAACTGATAGGTTGATGCAGTGGACAGGAGTTAAGAGGTTCTTCAGAGTATGTACAGTGGTTTTCCAAAAGATAGAAGTGGCCTATATACTAAAAATCAAATGAAAAAATCACAAGGAAGAAAACTGTCACGATATCGCGACATGTTGAGAAGAAAGAAAACTGTCGCGATATTGCGACATGTTTGGAGAGAAAGAGCAAGAAAGCAAAACTGTCATGATATCGCGACATGTTTGGATAGAAAGAGCAAGAAAGGAAAATTGTCGCGATATCGCGAGATGTTTGGAGAGAAAGAGTAAGAAAGCAAAACTATCGCGATATCGTGACATGTTTGGAGAGAAAGAGCAAGAAAGCAAAACTATCGCGATATCGCGACATATTTGGAGAGAAAGAGCAAGAAAGCAAAACTGTCATGATATCGTGACATGTTTGGAGAGAAAGAGCAAGAAAAAAAAATTGTCATGATTTCGCGACATGTTGGAAGACAAAAAGACAAGTAGAAAAAGTGTCATGATTTTGTGACATATTGCAAGAGAAAGAGGAGAGAGAAAAATATGTCGCGATTTCACGACATGTTTCATTTTTGCGGTCCAAAGCGAAGAAAGATTGTACGGACGAAAAAGTGTCACGATTTCGCGACATATTGCAAGGAAGGTTGTACAAACAAAAAAGTGTTGCGATTTCACGACATATTGCAAGGAAGGTTGTACGGACGAAAAAGTGTCATGATTTAGCGACATATTGCAAGGAAGGTTGTACGGATGAAAAAGTGTCACGATTTTGTGACATATTGCAAGGAAGGTTGTATGGACGAAAAAGTGTCACGATTTTGCGATATAAAAAGTGTCACGTTTTCGTGACATATTGTAGGAGAGAGAGTCCGAAATAAAAAGTGTCACAATTTCACATGTTGCAGGAGAGAGATTCTGAAAGAAAAAGTGTCACGATTTCATGACATGTTGCAGGAGAGAGAGTCCGAAAGAAAAAGTGTCACGATTTCGTGACATGTTGCAGGAGAGAGAGTTCGAAAGAAAAAGTGTCACGATTTCGCGACATGTTGCAGGAGAGAGAGTCCGAGAGAAAAAGTGTCACGATATCGTGACATGTTAGGTTTTCACGACCCGAAGGCAAGAGAAAGAGCTAAGGAGAAAAAGTGTCGCGATATCGCGACATGTCGGGTTTTCGTGACCGATGGCAAGAGAGAGTCCAGGAGAAAAAGTGTCACTATATCGTGACATGTCGCAATTTCACGACTAAAGGAGGAGAGATAAAGTAAGAAGGCAAAAGTGTCGTGATATCGCAACATGTTGTGTTTTCATTGGTTGAAGCCGAGAAGAGTAGCAAGGAGGCAAAAGTGTCGCGACATGTTGTGTTTTCGCTGGTTGAAGCCGAGAAGAGTAGCAAGGAGGCGAAAGTGTCGCGATATCGCAACATGTTGTGTTTTTGTGGGTACAAGCCAAGAAGAGGACAAAGAGGCAGAAGTGTCACGATTTTGCGATAGGTCACTTTGGCGCAAGCTAAAATAGAACCCAACCAAAATAATATATGTAACATTTAACTGAAGTTAGTATGCCAGTTACAGGTGCAGTTATAGTGAAAACGTATGCATGCACAAAAAATAAAGCGAACAGTCTCTAAGGAAAATACGAACAGTCGTGACCAAGAAGACGAACAGTCATGGTAAAAGTATATGTGTCAATTCGTTGCATGTAACGTAAATGCCTACTCTATATAGACAAAAGGATTTACATATAAAAGGCATTACAATTGACAAGTGGCAGATGAGAATATGAAAGAAATAGTTACAATTGACAAGTGGCGTATGAGAAATGAAAGAAGGTGTTATAACGGGAGTTACAAAGCGAAAGGGTTGTTATAAAAGGAGATATGTGTGAAGAGTTAAGTGCTACTGAAAATAGAGAAAAAGTTTTGCAAGAAGAGGGTTGAAGAGTGCCATAAGAAAGAGCTGAGCAGAACCGTGAGAGCCAAAAAAGTGTAGTAAGCAGAGCTTTTAGTGTGTGTGGAAGTCTGGTGAAAAGTGAGAGAGGTTGGGTAAGCAATAGACCGATCGGGGTCTTGAATAAGTGAAGGCATTTTTATGTCAGTCTTATAGCTTAAAATTTGTAGTGCAAGTAGGTGCTTGGAATTAGGGGTTGGTGCTCCTTTCTGTGGGTGCAGATAAATCAGGAGTTGGTGCTCCTTCTAGTTGGTGCTGGTAAAGTTATTATAAAATTGATATTTTGCAAAGGCTGGATTTGGACGTTAATCCAAGCAGTCAGTTTTGAGGAGTAGCCAAATTTGTGAACCTCGTTACATCATGTTTTGTGGAATGCTCTCTTGTGATACTTGTTTTATCTAACTTAAATATTCATTGTTTCATTATTAAGAGTTGTAGATTTGAATTTTAAATAGCTACACTGATTCACCCCCCCTCTCAGTGTCATTGTGAGACTAACAATTGGTATCAGATCCAGTTTCCCTTATCAGGCTAAAACAGCTAGGGTTGATCTTGGATTAGTCAAAATGGCAGGTGGCGAAGGATTCTCTTCAAACAAAGCACCATTGTTTGATGGAAAAAATTACTCATTTTGGAAACTTAGGATGCAGACATATTTGTGTGCTTTGGGTTTCGACATTTGGGAGTCAGTAGCCAGTGGATACACAATACCCACCACTCCTCCAACTGATGCTATCGGTAAGAAATTGTTTGAGAATAACTCTAAATCCAAAATTGCTATCATGTGCGGTTTAGTGGACAACGAACTGATAAATATTATGAGTTGCAAAATGGAAAAAGACATGTGGGACAAACTAAGAAGCATTCATGAAGGAGACGGCAAGATCAAGGAGGCCAAGCTACAAACACATCAAGCTAAGTTCGAAGCATTAAAAATGAATGACGATGAGAACATAGAGGCATACATGCTGAGATTTAATGGAATCATTAATGTGATTAGAGGACTCAACGAGGAAATAGAAGATGATGTCGTCGTGAAAAAGGTACTAAGATCTCTTCCCCAAATATTGGATGCTAAATTTTCAGCAATAGAAGAAGCTAAAGATCTAAACACTTTTAGCATGGATGAGATGCATGATTCTTTGTCTGCATATGAAATGAGAATAGGAAAAACTAAACCCACAGATAGAGAAGCTACTTTTAAAGCACACAAAAATATAAAAGTAAAGCAAGAATCCAAGGAAGAAGAAACATCAGATGAAATGGAAGCGAAATTTGTTTGGAAACTAATAAGGGGAAAAGGAAAATATAGAGGAAAGCTACCATTTAAGTGTTTCAACTGTGGAGGCATTGGACAATTTGCAACTAAATGTCCACTCAATGAGAAAAACAAAAGTGATGAAGGTTCACATCAAGAAAGAAGTGATTGGAAGAAGAAACCAAATTTTAAAAAAGGCAACTTCAAGAAGAAAAGTTTCATATCCAAGAATGTCAGTCCTTCAGAAGACAACCATGATGAGGATTCTGAAGAAGAAATAGGTGAAGCTCTTTTTATGGAATTTGAAGAAGAAAAATCAAAAGAAAAACAAGAAGGTGATGAAAATTTGAGGCTGAGGCTAAAGTAGATCTAGAAGGTGAGTTGGTCACTACACTTCAAGAGCTGAGTATAGAAAGGAAAAAGAATAAGAAAACTTCAAGAAAGCTTGAGGATGCCAATGAAATCATAACCAGCTTGAAAGTACAGATAGACAAATTTAAGAAAATATCTAAAGATATCAAAGTATAATTAACCATGAAAATAGATGAGTGCAGCAAGCTAGAAGAAGAGATTGTTGGCTTAAGGATGCAGCTAGAAGAGATGAATCAAAAAATGACTTGCTATCACAAACTTGAAGGAAGTTATGTGAAGCTGGATAAGATTATAAGCAACCAAAGGTCTACAGGCATCAAATTTGGTTTAGGCTTTGTCGAAGCAGAATCATTGAATGGATCAAAGGCCACAACTATAGAACCCATAAAGAATGAAGACAAGATTAGGGTTGATCAAGAAAAAATAAAACATTCTAAAGAAAGCAATAATGCCAGGCACGAGAAGAGTATTCACCAAATTCACTCATCAAATGAGAAGAAGATTTATGGCGCCTACTACAAAATGGCAAAGACCATCACCCAGGTTCACTCATTCCTTTTCTGGTTATTGTTTTAAATGCAATGGTTATGGACATAATATTTCTGAATGCAAGTACAAAGTAGCACAAAGGAACTTTTCCAGTAGAAATGTTTTTTCACCATTGATGGATTATGCAGTAGAATGTTATAACTGTCATAATTATGGGCACATTGCAAGAAATTGTCGAAGCACATTTGTAGCAAATAAAAATCAGGGAAGAAGATTTCAACCAAATGGTTGGAAACAAAATAGAAAATTTCTCGAAAAATAGGTACATGCCATTGACAAAGAAAAGTTAAAACAAGTGACCAAACCTACAATCAAACCAGAGTGGAAACAAAAGGAGCAACCCAAGGAAGAAAAGGAATCCTTGATTGTGTAGACAACACTTAAGGCATAGAACAAAGCTGCACCATGGATACTGGATAGTGGATGCTCCAGTCATATGACAGGGGACAAACAAAAATTTGAAAAGTTACAAAAATACGAAGGTGGTTCTATAAAATTTGGAAATAATGATGGTGCTAAGATAGTTGGCAAAGGATAAATTAAGATCAGTGACAAAAAAATCAAGTTGGAATAAGTCCTGTTTGTGATTGGTCTGAAGCATAACTTATTAAGCGTAAGCTAGATTTGTGACAGAGGTCATGAAGTAATTTTCAAGAAGCAGGGTTGTGAAGTCAGAACAACAAATTGTGAAAAGTTGATTGCAACTAGATCAAGGACATATGGAAACCTGTATACTCTCTCAGAGACTTCAGAAATAGCATGCTTTATTGGACAGGCATAAGAAAATTGGCTGTGGCACAAGAGGCTCGGTCATATTAGCTTTGACAATCTAATAAAGATCAGCTCAAAAAAGGCAGTGAGAGATATTTCCACCATTGGTAAACCTTTAAATAGCATTTGTGCTTCATGCCAAAAGGGGAAGCAAACTAGAGCCACATTTAAAACAAAAGAATACTTCACAAGAAAACTTTTAGAACTCATACATACTGATTTATGTGGACCCATGAGAACACAAAGCATAAATGGTGACAAATACTTTATGTTGTGCATAGATGACTATTCCAGGATGACATGGGTACTATTTTTGAAGCTTAAATTAGATGCCTTTGAAATGTTCAAGATTTTCAAAAAACAAGTTGAGAATCAAACAAGAAAAAGAATTAAATGCTTAAGATCAGATAGAGGAGGAGAGTTCATATCAGAAGATTTTGTAGAGTACTATGAAAAATATGGGATTAGGAGATAGTTTTTAGCAACGAGGACACCTCAGCAGAATGGAGTGGTAGAAAGAAAGAATAGGACAGTGCAGGAAATGGCACGGACTATGTTGACTGAGAGCAAAATAGCAGACAAATTTTGGAAAGAGGCAGTCCATACTACGGTTTACATCCAAAATAGGTGCATGTTGAGGACGCATGAAAGAAAAACTCCGTATGAACTATGGTTCGGTAAAAGGCAACAACAAGATACTTTAAAGTTTTTGGAAGCAAGTGTTACATCAAAAGAACTCGAAGATAATCTTGGAAAGTTTGAAGATAGAGCCGATGAAGGTATTTTCCTTGGCTATTCGACAAAAAGCAAAGCCTACACTTGCTACAACAAGAGGCTAAAGAAAATTGTGGAGAGTGTCGATGTTAAAGTTGATGAAGGTAGGGAACAAGAAAGTAGCTATAAAGAAAACTACCCAATATATGAAGAAGTTATTGAAGGAGATGATGAAAAGGAAACCGAAAAGAAATAGAAAATTGACTCAGATGAGTTAAGTAGTGACTCAGAAGAGGATGAAAACAAGAAATTCAAAACAGGCAGCTGGTAGAAAAATCATCCTAGAGAGAAAATAATTGGAGATCCCATAGATGGTGTTCAAAAAAGAAGAGTAGTAAGTAACTACTCTCTATTATCCAGCATTGAGCCCAAAAATGTTGTTGAAGCAAGCAAAGATGAAAGTTGGATGACAACAATAAATGAAGAATTGGATCAGATCGAGAAAAACAAAACCTGGGAGTTAGTACCAAGACCTGCAAATAAAAATATAATCGGTACTAAATGGATTTTTTGAAATAAATTAAATGAAGATGGATAGGTAGTTAGGAATAAAGCAAGATTGGTCTGTAAAGGCTATGCACAAGTTGAAGGTATTGACTTTGAGGAAACCTTTGCACCAGTGGCTAGACTAGAGGCAATAAGAATGTTTCTAGCTTTAGCAGTTCATAAGAATTTCAAAGTTTATCAAATGGATGTGAAATCAGCATTTTTGAATGGAAAACTTGAAGAAGAGGTCTATATTGAACAACCAGATGGTTTCCAACTCGGTGATAATCCCAATTTCGTCTGCAAGTTGAAGAAAGTGTTGTATGGCTTGAAACTGTTAGAGTTAAAGTGCACTATGCCTTCCTTGACACTTGTCAAGAGAAACTGACAAGTGTCCAGTAAAGTGCACTATGCCTCTGTTTTGACAATTGTCAGTTTATATTGACACTTGTCAATTTATCATATAGGCCTTCTGCCTATATATGTAACACATTTTTATCAATAAAATAACCCCTTAAGTTTTAGTCCCAACATTTGGTATCAGAGCAGACTTTCCCTGCCCTGTGAAACCCTTTGAGGGGGGATTTCCCTCATGAAAATCCTCCCTCCCCCCATTTTTTTTAATTTTTTTTATCGAGGGAGTATGCTCTCCATCATTTGATGGATCAGAAACCAGATGGTAAGATTTTTAATTTAGGGAGAATTTTTTTTTTAAGCTTTTTAGGGTTTGCAGATCCATGGTCCCAAATGAGTGTGGGGTTTCGGAAGGAGCACAAGCAGTTTTTTTTTAAGAGAACATATGGCAGTAGCAAACCGTGAAGTGCCATTCAAATATTTAGCTGTGTTCTATTTTGTTTGATGTTCTTTTTTTCTATTTTGTTGGCCCCCTGAATCTAGAAATGTTTTTTTTTGGGCCGAAGCTGGGATCAGATGCACCTTGTTTGCACTGCAAACCCATAAAGAAACAACAATGAAGACTGTAGATCCTATGCTGTCGAAGAATGAAAATGGACAAACTAAAGTGTTAATACTGTCTAAACCACATTTACAAATATCTGACAATGGAACTGATGAGAGCGTGGAGATCCAGAATAATGAGAGCATGTTTTTTTTCGCTGGGCTCGCTTAGTTTTTTGCATTTTTGTTTGTGAGGGTCAAGAATGGTGATCCATATGAAGGTGATGCAGGTGGGTTTCGTGACCTTGGACACCGAGCCATCGCAAACAAAGGCACAAGTCACGAGGGTGATGATGGAGGGGGCAACGAAAGCAGGGGCAGCCAACTCGCCATCATCGGTGATGATTCCACCGTCGTGCCACACTGCTTCGACTTCGATTTCGGCCGCTCCGATTCCATGGTGTACTATCCGTGCCCTATCGACGATTTTTTTTCCACAACGGCCGCCTTCTCCTACTTGTCGTCCAATGATTACACTGCCCACTGAGTGCTGTTATGGTGGTGTCTGCTACAAATATGAAGTTTTATGTGGTATTCGATGATCGTGCGGTGTTTGAAGTTTTATGAAGCTATTTTTGAAATGAACTATTGGGTTGCGATTGTAGATGTTGTGAGGAACTGCAGAATCAAAGACAGATATTTTTTCCATGCTCGCGGCATTCTGTTGACATTATTATTGATTGATACAATTTTTTTTTATGGTCGCTGGATGTGATCTGTGGCTCACCCGGAACATATATTACTAGCCAGATGTGATGGATGAGATTTCTCTACACATTCCAAAGCACGAAGATTCATGAATGCCAATTGATATCTCTGTGCTTTGCTCTGCCCCACCCAAGAAAAATTTAGTAATTCTCACATGCCTTCTATCGAAGTAGAGCTAAGTCTGATAGAAAAATATAAGGCATCGATGCTCGGGGTGCCATGCATTCGCCTCTGGAATATTTGAGGCTTACGCAGAGGCGTTTCTAAGCCCGACGATGCCTCTGTAGAGTGTAGCATCAATGGAGATCGAAGGTTCATAGCGGTGGTGCGTGCGATGGCGCAGGTGGCAGCAATGGATAAGGCGACGGTTCTCGCTTTGGTGGCAGCTTTAGTTGCATAAGTGTCATAAACTGGACGTGGCATAGCATGGTATAGGAGATAAAGCCCCATAATGAATTGGGTAGTTTGGATCGAAGCATTCTGCCATCGAAGAAGGAGAATTTAATGGTTGCGAAGACAGCACTGGCGGTCGTTAAGTGGAGACTGAGCGCATCGGGCGATGTGTGTAGAGTCTTCTGCAACACAATATTCTGAGCACACCGAGCAGACCTTGACAAGTGGCAAAATCGAGCGGTTTGCTACTCTATGGCGTCGCGTGAAGTTGTCATCGAATGGAGATATTTTCTGCCGTGGTCTTCATTTGAATGATTTTTTTAATTCCTCTTTTAAATATTGCTTCATAAATCATGGGTGGGGCCCTTTATTTAAAACCTGAAACATTTCAATTTTTAATAAGTAAGGGGGCATCTTATAAAAAGTATAGAAAGCCACAATGTAATGGGGGAAGCAATTTATAAAGTATGGGGGCATGTTATTATTAAAGTGGAAGGAGACCACTTTGATTTTTGAGTCTATTTTTTATTCCGCCACAGTGCGATGCCAGGAATATGATATTCCTGAGGGAAATTTTGTTGCCTTAGATAGGCATGTTGGTTTTTTTTTCACATGATGAAGGCCCCTTTGATGGTGGAATATAGGGGTATATATAGTCATTGGAAATGTTTTTACGCGATGGACACAATGATGGTGTCATATTGTAATTTTGAGGCTGTTTCAATTGATTTTTTTAGCCTCAAAGTTATTATACCTTGGAGTGCACTCTCGGTTGTACCCGACACTCCCAAGGTAATTTTATTTGTGATCCTTGTACCTAGTGACTTTTTCTATACACTTGGTGAATGCAGTGGCTAGTTACCCATGCATTTCGGTGGGATGACATGGTCACCATAAGGACACTTATACTAGGGACTACAGACAAAGACACCCTAGACTCTATCCGAGGTTTTTTTGGATCTACTTCTGAAGACTACAGACGAAGACACTTCAAAAGATTCTCTTCTTTTCTTCTTCTCTCCTCCTATTTTGATCTATGGCTCATTTTATTGTATTGAGTGCATTTTCGACAGAGACCGACACTCTTATATGGCTCGTTTTTCCTTTGTATTAGGTGCATTTTCAGTAGAGACCGACACCTTCTAGATTGAGTTCACCATGAGGAGGGATTTCATACTCATGGTGAATCTAGTCAGTGACCTACGAGAGGCAACATCCTCTGAGGATGACCTGTAGAGGCAATAGACCCAGAAGTGGCTGACCCTAAGGCACCCATGATGACCCTGAGGCACTTAGACGGCTGACCCAGTGGCAACAGACCCGTTTAAGTGGCTGACCCTGAGGCAACAGACCGAGATGTATACATAGTGGATCTAGCATTATTCACAGTTGGAGAGCCAAGCGCAAAGAGCACAAGCTAGACCATATCAGCAATAAATGAGGATGTAGAATTTTTTTTAGAAGTCAACATTAAGGGGGAATGTTACCTAATGTTGACTTGTTTTTTTCTTTAGTTAGGATAGTGCACTTTAAGGGGAATGTTAAAGTGCACTATGCCTCTGTTTTGATAATTGTCAGTTTATACTGACACTTGTCAGTTTATCATATAGGCCTTCTGCCTATATATGTAACAAATTTTTATCAATAAAATAACCCCTTAAGTTTCAGTCCCAACAGAAACAGGCACCCAGAGCATGGTATGCAAGATTAGACAACTATATTACTCAACAAGGGTTTAAAAAAGGTATGGTGGATAGCAATTTGTATGTCAAAACAGCAAATGGCCATCTCATTGTCCTTGTTGTATATGTAGATGATATCATCTTTGGCAGCAACAATGATGATTCGTGTAAATATTTAGCAATTAAGATGCAGAAAGAATTTGAAATGTCAATGATTGGTGAACTTTTGTATTTTGAAATGTCAATGATTGGTGAACTTTTGTATTTTCTCGTACTACAAGTTAATCAAAATGAGAAGGGCATATTCATTTCTCAAGTCAAATAAATGAAAGAGATGCTAAAGAATTTCACAATGGAGGATTGTAAGCCTGTTAACACTCCCATGATGACAGGTTGCAAGTTGAGCAAGGATGACAAATCTCTAGAGGTTGATCAAACCATGTACAAATCAATGATTGGGAGCCTACTATATTTAACAACCACCAGACTAGATATCTTGCAGGCAGTTTGCATGGTAGCATGATTTCAGGCGAGTCCCAAGGAGACTCATGTGATAGCAATCAAAAGGATTCTTCGATATCTGAAGGGTACTATGGAGTATGGGTTATGGTATCCAAAAGGTAAGGACTTCACCCTTATTGCATATTCAGATGCAGATTGGGCAGGATGTGTCGATGACAGAAAGAGTACTAGTGGAGGGGCATTTTATCTTGGAGATAGGTTGGTTGCATGGCACAGTAAGAAACAAGAGTCAGTTTCTTTATCCACAGCAGAGGCAGAGTATATTGTAGCAACTACGAGTTGTACTTAGGTCTTATGGATGAAACAAACCCTGAAATATCTTGGCATTAACTTTAGTGAGCCAATTTCAGTTAAGTGTGATAACACCAATGCCATTAACATCTCAAAGAATCCGGTTATGCATTCTCGCACAAAAAATATTGCTATCCGATATCACTTTCTGAAGGAGAAAGTTGCGGAAGGTGAGGTAAAGTTGGATTTTGTTCCAACCATAGAGCAAGTAGTGGATATATTCACAAAACCGCTGCCCAAAGAAATTTTTGAGTACCTTCGCAACAAACTGGGAGTGGTTATGCTTCCCACGAACTGACTAGCTATCGGAACCACATTCTCATGGGGAGAATTTATGTATTTGATTATCTTTTTGCTCATATTTGTAATTTTTGCTAACTATCTTAACGTGTGCCTAAGAATGATGTGCACAGACTCAGGGGGATTCTGCAACAGCCCTTTGGTATTATTGTCAAAGGGGGAGAAGAATTATAGGAACTTGCATGTGTGTTGCCAACAATTCCAAAGGGGGAGATTGTTGAGCAAGGTGCAGAAATAGTATTGTCATTGTTGTCAACACAGTTAGACTGATCGGTTGATGCAGTGGACAGGAGTTAATAGGTTCTTCAGAGTATGTACAGTGGTTTTCCAAAATATAGAAGTGGACCATATACTAAAAATCAAAAGAAAAAATCACAAGGAAGAAAATTGTCGCGATATCACGACATGTTGAGAAGAAAGAAAACTATCGCAATATCGCAACATTTTTGGAGAGAAAGAGCAAGAAAGAAAAACTATTGCGATATCGTGACATGTTTGGAGAGAAAGAGCAAGAAAGCAAAACTATCGTGATATCATGACATGTTTGGAGAGAAAGAGCAAGAAAGCAAAACTGTCGCGATATCACGACATGTTTGGAGAGAAAGAGCAAGAAAGCAAAACTGTCACAATATCGTGACATGTTCAGAGAGAAAGAGCAAGAAAGAAAAAATGTTGCGATTTCACGACATGTTGGAAGAGAAAAAGACAAGTAGAAAAAGTATCGCGATTTCGTGACATATTGCAAGAGAAAGAGGAGAGAGAAAAAGATGTCACGATTTCACGACATGTTTCATTTTCACGGGCCAAAGTGAAGAAAGATTGTACGGACAAAAAAGTGTCGCAATTTTGCAACATATTGCAAGGAAGGTTGTACAGACGAAAAAGTGTCGCGATTTCGTGACATATTGCAAGGAAGGTTGTATGGACGAAAAAGTGTCACGATTTCATGACATATTGCAAGGAAGGTTGTACGGACGAAAAAGTGTCGTGATTTCGTGACATATTGCAAAGAAGGTTGTACAGACGAAAAAGTGTCATGATTTCATGACATATTGCAAGGAAGATTGTACGGATGAAAAAGTGTCACGATTTCGTGACATGTTGCAGGAGAGAGAGTCCGAAAGAAAAATTCACAATATCGCGACATGTTGCAGGAGAGAGAGTCCAAAAATAAAAGTGTCACGATTTTGCGACATGTTGTAGGAGAGAGAGTCTAAAAGAAAAAGTGTCGTGATTTCACAACATGTTGCAGGAGAGAGATTCCGAGAGAAAAAGTGTCACGATATCGCGACATGTCGGGTTTTCACGACCCGAAGGCAAGAGAAAGGCTAAGGAGAAAAAGTGTCACGATATCGCGACATGTCGGGTTTTCATGACCCGATGGCAAGAGAGAGAGTCCAGGAGAAAAAGTGTCATGATATCATGACATGTCGCATTTTCATGACTAAAGGAGGAGAGAGAAATTAAGAAGGCGAAAGTGTCACGATATCGCGACATGTGTTTTCGCTGGTTGAAGCCGAGAAGAGTAGCAAGGAGGCAAAAGTGTCATGATATCGTGACATGTGTTTTTGTTGGTTGAAGTCGAGAAGAGTAGCAAGGAGGTGAAAGTGTCACGATATCACAACATGTGTTTTTGTGGGTACAAGCCAAGAAGAGGACAAAGAGGCAAAAGTGTTGCGATTTTGTGATAGGTCACTTTGGCACAAGCTAAAATAGAACCCAGCCAAAATAAGATATGTAACAGTTAACTGAAGTCAGTACGTCAGTTACAGGTGCAGTTACAGTGAAAACGCATGCATGCACAGAAAAGAAAGTGAACAGTCTCTAAGGAAAATATGAACAGTCGTGACCAAGAAGATGAACAGTCATGGTAAAAGTATATGTGTCAATTTGTTGCATGTAACGTAAATGCCTACTCTATATAGACAACAAGAGTTACATATAAAAGGTGTTACAATTGACAAGTGGCAGATGAGAATATGAAAGAAACAGTTACAATTGACAAGTTGCGTATGAGAAATGAAAGAATGTGTTATAACAGGAGTTACAAAGTGAAAGGGTTGTTATAAAAGGAGATCTGTGTGAAGAGTTAAGTGCTACTAAAAATAGAGAAAAAGTGCTACAAGAAGAGGGTTGAAGAGTGCCGTAAGGAATATTTGAGCAGAGCCGTGAGAGCCGAAAAAGTGTAGTAAGCAGAGCTTTTAGTGTGTGTGGCAGTTTGGTGAAAAGTGAGAGAGGTTGGGTAAGCAATAGACTAGTCAGGGTCTTGAATAAGTGAAGGCATTTTTATGTCAGTCTTATAGCTTAAAATTTGCAGTCCAAGTAGGTTCTTGGAATTAGGGGTTGGTGATCCTTTCTATGGGTGTAGATAAATTAGGAGTTGGTGCTCCTTCCAGTTGGTGCTAGTAAAGTTATTATAAAATTGACATTTTGTAAAGGCTAGATTTGGACGTTAATCCAAGCAGTCAGTTTTGAGGAGTAGCCAAATTGGTGAACCTCATTACATCGTGTGTTGTGGAATGCTCTCTTGTGATACTTGCTTTATCTGACTTAAATATTCATTGTTTTATTATTAAGAGTTGTAGATTTGAATTTTAAATAGCTACACTGATTCACCCCCCTCTCAGTGTCATTGTGAGACTAACACATCTAGTGTTAATTTGACTAATTATCATCATAGAACCTTCAACATCATTTTAGGAGGTATATTTTTGCTCAACATTGTTCGATATCATAATGCATCTCAAAAGGGGCATTTATAGACACCTAAAACATGTCATGTCGAGGGTGACTATTCATATGGACATGCTACAAGACCATATGGAGGAT
Source organism: Wollemia nobilis (assembly GCA_028583015.1). Classification (NCBI taxonomy): domain Eukaryota; kingdom Viridiplantae; phylum Streptophyta; class Pinopsida; order Araucariales; family Araucariaceae; genus Wollemia; species Wollemia nobilis. The sequence continues at coordinate 8,540,797 of JAQPPZ010016361.1, forward strand.
CTTGGACAGACTCCATAATAGATCAGTGGTTCTAACCACTCAATTTAGGCTCCTCGGCCTAATCAGTCTAAACCGCAGCCAAGACCTATGGTCTATAGGCTGAACCATGGTTGAGACCTATGGTTTACAGTCTAGACTACAACTATAACCTGCGGTTAACTGAAGTTCAGTTGGCCTTCATCCGAGAAAAATCAGTTTGAATGACCATTTGATCTAGAAGACAGTGGTTAAAGGACATAATCTTCCAATCCAACTATTCTAACCACCCTTTCTTGATCTTGGCTTCTCTATGAAGCCACCCCTAGCCCTTGGGTAGTCCTATAAGTACCCCTTAGAATTAGGGTAAATGATCAAAGAGAGCATTGGATATTTGAGTAGCAATGCACTATCGAATTGTACACTCAACCGAGTATACGAAGAGAGAGCTATTGCACTTATCCCCTACCTACTTGCCAATATTCATGATGAATTGCATTATGGATGCCCTAGGAGCCTAGGAGAGCCAAGAAGTGCATATTGGGGCAAATGAAGGTCCCTCATAGTGAATCAACTACCAAATTAGTCTAAGGAGACCGAAGGTGACCTTTGAACATCAATTTGGACAAGGATGTCAAGCCCACTACCATTGAAATTGAGGGTAAACCTATCATATTGCTAACCATAGCTTTCAGCCATGATTTATAGTGCAGACCGCTCACCAAAGCTATGGTTTGCAGCAGAGGATCGCCACCTTACTGTTTTTATTTATGTCTGGCTAGATAGTTTAAATTAGTAATTTCTATGGTTCAGTTGTAGTTTAGAAGATTTCTAACTGGTAGAATTAGGTTTAGAATAGTTTCATTGTATTTGCATTAAGTAGGCTTTAATGGATTCTTTATGTGCTTTCATGCTCTATTTTACGTGATTGGTCCATTCATTATTTAGCTGCTATCTTTCTTTATGCAATTCCATAAATCTTGATCCAATTAATATAGTTTAGAAATGCTTTTCATGCTTTCTTTATTATACATTCTTAATGGTATCTTTATGCATTTTTCCCAAAAGGGCCTCATCATGAGAGGTTGCCTATCCTTTTAACACTTTTATGTTGTTTCTTGATCATAGGGAACAAATTTGAAGGAAATTAAACCATCAAGTTCCTTACCCAACGTGAAGAAGAGGGCAACTCCACCCTAGAGCAGTTTGTGAGTTGAAAAGCAACTTTAGTGCACCTACCCTGTTGAGGGCTTTGGCATTGTATTAATTGTATCATCATTTGAGTGACCCTAAGGGGGGCATGATTGTAATTGAGGATCATTTGCAAATATTAATACAAGAAACGCTTATTTTGTTGAATCTATGCAATCTTGTCATTATTTTATGCTTGGATGATTGAATACGATATAATACAGTAGATGGGTGCACGCTTTTTGTTTAGATCACATAGTCCACTTTACTAGATATAAATTGCTAGTTTCCTTCCTAAAGCATAAGCACAACCACAAATATTGTAATAAATAGTTTATATGGAAACATGTTAATGTTATAAAATAAAGCAAATATTACCAATGAAAAACATTAAAGTATCTCTTAATCATTTTTGTAAATCATTTTAATCTTTTTCATCCATATTTTATTTTTCTCTATTGGAAATATGATTTAGATCCTCTATGTCATAGTTGAACAAGTTTAGATGCTTGGGAAAGGGTTACATAGTGGGTAGTGTTATCCTCTCCAATTCTCCTAGTCATCAGAAAGGTGCACTAGACTATCAAGACTATCGTACCTCATGTGGAGTGACACAATAGGACCAATCCCAAGAGCATGAGGTTTGGCTCAATCAGGGGCCTCTGAGATTCTTTACAAGGCCACATCCTTCTAAGATGTGATATTGAGTGCACTTTTCCTACTCTAGCCTAATATACCAGCTTCAAAGGAAAAAGGTGTAGAGAAATGCAAAAAAATATAGCAAAAAAGAAAAACCTAAGCTAAAAAAGGTGATGTGCTAAGATCATAATAAAATATTCCTACACAACAACCCTAACTATGTGTCAAAAAGCAGAAAGTTGAAATATTCCTCATCTAAGCATATATAAGCATAGAATAAAACATAAACATACATACATAAAGGAAATGAGACGACGAGCACCAATTAATTGGAACAAAATAGTCATAGGCCTCCAATATATATATTAAAATATTACAATATTATGCCATAAGTGGGGGTTTGGACTACCCATAAGACCACCCAGGGATTTGAGTACTATCATATAGAATAAAATTAAGGGAAATTTATACAGCTCGTAGATGTATAACTTGTTGATCCTTTAGAATGCTAAAATTAATACTATTTATAGATACAATTGAGGGGTTTTCCCCTTCAAAACTTGTATAGATATTTCAATATGACCACTCTTTTGCATTCTAGGTCATATATTCATTTAATTCATTGGTTCCTTTGGAGTCTCTAGATTCGGTATCATTAATACTAAATGGTTATGGGTCTTTGGATGATCAGCTACTACGATTATTACCATCTATCCTTTTTGGAGGTTCTCAAACTATGAGCATGGAAAATATTCTACAATTAATGCTCTATGATTTAGGATTTCTCTTGTTATATCTCCCATGCAATTGCCTTCAATACATAAACCACTTTCTTGGGTTGTTAGATCTAGGTAGTGAAGGTAGGTGTGCTTGGAATATGTGTTGCATTTCTTGTAGGAAAGGACTATATACCTCAACAACTATACACCTCAACACAATACCTAAAGCAAATTTTTTCTAAAATAACATAGCATAGATAGCTTAACCCTTGAAGATTTTATTAGTCTCTTGACCTCAAAAATTTATCACCATATGACATTAAAACTCTTAGATTCTTATATATTTTCAAAAAATTTCTTCTTCCTTCTCCTTTGGAACTCTCAAAAATTTCAATCTTTGGAAATTTTACTCTCCTTGAGCCTTTTGAGACTTCTGCCATCCTTCAAATTTTGGGACTCCAGATAACATGATTTGTTGAAACTTTTTCTTTCCACATTCGGTCAGAACATTTATAAAGTGGTGTCATCTTTGTATCAAAACTTTTTTTTATCTAAGTAGCCTTGTCCCTCAGTTTTTCTTTGCCTTCCAAAACTTCTCTCTCTTCTTCTTGCTTTCTTTACCTCCATCGAGATTGCCTTGTGAAAATGATGCTAAGGCTCTCTTCTTTCAAGTGTAGTGAGAATTTACTACAAGTAGGACCAACTTGGGTAGTAAGGAGTGACCATGTTAATATTTCATTTACCTCACATTGAATTATCATATGGAGTTAATTACTATTTTTAAATAGCAATTGTAATTAATTTTTGTTTTTTAATACAATCTTGTTTGCATGGTGATTATGTGAGTACTCCTAGAAGTAGAAAAATGAAAAATTAGTATATAATTTATCTACATTTTATTATAAATTTTAATGAGACATGAAATAAAATATAACATTAAATATATTTGTCTATTTATTGTGAAACACACATTTCATTTTATTTCATGATATTTATTCTATGTTTTTGTATTTTTTCTCCTGTTCAATATCACGTATAAACTATTTAGCAAATGAAATTCTCAATTTTGTAAAAGAAATGGAATAGATACACTAATTTAACAATTGAATCTAGTGGTATAGATATATTTAGTACTATAATAATCTTCAAGCTTGAATAATATGTTTGTGAAATCATAAGCAGTGTTGCAAACTATACCAAATGCTCATTCCTCTTGAATTATGTTAGTTATATATCTCAAGCATATGCCCTTATTTAGGCTTTAAATATATTTTAAGTTACAAGTAAATTAAAATTTTATAAATTCAACCTCTTAATATTTACATATAATTTATATAAGAAGGTAAAGTCATAATTTTTTTTATAGTTGATTATATGCATAAATTATATCCATACAATTATCCTATGTTAGCTCTAAAAATGGGTTTTTTGTGTGTATTTTCAAATATCATTGAAGCAGGAGCATCCGGCGACAGTAGAGCAATCTTGCATCCTCCAAAAATAATTTGCATTTTGTTTCATTTCAATTTTTTTTCCCAAGGGGGGAAGTTTCTTAAAGCAAGGGAGAGGGGTCACGAAATCGTGACCTCAAAGGTTGTAACAAGGCATAGGCGAGTTTTGTCACGATATCGCGACGTCGCGATATCACGACGGTTTTTAAAAGCTAAGGCAGGCGGAGAACAATGTAGAAGGCAAGGCAGTTGGTCATGATTTCATGACGCAAAATCGCGACAGAGTTTAAAAGCTAAGGCGGGAACAGTTTGGTCACGACGTTGTGATATCACGACATCGAGACGTTTTTGCGGACCGAGGCGCAAGGGCATTTTGGGTCACGATATCGTGACATTTCGCGATATCGTGACATGTCACGGTATCACGGAATTTTTGTGGACTAAGGTGCAGGGGGCAGTTGGGGTCGCAATATCATGACATGTCGTGATATTGTGACATGTCGTGGTATCGCGATGTTTTTGCGGACCGTGGCGTAGGGGGCAGTTGGGGTCGTGATATCGCGACATGTCGCGATATCATGACATGTCGCGGTATCACGGCCAAGAAAAGGATAGGCCAAAGAAGACACGTGGACGACCAGGCAAGGCCGAATTTGACACGTGGCTGCCATGTGTGTTAAAAACGACGCAACCAGTTGGAGCTAAAGTTGAATTTGACACGCGAAAGCATACATGTATTAAATCAAAGATGAGGGCCACATAAATTGAAAAGAGAGATGTCGGCCACGCATTTTTTTCTTTATTTTTGGCTAACAACAATTACAGGTGATGGACTTTATGGACGAGACAACGATGCAGAAGTACAGTCAGACCAAAACGACGGGTGCAGGTTATGGGAGGTCTTTAATGCGAGCTTCATGGTGGATCGGGCAGTTGCCCATTTATGGCAAAAAAATTTGAAAACTCGGCCAGGGGGAAAATGAATTTGAAATTTTGTTAGGCGGGGGCATTAATTTCCTAGAGGATCGAGGCCTCGATAAAAACTCGAGAATTGTAAGGGAATGGGGATGGCGAGTTTGAGATGGAGTGGGGAAGAACTATGCCTGGAAAGGATATTGTAAGACTGTGTCAAGTAATTTACAAAAATTAATTTGAAGTGTTGTTTGTGTGAATCTCGGCTTGCCATCAAGTGGTATCAGAGCGGGAGCTCCTGAGCGTGTAACAGATCGTCGAAAGAGAGGCAGTTACACCAAGATCTGTGGAAGGATTGGTAAGGGAAGAAAAAAAAAATGCCTCCACAAAGAAACCATGGTGGAGTGGGAAATGTGGTGCTGACCGAAGACTTTAGAGCCTTGCAGAGGCAAGTTCAAGCCTTGCAAGAAGAGCTACGCAGAAGGCACGAGCCCGAAAGGGATGAGGGAAGTGAAGATGAAGTTGATGAAGAAGAAGGTCAGTCTGAGGAAGAAGAAGAGGCTGTGGATCCTGCACAAGCCAGGTTGTACAAAGCCATCTCTCAGATTGGAAAGCAACCAAAAATGGAGGTTTCTACATACTTGGGAAACCTAAATCCAGAAGAAGTGATTGATTAGATAAATGACTTAGAAGAATAGTTTGAATATGAGGAGGTTGAAGACCCTAATCGGGTCAGATTTGCTAAGACCAAGTTGAAGGGTCATGCCAGCATTTTTTGGAGGGGAATACAGTTGGAGAGGAACAGAAGAGGGAAGAAGAGAATAACAAGGTGGGACAGAATGGTGGAAAAGCTAAAAAGATAGTTTATTTCGACAGATTACGAGTTGGATCTGCTAAGGAAAATGTAGAGTTTGAGACAGACAAACAGAACTGTCCAAGAATACACCGAGGAGTTTTACAAGATCTCTATTAGAACTAGACATTTAGAGGTAAACAAGGAAAAGGTAGCCCGTTATATCAATGGGTTGAGACTCGGTATCCAAGAAGAGCTGAGCCTAGTTTGGGTAAGCACCATTGATGATGCTTACCAGTTTGCCTTAAAGGTGGAAGAAAAACTGAATAGGCAGTTTGAAGACAAGCAAAGAGGAAGGGGCCATGGTGGAAGAACTGGTGGGAGAACCAGTGGAGAAAAATATAAAGATCTAAAGAATACCGGTGATGCTAATAGTAACCAAGATCAAAGGGAAGAGGATATTTATCAGCCCCGTGATCAGAACAGCTACCCAAGAGGACGGGGTGGATCTGGACGAGGGTTTGGAAGAGGAGTATTTCATGGGACATGTTTCCACTGTGGTGAAGAAGGACATCGGGCATTTGAATGTCCACAACACCGAGAAAGGATGAACAAGAGGCCTGAGGGTCCAGCCAGGGCTACTGTGGCAGAGGAAGATGCTGAGTCTGAACATTCTGAAGAAGCGGAGAGAGGGGAAGCAATGATCGTAATGAGAGTCCTGTTGAATGAGGATAAGGACACAGATTAGAGAAGAAGTTTATTCTGCACAAGGTGTAAATGCGCAGGCAAGGTTTACAATATTATTATTGATAATGGTAGCATGGATAACCTGGTTTCAAAAGAAATGGTTACCAAACTACAGTTAGAGAGGAAGAAGCACTCACATCCATATCAGGTCGCATGGCTACAGAAGGACCATAGGGCCCTGTTCAGTGAGCAGTGCTCCGTTAAATTTAATATTGGGAATTATTGTGATGAGGTCCTGTGCGACATCCTACCTATGGATGCTTGTCATATGTTGCTGGGAAGGCCTTGGAAGTACGATCAAAGTGCAGTTCATGATGGCCGTGCCAACACCTACTCATTGACGAAGAATGGTGTGCGCCATAAGCTGAAACCCTTAAAGGAAGCGAATGAAAAGGTGTGTAACAGCTCCAAAATATGTTTAGTTGAAGGGAGAAAGTTTTTGGATGGTTTGAAGCATGAACATTTATGTTATGCAATAATTCCGAGAGTTAGGGAGAAGGAATGCCAAGATACCCCAATAGAAGTCCTAGATCTATTGGAGGAATTTCCAGATATTGTGTCTGATAATGTGCCTGAGGGTTTACCCCCAGTAGGGAAAATCAGCCACCATATAGATTTGGTGCCAGGATCGAGCTTGCCAAATAAAGCTGCACACAAGATGATGCCTATAGATACTAAGGAGTTAAACAGGCAAGTCCAGGAGTTACTGGAGAAGGGATTGATTCGAGAAATTTTGAGCCCATGCACAGTACCTGTAGTGCTAGTGCCAAAGAAGGATGGAGAATGGAGAATGTGTACAGATTCACGGGCCATCAACAAAATCACTATCAAATACAGATTCCCATTTCCAAGGATGGATGATATCATGGACTGTTTAAGTGGAGTCGAGTACTTCATGAAGATTGACCTAAAAAGTGGTTATCATCGGATCCGTATCCGAGAAGGAGATGAGTGGAAGACAACCTTCAAGACAAGAGAGGGCTTGTATGAGTGGTTGGTCATGCCATTTGGGCTGTCCAATGCACCAAGTACCTTCATGCGGCTGATGAATGAAGTACTGAAAGAGTTTTTAGGAAAGTTTGTCATTGTTTATTTAGATGATATATTAATATTCAGCAAAACCCTGGAGGAACACCTGATGTATATCAGGAGGGTTTTTGAAAAGCTGCGGGAGGAGCAGTTATTAATAAATATGAAAAAGTGTAATTTTGTCAAGAAAGAGTTAGTATATCTGGGGTTTGTAATCTCCGTAGAAGGTCTAAAAATGGACCCAGAGAAGGTGAGAGCCATCATTGAATGGCCTACCCCAAGAAGCACAACAGAGGTAAGATCATTTCATGGTCTAGTCAGCTTTTACAAGAAGTTCATAAAGAACTTCAGTAGCATTTGTGCGCCTCTCACAGAAACAATGAGAGGGGATAAAAAAGATTTCAAGTGGACATTAGGGGCTGAAAGGAACTTTGACGCATTAAAGAAAAAGGTCACAGAACAACCTGTTTTGGCACTCCCAGACTTTAACAAGGTATTTCAGGTGGACTGTGATGCCAGTGGCAGTGCAATAGGGGTTGTACTAAGTCAAGAAGGCAGACCTATTGCTTATTTCAGTGAGAAGCTAAATGATGCTCAAAAAAAGTATTCAGTTTATGACCAAGAATTTTATGCTATAGTTCAGGCTCTGAAGAAGTGGAGACATTATTTATTGCCAAAGGAGTTTGTTCTATTTACTGATCATCAGGATTTACAAGACATTAACAGTCAAACAAAATCGAATCAAAGGCACATGAAGTGGGTGGAGTTCCTCCAAAGCTATACCTTTGTGCTGAAGCACGAAGCGGGAAATCAAACAGAGTTGCAGATGCCTTAAGTAGAAGGCAGAATTTATCGATTAAAATGACAAGTGGAAGTAGTGGGGTTTGAAGAACTGAAGGGTTTGTACCCTGAAGATCTGGATTTTGCAGAAGCTTGGATGGCTTGCTTGACACCTGTTACTGTGGATAGGACAAGATGGTTGGATTTTTTAATCCAAGATGGAATGTTGTTTAGAGGAAGTAAATTATGCATTCCAAGGAGTTCCATGCGGGAAAACTTAGTCAAGGAGAAACACAACGGAGGACTGGCCGAAAATTTTGGCCGGGATAAGACAATTGCCCTGGTGAGTGAAAATTACTATTAGCCGTAACTACAACAAGATGTGAAAAAGTTTGTACAGAGTTGTAGAATATGCCAGATGGCAAAGGGCAGAAGATAGAACACGGGATTGTATCAGTCGTTACCAGTACCTGAGCGGCCATGGGAGGACGTCAGCATGGACTTCGTCCTCGGATTGCCAAGAACACAGAGGGGAAATGACTCTGTATTTGTAGTAGTTGATATATTTTCCAAGATGGCACACTTTATCCCATGCCAAAAAATAAGTGATGCAGTTCACATTGCAGGGTTATTTTTCAAGGAAGTGGTGCGACTTCACGGTCTACTGAAGAGCATTGTTTCTGACAGAGATACAAAATTTGTTGGTTATTTTTGGAGAAATTTGTGGAAGAAGTTGAAGACAGATCTAAAGTTCAGTTTTGCATACCACCCACAGACTGATGGATAGACAGAGGTGGTAAATAGAAGCCTGGGTAATTTACTGAGATGCTTGATAGCAGATCAACCCAAGGGATGGGATTTAGTTTTACCGCAGGTGGAATTTGTGTATAACAGTTTAGTCAATAAGAGCACAAATAAATCTCCATTCCAAATAATATATGGAAATAGCCCGAGAAATGTGCTTGAACTGAGAAAGTTGGATAAGAGAGAAAAGTGCAGTGCCGAGGTAGAAGAATTTGTGGAACATATGAAAAGTCTGCATGAAGAAGTAAGGAAAAAAATTATAAAAATGAATACTCAATATAAGACAAGGGCAGACCAGAAGCGACGGTTCAAAGAATTCAAAGTAGGAGATGAGGTCATGGTCCATCTCAGGAAGGAGAGATTTCCTGCCAAGACTTATAACAAATTGAAGATGAAGAAGTTTGGGCCATGCAGAATACTAGGAAAACGGGAGTCAGGAAATGCATATGAAGTGGAATTACCGAGTTGGCTTGACATTTCACCTATTTTTAATATTTTATATTTAGTGGAATATCATGAGGGAGAGAGTACCGAGGTACCAAGTGTAGAATTATGGAAAATTCCAGCATCTACTCCAACCATAGACGAGGTCGAGAAAATATTAAACACTTGTGAAGGCAGAAGCACCAGAAACAAATAGTATTCTGAATATTTGATAAAGTGGAAGGGCAGGCCTGTTGAAGATGCAACTTGGTTGTCGAAGATGGAGGTTGACCACCTGGGTCTTCCCCTAACAAAATAGAAGTGAGGATCACTTTTTTTTATTTTACCCCGGGTGTCTGATGCAGGAGCATCCGATGACAGTAGAGCAATCTTGCATCCTCCAAAAATACTTTGCATTTTGTTTTATTTCAGTTTTTTTTCCCAAGGGGGGAAGTTTCTTAAAGCAAGGGGGAGGGGTCGCGAAATCACGACATGTCATGATTTCATAAAATCATGACCTCAAAGGCTGTAACAAGGCATAGGCAAGTTTTGTCACGATATCGCGACGTCGCAATATCGCGACGTTGCGATATCATGACGGTTTTTAAAAGCTAATGCAGGCGGAGAACAATGCAGAAGGCAAGGCAGTTGGTCATGATTTCACGACGCGAAATTATGACAGAGTTTAAAAGCTAAGGCGGGCGTAGTTTGGTCATGATGTCATGACTTTGCGATATCACGACGTCGCGACGTTGCGATATCACGACGTCGCGACGTTTTTATGGACCGAGGCATAGGGGCAGTTTGGGTTGCGATATCGCGACATGTCACGATATCGTGACATGTCACGATATCATGGCATTTTTATGGACTGAGGTGCAGGGGGCAGTTGGGGTCGCGATATCGCGACATGTCGTGATATCGCAACATGTCGCGGTATCACGGTGTTTTTGCGGACCATGGTGTAGGGGGCAGTTGGGGTCGCGATATCATGACATGTCGCGATATCACGACATGTCATGGTATTGCAGCCAAGAAAAGGACAGGCCAAAGAAGACACGTGGACAACCAGGCAAGGCCGAATTTGACACGTGGCTGCCACGTGTGTTAAAAACGACACAACTAGTTGGAAGTAAAGTTGAATTTGACATGCGAAAGCATACATGTATTAAATCAAAGATGAGGGCCACGTAAATTGAAAAGAGAGATGTCAGCCATGCATTTTTTTCTTTATTTCTGGCACAAACAACAATTACAGGTGATGGACTTTATGGACGAGACAGCGGTGCAGAAGTACAGTCAGACCAAAACGACGGGTGCAAGTTATGGGAGGTCTTTAATGCGAGCTTCATGGTGGATCAGGCAGTTGCCCATTTATGGCAAATTTTTTTTTTTTTGAAAACTCGGTTGGGGGGAAAACAAATTTGAAATTTTGTTAGGCGGGGGCATTAATTGCCTAGAGGATCGAGGCCTCGATAAAAACTCGAGAATTGTAAGGGAAGGGGATGGCGAGTTTGAGATTGAGTGGGGAAGAACTATGCCTGGAAAGGATTGTAAGACTGTGTCAAGTAATTTACAGAAATTAATTTGAAGTGTTGTTTGTGTGAATCTCGGCTTGCCATCAATCATTTGGAATTAACAATGGTTATAATCATGGCATGTCAAGAATGTGCTAGAATATAAGTAGTTATGACAAGTTTAGAATGTGTTAGAATGGTATTAACATGGCTCTAGCTAATATTATTTCTTACATAAATATATCCCATATTCCTTGGTGTGTAGGTATAGGGAAGAAGAAGTGGTATAAATATAAGGACACTAGAAATATAAAATCAAATAAATATTTAATTGATATAAACATAGTTGACCTCCTACTATAGGTGAATCCACTAAGGTATAATGAGCAAGGATTTTATAAAGGTTTCCAATGACCATCAACTAGCTTGAGTGGTGTTCATAGTAGATGTTATGCATGGTGTCATACATGAGGTAAAGTAATTTTTAAAGAAAATAATTATGACAAGAGTAGCACTAATAGAGAAATAGCATTTAAAGCTATAAACCAATGAGAGATTTTTTTTAAGGTGAAAACCACTATCATTGCAATATTGTAGTGTAGTGGAAGGGTATATAAGAAGCCCAAATTAAGATAACATTGCCATCATGGTTATGGACCTCATATAAAATATATGACCCTTATAGTGCACCCATACTAAGTATAGTAAGACCTTAAAGAATAATAAGATGCATTACTCCATGGAAGTGGCCAATCATAAAGTAAAATATCTACATAAGGGTAATAACATAGTCAATTAGATAGGGAACAAAAAGAATATCCCATCTTGATGCTTGGCGTGTAGGTGGACACTCATGAGGCTTTATGATCTAAAGAGACACTTTAGGTAGAAGCACTCCAAGGGGAAAAAAATCATAATTATTAAAAATATGGGAAATATTTTTATATTGATGATGATCTCAAGGACCATAATAAGTTTAAATCAAAATATTTCCAATGAATAGCCTCTTTGTTCCTAGCTACTCATTTTCTTCCTACATTTTATGCAAACCTAAGTTTGTCACTTGTTTGCATATCATAAGATCTATGGCAATAAGACATCTTATAACCATGTGTCTTTGCATACTATAATATAATTCTTTTAGGGATTTAAAATGTGGTACTCATATAAATTGTGTATTTTTCAAAAGTTTTAATATTGTGAGGTTTGTTTACAAAATACAAGTCTTAAAAAATGCACACATAGAATTGTTCTTAAGGGATTTTGATTTCTTAATAAGAATAAATTTTAAAATAAAAAATCATGTAATTACAAGTTACCAATTTTTAATGATATTGTTCTACATGTTTATTTTGATTATATATATTATTAGGGTAAAAATGATAATTTGAAAGGGCTTGAACCCTTTTATAATACAAAGTCAGCCCATCAACTTCATAGCTACCAAGGGAAAGCACCCAAAAATCCCTTGGATGCAAGACAAACAATATCCATCCTAGATCCTAATTGGTTGCAATCCTCCCTCATTAAATTTTCTAAGTCCTCATGGACCCCCCCTAGGAGGATCCATCTCTTATCTTCTTATTTAATGGCACCAAATTTTGGCCAGTCTACTGGTTTGTTACCTTGTCTAAAGACATGAACAAAGTCAACTTCTTCAAAATGCTTTAAAATCTCTCTAATATCTTGCACAATGTAATCAATTTATCAATTAGCTTCTCCCTCATTTTTTAAAATATTGATAATATTCAAGGAGTATCCTTCAAATATAACTTTTTTAGAACCTGGATCCTTATCTAGCTTTGCACCCAAATGTAAAGCATTAACTTCAACTTTATGACTAGTAGTAATGCCAAAAACTTGTAGGTTACCCCCACCAATATAACCTGATTGTCCCTCAAAATTACACCTGCTCTGGTATTACTTGTGTTTCCTTTGAATGCCCCATAAAAATTTAACTTCAACCATTCATATTAGGGTGGTTTCCATTTTACATTAGTTCTAACCTAAGAATTTGCCTCTCAACCACTAATGGGTTCCAAATTCCATATCTTAGCTATCATAGTCTCTTTAGTATTTTACATTAGTTATATTAGGCATCTTCCTAGAAACTTATAGAGGTATCATATCCAACACACCATTTCAAACCCTTCCATAAGGCCTCCCTAGCCTCCACCAAGTGGTTCCATAAAGAAGAGCCACAACAAGGGTCTTGAATTGTGAGAAATTTGGTATCCTCCTAGTTATCAAGATATTTTTCTTTAAGAATCCTTGCCCAAAGAGTCTAACCATCCCTTAGAAATATCCATCCCAACTTGGTTGCCATAGCACTATTAAGTAGGCTAAGTCTCCTCATACCAATACCATCATGCTTCTTTTGATGGCATATTTTTTTCTAAGCAACAAGAGGAATCCTCCTCCTATATTTAGTTCCTAACCATAAGAATTGTTTTTGAATTCCTTCTATGATTTTGGAAACTTTAGTAGGAATATTAAATAGGGAGATAATATAAATGGTGATAGCCTACAAAACACTCTTAATCAACAACACTTTACCTACTTGAGACAAGATATTACCTTTCCATCCTACAAGTTTGGATTGAAACCTATCAACCAAACCATTCTAAAGAGGTGTCTTGCAAGTTTCCACGAACATAGGTATTTCAAGGTAAGAAGAAGCTAGGGTTGAAACAAGACACTCTATCATTCTATCCAAACTTCTCTGGAGAGCAACTTTAGTGTTAATGAGGAGGATCTCACTCTTTTCCAAATTGATCTTTTGGTAAGAGGTACGCTCATAGAGGTCTAAGATTATTTTAAATTCAATTACCTCTACCAAAGTAGGATTACCGAGTAAAGTGGTATCATCCAAAAACTAAAAATGAGTAATACCCTCAAGATTATGAGTTTGTTTAAGACCCCCTATCTGGCCAAAGGCCTTGGCATTATTTAGGCATATTCCAAGTGTTTTAGCCATAATAGTGAAAATATAAGGAGAGAGGAGGTCACCTTGTCTAAGACCTCTACTATTACTAAAAAAAACTTGCTAATTTATTATGGATCAGAATAGAGTACCTTGCAGTCTTATAGAAACTTCCAATCCATCTTCTCCACTATCTACAAAAACCAAAGACAACCAAAACTTTTTCCAAAAAACTCCATGAAACTCTATCATAAGCCTTGCTCATGTCTAACTTCAAGAACATGCCTTTTCTATCACTAGTCTCGATAGAATGTATGGATTCATAAATGGATATAATCCCATACAAGACTGACAACTCAGATAATTTTTATTGTGAGTCCATTTCAAAAAATAGACGGGAATACTCATAGCCTTCGAACTTATAGTGCCTTCCCTTTTGGTAAATTTGACTATCATTATTGGAATTCTTATTGAATAAGCTATTCTACTTCACTTGGTACATCGTGTTACCATTTGAAAATTCACTCACCATCGACACCCAAATTGGTTAGATTATCAGCAATTTTGTTAGCTTATTGAAAGACATGTTGGGCTTTTTTGTCCTGTCTTCCCAAGAAAGGATCCTAGCCTCTTCAATAATTGTTTTAATCCTCCAAGGAGGTGTTTTCCAATTATTGAGGAGATTTATAACATGCATAGAGTCTTCTTCTATGATCAAATTGCCTTCTAAGTCTTGAGTCATTTGAAGGCCTCTCCACATAGCTCTAGCTTCAGCTTTGTTGTTCATCCTTGTTCCCAAATATTTGGAAAATGCAAGCATCATATTCCCATTATGATCTCACACAATGCCACCAGCACCTACTCTACCAAGATTGTCCTTAGCCACTCCATAAAAATTAAGCTTAAACCAACCCGTAGGAGGTGGGGACCACTTAACATTGGATTTGGGGTTGACTACCCTAGGCACAGACTCATGTAACAATTTTAAGCTTAAATATTGAGCAATCGTGGTCTCTTGTAGATGAGGTTTATGGCTATAAAAAGGGATAAGGTTCACATTCTCGTTGGTAAAGGATAGGATCCTAGAAATGATAGTTTGATGATCATGGATAGACTCATTAAAGACTCTATGGTTCCTTTCTAACCACACCTACCAAAGATAGTGATTGAGACAAATTTTCCACATGTATCTAAGTCTTTGGCTTGAAAATGGGCAAGGCCACTAGACAAACAAATCAAGTACGATGGCTAGTTTAACCCAGGAAATATTGAAGGCCTAAAAAACCCCACTTAGGACAATCAAGGAAAAAGGGCACTCAAGGAAAATGTGATAAATGGTCTCCCAATTAGCCATGCACAAATAACATCGATTAGTGATACAAATACCTTTACGCAACATATTATCAATGGTTAAAATTCTTCCTTAGATAACCAGCCATTAAAAGACTACAATTTTTGGAATTAAATTTTTTATCCAAACTAAGCCCTTTTGGAGGACAAAATCATCGTCATCAAGTAGAAGCTTGTAAGATGATTTAACAGTGAACTACCCATTTTACGTAGGATCCGAGGTCACTTGATCTTCCTTGGGTCTCATGGGGATAAATTGTTGCCCGATAATGTTACAAAGATCATTTTATTCCGCTTGAAATCCCTAAATACTTATTTGTTTCCACTTCATTCTGCCTCTGTCCTCAACCATATAATCGAAGACTTTTCTACCAATGAGTTCTTCCGTGATATCTATGATTTGGGCTAAGCTAGGATATTGCGTCAGTGGTTCATCTTTAGCATTTATCTCCTTAGATATCAACCTATGAATGTGATTAGTCATCTCCTTAACCACTATTTCATCCTCTTCCATATCTTCATCTAGAATATTTTGACAAAATTCCATAACCTCATGCTCAATTTCTTTGCTCTCTACCTATATATAATTTCACCCAATAACTATTATGTGCAATTTTGGACCAATAACTATTGTTTGGTAGTTTTATATATGCTGAGATGAATCCATGAATGGTTGTGAATATGTGGAAATTTTGAAGATGTACCATTTTTGGTTTAGGCATATTATACTAAATTTTGATCGTAGGTTTTGTAAATCTCCCTTGCTTTATTCTCTTTAAGTTCTTGATGACATAGAGATTTGGGAAAGTACTAAATTATGGGTTAAATGAAATTATAACATTCTATGTATACACTATAAAGGAAATTCCTTCCTTGATCATATTGATATAAATAGGATTGTGTTATAGATAAAAGTAACATCAAATATCAATGTTCTTATCATATAATAAATATGATTATATATGTTAAGTGTGTTATGCCCTTTTGGTGGAATGCTATGTCAATTATTATTTGAAATTTATCTAAAAATAAAATCTTTTGAAAATTCCTTCTCTATGTGTTCCTTAACTTGGACTATAACAATGAATAGAGGATGATTAATTTTACAAAGTCCTTGTTACATTTTTGAAGAACTATTTTATATGTATAACTTGTAGGCAATAATATAATAGACAACTCTATTCCATCATCATGAAATGAACAAGTCTATTGAGGAATTATATTTATTTTTTTATACATTAGATTTTGAGGGATAGCTATGATTGCTAATGCATTATACCTTGTTTTTTTTGTAACCCATGATTTTCATTCATTGCATTTCCATTAAAATGTTTCCTTTTATAACTAAATAATATGGATTTCTTTATGGAAAAACATTTAGACCATACAACTTGATAAATACCATTGCTATCAAATTTCATATTAAACAATATTTGTTTATATATTTTGTGAATCCTATTTGTAAATTAATTTTATCCCAATGAATTTAGCAACAAAATACCTTATCTAATTCTCACCATCAAATTTAATTATGTTACATCCATAAGTTATTGATCCATTAGATCTATTAGAAAGATATTTATTTTTACATATTTCATTTCTTAATTTTTTTATAAAGTGATATTTTTCTTCATCCTTAATAAAAAATATTGGATATGAATCAGGACTTGGATATTTATTATAATTATATAGTTTTGTCATCACTTCTTGACCATTAAAGTAATTCATACCATTGGGATATTTCAATCATGGAACTAAATATTCTATTGCACACCATATGTTCATCTTTCTCTCTTTAAAATTTATCTAAATATGCACCACTAAGGTGTACCAATTGATGACCAAGCAAACTTATCAAATAAATTTGTTATAGATTAAGGTCGATATAAGTATGTGTAAACATTTTATAAATATAAATACCAAAAATAATATATAAATATAAATATCAAATATCTCACCCATGACCATGCATCTAATACCTTGGAAAAATAAGGTTTCAATCCCATTAAGGTTTGGATTTGGGACGACTCCCTACTAAACTACACTAATATAACTACTCTAGTATAAAAAATAAAATGCACCAAGGTAAGGGTGTGAGAGATTAAAAATATATATAAAAATAAAATTATATCCAAAGACCATAGTGAAACTAATGTGTGGCCAACAATGCTATCCAAAGAAGACTAGATAACAACAATCCAGGTTCATGTCATGAATACATTCAATGAAAGTTAGGACTAGCAGGTAAATGTAATGGCATCACCATAAACACGTTCATACAAAGAGAGGTTTGACCAATCAAGATATAGTCTTTATAAGAGGGCCAAGCACAATTTCCATTAATTAAAATAAACTTTATAGTTGGAGAGTGTAGCTACTTTCTAATATTATAGTTAGAGAATACAATTTTTCAAGCAATGGTTTTTTCCAACTTTTCTTTATTTTTTTCAAGGTTTCTCATTGCTCATTCTTGGATTATTTTGTTAAGTTACTTGATATCAATTCAAAATAGTACTTTGTACTACATTTTTGATGACTCATAGGGATGGAAATCCTACTCAACAAAGAACCCCAAACTACCTTATCCATTGGATCATGGAGTCAACAAAACCATAGTATTATATACATGCATTCATTTTGCTAGTAAGTTTTATAGTGTAGTCCATTTTATGTATGTAGGATCTTGATGCTCTCAACCTAGGCCATTATTATTGTTAGATCATCAAACTCTTCTTGAGGTAGATCCTCCCTAGAATTAGGGATAGACTTCACCGCCTTCAATAAAGCCTTGAATTGATAGATGATATTTGGGGTATTAACTACTATATTAATGGGAGAAGCTTTGTCTACTTAAGAAAATACTTCCATTTTTATTTGATAAGCTTAGCACATTTCTCTTCAAACATGATATTTATTTGATTTGAGAGAGGGTAAAGAAGTCCTTCCTACACCAATTGGATACGAAGTCCTTTAGCTTATCTATGACTCCCTTAAATTTAACACAAGAAGGGTATTAGGTGTAAAGGATTTATTACTTTAGTGATAAATTCATGAGCTTCACTTGAATGAATTGCTTGGTTGAAAATACTAACTATTATAGCTACGAGTTATTGGGTTTATGGGATAACCTCATGATTTATATATGATTGGTTTTTTTAAAAACTTAAGACTCCACATCATTGATATCAAATTGGCCCTTAGTCAGTAATGCATCATACACTTGGATATGTTGTAAATAGAGTCTAACATGCTTAACGTCATCTAAGATCTTGTCATAGATGCCATTTATGATGTTAATTTTTTAGATATTGGATTTGGTGCACCCAATATTTACTTTAAAGCTTTTCTCAAGCTAATTTAGTAGGGAGATATCATTGTCCTTCTTCTTATGGGTTGGTCCATTTTTTCCTTCTAATTTTTTTGTTCTTACTTCAGTTGCTCTAAATGCTGCTTCTAATCATCACTCTCCTTTACAAGGGATTTCAATTGTTTCTTTAGCCTTTTATTTTCTTCCTTGCTTTGATGCATCTTATTTTAGACGTCTCCAATACCATATCATGTTATTTATTTTTCTTGGAGTATACTTGATTCTCGATAGCCATCCTTAGGTAGTTGTATGATATGGATGGATTTTCCTATTCTAAACATTGAATGAGGTCAATATGATATTATATATTTAGATAAATATTGGATAACCTATCCATGTAATACAAGGATGTGGTGGCCATACAACTTGTGTGAGTGGCATGTGCTTTTGTAAATAGTATAATTCTTACCCTATATAATACTTGCATCTTGAGGGAAGGATATAATAAATGGATCGCTAAGACTTATATAGGCACTCATCTATAGTGTCCATTCTTACTTGTATGATTAGAATAAAAATTTTAATAACAAGTTTATCATAGCCTATGTCAAATTAGATTGCTTCTCCAAAATATTTATTTCATGCATAGGGTTGGATACAATCTAAAGCTAAGTCTCTATGTGCACTTATACTAATCAAGGTTGCCATAGAACCTCAATTACTTATGTTATTTTAAGTACTTTCTACATTGGCTCTTATGCTTCATAAGTTTTCATGGGTATTCCAATGCTAGAAGCAATAGGTTTAGACCCTAGGAAGAGGAGTGAAGTATTACAATATTTTTTTCCTTTTATAAATAGTGTAATGGATGATATAGTGGTTGTGGGTGAGGTAAGGGTGGACCATATATAGGAATCCATGGTGGATGTGGTTTGTATGGAAATAAATAAATAAGGTGCTAATGGTGGAAGTTAGAATACAGGATGGTGAGTTTGGAGAGGTGGTTGGAGAATTGGCTACACCTATATCAAATAGAGATGGTGTTAAAAAGGGGAAAGTTGAGAAGAATGCCAAGAATGATAGTAGAATTTACCAATAGGGAAGGCACTGTAAGTTAGAATGCTAGGAGTATTCCCATCTCTTTTTTGAATTGGACTCACAATAAAAATTATTTAAGCTATCAGTCTTCATGGATGCTGCTTGGAAATACCACAAAGACTAATGGGGACAGTCACATGTCAGATAACATGGCTCCTAGTCATCTTAGTAATTTGAGGTTGGTTGATAATCACAGGGAAGAAAAGAAACAACAATATAAGACTTCGAACCAAAGCCACGTGGACCACTAGATAGCCACCACCATAAATCTAGCTAGCAGGTTCACTTCTCCAAGGCTGATTGGCCAAGATAGTATGTGGTACCAAAGCATGTCATATACGGAAGAAAGCAATTACCAAATAATTATTAAGAGTAACTGTAAATACAGAGCTTGTGGGAGTTTTTTTAGTACTCTACTATGTGTTTCTATAGGTTTTTTTTTCTCCATTGTCTCAAGGAAGGGATCTGTGTCTGTTTCTTTTTTGTAATTATGATGCATGTGTGTTTTCTCTGGGTATACCCAAAATGTTGTATGGGAAGCTTATTTTTGATAACAGGCTATGTGCCTTACCGGATGTAATGGATTTTGTGGTATGTAGATTTTACATATATAGGATCCTTACTAAAGATATGTTCATCAATAACCCTGGGATGATTTTTGTAAAAGGTTTTGGGTCAACCTGTAAAACCCGGTATTAATGCTATCGTATCTTATCTACAAAAAAAAAAAAAAAAAAGAGTAGAAACAAAATAATATGGAATGGAAGAATAAACTAACAATGTCCATGATAGCTTTGATAGTCTTAGAAGTGGAATTTTTTATATGTACGACTTCTTTACCAATAAAGACAATTATGATCTCTAAAGCACCCTCCTTAGTAGATGTTTCTCCAATATTTATTTCTTTTTATCTCTCTTTGGTTCCAACTAGGGATACCAAACTTGTTCTTACTAAGGCCTTAGAAATTTATACCCTAATTTATTTCCTTTTTCTTTTGGTGGTAGGGTGTAAGGTTCTCCTCTCTTTTATTTCTTCCTTGGTGTAAGCTTCCTTAATTGTGGCTCATGTAGTCCTATTAATTGTAGTGAATTTTTTTGGACTTATAAACACTTGTGGAGATGAGACTTAGGATTTTATATATTCTTTATTTCTACATGTATCCACTCTTAGGGATCCTACTTGTTTCAAATAATAGAAAATACACCATTAAAATACCCCTTCATTGGTTTTGGATTGTTATCTATGTTAGCTTTTGAAGCTATAAACTTAAAGGAAATGCAACCACAAGTATGGAAATAAGCATGCAATGTTATAACTATGATAATGGATAACTAATATGCATGAAAATATGATAAGAAACTTCTGAAATAACTCAATAAATAGCTATTAATGAAAGCTCACAAAAATATACAATGCCATGCAATGGAGGTCACTACCTCTCCATCTTGCAAAAATGGATCTACATTGTATCTACTACTATTCTACCTATGCACTCCAAAATCCTCTCTTACTTCTATTCTATGAAGACCTATTTATAATGAGACATACCTCTTTGCCTTCCACATTCCTATGACACCTCACTATTCTATTCTAAGGACTCATGTACATGTGGACTACATGCACATTTACATCATTGCACATTCTAACACTTGTGCATTTATTACATTGCTTTAATAAACTACTTAAATCCTAATAAAATCCTAATCTAAATATGTACCCATGATGGTACATTAGAAAGAATCAAATAATGTAATATATTCCAACACCCCCCTATATTACATTATTTGGGTATTGAAGACTTTAGTCTTCAAAGAGGTCTTTATCCTGGTTCTGAAATTTGAGCTCCTCTTTTTTGCCTTCTTTATTTTATTTTTTATTTATTTCCTGATCAAGTAGATAGTTAGTATCTTCATGAAATAATATCTTTGTTGATAAGGCTTTGACTTCATGTTCATCTGTGTGTTCTTCTATTTCCTAGATTTCTTGAATCTCTTGAACCAAATGCCCTTTTTGATTTCTTTCTCTATATTGTAGTTGTGGATAATTGGGTTGATTCTGAGAAGTATATGACCATTGGAATTGTTGCTACTGAGAATTATACTAATTTTGATATTGCCTTGGTTGGAATGGCCTATTTGATTGGCTTCCAATATTCATTTGATTTCCTTGATACTGGTTTTTGGGATTGAATCTGCAGTAATGTATGCTATATCCTTTATTCCTACGCACTTTATAGTATATATTATTCAAGGTTATGCATAGGGAGTTGGACTTGAAATGTACTTGTAAAAAATGGTGAATCCTAATAAAAATCAAGGTGAATTCTAAGCAAATCAAATAAATCATCCTCACACCAAAATTTGGGGCATTTGAATCCCTAAAAAGTAAGGTCATATTTGGAGAAATTTTTGACCTATTAAATCACCTTATAAATTCATAAAAATACCACCATTAGATCAGGCTCAAAAAGAGTTTGCAATTAGTACAAATATGCCTATGTTTGGATATATATTATGACAAATATACCCTAAGAAAAAATTCTGAAAATTTTAGGTGAATGGGCCGATGTCAAGGGTCCTCATATTCATCAATTTCTAATTTTGGAAATCCTAATTATTGCCCAATTTGTGAATATTCACCATTATACATAACCCTGCTATTATTCCAAGGTCATCATCCTCTTGAGGATGATGCAAAATTTTCCTATGGATTATCTTTTGAAACCAATGCATTGTTAGTCATTTCATCTTTAACTATATTTCCTACTTCATATTCTTGAATAATGTTGACTAACTCATCAAAAGATGTATATTCACTTAGAAGTTATAAATATATAACTAAATTCTTGTAGCTATATAGAAGTGCTCTCAGAGTTACTTGAACAAGAAATTTATCTTCAACCTTTTCTCTTAAGGTTAATAATTTTTCTTTAATATCTGCTACCTTCCTTAGGAAAAGTTCTATATTTTCACCACTATTCATTTTCAAGGAATGTAATTGAGTTTGGAGATTTAAGATAGTGGATTTGTTCTTCCCTTCAAATATCTTGGCTAAAGCTTTCCAAGCATCTATAGAAGTTGTTGCTGAACTAATGTAAGGTTGTATTTCATCTATAATTGCAAAGGTTATTATCATGAGGGCCTTTGCATCATTTTCTTCATACTTTTAAATCTCTAACTCACTTGTAGGTTTAGTCATTGTTCCTTGGACAATGTCCCAAAGTTTTTCAACTGTTAAAATTGCCTTCACTTTGTTTTTCCATGAGGAGTAATTTGGTCCTTTAAGTAATTGGGATTATGTAAGGATAAATTTATTTGTTGTCATGATGGTCCTTGTAGACTACCTTATAACTCCCTAGTGATTAGAATCTGCTATGGTCTTGATAGAATGCTTAGCTTTCAATATTTGAGTTGAATTCCTTTTGTCTCCCTAGTAATGTGATGACAAGCTTAATATAATGTTCAAATCTTTAAAACAACTATTTTATCTCTCCTTGTAGAAAGCTTAATGATAAAATTAGATAGTAATTCTCAATATATTTAATATAGTTAAGTTGGATTCTCTATATATCTTCAGCTTGAGTATGAGACTAATAAAATCAATCTTCCAACTTTTAAATAAATCTAGAGTTTGAATTCCCTCTACCTTTGTATAATGAAGTTTTTAAATTTCTATGATTTCAATTTGGAGTAGGATTCCTTGTATCTCCCAAGTTAGAAATTTAGAAAGACTAAATATTTAAAATAAGTATGTATTTGCAAATTAAATTTTACTAACCTTATAACTCCTTGGTTTTAAGAATTTGTAAATATTTGAAGCAATAACAATAATGGTTTAATTGCTTCTAGTTTCAACTTTCTTCTCAATTCAATTAATATGCTTTCTAGGGATTATTTTACCATCTTATTACTCCTATATTTCAATGTCCCTAGAGTATAAAACCTAATAGATATCAATATAAATGTATATGCCTTAATTTCACCTTTAAACTTTCAATATATATATATGATGATAATTCTTACCTTTCAAATGCTTAATTTTGACTTGTTAATCGACTGTAATAGTTTACATTTAATTTATCAATCCAAGGGTAAATCAAGGTTAGATTTAAATAATAGCAATCCAGTATAGATTGTACCGTGGGGATCAATGCTAATATTAGTTCATATTTATTTTCAGTTTCAAGTGTTTGTATAAAAATAAATAAACATAAATTAAATTGTGCAAAAATGAAAACATAATACAATTTCTAATTTATGCAATAAATATAATAACTACCTATTAATAAATTATTCTAATAGTAATTTCCTATTGGTGAGTTTGACTATTGTTGAGGATCCTCATGAAGTTAGTTTACTTATCTATTCTGACTTTATATTTTATGAAAATGCAATTTACTTTATTTTATATTCTAAGGTTAATTAACTATTTCTAACCTATCGCAAGGGCGAGAGCTTAGGGACTAGATGTAGGAGCGAGCCTTGCCTCCTAGAAGATAGTGTAAGTATTTCTTCCTTGGTTTACTTTATCTCAGTAACTAAAATGCATAATTACTACTAATCACTATTATATTCTATGAATGCAGGAATATATAGTTACAACAACATAAATGAAATTAAATAACAAATACAAATGACACAGTTACCATATGCGAAGAATAGAGTGATATTTTTATTGCTAGAAATTCAAATGTACATGTTGGCGCAATTCTTTAGAAATTGTACTTAGACATTCCTCCATTAAACTTTTTGACATTAGCTATTTCTCCATTAGACATTTCAACATTAGATATTTTCAAAGGTCTTCCTATGTAATATATATTATGACTTGTATAATTATGAATAAAGTATTCCATGTATTTTGCTATGTGGAGATTGTGGACTTATGATGCGACAACTATGTACTAACTAAAATAATCTAAACTAATACAATTCTTATTCCTGCTTGAACTCGCTAAACATCCTGAATGGTCTAAGTGGCAATACGTAAGCTAACTTAACAAAGAAACACTAACTTTGACATTTTGTAAGATATACAATATAACTATATGTCCTTTATTCCAGTGAAAGGCACAACAATCTTGCGTCTAAATCTAATAAACCTAACAATATTTGGATTACACAACTTTATTGAATAAAGTAATGACAAATTTATTAATCACAATATTCCTTGTGAAGAATACATGACAAATCAAATATTATGTTGACTGGAAATACTTGGTTGCCATGTGAAAACATCATGGTTTCACTGATGTGGCATGCAACATCAATCAATGGACTTAGTCATCCTTCAGTAACTGTTGGTAAAAATATCCTTCGGTAACATACTTTAGTAGCTACCTTCTATAACGTACTTTGGTAACTATCTTCCATAACATGCTTCAGCTACCATATTCTATAACATGCTTCAACTACCATCTTCTGTAATAGTGATCTGCTACTGCTTTGTCATTGTGCCTTAAGCTTCCTTCATCCTTTGTTCTTACGTCCATCTTCTTGCGTTCAAGGTGTATCCCAAAGCTTGCACTTGTTGCATTGTTCATCTGTGGAACATTCTTCAATACCTTGCCTACTTAATTACTCATAACTTAGATGTATTTAACATAAAATAAACATATTTATAAGATTAACTACATTCATACTTTTATTGATAAATTACATAAATATGCAGCAATAACTTACATAAAATATATTATAATCATAAATTAAACATAAGAATGAAACATTCTATTACAGAAATATATACCAAATATCCTCTCATCATTTTTTCACAAACTGAAATCTATGCATGTCCTCATGCATATGGAGAAATGAGAAACAAAATATGAAAATTTTTATACATATATCAGATGTCACCATCTAGATCTTTGCAAATAAATGAAGGATTAAATTTAATCAAAATTCATATTGTCTTTTTAGAAAATCATTTGCAATTCATAAAACAGGACATCATAATTATTTAGGAATGAACAAACAAACATCAAACATAATTTCTAAAAAAGAATCATTGATACTGAGAAATGAATCTTTCTAGAAATATGTAAAATGAACATTTTCAAAAATACGTAAAATATAAGCCAACATGTTACATAGTTTTAATAAAATATACGCAACTGAAGATAAGCCATTCTATATAATAATACAATTGTACAAAACTTATCAAAAAATAATAATTTTGGAATTCTTTATCAACATAAATCATAAAAATAGTGTACCATTCATGACTATTTTTAGAGAACAGTTCTTGTAAAAGCATGTTATCAGAACGGTTCTTAACAGAAAAATACATTCTCCA
The DNA here is from genome assembly GCA_028583015.1 of Wollemia nobilis. NCBI lineage: Eukaryota > Viridiplantae > Streptophyta > Pinopsida > Araucariales > Araucariaceae > Wollemia > Wollemia nobilis. The sequence goes on from JAQPPZ010016361.1 coordinate 8,566,751, forward strand.
AATTATTTTTCCATAATTTCATATAAAAACATCAAACATTATTTGTACATATTATTTTAAACATGATATATTTATATGCAATATCATCAACATCATTAAAAATGTTTACATATATTACTAAAATAATTACAGACAAAACAATAAACATTTTGTAGATAATAGTAGTAATATATCAATATAAAAGTCTGAATAAAATAATTTAACAATTTTTTTAGTTCATCCGACTTGTGCTCGTCAGGTAGAGATTCGTGACGATGGTGGTCTTAGCTACATTAACCTATGTTCTTGTTTCACCCATTGTACTTGCTCTTTGGCCCTCTATTCATCAATTTGTGTTTCAACCATGATTATCTTAATATGCTCAACTTCATGAGAATCCTCATTCTACTCTACATCCTACGTTTGAGATGGCAAGAGTTCCTAAACTGATGCAACAATATTATTTACTACTGCATTAATTTTTGGAGGCATCTCGATGTTCAAGACAAGATTTCCAAGTGCGGTTCCTATCTTGGTGGGAGGATCCGATCTCTTTGGTTGATTCTATTGAGCTAAACTGAAAATCCGTTGGGAAATCACTTCCTTGATAAACTTAGAAAAGTCAAAGGGTTTATTGGTGTATACTACTTTACTAAAATTCATAGATTTCTTTGGATTTTTATCAGAAGTGGAGATTTTGTTCGGGGAAGCATCGATAGGTGGCGATCGATTGATAATATCAACGATTTTTGTCACCCTATCTATTGAAAGCTATTTAATTATGTCTATTTGGAGGACAAGGGCTTGCTAAATTAGTTTAGACTATTCTATGAAATCCTCTTGCAACTTATCAATTTTTATCTTTAATACAATATTTTGTGCCTGAATGTGGGACAGGATTTCAGTGGTCAACTCAGGTGCAGGTAAATCAGACTCATGCCCTAATGTATCCCTTTTCTCATGAGTTTCAACAGTATTTTTTTGAAACCTAATTTTTGACTAGGTTGGTTGAATGGTTTTAGCAGGTCGGCATTTACGTTTTGGACTGTCAGGTTCTTCCTCTTGATTGTCGGACCATGTTCTTCTTCAGTCAAATTATCTTCTTCAAACTTATTATCAGTGGATTCAGAGTACTCTAACAAGTTAGATTCTTCAACTATCTGGTTCCAAGAAACTTTGAATTAATGAGTTTTCTTTAAAACTATTAACTTAATCAGGTTGTGATGTGCAAGTAGGTACAATTTGGGTTTTTCTTGAGGATTTTTAGGCTTAAATCATAAAAATGTAGACTTTAATGATTGAAACAAGAAGTAAGGTAGATTGATAACAATCACTATTTTTAGGAAACTTCAAATTCATTAACATACAAATATCGTAGGCTGTGCAGGTGGACATACATCCTTTTAGGGTAAAAAACATAATAATCAAGATGGTTGCTTCCTGCCACATGAGGGGGAGTGAAGAATTAGCCATACCCTTAATCCAACCCTCCTTATCTTGGATAATAGTACATTTCTCACCAAATTTAGCTACTAGTTGGGTGACACTTTTAGAGGTGTTTGTGTAGTATGGTAAATCTACTTTTGATAGAACCAGTACCTCAAAAATTAAGCTAGGGTTAAGGTCAAATTGAATTCCTCCAACTCAGGTGGTCATCCCATTAGGGTCACAATTTAGGGTAAACTATTTAGCCACCCCCTGGTCATGCCCTCTAAATTTTGTGAGACCCTCCTACCATCTGGCTTTTTGGAATAACTTGGTTACAGAATCACTAAGATTCTGTGTTTCAATCAAGTACGTTTCACTGTATTTCTAAAACATAAAGTGAGGCATAGTGGATTTTAGGGTTTTTAGGGTAGAAAGAGGTAGGCAAAGTTTTCTTTTATAGAAATTTTCAATATTTTATAGATCGAAAGCCCTGCAAATATTCCAATAGCAAAATAAAACTTGTTTTACAATTCCATAGAGTATTTTATTATTCTCATAAGCAAAAACTTAAAAACAAAATCGAAGCAATTTTTTCATAAACTTGTTTAATGGTTAACCTAGAAAAATTATCAACAAAACCATTCTTAATCCATCCTAATATTCTACATACTTTCTACATTTTTATTTTAATATCCCTTTACTTTATGTGTAGTAGAATGATAAAGAAAAAATGATTTTGTGACAACTAAATAGTAAATAGTGTTTTACCTATCGCTTTCGATGTTACTTTGCCACCCTTCCTATGTCATCAAAGAAATTATCCTTCTACCCATGCAATTCTTCAAAATTATGAAGCTCGCCTCCATTCAATCGAAAGAATTCAACAATTTTTACCAGAAAAACTTGGAAATTATACTTAGGGTCAACTTACAGAGGTTCATCGATGATTTCGAGAAGATTTCTATGGAAGAGACGATTTAGGTTGGTTTTCCTCTGCATGGTTGCATGCAGAGGTAATGCATCATTGATTATTCCTATCCAACAGTGGATACCGATCTAACATCTATCAATGATGGCCATTTTCTCTAAAATAAATGACAAAGGAAATGCTTTTGGTTTGATAAATCATCGTCCATTTATTTGGTTTTAATCAATGACATATGGCTTAGATTCGTGTCACTGACACATAATTTATCGATGAAAGCCATGCATTGAAAATCACCTCCTTCATGCCAATATCATGGCAAAAATTCTAGACTCGTCATGTTTTTCCTTCTTCCAATGCAACCCTTCATTCCAATTTTAATCAATGGCTAACATTGTCCATCCATGTTGTCTCTTACGATTGGCGAAGAGAATCCACCTGTCCTACAATAGTATGGGTCCTAGGGTGGTTAGTTTCCTCATGGAACCAAATCTACCTGCCACCTTGCATGGCAAGGGTGGACTTTACCTGCCAAATATTATAATATCTTTGGTCACCCGATGGTTTAAAAAACATTATTTTAATCATTTTCCATTATGCCATATTTCATCTATGTGACACTTTACTACTAACACAGCCAAGTGGATTGGTCCACATCCTCATTTATTCACGCATTAAAATAAACCATTGTTCTTTGAACTCTTACTTTCGATCCTGAGGATAGCTATGCTTTCAATAGGGATTTTAAAATTTAATCAACACATGGCACCAATTTGTATGTACACATCATAAGAGGTGGCACGTGGTGCTAGTTTAAGCATACATGTCATAAGAGGGCTAGTTTTTATTAACATATAATTTTTCTTTATTTTGTTGTCTTGTTCCCCTTAATTTACTTAAAATATTACTACCATGTTTCCCTTAAAATATTTGTTGATGCACCTTTATTACTTGTCTTGTCATTCCCTAGATTGTCATGTGTCTCTCTTGTCTAGCCGATTTTAAATTTTTACACTTAGAATATTTCATGATATATGTTTATGGATGGCGTCTATAGATGGTGCTTACAAAATATTGTTACTGATGATACCTACATAATTTATTTATAGAATTCATTTACAGAAAACTTCTATAGAAGAAATATATGGAAGACATCTACGAAATATCTCTATAGAAGACCTACGGAAGACTTCTATAGAAGATCTTTATGAAAGACTTCTAAATAAGACATCTACATAACACCTCTACAAAATATCTCTATGAAAGGCTTCTACATAAGATATATACATAAGACCTCTACAAAAGACTTATACAGAAGACCTATGGGAGACTTTTATGGGATTAGAGTTTTAATAAAATACTTTACCTGTTTCTATCTCCCAAACTGTATTGTGAACTTCGTATACTCCTTATTTATTCCTCCCCAGACTATAATTTTGGCTATATAGCCAAAACAAGAAGAAATGTTTTATTTATATTGATGGATAATATAATAATAAATTTTATTTATGGGGGTTTATTATAATTTTTGTGATTGTGCTTCTTGAATTTCATTAAGGAGTATCCAAGTGAGAGAAATATAATGATTATAAAGCTTGATATCAGTCATCAATGTATACAAAAATAGATATCTATCAAAGACGAAGTGTTTTAAATAATTTTTTTTAAAATAGAATAGATATTTCGATATTATGATGGATTCTATTAAAAGATACAATATTTTGAGATATGAAAGCCATATTTTGGTAGGATAAAATGAATCATAGGAATTTGCTTTTGAATTTTGCTTGCTCAGCGTATTCTAGAGTTATTTCTTAAAGAATTCAAACATCTTAGTGATTTTTAAACAATTTCATCTATTCATTTCATAAATCATCATGGTGTTAAAGTTATCCTAATGTTTTCAAGCTTCTTCAAGGACCAAATGTGTGTGCAATGAGTATTCATTTACCATTATGAGTGAGGATTGAGTAACAACAAATATCACTTATGCCAACAGACTAGCTTATCTGTGAGCATCCATAGATCTTGTCCAGACTTAGTGCTACTACTTAATGATACCTTATTTCTATGTGGGTTTAATTCAATCCATTGTTCTAATGAGGATCACCCCATAGTTTTCGAGATACTAAGAATTCCAGGGATTCAAGATCTTTTACCCTTCTTTGACTTTCCTTGGGATACTTTCTCATTTTGAGAGAGAGCAAGTGATTTTTATTGCTTTTGGGGTTCTTGCCTATTTTTATGAGAAGCAATAAGATACTTTTTGGGATACTTGCTTGATTAGATGAGGAGCAAGGGATTTTTTTTTTTGCAAAGGAGTAAGAATTTTTGGGAGTTGGATTCCCAACCACTCTATCAAAGTCCTAATGGGAATTTGATTCTATCATTACTATTCTTCTCCTTTTTTTCTTTCTATTTAGGGATGAAGGGTGAGCTTATCCTTTTGCCAATTCAGTAGTACTTTAGACCATCCACATAGATGGATAAGCAAAGGAAACTATTCACTTATGACAATAGTAACACATGAGTTAATATATCCACATCTCACAATATTTTTATATGTTCAAATGTGCGTAGTCCAAGAAAAAATTTGATTGACCAGGAATAAATTACAACATCAAAATATTTCTTGAATTTCAATGAAATTTTCTCAAAACACTAATGTTATTTGAGTAATTGAAAAACATCCAGATTTTATCTAGAAAACAAAGTATTTATGCAACATATGATAGTCATTTCCTACAAGCTTTTTAAAGAATTACCTTTTTAAGCTACTTTTGAAACATGGAGACTGAAAATTGGTGAGAATAAGATAGAAATATTGCAGATGTAGAAAATTCATGATGAAACAAAGGAAGCATAATTTTTTTTAAGTGAGAGAAATTATTATTTAATAGTGGTTGATTGTAGTTCAGAAATGCACTGCAATTCGGCTTACTGCTTAAGGTGGTGTATGAGTTCCTCCTTAGATAATGGATTTTTGTAAAGTTTAAGCCTATGGCCATTGACTAGTATTTTCCTTGTTGAATCATCTATATGATTAAGCTTGATTGTACCATTTTTGAATATGTATTTGATTTCATAGGGTCCTAGCCATCTAGTCCTCAATTTCTCTAAAAATTCTTGGTAATGAGAATCAAACAACAAAGCCCAATCTCCTGATTTGAATGTGTGTTGTACAATGTGTTTATCATACCATTTATTTCATTGTTGTTGGTTTATTTCAATCCCATGTAATGCCTCTAGTCTCCTTTCATCCAGAATTTTTAACTTTTATGTGCTTTATCCAAATTCACATCAAGTTGTACCATTGTATGAAGAGTTTCTATCTCAAATTCTATGGGCATGATAGCTTGTTTTCCATAGACCATTTCATAAGGTGATAATCCTATAGTGGTTTTCCAAGTTTTATTGTATGCCCATACAACTTATTTTAATCTCTTAGCCCAATCACCCCTATTAATAGTTATGGTTTTTGTAATGATATTTTCAAGTTCTTTGTTTGTAACTTCTACTTGTCCATTGGATTGAGGGTGATATGGTGAGGTTTTCTTATGTTTTATTTGATAGGTGTCAAAAAAATGTTCAATAAATTTGGATATAAATTGGGTTCTATGATCTGAAACTAACTCTCTAGGTGCTCCAAAGCGTTGCATAATGTTTTCATAAAGGAAATAAGCAACCGGTTCAACTTGCGCTCATGGTAAAACTTTGACTTCAGCCCACTTAGTAATGTAATCCGTACACACAAGTATATGTTTATTACCTTCACTTAGAGGGTCTATTGGTCCAACAAATTCAATTTCCCATTTCTCGAATGGTTCAAATACTACTTGCGAAACCAAATACATCTCCATAGAAGATGTAGGCTTACTAGCTCTTTGACAACATCTATCAATAAATTTATGGACATCTCTATTCATGGTAGGCCAAAAGTAACCAATTTGAAGTATTATTGATTATTATTTTGGTGGCATAATGGACTTCATAGGGTTCTTCATGTGTTTCCCGAATTGTCATATACATCATCTTCTTGCACACATATCCTAATTACTTGGTCAGGACATCTTCTAAACTTGACTCCATAAATCCACATATAAGGAGCGCTTTAATGTATTAAATTTCTATGCTCTTGCGATGTATATTTTTGAGGCATTTTTCCTATTACTAAGTAATTTACAATATCAACATACCAATAGGTAAAGATAGAAAGAGCAAACAAATGTTTGTTTAGGAAATTATCAGGAATTAACTCATCATCATCAAATATTTGCATACAAGATAGGTTATTTACGATGATGTTATCTTTTCCTGCCTTATCTATAATCGTGACATTGAACTCTTGTAGCAAAATAAGCCATCTAACCACTCTACTTCCTACTATCACTTTGTTCATTAAGTATTTAATGGCAGAGTGATCAGTGTGAATGAATACTTCATACCCTATTATGTAATATTTAAATTTATTAATGGCATGGACTACAACTAAAAATTCTTTTTAGTAATAGTGTAATTAATCTTGGATCCATGCAAATTTTTACTTACATAATAGATAGCATAGGTATTTTATTTTCTATTTGTTGCAATATTGCCCCTATTTTTTTTTTAAATAAAGGGGTAAAAATTTATTGATAAAAAGTCTGGATTACAAAGTACAGCTAAGCCCCCACCCAGGACTCAAATAAGCAACAAGACAGGCTAAATCACCAGACAAGGTCAAATCCCAAAGAAAACAAAAAAAAACAAACCACATTAAGTCTGAACATCCTTATGGATCAACTCCCGTAGGTGTTAAGAATCCCTAGACGAGAGACTCTCCCAGCTTATCAATACTCCGAGTATCCAATAGCTCGAAGCCCTTTTGGTCGAGTAATCAAGCAACCCCATTCCATTCCCTTGGAATGTGCACAAAGGATATAAATTCAAACTCTTCACTCATTCCGAGAATCGAATGGTCACGGAGGCCAACCGCCAATTAACATCCTCCACTCTTTTGTTGTTTAAAATATTAACCAAAATTTGAGAGTCGGACTCGCAAAGAATCCCTGCGCCTGACCAAGAGAAAACCCCCTTTGCAAGGCCTCAAGTATCGCCAGAGCTTCCATAAGATTATTGGAGTGAACACATTTATAAATGGAAAAGAAAAAACTGACCACGCTAGCAGAATCTCTCCCAACACCACCAATTCCAGCAGGATTGCCCCTAGACAACCCATCAATATTAATTTTTAAAACTCCTCTAGGGGGCAGTCTCCATCTACCCTCTCTCCTAACCTTCTTGCTAAGCTAAGGAATCCTACTAGGGATAGAAGAATTCACACCAACCCCAAAAAAACCAAGGGCCTGTCGTACCTTCTCCTCCCTAGAGTCCAAATGAGGGTCCACATCACATTTACTATGGATAGTTTCTTGAACCATACACAGGATCCTTTGCTAGATCTATTGAATAGCCAAATGACTTCCCTCAAAAATGCGTCAGTTTCGTTCGAGCCAAATCTGCCAGATGATGCAATAAGGGCCCAAATTCCAAGCCACTTGGAGGAAGTGGGCCTTGGCTAGAGGTCTGCCCAGACTACTCCAAAACTCCACCAGGGAGAGCACATGAAAACAAGGATGGTTACAGGAACTCCACCAATAGTGCCAAATGTCTCTGGCAAGGGAGCATTGGAAAAATAAATGAGAAGAGTCATCCTCATTCTTACCACAAAGGACACATAAAGAGGGACCCTAAAATCCCCTCTTCCTCAAGTTATCCCAAGTGAGGCATTTATTACAAGCTACCAGCCAAAGAAAAAAGTTACATTTCGGCCAAGCAAATCTATTCCACACCTTTTTCCACCATGTGACAGGGAGACTCCCGAACTTTTTCTTATCAAGAACTTGATAACCATAGGATACAGAGTAGGTTCCCTTAGGATTAGGGTTCCAAGCCAGAATGTCTTTATCCCTCAATGAAGAATAGTACCTCCCTACAAGAATAAGAGCAAGCACCTCTCTATCCTCGGCCAATCCCCCTTGGGGCCATTCCTACGGATCTTTCCATCTGTACATCTCCATATTTCCAAAATACTAGATTTTTTAAAGTCCTCCACATGAGACCATCCTACTTCCAAGAAACAAATGCTTAGAGAATGTAACCTGGGATATTGATTCAAGATAGGAGGGTGGCCATCCCAAGAATCCTCCCAAAAAATAACATCTAATCCCCGATTGCAAATCCAGAACAAACCCTGCTTAATTAAATTAGCTCCTCTTTTCAGAGTGTCCCAGATAATAGAACCTTTCCCAACCAAACTGGCTCTAGGGATATCTGCCTCAGAAATACCTCTCAAGTATTTATAAGATAATATTTTAGCCCAAATCTGATCTTGAGAGGTACACCATCTCCAATAAAGTTTCGTAGCCAAAGCCTGCCCAGAAAGAGTTGCATGTCGCAACCCAAGGCCTCCCTCTTGAACTGACCTACAAATGGAATCCCATATAACCAAACTCCATTTATATTGATCAAGTTTGCCAGACCAAAAAAATTGTCTTGATAGAGCATCCATGTCCTTGATGAAACAAGAAGGAGTTGTTTGCACAAAACATCTATAAATGGGTAAAGCTTGAATAACAGATTTTAAAAGCAATACTCTACCTATAGAGGATAGCCATATGACAGTCCAGTGATTTACCTTCCTTCTAAACTTATCAAGTATAGACTACCAAGAAGATCTAGGCAGAGGATGAGATGAAATCGGGATCCCAAGATAAATGAAGGGGGGAGTCCCGACTTGGAATCTTAGAATGCGAGCAATCCTAGCTTGAATAAGAGGGGGGGTATTGAAGAATAAAATAAAGGACTTGTCCTCATTAATCACCTATCCAGAAGCACCAATATATATTTCAAGATACTGTCTAATGTTTCCAGCTTCCTTGATAGTGGCAACTCCCAACAAAGCAGTATCATCAACAAATTGAAGGTGGGAAAGAGGTTGTAAACTGTTATCCCACTTCCACCCCTGAATGAGACCATGCTTGACCTGAGACTTGAGTAATATGCCCAACCCTTCTGCCATAATGATAAACAAATAAGGAGATAAAGGATATCCTTGCCTCAATCCCCTTGAGGCCTCAAACAACTCTGTTATCTCATTATTAACAAGAACAGAGAATGAGGAAGAAGAAATACAGCTCATCACCCATCTAATCCATTCCTCCTCAAAGAAAAAAGCAACAAGAACTTTTTGAAGAAAGGACCATCTAACTTTGTCATAGGCTTTTGCCATGTCCAACTTAATGAACATAGTTTTCTCCTTAGAAGTTTCCATTGAGTGAATAGCTTCTGTAGCAATAATAACCCCATCCATGATTTGTCGGCCAACAACAAACCCACCTTGCTCCTCAGAGATGATTTTGCTCAACCATATCTTCACCCTCTCAGCAATAATTTTTGTGATGATATTATATACAACATTATAGAGAGCAATAGGCCTGAACATATCCAGGGAATTCGCTCCCTCTTTCTTGGGAATAAGCACCACAAAGGTAGCATTTAGGGCCCTTAGCATCTGTTTGTTATTTTGGGACTCACGGACCACTTACAAAAGGTCAAATTTGATTAACTCCCAAAACTCTTGATAAAAATAAATCAAGAATCCATCCGGACCTGGGGCTTTCCCCTTTTTCATCTTGAATACAACACTTTTCAGCTCCTCAAGGGAAATTGGATCCATCAAGTGCTCATTCATCTCTCTAGAAACAATCGAGGGAATACAGTTTAGAATAAGTTTTTCTTCCCCGATCATCTCGAGAGGGCATCCTCCTTGAAGAGAGAGGAAAAATACCTCTTAGTCTCTTCTGAAATATCCTTGAAAGAAGAAAGCAGGGCACCCTGAGAATTAATAAGAGAGGTAATCAGGTTACCATTACGACGAGCCTTAACAGAGTTATAAAAGAAGGCTGTGTTCCTATCCCCTTCCTGAAGCTAATATACTCAAGCTTTTTGTTTCCAAAAAATTTCTTCCCTCAGTTCCCATTCAACAAGGTCTTTTACAGCCTCAGATTCCTCAACAAGAAGCTCCTCTGTGAGTCCCTGATCTCTAATCTTCCTTGAGGCTTCTTCCACCCTCCTAAGAGCTGCCAACTTAGCCAAGGAAAGGTTCCCAAAATTTAGTCTATTCCATCTCTTCAATTTATGCTTAACAAATTGAAGCCGCTTCATAAAGGAGTACATAGTGGTGCCATGAGGAGGTTTGCCATTAGTCCACCAAACCTCGCATGAAATCATGAAGCTTAGGATCTCAGCACCACATAAGTTGAAACTTAAATGAGGGATTCTTTTTTAGCCCTAACTCCAGAGCAGAGATTTTGATAGGCCAATGATCAGATCCTCTACCCTCCAGAATCACAGAACTAGCGCTTCTATTATTGCCAATCCAAAAACTAGAGATCAAAAACCTATCTAGTCTCTCTGAAATGGAATATTCCCCACATCTTCTATTATGCTAGGTAAATATCCCATTATCCGGCTTGATTTCAACCAAGTTCAAGGCCCGGATATGAGCATTGAAGACAGAAGAAAAAGGCTCAAGACGATCAATCCCACCACGTTTTTCCTCCAGACAAGTGATAGAATTGAAGTCTCCAACAAAAATCCATGGGTACAGGGGAGCCAGACTTCTCACAAAGCCAATGTGCTCCCATAAATTCACTTTACCATTGTAATCAATAGGAGCATACATGTTTGTAAGTAGTATGGTCTCACCAGATTCATTATCATGCCCGATCATCGAAATAGACCACCTGCTAGAAATCTAGGTAAGAGGAGAGATCTTAATTGGATCCCATAAACAAGCAAGGCCACCAGCATATCCACATGCACCAATACACTGACATTGTCCCTTTCTCCACAACTTGGGAGCAATATTGAACAAACTATCAATAGCTAATTTAGTCTCCTGAATAAAAACCACATCCGAAGAATGAACACGAATCAAATCACGAACAACTTTTTGTCTGGGGATGTTGTTCAACCCCCTTACATTCCATGAAAGTATAATAATTTTTTGGGGTTATAAAAATGGGACCAATGTTCTCACCAAACCTGACTCTACCAAAGTCTCCCCAATTAACTTAAGTTTATCCTGGTCTTTCTTCCGACCCACCTTCATATTCTTATCTGAAGCATTTTTTTTAATTATTTTATGCTGCAATCCCAGTACCGTAGGAGTTTTACAATCCATGGATGACTGCATCAGTGCCTGGGTAGGAGAGGGCATATCTAAATCTGTGCCATTTTCTAAGATAACTTCACTTCCAGGGCTAGGGCCAACCATATCACCTATACTCGAAACCAAATCCCTCTGTTCTTCATTTAAACCCCCTATATCTGGTTCCCTTGGTTCCACCTCATGAAAAGACAACTGATTTGGTTCTGTTATATCTATAATAGGTAGTGATGTTTCAGGTATCTCCATGCACTGATCAAGATTCTCTAGAATTTCAAAATGGTTGAGCTGAGCATCTAGCTGGTTATCCTTAATGTCTCTTTTTGCCTTTCTTCCTTTGTTTCGAGGTTTTACCGTAACAAAGCCTTCCTTATCCTGATCCCCCTCCTTTATCGGGGCTTTTCCTTTATCCATATTTTGTACAGCTCGAGAGGGCCCAATATTTGAAGCCACAGGCAGGACAAACTTAGGGCATTTTCTTTGTAAGTGGCCATATTCATGGCAAATTCGGCAACGAAATGGAAGAGCTTCATAGTCAAGTTTTTGAACCCATTTGGTTGATCCAAATTGTATTTCAATAGAATCTAGAATAGGATTGTTTAAATCAATTTCAACACAGATACGGGCAACAGAGATTACCTTTTTATCCAACGTCTGTCGTGACGGCCCAACCGGCTTCCCAAGTAGAAGGGCAATCATATGCAAGATGTCATTTCTCCAAAATTCCAATGGGAGCCACGAAAGCCGAACCCACATCGAAACCTATGATGGCCGCTCCTCTGATGGGTTGAAACCCACATGCCAAGGTTTAAGAAAGAGTCCCACTTGGTTACAGAAATAGGGATCTCCTTCAAATGCTTTGTTACGATCCGCAAGACAAGAAAAAACCACCATAAAATAGTTGTTTGCACTTAGCATCACCTCCACGTCACCTTCAGGGTTCCAAGTCTTCCTAACCCAAGCCTCCACAAAGGGAAGAGAAATTCGGATGCCCATAAATTTACCAATAAGTGCATGTTTGGTTAAATACTCCACATCTTCTGCCATCGAGTCTGGTTGAACCACTAGAACCGGCCTGGCTTCACATCGTTCCAAACATCCATTGTTCTTTAACAAGCGATTCTCGGCATGCAATGGGAAATCCTATTCCTTCCAATCATTTTAAAAAGAAATACCAGCCCTAGCATGCACGCTCTATGGCGGACCTGATGCCATCACTACATTCCTCCAGTTGTTCATACCTCCTCCAAAAACTGCTGCCATCCCCATAGAGCCCACCAGATAGGTCTCAAAAAAATTCTAGCAAAGCAATTTTCCTCATCAAACCCTACAATATTGCCCCTATTGTGTAGCCCGAGGTATCACAATGTATATGGAATGGCAATTCCTAATTTGATCCTCTTAGGATTGGTGCAGTAATCAATTTATCTTTTATAACTTCCAAGGCTCCTTGACATGCTTCAGTCCAATCAAATTCACTTTCTTTAGTTAAGAGCTTAAGCATGGGAGCAGCAATTTTACTAAAGTCTTAAATGAACCTACGATAGTATCCTACATGTCCTAGGAATATTCTCACCTCTATTTGTGTTTTCGAAGGTTGAAGGTTTTGAATAACTTGTATTTTTGTAGGATCTACTTTAACACCTTCTTCTGATATGTAATTTCCTAGAACAATTCCTCCTATCATAATCATGAAACACTTTTCATGACTTAAAGAGGGGTTTTGCTCTTGACATCTAATCAAAAAAAATTGTAAGCTTGACAAGGTTTCTTCAAAGGTATTACCGTAGACTATGAAGTCATCCATATAGACTTCTACACATTCATTTATTAAATCAGCAAAGATAGTCAAAATTGCTCTTTTAAAGGTGGTAGGTGCATTGCATAATCTTAAAGGTAAGACTTCATAAGCATAGGTTCCTATTGGACATGTGAAGTTTATCTTTTCCTGATCTTCCTTAGCTATGGAAACTTGATTATAGCCACTAAACCCATATAGAAAGCAGAAATATTTCTTTCCAACCAATGTATCAAGAACTTGATCAATGAATGGAAAGGGAAAATAATATTTTTTCATTACTTTTTTTAATTCCCTATAATCCATGCAAATCCTGCATTTTCCATTTCTTTTAGGGACTATCACAAGAGGTGACACCCATTGACTATCAAAAATTGGATATATAAATCCTACCTTCAAGAGTTTAATGATTTCTTCCTGAACCACGTCTTTCATAGCTGGATTCAATCCTCTTTGGGGTTGTATTATTGGATAAGATCCTTCTTGGATAAAAACATGATGGGTACAAACATTTGGATGTATCCCTTTCATATCCTCGTAGTTCCATGCAAATACCGATTGATATTTCTTAAGCACGTCTATTAATTGTGATTCTTGTATGCTTATGAGCTCATCACTGATATTCAAGGTCCTTCCTGGTGTGATATATATTTTCTTGCATTTCTATGTGTTCACATCTATTTCCATTATCTCATGTTCAAGAATATTTAAGTAACATTCATATGGTATCATTTTTTGAGACTGACTTGTGCTCACTTATTTAATAGCCATGGTAGATTCATATGAACAACCATTGTCTTGACTTTGATCCTTGCTTTGATTTCCTAACAGTAATGGTAATGGTCCCTCGACCTCTTGTTCAATATGTTCACTTGAAACATTTATTCATAGGGTTTTTATTTCATAAAAATCATGAGGGAAATCATACCACAATTGCTTTTGAAACTCATCTTCTATTGTTTATTTAGGGAATAGGCTAAGGTCTTTAGTATTTTTACCATAAAAAATAATCATATTTCTCGTTCTACAACTCATGTAAGCATCAATGGTTGCAATCCATGGACACCCTAAAATTAAGGGATGTCCCCCTAAATTTTCTTAGGTTTTAATACTATAAAGTCTACAAGGTATTCTCATGAACTTACGGAGACTATAACGTCTTCTAGTTTTCCCTCTGGCTCAACAGTAGACCTATCTATGAGTTAGAGTATGATAGAAGTTGATTGCAATTTATGTAACCCTAAAGGTTCCATTGTATATTTAGTCATGATATTAATAGTGACTCCTAAATCGACCAAGATGTTTTGCAAGGCTATTTCACCAAGGTGTACTATGAGTATAGGTATTCCATGACCTGTGTATTTTGGTAATAAACTACCTCTTGTTATGATCTCAGACAATTGTCCAATAACTTGAATAGTTTTGGCTTCGTTCAACTTTTTCCTTCCTAAATTTGTACACATGTTTTTAATGAGCTTAGAATAGATGGGTATATCCTTGATATCTTGTAACAAAGGGATCTTAATAGTAAAATTTTCTAATTCCTGAAGGAAGTTAAAGGCTAGCTTAGGTGGTTATTTTGGTATTGCCAATATTTGAGGAAAACGTACCTCTACTTCCTTTGAGGAATTTAGATTTCTTGCTATTTTTTGGAATATTGTCTGATGAATTTTCCATTTTATTTTTATTTTTATCCTCCTTTTCGAACAAATCTGTAGTGGGGTTTTCAAGCTCTGTGAGAGTTACATTGTTTTCCAATACTTTTCTTGATCTCAATTGGATTTTTTGATAAGGTACTATAGATATAGAACACATCTCACTAGTTTCATAGGCTTTTTGAATGTTCTTGTTGTTGTTAGGATTAGGGACCAGTTGAGCTGGAAGAGGAGGTTGCTTAGGATGATTATTATTAATTGGATGTGGAAGGAGTCTATTTTAAGGCAGATTTTGAGGGGCTTGTCCCCTAAATTGATTTTGAAATTTTTGTTGTTGTGATAGATTTTGAGACCAACTAGATCCTCCCTGTTTATATTGGCCATTAGTATTCCAACTATTTTGACTTGACATTCCTCGATTCCATGGTGGATTTCCATAGGTATTGGCCATAAATTAGGTCGATGGGGGTATGTTCCAGTCTTGATTTTTTGAATAAGATTTCCAATTTGCCTAGTTTGGTGCATTAGACCACTAATTAGGCCTTTGCGAGTTAGAATAACTAGGATTTGAGAAATTTGGTGGTCCATTGAATGGTCCATTCCATATTTGGGCTACAAAATAAACGTATTCTACCTCTTCAACTTCAGGTTATTTTATGGTAACTCTAACAACGAAGATGTATTTTTAGTTTTTAGTTTTGTGACCTTTATCACAAATTTTACAAGTAGCAATATTGGAAATTTTGATAATGTTGAGAGATCATTCCCTCAAATTGTATTTTTTCCTACATATATGACAGTAAATCTCTTCACTATCTTGTCCCTTTGGATTTTAATCCATTATATCCAAATATGTAGTCAAGGTAATTAACAAATCAGTTTTCAACCCTTCCAACATGTTTCTAATTTTTTCTCTTGTCACTCTTGTAGATGTATACTTATTACCCCTTAGAGGTTTGTTTATTGAATAGTTTCTGCAAAGGTTCACAATCTCCTCAAATGCCATAATATGGATATATCTCATTTTGCCATAAGGTTTAAAATATCAAGGACATATTCCTTTAGTCATTTTAAAAAGATTTCTTCATCGAGGTCTATATTTACTCTAGACCCAACAAATAGAAATATCTCAAGGTAATCCTCCAAAGATTCCTCTTATTTTTTATTCATGTGGAATAACTTTGCTTTCTTGTCCATAATTATACAGTAATCCTAATATTGTTAAAGGAATAGCTCTTTTAATCCATGTTCTCCATCCCATTGATTACAAATATTTTCTCCTAGACCCATGAACCATATTAAAGCTACATATTTAAGAGTAGAGGGAAACAACCTTAGCTTTTGTTCATTGGTAGTGTAAAATTAATCTTGGCACGCTACTTCAAATTTAAAGAGAAAAGCATCTGGATATCTGTGTGGTTTTCCATGGAAGGTGGATAATACAGAAATAGAGACTGACTTAGGTTCTCTTGTTGTCCCATATATATGTAATATTAGGAAGGCAAATGTCTTCCTTTTCCCATTTCTTCTTTGGTCTCTATTCTGTCTTTGTCCATTCTCAATTTGGTTCTCTTCTACTTCTCCCTGCCCACTTTGTTGGTCAGCCATAACTGAATGCAATATTTCAAGAACTGGACTAGGTATGAGTTCAGTAAAAATAGAAGAAGGATCTATGTTATTGTCAAATTTTGGTTCAGGTAATAAGTATGAGTTGGGATCTTGTTCTAGGATTTTAGCTTGATTGATTGATGTTGTTGTTTCAAATTCTTCTAACTTATAAATTCTAGGCTCCCTACTAAAGCCTCTTTGGATATTTCATTTTGAATTGTTAATTTTTATGAATCTTCCCTTAGAGTCTCTAGGTCTACTCATGAATTTTCTAAGTTTCTTGTTTTTGCAACACATCTAATATTCCTTGAATATTCTATGAATATTGTTGATCAAATCAAGTTGTTCGGGTGTCATGAAGTGTTCTTCTTCAAAATTAAAATGGTATACCACCAATTAAATAAATTGAGCGAGAAAAGCTTGAGTTGGAATGGGGTTGGGATTTCCAAATTTTAACTCAAAGCGTAAATCTTGACAAAACTCCCTAAAGTGCACAGCTCTAGGTATCCTTTGATATTTCTTGCTATATTCTAGGGTTACTTCTTTCTTTTCTAGGTCTTTGAGGAACTTGTGAATGAGGAGGGAGTCTTCAAATATTGATTCCAAGGGTAAATTTTTGGATTTACTGTTGCTCTTCTATCCTAAATCCAACACTCACAATTCCTTTTGAGATCCAGGTAAGATGAATGATAGTTTATCCCTAGAGTTTTAGCTATGTCAATCATTTTTATTTCCTTTAATTTGTCTAATTTTTCTTTAATAATTTCAATACGTTCATACAAAAACTTCCACTCCTTACTGGATGCTCTATCTCCTCTATAAAAAAGAAGGTTAACTTCTTGATTTATCAATAGTTCTCTAATATCTATAAGTGCAGACTGATTCAGACTATTTTCCACCATCTAGCAACTTATTTTTTTTTCTCTTTGGTTTGGTTTTGTTTGGGTTTTGATTTTGATTTTTTGTTTTAATCCCACTATTATCAAGTTTAGAGATGAATCATAGCAATTGAGTTTATAACTATCCTTAATTACAACAGGGAACAATTGAAATAAAATTTCACAATAATCCTAATATTTTACTAAAATTAGATGTGACTCACATTCCTACGAATCTTTATACAACCAAATTTAGCATATTAGGAACAAAATGAAATATTGTAGGAAAAGTAAAATTTACTGAAAGTAAAAGGTTAAACTATTACTATTTGTTTGATTTTTTAGGAGGGTTTCACTATGGCTGTGTCACTCAGCCTTACCTACTTCCTGCTTCTGACAAGGTCCTAAACTAATGTTTATGTATTTTTCAGCGTATACCTACTTCATTTTTTTCTCATAGGGCCTAAGTCAAACCAACAACAATAATCACCCAAAGCTGGAAATATGCAGAAATAAAATTTGTTGAAATAAAAGGTAAACTATTACTGCTTCTTTGATTATTAGGAGGGTTTCACTATGGTTGTGTCACTCAACCATAAATACTTCCTACTTTTGACAGGATCCTAAGACAAGTTTAGGTTTATTTTAGTGTACAGCTACTTCCTATTTTTCTCATAGGTCCTAATTCAATAAAGCAATAATAATTACCCAAAGAAGGAAATTTGTAAGAAATAAAATTTGCAGGAAATAAAATTTGCAAGAATTGAAATTTGCAGGAAATAAAATTCTAATTAAGAAAGTAGTAAAATTGATTCCTTAAGAGAAATGAACCTGGCAATGTCATAAAAAGGGAATTTTTGGGACCATATCGTGCCACTCCAACTCATATGCACACCAAGGACTCATACATACCTCTTTTCGCATATAAGTAAGCCTCGCCTAATTGCACTGCCAAACAACTTTTCTAATTAACCACTACGGTGCTATTCTCCTCAACAACGGTGCCAAAATTATCGTTTGTAATAGCTTACATTTAATTTATCAATTTGATGGTAAATCAAGGTTAGATTTAAAGAATAGCAATACCATGGGGATCAATGCTAAGCTTAGTTTAAATTTCTTTTCAATTTCAAGTGTTTGCATAAAAATAACTAAATATAAATTGAATTGTGCATATATGAAAACATAATGCAATTTCTAATTTATGTAGTAAATATGATAATTACCTATTAATGAATTATTCTAACAGTAATTGCCTATTGGTGAGTTTAACTATTGTTGAGGATCCTTGTGCAATTAGTTTTATTTATCTATTTTGACTTTATATTTTATGAAAATGCAATTTAATTTATTTTATATTCTAAGGTTAATTAACTATTTCTAACCTATTGTAGGGGTGAGAGCATAGGAATTGGCTGTAGGAGTGGGCCCTACCTCCTAGAAGACAGTGTAAGTCTTTCTCCCCTAGTTTACTTTATCTTAGTAACTAAAATGCATAATTACTACTAATCACTATTCTATTCTATGAATGGAAGAATATACAGTTACAACTACATAAATGAAATTAAACAACAAATACAAATGACATAGTTACCATATGCAAAGAATAGAGTGCTACTTTTATTGCTGGAAATTCAAATGTACATGTTGGTACAATTCTTCAAAAATTGTACTTAGACATTCCTCCATTAAACTTTTTGACATTAGATATTTCTCCATTAAAAATTTCAACATTAGATCTTTTCAAAGGTCTTCCTATGTAATATATATTATGACTTGTATAATTTTGAATAAACTCTTCCATGTATTTTGGCATGTGGAGTTTGTGGAATTATGATGCGATAACTATGTACTAACCAAAATAATCTAAACTAATACAATTCCTATTCCTGCTTGGACTCGGTAAACATCCTGAATGGTCCAAGTGGCAATACGTAAGCTAACTTAACAAAGAAACACTAACTTTGACATTTCGCAAGATATACAATATAACCATATATCCTTTATTCCAAGAAAAGGCACAACAATATTGCATCTAAATCTAATAAACCTAACAATAGTTGGATTACACAACTTTATTGAATAAAGTAATAACAACTTTATTAATCATAATATTCCTCATGAAGAATACATGAAAAATAAAATATTATGCTGATTGGAAATACTTGGCTGCCATGTGAAAACGTCATGGTTTCACTAATGTGGCATGCAACATAAATCAATGGACTTAGTCATCCTTTTATAACTGTTGGTAAAACTATCCTTCGGTAACATACTTTAGTAGCTACCTTTTGTAACATACTTGGTAACTATATTTCATAATATGCTTCAGCTACCATCTTCTGTAACATGCTTTAGCTACCATCTTCTGTAACATGCTTCAGCTACCATCTTCTATAACAGTGATCTGCTACTGCTTTGTTACTGTGCCTTAAGCTTCCTTCATCCTTTGTTATTACATCCATCTTCTCACATCCAAGGTTTATCCCAAAGCTTGTGCTTGCTACATCATTCATCTGTGTAATATTCTTCAACACCTTGCCTGCATAATTACTCATAACTCAGACATATTTTACATCAAACAAACATATTTATCAGATTAACTGCATTCATCCTTTTATTGACAAATTATAGAAATATATAGTAATAACTTACATAAAACATATTATAATCATCAATTAAACATAATAATTAAATATTATGTTACAGAAATATATGCCAAATATCCTCTCATCACTTGCAAACTAATTGTAATCAGCTTGATTTCCTGCATCTTAATGGTGGTTGAATCCTTGTCAACTTTGAGGTGCTATGTAGACCTCTCACTCATATTCATCATCGTATTGTGTGCTCTTCTCCAATTTTAATATGTTGGCCTATGCTCTTCTATTCAACTAGCAAGCACACTTCTTTTCAATGCTATTTTTTTGGTCTGTACACTTCTCTTCACCTAGTGAATGTGTTATTCTACAACATGGATTTGTTGGTCTATGCGCTTATATTCAACTAGTGCACTTACAGTGTTATTAATACTTGATATTTACACCACTTTAATTCTTAAATGTTTCCTTAAATTCACAACTATTCTCTTTAATATTGGCTTCATCTTTATGAGCGCTATACAAGCACTTCTCTTAAGGGTGTCTCTCTAAAATAGAATGTTGTGTAAGATGAATAGTGCCAAGTGGCACTTGTATTATCTAACCTAAATGCTTCTATTGTACCTTCTTCCAATGCCAAATGACAAGTGGCATTAAGTGAGTTATCCATTTCCTTCAACATCTCTGACCTATGATCAATGCTTCTACAAGAGCATTATACAAATGATGTCCAAGTATTCCTCTTTTCTTAGCACTCAAGTTATCCTTGGCTTCGTGGCAATTTCCTACTTGATTGCATGAAATGCCTTCTTCCACATGGTGCAATTATTTCACCACTTTGCCCTAACTACCTTAGGTTATTCAATCGATTGAGTCTCGCTTCTCAACGCTTGTTCACTACACTTCTTACTCTACTTCCAATGCATCTATGATAGATGAATGATAGCTATTATCCAATATTTTGATGGTAGAAATAGCTTATTCCTCTAACACTTTAGTTGAGTGTCAACCAAGGCTATGTGGTGGCTTCAGGTAGTGATTAAACCTTCTTGGAAATCAATTTATACTTGCTAATATGTGCTATAGTTTAATGTACCTCCTCCTTAGGCTTACTAAGTTTACCTTGCAACCTATGATGGCTTCCACATTGTATATCCGAGTTGAATGGACTGCTTGCAATGGTGCAAGTTAGTTTAACCACGTGGGTAGAATCGAAGGCTTATATAAGTGCAAACAAAGCTACTTCCAATGCAGTTATATGGGCTGAATGGGGATGTGTCCTATGAGTCATTTGATTGTGTTGCTTGGAGGTAGATGTTGTTGAGTTTACCTATGATGCCTTCACCAAAGGCTATCGAATATGTAAGATACCTCACTTTACCTTCAAAGACCTTTTGATGTACCTTATTTTGCCTTCACCAAAGGCTTCCTAGATGTTGAATGTACTTGGATTGACATCCTTAGCATAGCTATTTATCCTACTTATGATTTCAACTTCTTCACTATCTTCTACTTGTAAGCAATATCTATTATTGCTTGGGTGATGAATGCAGGTTAATGTTATCTGAGCTATCTCCCTTCTCCTTGGAGATACTTCACTTTTAGAGCTCTATTGAGTGGCTCTAATGAGATTCTATGCAAAAATAGAATAAGATGTGTAGATGTTTTCCCTCTTGTACTCTTAAACTGACTCTCTTGGCTTCTCAAAATGGTGACTTCTACTTCCTTTGTAGGCTGAGATAAGTTGGAGTCAATATTGCCTTCTAACCCTTGGCAATTGTTTCCTTGCTTGGCTACTTTTACTTTGATAATTCCAATATTTTCAATAATATTTTGCACTATAGTATATGCAAATCTATAGAGTATTATTTTTCTTGAATAGACAATAGATAGTTGATATTTTTCTTTCTCTCAAAATATATCTAACTTCTATTTTTATATGCAGGTTTAAACCTTATAAACTATAACTTATGAACTACCTTGAAGACTTTAAATTGAAACCTACTTCTAAAGCTTAAAATTGGTGCTTAATAAACTTAATAAATAAAAATATATAAAGGTTCAACTTATGAAGCTTTTACACCTTAGTTGCATACATTTTCTACCTTTGAAGATGGTGATGATGTTGGTGATTTAAATCACCTAAATATTGCCTTGTAGTATATAATATTGTAGATGTTTTTAGCTATCAAAAAAAGCTCTTTAGCTCACCTATTTTCATATTAGAAACTCCTTTAACATGCTTCCCAATACTATAGTTCAATGGCTTTAATTCTTCTTCAGAATGCACTCTGTAATTCTAACATTTTACAACTAGTAATGCTATTCTGATTGTTGCTCTTTCACAGTCAATATCTTCATTGAAATTTTGTCTTTGAACCTCAAAAATTTGGTAGGGAACTCCTCCATATTGGATCTGAGTTTTTCTTCAAGAAATCTTTAGTAATCTACTGTAGAAACCAACAAATCTCCTATCTTTGAAATAACCTTCAAGCCTTCAATAGAAATCCCCAAATATCTTAGATTTGGTGGCTTCTCTATCTCCTTTCTCCTTCAATATTCTTGTCAAATTCTAACTTTAACCTTGGCCTATCTAATGGCCTTCTTCTCAAGATTCTAACTATATTGAGGTCTTCACTATTATCCTCCAAAATTTGGAAATATTCTTACCAAATCCTTCTCTCTTGGTCTTGTTGTTAGATGATGATAATTATTCCCAGTTCTTTATTAGAAACTTCTCCTTGAGTTTTCCTCAAATATTTCTCTAATGAGTTCTCCTAGGAAATACTTAAATGGACTTCTCCTTCTCCTTGTTACTTTTTGAGACCTTTTATCTAGGTTCCTCACTCTCGTAGATTCTTTAGTCTTCCTAATGAGAGCTTTTATTCAACCTTCTATTAAAAAATTTTGGCAATGAGATCTCCCTCTAGCATCTCTGAAATATGCTGCTTTTAAAATCTACAATGGGAATTTTTCTAGTCCTTCTCAATATCTAATATTCTAGACGTGGATGTTCTTCAATGGGATATCCCATGGGTCTCTTCTTCAATGTGAAGTTTTAATTATTCAATATAGATCACCAATCTCCAATCTTCACTATGACTCTTCTCCTTGAGTCTCTTCTTCCTTAAATGGGTTCTTATTTATTGGACCTCCTCCTAGATTTATAGTCTTCAATGTGGCTTCCTTGGTCACTAGATCTCTCCTCAATCTATAACTTGGAGTCTTTAATCTACAAATTGTTTAATGAGACCTTTCTCCTTAGGCCTCCAAATATTTAATCTCCAACTTGTTGCTTCAAGTACTGGATTAATTTCAAAGAAGATTTTCTTCCTAGCTCTCGTAGGAAGCTTCTCAAATTTCTTTAATCTACCTTTTCTAAAACAAATTATTATGAAATAATAATAGAAATTTCTATAAATCTATATTAAATAATCCTCACTAGTTGATTTGTTAATCTAGTGGAATCAATGTCGAGTTCTAGTCTTCACAAGTTTTTTCGCAACTCTGTGGAAAAACTCAAGCCAAATACAATTTCAAAAATTTTGAAAATGAGATTTTCAATCTCCTCTCAATATCTCTTGTGGATCTCTCTATTTTCTATTGATCTACATAGTGTCTAATACCACTGTTAGCTTTTGAAGCTATAAACTTAAAGGAAATGCAACCACAAGTGTGGAAATAAGTATACAATGTTATAACTATGATAATGGCTAACTAATATGCAAGAATATATAATAAGAAACTTCTGAAATAACTCAAGAAATATCTATTAATGAAATCTCATGAAAATATACAATGCCATGCAATGGAGGTCACTACCTCTCCATATTGCAAAAATGGATCTACATTGTATCTACTACTATTCTACCTATGCACTCCAAAATCCTCTCTTGCTTCTATTCTATGAAGGCCTATTTATAATGAGACATGCCTCTTTGCCTTCCACATTCCTATGAAACCTCACTATTCTATTATAAGGACTCATGTACATGTGGACTACATGCACATTTACATCATTGCACAATATAACACTAATGCATTTATTACATTGCTTTAATCAACTACTAAAATCCTAATAAAATCCTAATCTAAATATGTACCCATGATATATAAGAGGTCCTAAGCCTCACCATGGTAGAGAGGGCTTGAGAGGACCTAAGAATCATCATGGTAGAGAGGTATTGAGAGGGCCTGAGCTTGCATTTTGGAAACATGACTCCGTAGCCTGGTGGATGCCCTTTTGGGTAGATAATGACTTTAGTAGGTGGACTTGCTTTCACTTGTCAGTATGCAACCTAGAAGAATGTTGGGTCAGTTGGAACCCTAGTTGGGGGTTTGGGAGGATTGTTGGGTAGTTTATGGATACACTTTGATTGGCCATGAATATTGGATATTGGTTGGTTTTATTCATTCTAGGTTGCAAAGTTCTTTGGTTTGGCTAGTTTTCTTCCCTCTTGAGTCCTTGTTGCTAGTTTCTAGTGATGGGTAGTCAGTTTTATTTATACAAAACTCTTTGGTCTTGCCCCTTATCTATTTTATTATAGGGGGAGACCTTATGCCTTTAATGTTAGTGTAGATATGCTTATGTTGTCTAGTCACTCTGGCTAGTGGGTGTGTGGTATTTTAATATGATGGATTTTTGGGATTTTTTGCTAGATCTAGGTACCGATCAGAGGGTTTCTTCCTTGCAGTTATTTTTGGTCTTGTCACTTCCTTGAACAGATTCTAGAGGAGACCTTGTGCTCGATGGATGTTGAGAAAGGATTTTTCTATTGGCCCCTCTACCTGGTAGGGTATCCTAGTTCTATTGGGTTGCTAGCGGTGGGCCAGCTAATAGATCCATATTCTTTATCTATGATGGATCCCAGGGTTTCAAAGCTCTATTTTTTATGGGATTTTTTGGAAGACCCCTATTCTTCATGGATTATTGTAAATTGTGGGTTGTATTTAGGCATGATCTTCCTTTTTCATTTGATTTTTTGTTGTTTCAATTGTTGGTTGGACTGTGTATCTCCAAAGGAATGGGTTCTATGGTTGGATTCTCTCACTAGGAAGGATTATATTTTTCTAAGCACTCCTAGGGTTTTATAGTTTTTTCTTCTTTGAGTGCTTAGTTTTATTTCATTTGAATTTTGGGTGTGATTCGAGGGCTTCATAGCAAGCCAAAAAAATTTATTTAATTCCTTTTTCTCTTCTTTCCATCAAGTGAATTGTGGAATTTCATATTTCAAGTGAAAATTTTATTTTATCTCTTTTGCCGATATTTTTCAATGCCTCATCCTCATTATCTGATTGTTTCTCTTTGTGTCATGTTTGTAATCCACTGGTGGCTGGTCGTGGATCGCTAGTTCATCAAACTCTCACTGGGCAAGATTTTTTCATCTTCAATATTTGGTGGAAATTTTGTTTGAGTTTGTCCAATCTTTCTTGAGTGCCTCAAAACTCATGGTGGTTTTCTCTTTTGGCACTCTTTTTCAAATTTGAATTTTAAATTGGAGTTAAGATAGGATTGTTGGATTCATTATTTATTTGATGTTAGATCCTCTTGTTAGAAGTTGGATTCAATCCCATTGATGTATTTATTTTGAGCTTATTGAATACTATTTGGCTTTGTAATGGTTTGGGATCCCTTCCAAAACCCCTTTGTAAAGGTTTGGGGACCCTTTCAAAACCCCTTCATCTACCTAATAAAAAACTATGTACCCATGATGGTACATTAGAAAGAACCAAATAATGTAATATATTCCAACAATCTAACTTGAGCTTTTTTTATAACTCATCCAAGAATACATCATCACCTTCTTCAATATTAGTTGTATTTTGTCTTGTTTAATGCTTTTTATGGTTTAGTAATTAATGTACATATTTGGGTCAAATTTAGGATTTATTTATCTACCTTTCTATTCCAAAAATTCCTTATAAAAATGGAACCAAGGGAAGGAATTTTCCCTTAAGGATTTCACCTTGTCCTCCAATGTAAAATCTATATCTATATTTTTGTGGCATCATCCTCACTGAGATTACTCTCTTTTTGAATGATAAAATAGTTCTCATGGATATATATTGTTTGTAATATTCTTCCCAATAGAATTTACATAATCCAAGTATTCATATCATAGGCCCATTTTCTCCTTATTATTATATTTTCTCAATCTCTTTGAGATCACTTCTATACACACGTTGGAAAATGGGATGACAATTAGGTAACTCCACTCATGGTCAAATAGGTTGGTTTTATTTTAACCCTTTACAAAATAATTTTTGATTAAATCTAATTTTGTAACTACTTCAAGTGCATAAGTGTAGTCAAGAATGTAATTTGGTAGTAAAAAATCCTCAGATAACCTATAATATCAAACAAATGAAGAGGAGGAACCCAAGAAAAAATATTATCCCCTCATCCTTCTTTTGTATAGGTGCCCTACATGCAAGGGATAACTTTAAATGACTATCCTTTATTTTCTACAAAATTATATTATAGAAGGTAAAGTTGAAATCATAGTAGAATTGTTTGGGTTGGATGTATGGGACATATGTTCCTTCAAAAATAAGAAATTTCAAGGGGTTATGTCATTGCATATTTCCTATCTAGTTGTACATGCCTAAACTAGTCTCTCCTCTAATACAAGATGTTTCAAATGAGGTGAGTAGAGTATGTAAAAACTTTGAATTCCTCAAACTACTCAAGTTGTCTATTTATCTCTTTCAATATGTTGGCATAATCTAATAGTTGAGGGTACCTAACTACTAGCATCAATTCATATAGCATCACTATGTGATCCTTCTTGATATTTCTTTCAAATCCACTATCCATCACAAAAACTATCACCAATAAAGTCCTTTGTGTCTCCTTGAGAATTTTGATTTGAAGGGGTAGTTTGAACCCGTTGGCCTCATTGGGGTTATTCATCTATGTTGCCAAAAAAGTCTCTAATTAATGTTTTTTCCTTCTCATCAAATTATGAGGATTATTCCTTGTGAAGACATGAGATCCAAATGATGTCATCTATTAGATACATCCTATTATAGATGGCCTTGTTGGAGCTAAATTTGACTCAAACTTGGAAACCCCTAAATTTAAATTTTTGGTTTCATCAAAGTAAGCAAGCATTGTTGGTCCTTTTTGCATCTAATTGAGAAATTTTAATTCCTCATGGGTTTGTTTGTTAAAATCTAACTGTGGTCATTAATAATGTGTGTCCCTTTTAATAAAGTTCCATTGTATTCAATAAGATATAGGGCAAGATTTTATTAATCAGATTACTAAAGCCAAAATCTGACCATCATAGAATAAAGTTTATCTTGGATTTAAAACAAAAATTATAAATCTTTAAGTCCTAAAGTTTGCTAAAGTTAATGGAAAATTCAGAACCTTAGTCTAGATCCTAAAAAGCATAGCATAACATTGAAAATTCAATTAAATTTTAAGGGTACGCACCCCATTTTATTAAAAATTGAGCAACTTGCATTAATATAACAACAACGCTTCATTAAAATAGAATCCAACAGACACGCTTTCACAAAGAAGCCCGAAGGATAATTCAAAGGTCGATGGTCCAAAAAGCATTATAACCTAAGGTCAAAAGTAATTAAAAGGATTAAAACCATGTTACTTTCCTAAATATGGATGGACACACTTGAGTTTAAGCCGATCCAACGGCTATGCGCTCTCCAAAGATTCAAAACATTAAACGAGTCAACTGGATCAAAACAAAAAATTAAATAATGAGCAAATCTGATGGATTGGATGATAGCGCTCAAACGAACCCAAATATCAATGGTTGTGATTGATTTAACTAGACCACACATTGAAATGCTATGGGTATACACCCCCTTTAACCATCGATTAAATTTATAATATCATATGGCAGCACTCGTTCTAGATCCAATCCAACGGTGGCACACCCATAGAAGATGCATTAAAAGGGTAAAAAACCCCATGTGAATAATTAAATCCATTAAAATGATATTAACAGGGGTCTAAGCATGTTGCTAATTATCCCCCATCAGCTTAATAAAATTTTAAAAATCATGTATCCCTTGGTAACTAACCCGCAGGTTGATCAAGATCTACGGCTACGCCAATATCTATCAAAGATCCAACGACCATGTCGAAAGCATAAATAGTAAGTGGTCGGGAAAAAAAAAGGTAAATCAAAATTAATTACATATTAGTAAGGGTATAATACATCAATAATCGCCCCATTTTCGGCTTAAACCAAGATTAGTCAAATCTAATAATGTGCCCCTTTTTTGACTAACAAATATGCAGCTTGCAAAAGATCTAACGGTAGCACTAGACTTCGCTTGAACATCAATGACAGCAAAGGAATCAAAGGTAAACAAATAAATTAAATGACACAAATATCATATGATAGTGCTCATCTCTGCTCAGATCCAATGGTGTGAATGGTTAAAAGTGATCGAAGGTTTGTCTAAACAAGTTTCTTTTATCAAATGGTTAATTAATTTGATGCACAGGTGATTTTCCCCCTTTCCTTTGCTAAACTTTGTTTTTATATGAAATAATCTTATGGTAGCACCCCCATCATGGTACGATCCCACGATGATCACGTAGAAAGATAAACGTGTTATATGAGTCATGTGCTTAATACAATGATATTAAGGATGAAAACACTAGGTTAACCTTGGTAAATCTTGATTAGAGGAGGACTAAAACACCACATTATTATAAGGTCAAATAAATAATGATATAATATTTAACCTTAAAGTCTTGTCGAAATGAGTTATTACCAGCCAAGGATTTTTGACCTTGTAGGCATTATTGACCCAATTAACCAGGCATGGGTTTGTATAAACTAGTAGACTAATAGACATGCAGATCACTAGACATCAATGACAACGTTAATCTTCCCCAAGATTTGACGGTAGCGCGTGAATCAAGGGTTTTAGTAATAAATTAACCACATGGATCTGACGGTAGCGCCCTATTGAGATTAAGAAGATCTAATGGTAATAAGTGAGTCAAATTCAATATAAAAGGGCATAAGCAGGCTAAACCAATAGGAATATTCTAATGAATCCGATGGATGCGCTTCATCTCAAGGTAATCTAACGGTGGCGTATACTCCAAAGGTAAGTTAGAACGTAATTTTAAATCAGCTCTTGATTAATAAAATTTTAAAAATACTTTTAAAAAAAGGTCCTAATACATAATTAATCATCATTTTAATTAATAAAAGTAAGATCAAAAGCATGTATCCTCCGGCTATCTAACCTACAGGTTATAAAATATCCAAGATAGCAACAGGACAAAGGTTGATCGAATGACAATACTTGATCAAAACTTTGGCCCAATAGTTATGAAAATATCAATAAGAATAAAATCACCACTGACCCATGTCTTCAAAATTTTGGAAACTAACGTTCATGTAGGTTTAAAAATGCCATAAATAGCTATGATAGAACCTGTGAAGATCACAAACCAAAAAAAATCAATGGGATCATTCGTAGGAAATATTTGATAGTTTGAGTTCCTAAAGAAGGCTGACCACTTCACAAAAAATGCCCTAAATATATACCAAGGTATAAAGCAAAGAAGTGAATCATTCACAGCAAGGTACACCGAAAGACACTATGAAAATCAATAGCCAAGACGAAGTCAAAATAGTACTCATAAACACTATGAATCTAGAAGGATACCTAGGGAAGGAAATATTTGAGAAAATTCAAATAAATCCTATGGACAGTACCTCGACAAGGATAAAGCAAACCAAACAAAAGATAAATCCTAATGCTCAAGCATGCAACCGGATCATGCATATCTCTTGGGAATAATAGTGTACCACAAAATAATACTACAAGGCATAGTCATGACTTATAAATAAATACAGTAAGGGAGAGCTAAAGGCATCAGTAAGCAAAATGATGGAGTACAAAGAATATAAAAGTATTCAATTTCTATTCTACAAATACTTAATACAAAGAAAGCACGTGAAGAATAAAATATGGTTTAGACTTTCAAAAAGTCATTCAATCCATGCTTCGACAGAATATAGTTATAAGGGGAACACTCCAACGAAGTATAGTTATGGAAGTAGCTTATAGATATTTCCAGATCTTGTTTTCCATTCCCATATTCCTCATACTTATCACTGCCTCCCTCTTTACAGGCCTTCTTCCTTAACCACCCTGACATTTTTTCTAACATTGTGCCACCTTACCACCTTCCATTGTGTGAAGCCACCCACTTTCCTCTTTTATCCTTTCCCTCTATCATGTGATTAGTATAATTCCATCTGTTTGCCATTGGAACGTCACCCCTTGTCTTCACCATCATGTTGGGTCCCCCTATGTACCTCATCTAAACTTCATAATAGCATCCTGGTCAATCCTTAACATCAAATCATGGTGACCAGGATAAGCAGAATAAAAAGAAAAAATATAATGATGAATCCTTAGTTTCTAGGGCCAACAAAGAGAACAAAGCGGCCAAATTAATTAGCGAAAGAGCTCCCTTCAGTCCAGAAATGAATCTTGACAGTCAGTTCAGATCCGCACCAGGTGGATCGCATACATAATAGGTTCAATCATATGATGACAAGTGTAAGGCCATAAATAAAACAAAAATAATAGAATCAAGAACCATTAGCTATAAGAAGAAGCAAACAAGTTCAAATTTTGCATCAAGCATTTTAGAGAATATAATTTTTTCTAAGAGGTATACTTGAGTGCCCTTTAGAGTTGTGTTGTTGTATCTCCTTTGTGTGTCTAATTTTTCTTATTCATTCTTTCTTCCTCCCCTTGCTGTGTAGGATCATATGATAGGAAAGTACTCAAGAAGCTAAGAATATTTCCAATCCTATTGAGTCAAGGATTCAGAGACTCTTTTGTTACCTTATTGGAACAAGGAAAGTAGGAGGATTCTGTTACGATATTCGAACGGAATGCCTTCATTGTATTGATATTTTTTTTGGAAAAACAAAGTTAAATGGCTTATTTCCCACTCTGCATGTAACAAATATTTTCAAATCAATACAATTCTGAGTCTTTTTCCTGTCATTTTGGTGTGTCACTGTTTAATGGGTTACATTATTTGAACGCATTATACACATTTATTTCGTTGGTTAATTTTTAGTTTTATTACGATATTTGAATAATTCTAAGAACGTCAATTTTACTTTTCCCCATTCTCTCTGTTCATGTTAGAATTGTTGTTAAAATTGCTCTAACAACCCAATGAATCTAGGCATCGGTCTACATAAGGCATAATGAATGGTTATTTTCTTGCTTGGTCATTTCAATACATATAGTATTATATTAATCTAGAGCGTGTAATCAAAGTTTTATTAATAAAATACCACTGGGGTTTCCTTACCCGTTATGTAGTTTTCTTTAGCAATATTTGTGTTTAACATAACAATGAGGCAGGTTGACCAGAGCCTGTAATAGCTCGTTGGTTTCAAATAGATTTTTGCAATGTGACAATCGAATCCTATGGATGCAAGAATCGGTTCCAATAGTTTTTTGGCTATGTTGCTCGGGATAAAGTCTTTTAAATTTTAGACATGGATTTTATGACATATATTAATTAGTGAGCGGCCAAATTAGAATAAAGAACCTACATTTTTATTTTTTTACATTCTTTATTTTATTTTTCTCGTGGTATTCAAATTTGAGTATTTTTATGTTTCTTTATTTTCTTTAAAATCCCATTTCTTGAAATTCCCTATTTCTTGATGTTCTTGATTTTTCCCAAAAATCCACTCCTGTGAGGATGAGTATTAATGTAAAGCATTCTTGATAAAGCATATCCTATTCTTTTTGCACTCTGGTGTTGGTGACTCTGTCTGAATGAATCCAAACAATAAAATAAAAAGAGAGAGCAGAACGTGTTGGCGAATACCAAGAGAAGCGGTAAGGAGCTATTCCCAGAACTCAAGAATCCAGAGGTATTTATACATAACCAAAAAACTCCACTTTTCAATAATATCGCTTATAATAGTAGATTGAATTCTAGATGTAAAAGGTACGTAAAGAAAGATCAGAATACTATTACTGTTGATATCACTGTAGAGGAAAATTTAAATTCATCTATAGAGAAAAATTTAAATTCTGCTGTAGAAGATACACGTAATAATAATTCAAAGGTAGATAATGCATTAGATTATATTCAAGCTACCTAGACCCATATAACTATAGGTGCAATTGCTGTGAATTTGAATTTTATAGTAGCGATGGCTCAAGGAAATGTTCATTTATGGAGAACTAACAGATATAGGCCTTTTGCATTACCAAAAAATCTTAATGCCTTACCCAATAAAGCTCACAAATACCTTCTTGAATTTTTAGGAAATAGTGCAGTGACTGGAGAAGATCATATTAAAAGTTTCCTCTATGCAATGGATGGTTTAGAGGTTGAACATGAAGACATAGTATTAAGATTGTTTTTACAGACTTTAGAGAAATATGGTAGAGAGTGGTTCAATTCCCTTCCTAACAATGATATCCCATACTTCACCAAAATGGAAGTTGTCTTCTTAAATAAATATGGTGAAAGAAAAAATGAACAATTTTTGTTAATTGAACTAGCCACTATGAAGAAAAAATAGAATGAGGTTGTTAGTGATTTTAACAAAATATTTTCAAATACTAGGAACAAAATTCCCACAAACCTTAGACCTAGTGATATTAAGTCTATTTTTTTTATAAGAATACCTTTCAAGGAGAGTTTAACTATGAGTTAAGGCAAGAACAAGCCACTACCATTGATGATTTTATAGAAAAGGTAATGGATATAGAAATAAATATTTTTGAAAGTGGTAATATGAAGCCTTATTCTTTGGAAGTCAACCTACCTGATAGAAAGCCTAAAAAAGTAGCTTTTGATATACAAAGAAGAACTGAAATTGATCCTATGGAAAAATTGACTAGTCAGATGACTGAGATGTTAAATAACATAAATTAACAGGTTAGCAAGAATTGAAATAAATGGAAATAATGGTGAATATTCACAAACAGAGCGACCACATGTTGAAAACCATCCTCCTTTTAAGAAAAATTACATTAATAATTGGGTAAATAACAATGGTTTTGAAGAAGGAAATAGGAATAGAGGTAATGGGAACAATAAATAGAAAATAGAGATTCTAACAGGGATAAAAAAAATGTCCCTAACCCTATACCATATGTTAACGTAGCTTCCCCTATTTTTTCTCTACCTGTGATGCACCCCATAACCCTGATGCATGTGGTATTCACTTAAGTGATCAACACAATGTAGATTTACATGCTGAATTAGAAGATGATATAAAAATCAATGCTTGTTGGTCTGTTGAAGATGAATCCAAGGAAAGGTTATTTGAAGAAGATATGGATAAATATGCTTCAAATCATCATCCTCAAGATTTAGTAACTGAATGAACTAAAATATTGCATAAATATCATGAGTCAAGATATTACAAGATGAAACAAGGGAAATTAATCCCCACTGCTCAAGAGGTTTAAGAATTAGAGGCAACCCATACTTTGAATTTAAGAAATAGAGTTGTCCCAGATAGGACAGAGAAAGCCTCTACAAGTGAAACAAGGAAACAAACTTTTCCCAATAAGAATATCAGTAAAGATAAAATTGATAGAAACCTCAAAAAGACTACTCCTGAAGTAATAGAATCAAAGGAAGAGATTCCCAAAGAAGAAAGTAATAAACCACTGGATATAAGGAAAATAGAGTTTGATGTTGGGTCAGAACTTAGTAAGAAAAAGGTTAAAATTACATTTGGAGAACTTATGAAAGTTCAACAATATAGAGAACAAGTATGCAGAGCATTTAGACTGGTAGAACAAAAAGAAGATTCAACTTGTCATGCTGCTAGACAAAATCAACATGATGCAAGATCACCATCTTCTGTCAGACCCTTCTATGTATCATTAAGATATAATTCATATGAAGGGGAGACATATGTAATTCATAATTGCATGTTAGACAGTGGAGCTTCACACAATATCATGCCTAAGCTTATAGATGATCAAATGAGATTAATATGCACTAGAGATTCTGCCCCTATTTCAGTAATGGATAGTAGGAAAATTCCTTGTGTAGGGGTAATAACTGGATTACTAGTTGTCTTGGATCAAAACCCTAAAAATGTGATAGTCATGGATGTAGTAGTAGTTGATGTTGGCCCATTCTTCTCACTATTACTTAGTAGACATTAGGTAGAACAACTAGGAGGTTCAATTCAACTAGAATGGTCTTATGCTACAGTCCTAATATTAGATAAGGAGAATATAATTCTATAAAGACAAAAATTTAACAAGGACTCCATAGAGTTAATACAAACTGATGAAACAATGATAAACTTAGTCAACTCTATGGAATAAAAGGGGATGGGAGTTTATTCCATATGGCACAACCCATTCCTGGTTGAAATACCAGATGCAAAGAACATGGATCCAGAGGATATGAAAATGGTTGATTTAGAATCAGATAAAGTATTGACCCAAGAAATGTGGACCATGTATTTTTATGGAGCTAAATCCCAATCTGGAGCAGGTGCAGATGTTAATCTGACTGATATAAAAGGAAAATATCTTGGTATTCCTTATAGACTGGAATTACCTTGCACAAACAATGTAGTAGAGTATGAATCTTTATTATTAGGTTTAAGAAAAGCAAAATAAATAGGCATTAATTACTTGATTGTAATAGGGGATGCAAAACTTATCATACAAAAAATCAAGGGAAAATATTAGACTAAAAATCCTAGGCTTAAACAATATATAAATGTAGTATTGGAATAAATTGATAAATTCGTAGCTTTCAATATCTCTTATATTCCAAGAGAACAAAATCATGTTGTAGATATTTTAGTTGTAAATACCTCAGGTTTAGATCACCCAGAGATAACTACAGAATATATGGATATATTTTCAACTATCTCAGTATATAAACCATTTGTACCAGACAACATAGTCTATTTGCAGGTATTTCAATATGACATAGATATTAAATATTTTATGACTTTACAAAATTAGTATGTAGATATAATCTGTGATGAAAAGGATGAAGAGAAGCTAAAATACCAAATAGGAGAACCAGTAGAAGTAATCCAATTGAAAACTAATAGGATTCCTAAGGTATTGGTTTCTCTAGAGAGTTTATTTGATGATTTTGACAAAACTTATAAACCCTTAAGCAAAGAAGTAATATCTAAAGACATAAACATTGGTTCAATGAAAGAACCTAAAATAGTGAAAGTAGACATGGCCTTACCTGCTAAAGAAAAAGCTGGATATATCAGTTTCTTGAAAAAGAATAAATAATATTTTGCTTGGACTTATGAAGATATTAAAACATTCAACATAGATGTAATGACACACATTATACCCTTGAAAGAGGATTCTAAGTCATTTAGATAGAAATAGAGGAAATACAATCCAACTCTGCAGCCAATAATGTAAAAGAAGGTACACAAGCTACTTGATTCTAAAATAATCAAAAAGGTAAGATTTTCTTCTTGGATATCCAACTTAGTACCAGTTAGAAAAAATAATGGGGATATTAGACTCTGTGTGGATTTTAGAAATTTAAACAAGAGCTCTTTAAAAGACAATTACCCATTACCCAACATAGAACAATTATTGCAAGCAGTAGTTGGCTCAACTAGATTGTCTTTGTTAGATGGATTTTTAGGGTACAATCAAATTCAGATAAATCTAGAAGATAGACACAAGGTAACATTCACTACACCATGGGGCACATTTGAATATTTGAGAATACCTTTTGGACTGATGAATGCAGGTGCTACTTTTCAGAGAGTAGTGGACTTTGATTTTAAAGGATTAATGTTCAAGATTGTAGTGGTGTACCTGGATGATATCACTGTATTTTTTGAAAACCTAGAAGATCATTTAGAACACTTGACTGTAGTTTTTTCCCGATGCAAAGAATTCAGAATTTATCTAAATCCCAAGAAATACATAATTGGGACTACACAAGGAAATTTGTTAGGTCACATAGTCTTAGAAAAGGGGATAAGCATTGATCCAGAAAGAATAGAAGCTATTTCAAAAATTTCCCCTCCCAAGAACTTAAAAGGAGTTAGGTCATTCTTTGGCAAGATAAATTTTATCAAAATATTTGTCCCAAAATTTGTAGAGATGACCAAACCTATAAATGATATGGTTAAGAAAACTAGATAAAATAAATGGATAGTAGAGAATATGGAAGCATTTAACAAAATCAAAGAAGCCATATCAACCACTCCAACCCTAAGTTGTCTAGATTATGTAAAATATTTCAATATCTACTCCTATGCATATGAACATTCTATTGCTGCAATTCTTTCACAGAAGGATGATGAAAATAATGTAAGGCCAATATCCTTCATGAGTTTAGGTTTGAAAGAAGCACATCTTAAATATACCTTACTAGAGAAACATGCTTACACAATCATCCAATCTCTAGAACACTTCAAAGGTATATTTAATTCAAATAAGGTTTATTGTTGTATTCTTTTTATAACAATAATATATAATTTTTCTCAATCAGAGTCATTAGGAAGACCAGCAATATGGATGGTAAAGCTTTTGTAATATGATGTTGAGTTCAAAATAGTCAAAACCATCAAATGGTAAGGTATGGCTAAATTGTTGGCCAACAAAGAGGAGGAAGGATTTAATAATGTTGTCACAATAAATGAAACAAATGATGACAGAAGAATCAACAATGAAGAATGTAAATGGTATGAAGGAATTTTGTCATACTTACAAACTCTGTATTTCCTAGAGATATGTCAACAAACAGAATGAGGTCACTCAAGCTTCAAGCTCAAAAATATTATATACAAGATGGAGTGTTATATTGGAAGCACCCTTACAGAGTATTATTAGTCTTTTTATATGAGAGAGAAGTCCTAGAAATAATTAATGAATTTCATGATGGTTTTTGTGGAGGACACTTTGCTCCAAGAGCTACAACTAATAAAATTATGAGAGCAAGATATTATTGGCCTTCCATTTTTAAATATGTATATAAATATGTTAGGAATTGTCATAACTATCATGTTTTTACAGGAAAAAGCATCTGGAATCCATGCCCCTCAAGCCAATAATCATTGAAGTACCTTTTGCTCAATGGGGTATTGACCTGATTGGAGAGATCAAGCCTAATTAGTCTGGCCAACACAAGTGGATCATAACTGCAATAGATTACTTCACAAAGTGGGTGGAAGCTGCACCTTTGAGAACATCTACAACTACCACAGTCATCAAATTCTTAGAGGAAAACATCTTGACCAGGTTTGGAGTTCTTAAAAAATTTGTAACGGATAATGATCAATATTTTGTGTCATACGAAATGGTAGAATTTTATGTTGAATGTGGAATTGAATTATCTCATTCTGCAAATTATTATCCGCAAGGAAATGGTTTAGCTGAGTCATCAAATAAGAATGTAATAACAATAATAAAAAGGTCATTAGGAAAGAACAAAAGGGGATGGGACAGTGAACTTAAATTTGCTTTATGGGCTAATAGGTTGTCTATTAAAAGAAACACAGGAAGAACCCCCTATGAGATGGTTTATGGAGAGAAAGCCTTACTACCTTTAAGAATGGAAAAAATGGCACTTTCCCTTGCAAGACCATGAAAACACCAATCCCATTTAGAGAAGGCTTGACCAAATTGTCATGTTGGAAGAGCAAAGAAGAGAGAACCTTAATAAAATGATGGCAAAAACCCAGAAAACCATAAAAAAATTTAATAAGAAAGCCAAAGGTACTCCTTTTTCTCTAGGAGATACAGTCATCTATTAAGATCCTAAAAATGATAAGCATGGTGAAAAGGGTAAGTTTGAACCTAAATGGATTGGACCATATCATATAGCTCATGTTATAGGGCAGAATACTTACAAGTTGCAAACCTTGCAGGAAGAAATAATGGCTATCCCTATTAATGGACAACACCTCAAAATGTATAATCCATGTTGAAGGTAGAAATATATATATATATATATATATATATATATATATATATATATATATATATATATATAAATAATAATAATAATAAATAATGGAAAAACAAAAACCCCAAAAATAGAGTGATGCATTCTTTCTTTTGCTTTTAGATAAGTTTTTCTTTTCCTTGTCTGTAAATTTTTGAAAATTTGTTGTTTCACATGGTATTCTTAGTTTGATGAGTATACATTACTATTGATTCCAATAAAAGCAATAATAGAAAGGAGTTTCATTTTTAAGCTCATATGAGATTTACATTTTCTCAAATATGAATGATCAGGCAACAGTCACATGATATGATACAAAATAGAATGGAATCAGTGTTAATCAGTACATTATGTTAAGGCCTCACATTACAAATAAATCTTAAAGGGCCAAAGAGTTTAAGTTTAATCCGATCCAACGGTTGCACGCTCTCCAAAGATTCAAAACATTAAACGAGTCAACATGGTTCAAAACTTCAAATTAAATAATGAGCAAATATGATAGCTCAGACGATAGCACTCAAACAAACCCAAAGATAAATGGTTACACTTTATTTAACTATACCACACATTAAAATGCTATGGGTATACACCCCCTTTAACCACCGATCAAATTGGAAATATCGAATGACAGCGCTTGATCTAGATCTAATCCAATGGTGGCATGCCCATAGAAGATGCATTAAAAGGGTAAAAACCCCATGTGAATAATTAAATCCATTAAAATAATATTAACAAGGGTCTAAACACGTTTCTAATTATCCCCCACTAGCTTAATAAAATTTTAGAAATTGTGTACCCCTTGGTAACTAACCTGCAGGTTGATTAAGATTTATGGTTGCGCCAATATCTATCGAAGATCCAACGACCACGCCAAAAGAATAAATAGTAAGTGGTCGGGAAAAAAAATGTAAAGCCAAATTAATTACATATTAGTAAGGGTATAATACATCACTAATAACCCCCTTTTTATATTAAACCAAGATTATTCAAATCTAATAATGCACCCCTTTTTTGACTAATAAATATGCAGCTTGCAGAAGATCTAATGGTAGCGCTAGAATTCGCTCGAATATCGACGGTGGTGAAGGAATCAAAGGCAAAAAAAGAAATTAAATGACATGAATATTAGACAACAGTTCTCATCTCCGATCAGATCCAACGGTGCGCATGGTTAAAAGTGATCGAAGGTTAGTCTAAACAAGTTTCTTTCATCAGATGGTTAATTAATTTGATGCACAGGTGATTTTCCCCCTTTCCTTTGCTAAACTTTATTTATATACAAAATAATATGACGGTAGCGCCCCCATCATGGTATGATCCAATGACGAAATGACGATCACGTAGAAAGGTAAATGTGTTATATGAGGCCTATACTTAATACAAAGATATTAAGGATGAAAACACTAGGTTAACCTTGGTAAATCTTGATTAGAGGAGGACTAAAACATCACATTATTATAAGTTCAAATAAACAATGATTTAATATTTAATCTCAAAGTCTTGTCAAAATGAGTTATTACCAACCAAGGGTTTTTCGACCTTGTAGGTATTATTGACCCGATTAACCAGGCACGGGTTTGTATAAACTAGTAGACTAACAGACATGCAGGTCACTAGACATCAACGACAACATTAATCCTCCCTAATATCTGATAGTAGCATGTGAATCAAAGGTTTTAGTAATAAATCAACCATGTGGATCTGACGGTAGTGCTCCATTAATATTAAGAAGATCCGACATTAATAAACAAGTCAAAATCAAGACAAAAGGACACAAGCAGGCTAAACCGACAGGCATCTTCTAATGAATCCGATGGATTTGCTTCATATCAAGGTAATATAACGATGGTGTATAATTAAAATCACCATTGACCCATGTCTTCAAAATTTTGGAAACTAACGCTCTTGCAGGTTTAAGAATGCCAAAAATAGCCATGATAGAACCTGTGAAGATCACAAACCAAAAATCGATGGGATCATCCATAGGAAATATTCGATAGTTTGAGTTCCTAAAGAAGGATGACCACTTCACAAAAAATACCCTAAACATATATCAAGGTAGAAATCAAAGAGGTGACTCATTCACAACAAGGTATGTTGAAAGACGTGAAAATCAAGAGCCAAGATGAAGTTAAAATAGTACGCACAAACACTATGAATCTAGGATACCCAGGGAAGGAAATATTCAAGCAAATTAGAATAAATCCCATGGATAGTACTTCGGCAAGGATAAAGTAGACCAAACAAAATATAAATCTTGACGCTCAAGCATGCAACCATATCATGCATATCTCTTGGGAATAATAGTGTACCACAAAAGAAGACTGCAAGGCATAGTCACGGATTATAAATAGATATAGTAAGGAAGAGCTAAAGGCATCAGTAAGCGGAACAATGGAGTACAAAGAATATAAAAGTATTCAATTTATGTTCTGCAAATACTTAAGATGAAGAAAGTGCATGAAGAATAAAATATGGTTTAGAATTGCAAAAAGTCATTCAATCCGTGCTTTGACAGAATATAATTATAATGGTAACACTCTAATGGAGTATAGTTATGGAAGCAGCTTATAGATGTTTCCAGATATTTTTTTCCATTCTCATATTCCTCCTACTTATCGATGCCTCCCTATTTACAGGCATTCTTCCTTAACCACCCTGAATTATTTTCCAACATTGCGCCACCTTACCACCTTCCATTATGTGAAGCCACCCCCTTTTCTCTTTTCTCCTTTCACTCTATCATGTGATCAGTGCAATTCCATCCGTTTTCCACTAGCACATCACCTCTTGTCTTCACAATCACATCGGGTCCCTCTCTGTCCCTAATCTAAACTTCGTAATAGCAGCCTGGTCAATCCTTAACAAAAAATCATGGTGACCAGGAAAATAAGAACAAAAAGAAAAAATATAATGATCAATCCTTAGTTTCTAGGGCCAACAAAGAGAACAAAGCAACCAAATTAATCAGTGAAAGAACTCCCTTTAGTCCAAAAATGAACCATGACAATCAGTTTAGAGTCACACCAGCTAGACAACATACATAATGGGTTCAATCAGATGTTGACAAGTGTAAGGCTAGAAATTAAAAAAAATAATAGAATCAAGAACCATCAACTATAAGAAGTAGACAAGTTCAGATTCTGCATCAAGCATTTTAGAGAATAACATTTTTTCTAAGAGGTATACTTGAGTGCTCTTTATATTTGTGCTATTGTATCTCCTTTGTGTGTCTAATTTTTCTTATTCATTCTTTCTTCCTCCCCTTGTTGTGCAGGATCATATGATAGGAAAGTACTCAAGAAGCTGAGAATATTTCCAGTCCTATTGAGTCAAGGATTCAGAGGCTCTACTGTTACCTTATTGGAACAAGGAAATTAGGAGTATTCTGTTACGATATTTGAATGGAATGCCTTCATTGTATTGATAGTTTTTCTAGAAAAGCAAAGTTAAATGGCTTATTTTCCACTCTGCATGTAACAAATATTTTCAAATCAATACAATTTTGAGTCTTTTTCCTGTCATATTTTTGTGTCATTTTGGTGTGTCATTGTTTAATGGGTTACATTATTTGAACGCATTATACACGTTTCTTTCATTGGTTAATTTTTAGTTTTATTACGATATTCGAATAATTCTAAGAATGCCAATTTTCATTTTTCCTATTCTCTCTGTTCATGTCAGAATTGTTGTTAAAATTGCTATAACAGCCCAATGAATCTAGGAACCGATCTACATAAGGCATAATGAATGGTTATTTTATTGCTTGGTTATTTCAATACATATACTATTATATTAATCTAGAGCGTGTAATCAAATTTTTATTCATAAAATACCGCTAGGGTTTCCTTACCCGTTCTGTAGTTTTCTTTAGCAATATTTGTGTTTTAAAAAATGAGGCAGGTTGAACAGAGCCTATAATATCTCATTGGTTTCAAATGGATTTTTGCAGTGTGACAATCAAATCCTATGGATGCAAGAATCGGTTCCAAAATACCTTTAGCTTGATCAAAATGGGAGGCACATTTGGTTGTAGTAGGAATATAGCCTAGACTCTTCTATCATAAATACTAGTGTAGGCATGTGCCAACTTTGGGCACTCCAATCATAACACCAAAAATTGTCCTACCCCTAATATCTAAATCTTGATGACTATCCAAGACTCATTAGGGTTCATATTTTACTTCCTTAGTTCTTATATTCTATACTCCTTAGGTAAATATTTTAAATCTCTATCCTCAACCCATCACAGAGATTTTGAATTGTTTTCTCTACCTCATTTAATTGTTTGAGTTGTGGGGTGTGAAAATTCTCTTCCCTATCCTTTAGGTGGATATTAGAGTTTTCTCCCTCCCAAAGGTAGAGGGATGCTTGAGGATGAATGATGGAAGTGGATCCTCAATAAAGGAGGAGCACTTTTCTTCTTTGAAATCTATATCCACTAAAGTGTTGAAAAAGACCATACACCAAACAATGAAATATATGACCAAAATAGGTCGCAATAATAATGCAACAACAAATACAAGAACAAAATATATAAAT
The DNA here is from genome assembly GCA_028583015.1 of Wollemia nobilis. Classification (NCBI taxonomy): domain Eukaryota; kingdom Viridiplantae; phylum Streptophyta; class Pinopsida; order Araucariales; family Araucariaceae; genus Wollemia; species Wollemia nobilis. The sequence continues at coordinate 8,609,346 of JAQPPZ010016361.1, forward strand.
GATGGTTCCCTTTATATTAATAACATATTTATTTTTTTAAAATGGTTACAATATGATCCCCTTTGAGGGGATTTCTACAAAATTTTGATACAATGAATACAATCATAAATGGAATATAGGTGCACATTGCAGGATCTTCCTCGCACTCACGAAATAATCTGGGGCAAGTTTTTCATTACTACTACAATGAATGATATTGTGTGATTCTTGTGCTTCTCTTCCCATATAAGAATTTGTAACTTGCACATAAGAAGAGAAAATTAGTTAGTAGCATGTTTAGATCCCTTCGATATGTGGCTCGTATTAATGATAATAAAACTGAAATAAAGCAAACCAGATGCATTAATAGATTATAAACTATTCTAAAAAGTAGAAAAAATGTTATGCTAAACTATTGTACTGAGAAAATAAGAAAAACATATTTCGACTAAAGGTCATCTCGAGGTAGGACAACCTTACCTGCGGTCAATTCAGATCGAGATGGTCATTGTCCTGAGAATGCTTTGCTTGTGGCCAATGTTAGGGTGGTTCGATCTATGGTTTTTTTTATGGATTGGTGCACTATTGCAACAACTTGTTGGGTCAGGTTTCTCATCAAATTTTATGCATTGGATTATGCAAAAGATGTCCGCACAATATTCAACCCCTAAAATAAACTAGTGGTATAGCTTTCTACAATGAGATGGTTCAAAATATTTGGAATGATAACCTCTCAGAAAGCAAAAGCTTGAAATATCATGGTTGGATTTTGAAAACACTTCATTGATTGAAAACTTGAATATATCATCTCTTTTGAATGGGGATGAGTGCCAATATATAGATTTATAGAAATAAATCTAATAATGGCAATAACCTTATGCATGAAAAAGTAAAGAGACAATTTGCATTAAGAAAAGTGAATGCTTATCTTTAATATTTCATACAAATTGATTTATGTATGCATTTTTTCTATTTTGGCTCATGCAAAGTGTTTAATCATGACTTGGGATCATGCGTATGATCTAACTAGTAGTTGTGATTTCCAGCTAGGTCCCACTTGTCTTTTTGATAAAAATTCATGGAAATCATCTCAAGGTAGGATGACCCTAGAGGTTGTCTCAAGGTAGGATGACCCCAAAGATCATCTCGATGTAGGATGAACCCTATTTGGAGGTCATCTCAGTGCAACGACCCCAAATTCTTAGGTAAAAGTACCTATTTGAGTGGTAAGAACCACTATTTTAGCCTTGAGGCTGCCCAAAGTGGGTCATGTGGTTTAGAAGAGTTCAATTAGGTAGTCTCTTCAATATGATGTGATTTTAGTGTCTATAGATGCCCCTTTTTGGGATGTGTTGTGTGAAGACACAATGCGGAGCAAAAATAGAAGAACTAAAATGGTCAAATTGATTAAGGTTGTTCATTAACCTAATCAATGTTAGATGCCCCAATCATGAAAAGAGCATGCACTTTTGAACCATTGCTTTTGATGAATTAAGAAAAAAAAATTTGGTAGACTTTTCAACCATGGCTAGACAAGACCTAGTCTATAGGCGATGGTTTCGAGTATACCAAATTTTTGGTAAGCTTTCAATCATGGAAAAAACAAGATCTAGTTTACAAGTGATGACCTTAGTCTTACCAAAGTTTGTTTGAATTTATTTCGACTTGTTATCTACCCCAAGCAAGAAAGGCACGTGATATTCTTTGGCAATGATTCTTGAACAAACACAATTTGTACTTTTGGGTGGTTGATTGTTGATTTTTTTTTTGAAACTTTATGATTATATGACTACCCCATCAAGTGACAATTCGATAGAGGATATATAAAATGATGAAAGTGATGAGTCACTTGACCAAGATGATTGAATTTAGGTTTAACCATTGGGTAACCAAATTTTTAAAGGTCTATCTCATGAGGACCTCAGTGATTGTGACCCATTATTGTCTCTTTTTATTTTTTTTTTGCAAAAACTGTGGTTGTCTTGGTAAAATATGGTCGCATAGCTTTCACAATTATCTTGGATGATAGCATCCATTTTTTAGAATATAAAAAATGAAAATTACATTTTTTTTACATCATTTTCACAATTAGCAATCAAAAAAAGTGAGAGATGTGGAGTGGAGCAATTTGTGAAGTGGATCACTACCTAAAATGGGTGCGATAATGATCATGGAGCAACCAGAGGCTTCAACGAGTGGAGGAGCCAGAGTGAGGAAAGTAAGTACCTCAATCTCACTTGTCAATTCTTAAAATGAATCTCACTAAGTAAATTGGTAAATGGACATCACCTAATGACTTAAGGTAATGAACCACACCATAGATTAGGATTTAGTGTAGGATTCAATTTGAGTTGCTCCTTGTTTGTTTGCAATTTTTTTCTTTTTTTGGATTTTCATGTTGTTAATTTATTGCAATTGTCCACCTTTTGGGGGTCGTCTCAAGGTAGGATGACCCCTCTTTTGGCATTGGAGGCCATCTCAACGTGAGACAACCGCATGCAAAATCCAATGATTAATGACCGTTATGGAGGCCATCTGGATCTGATATGGCTAGGTGTGGAGGCCATCTCAATTTGAGATAACCGCTTTGATTTTAAAAATTTGTGTTTTTTTTTGTTTTTTTAAGTGGTTAATCTGATTTTGCATTTAAGTGTTTAGGGTCTGAGGGCTTGACATAGATTTTCCACTATGTACAAGAGAGCACTAGATGCACTCTTGGATATAGATGGATTCTAGATTGAGGCCATTAGCCTTAGGAAACTGAGTAGGCTAGATTTATTCTATGCAGATTAGGCTTATATGATGGCCTTGGTAGATCATTACGATAGCCATACCAACACTTTTCATTTATCAACTGGTGAGATGACAGTGACGTTAGAGGACATCTACAATATTCTTCATGTTCTTATTGAGGGACACACAATTGTGTCCTCCCACATTAGCCAACGGGGTAGAGTACTCTAGAGGGTATTTATAGAGGACTAAGAGGAGGCCTAGCATGGCCTAGATAGCGATGGAGTGCTCATAGGGCACTGGTATAAGAAACATATCCTCTCAATGAGATGTGTAGTGTTGATGTCACTCATGTCAAAAATTTTGCTACCTAAATCTTAAAGAGTAAGTTTCCCATGGAACCTAATCAAGCTGGTTCAGGATTTAGTTGAGTGTATAGTGGAGGAGTTGATGATCATGATCTAGGGGACAATGTGGGTAGCTCATTTGTATGATGAGTTATACGAGATCCATTAGTGGGACCGAGATGGTATAGGCTTCAATTTCCTTCTATATATTTGGGTATGGGAGCACATTCGGATGGATAGACCGAATGGGCTACCCTAGTCAGCATAGGCTGAGATGGTAAACATAGACATGGGCTATGCTATGCGATGGAGGCAGGATCAAGAGTAGGGTGTAAGTCATAATTTCATAGGTGTGATCCAGTATTACAGTGACTCCTTAGAGGATTAAGGTAAAATCATGTGATATGGTGGCCATATAGGGATTAGCCAATGTAAATAGAGCTAGATTAGTAGTTGAGGTACATTAGGCACAATCGATGGATTATTGGGTGCCAAAACATAGAGCAAGAGTACTTACAGTTCTCTCATGTCACTCGATAGTTTGGTGTACTTAAATATATACCTGGTGAGTCCATTATATACCAACATCAAATATATGAGGCTTAAATTTAGTGGTCACAAATTGATTCTATGGGTGAGAATGCAAATATACCACTTGTAGATCTAGGTGTAGAGGACCTAGGCACGATTGTAGAGTATGATGCATGGTGGGTCACAAAATTGTGGTAGGATGGAGGAGGGGTCAAGGGATGAGGCAGGCTCAGGAGAGTGATGAGTGCATTGTTGAATAAAGGGGAGTGGGGGGGACCTCTCAGAGAGGTGATCCACATTCTGAGGGTGGGGATGACAAGGATCCCTAGGATGAGGTTAGGTATGATGAGGATCCCTAGGATGAGGAAGGTCTACTCAAGGAGTAGGTACAAAGCCTACAAAGATAGTTGAGAGAGTGATATACCATAGTGGAATTATTGCATAGTTAGTTGGATAGCAAGGGGTAGTAGTAGAGGATATTTACTGAGGAGAGGGACACCCTTAGGAATTAGGTGGATAGCTCCTAGGAGGATATTGATATGCTTACCATAGAGTGAGATGATCTACGAACATAGGTGATAGGTTTAACTAGAGAGCAGGATGTTGTACAAGGGCAAGTGCTAGGGTTGGCTACTAGATATGGTACAAGTGGATAGGCCACAAATGATGTGGCCAGGTTATAAGCACAAGTCACGGAGCTATAGGGGATAGTGGATCGCTATGTCTCTCATCAACACTTAGAGACAGAGTTTATTACTGGATTAGAGGATGAGGTAGAGTGGATTGAAGGCCAACTACCTTTCTAAGCTTAATCAAGGATATTGCATCAGAGCCAACATAGTGATTTAGAGTAGTTATTAGTTAGGCTACCAATTTTGAGGTTTGTAGGTACTCCCCAAGGATCAGAGGCTAGTGGGTCTACTCATACTCATCAAGATGAGGTTGAGTTCATATGTAAGACCAGTGGTGTAGGGTTAGCCTAACTTGTGATATGTTAGTCTTTTCTTTTTGTATCATGATGTACTGGATTTACCACATATATGATATTATAACTTTTTGGTTTATCACATGTTTATTGCTTATGTTATGTGATGTATGAATGCAATTATGTATAATGGATGTATGCCTATATATTGTAGTATGTATGTATTGTGTGATGTATGGATGCAATGCCTAATGTTTAGATGCATTTTGAGATTTGTTTTTGTGATAATGAATTTATGTAACTCATGTTATTGATTTGACAAATCTAATATGTATGCCTAGACTTAGACATGGATGAGATGTACTAATGATATGTGATGTGACTAATGTGAAATGTGAAATGACTGAATCTATATGCACTAAAAAACTAATTGCAAGCACCACAAAATGTATAAAAATCATCAATCCAAATGCCAACCCTTTCATAAGATCATGCATTTAATTGTGACTAAAATGTGATATGATAAAATGTGAATGATGGATGGGAAATAGTAAGATGTTATAGGGAAACAACATGGTTTTCATGAGACTCAAACACCCTAGTTGACCAATCAAAATATGTATACTGACCATGCAAGATTCTAAAAAGGTAGAAATCTTCTAGGAAGACCAAGATATTCAATATCCCTGTGTGTGCATAGTGATGTTCATTAAGATGATGCATAAGACTACCCCATTTTTAGGCCGACTCTTAGAGCCCATTATTGTAATGAAGATCACCCTATGGTCATCATTATCCTAATTTTGGATGCAGTTGGACTAGACTACTAGGCAATACAAGCCACCAAAAGCTAGCTCATCCACAAGCTGACATTGGTCTGTACAAAATAAGGTTGCTAATGTGATAGACATATCACCATGCGTAAGACTACCCCATTGCCAGGTGGGTTTCATTCAACCCATTTTTGTAATGGAGATCACCCCATAGATTTTGGATAACTGAGGATTCCAGGGATTCAAGATCATTACCCCCTTATTTTATTTTAATTGCTTAGGTATTTTTGGGATACTTGCTCATTTTTAAGGAGGAGCAAGGGGATTTATTGTAGTGGTGAAAACCACTTCTTTTTTTGGGGGATACTTGCTCATTTTGTGGAAGAGCAAGGGATGTTATTGCTTTGGGTAGGGGAGAGCTTGTCCTTTTTTCAATTCTTAGCATTCGAGACCATGCACATAATAGGATGAGCAAGGGAAACCTTTCGCTTAAGGGGCAAGGACTACATTGTAGTTTCATCCTTCCTTGTTCAAACTCAGATTTTAAATGTGTGAAATTGTGTTTGGGATTTTGAGATATGCAAGGTACTATCAAAGCAAGACCCTACCTTCAAAAATCAAGATAGCTTTCTACAAAATCTAAAAAGAAAACTAGGAATGGTTGAATGACCAAAAACCCTAGTGAACACCCTATAGCAACTTATTGGTTGTGTTGAAAAACACAGTTACCAAAAAAGGGAGAATGTGGATGGTAATGATATGTGGGGTGATGTGTGTGTTTTCCTTATGACCTTTTGAAAACTAAGAGGTGTGCGTAAAATAGTCAATGGCCATCTAAACATCATTGTTGATGGTCATCCGGTATCTACCCTATCTTACGAGGACCCCTTAATAACCAAAATATCATAAGAAAAAGTGCAAATGATGATGATGGAAAAGGTTTGATTAAGACTAATGACAATCATACAAGTGTGGTGCTAGACCTTAGCATGCAAGAAGAAAACTAGTCCTAATGCTAATGCAATGAAAGAACATGCCTAATGCAAGTGAGAAAATACAACGATATGAAATGCATGGTGGAATGCAATGCAAATGAGAATGCAATGTTTTTGTATTTTTGATGTTTGCCAATGTTTTTGTGGTTTTTGTTTTTTTGATTTTTTTTAATGCATTATGTATCATGCATGAAATACCCATAGGTGGAGAATATTGAGAGGTTTAGGTTCCTCAAAACCCTCAAGAGAAGCTAAATTATAAGTCCCTGGACCTATCTTCTATGTGATGATAAATGGGCCTAACCAATTTACCGTAAACTTGTCTCGCAAGTGGGGTGGCAAGTTGGAGTTCTGTTAATTCTCTTTAAGCACAAGATCCCCAACTTTGAAGTCCCTAAGGTGGACTTTCATATCATAAGCTCTTTTAAGGTGATCTTGATAAATGCGGAGGTGCTCGAGAGCATTAACGCATCATTCATCAAGAAGGGTCAATTGGTCAAGGTGATCTTGTCGCGCAGTATCATCATCGATGAACTCTTGTAGTGATATGTGCAATGAAGGAATTTCCAATTCCAAGGGCATAATGGCCTCAACACCATATACTAGAGAGAATGGAGTTTCCCTAGTGGGCATCCTAATGCTAGTTTTGTAAGCCCATAATGCAAGAGGTAGTTGAAGATGCCAATATTTGTGATTATCCTTGATGGTTTTCTTAAGAATGGCAATGATTATTTTTTTTGATGCCTCTGCTTGCCCATTAGCTTGTGGATAATAGGGCATGGAAAATTTGTGTTGAATGTTATACTTGGTGGTTAAAGCTTGCACATCCTTGTTCTTAAATGGGGGTCCATTATCCGAGATGATCTTGGATGGAATACCAAAATGACATATGATATTATGAAGTATGAACTCCACAATGTAGGGTCCAGTCATAGTGGTAAGAGGGATTGCTTCCACCCACTTGGTGAAATACTCTGTGGCCATTAAGATAAATGTGTGATGGCCCGAATATGGGGGTGATATTTTCCCAATTAAATCAAATCCCCACTACAAAAAATGCCATACCGAATGAATCGGTTGTAAGGCCTGAGAAGGTACGTGTAAAATATTAGCATGATGCTGATATTTCATGCACTTCTTAACATAAGCGCAATAGTATTTCTCCATAGTAGGCCAATAATAGCCCATTCATAGGATGCACTTAGTGATAGCCATGCCACTGAAATGGCCACCACAAGTACCATCGTGAGCTTGTAAAATTGCCCAAGCAGATTCGTGGGGCTCTAGACAATGAAGGAGAAGACCATCGTAGCTTCGATGATACAATATATCTCCTAGCAAGACATATTTTATCACTTTTTGTTTGAATGTTTGTTTTATGCATGACAATCCCAAAGGGATATTACCAAGTTTTAGGAAATATTTTAATTGAGTGAACCAATCTTGATACTATTGAGTCTCGACTGAATGAACTGCTTGTTCCTTTTGAGATTCATCCCGCACAAATGTAGATTGGGAGATAACCTTAAGATAGATCATTGTGTTGTTATCAAAAGGACTCTATGGGATCAAAGACCCCTAGGAAGCATGTTTCAAAAATTCATGTATGAGAGAGAACCATTCTTGGTATGGTTCAATCTGAACCATGTGGACAACTTCCTCATCTTTCGAAGCCTCACATGAAATCATTAATTGCAAAAGAATTTTGACATGAATGGTTGTGATATCATCTGAAGGGTTCTATGGAATTAAGGATCCCAAGGAAGCCATCATATCCACAAAATGATTAGATGAACGAGGGACTGCCTCGATGTTGTACCATTCCAATTTAGCTAGTAGCTTGTCCACAAGGGCTTTGTATGATTTCAATATTGGACACTTGCACTGGTAGATTTCCTTAACTTGGTTAAAAATGAGCAAGGAATCACCAAAGATATTGAGCTTTTTGATTTTCATGGTGATAGCTGCTTGAAGACCCAAAAGGAGGGCCTCATATTCAACATTATTGTTGGTGCATGAGAAATCAAGTTTAAATGAAAGGGGTATAGGAGCCCCTTGTGGTGTGAAAAATATGATTCTTGCACCACCCCTTGCTCACACTTGGAACCATCAAAGAATAGAGTCATATCGGATTTATTTTTAGGTTATTCTAGGTTTCGGTGAATCCGATAATGCAAAAATTGCATCATCAAGCAACTCGATTATAAGAGGTTTATCATCCTAGAGAGGAGCCTCTACTAGTTGATCAACAATGACTTGACCTTTAATAGATTTTTGACTTATGAATTTGAGGTCAAATTCTATCAACAACATGATCCACTTTGTGGTACGACTATTATGGTATGTTCAACTCATCATATACCACAAAGGGTTTTCTTTGGACATGACATACGTTGTTTGATTTAGCATGTAATGGTGTAGCTTCTTGGTGGAAAATACCACTACTAGGTAAAGCTTCTCAATGTATGCATACTTGAGCTCATAGCTAACTAGGGTGTGACTGATGTAATATATAGCTTGTTCCTTATTTACCTCATTCTTTTGGGCCAACATGGTCCCTAAGGCAAAGTTGGTAGCTGATATGTATAATAGAAATGGCACACCTAGTCGAGGTAGAGCTAATACTAGTGGTGATACCAAGTATTGTTTGATCTCATCAAAGGCCTTTTGACACTCATCATCCCAATTGAATGGGACCCCCTTTTGTAATAGATGATTCATTGGTCGACATTTATCCAAAATTTGTGCTATGAAGCATCGGATAGATGTGATCTTCCCTTGTAAGCTACAAAGTTGCTTAAGGTTTGTAGGGGGAAGCATTTCGAGTATTACCTTGAATTTGGTGGGATTAACTTTGATTCCTTGCTTTGAGACTATAAAACCCAAAATTTTCTCAGATGTGACTCTAAAAACACACTTTTTAGGGTTAAGTCTAACGTTATGCTCGATTAAGCGATCAAAGACTTTTCATAGAACATCGATGTGCTCATGATGCAATAGAGATTTAGCTAGTAAATCATCCATGTAATCCTCAAGGATTTTATGCATGTAGTCATAAAATATGTATGTCATGGCCCACTGATATGTTGCACCAACATTTTTGAGGCCAAATGGCATGACTTTGTAACAAAAAGTCCCCCAAGGTATGGTAAAGGCTATCTTGGGTTGATCTTCAAGATTGACCCAAATTTGATTGTAGCCTGAGAAACCATCCATGAGGGATAACATTTCATGACCTACAATCACGTCGACTAGAGCATCAATGTTTAGGAGGGAAAATTCATCCTTAGGAGTCACTTTGTTAAGATCTCAAAAATTTGTGCATATGTGAATCCTCCCATCGGGTTTTCCTATGGGTACCATGTTGGAAACCTAGTCAGGATAATCGATAGGTTGAATGAACCCTACATCCAAAAATTTTTGTAATTCATATTTAACCATTAAGGCTATTTTTGGATGCATTTTTTGAAGCTTTTTCTTGACTGGTTTGATTTTTGGATCGAGCGTGAGGTTGTGCATGACCAAATTCGGGTCGAGACCCAACATGTCTTTGTAAGTCCAAGCAAAGGCTATCTGCTTCTCTATTATGAGAGCTGTAATATCAACTTGTTCTTGTGGGGACAAACTTTGTCCCAACTTGACATTATGAAGAACTTCAGGGTCAGTATCGATATTCACATTAATTGTATCTTCAACTAACATGTGGGATCCCTCCTCGAGTTGATAAGGTGTAGGGATCAAATGGATTTCATTAGTTGGATTTGAAGAATTGATCATATCATCAGGTTTGATCTTAGATTGACAAACATATTAGATGGTCCTTGGGAGAAATAAAATGGCTATAACATTTCCTTGCAATGGAAAAATTTTGAGGGTGATGACGAAAATGCGATGCAATCAAAATCGATGGCCTCATGATTGAGATGCAAAGTTTTTGAAGGGTCACTGGGATTATGGAGTGGTGTGGTTAGATCAATAGAAACCATATTTATGGATGGCGGATAGTTTCCATTCATGGGTGGGAAGAGCCTATCAAATATGGGTGGCCTTAAGTGCACCAAAGGTGGTTGAGGTGGAGGTGGAATGACTGGATGAGGCCTAGGTGGAACAAGGATGACTGGATCTTCTGGTCATAGAATCTACCTCCAGATGGGTTGACACGTAGGAAACCCGCTAAGATAGAACTAATCTAGGTCCATGATAGGCTTGATGGGGGTAGAGTCTTCTTCCTCTAAGCTAACTGAGGCTATGGACATCACCTCCCATTCTCCACCAGAATCACTATCAAAAACTCAAACTCCTTCAAGCTCATGATTATCTTCAGTCTGATTAGCATCAAAATCTTCATCAAATATGACTAAAAGGCTCGACAACCTTTGCAGGTCCTTCTTTCTTGGTTGGTTGTGGTTGTAGATGATATCCTTGGGATGGGAGGTCACTTTTCTACCTGTCTGCCCTTTCCCAGCTATATTGAGGGTTTCCTTCCTATCCCCTTATTTTTGGGATTTCCCTAGGACCTTCCCTAGGTTTCCTTTTGTGCTTTAGGGACCTTTTTCCCTATTTTTCTCAAGTTTGGTCCATTTTATTGCAGGTTTTCTACTTGGTGCCAGATTTTAGTTGGTCTTCATATTTGGAGCATCACGATTTTGGGTTTGGGGCTTGAATCTGTCCTTGTGCTTCTTGGGAGGATTTCACTATTTTTTTGGTCTTGGGGAGGACCATGTGCTTTATTTTTAGTGAATATTCCTTTCAAGTTTCTTGGTTTGGTCTTCTTGGGGTTTCTCAGCATTTTTTCTTAGCTTGGTATGGGGCCATGTGCATATCCTATTATTGAGTTCCCTTTAGATTTCTTGTCCTGGTTCCCAAAAAAGTTTTTGTTGGTAGATATGGAGGTTTATTTGGGACATTGGTTACATATTTCAGTCTTGTGAGGGTAGCTATGCTTCTTGCCTACAACTTATTTTCCATGTGTTCCTTCAGTTTGGGTTCCTTGGGGCCTTCTCGATCTTTTTTTTAGGCTTGCAGTTCTATTTTTGTTGCTACCTTTGGTTTCCTTTGGCACTTTCATAGTTCAACCTTGTTTGCAAGGGGATATTGTGGCCTGTGGAGATCCTCAAATTTTTTGTTCCATTTTCCAGGTTTTGTGCGGGATGCTACTTCCTGGACTACCTTCCTAGGTTTTCTTATGGCATAACCCTACTTTCTTTCCTTAGCCTTTATTTGTTCCCATTTTTTGGAGTGGTTTATGGTGTTCCTGTGTAGGATACCAGTTTTCCTACATCCTCATGTGTGTCCCGACCTTCCTTCCTAGTGTTTTTGGTAGGATTTTTCAAATGGTGGCTTCCCACTAGATGAGACTTTTTAAATCGAAGGCTTCCTACTTGGTAGGATTTTTCAAATCGATGGCTTTCCATTGGGCATGATTTTTCAATTTGGTGGATTCCCATTGGGCATGATTTTTTAAATTGGTGGCTTCCCACTGGACGAGATTTTCAAATTGGTGGTTTCCCACTAGGTTTTTTCTTGGGCGAGATTCTGAAATCTACTAGTTTTCCACTAGATAGAATTTTCAAATCTGTCGGTTTCCTTATAGGTAGTATTTTCAAATATTCTAGTTTCCTACTGAGTAAGATTTTCAATTCTATTGGTTTCCCGCTGGGTGGGATTTTCAATTCTGCTAGTTTCTCGCTGGGCATGATTTTCAAATCTACTAGTTTCTTTTTGGGTGGATTTTTCAATTCTGCTAGTTTTCCATTGGGTAGGATTTTCAAATCTGTTGGTTTCCTATTGGGTGGGATTTTCAAATCTATTGGTTTCTTGCTAGGCAAGATTTTTTCAATTTTGGTTGCTTCTCGTTAGGCATGATTTTCAATTCTGTTATTACCCGTTGGACGAGATTTTTTAATTTTTTTTTTTCCCGCTGGATAGGTACTTGTGCAAGATTTTTCTTTGGCCTTTCTTTTGGGATTTTGTTTGGTCGGTTGACCTATTGTAAAAAGGTTTTGGGGCCCTTTCAAAACCCACTTTTAATTTTAACCAACCAAAAAAAAAGGTTTGATAGATACCATTGCGATGGGAAAATAATTTCCCAATGAATGAATGTAACCAGGGTTAGCATATTCATCCCTCTCAAGTTCTTCTCCAAAACTTATGGTAAGGTGTTGGAGGGCATCTACTAGGGCATCATCTGGTATGCACCCGATATACCCTAAGCCAAAACTATCATAGGGGATCTAATATTGCGGCTAATAAGGGGTATGAAGACATTTTTCATAATGACCAAGACCATTATCATGCCAACAATAGAAATAAAAGTACCACAGATTAAAATCTAGGTTTAACAGATAGTTGACATTCCTTGAAAATAAATTATTATCATCGTCCACCATAGGATATGAACTTGTAGCATTTTCAAAACCCCCATAGATAATTTTTGTTTGGTTTGGGAGCACCCCCAAGGGCACAATGGTACCAATAGGTAGTGACAACAAGTGAGGCCTGCTCATGTCTTGGACTAATTTAATGAGTGAGGTGAATGTGACATTTTACACGAGATACTCAGTGAGTCTAGTATTAGCCAAATGAACTGTGACTTTCAGTGGGGCAGATGAGGGTGATGGGGATGTGGCTTGATATGGCTTATCTATATCCATGAGGGATTGTTCCTCATCCATATGAGTTGGAATATCTACTATAAAAATGATGGAAATGGATGATGGGATTCTATTAATTAGAATTTTCAACATATTCTTACTTGAAGGATTTGATGATGAAGAAGGGGTATTGAAAGAAACCAATGGTGATGGTGGAGATGGTTTGGTGGATGATTGTGGTGATGGAACTAGAATTTTGATAGGGTTATTTATTTAGATGTCCATATGGGTATACGATAAGGTAGACTCCTATGGATGATGGACCATATTGCAATACTTGAAGGGCTTGAGGTCTGCATGAACTATATGAAATTACCCTTCATGGATATATTTAAGACACTGGTGCAATATGGATAGGATGCACTTCATTTATCTAATCCAAGGTCTTCCAAGTAATATGTTATACTACATTTCACCCTCTAAGATATGGTGAAATATAGGAATGGTCTTTAGCCCAACTTGAATAGGGAGGACTATTGTGTTGATGGTAGAGCATAAAGTATTGTTAAATGCTCGAAGAATGAATGTAGATGTTATAATGTGTGATGATGGAATACTGAGATGTTGCAATGCAGTAGTTGTAATGATATTGATGGAGGATCTTGTATTGATCAAGGCTTACTTGTAAGGAATTTGAATCACACTAGCAATGATGTGTAATGGAGGATTGGGACCATCAGTGTAAGTTGTCTTGATATTGTGATCATGAAATCTGATAATAGGCTCCTAGTGTTGAATGTGCCCCACAAAATTGGTAACAGAGTTGGGATCTTGGGGCTACAATTCAATTAATTTTAGAATCTTCATTAGAGCTTCTCTATGTGGTGGTGACTGTTGTATTATCTCATAAATAGAAAGTATTGCCGATGCCATTTTTAGAATTTGGATAAGTCTACTTATAATAATCACCATTGGGTGAGGTGGAGGCCTTGGATAGGATTTTGCTGTAGTAAAGGTTGTGATGCTGAAGAAATATTGGTTGGCGCTATAGGTGGTGCAGCTTGATTATGATACCTTTAGTTCCTTGTCACAATATTAATGATTCCAAAAACCCCTGATTGGGTGGGGCTGTGTAGATTTCATTGACCTATATTTGTTGATTGTTAATTTGAAGTTCATTTTTCTCAAGCATATCCTATACTATGTTTTTAAATGTGTAACATGATTGAATGTCATGACCCTTTTGTTGATGATAAAGATAGTACGAGTCCTGTTGATACCACTTAGGCATTGGCCGATTAGGATACAAGGAGAAAATATATGATAAATTTATGGCCTTTCTCTCACATAGCTAATTAAAAAGTGACATCAAATATTTAGGCAATGGTGTATAGTTGTGATGCGAGTGACGTTGTTGATTCTACATTCAATTCTACTGAGGTTGGTTATGATACTATGTAGGAGGGGTTTGAACTTGATAATTTATTTATTGAGTCGGAGTTTACTTTGCATGCCATAGAACACTCAAGACAACTTGATAAACTAAAGATGGATTCTATTTTGTATGGTTGCCTTTGGAATTATTGTTCCACTCCTTATGAAGTTTTATCTTCTCTTCCTAAATTTTTATCTCTTCTATGACCTTTCCCTGCGCTAGGGCTTCCTAAAATGTTTGATATTGTTGGAGTTAAAATATAAATAAAATCTATTTTGAACAACTCCTCATAAATATATGAGTTATATCTATTACAAGTAAAATAAATGGTAACTTTGAGATAACTACTCACCACCTATTACCATAATTCAAGACTAGTTCATCATCAAACTAGGTGTTAGGATCCTCCATCCTAACATTATTAGATAGTATTATTAATCATTTAATTATTATATTATTAAATCATAAAGTGAACCATCACATATTTTCATAATGTGAACCATCACATCTCTTCCTAACGTTAACCATCATGTCTCTTTATCAACATAGCTTTAGGGTAGATATATATTAGGTTGGCCATTCACACAAATCATCCATGAATAAGAATATATATTTGATCAATTGATCCATTGGAAGGGTTCCTCTCCAGTGCAAAGGTGATTCTATTAGTTTAGATCCAATTCCAATTATCATTGATAGATCCGCTAGGAACTTGGGTTCCTACCATTTGGTATTAGAGCATCGATTTTAGACACAAGTGGGGAATTTTGTTTAAATACATCATATAGCATGTTCATATTATGAAAGAGTCGCGTAAGAGCTTGGGTGTAAATATTATAATTTTTATATAGTCCTAAACTATTATGTGCTTAGGCATGATACCTAGGTTTACATTATTCCAACAATGACTACATAAATGGCTTACACCACTCAAAAAATTACCCAACTCTTACTAATTAAACATATTCACCTCATAGAAATGAAGGCACGATGCGAAAAGGTTTTTGTTTTCATTGTGATGAGAAATTTATTCGCAATCATTAATGTATTACACCTGCATTATATATTTTGGATGTAACTATTCCTTGGAGGTCTTCCAATGATAAAAAAATTATTGAGGTAAATGTAGTGATGTATACACCTAAAGATAGCACTAAATATGGTAAAAATGAGGAAGGTAAGGAAGGTGAGGAAGCCACGAAAGATAATAAAGAGGAGGAAGATATGGAAAACAAGTACAATAAGCAAGAAATACCTAAAATACCTTATCCCACCAATGACAACAATAGGATTGATATGCTAGAAGTGATTGATGCACCAAGTAAGGATGAGGTAGACATACCCAAAGTGATCAATATCAGCTATACATACACTCTACAAGAACTTTTTCTCATCTCAATGAAAACAAAAACATTTTTCATGTCGTGCCTTCATCTTCCCTAGTGGAGTATTATTTATCTAATCAATAGTGTGGGGTCTATTGGCATTCATATTAATACGAATGGAATTGGCTTGCTCTACATCCCCAAAATGGTTGGCTACGTATTTTCCATGATCAAGGGAAACTGTGTTGACTTGGTATTAGGGCTTGAATGTAATATTTGCATACTCAAGTAGCATAGAATCACAATGTCCTTACATAGAGTACTCTTCCTAAAGGGTAGGAGGATTATCTAGATATTTGTCTTCCTCATTAACTAGAAATGCATGAGTTGACATGGTTGTCTAAGTAGGACAACGAGTTCCATACCTATCTAAATAGGTATACTATCGACTCATCTATGGACAATCAAGCGAAGTGGCTTGATCATCTAGCATTATCCATGGGGTATACTCTTGGTCATATTTTGGTTGATGGATAGAGTGATTCATAATGCAAACTTACAACACCAACCTACTAGGACCCTTAATGGTAGATTATTCTTTTTATAAATTTCTATCAATGTGTCCAAATCAGGAATATCTCCTGGAGGACCTGTGGGTGCTTCCTTAGTAGGGATTTCTTGAAGACTTGATTCCCTGTAAATTGTATTGGTGTCATGACAAACACCAATATGCTATTAAGGAATGGTCATGTCCTCTGGACTAAATTTGATATGTTCCATATCTCCTTGCAAATTTTTAGTTGCGCTAGCTCGTAACTGAGCTTAGTTGCATGTTATTACCATGATGTAGATTAAACAAGAAATAAATAAAAATAAGAAGACAATGTGATTATCTCATTTAAGTTTTGATTGTGAATCCATATAACTGTTTGAGTGTTTTTTTATGTTGAAAACTCCTATTCCTATGAAACTAAGGGTAAAAAATATAAAACTACTAAAGGTAGTTCGAGCACACCCATTATCAAGGAGTGTAACTCAAACAAAAAAAAGTGGCTTCTTATGGATGTGGCTCAAGGTAACCTTATGGGAATAAGATAACCCATAAAGGGGTTGTGTTGTCTAATGTGCTACTACCAAAAAAGCCTTGCTTTCGCTTAAACCACACATTTAGGGCATGCAAAATAATGACAACTACATCCACAAATTATTTTAAAGATCCCTATGGTAAAGGGTCTCACTAATCCATCTCACTTTGGATGCACCCAAGAGTAGAGGAATTTCTGATGATAAAATCCAAAAAGCCACTCACTTTTCATCACTAAGTTTGCTATGGTGTGAGCCAATGGATGGAGATGAAGCCCACCATAACTAGTCTCGATCAACTATTGGTGATGAAATCCAACTCTTTGTTGTTTAAATAAGCCATGGTATGTGGGGTTATTTTTATTATGCAAAAAATAAAACCAAGAAGCACTCAATGATGTTTTTACTAATGCACAAATTAACATTTTATTTTCAAAAATCCTATTAAAATAACAAAACCCTAAAAATAACCCTACATGAGATCAGCCTTTGGGCAGGTAACAATAGGTAGACCACAATAGTAGTAAACAAAGACCATCTCACATAGATAATACTGTATATAGAGACCATTTGACTTAGAGACATCCAGATACAAGGGTCATGTAGGATAGAGATGACTATAGACAAAGGTTGTCTGATCTAGAGATAGTCACAGACAGAGGCCATCTAACCCAAATACGGTCAGAGAGTAAAAACCTCAAATTCTTCTATAATCCCTTTTTGTAGTCATTAAAAATATACTTTTTCTCTATGAAAAATAGGAAAAGAAGGACATAATGACTTAATGTGATAACCTTCCTTTGATGTAGATTTTTGACTTTGTTTCTGCTCTACTCTTGCTTTGACCTGAGACATGTTGGACATTTTGAGTCCCTAAGCTGAAATGTTGTCATTGATGTCAATAGAGCAATAAATGTCAAAAGGATCTATGAAGGGTTTTTGTGAAAACCAAGGCAGGGAAAATAAAAGGTTTTATTTAAAACCATGGACAACATATTTGATCCGGGTTTTTCTTAAAACCCACATTGGGCTTTCGTTTCGTCGAAAAAGGTGCCCCGATGATGGAGTTATTTGAGTTTTAATGTTTGGTTTAAATTTTAATTATTTAAAATTTAAATTCAAATTTAAATGGAAAGTTTCCCGTCGACGTCATCATGCAAATACAATTTTAATATTTCTGCCGACATCTTCAAAGTGTTATTAAACACTATATAAAGGGGTGGCAATTAAACCAAATAATCATCCTTGCTCTCGTGTGTTAATTGCCTTGGAATTCGAAAGAGCTCGTGCGAATTGTTGAAAAGGAAGCAGAGAAGAAAGCGCAGCGATTTGGAAATCTCAAACGTGGTATGAGGCGTGGTGCATTGGCGTATCGATTTTGCTAAGACTATGGGCAGCGCAAATATCAGGGATCGAATCCCCTTGACGACAGCGTGTGGGAAGCGCTTTGGCGCTTTGTCCTTTGCGGTAGGTGGAGGAAGATTAAAGGCCCTTTTGGCCTTTGCTTTTCCAATGAGCGCTTTGGCTCGGTTGGAATCTTAGCCATGGCTAAGATGCTCATGGTGTGTGATGGACGGGGGTTCGAATCCCCTTGAGAGGTATTTACGTTTTTGCCTTTAATAATTTTTATTAGCCCTAAAGTTTGGAGTTATAAGGTATTTAATGGGAATTAAATTTTATCATTAGGGCTGTGATTATTATTGCAAAAGCATATTTGATTTATGTTTTATTTTGATGGAAATGGAGAATTGATTTTAGGAGAAATAAGGAGTTGTTGTTAAAGTGATTTTGAGAGATTTATTGTGGGTTATTCTTAATAAGGGTTTTTATTAAAATAGACTTTGGTGGATGTGTTTATGAAGTTGGAGTGAAAAGGGTGTAAATTAAGTTATGCTTTTATTGTGATTATTTAAAAGACCACTAACCCTTATTAATATTGAAAAGGAAAGTTGTGATTAAGTGTGGCAGATTTTGTGGACAACTTATTGGCATCAAAAAGGTATGGGCACATTCTCCTATTGATTGTTTGTGGTGGTTGATTTCTGAAATATCATTGGAGTGAAAAGGATTAATTGAAGTTTCCTTTGTGAAGATGGTTGGTTGAATGCTTCAAGGTTTTCTGATTTGTGAGTTGTATTTAAACCTTGTTTCATTAGCATTGTTGTTGAAGCCCATTGATGATGAAATGAACTTGAACATGATCTAGAAAAGAACATGAGTATCATTGTTATGTGAGACTTGAGATAAAGCATTGTTGGAAACATTTTGAGTTGGTTGATACATGCTTGAACTAGGGTTTGTGAGAAAGGGTTGTTCCTTGATGTGATTGGTTGAGTTGAGTTGGTTAAGCCTAGTCAAGTGGATGTGTGAAATGGTTGTTCAAGTTCCATAAAACAAACTATTCTATATTCTGATTTGAGTTGAGATTGAGATTGAAGAATAGGACATATTGAGTCTCTAACAATTCTCTTTATGCTTCTATTGAGTTGAGATTGGGATTTGAGTATAGAACATATAGAGTCTCTAACAATTCTCTTTATGCTTCTATGAGATTGATTTGAGTTGAGATTGAGATTTAAGAATAGGACATATTGAGTCTCTAACAATTCTCTTTATGCTTCTATTAAGTTGAGATTGGGATTTGAGTATAGAACATATAGAGTCTCTAACAATTCTCTTTATGCTTCTATGATATTGAATTGAGATATTGATTGTACTTTGAGTATAGAACATATTGAGTCTCTAACAATTCTCTTTATGATTCTATGAGATTGAACAAGTTATGTGTAAGCTTGTTAAGCAGATTTGAGACAAGTCTTTGAGAAGGCTTGTGGACTATTTTGAGTTAAGCTTTTGTGAAAGCTTGCTAAACAAATTTGAGCAAGTCCAAGAGAGGACTTATTGAGCAGATTTGAGCAAGTCCAAGAGAGGACTTATTGAGCAGATTTGAGCAAGTCCAAGAGAGGACTTATTGAGCAGATTTGAGCAAGTCCTAGAGAGGATTTGTTGAGCAGATTTAGATAGGTTTTGTGTGAACCTATTGAGCAGATTTAGATAGGTTTTGTGTGAACCTGTTGAGCAGATTTGAGCAGGTTCTGAGTGAACCTATTGAGCAAAATTGTACTAGACCGACTGTACTATGTTTAGTGCAAGAGATTGAGCAGAACTATGCTAGACCGACTAAACTATGTTTGGTACAGTATTGAGATAGAGCTTTGGAGGTGACAGAGTATAGAGGATAGAGTCTCAGTGGATAGAGATCCAATAGCTAGGACAATTGAAGATAGATCTGAGTGAGAAGTCTTCAAGTGGAGAGAGATCCACCAATCAATGCAACATAGAGACAGAGTCTTCTAGAAGATCACTAGCCAGAGCAGAAGGGGAAAGAGTTCTCCTATGGAAGAGATCCATGAACTTGAGATTAGGGGATCAACATCTCCTTTGGACCGAGGTCCATAAACATTGTAATTTGGGAAGGATTCCCAAGAGATCATTTGAGAAATATTTAGAAGAAATATTTTCTCTATGGAGGTAGCCCACATTGGGTGAACCATGTTAAATATATGTCTCTATTATGTGTGGTGTTTTATACATTGCTTTGATTACTACTATTGATACTGCTATCTATACACTACATAATATTGATTTGAGAAGAAAAGTAAAAAGTGGTCTTATACTGTTCACCCCCCTCTCAGTATAAGCTTGTGTTCTTCAATTGGTATCAGAGCGGGTTCCTTCAGAAGAGTTTGACAACTTGAAGGAAAAGTGGTCTAAGAACACAATGGATCAAAAGGATCAAAATAATGAGGCCTTCAATAATACAGTACCAGTATTTGATGGAAGTGACTTCCTATATTGGTGTGTGTTGATGAGATTTCACCTGATGGCACTTGGCAATGAAGTTTGGGATGCAGTGGAATTTGGGTACAATTCAAAAATTAATCCTCCTACAGATAAGGAAGGTAGGTTTCTCATGCATGCAAATTCAAGAGCTATGAATGCAATTATAAGAGGATTACGTAGATCAGAATCTATGAAGGTGATGGAATGCAAAACAACAAAAGATATGTGGGAACTCTTGCAAACCATATATGAAGGAGATAAAAGTGTCAGGAAAGCAAAGATCAGAAATCTCAAAGGAGAATTTGAGAATCTAAGAATGAGGGATGATGAAAGCATTCATGACTATCTCAACAAGGTTGATGAACTTATACATGAGATGAAAGGTCTTGGAATGAAGGTTGATGAATCTGATGCTTGCGACAAGATCTTGAGGACTCTTCCAAAAAGGTATAGTGAAAAAGTTTCTGCCATAGAAACATCAATTGATAGTGATAATCTAACAAGAAATGCTTTGCTTGGTATGCTTACAACTTTTGAGATAAGAACAAAAGATCCTATTCCTCCAAAAGAAGTTGCATTCAAAGTGGACAGTAAGAAAAAGGGTAAGAAGATAGAATCAAGCAATGAATCTTCTAGTGATGAAGAAGCTAACTATGGTAGAAGAGATAAAGGGTTCAAAAGACCAATAGATATGAGATCTATCAAATGCTTTAATTGTGGCAAGTTTGGACATTTTGCAATAGAATGCAAAGAGCCAAAGATCAACAATGATGAAGAAAAATAGGATCACAGGTACAGGGAATCTAAAAATTATAGGTACCAAAAGAAAAATAGGGATGGACAAAATAGGCAAGGGAAGAAGTTCTTCCAAAGGCAAAAGAGAAGCTACTATGCGGATAATCCAAGTAAGTACCAAATTGATAGTGATGCTAGCTTTTCAGACAATGATAGAGATGAAGTCTTGTTCATGGTTAAGGAAAAATATCAAGTTAAGAAAAAGACTCCAGTTATTCTCAAGTGTTTTAGATGTGGTAAATTTGGACACCTTGAAGATGATTGCACAAGAGATGGTTATAGTTTCAGTGATGATGATTTTGAAGATGCACTTGATAGATCAAATGAGAATCTTCTAATGGCTTTAGAAGATAAATAATTGAGTGATCCTATAGAAAGCAAGTCAAAAGAAAGAAATGATATGGACAAAGGCAAACAAATAGAGGACTACTCAATAGAGAATGGTTATGATCTCAAAGGTGAACTTATCTATGCTCTTGACACAGTGAAGAAGGTAAGAAAGCAACACTCTAAGCTTGAAAGTCAGTTTCAAGAATGTGATGAAGAAATATTATTGCTCATAGAGGACTTAGAGAAGTCAAAGGCCAAGGCAAGTAAGTTCAGAGAAAAGTTAGAAGCAAAAATCTTGGAATGTGAGAAGTTAGCACAAGAAGTGGCTACTCTAAAGAAATATTTACAGGACTCCAAGATCAAGATGAAGAGTTTCACAAATAGCTCTAAGAACTTGGATAAGTTCATTCATGGACAACAAAGAACATCATGTTCAATAGGTCTAGGTTTTGGAAAGAAACAGGAAAAGGCAAAGTCTACTTCAAGTCTTGAAGAAGAAGAAACAACATCAGAAGAAGATACTTCAGAAGAGGGATTCTCAGATGTAAGTGAAAGTGAAACTTCTAAGGATGAGTCAGATTGTAGTGAGTCCAACAGGGACAATGGGCAAAGAAGATACAGATGGAACAACAATCAGAATAGGAGACCAATGAGGTCTAGGCAAGGAAGCTTCAATGGGAGATGCTTCTCATGTCACAGGTTTGGGCACATGGCTTCACAGTGCAGGACACATGAAAGACAGGTATATGGAAGAGAACAACTTTTCCAAGGATATTGTTATTCATGTAATGAGTTTGGTCATAAGGCAATAAATTGTAGGATTCATGATAGAAGAGGATATGGCTTCACCAGGAGAAATCCTAAGACTATTGCACATCCAAGGAATAATAACATTAAGTGTTATAAGTGCAATAATGATGGTCACATAGCAAGATGGTGTAGAGAAAATATTCCAAAAATAGGTATGAACAGGAACAGGAATATGAACATGAACAATGAATATGAACAGGAACAAGAACAGGAACATGAACAGAAACAAGAAGATGAACAGGAACAGAGACTCAGAAAAGAAAAGAGACTCAAAAAAGAATGAGAACAAGAATAGGTACAAGAACAGGAACATGGATGAGAACAAGAACAGGAACAGGAACAGGGATGATGACTCGAAAAGAAATAGTGAGAGAATTCAACAAAAAGAAAAAGGAAAAGACAAAGGCAGAGAACAGTGCTTTCGAGGAGTAGAAATACTCCCACCCCAGAATTAACCACCTCATGTGGAGGTGGGGGAGGGGCTAAGCTAAGAGGCTTAATTCTTAGCCTCGAGCCCCAAAGGTGACCCTTTGCCATTGATGTCAAAGGGGGAGAGATTTGTGTATTATGGGGAGAGTTTTTGGATATGAGGAGAGATTTGATATCTAAGAGAGCATTGAGCCAGGGGGAGCAAAGCCCAGGGAGAGAAAAAAGAAGGTCAGAATTTAGTAAAAGGATTTGGGTTGCCATCAATGACAAAGGGGGAGATTGTTGGACATTTTGAGTCCCTAAGCTGAAATGTTGTCATTGATGTCAATAGAGCAATAAATGTCAAAAGGATCTATGAAGGGTTTTTGTGAAAACCAAGGCAGGGAAAATAAAAGGTTTTATTTAAAACCATGGACAACATATTTGATCTAGGTTTTTCTTAAAACCCACATTGGGCTTTCGTTTCATCGAAAAAGGTGCCCCGATGATGGAGTTATTTGAGTTTTAATGTTTGGTTTAAATTTTAATTATTTAAAATTTAAATTCAAATTTAAATGGAAAGTTTCCCATCGACGTCATCATGCAAATACAATTTTAATATTTCCATCGACATCTTCAAAGTGTTATTAAACACTATATAAAGGGGTGGCAATTAAACCAAATAATCATCCTTGCTCTCGTGTGTTAATTGCCTTGGAATTCGAAAGAGCTCATGCGAATTGTTGAAAAGGAAGCAGAGAAGAAAGCACAGTGATTTGGAAATCTCAAACATGGTATGAGGCATGGCGCATTGGCGTATCAATTTTGCTAAGACTATGGGCAGCACAAATATCAGGGATCGAATCCCCTTGACGACAGCGTGTGGGAAGCGCTTTGGCGCTTTGTCCTTTGCGATAGGCAGAGGAAGATTAAAGGCCCTTTTGGCCTTTGCTTTTCCAATGAGCGCTTTGGCTCGGTTGGAATATTAGCCATGGCTAAGATGCTCACGGTGTGTGGTAGACGAGGGTTCGAATCCCCTTGAGAGGTATTTACGTTTTTGCCTTTAATAATTTTTATTAGCCCTAAAGTTTGGAGTTATAAGGTATTTAATGGGAATTAAATTTTATCATTAGGGCTATGATTATTATTGCAAAAGCATATTTGATTTATGTTTTATTTTTATGGAAATGGAGAATTGATTTTAGGAGAAATAAGGAGTTGTTGTTAAAGTGATTTTGAGAGATTTATTGTGGGTTATTCTTAATAAGGGTTTTTATTAAAATAGACTTTGGTGGATGTGTTTATGAAGTTGGAGTGAAAAGGGTGTAAATTAAGTTATGCTTTTATTGTGATTATTTAAAAGACCACTAACCCTTATTAATATTGAAAAGGAAAGTTGTGATTAAGTGTGGCAGATTTTATGGACAACTTATTGGCATCAAAAAGGTATGGGCACATTCTCCTATTGATTGTTTGTGGTGGTTGATTTCTGAAATATCATTGGAGTGAAAAGGATTAATTGAAGTTTCCTTTGTGAAGATGGTTGGTTGAATGCTTCAAGGTTTTCTGATTTGTGAGTTGTATTTAAACCTTGTTTCATTAGCATTGTTGTTGAAGCCCATTGATGATGAAATGAACTTGAACATGATCTAGAAAAGAACATGAGTATCATTGTTATGTGAGACTTGAGATAAAGCATTGTTGGAAACATTTTGAGTTGGTTGATACATGCTTGAACTAGGGTTTGTGAGAAAGGGTTGTTCCTTGATGTGATTGGTTGAGTTGAGTTGGTTAAGCCTAGTCAAGTGGATGTGTGAAATGGTTGTTCAAGTTCCATAAAACAAACTATTCTATATTCTGATTTGAGTTGAGATTGAGATTGAAGAATAGGACATATTGAGTCTCTAACAATTCTCTTTATGCTTCTATTGAGTTGAGATTGGGATTTGAGTATAGAACATATAGAGTCTCTAACAATTCTCTTTATGCTTCTATGAGATTGATTTGAGTTGAGATTGAGATTTAAGAATAGGACATATTGAGTCTCTAACAATTCTCTTTATGCTTCTATTAAGTTGAGATTGGGATTTGAGTATAGAACATATAGAGTCTCTAACAATTCTCTTTATGCTTCTATGAGATTGAATTGAGATATTGATTGTACTTTGAGTATAGAACATATTGAGTCTCTAACAATTCTCTTTATGATTCTATGAGATTGAACAAGTTATGTGTAAGCTTGTTAAGCAGATTTGAGACAAGTCTTTGAGAAGGCTTGTGGACTATTTTGAGTTAAGCTTTTGTGAAAGCTTGCTTAAGCAGATTTGAGCAAGTCCAAGAGAGGACTTATTGAGCAGATTTGAGCAAGTCCAAGAGAGGACTTATTGAGCAGATTTGAGCAAGTCCAAGAGAGGACTTATTGAGCATATTTGAGCAAGTCCTAGAGAGGATTTGTTGAGCAGATTTAGACAGGTTTTGTGTGAACCTATTGAGCAGATTTAGACAGGTTTTGTGTGAACCTATTGAGCATATTTGAGCAGGTTCTAAGTGAACCTATTGAGAAGAATTGTACTAGACCGACTGTACTATGTTTAGTGCAAGAGATTGAGCAGAACTATGCTAGACCGACTAAACTATGTTTGGTACAGTATTGAGATAGAGCTTTGGAGGTGACAGAGTATAGAGGATAGAGTCTCAGTGGATAGAGATCCAAAACCAGGACAATTGAAGACAAGATCTGAGTGAGAAGTCTTCAAGTGGAGAGAGATCCACCAGTCAAAGCAACATAGAGACAGAGTCTTCTAGAAGATCACTAGCCAGAGCAGAAGGGGAAAGAGTTCTCCTATGGAAGAGATCCATGAACTTGAGATTAGGGGATCAACATCTCCTTTGGACCGAGGTCCATAAACATTGTAATTTGGGAAGGATTCCCAAGAGATCATTTGAGAAATATTTAGAAGAAATATTTTCTCTGTGGAGGTAGCCCACATTGGGTGAACCACGTTAAATCTGTGTCTCTATTGTGTGTGGTGTTTTATGCATTGCTTTGATTACTACTATTGATACTACTATCTATACACTGCATAATATTGATTTGAGAAGAAAAGTAAAAAGTGGTCTTATACTATTCACCCCCCCTCTCAATATAAGCTTGTGTTCTTCAATTGGTATCAGAGCGGGTTCCTTCAGAAGAGTTTGATAACTTGAAGGAAAAGTGGTCTAAGAACACAATGGATCAAAAGGATCAAAATAATGAGGCCTTCAATAATACAGTACCAATATTTTATGGAAGTGACTTCCTATATTGGTGTGTGCTGATGAGATTTCACCTGATGGCACTTGGCAATGAAGTTTGGGATGTAGTGGAATTTGGGTACAATTCAAAAATTAATCCTCCTACAGATAAGGAAGGTAGGTTTCTCATGCATGCAAATTCAAGAGCTATGAATGCAATTATAAGAGGATTACGTAGATCAGAATCTATGAAGGTGATGGAATGCAAAACAACAAAAGATATGTGGGAACTCTTGCAAACCATATATGAAGGAGATAAAAGTGTCAGGAAAGCAAAGATCAGAAATCTCAAAGGAGAATTTGAGAATCTAAGAATGAGGGATGATGAAAGCATTCATGACTATCTCAACAAGGTTGATGAACTTATACATGAGATGAAAGGTCTTGGAATGAAGGTTGATGAATCTGATGCTTGCGACAAGATCTTGAGGACTCTTCCAAAAAGGTATAGTGAAAATTTTTCTGCCATAGAAACATCAATTGATAGTGATAATCTAACAAGAAATGCTTTGCTTGGTATGCTTACAACTTTTGAGATAAGAACAAAAGATCCTATTCCTCCAAAAGAAGTTGCATTCAAAGTGGACAGTAAGAAAAAGGGTAAGAAGACAGAATCAAGCAATGAATCTTCTAGTGATGAAGAAGCTAACTATGGTAGAAGAGATAAAGGGTTCAAAAGACCAATAGATATGAGATCTATTAAATGCTTTAATTGTGGCAAGTTTGGACATTTTGCAATAGAATGCAAAGAGCCAAAGATCAACAATGATGAAGAAAAATAGGATCATAGGTACAGGGAATCTAAAAATTATAGGTACCAAAAGAAAAATAGGGATGGACAAAACAGACAAGGGAAGAAGTTTTTCCAAAGGCAAAAGAGAAGCTACTATGTGGATAATCCAAGTAAGTACCAAATTGATAGTGATGCTAGATTTTCAGACAATGATAGAGATGAAGTCTTGTTCATGGTTAAGGAAAAATATCAAGTTAAGAAAAAGACTCCAGTTATTCTCAAGTGTTTTAGATGTGGTAAATTTGGACATCTTGAAGATGATTGCACAAGAGATGGTTATAGTTTCAGTGATGATGATTTTGAAGATGCACTTGATAGATCAAATGAGAATCTTCTAATGGCTTTAGAAGATAAATAATTGAGTGATCCTATAGAAAGCAAGTCAAAAGAAAGAAATGATATGGACAAAGGCAAACAAATAGAGGACTACTCAATAGAGAATGGTTATGATCTCAAAGGTGAACTTATCTATGCTCTTGACACAGTGAAGAAGGTAAGAAAGCAACACTCTAAGCTTGAAAGTCAGTTTCAAGAATGTGATGAAGAAATATTATTGCTCATAGAGGACTTAGAGAAGTCAAAGGCCAAGGCAAGTAAGTTCAGAGAAAAGTTAGAAGCAAAAATCTTGGAATGTGAGAAGTTAGCACAAGAAGTGGCTACTCTAAAGAAATATTTACAGGACTCCAAGATCAAGATGAAGAGTTTCACAAATAGCTCTAAGAACTTGGATAAGTTCATTCATGGACAACAAAGAACATCATGTTCAATAGGTCTAGGTTTTGGAAAGAAATAGGAAAAGGCAAAGTCTACTTCAAGTCTTGAAGAAGAAGAAACAACATCAGAAGAAGATACTTCAGAAGAGGGATTCTCAGATGTAAGTGAAAGTGAAACTTCTAAGGATGAGTCAGATTGTAGTGGGTCCAACAGGGACAATGGGCAAAGAAGATACAGATGGAACAACAATCAGAATAGGAGACCAATGAGGTCTAGGCAAGGAAGCTTCAATGGGAGATGCTTCTCATGTCACAGGTTTGGGCACATGGCTTCACAGTGCAGGACACATGAAAGACAGGTATATGGAAGAGAACAACTTTTCCAAGGATATTGTTATTCATGTAATGAGTTTGGTCATAAGGCAATAAATTGTAGGATTCATGATAGAAGAGGATATGGCTTCACCAGGAGAAATCCTAAGACTATTGCACATCCAAGGAATAATAACATTAAGTGTTATAAGTGCAATAATGATGGTCACATAGCAAGATGGTGTAGAGAAAATATTCCAAAAATAGGTATGAACAGGAATAGGAATATGAACATGAATAGAACATGAACATGAACATAAATAAGAATATGAACAGGGACAGAAATAGGAACATGAACAGAAAAAAGAAGATGAACAGGAATAGAGACTCAAGAAAGAAAAGAGACTTAAAAAATAATGAGAACAAGAATAGGTACAAGAACAGGAACATGGATGAGAACAAGAACAAGAACAAGAATAGGAATAGGGATGATGACTCGGAAAGAAATAGTGAGAGAATTCAACAAAAAGAAAAAGGAAAAGACAAAGGCAGAGAACAGTGCTTTCGGGGAGTAGAAATACTCCCACCCCAAAATTAACCACCTCATGTGGAGGTGGGGGAGGGGCTAAGCTAAGAGGCTTAATTCTTAGCCCCGAGCCCCAAAGGTGACCCTTTTCCATTGATGTCAAAGGGGGAGAGATTTGTGTATTATGGGGAGAGTTTTTGGATATGAGGAGAGATTTGATATCTAAGAGAGCATTGAGCCAGGGGGAGCAAAGCCCTAGGGGGAGCAAAAAAGAAGGTCAGAATTCAGTAAAAGGATTTGGGTTGCCATCAATGACAAAGGGGGAGATTGTTGGACATTTTGAGTCCCTAAGCTGAAATGTTGTCATTGATGTCAATAGAGCAATAAATGTCAAAAGGATCTATGAAGGGTTTTTGTGAAAACCAAGGTAGGGAAAATAAAAGGTTTTATTTAAAACCATGGACAACATATTTGATCTGGGTTTTTCTTAAAACCCACATTGGGCTTTCATTTCATCGAAAAAGGTGCCCCGGTGATGGAGTTATTTGAGTTTTAATGTTTGGTTTAAATTTTAATTATTTAAAATTTAAATTCAAATTTAAATGGAAAGTTTCCCACCGACGTCATCATGCAAATACAATTTTAATATTTCCATCGATGTCTTCAAAGTGTTATTAAACACTATATAAAGGGGTGGCAATTAAACCAAATAATCATCCTTGCTCTCATGTGTTAATTGCCTTGGAATTCGAAAGAGCTCGTGCGAATTGTTGAAAAGGAAGCAGAGAAGAAAGCGCAATGATTTGGAAATCTCAAACGTGGTATGAGGCATGGCGCATTGGCGTATCAATTTTTCTAAGACTATGGGCAGCACAAATATCAGGGATCGAATCCCCTTGACGATAGCGTGTGGGAAGCGCTTTAGTGCTTTGTCCTTTGCGACAGGCAGAGGAAGATTAAAGGCCCTTTTGGCCTTTGCTTTTCCAATGAGCACTTTGGCTTGGTTGGAATCTTAGTCATGGCTAAGATGCTCATGGTGTGTGGTGGACAGGGGTTCGAATCCCCTTGAGAGGTATTTATGTTTTTGCCTTTAATAATTTTTATTAGCCCTAAAGTTTGGAGTTATAAGGTATTTAATGGGAATTAAATTTTATCATTAGGGCTGTGATTATTATTGCAAAAGCATATTTGATTTATGTTTTATTTTTATGGAAATGGAGAATTGATTTTAGGAGAAATAAGGAGTTGTTGTTAAAGTGATTTTGAGAGATTTATTGTGGGTTATTCTTAATAAGGGTTTTTATTAAAATAGACTTTGGTGGATGTGTTTATGAAGTTGGAGTGAAAAGGGTGTAAATTAAGTTATGCTTTTATTGTGATTATTTAAAAGACCACTAACCCTTATTAATATTGAAAAGGAAAGTTGTGATTAAGTGTGGCAGATTTTATGGACAACTTATTGGCATCAAAAAGGTATGGGCACATTCTCCTATTGATTGTTTGTGGTGGTTGATTTCTGAAATATCATTGGAGTGAAAAGGATTAATTGAAGTTTCCTTTGTGAAGATGGTTGGTTGAATGCTTCAAGGTTTTCTGATTTGTGAGTTGTATTTAAACCTTGTTTCATTAGCATTGTTGTTGAAGCCCATTGATGATGAAATGAACTTGAACATGATCTAGAAAAGAACATGAGTATCATTGTTATGTGAGACTTGAGATAAAGCATTGTTGGAAACATTTTGAGTTGGTTGATACATGCTTGAACTAGGGTTTGTGAGAAAGGGTTGTTCCTTGATGTGATTGGTTGAGTTGAGTTGGTTAAGCCTAGTCAAGTGGATGTGTGAAATGGTTGTTCAAGTTCCATAAAACAAACTATTCTATATTCTGATTTGAGTTGAGATTGAGATTGAAGAATAGGACATATTGAGTCTCTAACAATTCTCTTTATGCTTCTATTGAGTTGAGATTGGGATTTGAGTATAGAACATATAGAGTCTCTAACAATTCTCTTTATGCTTCTATGAGATTGATTTGAGTTGAGATTGAGATTTAAGAATAGGACATATTGAGTCTCTAACAATTCTCTTTATGCTTCTATTAAGTTGAGATTGGGATTTGAGTATAGAACATATAGAGTCTCTAACAATTCTCTTTATGCTTCTATGAGATTGAATTGAGATATTGATTGTACTTTGAGCTTAGAACATATTGAGTCTCTAACAATTCTCTTTATGATTCTATGAGATTGAACAAGTTCTGTGTAAGCTTGTTAAGCAGATTTGAGACAAGTCTTTGAGAAGGCTTGTGGACTATTTTGAGTTAAGCTTTTGTGAAAGCTTGCTTGAGCAGATTTGAGCAAGTCCAAGAGAGGACTTATTGAGCATATTTGAGCAAGTCCAAGAGAGGACTTATTGAGAATATTTGAGCAAGTCCAAGAGAGGACTTATTGAGCAGATTTGAGCAAGTCCAAGAGAGGACTTATTGAGCAGATTTGAGCAAGTCCAAGAGAGGACTTATTGAGCATATTTGAGCAAGTCCTAGAGAGGATTTGTTGAGAATATTTAGATAGGTTTTGTGTGAACCTATTGAGCAAATTTAGACAGGTTTTGTGTGAACCTGTTGAGCAGATTTGAGTAGGTTCTGAGTGAACCTATTGAGCAGAATTGTACTAGACCGATTGTATTATGTTTAGTGCAAGAGATTGAGCAGAACTGTGCTAGACCGACTGAACTATGTTTGGTACAGTATTGAGATAGAGCTTTGGAGGTGATAGAGTATAGAGGATAGAGTCTCAGTGGATAGAGATCCAGTAGCCAGGACAATTGAAGACAAGATCTGAGTGAGAAGTCTTCAAGTGGAGAGAGATCCACCAATCAGTGCAGCATAGAGACAGAGTCTTCTAGAAGATCACTAGCCAGAGCAGAAGGGGAAAGAGTTCTCCTATGGAAGAGATCCATGAACTTGAGATTAGGGGATCAACATCTCCTTTGGACCGAGGTCCATAAACATTGTAATTTGGGAAGGATTCCCAAGAGATCATTTGAGAAATATTTAGAAGAAATATTTTCTCTGTGGAGGTAGCCCACATTGGGTGAACCACGTTAAATCTGTGTCTCTATTGTGTGTGGTGTTTTGTGCATTGCTTTGATTACTGCTATTGATACTGCTATCTATACACTGCATAATATTGATTTGAGAAGAAAAGTAAAAAGTGGTCTTATATTGTTCACCCCCCTCTCAGTATAAGCTTGTGTTCTTCAATACAACTACTTTTGGGTACCTACAAGATGCAAAAATTTATCAGTAATCCACTAGAAGGTTTAAAAAGGGACTAGGTGGTCCCACCGTGATCACCACTGAAATACTAAAAAATATTGTACACCAAGCAATGAAATAAATGACCAAAATAGATAGCAATAATAATGTAACCACAAAGACAATAACAAGATAAATAAATGATGGTTCCCTTTATATTAATAAAAAATCTATATTTTCAAAATAGTTACAGTTTGATCCCCTATGAGGGGATTGCTACCAATTTTTGATACAATGAATACAATCATAAATGAAATATAGGTGCACATCACAGGATCTTCCTCACACGAACTAATTTGGGGTAGGTTTTTGAAAAGTATTGAAAATCCAACTAAGTGTTCTATTATTTACAAATCATTATATAGGCACTAATGGCCCAAAATACATAACCAACCCATGAAATCATGGATTTGATTCAATACGCTTCAACCAAAAGCTACAAAGGTGCAAAGGAGAATGCACGTAAACTTCTAAGTTAAGATTGCTAACTAGAAGATCCATTTTAGCTAACTTGAAGCACACACTTCCTACTTTGAGTTCACACTTGCTAACTAACACTCTAAAAGACAACTAGAAGACAACTAGTGCCCACAAGTGCATGTGAGAAAGAGACTCACTTACAATATGAATTTGCTAGAAATAAACTAAGCAAACCTAAGCTAGGAACTACTAGAGGGGTCATATGAAAGATCTAACATCAATCCTCATCATGCCTCCCCACAATAGAAGCATTGGACTCCAATGCTTTCAAAAGAATAGGAAAGTCACGGGACATCTAATGAAAAGAAATCCAACGAGCACGATGCGGCGATTTGTCCTCGTCGAGCCACAAGATATGAGGTGGTAGACCCCTGGCGAGTCTGTCGAGTCTTCGTGTCATAGATCTGATCTACATCCAATGGTAAGCGTAGCTCGGGAACCACGTCCACGGGATGAGCGATAGGCTGGTGCGAGTCTCCAATGTAGAGTCAAAGTACAACTTCAAGAGATCTACATTGACGACGTCATGAATTCCCAAGTGTGCGGGAAGATCAAGGCGGAAAGCATTCTCGGACACCTGCTGAAGAATAGTATAAGGCCCATAGCGAATTGGTTTGATTTTGCTATGAGTCTTA
This sequence comes from Wollemia nobilis, assembly GCA_028583015.1. Lineage (NCBI taxonomy): Eukaryota > Viridiplantae > Streptophyta > Pinopsida > Araucariales > Araucariaceae > Wollemia > Wollemia nobilis. Next base: position 8,642,319 of record JAQPPZ010016361.1, read on the forward strand.
TCAGTGAAACGCCGCTTGTCAAGATGCAACCAAACTTTATCACCAACCTGAAAAGGATGAGGAATTCGATGTCGATCCATGGCCTTTTTCTACTACTGCTGTGTCTTTTGCAAAATCTCAACCACCTTTGATTGAAGATTGTGCAAGTGTTGAACAAATGAGTGTGCCTTGTCTTGCTCCTTCTGAAGATGTGAAGTGACAGGGGAAGGCAAAGACAAAGGTAACTCATAAGGTGCCAAGGGCTGAAATCCCATACAAACTTCAAAGGGTGAATGACCTGTAGAAGAGTGTAGGGCCCTATTATAGGCATGTTCAATATGCGTGAGACTCAAGTCCCACTTTCTTGGTGAAGCGTGATGATAGATTCACAAACTTTGCACAAGTGTACGGTTTACCACTTCGATCGCCCATCGGACTGCGGATGATAGGCGGTAGAAAAGTTAAGGGAAACTCCCAAAATCTTCCACAAAGAATGCCAAAAGTGACCCACAAAGCGTGAATCACGATCCGAGATAATGCTGGTAGGTAGACCAAAGGAACGCCAAATGCTGTCAAAGAAAAATTGAGCTAAGTCGATGCGAGAACTTGTCTTGCGGCATGGAATAAACTTAGCCATTTTGTTGAATCTGTCAACCACCACGAACACACAATCATGTTGGCGCCATTGTCATAGGAAAACCACTAACCAAGTCCATGGAAATGCTTTCCCAAGGACGGGAAGGAATGGGCAAAGGCATGCCTAAGCCAAACTTTCTATTAGCTGGTTTTGAGCGACAACAAACTGCACATTGCTTGAGAAATCTCAACACATCCCTCTGCATTTTTGGCCAATAGAAAAATCGTTGCAAATGATGAAGTGTTTTATGCTTCCCAAAGTGACCACCATAAAGTGTAGAATGAGCTTCCTTAAGAAGTGACACTCTAGGCTCACAAGGAACACAAACCTTGTCCAATTTGTAAAGAAGTCCTTCTTTGATGTAGAAATCTTGGAAAGGACGCAAATTGGAAGAAGAAGGCTTACTCACTTGCTCAAATATTTTTCCAAAATCGGGATCCTGAGAATACTGATTAGGCCAAGTCTGAAATCCCAAGTGTGAAGTGGACATGACTGTTAAGGCAAGAGCGGCTTGAGGCCTACTCAAACAATCAGCAACGGTATTACTCTTCCCCTTTTTGTACTTGATCACCAAGTGAAATTGTTGGAGGTAAGAGGCCCACTTCATATGTCTTGATTCTTCAATTTTACTTTGAGATTGTAAAAACTTGAGAGGCATATGATCAGTGTGTACTACTGTATCTTTTCCCAAAAGATAGTGTCTCCAATACTTAATGGCTTGAACTAAAGCATACAACTCCTTGTCATATGTAGAATAGTTCAACTTAGCAGCAAAAAAAGTTTACGAATGATAAGCAAGCTGGATGACCATTCTGTTTGAGCACAGCTCCTAAGGCAACTTTAGAGGCATCTGTTTCAATCTCAAAAGGTTGAGAAAGGTCAGGTAAAGTTAACACAGGTGCTGTACACAATTTCTTTTTGAGTTTCTCAAAGGCAACTTCTTGGCTTTTCTCCCAATGAAATGGAGTTTTGGACTTAGTGAGATAATGCAATGGATCTGCAAGGGTGGAATATTGAGGAATGAACTTGCGATAAAAATTCGCAAGTCCTAGGAAACTCCTTAACTCGGTGAGAGTTGTAGGAGGGGACCACTTAAGCAAAACATCAACTTTTAGGGGATCTACCTGAATTCCACTCTCACTAATCACATAGCCAAGGTAAGAAACCGAAGTATTGCCAAAAGAACACTTGGAAGAGTTGGCATATAATTGATTCTTCACAAGAAGATCAAGGGTTTCTTTGGATATGCCTAAGGTGTTCCTCCCAAGTTTTTGAGAAAATCAATATATCATCAAGATATATAATGACAAATTTGTCAAGGACTTCACGAAATACATCATTCATCAACCTCATGAAGGTTGCGGGAGCATTAGTAAGACCGAAGGGCATGACCAACCATTCAAAGAGGCCCATCTTCGTCTTGAAAGCTGTCTTCCATGTATCCTCAGCTTGGATACGCACTTGATGATATCCACTTTTGAGATCTATTTTTGAAAAGAACTTAGCTCCTTGAAGCTGATCTAATAAATCATCAATGCGGGGTAAGGGATATCTATTCTTCACAGAAATTCTGTTCAAAGCACGAAAATCAATGCATAATCTCCAAGTGCCATCTTTCTTAAGAACTAACAAAATAGGTGAGGCACAAGCAGAAGTACTTTCCTTAATGAAACCCTTAGACAACAAATCTTCTATTTGCTTTTTTATTTCTTCATTTTGCAAAATAGATTGTCTATACATGGGAGCATTAGGAAGAGAAGAACCTGGAATTATTTCAATGGTTGTGATTAATTGTGCGAATTGGAGGAAGAGACTTTGGCTCCTGAAATATGTGTGAATAACTTTGCAATATTTTATCCATTGAAGAGTGTTGCTTTGTAATGGATGTAGATGTAGAAGTGTTTTGAGAGCGAATGAAAATTAGAGCAACATCACCACCTTTCTTAATTACTCTTTTCGTTTGCTTGGAACTTAGAATGATATTAGGAGTGTTGGTGCTTTTAATGAGAAAGACCTTACCATATTTTTGAAGTGTGTAGGTTCTTTTAAAAGCATCATAAACAGCTCTCCTATCATATTGAAAAGGTTGTCCAAGCAAAATCCCACAACAATCCATAGGAGTCACATCACAAGTGACTTGATCTATGAAGTGTGGGCCAAGTGCAAATTTTAAAGTGCAAGTGTGAGTGATTTACGAGCCTCTTCCACTATCCTTCCAACCCAAAGAATAAGGTTGAGGATGAGGCTCCATAGGTAACTTCAAACGCTCGACAATGGACCTCACAATTAGATTTTTCTGCGAGCCATTGTCCACTATAAGTTGTGAAGTAAGTGGGCTCGAGTGATGAACAAAGCATCACGAGCCCCATCTGAAGAACTTACATTTACTAAGGTAACTTCATTAAGCTTACCTCGTAATTTTGTATATACTCTACTCTCTCCTACGAGACTCAAGGGGACCCTTGGAAGCATCCTCCTCTTGAGTAGTAATCACTAAACTCTTCTTTTTGAGCTTAAAGCAATCAGCTTTCTCATGCCCTTTCTTCTTACAATAATTGCAGAATTTCTTAGAAGAAGAAGATGAAGATTTAGAAGAAGAAGAAGAAGGAGTAGAAGCGGAAGGGGAAGGAGAAGAAGGAGATGGAGAAGACACATTCTTCTTTTGAGCAAAATTCTTCTTTTGTGAGAAAGAATTATTCCCTTTTGATGAGTTTCCAACCACTTGAGTAACAGGTGTGCGGAATGCCTGCGATTGCGCCTTGAACTTGTCCTCCGCAAGCTGCGCCTGGTTGAAAACTTGATCCAATGTTTCCATAGAAACAAACATTAGTTCCCTGTACAAATGCTCCAACAAGCCACTTTGAAACTTGAGAATCAAACCTGGAACATCATCCTCCACATTCACAAGTATTATGAACCTGTTAAATTGGAAAATATATTCTTGTACAGACATATTAGTACCTTGGCGAAAATGAAACCATTTAATAACCAATTCTCTAGAATAATTTGAAGGATAGAAATTGGTCTTAAGACATTGTACAAGCTCATCCCATGTGGTGAGTTCTTGTCCTCGTTTTCGTTCCACAAGTACTTTGGCTAAGCCAGAAAGTTTAAGCTTAGCATAAGGCACTACATCATCTTCTGAAAGTTGAGAAAAAGCAAACCAAGAACTCATGTCAAGAATCCAACTATTCAAGACATCAGGGTTCCTGGATCCATCATACAATGGAACTTCACAACGAACTCTCAAACGAGAATCGTGAGTAGAAGTTGAGGCATTATGCAAAGAAATGTCATTTACCTTCATGGCAAGATTGCCAAGGACTTCTGCCATGGTAGTGTCATTAGCCTTATCTGCCAAAGTGTTTACAACATGGGCCAATTCTGCCACTTGGGCAGCCAAGTCAGAAGCCATGTGTTCTCGGGTATAAGCCAGAAGTAAAGTTTAAGAAAGCACTAAATCAAGGAAGTACAATGCAAATTTCCTTGTTACAATGGAGTGCTGCTTAAAATGGAAAATTTACTCCTAAGGCTATCAATTTTGAAATTTTTAAACTAATATAAAGTGCAAAATTAACATTTATTAATTTAAAAATAACTTAATCAAAAATTAAATTGCAATTAATCAAAGATTAATGAATTTAATTAAGTTATTAAAAATTAAATTAATAAAAATGAAATTTTTAACATGCAACTTTAAAATAGTAAAAATTTAAAATTTTACAATAAATTTACCCAAAATTCCATGTAACTTCTCAAACTACAGTGCACTATTCCCGAGGTGGGAATCTACGTCCCGATTCACATGGCGCGGTTCTCGCACGATTAAACCCAAAGCGAGAGGTGCATGGCGAAAAAATAAAATTTAGGGCACAATTTTCAAATTTTGTTCTCAAAACTTCTGCACATTTCGTGCCAAACTGCACAAATTTTAGTGTGCACAATTTCGTGCACAATGGGGGTCCACGCACGCGACCACCCTGGCCTGGTCGGTGCTGGCCCGGTCTTGCCGACGCCGCAGCCCGGCGGTAGTCGACGACAATGTCAGACGCTGCCCCCAAGGCTCTGCGGGCCGTAGCACGAGTACCGACTGGTCGTCGGGCGTCAGCGTCGCAGCCGCAAGCTGCGAGACGCCGACAAAGATGTCGAGCAGCTGCGGCGCCCGGGGCACCAGAGCCGATGCCTGACAGACCGTCAGACCGTCAGGTCGGCAGGCAGTTCAGCTACCGCCGGCTCACTCTGGGCGCTGCGTCGGCGTCGAGGCGACGACAAACGTCGCCACGCAGCGCACAGCTTATCGGCCGGCAACAAGTTCTTGTCGGGCCTGACAACGATCGAGCGACACGCAGCGTTGACTCGAGATCGCTGTCCCTGCGGACAGCGATGGCCGCGCTCTCTTGCCCGACGGCCGTCGGCCGGCAAGCGACGGCAAGCCCGAAAATAGTGTCGAAGGCTGCCGTACGCTACCGATGCAGCCAAAGTTGCTGCTTAAAAATTACAGTAAATAAAAAAAAAAATTTTATATATATATATATATATATATATATATATATATATATATATATATATATTTACAAATAATGCAGCAACTATCAAATATATTATTAAAATAATATATAGAAGAAATTTAAAGCTTTTCTAGAGCAAATTTAAAAAAATTTAAAAATTAACCATGGGGGTTAATCTTAAAATTCGAAAAACTTGAAATTACAAAAATGAAGCAACCAGCTCCCACCAGTAGCTCTCCTTTCAAGATCCGGTCGACACACGACCAGCGTTTGAAAGGCACCCAGATCTAAGTCGACACACGACCTAGCTTTGGAAGTCCTCCTGGAGCTCTTCGAGTACTCGAAAATGGGGGGGCGGCGAGGGTCAAATGGCTCCCTAATCCTAATTGGACCGTAGCTACGATCCAATCCCTTCCAAGGATCAGTATATGAAGAACTCTGGGGCAAAATTTTCCTATACCTCTTAAGCATAAGCAAAAAGTTGGATCGAGGGGTTTGTCGGCGAAGGAACTTCCTTCTCCGAATGGTTTTCAAGCTCCCTTTGGGCTTAAACCGAGTCCTCAATGAGAATACGTTTCTCATAATATTTCTATCTCCTATCCTCTCACCTCACAAGCCCTAGTGCAAACATGAACTAGGCTCTGATACCAATGAAAAGGATTGAAAATCCAACTAAGTGTTCTATTATTTACAAATCATTATATAGGCACTAATGGCCCAAAATACATAACCAACCCATGAAATCATGGATTTGATTCAATACGCTTCAACCAAAAGCTACAAAGGTGCAAAGGAGAATGCACGTAAACTTCTAAGTTAAGATTGCTAACTAGAAGATCCATTTTAGCTAACTTGAAGCACACACTTCCTACTTTGAGTTCACACTTGCTAACTAACACTCTAAAAGACAACTAGAAGACAACTAGTGCCCACAAGTGCATGTGAGAAAGAGACTCACTTACAATATGAATTTGCTAGAAATAAACTAAGCAAACCTAAGCTAGGAACTACTAGAGGGGTCATATGAAAGATCTAACATCAATCCTCATCAGTTTTTCATGATTGTCATAATGAATGATATTATATGAGTCTTGTGCTCCTCTTCTCATGTAAGAATCTATAATCTACACACAAGAAAAGAAAAATAGTTAGTAGCATATGTAGAGCCCCTTGATATAGGGCTCATATTAATGATAATAAAATTGAAATAAAACAAACCAGATGCATTAATAGAAAGTAAACTATTCTAAAAAGCAATAACTATGTTATGCTAAACTATTGTACTAAAAAAATAGGAAAAAATAGATTCCTACTAGAGGCTATCTCGAGGTAGGATGGCCTTACCTTTGGTTCATCTCGGATTGATATGATCGCTATCCTAAAAGTGCTTTTCTTGTGTCTAATGTTAGGGCGATGTTTGGGTTTGATATATGGTATTTTTTATGGATTAGTGCACTATTACAACAACTTTTTGGGTAGGTTTTGTCACCAAAGTTGATGCATTGGATTATGTGAAAGATGTCTGTGCAATCTTCAACCCCTAAAATAAATCAGTGAGATAGCTTTCTCTAGTGAGATGGTTCAAAATATATGGAATGATAACCTCTCGAGATGCAAAATATTGAAATCTCATGGTTGGATTTTGGCAACACTTTGTTGCTTGAAAAATTGAACCTCTCATTTATTTTGAATGGGGATGAGTGCCAATATATATATTTTTTGAAATAAATCTAATAATGGAACTAACCTTATGCATGAAAAAGCAAAGAGGTAATTCACATTAAGAAAAGTGAATGCTTATCTTTAATATTTCATGCAAATTGATTTATGTATGTATTTTTCTATTTTGGCTCATGTAAAGTGCCTAATCGTGGCTTGAGATCATGCATGGGATCTAAATGGAAATTGCAGGTGCTAGCTGGATCTCGTTTGTCTTTTTGACGAAAATTATTGGTGATTGTCTCAAGGTAGGATGGCCCTAGAGTCCGTCTCAAGGTAGGATGACTCCTAGTTGGAGGTCATCTTTGTGCAGGACAACCCCAAATGCTTAGGGAAAAGAACCACTGTTTTTAGCACTGAGGCTACCCAAAGTGGATCATGTGGTCTATAAGAGTCCAATTAGGTAGTCTTCTCAATATGACATGATTTTAGTATATACATCCATCACCTTTTTGATGGGGTTGGAGCTTGTCCATATGGTATGGATTATGGGAAAGTATGAACTTCTAAAAATTCACTAAGTTTTTCTTTTGATCATATTCCAAAATTTTATTGAATTGGAAAATATTGAGATGGTTTTCCTTTGTATTACCTTGATTTGATAAATTATGGGGTTTGTCGATGAATCATTGGAATTTATCCCTATTGTCTTGATTGGATGAAACTATTGGTGACTTAGTAGAATAATTTGGAAAAGCATTAGATTCTTGGCTTCTAACAGTTTAGTGGATGGGATTGATGATTCACTATGTGCAAGACCTAGAAACAATTTGGAAACAAAGGGGGTGACATGCTTATTTTTATTGATTTAGCTTTCAAAAAATTATTAGGGATACAAATTGTAGATTTATAGGTTTTTGAAGTAGTATAAAATAGAGGAAGGGTTTTCTTTCATTGATAGGGGAAGGAAGGAATAATATAAAAGTGGAAATTAGCCTAAGAGATTACTGAGTTTTACCTAAGTTGTCACAAAGGCCAACTAGAGCATCTTGACTTAGCTGACAATAGGAAGAATTAGAGGGTATTTTGAAATTGATAAGGTTAATTTATAGAGTGGCACACAAGTCTTCCTTGTAGCATCCATTAGCATAGCTAATGATAGATGCATTGTTTTAGGTTATCATGGATCCTATTGGGATATTACTTGCTTGATCTAAGGTTTTATTATCTTTCAATAAAATTGAAGTATTCTATGTAAGGAGTAGGTGAAATAAGTTTTATATCTGGTTAGCAATAGGGCCTTCTTCACACATGAGAGGGTCAGCAAGTTGTTGGTACATTGGATGATAGGTTGTATAGGGTGCTTGTGCCCTATTGAATGTAAAAATGAAGTGAAATGACTTCCCCCTATCAACTATTTATAACCTTATCCATGAACCATATTACACATGCAAAATAAATACACTATCATAAATTAAATTGTCTTAGCACAAATTTTAAATAAATTAGAAATTTTTTGGATGACATCATCATCTCCTTTGTATCGCTTCTTTTGAAATCAATGAATTGATGCTTACTCATGCTGAAATCATTATAAGCCTTCAATATTCATTTTGTTGATGAATCATACTTTTTTTAGGGAAATGTCACCTATTTTCTTCTCTTCTCTCTCCTAGACACCAAGATTTTTAGGTCTGTATCTATGTAATGTTACACAAACTAATGAATTACACTATTTTTATGACAAATTGATGCTCTAGGAGGAGTGGGATATTTCAATTCATTGTATTAGCTTAAATCTATCAAATTTCTAAAATATGATGAATCATCAGATTAATCATAGGAAAATTTCTAAATGAAATTATTTTTGATATAGGAATGACATCATTTTAACATTTAGCAAATCATTGGACATTTCTAGTGAATTGATAGACTTTTACCTTAGAATTTTTTTACAACTATTTTGACATATTTTTTAATTTTTCCAACTTCTTAAGCTGGTACCTATTAGAAAAGAAAGCAAGGAGGAACTAGGTGTCTATTTCAATAATATTATGTAGCAGGAATGAATTTATTAAATAAGGATAAAAGAAAAAGAAAAGTAATATTCATATATTTACAAATGGTGCCTTCCCTTTTATGCCTAAAGGAGTCACAAATATTACCCATTAACCAAGATAGATAGCATCCTTCCTTCCATCATAACCAAGCTATAGATATTGGTAACTTGCACCTTGTTGACTTGGTATGGCCTACTCCAAAATAAATCAAACTTACCATGCAATTTTGGTTTAATCTTGTCTTCATCTCAATTCATTTTTAAAACTTTATCTTTAAATTGGATGTCAATGGCTTGTTTTTCAAACCATTTATTAATGATCTATTGATGGTACATAAAATATTTAAAGGATTTCATCCTATATTCTTCCAGATATAATAATGTTTTAAGGTAAGTTTACATGGGTGACATATTAGTATTATGTAGTTCTAGTTGCTGGAACATTTTGAGTGACGAGAGTTCTATATTTATGGTAATATGACTTCCTGAATACCTATAATGTTTAGTGAAATATAATGCCTTTTTTATATTGGTATTAAAATCATTTTTTGACTCAATGATCATTCTCTTTAGTATTGAAATAATATTCTTATTTCTAGACTCAACCAAGCCATTACCATGTGAATTATAATTTGAGAAGGTCTTAAGAAGGAATCCATATTCTAATATGAATTGAAGTAACTTTACTCCTTTGAACAAAGTAGCATTATCAATGATTATTATTGAGGGTGCTCTAACTATTATTATCATGGATTTAAATAGTTGGATGATTACCTCTTGATTTACTACTTTGACTAGGATATCTTCTATCCACATAGTAAAATAATCAATGGCTATTGAGACCCAATCCTATTCTACAATAGCTAATATATTTAATTTCTAAATAAAATATATCCTCCACTATTTAAAATTTTTAATCACTATGATCAACTTCAATGGCATAGGGATTTTCTTCTTTCAATCCATGTACAGACAACATGCTTTACAATTTTTACCCATTGAAAGCAATCTATGAAATTTGTTGGCCAACAATATCATGCTTTAAAATTTGTGTTGTCTATTTTTAGTCCTAAATAATGGTCACCTTTTTCATGGTATCTATTCACCAAGTCCTAACATTTGTCATGGTATCCATTCAACACATCTTAGTAACACTCTACCATAATATTTTTTGAAGAGAATGTTGTTGATCCAAGTGTAACTCATAGCCTTCTATCTAAAGCTATCCCTCTTTTTATTATTAATCCCCTATGTAAATTTCCTATCAATATGTATCACTTTATATCACCCATACATCCATTCAATTCTCCTAAATCAAACTCTTTGACTAATTATATATGCTCACTTGAGCATGCCATAGATAAGCTCTCATAAAAGGCTTTCCCTCTCACTAGTTTGTTAAGCTTGATATCAATGGAAAAATCATATTTTTAATTTTATCCACCATACTAATATTTCTCTCAATTTGTCATAAGGACGATAAGCCTAACATTCAAATGTACAATCATGGTGTTCTTGCTTTGCAACAAGTAGTAGTAGAATTTTCTCAAGGCTTTCATTATAGCAAACACCTATTTATCTATGAAAGTGTATCATTATTCATAGTTATGGAGTACCTGAATCATAAAGGATATGGGGCATTCCTCATATTTTTCATCCTTTTGCATCAACACTACAACTACACTTCTATAAATGCTAAACATATGTAGTCTAAAGTCTTTGAGAAATTAGGGTTGATAAGAAAGAGTGTTTTTATGATTAATTATATGATTTCCTAGAATGCTCTTTTCCCTTCATTGGTCCAAGTGAAAGTAGTATATTTTTATAATATCTTAGTGATAGAATTGAACATATATACAAAAAATTGATGAATTTGAACACAAATTGATTTGACCTAGGAATGATCTGACACTTCTAACTAAATATGGGAGTGGTAGTTCTATATAGCTTTAGTATGGTCATGGTCAATAGCAAAGGCATATTTAGGTACTAGATGTACCAATAACTTTCCTTCTTGTACAAAAATATAGAATTATTAGCATTCAAAGATATGCCAAATTCCCTACATTTCTTGAAGACTACCTTCAAATTTTTGACATGCTTGAATCTCTCTTTTAAAAATATGGTCAGATCATCTACGTAGGCTAGGATTATTTCATCAATTAGACTTATAAATGTGATTTTCATTTCCTTTAGAATTTGGCACCTACATATGATAATCCAAATGACATTTTTTTATAAGAAAACATTGCCTACTTAGTTTTGAATGTGGTTTTATGTTGATCATCATCTATTATGAGTCTCTCCTCGTTAACAATAAATCATTCACAAATATGCATAAATATGAAATATGCATCCATAAATAAATTCCACAATAACAATCCACATAATAAAATAGAGATTGATAATACCGTTGAGGTAGGGCACCACCGTACAATGCTCCTTATTGGAAGGAATCCACTCCACTAGATCTCCACTTCCATAAGCCAATACTTCTACAAAGAATACCTGATATATATTCTACAATTGGAGTACATATCTCTTTATACAAAAATATGTCGGTTCACCTTCCATGAGTTGCAAAGTGCATAATATTATAATATGGTACTATGTTAAATATTATTATAATTTTATTTGTGACCCATGTCATAATACAATATTATATTATATCCCCAAATTCATATACTTAGGATCCTAACATTTCATCCCCCTTACAAAAATGTTTTATCCTTAAAACATAAGAAGAAACTAAATAATATGATCTTCTAAGAAAATATGAGAATTGGTACCAATATTGATAATCCATCCATCCTAGTGAAACTTTGATTGGTGGTGTTCTTTGTTGATTTCAATATGACCTGATGCCACTTGAATATCCATAATTAACCCTTGGGTTCTATGTATGTCCATCATAGTTCCTTTGTTACTTTATGCCCTGTCTCCATTATAGTCACCTCTCATGGTGATGTGGATGGTGATATGCTCCAATAGTTTGTGCCTTTATTTTATGCTCTTCTCTCTTACTCCTCTCTTTTGGTTTATTTTTAGACTTTGCTTTAGCTTCATATTTGATCCCTACCACTATGTCCTTGTATTCTATTACAAGTTCTTTTTTGTTTTCTTCAATTTGTTCTCCTACAATGGCTTCTTGGGTTTCCCTTGATCCTTGCTCTCTAAGCTAAGAAATATCTTACAAAGTTATCTTCTTTCTTCTATACCATAATTTCATAAATTTATTTTTCACATTTATGTTAACAGTGCCCAAATAATGCAACCAAAGATAACCAATAACAATATCCATATCACCCATCTCAATAGCATAAAAATATGAATGTAAAACATATTTATCTATGGTGATCTTCAAATCTTTAAAAAATTGAACATCCTCACCCTCAAGCTTTATATTTTTAATTTTTATTGTTTAAACCTAAATACTCTTAGCCAAGTCCCTATTGATGAATTTATGCTTGTTGTTAGGGTTTATGACATTTTTTTGGATGCAACCATGAATTTGCAAAATATTTTTTTATATTCAAACAAATCATTTTGAACATTGTTTGGCACCAAATATGTGATTTCCTTAGCCTACATATTATTATTCTTTTTCTCCAATTCCCATTTACTTAAAAATACAACTTCAAATTCTTCCCATGTATATGAAAAATTATGGTCATATTTAAAATTCTCATACCACTCTGAAGCTTCCCCTAGCAAAGAAAACCAAAGTTTACCTTTCCATTCCTGCCCAAAAAAAATATTCTTTTTTTGCACTTCATCAACCATTCCCTAACATCACTATCATCCCTTCCAGTGAGTACCAAAAAATCCATGACCTCCATAATTTATTTCCATGACAACTAGGATTTTAGTTAATGAAAAATTATTTAAAATATTTTTTTTGAGATCTCATCTATTTCTTTCTTGAAACAATGAAATTTGTAGATTTTTTTTTAAACAAAACAAATGGTAACTAATTTTCTTACCCAAATTGAGAGATATATTTTTTCCCTTTACATGAATTTTTTGTGCAACCCAAAAACATCAATAGTTGTAACTCCCTCAATACTTATCAAAATTTAACAAGTGAACAATTATTTTTGTAGTACTTAAAATAATCTACATGTTGGTGCAAAAATCTTCTAAAACAAGCTGCTAAAAAACTTTATATGATTTTTTTCTTTTGAAAAAAATTGTGCGGCAAAAAAACAACACAAATACCTCAACTTCAAACAACCATAAATTTCTGAATACCTATCACAATTTAATAAATGACTTGTTTTTTTGTAGTACTCAAAACAATCTACATGCTAAAGCAAAAATCACTTGAAAATGACTAAAAAAATATGTCCCCCACAATATGGGAAGTGTTTTTGGAAAAAATATGCCATAGATCTATAAAAAACAACCCCACTTTACCAAAACCACTATTCTAATACCAAATATTATGAACCTCTCATTATTAACAATAAATCATTCACCAATATGCAAAAATATACAACATGCATCCATAAATAAATTCCACAATAACAATCCACACAATAAAATAGAGATTGATAATACCCTTGAGGTAGGGAAACATTGTATAATGCAACATTGTACAATGCTCCTTATTGGAGGAAAGTTACTCCATAAGATATCTAGCTCCACGAGCCAATACTTCTACAAATAATACTCGATATATCTTCTACATTTGAGGGTACATTTTTTTATACAAGAATGTGATGGATCACCTTCCATGAGTTACAATGTGCATAATATTATAATTTGGTACTATGTTAAATATTATTATAATTTTATGTGTGACCCATGTCATAATATAATATTATATTATATCCCCACATTCATATACTTAGGTACCAAAAATCATCTTTCACCCATATCTACTTGTATCTAGAAAAGCTATTAAGTAGAGATAATATTTAACCTACCACATTTTAGATAATTGGGTCCATGGATGTTAGTGAGTAGTGACATTTTAAATATTCCCTATTCAAATTCCTAAAATTGACACACAAACTAATATTTCCATTCTTTTTATGAATGGGGACTAGATTAGTGATCCAAGTGGAATTCTTTATTAGGATCATGATTTGATCTTGCAGTAACTTGAGGAGATATTTATTCATCATGGATTATATTTTTGGATTCACTAGTCCTTGTTTTTGCCAAAATAGTTTAGCCCCTCACTCTAGGTTAACTGTGTGTTCAATAAATTTCCTATCATACACCTTTGAATATTTATAGCTATAATAAATCATATCCTTATACTAGTCACACAACTCCTTAATAATTGAAATTCTTATTTGATGTAGTCCATTCCCATAAAGTGATTCTTCCCTTTAGCAACCTGTATAGGCTAATAAAAATAGTATTTTACCTTAATGTTGGCTTTCCAAACACTATCATCTAGGAGAATATATTTTTAAATGTAATCAATCACTTAGGCAGATGGTTATTCTTAAATTGAGTAATTTTATCTTCAACATAATCTTCATGCTCATTTTACCTTTCACCAGTGTGCTTTCTTGACAAGGAATTCAATTATTTTCTCATCATTGTTAAACACTTTCCAATGATATGCATTATATGGAACCCTATGTTCGAACACTACTTCTATATCTTTGGGCCTCTCTCACATGTCTAAAAAAGAATAAAAATTTGTATCCAATATAACAATACTATCTACTTTGGTGTAAATTTATCTTAGTATTGCGATGGTCACATAAGTGTTAAAAATTTCTAAGATATCCTAAAATTCATGTCTATAGGATTTTAGCTACCAAAATTTGGTGGCACAAGCTAAATTTACTTGATTTATGACTAGCTCTAAATCACCCAAAACGTTTAAATTATAGACATCTATTTTCCAACATTCTTCAACCTAGTACACAGATATTCATTCTTAATCATGTTGTTGGTATAATTGAATAGGAACTAACAAGCATGATTTATTGATTCACATAGAGGATTAAAAAATTTGGATTCTACCTGCTAACCCTTTTCTCATTCTTATCCCATCAAAGTACATTATCCATGTTGGTTATGACATTTATAATTGTTGATTTGTTAGGAATGGGACTTTGGTTAGATCCTCCAATACTAGAAAATTATGTAGCTCAAGCACTTCAATTATCCTATTTTCTTCCTGATCATCTTCATCTTGTAGTATGATAATTATCATATCTATTTCAAAATTGGGTCCTGTTTGACTAATTCATAATCTATAAATTAAGGGATCTCATTTCACTTGATTGCCCCATCACCACCTAACTTAAGTGAAAGATAGTTATATAAAGGATCATTCTCTATCCAAACCATTTTTCATAAAAGGGACCATTATGTGAGGATTGCCCATCACTAAATATCCATTCTTTGATAAATCCCTAGTTTATCCCCTAGATAATAATATTCCAAATTAGGGCAAGAGATCAAATACAATAATTTCTTAGAGTACCACTAATTTTGGATGTGTGGCCATATTCCTTACCAAATATTTCAATACACCAATGGATTAACTTGTGTCTCATCCATTTGTATAGGCCTAGTGGTTGTCCTTAAGTATGACAATTTCATTTCTTCACAAATAATTTTTGGCATTACCATTATTGCTACTCCTAAATTGACAATGCAACTCCTTAAAAGGTAAATTTCTAATTTCTAAAGTGATATAGAAAGGAGGTGATTTTGATATTTTTGGCTTAGAAGGATTTAAGAAATAGCAACATTTACTTATATGTATAATGGATATTTTGTTCTTAAAATTTCTACCCATATGCATTTGGTTGAATGTTAAGGATAGTAACCTTGGTTTTAGTGCAACTTCATTCTTGCTCCCTTAATACCTCTTGAAACAAATATCTATGAATGGATAATATCAAAGCTTCCAACATGCTTACTTTAGTTGGTGTTTTATTTAATTTATTGGTGATGTTGAACCCCACATTAGATGAGATACCTTTATTACATGGCATAAATTTCCTATATCACCTTGTGGTTGCCAAATTGCCTTCATTGGTTAATGATGGATACTTTAAATTTATATCAATCTCTTTTCATAGCATTTTGTATTCATTTTCACCCCATTATTATCACTTACTTTCCCAGCTATTAGTGTACTTGCATTTTATACCTTATCCCTATAAATCTATGGAATGGTATCCTTTGACCTCTCTTCAAGTGGTGCCTCTTGATTGGGCACTATTGGAACCTTATCCTTAACATGTAAAGGGTGTTTCCTCTTCTAAGGACAATAGTTTTCACATTAGGGTCAAGTGGATTTGGTGATTCAGTCTGATCATTTGAAGGCCTAGGTTATTGTTTTATCACTTTTCTCTTACTCCATATCATGACCCTCTTTTGTTGATTAACTAGGATTTTTTGATCCATGAATATTGTATCCCCATCTATATTAGTTTCTAGAATTCACCAAAATTGTGTTCTCTAGACTTGGCAAATTTGCAATCCATTGTTGAACCATTCTTGATGGATCTAGTACATTTGGATTTTGTATTATAGTTTGGTATACTATTGGTGCTAGAGGGATTGCTACCTAACCCATCATATTTTCTTTCTATTCATGATATTGTTCATTATATATCATTTTTTGAGCATTTATTATTGTAGTGTTACATTCTACTAGATTATGTCTAACATTGCACACAAGACACCATAGGAAATTATTTTTTAAATTGGAATTGGGCATGTTATTCTACACATGGTTCTTGGATGTATTGATAGTTTTCTAGGGTAATTGATCTTTTATAAGATAAGGAGTTCAACTGTTAGAAATTTCTTGCTCATTTTCACATATATCCTTATACATTTTGGTTTTATCTCTTTTCTAAGTTGGTATGTTTTATAAAAACCTTCACTACCTCTTTGAGTTTATTTATCTTGGATTCCATTATTTGATTTTTGGATGTGCAATTAAATTTTAGACTAGAGGTCTAAGGTGGATCAAGTAATACTAGAAATTAGGATTGAAAGGTTGGATTTGAGTATTAGAAACTGGATTAATAGTAGGTGGATCTCTAGGTACTGATAAATTATGGGTTGGGTTTACATATGTAGAATGAGCCATGTAAAAAGTAGGTGGTAATTTTTCCAACTCAAATCAACATGTATTTTGCTCAAGTGACTTCTTCAAAGGATCTAGACAATGTATAGGGGTTAGCATTGCAAACCATTAATATCAAATTAGATTGTAGATATTTAATATAATAATGTAGCACTTGCTCATTTGAAGGTCTGGTGATAAAATTATATGGCAGACTTTGATTCCATATAGCAACTTTACCCCTTAATGAATAGGTCAAAATCGTATAATAATATCCTCCTCGTAATCCTATGTATTGAATTCAAGGTGGATAACTCATTTAGATGATCCAAGTCAGTCTTACTCACAATTCCATCAAGGGTAGGCAATACTTTCATGATAGTTGTATGTATGGAAAAATAAATAATCAATTTTAGAGGCCCTTAATATGTCCAATTAGAAAATTATTATTATGGTATAGGTAGTACCTAAATCTAATGATTCTAAGGAGGGTAATCATGGGGTACTTGCAGGTAATAAGGCATTTACTACTAAAGAGGCATTGTATGTCCTTGTATTTATTGAACAAATGTTATCATTTGTTGGTTTTGATGAACTTATTTATAGAAATGATTCACAATGGGAAGGAAATTTGGTACCATTGGATTCTAAAAAATTTCTTATATTTAGGGCAAGAAAAATTATCATTCTAGAAAAATTAAGACATAATTCATAGAATAGTTTTTGGGTATAGTAGATATTTAGGATTGAAACAAACCCTTTAGTGGATCTTGTGATATTCTATATTAGATTATGCATATCTGAGTTTGAATAATTCAAGTTAGGATGGGATGTGTCCCATCATGCATGACAAAAAGGGAATCATTGATCAACAAGGCTAACTTATCAAAAATTGCACCCACAACACTATAACCAATGCATTGGAAAAATGGGTTCCAATCCCCCTCAACTTAAAATTTGGGCCAACTCCCCACTAACCCATGCTAATATAATTGCTGTAGAAAATAAAATGTAATAAGGTAAGGCTATGAGGGATTAAAATAAATTTAAGAAAACAAAATATATGGGTAGGGACCATAGCAAGGCTAGTGTACGATTAATTATGCCATCCAAAGGATACTGAATAATAGCAATCTAGGTTAATCTAATTCATATATTTAGAAAAAAAGAAGACTAATAAGAAAATGTAAGGGCACGATAAACATGATAATACAAAGAGAGGTCTGATCAATTGGGACATAGTATTGTAAGATATCCAAGCATAGTTTTCCATTAATAATAAATAAATATTATAGCTAGAGATCATAGCTCTAGTATTTTTTAATTTGGCTAAAATATACTTATAATGAGACTTAGGATCTTATTTATAATAATCATTTACCCTTATTATCCTAAGTAAAAATGTTTCATGGTTATATTTTATACCAAAAGATAAAACTATCACTTTTAGTCCTTGATCCTCCTTGCCAACCATGATATTATTGAACTACTAGATTCTGATGGATTGCTAATTCAACGGATCACCATTTTAATAGATAATTATTTTTTTACTTGATATTTATCCTAGCTCCTTTTCTTACATCATTTATTGGATATTGAAAATAGCAATGGTTCTTATTGACTCTCTATTTTACGCAAGGCTCCTTATTTCCCATGTTCAACTTCTTCTATCAAGCCACTTATTTCCCATGTAATTCAAGGTAGTACCTTGTATTACACCTACTTAACTATACCACTTCTCATTCAAGAATATTTAGGTGAGTTTCCTCATTGATATTTTTATTACTAGATGAACTTAGATGAGTTAGTGTAGCACCCTAAAATTGACACAGTAAACCTTAACAAATAACTAAAATTACTTTAGTAATAATTCAAATTCAAATTTCAATCTCGAACGCCCGTTAATCGCCTGTTAAACCGCTCCCATTGTTTTCTATGTCATTTTTAGGATTTGTTTTGACCGTTGGATGATATCATCATTGATCAGATGATATCGCCTCAGATCAGATGAATTTTTCTGGAGAAGAACGTCCAGACGATTTCGTTCCAAAATTGATTTTTCATATTTAGCTTCTGTTTCAACGGCGTCTCTAACCTGGGCAAAAGCATGTCTACGCCATTAGAGACCTCTCCCATTGGAGATCTTCCAGATTAGGATGATCTCCAACCTCCTAACATCCCTCCTAAGCCTATTTAATCTTAGGCCCTCCCCTTGACATTCCCCTGGCTAAAATTTTCTATATTTCGAGTTTTACATGCCTTAGAATGTCTTAGACTACTGTTTTCCTTTGTCCCTTTTCAAGTTTTCTTGCAGGAACTTTGTTATTCTTCAGTCGGAGCAAGCTCGGATCATCGCATATGATATTGTACAATCTTGAACGATCATGCCACAATTCGAGACAATTTCATCTTCTCTAGACGATTTCGACTGCAGCCGACATTGGGGGCAATCAGTGCCCAAAGTTTGCGCTTTTCCTATACCTTTCTGCTATTTTATTCTACATCTAGTTAGTTTTATTATTATTTCCTGCTATTATGCATTTTGGAGTTCACCCATATAGCTTAAGTGCATGATAAGATCATAATTTGTCATTAGAATACTATGATTTACTTGAATTTCTATTTGTAATTATCGTTTTAGTATCTATATTGTCATTTTACACCATTTTCCTCTGTTAGTATTGTTGCATTTTTTCTGTTCTGTCTCTAATTCATTTTACGAATTCATCAGATCTCAGACGATCCTGTCTGATTTTAGATGATCCTGTCAGATCAGAGGCGACCTTGACTGCTTCAAAAATTAGAACCTCCATAAGACATCCGGATCAGGTATGACTTTTTCTAAACTAGTATATTTCATGTATTCTCTATTTAATTTTATTTTTGTATTCATTTAAACCTGCATTTCATGTAGAAAATTTTAGATTCATTTGGCCAAACCTAGGAATTGAATGATCAAGCATAAAAATGAAGACATCAAACACATTCCCAACCTAGGCATGGAAACTGCCATTCAAAAGTTTCCTGGCGAACCCACCATCCGTCAAAAATTCACCCTTATACACCTCCCCCGAGAGGTGGGACCTTCAAAGGGCCTCTCAGTCCGAGGTATTGTCCCATCCTTTTCACATCCCCCTTCCGGGCACGGATCCTATAGCCTGAAGGTAAGGGTGCAAAAAATTTGGAGTGATACATTTTGGTGAACCCGACGTGAAACTAAAACCTTTTGAAAACAAAAAAACATAGATGCATTTAAAATCATTAGAAAACTACTAAGTTGCATATCATGTTTAGATGGTAGCTCCTAAGAAAAGACTAGTTGTCACCATTAATGTTGAAAATCAAATAATAGCCATAGAGTTTAATTCTTTTCTTAGACTATCTCAAACATATAGAGTTCCACCTTTGTGGGATGAACTTAATAGGATATTGGGTATTATTTCATCTAGATCAACCGAACTTAGGCAAATTAAGAGGTTTGCCCTAGATAGAATCCTAGATCCTCATCAACTCATTTTTTATCATGAACTTCAGAGAGCTTGCCATAGGTGGTTAGCTTATAGGAGAGCTCTTGTGTCTTCAAAATTGTTCACCTTCAAGGAATACCTCGAGAACGCAACTGTTATACACCAATTCCTAGGTCATGTAGAAGACCAAGAGGTCGTTCTTACGGATAGGGAAAGGTGGAGGAGAGTTCCTAGAGCTGTGTTATATAGAGAGTATTGGCATGAACTTTATTTCTACCAACCAGAGTCTGAGACAGATAATATCACTATAGCACTTTTTTTCAAATTCTTGAAAGAAAATTTTCAATTTGAAGAAGAACATTTCATGACTCCTGAAGAACTTGAGCCCGTTAATGATATTTATAAATTGTTCATAGAAAACTAGATCATTGCTTTCATTATTATTATTTCTTGCATTTAGTGTGTTGTTTGTTATCTTTATAATATTGTTACAAAAACAAAAAAAAAACAAGAAAAACCAAAAACATAACAAAACCAAAACATTTTATTTTAAATACTATAGTAGGTATATAATTAAAATATATACCTCTTAAGCTTGTTGCATATATATATATATATATGTTTGCTGAAATCTAAGTTTAAGCACAATGACTAGACTTAGGAATGGTAAACAAACTGAAGAAGAAGAAGAAGAAGATTGGTTAGGAAAGAAAACAAAAAAAATCAAATGCCCTTCCTGAGGATCCAATTCCAGAAGGAGAAACTCTAGAACAGCCAAAAGATGAGCTGGTTGTAGATGAACAAGAAGAAAATGTTAAAGAGGAAGGATCCTCATCCCCTAGAATGGCTCTAGACGGAACTGTTACTTTTGATAACATAGATCATTTCTGGAAATTCTTCAATAATAATATTGGTGCTCTTAATATGGCAGTTCATATTGATAGAGGACAAATTAGTGAAACTCAAGCAATCCTAGAAGAAGGATTTAACATGCACACTAATCCTTTGTCTTTTGTCGATCAAGAAAGTGATAAAGCTAGACCATCCAATAGAGATATGGTCACTATGATTCAGAACATGCAATAGCAACAGGTTACCCAACCCCCTAAGGAACCTGTTATTGAGCCTAAAATCATTCCCACACAAAAGAGACCTTCATTCACTGCTTTATTTCGCCAAACTATTGATCAATATGCTTCAAATCGACAAAAACCTAAAATGAAGCCAAACATCAATTTTCAACAATCTAGGATACAACATAATACAACTTCAAGACTTCTTCATAACACCCTTCCTACCAACAATTTACACAATAGCAATATAGCATCTAATCTTCATGTCCCTCCATAATATGCTCACAAATCCCATATTAATGCCCTACCGAACCAATATGGTGGGCAAACCAGTAATCTGGAATCCATGGTGAAACAGTTAGCTTCTTGCATGGACCAGATAGATCCCTACCATCCCTCGTATAATTATCGAGAGATGTGTAGTCAGCCTTTGGATCCCATAGTTGTAGCACAACCATACCCTAAGCACTTTCCCATGCCCGTCCTACCTATATATAAAGGAACTGAAGATCCCATAGAGCATATTCGCATGTTTAGGATAGCATGTTATGATATATCACATGATGACTTGCTATTACTAAAAATGTTCCTAAAAAGTTTAGGAGGAATGGCATTAGAGTGGTACTATCAATTGCCCACTCATTCTTTGAGGAATTTTGAAGAAACAACTGAATATTTTGTCCATCAATTTAGTGCCTACATCGAGAGACACATGACCATTAAAGATTTATACAACTTAAAACAAGACAAAGATGAATGTTTTGCTGATTTCTTAGCTAGATGGAGGCAGTTGACAGGAAAACTGCACTTTGTGCTACCTTATAGGGAAATGTTGGACATTTTTATTAATAATTTGCAAGAACAAATATCTTATGAATTATCAACTACTACCTTAACCACCTTCGATCAAGCTATAGACCTAGCTCGAAGGGTGGAAGATGCTCTCATTAGAAGAGTTCAGCTCAAAAATAAAGATGATGAGAAAACATCCAGAAATCAATATAAAAACAAACAAGTTGTAGGTGACGAAGTCACTGATAGTAGAAACATTTATAATGTTAATACTACGAAAACAACGGAGAAGTTTATATTAAAACCTCCTGATAAACCACCTCGAGAGTTTACTAGATTGAATCAACCATTATCAACTATTCTACCCCAATTACTCGAAAGAGGTTTGATTCAATTACCAACTATCTGGGAACCTAATCCAACTATACCCGGATACAGAGCTGATTTACATTGTGATTTTCATAGAGGACCTGGACATGCTACAAACTCTTGCAAAATATTAAAACATAAAATACAAGACTTGATTGATAATAATGAAATGTAGGTGCAAGCCTTTCAACCTAAACAAAATCCTCCTAGTAATACTCAAAAGAACATTCCCCAGAATCATAATCAAAATGCTAATCAATCATTAGATATTCCTTTACCAAAACATGGTAAAGAGGTGGCCAATCAAATTGAACATCATAATGTTCCCCCTCCTACCCGATATGTAGGGACTATTAGCGGACAATTATCTGTTCAGGATCCTCAAATATTTGGCACAAATTTCTCCATGGTTACGTCCAGACCCCTATATAATACTCAAACACCGGATCCTAGTGATGTAGAATCGAATACTAAAAGTGAAATAGACATCACCTCAAACCAATCGAATAGTTCTAAAAATTAATCAGATCCGATTCAACCTATCACAGATGTTGTGGTTCTAGAAGAACCATTTCCTAGAAGAGTTACTACTCGACCCTCTTCTAATCAGTTCCTTCCTAATGAACAAGCCATAAACGCTAGATCGAGACCAACTCAGTGTCTTCAATATAAAATTATAGGTACCATCAGAGTTGTTACCAAACAACAGGCTCAAAACTCTCAAAAGGATCAAACTCAGAATGATGGATCAGCTCCATTTATTTTGAAAAATCCTAATAAAGAGAATCATATATCTAATGTTCAACCTAAGCCTCCTTACAATATTAATGAACAATTATCCAATACTACAGCCATAATTTCCCTGTTGGACTTGCTAAGATCTTCTCCTACCCATAGGGATGAATTAATGCTCACATTAAGCCAAATGATGGTACATCAAAATATTCAACCTGAAGCCATGTCCACTACTATCATCACTCGAGAAGTTGATTGTATTGACTTTCGAGATAAAGATATCCCACAACATAGTTTACATAAGGATAACCCCTTATATATTACTACCCTAATAGGATATGTAGCAGTCAAAAGGGTCTTGATTGATAATGGTTCATCTCTAAACATTTGCACTTTTGACTTCTACCAAATATTTGGGTTTAGAAGTGATGAAATGAAGAAAACTGACATGATCATAAAAGCTTTCAATGACGAAACACAAGAAACGTGTGGAGTTTCACCATCCCATTGCAAGTTGGTCCTAGAACCTTAGACACGATCGTGTTTATTGTACATTGCCTCGCATCATACAATATACTCTTGGGTCGTCCTTGGATCAATGCAATGCGGGCTGTCCCATCAACTTTACACCAATGTGTTAAATTCAAATTTAAAAATCAGTTGGTCACTATCCATGGTGATCCTAGACCCTTTGATATGTGTGCTTTGGCAGAACCTGTTGGAGTTCAATTTTGCCCCGCTCTGTCATCCACACATCCTAATTCTTATTTTTCATCTAAACGTGTGAAACACACACCCATAACTTCATCTATTTCTCCTCCATTAATTTCACCCTCATATATAGCTCAACAATCTTCTAAACAAACCACACTAGAACCTCAAAAAGATCTTAAATCCACAACCAATCCTTCGTGTTCCATCCCTATAATTTCAAAACCTATAGACCCATTTATTAACACCTCCACATTATCTACATCTATCATACCTTCCACATATAAAGATATAGGGAATGATCCTTCTACCTCTTATGCTATTTATGATGAACTCTTACCTGATTTATCTAAAATTCTTATATAAAAAAAAACAAATGCTTCTATGCAATATTCCATTATCTTAAGTAATTTGCCACCTTCTCCTCATACCTTGGGCCTCCCACAACCTATGGGAAGTATCTACCAAGTCGGGAGTTGTGCTTTTATTTATAAAGGATATGATTGGGGAAGAATACCCCGAAACATCAAGTTGCATTGTGATGGATATGCTCGATGCTATTTTGCTAATGAATATGTTAAAGCTAAACCCATAATGCTTAAATTTGGATATAAAGGGAAAGGCTTGGGACCTCTCCAAGATGGTATGAAAGAACCTTTTGAGGTAGAACCATGGCCCGCCCGATGTGGTGTGGGCCTATTTCCTAGTAAGGATCAACCCTTCCCTTTTGAAGATGATGATCAACTCATATGTTATCAAGATTATCTAGATAAACAAGATTCTTTGTATCCCAAGAATAATTCTTCTACTTGCAATATGCTATCCATAGCCTATCCTGAAATGATTGCTGAATCCGACGATGAGTTGGAAGGAGATATTTTCCATGATGTCTCCGTGGAAGAGATGTTACACAATGAATTTTATTTTGATGGCTCTATACCTAGTATAGCCCAGCTTGAGGCCACGACTCCTCAAGATGAATTATCCAAGTTAACCTTAAAGGAATTACAAGAATTGGGAATTTCACCTACTCCACCTAATTTTGAAAGAGATCTACACATGGAAGTAGAAAACATCATTACGGTTAACATTGGAACTGAGGATGATCCTCACATCATCAGTATTGGATCAAAATTAAGTCAAGAAAAACAAAAGCAATACATTGCATTCCTTAAAGAATATGAAGATGTCTTCGCTTGGACATATGAAGATATGCCAGGTTTATACCCTTCTGTAGTCATGCATCACCTAGTAGTCCATCTAGATGCTAAACCTGTTAAACGAAAACTTAGAAAAATGCATCCCAAAGTGGCCTTGCTAGTCAAAGGGGAGTTAGAAAAACTCTTGAATGTTATTTTTATACAAGCTATTGATTATGTTGAATGGATCTCGAATGTAGTTCTAGTCACCAAGAAAGAAGCTACCAAAGTTAGGGTTTGCACAGACTTTAGAGATATCAACGCTGCATTCCCTAAAGATGATTTTCCTCTTCCCAACATGGATCAAATCATTGATTTTACTACAGGGAGTGGAATGATGTCCCTAATGGATGGATTTTTTGGTTATAATTAGATAAGGCTAAAATAACCTTTATTACCCCCTAGGGTACCTTTTGTTGGAAAGTGATGCCATTCGGTTTAAAGAATGCTGGTGCAACCTATCAATGAGCTATGACTTATATTTTTCACGACATGATGCATGATATCCTACATGATTATGTAGATGATATTATAGCTCGCTCTATTAATGAAGATGATCATTTAGATGATTTGAGAAAAGTATTTAATCGGTTAAGAGAATATCTTATTCGATTAAATCTAGCTAAATGTATATTCGGAGTCAAGTCCGGTAAATTATTAGGGGTTTTAGTTTCTTTACATGGTATCAAAATTGACCCTCTCAATATTGTGGCTATCATTGATATGCCCGCACCTACCAATATATCTGAGTTATGAAGTTTACAAGGTAAGCTTCAAGCTATCCGTCGCTTCATCGATAAGCTGGCAAACAAAACCAGTCCCTTTCTTAAGCTTCTTAATAAGGATGTCCCTTTTAATTGGGATGATGAATGTCTCAAAAAATACCTCCTGAACCCACCTATGCTTTCACTGCCTATATTTGATCGTCCTTTTATCTTGTACATTTTTGCTTCTGATTCTGCCTTAGGAGCTATGTTAGCTCAGCTGGATTATGAGAAGAAAGAACATGCTAATTATTACATTAGTAGAACCTTAATCAGTTATGAAACTCATTATACCATATTAGAGAAATTATGTCTAGTAGTCATATTTTCTACATAGAAACTATGACATTATATGCTCAGTCAAAAAACCTATGTTATTGCCAAATATGATCCCTTGCGGTATCTCATGAGTCGACCTTATTTATCGGGTCATACAACAAAGTGGGTTCTTGCTCTAAGCGAGTTTGAACTCACCTTCATAGGACAAAAGTCTGTTAAAGGTCAAATCATAGCTGATCAATTAGTTGCTACACCCTTAGAATCTACTCATCCCCTCCTCATTGAGTTTCCTGATGAATGCCTTAAACTAGAGGCAGACCATTCAGAGCAATGGTCCTTATACAGAGCCCGATGCATGAGTGGGGCTGGTGTGGGTATTATTTTAATATCTTTGCAAAAACATCTTATACCTTTGTCCTTCAAATTAACATTTTCTTGCACCAATAACACTGTCGAATATGAAGCTCTTATCCTTGGATTACGAGCTGCTTTGGCATTGAAAATCAAAAGTTTATTGGTTTTCGGTGACTCACAACTTGTCATAAATCAAATCAATGAATTTTATCAGACCAGAGATGATAAATTACGCCCATATAAAGCATATGTTTTACAATTAATATCTCTATTTGATCAAGTTACCTTGGAAGCTATTCCTTGAACTAGCAACCGTGCGGCTGACGCTATGGCCGCAACTGCATCTCTTCTGCCCTTGGAGTTAGATGACGAATATGCCACCATCATTATTCGTTGACTCTAGGAACCCACTTCAAATAAGTCATGCTTAGAACCTTTGGATGTGTTTCTAATCAATGGAACTACTCCTGAACCTTGGTATACGGATATATTTGATTTTCTTCACAATGGGACTTTCCCTGCCAATTCTAATAGAAACCAGTGTCAGTTATTACGTAGAGGAGCAATTCAATTTGTAATAATTGGCAATACTTTATATAGGAGATCTTTTGAAGGTATCCTATTGAGATGTTTGAATCTAGAATAATCCAAATCATCTTTGAGTGAATCCCACGATGGATCTTGTGGAGGACACTTCAGTGGTAGTGTCATTGATAAAAAAATCCTTAGGATAGGCTACTTTTGGCCTACCATGGAAACTGATGCACATGATTATGTGTGCCATTGCGAAAAGTGCCAAAAATATGCTGACCTTGTCCATGCCCCTGCACAAGAACTACAGGCTATTTCATCTCCTTGGCCCTTTTCCAAATGGGGCTTAGACGTTATTGGCAAAATTAATCCTGTGTCATCTGATGGACACAAATTCATCATAACCGCCACTGAGTATTTTACAAAGTGGGTTGAAGCTATGCCTTTAGCTTCCTGCACTGGAACACAAGTCTCTAAATTTATTTTTATCAAATTATTTGTAGGTTCAGAATTCCTGCCAATCTCATTTCAGACAATGGAACTTGTTTCAAAAATAAAGATGTTAAGAAATTATGCCAAAATATAAGATTCAACATCGCTGGTCCACTTCCTATTATCCTCAGGGTAATGGCCAAGCAAAAGCATCCAATAAAACATTAATTAAAATCCTTAAAATATTGGTCAATAAATCTGGCCACGACTGGCACATTCAATTATATCCAGCTTTGTGGGCATATCGCACTAGTGTGCGTACTCCCACAGGTACTTCACCTTTTGTTTTGGTTTATGGCACTGAAGTTGTTTTTCCCTTTGAATTAGAATTTCCTTCTTTGGCTCTACTACTTCAAGATATCGAAGTAGGAGATAAATATCGAGCTGGCAGACTCAGTCAGCTGGAACTTCTAGATGGAAAGTGCATCAATGCTTTGGAGCATCTTCGTGCCTACCAAAACAAGATTAAAATATCATATGCTAAGAAAGTTCGTCATCGATCCTTTGAGGTCGATGACCTTGTTTTAAAAGAAAATAAAAAAAATACTAATGCAACTAAAGACCTTAAAGGTAAATTTGAACCCAACTGGCTTGGACCATATATTATCACTGCTAAATTTGAGTCGGGAGAATACAAATTAGCTACCTTAGATGGTAAATATTTAAAAGAACCTATGAATATTATGCATCTTAAACGTTACTATGCATAAAAATTTGGTCATTTCATCATTTGTATATATTTTGCATGTTGTCTCATTTTAAATATATATATATAACTATTTCAACAAAAACAAACAAAAATAAAAGTAAAAACAACAATATTATTGACTCTTTTGAAACCAAAAAAAAAATACAGAGAAGAAAGAGAGAGTCAAAACTATCAAACTCCTCAAAAATATTTGTTATATGTATTTCTTCTTCAAGTATTGCAGTTATATTTTCAATTATTTTGGATAAATTAGTATTTATTTGGAATCCCGCACTTTCACATTCACATGAATAAATCTCTTGATTTTATTTGTTATGATTATTCATCTCTCTTATATCAAAGTCCACATCGGCATTAAATAATTTTTTGAGCATAGAGAACTGATCTTGTTATTTACTTAAACCAAGCATATCCTTTCACAATAAAATGATTATATTTGTAATGTCCATGCTATGCTACATAGTAGAAGTGGTTTCATGAGCGAAAATCTTCCCCTGCTATCCTATCATGCACATGGTCTAGAATCTTTGAGAATTGACAAAAGGACAAGCTCACCCCTACCTAGAATAAAAATCCCTTGCTCTACAACTAATCCGAGCAAGTATCCCTAGCATAGGAAGAAAAAGAAAAATCAAGCAAAATCATGAGAACAAGAAGCATTATTTCAAAATTATTTTGTACTCTCTTAGCACTATTTCAGCATTATCTCAAATATCAAAGCAAAAAATACAAAAAAAAAAGAGAAAAAAAACAAGCAAAAGAAACAAGCAAAAGCAAAAGCAATAAAATCCCTTTCCCTACCCATTGAAAAGAAAAGAAGGGTTGATGAGCTTGAATCCCTGGAATTCTCAATTATTCAAAAACTATGAGGTAAGCCCCATAACAGGTGGTTTGTGCCCAACCCGCTTGGCCTTGGGTAACTCCTAGCATGGTGATATGTCTGTCACATTAGCGACCTTCTTTTGTACACATCTATGTCTGCTTATGGATTAGCTAGCTCTTGATAACCCGACTTACATAGTAGTTTGGTACGGTTATATGCATCTAAATCATGGTTAATGAACACTTATTTGGTTAATTCAAATCACTTGTATCAAATTATCTTGCTCAAAATTGGTAAATGCACAAAGCAATTGCACACACATTTGTATTTGAGAGATTTTGTGTATCATTATGATAAATCAAGATCAGAAATGAACTCACATACGCACATGGGATTCCTTATAAATATAACTTTTGTCTTTAAGATACTTTGAAATATTTTTGCAAATTGTTTGGAATAATTTCATTTTCTTATCTGAGAACAGTTGTTTAGTATAAAGACAACTATATGCATTATCAAAAAAATCAAAATCATTTTCAAAAAAACATGCAATAAAGTTACATTTATATATAACTTTTTGACTTTCGCGACGATGGTATAGTTCCAAAACCAAAATTGGAATTTTATGCCTAGCACAAGTCCTCATCTTTATATTTTCTGTTTATTTTCAAAAAATTAAAAATCAACCATACAATAAAACTATTATTTTCTTCTTTGGATTTCGCGATGATGGTATAAGTTTATACCTAAATATTCTATGCCTAGCGCAAACCATTGTACTAATTTTATTTCTCATTTATTTAAAATCATAAAAACATATGACTTAAATCATTATGTTACACAATTATGCTTTAAAACAA
The DNA here is from genome assembly GCA_028583015.1 of Wollemia nobilis. Lineage (NCBI taxonomy): Eukaryota > Viridiplantae > Streptophyta > Pinopsida > Araucariales > Araucariaceae > Wollemia > Wollemia nobilis. The sequence goes on from JAQPPZ010016361.1 coordinate 8,672,375, forward strand.
CGCACATTGTTACTATTTCATGTCATTATGTCAAAACTTCAATTTTGCAATGATGGTATAATTCCTAGGGAATTATTCAACAATTTTATCACACTTAGGAATTTATGCCTAGCAAAAATCATTTTCTAATATGTTTCATGCATAATATTTTCATGGAAATCTGAAAACAAATCACCATCATCATCATCATTTGCATCATCACAACAAAGTCTTAAGACAATCTCTTAAGCACTCTTTTACTTTTAGCAATATTTCTATACCAGGATTAGCTTGACGACCTAGCGAGTGGCGACTCCATGAAATGGTCTATAATAGCGACAATGTCCTTTGAAATTATTGTTAAAAGTCCCTTTTTATTTTTTTATCCCACAAACAACCAATTTGTTTACATCAGATTATTTCATTTAAATTTTAAAAGCATGACATTCAAACCATAATATTTCCAAATGACATAATTACATGAATCATCAAATCAATCACATCAAAACATTAAAGCATCATACAAACACATAAGACAAGTCATATGATCAAAAATATCTCATCTATATATATATCAACAATATATACATCATCTCAAAATTGGATTGGTATGCCATAATCTGTACCTTGGCATACTCAATCCCCTATCAAAAATAATAAAAACTATGTATCAATCTGTGCAGTGCAGTCTGTAGCAGCTAGCCTCGAGAACCCCTCAAGCTCTCAGCCTCATCTCCTCCCCCACCTTGAGGTGGACGAGGTGGCCCCATCGTAGTCTATGTGGTGCTATGAGTCCTGGACTCTGATCATGATGATTTCCTTGATGACCTCATCATGATAGGCTCTGCAATGGGGGCCAACAACGGTAACCTCTACCCCTCTGGCACCATATGGTGGTATAGTGTCTGATAGAATGTGATCTGGGTAATAGCCCATGCTAGGTCCTGAGTGCTTGCCCCTCCGCTCCGTGCTCTGAGGTGTGCAACCTCATCTCTAAGCTATGTGGCCTCCTCTTGGTGTCGTGCAGCCTCATCCTGCAAGGACTGCACTTGAACCTAGAGATGGATAGTCTCCACCTAAATAGTAGCCATCTCGCTACTCTCTCCTACCTCGACACCCTTGCCCTTATTAGGCGATGGTGGCCTCTCTCTCCGTGGAGAAGGGGGTCTCTCCTCCCTCCTCTCCCACTATCATGGCATCTACTGAGCCTATGGCCTCCTCTGCTCTCTCTCGTCGTGACCCTGTGCCACCTCAATGGCCGCCTGGCATCGCCTCCCCATCCGATGCACAACTACTTGAATTAGACCCTAAGCCCTCGTCATTCGATGATGGCAGATGCCTACGTACTAGGCATCGTAGCCTTCAGCAACCCCTACATTGTCCCCATCCATTGGCTAAATGGGGGCATCATCCGCATCCTCACTCCAGAAGCACTACATATCTAGATCCTTGTTGACTGTAGTGTTATCCTGAATGGTCCAGGAAAACTTGTAGTCTCTGAGATATGGGATCCCCTGCTGTAGACCAAACTGCCTCAAAAATTGGTCATAGCGGTGGAGCTCCACCTCTCTCCTCTCCATCCTCAGCCAAAAAGTTTGCCTAATGTGAGCCAGCTCCTGTCCATCCTCGGCCCACCCTGGATGATCTCTCCAAGGCCTCCAGGTGATCTGGTGAAAGACAAGGTCGTCAAGTAGTCTTCGGGACAGTGGTAGATCTATCCATCGCTGTGACCCTCTTCGAAGCCACCAGTAGAAAACTCGGGGCCTCTCCCCGTCAATCCCTATCAGTGGGAGCCCTATCGACCTCCACACCATGATGTGCTCCCAGCACCAAACCTGCAGTAGTGATGTCATGACCAGACATCGGCCGCCCTTGTATATGACCCCATGCAGGATCCTATACAATTGGCATAGTACAAAGCTCCCCTAAGAAAACCTGTACCTGTGGTCTCTCATGTCGTAGACCACATCTGTCAGTAGCCATGGTTATCTGCATCCACTTTAATGGCATAGCAATAGACCACCTACCACCCCAGCCAAAACCTGTGTCAGTCTAGATGCCCCAGGCATCTAGTGTAGTGACTCGATGTTCACTCTGCCCTTCTCCAAGGTGAAGCTCGAATCTCCACACAGTCGCATCATCACGTGGCCCTGATTGGCCATGGGATTTATTAGCCATCCTTGTATGGGGATCCTAAATATTCTCCATACATCCTCCAATGTGGGAGTCATATCCCCTGTCGGTAACCGAAAACAAGATGAACCCGGATACCACCTCTCTGCTAGGGCTATCAATAGCCCCATATCTATAGAAACCTGTGGCATATCTGCCACATGCTGCAAGCTGACTTGAGCCAACTGATCTCACTCTGCCTGAGATAGAGCGGCCAAGTCATCCCTCAGCCCACCGTATTTTCATTCCTGGCTCTTTAGTAATCCTCTCTGCAATATAAACAACAAAACAATAAAAATCATTAATAAAATAGTGATTAAAAATGCAAGTAAAACAAGTTCAATCTCATACAAATGATGATATCGTCCACTATTGGATGATATCATCCAAAATTTGAGCAAATTCGTCTTCGATTTTGTAAGAGGGAATCATCCCTTATTGTACGAAATTGTCCCCATATCGTCGATTTTGCCCTTGGACGAAATCGGTGATATCGAGACGATTTCGACGAAATTGAGACGATTTCGTCCTAATGACGTCGACAGCCCAAAAACAGCCGTGATGCTCAAAAATCATTCAAAATTAATCTAAAAAGCATGAAATTCAAAATTAAAGCATTCTAAATTAAGTTTGGACCCTTACTCGTAGCCCACGCTAGACCTCTGTTGATCTGTGCATTGTCTCGACCATCTTGTCTGTAGAGCTCTAGAAACTAGGAAAATGAACAGTAACAATGAATTAGGGTTTTACCCTATTTTTCTTAATTTTATTCAAAAACACTTAACAACATTTTAAAATTTTGCTTTTCCGCTTTTTTACCTCAAACGTTCGATTTGGGTAAAAACACGGAGGGGGCACCATAGTAAGTTGTCGTACGATTCGACCTAGAATCGTCGCCTAAAAATGGGAATAATTTTTGCTTTCTCGTAGATCGATAAGAACTCGTCTTTAATGCATTTTCTTCAGAAAATTCGCTAAAGAGGGGGCAAAATGGAGCACCCTAAAATTTGCGCAGTAAACCTTAAAAAATAATTAAAATTACTTTAGTAATAATTCAAATTCAAATTTCAATCCCGAACGCTCGTTAACCGCCTGTTAAACCGCTCCCCTTGTTTTTCATGCCATTTTTAGGATTTTTTTGACCGTTGGACGATATCGTCATCGATCAGACGATATCACCTTAGATCGAACGAATTCATCTGGAGAAGAATGTCCAGACGATTTTGTCCCAAAACTGATTTTTCATATTTATCTTTTGTTTCAGTGACGTCTCTAACCTGGGCAAAAGCATGTCTGTGCCATTAGAGACCTCCCTCATTGGAGATCTTCCAGATTAGGATGATCTCCAACCTCCTAACCTCCCTCCTAAGCCTATTTAATCTTAGGCCCTCCCCTTGACATTCCCCTGGCTGAAATTTTTTGTACTTCGAGTTTTACATGCCTTAGAATGTCTTAGACTACTGTTTGCCTTTGTCCCTTTTCGAGTTTTCTTGCAGGAACTCTGTTATTCTTCAGACGGAGCAAGCTTAGATCATCACAGATGATATTTTACAACCTCGAATGATCATGCCATAATTCAAGATGATTTCATATTCTCTAGACGATTTCGACTGCAGCCGACATTGGGGGCAATTAGTGCCGAGAGTTTGTGCTTTTCCTATACCTTTCTACTATTTTATTCTACATCTAGTTAGTTTTATTATTATTTCCTGCTATTCTACATTTTGGATTTCACCCATATAGCTTAAGTGCATGATAAGATCATAATTTGTCATTAGAATACTATGATTTACTTGAATTTCTATTCGTAATTATCGTTTTAGTATCTATATTGTCATTTTACATCGTTTTCCTCTATTAGTATTGCTGCATTTTTTGTGTTCTGTGTCTATTTCTCTAATTGCAGGTCTCTGACAAATTCTTTTGATGAATTCATTAGATCTCAGATGATCCTGTTTGATTTCAAATGATCTTGTCTGATTTCAGACGATCTTGTCAGATCAGAGGCGATCTTGACTGCTTCAAAAATTATAACCTCCATCAGACATCCGGATCAGGTATGAATTTTTCTAATCTAGTATATTTCCTGTATTCTCTATTTAATTCTATTTCTATATTCATTTAAACCTACATTTCATGTAGAACAGTTTAGATTCATTTGGCCAAACCTAGGAATTGAATGATCAAGCATAAAAATGAACACATCAAACACATTCCCAACCTAGGCGTGGAAACTGCCATTCAAAAGTTTCCTGGTGAACCCACCATCCGTCAAAAATTCACCCTTATACACCTCCCCCTGAGATGCAAGACCTTCAAAGGGCCTATCAGTCCGAGGTATTGTCTCATCCTTTTCACATCCCCCTTCCGGGCACGGATCCTATAGCCTGAAGGTAAGGGTGCAAAAAATTTGGAGCGATACAGTTAGATTCAATGATACATATTTAGCATTCAAGTCATGATCTTTAATATATGAAATTAATATTTTTGATTGACTAAACTTGTAATAATTTTTCTATTTTATACAATATTTTATTTATTGGTCAAAAATATATCTTACAAGATTACTCTAAAATGTAGCACCTACAGTAAATAAAATAAATTATATCCATAATTATACCAAACTTATGTGACACAAATATCCACACTCAATAATGTTATCCTCAATCATGTTTAAGATAAAATCTATGGCTATGTGGTCATTTTAATTTGAATTTCTATGCTTTAGAATGACATGTAGTGTAAGGAATTCCCTCATTTTTTTGGACCAATATTTGTAGTCATATTAGTCCCCAATATTTTTGCACATTAAATCATAATCATCATTTGAATTAGTGCCATATTGTATAACAATAACTTTTTCTAAACTAGTAGATAATATACCATACCATATATCAAACCATAATTTTGTTAAGAGGATAAGTGTTCACTATACTTACACAACTCAATATTAGGCCAAATCCTTGTTGCATGATAGATTAAGAATTTGTCAATATATTGACTTATTTATTAGGATAATAAAGTGGAACCTCTCTACCTAGGTGTTGCAGGTGAGTTGGAGAGGAGAGGGCAATCCTCCAAGAGAGGTCCCAAGTTCAAATATCCACCCTACCAAAAAGTTGAATTGGGTACCCAAAATCCAATTGATAATGTTGGTGCGGGCAGGGTTGGGTGCGACCCCCGAGTGACTTTGACAGTGTAGAACCCCCTGTTCGTGGTCTCTTAGACCAAGGCGGCCCCGCAAGGGGTTTTTTGCTTTAAAAAAAAAAAGTGGAACCTCTCCATTTTTAACATTTTTTACATTAACAAGAAGATAGATGTAATATCATTGCAATTTCAGTATTTTCTACATTAATAAAATTTTCCTTCTATGAACTTTATTTATTTTACAAAATAAGGCTGCATTTTTTCTTGTAGAACTATAAGAGGTATTCTTGAAAATATGTAATTTATGGAACACGTACTCTATATTAGTAATTTAAATTAAATATCCCTTTATTCAAAATTACTATGTACACACAAAACTCAATTTTACTTTTGATGAAGTAAACCTCGTTATATTGCTAATATACAAGTATGAAATTCATCATATTTTGAATAAATTATATTAAAAGTGGTATGGATAAAATATTATATTATATCTATTATATTAATATTTTTCAAAAACCAAGAGTTACTGATATGGTTGCTATTGATATTAACACTTATGAGATAGACCATTTTGATCAAGAAAATACAATTTTTTTTGTATGTATAAGTTACATTTATTTTTGCATTACATAGGAGAAATATTCTCATTTCATGGGGGATGATAACAAGAGTACAAATGGACACCCTCACCATTCTTATATCTCTTTTAAAATAAATAAAAATACCTAGAGTGGTAGATAAAGAGTTTATCTCACCTTTCCCTATGAACCTCATTTTTTGTAGAGTGAAATGGGAGGCCTTCCATTATTCTCAATTTTAATTTATAAAAAGAGAAGAAATATATAATTTTTTAATTATTTATACAAGAGTAAAACAGTTCCTATAGGAACATCACAATGGCAAAAGTCATTGGGCTCTCTTAACAGGGACCCAAGTTCAATTTACAGGAAGGATGGGCCCCTTTTCAACCTCTTAAGATTTTTTGGACAAAGTCAAGAAGAAAACTGGAAAGTGGACCAATAGGTGGCTTTCTTCTGGGGGTAGAATCACCTTGGTAAAATTAGTCCTTCAGGATTTTCCTATTTATGTTTCTACCATGTTGAATATCCCAAAGGCCGTTCTTCGAGAACTGGATAAAATCAGTCATCGGCTCCTATGGAGTGGTACTAAGGAGAAAATAAAATGGGCCTTGGTGAAATGGGAAACTTTATGTCTTCCTAAGAATGAAGGGGGGTTAGGATTTCGGTTTGCTATTAATAACAACAAAGCTTTAGCTGCTAAATTATATTGGAGGATTTTACATAACCCCAATGCTCTTTGGACAAAGAATCTCCGTGCTAAATATGTTGAGAACAAAAGTCCTGAAGACCTTGTTTGCTATCAATTGCCTTCCAAAGGTTCTCCCATTTTAGCAATTCTTAATACTGGTGAGGATTTGATAAAGAAAAAATTATTTTGGATCATTCATAATGGTCAATAGGTAAATTTTTGAATATATTTTTGGGATGGTCACAAGCCTTTGATAACTCAGTTTCCTGATTGGAGGTCTTGGATGGAGGAGCTTCACCAAGCTAACTAAATAAAGGTGGCTAATTATTGTCAATACCATACTAGTAATTCAAATTTTGGTAGATATTGGATCCCTATTGAGAAATGGCCTATTCATATCCAGTGCATCCTTCATATGACATCTCTCTCTTGGTCCCATGATAAAGATTATTTTGGATGGAACAACACTACTAAAGGTGAGTATTAAATTACTCAAGGTTATTTGCCCTTATGCCATAATAATCCCAGCCAATCATCTGACATATTTTCTCAGTTGTGGACTCAAAATCTTTGGACTAAGGTGAGGTTCTTTACTTGGATTTTATTTCATCACATGGTGTTTACTGGGGAGCATCTTATGAAGTGTGGTTTTCATGGCCCTTTTATATGTGAAATGTGTGAAGAGAATATGGAAACTCTTAGCCATCTTTTATTTAGTGTACTTTAGCCTTTAATATTTGGAGAATGGCCACTTTACTTGGCTTACAGTGGTCCAATTTTTTACTTTTGAACAACTTTGGAATGATTGGCCTAATCAATAGGGTGTTGATAATTTTATTAGGAAATTAGTTTGGATGGGTTCTACCATTCTTATTTGGAATATATGGAATGAAAGTAACAACCAAATTTTTAATCAAGAAACGAAGGATATTCACTATATCTAGAAAAATACCATTGCCAACTTAGTTGAATCAGTCCATCAACTCCTTAATCACCCCCAAAACTCCCACCAAAGATGGGATCAAGTGATGCAAATATTGAATATTAACTCTTCTAAGAGAAACCAACTTAAAGGGAATGTGAGTAATTGTAATATGGATAGAACAAGGAATTGGAAATCTCCTCCTAAGGATTTTAGAAAATTTAATACTGATGGAGCTTCTAGAGGTAACCCTATAAAAGCTAGTGTGGGAGGAATTGGTAGAATTTCAAATGGCTCCTTGGTTTTTACTTTTGCTGAGAATTTGGGTATTCTATCCAATAACCTTGCTAAGGGGTATGGTATCCTTAGAGGCCTTCAAGAGGCTACTAAGGTTGTATGGGAAAAGGTACTAGTTGAGTCTAATTCTCAACTCAAGATTAATATTTTGAAGACTCCTTCTAAGAATAATAAGGTTGATTGGAGAATAAAAATAATTATTGAGAATATTTAATTAATCCAGATAGGATTTTTGAAAGTTGATTACAATAATGTGTTCAGAGATCAGAACAAGAGTGTTTATGCTTTAGCTAATTGGGCTTTGGACAAAGGTGATCTTACTTGCTACGACCACCCTCCTATATGGTGGGCTTCACAAATAAGGGAAACTCTTATTTCTATCATTTCTTTGGATGGCTCTAGTTTTGAAGGTACCTAGTTTCTTCTTGATTTATTTTTACTTCTCTTTAGTTCAATCAAGGTATTTTAGTTCCCTAACTCAAACTAATATTTCTTTTATTTCCTCTATTGATTCTTGCCTTAATAGTCTTTTGGTCTAGAAAGGTCATTGTCATGTTCTATTTTTTTTTCTATTTATGTGTGTGCTTTTTTTGTGTTGTTTTGTTTTTGTGTTTTTTGTGTTGTTTTTTGTTGTTCTTGTGTTTTTGTTGTTTTGTTTTTTTTGTTGTGGTCCTTGTGTTTTTGATGTTCTTGTTCTTGTGTTTCTATATTTTTTGTGTTAATTGGTGTTTTTGTGCTTTGGGGTGTGAGTGTTTTATATGTTTTTATTTTTCTCTGTTGTCTGTTGTTGGTTGTTTTTTTATTTTATTTTATTTTATTTATTATTTTTTAGGTTTTGGTTGTGTCTTTGTAGGGTTCTATTGTTTTTTGTTATGTTTGTGTTGTTCTTGTATTTTTTTGTTTGGTTTGTGTTGTGTTTTTTTTATCTTATTGTGGGTGTGTTTGGTTGTGCTTTATCTTTTGACACACTCAAGGAGCATGTTTTTTATTTTTTATTTTTTTAATATTTTTGTGTGTTTGTGTTTGTGTGTTCTTTTTTTTTGTTGTTTTAGATTTTCTCCTTGAGTAAGTCAAATGTGGTAGGCCAAGTGTGAACCCTAGGCGATTTTTGTGGAATAGATACCCCTGCCTCCTTGGGTCTTACCCGAAAGTGGCATCCCTTCTGGGATGTTTTCCACAAAAAAATACAAGAGTAGAACAATATCATCTATATTATATATTATGATTACATTATCATATTTTAACAAATTAAAACAATAAAATTTTACAAATTAGGTATATATCTCTTAATGATACATGACCTTGATTTTCTTTTTAGAATTCCAGATTTTTTACCACTTCAACTCATGCCATTTGATAAAATGCTAAAATTTACCCATGAGATTAGAACTTTACTTTATGCTTTGAAAAATATGCACTTACTACTAATTGCCCAAAATGCTTGGAAAAAAGTTAATGTTCACCCATGGAATTGGAACCTTGCCTTATGGTGTGAATTATTTTAATTTCAATCACTTCCCCCTAATCCATTGGATATTAAATATCATGGTTCACACATAGGATTGAAATGTTGGCCTACAATGTGAAATGTCTTGCTCCCCTTCACTTTCCCTAAACCCGTTAGGATAAATATTGAGATTTTCCCATGGGATATGAAGCTTAGATTATTGTGTGAAACTTTTCACTCCCAACCACTTATTTTTAAATCCCATGGAAAATTTTCTAAGGTTCACTAATGGAATTTTAACCTTTATCTATAGTGTAAAACTTCTTGATCCCTACCAATTGGGCCCAATTTTTTAGGCTAACCTTAGGATTCATCCAATTAATTGAAACTTTGGTGTATGGTGTGAAATTCCTTATTGCCTAAAACTTTCCCTAGATGCCTTAGTTATGGAAGTATATTTTTATTATTATACTCTATTTTTTCATTTTATTTACAATTTGGAAAGGATATATTTGATTTTATCATTTTTTATTATTTTAGAGATTGAAGGGAATATTTAAAAATTATTCTTTATTTAGCAAAATTTATTTTACTAACAAAAATAGGGTTTTTAGTGGGTCTTCATCCCACTTACAAAAATATCCATGTTATTAATGGCTATAAGCCATCAAAACCAAAATTTAGACATCTACAAACTAAAACTATATTAGCCAAAGTTGTAACAAAACTTTTCTGTACACTACCAAAATTGAAACTAAAACTTCAAACATAGAGCAACAAACATGAAACCATAAAACAAACACAAATCATCATACTAATAATCATCATCAGATTTTAATTCAAATTCAACAAGGATCATATCCCCCATCAACTTGTTTTCCATGAAATTAGTCCCCTAGATATGCTAGCATCAATATCCACCAAGCATGAAAGCCCCTAATTAAGGATTTCCTCCTCCTCTCCCTTTGTTTTAAATCTTCCAATAATTGGTATCTAGGATTACTATTTAGTCTAAAAATATCCAAGGGAATTTTTTGTTGGTCCCAAGCCATATACCCTTTACTAATTATTCTTGGGTTCACGTCCTAATCAACCAAATTATTACCTTTTCTATAAATATGGGATAACTCCACCTCCTCAAAATGACTTAGGAGCCTCTTGGTGTCACCAATAATATCTTGAAGAAAATCCCCTAAATATTTTTCCCTTTGAGGCTATTGATGATAACCAATGAGTCATCTTCCACATGGATTCAGTTAAGTCCAAGTGATTGACCTTTCTTAATTCCAACTAGAACTACCCTTGCCTATGCCATTGTATTAATTGTGTTCCCATGTAACTTAGCATAAGCATAATGAGAATCCCCTTATTGTCTCAAAAAACCCTTCTCCTCTAGCTAACCTTAGATTTCCTTTTAAGGCCCATCAAAAATTAATTTGACCCAACCTTCCTTTGGTGGATTCCATTGTACTGTATCCCTATTGTTTCCTTTATTCCTATCCCCATTAATGGGGATTTATTTATCAAATTTTGAAGAAGATGAAGAAGTGAATTTTTTAATAGGTAATAATATACCTTCCTTATACCTATATTTTAACTCTAGGAGACCTCTTCTCATAGTCATTTCATTTTATAAAAACAAAATTATGGTGATAATTTTTTCAAATCGTATACTTTTCAAAATATTATTTAAAGTTTCTTCAAATAGTTTTTTTGTTTCATGCATCTATACAACAACAAAAATATAAATTTCAATAATGCCATAAAAGTGTTATTTTACAACTTAAAATATTATATGTTTACATGTCATAGATCCTAAAGTTCCTCTATAATATAAAAATGTCAAATTTTATGATATTTTAACATTTCAAAAATTCAAAATTTATGGTAACTCATTTCTTATCTAACATGACTTTAAATTAACCTAATTCATCCCTCTCTATAGTATGTGTAATATACACAAAAAACAAAGGGTTTTAAGTTTGAAACATTGTGTTCTACAAATTAAAATTAATTAGGGTAATGTTTACAGTGCTAGATATATTTATTTGCAATGAGGAATTTTGATGTGTAGGATAGATTTTAATAATTTAAAATATTTAGTTTCACATTTCCTCATCCATTTAGGGGAATGACTTAAGGAAATTGTTACAACATTTTAAGATTTTTTTAGGCAACAATTGAAATTTTATTAAAATTTTGTAAGTGTTTTACCCTCTAAGAGATTTTGAAGTACAAAGAAATATAAAAAAGCTAAGATTTTATATTTAGAATATAATGCTCATTATGGCGAAACTATAAATAAATTCAATGTTAATATTATTACATCATAGTATAGGGTGTTAAATAAAGTGATAATAGATGACACCCATATATCTAAGTTCGTTATAAGTCATGGTGACAATTGAATCAATATTGAATGTATAAATGTATCATTTCTTCTAAATGCAATTTATCTAACACCCTTGTTGGACCAACAATGGTATCAAATCAAGGTATCAAAGCAAGATATTAGATCCTTGGACATTGTTATGATAAAGGGTGTTGTTAATACATGGGATTAATATGTAAGAAAATTTATGAATCCAATGTTGTGTCTACTTGTTCATGAGCATGGAGTGATAAATGCAATGTTGTGTAGAGAATAGGTTGTTTTTCATCTATGTTATTTTATTATTTTGGTTTAAATATGCATGCTAAACAAATGTAGAGTTGTTAAAGAATGAGAAGATACATTTAGGTTTTCATCTACAAAGAATCCACGACATCTACAAAGTTCCACAACTTGCATGTTGTCAAAATATATCATGTTAAAATTGAAGTTGAGAGGAAAAAGTTCCATAAAAAGGTAAGTAGATCATCTTTGTATAGATATGTGGACATTAGGACATTTAAAGGGATTATATAGCAAATGCATAAAATCTACAAGATCATGTATTATCATAAAACAATGTCATCTAGTGATATGGTAAAAGCATAACAAATATTTAAATATGTTCTTTATAGTGTTGAAATATTGACTATATGAGTTACCATTTGGTAGAGGAAATGTAGTTAAAAGGGGTATTTTATTTTTAGGGCCATCAAGAAAGGAAAAAATATATTTTATCTAGAGTAGTTGCCAACATCATGTGTTGTCAAGAACATGAATGCCATGGGAGTGTTTTCTATAATATAGGATAAGGTCAATAAGTAAGGATTGACTAGCATATGTAGAAAAGAAGAATCCAACTATTGTTTCATATTGTGTATAAAAAAGGACATATAAGCATTTAGAATAGAATTCTAACAAGTGGAAGATGCAATTAATCGATAAAAATTATATTTGAGAGTTATCATGGTGACATGTTTCGGCCATAAAATTGAGGTGGAAAATGTAGTACAATGTTGGATAGTTGAAGGCTCTCTATAATGTGCAAAGTCATCCAAATAATGGGTCTAACATGAAATAAACATAGCTAGATGTGAGGTGAATTATCCCATAATGCTCATGGTATTTGATAACTACTTCACAAATGAGATGAGCATGAAGCTGAGATGATATATTTTCTATGGTGTTGTGATGTAGCATCATGTTGCAATGGAGGATGAGAATGGCACTTGAGGCATACAATCGGTTGTTGGTCCATATTCTTATCCCTTTATTGGGTCATCTATTAGAAAAAAGTTATCTAAGAAGGTGCACAAGTGAGGCCCATATAGAGGGGAACAAAGGAAGTGGATGTGTAATCCATCTAAAGGATATGTTTTCAAATAAAAATATAAATATGGATGGTCTAAACTATCCCAAATGTTAGCAAGGGGATGTTAAAGAAATCAAATATTAAATAAAAAAATAGAACTAACCATCTAGTAAAAACAAAATTGGTGTTAGATGTGATGAATGCATGATGTTATTTTTGTACATCGAATACATGTGTTATTTGAATATAATGATGCAAGATGCACCATATGGAGAATGTATTAGATGATAATAGAGGCGGTTAAGACTATGAACCCCAATCTTCAAAGACACTAAAAGAGATGAGACAATATAATGGACCAATGATGTTAATTTAGCATGAAGAAATGACAAGATTGGCTAAGATAAGATACCATTATAGGTGATACAATATTACTAAATTATAGAAATATATCATGTAGGAATACATCCTAGGTAGATGTAGCCAAAATCAAGGTTGCACTAAATATATGAAGATAATGGAATAGCAAAAAATGATAGGACCACTGTGAGCTAGATGAAAATTTCCTATAACTCTAAAATTTGATTAATCTAATATGGGCAATATGAAGAACACAAACTTATACTGAGAGGGGGGGTGAACATTATAGCACCCAATTTTTACTTTCTTTCCAAACAAATATCAATTAGTGTCCTTAATTGCAATATCCAAATATAGCAATGTGCATTAATGACATAGATATGAATAGTAAGCAAGAGCACAAATCACCACACACAATTGAGACATAATATTTAATGTGGTTCCCCCAATGTGGGGTACTCCACAAGATAATATCCTTATAATATTTCATAAAGAAATAGGGATCCTTATTCCAAAAAAAATGATTACTTTGATCTGCTCAAATCTAGGCTATCCAATGATCTGCTCAGCAAGGCAATTCATTGATCTACTTAGGTAGGTAATCCACTGATCTTCTCAGGTAGGTAATCTTGATCTACTCAGGTAGTCAATCCACTTATCTGCTCAGTAAGGTAATTCATTAGTCTACTCAGGTAGGCAATCCACTGACCTACTCAGGTAGGCAATCCACTGACCTACTCAGGTAGGCAATACTGATCTGATCAGGTAGGCAATCCACTGATCTGCTCAGCAAGGCAATTCATTGATCTACTCAGCTAAGCAATCCATTGATATACTTAGGTAGGCAATCCTAATATGCCCAGGTAGGTAATCCACTGATCTGCTTAGCAAGGTAATCTTGATCTGCTCAGGTAGGCAATCCATTGATCTGCTTCAACAATCTCACCAAGAACTTACTCAAAATATGCTCTAGCAAGCTCACCAAGAACTTACTCAAAATCTGCTCTAGCAAGCTCACCAAGAACTTGCTCAAATCTGCTCTAGCAATCTCACCAAGAACTTTCTCAAAATCTATCCACAAATCTATCCAAAAGCCTTCTCAAAGGCTCAATCAATCATGCACAAAAGCTGCCACAAATCTATCCAAAAATCTATCCCAAAAGCCTTCTCAAAGGCTCAATCAATCATGCACAAAATCTGCCACAAATCTATCCAAAAATATATCCCAAATGCCTTATCAAAGGCTCAATCAATCATGCTCAAGTAGCACTTAAATCTCATCCAAAAATATATGAAGGCGAGGCTCAATGATGAACTCAAAAATGAATGGCAATGCACTCTACGATAGATGACAACAATGATCCACAATGATCATAGAATAGTTTGTTTCATGGAACTTGAGCAACCACTTCACTCATTCACTTGACTAGGCTCAAACAACTCTACTCAACCAATCACAACAAGGAACAACTCTTTCTCATAATCCCTAGTCCAAGCATGTATCAACCAACTCAAAATGTTTCCAACAATGCTTAACCACAAATTTCACATAACAATGATACTCATGTTCTCCTCTAACTCAAGTTCAAGTTCTTTGTACAATCAATGGGCTTCAATAAAAATACTTATAAAACATTATTCACATAACAATGATACTCATGTTCTTCTCAAATCCTATCTTAGGTTTTTCACACAACTAATGGCTTCAACAACAATGCTTATAAAACAAGGTTTAAACACAACTCTCAAACCAAAAAATCTTGAAGCATTCAACCAACCACTTTTGAAAAGGAAACCACAATCAATCCTTTTCTCTTCAATGATATTTCAGAAATCAACCACCATAAACAAAGTCAATGGAGAATATTGCTCATAGCTTTTGATGCCTTATTAGTTGTCCACTAAATCTGCCACACTCAACAAACTTTCTTTTTCAACTTTCAATAAGGGTTAGAGATCATGATTAATAACACAACAATAATATCCAAATAACACCTTATTACTCCTACTCAATAAAATACATCATGTCCCCTCATGAAATAATTAATCCTCTTTGAAAAAGAACAAAGCAACCTTCACTTTTGAACCTCTTTACAAAATCAAAAATATCTCTTTACACACACCTTATTTCTCCCTCTAAGCAAGTTAATCAAATAGCCCTCGAAATAATATTTCCAACGATATATAATATGATATACTTCTAAAAGGAAAATCACCAAAAATATCTCTTTTTCCTAAAGTGCATCACAACCCTTATTTCTCCTAGGGCAACTTTAGAAAAATAAAATATTTAAAAAATATTAACTTGCCTTTATCCTTGATGGGATTCGATCTCTTGATGCCTCCTTGCCCAGTTACTTAACTGCAGCCAAGCCACCGTTGATCCACATGCACTCACATGTTCAAAGGATCACAAACCAAAACAAATACCTCAATATTATGCGCCCTTCGAAAACTCAAAAATGCTTCGAGCGTTTCAACACAACAAGCATCCCCAGCGAGACTCGATTGCAGGACCTCCTACTTCTTACACAGTGCATGAACCACTAGGCCAAAGGTTCCTATGTGTTTGGTTATCCTCCATGAATTATTCTTCAATGGATCCAAATTTTGTAAACCTTTCACATGTCTCTTTACACACGCTTCAACACATAGGCTCTTCTTGCAATACATTATCAATTCGAATGCATTCGAAAATCAAGGACAAGAATTTATTGAAAATTTTGGTGGCATATATATATATGCCTTTCCTCCTTTCTTTAGACGTCGGCGCTATTATTTTTAATATATGCCTTTCCTCCTTTAAACTAAAATTTAAATTTTAAATAATTTAAAATTTATACTAAATATTTAAAATAAATATCTCCATCACCGGGGCACCTTTTTTGATGAAATAAAAATTCAACCTATGTTTTAATAAAAGTCCATTTCAAATTTACCATCCATGGTTTTAAATAAAACCTTTTATTTTTCCTGCCTTGGTTTTCACAAAAACCTTGTATATATCCATGCTCTCCAAAATATCATAAATGATATTTTATGAAGTGCTTTTGCCACCAAAACTCAAATGTGATCCATGTGACATCAATGACAACATAAAATAACTCAAATTTCCAACACAATCAACAATAGAGATTTTTCCATCCAATTAACAAGAGACATTGGACCAAATATAGTCAATGGTGGAAGTCTCATCATTATCATTTAAGGGAATGGAGATTGTGTTGTTATAATTCAAGGAAAACTAAACACATTGTCTCATATACATTGTATGTAATTTGGCTTTGATTTTAATGATATTTTATTCCCTATAAATAAATTTAAGTTGATTGACATGTGAAACCTGATGTGTTATTTTGTTATGAGCCTAGCCAAGATATCAAGGTAGACATAAAATCCAAGCTTTATCCTATTTTTATTATGACATTTATTTGAAAAGATATTTGGATTATCCTGCATTCATGTGGGTAGTATCTAAATGTTTATATAACATGTTTTTTTATTGATAGTGGAAGGGGTTTTAAAATATCCCCAAACCTATTACAAGTAAGGTTTTGAAAGGCACCCCCAAACCTTAGATCTAGCAATAATATATCAAGAAATATTGAGTTGGATTCCACGAATCCAACCTGAAAATCCAATGAAGAAACCTCCTAGAAAATAAGCTATAGATTTTATCAAGCAAATACAAGATATTGTCACGGTCAAACAATTAGCTGGCAACAAGGGCCAACATAGGATAAATCGACACTCAAAACAACATTAAAACTCAAGATTTAAAATTAGAATTTGAAAATCCCGGTTAGAGTTACATTCGAATTCAAAGTTTAAAATTTGAAGATCTCACCCATCACTAGGGCCTTGAATTTGATAACCAAGCCTCACCACTAGAACCTAGTGGTGCTCAGAGAACCAGAGAGCCAAGAATCTCGTCCAAAATTGGAGCAGATCTACAAAAATATCTGACCTGACAAACAAATGAACCAAAAACAACCATAAATAACTTGCTAAAAGCCCTTCTCAGTGAGGTCATAGGAGGCCTTCCAACATTTTTTTTGACCCCCAAACAAAGAAATCCTTATTTTAGGCCACACTTCTGAACACAGTTGTTCCAAGTATTCATTCCAAGTCTCTATGATTGGAACAACCTCATTCTCTTCAGGATGTAGAGCCTCAAAACTATCCGTTAGAAGGGGTTGTCCTCCATTATAAATTTTAGAGTAAATATCCCTTTTCCTGAGTGCTCTATTGCTAGGTATCCCAACTTTCCTTTGGATCCCTACATCAATACAAGCTTTCCTATGACATTTGGTCTTCAGACCTAGAGAGCCTTTCTCAAACACATTTTTGGAGAGGCTAGAGACCTTTCCATTAACTACTGAATAATTGGATCATCCATGTCAAGACAGTCAAAGGAATTTTGAAGGATAATACTAGAGGGACTTACCTCTTATCCACTCTTCCCAAATTTAGGAAGTTAAATAATATCCTCCACTATTAGGCTCACTTTATTTCTCTTCACAGGAACCCTGTTCAACTCCTCTCCATAAAACATGTTTGATGGAAGAAGGTCTTCCTCTTGTAATTCCTCACTAAATCGAACTTGAGAAATAAAAATCAAATATTTTCCTTTCAATTTTTGTAGGTTTTGCTTAGGCACCCACTTTTCACTGATATTCTTACTATTTTTCTTACAACCCACCAAATTACTCAAAGCTTTAGTATGCAGGGGACATAAGCTCTTATGGTGTCCACCCTTACCACACTCCTAGAAAACTTGGGGTTTATTTTCATATTAAATGTTCTAAACCCAAGTACCAAGGTTAGAAAAGAGCTCAACAGAGCTTGGTAGATTCTTCTCAATATCTACCATCACACATATTCTAGCATAGAGCATTCAAGATTTGGAACTGATAGTCTAATCGAAGGAAATCAAATCCCTGATCATCTTGGAAATAGCTTGGAAGATGCTCTCATGCTAGAGATGAAGTGGGAAGTTCGATATATTGACCCATAGTGGGACAATATTAATGCTCTACATTAGGGGATTAAAATATGGGGCCCAATTACATAAAAATAAACCTCATTTGCTAAAATACCATGGGTCCCTTTCCAAGATCCACTTGGAATCCTCCTCATAGTTGAGCCTAATAAGGAAGAAATTTCTTGGGATGGTCATAATTTTTAGAGAACCGATAGATCTCCATCTTTCCAAAGCCCATCTCCTTAGAGCATCAATATCCGACCTCCTACCTTGGAATTTTCCCATTAGATTTCACAACCCATCTTTTAGGTTATTATCAACCAAGCTATCGAGTATATGGATTTGGTTCGACACAGGAGAAATGTTGAAAAGGGTGTCAAATCCTCCATTAATTCCAGTGACCACTTTTGCATATAAAGGTGCATTAGGGGGTATGGGGTCCTCCCCGCAGGTTCTACTAGTCCCACCTTTGAGCTTACCAAGATCACACTCCTCTCATTCAAATGAAAATGAGGGGTCATGAGAGTCAAATAGATCCACCTTCATGAACTTAGCTTCTTCAAAAATGGGGTTGAAGTTGCCTGACCAGGCATCCACCTTCTCTGCAATGCTCATCTGCCTCCTCTGCAATGCTCCTCTAAAACCTAAAAATTTGCACCAATTTGCTTCACAACCTAGCTATTGTAGCATAGTGCTTCACAAATTTACTTCACAACTTGACCTCCACAACCCTAATACAACACCCATAATTTTTTATTGTTCATCCACACATATCTATTATGTGCCTCCATAACACTAGCACAACACCCTTCTGCACAGATCTGCTTAACAACCTAGCTATTGTAGCATAGTGCTCCACAAATTCACTTCATAACTTGACCTCCACAACCCTAATACAACACCCATAATTTTTTATTATCCATCCACATAGATCTGTTATGTGATCTCCATAACTCTAGCACAAAACCTATCTACACAAATCTACTTCACAACCTAGCACAACACCTAGCACAACATCCGTCTGCATAGATTTTATTTACAACCTAGTTATCGTAGCATAGTGTTGCACATATTCTCTTAACAAATTTAAATTTTAGGTTAGTGTGAGAAACCCCTATGACCAATGCACAGGGCTGAGAAGTCTTATCCCAACCATGACCCCTCGTAAATTCGAGAGCTATGCTTATAAATAGGGAATTTAACACACAACCTTTGTGTCTTACTTTGAATCATAGAGGTTCAAACTGTGGACCTCCTGTTTATATAACATGTTTTATGCCTTTAAATATTGAGGTATTTTTGGAGGTTAGGATATTTATTTTGAAATATTTCAAATAAGTATTATTTTACAGAAGTTTTTTTTATTTTTGTTAAGCTTATATCTATATATTTATATAATATTATTTTTTATTCCCATCAAAACAAATATGGAAAAATATGAAGTGGTTTATTCATTAAGGATTGTACAAAAAAATATACTATATAATGATTACATTGTCTACTAAAGAGATGATGCTTCATGAAGTGGATGACCAATAATGCACTTAAAGATATTTATGATGATAGTGCTATTTGAGGAGAATATGTTATTTCCTTTCTAGTTTAATAGTAATCAAGTTCATGATTGTCAGGGTTTGGGATCATGAAGAAATAAGTAGAGGCCTAATGCCTTCCTTCAAGAGGTGAATAGGTGAATATATCACTATTCATTTGGTTGGGTAATCCAGCCAATTTTAGGCTAATCTTACATGTTTAAATTTTACTTGACATAACTTGTATTTGGTATATGCTCCGTGATTGTTTTCAAATGTGATTCTATAACACAGTTTAGTTATTCCTACTATGAATTCCAAGTACATCCTAGTCCAATTATTAGTATTCATACCCTTATATTGAACATTGATGTAATAAGGTAGGAATGTTAAGATTGATGCATAGTAGTATATAGTATTAAATAACGTAATAACAAGTTACACCTATGTATCTCGATTGGGCATAAACTATGATGATAACCAACTTAATCTTGAGTATATAATGTATAATTTCTAACACCTTTGTTGATACAATAATCAATAGATAATGTTGTATCTAATGAAAATACTATACAAAATATCAACTGATAAAGATGGGATGAATTTGTATTTGTTAATTTATAAATAATTTAAGAAATGGTTAATGTGCTCATAATAATATATTTTTGTGTAAATTAAAATAAACTAACCATAATATCTTTGAATAAAATAATTCCTTTATTATTATTGCCCTCAATCATATATTAATCCATCTTACTAGTCTATAAATGTTTGTTATAGACATCAATTTATTGAGGTTATGTGTAGTAAGAATTTTATTAGTCTCATATCGAGTGTATTCATATTTGACTATCATTTTCAAACATAAATCCATGTAAATATAACCATGGATAAATTTATATCTAATAATAGTATGTTATAATATCCAAAACTAAGATGAAAGACAAAAATATAAAGTAAAAAATAGAATAGATATAGTCATAAGATCTACATTGTTTGAGAATGATTAATTTTATCCAATAAAAAAATTAAAATAGTACTTCAATACGATGATATTTTGAGGAGGTGAATCAAATTACATTAATGGTGTTTATGCAATAAATTTTTATCTCTTTCAAGAGGATTTACAATTCATATATTCTTTAGCTTAATTTTGTACTTCATTTGACCCTCAATAAGATATAGAAGATACCAAACATACTATTAAATTCAAGCATGAATTTGTTATTTTTTTTTGAGTAATACTTCTTATACACATCCACCATGGGGATTGAACTTGGGTCACATCACCAATAATGCAAGTGGCATCCTTGTTGGTAGACCACACTCATGGGGATTCATGAATTTTTTATTATAAAGTTCAAACCTAAGTAAGATGATGTATATAGTTGATTTTAACATTGTTAAGTCTACCAAGTCTTTCATAAGTTACAAGGATATTATCAATACCTTGAGTCTCAAAATTTACTACAAGGAATCTAATGCTAAATAAATAAAACATATTTATAAATAAGCCTTTAAACATGTTATCCTATGATATACCCTTTGCTATAGGAACCATTATGATACAATACTTAAATGCCTATTAGAATATGAAGTATATGATACCTTACATAAATCCATTTTCAGCTCTTATAGTGGATATCTTGGTTGGAATTCTAGCACCCATAAGGTTCCTCATATGGGATGCTTTAGGCCTACCATTAAAAGATATTCTCATGTGTCAGTGTTGAAATGGAATCCTTTCCAACTAGTAAACCAATGTTGTGCATGCTTCTTACTAATTTATAAATCCTATTAACTAACCTTCTCCTTTATTCATATGGGTAATAAAAATATTCTACTCAATTTATTTGAACATTATAAAATCATCATTACATCCACTATATATTTGATTGAATGGATTGATTTAATGGATTTAGCATCTATTATTGAATTAACAACAATATATATTCATCATTATGACTACTATATATTTTTATAAATGTGTTGATTTAATGGATTTAACATCTACTATTGAACTTATTATATGTAGGTTTGGAATACCTTCTACCATTATTTTGAATAATAGAACATATTTCAAGAATAAATGTACCAACTAATCATGTGAGAAGTTGCATATTCATCACATCTTATCTTCATCATAATATTATCAATATAATTGACATGCAAAATCTTCAAACAAAATCTTACTCAATTTTTTATGGAATATAATAAAAGAGAATAAGAAAGATTGGGACATAAAGTAATATTTATTTATGAGATCATCATGCAAGCAATGCAACTACCATGATATAACTTTTTTTTTATATTGTATATGGTGAATAAATTGTCTTACCTGTAGAAGTTGGAGTTATATCTCTTCAAGTTTTAAAGTAGAAATATTTTTAATAGATATCCCCATATAATTTTATATTTATTCCAAACATGTGAATATTTTTTTAAATTACTGGTAATTTTTCTGTAATTCCATTCTTTTTTTGGAGCTTTTTGAAGAAGAGAAAACATTATGTTGATTTCCCTACTACCTAGGTATGGGAGTAATCTACGATGTTTAGAATTTTATCCTAATAAATCCTAGAACACTATAGTGATTCTCTCATATCCAACAAATTTTTCAACCATTTAAACACCAAAGACTCTATCCCATTGATCATTTTTCTTTATACCAAACTAGAAAGAATGCAATAAGTAAGCAAGTTCTTAATAAAAAACTTTAAAATATTTATTTAAAAGCCTTGTTCACAATAACAACCTCTTAACTAATCTATTGAGAAAATTTATACCATAAGAAATTCATTAAATAGTCTCCTAAATGAAAAATAAAATGTTTATACTTTTTTTGATACCATGAAGAATTTCACAATAACTAACAAAGAGTTGAATCAATTCAACATACTATCCAAAGTCTCATAAAAAAGATAAATACTAAAAATTGAACACAAAAGATATGATGCACCATGACCATAAACACCAAATTTCTTTGCTATTGATAGAAATAATTCCTAGTGATATACAAGATCATGGGTAGTTGAAGGTATAGATATACTCTATGATAAATGAGCATGGATCCCTATAACCAGTAAATTGACATATTATTGGTCCATTTATAAGATATCACAAAATTTATTTGGGATCGTATGCTATTTTAAAAGTATATCATAATATAACAATAATAAACATGACCAAAGTAAATAATTACAACTTTCAACACTTGTTTTTGATATAAATGATTTCATGGCTCTAACTAAATAGCAATCTATCTTTAAATTCAATTTTTCATTTGAGCATTTTATCAATATAATAAATCATGAATGATTATAGTTTGTAGGGTGTCTCACATTACTGCCTAGTTGAATGATTGGAAATGTCATGTAAGCAATTATTTTATAGTGTTATATGATAGGATTGATGTATACCCTTATCAAAAACATAATATATTATTAATACTTGAACATAAATAGTACCTATAATCTTCACTTTAAAATTTGACTTATCATTATGAGACGATGTGGTATATAAGAAATAAACCTAGGAAAAATCAATTTACATGGTGTGTTTGTACTAGAAATTTTCCTTTAGATATTAGCTACAACTCTCATGGAAATTTTTATATGTTTGTTTGATACATTGTAGAGTTGAAATGATTAAAATACTTTCTGGTTAAATATCTCAAAGCCTAGATATTTTTTAATCGGTTATATGGGATTGAAATGGGCCCCACCTATATTACATCATTACCACATAGTGGTATTACAAAAAATATTGGATATTATCTATGTATCACTTGGTAAGATTTGAACTTGGATCTCCTCATTTTTAACATTGAGAAATATAATTGGTTGAGCTAATTGCATTTGATTCAAAGCCTAGAATTATTGTGTTAGATTTACTCTTTTTTAATCCATATAAAAAAAAAACTAATTTCCATGCATATTACTATATCCAAGGATACCTTTGTCAATAGGTGTACATATCCAATATGTGGAATATTTTTAAAGTAGGTGTTATAATTTAATTTTAAAAAGATAAACTAAAATATTTCTTGGAATAAAAGACTATATGGTGTCCAATGTCTTGTTTTAGATTTAAATATAAGAAAATATAATTACCATAAAATTTTAACACCTATAAACGCTTATTGTGCACTAGAACAACATTCAATCCATTGCAAAAATGGACTGGATTTTAGGAGCTTAGGCAATCAAGTACTTTTTAATATTAGGATCATCATTATTGTAAGTTACAATAATACTACTTTACACATTAAAGACTAACTTGATTTTCTAATTATTCTATATACTTAACCATGGATGAACAACCTTGGATTGTTGCTTTATAAAGCAAATAATATTGAATAGTTGACACAAATTAAAATCTAGATAACTAACCTTAGTTATATCTTTAAGATGGGATGCAAATGTTTGCAAGGACACTACAATTAACATTAATACTTAGATATATCTAATTGGTTCTTTTACATAATGATGATATATGTAGGTGGCATTAAATGATGCCACTTTTATGAAGAAAACATAAAGGTGTTCTACCTTTTGATTGAGATATGATAATTATGACTATCTAATATCTTCCAATTATAAATATCAACGAGTGTTTGATGGAACATAAAGGTGTTCTATAAATATTTTCTACCTTTTTTATTGAGACATTATCATTGTGATTGTCTAATGTCTTTATATTATACACATCAATGAGTGTTTTATGGATAAAAAAGTTTCTATAGACTCCAAACATTATGTTTCAGTTTTAATATGAACGAGGTGTGATCTTCATAGGATACTAATATTGTTAATTGATACTATATGATTTTTTTTCATGAAAATGTGCAATGTAGATCTTAATGGTTTTTATTTTGCATAATCAAGTACTTATCACATTATCAAGTTTTTTAATTTTGATGTGATGTAAACATATTTAATTTTAATAAAACACTTAATATATAATTAAGGTGAACCATAAATGAATATTATAATAATAACTACAAAAACTATTATAATATATAATTAAAACTAATATTAAATACTTTCAAAATAAAAATAATAATTGAATAATGCAAGTTTAAATAATTAAAATATAAATTTTTAATCTAAAAAATTAAATTCAATATTTTTATATAATCCATATAAAAACAATAATAAACTTACTTGCATAAAAAGTTTTATTCATTTAAAAAGCAAACAATAATAAGCTTTCATAAATATTGCAAGTGTATAAAAGATTGACTTTTTGGGGTGGTGTAGGAAACTTCTATAGTCCCTAGCCCATTTTAAAAGCAAACAATAATAAACTTGCATAAACATTTTGTGTATAAAATATTTTTTTTTTTGGGTGGGAAACTTCTATAATACCTAGCCCATTAAGAAGCTTGCATAAATATTCCAAGTGTAGAAAATATTGATTTTTTTGGGTGGTGTACGAAACTTCTATAATCCTTAGCCTGTTGGGTAAATATTAAGTTAACGTGACCCCTATTGTCTAGGGAATTGAGCTAGTGATGAAGTCAACAAGAATTTGATTATCTAAGGAATTGAATTTATGGCCCTCCACAGAATTGAACCGAGCAGTCTGTCGATAAGCACTCGGCTGCTACCAACCACCCAATCCCTTGATAAAAATTTTGAGTAAAAAATAAGTTTTTATGAGGGGTATTGATAGTCTTCTCATAATTAGATTTAAACTTAAATATCTTGAATGAAAATAGATGACAATAGTATTTTCCTTTGTGTTAAGTAAAGTGATAATAGATTACACTCATATCAAAGTTTATTATAAATCATGGTGACAATTGAATCAATATTGAATGTATAAATGTATCAATTCTTTTAAATGCAATTTATCTAGCACCCTTGTTGGACCAGTAATGGTATCAAATCAAGGCATCAAAGCAAGATATTAGATCCTTGGACATTGTTATGATAAAGGATGGTGTTAATAAATGGGAGTTTTGTAACAACCCTAATTTCAACCCAAATATTTTTTTGTTCAAGTTTAACTAAGACAATTCAAATAATTTTCTATAGAAGCTTTTACCACATTGCAAGTTTTCAGATGTTGCAGCATCTCTCGGGTGGACACAAGTGGTCAATCTATTGTAGTAGTTTTGGGGTTTACCTCGTACACTACCCATACAAATTAAAGGATATCTTTGAGTAGTCACCCCAATTTCTTTCTCTCCTTTGAAGGACATTTTGACCATAGTGTAAGGGTTAACCCTATCCCGTTCATTTGAGAAAAGGGATGTCAAACCTCTGACTAGTGTCAATAATTCCTTAACTAGTATGTAGGGATAAGCTTCTTATAGTTTACATACACTTCATTTAGTATGAAGATTTTATGCACCATTAAACCATCCTTTGGTTAGCTTAATGGTGGTGATTTTATTACATGGGATATCTCCATTGGTCACACAATAGTCAATCGATGTTTTCCAATGGTTACCTCACCAAATGACATCCCTCATAGAAATTCCTCCACATTCATTCAGGTTCCTATGACTATCGTTTGTGTGACATCATTATCACATGGGTATCTCACTATATTTTGGAGTACTCATCACATTAAATTAGTTGCAATGGAATTCTAGGTTCACATCTCTTGGACCACACTTCAGTGATCTATTACTAAAGTGCCCATTGTATCCTTAAGGAATTTGCAATGTACACCCCTTAACTAATGTTCTGAATGTACTTTGTTTTACTCTCTATTTTTTATTTTTTGATGTGTTTTTTCTTGAAATTGCAAGCACGGATCTGGTATTAAAGACTGAAATTATACAATGCATAGCTGGAAATCATTAAAATGCTTGTAACTTCTTCAATCAGACTCTGAATCACCTCCCGTAAAGTGCAATGAGCTCGTATTTAATTGTTGATCAGATCTAGGTAGTAACATCATAATTTTATGATTGTTTTCCTACTGCATTCTTCCTTGGGTAGTTGTACGGTCTCCCTGGATGGTACAGTCAACAAAATAAGTTAATGGTTGCACGTACAAACCCCCAAAATCACCCCTAAATGGGTTGCCCAAGCATGAGGAAGGTGTGATAAAAACCTAGATTGAAACCTTTTCTGAATAATGAGTTATGAACTAAACACACTTTCTAAAGCCCTCCAAACAGTAGTTTGATCTGACCCAGAAATGCAAATTTACTATTTAGGATGTAAAAATAACTTCTACCCAAATGAAGATGGTCAAAAACTGAAAGACCCAGATGATCACTTTTCCTGGAACCCAAACTTCAAAAATCCTCAAACCCTACTGCTGAATTTGTGATGCCCAAATGAACCCTCTGTGTAGGGACTCCAATTATCTGACTAGGTGAGATCTTCCACCCACGAAATCAGAGATACACATGGAGGTTGTCGTCTCCACAAGCCTCAAGCTACAATTTTCTCCATGAAAACTAGCAAAGTTTTTCCAAGATAGCAAAGATGTGAATGAATCCAAAAACCCCAAAAACTCCTCCTTTTTATGAAAGCTACGCCCATCTTGGATTTAGAACCAAAAATCATAAAATTTAATATTTTTTTATTTCATTATCTCTCCTTGGAGTGGGGGGCCAACTTGTACCTCATCCTAGTTGATATAACATTGTTTTTAAAAGAGGGCCCTTTTATGTCCCTTTTTAAAGTCACTTTATGACTTAATAATATAACTTGAATTTATTAATTTATTTACTCACCAAGGGGACGCCAACTTAGACTTGGGCAAATATTCCATACACAAAATAAATGACTCTACAAAATTGGAAGAACTACATCGGACCCACATTGCTAAAAATAGCAATATTATAAATAGTAACCCCCATGAATAGATGAATCCCCTAGCAAAAGCACTGATCACCAGAGAACAACTCAAATAGGGTTCCCAATCACCTAATTTTATCCTATGGAATCATATTTCCCTATTATATAACTTCTTTAGTCTAAATATTGTTCTCTAATAGTATCAATTCAAATATTGGATTCATTAAATACATTTTCTTCTACTAAGAAGTCATTTCCTTATAATTATTTTTATCTAATATTTAATTCTCTCTCTTTTTTTACATTCAAAGATGTATCCATACTATTTGGCATCTATATTAAATTTAAAACCCTTTTATATTTCCTTTCTTAAAGCTAACTGGATTAAGAAAATAAAGCTACAATTTAAAGGGCCCACAAATCCTATCCTTCCTTGAGCATTATAAGGATCTTTAAGAATTTCAAGTATAAACATAAGATTCTATCTAAAAGCATGTGGTTTCAAACAACAAATATGTATAGGCAAATTATGGTTGGAACTTGTTTTCAATTCCCTTCCACCTATCACAACCGGCTATGTGGTAGATCTACATTTTTCAAAGGAAGACACTACTAAACCTAAGGTTCAGGTTTAATAATTATCAAATTCTCTTTTAATTAATTTTTATTCCCCATTGTACTATGTAGCATAAACATCATTCAAATGCATTGATTTGGACTAGCAGATGTAGCACATTTGCTATCGAACGTCATACTTTGATGTGTGTACATATCCAAGTGAAAAATAGAGGATAAACATTGTCTATATTAAAATAAAGATATAAACTATGTCTAACATAGATATATCAATAGGTCCGAGGTGTAGACCAATTGGTTCATCCAAACCCCATAAGGGGGGCGGAGGTACAAGGTTCAAATATCGGGCCTCATTGTACTGAATTCTTGTCCCTTTCCTAGTGCTTTCAGTGGCGTAAAAGTTTTAAAATGATTGTGGCATGGCGGTTATAGGGGCGGACTGTGTGAATATCTGTGTGGCGGCTTCTGGGGTAGACAGTGTAGAATACTGTGGCGGCCATAAAAGCTGGACAACCTGTATGGATTCATGGCGGCTATCAATTCCACCATCTTAAAAATAAAAATAAAAGCATAGATATATCAATTGTCAATTCATTTTAACTATATTGACCTTCAACTTCCTACTCTTTTGTGAAGGTGTCTATCCCTTAAATTATTTAGATCCATTAGAAATATATCATTGATTATCAAAACAAAAAAGAGAAAAATATTTATCATTAAAAATAATATACATAAATCCTTTATGTGACAAAGTTGTTTAGGGGAGGGTCATGACATACTACCCCCTTGGATTAAACACAGTCCTCTATGTTTCACCAGTATCCCATAATAAGACCAAAATCACATTTATTTATTCAAACAAATATGAAAAATATTTTTACATATCAGCCACTTTTCCCCATGTAGCATTCTTTTCTAAGTACCAATCCCATTGGACTTTACATTTTTTAAAAGTTTTTTTCCTCATCTATTTTGAATGAAACTCCAAAATATTTACCAATTATACTTCAATTACTACTAGGTCATTGATTTGCATGTTAGAAAAAATTCATAAATGGTTAGGATCAGCTACATATTTCCTAAGTAGAGATACACATAAAATATCATGGATCTTGAACAAACTGGGTGGTTAGGCAAGGCAATAGGCAACTTGAATTATCTTCTCGAAGATCTCAAAGTGTCCAACATATCTAGGATCCAACTTGGTTGACTTGATGGTGCTTTTCATGGGTTTTACTCTGAGAAATACTCTTTCCCCATAAAGAAATCTCTACGTGTGCATTTTATATTTACATAACTCTTTTGACAATCAGAGGTTTCTTTTAGCTTCTGTTTGATCATCTTTAGCTATTCTTCCATATCCTGAACCACATCTGGTTTGATGGTAATCCAATATTTTGGATTTTCCCATGAGAGGGGTGTTTGGTATTTCCTACCATACAACACTTTGAATGGAGCCATTCCCAAAGAAGCATGATACCCATTATCATAGGTAAATTCAACCAGATATAGAAAATATTCTCATTTAGATTTTAGATCCATACAGTACATGCAAAGCATATCCTCCAAAACTTGGTTGACTCTCTCAGTCTGACCATCAATATTTGGATGGTAAGTAAAATTGATATTTAATTTTATACCTATAGCTTGATGGAGGGCTTTCCAAAATGTAGATGTGAATCTAGAATCTCTATCAAATATAATTACTTTAGGGAATCCATGTAACCTGAAGATTTCCTTGGAAAATATGTTAGCCACCACAATTGCATCATCCTTTGTACTCCTTGGTATGAAGTGTGCAACCTTGGTCAATTTTTCTACTACCACAAGGATTACATCATGTTGAAATCTATTTTTAGGCAATCCCACAGTAAAGTCCATGGATATTACCTGCTATTTTTGAATAAATATATCATGTGGTATAAAAAACCTACTAGATATCAATGTTTAGCCTTCACGTTATAATACTCCATACATTTAGTAACAAATTCATTTATGTCCTTCTTCATCCCTATCCAATAGAAGGTATTTTTTATATTTTCCCTCATTTTGACCCCTCCAGGATGAGTCGAGTAAGGAGATCTATGCACCTCCTACATAATCCTCCTCCTCAAGTCACCATTTTTGGTATGATGATCCTATCTCTAAAATATAAAAGTTCATCCTTAATACTATAATCTTCATTTCCTTTAGGAGCTCTTGCCATATTGGCCTGACTATTGTTGTAGAAATGATCCTAGGTTTTTATCTCTCTGACTTGACCCATCAATTCTACATGGCTACAGGTTATAGTAGTTATATGCTTCATTTTCTCAAGGCATCTACAACTTTATTCTCCTTACCTTTGATATATTCTATACCAAATTTATACTCTGCTAGGAACTCGATCCACCTTCTCTACCTTGCATTCAGTATTGGTTGAGTGAAGATATACGTCATACTCTGGTGGTCGATCTTAATATCAAAGGGTTTATGTAATAAATAATGACACCACATCTTAAGGGTATGCACCACTACTACAAGTTGTAAATCATGTGTAGTGTCATTTCATGTTTCTTGAGTTTCCTTGACTCATACGTTACCATTGATTCTTCTTAGGTTAGGACCCCTCCTCATCCTTCCAATGATGCATCCATACATATTGAAAATTTTCCTTGTGGATCTAGAAGTTTTATAATAGGTGTGATGGTGAGTTTTTTTTTTAATAGCTCAAAAGATACCTTGCACTTATCTACCCATTTATTTTTTTCTCTTTCTTTAAATATTGGTAATAGGATAGGTAATATTAGAGTATTTTTTATAAAACATCTATAGTAGCCTGTGATTCCCATAAAACTTTACACTTTGGTCACATTGGTGGGTTACGACCAACTCAAAATGACCTCTATCTTCTTTGGGTCTACTACTATTCCATCAATATAAATACTATTCCCAATATATTGTACCTTAGGGGCATAAAAGTCACATTTTGAGAGGTTACCGATGAGCTGATTTTTCCTTAACAAATCAACTACTATCCTTAAGTGCCTATCATGTTCTTCCTTATTATTGGAATATATCATAATGTCATCTAAAAATATTAGAACAAACCGATATAACTATCTTCTAAACACATTTTTCATTAGATTCATGAAGGTCACTGGAGCATTAGACAACCCAAATGGTAACACTATAAATTCATAGTACCCATATCGATTCTTAAAGGTAGTTTTGTGAGTATCTTCCTCACGAATTCTTAACTAATGGTATCCTGATTTCAAGTCAATTTTGGAGAATATGGTTACCCATTTCAATTGGTTAAACAAATCCTCCATTTTGGGTAGGAGGTATCTATTCTTAATGGTCACTTTGTTCAACATTCTATAGTCGATACACAATCTTAGCGTTCCATCCTTCTTTTGACCCCTCCAGGATGAGCCTAGTAAGGAGATCTATGCAACTCCTACATAATCCTCCTCCTCAAGTCACCATTTTTGGTATGATGATCCTATCTCTAAAATATAAAATTCCATCCTTAATACTATAATCTTCATTTCCTTTAGGAGCTCTTACCATCTTGGCCTGACTATTGTTGTAGAAATGATCCTAGGTTTATATCTCTCTGACGTCACCCATCAATTCTTCATGGCTACAGGTTATAGCAGTTATATGCCTTCATTTTCTCAAGGCATCTACAACTTTATTCTCCTTACCTTTGATATATTCTATACCAAATTTATACTCTGCTAGGAACTCGATCCACCTTCTATACCTTGCATTCAGTATTGGTTGAGTGAAGATATACTTCATACTCTGGTGGTCAGTCTTAATATCAAAGGGTTTACGTAATAAATAATGACACCACATCTTAAGGGTATGCACCACTGCTACAAGTTGTAAATCATGTGTAGTTTCACTTCATGTTTCTTGAGTTTCCTTAACTCATACGTTATCATTGATTCTTCTTAGGTTAGGACCCCTCCTCATCCTTCCAATGATGCATCCATACATATTGAAAATTTTTCTTGTGGATCTAGAAGTTTTATAATAGGTGTGATGGTGAGTTTTTTTTTTAATAGCTCAAAAGATACCTTGCACTTATCTACCCATTTATTTTTCTATTTCTTTAAATATTGGTAATAGGATAGGTAATCCTAGAGTATTTTTTTATAAAACATATTTAGTAGCCTGTGATTCCCATAAAACTTTACACTTTGGTCACATTGGTGGGTTACGACCAACTCAAAATGACCTCTATCTTCTTTGGGTCTACTACTATTCCATCAATATAAATACTATGCCCAATATATTGTACCTTAGGGACATAAAAGTCACATTTTGAGAGGTTACCGATGAGCTTATTTTTCCTTAACAAATCAACTACTATCCTTAAGTGCCTATCATGTTCTTCCTTATTATTGGAATATATCAGAATGTCATCTAAAAATATTAGAACAAACCGATATAACTATCTTCTAAACACATTTTTCATTAGATTCATGAAGGTCACTGGAGCATTAGACAACCCAAATGGTAACACTATAAATTCATAGTACCCATATCGATTCTTAAAGGTAGTTTTGTGAGTATCTTCCTCACGAATTCTTAACTAATGGTATCCTGATTTCAAGTCAATTTTGGAGAATATGGTTACCCATTTCAATTGGTTAAACAAATCCTCCATTTTGGGTAGGAGGTATCTATTCTTAATGGTCACTTTGTTCAACATTCTATAGTCGATACACAATCTTAGTGTTCCATCCTTCTTTTGAACCCTCCAGGATGAGACGAGTAAGGAGATCTATGCAACTCCTACATAATCCTCCTCCTCAAGTCACCATTTTTGGTATGATGATCCTATCTCTAAAATATAAAATTCCATCCTTAATACTATAATCTTCATTTACTTTAGGAGCTCTTGCCATCTTGGCCTGACTATTGTTGTAGAAATGATCCTAGGTTTATATCTCTCTAACTTGACCCATCAATTCTACATGGCTACAGGTTATAGCAATTATATGCCTTCATTTTCTCAAGGCATCTACAACTTTATTCTCCTTACCTTTGATATATTCTATACCAAATTTATACTCTACTAGGAACTCGATCCACCTTCTCTACTTTGCATTCAGTATTGGTTGAGTGAAGATATACTTCATACTCTGGTGGTCGATCTTAATATCAAAGGGTTTACATAATAAATAATGACACCACATCTTAAGGGTATGCACCACTGCTACAAGTTGTAAATCATATGTAGTGTCACTTCATGTTTCTTGAGTTTCCTTGACTCATACGTTACCATTGATTCTTCTTAGGTTAGGACCCCTCCTCATCCTTCCAATGATGCATCCATACATATTGAAAATTTTCCTTGTGGATCTAGAAGTTTTATAATAGGTGTGATGGTGAGTTTTTTTTTTAATAGCTCAAAAGATACCTTGCACTTATCTACCCATTTATTTTTTTCTCTTTCTTTAAATATTGGTAATAGGATAGGTAATCTTAGAGTATTTTTTTATAAAACATCTATAGTAGCCTGTGATTCCCATAAAACTTTACACTTTGGTCACATTGGTGGGTTACGACCAACTCAAAATGACCTCTATCTTCTTTGGGTCTACTACTATTCCATCAATACAAATACTATGCCCAATATATTGTACCTTAGGGACATAAAAGTCACATTTTGAGAGGTTACCGATGAGCTGATTTTTCCTTAACAAATCAACTACTATCCTTAAGTGCCTATCATGTTCTTCCTTATTATTGGAATATATCATAATGTCATCTAAAAATATTAGAACAAACCGATATAACTATCTTCTAAACACATTTTTCATTAGATTAACGAAGGTCACTGGAGCATTAGACAACCCAAATGGTAACACTATAAATTCATAGTACCCATATCGATTCTTAAAGGTAGTTTTGTGAGTATCTTCCTCACGAATTCTTAACTAATGGTATCCTGATTTCAAGTCAATTTTGGAGAATATGGTTACCCATTTCAATTGGTTAAACAAATCCTCCATTTTGGGTAGGAGGTATCTATTCTTAATGGTCACTTTGTTCAACATTCTATAGTCGATACACAATCTTAGCGTTCCATCCTTCTTTTGACCCCTCCAGTATGAGCCGAGTAAGGAGATCTATGCAACTCCTACATAATCCTCCTCCTCAAATCACCATTTTTGGTATGATGATCCTATCTCTAAAATATAAAATTCCATCCTTAATACTATAATCTTTATTTCCTTTAGGAGCTCTTACCATCTTGGCCTGACTATTGTTGTAGAAATGATCCTGGGTTTATATCTCTCTAACTTGACCCATCAATTCTTCATGGCTACAGATTATAGCGGTTATATGCCTTCATTTTCTCAAAGCATCTACAACTTTATTCTCCTTACCTTTGATATATTCTATACCAAATTTATACTCTGCTAGGAACTCGATCCACCTTCTCTACCTTGCATTTAGTATTGGTTGAGTGAAGATATACTTCATACTCTAGTGGTCAATCTTAGTATCAAAGGGTTTACATAATAAATAATGACACCACATCTTAAGGGTATGCACCACTGCTACAAGTTGTAAATCATGTGTAGTGTCACTTCATGTTTCTTGAGTTTCCTTGACTCATACGTTACCATTGATTCTTCTTAGGTTAGGACCCCTCCTCATCCTTCCAATGATGCATCCATACATATTGAAAATTTTCCTTGTGGATCTAGAAGTTTTATAATGGGTGTGATGGTGAGTTTTTTTTTTAATAGCTCAAAATATACCTTGCACTTATCTACCCATTTATTTTTTTCTCTTTCTTTAAATATTGGTAATAGGATAGGTAATCTTAGAGTATTTTTTTATAAAACATCTATAGTAGCCTGTGATTCCAATAAAACTTTACACTTTGGTCACATTGGTGGGTTACGACCAACTCAAAATGACCTCTATCTTCTTTGGGTATACTATTATTCCATCAATATAAATACTATGCCCAATATATTGTACCTTAGGGACATAAAAGTCACATTTTGAGAGGTTACCGATGAGCTGATTTTTCCTTAACAAATCAACTACTATCCTTAAGTGTCTATCATGTTCTTCCTTATTATTGGAATATATCATAATGTCATCTAAAAATATTAGAACAAACCGATATAACTATCTTCTAAACACATTTTTCATTAGATTCATGAAGGTCACTGGAACATTAGACAACCCAAATGGTAACACTATAAATTCATAGTACCCATATTGATTCTTAAAGGTAGTTTTGTGAGTATCTTCCTCATGAATTCTTAACTAATGGTATCCTGATTTCAAGTCAATTTTGGAGAATATGGTTACCCATTTCAATTAGTTAAACAAATCCTCCATTTTGGGTAGTAGGTATCTATTCTTAATGGTCACTTTGTTCAACATTCTATAGTCGATACACAATCTTAGCGTTCCATCCTTCTTCTTTACAAAGAGAACAAGTGCACCCCAAGGTGACACACTAGGTTTTATCAACCCTTTCTCTAACAACCCTTGGAGTTGTACCTTCAACTCCTACATCTCTATAGGATTCATCCTATATGGGGTTCTATGTATTGGATCAGTTTTGGGCATCAATTCTATAGTGAAGTCAAATTACCTTTTTGATGGTAAATCAGGTAAATCTTCAAGGAACACATCTTTTTATTCCTGTAGGATGGGATGTTATTCAATTACCTCTTCCTTTTTATCTATTTCTACTTCATTAAACTTAACCATGAATATCATTCCACTCATTTTCATGGTCTTCTTTAGTTGTATAGTTGATAGTAACTGAGGTCAATATGAACCTTGTTCATTGACAATTTGCCTTCTTTTTTTATCATTATCAGTGTAATCAATCCATCTTTCATGGAAATTTATTACAAACTTTTGATATTTCAACCAATCCATCCCTAAAATAATATCAAATTCATGGAGAGAAGCTACATATAGGTTTCATTCTATGGAGTTGTTTGGTAAGATAACTCGAACATCAGGATAATAACGATCTACGAAGTAGGTTTATCCAGAACCATACTCTACTTTCAACCCATCCACCATGAATATTGTTCTTTTTTATACCTCCCTAACTAAGCTAGATGCAATGAAGCTATCTTTTGCTCCGTTATCTATCAAAATATTAACATTATTATTTAAATATTTTAGCTTTAAGAAGAAGTGTGGTAGTCTATCCATCTAGATTCTAACTACCAATAGCCGCATAGGTCTTATGGTTTGTATCTTATGGTTGTTTGCTATACCCAACCTTATGTGTACAATTACTAGTATAATGTGGTCCTTTGTAGTTGTAACAACTAGTCTTTGGTCCAGAGTGTTTGATTTTATTTTATTCCTTAGTCATTTTCAAAGGTCCTGCATCAAGTTATATCTAAGGGTAAGAATCATTACTAATATGATTTCTATTGTTACTATTCTTATTTTTATTTTCCACTTGGTTTTTATCACTCTTCTTTGCAGAATAAGGGTTATTTTTTATTTTCTTATTTTGTTCTTTCTCCCAATGCATGAAAAAATACATTGTTTCTCTTTCTCAAAGCTTGGCGATCTTCTTATGATAAATTGGCATAAATGAAGTAATATTTTCTTGTTTGTGGACTTATTTTTTCCTAACAATCCATGTCACAAGATTTTCTCTGCTTCTCACTCCTAACCCCATTACTTGGATCTTCCATATTTTGATCTTATTCACTTTTTGTGGTAGCGATAAGTAAATATGCTCTTTGCAAATATTGGTTTGAAGAAATTAGGCTTAATAAAATATCTAATACTTGACACTGTTGTTCTAAATATTCTTCATAAGAAATATGATAGAAGTGAGGTCTTCCACAACTCTGCTTATGTACCCTATATTTTCCTCTTATTTTCTTACCTCATCCCTTTCTATTCATGTTCTTGGTGCCATTATCCTTGGATATGCAATTGACTCATATTAGATATTATTCCTTCATCCCATTAGTTTATTTTATATTTCAAACAAAACTAACATCTATCCTTCAAAAATCATTCTAGAGTACATAGTACACACTTACTTTCAGTGAGGTATCTTGTTAAGAGTAAGATCAATTGATTTCTTGATCAATGGTTTGGTTTACTTTTTGTAAACCACCATTTTTATAGGAATATTCCATTCTTCCTTAGTTGCACATCAATACAATTCATGGCTAGGTTCTTTCTAGAGTAGGTTTCTATCTTATATGAGAGTTTAGCCTAAAAAAAAGCTTATAGACCTACAACCATGCTTTGATACCAACTACAAAAACCCTAATTTCAACTTAAACATTTTTTTTTTCCAAATTCAACCAAGACAATTCAAATAATTTTGCATAGAAGCTTTTACCACATTATAATTTTTCATATGCTGCAACATCCCTCGGGTGGATAGGAGTGACCAATCTCCTATAGTAGTTCTTGGGTTTACCTCGTACACTATCCATAAAACTTAAAATATACCTTTGAGTAGTCATCCCAATTCCTTTCACTACATTGAAGTACCTTTTGACCACATCATAAGGATTAAACCTATCTTGTTCGTTTGATAAAAGGGATTTCAAATCCCTCACTAGTGTTAATCATTCCTTAACTAGTATGTAGATGTAAGCTCCTTATAGTCTACATACACTTCATTTAGTATGAAAATTTTATGCACCATTAAACCATACTTTGGTTAGATTAATGGTAGTGACTTTCTTATGTGGGGTATCTATATTTGTTCATCCAATCGTCAAACAGAGGTTTCCAATGGTTACCTCCCCAAATGACATCCCTCAAAGAAATTCCTCCAAATTTATTCAGGTTCCTATGATTGCTATTTGTGTGACATCATTATCACATGGGTATCTCACTATCTTTTGGAGTACTCACCACATTAAATTAGTTGCAATGGAATTATAGGATCATCATATCTTGGAGCACATTTTAGTGATCTATTACTAAAGTGCCTATTGTATCCTTAAATAATTTTCACATCGTTTTTGGTTTTTGTCTTAACCATATGGGGTCTAATAAGTTTGGTAGTATATTTACAACCTCTCAAGGAATAATTTCCAAAACCCCCCCAAGGTGAATCTTATGGGGGACGAGAAAATCACACGCTCACACTCACGCAATTCCCAAATTTTTTTCTTCTATTAAATCTGGAAAATACATACAAATAGCCCATAGGTTTTACATTAACCAGCGCTCGGCTTGGTTTTCTCTCCCTCACACTCTGCGTGTGATCTTCCTAAATCCACCATCGTCTATTACATTAAACTAGGTTTTTATAGAGGCCCTGACCCTTTAAAAACATCCTTCGAAAATCGGTCTACCAACCCGATTTATTACAATCCCTGAGTTTTTATCGAGGTCTTGACCCTCTGAAATGTCTTACACAAAAATTGAGACACCAACCCAATTTAATACTCCACTCTGCATGGCTCCTGTCATCACCGCTTTCATCAGAATACCCTACGTGCCCATCCTTTTTGTTTCCCGTGCTTCTGGGTAATCGCCCACATTTACTGCACCTTGTGCCACATGTCGTTCGTAACAATCCTTGAAAATATCGCCTGCCATGGTTTCGTGCCATTTCTTTCTTCTTCTTCGTCTTCTTCTCTTCCCGTCGCGATATCGTGACATGTCGCGATATCATGACATTTTAGCTTCCCTGTGCTCCTTTCCTCTTTTGGTCACGATATCACGACATGTCACGATATCGCGATGTCTCCTCTTCCTCTCTGCCTTCCTTGCTTTTGGGCCACGATATCGCGACATGTCGTGATATCGCGACGTTCTCCTTCCTCGCCTCCGCTTCTCTGCTTCGGTCGCGATTTCGCGACATGTCGTGAAATCATGACAATTCCTTCGGTATCTACTTTTCTCCTACTGGTGGTCATGATTTTGCGATAGTCACAATTTCACGACATGTTGCAAAATCATGACATTCTCTTTAGCGCCTTCCTCGGTCTGCTCCTTGTCACGATTTCATGACATGTCACAAAATCATGACATTTCCATCTTCTCTACCCCGGCTCTTTCTTTTGTCATGATTTCGTGACGATCGTGATTTTGTGACATGTCACAAAATCATGACAACTCCCACTGCTCTGCTTTGGCTTCACTTTTGTGTCACGATTTTGTGACGATCGTGATTTCATGACATGTCATGAAATCATGACAAACCAACTGCTTCCCTCTGCTACTGCCCTGTTGTCGCAATTTCGTGACGTCACGATATCGTGACCTCCCTACTTCTTCGCCTTCACTTCTGTTTCATGTCATGATTTCATGACATCATGATATCATGATGTCGCGATATCGCAACCTCCCGGCCTCTTCGCCCTTCCTTCAGCTTTATGTCATGATTTTGTGACGTCGCGATATCGTGACCAACCTCTGCCTTGTCCAAGACTAAAAACTTAGAAAAATTTTGGTCAATGCCAGATTGCCCTGTTGCTATCGAATGCTCCTGCATCAACCACCCGGGGTAAGTGGAGAAGTGATCTTCACTTCTGAGCTTTCTAGTTGCTGCCTCCTACAACACCTCCAAACATTCATCTACCCCTGTAGCCTGTTTCAACTCCTTCTCCTAGCCCAAACAACTTTTGCCTTCCTCCAGGCAGATTCTCCCACTGTTGCACACTTCCTCGTCTGCAGCCTGCTTACACTCCTCTTGCCCAAAAAAATCTCTATCTTCTTCCAGGAAGGTCCCAACACTGCTGCACACCTCCTTGTCTGTAGCCTTCAATGGCTTCATCTTCTGAAGCACTCCATCTTCTCTCTTTCTCTGTTTCTCCTCACGTTGTCTATGCAGCTCCCTTTGTAGGGCTTTCACTTGCCTCTGCAAATCTCTCTTGAGCAGTTCCTCCTGTAGGGCTTGCACTTGCCTCTGCAATGCCTTGAACTCTCTCATTATCATCATTGTTTTTTCTTCACAGATCCTTATGTAACTACCTCATGTTCGGTGATCTGTTACACACTCAGGGATCCTAAACTCTCTCTCCTCTCTCAGAACCCTCCCACAGATCCTGGTGCAAACTGCCTCATGGTCGGCGATCTATTTACACACTCAGGAACACTAGCTCTGATACCACTGATGAGGGACGGGAAAATCATACGCTCACACACACAATTCCCAAATTTTTTTCTTCTATTAAATCTAAAAAATACATACAAACAGCCCACAGGCTTTACATTAACCAGCACTCGGCTTGGTTTTCTCTCCCTCACACTCTGCGTGCGATCTTCCTAAATCCACCACCGTCTATTACATTAAACTAGGTTTTTATAGAGGCCTCGACCCTCTGAAAACATCCTTCAAAAATTAGTCTACCAACTCGATTTATTACAATCCCTGAGTTTTTATCGAGGTCTCGACCCTCTGAAATGTCTTACGCAAAAATTAGGACACCAACCCAATTTAATACTCCACTCTGCATGGCTCCTGTCACCATCGCTTTCGTTAGAATACCCTGCGTGCCCATCCTTTTTGTTTCTTGTGCTTCTAGGTAATCGCTCACTTTTACTGCACCTTGTGCTATGTGTCGTTCATAACAATCCTTGAAAATATCGCCTGTCGTGGTTTCGCACCATTTATTTCTTCTTCGTCTCCTTCTCTTCTCATCGTGATATTGTGACATGTCACGATATCATGACATTTTAGCTTCCCTGTGCTCCTTTCCTCTTTTGGTCGCGATATCGCGATGTCTCCTCTTCTTCTATGCCTTCCTTGCTTTCGAGCCACGATATCACAACATGTCACGATATCACGACGTTCTCCTTCCTCGCCTTCGCTTCTCTGCTTCGGTCATGATTTCATGACATGTCGCAAAATCGTGACAATTCCTTCGGTATCTACTTTTCTCCTACTGGTGGTCACGATTTTGCGATAGTCATGATTTCATGACATGTCGCAAAATCACGACATTCTCTTTAGTGCCTTCCTCGGTTTGCTCCTTGTCACGATTCGTGACATGTCACAAAATCACAACATTTCCATCTTCTCTGCCCCTGCTCTTTCTTTTGTCATGATTTCGCAATGGTCATAATTTTGTGACATGTCACAAAATTGCGACAACTCCCACTACTCTGCTTCGACTTTGCTTTTGTGTCACGATTTCACGATAGTCACGATTTTGCGACATGTCATGAAATCACGACAACCCAACTACTTCCCTTTGTTGTTGCCCTATTGTCATGATTTCACGACATCACGATATCACGACATCACGATATCACGACCTCCCTACTTCTCCACCTTCACTTTCGCTTCATGTCATGATTTCACGACGTCACGATATCGCGACCTCCTTGCCTCTCCGCCCTTCCTTCAGCTTTATGTCATGATTTCACGACGTCGCGATATCGTGACCAACCTCTGCCTTGTCCAAGACTAAAAACTTAGAAAAATTCTGGTCGATGCCAGATTGCCCTGTTGCTGCTAGATGCTTCTGCATAAGAATCTAAGATATAACTTTATCCTTTTTGTTTCATTCATTCAATTTTACCAAGCCACATTTTCATAATTCATATTCTATTGCAATAAATAAATAAACCATCTATCTATATTTACAATGCTACTTTCCATTAAAACATAATAAAGAAATAAAATTCTTCATCTTTTACAATTCATAGAAATATATCAATAAATGCTAATAATCATTTCATATTAAGTTCTACTACAAGATACATGAATGACACAGTACTTACCTTGGGAACCCTAAAGAACACAAGCTTATACTGAGATGGGGCTGAATAGTATAAGACCAACTTTTACTTTTCTTCTCTCAAACAATATTATCCAATATAATCAATGGCAATATCAACAACAATAATCAAAGAAATGCACAAATAATCACAATAGAGACACCAATTTTACGTGGTTCACCCAATGTGGGCTACTCCATGGAGAAAATATTTCACTAAAATTTTCTCAACAAATATCTTGGGAATCCTTCCCTATTACAAATTTTATGGACCTCTATCCAAAGGAGATATCACTCCCCTAATCAATATCATGGATCTCTATCCATAGGAGAACTCTTTCCCCTCTACTGGTTCATGGATCTCTATCCATAGGAGAACTCCTTTTCCTCTGCTCTGGTTTGGGAATCTTCTAGAAGACTATTGCCTCTAATGCATTGGATTGTGGATCTCTCTCCATAGAAGACCTTTATCCTCACTTAGAAGACCTCTATCCTCACTACCCTGGCTAATGGATCTCTATCCATTGGAGACTACTGTCCTCTACTCTGTCACCTCCAAATCTTGCTCTCGGCTTTGCTCAATCTCTATCTCAAATCTACACTAAACACTATCCTTCAGTCTAGCACACTCAAAAACCTATCTCTGTTCTGGCACAAATCTGCCCTCAAATCTGCACCAAACTCTCTCACTAAAAATAATCCTCAAAACACCATCCTTCCTCAAATATATCCTCAAGCCTTAACACAAAGCTTGATCCAATCACAAATAAACTCTTCTAGATATGCCTCAAGCCTTAACACAAAGCTTGAACAAATAAATCAACTCTGCTCTCAAGTCTTCTCAAAGACTTACCTCAAATATATCCACAAGTCCTAACCAAGAACTTGCCTCAATATACTCTCAAGTCTTCACTAATACTTGCCTCAAATCTATCCAAAAGTCTTCACCAAGACTTACCTCAAATATGTCCAACAAGTCTTCACCAAGACTTACCTCAAATATGTCCAACAAGTTCTCTCTATAACTTGTCCAATATGCTCAACAAGTCTTCACCAAGACTTTCCTCAAATCTTTCTCAACAAGTCCTCTCTAGAACTTGTCCAATCTGCTCAACAAGTCCTTTTTAGAACTTATCCAATCTGCTCAACAAGTATTCCCTAAGACTTACCTCAACTATGCTTGTAAGCTTCCACAAAATCTCACACAAATCTATCCTTAAGTCCCCTCTAGGACTTACTCAAATTTTCTCACAAGCTTTCACAAAAGCTTGCTCAACTCTATCCTTAAGTCCCCTCTAGGACTTACTAAAATCTGTCCCCTAGCTTTCACAAAAGCTTATTTAATTCAATTGCAAAACTTGCATACAAAACTCAACTTAATATCTTTCAGAAAACCTCTTCAATCACACAAACAAGTTTCACTCAGAATCTTGTTTAACTAGAGAAACATATAGAGAATGGTAAGAGACTCAATATGTTTCACACTCACAAATCACTCTATCACTTTCAAACTCTCTTTCAAATCAATTCAGAATAAAGAATAATTTGTTTCACAAATCTTGAACTATCACTCCAATGCTTTCAATCAATAATGCTCATCCAAATTTACTCAAACATCCACTCAATGAAACACACCTTACTTACAAATCCTAACCAAGTGTTTCACTATACTCCCAACAACTCACACTATGGAACTCAAACCTTGACTTAAGATGATTCCAGTTTTCACATAACAATGATACTCATGTTCTTTCACAAACCCTAGTTCAAGATAGTTCTCAACTTCACATAACAATGATACTCATGATCTTTCACAAACCCTAGTTCAAGATAGTTCTCCTCAATAAAATGATACTCATGTTCTTTACAAATAGTTCAAGTGTCCTTATTCAAAACTTGTTCAAGATAGTTCTCAATCTCACATAACAATGATACTCATGTTCTTTCAATATCCACAAATCATGCACATGAAAACTTACTCAAACATTTCCAACAATGCTTATCAAACAATCCTTTTCACTCCAACTTTGTATTTCACAACATTCAATCAAACAATATTTCACTCACAAGGAAGCTGTGCCCATACCTTTTTTTTATGGAGATATGTCTTCAAAAACCTGTCTTAATTACAATCAAATCCTCTTTGCCACTTTCAAGGTTAGATAGCAACAATTTATCTCAAAATCTCCACTCAAATATTTCCTTCAATAATTATCTCACCATACAAAAATATCAAGTCTCAAGTACACCTTATAATCTCCAAACTTCAAAAATAATATTCAATTCATAAACAATAAAACTCCTTTGAAAACACTTTATAAACCCAATCTTCACACAATAATATTCAACACAATTAATTTCCTTTCTAACACCTTATATCTCCAATATTTACACAATAATATTCAACACAATTAATTTCCTTTCTAACACCTTATATCTCCAATATTTACACAATAATATTCAACACAATTAATTTCCTTTCTAACACCTTATATCTTCCAATATTTATTTATAATGCTAATTAAAAATTAAAATATCAAACAACCTTATGACTCCCTATCTTTCACTTAGCAAAATAAATTTCTTGACCTTAAGCCTTCACAACTATCACGTGGCCCCCTAGCACTATTCACACCTTGCAAAAATTAAATCGAGCGCTTACCTCATATGATGGCCCACATCAAAATAATTTGTGCCCATAATGAACATGCCCAAACTCAAACCTAAAACCTATAGTCGTCATAGTACCCTAGCCCAACGCTAGGCTACCGTTGGGCTATGTGCCCAACACAAAACCTAAGGTGCATGATGTGCACTTTATCCC
Source organism: Wollemia nobilis (assembly GCA_028583015.1). Classification (NCBI taxonomy): domain Eukaryota; kingdom Viridiplantae; phylum Streptophyta; class Pinopsida; order Araucariales; family Araucariaceae; genus Wollemia; species Wollemia nobilis. The sequence goes on from JAQPPZ010016361.1 coordinate 8,717,045, forward strand.
TTGCTCTCCGATGATTCGAAATAACCAAAACCCTCTTGTCGCATTCAAAACAAAGGGGACGTGAATCGAACCCCTAACCTACCTTGACACAAATGCCTTAACCAGCCATCAATAGTCGCTTGTGCTACCAAGCGCTTTGGAGAATATTTGGTGCTCCTCTTGGTATTAACATGAAGTCTACCCTTTTAATTTTAACACATGCAAGTCCTTTCTCTTCTCTTTAGGTAGTGCATGAAATTCTTTTGCTTTTGGGCATACAAATTGCATGGATAATTTTGAATAAAAATCATTACTCCTTTTATACCTTTTGCTATGAACTCCAACACATCGGCGATTTCAATTTGAATTTTAAACTTCAACTCTTGGCACATTTATTATTTATTTAAATTAAAATTTTAACCTATGGTTAAAATATTTTAATTTAAATAAATTAAATAATAACCTTTACAATCTACCAAATGGGTCTTTTGAGGATTTATATTTTAAAGACACCTTGGACCTCGTTTTTCCTCACCTCAACGTTTAGTCTAGAATATTATAATATTATTATTTCCTTTTAAACCTGCTTCACCTTCCTTGGGATTTTCTTTTAAACCTACTTCTCCTTCCTTGGGAATTTAACCTTTTAGGCCACTTTAGGCATATAATATTAAAATAAATATTATATCCTATTTATTTTAACCTCTTCCTTACCTTTTGGAAAAACCACTTGATGACATTAATGATGACGAAACTTGGACATCAACCTCTTGACATCAATGACAACAAAACTTGCTCATATTTCCAACAAATCCATTTCGGGACAAAACCAAGCCTAAAAAATATCCATATTTATTTTTCATTGCAAATATTCTAGCCATTCTACATTAAGAAATTCATTATTCATTTTTCCATAATTTCATTCTACTACATAAAAATTTTCATTTTTCTTATGTCATTTCATTTTAAGAATCTTTCACAATTTTCCCTTTTTATAGAGGTGAGGGAGCCCCATATCTCCCTCTCATTATCCCCATTTAAATCATCATTCAACTAATACTCAAGAGTTCTATCCTTGAGTAATTTCTTATGAAAGAGTAATTGTGAAACCCCCATAAGTTATCTTCTATTTTTTGGATCCCATACCCAATCCTTCATATGTTTACCACTTACATCAGGTTTCTCATTTCATAGAAGAAATAGTCCAACTGAACATAAATGTAACTATTCACATTCTAAAAGAGATGCTAATCAATACCCAAACCTAGTTATTCAAACTCAAATAAAAGACTATTTCTTCTTTCAAATATACAAAACATTGTTATACATTTCCAAATAAAACCCAACAATATTTTCAAATAAAGATGAATTATTTAATCATCTAAGACTATATTTACTTTAGAAATATCTCAACAACTTATTTTCAGCATATATCAAGGTCTATTTCAACTTAATTAAATTAAGTCAACCATATAGTCACATAATTCCAAGGTCAATCTATTAGAAACTTTTAATACCTTTATAAAAGTCATTTCACTATTTCATTAGAATGATTTTCCTTTTGACTTAATGTTTATCTAATCCATATTATATATATCACAATTAATGAATCACCTTTCCCTATTATATAAATTCTTTGGTCTAAATATTGTTCTCTAATAGTATCAATTCAAATATTGGATTCATTAAATACATTTTCTTCTACTAATAAGTCATTTCCTTATAATTTTTTTTATCTAATATTTAATTACAACCTTTTGTTAACATTCAAAGACGTATCCATACTGTTTGGAATTTATATTAAAGTTCAAGACCTTTTATATTTTATTTCCCAAAGCTAACTAGATTAAGAAAATAAAGCTGCAATTCAAATGGCACACGAATCCTATCCTTCCCTTAAGCATTTTAAGGATCTTTAATAATTTCAAGTATAAACGTAAGCTTCTATTTAAAATCATGTGGTTTCAAACAACAAAGATGTATAGGGAAAGCATGATTGGAACTTGTCTTCAATTCCCTTCCACCTAAAACAACCGAGCTACGTGGTAGATCTACATTTGTCAAAGGGAGACACTACTAAACCTAAGTTTTAGGTTTAATAATTATCAAATTATATTTTAATTGAGTTTTATTCCCCACTATTCTATGTAGCACGAATAGCATTCAAATGCATCAATTTGGACCAATGGATGTAGCATGTTTGCTATCGAACATCATACTTCGATGTGCGCACATATCCATGTGCAAAGTAGAGGATAGACACACTCATTTTTAAGTGATACTCCTACTCATATGTATATCACAAATCTAATTATAGGTTGGAGCTTTTGTCAATCACTCACAATGGGTCTATGACAATATAATCACCTGATATGGAGGTTTGAACTGCTCCCAAGGTTTTTAACCAAGCAATAGGAAGATAAACCAACCTATTCGGTCCTTCACACCAATTCAAAATAACTATATTAAGATATTTATAGAGAATAGTACCTCACATATTTAGAGGATGTTTGTCTTGTAGAAGACTCCCAATCACATAGGAGAATAGATCCCTTGCTCCTTTCTTCCATCCTATTCCAACGCCTTCTCTACGTTGCAAGTTATCCATTCAAAGCTGAACCAACACAAAAATAATGTTCCTCCCTTTTTTCCTCATGTCCCAAGAGGTTTCATTACAAAAGAAACCAACTCTCAACTACCCTCCAATAATCTTTTCTTTACTTGGATTTTGCGGGATTATATAATGTGAAGCATTATTTCATTTATCCTTAATGTTTTAACATATTCTTTATTAAGTTTTAATAAATATTTTAATTAAAACCCTTTTGACCTTTCTTCTTTTTCTATATAGTCTATTACAAAGCACATTAGAAATGTCAGCATGATATCAAATAAAATGTAGGCAGGCTATATTAAAACAAGGATGTAAACTATGTCTAGCATAGATATATCAATTGTCAATTCATTTTGACTACATTGGCCTTCAACTTCCTACTCTTTTGTGAAGGTGTCTATCCCTACAATTATTCAGATCCATTAGAAATATATCATTGATTATCAAAACAAAACATAGCCAAAAACATTTATCATTAAAAATAATAATTAATACATAAATCCTTTATCTAAAAAAGTTTTCCAGGGGAGGGTCATGACATACTATCCCCCTTGGATTAAACACAGTCCTATGTGTTTCACAAGTATCCTGCAATAAGACTAAAATCACATTTATTCATTCAAACAAATATGAAAAATATTTTTGCATATCAGCTACTTTTTTCCAATTAGCATTCTATCTGAGTAGCAGTCTCATTGGAATTTAAATTGTTCTAGAGCTATGTTCCTCATATTTTTGGAACAAAACTCCAAAATATTTACTGGTTGTACTTCAATTATTTTTGGGTTGTTGATCTGCAAATTAGATAAATTCCATAAATGGTGAGGATTAGCTACATTATTCTTAAGCATGGATACATTGAAAGTATCATGGATTCATGGATAGGTTGGGTGGCAAGGTGTTACACTAGACAACTAGACTTATCTTCTCAAATAACTTAAATGGCCCAACATATCTAGGATCCAACTTGGTTTACTTTATGGTGATTTTCATGGGTTTTTTTTGGTCAAAATGACCACATCCAGGGAAATAAGGAGTAATCTTCCCAAAGTTTCACTAGATTTCACTAAGTATAAGAGGACAGTTGTGATGGTGTGATATTTTTAAGGCTAAGGGTCAAACCACGGCTAAAAGTCACAATGGCATGACATTTTGAAGGCTGAAGATGAAGCTAAGGCAAAATTTCATGATGGCGCAACATTCTAAAGGCCGAAGATGAATCTAAGGTGAAAAGTTACGATAACATAACATTTTGAAGGTTGAATATGAAGCTAAGGTGGAAAGTCATGATGGCATGAAATTTTGAAAGTTAAGGGCCAAATTGATGGGAAAAGTCATGACAACGTGACATTTTAAAGGCTAAGGGTAAAGCCACGACCAAAAGTCATGATGGCACAACATTTTGAATGTCGAAGACAAATCTAAGGTGGAAAGTCATGATATCGTGATATTTTGAAGATCAAAGATGAAGATAAGATCAAAAGTTGTGATGGCATGACATTTTGAAGGTTGAGGGCCAAATTGAAGCGAAAATTCACAATTGCACAATATTTTGAAGGTCGAGGGCTAAACTGAGGGGGAAAGTTGCGATTGCGTGATATTTTGAAGTCCGAAGATGAAGCTAAGGCATAAAGTCACGATTACATGATATTTTGAAGGCCAAGTGGACCACAATGTCTCTAAGGAGGTTAAGGAAGATCATTATAACAAGAAGATCTCAACCACTTCTAGTTGAAGGCTCCATGCTCCCTCAACTACTTCTTTACCAGAATGAGCCTATGAGCATGATGTTGTAACAAATTTCAGTTTTTTTGTTATGTAAAACTCTTATATATAGAATGAGCGACCCAAATAAATGGTCGGCTCTTAGGTGTTTACAAGGCTATGTATACAAACTTCTAAAAAGTTTAATAAAGATCATCCATTCTGGTTCTTGGCTCATTGGTGTTCTAAATCAAGTATGTATGTGTTTTCGATTGCTATATAAGTCTAAATTGAATGTAACCTACATCAATTATTATTCTGAATTCCTACAATAAAGTTTAGCTAGATCTGAAATTAACTTCATAGATAAGCTTGCACTTGAAATAGATCTTCACCAAAAGTTTAGTTTCTCTGTTTTGGTTCTCTATTATGCTTCTTTGTAAAAGGTTGTAATAGTTGCTTTGCTATTACCTAATATGTACCACTTTAACTCTCTAGCCATCGCTATATTTCCCTATCTTTATGCATTTCCCTCTTTCCCCCTTTTCCTAAAAGAAGAAAGGAACCAGCCTCCTCTAGATATTGAACCAGGTAAACTCTGTGTTAACCTGGTCTTTCAATGTTGGCAAAGTCTTGGGCGCAAATGTAACCAAAGGCATATTTTGCTCCAATAGTTTTTGGCATACCCGGTGGGACACAAATCCCATGCAGTATACAGATCAAAGCTCTAGTGAATAGCTTTGCCCTGTCAATATTTTTTTTAATCACCTGGTGACTCCGCACCAGAAAGGAACCCTAAAAAAACCTTTACCCAGCTTCTGGTTATGTACCATATTTTATGATAACCAGATCTAAAGCAAAAAAATTAGAAGATCCCATAGAGTTCTTTGAACTACACCTTGGTAGCCTCCGAGCTAATCCTATTTTAGTTTCTAGAACAACTTCTGCATATGCCCATAATACAGGATACACAAATCCTTCCCTTGCAGCCCTCCCTAGTACTGCTACTAGTGGAACTTTAACTCCAACTACCCATATAATATCAATGGCCACAAATCATCCGATTCTACCTTACCCCATATGGAACCACATAGGTCCCTTGAACCTAGCAGCTCAGCATCCGATTCTCTTAGTGGCCTTAAAAGCACTACCCTAGTATGATGGTACTAGAAATATGGCTTATGAACACTATCAAGACGTAGCCGCACTAGCCCCAATACATAACATCAATGAAGAAGATGTTATGATAAGATTGCTAGTCATTTCCTTGAAAGGAAAAATGCTCTATTGGTACAAAGCTCTTGAAAATCAAACTATATCCACTTGGGCACAACTTGTTGGTAAACTAGTGGAGGAATTCAATGAGAAAGTAGACCCATTCTCCCTACTAAATCAGTTTACTATTATCCAAAAACACCCTCAAGAGGAGATCATAGATTTTAACATCAGATTCAGTCGGACTTGGTAGAGAGTACCTAATGGGTTGAGACCAACACATGAGCAGGTGATGTATTACTATCTGAGAGCTTTCAACTCAGATATAAGTATGGCCATTAGGTAGTCCCATGTGTTTACCTTCCTCAATATTTATCAAGAAGCATAGAAGGCAGAGAGATATATGATCGCCATTGGGAGATTCCTAGCCAAAATGATGATGCCCATTTTCCCAGATCTACCCCAAGCATCAAGTGCTACTTTTCCAACCCCTACTTCAGCTTCTAGCTCTAGTCTTCCCAAATGGATTGGGCAGCCTAATATTCTGGTAATACAGGCACCCCCTACCCCTCCAATGCTCCCTACCATTCCTGCACTCCCTATGGCAATAGTTCCATCAACTCCAGATCCCCAACTTGTCATTCTGCAAGATCTACAAGCATCGTTCAAAACTCTAGCAAATAAATTTACATCAATGGAATGAAGAGAAGCAAAAAGAAATTTCTAGCCAAGGAGATTCCCACAAGTGACAAAGGATCAAGCCTCCACGAGTGGTAGAAGCTACGACAAATCTAACATTGTTTATGCCAATGAAGATAGCGAACCCAATAATGTTTTGATAGAGTCAAATTTTTGGTGCTCCACGTGTAATGACCCCCATGGTGAAACTTCTTGCATGATTCACCAACATCAAGTACAAAATATAGCCATTGAGAAGGCCGAAAGAAGCCTCAAGGGTCAGATTAATATGATCAAAGAAGAGAACCATAATTGTATGATGCCTTCAGTGGAACAAGTGGTTGTGCTAACCAGATTAGGGAAGAAGCCCCTGCAGGTTGATCCCCAAGAGCTTAACCCCTTGAAGGTGCCTTCACCTATAAGGAACCCTATCGAGAAAAGAACTTCTTATGAGAAAGTTTCCCAAAGTTCAAACCAGAAAGAAGTGAAATCTCATAGAGAAGCACCTTAGCAGAGGGAAACAAAGACACAGGAACAAGCTAGAGATAAACTGAGATACCCCTCACTGACTAAGCGTCAAAGAATTGATGCTACTCAGGGGTACATAAATAAGTATGACACAAGTGTAAAAGAGAAAAGTGTTGAACCCCTCCCTTTCAACATAGTTGAGGAAATGAAGAAAACACCTTCCAAAGCAACTATGTATGAAGCTTTGAAGCTTCTAGGATAGATTGACTTATTGCAAGAATATTTGAGATCCATGAAGAATAAAAATAAGATCCCAACTCAGTTAGATTCTACACAAGCTAGTATAATGTCCACTTTAGGAAAAAAATATCCTCCCTTTTATCTATCTCTCCAGATGGAAGGGTGGGTAGTTCACAATTGTATGATAGACTCTGGAGCTATGACCATTGTAATGCCCAAAGTGGTATGTGATATCATGGGCATGGAATATACAAGGAGCACTCCTGGAGTCTTACAGTTAGATAGAACCCCCGTAAAAATAGTGGGAGTAATTAAGGATATCCTGATAGTCCTTCATAGACTACCTCAGCTCATAGTCATACAAGAGGTAGTAGTAGTGGATTTGGAGCCTTATTTTGGTATGTGTCTCTCTAGGGAATTCACTGCCAAAATAGGAGGATATCTATCACTAGATTTTTCACACCTTGAAATTCCATTCAAAGGAAAAAGAGTGAAAATATTTAATGAGAAGCCTTCAACTTTTCATATTGAAAAACTGGAAGAGGAAGGCAAACATGCCACCACTATGAATATGATGACGAAAGAGCTGGGAGACCTGAACTTGATGGAAGAGGCTCTAAATGTACTACAGGAAGAAGACCAGTTCTCTCTTCAAGATTTCAATGCCATGATCGAGACTGACATGGGGAGCTACACAATTCTAAAACTTGAGAAAGGTAAGCCCATTTCTCCCCCTCTGGTTAACCAACCTATTGATCAGTTGTGGAAGCTTTTCTTCGATGGTTCCAGATGTAAAAATGGATCTAGAGTAGGCATCATTCTAATATCTCCAACAGGCGAAGAGAAAGTCTTCTCTTACAGGTTGACCTAGAGTTGCACCAACAATGTTATAGAATATGAAGCACTCTACTTAGGCCTCAAGAAAGCTAAAAATATGGGTATCAAGCAGCTATAGATTTTTGGGGACTCTGAATTGATAGTGAATCAAGTCACCAAAAAGTGTGTAAGTAAACAACATTACCTTAAAGCCTACAAGAATAAGGTCTAGGATTTTTGGAATATTTTGAATCCTTAAATATAAAAGCAATCCCAAGAGAGAAAAATACTCATGCAAACTTGTTGGCTTCAGTAGGGGTAAATTTTTGCCCTATTAGCAACGTCATCCAAAAGTCAAAAATAGTTAGGCTAATATATAGGCCTTCTATTCCAGATAGGGATACCTTCTGGCAAGTTTTTGAGAATGACAAACAGATAGTGGACTTCCTCATCCATGAGATGAAATGCTCTAGCAACAAGACAATCAAAGATGAAGAAGATGCAGGTATGATCCAGTTAAAGAACAACCACATCCCAAAAGGGTTGGTCACCCTTGAGAGCTTATTTGATAACAATGACAGGTCAACTGGCCATAAAATGAAAGTTGACAAGCACAGATATAGAGAAGCTCAGATGGGACCTGATAAAGCCATCAAAGTAGGAGTGAACACTATAGAAGTAGAACTGGATGAAATCAAGGAATTATGCAAAGAATTTCTAGACATCATCGCCTAGACTTATGGTGACCTGAAATTCTACTCCAAAGAAACCATCCAGTATACGATCGAACTCGAGGAAGGCGTAAAGCCATTTTGACAAAAGCAACGATCGGTGAATCCTAAGATCGAAGCCTTGATGAAGCAAGAGCTGCTAAAATTTCTTGAAGCTAAAATTATTTACCCAATCAAGCATTCAACTTGGGTCACTAACCTAGTTCCGGTTAGAAAGAAGAATGGAGATATCCGATTGTGCGTCGACTTTTACAACTTGAACAAAGATTCGCTCAAGGACCATTACCCTCTCCCATAGATCGACCAAATCCTACACACAATAGTAGGAGCAAAAAGGTTCTCACTCCTGGATGGCTTCTCTAGGTACAATCAAGTGTGGGTCAAGGATGAATACCAATTCAAGACCACATTCACAACCAAGTGGGGAATGTTTGCTTACCAGAGAATGCCCTTCGGGTTATCCAACGTTGGAGCAACTTTTCAAAGAGCTATGGATGTGGTGTTTGGAGAACTTGTCAATAAAATAATAGTGATATATCTAGATGATATGACAGTGTTCTCTCACCAAAAGTAGGATCATATAGCACATCTCAGGAGTGTGTTCAAGAAATACAGAGAATTTGGTATCTCCATAAATCCCAAGAAATCTATCTTCACTATGGAGGAAGGACTTTTACTCGGCCATGTTGTTTCTAAGTTTGGTCTAGCTATAGACCCTAACAGAGTGAAAGCACTTTTATATATTCCCCTCCCCTTAAAAAAAATGCTTGCAGTCATTCTTTGGCCAGATCAAATTCGTGCGCAAATTCATTGCCAATTTTGCACAAATCATCAAACCCATGATAGAGTTGTTGAAAAAGGATGATGTGTTCAAGTGGACAGATGCAAGGAAATAGGATTTCCAATAGATCAAGGAACAAATAGCTCAAGCCCCCATCTTGGTGAACCCAGACTACTCCAGGGGCTTCATCTTATACGTTGTAGGTGAACAAGAAAGCTACGCCATAATGCTCACACAGAAAGGAGTTGACAATGAAGAAAGGCCCATAGCTTTTCTGAGTCAGACTATGCAAGAACATGAAGAAAAGTATAACTTCATTGAGAAACATATCTATGCAATAATGAAGTCTCTAAATTTTTTTAGGTATTTCCTCTCACAAAGCAGGATTATAGTTTATGTAGTTCACCCCGATGTGCAGAAACTTCATCATACAAGGGGATCTCGGTGACAAAAGAGTAGGTTGGGTGACTAAGATACAAGAATATAATGTATAAATACACCCAACCAAGCTAGTAAGAGGTAGAGCACTATGCCAAGAGCTCACCAAGCAAGCTTCATCAGAATACATAGCTTGCCAAACTCAAGAAGCAGCCTCAAACGATGATCAACCTTCAGAGAAGCTCGATTGGATAGATGAATTAACTAGGTATTTCCAAACTAGAAAATGCCCATCAAGCTTGAATTCTTCACAAAGAAGAAGGTACAGGATCCAGGCTCTAAAATACACCCTGCTACCTGAGGGGTTGTACAGAAATAATTTGGATGGAGTGTTGCTTTGATGCATAAACAAAAATTAGAAATAGAAGATCTTGGAGGAATTCCATAGTGGCTCATCTAGAGGACACTACTCAAGAAGGACCACTACCTTAAAGATCATCAAAACTAGATGCTATTGGTCAACTATTTTCGTAGACACCTTTAGAATAACAAGAAACTACGAGGAATGCCAGAGATACATTGGGAGAAACATGAATGCTTCGATACCTCTAAAGTCCATTCAAGTTGAAGAGCCTTTTCAACAATGGGGATTGGAATTTGTTGGAATAATAGAGCCCAACTCATCCGTTGGACATAAGTACATCCTGATGGCTATCGACTACTTCACGAAGTGGGCAGAAGCAATACCCACTAAAAAAGCGGACCAAGAGGTTGTGATGGAATTTGTGGAAAGCTTGATCATGAGATTTGGCATCCCAGATGCATTGGTCACAAATAATGGCTCATCCTTCGTAGGTGCCAAGATGATCGAATTTGCATGTAAATATGGGATTTACTTAAAAACATCCTCAAACTATTATCCATAGGGAAATGGATTAGCCGAATCTACGAACAAAAACCTACTCAGGATTTTGAAGTGAACCCTATAGGACAATAAGAGAAGTTGGCACTCTTTGATAAATCAAGCACTATGGGTTGACAAGATAACCATCAAGAAGTCCATAAACACATCTCCCTACTCTCTAGTCTACGGCAAAGAAGTAGTTCTTCCAATACACATAGAGATCCCAGCTCTAAAATTACTCAATCAGACTGACATAGAGGAAGCAGAACCAATGGAGAACATGTTGATCCAACTCCTACAGTTAGAAGAACAAAAGGAGAAATCCTATGACCACTATCAAAAGTATGTGGTCGCCACAAAAAAATGGTTTGACAAAAAGGCCACTCTGAGAAATTTCAAGGTGGGAGACTTGGTCCTAATATGGAATGAAAAGAAGTCAAAACCCGGAAATCATGATAAATTTGATGCATTTTGGGAAGGTCCTTTCGAGGTAATAGAAGAAAAATGCACAACTCTTCAAGAAACGAATAGGGCCAGGTTCAACCTATCCCCATCAATGGCTTCCATCTAAAGCTGTACTATAAGTAAAATATTCCTCTACCTTGTATGTATTTTTATGTAAATATTTGTTTTCTTTCAAACTCCAAGGAAAAATGTCATGATTTCATGACTTTTTGGCAGTCGATGGCCGCTCCAAGGAAAAATGTCATGGTGGCACAACTTTTCGATGCTCAAAGGCCACCTCAGAGTAGTTGAAAACTTTTGGCGGGAAAAGCATTTTTCTCAACATTATAAAAGGTCCAACTTTTTAAGGTACCACCATACTCTTTGATTGGTCCAGAGCAGAGGTGACGCCAATTTATTGGCCCAGGATAGAAATGGAGCAATATCATTGGCCCAAAGCAAAATGGTAATGCATGGTAGTTTTTTTCTTGAAGGGGCACACGAACCGAGACACCCACCAATATTCAAAAATAATATTGGGGTGTGTGCCACCAATTGTAGTTATTGCATGTCACCTTCGCACGTGCATGCACAGTCAGTTATATCAAAAAAATTGTCACCTTTCCATCTTCTACATTGTTTCCCTTCTTCTCACTATGCTCCTTGCTCTCTTAGAAAGCTTTGCAACACTCTGCTAAGTGCATTCTAAACTGGTTTTACTACCAAATCATAGAATTCAACCATGATGACCACACCTCCAGCTACTACTTCAAAGGGGAAACGAGCGTCATCCAGAAAGGGAAGTAGTTTCATGGACCCCGATAGCCATATCATTAATACAAAGCTGACATGGAAAGACCTAGGGAAAATTTGAAAGGACATAGCAGCCATAATGGACACATATATCTCTCCATCAAGCCCAAGCATGTTCCCTTATCACTCTCTGCTCTACTGGTACGTCTTCCCTCAGGTCCACCCTTGCCTCGAGTTAATCAGGGCCAATGGAAAAATTATATGACATAAAGAACAAAATAGTGAGAAACTCCAAGAATGAAGTCATGTTCACGCTCGATACCAATTCCATTAGGGCCACCTTCACCTATGGTAGGAAGCCTATAGTACCCCCATTCCGTTCAACCCTAATAATTCTATGAAGCATTACACCAATGCCCTAAACATCCGGCTATTCTTGCAAGAGCATGTTTTAGATGCTCTTCCCCAAGGAGCCATGCCAAAGTCCCTAATTCCCTTGGAAAAATTTAAAAGCAAGGAGCTATTTTCCATGTTGCACATGGTGGTAGGGCTATAAATAGACACATAGGTCTACGAGTGGTAAATCACAATAGCATAGTGCATATCCAACCCCAAGTTCTATGATGCAACACGTGTAGACCTGAGTAGAGTGCCAATATTTTTCAACTATATGGAATACCTAGACCATAAACTACATGAAGACCTATTCAAGATACAGAAGGATATCCCAAATACCTTCAGGTTCTCTTCTTACCTGGTATGAATTTTTTTCTTCTTTGAGGTAAAAAAATTAGGTTCTTATTCCTACTACAACAAAAGACCAAAATGGAGACTACTTGCCTGTATGTGAGTGGACATTGCTCCTTTCAAATGTGGGTTCATACTATCATTTCAATATGGAATTCTTGGGCCCCACATTGAAACTCATGTATGGCATCATGCCAAGAATTCCCCAATAGATGTGAGATACTTTGAGGCACCCCCATGCAGAGGAAGGGGACTGGTTTATTTTGACACATGGGGTGGTCATCAGGCTCTATGGCTTCATGGAGAAGCCCTTCTTGTTGCCTTATTACATTACTAAGTGATTATTCACTCTAGAGTACGTAAGGTAAACAAAATTCATCAATGACAAATTTGGTACAAGCTCTCAGAAGATAGTTACTTACCTCATGCATTTTCAATATGAATGAGTAATGTCAAAAAAATGGGACCACGAGCGAATTGCTTGAGTTTTAAGAAATCCAAAATTTATAGAGCTACTGCAAAAATGGAAATATGACCCTAAGGACAAATTCGCTCAAAGGTAAGCCACCCTGAATAAAGCTCCATTCAAGCAATTTCACTTATCCGATAGGCAAATTGATAAGTAGGGCAGGAATAATTATGAAGATCAACCATTAGAATGGCACATTAAAAAAATGTAGCCACTGCCCCCATGGCACTATTTCTATTTGCACTTGGCATATTGGTGCCCTGAGGTGAACCCAGCCCACAAGATAAGTAACAAGACCATCGAAAAGATGAATAAAAGAGGGGAATATTGGGACCATGCTAAGATATTAGCATGGTGGCAAATGATATGCCACCTAAAAATATTCTCCAGGTATGGGACAAAGATAGACAAGGACTTCTAAAAAAAATATGATGAGAATCACGATGAATGGTCTAAAAATTTTGTAGATAAAGTCCCTCTGGGCATCAATGGCATCCCCATAAAACTAATTGAAGGTAATACTAAAAAGGATAAATGGAAAGGAGTCGCCACTGAGAAAATGGAGGTCCCTAGAAAAATGAAACCTCAAAGTTTCATTCCCCCTTTCGGGTCCGACATAGAGTCTGATGATGATGCTCAACTCAACCATGGGATAAGAACAGAAAAATAAAGAAATAAAAAAGTAGAATCGATGAAGGAAGGAGACCAAAAGAAAAGAAAGTGAGAAAAAATACCCTTTGAAGAATTAGATGAGCATGAAGAATCAGAATAACATGAAGAATCAGGGGAGCATCAAGAAATAAGGGACCAAGAAGGAATAAGGGAAAGCTCTGAGTAGAATAATGAGCATCAAGAGATAGATGAACAAGTGGTCGGGACATCTAAAGGGCATCCCCAAACAAAAGAATCCCTTGATGTAGAACAAACTCCACCAAGAGCAACAAGTGATGTCGATGACTCGAGTTTGAAGCAAATAGCAAAAGCCTACACCGAGGCTCCAGAGAAGTCATAGGGAATCCAGAGACACCAATCCACCAAAATCTCCAGGTATATCTCCTATAAACCTAACTACTTCTTCCTCTTCTCACTCCCATAAGAATTCCCCTTCCCATTCTGAAGGTCATGGCAATGCCTCTCCCTCCTCAACTCACCAACCTCCACCATCTCCACCATCTACTCATCAACCTCCACCATCTCCACCATCAACTCAGCAAACTCCACCAGCATCCTCCTTTACCTCCACAGGTTCCCCCATCAAACAATTGAGTATGGAGGCCTCTCTAGCCACTACTCCTTTCCCTTACTCCACCAACCTGCTAAGCTTCCAAGCCATGCATACCGCTTCTCCCGAGAGCAACCCTACCATTACTAAATTTAAAAATTGAAAAAAGGTAACCTTGAATGTTGCTACATGGCTGAAGTCATGGAGCTCCCAAATTTCTAAAGATATATCCCACGTCAGAGAAGGAACAGTGTTGGATCCCATCAACATGCAACATTCCACTATGAAGATGACCCCACTCATTCAGAAGCTAGAGAAAGAAATGACCCTGGAGGACTACCAAGTTGAGGTAACCACGAAAGATATCACTCAACTACCAATGGATGATGAGTGGGGCAAGGCCTAGATCCACATGGGGATCATTTATCTAAACATTGAGTATTACAAAGAAAAGTACCTCAGGGCCTAAGCAAGCAAGAAAGCATTTGGAAGAAGCCTTGCACCAACAAAAAACAATCGAAAAGGCTTTAAAAAATAAGGCTAATAAAATGGAGCTGAGGTTCAATGAAGCGGCCCCCTACAAAGAGAAAGTGGTGAAAGCTGAAGAGCAGATCCAAGTGTTGCAACAATAGGTTGAGGACCTTAAAAAGTATCTCGCAAAAAATGTTGATAAAACCAGTGGGCTATCCAAAGAAAAAGCAAGGATAGTCAAGAGACAAATGATTGGAAGCATCAACAAGATGACCCTAAAGGCGAGGCCCACACTATCATATCTACTCAAAATAAAAGATACGTTGGGCCAAGTGGAAGATGAATTCAAAGCATCATTCAAACTCCTAGAAACGAGGCTATCAATAGCTACGAAAATTCAAGTCTTGGTGGATAACATGCAAGCAATAACTGGATACATATAAAGGGATAAAAATTGGTCCCAGGCCAAGTTAGTCACCAAGAACTTCTTCAAAAGGTACAAGTTGGTAACAAAAAGTGCTAAGCTCATGTAGGAGCTCAGAGCAGAAGCTAAGGCAATTCTAAAACATGTAAGCATAGCTAAAAATTGTGGCATGCCTAGCTTCTGGGACAAATATTCAAATCTCCTATTAGAAGATGAATTGAAAGTTGCCTGGAAGAAATTTATAGAAGATGAGTCAAAAATTGATAGCTAGGAAGAGCCTATTCAAGAAGAACAAATATTCGGCATGGCTCAGGATATTACCCAGATCAACTCTTGTCTACATGAGCTGTACATGAAATCAAAAACTTTATCATATGACAAGGTTGAAGAGTTGGAGTATTTGTACATCACTTTCAAGGAAAAAATAGATACAGATGAGGAAACCTAGAGGAAGGCCTGCACCACCTATAATGAAGTAGTACAAGAAAAGGACAAACAAGAAAAGGCTAAGAAAGCCTCGTCAAGTAGTGCAGTAGCTCCTGGTCAAGGTGAAGCAGAAAAATCTAATGAAGAAGATACTCCTGAAGAATGATCACCCCAAAGCAGGAAGTATTTTTGTGCTTGGTATCATTCCCCTTCTTTCCCTTCTTTTTTCTTAATTGTTTTTTTTTACTCCATTCCCCAATGGATAAAGGCTCTAGGTTCTAACATCCCACTGATAGAATTACCCCAAGAGGCACCAAGAATGTTGGTCAAAATGACCACATCCAACGAAATAAGGAGTAATCTTCCCAAAGTTTCACTAGATTTCACTAAGTATAAGAGGACAAGTCATGATGGCATGACATTTTGAAGGCTAAGGATCAAACCATGACCAAAAGTTGTGATGGCGCGACATTTTGAAGGCTTAAGATAGACCTAAGGCGAAAAGTCATGATGGCATGACATTTTGAAGGGCAAAGGCCAATCCATGGCTGAAATTCATGATGGCATGATATTTTGAAGGCCGAGATAGAAGCTAAGGTGAAAATTCATGATGGTGCGACATTTTGAAAGCCGAGGACCAAGCTGAGGGAGAAAGTCATGATGGCGTGACATTTTGAAGGCTGAGGGTAGAGCCAAGGCCAAAAGTCGTGATGGCATGACATTTTGAAGGCCAAAGACTAAGCTAAGGTGGAAAGTCATGATAGCATGACATTTTGAAGGCCAAGGATGAAGCTAAGGTGGAAAGTCATGATGGCATGACATTTTGAAGGTCGAGGGCCAAACTAAAGTAGAAAGTCATGATTGCACAACATTTTGAAGGTCAAGGACAAATCTAAGGAGAAAATCATGATGGTGTGACATTTTGAAGGCCAAGGGTAGAACTAAGGTGGAAAGTCATGATGGCATGATATTTTGAAGGCCAAGTGGACCACGACATCTCTAAGGAGGTTAAGGAAGATCACCTTAACAAGAAGATCTCAACCACTTCCAGTTGAAGACTCCATGCTCCCTCAACTGCTTCTGAACCAGAATGGGCCTACGGGCATGATGTTGTAACAAATTTTAGTTTTTTTGTTATGTAAAACTCTTATATATAGAATGAGCGACCCAAAAAAATGGTTGGCTCTTAGGTGTTTACAAGGCTATGTATACAGACTTCTAAAAAGTTTAATAAAGATCATCCATTCTGGTTCTTGGCTCACTGGTGTTCTAAATCAAGTATGTATGTATTTTTTATTGCTATATAAGTCTAAATTGAATGTAACCCACATTAATTCTTATTCTAAATTCCTGCAATAAAGTTTAGTTAGATCTGAAATTAACTTCATAGATAAGCTTACACTTAAAATAGATCTTCACTAGAAGTTTTAGTTTCTCTATTTTGGTTCTCTGTTATGCTTCTCTGCAAAAGGTTGTAATAGTTGCTTTGCTATTACCTAATTTGTACCACTTTAACTCTCTAGCCATCACTATATTTCCCTCTCTTTATGCATTTCCCTCTTCTCCCATTTTCCTAAAAGAAGCAAGGAACCAACCTCCTCTGGAGATTGAACCAGGTAAACTTTGTGTTAACCTGGTCTTTCAATGTTGGCAAAGTCTTGGGTGCAAATGTAACCAAAGGTAGATTTTGCTCCAATAGTTTTACTCTGAGAAATACTCTTTCCCCCATAGATAATTCTCTAGGTGTGTTATTTCTATTGACATAACTTTTTTATGATCAAAGGTTTCTTTTATCTTATGTTTGATCATCTTTAGTTGTTCTTCCATTTATGAAACCATGTTTGGTCCTATAACAATATTATATTTTGGATTATCCCATGAGAGGGGTGTTCAAAATTTCCTACCCTACAACACTTCAAATGGAGCCATTCCAAAAGAAGCATGATGCCCATTATTATAGGTAAATTCAACCAGGTATAGAAAATCTTCCCATTTAAATTTATGATCCATACAGTACATGCAAAGCATTACCTCAAAAACCTAGTTGACTCTCTCAATATGACCATCAGTATCTAAATGGTAAGCATATCTATTATTTAATTTTGATCCTATAGCTTGATGGAGGGCTTGCCAGAATGTAGATGTGAATCTAGAATCTCTATTAGATATAATTACTTCAGGGAATCCATGTAACCTAAATATTTTCTTAGCAAATTTGTTAGCCACCACAACTACATCATCCTTTGTACTCCCTGGTATGAAGTGTGTAACCTTGGTCAATTTTTCTACTACCACAAGGATTGCATCATGTTGGAATCTATTCTTAGGTAGTCCCACAATAAATTCCATGGATATTACCTACCATTTTTGAATAGGTATATCATGTGGGTATAAAAAATCTTGTTGGATATTGGTGTTCAACCTTCACCTTCTGAGACTCCATATATCTAGTAATAAATTCATTTCTATCCTTCATCCCTATCCAATAGAAGGTCTTTTTCATATTTTCCCTCATTTTTTCCCATGGAGGATGAGCCGAGTAAGGATATCTATGTGCCTCCTACATAATCCTCCTCCTCAAGTCATCATTTTTTGGTATGATGACCCTATCTCTAAAACATAAAATTTCATGCTTAATACTATAATCTTGATTTCCTTTAGGATATATTTCCATCTTGGCCTAACTATCATTGCAGAACTGATCCTGGGTTTACATCCCTCTAGCTTGATCCAACAAGTCTACACGACTATGGTTTATAGCAACTATATACCTTCATCTACCCAAGGAATCTAGAACTTTATTCTCCTTACCTTTGATATATTCTATACCAAATTTGTAATATTCTAGGAACTCTATCCACCTTCTTTGTCATGCATTCAACATTGGTTGAGTGAAGATATACTTCTAACTCTAGTGGTCGATCCTAAGCTCAAAGGATTTACCTAATAAATAGTGACACCACATCTTAAGGGCATGCACCATTACTGTAAGTTCCAAATCATGTGTAGCATAATCCACTTCATGTTTCTTGATTTTACTTGACTCATACACTACCATTGATTCCTCTTGGGTTAGGACCCCTTCTAATCCTTCCAATGATGCATCCATACATACTAAAAATTTTCCCTATGGATCTAGAATTTTTAGAATAGGTGTGGTGGTGATTTTTTTTTTTAATACCCCAAAATTTACCTTGCACTTATCTTTCCATTTAAATTATTTCCCCTTTCTCTAAATATTTATAATAGGATAGGCAATCTTAGAGTAATTTTTTATAAAACATCTATAGTAGCCTGTGATGCCCATAAAACTTTACACTTTGGTCACATTAGTGGGTTACGACCAACTCAAAATGACCTCTATCTTCTTTGGGTCTACTACTATTCACTTAATAGAAATAATATGCCCAATATATTATACTTCAGGGACATAAAAGTCACATTTTGAGAGGTTACTGAGTAGCTGATTTTATCTTAAAAAATCAAGTACTATCCTTAAGTGCCTATCATGCTCTTCTTTATTCTTAGAATATATCATAATTTCATCTAAAAATATTAGAAAAAAATTATCTAGCTATATTTTGAACACAATATTCATCAAATTCATGAAGGTCGTTGGAGAATTAGATAGTCCAAATGGTAGCACTATGAATTCATAGTACCCATATCGAGTCTTGAAGATAGTTTTGTGAGTATCTTCCTCACAAATTCTCAATTGATGGTATCGTTATTTAAATTCAATTTTAGGAAATATGGTTACCCATTTCAATTGGTCAAAAAATCCTCTATTCTAGGTAGGGGGTATCTATTCTTAATGGTCACTTTGTTCAAAATTATATAGTTGATACACAATCTCAGTGTTCCGTCCTTCTTCTTTACAAAGAGAACAAGTGCACCCCAAGGTGACACACTAGGTTTTATCAGCCCTTTATCTAACAACCCCTGTAGATGTACCATCAAATCCTACATCTCTATAGGATTCATCTTATATGGGGTTCTATGTATTGGCTTAGTATTGAGCATCAATTCTATAGTGAAGTCAAATTCCCTTTTTGGTGGTAAACCAGGTAAATCTTCAAAGAACTGTGGATCCCAAAAGGCTACATACTTAGCAAAATTATGTAAATCTGCTAAGTAATCAGAAAAAAATGGCAAAGGCTATGTGAAGTTCCACTAGAGACAAATTATGCAGTCAACGAGATCAAAGTTGGACAAGCAGAATTTGTTGGCAATTTTGGGTACCTTGGGTACATTGCCTTTGCTCAAGTATAGTAGTTGTCATTGATGTCAAAGAAGTTCTTGAAGTAATTTGATTTGTTGTCAAGGAATTTGTTCTGTTGAAGATTATCCAGAGCATGATCAGTAAGTTTCCAAGAAGTCCTTAGTAGCCCAGTTGCAAAAGATCAAGAAAAAGACAAGTAAGAAAAAGTATGCAGGCGGCTGGAAAAACTGTCACGATTTCGTGACATGTTTGAGGAAAGAGAGAGTGCTGGCAAAACTGTCGCGATTTCGCGACATGTTTGAGGAGAGAGAAAGTTTTGGCAAAACTGTCGCGATTTCGCGACATGTTGGAAGACAGAGACGTAGCTGGAAAAACTGTCGCGATTTCGTGACATGTTGGCAGAGAAGCAGAGCAAAATGGAAAGTGTCACGATTTCGTGACATGTCGCATTTTCGCGTCTCGAAAAGTGCAGGAAGGCAGAGAAAGAAAAGTGTCACGATTTCGTGACACATTGCCAGGAAAGTTGTTCGGACGAGAAAGTGTCACGATTTCGCGACATGTTGCAGGAGAGAGAGTCCGAAAGGAAAAGTGTCACGATTTCGCGACATGCTGCAGAAGACAAAGTGAGGACTGTTGCGACTTCGTGACAAGCTGCAAAAATCAAAGTAAGGACTGTCATGATTTTGCGACATGCTAAAAAGCTTGAAGAAAGAACTGTCACGATTTCGCGACATGCAGCAAAAGGAAGAGTCTGAAACAAAAAGTGTCGTGATTTCGCGACAGGCTTCAAAGAAGTTGTACGGATGCAGAAAGTGTCACGATTTCATGACAGGTTGAGATGGCAGCAGTAAGTTGCAGAAAGTGTCATGATTTCATGACAGGTTGAAGAGAAAGCTTGCGAATGCAGAAAGTGTCATGATTTCACGATAGGTTGAGTTGGCAGCGTTCAGTTGGAGAAAGTGTCATGATTTCGCGATAGAAACTGGAAGCAGGTCTTCTATAGGAGAAGTGTCATGATTTCACGATAGAAGCAGAGAGGAAGGCTTTGTAGACAAAAGCGTCATGATTTCGTGACATGTTCTAGTTTCGTGGGCATATGGTAGAAAAGAGCTTAAGGCAGCGAAAGCGTCACGATTTTGTGACATGTTCCGTTTTCATTGGTGCAAGCCGAGAAAAGGTTGAAGAAGCAAGAAGGGTCACGATTTCATGATAGAGTTGCAGTTGACATCAGTAGAAGTAGATGTGTCATGATTTCATGACAAAAGCAGAGAAGAAGGCCATGAAGGAAAAAGGGTCGCGATTTCACGATAGAGTTGCAGATGACATCAGCAAAAGTCAGATGTGTCACGATTTCGTGACAAGGACGAAGTCAAGGCTGACAAAGGCAAAAAGTGTCATGATTTCATGACAGCAAGCAATAGAAGGTGTACGGTAGGCAAAGGTGTCGCGATATCGTGACATGTTGAAGTTTCACGCCAGAAGCTACAGGGAGGCAGTGAAGCCGACAGAGTTAAATCTGGGCCGACGCAGCGTAGGGTTTTGCAGCCGACGTGGTTGAAGGGTAAACAGCCGACTAAGACCAAGGTTTTAATCTTGAGATTGTGAGTATAAAAGGAGGGCTGCTTGAAGAGTTTGGCATCGATCAAGTGTGCGTTCGAAGTGCGATTTGCATAGATAGAGTGCGGGGAGAAGTTCGATCGTAGAGGTGCATAAGTGGAAGTCTGATCGACTGCTATGTTTGCGTAGAGTGTGCGATGACTGTGCTACTGTGTTTGCGTAGAGTGTGCGACGACTGTGCTATAGTGTTTGAGCAGAGAGTGCGAAGACTGTGCTATTGTGTTTGCGCTGAATGTGCGAAGACTGTGCTACTGTGTTTTGGCAGAAGTGCATAAGTTGATCGAGTGTTGTTGTGTTTGCGCAGACAGTGAAAAGTTGGTTTCGACCAAGTGCGGCTGTAACAAAAAAGAACAGAGGAAGAGGACAGATTTGTGCTAGACCGAAGGACTGTGTTTGGTGCGAATTTGAGGAACGGCTTTGCAGTGATAGAGTTGAGGACAGAGATCTCCAACCAGAGCAGGGAAGACAGGTGTCTTCTATGGATAGAGTTCCACTTGCTAAGGGCAGAGGAGGTAGAGGTCCTCTAGAGGATCACCACTAAGAGCAGAGCTAGGGGAAGGTGTCTCCTTTGGGTTGGTGCCCATAAACTTTGTAATTGGGAAGGTTTCCCAAAGAACTGTGATATAACTTTTAGATAAAAGTTTTATCCGTGGAGTAGCCCACATTGGGTGAACCACGTAAATTGTTGTGTCGCTTTGTGGATGGTGTGTTGTGCATTGCTTTGATTTTTGCTATTATTACTGCTATCTATACACTGCATTATACTATTTTGAAAGTTTATTTTAAAGCAAATTGAAAAAGTGGTCTTATACTGTTCACCCCCCCTCTCAGTATAAGCTTGTGTTCTTCAATTGGTATCAGAGCGGGTTCCTTCGAAAAGGTTTAACAGCCGAAAGGAAGAACTGGTTAAGAACACAATGGATTTTTTAGGTGGCAATGCAGCACCTATTCTTGATGGATCAGATTTCGGTCTGTGGAGTGCAAGAATGAGAGTTTATCTAATGGCACTTGGTAATGAGGTATGGGAAGTGATTGAAGACGAATACACTATTCCTGAACATGGTCCTTATACCAAAGAAGACAGGCTCATGCTTCACAACAATTCAAAAGCCATGAATGCAATCCTGAGAGGCTTATAGAAAGCAGATCTCACCAAAGTTATTCACTGCAAGACAGCTAGTGAAATGTGGAAACAATTGCAGGTGGTTCATACAGGTGATGCAAATGTTCGAAAGGCCAAATTGAGACATTTTAAAGGTATGTTTGAACAACTCAAAATGAATGATGATGAAAATATTAGTGACTACATGCTTCGTATGGATGAGGTTGTTAACTCCATGAAAGACCTAGGTCTTGAGCTTGCTGAAAATGATGTGTGTGATAAGATTTTAAGATCCCTTCCTAATAGATTTAGTGAAAAGATTTCTGCTATTGAGGAAGCTAAAGATTTAGATAAATTGAAAAAGGATGAGCTCCATAGTATTCTTGCAACATTTGAGCTGAGAACTCAAGTGAAAGTTGATGTCAAGAAAGAGGCAGCTTTCAAAGTTACCAAGAAATCAAAGGGCAAACAGATTCAAGAGAGTGATGAGTCTTCTAGTGATGAAGAGGCATATTACAACAAGAAAGGCAAGTTCTCTAGAAAACACAAAAGCAAGAAAAACATAAGGTGTTTCAACTGTGGAAAGTTTGGTCATTATGCTACTGACTGTACTATTTCAAAGAATGAAAGTGATGAAGATATACAGGATGTTAAGAGCAAGGATTCTGAAAAGCACAGGTATTACAGAAAGAACAAAGATGAGCACAACAATCAAGGAAAGAGGCATTCACACAAGAACAAGAAGAGCCTCTACCTGGACAAAGCAAGTAAGTGTTCTAGCAGTGATAGTGAAAGTTCTTCTAGTGATAATGAAAATGAGATGTTGTTCATTTTAGAAAAGGAGGAAGAACCGAAACATAAATTCATTGTCATGAAATGTTTTAGATGTGGAAATTTTGGGCACCTTGAGGATAATTGCACAAATAATGAATTGGTTGCTAGTATGTATGAGGATGCTTCAAAAAATGATAAGGAAGATGCATGTATGGTTTTTGAAAAGGGTAGCACCTCTAGTGATAAGAAATCTGAAAAAGGCCTTGATAATTCAAAATGCAATCAAATAGAGGATCTTGAATGTGAACTTACTAATGCTCTTAGTGTTTTGAAAAAGGAAATGAAAGAAGAATGCTAGACTCAAGGATAAGTTAGATGAATGTTGTATGGAGAGAGATGAACTCATAGAAAGTCTTGACATCTCTATGGCTAAGACACAAGAACTCAAGAATGAGTTAGAATCTAAGATGCTTGAGTATAGTGAATTAGAACAGAAAATGGCTGCCTTGAAAGAGGAAAATAAAGATTACAAGGATAAGCTGTACAGGTTTCAAGAAAGCTCCAAAAAGGTTAAATCTCTTATCAAAGGTCAAAGAAAAACAATAGATAAAACGGGTCTTGGTTTTGTCAAGCCACACAAGGAACAGATTGGGGAATCCAGTAAGAAATTTCAAAATGAGGAGAGTTCTGATGAAGAGAGTTTTTCAAAAAAAGAGTCCGTAAGTGATAGATGCGTAGAAACAAAAAACAGAATTCTGAATGCGAAGAAGAAGTTTTCGGGACCCAAAAGGTTGATTAAAAGAATATTTTACGGCAGATGTTTTGCGTGTCACAGATTTGGTCACACGGCTGTACATTGCATGTCTCAAATGAAGAAGGTTAACAACAATTTCAGAAGTGCTAATTTCTTCCAAGGGTACTGCTACTCTTGTAATCAGTTTGGGCATAAGGCATTTGTCTGCAAGGCTAATAACAGGTTCACGGTTAGTTATAACAGGCGGATTCAAAGAACAGATATGTCTAAAAGAAATTACAGTGTTACTTGTTATAAATGCAACAATGCAGGTCACACAGCTAGACAGTGCAGAACTGAACTGCCAAAGTACAGGAACAGGAAAAGTAATATGAACAGGTCCGTGGATCAAGGCGTGGACAAAAATAGGGATGAGAACAAGAACAAGAAAAGTGACAAAAACAGAAATATGGACAAAGAGTTCAAGAGAAGGCCCGACAAAGAAATTGTAGACACTGATGATGATGAGTGCCTAATGGGAGTTTTACTCCCACCCCTATTTTAATCACCTCATCAGGAGGTGGGGGAGGGACTAAGCTAAGAAGCTCATTCTTAGTCCCGAGCCCCAAAGGTGACCCTTTGCCATTGATGACAAAGGGGGAGAGATTTGAGTATGGGGGAGAAATATGAGTAAGGGGGAGAGCTTCAAGTCAGGGGGAGCAAAACTTCAAAGAAATATTCTCAGTAGTCAGCTCAGATTGCTTTCAGTTTTGGCTCTTGAAGATGTGCTTTTAGAAAAGGTTTGCCATCAATGACAAAGGGGGAGATTGTTGGCAATTTTGGGTACCTTGGGTACATTGCCTTTGCTCAAGTATAGTAGTTGTCATTGATGTCAAAGAAGTTCTTGAAGTAATTTGATTTGTTGTCAAGGAATTTGTTCTGTTGAAGATTATCCAGAGCA
The DNA here is from genome assembly GCA_028583015.1 of Wollemia nobilis. Classification (NCBI taxonomy): domain Eukaryota; kingdom Viridiplantae; phylum Streptophyta; class Pinopsida; order Araucariales; family Araucariaceae; genus Wollemia; species Wollemia nobilis. The sequence goes on from JAQPPZ010016361.1 coordinate 8,741,918, forward strand.
TGATCAGTAAGTTTCCAAGAAGTCCTTAGTAGCCCAGTTGCAAAAGATCAAGAAAAAGACAAGTAAGAAAAAGTATGCAGGCGGCTGGAAAAACTGTCACGATTTCACGACATGTTTGAGGAAAGAGAGAGTGCTGGCAAAACTGTCATGATTTCGCGACATGTTTGAGGAGAGAGAAAGTTCTGGCAAAACTGTCACGATTTCGTGACATGTTGGAAGACAGAGACGTAGCTGGAAAAACTGTCGTGATTTCGCGACATGTTGGCAGAGAAGCAGAGCAAAATGGAAAGTGTCACGATTTCGCGACATGTCGCATTTTCGCATCTTGAAAAGTGCAGGAAGGCAGAGAAAGAAAAGTGTCACGATTTCGCGACACATTGCCAGGAAAGTTGTTCGGACGAGAAAGTGTCACGATTTCGTGACATGTTGCAGGAGAGAGAGTCCGAAAGGAAAAGTGTCACGATTTCGTGACATGCTGTAGAAGACAAAGTGAGGACTGTTGTGACTTCGTGACAAGCTACAAAAATCAAAGTAAGGACTGTCATGATTTTGTGACATGCTGAAAAGCTTGAAGAAAGAACTGTCGCGATTTCGCGACATGCAGCAAAAGGAAGAGTCTGAAACAAAAAGTGTCACGATTTCGCGACAGGCTACAAAGAAGTTGTACGGATGCAGAAAGTGTCACGATTTCATGACAGGTTGAGATGGCAGTAGTAAGTTGTAGAAAGTGTCACGATTTCATGACAGGTTGAAGAGAAAGCTTGCGAATGCAGAAAGTGTCACGATTTCACGATAGGTTGAGTTGGCAGCGTTCAGTTGGAGAAAGTGTCACGATTTCGTGATAGAAACTGGAAGCAGGTCTTCTATAGGAGAAGTGTCACGATTTCATGATAGAAGCAGAGAGGAAGGCTTTGTAGACAAAAGCATCATGATTTCGTGACATGTTCCAGTTTCATGGGCATATGGCAGAAAAGAGCTTAAGGCAGCGAAAGCGTCGCGATTTCGTGACATGTTCCGTTTTCGCTGGTGCAAGCCGAGAAAAGGTTGAAGAAGCAAGAAGGGTCACGATTTCATGACAAAGTTGCAGTTGACAGCAGAAGTAGATGTGTCATGATTTCATGACAAAAGTAGAGAAGAAGGCCATGAAGGAAAAAGGGTCACGATTTCATGACAGAGTTGCAGATGACGTCAGCAAAAGTCAGATGTGTCATGATTTCATGACAAGGACGAAGTCAAGGCTGACAAAGGCAAAAAGTGTCACGATTTCATGACAGCAAGCAATAGAAGGTGTATGACAGGCAAAGGTGTCGCGATATCGCGACATGTTGAAGTTTCGCGCCAGAAGCTATAGGGAGGCAGTGAAGCCGACAGAGTTAAATCTGGGCCGACACAGCATAGGGTTTTGCAGCCGACGTGGTTGAAGGGTAAACAGTCGACTAAGACCAAGGTTTTAATCTTGAGATTGTGTGTATAAAAGGAGGGCTGCTTGAAGAGTTTGGCATCGATCAAGTGTGCGTTCGAAGTGCGATTTGCGCAGATAGAGTGTGGGGAGAAGTTCGATCGTAGAGGTGCATAAGTGGAAGTCTGATCGACTATTGTGTTTGCGTAGAGTGTGCGATGACTATGCTACTGTGTTTGCATAGAGTGTGTGACGACTATGCTATAGTGTTTGAGCAGAGAGTGCGAAGACTGTGCTGTTGTGTTTGCACTGAATGTGCGAAGACTGTGCTACTGTGTTTTGGCAGAAGTGCATAAGTTGATCGAGTGTTGCTGTGTTTGCACAGATAGTGAAAAGTTGGTTTTGACCAAGTGCGGTCTGTAACAAAAAAGAACAGAGGAAGAGGACAGATTTGTGCTAGACCGAAGGACTGTGTTTGGTGCGAATTTGAGGAACGGCTTTGCAGTGATAGAGTTGAGGACAGAGATCTCCAGCCAGAGCAGGGAAGACAGGTGTCTTCTGTGGATAGAGTTCCACTTGCTAAGGGCAGAGGAGGTAGAGGTCCTCTAGAGGATCACCACTAAGAGCAGAGCTAGGGGAAGGTGTCTCCTTTGGGTTGGTGCCCATAAACTTTGTAATTGGGAAGGTTTCCCAAAGAACTGTGATATAACTTTTAGATAAAAGTTTTATCCGTGGAGTAGCCCACATTGGGTGAACCACGTAAATTGTTGTGTCGCTTTGTGGATGGTGTGTTGTGCATTGCTTTGATTTTTGCTATTATTACTCGCTATCTATACACTGCATTATACTATTTTGAAAGTTGATTTTAAAGCAAATTGAAAAAGTGGTCTTATACTGTTCACCCCCCCTCTCAGTATAAGCTTGTGTTCTTCAGAATTCAAAATGGCAAAAATAGAGGAAGCGACATTAGTGTGTGGAAATTTTTTATGTTAGGAGTGAGAGTTTAAAATCCGCTAAAATATAAATTCCACATTTAGCATGGTCAAATGATGCAAGGTAGAATACGGAGTTGTGGATCCTAGAAAGCAATGTTAACATCTTCTAAAAGGCCAAAGCAAAATAAGAGTTTTGTAGTCAAACCGGTCAAACCCGACCTAGCAAAAATCAAAGTAGTGGAGTTCACAAGAAGCCATTGGTAGCCATAAATAAGCCAATTTCGCAGTCAACACAGTCAAACCTTACTCGATGGAATTCAAATTTGTATATTCCTTGAAAGGTTGCAATATCTAAGACTTCATACTCCGTAGTCAATATGGTCAGACCAAGATTAGTGAAAAAAGAACCAACATATTCTGAAGAGTACAAAAGATAGTGAAACCTGATAAAGGTAGCAAAAATATTTGAGAAGATGAAACGTTGCCAGAATCAAGATCCAACTACATTTTTAGTTGTAGATCAATGACGAAAGGTTTCTGCAAGAACGAAGAGTGGTCCAGATTGATCTGTAACCTCTCTAGCCATGGAAGTCAGTTGAGGAGCCGAGCATTTGTAGAGTGCAAAGATACAACATTAATGGAGTACAACTTAGTTCCCTTCTTGAAGATTCATGAGAGGCCACCACCTCAGCACTTTGTTGTTTTAATAGAGAAAGTCCTTGTAATGTTCCAATATGTTAATCATTGTAAAATCTATATAAGGAGATCAAACCCCCATGATTAAGGGTCGGCTCTAGAGTGTTTTCTTGATATATTACTATAATTGCTGAGAGATCAATAGAAGGAGAATTACTTGGATGTTTACCTCTAATTTTTCATCTTTATCAATTGTAAATTCATTCTATGAATGCATTTATGTTACTACTTTATGGTTAGTCAATTTTATTGATATTGGATTGCTAATTTGGAGCACATTGGAATGGTTCATTATTGAATAGACGCTACAGAAGACTTTTATTTCTATTAGTCTAGATATTGATCTAATTTTTCTATTTGGATTATTAGAATTTTAGATGTTTGAAATAGTTTTATGAGCATTTCCTTATTTTAATGGTGAAGATGTTGAGTTTTGATTGTTGTTAGTCTCAAGTGTGGCATTCTGGAAATGTGATTGATTAGTAGATTCTTGCTATTTTTCAATGTTGTTAGCTCTATCCGACCATCTAATTTCTCAACTATTTTCTAACCCTTACCCTATTTATATCCCTAAACTTACACTTTTAATTGAGCTTAATTGAGTCAACACCTGAAATAGTTGATAAGGAATACCAACCTACTCTAGAGGTTGGATTGAAGTATATCTCTAATCCATCCAATTTCAGGGTTTGAGCTATGATTAGCGGGTATGCGCCTCCCAGAAGTCATAGATTCATAGTTACAGTTCAAGGTTCCCTTGATGTCAATTCAAACCCCAATAGTTATGGCACACCCGGTGGGACACTGTTTACAAGAAGCATTAGTTAACCCACAAAATTTTGTTTTTTATCCCCCCAAGAGGAATCAATATTTAGTGAGTTTTCTTGACCTCATTAAGCGGTGATCTATAAATTCACTTGGTGACTCCCTTGAATGCAAAGATCCAGAAAGCCATTCCAATAGCTTGTAGTTTTTTCATGAATACTAGGTCAACTACAAAGAACAATCTAGGTTCATTCATTTATTACAAGCTCCCTCTAAAAGGATCTACCATCATAAGATATTTAAACCAATAATTCCATTCAGATCATACTCCTCTTAAACCAACCCTCGCAGCACCTTTACAGCCACCTCCAACTAGAATATCACTAGTAAATATGGCTCAGAATGTACCTCCAAATCAGCCCCTACAAAAATACCCTAGTTGGAATACAGTTGGTCCCTTGAGACTTTCCCATATGCATGATATTTCATAGGTTGTATCAAAAGCTATACCTACATATTATGGGTTGGGTAAAACCACCTACGAGCACTACCAAGATATCTTGAATTTAGCAGCTATTCATAATATAAAAAATGAGGATGTCATTATCAAAATCCTGGCCCTATCCTTTAGAGGGAAAATTTTGCACTGGTTCAAAACTTTAGAATATAACACCATTACTTCATGGGCTACATTAGCAAAACCCTTTGTAGAATATTTCAATGAGTCAGTTGATCCCTTTTCCCTCCTTAACCAGTTTACATCTATGCAAAAACATCAACAAGAATATGTTTCGGACTTTAACCTGAGATTTAGTAGAACTTGGAAAAGAATTCCATCGAAAGCTAGACCCACCTCCCCTCTCACTTTTATGTACTATATCAGAGCTTTGGGGTTGGATCTCGGGTTACAAACATAACATTCTAGAGTCAACACCTTCCCTCAGGTCTACAATGCAACTGTGTAGGCTGAGAACATCCTAATCAATGTAGGAAGGTTACCTCCAAAAACCATCATGCCTTATGGTTCCGAGACATCTCATGCCTTGAGTCAATATTCCGCATCTTCATACATGGATCCCCCTCCTTTGTCATCACCCCTCCCTTAGATGACTCTCATTCCACCACTGAAAATACCAATCCCTACAAACTCCTTTCTGCCACTCCCTCAAGCTCCTCAAGAGTCCACTATGCTTCTTAACATTCAAAGTATGCTCAAGATTCTTAGTAATAAAATGAATGCTATGGAGAAGAGAGAGACAAAAATATTTCAACCAAGAATATTCCCTTATATAAGCAGAGATCAAAATCCTGATCCCAGTAATAGTACAAGAATTAAAGTCAATGTAAATCAGGATGATCATGATCACATTTTTTAGACTAGTCTTGTCAACGTATGGTGTCTAGTATGCAATAATTAGCATGACTCATAATCTTGTACCATGTACCAACACCATGTGTAGCAAGCCATGGAAAATGTAGAAAGAAACCAGAAGGGAAGAGTCAACATGTTGCAATAGTATGATCAAGTCATGACTGGAAAAAGTTCTTCTAAGGAAGAGCAAGTTTTGGTAATGACAAGGTTCAAAAAGAAGCCCATGCAAGTGGACCCACAGAAGATGGGTAGTTTCCAGGTTCCTTCACAAAAGAGGAGAGAAACACCACTACAAAGTGAGGACCGATTTCCCATTCTACAAGCAGTAGATAAAAGTAACACAGTCCCTAGAAGATAGGAGAGAGAGGTAAGATTTCTAAGAGGATGTGAGAAAGAAAGGAACAGAGAACAAGAAAGTGTAAGAAAAGAGGCCCAAGAAAAGCTAAGTTTCCCTTCAATTACAAAGCACCAAAGGATCAAAGCTACACAATAGTACAAAAAGAACTATGGAGATCTAGAAAAGAGGTATGAAAGACCTCCACCAATTCAGATAAAATATAATATCATTGATGAATTAAAAAGAGTTCCAGCTAGAGCAAGCCTGTATGACACTCTTTTCCTTCCCAGTCAAATTGACTTGTTGAAAGCTTCCCTACATAAAAGATCTCAAGGAAAAGAAACTGCCATAGTTTTCAATATAGCACAGGATAGAGAAAATATGTCTCCTACCACCCTAAAGAATAAACCACCACCATTCTACATCTCTCTCAGAATGGAAGGATGGGTGGTCCATAATTGTATGATAGATTCAGGTGCCTCAATAACTATTATGCCAAAAGTAGTTTGTGATGAAATGAGGATGGAGTACACAAGATCTTGCCAAGGTGTTTTACAACTTGATGGCACCCCTGTAAAGACCATGGGAGTTATAAAATATGTATTTATGAGGTTACACAAGGCCCCAAAAATTACAATTGTCCAATAAATTGTGGTAGTAGACCTCGAGTCGTATTTTGGCATTTACCTTTTGAGAGAGTTCACGGCCAAAATGGGTGGATATATGTATCTTGATTACTCTACAATGATAGTTCCTTACAAGGGCAAAAGGATAAGAATAACTCCAAAAAAGTCGATGTCCTTCCACATTGGAAAAATTGAAGAAGATTTATACAATAATTCAATGATGGAAGAACCAAAAATGGTAGAAATCTTAGAATATTTAGAGATAGAAGATGAATTACCCTTCAGATATGACTACAATCTATCAGAGACTAGGTTGGGCACATACAGTATATCCATTGAGGCCAAAAAGAATATCCCTACCATATCCAATCAATCATTAAGATAGAAAGAGGTTTGGACTATGCATTTTGATGGAGCAAGGTGCAAAAATGGAGCTGGAGCTAGTATAGTGCTAAAATCTCCCTCAAAAGGAGTAAAATTTTTTTCCTTTAGATTCACTTGGGCTTGTACAAATAATGTAGCAGAATATGAAGCTTTGTGTTTAGGGTTGATGCAGGTAAAAAATATGGGAATCAAAATATTAGACATATTTGGTGATTCAGAGCTAGTGGTCAACCAGGTCACAAAAAAATGCAATAGTAAACATCACTATCTAAAAACTTATAGGAACAGAGTGTGGGATTTAATGGAGTCATTTGATGTGTTGAATATCCACTCCATTCCTAGGGAGTGTAATACACTAGCCAATGCTTTGGTCATTAAAGGAGCTAATTTCAACCCTTCCTCAAATTTGGGCACAACTACAAGTAAGAAGGTCAAGCTAGTCTTCAGGCCCGTAGTCCCAGATAGGCAGATCTTCTGGCAAGTCTTCGAAAGTGATGACCAGATAATCAATTTTCTAGTCAGAGAAGCTTATCTATTAGAAGTTCAAGAAGATCTCATTCAAGAAATAGAGCAACAGGATATGATCCATCTCAAGAATAATCATATTCCTAAGGGACTGATCACATTGGAGAGTCTATTCGATAATGAAGATGGCAAAAAAGAAAGACTATGAGAATAGACGATAAAATTTGTAGAGAAGTTGAAATAGGAGAAGATAAGAAAATTAATGTAGGAGTAAGATGCTCTCCGAAAGAGGTGGAAGGAGTAAAGAAATTATGTTCCATATATCCTGATATCATTTCCTGATTCTATGATGACCGTAAAGTATATGATAAGAATATCATTTAACGTACCATTAAGCTAGAACTTAATGTGAAATATTTTTGAAAATACAAAGGCCTTTTGATCCAAAAATTAAAAAAATAATAAGACTGGAATTAAACTTTTGAAAAGGAAAATCATATATCCCATCAAGCATTCCACATGGGTCGCCAACTTGGTCCTGGTGAGAAAGAAAAATGGAGATATTTTCCTATGCATAGATTTCAAGAATTTAAATAGTTCCTCATTAAAATATCACTATCCTCTTCCTTATATGGATCAGATCCTTCAGATGGTGTCAGGAGAGGAAAGGTACTCTTTATTGGATGGATTTTCTAGGTACAACCAGATTTGGGTTAAGGATGAAGATCAATTCAAAACAACTTTCACTACCAAATGGGGCACATTTTCTTATCAGAGGATGTCATTCGGTCTATCCAATGTAGGAGCCACTTTCTAGAGGGCAATGGACTATGCCTTTAGTGAACTCATCAATAAAATAATTTTGATTTACCTGGATGACATGACAATATTCTCTCACAGAAAAGAGTCACATCTTGAACATTTAGAGAAAGTTTTCCAGAAATGTAGAGATTTTGGTATATCTCTTAATCCCAAGAAATATTTCTTCATAGTTCATGAGGGCAAACTACTGGGACATATAGTTTCCAAAGAAGGGATGGCAATAGATCCAGATAGAGTAAAGTCAATCCTAGCCCTTCCCCTGCCTACGAACAAAAAGAGTTTACAATATTTCTTCGGGTAAATTAACTTTGTGAGGAAGTTCATCTCAAACTTTGCCTAGGTAGTCAGGCCTATATCTAAATTACTCAAGAAAAATATGGAGTTCAAGTGGATTAAAAAGAGGAAACAAGCCTTTGAGGCTATTAAATAGGTAGTTGCCACTGCACCAGTGTTGATAAATCTAGATTTCACCAAATATTTTATTGTATATGCCTATGGAGCTGAGGAAAGCTACACATTTGTACTTACTCAAAAGGATGAGAGTGGAGAGGAACACCCCATATTCTTCTAGAGTCAGACGTTGCATGAGTATCAGACTAAGTACAACTTCATTGAAATACAAGTATTTATTGTTATGAAGTCTTTGAAGAAGTTTAGGTAATACTTGGTTTAGAGCAAAACTCTGGTCTATGTGGTTCACCTTGATGTGAGAAACTTCATCCTTCAAGGAGAATTGGGTGATAAAAGGGCTGGCTGGATTACTAAGATACAAGAGTATGATGTTGAGATCCACCCTACCAAGTTAGTCAGAGGAAGAGCATTATGCCAGGGACTAACAACTAAGGCAGGTTTAGAGAAAACAATGGCCTATCAGGAAGTCGAGGATGATCAAAATGATAGTCTCTCAGAAGATTTTGATTGGGTAGATCAATTGACAACTTATTTCCAGTCAAGAGTGTACCCTCAAGGACTCAACCCCTCACAAAGGAGAAGGTTCAGGTTGCAAGCTCTTAAATATATACTACTTCTAGAGGGATTGTATAAAAGAAACTTGGATGGAGTGCTCTTAAGATGTCTAAAGGATAATGAGAAACAAAAGGTCATCGAGGAGTTTCATAAAGGCCTGTCAGGTGGTCACTTTTCTAGAAGAATAACTACCATGAAGATAATAAGGGTAGGATATTATTGGCCTACCATCTTCACAGATGTTTTCAAGGTAGCTAAGTCTTGTGACAAATGTCAAAGATATGTGGGAAGAACCAAGAATGCAGTATTTCCGCTCAAACCGATTCAAGTAGAAGAACCCTTCCAGCAGTGGGGACTTGACTTTGTTGGAGTTATCAGTCCAAATTCATTAGAAGGGTATAAGTTCATCCTTACCACTACGAACTATTTCACTAGAAGCACTGAAGCTATTCCAACTAAGAAATATGATTAGGAGGTAGTGATTGATTTTCTAGAGAATCTAATTACAAGATTTGGAATCCCATAAGCACTAGTGAGCGATAATGGCCCAAATTTTATAGGTGCAAAATACATTGAGTTTACAAGCAAGTATGGTATAAATATCAAGAACTCTTCTAACTATTACCCTCAAGGAAATGGGTTAGCGAAATCTACCAATAAGAACTTGCTTAGAATCATGAAAAGGACTTTAGAGGAGAACAAAAGGAGTTGGCATCTATTGCTTGACCAATTTCTATGGGCTAACGAAATAATTATCAAGAGATCTATAAAAATATCCCCTTATGCATTAGTTTATGGTAAGGAGGCTCTCCTGCCCACTCACCTGGAAATACCAGCTTTAAGATGGGCCAGTCATGATCTAGAACTCGATCAAAGTCCGTTGGAGGCCAGATTGATGCATCTACTACATTTAGAGGAACATAGAACTTAGGCATATGAAAACTTTCAAAAGTACTCCATAAACACCAAGGAGTGGTTTGAAAAGAAGGCAAGGTTTAGAAAGTTCAAGGAAGGTGACCTAGTGCTAAGATGGAATGTTAAAAAGGCTAAGCCAGGAAATCATTAGAAATTTGACTCTTTTTGGGAAGGACCATTCAAGATCATTGAAGTAAAAGAGAGCAATGCATTTCAGCTCCAGGATCAAAGAGGAAACATACAGCCCATTCCTGTAAATGGGTACCATCTCAAACTCTACTTTAGTTAGAGAAGATCCTCTTATTGTAATATATGTACATATGGCATATTATATTTTCTTTATGTATGCATTCTGTATTGTATTTTTCTTACCACGTCTAAAATAAAAAAAGCAAAAAATTAAAAGAGGGGGGAAGTAAATTTCCTCTCCCGAAAAAGACTATGATACATTCTGTAGGAGGGTAACTCAAAGGGGGAACTCGTAGTTAAAGTAGTCAAAATGGAATAGCGAAATCGCAAACTGGTGGAATTTCAGATAGGAAATATGAACGTTAAAAATCCACTTTATCCGATATTTTTCTGCAAGATATGGAAATTAAATACACTTTGGAAAGTGTACCAATGGTTAGTTTTCTACCATCTACCGTGAACCTTTTCCAGTCAAAGACTCACCCTTCACTGACAAGCCACGCTTTGCATCATTTTATTTGTTCATTTGAAATCATGGGAGGGCAACTATCCACTCGCTTTCATTAATGACAAAGAGATGCAAAAAGGGCTATTTAAATAGAAAAATTCAAATACTCAACAATTTACAAGAAACTAATCATAAGGAGCATAAATATTTTTGAGAATGGTCTGCAACTTATCACTAGGTAATTGTGAAATAAAAAATTGAGTGAAAGCTGAAATGGTGTCATATTTGACCAAATAGATAGACAAACCATGCTACATAGACAAGAAAGTAGGGGTTGTGGATATAAATATGACATATATGACCAAAGACAACCTAAGATGGAAGTACAAAGAGAAATTTTTCAAGGGTAAGCTAATTTTAGACCAAGGTATGGAAACCATGTATTCTTTACTCACTTATTAAATTTGTGATGCAGTACATCCATGCCCCGAATTAGTCTCTAGTATAGCTAATTTTTATGACCCTGAGTCAAGGTTTGTAAGAATGTCGTACAACAAGGTTTTATTCCATGTCACTGAACAAATCTATCGAGAGATGTTCGCAATAGGGCAAAAATCCCAAACATCCCCTAGAGATTTTAGCTTAGAGCAAAAATCTAAGTATTATATCCTAAGGAATCAAAAGCAAAATGGAAGTCATTTTAAAGATTGGGTGCATAGCCAACTCAAGAACACTAAGCCCATTCAATCCCTACCTACGACTCCCATTCCCATGAGTGAGTTTAGAATTAAAGTTTATTCTATGTTAGTAGTTATAGCTAGCCTCGAGTCAGATGTAGAGGTGAATAATTAGAAATTAGCTACTGCATATTGTAGCACCCCAATTTACTTCAATTGGCCCTCATTCATTACTAGAAGAATGCATGAGAAACTGGTGGAAATGCAATGGGAAGTAGAAAATTTGGTATTCAAACATTGTTGTAATCTGATCTAGATGTTCTTTGGTGCTACCAGAGAGGAATATCCATGGATATAAGTAAATGATAGGGACACATATGGACATATATTTCTAGTGTATCATTAGACTAGGGTTTCGAGCAGAACTCAGTCATATTACCCTTTTAACTTTGAATTTCTTGGACCTACTCTCAAGGTAATGTATGGTGATTGTCCTAGACTAGCCCCCAAAATTGAAAAGAAAATCAGGGTAAATGAGGCAGAAGAAGGAGACTGGTACATTCTAACAGAAGGTACAGTCATCAAATTATACAGTTTTACAAAGAAGTCCTTCTTATTGCCACATTATGTTACTCACCGCTTATTTGCACTAGAATATTGCAAGCAAGTTGATTATATAAACTGTAGATTCAATTTCAAAAACAAAATGAGGGCAACTGTTGAATATGATTTCAATGAGGGTGACATCACTATATGGTGGAAATGGTAGTGTGAGCAAATCACGACAACCATGGAAATATTAGGCCTCATAAAACTTCCACATAGATGGAGGTATGACCCAGATGATTTGTTCATAGAAAGAATCAAGGATCTGCATGGAGAAAAATGGCCAAAATGGTGAAATCTAAATGCACGCATATGGAGAAACATAGAAATAATAGAGAGCAATCTCCTATTAAATGGAATGTGATTAAAATGGAATCACTTCCACCATGGATATATTTTTACATTCATGCAAATGATTATGATCCAACCGATGTCTCTCACTAGCTCATCCAAGTAAGGGAAAATAAAATGGAGGAAACTCACATGTGACCTCCAACCAAAACCCTTGAATGGTGTAAAATGAGAGTGGAAAGAAATGCAATGAAGAAAAAATACTCCACCCCCAAAATTGACAATGAATTTGAGAAAAGATATGATGAACATGCTACAACTTGGAAGGCTCAACCAAATAAAAGCTTAGTGGTGGTTCTATGAAAAGTGGAGACAAGCGAGACCAAAAGGGTTAAAATAAATATAAGAGGTTCAAAACAACCAAGAAGCAGCAAGAATCTACCTCGTCATCCACCACTTCTCTATAATATGAAGAGGGAAACGTACAAGAATCTGGGTCAAAAGAGGATACTCCAAGGAGGAGAAGATACTAATGCAGAGCTATAGAGGCAAAGACCCATGTAAAATAAAGTCAAAAGAAAAAGAGAAAGCATTAGACCAGATAAATGTCACCCCCTATAAAAGAAAAAGTAAACAAACCCCAGTCGTTGAATCCACTGAAGCATATCCTCAACAAAGAACATAACCGACTAAATCATTCAAAAGGAAGGTAGAAGGCGTAGTACTGGAGATTTATGCTAAAGCCCTAAAGAAGTAGAGAATGAATCAGAAGTATTGACACAATATCCTATTACATCTGGAAGATAAGAAATCCAAGAGAATAGACAAAAAAGTGCTAAATAAATTTTCAATCAGTCTACAACAACGGTTTCAGGTATGATTTCTAATATCCTTCCCCCTTCTTATCCTACTTATTCCCTAGAGAAATCCCATTCCCCTTATTGAAATAATAATGTAGTGAACTTATCCTCGTATGAACCATATTATTCTCAAGCATCTCCTACTCATCACCATTCCCCTTTCCATTTAGTTATTTCTCCACTCAATATCATTGAGAGCCCCAAAGTATCATCTCCACCTCCAACTTCCATAAATCTAATTTTTGTATCATAATTACCCTCAATAATAGCGACAATATCATTACCATTTACCCCTCCATCAACAATAGCAACTACCTTTATTCTAGATATTATTTCTACTGTAAAAACTAATTAAACTCTTATTATCTCAACTCCTCTTTTTGCTACAATGATCCCTTCTTTCCCTACCAATGTCACTCCTACTACCCCTAAAGATCATCCCACAATGGAATCTCTTCAAAGGATCATGAGCTCTTTGTTAAAAGCACAAAATTTCTAAAGCATGAATTTGTCCTAATATTCCAAAGGAGCGGCTAGGGTGAGGAAGATAATGGTATTTTATTCGGTGTCTTGACAAAGGATGAAATTCAAAATGCTTCCTATGGTCAACAAACTAGGTGAATATATTATAGTTGAATATTATCAAGTAGTTGAGAAAATTAAATATATAGAGTAGTTGGCCACAAAGAATGTGATGGTTACAGCCAAATATGGACTAGAAACCATGTTTTTCAAAACTGATATCTACCATGAGAAGGCTACAAAATAAAATGAAAAGGTTTCTAGACTCCAAGATACCATAAAGGACCAAAAGAAGGAGATGCAAGCCTTAGCAAATGATGCTAAGAAATGGCATAGTATATTTGAAAATGTGGTAGATTTCAAGAAATAAGTGCAGCAGTTGCAGGAGCAGAATAAGCAGTATGCAAAGCAAATACAGGTTTTATAGCAACAACTGCAGGAGGAGAAAATGAAGTTTGTCAAATTTTCTAAGGTCAAGGTAAAACAAGTGAGGAGAGAAATCCTATTCGAGGTCCTGGAGAGGTATTCTAGAATACAACACACGATTGACTTCCTGAATGAGGCTAGTGAGGTATTTCCAGCATCAAGATAAGTTATAGAAGCCACCACCAAAATCATATGACCAATTGCTCCAAAGGCCAATAAGCTCCTCAATTTATGTGAAGCTACAGAATGGAGCACTTCAAGAATTATAGCCATAATAATTCTTAAGAAGAATAATCTGCTCCAAAAAGGGTGGCCATTAATTGAAAAATTGGACAAAGAATTACAAATAATTGTTGATATCAATGAGGAGATGGTGCAATGCGGTTTCAATGGATTTTGGAGGGAAAATGACTTGATGATATCAAATGAAGATTTCTAGAGGAGTATACAAGCATTTATTCAATAATAATCAAAGATAGATACATGGCAGGAGCCAATCGATCAAGAGAAAGTGACTCAACTGATGAAAAACACAACCAAACTGAAGGATCTGATGATTAACCTGGTAGAAGGGGGAGCTTCCTCCTCTTATGATACAATGGTGGAATTGTGATATGTTCATCGTCAACTTTTAGAAATCCAAAATCCTACATTAACATCCTAGAATAATGCTATGGATATTATGAATATGGAAAAACACATTCTGAAAGGAGAACTAGAATCAAAAAGGGCCAAGAACAAAGAGGAGTAGAAACATTCAGAAGAGGAAGAGGAGGAATAAAATCAGCAATAAAATCAAGAGGATGAATAGGCAGAAGAACAAGAAGAGGAGGTAGCAAAAGATGCTGCCCAAGAACAAGATCAACAATAGATGTTGCAAAATGCTTCTATTTATGTTAGTCTGGATGTTGATCTAATTCTTCTATTTGGATTATTAGTATTTTAGATGTTTGAAATAGTTTTCTAAGCATTTCCTTATTTTAATGGTGAATATGTTGAGTTTTGATTTCTATTAGCCTCAAGTGTGGGATTATGGAAATGTGATTGATCAACGTATTCTTTCTATTTGTCAATGTTGTTAGCTCTATTCGGCCATCTAATTTCTCAACTATTTTCTAATCCTTACCCTATTTCTATCCCTAAACTTACACTGTTAATTGAGTTTAATTGAGTCAACACCTAAAATAGTTGACAAGGAATACCAGCCTACTCTGGAGGTTGTAATGAAGTATATCTATGATCCATCCAATGTCGAGGTTTGAGTTGTGATTAGTGGGTATGAACCTCCTAGAAGTTATAGATTCATAATTACAATTCAAGGTTCCCTTGACGTCAATTCAAACCCCAACAGGAACACATCCCTATATTCCTGTAGTATGGGGCGTTTTTCAATCATATCTTCCTTTTTATCTATCTCTACTTCATTAAACTTAACCACAAATATCATTCCACTCTTTTTCATGGTCTTCTTTAGTTGCATAGCTGATAATAATTGAGGTCAATATCAACCTTGTTCACTGATAATTTTCCTTCTTTGTTTATCACTATCAGTGTAATCAATCCATCTTTCATTGAAATTGATTACAACCTTCTGATTTTAACCAATACATCCTTAAAATAACATCAAATGCATGGATAGGAGCTACATATAGGTTCTATTCTATGGACTCATTTCGTAAGATGACTCGAACATCAGGATAACAACAATCTAAAGAGTAGGTTTTTCCAGAACCATACTCTACTTTCCACCCATATGCCATGAATATTGGTCTTTCTAGTATATCCCTAACTAAGCTAAATGTAATGAAGTTATCTATTGCTTCGCTATCTATCAAAATCTTAATATTCTTTTTTAAATATTGTACCTTTCAAAAGAAGTGGGGTAGTCTATCCATCCAGA
Organism: Wollemia nobilis; assembly: GCA_028583015.1. NCBI lineage: Eukaryota > Viridiplantae > Streptophyta > Pinopsida > Araucariales > Araucariaceae > Wollemia > Wollemia nobilis. Next base: position 8,757,519 of record JAQPPZ010016361.1, read on the forward strand.
TTCTGACTACCAATAGTTGCATAGGTATTGTGGTTTGGATCTTCTGGTTGTTTACTAGATCTAGCATTATGTGACAATTATTGGTATAATGTGACCCTTTACAGTCGTAACAACCAATATTTTGTCTAGAGTGTCTATTTTGATTCTATTCCTTAGGTTTTTTTGAAGATCTTGCATCAGGTTGCCTCTGAGGACAAGAATCATTACTAATATTCTTTCTATTGTTATTCTTCTTCTTTTTATTTTCCCCTTGGTTTTTTTCACTCTTCTTTGTAGAACAGGGGTCATTTTTTCTTTTCTTATTTCATTATATCTCCCAATGCATGAAACCTACATTGTTTCTCTTTCTCAAATCTTAACGATCTTCTTCTGATATATTTGCATAAATGAAGTAAGAGTTTCTTATTTGTGGGCTTGTTTTCACCTAACAAGCCATGTCATAAGCTTTTTTCTACTTCTCACCCCTGACCCCATTACTTGGGTCTTCCATATTTTGATCTTATTCAATTTTTGTGGTAGTGATAGGCAAATATGCTCTTTGCAGAGCTTGGTTTGAAGAATTCAAACTTACTAAAACATCTAATGCCTATCACTCTTATTATTGCACTAGAAATATGATAGAAGTGAGGTCTTCCACCACTCTATTTATGTCCCCTAGATTTCCTCTTTATTTCTTGCCTCATCCATTTCTATTCTTCTTCCTAGTGCCATTATCCCTGGCTATACAATTGACTCATATTAGGTATTATTACTTCATCCTATTAGTTTGTTTTATATTTCAAATAAAACTAACATATATTCTTAAAAATTCATTCTAGAGTACATTAGACACACTTACTTTCAGTGAGGTGTCTTTCTAAGAGTAATATCAATTGGTTTCTTGATCAATGGTCTAGTTTACTTTTTTTAAATCATCATTCCCATAGGAATTTTCCATTATTCCTTCATCACACATCAATACAAGTCATGGCTAGGTTCTTTCTAGAGAAGGTTTCTATCCTATACAAGAGTTCAACCTAAAAAAAGCTTATAGACCTACAACCATGTTCTGATACCAACTATAACAATCCTAATCTCAACCCAAACATTTTTTTTTTATTCAAGTTTAACCAAGATAGTTAAAATAATTTTCCATAGAAGCTTTTACTACATTACGAGTTTTCATATGTTGCAGCATCCCTTGGGTGGACAAGAGCGACCAATCTCCCATAGTAGTTCTGGAGTTTACCTCGTACACTGCCCAAACAACTTAAAGGATACCTTTGAGTAGTCACCCCAATTCCTTTCACTCCTTTGAAGGACCTTTTGACCATAGTGTAAGGGTTAACCCTATCCTATTCATTTGAGTAAAGGAATGCCAAATCCCTAACAAGTGTCAATCATTCCTTAACTAGTATGTAGGTGTAAGCTTCTTATAGTTTACATACACTTCATTTAGTATGGAAATTTTATGCACCATTAAATCATTCTTTGGTTAGATTAATGGCGATGACTTTCTTACATGGGGTATCTCCATTTGGTCACCCAATAGTCAATCAAGGTTTTCCAATGGTTACCTCACCAAATGACATCCTTCATAGAAATTCCTCCACATTTGTTTGGGTTCCTATGACTATCATTTGTGTGACATCATTATCACATGGGTATCTCACTATATTTTGGAGTACTCATCACATTAAATTAGTTGCAATGGAATTCTAGGCTCATCATCTCTTGGAGCACACTTTAGTGATCTGTTACTAAAGTACCCATTGTATCCTTAAGGAATTATCACATATTTTTTGGTTTTGGTCTTAACCATATGGGGTATAATAAGGTTGGCAGTATATTTACAACCTCTCAAGGAATAATTCCCAACCCCCCCAAGGTGAAGCTAAGATATAACTTTATCCTTTTTTTTTATTCATTCAATTTTACCAAGCCACATTTGCATAATCCATATTCTATTGCAAGAAATAAAGAAACCATCTATCTATATTTACAATGCTACTTTCCATTAAAACATAATAAAGAAATCAAATTCTTCATATTTTACAATTCATAGCAATAGATCAATAAATGCTAACAACCATTCCATATTAAGTTCTACAAAAGGATACACAAATGACACAATATATACCCTAGGAACCCTTTTTGGGAGAAAACCCAACCTAAAAAATGTCCATATTTATTTTTCATTGCAAATATTCTAGTCATTCTACTTGGTGAATCCATTATTCCCTTTTCCATAATTTCATTCTACTACATAAAGACTTCTATTTTTCTTATGTCATTTCATTTTAAAAAAATTTCACAATTTTCCATTTTTATAGATGCGAGGCAGCCCCATATATCCCTCTCATTATCCCCATTTAAATCATCATTCAACTAATACTCAAGAGTTCTATCCTTGAGTAATTTCTTACAAAAGAGTAATTGTGGAACCCCCATAAGTTTCCTTCTATTTGTTGGGTCCCATGCCCAATCCTTCAAATGTTTTCCAATCACAACAGGTTTCTCATTTCATAAAAGAAATATTCCAACTCAACATAAGTGTAACTATTCACATTCTAAAAGAGACACTAATCAATACCCAAACCTAGTTATTCAAACTCAAATAAAATATTATTTCTTCTTGCAAATCTACAAAACATTGTTATACATTTCCAAATAAAACCCAACAATTGCTTCAAATAAAGATGAATTCTTTAATCATCTAAGACTATCTTTACTTTGGAAATATCTCAACAACTTATTTTCAGCATATATCAAGGACTATTTCAACTTAATTAAATTAAGTCAACCATATAGTCACATAATTCCAAGGTCAATCTATTAGAAACTTTTAATCCTTTTATAAAAGTCATTTCACTATTTCATTAGAATGATTCTCCTTTTGAATTAATGTTTATCTAATCTATATTAGATATATCACAATTAATGAATCACCTTTCCCTACTATATAACTTCTTTGGTCTAAATATTGTTCTTTAATAGTATCAATTCAAAAATTGGATTCATTAAATACATTTTCTTCTACTAAGAAGTCATTTCCTTCTAATTATTTTTATCTAATATTTAAGTCTCTCTTTTTGTTAACATTCAAAGATGTATCCATACTATTTGGAATTTATATTAAAGTTCAAACCCTTTTATATTTCCTTTCCCAAAGCTAACTGGAATAAGAAAATAAAGTTGTAATTCAAAGGGTGCATGAATCCTATCCTTCCCTTAAGCATTTTAAGGATATTTAAGAATTTAAAGTATAAACATAATCTCTATCTAAAAGCATGTAGTTTCGAACAACATGGAAAGCATGGTTAGAACTCATCTTTAATTCTCTTCCACCTATCACAACCAAGCTATGTGGCAGATCTACATTCATCAAAGGGAATCACTACTAAACCTAATATTTAGGTTTAATAACTATCATATTATATTTTGATTAAGTTTTATTCCCCACTATTCTACATAGCACGAACAAATTTCACCTGCATCAATTCGGGCCAACATACGTAGCACATTCATTGTTGAACATTATACTTTTATGTGCACACATATCCAAGTGCAAAGTAGAGGGTAGACATAGTAATTTATGGGTGACACTCCTACACATACGTATATCACAAATCTAGTTATAGTTTGGAGCTTCTGGAAATCACTCATAGTGGGTGTATGATAATATAACCACCTGATATGGAGGCTCAAACTGCTCCTAAGGTTTTTAACAAAGTAATAGTAATATAAACTAACCTATTTGGTCCTTCACATTGATTCAAAGCAACTATATTAAGACATTTATAGATAAGAGTACCTCACAGATTTAGAGGATGTTTATCTTGTAGAAGACTCCCAATAACATAGGAGAATAGATCCCTTGCTCCTTTCTTCCACCTTGTTCCAACGCCTTCTCTACGTTGCAAGTTCTCCATTCAAAGCTAAACCAACACAAAAACAATGTCCCTCCCTTCTTTCCTCATGAAGATTTTCAAGAAAAGTATTAAGAGGTTTTGTTACAAAAGAAACCAACTCTCAACTACCCTCCAATAATCATTTCTTGACTTGGATTTTGCGGGATTATATAATGTGAAGCATTATTTCATTTATCCTTAATGTTTTAACATATTAATGTACTTCTTTATTAAGTTTTAATAAATCTTTTAATTAAAACCCTTTTGATGTTTCTCCTTTTTATATATAGTCTATTACAAAGCACATTAGAAATGTTAGCATGATAGAAATAAAATGTAGTCAAGCTATATAACATTAAGGATGTAAACTATGTCTAGCGTAGCTATATCAATTGTCAGTTCATTTTTGACTAAATTGGCATTCAACTTCCTGCTTTTTTGCAAAGGTGTCTATCCCTGCAATTATTTATATCCATTAGAAATATATCATTGATTATAAAAAAAAAACATAGCCAAAAACATTTGTCATTAAAAATAATAATTAATACATAAATCCTTTATGTGATAAAGTTGTCCTGGGGAGGGTCATGACAAGTTTTGTACAATATGTGAGAAAATTCAAGAATTCAATGTCGTGTCTACTTGTTCATGATCATGGAGTGATAAATGCAATGTTGTGTAGATAATAGGTATTTATCATCTACATGATTTTATTATTTTGGTTTAAATGTGCATGATACACAAATGTAGAGTTGTTCAAGAGTGAGAAGATACATTTGGGTTTTCATCTATAAATTTCCACCACTTGCATGTTGTCAAAATATATCATGTTGACATTGAAGTTGAGAGGAAAAAGTGACATCAATAAGTAAATATATCATCTTTGTTTGGATATGTGGACATTAGGAAATTTAAAGGGATCACCTAAAAATACATAAAATCCACAAGATCATGTATCATCATCAAACAATGTCATCTAGAGATATGGTAAAAGCATAAAAAATATTTAAATATATTCTTTAGTGTTGAAATATTGACTATATGAATTACGATTTGGTAGATGAAATGTAGCTAAAAGGGTTATTTTAAGTGTAGGTCCATCAAGAAAAGAAAAAATGCATTTTATCTAGAGTGGTTGCCAACATCATGTGTTGTCAAGAACATGAATGCAATGGGAGTGTTTTCTATAATATGAGATAAGGCCAATAAGAAAGGATTGACTAGCATGTGGAGAAAAGAATAATCCAACTATTGTGTCATATTGTGTATAAAAAAGGGCATGTAAGCATTGAGAATAGAATTCCAACAAGTGGAAGATGCAATTAACTGATAAAAGTTCAATTTGAGAGTTGTCATGGTGACATGCTTTGACCATAAACTTGAGTTGAATACTCTCTACAATGTGTAAAGTCATCCAAATAATAGGACTAAAATGAAATAAACATAGCTAGATGTGAGGTGAATTATCCCATAATGCTCATGTTATTCGATAGATACTTCTCAGATGAGATGAGCATGAAGTTGAGATTATATATTTTCTATGATATTGTGATGTAGCACCATGTGCACCATGTTGCAATGGAGGATGAGAATGACACTTTAGGAATGACATAGTTTGTTGGTCCATATTCTTATCGCTTTATTGGGTCATCTATTAGAAAAAATGTCATCTCAGAAGGTGCACAAGTGAGGTCCATCTAGAGGGGGACAAAGGAAGTGGATGTGTATTCCATCTAAAGGATATGTTTCCAAATAAAATTATATATATGGGTGGTCTAAACTATCCCAAATGTTAGCAAGGATATGTTGAATAAGTCAAAAATTTAATGTCGGACGAAAAATATATTTCGTGACATATTGCAAGGAAGGTTTTTCGGATGAAAAAGTGTCGTGATTTCGCGACATGTTGCAGGAGAGAGAGTCTAAAATAAAAAGTGTCACGATTTCATGACATAATGCAGAAGAGAGAGTCCGTAGTATGAATTGTCACGATTTCGTGACAAGTTTGAAGAGAGAGAAAGTAACACAAAAAGTGTCACAATTTTGTGACATGCTGCAGAGTTCGAAGTGAGACCTGACACGATTTCGTGACATGTTGTAGATGAAAATGTTCCAAGTAAGAATTGTCACAATTTTGCGACATGCAGCAAAGGAAAGGTTTCGAAGTAAGAAATGTCACGATTTCGTGACATGTTGAAGAGAAAGTGTATGGATGCAGAAAGTGTCATGATTTCACGACAGGTTGAAGAGAAAGCTTACGGATGTAGAAAGTGTCATGATTTCATGACAAATTGAGATGGCAGCATATGATTGGAGAAAGTGTCACGATTTCATGACAAAAACAAAAATCAGGTCTTCAACAGGAGAAAAGTCACGATTTCATGACAGAAGCAAAACAAAAGAGCATGGAAGAAGAAGTGTCACGATTTCGTAACAAATTCAAGAAGGAAGAGCTCAAAGGCGAAAGTGTCATGATTTCACGACATATTCTGTTTTCACGGGCGTAAGGCAGAGGAAAGCACAAGGAAGCGAAAGTGTCACGATTTCGTGACATGTTCCATTTTTGCTAGTGTAAACAGAGAAGAGTGCAAGGAAGCGAAAGTGTCACATTTTTGTGACAAAAACTGAAAGTAGGTCTTCTATAGGAGGTGTCGTTATTTCATGACAAAAGCAAAAAGGAGGTCGACGAAGGGAGAAGTGTCGTGATATCGCGACAAAAGCAAAGTTGATGCTGACAAAGACAAAAGTGTCACGATATCATGACAAGAGATTAGTTGAAGTCATCGAAGGCTGAAGAGTCACGATATAGTGACAAAAGCCAAAAGAAAGTGTACGGTTGCAAAGATTTCGCGATATCACAACATGTTGTAGTTTCACGATAAAAGCTATAGAAGAGTTACAAAGGCAGTGAAGCCGACAAAGTCAAATTTTAGCCGACGAAGATTAGGGCTTGTAGCTGATGAAGATTAGGGTTTGTTTTTGTTATAACAGCCGACTAAGATTAAAGTTTTTATCATGAAAATTTTGTTATAAAAGGAGGGTTGTTTGGAGAGTTGAAGGGTTTATGAATGCATGGTTGGAGTGCGACGTTCATAGATAGTGTGCAGAGCAAGAAGTTCGATCGTCGAGAGCAGAGTGCAAAATTCGATCGTAGTGTGCAGAGTGCATTTCATCAAAAAATTCCAAGTGTGAAGGATCGCAAAGGAAGTAGATTGTGCGAAGATGGTGCCGTTGTGATTGCACAGAGGTGCAAAGGTTGAAATTCGATCAAGTGTGGCTATGATTGCGCAAAGAGAGCAGAAGGCGCAGAGAGCACAAAAAAAAAAGGGGCAAAGTTGAATGTGGAGTGTTGCTGCTTGAGGATAGAAGTGCGTTGGTTCTTTGAGAAGAACCTGAGGACAAATTTGGAAAGTCTTTGAGAAGGCTTGTGTGTAGAGGATTGATTTGTTCAAATTTGGACAAATTTGATAGACAGAGGAAGACTTGTACTAGACCAACTGACTATGTTTGGTACAGGTTGCTGAGCTGCTATGGACGTGATCATAGAAGGCGGAGGTCTCTTAGGCTAAGCATTAAGGATAGGAGGTCTTCGGTGGAAAGGAGTTCCACATGCTGGAAAGAGGTAGAGGTAGTTGATCTTCTAAGGGATCATTTCCAGAGTAGAGGGGAAGGTATCTCCTTTGGATCGAGGCTCATAAACATTGTAATTGAGAAGGATTCCTAAAGAGCTTTGAGATAACTTTTAGAGAAAAAATTTGTGGACGTAGCCCAACCATTCTGGGTGAACCACGTTAAAATTGATGTCACTTTGTGGATGTTTTTATGCATTGCTTTCATATTGCTTTGGGTATATTGCTTTACTGTTTTGAAGTATAATTGAAAAAATAAAAATAGGTCTTATACTGTTCACCCCCCCTCTCAGTATAAGCTTGTGTTCTTCAATTGGTATCAGAGCGGGTCCCTTCGAAAAGTTTAACAGCTTGAAGAAAAAGCTAGTAAAGAACACAATGGATTATTCAAGTGGCAATGCAGCACCTATTCTTGATGGGTCAAATTTTGGTCTTTGGAGTGCAAGGATGAAGGTTCATCTAATGGCACTTGGTAATGAGGTATGGGAAGTAATTGAAGATGAGTACACTATTCCTGTACATGGTCCAAATACTAAAGAAGAAATGCTCCTTCATCACAGCAATTCAAAAGCAATGAATGCAATTATGAAAGGCTTACAAAAAGCAGATCTCACAAAAGTGATTCACTGCAAGACAGTGAGTGAAATGTGGAAACAGTTGCGAGGTGGTTCATACGAGTGATACAAATGTTAGAAAGGCTAGGTTGAGACACTTCAAAGGTATGTTTGAACAACTCAAGATGAATGATGATGAAAATATTAGTGACTACATTCTTCGTATGGATGAGGTTGTTAACTCCATGAAAGACTTAGGTCTTGAGCTTGCTGAAAATGATGTTTGTGATAAGATTTTAAGATCTCTTCCTAATAGATTTAGTGAAAATATTTCTGCTATTGAGGAAGCTAAAGATTTGGATAAGTTGAAAAAGGATGAGCTCCATAGTATACTTGCAGCATTTGAGTTGAGAACTCAAGTGAAGGTTGATGTCAAGAAAGAGGTAGCTTTCAAGGCTACCAAGAAATCCAAGGGTAAACAACTTCAAGAGAGTGATGAGTCTTCTAGTGATGAAGAAGCATATTACATCAAGAAAGGCAAGTTCTCTAGAAAGTACAAAAGCATGAAAAATATAAGATGTTTCAATTGTGGAAAGTTTGGTCATTATGCTACTGATCGTATCTTGTTCTCAAGAATGAAAGTGATGAAGATAAACAGGATTCTAAGAGCAAGGATTCTGAAAAGCACAAGCATCACAGGAAGAATAAATATGAGCACAACAATCAAGGAAAGAGGTATTCTCACAAGCACAAGAAGAGTTTCTATCTAGACAAATCAAGTAAGTGTTCTAGTAGTGATAGTGAAATTTCTTCAAGTGATAATGAAAATGAGATGTTCATATCAAAAAAAAGGAAGAACCGAAACATAGATTCATTATTATGAAATGTCTTAGATGTGGAAATTTTGGTCACCTTGAGGATGATGATACAAATAATGATTTGGTTTCTAGTATGTATGAGGATGTTTCAGAAAACTATAAGGAAGATGCATGTATGGTTTTCGAAAAAGGTAGCACCTCTAGTGATAAGAAATCTGAAAAAGGCTTTGATGATTCAGAAAGCAAACAAATAAAGGATCTTGAAAATGAACTTATTAGTGCTCTTAGTGCTTTGAAAAATGAAAGAAAGAAGAATGCTAGACTCAAGGATAAGTTATATGAATGTTGTATGGAGAGAGATGATCTTATAGAAAATCTTGATTTCTCTATAGCTAAGACACAATAACTCAAGGATGAGTTAGAGTCTAAGGTTCTTGATTATAGTGAGTTAGAACAGAAAATGGCTTCTTTGAAAGAGGAAACTAAAGAGTACAAGGATAAGCTTTACAGGTTTCAAGATAGATCCAAAAGGTTAAGTCACTCATCAAAGGTCAAAGAAAGACAACAGATAAAACAGGCCTTGGTTTTGTTAAGCCTCACAAGGAACAAGTTGGAGAGTCTAGTAAGAGACTCCAAAAGGAAGAGAGTTCTGATGAGGAAAGTATTTCATATCATGATTCCTTGAATGATAGATGCGTAGAAATAGAAAACATAATTCAGAATGAGAAGAAGTTTTCAAGACCCAAGAGGTCGAATAAAGGAAAATTTCACGATAGATGTTTTGCATGTCATAGGTTTGGTCACATGGCTTCACATTGCATGGCTCAAGTGAAGAAGGTAAATGACAGTTTCAGAAGTGCTAGTTACTTTCAAGGGTATTGCTACTCTTGTCAACAGTTTGGGCATAAGGCAGTTTATTGCGAGGTAAATAACAGGAACAAGTTTGATCAAAACAGGTTCAGCCAGAACAGGTTTGGTCAGAATAGGTTTGGGAAGAACTGGTGGATTCAAAGATCAGGTTTACCTCAGAGAAACAAAATTGTCAAGTGTTTCAAGTGCAACAATGAAGGTCATATAATCAGACAGTGTAGAGCTAAAATTCTAGAATACAGGTACAGGAACAGTGGCATGATCAGGTCCAAGGATCAAGGCATGAACAAGAATAGGGATGAGAACAAGAACAAGAACAGTGACAAGAACAGAAATATGGACAAAGAGTTCAAGAGAATGCCCGGCAAGGAAGTTATAGACGCTGATGATGATCAGTGCCTAATGGGAGTTTTACTCCCACCCCAGAATTAATCACCTCATTAGGAGGTAGGGGAGGGACTGAGCTAAGAGGCTCATTCTTAGTCCCGAGCCCCAAAGGTGACCCTTTGCCATTGATGACAAAGGGGAAGAGATATGAGTAAGGGGGAGAGCTTCAAGTGAAGAGGAAAGCTTCAAGTCAGGGGGAGCAAAACTTCAAAAGAAGATTCTCAGTTGTGGGCATAGTTTGTCAGTTGTTAGCATAGTTGGTTTCAATTTTGGCTCTTGAGAAGTGTTTTCAGTAAAGGTTTGCCATCAATGACAAAGGGGGAGATTGTTGGCAATTTTGGGTACTTGGGGTACATTGCATTTGCTCAAGTGAATAAGTTGTCATTGATGTCAAGAATATTTTGAAGGAATTTGATTTGATGTAAAATAATTTGTTTTGATGAAGGTTACGGCATGACAGGTTCGAAAGAAAGCAAGTTAGAAAAGTGTCGCGATATCACATGTTGCATTTTTACAACTTAAGCAGGAGAGAGAAAGCAAGTTAGAAAAGTGTCACGATATCGTGACATGTCACAGTTTCGTGACTCAAAGAGGAGAGAGAATTTTTGGAGTCAAAAATGTCATGATTTCGTGACATATTGCAAGGAAGGTTGTTCAGACGAAAAAGTGTAGCGATTTCGTGACATGTTGCAGGAGAGAGAGTCCGAAAGAAAAAGTGTCATGATTTCGCGACATAATGCAGAAGAGAGAGTCCATAGTGTGAATTGTCACGATTTCACGACAAGTTCGAAGAGAGAGAAAGTAACACGAAAAGTGTCATGATTTCATGACATGCTGCAGAGTTCGAAGTGAGAACTATCGCGATTTCGTGACATGCTGCAGATGAAAATGTTCCAAGCAAGAACTGTCATGATTTTGTGACATGCAGCAAAGGAAAGGTTTCGAAGTAAGAAATGTCATGATTTTGTGACATGTTAAAGAGAAAGTGTATAGATGCAAAAAGTGTCATGATTTTGTGACAGGTTGAAGAGAAAGCTTACGAATGTACAAAGTGTCACGATTTCACGATAGATTGATATGGCAGCATACGATTGGAGAAAGTGTCACGATTTCATGACAGAAATAGAAAGCAGGTCTTCAACAGGAGAAGAGTCACAATTTTGTGACAGAAGCAAAACGAAAGAGCATGGAAGAAGAAGTGTCATGATTTCGCGACAAATTCAAGAAGGAAGAGCTCAAAGGCGAAAGTTTCACGATTTCGTGACATATTCCGTTTTTGCGGGCATAAGGCAGAGAAAAGCACAAGGCAGCAAAAGTGTCACAATTTCGTGACATGTTTTGTTTTCGCTAATGCAAGCAGAGAAGAGTGCAAGGAAGCGAAAGTGTCATGTTTTCACAATAAAAACTGAAAGCAGGTCTTCTATAGGAGAAGTGTTGTGATTTCACGACAAAAGCAGAAAGGAGGTCGACGAAGGGAGAAGTGTCGCGATATCTCGACAAAAGCAAAGTTGATGCTGACAAAGACAAAAGTGTCGTGATATCGCGACAAGAGCTTAGTTGAAGTCATCGAAGGCTGAAGTGTCGCGATATCATGAAAAAAGCCAAAATAAAGCATACGGTTGCAAAGATGATGTGATATCGCGACATGTTGTAGTTTCACGGCAGAAGCTACAAAAGAGTTACAGAGGCAGTGAAGCCGACAAAGTCAAATTTTAGTCGACGAATATTAGGGCTTGTAGCCGATGAAGATTAGGGTTTTTTTTTGTTATAGCAGCCAACTAAGATTAAATTTTTCATCATGAAAATTTTGTTATAAAAGGAGGGTTGTTTGGAGAGTTGAAGGGTTGATGAATGTGTGGTTGGAGTGCGACGTTCACAGATAGTGCGCAGAGCAAGAAGTTCGATCACCGAGAGCAGAGTGCAAAATTTGATCATAGTGTGCAAAGTGCATTTCGTTAAAAAATTCCAAGTGTGAAGGATCGCAAAGGAAGCAAAGTGTGCGAAGATGGTGCCACTATGATTGCGCAGAGGTGCAAAGGTTGAAATTCGATCAAGTGTGGTTGTGATTGCGCAAAGAGAGCAGAAGGCGCAGAGAGAACACACAAAAAAGGGGCAAAGTTGAATGTGGAGTGCTGCTGCTTGAGGACAGAAGTGCATTGGTTCTTTGAGAAGAACCTGAGGACAGATTTGGCAAGTCTTTGAGAAGGCTTGTGTGCAGAGGATTGATTTGTTCAAAGTTGGACAGATCTGACAGACAAAGGAAGACTTGTACTAGACCGACTGATTGTGTTTGGTACAGGTTGTTGAGCTGCTGTGGACGTGATCATAGAAGGCAGAGGTCTCTTAGGCTAAGCATTGAGGACATGAGGTCTTCGATGGAAAGGAGTTCCACGTGCTAGCAAGAGGTATAGGTAGTTGATATTCTGAGGGATCATTTCCAGAGTAGAGGGGAAGGTATCTCCTTTGGGTCGAGGCTCATAAACATTGTAATTGGTAAGGATTCCCAAAGAGCTTTGAGATAACTTTTAGAGAAAAGTTTTGTGGACGTAGCCCAGCCATTCTGGGTGAACCACGTTAAAATTGATGTCACTTTGTGGATGTTTTTATGCATTGCTTTGATATTGCTTTAAGTATATTGCTTTACTATTTTGAAGTATAATTGAAAAAATAAAAAGAGGTCTTATACTGTTCACCCCCCCCTCTCAGTATAAGCTTGTGTTATTCAAACACTAAATTATAGAAATATAACATGTAGGAATACATCCTAGGTAGAGGTAGCCAAAATCAAGGTTGCACTAAATATATGAATATGGTGGAATAGCAAAAAATGATAAGACCAATGTGAGCTAGATGAAATTTTCCCATAACTCTAAAATCTAATTAATCTAATATGGACAATCAACAATAGAGATTTTTCCATCCAATTAAAAAGAGACATTGGACCACATATAGTCAATGGTGGAAGTCTCATCATTATCATTTAAGGGAATAGAGATTATATTGTTATAATTCAAGGAAAACTAAACACATTATCCCATATACATTGTATGTAATTTAGCTTTGATTTTTATAATATGTTATTCCCTATCAATAAATTGGAGTTGATTGATATGTGAAACATGATGTGTACTTTTGGTATGAGCCTAGTCAAAGATATCAAGGTAGAGGTAAAATCCAAGCTTTATACTAATTTATGATGACATTTATTTATATTTTCCCGCATATGTCATGTGGGTAATATTTAAAGGTTTATATAACATGTTTTATGCCTTTAAATATTGAGGTGTTTTTGGAGGTTAGGATAATGAATTTATAAGATTTCAAATAAGTATTATTTTGCAAAAGCTTTTTTATTTTTTTTAAGCTTATATCTATATATTTATATAAGTTTATTTTTTATTCCCATCTAAACAAAGATGGCAAAATATGAAGTGGTTTTTTGATAAAGGGTTATACAACAAAACATACTATATAATGATTACATTGTGTACTAGAGATGATGCTTAATGAAGTGGATGCCCAATACTACGCTTAAAGATATATTTGATGATCATGCTATTTGAGGAGAAGATGTTATTTCCTTTTTATATTAATAGTAATCAAGTTCATGATTGTTAGGGTTTGGGATCATGAGGAAAGAAGTAGAGGCCTAATGCCTTACTTCAAGAGGTGAATATATGCATATATGCATATATAACTATTCATTTGGTTGGGTAATCCAACTAATTGTTAGCTAATATGACATGTTTAAATTGTACTTAACATAATTTATATTTGGTATATGCTCCATGATTGTGTTCAAATGTGAGTCTATAACATAATGAAGTTATTCCCGCTATGAAGTCCATCTACATCCTAGTCCAAGTATTAGTATTCATACCCTTATATTGAACATTGATGTAATAAGGTAGGGATGTTAACATTATTGCATAATAGCATATAGTATTAAATAAATTCATAACAAGTTACACCTATGTATCTTGGTTGGGCATAAAATGTGATGATAACCAACTTAATCTTGAGTATATAAATGTATCATTTCTTGTAAATGCATTTTTTCTAGCACCTTTGTTTATCCAACAATCAATAGAGAACATTGCATATAATGAAAAGACTATACAAAATATCAACTAATAAAGATAGGATAAATTTGTATTTGTTAATTTATAAATAATTTAAGAAATGGTTAATGTGCCCCTAATAATAAAAAAAAAATTGTGTGTAAAGTGAAATAAACTAACCATAATATCTGCAAATAAAATAATTCCTTGATTATTCTTGCCCTCAATCATATATTAATCCATCTTACTAGTCTATAAATGTTATAGACATGAATTTATTGAGGTTATGTATAATAGAAAATTTATTAGTCTCATATCGAGTGTATTCATATTTGACTCACTTTCAAACAAAAACCCATGTAAATATAACCATATATCAAATGATATCTAATAATAGTATGTTATAATATCCAAAACTAAGATGAAAGACATAAAAATAAAAAATAAAAAATGGAATAGATATAATAGTCATAAGATCTACACTGTTTGAGAATGATTAACTCTATCCAATAAAAAAATACAATGGTACTTCAATACGATGATATTTTTAGGAGGTGAATCAAAATATATTAATGGTGTTTATGCAAAAAAAAATCTCTTTCAAGAGGATTTACAATTCATAAATTCTTTAGCTTAATTTTCTACCTCATTTGACCCTCAACAAGATATAGAAGATGTCAAGCATACTATTAAATTCAAGCATGACTAAGTAAGATGATGTATAGTTAAATTTAAAATTGTTAAGCCTACCAAGTCTTTCATAAGTTACAAGGATATTATCAATACCTTGAGTCTCAAAATTTACTACAAGGAATCTAATGCTAAATAAAGGAAACATATTTATAATTAAAACTTTAAGCATGTCATCCTATGATATACCCTTTACTATAGAAACCATTATGACACAATACTTAAATGCCTATTAGAATATGAAGTATATGAGACCTTACATGAATCCATTTTCAAAACTTATAGTGGACATCTTAGTTGGCATTCTATCACCCATAAGGTTCTTCATATGGGATGCTTTAGGCCTACCATGAAAATATATTCTCATGTGTTGGTGTCAAAATCAGATCCTTTCCAACAATAAACTAATGTTGTACATGCTTCTTCCCAATTTATAAATCCTATTAACTAACCTTCTCCTTTATTCATATGGGTAATAAAAATATTCTACTCAATTCATTTGAACATTATAAAATCATCATTACATCCACTATATATTTGATTGAATGGGTTGCTTTAATGAATTTAGCATCTATTATTAAACTTACAAACAATATATATTCATCATTATGACCACTATATATTTCTACGAATGTGTTGATTTAATGGATTTAACATCTACTATTATACTTATTATACGTAGGTTTGAAATACCTTCTACCATTATTTTGAATATTATAACATATTTCAAGAATAAGTATGCCACATAATCATGTGAGAAGTTTCATATTCATCATATCTCAAATTCATTAAAATATCGTCAATATAATTGACACACAAAATCTTCAAACAAAACCTTGCTCAAATTTTTATGGAATATAATAAAAGAGAATAAGAAATATGGGGACATACAGTAACATTTTTCTTTATGAGCTTATCATGCAAGCTATGCAACTACCATGATATAACTTTGTTTTATCTTGTATATGGTGAATAAATTTCTTAACTCCAGAAGTTGAAGTTTTATCTCTTCAATTTTTAAAGTATAATTGTTTTTAGATATCCCCAAAAAAAATTATATTTATTCCAAACATGTGAATAATTTTTAAAATTACTGATAATTTTTCTTGTAATTCCATTTTTTTTTTTTGGAGTTTTTTTGAAGATGAGAAAACATTATGTTGATTTCCCTACTACCTAGGTATGGGAGTAATCTACGGTGTTTAGAATTTTTTCCTAATAAATCCTACAACACTATAGTGATTCTCTCATATCCAACATTATTTTCAACCATTTAAACACCAAAGACTCTATCCCATTGAAAATTTTTCTGTAGACAAAACTAGAAAGAAAGCAATAAGTAAGCAAGTTATTAATAAAAAAAACTTAAAATATTTTTTTAAAAACCTTGTTCACAATAAGAACCTCTTAACTAATCTATTGATAAAATTCATACCATAAGAAATTCATGAAATAGTCTCCTAAATGAAAAATAATTATTTTATACTTGTTTTGATACCATAAAGAATTCCACAATAACTAACAAAGAGTTGAATCAATTCAACATACTATCCAAAGTCTCATACAATAGAGATAAATACTAAAAAGTGAACAAGAAATATATGATGCACCATGACCTTAAACACCAAAGTTATTCGCTATTAATAGAAAGAATTCCTAGTGATGTACAAGATTTGAAGGTATAGATATACTCCATGATAAATGAGCATCGATTCCTATAACCATTAAATTGATATATTATTGGTCCATTTATAAGATGCCACAAAATTGATTTGGGATCGTACACTATTGTAAAAGTATATCATAATATAACAATAACACTCATGACCAAAGTAAATAAATACAACTTTCAACCCTTGCTTTTGATATAAATGATTTCATTGCTCTAACTAGATAGCAATCTATCTTTAAATTCAAGTTGTCATTTGACCATTTTATCAATATAGTAAATCATGCATGATAATAGTTTGTAGGGTGTCTCACACTAATGCATAGTTGAATGATTGGAAATGTAATGTAAGCAATTATTTTAGTATTATATGATAGGATTGATGTATACCCTTGTCAACAACATAATATCTTATCAATACTTGAACATAAATAGTACCTATAATATTCACTTTAAAATTTGACTTGTCACTATGAGAGGATGTGGTATTTAAGAAATAAACCTAGGAAAAATCAATTTACATGGGGTGTTTGCACTTTGTACTAGGGAATTTCCTTTAGGGATTAACTACAACTCATATGAAATTTTTTATATGTTTGTTTGATACATTGTAGAGTTGAAATGATTAAAACACTTTCGGTTAAATATCTCAAAGCCTAGAATTATTATGCTAGATTTATTCTTTTTTAATCCATATCAAAAAACCTAATTACCATGCATATTACTATATCCAAGGATGCCTTTCTCAATAGGTGTATATATCCGTGGATTGTTTTAAAAGTAGATGTTATAATTTAATTTTTAAAAGATAAACTAAATTATTATGAAGGTCAATATACAATATTTTCTTGGAATAAAAGACTATATGGTGTCCAATGTCTTATTTTAGATCTAAATATAAGCAAATAAAATTACCATGAATTTTTAACACCCATAGGCACTTAATGTGACTAGAACAACATTCAATCCATTGCAAAAAATGGACTGGCTTTTAGGAGCTTAGGCAATCAAGTACTTTTTAAGATTAGCACCATCATTATTGTAAGTTAGAATAATACTTTACACATTAAAGATTGAATTAATTTTTTAATTAGTCTATCTTCTTAACCATGGATGAACAACCTTGAATCACTGCTTTATAAAGCAAATAATATTGAATAGTTGACAAAAATTAGAATCTAGATAACTAACCTTAGTTATATCTTTAAGATGGGATGCAAACTTTTGCAAGGATAATATAACTAACATCAATGCTTAGCTATATCTAATTGGTTCTTTTACATAATGATGACATGTTTAGGTGGCATTAAATGATGCCACTTTTTATGAACCAAGCATAAAGGTGTTCTACCTTTTGGTTGAGATATGATAATTATGACTATCTAATATCTTCCTATTATAAACATCAATGAGTGTTTGATGGAACATAAAGGTGTTCTACCTTTTGATTGAGACATGATCATTGTGATTGTTTAATGTCTTTTTATTATACACATCAATGAGTGTTTTATGGATCAAAAAAATTCTATAGATTCCAAACATTTAGTTTCAGTTTTAATATCAACCAGGTGTGATATTCATAGGACACTATAATTGTTAATTGATGTTATATGCTTGTTTTTCATGAAAATATGCAATGTAGATCTTAATGGTTTTTATTTTGCATAATCAAAGACTTATCACATTATCAAATCTTTTAATTTTGATTTGAAGTAAACATATTTAACTTTAATAAAACACTTAATATACAATTAACAAGAACCATAAATAAATATTATAATAATAACTACAAAAACTATTATAATCTATAATTAAAATTAATATTAAATACTTGCAAAATAAAATAATAATTGAATAATGCAAGTTTAAATAATTAAAATATAATTTTTTTAATCTAAAAATTTAAATTCAATTATTTTATATAATCCATATAAAAGCAATAATAAACTTACTTGCATAAAATATTTTGTTCATTTAAAAAACAAACAATAATAAACTTGCATAAATATTCCAAGTATATAAAAGATTGATTTTCATTTGGTGGTGTAAGAAACTTCTATAATCTCTAGTCCATTTAAAAAGCAAATAATAATAAACTTGCATAAATATTCCAAGCATATAAAAGATTGATTTTTTTAGATGGTGTAGGAAACTTCTATAATATTTAGGCCCGTAATAAGCTTGCATAAATATTTCAAGTGTATAAAAGATTAATTTTTTTGGGTGGTGTAGGAAACTTTTATAATCCCTATCCCCTTGGGTAAAAAATTAAGTCAATGGACCCAATTGTGTAGGAAATTGAACTAGTGATGAAGTCAATAAAACCTCCATTATTTAAAGAATTGAATTGACGACCCTCCACAACCCAATTATGTAGGAAATTGAACTAGTGATGAAGTCAATAAAACCTCCATTATCTAAAGAATTGAAGTGATGACCCTTCACAAAATTGAACCGGGCAGCCTGTCAACAAGCACTTAACTGCTATCAACCGGTCTGTCAACAAGCACTTAACTGCTACCAACCGGCCTATCTCTTGCTCACAAAAATTTTGAGGAAGAAAAGTAAGTTTTTATGAGGGATCCTGATAGTCTTCTCATAACTGAATTTAAACTTAAATTGTCTAAGGAATTGAACTAGTGACTAAATCAACAAAACTTCAATTATCTAAATAATTAAATTGGCCACCCTCCACGGAATTGAACCGGGCAACCTGTCAACAAGCACCAGGTTGCTACCAACTGGTCTATCCCTTGTTGACAAAAATTTTGAGTACGAAATGTAAGTTTTTAAGAGGAATCCTGGTAGTCTTCTCATAACTGAATTTAAACTTAAATATGTAGAAGAAAAACCCAAAAACATAAACTTGCATAAATATTCCAAGTGTATAAAAGATTGATTTTTTTTTGGGTGGTGTAGGAAACTTCTATAATATTTAGGCAGTTAATAAGCTTGCATATTTCAAGTGCATAAAATATTGATTTTGTTTTTGTGGTGTAGGAAACTTCTATAATTCATACCCGGTCGGGTAAAAAATTAAGTGAAATGACCCAATTGTGTAAGAAATTGAACTAGTGATGAAGTCAACAAAACCTCCATTATCTAAAGAATTGAATTGGCCACCCTCCACAAAATTGAACCGAGCATCCTGTCAACAAACACTCAACTGCTACCAACCGGCCTATCCCTCGTTCACAAAAATTTTGAGTAAGAAACGTAAGTTTTTACGAGGAGTCTAGTAGTCTTCTCATAATTGAATTTAAACTTAAATTGTCTAGGGAATTGAACTGGTGACTAAGTCAACAAAACTTAAATTATCTAATTAATTGAATTGGCGACCTTCCACGGAATTGAACCGAGTAGCCTGTCAAATCTCTTGAAGTATGAAATGTAAGTTTTTAAGAGTGATCCTGGTAGTATTCTCATAATTGAATTTAAACTTAAATCTCTTGAAGAAATACCCAAAAACATAAACTTGCATAAATATTATAAAATATTGATTTTTTTTTTTTGGTGGTGCAGGAAACTTCTATAATATTTAGGCCATTAATAAGTTTGCATAAATATTTCAAGTGTATAAAAGATTGATTTTTTTGGATGGTGTACGAAACTTCTGTAATCCCTAGCCCATTGGGTAAAATTAAGTCAACGGACCCAATTGTATAGGAAATTGAACTAGTGATGAAGTCAACAAAACCTCCATTATCTAAAGAATTGAATTGACGACCCTCCACAAAATTGAACCGGACAGCCTGTCAACAAGCACTCAACTACTAACAACCGGTCTATCCCTTGTTCACAAAAATTTTGAGTAAGAAACAAGGGTTCATGGTAGTCTTCTCATAACTAACTTTAAACTTAAATTGTCTAGAGAATTGAACTAGTGACTAAGTCAACAAAACTTCGATTATTTAAATAATTGAATTGGTGACCATCCACGGAATTGAACCTGGCACCCTGTCAACAAGCACTCGGTTGCTACCAACTGGCCTATCCCTTATTGACAAATATTTCGAGTACGAAATATAAGTTTTTAAGAGGGATCCTAGCAGTCTTCTCATAACTGAATTTAAATTTAAATCTCTTGAAAAAACCCAAAAACATACCACTACAATATTCATTTTAAGACAAAAATATAAAAGATTATAAAGAATAAATGAATAGGATGAAATTCTATGTAGCCAAATTATTTAACAAGATAATTAAAGCCTAGTGACCATTACATATCCTTGAATATTTTAAAGGAATTTCACGATCTTAAAAAGTGATATCTTCATGTTGGTTGTTAGGGGAACATAAAGACATGCATTATGCTTGTAAAATGTTTTAATAATAATCTTTATTAAAACACTAACTTGATGTCTTAATCTAAAATCTTATTATATTTTATTAAAAAATATTTTATAATACTTCAAATTATATATATAATTACCAGTTTTAACAAAATAAACCCAAGATCTGCAAACCATTAGTTTATCACAAATAATGTGCATCCAAAATATTCTTGCCATTTGTATGAAACAAATCAAGTTAAATTAATTTTTGACATTGCATGTATTCAAATTTTTGTAAGATTAAAAAATCTGAAGATAATGCTTATAATTTAAAGTATATTAAAATTAGGCCTATAAATAATATTAACTTTGATAAACTTATTAAAATAAATATTAACTTTGAGATGTTTAGGGGATAGTGTAACCTTTGAGGATTTGGTTTTATTTTAGAAATTTTAAGGTTGTGTAAGTATAAAAGTCATAGTTATAGTTAAGAAGGGACTGTTCTGTTCTATACATTATCCATGGTAGAAGTTTATATTACTATATGAATAAAAATTAATTAGTTTTTGATATAATATATTAAAAATAAGTATATAAATAATATTAATTTTGTATAATATATTAAATTTAAAAAATATATATAAATTTTAACATTAAAATATATCATAAAAGTTTTTCAAATTCGTTTTTTTTATTATTTGGTTAGTGTGAAAAACCCTTACAACCGAGTTTAGAGTTGAGCATTTTATGCTAGGGGTAAACTTATCAATATAGAATTAACATATAACCACACACGCTTACTGTTTGAACCTTAGACCTCCCGAAGAAAAGTCAAATCCCAAACATATATCATACGAAGTTATATGAGCCAATGCTTGTGTAAAGGGTTCTTGTTGGGGCACGTGATTATATGTAGGTGTTTCATTTCATATGGGGAGGGAGGCCCCTTGTTGCTATGGTCTTGAGGGGTGTGGCACAACTATGGTGTTTCGGTGGTGTAGCGCAACTACAGTATGTTCGATGTTTCATTTCAAACGGGGAGGGAGGTCCTTTGTTGTTATACCTCTGGGGAGTGTGGCACAACCATGGTATGTTGTTGGTGTTTTATCTCAGATGGGGAGGGAGGCCCCCTCTTGCTATGCCCCCTAGGAGTGTGGCACAACTAAGATATGTCAGTGTTTCATCTCAGATGAAGAGGGAGGCTTTGTGTTGCTATGCCCTAGGGGAGTGTGGCACAACTACGGTATGTTGTTAGTGTTTCATTTTAGATGTAAAGGAAGGCTCCTTGTTGCTATGCCCTTGAGGAGTGTGGCACAACCATAGTATGTCAATGTTTTATCTCATATAAGAAAGCAGACTCCCTATTACTATACCTCATTTCAAATAAAAAAAATTGGGATGTGGTCCCAATTATAATAACTGAAGTCATATAGTTCTGACATCTGTTATACTGTTTGTTGGCCTACTGTAACAAGAAGAAGAAAAAAAATAAGAGAAATTACTTCCCTAAAGGAAGGGGTAAAAGCAAAGACAAAAGTACAGCCTGCTTCGGAAAAGCTGGGAAGCCCGGGACCAGCGACAAGGATAATTCATGTGAGGCCCACACGCTGACATCTATTCGAGACATCTCACGGAAACCAAAATGGGGGGACCTTTGCAATGTATGGTTTCAGTTGAGTCAGGCGATAAAGCTGTTTATGATTGTACACGCTGCATAAAGAAAAGTAGAATTATTAATTAAGCAACCTTTTAAAAACATTGTATATATCAATCTACTTTTTCAATCTACTTTTAGGTTTGTTATATTTTTGGAAAAGTATTTATTTTTTTATAAGATTATTTATACTTAATATATAAATTTTTTTATAAAGTTAAAAAACATATTAATTTGGTATTTTGATAAAGACATCTTATGATTCTTATCTGCAATTGTTTTTAAATTCTAACCTTAAAATTTTACACCCAAGTTAGAAATCAATGAAGTTGTGATAAAAGCTCAAAAAACATATCAATTCGATATCTTGATAAACATATTTTATAATGATATTTTATAATTTTGTTTATATATATATTTTTTATATATAGTTTGGTAGATAGGTGAATTGGGTACAATCACAATTTGTAGTAATTGCTAAAATAGGGTTTCAATCATTAACGAATGCATCCAACAAATCCAACAAACTTATTCGTCTTGTTGATGGTAACAAATGCATAGGGTTCGCTGTCGTCGTAAGTCTGGTTCAATAAGCGACAGAAGATGGGGAGCGCCAGCACCGTCGTCAGTCAGGCAGAGGATTCGGATCGGACTACTGGCTATGCATGGGCATGCCCGTGAGATTGGAACCTAGGTCTCCTCTCGGTAAGTGCCCCAGCTTACCAATCCACCTAGCCTCACGGACTTAAACCTTTGTTAGAGGAAAACCGTTCCCGAATGCCTTGGGGGCCAGGACATTTTGTTTAACAAGGCTTATCCATTTGGGTGTACCCCCGTATTCCCTATTCCCTGCTTATCCATTCGGGTGTACCCCCGTATTCCCTGGGGACAGGACATTCTGTTTAACAAGGCTTATCCATTCGGGTGTATCTTACAGGCTAGTCGAAGTTTTTTTGTATCCGAGGTAGGCCGCATGATTTGAACCCTGGACCTCCTTAAGAGGATTGGGAAACTTACTAATGAGGTAAATATCTTTAAATTTTAACCTTTAACTTTTATCTTTAAAGAGAAAAACCTGTACACTCACTTTAAAAATCAATGAAATTTTGATGAAAATTCAAAAAAACATATCAATTTACACAGATTTTTTATAATCCTTATCAGTATCTGTCTTTAAATTCTAACCTTAAACTTCTTATCTTTAGAGAGACAAAGCCTTGCCCCACGTTAGAAATCAACGAAGTTGTGAATGTGTCAGACCGAGCTGGATCGGGGAAGGCCCATTGCCTTGATCTAAAAGAAAAAGTGCATAGAATTTATGGAGATGTCAAAGTCATCCACGTCAACAGAACCTAAAAGAAGAAGGTACAGAGAATTTTTGGAATTGACAGTTAACTCTGGAATCCATGCTGCTTTTTTGGTTGTTGACTTACGTCCAATAAAAAGCTGGATTTTTGGGCATTAGTGGATTTGGGACTCAACAAACCATGTTCCAAGGCTTAAAGTCCGCGAATTATTGGGCTGAGATGGATTGGCAATTTTAACTGTTAGCTCTGGTGGCTCGCCGTTCAAAGGAGGAATCTGAATGAGCCCCACATTGCCTTTACCATGGGTGGGGCAAATATTATATTGCAATTATTGATCAAAGTCATAAACCAGCTCAAGATGGATTAGTCTTCTTTTTATATTACAAGTAGGTTGGTGTTTGGTTCAATAAAAATATATATCTCAAGTCTTTAAATAAGAGATTGAGGATGAAAGCTGTAATTTAAATATTTGATTGTTGTTAAGATATTTTATCAGTTAAATTATAATTTTATTCGAGGGTTATTTTTTTTGTAATTCGAACTTAGGTCTCCATAATCTGAAACCAAAATCATTCTCTCAATAATTTTAACTTAAATCTCTACAATATGAATTAAACGCCATACCAATAGGTTCTTTTATTAGAGGGCTACTCTTCTTGTAATTCGAACTTAGGTCTCCATAATCTGAAACCAAAACCATTCTCTCAATAATTCTAACTTAAATCTCTACAATATGAATTAAAGGCCATACTAATAGGTTCTTTTATTATAGGGCTACTCTCCTTGCAATTCGAACTTAGGTCTCCATAATCTGAAACGAAAATCATTCTCTCAATGATTCTAACTTAAACCTCTACAATATGAATTAAACACCATACCAATAGGTTCTTTTATTAGATGGCTACTCTCCTTGTAATTCGAACTTGGGTCTCTACAATTTGAACCCAAAATCATCCTCCAGTAATTCTAACTTAAATCTTTACAATATGAATCCAACACCATACCAATAGGTTTTATTATAATTTTATTAGAGGATCACTCTCCTTGTAATTCGAAGTTGAGTCTTCACAATCTAAACCCAAAAACATCCTCTTTATCTCTACAATATGAATCCAACGTCATACCAATAGGCTCTATTATGATTTTATTCCAGGACTACTCTCCTTGTAATTGGAACTTGGGTCTCCACAATATGAATCCACCAATAGGTTCTGTTATAATTTTATTTCGAGGGCCACTCTCCTTGTAACTTGAACTTGGGTTTCCACAATCTGAACCCAAAACCATCCTCTCTTTAATTCTAACTTAGATCTCTACAATATGAATCCAAAGCCATACCAAAAGGCTTTGTTATAATTTTATTGGAGGATCATTCTCCTTGTAATTCGAACTTGGGTCTCCACAATCTAAACTCAAAACCATCCTCTTAATAATTTTAACTTAAATCTCTACAATATAAATCCAATGCCATACCAATAATATAAAATAAGCTATAAATAACTGTTGGTGGTAGAGATTTTTCTTTCCTAATAGAGAATAATGAACATATACATAGCTGGATGACGTAGGAGGAAACCAAGTATAAATTCCATGGATGGGCTTTCATTCTTTGCTCAATCAACAACAAAATCTCAGGACTTGAGACCGGTGAATCTTCCATTACTGTGATGGCCACAATATTCTCTGACTTCTCACTTCCATCGGAGAATGTGGAAAAGTTGGTGTTGGCTCTCCGTTCCTGGCTTAGCCTTGTTTGCAGGAACGACACAAATGCTCAAGCGACTGTTCCTGTGATCGACATGTCGAAGCCAACCGATGAGGTTGCAGAGGCGATGGTTAAAGCCTGCGAAGAACATGGTTTCTTTAAGGTCTTCAACCATGGCGTCCCCCTGGATTTGATCGCCGCCATGGAAACACAAGCCGGGGAATTCTTTGCTCTTCCCCTCTCTCAAAAGGAACGAGGAGGACCCCCTGATCCTTACGGCTACGGCAACAGGACCATTGGTCCTAACGGCGACGTGGGATGGATCGAATACCTGTTGCTGAGATGCCATCCTCCTCATAATTATCAACTTTATAAGGCAATTTCGCCCGACAATTGCACGGAATTCTGGTGAAAATCTCAACATTTGTGTTATGATATTTCATTTTTTGTCTTGATTATGTTCTGAAACTCTAAAATAGTAATCTGTATCCTTTTTTTTTCCCATTAATGGCGACAGTTCTACGGTGAACAAATACACAGAGGCAACAAGAAAGCTAGCCTGCAAGATACTCGGCCTACTGGCACAGGGCATGGGGCTTCCCACGACTGTATTTTCTGGTTTGATAGAGACCAAGGAGAACGATTCCGTCTTCAGACTTAATCATTATCCGCCATGTCCGGATCCCTCCGGCTCTATGGGATTCGCAGAACACTCCGACCCCCAGATGATAACCGTCCTGCGCTCCAACGATGCCGCAGGATTGCAAATACTGTCGAGGGATGGAGAGTGGGTTACTGTGTATCCCGATGCCTTCTCTTTTTCCATCAACGTCGGTGACTGTTTGCAGGTAATTAAATTGTAGGCACCTAAGTACCAATTAAACATGGGTACTTAATCTTCTACGGAAAGTTTTGTAGCATATTTCATGATTATGATCCTGTTTAAGGAATTCATGTGATGATGTAAATCTAGTGGTATATAAACATGGATACTTAATCTTCTACGGAATTTATGTGATGATGTAAGTTTAGTAGCATATTTCATGATTATGATTTCATTCCACCTTAATACTTATTAATCTATCTCCAGTTTATGTTTGGGCTTGCTTGTTTAAGGAATTCATCTGTGATGATGTAAGTTTAGTAGCATATTTCATGATTATGATTTCATTCCACCTTAATACTTATTAATCTATCTCCAGTTTATGTTTGGGCTTGCTTGTTTAAGGAATTCATGTGATGATGTAAATCTAGTGGTATATTTTATGATTTAAATTTCGTTCCACTAAAAACCCATGTAATAATATAAGTCTAGTAGCATGTTTTATGATTAGGATTTCATTCCACATTAATACTTACCTAACCTATCTATCTCCAGCTTATGTTTGGGCTTGCTAGTTTAAGGAACCCATGTGATGATCTAAATCTAGTGGCATATTTCATGATTTAAATTTCGTTCCACTAAAAAAACCCATGTGATGATATAAGTCTAATAGCATATTTCATGATTAGGATTTCATTAGACGTTCATACTTATCTCTCTATCTCCAGCTTATGTTTGGGCTTGCCAGTTTAAGGAACCCATGTGATGATCTAAATCTAGTGGCATATTTCATGATTGAAATTTCGTTCCACTAAAAAAAACCCATGTGATGATGTAAGTCTAGTAACATATTTCATGATTGGAATTTCATTTCAGGCTAATACTTATCTATTTATCTATCTCCAACTTATGTTTGGGCTTGCCCATTTAAGGAACCCATGTGATATAAATTTAGCGACAAATTCCATGATTGAAATTTCCTTCCACTTTAATATTTATCTATTTATCTAGAGCTTATTATGTTTGGGCTTGGGCATTACAGGTATTGACGAACAGATAGGTATTGACGAACAGACGGTTCATTTTAGGAACCCATGTCATATAAATCTAGTAACTTATTCCATGATTGAAATTTAGTTCCACTTTAATACCTATCTATCTAGAGCTTATTATGTTTGGGCTTGGGCATTGCAGGTATTGACAAACGGGCGGTTTAAGAGCGTGAGGCACAGGGCAGTGCCCAACAGTCTGAAATCTCGAATCTCCATGGTTTACTTCGGTGCTCCAGCTCTTCATCAAATCCTTCATTCACCTCAGCAGTTGGTGGATGAGGCGAATCCCCTGTTGTATCACCCCTTTGCCTGGTCTGAATACAAGAAATCCGTTTACTCAAAGAAACTCGGAGAAACTCCTCTCGATGACTACTGTGTTGCAGGAAGTCGTAGAGACAGCAAAGAATGGAGAATGGAATGCCATGATTCTCAAGCTTCAATATAAATGTTGTTGCCCTTCCATGGCATCATACCTTGAAACGATTAATCTGCTATACATCATAGTTTTAATACTTGTAGTAAATCTGATATCAGGTCATATTTTGCTCCAATCTGTTTCTATGGTTGCCTATCTTCTGAATTCTGAACCACAACTCAGAAAGCAACTTTAACCCTTTTCACCTCCTCTCCTCTTTTCACCGGATAATGTTGTGCTCTTTAATTAAGGTACGTAGTTTGACGTTTGGGTGGTGGGTGGTCGAGCTTGAGATGACGACCATTAACTTTGAGAAAGCGTGTAGACTCTAAACTCGAGACTTGTACAGTGTAGACCAACTTGACGAGCCGACCAGACAAATCGTCTACGAAGGAAATGAAGTTCTAAGGACAAATGAATGATATAAGTAAATTGCACGTGCACATCTAACTCGCAGGCAACATCAGCAACGTTCTCACTTAATCCTATACGTTTCAATTTTTGAAGTCCACCAGTATTTTCCATATGATATCAAGCTAAGTTTTATCCTTATTCAATCTAAATTTTTTTTATGATCATATATTTATCTTTTTATATATCAGGGTTTTAATCTTGGATTTTTAGAAGAAGAATCAAAGCTTAAAGGTTGCACTGTTTTCTTGAGATCATATCAAGCTAATTTTTATTTTTAAATACTTTTCTAAATTATTAACAAATATTTTTTTAGATCACTCGTTTTCAATTTTTTTATAAGTTATAAAGATCTAAGACTAAAATTTTATGATAAAAGTAATTTTACAAAGAAACATCTTTAATGATTATAAAATTTGATTTTAATTATTATTTTTAATATCAATTTTTAGTGTAATATTATACATGTATATTGGAATGTAGGATCATGAAGGATCAAGGAAAATTGAACCCTTGACCTCTTTGTAATAAACACTTTTAGTCACCATTCCACTAGAAAAAAGTTAAAGTACCTAAAACTAAAATGGAATAAAAGTTTTTAACATCACTAAATGGAATAGAAGTTTTTAACATCACTAGCTAAAAATAGTTAAAAACTTATATCAAATGCAAAAGGCTATGCAATCTATAAGACAATGACTATATAAATATCAACCATAAAAATATATAGAAATAATTTCGATAGAGTTCTTTCACTTTATTTTCTCTTCAATTTTTTTCTATGACTTATATAAAATCTAATAACTTATATATATATATATATTGAAATGCATCCCATCCATATTACATCATTGTAATAGAGTGACAACTATGCCTATATTGTTTAGCAAGATTATGTCCATATTGTCTAGCAAGGTTTAAATCTAGGACTTCTCTTTGAAAGTTGATGAATATAACTAAACTAATACCATTTGATTATAAATTATTTAAACTATTATAAAAAATAATAAAACATAATAACTTATTGATAAATTCCTATGATTATTATATCATACAAACTACATTAATGATATTTTAATGAGAATTGTCGATTAAAAAAAAAAAAAAATAAGATCAGTTGAGAAATTATATCATACAAACCATATTAAGACTATTTTAATGAGAATTGACACTTAGAAAGAACAAATAAATAAGGCCTATTGAAAAATTATTCTAATCCATTTAGACTATCTTATAGAAGGCTGAGCTAATTTAAAAAAAAAATTTACCCTAATCTAATAAAACCTTTATATGTATAATTGAAGCTTTCATAAATTAACACATTTATAATTTTAATTATTGGAATTTTATAATTATAAATACAAATATATAAGATTTGTATAACTTTTCATCTCAAGACTGTTGGTAATGGGAACTTAACACTTGCATTGAAGCTAAGTGAACATGTAAATATTTCAGTAAATCTAAGGATTTGTTCTAATTTGTTATTGTGTTAGATTTTGAAGCTATAAACTTAAAGGAAATGCAACCACAAGTAATGAAATAAGCATGCAATGTTATAACTATGATAATGGCTAACTAATAAGCATGTAAATAACATGAGAAACTTCTAAAATAACTCATGAAATAGTCATTAATAAGAGCTCACGAAAATAGTACAATAGCTTTGTAAGTAATGTAAGTGTTACATAACTCAAGGCTATAACATGCATAAATAGCCTTTCTACAATGACTCTTCGATGGTTGTGACTCTTCCACACCTTGTGACTCTTGTCTCTCTTTTGCACACATATGAAGCTCTATTTGATGTACACTTGTAATATGACTCTTCACTATATTTTCCTAATCTATGGACACATGTACACATGGACTAATGTGCACATTTACATTATTGAATATTATGCACATTTGTGCATTTATTACATTGCATAAAGTGAAGTCTCAAATTCTAATATTAACCTAATCTAATTGACATGTACCAAATAATGTAATATATTCCAACACAGCCCTGTATTGCATTATTTGGTTATTGAATACTTTAGTCTTCAATATGGATCTTCGCATTTATCTTCATTGCTCAAGTGACCTTGCATTTGATCTTTTTCTTGAGCTTCATCTTTTTTCTTGACTTTGTATTTTGTCTTTGACATTGTCATTGTTTTCCTTTTGATTCTGTTGTCGAATAAGTTCATACCTTTCTTGTGTCCATCTCTAAAATTTGAGAAATTTATATGAGAAAATCCTTTAATAGCTTTTCTTATTATTGTGTATATCCATTCAAAAAAATGATTTTGTTTGTACCAACAATGTCTTTGAGAATGATTGGATCCTTCACAAATTTTGTTATCTTTTGAAGCTTTAAACTTAAAGGAAATGCAACCACAAGTATGAAAATGAGCATGCAATTTTATAAATATGATAATGGGTAACTAAAATACATAAAAATATGATATAAAACTTGATATAATGCTTAATAAATGCTTATATATGAAAGCTCACAAACAATGCTCTCCAATGGAGGTCACTACCTCTCCATTTTACAAAAATGGAGCTACATTGTATCTACTACTACTCAACCTATGCACTCCAAAATCCTCTCACTCTTCTACTCTATGAAGGTCTATTTATAATGAGATGCAACTCTTTTCCTTCAATATTCCTATGAAACCTCACTATTCTATTCTAAGGACTCATGTACATGTGGACTACATGCACATTTACATAATTGCACATTCTAACACTTGTGCATTTATTACATTGCTTTAATAAAGTACTTAAGTCCTAATAAACTCCTAATTTAAATATGTACCCATGATGGTACATTAGTAAGGACCAAATAATGTAATATATTTCAACACCCCCTTGTATTACATTATTTAGGTATTGAAGACTTTAGTCTTTAATAAGATCTTCATATTTATCTTCCATATGAATTTTGTTTTGATCTTGGGGTTTGTATTATTTTTTCTTGCTTTCTTCTTTTTCTCTTAACTTGCATTTAGATGTGTTTCTTTGTCTTCTCTCTTTGGCTCACTTTGATCTGAATTCATCTTGAAAGTAATTTTTTTCATATTCATCTTTCTATCATGGTTCTTTTTCTTTCTTTTCCTTCGTTGTTTTTGCAATTTTGTCAGTGGTATATCCTCTTCATGATGGGTTAGTAAATTATCACAATAAAATTAATTATGATTGTTGTTTTGTTTTTCATTTTGAAAGAATTAAAAAATAATCAATGAGAGATATATCATTAAACATTCTTCTGGTGTAAGTGTAACTATATTTTGAGTGTTCCACCATGTTCTGAAGAGGACTTCATGAAGATTACCAATTAATGTCATAAAATTCCCTTCCTTTGCATCTTTGAGAAACATTGATAATCTTTCCTTTTTTCTAGTGGACAAGTATTTGTACCCTTCAAATGTATCAATCAAGTTTTGAGAATAAAATTTTAACTCATGCAATAGTTCCTCACTATTGAAGGTATTCCTAACAATGTCATCCATGTTTCTTCTAAGTAGATATTTGAAGACGAACTCCTTATTTCTCACTTGTATGTGGAGAATATGAATAAATACTAGTTGATGATTATATATTATATTTGAGTATAATTTGATAGACCCTTTGTAGTAGTCAACCTTATGACTCCTTAGTAAGATGATTAAATACTCTTCTATGGTTTTTAGAATCAATATTAGAAATACTTTTCCAATTCTTACAAAAACATCCTTTTAAGTTACAAGTATTTGAGTAAATAATGAACTTGATAGTATGCTAAGCTTTCTAGACTTGCTTTAGGTTGAATTCCTTTTGTCTCCCTAGTAATGTGATGACAATTTTAATATAATGTTCAACTCTTATCACTACAATCAACTATTTACCTCCTCTTGTAGAAAGCTTATAGATGATGCAAATTTCAATTAATAAAACTCTCAATATCTTTAAGATATTCAAATTGGATTTTCTATGTCTCTTCAACTTGAGTATGAAACTAATCAATCTTCCAACTTTTAAATAAATATAGAGTTTGAATTTCCTCTACCTTTATATAATTAAGTTTCTAAATTTTTATGATTTCAATTTGATGTAGGATTCCTCGTATCTCCCAAGTTAGAATTTTAGAAAGACCAAATATTTGCAAATTAGTTTATACCTTATATCTCTGTGTTAAATATTTGCAAATAATTGAAGCAATAATAATAAATATTTTAATGCTTCTACTTCCTTCTCAAGATAATCAAAAATACTTTCTAGAGATTAACACCTTATTAATCCTATCATTCAATATATCTAGACTAAGTTGATTTTCAACCTTAATAAATTTACAATATAATTCTTACCTTAACTTCAAACTTGCAAGCTCTGTGTAATCGGTTCGATCTCCTGAAACTTATTGATAGTTAACTTCTTGTCAACTCCAAGATGCTGCATAAGTCTTTCACTTCCTTTTTTCACTAATTTGCATGCTTCCTCCTACATCAATATTTAAGCCTTTACACATCTAATCACCTCGGTGAACGTGCTTTCCTTCAATGTTGATATCATGAATTTCACACTTCTATCTCTCCTAGTGGATGTATTCTTCTACAACATCAATTGGCTTGGCTTGTAAGCTTCTAGCTTCTGCTATGCGTGTTGGTTTGTGTACTTCTATTTATCCAATGAGTTACCTGGTTATTCTTCCTCAATATCTACACTGCTTCACTTATTTAATGCACCATAAGATCTCTCCTTTAGTTTCTAGTTGACATCACTTTTATGGGTGCTATACAAGTGCTTCTCTTTGAGGGCATCTCTCTAAATTGAAACATAGTATTATATGGATAGTGCCAAATGGTATTAGCATTATCTAGTTTCTTTAAAAATGCTTCCACTTTACCTTGTTCCAATGCCAAATGATAAGTGGTATTATATTCCTTCAATGTCTCTGACCTATGATTGATGCCTCTTTAGGAGTGTTATATGAATGATGTCCAAGGATTCTCCTTTGCTCGAGTTATCCTTAACATTGTGGCAAATGCATGAAATTCCTTCTTCCATATGGTGCAAATATTTCACCACTCTTGCCCTAACTGATGTAGGTTATTCAAACATTTATATTTTTCCGTTATTTTTCTACTTCCAATGCTTCTTTGATAGGAGAATAATGGTTATTCTCCAATGCTTCCATGACAAAAGTAGTTGTTCCTCAAACGCTGTAATTGGGTACTAAGCATGACTATGAGGTGGCTTCAAGTGATGAGTATCCTTCTATAAAATTAACCCTTATTTGAAATCAAATCACCCTTGTTATTTGTGCTACATGATGGTTCATTGTATCTCCTACTTAGGATTGCTAAGTATACCTTGCAATCTGTGATGTCTTCCATTATAGATATCTGAGTTGAACAAAATATTTACTATTAGAGTAATTGCATGGGCAGAATTGTGGCTAGACTTGGTGCCAATCATAGCTTCTTCCAATGTAAGTTCATGGATAGAGTACTATGATGCCTTTACAATTGTGATATGTCATTTGATAGCGATACTTGGAGGTAGACTTGTTGTGATCCCTGTGATGCCTTCACCAAAGGCTTCTTGATGTACCTTATAATGTTGGATGTCCTTAGTATAGCTAATATCTTCTCCTACCTTTTGTTCAATGATCCTTGGATGGATACGTATTATTAGAAGTATAAGCAGTAATATATTACTTCACCTTTATATTAATGACTTCTCTTCTTGATTTTCTTGGATAATATGCAGGTAGATGATGTTCGAGTTATCTCCCTTTACCTTGGAGATACTTCACTTTTTAGATCTCTGTTGAGTGGCTCTAAAGAGATTCTATGCAAACGTAGATTGTGATAGTATAGACGTTGGTCCGCCTATGCTCTTAAATTGACTATTGACTTCTCGAAATGTTGGTTTCAACTTCCTTTGTAGGCTGAGATAAAACTGAATTCAATATTGCCTTCGAACCCTTGGAAATACCTTTCTTTCTTGGTTACATTCACACTTACTAATCCAATATTTCCAATAATGCTTTTGCACTATAGTATATACAAATATGTAGAGTCTTTTTTTACTTAGAATAAGCAATAAAAAGTTGATATTTTTCTTTATCTCAAAATATATCTAACTTCTATTTTTTTGTGTAGGTTTGAACCTTGTAGACAATAACTTCTGCACTATCTTGAAGACTTTGAACTGAAAAAAATTTATGCAACCTTTTAAACCTTGAAGCAAGTGCTCAATAAACTTAATAAGAAACCAAATATAAAAGTTTAGCTAATGAACCTTTTTCATATTTATTGCATACCTTTTCACCTTTGTAGAATGATGATGATGATGATGGTGATTTGAATCACCTAAATTGCTATCTTTTGTATATGATATTACAACTCTTCTAGGCTATCCATAATTAGCTCTTTGGCTCACCTTTTTTCAGCTTTAACACTCCACTAATCTATTGCTTGAAACTATGATTTGGTGGATCCTATACTCCTTCATGATGTACCTCTAAAATATAAGCCTTAGTAGCTACTAATGCTACCCAAATTGTTGATTTCTTGTTGTCCTCAAATCTAAAAATTTTTATATTGTAAAGCAATCAAAAACTTCATCGAAAACATTGTTCTTGAATCTCAAAATTTGGTAAGAAACTTGATGCAGGAGCATCCAGGGTAGCACTGCAATCTTGCATCAACAAACAAAAAAAAAAAAATTGTTTAAGTGTTGCAAAAGTGTCGCGATATCACGACATAAAAAGTGTCGCAATATCGCGACATATTTTAACAAAGGACGTGGGCGGAAAATATGTCGCGATATCGTGACATAAAAGATGTCATGATATCGCGACACAAAACGAAGAGGGAAGTCAGCAGGGAAACTGTCACGATATCACGACAGAAAATGTGTTGCGATATCGCGACACAAAACTGGAGAAAGAATCCAACAGGGAAACTGTCGCGATATCGCGATAGGTTTCATAGGAAGGGCAAGGAATGCAAAGATGTCACGATTTCGTGACCCAAAAGCAGAAAGAACATACGGAATACAAGGATGTCACGATTTCGTGACATGTCACGATTTCATGACCCGAAGGCAGAAAGGGCATACGAAAGACAAAGATGTCATGATTTTGCGACATGTCACGATTTCGCAACCCGAAGACAGAAAGGGCGTACGAAAGACAAAGATGTCATGATTTTATGACATGTCACGATTTCGTGATCCGAAAGCAGAAGGAGCGTACGAAAGACAAGATGTCACGATTTTGCGACATGTCATGATTTTGCGACCTAAAAGCAGGAAGATAGAGCGAAGGAGCGAAACTGTCACGATATCGCGACATGTCGTATTTTCATGATGCAAGGACAGAGAAGGGGCCAGAGATCGAAAGGTGTTGCGATATCACGACCTGTCATATTTTTGTGCCCAAAGGGAAAGGTAGACTCTTCGAATACCAGGACAATGAAGCGATGCGGGAAGACGAAATGAAAGGTTCTGTAAGAGGAAACGAAGGGCCACCAGATGGAAATGAAGAGTCACCTGAGAACCTTTAAAAAGGAGAATAGAGGCATGCATAGGGGCTAGAAAATTTTGAAATGATAACCTATTTCTGTATTTTTAGAGTTTCAAAATTTTGTAAAAGCGCAACTCTTCTGCGACTTCTGTAATATTCTATGTAACTGTAAATCTCTGCTGTATTTTGAATAAAATAAAGTTGTTTTTCTTCTCTATGAGTTTGGTTCTCGATCAAGTGGTATCAGAGCTAGAAGTTCTTGAGTGTGCAAACAGAGCGTCGAACGTGAGGCAGTTTGCACCAGGATCTGTGGAAGGGTTCTGAGAAGAGAGAGTGAGGGTCCTTGAGCGTGTGAGCGGATCGTTGGAAGTGAGGCGACTACACCAGGACCGTTTGATATTTGTGAGAGAAGTGAGCAGAATGCCTCCAAAAAGAAATCATGGTCATGGGAGAAATGTGGCGCAGGATGAAGATTTTAGAGTGTTGCAGAGGCAAGTGCAAGCCCTATAGGAAGAGTTGCAAAAAAGGGTCGAACCAAAGGGGGAAGACCAGAGTGACGATGAAGCCTGGGAAACTGAGGGTCCATCAAATGATGAAGAAGCATTGGATCCTTCTGAAGCTAGATTGTTGAAATCTCTATCTTAGGTCGGGAAGAGACCGAAGTTTGATGTCTCTACATATTCTAGGAATCTCAACCCATAAGAGTTGATTGACTGGATCAACGATATGGAGGAATACTTTGAGTATGAGGAGATTATAGATCCTGATAGGATCAAATTTGCAAAAATAAAATTGAAAGGCCATGCTAGTTTATGGTGGAAAGGAGTACAACTCGAAAGAAATAAAAATGAAAAGGAGAAAATAACCAGATGGGACCGAATGGTGGAGAAACTGAAGAGACAATTTATTCTCATAGATTACGAGTTGGACTTGTTGAGGAGGATGCGGAGTCTGAGGCAGTCAGGTAAGTCTGTCCAAGAATACACAGAAGAATTCTATAAGATCTCCATCAGAAATGGCCATTTAGGGGCTAATAAGGAGAAAGTAGCCAGATACATCAACGGGTTGAGAATGAACATTCGGGAAGAACTCAGCTTGATCAGAATAGCCACCATAGAAGATGCATATCAGTTGGCCTTGAAGGTAGAAGAGAAACTGAACAAAAGATTCGAAGGCAAACAAAGAGGAAGGGATCGTGGTGGAAGAACTGGTGGAGGAATACTTTAACCCTTTTCACCTCCTCTCCTCTCCTCTTTTCATCGAATAATGTTGTGCTCTTTAATTAAGGTACATAGTTTGACGTTTGGGTGGGTGGTGGAGATTGATATTGAGATTGAGATGACGACCATTAACTTTGAGAAAGCGTGTAGACTCTAAACTCTAGACTTGTACAATGTAGACCAACTTGACGAGCCCACCAGACAAATCGTCTACGAAGGAAATGAAGTTCTAAGGACAAATGAATGATATAAGTAAATTGCACGTGCACATCTAACTCATAGGCAACGTCATCAACGTTCTAATTGAATCCTATACGTTTTAATTTTTGAAGTCCACCAGTATTATCCATATGATATCAAGCTAAGTTTTATCTTTATTCAAGCTATTTTTTTTTTTATGACCACACATCTATCTTTTTATATATCACAGTTTTAATCTTTGGATTTTTGGAAGAAGAGTCAAAGCCTAAACCGTTGCACTGTTCCCTTGAGATCATATCAAGCTAAGTTTTATTTTTAAATACTTTTCTAAATTATTAACAAATATTTTCTGGATCACTCGTTTCCAATTTTTTTAAAATTTATAAAGATCTAAGACTAAAAGTTTATGATAAAAGTAATTTTACAAAGAAACATCTTTAATGATTATAAAATTTGATTTTAATTATTATTTTTAATATCAATTTTTAGTGTAAATGTTTTTAAAAATATTATACATGTATATTGGAATGTAGGATTATGAAGGATCAAGGAAAATTGAATCCTTGACCTCTTTGTAATGAAAACTTCTAGTCACCATTCCACTAGAAAAAATTTAAAGTACCTAAAACAAAAATGGAATAAAAATTTTTAACATCACTAAATGGAATAGAAGTTTTTAACATCACTAGCTAAAAATAGTTAAAAACTTATATCAAATGCAAAAGGCTATGCAATCTATAATACAATGACTATATAAATATCAACCATAAAAATATATACAAATAATTTCGATAGAGTTCTTTCACTTTATTTTCTCTTCAATTTTTTTCTATGACTTATATAAAATCTAATAACTTTATATATATATATATATATATATATATATATATATATATATATATATATATATATATATATATATGCATCCCATCCATATTACATCATTATTGTAATAGTTTGACAACTATGCCTATATTGTTTAGCAAGATTATGTCCATATTGTCTAGCAAGGTTTAAATCTAGGACTTCTCTTTGAAAGTTGATGAATATAACTAAACTAATACCATTTTATTATAAATTATTTAAACTATTATAAAAAATAATAAAACATAATAACTTATTGATAAATTCCTATGATTATTATATCATATAAACTACATTAATGCTATCTTAATGAGAATTATCGATTAAAAAAAAAAATAAATAAGATCAGTTGAGAAATTATATCATACAAACCATATTAAGACTATTTTAATGAGAATTGACACTTAGAAAGAACAAATAAATAAGGCCTATTGAAAAATTATTCTAATCCATTTAGACTATCTTATAGAAGGCTGAGCTAATTTAAAAAAAAAAATTACCCTAATCTAATAAAACCTTTATATGTATAATTGAAGCTTTCATAAATTAATACATTTATAATTATAAATACAAATATATAAGAGTTGTATAACTTTTCATCTCAAGATTGTTGGTAATGGGAACTTAACACTTGCATTGAAGTTAAGTGAACATGTAAATATTTCGGTAAATCTAAGGATTTGTTCTAGTTTGTTATTATGTTAGATTATGAAGCTATAAACTTAAAGGAAATGCAACCACAAGTAATGAAATAAGCATGCAATGTTATAACTATGATAATGGCTAACTAATAAGCATGTAAATAACATGAGAAACTTCTAAAATAACTCATGAAATAGTCATTAATAAGAGCTCACAAAAATAGTACAATAGCTTGGTAAGTAATGTAAGTGTTACATAAATCAAGGCTATAACATGCATAAATAGCCTTTCTACAATGACTCTTCAATGGTTGTGACTCTTCCATACCTTGTGACTCTTGTCTCTCTTTTGCACACATATAAAGCTCTATTTGATGTACACTTGTAATATGATTCTTCACTATATTTTCCTAATCTATGGACACATGTAGACATGGACTAATGCGCACATTTACATTATTGAATATTATGCACATTTGTGCATTTATTACATTGCATAAAGTGAAGTCTCAAATTCTAATATTAACCTAATCTAATTGACATGTACCAAATAATGTAATATATTCAACACCACCCTATATTACATTATTTGGTTATTGAAGACCAGTCTTCAATATGGATCTTCACATTTATCTTCATTGCTCAAATGACCTTGCATTTGATCTTTTGCTTGAGCTTCTTCTTTTTGCTTGACTTTGTATTTTTTCTTTGACATTGTCATTGTTTTCCTTATGATTCTGTTGTCGAATAAGTTCATACCTTTCTTGTGACCATCTCTAAAATTTGAAAAATTTATATGAGAAAATCCTTTAATAGATTTTCTTATTATTGTGTATATCCATTCAAAAAAATGATTTTGTTTGTACCAAAAATGTCTTTGAGAATGATTGGATCCTTCACAAATTTTGTTAGCTTTTGAAGCTTTAAACTTAAAGGAAATGCAACCATACGTATGAAAACGAGCATGCAATTTTATAAATATGATAATGGGTAGCTAAAATACATAAAAATATGATATAAAACTTGATACAATGCTCAAGAAATGCTCATATATGAAAGCTCACAAACAATGCTCTCCAATGGAGGTCACTACCTCTCCATTTTACAAAAATGGAGCTACATTGTATCTACTACTACTCAACCTATGTACTCCAAAATTCTCTCACTCTTCTACTCTATGAAGGTCTATTTATAATGAGATGCAACTATTTTCCTTCAATATTCCTATGACACCTCACTATTCTATTCTAAGGACTCATGTACATGTGGACTACATGCACATTTACATAATTGCACATTCTAACACTTGTGCATTTATTACATTGCTTTAATAAAGTACTTAAGTCCTAATAAACTCCTAATTTAAATATGTACCCATGATGGTACATTAGTAAGGACCAAATAATGTAATATTTATCAACACCCCATTGTATTACATTATTTGGGTATTGAAGACTTTAGTCTTTAATAAGATCTTCATATTTATCTTCAATATGAATTTCATTTTGATCTTGGGGTAAAGTCTTCAATAAGATCTTCATATTTATCTTCAATATGAATTTCATTTTGATCTTGGGGTTTGTGTTTTTTTTTCTTGCTTTCTTCTTTGTGCCTGTTACTTGTATTGAGATGTGTTTCTTTGTCTTCTCTCTTTGGATCACTTTGATATGAATTCATCTTGAAATTACTTTTTTTCATATTCATCTTTCTATCATGGTTATTTTTCTTTCTTTTCCTTCGTTGTTTTTGCAATTTTGTCAGTGGTATATCCTCTTCATGATGGGTTAGTAAATTATCACAATAAAATTAATTATGATTGTTGTTTTGTTTTTCATTTTGAAAGAATTAAAAATTAATCAATGAGATATATATCATTAAACATTCTTTTGGTGTAAGTGTAACTATATTTTGAGTGTTCCACCATGTTTTGAAGAGGACTTCATGAAGATAACCAATTAATGTCATAAAATTCCCTTCCTTTGCCTCTTTGAGAAACATTGATAATCTTTCCTTTTTTCTAGTGGACAAGTATTTGTACCCTTCGAATGTATCAATCCAGTTTTGAGGATAAAATTTTAACTCATGCTTTAGTTCCTCACTATTGAAGGCATTCTTAACAATGTCATCCATGTTTCTTCTAAGTAGATATTTGAAGACGAACTCTTTATTGCTCACTTGTATGTGGAGAATATGAATAAATACTAGTTGATGATTATATATTATATTTGAGTATAATTTGATAGACCCTTTGTAGTAGTCAACCTTATGACTCCTTAGTACGATGATTAAATACTCTTCTATGGTTTGTAGAATCAATATTAGAAATAATTTTCCAATTCTTACAAAAATATCCTTTTGAGTTACAAGTATTTGAGTAAATAATGAACTTGATAGTATGCTAAGCTTTCTAGATTTGCTTTAGGTTGAATTCCTTTTGTCTCCCTAGTAATGTGATGACAAGTTTAATATAATGTTCAACTCTTATCACTATAATCAACTATTTATCTCCTCTTGTAGAAAGCTTATAGATGATGCAAATTTCAATTAATAAAACTCTCAATATCTTTAAGATATTCAAAATGGATTTTCTATGTCTTTTCAACTTGAGTATGAGACTAATCAATCTTCCAACTTTTAAATAAATCTAGAGTTTGACTTTCCTCTACCTTTATATAATTAAGTTTCTAAATTTTTATGATTTCAATTTGATGTAGGATTCCTTGTATCTCCCAAGTTAGAAATTTAGAAAGACTAAATATTTGCAAATTAGTTTATACCTTATATCTCCTTGTTAAATATTTAAAAATAGTTGAAGCAATAATAATAAATATTTTAATGCTTCTATTTTCTACTTCCTTCTCAAGATAATTAAAAATGCTTTCTAGAGATTAACACCTTATTACTCCTATAATTCAATATCTCTAGACTAAGTTGATTTTCAACCTTAATAAACTTACAATATAATTCTTACCTTAACTTCAAACTTGCAAGCTCTCTGTAATCAGTTCGATCTCCTGCAACTTAGTGATAGTTGACTTCTTGTCAACTCCAAGATGTTGCATAAGTCTTTCACTTCCTTTTTTCACTAATATGCATGCTTCCTCCAACATCAATATTTAGGCCTTTACACATCTAATCACCTTGGTGAACGTGCTTTCCTTCAATGTTGATATCCTGACTTTCACACTTCTATCTCTCATAGTGGATGTATTCTTCTACAACATCAATTGGCTTTGTTTGCAAGCTTCTAGCTTCTGCTATGCGTGTTGGTTTGTGTACTTCTATTTATCCAATGAGTTACCTGGTTATTCTTCCTCAATATCTACATCGCTTCACTTATTTAATGCACCTTAATATCTCTCCTTTAGTTTCTAGTTGACATCGCTTTTATGGATGCTATACAAGCGCTTCTCTTTGAGGGCATCTCTCTAATTTGAAACATAGTATTTTATGGATAGTGCCAAATGGTATTAGCATTATCTAGTTTATTTAAAAATGCGTCCACTTTACCTTGTTACAACCAAATGATAAGTGGCATTAGATTACTTCAATGTCTCTAACCTACAATTGATGCCTCTTTAGGAGCGTTATATGAATGATGTCCAAGAATTCTCCTTTGCTTGATTTATCCTTAACATTGTGGCAAATGCATGAAATTCCTTCTTCCATGTGGTGCAAATATTTCACCACTTTTGCCCTAACTGATGTAGGTTATTCAAACATTTATTTTTTTTCCTTATTTTTCTACTTCCAATGCTTCTTTGATAGGAGAATGATGGTTATTCTCCAACGCTTCTATGACAAAAGTAATTGTTTCTCAAACACTGTAATTGGGTACTGAGCACGACTATGAGGTGTATTCAAGTGATGAGTATCCTTCTATAAAATTAACCCTTATTTGAAATAAAATCACCCTTACTATTTGTTCTACATGATGGTTCATTGTATCTCCTGCTTAGGATTGCTAAGTCTACCTTGCAATATGTGATGTCTTCCATTATAGATATCTGAGTTGAATGAAATATTTACTATTAGAGTAATTGCATGGGCATAATTATGGCTAGAATTGGTGTTAATCATAGCTTCTTCCAATGAAAATTTCATGGATAGAGTGCTATGATGCCTTTACAATTGTGATATGTCATTTGATAGCGATACTTTGAGGTAAACTTGTTGTGATCCCTGTGATGCCTTCACCAAAGGCTTATTGATGTACCTTATAATGCTGGATGTCATTAGTATAGCTTATATCTTCTCCTAAATTTTGTTCAATGATCCTTGGATAGATATGTATTATTATAAGTATAAACAGTAATATATTACTTCACCTTTCTATTAATGACTTCTCTTCTTGATTTTCTTGGATAATATGCAGATAGAAGATGTTCAAGTTATCTCCCTTTACCTTGGAGATACTTCACTTTTTAGATCTCTATTGAGTGGATCTAAATAGATTCTATGCAAACGTAGATTGTGATGGTATAGACGTTGGTTCGCCTATGCTCTTAAACTGACTCTTGACTTCTCGAAATGTTGGTTTCAACTTCCTTTGTAGGATGAGATAAAACTAAAGTCAATATTACCTTTGAACCCTTGGAAATACCTTTCTTGCTTGGTTACTTTCACACTTACTAATCCAATATTTCCAATAATGCTTTTGCACTATAGTATATACAAATATGTAGTCTTTTTTTACTTAGAATAAGCAATAAAAAGTTGATATTTTTCTTTATCTCAAAATATATCTAACTTCTATTCTTTTGTGTAGGTTTGAACCTTGTAGACAATAACTTCTACACTATGTTGAAGAATTTTAACTGAAATAATTTTATGCAACCTTTTAAACCTTGAAACAAGTCCTCAATAAACTTAATAAGAAACCAAATATAAAATTTTAGCTAATGAACCTTTTTCATATTTATTGCATACCTTTTCACCTTTGTAGATAATGATGATGATGATGATGGTGATTTGAATCACCTAAATTGCTACCTTGTGTATATGATATTACAATTCTTCTAGGCTATCCATAATTAGCTCTTTGGCTCACCTTTTTTCAGCTTTAACACACCACTAATATGCTGCTGGAAACTATGATTTGGTGGATCCTATACTCCTTCATGATGTACCTCTAAAATCTAAACCTTAGTAGCTACTAATGCTACCCAAATTGTTGATTTCTTGTTGTCCTCAAATATGAAAAATTTTATATTGTAAAGCAGTCAAAAACTTCACCGAAAACATTGTTCTTGAATCTCAAAATTTGGTAAGAAACTCCTCCAAATTGCATATGAGATATTCCTCAAGAACCCTTCAATTAAAATCCCCAAATATCTTAGATTTGGTGGTTTCTCTATCTCATTTCTCTTGTCAAATTTTTACTTCAATATTGGCCTATCTAATTGCATTCTTCTCAATATAAGGACTATCTTGAGGTCTTTCACTATTATTCTCTAAAATTTGGCAAGCTTCTTGCCAAATCCTTCTCTCTTGGGTTTGTTGTTAGATGGCGATAATTGTCCCAAGTTATTTATCAGAAAATTCTCCTTGGTAGTAAATTTCTCCAATGAGTTCTTCTAGGAACTCTTCCAATGAGGCTCTCCAAGCCTTCCCTTGTTTTTCTTGAGACCTCTTCTAGGACCTTCAATATTGTAGTTTCTCAAAACTTCTATGAGACCTTCCTTGATCTCTTCAATATTCAACTATGGAAGTTTTGCAATGAGATCTCCTCTTTGGATATCCTAAATTCACTACTACTGGAATCTGTAATAGGACTCTTATTAGTCCTTCTCTATCCTCAATATTCCAAATATGAAAGTTCTTCAATAGGACCTTCTATGGGTCTCTCCTTCAATGTGAAGTTTTCAATATTCAATGGAGATCACAAATCTCCAATCTTCACTAGGACTCTTCTCCTTGAGTCTCTTATTCCTTCAATGAGGTCTTCTTTCTAGGATCTCCTCCTTTATTTATATTCTTCAATGTGGTTTCCTTGAACACTAGATCTCTTCTCAATCTCAAACTTGGAATATTCAATCTATAATTCTTTTAATGGGATCTTTCTCCTTAGACCTCCAAATATTCAATCTCTACTTTTCTACAACAAATAATGAATTCTTGCGCAAGGAAAGCATAAAGACTTTCAAGAAACAAAGGTAAAATTATTCTCTATCTGTTGTAGGAAGTTTCTAAAAATTTGGGAGTTAATTTTTTGCAACAAAATATTAGAAATAGAAATTTCTATAATATGTAGAAAACAATCTTCACTAGTTGGATTGCCAATCTAACGAATTCA
The DNA here is from genome assembly GCA_028583015.1 of Wollemia nobilis. NCBI lineage: Eukaryota > Viridiplantae > Streptophyta > Pinopsida > Araucariales > Araucariaceae > Wollemia > Wollemia nobilis. The sequence continues at coordinate 8,802,456 of JAQPPZ010016361.1, forward strand.
ATGCTGATTTCTAGTCTTCACAAGTTTTTTTTAACTTTGTGGAAAAACTCTAGCCAATAGTAAAATTTAGAAATCTAAAATTTGAGATTTACAATCTCCTCGCAATATCTCTTGTGACTCTATCTATTTCCTATTGATATATCGTATGCTCTAACACCACTTTTAGCTTTTGAAGCTTTAAACTTAAAGGAAATGCAATCACAAGTATGAAAATAAGCATGCAATATTATAACTATGATAATGGGTATCTAAAATGCATGAAAATATGATAGAAAACTTGATACAATGCTCAATAAATGTTCATATATGAAAGCTCACGAAAATATACAATGCTCTCCAATGGAGGTCACTACCTATCCATTTTGCAAAAATGGATCTATATTGTATCTACTACTACTCAACCTATGCACTCCAAAATCCTCTCACTCTTCTACTCTATGAAGGTCTATTTATAATGATATGCAACTCTTTGCCTTCAATATTCCTATGACACCTCACTATTCTATTCTAAGGACTCATGTACATGTGGACTACATGCACATTTACATCATTGCACATTCTAATACTTGTGCATTTATTACATTGCTTTAATAAAGTACTTAAGTTATAATAAACTCCTAATCTAAATATGTACCCATGATGGTATATTAGTAAGGACCAAATAATGTAATATATTCCAATACTTTTTACAACTATGGAGATTCCAACATCTCTCTATCTTATGATCATATCTGCTACAATGACTACATTTGTTTTCTATTACCAAATACATTTGACCATTCTATCCTTCATTGCAACTATCCTTATCAATCTCTATTATTGATTTGATGTCACTATTTCCTATTACAAACTTAGTTCCTTGCTTATTGTTGCTAGTCTAACATGTATATTCAATACCTTCATACTTTGATCTGATTTCTGATGCAATTGGTTCTTTCATTCCCTGTTCATATTTTTCTAAACCTGTATCTTTATATCTCATCAACTTTGAACCAAATCCTTTAGTATGCTTCTCAAAATGATCAATACAATCATTAGAATGATCTTTGTTAATATCAATATAATCCTGAGCATCACTATTTCTATCACTATTTGTATCTATGCCTTCATCAATTCTAATAGCATAAATTTTTCTTGAACAATCATGAACTCTATTCAAATTACTTCTTTGTAACATGTTCTTCTATCTTAGTCATGAATTCTAAATCACTAGTTTTATTGCTTTCATTTTGACAATAATTATAATTTGCATCTTTTTTTCCTTTTGAAGTAGATCACTAGTATCACAACATGTATCAATCATCAATGGTTTTGATTCCATAGTATTGCAACATGAATCTACCATCATAGGCCTTAAGTCATTTGTATCACAAGAAGCATTTTTCATCATTGATTTATTTTCTACTTCTTCAATCTTTTCTTTTTTTCTCATCTTTGAAACATTAAGGGTGATAATTCCTTTGTAGATTATTCTCCATAGATTAATAGGTATAGTAACAAAATCTTCATAACCCTAATATAAAAACAAAATCTTCATAACAATCATTAGCATCATTAAGAACACTTTGCATGCATTTTTGAAGTATTAAATATTCCCCTTTTTTTGCTTCACTAGTAATATCAACAAGCCTACTATTCAAAGCATTTGTTTCATCAATAAACTTGTTCTTCAAATCTTTAATCATGTCCTCTTGTCTTCTATTCTGATCTTTTAGAACTTCACTTGAAAGTAATGACATATACATTACTTTTCCTATATCATTAGGTAATGAGAAAATATCTTTTTATTTATTTCTGCTTCACCAATTTATGAATTTAAATAATCCTCTAGTATTGAAAACTTTCATTTTTGGCCTCTTTCATGATTGATTGCAAAACCCTATTTTTATTTATTGATGTATTTTGTTGACTTTCAATTTTTTCTATCATATTTTTTGTACAACATTTTAACATTTGCAACACTTTTTTAGTCTCTTCTAATGAGTCATATTGAATGTAAATTTTTTCTTCTTGAAAACATAAGTCTTCTTCAATGTAGGTTGGTTCTTCTTGTAGACATAGGTTTTCTTCTTCAACTAATTTTGACAACTCATGAAGTTCTAGTCTTTGAGTTTCTATTTTTGGATCACTTGTTTTCTTTTTCATTTACTTTTCTTTGCCATGTTCCTTTGAAGTAGACTACCTTATAGCTCCTTAGTGTTTTGAGATCAAACTCAATGAATTTTTTTATATCTCTAATTTGTAGAATGCCTTGAAAATTCTAATGTTCAATAAATGGTTTAATTTTCCAAATTTTAATGGTCTAAATTTTGGTGTAGAACTCATTATATCTCCCTAGTTTAAAAATTTAGAAACTATGATTATTTGCAGATTTAAATGTAGAATTCATTTTTTCTCCAAAGTAAGGTATCCGTAAATAATCCTAATGCCTGAATAAAGTAAAGCCAAATTATTTTAATTTAAAAATTCCTTTCTTCAAAAAATGTTTTCAAATCAGGTTCGAGGTGTACACTAATTGATTCGACCAAACTTTGTAAGGGATGGAGGTCCAAGGTTCAAATCTTGAGCCTCGTCGAACTGAATACTTGTACCTTTCATGGTGCTTTCAACGAAGTAAAATATTTAAAATGATTATGGTATGGTGGTTATAGGGGTGGACTGAGTGAAGAACTATGTACCGGATTCCGGGATGGATAGCGTAAAATACTATGGCAGCCATAAAAACCAAATAGCCTTCTCGGATTCATGGTAGCAACAAAATACACCATGCAAATTTAAAAAATATATCATACCATTCCAAATCTTAAAACTACATCTAAGGTTGTATTATATTAAAACAAATCCTTATACCTCCAATTATCTTAATTAACCAAGGTAGAAAACAAATTAATTATATTTAACCCGAATAAAACAAATATTATCTATCCCTTATAGCTCCAACCTTAGAAATAGAGTAAATTTGGTTTACCTCTAGGAATTGGTGCATAATGAGGATTAATAATGAAACTATCTCCTCCAATAAATATGTGGTCTTCAATGCTCTTTCTTGTCCTCCATGCGATATCTCTCTTTTATTGTGCTTTATAGATTTTGACTATTTTTTGAATTCATGGTGTACCACTTATCCCTCTCAGCTCTCCACATGAACATGATTGTTGTGTCCACCTTTGCTCCTCATTGCTTGGTAGTTTTAGACTTAGGTTTTCTTTAGGGCATGTGCTTCTATCATAGTTTAATCATAGTATTTTTTATTGTTGAAGCTATGTGTAAATCATCTCCACTTGAAATAATTTATCCTAAGTAGTTTTTAGTAATGTCTCACTGTAGTAATGAAACTTCTAGTTGGTGATAGGCAGTGTTTGAAGTAAAAACATGTTGTTTTATTCCTATAAGTTTTTTCTTCTTATTCACCCTAGGCAAGTGATGACTCTCATGCAATGAGTTTACCAATGATAACCTACTCTTAACAACTCCAAGCTAAGCCCATCCTGACACCTTATAACGACTCTCTATAATTCATTATTTTAAACTAACACCTAAATGCTTTTGAAACCCTTGATTGTTTGCTTGTTGTACCTTTTGATAGATTATTTAACTCTCATCTCAAAAACCTTAGCTAAGTCTTCTATTGTATTTTCTTGCCTCTATAATCGCTTGGCAAGTGCTTCCTTTATCAATTTTATTCAGCTTACATTGATGAAAATTTTCTATGGATTGTGCACTTTTACTATTCACTAGAAGGTAGTCATATGCTTCTAAATGATGATGGATATCAACCAGAGCTAGCACCTTAGCTAGCATCACTTGATTCCTGAGAGCCCGTTGATATTCTTCTTCAGACTCTCCTTCCCTATGCATAGCAAAAATACAATGTTTCCTTGTCATTGCACTTATTTGTCTCTATTGCTTTCTAATAACTCACATAGGACTTTGGGTTACCAAAAGCTTGATGAATGTAATGGAATGACTCTCTTAGGCAACATTTTCAAGATGTTGGCTAAGTGGTCTCATGTAGTGGCCATACAAAGTTCAATATGCTTACCTCCTCTCATTGCTCTCTCTTAATCAATACAACCTCTCCTTGTTAGCTTTTCAAGTTGAATACAGTTGCTCTATCGGCCACTTGAGTAAAATATTCATCCCAACTAAAGTGCTACACTAGTACTCTAATATCTTTGGCTTCAATCAAATGATGCCTTGCTTCTCTCCAACATGCTCAAGCCTAACACTCTAGCTTCATTTTTGAAAATGCTCTTCCTCAAATGTGTAACTTCAATGACATATTATCCTCACTTATTGCATTAATTTGCTTGCTAATAACTTTGTTTTGTGGCTAGCTTAGTGTATCTAGACTTTACTTTGCAATAGTGTCTTCTATGATTTCAATATCTAACTCCTCTTTCTTATGTGTAGGTTTTAAACTTGTAAAAGCTATCTTCCACACTTCCTTGAAGAATTAAACTTTATAACTTCCTCTTGCAACTTTAAACCTTAAATTTGGTGCTTAATAAAACTTAATAATAAACCAAATATGGATGTTCAAATAATGAACCTTTTGCACCAAAGTTGCATACCTTTTTGACCTCCTTTTAATGATGAATATCTTGGTGATTTGGATCACCTAATTTCTGCCTTGTATTTGATGAGTTTGTAGCTCTTTCTTTATGTCCAAAGCAGCTCTTTAACTCACAAATTTTCAGCTTTAACACTCCTCTAACTTGTTGCCTAAAAATATGGTTTGGTGGCTTCAACTCTCCTCTAGGATGATCTCTAAAATTTTGAAGATTAGCAGCTATTAATGCTGCCCAAATTGTTATTTTTTTGTTATCCTTGAATCTCCAAAATTTGGTAGGAAACTCCTCCAAATTACAGTTGAATCTTACCTCCTAGAAACCTTCAATTTTTTTCTGTAAAAATTAGTAAACTCCTTTCTCCAAATCAGCCTTCAAATCCTTCAAAGGTAATATTCAAACCTCTCAGGTTTGGTGGTTTCTTCTAGCTCCTTTCTCCTTCAATATCCTTGCCAAAATTTGACTTCAAATTTGCTCTTCTTTTAAATAATATAAATATATTAAGGTCTTCACTAATATCTTCCAAAATTTTGTAAACTTCTTTCCAAATCCCTCTCCCTTAGGCTTGTTGTGGGATGGGGATAATTGTCCCAAAATATTTACTACCAGAAACTTCTCCTTGCTAGCAATATTCTCCCTTGAGTTCTTCTCAAATATTCTCTATTGACCTTATACAAATATTCAATGAGGTTTTCCTAACCTTCTCTTTATTTCTCCTTTCAAGTAGCCTGAGGCCTTCTCCTTGGGCCTTCAAATATTGCAACTCCTCAAAATTATCTTATGGCTTTCTCTATTTCCTATCAATCAACGTAGTGCTCTGTTACCATTGTTAGCTTTTGAAGCTATAAATTTAAAGGAAATGCAACCACAAGTAATGAAATAAGCATGCAATGTTATAACTATGATAATGGCTAACTAATAAGCATGTAAATAGCATGAGAAAATTTTGAAATAACTCATGAAATAACCATATATAAGAGCTCACAAAAATAGTACAATAGCTTTGTAAGTAATGTAAGTGTTACATAACTCAAGGCTATAACATGTATAAATAGCCTTTCTACAATGACTCTTGGATGATTATGACTCTTCCATACCTTGTGACTCTTGGCTCTCTTTTGCACACATATGGATCTCTATTTGATGTACATTTGTACAATGAATCTTCATTATATTTTCCTAATCTATGGACAATTAATGTGCACATTTATATTATTGAATATTATGCGCATTTATGTATTTATTACATTGCATATAGTAAAGATTCAAACTCTATCTTAACCTAAACATGTACCAAGTAATGTAATATATTCCAACATATTTCAATTTCTATATCTTAAGAGTATAAGAAGTGAGATTTTTTCTATTAGGTTAACTTTTTTCATGTTTTTTAATTCTTTCTTAAAAATAAAATATTCAAATAAATTCAAATTACAAGATTAAGAAAAATTTATTTAAAAAATTCAAATAACAAGATATGATTCAAACTCGACCGTTCTTGGTGTTTGAGCAAAATTTTTCAAAATTGAGCGCTCTTTGTTTTTTTACTTTTTAAATTCAAATTGATATTGGATAGTATTGTTAGTTGTAATGTTGGAGTCGCCAGTCAATTTTACTAATTCCTAAGGTAGTTAGTTCTTTGGCTTGGGTGGGAAGCTTCATTTTGATTTTATTTTTAAATCCTCAAGTTAAGGCAGGAATGCTATTTGTTTTGGATCTATGGGATTCAAATCAACTTGGTTTTTGGGTTCTCAAATGCAAGATTAGTTTATGTCAGATATAGGATCTAGCTCTTAAAATTTGGTTGTTTCTGGTTCAGGTTGGGTAGGAGCCACCTGAGCTTGGTTTATTTTATCTGAAGTTTGATCTCCTTTTCCCTTGGGTGGGTCAGACCTTCTTGTGTTTCACCTTGGTTTCTATTTGGATGTTTTTATTGCTAGATCTTAGGTTCAAGGACCCTTTCAAAATCCCTTCTATAAAAGGTTCGGAAACCCTTTCAAAACCCCTTCTTATACATAGTAAAAAAAAAGAATGTGTCTATTTTACAAATTGCATACAAAGATAAAAGCTTTGTACTTAATAGATAGAACATTAGTTTAAAGATCCATAACCCCTCATAAAAACATGTGTAAACTCATTGAAATAACATTATTTTAAAGAAAATTTAAGTTTAAAAAAATATATTCTATCTTGTCACATAGAAAAGAAAGAATATTATTATTTTTATTTAATGTATTTATTTTACACATTGTACGCCAAGCATTAAAAGTATCATCAATTAAAGTTCTTTACTCATGGATAATGCATTTAAAAAAATTAATATATAAGGTTGAAAATAAATACGTCAACTTGTTTTGTATATAGTTATATTATTTTTTATTAATGTGTACATTTCAAAAATTACATGCAAAACACTAAAAGTGTTATAATTCTTTATTGTATATTTTTTAAAATTTAATATACATGGTAAAAAATATATTCTATCTAGTTTGGTATATAAAAAAACATTATTCTTTGATTAATTGTGTAATTGATTGGTCTTATAATATATTTGAATAATTTTAGTATAAGTGCATTAAAAATATATAATATAAGTTTTTGATATCATAAATAAATATGACAATGAAATTTATAATTTTTTTAAGTAAATTGTAAATTATGTACATAATAAGTAAAAATTATTATTAAATTTAATTATTTTTAATAAGTTTTAGGATTGTATTAAAGTGAAATAACAATAATATTGTTGAAAAACTTATTATTCTTTGAAATATTATGGCATCCACTTTAAATGGCATGTCAAGGCTTTTGCATTGATACTCCTATTTGATCTAGCTGATTTTAATGTTGATAGGCTTTACCTTTACTCACATAATTTTTTAATCGATTTATTTTATATAGAACACATATATTATTTAAGTGGTTAGAGCATAATAATGTTTTTCTTTTAATCTTAACATGATTATAGTGCATCTATTCTCTTTGAGAATAGGAACATCCAATCTTTAATGTATAATAGACTTAATTATCCTTATAGTTTTTGGGTTTAAATTATAACAACACATTTGCATAGATATTAATCACCATATTAGATTCAAATGTAAGATTTATTTCTTGGTGTTAGAAATTAAAAATTCCTTTTCCTTTATATATTCTAATGAGATCAAGGGACAATTATTTTATCTCTTCATAGATTCACAAAATTCCCTCTAGGCCTTAATAGCATATAAGGATTAAAAATATTATAAAAATCCATTCTAGTCTTCATAGCATAAGAAGAGTAAAAATATTATCTCTTTTCTTTCAAGATATGTTAGATCTTTCTTGATCTTGGTTGAATACTTTTCAAATTAATGTGCACCATGAGGATTACTTATTTGATTCACCCAATTTTTTTATTAATATTGACTACGAATTGACCTCATAATAGACTTGTAGATATGGTGGAAAAATCTATGAAGCATAGAAATATGGCTTCTTATTACATATTTTATCTTAGTTGTATATTTTTAATTATTTTTATTTTTTCTTTTTAAGTTTTTCTAAGTGGTCTTTTCACTCTACTTACCTTACTCTAGATGTTATAGTTTATTTCAAGTTCCATTGCTCAACTTGGTTTTCATAGGAACTATAATATTATCATTTTTAATAAGCTTTATGTGGATTTTATTAGGGCCACTACCATCAAATATAAAAAACTTAATATTTGCTATTAGGTCAATTAGACCATACCTAACTTGCATGTTTATCAAATATATTCTTCATATTTTTCAAACTATTATGTTTCTTCTGTCTAATCCTTGATATTATTTTTATTAAGCTATCAAATCTCCCTAGGCTAGTTATAGTCTAAAATTTTAATTATTCTAAGATGAAGATCAACATTATAATTGGCTAAATTATCTACTAACTTATTTTCTCCTCTACATATATGCTAATATTTTCAAGATATTACCTCCACTAATAGGTGGACATAAAAAAAATGGTATTGCTGATCCAATCCCCACATCCATTTATCTTGATAAGATTAATAATAATTTGTGAATCCACCTCAATTGAAATATATTTATGTCTTTTATCAATGACAATCTTAATCTCTCTAAGATATGACCTAGCATTTGCATAATTGTTATATGAAGTTCAATATGATTTTGAGTAAATGAAGAGGATTTTGTCTTCATTATTCTTAAAAAAACCACCTCCATTAACTTTTCTCGATTTTTTTTAGATAATCCTCAAAATTAATTTTAATGAATCCAAATTTTGGATATTTTCATCTTACCATAGTTTAGTAGAGATACTTTATATTTACTTGATTGTTACAAATGACTCTTGAGTGTATATTCAAATCTTATAATAAAGATGCAAGAACCTCATTTTCTTAACTTGATACTTCCTATGATGAGCACCATGCTTGTAAAATTTTTGCAAGAGAGGAAATAATTTGATTCTAAACTTGGGTATGATTCTAAGACTTGTTTAATATTATATTATTTTTTTCAAGCCATAAGTTCCAACAAATAATGGTAGGACCAATCCTCTATAAAATACATTATAATTTTACTTTGAAACTTTGATCTGACCATTCTATCGAAAATCATTTCAAGTTTTATGTTGCAGGCATAATGACCACCCATTACGATTGTCAAATGCATCTGGTGCTTGTGCCTCATGAGGAGAGTACAGTTAGAAAGTCTAAGGAGCATGGGATATAACTATGAGAACAACCTTCATGTTTTTTATCAAGGCCAACTCCTTGTTCAAATGTGTTCTTGAAGTTATTTCTAAGCTAGCCTATTATATTGGGTATGATCTAGAAAAAAGGATAGAGAAAATCAATAAATATAGGTGATAATATGCCAAGAATTATCAACTCTTGAGTACCAATGGGATTAATGAACACATGCATCAAACATGACAATAAATATGAACATGATTCTATGTTAGTATAATTATTTATCGATTAATATTCCTATGAAAGTTAGGACATATATTAGTCACAACCTCCCACACAAGAATACATACACACAAAGACCATGATGGGATTTTTTATAGTCACAACTTGTTGTATTTATGTTTATAAGAACTTTTATAATTTCACATAAAGTGCAAAAGGCTTGAAGGCTTATATATATAATGACTCAAAGTTTGAGTCTAGATTGATACACATAAGGAGATAAGAGAAAAACTCTACTTGAGTTTGGATACTAGGCACAAAAATATTGTTCTTCCTTCATTTCATAGATACAAAACTGAATATTTTTACAACCTATCTCAAAATTCAAAATTCAAACTTCCCTCCTATTGTGGAGTTTTCTCGCTTACCCTTCAGAGATTTGTCACATCATAGGAAACTCAAGAATCACAACCAGTATTGTAGATTTTGGCAGATCCACCTCTTTAACCCAGGAATATATTACTCAAAAAGGCTCTAGATAGACCAGGTTGGGTCAAGAAACCCCAGACAATGGGTTTTGATATATCTGATTTAATGGTGCAGTCACCCAATTATGACAGATAAAAAGATTCTATATTGTTTTTATTATTTTTGTGACCAAACCTAACATAAAAAAAGCTTATTAAGTCTAGACCGGTGCCTTATCCATTGAGTAGTCATAGCAGATTTAATATTAAACAAAGCAGATTGGAAAGAGACAGAAGAACTAGTTCATTTTAATTCATTTGAATAATGTAATGAAAGAAAATGATTAAATAGTGAAGAGAAAGTGTCATCCACATGTTTCAATTACAAGAACACATAAATAAGAATAACATAGACCATAAACCTAGAAGATGCCAAGGGAAGAGTTGGGAATTTTATTAATATACAAATGTTTTTTACATATCAGTAGACCAACAGAATGCTTGATCTTTATATATCATTCTATTAAAATAAACCCTCGGTTTGAATATTCATAACAAGGGATCGTTTATCTCTGTCTTGATTGTAGTGACGTAAGAGTTCCTAACTCTAGCGCATTCCATAGAAAATAATCTTAGCGAACATTGATCCATAGAAAGTTCCTATCAAATGATAGAAGAAATGGTGATAAGAGACACAAATAGATAGACAGGGAAAATACTACTAATGCAACAAACAAATCTTATACCTGGGCTTTTATCTCTCAAAAATTTGATGATCCTCTACTACTACAGTGTTCTCCCTTATATAGTGCAGGCTCACCTAAATGCTGTAACCACCTACCCCAACTGGATCAATCCTGTTGCACTTAAAAATAGGATGTAATAAAAAATGGGCACATAGCCCATGCCCTCTCTCTTATGCAGGAAGTGGCTACGTATCATCTCTTGTACTACCCTGGGTTGGCGGTTGTTCATCTACAGTAGTGTGTCTCAGGCAAGCTGGGCCCCACTCTCCCTCCAAGGTTTTGAATTGCCTGATTAATAAACTCCCATGCCTCATCATGAAAAGTTAATGAGAATAACAACAAATTTAAGTCTTGAGTGGCTTTGTTGACCCGGTCCCTTGCCTACTGCACAATGTTATTAGTGAAGACACATAGGCAGTACACCATCTCCACCAAGGACGTAAACTAATTTAATAATTTACCATTGGAATCTAGGTCAAAGTCCTAGATATTTTGAAATACCAAGTCCTTGATATCGAGGGCCTGCATGAATTCACTCAGATTAAAACCATAGTCCTCCAGTTCATCGTTAACTTCTCGTTCGACATACACCACTTCCTAAATCCATTTGAGCCAATTTGGTTTATTCTGCAAAAAGATAAAAACCTTGGCGAACTCCTCAGCAAAGAAACAATGAAATCATCCAATAAGGTGGCTGAAATCCCATAAATGGGCACATAGTTCTCCTTGAATTCCTGGTAGACAGGGAGTATGGCATTAACTCACTGATCTCCTTGTTGCAGTTGATCTCTCAAGAGGCCGATAGTGTACTCGATGGCATAGATGTCCATAAATAGGGACTTCAATTCTCCTATATTCTCCCCTATTTTATCTTTCATATACTATTTAAGTTCTTCCACCAACCCAAGCTAGACACTAGCCTGTACAATGGATGAAGCAAGAATTTTCAACCTATCAATCTCACTTTGAAGTTGTTTCATTTTATTCTGCAGTTTCCCTGCTTTTGTGGCCTTAGCCTTCCATTCCTATAGTTCTTTTTCTATTGCTTCTGCCACCTGTGCTTGGGATGCCAGCTATGATTTCATCATGTCTACAAGTGCAACTATTGCTCTTATGACACTCTTGCTTACGTCGATGGTGGCTTCTTTCATGCTGGGCGATAGTGAGATCTTGAAGGTGGCAGTAGATACGTCAACTGCTTCCTGCCCAGTTGTCCTTCGAGGTCTGATTACCTTCTTACTAGGAGACCTCTGCTCTTCCATATCCTATATTTTATCTTCTTCATCAGTAGTGAATTTTAAGGTGTCTCTCACCCTTGTTAGCATAATATTCTCAGTGTCTTCTATAGAGGATTATGTCCTGGCCCTTTTGTCAGTAGGAGATCGTGAGGGACTTCTTTCCTACACCTCATACTCCCTCAGTATTTTAGAGAGTCCCCCAACTTCTAAAAAATTATTTAGAGTCTTGGGGATAACTGGACGCTTTTCTTGATTGACGACCAGGGTGGCAAAAAATAAGGAAGGTTGGCCCACTGCCAGATCAATCTTTTCTAAAGGATAAATTAATGTTAAATTTGATGATGATGTACTTTGATATGAGGAGGAGACCAGTTCCTTTCCTGTTGAGGTGGTGGTAGGAGAAATAGAAGAGAAAGGGAGTTTTTCTTGTTCTTACTGTACCTCATCGATGATTTTTATCATGACCTCAAAGAGGTCAGTGTCTTGTTGGATAATTTAGAATATGGGGTCATCAAATTATTTTTATGGAGCAACTGGGGCTAGTAGGACCACCTTATCCACCAATAGCCCTTAGTGTAACTTCAATTGAGAGTTGTAATCACCAACTATTTCAAGCCTACTATAAGGCCTCTCCTTCATTATCCAAACCAGATCCAATGATTGGTTATTTTTAAAATCCTTCTGCATTTTATCTTTAAAATTATCCTTGTTGTGAGTGACTTGTAGAAGGGCGAGCTTACCAATAAAATTTCTTCTATGATGGCCGTCTAGATCATAGGCCCTCCAAGTAACTTCTAGGAAGTAGTATGTATCCATATTCCAAATGACCCGCAACATAGCAAAGTGGCCTAGGTATATGTAGGGGCCCATCAAGCAAGGGACGTGTAGCCATGACATAGATCACTTCTTCCTTAGGTACCTAATTTTAACCTCTTTGTCCATTTCTCAAGTACTCTACAATATAGCGATTGAAGTTGGACAGTGCACAGGGAGTACCTTCGGAGCTAATTTTGAGCCATACAACCTGATATAGGAAAACTCTTCCATGTAGAATAAATCCCCCACCTGTGCTTTATGTAGAAACTCCCTTACTCCAACCCCAATTTTGTTTGGTTCTTTCCCATATAATCAGAGGTGTACTGCAGGAAGGACTTTCTCAAAAAAGGTCTTATAGCTTGAACAACCCTCCTGAATGCATAGTAGCTGGTCCTAGATAGTGGGAGCGGTTACCACCCCTTTCAAGCCACTAAGAATTTTTCCAACTGCACTACAAACAAATGGATAAAAAATAAGTAATAAGAGAAAGTAAAGTATGCATCTCCTCCTTACCAACTAAAATAGCCTCATGTAAATCCTGCAAGTCTTGGTCAATGTTATCATTGATAACATTTTCCCATAAGTAGAGGGGGGTTTTATTAGTTCTATTGCACTATAGGATTAGAAACATAACCTCATTTGTAATTGGCTCCAAATATTTAATACCAAATACCAAGTTGATCATATATGCATAATCTTGCGCCCAGGGCCTAAGTAGGAATTTCTTGATAGGAAAGCCCAATGTTATGCATTTCCCCTTCTTCAAGAGTGTTTCTAGGAATGAGATGTTTATCATGTAATTGGCTTGGAGAGCCAATGTTTTAAAATCTAACACCCGAGATACTATAGCAAGGCCGAATACCAGTATGATTCTATCTTCTATCACTCGAGACACCGCTTGATTTTTATAGTCATGAATGGTACGACTTTTAGAATCATATGCTACTGCCAACCAGGTTAAGGTTTGATGAATGATATACTTTGTGACAGCTTAAATGCCCAAATTAGTGTTCCACTTGTTGTAAATTGGGGGAGGTTCGATGCTATCTCAGTAAGCTCTCATGTATAGGCTTTTGAGCAGCATTGGGTGTCGCTGGCTATCTTCTTCTAATGCTTTGTAGTAATGTCTTTATTTGCATCTAGAAAATTGGCTAGGGATTTGGGGTCTTGTGCTCTCCCCATTCTTCTCATTATCAAGCATGCCCTAGTAATTTTAGCAATTCTCCCTTTGACAATCGAGGCCTTTGGTGTGGTCGAGCTCGTGGAAGCAATGGAAATGGACGTAGAAGATGACACAGGCTCTCTCTCCTCCCTTCTATGCTCAACCTCATTGAGAATAATTCTTGCATGTACGAATGACATAGAATGTATTCACCACCCTCATATTAAAGCACATGCATTTAATTTTAGTAGGTCGAGCGCTTACACTTTTTCATCCAACGAGGTAATTTGATAGACCGAGCGCACCATATCATCCATGCTTTTGGTAGCAAATGGTACCTACAGATTAAAATTATGATTGGGGGATGACTTGTTAGCTACGTGGTAGTTTGAGGTTGGTAGGGTGGGGTCCATGTGTAGGGTCTACGCATAATTAAAATCGTGTGCACTCCATTGGAGGGTGGAGTGCACAACTTCCAAGGAAAGCACATGGGTTCATGTGCTCGCTTACTCTTCACACACCCCAAGGGAATGGGATGCATGAGACTCAATGGGGCACACAGGTTGCACACCTTAAAATATCTTGTGCTCTCCTCGTTCTTCATGTTATCGAGCATGTCCCAAGAATTTTAGCGATTCTACCTTTGACAATCGAGGCCTCTAGTGTGGCCGAGCTCGTGGAAGCCATGGAAATGGATGTTGAAGATGACACAGTATCTCTCTCCTCCCTTCTGCACTCAACCTCATCAAGAACAATTATTGCATGTGTGAATGACATAGAATAGATCCACCACCCTCATATTATAACACACGTATTTAATTTTAGTAGGCGGAGCGCCTACACTTTTTCATCTAATGAGGTAATTTGATAGGCCAAGCACACCACGTCACCCATGCTTTTAGCAAAAAATGGTACCTATGGATTAAAATTATGGCTGAGGGATGATTCGTTAGCTATGTGGCAGTTTGAGGTTGGTAGGGTGGGGTGCGTGTGCAGGGTCTACGCATAATTAAAACCTCATGCGCTCCATTGAGGGGTGGAGCACATGGCTTCCAAGGGAAGTGCACGGGTTCGTGTGCTCACTTACTCTTCATGTTCTCCAAGGGAGTGGAGCACGCAGGACTCAATGGGATGCATAGGTTGTGCACCTTCAAAAATATAGTGCATTTCATAGTAGAGTGCACCACCCAGAGGTGAGCACACATCTTGTGCGCTTGAATAAGAATCTACATGATCCAAATAAATGAGGTGCACGAACTCTGCTTTATGGTGCACAAGCTTGTGTACCCCATGGGAAGTTGTGCACTCCACTTAGGAGCGGAGCACACTGATCGATAAGGGAACGTATAGCTTGTGCACTCCAATGTTGTCCATGCACTCCATTAGGAGGGAGGGTGTGGTGGGGATTGGAGAGTGTGCAAAGGCACATGCCCCTCAGACGGCTTAGTGTGCTCCATTAAAATGGAGTGCACAGGGTGGAGGCGAGCATGTGAAGGTGCATCCCCATGGAGGTGTTGTACGCTCCATTAGAATAGAGCGCACAAGGGTTATTTTATTGGGGCATGCACTTCATGCACCCCTTTGGACTGTTGTGTGCTCCACCTCCCTGTGGAGTGTGTGGCTCTACATGGGGTGTGTTAGATAAAACAGTAGTTTGATTCATGTTCGGGATGGTTTAAATAATACATCTACAGGCTGAAATATCCCGGAGGTTACGAAACCATCCGAGGCTGAAATAGAACTTGTTATAACAAATAACAAGTTAACAATATGCCTAATATTAGTGTAATAACAACAAATATACGCTAACATCCCCCCTTATTACATTATTTGGGTAATAATATAACTACTAGCTATACTAACATCCCCCCTGATTACATCATTTTGCAATACAAAGAGAGCTACGAAACAATTCAAATTTGACACGTGCAAGTGCCTTAGTGAAAATGTCTGCAACTTGAGCATCGGTGGGAATGTTTTGAAGCTGAATTCGGTGCCTCGGAACTTCATCTCGAATGAAATGACATTGTG
The DNA here is from genome assembly GCA_028583015.1 of Wollemia nobilis. NCBI lineage: Eukaryota > Viridiplantae > Streptophyta > Pinopsida > Araucariales > Araucariaceae > Wollemia > Wollemia nobilis. Next base: position 8,818,384 of record JAQPPZ010016361.1, read on the forward strand.
TGTCAATGTGTTTTGTTCTTTCATGATGGACTGGATTCTTGACTAGGTTCAGAACACCACGATTGTCGCAAAACAAGTGTATTGGAGATTTGGATGGATGACCCATACTTGTCGAGAATGCGACGCAACCATATCACTTCGCACACAGCTTCACGTGCGGCGCGATACTCTGCCTCTGTTGATGAAATAGCAACCACCTGTTGCTTCTTGCTGTGCCAAGAGACAGGACCGGATCCAAGATGAAAAATATATCCTGAAGTTGACTTGCGATCATCAAATGATCCGGCATAGTCGGAGTCCGTGTATCCTTGCAAGAAGAATTTGTTGTTCCTCTTGTATTCTAGGCCATATTCCATTGTGCCACGGACATAGTGAAGAACACGTTTTGCTGCTTTCCAATGAGTGGTCTTAGGCTCCTGCATGAACCTCGAAAGATAGTTGACAACAAATACGAGATCTGGCCTAGTATTGGTCAGATATATGAGACTCCCAATCAGCTGTCGATAGAGAGTACCATCTATCGAGGTGAATCATCATATCGCGATAACTGAAGTCCTAAATCCATTGGAGTTGCCATTGGCTTGCAATCGGTCATGCGATATTTTTCTAGCAATGTCTTGGCATATTTTTTACGAGACACTTTGATGGAGTGCTCCTTACGGCTGAATTCCAGGACCAAGACAGTAATGGAGAAGTCCGAGATCGACATCTCAAAAGATTGACACAAGTCTCTTTTGACAGTAGAGATCATAGTTTCTGAACTCCCTGTAATGAGCGAGATCATCAACATAGAGTACAAGCAACACTATCTCGGAACCACTGTTTCTTGAAATAGAGGTTTGCATCTGACGGACATCTCTTAAAACCATGTTGCAGGAGGTGATTGTCCATTTTTATATACCAAGCTCGAGGAGCTTGTTTCAGGCCATATAAGGATTTGACCAATTTGCAAACTTTTTGCTGTTGGCCTTCCACTGCAAATCCTTATGGCTGAGTCATATAGACTTCTTCTTGGAGATCACCATTCGAGAAAGGCACTTTTGACATCCATCTGATGAACTTTCCACCCAAACTATGTTGCCATAGCACAAATAACTCGAATTGTTGTCATCCGAGCAGTAGGTGCAAAAGTTTCCTCGTAGTCAATGCCTTCCTTTTGAGCATAGCCCTTTGCAACAAGACGGGCCTTATGCTTATCAATTGTCCCATCTGCTTTGTACTTGACTTTATACACCCATTTGCAGCCAATGGGTTTCTTTCCATGCGGCAGATCGACAAGCTTCCAAGTTTTGTTTTTCATCAAAGACTTATACTCTGCATCCATAGCAGCCTTCCATTGAGGCTCATCGAGAGCAACTTGTATTGATGCAGGTTCAAGATCGTCTATGGAAGACATAAACACCTTATCACTATCAATATCCATATCTTATGTATCTCTTCTTTGGATCTACGGAAAGTTCTTCAAAAGACTGACACAGATCATCAACCCTAGTATTCTCTGTTGTAGCTTTCTCCTGTCGAGCCATGTTGCGAGTACGAGGCCTATCCAAAGTCAAATCTGGTGGAGTAGATAGCTTAGAGTCTTTGATTGTATTTGTATACCACTTTGGATTCTTCTTCTTAGGTGTTGAAGAAGATCCAGGAAGAACCTCCAACCTTTGATGAAGGAGATTTAACAACTCGAGTTTCCACAAGGTCTAGGTATACATTTGATGTGTTTGCTGATGTGAAAGCCTCATCAAAAACAACATCTCTACTTATGTGAATCTTCTTGGTTAAGGGATCAATCAAACGATAACCCTTAGAGTGCTCATCATACCCAAGAAGAATACACTTCAATGACTTCTCATCTAGCTTCTTCCTTTTCTCTTTTGGTATGTGCATGAAAGCTTTACACCCAAAAATGCGTAGATGAGAAATGGAGGGTTTCCTACCACTCCATGCTTCCTGTGGAGTCATTCCTTGTAGGGCCTTTGTGGGTGCCCTATTCAACAGATATCTTGCTGTGGTGACAACTTCTGCCCAATATAGTTGCTCAAGACTAGCTCCTGTGAGCATGCAATGAACCATTTCCATGATGGAACGATTCCTCCTTTCGGCAACTCCATTTCTTTGAGGAGTATAAGCGATAGTTAAGCTGTCTTGTGATCCCATTTTCTTTCAAGAATGCAGAAAATTCTTTAGAGGTGAACTCCCCCCATCGATCTGAGCGGAGGGTCTTTATAGAAGTCCCTGACTCCTTCTCAACAGATTTCTTGAATTGTTGAAAGAAGCCAAATGCTTCAGATTTCAGTTGAAGAAAGAATACCCACATCTTTCGTGAGTAATCATCCACAAATAACTGAAAATACCTCTTACCCCCACAAGCTGTTGGGAGTGAAGGGACCGCACAGATCGGTATGAACCAACTTCAGAGGTTTCTTTGCTCTAGTAGAGCTCTTTTCAAAAGGCACTCTATCTTTGCTTTCTCGCTTAGCGATCGAGCAAAGCTGGTAAAGTGGTAGAAAGGGAAGGAAGACCCTTAACCATCTCATACTTACTTAGCTCAAGTAAGTAACCAGAACTCAAATGTCCATATCTCTTGTGCCATAGGGAAGTTGCCTCCTTTGTAGAGATTGTCATGGCAACATGTGGAGTAGAGATAGTATCTAAGGCAAATAAGCCATGCTTATATGAAGCGGTTGCAATGTTCTTACCCCTCCTGGTAATAGAACAACACTTCTTGCCTCCCTCAACACTAAAGTTCACAACCATATCTTTGTCCAGAATTTGTGTAACTGACAACAAATTGTTTGCCAATCCTGGAACATAGAGAACTTTATCAATCGACACTTGCCATCGGGAAGAGTGGCTGAAGCAGTGCCTTCTCCACTGAACCTTGTAGGTTTTATCATCGGCAATAGTGACGGGTTTGCCCTCTTTGGCCTCAAAAGACTCAAACCACGATTTGTCACCGGTCATGTGCTTACTGGCTCCAGAATCAACATACCATATAGGATCCATGCTGCTTGGACACTTGTGGTAGTCATGAGAACTTTGTGAGCTCTCTCGGAATCCGTGTCGGATTCTTCAACAACAACATTCACTTGCTTGTTTGTTCTTTTGTGGTTTGTTTCGGCCTTTCTGTTTTGATTGCTTATTCTTATGCCAACATCTGTTTGTATCATGACCTTCTTTGTCACAGATCTTGCAATATCTCTTTTTCTGTTGAGGTTGTTGAGTTTGTTTCCCTTTTGAATCCTTTTGTGAATTCCCTCCCTTCTGAAAATTACCCTTCTTACGGTTCTGCCCTTTCCTGTTGATGTAGAGAGCAGTGTTAGAAGAATCATCTCTCTGTAGTTGGCGTGCTTCCTCCTCTTGAAGCATATTAACCAATTCTACAAAAGTAACTTTTCGTTGTGATACATGAAGGGAAGTAATCAACACCCGATAAGAATCGGGTAAAGCTCTCAATACAACTGAAGTAAGGAGCTTGTCTTCAAGCTGGTTCTCCCAAAGAATTCAACTTTGCTTTCAATTCAGAAACTCTGCAAAGAAAGAATTCAAGCTGTCTCACCACTGCTTCATGCTCGAGCTGTGTAATTGAGATTGAAGAAATAGAATGGTGGAATCATTCTTTCCCTCATATATAGTATTAAGGGCATCCCATGCCGCTTTACTAGTTGCACGGTCAGCAATATGGGGTTGGACTTCATCGGACACGACAAGCAAGATGAGCACTTTTGCTTTCTTGTCTAGCTTATCAAAGTCTCTTTGAGCATTAGATGGAGTTGTAGCACCAACAACAGGTGAAGGTCTGGTTGTTGCTCCGGATACAACATCCCATAAATCATCCATTGCTAGGATGGCCTTCATCTTATTTTTCCATGGTGTGTAATTAGGACCTTTCAACAAGCGATGAGAATCGGTCATTAGTTTTGCGGACATGATGAAGGTTCCTTATAACACCAATTGGTCCCCCTTTCGATATACCTTTTGCTAGGCCGTTATACCGTACAAAATACCCGCCCTTACGTGAGGGAAACTATAGGTATTTAGAAAGATCAACAAAAAATCACCCGCCCTTACGTGAGGGAAACTATAGGTGAGTTTTAGAGATCATACGATACGTGGAACATAAGCGATACTGAAAGGGAATCGCCTTGTTGATGGCACCTACCATAGAAGATTCTTCTCATGCGTGGGGCGTAACTTCCCCTAAACACTATGAAGAATACTTCGTCAGGATTTACGCCTAAACACAAGAGCGATTAAGGGTAGTGGATGGAGTAAAAAAAATGCAAAATGGCAAACTTATCTCTCCCTGACGATTTATAGAGAACAAGCTCAGACGTCGTTGTAGCAGCTATATTAGGCGGCGGATACAGTAGCGCAATCACGACAACTTTACCTGTAAGTGCTGGCCAGAGGTATCACAAATACCGAACATTGCAGTGCAATAAATTGCACGGATGGGTTTTAATTATTCCGGGGACTTAGGGAGTGAATTTGATTTTAACTTTTAATGTTATAGTGCAAGAAATCAAATATGCAACATACAACAAAAAAAGTGCCCACAGGAATAACCCACTAGGTGTCGGGCGCAGCCGAAAATGCACCTTTTACAATTCGCCAAATTGCTATTTTTCAAAAAATTACTCTCTCTATCCCCCCCTTTTTATGGTATTTTAGCAATTTATAAATTTTGAAAAAAGTAAAATTTAATCTTTTAATAAAAAATATTTCATATTTAATTAAATAAGTTTCTAATTAAATTAAAAAAAATAATTAAGAAACAATTTAATTAATATAAAATATTAATTATTAAAAAATTAAAACTTTAATCAAAATTAAATAAAAAAACTTATACCTGGCAGGATTGGAACCTGCAACCTCAGGGCTCCCTGAGCCCTACCGCATAGCTCACTGCCAGGTGAGCTAGCGGGCTGATCCGCTTGGATCAGGGGGATCCTCCTCTTTCAACACGAGCCCGCAGCTCGTCCTGGCCGTGCCTCCTCCTCTTCCGGGCTCTGTCCTCCGCCTCTTCCGAGCTCTGAGTAGCGCTGCATATTAGCGGCTGCTGTTGTGGCCGCGACTGCAATGCCAGTTAGCCGCGGCTGCTACGTGCTATGCGCTGCACGTTGCGCACGCGGGGCAGCAGTAAGCCACGGCTGCTGCACGCTGCACGTTGCGCACGCGGGGCAGCAATAAGCTATGACTACTGTGCACTATGCATTGCACACGCGGGACACTACCGCGGATCGAGTGCGGTGCACGCGAGCGCTGCCGCGCTGTTGCACGCTGCGCGATGCACGCGGGGCAGCACGGGAGGGGAAGGGGGGGGCGTGTGGGTGGCCACGTCGCGGCGGCGGGAGGGGGTGGCCATCACGATTTTTTTTTTTTTTTAAACGTGGAGGGGGGGGAGGGAAAGCGGACGGCGTCCGCAAATTTTTTTTTAAAAAAAATTCAATCGCGGGGGGAAGCGGACGGCGTCCGCAAAAAATATATATATATTTTTTAAATCCAAGCACGTGGGGGGTTCCGCGTCAAAAAAAAAAAAAAAAAATTTTACTTCCAGCACGCGATAAATCACGTCGCGAATTTTTTTTTTTAAATCTCCTTCCGCTGCACAATAATCAGTGCTACTTCCAGCAAAAAAAATAATGCGCCTGCCCAGCAAAAAAAACTTTAGGTTTTTTTTTTTTTAAATACAGTCGCACGTCCCAGAAAAATGCGAACTGTTTTCCAGCAGGCTTCTGCAAAAATAATCTGCAAATGGCTCGGATACCATGTTAGATAAAACAGCAATTTGATTCATGTCCGGGATGGTTTAAATAATACATCTGCAGGCTGAAATAGCTCGGAGGTTACGAAACCATCCGAGGCTGAAATAGAACTTGTTATAACAAATAACAAGTTAACAATATGCCTGAAATATAATGTAATAACAGCAAATATACGCTAACAGGGTGCACAAGCTTATGCACCCCTTGAGGGGTTTGTGTACCCCATTCCCAATGGAGCATGTAGTCTGTGAGATGAGCGTATAGCTTGTGCGCTTAGTGGGGTATTTGCACGCTCCTCTAATGGAGCACATGGACTTTGGCTTGGGGTGCATGGCTTGTGCACCCGAGGGAATTTTGGTGCACTCCAACATTATTGGAGTGTGGGGTTCGAGTAAGGACGCACCACCTTGTGCGCCCTTAAGCAAAGGGACTTAGATCCAAAAAATGGGGACTGCATTTTTGGGATCAACATCGGCTCTGACTAGGACAGGGGGTGGATGGAAGACACCAACTTGAGAACTCCAGACTCTCCGGGTAGACCAATAACTCAACCTACACATTTTTTTTTTACAATGCCTCACCCAATGGGACCAAAGGACTTCAAGTGTTACCCGTTAACTGGTATAGGTATTTCTTCTCCTTCCATGTCTTTTAACCTGTAAGTGTGCTGACTGACTATTTTAGCAATTTGATAAGGTCCCAACCACTTAGGTTCAAATTTGTCTTTTTCCCCAGGTTTGTCATTCTTGGGGTCCCAATAGAGCACCACTTCACCCATAGAAAAATTTTGACCCTTGGCCTTCTTGTTGAATAACTCCACTATCTTGTTCGTCTGGTTGATCATCCTTGCAACAACTTCCTTCCTGTCTTCTTCCAATTGCACCAGTTGATCCATTCTCCTTTGCAACCCATCTGGTCTTTCATGATCTTGCAGTAATAAGGAGAGAGCTGCTCTTTCTAGCTAAGGAGGCAACAATACCTTTTCTCCATACACTAATTCATATGGTGACTTGCCAGTAGCTCTTTTTATTGATAACCTATCTGCCCACAAGGCAAATTTAAGCTCACTATCCCATCCTCTTTTGTTCTTCCCCAATGACCTCTTAATCCTGGTAATGATATTCTTATTTGAGGATTCGGCTAGCCCGTTGTCCTGAGGATAGTAATTGGCAGAGTGAGCCAGCTCAATACTGTACTTAGTGCAGAATTCAACCATCTCATAGGAAGTAAAGTACTTGGCATTATCTGTTACCATTTTTGGGTGCCCCAAATCTGGTTAATATATTTTCCTCCAAGAAATTAATAATGGTTGTTGTTGTAGATCTCCTGAGAGGGGCTACTTCAACCCATTTGGTTAGATAGTCTGTGGTAGTGACAATCCATTTATGTCCTCCTAAAGAATTGGGGTTGATTTCTCCAATTAAGTCTATCCCCCACTGAGAAAAAGGAGTTTCAATAATCACTGGTTGTAGTGGCATTGCAGGTAGGTTTTTCTTGCCAGTGAAAACTTGACAGTTGTAGCAACTTCTTACTGACTGATATACATCCTTGAACAGGGATGACCAATAATATCCTGCCCTCATGATTTGATTAGTTGTTGCCTTAGGAGAAAAATGGCCACCACAGAACCCTGTATGAAATTCTTTAATGATCCCAGGGGCTTCCTTCTCAGTTACACACAGTAGTAACACCCCATTGGGGTGCCTCCAATACAATAGATTTTATTGAAGGTGGTATTTTTGAGCCTGTTGCTTAATACTCATGATTCTTCTAGTAGATTTTCCAGGTAGGAAGGATAGATTTTTTAGATAAAACAACACATCCTTATACCATTCAGATACTTCATATTCAGGTTGTTCACCCTACTGTTCTTCCTACACCAGGACAACATTATTCATTTCCTATTCTTCTTTGCAAGCCATGTACTTTGCCAACCCTTGGCCCTTAATAATTTTTATTGCTTTGAACTCCACATCATACTGTAGTAGTTTTACCATCCACCTTGCTGAACTGCCTGTGGGCTCAGGGTGGGTGAGGACATCTTTGATGGCAATGAAGGGTATACAGGCCACAACTTTACAAGAACCAAAAATACTTTTGAAATGTTCTAAGGCCTGAATGAGGGCAAAGGCTTGCTTTTCAATTGGTTTATATCTCAGCTGAGCCCCCTTCATTCCTGAACTCATAAATGCTATTGGTTTCTCATTTCCTTGTTCATATTTCTGGGACAGTACAATTGCTATGGTATGTTCTGAGGCAAAATAATATAGGTTGAAATTCTTAGAATGGTCTGGATAAGTCAACACAGGTGCAGTGGTAATAGCCTCTTTGATCTGTTGAAAAGCTTTGATATTGTCTTCATCCCATTTGATCCTTGCATCCTTTTTAATCATATCATTTACAGGCTTTGCAATTTCAGCAAAATTTGGGACAAATCTTCTAACAAAATTTATTTTTCCGAAGAAATACCTGACTCCTTTGAGGCTCTTGGGGGTGGTATTTGTGCAATTGCCTTTGTTCTCTCTGGATCAATACTAATTCCCTCCTTTGAGACCACATGTCCCAATAGTTTACCATGGGTGGCTCCAAAAAGACACTTCTTTGGGTTTAAAGAAATCCCATACTCCTTACATCTTTGAAAAACTTGGGATAGGTGAGAAAAATGATCTGCAGGGTCCTTGGAAAAGATAGTAATATCATCCAGGTACACCACCACAATTTTAAACATCAGTCCTTTGAAGGCAAAATCCATAGCCCTTTGGAAAGTAGCCCCAGCGTTCATCAGCCCAAATGGCATCCTCTGATATTCAAAAGTTCCCCAGGGTGTAGTAAAAGTAGTTTTAAACCTGTCTTCGGGATTGACCAAAATCTGATTGTACCCTAAAAAACCATCTAGTAGAGATATTCTGGAAGATCCTACTACCACTTGCAATAACTATTCCATATTGGGGAGGGGATAATTATCCTTGAGGGAGCTCTTGTTTAAATTTCTAAAATCCACACACAGCCTGATTTCCCCATTCTTCTTCCTTACAGGCACTAAGTTTGCTATCCAGGAAGAGAACCTCACCTTCTTAATGATATTTGCATTAAGCAATTTTTGGACCTCCTTTTGCATAATAGGATGTAGGGTGGGATTAAAATTTCTTTGCTTCTGCCTAAAAGGCTTGGCATCCTCTTTCAGGGGAATAATATGGGTCATCACCTCGGTGTTGAATGTTCTCAAATCCTCATAGCTCCAAGCAAAACTATCTCTATTTTTTCTCAGATATTGGATATACTACTTCTTTTCTTTGGCTAGTAGTCCTCTGTCAATCCTGACCATTTTTGGATCCCCTGTTGTCCCAACATTGACCTCTTCGCCTTCTGATTCATGGGGTGCAGTTCTATGTGCCTTATCAAAATCATCAAAGAGAGACTCCAAGGACACTAGCCCCCTAGGGATTTTATTAGTTTTAAGTTGTATCACTTCAGTGGGGGTTCCTATAACATGCTGCAATTTTTCTTCATCTTCCTCATCACAAATTACCCTAGCAAATTGATTTTGTACTATCATAAAATCTTTGATATCAACATCATCTTGGAAAACTTGCAGGTAAACCACATTGTTAGGGACAGAGGGATGATACACAGATATAGTGGGAAACCTATCCATATATTCTGTATCAATTTTAGGGCTATCTACCCTAGAAGCATTCACAACCAACAAATTGGCAACATGGTTTTTCTCCCTAGGTATGTGCAATATATTAAAGGCCAAGAATCTATTGATTTCATCTAGAACAACTTGCTTGTATTGCTTTAGCCTAGGGTGCTTGGTTTGATATCTCCCCTTGATCTATTGTATGATCAACTCAGCATCCCCATAGATAGTGAGGTAGTTGATACCTAGCTCCTTAGCTTTCCTTAGACCCAACAACAGTGCCTCATATTCTACCACATTATTAGTACAGGGGAATTCTAATCGGTAAGGCACACCTAGGTAATTACCCTTTATGTCAGTTAAATTAATCCCAGCTCCTGCCCCTATTTGTGACTTAGCTCCATCAAATGTCATGGTCCACATTTTAGTGGTAAGAACCCTGTCTGATTCAACATCTACACTAGCTCTAATTTTTGGATCCATCCCTTCAACATTGGGTACTTCTTTAAGAAAGGGAGTGTGCCAAATGGAATAAACTCCTAACTCTTTCTCTTCTATAGAGTTGACCAAATTTACTATGGTATTATCAGGTTTCATGAGTTCAACTGATCTTTTTTTGAAAGGCTCCCTCCTCAAAGTAGCTTGTTCTTTGGATGAAAGGGAGATGGTAGCAAATGACCAGTCTAACTGAATTGATCCTCCTAACTGCTCTGCCCAATGTCTAGATAATAACAAGGAAAAGAAAGGGTCTACATCAACCACTGCTACATCCATGACAATCCCTTTCTTTGGATATTGGTCTAAGAAGACTAAAAGGCCTATAATTATTCCCACATAGGGCACCTGCCTGTTGTCCATGACAGAAATGGGAGGAGAGTCTTTGGTGCATATCAGTCCCAACTGATCAGCCACTTGTTTGGGCATGACATTGTGAGAGGCCCCACTATCAAGCATGCAATTATGTATTACATAGTGGTCACCATACCCGGATGTATATCTGAGGGAAATATAAAATGGCCTTACTAAGGTGGGTGTTCTGCTTGAAGGATTGGAACTCGAGGTTGCTAAAATATGGCTCTCTCCTTGGTCAGTCAACCCAAAGGCTCTACAAATTTGTTCTCTATACTTAGGGACAGTCATTAGTTCTCCAAAGGTTATATTAATTTTTTGCTTGGCTAGCTCCATCCCTATGTCAAACTCTGTCCTCTTTACCTCTGTTCCATTATTAACCGGTTCTATTCTTTCAGGAGGGGGAGATTGATAGGCCTCAATGTTTCCCTTCTCATTAACAGGTTCCTTTTCATTCTTCTTATCAGTTTTATCTGGGATGGTCCTATTATGTAACCTGGTGGCATGGACTCTCTCCAAGGTCTCAACCTCTTTAGTTGTAGGAGTTAATTTACCCTACCTTATCTACTTAAAGTAGTTATTTTGGGGTCTTCTCAATATTTTTACATCATCATTGGCAAAGGCAGTGGGCCAATTATTAGGGTTTAGAGACTGATTGGCTTCTTCTAGAATTGGGGGGGTATCAACAGTTTCTTCCCATGTCCAACAGGCATTAATCCTAATCTCATCCTTAGATTCTTCTTCTAGGTTAACATTTGAATGGAGGCCATGGAATACACCACAATCGGTAGGATTATGAGGGGCATCACAAGCTGGGAAAAGAAGGGAAAATCAGAGGCCACATTAACAGAGGCCATGGGGTTTGGGATATCATCCTGGTCTTTCTGGGTCTCCTTCCTTTTCCAATTATTGTTTGAATTTCTACCCCCTCATTGTTCCAGTTTCTATTAAAACTTCTTCTGAAAGGAGGTCTACTATCACTCTAGTTTTGGTAAGGTTCTCCATTATCATTATTGTCTCTCTCAATTTTAGACAATCAATTATTCATTGATAAGAACATTTCTATGACTTGTGATGATAGTTTTTTGATAGGATCTGGTTCTACTTTTTTTAAAATTTTAAACCCCACCTTTTTATTTTTTCTTTCAGGTTGGCTAGGACTAGGATCCATGGAGGTAGCCTTCATATTTCCACTGTCTATCATATCCCTTTCTATCACAATGGCCCTCTCCATATAGGCATCAATGGTGAGCGTAGGTTGTTGCCTTAGCTCATAGTTAAAATCATCAAGGAAGGTATTTTTATAGAAGTAGATAGACTGGTGGTCATTGGGCCTCAAAGCAGTGGGGATCCAATTTCTCAGTTTGGTGAATCATCTATTAAAATCATCAACTATTTCATTCTCTTTCTTTTTCATGGTGGCCAGTTCAGTTAACAGGGACTATTCATTTTTTTCTCCCCATACTTTTTGAGGAAGGCAACTTCTAGATCATGGAAAGTCCCAATGGAGTTAGCTGTCAGGCTATTAAACCACTCCCTGGCATACTTTTCTAGGGTTTGTAAGAATAATCAGAGGACAACATCTTCATGTTCTACCTCCAAGCTATCCATAGCATATAGGAAGTCCTTCACATGATCCTCTCCTAGTCATGGTATTGTCCCCTAAGAACTTAGGTAGGTACTTATGAGCCTTTGGGGGTAGAGGGTTTAAAACTTGAGGTAATATGAAAGGCCTATACCTATTCAGGTGCCAGTTATTTAAATACAGGTTGGCCATTGGTACGATTGGGTCCCTTAGGAAAACAAATGTAACAGGTAGAGATGTAATAGGTAGAGAAGTACTAATTTGAGGACTTTGAGGAATGTACAGAGAACTGCTACTACTCTGATTACTAGAAGGAATGGAAATCAAAGTATGCTTTTTACTTTTACTTGTTCTAAAAAGTACCTGTGGGTCTGAAAGTTTGGGGTAGAGCTCCTCGTCACTTCATCTCATGGCCGCCAGATCAGCTCCTTGTTTTGAGTGTATTTAGAGTCACCAGCACAGTGTGCAAAAAGTAGGAATGGTCTCTCTAGCTAAGATTGCTCAACCCGAAAACCTCACAGGGAATAAAAATGAAAATATGTGTCGCAAGGGGAGTAATATGACAAAAAGAAATTAAAAATCCCCTCCCCGACAACGATGCCAAAAACTATTGTGGAGTTTTCTCGCTTACCCTTCAGAGATTTGTCACGTCATGAGAAACTCAAGAATCACAACCAGTATTGTGGATTCTGGTGGATCCACCTCTTTAACCCAGGAATAGATTACTCGAAAAGGCTCTAGACAAACTAGGTTGGGTAAGGAAACCCCAAACAATGGATTTTTATATATCTGATTTAATGGTGCAGTCACCCACTTATGCTAGAAAAAATGATTCTATATTGTTTTGATTATTTTTATGACCAAACCTAACATAAACAAATCTTATTAAGTCCAGACCGATGCCTTATCTATTGAGTAGTCGTAGTAGATTTAATATTAAACAAAAAAAAAGGAAAGAGACAGAAGAACTAGTTCATTTTAATTCATTCAAATAATATAATGAAAGAAAACTGATTAAACTAGTGAAGAGAAAGCATCATCCACATGTTTTGATTACAAGAACACATAAATGAGCATAACATAGACCATAAACACAAAAGATGCCAAGGGAAGAGTTGGGATTTTCATTAATATAAAAATATTTTTTACATATCAGTAGACCAACATAATGCTTGATCTTTATATGTCATTCTATTACAATAAACCCTCGATTTGAATATTCATAACAAGGGGTCGTTTCTCTCCGTCCTGATTGCAGTAACGTAAGAGTTCCCAACTATGGTACATTCCATAGGAAATAATCTCAATGAATAACACTGCCTAGATAGTTCCTAGAAAATGACAGAAGAAATGGTAATAAGAGACACATATAGATAGACATAAGGAAAATACTACTAACACAACAAACAAAGCTTATACATGGAATTTTCTCTCTCAAAGGTTTGATGATCCTTTGCTGCTGCAGTGTTCTCCCTTATATAGTGCAGGTCGCATGAATAATGTAACTATTTTCTCCAATTGGATCAATCCTTTTGCACTAAAAAATAAGATGTAATAAAAAATGGGCATGTAGCCCATGCCCTCTCTCTTACATAGGTGGTGGCTGCGTATCATCTCCTGTACCACCCTAGGCTGGCGGATGTGCATCTCCAGTAGTGTGTATCCAGGGTGAGTTGGGCCCCACTCCCCCTCCAAGGTTTTGAATTTCTTGATTGATAAAATCCCATGCCTCATCATGAAAAGTTAATGAGAATAAAAAATTTAAGTCTTGAGTGGCTTTGTTGACCTAGTATCTTGCCCACTGCACAGTGTTATCAGTGAAGACACATAGGCGGTCCACCATCTCCACCAAGGACATAAACCATTTTGATAATTTACCATCAGAATCTAGGTCAAAGTCTTGGATCTTTTGAAATACAAAGTCCTTGATATCGGGGGCCTGCATGAACTCACTCAACTTAAAACCACAATCCTCCAGTTCATCGTTAACTTCCTACTTGGCATCCACCACCTCCTGATTCCATTTGAGCCAATTTGGTCTATTCTACAAAAAGATAAAAACCTTGGCGAACTCCTCAACAAAGAAATAGTGGGAATCATTCGATAAGGTGGCTGACATCCCAGCAATGGGCACGTAGTTCTCCTTGAATTCTTGGTAGATAGGGAGTATGGCATTCACTCGTTGATCTCCTTACTGTAGTCGATCTCTCAAGAGGCCAATAGTGTGCCCGGTGGCGTAGATATCAATAAATAGGGACTCCAGTTCTCCCATATTCTCCCCTATTTTATCTTTCATATCCTGTTTAAGTTCTTCCATCGACCCAAGCTGGATACTGGCCTATGCAGTGGATGAAGCGGGCATTTTCAACCTATCAATATCACTTTGAAGTTATTTCACTTTATTCTGCAGTTGCCACACTTTTATGGCCTTAGCCTTCCACTCCTCTAGTTCTTTTTCTACTGCTTCTACCACCTATTCTTGGGAGGCCAGCTGTGATTTCATCATGTCTACGGGTGCAGCTGCCACTCTTATGACACCCTTGCTTATGTCGATGGTGGCTTCTTTCATGTTGGGCAGTAGTGGGATCTCGAAGGTGGTAGTAGATACGTCAACTACTTCCTACCTAACTGTCCTTCGGGGTCTGATTACCCCCTTACTAGGAGACCTTTGCTCCTCCATATCCTGTATTTGATCTTCTTCATCAGTAGTGAATTGGAAGGTGTCTCTCACCCTTGTTAGCATAAGATTCTCAGTGTCCTCTATAGAGGGTTCTGTCCTGGCCCTTTTTTTAGTAGGAGACCATGAGGGACTTCTTTCCTACACCTCATACTCCCTCAGTATGTTAGAGAGCCCCCCAACTTCTACAATTTTCTTTAGAGCCTTGGGGGGAATTGGATGCTTTTCTTGATTGACGACCAGGGTGGCAAAAAATAAGGAAGGTTGGCCTACTGCCAGATCGGTCTTTTCTAAAGGACACATCAATGTCAAAGTTGATGATGTTGTACTTTGGGATGAGGAGGAGACCAGTTCCTTTCCCTTTGAGGTGGTGGTAGGAGAACTAGAAGAAGAAGGGAGTTTTGCTTGCTCTTGCTGCACCTCATCGATGATTTTCATCATGACCTCGAAGAGGTCAGTGTCTTGTTGGATAACTTGGAATGTGGGGTCCTCAAATTCTTTTGGTGGAGAAGTTGGGACTAGTGGGACCACCTTATCCACCAACAACCCTCGGTGCAACTTCAATTGAGAGCTATAATCACCAACTATTTCAAGCCTACTATAAGGCCTCTCCTTCATTCTCCAAACTAGATCCAGTGATTGGTTATTTTTAAAAGCCTTCTGTATTTTGTCTTCAAAATTATCCTTTTTGTGAGTGACTTGAAGAAGGGCGAGCTTACCAATAAAATTTCTTCTATGATGGCCATCTAGATCATAGGCTCTCCAAGTAACTTCTAGGAAGCAGTACGTATCCATATTCCAAATGGCCTGCAACACA
The DNA here is from genome assembly GCA_028583015.1 of Wollemia nobilis. Lineage (NCBI taxonomy): Eukaryota > Viridiplantae > Streptophyta > Pinopsida > Araucariales > Araucariaceae > Wollemia > Wollemia nobilis. Next base: position 8,833,720 of record JAQPPZ010016361.1, read on the forward strand.
AAAAAGTGGCCCAGGTATGTGTAGGGGCCCATCAGATTCATGCACTCACTTACTCTTCACACACCCCAAGGGAGTGGGATGCATGAGACTCAATGGGGCACACATGTTGCACACCTTCAAACATCTCATGCACTCCTAACGGAGCACACCACCTGAAAGTGGGCGCATAACCTATGCACCCGACTAAGGCTTTACGCTCGCACTCCAAAATAAATGGGACATGCAGAATCTTCTTTAGGATTTACAAGCTTGTGTAAACCACAAAAATTTGTGCACTCCACTTAGGAGCAGAGCTCACCAATTGAGAAGGGTGTGCATTACTTATATGCTCCAAGGTTTTTTGCATGCTCCATTAGGAGGGAGCACACGGTTGGGGTTAGGGATCATGCGAAGGTGCACGTATTTTACAAGGCTTAGTGAAATTCATTAGAATGGAGTGCACTAGGTGGAGGTTAGTGTATGAAGGCACACACCCATGGGGGTGTTGTGCGCTCCATTAGAATAGAGCGTACAGGGGTTATTTTATTGGGGTGCGCACTTCATGCACCCCTTTGAAATGATGCGTGCTCCACCTCCTTGTGGAGCACATGGGCTCTACATGGGGCACATAAGCTTGTGTTCTCCTTGAGGGCTTTATGCATCCCATTCCTAATGGGGTGCATAGTCTATGGGACAAGTGCATAGCTTGTGCGCTCAATAGGATCTGTGTGTTCCTATAATAGAGCGCATAGAATTTGGCTTGGGACGTATGGCTTATGCACTCGATGGACTTTTGGTGCACTCCAAAATTAGTGGAGCATGCGGGTTTGAGTAAGGGAGCACCACCTTGTGCACCCTTAACCAAAGGGATTTAGACCCCCAAAAATGGGGACTACCTTTTCGAGGTCAACACCTCCAATAGTCCTTGAGAGGAAACATGCATGTCATATTTGGTTGCTAAGTTTGAGGTTCTATGCTACATTTATATTTGGTAGATCTAGACCTGACTTGGGGTCTAATCAATATAAATTACTTTTAGATAGAGTGGTGCCCCTTAAAAGTATCATTAATGGGCCTCTTCTCCTTTTGAAAACTTGATCTTAGGTCATTCTTGTGAAATTTAACCCTTGATCGATAGAGCAGTTTTATTACCAATATTGAGATTGCATGAGCCCCATTTTCATACTTCCCTAGTTTCTAAATCATATCCTTAATATTTTATAATGTCTAGTTGACACTTGTCTTGATCGATATTTGCCCAATTTTCAATGACTAAAGCCTCATGCATGGCATGAATTCTAAGATATTGCTAACTTTTTTTATTTCACCCTCTCCTGCCATCACTTATCTTTTAGGGTCTAGTTACTAGAATTTGGTAGTAGCCTTTGGCTTAAGACTCCTTTCGAGGAATTTGTTGCTCTAGTGGTGCTTTTTTTACACTAAAATTATTACAAAAATTCTATTTTTGTAGAGAATTGCCTATGAATTTTACATGTAGTGAAAAATTCACTACAATAATGGTGACTCTCAAGGGATATCTAGCCTACTGGGGATAAGGGACCTAGACTTTGCAACCTTATATTTGGGTGCAGAGTCAATATTGTAGCTTATTAATTGCATCAATGACCTCCATCCACTTCTCTTTAAAATATAGCTTAGCCCAAGAAAGGTGCAAGTAGCACTTTTGAGCTCATAAAAATATTTCATGAGGGAATGAATAAAAACATACTTGGTATTTAGGATAGTGTTTCAAGTGTGACTACAAGCTTCACAACTCAATTCATCTTATTATCAATGGATGCATATTATGGTATTATAATTTCCACTCATGGTTCATCTTATGCTTGTATTATGGCTCTAGGAGAGATTCATTGTTGAGGTCCCATGGAGGAGGGAGTCTTGATGATACTAGCAAAGAGATGCACCCTTTCCAATCCTCCATTCTCTAAGCTAAGTACTTTATTTTCTCATTGCTATGATGTAATACTTACTAGATTATCAAGACTCTAGTGATCCTATGAGTTATGATATGTTTACTTGCAATTCTTATTGTGTCCATCGTTGATGATTGAATTATGCTAGGATGACTTTGAAAGTTTGTGCCTCCTAGAACTTGAGACTAGTAGCCTTCTCAATCCATTTGATCTCCTTGTTGGTTTTAACACTTAAAGAGAAAATTATCCAAATATATTTAAATATTGGAAGAATTTATTTAGATTCCTAGACAACCCCTCTCCAAAGTACCCAATTGATCTTTGAAATCTACTCAACATCACTTGACCCCTACTGTAGTTATACCACTCTCTTATTTTGTTCTTTCAACTCGGCCTTCACTTCCACAAAATTTATCATGAGGTAGGCTTTTTTGACCTTCAAAACTTTAGCTTCAACCTAGGAGGTTCTGAGCATTTACTTAGTCTTATCCAATCCGTTCTCTTTCCCAATCAATTTTCTTTTGATCGTTGCATAGTTATGAGTCACCAATTTACTTTTATAAGATAATCTAATTCTTTCTTCTAGTCTTACATCCTTAAAGCTAAGTTCAATGGTTGGAATAAAGATTATAGTATTGCAAATTGGCATCCTATAATCTTGATCCTGCATCTCTCCTTATGCCTTAGAGATGATAGACATAAAATAAACATACCTTGCCCATACCTCTGAGGAAAAGGTAGTTTTGATCCATGGAGTGGTAGGTTGTGTTGCTTGCCATTCTATCCCCTAGTGTATTTGTTGTTTGTTTTAGTATTGAGCTTGCTAGATATAGGGTACTCGCTGAAGGATCAAAGTGATGGACTATGGACCAATTAATTATAGTTGACCTTCCAAAGATAAAGGTAAGAGCTTTAGGAATGGTAAGGGGGATGATTGACTAGTAATGGAGAGAGTGGTGGAGGAACACACAATATTTAAATATGTAATGGAGTCTATGGCAACCTAAAGCGATTAGAAAATAAGTAGTGGGGGTGGAGTGTCTAGGACAATGGAGATGGGTTGAAAAATGGAAGGAGCACTTAGCGAAAGGGTTTTTTGAGATGGAAACAATAAGGGGTAAGGTATATGATGGTTGGGTCAATTGGGAAACCCCTTCAATTTTGGTAGGATCTCCTTGGGAGATTCCTTATCCCCTTAAGTAATTTCCTTAGGATAATTCTCTAATGGTAGCAACTCATTAATTTGGATTTTTCTCTTCTAATTTATAGGTTTTTCATCACCCAAGGAAGCTTTTTGCTTCCTCTTAGAGTCCTTGTCCTTCTTTATCTTTTCCTATGGCTTCTTCTTTAATGGTGGTGTAGGTTTAGCTAAAATTAGATTTTCCAAAATAGGAACTTTTATGACACTCATCCTTGATCTTAGTGATGTTTTCAATAGGGCTTGGACAACAACTGAAGTAGGTCATTGCTATTTCTTTGGTCACATGGTTGCCTAACTAGTAGTACTTTATCGATTTCCTCCTACTCATAATTAGGTTTTGAATCATTTACCTCATTACATTTATAATTGAACTCTTAGTCCTTCACATTCTTCTAGGCATTAATTTCATATCCTTAATTTACTATGATAGATTCACGAGTCCTAGATTTTTGCCTCAAATTAACCCTTCTACTGCAACTACTCTCTTATTCTTAGTGATCTTGTTACTAGGGTTCATCTTACCCTTGGGTTAATAAAAATTAAACAATGACTACAACATTTATGGATAATATGGGAAATATTCCTCTCATAGTAGTAAGTAGGAACCCTCATTAGGAATCTAGTAGATTTATAGTTGTGGTCTCTCTATGGACTTCAATTTTTTGGTATTCATTATATTAGAGAGCCATGCCTGGAAAAGACCTTCTAGGTCAAACAACTAGGAGTTTTATAGTGTCTTAAGAATTAAACTCTTGAGCTTATCCTCTAGTATAAAAGTGTCTTTTATTTATAGTTGGAACACCCTCCCCAATGTTACTAGCAATATGTAATAGTTGGCCTTGCTCTTCTAGCCCCATAGGTGGAATTGACCATGTTGAGATGCCTTAGCATCTCTAGGGAAAATACCCTTTTAGTCACATACCTTGATAGCAGGTACACCAATTTGGTAAACCCATGCGTTTGGATGATGGTGTAATTATCTAAGAAGAACCAATTCCCTTAGTACTCCTAACGCAACTTCTGGAAGTAATCTCGTGGAATGTGTTGAGGTTTGGTCCTTTTTATGGCACACAATATTGGAATCAAGAACTCATCCACAAAATTATAAATTACACCATTTGGTACCATAAAGTACATTTGTAAATGTTATATTAGGAGTGTGTTTAATATTTGTGTTAATAGTAGGTTTGAAGATGTGAAGAATATTTTTGTATTATGTAATTAAGAGTCAAATATGTCAAGTGTGCAAGTGTGAGTTATGAGTTAAAGGTTTCATGTGTGCAAGCGAAGAGTCATGAGTGTTAGGTGTCAAGTGGTAAATGAAGAGTCATATATGATGTATTAATATCAAAAGGAGGTTATGTAATCATGAGAAGCTTTGTCATAATGTAAGAAAGGCATGTGAAAGGTTGCATCTCCCATGAGTTTGAGGAGAGTAAAAGTCAAGAGAATTGAAGAGTAATTTATAAGGTTATATATTGGTGAGAAAAGTCCATGCTATGTAATGTGAGAAATTTTTATTTATGAATGTAATAGAAAATTTTGGTATTGTCTAATATTTGTGTTACTTGTGAATAGGCCACAATGATGTAGCCACAGATTGTAATCATCAAAATTAATTTTGCTGAATCTAGCTTCTATATATTTCCACCTTACCACAAATTAATAGAGATCCTTTATATTCACTTGATTGATATAAATGAATATTAAATGTATATTCAAGTCTTATAACAAAGACACAAGAACCTATTTTTCTAAACTTGATACTTTCCATGATGAGCACCATGCCTATAAAAGTTTTTCAAGGGAGGCAATAATATGATTCTAGACTTGGCCATGATTCTAAGACTTGTTAGAAAATCTTGATGGGTTTCTTAACCAAATTATACCATCGGTCCCAATATCCAAGATCTTAATCAACCACAATATTTAAGTATATAATTATCTGATCAATATAAATCAAAACTCAATAAAGAAACTCACAATATTAGTGAATCAAATATACAAATTTAATTTTTTTCATACAATACATGGAGCTTTATTTGTATAATATAGCTTTAGAAGATGACTCTTTAATACTTGACTATTGCTCTCCTTACATTTCTAGGAAATGCATCCTTTCCTATTTCTCACATATGATAAAACTCTGATGTCTCTTGACTTTACATCTTCCTACACACCATGTGACTTTCACTTGTATATTTGACATTTGGGCTCTTCTCACACATTAACACAAAATTTAAGGAAAATATAAATCACACTCCCTAATCTAATATTTAAAAATATGTAATATATCACATGCTACCAAATAATGTAATATATTTAATGCCCTCCCATATTATGTTATTTTATATAATGATATTTTGAAGTACACAATTGAATTTGAAATATTTTATACTTGTTTTGTCCAAGAGAATTTATAAAAATATCTACAAATTTATTCTTTAGTGGAAACATATTTTATTTGAATATGATGATATGGTACAATACTAAAATATGCTATAACTGGAAATGATAAAAATATTACAATATAGTATAATGGAGGAAATGGACACTCCAGTAACTAATGCTTATGGTACTACATTGTACTCCATCACCAATCTATATCTACTACACTACTATAGTAAATACTTCTATCTTATCTCTATATCTAACACACACTATGAGTCCCTTTATATAGGAAGATGGATTCCTTAGCCAACACTCTATCTTAATGTACAAGTGGACACCTTGCACATTTACAACTTGCATATTGACACTTGTGTATATATTAATTCTTCATCAAGCAACTACTTTACTTTACTCTCAAGTAACTTCCTACTCTAGTTATGTACCAAGGGTGGTACATTTACATGACCCAAATGATGTAATATACTCTAACACCCATTGTATTACATTATTTGGGTATTGAAGACTTTAGTTTTCAATATGGATCTTCTTCCTTCTAGATCTTGTACTATTCTTATATATCTTCATAAGATATTATCTTTGTTGAGAGTGCTTTGAATTCATAAGTATCTGCTTGTTCTTCTAGTTCTTCAATTTATTTAATCTTTTGAGCTAGATGTCCTTTCTGGTTCCTCTCTTGATATTCTAATTGAGGATAATTATTTTGAAGCTAAAATGGTTGCTATCAAGGATTGTTTTGATATTACCTTGGTTGGAATTCCTTATTTGATTAGCTTCTATGGTTTATATGATTGTATTGATTTTGGTTTCTTGGATTGAATATGCAATAAGAAGTTCTATGAACTTTTCTCTTACATATCTAACAATACATGTTATTCACTTGTCTTCATCCTTTTGAGGATGAAGTAATTTTTCCATATGGATTATCTTTTGACACCCAAGTAGTGTTAGTCATTTCAATTTTAATTGTGTTTTCCTCCTCATACTCTTGAATAATGTTGACTAAATCATAAAAATAAGTATCTTTACTTAGAACTTACAAATATGTTACTAGATACTTGTAGCTATTTGGAAGTGCTCTCATGGTTACTTGAAAAATAAACTTATCTAAAACCTATTCCCCTAAGGTGAATAATTTTTCTTTAATATCTGCTACTTTCCTTAGGAGTGGTTTTATGCTTTCTCCATTGTTCATTTTCAAGGAATGTAGCTGAGTTTAAAGATTTAGAATGAAGGCTTTATTCTTTCCTTCAAATATTTTCTCTAAACTAGTCCATGCTTCTTTAGATGTTCCAACTAAACTAATGTAGGGTTGTATTTCATCAGTGATAGCAAAAGTTATTATCATTAGATATTTTGCATCATTCTCTTCAAAAATTTTGAATATCTATTTCTCTTGAGTTAGGTTTAGTGGTTACTCCTTTTACAATCTCCAAATTTTTTTCAAATATTAAGATTGCACTAGCTTTTTTTCCATGAGAAATAGTTTGGTCCTTTAAGTAGTTATGATTCTACAAGGAAGAACTTATTTTATGTCATGGTGATCCTTATATGATACTTGTTCAAGACTTGGATTTTATAGAATCCTTATGTCTCCCTAGTTGTTAGAAATAAGTTATAAGTGCTTTTGGAAGTAGTAGTTCAATCTTGAGTTGATTTTGGAATGTTTTGTAATCAAATTTTGTTTATCCTTATTTTTCCTATTGAGCTTATGCACTTATTTCACTTTAGTTTATGCAATTATGTACCTTCAAGATGACCTATAGAACTTTGAAGTTTTGTAGCTAGTACTGTTGTCCTAATTGCTACCCTTTTTGGCAGACAATCTATCTTCTAAATATGTCTTCTTTGCTCTAAAGGGTAATATCTAAATCTCTTGGGTTTGTTGGGCTTCTTCTATTTGTGTTCTTAAACTTCGTTGTCAAATTTTGACTTTAAACATGGCCTTCTTCTCAATATTTTGATAGTCTTGAGGTCTTCATGAATCTTCCTCAAAATTTTACAAACTACTTGCCAAATATATCTCCTTTGGGCTTGTTTTTGGATGGCAACAATTGTCCCAAATATTCTACTATCATAAGCTTCTCCTTGGAAATGAATTTCTCCAATGAAAAACTTTTAGGAACTTATTTTATGGCTTAAAAAAACTCTACAATAATACTCATAAAGCCTTCTTATTTCTCCTTTAGACCTCTCCAAGATATTCTATCTTGCAACTACTTTGGTCTTCTTGATGAGACATTTTATTCAACCTTTTGTTGTGGAAGTGTTGGTGATGAGATCATCTTTTTGGATATCTAGATTTTGCTGCTTCTAAAATTAGGCACTAGAATTTTCCTATCCTTCTTCAATATTCCTTCTTCTATAAGTTCTTCAATGAGATTTTATGTGAGTCTCTTAAGATTCTTCTAGAAAATATCTTCAATCTATTGTTTCTAGTGGGATATTTTCTCAGACCTTTTCAAATTCACTAGTTATTCTTGAAACTAGTGGTTTGAGTTATGTGCTTAATCCTAGTCTTCACTCATGTGGAAAGCCTCTATCTAATCTATAATTCATAGTCTTCAATGGAGATCACCAATATCCTATATTCTATTTCTCATAGACTTTTCTCTAGAGTATTTTTCTAGAATAGGACTTTTATGGTCTTTTATTCTAGATCAAGGCTTCTATAGCCTTTTCTTTTGGTTCAAGGCTTCTATGGTCTTTCTCTTCTAGATCAAGAATTTTATGGCCTTTCTCTTGTAGATAAAGGCTTATATGGTCTTTCTCTTCTACAATGTGTAGGTCTATATTAGGACATCTCTTAGGTTCCTAAAGTATTTTCTTTTGCTTTAGGTTTTAGAAATGAGACCTTCTAATAAATAATCTTGAGACAACAATGTTTGCATGCCACGATGTACAATGGTGGATCTGATCTATAAATATGCAATGGGTTTAGAGCAATAGTAGAAATAGTGGTCCTTCTCACTTTCCTATCACTCAACCTAATAGAATGAATGATGAGTCCTAGTCTTCATGAGTTTTTTTGTAACTCCATGGGAAGACTCTAGCCAAATACAATCTCAAACATTTTAGAACTGATATTTGCTTATCTTCTCTATTATGAATCTCCCTATTCATATTGACCTACCATAGCTTTGATACGATTTTTAGATTTTTATGATATGAGAGTAATTAATCACGAGATCTAAGCTATGCTAATATGAGCAATAATGGAGTTTTGGTACAATACTAAAATATGCTATAACTGGAAATGATAAGAATATTACAATGCAGTATAATGAAGGAAATGGACACTCCAGTAATTGATGCTTATAGTACTACATTGTACTCCACAAATATTTATCTACAACACTTCTATAGTAACTACTGCTATCTCATCTCTATATCTAACACACACTATGAGACCATTTATATAGGAAGATGGATTTCTTGGCCAACACTTTATCTTAATATACAAGTAGACACCTTGCACATTTACACTTTGCACATTGACACTTATGCATATATTACTTTTCATCAAGCAACTACTTTACTTTACTCTCAAGTAACTTCCTACTCTAGTTATGTACCAAGGGTGGTACATTTACATGACCCAAATGATATAATATACTCTAACAATGTTGATTTTCTATCGTCTATATATCTAACATAGTCAAAATATAAATGTCCCTATAAGTAAAAATTATCATTTATTTCATATTTTAACCCATACTCTTAGCTTTATGGATATATTGCAGTATCCTATTTGTAGCTTTCCAATGACTTTCTCTATGTTCTTGCATAAACCTAGAGAGATAAGTTACAACAAAAATAATATCAGGTCTAGTATTTGTTAAATACATAAGACATCCAATTAGTTTTTAATACATAGTAGCAGACATTAAAGATGTCTTATCATATCTTGAAAATTGTAGTCTTTGATCCATAGGAGTATCTTTAACTTTACAATTTGTCATTCTATATTTTTCAAGAAATAATTTTGCATACTTTCTTTGAGTTATTGTGTTGTTGTTGTCTCTTTAAAAAAATTCTAAACCAAGACAATAGTGTAGTAGTCCTAGATTTGTTATTTCAAAAACATTTTCTAGATATTTTTAACTTCATCTATTAGAATATTTGAGCTTCCTATTATTGTTATATCATCAACATATACTACAAGAATTATTCCTTTTGATCCAACCTTTTTGGTATAAAGACTTGAATCTGATGTACTTATTTTAAAATTGTGTCATAGCAAATGATCATTAATATTAATATACCATCCTATCGGTGCTTTATTTAACCCAAATAATGATTTGTTTAATTTACAAACCTTCTATTCTTGTACTTTGATAACAATTATTTTTGGTTGAGTCATACATACTTCTTCTTCAAGATCATCGTTAAGAAATGTGCCTTTAACATCCATCTAATGAAGTTTCCACCAAGTTGTATTGCTAATCCACAAATTGTTTGAATAGTAGTCATTATTGTTGTAGGTGCAAAATTTTCTTCATAGTTAATTCCTTCTATTTGAGTATAACCCTTTACAACTAATTGTACCTTGTATTTGTCAAGAGAACCATATGCTTTGTATTTTATCTTGTAGACCCATTTACATCCTACTACTTTCTTTCCTTATGGTAGATCAACTAGATCCCATGTTTTATTCTTCATCAATGTTGCATATTCTAATTCCATGGTTGTTTTCCATTCTAGTTGTATTATGGCATTTGTGTAGTTGTAGGTTCTTCTACTAAACTCATTAATTCTATATTCATTCTTGTCTTGCTACGATTTTGAGGTCTTGTGGTAGTAAGATTTGGTATTTGTTCTAACTTTGAATCCTTATAGTATTTATGTATCATTTTATCTCTTTTCTTTGTGGTGGCATTATAAATTTTGATTTTTTAGTTGTCTCATTAAATATATATGATTCTAGTTATTCACTTGAATAATTATCTTCATCTAATATATTTAGAATAGATCTTGTATTGACCTTTGGATTTTTAGCAATATTTTTATTTTCTTTATCACAAATCACATCTTTGCTTACATTTTCTTTGTAATTGGATCAATTATTCTATATCTTGTTTAATCATCATCATAACCAAGAAATATCCCACATATAGTGTTTTAATCTAATTTTGACCTTTTTTGCTTTAGAACATGTACATATGCCTTACATCCAAAGATTCTTAGATGTTCCATTGAGGATTTTTGACCTAATAATGCTTCTTTAGGAGTAATATTTTTAAGTATTCTTCTACCCAATATTGTCAATCAAGTTGTGCTTATTTTAGCATGCAATGTACCATTTCCATAATGGAACAATTCCTTCTTTTGTTATACCATTTTGTTGAGGTGAATAAGCTATAGTGAGCTATATTTTATATCATTTAATCTTAGAAATGATTCAAATTCTATTTGTGAAGACAAAAATGCAACACCAAATAACAAGATATAGATTAAACTCAAAAAGACAATATTGCACAATGAATAATTTTTATTAATGGGGGGAGCCTCAAAACTCCATTGTTACAATAAGAATCTTTGAATCCTTTGATACAAATATACACAATGCTAGGGTTCTCTGAAACCCTAGCTACAATGTTGGTGGTGTCTTCAAAATGTATCCTTGCTCCCAAAATATGTGAGTGGGCTTCGTGTTATCCAATACTAGGCCACTCTAACTTAAACAGCTGTACAACGCTTGTGTATCTCCAAACCTACACACAAAAAATAATAACAAAGGGTTAGTAATAATTGTGAGGGCTCCACTATGTGAGACCCTCAAAAATTAATAAAACCCTAGCTATCCAATAATGAAATTGCATGCAAATATGAAGAATATTAAAATAATAACCAAAATAAAATATTTACCTTGTGATGCTTGTTGTTATTTGATCTATGATATTTGTTGTAGGAAATCGGTGTGATGATGCCCTAGCATCACTCAAGGGCTAGTAGGGCTGCAGATATTTGGTGTAATACGCTCGTGGGTGCTTGATGGTAGCAAAAAATACCCATGGGCACTCGGGGAATGGTTGGGGGGCATCCAGAGGTGCTTGACAATGGAGGAGAAGTGCCCGAAGGTGTTTGACAATGATAGGGAGTGCCCAAAGGTATTCGGTGGCTGAAGTGAGGATCTGTAGAAGTAGATTAGGTTGGGCGAGAGAGGAAGTGATGGATGCAGGGGTTACGATGAGCGAGGACATATGGAGAATGTAGGGATACTTGGATTTCTTAGGAAATGATAGGAAAACTTCAAGTTAGGGAAAACTCAGGAAAAACTTAGGACTTAAGGGTTGAGCCATCAAAATAGCTTCTATTAATAATATACACTAGGGTATGTTAGGGTTTGAGCGAAACGCATTATGTGGCTTAGATTAAAACATAAAAGAGGGTGGATATTAATTTTGGGTGTGTGGCATGGATCAAGGTGGATGGATGGCTAAGATTAGAAAAATATGGATGGTTGAGATTTATTTACACATATGTATACATATTTATTAAATATATATAAAAAATATAATATAAAATATTAATATTTAAATATACATATATAAATATATATAAATAATAGGTAAATGTGGTAGGAAACTATGGATGGACGACAAGTGGCTGGATTTTGGTGTCTACAGATGCCCCCTTTTGTACTACATTACATGAAACACAATGTAGTGCAAAAATATGAGATACTTGTTCAGGCTTGGTGCAACAACAACTTTCTATTGGGATGAAAAATGTACTTGAAGATAAAATAATGAAAGAATTTGGATTTTGCATATCTTACCCCCTCAATTGGTGAGTGAGTTTGTGGATGAATCTCATGAGCCAATTGAAAAATTTATGCAAATGAATGGTGGACGATATGAATGATGTAAATGTGATATTGTTTTTTCCCCAACGATATGAAGGGGAATAGTGAAAAAAAATGTGAAATTATGCATCTATTTTTGCCCCAACACATGAAGGGTTTTATGGAAAATGTGATGAAAAAATGTGTCTATTTTTGCCCCAATAGATGAAGGTTTTTTTACCAAGTATATATGTCATGATCATGTAAGATGTATCCCATTGTGGGAAAGTCAAAACCAAATGTGGTTGCCCAAAATTTGGGGTGATTTGATGTTGTTGAAGAATGTGCCTTCTAGTGTCATTGATATGCAAAGATGAAGATGCAAAAAAAATAAAAAGATTCAACTTTGAAGGGCCTGCTAGTGATTGTTGAATAATTCCCACGATTGGAACCAATCATCCTAGCTAGTGCCTATCTTTGTGATGACTGTCAAGGAATTGTGAAATGATGAAATGTGATTTTTTCCATGTTTTAAGCCCCATGAACTAGGCCATCAATGATAGCTTTTGTGCAAATTGGTCTTGGCATAGTTTCACCCAAAAAAATGAAGTACCAAATGTGATTGTGATTTCAAACAAGGAGATATGGAATAATGAAAGTGACCAAGTGTCCTTATGGTAGGTTATTCATCCTACCAAATTGCATGGACATAAATCACTGTAGTTGCCAAGTATTTAGGACAACCCACTAGGTACAAGGTTCACTTGAATGTTGTTTGAACTTGGTAAATATGCAAATGATGATGTGGAATGATTTTGATGATGTGAAAATGATGTATTAATGATGATTATGGTTTTTTTGTGAATATTTGGACCATTTTGGAGTGCTTTTGTAACTTGTTAAAGGGATTTGCAATTTGTGGTTGCAAATAAGAATTATGTGTCTAAATCAGTTGGAACCTTCACAAAATCTATTAATATGATGAAACAGATGCATGAATGCAATATGAAGTGATTTTATCAGGATAAGCCACTATTTTATAAATTTTTGTTCTTTTGTCAAAATTGATTCTAAATGTCGGTTGGTGCTTTTGGCATTCATAGACACCTATCGGTGTTTGGATGTTTTACAAACATCTTGGTGCACTTCAATGCACTAGGAAATACCCATGGGTGTCTCAAGTTACCTGAAGTAGCTACAAATATCTTGCTAGGCTAGATTTGAGCTCATTTGTGCATTTGTGAGTTTGAGAAGATGCATCTAGGAGAGTTAGGTGAAGTGGAGTGAAGTGAGATGGATTGAATTAGGTGCAAAATCTATGGCGATGGAAGGAACGGAGGTGAGGGCCAGAGATGGAGTGCAAGCGGTTGAGCTAATGTCCTTATTTGTATGCAATAATTTTATGTTTTTATGTTTTTTTTGTTAATGATAAAATATTTTGTGTTATGTTGTAGCTTAGGATTTTTAAGGCTTAACATCGATTCTTTTTGTACATTCCTGGGATGAGGTAGGCACTAGCAAAGGAGGAGTGAGAGTTGTTAGAGGTTGTGGAACTAGCAGAGGTAGCCTGGGTTGATGTGATTAGGGTGGATGAGGGGTACCTCTTTGCCTTGGTGGAGATGTGGGATCTATATAGGGGAACTTTTTAGCTCCCCACGGGAGAGGTGGCCCTTATCCTTGAGGATGTGTATCACATACTCAAGGTTCCAGTGAAGGGATTCACGTTGAGGTTGGACACGATTGAGGGACGAAGATGAAGAAGATGTTTGGTGACAGTTGGCAGAGTATGAGGGTGGAGAGTGGGGGTATTGCCTACTTATCCATGTATATGGAAAAGGAGTTGGATGCCCTCTGTGATTTGGTGATGTTCATGTTGGCCAACATCATGGCCCTGAATAGTACGGGGTGTAGGTTCCCTTGGAACCTGATAGGGTTAGTGAATGATATGATCACTATGCAGAAGGTGTATGCATGGGCTTTTGCATTATTGATACAAGCATATCGAGAGCTCTATGAGGTGAGGAGGCGGGGGAGGAAGGGGTTAGGATGTAGCTTGTTGATACAATGTTGGGTATGGGAGCACTTTAGCGTGGCTTAACTAGAGGGTTTACCAATGGTAGGCTTGGGTAGGGAGCAACCCTACATGAGGATATGGGTAGTGGTCAAGGAGGTGCAGCCAAGTTAGTCTGTGTGGACTAGATAGTGGTATCATGATTTATGGGTTGGATTGACATTTGCCCAAGTGATATGGAGGCCATGGTGGGGTAGTAGGTGGATAGAATATGGAGAGCATCTACGACAAGTGTGGTAGGCTATGTGGGTGGTTGGGAGATATTGGAGTGAGGTTGAATATTTTTAGTTCTTACGAGTACTCTAATAGTTTGACTTGAGGTAGGGGATTTTGGATGAGCCAATTCTCTATAGGGGGTATTAGGAGGATATAGGGATACCATGTATGGAACCATGGAGGGAGGTGTACAAGGATGATGAGGAGATGGACCTCCTTGATATAGATAATGAGGGGACTACTCCAGAGTATGATGCATGGTTTGCTATACAACCACCATGGGCACTAACTCTAGTAGTATCTAGTGGATATGGGGATGAGGTTGAGGATGAGGGGACCCATGAGATCCCCAAGTGGTAGCGACACATTCTATTAGATAGTCAAATAAGGAGGACAAAGGGTGAAACATTGGAGGATAGGTTGATTGAGCATCATATTCCACTTCTTGATCCTCCAACCTCATTTGTATCTGAGGCTTCTAGGCATAGCTTTAGGTCTAGATATCCTTCTAGGTCATAGGGGTCCTCTTGGAGGGCTTAGATAGTGCTTAGATGCACATTTGTATATGACCCTTGGTGCTCTTTAGTATGTGACCTTTTGGCACTCATGCGATATTTATACATATATATATATATATATATATATATATATATATATATATATATATATATATACATGGCTTTTACATTTTTGTGTTATATATTTTTGTGAATACTTTTTATGCATACTTTTATGGAATGCATATTTATATGGATGATGAATGCATATGATATGTTATGGATGATTATTGCAAGGTGTAGAATGTAGATGTCCTAATAATCATTCATATTTTAGATCTTGTTTGGCCATATTTCTAGCATTGTTGTTTAATCAGGGGCACCAAACGTGGTGGTATGTGAGGTGAATGACTCATGAAGTGACATGGATATTGACATGGAAGAAGATATGGATGTTGATATGGAAAATTGACTATTTTGAAGAGAGTCAGAAATACTAGTGACATTAAACAAACTCACTAAAACTGCCTAATCTCATTAGGACCAAATGTGTGTGTAGTGAATTCCTTTACCGAATTAGAAGCATGGTGCTCTATAGGAGGTATAAGAATGTTTAAAGCATTGAATTACCTCTCATAAAGAAGTGTGAGTTGGTCAAGATGTGCTTGTATAGCAGTGTCATCATCTATGAATTCTTACAAAGAAATTTGCAAGGGGATCTCAAGCTCAAGAGGTATGATTGCTTTGGCTCCATAGATGAGTTAAAATGGTGTTACCCATGTAGGCATGCAGATGCTTGTTCAATAAGCTCAATAATCCCATAATTCGAAGGGAATTTGTTTATGCCAATCTCTATAATTTTCTTTAACAAGTTTCTCGAGAATAGCAATTAAGATCTTGTTGGAAGCTTCAACTTGTCCATTTTATTGTGGGTAATAAGGAGTCAAGAATTTGTGTTGAATGTTATATTTCTCACAAAGTGCTCGAACATCCTTGTTCTTGAAAAACTTGCCATTGTTAGAGATGATTTTCGAGGGAATACCAAAATAACAAATGATAGGATGGAGTATAAACTCCATAATTCTAGGTCCTATCGTACTGGTGAGAGGAATTATCTAAAACCACTTTGTGAAGTATTCAGTGGATGTGATGATGAATGTATGTTGTCCTGATGAAGGAGGTAAAATTTTACCAATTAAATCTAGACCCCATTGTGAAAAGGGCCAAAGGCTTTTAATAGGCTATAAAGCTTGTGATGGTACATGAGTTAAATAGCATGTTCTTAATACTTTTTGCAATGTTTAACATAAGTGCAACAATCACGTTCCATTGTGGTCTAATAATAACCCATGCATAAGATACACTTTGTAATGGCCATTCCACTAAAATTGCCACCACAAGTACCATAATGGGCTTCAACTATGGTTATTTGTTCCTCACTAGACTCGAGACAATGAAGGATAAATCCATCATAACCACATTTGTACAATACATCCCCAAGAGAACAAAATAAGCTATTTTTTGCTTGAATATGCATTTAGCAGTTTGAGACATGTTAGATGGGAGTGTTCAAAACTTGAGAAAGGCTACTATCTGGCTTGAACAAGGCTCATATGGATCTGATTGGATAAAGCAAATATCCTTTTCACCTTTATATTTAGCATGGACAATTTTAGATTTAGAGATCATTGAAATTATAAGGGGTTGTACCTCTCCAAAGGAGTATTTTGGAATCAATGATCTAAGGGAGGCCATCACATCTAAAAATATATTAGTCAAATGTGGAAAACTATTGATTTCATACCAATAAAACTTAAAGAGCAATTCCATTACTACTTCATGATTAAGCTTAAAGGTAGGTTCTTTGGATTGTTATTCTCCATTGATTTGCTTAACAACATGTTGAGAATCACCAAATATCTTGATACGCTTAATGCTCATAGCTATAGCTGATTGAAGATCTAAGATTAAGGTTTCATACTCTATAGTGTTATTTGTGCATTGGAATTCAAGTTTTAATGATAAGGGAATAGGTACCCCTGGGGTGTATGAAACATGACTCCAACAACTTGACCTTTTGCACACTTAGAGCCATCAAAGAATAGTGTGATATCGACATATTCCTCCAAAATGACATCTTCTTCTTATTCGGTGATAGAAAATGCTAAATCATTTGGGAGCTCAATAATCAAAGGATGATCACTAGGTAGTGGAGCTTTCGCAAGTTGATCGACTATTACCTAACCTTTAATAGATTTTTTCCTAATGAATTCAAGGTCAAATTTAGTAAGGAGCATTATCCATTTAGAGGTGTAGGTATTATTGTAATTGTGAGACATTATATAACACAGAAGATTTTATCTAGCTATGATATATGTTGTGTGACTAAGCATGTAATGTCAAAGTTTCTTAGTGGCAAAAACCACTGCTAACCACAATTTTTCTACATAAGCGTATCTAGTTTTGTAGCTTACCAATGTTCGACTAATGTAGTAGACAATTTTCTCTCTATTTTCTTCATTATTTTGTGTAAGTATTGTCCCTAATGCAAATTCCGTTGCTAAAATATAAAGATAGAATGGGATCCCCGGATGAGGCAAAGCTAAGATTGGCAAAGAAGCTAGGTATTGCTTAATGTCATCAAAGAATTTTTGACACTCATCTATCCAAAAAAAAGGCACACCCTTTTGTAGTAGGTGATTGAATGATCTACATTTATCATAAAGTTGTGCAATAAAATGATGGATTGATTGGATCTTTCCTTGTAAACTATGCAATTCCTTTAAGTTAGTTGGGGGAGGCATCTCCATGATGACCTTGATCTTGTTTGGATCCACCTCAATGCCTCTTTTGGAGACAATGAATCCTAGAATTTTTCTTGAGGTAATACCAAAGACATATTTCTTAGGGTTCAACCTTACATTATATTCTAGAAGTTGGTCAAATTTTTTTTCCAATATACCATTTTTCTCTTGTCAATTTTTATATTTAGCCAAGACATCATCCACATAATCTTCGATAATATTATGCATTTAGTCATGGAAAATGTATGTCATGGCATGTTGATAAATGGTACCTACATTTTTGAGGCCAAAAGGCATCACCTTGAAACAAAACGTTCCCCAAGGTGTAGTGAATGTTGTTTTATGTTGGTCATTAGGATTTATTCAGATTTGGTTGTATCCTGAAAAACCATCCATGAGAGAAAGCATTTCATGGCCAACATAGGTGTCGATAAGAGTATCAATATTTGGAAGAGGAAAGTCATCCTTAGGACACGCTTTGTTAAGATCTTGAAAATTAGTGCAAATGCGTATCTCCTTGTTAGACTTGCGAATGGGTACCATGTTTGAGATCCACTCAAGATAATCAATGGGTACGATGAAACCCACATCTAGAAGCTTTTGGATCTCTTATTTAACCAAAAGGGAAATTGTAGGATGCATCCTTCTAAGTTTTTATTTGATCGACTTAGCATTAGGATGTAAGGTGAGATTATGAAAAAATAAGCTAGAGTCAAGACCAGGCATATCTTTATAGGATCATGCAAAAAGACCATTTTTCCTCTTGAGGAGAAATTAATTGCTCTTGTTCATCGTTAGATAAAATTTTTCCAAGGTTGACAATTTGTGGATTGTCTTTGTCTGAACTAAGGTCCACATCGATGGTATATTCAATGGACATATGCGAACCTTCCTCAAGTTGATAGGGCATAGGGATCAAATGAATGTCATATAAGATCTCATCAAACTCTTCTGACTTATCCTCATCTATGTCTGCCTAGAAAACCTTGAGATTCGAAGGTGAAGGTGAATGCGAAGGCAAAGGGGATGGAGAAATGTAGTTGGCTGAAGCCCTTATCAATTTCTCAAATAATATAAAATATGAAAAGGATGAAGGCAAGGAAATCCGATCCATATCATTGAGACTCACATCAATTGAAATTGGTTTAGACGGATCATATGGATTACAAAGTGGGTTGAATAAATCAACAAGATTCATGTTGATTTATGGGAAAACATATAAGGTTGGATTGTATGGAACCTAAGAACTAGTGTTAGGAGCTTGGTAAACTTGGACAACAACACACAATAAAAATAAATACATTTAACTAAATGATATATACATGCAATGCTGAAAAAGAAAACATGTTTTTGTTTGATTTGATTTTTGATTTTTTTTTGGTAGTGGTGAAAACCACTATTTTTGTGTAATGTACATTTATTTAAAGTTTAGCTTATGAAATGGATAAAAAAAATGGGGGTGGTGGTTCACCAGTAGGGTCAGCTCACTCTTGTGAAGAAGCAAGTGAAATATGAGCTCATGGATGGGGACCAATTTGAGATAAAATTCATATTGTTTGGTATGGAGAATAATTGCTCTGATTCTTCTTTAGATTCATCCAAAATTATTGATATAAGTTCAAATTATTCATGGATTTCATCATTAGAATCATCAGGATGGAGGGCTTCTTCTCTAGATTTTAGACTAAGCCTTTGGAAGGCTTGTTTAAGAGAAGATGTGGTGGAAAGTGGGTGGTAGCCTAGACCTGAATTATTGTGCGCTTCTTGATTAGGAACATCAATAGGCTGAAGCACTCCTTGTTCATGCAATCCTAGACCATGACCTTACTAATTAACTATATGAAAATAGTGGTATGAGAATACCGAAATGTTTGGAATGTTGGCAAGCTTTGGTTCCTTGGGTTCCTCTAGGGGATCTAGATTTGATGAAGAATCTATCCCCCTATACACAAAATTTATGTAATTTGGAGTTGAACCCATGTTATATACTGCTACTACATGGGTGATCATAATCCTTAGCATTAGGAATGGTGAGCGGTGTGACGGTGATGTCTTGGACCACATATTCACCAATACCAATATTGGTGATATGGACCTCGACTTGGGATGATGTGTAAGAATCATAATAAATTAATGGCTCAAGAAATGGTGAAAATGAAGTCTCACAATCTGTCAACTCGACTTGTGAAAAATTAGGTGATGGAGATGGATTGGATTAGGAGGACTGCTGAATGGATGATGATGATGTGGTAGGAAAGGATGTGGGTTGACTTTGACCACACGTGTATGTAGTCAATGATGAATATGATGAAGGATTGGTGATAAGTGAGTCCTCAAGAATGGGATCCTTTGATGAAGAAATGGGTAGCGTGGTAGATGGATTGGCTGATGGTGATAGGAAAAGGTGGGTTGAAGGAAGTATGTATTCATAAGGATTTGAAATGAAATTACAATATTTGAACGATTCGATATTTGCTAGTATGCAATGTACTTGTCTCTCATGAACATATTTCAAGAATTGGTGTAAAATGGAAGGGACACATCTCATTTCCCTCATCCAAGGTCTTCCAAGGAGTACATTGTACACCATGGATCCTTCTAAGATGTGGAACATAGTGTGCAATATTTTGACCCCTACTTCAATGGGTAAAACAACGACGCCAAATATGGAACACAAAGCATCATTGAATTCTTATAGGGTGAAGGATGACTTGGTGATATGAGATGGAGGAAGATTCAAATAATGAAGGGCAGATGTGGTGATGATATTAATTGAAGAATCGATATCAATTAGGACTCTTTTTATTTACTTCTTTTCAATTAGAGCCATGATGTGCAATGGAGGATCTTTTAATTCTGATGATATTGGATTAATATCAAAGTCATAAAATGTAATGGAAGGCTCCATGCATGTTTGAATGATCCCTACAAAGTTGTTTAAGGCATTAGAATCTTGAGATTGTAATTCAATGGATTTGAAAATATCCATTAATTCTTCATGATGTGGGGGAGATTGTTGAATTAACTCATAAATTGATAATTTTATGAAATCCATATTTAGACTTATGGTTAACCGGCTACTCAATGAGATGATTGGTCATGGTGGATGATTGATGGGTGGAATTGAGGGATTTGATTTGCTACGAATGTGGATTTGCGATGAATGATTGGAAGAAATTTGGATGGGAGGTGATGTGGGAGGTTGTGACACACTTGCTTAAGGTTTTTACCTTGCATTTTGTGATTTTTTTGCTGACCTCTAGTGACCACATGAATGACATCTACAAACCCTTGGTATTGTTGGACGTGATTAACTTGGTTAGGAGGATTTTTGGTATTAGCTCCTCCCATATTGGGTTGCACCTCCTCATGGTGAGGAATTGGTATTTTAATACCAAGGTTTTGGTTTTGTTGAGAAAGGGGGTTTTCAAGCTTGATGTTCCCCAATTCAATAAGGTCTTGAACGATGCATTTGAAAACATGAAAATTATTAATATCATACCCATTTTGCCTATGGTAAGGACAAAATAAATGTTCTCGATAATATTTTCCACGTTTAGTGAAATCATCTGGTCTAATTTTGGGTAAATATAGTTTGTTTGTGTCATAAAAACTTTGAAAAAGGGAAGCATATGACTCATCCAAGAGGGTGTATTGGCAATTTTTTTGGATAGACTATTATCGAGGATGGTTTTCTACAACTAGTACTGTGTTTTGCATGGCTTGAGTTACCGAGGGTACCACATGATAAGCAATTTGTTGTGGTGTTTATTGCACTGATTGTTTTTGAGCCATTATCGGTTGGCTCATGACCACTTGATTAACATGATTAGGCTAACTGGTCGGAGTGGCTTGTGTTGATTTTGATTGGCTAGAATAAATTTTTTATATTGGCCCTTGTTTTGCCACTCTTTTTTCTTAGACTTAAGTATGCCCTCTTGGATTTTTTTTTCCTTGATGACACTAGCCTATGCTAGAGCTTATTCAAATGAATGATAATTATGTAATTAAAGAATCCAAAATATAGGTTTAAACAACTCTTTCTAAATAGTTTGATAAGCTCTTCCATTGGTAGGGTGAATGAAAAGTTGATGATGACGACCCTCAAATGGTTTTCAAAATTGTAGAAAGAATCATCATCATGTTGTCTTAAAGTATAGAGATCATACAATAAGAATATCTTTCTAATATTTAGAATAAAGTGTTCAAAGAATTGGTCAACCAGTTATTCGAAAGTATAAATACTCTGACTAGGTAATTGGTTATACCATTCTATGGCGTCTCCTCCTAAAGTTTGAGAAAATATTCTAAGCATGAGAGCATTGTACTTTTGGATTCTAAAACATGAGTGTACAAATGTGCTCACATGCTCTTTGGTATCCTCAGTTCCCTTGAATTTTTCAAACTTAGATATCATGAAATCTGTGGGATATGGTGATGATGGTACTGAAGGATGAATGGGTTGGTTGATTAGTTGACGTAAGGTTAGATTCTGGTTTGTCAAACTAGGAATATGATGTATCAATAGATCTATTTGTTATTGCATGGTCTTAACTAGAGGGTCTTCCCAAAGAATGTGGAAGCCCTGAATTACCTGATGATTTTGAAGTGAGGTGGAAAAATATTGTGGGGTGACCAAATGATGATGAGATTGGTGATGATGACTAGGTGAATGTGATGGAAATTGATGAAGGGGAGACTGATGATGAAGATATGGAGAATTTTGGAATGGAGTCGATGCATGAGGGTTATGGCTGGGTTGGCCAATGGGAATAGGATGGCTATTGGTATGACTTGTGGAAGAACAGGGATAGAAACCACAGAAGACTATGGTGTCCATGATGGACCCTACTTAATAAGGACAGTCTGAGTAGAGTTTTGTAGAGGGTTAGGATTCACTTCCACTTGTTGTTGAGCATTTTGACTCTACTTACGAAATTTGTTTAAATGTTCCCATGCTTCATTAATCTCTCTATCAGAAATATAGGGTGGGGGACAAGTTACACTTGGTATGGTAACTTGGGAGGCTAAAAATTGTAAAGTAGCATTTACATGTGCTTCATACAAGGGGTTAGTGTATGTGGATGTGTATGAAGTGCTAGGAGCACCTGAGGAACTAAGAATGGATATATGAGAGGAAGGTGCAACCGATGCCTTGAAAAGAGGGTTAGTATACACTTGGGTGAAATTGGATGGTCACTAGGAATAAACAAGTTATTTCTGTAAAGTAGGATCTTGTCTAGGTGAATTGGGGATTGAATCTAAGACATAGTTAGAAGACTTCATGAGAGCTTCTACTCATGCCATATCTATGTGGGTAATGTGGTGATAAATAGTTGGTGAGGTTGAATCTACTTGGGAAACAACCATATGAAAGGCTATGGGTGACAAGGAATGTGAGTGACCTACAGAAAAATCTTTCTATGTCACATTTAGGGAATCTATCATAGAAGTGGTGGGGAAGGTGGATGAAGGTTCCATTGAATTGTCTTGATTTAATGATTTCTTTAATTTTATTGTTAATACCATAAGAAATTAAACCAAAATACAGATTATGCAGTAAAATGAAATACAAAACTAAAATTTCACAAGAAAAATAAATAATCAATGCTAAGTTTATTCAACAAGTGTGTCTTACCTCATTCATTGATTATCTCATTTTAATGTGAATTTATTTTCTTAGACCAGGCATGTCTTTAGAGGACCATGAAAAAATGCCCTTTTTCCTCTTGAGGAGAGAAATTAATTGCTCTTGTTCATCGTTAGATAAAAATTTTCCAAGGTTAACAATTTGTGGATTGTCTTTGTCTGAATTAAGGTCCAAATCGATGGTATATTCAATGGACATATGGGAACATTCCTCAAGTTGATGGGGCATAGGGATAAAATGAATGTCATATAGGATGTCATCAAACTCTTCTGACTTATCCTCATCTATGCCTGCTTGGAAAACCTTGAGATCCGAAGGTGAAGGTGAATGTGAAGGCAGAGGGGATGGAGGAATGTAGTTGACTGAAGCCCTTAATAATTCCTCATACAAGATAAACTTTGAAAAGGATGGAGGTAAGGAAATCTGGTCCATATTAATGAGACTCATGTCAATTGAAATTGGTTTAGCCAGATCATATGGATTACAGAGTGGGGTGAATAAATCAACAGGATTCATGTTGATTTATAGGAAAACAAATAAGGTTGGATTGGATGGAACCTAAGAACTAGTGCTAGGAGCTTGGTAAACTTGGACAACAACAAATAACACAAATAAATACATTTAACTAAATGATATATACATGCAATGCTAAAAAAGAAAACATGTTTTTGTTTGATTTGATTTTTGATTTTTTTTTTGGTAGTGGTGAAAACCACTATTTTTGTGTAATGTACATATATTACAAGTTTAGCTTATGAAATGGATTAATGAAATGGGGGTGGTGGTTCACCAGTAGGGTCAGCTAACTCTTGTGAAGAAGCAAGTTAAAGATGGGCTCATGGATGGGGAATATTTTAAGATAAAACTCATCTTGTTTGGTATGGGGAATAATGGCTCCAATTCTTCTTCAGATTCATCCAAAATTATTCACATAAGTTTGAATTCTTTATGGATTTCATCATCAAAATCATCAGGATGGAGGGATTCTTCTCTAGAGTTTAGAATAAGCGTTTGGAAGGCTTGTTCAAGAGAAGAGGTGGTGGAAATTGGGTGGTAGCCTAGACCTGAACGGTTGTGCGCTTCTTGATAAGGAACATCAATAGGCTGAAGCACTCCTTGTTCATGCAATCCTAGACCATGACCTTACTAATTAACTATATGAAAATAGTGGTATGGGAATTGTTGAGAAGCAACACACCCCCACTAAAAAAATGAATTTCCATCCTTTGAAAATATTGAGCTTTCATTTTGCAGTAAGGACCCTCTTGAGTTTTCCAGGTTTTAAATTCCAAATTTGCTTGCCTCCTTTTTCAAGTTGTGCATTTATTTGCATCTGGCTTTGATTTACTTCAGAATTCATTTTTCACATGTTAGAATCATTCATGAATAAAGAAAATCTTTCACTGATATGAAAAAAATGCAGAATACAGACAGATAAATTCATTAGAAGCCAAAACTTTCCATTTTTGGAAAAGTCACGAAATCGCGACACTTTCCATTTTTGGAAATGTCGCGAAATCGCGACGGGTTTCGAAAAAATCGGCTAAGTCCTAAAAACGTAGCGAAATCGCGACACTTCCATTTTTGGAAATGTCGCGATATCGCGACACTTTCCATTTTTGGAAATGTCGCGATATCGCGACACTTTCCATTTTTGGAAATGTCGCGAAATCGCGACGGGTCTGGAGAGAGAGAGCAAGTGCGTACGGAACGTAGCGATTTCGTGACATGTCGCGAAATCGTGACATGTCGCATTTTCGCTGCAGTAGGAGGCAAAAGGAAGCAAGTCGCAAACATGTAGCGAAATCGCGACGTCGCAAAATCGTGACATTTTTTGGAGAAGGTTGCCAAGGCATAAACGCGTAGCGAAATCGCGACGCATTTCAGAGCAAAGGGCGGAAAGGCCAAACGCGTAGCGAAATCGCGACGTCACGAAATCATGATGTTTTTCAGAGAAAGAGCCCAGGGCATACGGACCGTCGCGATTTCGCGACATGGGTCCAAGTCAAAACAATAACGTTTGGCGCAGAGTGCAGAAGCGAGGCAAAAGTGTAGCAAAATCGTGACGTCTTTCGGACGTCACGAAATCGTGACACTTATTAAGAAAGCAAAGGAAGAAGCAAGGTAAGGCCCGACATGGTGAGGAGAAGGCATAAAGGTGTCGCGAAATCGCGACGTCGCGATTTCGCGACGTCGCGAAATCGCGACACAAATCAAGGAAGGCACCAAGGGCAAAGGGAACAAAGGGAACCAAAACCAAAGTCAAAAGGAGCTAAGGCAGGAACATGTCAAATCGCGACGTCAAAATCGCGACGCATTTGGCACATGGAGCAAGGGTCCCGAAAGTGTCACGATTTCGCGACGCCTTCGGGGTGTCGCAAAATCGCGACAAGAAACGCAGGAAGCACCGAGGACGAAAATGGGTCGCGATTTCACGACATCGTGAAATCGTGACATGTCGTGTTTTCGCGGCCATGGTGGCAAAGAGTTGCATAAGGGCAGAAAGGGGCACGATTTCGCGACATGTCGCGAAATCGCGACATGTCGCAGTTTCACTGCACCAAAAGGAAAAGTTGCCAAGGGGGAGAAATGGTCGCGTTTTCGCGGCTTGCAAAGCGAAAAGGTGCCAAACGTGGAAAAGGGTAGCGATTTCGTGACATGTCGCATTTTCGCGGCCATGAAGAGGAAGAGTTGCCGAGGCACAGGGGATGTCGCGATTTCGTGACATGTCGCGAAATCGCGACATGTCGCATTTTCGTGGCTTAGACAGAAAGGAGCCCAAAATGAAAAATAGCTACAGGACACGTGTCACGATTTTTGTGACACGTGTCAAATAAGCAAGCCACATGTAATGAACTTTAGCGGGTGATTTAATGATTAAAGTTTTAATTTGATTTAATTAAAGTACTAATCCTTCTTTTGTCTTTTTTGCAGAAAGCCATCTGGCACTTGCATGATAACGGGAGAAATGGCCAGAAAGACAAAGTTAAGTGCAGATTAATCGAAGACCGTCATATTGAAATGAGAGATGCCAGGAATTGTTGTTTCATCCAGATTTTATAGATCTGGCCGCAAAGAGACTTTACGGTGACTAAGCAGCTGCCCATTTAATGGAGTATGTCGGGAATTGGCCGAAAAATGAAAATATCTACACTCGGTTACCGAAATTTGCCGATGGATGCATTTAATGAAAATTTATGGCAGAAGTAATGGCGTGCAGAGATTTTCAACTCAGGGATGGCTCTACGGAGATGAAATGTCAGAGAAGTGGTGACTCATCCAAATTTCCCAGGGGAATTAATGAGGACATTTACACACAGTTGCGGGTGGATGCAAGTGGCATTCAAATTCTGCCTTCTCCATTTATGGCAAGTAACTGCACTGATTTGCAGAATGGTTAAGTTTTATCGAAAGCTTTATTTTAAAAGGGCTTATATTGTAAAACTCGGGTAGTAGGGTTTAAGATGATAAGATTTAGGGTTTGAGAAGAAGATATTTCTGAAAAGATCAGGGTCTATCCTGAGTCTATAAATACTTCTTCTAAATGTAATCGCGGGAGGCGGAGACTTAGAAAAAAGGCTATTGAAGCAATTTCTTGCAAATCTTGTTAAATGCTTTATTTCTGGACTTGGAGTTGATGTGACTTTTGTTTTCTGTGATAGCATGGCCAGGAGCCTAATCTCTTTCAGATTGTGATAAGTTCATCTTCTTTTGTTATCCGTTTCATTAAAGTTTATTAAATATATGTTGTAAATCCGTGATATCAAGATTAAATATGTTGTTGGGCTTCATTTGTTCTATTGTATGCTAGGGAAAATCACAGATTTAAGGTTCAAGTCTGTTCTAATTGCTCTGTCCTCACTGTGTGAGCTATGCTACTGGTGAATGATACCAATTTTAACCGACTTCCCTTCTGTTTATGATTTTCTTTCAGATCTGTTCCATCTCTGTCTTATGCTCTTAGTAGAAGGTGATCTTAGAAAGCTGGACACCTTCTTCTTTGATTTGTTCTATTGTGAAGCTGATAGTATAAATAAAATTGGTAGTTTTGGTTTTACAGCTAAGTTTGATAGACTTCTCTTTATGCCTTACCCTACCCTCTCTGTTTTACCGTGAAATGATCCATTTTTATTTTCTTTTAAATTTGTCTTTTATTTAAATCTGCTGACCCATAAGAGCTAGATCAAAGAACTGATTTTAAATCCGATTGTCAACAAGTAACAATTCCAAAAACATTATTGAACAAGTTCAGAGCCCGTTGTAAGGTAACAGACAGTCCATATTGAAAACTATTTCAGAAGTGAAAAAGAGTGAATAGACATTCGACCCAACTCTGTAACTCACACCTTGGATAACCAACAAGATCCTAAAGTGAGTGGGATTTATCCCTTATAAGTGTTATCAGAGTTTCATGCTCATTCTTCACAGGGTGTGTATAAAAGTCGGACCAACATTTAAAAATGGCGCTAGAAGGAGGGCCCACTGAACTCCGTTCAGTATTGTAAGTTGTCTGTACAATATTTAAAATTGCCAAAAAAGAGGACCTCAGTTCAGTAGTCTGTTAAGGATTGTGAGATTATAAGTTGCTTGTGAAAAGCTGGATTCTACATACAGGGTAACAAGGTCCCACCCCAGAGCTGGAGAGCTCCTTGTGCCTGAATTAGAAACTCCAAGAAGAAGTAGCCTCAGAAGGGCCAAGTCTCTGTCTGAAACAGTTTTATCACCACTGGTAGTTACTCCAACTACAACTCAGAATATCACCGTCAATCAAGTAGTAATGGCAAACTGGTTGGGTTCCACTGCCTTAAATATTCTGGGTATAGCCCATGACCTGCCCAGACATCCTGAGAGATATCTTCCTAGATACAAGCATGATGGAACTAGAACAGTAGAGGAACATCTGGTAGCATTCAAGAATGCTCTAAAATTGTTAAATATATAGCATGAAGATGTGGCTTGCAGATTGTTCCCGTTCACTCTCTAGGAGGGAGCTTATGATTGGTTTCTAAATCTCACTAACGATTCTATTACCAGTTGGAATGACTTGGAAAAGGTTTTTGTATCGCAGTTTGGGGAAGTGATAGACCCCAGTGTGTTATACCAACAGTTTTCCAGCATCAAGAGAGAGTCGGGAGAAGCTGTCAGGTCTTTCAATATGAGGTTCCAAAGAGCTTATGGTAGAATGACTGGTCATTACATCCCAAATGCAAATCTGGCCTTAGAAATCTATAAGAATGCATTGGATTCGGTGACCTCTATTTTCCTCAAGAGAGACATCAATATCACAACCCTGGCAGGAGCTTATAAGGAAGCTTTAATTCTTGAAAGACAGTTAGGACCTCAAATTTTGAGCAGTCCTTTGATATCCTATGTTACACAGAACATGCCTATTTTGGATCCCATTCCACATCATGAGTTAGTGCCAACATATAATGCTCTACCCAAGGAAACTCCGTTAACTGTGACATCCACTCAGCATGTGCAAAATATAGAGAAAGGTTCTGACAAGTTCAAAGTGGAAGTGCTTGAAGTAAACATTTGTGATCTAGCATTACCCAAATTTGAAGTTTTTCTTGGTGAGTTAAATTTTCCTAGAAATCAAAGAAATATTGATATTTCTGGTTCATCCAAAAATAGTACGACCAGGGTTTCAGATTCTTTTCCCGAAGAGTCAGAAAATCTTGTAGAGATTCCTATGGATGAAATACAAGATTTTCAACAGTTCAAAAGGGATAGTTATAATTTGAGATGTGAAAATCCAGAACCTACCAATGATCCTTCCTCACCAAAGGATGATGAAAATGAGATTCAATATCACTATGCAGAAGTAACTAGGAAGGAGGATAACATCATTGAGGATATGAAGAAAATTAAAGCTGACATCACCCTCCATGAGCTGGCCCAGATTGTTGAACAAAAAGATAACTTGATTGAAGCTTACTCTGGACCACCTATTGAATTTCAAGAAAAGGAGGAAAAGATAGTAAATGTGAATGTGGTCAACCAACTCGGAATAGATAAAGAGTCTCAGTATAAGCCTTTGACTACTGAACATAATATCAAAGAAAAGGTTGTAAATCGTGTTGATGCAGATATTGGAGTTTATAATTTGGCAACCAAGAAGGTAAGACGGGTTACAGCTCTGACCAATTACAACAATGATGTTTGGACATTACACATTGATGGGGTTAAATCTAAGCAAGGCTCAGGTGAAAGAACAAATTATGAAAATTCTACTAGAGGGATAAAAATTGAAATCTTGGATATTGAAGCAGTAGAGCAACCACAAAATGTTCGAGCTATTAAGAACCAGGACATACGAATAAAATATGATCTCTTTGAGTTATTTCGTAAATCTGAAGATGTGATGATCTGGGTCTATAAAGGCTTTAAGGTATTTGATCCTGGGGGTTTTTACATTCCGTCCCTTTGAAAGAATTCTGCAAACCCTTCAAGTAGAAGCATAAACATGTTATTATATGATTTGTTTAATTTGAAAGAGTTGCAGATTTGTTTTTCAATGGGACAAGATCCATAAAAAAATAAAATAAAAAAAAAGAGAGAGGGAAGACGGTAAACACAAGTCTTTCCCAGGTAGCAAAAAATTTTGGAAGCATAGTCTGGAGTGCATTTCGTCAACAGGACCTGAAAGGTAATTTTTCTAAATTTACCTGCAAATGGTCAAATTTTTTAAGGCACTATTTCTCTGCTTTTCCATCTGCTACATCTTTTTGAGTGTGAAAGGTCCATGTGCAGTGTTTTTCAGTTTTATTTTATTTTGTTTTTCAGTCTGTATAGTGTTTTTCAGTCTATACAATGTTTTTCAGTTTTATTTTATTTTGTTTTTCAGTTTGTACAATGTTTTTCAGTTTTATTTTATTTTATTTTAAAGTCTGTGCAATTTTAGTTTATTTTATTTTAAAGTCTGTACAGTTTATTTTATTTTATTTTAAAGTTCTGTGTTTTCCCCTTTTGAGTCTGTACATTTTATTTTATTTTATTTTTGAGGTCTTTGTTTATCCTTGAGGTCTGTACAGTTTATTTTATTTTAAAATTTTGTTTTTTAAGTTTTGCCTGAGCATCAATGAAAAAGTCAGCCTTCTAAAAATTGTTTTATTCTGAGTTCAGAATCCAGTGTTCATTATTCTAATTGAGAGATAGTCTGCTTAAACTGAGCAGTGGAACTATTTTGTTATTCAGAACAACAGTGGAAAGATGATTGGATTTTGTGTCTTGCTTGCCACAGTTATTTTAATTATAAAGAAACTGCTATCTTGTTTGGTGGAGAAACTCCTAGGGAATCCAAGAAAAGTTGGTCATAAGAGGGGACTATGATTCATGAAATTATTTGAGTATCCATAGAGGCTATCAGTACCCAGGCTGAAGCAGTTCCAGACTGATGAGATATTAAAAGAAAAATTGTTGTTCTTCTTTTAAAGGCTTTTCAGACTTCGGTATATTTCAAAGAAGAGAGAGAGAAGATGAAAGTTGAGCAAGACAACATAAAATTGGCACTCTGTTATTTCCTATATAAAATAAAAAAAAAAGAGAGAGAGAAAAAGTTATGTAATCAAAGAGACAGCCAAGACTTCAAAAGATGTTTTTCTTTTACCAAGTTGTAGATTCTACCTTACAGTTGTGAATCTGGGTCGTGTAAATCTAAAGGGTAACTCTGTCGGGGCTGTAAAAGGCTAAACTAGTAAACAGAGCTCTACTCGGTTTCCCCTTTTACAATCTAGAAAAGCTGATCAATCCAGAGTTCAACATTTGAAGGCCCAGTCATTCTTGAAGAAAGTTTTATACACTTATAATTGCACATCAGAAATCTTCCTTAAATGATTCAGCCTAGTATGTCCTTGGGAAATTTTGACAACTATCAGCTAGTAGTTAAATTATTTTGAAGAATATTTGTGGCAAGGCATGATACATGGTCTATGTTGTTTTGAAACTAGAGTCCTGGGTTCTAAAATAATGCTACTATTTTACCTATAGATATCGCCATTTGTTGAGAAGCAACACACCCCCACTAAAAAAATGAATTTCCATCCTTTGAAAATATTGAGCTTTCATTTTGCAGTAAGGACCCTCTTGATGTTTTCTAGGTTTTAAATTCCAAATTTTGCTTGCCTCCTTTTTCAAGTTGTGCATTTATTTGCATCTGGATTTGATTTACTTCAGAATTCATTTTTCACATGTTAGAATCATTCATGAATAAAGAAAATCTTTCACTGATATGAAAAAAATGCAGAATACAGACAGATAAATTCATTAGAAGCCAAAACTTTCCATTTTTGGAAAAGTCACGAAATCGCGACACTTTTCATTTTTGGAAATGTCGCAAAATCGCGACGGGTTTCAGAAAAATCGGCTAAGTCCTGAAAACGTAGCGAAATCGTGACACTTCCATTTTTGGAAATGTCGCGATATCGCGACACTTTCCATTTTTGGAAATGTCGCGAAATCGCGATAGGTCTGGAGAGAGAGAGCAAGTGCGTACGGAACGTAGCGATTTCGCGACATGTCACGAAATCGCGACATGTCGCATTTTCGCTGCAACAGGAGGCAAAAGGAAGCAAGTCGCAAACATGTAGCGAAATCGCGACGTTTGAGAAGTTGAAAGCGGAAATACGTTTGAGAAAGGGAGGAAAGGCAAACGCGTAGCGAAATCGCGACGTCACGAAATCACGACGTTTTTCAAGAAAGAGCCCAAGGCGTACGAACCGTCGCGATTTCGTGAAATTTCGCAAGTCAAAACATATGTAGCAAGGAGGAGGCAAAAGTGTAGCGAAATCGCGACGATACGTCGCAAATCGCTGACACTTATTAAGAAAGCAAAGGAAGAAGCAAGGTAAGGCCCAGTATGGTGAGGAGAAGGCATAAAGGTGTCACGAAATCGTGACACAAATCAAGGAAGGCACCAAGGGCAAAGGGAACAAAGGGAGACCAAAACCAAAGTCAAAGGAGCTAAGGTAGGACATGTCACGAAATCGCGACGTCACGATTTTTCTGATTCTAAATCCGACGCATTTGGCACATGGAGCAAGTGGTCCAAGTTGCGATTTCGCGACTTGAGTGTCACGAAATCGTGACAAGAAACGAGAAGCATCGAGGACGGAAATGGTGTCACTTCAAAGACATGTCGCTTTTCGGCCATGGTGGAAAAGAGTTGCATAAGGGCAGAAAGGGCGCGATTTCGCGACACAAAAGTGCAAGGGAGAAATGCCTTTCACGGCTTGCAAGCGAAAAGGAGCGGAAAGGTGCGCGATTTCGCGACATGTCACGAAAAAGGGATGTCGCGATTCGTGACATGTCGCGAAATCGTGACATGTCGCATTTTCGCGGCTTAGACAGAAAGGAGCCCGAAATGAAAAATAGCTATAGGAAGTGCCACGTTTCAGCGACACGTGTCAAATAAGCAAGCCACATGTAATGAACTTTAGCGGGTGATTTAATGATTAAAGTTTTAATCTGATTTAATTAAAGTACTAATCCTTCTTTTGTCTTTTTTGCAGAAAGCCATCTGGCACTTGCATGATAACAGGAGAAATGGCCAAAAAGACAAAGTTAAGTGCAGATTAATCGAAGACCGTCATATTGAAATGAGAGATGCCGAGAATTGTTGTTTCATCCAGATTTTATAGATCTGGCCGCAAAGAGACTTTACGGTGACTAAGCAACTGCCCATTTAATGGAGTATGTCGAGAATTGGTCGAAAAATGAAAATATCTACACTCGATTACCGAAATTTGCCGATGGATGCATTTAATGAAAATTTATGGCAGAAGTAATGGCGTGCAGAGATTTTCAACTCAGGGATGGCTCTACGGAGATGAAATGTCAGAGAAGTGGTGACTCATCCAAATTTCCCGAGGGAATTAATGAGGACATTTACACACAGTTGCGGGTGGATGCAAGTGGCATTCGAATTTCTGCCTTCTCCATTTATGGCAAGTAACTGCACTGATTTGCAGAATGGTTAAGTTTTATCGAAAGCTTTATTTTTGAAGGCTTTATTTTGTAAAACCCGGGTAGTAGGGTTTAAGATGATAAGATTTAGGGTTTGAGAAGAAGATATTTCTGAAAAGATCAGGGTCTGTCCTGAGTCTATAAATACTTCTTCTAAATGTAATCGCAGGAGGTGAAGACTTAGAAAAAAGGCTATTGAAGCAATTTCTTGCAAATCTTGTTAAATGCTTTATTCTGGACTTGGAGTGGATGTGACTTTTGTTTTCTGTGATAGCATGGCCAGGAGCCTAATCTCTTTCAGATTGTGATAAGTTCATCTTCTTTTGTTATCCATTTCATTAAAGTTTATTAAATATATGTTGTAAATCCGTGTTATCAAGATTAAATATGTTGTTGGGCTTCATTTGTTCTATTGTATGCTAGGGAAAATCATAGATTTAAGGTTCAGGTCTGTTCTAATTGCTCTGTCCTCACTGTGTGAGCTATGCTGTTGGTGAATGATACCAATTTTAACCGACTTCCCTTCTGTTTATGATTTTCTTTCAGATCTGTTCCATCTCTGTCTTATGCTCTTAGTAGAAGGTGATCTTAGAAAGTTGGACACCTTCTTCTTTGATTTGTTCTATTGTGAAGCTGATAGTATAAATAAAATTGGTAGTTTTGGTTTTACAGCTAAGTTTGATAGACTTCTCTTTCTGCCTTACCCTACCCTCTCTGTTTTACCGTGAAATGATCCATTTTTATTTTCTTTTAAATTTGTCTTTTATTTAAATCTGCTGACCCATAAGAGCTAGATCAAAGAACTGATTTTAAATCCGATTGTCCACAAGTAACAATTCCAAAAACATTATTGAACAAGTTCAGAACCCATTGTAAGGTAACAGACAGTCCATATTGAAAACTATTCCAGAAGTGAAAAAGAGTGAATAGACATTCGACCCAACTCTGTAACTCACACCTTGGATAACTAGCAAGATCCTAAAGTGAGTGGGATTTATCCCTTATAAGTGTTATCAGAGTTTCATGCTCATTCTTCACAGGGTGTGTATAAAAGTCGGACCAACAGGGGAATCTTGGACATGTTGGAATGTTGGTAGTGTTGGTTCCTTGGGTTCCTCTAGGAAATCTAGATTTGATGAAGAATCAATCCCCCCATACACAAAATTTATGTAATTTGGAGTTGAACCCATGTTATATATTGTTCCTATGGATAAAGGTGGGTCATGTGGGTGATCATATTTTTTAGCATTAGGAATGGTGAGTGGTGTGACGGTGATGTATTGGACCACATATTCGCCAATACCAATATTTGTGAGGTGGACATTGACTTGGGATGATGTGGAATGATCATGATTGGATAATGGCTCGAGAAATGGTGAAAATGAAGTTGTCTCACAATTCGTCAACTCAACTTGTGAAATATTAGGTGATGGAGATGGATTGTATTGGGAGGGTTTTTGAATGGATGATGATGATGTGGAAGGCAAGGATGTGGATTGAATTTTACCACACATGCATGTAGTCAATGATGAAGGATTGGTGATAAGGGAGTCCTCAAGAATGGGATCCTTTGATGAAGAAATGGGTAGCGTGTTAGATGGATTTTCTAATGGTGATAGGAAAATATGGGTTGAAGGAAGCATGGATTCATAAGGATTTGAAGTGAAATTATAATATTTGAACGGTTCAACATCCGATGGTATGTAATGTATGCATCCCTCATGAACATATTTCAATAATTAATGTAAAATGGAAGGGACACATCTCATTTCCCTCATCCAAGGTCTTCCAAGGAGTACATTGTACACCATGGATCCTTCCAAGATGTGGAATATAGTGTGCAACATTTTGACCCCTACTTCTATGGGTAAAAAAACAATGCCAACTTTGGAACACAAAGCATCATTGAATTATTTTAGGGTGAAGGATGACTTGGTGATATGAGATGGAGGAGGATTCAAATTATGAAGGGCAGATGTGGTGATAATATTGATTGAGGAACCAGTATCAATTAGGACTCTTTTTTATGACTTCTTGTCAATTAGAGCCATGATGTGAAATGGAGGATCTACTGATTCCGATGAGATTGGCTTAATATAAAAGTCATAAAATGTAATGGAAGGCTCCATGCATGTTTGAATTCTCCCTACAAATTTGTTTAAGGCATTAGAATATTGAGATTGTAATTCAATGGATTTGAAAATATCCATTAATGCCTCATGGTGTGGGGGAGATTTTGAATTAACTCATAAATTGACAATTTTGTGGAAGCCATACTTAGACTTGTGGTTAACCGGCTACTCAATGATATGATTGGTCATGGTGGATTATTGATGGGTGGAATTGAGGTATTTTATTGGCTAGGAATGTGGAATGGCGATGAATTATTGGGAGGAATTTGGATGGGAGGTGATGTGGGAGGTTGTGAAACACTTTATTGAGGTTTTTGCCTTGCATTTTGTTGATTGTTTCATTGACCTCTAGTGACCACATGAATGGCATATAAAAACCCTTGGTATTGCTAGATGTGATTAACTTGGTTAGGAGGATTTTTGGTATTAGCTCCTCCCATATTGGGTTGCACCCCCTCATGGTGAGGAATTGATGTTTGAAAAATACCAAGGTTTTGGTTTTGTTGAGCAAGGGGGTTTTCAAGCTTGATTTCCACCAAGTCAATAAGGTCTTGAATGATGTCTTTGAACACATGCCAATTATTAATATCATACCCATTTTACCTATGGTAAGGAAAATATAAATGTTCCCGATAATATTTTCCACATTTAGCGAAATCATTTGGTCTGATTTTGGGTAAAGCTAGTTTGTTTGTATTATACAACCTTTAGAAAATGGAAGCATATGACTCAGCCAAGAGGGTGTATTGGTGATTTTATTGGAAATACTATTATCAGGGATGGTTTTTAATAGCTAACACTATGTTTTGCATGGCTTGAGTTACTAAGGGTACCGTATGATAAGCAATTTGTTACGGTGATTATAGTACTAATTATTGTTGAGCCTTTATT
This sequence comes from Wollemia nobilis, assembly GCA_028583015.1. Classification (NCBI taxonomy): domain Eukaryota; kingdom Viridiplantae; phylum Streptophyta; class Pinopsida; order Araucariales; family Araucariaceae; genus Wollemia; species Wollemia nobilis. The sequence goes on from JAQPPZ010016361.1 coordinate 8,870,257, forward strand.
GAATGGATCGTGACCACTTTATTAACATGATTAGGCTAAGTGGTCAGAGTGGCCTATGTTTATTTTGATTGGATAGAATAATTATTTTTATATTGGACCTTGTTTTGCCATTCCTTTTTCTTAGGCTTAAGTATGCCCTCTTGGATTTTTATTTCCTTGATGACACTAGCCTATGCTAGAGCTTATTCAAATGAATGATAAGTTTATAATTGAAACATCCAAAATATAGGTATAAACAACTCTTGATAAATAGTTTGATAAGCTCTTCCATTGGTAGGGTGAATGGCAACTTGGTGATGACGATCCTCCAATGGTTTCTAAAATCGTAGATAGACTCATCATCATGCTATCTTAAAGTATAGAAATCAGACAATGAGACTCTCTTTCTAACATTTAGGATAAAGTGTTCAAATAATTGGTCAACCAATTATTCAAAAGTATAAATACTATGACTAGGTAATTGGCTATACCATTCTATGGCGTCTCCTCCTAAATTTTGAGAAAATATTCTAAGCATGAGAGCATTGTCCTTTTGGATTCTAAAACATGAGTGTACAAATGTGCTCACATGCTCTTTGGTATCCTCAGTTCCCTTGAATTTTTCAAACTTATATATCATGAAATCTATCAGATATGGTGATGATGGTACTGAAGGATGAATGGGTTGGTTGATCAGCTGATGTAAGGTTAGATTTTGGTTTGTCAAACTATGAGTATATTGTATCAACTGATCTATTTGCTGTTGCATGGCCTTAATTTGAGGGTCTTCCCCAAGAATGTGGAAGCCCTAAATTACCTGATGATTTTGAGGCGAGGTGGAAAAATATTGTGGTGTGACAAAATGATGATGAGATTGGTGATGATGACTACATGAATGTGACAAAAATTGATGAAGGGGAGACTGATGATGAAGATATGGAGAATTTTGGAATGGAGTCGATGCATGAGGGTTATGGTTGGGTTGGTCAATGGGAATAGGATGGCTATTGGTATGACTTGGTGGAGGAATAAGGATAGAAACCATAGAATACTGTGGTGTCCATGATGGACCATGGTTAATGAGGAAATTCTGAGTAGAGTTTGGTAGAGGGTTAGGGTTCACTTGCACTTGTTGTTGAGCATTTTGACTCTACATAAGCAATTTGTTTAAATTTTCCCATGCTTCATTAATCTCTCTATTATAAATAGAGAGTGGGGGACAAGTTACACCTGGTATGGTAACTTGAGAGGTTGAAACTTGTGAAGCAACATTTACATGTGCTTCATTCAAGGGGTTAGTGTATGTGGATGTGTATGAAGTGCTAGGAGCACCTGAGGAACTAAGAATGGATATATGAGAGGAAGGTGCAACTGATGCCTTGAAAATAGGGTTAGTGTACACTTGGGTAAAATTGGATGGTGGCTAGGAATAAAAAAGTTCTTGTTGTAAAGTAGGATCTTGTCTAGGTGAATTGGGGACTGACTCTAAAACATAGTTAGAATACTTCATGAGAGCTTCTACTCGTGCCATATCTATGTGGATAATGTGGTGATCAATGGTTGGTGAGGTTGACTCTACTTGGGAAGCAACCATATGAAAGGCTATGGATGACAAGGAATGTGAGTGATCTACATACAAATCTTCCTGTGTCACATTTAGAGAATCTACCATAGAAGTGGTGGGGAAGGTGGATGAAGGTTCCATTGAATTGTCTTGATTTAATGCTTTATTTTGTTTTCTTGTTAATACCATAATAAATTAAACAAAAATACAGATTATGTAGTAAAATGAAACACAAAACTAAAATTTCACAAGAAAAATAAACAATCAATGCTAAGTTTATTTAACAAGTGTGTCTTACCTCATTCATTGATTATATCATTTTTATATGAATTTATTTTCTTAGATTTTGATCTTGTGTGTTTCAATGTGCTAATATGAATTAAATGGGATGAATCCTATGACTTGGATGGGGTAACAAGATTCTTGCTAGTGATGAAATCTAGCAAGTTTTCTCGGGGTAATCTAAGGTGTCTAAGGGTAGATATTGGTGGATGGAGATGAAAGATGTCGTCACCAAATCTCAAGTAATGGATGGTGATGAAATCCAACCACTACTATTTAATGTGAAGCAAGAAGTGTGTGATTATATTTGAAGTTTCTACTTTTCTATTGTGTACATACAATATTAGAAGAAAAAATATTTTTGATAGTCTAAATCAGAACCCACTACTTAGAATACCAATTTTTCCAAAGGATGTTATGTACACCGCTTAAGACCTGCTCTAAATAGTTGGGGGGTTCATCTACTCCTCTGTATGGAATTGCACAAGTACATGGATACTTTTGGTATTTGAACAATGTTCCTATTTAGACCTACAAAAATAGGAATCTCTAACCCTATAATGCAAACTAATTATACAATTTTTCAATTCACATGAAATCAGAATGCAGTATTTTCAATTTATGAATACAAAAAAAGTTAGAAACTTCAAATAGAAAAGTGTGAATGGATGAAATGACCAATATGAAACCTACTATGCAAGCTAGTATGATTTTTTTTCTAGATTAACTAGTGATGTTCTTTTTAGGTTAGAAATCTGGAAAAAACGTAAGATTGCTAGAATACGTAAACAAAAAAGTTAAGGTTTAATAGTAAAATTACCTAGAAGCCTATTTTTCTGCTCTAACTATTTGTAAAATACCCTTGGTAACTTTTGAAATACACTTGGGTGTTTCTAGATGTCCTTAGAGCATCGTCAGGTGTTTGTGCACCTTCTCCAACATTCTACAAATCTCCAAAAACTTTGATCCAGTAAAAAACTACAAATTTTGTACTTCTGGAAACCCTATGAGATGACACAAAAAACAAAAAATTAGTAAACAAGGTAAATCAAAGTAAGAAATTCTTAGGGGGTCCCACCGTGATCACCATTTATGAAGACAAAAATGCAACACCAAATAACAAGATATAGATTGAACCCAAAAATACAATATTGCACAATGAATAATTATTATTAATGGGGGGGAGCCTTAAAACTCTATTATTACAATAAAATATTTGAATCCTTTGATAAAAATATACACAATTCTAGGGTTCTTTGAAACCCTAGCTACAGTGTTGCTGGTGTCTTCAGAATGTGTCCTTGATCCCAATATATGTGAGTGGGCTTTGTGTTATCCAATACTAGGCCACTCCAGTTTAAACAGTTGCACAACACTTGTGTATCTCCAAACCTGCACACAAAAAATAATAACAAAGGGTTAGTAATAACTATAAGGGCTCCATTGTGTGAGACCCTTATAAATTAATAAAACCCTAACTATACAATAATGAAACTACATGCAAATATGAAGAATATTAAAATAATAACCAAAATGAAATATTTACCTTGTGATGCTTGTTGTTCTCTAATCTATGATATTTGTTGTAAGAAATCGGTGTGGTGATGCCCTAGCATTGTCCAAGGGCTAGTAGGGATGCATAGCTTTGGTTTAAGATACCTGTGGGTGCTCAAAAATAATAGAAAATACCCATTAGCACTCGAGAATGGCTTGGAGGTGCCTAGAGGTGCTTGGTAGTGGAGGAGAAGCACCCGAAGGTGCTTGGCAGTGATAGGGAGTAATCGAATGTGTTTGGTGGTTGAAGTGAGGATCTACAGAAGTAGATCAGGCTAGGCAAGAGAGGCAGCAATGTATGCAGGGGCTAGGATGAGCAAGGATGGATGGAGAACATGAGGATACATGGATTGCTTAGGAAATAATGAGAAAACTTCATTTCAAGGAAAAATTAGAAAAAACTTAGGACTTAGGGGTTGAGTCATAAAAATGGCTCCTATTAATAATCCACACTAGGTATGTTAGGGTTTGAACGACACAAATTGTGTGGTTCAGATTAAAACATAACAAAGGGTGGATATTAATTTTGGGTGTGTGGCATGGATCAAGGCAAATGAATGGCTAGGATTCGAACAAGATGGATGGATGGGATTTATTTACACATGTATACATATTTATTAAATATATATAAAAATATAATATAAAAATATTTATATTTATATATATTAAGAAATTATATATAAATATATATAAATACTGGGTAAATGTGGTGGAAAACTATGGATGGATGACAAGTGGCTGGATTTTGGTGTCTACACTATTGATAGAAATTCACCACCTCTATCCGAACAAATATTCTTGATTGATTTTCCCACCAATTGCTTGAATTGTTTAAAGCAACTAAAAGCTTCTAATTTAAGTTTTAAAAAATATACCCATATTTTTCTAGAATAATCATCAACAAATAGCTAAAAATATTTATCCTCCAAGACTAGTAATGTTCATTGGTCCACATAAATATGTATATATTAATTCTAGTGGCTCTTGAGCTTTGTATTTACTAAGTTAAAAAATTATTCTATGTTGTTTTATTACAAGACATTCTAGACAAATTGTATATTACCATGATAATTTAGATAATCTTGTTGTCATTTGATATCTACTCATTTCATTCAAAGAAGATGCACTTATATGTCCTAGCCTTTTATGCCAAAGTTATCTAGTTTCTAAAGTTCTTGTTGATAGAACAATATTTGATAATGTATCTAGGATAAATAGACCATTTATGTAGGAACCATAGGCTATGATTTTTCCTTATTTGGTAATAAAGTATTTCTTTTTATTTTTAATAATTTTGAACTCTACCACTAAATCTTGATCCATCATTTGAGATACTAAGAGTATATTAGTAGTTAATCCAGACACATACATCACATTGTTAATTATATTTTTTGCATTAGATAATTTGATTAAAATATCTCCTACTTCTTTGACCTCATATATTCTATTATCAACTATAGTGATTGGTTTCTCATATTTTTCTTGAAAATATTAAACCATTGTTTATTTCCAATCATATTCCTACTTGCCCCTGAATCAATATACAAATGATTTATATCATAATATATTTTAACTATTGTCATGGTTTATTCAACATTTCCTTTTATCTCCCAAATAAATTTCAATCAAATTTTGATTTTACTTATAGCTCCCAAATTCAATTTTCATAAATTTCTTCAAACAATCAATATTCAAGTCTTATCACTCCAATTTAATTCATAATTTCTCAAATTCTCCTTCTGTAGAGGGGGAAAATTACCCATTTCATATGATTTTTGACTAGATCCACTAGGAGCTGAGGTGATCGCAAGGGTATGTTTCTTCCTCAATAGTTAGGGACTTGGTGATCGAAGGGTTCACAAAAAATGGCTTTAGGACTTTCTCCAAGTACGAGATGGAATTTTTGATGTGTTTATTTGAAAAAAAACCTATGTTTAGCCTTCTAAAATCTTAATCTATAAATAATTAAAGAACAACAATGTAGAGAAAACAATAATACAAGCAAACAAGAAGTTATTCCTAGAATGATTCTTTATTTGAATGAATACTAACCCTAGGTTTCAAGGAAGTAAACCTTTTTTTTCAAGCAAGGGTTTAAGAGAATGCACAAACATATTTAACCTAAATGTAAAACTATATGCTCTTTCTCCTTTGATGCCTAAGAATGGAAACAAATACTTTTATTTTTATTTTATTTTTAGCTATATAAAATAGAGATGAAATAAAAACAATAAAAAACTACAAATATCTATTAAAATACTTACTTGATCTGATGGTTTGTCCTAGCCAAATTTGTATCCCAAAATATCTAACAACTTCAAAATCGGTAAAACAACTTCAAAACCCTTAGAAAATTGATCAATGTTTGGGGACCTGCTTAGGCTGCTACGTGACTAAGCTTGGAGGTAGAATAGTCAAGCCCCGTTGGTCCTTTTAGCTATCTATTTAAAAAAAATGATTGTTGAATTTGGAACAAGCAAATAAGATATAAAAAAACATGAAATGGTAGAGAGTAGAGCACAAACTAAAAGAATATGACAAAAATAAAACATGTAAGAAGATGGGTTAGGTTTTGGGAAAAAAAAATTACCCCCAAGCCCTAGTAACCATATTTGTACCCCGTAAGGGGAATCCATGCAACTTATATGGACCGAGTATGAATTTGGTTTAGATCCCTTTTTAGTCTACAAAAATGCTATAATGCGATGTAGAACAGAGATTTAATGTTCTAAAGAGACTAATAATGCAAGGAAAAATTTATTAGACAATGGATAAATCAAAGAGAAATGATAAAGTGAAGGCAGTGACCCAAAATGATAGACCTATCCCATCATCAAGGCTCCTCCACTTGTTCACCAATGGCAACTAATCACAAGAAGCACAAAAGCAAAATAACATAGCAATCCAAAAGCAAAGATTTCGCTTAGAACTTGGAACTTAGATTTGGGAAATTAGAACTTCTTATATTATAATATCAAAAAGGGAGTCCAATACCTCTATTTATAAGAGGTTTGAAGTAGAAAAATGGTGGGAAAACAAAACTTAAACTTGAGTAAGGGCCAACAATGCAAAGAGCCAACAAAATACTACGGTTTTTGAGAGAAAAAAATCCAAGAATATCAAATTCACACCCCATACTTGATGGGTGTGAATTTGGCATGCCAAATTCATGCCCCATAAGGGATAGTTGTAAATTTAGCAAAGCTAAGGAAAACAAGCTAAACAAATGGGAAAAAGGGGATCAAGCTTACACTTAGTAATTTTTAGGGGAATCCTAGGGATCTAAGGAAAATGACTCATCTGTATAGGTTAATTTTCCATGTCTACATTTTTCCTCCTCTTTGATACATTTATGGCCAAATAAATACGTCAAAGAAATATGTAGACACATATAGGCGAAGAACAGTAAACACAAAAGGATCAGTTGGTTTAGGTGGAGGGATGGTGCAAAAATGTTATTTCAAACACTTTAATTTTTCATGGTAATTGAGGCATTAATGCCATTAACGCCTCTAATTCTAGGGTACCCCCTCGAGTTTCAAAAGGAATGCAAAACTCTTGAAGAAACTCAAAATTATAAACACTAAAAAACAAAGAAGCAAAAAAAGGAGAAGAGAAAAAAGAAAAAAAAGAGGGAAAAAAATAAGAGAAAAAAAGGAGGGAAAAATAAAAATGGTGAAAAACGAATCCATTTTCACAACAAGAAGAAGGAAATATATCTAAAGAAGAAAATATGAATGTCACATTCTACACACCATGCGACCATTACAAGGCATAAAACTGATACTACAATAGACCGAGCATTGGTACGAACCTAAGCCCAACTCTAGACTAGATTAGATTAGGGATTTAAGCAAAACATATCTATATTTTTTAGAGATTTTGCTGCCAAGGGTGAATTTGGTAGCTGGGTGTGAATTCAACTATATGATATTGCCAAATTTATGCCTGGGAATTTTAGGGCATGAATTTGGTTAACTTTTTTTTTTTAATTAATTAATTAACTAATTCATGTGGATTATAATGATGAAACCGATAAAATTTTGTTAATGTTTGTGATTGTAGCATGATGTACTCTAGAGTAGAGAGTGGTGAATGAGCACAGTAGAGGAGGATGTGAGAGATCTCTTAGTAGCAAATCATGATACCCTAAAGGATGTGGGATTACTACATCTAGCAGATATTCCTCAGGTTGAGTCTAACATAGTGCTACTGATGATGTTGGTCAAGTAGTAGTATCCAAAGCCATCCACCTTTCAATTATTGACAAGGGATATGACTATCAAACTAGAGGATGTGTGGCACATCTTGAGGATCCCTATTAGGGGAGGATGATTTATAAGGTACTAGTGCCACACGAAGCATCAAAGAGGTTATCGAGGAACCCTATATATGATATTTAATAGAGTATATTTAATGTCAACAAGATACTACAGTGATATAGAGTTGGGACACTAACTTCTATACTCTATGTGGTGGTGGTAGAGATTATAGTGTGCCATAAAAGCAAGCTATATCTACCATGGGCATTGGTAAGAGTAGTGGTAGACATGTGAGACTAGCAGGTGAGGTTTGCATGGGGACCATATGTGTTGGCTTACCTATACAAGACATTACGCAATATCATGTATGAGTGGCATATAATGCTAGTCTGTATAATGTTGCTCTAAGTATGGTATTGGGAGCACATGGCTATTTATAGAGCACATGCACTACCATGGCCATTACCTAACCTAGAGCAGCTAGCAACATATAGGTGGAGCCAACACTTTGAGCATGTTTAGGGAGAATATGTGGGTATCCTACCACTAGGGATATGAGTAATAGATGAGCTATGGAAGAACACGATCATATGGTGACCATGGAATCTACACCTTGGGTGGGTCGAGAAAATGGAGGAGCTTGATCAAGTTTGGAGGATCTGGTTGGTCACCATAGAGAAAGATGAGCGGGAGCTATATCAGTTTGATCTCATCATTTTATAAGATATTTTGGCTCTCAATGACTATTGGTTCAAGTAGGTTCAAAGGGATCCATCAAGAGTTAGAAGGAATCCTGATGTGGGGAGGTTCATAGAGGATCTAGATTACCCCCTCTATGTTGATCCAAGAGTGGATGATGTTGGGGTAACCTTCAGGTATATGAGATGGTACAGAGGCATTATGCCCTTGAGGATATTCCCACTGATACCAGTGTAGAGGCACCATATCATGGATCAATAGGTGCAACTAGTATTTTGAGAGGCTACCTAACACAACTTAGTAGTGACAAAGGGGTGCAAACCTACCTAGGAAGACATGGGTACAAATTTAGATAGATATGGTGACAACCATGAGGATGACCATAACTATATTTGGCTTAGGAGGAGGGAGAATAGTAGGAGTTACCCCTATAGTGACACATGTAGGACCTAATAGGTTGCAGGTTAAGATGACCCAATTAGGGAAGCAAAGGAACTATGGGCCAGGATGGTAGCCATGCATATGGAGATAGACACCATCAACATAGAGAAATACTAGGCCCTAGAAAAATGGGACACAAAAAGTTTTGAGGTAGAGTGCCTCAAAGGGGATATGGGCCAATTGAAGTAGGAGCAAAAACATGCTTGGATAGATGGGATGGATGGAATTACAAGCAACCAACAAATCAAGGTTATTTGACTGCTACAAGAGGAGCTATAGAGGGTAAGGAAGGAAAAAAAGGTAGTAATGTAAAGGGAGATCTATTACCATACTATCCCAATAGATTAGAGAATTACTCTATCATCCTTCCTATGATCACGGAGTTACTCGTAGTTTCATACACGATCTGTTTCATGGTCCGTGAACATACCCCCACCAGGACCACCTCCAAAATATTAAGTAGAGGAGATAGGCTTGCACAGCTAGGGTAGGAATTGGTATGATATACTAATTTTTATTATGTTATGCATCCTTGTAGTTCACATTTGGTGGAATAGAAGAAGGAATGTTGAGATTAGAAGAATGAGAAGGAAATTGAACATTATGGTGGAATGCACTACTAGTTGGAGGAGGTTGCAAAATTCCCCCAATGTTGGTGGTTGTTGTAGTAGCATATGTAGGTTTATGAAATGGATTAATGTGATGTGGGGATTGAAACAAAGGATTGACATGGATATTGAGAGGTGAATTGGTTTTATGATGAGATATTCTAGCTTCTTCAAAGTGGGTGTCTTCATCTAGGGCCTTATCCAAGGCTTGCCTATTTTACCTATAGAAATTTAAGAAATGATTATATTATTTGAAGGTGAATTGACTGTGAGGTCCTTCAATAGGATCAAATTCCTCACTAGTCTCTATGTCCTCTTCTTCTTCTAGATTGGGGTTCTCCCTAAAAACCTGATCATCCTCATGGTATAGATGATTCTCTTCTAGATATATCATATTTTACTTACTCCTAAGGCTTGGGGCCATAAGACTAAGGTCAAGAGAAAGGGAGGAAAGGGGAACAAAAAGCTAACACAAAAATGTAAAAGATACAAAAAATATTTTAATTTTTTGTTTAGTTTTTTTAATATATGCAAACATATTAAAAAATGTTGCTTATATTTTAAAACCAAAACAAAAAGGGAAAATAAAAAAGACTTCCTATATTGGCCACCAAGGACGTATTTCATGTTGAGATCACCAAAAATATAGAGGAGGGAAAACTTCCCACCATGTACAATTCTCGATTGGATCCACTAGGAGCCAAGGTGACCACAGGGGTATGTTGCTTCCTCTACACTTAAGGGCTTGGGGATTGAAGGGTTCACCAAGAATGGTTTTAGGACTCGCTCCAAGTTTGAGATGGAATTTTTGATGCATTTATTTGAACAAGCACCTATGTTTAGAATTCTAAAATCTTAAGTTATAAAGAATTAAATAACAACAATGCAAAGCAAACAATAATCCAAGCAAACAAGAAGCTATTCTAAGAATGATTATTTATTTGAATGAAGACTAACCCTAGGTTGCAAGGAAGTAAACCTTTTTTTTTCAAGAAAGGGTTTAAGAGAATGCACAAAAAAATTTAACTTAAATATAAAACAATATGCTCTTTCTCTTTTGATGTTTATGAATGGAAACAAATACTTTTATTTTTCTTTTATTTTTAGCTATAGAAAATAGAGATGAAACACAAACAACAAATTGCCTAAAAGATATATCAGAACACTTACTTGATCTAGTGGTTGATCCTAGAAACATTTGTATCCTGAAGTGTCCAACAACTTCAAAACCTACAAACCACCTTGAAAACCCTTGTAAAATTGATCAGTGTTTGGGGACCTATTTAGGCCACTATGTGACTGATCTTTAAGGCATAGTAGTCAAGTCCCCTTGGTCCTTTTAGTTGATCATTTGAGAAAAAGTGATTGCTAATATAACATAAAATAATAGAGTAAAGAGCAGATAGGAAGAATATGATAGAAATAAAACATGTAAGGAGATGGGATAGGGTTTTGGAAATAAAAAAAAATTCCCAAGCCCTATTAACCAAATTCACACCCCGTAAGGGGTAGGTGCGAATTTGGCTAGCCAAATTTGCATCCTATACAAACTAGGTGTGAATTTGGTTCAAACCCTTTTTTTGTCAACAAAAATAACAAAATACGATGAAAAATAGATAATTAATGTTCTAAAGAGACTAATAATGCAAGGAAAACTTGATTAGCCAATGGAGAAAGCAAGGAGTAATGAGAAAGTGAATTTAGTGATCAAAAATGGTAGACCTCTCCCATCATCAAGGCTCCTCTACTTGTTCACCAAGGGAGACTAATCACAAGAAGCACATAAGCAAAACAACATAGCAATCCAAAAGTATAGATTTAACTTAGAACTTGGGACTTAGAGTTGGACACTTAGAAGTTTTTAGATTATGACATCAAAAAGGGAGTCCAATCCCTCTATTTATAAGAGGTTTGAAATGGGAAAAGATGGAAAAATAAAACTTCAACTCGGGCAAGGACCAACATTAAAAAGAGTTAATACAAAACTAGGGTTTTTGAGAGAAAAAACCCAATATTTTCAAATTTGTACCTCATACTTGGTGGGTACAAATTTGGCATGCCAAATTTATTCCTCGTAAGGGATCAATGTGAATTTGTTAAAGCTAAGGAAAAAAATCTAAAAAAAGGGGGAAAGGGGGTCAAACTTGCACTTAGTAATTTTGAGGGGAATCCTAGGGATATAAGGAAAATGACTCATCTTGATTGTTTAATTTTCCATGTCTACATTTTTCTCCAAATACAAATTTCTCTTTACACCACTAAATTGCAATTTTAATTCAAATTTCAAATAACTTATTTCCTTAAAACTATTTTTTTATCAATTTAATGAATGTTTAAAATTTCTCCTTATGAAACCTAAAATAATGCATTGAATAATTTGAAATGCTTTCACCCAAAAATTAAATGACAACCTTACCTCCTCATTAGATTTACATTTAGTAATTTTCAATTCATCAGGTATGTTAGGGCATTTAAGATGTGATAGGGAGAATAATTACTCTAGATAAAATAACATTTGTTTATTAATGTTTCACATACATAATATTTCCTTTGCTCTTAGACTATTTCTTAGTCTCTTGCATTTTGTATTCCTCCTATTTGCTTCATCTATTATTCCTTGGAACTTCAAAATCTTCCAATTTCATGCACTTCGACTTAGCCTCAAATGAGACACTTCTCATTGGTGCTTTGGCTTGCTCATGCAGACATTTAAAAATTTCATATTTGTTTTTTTATTCTGTTGGTTCCACTTTGGCTTGCTCACACATGCACTCAATACTTTCATCTTTTCTCTTCGAATCTGTTGTTTTTTAACAATACTATTTTCCTCTTTAGTTCTATGAATCTCTTTTATTCTTTGGCTCTATCAATTTTGTTGTTCTCTACCCACTAGGCTATAACACAATCAAAAACAATATATTTTTACTCTCTTCCCACCAAGCTACAATGTAGCAATCTATTTTTATATTTTCCCACCAAGCTATAGCAATCACCGACAACTTATACACATCCTCCTCAAGATAAATATAATCAACTTCTCGAAAATATTCTTGACCACCAGCCCGATTTTCCAATATTTTCCTCAATAAATTCCTCCTTCAAATGACTTCACAAAATATCCAAAGTACAACTTTGGTATCTCCTTATAACTCAAACTTCCTCCACAAATTCTCAAATCACAATTTGGTCAAAGTGCAGCTTTGATACCACTAATGGATTTTTAGCCAAATTATATCACATGTCCCATATCTAGTATCTTAATTGACCATATAATATTTAAGCATACAATTATCTAATCAATATAACATTCATGAAACAATAATATTACTCAATAAATAAACTTATAATAGTATTAATGAATCAAATATACAACTTCAAATTTAATTTGATACAATACATGGAGCTTTATCTCCATAATATAACCTTAGAATATGAATCTTCAATACTTGACTATTGATCTCCTCACATATCTAGGATATGCATCCTTTCCTATTCCTCACATATGACAAAACTCTCATGTATCTTGACTTTACATCTTATCACACACCATATGACTCTTCATGTGTATATTTAATACTTAGACTCTTCTCACACATTAACACATACTTTAGGGAAAACATAAATCACACTCCGTAATTTAATATTTACAAATATGTAATATATCACATGATACCAAATAACGTAATATTTATAACAATTCTATTATTCCTTTCAAGCCATAAATTCCAACAAATAATGATAGGATTGGTCCTATATAGAATGCATTATGCTTTAACTTTGAAAAATTTATCTAACCTTTCATAAATTATTTCAATATTTTATATAACTATCCGACATATTCTTCTTAATTTTCTAAAAAAATAGCCTTAAATGTTGCAAGAAAAGGGGCAATGGAGAAGTAAATGATCTAATGTTTCTGGACCATATTAAACAACATACACCTAAAAGGTCCATGGTATCCTTTTCTTTGTAGACTCTCACTTATAAGGATTTTATTTTAGGATGCTAACCAAAAGAATGTTGAGGCATTAGAGAGGGCATCAAGTGATCAAACATATTTTCAATGAAGATATTTTAATGTAGGAAATTTGTATTGCTATAAAATGTTATATCTCAGCTTGACTAAGTATCCACCATATTTTGATAGGTTCTAAACTAGTTCATACTTATACATAAAACAAGCAAATAAAACTTTTGAATCCTAATATGAATTTCACCAACTCTTTTTTTGGGGTCCTCTACCTCAATGAGTTTACTAATATAAATCCATGATCTAGAATTATATTGCTCACATGAATATAGTTCTTGGTATTTGAAACTCTATAATCCAATAGTTACCATTTTGGAAAAAAATAAAAGGATATGGCTTCAACCAAGCATCAAACCAACAAATTATAGAATCCTCCTCATTTACTAACCACCTAATGTATTTCTTGGTCAATTATAAAATATTTGATATGAAGTTTAATATTATCAAGCCCTTAGGTAGGGTTCATTTCTTAACAATTATATTGCATCCATGCAACCTATATATTTTAAATTAATATTTTTTCTCAAACTATTTGATATTTGATTAATCTCCAACCAAGTTTTACCCTTAATGATAAACTCATAAGTTGATTTTACAAGCTTGTATCTCTAATATTCTTTATTTTATAAATATTTTTCCTACTTATAAAAAGAAAACCCATTTTTTTACATTATTTCTAAAGATAATATATTGAATTTTGTCAAATTTGAATGTTATACCTACTAACAATATTTTAAATAAGATCAAATAAATAGATAGATTGCAATGTAGTCTTTATGAGTTGTAGGCTTCTAGCCATTTAATAAAGACATTGTTTTTCAACCTATCCAACAAATTTTTAATCTATCTAAAATTGAGTCCCAAAGCTCTTTTTCTTTATAAAAAAAGGGATTACCTAGATATATTTAACAACCCTAGTTGTCACTACTCAACCACTCATTTTTTTTTATATGTATAAACATTCATCTTTCATAAGGCAAAATACATAATCATGATCTAAGATAGACTTATTCCATTTGGATTGAAATTTATCAAGGTATATAGCATCGAGAGCTATTGAGACTTGATCAGAGTCTCTTTGAGTAAAAGTGATCAGCTCCTACGAAACCCTCATACCGCACTGGTATGAGAACATGGCCAAGCATTAGATTTCATCCCACATAAAAGGGAAAATCACCCTGGTCCACCAAGACTAGTATATAGGTGAATGCCTTGATGATGGAAATCCATCATAATGAACTAACCTTATCAATGGTTATTCATAGATCCTAAATATGATCCACTTCTCCTTGATAAAAAATCACTATACGTGATTAAACTCATAGAATCCATGGAATGTCATATTAAGCAAGATTATGTAACTTTACACCTCCTAAAACTTATTTGTCCATTCTTTCATTTAGGCATCCAATTTGATATTCTTAAGAGTCATTTAAAGACAGTAATTATCCGACATGGAAGTACCCCTCCTCATGCATACTCAAATTCTTGGAATTTGAATATAAGGTTTGTTTTGGGTTTCCAATTCTATACCAACTTGTCTTCATGTGGGTTTCATCTCATGCCAAATTCATTTAAACCATCCTGAGTGTTTAGGAGGTGAATATCAATAAATGAAGGCTTTTATGATAAAATCCATTACATTAAATCCTTAGGTTTGAAATAACACATGAGAGCTTTATTTGAGCAATAATTATGTTCTATTTTATGATTCCACACAACCATTGGATACAAAGGTAAATCTAGACAAATACATCATTCATAATTACTCAACATATTCAGAAAGTAAATGACATAATCACATAACATTAAATCCACAATATATGATAAATTAACCATTCATTCACTACATCATATATGAACTATCGATTAAATAGTATTCAAATGTAAACATTGTAATATTATAGAGATATATTGAAGAACACAAGCTTATACTGAGAGGGGGGTGAACAGTATAAGACCACTTTTTACTTTTTCCTTCAATTCAACTTTCAATTCAATATTATGCAGTGTATAGATAGCAATATCAATAGTAGTATTCAAAGCAATGCACAAAACACCATACACAATAGAGACACCACAATTTACGTGGTTCACCCAATGTGGGCTACTCCACGGAGAAAATATTTTACTAAAACTTTCTCAATCAATCTCTTTGGGAATCCTTCCCAATTACAATGTTTATGGACCTCTGTCCAAAGGAGATGTTGATCCCCTAATCTCAAGTTCATGGATCTCTTCCATAGGAGAACTCTTTCCCCTTCTGCTCTGGCTAGTGATCTTCTAGAAGACTCTGTCTCTCTACTGCTCTGACTTGTGGATCTCTCTCCACTTGAAGACTCCTCACTCAGATCTATCTTCAATTGTCCTAGTTGTTGGATCTCTATCCACTGAGACTCCTTCCTCACCTCCAAAGCTCTATCAATAGGTTCACTTAGAACCTCCTCAAATCTGCTCAATAGGTTCACTCAAAACCTGCTCAAATATGCTCAATAGGCTCACTCAGAACCTGCTCAAATATGCTCAATAGGTTCACTCAAAACCTGCTCAAATATGCTCAATAAGTCCTCTCTAGGACTTGCTCAAATATGCATAGCAAGCTTTCACAAAAGCTTACTCAAAATCAGTCCACAAGCCTTCTCAAAGACTTGCCTCAAATCAGCTTAACAAGCTCACACAGAACTTGTCCAATCTCATAGAATCATAAAGAGAATTGTTAGAGACTCAATATGTTCTAAACTCAATGCTCAATCAATATCTCAATTCAATCTCATAGAAGCATAAAGAGAATTGTTAGAGACTCAATATGTTCTATACTCAAATCCCAATCTCAACTCAAATCAACCTCAACTCAACTCAAATCAATCTCAACTCAACTCAATCTTATAGAAGCATAAAGAGATTAAGCTCAATATGTTCTATTCACTCATTTCTCATTCAACTCAAATCAACTCTTTCTTATAGAAGCATAAAGAGAATTGTTAGAGACTCAATATGTTCTATTCACAAACTCAATTTCTTTCTCAACTCAATCTCAACTCAAATCAGAATATAGAATAGTTTGTTTTATGGAACTTGAACAACCACTTCACACATTCACTTGACTAGGCTCAAACAACTCTACTCAACCAATCACCACTAGGAACAACTCTTTCTCACAAACCCTAGTCCAAGCATGAATCAATCAACTCAAAATATTTCCAACAATGCTCAACCACAAATCTCACATAACAATGATACTCATGTTCTTTTCTAACTCAAGTTCAAGTTCTTTGCTCAACCAATGGGCTTCAACAACAATGCTTATAAAACAAGGTTTAATCACAACTCTCAAACCAGAAAACCTTGAAGCATTTAAACCAACACTTTCGAAAAGGAAACCACAATCAATCCTTTTCTCTCCAATGATATTTCAGAAATCAACCACCATAAACAATCAATAGAGAATATTGCCCATACCTTATTAATGCCAAGAAGTTGTCCACAAAATCTGCCACACTCAACACAACTTTCCTTTCCAATCTCAATGAGGGTTAGTGGACTTCAAATAATAATCACAAAATAAAGCATAACTCAATTTACACCTTTTTACTCCAACTCAATAATCACATCCACCAAAGATATATTCAATAACCCTCAAGCAAAATATTTTTCTCAAGAATGTTTCAATAATTAAAAGCACTCTCCAAATAACATCTCAACAATGTGCCAAATAAGTAATAATCCTTATTACTCCTCAAACCACTTATACCCTAAAGAAATTAAAATCTATGCCTACCTACTTATCTCTCCAAAAACCACTTTTACTATAAAATTTATGCACAGATTTTAAACTAACTTTTAGCACCCAATAAAACAAAAAAATTGTTTTAATTTTCTTTTACAACTTTAATGCATACCTTGGCACGAATTTCGGAATATCAAACACAACATATAAATCTTGGCAGCATGCGCACGAAAAACCACAACCAATGCACTATTTCCCTTTTACACAACAAAAGGGAGTTCATAGGATTCGAACCTGAGTCCTGCGGCTCCTGCGTCCTAACGGCGCTTGCGCACCACGTGAGCTAGCGCTCCACACAAGACCAAAGGTGCCTCACTCTCCTTTATCCTCCATGCAATAGCCAATGCAAAATAGATTTCTCCTTTCTCAAACAAAATGAAGTGCACGTGATTCGAACACTCAACCACTTGCCTCCCAATGCCTTTGTACTGCTCGAGTTGCCAATAGGCCACACTGCCCACGATGTCTTGGAATCGACCACACCTCAACTTATTCGCTGCCTCTGCCTTTAAACATTTTTCACACGAGCTCTTTTTGCTTTCTAATAATCGCATTAACCACAAGAGCAAGGATGAGGAATAATAAACCTTAGTCATCCTTTTATATAGTCTTCTCCCTCATATTCGACGACGTCGACGGATTACTTTTATTTTAATTTTAAAATTAAAATTTAAATTTTAAATAATTTAAAATTTAAACTAAATATTTAAAATTAAATATCTCCATCACCGGGGCACATTTTTCGATGAAACGAAAAGCCAACTTGGGTTTTAAGAAAAACCCATTTCAAATCTGCCATCCATGGTTTTAAATAAAACCTTTTATTTTGCCTGCCTTGGTTTTCACAAAAAGACTTTCCTTGCACTTTTCACAAAACATAGTGCATGCCATCATAGATCCTTTTGACATCAAATAACCTTTTGACATCAATGACAACATTTTAGCTTAGGGACTCAAAATGTCCAACAATATCCCCCTTTGTCATTGATGGCAACCCATATTCATTTACTAAAATCTGACCTTCTTTTTTGCTCCCCCTGGCTCAATGCTCTCTCAAAAATCAAATCTCTCCCCATATCAAAACTTTCCTTAATATACACAAATCTCTCCCCCTTTGACATCAATGGAAAAGGGTCACCTTTGGGGCTCGGGGCTAAGAATGAGCCTCTTAGCTTAGCCCCTCCCCCACCTCCTCATGAGGTGGTTAATTCTGGGGTGGGAGTATTTCTACTCCCCGAAAGCACTGCTCTTTACCTTTATCTTTCTCTCTTCCTTTCTGAGTTTTCTGAATCCTCTCACTATTTCTTTCCAAGTAATCATCACTTCTGTTCCTGTTCCTGTTCTTGTTCTCATCCATGTTCTTGTTCCTATTTTTGTTCTCATCCAAGTTCTTGTTCCTATTCCTGTTCTCATCCATGTTCTTGTTCCTGTTCATACCTGCTTCTGGAATATTTTCTCTACACCATCTTGTTGTGTGACCATCATTATTGCACTTATAACACTTAATGTTATTATTCCTTGGAGGTGCAAATGTCTTAGGATACCTCCTAGTGAAGCCAAATCTTCTTCTACCATGAACCCTGCAATTCATTGCCTTGTGACCAAAACCATTGCATGAGTAGCAATATCCTTGAAAAAGTTATCCTTTTCCATATTCATGTCTTTCATATGACCTGCATTGTGAAGCCATGTGCCCAAACCTGTGACATGAGAAGCATCTCCCATTGAAGCTTCCTTGCCTAGACCTCATTGGTCTTCTATTCTGATTGTTGTTCCATATGTATCTTCTTTGTGCATTGTTCCTATATTTGTTGAACTCTCTATTGTCCAACTCATCCTCTGATGTCTCATTCCCACTTACACTATCATCTTCTAAAGTTTCTTCTTCATCAAGACTTGAAGTAGATTCTTTTTCCTATTTCTTTCCAAAGCCAAGACCTGTTGAACATGATGTTCTTTGTTGTCCACAAATGAACTTATCCAAGTTCTTAGAGCTATTTGTGAAACTCTTCATCTTGATCTTGGAGTCCTTTAAATATTTCTTTAGAGTAGCCACTTCTTGTGCTAACTTCTCACATTCCAAAATATTTGCTTCTAACTTTTCTTTGAACTTACTTGCCTTAGCCTTTGACTTCTCTAAGTCTTCTATGAGCAATAATATTTCTTCATCACATTCTTGAAACTGATTTTCAAGCTTAGAGTGTTGTTTTCTTACCTTCTTTACTATGTCAAGGGCATAGATAAGTTCTCCCTTGAGATCATAACCATTCTCTATTGAGTAATCCTCTATTTGTTTGCCTTTGTCCTTATCATTACTTCCTTTTGGCTTATCTTCTATAGGATCACTTACTTCATCTTCTAAAGCCATTAGAAGATTCTCATCTGGTCTTTCAAGTGCATCTTCAAAACCATCATCACTGAAACTATAGCCATCTCTAGTGCAATCATCTTCAAGATGTCCAAATTTACCACATCTAAAACATTTGAGAATAACTGGAGTCCTTTTCTCTTTAACCATAAATAGGACTTCATCTCTATCATTGTCTGAAAAACTAGCATCACTATCAAATGAGTACTTACTTGCATTATCTGCATAGTAGCTTTTCTTTTGCCTTTGGAAGAACTTATTTCCTTGTTTGTTCTATCCATCCTTGCCTTTCTTCTGGTACCTGTGTCTTTTTGATTCCCTGTACTTGTGATCCTATTTTTCTTCATCACTGTTGTACTTTGGATTTTTGCACTCTGTTGCATAATGTCCATACTTTCCACAATTGAAGCACTTAATAGATCTAACATCTATGAATATTTTGGAACCTTTATCTCTCCTACCATAGTTAGCTTCTTCATCACTAGATGACTCACTGCTCGATTCTATCTGCTTTCCCTTTTTCTTTTTATCCACTTTGAAAGCAGCTTCTTTCGGAGGAATAGGATCTTTTGTTCTTATCTCAAAAGTAGTAAGCATGCCAAGAAAAGAATTCCTTGTCAAAGAATCACTATCAATTGATGTTTCTATAGTAGAAACCTTTTCACTATACCTTTTTGGAAGAGTTCTCAAGATCTTATCACAAGCATCTGATTCATCAACCTTCATTCCAAGACCTCTCATCTCATGCACAAGTTCATCAATCTTACTGAGATAATCATGAATATTTTCATCATCTCTCATTCTTAAGTTCTCAAATTCTCCTTTGAGATTTTTGATCTTAGCTTTCCTGACACCTTTATCACCCTCATATATGTCATGTAGTAGATCCCACATATCTTTTGTTGTTTTACAATCCATAACCTTCATAGATTCTGATCTACCCAATCCTTTTATAATTGCATTCATAGCTCTTGAATTTGCATGCATTAGAAGCTTACCTTCCTTATCTATCGGAGGATTGACTGTAGAATCATATCCAAGTTCCACTGCATCCCAAACTTCATTTCCAAGTGCCATCAGGTGAAATCTCATCAAGCATACACCAATACAAGAAGTCACTTCCATCAAATATTGGTACTGCATTATTGAAGGGTCCATCTCTTTGATCCTTTTGATCCATTGTGTTCTTAGACCGCTTTTCCTTCAAGCTATCAAACTCTTCTGAAGGAACCCGCTCTGATACCAATTGAAGAACACAAGCTTATACTGAGAGGGGGGTGAACAGTATAAGACCACTTTTTACTTTTTCCTTCAATTCAACTTTCAATTCAATATTATGTAGTGTATAGATAGCAGTATCAATAGCAATAATCAAAGCAATGCACAAAACACCATCCACAATAGAGACACAACAATTTACGTGGTTCACCCAATGTGGGCTACTCCACGGAGAAAATATTTTACTAAAACTTTCTCAATCAATCTCTTTGGGAATCCTTCCCAATTATAATGTTTATGGACCTCTATCCAAAGGAGATGTTGATCCCCTAAATCTCAAGTTCATGGATCTCTTCCACAGGAGAACTCTTTCCCCTTCTGCTCTGGCTAGTGATCTTCTAGAAGACTCTGTCTCTCTGCTGCTCTGACTTGTGGATCTCTCTCCACTTGAAGACTCCTCACTCAGATCTATCTTCAATTGTCTTGGCTGTTGGATCTCTATCCACTGAGACTCTATCCTCTGTACTCTATCACCTCCAAAGCTCTATCAATAGGTTCACTTAGAACCTCCTCAAATATTCTCAATAGGTTCACCTAAAACCTACTCAAATCTTCTCAATAGGCTCACTCAGAACCTGCTCAAATATTCTCAATAGGCTCACTCATAACCTGCTCAAATCTTCTCAATAAGTCCTCTCTAGGACTTGCTCAAATATGCATAGCAAGCTTTCACAAAAGCTTACTCAAAATCAGTCCACAAGCCTTCTCAAAGACTTGCCTCAAATCAGCTTAACAAGCTCACACAGAACTTGTCCAATCTCATAGAATCATAAAGAGAATTGTTAGAGACTCAATATGTTCTAAACTCAATGCTCAATCAATATATCAATTCAATCTCATAGAAGCATAAAGAGAATTGTTAGAGACTCAATATGTTCTATACTCAAATCCCAATCTCAACATCAATCTCAACTCAAATAAATATCAACTCATCAATCTTATAGAAGCATAAAGAGAATTGTTAGAGACTCAATATGTTCTATTCACAAACTCAATTTCTTCTCAACTCAATCTCAACTCAAATCAGAATATAGAATAGTTTGTTTTATGGAACTTGAACAACCACTTCACACATTCACTTGACTAGGCTCAAACAACTCTTTCTCACAAACCCTAGTCCAAGCATGAATCAATCAACTCAAAATGTTTCCAACAATGCTCAACCACAAATCTCACATAACAATGATACTCATGTTCTTTTCTAACTCAAGTTCAAGTTCTTTGCTCAACCAATGGGCTTCAACAACAATGCTTATAAAACAAGGTTTAATCACAACTCTCAAACCAGAAAACCTTGAAGCATTTAAACCAACACTTTCGAAAAGGAAACCACAATCAATCCTTTTCTCTCCAATGATATTTCAGAAATCAACCACCATAAACAATCAATAGAGAATATTGCCCATACCTTATTAATGCCAAGAAGTTGTCCACAAAATCTGCCACACTCAACACAACTTTCCTTTCCAATCTCAATGAGGGTTAGTGGACTTCAAATAATAATCACAAAATAAAGCATAACTCAATTTACACCTTTTTACTCCAACTCAATAATCACATCCACCAAAGATATATTCAATAACCCTCAAGCAAAATATTTTTCTCAAGAATGTTTCAATAATTAAAAGCACTCTCCAAATAACATCTCAACAATGTGCCAAATAAGTAATAATCCTTATTACTCCTCAAACCACTTATACCCTAAAGAAATTAAAATCTATGCCTACCTACTTATCTCTCCAAAAACCACTTTTACTATAAAATTTATGCACAAATTTTAAACTAACTTTTAGCACCCAATAAAACAAAAAAATTGTTTTAATTTTCTTTTACAACTTTAATGCATACCTTGGCACGAATTTCGGAATATCAAACACAACATATAAACCTTGGCAGCATGCGCACGAAAAACCACAACCAACGCACTATTTCCCTTTTACACAACAAAAGGGAGTTCATAGGATTCGAACCTGAGTCCTGCGGCTCCTGCGTCCTAATGGTGCTTGCGCACCACGTGAGCTAGCGCTCCACACAAGACCAAAGGTGCCTCACTCTCCTTTATCCTCCATGCAACAACCAACGCAAAACAAATTTCTCCTTTCTCAAACAAAATGAAGTGCACGCGATTCGAACACTCAACCACTTGCCTCCCAATGCCTTTGCGCTGCTCGAGTTGCCAACAGGCCACACTGCCCATGATGTCTTGGAATCGACCACACCTCAACTTATTCGCTGCCTCTGCCTTTAAACGTTTTTCACACGAGCTCTTTTCACTTTCTAATAATCGCATTAACCACAAGAGCAAGGATGAGGAATAATAAACCTTAGTCATCCTTTTATATAGTCTTCTCCCTCATATTCGACGACGTCGATGGATTACTTTTATTTTAATTTTAAAATTAAAATTTTAATTTTAAATAATTTAAAATTTAAACTAAATATTTAAAATTAAATATCTCCATCACCGGGGCACCTTTTTCGATGAAACGAAAAGCCAACTTGGGTTTTAAGAAAAACCCATTTCAAATCTGCCATCCATGGTTTTAAATAAAACCTTTTATTTTTCCTGCCTTGGTTTTCACAAAAAGACTTTCCTTGCACTTTTCACAAAACATAGTGCATGCCATCATAGATCCTTTTGACATCAAATAACCTTTTGACATCAATGACAACATTTTAGCTTAGGGACTCAAAATGTCCAACATATACATAACTATTCCATCTACATATTTTACCATCTCATCCAGTTACATCATTCTCATTTGGAAAGTAAAAGCATCATACACAGAAAATAACACATCAAACCACAAAATAGAGTGACACACTGATTTATTCTAGGAACCCTCATGGGGAATAAACCCAACCTCCAAAATATGCATTTTCCTCATATTCATAAGTTCAAGATGCCAAATATTACAAGTATATAAAGATCACAATGGATCCCTTTTTCCATAATTATACAACTAAAGGAATGCAACTTTTCCTATTTAGATACTTGATGCATTTAAGAAATTATTTGATTCCTTTCTCTAAGACATCATGATAATATTATGGTATTCTCCATACCAAGGAAGAAATCATCTACTCCTTCTTAAATAAGATGCATTTAAGGAATCCACTGGTTCCTTGCTATAAGTAGTCTTAGAATTTTATAACATCTTGTGTAAGCTTATGATAATCATTGGGTCCATATTTTGGAGATGACTCTTTGAATTTAGAGGAAATTTAATAAATTCCCCCAAGAATGAATTCCAATTTCATTCTCTCGAGTTGATAAATAATCAACCCTTACTTCTTAAATTAAAGTTCCATACCCTTAATTTATGAAGTATTCATCATTTTATGTAATCAATATCTCCTACTAATTACCTAAATATTGGATCTATAACTTCCAATTTAATTGGAAGGTACTACCACCAAATAGTTTCAAAATCCTTTATTTTAACCCAAAGTATTTTATTTAATTCATGAATTTAATGAATTTCCTTACCTCTATAAATTAATCCCTATTAATTTATAGGGATTTCCTTATCAAGTTTGTTTTCACCAAACACTAGGCACTCTCTAATGTTAGAGAATAATAATAGTTTATTCCCTATACAACTTATGTTGTTTAATAGATAGTCCTCAAGTATTACCATGATTACTTAAAAGTGTTTGGAATGTTCTGTCCAAGAATGCTTGGTGCACAATCCACTTCCAACAGATCACAACAAACCACAAAAATCAACTAACATCCCTTCGACATAAGCCACATGGTGATCAATAGAGCTCAATATGTAACCTAGGGTTAAATGGCGGTCTACATGTGTTTCAAGGTGCCTCCTATTGGCAATCGAACATCGGTATATAAACTTCCACGCCTACCCTATCATGGACATTTCATTAAGTAAGGGAAGTCCCTTATAATTCTCATACCTTTCCCCCACATATCCCATGTGGGGTATTGGAAGTTGGTGGGGAAAGATCTGTCTCCCGTTCCCATCTATTGTGCACGGACATGCCACTCAAAGACAACGTTGAGGCAAAGGAAATTTAATAATGCTCCAACCCTGAATATACCTTTAAATAATGGTAAATAATGAAATGGGGGCTGGCAGCGAAGGTTCTAGAGAGCGATGGAGCTTCTTGTAGATATGTATGGTTATTTTAGGAGCCAAAAATTAATTGTGGTAGCATTGGTCAAAGCAGAGCATTTCTCAGAGACCTTTAGCATTAGAATAGACACAAGTAAAATTCCCCAAATTCCATCAATAACACTTGGTAACTATATATTTGAAGTATTGGAAGAGTATTGAATTGAAATACTTGATCATATGATCTAGGATGCAGTCCTAGTGATAGTTGAATTTCTATCACAGAGGAACATCTATCCATGAACTAAAATCAGGGGTTCCATAGTACCATTGTCTTGCTTAGGATGGACTACAAAGGGTAAGCCTCCTTCTAAAACTCAAATCAAGCCTATTGAGATGGTATCTATCGACAACAATGAAGTCTAGATGTGTAGGGTGGAGAATCATAATATTATAACTTGCTCACAGAGAGTTTATAGTTGTAGAAGCCACAAATATAGCACAAAATAAAACCAAATTCGAGTAGCATAGAAGGCCTAAGGATGTAGAATAAAGTTTAAATAAGGCATATGCTATCACAGGAACTGATTTGTGAGTTGAAAATAGTGAGATGTAGAGACCGACTGCTATTAAAAGTCTTCCTAATATCCCACATGTCTTGGATTTAAAGCATAGTACACCATAAAGGATTTTTCTCACTTGGTGGAAGGTAACCACCGAACGGTAATATCAGTGCACCGTTGGTGACAACGGACCCTTGGGTTTCTAAGCAAAGATTGGCAGATGGTTTATTTTTAGTTAGGGTTACTTGATATTATGGTTGCTCTCCTTTGCTAAGGTTTCTTGTCCTAGCTCGACTACCTAGGATAAGCCACTTTTATCACATGCCTATAATAGCTTAATCCTACTCTAATATTCATGTAGAGTATTCAGTTATTACAAAATTTTAGTGGTACCTAATAGGGTATTCACAGGAAACCTCCAAAGAACCAGTCAATATAAAATAACCAAAGAAATGATTTAAGCAAATTTAAATAGACATCATTACATCCTTATATAAAAACAATGTAAAGGAGAAATGGTCCAACCTAATTTGCATTCAGGTGTGTTCCAACTTCAAGACTTTCTCAGCTATCTTCTAAGACTCCAGTATTTAGTTCACCATTCTTCGAAGGATGACCTTCCCTTAAAATTCTTCCATCTCCTTCAAGCCTCCCAAGTTTACTTCTTATACAACTAGAAAATCTCTTAAGCCTTCTAGTTTTTGATCCACCCAAGGTGGAGAGCATACTCCCTAGGCCTCCAAGAATTCCTAGATGCCCATTTCTTCACAAAATATCATCTATTTTATAGGACACTTCTCCACACATGGGCCAAATAGTGGCTACATTATAATAATATTAAAAATATGCCTTAAAACCATTGTGACTTATCATGTCTTTTAAAGTATAACCAACAGTAGAAAAAGGGTCCACTTAGAGGTAAGGAGAGTGTCCTTATTTTTGTTTTGTATCCTTTCCCATGGGGACAGATGTAAAACCAATACTATTAAGGCATAGAATGGATACAAAGTTAGAACTATTATTGATAGGATAAGGGATCTCCTTTTTAATTTCCACCAATATAGGGAAGCCATATGGGTATTTCCCAATAGATAGGATAGCTCATTTAATATTTAAAAATCCTATAGTCCTTTTAAGTCCCATCTACATTGGGTCCACTAAATTTACACATAATTTATTACATTGTTATAATTTTGCAAAAGATAATTCCTCAAATTTATCTTTCACAAGACCTCATAATTAGTTTCTAATTAATTATCTTCTCTAAAATATAATTAATATTTTCCTATCCTTCATTAAATATTTTCTTAGAATTTGTGTAGGATTATTTAGGGTCTATACCCATTTTATCAGGCATTAATTGATCCTAAAGATCAATTAATATCCTTTAAATAAGGTAGGAGGGTGATAGTCATGACAATATATTAATGGAAAATTTCTATATTTTAATCCTAAAATCTCTATAATAATCCATTATAAATCTATGGTAATATTAATAAGTCATGATCAATATAAGTTATTTTGGTGTGGTATAACAACTTCTAATCCATTCACATCAACCTTGATCAAAACTAAATTTTATAAGAATATCATGTAAAAAACTCTAGCAAACCCTATAATGTGCTTTGTTTGTATCTAATTTTAAGGTATGTCTAGTTTTTTCATGGAATTAGAATAATATATGGCTTCTTGTGCAATGGTTATACTATTAATAATCTTTTTACCATGAACAATAACACTTTTTTTCTCCAAGATAATATGATCTAGAATTTTTTTCAATCTATTTACCATCTATTTTGAAGTTTTCTTATAAATCATAATACAAAGGCTTGTTTGACAAAAAATATCAAAATATTTTACCTCATGTTTCTTGGGAGCCTATGCAAAAAGGGTGGTATTAATATAAATTAATATAGAATATTTGTTTTCCTAGCCTATTCAACAACATCCAGCATATCCATCTTCAATAAATCTCAAGATTTGAAAAGAAAAATATTGATAATCCAATGGGGCCAAGTGTCTTACCATGGTAAAAAGATAGATATCTTCTACATCAAAATTTTACTTTCTCTTTGTGTGATAATTGATGGAATATCTTGCACAAGCTTCCCTGATCCTCCTTGTATGTCAAATTAATTTAATACTCAATACTTCTTTCATTTAGATATGAAATATTTATTATTTTATGAAAATACTAGCATAAAAAAATTGGTATTTTTTATACTCTTTATTAAGACACTTCTCCCTATATGTTTAGGTCTAATATGACTTATCTCATTAATTATGACACTCAAAGAGTAATCGACTTTCTTGTATATAAGTATCTTGGTCCACTCTATTGATTTCTACTCTCTTATAAATTCTTAATATTTGAATTAATTTACCATTTTATTTTAAAAATATTTAACATTTCAAACCTGTTGGAATATATTACATTATTTGGTACATCTTTAGATTAGGAAAGAGTGTCCTAGATTAGAAGTTGAGTATTTACTTTATGCAATGTAATAAATGCACAAGTATTATTAAAGTGTGCAAAGTATTTTGGTATTGTAAATGTGCATAGTTGTCCATGTGCACATGAGTCCATAGAATAGGAAGTTGGAGAGTCTCTAGAAGAGTGAAGGCCAAGAGTGCTCCATATGAAGAGTCACTTTACATCCTATATGTATAGGATATGACATGTTTTGTAATATGGAAGTATGGATACTTGAGATCCTTGATTCAATAGAGATACATTTTTGTGAGCATTTATTAATGGTAATTTTATGAGTTATAGTTGAAGTTATTTATGAGTTTTATACTTTTAGAATATTGCCATTATTATATATATTGTATTGCAACTTTATTCTAGATCTTTTGGTGGATTTTATCTTAAGTATTTAGCTTCAAAAGCTAACAGTGGTATCAGAGCCACAGCAAGGTTTTGACTTGCATAGGTTTTAAAGTTGCAAAGGAGATTTCCACTGGTTAAGGAGAAACTAGTGAAGTTAAAGGAATTACCTCTGGAAAAGAAAACCAGAGAAGTTTGGAGATTTACCTATTCCAGGAGCAAATTTAGAATAGAAGGAGATTACAGGTCTTGAAGATAGACCTTGACGTTGAGGAGATTGAGAGACCCAAGAAGGAGGTCCTATTGGAGAGTTTGAGAGATTGAAGGAGATTCCAGATTGCAAGTTGGCTAGAGTCTTTCCACAGGGTTGAAGGAGAACTCGTGAAGACTAGGACTCAACATAGAATTATTTCCACTAGTTTTGAGAATAGCTAGTGAAGTTTATTGCTTTTAGAATTCTAGAAATTTAAATGCAGTTGGTCTAAGTTTTTTGTTGCAGAAAATTAGTTCTCAAAATTTGAGAAGCTTCCTACAATAGATAGAGAAGAATTTCACCTTCGATTACCTAAAATTCTATGTGCTTTCCTCATGCAAGGATTAGTTTTGAGTTGCAGCAAAAGAATAGACATTGAAGATTAAGGAGGTCCAAGAAAGAAGGACCCATTGGATATTGAAGGAAGAATATTGAGGAGAACCAAGAAGGAGGTCTCATAGGATATTGAAGATTGAATATTGAATATTGAAGGTTACAGATTGGAGAAGTTGAAGAGACCCAAAAGTGGTCACATTGAAGAACTTCCAGATTTGGAAGATAGAATATTGGAGATTGAAGCTAAAGAAGGACTAAGAAAAGGTCCTATTATAGAATTCAAAAGTAGAAGATTTTGGAGATCCAAGAAATCAAGGATAGGTCTCATTGAAGTTTTGAGGAGAAGAGTTGAGGAGCTACAAAATTAGAAGACCCAAGAGAGGAGGTCTCAAGAGAATTTGGAGAAGGAGAAGAAGGCTAGAGAAAGCCTTATTGTAGAATTGGAGAAGCAACCATTGGAGAAAGCTAGAGGAAGAAGAAAGCTAAGCAAGGAGAAGGAGAAGAAGGCTAGAGAGAGCCTTATTGTAGAATTGGAGAAGTAGCCATTGGAGAAGTTGAGAAGAAATCTAAAGGAAGAAGGAAGCCAAGCAAGGAGAAGTTTTTGATAAAGAAGGATTTGGGATAATTATCGCCATCCAACAACAAGCCCAAGAGGGAGAAGTTTTTGGCAAGAAGTTTACCAAATTTTGGAGAAGAGTTTTGAAGATCTCAAGACATTCATATTCTTGAGGAAGAAGACAACGAAGGAGATCATATTTGAAGTCAAAAATTAACAAGAAGATTGAAGGAGAAGGGAATATTGAAGAGGCCATAATTTTGAGAAGTTTAAGGATAGCCACAATATTTTTGAAGGCTGATTTGAAAAGGGAAGATTGCTGATTTTTGAGGTAGGAGTTGAAGAGTTGCAGGACAGTGAATTGAAGGAGGTATAGAGCTACAATTTGGAGAATATTTGGGTATATTTTGAAGTGCCCTTGAATAGGATATTGAAGGAGGTCATGACAATGAAATAAGGCAGCATTTTGGAGATTTTTGTTGTAGTTTTGGACAATGAAACAAAGGAGGAATTGATTGGAAAGTTGTAGAACATTTTGGTAGCATTTGGGTAGCATTAATAGCTACAAGTTTCAGAGTTTGAGAGAACATATTTGGAGGATATTTGAAGCCACAAAATCAGATTTGTGGACAGCATTAGAAGGAGAGAGAGAGAGCTACAATTTTGGAGAACTTTAGGGTAGATTTGAGAGAGTATTTGGGAAGTAAGCAAGTTGGTATTTGAGTAGAAATTAGAGCTACAAGATTGGTAGGCTTTGAAGCAGCAAAGCACAAGAAAGTAAAGGTGCAAAACTTACAAGATCGAGATAGCAAAAGGGTGAATCAATCACCAAAGACATTAGCTACAAAAGGAGATCAAAAAGGTATGCAATATTGGTGCTACATAAGTTTATTATTGAAGTATTAAAACCAGTCTACATTAAGCATTTGAGAGCACCATATTAATTTTATTAAATCTGAAGAAGGAAGTTGAAAAAATGAGTCTTCAAGAAAAAGGAGTTGATAGCATTTGCATCCTAAAATCTGCAAGATTAAAACAACAAAAATCTAAGTAAAAGTTTATTTTGAAAGGAGAAATAAGAAGGGTATAACATTATTATTGAATGTTATTTTTTAGCTCATAAGAATGCAGATTTATTAGTGTAAAAGAAAATAAAGTAAGAGCATTGGTTTGAGCAAGGTTAAGACCAAGCAAGGGTTAAAAAATAAAGTATATTTTTTAGTGTCTAAAGACACTAAGTAGCCACAGTCCAAAGGAGAAGTGAAAGCATCCGTTTGGAGTAGAAAGTGCCACTATTGCTCAAAGAAGAGCCACCACCATTCAAAGGAGAGCCACCACCATATAAGGAAGCACCACCATAGTCCAAGAGAGAGTGCTACTATTGCTCAAGGAAGAGCCACCACCATTCAAGGGAGAGCCACCACCATCTAAAGAAGAGCCACCATCAAAAACGTAGAGCAAGCTATCAAATTTTGCCCAAGGAGTCCAAAAGAATACGTTTTTGGAAAAAGAGTGCAAAAGAATACATAGAGAAGATAGAAGGACTAAAAATTAGGGCAAGTTACAAGTGTTGAGGATTGGTGGATACGTTACATGCAATGGACATGCATTAGAGAAGACAAAGGACAAGCTAGAAAAATTTTTGGGTGTCAAATAAGTGCCAAGGTTGAAAGAAGGTGTTAAATCTTCATTTAGAAGCAAGACACTTGATAATAGTAATGCCCAAAGTGTCATACTATCATCCACCCAGGCAAGAATATGTTATATGAGCTTAAGGAGAATAAAGGAGGTGAATTTAGAGCATTGGAAGAGTCTGAGTGCCATGTGGCACATATAAAGTGGAAGGTCAACAGGTTTGAAGAATTTCAAGTGCCCATCTCAAGGAGAGAACGTATTTTAAGGAGCTAAAGATAGCAGAGTGGAAGAGCAATTCGCAGAGAAGCGCTGGAAATAGAAGAATGTGCAGGCAGATTCATTAATTGAAGATTGAGTGAATGTAAGAAGGAGATACACCACTTGGTATTGCAAGAGAGAGATTCAAGTTACATGCAACAAAGGAGTCAAAGGGTCAAAGATTATTGCAGCAGCAAGATTAAGGTGTAAATTAAAGTACCTTCATAAAGGTTGAAGCCAAGAGGAAAGAGAATAATATTTCCAAGGAGATCAAAGTACAACAAATATTTCATACATGCATAAGAGCACCAATTAGGAGATGTACGTGCAGAAGAGCGCCAATCAGAAGACGGTCAAGCACTATTGACCAAGGGAATTACCACATTCAAGGCTGAAGGTAATTCACTTTATTTAAAGTTATTTATAAGCTTAAGATAGGAGGTATAAGGTTGCTTATAATTATTATTCTCTAAGGTTAAAAGTGAAACTATTTTGGAGGGATAAGAATTAATAT
Source organism: Wollemia nobilis (assembly GCA_028583015.1). Taxonomy (NCBI): domain Eukaryota; kingdom Viridiplantae; phylum Streptophyta; class Pinopsida; order Araucariales; family Araucariaceae; genus Wollemia; species Wollemia nobilis. The sequence continues at coordinate 8,902,133 of JAQPPZ010016361.1, forward strand.
TTGAAACCTTAGAAATCTAATTATTGCTATTAGAGAATTTTATGAAGGTTTAAAATTTGGGTTGAAGAATTTGAAGGAGTAATTTAAAGTTTTGTAATTTGATTATTTGCATTTACAAAATAATTTAAAATATTTGCAATTTGATTAGATTGGAGAAATAAGGTTTTCTACATCAAATTAAATTTATAAAATTTGCAAATATATTTTTATGGAATTTCTAAATTTCTAAGTTTGGAGTTATAAGGAATTCAACATCAACATAGGATTGAGAAATTTAGAAGTTATTTTTGGGAGATAAAAGGTTGTCAACTTAAAATTGAAAATTGGTTTTAGTCTATCAATCAAACCAAGGTGAAACAAAAGTAGAGTTTTTGAAATTACTTTCAAAATTATCTTTAACTTACTATTCAAAATTAGGGAGTCATAAGGTAGTCAACCACAAAGTTTTCTCTCAAGAATCATTTTCTATACTCGATACTAAGGAACTAAAAGGATGTCTACTCCAAAGGGTTTATTGAATAAAGAAATGGAGAATGAAGTTAGAAAGGGAAGAGTAAAAGTTATAAAATATGGAATTAAAAATTTGGTTGAAAATTCTAAAGGAAAATTAGACTTAGTTTCAAGTTTCATTTATAAGGAAGCAATAGAAGAAAATTTTGAAACATTAGAATACTATTTGCATGTGAGAATGTTTGAAGCAATTGATAATGACAAAGATAGTGTTATGATTCCTTTAAACATTGCTAGTATAATATACATGGCATTGCTTACACTTAAATATCACAAAGAGAAGAACTTGAAACAAAAGGAGTTGATTGAATCCCTTAAGAAGAAAACAAAAATGGATGAATCATTTTTAGAGAAATTATTTCATTCTTCATGTAATATGAGTACTTCAAGTTCATCCAATTCAGGATCTTATCATGATGCTATAAGTGAATGCTCAGAAGGTTTTGTACAAAAGAAGACTTATGATATGAAGGACAAAGGAAAAGAAAAAGTGTTTTTGTAGGAATCAAATGACAATGCAACATCATCTAAAAGCTTACAGATAGACATTAATGATGGAGACAAGCAAGAAGAAAAATATCCTGATCAAGAAGACATACAGTGCAAAGTGAGTTAAGAGATGAAGATCCATATTGAAGACTAAAGTCTTCAATAACCAAATAATGTAATATAGGGAGGTGTTGGAATATATTACATTATTTGGTACATGCTAATGTACCACCTTTGGTACATCCTTAGATTAGGAAAGAGTGTCCTAGATTAGAAGTTGAGTATTTACTTTATGCAATGTAATAAATGCACAAGTATTATTAAAGTGTGCAAAGTATTTTGGTATTGTAAATGTGCATAGTTGTCCATGTGCACATGAGTCCATAGAATAGGAAGTTGGAGAGTCTCTAGAAGAGTGAAGGCCAAGAGTGCTCCATATGAAGAGTCACTTTACATCCTATATGTATAGGATATGACATGTTTTGTAATATGGAAGTATGGATACTTGAGATCCTTGATTCAATAGAGATACATTTTCGTGAGCATTTATTAATGGCAATTTTATGAGTTATAGTTGAAGTTATTTTTGAGTTTTATACTTTTAGAATATTGCCATTATTATATATATTGTATTGCAACTTTATTCTAGATATTTTGGTGAATTTTATCTTAAGTATTTAGCTTCAAAAGCTAACAAAATCATCATTTTTCCATTATGATATTTTATTTATTAAACAAACATGTACATATATAATCCACCAAATCTTATTTCATCCCATCATAACATAATCATTAAAAAAAAATCTTAGAGTTCCATACATTGAAATTGAAATGACTTTGGATGACCATTATGGAGTAGATCATATATCAATAGAAAGGTTTTGTGATATGATATTGCTTGTAATAAAATGTCTAAAGAGATTTTATAATCCATTTAAAATCATGTATTAGTTAATGAAAATATTTTCAATGTTTCTACTATACGAGTTTACCCAATATATCTATTATCCCATGTATAAGGAAAACATGAAGGACTAGCATTCCAGAGGAAATTTTAATAAACAAATATGTAGACAAAATATTGACCCACCCAAATGATTCAATTCTTACTTAGATCCCTAGCTAGCCATCCAAACTTGCTAAGTGCAAATTTGAGACCCTTTTGCCCTTCCCCTTCCCCTTGTTTCCTTAGCTTTACCAAATTTGCACCCAATCTATACAAGGCATAAATTTGGCTTGCCATATTTGTGTCCTATAATGACGAGGCACAAATTTGTCATTCTAGGGGTTTTTCTCACTAAAAACCCTCCCCTCATCGACCCATTTTGGGGTCGGCCTTTAACCGTGGTGAAATTTTATTTTCTTACCTGTTTTGCCCTCCAATCCTCTTATAAATAAGGATTTGGATCCATTAAGTTGTAAGGAACAATTTATATGGAGATTCTAACTATTGACTCACTCATTTGCTCATGTTATCAAGTGCTCTTCTATTGCAAGTTGTTGTTTTGCTATTTTATGCTTTGGTGATTATTTCCCTTGGGGATTGAGTGAATGAGTCTTGATGATTGGATAGATAAACAATATTAGAGTGCTTCTTCCACCTCTTCATCACTCCTTACTTTCTCCATTAGCTCATCAGGTTCATTTGCATTTTTAACCTTTTAACTTTGTTTTTCACTATTTTGCACTTTATTTTTCGTTGCCCCCGCCTTTTAAAAGCAAAGCTCAAACCTGTTTTTAAGAGCTATGCTATTTTGAATCTGGATTCGGATGAAGAGTGGGCTCTTAAAGAGCATAGTACTCTCCAATCTGAGCTAAATAACCTAAAGGTCATCTAAATCTAATTCGTACCTCAACCATACAAGGTGTAAATTTGGTAAGCCATATTCATGCTCCCCATTTATAGGGCATAAATTTGGTAAAATTAGGATTTAGAGATAAGTTTTACACTCCAAAACCCTAATTCACATCTTGCATTTCAACATTTTGTTGTTGTCATCCTGTCTGCATTTCATTTTGTTGTTAAATAATTGTTTTACTCTATTTGTGCATGTTCCAAAGGTAAAATATCATTTTACTTCTGAATGGTCAGCTAAAAGGACCAAGGGGGCTTTATTGTTGTGACTCCAAGCTCAATCACATAGTGGCCTAAGCAGGCCCCTAAACATTGATCAAATTTCCTAGGGTTTTTGAAGTTATTTTATAGCTTTGAAACTATTGGATATTCTAGACGTAACATAAAGATTGGAACAACCACTAAAGTTCCCTAATAAATATTTATATTTTTTTGTATTTGATTTCTATTCATTTTTGTTCAAAACCTAGATTATAATAAAAATAAAAGTATTTGATTGAATTTCTAGGCATTTGAAAGAATAAAAGCATATAGTGTGCATCTAGGGTTTTAATATTGTTTGTGCATTTCTCTTGGACCCTTGCTCAAAGGTTTTATTTTTCAACCTAGGGTTAGATATCATTGAATCAAAGAATCATTCTAGGGTTAGCTCTTGTCTTCTTGCATTTGGTGTGTCTTGCATTGTTATTTCATATTTCTTAGCTTAGTTTAGAAAGGCCAAAACATAGGTGTATGCTTAATTGATACATTTAAATATTTCCACCCTAGACTTGGAACAAGTCCTAAAACCATTCTTGGGGAACCCTTTTCCTTGCCTATTGAGTGTAGAGTTATAATAACCATTGTGGTCACCTTGGATCCAAACAGATCCAATCGAGAATCATACGTAGTGCACAGTTTTCCCCCTTTACATCTTTGGTGAACCCAATGTGAAGACACATCTTAGTGGCCAAGATATGAAGCCTCTTACTTTTCTCTTTTGAAAACTTAAATAAGACCACTAATTCTATTTATGTAGATAAAAAAACATTTAAAAATATCTTATGAATATTCTTGTGTGTGTCTCTCTTTTGTTTTCGCCTCTATCCTTTCTCTTCTTCTAATGGCTCCTTTCCTTAGGATTCAATGAAGGTGTCTAGAATCTACCTTAATAAGATGATTAGATTGATAGGAAAAACCATAATATTAAGATAGAAGAGCATGCACATGTTGAAACTAATAGAAACTATGATCCCTATAAGGGTCCCAATGGTGGCTTTAATTTTACATCAGTTGATCATTTATGGGGTTTCATAAAACAACATGAAGAGACCTTAATTATATTTATAGAGTGGGAAGCTAAACTCAAAAGAGATGAGGTGCCTTCTCATCTTACCATATATCCTAGGAATTTTCATAACAACCCCTTTTTTAAATCCTTACATCATGGTAATCCTTCTCATAAACTGACACATGCTACTACTGTAACCACCAATGTTGGAAGGGTTTTACAAATTCCTCCAACTAGTATTCCATATCAATATCATGTTCAATTTCCTTCTCATTCATCTAATCTCAACATTCATGATTCTATTCCACCAAATATTAGTTATCCTCTCCAACAAGATACCACACATCATAACCCATACCATATCAATGCCAATGCCTCCAACATAATCCAAGTTCCCTTTCAACAACGTATCTATACCCCTCCTTTAGGGAACCTAGGGACATTGCACAACAACAACCTTGAAGTGCAAATATTTAAAAATATGGTGAAATAGTTAGTTTCTAGAGTGGATATGATTCAATTGCCTAGTTTCACCTATAACTACAGATGAATGTGTAATAAAACCCTAGAGCCTATCATTACCTCGAGGTCCTACCCTAATCATTTTCCAGTGCCAATTTTACCAATCTATAAGGGAACTGTTGGTCCGACTTTCATACACACCCTGTGAAGAATGAGCACGAAACTCTGATAAAACTTATACAGGATAAATCCCACTCACTTTAGGATCTAGCTGGTTATCCAAGGTGTGAGTTACAGAGTCGGGTCGAATGTCAATTCACTCTTTTCTGCTTCTAGAATAGTTTTCAATATGGACTGTTTCTTACCTTACAACGGGCTCAATGAACTTGTTCAGTAATGTTCAGAAGTTGTCACTTGTTGACAATCAGATTTAAAATTGATTCTTTGATCTAGCTCTCATGGGTCAGCAGATTTAAATAAAAGACAAATAAAGAAAATAAAAATGGATCATTTCACGGTAAAACAAAGAGGGTAGGGTAAGGCAGAAAGAGAAGTTTATCAAACTTAACTGTAAAACAAAACTACCAATTTTATTTATACTATCAGCTTCACAACAGAACAAATCAAAGGAGAAAGTGTCCAGATTTCTAAGATCACTTTCTACTAAGAGCACAAGGTAGAGATGGAACAGATCTAACAGAAAATTATAAACCGAAGGGAAGTCGGTTAAAATTGGTATCTTTCACCGATAGCCTAGCTCACACGGTGAGGACAGAGCAATTAGAACAGACCTGAACCTCAAATCTATAATTTCCCCTAGCATACAATAGAACAAATGAAGCCTAACAGCATATTTAATCTTGATAACACAGATTCACAGCATATATTTAATAAACTTTAATGAAACGGATAACAAAAGAAGATGAACTTATCACAATCTACAAAATATTAGGCTCCTGGCCATGCTATCACATAAAACAAAAGCACATCAACTCCAAGTCCAGAAATAAAGTATTTAACAATCTTTGCAAGAAATTGCTTCAAAAGCCTTTTATTTCTAAGTTTTCGCCTCCTGCGATTACATTTAGAAGCTGTATTTATAGACTCAGGATAGATCCTGATCTTTTCAAAAATATCCTGCTCTCAAACCCTAAATCTTATCACATTAAACCCTAGGACCCGGGTTTTACAATATAAAGCCATTTAAAACAAAGCCCGGACAAAACTTAACCATTCTGCAACTCAGTGCAATCACTTGCCATAAATGGAGAAGATAGAATTCGAATGCCACTTGCATTCACCCACAACTGTGAATAAATGTCTTCATTAATGCCCTCGGGTAATTTGGATGAATCACCACTTCTCTGACATTTCATCTCCGCAGAGCCATCCCTGAGCTGAAAATCTCTGCAAGCTATTAAGTCTGCCATAAATCTTCATTAAATGCATCCATCGAGAAATTCTGGTAACTGAGTGTAGATATTTCCATTTCCCGGCCAAATCTCGATATATTCCATTAAAAGGGCAGCTGCTTAGTCACCGTAAAGTCTTTTGCGGCCAGATCTGTAAAATTTGGATGAAACAACAATTCTCGGCATCTTTCTTTTCAATATGGCGGTCTTCGATTAATTTGCACTTATCTTTGTCTTCCTGGCAATTTCTCCGCTGTCATGCAAGTGCCAGATGGCCTCCTACAAAAAGGACAAAAGATGGATTAGTACTTTAAAAATATTAAAACAAAACTTTAAAATTAAATCAAAATCCTAAAGTTCAGTCAAAACCCTAAATTTCATTACGCGTAGGCCTGCTCTATTTTGACACGTGTCGTAAAAAAATCACGACACGTGTCCATTTCCAGCTGCCTTGCATTTCTGGCCCTTTTACCTCTCCTGGTGCGAAACTGCGACATGTCGCGATTTCGCGACATGTCACGAAATCGCGACATGTTGGCGCCTCGGCTGCCTTTCTTCCCTTTCGACATGTCACGAAATCGCGACGGTCTCTATCACTTGGCAGCCTTCCGCTTCGCAAGCCGCGAAACCGCGACATGTCGCGATTTCGTGACATGTCGCGAAATCGCGACCTGCTCCTTGCCTTGGCCTCTTCCTTCGGTTTCTTCTTTGCACAGCCGGGCCTTTACCTTTGCTTTGCCTTACCTTTCTTGATGGCCCCTTTTCTGCCTCAGCTTCCCGGTGGCTCTTACTTCTTTGGTTGTCACGATTTCGCGACACGCCCTTGGCTCTGGCACTGTCTTCTCTGACTGTCGTGATTTCATGACGTCACAATTTTGTGACATCTTTACCACTTAAGCGCTTTCCTTGCCTTTGCTTTGCTTTGTTCTGCCTGCCTTGGGTTCCCTCTGGACACGTCGTGATTTTGCGACGTCACGATTTCGTGACACTTCATCCGCCCCGGGCCTTTTCTCTCCAAAATGTCACGATTTCGCGACACATTTTTGCCTTAATTTATTTTGAAATTTATTTTCTCCTTCCAGACTTCTTTGCCTCGGACCCGTCGCGACATGTCGCGAAATCGCGACGGTCCGTACGCCTCGGGCCTCTTCGTCGAAAAATGTCGCGATTTCGTGACATCTTTCACTTGCTTCGTTTTCTCTCTTCTGCAGCCACGAAAATGCGACATGTCGCGATTTCGTGACATGTCGCGAAATCGCGACGCTTTCTTGACTTGTGCGTTTTTCTTCTTCTGACGACGCGAAAATGAGACATGTCGCGATTTCGCGACATGTCACGAAATCGCGATGCCTTTCATGCCTTAGTCACTTTTTTCTTCATCTGTCACGAAAATGCGACATGTCGCGAAATCGTGACCATTTCATGGCTTAGTCGATTTTCTAAAACCTGTCGTGATATCGCGACATTCCGTACAACTTGCCTTCTCTCTCCAAAACTTGTCACGATTTCGTGACATGTCGCGAAATCGCGACGTTCCGTACGATTTGGCTTTCTCTCTCCAAAACGGTAGCGATATCGCGACATTTCCATTTTTGGAAAGTGTCGCGATTTCGCTACGCATTTCTGACTTAGCCGATTTTTCAAAAACCCGTCGCGATATCGCGACACTTCCAAAAAAGGAAAGTTTTGATTTTTAATGAATTTATCTATCTGTTTTCTGCATTTTCTTCGTACCGGTGTAAGATTTTCTTTATCCATGAATGATTCTAGCATGTAAAAAGTGAAGTCTGAGATAACAAAGCCAGAATGCAAGAAAACTTGGATGCTTTGACACAGGCAAAACTTGAAGAAGAAAGAGGCAAGTAAAAATCTGGGATTAAAACTGAAAATCATCAAGAGGGTCCCTACTGCAAAAATGAAAGCTCAAAGTTTTCAAAGGGTGGAAATTCATTTTTCAGTGGGGGTGTGTTGCTTCTCAACAAATGGCGATATCTGAGGGTAAAATAGTAGCATTATTTTAGAACCCAGGACTCTAGTTTCAAAACAACATAGACCATGTATCTTGCCTTGCCACAAATATTCTTCAAAATAAATTGACTACTAACTGATAGTTGTTAAAATTTCCCAAGGACATACTAGGCTGAATTACTTAAGGAAGATTTCTGATGTGCAATTACAAGCGTATAAAACTTTCTTCAAGAATGACTGGATCGAATGTTGAACTCTGGATTGATCAACTTTTCTAGATTGTAAAAAGGGGAAACCGAGTAGAGCTCGGTTTACTAGTTTAGCCTTTTACAGCCCCGACAGAGTTACCCTTTAGATTTACACGACCCAAATTTACAACTCGTAAGGTAGAATCTACAACTTAGTAGAAGAAAAACATCTTTTGAAGTCTTGGCTGCCTCTTTGATTATATAACTCTTTTTTCTTTTTCTTTTTATCTCTCTCTCTTTTTTTTTTTTTTTTTTATATATATATTGGAAATAATAGAGTGCCAATTTCATGCTGCCTGCTCAACTTTCATCTCTTTCTTTTGAAATACATCAACATCTGAAAAGCCTTAGAAAGAATAACAATTTTCTTTTAACATTTCATCAATCTGGAACTGCTTCAGCCTAGGCACTGATAGCCTCTATGGATACTCAAATAATTACATGAATCATAGTCCCCTCTTATAACCAACTTTTCTTGGATTCCCCGGGAGTTTCTCCAACCAAACAGCATAGCAGTTTCTTTATAATTAAAACAACTGTGGCAAGTAAGACACAAAATCCAATCATCCTTCCACTGTTGTCCTGACTAAGAAAATAGTTCCACTGTTCAGTTCAAACAGACTATCTCACAATTATGATAATGAACACTGGATTGATCAGCTCAGAATAAAACAATTTTTAGAAGGCTGACTTTTCATTGATGCTCAGGCAAAGGCTAAAGAACAGAATCTTAAAAGCTAAAGAACTTTGTACAGACTTCCAAGGATAAACACAGGCCTTTAAGAACAAAATAAAATAAAACTGCATAGACTTTAAAATGAAACTGTACATGCACCAAAGGGAACAAAACTGCAGGGTTATTTACAAAGGAAACAAAATAAAACGTAACAGGCATTAAAGGAAATGAAATAAAACAAGACTACAGAGCTATTTACAAAGAAAATAAACTACACAGACCTTAAATAAAAAATAAAATACAGAACTTTAAAATGAAACAACACTGTACAGATAGCAAAGGAAATAGAATACATAAATGTACAGACCTGAAAGGAAATAAAACTGCAGGGTTATTTACAAAGGAAATAAAATACAGAAATTCAAGACAGACTAAAACTGCACAGACAATTAGGATTAAATAAAACAAAAGAACACTAAAAATTGTACAGGCAACTAAGCTAAAATCTAAACAACTGTACAGACATTAAAAGTAAACTAAACTAACAACTATACAGACATTAAAAGTAAACTAAACTAACAACTGTACAGACATTAAAAGTAAACTAGACTAAACAACTGTACAGACATGAAAGGTAAACTAAACTAAACAATTGTACAGAGATGAAAGGTAAACTAAAACTAAAACTGTACAGGCAGCTGTAGAGCTATTTACAATGTATACACATGTTACAACTTCTTTGTGACTCAAAATATGTAGCAGATGGAAAAGCAGAGAACTAGTGCCTTAAAATTTTTTTGACCATTTGCAAGTAAATTTAGAAAAATTACCTTTCAGGTCCTGTTGACGAAATGCACTCCAGACTATGCTTCCAAATTTTTCTCGTTACCTGGGAAAAACTTGTGTTTACCGTCTTCCCTCTCTCCTTTTTTTTTATTTTTTATTTTTTATATGGATCTTGTCCCACTGAAAAACAAATCTGCAACTCTTTCAAATTAAACAAATCATATAATAACAAATCATATGATAACATGTTTATGCTTCTACTTGAAGGGTTTGCAGAATTCTTTCAAAGGGACAGAATGTAAAACCCCCCAGGATCAAATACCTTAAAGCCTCTATAGACCCGCACCATCACATCTTCAGATTTATGTGACAACTCAAAGAGATCATATTTTATCCGTATGTCCTGGTTCTTAACAACTTGAACATTTTGTGGTTGTCTGTATTGCTTCAATATCCAAGACTTCAATTTTTATCCCTCTAGCAGAATTCTCATAATTTGCTTTTTCACCTGAGACTTGCTTAGATTTAACCCTATCAATGTGTAATGTCCAAATGTCATTGTTGTGATTGATTAGAGCTGTAATTATTCTCACCTTCTCAGCTGCCAAATTATAAGATCCAATATCTGCATCAACACAGTTTACAACCTTTTCTTTGATATTATGTTCAGTAGTTACAGGCTTATATTGAGACTCTTCACCTATTCCAAGTTGGCTGACCACATTCACATTTACTATCTTTTCCTCCTCTTCTTGAAATTCAATAGGTGGTCCAGAGTAAGCTTCAATCAAGTTATCTTTTTGTTCAACAATCTGGGCCAGTTCATGGAGGGTGATGTCAACTTCAATTTCCTTCATATCCTCAATGATGTTATCCTTCTCCTCAGTTACTTCTGCATAGTGATATTGAATCCCACTTTCATCATCCTCTGATGAGGAAGGATCATTATTAGGTTCTGGACTCTCACATCTCAAATTATAACTGTCCCTTTTGAATTGTTGAAAATCTTGCATTTCATCCATAGGAGTCTCTACAAGACTTTCTGACTCTTCGGGAAAAGTGAAAGAACCTGAAACCCTGGTTGTACTATTTTTGGATGAACCAGAAATATCAATATTTCTTTGGTTCCTAGGAAAATTTAACTCACCAGGAAAAACTTCAGATTTGGGTAATGCTAGATCACAAGTATTTACTTCCAGCACTTCCACTTTGAACTTGTCAGAACCTTTCTCTATATTTTGCACATGCTGAGTGGATGTTACAGTTAACGGAGTTTCCTTGGGTAGAGCATGACATGTTGGCACTAACTCATGATGTGGAATGGGATCCGAAATAGGCATGTTCTGTGTAACATAGGATATCAAAGGACTGCTCAGAATTTGAGGTCCTAACTGTCCTTCAAGAATTAAAGCCTCTTTATAAGCTCCTCGCCAGGGTTGTGATATTGATGTCTCTCTTGAGGAAAATAGAGGTCACTGAATCCAATGCATTCTTATAGATTTCTAAGGCCGGATTTGCATTTGGGATGTAATGACCAGTCATTCTACCGTAAGCTCTTTGGAACCTCATATTGAAAGACCTGATAGTTTCTCCCGACTCTCTCTTGATGCTGGAAAATTGTTGGTATAACACACTGGGGTCTATCACTTCCCCAAATTGTGATATAAAAACTTTCTCTAGGTCATCCCAACTGGTAACAGAATTGCTAGTGAGATTTAGAAACCAGTCATAAGCTCCTTCCTGGAGAGTGAAGGGGAACAATCTGCAGGCAACATCCTCATGCTGTATATTTAATAATTTCAAAGCATTCTTGAATGCTAGAAGATGTTCCTCTGCTGTCCTTGTCCCATCATGTTTATATCTGGGGAGATATCTTTTCGAATTTCTAGGCAGGTCATGGGCTATACCCGAAATATTCAAAGCAGTGGCACCTAACCAGCTTGCCATTTTTAAATGTTGGTGTTAAGTTCTACTGTTCAGGAAAAACTCAAACAACAAAATTTTAAAGGCTGAGGAGGAAGGAAAATTGGCTACCAGACCTTGGATAAAATACAGCATTTGTCAAGTACCACATACAGTCAGATTTCTCAACTCAAGCACACTAAGAATGCAAGTTCAAGCCCTCCTTCTAGCGCCATTTTTAAATGTTGGTGTTAAGTCCCGCTATTCAGGAAAAAACTCAAACAACAAAATTTAAAAGAGCCAAAGAGGAGGGAAAAGGATTCAAAAGATAAAATACCAGACTCAGCACATACAACTTACAATACTTGAACGGAGTTCAAAAGGCCCTCCTTCTAGCACCATTTTTAAATGTTGGTCCGAATTTCATACACACCCTGTGAAGAATGAGCACAAAACTCTGATAACACTTATACGGGATAAATCCCACTCACTTTAGGATCTAGCTGGTTATCCAAGGTGTGAGTTATAGAGTCGGGTCGAATGTCAATTCACTCTTTTCTGCTTTTGGAATAGTTTTCAATATGGACTATTTCTTACCTTACAACGGGCTCAATGAACTTGTTCAGTAATGTTCAAAAGTTGTCACTTGTTGACAATCAGATTTAAAATTAATTCTTTGATCTAGCTCTCATGGGTCAGCATATTTAAATAAAAGACAAATAAAGAAAATAAAAATGGATCATTTCACGGTAAAACAAAGAGGGTAGGGTAAGGCAGAAAGAGAAGTTTATCAAACTTAACTGTAAAACCTAAACTACCAATTTTATTTATACTATCAGCTTCACAATAGAACAAATCAAAGAAGAAAGTGTCCAACTTTCTAAGATCACTTTCTACTAAGAGCACAAGGCAGAGATGGAACAGATCTAAAGAAAATTATAAACCGAAGGGAAGTCGGTTAAAATTGATATCTTTCATCGACAGCCTAGCTCGCACAGTGAGGATAGAGCAATTAGAACAGACTTGAACCTCAAATCTATAATTTCCCCTAGCATACAATAGAACAAATGAAGCCCAACAACATATTTAATCTTGATAACACAGATTCACAACATATATTTAATAAAATTTAATGAAACGGATAACAAAAGAAGATGAACTTATCACAATCTGCAAAAGATTAGGCTCCTGGCCATGCTATCACAGAAAACAAAAGCACATCAACTCCAAGTCCAAAAACAAAGTATTTAACAATCTTTGCAAGAAATTGCTTCAAAAGCCTTTTATTTCTAAGTTTTCGCCTCCTGCGATTACATTTAGAAGAAGTATTTATAGACTCAGGACAGATCCTGATCTTTTCAAAAATATCCTGCTCTCAAACCCTAAATCTTATCACATTAAACCCCAGGACCCGGGTTTTACAATATAAAGCCATTTAAAACAAAGCCCGGACAAAACTTAACCATTCTGCAACTCAGTGCAATCACTTGCCATAAATGGAGAAGATAGAATTCGAATGCCACTTGCATTCACCCGCAACTGTGAATAAATGTCTTCATTAATGCCCTCGGGTAATTTGGATGAATCACCACTTCTCTGACATTTCATCTCCGTAGAGCCATCCCTGAGCTGAAAATCTCTGCAAGCTATTAAGTCTGCCATAAATCTTCATTAAATGCATCCATCGGGAAATTCTGGTAACGGTGTGTAGATATTTCCATTTCCCGGCCAAATCCCGATATATTCCATTAAAAGGGCAGCTGCTTAGTCACCGTAAAGTCTTTTGCGGCCAGATCTATAAAATTTGGATGAAACAACAATTCCCGGCATCTTTCTTTTCAATATGGTGGTCTTCGATTAATTTGCACTTATCTTTGTCTTCCTGGCAATTTCTCCGTTGTCATGCAAGTGCCAGATGGCCTCCTACAAAAAGGACAAAAGATGGATTAGTACTTTAAAAATATTAAAACAAAACTTTAAAATTAAATCAAAATCCTAAAGTTCAGTCAAAACCCTAAATTTCATTACGCGTAGGCCTGCTCTGTTTTGACACGTGTCGTAAAAAAATCACGACACGTGTCCATTTCCAGCTGCCTTGCATTTCTGGCCCTTTTACCTCTCTTGGCGCGAAACTGCGACATGTCGCGATTTCGTGACATGTCACGAAATCGCGACATGTTGGCGCCTCGGCTGCCTTTCTTCCCTTTCCATCGCGAAATCGCGACGGTCTCTATCACTTGGCAACCTTCCGCTTCGCAAGCCGCGAAACTGCGACATGTCACGATTTCGTGACATGTCATGAAATCACGACCTACTCCTTGCCTTGGCCTCTTCCTTCGATTTCTTCTTTGCACAACTGGGCCTTTACCTTTGCTTTGCCTTACCTTTCTTGACGGCCCCTTTTCTGCCTCAACTTCCCGGTGGCTCTTACTTCTTTGGCTGTCACGATTTCACGACACGCCCTTGGCTCTGGCGCTGTCTTCTTCGACTGTCATGATTTCATGACATATTTACCACTTAAGTGCTTTCCTCGCATTTGCTTTGCTTTGTTCTGCCTGCTTGGGTTCCCTCTGGACATTTCGTGATTTCGCCACGTCGCGATTTCGTGACACTTCATCTGCCCCGGGCCTTTTCTCTCCAAAATGTCACGATTTCGTGACACATTTTTGCCTTAACTGATTTTGAAATTTATTTTCTCCTTCCAGACTTCTTTGCCTCGGACCCGTCGCGATTTCGTGACATGTCGCGAAATCGCGACAGTCCGTACGACCCGGGCCTCTTCGTCGAAAAACATCGCGATTTCACGACGTCGCGATTTCGTGACATCTTTCACTTGCTTTGTTTTCTCTCTCCTGCAGCCGCAAAAATGCGACACGTCGCGATTTCATGACATGTCACGAAATCGCGACGCTTTCTTGACTTGTGCATTTTTCTTCTTCCGACGACGCAAAAATGAGACATGTCACGATTTCGCGACATGTCACGAAATCGCGATGCCTTTCATGCCTTAGTCACTTTTTTCTTCATCTGCCGCGAAAATGCGACATGTCGCGATTTTGTGACATGTCACGAAATCGCGACCATTTCATGCCTTAGTCGATTTTCTAAAACCCGTCGCGATATCGCGACATTCCGTACAACTTGCCTTCTCTCTCCAAAACTTGTCACGATTTCGTGACATGTCATGAAATCACGACGTTCCGTACAATTTGGCTTTCTCTCTCCAAAACGGTAGCGATATCGCGACATTTCCAAAAATGGAAGTGTCGCGATATCGCTACGCATTTCTGACTTAGCCGATTTTTCAAAAACCTGTCACGATATCGTGACACTTCCAAAAATGGAAGTGTCGCGATATCGCGACACTTCCAAAAAAGGAAAGTTTTGATTTTTAATGAATTTATCTATCTGTTTTCTGCATTTTCTTCGTACCGGTGTAAGATTTTCTTTATCCATGAATGATTCTAGCATGTAAAAAGTGAAGTCCGAGATAACAAAGCCAGAATGCAAGAAAACTTGGATGCTTTGACACAGGAAAAACTTCAAGAAGGAAGAGGCAAGTAAAAAAACTGGGATTAAAACTGAAAATCGTCAAGAGGGTCCCTACTGCAAAAATGAAAGCTCAAAGTTTTCAAAGGGTGGAAATTCATTTTTCAGTGGGGGTGTGTTGCTTCTCAACAGGAACAAAGGATCCAATTGAGCATTTAAGAATGTTTAGAATATCATATCATGATATCATATATGATGATATGTTCTTGCTAAAAATGTTCTCTAAGAGCCTTGGTGGTATGGCATTAGAGTGGTATTATCCTTTGCCCAATAATTATTTGAGAAATTTTTAAGAGACAGCTGAAATATTTGTTCAACAATTTGGTGTTTATGTTGAAAAGAATGTTACTATGAAATATGTCTATATGTTGAAACAAGCTAAATATGAAAGTTTTTTTTTCTGAATTTTTGTCTCGATGGAGAAGTCTAGTTGGATGCTTAAGATATACCTTACCTCCTCGAGACATGCTTGAGATATTTATTGGAAACTTACAAGAACAGATCTCTTATGAGATTGGAACTACAACTATCACATCTTTTGACCAAGCTATAGATCTAGAAAGAAGGGTAGATCAAACCCTTATAAGAAGAGATCGGCTTAAGATAAAGGAAGATATGACCACTAAAAATTAGTATAAGAACAAGTGTGTGGTTGGTGATGGGGTAATGGATAGTAGACCTATTAAAAATGTTTTTCACTCTCTACAAAATATGGTGCTTAACCAACCCCAAAAACCCCCACAAAGGAATTTTAAGAGACTCAACACACCTATGAATATTGTCCTACAATAGCTTTCGAAAGCTAACATGATTGAGTTGCCTTGCATAATCCTGGTCAACGTTGAGAGTATCATAAAGTGGAAGGGCATTGGTAAATTCTTGTAAGAGGTTGAAACATTTGGTTCAGGACCTAATTGACAAAGGTTACCTTGTCATAGAAGGTTATTGACCCAATTATCCAACAAATAATCAACCTCCTATACAACAAACATCCATAACAAATCAAGACATGGGAATATTCCAAGATCCTCTCCCTAAGAATGGTTAGCAAGTAGCTAATCAAGTATTATATCATAATGTGCCACCTCCCTATGATAATATGGTTGGTATGATAGCAATAGCTACAAGGCAACAAGCACAGAATCAATAGACTCAACAGTCAGATATAAGTTCTTCATCTAACGCACATCAAAACCTACCCTAGTTTTGAAGACTATCCAAAAAAAAAGCACAAGAATAGAAAACCCACCTTTAGTGTTGAATACACAAACTAAAGCCTCCTTTAACATTCAACAACAGTTAGCTAGCACCCCAAGCAATATCTCCCTCTTAGAGTTTTTACAAACTTCTCCTATTAATAGGGAAGCTTTGTTGAAATTTTTAAGACAACAATCTACTCATCAAGACATTTCATGAAGTATTATAGCTAATGTTGTAAGTTCTCTTGGGATAGATCATATCACATTATCGGATGATGATAATCCTTCCTTAGACTTACGGGGGATTCTTCCCTCTACATTACTACATTTATTGGGGAAACTTTTATCAAACAAATTTTGATTAATAATGGCTCTTCCCTCAATTTATGTACTTATCAATTCTTCCAAAAGTTTGGGTTAAAGGAGGAAGGCCTAACTAAATCTAATATCATCATCAAATCTTTCAACAATGAGTCCCAAGAAGCTTACGGTGTTATATCCCTCCATATTAGGGTTGAACCTAAGATCTTAAATACCTTGTTCTATGTGGTGTCTTGCCCTACATCTTTTAATTTGCTTCTCGGATGCCCTTGGATCCATGCGATGAGGGTGGTTCCTTCTACTTTTCACCAATATTTGAAGTTTGAATCTAGAGATCAACTAATCCCCATTCCAGGTGACCCTCATCCATTTAAATATTGTTTGATGGTTGAGAAAGCTCAATCTGATCTTAATTTATGCCCATCGGTTTCCTCATCTCACATAACCAAGTAGCATGAAAATCTTAAAGTGAGTGAGGAACCTCTCATCAATGTTTCATCATAGGATCAAGTTAATTTATTTCTTCAAACATCTCTTTTGTATATTTCCAATCTACCAACTTCACCAAGGATCATAGGTTTACCTCATATGAAGAGTGAAGTTGTACACATTGGAACATGTAAATTTATCTTTTTAGGCACATCCCTCGAAGAAAATATCCATGGTAGAAATTGTTGTCCTATTTAGCATTCTTTTTTCCATTGTTACCTATTCAATGATTACCCACTTCCCAAGAAAATCCTATCTAGTATGAGATATATAGGTAAAGGTTTGGGGCCATGATAGAAGGGTATTCAAGAACCCTTGGATGTTGAGGTTTGGCCTAGGAGGTGTGGCATAGGCTACATCCCTAACAAAACCCAACCTTTACCCTTTGATAATGATGATCATCTTGTTACTTATGCTAAATATTTAGATCATCAAATATTAAAGTGAAGTGATGAGGATGAGGGATCCTTTTATCCCTCGGATATTGTATTTTACAATATGGTAACCACTGGGCATCCTCATTCTAGTGAAGCCCCGAAGAAGAATGCTAAAAGGAATACCCCTTGTGACATGGATCATAAGGATATATCCTATAATAGCTCCAACTTCAATGGGTTTATCCCTTGTATTGTGCATGTCAATTTTTATCATTATCGAGAAGACCCTATTCCTCTATCTTATAGGGACCTTGTAAAGTTGGGGATCACTTCCCCTTTTACCAAAAAAGATGGTACAATTAGATTTTTCATTGACTTTCATGCAACATCTTCTAGATATTGTACTATGGGAGATTCCCTTTGTGATGAGAATCATAAAGATATTTCCCATCATAGTCCTTTATTTAATGGGTCAGATCCTTGCACCACCATCATGTTTGTTAAAATAGGTGGCACACTCAAAATTTGTGCCAACTTTAAAAACCAATGAATGTAATTTGAACCTTTTTAAATATAAAAAAAATACAAAAAATAATAATAACCTAAAACATTGTGTATGACATTATATTTCCATTTCATCTAGTTTGCATTTGGTTTACCTATTCATACTGCATGATTTCTTATCATACCTTGCATGATTTTCTTAACATTTTGTTCCACCTACCTTTTTGCTTGTCATGATTAAATTGTTGCTTGTTTATACTTGCATGACTACTTGATCATATATTTTCTTGGGGAGTTTGTAAAAATGGCAAGTTATGACACCTAGTTAAGTTGTAGCTCACATACATTACACTCTCACTAGGAATATTATGCCTAGCAATCCCAACCTAGGGCCCACTATGCATTTTCATTATTGTGTCTGCCCATTTCATCTTTTCTTTATTCCTTGACCTTGAAATTTTTCATTGCTTATATCTCTCCAAGTCAAGGGATATGGTTCTTGTTTTGCTCTGTTGGCCTTGTCCATACACTTTATTACACACACCACACCCCTATTGGATAGTATTCGATTTGGCATATCATTTACATCATTTTAGCACCACATAGTGGATAGCTTCATGGTCACAATCGAGGGGTAATATCCATTTAACCATTTGCAAGCATACATCCTAGTGGGTATATCTCTTTTTTTGACCATCTTAGCAAGCACTACACCCATAGCAGGTACAACTCCATCTTGTCCATATTTACAAGTCAACAACCCTCATAGGATAGCTTCATGATCACACACGAGGGGTAGCCTCCATTCAACCATTTGTGAGCATACATCCTACCGAGTATATCTCTTTTTTTGACCATCTTAGTGAGCACTACACCCATTGAAGGTACAACTCCACCTTGTCCATATTTGCAAGTCAACAATGCTCATAGGATAGCTTCATGACCACACACAAGAGGTAGCCTCCATATCAGTCATTTATGATCATACATCCTCACAGGATTTTGTTCTTTTTCTTTGGTCTTTTGGAGATTTGTTTTCATTCACCCATGTATTTTATTTATGTTTGCATTTTATAGATGCATTACATTTAGTTAGATCCATACCTTTGCATATCCTTCATTTAGGTTCATTCACTAAATTCATTATGTTTGTGTTCACCATGCATACACAAATATATATCTATATATCTATATATTTATATTTATAAACATATATAAAAAGCAATCACACATAAGCACACACATTGCACCATAAACACATAAATAAACTGCAACTAGTATTACTCAATAGCACTAAGTACGTACTAGTCAGTTTGTGTACCACAATAAAGAGCTTGGAACACTCAACCACCCCTAGGGATGCATACCACAATATAAAATTGACATGTCATCCTGATCCTAGCCCTAACCGTGTGAGCCTGCTCCCTTTGCTTTGCTTGCTGGAGGTGGTGGAGTCATGTTCACAGATCGTGACACAGATCATACCCATGACTAAGAGTAAATTTGTGATCATCAAGACGATGGTTCTATGAACATCTAATTAGTTGTGATGGTATGGTAATAGGCCATATAGTAGTGGGCTACCCTTCATACTACCACCTCATATGACTCCCTCATCCTCTATAGCTCCATAAATAATAGGTGACTTCCCTTGTTCTATTGGATTTTTTCTATGACAGCCATCCCCTCTACCTAGGCCCACCAGCTCATATCCCCTCTAAGGCACTCTACATCAGTCCATGTTGAATTTTACTCTGCTCGAGCTTGGTCTAGTATACTATATATGGACTCCATATTTTCCTGCATTACTACCATCATGGATCATAGTCCCTCTATCTCCCCTAGATATATCGCCTTAGGTCCTACTTATGCCATAGTGAGGGTAATCCCTATAACTCCCCCTCTTGAGCCAAATATTATGATTCTACCCATCATGACCATCACTATCTCCACCTAAACCTATGCATATAGTGGTATGGATGAGATCATGTCTCTCTACTACCTCTCAATGGCACATTGAGCGGTCTCTCAAAGTGCCAACTACGCTCGTTGGTTCATCACTTGGTGTCTCTACACTAGCATTGGTGAGGAGATCCTTGGGGGTATAATATCCTTGTACTATATCCTATACTCGAGAGCTACCTCAATATTTTCCACCCTTGGATCCACATACAATGGATCATTTAGATCTTCCTCTATCCACCTAGCCACATCAGGAGTGCCTCTGCATCCTAGTGGGTCCCTCCTCACCCATCAAAACTAGTAGTCTCCTAAGGCTTGAATCTCTTGTAGAATGCCAAATAGGAATTGTACTCAATCAAATCCAAATAGCTCCTAGTTACCCTTCTTAGTGATGAGCCATTGGATCCTCCTCACTCGAGCTAGATCCTTTGTGTCCTCTCTCCAGCTTGGGTGTAGATGCCATGATATGGTGCTCTCATAGCTCATCTATCACCTATCTCCCTAGTGGTAAGACTCTAACGTACAACCTATGTCCATGCTTGTAGAGTTAGGCCCACCTATATATTGTTGGTCACTCCATGGTGGGTAGTGGTACTGGTAGTGCATGTGATATTCAAACTACCATGTGATCCCAGCACCACACCTGGAGCAATGTCATATAGATCAGTCTTGTCTATCACTTGTACACGATGCTACATAACATCCTATATAGGTGGGCTAGCACATATGGTCCCCATGTGAATATAACCCCCTTATCTTGCATGTCTACCACTACTCCTACCAGAGCCCATGGTAGGTTTTACCTACTAGTATGGCACACCAGCATCCCTACCACCACTCTACATAGTATGGATGTTAGTGCCTCAACTCCATATCGATGTGGCATCTCATTGACATGGAATCCACTCTACTGGATCACATGTTTTAGATATCTTGACATCATCTATAAGGCCATCATTGACACCTATACCATATAAATAGTCCTCCCCCTAATAGGGATCCTCAATATGTACCATAAATCCTTCAGTGTGATCATGATCTTCCCTATCGATAACTAAAATCTAGATAATTTTGGGTACCATATCTCTACCAAAGTTGTTAGTAGGGCCATGTCTACCTCAATGTAGGGTATCTATGCTAAGTATAATAGTCCCACATTATTCAATTTCTCCCTCTCTTATGCTAAGAGCTACTCTAGGGTAGTCTCTAGTGTGCTCGACCACCACTCTCTGCTCTCGAGTACATCTAGCTGCATAATAAACATAATTTTATCACTAATTTATCATTCTAAACTTATAAAACTCATAAAAGTCATAAAAATTAAAAAATTAAAAAATAAAGGATATTTTTGTGTAAAACTCACTAAATTTGTACCCTGGAATGATCAAAAGTGAATTTGTCTTAGGTAGACTCCCAAATTTATGCTTCACGACCAAATTCGTGCCCTACAACAAATTTTACCAAAAATTCATTAAAAAAACTATTAAGAAATGCAAAAAAATTCCTAATTTTTTATGTGGAGGTGTAAAATACAAAATTAGCAAGTGGGTCTCGATCCATACCTTTATCCGATCAACAACAGTGCTAGCGTAACCCCTCGCCATGGTAGCATGGTGAGTTGGTAAGGTCATTCTCCTCTTTCTTCTCTAGAGCTCTTTTTCTCCTCCTCATACTATGAAAATGAGTTTATTTTCCCTTATTTTCCTCTTTTCTTCCCTCCCTTTTCTTTTCCCTCCCTTTCTTCACTCTCTTCCCTTTTTATTTTCCCTTTTTTTCTTCTCTCTCCTCCCTGTTCTCTTTTCTCTCTCTTTGTCTTGTCTTTTGCTCTTTTTCGTTGTTTTTTTGTTTTTTGCCCTTTTTGCACCTTTTTGAAGTTTCTATATAGAATTTCATATTTCATTTAAAAATTTGAGGAGGCAGCCTAGCCCTAGAGGAATTTACTGTATTAGTGTCTTGATTTACATGCAAATCTATGGTGTTCATGCTAACTCCTCTTTTTTGCACTGCCCCTCCATCCAAACCTAGCCAACCCTTTTAGTGTTCACCCATAGGAGTCTACATATTTCTTTGATGTATTTATTTGGTTGTAAATGCATAAAAGAGGGGGTAAAATATAGACATAGAAAATTGATCCACCCAAATGAGTTAATTCTTCCTTAGATCCCTAGCTAGCCACCCAAACTTTCTTAGTGTAAATTTGGGACCCTTTTGCCATTTCCCTTGGCTTTGTTTCCTTAGCTTTACCAAATTCATGTCTGGTCTATATGAGGCATGAAATTGGCTTGCTAGAATTGTGCCCTATAATTATGGGGCACAAATTTGGCATTCTAGGTGTTTTTATCACTAAAACCCCTCCCCTTGTCGACCCATTTTGGAGTTGACCTTTGCTTGCAGTGAAATTTCATTTTCTTACTCATTTTGCACTTCAAACCTCTTATAAATAAGGGTTTGTATCCCCTAATTTGTAAGGAACAATTTCTAAGGAGATTCTAACTGTTGACTCGCTCATTTGCACATGCTATCAAGTTCTCTTTTATTGCAAGTTGTTTTGCTATTTTATGCTTTGGTGATTGTTGCCCTTGGGGTTTGAGTGGAGGAGTCTTTATTATTGGATAGATCAGCCATATTGGAGTGATTTTTCCATATCTTAATTACTCCTTACTTTCTCCATAAACTCATCATATTCTTCATTTGCATTGTTAACCTTTTAACTTTAATTTTTGTTGTTTTGCACTCTATTTTTCATTATTTTGAGACCCAAAAAAAGTCATCTAAAACCCAATTTACGTGCCATCCTTACAGTGCATGAATTTGGTAAGATATATTTGTGCTCCCCCTTTACAAGGTGTGAATTTGGTAAAATTAGGGTTTGGGGGCAAGTTTTGCACTCCAAAACCCTAATTTGCATCTTGCATTTCAACATTCTGCTACATTTCATTTCATTATTACATACTTGTTTTACTCTATTTGTGTATGTTCCAAAGGTCAAATATCATTTTAATTTTGAATGTTCAACTAAAAGGACGAAGGGGGCTTGACTGCTTTGACTCCAAGCTCAGTCACATAGTGGCCTAAGTAAGCCCCCAAACATTGATCATAATTTCTAGGGCATGTGAAGCTATTTTGTAGGTTTGAAACTATTGGATATTCTGGATGTAATATAAATCTTGGAAAAAACACTAGATCAAATAAGTGCCTTAATATATCTTTAGGTTGTTTGGTTTTTTCTTTCTATTCATTTTTATTCAAAACCTAGATCGCAATAAAATAAAAAGTATATGATTGAATTTCTAGGCATTTGAAAGAATAAAAGCATATAGTGTGCATCTAGGGTTTTAATCTTGCTTGTGCATTTCCCTTGGATCCTTTCTCAAAGGTTTTATTTTACAAACTAGGGTTAGATATTATTGAATCAAAGAATTATTCTAGGGTTCGCTCTTGTCTTCTTTCATTTGGTGTGTCTTGTATTGTTCTTTCATATTTCTTATCTTAGTTTAGAAAGGCCAAAATATATGTGCATACTTAATTGATATATTTAAACATTTCCACCTTGAAATTTGAGTGAGTCTTAAAACTATTCTTGGTGAACCCTTTTCCTTGCCCACCAATTGTAGAGAATATAACACATCCCTGTGGTTCACCTCATATCCCAACGAATCCAATCATGAATCGTACGTGGCAGGGCAATTTTCCTCCTATACAAAATGAAGTAAAATCATACATTAATTTAGAATATACAAGAGTACCATCCTTCTCTTTTGAAGAAGATAGAACTATGTTGAAGTCCTCCCAAGAATTTATTAATCATAATCATGATTTATCATTAAATATGACATAAATAAATCAATGTCCTTTAAATATCTACCATGAAAATAAATTATAGTTGGAGCATATAAATTTATAACTCCAACTTTAATATTTTCCTCTTTTCAAAAAAAAAAATATCAACAATCCAAACAGTTCTTGATTTTAGCAAATTTTCATATTATTTACATTTATATCATATTGTTGTAGTATCTCTTGATGCTCCTATAGCAGAAATTACTAGATAAGAAATATTTTTTCAAATATTTGGATGGACTATTACATCTCTCTCTACTTGTTTTCTTGTATTAAAATAAACTCAAAATTATAACAACATATTAATTCATTGATAGCTATTCCAAGGGGTATTATTCATACCTTTAATATTCCAAGATACCATTATTATAATCATTTTTTTCTACTTTTGGGTTTATACCCACTCCTTGTTAGCACTTGTGATCTTTTTTTTTAATTTACCAGTTAAATATTCCTTTTATTATTATTTGTGGAATTTTCCCTACTTCTTGTTAGCACTTGTGATATTTGTTTCTAATTTTCCAAATCAATACTTTGAATTTTCTTTTCTATTTGTTTATGATTTTAGGATATTCCTCTCCATTTTCCATTTTTCCAAACACTTTCATCCTCATAAATCTCTTGTACTTTTCCAAAATATGTGACTTACCATTCATAGGTTTATGTTGCCCTAGATAACCCAGAGTGCAAGGAATAACATCAAAACAACTTTTATGTTACTCTGGAAATCCTAGTGTAATGACCATCCTCCATAACACTTACTTTGTTATGATTCTCTAAATTATAATGGATATACTTTTTATTCCTTTATTTATTATGACACTCTTAAAACCTTTAAGTACAAGGGATAAAATATTATACTACTTTCATTTTATTACAAGGATACAATTTTCTATTACACGAGGAAAATGAAGATGATTTACCTAGATTAAGCTATATACTTTCCATATTCATTTTAAAATTTATCTTTGCGTATTTATTCACATCCTTAATTCCCTCTAAATTTTAACTTGCACATTGTAGTTTTTCATCCCTTGCATTATTCTTAGTTTCTTGTGGTGGTTTCTTTAAGTGAACCATGAAGGCATTTCTCCATCTAATGAGGTATATGGGATTTATTTCCACATTTTTGGGACTGGAAAATCCTTAATCTAAAACAATTTCTACTACATATAATCTCATTGCTTCATATTGAATTTTTTTTTGATGAATAAAGATTTCCATCTATTAAGGATTAATATTATTTAAGAATTAATATTTACTTGTATCCTTAGTTTTAATCTAGTCTTAGATACATATATTTTATTTGAATTTATGAAAATAATAAATGTAGGAGGAATTTTCTCCTACACATTCCATGTGATATATTACTTGTTCATACATGATGAAGTTGTCTTAAAATCCCTTATGTAACTCTTGTGATATATGTCCTAAATAACATCTTAAAATGATACATCATAAGATAGGTGTCATGTGGGGTTGTTTAAGAGTGATACATCTTATGTAACACTATGTCATAGTTCACTCAATATCACGATGTGTAGGGAATTTAGAAAATGTATACACACATAACTAGGAAGGTTAAAAGTCATGATGAAAAGTTTGTAACTCCTCTCCTCACTTGTAGGCATAAATAAATGTAGGTGTAGATCTCTACATTCCAAATTTGAGTTTTCATATCTATCTTAATATATGAGAGGATTATTTTATTGCTTTTTTTTATAACCTTACGTAATAAGGATTTGAATATTTTACCTTTCTAGTTAATATATGGTAGTTTTTTCCCTTGTGTTTTTATCCTAAAAAATCTCTCTTTTCTATGTGAATGCTTTTGAGTGCAACATGAAACTACAAGTTTTTGGGAACTTTAATTATCCTAACACGGTATCATAGCATTCTTGAACTTGATATTGCCTCTATTATTTTGAGGTATATATTTGGATCATGTTTTTTTTGGCTCCCTCACCTAGAACATTGTGCTTATATGCATATTATTATTCTTTGTATCTTCATTTATAATATCCATTCATGGTGATTCCTTCGATGGTTAAGCAACTTTCTTCTCTAATTTTATGTCCTTCCTAACTTGGAACATTAAATTTGATAACATCCCCTTTGTTAAATTCCTCTTAAATAAACTTTCTTGTATCTCTTATCTGAAATGCTATGCTTTTATAATCTATAGAGCCAATTTTTGTGAAAGAATGAAGCTTGATGCTTGGACATAATGAATACCAACTCCATCCTTCAATGTTATATTATGTAGGTTGCATTTTTTCCTTCTCCTAATGTTTAAATGAAGTGTAAGAACATTTTCATGTTTAACATATACTTGGACTATAGATCAGCTCCATGTTAAAAAAATGAGCTATTTTAATGCATGATAACATATCTTATTTTAAAAATTTGAACATATGCTTTTAGCATTGATGTTTTCTAGGTTATTATATGTTTTAACATTTGATATTTTGAATTACTTTTTGAGATGGGATAATATGCTTTTGAATATTTACTAACATTGCTTTTATGCTAAGTTGATTATCAATGAATTCATGTAATCTGTGTATGAGCTAGAGGTAATATTTTCTTTTAAATTTTGCTTTATTTGAACATGAATTTTAATAATTAGCTAAAAATCACAACTTAGGCACATATCCTTACATTTTGTAATGTTGGTTTGGATCTAGTCAAAGTTTTGGAGTCTTACTTACATGCTTGGGTACATCTATGTTATCAAATGACATTTATTTCATTTAATAAAATTGCATTTACCCTTACTTATTTCTTATGCTTCATTCTCATAACATTGTAAGTGATATAATGCATCTAATATTTGCCTTCTCTTTAAATTTATGATGTTGATATCATTGGAAATATTGATAACATTAATGTTTTTTTAAACTAACATTTGATGTTCTAAGTTATGCATTCTTGCAAGAGGAATTAGAATTTTTTCGAGGGCTAAACATCATGTTATTTAATCTACATTTGAAACTAACATTGGGGTTCCTTGCTTCCACCTTTATTTGTAGTTTTAAAATGATTGGGACTATACTTCATTTGCTTGTGAGCTAGAAAATTTTATATTAATTTTTTAATTACCTCTTTGCATTATTGTGCTAAAATTTATGGAGGAATCATTCCTCATAAGCATTTAGATCATCAAGTAAATTTATATCTTGTGCTTATATTTTTTAATTGATTATATGGTATTTAAACAAGTTCCTCCTATTTTACATCATCACCACATAGTGTTATTACAACTTGATTATTATGCATGTATCACTTGGTAATTTGAGCCTGGGTATCCTCCTTCAAAGTCAATGAATTTATCTGGTTCAGCTGATGTCATTTGATAATTATTGTGCTTACATTGCTTATATAATATACTTTGTTAATTTTTTAAATCTCATTGTTTAGATATTTGATCTATTTGTTTTTTTTTTTTTCTAACCTTAGTCTTATTTTTCAATTAATTAAGACACAAGTGCATCAAACATATTTTTGATACATAGATTTTTTGCATTTTATTTTGAACAAACTTAAATATATTAACAAAAACATATTATGTAAAATTGCTAATCTCACAAAGTTAATTGAAATTAAAGATGAGACAATTAAATTTTATAATGATGAAATTCAAAGTCTTAAAAATTATAGTGGTTAATTATTATCTCAAATAGAGGGTCAATAAAAGTCCTTTATTAGTATTTTAAAGTGGCATGATAGAGAAATACATAGGTATAAAACTAAATTTATTATTTTATATGATAAAATTAGTCTCAGATAAATTAAAGTAAAGGAAAAGTAGGATATAAGTACTCAATATGATCATCCCATCCCTTGTCATGAAGAATCTATGGATATGGATTTAGTGCTTCAAAAAGCTAATACATATTTTATTGAACATTTTATCCCAAGACACCATTTTGACATGGAGCTATTGATTTTTCAAATTATAAGAATAGTGATAATATTATGTTGTTCATATATGCTAATGCATACAAGTAAAATTCTTATAAAATATGGGTGAAAAAAAAAACCAAAATACCATAATATTCATATAATTAGAACCCTTCTATTTACAAAGTTTTGATAAAAAAAGGAAATACTTCAATATGGTCACTATTATCAACAAGGTCATACAATTAATTTTTTTTGGAAGCTGAATCCATGTAAATGTTATGTTGAAACAAATAATAATTATTCTCATTATTGTCATTGTCACAAGTTCCCTAAGTGATTCTCTTATAAGAATGAACATAAGCCAACTTAGGTTCCTAAATTACCTACAATTTTTATTGGTTCAAAGGATAAATATCCTCTTGTTTATATTTACTTTGCTTTAGTTATATAACCTTTCATATTTTCTAACCCTTTATGAAAATTTATTAGTTATTTTATTTTTGTTATAATTAAATTCTCTTATTTTTTATGAATATATTAGTCATTTAATTATGGTATTGATTTTTTTTTAAATAATAACTACTCATGATCTTAATATATTTGTTTTGGTCCTCTTCCACTATAAATTGATTGATTTTTGTTGGTTATCTACAAATGTCTATGCCCCTAATTCTCAAGTGCATAGGAGAAGGCTTTGGGATGATTTTATAGATATTTGGTGCTTTAGTTAGTCTTTCTTGAATGATAGCAAGAGACTTCAACACTACTCTCATACCAAGTAAGAGGTAAGGAGGAGTAGTTGACTTCACAAATAGTATAGAGGATTTTGGTAAGTTTCTCCCTTATTTGGGCTAAATATATATGGATCTACAAGGATCCAAGTTCACTTCGTCAAACTTAAGAATAGTAGGGGTCTCATCCAATACAAGATTGACAAAGCAGCAGCTTTCACTGATTGGTATAGAAAATTTCATTTTTATTCTTTGAGAACCTTACCAAAAACTACCTTCAACCATGGCCTGCTTCTTTGAGAGTTTTCTAAGGAAAAAAGACAAAAGGATTTCCTTTTTTATTCTAGATGATGTGGCTGAAGTATCCTCAAATCAAGGATAGGATTAGAGATTTGTGGAACACAGATGTGTATGGAACTAAATTGTTTTATGTTGTCAAAACACTAAAAATCATAAAGGTGAATATCAAGAAATAGAACCGATATGTGGTTGGACAAAATTTATAGCAAAAGCAGGAGCTTTTAGATAACCTAAAGTAAGTGGAGTTGAAGCTTCAATAGGAAGGAAGAACTTTGGAGCTAGATAAAAAAGAAAGAGAGGTTCTTACAGAGTTTCATAATATTTTAGCAAAGGAGAAAACTCATTGGAAATAGAAATCAAGGGCAACATGGCTAAAGGAAGGATATCATAACACAAGGTTTTTCCATATCTCAACTAGAAGGAATAGGAGTGACATTAGGATAAAGAAACTTAATTTGGATAATTGTGATGTAGTGAAAAATGAGGAGGAAATAGAAGTAGCAACAATAAATTTCTTCTAGACTCTGTTTTCTACCGATTAGGGTGAATATGAGGTAACAATGGACTCACTTATTGGCAACATTCCCTCACAGATTTCAAAAGAAATGAACAATCTATTACTTACTCCCTTCTTGGAAGAAGAGGTTAAGGAAAGTGTGTTTGATATGGTAAAATGTAAAGCACTAGATCTAGATGATTTTCTTGTTGGCTTCTTCCTAGGTTTTTGGCACATAATAGGAAAAGATGTTATAGAGGTAGTAAGAGAATTTAAAGTCTCTAATTCATCACTTTACGACTGGGATAATACTTTTATAGTTTTGATTCCAAAGAATCATGGAGCCTCTTCCATAAAAGAGTTTAGACCTATTAGCATTTGCAACTACATATACAAAATCCTCACTAAGACATTGGCCAATAGACTCAAGAAGGTACTTCCAAGGATCATATCTTCTATGTAGGGAGGCTTTATTCAAGGGAGACAAATAATAGATGGAGTAATGACAATACATGAATCATTGCATTTTATGGATAAGAGGGGTTTTATAGGTATGCTATTTAAAATAAATATGAATTATGCATATGATCAAGTGTCATGGATTTTCTTGGATAAGGTAATACAAAAATTTAGTTTTGACATTAAGTGGAGACAGTGGATAAAAATATGTCTCTCATTAGAAAAGCTTTCAATCATAGTTAATGGTAGATCAACATGTTTTTTTTAGGGGTAGTGAGGTCTAAGGCAATGAGATCCTATATGCCTATATTTTTTCATCATTTTTGGTTGAAGCATTAGGTAGAAATTCGGGTGTAGCCATTTCCACAACAAAGATAAGAGGAATTAAACCTACAAGTAATGTTGCAACATTGTCATACTAATAATTCATGGATGACACTATCATCTTGGATGAAGCCTCAATAAGAGAAGCAAATGAGATAATATCCAACATCTTAATGAAATATTTTCCAATCAAAGTATCAATTTTAGAAAGAGTTATGTTTATTTTTTCAACACAGCTAGACAGGTGCAACAAAGAATATCTAGCATTTTGGGATGCAACATAGTATAATTTCTAGCTACTTACCTTGGATTATCTCTTTTTAAATGTAGATTGAAAGAAAAAATATGTGCTTCTGAAAAGCACGAGATTTCGAAAACAAAAAGGATAAACTAAAATTGCAATGTAAATGAAACTAAAATAACGCTTAAACCCTATGTTATTGAAAAATGCGTAAAAAGGAAGAACATGAACACAAGATATTAAAGCAATATAAAAATCGGCCCTTTTATTGATATGCTTTTCAAATTCGTGTTACAATGCGTCTCCTTCCTTTTTAGGGGATAGGAGCGTTAAATGTTGCTCTTTTACAACTTGTTTCAGAATTCCTTCTTCCGCGTGCCCACATATAAGATGGGCGAACCAAAACGTTGTCGCCGCTTGCGTTGGTAAAGGTCGATTCCTCGTTGCTCCTCTAATGCTGCAAATCTGCGTTCAAAGAAACAAACAAAGAATCAGTAGCACCTGTGTATGAAAAATAAAAGATAAATCTAACGATGGTTAAAATGAATCTAAATAAAATGAAAACTTGACAAAAGCATAAACATGAAACTAGCTAAATACTATAAAAGAAATAAAGCGAGGGGTGCCCGAAGGCAAACCACCCGCGGGTGAAACTTTGCTTCGACACCAATCCGCTTAGGATGGGTCCGAAACCTGATGTGATGTGTTGTCGGCAAATTGGTAGGATATTGTGGTCAAAAAATCGGTGTCGGTTCTTGATTCATGCCTTCAAAAGTCACCCAATAACCTCTCTTTCGATTAAGAGATTATGGATGTTGAAAACACAAATCGCAAGTAAATGAATTAGCAGCACTTCGTCGCTCAAAATGCTCCTTCTCTCGTATATCTTTTGGGTGAGGAAACTCACCATTTTATAGACCCAAGGGGTCTCTTTGAATTAACATGCAAAAGTGTTTCTTTGCATGAATGCTTTTTGTGTGAAGAGAAGACTTCTTCTTGATCAAGGGCTTCTTAACTGCCTCTGTGCATGTCTTTGTATGTTTTAGAAAAGCTCACTTGCACTCCCATGCAATGAAGGGATAGCTAAGTGGCAAATCTGAGTTGTCTTAAAAAGCTCACTCCCATTCCCATGCAGTGAAGGGAGAGTCAATTGGCAGATATGAGTTGTCAAAAGAACTCACTCGCACTCCTATGCCATGCAAGAAAAGCTAAGTGGCAGTTCTGAGTTGTCATGCGTCGAGGTCTGACTTTTTGCTGGTCAAACCTGATATTCGTTCCACCCAGGAGCGAGCGCGAATTGAAAATCCGTATTCGTTCCACCCAGGAGCGAGCGCGAATTAAAAATCCGTATTCGTTCCACCCAGGAGCGAGCACGAATTGAAAATCCGTATTCGTCCCTGGGTGAGACGAATATGGGGCAGAGTGCCTAAAAGGTGCCAAAATGGTGTCTAATCTTCTAAAGCTGCTGTGTGAGTGGTTAGAACCACTGTTTTAACCTCTGGGGCTGCCCTAGGGGCTATTTGTGTCAATACGATCAGCGCTTGTTGTCACATAATCGGATTGGTGCTGTTTTGGTGTCTACAGATGCCCCTTTTTGGGAAGCGCTGCACATGGTGCAGTGCTGAGCAAAAATAGATAACCAAAGCACTAATGATTAGGGTTTCTTAGTAACCTAACCAACTTTTGATGCCCCAAGTATGGAAAGGGCATGCATTCTTGAATCCTTGCTTCTGACGAGCTAAGGAACTTAATTTCAAGTATTAACCTATTTTGGTGAGGTGTGACTTGAGCTTGGACATTGATCAGTCATGAATAGGCAAAGGGCGCAACCTTTTATCCATGGGGGAACCTTGTGTTCATGCTTCCGGGAATGCCAAGTGTTTAATCAAGTTTGTGATAATTGCTTGTTTGCTGCCCCAAGCAGGAGCGTGATTGTCTTTGTCAATGATTCTTTGAATGCATGCCATTGCCTTGATTGGGTGTGTGTTTGTTGATTGGTGACTTAAGTGTGACTACCCCCTCAAGCGACGAATCGATGAAGGAATGACTGACATGAGAAAAGCGACGAGTCGCTTGACCCAAGATGACTTAAGTGAGGGTGCCTTCAGATGTTATCCGATTGAATGCTCGAGCAGTTTCCCGATTATTTTGACCTATTTTTGGTGGGTGTGAACCCATTTTGGGATGCCATTTGGGGTTAACATTGGCAAAAATCTATCTTCCCGTGGAGCGGTCCGGCTATGGTAGCCTTCTTGGGGAGTAGGATAACGACAAGGTAGACCCCGACATCAGTTTTCTTATGCCAAGAGGTTAAGTGCAAGAGCACTTTTGTCCGGCAATTTTTAGTGGTTTTGTTGGCATTTGTCATTTTTATATTTTGGTTGTTTTGTTGTGTTTGTTTTTATTTTTTTTGTTGTGGTGTGTTTTTATGTATGTGTTTGATGTATGCAGAGGCGATTATTAATGTGATGTTTCTAATTTGTATGATGTATGGATATGAAATGAATGAAATGAATTGTTGATGATGTGTCGATGCACCATAGACTGTACAAGATTTGACTGACTTGCGATACTAATGGGATGACTTTGTGGAATGACTTTGCATGTGAAAACTTTGTTTTTGTATTTTGCATATATTTTGATGGTGATGTACAGAATAAAATGTACCAGTTGTTTTTAAAATGTAGTTAAGCTTTTCTGAGATTCAGATATTTTAACTAACTAGCCAAGACTGTACATTTATCTCGCAAGACTTTTGAACAAGGTCTAAATCC
This sequence comes from Wollemia nobilis, assembly GCA_028583015.1. Taxonomy (NCBI): domain Eukaryota; kingdom Viridiplantae; phylum Streptophyta; class Pinopsida; order Araucariales; family Araucariaceae; genus Wollemia; species Wollemia nobilis. The sequence continues at coordinate 8,935,183 of JAQPPZ010016361.1, forward strand.
GACTTGAATTTAACCAAGTTATTTCACATCCTTGTGTGTGCAATTGAGTTCGTTTATGTGGTATTCATCAGGATACCGCCAGTGCCAGATGGGCTTTCAACCGAACCTGTACTGAGGATCACCTAATTAGCTCCACTAACTCCTTTATTGTATTTAGTCAGATTAATCTGTGATGCTATCTAGGATACCATAAGCTAGCTCATCCACATGCAAACATTGATCTGCACACAAGTTAATGTGACAGATATATCGTCATGCGGGAGGTTTACCGCCAGTGACCGATAGGCTATCAACCAAACCGGTATTGAAGCTTGCCTCATGACTTGTCGAAATGCTGAGAGTTCCAGGGATTCAAGTTCGACTCCCTTCTTTTCTTCAATTGTATTGGGATACTTGCTCCTTTATAGTGATAAAATCACTGTTTATTTTTGTTTTATTTGTTTTTTTTTTTTTTTTTTTGAGCAAGGGATTTGAATATGGAGTGACGAGAATCACTATTGTTTGTGCCTTTTGATGTGTGCACTGTAGGATGTCAAATTTTAGTGTTTTGACGTTTTGCAAATTTTTGATGTTTTGCAACTTTTGAGAACTTGGGATTCATGGGGAATTGGGTAGGGAGGATGCTTGTCCTTTTGCCAACTCTCAACATTCTTGGGGTCATTCGCACAGGGGGATGAGCAAGATAGCCGTTTCGCTTATGGTGACCTGGATTACTGTGCAGGTTTCATCTTTCGTTCACACAACTTAGGAATTATTATATGTGTGTTAATTTGTGTTGGGATGCTACGTAACAAGGTGTGATCCAAGTAAAACTTTCCCGTGTAAAATCTGCTTAACTATGTACAGTTTTTGGCTAGAAATTTAAAGACATTTGAATGACGAAAACCCTATATACATTAGGAGACAACTGACGATGCTAAAAATGGCGATGGTGCTATTCTAGATGTAGGCATTTATGAAAATGGATCTGATGTGGAAAAGGATGGAATTGCCAAGTAATGACTGTCTATGGTGCTTTTGACTTGTATGACCTAGCAAATGTATAATGTATGGATGCGATGCCTAATGCAACCTATATTTTTGTATTTTGATTTTTATGAGAATGCATGGAATTGGAATGCAATTGTTTTTGTGATTTTGATTTTTATGAGAATGCATGGAATTGAAATGCAATTGTTTTTGTGATTTTGATTTTTTTTTTTTGAGTATGCATGGAATTGAAATGCAATTGTTTTTGTGATTTTGATTTTTTATGAGTATGCATGGAATTGAAATGCAATTTTTTTAATTTTTTAAATGTTTTTGTGATTTTGATTTTTATGTTGTTTTTGTTGATTTTTGAATATTTATTTTGACCAAGCAGTTATGGTAACGCTTGGAGCGTTTGGTGTTGACCAAAGGGTTTATAAATACCTTTGGGGCATTTAGGGCTGACCAAGCGATTATGAGAATCCTTGGAGCTATTGGGGTTGACCAAGAGATTAAGATAATCCTTGGAGCTTTTTGGGATGACCAAGCGATTGCGATAATCCTTGGAGCTTTTGGGTTGACCAAGAGATTACGATAATCCTTGGAGCTTTTTGGGATGACCAAGAGATTGCGATAATCCTTGGAGCTTTTTGGGATGACCAAGCGATTACGATAATCCTTTGAGCTTTTGGGATGACCAAGAGATTACGATAATCCTTGGAGCTTTTTGGGATTGACCAAGAGATTACGATAATCCTTGGAGCTTTTTGGGATGACCAAGCGATTGCGATAATCCTTGGAGCTTTTTGGGATGACCAAGCGATTACGATAATCCTTGGAGCTTTTTGGGATGACCAAGCGATTGCGATAATCCTTGGAGCTTTTGGTTTGACCAAAGGGTTTATGGACACCTTTGGAGCGTTTGGTGTAACCCACTGGCTCTTCAGGGAATAGAGGTACCCCCAGCTTGATGATCTGTGTGCACCGGATCTGGCTCTGTAGGAATTGGCACGAATGGATCGGCCTTATGCACGGATAGGAGGACAGGGTCTGCCTTCGGCACTGATGGTGCTATGATATCTCTGGGTGGAAGTTGCTCGTGATCTTCCCAAAGGAGCGGGATCAACATGTGATGCCAGTGGGTCGGGTCTATGCGCCACTCATGCCCTAGTCTTATGCCTAGTTGGGCCATTAGTTCGTCATGGGTTACAGGGTGATTGTGCCGTCGTGCATGATTGAGATATGCCATCTCAGTTTCATCTTCGTAATCATTGTCGATGATCCAAAGGCCTTCATTGGCCCCGACAGCTGTCTGCGACATGCTAGGCTCTTCTTGTTCGAGCAGATTGATGTGGTCCTCATGGGGTTGTTCCGTGTTTTGCGGGGGGACCTGATTTTCTTGCAATGGCACGGGCTCGATGGGAGCCTCCAAAGGGAATAATGTTAAGAGACTTTTGTGATGATCATCCATGGGGACCACCTGTGAATTAGTGTTGTCGGACATGAACGGGTCCCATGGTGCTATTGCATATGCTGACTCATCTTTGGCGAGAGAGTCAGGCTCATCAGAATCTGGTGATTCTGAGATATGGAAGACCTCGTCATCAGGTAGCTCTACAACCAGGGGTTGATCCTCTTTGAGAGGAGTTTCATGTAAGTTGGGCTTTTGGGGCCCCAAAATCTTGGTCTCTACCGACGCTAAGTGCTCTAGCAGTGCATTGCTTGTATCGGGGGATTTGAGCTCCTCCTCTTTGATTTGTTCTCGTTGCAGGTTGTGGGGAACTTGGGGCCTATGGAGGGGTGGCCGGATAGCACCCCCATGCCTTGGTAGGGCATTTCATCCCGCTCTTCTTCTCGCTCAAGTTCCTCAGAGGCTTCTTGAAGAATTTTTGAGGGTGGCCCATGAACTTGGGTGGGTGCCTGAAGAAGGCACCCGTCATTGGTCTTAGGATTGGCCTCCCGCTCAAGTCTAGGAGGCATCGAGGGCAACGTTTGATAAGGTCGTAGAGACCTGTCTTGCACCCAGTTGTGTCTCTCATAATGTTCTATCTTATGCGTGTGAGGGGTTGGAGTCTTCACCTGCATAGTGTGTTGTAACAACTCATCCTCCTGGCGCTGAAGGCACTCTTGATTTAAAAGATACTGTTGCTCTAACTGTTGTTGTTCTAGCTCAAGTAGCGTGAGTTGCATCCGACGTGCAATATGCTTGGCAGATTCTAAGATAGTTGGTCCTACCGTCTCATGTCTAGAAGGCCTAGATGCCTCTCCTAGATATCTATCCCGGTCATGGTGATCCGAGATCTCTATAGGCCGCCTCCCTCTGTTGGGGGTAGCAGCATTCCCCCGAGGCTTTGTCCTCAGTAGGTGATCCTGATAGCTAGCAATTGCGGAGGCGTATTGCTTCCTCGATGTATATTGCTCTTGAGGAAGGTAAGGGTTTTCCTCGTGCTCTCTTTCGTAAGTGAAAAAGGAACGGGCGGAGTTGGCTCGCCCCGCCCGAGGAGCCTTGTGCTCTGGATTTGTCCTTGTAGTCCTGACAACTAGAGGGGGTGAAGGAGGGATAGTGTAATCATGTGGTTCCTCCCGTCGAACCCTATGTTGACCTAGCGCTTCATCGCGTGGTGACCACTCATAGCGAGCATCTAAGGGAGCTCTCCTACGGATGTACCCCTCATGGGAGGGTGTGTGTTGGGTGCTATGCTGAACAGGAGTGCCCCTAGAAGAGGTGCCCCTATAGTCCCTTTTCGTTAAGGTGTGGAGGGGACTGCCTTGTGTGTTAGGTCGCCAAGGTGGTATGACCAAATCCTTGGGACTATAACGGAGGTGACTCGTGCCTCCTTGGACATTCTCCACAGCGTCTGCCCGTGAGTGGGCTTGACTACGGGTGAGCACCATGACGATGTCTCTCTAAAAACCCTAAAAATTGAAATGAGTCAGATGGGGCCCAAAATTGGGGTGCGCATCCCTCTTACAATAGATAAGCCATAAATAAAGTTTCAAGTCCTAACTCTAAATACATTAGGAGATATTGACCTCCGAACAGCTCAAAAAGCGTAAAAAATTAGGTGAGCAATTTTAAAACCTAATTTTGGGGCACTAGATGATGGAATTTGGCCCCAAAAACTGGTTTTTCTGGGCAAATAGAACTCAAGAGAGTTATATTTGTTTAAAATTATCCCAACTAACTCCCTGTAAAATTTCACGTCAATCGGAGCTACGGTTGAGAAGTTATGGCCCCGACAAGATGCACTAAAATTTAGGGAAAAATATAAAATTTCCCATATTTTGTTGGATGCTCCTGCATCACTTATGGGCACCTTCGGGGTGCTTTTGGGTTGACCAAAGGGTTCATGGACACCTTTGGGGCATTTTGGAGTGACCAAGCGATTGCGGGAATCCTTGGAGCTTTTTGGAGCGAGTGACAAAATGCGTAGATTTTTATCTTTTTGTTTATGATTTTTTTGATTTTTTTTTTGTTACACTAAGCATAAATGAACACACACATACACAAACGGTGATTATCTCTTTTAAAGATTAATGGTGTGTCCTAAATCTGGTTTAGTGTCATTTTGATGATTTTGTTTTGTTTTTGAAAATTTTGAAGAATGTTTAAATGCAAAATGTTGGCTCTTATGACTCCCATAAATGGTCGCCCCTTCAATATACCATTGTCGGACCGATATACCAACCTCTCTATATACCCGCCCTTACGTGAGGGAGACTATAGGTACGTGAGAGCAGATGATACGTGGAACATAGGCGGTACGGAAGGGGAATCGCTCTGTTTATGACACCTACCATAGAAGACTTATCCTCGCGTGCTGGGAATCACCCCAAGCTACACTCGGTCAGCTTTCGTCAGGATTTACGTCTAGCAACAGTCGCGATCGAGGTAATGGATGCAATATCTCAAGCCAAAGTGATAATGGAATCCACCTTTGGTCTTGCTCAAGGGTTGGGGTTTTACGACCAACGCCTTGGTTTAAAATACCACGTGATGTGTGGGGTTCATTTTAATTTGCAAAAATTGAAACAGGCAAACGAAAAAGAAATCTTTCCCTAAGCCATACAAAACTGAAAACCAGAAAACAGAAAAACAAAAATTTGACAGAAGCTTTAAAAAACCCCTACCTCTTCTCTGCCCAATAGGATGTTTCTGATTTGCTCTAAAAATTGCACAGAATTATACTCGTCCCTGGGTGAGGCGAATATCAGAACAGTAATCGTCCCAGGGTGAGACGAATAGTTTATTCATCCCGGGGTGAAACGAATACCAATTCTGTAATCGTCACTTGCAGAGACGAATAACAGTCCGATGTTGAAAAATAGGTACCTGTAAAAAAAACAAGCAATTTTAGATCAGTAATTTAACCTAAAAAAAAATAGAGGACAGAGGTCCCACCGTGATCGCCATTGAAAGCACGAGATTTCGGAAACAAAAAGGATAAACTAAAATTGCAATGTAAATGAAACTAAAATAACGCTTAAACCCTATGTTATTGAAAAATGCGTAAAAAGAAAGAACATGAACACAAGATATTAAAGCAATATAAAAATCGGCCCTTTTATTGATATGCTTTGCAAATTCGTGTTACAATGCGTCTCCTTCCTTTTTAGGGGATAGGAGCGTTAAATGTTGCTCTTTTACAACTTGTTTCAGAATTCCTTCTTCCGCGTGCCCACATATAAGATGGGCGAACCAAAATGTCGTTGCCGCTTGCGTTGGTAAAGGTAGATTCCTCGTTGCTCCTCTAATGCTGCAAATCTGCGTTCAAAGAAACAAACAAAGAATCAGTAGCACCTATGTATGAAAAATAAAAGATAAATCTAACGATGGTTAAAATGAATCTAAATAAAATGAAAACTTGACAAAAGCATAAACATGAAACTAGCTAAATACTACAAAAGAAATAAAGCGAGGGGGTGCCCGAAGGCAAACCACCCACGGGTGAAACTTTGCTTCGACACCAATCCGCTTAGGATGGGTCCGAAACCCGATGTGATGTGTTGTCGGCAAATTGGTAGGATATTGTGGTCAAAAAATCGGTGTTGGTTCTTGATTCGTGCCTTCAAAAGTCACCCAATAACCTCTCTTTCGATTAAGAGATTATGGATGTTGAAAACACAAATCGCAAGTAAGTGAATTAGCAAGCACTTCGTCGCTCAAAATGCTCCTTCTCTGGTATATCTTTTGGGTGAGGAAACTCACCATTTTATAGACCCAAGGGGTCTCTTTGAATTAACATGCAAAAGTGTTTCTTTGCATGAATGCTTTTTGTGTGAAGAGAAGACTTCTTCTTGATCAAGGGCTTCTTAACCGCCTCTGTGCATGTCTTTGTATGTTTTAGAAAAGCTCACTTGCACTCCCATGCAATGAAGGGATAGCTAAGTGGCAAATCTGAGTTGTCTTAAAAAGCTCACTCCCATTCCCATGCAATGAAGGGAGAGTCAATTGGTAGATATGAGTTGTCAAAAGAACTCACTCGCACTCCTATGCCATGCAAGAAAAGCTAAGTGGCAGTTCTGAGTTGTCACGCGCCGAGGTCTGACTTTTTGCTGGTCAAACCTGATATTCGTTCCACCCAGGAGCGAGCGCGAATTGAAAATCCGTATTCGTTCCACCCAGGAGCGAGCGCGAATTAAAAATCCGTATTCGTTCCACCCAGGAGCGAGCGCGAATTGAAAATCCGTATTCGTCCCTGGGTGAGACGAATATGGGGCAGAGTGCCTAAAAGGTGCCAAAATGGTGTCTAATCTTCTAAAGTTGTTGTGTGAGTGGTTAGAACCACTGTTTTAACCTCTGGGGCTGCCCTAGGGGCTATTTGTGTCAATACGATCAGCGCTTGTTGTCACATAATCGGATTGGTGCTGTTTTGGTGTCTACAGCTTCAATCATAGATAAAATTCAAAGGAATTTGGAAGGGTAATATGCTATCTCAAGTTAGGAAATTACAGCTTTTGAAGGCAACAATACAAAGCATCCCAATTTACATGTCACTTTTCATTATCCCCTACAAGGTTAAAAATATAATAGAGAAAATATTCGGAAGGTTTATCTAGGTAGGGGTAGAAGAAAAATATAGGTTTGATCTAGTATCATAGGATAGAGCTTGCTCTTCAAATATGGAAGGTGGTCTAGGGGTAATAAACTTGTAGGAGTTCAATAAATCATTGCTAACTAAATTAGGTTAGATATTGACCAAGGAATAAGATCTGCTCTAGGATAATATTTTTTAAGTTAAGTACTTAGAAGGTTCCATACCCTTATTTAGAAATTTATATCCTTTTAAAGGATCAACAATTTGGAATGAATTTCCAAAAACTAGGAAATTGTTGAGAAGTTGACTAAGATGGATGGTAGGAGAAGGCAAGGAAATATGTTTTTAGGAAGACACTTGGATTGTAGATAGTCATTTATAGGAGATTCAGGAATTCAAAAGACTAAAATATCCTCTAGTTCAAAAATATGGATTGTTAGTCAAATATTACATAGAATGGGGAAGGTTAGAGGTTTTGGAAAGAGCTAACTTTGGATTCTCCTAATCTAGAACTACAACAATGTTTGCTAGATATTAACAAGATACTAAAATAGTACAACTTACCTTAGAATGAAGATAATGACTCATTGAAATAGTTTTCTAATTTCTTAGGGGAATTCTCTATGAAATCAATTTATACCCCATAATTTAGAGTTGTGGAGGGGAACTTTACTATAAATAAGGTTTGGAAGAATGTGTTAATCCCCAAATTGGATTTCTTTCTTTGGTTGTGCTTACAAAACAAGATTCTAACTCTAGATAACATGAGTAAGAGAGGTTTTTAAATGAAAAATATATGCTCTCTTTGCATGAAGGATGTTGAATTAGTTGACCACTTGTTTATGCACTGTGTGTTTACAAGTAAGCTACTTAACAATCTAATGGAAGCTATATTTTGCTCTTGGGTGGTTTGTAGTACTTTTAGGTAATTGTTTAACCAATGAAGATGCCCTTTTAGAAAAAATAGGTTATGAAAACTCTAAAATATACTGTTACCTCATTTTTTATAGGGTGTTTGACGGGAAATAAATCAGAGAGTATTCAAGGAGAAAAGTAATGATGAAATTTTAATGTCTAATAGAATTAAAATTGCAGTGAGGGAGAATTTTTTTACCTTTGATAAAAATGTGGACTCTAAGAAAAATTTGGAAAAGAGGATCACTAGGGAATGTAACTTGGGAGAACCTAGAGAAACACCTTTGTCAATAAATTTTAAAAGAACAAACACTAGATGGCTAAAATTAAAAGAGGTATAGGTAAAGTTAAACTTTGATGGAGGTACAAAAGGTAACCCAGGTAGAGCTAGGGGAGGAGGTATTATTTGAAATGATAAATGTGAAGTGTTATGGGCTTATCCAAAAAGTTATGGGATACAAACCAATCACTATGCAAAAGCTAAAGCCCTATACTCCAGTGTTATGTTGTTGAGATAAAATAGTGTAAGGAAGGCCATCATAGAAGGGGACTCTATGACTATTCTCAAGAATCTTAAGAAAGAAGAATTTTATAATTGGTAGGTGCCAAGTTTAATTAAGGATACTTTATCTTTATTAAAAATGGTAGAGGTGAAGATATTACATATATATAAGGAAGGAAATGTTACAGTTGATTGTTTAAAAAATATTGGAGTTCATTTTGATCATAGGAATATATGAGAAAATAATTTTTCCCTTATCTCTTTTATGGATTACCTCATCAGAGGTAGAAGAAAATTCTATTTTATAGGGTGTTATATTTTGATGTTGCTGGTATTGTTGTTGCTTTTGGGATATTTTGTTGCTCCCAATGTGACTATATGTTGTTGCTATTACAACAATTGTAGTTCTAGTGAATGCTACTGTAGTGTGCTTCTACTTTTGTTGTTGCTACTTTTTTTACCTATGTTTGAGAATTGGAGAAACTAATACTACTGTTGGTATGGAAGGGAGGAATTAACAATAGCTGGGTCAACCTTTGCCCCTTATCTAAAAATAGTTTTCGATATCATCTCGAGTGTTGTTTTTTGTTTGGTTATATTCTGGGATTTTTGCTACAACTTTGTTTTTATCTCATGCTATCTAGGGAGGATTTTGATGTTTATATTGTAACATTGGAAAGATTAATTCTATAATAGGTTTGGTACCCCTCCAAACCCCCTTTGTTTTTTATCATTACCAAGAAAAAAATATGTTTGTCATTTTTGCTTTACAATATCTAGTATCATTTTTATCATAATATTTTATTTTATTAACATATTTATGAATATTTTCATTCTACATATTAAATATTTAAAAATAAATAAATAAGAGTAGGGTTTTCAAAGGTTTTCCCCTTCTCTTTTATATCAACTTGGTCACATTGAGCTATATAGCCTATTTAGTGCCACCAAGATTTGAACCTTGTGTGTGGGTTACATCATTCATATGCCTAACCATTGAGCCAAGGACTCGTTGGATTTATAGAGATCATGTTTTAAAATGGTCTTAGTCCCTTGTACAATAAATATGCCCTCTATGTCTCTCAACCAAAAACAACCAAAATTCTACCAAGAGCATAAAAAGCCAAACCTTTGCCAAGATCAAAGAAAGCCAATTTTTTGCTAGGATCACAAAAAGCCAAGATTTTGCCAAAATCACATAAAGCCAAACATTTTCCAAGATCATAGAAAGCAAATATTTTCCAAGATTATAGAAAGCCATATATTTGCCAAGATCACATATAAACAACCTATTCCAAGATCACAAAAATCTAAACTTTTTCCAAGATCATAGAAAGCCAAATTTTGCAAGTAAATAGAAAGCTAAATTTTTTGCCATGATAAAAAAAGCTAAACTTTTTCTAGGATAATATAAAGCCAAAAATTTTCCAAGATCTTAGAAAACTAAAATTTTACCAAGATCACAAAAAACCAAACCTTTTACAAGAAAACAAAAAGTCAACCTTCAACATAATAAATATCTAGATACTCTTTGGCATTGATGGTGAGTTATTCTTAGGATTTTGAATCTGGTTTAGGTTGGAAATTTGGTAGTTATCTTAGTGGTAGCATCATTCATAGGAATGAATATTTTTATAGACTAGTGGGAGGATTGGATATCAAGGTGTCGAGGGGGACCCTCATCCTAAACTCAACCCTCATTTGTCTAAAAAGTCTCTTCTTGTATCCTCTATAGAGATAGTTCAAAGAAAATTGAGCTTATCTATTTATTCAAGCAAATACCTTGCTTTATTCCTAAGCCAAGGAGATTTTAGAATTAATTATCCACTCATGGCTTCAAATTTATCTAAAAAAACCTTCTCCCTCATCAGGAAATTTGTTGGTTCTAGGTCGGATATCAAATCCATAAGAAAATGGGCCTTCACCAAGTGGAGACCCTAAGATCATATGGATATTATGGCCATTCCTAAAGGATTATTCCTCATAAAAATAAACAATGTAGATATCACATTGTAACTATGGGCCTTGGTTCTTCGGGTGTCATAATATCTTCCTCGAGAAAAGCATCAACACAACCTCGATATGGATCAAGCTTATGGTGCTTCCCATATAGTTTTAGAATGAGAAAATTTTAAATGGAATCATCAAAGCCATTGAAGATCTTGTTTCCTTTGACCCAACCACCAAAGAAAAAACTTACATGGTATATACCTAGATGTGCATTAATGCTAGCTTGGATTCTGACCTACCCACCTCCATGGAACTTGTCATCGATTTTTGCAATGGGCACCAAATTATTGTGTATAAAAATAAACCAACCTTGTGTTTGGAGTGTAAGAAATAGAGCCCTCTCTCCTCTTAGTTCCCATCCTTGAAACTAGCAATGGAGTCCAAGTCCAATATTGGGGAGTCTAAAAAGGAATGACATCATTCCCAACCTAAGAAAATGGTTAATGATATCCAGAGGAAATATTTAAACATGGCTACCAATAAATCTATGATGGTGACTTCCAAAGGCAAGGAACTAATGATTGACTCTGGTTTTGGAACTTTACCCCAGGTGTTTTCCTCCTTTCAAAATACCTTCATTCTAATCCAAATATCTTTTCTTGTCTCCCCATCAAGGAGTCTAGTCTAACCTCAAAGGCAAAACCCCCAAAATATGATCTTCTTAGACCTATTTTATTTTATATCCTAGCTTCTCAAGATCTTAAAATATCCATCATATAATCCTCTCCCTTCTCTCTTCCTTTATCCAAGGAGTCCCTTGGTCTTCTTAGCCAAGATCCTTCCCAATCCCTTCCCACCTCCTTTTCTAGTGGTTTGAATCCCTCCTTTCTGGAAACATCTCACAAAATTTCCTTTAGAAGGATGCTTTTTAGCCTCCTCATTCCCCTATTTTCTCAAACTATACCCTCAAATAAACAACTCCTATCAAAGCCCTCCCTTGTTGGTGACAAGGAATCAAAAAATAACTCAATGGATGTTGGGAGTGATAAGAAAAAGGATGATGTTCCAAATAAGATATAAAACAAATGGAATCTAAAGAAGATTTAGCCAATGGAACCCAATCCACATTATGCCTATTTCAAAATAAGAACATCAAAGTGGATCCAACCCCTAAATATGAATACCAAACCAAACCCCCCTCAATCCAAAGTAGGGAGAAGAAGTTTTCTTCTAAAGGTTATATATGAAGATCCTCTCACAGAAAGTGAGAGGCCTCAATGGTATAACCAAATAGAATTTGGTGAAATCCATAAGGAAATATTTGAAACCATCCATTATAATCCTTTAAGAAACCAAAATTGAAGCTTGCAATGTTGAAAAAAATTCTAAAACCATTTAAAAGAACAATGAATTCCTTTTGAGTCTAGCTCAAGGAGTCTCAAGGGGGTTGTTATGCCTTTTGGACCTATCCAAAATTAAGGGAAGACTCCTCTATACCTCAACAATAATTACAAATATTGTGTTCTCTTGCAAAAATACTAAATGCAAATGGTTCCCCTCAAACATGTATACCTCAAACACTTCTTCGGAATGAGCTACCCTGTAGAAAACTCTAAGTCAAATGAGGAACATATTCACCATTGAACCATGGATGTTAGTAAAAAATTCAACTCTCCACTCTTCCCTTTTAAAAAATGAAGAGGCACTTCCATCACCTCAAAATGCTATGAATATTTTTCAAACCTTGTGAATAGTAAAAAACTAATGGACATCCTATTAAGAGGCAAGAAATTTACTTGGAGTAATAGAAGGTTTGGAAATCAACTCATTAAACTCAATATTGATAGAGTTCTTCTATCCAAAGAGGCAATTTACCTCTTCAGAGATACTAATATTTTTTCCTTTCCCAAAAGTATTTTTTATCACAACCCTCTCCTTCTTGAGGCTTTCCAACCAGCCTCATCCTTCAAAACTCCATTCAAATTTGAATCAATGTAGATCTAGCACCAATATCTTAGTTCTATAATCTCTTATTAGTGAGGGAAGGATTTTCTCTATGTCTCTCATCTCTCAAGGTGCCAAAAATCTATGATTCATCATCAAAGCCAATCTAAAATAGTGGAACAAATAATTCTTTGGCAATAACTTCTACAAAAAATAGAATATTTATAGTCAATTATATCACATTGAAGATGCCTTCCAAAATGGTGATTCTTCACTAGACCTTAGGTGCACAAAAAACAGCTCTTATCCAAATTCCACAACATCCTAACCTATGAAAAAATATTTTTGAGATAAAAATCTAGAGCAACTTGGCTTAAGTGAGGGGGCTCCGACACTAAGTTTTCATATCACCACACTCATACATCATAGCTTCAACAAAATTAGAAATTTAATCAAATATGGTGGGACAATGACTGAAGATATTATTGATATCATATTTGAAGCTATCACCCACTTTGAAGGTTTTCTTGGTCCAAGTCACCCCTATGCCTCTAAATATTTTAACAGGTTGTTGGTCAACATTTCCCATTTAATTCATTTAGATTTAAATTCCTTTATGAAATGTCCTTTCTTAGCGGATGAAAAAAAAGTCCATTTTTTCATGTCAAGATATAAGGCCTATGGTCCTAATGGATTCTTGAGCATTTTCTTCCATAAGTTTTAGGCAAGCCTTGACATTAGTACAACCATATAGGAAATCCAAGGAAGTAAACACATTTCCAAAGATATCAATTCGACATTTCTAGCTCTCATACCCAAATTCATAGAAGCTAGGTCTCTCATAGATTTTACACCCATTAGTCTATGCAATGTCATTTACAAGATCCGCACCAAGCTCATGACTAGAAGAATCAAATAAATTCTCCCTTATTGTTGATCTATATTAATAAATCTCAATCCAAGGGAGGCTCATAACAAATAGAATCATCACTATTCATGAACTCGTACACTCTATTGACAAACGTGGAAAATTTGGGCTCTTTCTAAAAATTGACATGGATAAAGCCTTTGACAAGGTTTCATGGAATTTTTTATTCTCTATTCTATCCAAGTTTTGCTTCCACCTCAAATGAATTGAGCTCATCAAAGAATGTATCACCTCTTCCAGCTTCTCTATCATTTTTAATGGCTCTGCTACTAGTTACTTCAAAATTTCTAGAGGATTAAGGCAAGGAGATCCCCTCTCACCCTTTCTCTTCATCATCTTTACTGAAGCCCTAGGGAGATCCCTCAAAGTAGCCTATCTCCAAGGATCCATCTTAGAAATCAAAGTTGCCTCTTCCCTCAACCCCATTACACATAAATAATTTATTTATGATACCATCCTCACAAATTTATCCTTAATTTCCCAAGCCAAATTCATCAAATCTATCCTCAATCCCTGTGAGGAAGCTACTGGGAAAAAATTAAATTACCTCAAAAGCAAAAAAAAATTAACTCAATACCCCCATCAGTAGGCAACTCAAAATAGCCAAAATCCTTGGTTGCACCATCTCAAATATTCCATCCACCTACCTTGGCTTACCCCTTTTCTCAGGTCATGCTACTAAACACCTTTGGACCACTATCATTGAAAGGATGTAAAGAAAGCTTGTGGGGTTGAAAAGGGTTCTCCTAAGGTAGTATGGGAAAGACACTCTTGTTCAATCTTCCCTTCAAAGTATCCCTATTTATTTTCTTTCCCTTCTCAAAACCCCCTCATCCATTTGCCATAAAATTAAATATACTCAAAAATACTTCCTGTGATCTATCTTGAAATCTTGTAGGAGATTCCTACTGGTCACTTGGGATTAGATCTACTCCAAAAATGACTAGGGAGGACTAGGATTTAGAAAAGATAAACAAATGAATTTGGCCCTCATAGGAAAATAAACTTGGAAGCTCCTCAACAAAGAGAAGGTAGATTGGTTTAACATCATCAAGGCTAAGTATCTTGGGCAAAGTGGCAATTTCCTCAAAGCTGAATCCCCCCTATTGGGTCTGCCTTATGGAACTCTATATTAAAACTAGATTCTTGATTCAAAAAGGGATCATATGGAAGCTTGGAAATGGCAAACACGTTGATTTTTGAAAGGATCCTTGGATTATAGACTATCCCATCATAAAGCACCCAAATATGGTCATCCTAAAACATGTTAGTGACCAATTTATTTTAAATAAAGTTTACAACTTCATGGAGTCCAGCAATGGAAGAAAGACCTAGAAATCCATTCCTTAGAAAAAACAAAGTGATAGGTAGATAATAGCAATAAGAGACCTCACTAATATTCTAATAACTTATGTCATACCAAATACCAACTCTGAAGACTCTCTAATTTGGAAAGCTAGTGAAGATGGTATGTATTCTATTAAGTCTACCTACTACAACTCTGAAGAAAATAGTGACAAGTGGTTTCTGGAAAATTACATTTAGATCAAGCATATAACCGCCAAAGTTGCGTTATTTTATTGGTTGGTTTCTCAAAATTGAATCATCACCATAGATAAACTTCTTAGCAAAGGAATGACAATCCCCAATCGGTGCTACCTTTGCAAAGCCAACTCTGAATCCACACATCATATTTTTATTAATTTTTCTTTTTATCTAAATTTTATTTATATGATTCTCTCTACCTTTGGGATTGCTTGGGCCCCACCCGATTCCATCATTGACTTATACTACTAATTGCCCACTCCCTTCCTGAGGCATCATATAAAATATTTTTGGTATTTCTATCTTCCTCACTTCCTATGGTAAATATAGAAAGAGAGAAATCATAAAGCCTTTCAAAATACCTCCAAATTATTCTTTTCAATTGGAGCCCATATTATTTCTATCGCCAAAGAAATTATTTATTGATCTCCCATGCTAATTCCCAGGAACCTCCCATGGAAACTAGAATTGTTGTCTACATATGTCTTTCACCACTAGGTTTAATTCTGGTTTAGGAGGGAACTCTGGTGGTGGTCTTAGCGGTAGCATTGTTCATAGGATTAGGTCTAAGCATAGTCCATTGGGAGGATTAGAGGTCATGGTCTTCCCTTCGGCCAATGCCCCCTAAGACTCATGCCTTGCCTTATTTAGCTCCTAGATTGGATCCCTTACCAAGTGTCTATTTGCCATATTATTTTTGTGTGGCCTTCCTTGGATTCCCAATCACCCCCATGTTGCCCTCATCATCTTCACCATTTCTTGCCCTCATGAAGTTTTTCAACACCCTTTATGTACTCATTACTAATTTTAAAGTGGTTTCCTTACTCATTTTCTCCAGTTTACATCGTACCCCTACCACATCACTAACTCATGTCTATTTATGCAAACTCTGATGATTTTACCTAACAACATCACTTTTTCCATTGGTCATAGCCTTTCCAACTCTTCCATCACCTTTCTTCCAATGAATGTGCCCAGTCCAATGAGGATTTACCAGCATGAGGAAGATCATCAATGGTCATGACTGCACATATTCTCTTAATGCATCAAAATGCACACCTATGATTTATTGATCCTTCCTAAAGGGTAAAATTCTTTCCCTTTAAGTTTAAATTATTGCAAAACTATAAAAATAAATTGCTTACATGGTATTTCTACCTTTGACCATCTTCTTTTTTACTTTGTTGATTCTTGGTAAGCTATGTTGCTATCCTAGGCTTTGGTCACCCCCGTCCTCCCCCATCCATCAACCCACACTTGACCCTCACCTTGTTCCCTTCACCTATTTCATCCCTTGATGCAACACATGGATGATCATAACTACTAATTCAAGCTTGAGGTCCTCTTGTTGGACAAGTTGGTTGAGGAGATATTCAAAGATAATGGACTTCTTTATTTTCCCAAGAAGTTCAATGGCAATGACACAAAAAATTCTCAAAAGATAGAACTTTTTTACGATGAATGGAAAGTCTTGATTAGAGGACTCAGGTTCACCATCAATATTGGTCTACTTGTTGAAGTGATTAGTCTCCTTGATGATGGTGAGTTTTTCCAAAGAGAAAAGCATTCCATGGTTAGTGAATCATATCACTTCAAAGACAAAGGGGACAATTTCAATAGGAATAAAGTTGATATCATGTGGGAGTCCCTCCATAAGCCTTGGGATAAGGTAATAGTTTATATTCTATAGTATTTCACAATGGATGATCCCAATACCATTCTCAGAAGCCTCTACCTCGCCTTCCTAAATTACCTCTATGACAAGAAGACCATCAATATCCTATAATACATGTTTATGTCTATTTAGAATCCATCCTCAAAATCAAGAAAGTATATTAATACTTCCCTATGAATCAAGGCATCCATATCATCCTATACAGACATATGCTCTAGAAGGATTTCATAAGGGCTATCTTATTATGTGTGGTAATCCCTTAGACTTACTCCTATATCCTTGATTCTTGTGGGAATCACCAGCTTGATGTAATCAATAAGTCTTCCTAGAGACCCCCCTCTCCTAATACCAATTAGATGCTTCAATTAGAATCCAAGGTTGAGGATGCAACTCCCATTGTTATGTTGGAGTCCCATCACCAGTCCTCTTGTACCAACTCTCAAACTAGAAAAAGGAAGTCCCTCTTCATCATCAAGCATGATCCTAAGATTTTGGATGACTCCTTCCACATCACAAAAATGTCAAGCAGAAAGAATTTTATGTATGTTCTTGTATTCAAAAGGGAGCTCCCTAGAGTGGCTCCTCTAAGCCATCTAGCCATAATCAACAAAAATCTAGTGTGTCATTCATAACTAGGAAAAGCTACATCCAAGAGCTTAGTGACCTAATGAGTGCCTTAACCAAAGTAGAAAAAATGAGTACCTCTCTACTCTAGCAGGCCATAGTCATCCTAGTCAAGTACCACAACTAGTTTAATGGGGATGATCTAGTAGAGCATGTGATTTACCCTGCTCTTGGAGATGGTGAATGAAGAGCCTCCCTCCTCTTCTCTTTCTATTTTGTACCAAAACTCTTCCTTTATCTGTTTTATTGGTGGGATCCTTGAGCTATAGAGATCCTCTTCTTAGTTGTTTTGTGGTCTCCCTATTCTTCAGGGACCCCCTTTTTTTATTTCCCCTAGGTCTATCCTTTGGAGATAGTCTCTCTGACAACCTCTTAGTAAGGTCCTCTCTTTTTATCTCACAAATATTGTCTATCTTTTTTTCTTTGGTTTATGCTCTTAATTTTTTCTCCTTGGTATAAAAGGTTTTGGAATCCCTTCAAAATATATTTCTTCAATAAATAAATAAAAAAACAAAAATCCAACATTTTCCAAGATCACAAAAAGCCAAACTTTTGCCAAGATTATAAAAATCCAAACTTTTGCCAAAATAGTAAAAATCTAAACTTTTTCCAAGATTGCAAATAGCAAAACTTTTTCCAAGATCACAATAAATTACTATTTGTCTAGATCACTCATTAAACCCAATACCATACTTAGCAAACTCTGTATTTTAGAAAAAATCAAAATCAAAGTTCCAAGGTTGTCTAGATATGCTAGGGTATTCCATTCTAGTATCACTAAATTATCGACCATTTTTTGTTCTTGTAAATAAACTACAAGTGGTTTATATAGTTTCTCAATATCTAATAGATAGTTTTTTTTAGAGAACTACCCAATGCCCTATAATTCCATAATAGCACTATATTTTTTTAGAGACCATCTTCTTTTAAAATTCTAAAGTAGTCTGAGTTTTGTTTTGTATATCCTTCTGAGTTTGTTTTTCTCTTAGAATTTGGTTGGACTTTCTACCCTTTATTGTTGAGCATGTTGTTTGAGTACCTACTAGCATGAATAATTATTTCAATGTTTCCTAAAATTCTTCTTTATGTCTTCATCTAAGTGCTTCAACTCTTTGCCATGAGTACATTGTGCTTCTTATGTGTCATATACATGTTCCTTAATGAGTTATTCCACTATTTATTTACCTTTTCGTTAAACTTGATTATTAATTAGTATTTTTGTCTCTTCCTCCATGTCTGATGAGAGGATGAATTTTTTTTTGGAGCTTGTTGGGTCCAATTTTCCCTACATAGGCTTTAGTTGACTTCTTGATCTATGAGGCCTTCTATTATTGACCATATAGAATTTATATTTTGTTTCTTTTTTTAATTGAATAGGCTTTGATGGATATTTTTTAGAGAAGTGCCCATGTTGGTGGGAAGTAAGACTTTTTAAATGGATATGCTCGTAGTCTAATGGTTGGGTATGAACCCAACCAAGAACTTTTATCCCAAAGTTTTTTGGAAGCCTTTTTTTAGGTTTACCCTTACACATATATGGGTGCAAATTGCAATATTGCCCTTTGGAAGGGCCCAATAAATGTATGATCCTATGGTGTTTCCTATAATTTTCATTATGGGATTATTCCATAAGTGCAGGGGTAGAAAAGGAAGAGAAACCTAGATTGTCACTTATTTAGGTTCCTCTTCTTGTGGGTCAAATCTCAATGTCCAAGAAGTCATATATACAATATTAGATCCCATAATAGAAAATTATGTTTCAATATTTAGGATATGAAAAAGTAGCAATAAAGTACCCTCATCTAGACATCATGAACTCATAACTATATATTTTTGAACCCTAGGTATTGCTTATCCATTTTTGTATTATAATCAGATTAGGCAACTTATCTATAAATTTCTAGATCAATGCCTAAACTGAAAGATACAAGATTTGGTGTTGGGTGTAGGTCATAGGCGCCTCTAGAATGGTTACCTCATCGTGTTGGACCACAAAGGATCCTTTTGTGGTTTTATATATATATATTGTGGCTTAGGAATTTGATGAGGGTGGTCATTGAGTACTTGAACCTAATTTTCCATTTTATTTTGATTGAAAGGTGCTTGATTAGAGAAAAATGAAAAAACTCCATTACCAAACAACTTGAAAAGAGAAGATATTGAATCCATATCTAGGAATAAATTAAAAATCAAGAGCGTATATCTAATATAGGTCCATACCTTCCATTACTATGCTAAAACCTAGCTCTATACGTTTATCCAAATCAAACACTAGTTTCATACAATGGGTTTCCTTATCTGCACAAAAAAAATCAATTTTCCCGCAAAGGTTTCTAGCAAAACCCTAGATTTTGCTACTATTTTTATGTGCCCTAGCTTCATTTTTTCTACGTAATTTTCTCTTGTATAAATATTTTTCTCTTCCCCTTGATATATTTATAATTCTACATGGTGGGATATCTTTAGTTTCACTCCTAGATGCTTTGTGAGCATCCTAGGTGATGTCCAGGCTGGTTCCTTCAGCTAAACCATTGTCTCTCTTTAAAAATATATCTTAAGATTATACCTTAAATTCATGTGTATTTTATCATATGCCAAAGGAAGCTCTTAAATTTTTCTATCTAGTAATCACATTGTAACCTTGGGAACATAGATCCTTGTATGCAAATGTGTGTGTATCCTTTCAAAATTTTAGGGTAAAGCATGGGTTTTTGAAAGAGTCTCAATCCCTTCTATAGTGGTTTGAACCTAGGTCTCATGGATGAGAACCCAAATACATACCACTGCGGTGTTCAATATCAATTTATTTCAATAATTTAATCACTTTATTATTTAATTTGATATCCATATCCTTTTATTTAATTTGAAAGCCAAATTTTTTCCAAGATATTAGAAAACTAAAATTTTACCAAGATCACAAAAAACCAAACCTTTTCCAAGATAACAAAAGGCCAACCTTCAACATAATTAATATCTATATACTCTCTAACATTGATGATGATCTAGGTCCAAGGTGTAGACCAATTGGTTCGACCAAACCCCATAAGGGGGTGGAGGTCCAAGGTTCAAATCTCAAGCCTCATCGGATTGAATGCTTGTCCCTTTCCTGGTGATTTCAATGGTGTAAAAGGTTTAAAATTATTGTGGCATGGTGGTTATAGGGGTGAAATATGTGAAGATCTATGTGGCAGCTTTTGGGGTGAACAACACAAAATACTATGGTGGCCATAAAAGTTGGACAACCTACCCAGATTCATGATAACTATCGATTCCACCATGTAAATTAAAAAAAACATTGATGGCGAGTGATTATTAGGATTTTAAATCTAGTTTAGGTGGAAACTCTAGCTATGAACTTAGCAGTATAATAATTCATGGTAATGAATCTTAAGATAGACTAGTCAGAGGATTGGAGTTTATGGGTATTGGGGGGACCCTCCTCCTGAACTCAACTCTCCTTTGTCTAAAAATTCTCTTCTTGTCTCCTTTGTGAAGATATTTTGAAGAAACATGAGCTTATATATTTATTCAAGTAGAGACCTTAATCTACTCCCAATCCAAGGAGTTCTAAGAATCCCTTCTCCACTCATGGATTTAAAAAATTTCTCAAGATGCCTTCTCCCTCATCAAGAAATTTGTTGGTTCTAGGTAAGATATAAAAATCCATCATGAAATGGGCCTTCACCAAGTGGAGACCCCAATATCATATGAATATTGTGGCCATTCCTATAGGATTATTCCTCATCAAACTAAAAAATGTAGATGAATCAAGTCACATTCTTACTAGGGGGCCTTGGTTCTTCGGGTGTCATAACCTCTTCCTTAGGAAATGAGGGCTAGACTTCAATTCAAAATTCCAAAGCATCAACATAACCTTGATATGGGTCAAGCTTCTGGGGCTTCCCATATTGTTTTAGAATGAAAATATTCTAAAGGTAATCACCCAAGCCATCGAAGATCTTGTTTTATTTGACCCAGTCACCAAAGCAAAAACTTGCATGGTGTATACTTGGATGTGCATTTATGCCAACTTGGATTCTGACCTACCCACCTCCATCGAACTTGTCTTTGATTTTTATATTGAGCTTAAAACCATCAAGTATAAAAATAAATTAACCTTGTATTTGGAGTGCAAGAAATAGGGATATTTATCCTCTTATTTTCCATCCTTGAAACTAGCAGTGGAGCCCAAAACCTATGTTGGGGAGTCTAAAAAGGAATGGCATCATTTCCAACATAAGAAAATGGTTAATGATGTCTAAAGAAAATATTCAAACATGGATACCAATAAAGATATGATGGTGACTTCCAAAGGCAAGGAACTAAAGACTGACTCTAGTGTTGGCACTTCAGCCTAGGTGTGTTCCTCCTTTCCCCTTATTTCAAAATCCTTTTATTATAATTGAAATCACTTTTTTTTCTCCCCATCAAGGAATCCAATCCAACCTCAAAGACCAAAATCCAAAAATTTGATCTTTTTAGACCTAATTGTTTTTATATCCTAGCTTCTCATGAACCTAAAAAAACCCATCATAGAATCCTCTCCCTTATCTCTTCCTTTCTCCAAGGAGTCTCTTGGTCTACTTGGCAAAGATTCTTTCCAATTCCCTCCCACCTCTCCTTCTAGTGGTTTGAAGCCCTCCTTGTGGGAAATATCTCACCAAATTCCCTTTATAAGGATGCTTCTTTGTCCTCCTCATTTCCCTCTTTTCTCAAATTGTTCCCTCAAATAGATAACTCATCTCAAATCCCTCCTTCGTTGGTGACAATGAATCCAAAAAAGAGCTCAATGGATGTTGGGAGTAACAATAAGAAAGGATGGTACTCCAACCAAGATATCAAACAAAGGGATTCTGAATAATATTTAGCTAATGGAACCCAATCCACATTATGCCTATATCAAAAGAAGAACCTCAGAGTGGACCCAACCCGTAATATGAAAACCAAACCAAAGCCCCCTCAACCCAAAGTATGGAAAGAAGTATTCTTCCAAAGGTTATAAATGAATATCATCTCATGGAATGTGAGAGGCCTCAATGGGCTCAAAAAATAGCATTTGGTGATATTTATGAGGAAATATTTTAAACCCTCCATTATCATCCTTCAAGAAACCAAAATTAAATCTTGCACTATTGAAAACAATCTACAAGTATTTGGAAGAACAATAAATTTCTTGTGATCCTAGCTCAAGGAGCCTCAAGAGAGTTGTTATACCTTTGGGACCTATCCAAAATTGAGGGAAGACTCCTCTCTACCTCAAAAATAATTACAAATATTTTTTTCTATTGCAAAAATACTAAATCCAAATGGGCCCTCTCAAACATTTATACCTCAAACACTCCTTCAGGATGAGCTACCCTATGGAACACTCTAATTCAAATGAGGGACATCTTCACCTTTGAACCATGGATGTTACTTGAAAACTTAAACTCTCTACTCTTTCCTTTTGACAAATGCAAAGGCACTTCCATCACCTCAAAATGCTATGAATATTTTACCAACATTATGAATAGCAATGTACTAATGGATATCCAATTAAGAGGTGTGAAATTCACTTGGAGCAATATAAGGCTTAGCAATCAACTCATTCAACTTAAGCTTTATAGAGTTCTTCTATCCAAGGAGGAAATCTACCTCTTCAAATATACCAATCTTCGTTCCCTCTCCAAAATTAGTTATCACAAACCTCTCCTTCTTGAGGCTTTCCAACTAGCCTCATCCGTCAAAAATCCATTCAAATTTGAATCAATGTGGCTCTAGCACCAAGATCTTAGTTCTATAATGTCTTATTAGTGGGGAAATATTTTCTCTAGATCTCTCATCTCTCAAGTTGAATAAAATCTATGCTTTGTCAAATTCAATCTAGAATAATGGAAAAAAGAAGTCTTTGGCAATAACTTATACAAAAAATAGAATATTTAGAGTCAGCTATATCATATTGAAGATGCCTTCCAAAATGGTGATTCTTCACTAGACCTTAGGTGCACAAAAAAGGGCTCTTATCCAAATTCCACAACATTCTATCTTAAGAAGAAATATTTTTGAGATAAAAATCTAGAGCAACACTACTTAAGGGGACTCCAACACTAAGTTTTTTTGGTAATTGGAGTCTTTGTATTATGTGGGTTTGTACTAGGTCCCAAAACCATATACATTGCTTTTAATTAGCATAAATTAGTAGCCACGAACTACTATGCCATCAGGGAAACCACACAGGGAATTCATAGATTGGAATAGAACCGAAACATCCATGTGTTACAATTCCATGCATTTTAGTGCTTACAAAAATTCCTATCAAAATTGACTGCAACTTCATATACAAAAGAGACACCAACCAGTGCTGGGAAGAAACTAGAACTATGCAGAGGACAAAAATCCTAGACGTATCGCTAAGACTGGACACCATTAATACCAACCAAGGAAAACCATAAGCATATCTCAAAAATCCCTACACAGGGGATGAAATACATTTGAAGACCACATAAGAAACCATTACATAAAAAAAAACCAACCACACAAGCCTTTATATCATGCATCGGTTAAGTCCTTCACTGAGATGCTTTCAGTAGAATTCTTAATTAGCTACTTCAAGTTCTTGCTAATGGTCTCCATGGTGTTTATGATGCTGCTAATGATGATGGTATCAACTTTGTGGTTGATTTTTGAGCCATAACCCGAGCTACCACTGATGTCATTAAAAATATGATTTGGGTAGTTTTCATCCCAACACAAAGTTTTTTCATACCATCACACTCAGATATTATAGCTTCAACAGAATTAGGGAGTTAATAAAAGTTGATGAGACAATGAATGAAGATATTATTGATATCAGATCTGAAGTTATCACCCAATTTGAAGGTCTTCTTGGTCTAGGTAACCCTTTTGCCTCCCAGGATTCTAACAGGTTGTTGGCCAACATTCCCCATTTAATTCATTCAGATTTCAATTCCTTTATGAAATATCCTTTCTTAGTGGATAAAATAAAAAAGGTCATATTTTCCATGCAAGAGGTAAAGCCTATGGTCCTAATGGATTCCAAACCATTTTCTTCCATAATTTTTGGAATGTGGTAGACCTTTACATTACTACAACCATCCAAGAAATCCAAGGAAGTAAACACATTTCCAAAGATATTAATTCAACCTTTCTAGCTCTCATACCCATATCCATAGAAGCCAAGTCTCTCTTAAATTTTAGAACCATTAGTTTGTGCAATGTCATTTACAATATCCTCACCCAGCTAATGGCTAGAATAATTAAATAAATTATCCCTCTCATTATTGATTTTTGTCAAGAAATATCAATCCAAGGGAGGCTCATAACAGATAGGATCATCACTATTCATGAACTCATACACTCTATTGAAAAAATTAGAAAAGTTGGGCTTTTTCTAAAACTTGACATGGATAAATCCTTTGATAGGGTTTCATGGGAGTTTTTATTCTATGTTCTATGTTGGAAATTTTGAGTCCCTAAGCTAAAATGTTGTTATTGATGTCAAAAAGTTATCTGATGTCAAAAGGATCTATGATGGCATGCACTATGTTTTGTGAAAAGTGCAAGGAAAGTCTATTTGTGAAAACCAAGGCAGGAAAAATAAAAGGTTTTATTTAAAACCATGGATGGCAGATTTGAAATGGGTTTTTCTTAAAACCCAAGTTGGATTTTCGTTTCATCGAAAAAAGTGCCCCAATGATGGAGATATTTAATTTTAAATATTTAGTTTAAATTTTAAATTATTTAAAATTTAAATTTAAATTTTAAAATTAAAATAAAAGTAATCCGCCGACATTGTCGAATATGAGGGATAAGACTATAAAAGTATGAATAAGGTTTATTATTCCTCATTCTTGCTCTTGTGGTTAATGCGATTATTAGAAAGCAAAAAGAGCTCGTGTCAAATATGTTTAAAGGTAGAGGCAGCGAATAAGTTGAGGTGTGGTCGAATCCAAAGACATCATGAGCAGTGTGGCCTGTTGGCAACTCAAGCAACACAAAGGTGTTGGGAGGCAAGTGGTTGAGTGTTCGAATCATGTGCACTTTGTTTTTCTTGAGAAATGATGAATCTATTTTGCGTTGGTTGTTGCATGGAGGATAAAGGAGAGTGAGACGCTTTTGGTCTTGTGTGGAGTGCTAGCTCACATGGTGCGCAAGTGTCTATTAGGACGCAGGAGCCACAAGAATCAGGTTCGAATCCTACAAACTCCCTTTTTTTGGTAAAAGGTAAATAGTGCACTGGTTGTGGTTTTTCATGCACATGCTGCCAAGGTTTATATGTTGTGTTTGATATTTGTAAATTCATGCCAAGGTATGCATTAAAGTTGTAAAGAAAAAAAAAAAAAAAAATTGTTTTATTGGGTGCTAAAAGTTAGTTTAAAATATGTGCATAAATTTTATAGTAAAAGTGGTTTTTGGAGAGATAAGTAAGTAGGCATAGTTTTTAATTTCTTTTAGGGTATAAGTGATTTGAGGAGTAATAAGAATTACTACTTATTTGGCACATTGTTGAGATGTTATTTGGAGAGTGTTTTTAATTATTGAAACATTCTTGAGAAAAATATTTTGCTTGAGGGTTATTGAATATATATTTGGTGGATGTGATTATTGAGTTGGAGTAAAAAGGTGTAAATTGAGTTATGCTTTATTTTGTGATTATTATTTGAAGTCCACTAACCCTCATTGATATTGGAAAGGAAAGTTGTGTTGAGTGTGGCAGATTTTGTGGACAACTTCTTGGCATCAATAAGGTATGGGCACATTATTCTATTGATTTTTTATGGTGGTTGATTTATGAAATATCATTGGAGATAAAAGTATTGATTGTGGTTTCCTTTTCGAAAGTCTTGGTTTAGATGCTTCAAGGTTTTCTAGTTTGAGTGTTGTGATTAAACCTTGTTTTATAAGCATTGTTGTTGAAGCCCATTGGTTGAGCAAAGAACTTGAACTTGAGTTAGAAAATAACATGAGTATAATTGTTATGTGAGATTTGTGATTGAGCATTGTTGGAAACATTTTGAGTTGGTTGATTCATGCTTGGACTAGGGTTTGTGAGAAAGAGTTGTTTCTAGAGGTGATTGGTTGAGGAGAGTTTTTTGAGCCTATTCAAGTGAATGTGTGAAGTGGTTGTTCAAGTTCCATAAAACAAACTATTCTATATTCTGATTTGAGTTGAAATTGAGTTGAGAAAGAAATTGAGTTTATGAATAAAACATATTGACTCTCTAACAATTCTCTTTATGCTTCTATAAGATTGAGTTGAGTTGATATTGATTTGAGTTGAGTTGAGATTAATTTGAGTTAAGATTAGGATTTGAGTATAGAACATATTGAGTCTCTAATAATTCTCTTTATGCTTCTATGAGATTGAATTGAGATATTTATTGAGCATTGAGTTTAGAACATATTGTCTCTAACAATTCACTTTATGATTCTATGATATTGGACAAGTTCTGTGTGAGCTTGTTAAGCTGATTTGAGGTAAGTCTTTGAGAAGGCTTGTGGACTGAATTTGAGTAAGCTTTTGTTAAAGCTTGCTATGCAGATTTGAGTAAGTCCTACAGAGGACTTATTGAGCAGATTTGAGCAGGTTCTGATTGAACCTATTGAGAAGATTTGATCAGGTTATGAGTGAACCTATTAAGCATATTTGAGTAGGTTCTGAGTGAACCTATTAAGCATATTTGAGGAGGTTTTGAGTGAACCTATTGACAAAGCTTTGGAGGTGACAGGTTCCAAAGGATAGAGTCTTAGTGGATAGAGATCCAGTAGCCAGGACAATTGAAGACATATCTAAGTGAGGAGTCTTCAAGTGGAGAGAGATCCACAAGTCAGAGTAGTAGAGAGATAGAGTCTTCTAGAAGATCACTAGCCAGAGCAGAATGAGAAAGAGTTCTCCTATGGAAGAAATCCATGAACTTGATATTAGGGGATCAACATCTCCTTTGGACAAAGGTCCATAAACATTGTAATTGAGAAGGATTCCCAAGAGATTATTTGAGAAATATTTAGAAGAAATATTTTATGTGGACGTAGCCCACATTGGGTGAACCACGTTAAAATTAAGTCTCTCATGTGTGTGATGCTTTGTGTGATGTTTACTACTTTATTAATATTGATGTTACTATTTGGGGAAAAGTTTTAAATTATACTGTTCACCCCCCCTCTCAGCATAAGCACATGTTCTTAATTCTATCCAATTTTTGCTTCCACCTCAAATGGATTGAGCTCATCAAAGAATGTATCACCTCTTCCAGCTTATCTATCATTTTTAATGTATTTGCTACTAGTTAGTTCAAAATTTTTAGAGGATGGAGGCAAGGAGATCCCCTCTTTATCATCCTTATTGAATCCCTTGGGATATCCCTCAAAGTAGCCTATCTCCAAGGATCCAGATCAAGAATCAAGGTTGCCTCCTCCTCAACCCTATTACACATAAACAATTTGTTGATGATACCATCCTCATAACTTTATCCTCAATTTCCCAAGCCAAAGTCAACAAATCTATCCTCAATACCTATGATGAAGCTACTGGGAAAAAATTTAGTTACCTCAAAAGCAAAAAAAACTCCTCAATACCTCCATTAATAGGCAACTCAAAATAAATAAAATCCTTGGTTGCACCATCTCAAATATTCCATCCACCTACCTTGGCTTACCCTTTTTCTTAAGGCATGCTACTGAATACCTTTGGACCATTTTCATTGAAAGGATGTAAAGAAATATTGTGGGGTTGAAAGGGGCTCTCCTAATCTAGGATGGTAAAGCCACTCTTGTTCAATATTCCCTTCAAAGTATTCCTATTTATTTTCTTTCCCTCCTCAAATCCCCTTCATCCTTTTTCCATAAAATTGAACAGATTCAAAAAGAATTCCTATGATCTATCTTGAAAGCTCATAGAATATTCCTACTGGTCACTTGGGATTAGATCTACTCCAAAAATGACTAGGGAGGACTAGGATTTAGAAAATATAAACAAATAAATTTTGCCCTAATAGGTAAACAAACATGGAAGCTCCTCAACAAAGATAGGGCATATTGGTTTAACATCATCGAGGCCAAGTATCTTGGGTAGAATGAAAATTTCCTTGAATCTGAATCCCCCTGCTAGGTATTCCTTATGGAACTCTATATTAAAAACCAGATGCTTGATTAAAAAAGGGATCAAATGGAAGCTTGTAAATGGCAAACACATTGATTTTTAAAAGGATCCTTGGATTCTAGACTATCCTCTCATAAATAACCTAGACATGATCATCCTAAAACCTGTTACTAACTACCTTTTTGTAAACAAATTTTGCAACTTCATGGAGTCCAATCATAGAAGAAAGACCTAGAAATCCATTCCTTACAACAACCTAAGTGAAAGGTAGATAATATCAAGAAGAGACCTCATTAATTTTCTAAGAACTTATGGCATACCAAATACCAACTCTAAAGACTCTAAAATTTGGAAAGCTAGTAAAGATGGTATGTATTCTGTTGATTCTACCTACTACAAATCTGAAGAAAATAGTGATAAGTGGTTTCTTTCCAATTACATTTGGCTCAAGCATATCACCTCTAAATTTGTCTTATTTTATTGGTTGATTTCTCAAAACAAAATAATCACCATCGATAGCATTGTTAGCAAAGGAATGCGAAACCCCAATTGATGCTATCTTTGCAAAGCCAACTTTGAATCAACACATCATCTTTTTATTGATTTTCTATTTTCTCTAAGTGTCCTTCACACCATTCTCTCTACATTTCGGATTGCTTGGGCCCCACCCAATTCCATCATTGACTTATGCTACCAATTACCCACACCCTTCCAGAGGCATCATATACCTCCATCACTTCCTATAGGAAATATGGAAAGAGAGAAATCATAGAGAGTTTTAAATACCTCCAAATACTCCTCTATTGGATCCTGTATTATTTTTATCACCAAAGATAATTCTTTATTGATATCCCATGCTAATTCCTAGGAACCTCCCATGGAAACTAGGATTGTTGTCTACTTAGGTCTTTCAACACCTACAAGCCTCCCCCTCTACTTCCTCAATTGATATATCGAAGATCAAGTGGTCTCCTCCTCTAGAGGTTTGGATAAAGTTGAATTTTGATGGCACTACCAAAGGCAATCATGGACAGGAAGGCGTAGGTGGAGTTTTTAGAAAATCAAATTCTACTTGCCCATGCTAAAAACATTGGCATCCAAACCAATCACTTTGTTGAAGCTAGAGCCCTCTACTAAGGGCTAACTCTTCTTTATGGCCTTCCCTCAAAAAAATTCATCATTGAGGGTGATTATTTGAACATAAAAACTATCTTAAAAGTGCCCAACATCCCTGTTGGAGTATCCAAAACCTCAATGATGAGTATAAATGATCCCTACAAAAACTTTGCAATTATGTAATCCAACATGTCTATTAGGAAGACAATCAAGTAGTAGATATTTTGGCTAACTTGGGTCTTTCACAAGAAAACCTCTCCATTTGGTGTACCAACTTCCATCAGTATATTTTTTGTTGTTTTCCTATTAGAAACTAATCCTTGTTCTATCCTCCATTGTTGGGATGTCTCTTCCATCAATGCCTAATTCTTATTGGTTTTTAGATTGGTCTTTCCCTATCATCTTGATCTAGATGTATTCCTATCTTTGGATCTCTCCCCTCTATTTCATTATTTTGGGTGCCTCCCTTGGGACATTTATTATCATCACTTTGATAATGCATTGGATGTTGAAGATGATGAACAAATCTCAAGTTTTTTATTCTAGATTAGTCGGGAACTCTAGCCATGGGCTTAGTGGCAGTATCGTTCATAGGATTTTTTCTAAGCATGCTCTAGTTGGAGGATTAGAGGTCATGATCTTTCCTTAGACCGATGCCCCCTAAACCTCATGCCTTGCCTTATTTAGCTCCTATATTGGATCCCTTGCCAAGTGTCCCTTTGCCACATTAATTTTGTGTGGCCTTCCTTGGAATCCTAATCACCCCCATGGTGCCCTCATCATCACCAACATTTCTTGCCCTCATAAATTTTATCGCCACCCTTTGTGCATTTATTACAAATTTTATAGTGGTTTCCTTACTCATTTTTTTGACTTTACATCGTACCCTTACCACATCACCAACTCATGCATGTTTATGCAAACTTTAATAATTTTCCCTGACAACATCACTTTTGCCATTGGTCATAGCCTTGCCAAATATTCGATCATATTTCTTCCAATGAAGGTGCCTAGTCCAATGAGGACTTAACAACATGGGAAAGATCATAAATGGTTATGACTACACATATTATCTTCCCCTTTAAGTTCAAATTGTTGCAACAATATCAGAATTAATCACTTAATTGGTATTTCTACCTTTGGCCATATTTTTTCCTTTACCAATTCTCGGTAAGATTTTTTTCTAACCTAGGCTTTGGTCACCCCTCGTTCTTCCCCATCCATCAACCCACACTTTACCCTCACCTTATTCCCTTTACCTATTTCCACCCCTAATGCTACACATGGTTGATCATGACTATATATTCAAGCTCTAGATCCTCTAGTTGGACAAGCTAGTTGAGGAGATCTTCAATGATCATGGGCTTCTTCCTTTCCTCTAGAATTTCAGTAGCAATAACATGGAATTTTTTCAAGAGATAGACCTTTTTTAGGATGAAGGTAAGTATCAATTAGAGGACTCAGGTTCATCATCAATATTGGTCTACTTGCTAAAGTGATCAGTATCCTTGATGATGGTGAGATTGTCTAGAGAGAAAATCATTCCATGGTTAGTGAACTATCTCACTTAAAATACAAATGGGATAAGCTCAATAGGGATAAATGTGGTATAATGCAAGAGTCCCTCCCCAAGCCTTGGGATAAGGTAATGGTGTCTGTTATACAATATTTCATAGTGGATGGTCCCAATACCTTTCTTATAAGCTTCCACCTTGCCTTACTAAATCACCTCCATGATAAGAAGACCAAAAATATCCTAGAATAC
This sequence comes from Wollemia nobilis, assembly GCA_028583015.1. Classification (NCBI taxonomy): domain Eukaryota; kingdom Viridiplantae; phylum Streptophyta; class Pinopsida; order Araucariales; family Araucariaceae; genus Wollemia; species Wollemia nobilis. The sequence goes on from JAQPPZ010016361.1 coordinate 8,966,252, forward strand.
CTATTTATGTCTATTTAGAGGTCATACTAAACAACAAGAAAGTATATTAATCCTTCCCTATGTATCAAGGTATCCATATCATACTATATAGACATATGCTCTAGAAGGAGTCCTAGAGGGTTATCTTATAATGTGTGGGAAGCACTTGGACTTGCCTCCATCTCAATGAGTCTAGCCTTCATAGGAACCCCCAACTTGATGTATTTGGTAAGTCTTCCTAGAGACCCCCCTCTCATAATACCAATTAGATGCTTGAATTTAAACCTAAGGTTGATGATGCAACTCTCATTGTTAAGCTGGAAGTCCATCGTCAATCCTCTTGTGCCAAGACTCAAACTAGGAAAAGGAAGTCCCCCATCAACCTCAAGCATGATACTTGGATTTTTGAGGACTCCCTCACGCCTCACAAAAATTTCAAGTGGGAAAATTTCTCTGTGCATTCTTCAATTCAAAAGGTGTCTCCCTAGAGTGGCTCCTCCAAGCCATCTAGCCATAGTCAACAAAAATCTAGTGTGCCATTCATAACTAGGAAAAGATACATCCAAGAGCTCTATGACCTAATGAGTACCCTAACCAAAGTAGCAAAAATGAGTACCTCTCTACTGTAGTCATCCTAGAAAAGTATAAAAACTAGTTTAAGGGGGATGATCTAGTAGACCATGTGATTTCCCCTACTCCTGGTGATGGTGAATGAAGATCCTCCTTCCTCTTCTCTTTCTATTTTGTGCCATTATTATTCCTTTCTTTGTTTGTTTTGTGGGATCCCTGAGCTATAGAGATCATATTCTTAGTTTTTTTGTGGTCTATTTATTCCTTGGTAACCCCCTATTTTTTGTTGTTCCCCTATGCCTATCCTCTGGAGATAGTCTCTCTTACAATCTCTTAGTGATATCCTCTCTTTTTATCTCACAAAGATTGTCTCTCTTGTTTCCTTTGGCTTATCCTCTTATTTTTTCTCCTTGGTGTGAAATTTTTGGGGACCCCTTCAAAACCCCTTCCTTAAATCAATAAAACAAAAACAAAAATCCAACCTTTTTCGAGATCACAGAAATCCAAAATTTTTCCAAGATTATAAAAACTAAAGTTTTCCAAGATCGCAAAAAGCCAATATTTTTCCAAGATCACAAAAATCCAAATTTTTACCAAGATTGCAAAAATATAAACTTTTACTAAGATCATACCAAATCAAAATTGACCTATTTTACTCATCAAATCCAAAACCACACTTAGCAAACTCTGTATTATAGAAAAAATCAAATCCAAAGTTCCAGGGTTGTCTAGAGATGCCAGGGTATTCCATTCTAGTATCACTAAAAAAAACTGCCATTTTTTACTCTTGTAAATAAACTACAAGTGGCTTATATAGTTTCTCAATATCTAATAGATAGTTTTTTTTAGAGGACTAACCAATATCCTACAACTCCATAATAGCACTATATTATTTTAGATATCATATTCTTTGAAAAATCTAAAGTAGTCTAAGTTTTTTTTTTGTATATCCTTTTGAATGTGTTCCTCTCTTAGAATTTGGTTGGCCTTTCTAACCTTGATTTTTGAGCATGTTGTTAGGGTACCTACTAGTATGAGTAACTATTTTAGTGTTTCCTCAACTTCTTATTTAGTGTCTTCATATAAGTGCTTCAAATCTTTGCCATGAGTACCTTGTTGTGCTTATTATGTGTCATCTAAATATTCCTTAATGAGTTCTTCCACTATTTCTTTACCTTTTTCTTAAACTTGATTATTAATTAGTTTTTTTGTCTCTTCCTCCATGTCTGATGAGAGGATAGAAAATTTGTTGGAGCTTGTTGGGTCTAATTTCTCCTGCATAGGCCTTAGTTGACATATTGATCTATGAGGCTTTCTATTCTGGAAAATCTATAATTTAGGTTTCGTTTCCTTTTTGAACTAAACATGCTTTGATGGACACTTTTGAGATAAGTGTCCATGTTGGTGAGAAGTAACACATTTTAAATGGATATGCTCACAGTATACTGATTGGGTGTGAACCCAAACAAGAACTTTGATCCAAAAACATTTTTGGAAGCCCTTTCTTTAGGTTTACCCTTACATATATATGGGTGCAAATTGCAATATTACCCTTTGGAATGGCCCAATAAATGTATGATTCTATGGTGTTTCCTATAATTTTCATTATGGTATTATTCCACAAGTGCAAGGGTAGAAAATAAAGAGAAACCTAGATTATCACTTTGTAACCATGGAATTTTGACCCACTTCAAAATTCCTAAGCATCCCCCAATAATATAGTCCCCCCTTAGCCATCTTCCTTGTTTTCCATGTTGGTTTTAACCTGCCTAACCATTTTTTAACCCTCCTTTTTTTGTTTTGCTATTTTAGAAAATTTAGGTGGATGTGGCAGCCCATCGAATTCTCTAAAAATAGTGTGATTCCTAAATGGTTAGGGACCATTTTGATTTGAACCTGATTTGTGCAAATTTGGATTTTTTACTTGTTTGGTTGGTTGCAGTAACCATCCAAATTCATCTTAATTAGGAATTTTCCTAATTTTCCCTAACGTCCACCATTCAGTTTCATATTATTTTCTATGTCTAGTTTCTCCCTCATATTTAAATAAATTTCCCTACCTCCTAAGTAGGGTTAATGGTAATTTTGTAGGAGAATTGGATTGAAAACCTTTTTCATGAGCTTTTGTTGCAGTTTTAGTGGAGTTATTTCTATCCTATCACTATTTCAATGGTTATAAGAGATTGAACTGGTATAATATTTATTTATGCATTTCATTTTTAATTGTACTACATCATTTTGCATTGCTATATTTGGATTTTCCCTCATATTTAACTTATTCGGGAGGCTTTTGCAAGGTCCTGAATTCAATTTTCAGGTTTAAATTTGCATAGACATGCACAAGGAGAAAATTTATGTTTCTAGATTAATCATATAAGATTATGCTTCGAATTGAAACCCTTTTGACAATAGGTTTTAGTATATAATATATCAATTTGTAGGTCTCAAATGAATTCAAGAGGCTACAACAACCATCCAAATTCGCTTGAGGGTCTCAAATTTGCTCGAGGGTCCTAAATTCACTTGGCAAGATTTTTAGAAATAATCGTTGTAGGTTTTAACAGATTCAAGAGATTGTGGTACAGGTTCAAATCCATTAAAGGGTACCAAATTTGCTTTGGTAGGATTTTCAAATTTGACCATTTTAGTTTAATGGATTCGAGAGGCTACAACACAGGTTCGAATCTGCTAAGGGGTCCCAAATTCGCTAGAATAGTTCCAAATTCATTCTGCTTCAACCATATAGGTAAAGTAAGTGTCTGACCTAGTTTATTTTAGCTTAATTTACCTATTATATGTTAATTTCATGCTTCTTCTATTCCTAGATCATTTAAAAATATAATAAATTTAAAAATTAAATAAAAAAGAAATATATATGCATATGAGATAGTACTACATTTAGATTAGCTATCTTGTTTGTTGTTGTTTTCAAGGAAATTAAATTGCATATAGATTAGGTATAGTTGTATTTCACCCAAAACATAGGTGTATTTCAATTAAAGAACACATTAAACACTTCACATTGCATAGACTCAGGAACAATCTTTAAACGTTCCTTGGTGAACCCACCATAATTCATCGATAATCACCAAAGAGGGTACGACACAAGTACTTCTCATCTGAGGTGTAGACCCCCTATTTTCCCATCCTCCTTCTAGGTGTGGATCCATTAGCCTGAAGGAAAGGGGTGCAAAATTTTGAGTCTACATTCTTTGGTGAACCCGACGTGAAACACCAACACTTTTTTATTATTCTTTTAAAAAAAAAACTAAACAAGACCATTAAAATTTGTTTGCTTAGATTAGAAAACATAAAAAGAAAATTTTAAATTGAATCGATTCACATTTTTTTATACATCATTCCTTAAAAAGAATAACATTACATATATTATTCCTTAAAAATAATAACATCTGACGTATTATTCCACAACCGAGTTGCATAACCAGGATACCACTTTAGTGGTGGGAAATCTACCTTAAAGGTCCTATGTGATAAAGCTGGTCTAGAAATAATGGGAATACATAGTGAAGGGGGTTAGCCATACCCACGAACCTTCGAAAAGGGATTATCCTTTTGCTTATGCCAAAAAAATTAAAAACCTTAATCAAGATTAAAATTTAGTTGATCCAACAACCATCATAATCATGGAATAGAGCACACATTTCTCTTCGAAGAGTGTATCACTAACCATGGTGAACTGGGTGAGGATTGGTAGGACCTAGGCTTCATCACGACTTGGATTTCATCACCAAGCATCTACATGTGGGCATCCAGGTGAAAGCCTAATTTGAAACAAGACAACTAGACCTCCAACATTTCACACATTTTGAAGAAAGGATTATAATTAGAAGAATTTTTAGTATTTTTTTACTTTTTATTTCATTTTCAAAAAAAAAAAGATGCAATTAAATTGTGGGATATTCTTTAGAAATGGGAATCAACATTTATAGACCTTAAAATATTATTTTCTAAACAAGAGATTACTCAAATTGTTGAACAAAGACACATTCCATCTAGGGAAGAGTGGGATATTCTTTGGAAACATCTTGATATCATTAAGAAAAGGTCAGAAGAGTTAGCCAAAATTAGAAGAATCAAAATAGCTAAAGTTTTAGGTGTCGATCATCGCTCACCTTACTTTGAAATCCAAAGGAGTTATGAATGTTGGTTAGAGAATAAAAGAACAGGTATCCATTCAACAATATATCCCTTTAAGAGTTATTTTGAGGATTCCATAACCCTTCACAAGTTCTTGGCCTATATAGAAGATAAAGAGGTGACTTTAGAACATAATAAGAAGATACAACAAAGCACCTAGAGTTATACTTTTTAGGGAATTTTGTTATGATTTACAATTTGAAATCCCTACTAGTATTCAAGGACAATTCACTATTGTTCATTTAATTCATCTCTTGAGAAAATATTTTACATTCAAAGAAGAGCATTATATGAGCCCTAAACAATTGGAACCAATCAACGATATTCATAAGCTCTTTAAAGAGGATTGAGTGTGGTAATTAAGATTAGTGAAGAAGAAAACTTTATGATTAACATTAGTAAGATTTATTAATTAGTAAAAGATAAAAAATAAAAATAAAAACTAAAATAGGATTTACTAAGAGTCTTGACAATCTTAAAAGAACAAAGGGATCATCAAGAAATAACAATGCATTTAAGAAATGGTAAATATATTGTAGATCCTCCAAAGGAACAACTGGACACTAAAAACCCTAATGAAGCAAGTAGAAGAAGAAGATAAAGAAGAGCAAGAAGAACAAATAGAACAAGTTGTAACAAATCCAAAACCTCACCTTGAGCCAAAGATAGGACCTCAAGGGGAGGTTCAATTTAAAACTATGGATCAATTTTGGGGTTTTGTAAGTTATAATCACCCTACTATTCTTAAAGCCTTCGAGGTAGAAGACTATCTTAGGGGTCAAATTTCAATTGAAGCCTCCTTAGAGCAAGATTTCGGACTTCAACCCTCTTCTTCTCAAATTCCTCCTAAGAGCCACGTAGGAATGACTTCAACTAACCTCACTCCATCTCATCATATCCCCTTTGGTAATCCTACTCTTGATACCACTCAATTTATCCAACCTCCAAATGTTCACTCACAAGTCAAGGCCCACAAAGTAACACAACAACAACCTATTTATACCACTACTACAACTATTAGTGTAGGGCAAAACCCATAAGTTTCTTCAACTAGTGAAAAATTATTTGCTCATATCTATCACAACATACCTCCCCATAAATTCTATAATCCATACTCACAAGCTTCTACATCACAAAATAATCCTTCATCACAACCAATTCATTCACAACCACTCCATTTCATTCCTCCACAAATTTCTAATCCTTATTCTTCATATATCCCACACTCTTCTCATAATATAACAAGTTCTTATCAACAAGTTACCATGCCCATTATGAATCCTCTTCACAATAACATCTCTATCCCATATATGAATCAACATCAAGCCAACTCTTCCTTTGTTAATCCTATGCACAATAATGTTACAACTTTAGTTTTGACTCCATATCAGGTCGCACAAGCTAATTACTATCCTCCTCACGAGAATATAGTAGTACCAAATGATTATAATGCACAACCACACCATATTGAAACCATAGTAAAATAGTTAGTCATGATTAGATCATATGGATCCTTATCATCCCACATACAATTATAGATTAATGTGCAATCAACCATTAGATCCTATTATCATAGCAAGACCATATCCTAAACATTTTCCCATGCCAATCCTTCCAATCTACAAGGGAACTGAAGATCCAATTGAACATCTTCACATGTTTAGAATGGTGTGTCATGATATTGCTTATGATGATATGCTATTGCTAAAGATATTTCCTAAAATTTTGGGGGTATGGCTCTAGAATGGTATTATCAATTACCAACACACTCCTTAAGAAATTTTGAAGAAATTGCAGAACTATTTGTGCATCAATTTGGTGCCTACATAGAGAGACATGTAACGATCAAATACTTGTATAATTTGAAACAAGGAAAATAAGAAAGCTTTGGTAAATTACACTTTACTTTACCTCCAAAAGAGATGTTAGAAATATTTATTGGAAACTTACAAGAGCAATTGTCTTATGAATTGGCAACTACTACTTTAACCTCTTTTGATCAAGCCATTGATTTGGCAAGGAGAGTAGAAGAAGCTCTTATCAGAAGAGGACAACTTAAAAGAAAATATGAAGACAAATCATCCAAAAACCAATACAAAAATAAACATGTGGTGGGAGATGGGGTCACAGATAATAGACCCCCTACAAATATTAATGTTGCTAATATTGCAAAAAAAATTGTATTGAAAGCACCACAAAAATCCCCACCACATAATTTCACAAAATTAAATCAACCCTTGTCAATGGTCTTGCCACAATTGTTGGAAAGAGGCTTGATAGAATTGCCAAGAATACGACAACCAGATACCTCTCAGCCTTGGTATAGACCAGATCAACATTGTGATTTTCATCAAGTTGATGGTCATCCAACAAATACTTGTAGGAGATTAAAACATTTAGTGCAAGATTTAATTGATAATGGTAAGTTGGAGGTGGAAAGTTCTTCTCAAAACCCCAATCCTCCTATGAATACACAAGCTCCTACACAACAAGCACAAAATGCAAATCAAAATTTAGATATTTTCCAAAATCCATTACCCAACCATGGTAAAGAAGTAGTAAATCAAGTGGATTATAGAAATGTACCCCATCCAACATGCTACGTAGGTATGGTTGGTAACATTTTACCATCACAACCTTCACAAAGTACATTCATGCCTACACAATCTATTGTTACAATCGAGAGATGTCGAGAACCTCAACCCTTGTCTCTTGATTATTCAAAAAGTGAATCAGACTCTAAAATAGATATTAGTTCCCTTCATTCTAATAGTTCAGAGGATGAATCAGAGCCTATAACACCTATTATAGATTTTTTAGTTCTCGAAGAACCTTTTCCAAGAGTGTTGACAACTCACCCATATTCATATCAATTGCTCCCTCTAGAGCAAGAAGCAACTCATAGACCTCATCCCATTCAAGTTAACCCATCCTCTTTACTCATTACTATACATCCTCTTCCTCAACCAAACAATACAGTGGGCATGATTGGGGCCATAACTAGACAACAGGCTCAAGCCCAAACATCTCAACCTCAACCACCTATGACTCAACCAAGTGATACCATTCAACCACATTTAATCTTGAAGGCACCTCATAAAAGTAATAATCTAGTCAAACCTCAACAAAGAACACCTTTTGACATTAATGAACAACTAGCTAGTACAACAACTAGAATCTCACTTTTGGAACTTCTTCGATCCTCCCCTATTCATAGGGAAGAATTGATGAATACCTTAAGTCAGATGATGGTGCCTCAAGATATAGAACCAACTATTGTGGTTAATGTTGTAGCCTCTCATAGAGTTGATTACATTGATTTCCATGATAAGGATATTCCTCCTCAAAGTCTACATAGAGATAATCCTCTTTACATAACAACATTAATTGGGGATGTTTGTGTTAAGAGGGTATTGATAGATAATGGGTCATCTTTGAACATTTGCACCTACAACTTTTTCAAAATATTTGGATTAAAAAATGAGGACTTAAGAACAATCGATATGATCATTAAAGCCTTCAATGATGAAACTCAGGATGCATGTGGTGTGATGTCCATCCCACTACAGGTTGGTCCTAGAACTTTAAACACATCTATTTATGTTGTGCCTTGCCCAACATCATACAATATTCTTCTAGGACATCCTTGGATTAATGCAATGAGGGCAGTCCCTTCTACCTTACATCAGTGTGTGAAATTTGAATTCAAAAATCAATTAGTTACCATTCATGGTGATCCCAGACCTTTTGAGATGTGTGCTATGACTGAACCTATTGATGTGCCCTTTTGCCCTAGTTTATCATCATTAGCACCTACTTCTTTTGACTCATATTTAACAACATTTGATCAACTACATTCTTCTAACACACCTCCATATTCTCACACCAATGATCCTTCCACATCATATCCTCTCACAGATGAGGTGCTAACTGATTTATCCACCATACTAGCCCCAACTGAACATGCCAATTTTATCATACAAGATTCTATCCTCTTATCTAAGTTACCACCATCTCCGTGTACGATAGGACTACCCCATAAGAAAAGAGATATATACCATGTTGGTAATTGCACCTTCATTTCTATGGGATATTCCACAGATGAGATTATCATTAGTAGAACGAGCTTGATATTTGATGAAAATAGTTTTACCCATTGTTATTTTTTAGATAGATATACAATTTCCAAGAAAATCATGTGTGACATGGGTTATAGGGGTAAAGGCCTAGGTCACTTGGAAAATGGTATACATGAACCTCTTGATACTGAAGAGTGGCCTACATGATGTGGTATTGGCTACATCCCCACAAAATACCAACCTTTCCCCTTCAATGATGATGATCATCTAATCACATATGATGAATATTTAGAAAATCAACAATACCTAAAATGGATAAAAAAGGATGAAGGACCTCCCTTTTCCTCCAATATTTACTATAATATGCTTTCGATAATTCATCCTAAAATAATTGCCACTCCAGATGAATGTGTGGAAGGAGATGTCTTTTATGACATCGCACATGATGAGATCATGCGAAATGGTTTCTTCTTCGATGGGTCCATCCCATGTATAGCACACATTCAAATGTCAACTACATAGGATGAATTAGCAAATTTATCCTTAGAAGAACTTCAAGAAATGGGTATTTCACCCACCCCCAATTTTGAAAGAGATTTAAACATTGTGATAGAGGATATTTTGAAGATCAATATTGGCACTGAAGCCAACCCTCGTATAGTTAAAATAGGAGCTACTTTGAGTAAAGAAGAACAAGGTAAATATATGAAACTCCTTGTGGAATATCCTGATATCTTTGCATGGACGTATGTAGATATGCCTAGCCTAGACCCATCCGTAGTCATGCATCATTTAGTGGTCCATCCTGATGCTAAGCCTATGAAACAAAAGCTTAGAAAAATGCATCCTAAAATAGCCTTACTAGTCAAAGAAGAACTACAAAAGCTCTTAGATGTTGATTTCATCCAAGCCATTGATTATTCTGATTAGATATCCAACATCATTCCAGTATCTAAAAAAGAGGCTAAGAAAATCAGGGTATGTATTGATTTTAGGGACATCAATGTTGCATGTCCCAAAGATGATTTTCCCCTCCCCAATATGGATCAAATTATTGATTTTATGGTAGGGAGTGGGATGTTATCCCTTATGGATGGTTTTTTAGGATATAACCAAATCCATATAGCACCAGAAGACCAACCTAAAACTACTTTTATCACACCATGGGGAACTTTCTATTGGAAAGTAATGCCCTTTGGTCTAAAGAACGTAGGTGCAACTTATCAAAGAGCAATGACCTATGTGTTTCATGATATGATGTATGACATCTTGCATGATTATATCGATGATATTATCACATATTCTATTAATGAGGAAGATCACATTCTTGACCTTCGATGGGTATTTGATAGGCTTCATGAGTACAAAGTCCATCTAAATCTGGACAAGTGTGTTTTTGGGGTTAAATTTGGAAAGTTATTAGGGTTTATCATTTCCATGTGAGGAATAGAGATAGATCCAATTAAGATAGATGCCATTATAAATATGCCACCACCCAAGAATTTGATTGAGCTTCATAGTTTACAAGGTAAACTTTAGTCTATTCATCGCTTCATTGACAAACTAGTAGATAAATGTCAACCTTTTCTTAAGCTCCTTAAGAAAGGTACCCCTTTCAATTGGGATGTTGAATGTCAAGAAGATTTTGAAGCTCTTAAAAAGTATTTACTTACACCACCTATGCTTGTCCCTCCTAAACCAGAACACCCCTTCATCTTGTACATCTCTACTTTAGAGCTTGCATTGGGGGCAATGCTCACCCAACATGATGAGGAAAAGAAAGAGTGAGCAATTTACTACATTAGTAGGACTTTAGTGAGTTATGAAACTCACTATACCCCCTTAGAAAATCTCTACCTAGCTATTGTGTTCTCTACACAAAAACTACGTCACTATATGCTTAGTCAAAGAACATTCATCATAGCAAAATTTGATCCACTACGTTATTTGATGAGTAGACCCTACTTGTTAGGACGAGCAACAAAATGGGTTCTCACCTTAAGAGAATTTGACTTAACCTTTATTGGTCAAAATTCCATCAAAGGACAGGTTATAGCTGACCAACTCATTGTTGCTCCCATTGAATCCACTCATCCCTTAACCATAGAATTTCTAGATGAATGTCTTAATATAGAGGATGATCATTCAAACTCTTGGTCTCTATTCTTTGATGGAGCTCATTGCATGAGTGGTGTAGGTGCAGGCATTATATTGGTGTCTCCATAGAAACAACTAATTCCCTTATCATTTAAGCTCCAATTTGCTTGTACAAATAATACAATAGAGTATGAAGCTTTAATCCTTGGTTTACGTGCTACTCTAGCCCTAAATATTAAAGTTTTATCTATTTTTGGAGACTCACAACTCATGGTAAACCAAATTAATAATATCTACCAAACCTGAGATGAGAAACTCTATCCTTATAAAGAATTTTTCCAAAAGCTTATATCTCTATTTGAGAAAGTCACTATTGAAGCTATCCCTCGCACTAGTAATCACTCTGCAGATGCTATGGCAGCAATCACTTCCCTCATCCCTTTGGAGTTGGATGATGATCATGCCACTATTATCATTCATCAACTCTGAGAGCCTACCTCACTAGAATCTAGCCTAACACCTTTGGATGTCTTTGCAATTGGAGAAACATCATCAAAACCTTGGTATACAGATATCATCAATTTTCTCCAAAATGGCTCATTTCCAGATGGTTTAGATAGAAACCAACGTAGACTTCTATGTAAAAGAGTTGTTCACTTCATCATCATAGGAAATACCCTTTATAAGAGGTCTTTTGAAGGTATCCTCCTAAGATACCTCAACCTAGAAGAATCTCAAAAGGCATTAAGTGAAGTGCATGATGGATCTTGTGGAGGCCATTTTAGTGGTAGTGCCATAGCCAAAAAGCTCCTACGAATGGGTTATTTTTGGCCTTCCATGGAGAAGGATGCAAATGATTATGTGCATCGATGTGACAAGTGTCAATGACATGCAAATCTAGTTCATGCTCCTGCTCAGGATCTTCAAACCATTTCTTCCCCTTGGCCCTTTTCCAAATGGGGCCTCGATATCATTGGGAAGGTCAATCCGATTTCATCTGATGGTCATAAGTTTATAATAATAACAATAGAATATTTTACAAAATGGGTAGAAGCCATGCCATTAGCTTCTTGTACAGGGACCCAAGTCTCTAAATTCATTTTTAATCAAATTATATGTAGATTTGGGATTCCCTCTACACTTGTTTTTGATAATGGAACTTGTTTTAAAAATAAAGATATGAAAAAACTTTGTGCAAAATATAAAATCCAGCATAGATGGTCTACTCCCTATTATCCACAAGGTAATGGCCAAGCAGAAGCATCTAATAAAACTTTAATCAAAATATTAAAAAGGTTGGTTAATAAGTCAGGTCGATATTGGCACATTCAATTATATCCAACCTTATGGGCTTATAGGACCAGTGTTCGAACCCCTATAGGTGCTTCCCCTTTTGTCTTGGTCTATGGTACCAAAGTCATTTTTCCCTTTGAGCTTGAAGTACCTTCTTTAGGGCTTCTACTTCAAGATGCTGAAGTAGGAGATGAATATCATGTTGGATGATTAAGTCAACTAGAATTACTAGATGAAAAGTGCATAAATGCCTTAGAGCATCTTTGCGCCTATCAAGAAAAACTTAAAAGATCCTATTCAAAGAAAGTTCATAATAGGTCTTTCGAAGTTGGTGACTTAGTTCTTAAAGAAAATCAGAAAAACACTAATGCTCGAACAGATCTTAAAGGTAAATTTCAACCAAATTGGTTAGGACCATTCATCATAACTGCTAAATTTGGATCAGGTGCATATCATTTGGCCACATTAGATGGAAAATATCTTAAGGAGCCAATGAACATAATGCATCTCAAAAAGTACTATGCATAAAATCATGTCTCACCATTGTACATAACCATATTTCTTTTTGTACATAAAGCATGTGTTGCATTTAGTTCATTCTATAATTTCAATCATCTTACATAAATCATCTATCATGTAGCTACATTTTTTGCACATCCATAAGTTGGTTTTTGGTCCAATTGCATATGTCAAATAGTCACATCCAATTATTATATTATTTAAATATTAGACAGATGCTATTAAGATTCATAGTCAATCTTGGTCTTTTTTGAAGTGATTTAGAGTTTATCTTGAACCACTCACAGGATTCATATTTTAATAAAATCTTGATTCTAGATATTGATTAAAAATCTCTCTTGAACCAAAACCACTATTTCTCATTAAGAAAATTTTGAGTTTTGGGAATCGATTCTACCACTTTTGAACCAAAACACATTTACACATTTTAAATATGATTTTGCACAAGGAAATATGATACTACATAGTAGTCCTTGCCCCTTAAGTGAAAGGTTTCCCTTGCTATCCTATTATGCGCATGGTCTAGAATGTTGAGAATTGAAAAAAGGACAAGCTCCTCCCTACCCGAAGCAATAAAATCCCTTGCTCTTCCACTAAAATGAGCAAGTATCCCTAAAAAAAAATCCCCTTGTTCATCATCAAAATTGAGCAAAAATCCCCAATCAAAGGAATCAAAAGAAAAGAAGGGGGTAATGAGCTTGAATCCCTAGAATCCTTAGTTATTCAAAAGTCATGGGATGATCTCCATTACAACAATGGGTTGAATGAAACCCACCTAGCAATGGGGTAGTCTTATGCATGGTGATATGTCTATCACATTAGAGACCTTATTTTGTATAGACCAATGTTCGCTTATGGATGAGCTAGCTTTTGGTGGCTTGTATTACAGAGTAGTTAAGTCCAACCATATACAAAATCAAGGTAAATGAATTCATCATTTGCACACACAATGGTTCTTAAGTTGGTTTGCATCATTACCTCACTCAAAATTGGTAAATAAACTTCATCAACACACACATTTGATCCTTGAGATATTTGCATCATAATTAAGATCAAGATGGGAAAAGAATGCATGAATCACACACACCGGTTCTTGATAAACTTGACTTCATCTCAGAAATAACCAAGATTCTCCTTGAATTTTGATTGGTTGAAGTCACTATATCTTCATGGATCTGTATGACTATTAGCATAAATAATTGAGGCTAAAAACAACCAATTAGTCTTGCATTACATATCTACCACCTTAGTACAATGCATTCTCAATCATTTGTCTCATCATATTGCATGATTGCTTGTCATACACAAAATTTGCATTGATCATACATAATTTCTTGGTCATGTAGTTGCATAAGGACTTTGTGATGATGGCATGAGATAACCCTAGTAAGGTTTTCTTATATTTACTTCACACTAGGAATCTTATGCCTAGCACAAGCCCTCTATCACATTATTCATGTTCAGTCACTCATACCATGTCTTATTTCCCTTAATTTTTAATCAAAATTAATCTTAAGGTCATACATTACTTATCACCAACCATGTCATCTTCAATAAATCACTTTCAAACTACTTTTGGATCATAACCCTTCGATGTCAGCATAACAACAAAACCTCACATAAGATCCACTTCATGACCACACGTGAGGGGTAGCCTCCATTTAAGATCATATACAAGCACACATCCTCGAGGTCTATTGTTGACTGATCAAAATCGTAAGGGTATATTTCCCAACACACTTTTTCTACAAAAATTAAATCACATTACATTACAAATATCAATCACTTTACATCAAATCACATCTCATTCTCCTACAATTGTATCGTGACTAGCATGATAAAAAGTGCATTAGAAATCAAACATGACCATAAGCATCATTATGTAAGATCATCAAAAACAACAAAAATATTTTGCATTTGCATAACACATAAAGAGATAAAACTAAAGTATAGTATTACTCTCAAAAAAATAGTACATAAGAGTAGACTGGTATGCCATAATCAAAAATAATTGGTATACTCAATCACTAGGAAAGTATGCCACAAAAAGCAACTCAAGCATATCATCCTCTAGAACCCTCCTCATCACCCCTATCCCTTGGTGGTCGTAGTGGAGGTATGTTCACAAACAAAGTCCCTATCCATGAACTAGATCATGTGCCACTCTGACTCTAGCTCAGAGCCATATCTATGGGAAAAGGTACTCTTTGGCCCTCTAGAATGACCTAAAAATATAAGCCCTGATAAAATACCTCCCATCAATAGGTCCTCACAAACTCATCCTACTGGTGATGTACCAAACTATTGGTACTCGTATAATTCTACCTTCTTGTAGAAGGCACTTCCCTATTCTATAGCTATAACTAGGAATGTACCTATGTCAGTTGGGCCTCCACTATTCGAATGTGCCTTGAATGAGTGGATATTTATTATGTTTTTCTAGCCACCTATCCCTTTATTCATACAATATCAATTTTTTGGATCACCACTTGAGCCTCTATGTCGACTATCTACTAATTTTCATCTTTATGGGTCTCTCCAAGGGCATTTATCTCCATCACAACCACATCCTACTAAAGTACCTCCTCCTATCGAGGCACTCTATCTCATATGGGGAGCATCTACACCACTTGACCTCCCATAGTTTGAGGATTTATCACCCTCTACATCAAAACTCTCTCTCCCCATTATGCTCTAGCTCTCCGTCAATCAGCCACCTGGTATGCTAGCTGCATTGTTGCTCCCACTTTTCTCTCTCATGAGTGATCCTCGTAGGTTTGATACTATCATACCACTAGAGGTATCCATCCTCCACTCCCACATCATCCTCCTCTAGTAGGACCACCATAGGGTCATCCACATCTAGGTCTATAAACTTGTTGAGGTCTATCTCACCCCCAAAAGTCGATGGATCTTGTGTCACCCATCGGTACCAATAGTTGCATACCTTGGGTATCCCCCATTTCATTCCAAACTAGAACTAAAATTGATCAACATAATGGAGCTCTACCTCCTCCTTCTTTGATCAGAGCCATCATATCCACCATACTCGGGCTAGCTCCTTCCCATCCTCATCCCAACTGGGATGTCTCTACCAAGGTCTCCAAGTGATACAATAAATAAGCAACTCATCTATAGTTCGATTGGCCTCCTCCAAGCCACCGTGTCTCCTCCAATGCCCACCTACAAATACCCATCTATACATAGTAGGACTTCCATCTTCTATCTGCTACAATGATAATCCTATGGGTCCCCTCATTACAATATGTTACCAACTCCATACATGTAGTATTATGGTGAGAACTATACTCAAGTGGTGCTTATGCATAATGTTATATAGTATCTTGTACAACTGACACAATACAAAGGTCTCCCATGCAAATCATCTACTATAATATCTCATATTGACCACTACTACAGTTAGGACATAGGGAAGATATCACCCACTCTCATGTTCGTACAATAGTCCATTGATAATCACATATAGCACCACTATCAATATGGTAATCCCCTCTATCTTGACCAACCCTCTAATGTTGATCCCACTCTGGTCCATAGGAAAATCGGTATCCCCAGTAAGCTACAATATGGCATGTACCTAAGTCATCGACTAGTAAATAAACTAATCACATATCAAAATGCAAAGGATTATCCACACATTCTCCAAGGTCATTGTCATCTCCCCTATAGGTAGCCAAAATGTGGAGGATCTTAGGTACCACCTCTCTACCAAAGTTTTAAGTAGAGGTTGGTCTATCTTGATGAAGGACATCTCGACTACATGGAGAATCCCCACCTACCCTAGTAGATCTCTCTCTACCCCATACAACCCTTGTAAGTGCTCCTCAAGTCCTTTGTGCCACCACTCTTGATTCTTAAGCACAGCTCATTGTAAACAAAAACAAAATCATATTATTAGTGCATCATAATCATACTTTATCAAAATATTAAAAATATAATAAAAAAATTATAAAAGATGCTAAAAACTTTAGTTTCTTCCTTTTTTTTTACAAAATCAGAGGTTCACCTTTCGAATTCGTGAATTCAGGTTCCTCGTCAAAACGAATTTAGAACTTTCGAATCCACATGATAGGTTCAAATTTGCAAATTTAGACACCTCATCATAATGAATTCAAAACTTTTGAATGAATTTGCAAATTCAAATGCCTTTTTCAAAGAGAATTTGGACACTCAAATTTGGGCAAATATAAATTTTTCATGAATTCAGTTGGCTAAGACAACCATCCAAATTTGTCTAAAATAGAAATTGTTCCAATTTCCCCCAACCTCCCCATTCCATTTCACATTTTTCATTCTTTCTAGTTTTCCTCTTATATTTAAATAAACTTCCCTACCTCCCAAGCAGGGTTAATGGTGATTTTGTAGGAGAATTAGATTGAAGAACCTCTTCCATGAGCTTTCATTGTAGGTTTAGTGGAGATTTTGCTATCTTATCACCGTTCTAGTGGCTATCAGAGATTGAATTGGTATACTATTTCTTTATGAATTTCATTTTTAATTGTACTACATCATTCTCCATCGCTAGATTTGGATTTTCCCTCATATTTAGTGAATCTGGGAGGCTTCTGCAAGGTCCTAAATTTGCATAGACATGCACAGGGGTAAAATATATGTTTTTGGATTAATCATATAATCTTATGCTTTGAATTCTAACCCATTTTGACTGTAGGTTTTAGTGTCTAATCTATCAATTTGCTAAATTTGGTAGGTATGGTAGCCATCTGAATTTGCGTGAGGGTCTCAAATTCGCTGAGGAGGATTTTTAGATTTAACCATTACAAGTTTTAATGGATTTGAGAGGCTACAACATAGGTCCAAATCCACTAAAGGGTCTCGAATTTGCTTTGGCATGATTTTTAGATTTTATTTTTGTAGTTTAACAGATTTAGGAGGCTGCCACATAGGTCCAAATCCACTGAAGGATGCTGAATTTTCTAGAACAGTTCTAAATTCATTTTTCTTTAACCATATGGGTCAGATAAGTGCCTTAACTATTTTTTTTAGAATAATTTACCTGTTATATGTTAATTTCATGCTTCCTCTATTCCTAGATCATTTAAAAATACAATAAAATAAAATAAAAAGAATAAAAAAAGAAATATATACGCATATGAGGTAGTACTGCATTTATATTAGCTACCTTGTTTATTGTTGTTTTCAAGGAAACCAAAATTGCATATAGATAAGGTTTTAGTTGTATTTCACCCAAAACATAGGTGTATTTCAATTAAAGAATGCATTAACACTTCACATTGCATAGACTCGGGAATAGTCTTTAAACGGTCTTGGGTGAACCCACGATAATTTATCGACAATCATCAAAGAGGGTACGACACAAGTACTTCTCATTTGAGGTGTAGACCCTCTATTTTCCCATCCCCTTCTAGGTACAGATCCATTAGCTTGAAGGAAATGGGTGCAAACACTTTGAGCCTACACACTTCTTTAGGTTCCTCTTTTTGTGGGTCAAATCTTAGTATCCAAAGAGTCATATATAGAGAATTAGATCCCATAATGGAAAATTGTGTTTTGATCTTTAGGATATGAGTTGGTAGCAGTAAAGTACCATCATCTAGACATCATGAACTCATAACTAGATATTTTTGAACCCCATGTACTGCTTCTCCATTTTTGTATTATAATCAGGTTAGGCCACTTACCTACAAATTTGTAGATCAGTGCTTGAACTGAAAGATCCAAGATTTGGTGTTAGCTATAGGTCAAAGGCACCTCTAGAATGGGTACCTCATTTAGTTTAGCCACAAAGGATCCTTTTGTGGTTTTATTTAGATATTGTGGCTTAGGCATTTGATGAGGGTGGTCATTGATAACTTGAACCATATTGTCCATTTTATTTTGATTGAAATGTGCTTGATTAGATAAAAGTGAAAAAACTCCATTACCAAACAACTTGAAAAGAGAAGCTATTGAATCCATATCTAGAAATGAATTAAAATTAAGAGCATATATATAATCTAGGTCCATACCTACCATTACTATGCTAAACCCTAGCTCTATATGTTTATCTAGATCAAACACTAGTTGCATACAACAGGTTTCCTTATCTGCACAAAAATTTTCAATTTTCTCATAAAGATTTATAGCAACACCCTAGATTCTATCACTATTTTGATGTGCCCTAGCTTCAGTTTTTCTACGTAATTTTCTCCTATATAACTATTTTTATTTTCTTCTTGATCTCTTTAGAATTCTATGTGGTGGGATGTCTTTCATTTCAGTCCTAGATGCTTTGTGAGCACCCTAGGTGATGCCCTAGTTGGTTCCTTAAGCTAAACCATTGCATCTCTTTCAAAAAATATCTTAAGATTATACCTTAAATTCATGTGTAGTTGATCATATGCCAAAGGAAGCTCTTAAATTTATCTATCTAGTAATCACATTGTAACCTTGGTGACATAGAGCCTTGTATGTAAATGTGTGTGTATCCTTTCAAACTTTTAGGGTAAAGCATGGGTTTTTGAAAGAGTTCCAATCCCTTCTATAGTGGTTTGAACTTGGGTCTCATGGATTAGAACCCAAATATATACCACTGCAATGTTCAATATCAATTTTATTTCAATAATTTAATTACTTATTATTTAATTTGATATCCATATCATTTTGTTAAGTCTATATTTATGTTTTATTGAATCATTCATACCTGGTAAATATTTCTAATTATTATATTTGACATTCAATATTTATATTTTGAGTCTTTGATCTATTAAATCATGAATTATTATTTTTGTAATTTATTATATGGGATTAAAATGGGTCCCCACCTATATAACATCATGACTAGATAGTAGTATTACAATAGTTTAGTAATTATTCATGTATTTTTTGGCAAGTTTAGACCTTGGCCTCCTCCTTGAAAGTCATGGAATTTAATCGATTGATTATATGCCATTTGAAATGTATCACCTTTTTTCAATAAGCTAAATGTTGCTTTTATTAGGGATCACTCCCTTTAGAATAACAAAATATTACATTTGTTATCAAGTTAAGTAAACCATATCCAACTTGCCTTTTTATAAAATATATTCTTTATTTTCCTTTCTATCAAATATATTCACCATCTTCCTCAAATTTCCATATTTTTGTAATTAGCTCCTTGATATCATTTTTATTTAGAGATAAAATCTTACTGATGAAATTGCCTTCTAAAATTTAAATTTTTCCAAGATGAAACTCACCACTGTGAATGACTAATATACTTGCTATTTGGTTTCCCTATCTATAAATATGTTGTCTATAACAACCTTTTAATTCCTTAATACCTATTTTTAGGGATCTTATTCATGCCCATAAAATTCCAAGATATCATGTTCATCATCACTTTTTATTCTCATTTGTGGGTTTATCCCTACTTCTTGTTAATACTTTAGGCGATGGGTGTTGGGGAATGTTTGGTGGGTTTGACATGATAGATCCTTGATTTGGTGGGGATTTAACACCAGTTAAATTTTTATATTTCTTATTTTTAAATTATGTCAGTCAATATCATTGGTATCATAAATGTTTATGGAATTAATGATATTGATGCTAGTGTTAAAACAAATACTATTAGACTAACTAGGAATGAAAATATGAATTTAGAAATTTTAGCAAAAGCATTGCCAATTAATCAATTGCACTACTAGTACTAATGCCTTAGTTCAAATACTTATGATTTGGGCTATTAAATACCCCTTGAATGAGACTTTGGCTTGATCAACTTACTCATTTGCTTCATGAGATAGATGTTAATTTTATAGGATCTAATCAAATGTTCAAAATTGGGTGTCTACAAGAGTATTTTTTCTATGAGTCTCTTGCTTATGATTATCTTGCCTATATTCTATATTCTCTTCTTATTTGATGATGATATAATATTTTGGGTATGATGCTATCCTTTCTAAATAGATATGTCTCTTCACATTCTAAAGAAAATATAAAATAAGTAGGGAATTTGGTTGTTTCCTTATTATAAATAGGCTAAGAAACTTTATTATTTGATTGAGAAACAAATTGGATGGGTAAAGGAGGTGGTCTAAGATATTAGTCTATGTAATTTATCATGGGGGAAGGGCTTAGGGAAGATTCTAATAAAATTGTTGTTGTTGGGTATTATTAGGTAATTAGTACATTATTTACTATTGTTACACCTAATGGGAGGTTAAATTAGTTGAAATGATATCTTGTTTTATAACAACTATTTTGATATTAATATGTTATAACTTTCAACTAATTAATCTGCTATGTTAAATATGTGATATTGAAGTAAAAAATGTTAGAATGGTTCTTTTGTTTGAACTAACATTTGGTATTAGATTGTGTCAATAGGTTCCTATAAGAATGGATTGTCTACATTTTTAGAGTATAATACGTTATTTGGTACATGCTAATGTACCACCTTGGATACATATTTTTTTGAAAAATAATTTGAAAAAAATTGTATTAAAACAAAGATCATTTACAAGTTGGGATGAGACTTTTCCCAGCCTTAGTCAAAGAGAACACATGTTTACAATAGTAAAATAATATTTGCATTGGAGCCAAATCTCTTAAACCATATTTCTACAATGACTGTTCACCTATTTACAACTATAAAAGAAGATCTACATTGAAACACAAATATCCTAAATAGTATTTCTGGAATGGTTATCCAAATTAGCTAAGCATTGGATTTAATCACCAACCTGCCTAATCATATCATCCTCAATAGCCATGTCACTATGCCACTGAACCCCTACCTCCTTCTCGGTACCCATATTAACCAGGAAGTCTGCCACTTTATTTAGATCTCTTCTCACATAAACTGGAATTACATCATCTAATTCCCTCCGTAATTCCTTAATTTGAGTGACAAGAATCCTCAACCTCCATGTTTTCAAATAAAAGTTCCTCATGCAATCTAGAGCTCCAACCATTATTTGAGAATCTGATTCTAGGATTATCCTCCTGTGACCTTGTTTTACTTCCTGTTGTGGCTGATCCACAACACACCCCAAAATTGGGGACCCACCTTTTTGCATGCTTTCAAAGAAGACTGCAGTGGCCTAGATGCTAAAAAAATCAAAGGAAGAGCAAGAAAAAGAAGTGTCGTGATTTCGCGACATGTCGCTCCGTCGCTGCTCAGAAATGAAAAGTGTCACGATTTCATGACGTGTTGTGCTGTCGCTGCTCAGAAATGAAAAGTGTCATGATTTCGTGACGTATTGCACTGCTGCTGCTCATAAATGAAAAGTGTCATGATTTCGCGACGTGTTGCGCTACCACTGCTCAGAAATGAAAAGTGTCACGATTTCGTGACGTGTTGCGCTATCGCTGCTCGAAAATGAAAAGTGTCACGATTTTGTGACATGTTGCTGCAGTGAAACTGGAAGGTGTCACGATTTCATGACGTGTTGCTGTAGTGAAACTGGAAGGTGTCACGATTTCACGACAGGTCGCATTTTCATGGCTCAGACAAGCAAAATGCAGCGAAGGATAAAAAGTGTCACGATTTCGCGACATGTCACGTTTTCACGGCTAAGAGCAGCAGAATGCATTATGAAGAGAAAATGTCACGATATCACGACGTGTTATGAAATCGCGGTCGAAGGCAGCAAGAGAAGAGTCAAGGCAGAAAATGTCGTGATATCGCGATAGGTCACGTTTTCGTGGCTCCAAGCGGCGAGATGGTACGGAAGGAAAATATGTCATGATTTTATGACATGTCATGTTTTCAAATATAGCAAGAGCAGTCTGAAAGAGGAAGGTGTCATGATTTCGTGACATAAAGCAGCCAGAGCGTACGGAATGAAAAGTTGTCACGATATCGTGACATGTCGCCATTTCATGACCTGAAGACGAGATGAAGGGCAAAAATGAAAAGTGTCACGATTTCACGATAGAGAGTAGCCAAATGGTACGGAACAGAAAAGTGTCACGATTTCATGACAGAAAGCAGTGAGACAGCCCTGAAGAGAAAAGTGTCACGATTTCACAACAGAAAGCAGTCAAGTGGTACGAAACGAAAAATTGTCACGATTTCACGACAGAAAGCAGCAAGATGGTGCAGAAGAGAAAAGTGTCACGATTTCGTGACATGTCACGTTTTCGTGGCTAAGTGCAACAAAACAGAGCGATAGAGAAAAACGTCATGATTTTGCAACAAGTTGCAGTGAGATAGCCCGAAACAGAAAAACGTCACGATTTCGTAACAAGTTGCAACAAGATAGCCCAAAACAAAAAAACGTCACGATTTCACGACAGGTTGCATTTGCGAGGCCAGTTGATAGAAAATTGTCATGATTTCATGACATGTCTTATTTTCATGGTGCATGAAGGCGGACAAGGCTGTTGACAGGAAAATGTCGCGATATCGCGACATGTCTCATTTTCGCGGTGAAAGTAGAGGAGTAAAGTTGCATGCATTAAAATGTCATGATATCGTGACATGTTATTTTTTGTCATGATTTACAAGGGGCAGTTACGAAACATGCAGAGAGGCGCGAAACACATGGCATAAAGGTGTAAGGGCTACAAAAGCGTTATAGTTCACAGAGAAGATCAAACATTTCGACATCGAACATAAAGTCAAAGGCAATGAAAAGGCGGGGAAGGCAAAGCGATGCAGTCTGGAAATGAAATGAAGCGTCACACCAGGAGGTTTAAAAGTAGAAGCACAGGACGGGAACAGGGGTCGGAAAACCGCTGCGAACAGTGTTGCAGAGCTAAAGTGATAGGCTATTCTGGACCTGCTTTTGGAGCATTTTCCTCCACTTGTTCTGGTTTTGATAAACTGGAAGTTCTGTTGATGTAACTGATATATTTTTAATACAGAAATTACAGAGAGTTGCATTTCATTGGCAAGAAAGGAGTTATTTTTTGCATGCTAGATTTAATGTTCATTTTTCCCTTTTCGAATTTTAGGCTGGCGGGTGAAGTTTAATACAAGTTTTCTTGGTTGCTTCATGCAAATGTCTTAATCTAAAAATCACAGTTAAAACCCCAGAAACCAGCACTTAGCTTATCTGGATTATGCATGTTGGCAGGTTCAATAGGTTAGGTTGTATGTAGAAAACCTCATATCTTTGGTCTTGTTGAATAGGATTGCAACCTTCTAAATAGACTTTAGTTTTAGTTTTTAGGCATTTTATTTTCATTTTCTTAGATTCTCTGCATTTTTATTTTCCAGAGAGATTAGCCTTAGTTTTAATTTCTTGTTATTAAATAAAACACTTGAAAATCTACCGAAATTGAAGTTCACATTGAATTCATGAACAATCATTCAATCTCAGAATAAAATAAATCACAGTGCCCCTTGTTAACAGTTACTTGCAGTCACTAAGGTATTCCAAGCAATCAAATTAAATAGTATGTATATAAAATGCTAACATAGCGGAGACCTTAGAGAAATTACTTATTGAATTTCTTTGCAAGAGGGGATTTGGAGCTCAAATCCTATTGGAGAGTGTGTCTTCACAATCGGGTGAAAATACCACTCAACAGATTGGCGCTAGAAGGAGGGCCTGATTTGGTTTATTTTATTTTTTATTTTCATACAGAAGTAATGTGTTGTTTTTGGTTCGATTTATTAAATCTCATTAGAGGCTAAACTGCAACATTGTTTTTGTGTTGCAGGTTTTCTTGGTGATATCGAAAGTTTCGTCAGGCAGGCTGGACCCACCGCGCCGTATCGCGACTAGGTCCCAAACAACTAGGGAAACCATATTCCATGACCTGACACTCACTGGTACTCCCAAAAATAAAACCAAGCAAGCGGTAAACCTACCAGTCACAAAAGATCTTTTTGCTTCAGGAGCATCGAGCGGACCTACCCCAGTGGTATCAATTGCCACTAGCATACCTATCATTAGTACTATTTCCACCACTCTTGTAGGGTTGTCCTCCTCAATTCTGAGTCAAATGGCCCAACCTCCAGCAGCTCCTTGGTACGGAGCTAATAATATTCCTTTGAATATTGCAGGGGATATCCATGAAATCCCTAAAAACATAGAAATATTCTTGCCCAAATATAAACCTGATGGTCCAAGGACCGCAGAGGAGCATATCCAGGCCTATAGGGACGTTCTGATAAGATTGCAAGTCCAGCATGAAGATGTGGCTTGCAGACTCTTTCCCATGAGCCTAGACCCAGTGGCCTATGAATGGTATATTTGCCTACCTACTGGTTCAATCACTTCATGGACACAAATGGAGAACGCCTTTGTCAATCAGTTTAGGTCACCTTTGGATCCCGCAACCATCTACAATCAATTTATTACATGCAAAAGGGGCCAGGGTGAACCAATCAGAACCTTTAATCAAAAATTCCAAAAATGCTATAATAGAGTCGTTCGGCATTTTGCCATAGATCCCGTAGTGGCCTTGCAAATATATTTTGGGGCATTGGATCCCATGACAGCAATGTTTGCAAGATGAAATCCTCAAGTCACCATGCTCGCCTTAGCCTACAATGAAGCCATGACCATCGAGCAGCAAATGACACCACAGGGCTATGGGTTTCCCTAGATGCCTATGATGGGACAATATGCTCCATATGGTCAAGCTCCCATGGCAAATCAGATCATGGCACCGCAAATGCCAAGCATGAATGCTTTCCCATGTCAACAACCATATCCACCAGCACCTGCCTATGCGCCCATTTCGATCCAACCGATCACATCCATTCCACCCATTCCCGCATTTTTGCAAAATAGTCAATCGACTATGCAAGGAACCAGCCAGGTTAATTCTCAGGCTATAGTTCCTTTCCCAAATCCAACTCCGATCCAAAGTGTAAATCCATACATGAATCAAATTCCTCAAAATCTGACTCAAATGTTAAATCAAGACCCCACCAATTATGCGAACCCAACGGGAACCAATAACAATGTAGCTCCATCGAAGGAGATCTATTCGGATGTTGAAGAGCTCAAGAAGATAGTTCATAAACTGAGCAATGACATGGTTCAAAAATAGAAGTATGAGTCCCATCCCCCTCACTCAAATCAAAATTTCAACAATAGAGGGAGACATTGGAACACAAAACCAAACAATGGAGGAGTACCTGCCCCCATTGCCAATCAACTAGATACTTCTGTAGGACCTAGTCAATCCAGTTCCCTTCTAAATCTTTCCGATTTTGCATGGGAAAAGGGGTGCAGGTTGCACAATACAAAAGAGCACAATGAGAGGAATTGTCCTGAAATCGCTAGATACACTCATTGTCTCCAAGCCCAAGTAGATGACCTGGAACTTGTGCCAAATGAGGGTCCACCCCAACATCAAGATGATAACATTATGGTGGTGGAAACTTTATACCGCCAAGAAAGTGAGAGTGAGGAAGAAGAAGATGAAATTTTGGAACAGGAGGTGCAAGCTTTTCGAGAGTTTAGAAAGGGGAATCACGGATATCATTTGAGAAGCAAATCTAAAGCCCCTAAAACATCATCAACACCACCAAATAACTCTGTCCTTCCTTCGGATACTAAGGCAGATAATAATCCTCCTCCTCCACTTAGGAAAGAAACGTCTAATGACACGCAGAAGACAGCCAAACTTGAAAGAGCAAACTATGACATAGTGGAGGATTTAAGGAAATCTAAGTCGAGCCTTTCATTTTTAGAGGCAGCCAGGTTGCCTGGCCAAAAAGAAGCATTGATAAAGGCTCTGGACTCACCTAGTCAAGTGTGGAAGGGAAAGGAAGTTGAGTCTCAGTTGATTTTACGAAAGGAGAGACGGGATGTCCCGCCATTTTTATTGACTCTGAGAATTGCTGGTAAAAATTTGCATAATTGTTTGGTGGACACGGGTGCCACGAGCAATCTCATGCCTTCAGAGATATGCCAAATGCTAGGCCTATAGCCTGTTTCATCCAAATGCAAGGTTTTGCAATTGGACCGATATGAGGTAAATGTGATAGGGACCCTATACGATGTCAAAATTCAATTAAATTCTGAACCCAGGGTCCAACAAGTGGTCGACATTTTGGTCGTTAATATCCCAAGTAGATATGGAATGCTACTTGCAAGGGATTGGATGAAAACTTTGAACGACTATTTTTCAACCGATTGCTCACATATGTGGTTACCCTGGAAAGGAATTGCAAATCAAATCAGAGTGGAAAATGAACCGAGGCTTAAAGAAATTGTAACAGAATATAATAAGCCAAATGAAGTTCAGTTTTCTGAGCCAGATTTGGGGGTTTATGCATTTGATATGGAGGAGGCTACTGAAGAACCTAAAGAGGAAACATTTCACGATAGTTCTCTTGAGGAAAATGATGACATATGGTTGCTTAGGTTTGATGGATCCAAATCTAGACAGGGAGCAGGAGCCGGAGTCGAGCTCACTCATCCAGGAGGTAAACCTTTACTTGCTGCCTATAGGTTATAGTTTCCTTGCACGAATAACGTGGCAGAGTATGAAGCACTGATTTTTGGTTTACAACTGGCGTTGAGCAAAGGGGTTAAATGCTTGAAAGTATTGGGAGATTCTCAACTGGTAGTCAAGCAGATTAAAGGACAATATACATGCCGCGACAAGAGACTGAGCCTTTATAGAACTAGGGTAAGAGACCTCATTGAGGAATTCGATGCTTTCAATATTGCCCTTATTTCTAGAAAAGGAAATCGCATAGCAGACTCTCTTGCAGTCGCCGCAGGTATGTTAAATCCAGTTGATATAAAGAGGTGTAAAAAGTTCTCCATTGAATTGGTTCCCTGCCCATCAATACCTGATAATGTCGAGAATTTCCAAGTTTTTGAAAATGACAGACATATATTTAAATTTGTCACGAACTCAGGTGTTTTTGAAAACCAGGTGATTGATGAGGAGCAAAGATGGCAAGAAGAAGAAGAAGCAGAAAACGAAAGTAAAACTACGTATCGATCCAACAAAATACCAAAAGACGTAGTTTCATTGGAGAAAATGTTCGATACGGGATACAAGGCTAGAAAAGAAAGAAAGGTTCCACTCCCCAAAGATGCATGTGATCTGATTAATCTAGGGAGTGCAGACAATCCATGGGAAGTGTATATCGCAAAGGCATGTACAGCTGAAGAAAGAGAAAATATAATACATGCACTAAAACACTACGTGGATTGCATTGCTTGGAATTATAACGAATTGAAAACCTACAACCAAGACGTTATTACACATACCATCCCTCTAAAGCCGGACTCCAAGCCTTTCAGGCAAAGACAGCGAGTTGTTAACCCGCTATTGGAGCCCTTGATAGAAAAAGAGGTCAAGAGATTATTGGAAGCAAAAATTATTTTTCCTGTTAGGCACTCAACCTGGGTGGCTAACCTCGTTCCAGTAAGAAAGAAGAGCGGAGAGATTAGGCTATGTATAGATTTTCGAAATCTTAACAAGGCCTCTCAAAAGGATAACTATCCATTGCCAGCCATTGATGAAATTTTACAGACAGTGAATGGATCTGAAATGATGTCTTTTCTTGATGGATATTCTGGATATAATCAAATTCTTATTCACCCCAATGACAGGATGAAAACAGCCTTCACAACTAAATGGGGGACATTTGCCTTCAGAAGAATGTCGTTTGGACTATTAAATGCTGGTGCAACATTTCAACGCGCCATGGACTACGCATTCAAAGGGCTTATAGGCAAGTGTATCATTGTGTATGTGGATGATATTCCAATATTTTCAAAGAAAAGAGAAGACCATGTCAAGGATTTGAAAAAGGTTCTTCAAAGATGCAGAGAGCATGGAATTTCTTTGAATCCCAAAAAATGCATCTTTGGAGTAATAGAAGGAAGATTACTCGGTCACATCATTTCAAAAGAAGGCATATCCATTGACCCAGAAAGGATAGAGGCTATCCAAAACTTACCTCTCTCGGGTAGTAAAAAGGAGTTGAGATCTTTCTTCGGGCAAATTAATTTTGTGAGGAAGTTTATTTCAAGCTTCGTTGAGATAGCCAAACCGTTGAACCAGATGCTCAAGAAGGATGTAGATGTCAAATGGAACGAGGAAAGGAAGGTGGCCTTTCAGCACATTAAGGATGCCATTTCAGAGCCCCTGCCCTCATAAGTCCAAACTATGCTAAACCTTTCTACATTTATGCTTTCGCATCAGAGCACTCTTTTGCGAGTGTCTTGACCTAGAAAGGTGAGGATAGTGCAGAAAATCCCATAGCATTTTTGAGTGCTCCTTTAAAAGATGCTCAATTGAGGTATTCCATCCTCGATAAGCAGATGTATGCACTTTTTAAAACGGTAAAAAAATTTCGACATTACATTGTGCACAGCAGAGTTTTTGCCATTGTGCCTGACCCCTGCTATCAAAACCATGTTTTTACAGAACGAGCTAGGTGAGAAAAGAGGTAAATGGATTTCTACCATCCAAGAATTTGATCTTGAAATCCAACCCATGAAACTAGTTCGAGGACAGGGACTTGTGAAGACGATTGCTGAGAATAATCCTCAAACGACGTGCCAATATGCCAATGCAGTATACATTTCTAAAGATGACTGGTATGTTGACATTGTACATTTTTTGTTAAATGGTAAGTGCCTAGCTAATTTGAATTCCACTCAAAGAAGGGCTTTAAGACTTAAATCTGCTAATTATCTGATTAGATCTGGTGTTTTGTACAAGAAAAATCATGAGGGGATCTACCTGAGATGCCTGAATAAAGGAGAAGTTGCCAAGGTTCTGCAAGAATTTCATGGGAAATATGGAACTGGCCACGGTGCAGCAAATGCTACAGCGCATCAAATCCTAAGAGCAGGATACTATTGGCCTCACATTTTTAAAGATGCACACGCTCATGTACGATCTTGCCACATTTGTCAAGTAGCGGCCAACAGAGAAAGAAATGCGGCCATGCCATTACAACCTGTAGTTGAGATAAGACCATTTGCACAGTGGGGATTAGATTTCATTGGGGTTATTAACCCAAATTCTTTTGATTCCCATAAATTCATACTAACAGCTACAGATTATTGTACAAGGTGGACATAAGTAGTTCCTACAAAACATGCCACTACAGATGTTGTAATAAGATTTCTTGAGGATCACATCATAACAAGATTTGGAATGCCCGATTCTATTGTTAGTGATAATGGTAAAGCTTTTATTTCTACACAATTTGCAGATTGGGCATATGACAATAAAGTGAGTTTAAAATTTGCATCTAACTATTACCCTCAAGGAAATGGTTTGGCCGAATCCTCAAACAAAAATTTGTTGAATATCATTAAGAAATTACTGGAAAAGAACCCTCGGGATTGGCATAGCCAGTTAAAGTTTGCTCTTTGGGCAGATAGGACCAGAGTAAAAGAATCAATAGGGAATACCCCCTATCATTTGGTCTATGGACAAGACCCGATATTTCCTGCAAACTTGAAGCTGCAAACCTTGCATTTCATGCAAGAATACTTGGGGACAGATAACCAAGTTGAAGCCAGATTAAGTCATTTACTGCACCTTGATGAGAAAAGGGAGGAAGCCATGATTCACATGAATAAACACCAAGAGGTTGTCAAAATATGGTTTGACAGAAGAGCTAAAATCAAGTCCTTCAGGATTTCAGATTTAGTCTTATTGTGGGATAAAAGACATGAAGAAAAGGGGAATCATCAAAAATTTGATTGTCTTTGGTTAGGCCCTTATCAGATTTCAGAAATTCTTGGGAAAAATACCTTCAGGCTGAGAACTTTAGAGGGGAAGGATTTAATGTTACCAGTTAATGGGCATGTTCTAAAGCATTATTTTAGCCCTTAAGCCATAAGAGATTGATATTATACTTTTCGGTTTTGGTATGGATTTTCAAATTTTGTTTTGGTTTGTTTTAGGATTGCTAGTTTAGTTAGGATTTAAGTTGTGTGTTTTGATTTCATTTGGCATGTTTTGGTTTGTTTATATACAAAAAAAAAAGAAATTGAGATGTCAACTTATGCCTAGGACTAGGAGAATATGAAACATTGGAATTATGTTGTAAAAGCTCCACAAGTAACACAAACATCTTAAATAATATCGTTTGAATCTTGTGATGCATGAAGTTGTTAGTTTCACACATTATGGTAAAATAGATGATGTATTCCCTCCATTTTTTTAGTTCAAAAGAAGCAGTGCATTCATATCTCATGCCACATTCCACATTGCATATATATGTCATCTTAGTTACATTTTCATTTCATGTGCAATCATTGAGAAGGTGTCGAATCCTCTTAGGATTATTACATAACATATATTAAAAGGATCCTAAGGTTGGGAACTGCTGCCCGAACTATCTTGAACCAAGCACATTCCATGCACATTAAAAAGAATCTTGAGCAAAATGGTCAAAACCATACTTGGATGAAAGGGTGAGGTGAAAAGAATATTTCATGTCTGTCCTATCATGCAACATAATCCTTAAAACAGTGGTTTTTACCACTTCCATCAAGCCTAAAGTCTAAAACCAGAGTAGTAAGGATAGGATTAAATCCTCATCGTACTTAGGTTGAGGATCCAACTCCCCAAAGCTCCGATTTGACCCACATGGAGTAGTAAGGATAGGGCATAATTCTCATCTCGCCTAGGTTGAGAATCTGATTCCCCAAAACTCCTATGTCTTATTTCATCATAAATCTTGGATTGGAAGGATCGTACTACATGTCCTCTGCAAAGGATGGGTAGTCATCCCAAAGGTCCAAGAAATAAAATTAATATTTCCCATTTTCATCTCAATATTGGATTGGAAGGATCGTACTACATGTCCCTAGCAAGGATGGGTAGTCATCCCCAAGGTCCAAGAAGTAAAAAATTAATATTTCCCATTTCATCTCAAATTTGGATTGGAAGGATCGTACTACATGTCCCTAGCAAGGATGGGTAGTCATCCCAAAGGTCCAAGAAATAAAATAAAAAGAATGAATGAAGTCAAACCAGGGATTATGGGGTTAAGTATGCTCATGCGTGGCAACATGTCTTGTCTAAAAGCAAGACCACTGATTGCTCATATGGATAGACTAGCCTGACCATCTCATCCATAACAGGTTAAATTATTTTGTTCAAGATGAGGTAATGAACTCCAAATCAGAATAGTAAGGATAGGGTTAGATTCCCATCTCGCTTAGGTTGGGAATCCTATTCCCCAAAGTTCTGATTTCACTTACACTTGCACATGGGTTCAAGATGGTAGTGACACATAACCAACTTTGGGATCTAATAAATCAATTTAGTAGATATATATTTGGTCCTAAGAGGGTTTGACATCTTTAATATGTTTGTCCATGATATTAGAAGGTTTGAAGCCTTTATAAAGCAGGTTGTTACATCTCTAGCATCTTCATCATGCATCAAATCCTGCACAAATCATTCATAGCCTTGCATACAAATCATAAGTGAAACTGACAATGGAATGTTGATCAAGCTTCAAATGATAGGGAATGAAACACATTGCACACACCGAGCTAATACTTAATGATTCTGATGTTTCATGTATTTCTGATCTATGGGCATTTGTTTATATTTCTCATGTGCTAATGCGGGTTTCCAAGTTTGTATACTTCAGGTTGGGTTCTCACCAAAATGCTCGGGAGCATTTGACAGCAGAGTCGCCATTTGTTGTGGCTGATCCACAACACACCCCAAAATTGGGGACCCACCTTTTTGCATGCTTTCAAAGAAGACTGCAGTGGCCTAGATGCTAAAAAAATCAAAGGAAGAGCAAGAAAAAGAAGTGTCGCGATTTCGCGACATGTCGCTCCGTCGCTGCTCGAAAATGAAAAGTGTCATGATTTCACGACATGTCGCTCCGTCGCTGCTCAAAAATGAAAAGTGTCACGATTTTGCAACGTATTGCGCTATTGCTGCTCAAAAATGAAAAGTGTCATGATTTTGCGACGTGTTGCACTGTCGTTGCTCAAAAATGAAAAGTGTCACGATTTCACGACTTATTGCACTGCCGCTGCTCGAAAATGAAAAGTGTCAAGATAAAAGTGTCGCGACATGTCACGTTTCCGTGGCTAAGAGCAGTAGAATGCACTATTAAGAGAAAATGTCATGATATCGCGACGTGTTATGAAATCATGGTCGAAGGCAGTAAGAGAAGGGTCAAGGAAAAATTCGTCGATATCGACGTCATGGCTCAGGGAGAGATGGTACGAAAGGAAAATATGTCACGATTTCAAGACGTCACGTTTTCATGGCCAAATATAGCAAGAGCAGTCCAAAAGAGGAAGGTGTCATGATTTTGCGACATAAAGTAGCAAGAGTATACGGAATGAAAAGTTGTCGCGATATCGCGACATGTCGCCATTTCACGACCTGAAGACGAGATGAAGGGCGAAAATGAAAAGCGTCATGATTTCGCGATAGAAAGCAGCCAAATGGTACATAATGAAAAAGTGTCACGATTTCAACACCTAAAGAAAAGTGTCACGATTTCCGAAGAAAAATCACAAAAATTTCGCATTTCAAAGCAAGATGGTGCAGAAGAAAAAGTGTCACGATTTCGTGACATGTCACATTTTCACGGCTAAGTGCAACAAAACAGAGCGATAGAGAAAAACGTCGCGATTTCACGACAAGTTGCAAATAGCCAAAACAAAAACGTCATGATTTCACGACAGGTTGCATTTGTGCGGCCAGTTGACAAAAAATTGTCGCGATTTCACGACATGTCTTATTTTCGTGGTGCATGAAGGTGGACAAGGCTGTTGACAGGAAAATGTCGCGATATCGCGACATGTCTCATTTTCGCGATGAAAGTAGAGGAGTAAAGCTGCATGCATAAAAATGTCGCGATATCGCGACATGTTATTTTTTTGTCACGATTTACAAGGGGGCAGTTACGAAACATGCAGAGAGGCACGGAACACGTGGCATGAAGGTGTAAGGGCTACAGAAGTGTTATAGTTCACAGAGAAGATCAAACGTTTCGGCATCGAACATAAAGTCAAAGGCAACGAAAAGGCGGGGAAGGCGAAGCGATGCAGTCTGGAAATGAAACGAAGCGTCACACCAGGAGGTTTAAAAGTAGAAGCACAGGATGGGAACAGGGGTCGGAAAACCGCTACGAACAGTGTTGCAGAGCTAAAGTGATAGGCTATTCTGGACCTAGTTTTGGAGCGTTTTCCTCCACTTATTCTGGTTTTGATAAACTGGAAGTTCTGTTGATGTAACTGATATATTTTTAATACAAAAATTACAGAGAGTTGCATTTCATTGGCAAGAAAGAAGGAGTTATTTTCTGCATGCTAGATTTAATGTTCATTTTTCCCTTTCGAATTTTAGGCTGGCGGGTGAAGTTTAATACAAGTTTTCTTGGTTGCTTCATGCAAATGTCTTAATCTGAAAATCATAGTTAAAACCCCAGAAACCAGCACTTAGCTTATCTGGATTATGCATGTTGGCAGGTTCAATAGGTTAGGTTGTATGCAGAAAACCTCATATCTTCGGTCTTGTTGAATAGGATTGCAGCCTTCTAAATAGACTTTAGTTTTAGTTTTTATGCGTTTTATTTTCATTTTCTTAGATTCTCTGCATTTTTATTTTCCAGAGAGATTAGCCTTAGTTTTAATTTCTTGTTATTAAATAAAACACTTGAAAATCTACCAAAATTGAAGTTCACATTGAATTCATGAACAATCATTCAATCTCAGAATAAAATAAATCACAGTGCCCCTTGTTAACAGTTACTTGCAGTCACTAAGGTATTCCAAGCAATCAAATTAAACAATATGTATATCAAATGCTAACATTAGCGGAGACCTTGGAGAAATTACTTATTGAATTTCTTTGCAAGAGGGGATTTGGAGCTCAAATCCTATTGGAGAGTATGTCTTCACAATCGGGTGAAAACACCACTCAACACTGCCCAAATAGAATCATATTTAATAGCTAAGGCTTTTGCTTCATTGTTTGTGGCTTTTTTCAATCCTTGCAATTCCCAATAGAGCACTGTTCCAACATGATTCCAATAAACCACTCCAATTCCAGCTCTACTCGGATTGCCTTTTACAACTCCATCAGTATTAATTTTAATCCAACCTTCTGCGGGTGGTTTCCAACTAGCTCTGTCCTATCCCTCTTGCACTTTAACTTCCTTTCACATTGCCCCAATAACAACCTGAGTTTACTCTTTAGCATAGACTGCCAAAGTTTCTGTGACTTTGCTCCAAATGACCTGCCAAACTCCATCTAAAGAAGAAAAAGTTTCTCAAAAAAATTTGGCATTTCTCTCCAACCACACTTGCCACAAAATAAATTTTAATCCAAACTCCCAACCGATACAAAGAGCTTTATATTTAAATCTATCCCTCTTCCATATTTCCCAAATATTAATCCGATTCAAATCACCATTAACTTGAATTTTATAATATAAAAACCATCTCTCCCAAATTTGGCACGTGAATGGGCACTCAAACATCAAGTGATCAATTGTTTCCTCACTCTTGTAGCATAAAACACATTGATATGGACCAATGATTCCCCTACATCTAAGATTATCAAAAGTAAGAATTCCATTATGCATGAACTGCAAAGCAAAAAAGTTTACTTTTGACCAACCCTTGGACTGCCAAATATTTCTTCAATCCTCAACCTGATATGTATGAGGAGGATGCTCTGGAAGGATCTTATCATATCCATCCATCACTGTGTAGACACCAAGGCTCCCATAGCCCCAAGGTAATTCATCTTCCTCGTCTCTACCTGTGAGAAATATTTTTGCCAAAATTTTAGTCATGATGGGTGTCAAATCCTGAGGGATTGAAATTGGCCACTCATCCAACTTCTTAAACTACTTAAACTTATAATCCCCTAGCTGACTAGTGTTGAAATAACTTTCAATTTGGACCCATCCCCTGGTTTCTATGGTTGTTTTTATTGGTTGCATTTTAGGAAATTCAACAATGATAGGTGGGTATTGATCCCATGAATCTATCCAAAATCATGCCTTCTCCCCTCTCCCCACTTTCCAAAATAATCTATCTTTTACTACCTAATATCCTAACTTGAGAGCTTGCCACACTAAGGATCCATTACCATCCAAAGGGAAACAACCCACCTCATTTGGGTTTACCTATCCCAAATATTTACTAGTTAATATTCTACTGAATAAAGAAGTTGGTTGGGAAATCCGCCTCCAGTAAAGCTTTCCAGCCAAAGCTTTATTATTTAACTTTGATCTTCTCAGTCCCAAACCTCATTTTACCTTGGGCTGGCTGAATTTATCCCAACCTACTAAGGCCCATTTCCTCTCTCCTTTTACTCCTTCTCATAAAAATTTTCTAGCCATCTTGTCCAAATCTTTCCATATGGTATGTGGGGCAACAAGGATAGAAAATTTATAAATTGGCATGGCCTAAATGACTAACTATAAAAAAGTTAATCTACCCCCATAGCTTAACCATTTGTGATACCAATTATTAATTATGTCCTTGATACAATCCAAAATATTCCTCCAGATATCTATTTTTAGTTTTTTAAAATGCAAAGGGACCCCCAAGTATACCACTGGGAGATAAGTCCTTGTGAATCCCAAGATCTCTAAAATTCTATCTTGAAGCCTTTGATCAAGATTGAAAAAGACCACTTTGGATTTTTTATCATTGATGACTTGGTTTGTAGCCCTAAGATAGACATTAAGTGTATCTCTAATCATTCTTGCTTCCCTGAAGCTGGCCACTCCCACCAATCCTGTGTCATCCACAAACTATAGGTGAGTCAAAACTTCCTCACCCACCTTGATACCTGTTAGTAAACCTTTTTGTCTTCTCCTAAAGATGAGTCTACCCAATCCTTTAGCCAATATGAGAAAAAATATAGGGAGAACAAGGATCTCCTTGATGAAGGCCTCGAGTAGCTCCAAATGGTTGCGAGGGAAGACCCTTGATTAAAACTGAGTATGTCGGAGTAGAAACACAACTCATGACCCATTATATCCAATCCTAAGAGAAACCAAAGGTTGCCATCATCTTTGACAAGAAGCTCCACTCCACCCTATCATAAGCCTTTGACATATCTAATTTTATGAACATTCCTCTATTACCAGATGTTTGCATTAAATGGATTGCCTCCTGAGCTAGAGCCACACCATCCAAGATCTACCTATCCTCTACAAAACCCCCTTTCTCTGAGGAGATAATTTTATGTAGAAGAGTTTTTAGCCGCTCAACCATTACCTTTGTGATTATTTTATATATGACATTGCATAAGGCAATAGGTCTATAATCTGAAATAAGTATCCCCTCCTCCCCTTTTGGAATTAAGGTAATGAAAGTATGATTTAATGCTTTAAGCATTCTTTTACTACCTTTTGACTCCTCTATATAACAACCATTACATCCTCCTCCAAGTTATCTTAGAAGGCCTGAAAAAACTCAATTGAAAAGCCATCTGGACCTGGTGTTTTTTTGGTGCTCATTCCAAAGAATACATTCTTTAGTTCCTCTCTATCAATGGGTTTAAGTAGGGTTCGATTTTCTTCTTCAAAGATAATAGAGGGTATGACATCAATAACTTATTTTTGAGCCTCTTCATCTTGCACCATACTTTCCTTAAATAGTTTAGAAAAATAATCCACTGAATGGAAATGCATACATGGAATTGTATCAAAGGAGTGTATGTTCTCATCTTGAAGAGGTTCCATGTTGTTCATTTGTCTCCTAGCACAAGCAGTTCGATGGAAAAATTTGGTATTTTTATCACCTTCTAATAACCAAATGGTTCTTGCTCTCTGTTTCTAGTAGGTCTCCTCTTGCTTGTCAATGTCCTCAACCGCTTTACGCAATGCATCATCCTCTTCTTTGAGTTGCTCTGTAATTGTTCCTTCCTTAAAGTGTTTTTGAACCTCATCCCATTTGGCCACCAATGGAGCTCTTTGGACCTGGAATTTTGTCTTGTTAGCTCACCTCCATTGTTTTAGTTGATCTTTGACATAATGAAGTTGTTTGTGGAATCTAAACATTGTTGTCCCATATGTTGGGCGACCTTCTTCCCACCATTGTAGAATTTTCTTTCGAAGTTCCTATTTTTGTAACCAAAAGTTTTCAAATTTAAATGGTTTGTGATGCTGCACTATCTTGATCCCTCCTTCCAACAAAATAGGAAAGTGATCTGAAACTAGACCCTCCAAAATCTAAAATTTTATATTCCATTTTACAAATGCCTCCTTTGAAACAAAAAAATGGTCTAACTTCACCTTCCTGCTATGTGGCTCCCTCCTCTTATTAGTCCAAGTATAGTTGGTTCCAGGGCATTTAATATCCACCAAGTGTAATGCTTGGACTTGGGCAATCGTAAGTCGATCCCCTGGGTCCAAAATTGGGGTTCCCCCTTCCTGATATCTAGAGGATAATTTAGCATTAAAATCCCCGACAATAATCCAAGTATAAATATTCCCTTGAGACTCTCATGTTATGCATAGCTTTCCATTGATGCATCTGACCATCTAGGTTTTGAGCCCCATAAAAAATTGTGATTAAAACATGTTCAATTGTGACATTATTTCTAAAATGTGATGTGAGAACATCCCTCCAAGCTATATGTTCTATTGCAGTCCATTCAAGAGAGCTCCAAAGAGTAACTATCCCCCCTGAGGCACCTTGGGTAGCCACTTCCATATGACCAGCACCCCTCCAAAGTCTGTTAACTATTTTACACATAAGATCTAATGACATTTTTCTCTCTTGGATAAGAAAAAAATATGTTTTACATTTTTCTAAGAGTCTTCGAATAGCA
Source organism: Wollemia nobilis (assembly GCA_028583015.1). Classification (NCBI taxonomy): domain Eukaryota; kingdom Viridiplantae; phylum Streptophyta; class Pinopsida; order Araucariales; family Araucariaceae; genus Wollemia; species Wollemia nobilis. The sequence continues at coordinate 9,004,639 of JAQPPZ010016361.1, forward strand.
AATTGATGAGTTCTATTGTTTAAACCCCTAACATTCCATGATTGTATAATCATTTGTTACCTTGAGAGCGGTAAAAATATATTGGCCTCACCGATCCTCCAGTGATCAGTTTGTCTCCTTGAACTGCTATCAATTCCTTATTTGATTTTCTACCCACTCCTTGAGAGTTGCTATTTTTTGATCTCTTTTCCACCCGAGTTATCCCTAAAGTTGGACTTTCTCTATTCTTTTCTACTATGTCCATGCTGACATCCTTAATTATTGGTTGCTCTTTGTTATGCACTATCAATGCCCCTGCACTCTCTAACTATTGTAACTCACTGTACTCAATTACCTGCTCTATGATGGGGGATATGAAAGAGGAGCTTGAACATGGATGTTATTATTTTCATTATTCCCATCCACTCCTTACATGAATTGTTCTTCTTGGTCCATTATTGTCTTAAATATCTCATACCTATTGGAGGGCTTGAGTTGGGTTTGCTCTTTACCATATTTTTTCTTTTTCCTTATCCTTCTTTTGGGCTATTCAAAACCATCTCCCTGTGCTTCTTTACCTTGAGAAATATTGGTTGGTTCTTTGTTGATTGTTGACTTACCCTCCTTAGGAATATTTGACATTCCTAGAGGAGCCTCCATTTTTATGTTCATATTATTTGGGAAAGATCGGGCCAAATGCCCATATTTGTGGTAAAATCTACATCTGAAGGGCAATGCCTCATAATCCAGTTGTTGAATCCAAGATAGTCCTGCAAGTTCAAGTTCCACCTCTACTAGTAGAGGCCAGCTAAGATCCATTTCCACACATAATATTGCATAAATAACTGTGTTTCCTTCTATTGTGTCTTTGGAAACACCCAAATGTCTTCCAAGGGAATTACCGATAATTTCCAATACTTGATCACTCCAAAACTCCATTGGAAGTGCATACAAATGGATCCAAATCAAGACAACAGTGGGTTCAATTCGAGTATTAAATCCCACTCTTTAGGGTTGAACAAATAATCCTGTTGGACCATGATTCATATTTTATGATTTGAAAGCCCTATTTCTATTGACAAGTGAATAAAAACTAACAATAAAATATCCATTGCTAATAAACCATAAAGAATACTCACCAAGAGGCTCCTAGTTTTTTCGGACCCAGGAATGCAAAAAATTCAGGGTAGGGCGAATACCCATGAATTTATAGATCAAATCATGATTGGATCTATATAAAATAGTTTTTTCAACCATCCTTTGCTCAATTACAATCTTTGGCCTTGATTCTGACTGTGGCAAGCATCCATTAACTCGTTGATATGTTGATCTATTTCCAGCAGCCATAAAGAGAATTTTTAATGCAGTTTTTTGTGCTTCTTCAGTATCTTATGGAGATTTATCCTTTAAAAAATCTGTAAAAGAACTATGTCTCTCTAGAAGAGTATCTGAAGGTGTCCCCATTGGGCCCTCCTTGGGCAGCAATCTTGTCTTCAAATCCACAGTAACCAAAAATCTCTTCGGCTACCCAACTGATGCCCTAGTTTTATCTTACCTTGGATACATCTTTAGATTAGGAGTGTGTCCTTGATTAGAGTGTGAGTCAATATTTTATGTAATGTAATAATGTGCAGGAAATGCACAAGTGTCATGTAGTTAAGTGTGCAAGTGTGATGACTGTATATGTGCACAAGTGTCCATTATGTAAGAGTGCACATGTGTCCTTAGACTAGGAAAGTGAATAGTATCAAGAAGAGAGAAGGCCAAGAGTAGATATAGAGAGTCACATTCCATTTGTCATGACCCGTACCCATGGACCCTTTCCAATAGGCTATCAGTTAATTAGTGGGGTGAGTTATTGACCAACAAAAGGGGTATAGACCCTAAAGAATACTACAAAATTTCAATTAGGGAATTTTGTAAAATTATAGAGAAGGATTTATTATCTTTCATAGAAGATAATTTAAATTAATTTAATTAGAAAATAAATAAAGTTTTGGTGAAAGAAGAAATAGAAAATAACTTTTCACCAAAATTTACTACAAAGTAGTAAATTGGGTGTAAGTAACCTAATTATGTAACAATTAGGTACTCACCAAGTTTATCCAATTCTAATTGGATTAAAAAGAATTCTGGAATTTTCAAACAATATATGAATTTTTCCTATTTGATACATGGGCTTATTGTCATTAATGGATATTAGGTGGAAATTCTCTCCTTTATCACTATTAGTCTTAATTCTACACCTAACCTATTCTCTAATAATAGGTTAGTTGGAAATTGTTTCTAGAAAACAAGACCACCTACTCTTGGTGGACTCCTTTTTCTACTCTTTGAATTTTCCTCCACATAAGATAGAATGTCTTATTTGAATAAAAGATAAATTTTAATAAAAAATCATAATGCCATTATTTGGCTCATGAGAGGAAAAATTTACCTATAAATTGAATGTCCCTTGGAAGAAGGGGGAGGAAAATTTGTGGGGCTTAGGAAGTATGCTCTCCACCTTGGATGGATCAAAAACAAAAAAGCTTTGAAGAGAGTAACTAATTGTAGGTAGAGACATATTAAGCTTTGGAATAAGCTTTGGGAAAATTTGGAAGCAATGGAGGAAGACTAAGAGGAGACCAATTGAGGGTAAGCCAAAGAGAAAGAGGAATTTGGTTGGTTTTCTCCTTACTTATGCATTTGAATACTGTTGAGAGAAATTCTAGAGTTTAATCACTTGCTTACCCTGTTTGAATATAGATCATTTTGCATTTTAATCAAATATTGTTGAATGTCTCTAAATGTGTGCTTGTATTATTTGACTGATTGGTATACACTAAGGCTCTGTAATTTAACACTTAGATTAAACCCAAGATTATCTAGAGCTAATCAATGCAGCTCATGCCATTATATTTCAAAAACATGGTTAGGTCTAGGGGACCACCTTAGAATAAAGGAAGGCTAATGAAGTCAAATTGCCATCACCATTTTTGAACGCGTGATATTCTTTGAATTTAATAATCGAAACCATGTGTCTAGATAAATATAGGGTAGAACTTACCCACATATCAAAATGAGCCATCATCCCTCAAGAAAACCATGAATCACTCCTCAAACACTGCCTGATAGTTACTACTTCTGGAATACAAATATAATCTTGTATATCTGACATACCCATTGCATGAGGCTTATGGTATAATCCATACATTTCATGCACTGACCTAGAACTATAGCACGAGGCAGCTACCATTCATTTTTGTAGATGGTTATTGCTCACTTTTCAAGACCCAAAATTTTGGATATGTAATCACCTTACTAGATGCATGGATTGATTATATTTTTACCAATTTGATATGGGTATTGATAGGTTAAAGTTGTAAGTGTGCAATTTCAAAACCTTTTGTCTCTGTTTTGGATGTCATAATGTTTACTATTTAAATTCTACAGCCTTCTGTGTTTACATCAATGCAGACAAACCCCAAAACTATGTATGACTCCAAAAACTATCTCTCCTCATAGGGTGAAAACATAATTGAATCAAACTTCCATGGAAAATATTCTAAATATAATTTTTATGGATTTGGAAAACCTAGTTATCTAGAGGGAATTTAGGGCTTCTAAACTCGCATCCCCAAAAATTGATGATGCTATGATAATAAATTAGGTATCCTACAATGGATTCACAAGCTTCTTATGTTACCTTCAATTTCATGTTTTGCACGACCTTAGATGATGAAATTCACCTCAGGTTATTGTGAATTAAGGAAAATACTTGGTAATTTTATTAACATCTATTGGAAATAGGCAAGAACCAGATACGAAGTGGTCACGACATTCGTGTTATAATTGGCATACGCAGGTGAGGAAGAATCCAATTAGCATTAATTGTCCCCATAAGCATCGAATAGAATAGGTGATTGAAAGACAAAGAACCATATCCACCTCCCTTAGGCCTCAATTTTCCATTTAATCAAATTCGTGGAGAGTTCAACGCGTGATAGGAATCCCTTTTTAAGTATCTATGGCAAATGGGAATTGTCTGCATGTGAGGGTTGATGATAATTGAAGGTAAAAAAAAATTCCTCTTTGTTTTATGCAGGAGGCCAATATTCTACATGCTTTCCATGGGAGTATGTGTTAATTTTTATAACATGGAAATCTCCTCCATCTATATGATCGTCCAAGAGAGGTCATGTAGAATGTTAGTGGTTGAGAAATGACCTATGTATGACCAAATTGGAATTTGGGTGATTTTTTGACCAAGGAATGATCTCCACCAATTAGGTGTGATGTATCATTTGCATACACCACTCTCTGTGTGAGTGTTGACCAATTAAACAAAGTTTTGTTATAGGGAACCCAAAATCATATACAACCATTTTAGATAATTACCATTTGTAGAAGTTGGGCTAATAAACATTATTAAACCATCCTTTGGTAGAGATTAGTAGTCTTTATGAAACTAATCATTGGGTTGGTATTATCACCTCATGGATATGGATTATTATCTTATGTAATAAAAGGCAAACCCTTATAAGAAGGAGATGGAATATTTAAAATGAGGAAACTCCCTTTTGAAATAAGTGTTGCTATTAGAACCCATTGAGGATTAACTTGTAGAAATAGGTATACTTAATATCAATTGGTATTTTCCTTTTATTTTAAGATTGAAAATATAATAGAAAGGGAGAAAATAATGAAGGGAAATAGCGGTAAATACATGGTTTGTTTTAAAGGAGAAACAATTATGTTATGTCTTGAGAGAAAATTAGCTATAGTTTGGTTAAAGAAATAATAATGTATGTTAATGAACTAAAGGTATGAGACTTTAATTCATTGAACGCTGGATTGATTGTAATTCAATCATAAAGAATGAATTTGAAATTCATTCTTGAGGAAATTTATGGGATTCCCTTTGATGTCGATAAGACTTCTCCAAAAAATTATTTTGATGATCATCATAAACATGTGTAAGAATTTATAAAATTCTTAAGATGACTTAAAGAAAGGAATAAGGAAATTCCTTACTTTCATTATGAGTTTTAAAGGAGCAGATGAGTTCCTTAATTGTATGAAAGTTACTTTAATTTTATAATGATGGATTAGAGAAAGAAATTTTGGAAAATTTCATATTTGCATCATGATATTTAAAAGGAACTGTTGGGTTCCTTTCATTGTGTAATTGATTGAAAGGGATCCATAGATACCTTTTTATACTTGTATTACTTTACATATTAAGTTTATGAAAGAGAGGAACATACATATTTTGGAGGCTAGATTTATTCCCCTAAGGGTTCCCAAGATAAACATTGTGTCACTATTATTTGTGGTTTACCTTGAAATTTCTTGTGAATGTTAAATTTAATTATATCATGATGATAATTAAATAATAATATTGATATTCTAGGCAAAAATGGTAGGAACAGGAGTGGGAACGGGAATGGGAGCGGGACCAGGTGCGTCTGTGGACGATGGTGATGGCGATGGCAGGAATGGAGGGTCGTTGGAGATTGCTGGTCTGGCAGCTTTGTCCTCAGGCCCTGTAGTTGGTGTTGAGCCTACTACAGGCCCACTCAACAATTATCACAGTGAAGACCCAAACGGCATGGTGAAGCTGACGTTTATTAACGGTAGGGTTTCACCTTCCTCTCTTTCCAAAGCGCGACCTTGGTCTTTGTCCTTTGCGGATAAAGTCAGGACCTTGACTGGAGCGTTCTCTTTTCAAACTCCTTTTCCCTTCTCTATTTTGGGCACTGAAGTTTCATTTCCAAGCGAGGCTATGGAGCCACTAATCTTTCAAGAGTCCCTCTCTCTGGTTGGGAAATTTGTCGATGCCCGACCTGATATGGAAACTATCCGCGAATGGGCCCTTTCTAAATGGCGACTGTCTGGAAGCATGGAGCTCATGGCCTTTCCTAGGGGGTTCTTTATGATAAGGCTAAACAATGCCCTCGACACCCAATGCATTCTCACTGGTGGACCTTGGTTTTTTGGTCGTCGAAGCCTGTTTCTGCAGAGATGGGGGGAAGATTTTGACCCTGAAACTTAGTCTATCAACATCGCTCTGATTTGGATCAAACTCCATGGGCTTCCCACACAGTTCTTCTATAATGATGCTCTCAAAGGCATCACTCAACCGATTGGAGATTTAGTTGCCATCGACCCTTGCTACCAGAGAAAGAACCAGAATGACCTATGCTCATGTCTGTGTCATGGCTAATCTAGATTCGGCTCTACCGACCTGCATTGGCATCAACGTCGAGAGCTTCAGAAGACGTCAAGGGGTTGAGTACGAGAATAAGCCCACTTTTTGTTTGGAGTGCAACACTCAGGGTCACTTGGCTTCTCAATGCCCTTCCTAGAAAAAAGATATCCCCAGCGATTCAGGCAGGAAGAAGGATTCCCAGATCCCCAATGTTCAGAAAAAGGCTCCTAGAAGGGGTCGTGGCCGTTCTGCAGGCCCCCCTAAAACATCTTCTCCTAACAATGTAAGTGCTCCACCTTCTCGTTCCAATCATTTCACTCTTTTAAATAATCTTCAAACTAGTGAGGACATCTCCGATGACCTTCCCATAGATCCAAACATCTCATCCACACCCTCTGTGATTCAGTCTCCCTTGTCCAAGGGTAAGGCTGCAATGACCTCCCCAAACTCACCCTCAGATTCTGGTCCCTCTCACCTTCCTCTTCCCTTCCCACCCCTTCCCCCGACTCAGAACCGTCCTCTTACCCTCTCCCCTGAGTCTTTTGCCCTATGCTAGTCTCCTCGTTCTCCATCCCCCCATAGGCATGTTCCTGGGACCAACACCACCGACATTCTTTAGTCATCCAACCCTCTGAAATCTCCCATTCCCGCCCCCAAAGCTGATGTCAACAAAGAGCAGAGAAGGGGAAGACCGTCCAATGCAGAAAAGCTTGCCAAAGTAGCTGAGATTGAAGTGGCTGATGGATCTGTGCCTACCTCCTTGGGCCCTACTTCCGAACAACCCACCCATCAAGATTTGGATGAGGTTAGACCTAAACTTACTCCATCTCAAGGGAGAGGCAGAGGTCGCAAAGCAAATCCCAAGTCAAATCGATGAAGTTTGTCTCCTGGAATGTCAGAGGCCTCAACGGAACTGCCAAACAGAGGACTATCAAGTCGGTGAGAAAAAACCTAAAACCAAATATCATGTTTCTTCAAGAATCTAAACTGGATGAGAATAGCAGCAATCAAGTTTGCAAGCTAATCTGGGAAAATAGCAATTTTGCCTTTTGCCCCTCCTCAGGGGCATCCGGGGGTCTCCTTTGTTTGTGGGATCCGTCAACTATCGAGGGGAGAGTCCTTTCAGTCTCTAACAGAACCATCAACATTTTGTTCACTAATAAAGTCACTAACCTTCAATGGATTGCCACCAATGTTTATGGACCAAACAGTCCTATCAACAGAAGATTGTTGTGGGATAACATTACCGCAATGCGCAATAACTTTCCGACTTTCCTTGGATGCTCTATGGCGACTTCAATACTCCCCTTCACCTGCTTGACAAGCAAGGAGGCAATCCGATCACTAGCCGTTGCATTGAAGATTTCAGCGAATTTGTCCACCTCAACGAGCTTATGGACTTACCACTCCAAGGATCCAACTATACATGGAGCAACAGACGGGCGGGCATTCATCACATCCAAATTTGGCTTGACATATTTCTCTTGTCCAAAGAACTCATTCCTATTTTTGGTGATGCCAGGCTTCATAGCCACCCAAAAATTGGATCTGATCACAACCCTATAATTATGGATTGTTCCCGACCCCAGAAAACCTTTAAAACCCCTTTCAGGTTTGAAAATATGTGGCTCACTCATCCAGATTTAGGTCGATGCATTCGACAATGGTGGCAGCAAAACCTCTGTCCAAACCCTATCTCGAATCTGTTCCTCAAACTCAAAGCAGTCAAACTCAAGCTGAAATGTTTGGAACAGGGAGGTTTTCGGCAACCTCTTTAGTGAAAAAAAGCTTCTGTTGGATGAGCTCAAAAGGGTGGAAAATCTGATTCAGGGAGGGGATCAGAGGGTTGAAACTTTCATGGAAGAAAAATGCCTCCTTTCAAACCTTCACAATGTTTTGGCTAAGGAAGAGTCCTACTGGAGGCAAAAATCCAGAAGCCTCTGGCTCAAAGAAGGAGACACCAACACGAAGTTTTTCCATGCTTCCACCTTGCGCCATAGAGGTTCAAATAAAATCTCTGAGTTGACCAAGGCTGATGGTACCATTGTCTCTGATATCCATGCCATCAGACAGGAAGTTGTGCACCACTTCCAGGAAATCTTAGGTCCAAGTGTTGACTGCCACCCCCGCACGACAAGTTCTCTACTTCGAACATTCCAATGATGGTGTCTAACGATGATAATGAGAAATTGCTCCAATCCTACATTGAAGAGGAGATCAAAGATGCCCTGTTTGCAATGGAACCTGACAAGGCCCCTGGACCTGATGGCTTTCCACCCCAATTTTTTCAACACTTTTGGGATATTGTGGGCCCTGATGTTGTTGCTACGGTTAAATTCTTCCAGAGAGCCAAAAATATGCCGAGAGAAGCCAATTCCACCTTCATTGTTTTAATTCCCAAGTCTAATGATCGTGCTTCCCTCTCCGACTTCAGACCTATAAGTCTCTGTAGTGTCATCTACAAACTTATCACCAAAGTTATGGCAAAAAGGCTGAAAGACATCCTTCCCTCCATCATTGACCAGTGCCAAGGCAGCTCGGTCAAAGGCAGATTCATTGCTTATGGAGTGATAACCGTCCATGAGTTGGCTCATTCGGCATCTAAAAACAAAAAACCCAGTATGTTCCTTAAGCTTGACATGAACAAGGCTTTTGATCGGGTTTCATGGAAATTCCTGTTCGAGGTCCTTGAGAAGTTTGGGTTTCACAAAGAATGGGTTAAGATGGTTCGAGAATGTATCTCTACTGCTTGGTTCTCTGTTCTTATCAATGGTTCACCTGTTGGCTTTTTTCCAAGTTTTAAAGGCATTCGCCAAGGGGACCCTCTGTCACCCTTCCTATTCATCATTTTGGCCGAAACCCTTGGAAGGACCCTTACTGCTGCCTGCATCAGTGGACTCGTCTCTGGGATCAAACCAGCCTCAACAACCAATGCCATTTCCCATCAACAGTTTGTGGATGATACTATTCTTTCCTCTCATGCTTCTGTCCCCGAAGCAAAAATTATTAAGAGCATCCTTGACTCTTATGAAGAGGCGGTTGGCCAGAAAGTCAATTACCGCAAAAGCAAGCTATACTTCCTCAATACTCCCATCCATAGGAAAAATAGGATTGCTGAGATCCTTGGGTGTATCATTGGGAGCCTTCCAACTACTTATCTCGGATTACCGCTTTTCCATGGCAAATCGGTCTCGGCTATGTGGAACCCTATTCTAGATCGTCTCAACAAGAAGCTTGCAGGCTGGAAAAGTTCATTGCTCAGTCGAGCGACCAAAGCCACTCTGGTCCAGGCTTGCTTGCAAAGTATTCCTATTTTTTTCTTATCTATCTTCAAAGCTCCTGCTTCCATCTGCCAAAGAATTGAGCAAATTCAACGCAGATTCCTTTGGGTGAGAAACGAAAACAAGAACAAATTTCCCCTCGTTGCCTGGGACAAGGTTTGTTCCAAGAAAAAGGATGGAGGTCTCGGCTTCAGGGACATCAAGCGAATGAACATGGCTCTCATTGCCAAGCAGTCCTGGAGACTTACCATCAACGAAAAAGCCACCTGGATTGACATCATCAAAGCTAAGTACCTTCATCAGGTTCCCTTTCTTGGAGAGCACAACCTTCCTAGCGGATCTCATTTCTGGAATGGTGTCACTAAAACAAGGAAGATCATCATGGAAGGCTTAAGGTGGTGTCTTGGAAATGGATTGACCATTCATTTTTGGGACGACCCTTGGATCCATGACAAACCTCTCAGCCAAGATCCTCATCTTTTTGTGCTCAAGACGGTGACCGAAGCCACCTTTGGAGATAAGGTGTGTCATTTCATTAACCCAGGTATTACAAGACCCGAATGGAAACACCTGGATCTGAATGGGCCTAGACATATCACCGAGGCGCTTAGGCGGTTACAAAACTTACTGAGGAGCTGCATAATCCCCAGCTCTCACAAAGATGACTCCATGGTTTGGAACCTTGAAGATTCAGGGCATTTCTTGTTAAATCTGCCTACTACAGCCAAGAAGCTCCCAGTGATGGCCGTGACTTATCTAATCTGGTCTGGGTTCCCAAGATCATTCCCAAGGTCAAATTCTTCTATTGGTTGGCCTTCCAAAATAGAATCCTCACCACTGACAATTTGATAACCAGAGGGCTTCTCATCCCCAATTGGTGCATCCTGTGTAAAAATGCTTGTGAGTCTACTGTGCATGTTTTTTTGGAATGTCCCTTCTCCCTTGCAGTGCTCAACCAGGTTTTCAACACTTTCGCCATCTCCGTAGCCCTCCCTCATTCCATTCCCCTCATTTTTCAACAATGGCCCAAGCCTTTCAAGAGCAGTCAACTCAAATTCATGTGGCAAGCTTGCCTTCACATTTTCCTATGGCAGATTTGGCTTGAGAGAAATGCCAAAATTTTCAAAAACCTTGCCACGGATGAGAAGATTGTTGTTGCCAAAATCTTGGCCCTTGCTACGGAGAATGCCTCTCTTGTCTCATCGTCCAAACCCCCCCTCCTGGCCTTGAATTGGATTTAACAAATCATTTCAATCTTTTCAATTTTTTTGCAACTCCTCGTACTTCTGTTGACAGGTCTGTAATCAAGTGGGCCTTACCTCCTTCTGGGTGGCACAAGCTTAACTTCGATGGCACGGCCAAAGGCAACCCTGGAGCGGCTGGCGGAGGTGGAATTCTCAAAAATCATAGAGGAGAAATAATTTTGGCCTTTGCTCAAAACTTAGGAATTCAGTCTAATAATATGGCCGAGGCTCGGGCCTTGCTCCAAAGCTTGATTCTCTTGGAAGGCTTGACTATCAATAAACTCATCATAGAAGGAGACTCATTGCATTGCATCAACTGGCTCAAAGGAACCTCTGTGCCTCCTTGGGCCCTTGTTTCCATCTTCGAAGAATGCAAGACACTAATTGGCTTTTACCCAGAATTAATCATTCAACATCAATACCGGGAAGGAAACAAAGCTACGGATCGGCTTGCTAACAAGGGAGTTGACGCAATAGACATTCAGGTTTGGAGAGATTCCTTCCCAATCGGCCTAAGGGACGCTCCTTCAAGTTCCAATGTTTGCACAATGTGAGTGGGTTACTGGGCTCCGGGTTTTTCCCCTGTGGCTACGTCTTGGCATCTTGGAGCGTTTTCGCGTCACTTTTCACAGTTGGTTGCAAAATCTCAGCTTGTCACGTTATCGAGACTTTTTTCTCTCTTCAACGGCGGTCTTCCATTCTGTCGCGATATCGCGACCTTTTTTCTCTCCAACGGCGGTCCTCCAATTTGTCGCGATATCGCGACATGTTTTTCTCTCTCCAACGGCGGTCTTCCATTCTGTCGCGATATCGCGACACTTTTTCTCTCCGGGTGCTTTTTTGCAAACTTGTCGCGATATCACGACACTTTTTGGCCTTCAGACGCTTCCTTGCTTCATGTCGCGATTTCGCGACACTTTTTCTCTCTCCAACGGCGGTCTTCCTTTTTGTCGCGATATCGCGACATTTTTTCTCTCTCCAACGGCGGTCTTCCATTCTGTCGCGATATCGCGACCTTTTTTCTCTCCAACGGCGGTCTCCCATTTTTGTCACGATATCGCGACACTTTTTCTCTCTCCAACGGTGGTCTTCCATTCTGTCGCGATATCGCGACATTTTTTCTCTCCAACGGCGGTCTTCCATTTTTGTCGCGATATCGCGACACTTTTTCTCTCTCCAACGGCGGTCTTCCATTCTGTCGCGATATCGCGACCTTTTTTCTCTCCAACGGTGGTCTTCCATTTTTGTCACGATATCGCGACATTTCTTCTCTCCAACGGTGGTCTTCCATTCTGTCGCGATATCGCGACCTTTTTTCCCTCCAACGGCGGCCTTCCATTTTGTCGCGATATCGCGACATTTTTTCTCTCCAACGGCGGTCTTCCTTTTTTGTCGCGATATCGTGACATTTTTTCTCTCCAACGGCGGTCTTCCTTTTTGTCGCGATTTCATGACATTTTTTCTCTCCAACGGCGGTCTTCCTTCTTGTCGCGATTTCATGACACTTTTCCTCCTCGGCTGCGGATTTCCAGATTGTCGCGATTTCGCTGCACTTTTTGTCCTCGGCTGCGGTCCTCCAGATTGTCGCGATTTCGCGACACTTTTTCGTCTTGGCAGCGGTCTCCCAATTTGTCGCGATATCGCGACAATTTTCCTCTTCGGCAGTGGTCTTCATTCTTGTCGCGATTTCGCGACACTTTCTCTTCTCGACAGCAGGCTTCCACTTTCGTCGCGATTTCGTGACTCATTTTCTATTTCGGCTGTGGTCTTCATTCTTGTCGCGATTTCGTGACTCTTCTTCTCGTCCGGCTCCAACCTAGCAACTTGTCGCGATATCGTGACACTTTTCAACATGTCACGATATCGCGACTTATTCCCTTCTTCGGTTTCGATGGTGTTTCTTGTCGCGATTTCGTGACTTCCTTTCTTCTATTGGCATCAACGGCGCAACTTGTCGTGATTTCGCGACATCACCATTTTGGTCGCGATTTCGTGACACCTTCCCTAGTGCGAAGGTTTGCCAGCTCTCTATTCCTTTCTTCTTGGACCACCTCGGTCGTTATGGATTTCTTGTAATCTCTCTTGTACAAGGTTCAGGGACCTTTCAACACCCTTTCTACCAATCAAAAAAATAATAATAATATGTGAATGTCGCATTTACTTTCAATATAAGAATGTTACAAATTAATGTTATGTTAATCACTTTGATGAAATGATTATGCAATCTTTTATATCAATATGATAATTTTTATATTTGATGCAAAGCATGTATGCTTTTCTCTAGTACGTTGTGGATATTTCATTTACTTTATGAAATATTATTGATTAAATAAATTGTGAATGACACATTTCAATGAGTAGCATTTAATATATACTCAATTGTTGAAGTAGATACAGAAAGTAAAATGAAATATATACCTTGATCAATTGGTTATCTCATATTAATTACCATTCAATGAGATGTTTATTCATTAAATAACCTCAAGGAGTATATTGTAATGGGTTATATACCTTAAATATTATTTAGATTATGTTGAGCTAATTACTTCATAAACACTCATGGATGGTTTATCCTGAAACACTGTAATAATAAAATGATAAATAATCTGAGTTGGATCTTGGAGTGGGTTGGAGCCCACAAATGGCAATTTGGACTTGAGTTGTAGACCAAGTTAGACCTTACATTCTAAGTTGATATTTGAATGTACATGAGGAGTAGGTGCTCCCATGATGGTGAAGAATACCTTTTGGTAATGAACTTAATTGATTCATTTATATAACAAAAGGGATGCCTAAATAAAAATGTGAATAAATAAGCCTTAAGAGGAATAAGGAAATATAATCATGCTTAAGATGACCAATCCAAGGATTGTGTAAGTTTGATCATGTGTAGTGATTATGTTATCTTAGTGGTCCCATCAAGGAGATGTGGGTAGAAACTAAGATTAATGATAACCATTAGTGTGGTTACTTCATCTATGATGGATTTCCATTGGTATGGTGATAGGCGATCCCATTTGTAGAAGTTGGTCACTTCTACTCAAGAGTTACTCTGACCAAGTCTTAATATCTCTTGATGATGATTGCCTTGAAAAAATTACAATCCAGTTGGAATGATTTTATCTTAGATCATGATTATGTCCTTTCTTCATGAAATATAAATACATATATAAAGAAAAAAAATTATGAGTGGATGAGTAGTAAAAATTGGGGTTGTTACAGTTGGTTTCAGAGCCTAGGCTAACTAATGGATTCTAGTTATATCTAGGTTAGCAAAAGATTTAGGCATGAAACAAAGCATGAGAGAAACTCAAAACATAAGTTGCATAACTCTAGACAATGCACACTTGGTAAGGACAAGGTCAGTACTTGAGAATACCAATATTTGAGTTCCTTTCTCCCATGAATAGATCCTCAGTCATTCAAAAGTGGAAGAGCTAAGAAAATCCCCCTTCCATGGGTTTTCAGTGGTGTACCTTTGACTCTTTTGAGAAATTACTCGACATTTATATCTTTTTAATTACTTATTCCTTATTTTCAAGTGTGTATGAGCAAGAGGAACCATAATTTGGTTCAAATAAATTCAAGATCACTGAAAATATGATTTTCAAACTATTATGGACAACTTAAATGGCTATAGCCATGTATAGAAATGAAACCTTATGGGTTACAAGTAAACCATGTAAGTTAGTTGATAGAAATTGAAAACTAACTATTGGAAATTTAAGATCAAGAGATAAACAAAACAATGTTTTCTTTATTTATATTTTTGATCAATGTTACAATACACTTTGGGTTTTCCAATCAGAGGCTATGGTGTAGGAAATGGTGGAACCATTATAGAACATGGAAACCATCCAAAATCACCAAAACCATATTCTGACATGAAACCCTAATAAGACAAAAAAGAGCAAGGATACATTTATGCATGGAAACCACCCCCAAATTTCACCAAAAATATTTTCTTGACATGATATTTTGTGGTAAACTTTATCAAAAATCCACCAAATAGTTTCGATAATCCATGTATCCTGACTCAGTAGTAAAGTATACCACCCAACCACCCAGGTGGTGGTCAAATGTATTGAGGTGTGCTATGTTATTTAAGTTAGAAACTACTTATTATACCATGTATGTGGTATTATTTTCCTACGAAAAACTGGAACATAAACCTACAATAGTTGGTTGATCCATAGGAAAATAACTAAGTGGAATTGAATATAATCAAATTACCAACAACTAAATATTGTATTGATGGGAGAAATTAAGCAGTTTTTGAATACAAATATGGTTGTTGGCTAGAAATAGAAATTGTACATATTAGCAATGGTAAGATGAAAATCATCATGTCCTCAGGAAGAATTTGAGCTATCATAATCTTCAACTGGAGACAAGTTATGCTCTGAATAGATAACTGGAGGTGGAACATTATATCGAATTGTAATGTATCTATCAAATACATAATATGGCCAAGGAGTATCATTATTTCCATACAAGATAAGATCCATTTCTATAAGACACCGAGTCTGAGAGAATCTTTTTTGAATTTCCTATAATAAGTGAGTTTGCACATATATTTGATAAAGAAGACTCTGATAAAGCTCGCTATTAAAAGTAACCTTTCCAATGGGAACATACTTCTTGACAACATCCAGATAACACTGAGGCAAAAATTCAAAGAAAATATTTAGAGGATCACTCATAGGAGATAACTAGGAATCTCCAAATCAGACATGAAATGTCCTGTTTGGCCAACTAAAAAACCTATCGAACCATTCAAAGTGACTTAAAGGACTTTCGATGATAAGATAATTATGTTAATTATTTCTTAACAATACATCACAGTAAGAATCTTGAATAGAAGTTTCACAATATATCTATTCCATGGATATG
Organism: Wollemia nobilis; assembly: GCA_028583015.1. Classification (NCBI taxonomy): domain Eukaryota; kingdom Viridiplantae; phylum Streptophyta; class Pinopsida; order Araucariales; family Araucariaceae; genus Wollemia; species Wollemia nobilis. The sequence goes on from JAQPPZ010016361.1 coordinate 9,020,229, forward strand.
AGAGCGTTATAAGTTTTGATAGCCTAACTTTGAAGGAAACTTTGCAACTCCTCTTTTTGTTGAAGCAAATTTTGAGGGATCTAGACAAAAGAGTCATAAAACTCATATTGATCCTCTTCATAGAAAAACATGATGGTTAAACTCTGAATTGGTTTCCTACCGAAAAGAAGTTATATAAATTTTTCTTTCTTTTTGGTAATGTGCTTGATGTCAATAAGTACTTATGGCTAGATTTGAAAATGGTACCTAAAGATAATACTTTGAAATAAGTGTGTACGAAATAAACTATCGAATCCATTTAAGGAACAATGATGGGACTTTACGTAAAGTTAATGACTATGACGAAATGACACGTGCTACCTTAAAAATTGAAGAGGTATAATAAGCTCCTGATCAGTCAAAATAAAATCATTAGTAGGACAATCAAGCTTAATAAGAAGCATATCATAGAAGTTGAATGATCCACCTCGGGATCATCAAGATGTGATTGGTTAAATGAATGGATAGGATCAATATGTTGAAAATCAAACCAGATAATCACTTTGATCAATGGCAAAATTCTAGAAATGGATTGTATGCAATAACTTGCTCATGACATCCAATACGATTATATGTATGGTAGGATTAGCCTGGATGATATTAGTTATAAGTTGAGTGAATCCCATTGTATGTTTCATGATCATTTTACTTATGTTTACCGATATGGTGATGCATCTGCCCTAAAAGGAAGAAATTGATATTTAGCAGTACCATATCTAAACAATAAGAAAGGGTAGTTATAGCAAGCGATATAGTTATGAAAAAAATTAGGCTAACAGTTGAAGAAACAACAAGGAAATATCTTGTGCAACACACCCAGGAAGATATATGGGCACATAAAAGAATAAGTCTAGAGTTTGAGAGACATGTTGCCTTAGCAGAGCGATATAGGCTCAGTTCAAAGATAATATAGAGAAATAATTGGAGAGCAATAGCAATGGAAGCCTTATATACAGAAAATCCATAATTTTGCCAAGCAAGGAAATAATTATATGTTGTATTCTTGGAATCTTGTTTTGTTATATTACTAAGCCACAATTTGCTTCCTCCACCATAATCAGTTGTTCATACACAGTGTGGGAGAAGAAGAACCACCCATGGAGTTTGAAGAACAACCTGATGTAGAGGACAAGCAATCACTAGAATAGTTGCTCCACCACCCTCTCTAGCTAAAAGTATCAACACAACATGAAGCGAGGAATGGACCAAGGAACACCAACCTTAAGATTTGTTCAACCATCACTTTGTAGACCATAAGGAAGTTGGGTATGTATGCCTAGGGATATGGAATAAATGTAAAATTTTGAAATGTTATGTGGAAATAGAAAATGAATATTGTGTGTGCATATTAAATGCATTTATTTAGTTTAAAGTTCATGTTGTGAAATCCAAAGGTACTTATTAATATAACATGAATATGGTTTATGAATTTTTTATGTTTTCGTAATCATGAAAAGTGAACTTATTTAATTAGAAGAAAATTAAATGAATTTGAAGGATGGATTGGTGTCCATTATTGGAGAAGGTATGGGACTTCTCCATGATTTTATGATAATAAAAACCATGAGACATCTAGGTGGATGCTCTAGTGATGGAAAATAGGTTGCCAAAATGAATCTTAGGATATATGTGAATATCCTAAATTGAGATTCTAAAATTATGATTTGTCTTTGATGACACTTAATTTTATCAAGTTAACTCATGGTAAGGGTTAACAAATTATACTATGATACTCCTTGGTGGGAGTTTTGATAAAATTAATAAGAATTTTTATGTCTAATATAGTACAAAAGCATAATTTCTTGATATCTCTATAACACCATTTTACAAATTCTATTTTTACAGTTCTCTAGATTCAGTGATTGTGCAATAATAGATGATTTTAAGTTGTAATATTTGTTATGATATTGTGTATTGATGATGTTTTAAATACTTTTTTCTATGCAAAATGGATGTTTTGTGTATAAAGGACATGGTACTGCTGATATTTTATATTTTGCAGGTCCTGTTTCTCTCTTGTATGGAAGATGTTACTTACCATCAAGGATGAGATGTTGAAAGTAAATAAAAATTAGATGACTCAGGTTGTGGAATAATAGGGGTAAATACTATATTTGTAAGGTTTATGTATTCACTAAGGTAATTGATTCAAATACATAGGACTATGTTTAATACAAAGGGGATGTATGTCACGACCCGTCCCCATGGACCCTTTCCATGAGGCTATTAGTTAATTAGTGAGGTGAGTTATTGACCAACAAAAGGGGTATATACCCTAAAGAATAATACAATTTTCAATTAGGGAATTTTGTAAAATTATAGAGAAAGATTTATTGTCTTTCATAGAAGATAATTTTAATTAATTTAATTAGAAAATAAATAAAGCTCTGGTGAAAGAAGAAATAGAAAATAACTTTTCACCAAAATTTACTACAAAGTAGTAAATTGGGTGTAAGTAACCTAATTATGTAACAATTAGGTACTCACCAAGTTTATCCAATTCTAATTGGATTAAAAAGGAATTCTAGAATTTTTAAACAATATATGAATTGTACCTATTTGCTACATGGGTCTATTGTCATTAATGGAGATTAGATGGAAATTATCTCCTTTATCACTATTAGTCTTAATTCTACACCTAAGACTAATAGTATTAATTCTTAACATATTTCCTCCAAATAATATAGAATGTCTTATTTGAATAAAATATAAATTTTAATATAAAATAATAATGCCATTATTTGGCTCATGAGAGGAAAAATCTTCCTATAAATTGAATGACCCTTGGAAGAAGGGGGGGGTAATTTGTGTGGCTTAGGGAGTATGCTCTCCACCTTGGTTGGATAAGAAACCAAAAATATTTGAAGAGAGTAACTAATTGTAGGTAGAGACATCTTAAGCTTCAAAATAAGCTTTGGGGAACTTTGGAAGCAATGGAGGAAGACTAAGAGAGAAAGAGGAATCTGGTTGGTTTTCTCCTTATGCATTTGATATGTTGTCGAGAGAAATGCTAGAGTTTAATCACTTGCTTGCCCTTTTTGAATATAGACCTTTTTGCATTTTAATAAAATATTGTTGAATGTCTCTAAATGTGTGCTTGTATTATTTGAGTGATTGGTATACACTAAGGCTCTGTAATTTAACACTGAGATAAAACCCAAGATTATCTAGAGATAATCAATGCATCTTGGGCCATTATATTTAAAAAATATGGTTAGGTCTAGGGGACCGCCTTAGAATAAAGGAAGGCTAACAAAGTCAAATCACCGTCACCGTCTGTGAATGCATGACATTCTTTGAATTTAATAATAAAAACCATACGGTCTAGATGAATATAGGGTAGAACTTACCCATATATCAAAACGAGCCATCGTCCCTCTGTAGCACCCTAAAATTGGCGCAGTCAAATTGGAATAATTACATTCACCTTAGTAAATAAATTTAAATTCAAATTTAACCTCCCAAACCGCCCGTTAACCGTCGAGAAACCCGTTTCCCATTTTTCTGCGCCATTTTTAGGAGTTGTTTTGACCGTTGGACGATATCGTCGCCGATCAGACGATATCGCCCCAAATTTGACGATTTCGTCTGGACTAGGACGTCCAGACGATTTCGTCGCAAAACTGCATTTTCATAATTAGACTCTGTTCCAACGGGTCTCCAATTCGGGCAGAAGCGTGTCTGCGCCGTTGGGACCCTTCCCCCATTGGAGATCTCCCAAATTGGGAAGATCTCCAACCTCCCAACAACTTTCCCTAAGCCTATTTAACTCTAAGACTTTTCCCTCCCCAACCCCTGGCTGAATTTTTATGCAAATCGACTCCCTATGTGCTAGAACTTCTCAAATTTGCTTTTTGCACTATTCCTATAGTAATTTTATTGCAGGTATATCACTGGTTTTCAGTGGAGCCAGCACCTATCGCGATCGACGAACTCGTCAAGATCGGAGGCGATCCTGTCAAATTAGGGACGATCTCGTATTGATGCGAGATGATCTCGACTGCAGCATACATCGAGGCAATCAATGCCTGAAGTTTTCTCTTCTCTCTTTTCTCTCTGTCATTTTATGCTATAAATCAGATCATTTATTTAGTTTTTATTCTACTTTGCATCCGGAGTTCACCCATCTAGTTTAGATTGCACATTAAATTCATGATTTGCCATCATAATGCAGTGATCTGTTTTACTTTCTATTTTGAATTATTGCTTAGTATTCACCTTGTTCTTTAGCATATTTTGCCTCTATTTTGCATAGTAGAATTGCTTGTATTTTGCATCTATTCTCTGTTTTGCAGGTTTCTGATGAATTCGTTTGACGAATTCGTCAGATCTGAGACGATTATGTCTGTCTCAGACGATCCTGTCAGATTCCAGATGATTTTGATAGATTGCAGGCAATTTTATCGAATCCCAGATGATCCAGACTACTTCAAGCATCAAAAACTTCATCAGACATCCCGGATCAGGTAATCTCCATTAGCCTCCTGCAAATTCTCTATTTTTCTACTTTCAAGTATGTTTCATCGTATTCATTTAAATTGCATTTTCATGTAGTTTAAGTTAGAATCATTCGGCCAAACCTAGGATGAATGTTTAAAGGATAAAACGAACCCATTAAAACACATTCCCAAAACCTAGGCGTGGAAACTGTCGCCAAATGTTTCCTGGTGAACCCACCATCCGTCGACAAATCACCAAAATGCACCTCCCTTGAGAGGCGGGACCTTCGCAAAGTCCTCTCGTCCGAGGTACCGCATCATCCTTTTCCCATCCTCCTTCCGGGCGCGGATCCAATAGCCTGAAGGTAGGGATGCGAAAAATTTGGAGCGATACATTTTGGTGAACCCGACGTGAATGCATCATAACCTTTTGAAAAACAAAAACAAAAAATATATATATGTATACAAGAAAAACAAAAAAAAAAAAAATTATTATCATTTCAAGTTTGTCTGTTTTAGATTCAATTCTGAATAGTAGATGTTAAATATTACTTTTAGAAGCACTAAAGAAACCATGAGTTTTTACTCACATCCATATGAGCCCATCAGTAATGTTGGAAGAATTCAGCCAAGTACATTTGTTGATTATGATCAACCTTATCCCTATTCAACACCACCTCCATCACACTTTTCTCATTTTTCATCCTTACCCCAACAGGACAATCCCTTTGCCAATCCTCTTCATAACGATATTATCTATTCTCCCATATATCCATATTATGTCTATCAATCCACATATAATCCTCCTCCACCTTTACAATATTCTTCTCTCAATACAACACATCCATTTCAACAACAAAATACTTATTCTTCCAATCCTACCATGCACTCACCTCCTACATCGCAATCTTCCTGTCATCATTCTACCCATAATAAAGAAAGTAGAGGTGAGAAACCATTAGGTCCTTTTATGACGAAATTCCTAAGGCATTTATCAAAAACCTCTCAAAAACCTTCATCACGTACATTTACAAAGCTTAATCAACCAATGGATATAATTCTCAAGTATTTACTTGACACAAATAGGATTGAACTCCCTTCCATAAGACAACCTGATACCACATCAGATTGGTTTAAACCTGAGTTACATTGTGAATATCATAGAGTAGATGGACATATGACACAAAATTGTAAAAATTTAAGATGTGCAATTCAAGATTTGATTGATAAGGGTCTTTTTAATATAAAGGAATTACAATCTACAACTGATGATAAACCTCCAGTAAACAATCAAACTCCTACACAACAAATACCAATAATCAATCAAGACATGGAGATCTCCCAAGAACCCCTATTCAATTATCAACAACAAGAAACCAATCAAATATTGCATGTTAATGTGTCCCATCATGATGATATTATTAATATTGTAACAAAAACTACAAATGAGCAACCTCAAGTTCAATCAACTCAATATGATATTCAAGAGATGGATTCCTCATTTGACCAACCTTCAAAACTATCTTTGACTCTAGAGAATGATCCAAAATGGAATGTAAGCATAGAAAGCTCATCTTTAGAATCAAAATCTCAATCTGAAATCCCCTTTGATAACCAACAACAAGTGATTAATCCTCAAGCAAAGATATCCCTTTTAGAAGTATTACAAATTTATCACAAGGAAATTTTGTTCAAAATACCTAGCCAACAATTTTTTCCTCATCATATTTTCTCTAAGAACATAATTAATGGTGTAAACCCTCTTGAGGTTAACCATATTTCATTCTATGATGAGGATATTCCTTCCTCTACTCCACAAGAAGACCCCTATATTTACATTATCGGAGCTAGTAAAGAAACACCTGTTAAAGCTATCATGGTAGATAATGACTCCTCTCTTAATTTATGCACTTATCAATTATTCCAAAAGCTCAAAACAAAGGAAGAAGATCTTAATGAATCAAATGTTATTATAAAATCTTTTAGCAATGAAATTCAAGAAGCTCAAGGTACTATAATTCTTCCCTTTAATATTGGATCCAAGATCCTGGATATTTTATTCTATGTAGGATATTGTCCTTCACCTTACAACCTATTTCTCCAGAGTCCTTGGATTCATACGATGAGGGTTTTCCCTTCCACTCTTCACCAATGTTTGAAGTTTGAACTTGCAAATAAAATTGTTACCATACAAGGTGACCCAAAACCATTTGAAGAATATTTAACGGTTGAAACATCAAGTTCTATACATTCTCTATTGTCACAATTATCTGCTATCCATCACTTTTCTTCATCCATATATGATCATTCTTGTTTACCAAATAACACTCATGCATATCTTTCACATATACTTTCTCCATCTTATCAAAACTTGGAATATAATAATAAGAATGAAGAACTGTCTTGTCTTTCTGACATATTATTTTGTAACATGATTAATTTTCCACATATAACAGTCAAATCTTTTGCTACATTATTCTACATTATAACAAAGCTTTTGTTATCACTACCTTTTATTCATCATCTTTTGTTCTTACCTTCACCTCAACCAGATTATCCTTCAAAACCTCCTTTGATTTTGAAGCAACCTTAAACATGCTATACTCACATAACCTTGTATAGTGTATATAGATCATCTTGTATATATCACCAATTTCAATTCATAAATTAAAATCAAAATACAAAAAAAAAAAAAATCAAAATCCTCAAAATCTTCAAAAAAAAATACTAATGCAACTAAGGAACTTAAAGGTAAATTTGAGCCCAACTGGCTCGGACCATACATCATTACTGCAAAATTTGAATCAGGAGCATATAAATTATCTACCTTAGATGGTAAAGAACTTAAAGAACCCATGAATATTTTACATCTCAAACGTTATTATGCATAAATTTGGTCATTTCATCCATGTATATATTTGTTCAAAATCATTATCTTGTATTTCTTTCAATTTATTCAAAAACCTCAAAAAACATTCATAAAACCTTCAAAAATATTCAAAAATATTTATTGCATTTATTTAAAGCACTTGTAAAGTTCCTTTTGCTCAAAACAAAAATCAACATAAAAATCCAAAAACAGCTATATGCTTGACTCTTTCGAAACCAAAACAATATACAGAAGAAAGAGAGAGTCAACATTCTCAAAACTTTCTCAAAATCATTATTTTCTTACAATTATTGCAATTATATGTTTCAACTTATTTTGGATAAAATTAGCATTTATTTAGCATCCCTCACTTGCACAATCACAACAATAAATATCTTGATTTTATCTGGCATGATTACTAATCTCTCTTATATCAAAGTTCACAAAATTCAATTAAATAAAGTTTGAGCATAGAGAATTGATCTTGTTATTTACTTAAACCAAGCACATCCTTTCACAATAAAATGATTATATTTGTAATTTCCATGTTTTGCTACATAGTAGAACTGATTTCTTGAGTGAAAAGTTTCCCCTGCTATCCTATCATGCACACGGTCTAGAATCTTTGAGAATTGGCAAAAGGACAAGCTCACCCCTACCCAGAATAAAAATCCCTTGCTCTACAGCTAATCCGAGCAAGTATCCCTAGAAAAAGAAAAGAAAAATTCAAGAAAAAAAGAGAAAAGAAAAATGTTATTTCAAGCAATGTTCCAAGCATTATCAAGCAAAAGAAATACAAAAAGAAAAAAATAAGCAAAGTTCAAAAGAAAGCAAGGAAAGCAATAAAATCCCTTTCCCTACCCTTTGAAAAGAAAAGAAGGGTTGATGAGCTTGAATCCCTGGAATCCTCAATTATTCGAAAACTGTGAGGTAAGCCCCATAACAAGTGGTTTGTGCCCAACCTGCTTGGCCTTGGGTAACTCCTAGCGTGGCGATATGTCTGTCACATTAGCGACCTTCTTTTGTACGGACCTATGTCTGCTTATGGATTAGCTAGCTCTTGATAATCCGATCTACATAGTAGTCTAATATGGTTATATGCATCTACATCATGGTTAATGAACACTTATTTGGTTTCTTCAAATCACTTGTATCATAGTATCTTGCTCAAAACTGGTAAATGAACAATGCAATTGCACACACATTTGTATTTGAGAGATTTTGTCTATCATTATGATAAATCAAGATTGGCAATGAATTCACTTATGCACATGGGATTCCTTATAAATCTAACTTTTGTCTTCAAAATACTTTGAAATATTATCTTTGCAACTTGTTTGGAATAAATCAAGTACAGTTGTTTACCACAAAGACAACTATATAATAGAAAAATCAAAAATTTCTTTCAAAAATATACAATTAAAAATATACATATCTGATTGACTTTCGCAACGATGGTATAGTTTCAAAACCAAAATTGGAATTTTATGCCTAGCGCAAGTCCTCATTATCATATTTTCTGTTCATCAAAAATCAATCATGCAATAAAACTATCTATTTTTCTTTGCTTTTCGCGATGATGGTATAAGTCTATACCTACATATTCTATGCCTAGCGCAAACCATTGTAACAATTTTTTTCCCAATTTATCAAAAATCATACAAAACATATGACTTCATATTACACAAATTTTGCTTTTCAAAAGAATGCACATTTTCATTATTTCATGTCATTATGTCAACCTCCAATTTTGCAATGACGGTATAATTCCTAAGGAATTATTCAACAATTTTATCACACTTAGGAATTTATGCCTAGCAAAAATCATTTTTTACAATATTTCATGCATAATATTTTCATGGAAATCTGAAAACAAACCATCATCATCATCATCATTTGCATCATCACAACAAAGTCTTAAGACAGTCTCTTAAGCACTCTTTTAATTTTCGCAATATTTCTATAAATGGGATTAGCTTGACGACCGAGTGAGCAGCGACTCCATGAAATGGTCTATAATAGCGACAATGTCCTTTGAAATTATTGTTAAAAGTCCCTTTTTATTTTTATCAAAATTATTGCATCACATACAACCACTTTGTTACATCAGATTATTTCATTTAAAATTTTATAGCATGACATTCAAATTATAATATTTCCAACGACATAATTATATGAATTTTCAAATCAATCAATCAAACATAAAAACATCATAAACATACACATAACACAAGTCATATGATCAAAAACATATCATATATCAAACATAATTTCATTCAAAAAATAATTCAAATTAATTTTTGCTTTTTCGCGTTTTTACCTCAAACGTTCGATTTGGGTAAAAACACGGAGGGGGCACCATAGTAAGTTGTCGTACGATTCGACCAAGAATCGTCGCCTAAAAATGGGAATAATTTTTTGCTTTCTCGTAGATCGAGAAGAACTCATCTTTAACGCATTTTCTTCGAAAAATTCGCTAAAGAGGGGGCAAAATGTAGCACCCTAAAATTGGCGCAGTCAAATTGGAATAATTACATTCACCTTAGTAAATAAATTTAAATTCAAATTTAACCTCCCAAACCGCCCGTTAACCGCCGAGAAACCCGTTTCCCCTTTTTCCGTGCCATTTTTAGGAGTTGTTTTGACCGTTGGACGATATCGTCGTCGATCAGACGATATCGCCCCAAATTTGACGATTTCGTCTGGACTAGGACGTCCAGACGATTTCGTCGCAAAACTGCATTTTCATAATTAGACTCTGTTCCAACGGGTCTCCAATTCGGGCAGAAGCGTGTCTGCGCCGTTGGGACCCTTCCCCGTTGGAGATCTCCCAAATTGGGAAGATCTCCAACCTCCCAACAACTTTCCCTAAGCCTATTTAACTCTAAGACTTTTCCCTCCCCAACCCCTGGCTGAATTTTTATGCAAATCGACTCCCTATGTGCTAGAACTTCTCAAATTTGCTTTTTGCACTATTCCTATAGTAATTTTATTGCAGGTATATCACTGGTTTTCAGCTGGAGCCAGCACCTATCGCTGCCGACGAACCTGTCAAGATCGGAGGCGATCCTATCAAATTAGGGACGATCTCGTACTGATGCGAGACGATCTCGACTGTAGCATACATCGAGGCAATCAGTGCTCGAAGTTTGCTCTTCTCTCTTTTCTCTCTGTCATTTTATGCTATAAATCAGATCATTTATTTAGTTTTTATTCTACTTTGCATCTGGAGTTCACCCATCTAGTTTAGATTGCACATTAAATTCATGATTTGCCATCATAATGCAGTGATCTGTTTTACTTTCTATTTTGAATTATTGCTTAGTATTCACCTTGTTCTTTAGCATATTTTGCCTCTATTTTGCATAGTAGAATTGCTTGTATTTTGCATCTGTTCTCTGTTTTGCAGGTTTTTGACGAATTCGTTTGACGAATTCGTCAGATCTGAGACGATTCTGTCTGTCTCAGACGATCCTGTCAGATTCCAGATGATTCTGACAGATTGCAGGTGATTTTGTCGAATCCCAGACGATCCAGACTACTTCAAGCATCAGAAACTTCATCAGACATCCCGGATCAGGTAATCTCCATTAGCCTCCTACAAATTCTCTATTTTTCTGCTTTCAGTCTATTTACTGTATTCATTTAAATTGCATTTTCATGTAGTTTAAGTTAGAATCATTCGGCCAAACCTAGGATGAATGTTTAAAGGATAAAACGAACCCATTAAAACACATTCCCAAAACCTAGGCGTGGAAACTGCCACCAAATGTTTCCTGGTGAACCCACCATCCGTCGACAAATCACCAAAATGCACCTCCCTTGAGAGGCGGGACCTTCGCAAAGTCCTCTCGTCCGAGGTACCGCATCATCCTTTTCCCATCCTCCTTCCGGGCGCGGATCCAATAGCCTGAAGGTAGGGATGCGAAAAATTTGGAGCGATACACCCTCAAGAAAACCATGACTCACTCCTCAAACACCGCCTGGTGGTTACTACTTTTGGTATGCAGATATAATCTTGTATCTCTGACATATCCATTACGCGAGGTATATGGGATAATCCATACATTTCATGCATTGACCTAGAACTATAGCACGAGGTAGCTACCATTCATTTTTGTAGATGGTGATTTCTCACTTTTCAAGGCCTAGAAATTTGGATATGTAATCACCTTACTAGATGCATGGATTGATTATATTTTTGCCAATTTGATATGGGTATTGATAGGTTAAATTTGTAAGCATGTAATTTCAAAACCTTCTATCTTTATTTTGGATGTCATAATTTTTACTGTTTAAACTCTACAACCATCTGTGTTTACGTCAGTGCATACAAACCCCAAAACTGTGTATGGCTCTAAACACTATCTCTCCTTATAGGGCGAAAATGTAGTTGAATCGAACTTCCATGGAAATGCTTCCAAATATAGTTTTTATGGATTTGTAAAACCTAGTAATCTAGAAGGAATTTAGGGCTTCTGAACTCATGTCTCTCAAAATTTATGATGCTACGATAATAAGTTGGGTATCCTATGATGGATTCACAAGCTTCAGATGTTACCTTCAATTTCATGTTTTGTGCAATCTTAGACGATGAAATTCACCTCATGTTATTTTGAATTAAGAAAACGAATTGGTGAGATTTATTAGCAAATAGGCATGAACCAGATACGAAGTGGTCACAACTTCCATGTTTTATCTGGTGTGCATAGGTGAGGAAGAATCCAATTAGCAGTAATTGTCCCCATAAGCATCGAATAGAATAGGTGATTGAATGACAAAGAACCATATCCAACTCACTTAAGCCTCTATATTCCATTTGATCTAATCCATTGAGAGTTCGACGCATGATAGGAATCCCTTTTCAAGGATCTATGGCAAATGTGAATTGTCTACATGCGAGGATTGAGGGTAATTGAAGGTAAAAAAAAACTTTCTTTTTTGTTTTATGTAGGATGCCAATATTCCACATGCTTTTTGTAGGAGTATGTGGTAATTTTTATAATATAAAAATCTCCTCCATCTATATGATTGCCCAGTAGAGGTCATCTAGAATGTTAGCGGTTGAGCATTGACCTATGTATGACTGAATTTGAATATGGATGATGTTTTGACCAAGGAATGATCTCCACCAATCAGGTGTGATGTTTCATTTTCATACACCACTCTTTGTGCGAGTGTTGACAAATTAAACAAAGTGTTATTATAGGGTACCAAAAATCATATACGACCATTTTAGATAATTACCATTTGTAGAATTTTGGCTAATAAACGTTATTGAACCAACCTTTGGTAGAGATTAGTAATCTTTATGAAACTAATCATTGGATTGGGATTATCACATCATGGATATGGATTATTATCTTATGTAATCAAAGGTAAAACCTTATAATAAGGAGATGGAATATTTAAAACTAGGAAACTCCCTTTTGAAAGAAGTGTAGCTATTAGAACCCATTGAGGATTAACTAGTAGAAATAGGTATACTTAAGATTAATTGGGATTTTCCTTGTATTTTAAGATTGAAAAGACAATAGAAAGAGAGAAAATAATAAAGGTAAATATGGGTAAATACATGGTTTTTTTTAAAGGAGAAACAATTATGTTATGACTCGAGAGGAAATTAGCTACAGTTTGGTTAAAGAAAGACGAATGTTTGTTCATGAACTAAAGGTATGCAAATTTAATTCATTGAACAAGGGATTGATTGTAAATCAATCATAAAGAATGAATTTGGAATTCATTCTTGAGGAAATTTATGGGATTCCCTTTGATGTTGATAAGACTTCTCCAAAATATGATTTCGATGATCATCATAAACATATGTAAGAATTTGTAAAATTCTTAAGATGGCTTAGAGAAAGGAATTAGGAAATTCCTTAATTTCATCATGAGTTTTAAAGGAACAGATGAGTTCCTTAATTGTATGAGAGATACTTTAATGTTATAATGATGTCTTAGAGAAAGGAATTTGGGAAAATTTCTTAATTGCATCATGATCTTTAAAAGGAACAGTTGGGTTCCTTTAATTGTATAATTGATTGAAAGGGATCCATAGATGCCCTTATATACTTGTATTATTTTACATATTAAGTTTATGAATGATAATAACATACATATTTTAGAGTTTTGGTTTATTCCCCTGAGGGTTCTCAGGATAAATATTGTGTCACTATTATTTTGGTTTGCCTTGAAATTTTTTGTGAATGTTAAATTTAATTATATCATGATGATAATTAAATAAGATGTGAATCTCACATCAATATTAGAATGTTACAAATTAATGTTATGTTAATCAATTTTATGAAATTATTATGCAATATTTTAGATTAATATGATAATGTTTATATTTGATGCAAAGCATGTATGCTTTTCTCTAGTACATTGTGGATATTTCATTTACGTTATTGATTAAATAAATTGTGAATGATGCCTTTCAATGAGTAGTATTTAATATATACTCAATTTTTGAAATAGATATAGAAAGTAAAATGAAATATATACCTTGCTCAATTGGTTATCTCATGTTAATTATCATTCAATGAGATTTTTATTTAGTAAATAACCTCAAGGAACATATTGTAATGGGTTCTATACCTTAAATATTATTCAAATTATGTTGATCTAATTACTTCGTAAACACTCATGGATGGTGTATCCTAAAATGCTATAATAATGAAAGGATAAGTAATTCGAGTTGGAGCTTGGAGTGGGTTGGAGCCCACAAATGGCAATTGGGACTTGATTTGTAGACCAAGTCAGACTTTACATTCTATGTTGATATTTGAATGTACATGAGGAGCGGGTGCTCCCATGATGGTGAAGAAAACATTTTGGTAATGAATTTAATTGATTCATCTATATAACGAAAGGGATGCCTAAATAAAAAGGTGAATAAATAAGCCTTAAGAGGAATAAGGAAATATAATCATGCTTAAGATGACCAATCCAAGGATTGTGTAAGTTTGATCACATGTAGTGATTATGTTATCTTAGTGGCCCCATCAAGGAGATGTGGGTAGAAACTAAGATTGATGATAACCATTGGTGTGGTTACTTCATCTAAGATGGATTTCCATTGGTGTGGTTCTCCATCTTCAAGGCATTCACCTACCTACTAGTCTTGGTGGATAGTATGGTGATAGGTGATCTTCTTTGGTGGGGAATAAAAACCTAACACTTTGGTGAGTGTCATCATACCTAGCACTTTGTAGAAGTTGGTAACTTATACTCAAGAGTGACTCTGACCAAGTCTTAATATCTCTTGATGATGATTGCCTTGAAAAACTTACAATCTAGTTGGAATGATTTTATATTAGGTCATGAGTATGTCCTTCCTCCATGAAAGATAAATATATATATATAAAGAAAAAATTATGAGTGGATGAGTAGTAACAATTGGGGTTTTTATACCATTATATAGTGTATATGTGTGTGTGTGACACACCATGTAAAATGAGAGTGTGTGGAAGTATGGTGTATTTGAGATCTTTATTCTATGTCAAGATACTATTTTTATGAGCATTTATTAATGGTTATTTTATGAGTTGTTGCAGAATCTATTTGTGAGTTTTATATGATTAAATTATTGTCATTATCATATATTTCATATGGCAACTTTATTTAATATCTTGTGGTTATTTGCTTTAAGTATTAAGCAACAAAATCTAACAATGGTATCAAAGCCATAAGGGAGATTGATATGAGATAGGGAGATTTCTTTTATAGAATTTTAAAGTTACATTTTGGCAAGAGTCTTTCCACAGAGTTGCAAAAAAACTCATTAAGACTAGGACTCAACATAGATTCTTTCCACTAGATTGAAGAACAACTAGTGAATATTATTGATTTTAGATTTTTAAATATTTGGATATATTTGATTGCTACTGTCTAATAATTTATTGCAAAAAAATAGTTCTTAGAATTTGAGAATCTTCCTGCAATAGACAAGGAATAATTTCACCTTTCATTACCTAAAATTCTATGTGCTTTTCTCATGCAGGAATTGGTTTTGGAGTTGTAGCAAAAGAATAGACATTGAAGATTAAGGAGGTCTAAGAAAGAGGTCCCGTTGGAGATTGAAGAATTGAATATAGAATATTTGAATATTGAATATTGAGGAGACCCAAGAAAGAGGTCGTCGTAGAATATTTAAGATTGATGAGATCCAATAAAGATGTCCCCATAGAAGATTGAATATTGAGGAGACCCATGAAAGAGGTCCCATAGAAATTTGAAGAGTGAAGATTGAGAAGAGAGAAAGATGCCACAAAAGGCCTATTGAATATTGAGAAAGATGAGACCCAAGAGAAGAGGTCTCCATTGTAGTTTGATAAAGGATATAGGAGATTTGATAAAGAAGATTGAGGAGGCCTACGAAAAAGGTCCCATTAAACTTTGGAAGGAGAAAGAAGAAGAATAGAGAAGCCTTATTAAGAAATTGAATAAGTGGCCAGTGGAGAATATTTGAAGAAATTTTGAGGTAGAATATTACGAGAAGAAGAAACTCGTAAAAAGAGGTAACCACATAAAAATTGGGGCAATTGTTGTCATCCAACAAAAAACCCAAAAGGATTTGAGAAACTGATTCAAGGAGAAAAATTTTGTCAAGAAGTTTACTAAATTTGAGAAAGTGTTTTTGAAGACTTCAAGACATTCAAATTATTGAAGAGGAGATCAACAAAGAGGTCAAATTTGAATACATAATTTAGTGAAAGCTAAGGAGGAGAAAGAAGAAAAAAGAGGCCACCAAATTGATAGTTTTTTGGAGATAGCCATTAAAGTTTTTGAAGGCTGATTTTTGAAGGAGAAGATTGCAGAATTTCAGGGCAGAATTTGAAGAGTTTCAGGACAGAAAGTTATAGGAGGAGAAATCAGATTTTGGAGCAGCATTTGAAGAATTATGGACTGCAAATTTGAGCAGCATTAGAAGGAGATAGAAGAACTGCAAATTGGAGAATTTTTGGGCAGATTTGAAAGCACTTTTGGACAGAAAAGTGAAGGAGGAATTGGAAGAATTTGGAGCTATGAAGTATAGAGATTGTGGACAGCAAAAAGGCATCAAGTTAAAGGAAATTTGGAGCTGTGAAGTATAGAGCTGCATTTTGGACAGCA
This sequence comes from Wollemia nobilis, assembly GCA_028583015.1. Classification (NCBI taxonomy): domain Eukaryota; kingdom Viridiplantae; phylum Streptophyta; class Pinopsida; order Araucariales; family Araucariaceae; genus Wollemia; species Wollemia nobilis. Next base: position 9,036,690 of record JAQPPZ010016361.1, read on the forward strand.
TTTGAAGAAGAATTTGAGATGGAAATTTTAGAAGATTTCAGCAGCATTTCAAGAAGCAAAGGAGCTGCAAATTTGAAGGTATTAGAGTAAAAATTTTGAAGATTAAAAGGTGATAAAAGCTAGCTAGAAAGCAATCTTGGAAGGAAGAACAAATAAATTTGAAATTTCAATATTTTATTATGGTGTTATAAGTTGATTATTATCAAATTTTTGCAAGTATTACTCCTAGTTAAAAAAAACAAGAAAAGTAATTTTAAATACAATAAGGAGCACTCAAAAATATGTGCATAGTATATGTTTTTAAAAAATAAGGTTAAGTTCATGTTCTTGAAGGAACAATAGCCTCTTTGAACCTGCACAAGTTTCAGAAATAGAAGTCAGCAAAGTAAGTGGAAAATGAGTAAAAGCATTGGAAAAGAAAGTTATCAAGCCAACAAAAGGCTCACTCATTGAATTTTAGTTGTGGATAATTCAAGATACATGAAAAATAAGTTAGAGTTTGCTGAAGCAACACAATAGGAGTGGCATCCAAAGAAGCCATCATACATTGAAGGAGGAGCCACCATTTTAGAAATAAAAAGCCACCTAAGTTATGGATGAACCACCGTGAGAGGAGAGGCCATTGGAAGAGCCACCACATTAGATAGAGGAGACTATAAAACCATTGTAAGATCCATCACATTGGATTAAGGAGAGCATATAAATCTAAACGCCAAATGAGAGAAGAGAAAATAGAAGGCCAAACACAGTAGAAGCTATACGTTGGAATGCATTGAAGAGAAGAGTAAACATATTGCAAAGAATAGTGGAATGTTATCAAAAGAAGATCACTGATTTGAAGAGTTGAATATTTTATTTGCCACTTGGTATTATAGTAAATGTAACATCTAGGACATCATAGAATCATTGAGTGAAACAATCCAAGGTTAAAAAATACCTTCTGCTAAGGGTTATGAGAAGTACAGAAAGTTGGAGCACCAAAGGAACATTAGTAGAAGATGAGAAGAGTTTGTGTACCACTTGGAACTTGGAACAATGAGTGCCAAATATCTTTGAAGAGAGACAAAGAATTTTTAAATAGTCATTTAATGCATGGTCCATAAATAGCATTCAAGAGGTTCATTTGGGCATCAAATCAATTTGCAAATTCAAGAGAGTGCCTTGCAAAAAGAAGCCTATTGAAGAGTCAACAATGAAGATCGATTATTTTTCCCAAAATAGCATGTACCCAGATTATTGAGGTAAATTTCAATTTAATATTTGATTTATTCAAAGGTTGGAGTAATAAGGAGTAATTTATAATTGATTTATGAAAGATTGAGTTTGATTAATATATTTCCACATTGATTAATTATTGCTATTGGAGGTATAAGGTTTACAATTGGTAAATCAAAACCCTAGATATTTTATTACTGCATTTTTGGAAAGTATTGTGAAGTTTTGAAAATGTGACTTGAGGTTTTGGAAAGATAATTACTTGTTTTGTAATTAATTCATTTGATTTTGTAAAGCAATTTGAAATATTTGTAAATTGGTAATTTTGGAGAAATAAGGAGTTCAACATCAAATTAAGAATACAAAATTTGTAAATATATTTCATATAATTTCTAAATTTCTAAATGGGGACCTATAAGTAATTCGACATCAACATAGGTTTATGAAATTTTTAATTGAGAAAATATATTTTTAAAATTTGGGAGATAAAAGGTATTCAACCTAGATATTTGAAGAATTGAAACCTTTGTCAAATTTATTGATTGTTCATTCATAACTAGAGTAGAATAAGGTATTTTCCTTAAATAATAGAAGTTGAATATTATAATACAATTATCATCCAAAATTAGGGAGACAAGGAATTCAACAATAAAACTATTTTTGAATATAGTAATGGATAAGTTAGCAAGAGGAACCTATCATCACAAAGTACACTATGAAAGGATCCAAGATCAAAGTCCATACAATATTTCATATCAAAAAATGTAAAATTACTTCAAGCACAAATAATTATACAAGTCAAAATGAAACAGACCTTTGGTTTATTGATTCTGGTGCAAGTCATCACATGACAGGAAATCTACAATGTTTTGATTGTATTGAAATAACAAACAATTTTGGATTAAAAATTGCAGATGGAAAAACCTATTTTGTGCATGGATATGGGTGTGTAACACCTAGTACATATTTTCCAAATATTTTGTTACATGATGTGTTGTATGTTCTTGGATTAACATCAAATCATATTTTAGTAGCCAGATTTGTTGAGATCAAAAGGATGTTTGAGTTTAGATGTATAAATGGAGTTAATAATTATCTCATTAAAAATCAAAATGATATGGAAGCTACAGGATCAGTTTACAATGATATAAATGCTCTAGAATCAATTGGGATTTCACAAGATATTGTTGTAGTTCAAAACAATACTAATGGATTTTTTGAGGAACAAATTGTAGGAAATGAAAAATCTATCATAAAATTCAATGGATAAATCAAATATTTAGAATGATAAAAATGAGAGGACAACAATACCTTGGACTACTTGGTCACCTACAAATTAAATAAGAATAATAGGATCCTGATCAAGTTGAAGGACATATGAAATATGAAGATCCATATAAAAAACTAAAGTCTTTAATATCCAAATAATGTAATACAAGGGGTGTTAGAGTATATTACATTATTTGGTATATGCTAATGTACCACCTTGGGTACATCTTTAGATTAGGAGTGTGTCTTAGATTAGAGTGTGAATAAATATTTTATGTAATATAATAATATGTAAGAAATGTGCAAGTGTCATGTATATAAGTGTGTAAGTGTGATGAGTGTAGATTTGCACAAGTGTCCATTATGTAAGAGTGCACATGTTTCCTTAGAGTAGGAAAGTGAAGAGTCTCAAGAAGAGATAATGCCAAGAGTAATCCATATGGAGAGTCACATTCCATTATATATGTGTCTATGTGTATGTGTGAGACACCATGTAGAATGAGAGTATGTGGAAGTATGGTGTAATTTAGATTTTTAATCTATATCAAGATACTATTTTCATGATCATTTGAAAATTGCTATTTTAAGAGTTGTTGCAGAATTTATTTGAGTTTTATATGATTAAATTATTGGTATTATTATCTATTTCATATTGCAATTTTATTTGATATCTTGTGGTTATTTGATTTAATTATTAAGCATCAAAAGCTAACATACATTCAATGGCATATCCTCTCATAATGTCACACTATCAATACCAATGGTAGATGCTACCTCTATTTGTCATAGGAGATATGCTCATATGAATTTTGGATACTTAATCTAGATGAGTAAGCATCACATTTGTTAGGTTTGTCAAACCTTTCATGAGAATTACAAAATGATTAGGTATTTAGCAAGGAAACAACACCAAGCACCTTTTGACTTGAGCACTCATAGAGCCAAAGGACCATTGGATGTGACACACACTAATCTGTGTGGACCCATGCCAACCAGTTTTGATGGATGAAGATACTTTCAGTTGTGTGTAGATGACTACTCAAGGAAGATGTGGGTGTATTTCTTCCAACTAAATTCAAACATGCTCAAGCATTTCCAATGCTTTAGTATGCATGTAGAAATAGAAACTAGGATTGATATTCAAGACCTATAATATAATCAATGGAGAAATATACATCCAATAAATTTTTAAGGTTTCTCACAAAAATGAGATTAAGCAACAAGTCACTACAATATATACTCAACAATATAATGGGGTTGCTAAAATGAGAACATTCTATCATGTAAATAATTCACTACATGCTCATAGGATCTAATCTAGAGTAGTAGCATTGGGATTGTTGTCATCTTTGAATGTGCTTACCCATCTAGGTGGATAACCCGAGGAGCTAGGGGCACCTGTGCATCATGTAGAGAAAAACAACAAGAATCACCATGGATGGAAGACCTCTAAGGTTTTTAATCAGTGTCGACTCCTCGTCGAACTTAATCCTTGATGTAAAAATACCTCCATGAGCCGAGGATGAGGGGGTTTTGTAGGAAAAGTGGTTATAATGAAAGTAAAAATAGGAAAAATAAAAACTTTGTAGAAAATTAAAACCTAAGCTATAGGGGTGATGCACCAAGAATACAAATCCCTTCTTCTGACTGCAAGTGGTCATAAATGAACATGAAATTCATCGACTAATAGATAGAATGGACACAACTAAAAAACACATAGCTAAGAATTGAAAACACATTAAGTAAAGGATGACCGATTGAAACTAGTCACAACTTCCATTGATATACCAAAAATAAATACAATGCATGTGGCACAGAGGGTTCAATACTCCTTAGATAATAGATTAGGTTTGAGATCTATTTATTAAAATAAAAAATAAGGGGGTGAAAGGAAGAGCCCACAAGGCTAGATACTAGGCATGAGTAGACAAATTTTGATGCCTTTATAATGCAAATTTGGGCCCTTTTATAAGCTAGGAGAAGGGTCCTTTCCCTATAAAAATATGTGGAGAAGACTTGTAAGTTATCTTATACTCTACAACCAAAATCCTTCCACAACTAAAAATATTAGTTTTGAGATCTCTATATCTAGGGTCATAAATACAGAGAGCTTACGAGCCTTTGGATGATAAATCATCACTGACTTATCTCTTTGTTGTTATGTCGGGGATGGTTGTTCCATTAAATATTTATCATGTTTCTCTTGGAATGCCTTGCTTGTTAATTTAGTAGGCATTGCCTCACTGACTAGTGTAGATTGTTAGGGTAGGTGTATGATGGATGGTTGTCACAACCTCCACACAGTTGGTTCTAACAATATGGGACACTAAAGTCAACCTTTGAGGCTAATGGAAGGCATCCCTTTAAATGCTTCTCTTCCTACTTTATTATTCACATGTGTGGTTTCCATGTGTCCCTAGCTAAGGTGAAACTTCCTTTAGCCAATGCTGAGCCTGCATCATTTGAGCACTAGCATTCTTATTTTTAGGCCCTTGACTAATTGCCATGTGTTAGGCTCCCAACTTCACTGGGGCCTTTTCTTCTTTGCTATGATTTCCTCTATTTAAAGGACCATGTAGACCATTTAATTGAAAATTAATAGCCCATAAGACTTAGAGCCCTAAATGTGGTTGTCTTAGGGTGGCACATGAGTTTTGACCATTGATGGAAGATCTAATGGTCAACATTGCTTTTGAGTTTGTCTACCATTTTTTTATAACTAGAGGTAGGAAATGCCTTTTTATTGCCTTCCTTAGTTTATCCCACTTTTGATTAAGTAAAATTTAAGTGAAGCAAGGCTATAGGGAAATATTCCCTACAACTTTGGTAGTTCTAGTGAGCAAAAATTGGTGCTTCTAAAAATAGTTATTTTGCTTCTATTTAATTTATCAATCTGAGAGTTCATAAACTTGTTGAGTACCTGTGCAAAATATATGTATGTAGTATTTGGAATATGAGTCATATGTGTCACTTGGTTTGGAAAGTGTGTTGTTCGTGTAGTTTAATTTCAGCCAAACCAGGCAATAATTAAGTGCAAGAAAATAAATACTAACTAAAACTGCAAGAAAAGTAAATTAAATTATCATTATTAAACACATGACTGAAAGGAAAATTACAGAAGGTAAATACACAACTGAAAGGAAATCAGAGGAATTAAAAAATTGCAAAAATGAATAAACCATGAAAAAACACACTTGAAAAAATAAATAAAATAGGAAAGAAACACATAACATAAGTAGAAACAGAGGAGGATTAATGCCTGGAGTAGGCCCAAGATCCTGCATACGTTCTCCCAGCTAGTTCACACAATCACTCTTCTGGATACGCAAATAAAAAGAACATTTGAGTTTTTATTAATAGTGTAGTACAAAATAACATTTAGGTTTGGGATCTTTTGCTTCAGGGCAGCCTATATTTTATACAGAACGCGGTCATCCCCTATTACAAAATTAGACTGTTCTAATTTAATCGACTAATGTGATTCACTATGGCTAGTTCACGTATAATTTTAATTGATGTCTAATAAAAGAGTGACCATGCTAAAATTAATATTTTTATTCTAACAATAGTGTTATTTAATTTTTTACAATAATATATTTCTAAACTTATGCACGGTCTTCAAGTCAAACAATCAATGCACACTTTATTTTACCTAATATAAGTGCCTATTGGTCTATCACTAGAATACAAGCACCTTTCCATCATATCATCAGGATAAAGGCACCCATATAGGTCATTTCTATTTCTCTAAGAGTTGTCATTTTTTCAATCATTGTAAGATATGCACTCACTCTACCATCAAAATATAGGTGCCTTCCAGCTTTTTGTTGGAAGACAAGCACTTGTTCTATCATTGAAAAATAGGTACTTTCCCTTTCGCTAATATAGACACCTTCTAGCTTGTTATCAAGAAACAGACATCATACCTTAGTAGAATTAGATGTCTTTTTCCAATACCGCTATCTTTGTCAAGCCACATATCATTCCTTAAGTGCATTACAAGTGTTATCCAATGCCAATTCCATGTGGGACCTCAACTAAAAGGTGCAAAAAGCAACAAAGTACTGCATCGACACATATTTTCCACTAAAAATACTAGTCAAGCATAATACATCAATTTCTATTAAATGCATGTAATAATTTTATAAAAATACATATCTAATGTTAATAATGCCACACAATACCCCATTAAAACATGCATAAAAAATGGGCAATTCTAGTGCCCATCATCCCCAATACCTAAGTATTGCCACATCCTCATGGTACCTGTTGTTGATAATCCCCTATTTTAGCAACAACCATCCAATAATCCCTATTCTAACAATTTCATTTCTTGAGTTACGACTTTCTCCTTCTCTTTGTCTCATTTATGCTTGCCATGCTGCTTGTGTTGGTTGGGACCTTTCTCTATTTTTAGTGCTTTCTTACACTGAATTCGCCTTATAGGCTAGTTGGGACCTACCCCTATTTTAGGGTTTTTTTACGCCAACCCTGCCTACTTGTGTCCTCTTCCTCTGGTGGTCCAAAAAATATGGTTGCATCCTTTTGTAAAGCTAGTTCAGTCTGCTTCTAGTAGAAATAATTTTCAAGTAGTCACCTTACTATTGCAATCTCTAGCATATCCCACAATGAAAACAATGATGTATCAAATATCTGATCGTAGTCATGCTATCTGTGTATCAAGCGTTGCATCATCTATATTATCCTTATCATAATTATATGATAAAGGTTTAGGTGCTCTAATTGGTGGTGGTATCATGGGATCCTTGTCATACATCCCCATTTTTCAATAAAACTTCATCATCTTTGATGAATGCTTGCCATCAGAACCATACAAGGCCCAAAATTATCTTGTTCGGGCAAGATTAATGTTGATGCATGGCTCCCTAGTCATCTTCGTATGGGATTTTTGTTCTTTCTTTACCTTTTTCAAGCTTTATTTGAGCTCTACCATCTATTTTTGATGGCTTGCGAAGGCTTCCATTGATGTAGCCCATTCATCATTATATTTTGGGTCTTGTTGCACTATCTTTCTTCTTTGTGGTGGCCTCTTGGCCTTAGCATTCAATCTCTTCTAGGATGGCCACTTTGCCTTAGGCTTAAAAAATAGTTTCTTTGTAGGTCTCAGGGTTTTTAAATCTGCTGGTGGCACCAAGAGATAAATCACTACTTTCTTCCATGGAGGTGGTATTTCTTGGATGTCTAATGACTTTGTTTTGTGTGTGCCCTAGTCCAATGGTGTGTCAACAAGAGGCTCGACCTCCTCAATGCTCGATTGATGCCACATGGTATATTGTAGACCTTAGGGTTGCATGATTGGATAATAGAAATTTGGGGTAAGTGATAGCATGTTACATATAAATGTGTTCTTATGATAACTATGCATACATGTAACACAAATATTAGTACATACCTGGATGGTTTTTTGAGAATCATGATATGTAAATGCATAGTGGTGCAACTTGATTGATTGAAGTATGCCAACAATGGATCGAGGTAAATCAATGGTGTGTATTTATCCATACATGGTGATCTTGTCAAAGTAATGTTATTGGGTACTGCATTTTTATTAGTATCAAGGTCTCGTGCAAAAATAAAGAAAAATATGATTATTTTATTTTTTCATGGGATGACACACATCTCCCTTAGAAATTAATTCATTCATGTATCGGGAGTATGTATTTTTTACCGATGGGAATACATAGATTCTGATGGTCAAAGACCAAGAAGTAAATAGAATCTATCATCAAAAAAATAGGTATACTTGGTTCCATAAAAAAGTTGACTTCATTGAATGTGCATGGATATTAGCACCATCATTGGATATAGGCACCCATTGCTTCTAGATACAAGTACCTACTACTTCTAGAATATAGGTTTCATCTCTATTTTAGAATACTAGTGTCCCTATTTCTGTTCTGTGGATACAAGCACCTTGTGTTGGGAATACAGATGCCTTTTCTTTGTTCTTCTAGATACAGGGACCCTGTGTTGTGAATATAGATGTATTTTCTTTGTTCTTCTATATATAGGTACTCGTTGGTTTTGGGATATAGACACCTTTTATTTATTTCATGGATACAAGCACCTATTTTATGTTGAAGATAGGCATCTTATGTGGAATATAGGCACCCTCTAAATTTTACGGATATAGGCACCTTCTACTATTTTGGAATATAGGTGCCTTCTCTGTGTTGAAGATAGGTTCCCACTACTTTAAAAATACATGCACCTTATTTATTTTTATTATTTTTAAAGAACACTTGATATTACCTATTTATTTTGACCCGAATATAGGTGTGTTATTTTTGGTAGGAAATAAACACATGTACACAATTCCAGTCATAAACGACATGCTTCTAATGGAAAGTTGATGCCCTATTTGCACTGCTACACTTCTAAAAATTGGAAAATGTGTAACACCATGGCTTCATTCTTGATAGGCCTAGTTTAACCCAACCACCTACAGATTGCATCTAAGTCCAATGAAAACAAGGATCGTGGCTCTATGCCTGATAGGCCTACTTGCACGAATGCCTATAGATTGCATCTGAGTCCATGTAACCCTGCAAAATATAAAAATAAAAGAAAGAAAAACCTATGCTAATATTAGAAAAAAAATATAAATAATAATATTTTTGTTTTCATGAATGCATAAGAGTTCATCAAACTGCTGAAATATTTTATCAAATGGGATCTCCCCCATGCCTGTGTTTGAACTGATTTCATGGATTGAATGCACATGATATGGACATAAGTGGTGGTCATTGACTATTAAAATGATGCCACTACCATCGATGGTTTTGATGTGGATAACACTGTTATTAATTACCTCAACCACTTTATACGAGCCCATCCACCTCTGCATGAGTTTTTCCTTATGCTCCTAGAATCAGGAATCATAAAGTAATGCCCAATATCCTTCCTTAAACCATTTTGGTTGTATGTGGTGGCCATTTCACTTGGCCCTCTACTTTTGCATAATTTCTATGTGTTGTAGTGCATCTTGTTGGTATTCATCCAACTGGTTCAGTTGGTGAATCCATTCCTGTTGCATGATATCTAGATTTAGGTTTAGCTCCACAATAGTCCATAGGGTTTTAATTTCAAACTCGATTGAAATCATGGCATTCTTTCCATACACCAATTGAATTGGTGTAAATATTTTAGTGGTTTTTCGAGTAGTGTGATATGCCCATACTGCTTCTGATAGGCGATTTACCCAATCCTTGTGTTGTTGCACTAATTTGGTGAAAATGTTCTTCAACTCCTTTTTTGTGATGTCCATGTACCTATTTGCTTGTGTATGATAGGGCATGGTCTTGTTGTGCCAAATTTTATACAACTTCATCAACTCTTGTATTAGCTTTGAGGTGAATTGAGTCCTTTGGTCAGTGGTAATCTCCCTAGGAACACCAAACTTGGTAAAAATAAATTCATACAAAAACTGTGTTACGGTATCTTTTTTTGTGTTCCACAATGCCTGCACTTCAACCCACTTAGTCACATAGTCATTACATACCAAAATATACCTTTCACCATTAGACTATGGATTAATTGGTCCCACAAAATCCATTCTCCATTTATCGAATAGTTCAATATGCACATGGGATTGAAGTGGCATTTCATCATGTGGAGTTGGTCTACCCATTTTCTAACATTAGTCACACTAGCGAACATATTTGATTGTAAATTTAAATAAGGAAGGCCTATAATACCCAACCTACAAAATTTTAAATGCAATTCTCTTCCCTACAAAGTGTTTGCCACATGGTTTGTCATGATAGGCTTTCAAAATTTTGATGGTTTCATTTTCTGCAACACATCTACACATGAGTTGATCAAGCCTATTTTTAAATAGGAAACCATAAATCCATGAGAAGGCTACACTCTTCTCAATAAAATTTTGAGCTTCTTAGGGTGAGAGTGCAGGATATATTATCTATGGCTAAGTAATTAGCCATATATTCATACCATGGAATTTTTTCATCAAGAGCAAAGAGATGCTTATCCAAGAATCAATATTTAGTGGCAGTGTTGTCGTAAGAGATTAACCTAGAGAGAAAACCTACAACAACATTATCCCTATCAGGTTTTTCAACAATAGTTACATCAAATTCTTGCAGAAGTAAAAGCCACCTAATAATTCTACCACTCATTGTAGGCTTATTCATCAAATATCTGATGGTTGTATGATCTGTGTGCACAAAGATTTTATAACCTATGATATAGTGGTAAAATTTATTTATAGTATGAACTACTACACGGAACTCTTTCTCTATGATAGTGTAGTTGAACTCAACACTTGTAAGATGTGTATTAACAAAATAGATGGCATAAAATTCATATCCATTCTTCTGTCCTGGTGCTACCCCTATAACATTATTGTATGCATAAGTTTAAATATGAAAGGAGAGGTTCAAATTTGGACCTCTCAGCACAAGAGCAATTAGTTTTTCCTTTAAAATCTGGAATGCTTGTTCAGACTCACTATTCTAGACAAACTCAATATTTTTGGGCATTACCACTAAAGGTGATACCCATTGACTATTCGATATAGGATAAATAAATCTAGTTGATAATTTTTTTTGTAATTCAGCTTTGACTATTTATTTCATTGCTAGATTCATTTTTCTTTGAGGTTGTCTTACCAATATTACATTATCTTCCAAATAAATTCTATGCGTGTAAAATTTAGGTACGATCCCCCTCATGTCTTTATAGTCCCATGCAAAAGCATTTTGATGTTTGACTAGTATTTATTTCAACTTGTCCTCTTAAACTATTGGCAATGCATGGTCAATGTTCAATATTTTACCAGGAGCTACCTCTATCTGTTTGACATGATTTTCCTTGTTGCCTAAAAGTGAAGATTCTATACGAGGATGTGAGAATTATCCTTGGAAAACGTGTGTTATAACTTGATATTCATTGGTTTTATTCGCTACCTAATCTAGAGCTAGTACTTGTTGAAGTATTGGCAAGGAATCAACATCTTTTATTTTAAATTTTGGTTCTCCCAAGTCATTAGTGGATTATGCAGGATGGTAAATGACTAAGTTTTTAACCATTCATCCATTTGAGATTTTCATTTGTCCTATCCTACAAATTATATAATCATCAGTTGTGGCCATCCAAGAACGACCTAATATAAGTGGATAACCACCCAATACAAATCTAGATTACAAGACTAGAAAATTTATAGGATACTCCCATGCATCCACTATCACAATCACATCTTCCAGCATTCCCTCCAGGAGTACTATCGATAGATCAACCAATTGTAGAACTATTTTGGTTGACCTCATATTTATGAATTGTAGTTTTTGCTTGGTTTCTTGGATCATGACATTTATAGTAGCTCCTAGATCTACTAATATGTTGGGTAACTTTAAGCCTGCAATTTGAACTATTAAAATTGGGCTTCCTAGATTAGAGTACTTTGGGTGGTAGGTGTTTTTTAACATTAAATCAATTAAATAACCTACCACATTAACTACTTTTTATGGTTTCCTTCCTGTTTTATTAAGACTTAACTCTCTAATGGCCTTTATGTAGATTGGAACATCTCGTATGGCCTGATAGAGCAGAATCATGACGATGAGGTTTTTCAACCCTTCTATGATGTCAAATTTTGGCTGCATTGACATTCTAGGTTCTTATAATCTCTTGGGGAAGGGTGGGACCCATTAATTTTTGTTTTGTTTAGCAGTTAAATTTTCTTCCACCTCATCTACTGAAGGTGTTTTCTCTTCTACCTCTACTTCTACATCCTCTTCCTCCATTACTAGAGGTGTTGGATCTACACCTAATTTCCTACCTAATCTAAGTTATACAGGATTACAATCTATTCTAATATGATATATAAAGAATATCTTCATGTCTACCCGATATGTGGGCTTATTTGTATTGTTGTTTGGATTTGGTGTTGGTTGTGCAGGTAGTTGATTTGGCCTAGAAATAGGAGGTACTAACAAACTAGGTTGCAGTGGGGTTTGTATTATGGCTTATGGAGGTGACATCTACGTATTGTAATTTTGCCACTATGGTCCAGCTTGCTGGTATGGCATCCCGAGATAAGGTGTTAAAGGAGTAGACCCTTGGGTGGCATTAATTCAAGGTGATTGACCCCACCATCCCATGTTGGGTGGTTGAGTTTGCCCTTGGTTCATAAAATTGGATTCCCTATAGGGTGGTACTCCTCTTGGCATATTGTTTCCCATAGAAAATTATTGTCAGTTTTTCCTATTACCCATAAAATAAGTTTTTGCTACTTTAGGTTCCTCTTTTATGTTTTCTATTTGTGGTTACAACATCATTTTGTGATCCTTTTGACAAATAGTACACACTCTCACTTTATTTTTTGGACACTCATTCTTGGGGTGTTTTCTTCTACATATTTGGCAAAAGAAGGCTAGTGCTACTTCAATTTCCTGCTTCTTTCTCTGAAGCAGGAGTGTGTCTAATTGAAGTGAAATATATGATAGCATATCACTCTTCATGTCCTCCATCATATTTCCTATTTCTACCTTGGTTATAGAGGCTATGGTTTTTATTCTGCAATTGATGGGTTTACCCTTTATTCTTGAATAATTTTGACACAACTATTGAATATTTGGCATTTGGTGTTGGTAAATGTCACCTCTTAATAACTAGAGTCTTCTCGCTCATATTTGATCCAAACAAGAGATGCAGGTGGGCTTGTGTATCCTTATAAGGCCACCCTAGATTCAATAGCTTCTATATATATGATCTTATACCTACAAATAGAGATAACAATAAAAAGATATTAGAAGCACCTATGAGGGCTCCATTGTGTGAGGCCCTCAGAAAGATAAAAAAACTAAAACCCTAAATGTTGAAATGTAGTACTGTAAACAAAAAGTAAAAAAAACATGAAATAAGTGTAAAGAAACTTATTACCTTGTCAACATACTAATTTTTATGTTTTCTTCGATCTTTGATTGTCATAAGGATGCCCAAATGGTGCTCGATTATTGTAGGACTGCAAATTTACTACAAGAGATACCTATAGGCATTCTATGAAGGCTGTGGATGCACTAGAGAGTTCTAGAAACACTCAAAGGTTATCAAAAAGCTCAGGAGGGTATTCAAGAGTTGAGGGAAGTGTCACAAAACTAGATCTAGTTCACACGGGTTTGGTAGTGGCTAAAATAGACAATGCGATGGGGGGCAATGAGCAATGAAAGTGATGGTGAAGTGGCTAGGGTAAGGGATTAAGTTTCTAGGGCACTTAAGATTCTTAAATATGAAGAAAGAACTTAATCATTAAGGACTAAGGGATTAAAAATTCCAAGGTGCTCAAGGGTTTGATTCATCAAAATGACTCCTCTTTTATAATCTTCCCTTGAACATGTTAGGGTTTTGATGACACAAAATGAGCGATCGATATCAAGACATGAGGAAGTATGGAGATTGAGTTTGGGTAAGTGGCATGGATTGATATGGATGGATGGCTAAGATTAAAACATGATGGATGGCTAGGATTAATTTATATAAATACATATATATTTATTAAATATATAATATATAAAATATTAATATTTATATATATTAAACAACTATATATATAATGAATGGTTGTTATTGGAGGACAGTGATGGATGACAAGTGACTATATTTTGGTGTCTATAGTAATGATCCATGATTGGAAAAGTTTTTCTTCATTCGTTATCATAGATTTGGCCACTAGGATCTACACCATCCCTTGAGTGATTTTGCACTCATTCGGTATGTTGTGTTCATAAAGTTGATGAGTTGGAATACCAAGGCCACTAACTTGGCTATGCTATACCAATACATGGTACAAACCACCTAGATTATACCAATGATATTTTTTAAAAGTGATTCTAAGAATATTTTTCTTTCTTCCTCCAACTTCATCTCAAAGTCAGCCCTAAATGAGTTGAGTTGACTATCTACAATAAAAAATTGGTGCAATAGTTCATGACTCTTCCTTCACTCTTCCTTCAAGATGGTAATAATTTCTCAAGGACTCATGGTCTATTCCATTTTATTATGAAGCCCATTAATTTTGGTCAATGATTTTGTAATGGCATCCTTGATCTCTTGGATTTCTTTCTCCTTTTTCTACAATATCCTCTCCAATGGCATCATATCATATTTGTCAAGCTTGCTCACGTTCTAGGAAAATTTGGCTATACACTTATCTCTAGTGCTTGCATACTAATGGCATCCCTGGTTATTTGATAATCCTAGAGCTGCATTTTCCCTTCTAGATTGGAGACCTTTGGTTCTATATAGGTAAAGTGGAGAATACTTCCCAACAAGTCAATCTGGATCCTGAGTCCAATCTTTGTTGGTATGACCACGCTTTTAGTTTCCTTATTTTATTCATATTTGTATACCATCCTCTATATTTCTTTGAAGTATGATAGTACACCTAGGGAAGTGGTGTAGGTATTTTTGAGCACTACCCACATGCACTTTGGTAAAAGGTGCACAAAAGAGCCCTATAGGCTCTAAAAAAAAAAATCAAGAGGAAGTCGAGCAATTTGGGCGTAGGCATTCTATATATGGACCCTATGAAATCTCAAATCAAAATATGAAAAAAAAATGGCTAAGTCCTAGACCCATTAGAAATCTTGTACCCATATGGAGCTCATAGTGGCACCAAATGTCTATCATGGAACTGAAATATTAGAATGAGAAAAATTGGCTAAGTCCTAGACTCATCAAAAATCATATACCTAGATGAGGCCCGCAGAGGTACCAAATGTTCATCATGGAGTTGAAATACCATAATGGGGAAAAATTACTAAGTCTTGGACCCATCAAAAATCTTGCACTCGGATGGATCCCACAGAGGTACCAAATATTTGTTGCAGAGTTGGAAGACCTGGGGAAAAAATGACTAAGTCTCAAACTCACCAAAAATTTGGATATCTGGTACCAACTTGTTAACATGCGGGTGGTAATCATCTCATTCTACTTAGAGGGTAAGATCCCTTGTCAAAAAATATTAACAACAAAATATTTACCAAGGTGATAATGCTAATGTTTAGGGTAGTTGAACCAATAATAACTGAAGGATC
Source organism: Wollemia nobilis (assembly GCA_028583015.1). Lineage (NCBI taxonomy): Eukaryota > Viridiplantae > Streptophyta > Pinopsida > Araucariales > Araucariaceae > Wollemia > Wollemia nobilis. Next base: position 9,052,250 of record JAQPPZ010016361.1, read on the forward strand.
AATGAACCAAATGCAAATAGCAAGGTCAAAGCAACTCAAGATGATGTAGGCACCTATATATTAGCAAGCCATGACCTGGTGGTTAGAACAAGTATATTCTAATAAGCTCAACAAAATGGTGATTATTTTAATGCAACAATAATCCACTCCCCAGGAAATGATGCTTTGATAATTGAATGTATTGTAAAAATCTATAAATACTAAAATGTAGAATGTAAAATGGTCGGCTCTTAGGCTTTTATAATTTACATGTTTGAAGCATTTTGCATATTGAGGAATATAAGGAGACTATTTTTTGATATTTGGTTCACTTCTTTGCAGAACATGTATGTATGGATGATTGCTTATTTATAATTTCAACTTGTTGAATGCTCATGGTACTAATTTTACTTTCTAGATTTGTATTCATGATTCATTCTCTGGTTTCGAAATCAGCAATCTGGTAGCTATATAATGCATAAATGATTGTTCTATTATTTGATATAAAATTGGCTGGTATGTCAGGTAGTCTACTTATTTTCTTAATTGCATAGCTTTTATGTCCCATATACTTTGATAAGGCTTAATATACACCACTATAAATTCTAGCTTCAATTTCTTTTGCTTCTTTTGGCACCTTTTCCCCTTGATTTTAGGAACAATTATCTTGAACTACAAAGGAATTGGTATCTTCCATATATTTACCAATGAAGCATCATGACTTCTAGGTCATTCAATGTTGGTCAAATTCTGTGGGCACACAACCTTTCCATAGGTAAATTTAGAGACCAATAGTTTTTGGCATGCCCAGTGGGACAAAAGTCCCACTTCTTGATAAAATAGAGTTTTGGTGATACTTTTTTTAGTAACATTCTTTTGATCACCTAGTTACTCCACTCAAATAGTAGGCCAAATTTTTTTGCATATCCTTTTCAATAAAATAATTTAATCCAAGTTGTTTTGTTAAGTCTGGAGATACATGATCACAAGACAAGCAACTAGAAGATCTGAGGAACCTTTAGAATTTTAGAACTACACCTTGGTAGTTTTAGAATATATTCTATTATATCTTATAAATCAACTCCATATTCAATCCTCACTTAAGACCTAACAAATACACCAAATACTACTCCTACAACCCCTCTCAATATAGCAGCATTAATGGCTAGAAATCAAAACCCTCAAGATTACCCAACCTGGAATCATATTGGTCCCTTGAATTTGCTCCTCCAAAATCCTATTCCTTAGGTAGCTTTGAAAGCAATACCAATATATGATGGTAGTAGAAAGATAACTCATGACCATTTTCAAGATGTAGCATCACTGGAATCCATACATAATATTCAGGAGGAAGATGTTATGATCATACATTTAGTTATATCATTAAAAGGAAAGATGTTATACTAGTATAGAACCTTGTCAAATCAAATTATAACTACATAGGCCCAACTAGCTGGTAAACTAGTGGAGGAATTTAATGAACATTTATATTTATTATTTCTACTAACATAGATCACTATGATACAAAGGCACCCATAGGAGGAGATATTTGATTTTAATATCAGGTTCAACCAAACATGGAGAAGAGTGGCCCAAGGTCTTAGACCAACTAATAAATATACCATGTATTACTATCTGAGGGCCTTCAACTCAGATCTAGGTATGGTTATAAGGCAGTCCAATGTGTTCATATTTCTTTAGATATTTCAAGAAGCACTAAAGGCTAAAAAGGATTTAATTTTTATTGGAAGGCTATCCCCAAAAATGGTAATGTAAATATTCCTAAAATTTTCTCAGTAGCAAATACAAACCCGTGTTCCTCACAATCATTTTCAATAACCACTATTATCGTCAACTTCCCAGCATGGCCAATTCAACCAACCACTCAAACACTTCTGACACTCGTTGATGAGTGTTGAAATTTGCATGTATTACAGAATATTTTATATGGTTTTTGTTTACAAATCATGGATGTAAATGGATTTTTATGATTATTTCACTTTATTTACATGATTTATCTGTCAAGATGATGAATGAGGATTAAAATGATAAATAAATAAATTTTACACAAAATATGTGCAATTTTTGTGTACTTGGACACGAGAACATTGAAGGATATTTTGTAGGAGTTTGATGCAAAAAATAGGATTCAAAATAGATGGTGAACATAAGAGAAGATAATCACAAGGATGACGAATTGAGGGGACTATAGACATGGGTGATAAAACATAGTTGTTGAAATATGTTACAAAAGATAGGCGTTGAATACCATTATCGAATATGTTTACCGCCAAGGGTTACAAAAATATTTGACTAAGTCAATTGACCAACACATTGCGTATCACATCAGTGACAACATGGCACTCTTACATGGTAGCATATTCTTACAAAATATTTCCAGTCAGCATAGTTAGTTGACTTTTTAAATATTATGCATGAGAAAATTATGATTAATGAAGTTGTTATAAATTTGTTTTATAAAATTGTAAAGTTAGTATGTTGTTAGGTTGTCTAGATTTCGACGCGAGTTATGTCCTTTCTTTGAATAAAGGGGCATATAGTTATATTGTTATATCTTGTGAATATTTGATTAGAAGCTTTTTGTTATGTTTGTTCGTAAAATACCAGTGGACCACTTAGTTTATGACTGAGTCCAAGTAGGTTAATAAACTATGTTAGTTTAGATTATTTCTGTTAGAAATATAGTTGTCGCATCATTAAGCCAACAAAGCCACATAGAAAATATGTGGAAGAATTTCATTTATAATGTCCAAGCGACATTATATATTACAAGAAGAGACCTTTGAAAAGGTCTAATCTGTGACTATTTCTAATGTAATATTCTATGTACAATTTTTGAAAGCTTGATGCGCAACCATGTACGTTTGAATTTCTAGTAATAAAGCAACAACACTTTTATTACGCATATGGTAACTATGTCAATTACTTTATCATTTATTTCTACATGATTTCTTTTATGTAATCACCATTGTATTTTCCTTCAATCATGAAATAATTAGCATTAGAGTAATTTAATGAAATATTTTATTAAAATTAAAGTAGAGTAGAGAAAGGGGAAGGGGTTAATACTAACCTTCCGGAGGTAGGGCCCACTCCGAAAGGTTAGTCCCTAAATATCTTCCCCCCCACTAACATGGTAGATAAAATTATAATTTAAACTTTATTAAAATTGCATATCATAAAAATATGGAAATATTAGATAAATAATGCATTAGTAAATAATACATGGATCCACACATATTCATATAGACTTAGTCTAAATTGCATCTTTAATTTAAACACAATTTTATTTTATTTTACTTTCTGCAAACTTTAATTTCCTGCAAATTTTATTTCCTGCAAACTTTAATTTCTTGCAAAACCTGAGACTAAAAGAGATCAAAATCAAGCTTAAGAATTAATCACTATGGTACAATCTATACCACATTTCTACTCTTTAAATATAAGCTGGATTAACCCGAATTAACAAAAATAAATGTAAGAAACTACAACTAGATATTTTTGGCATCGTTGTCGAGGAGAGTAGTGTCGTAGTAGTTAATAAAAAAAGTTGTTTTGCTACGCAAGAAGAGAGGCTTACTTGTATATGGAAAGAGGTATGTATGATTCCTTGGCATGCATACGAGTCATAGTGGCACGAAATGGTCCCAACAAGCCCCTTTGTTTGACATTGCCATGTTCTTTTATCTTAAGGAATCATTTTACTGCTTTCATAAAAATATATTTTTTGCAAATTTTTCAAGCTTTGGGTGATTGCTATTATTTGCTTTGATATGGATTATCCTGTAAAGATAGGAAGTAAGTATGATTGAGTGACACAGTCATAGTGAATAGCTCCTAAATAATTAAAGAAGTGGTAGCAAAATAACCTTTTACTTTCTGTAATTTCATTTCTAGAAAATTTTACTTTTCAAGCAATATTTTATTTTCTTTCTATTGTGCTAAAATTGGTTGTATGGATTCATAGACCGTGAGTCGCACCTGATTTTAGTAAAAATTAGGATTGTTCAAAAATTTTATTTTCATGTTATACTAAAATTAGTTGTACGGATTTATAGACCATAAGTCACACCTAGTTTTAGTTATAACAAGATTTCTTCATAAAAATAAAAATTTTATATCATTTTTTTCTACTATGTTAATGATAGCTATAAATTCATTTTTTATGAGTTGTACCTAAACCTGAGTCATAAAAACAAAAACAAGAAAAACAAATAAAACAAAATAGAACCCAAACAAAATCAAATGAAAAGAGAGAGAAAAATAAAAGAAATGTTGCTAGATGGTGAAAAACAATCCAAGACAATCTATTATAGTAAACCTCTAAAAATTATTACAAGAAAAAATTTATTATTAGAAATGATAATAAAAATAATATATATATATATATATATATAATAAAAATAAAGTATATTTATATATATATCTATATATTAAAAGTAAAATAAAATAATAATGAAATAAAATAGAGGTATTATACAATACTGAACCAAAAAAGTGGCAGGACAAACATATTGTATCATGAAAATTTCAATTAGAAAATATTTGGACATGGTACAGTAAAATTCAAAGCCTATTATCCCCGTGAGTGTGGTATACCGACAAGGACGCCACTTGCATTATCGGTGATGTGACCCGGATTCAATCCCCATGGTGGATGTGTATAAGAAGTATTATCCAAAAAAAAATTTAAAGCCTATTGATAACTCAACTAAAAAAGTTACTACTTAATGAGCATAGGTTTAAACTATACAAAAAGCCATTACCTAAGGAAGAATTCATACACCACCTTAAGCAACAAGCTGATTTGCAGTGTATCTCTGAACTACAATCAACAACTATTCAATAATAACTTTTCTCTCTTAAAAAAAAGGACTATGTTTCCTTTGTTTCTTAATGGAGTTCCCATATTTGTGATATTTGTATCTTATTTTCATCAATTTTCAGTCTCAATATTTCAAAAATATCAAAAAATGATATTTCTTTAAGATTTTGTAGGAGAATTACTACCACATGTTGCATAACACTTTGTTTGCTAAATAAAATCTAGGTGTTTTCAATTACTCAACCATCACTAGTGTCTTGAGCAAACTTTCGTTGAAAATCAAGCAATATTTTGATGTTACAATTTATTCCTAGTCAATCAAGTTTTCTCTTGGACTACACACATTAGAACACATAAAAACATTGTGAAGTATTGGAAAGATTAACTCATAAGTTAATATTGTCATAAAGAGAACGGTTTTTCCTGCTTATCCATCTATGCGCATGGTTTAGAAAACTAATGAATTGGCAAAATGACAAGCTCCATATTCACCCTTGAGAAAAAAGGAGGAAGAATAATAAGGATATGATCAAATTCCCATCAAAACTTTGATACAGTGGTTGGGAATCTGATTCCCCAAGATTCTTACTCAAAAAAAATCCCTTGCTCCTCATTTAATGAAGCAAGTATCCCAAAAAGCATCTTCTTGCTTCCCCTAAAATTTAGCAAGAATCCCAAAAGCAATAAAAATCTCTTGCTACCTCTCTCAAAATGAACAAGTATCCCAAGAAAAGTTAATAAAAGAGGGTGAAGAGCTTGAATCCCTGTAATTCTTAGTATCTCAAAAACCATGGGGTGATCCTCCTAACAACATTGCGTTGAATGAAACTCGCCTAGCAATAAGGTATCCTTATGCAGTAGCACTAATTCTGGAAAAGACCAATGGACACTCGTAGATAAGCTAGCTTGTTGGCATAAGTAACCTTTATGTTATTCAATCCTTACTCATGATGGGAAATGAACATTCACTGCACACACAGTTGGTCCGTAAGAGGCTTGAAAACATTAGGACAACTTTAACATCTTATTGATTTGTGAAATATATAGATGAATTTGTTTAAGATCATTAGGATGATTGAGTCTTTGTGAAACAACTATAGAAGATCATAAGCAAGAAAAAGTCATAAGCATATTTATATTTCTTATATAGGTTGTTTCATCCTACAAAAGTGTGGTTTGTATTTCCCAAAACTTTGCACCCCTATAAGAATAGAAAAAATACAAAGGCCATCGAGATGATATCAGAATATCTATCCTACTTTTCTAAGTGTTAATATCCTCCACACCTTTAATAGAAATCTATTTTTGCATATATTGATGACTGATATCAAGTTTTACAATCATCACTTTTCTCTCACTAGGAAACTCCTTAATGAAATTTAGGAAACACAATAGAAAAAATAACAATAATAAATAAATAAATATATCTAGTTTGATTGGAATAATCCCCCATAAATAAAACTCATTACTATATGCAATTCACCATAATATAAACAAAACCTTCTTCATTTTGTTTTGGCTATATAGCCAAAAATACAGTTTGGGGGGAGGTAAATAAAAGACATTCGAAATTCATAATACAGTTTGGGGGAAAATTCAAGTAAAGTATTCTTGTCCCTATAACTAGCTTTATGTAGTTTGTTCTCTGTAGTTTGTCTTCTCTGTAGTTATTTACTGTAATTAGTTTCTACAGTAAAAATAAAATAAAATAAATAATAATAATAAAATAAATAAATCTATCTATCTTGAATTTAATTGAATTATTAATTAAAATTTAAATATATATAATTTAAAATAATAATAATAAAAGAAAATTATATATAAATAATAATAATAATAAATTAAAAATAACCCAGGTGTTGTAGGTGAGTTGGAGAGGAGAGGGCAATCCTCCAAGGGAGGTCCCAGGTTCGAATCTCCACCCTATTAAAAAGTTGAATTGGGTACCCAAAATCTAATTGATAATGTTGGTGCGGGCAGGGCCGAGCACGACTCCCGAGTGACTTTGACGGTGTATAACCCCCTGTTCGTGGTCTCTCATACCAAGGCGGCCCCGCAAGGGGTTTTTCACTTAAAAAAATTAAAAATAATAATTAATTAATTAATTAAATTAATAATAATAATAATAATAAAATTTGCAACTAAAAGCATCAAAGTAATTTTTGGCAAGTAAAATTCAGTGGAACATTATGGAACATTATTTGATTAACTCAATTTTCAGGATAAGGTGAAATTCTATCAATATCTTTGCAATCAGCTTTTAGTGGAGATAGACATAGAGCTCCACACTAGGCCAGGGTAAAAGAGATTTGTACTATTATGGATCTGTTTTGCAGTTCAACTTGGCAAGGAAGAGAATACTAATTATGGGGTTGATTGCTGTATTAGTGTGTGCTTATACTATTGGCCTTGTTCAAGGGAACATGATATTGGAGATGTTCTCTTTAGGTAAGCTGCATATCTTCATACTTGTATCCAAATCAGCGACTAATGTTAAAAGTTTCACCCTGAAAAGAATAAATGTAGTAGAACTTCATATAATGATAGGATTTTTTTTTTTTTAAGCGAAAAACCCCTTGCGGGGCCGCCTTGGTTTGAGAGACCACGAACAAGGGGTTCTACACCGTCAAAGTCACCCGAGAGTCGCACCCGACCTTGCCCGCACCAACATTATCAATTGGATTTTGGATACCCAATTCAACTTTTTGGTAGGGTGGAGATTTGAACCTGGGACCTCCCTTGGAGGATTGCCCTCTCCTCTCCAACTCACCTACAACACATGGGTAATGATAGGATTTTTTGGTTCTCTTGCATATATTTTCATTTTTTTTCAGATCTCTCTATATTCATTTGCTTTGTGACTATATACACAATTTTCAACATGGTAAAAGGCCCTATGGAAGCATAAGAATGTTGAAGGGAAATAATAGAGAACACATTATAGAAGCACAAAAATGTATAAATATAGAAGATCATAGAAATTATACAACCATATTTAAAGACATGTAGCTAGTTATAAGAAGAAAATACTAAAAAAAAATTATTGATGGAACACTGCAACAAAGCAGGTAACGCCCCATAACATATGGACCAAAACTTAGGATCTCGTGATTGATCCATGCTTATGACACTAATGACCAAGAATTAGAAGAAGACAATGGGTGTTATGGATCATTCTCATACATATACTTCATTCGAGCCTTCCCCATGGTACAATCCATACCAGTCCTCCACTCTATGCCATTTACAATGCTTGTTATACTCCATGTTTGCTATCTTTTGCAAAACTTGTTGAAAATAAAATAATGGATAGTTTTAGTAGTATGGTTTACCAAGACTACCAACCCATTTCTCATCTATATGTTAGAATCACTTAGATTGTAGAATACATTAGTGAAAAAGTAACTTTAGTTATCCATGAAGGAATTGAGTAGGCCCAAGAAGGATAGAGCCTTAAATATCTCTACTTGTAGAATATGGGAAGTCAACCAATTATCATAGGAAACTCTGCAAATCCATTGAAAATAATATTTACCAAAGTAAAAATAGAGCCTTGAAGTAAATGGATCCATCAATGTTATCCCTATCATGCATATCGATGCAGAAGAATACCGTAAGTGCAATCAATGCCATCGTTGTAATCTATCAAGGAGACAGGGCATAGAAACAGAGCAATTATTTTGGTGAAATAAACCCCAACAAGGAAACATTACTAATTTGGTGTGTTGGAGAGAGAGATAGAAGATGGTTTCACCTGGATGCTCTTAACTATATAGAGGAATGACCTCCTCTTCATTAATAAAACTTCTTTGTCAAAGAATACCTTAATGAGCTCCATATTGCTCAAACCATATTTGTTGGTTGTAAGAGCTATAGGATGGCTTTTTGTTTTGTTATATGGAATCATCAGTTCTAAGCATAGTTGGACACCAATGTGAAAATACTGGAATGTAACTATGAATTCTTTCACTGAATAAAATGGTATACTAATCTCTTGTTCTGGTTCTTCCTTACCTAGTATTCCTCTTGATATTTTTGGGATATCACTTGTTTGAGTGGCATCCAATCCCATTGTTAAGAACTAAAATTTTGTACTACATAAACGAACATCATGTATGTGGTGGAAATATACACACATACCTCTTGCAAGAAGTCTGCAACACCTTTTCTTTTAGGGCATGCAAAGCCCATGGACTCGAAGAAACCCAAAATCGATCCTCAAGGACCCTAATATACAAGTTGACCTTCTAAAAGTAGGATGACATCGTCAAAGAGATTGAATGTTTCTGGGGTAGGTTGCAAGAGGGAAATCATCATTGTTGCATCAAAAACATGAATGAATTGTCTCAAGTATTGAACAATCTGGTATGTCATGGAGTTGTCCAAACCGGTTGAGATAAACTTTCAAGTTCAATTGATTACATAATATCTATTCCATTACAAATTGCTCACCATGAAACATCCTGTAAAAATTTATATCTCCTTCGATCTTAGCCTATTTTATAACAAGTATGTTGCTTAACATGAAACATCTTGCCAAACTTGGCATCTTCTTTGATCATTGTGTTGTTTATAATAGTCTTAGTATAATAAACATATTTTATGATTTTGTAAGGTTATAAAATTTGTGTATAATGTTGTTCAAACTTTTCTCCTTGATATGTTCACCAATAGTGTCTTATAAAATATATGCATTATTCTGATTTGTACATACAACTTGCTTTTTGAGACATTTAGATAATGGACATGTAAAAACAAATGGAATATAGATAGTTCTTGTTTTTTTGGCAATCACACTCCATTTGTAATTTGCATTCATTTGCATAAAGAATGGTTAAATTTTAGAATTTTTCATTTAGCTACCATTTGTTAATTGAATAATACATGGATAAATAATGAAAATTTTGAGGGGAAGACCCTTGTCTATGTGCCCAGTTGGCATGTAGCTAATTCAAACATGTTACAGCAAATAAGCTCAAAGACCTTATAACTCCCACAATGATGTAGCTTGATCATGTTTAGTTTCACCTGATCTTGATTTTCTTATTATTATTGGACTGTTTTCTCTATGGGATTCTCTATCATTGGAGTTCATTATGTTTTTCAGGGTTTTTTTACAATGATGGCCTATGTCACTTCAAGAGAATGGCATTACGCTAAAACATATGTGTTGCATTTAAATACAACAATAACAACACGCAGTGCCAAAGAATAGACAAGAAAAAGAAATACTACTACATCAAGCTAAGTAGAAAGTTGGTTGTGTAGTAGATCAAATTAAAGTGATGGTCATTTACTTGAAAATTGCATAGGGAACACCATATCGGCTCCTCCTACACAATCGGTTCCACTAGTTTAGAAGGGGAATATAACAATTATTAACATTATAAAATTTATTCTTTAATACTGCAAAATTGATGTCGTTGGAGACAGGTCCCAATTTCATGGCAATATATCCTAAAGAAAAAACTCAATGCCATGCAAAAAAAATCGCTACCATGAGGAGCTTTTTCTCATCGGTTGTGACTCTTTTCTTTTAACCTCCAAATAACCCTCTATGTATTTCATCTCCCACAAATGTATTGGTGCATATGTCCAGGAAGACCCAGATGTGACATATTTTTGGGTTGATGAAGTAAAGGATTTAGAAGAATGATATATATTCCTCATCTTCTTATCATGGGAATTTTGGTTACCAATAGGAAACCTACAAACTCCAAAATAATATTTATTTCAATGATTAGTCCTTTGTTCGCATAATCCACAGATTCATAGTTACAATGGAAAATGGAGCGCATTTGTTTTCAGTTTGTTGATTATGTGTGTAACATTTATTTCTTCAATCATGTGTTCCTCTCTTCTCGAAACACAAAGCATTGAAGCCCTTAACTTAATGCAGCAGTTATTTCCTATTTCAACAACTACTTATAAGATTAGTGCCAAGACATGTTATACTAGTACACTACAACAACCATATTCTCTATGCTTACCATTAACATGCAATTTATTCTTCTGTGAGAAGATCAGTGCTCATTCATTGTATAGCATCATGAATCCCAACTTCACTCTAATGAAGTGGCTTCTTTCAAAACTAGTAATTTTTTTTATTTGCCTACATCGCCATGCAGTATTGAAAAACTTGTAGCTGCATTAGTCCATCATTGGATCTATTTTCCAATTAAATCCATCTATTGTATCTGTTTATGTTTTTTTTATAGATGCCTTGCCCAAAAAAATACTGCCATTGTGACTATTTTTCACATAAACAGTTTGACCCACAACCTTCACAGTGTCATCTAATAAGGCAAATTTTTCTCTAGAGGCCATTCTTGTGCTTCCAATATGTCTTTGGATATATTTTTCTTGTTGCCATGAATTTTTCTTCGTAAAGTATTTGTGATCTATTGCGAGTGGATGCAACGTATAACCCTCGACCACTATAGCTATATATGGTGATGATACAGGCCTATGGCTATATGGAATGTTGGACGATCGACACCCCGTCATCATCTCCTACATCCACATGGACACTCGATTCTAGAAATACACATGGTAGACTCCTCCACTAGGGCTATTTTATTATTATTATTATTAGACATGTGTGGGTAGTGTTGGAGGTTTTTAAAAAATAAATTTGAATATTATTTCATTTTGCTAGCCTGGTGAGGTCAGTGAGTTACACCTATTTTCATTTTGGATTGATCAACATATCGTCTTTGGTATTTTTGTGGACTCCTGCACCAATTTGTGGATTAGGCCCTTCTATGATTGTGGATTATGAATATATACTCAAATTAAATGTAAAACATCTCAATTAGAGATGTATGTGTCACATTTGGAGTATAAATTTTTGGTCACCACTGGGAAAAATGTTGTGACACCAAATTTAGCAAGTTTGTTACCGCACACCATGGAAGGGACAATGAAATGTCAAGCATAGTGTGATAATCGATCACCAAATAATAAGCATAATATTATAATGAGATAAATTAATGGGTGATGTGTCATTCTCATATTCAAAACATACCCGTCGTATGCTATTTCTTTAGGTTAAAATATTTAGCAAAAGAATAATAAAAAATAGACCACCTAATAGTAATAATATTATTATATTATCATATTATTAGCCTAAAAAATTTCATAATATAATAATAATATCATATTATTAGTTTATAATATATTAATATTATTATATTATAATATTAATATTATTTTAAAATTAGACCATGTACTCAGCTTCAGTGGTTGAAATAGCAACAACAGTTTACCTTTTGCTCATACAACTAATAGCCCTCCAAACAAGTTAAATACATATGCACTAGTAGATCTTCTATTGTCAAGATCTCCAGCCCAATCTGCATCAACAAAACCTTCTATATCCAAGGATTTTTTTTCTTTACCTGTACCTTCGTAACAGATTGAAAATTCAGATGTACCATGTAAATATCTGAATACCCTTTTTACAGCAATCCAATGCTCTTTATTAGGCTTAGACATATATCTACTCAAAAATACCACTGCATGGGCAATATCTAGTCTAGTACACACCATGGCATACATTAAACTCCCTACAAATTTTGCATAAGGAACATGGGATATTTCTTCTACCTCTTCTTCTATTTTTGGACATTGTTTAGCAGATAATCTTTCACCCAATGGAATAGGTATCTTCATTGGTTTGCAATCCGGCATACTGAATCTCTTCAATACTGTCTCAACATACTTTTTTTTTATTTAGCCACAACTTTTTGTTTGAAAAATATCTATTTGCAGGGCCAAGATCTTTCATGTCAAACTGTGATGCTAACTGAGACTTCACATCCCTGATCATTTCATTATGGTTTCCAATTAGTAACATATCATCAACATACAAAACTATAATGACAATTTCATTACCAATTTGCTTTGAGTATACATAATGATCAGCATCGCTACGAATAAAATCAAGTCCTAAAACATAAGTATCAAATTCGTGATACCACATTCTAGGTGACTATTTTAGTCCATATAGAGATTTCTTTAACTTACATACAAAATCCTCCTTTCCTTTAGAAATGAATCCTTCAAGATGTCTCATATAGATTTATTCCTCCAAATATCCATGAAAGAATGCAATTTTTACATCCATTTGCTCTATTTCAATATTAAATACAGTAGCCACAGATAAAAGAAATATTATTGAGGTTAGATTTGCAACAGAGGAAAACACTTCACCATAATCAATTCCCTCTACCTGAGAATAGCCTTTAGCAACCAGGAAAGATTTATACTTCTTCATTTTACCTTCAACATTCTACTTCTTCTTGAAAATACATTTGCAACCTATTGCTTTTCTTCCACCAAGTAATTTTATTAGATCTTATATCTGGTTCTTTTTCAGGGCTATCATTTCCTTATTCATGGCTCCTTCCCAAAGGTTTACCTCTTCAGAATTAATAGCTTCACTAACTGTTCTAGGATCTTCATCAGTAATGGATAAAACAAAGGAAGAAGTAAAAGTAGATGGACTATACCTTTTAGGTTACCTTTTATCTCCTTACCACAGGTGTATGAACCTCTGGTTCATCCTCTTCTGATGAGTAGGATTCTTCTTCCAAGAGATCAAATTACACCTTTTTAGGTTCTTCTTCTGTTACTTCATTCTTGTGATCACTTTTCATTTCTCTAAACACCACATCTCTACTATAGACTATACTCTTAGTTTTTGGATTACAAATTTTATATCCTTTAACACCATATTTATAACCAAAAAAGATACATCTAACATCCTTATTATCAACCTTACTTCTTTTCTCCTTTAGAATATGCACGTATGCATCATAGCCAAAAACTCTAAGATGTGAAAGAGAGGGTTTCTTACCAAACCATGCTTCAAATGGAGTTTAATCCCATAATGTTGATGTAAGAGATCGATTCCACAAGTAACATTCCACATTCACTACCTCTGTCCAGAATTCCTGTGCTAGACCAGCACCACTAAGCATACTTCTAGCCTTTTCTATCAATGATATGTTCAACCTCTCAACAACTCCATTTTGTTGAGGTGTATATGGAGTAGTCTTATATATTGCAATACCACATTGCTTACAAAAATATTCAAATTTACTTGAACAATACTCTCATCCATTATCAGACCTCAACACCTTAATATTTTTTCCAGTTTGATTTTCAACAAGTGCTTTAAATTCTCTAAACTTATCAAACACTTCAACTTTACTTTTAATAAAATAAATCTATGCATATCTTGAAAAATCATCAATGAAAAAGCATAGTATAGTGATTTTCTAAGGGATGGAATAGGGATAGGACCAAAGATATCACTGTGAATCAGATCTAATATCCCTTTTGATCTTGCAGCACCATATGGGAAACTCATGATTCTGCTTGCCATAAATAAAATATTCACAAAAATCAAAAACCATTGAGCAATTAGGGATACCTTGAACCATACCTTTCATTTATAGGGTATGCAATCCTTTTTCTCCAATATGTCCCATTCTTTGATGCTAGAGCGTTGAACTATTATCTGATTCAGCCTCAGGAATAGTCTAGCTATTACACTCATTTTTTATAGTGCTTCCCAATAACTTATATAATATTCCAATCCGAACTCCTTTTTCTAACACCATAGATCCACAAACTATTTTTGGATGAATCCTTACTAAAACTGATGTTCACTGCTACATCAGCCATTTTTCTTATAGAAATTAAATTTCTAGCAAGGCTAGGAATATGCATCACACTTGGGAGGGTTTTAACCCTACCATCCTGCAATAGTATTTTCACTCTTCCACGACCAATGATTCTAAGTGGTGAATCATCTCCCAAAATTACCTCCCCTCCATATCTTTCATGTTCACTTAACCACCCCCTATGAGGATTCATATGAAAAGAGGCACCAGTATCGATCAACCAATCTTTACTATCTAAATGTGTGGAGAAAGATGCCAAATATACATCCCCTCCTTCATCAATAGATTTATTTATCTCTGTGGAAGTGTATTCATCAAATATATTTCCAGAATCAACATTATTTGATCTAAAATCCTTCTTTATGTGTCTAAGCTTACCACATTTCCAACATTTTCTCTCAAACCTTCCTCGAGACTTGGATCTCCCTCTCAACTTAGATCTATCACCAGATCTCATTTTATATTTTTACTTAGCACACCCTCTCATTGTTAGGGCATCTCTTGATGTGCCCTCCATGGCTTTTCTCCTCATATCCTTTGATAATAGAGATGCCACAACATATTCAAACTTCAATGTGGATGAAGTTGTACTACCAATTGCTACAACTAGGTTATACCACAAATCTGGTAAAGAGCATAGTAAAGTAATACATTTATCTTCCTCACTCATCTTAATTTTAATAGATGTAAGTTGACTTACCACTGTATTGAATGCATTAAGATGATCTGCTATTGAATCCCCTTCATTCATCCTTAGATTATACAATTTATTTTGAAGAAATAATTTGTTCACCAAGGACTTAGATTGATACAGAGCCCCTAACTTCTTCCAGAGATTATTTGTAGTAGCTTCTCTAGAAATATTAATTAAGATTGAATCTGCAAGGCACGATTGAATTATACTCCTCGCTTTCTAATTTAACTTTTCCCATTATTCATCGGATGTACTAGCAGGTTTCTATTAAGAAATAATAGACCACTGATCTCTGTCCATGAGCAGATCCTTCATCTTTAATTTCCATTGCTCAAAATTTTTTCCATCAAATTTCTCTATCTCTATCCTTAAATGATTTGCTGTCATTTTACTTCAAGCTCCTTCTACGTAAAACTCCCACTCCATAATAGGTTTTCTATAACTCCTATAAACCCTAGATCCTATTCAATGAACCGAAACCCTAGCAATAAATGCATACCTCTATGGATAACAATCTGGCTCTGATATCATATGAAGAGATATACCTAGACTTATTCCATAATAATAATGTAGAAATAAATAACTCATAAGAAAATACAACTCACAAAATACATGCACATAGAACACAAGAGATTTATCCTGGTTCACCCACCTTGGGCTACACCCAACAAACAAGAGCTACACCTCCTTTTATATTATTATTCACCTTTCTCGTAATGGGACATTACAATCAATATAAAAGAAACTCTTACAACCCTAAACCACAACATGGTATTATAATACCGCGGGCACAATAAAATGGGCTAAAACTAGCCATACCCACTAATCATGGGAATCCCACCAACGCCTTCGAAAATAGCTCCGATAATATCTCCAAAAAAAAGAGGGACTGTCGAAGTAGGGGCCTACCATATAGTACTTCCTCTGCAAAGGATGAGACACATCCAACAACGTGTCATTCTCATATAATACCGTCGTATGCTATTTCTTTAGGTTAAAATCTTTAGCAAAAGAATAATAAAAATTAGACCACCTAATAGTAGTTATAATATTATTATATTATCATATTATTAGCCTAAAAGAATTTATCATATAATAATAATATTATATTATTAGTTTATAATATTATTAATATTATTATATTATAATGTTAATATTATTTTAAATGACTTATAATATTATTATGTTTTTATTTATGTTTTTTTATATATTATATTTTATAATTATAATAGTGATTATTTATGTATTCTATCTTTTTGATATACTATTATTAACTATTATATTATTATTAGTTTATAATATATATTTTTTGATTGGTGAAAAAGGGTTTTGAAAGGGTATCGTAACCTTTTATATTTCTAGCCAAAGCCCAAAATATCCCTAGAGGCTGATAGACCCCTGGGAGAAGACCCTACCAAGAAAAATAAGTTATAGCCACTAAACAAAAACCACAACAACCCATATTGGGGCAACATAAACTATGTACAAACAAACACAAGCCCGTACAGGGCAAACCCAACTACATACAAGCGCCCACGTAGGGGCAGATAAAGAAAATTGAAATAAAATACCCTCATAGGGGCAACTACAGACCAAAAAATGTCATCCAAACCCTAAATTAGGACCAATACAGAAGGCTCTCCTCCATACCATCTCACGTTTTAGGCCCATCATTGTTATCCATAAGATACTCTTCGACTAGGCTCTTGAAATCTTGGATGATCTCAAACTGGTTTTTGTACTCCTCCAAGAGATCATCCGCTTGAGTCAACAAGGATAAAATGGTTTTGTCCACCCATCCTAAATCTTGGAGGAGGTATTGAATATCCTGGATGTACCCATAGTCTGTGAGGCTTGGGAAGTGCATCACACACGAGGCCAAGAGGGGAGCCTACATCGACGTCCCTTCACTTTGGTCTAGGAACCGTACTAACTTATATTTTTCATTTAGAATGATAAAGAGTCATTCGATGTATCATAAATGATGAATGGAGCCTTCCTTTTGCTACTTCCTCCCTTAGCATGAATAGGGTAATGAAGGATTGTGGTATTTTGAGAAATCGAGGTGTCATCAAATGTGGTAGCTCCACTCAAGGTTTTGATGGACGGTGGGAAAGCATCAGCCCCAATATCATCTCTAGTATTAGCCAGCCCTTCAATAAGTAGGGCAAGCCCAACCGATCCTCTGGATAGGGGAGGCCCAGTCAGATCTCTAATAGGGGGAAGCCTAACCTACAACACTACTCCTCGATTTTGCTTTGCCACAACAAACCTAAACAACATCCTGTGTAGACCCTGATGAAGGAGGCAAGAAGAGACCGCCCTTTGAAGGTTGAGAATCAACCACTCCACCGACCTAAACATATATTCAAGGATATTGATGGTTTTCTTTCCCCTGAGGTGGTTTAAAAATACAAGGTGGAAGCTCCATAGGATGGCCGAGGTATTATCGAGGGTGAAGTATCAGATGACTGTTATCATCACTGTGTCCCATGGTTTTGAGAGCATCTCCTTGATAATCCCACCATTTTCTTTCCCCAGGGATTCTCCTTTATCCCTAAATAGCGCTAGTTCACCCTGAAGGGAGTGCTTCTCTTGATTGATAATTTCACCTTCATTTTGGAGACCAATAACCGCCACTAGAAGATCTTCCGTGTGAACCCCAATTCTCGAATGACCACATGCCTGCCATTCCTTAAATTATTATTATATTATTTATTTTATAATAATATTATTATATCAAGTGGCATTAGCTCAACCGATTAAATTCCTCAACATCTGAAGGAGGAGACCCAAGTTCAAATATTACCAAATAATATATGGATAATATTCAAGTTGTATTGTGCTAATGATGTACTACGGGTGGGGCCATTTCAATCCCATCCCCATAATAATAATAATAATAATAATAAATAAATAAAATAAAATAAAATAAATAAATAATAAACTTTCAAAGATGTAGTATGAGATATTTATAAGTAAAGTTATATATATTTATAATGACATTTTTATTATTAAGTATGGGTATGTACATAATATCATTATAAGTTATAAGTCTCATTTATGCATAGTTTTGACATACACCTAAATAAATTTAAGGAACACTATTGAGTTTTGCATTGGAAAGTGGGTTTAGGTAGGTGGAAGTTGAAAGGCCGATGCCATAGGAAGTAATTAGACTCAAATAAAATACATACTCATTGTATGATTTATAGTACCTTCTTGCTTCAACTTATTTCATTTGAAAAAGGGTAATTATGGTAATCCCTATCTAGCCAAATGATAATTTGCATTGTGCTTCTTATCAAATGTATATCGCATTCCAAAGGAAATATTTTTTAACATAGAATATTAAGGTTTGGATTTGTATGAACAAGGCATTAATTATCCACTATAGATCAAACTTTGGATTGATGCAGCTATTATAACTATAGGTTTTATTTGTTATGTGTGCATGAGGACATGCAATTCCTTCAGTTTGGAAGAATGATGAGTGCTGAAATGTGCATGTATTATGGAACCTTTTATATGTTTTTTGTTTGCAAATCATGGATGTAAATGGATTTTTATGATTATTTCACTTTATTTATGTGATTTATCATTGAAGATGATGAATGAGGATTAAAATGATAAATGCATGAATTTTACACAAAATATGAGCAAGTTTTGTGTGCTTGGACAGGATGTTTTGCAAGATTTTGATGTGGCAAAATAGGATTCAAACTAGATGTTGAACATAAGAGAAGATAGTCACAAGGATGAAAATTTGAGAGAACTTTAGATGTGGGTTATAGAACACAGTTTTTTAAATATGTTATAGAAGATAGATGTTGAAAATTATTACCAAATACATCTACCACCAAGAGTTACAGAAAGATTTGACTAAGTCAATTTACCAACACACCGCGTGCCACATCAGTGACAACATGGCACTCTTATATGGTAGAATAATCTTATGAAATATTTCCAATTAGCATAGTTGGTTGACTGGTCAAAGATTATGCACGAGGAAATTATGATTAATAAAGTTGTTATAAAGTTGTTTTATAAAATTTTAAAGTTAGTATGTTGTTAGGTTGTCTAGATTTTGATGCAAGATGTTATGTCCTTTCCGTGAATAAAGAGGCATATAGTTATATTGTTATATCTTGCGAATATTTTATTTAGAAGCTTTTTGTTATGTTTGTTTTTAAAATGCCATTTGGACCACTTAGTTTATGACTGAGTCCAAGTAGGTTAGGAAACTATGTTAGTTTAGATTATTTCTGTTAGAAATATAGTTGTCACATCATCAAGCCAACAAAGCCACATGGAAAATATGTGGAAGAATTTCATTTAGAATGTCCAAGCGACATTATATATTACAAGAGGAGACCTTTGAAAATGTCTAATCTGTGACTATTTCTAATGTAATATTCTATGTACAATTTTTGAAAGCTTGATGTGCAACCATGTACGTTTGAATTTCCAATAATAAAGCAACAACACTTTTGTTACGCATATGGTAACTGTGTCAATTACTTTATCATTTATTTCCACATGATTTCTTTTATGTAATCACCATTGTATTTTCCTACAATCATGAAATAATTAGCATTAGAGTAATTTAATGAAATAGTTTACTAAAGTTAAAGTAGAGTAGAGAAAGGGGAAGGGGTTAATACTAACCTTTCGGAGGTAGGGCCCACTCTGAAAGGTTAGTCCCTAAATCTCTTCCCCCCACTAACATGGTAGATAAAATTAGAACATAAACTTTATTAAAATTGCATATCATAAAACTATAGAAACATTAGATAAATAATGCATTAGTAAATCATACGTGGATCCACACATATTCATATAGACTTAGTCTAAATTGCATATTTAATTTAAACACAATTTTATTTTATTTTACTTTCTGCAAACTTTAATTTCCTGCAAACTTTAATTTCTTGCAAAACCTAAGACTAAAAGATATCAGAATCAAGCTTAAGAATTAATCACTATGGTACAATCTATACTAGATTTCTACTCTTTAAATATAACCTGGATTAACCCATATTGACAAAATTAAATGTAATCAACTACAACTAGACAAACACCGTTATTGCCAACACCTTCTAATGTCCTTGCATTACCAACCCCTGATTCTTTGATAATTATTTTGTTAGAAATGATCATAGCCATGAAGAACCTCACTAACAAAGTTAATACCATGAAGAGAAAGAAAGAAACAATAAAATTTCAACCAATAAGGTTTCCATTTGTCATAAAGGATCAAGTTGCTTCTACTAGTATATCAGGACCCAAATTCCTGATTTCCAAATACCTAGTTTTTTAATAATTCCTTTTTGTTGGACATTTTGAGCTCAGTTAGTTTTCATTGATGTTAAGGTGAAAAGTCATCATTAATACCATGGAGCACACCATCAACAACACTAGAAATAATGCGAAGAGTTGAAGAAAAAATTGCCAAAATAATATTTTATGAGGGTTTATGGTAAACCCATGGTGGAAGATTAAATAATTTAATTAAAATCATTATGAGGATATAAAATTCTCCTCACATGTTGAGATGGTAGTGAAGTTTTTAAAACACCCACGATGGCAGAATATTTTACAATTTAAAGGTTTAAGTTTAAACCCAAGGAAGGCTTTGATATCTTTAAAGCTAAAGTTTATAAATATAATTTATAAAATTTAAATTCCTTAGAATTTAAATAATTTATAAATTATAAAGGTGGGAGCACCGACGTTATCAAAAGTGGGAGCACCGACGTCATCAAAAGTGGTAGCACCGATGTCTAAGAAGCAAATGGATTTTTGTGTATAAATAAATACCAAAGATGAATTCGAAACTTACCCCTCGACATTATTATTTCATTCGACAAGTTAAAATGTTTTCGTGCATTTGTTATTCGTTGAGGAAGAATACAAGAATTTTTCTTGTCTTTAGCACCACGTAGAAGAGATAAGGGAGAGTGCAGATTGTTTGAAATTTAAAGGACACTGTGGTTCATTGGCAATGCAACTTTTGCAAAGGGGTTGGGATTTGAGAGGCACATGATCGATTCGTGTGGAGTGGTGTGTCTTGAGCACCAAGGGAAATTCCTTTTGCATGTTCCTTGGTTTTTGTGTGCCAGCCAAGGACAAAGGGTACAAAGAGTGCTTAGGCTCTTAACCATGCATCTAGCGCATGTGGTGGTCAAATCCACGGCTAGAGCACTCGCGGAGGCAGAGATCGTGGGTTTGAAACCCACTAAGAGGTAAAGGTAATTTTTGATAATTAATTTTTGCCTAAGGTTTTTCTAAAGGATAATGTGAAGTAATAAGGGTTTGTGAAAAGTTGTGTGTTTGATTTATATTATTTTTGGAGTTATAAGGGTTTAAAAAATGTTGTTGTTTTGATAATTGATTTTTATTATTGTGGAGTAATAAGGATTAATGAGAGGTTGTTTTATTGATGAGTGATTTATATCATTGGAATTATAAAGAAAGTTGATTTGATTTTTATCAAATTTTCTCTTGCCATTAAATTAAATTAAAGAGGTTTGAGTTAATTTTTGGTGGATGTTAATTCTATTTTAGTTGGGAGTTTATAAGGTGTTATTGGATAAATATTTTATGTATGTTGATGGTTGTTTTTAAAATGTGGAGTGATAAGGTGTAAGTAAGTATTTACATTATATTGTGAGAAATATTTATCTTCTAACCTCTTTGATATTGGCATAGAAGTGTTTGTGGTTGTGACAGATTTATGAGATCCCTTCATCTTCAATAAAAATGTATGAGCACATTCTTTCATAAGTTGAGTTGATTGATTGGTTTTCTAGAAAATAAGTTTGGAGTGAAAAGGACTTGATTAG
Source organism: Wollemia nobilis (assembly GCA_028583015.1). Lineage (NCBI taxonomy): Eukaryota > Viridiplantae > Streptophyta > Pinopsida > Araucariales > Araucariaceae > Wollemia > Wollemia nobilis. Next base: position 9,074,306 of record JAQPPZ010016361.1, read on the forward strand.
GGTTTCCTTTTGAGAGTGTTTGAGTTAATGCTTCAAGGTTTTCTGGAATAAAGAGTTGTGGTTGAAACCTTGTCTGATAAGCATTGTTGTTGAAGCCATTGGTTGTGTGAAGAACTTGAGTTAGATTTTTGTAAATATCATGAGTATCATTGTTATGTGAGATTTTTTTTTAAGCATTGTTGGAAACATTTTGAGTTGGTGGTTATATGCCTGGACTAGGGTTTGTGAGAAAGAAGTGTTTCATTGAGTGATTGGTTGAGTAGATTTGCTTGAGCCTAGTCAAGTGAATGTGTGAAGTGATTGTTCAAGTTCCATAAAACAAACTATTCTATACTCTAATTTGAGTTGAGAAAGTGATTCATAATTGAGTTGAAACATAGTGGGTCTCTAACAATTCTCTTTATGTTTCTATGAATTTTTGAAAAAGTTTTGTGTGGACTTGTTGAGCAGATTTGGACAAGTTATGTGTGGACTTGTTGAGAAGATTTGAGCAAGTTCTGAGGGGAATTTTTGAGAATATTTGAGCAAGTTCTGAGTGGACTTGTTAAGAAAATTTGAGCAAGTTCTGAGTGGATTTTTTGAGCAGATTTAAGTAATTTTTGAGTGGACTTGTTGAGCAGATTTGAGCAAGTTCTATGTGAACTTGTTGAGCAGATTTTATCAGGTTCTAAGTGGACTTGTTGAGAATATATGAGCAAGTTCTGAGGGGAAGTTTTGAGAATATTTGAGCAAGTTATGAGTGGACTTGTTAAGAAAATTTGAGCAAGTTCTGAGTGGATTTTTTGAGCAAATTTAAGCAAGTTCTGAGTGGACTTGTTGAGCAGATTTGAGCAAGTTCTATGTGAACTTGTTGAGCAGAGTTGATCAGGTTCTAAGTGGACTTGTTGAGCAGATTTGAGACAGAGCTTTGGAGGTGATAGAGCAGAGAGGATAGTAATCTCAAATAAATAGATATCCATTAACCAGGGTAGTGAGGACATGTCTTCTATGTGGGGACAAGAATCTTCAGTGGAGAGATATCCACAAGCCAATGTAGTGGATGCAGTAGTCTTCTAGAGGAGCACTAACCAGAGAAGAGGAGAAGGAATTCTCCTGTGGATAGAGATCCATGAACTTGAGTTAGGGGATCAGCATCTCCTTTGGACAGAGGTCCATAAACATTATAGGGAAAGGATTCCCAAGAGAATTTATTTGAGAAAAAATTATAAGAAATATTTTCTCCGTAGAGGTAGCCATATTTGGGTGAACCACGTAAAAATCATGTCTCTCATGTGTGTGATGATTTTTATGATGTTTACTACTTTAGTAATGTTGATGATATTATTTGGATTAAAAATAAAAAAGTTTTATTGTATATTGTTCACCCCCCCTCTTAGTATAAGTACATGTTCTTAACTTTTAAGAGATAATTCTTAACTACAATAATCCCAAATCATAGTACTAATAATTCAACACACCTATCACTACTTGCATAATTCCTTTTTATGGAAGAGGACCAGGTTTCACACCCTATTAAGCTATTAGTCTCATTGGCTAGATGAGATAGATTAATTCTCTCTTCTCTATCAATCGAAAGACTCGAACCAATATCTACCTCTCACACAAGCCCTTTTGCATGAGTGCACTTTGTGTGATGGGTGTTAACTATCTCTCACGTCCATTAGAGAGTCACACTTCAACCTTGAGCTCATTTCTAACTCATGGTGGTATCTTTCCTTACATACCTTCTGGAGAACTCCTCTAACAAATCTCATTCTAAAGTAAATTTTATCCTTAATCCTTACATATTTACTTATGAGAAATATAAGGTATTATGGTTATGCTACTCCTAAAACAACCTTCTCTCTAAACATATTTAGTATTATTAAAATCCTTTATCCCTAAATTACATGAGTGCAAGCTAAACATACATAGAAACTAAAGCTTCCAACATTCACGATGGCCCACCAAAGGTGCACAACCCTAGAGGTTTATCACCACAATCATTGCATAGATAAAATTCCTCCTTAAAAATGGCATACAAAAAAAAACCAAACTGAAGTAATATATCCCACTTCACTTATCTACCAGAGAATCCACAATCCAGTTCCATGACACAAGATTTGATATCTTGAAATCATTCATATTTCACTATTTAAATAATTACACTACATATTAAAAACTAGATCGCTTGACAACACCATAATGCATTAAAAACATCTCCAAGAGCTAGTTTTCCACTAGATAAGTACTTGTTTCTTGTGATATATTATTATCACATTTCAGTAATGAATATTTTTTCTATATTCTTTCCATGGATGACCTTCCCTATTCTAGCCAAACTCCTCATCCACCTTGACTACATGTACAAGAGCTTCTTCCATGTGACCACTCCCTTAATTCCAGTCAACTTGAAGGCTTATTTCCTTATTTGATACGTCTTTACTAACCACCGAGCAATATTACCTCACAATTGGGATCAGAGATGATACCAATCAATGGTATTTAGCAGATCATTCTATCGGTAGTCTAATTTTAACTACCATATCACAGGTTTCTATTTCTAGAAAAATTCTTTAACATAATGTAATATATCATCCATCATTCATTCTATTTCCATAGAACAACAAAGTCATCATAGACGTTTTCTAAAACCATACAATATTTCTCTATCCATTCTATAAAATAAAACTCAATCACATTGTTCTATTTTGACACATAAGTAACCAACAACACTTCTACTTCGAAATAATCTTTTGATTTCTTCTCTTAAGTCAAGACATAAAAACTCTTTCCTTCCCATAGACGGTGAAAATATGAAAACCTTTCCATAGGGTATAAATTTGAATTAATCTAAATAAATGATATAAACCAAGAGGTTAAACAACCTATCTTTCTTTTCCATAAAAGTATTTCTAACACACAAAAAACACAAAACTAAGTTCCATATACATACATTGGTTTAGTTTTTATTACTGTGGTAAAACTCATTCCCTATAATCCTTAGAAAGTATCGATTTGTCTACTTCTCAGCAAATAAAAGGGATGCATCTAATCACTTATGCATGATTCACTATTTTATAATACTCAAACTTCCTATAATAATAGAGTTTTCTAATTTTTCCTCCTCCTACAACTTAAAAGAGAAATCACGAACATGACTTTCTCCATCCATATAGGAAATGTAAAGCAACTGAATGTACAAAACCATCATAATTAGAAAATCCACAATGCCATATATTGTCTAGTCTTTCTATGTTCCACTTAGGGATTCTATTTTCTACCAATCAAATAACGTAAACAAATCAAGCTAAATTTTTCAACACCCATCATTCTTTCCCTATATGGAAGCTAAGGTTTTTCAATATAACACATATATTCTTATTTGTAATCATTCATAGAACACTCAAACATATATTTCTACTGGAAATCATAACAAACAAAATATATCCAGCATCAATGAAGACAACAAAAGTAGTTTCAATATAACCTCGTTTTCTTCTATAGTCTTTCCAAGTTTTCTCCTTTCAGACATCCCTTCACTTTCATTTTTTGTATCCTCCACATGCTTCTTGCTGAAAATTGTCTTCTTTTTTTTCTTTTTGTCTTCTCCTTCATTATCTCCCTTGATTGATATTTTATTTGGCTTCCATTCTTATTTTTTAACAGATCTCATTTAATTCCCACTTTTATTCCATAAATGAAAACATCTTCGTCATATCTCAAGACTACGATCAATAAAAACCACTCCCAAGCATAATTCAAAAATTAAAAATAGAAGTCTTCTTTTAGTTTAAGAGTTCTTTAACTATTTCTCTATGGTGCAAAATGTCACTCCAAAACATCGAATACTTCTATAATATAACTTGAACTATATACGTACTATTTGTTCCATTTATTTTTAATCAAACATAAACTCCTTTCCTTACCTTTCATTATAATTTATTTTTAACATGAATTCTTTATAACCCATATCAAAGAAGAAAAATAATTAAAGAAATAAACATTCATTTTCTTTGCAATAACATCTATCTCAATTAAAACTTCTTAATAAATAAATATTATGATGCAGAAAGAATTTTATCTAAAGCTTGATATTTTCTTTTTATGCAATTTATGATATGCATCTCCATGAAAAGGGTATTCATCCATGTTACCTCTTTTTAAATATTTCGATAAATAACCCATCACATCATTTCCCTAAGGCATCCTTTTTCTTAATGGTTAGTTATTTCTACCACTATAACGAAACCTATTCTTGCAAAAGTGCACTTCCATTAGAAGCATCATATTCTTGTATAAAATGCAGGTTTTTCACAAAATAAAACATGGAATTATCCTACATCCTACATTAAGCTTCACATCCCACTTCAATAAGGAACAAGTATAATGTGTAATGAAACTAAAATAGTTAATCATTTCATCCACATGTAATATAGAAAAACATAAAACCATCAAAATGAAAAGTCTACCAAGGGTGGGTCATGACATCATCCCCCCCTTAGACTTAACACAATCCTCTATGTTTAAAAATTTATAAAAACTAATAGTATTAACACAACATTTTCAAATATATCTAGAAAGTGTTTTTGCATATCTACTATTTTTTTCCAAGTAGTGTTTCTTTCATTGTAACAGTCCCATTAAACTTTGCACTACTCAAAAGTTTATTTCCTCATTGTTTTAGATTGAATCTCAAGGATCCTTACCATTCGAACCTCTATGGCCTCTAGATTCACCATTTGCAAATTATAAAAGTCCCACACATGCTCAATATTAGCAATGTACTTTTAAGTAAAGAAATATGAAAGGTATCATGAATATTGGACAAACTAGGTGGTAAGGCAAGTCGATATGCCATAGGGCTAATATTTTCTATAATTTTAAAGGGTCCCACAAAATGAGGATCAAGTTTTGTGGACTTAATAGCACTTCTCTTTGGTTTCACCCTCAAAAATGCCATGTCACCTACAACAAATTCCCTAGGTGATCTCTTGAGATCAACATAACTCTTTTATCGATCGGGGACTTCTTTAAACCTTTCTCTGATTATTCTCAATTGCTAGTCCATTTATTTGACCATGTCTGGTCCTAGAACAATCTATTCTTTTGGATTATCCCATGATAGTATTGTCCTACACTTTCTACCATATAAAGCTTTAAATGGTGCCATGCCTAAGGTCGAATGGTGATCATTATTATAGGTAAACTCTACCATATATAAATAATCCTCCCAACAAGTTTTATAATCCATACAATACATGTGAAGCATGTCTTCTAACACCTAGTTCTATCAGTTTATCCATCAGTTTTGGGTGATACGCTAAACTGATGTTCAATTCGGTACCAATGGCTTAATGCAAATACTACCAAAACTTGGATGTAAATCGTGAGTCTCTATCTGATATAATTACCTTTGGAAAACCATGCCATTGAAATATTTATTTGGAAAATTTGTTAGCCACAATGACGGCATCATATTTGGTATTCCTGGGTATAAAGTGTTCAACCTTGGTCAATCTACCGACCACTACTAAAATTACATCATGTTAGAATCTATTCTTAGAAATTCCTACGATGAAATCCATCACTATCACCTACCATTTTTGCATGGGCATATCGTGTGGATATAACAACCTAGCAAGATGTTTATGCTCTATTTTTACTTTTTGAAATTCCAGGCATTGAGCAACAAATTCAGTTATGTCTTTCTTCATTCTTGATCAATTTTTCATCATCTTTGCTCCACCTAGATGGGCAAAATATGGATATCTATGAGCTTCACTCATGATCATCTTTCTCAGACTTCTAATTTTAGGAATCATTACCTTGTTCTTAAAACATAAGAAACCATCCTTGATGCCAAAGTCCTTTTTTTCATCAAGTTTCCTTTCCATCCTTTCCTGAATTTGGTTGCAGTAAGCATCCTAATTTTGCATTTCCTTGATTTATTCCATCAAGTCGACATGGATGCAAGAAAAAATTGCTATATGTCTCCTCCTACTCAATGCATCAAAAATTTTATTCTCTTTTCCTTTTATATACTCAATACCAAAATCATATTATGTGAGAAATTTCATCCACCTCCTCTACCTAGCATTGAGTAAAGGTTTAGTGAATATATATTGCAGACTCTGATGGTCTATTCTCAACTCAAAGGGCCTTCCTACCAAATAATGTCACAAAATCTTAAGATAAAAAACAATTACTACCTATTCTAGATCATGAGTTGCATAGTTAACCTCATGTCACTTTAGTTTCCTTGATCTATAGGCTATTACAACTTTTTTCTGTGAGAGCACTCCTCCCAAACCTTCCAATGAAGCTTCTGTACAAATAGAAAAACTCCCCTGAGGGTTAGGTATCCTTAGTATAGGTGATGTAGTAATATTTTGCTTCAACAAATTAAAGGTTGTCTCACATTTATCCATCCACCTAAATTTTTTCCCTTTCCTTTGAAGGTTGGTTATTGGAGAGATTATCTTAGCATAATCTTTAACATATCACCTATAATAACTAGTCAATCCCATGAAAATTTGAACTTCTATCACATTTTTTGGTGGCGACCAATTCAAAATAGCCTCTATTTTCTTAGGATCTACTATGATACCTCTTTTTGATACAATATGTCCTAGGTACTGTACTTAAAGTACATAAAATTCACACTTGGACATGTTTTTATATAGTTGATGTTTCCTTAATAGCTCTAGCACAACCCTGAGGTGCTCATCGTGCTCTGTCTTGTTTCTAGAATATATCAAAATATCATCCAAAAATACCAAAACAAATCTATCCAAGTACTTCTTGAAGATGTTATTCATCAAATTCATAAATGCCACTAGAGCATTTGTTAAACCAAAAGGTAAGACAACAAACTCATAATGTCCATAACGAGTTTTAAATGTTGTCTTGTGAGTATCCTCCTCATGGCTTCTCAATTGGTGATATCCTAATTTCAAATCAATCTTTGAAAATATTGTGGCATCTTTGATTTCATCGAAGAGATCTTCTATTCTTGGTAGAGGATATATGTTCTTGACAATTGCCTTGTTCAACATTCTATAATCTATGCATAATATCAAGGAACCATCCTTCTTCTTTACAAATAGTATCGGTGCACCCCAAGGTGATACACTTGGTTTGATAAATCATTTCTCTAGTAACCCTTCCAATTGCACCTTCAACTCTTGCATTTCTATGGGATTCATTCTATAAGGTGCTCTATGTATTGGTTCGGTTCTAGGGTGAAGCTCAATTGTGAAGTCAAACTCATGTTTAGGGGGTAATCCAGGTAAATATTTCAAAAATACATCCCTAAATTCTTGAAGAATTGGGTTTTTTTTGAATAATTCTTCCTTCTTTTCTTCCCCAATTTTATTTATCTTCACAACATAGACCATTCCTCCTAGGGTTATGCATAAGGGGTAGGCCCAAAAATATATATAGAAAAATAAGCTAAATTAATTTTGAAACCAAGGCGAATATGGTTCAAAGTCATGTAGAGGACATGGTGAATTGCCTTTTTTTCCACAAGAAAAATTTTTTGGTGAATTTACCAAAATTTTTGATAAACGTACCATAAGATATAAATAATCACTAAACATGCTCTGATTCCCATGCATGATGTCTATGGACTCATAGGGATGACCCAAGTGAGTCATTAGACTTCATTCGAGGGATGACCCAGGTGAGTCCATAGACTTCACTCAAGGGATGACCCTTGAATGAAGTCTACGAACTCACTTGGATCATCCCTCATAGACATCATGCGTGGTATCATTAGCATGTTTGTCATCCCTTGCATGATATCTACAAACTCACTTGGGTTGTCCCTCCTTACATGATGTCTATGGACTCACTTGGGTCATCCCTCATTGAGGTATGATCTAGGTGAGTCCATCGACATCATGCAAGGGATGACCTGGGTGAGTCCATTGACATCATGCAAGGGATGACCTAGGTGAGTCCATCAACATCATGCGAGGGACGACCTAGGTGAGTCTATCGACATCATGCAAGGGATGACATGCTAGGGATTACTGACATCATACGAGATATGACCATATGGGTTCATAGACATCATACAAGAGACGACCAAGAAATAAGAGTAGGCACCATTCGAGGGATGATAGTTTGGTTGCGTACCGCATGTATCGTTCACATTGCCACGTGTCACCATATCATTATGACTTCGCATGCAAATGCCTATATAAACCATTCGAAACCCACTCACTTCATTTTATGCACAACATAAAGAGCTCTAGAAACCTTCAAAAACTCTTCCAAGCCTTCAGAGTCCCAGAAATGGCTGCAACTTCTTCTAGTCAAGGTAGAATTTCATTCAAAAACCTGGTTTGCCCGCTCATCTTATAAATTATCAATGATCCCAACAATGATTCAACATGGTTGAGGGAATCTAGGCTGCTAGGGCTAGCACATATGCCCCAATTCGAAATGGACATTCATTTGTTGACTACAATTGTTTAGTCCTATGAAAATCAAGGGTCAATTGTTACAATGACGATCAACAATAAAACCCTTACCTTCTCGATGAAATCATCTGATGTGCATCGATTAACAACCCTTCCCCATCAAAATTGTGAATGTGTCTCATCAAATTTTTCTCTGATTAATGAAGAAAAAATCTATCTGGAGACTTACTATAATCTCTCGTCCACTGCATTACAAGGTATGTCTTTCAAATTGTGAGTTTTAATTTTTGTTTTATCCAAACAAACTAGAATTTATGAAGTTGTGTTTAGGGGTAAATTTAAGTTTTGTTAATGTGTAGGTAGTTGAAAAGGTAAAATGGTTGCTTGAAGCCTGAATTATACATCCTTGAAAAAATCCCCCTTTCGTGTTATTTGTGCAGTATTTGTGAAGTATTTTACTATTTTAAAACCTGCAAATAACTATTTACATGTCATAATAGTTCATTAAATGATGTCATCCCTCACATGATGTCGATGGACTCACCCGGGTCGTCCCTCGCATGATGTTGATGGACTCACCCGGTTATCCCTCACATGATGTCGACGGACTTAATTCCCTCATGTATGGAAATCTATAACAAGTAGAAGTGCATATGATTGATCTTTTGTTGTCTTCAATTCCATAGTGTAGTATCTCATTGCACATTACTTTATTGCTTTATTATATTACTGCACTATATATGTTGTCATTGCATGACTTGAATACTTCCCAAACTACATTAAATATCTTAAACATAGCATTTCGATTTAAGCATTCCATTTTGTTATAATGTTTTTGTAGTGGATGCAACTCCATCCAGAAGGGGCCTCAATTTTTAGTCTATTAACAACAACTTCCTTAAAGTGATCGTTGAGTTCTTCCAGTCACGTATTGTTTGCAGGGAAGAACATCAAACATACCTTTATGGGCTTTGGGGTATATTGTGCATTGTCTCGGAAAGAACAAATACAACTAGTCCTCATATGTTTCCACAAAAATAAAAAATGAACTTCAAAATGCACGCACAAATACTGCGACCACTTCTAAGTTTTCTACTGTTGTTGCTACTAGCAATTGCTTGATTGGTTTTTATTATGAAGCATATTTTAATGTAAGCAATACCACCATGCCCACCTCCCTCCATACAAAATTGAAGTCATTAACCTTAACCATCGAATAGATGAAGGTAATTTTTTTACATAAAAATTTACAATAAATTTTTTAGTGTTTATATTTTTAATTTTTAAATTCGCTTTAATGTAGAGAAGAGTGATGTCAGCTTCGAATAGAAGAGATGCTCTAAATAGAGGAATCAACCCAAAGGGTAGTGCAAATTCTGACACACTATCACCAGAACGTCCGCTAACAAGGTCTACAAAATGCATTAGGTCTTCAAAATCTCCTTTTGTTCATCCAACTCCCTCTTCTATTTCATGTCCACATGCCATCGATGTTGAGGAAGATAGCCATACCTTGATAGGTAAAGTTTCTTTTTCACTTGGAAGTGAGGAAGTAGCATATATATAAATTCTCTCTTTAATTAATTTTAGTTACCATTAATTTAAATTAATATTTTTTAAATGTTTTCAGGGCATCATCCTAGACATATTTCAGAACCAATCCGACACGAAAATGACACAACGATGTCTGGTATGGGCAATTACAGTTGAGTATTAATTTCATAGTAAATTTTATTATAAATTTTTTTTACAATAAATAATAATTTTTTGTAGGTTCAAGTCATCATCAGCGATAGCAAATGATGGCACATCCACTACCACCACCTCTACGTCCGCTACAACATGAGTGCATACAAATTTCTGAACAAATGATTGAAACAGGGCAATAGACCAGATCAGAGCACGGTATACATAATTAAAAATTGAGTTTTCCAATATTTTTATTAAAATATTTTCTTCAAATGTTTATTTTATTTTTTATTTTGGCCTTAGGTCGATCACAATGGCCCGTGCAACAATCTATACCACCACCACCACCACCTACACATAGACAATTCATGAGGCCTCAACATATGCGTGGAAAAAAGTTACATGTTGAAAGGAGTTCAGCAAGCCCATCTCTTGGCCTTTCAAACTTTCCCAATTTTAACCTGTAAAATGTTTCAAAAGTTTTGAATGATTGTCCTGGGTTGCCTATTCCTCCCTTGGATCAGGACTTCCTTATGCAAGGTTTGTTTCCTGATAGTTTTAAAGCATCTGATATGCTTCAAAATCAAAGAGGAGCAACAAAGCAACCATTGATAAAGCATTGCAAACTGGTGGAAGAGCAACCACTGCTCACAGCACCCCTCCCCTCGGTCCAGTTGGTCAAGATGCTCCTCTTATTGAGGATCAAATATTAGATTTTTCAGAATCAGATTTATTAGCAAAAAAATTGGAAGCCATAGTGAAGGATACTGTGCTTTCAGATATTTTTGAATTGAAAGTTTGGGAGTATCGAGCAAAAGTTCTAGTCAAAGAAATTAATGTCCGATACAAAAATTTTACAAAAAGAGAAGAATTATTTTCTTTGGTTCAGCAACACCCTGAAAATGTGGATGCTTTGTTATATGAAGCAACCTCAATAATTGTAAAGGCCACTGGCACTAATATTTATGGTGATGAAATTATAGATCACCTTTTGAATAGGCTCGAGAATCTGAATGTTGAAGCTCAAGCCTATTTCAATAAGTGGACAATTGATAGAAAAAAATTAAAGTGGCAAAGGCTGCCCAGGTAGTTGCAGAGGTAAGTCAACAATATTTTTCTAAATTAATTTATTTTTATAATATTTTGATCTTTATTAACTAACATTTTAAATATTTTATTGTGCAATCCAATTTTGAGAATGTCAAAAATCAAGTGGAAAGCATGAAGGTCTTTTTGGTCACCACAAAGCAAAGTATACAAAATGTAATTGAATTCAAAGAATGATTCTATGAGACCATCAGATAGAATAATGCCCTCAAAAGAATCATCATCAAACATAATATGGATTCGAATATTTTGCTCACGGAACAAGAGAATGAAATACCTCCAAAAGATGATCCAGCTACAGAGGAGAGGGGATTGGTAGAAAGTTTGAAGATTGGTGAAGAGAACCTACGGAGAGCTGGCGTGTTAGGAGAAACATCATTAGAGGTGGCATCTGGGAAAGGTCATGAAGAAAAGTAGCTAGATCCTTCATCTGTGCAAATACTTGAAACATGCCCTTCAACCCAATAGTTTGAAAGTGGATGCACAGTTCACTTGCTTTGTAATGAAATTTTGTTCAAAATAAATAAAGACTTTTTGTAACTAATGTTTGAATGAATATTTTTGACTCCCTATGAGCCTTTGTTCGAAGTTTTACCATGGTTCAATATTGATTTTGTGCAATGGCATCTTATGATTTTGTGCTTTGGGAAAATTTGAAGTCTACATTTTGCTTTATCTCTATTTAGATTGTTCTTATTACAAATAACTGACATGTTTATCATGTGAAAATTATCCAAATGCAGGGCACAAAATGGTACCATTTTTCTTGACATTTTCTATTACAAATAACAAAATGATGTCTAACATATGTTCAAAAAACCTAAACATAAGAACTAAATTAAAAAAACTAAACATACATCTTGATTTGGCTCCTTTTTATGTTGATTTTAAATAAATGTCACATTGGGTATGAAAAACTAGTACAAAGTTTCTATTAATACATTTCTAAATACAATTAGAACTTTATTAAAATCAGCTAACAAAACCAAGTTTAGGAATAAAAATTATAGTTTTTATATACAACCTTCAAACATTTGATTTTGAATGATGTTTGTAATTGATACAAAAATCAGAATTTTGAATTAAGATTATGAAAGAGTGCAATTTAGAAATAACAATAACAAATTAGAACACAAATGAGCAGAATAACAAAATGATTTTATTGCTCAAAAAATAGAGTACAATGCACCTGCATGAGTCCGTAGACCCCATGCAAGGGATGACCTATGTGAGTCCATAGAACTCATGCAAGGGATGACTTGGGTAAGTCCATAGGCACCATGCGAGAGATGACCTGGTAATATGGTAGACATCATGCAAGGGATGACCTAAGTGAGTCCATAGACCTCATGCAAGGGATGACCTACAAGGGATGACCTGAGTAAGTTTGTAGGCACCATGCAAGAGACAACCTGGTAATGTGGTAGACATCATGCGAGGGATGACCTAAGTGAGTCCATAGACCTCATGCAAGGGATGACCTGAGTAAGTCTATAGGCACCATGCGAGAGATGACCTAGTAATGTGGTAGACATCATGTGAGGGATGACCTAAGTGAGTTCGTAGACTTCATGCGAGGGATGACTTGTGTGAGTCAATAGACATCATGCGAGGGATGACCTATGTGAGTTTATAGACCTCATGCAAGGGAGGACTTGCAAGGTATGACTAGGGTAAGTCTATAGCACTCTCTCAAGGGATGACCTGCAAGGGATGACCTGGGTAAGTTTATAGACTTCATGCGAGGGATGACCTATGTGAGTCGATAGACTTAATGTGAGGGATGACTTGTGTGAGTAGACTTCATGAGAGGGATGACATGTGTGAGTCGATAGACATCATGTGAGGGATGACCTGTGTGAGTCGATAGACCTCATGTGAGGGATGACTTGCATGAGTCCATAGACCTCATGTGAGGGATGACCTAGGTTAGTCGGTAGACATCATGCGAGGGACGACCTACATGAGTCCGTAGACCTCATGCAAGGGATGCCTTACATGAGTCCATAGACCTCATGCAAGGGATAACCTGGATAGGTTTGTAGGCATCATTATCAATAGTAAAATACTCATACAGTAAAGCAAACATATAATTTTGAACAAAATATTTGACATTATGTCCCTCCAAGGAAAAATTCATATACAACAAAGCAATCCTATGTTACAAAGCAAATAGAACAAAGCAAGCCTATAATTTTGAACAAAAGATTTGACATTATATCCATCCAAGGAAAAATTCATATACATCAAGGCAAACCTATAATTTTGAACATTTGACATTATATCCATCCAAGAAAAATATTTGACATTATATGAAAAACTCATCAATTCAATGAAAAATTCATAATCTTAAACAATTAACATCTATGACATTATTTTACAAACTCATCAATCCAAAATAAAATCATGCAATGTAATTATGTATGTGACATGTTGCCAAAATATGCAAACACATTAATCCAAACAAAACTTCATAATCTTGATTCCCCACATCAGGATTATATAAATATCATGCAATCTGTATAAATTCCATCTATCCTAGGGACATATGTTGCAAAAAGGTTGCAAATATTACATTGGAGAAAGTTGAAATGAACAATTCCCATCTTCTTCAACATCATTTGTAGACATAGTTGATCTCTATGTCTCAACAATCAGATCACTGTTCTCATTTTTCTTATCATCATCAATATTCATGATACCTCTTCTGCTTGTTATAGATTACCAATATGTCAGAGCTCTATCATAAGGAAAATTGTGCACCTCATAAGATGAGACATATATTCTCAAGCAATATTTATATATTTTTATCCAATCGGTTACGAACTTTAGATTTCACAAAAGACAATGCACTAAAAACCCTTTCATCTTCCACTGATCCCAAAACCATTGTTTGACACAATTCATATAAGTGGAAATATTCGCTCATTGTTTCCTATAAAACACTACTAGGGTACAAATTTTTCCACAAATGTATAATAGAACCTGGTTCACTAGAATTAGTCAAATGTGGAATTTGATCAAGCATTGTATTTCCAAAATATGAGGATTGTTTGGTCAACAAAAAAAAGATCTTTATTCAAAATACCATTGATCTCAGTACCATTGACTTCCACACTTTTAGCAAAATGAGTGATAAGTGTACCCATATATTTTATAAACAAGGTTTTTTTGCTATTATTATTTGTTCCTGAATCCCAAAATGCAGGGTTAACCACACCCATTGCTTCTAGCAACTCATCTCTTTGAAAATGACTTCTAATTTCTTTTGTCAATGATTCTACTATTTTTCTCAACTTAATCCTTGTATTTTATAAAACTTCTTCAAATTTTTTGTATGTGATTGGCATCTGTTCAAAATATTCACTAACTATGTCCAATCGCTTATCAAAATAATATAAAGGTATCTCTTTTCTATGAACATTAATACAAAGATGATCGTGAATGTTGAACTGCAACAAACTATTTTGTTCATTGACATTTGTTAGAGTTCTCCAATCATCAAACAAAGGATCCATAAAATTCTCACTTGATAAGTATAACATATCAATATGCACACAAATTTATTTTCTAATTTTGATGAAATCAACTATATAAATGGATCTTTGTTGTGCAAGTTTTTATCAATGTATTCATTTCATGCAGCATTGGAAGAATACCACATAAAGTGAGTAGTGTTTCCAGGTCTCTCATACGATATAACAAATCTTTCGCTTTATCAACTGCCCTTCGATTTTCATACATAAAGCCTACTATGGATTTATATTGTTTGAAAACTCTTGCTATGGGTTGAAACAATGAAATCCACTTGGTATCTACATCTTGCAACAATTTTTTACTTTTTGTAAGTCCTAGTGCGAATTGTTGAAACTCTGCAAACCTTTTTGGACTGCACGAAAAATATGAATGTACTTCCCAAATGAGTTCTTCAACTCTTGCAACATTTTGAAATGTGCTCACAATTTTGTATGCAAGATTCATTCTATGAGCCATGCAGTGAATCAGGATCAAATATGGGGCAACAAATGTTTGAAGTCGAACACAAAGACCATTTCTGTTACCTTGCATTACAGCAGCACCATTAGCTCCAACACATATTAATTTATTGGCTATTGTTGCATCATCCATTCCAGAAATATCCTTTAAGCTAGTAACAACAACATTGTAAATATTTTTAGCATTACAATTTTCCACCATCTTATGTATTGCTAGCAAATGAGGTTACCTTACATGATTTTGAAAGGTGTAAACATGCATGCAAATCCAAGATGTATTGTCAACTGTAGTTACCTCATCAATAGAAAGTGAAATGAATTTAGAATTTTTAACATTCTCTTTCAAGTCCTCCTTCTCAACTAAAGATAGACATTTTACCATTTCCCAACCACTTCAATCTGACCAATGAGCATTAGGGAGGTTCTGTACATCAACTAGTCAAAAGAGATGCTTATAATCAATAAATTCTGACATAGCTCTACCTTTTTTAAGAATAGTAAATACGATAACAAACTGCAAGCTTTTCGAAGCTAACGTGGTTTTATGAATTTTTTGAAACTGTGCTAGAATCGTTCCACCATTCTCTGATAGTATTTGTTTTTGTTTCATCGCTTTTTCATAGTCTAGTGCATATCTCATTTGTGCACATTCTAATGCATTCTTCCACCTATGGGTTCTCTTAAATTTTCCATCAGCTTGTTTTACTTTAACATAAAATTTTCCACAATGTTTTTCTATTGTATCTATCTTAGGTTGCATTCTCTTATCTTTTCCTAATTTCCAACTGCAAATAACGCATCTAGCTTCTTTTGGTTCTGCATTACTATCTTCTTGTAGCACTGGTTCAATAAACGGATACTTTGATGACCATTCAAACTAAAATGACCTTCCAATAATCCATATTATTGAGCTTCTACATCTATATTTCTTAGACTTAACCGAAGATTCCCCTATAGTGTACATTTCATTGGAAAGATTATTTTAATTTTGACTTTGTATGCCAATTTCAAGATTTTATTCAAGTTGTTGCATGTCATTTTTAATTAAATTTTCTTGATGTATTTCATCGTGGGGATTATCTTCTAGTGGAGACATATCAAGATCAACTGGGTACTCTGCATTCAAGTATGTTCTATATCATTTTCTGAAATTACTTATTAAAATTACTATTAAGTAGGGAAATAGGTATGTACCCTATAACTGCTTAAGTTGTTGTTGTAGACATAGAAAATTCATCCACTTTAGAGGGCAATATTTCTAGAGCCCTCTAGGTGACCCCTTAGATTTTCCTAGGGTAAGGGTTAGGCCTCTCCCCCCCATATTTTTCCCTTTTTTCCTCTCTATGTAAAATTGTGCTCACCCTTGATGGTGCGCGATTTTACATAAGTAAAATTACGATCGACCTAGATGGGGCGCGATTTCACATTTTAGATTTTATCTCTAAGAAAACCCTAATTCTTCAGGTTTGGCATGTTTTACGTTGGCCCTCCTTGGTTTTCCCACCCATCTCACCTTCAAATGCACTATATAATGAGGGTTTGAGTTCATTTATAGAGCACAATGACATTTAATAATAAATGGCAATAGAAGTGAATAGTGATCTTAGAAGTACTCGCTATTTTATTGCATCCTTCTTCTTTTCTCGTAAGTTAATTTTGAAGTGTAAAGTGTGATTTATTCTCTGTTGCATTGGATTGTTTATTGTTATTGATTGCTTTGGTGGATTTGTGTTGGAGCCCTAAGGAGAGATCAACTATTCGAGAGGTCTAAATCCTTATGTTTGCTTCTATGGTTTCTGCTAGGTGAATTTTCTCTTTTGCATGCATATTTAGATTTTTTTATTTATGTAATTGAGCCTTCACATATGTCTTTTATTTTTTGCATAGTTTCTATTAAATCATGCTCGACTCCCTACGGGGCATGATTTTACTTGCACAAAATCGTGATCACTTGTTATGGGGTGCATTTTACCCAAATAGTGTCTAGGGGTAATCTGTAGTTCTAGACTTCATTCTTGCATTTTAAACTGCATCTAGAGCATAGTGTCATATTATGTTCTGTGTTTCTGTCATAATATTCTAATGTGCTTTCATATGTTTGATTTCTTCCCAAGGTCAATTTTCACTTATGTTTTTAAAGGTCAGCTAAAAATACCTAAGGGACCTGACTATTGCACCTCCAAGCTTTGTTGTATATCAGCCTAAGTAGGCCCCCTACCGCTAATCATATTTTTCAAAAAAATTATCAAGTTATCTTGCAGGAACAAGAATTGTTGATATCATTGGATAAGGATTAAAAGAAAGGATAAATCACTGGATGAGATAAGTTTTCTAGTTATTCTCTAGGCTATTTGTTGAGTGCTTTCTATTTTTTTTTTAAACCCTAGATCTGGTTTTAATAGAAATATATTTAATTAATTTCTATGCATTGAAGGATAAATAGTATATAGTGTGCACTTAGGGTTAATATTATTTGTGCATATTCTCTTCAACCCTTGCTTAAATGTTTTCTATCTTGAAACCCTAGGGTTAGAAAGTATTCAAATAAATACTCATTATAGGGTTAGCTCTTGTCTTCTTGCATTCTATATTTTTGCATTTTTCTTTATCTTTCATAGCATAGATCTAGAAAGGCCAAAATCTAGGTAATTGTATTCAAAAGAATACATCAAAAATTCCTAAAATTCTTGTGGACTTGGAATGAGTCCTTAAAGTCATTCTTGGTGGACCCTTCCCCCCTAGCATCAAGTGTAGAGAACAACATACCCCCATGGTTCACTCCAAGGCTCTCTCTTGTAGATCCAACCTTGAGAATTGTATGTGGTAGGGTAGTTTTCCTCCTCTACATATTTGGTGAACCCAACGTGAACACCTCATTTTATTTTAAAACTTTAATCAAGATCATTAATTATGTGTGCTAGAGAAAAAAATATTAAAAACATAATTTCTTGTGCTTGTTGGTCTAAGTTCCTCCCTTTTTTCCCTATTTTTTCTCTCTTTTTCCAATGGCTTCCAGCCTTGGGAATGGAAGAAGGCTTTTAGGGTTTGATGATATTTTCCAAGAGAATGATCAAATTGATAGATAAAATCCTAACCTTGAGGAAGAAGAAATTTATAATATTCTTGATCCTATTAAGGTATCCAATGGGAACCCTATATTCAAATATTTTGAGCATGTATGGATCTTTTATAAATATCATAAGCATGCATTGGATGCAACCTTATATGAAGAAGCCCTACTTGAGGAAGTTAGACCATCCCATGATAACTCCTTAAGTGAATCTTTGAATCATGATAATCTTGTTCATTATCCAACGTATGCCACTACTATAACCATCAACATTGGGGGGAATCTACAAGTTCCTCCAACTAGTAGTGTTATTCAAACATTTTAACTTCCTCATCAATTTGCTTTTCTCAAAACTATTGCTTCTATTCCACAAAATATTAGTTAGGCTCTTCAATAAGATACCACATACCTCAACATTATCAATATGTACAACACTCCTCATTTAAGGAATCTAGGTATAATGCATAACAGTAATCTAGAAGTACAAAAATTAACATATATGGTAAAGCAGTTGGTTTCAAAAGTTGAGATGATCCAGCCCTCAAGTTTTACTTACAGTTATAAGGAAAAGTGTAATAAGCCATTGGATCCTATTATTGTTGCTAGGCCTTATCCTAAGCATTTTCCTATGCCATGTTTACCTATTTACAAGGGGATAGAAGATCCAATATAACATTTAATAATATTTAGAACAACTTGTCATGATCTCATTTATGATGACATGTTGTTACTCAAAATATTTCCTAAAAGTCTTGGTGGCATGGCATTAGAATGGTACTATCAGTTACCTAATTATTCCTTGAAGAAATTTGAATAAATTGTAAAATTATTTTTTCAATATTTTGGTGCTTATATTGAGAAGGAAGTGACAATGAAAGATGTTTACAATTTAAAACAAAGTAAAGAGGAATTTTTTTTTTTTTTTTTGGCCCGTTGGAGAAGTTTAGTTGGATTCTTGAGGTATACTTTACCTTTAAAGGATATGCTTGAGATATTTATTGTTAATTTATCAGAGTAGTTATCCTATGCATTAGAAACTACTACTATCACATGTTTTGATCAAGAAATTGATTTAGCAAGGAAAGTAGAACAGGCCCTTATCAGAAGAGGCCAACTCAAATTTAAAGAAGAGAAACTTACTAAGTCTCAACATAATAATAAACACACAAGAGATGATAGTGGAATGGATAGTAGGCCTCTTAATAATGTTACTAACAACCTACAAAAGATAGTACTTCATAAACCTCCACAAAGGAATTTTACAAGACTTAATATGTCTATGGAAGCAATTTTAAAACAACTTTTAGAAGCCAATGCAATTGAGTTACCTCCCATAAGATAACCAAATACTACAACTCATTGGTATAAGGTAGGTCAACATTGTGCATATCATAGAGTGGAAGGACACTAGATAAATTCTTGTAAAAAGCTAAAACATGTGGTTCAAGATTTGATTGATGCAGGGCATCTTGATGTGGAAAATTTACAATTTTCATATGACCAACAAAAATTATTTATTAATTAGAATATGATTAGATAGGCAGATAATAAAGTATCTTATATAATTTTAACCTGTAATTCTAATAACAATATGGTTTTTATGATAACAGTTACTTCATAAAAGTCAGTGAAGAATCAACAGATTTAGTGATCTCAACAAGAGATCAATTTCTCAATAAATATTTCTCTTTTAGAACTTTTACATAATTCTCCTACCCATGGTTAAGCCTTGATAAATGTTTTTAAACAAGTTGTACCTCCAAATATTTCCCCTAGTGATATGGCCAATATTGTAAGTTCTCTTGGGATAAATCATCTCACATTCTCGGATGCTGATATTTCTTTCTTGAACTTGCAAGAAGACTTTTTTCTTTACATCACTATATTTATTAGGGATACTTTTATAAATAGGGTTATGATTGATAATGGTTAGTCCCTTAATTTATGCACATATAATTTCTTTCAAAATTTAGGATTAAAAGAGGAAGATGTAATTAAATCCGATGATTCATTAAAACATTCAACAATGAGTCCCAAGAAGCTTGTTGTACCATATCACTTCCCCTCAATGTTGGGCCTAAAGTATTGGATACTTTGTTCTATGTGGTATCTTGTCCTGCATATTTTACTCTTCTTCTTGGATGTCATTGGATCCATGTGATGGAGGCCATCCCTTCTACTTTTCATCAATGTGTAAAATTTGAATTTGAAAATCAATCTATTTCTATCTTGGGCGATCCTCATCCATTTAAATTTTTCTCACTAGAATATTTAGCTCAATTTCACTCATCATATTCCTTATACAACAAGACTAAGAAACTCAAAAATTTTGATAAGGGATCATCAATCAATATATCATCACAGAATCAAGTCAACTCTTCTTGTCAAGAATCTCTCTTTGAAGAATCTCATCAAGGTTTAGAGTGGAGTGTTGAGGATGAGGGGCCACCCTCTCCTTATTTTCCATTTCTAACCCCTAAGTAGTATGTTAAATATGAGGATCCATATCAGAATGACATCTATTTTTATGGGTCTATCCCTTGCACTGTGTAGGTTGAGCCTTCTAGTTCTCAAGTGGACTTTCATTTTATGTCTCTCGAGGACCTTGAGCAATTAGGAGTGATTCATGCCTCACCTCCTCTTGAGGATGATTTTTCCATCCTTATTGAGGATACCATAGATGTGAACATAGGTTATGAGGAAGCCCCTAGAATCCTTAAGTTAGGTAAAGCTCTATCCGTGGATGAGCAGGAGCAATTTATCAATTTATTAAAGGAATATCAAGATATTTTTGCTTGGTCATATGTTGGCATGTCAGGGCTTGATCCTTCCCTTGTTATGCATCACTTGGTAGTTAAATTTAGTGCTAATACTATTATATAAAACTTAGGAAGATGCATCCTAATTTTGCCCTTTTCATCAAGAAGGAGCTCCAAAAACTCCTTGACATTGGTTTTATAAAAGTTGTCAACTATTTTGACTGGATCTCCAATATCATTCCTATAGCTAAAAAGGAAGGAACAATAAGAATATGTACTAACTTTCAATACATTAATCTAGCATGTCCTAAGGATTATTTCCCTTGCCCAACATAGATAAGATTGTAGATTTCACTACCAAGTGTGGGATGATTTTTCTCATGGATGGTTTCTTAGGTTACAATCAGATTATGATTACACCTAAGGACCAAGCTAAGATAGCATTCACTACTCCATGGGGTACTTTCTACTGGAAGGTCATACCTTTTGGTCTGAAGAATGTAGGAGCTACCTCTCAGTGGGTCATGACTTATATTTTCCATGACATGATACATGATATTCTCTAGGACTATGTGGATGATCTTTTAGCTCACTCCATAGAATGAAAGGATCATGTTCATGACTTAAGAAAAATATTTGAAAGGCTACAAAAATATAAGGTTCATCTTAAACCCGCTAAGTGTGTGTTTAGAGTCACATCTAGAAAGTTTTTAGGGTTCATAGTTTCTAGGTGAGTCATTGAAGTGGATCCTTCTAAGATAACAATTATAACTGACATACCTCCTCCCCACACCCTAAAAAAATGTGTAGTCTACAAGGTAATCTTCAATCTATCTGATAGTTAATTACCTAGTTAGTCGATAAGTATCATCCCTTTCTTAAGCTTCATAAGAAATATGTAGCATCCTCTTGCGATGTCTTAACTTTGATGAAACTCAGCTTGCTTTAATGATGCTCATGAAGGTTCATGTAGAGGTCATTTCAGTGATAATGTTATTTCCAAAAATCTCCTTCATATGGGGTACTATTGGTCTTCCATGTAGCAATATGCATGTGACTATGTTCGATGTTATGATAAGTGTCAACGCCACAATCATCTTGTTCATGCTCCTTCTCAAGACCTTCAGGTTATCTCTTCCCCTTGGTCATTCTCAATTTGGGGATTGGAAATTATCAAGAAATTTAACCCAGTGTCATCTAATGGTCATAATTTTATTATTACGGTGACTGAGTATTTCACTAAGTCGGTTGAAGATATGCCCCTGGCCACGATGATTGGAACTCAAATTTCTAAGTTCATCTTCAACCATATTATTTGTAGGTTCAAGATTCCTTTGGTGATTATTTCTAACAATAGAACTCCTTTCAAGAATATGGATATTCATAATATTTGTGCTAAATACAAGATTCAACATGCGTGATCAACTTCTTATTACCCTCAAGGTAACGGATAAGCTGAAGCATCCAATAAGTCCTTGATTAGGATCTTGAAGGAGTTGGTTAGTAAGATCGGTTGTGACTAGTATATCCGGATTTATCCTACCTTATGGGCCTATTATCCTAGTGTACATACTCCCACAAGGGCCTCACCATATGTCTTGTTATATGGATTTGAGGTGGTGTTTCCTTTTGAGCTTGAGGTTCCCTCATTGTGCATCTTTTTGCAAGATTTCGAGGTTGGTGATGAGTATCGTGCAAACTATTTGCACAATTTGGATTTTCTAGATTTAAATTGCATTCATGCCTTAGATAATTTACGAGCCTATCAGGATAGGCTCTGATGATCTTATTCTAAGAAATTTTGCAATTGTTCTTTTGAGGTTGGGGATCTTGTCCTCAAGGAAAACTAAAATAACACTAATGCTCATGATGATCTTCGAGGTAAGTTTCAGCCTAATTGGTTAGGGCCCTTTGTCATAACAGCCAATCTTGGATTAGGTGCCTATTTTTTGGCTTCTCTAGATGGTAAATAACTTAAATAACCTATGAATATAATGCATCTAGAAAGATATTATGCTTGATCCATCATCTACATTGCATTTTACATTTTTAGCTTGATCATATCGTAGTTGATTTCCTGCTCATATTGCATGACTACTTGTCATACTTTGCATCATTTTTGGACATTCTATTTCTCTTACATTTTTCTTATCATAACTACATTCTTGCTTGCTCATGACTGCTTGTTCATATAGCTTCTAGGAATTCACGATAATGGCATGTGATGATACCTAGTTAGGTTGTAGCTCACATGCATTGCACTCTCACTAGGGTTATGATGCCTAGATAATCCCCAAATTTAGGTCCCTTCATTTCCATATCTTCTTCTCTTTTCATCTTCCTTTGCTCTTTTCTTCTCTTCTCTCTTCTTCTTGTACTCCTTGAATTTGAATTTTTTTACAATGATTGTCATTTTTCTCCAAAGTCAAGGAATTCAATCCTCTTTTTGGTATATCCTTGTCTTTTGCATGATTTTTATCTCTCCTTTGTTTCATTTGTTTAGATAATGATATACATTCTTCTCTCTTTTTTTTGCATATTTCCTCCCTCTTGACTTTTCTCTAGCTAAAAATTCAAGCTGGGTTACACATGCACGGTTATTTGCTCCTCATTTTCTTTCTCTTATTTATTCTAGAACATGCACACACTCACATTATGTTATGCTCATTTGATCAATATCTAGATATTCTTACACACCTCCATTAGGTAGTACTTGCTAATACATCATTCAAGTCAGTAACAGCATGTCACCTCTATCGGGTTATGCTTATTTTGACTTAGCAGGCTCAACAACCCATTATAGGATAATATCCTTGGCCATTTTAGTAGGCTTCAACATACATCATAGTGGGTAATAACCCCATAGTAGTCACTAGTGAGCAATCATCTATAGAGGGTTACGCTCCATCATTTTATTATTTGAGCAATCACCCATAGCAGTTTATGCTCCATGTTTTGCCCATATATCTATCTTAGCAAGTACTACACCCATAGCGGGTTTGCACTCCACATATGGACCATCCTTTGGGTATAACACCCTTCATTTAGTGTTATTGATCATCTTCTCTCACCTTCTATGGTTTACCATTGGATATTTTTCTTCTTCTTGATCTTCTTTTTCTCTCCCCTTCCCTTATTTTTTTCTATTTCTTCTATTCATCTATGCATTTCATGTTAGTTGCATTAGATTCATGTTGTACCCAATACTCTTTGCTCTGTTGTTTGTTTGCTTGCTTTATTTTCTATGTTTCTATGTTTTGATTTTATTTTTCTTTGCCTTTTTTGAGTTTCTTAAGGAATGTTCATTCCTTCCAAAACTTGAGGGGGCACCCTAGCCATAGAGGCATTAATGGAAGTAATGTTTCACCCAGTGTGTAAAATTCTAGTGTGTCCTTCATGATATCCTTTTTGCACCACCTCTTTTCCCAAACCTGGCCACCCCTTATCTATGTTTTTTATCTTCTTGCCTATAGAGGTCTACATCTTTCTTTGACGCATTTACTTGGCCTTAAATGCATCAAAGAGGGGGTAAAATATAGATATGGAAAATTGACCCACTTTAGTGGACAATCTTCCTAGAGCCCTCTAGAAGACTCCTTAGACTTGCTTAGGGCAAGGGTTAGGCCTCTCCCCCCTATTTTGACCTTTTACATCTCTATGCAAAATCGTGCTCGTCCTTGACGAGGCACGATTTTGCATAGGTAAAATTGTGGTCAGCCTAGATAGGGCACGATTTTACCTTTTAGGATTTTTCTCTAAGAAAACCCTAATTATTTGGGTTTGGCATATTTTACGTCGGCCCTCCTTGGTTTTCCTACCCATCTCATATTCAAATCTGCTATATATGGAGGGTTTGAGTTCATTTCTAGAGCACGACAACAATTAATTATAAATGACAATAGAAGTGAATAGTGATCCTAGAAGTGCTCACTATTTGATATGCATCCTTCCTCTTCTCTCGCAAGTAACTTAATTCTAAAGTTTGAAGTGTGATGTATTCTCTACTACATTGGATTGTTGACTATTATTGCTTGCTTTGGTGGATTTGTGTTTGAGCCCTAAGGAAATATCAACTATTCAAGAGGTCTCAATCCTTCTGTTTTCTTCTACACTTTTCACCAGGTGAATTCTCTCTTCTACATACATATTTATATTTTTTTATTGACGTAATTAAGCCTTCACTTCTATCTTTTATTTTTTGCATAGTTTATGCAAAATCGTGTTCGGCTCCCTATGGGGCACGATTTCACTTGTGCAAATTTATGGTCATCTATTACAAGGATTGATTTCACCCAAACATCATCTAGGAGCAATCTATTATTCTAAACTTCATTCTTAAATTTTAGACTGCATCTAGAGTATAGTGTCATATTATATTCTGTGTTTCTATCATATTATTATGTTGTGCTTTCATATGTTTGATTTCTTCCAAAGGTTAATTTTTGCTTCTATTTTTAAAGGTTAGCTAAAAGTACCTAGGGGGCTTGACTATTGTGCCTATAAGCTTTGTTGTAGCCTAAGTAGGCCCCCTAATGCTAATCATATTTTTCAATTGTTTTATCAAGTTATCTTATAGGAATAGAAATTGTTAATATCATTGGATAAGGGATAAAAGTAAGGATAAATCATCGGGTGAGATAAGTGTTCTAGTTAGTCTCTAGGATATTTATTGAGTGCTTTCTATTTTTTTTGTAAACCCTAGATCTGGTTTTAATAGAAATATATTTAATTATTTTCTAGGTATTGAAGGATAAATAGTATATAGTGTACACTTAGGGTTAATATTGTTTGTGCATATTCTCTTCAGCCCTTTCCTAAAGGTTTTCTATCTTGAAACCATAGGGTTAGAAATAATTTAAATAAATACTCATTCTAGGGTTAGCTCTTATCTTCTTGCATTCTATATTTTTGTATTTTCCTTTACCTTTCATAGCATAGATCTAGAAATTCCAAAACCTAGGTGATTATCTTCAAAAGAATACATCAAACATTCCTGAAATTATTGTGGACTTGGAGCGAGTCCTTAAATTTGTTCCTGGTGAACCCTTACCCCATAGCATCGAGTGTAGAGAACAACATACCCCTATGGTTCACCCCAAGGCTCTCTCTTTTGGATCCAACCTTGAGTATTGTACACGGTAGGGCAATTTTCCCCCTCTACAATTGCTTGTCATTGTTGATGAAATTTTCATGATATATTTCATCCTAGGGAATATCTTCTAGTAGAGGCATATCAGGATCAATTGGGTATTTTGCATTCAAAGATGTTCTATACCATATTTTGAAATAATTTATTAAAATTACTAATTAAGTAGGTAAAGCAGGTATGTACCTTGTAAATGTGCAGCTTCTGATGCCTCAATGGATTTTGATGCCTCCTTGGATTTTGAGATATTGCTAAAATATTTTAGGATACTCTTTTTTTAAGAAGATTTTTCTCCCTTGTTTCCATTGTGAGTTGGAGCCATTATACCTGTGAAGGGAAATGTTAGGAAAATAATAGATGAGCAAGAATTCTACATGTAAGGAAACAAACACAATAATGCAGTCAACAAATCTGGGATGATCAGGGTGTAGTAAATAGAGATATATTGGAATATTCTGTAGGCATCATTCAAGATATGACAGAGAGAATCTACAAGCATAAAATTGGGATGAGTCTACAAGCATCAATGAAGAGCTAACAAGACAAAGTCTACAGACATCAAAGAATAGATGAGTATGAAGTCTACTAGTAAGGAAGTAAAAATAATAATAGAGTCAACAAAGCTGGGATGATCATGGTGCAATAAATAGAGATGGTCTGGAAGAGTCTGTGTGAGTTGGTAGACCTTATGTGAGGGATGACCTGCAAGGGATGACCTAGGTAAGTCATACAATTCATGAAAGATATGACTTGTATGAATTTATAGAAATCATGTAAGGGATGACCTGTGTGAGTCAGTAGACATCATGTGAGGGACAACATGCAAGGGACGAGCAAGGTATGACCTAGGTAAGTTTGTATACTTCATGCAAGGGATGACCTACAGGGGATTATTTGCAAGGGATGACTTGCGTGAGTCTATAGATATCATGTGAGGGATAACCTACAAGGTATGACCTATGTGAGTCTATAGACATCATGCGAGTGATGACCTACGTGAGTCCATAGACATCATATAAGGGATGACTTGAAAGAGATAACCTGGGTAAGTCTGTAGACATCATGCAAGGGATGACCTGCATGAGTTCGTAGACATCATGCAAGGGATAACCTGGGTAATTCCATAGATATCATGTGAGGGACGATCTATGAGGGATGATCTAGATAATTTTGTAGACCTCATGCGAGGTATAACCTATAAGGGATGACCTGCAAGGGACAACCTATGTGAGTGCATAGACACCATGTGAGGGATGACCTGTGTGAGTCCATAGATATCATGTAAGGGATGACCTGTGTGAGTTTTTAGAAATTATTTGAGGGATGACTTATAAGGGATGACCTAGGTAAGTTTGTAGACATCATGCAAGGGACAACCTACATGCCTCCATATACATCATGCAAGGGATGACCTTCAACAGATAACCTAGGTAAATCTGTAGATCTCATACAAGGAATAACCTATGAGGGATGGCCTAGGTAATTTTGTAGACCTCATGCAAGGTATAACCTATAAGGGACAACCTGCATGAGTCTATAGAGATCATACCATGGATGACCTGTGTGAGTTCATAGACATCATGTGAGAGATGACTTACAAAGGATGACCTACGTGAGTCCATATACATCATACGAGGGATAACTTGCAATGGAAAACCTACAAGGGATGACTTGCATGAGTTTGTAGACATCATGTGAGGGACGACCTGCATGAGTTCATAGACCTCATGCAAGGGATGACTTGGGTGGGTTGATAGATCTCATGTGAGGGATGACCTGGGAGAGCATATAGTCATCCAAGTTGGGATGAGCAGGGAGTCTGTATGCATGGAAGCAGTGATGATAAAAGTAAAACAAGGCATCAAAATAAATTTTGTACTTGTAGTCTTTTCTCTATAGTCTTGTATTTTATCCTTCGTCTATTTCCAATCACTCTTTTTCTAGCTTCTCAGGTTTGGATTTATTTGCATGTGTAGAATTAACCTATCCCTATCATGGTCTATTATTACCTTTGTCATAGTTTTTGAAAGTATGATTCTTTCCTTGAAACCTTCTTTTGAACTTCCCATGTTATCAATCATTCCTTCTATCATGCTTAGAATAATATTTGTTTTCCTGTTATTTTTCCCATTTAACAAAACCTACTCTATTCCTTTTCCTTAATGCTTCTCTACCCTGCTCATCTAACCCTTCATAGTCAAAAGGGTTTGAGATATGTTTCAACTTTCTTGGCAAAATCATAGGTCTTTATAGAGTAGTATATTCCCTCATCTACTTCTTGCCCTGTTCTAGGATATGCTCCTAGTATAAACTTGTGAATCTTCATTTTCTCATTATAAGCAGGCACATATTTTAGCAACTTGATAAATATTTGATAGTATTTTCACTGTTCTAGTTCCCTGATGAAGCTTAGTGAACTCAAAATTTTGGGAATAGAAATATTCCATGAGGAATATTTCTTTAAATGCTACCACAAATTCATCCCATTTTAGATCGACTATTGTTGCTAGTTTTCGATCCGCACTAAGAGTTTCCCACCAATCCAAACCATCTCCTTGCAAATGCAATGTGGAATAGAATTTTGAGTGCCCAAGGAAAAAATCTTCATATTGTAATAGATTTCTTATTTCCTTCAACCATACCTCGACATTATCACCATCTTCTTCGCCATTAAACTTGGAAGATTTCAAATGTTTCATCTCTTTACCCAACTTAGCCTCAAGTCAAATCCTATCCAGTTGTACCTCAATAAGGGATTCATTTTCATGTCTCCTATCAAAGTTTCTAGCTTGTATTTCCTTATTCAACATGACATCTAACACTAATTTTGTGTTTATACCTATTCCCGAAGTAGGTTCACTATTACTGTGATTATCTCTCCTTCATTACTAAAATTCTCTCTCATTTCTAGGGTTCTCTGAGCCTACATATAGGTTTCTATTCCCCATATTTGTTTGACGTGTCTACCTTATTTTTGGGGCAACACTTTCTCGTCTTATATTTGGTGGCATTATTTCTTGACCACACACAAAAAATATAGTAGGAATTAGTTCACAATCACATCTTTGGGTTGCTCCACCTACTAATATTATTCCCATACTTCTTAATTACACAAATATGTTGCTAGAAATCATCCTATCTGATAGGATATTATTTTTCTTAAGTTTCCCTACTAAGCACATAGTTACATAGTGAGTTGGTTTCCCTATGAACCATGCTATGATACCAAAATGTCAGGACCCAAATTCTTGATTCCCAAATCCCTATTTTTTTTTAATAATTTCTTTTTAGAGCTAATTCTTAACTACAAAAATCACAACTTATAGTATTAAAAATTCAACACACCTATCACAACTTCTTGCATAATTCCTTTTTATATAAAAGTACCAGGTGTCACACCCTATTAAGCTATTAGTCTCATTGGCCATATGAGCTAGCTTAATTCTCGCTTCTCTATCAATCAAAAGACTTGAACCAATCTCTACCCCTCACACAAGTCTTGCATGAGTGGAGTTAGTGCAATGGGTGTTAACTATCTGTCACGTCCATTGGAGAGTCAGTATTTAACCTTGAGCTCATTTATAACTAATGGTGGTATATTTCCTTAGATATCTTCTATAGAACTCCTCTAATGAATATCATTCTAAAGTAAATTATATCCTTAATCCTTACATATTTACTTATGATAAATATAAGCTATTATGGTTATGCTACTCCTAAAACAACCTTCACTCTAAACATGTTTAGTAGTATTAAAATACTTTATCCTTAAATTAGATAAGCGCAAGCCAAACATAAATAGAAATTAAAGCTTCCAACATTCACACAATAGCCCACCAAAGGTGCACAACCCTAAAGGTTTATCACCACAATCATTGCATAGATAAAATTCCTCCTTAAAAATGGTGTACAAAAAAAAAACAAATTGAAGTAATATTTCCCACTTCACTTATCTACTAGAGAATCCACAATCCAGTTCCATGATACAAGATTTGATATCCTGAAATCATTCATATTTCACTATTTAAATAATTACACTACTAATTGCACAGCTAGCTTTGAAATCATCACTACTCGAGTGATAAGGATACAAATCAAATATTTTATTAAGAATAGATTGCTTGACAACACCGTAATGCATTAACATCTCCAAGAGCTAGTGTGCCACTATATAAGCACTCATTGCTTGTGATACATTATTATCACATTTCGATAATGACTATTTTTCTTGTATTATTTCCACAAATGACCTTCCATGTTCCAACCGAACTCCTCATCCACTTTGACTGCACGTAAGAAAGCTTCTTCCAGGTGACCACTCCCTCAATTCCAATCATCTTGAAGGTTTCTTTTCCTTCTCCAACACGTCTTTACTAACCACCAAGCAGGATTACCTCATAACGAGGATCAAATATGGCACCAATAAATGGTATTTAGTGGATCGTTCTACTTGTAGTCTAATTTCAAATACCATATCACAGGTTTCTATTTTCAAAAAAAAACTTTAATAGAATTCAATATATTATCCATCATTCATTCTATTTATAGAGAAAAAAAAAGTCATCACATACGTTCTCTAAAACCATACAATATTTCTCTATCC
The DNA here is from genome assembly GCA_028583015.1 of Wollemia nobilis. NCBI lineage: Eukaryota > Viridiplantae > Streptophyta > Pinopsida > Araucariales > Araucariaceae > Wollemia > Wollemia nobilis. The sequence goes on from JAQPPZ010016361.1 coordinate 9,105,086, forward strand.
ATTCTACAAAATAAAACGCAATCACACTGTTCTATTTTGACACAAAAGTAACCATCAACACTTCTACTTGGAAATAATATTTTGATTTCTTCTCTTAATTCAAGACAAATAAACTCTTTCCTTCCCACAAACAACGAAAATATGACAACCTTTCCATAGGGTATAAATTTGAATTCATCTAAATAAATGAGCTAAACCAAGAGGTTAAACAACCTATCTTTCTTTGCCATAAAAGTATTTCTAACACACAACAAACACAAAACTGAGTTTCATATACATACATTGGTTTAGTTTTTATTACTGTGGTAAAAATTATTCCTTATAATCCTTATAAAATATCGATTTATCTACTTCTCGACAGATAAAAAGGATGCATCCAATCGCTTATGCATGATTCACTATTTTAGAATACTCAAACTTTCTATAATAACAGAGTTTTCTAATTTTTCTCCTCCTACAACTTAAAAGAGAAATCATGAACATTACTTTCTCCATCCATACAAGAAATGTAAAGCAATTAAATGTATAAAACCATCATAATTAGCAAATCCACAATGTCATACATTATCTAGTCTTTCTATGTTCCACTTAGGGTTTCTATTTTACACCAATCAAAGAATGTAGATAAATCAAGCTAAAATGTTCAACACCCATCATTCTTTCCTTGGAGAGAAGCTAAGATTTTTTAATATAACACGCCTATTCTGATCTGTAATTATTCATGGAACACTCAAACATATATTCATACAGAAAATCATTACAAACAAAACATATCTGGCATCAACGAAGACAAAAAAGTAGTTTTAATATAACCTAGTTTTCTTCCATAGTCTTCCTGAATTTTCTCCTCTCAGACATCCCTCTGATTTCATTTTTTCGTATCCCCACATGCTCCTTGCTAGAAATCCTCTTTTTTTTCTTTTGATCTTCTCCTTTATTATATTCCTTGGCTGGAATTTTCTTTAACTTCCATTCTTAGTTTTTAACAGATCTCATTTACTTCCCACTCATATTCCATAAATGAAAACATCTTCGCCATATCTCAAGACCACGATCAACAAAAACCACTCCTAAGCATAATTCAAAAATAAAAAATAGAAATATTCTTTCAGTTTAATATTTCTTTAACTATTTCTCTATGGTGCAAAATGTCACTCTAAAACATCATTTACTTCTATAATATAGCTTAAACTATATACGTACTATTTATAGTCTTTTATAAAAGTAATAAAGGAAATCCATTCCTTTTATTTTTAATCAAACATAAACTCCTTTCCTTACCTTTCGTTATAATTTATTTCTAACATGAATTCTTTATAACCTATCTCAAAGAAGAAAAATACTTAAAGAAATAAACATTCATTTCCTTTGCAATGATATCTATCTCAAATAAAACTTCTTCATAAAGAAAAATTATGATGCAAAAATAATTTTAACTAAAGCTTGATATATCTTTTCTTATGCAATTTATGATATGCATCTCCATGAAAAGGGCATTCATCCACATTTCCTCTTTTAAATATTCTGAAAAATAACCCATCACATAATTTCCCCAAGGTATACTTTTTCTCGATAGTTAGTTCTTTATACAACTATAAAGGAACTTGTTCCTACAAAACTGCACTTCATTAGCAACATCATATGCTTGTATAAAATATGGGTTTTTCACAAAATAAAACATGGAATTATCCTACATCCCACATTTAGATTTACATCTCACTTCAATAAGGAATACGTATTTTACGTAATGAAACTAAAATAGTCAATCATTTCATCCACAAGTAATATAGCAAAACATAAAACCATCAAAAAGAAAATTCTACCAAGGGTGGATCATGACATAGTAAGCATGTGGACTAACCTAGCACACTGTGCAACAATAAAGAAGATGAACCTTCTATCTTAGACTCTGAATCAAAACTTTGGTGTTCAACCTGCAATGATTCTTATGGTGAAATTTATGCATGATGCACCAACATCACATTAAAAAATTATCATTGAGAAGGCATAAAGGGCTCAGAAGGGCCAGGTAAACATGCTAAGGTAAATGAACTATAATTTTTGATACCATCTATTGAATAGATATCAGTCCTAAAAATATCAAGGAAGAAACCTTTTTTAGTTGATCCTAAGATAATGGATCCTTTCAAGGTACCTTTTGAGATAAAAACTAGTTAAAGAAGAATGTACTTCAAGCTTCCCCAACCCAAAATCTATCTCAACAACAATAGAAGATAACAAAGGAGGATTAAACTTAAGAACAAGTTAGAGATACGCTAAGATAGTCATCTTTGACCAAGCACCAAAGGATAGAGGTAACCCAAGAATATAGAGTAAATATGATGAACCTACAAAGGAACATAGAAAGCAGTCAAACATTCTTATTTTCAATATTATGGAGGAGCCAAAGAAGACTCCATCAAAAGCTAGAATTTATGATACACTCCTTATCCCGAGATAGATTGATATGTTACAAGCTTAACTTAACTCAATAATTAATCAAGGGAATCTTATAGAAAAGCTTAATTTACCCCAAGGTCACTCCACCACAACAACAAGGAATTACAGACCATCACCATTTTATATATCCTTGCAAATGTAAGGATGGGTAGTTCATAATTGCATGATCGACACTAGAATATCCACCATAGTAATGCCCAAGGTAGTTTGTGAGATAATGGGTATGAAATATACAAGGAGTAGTTCTGGTATATTGTAGTTGGATGGTACACTAGTAAAAATAATTGGTGTAATTAAAGATGTGCCTATGAAATTGCATAGATTATCTCAGATCACGGTTATCCAAGAAATTGTGGTAGTTGATTTGGAACCATATTTTGGCATGTGCCTATCAAGAGAATTCACTACCAAATTGGGTGGTTACTTATCTCTTTATTATTCTCACATGGAGATCCCATTTAAAAGAAAAAGAGTCAATATATTATTTGAGAAACCATATTCCTTCCATATAAAGAAGTTCAAGAAGAAAATCTAGCAAGCTAGCATAGTCAGCATACTGACAGAAGAAGAGGATTTGGTGGAAGAAGTACTGGAAGATCTCTAAACTGAAGATCAATTTTCCTTGAAATACTTTAATTCTATGATTGAAATAGGGATTGGCACTTACTCAATCATGAAACTATAAGAAAATAATATTGTATCCTCTATTGGTCAAATTCCTCAAAATGATCATAAGTGGAAGCTTTTTTTATGGAGCTAGATGTAATATTGGAAATATGAGCAGAATTTTTTGTCATTGATGTCAAAGAAATACTAAGCAAATGGTAAAAGAATGTTAAGAAAATGGTTCATGATTGATTTTCTAAGAGGCAAGGATATAATATTTAATTTAAATATTATATGGCCAAAATAGCAAAAGATAAGCAAGAAGGATAGCAAGATAATAATATCTGGGTAAAAGAAAAGGGTTGAAAAGACATCTTCGTTCCATGGTGGTTGAAATAAAATAATAAAGTTATTTTGCTAAGGTGATAATGGCAAAAGGTTCCCCTAAAAAAGGCCTAAGGAAGTCTATATTTTATTTTATTTAAAAAGGCCCAAAGGACATTTAAATATTCAATTATAATATTTAAATTCATTTTGAATTTAAATAATTATAATTAAAATATTATTTTCAAAATGCAAAGTCCAAGTTTCCTATCTGCCGATGTAAAGGCAAATACCTTGAAAGGTATATTAATAAAGCCTAAGTCAAAGGCTTATGTTGTAATTCAAAATCATGTATTATTTGTTGTGTTCATTGATCGAACGTGGAAGGGAGAAGAAAACGTGTGTAGTGCTAACATCGAGGAGAGGAAGGCATAAAAGAGAGTGGTACCAAATTCATAGCACCATCCAGGTGGCTAGCCTAGACGGTGATTGGCTTGGGCACTAAGCTACAACAGAGGGAAGGTATAGGGTTCGATACTCTACAGAAGTGAAAGGAGGAAGCCTTTTTGTTTAAATGCTTTTGGTGGTAATGTTGGGAATAAGTGTGTGCAGACACACTTAGGTCCTACGTGAGCACCTAGCTCACGTGATGGTTGAATTTGTGGCTAGGGTGCTAGTAGAAGCGCAACGTGGGTTCGATTCCCACCAAGGGAAAAAGGTATTTAATTTTTGATATTTAATTGTTTGTCTTAAGGTTTGTTGGCATGAGCATTTAGGGAAGTATAAGGTTTATGGAAATAAATTTTATAATGTGATTTTTGGTGATTAAAGTGTTGAAAGGAGTAATAAGGCTTTAGAGGAGTTTAAATATTATTTTAAAATAAAGTCTTATTGGTTTTAATAGTTGAAAGGAGTAATAAGGTGTAAGTGAGATCTAATGTTTTGTATTATGAGAATAATTTGTGAGGAAATTATTGAATGAAGCTTTAAGAAGGTTTTTCTATCTAACATTTAAAGATTGGCAAAAGAGTAATTGTGTTTGATACAAGTTTTCAAGGATAACTATTCATCAAACAAAAGGTGTGGGCACATCTTCCTTGTGAGTGAATGTTGGATGTTGTGAATGCTAAGTTGGAGAAAAAATGTTTGTTTGATAAGCATTTTTGAGTTTGGTTTTCTGGAATGAAATTTGATACTAGAAACCTTATTTGATAAGCATTGTTGGAAATATTGAGTAAGATTTCATATGCTTGAACTAGGGTTTGTAAAAGAACATGAGTATCATTGTTATGTGAAGTTGTAAACTATCTTGAACTAGGGTTTGTACAAGATCATGAGTATCATTGTTATGTGAGATTGTTTGATAAGCATTATTGGAAATAATTGAGTGAGTGTTCATATACTTAGACTAGGGTTTGTAAGCAATGAGTGTTTTATTGAGTGAGTGATTGAGTGGAGTTGATTGAGCCTAGTCAAGTGGAAGTGTTGAAGTGATAGTTCAATTTCTGTGAAACAAATTGTTCTATATTCTAAATTGATTTGACAAAGAGATTGAAAGTGATTGAGTATTATTATGAGTGTGAAGCATATTGAGTCTCTAACAATTCTCTATATGTTTCTATGATATTGAACAAGATTTTGTGTGAAACTTGTCTAAGTTATTGAAGAGAATTTTGTGTTATATTGGATTGAGTTGAGTAAGCTTTTATGGAAGTTTACAATATAGATTTAAGGTAATTTTTTATGAAGACTTGTTGAGCATATTGGACAAGTTCTAGTGAGGATTTGTTGGGCAGATTGGAAAAGTTCTAGTGAGGACTTGTTGAGCAGATTTGAAGTCTTGGTGAAGACTTCTTGAGCATCTTGGACAAGTTCTAGAGAGGACTTGGGGGTAGATTAGTGTAATATTTTCTGCAAGATTACAAGGCATATTTGAGACAAGTCTTTGAGAAGACTTGAGAGCAGAGTTGATGGATTGATTTTTTTAAACCTTGTGTTAAGATTTGGAGTAGATCTAGGAGAGTTGATTTGTGATTGAGTCAAGCTTTATGTTAAGGCTTGAGGATGTGTTTGAGGACAGAGATTGAGCAAATTTGTGCTATACCGAAGGACTATATTTAATGCATATTTGAAGACAAATATTGAGAATATTTTTCCTAGACTGAAGGACTGTGTTTAGTGTATATTTGAGAATAGAGATTGATCATATTTGTGCTAGACTGAAGGACTGTTTTTAGTGAATATTAGAGATAAATATTGAGCATATTTGTTCTAGATTGAATTACTATGTTTATTACATTTTTGAGATAAATCTAAGAGCAAGCTTTGGAGGTGATAAAGTATAGAGGATGACAGTCTCTAGTGGATAAAGGTCCATTAGCTAGGGTAGTTAGGACAGATCTTCTAAGTGACGGTAGGAGTCTTTAGTGGATAGAGATCCATAAGCTAGTGTAGTGGAGGTAGTAGTTCTTCTAGAAGATAACCAGCCAGAGTAGAGGAGAAGGAGTTCTCCTATGGATAGAGACATGAAATTGATTAGGGGATTGGTGTCTCCTTTGGACAGAGATCCATAAATATTGTAATAGGGAAAGGTTTCCCAAGAGATTTGTTGAGAAAAATTTAGTGAAATATTTTCTCTATGGAGTAGCCCACATTGGGTGAATCATATTAAATTGGTGTCTCTATTGTGTGTGGTTATTTATGCATTGATTTTAGTACTACTGTTGATATTGCCATTGATATATTACATAATATTGATTGGAAATGAAAAGTAAAAAGTTGTCTTATATTGTTCACCCTCCTCTTAGTATAAGCTTGTGTTTTTCAATTGGTATCAGAGCGGGTTCCTTTGGAAAATTTTAATAGCTTGAAGACAAATCTCATAAGAACACAAATGTATTCTAAGAGTGGATCCTCAGATAATTCAACATCAATTTTTGATAGGAGCGATTATGTATTTTGTAGTATAAGAATGAAGATTCATCTTTTGGCACTTGGAAATGAAATATGGGAAGTAGTTGAAAATGGATACACACCACTAGCTACTCCATCTATAGATAAATATGGTAAGCTTATACATCATTACAATTCAAAAGCAATGAATGTAATTTTAAGAGGTTGACATAAAATAGAGTTTATAAAGGTTATGCACTGCAAATCAACAAAGGAAATTTGGGATAAGTTGCAAGGCTTATATGAAGGGGATAAAAAGGTCAAAAAGGTAAAGTTGTGAAATCTCAAGGAAATTTTTGAAGACCTAAATATGAAAGATGAGGAAAATATTAGTGCTTATCTACTTCATGTAGACGAGGTTGTTAACTCTATGCAAGGAATTGGACTTGAAGTTCAAGAATATGATGTTTGTGATAAGATTTTAAGGTCACTCCCAAAAATATTTAGTGAAAATATTTCAGCTATAGAGGAATCAAAAGATAGTGATATTTTGACAAGGGATGAATTACATGGCATTCTCACAACTTTTGAGATGAGAAAAAAAGAGAAACCTATTCTCCAAAAAGAAGAAGCATTCAAAGCTACTAAGAAGACTAAGGGTAAGAAATTAGATTCAAGAAATGAGTCATCCAATGATGAAGAAGCAAATTATGGTAGAAGGAAAAAGGATCCAAGAAATTTTAAAGGTATAAAATCTGTTAGATGTTTTAATTATGGAAAGTATGGTCACTATGCATCCGATTTTCAAGAATCTAGAAATAGCAATGATGAAGAAAAATAGGATCATAAGAATATGGAAACAAAAAAATACAGGTACCAAAATAAAATTAGGGATGGACAAGGCAAGCAAGGGATAAGGCAAGCAAGGAAATAAGTTCTTCCAAAGGTAAAAGAAGAGTTTCTATGTAGATAAATAAAGTAAGTACTCAAGTGATAGTGATGATAGTTCCTCAGATAATGATAAATATGAAGTTCTATTTCTAGAAAAAGAAAAAGAAGTGGTTAGGAAAAGGTCACCAATAATTCTCAAGTATTTTAGATGTGGTAACTTTGGTCATATTGAATATAGTTGTACAAAGAGTGGTTTCAGTTTCAGTGATGATGAATATGAAGATACACTTGAAGTACCATAAGAGAATATTCTTATGGCATTAGAAGAAGGAGGTGATCCTATAGAAGACAAGTCAGAAAAGAACGAATATGTTTTCAAAGGCAAACAAATAGAAGAAGAATCAAAGATAGAAGCTGATCTTGAGGGTGAACTTATTCATGCCCTTGATGCATTAAGGGAGGTAAGAAAGTAAAACTCAAAACTCAAGTTTCAGTTTCAATAATGTGATGAAGAGAAAGGAAATATTATAGAGGATATAAATAAGTCAATGGTTAATACAAGGATACTCAAAGAGAAGTTAGAAGCAAAGGTTTTAGAATGTGAAAGGTTAGAGAATGAGGTGGCTCTACTAAGAAAATAAGTAAAAGAGTCTAAGGATAGGTTACACAGGTTTGGAAGAAGCTCAAAGAATTTGGATAAGATTATCAAGACATAAAAACCTACATCAAGCAAGATAGGTCTTGTTTTTGAATAGGTACAAAAGAAACAAGGAGAGGAGTCAACCTTAAGTTTTGAAGAAGAAGAAAATTCAAAATAATAGTGTAAGAGAGAGTGAGACTTCTGAGGATGAGTTGGATAATAGAAAGTTAAACAAGGAAAGGAATAATGCATAAATGAGGAACATATGTAATAGGAACCAACACAGGGTAAAATAAACTAAAATATCAATGGGGTCAAGGCAAGGTAGTTTTAATGGACAATGCTTCTCATGTCACAGGTTTGGGCACAAGGCTTCACACTGTAGAACACATGGAAAATGGGATTATGGAAGGTTCAGAAATAGGAAGTTTTTTCAAGGGTATTGCTACTCTTGTAATCATTTTGGTCACAAGGCAATAAATTGTAGGTTTCATGACAGGAACAGATATGGCTTCACCAAGAGAAATCCCAAGACATTTACACCTCCAAGGAATAATAACATTAAGCGTTATAAGGACAATAATGATGGACATATAGTAAAGTGGTGTAGAGCAGAAATTATATAGATAAACAGGAATAGTCAGATGAATCAGATGAAAATAAAAATGGATGAAGGTAAATATTAGTGCATGTTGGGAGTAGAAATACTCCCACCCCAGAATTAACCACCTCAAGAGGAGGTGTGGGATGGGCTAAACTAAGAGTCTCATTCTTGGACTTGAGCCCCAAATGTAACCCTTTGTCATTGATGAAAAAGGGGAAGAGATTTGAGTAAGGGTGGGAGATTTCTTTTTTTTTAAATCAAAAAACCCCTTACGGGGCCGCCTTGGTCTAAGAGACCATGAATAGGGGGTTCTACACCATCAAATTCACTCGAGAGTTGCACCCAACCCTGCCCGCACCAACATTATCAATTGGATTTTGGATACCCAATTCAGATTTTTGGTAGGGTGGAGATTTGAACTTGGGACCTCCCTTGGAGGATTGCCCTCTCCTCTCCAACTCACCTACAACACCTAGATAAAAACTAATTTATAGTGGAAAACACCACTTTCGAGGTGCCACTTTCAACAGGTTGGACATAGGAGGAATGGAGCCTTGTCGACCTCTACTAGCACATAGGACATTTCTAACTATACCATATATCTGCAAGATGGATACAAGGGGAATGGAACCTGGGTCGACCTCTACCAGCACCGAGGGCATTTACCACTACACCACAAAAAGCAGATGTAAGGGTAGGAGATTTGAGTTAAGAGGAGAGCATTCAGTTAGGGGAGCAGTTTCTCAGGGGGAGCAGAACAGAAAGAGGTAAACAAAATGATAAAAGGAAAATGGGTTGCCATCAATGACAAAGGGGGATATTGTTGGAAATATGAGCAGAATTTGTTGTCATTGATGTTAAAGGAATACTAAGCAAATAGAAAAATAATGTTAAGCAAATGGTTCATGATTGATTTTATAAGAGGTAAGGATATAATATTTAATTTAAAAATTATATGGCTGAAACAGCAAAAGAGAAGCAAGAAGGATAGCAAGATCATAATATTTGGGTAAAATAAAAGGGTTGAAAAGACATCTCCATTCCATGGTGGTTGAAAGAAAATAATAAGGTTATTTTTCTAAGGTGATAATGGCAAAAGGTTCCCCTAAAAAATACCTAAGGAATTCTATATTTTATTTTATTTAGAAAGGCCCAAAGGACATTTAAATATTTAATTATAATATTTAAATTCATTTTGAATTTAAATAATTATAATTAAAATATTATTTTCAAAATGCAAAGTCCAATTTTCCTATCCATCGACGTAAAGGCAAATACCTTGAAAGGTATATTAATAAAACCTAAGTTAAAGGCTTATGTTGTAATTCGAAATCGTGCATTATTTGTTGTGCTCATAGATTGAACATGGAAGGAAGAATAAAATGTGCACAGTGCTAACATTGAGGAGAGGAAGGCATACAAGGTAGCAACGTCAAATTCATAGCACCATCCGAGCAGCTAGCCCAGATGGTGATTGGCTTGGGTGTTAAGTTGCATTAGGGGGGAGGTCTCAGGTTCAAGACTCTACGATAATGAAAGGAGGAAGCCTTTTTGTTTAAAGGCTTTTGGTGTTAGTTTTGGTAATATGTGTGTGTGGGCACACTTAGGTCCCACGTGAGGACCTAGCTCACACGGTGGTTGAAGTCGTGGCTAGGGCGCTAGTGGAAGGACAGCATGGGTTTGATTCCCACCAAGGGTAAAAGGTATTTAATTTTTTATATTTAATTATTTGTCCTAAATTTTGCTGGCATGAGCATTTAGGGAGGTATAATGTTTATGGAAATAAAAATTTTATTGTAATTTTTTGTGATTAAAGTGTTGAAAGGAGTAATAAGGCTTGGAGTTTAAATATTATTTTAAAATAAAGTCTTATTGGGTTTAATAGTTGAAAGGAGTAATAAGGTGTAAGTGATATCTAATATTTTGTATTGTGAGAATAATTTGTGAGGAAATTATTGAATGAAGTTTTGAGAAGGTTTCTGCTATATAACCTTTAAATATTGGCAAAAGAGTAATTTTTTTTTAGATAGATTTTTAAGGACAATTCTACATCAAACAAAAAGTATGGGCACATATTCCTTGTGAGTGATTTTTGGATGTTGTGAATGCTAAGTTGGAGAGAAAAGGGTTGTTTGATAAGCATTGTTGAGTTTAGTTTTTTTGGAATGAAAGTTGATACTAGAAACCTTGTTTGATAAGCATTGTTGGAAATATTGAGTAAGCTTTCATATGCTTGAACTAGGGTTTGTGAAAGAATATGAGTATCATTGTTATGTGAAGTTGTAAACTATATTGAACTAGGGTTTGTGCAAGATTATGAGTATCATTTTTATGTGAGATTGTTTGATAAGCATTGTTGGAAATAATTGAGTGTTCATATACTTGGACTAGGGTTTGTAAGAAAGGAGTGTTTTATTGATTGAGTGATTAAGTGGAGTTGATTGAGCCTAGTCAAGTGGAAGTGTTGAAGTGATAGTTCAACTTTTGTGAGACAAATTGTTCTATATTCTAAATTTATTTGAGAAAGAGATTGAAAGTGATTGAGCATTGTTGTGAGTGTGAAGCATATTGAGTCTCTAACAATTCTCTATATGTTTATGTGATATTGAACAAGATTATGTGTGAAGCTTATCTAAGTGATTGAAGAGAATTTTGTGTTAGATTGGATTGAGTTGAGTAACCTTTTGTGGAAGCTTACAATATAGATTTGAGGTAAGTCTTGGTGAAGACTTGTTGAGCAGATTGGACAAGTTCTAGTGAGGACTTGTTGAGTAGATTGGAAAAGTTCTAGTGAGGACTTGTTGAGCAAATTTGAGGTAAGTCTTGGTGAAGACTTGTTGAGTAGATTGGACAAGTTCTAGAGAGGACTTGTGGATAGATTAGTGTGAGATTTTATAGAAGCTTACAAGGTATATTTGAGACAATTATTTGGGAAGACTTGAGATTGATTTGTTCAAACCTTGGGTTAAGGTTTGGAGTAGATCTAGTAGAGTTAATTTGTGATTCAGTCAAGCTTTGTGTTAAGGCTTGAGGATAGATTTGAGGATAGATATTGAGCAGGTTTGTACTAGACCAAAGGACTATGTTTAGTGTATATTTGAGGATAGCTATTGAGAAGATTTGTGCTAGACCGAAGGACTGTGTTTAGTGCAAATTTGAGGATATATATTGAGTATATTTGTGCTATATCGAAGAACTATATTTAGTGCATATCAAAGATAGTGATTGATCAGATTTATGCTAGATCAAAGTATCGTGTTTAGTATAGATTTGATACAAAGCTGAGAGTAATATTTAGAGGTGACAGAGTATAGCGGGCAATAGTCTCTAGTGGATAGAGGTCCATTAGCCAGGGCAATGAGGACAAGTCTTCTGAGTGAGGGCAGGAGTATTTAGTGGATAGAGCTCCATAAGCCAGTGTAGTGGAGGCAAAAATTCTTCTAGAAGATCACTAGCCAAAGCAGAGGAGAAGGAGTTCTCCTGTGAATAGATATCCATAAACTTGATTAGGGGATTGGTGTCTCCTTTGGATAGAAGTCCATAAACATTATAATAGGTAAAGGTTTCCCAAGAGATTTTTTGAGAAAATTTTAGTGAAATATTTTCTCCGTGAGTAGCCCACATTGGGTGAACCATGTTAAATTGGTGTCTCTATTGTGTGTGGTGATTTGTGCATTGCTTTTATTACTACTATTGATATTGTCATTGATTATTGCATAATATTGATTGAGAAAGAAAAGTAAAAAGTGGTCTTATATTGTTCACCCCCTCAGTATAAGCTTGTGTTTTTCATGTAAAAATGGTACCGAAGCTTGCATAGTATTGATAGCACCTACTAGAATAGAAAAAAGCATTTTAATTTAGGTTAACATGGAGATGTACAAACAATGCATAAAAACATGAGGTACTATTCCTAGGATTGAAGAAAGTTGAAAATATGGGGATCAAGCAACTGTAAATATTGATGATTATGATTCGATAATCAATCATATTATAGAAAAGTGTAGGAGCAAGCAACACTATATTAGGGCCCATAGAAATAGAGTATGGGATTTTTTGGAGGCTTTTGAGGCCTTAAATATTAAATCCATCCCCAGAGAGTAGAACACCCATGCGTGCATATTAGCATCTATGGGAGCAAACTTTTTTCCAGTATCTAATGTTATACATAAAGCCAAAATGGTGAGGCTTATGTATAGGCCTTATGTGCTAGATAAGGAAACCTTTTGGAAAGTGTTTGATAATGATGAACAAGTGATTGATTTCTTGATTTAGGAGATGAATTGCGTAGGTGACCAATTGCCAAAAGAAGATGAAGAGAGAGAAATAATTTAGCTTAAGAACAATCACATCCCAAAAGGATTGATAACTCTAGAAAGTTTGTTTGATAACAATGATAGACTGACTTCTCATAGAATTGAAGTTGATAGTCATAATTATAAGGATGTGCAAATTGAACTTGGTGAAAATATCAAAGTTGGAGTCCATTTTTTGGAGGAAGAGGTTGGTTAGATTTTTGATATGTGCAAGGAATTCAATGATATCATAGCATAGACCTATGATGACCTCAAAGTATACAACAAGAAGACCATCCACCACACCATTGATATCATACCTGATGCAAAATATTTTTGACAAAAGCAACGATCAATAAATCCTAAAATAGAAGCTCTAATAAAACAAGATCTACTAAAGTTGCTAAATACCAAAATCATATACTCGATTAAGCATTTGACATGGGTGGCCAACTTGGTCCTAGTAAGGAACAAGAATGGAGACATCTATATTTTTATGTATTTTAGGAACCTCAATCAAGATTATTTGAAGGAACACTATCCTCTTCCACAAATTGACTAGATTTTACATACTATAGTAGGAGTCAAAAGATTCTCCCTACTAGATGAATTCTTCGATTTTAATCAAATATGAGTGCGATATGAGGATCAATACAAGACTGCATTCACGTGCCTTTCCATATCATTGGATGTCTTTTGGCATATCCAATACTAGTGGTATTTTCTAGAGAGCTATGGATTCAACATTTAGAGAGCTAGTAGACAAAATCATAGTCATCTATTTGGATGATATGACTGTGTTCTCTCATGATAAGAAAAAATATGTTGAGCATCTCCAGATGGTATTTGAAAAATATAGATAATTTTAGGTGTCATTAAATCCTAAGAAATCAATTTTTGCAATACATGAAGGGAAATAATTAGAACATGTCATATCATAAATATGATTGGCCATTGACCTGAACAGGTAAAAATCTATCCTAGCCCTCCCTCTACCACTGAACAAGAAATAACTTCAATCATTTTTTGGGTAAATTAATTTTGTCCAAAAAATCATTTTAGATTTTTCTCAGATAGTGAAACCCATGACTAAGATGTTTAAATAGGAGGTACATTTCAAATACATAGATATCCAGAAGAATACTTTCAAGGACATTAAAGAAGAAATATCTCAAGCCCCTATTCTCATAAATCCATACTACTCCAAATACTTCATCCTTTATGCGTTCAAATAATAAGAAAGCTATACTACTATACTTAACCAAAAAGGGTAATAAAACAATGAGAAACCCATAGATTTCCTAAGTTTACATGATCATGAGGAAAGATATAATTTCATTGAGAAATAGGTGTATGTAGTAATGAAGTCCTTGAAGAAGTTTAGACATTTTGTTTCTCAAAGTAAAACTTTGGTATATGTAGTGCATCTAGATGTCTAAAACTTTGTAATTCAGGGGGAGTTGGGTGACAAAAGAGTTGGTTGGGTGATTAAAATACAAGAATATGATGTTAAAATTAGGCCAACCAAGTTAATAAGAGATAGAGCCCTATGTCAATACTTAGCAAAATTTGTAGGTCAAAATGTCAATATGATGAATAAGGAACAACAAAACACTAAGTTGGAAAGGGAACAAGTGCAACCAGATACTTGGATTGAGCAATTACAAAATTACTTCAATTCAATAAAATGTTTGGATGGCTTAACTACATCTCAAAGATGTATATACAAATTACAGTCTAGTAAGTATGTACTAATTGAGGGTATCATATATCGAAGAAATTTTGATGGAGTGTTGTTAAGATGTTTACACCCGGATATGATAGAAGAAGTACTCACAAAATTTTATAGTGGTTTCTTAGGGGGTCACTATTCTGGATAGACTACTACAACAAAAATCCTAAGGGCTAGTTATTATTGTCCATCTATTTTTTCAAATGCATTCAAATTGGCTAGAGAATGTGAGAAATATTAAAGGTTCGTAGACAAAAGCAAGCATTTAGCAATGCCCCTTCAACTAATAGTTGTAGAATAACCCTTCCAGCAATTGGGATTAGATTTTATTGGCATGATCAACCCTAAATCATTCGTTGAGCATAGATATATCCTCACAACAACAAATTATTTTACCAAGTAGAAAATTTTGAGGACACCAAGCATGCTAATTAAGATACAGTGATCAATTTCTTGGAAATGTTGATTATAAGATTCAAGATTCTAGCTACTATCATCTCAAAAAATGGTGGATCCTTCATAGGTGTCGAGACTTGATTTTATGAGAAAATATGGGATCTATAGGAATGCATCATCAAATTATTATCCCCAAGGGAATGGTATTGCAAAATACCATTAAAAACTTGTTAAAAATAATCAAATGAAATATCGAGCACAATATTAGAAGTTGACATCTACTATTAGATCAAGTGTTGTGGGTTGATCGTATCATGGTTAAGAAATATTTGAAAAAATTACTTTAAACTCTAGTATATGGAAAATAAGTTGTACTATCGATCAACTTAGAGCTTTTAGTGCTAAGATTCAAAAATGAAATTTGTTTGGAGAGTTTATAGCCAATGGAAAAAAGGATAGTAGAGCTATTTCAATTGGAAGAAAAGCATGAACAAGCATATAATAATATTTGTCACCACCAAAAATTATCAAATACTGGTTTGACAAAAAGGCTACATCAAAGGCATTCAATGAGGGTGAACTGGTTCTTAGATGAGATGTCGATAGAGCAAAGTCTAGGTCACATGACAAATTTGATTCAATGTGGTCTGACCCATACTGAATCAAGTGAAAGAAAGACCTAAATGCATTTGAGTTGCACCACTTGGATGGCCACTTGTTACCAATTCTGATAAATCACCAACATTTGAAACATTATGTCTAAGACAAGTGGAATACTCCATGTACATATGTAAATAAGTGTACCACCTTGTACATATAAGTTTAATTTGTTGAAATGGTCATCATCACAATTAATTCATGATGTGGAAAACACCTATTAATAATTTTTGATAGGCCACACTACTCTTTGCCATATTTTCACTAGCCCACCAATGAAGGGATCATTTAAATGATTAAAACATCCTAGCATGTTTCATAAACCAATTGCCAGCTGGCATTTGTCATAAA
Organism: Wollemia nobilis; assembly: GCA_028583015.1. Lineage (NCBI taxonomy): Eukaryota > Viridiplantae > Streptophyta > Pinopsida > Araucariales > Araucariaceae > Wollemia > Wollemia nobilis. The sequence continues at coordinate 9,120,934 of JAQPPZ010016361.1, forward strand.
ATTTAGGCTACCCAATTTTGAGGAGTTCTATATTACTATTGGTTTAAAGTGCTATCGAGTTGGATATACGACATAATTGTGATGAGAAGTGTCAATCCCTAGCAATATTTACCTTGATTAACATAATGGCCCTGGTTCACAATATAATACGATAGTAATTGAGCTTTCAATAGTAGTTATTCATAAAATTACTTTGAGTATTGAACCATAGTGCCACCTAGCCTACCATTTTGAATTTCAAAAGAATGATATTGGATGGATGCATTCCTCCCTGGTGCATACATTAAAGTTCTTCAATAAGTAACCACTCCTAAATTAGATCTCCCCAGGCACATGCGATCTTTTCACATGAGGATAGCAACGTCTCCAAACCAGTGAAAGCTAGAGATGAACACTATAAATTAAGTTCCAATTTCAAGAAAACTCTAGTTGTGAATTATAGGTGAAATCTCTAGCAATACCAAAGGAGATGGTTACTATAAATAAAGGAAACATTAAAAAAAATGGCTAGAGGAAAGAAGAGTGTTGTTGTGTAGAATACCATGATTGAGTTGTAAGATAGAATGGTGGAAATTCATGATACGATTATCACAATCAGATCCAAGCATAAAAACTTTTGAGAAGGCTCTAAATATAAGGGGAAAAGGTTCTCTAAAACTCACCAAGTTAGTGTAGCCTACCATTCAGGGCTAAGTAGGTTTATGCCTACACCTATACACCCATACCCAAAACTTGTCGAAGCAATGATAAAATTTTATGATCCTAGCATAGCGATAGTATGCAATTAAAATTCAGATTCATTGTTCACCATAAATAGAGAATTTGTGGTGGAATAATTTGTAGTTAAGGATGCACCGAGATTCCAACCAAAGAAAATTTATTTGGAGGAATAGAGGTAATACTTAAAAAATGACCTAATTAATAAATGGATCACTAAAATAGTAGGAAAACTACCAAAGGAATACATGACCATGAACAAGAAGCTATGAGATTTTGCCTTAGATGCGCAACCAATTTTTCATTTTTGATGATATTATTTGGTTTGAGGATAGAATCAAGTGTATGCCCATATCAAATGGATTTGGAAAATGTAGTAATAGCAACTTCCTTCTATGTCACTTTGGATTGGGCTGAATTTCTAGCTATAATTATACACGAACAATTAAATATAATGAATAATGGGCGGTGTGATGTATTCACATGACCCCAGGACATCACAATAATCAGGTGTATATGATAGATTAAAGGGTTTTATCTTATTTGATAGTATATTGGACATATGTTCTAAGAGAAAGTAATTTATACCTAGATTTCAATAGATACTTTCTAGTATCTAGCCTAGTAGTAATCTATGGGAGATGCCACTGCATCATGCTCAAATATGAGGAAATTGATGCGTTGTAATTATGCACATCATTAATTCTCAATGAATTTTTCAATCCAGGGTAGTGTAAAAGGCTATTTGCGGAAGGAGTGAACAAGGCTATAACTTAGGTCATTTGGGAGCAACAGGTCTTATTGGTGAAATCGATTATGTCAAGGATTTAGGACATTTTTATCTCTAAATTGCATAAATTGAAATTTAATCTAATTGTAGGAATGGAAACTAATTACTAACTACATAAATGAAATCCTAGTTACTATTACAGAATGAAATCTAATTATGTTGCAGAAATAACTCCCTAGTTACAGTTGCAGAATTAGAAATCTAATTATGATTGCAGAAAGGAAGTCTATTTACTTTTGCAGTAATTGAAACCTAATTATAACATGGAAATTAAGTCCTGTCAATGATCTGTAATAGAAGGTTGTCAATATTTTGTGCATGGGTTGACAGCAAAACACAAAATGCAGTAAATTGCAAAAAATAGTAAATTCTAAAAATGACAATCTATAGTAATTTGAAAGCTTGTTGAAATTTGAGATTACAACCAAACCTATAATTAATAACAAGATCATACTAATCATAAAATAAACTAATATTGCAAAGAGTAGCTATTTACAAGGAAATGAAATGGCAAGTTTTACAACTTATTCTACTGCAGCAAAATCAAAATAAAAACCTGCTGTTAGTCCTCCTCCTAGGTCTGGAAGTGGTCAGCTTCCTTGTCTAGAAGAAGGTATGAGTCTTTCTCTCTTTCTAGATCTTACTCACATTCATTTACAACAACATGAATAGAAAAATCAGTGCACTTTATTGATTTAAGAACATAATTATAGTATTGCTGCTAAAAAACCCTGTTACAGGACTGTAACAGTCACTTTTCTGCTATTATTATACCTCTTTATTATTTTCCCTATTTTCTTCTTAGCTCAACCTAGACGGGAGCTATATATTTATAGATATTCAAAAATCTACTTACAAACTGAGAATATCTCATTCCTATCTTACAGATCTATTCCTATTATGTTGTAGCATTTCCTAGGTTTATCCTAGAAGAGGATCAAAATTGATATTTTCCATGAATGGTGGCTTTGGACGGCAAGGACGACAAAGTCAGATGGGGGATATTTTCCTTTAACCTTTTCAATCCTTATTTCCCTTTTTCCATCATCAAAAATTAGTCAAAAAGTCAAAAAGCACTTTCTGTTCTCATTTCGAAGATAAGTGGCTCATTCTGAAGAGACTGTATTTCTCATTTCGAAGATGTCTGCTCATTTTGAAGAGACTGTATTTCTCATTTTAAAGATATATATTCATTTTGAAGATATTTGAAATGAAAAATTGTGTGCTCTTCAAGTGATTTCATCTGCATTTCTCAGGTGGGTTAGCTCTCAGGATCAGATTGCAATAGCCTTCATTTCTCTCCATGTGTGAATTCCATGCCTTGCCATTCATTGGCAGCTAGCTGGAATTTACATTGGAAAACCAGTTTTTGCTACATAGTAACAATTTGCTTACACTATTTTCTAGATTTAGATAAATAAATGCTTGAAACATATCAAAACAAAACTAGTGAAGTGATTCTATCAACCTAAGCATACTTCTCATTTAGCAAGTCATGACAAAGTAACATAAAACTATGCAAAAAATTGTAAAAATCAGAATATAGTATTTCTAACACATTGATCATGCAAACAGTTAATACACAACATATTAAATCAACTTAACTAGCATATCATATTAAACACAAGAGTTTTTAGGCAGTTTCAATGTTCAAAACATATTATGATTGAGGCATTTCCAAGCCTCATCATTTCCCCCCCAACTTATATTAATGCATGTCCTCATGCATTCTGTTGGGCTATAGAATCACATATATCCATATTAAAATTCCATGATCTGTAGAACAATTTCATGCCTATATAATATCCCCTATTCTCCTAAAGGTTTTTGAGCCATTCTTCAAACTGATCATCAGGTTGAGAATCTTCTTCAAAATAAAAGGGAACTGAAGAAATGATGGTTTGAGGCCTAAATCTGAGACCTATCTAGTGATGTTACATGATTTCAATCAGCTATATCACTCCTTCTGCCCTTCTTCTTGACCATTATAGGTTAATGGGGGAGATAGGTTCCATTTTTTGTAAAGAAATGGAAAGTTTTACCCATCTGGTTCTGCAAATTGATAATGCTGGAACAAAATTGTCATTACAAAAATTTTGGAATTTGGTCACACAGTCCCTCAAATTGCTCAAGTACATCCTTTTTACATCTTCCCTGTTCATCATGGTGAAATTTTGTCTGGTGATAAGTGGATGATTTGGCTAAACTACTCTGACTAACAATTCAGCTCTTAATTCAATTTTTTTATTTTGTCTTTTCTCCTGGTCCCAGTAAAACTAATTTTGTAAAGTGGACATGAATTCTCTCATTTGAACATATCCTATGTAAATTTGAGGGTGAAACTCTACCTCTTCTGGAATAAAGAAGCTGTGTAAAAATAATTCACATAAGATATTTTTTTATTCTGCAGGGCTGTCAAAATAGGCTTCCAAGAAATCTGCAGTTTTGTCCAATTTGTATGGGAGACCTGAGCTAATCCTCATGACCTGCCATCTGATATATTTCTCCTTCAGAATAATACTGTAAAATCTGGTCAGTCATCTGAATTGAACAAAAAACTTAGCAATCTAACATAAATCAGTCACTTTTTCATTCAATGCCTTGATTTCTATTTCTTTTGCTTCTAACTATTTACCTTCCAATTTGAATTTTTCAACCTTAGTGGCAAGTTTCTCATATCTGATCACCCAACTAGATATGTCTATATTATATTGCTCTAGGGATACAGTATTGGGTGGTCTAACTACAGGTGGAAATTTTGGTAGCAGATCTACCTGAACCCCTTTTTCTGCTACTTCCACTGGTTGGTCATCTAATAATAATTCTACTTGTATCCATTTTTCTGCTATTTCCATTGGTTCGTCATCAGACAACAATTCTACTTGTATCCCCTTTTTTGCTATTTCCACTGGTTGGTCATCAGACAACAATTCTACTTGTACCCTTTTATCCTCTACTTTTATTGAAGGTATAATAGTTTGAAATATAGAAAACTCATTTGAAGGAGTACTTACTTGAACAATTGCATGTTGTTATTTAAACTTCTCCTGTGTTGGTGTTTCCTACTGTGACTCATCTTCAATATTATTTTCTATGCTTTTTATCAATTCTAAAGCATCTTAGGAATGAGAAGGTAATTCTTTAGAATGGAAGGGCACTTCTTCATAATGAAAGGGCGCTGCTTCAGAATGACAACCTATGTCTAAAGTTTTAGATGCCTCAATCAAAGTAAAAGAGTCATCTGCCCTAGATAATCCCATAAGTAACTAAGCCAAATTGTCCTCATCAATAGATACAGTTGGTTGTTCTTCAGACTATGACAGCCTCTTCCTCAATTCTGCCACTTCCTGCTATAATTCTACAATCTTCTTTTCCTGTATTTCAATGATATTTTATTTTTCTTCAATCCATTTAGTTTGTGTTTTGATAACACTTTTTGTTGCTCTTAGATATTTTGTGATGTCCACCTCCTCTATTTCTGATTTATAATTTGATGTAGATAAATCATCTACAGCTGGTTGCTCAACAGGTATCTCATCTTCTACTTCAGTTGTCTGCTCTTGTTCAGGAGGTTCCATGAAACTATCTATGATTGCATCCACATCTTCTATGGCTTATTGAACTGTAGCAACTTCAAAATTGTCTTGCCCAGTCTCTTCCCCAATCATTTGTTCAAAAAATTCTAAAAAATCTTTAGGGACTGGTTGCACTTCTGTAACATCTATACTGTCTTGTCCACATTCTTCTTCTATCACCTGTTTTGCTATTTCTCTCAAGTGGAGTCTTGTAGACCTCCTAGTTCCTGATGCAATTTTTTTCTTCTTCCTCTATTTTTTGGTGACAGTAGGGGTTTTGGGGAAAATTTCATATTCTGGTGGGAGTTTTTTTGTTTCCCTTGTTGTCTCTTCCCCTATTTTTCTAGGCACTTCACTCCCCTATTCTGACAGATCAGCAACATCTTCAAAAAAATGAACTTTCTTCTATTTTTCTTTTTGACTGTCGGTTCTAGGCCCTCTCTTCTTTTGTTTCTTAGCTTGTGAGGTTGAAGGTTCTAGATAAAGGTGCTCTATTTCTTCTACTGGGTGTGTTTCCTCCTTTGCAATAGCATCTATTTCTTCTTCCCCCTCATCCTCGCTTCTAAAAACTACATCATTCAGAGTGGAATAAAACCTATCAAAGCTTCTAGGGTTTCCTCTAAAATGATGCTGGCAGATTAATTTAATAAGACCATGGTGGTGAGGGCTCCCTTTTCCTTCCTTATATTATTTTGCCATATTTTTCAACTCCTGGTGAAGATACAGGGGAAGATTTACCCTAACTTTTGGTTGTTGCCTACCATGTCTTAGGTGGTTCAAAATTTTGAAATGATGCCCTAATAAAAGTACATATTGCCCTTCACAGGTTAAAAATTTTACTACCCATGTGGCCACTTCATCCCAGGTTTTTTGTAGGTTGGACATTTTTATCCCCTTGCATGTGTTTTTGTGTATTAAGTATTTTGGCTCCCTATCATTTTCTTCCAAAAATTTACTTAACTACATTTGCCAATGTATTTTTGCCAGATCTAGAAATTTGAATACCCTTTAATGTAAGCTCAGTAATTTGACTTAAAAATTCAGGGGTTACCTCAATTTTCATGTTGTTAATGTGTGCCTAGTTATTTTTTAATGTGTGAGCGAACATGTCGGCCAAATCTTCAGAGGACCCATTAAATTTGTCCAAAAATGGCATAAGCCCTCCATCTTCAAAAATTTGTAGCACTTCTAGATTTTCTCGAAGGTGGGTGGTATCTGTTGGTTCCATATTTGTCTTTCATCGGATTTTCCTATTTTGGTATGTTAAAAACTACTCACCTCTGCTGCTACTCTTTCGTTGGATCATTGGTTTCTGGTTTTTACAGACTTATAGGGTTTGTTTTTAGGTTTTTAATTGCCTTGTTTGTCTTCTTTAGAATGAACTACAATATCAGCACTGTACCTCATAATCATTTTGCGTTAGCAAATATGTCTTTGAAAGGAAGGGTGGCACACATTTCTATTTCTACTTCAAACACCTATCTATTAATGATTGCACAGATGTCCTTGTCGTTAGATCCACCTCACTTGTTTTTAGCTCCTTTGTTTTGCCCATAAATTTTCACGTACATGGTTATCAGCATCGAATAATGGTGGCATGTTTTTGGTCACTTTCTCATGATTTTGGTACTTCCTTAATGGGTGCAAGATAAGACAAATCACATCTCAACTGACACGTGTCATTTATCATATGCAGTCAAATAATTCTACTGATCGTATATTTTCCCCCTCCTTGGATGCCACATAGAAATATCATGTTGAATGCTCGTTTCGAAGATTATTATTCATTGAGAAAACAATTCCTCATTCCGAAGATAAAGTTTTATTTCGAAGACAAGTCATCATTCCAAATATCATGCTTCATTGCGAAGACAATTCCTCATTCCAAAGACAAGTCCTCATTCTGAAGATAAAGTTTCATTGCGAAGACAATTCCTCATTTCAAAGACAAAGCTTCATTTTGAAGACAATATAGCATTTCGAAGACAAAGTGCAACATTCATTTTGTTGTCATTCCGAAGGCAATTTCAATCTGAATACAATACAACAGTTAATCTGAAGAAAAATTCAATCCGAAGACAATACAACAGTCATTTTGAAGAAGATAGCAGGCACTGTTTTTGGCATTCTCATTCTGAAGATTAGGCAAAACCAATATTCTCCTTCTCAAAACATGTTTTAAGTATGCCAACTCTTATGGATACCTTTTATACTAATGGTTAATTGGTATATACTACATACCAATCATTTACAATGAAGAAATGTAAGAAATATATACCTGATTAAAACAAGTTGATGCAAGTTTTGAAGACTGATTGCTTCTGTTGATGTTCTGCTGAGATTTTCTACAATATTTCAAAACAAGTGCAGTTGGTGAATTTGTACAATGATGATTCAAAAAATTTCAAGGTTATGCATGCCAGAAAACTAGTTTTCATGCATACCAACTCAGTAGTGCCTTAGGAAAGATTTTCACTGCTGAGCTATTCATTTTTCTCTCTTTTTTTCTTTTTTTTTTTACCTCTCCTTTTCTCTCTATTTTTTTTTTTTTGATTCTGATTATTCCCGTGAAGGAATTAATGATGTCCCTGAAATCATGCCCATGAAGGAATTCACAATCAGAATTTATTCATCTTTTTGTTTTTTGCTTTTTATGATTTTTTTATTTTTCTGCTTTTCTTGAAATCCATGATCATGCTGATTTTATTGAAGTGGAAGAGGGAATCTCTTCCACCTGTTGTGCATCCAAACTGTCAAGTCGTCGTAAGAATTCCTCTTTAGTCATAGGTGTATGGTACACCCCGAGGCGATGTCCATTCACTACCAACTTTCTTCATGACCCATCAATAGGAGATAGACGAGCTGCTCCATTGTCAAATACCTCTTCAATCTGGTAAGGTCCAAGCCATCTAGTTCTTAGCTTTCCATGGAAGTCCTCATAGCGAGAATCAAACAACAAAGACTAATCTCCTTGCTAAAATCTCCTCTACTGAATGTGACTATCATGCCATAGCTTCCTCTGCTCCTGAATTACTTTAGTTTGGTGCAGAGCATCCAACCGAAGTTCATCCAATGCATTCAGCTGCATAGTCCTATCTGTCTGTGCCTGTGACAATTTAATCCCAATTTCCAATGTTGTGCACAATGTTAGTAGCTCAAATTCAATAGGTAGGAGGGGCTTTTTACCAAAAACTATTTCATAAGGTGTGAATCCAGTAGTGAATTTCCAAGTAGTATTGTAAGCCCAAACTACTTCAGGTAATTTATCTAGCCAGTTTCTCCTATGAAAAGCTACTGTTTTGTCAATATTTGTTCCAGTTTCCTATTTGTTACCTCAACCTGGCCATTTTCTTGTGGGTGGTAAGGTGATGATTTCCTATGTTTAATTTCATATAATTCTGTAAAAGCCTCAAGGACTTTAGATGTAAATTGGGGTCCTTGGTCTGTGGTGATAGACCGTGGAGCTCCAAATCTCTAAAAAATTTGAGTATACAAGAAATCAATGACCTTCTCTTCTTGAGCATGTTTAAAAGCATGCACCTCTACCCACTTTGTCAGGTAATCAGTGCATACTAGAATATGCACCTTTCCTTGAGAAGGTGGATCAATAGGTCCTACAAAATCAAGCCCCTACCTCTCAAATGGCTCTAAAACCAATTGAGGTTGTAGTGGCATTTCATTTGTATGAGTGGGTTTCCCCATTCTTTGGCATGCAGCACAATGTCTAATGTACTTTTTCACATCCTTGTGAAGATATTGCCAATAATATCATGTCCCTAAAATTTTTCTAATTGTGTTTTTTACAGAATAGTGTCCACCTGAGGGTTCATCATGACAAGCCCTAAGGATATCATATACCTCATCCTTTCGGATGCACCTGCGTAACACATGGTCAGGACTGCACTTAAAAACTATACCCTTAATCCACTCAAAGGAAGAACTCTTTTTGATCAATTTTATTATTATTTTGAATTGAAATGTGGAGGAACTTTCCTTGTGACCAAATAATTGGCTATATCTACAAACCAAGGTGATTGGACTGATATAGCAAATAATTTTTCATCAGGAAAAGTGTCCTCAACTAATTCCCCTTCCTCTCGTGTTCGCAACCTGGATAAGAAATCTGCTACAACATTAGCTTTTCCTGGTTTTTTGATTATTGTGATATCAAATTCTTGCAGTAACAGTAACCAATAAATAATTCTTGCACTTACCAAGGCTTATTCATCAAATACTTAATGGTTGTGTGATCTGTGTGAATGAATATTTGATAACCAATGATGTAATTCTTGAATTTGTTGATGGCATAAATTACTACCAAGAATTCCTTCTCAGTTGTGGTATAATTTTTCTCAGCTCTTGTCAAATTCTTGCTAATGTAGTAGATGGCATAGTGTTCACCATTTTCAATTTGTCCTAATGCTGCTCCAATTGCAGTATTTGAAGCATCTGCCTATATATGAAATGGTAATGTCCAATTAGGTCCTCTTAAGGAGTTACTAATTTATATTTTAGAGCTTCAAATGATTCCTGACACCTTGCAGTCCAGGAGAATTTAGAATCTTTAGTCAATAGGGCAAACATGGTATTGGCTATTGTGCTAAAGCTAGGAATAAACCTGCGGTAAAAACCAATGTGTCCTAGGAAGCTTTTGACATCAGTCTAAGTTTTAGGAGGAAGAATATTCTTGATAATTTCCACCTTCTTTGGATCAACCTGGATCCCTTGAAGAGATATGTGATGACCAAGAACTATTCCTTCCTCCATCATCATAAAACATTTGTCTGGATTCAAGGATAACCGGTATGTTTCACAACGAGTTAAAACCCTGTCAAGGATTTCTAATGTAAAGTCAAAAGTCTGTCCACATACTATGAAATCATCCATGTATATATCAACAATGTTGGTAGTCAGATCAAAAAAAATTGCTAAGATCGCTCGCTGAAATGTTGTTGGGGCATTACACAAACCAAAAGGTAAAACCCTATAGGCAAATGTTCCCCATGGACAGGTAAAGGTTGTTTTCTCTTGATCTTCAGGTGCAATCTGAATTTGATTATACCCACTAAATCCAACAAGAAAACAAAAGTATTTCTTTTCGAAAAGGGTATCTAACACCTGATCTATGAAAGGTAATGGAAAATGGTCTTTGTATGTTACTTTTTTCAGCTCTCTATAGTCTACACATACTCTCATTTTTCTATTTTTATTAGGAACTATAACCAATGGAGAGACCCACTGGCTATCAGAAATTGGGTAAATGAATCCTACCTCCATAAGTTTTTCAATTTCTTCCTTTATAATAGCCCTTAGGGTAGGATTCAGTATTCTTTGGGGTTGTCTTACTGGATTTACTTCTTCAGTATAAATCCTGTGGGTGCATATATCAGGGTGAATCCCTGACATATCTTTGTAGTCCCAAGCAAAAGCATGAACATGCTTCTATAAAATAGTTATCAATTTTTCTTCCTCTTCCCTAGTAAACCAGTTGTTAATGTTCAAAAAATTGTCTGGCTGGACTTCTATTTGTTTTGTATTTGGAAGGACTAAATTCAATTCTCCATACTTGGTGAATAGGGAGTTAAGATGGCAATTATGAGATGGAAGGAAATAAGAAGTTTTGGTTTCATTGATTTCTAATGGAAGCATATCCTGTATGGAACAGTGAAAAGGGAAAATCAGGTGATGGTGCCACCCATGTGGTAGTGAAACATATGTTTCTTATGATAGTACAGATGGCTCACCTTTAAAATTGTAGTTCTCCTCATTCCTTAACAACTGATGGATATTTACTGCTTCCTCTTCTAAACCTTGTTCATGCAAAACATTCATTAGGATAGTTTCATTCTCTAAAGTTTTTGTGTCATGGAGGTCTTCTGTGTGTTCCTTTATTACCAAGGTGGATAGTGTGGAAATAACCTCTTATGGTTCTTCATTGAGTCAGGAAACCATAACTGACCTAAAAAATTGTTAGAGGGTCTTGCAGGAGGATACAAAGAGATCTATTTTAGATCAATACCATTTGAAATGGTCATTTTTTCAGATCTTCAGTCTATGAAGGCTGCTACAGTTGCAAGCCAAGGTCTTCCCAGAATGATGGGATATCCATGTGCTGAATTTCTTGGCTATAAAACCAAAAAATCTGCAAGGAATTCCCAAGAAGAGACTTCTATAGGGACATCTTCAATGATACCTTCAGGTTTTGCAAATGACCTATCAACCATTTCTAAAACTATAAATGTGGGACTGAGATGTTTAAGCTATAATTATTCCATTATATCCTTGGTCATGACATTTATTACAGCTCCTAGATCTACTAAGACATTTGATATTGGTATTGAGCCTATGGTAACTATGATAATTGGACTCCCTAGGTCACTATACTTTGGAGGTACTAGTTTTTTGGACAAGAGATCAGCTATCTTTCCTTCAACCTGAACAGTCTTGGGAAATGCTTTCTTTTTTCTTCCTGCTCTTCTAATGCACAAATCTCGGATAGTACTTTTAATCACTAGTATATCCTTAATGGATTGAAATAAGGGCAATGATATAGTTAACTTTCTAAGTTACTTGACCAGGTCTGACTCAAAATTTTTTGCTGTGGTATTGAATCTTTCAGGATATAGAATTATCCTTGATGAAGGTAATTTTTCTTCCTGTGGTTCTATTTTTTCTCCTTCTTTCTCTATTTTTGGTTTAACTCTAACTGGTTTCAAAGGTTCTTGATTTTCATTTTCCTTGATTTTAGTTGAAACAAGTTCAGGTACAACTTTTCCTGAATGAAGTTGGATGTTACTACAATCAAGAACATTTATTTCAGCATTTTCTTCAGCTTCAGCCACATAGACAGTGGATGCCTATCTCATGTTATTTGTATTAGTGACTGGTTGAGCTGGAAGTTGAGGTTGTTTCACCTATTGTGTTTGTTGTGATTGGTTCTATTTTCCTTGAAATTTTTGATTAGGTGCAGGTAGCAAATGCTGAGTTTGACCTTGATTTCTTTGTTGCCTTGGATAGGACTGGTATTGCTGACTCCATTGTGGTTGATTTTGCATCCAATGTGGATTAGTTTGATTTTGATTCCAGGGTGGGTTGTTTTGATTCCATGATGGGTTATTTTGATTCTAATTCTAGTTTGGATTACTCCAACTTGTTTGTGGCCATTCTTGGGAATTTTTCCATTGAGAATAATTCCAAGGATTTTGGGATGGTTCTAATTGTCCCCAAGACATAGTCCAAGGATTATGCCCCCAATTTGTAGGAAAATGAGGGGGATTTTGGTACTGAGAGAAATGTCCCCCCTGTTTTGGTCCAACATAGTTGAGTTCCTTAGTCTAACTCTCTAACACAGTTTTGAGTTGTGGTAGCAGGTGGCATTTATCAGTCAAATGTTTCTTCAAACAGATACTACAAATGGTTGAGATAGGTGTTTTATTCAAAGGACACTCCTACAAAGCATTTTTATTTCTACATCTTGGGCAATAAATTGCCAAAGGTTTTGTGTTTTTTTCTTTTTAAGACATTTCTCCCAAAGTTGTGTTCAATTACACCATAATATCAGTTTTAAAATTTGCAAGTTCCTCTATTAGGTCCTTCACATTAGTGTCGTTTGTACTCTTTTTTCTTCTTCCCTGCTTAGTGCGAGAGTAATTCCTACAGATACCCACAATTTCCTCATTACTGAGAGTATTTACATCCCCTTTTCCCATCAAATCCAATATTTCTCTGGATTCATCTTGTAATCCTATCAAAAATATGGTTTTGCATAACAAGGGTTCTACAAGTCCACATCTCCTTTGAAAAAAGGAGAACCTATCAAGATAGTATTCTAATGTTTCATCATCTTCATACTTAATCATGAATAACTCATCTTTCCTGATCCTTACACATCAATACTCCTGATATTTGTCTAAAAACATAGTTTCCATTTGATACCTGGTTTGGATGGAATCTGGCTCTAAGCTCATGAACCAGCATAATGCTGAGTCCTTGAGTGTTGAGGGAAAAACCTTAAGTTTTTTATTGTCATTTACATAGTCATAGGTTTGACACACTACTTTGAATTCAAACAAAAACTAATCAGGATCTTCAGATACAACACCTCGAAAGGTTGGAAGTACTAAAGGTGAAATGGTTTTCATGGGGGAGTTTTGTGTTGGATTTAAATGGATAGGATATTCAAATGTTCTGGAAGGTTGGGGCATATCTTTATCATTTCCTTCATTATTGACACAACCATGTTGGCCATCCCCATCTAGATTGCCTCTCTGCCATAGTTTCATGTTCCTTGGGAATAGTTAAACCTATCCAAATTTCACTCTTAAGAGGTCCAGAATCCTCTGTTGATGATGATTCTAATGATTTTTCTTTCTCAGGATGTTCTAATTATGATGAATCTGGTGATTTTTATTTCAATTTGTCTAGTAGTTCAAACATAGGTGATTCACCCCTTAGGCGTGAAGATCTTCTTAATGGAACAATCCAGGGATCCTTTTGAGTAATTCTATATTTTTCATCCCTAGGCTTACTCATTCATGTTTACTCTTAAATGACATAAATTATAGGTCAATAGTTGCTACTTTAACTAGTTGTTATATTCAGATTTTATCCTAAATTTTCATAGTTTAGTCTAATTAACAGCTATTGGACAGTTGTCACCTTCTAGCAAACACTATTCCCCAGCAACGGTGCCAAAATGATGCGTTGTCATTATGCACATCATTAATTCTCAATGAATTTGTCAATCCAGGGCAGTGTACAAGGCTATTTACGGAAGGAGTGAACAGGGCTATAACTTAGGTCATTTGGGAGCAACAAGTCTTATTGGTGAAACCGATTGTGTGGGGGATTTAGGACATTTTTATCTCTAAATTGCATAAATTGAACTTTAATCTAATTGTAGGAATGGAAACTAATTACTAACTATAGAAATGAAATCCTAGTTACAATTACATAATGAAATCTAATTATGTTGCAGAGATAACTCCCTAGTTATAGTTGCAGAATTAGAAATCTAATTATGATTACAGAAAGGAAGTCTATTTACTTTTGCAGTAATGGAAACCTGATTATAACATGGAAATTAAGTCCTTTCAATGCTCTATAATATAAGGTTTTCAATCTTCTATGCAGGGGTTGACAGCAAAACATAAAATGCAATAAATTACAAAAAATAGTAAATTCTAAAAATGACAATCTACAGTAATTTGAAAGCTTGCTAAAATTGGATATTATAACCAAACCTATAATTAATCACAAGATCATCCTAATCATAAAATAAACTAAGATTGCAAAGACTGTTAGCTATTTACAAGGAAATTAAATGACAAGTTTTACAACTTATTCTACTACAGCAAAATCAAAATAAAAACATGTTGTTAGTCCTTCTCCTAGGTCTGGAAGTGGCCAGCCTCCTTGTCCAGAAGAAGGTATGAGTCTTTCTCTCTTTCTAGATCTTACTCACATTCATTTACAATAACATGAATTGAAAAATTAGTGCACTTTATTGATTCAAGAACATAATTACAATATTGCTGCTAAAAAACCCTGTTATAGGATTGTAACAGTCACTTTTCTGCTATTATTATACCCCTATCTTATTTTCCCTATTTTCTTCTTAGCTCAACCTAGAAGAGAGCTATATATTTATAGATATCCTAAAATCTACTTACAAACTAATAATATCTCATTCCTATCTTATAGATCTATTCCTATTATGTTGCAGCATTTCCTGAGTTTATCCTAGAAGAGGATCAAAATTGATCTTTTCCATGAATGGTGGCTTTGGACGGCAAGGACGGCAAAGTCAGATGGGGGATATTTTCCTTTAACCTTTTCAATACTTCTTTCTATTTTTCCATCATCAGAAATTAGTCAACAACTCAAAAAGCACTTTCTTTTCTCATTCTAAAGATAAGTGGTTCATTTTGAAGAGACTGTATTTCTCATTCCGAAGATGTCCGCTCATTTCGAAGAGATTGTATTTCTCATTCTGAAGATATATTTTCATTTCGAATATCTTTAGAATGAACAACTGTGTGCTCTTTAAGTTATTTCATCTACATTTCTCATGTGGATTAGCTCTTAGGATCATATTGCAATAGCCTTCATCTCTCTCCATGTGTGAATTCCATGCCTTGCCATTCATTGGCAACTGGCTAGAATTTACATTGGAAAACTAGTTTCTGCTGCACAATAATAGTTTGCTTATCGTATTTGCTAGATTTAGATAAATAAATGCTTGAAACATATCAAAAAAAAACTAGTGAAGTGTTGCTATCAACCTAAGCATACTTCTCATTTAGCAAGTCATGGCAAAGTAACATAAAACTATGCAAAAAACTGTAAAAATCAAAATATAGTATTTCTAACACATTGATCATGCAAAAATTTAATACACAACATATTAAATCAACTTAACTAGTATATCAGATTAAACACAAGAGTTTTTAGGCAGTTTCAATGTTCAAAACATGCTATGATTGAGGCATTTCCAGGCCTCATCAGAAATGTTGAGAGGTAATATATGAGAGCAAGGGAACTAGTTCTTTCTAGAGCAAGGCATCATTATCAAGCTTTACAGCTTCTCCAAATACCCATACATATTCCCATATTATGTCATCAATTGATTTTTTGTATTAGAATATTGTAGACAGATATACATAATAGAGTAGAGTCTTGGTCTAGGGGAAAAGAAGACTACAATATTTAAGCTCCCCATAAAATTTGAGTGCATCAATATGTCCAAAAGGGAGCCCAAATAATACAATGACCTGAAATCTAAGTTGGAAACCTTGCAACTACTAGTTGTGTTGCACATGTGGCATTATGATTCAGACATCTTATTTGAGAAGTTATCAAAGATAAACAACAAGCCACCTTCATTCAAACATGTTTTGTATCCAAATAATGAAATGTTTAGAAACTTAGCCAAAGATTACGTAGCATTTTTTTATTACATGGCAATGTATGAAAGGTCACCATGGATATCATGCTACGAGTTCAAATAGGTTTTTAACTTGAAGAGAAACAAGGACCAATTGATCAACCCAAACCTTATCAAAAATATCAAGGATGAGAAGGGTTGGAAATAATATAATATTGAGGAATGATGGGTATCCTAGTGCAAGTGCAACTTGATGAATATGGTCCTCCCAGATAATAAAATGGATAAATTATTCATATCAATATTTGAGAAGGAATATATCAATTGGAAGATAAAAATGAGAAATAATTCTTCCCAAAAATACTAAAACAACAAGAATCAAAGGAAGAATTGAATAAAGAAGAGTTCAAAATAGAAATTCGACGACAATTGCAAGACCTATCTAACACCAATAATAACGAGGCTAAAGAAAAATCACTACCTCAGACTCTACCTACCACTTATAATAGGAGATCAAGTACTCCTAAAGTAGCTAAAACATCTTTAGAGGCATAAGCTGAATCTTTTGAACAGAGCTCTAAATCAAGTAAGAAATAAAAAGATCGTTCAAAATCTAGAATTTCAAACATAGAAATAGCCATAGCAAAATGGTAGCGAGTGCAAAAGGAAGCAAAGAGACTTGCACACAAGAGACAAGAAGTGTAATAAAAGGTGCAAATATGTGAAGCAATAGTTGTTTTGGTAGAGGTTGATTAGAAAAGGGAGAAAAAACTCATGGTCAAATTAGTCAAAGTTGTCTAGACAAAGGATCTAGAGCTAGAAGCATAAGAGCAAGGTATGTTCTTTAAACCCTCCTCTCCATCCTCTCAAATCCCCTCATCAATTGAAATTCTAGCCTCTTCACTTCATCAAACTCATCCATCATTAGGAATGACCACTCATTCTATCATTCCTTATGTCCACTCCACTAGTCCATTGTTCATTCTACAAGAGTCTCTATCACACCCTCCATCACCCACTCTATCATCCTCAAGTCAAAAGAGTTAAGGTTTGTAGGAAAGCATATCCCCTTCAAATAAAATTATTTCTTATCCTCTTACTTTGTTACCTACATTCCTTTCTACCCTCATACTCCCCCAAGTAATTGAGGAACTGCTTCGGGAGATATTTTCTACCATCTATATTACAGATAAAAATCAACAAAAGTGGAGAGAAGAAGAAGAGCATCTAGAGTAGTTGCAGGAAAAATAAGAGGAAGTAGTCACCATGGGTTATGACACGTTAGATCTAATCAAGGGAAAAATAATAAAGGTGATTGTTCAACCAAAGATCAAAAATTCAAACTCTCAAATGAGACTTGAAGACTAGCAGATAGAGGAACACAGTAGAGATATCTTCAAGATATCCAATGCAAAGACTCTTTGGGCTATTCATACAAATATGGATACATTGTACATGTAGTCCAAAAAAATAGATATAACCTTGAAGGCTACTAAGAAGAAGATTGAGACTCTAAAAATTAGACTTGCCCAAGAGAAACTAGATCAAGATACCCTTAAGAATGAAATTAGAACACTAAAAGGTATCGTTGATGAAGCCCCCTCTGTAAAAGAATTGGAACTAAGGGATGAGAAAATCAAGGGCCTGGAGATAGAACTAAAAACAAGACAAAATATGATATAGTAGCAAGATTCGAAGCTGCTATATCTTAATAATAAATTGCAGCAACAAGAAGAAGATTTGGCCATCACCATGAATGAATTATAGTAGGAGAAAGATAGGTTACATGGCCCAAAAATCTCAAAATACTGGCTCAGGCAAGTCAAGAGCCACTATTGGGGAAAAATAAAAGGATCAATCTTATATGCTTTCCTAACTTTTTGTACCAAAATTTGTGAAACTATTGCCATACCTATGGAAGCCAAGAAATAATTGGATAGGGGAAAAAGGGCTCTAATGGTCAAAATTCAAGAAGCAACAAAAGTGAGAAAAATTCTAAGAAATCCTACAAATTATCCTATTTTGAAGAAGTAGTCTGACAAAGACATAGAGGATTCGAGACCCTTGGCTCATCAAATATATTATGCAACTGAGCTCATCTATCAGGGAGAAGATTTATTTACTACTCTAAAAAAAAATGGAATAAATGAGCATGGTTGCTAAATAATTCAAATCTCTTGGTGTACCAAGTTTGTGGGATAAAAACACATGCTTCCATGAAATAGAAGTGATTAACCAGCTATGACATCAGCAAATCAAAAATGAAAGTTATATTGACTCACTATCAAAACCACTAGAGGTAGACAAGAATTTTGGTCTCTTCTATAGACTTTCCCACATCTTAACCAAAGTAGAGGATATGGATAGATGATATAGTGATCCTCCCTATGGAAACCTCTACAGATTGAAAAATATTGTGTCTAAACTCAAGGGGGTTCTAGACCTCTCAAAGGTTTGCAGTAATATGTGCCAAGAACTCCACATCCCAACAACATATCAAAAAACTTCACAATAGGATGAATCATTGAAAGTGGATTTACAAAGGTAGCCCCATCAACAAAAAGAATTACAATCTCCCCCATATGAGGGGATGACTAATACTATAATGAAAGTGAGGCTTTATTGTACCATATTATTTTATGATTGTACAATTGTACCATATAATAATTTTAGTAATAATAACTCTGAATCCCAATGGATCAACCCAAAAGAATATTTAAGTTATGGTGACAAAGACCATACTGACACAACACACAAGAAGGTACCAACAATACTTGCCATTATATAGATTGAGATAAATCTCAATACTTAGTATAAAATGCACAAGATATCTAGTATTGGGTATTGAATTTGTATCAAGTTAATAAATTTTTCAAATATTAAGTAGATCAAAACTATGATGAAGTTGTTAGTTAGCATAATTAAATATGAGATCATAGTCCTATTTAAGGCCTCAATCAGAGAGTATACTTCAGTATTGATAATTAGCATGATGATAAAAAGTAGGAGAGGTTGGATGCTTGAAAGTAGCACAATGGAGAATTTCTTACTTGGTTGGATCAAGAAAAGAAGAAAAGATAAGGAGAAAAGCAAGCGAAAGAATGGTGATTTCATAAAGTGTCTAAGATGGACCTAAGGCATCTATTAGCGACATCCAAATTTACTCAAGGAGCTTTAGTTTTGTGGGGGTGTCCCATGTTAGAGGTATCCTCAATTTTATTTTTTATTTCTCTTTTTTTGCTTTTATCCATATTTATGCCCATAAACTATGCCACAAATTCTACCTTTTGTCCCTCCACTTAGATTGTTTGTGAGTGTCCCATGCTCTAGGTATCTCCATGCACCATTTATGTTCCATAATTTCTAGTTCACCTAGTTTTACCACCTATAAAATTTACCACAAACTCCATCAGACATCTCGCTATCATTATTTTATTTTCTCTTTTCTCTATATTTCTTTAGTTTGATAAATAATGTTGTCCTTATAGTACCTTTTTATTTTTCTCCCTCTTAAAGTTTGGTTCATGTCAATATACATGTAATTAGCATAAGTATTTTATGTTTATACGGCTTATAATTAGTCAGTCTGAGTTCTCTTTTTTACTAAGAAAATGTCCTTGTGATTTACCAAGAATATGGGTAATTTTTAGCACTACCCACATGCACTTTGGTAAAATATGCAAAGGAGGGACTTACAAGCTCTAAAAATAGAATTAGGAGGAATATGGGTACTTTGGGCATAGGCATGCTACAAATAGACCCTCTAGAATCTCAAATCGAAGGATGAAAATTAGCAAAAATGGCTAAGTCCTAGACCCACCAGAAATCCTATACCCAAATGAAGTTTGTAGATGTACCAAATGTTTATCATAGAGCTAGAGGACTAGAATAAGGAAAATTGGCTAAGTCCTAGACTCATTGAAAATATTGTACGAGAATAGAGCTTGAGGAGGTACCAAATGTCCATCATGGAGCTAGAAGACCAGAATGGAGAAAATGATTGTCCCAAACCCATCAAAAATATTGTACCCAAATGAAGCCCGTAGATGTACCAAATATTTATTGTGGAGCTAGAAGACTAGAATGGTAAAAAAAGACTAAGTCTCAGATCCATAAGAAATTTAGATATCTGACACTAGCTTATCAGCATGCGGGTGGTAATCATCTCAATCTACTCACAAGATAAGATCCCTTGCCAGAAAATATTAATGACAAAATATTTACTAAGGTGATCATGCCAATGTTCAAGGTGGCTCAACCAAAATATCAGTGAAGGATCAATGAACCAAATGCAAACAATAAAGTCAATGCGACTCAAGACAATGCAGACACCTACTAGGTCAGCAAGCCATAACCTAGTGGTTAGAACAAGCATACTCCAAGTAGCTCAATAGACTAGCAAATCTTCTAACACAACAACAATCCACTCCTCAAACAATGATGCTTTGATAACTAAATGTATTTTAAAAAGCTATAAATACTAGAATGTAAAATGTAAAATAGTTGACTCTTAGGCTTTTATAATTTACATGTATGAAGTATTTTGCACATTGAGGAATATAAGAAGATTGTTGTTTGGCCTCTGGTTCACTTCTTTGAAGAACATGTATGTATGGATGATTACTTATTTCTAATTTTGACTTGTTGAATTCTCATGGTATTAATTATGCTTTCTGGATTTGTATTCATAATTCATTCTTTGGTTCTGGAATTTACAATATGATAGATATATAATGCACAAATAAATTTTCTATCATTTGATATAAAATTGGTCGGTTTGCTTATTTTCTTAATTGCATAACTTTTATGTCTCGTGTAATTTGATGTGGCTTAATCTACACCACTATAATTTCTAGCTTCAACTTCTTTTGCTTCTTTTAGCACCCTTTATCCCTTTGATTTTAGGAACAGTTAGCTTAAAATACAGAGAAACTAACCTCCTTTGGAAATTGACCAATTAAGCATCATGAATTCTAGGTCATTCAATTTTGTTCAAGGTCTGTGGGCACACAATATTTCCATATGTAAATTTATATACCAAAAAGTGGTAGAGCTAACCATTAAATACCTTGGTGGAATAGGTGGCATCACTAGCTGGAAGAATGGGCACAATGGGATTGATCTAGGAATGGTGTAAAAAGGTAAAATTCCCCCAACCAAGGTGGATTGGAGGCTTACTATGACTAAGGAAATGCAACATAACAATTAAATAAGAAAAATGGAAACTTTTTTATTGAAATTGCTGCCAAATTCATATTAGCCAAAATCTTAAGGGAACAAATACAATATAAAGGCTAACCGTGGTCTGGGTGCCTACATCCAGGCCTGAACACCCAACAACCATCGGAGCCATGATAGACTTCCCTCTAGTGGGGACAAAGCAAACGCAGGTGCATTCACAAGGCCACGCAGGGCACCCATCACCAGAAATAAGCACAACGGAGACCACACTCAGGCCCCCACTACTGTATTACAACATGAGGCCATGAAGGACCAACACAGAGGAGAACTGAGAAAGATTGTGACACTCAGGGCACCCGACTACAAGCATTGGAAGTGAACAACCACACAAGTGATCCCCTGGTGACCCATGTCAAAAACTGAGATATCCCTAGTGGCTGTCATGGGGATGAAAAAGCATGCCATCACCAAGACTCTAAAAAGACATGCTGACATAAAACTGAATGACTAGAGACTGTTGGGTTGCTCCCTCTAATGGGTGGCCTGCACACTATCTGCTGAGAAGAGACTACTGCACTCTGCCAAAACAAAAACTTCAAGGGAGCAGCCATGTTGGGAAAACATCTGCTAAGGAGAAGAGTCTAAGTGACCCTGCTCCACCTCATGCTATGATGGGAGCCTAATGTGAGGATTGGAATGAGTGTTGCTGGCTTCTAATTCCACTTGACCCAAATGCTTCATCAAGTGTGCCTGATTATGCATCACCGAGCTACGTTGCTCGGTTAATTCACCTACCATGTTCTTTAATCTGTAAATTCCATCCGAGCTATGAGTCGAGGTCTCACAGATATGCCTCTTTAGAGCTGTGATTTCTTCTTGTAGTGCTTTCTCCTTATGGGTGCAACCTGCTGACTCAGCTTGCAACTGGCATTTTACAACAGCAAAGATGTTAGCTACTGAGAGATTAGAGATATCTTCTTGATCAATTTCAAAAATGGATTTGCATCGAGTCTTCCATATATGAAAGATGATGGCTGCCCTAGTAATGGAGAGAAGAAATTTTTGATTGGGCATCAGATTGATCCCCAATAAGGCTTGATCCTTTGTCATAGGCAGTGGTAAGGGATAAAGCAATTGTTGCGCTTCACACCAAATACGGTGGGCATGAGCACAGTTCCAAAATAGATGTTGTATTATCTCTTCCAAACCACAAAAAGGGCAATCACCTTGCCCTTGGCCCATCCATTTTAGCCTACTTCGAGTAGGTAGACCTTGAAGGACTACATTCCAAAGAAGAATTTGGAACTTTCCTTGAATTGGGGTAGAGTTGATAAGCTTGAAGGTTCTCGCCCAAGTGGCCCAACTTAGCTCTAAGTTCCATTTTTTATTGAGCATATCTGCAAATTGTTGATAGTTCATAGGAAGTAGGGCTTGGTACCAAAACTTAAGGGTTGGTTGCTCGAAGTCATGATTGCCAAACCATTTCCAATGAGTCCAATGGGGACTAGCTTCCAGTGGAGAAGATAGAGGTTGGGGTGCCTGGGAGGTGATGGAAAGGATCCGCATAATCATTGCTTTATCAGTAGGGTAGAGGCCAAATTCTGATTAGATTTGCTTCTAATTTTTCCATGAGGACTTAGAAAACTCCCAAATATCACCCACCAAAATCATTCCCCTTTTGAAGAGACGCCTAGCAAGAAACCAAGGACTCATGCCAAGAGGTTGTGCATCAAGGGTGAGGAGGGGTGACCACCATAAGTTGTGTTGGAGGAAATCTATGGGGCCTTGCTCTAGAGGTGGCTGCCATGAAAGAAATTGATGCACTTGTTGCCATGCTTTCCAAATCCCTTTGAGAATATTACAACCTTCTATAGAGAAATAAGGGGCTTGTAAAAGAACATCAGTGTATGACATATTTACCCAAATTTTACCATCCACCTAGGGGTTTTTCAAATGCTCCCTCACCAACACCTTCCATGGATCATTCCCTATGATCACCCTTTGCATCCATTTAGCCGTGAGTGCATAGCCCTATGCTTGAAGGTTGGGGATTCCTAGCCCACCGCATGAAATTGGTCTGCAACAATTGCTCCAAGAGACCATTGGGAGGCCTCGTTTGGCTAGGTTTTTTGCCCAAAAAAACTCTCGAAGCATATTGTTCATCTTATCATACCCAACCTTGCTAGGAGTCAAAAGAGAAGAGAAGTAAACATGGAAAGGGGCTAAAATTTTTCTAGTAATCTGGATTTTAGCTGCTTGAGACATTTCTAAAGATTTCTAGTAGTCCAATTTTTTGGCAAATTTGTCCATACACCAATCCCACATAGATTTGGGTGAAAGGTCAACACCAAAAGGAAAGCCCAAATACTTAGAGATTTCTCCTCTTTGCACCCACTTCCATGTTGTGGGTATCCAATCTAGCTTATCATCAAATCCAAAGGGAATAACAGAGTTCTTAGATTCTTGGATTCTTTCACTAGAGGCCCTACAGAAGGTGTGAACTATCTCAAGGATGTTCGCAAGATTTTGCTGATCTACCAAAGGAAAAAGCATAGAATCATCTATGAAGTGAGAGTTGATAAGTTGGGAGCCATCTGAAAGGGGGATACCTCTTATCCTCCCCTCTTTAATTGCAGATTCCAATAGATAACCAAGGGCATCGACTGCAATTACAAATAGATAGGGGGCCAATGGGTAACCTTGCCTAACTGATCTTTCCACAAGAATGCTATTAGACAATTTTGTATTAATAACCACTCTTGTAGAAGCATTTGGAAAGAGGGAAGCTACCATATCGATGAATCTATTGCCAAAACCAAGCCAATGGAGCATGCTTAAGATGAAGGGCCACTCTAATCGATCATAAGCTTTGTCAAAATCAAGCTTAAGGTAAAGGCCCTTGAGCCCCTATGCTCGAGCCCACTCCATCCCTTCCCAAGCTGTAAGGAGATTATCCAAAATGTAGTGACCTTTTAGGAATCCTATTTGCTCTGGGTGAACAATTTTTGTAGCCACTGGGAGGAGTCTTCTGGCTAGAGCCTTAGCCAAAATTTTATAAGAGGAATTGAGTAAAGTAATGGGACGCCAATCAACAAGCAGATCTGGCTTAAGTCTTTTGGGAATGAGCCTGATCAATCCTTGATTAGTGGCCTCCCCAAGGCCTCCAATAGTAATAACCTCCTCACACATCCGTAGAAAATCAGCTCCTATAGTCTCCCACATGGTCTTAAAAAATTCACTCGAAAGCCCATCAATGCTTGGGGCTTTTTCATTCGCCAAAGAGAGGAGGGTAGAATGAAGTTCATCCTATGAAAGAGGTTTGTCCAACAATGCTCTATCTTCTTCAGATACTTTGGGAGATATGCATTGTTTGCAACATTCTCTAAAAAACTCAACTTCTGTGTTGGGCCCTTCACTTTTGAAAAGGGTTGCAAAATGCTCCTGGATGAAGGATGGGAGGTCCTCCATCGGAATTTGTAGGCCAGATCTAGGATTTTTAATAACCTCTATCCTCTCTGATCTATTCTTCTTCTTAATGGCATTAAAGAAGAATTTAGAATTTTTATCACCCTCACGAATCCACTGAAGACGTGCCCTGATTTGCGCCCCGTGGGCTTTATAAGCTTGGAGTTGCCTTAACTCTACCTATTTTTCACCCAACTACTTTTGAGAAGGGATGCTGCTAATATTCTGGCTGAGGTGGTGGCTGAGTTGGTCAACTTCTTGCTCCAATTCTTTCTCTTTTTTCCTACGAAGAGAGGCTAGGATTTTTCCAAAACCTTGAAGGTAATCCATTATTCTTTTGATGGCTTCCTCCCACCACATAATCCACCCTCTCCCTCCTAAGGGCCTTGGCAAGAGATTCCACACTTTCTTGATTCTATTAACACAATATTTGCGCTTGAGCAGGGAAGTGTTTAACTTGAAAGGCAAGTTATTTTTGGGTTTCCTTATGGGGGCACACCCAATACTCAAGGTAATGGGGAGATGATCTGAAGTTACCACTGAATAGATTGGATGAGACAAATCATTTTGGAGGATATCAATATTTTTTGCTACATAGAAGTGGTCCAATCTTGCCATTCTGAGAGCATCCCCACATCGTGCATTGCTCCAAGTAAACCAAGCACCATGATTTTCAGCACTCTTGTTCCAATTGGGATCATAAAGATTCTAGGCCCTTCTAAACCTAGACCATGATCTAGCCTCTTTTGGCTGTTTGAGTGGAGTGCCACCCCCAATCTATCTCCCTCCCATTCTACCATATTGAAGTCCCCTCCTATTACCCAATATACTTCAAGAAAATTGAAGCACATCCAATCCCAGAGGGCTGCCCTTTCGGTTGCATCATTGGGTGCATAAACAACTGCAATACCCAATTTCCTACCACCAAACATTATTGTACACCACACTACTCTATGCATTGGGTCCTCTCCTGATAATAAAATAGAGTCCCACAACTCCTAAGAGAGGCATAGGACAACCCCCCTCCCTTCATCATGATTCATACACAAGGCCCCCCCAACCCCCATAGGGTCTTAAGGGTATTTTTGAGTCTAAAACCTAAAATTTTGACTTCTTGCAATAATAAAATATGTGGGCAAACTCTCTTGATGATTATTTAGATAGCAAAATATCGCTCTCATAGCGTGATGCCATGCACATTCCAAGACATGATTCTTGTAGACATCAATCTGACATATTGTTAGCTAAAGCATCATAGGCATTTTGGGTGGGTACAAATTGCATATAATCATGTAGAGTACATGTTCCCTTGGACTGACGTGTGGCTAAGGAGGTATTGTTGGAGTGAGAGTTGGTGGGCTTATGGCTCCACTCCTTACCTCCTAGGTGTTGGTCTTTGGGGACACCTCTAGAAGGAGGGGGAGGCATCCCGTGATGAGTTGCGCCTATGTTTCTTGTTATGTTGGGTTACCCAACCCTCCTCGATTGTTTCATGAGGAGTTTGCTCCATAAGAGCCTCAAAAGCTAGAGGGGGCTAAAGGGAGATGTGGGTAACTGCCAAGTTAGAAGCTTGGGGAACTGAATGAGTAGGGAAAGAGGTCACATCATGAGAACTAGAAGGTTGTGAAGGTTGAACAGGTGGTACTATTTTGCTTGTATGTTGAGTAGTGGTAGTAGGAGTACTAGAAGGTTGGTTTTGTTGTTTGGGAGGTCTCATCAGATAATTTTTAATCATATGGCCTTGTTGTCTATAGTAGAAACATGAGTTTGGCAAGTTGAGATAATTAATTCGTTGTTCAAATTGGATACTAGGGGCTCTAAATAAGATCTTACTCGAGAGGTCCTTGGAGACATCAGTCTCAACCAAGATGCGTGGGTGGGAGTGCATGAAGTGTGAGGGCTCGGATGGGAGGAATAATGGCCTTCCAAACCTAGCAGCTATTTGAGGTAAGTACTTTGTGCATGCCAGGTTTAAGAAAGGGAGTTCAATCCAAAGGGGGTATTTCATGTTTGACACATTCTCAGGGTCAAATTGGAATGCCCAATGTTGTAGAAAGACCAGTTGACCAGAAATCATCCAGGTGTCGAGTCTTAGGGCTTTTAAGCAAGAGTCTTTGGAGGTGAAAGTGACAAAAATGAAGGATTGTCCAAGGTGGTGATGAGAGGCAATCATCCAACCCTTGGATTCCCAGACTTTGACAAACCATCGATTGAGCTCTTCATCAGGGGGATTCTTCTAGAAAAGAATAAAACAATTGTTCGCTCTTCTAATTATTTTATTTCTTCAGTAAAATCATCTTGCAACTCAAATTCAAAGGTACCTGACTCTTTAGCTTGCTGATTTACCTGTTCAGAGCTTTGATTTCCTCCTACATGTCCAGCTTCAAGGGTTCCCTCCTTTGGTACATGTTGGTCACCACCTCCTTGTTCGGATCCTCTAGGTCCATGGGTTGAGGGTGCGAGGTCAACATTATTTTATCTTATGTTGGAATGAAGGTCCTCCAGTTGAGTTGTTGGGGATGCTTGAGAATTGCTACCATTGAAAGTCAGGTTGTTGAGCAATGCATGGGCGTAAGGGGAGCTAGCATTGGCTCCCCCTGCAACATGGCACCCAATCTGATGGGGGAGCTTGAACGGGAGCGTGGGTTGCTACCTTTGGAAATCTCACTTCTATCATGTTCCTCTCCTAGAGTTACATTATTTTGCATGTCACGGTAGAGGTATGGCTCAGATCTAGAGGAAAATCCATGAGCAGGGCTAGAGACACCCTCGGGCCCTAGATGATCATCCTCCCATTCTGGTTGTTGGGTCGATTTCTTCCTGAACTTAAATAGGGGGTCCGCTAGCAACTTGCTGAAAGGTGAAACAAAGAGCTCCTCATCCTATGACTTGCCCTCTCTATGGGGATGAAAGATAGAACTAGAAGTCGGTGGCTCGAGCTCATTCTCTTTCTTGTTGGGTGAAACTGAGTGAATCCCACCATAACTGGCATGCGATGCAACTTCCAGAGCCAAGAACCCCGAGTCGACTACTATCTCAGTCTCTTTGGCATGAAATGACAATGTTGTAGTCTCCGTCCTGGGTAAATGGTCACCTGCAACACCCAACGATGAATTTCCATCATTTGACAAAGATCTTGGAGAGACACTGTCCACATCAATCTCCATGTTGCACCCCTCGGAGAGCCCTCTTTCTAGAAAAAACCCTAGCCTATCTTCTCAAAAAAAATCTTGCATAGATTATGTGTAAAAAATACAAAATGGAAACTTGATATTGCATTGATAGAATTTTTATTACAATCAGCCATTTCAATTACAATAGACCTCCCAAAAGGGAAGGTTTTCTTTGCAAATGAGTTCAATGGTGCCACAAGCGATCTCCTCGATCACACAACAAGTTGGTAGGAGGGTTGTGAAATCATGTTGTTTAACCTCTTGAGACCCTATGTGGATCCCAATACCTATACACAATCCCACAATGAAAGAATCAGTATCATATGTTGAGCCTTTTAATATAAGGCCCTAAATAATTAAAAAATACAAATATTTTACATAACTTTACAATACCTTTTATAGAAGTTACAAAACTGTGCAAAAGGGTTACAAAACCTTGTAATTTGACTAATTTTATCTTTCTTAGCTATCTACTATTGATTATGGATCTTTTTCTGCATTTTAGGCTCAACCACCTATGGTGGTTGGCTCTGTGTAATCACACAGGGTGGTTGTCTCTATGTAATCGCCTAGGGTGGTTGCTTCTATGTTTTAGCATAGGTTTCAAGCTTTGGTTTGGGCCTTTCTAAGAGTATTTTAGAGCCTCTAGTGTAGGTCCAGTGTTGTTTTGTTGTTAGAGATATGTGTAGCTGCAAGATAAAGTTAGCACACATTCCAAAGAGACTCTATGGTTGATATTGTTGAGCTCTCCAAATGGGATACCTACAATCAAAAACTCAAAAATGTACAAGGAAGATTCAAGCAAAATTTGGATAGAGTTTTTGTAGTATTTTTGTGCACTTTCAAAGCAAATAAAATTGGGGCTTATTTATAATATGTCCTAAGGGTGAGGGGAGTCATGAGGATGGAATAAAATGATGGAAAAGTGGCATGGGTGAGAGAAATTAGGAATATTGACTTTCCTCTCTTGGTTGCTAGGATGGATAAATGTGCAACACTCTCTATTTTGGGATATGACACCTTATGACACATTATGATGTGCTATGACATGCCATGACATGCCTCACTAATGCTATTTGGGTGGAGAGATTCCTCACCCACCAAAAATGATGTGCTTGATCAATGTGCTTGGGTGGAGGGAATCCTCACCCATGTGCATTAATGCACTTGGAATGTGGAGGAAAGAGGGGAATAAATACCAACTAGAGTTAGGTGAACCATGGTTAAAAATAGTGGGATGGTATCATGATGACCGTGGGTTAGGCATAGGAAGGTGCTTAGAATGGTAAAAGGGGCTAGAATAGTCAACATTAATATTTATAAGGTTGTAATATATTAATTAAAATAATTGCATAATTTATTAAATATTAATATTTAACCATTGCAAATGTGACACTTTTTAGGTGTCTACAGATGCCCCTTTTTGTACCACATTGTGTGCAAATATAATATGGTGTAAAAATTGATGATACTGACTACTAGATTGATGGTAGAGAGTGGTAATGATTGGTGAATGACAAAGAATGAGATTTGGTTTGAAATAAGTGACATAATATTATCTCAAATAAAGAACAATGTAAGATGCCCCAGTCATGGAAGTGACCAATGCCCTTGAATATTTGCCTTTGACAAATTCATGAGAATCCTGTGATTAGAATTTTGAGTCTTTGAGTCTAATTTTTTATTGGAATTTTGAGAAAATAGATTTGTTCCACTATTTTCCCCAGTAGAGTGGGGGTTAATTATAGCTTTGAGAAAATATTCTCAAACTTAAGTGACTCCACAATTAAGTGTTTGAATGATTAAATTAATTTACAACACAGTTTTATGGGTATTTTCTACCCCTCAAGTGACAAGTGGGTGGAAAGAAATGGATGACAACCATGAGGTGATTAAAAAAATATGGATAAAAAGGAGATCAAAGGTGAATTGAAGTTGTAAAAGGTGTGAATTTAGAGGTCAGTTATAAAATTTGGAGTAATGGTTTGCTAAAATTTCCTAGCCAAATGCCTAGGTTGATTGTGTAGCACTCAAGGAACTGCTCAGGGCAGTTTCCTTGCACATTGGTGACTGCCCAAGGCAGTTGGTGATCTATTTGGGTAGTTACCAATGCAAATATATAATAGGCCTTATAGGACTCATTTTACAAATGCAACAAGTGGTAAAGGAGGATAAAGAAGAAGTTGGAATACAATATGGTAATAGAGAGAGCTATAGCAGGAGTTGGAGGGTGTGCAGAGTCAGTAATTAGGGTGTAGTCCTTTGTTTTGTTGTTTTATGTTTTTATTATTATATTTTTTTTGCAAAATAAATAACGTGGGGGGGCAATTTTTTTTCTTTTGAAATTTGAAATGTGAAATGTGAAAGGATGGGTGAAATTTTGAAATGGTAACATCATGGAATGGGTAGGATTTTTTTTATTGAAAATTTGTATGATTTTGTTGTATATGTATGAAATGGAAAATATGTGTTAATGATTTTTTTGTGATGATTGTAGTTGAAATTATTACAGCCACAATACAAATTTGGTATTGTGTTTCCAAGCACTAGGGATAATTTTAGTGAGGGTGACTAGAAGTGGTTGAGAGAAATAGACTTCAGAGAAGTGGCATGGATCAATTCCATACATGTAGATCAGTGATACCTATCGACACTAGAAAAGTGATGGGATCTAGACAGGGGGGAATTCCACCTTCCTCAAGTAGAGATGATAATGAGCAAGATGATGAGATCAAGGTGGAATATGGAGATGATGTCAGGATGAGCCTAGAATTTTATTCTTGGTGGATGACACAACACTAGTATCCCATAAGTGTGACATAGCACTAGGATATTATAAGGGTATCGAAGAGGGCACAAAGTGAGGATGAAACATGGGTGATGTGGGGAACAATATGGTGGAGGAGGTATAGGAACAAATACTATGATGATGATGGGTGGATAGTAAGATAGGCCTATCGAGGGAAATTGGAGAGGGCTTGACAAAGATGAAGCAGAAGGAGGACATAGCAGTGCTTTGAGTAGAGCGGGATAACCTATATGAAGACCTCTTGAGTGATACATCTGCCTACTTTACAAATATATACCAATAGCTAGGACGCATTTAGTATATCCTCTCTTGAAAGGAAATAATTAATATCCCCAAGGTTTTAGTAAGGTTGGTCTAACCTAGTTATGTTCTTATCAAATTCTAAACAAAAGCATGAAAATGAAAATCATATGGATAACTCAGAGGAGCATATAACTATTAACAAGGGTTAGTGTCAATTCATTATCTAAGCTTTTAAAACATGAATCTAACTTAATATTAAGCCATTTTGTAGAATGTAAAATTTAGTATCATCGATTGTATAAATAATATAGAACAAAGTAAGGTTCTAGGCTTGTTGCCTTGAAATTCATCAAACATATAGCATTCATTCCATCATAATCATAATATTCCAAGCACATAGCAAATATTACTCTAAAACTTACAAAAAAATAGCATATAAAATGAGTTTTAGAAGATGGAATTCAAATAATCTACTCCTAAGCTGAGTAAGTTTCAAGAAAAATTCAAAAGGATAGGGTTAAAGAAAGAAAGAAAACAAGCCATTGTAGTATGGAGAGTTATGTATAATCTATTGAAGAAGCCAATTCTGTAATAAACCAACCTTAGCATCGATCAATTATCACACAGTTTGAGGCTAAAATGGTGTTATCTTCAAAGGAAATAAAAACAATGCATCAAAATTAACTCCAACGTAACCACCATCAACATGCACAGATTGCACAAAGAACTTCAATGTATTGTATTGATCTGATGTTCAAGAAGTATATTTAGAATAGCTTGCATCAGGTGATTGCAAGTATAAACCTTCAAGTACAATGCGAAGGTTCAGATATCCACCAACTACAAAAGAAAGAAAATTCTAAAAATACCTATTGCTACAGTGGAATCCGACCCTCTGGAATGGGGTCTCAATGGATATTTATAGCCTTACAACTTAAATTTTAGTGTTTTACAACAATATTTCAATGCTTCACAATTGTATGGATGAATTGTTTGTCTGATTTGTCTTCAATTGAGAGGATGAGGTGTCCAATTGGGTATTTTCTTGATTCAAATCTTCAATTTTGGCTCTAGATCTCTCCAATTTATTTTCCTAGCCAAGTTGTCAATATTCTATTATTGGATTTGTTTAGTTGTCATACACCAAGTGGTTGAAAAATGGTCTAGGTTCATGAACACCCCTTTTCTTCTCTGACTCTTTGGCTTCTGGTTCGTTCTTTCACCTCTTGTGGTTCGATCACCTGCAAAACAGAAAGAGAACACAAATTAGTATTTTGGTGGCAAAAGAAAATCAGTTTTAATTATTATCTCTTTATTATTATTGCTAAGATTGATTATTATTAAATTTATTAAATGATTTTCTAAGGTTTGACATTAGATTTCATTTTAATTTTAAATTTTATATTATTTTCTAAAGTATTAAATCCAATTTTATGTTATTTGTTCATTATTATTATTATGTTAATATTTATAATGCTCATTGTATTATTGTTATTATATTATTATTTGTAGCCTTCTTTATTTTTTTATTTATTTTACTCATCCTTTAGTAAATTCCTATATTATATACTTTCAAAGGTTTTTCCTTTTTTATTTTAATATCAGAAGTATTAATACTAAGGTTTTGTGTTTTAATTTTAATGTTTCCACGATATTGAATTTAATACCAAAGCCTTATCATCATTAAAATTCAAGGTCTAAGTTTGAGGGTCGTACCTTATGTATGCCAAAGGTTTTCAGTGGTATTTATCTTCCTTTGCTTTTAATTTTTTTTTAGATTCAAAATGCTAAGGTTGAATGGTCCAATGCTTAGGAAATATTTCAATTAAATCATTACCTGCCTAAGGTCTTTATCCAAAAATTGTGTGGTTTTATTGTATTAAATTTGGCCTTAATAAAGGGTTATTATCCGCTAGTCTTTCTTAATGGTTAATGAAATATTATTAGCTATTTAATTAGGTTTATTAAGTTAACTAGTGAGCATATCCAAAAATACGAGTCGTCATATTAACCATGGGACTATGTGTGTCATCCAATATATCAATTCTTTAACACATTTAGTTAGCTCATTTGACCTTCATTATCTTCCAATTATTTTTGACAAAACTTGACATGCTTGGCATTGTCCTTATAACATCTTCTAACATTTTTTTGTCTTTTGTTTTTTATTACATTTTATAAGCTTTAAGTGTGCTTTAATATTTAACAAGTTTTGATCAACACATACCATGAGATAAAAAATTGATACATGCATATCGTTGATGTTTACGAATTTGCTAGGGTTTTGAGCATAATGGTGGTAGCACAAAATTAAATAACAATTATTTTAAATGAACACGTGCTCTAGGATCTAAATTTGATCAGTGTACTCTATTCATTTTTGTTGATATGCTCAATGTTTATCTCTTTGACTACAAAGACTTGGACTTGTTAAAGAGTAACAACTAAGCTTTAATGTGTACCACATGATATTAAGTCAATCAATGCGTATCATTCATGTTTACAAAGTTGCTAGGGTTTTTAGTATAAGGGCGATAGCACCAAATTAATCATGTTGGTTGGGCTACTAGTTTTTGTACACTTAAGATGTGAAGTATCAAAGATTGTACTCGTGACAACAGTTTTATAAATGATCATACCCTAAAGAGGTATTAGGATGTGTACAAGGGGATGAACTAGCCAAGTTTACCCAGTGATGTGGAGACCTCCAAGTGGATATTTAGGTGTTTGGATTAGCACCACTTTATTGGCCTGGACAGATGTCCTTTTACCACATTAGGGTTGGGGGACTTAAGCTAGAAGTATGGCACTGAGGTAATTATCATCCTAATATGGAGGTTTGCAAGCTCGTGCAAGATTTTACTTCTATGTGTTGTGGTTATCACCACCCTTTAGCATAGTTCAAAGCATCAGGATTCCAAAATTGTCTTTCCATGCATATCAAGAAGTCTTGGAAAGGCAAGGAGGAATATTTTTTTGTAGTGCTACTCCCAGTGCATGATTTGGAAAGAATGTGGAGAAGGTGTAGCTAGCCATTTTATTTTTATAAGCCCTTATCACCCTAACTAGTCGTATGGCTTGGAATTTGTTCCACCTTCTTCGGTTCTCATGATTCTTCACGAGCATCCAAGGCAACTCAGTACTAGAAATATTTGTTCTTATTTATCTTTTTAGGCTTTTATGTTTCCCTCGAGGGAGTCAGTGGTGCAGTGCATGTTGTGAGAGTCAAAATTCTTGTAAGAATGGCTACCTTCATCCTAGAACTAAGTTCCTTGATAGTTGATGAAGAAGTGAGGAAGATTCTGAAGAAGGGTAACATTCTATAGTGTTTTTTTAAGTTTGTAGGACACCATAGAGAAATGGTAAAGCACTTGGTCTACTCTTGATGTAATGGAGGTGACGGGTCTAGCTACGGATAGTTTTGTACATAATAGAGAAATATTTTTGCAAAAGAGTCTCATATTTTAAGGGCTATAGGGGACTTCCCTGGGAAGTCCTTCTCCACTTCCCTACAGCCCATCCTTGGTCCTGTCCCAGGTCCTTGGTCATATCCTTGATTTTTGGCACTTCCTTTGCCCTTCTTTCTTGGCTGGATGGTGTTGTATATGACCTATTTGGGGTGGGATGTCACTAAACCATTTCTCTACCCCTTTCCATGCCTTATGTAGGGCTTTCTTTTTTATGCCTATGATCTAGGACATCCCTGACGTTTTAGGGACGTCCCTGGGTTATCCC
This sequence comes from Wollemia nobilis, assembly GCA_028583015.1. Taxonomy (NCBI): domain Eukaryota; kingdom Viridiplantae; phylum Streptophyta; class Pinopsida; order Araucariales; family Araucariaceae; genus Wollemia; species Wollemia nobilis. Next base: position 9,155,507 of record JAQPPZ010016361.1, read on the forward strand.
TAGGATTTTCCCTAGGATCCCTATGTTGTTTTAGGATCCTTATCCTTTGAGATTTTTCTCTATCTCATTTTTTGTAGGGTTCTACTTGGAGCTTAGATTCATATGTTCTTCTAGTGCAGGGCATTGTGGCTTGAGGTTTGGCTTCATGAGCAGCTCTTCACAGTATCCTTTGGCTTGTTGGGGGGCCCTGTTATTTTTTCTATGGTGCTACTCTTTGGGATTCTATATGAGGCTTACATGGTAGGTTTTCAACTTTATTCATGGCTATGGGGATGGGCCTTTTTTTATATTATAGCTATGATCTTGTTGGTCATCCTCAACTAGTTTCCTAAAGTTGCTTCTTTGGTGGTGTTTGAGGCTATCTTGGGACCCTTGCTGCATCTTTTTGGTCTTGGACGAGACATGTGCTCAACGTATGTAGCTTGTGCTCCATGGCTCCTTCCTTTGAGGTTCATTGAGACCTCCTTACCTCTACCCTTTGGCTTGCAGTTCTGGGCTTTTGGATCCTCTGCTCCTTTTGGTTCTTGTGTAATTCTCCTCACTACAAAGGGACTTCTTGGCCTATGAAGTTCCTATTTTGCTTTACCTCTTTTCAGGCTTGTGCAGTCTGCTACTCTTCACATCCCTACATTTTTTGGTAGTTTCCAGGTCCCTTCCTACTGTTCAGGGGGGTTTTCTTCTTTGATTCCCTGGTTTTCCAGTGTTCTTTCTCGATTTCTGGTTTTTCCCTACGCAGGATTCAGCTTTTCATTTTTTTTGTGGTTTCCTTATTTTCCCACATCTTGAGATGTTCAATTGTGTGCCTTGGTGGGATAGTTCAATTGTTTTAATTTTATTGCTTTTCCTTTTCCCACTAGGTAGGTTTTTCAAACTACATTAGGGTGAGACTTTTTTTTTTCACGCTTCAGGCATGATTTGTTGCATCCTTTTTGAAAGCTATCCTTGTCAGGCTATCCTTAGCATGTCCTGTCAGGATATCCTTAGCCTGCCCTATAAGATTGTCCTTAAGCCTATCCTAAAATGCAATCCTTGCTGTCCTTTCTTGCAGCCTTTCCTGTGGCCTTATTTAAAAGTCTTGTGACTTTTTGTAATCAAGTTTTGGGTCCCTTGATAAAAACTCACTTTAATTTTAAATTTAACTATAAAAAAAGAGTCAATTTTTTTCTGACAAGGAAGAAGAGTTGGTTAGAATTCAAAATAGTTTCAAGCAAGTCTTTCTGAAATATCCCTAAGATAGGGTGACACTGGTTATAATGCAGTATTTCACTCTTGATGAAAATTAGGAGATCCTCAAAAGTTTCCACTTTATGTTAATCACTTGCACCACAAGAGATTGATGAACATTCCATCATTTCTATTTCAGTCCATGGCCAGATCAATAAGTAGGATCAAGAAAGGGATTATCTTGAACCCAATTCACTAGGGGTTGGCTAAAATTTTGATTGACCATATTGTCAAGTCCAAAGGCTTTGATGGAGAGGAAATTCTAAATTCCCTCAACATGGTGTCGACCCCAATTATGGACTACCCAAATTCATCCAAATAGGGAGGCCTTGATTCAATTAGCTAAGAATTAATTAATGCTACCCCCATTATGGTGTCTACATCCAGGGGGTAGATTCACCCTTGAAAGGAGTGGGGGGCAACAATAAGAGGACCAGGTATTCCAAGTGTCTAGTCACTAACACCAACCCTAGTAAGGCCCCTCTGTGCATTGATGACTCTAATTCTAAAGATTTTACTCTGTATCCCATGAAAACTATGTTCATATTTGGAGAAAGAAGTGCCAAGAAAATGTAGGGCCCTCAGATCTAAGCTTCAAGGTCAGCCCCTAAACCACTCAAGCACATGTTTCTAAAATTATAGAGATCCCTTATCGACTCTATGCATGCGACTATCTCCTACGCAAAGAAAATTCTAGTTCTTATGGGATGGGATCAGTGGGATATAAAGAAGGATGCAGCGGATAAATGTGTTGAACCCAGTGGAACCAAATACTAGATCTTGGCTTCCTTGCTTGAGTCTCTATTTCAAGGTCTTTATTTCAATTGGGATGTTATCTCGTTCCCTTCTTGTGGTTTCTTGGCTTTATATTTTTTTTCAGGCTTGGGCTTCTTCCCCTATCAAGGTTCTCTGGTAGTTTTTATTTTTGGGATTTAAATCCTCTCATGTGTGGGATTATAGTATCCTTTTTTTTTATTAGTAGTTGTTAGCTCCTATTCTGTCTTGAATATTTTTAGTTTGGAGCTAGTTAGTTTCCAATTTCTTAGGTTCACTTTTGGCTATTTTTGGGCTCTTTCCTTCCTTGCTTCTCCAGGAAGGATGCCTAGATCCTTTTTGTAAAATATATTGGGTGCCTTTCAAAACCCCTTAATCCACATAATTAAAAAAAACATAGAGAAATGGTTATTTTCTACATCAGCAAGATTGTGGTCAATTATGAATATTGGTATACACCTTTATAGAAGCTTTTACTATCCATAGTGTTTCTTTCAAAATATTAGATACTATATGCTTAGACATAAAACCTTTTCCATGATGAAATTTCACCCCTTGGGATATCTCATGTTAAAACCTTACCTCTCAAGATGAACTACTAAGTGGGTCATTGCATTTAGCAAATTCAATCTTGAGTTGTCAACCAAAAATCTATGAAAATTCAAGTCATTATTGACTAGTTAGAATCCATAACTATATAAGCTAGACATCCCTTAGTGTTATACTTCCCTAATGATTAGTTTTCAACCTAGAAGCAAATCAACTTAACTCTTGGATTTTGTACTTTGATGGCTCTATATGTGTTAAAGCAATTGGAGTAGTATTCATTTTGGTCACTTCTAAATAACAATTGATCTCTTTATCATTTAAGCTTATGTTTTCTTATACCAACAATACCACTAAGTATGAAGTCCTTATCTTAGTATTGCATATCACATTAGCTCTAAAGTTTATATTCATTTCTATATTTTAAGAATCTTAGATAATAGTTAAACAAGTTAATGGTGTTTATCAAACTAACTATGATAAGTTCAATCTATATAAGCACATTTTAAACAAACTAATGGCTAATTTTGATAAAGTCACCATTGAAATTATCCCTAGGTCTAGCAACCACCATGCCAATGCTATGTTCTCGATTACATTACTTATCCCCTTAGATCTATATGATGAACAAGATATCATCACCATTTGGCAAACTAGAAAACCTTCAAACCTAGAATCTAGTTGTCTTCCTCTAAAAGTATTATTTATAGAAGCAAATTTATCCCTTGATCCTTGGTATAAGGATATGTTTACTTATCTTAACGATTTCATGTTGCTTAATGGTTTGAATTGAAATAAGTGCAAGAACCTCAATAAATGTACCTATAACCATCTCATCATTATCAATATCTTATATCATCATACCTTGATGGAAATTCGCTTAGGTCTTTAAACTCAACCAAATTATAAATGGTCATTAAAAAGGGCCCATGGTGGATCATGTAATGGGCACTTTAGCAATGTTACCATCACCAAGAAACTTAAATGGATGGGTTATAATATTGGTCCTTTATGAAAAATGATTATCACAACTATGTCAAGAGATGTGATAAGTGTCAAAAGCATGATAACCCTATCCACACTCTATCTTAATCCCTCCAACATATGACATATCCAATGTCATTCTCCATTTAGGAATTTAACATTATAAGGATGATAAACCATGTATAATTTGATGGACATAAATTTATCATCATGGCTACTAAATACTTCACCAAATTGGTTGAAGCTATGCCTTTTAGCCTCAACCATTAGATTTCAAGTTTCCAAGTTCATTCTCAACTAGATCCCTAGATACTATGGCATCCCTTCTATTCTAATATCGAACAATAGAATATCCTTTAAGAATAAGGATATCCAAAAAAATTGTGCTAAGTACAATATATTACATAAGCAGTCTATAGCTTACTATCCTCAAAGCAATGTCCAAGCTAAAGCTTCTAACAAATCTCTTCTTAAAATCCTTAAGTTCATCAGTAAAATCAATATACATTGGCATCTCTAGTTATATTCCACCTTATGGGCCTATCACATTAGTGTCCAAACTCCCACTAGTGCGACCTTATGCTTTGGTCTATGGAACTAAAGCAATATTTTGCTTTAAGTTAGAATTTCCTTACAAATTTTATTACAAGGCATGTCTATTGGATATGAATATTGTCTTGCCTATCTAAGACAACTAGAACTACTTGAAAAAAAGTGCTCCATGCCCTAGAGAACCTACAAGTCTATAAATGAAGGCTTAAACATGGTATGATCCTAATATTTTCATGTTGTTTATCTTATTATCAAGGAGAATAAAAAATACCAATGCAAAAACCAAATTATCTAGTTCCATATATCATAACCACTAAGTATGGTTCACGTGTTTATCAATTTACCATGGTTAATAACAAATAAATTGAAAGAACTTGAAGAACCAATGAATATAATGTGTCTTAAATGATATTATATTTGAGTCCATATTAATTGTATGTTTGCTTTTTGTTGTCTGTTGTTGCTTGCTTGCATCTTCCTAACTTCACATATGCCTACATGTATGTGCTTACCTCTACTTGGACTTTCTATTACATATCAAGTTAGGGATCCATGATGACAAGCAAATAATAATCCTAGTTAAGAATGTTTGTTTACCTTTTCCCAGGAGGTTGATACAAGTGGATCCTCCTAGTCTCATATTACAAATAAATCATGGTTCACACAACATAATCTATCTCAAAATATCTCTTCTCATCTATCTCAAGCTTTATCTTCAATATTTCTATATCTTCTTACCTCTTGATGCATGATTAATACTGCAATATTAAGAGGTGTTAATGGTGATATCAATCACCTCTCTATCCCTTCAATATTTTATCTTATCAATCACTTATTACATGATGAATACTATGAGGTTCATAGATGATGATGGAAATATCGATCATATCATATCTTTTCTCCTATGTATCACCATACATGGAGACAACATATCAATAAAGGATTCTTCCTTCCAATTGGGGTATAATCCATTGTTATATCAAACTCTATTCAAAATTCCTCTATGACATTTATCTAAAAGTAAAAGCAGTTAAACCAAAATTCCTTTAAGCATTTATTTAATGGTAAATCTATCAAGATAAATTATAAGTCCTTCAAGAAAGGCTAAATCATAAGTCATTTGAGCAAGTAGAAGTTCATTAATCATTTTTTTGTAGGGAAATATATTTTACAGTTTTAAATAAATCATAGTGATCCTTAAGCAATTGTCTTGGGGCACCAAAAATAATTTTATTCTTTTATTATCTTTTGTATCTTGGCTAAAATTATCCCTTAGGAAAAATATATAATATTTATTTGTATATATTTGTATAGAGTTGTTATAAATTTTGTATCATAGCAAATCTAACTAAATTCCCCCTAGGCAAAGCTAACTAAAGTCCCCTTGGAAAAATTATTTATCTAAGCTATATTCCCCCTAGGCAAATCAATAATTATACATAGTTATATATAGCATGTACCATAGCAATGTCTCATGGTGTTCTCCACAATCCCCTCAGACACATCACTTTTCAAGCATACATTTATTACCAACATCATGTCAACATTTATCTCAAGCTAATCGCCTAAAATCAACTAAAATGACTCTAATCCAAATCATCATATGTAATCAATAGCATATGATCTTGTCCAATATTTAAATAATCATTGCATTTAAATTTATCAAATGATGCACCATTCATCAACTTAAAAAAATAATCCTTATAACATAGTCATTAAACACCATCTGAATCATTAATAGTCACATCATCTAAACTAACCATTAAGCATCATCCATAATTAAACTCATCATAACATAAAGAAAAATAACACAAATCATCATATAAATGAAGTGTACACCAATCATAATTCAATATATTTTATTATATATGCATCACATATCTCATATAGTGCATCATATAGTACAATTATCATATACATCAAAAGTACAAACAACAACCAAAATCAATCCTCGTAGGGGTAGCTAACTTTGTGATCCTATATCAAGTGATATTATTGCTCCTCCTTACATCAACAACAACATCATCACTAACCTCTATGAGTGATGCATCATAAATAATGAGTGTGCCCATTTCTGCATCTATATCCTCGTAGGCAAAGGCAGCCGATGATATATCAATATGATTCCATAGTATGCAATTTGATAGTAGATCACTCACTATATATCTACCTTTAGGTCCACCTACACATGCGCTGACTCTACCACATATCTTTACCACATTGTTAGCTTTTAAAGCTTCAATACTTAATATAAATCACTACATGAAATAATCATAGGATCGAATATAATGAAGTTGCAATATAATGAATCCAAATAATAATATTGTAATAGAGATAATATGAGACCCATGTGTTTTAGGTGAGTTGGAGAGGGTAGGGAAATCCTCCAAGGGAGGTCCCTGGTTCAAATCTCCACCCTACCAAATGCACATTGGGTACCCAAAATCCAATTGATTATGCTAGTGTGGTCAGGACCGGGTGCGACTTCCAGGTGATTTTGATGGTGTAGAACCCCTTGGTCGTGGTTTCTCAAACCAAGGCAACCCTGTAAGGGGTTTTTCACTAAAATTTAAAATAACAAAGATAATATGAGACAACTAATATGTATTTATCAAGGCTTAATAATATACCATAACATTGAATCATACACAATAATAAGACTTACAATATCAGTTGTTCAAATGTATGTAAACTTGTATTACTCCACTTTCTCTTACAAAACATCTCATGGAGATGACTCTATGAACAATGTAGATTGTTATATCTGTTCTTCACTCTATAGATTAACATATAGCCTTTCTATGATGACTCTTTGGTTACCATGACTCTTCCTTTCCATATGCCAAGCCTTATGACTCTTGGCTTCTATACTTGACACTTGCATACATATGACACTATCTTGTATGCACACTTGGACATGACTCTTCACATAAATCTTCCTAATATAAGAACACATGTGCACAATTACATATTGGACACTTTTGCACATTTACAACACTTGCATGCATATTTACATGATACTTATGCATTTCCTGTGTATTATTACATTACATAAAATATTTACTCACACTCTAATATAGGACACAACTCTAATCTAGGACACAACCCTAATCTAATATTTACAATAATGTACCAAGGTGGTACATTAGCATATACCAAATAATAAAATATTATCCAACACCCCCTTGTATTATATTATTTTGTTATTGAAGACTTTAGTCTTCATCCTTCATATGACTTTGAAATAAATTTGATCTTTGCCTTGTTCTTCTCTATATTCCTTTTCTTCATATTTGATTTTAATATTATGTTCTTTAGTCTTAGTACTTTCTTGGGCTTTCACATTGTCACTAGATTCTTGCAAAATAATATTTCCTTTACCTTTGTCCTTCACATCATATGTCTATTTTTGTATAGAAACTTTTGAACATTCACTTAAAGCATCATGATAAGATTCTGAATTAGATGAACTTGAAATATCAATGTTGCAAGAAGAATGAAATATATTTTCCAAAAAGGATTCATCTAATTTTGCTTTCTTTTTAAGAGATTCAATCAACTCTTTTTGTTTTATGCTCTCTCCTTTGTGGAATTTAAGTGTAAGCAATACCATATACAATATGCTAATAATATCTAAGGGCATCATAGTACCATCATTTCCATTGTCAATTGTTTCAATAATTCTTGCATGTATATAGTATTCCAATGTTTCAAAGTTTTCATCTAATGCCTCATTATAGATGAAACTTGAGACTAGATCTAATTTTCCTTTAGATTTTTCAATCAAATTTTTTATTCCATTTTTTATGACATTTGCTCTTTCTTCTAGATCTATTGAATTCAATGATTCTTTTGAAGTAGACATCCGTGTGACTCCCTGAGTTTAAATGATTCAACTTTTCTAAGTTTCTAAATTTTTTAAATAACTATGATGTTGAATTCCTTGTCTCCCTAATTATTTTAGAAACTAGAAAATAAGAATTTTACAAATTTAATATTTCTAAATTTGATGTAGACTTCCTTATCTCTCCAAAGTTAAATAATTTGCAAAAATTCTATGAGCATTTGTATTTCAAAAAATATTAAAAGTAATACTTTCAAAATACTTTAATAAAAACTACTCTAAAAAACTTAATAATTAAATAACTTAGCACTATAACACCTTATCACTCCTAATTAATATTAATAAACAACCTTATAAAATAATTAAACCTTATAAATTAAAAATTATTCCTTATCTCTCCATATAATATTTAATCAAAAAAATAATTAGCATTCAAAAAACCTAACAAATACCTTGTTGCCTATGAACTTGCACTTGAGGACAAACTTGCACTTGGCACTTTTCTTTGTCTTGAAAAATGTTTCTCTACCCTTGATGCTACCTTCAAATTGATGTTATGTTGTTCAACATGCAAGTGACATATTTGAATATTTTTATGGATGTTTCAATTCATTCTGCCCAATCGTTTCACCTTCCTAAATTACTCTCAAAACTCTATCCAAATTTTTCGTTACAACAACATTCCTTGGTGAGGTGGCAAGGTGTCCTTTCATTTGAATTACATGTAATTTGACCGCTCACTTCAACGTCTCATCAGTACTTCCTCAGTGAAATATTTTTAGCATTAGAATATACACACTAAGCCCTTTGAATGCTCGTCTCTTGGAATTATTTGTAGAATTACTTTGCACTTGACCATGGTTCTTAATCTTCTACTGCATGAATCAGCTTTTGTTCTTCCTTTGACACTTAATATCCTAAAAATATATCAAACAATGCTAGGGTTACTTTAGAATAGATGGCACTTGATTTTACTTTGAAGCATTTCGAACAATGTTATCTCTCCTATTGAGTGGTTCTTAGCATTCTTGAGTGTTATACTTCAATTTTTTATTACATTGCCTTTTGGTGCTTGGATCTCCAACATTTGAGATTATCCTATTATGTCTGAGAGAGCTCCAACAGTTTCCCTTCTCTATATTACACTTAGCTCTGGTGGTTGGTTGACGACCCTACTCGATTTCTCCACTATTCGACATTTCTTGGCTTAGCTCAAATTCATCTTGGTTTGACTTAGCTTGGTATAGCTTGGCTCAACATGAGCTTCTACAATCTTACCTTGACTTCAATACTCTTCTTTGGATCTGGTGCTCTTGGATGACTTTGACACTCTTCAATGGTTGTAAGCACTCTTCGATGGCTTTAGGCGCTCTTCGATGGCTTTAGGCACTCTTCGATGTCTTTGGTGCTCTTAAATGAACTTAAGCGCACTTGGATGGCTTTGGAACTCTTAGATGGATTTGGCGCTCTTGGATGAACTTAGGTGCTCTTGGATCTTCAATGCTTGCAACACTTAATGTTGCATTCCTTACATAGCGCTAATGGAGACTATGTTCTCCTTATATATACTCTTTTCTTTTGTTGTCCACTATGCTATCCATTTTTACACTATGTTAAATTTGCAATATTTTCTCTTTGATCATCTTTAGGCTTAAAGCTCTACATTATATCTATGTTTATGTGTAGGTTGAGATTATTTCTAGAGGCTTCAAGATAATATTTGAACTGCAATCTCTATGCAGGCTTCGTTCAAACACCTTTAATAAATTTAAATATTCTTAAATATTTTAATGGTTGCTTACAATGGCGGAATTTTAATTCTTCCAATGTTCTTTTCCTAAAAGTTGTATATTACTTTGATGTCTTTATGCTCTTTCTTGTTTCCTTCAAACTTAAACTTGGTCTCAGCCTTCTAGATTTCTTTCTATGTAGACATTGTCTCTATCTCTGATTTCATTGTTGTCCTTGATGTCTTCTATGACATTCAAAATTTGGAAAGATACTTGTCTTTTAAAATATTTCTTTCAAGTCTTTCTTGCTTGAAGTATTATTTGCTACCTTGAATTCTTCTTGCTACCTTCAAGTTTTGATACTCACTTGAACTATTCTTGCTACCTTCAAGTCTTCTTACTTGCTTTCTATCTCTATAGACTAAGTTATATTAATGGTCTCTTATCTTTCTAAGGACAAATATATCATTTATAATGGACCTAAATAGGTCTCATTCAACTCTGATGGGACATTCTCCAATGGATCTTCTTTCTCTACCTTCAACGGAACCTCTTCTAGTGAGTATCCTTTGTTTACTTACAATATCAATATCAAGGTCTGTCTTCAAGATCTGAATCTATACTATACCTTCTATTCTGAATAAATTCTTGGAATAGGTTAACTCAATCTATTTTATCAAGTTCTATTTCTCAATGACCTAAATCTTTATCAAGGTCTATTTTTTATATCTGAAAAATATACTTGAATGCAACTCAAATCAATATTTGCATGAGGAAAGCTCTTGACCTTCAAGCAATCGAAGATGAAAGTCTTCTCTATCTATTGTAGGAAGCTTCTCAACTTCTAAAGATCAATATTCACTACAATAATATCTTAGATAGCTTTTTCTAGCATTACTTAAGAACCCAATATATTCAAATTACTGAAGTAGAATGGCAATGTCCAAATTTTCTTTAGTTGGTTCTCCTCAATCTTATAACAGGGTTGTCTATTCCCTGAAATACCTACTTTTCTTTGTAAGTTGGTTCTCCAAAATATGAATCTTAATTTTCACTGGTTATCCTTCAACCTAGTGGAAATACTTATCTTCAATGGCTTTTCTTCAACCTAGTGAAAAAGTTTAGCTTCACTAGTTTTTCTTCAACCTAGTGGAAGAACCCTTGTTGTAGCTTATATTTTGTAACTTTCAAATATAGTGCAAGAAACCTTGTTGTAGATATGATACCACTGTTAGATAATAACCACAAGAAAATAATCACCACTTCAAAGCTTCAATCCTTAATATAAATCACCACAGGAAAATAATCACAAGATCGAATATAATGAAGTTGCAATATAATGAATCCAAATAATAATATTGTAAAAGATAAAATATGAGATAACTAATATGTATTTATAAAGGCTTAACAATATACCATAATATTGAATCATGCACAATAATAAGACTTACAATATCAGTTGCTCAAATGTATGCAAACTTGTATTACTTCACTTTCTGTTACAAATATCTCATAGAGATGACTCTATGAACAATGTAGATCACTATATTGATGATGTAGATCACTATATATTTTCTTCACCCTATGGAGTAATATATAGCCTTTCTATGATGACTCTTTGGTTACCATGACTCTTCCTTTTCATATGCCAAGCCTTATGACTCTTGGCTTCTATACTTAATACTGGCATACACATGATACTATCTTGTATGCATATTTGGACATGACTCTTCACATAAATCTTCCTAATATAAGAATGCATATGCACACTTACATATTGGACAATTGTGCATATTTACAATACTTTCACACATATTTACATAACACTTGTGCATTTCCTACACATTATTATATTACATAAAATATTTACTCACACTCTAATCTAGGACACAACTCTTATCTAATATTTACAATAATATACCAAGGTGGTACATTGGCATGTACCAAATAATGTAATATTCTCCAACATACGACATACATTTGGTCTAGAAAATTCTATACTAGCTTACTATTGCCAATTCCTACTATTACATCCGTCACCATTGCTAGATCTCTCTCCATATTCAGAACCTAAATGGTACTCTACAACATCAAGACCTACCCCAGTAGTTTATCTCTATTTATTTTCCATCCCTTTAGCACAACCTATAATATAGCTACTTACTTTACCAAGGTGTTTCTCTTTACCTTATAGTAGACTGAGGTAATCTACTAGGTCCTATATTTCTTGTTGTAATCATCGATAGTGATGATATTGGCATTGCTACTATTGCTACTACTACCTACCTGCCTTTGTCTCTACTTATAATACTCTCTATAAAACCTCACCAAGGGTGTCATTGCCCACTATGTCTTCTTATCTTGCTTACCTAGCTACTTATATTCTCCTATCTATAAGCTAACAATGGTCACTCTCAAGGTATAGATGATTGATACTAACCCCCAATAACTATTGTTTATTTCAATATCATTGTTGTTGGGATCTGGAATCACCATATCATAAATGTTAATCTTTGCATAGGAATAAGGGTATAATTACGGTTTGAACCTCCTTTCATGTGGTCCTTCTATACCATACAAGTTCAATTAGGATCCACTTATATGCGTTGAATTGGAAAACCACAACCAAAACAAAAGAGCTCTCTCTCTCCTTAATCCCACTAGTCACTTGAACTACCTAATATGAGCCAATTAGAAGGTATCCTTATGCTATCCAATATGTTGTCTATAGGGCTACCACATAACTTGATCTTGATGCAAGCCATCAATTATCCTCTTGGCCACTCTCAAAATTCCCCTTTGGTGCCTTCCTATCCTGCCTTAAAGTGTCTCACCCACTCATACATTGTTGGAGCCTTAGGATCTACTACCTAACCTAGTAGCCCTAGTGACCTCATCACAATAATATACTCCTAGGCACATGCCTAGAGCAATGTGTGACATGTCAAACTCCTTCCTCCATACATGATCTAGTATAATGAGTGATACATTCATGCTAGTATCATTGGGCCCTAGGCAAAGACTGTCTAGTCCTCCCACATCTTTGCCACTACCTCCCCCTATCCCTAATGGACCACTCACCTAGTGGTGTCATCGATCAAAAATTCTAGAAACCAAGGCACATAGAAGAGCGGTATGCCAATCTAAGCATCCCCCAATATAGGTGGTATTAATATCAATCTTATACCTAACAATAGTAAACCCTATGTCCTCTACCAGTCATTGTAATATTCTCCTCTAATCCTAGCTCATGCAAACTAGTGCTCCTCTTATGGGTATACACAATATCTTCTAGACATCCTCCAATGTGATAGTAAGATCCCCATAAGGCATCTAAAATGTATTTATTTTTTAATATCATCTCTTTGCCAAGGTTGTCAATAGAGCTCAATCAAACTCAACCTTTGGTATTAGAGCTATGTGATGCAATCTTACAACTGCTAACAACATATGGTCATAGTAGCCTAGTAGTCCCTATATAGCCTCTAATGCATAAGGTTATATTTATCTATACTCGAAGGTCTACAAACTCTCCTACAACCAAGTTAGGCTAGCTAACCCATTAGCCTCTATGCTTGCAAATTAATCGAAAAGTAGCAAAAGAATTAATAAAAGGTAAGAAAAAGCATCATCCCTCAACAAAAATATCATTAGGAGGTAAAAGTGCCACCGTACAATGAAAGCACAATTAAGGTACAAAAGCCCCACCAACTTGCTTGAGCACTCACACAAAAGTGCTACCCATTTTTTGGGTATAATATTTTAGGTAAAATTTTCAAATTCAAGCCAATTTTGGGGATTATACCTAGACATGTGGTCCCCTTCCTTCCATTGGTGGTCTTACCCAATATTATTAATGTGGTGGTCACATGTGATGAGACATCAAAAATTTCCATCCAACTAGGGCTCTAGAGCTCCTTTTTCCTCTCATTAGTTGTAAAAAATGATTCGGATTTTACCCCCAACCTTCGTAGCCAATTTTTGTTTGTCCTCAATTCTTCATCACTAACTTGGTCCAAAATTTGTCATCTTGGTCCCATTTCAAAATCTTACCTTTGCCAATCTTATTATTATCAATGCAACCATCTCCCAATGAGCCATGTCTTCCTATAAAGCTAGAACTTGGGAAGCTCAACTCATATGGTCTTTTGAATGCAACAAAACTTTGTATAGCAATCAATCTTAAAGCATGGAAAAATGATATCAAAATCATGTTATGATCATGTGAGAGCATCTCAAGCTCCCAGGATCTCAATTAAATCAATCTTGACATCTTAGAGCTATAATTTTTCTTGGGCTATGCTCTCTCCCCTTATGAGTTCTTGTTATTATCTTTATTTTGGATCTCTCTAATATTTGGTTTCATATCCTACTAACTTTGCTTTTATCATCATACTTGCATCTAATCACTATCTTGTTTCTTGAATCATTTAGTTTGCATTTACATAGACAGTTATTCTATCTTACTACACATGTCAATGCCCCTACACCAAGGGCACCATCTTGATCGAGGACCCTTGTTGCATTACTAAATCCTAGACTCAAGCTCACAAACTACCCCTATACTCAAGATAAGTAGAAGAGTGGTAAGCATTGCACCAAATTCCCTAAGAGACCCTTTATTATGTCTCATTCCCCTTCTAACATTAATATAACCACAATTAAAATTAAAACACAATGTCATGCTTTTGTACTTGGTATATAATATTATATTATATTCTTTAATTCATGAAAATTTTAAATTGTAAAGTTAAAAGACATTTCTATCCATAAGATAAGTATAAATATTAAATAAAATATTTAATAAGACAATGAAAATCTAATTTATATTTATGAAATTAAAAAATATTTTCAAAGGAAGAGTTGTTTTTAAACTCTCAAGGAAAAAGTTGTGATTTTTCAAGGGTGGGGACCCAAGTACAACCCCTTATTTTCATGGAAAAAAATATATTGGTTCCCCTTATAACACTAATATAACCACAATTAAAGTAAAACACAATATCATGCTTTTGTACTCAGTATATAATTTAATATAACATTATATTATATTCTTTAATTCATAAAAGTTTTAAATTGTAAAGTTAAAAGATATTTCTATCCATAGAATAAGTATAGATATTAAATAAAATATTTAATAAGACAATGAAAATCTAATTTATATTTATAAAATTAAAAAATATTTTCAAAGAAAGAGTTGTTTTAAAATATCAAGGAGAAAGTTGTGATTTTTCAAGGGTGGGGACCCGAGTACAACTCCTTATTTTCAAGGCAAAAAAATTATATTGATTACCCTTATAACACTAATATAATTACAATTAAATTTGAATTTGTATTAATGTCCATCGGTGACCAAAAGAGGTCAATAGGACTATAAAGTAGGACATATACAAAGCAATGGGAGTGCCTAATGCAGCTCCAGAGAAAATAAAGTAAGAAAAATAGTAAACAGGATGACATATGATATACAAGATCTGTGGATCAAGGATTACTCCCAACATTCAAGGTTGAAGAGAAGTGAGTGATGTAAGAGTTGGATATCGTCGTAGATGTTCTTTTTTGGAGTCAACAACAAATTGACCTTGTTGTATCTCTGTGATAACCTTGGTGCTTCCTCATCGTGGCCTCTGGAGACTAGAATAATGAAGTGATAATTTGGGATCCTGTTATCTTCTGCAAACTATTACTAAGTAGTTCTTTCTTGAGATTGAATAATTCTCAAATGAAAAGGGTAATGCATATCTGATATTCATAATCCAAGATTTTAGTGTATGGGTGTCTCTGAATAAGCAATAATATCTACCTCGTATCTCATAGTAGATAGGACAGGTGAAAATGAAGTGCTCCTCGGATTCCACATCAAGACTAAACAATCTACAAATACGGTGATCTCTAGGGAGGTGATGATCTATCTCAATAGGAAACTGGTGGGAGCAAACTCGTAGCTGAGCTAGAGGAAACCTGAGGTTGTGTGACATCTATATCAAGTTATATTTTGGAGTAGTGATCAATCCATTCTCTAGTTGGAGATAAAAGTGAGAGTAATGGAGCAGTTTTGGTGAAAGAGGTTCCTTTGGATCAGTCCAAGTAGTTTTTATATATGTTGAGTAAATTTCATCTCGAATTTCCTTATTGGAGTATGGTGCATTGATTTATGCTTTAGTATGAGGAGGTCTCATTATGTCTAGGCCAAGAGATTGAAGTAGAGCAGTAGTCTGAGCATACCAGCAATTCTTGACCCCTTGATTTGCTAACTATATTGAGGATTGTAGTGCTAAATATGGATATCTTCTCATGTTTGGCATAAAATGAAGTCTACGCAGTAAAGAGACAACAAGAAATATTATTGTTGTAAGAAATGAACGAGCACCAAACTCAGCTAGAATGATGGGATGCAGAACAGTTCTTTTGGAATGAATGAACTTGGACAATATTGAGATGAGGACCCTTTCAATATGAGACCAACCCAATTGTCTAAGGCTAGGGCCCCAAACTTCACATCCAGAGAGCAGCGTAGGGGTAACAAAAGTGTAGAAGAGTTTGATATTTGTACTAATGTCCTGAAACTGGATCTGAAAGCATTGCTTATCTAGAGAGGCTAAGGCAGCATAACCTTTGTTTAACCTTGCTTGAGATGCAAGGATCAAGTTGAAGGTAGGTCCTATGAAAATAACTCCCAAGTATGTGTACGATGTGACAATCTCAACAACCTTCCCTTTATATGTGATGTGAATAGAAGAGAGATCTTTCTTGGGTAGGTTGAATGTCATGATTTTTATTTTCTGGAGATTAACTTCTAATCCATGCAAGTCAGAGTATGTTCCAAGTATGTCCAGCTATTGTTGAATTCCTCTTGTTGTATGTGACATTATGATAATGTCATAAACAAATAGAAAAATGGAAATAACACTACCAAAAAGTAGGCAACCTGTACTTTTAGCCAGAGAGTCCATAATGAGCACCTCCAATTCATCAATATATAATCCAAAGAGTGTAGGTGAAAGTGGGCAGCCTTGTTTAACCCCAATAGTACTATGAACATCTTTTGTTTTGAGAGATCCAATTTTAACCTGTCCAGTGATTTTTTCATATAAGGTCATAACCAATAGAGTAACCTCCTTTGGAATTCCTAGATCCTTCAACCTTTGAAGTAGTAACTGCCTGGGAACAGTATCAAGTGCTTTCCTATAGTCAACAAAACAACAATAGACCCTACGTTTATTGGCTTTGGCTTCTTCAATGATAGCTCTAAGAGTTAGAATGTGATCATAGGTACAATGATTTCTTTTGAAACCTGCTTGCCCCTTTGCACGAAGTTCCTTAGCCTCAACAAAATTAGAGATAAAAACATCAAGAACTGTTGCAAAAAGTTTTGCAAGAGTATGACCAACCATAATAGTTTAGTAATTGTTTGGATTTAGCAGATCTTCGGATTTATGGATGGGATGTATGATATTCGAAAACCAAGAGGGTGGGAACCCATGAGTAGCTATATGATTGAAGATTTTGGCAATATGGACCACCAAGACTCTAGGGCTATGATTAAAAAATTCTACCTTCAAATTTTTAATATCAGCTACTTTCACAGTCTGTAGTTTACGGATAGCATGAAAAATCATTTCATTAGTAAAGAAGTTACAATGTGATGGCCATGGTTTGGGGATAATTGGGGCATGGTTTGGGATATCATAGAGTGAGGCAGCATAGGTGTACTAATTGTGTGGGTCAAAAATGGGACATGTTTTCTTTTTGGGTAGAAAAATTCACCAAAAGTTTCTGGGATTAAGTTTGAGCATGTCTATAATTTCTTGTCTTTTTCTTGATAATAATTGACACTTTTTCTTCCTAAGAAAAGAACGGTAGTGGTTTTGGGCTAGCTTGTAATTCAAGGGATCAAGATGACCTACTGATCGGGTGAGCCTATGTAAAGCTTTACATTCTGTGTCAAATCATGAGTTGCGAGGGCAATGACTATAGTATTGATGAAAAGAGCGGGTGGTATGGGGAAAGACTCAATAGCTACCAACCATAATGCTTTAGAAAAACAATTTTCTTTCTCAATGGGATCCTGAATTGTGTGAATATGGATAAGGTAGGTTTTAAGTTTTTCTATGTACACATCATCATAACTGTGGTTAAAGTGGATTTTGGTAATTATTTTGGGAGGGGGTGGAGGGGCAGGTTCAGGTTTGGGAACAAATGGAATGTTAAAGGTGAGGAAGGTATGATCTACTAAAGGAGGTACACTTGAGATACACGAATCAGATATGGTTAAGGTAAAAGGTGGGTTAGCCATCACATAGTCAACTACACTAGCTCCACCAGCATGTGGAAAACATGTAAAATTACTGGAAAGAGGGAACTGCTTAATACCATTTAGAATGATTAAATCATGAGAATTGCAAAGGTTAATCAGGTGCTTACCATAGGGTGTGATGGTAGTTTTCGCATCGACTGAGCAACGAGAAATTCCTAAACTATCATGATCAAGCTCCTTTAGACACGGTGGATCTGAAGAAACATCATATATAGAGCATTCTACAGTACCTATACGTGCATTAAAATCACCCACTTGCAAAATATCATCGAGGGAAGAGAATTTAGAAATTTTTAGAAAAATATCTAAATATGGTGAATCTCTATATGATGTCATTGCATATGAAGAGTAGGTTGGAGGAAAATAGCACACTGATATATAGAGTCGACTGAGTGGTGGATTTCTATCCAGAGAGATCCACATAAATCTAGCATGAGAATCTGAGTATTCCAAATGTATAGAAGAGGCAAGACGATCTTGGAAAAAACAAACAACACCTCCTAAACCTTTAGCACCATGTTGAGTCTTAGGTCTTTGTGTAGATAACCATGAGTAGCCTGTATATGAGGGGAGCAGCTTTGTGCTACTCTCATGTGTTTCTGTGAATAATATAATATCTCTGTTCTGAATCACATCATCTACTAAACCTAGGAAAAAGAAGAGAGAACCACCAAAATTCCAAACAATGATTGATAATTCAGTCCGAAGACTCAGAGCCTGACGTCATGTTGAGCGGATTGGCCAAGGCTTGGTCCAACCTGTGGGAGGGGTATCTCTAATCCAAGCTTTTCCATTTTGGAGAACAACCCATTTACCTTGTTTCCTTGCTTCTATCATTCTGTTTCTATTGTATTTAAATTCTTCATACTGCAATCTGGTCAAATATTCATCAAGATAAATCTTATCGGTCATATTAAAAAGAGTTTTCTTAGAATTAAGGGCATCTAGCCTATCCTATAGGGTGTGAAAGCGCATAATCAGAGAGTTATCCTATGTATACCATGTTATTTCTGGTAGAATTTCCTTCTGGCTTAAGGTATTATGCAAAACTTCAGTGGACATTTTCATTGGGTCCCCTTGATCTTGATCTTTCAAACCTCTCACTCGAAGGTTCAATGATTTAAATTGCCTCTGACGTTCCTCAGTAAACTTAGCTTGAATGACTGCATCTACTAGAGGGGGGGTTGCTGAATTTATTACCTTTTACCATCTGAGCCCATGATTCCGCACCTATTGTCTCTAACTTGGTTGTTAAATTTTTTTGGTCTTCTTGATTTGTAGAGAGCTCAGCGCAGAGATTTACAATATCCTCCATATTAACAGTGTTGAATTTAGAAGCTATGTTTTTCTGATCCTCGTGGCTTGCATTGAGTTCGGTGTGTAGTCCGATAATTTCTTCTCTGATGCCAAGAGAAATGTCCTGAAGCTTAGCTACTATATCTTCTAGCTGGGAAATGCGCTCGGTTTGTGCATGGATAATAATTTTATGTTCAGAAGCTTGAAGGGAGATCTCTAGAAAATTCATCTCAAGAAGATCGAGCTTAGACTAAAACCCTTGTTTGAGCAGATCCATCCGTACATGCAGGTTAGAATTTCAGATTCCAGTCTTGACCTTCGAACCCATATTAACTTTTAATCAAAATAACCCTAAAATAGAGAACTATACATTGGTTGCTCACTTGCAACAGTCATGGTCGGCACTTCCAACCACAGCCAAAACCCTAGGCAAACCCAACCTACTTCTGTGGCTAATCTTGGGCGTATTGAGACAACGCCACCACAGGCGACGGTTGCTGGTAATATCCCTTGGAGAAAAACTTGCTAATACAGGGTTTTGCACTCTGCTGAAACCCTAGCCTTCGCTTCGTCCGCAAACCAAACTAATTTGGATTAAAGTAAAACACAATGCCATGATTATATTATATTCTTTAATTCATGCAAATTTTAAATTGTAAAGTTAAAAGACATTTCTATCCATAAAATAAGTATAAATATTAAATAAAATATTTAATAAGACAATAAAAATCTAATTTATATTTATGAAATTAAAAATATTTTCAAAGAAAGAGTTGTTTTTAAATTCTCAAGGAAAAAGTTGGTGATTTTTCAAGGGTGGGAACCCGAGTACAACCCCTTATTTTCAAGGCAAAAAAAATATATTGATTTCCCTTATAACAATAATATAACCAAAATTAAGTAAAACACAATGCCATGCTTTTGTACACAATATATAATTTAATATAACATTATGTTATATTTTTTAATTCATGAAAATTTTAAATTGTAAATTTAAAAGATATTTCTATCCATAAAATAAGTATAGAGATTAAATAAAATAAAATAAAATCTATGTAACCAAAAAATAAAATATTTAATAAGACAACGAAAATCTAATTTATATTTATGAAATTAAAAAATATTTTCAAAGAAAGAATTTTTTTTAAATTCTCAAGGAAAGTGATTTTTTAAGGGTGGGGATCCAAGTATAACCCCTTATTTTCAAGGCAAAAAATATATATTGATTCCCCTTATAATACTAATATAACCACAATTAAAGTAAAACACAATGTCATGCTTTTGTGCTGAGTATATAATTTAATATACCATTATATTTTTTAATTCATGAAAATTTTAAATTATAAAGTTATTTATCCATAAAATAAGTATAAAGATTAAATAAAATATTTAATAAAACAATGAAAATCTAATTTATATTTATGAAACTAAAAAATATTTTCAAAGATAGAGTTGTTTGTAAACTCTCAAGGAAAAAGTTGTAATTTTTCAAAGGTGAGGACCTGAGCCCTTATTTTCAAGGCAAAAAAAAAAATATATATATATATATATATATATATATATATATATATATATATATATTTATTTATTTATTTATTTATTCCTCTTATAACACTAATATAACCACAATTAAAGTAAAATGTAATGTCATGTTTTAGTACTCAGTGTATAATTTAATATAACATTATATTATATTCTTTAATTTCTGAAAATTTTAAATTGTAAAGTTAAAAGACATTTCTATCCATAAAATAAGTAATTAAATAAAATATTCAATAAGACAATGAAAATCTAATTCATATTTATGAAATTAAAAAATGTTTTCAAAGAAATAGTTGTTTTGAAACTCTCAAGGAAAAAGTTGTGATTTTTCAAGGGTGGGGACCCGAGTACAACCCCTTATTTTCAAGGCAAAATATATATATTGATTTACCTTATAACACTAATATAACCACAATTAACGTAAAACACAATGTCATTCTTTTGTGCTCAGTATATAATTTAATATAACATTATATTATATTCTTTAATTCATGAAAATTTTAAATTGTAAAGTTAAAAGACATTTTTATCCATAAAATTAGTATAGAGATTAAATAAAATATTTAATAAGACAATGAAAATCTAATTTATATTTATGAAATTAAAAAATATTTTCAAAGAAAGAGTTGTTTGTAAACTCTCAAAGAAAAAGTTGTGATTTTTCAAGGGTGGGAACTCGAGTACAACCCCTTATTTTCAATGCAAAAAATATATATTGATTTCCCTTATTACATTAGTATAACCACAATTAAAGTAAAACACAATGTCATGCTTCTGCACTTTTTTTTTTGTTTGTGGAAAACACTCCAAATGAGATGCTACTTTTGGGTAAGTCCCAAGGAGGCAGAGGTATCTATTTCGTCAAAAACGTCCAGGGCTCGCACCTGGCCTGCCCCCTTTGGCACACTCAATGAGCATGCCTAAAACAACAAAAATAATAACAAACAAACAAAAAACACAACAAACAAATAAATAAAAACCACGAAACAAACAAAAACAACATAAAAACTCAAAAAAAATAAATTAAATTAAATAAAAAATAACAACAAAACGCATAAAAAAATCATAAAAACGACAAAACAACAC
Source organism: Wollemia nobilis (assembly GCA_028583015.1). NCBI lineage: Eukaryota > Viridiplantae > Streptophyta > Pinopsida > Araucariales > Araucariaceae > Wollemia > Wollemia nobilis. Next base: position 9,177,399 of record JAQPPZ010016361.1, read on the forward strand.
ACAAACACTTTAAAAAAACAAAAATAAAAAATAAAAAAACATGAAAAACAACAAAAACACAAAAAAAAAAACAACTAAAACAACACAAAAACAAAACAGTACAAAAAACACACACCCCCTCGAAAAACTAAAAAAAAAAATACAACTACGACCTTTCTAGGCCAAAAGACTTTTAAGGCAAGATTCAACAAAGGAAACATAAGAAAGATATGTCTAAGCTAGGGAACTAAAATACCCTGACCAAACCAAAGAGAAGCAAAAAGGAACTAGGTACCTCTAGTACTGGAGCCATCCAAAGAAAGGATAAAAAATAGAGCTTCCCTAATTTGTGAAGCCCATGATCTGGGAGGGTGGTCGTAGCAAGTAAGATCACCTTTTTCCAATTCCCAATTATCTAAAGCATCAACACTCATGTTCTATTCTCTGACCACATGATTGTAATCCACTTTCAAAAAGCCCATCTGGATTAATTGAATCTTCTCAAAAATTCTTTTAATTCTCCAATCAACCTTATGATTCTTAGGAGTCATTAGAATATTAATCATGAGTTGGGAGAAATATATGTCTAAGCTAGGGAACTAAAATACCCTGACCAAACCAAAGAGAAGTAAAAAGGAACTAGGTACCTCTAGTACCGGAGCCATCCAAAGAAAGGATACAAAGCAGAGCTTCCCTAATTTGTGATGCCCACCATCTGGGAGGGTGGTCGTAGCAAGTAAGATCACCTTTGTCCAATTCTTAATTATCTAAAGCATCAACACTCATGTTCTATTCTCTAACCACATGATTGTAGTCCACTTTCAAAAAGCCCATCTGGATTAATTGAATCTTCTCAAAAATTCTTTTAATTCTCCAATCAACCTTATGATTCTTAGGAGTCTTTAGAAGATTAATCATGAGTTGGGAGTTAGATTCAACCAACACCTTTTCCCATACAACCTTAGCAACCTCTTGAAGGCCTCTAAGGATATCATACCCCTCAGCAAGGTTTTTGGAAAGGATACCCAAATTCTCAACAAAAGTGAAAACTGGGGAGCCATCTGAAAATCTACCAATTCCTCCTGCACTAGCTTTTCCAGGGTTCCCCCTAGAGGCTCCATCAGTATTGACTTTTCCATATTCCTTAGGAGGAGGCTGTCAATTCCTTGTTCTTTCCATCTTGCAATTACTCACATTCCCTTTAAGTCAGTTGCCCTTATAAGAGTTAATCTTCAATCTTTGCATCACTTTATCCCATCTTTGGTGGCAATTTTGGGGGTGATTAAGGAGTTGTTGGACTGATTCAACTAAGTTGGCAATGTTTTTTTCTAGATATAGTGAATATCCTTTCTTTCTTGATTGAAAATTTGGTTGTTCCTTTCATTTTATATATTCTAAGGTAGATGCAAGAACCCATCCAAACTAACTGCCTAATGAAATGATCAACACCCTCCTGTTTAGGCCAATCCCTCCAAAGTTGTTCAAAAGTACAAAAATTGGACCACAAAAGCCAAGTAAGATGGTCATTCTCCTCCATAGCTCAAAGGCTAAGGTACACTCAATAAAAATATGGCTAAGATTTTCCACATTCTCTTCACACATTTCATATCTAAAAGGGCCATGAAAACCATGTTTCATAAGTTGCTCACCAGTTAGCACCCTAAGATGCAATAAAATCCAAGTAAAGAACCTCACCTTAGGCTAGAGATTTTGAGCCCACAACTGAAAAAAAAATATCATAAAATTGGTGACCATCCCAAGAATCTGTCCAAAAAATTACCTCCTGACCATTATGAATGATCCAAAATAACTTTTTCTTAATCAAATCCTCACCAGTCTTAAGAACCGCTAAAATGGGAGAACCTTTGGTAGGCAATTGATAGCGAACAAGGTCTTCAGGACTTTTATTCTTAGCATATTTAGCATAAATATTATTGGCCCAAAGGGCATTAGGGTTATGTAAAATCCTCCAATACAATTTAGAAGCTAAAGCTTTGTTGTTATTAATAGCAGACTAGAATCCTAACCCCCCTTCATTCTTAGGAAGACATAAAGTGTCCCATTTCACCAAGGCCTATTTTATTTTCTCCTTAGTACCACTCCAGAGGAACCGATGATTAATTTGATCTAATTCTTCAAGAACAACCTTTGGGATATTCAACATGGTAGAAACATAAATAGGTATAGCTTGAAGGATAGATTTTACCAAGGTAATTCTGCCCCCAAAAGAAAGCCACCTATTGCTCCACTTTCCAATTTTCTTCTTAAATTTATTCAATCTTTATTTTTTTGTCTTTGAGTATTGATAAAGATACCTAAATAAGTGATCGAAAGGGAGGTCTTCTTATATCTTAATTTATCCAAGACCATGGATTCTTGTCTGGTAGAGCAGTGAAAGAAAATGACTTTAGACTTGTCTTCATTGATCAATTGCTTAGTAGCCTTAGAAAAAAAAACTAATGATTTGTTTAATTTTAGAAGCTTTCTTAACTATAGCTTTACCTAATAGAGTAGTCATTAACAAATTGAAGATGAGAGATAGGCCTAGCTCCATGAGCAATGGTAACTCCCTCAAGGGTTTTCTTGTCTCTATTTTTTGTTATAGTCTTACCCAAGCATTCAGTAAGAATGATGAATAAATAAGGGGAGAGGGGGTCACCTTGCCTAATACCTCTAGAAGTTGGGAATAGTTGTGAAGGCTTACCATTGATAAGAACTGAATACGATACTAAATAAATACAACCCATAATCCAGTCCATCTAAGCTTGAGAGAAATCAAATTGCCTCAAAACTTTGATAAGAAAGTGTCAATTCACTCTGACATAAGGTTTGGATAAGTCTAAACGAATGAACATAGAAGGATATTTTTGCATTTCCATGGAATGGATGGCTTCTTGAGCAAGAACTATCTCATCCTCTATTTGATGCCCTTCCACATAACCTTCTTATCTAGGGAAAATAATCTTATGCAAAAGAGGCTTCAACATTTTTGCCATGATCTTAGTAATGATTTTGAGAAGAACATTACATAAAGCAATAGATCTAAAAGCTGAGATATGATAAGCCTCTTGAGCTTTTGGGACAAGAGTTATATAAGATTTATTGATAACCTTCAAAATTTCTTTGGCTTTCCTAGCTTCTTCCACCACCTCTAATAAATCAGCATGAAGGATATCTCAGAACTCTTGGTAGAACTCAATGGGAAAAACATCAAGACCTGGGGTTTCCCCTTTTTGCATTTTAAAAAACACTTGTTGAAGATCATTAATAGTGACAGGAGCAGTCAAAATAGAGTTCTCCTCAGGTTTGATAAGAGAAGAGATTGCTTGTTGAGAAACTGAGTCAAGAGTAGCAAAAAAAAAATTGGGAAAGTAATTCATAACAATAGAGTTCATGCCATCCCAAATGTAGACAACCTCTCTAGAATTTGAATTTAAGGAAGAAATAAAGTTGTGAGATCTTCGAGCTAGAAGAGATTTGTGGAAGAAATTTGTGTTTCGATCTCCTTCTTTAAGTCATTGAATTCTAGATCTTTGCTTCCATAAGAGTTCTCTTTTTTCCCATTCCTCTAACTGAGCTGTGAGTCTAATTTCATCTATACTTCTGCTCATTGTGAGGCCATCTAAATGAATTTTCTTATTCAAATTTTCAATTTGAGCAATAATTTCATGTTTTTTTGTTGAACATCCTCAAACTCCTTCCAGTTCCATGTCTTGATTTTGGATTTAATATATTGCAACCTTTTGGAAAAACAATACATCTTAGTCCCATATCTTGGTTTACCTTCCTTCCACCATTGTTGCACTCGAGGTCTGAAGGAACTGTCTCTAAGCCACATTAATTGAAATCCAAAAGGAGAGAAACTCACATTGGTTTTCCAAATTTCCACCATGACTGGCCAGTGATCTAAACCAACATTGTTAAGAGTTTTCACTTTAGGAATGTGACCATGGATTAAGAAATAATCAGAGAGCAAGAACCTATCCAATATCTCCATGATACAAGTTAAGCCTTGCCTTTTGTTAGACCAAGTCATAATGCCATTATCTGGTTGGATGTCCACAAGATGAAGGTTTGCAATATATTCATTCATGAGGTCAGTGTTCTTATCCAAATTTCTATTTCCCCCCATTTTCTCATCCAAAGAGAGGACGGTATTGAAATATCATCCTATCAAGATCCAAGCTTCAAGAAAATGAGAGATAATATAAGTTATATCCTTCCATTGTCTTCTCTTTTCCTCCAAAAAAGTTGAAGCATAAAAAGTTTTACAAAGCATAATTTGGTTAGAATGTCTACTTTGAATAGTTATAGCCAAAAGACCCCAGCTGCCAACCATATGGTGAATAACTACCTCTTTTGGGTCCCAAAGGTAAGCAATGCCACCACAAGTCCCCTGGGAACTAAGGGAAACAACTTTTCCAGGTGGCCAGATTTTTCTAGCAATTGAATCCATTTCCTTTATTGACATCTTCGTTTCTTGAAGGAAAACAAGATGAGGATGGTTTATCTTAATCATTCTTCTAATTTCATTTTTTTTAAAGACTCCCTATGAGTCCTCTAATATTCCAAGTGATGATCTTCATTAATACCAGGGCTAAAATAGTTGGTAAGGGAATTAATCTTACCTCCCTCTACAAGCTTTTCACCTTCTTTTACCATATATTGTTGATTGGTCTTGCGACCTACCTTTTGATTAGAGTCCATCTTTAGTTTTTTCCCCTTATTTCTTGACTTACTCCAATTGAATCTGGGATGTCTTCTAACATTGAAAAATGTGTGTACAAAGCCAAACTGTTGCTGGAAGGTTCAACAAAGTCTATCTTGGGTCCTGCATTATTTGAAGTCTCACCATTTAATAGATTGTTTTTCTTGTATATATTTTCTCCTTTTTTTGTTGAAAACTTTTGATTTGTTGGTTTGTATCTGAGTTATTCCTTTCATCTCTAAATTGTGTTTCTAAAATTTATGTTTCCATTATTTCCTCTTCTTCACCTAGGGCATCATTTGTGGAAAGAATTTCAAACATATTAGCTGATAACTTTGATTGATCCTTCATAACTGGTTTTTTTTAGTGTTCTTAGGCATTTGGAAACTTATTGAATTTGTATCTTTTTTCTTTTGATCTGGAACTTTATTTGGGCAAACACTAGCCAAATGACCATAATCATGGCAAATTCTACAACGAAAAGGAATGTTCTCATAGTCCATTACTTGCTCGTAAGTGTCCTCCCCAAATTGTAATGTGATCTTTTTAGGTAGGGGTTTGTCAAAATCCATTAAAACACAAATCCAAGCATAAATAATATGTTCAAATATTTTAGTACAATCAGCAGTCATCATAAAAGTTCCTAAAGAGTTTTCAATTGAAGAAAAAACAATCGAATTCCAGAATTTAATTGGGAGGCCAAAGAGTCTAACCCACATGGGACATGTAGAAGCCATCTCTTCTTTGGCTTTAAATTTAGTATGTCAGGGCTTCATAAAAAGCCCTGCCCTTCCAAAGAACCAGGAACCCCCTTGAAACGTTTCTCCCTCTTTTCATTATTAGCAAATAAAACAAGAAAATAACCACTTGGATAAATAGAGATTTGTAGTTTTCCAGTTTTTTGCAGCCCAAAATTTCTTGACTCAATTTTCCTTGGATCAATCTTAGGCATTCTTAGAGCTTTACGGGAAGCCCTAAGATTAATGTTAGCATTAGGTTGAGGTTGCCCACCATGAAGGACATCCCTAAAATTCATTTTTGGGACCAAGTCTTGAGAATCCTTGCCCTTGAAAGGGGTTTTCATTGTGGATTTATTTTGGGGGTGCACCTTAGCACCGAATTCGCTTGAGATCTAAATCGTTTTTTGATCAGTTGCTTGAAACTTGTTTCGTGATCTCTTTAATCCATGCCCTAGATGTCGAAGAAAGGTATGCTTTTCACTTTTGTTTTGTGTAACAAACTGGAAGCTATTGTCAATCAAGTTCACTGCTTGATCTGTTGAAAGACAAATTTCTAATCCATCTTAGGTCCCCCACAACATATCTTGCTAAAATCTTGAGCAAAAACCACAAAAATGTTGGCCACTAGGGCCTCGAAAAACAACCTCTGAGCTACTTGCACTCAACCCAGATGAAACCCTCGCACAATCGCTTGCTAAAAATCTCGTTCACACGGGGATACGTTAGGATCTCTATTGCTCCAAATGATCTGAAAATTGGTGGAGACGTTCTAGGGTTTGTCAAGCATCTACCCTCAAAATTTCAACTCAATCCAAATATGAGTGAAGTATGACCGAAACAAATTCGACGTTTTAGGCAATCATGCAAAAAACATCCTATTTTCTAGATGAAATTTTGAAACTTTAATCCTCCATCATACTTTTGTATTGAGTATATAATTTAATATAACATTATATTATATTCTTTAATTCATCAAAATTTTAAATTCTAAAGTTTAAAGATTATATAAAATATTTAATAATACAATGAAAATCTAATTTATATTTATGAAATTAAAAAATATTTTCAAAGAAAGAGTTGTTTGTAAACTCTCAAGGAAAATTTCGTGATTTTTCAAGGACATGATATTTTCAAAGAAAAAAAATATAATATTGATTATAAATAAATTGTCTAATTGTAAAAATATATTTTTTTTAATTATTATTAGTTATTAGCTAGATTAAAGAATAAAATATTATTTCAGTAATGACATGCATTCATATAGATATGATTAATTGTGACAAGTGTTACGATTGGCCCACTTTAATAAAGAAAGTGTTTTTAATTCAATAAGGGGGTGATATGAGTGTAAAATCATAAGTCATGCGATTGCATTTGGCTAGTCCTAAGTCCAATTAATCACAAATAAACCATCCATTCATTCCGTAGACCCCATTCTTATACATAATATATAAAAATTATTTGAAAGAATAAAATGTACCGTACAAAAAATGAAATGGGCAGTTACATTTTTAAAACCAGTTTGGTCTTGCAGTTGAACAAACAGATATTATAGTTATATGCTGAACACATCTAGAAGAAGAAGTAGTATTAATGTCGAAGGAAAAAGGATGTTTCCATAGACGCCATTCTTATATATAATATATAAAAAATATTTGAAAGAATAAAATGCACCGTACAAAAAAAATGAAATAGGCAGTTACATTTTTTAAACCAGTTTGGTCTTGCAATTGAAAAAACAGATATTATAGTAATATGCTGAATACATCTAGAAGAAGTATTAATGTCGAAGGAAGAAGGATGTTTTCCATAGACCCCCATTCTTATATATAATATATAAAAATTATTTGAAAGAATAAAATGTACCAAAAAAAAGAAATGGGCAGTTACACTTTTAAAACCAGTTTGGTCTTGCAGTTGAACAAACAGATATTATAGTAATAGGCTGAACACATCTAGAAGAAGAAGAAGTATTAATGTCGAAGCAAGAAGATGTGTGGCGTCTCATCCACTCTATCGGTTCTGGAAATTGAGAGTTTTGATGGCCACGGCGAAGATGAAGGCAAAGAAAATGCACCAACCGACGGTAGCACCTGCGCAAACTCCGACGAAGTCGTGTCGGAATCCAAAATAACTCTTGAGGTATTCCTTTACTGTTTGCGTTGTACCATCTGCCAGGTCTATTTGGACAGTCACATTTCCATATTGAGAGGCGACCGCACCATAGAGGGTCCATGCCACGGGGCATGCCCAGTAGTACCATCTCCACCACACAGGGATTTTCTACAATACATGAAAAACATAGACATCAATTAGTTAATGAAAAGATGCAGAGTCTACCCATACATGGACTTTTTTTAGTAAATGGATTACTCACCTTTCGAGGAATTAAAAAGCCACAGAAAAGCATCCAGATTCCATAGAAAGCCGATGAGACGATTGCAGCGATGTTGGCATTAGGAGTAAGAGCGACGGTCATCATCCCGTAGTATGTGTAGTACAAGAATGTGAAGAACATGAAAAATAAGAACCACAAGAATTTCCCGACTTTCCACTCGAAATCGACCATTGCATAGACAATTACGCCGTACAACAATGTTTGAATAAATGTATAGGGAACTTCGATCAATACCTGCAGCCAGCCAAGATGAACATGATTCGGTACTCCCACCAACAATCAACTATTATACAAAAGCTGTAATTCAGAGAAAAGCAAGTTAAGATGGAGGGCTTACTTGGGCAAAGGCATATGGAAGGGCTGAATACATCCCTGCAGCCTTTTCTCTGTAGAAGACTGTCCTTTCAACATCTACTACAGGCTGAACTGATGAAGCGTTGTTCACACCGATGAAAAGTATAGCTGCGAACAGAGATCCTATTGCATTGACCAAGTTTTGTTGGCTTCCCCTGCATTTCAGTTTACAATCACATGTTCAATTTAGAAACGAAGAGGCCGCAGAGACCGAGACACAGACAAACTATTTGATTATTGATATTTAATGTAAATACTACAACTGCAGGAGCCTCGCGGCGACTCACGTTTTGCCGCCCAATCTCCAGAAAATTGTGCCAAAAAGTAGAGCGGTAACCAGAGTGAAAAAGAAGCGAATTGCATTGTACTCTGGGTTTCTCCAATATGACCAGTGCTGCTTCCACAAACAAGCCCATGTCTGGGTTAAAAATGGTTGCGAGAATTGTGAGTCAAAGTGTATGTCCTTTGACCCCGAAGCCGGCACGTTCAGTTCCTTGATCAATTCATGGTTTCGCCTGCCAATAAACAACACCCACATCCAGTAAACCTTCCATTTCCATTAGGGATTTGATTATTTACTAAGTGACTGGAAGAAGAATGGCTTTACTTACTGATGGAGAGATGAATTCCTGTAGATTTCTGCAAAATCAACGCCAAGACGCAATTCTGTTCCAACTGAAGATACCTCAAGCATCCATGTGGCCGGATTATAACCCGGTGTGATTTTGGGAACGCCTTCAACTGCCTCAAAGTAATCTACTAGTGTTTGCGAGTGGCGACCCAGAGGTCCCACGTATATCATCTGCCCTCCACGCTTCATCAGCACCAACTACAAGCAATTGACAGTTGCACAGCAAACAATGTTATGAATGCAGAGTATATAAAACAACTTGATTGCTTTGAAGTTGAATAACAATAATAATACCTCGTCGAAGGCCTCAAAAATATCGATGCTTGGTTGATGAATGGTGCACACAACAGTTCGTCCTGTGTCGACGGTGTTACGAACTGTTCTCATAACAATTGCAGCAGCTCTTGCATCCAGTCCTGAGGTTGGCTCATCCATGAAAATAATTGAAGGATTTGCCACCAATTCAACTGCGATTGTGAGCCTCTTTCGTTGTTCTGTGGACAAACCATTAACTCCGGGAAGACCAACAAGGGCTCCTCTTAAGTTCTTGATCTCTACGAGTTCCATAACCTCTTCCACAAACATCTGTTCAAACATGAACATCGATATCAAACGTGACGAATAACAAACAACTTCAATTGATGACAAAATAAGAATAGTTTATACCTCTTTTGTTTGCTTATCGACTTCCTTGGGGAGACGAAGCCAAGCAGAGTATATGAGCGATTCATGGACAGTCACATAGGGAGAATGGATATCGTTTTGTTCGCAGTAACCAGAAATGCGAGCGAAGGTTTCTTGTTTCTTGGGATAACCAGAGATGGTAATGGAACCTTCGATGTATCCTCCTGTTTTCCTTCCTGCAAGAACATCCATCAATGTAGTCTTTCCGGCCCCGCTCACCCCCATTAAGCATGTCAGTACTCCAGGCCTGAATGACCCGCTTACTCCGCGCAACAACTGCAGTCTGTCTTCTGCCACGCCTTGCTGCTTCATTTCCTGTAAGGTAGTATACACAACACACAAATAATTACAATTTAAATTGATTGCTGTGTAGATAGGCTTATACCAGCCATGAAGAAATTTCAAAAATCAAAATGGACACAATCGATCGTACCGCGGGCATGTCCACATAGTAGTTGACGTTGTCAAACGCCATGGCCAAAGGTTGGAACGGGAGAACCATTCCTCGATTGCCAGATTCACGAGCGCTCTGGACAACAGAATCGGACCTGTTGGAAGCCATGCTGCTTCTCCTTCGTTGGGAACCTCCCCCTGCAGAATATTACAGCTTTTAACTTGACAAATTTTTCTTTCTCAAACATTGAAAATTCTTAGGGCTAGATGGTAAAGTTTACCCACCAACGGAACGATTTTCCGTGAGGGTCCCTGCGGGGATAGTTTCCATTTCCTGTCCCCTATGTGATTTACCCGTAGCAGATTCGAGCTTATCTTTCAACTCGTCTTCAGAAAGTAATGCCTGAGGTGTCCCGAGTGCTAAAACAAGAAGAAACAATAATAAAGCGCATTTTGCATTTTATAACAGGCAAGCGAAGAACTGATGATACCATTGCTACAACAACCATGTACACAAGACGAAGAAGGGGTACTCACGGTCAAGGTAATGCAATGCCATTGTGTACAGACAATTAAAGAGAACATTGTATCCGAGAAGCACCGCAATGGCAAGCCAATACCACCAGCTATCAGAGAAAAGTCCGCGAGAGTGCAATAATTGGATTCCAATGTCATCGTTTGGCTGTAAACATGAAACAAGCAATTTCTTATGAGGAATGCGGAAAGAGCAAAATTGTTCCTCCGTTTGGCTAACCGTTAGACGGTACATAGGTAAAGGAAATGTAAAGTAGCAACCTTATTCCATCTGCCTGCCAGGAACTCGTTCACCGCAATAGCATTTTGAGCGTACATGAGAGGAGAAATCCAGTAACCCCATATCCACCATCCTTTGATATTTGCTGTACAGGCAGATAACCAAGGCAATCAATCACCGATTTTCAACTCCTAATTGGGCTTTCCAATTGCTTGTTTAAAAAAATAATAATAAAGTCGTGTAAGGTTTATGAATGCTTACTTCTGGAGATAATGAATCCTCCGAGAACGAAAACGACCAAAAGGGTAAATGAGCCGAAAGTGTTTGCGACGATTCGGTTCCGTCCTACAGCGGCTATGGCTCGAAAGAGACCTAACGCCGTCTGACCGATGACTACTAACAGCAAAAATTGACGGAAAAACCTGTACAGAAGATCGTACATCAGATTTCTTTTTCATCTAAATAGCTCCTGCAGATTAAAAGGACAAGTCTAAGAGCTTCAAGAGGCGGTCCTACCTCTGCCAACTTGGGGCAAAATCAATGGTATAGTATGTGAGAATAACCCATATACCAGATTCCAATAATGAAAGAGGAATTCTCATAATCCACGTGGGAAGAGAGTAGGCCCAGGCAGGATAGAACTTGAAATCCCTCTGCTTGTAAAATACAGGAAGTTTGTCCAGTGTCATTGAGAGTTCTGCCATTCCGTTGAACATAATCTGAACCAGGCCGAAGAAGAGGGCTCCGAAGTAGATCGCTCCGTCATTGATATCTCTGTGATGCATATTCGTCCGGAAGAAGACGCTCATAGCAATCAAGGCAATCAGAGTTATCTGTCATACATCACACTTCCATTTCAATTCTAAATATCCCCAAACAAAACTAGAAGATAATCAAACCGGATTTGGCAACGAATTCAGCCGATAGAGACAGAAAAAACTAACCTGACAAGATTTGAAGATATAGACAAACGAACTCCTCTTCATCAACAGAAGTTCTCTATCAAAACACGCCTTAAAAATCTCCTTTTTGCTTAGACCGAATTCCTCTGTGGTGAGAGCAGCGGGATGAGATTTGCTTTTATCGTATGGAATTGATAATTCTGCACTCAATTTGGTGCCAACATGGAACGACTGGAACGCATCCGCGAACTCTTTCACCGGAACATAACGGTATGGCTGTCTTCTATCCGCCCAGTATTGTTCTTGATCTTTGCGCGAAGTCACCTGTTCCAAATTCAATGGTATGCTCATATTATGTTACGTATGTGACAGACTTCGGCCACATTTACTGGAGCTACAATGTGTGTTGGTTTAAGGGATTAGCCATATCGAACAGGGGACAGGGATGGTTAAGATGATTTCCGAAGGACAGGGTAGACCCCTTTTCCGCTGAAACCCAATGCCAGTTTCAGGAATTTTTTAAGTAGTTTCTCCTGGTTGCGGGCAAGTAAGTGGAATAAGAAAAAACAAATAAAAACAGAAAAAAATTGCAAGTACAGTACCTCTTGCAAGAAATCCGCAACACCTTTTCTTTCGGGGCATCTAAATCCCATGGACTCGAAAAATTCAAGAATTGATTCACGGGGCCCCTGATACACCAAATAACCTTCGGAAAGCAGAATTACGTCGTCGAAGAGATCGAATGTTTCAGGAGCAGGTTGCAACAGAGAAACCACCAATGTGCTATTAAAAACATGGGTGTGTTGTAGCAGGCATTTCACGATCTGAAATGTTGTCGAGCTGTCCAGACCCGTGGAAATTTCATCCATGAAGAGGGCTTTCGCAGCTCCCACGATCATTTCCCCCGTCGTCACTCTTTTCTTCTGACCGCCAGAAATACCTCTGTGCATTGCGTCTCCTACCATGGTATCCGCGCATATGTCCAACCCCAAAATCTGCTCCCCCACCATAACAGGAACCATTTCAGTATTTAAGCAACCGTATTTTAATTGCCCAGACCTTATTTACCAAGATCTCAGATAAGTAAAGTTACCTTCAAGACGTAGTCTGTGATCATACTGCTTTTCTGTCCCTCTATTGCGGTAGCCTGCAACCATATTTGCTATTCCCCTTGAATACCACAACATACAAATTTTACTAATAAATTAAACACTGGCAAATTCCATTAGTGAATGCACCTTCATAAAGATGTCTATGTCGGGATCTGGTTTGATTCCCTCCTCCTTCTCTCGCCGGGAAAGCTCGGTCAAAACATCTGATTAAAAAAAGCCCGTAAAATTATTAATCTCAAACGAAGTGGACAACGAATAGTCAAAGCGGGTTTTAGATAAGGAAGAACGCCAAGGAGTAGTGCCCACCGTATCTGGATCCGACGCCTTGGCACCGGGCAGAAAAGTCCATGGTTTCCCTCACTGTCATTTCGCCGATGTGCAAATCATGTTGACTGATGTAGGCAGACGTCCTCTGCGGCACGAACTCATCCATGCTATGTCCATTGTAATTTACCGATCCCGTAACCTGCACCCACAAATTTTGGATTTGGATTAGACTATCCAGCTCAATCTCAATCACTGTTCGAAATGTGTGGCCCCAAATTAATTATTTGAAATCAAACTCTCTAAGCAAGAAAATAAAGACGTACTCTGAGACTTTTGTCCAGTTTTCCGGCCAGAGCCAAGAGCAGGGTAGTCTTTCCCGAAGCAGGTGGTCCAAGAAGAAGCGTCAACCTGAAAGATTTTAGACATGAATTATACATCGGAAGTCCAAAGGAAAAATAAATAGACAGCCGGATTTACGAAGAACGAAGCCGGGACTAATTTTGTTTTACCTGCCGGGCTTGATGACACCACTGACATCCCGAAGAATCGTCATGGTTGTCTTATTACCCTTGTAAAGATGAAGCGCTCCCAAAAATGACTGGAAATGGCAATAAAACAGCATGTTTCAAACCACAGCACCAAAACCAAACTTTCCTTTAATTTATTTGTGCTTCAAAGAAAGGCTGATTGAATTTCTAGGCAAGGAAATCCCACCTCCACCGCATTGGCAGTAGCGTTGAACAGAGTAGGCAACGCTCTGCCCCCAACATGGACATCGGCATCCACATTCAAGTGCTCGTATCGGAGTTCAATCTCAGGCAATCTGATCCCAACTCTGAGTCCCGATCAAGAACACAACCATCGCACACAAGAATATTATTATTAATCCCTGTGCAATCACCGATTTAAATTTAAAGTCAGATTTAAAAGTTGGAAACCTAACCTGTCGATTCTTTGACGAACTTTATTCAGAAAGCGTTCGTTGTCCTCGTCTGCAACTTTAACAAGCCTCTCCAGCAATTGTTGTCGAGTTTCAAGTTCGATATTCCTCACATCGATCTGATCATGGAGGACAGTCCCTTGGTCCTTCTCAATATTTTTGAGAATCGAGGTTCTCAGTCGATCATATGTCGGCAGCTTCTCGATGGCTGCCCATTTCAGCGCTTCTTCGTCGTCTTGCCTTTTCCGCGTGCTCGAAGACAGAGAGAATACGCTATCCGATCTCTCAAACAGTCGCGTACTTCCCTGGCGCAGGCTCCCTGTCCACGACGGCCGGTCGACATCTAATCGAACCGACGAACTCATATTTTGCCCCCCGCTCTATAATCTCTTCTCTTACTTGGATCTGGATCTCTATATCTCTCTATCTGTAACCCCTCCCCTGTTTTGCCGCACTCTAACCCCAAGGTTATGTGTTCGATTCCTCTCCCCGCCGCTGTTAAAGCTCGCTCATCCTTCGCTCTTTCCAAAGACAGCCCTTTGAAAGCATAACCTCTGGTGCTGCTAATGAGGAATGAATGAATGATTTTAATTAATTTAATTACGTCCGCTAGACCCAAATATGGTCTATGGGACCTCAAATATGGAAGTACAATTACTCAAATCATATCATATGATCTTTAATATTTTTGAGAAGGTTGTTCCTTCTTGATTTGTGTTAGCAATTCTCCAACTTTTTTTATTTTACTGTCTTCAAATAAATTTGTGATAAACTCGTTCCCAAGTGTTTCTTTGTATTTGTCACGAATATCTGAAAAACTCAGGCATTTATAGATGAAGTGTTCCTCTGTCTCTACTGCCCCTGTGCTGCATAGAGTACATATCCTTTCTTCCCATTGTTCTTTGGGCGTTGTCCATCTCCCTGTTTCACATCTAAGCCTATGAGAGCTAGTCTTTATCTGAGCAATGAGTATTTTTTCCTTCCATTTGATTTCAACGTCTATATACGCTTTTTCCTTGTGGTCATACGGTGAGTTAAAATTTGCAATATTATATTGTTTGCATTTTTCCACATTCCACTTTTGAACTTTTCATTCACATAATTTTTAATGTCTTTGTTGACATTTGGACATTCATTTATGTTGATTTCCCAACGTTTCATCCATTTTTTATTTTGTTTCATCTACATATTCTTTCGCCTATGCAACTCTTCAAGCACACAGCCCCGTGAAAGCAGAACCTCGGGTGCTACAAATGTGGATGCACTCTACTAACACGTGTCTAATATAGTGAGAGGGGCCGGAAACCGAAAGGAACATCGCTTGTCCCTTCGTTTGACAATGTGCTTCCCTATGCCGACTTGCGTATCCTTCACGCCCTCTTTTGGCAGCTAATTTGACAAGATCAGATTGTCAGATTGCATTTCTGCAGATTTATGGTTAAAACCCTATAAATTTCAACTCCAACTATTTTTATCGATCCTTCTCACAAAACCGCTTGGTTAAAACCCTAGGAATTTCAACTCCAACTATTATTTTTTTTTATCGCTTCCTTCTCACAAAACCCTCGAAATTTCAACTTCAACCATTGTTACCGATCCTTCTCACAACAACACGCAGATTCGGTCTAAAATATGTTAAATCTCGTTTTTCAACCTGTAGTGAATCGTGCTGACGCAGGTCACACATTCAACACGAGTATTTCCTGTGCGAATCTTCTGACTTCCGCCCGGGCTTAACTTTCAAGATCAGATATTCTCGCCCGCCTGAGTCCGTGAAGGATGTTGCGCTGTGCTTCCTTCCGAGATCGTGGGAGACGATTTGTCTCGTCAACCATAGAACCCCAGGCTCGTGCGCCACCTCTTTCAACAGTCAAACATTCTAAAATAACCCAGGATTCTAGAAGTAATATTTAACTCTGGTTAGCTGGCCCCGCCTTCTCTAGACGTGTCCTCCTTAACTCTCCACTGTTCCAACTGTCTCACGTGAATCGAGGGCCCTACCGAATGCAACGCGGCGCCATTGTAGAACTAATTACACTGCACTTTTTGCATCTCCACACGTTCCAAGAGCATAGAAACCCATCTTAACCGTTCGTTCTAGAAAAAAGTGTTTATCAATAAACTGTTCCGCTTTTTTTTACAGAACAAAATTTATGGTCGGATATGGTTGGCTGGTGGGCCCACATGTGCTCGTAGGTAGGGTATACATACTGATACCTACCACGCCGAGCATATCTGTCGGCGGACTGTCCCCGCCGCCTCTCCGATTTCCAGTCAAATAATTATAAAAATAATATTTTTTAATCGGTAAAAGAAGAAAAATATGTGTTTTTCTCTTTCTAGAATACGTATCCAAATTAATATTTATTTAAGGTGAGAAGATTTGAATGAAGTGTGATCTTAATTTTTGGCAATTATTTAACATGACAAATGTATTTGGACAATAAATGGTACCTAATGATATTAAAATAAAATTGTAAACAATAAAAGGTATTTCATGTTAATAAAATAAAGCTGTAAATTGTATGCAAGATATCACTTGTCTTTTTATAAATGGAAGTTACTAAACTTATTAACTTTTGGGAAAAAGATTTGAAAATTTACTAAAATTATTTTATTTAAGAAAATATTTGAAAAATTATATTAAAATAAGTTCAAGATTGTAAGAATTAACGTGATAACATTCAAAAGAGATTTGAATTAGAGTTAAATTTAGTTATTTAATATTTATTAAATTTTTAAATATAAAAAAATGTTTAATCTAAAATCTCTACAGGTTTCCTTCAAAAAAAATATCTACATTAGAATCCTTTTCAAAAGAGATTTACATTAAAGTCAAATCTAGTTATTTAATATTAGCTACAATTTTTAGATATAATATAAAAAAGTGTTCCAATCTCTAAGCCCTATAAGTCCCCTTCATTAGAGTAAACCAAAACGGACTAGTGGGAAAAAAATCATATATATAAAGCATTTGAATTTTTAAAATAAAATTTATAAGTTATTTTTATTTTTTTGACGAGGAACCTTTTTATATACAACATATCCGCAACATGTGAGGGGAGAGATTTGAACCTGGGCGTCTCGATAACTGGAGAGTTTTAACTACCCACTTGCTCTCCAACTCTTCTACATGAGCGGATAAGTTATTTTTTTTAATAAGTATAAGCTAATTATTTTTTTATAATCTATATAATTTATATATGTTATTATTAAAAATTTTATTAATGATATTATATTATTAAATACTAAATCTATTATTTATGTATTTTTGAAAGTTAAGGAATATAACTAGTTATATTTGAGATAATGTCTTTTAATAATCAAATTAATTATTAATGTATTTTTGGAAGTAAAATATTAACTATTGATAATGTTATTTATTGGTCAAATTTATTTAATAATGTATTTTTCAAATTCATGATGTCAACTATTTATTTAAATAAATTTTTTATTTAAAAAATATTTAATAACAATTATTTATATAAGAGACCCAAGTTCAAAATTTGCTCAATGAGTCATGCATAATAATCAAGTTATTGTAATATCACTTTGTGGTCATGATGTAATATATGAAAATATTTTCAATTCTATATAATCAATTAAAAATAAATAAATAAACATTAATACCTCCAAGGGCTAAGTGGATTAGTTAGTACACATCTAGACACTTACCAAGAGACCTAGGTAGAAGCTCTTTGCAAAGGTAGGTAGTAGTCTCTTCTAAATCTTTTAAGTGAGTGCACATCAAAACGACGATAACAATATGAACCATGAGCGATCGATGATCCCCATCTCACGTTGAATCAACAAGAACGAGACGGATAGGTTTGTTGGGAGCAGTCCTACCTGAGCTGGCCAGTTACTACAAATAGTGGTTGTAACCAACTCTCCTATATAATTAAAAAATAAATAAATAAATAAATAAACATTAATCTTTAATTAAGAATTTATTAAGATTTAAAAGTAATATTTAAATAACAATTATTTATATAAAAAACTCAATTTCAAATCTTGTTCAATAGTTTATGCATAATAGCAAATATAATACCACTTTATGGTCATAATGTAAATAACTGAAAGTTGTTTCAATCCCATAAATAACCAATTAATAACTAAATAAACATTAATCTTTAATAAAAAAATTAGTAGGCTTTAAAAGAAATAAGATCGCATGGTAGTGATGTCTATCATGTTTGTTTATTCAAATTGCATTTTGAATATTTAAAGCATTGTTTAGTTCTAAAAAAAAAATCTTCTCAATTGAATCAAACACGAGATTATAAATCTAAAAATAAAATAAAAATAAATGGTTTTATCACACAGCCTACTCTAAATTTTAGGGTGATTATCAAAAATTTTAACTTTTATTATTATTTGGATTCAATAACATTTTTATTGGTTTTCAAAATCAAAGTATATTTTTCTTTAAATTGTAACTATCAAATGTTAAAAGATTTACATTTACTTTGAAGAATAAATATACTTTAAATAGTGAAGAATAAATATATTAAATTAAGACGAGATATAACAAAATCATCAACATCATTGTCCAACCTTCTATTAACATTAAAGAAAGAAATAAATAATAATGAAATGTATAGAAGACTTAGAGAAGTTAACCATAATTCCAAAATATGACTATCCTCTATCAAGCTAAGAGGAAAAGGAAAAAAACTTGATGCAATATTTCTATAATGATGAGATAGACATAAGAATGTCCTCGAGGGCTAGGTGGATTGGTAAGTGCTTGTCTGGCCAGGTACTTATCAAGAAGACACCCAGGTTCAAACCTCGAGGGCAACTTGTTTGCAAAGGTAGTAGTTTGATTTGAATCCTTCTAGTGTGCATCATATCAACGATGACGATACACATCTCGAGCGATCGATGATCCCTTTCACATCGGGTCAATAATAACAAGGTGGAATAGGTTTGGTGGGAGCAGCCCCTTGCGCTTGGTTTGAACCTTGCGCTTGTCAATTACTAAAAATAGTATGGTTGTGACCAACTCCAACTCTCGTATGTAACAAAAAAAATATAAACATAAGAATAATGACTAAAAAGGTTTTTTTATACGAATATCGAGTAATCAGTGGTCCCTTTCACACCGAGTTAACGATAACAAGGTAGAATAGATTTGGTGGGAACAGCCTCTATGATTTGAACCCTACGCTTGTAAATTACTAAAAATAGTATGGTTGTGACCAACTCTCCTATGTAATCAAAAAAATAAAAAATAAACATAAGAATAATGACTAAAAAATTTTGATTAGGCTATAAGTCGTATGAATGATCTTCACTAATCTAGCATAACAAAGACACAAGAAGAAAATAAATGTAAAAAAAACAATAAGAAAAACATATTTGAGAAAAGTTATTTAAGATAATAATATTTAGCTTATGATTTAAAAAACCCAAATACTAAACAAGAATTGTGGAAAAGAAAATGATTACAACCAATAACAAAAACATAATAACTATTTTTGTACACTTGGTTGCATTATTTTTTTTATGAAAGGCCATTTTAATTATAAAAATAATAGTCCTTTACATCCAAAAAAAGTGTGGGTGAAAAAAAAATCACACCTTGAATGTCACTAACTTATCCTAATAGTGGATAAAGAAAAACAAACTACACCACATGGGCACCACGACCATCAACAACAAACTAGAAACAATTTATATCCAGAAAAGTTATTTAAAAAAATAATAGTCTAGTATAAAATATATACTTTTTTAATTATACTTCTCATGAGAATCTAGACTTAAATTGGTTTAAAAAATGTGGTTATCAATTTCCTACAATACCTTATTCATTTTTCAAAGTATTATTAATAGTTTTTTAAAATGTGATTGTCAATTATCTAAAATACGGTAATAGATTTTCTACTATGATTATCAAATATTTAAAGTTTTATTATCGGTATTCAATAGCATTGTTATTAGTTTTCAAAATCAAAGTATAATTGGAAACAGACATCGACAGCTGGCAGTAACCTGTAGGAGAAAAGCAGGTCATGGAAATGATCCAGAGGTTAACACAGATTAAAACTTGTTTGCAAGAACTGATTTTAAAACAAAAGATCATTTCTTATGATAAAGTGGAAGAATTGCAGTATGTCTATCAACTTTTTGTCCATTCTTCTGATCTAGAAGACGAAGACTGGAATCAAGTGTGCAAAACTTATCAAGAGATAATTGCAGCCATGGACAAAATCGGAAGATCTAAACATCGAGGGCAGACGAAGACCATGAGGCTGGGACCAACTCCCTAATTGAATTTTTGTGTTCTTTAGACAAAGGTTAAGTCCCTAAGCGGTAAAAGAAAGGTTCTGATAAGGTAAAGATCACCTATATTCCAAAGTGCATTCTTTTTCTTTTATATTTGTTTTTCCACTCAAAATTTTACTTTTCGCAACTGTGTTGGTGACTCCGTTCCCAATGGATGAAGGTCTGGTCCCTATTTTTACGAGCAAAAATTCCCTCGAAAGGCGCCAAGAATGTTAGTCAAAAAGTGACTAACTACAGAAAAAAAGTTGATGCACCTTTTTCCATATTTTTCAAGAAGACCAAAGTGGCCCATATGCTAAAGATCAAAGAAAAAGCAAAACACCACAAGGAGGAAAAAGTGTCGCGATATCGCGACATGTTGCATTTTCGCGGTCCAAAGCAAAGAGAAAAAGCAAGGAGGAAAAATTTTCACGATATCGCGACATGTTGCATTTTTGCAGTCCAAAGCAAAGAGAAAGGACAAGGAGGAAAAAGTGTCGTGATATCGCGACATATTGCATTTTTGTGGTCCAAAGCAAAGAGAAAGAGCAAGGAGGAAAAAGTGTCGTGATATCGCAACATGTTGCATTTTCATGGCCAAGAGCAACAGAAGGGAGCAAGGAGGCAAAAGTGTCACGATATCGCGACATGTTGCATTTTTGCGGCCAAAAGAGAAGAGAAAGAACAAGAAAGAAAAAGTGTCGCGATATCACGACATGTTGCATTTTTGCGGCCAAAAGAGAAGAGAAAGAGCAATAAGGAAAAAGTATCGCAATATCGCGACATGTTGCATTTTCGCGGCCAAAAGAGAAGAGAAAGAGCAAGAAGGAAAAAGTGTCGCGATATCGCGACATGTTGCATTTTCGCGACCAAAAGAGAAGAGAAAGAGCAATAAGGAAAAAGTATCGCGACATGATGCATTTTCGTAGCCAAAAGAGAAGAGAAAGAGCAAGAAGGAAAAAGTGTCGCGATATCGCGACATGTTGCATTTTCACGACCAAAAGAGAAGAGAAAGGGCAAGAAGGAAAAAGTGTCGCGATATCGCGACATGTTACATTTTCGTGGCTAAGAGCAACAAAAGGGAGCAAGGAGGCAAAAGTGTCGCGATATCGCGACATGTTGCATTTTTGCGACTCAAAAGGGCAGGCAGGTAGAGAAACAAGAGTGTCATGATTTTGCGACATGTCCGATTTTTGCCAAGGAAACAGAGTATATTTTTGGCAACTGGGACATGCACTAACATCAGGTGTTGATTTTTGAAGAATGGTCATCTGATTATAACCTGGCAAGTCTGCTGGATGATTGCAGAATAACAGGCTCATCTAAAATTAGCCAAAATGAAATCTATCCAATCTATGGGAAATTCGTTGTATATTATTAGAAACTATAGACAATTACTTGTAATTGATTAAAGAAATTAAATGTATGTAGTAGAAGATACTCTTTTTAGTGTATAAATAGGAGTGAGTCGACCATGAAACGGGGTCGACTCTTGGACGTTTACAGGCTTGATGTACATGTACTGGATTACAAGCAATAAAAGATTTCTTCTTTTGGATTTTGAAACTTTTGTGTGCAAGTGTATGTATCTGGTGTTTTAACTTTTATTCATTCTAAGTTTCATAATGTATCTGTTCTGAAATCTGGACTATGCATCTATAAAACTTGTTTCTAGAGTTGAACATTAAATATATTTACATGTATTTAGACGAACATCTAAAAGTTGCACTCATGAATTCGTGTTTTCTATAAGAAGATATAAAGAAAACTCTGAAAGTAGTACTCTGCATCATCAATGTTTGTTGTTGTCTAATTTATACCATGAGAAAAGTTCTAGCTTAGGCTATATTTCCCTTATCTCTTGTTCCCCTTTTCTCTAAAAAACTCAAAGGAACCGACCTTCTCTGGAGACTAGACAGATGATCTCAAGCAAAATCTGTCTATTCAATGTTGGCAAAGTCTAAGGCGCAACACTATTAATCGAAGGCAGATTTTGTTCCAACACCACCCTACCAAATGCACATTGGGTACCCAAAATATAGTTGATTATGTTGGTGTGGTCAGGACCGGGTGCGACTCCCGGGTGATTTTGATGGTGTAGAACCCCTTGGTCATGGTTTCTCAAACCAAGGCAACCCCGCAAGGGGTTTTTCACTAAATTAAAAAAAATAAAGATAATATGAGACAACTAATATGTATTTATGAAGGCTTAATAATATACTATAACATTGAATCATACACAATAATAAGACTTACAATATCAGTTGTTCAAATGTATGTAAACTTGTATTACTCCACTCTCTCTTATAAAATATCTCATGGAGATGACTCTATGAACAATGTAGATCGTTATATCTGTTCTTCATTCTATATATTAACATATAGCCTTTCTATGATGACTCTTTGGTTACCATGACTCTTCCTTTCCATATGTCAAGCCTTATGACTCTTAGATTCTATACTTGACACTTGCATACACATGACACTATCTTGTATGCACACTTAGACATGACTCTTCACATAAATCTTCCTAATATAAGAACACATGTGCACAATTACATATTGGACACTTTTGCACATTCACAACACTTGCATGCATATTTACATGATACTTATGCATTTTCTGTGTATTATTACATTACATAAAATATTTACTCACACTCTAATATAGGACACAACTCTAATCTAGGACACAACCCTAATCTAATATTTATAATAATATACCAAGGTGGTACATTGGCATGTACCAAATAATATAATATTATCCAACACCCCCTTGTATTACATTATTTGGTTATTGAAGACTTTAGTCTTCATCCTTCATATGACTTTGAAATAAATTTGATCTTTGCCTTATTCTTCTCCTTATTCCTTGTCTTTGTATTTGATTTTAATATTATGTTCTTTAGTCTTATTACTTTCTTGGGCTTTCACATTGTCACTAGATTCTTGCAAAAGAATATTTCCTTTACCTTTGTCCTTCACATCATATGTCTATTTTTGTATAGAAACTTTTGAACATTCACTTAAAGCATCATGATAAGATTCTGAATTAGATGAACTTGAAATATCAATGTTGCAAGAAGAATGAAATATCTTTTCCAAAAAGGATTAATCTAATTTTGCTTTCTTTTTAAGAGATTCAATCAACTCTTTTTGTTTTATGCTCTCTCCTTTGTGGAATTTAAGTGTAAGTAATACCATATACAATATGCTAACAATATCTAAGGGCATCATAGTACCATCATTTCCATTTTCAATTATTTCAACAATTCTTGCATGTAGATAGTATTCCAATGTTTCAAAGTTTTCATCTAATGCCTCATTATAGATGAAACTTGAGACTAGATCTAATTTTCCTTTAGATTTTTCAATCAATTTTTTTATTCCATTTTTTATGACATTTGCTCTTTCTTTTCGTATTAAAAACTCTAGATCTATTGAATTCAATGATTCTTTTGAAGTAGACATCCTTGTGACTCCCTAAGTTTAAATGATTCAACTTTTCTAAGTTTCTAAATTTTTCAAATAACTATGATGTTGAATTCCTTGTCTCCCTAATTATTTTAGAAACTAGAAAATAAGAATTTTGTAAATTTAATATTTCTAAATTTGATGTAGACTTCCTTATCTCTCCAAAGTTAAATAATTTGCAAAAATTCTATGAGCATTTGTATTTCAAAAATATTAAAATTAATACTTCCAAAATACTTTAATAAAAACTACTCTAAAAAACTTAATAATTAAATAACTTAGCACTGTAACACCTTATCACTCCTAATTAATATTAAAAAACAACCTTATAAAATAATTTAACCTTATAAATTAAAAATTATTCCTTATCTATCCATATAATATTTAATCAAAAATAATAATTAGCATTCAAAAAACCTAACAAATACCTTGTTGCATATGAACTTGCACTTGAGGATGAACTTGTACTTGGCGCTTTTATTTGTCTTGAAAAATGTTTCTCTACCCTTATACTACCTTAAAATTGACATTATGTTGTTCAACATGCAAGTGACATAATTGAATATTTTAATGGGTGTTTCAACTCATTCTGCCCAATTGTTTCACCTTCCTAAATTACTCTCAAAACTCTATCCAAATTTGTCGTTATAACAACATTTCTTGGTGAGGTGGCAAGGTGTCCTTTCATTTGAATTACATGTAATTTAACCGCTCACTTCAGCGTCTCATTAGTACTTCCTCCTTAGTGAAATATTTTTAGCATTATAGTATACACACTAAGCCCTTTGAATGCTCGTCTCTTGGAATTATTTGTATAATTGCTTTGCACTTGACCACAGTTCTTAATCTTCTACTGCATGAATCATCTTTTGATTCTTCCTTTGACACTTCATATCCTAAAAATATATCAAACAATGCTAGGGTTACTTTAGAATAGATGGCACCTGATTTTCCTTTGAAGAATTTCGAACAATGTTATCTCTTCTATTGAGTGTTTCTTAGCATTCGTGAGTGTTATACTTCAAATTTTTATTACATTGCCTTTTGGTGCTTGGATATCCAACCTTTGAGATTATCCTATTATGTTTGAGAGAGCTTCAAAAAATTCTCTTCTCTATATTACACTTATCTTTGGTGGTTGCTTGACGACCCTACTCGATTTCTCCACTATTCGACATTTCTTGGCTTAGCTCAACTTCATCTCGGTTTGACTTAGCTTGGTATAGCTTGGCTCAACATGAGCTTCTACACTCTTACCTTGACTTCAATGCTCTTCTTTGGATCTGGTGCTCTTGGATGACTTTGACACTCTTCAATGGTTTTAAGCTCTCTTTGATGGCTTTAGGCACTCTTCGATGACTTTAGGCACTCTTCGATGGCTTAGGTGCTCTTCAATGAACTTAAGCGCACTTGGATGGATTTGGCGCTCTTGGATGAACTTATGTGATCTTGGATCTTCAATGCTTGCAACACTTAATGTTGCATTCCTTACATAGCGCTAATGGAGACTATGTTCTCCTTATATATACTCTTTTCTTTTGTTGTCCACTATGCTATCCATTTTTACACTATGTTCAATTTGCAATATTTTTTCTTTGATCATATTGAGGCTTAAATCTCTACAATATATCTATGTTTATGTGTAGGTTGAGATTATTTCTAGATGCTTCAAGATAATATTTGAACAGCAATCTCTGTGTAGGCTTCGTTCAAACACCTTTAATAAATTTAAATATTCTTAAATATTTTAATGGTTGCTTACAATGGCGGCTTTTTAATTCTTCCAATGTTCTTTTCCTAAAAGTTGTATATTACTTTGATGTCTTTATGCTTTTGCTTGTTTCCTTCAAACTTAAACTTGGTCTCTTCGTAGCTATTCTTTGATTGGAACCTACTATTATGAGTAAGTCTATGTTGTATTGTCTTAGCATTCTAGCTTTCTTTCTATGTAGACATTGCCTCTATCTCTGACTTCAATGTTGTCCTTGATGTCTTCTATGACATTCAAAATTTGGAAAGATACTTGTCTTTTAAAATATTGCTTTCAAGTCTTTCTTGCTTGAAGTATTATTTGCTACCTTGAAGTCTTCTTGCTACCTTCAAGTCTTGATACTCACTTGAAGTCTTGTTGCTACCTTTAAGTCTTCTTAATTGCTTTCTATATTTGTAGAGTAGGTTATATTAATGGCCCCTTCTCTTGCTAAGGACAAATATATTATTTATAATGGACCTAAACAGGTCTCATTCAACTCTGATGGGACCTTCTCCAATGGATCTTCTTTCTCTGCCTTCAATGGAACCTCTTCTAGTGAGTATCCTTTGTTTACTTACAATATCAATATCAAGGTTTGTCTTCAAGATCTGAATCTATACTATATCTTCTATTTCGAATAAATTCTTGGAATAGGTTAACTCAATCTATTTTATCAAGGTCTATTTCTCAATGACCTAAATATTTATCAAGGTCTATTTTGGATATCTGAAAAATATACTTGAATGCAACTCAAATCAATCTTTGCATGAGGAAAGCTCTTGACCTTCATGCAATCGAAGATGAAAGTCTTCTCTATCTATTGTAGGAATATTCTCAACTTCTAAATATCAATATTCACTGCAATAATATCTTAGGTAGCTTTTTCTAGCATTACCTAAGAACCCAATATATTCAAATTACTGAAGTAGAATGGCAATGTCCAAATTTTCTTTAGTTGGTTCTCCTCAATCTTATAACAGGGTTGTCTATTCCCTGAAAGATAAACTTTTATTTCTAAGTTGGTTCTCCAAAATATGAATCTTAATCTTCACTGGTTATCCTTCAACCTAGTGGAAATACTTATCTTCACTGGTTTTTCTTCAACCTAGTGGAAATGCTTAGCTTCACTAGTTTTTCTTCAACCTAGTGGAAATACTTATCTTTTGCAACTTTCAAATATAGTGCAATAAGCCTTGTTGTAGCTCTGATACCACTGTTAGATAATAACCACAAGAAAATAATCACCACTTCAAAGCTTCAATACTTAATATAAATCACCACAAGAAAATAATCACAAGATCGAATATAATGAAGTTGCAATATAATGAATCCAAATAATAATATTGTAATAGAGATAAAATATGAGATAACTAATATGTATTTATAAAGGCTTAATAATATACCATAATATTGAATCATACACAATAATAAGACTTACAATATCAGTTGCTCAAATGTATGCAAACTTGTATTACTCCACTTTCTGTTACAAATATCTCATAGATATGACTCTATGAACAATGTAGATTGCTATATTGATGATGTAGATCACTATATATTTTCTTCACCCTATGGAGTAATATATAGCCTTTCTATGATGACTCTTTGGTTACCATGACTCTTCCTTTTAATATGTCAATCCTTATGACTCTTGGCTTCTATACTTAATACTTGCATACACATGATACTATATTGTATGCATATTTGGACATGACTCTTCACATAAATCTTCCTAATATAAGAATGAATATGCACACTTACATATTGGACAATTGTACATATCTACAATACTTGCACACATATTTACATAACACTTGTGCATTTCCTACACATTATTATATTACATAAAATATTTACTCACACTCTAATCTAGGACACAACTCTTATCTAATATTTACAATAATGTACAAAGGTGGTACATTGGCGTGTACCAAATAATGTAATATTCTCCAACACACGACATACATTTGGTCTAGAAAAGTCTATACTAGATTACTATTGCCAATTCCTACTATTATATCCTTCACTATTGCTACATCTCTCTCCATATTCAGAACCTAAATGGTATACTACAACATCAAGACCTACCCCACTAGTTTATCTCTCTTCATTTTCCATCCCTTTAGCATAGCCTATAAGCTAGCTACTTACTTTGCTACGGTGTCTCTCTTTACCTTATAGTAGACTGAGGTAATCTACTAGGCCCTATCTTTCTTATTGTAATCATCGATAGCGATGATGTTGGCATTGCTACTATTGCTACTACTACCTACCTGCCTTTATCTCTACTTATAATACTCTCTATAACACCTCACCAAGGGTGTCATTGCCCACTATGTCTTCTTATCTTGCTTACCTAGCTACTTATATTCTCCTAGCCATAAGCTAACAATGGTCACTATCAAGGTATAGATGATTGATACTAACCCCCAATAACTATTGCTTATTTCAATATCATTGTTGTTGGGATCTGGAATCACCATATCATAAATGTTAATATTTGCATAGGAATAATGGTATAATTATGATTTGAACCTCCTTCTATGTGGTCCTTCTATACCATACAAGTTCAATTAGGATCCATTTATATGCGTTAAATTGGCAAACCACAACCAAAACAAAAGAGCTCTCTCTCTCCTTAATCCCACTAGTCACTTGAACTACCTAATATGAGCCAATTAGAAGGTATCCTTATGTTATCCAATATGTTGTCTATAGGGCTACCACATAACTTGATCTTGATGCAAACCATCAATTATCCTCTTGGCCACTCTCAAAATGCCCCTTTAGGGCCTCTCTATCCTGCCTTAAAGTGTCTCACCCACTCATACATTGTTGGAGCCTTAGGATCTACTACATAACCTAGTAGCCCTAGTGGCCTCATCACGATAATATACTCCTAGGCACATACCTAGAGCAATGTGCGACATGTAAAACTCCTTCCTCCATACATGATCTAGTATAATGAGTGATACATTCATGCTAGTATCATTGGGCCCTAGGCAAAGACTGTCTAGTCCTCCCACATCTTTGCCACTACCTCACCCTATCCCTAATGGACCACTCACCTAGTGGTGTCATAGATCAAAAATTCTAGAAACCAAGGCACATAGAAGAGCAGTATGCTAATCTAAGCATCCCCCAATATAGGTGGCATTAATGTCAATATTATACCTAACAATAGTAAACCCCATGTCCTCTACCAGTCATTGTAAGCTACTCCTCTAATCCTAGCTCATGCAAACTAGTGCTCCTCTTATGGGTATCCACAACATCTGCTAGACATCCTCCAATGTGACAGTAAGATCCCCATAAGGCATCTAAAATTTATTCATTTTGTAATATCATCTCTTTGCCAAGGTTGTCAATAGAGCTCAATCAAACTGAACCTTTGGTATTAGAGCTATGTGATGCAATCCTACAGCTGCTAACAACATATGGTCATAGTAGCCTAGTAGTCCCTATATAGCCTCTAATGCATAAGGTTATATTTCTCTATACTCGAAGGTCTACAAACTCTCATACAACCAAGTTAGGCTAGCTAACCCATTAGCCTTTATGCTTGCAAATTAATCGAAAAGTAGCAAAAGAATTAATAAAAGGTAAGGAAAAGTGTCATCCCTCAACAAAAATATCATTAGGAGGTAAAAGTTCCACCGTACAATGAAAGCACAATTAAGGTACAAAAGCCGCACCAAATTGCTTGAGCACTCACACAAAAGTGCTACCCATTTTTTGGGTATAATATTTTAGGTAAAATTTTTAAATTCAAGCCAATTTTCGGGATTATACCAAACACGTGGTCCCCTTCCTTCCATGGGTGGTCTTACCCAATCTTCTTAATGTGGTGGATGAGACATCAAAAATTTCCATCCAACTAGGGCTCTAGAGCTCCTTTTTCCTCTCATTAGTTGTAAAAAATGATTCGGATTTTACCTCCAACCTTCGTAGCCAATTTTTGTTTGTCCTCAATTCTTCATCACTAACTTGGTCCAAAATTTGTCATCTTGGTCCCATTTCAAAATCTTACCTTTGCCAATCTTATTATTATCAATGCAACCATCTCCCAATGAGCCATGTCTTCCTATAAAGCTAGAACTTGGGAAGCTCAACTCATATGGTCTTTTGAATGCAACAAAACTTTGTATAGCAATCAATCTTAAAGCATGGAAAAATGATATCAAAATCATGTTATGATCATGTGAGAGCATCTCAAGCTCCCAGGATCTCAATTAAATCAATCTTGACATCTTAGAGCTATAATTTTTCTTGGGCTATGCTCTCTCCCCTTATGAGTTCTTGTTATTATCTTTATTTTGGATCTCTCTAATATTTGGTTTCATATCCTACTAACTTTGCTTTTATCATCATACTTGCATCTAATCACTATCTTGTTTCTTGAATCATTTAGTTTGCATTTACATAGACAATTATTCTATCTTACTACATATGTCAATGCCCCTACACCAAGGGCACCATCTTGATCGAGGACCCTTGTTACATTACTAAATCCTAGACTCAAGCTCACAAACTACCCCTATCCTCAAGATAAGTAGAAGAGTGGTAAGCATTGCACCAAATTCCCTAAGAGACCGTTTATTATGTCTCATTCCCCTTATAACATTAATATAACCACAATTAAAGTAAAACACAATTTCATGCTTTTGTACTCGGTATATAATTTACTATAATATTATATTATATTCTTTAATTCATGAAAATTTTAAATTGTAAAGTTAAAAGACATTTCTATCCATAATATAAGTATAAATATTAAATAAAATATTTAATAAGACAATGAAAATCTAATTTATATTTATGAAATTAAAAAATATTTTCAAAGGAAGAGTTGTTTTTAAACTCTCAAGGAAAAAGTTGTGATTTTTCAAGGGTGGGGACCCGAGTACAATCCCTTATTTTCATGGCAAAAAAAATATATTGGTTCACCTTATAACACTAATATAACCACAATTAAAGTAAAACACAATGTCATGCCTTTGTACTCAGTATATAATTTAATATAACATTATATTATATTATTTAATTCATGAAAATTTTAAATTGTAAAGTTAAAAGATATTTCTATCCATAGAATAAGTATAGAGATTAAATAAAATATTTAATAAGACAATGAAAATGTAATTTATATTTATAAAATTAAAAAATATTTTCAAAGAAAGAGTTGTTTTTTAAATCTCAAGGAGAAAGTTGTGATTTTTCAAGGGTGGGGACTCAAGTACAACTTATTTTCAAGGCAAAAAAATTATATTGATTACCCTTATAACACTAATATAATTACAATTAAATTTGAATTTGTACTAATGTCCATCGGTGACCAAAAGAGGTCAATAGGATTGTAAAGTAGGACATATACAAAGCAACGAGAGTGCCTAATGTAGCTCCAGAGAAAATAAAGTAAGAAAAATAGTAAATAGGATGACATATGATATACAAGATCTGTGGATCAAGGATTGCTCCCAACATTCAATGCTGAAGAGAAGTGAGTGATGTAAGAGTTGGATATCGTCGTAGATGTTATTTTTTGGAGTCAACGACGAATTGATCTTGTTGTATCTCTATGATCACCTTGGCGCTTCCTCGTCCTGGCCTCTAGAGGCTGGAAGAATGAAGTGATAATTTGGGATCGTGTTATCTTCTGCAAACTGTTACTAAGTAGTTCTTTCCTGAGATTGAATAATTCTCGGATGAAAAGGGTAATGCATCTCTGATATTCATAATTAATCCAAGATTTTAGTGTATGGGTGTCTCTAAATAAGCAATAATATCTACCTCGTATCTCGTAGTAAACAGGACAAGTGAAAATGAAGTGCTCCTCGGGTTCCACATTGAGACTACACAATCTATAAATATGGTGATCTCTGGGGAGGTGATGATCTGTCTCAATACGCAACTAGTGGGAGCAAACTCATAGTTGAGCTAGAGGAAACCTGAGGTTGTGTGACATCTATATCAAGTTATATTTTGGAGTAGTGATCAATCCATTCTCTATTTTGAGATAAAAGTGAGAGTAATGGAGCAGTTTTGGTGAAAGAGATTCCTTTGGATCAGTCCAAGTAGTTTTTATATATGTTGAGTAAATATCGTCTCGAATTTCCTTATTGGAGTATGGTGCATTGATTTATGCTTTAGTAGGAGGAGGTCTCATGATGTCTAGGCCAAGAGATTGAAGTAGAGTAGTATTCTGAGCATACCAGCAATTCTTGACCCCTTGATTTACCAACTATATTGAGGATTGTAGTGCTAAATATGGATATCTTCTCATGTCCGGCATACAATGAAGTCTACGCAGTAAAGAGACAACAAGAAATATTATTGTTGTAAGCGATGAACAAGCACCAAACTCAGCTAGAATGATGGGATGCGGAACAGTTCTTTTGGAACAGATGAACTTAGACAACATTGAGATGAGGACCCTTTCAATACAAGACCAACCAAATTGTCGAAAGCTAGGGCCCCAAAATTCATAGCCATAGATCAGCGTAGGGGTAAGAAGAGTGTGGAAGAGTTTGATATTTGTACTGATGTATTTAAATTGGACTTGAAAGCATTGCTTATCTAGAGAGGCTAGGGTAGCATAACCTTTGTTTAATCTTGCTTGAGATGCAAGGTTCAAGTTGAAGGTAGGTCCTGTGAAAAGAACTCCCAAGTATGTGTACGATGTGACAATCCCAACAACCTTCCCTTTATATGTGATGTGAATAGAAGAGAGATATTTCTTAGGTATGTTGAATGCCATGATTTTTATTTTTTGGAGATTAACTTCTAATCCATGCAAGTCAGAGTATGTGCCAAGTATGTCCAGTTGTTGTTGAATTCCTCCTGTTGTATGTGACATTAGGATAATGTCATAAACAAATAGCAAAATGGAAATAACACTACCAAAAATTAGGCAACCTATACTCTTAGCCAGAGAGTCCATAATGAGTACCTCCAATTCATCAATATAAATCCAAAGAGTGTAGGTGAAAGTGGGCAGCCCTGTTTAACCCCAATAGTACTATGAACATATTTTGTTTTGAGAGATCCAATTTTAACCTGTCCAGTGATTTTTTCATATAAGGTCATAACCAACAAAGTAACCTCCTCTGGAATTCCTAGATTCTTCAACCTTTGAAGCAGTAACTTCCTGGGAATAGTATCAAATGCTTTCCTGTAGTCAACAAAACAACAATAGACCCTATGTTTATTAGCTTTGGCTTCTTCAATGATAGCTCTGAGAGTTATAATGTGATCATAGGTACGATGATTTATTTTGAAACCTATCTGCCCCTTTGCACGAAGTTTCTTAGCCTCAAAAAAATTAGAGATAAAAACATCAAGAACTATTGCAAAAAGTTTTGCCAGAGTATGACCAACCATAGTAGTTTTGTAATTGTTTGGATTTAGCAGATCTTCGGATTTATGGATGGGATGTATGATATTCGAAAACCAAGAGGGTGGGAACCCATGAGTAGCTATATGATTGAAGAGTTGGGCAATATGTACCACCAAGACTCTAGGGCTATGATTAAGAAATTCTACCTTCAAATTTTTAATATCAGCTACTTTCTCAGTCTGTAGTTTACGGATATCATGAAAAATCATTTCATTAGTAAAGAAGTTACAATGTGATGGCCATGGTTTGGGGATAATTGGGGCATGGTTTTGGATATCATAGAGTGAGCCAGCATAGGTGTACCAATTGTGAGGGTAAAAAATGGGACATGTTTTCTTTTTGGGTAGATAAATTTGCCAAAAGTTTCTTGGATTAAGTTTGAGCATGTCTATAATTTCTTGTCTTTTTCTTGATAATAATTGATGCTTTTTCTTCCTAAGAAAAGAACGGTAGTGGTTTTGGGCTAGCTTGTAATTCAGGGGATCAAGATAACCTGCTGATCAGGTGAGCCTATGTAAAGCTTTACATTCTATGTCAAACCACGAGTTACAAGGGCAATGGCCATGAGACTGATGAAAAGAGCAGGTGGTATGGGGAAAGACTCAATAGCTACCAACCATAATGCTTTAGAAAAATAGTTTGCTTTCTCAATGGGATCCTGAATTGTGGAAATATGGATAAGGTAGGTTTTAAGTTTTTTCTATGTACACATCATCATAACTGTGGTTAAAGTGGATTTTGGTAATTATTTTGGGAGGGGGTGGAGGGGCAGGTTCAGGTTTGGGAACAAATGGAATGTTAAAGGTGAGGAAGGTATGATCTACTAAAGGAGGTATACTTGAGATACACAAATCAGATATGGTTAAGGCAAAAGGTGGGTTAGCCATCACATAGTCAACTACACTAGCTCCACCAGCATGTGGAAAACTTGTAAAATTACTGGAAAGAGGGAGTTGCTTAATACCATTTAGAATGATTAAATCATGAGACTCGCCAAGGTTAATCAAGTGCTTACCATAGGGTGTGATGGCGGCTGAGTAGCAAGAAATTCCTAAACTATCATGATCAAGCTCCTTTAGACACGGTGGATCTGAAGAAACATCATATATAGAGCATTGTGTAGTACCTGTACGTGCATTGAAATCACCCACTAGCAAAATATCATCGAGGGAAGAGAATTTAGAAATTTTTGGAAAAATATCTAAATATGGTGAATCTCCATCTGATGTCATTGCATATGAAGAGTAGGTTGGAGGAAAATAGCACATTGATATTTAAAGTCGACTAAGTGGTGGATTTTTATCCAGAGAGATCCACATAAATCTGGCATGAGAATTTGAGTATTCCAAATGTATAGAAGAGGTAAGACGATCTTGGATCAAACAAAAAACACCTCCTGAACCTTTAGCACCATGTTGAGTCTTTGATCTTTATGCGAAAAACCATGAGTAGCTTGTATATGAGGGAAGCAGCTTTGTGCTACTCTCATGTGTTTCTATGAAGAATATAATATCTATGTTCTGAATCACATCATCTACTGAACTTGGGAAAATAAAGAGAGAACCACCACAATTCCAAACAACGATTGATAATTCAGTCTGAAGACTCAGAGCCTAATGTCATGTTGAGCGGATTGGCCAATGCTTGGTCCAACCTGTGGGAGGGGTATCTCTAATCCAAGCTTTTCCATTTTGGAGAACAACCCATTTACCTTGTTTCCTTGCTTCTATAATTTTGTTTCTATTGTATTTAAATTCTTCATACTGCAATCTGGTCAAATCTTCATCAAGATAAATCTTATCAGTCATATTAAAAAGAGTTTTCTTAGAATTAAGGGCATCTAGCCTATCCTATAGGGTGTGAAAGCGCATGATCAGAGAGTTATACTGTGTATACCATGTTCTTTCTGGTAGAATTTCCTTCTAGCTTAAGGTATTGTGCAAAAATTCAGTGACCATTTTCATTGGGTCCCCTTGATCTTGATCTTTCAAATCTCTCACTCGAAGGTTTAATGATTTAAATTGCCTTCGACGTTCCTCAGTAAACTTAGCTTGAATGACTACATCTACTAGAGGGGGGGTTTGCTGAATTTATTACCTTTTACCATCTGAGCCCATGATTCCGCACCTATTGTCTCTAACTTGGTTGTTAGATTTTTTTGGTCTTCTCGATTTGTAGAGAGCTCAGCGCAGAGATTTACAATATCCTCCATATTAACAATGTTGAATTTAGAAGCTATGTTTTTCTGATCCTCACGGCTTGCATTGAGTTCGGTGTGTAGTCCGATAATCTCTTCTCTGATGCCAAGAGAAACGTCCTGAAGATTAGCTACTATATCTTCTAGCTGGGAAATGCGCTCAGTTTGTGCATGGATAATAATTTTCTGTTCAAAAGCTTGAAGGGAGATCTCTAGAAAATGCTTCTCAAGAAGATCGAGCTTAGACTGAAACCCTTGTTCGAGCAGATCCATCCGTACCTGCAAGTCAAAATTTTGGATTCCAGTCTTGACCTTCGAACCTATATTAACTTTTAATAAGAATAACCCTAAAATAGAGGACTATCTGTTGGTCGCTCACTTGCAACAGTCATGGTCGACACTTCCAACCACAGCCAAAACCCTAGGCAAACCCAACCTGCTTCTATGGCTAAGCTTGGGCGTACTGCGGCGGTGCCACCACAGGCGACGGTTGTTGGTAATATCCCTTGGAGAAAAACTTGCTAATACAAGGTTTTGCACTGTGCTGAAACCCTAGCCTTTGCTTCGTCCGCAAACCAAACCTATTTGGATTAAAGTAAAACACAATGCCATGATTATATTATAAAGACATTTCTAAAAGACATTTCTATCCATAAAATAAGTATAAATATTAAATAAAATATTTAATAAGACAATGAAAATCTAATTTATATTTATGAAATTAAAAATATTTTCAAAGAAAGAGTAGTTTTTAAATTCTCAAGGAAAAAGTTGGTGATTTTTCAAAGGTGGGGACCCGAGTACAACCCCTTATTTTCAAGGCAAAAAAAATATATTGATTTCCCTTATAACAATAATATAACCAGAATTAAGTAAAACACAATGCCATGCTTTTGTACACAGTATATAATTTAATATAACATTATATTATATTTTTTAATTCATGAAAATTTTAATTTGTAAATTTAAAAGGTATTTCTATCCATAAAATAAGTATAGAGATTAAATAAAATAAAATCTATGTAACCAAAAAATAAAATATTTAATAAGACAATAAAAATCTAATTTATATTTATGAAATTAAAAAATATTTTCAAAGAAAGAATTGTTTTTAAATTTTCAAGGAAAGTGATTTTTCAAGGGTGGGGACCAAGTACTCACTTTCAAGGGTGGGGACCAAATACAACCCCTTATTTTCAAGGCAAAAAATATATATTGATTCCCCTTATAATATTAATATAACCACAATTAAAGTAAAACATAATGTCATGCTTTTGTGCTGAGTATATAATTTAATATAACATTATATTTTTTAATTCATGAAAATTTTAAATTATAAAGTTAAAAGACATTTCTATCCATAAAATAAGTATAAAGATTAAATAAAATATTTAATAAGACAATGAAAATCTAATTTATATTTATGAAACTAAAAAATATGTTCAAGGAAAGAGTTGTTTGTAAACTCTCAAGGAAAAAGTTGTGATTTTTCAAAGGTAGGGACCTGAGTACAATCTTTTATTTTCAAGGCAAATATATATATATATATATATATATATATATATATTCCCCTTGTAACACTAATATAACCACAATTAAAGTAAAATGTAATGTCATGTTTTAGTACTCAGTGTATAATTTAATATAACATTATATTATATTCTTTAATTCATGAAAATTTTAAATTGTAAAGTTACAAGACATTTCTATCCATAAAATAAGTAATTAAATAAAATATTTAATAAGACAATGAAAATCTAATTTATATTTATGAAATTAAAAAATATTTTCAAAGAAAGAGTTGTTTGTAAACTCTCAAAAAAAAAGTTGTGATTTTTCAAAAATGGGAACCCGAGTACAACCCCTTATTTTCAAGTCAATATATCAAAAAAAAAAAAAAAAAAAAAAATATATATATATATATATATATATATATATAGTTTTCCCTCACAACACTAATATAACCACAATTAAAGTAAAATACAATGTCATTCTTTTGTGCTCAGTATATAATTTAATATAACATTATATTATATTCTTTAATTCATGAAAATTTTAAATTGTAAAGATAAAAGACACTTCTATCCATAAAATAAGTAATTAAATAAAATATTTAATAAGACAATGAAAATCTAATTTATATTTATGAAATTAAAAAATATTTTCAAAGAAAAAGTTGTTTGTAAACTTTCAAATAAAAAGTTGTGATTTTTCAAGGGTGGGGACCCGAGTACAACCCCTTATTTTCAAGGCAAAAAATATATATTGATTTCCCTTATAACATTAATATAACCACAATTAAAGTAAAATACAATGTCATGCTTCTGTACTTTTTTTTGTTTGTGGAAAACACCCCAAATGAGATGCTACTTTTGGGTAAGTTCCAAGGAGGCAGAGGTATCTATTTCATAAAAAACGTCCAGGGCTCGCACCTGGCCTACCTTCTTTGGCACACTCAACGAGCATGCCTAAAACAACAAAAACAATAACAAATAAACAAAAAACACAACATAAAAAAACAACAAACAAATAAATAAAAACCACGAAACAAACAAAAACAACAAAAAAACTCAAAAAAAATAAATAAAATAAAATAAAAAATAACAACAAAACACAAAACACATAAAAATCCTAAAAACGACAAAACAACACACTAACACTTTAAAAAAATAAAAAACACACAAAAAAA
Source organism: Wollemia nobilis (assembly GCA_028583015.1). Lineage (NCBI taxonomy): Eukaryota > Viridiplantae > Streptophyta > Pinopsida > Araucariales > Araucariaceae > Wollemia > Wollemia nobilis. The sequence continues at coordinate 9,215,040 of JAQPPZ010016361.1, forward strand.
CACCCTAACCAAACCAAAGAGAAGCAAAGAGGAACTAGGTACCTCTAGTATTGGAGCCATCCAAAGAAAGGATAAAAAGCAGAGCTTCCCTAATTTGTGAAGCCCACCATCTGGGAGGGTGGTCGTAGCAAGTAATCCAATTTCCAATTATCTAAAGCATCAACAGTTATGTTCTATTCTTTGACCACATGATTGTAATCCACTTTCAAAAAGCCCATCTGGATTAATTGAATCATCTCAAAAAAAAAATTAATTCTCCAATCAACCTTATGATTCTTAGGAGTCATTAGAATATTAATCATGAGTTGGGAGAAAGATATGTCTAAGCTAGGGAACTAAAATACCCCGACCAAACCAAAGAGAAGCAAAAAGGAACTAGGTACCTCTAGTACTGGAGCCATCCAAAGAAAGGATAAAAAGCAGAGCTTCCCTAATTTGTGAAGCCCACCATCTGGGAGGGTGGTCATAGCAAGTAAGATCACCTTTGTCCAATTCTCAATTATCTAAAGAATCAACACTCATGTTCTATTCTCTAACCACATGATTGTAATCCACTTTCAAAAAGCCCATCTGGATTAATTGAATCTTCTCAAAAATTCTTTTAATTCTCCAATCAACCTTATGATTCTTAGGAGTCATTAGAAGATTAATCATGAGATGGGAGTCAGATTCAACCAACACATTTTCCCATACAACCTTAGCAGCCTATTGAAGGCCTCTGAGGATACCATACCCCTCAGAAAGGTTATTGGAAAGGATACCCAAATTCTCAACAAAAGTGAAAATTGGGGAGCCATCTAAAAGTCTACCAATTCCTCCTACACTAGCTTTTTCAGGGTTCCCCCTAGAGGCTCCATCAGTATTGACTTTTCCATATTCCTTAGGAGGAGGTTGTCAATTCCTTGTTCTTTTCATCTTGTAATTACTCACATTCCCTTTAATTCAGTTGCCCTTATAAGAGTTAATCTTCAATATTTGCATCACTTTATCCCATCTTTGGTGGCATTTTTGGGGGTGATTAAGGAGTTGTTGGACTGATTCAACTAAGTTGGCAATGTTTTTTTCTAGATATAGTGAATATCCTTTCTTTCTTGATTGAAAATCTGGTTGTTCCTTCCATTCTAGATATTCTAAGGTAGAATGGTAGAACCCATCCAAACTAACTGCCTAATGAAATGATCAACACCCTCCTATTTAGGCCAATCCCTCCAAAATTGTTCAAAAGTAGAAAAATTGGACCACTGTAAGCCAAGTAAGATGGTCATTCTCCTCCATAGCTCAAAGGCTAAGGTACTCAATAAAAATATGGCTAAGATTTTCCACATTCTCTTCACACATTTCATATCTAAAAGGGCCATGAAAACCATGTTTCATAAGTTGCTCACCAGTTAGCACCCTAAGATGCAATAAAAGCCAAGTAAAGAACCTCACCTTAGGCTAGAGATTTTGAGCCCACAACTGAAAAAAAATATCATAAAATTCGTTGGGATTTTTATGGCATAAGGCCAAATAACCCTGAGTAACTGAATACTCACCCTTAGTAGTGTTGTTCCATCCAAAACAATCTTTATCATGGGACCAAGAGAGAGATCTCATATGTAGGATGCATTGGATGTCTTGTATTTTAATTTTTGGAATTTGAATAGGCCAGTCCTCAATAGGGATCCAATATCTACCAACCTCTGAATTACTACTATGGTATCGACAGTAATCAGCCACCTTTATCCAATTAGCTCCCTGAAGCTCCTCCATCCAAGGCCTCCAATCAGGAAACTGAGTTATCAAAGGCTGGTGACCATCCCAAGAATCTGTCCAAAAGTTTGCCTCCTGACCATTATGAATGATCCAAAATAACTTTTTCTTAATCAAATCCTCACCAGTCTTAAGAACCGCTAAAATGGGAGAACCTTTGATAGGCAAATGATAGCGAACAAGGTCTTCAGGACGTTTATTCTTAGCATATTTAGCATAAAGATTATTTGCCCAAAGGGCATTGGGGTTATGTAAAATCCTCCAATACAATTTAGAAGCTAAAGATTTGTTGTTATTAATAGCAGACCGAAATCCTAATCCCCCTTCATTCTTAAGAACACAAAGTGTACCATTTCACCAAGGCCTATTTTCTTTTCTCCTTAGTACCACTCCAGAGGAACTTATGATTAATTTGATCTAATTCTTGAAGAACAACCTTTGGGATATTCAACATGGTAGAAACATAAATAGGTATAGCTTGAAGGATAGATTTTACCAAGTTAATTCTGCCCCCAAAAGAAAACCACCTATTGGTCCACTTTCCAATTTTCTTCTTAACTTTATCCAATATTTATTTTTTTGTCTTTGAGTATTGATAGAGATGCCTAAATAAGTGATCAAAAGGGAGGTCTTCTTATATCTTAATTTATACAAGACCATGTATTCTTGTCTGGTAGAGCAGTGAAAGAAAATGACTTTAGACTTGTCTTCATTGATCAATTGCTCGATAGCCTTAGAAAAAAACTAATGATTTGTTTAATTTTAGAAGCTTTCTTAATTGTAGCTTTACCTAATAGAGTAGTCATTAACAAATTGAAGATGAGAGATAGGCCTAGCTCCATGAGCAATGGTAACTCCCTCAAGGGTTTTCTTGTCTCTATTTTTTGTTATAGTCTTACCCAATCATTCAGCAAGAATGATGAATAAATAAGGGGAGAGGGGGTCACCTTGCCTAATACCTCTAGAAGTTGGGAACGGTTATGAAGGCTTACCATTGATAAGAACTGAATACGATACTAAATAAATACAACCCATAATCCAATCCATTTAATCTTGAGAGAAATCAAATTGCCTCAAAACTTTGATAAGAAAGTGTCAATCCACTCTATCATAAGATTTGGATAAGTCTAAACGAATGAACATAGAAGGAGATTTTTGCGTTTCCATGGAATGGATGGCTTCCTGAGCAAGAACTATCTCATCCTCTATTTGATGCCCTTCCACATAACCTCCTTATCCAGGGAAAATAATCTTATGCAAAAGAGGCTTCAACATTTCTGCCATGATCTTAGTAATGATTTTGAGAATAACATTACATAAAGCAATAGGTCTAAAAGCTGAGATATGATAAGCCTCTTAAGCTTTTGGGACAAGAGTTATATAAGATTTATTGACAACCTTCAAAATTTCTTTGGCTTTCCTAGCATCTTCCACCACCTCTAATAATTAGCATGAAGGATATTCCAGAAATCTTAGTAGAACTTAATGGGAAAACCATCAAGACCTGGGGTTTTCCCTTTTTGCATTTTAAAAAACACTTGTTGAAGATCATTAATAGTGACAGGAGCAGTCAAAATAGAGTTCTCCTCAGGTTTGATAAGAGAAGAGATCGCTTGTTGAGAAACTGAGTCAAGAGTAGCAAAAAAAAAATTGGAAAGTAATTCATAACAATAGAGTTCATGCCATCCCAAATGTAGACAACCTCTCTAGAATTTGAATTTAAGGGAAAGAAATAAAGTTGTGATATCTTCGAGCTAGAAGAGATTTATGGAAGAAATTTGTGTTTCGATCTCCTTCTTTAAGTCATTGAATTCTAGATCTTTGCTTCCATAAGAGTTCTTTTTTTTCCCATTCCTCTAACTGAGTTGTAAGTCTAATTTCATCTATAATTCTGCTCATTGTGAGGCCATATAAATGAATTTTCTTATTCAAATTTTCAATTTGAGCAATAACTTCATGTTTTTTTGTTGAACATCCTCAAACTCCTTCCAGTTCCATGTCTTGATGTTGGATTTAATATATTGCAACCTTTTGGCAAAACAGTACATCTTAGTCTCATATCTTGGTTTACCTTCCTTCCACCATTGTTGCACTTAAGGTCTAAAGGAACTGTCTCTAAGCCACATTAATTGAAATCGAAAAGGAGAGAAACTCACATTGGTTTTCCAAATTTCCACCATGACTGACCAGTGATCTGAACAAACATTGTTAAGAGTTTTCACTTTAGGAAGTGACCATGGATTAAGAAATGATCTGAGAGCAAGAACCTATCCAATCTCTCCATGATACAAGTTAAGCCTTGCCTTTTGTTAGACCAAGTCATAATGCCATTATCTGGTTGGATGTCCATAAGATGAAGGTTTGCAATATATTCGTTCATGAGGTCAGTGTTCCTGTCCAAATTTCTATTTCCCCCCATTTTCTCATCCAAAGAGAGGACGGTATTGAAATATCATCCTATCAAGATCCAACCTTCAGGAAAATGAGATAATATAAGTTATATCCTTCCATTGTCTTCTCTTTTCCTCCAAAGAAGTCGAAGCATAAACAGTTTTGCAAAGCATAATTTGGTTGGAATGTCTACTTTGAATAGTTATAGCCAAAAGACCCTAACTACCAACCATATGGTGAATAACTACCTCTTTTGGGTCCCAAAGGTAAGCAATGCCACCACAAGTCCCCTGGGAACTAAGGGAAATAACTTTTCCAGGTGGCCAAATTTTTCTAGCAATTGAATCTATTTCCTCTATTGACATCTTCGTTTCTTGAAGGAAAACAAGATGAGGATGATTTATCTTAATCATTCTTCTAATTTCATTTTTTTTAAAGACTCCCTATGAGTCCTCTAATATTCCAAGTGATGATCTTCATTAATACCAGGGCTAAAATAGTTGGTAAGGGAATTAATCTGACCTTCCTCTACAAGCTTTTCACCTTCTTTTACCATATATTGTTGATTGGTCTTGCGACCTACCTTTTGATTAGAATCCATCTTTAGTTTTTTTTCCCTATTTCTTGACTTACTCCAATTGAATCCGGGATGTCTTCTAACCTTGAAGAATGTGTGTACAAAGCCAAATTGTTGCTGGAAGGTTCAACAGAGTCTATCTTGGGTCCTACATTATTTGAAGTCTCACCATTTAATAGATTGTTTTTCTTGTGTATATTTTCTCCTTTTTTTTGTTGAAAACTTTTGATTTGTTGGTTTGTATCTGAGTTATTCCTTTCATCTCTAAATTGTGTTTCTAAAATTTATGTTTCCATTATTTCCTCTTCTTCACCTAGGGCATCATTTGTGGAAAGAATTTCAAACATATTAGCTGATAACTTTGATTGATCCTTCATAACTGGTTTTTTTTAGTGTTCTTAAGCATTTGGAAACTTATTGAATTTGTATATTTTTTCTTTTAATCTAGAATTTTATTTGGGCAAACACTAGCCAAATGACCATATTCATGGCAAATTCTATAACGAAAAGGAATGTTCTCATAGTCCATTACTTGCTCCCAAGTGTCCTCCCCAAATTGTAATGTGATCTTTTTAGGTAAGGGGTTGTCAAAATCCATTAAAACACAAATCCAAGCATAAATAATATGTTCAAATTTTTTAGTACAATCAGCAGTCATCATAAAAATTCCCAAAGAGTTTTCAATTGAAGAAAAAATAGTCGAATTCTAGAATTCAATTGGGAGGCCAAAGAGTCTAACCCACATGGGACATGTAGAAGGCATCTCTTCTTCGGCTTTAAATTTAGTATGTTAGGGCTTCATAAAAAGCCCTACCCTTCCAAAGAACCAGGGACCCCCTTGAAACGTTTTCTCTCTATTTTCATTATTAGCAAATAAAACAAGAAAATAACCATTTGGATAAATAAAGATTTGTAGATTTCCAGTTTTTTGCAGCCCAGACTTTCCTGACTCAATTTTCCTTGGATCAATCTTAGGCATTCTTAGAGGTTTACGGGAAGCCCTAAGATTAATGTTAGCATTCTTGCCCTTGAAAGGGGTTTTCATTATGGATTTATTTTGGGGGTGCACCTTAGCACCGAATTCGCTTGAGATCTAAATCGTTTTTTGATCAGTTGCTTGAAACTTGTTTCGTGATCTCTTTAATCCATGCCCTAGATGCCTAGGAAAGGTATGCTTTTCAATTTTGTTTTGTGTAACAAATTGGAAGCTATTGTCAATCAAGTTCACTGCTTGATTTGTTGAAAGACAAATTTCTAATCCATCTTGGGTCCCCTACAACATATCCTGCTAAAATCTTGAGCAAAAACCACAAAAATGTTGGCTACTAAGGCCTCGAAAAACAACCTTTAAACTACTTGCACTCAACCCAAATGAAACCCTCGCACAATCGCTTACTAAAAATCTCATTCACACAGGGATGCGTTAGGATCTCTATTGCTCCAAATGATCTGAAAATTAGAGATGTTCTAGGGTTTGTCAAGCATCTACCCTCAAAATTTCAACTCAATCCAAATATGAGTGAAGTATGACCGAAACAAATTCGACGTTTTAGACAATCTTGCAAAAAACATCTTATTTTCTAGAGGAAAATTTGAAACTTTAATCCTCCATCATACATTTGTACTCATTATATAATTTAATATAACATTATATTATATTCTTTAATTCATGAAAATTTTAAATTTTAAAGTTTAAAGATTATATAAAATATTTAATAAGACAATGAAAATCTAATTTATATTTATGAAATTAAAAAATATTTTCAAAGAAAAAGTTGTTTGTAAACTCTCAAGGAAAATTTTGTGATTTTTCAAGGACATGATATTTTCAAAAAAAAAAAAAATATAATATATATATATTTTTTGATATATAGAAGCAATGGTTACAATCACGATTTTTAGTAAGGTTCAAACTATAAATAAATTGTCTAATTGTAAAAATATATTTTTTAAAATTATTATTAGTTATTAGCTAGATTAAACAATAAAATATTATTTCAGTATGTTCATATAGATATGATTAATTGTGACGAGTGTTACGATTGGCCCACTTTAATAAAGAATGTGTTTTTAATTCAATAATGGGGTGATACGAGTGTCAAATCATCAAGTCATGCGATTCCATTTGGCTAGTCCTAAGTCCAATTAATCACAAATCAACCATCCATTCATTCCATAGACCCCATTCTTATACGTAATATATAAAAATTATTTGAAAGAATAAAATGCACCGTTCAAAAAATGAAATGGGCAGTTACATTTTTAAAACCAGTTTGGTCTTGCAGTTGAACAAACAGATATTATTGTAATATGCTGAACACATCTAGAAGAAGAAGAAGTATTAATGTCGAAGAAAGAAGGATGTTTCCATAGACCCCCATTCTTATATATAATATATAAAAATTATTTGAAAGAATAAAATGTACCGTACAAAAAATGAAATGGGCAGTTACACTTTTAAAACCAGTTTGGTCTTGCAGTTGAACAAACAGATATTATAGTTATATGCTGAACACATCCAGAAGAAGAAGAAGTATTAATGTCGAAGGAAGAAGGATGTGTGGCGTCTCATCCACTCTATCGGTTCTGGAAGTTTAGAGTTTTGATGGACACGGCGAAGACTAAGGCAAAGAAAATGCACCAACCGACGGTAGCACCTGCGCAAACTCCGACGAAGTCGTGTCGGAATCCAAAATAACTCTTGAGGTATTCCTTTACTGTTTCCGTTGTACCATCTGCCAGGTCTATTTGGCCAGTCACATTTCCATATTGAGAGGCGATCGAACCATAGAGGGTCCATGCCACGGGGCATGCCCAGTAGTACCATCTCCACCACACAGGGATTTTCTACAATACATGAAAAACATAGACATCAATTAGTTAAAGAAAAGATGCAGAGTCTACCCATACATGGACTTTTTTTAGTAAACGGATTACTCACATTTCGAGGAATTAAAAAGCCACAGAAAAGCATCCAGATTCCATAGAAAGCCGATGAGACGATTGCAGCGATGTTGGCATTAGGAGTAAGAGCGACGGTCATCATCCCGTAGTATGTGAAGTACAAGAATGTGAAGAACATGAAAAATAAGAACCACAAGAATTTTCCGACTTTCCACTCGAAATCGACCATTGCATAGACAATTACGCCGTACAACAATGTTTGAATAAATGTGTAGGGAACTTCGATCAACACCTGCAGCCAGCCAAAATGAACATGATTCGGTACTCCCACCAACAATCAACCATACAAAAGCTTTAGTTCAGAGAAAAGCAAGTTAAGATGGAGGGCTTACTTGGGCAAAGGCATATGGAAGGGCTGAATACATCCCTGCAGCCTTTTCTCTGTAGAAGACTGTCCTTTCTACATCTACTACAGGCTGAACTGATGAAGCGTTGTTCACACCGATGAAAAGTATAGCTGCGAACAGAGATCCTATTGCATTGACCAATTTTTGTTGGTTTCCCCTGCATTTCAGTTTACAATCACATGTTCAAGTTAGAAACGAAGAGGCCGCAGAGACCGAGACACAGACAAACTATTTGATTATTGATATTTAATGTAAATACTACAACTGCAGGAGCCTCGCGGCGACTCACGTTTTGCCGCCCAATCTCCAGAAAATTGTGCCAAAAAGTAGAGCGACAACCAGAGTGAAAAAGAAGCGAATTGCATTGTACTCTGGGTTTCTCCAATATGACCAGTGCTGCTTCCACAAACAAGCCCATGTCTGGGTTAAAAATGGTTGCGAGAATTGTGAGTCAAAGTGTATGTCCTTTGACCCCGGAGCCGGCACGTTCAGTTCCTTGATCAATTCATGGTTTCGCCTGCCAATAAACAACACCCACATCCAGTAAACCTTCCATTTCCATTAGGGATTTGATTATTTACTAAGTGACTGGAAGAAGAATGGCTTGACTTACTGATGGAGAGATGAATTCCTGTAGATGTCTGCAAAATCAACGCCAAGACGCAATTCTGTTCCAACTGAAGATACCTCAAGCATCCATGTGGCCGGATTATAACCCGGTGTGATTTTGGGAACGCCTTCAACTGCCTCAAAGTACTCTACTAGTGTTTGCGAGCGGCGACCCAGAGGTCCCACGTATATCATCTGCCCTCCACGCTTCATCAGCACCAACTACAAGCAATTGACAGTTGCACAGCAAACAATGTTATGAATGCAGAGTATATAAAACAACTTGATTGCTTTGAAGTTGAATAACAATAATAATACCTCGTCGAAGGCCTCAAAAATATCGATGCTTGGTTGATGAATGGTGCACACAACAGTTCGTCCTGTGTCGACGGTGTTACGAACTGTTCTCATAACAATTGCAGCAGCTCTTGCATCCAGTCCTGAGGTTGGCTCATCCATGAAAATAATTGAAGGATTTGCCACCAATTCAACTGCGATTGTGAGCCTCTTTCGTTGTTCTGTGGACAAACCATTAACTCCGGGAAGACCAACAAGGGCTCCTCTTAAGTTCTTGATCTCTACAAGTTCCATAACCTCTTCCACAAACATCTGTTCAAACATGAACATCGATATCAAACATGACGAATAACAAACAACTTCAATTGATGACAAAATAAGAATAGTTTATACCTCTTTTGTTTGCCTATCGACTTCCTTGGGGAGACGAAGCCAAGCAGAGTATATGAGCGATTCATGGACAGTCACATAGGGAGAATGGATATCGTTTTGTTCGCAGTAACCAGAAATGCGAGCGAAGGTTTCTTGTTTCTTGGGATAACCAGAGATGGTAATGGAACCTTCGATGTATCCTCCTGTTTTCCTTCCTGCAAGAACATCCATCAATGTAGTCTTTCCGGCCCCGCTCACCCCCATTAAGCATGTCAGTACTCCAGGCCTGAATGACCCGCTTACTCCGCGCAACAACTGCAGTCTGTCTTCTGCCACGCCTTGCTGCTTCATTTCCTGTAAGGTAGTATACACAACACACAAATAATTACAATTTAAATTGATTGCTGTGTAGATAGGCTTATACCAGCCATGAAGAAATTTCAAAAATCAAAATGGACACAATCGATCGTACCGCGGGCATGTCCACATAGTAGTTGACGTTGTCAAACGCCATGGCCAAAGGTTGGAAAGGGAGAACCATTCCTCGATTGCCAGATTCACGAGCGCTCTGGACAACAGAATCGGACCTGTTGGAAGCCATGCTGCTTCTCCTTCGTTGGGAACCTCCCCCTGCAGAATATTACAGCTTTTAACTTGACAAATTTTTCTTTCTCAAACATTGAAAATTCTTAGGGCTAGATGGTAAAGTTTACCCACCAACGGAACGATTTTCCGTGAGGGTCCCTGCGGGGATAGTTTCCATTTCCTGTCCCCTATGTGATTTACCCGTAGAAGATTCGAGCTTATCTTTCAACTCGTCTTCAGAAAGTAATGCCTGAGGTTTCCCGAGTGCTAAAACAAGAAGAAACAATAATAAAGCGCAATTAGCATTTTATTACAGGCAGGCGAAGAACTGATGATACCATTGATACAACAACCATGTACACAAGTCGAAGAAGGGGTACTCACGGTCAAGGTAATGCAATGCCATTGTGTACAGAAAATTAAAGAGAACATTGTATCCGAGAAGCACCGCAATGGAAAGCCAATACCACCAGCTATCAGAGAAAAGCCCGCGAGAGTGCAATAATTGGATTCCAATGTCATCGTTTGGCTGTAAACATGAAAAAAGCAATTTCTTATGAGGAATGCGGAAAGAGCAAAATTGTTCCTCTGTTTGGCTAACCGTTAGACGGTACATAGGTAAAGGAAATGTAAAGTAGCAACCTTATTCCATCTGCCTGCCAGGAACTCGTTGACCGCAATAGCATTTTGAGCGTACATGAGAGGAGAAATCCAGTAACCCCATATCCACCATCCTTTGATATTTGCTGTACAGGCAGATATAACCAAGGCAATCAATCACCGATTTTCAACTCCTAATTGGGCTTTCCAATTGCTTGTTTAAAATTATAATAATAAAGTCTTGTAAGGATTGTGAATGCTTACTTCTGGAGATAATGAATCCTCCGAGAACGAAAACGACCAAAAGGGTAAATGAGCCGAAAGTGTTTGCGACGATTCGGTTCCGTCCTACAGCGGCTATGGCTCGAAAGAGACCTAATGCCGTCTGACCGATGACTACTAACAGCAAAAATTGACGGAAAAACCTGTACAGAAGATCGTACATCAGATTTCCTTTTCATCTAAATAGCTCCTGCAGATTAAAAGGACAAGTCTAAGAGCTTCAAGAGGTGGTCCTACCTCTGCCAACTTGGGGCAAAATCAATGGTATAGTATGTGAGAATAACCCATATACTAGATTCCAACAATGAAAGAGGAATTCTCATAATCCACGTGGGAAGAGAGTAGGCCCAGGCAGGATAGAACTTGAAATCCCTCTGCTTGTAAAATACAGGAAGTTTGTCCAGTGTCATTGAGAGTTCTGCCATTCCGTTGAACATAACCTGAACCAGGCCGAAGAAGAGGGCTCCGAAGTAGATCGCTCCGTCATTGATATTTCTGTGATGCATATTCGTCCGGAAGAAGACGCTCATAGCAATCAAGGCAATCAGAGTTATCTGTCATACATCACACTTCCATTTCAATCCTAAATATCCCCAAACAAAACTAGAAGATAATCAAACTGGATTTGGCAACGAATTCAGCCGATAGAGACAGAAAAAACTAACCTGACAAGATTTGAAGATATAGACAAACGAACTCCTCTTCATCAACAGAAGTTCTCTATCAAAACACGCCTTAAAAATCTCCTTTTTGCTTAGACCGAATTCCTCTGTGGTGAGAGCAGCGGGATGAGATTTGCTTTTATCGTATGGAATTGATAATTCTGCACTCAATTTGGTGCCAACATGGAACGACTGGAACGCATCCGCGAACTCTTTCACCGGAACATAACGGTATGGCTGTCTTCTATCCGCCCAGTATTGTTCTTGATCTTTGCGCGAAGTCACCTGTTCCAAATTCAATGGTATGCTCATATCATGTTACGTATGTGACAGACTTCGGCCACATTTACTGGAGCTACAATGTGTGTTGGTTTAAGGGATTAGCCATATCGAACAGGGGACAGGGATGGTTAAGGTGATTTCCAAAGGACAGGGTAGACCCCTTTTTCGCTGAAACCCAATGCCAGTTTCAGGAATTTTTTAAGTAGTTTCTCCTGGTTGCGGGCAAGTAAGTGGAATAAGAAAACACAAATAAAAACAGAAAAAAGTTGCAAGTACAGTACCTCTTGCAAGAAATCCGCAACACCTTTTCTTTCGGGGCATCTAAATCCCATGGACTCGAAGAATTCAAGAATTGATTCACGGGGCCCTTGATACACCAAATAACCTTCGGAAAGCAGAATTACGTCGTCGAAGAGATCGAATGTTTCAGGAGCAGGTTGCAACAGAGAAACCACCAATGTGCTATTAAAAACATGGGTGTGTTGTAGCAGGCATTTCACGATCTGAAATGTTGTCGAGCTGTCCAGACCCGTGGAAATTTCATCCATGAAGAGGGCTTTCGCAGCTCCCACGATCATTTCCCCCGTCGTCACTCTTTTCTTCTGACCGCCAGAAATACCTCTGTGCATTGCGTCTCCTACCATGGTATCCGCGCATATGTCCAACCCCAAAATCTGCTCCCCCACCATAACAGTAACCATTTCAGTATTTAAGCAAACCGTATTTTAATTGCCCAGACCTTATTTACAAAGATCTCAGATAAGTAAAGTTACCTTCAAGACGTAGTCTGTGATCATACTGCTTTTCTGTCCCTCTATTGCGGTAGCCTGCAACCATATTTGCTATTCCCCTTGAATACCACAACATACAAATTTTACTAATAAATTAAACACTGACAAATTCCATTAGTGAATGCACCTTCATAAAGATGTCTATGTCGGGATCTGGTTTGATTCCCTGCTCCTTCTCTCGCCGGGAAAGCTCGGTCAAAACATCTGATTAAAAAAAGCCCGTAAAATTATTAATCTCAAACGAAGTGGACAACGAATAGTCAAAGCGGGTTTTAGATAAGGAAGAACGCCAAGGAGTAGTGCCCACCGTATCTGGATCCGACGCCTTGGCACCGGGCAGAAAAGTCCAAGGTTTCCCTCACCGTCATTTCGCCGATGTGCAAATCATGTTGACTGATGTAAGCAGACGTCCTCTGCGGCACGAACTCATCCATGCTATGTCCATTGTAATTTACCGATCCCGTAACCTGCACCCACAAATTTTCGATTTGGATTAGACTATCCAGCTCAATCTCAATCACTGTTCGATATGTGTGGCCGCACATTAATTATTTGAAATCAAACTCTCTAAGCAAAAAAATAAAGACGTACTCTGAGACTTTTGTCCAGTTTTCCGGCCAGAGCCAAGAGCAGGGTAGTCTTTCCCGAAGCAGGTGGTCCAAGAAGAAGCGTCAACCTGAAAGATTTTAGACATGGAATCGTTGAAACGAGAATTATACATAGTAAGTCCAAAAAGAAAAATAAATAGACAGCCGGATTTACGAAGAACGAAGCCGGGACTAATTTTGTTTTACCTGCCGGGCTTGATGACACCACTGACATCCCGAAGAATCGTCATGGTTGTCTTATTACCCTTGTAAAGATGAAGCGATCCCAAAATTGCCTGGAAATAGCATTAAAACAGAGCATATTTCAAACCACACCACCAAAATTAAAATTTCCTTTAATTTATTTGTGCTTCAAAAAAAGGCTGATTGAATTTCTAGGCAAGGAAATCCCACCTCCACCGCATTGGCAGTGGCGTTGAACAGAGTAGGCAACGCTCTGCCCCCAACATGGACATCGGCATCCACATTCAAGTGCTCGTATCGGAGTTCAATCTCAGGCAATCTGATCCCAACTCTGAGTCCCGATCAAGAACACAACCATCGCACACAAGAATATTATTATTAATCCCTGTGAAATCACCGATGAAAATTAAGTCCAGATTCAAAAGTTGGAAACCTGACCTGTCGATTCTTTGACGAAGTTTATGCAGAAAGCGTTCGTTGTCCTCGTCTGCAACTTTAACAAGCCTCTCCAGCAATTGTTGTCGAGTTTCAAGTTCGATATTCCTCACATCGATCTGATCATGGAGGACAGTGCCTTGGTCCTTCTCAATATTTTTGAGAATCGAGGTTCTCAGTCGATCATATGTCGGCAGCTTCTCGATGGCTGCCCATTTCAGCGCTTCCTCGTCGTCTTGCCGTTTTCGCGTGCTCGAAGACAGAGAGAATACGCTATCCGATCTCTCAAACAGTCGCGTACTTCCCTGGCGCAGGCTCCCTGTCCACGACGGCCGGTCGACATCTAATCGAACCGACGAACTCATATTTTGCCCCCCGCTCTATAATCTCTTCTCTTACTTGGATCTGGATCTCTATATCTCTCTATCTGTAACCCCTCCCCTGTTTTGCCGCACTCTAACCCCAAGGTTATGTGTTCGATTCCTCTCCCCGCCGCTGTTAAAGCTCGCTCATCCTTCGCTCTTTCCAAAGACAGCCCTCTGAAAGCAGAACCTCTGGTGCTACTAATGAGGAAGAACTCTTCAAGCACACAGCCCCGTGAAAGCAGAACCTCTGGTGCTACGAATGTGGATGCACTCTACTAACACGTGTCTTATATAGTGAGAGGGTCCGGAAATCGAAAGGAACATCGCTTGTCCCTTCGGTTGACAATGTGCTTCCCAATGCCGACTTGCTTCTCCTTCACGCCCTCTTTTAACGAGGGGTTGGCAGTTAATTTGACAAGATCAAATTGTCAGATTGCATTTCTGCAGATTTATGGTTAAAACCCTATAAATTTCTAACTCCAACTATTTTTATCGATCCTTCTCACAAAACCGCATGGTTAAAACCCTAGGAATTTGAACTCCAACTATTATTTTTTTTATCGATTCCTTCTCACAAAACCCTCGAAATTTCAACTTCAACCATTATTACCGATCCTTCTCACAACAACACGCGGATTCGGTCCAAAATATGTTAAATCTCGTTTTTCAACCTGTTGTGAATCGTGCTGATGCAGGTCACACATTCAACTTGTGAATCGTGCTGAGTGTGCGAATCTTCTGACTTCCGCCGCCCGGGCTTGACTTTCAAGATCAGATATTCTCGCCCGCCTGAGTCCGTGAAGGATGTTGCGCTGTGCTTCCTTCCGATATCGTGGGAGACCATTTGTCTCGTCAACCATAGAACCCCAGGCTCGTGCGCCACCTCTTTCAACAGTCAAACATTCTAGAATAACCCAGGATTCTAGAAGTAATATATAACTCTGGTTAGCTGGCCCCGCCTTCTCTAGACGTGTCCTCCTTAACTCTCCACTGTTCCTACTGTCTCACGTGAATCCAGGGCCCTACCGAATGCAGCGCGGCGCCATTCTAGAACTAATTACAGTGCACTTTTTGCATCTCCACACGTTCCAAGAGCATAGGAACCCATCTTAACCGTTCGTTCTAGAAAAACATGTTTATCAATAAACTGTTCCGTTTTTTTTTAGAGAACAAAATTTATGGTCGGATATGGTTGGCTGGTGGGCCCACATGTGCTCGTAGGTAAGGTATACATACTGATACCTACCACGCCTAGCATATCTGTCGGCGGACTTTCCCCGCCGCCTCTCCCATTTCCAGTCAAATAATTATAAAAATAATATTTTTTAATTGGTAAAAGAAGAAAAATATGTTTTCTAGAATACGTATCCAAATTAATATTTATTTAAGGTGAGAAGATTTCAATGAATTGTGATCTTAATTTTTGGCAATTATTTAACATGACAAATATATTTGGACAATAAATGGTACCTAATGATATTAAAATAAAATTGTAAACAATAAAAGGTATTTTATGTTAATAAAATAAAGCTGTAAATTGTATGCAAGATATCACTTGTCTTTTTATAAATGGAAGTTACTAAACTTATTAACTTTTGGGAAAAAGATTTGAAAATTTATTAAAATCATTTTATTTAAGAAAAGATTTGAAAAATTATATTAAAATAAGTTCAAGATTGTAAGAATTAACGTGATAACATTCAAAAGAGATTTGAATTAGAGTTAAATTTAGTTATTTAATATTTATTAAATTTTTAAATATAAAAAAGTGTTCAATCTAAAATTTCTACAGGTCTCCTTCAAAAAAGATCTACATTAAAGTCTTTTTTAAAAAAGATTTACATTAAAATCAAATCTAGTTATTTAATATTAGTTACAATTTTTAGATATAAAATAAAAAAGTGTTTTAATCTCAAAATCCTACAAGTTCCCTTCATTAAAGTAAACCAAAACGAACTAGTAGGAAAAAAATCATATATATAAAACATTTGAATTTTTAAAATAAAATTTATAAGTTATTTTTTTAATATGTATAAGTTAATTATTTTTTTATAATCTATATAATTTATATATGTTATTATTAAAAAATTTATTAATGATATTATATTATTAAATACTAAATCTATTATTTATGTATTTTTGAAAGTTAAGGAATATAACTAGTTGTATTTGAGATAATGTCTTTTAATAATCAAATTAATTATTAATGTATTTTTGGAAGTAAAATATTAACTATTGATAATGTTATTTATTGGTCAAAACTATTTAATAATGTATTTTTCAAATTCATGATGTCAACTATTTATTTAATTAAAATTTTTATTTAAAAAACATTTAATAACAATTATTTATATAAGAAACCCAAGTTCAAGTTCAAATTTTGCTCAATGATTCATGCATAATAAAAGTTATTGTAATATCACTTTGTGGTCATGATGCAATATATGGAAATCTTTTCAATTCTATATAATCAATTAAAAATAAATAAATAAACATTAATACCTTCAAGGGCTAAGTGGATTGGTTAGTGCACATCTAGACACTTACCAAGAGACCTGGGTTCAAACCTTGGGGGGAAGCCAACCCTTTGCAAAGGTTGCAAAGGTAGGTAGTAGTCTGTTCTAAATCTTTTAAGTGAGTGCACATCAGAATGACGATAACAATATGAACCATGAGCAATCGATGGTCCCCATCTCACGTTGAATCAACAAGAACAAGACGGATAGGTTTGTTGGGAGCAGTGCCTCCTGCGCTGTCCAGTTACTACAAATAGTGGTTGTAACCAACTCTCCTATATAATTAAAAAATAAATAAATAAACATTAATATTTAATAAAGAATTTAATAAGATTTAAAAGTAATATTTAAATAACAATTATTTATATAAAAAACTCAATTTCAAATCTTGTTCCATAGTTCATATATAATAGCAAATATAATACCACTTTATGATCATAATGTAAATAACTGAAAGTTGTTTCAATCCCATAAATATGGTTATTAATAACTAAATAAACATTAATCTTTAATAAAGATTTTAGTAGGCTTTAAAAGAAATAAGATCGCATGGTAGTGATGTCTATCATGTTTGTTTATTCAAATTGCATTTTGAATATTCAAGGCATTGTTTAGTTCTAAAAAAAAATCTTCTCAATTGAATCAAAGATGAGATTATAAATCTAAAAATAAAATAAAAATAAATGGTTTTATCACACAGCCTACTCTAAATTTTAGGGTGATTATCAAATTTTTTAACTTTTATTATTATTTGTATTCAATAACATTGTTATTGGTTTTCAAAATCAAAGTATATTTTTCTTTAAATTGCAACTATCAAATGTTAAAAGATTTACATTTATTTTGAAGGATAAATATACTTTAAATAATGAAGAATAAATATATTAAATTAAGACGAGATATAACAAAATCATCAATATCATTGTCCAACCTTCTATTAACATTAAGGAAAGAAAGAAATAATAATGAAATGTATAGAAGACTTAGAGAAGTTAACCATAATTCTAAAATATGACTATCCTCTATCAAGCTGAGAGGAAAAGGATAAAACTTGATGCAATATTTTTATAATGATGAGATAGATATAAGAATGTCCTCGAGGGCTAGGTGGATTGGTAAGTGTTTGTCTGGTTAGGTACTTACCAAGAAGACACCCAGGTTCAAACTTCGAGGGCAACTTGTTTGCAAAGGTAGTAGTTTCATATGAATCCTTTGAGTGTGCATCAGATCAACGATGACGATACGAATCTCGAGCGATCGATGATCCCTTTCACATCGGGTCAACAATAACGAGGTGGAATAGGTTTGGTGGGAAGCCCCTTGTGCTTGGTTTGAACCTTGTGCTTGTCAATTACTAAAAATAGTATGGTTGTGACCAACTCCAACTCTCGTATGTAACAAAAAAAATATAAACATAAGAATAATGACTAAAAAGATTTGATTATACGAATCCCGAGTAATCAAGGGTCCCTTTCACACCGAGTTAACGATAACGAGGTAGAATAGATTTGGTTGGAGCAGCCTCTATGATTTGAATCATACGCTTGTAAATTACTAAAAATAGTATGGTTGTGACCAACTCTTCTATGTAATCAAAACAATAAAAAATAAACATAAAAATAATGACTAAAAAAGTTTGATAGTCATATGAATGATCTTCACTAATCTAGCATAACAAAGACACAAGAAGAAAATAAATGTAAAAAAAAACAATAAGAAATGCATATTTGAGAAAAGTTATTTAAGACAATAATATTTAGCTTATGATTTAAAAAAACCAAATACTAAACAAGAGTTGTGGAAAAGAAAATGATTACAACCAATAACAAAAACATAATAATTATTTGTGTACACTTGGTTGCATTATTTTTTATTTTTTATGAAATGTCATTTTAATTATAAAAATAATAGTCCTTTACAACAAAAAAAAAAGTGTGGGTGGAAAAAAAATCACACCTTGAATGTCTCTAACTTATCCTAATAGCAGATAAAGAAAAACAAACTGCACCACACGAACACCACAACCATCAACAACAAACTAGAAACAATTTATATCCAGATTTTTTTTTTTTTTTAAATAATAGTCTAGTATAAAATATAAACTTTTTTAATTATACTTCTCATGAGAATCTATACTTAAATTTGTTTTAAAAAATGTGGTTATCAATTTCCTACAATACCTTAATTCATTTTTCAAAGTGTTATTAATAGTTTTTTAAAATGTGATTGTCAATTATCTAAAATACGTTAATATATTTTCTACTATGATTATCAAATATTTAAAATTTTATTATAAGTATTCAATAGCATTGTTATTAGTTTTCAAAATCAAAGTATAATTTTCTTTAAACTAGTTTCACTGGTATTAGTCCGTAAGGGATGTGTTTAACCAAATTCATTTTTTTAGGATTGAAACTAGTTCCATTTGTATTATACACTACTTTACTTTTAGAATGGTATTACACACGCTTAGCAATTACTCATGTATCCTTTAATAATATTTAAACTTTGATTTCCTCTTTGAAAGTCAAGGAATTTAACTAGTTAAAATAATGTCATTTAATAACGAAATCTATCATTAATGTATTTTTGGAAGTCAAGGAATTTCATTAGTTGAAATAAATTTATTTTTTGACCAAATCTATTATTAATGTATTTTTCAAATTCATGATGTCAAGTGTTTATTTAATTAAATATTTTATTAAAAACTTTTAATAACAATTATTTATATAAGAGACCCGAGTTCAAATCTTGCTCAATTCATGTATAATAACCAAGTTATTATATCATTTTGTGGTCATAATGTAATATATGGAGTCTTTTCAACCCCATATAACCAATTATAAAATAAGTAAATAAATAAACATTAGTCTTTAATAAAGAGTTTATTAGGCTTTAAAAATAATATTTTAATAACAATTGTTTATATTTTATTCATTGATATTAATGCATTTTTGGCTTGGATGGCTTGACTTTGGAGAGAATTTTGTAATTCTTCTTTTTTTGTGAAGTAATTGGTTGGTCAAAAAATTAGTTGGTTGTTTTCACGTGTTGGATAAAACTGACGTGTTATTAACCAACATGTTATTTGTTGGTCAACACATGAGTTGGTTGTTCGATTAGCATCTTGGAATTTCCTCCATTCCCTGCCTAAAATTTATAAATTTTATTGCAAAGACAAGAGAAGGGATCGGGTTATGGTGTATGTTTGTGCCTCTTAAAAAGAAAATTGAATGAGGTGGTTTTGTGTTATGAGTTTGTTGAGAAGCAACACACCCCCACTGAAAAATGAATTTCCATCTTTTGAAAATATTGAGCTTTCATTTTGCAATAAGGACCCTCTTGATGTTTTTCAGGTTTTAATTCTAAATTTTTGTTTGCCTCTTTCTTCTTCAAGTTTTGCTTATATCAAAGTATCTAAGTAGTCTTGCATGTGACTTTAATTTCAATTTAGAATTCACTTCTTTAAAAGTTAGAAACATTCTGAGTAAAAAGATCTTTCACAAATATGTAAAAATGCAAAATACAGATGAATGAATTCATTAGAGTCAACCTACAATTTCTGGAAATTTTGCTAAGTGCTGAGAGCGTCGCGAAATCGCGACACTTTCATTTTTGGAAAAGTCACGATATCGCGACACTTTTCATTTTTGGAAAGGTCACGAAATCGCGACAGGTCTGGAAAAAAATGGCTAAGTCCTGGAAAGTCGCGATATCACGAAACTTTCATTTTTGGAAAAGTCGCGATATCGCGACACTTTCCATTTTTGGAAAGGTCACGAAATCGCGACAGGTTTGAGTCGAAAGCCAAACTTGATGAAAATGTAGCGAAATCGTGACATATTTTGGAAGAAAAGACCAAGTGTTGAAAACGTCGCGATATCGCGACATATTTGGAAAGAAAGTGCAAGTGATAAAAACGTCGCGATATCGCGACACATTTTGGATGAATGCAAGTCTTGATGAAAAGGGCACGATTTCGCAATAAAAGGAGCAAAAGAATGGTTAAGGCATGGAGGTGTCGCAAAATCACGGCAAGGTTCGAAGCACAACGGGCCCAAGGCACAAGTGCGAAGCGAAATCGCGACGTCGCAAAATCGCAACGCATTTCACAAAGAAGAGCCAGAGTATAAGGAATGTCGTGATTTTGCGACACGTCACGGTTTCGCGACAGGCAAACAAAGAAAAGGGGCCAAGGCACAGGTGCGTCGCGAAATCGCGATGTCGCGAAATCGCGATGTCGCGAAATCGCGATGCATTCCGCAGAGCGGGCTCGAGGCACAAGTGCGTAGCAAAATCGCGACATCGCGAAATCATGAAGCATTTCAGAAAAAAGTTACTGAGTGCAGGGAACATCGCGATTTCGCGACATGTCGTGAAATCGTGACATGTCGCGGTTTTGCGGCAGGCAAAACTAATAGTAGAGTCAAGGGGAATGTCGCGATTTCGTGACATGTCGCATTTTCGCGACAGAGTCCAGCAGAAGGAGTAAGTGCAAGGGGAAATCGCGACATGTCGCGTTTTTGCGACAGAAGAAGACAAAACAAAAAAATAGAAAACAGCTGGAGGAAAACGTCGTGTTGTCACGACACGTGTCAAAAATAAAGCCGACATGTGATAAACATTAGAGGTTTAATTTAATAATATTAAATACTAATTCTTGCATGTCTTTTGCAGAAAGCCATCTGGCAGTTGCATACTAACGAAAGTAATGACGAAAAAGACAAAATAAGCACAAATTAAATGAAGGCCGTCAGATGGAAATTGGAGATGCCGAGAATTGCTAGTTCATCCAGATTTTACAGATCTGGCTGCAAAGAGACTTTATGGTGACTAAGCAGCTGCCCATTTAATGGAGTATGTCGACAATTGACCGAAAAATGAAGATATCTACACACAATTATCGGTATTTGCAGATGGACGCATTTAACAGAAGAATTTATGGTGAAAGTAATGGCATACGGAGAATTTCAACTCAGAAGTGGCTCTACGAAGATAAAGTGTCAGAGAAACCGGTGACTCATTCAAATTTCTCTAAGGAATTAATGAGACCCTCCCGGCAAGTGCACCAAAAAAATGAAGATATTTACTTGCAGTTACAGATGGATGAGAACAACATCAGATCATGCCTTTTCCATTTATGAAAAGTAACTACACTCAGACTTGCCAAGTGGTTAGGGTTTATTCAAAATCTATTTTTTAAAGGGCTTATATTGTAAAACCCGAGGTAGTAAGGTTAAGAGGATAAAATTTAGGGTTTGAAAAGAAGATATTTCTAAAAGATCAGGGTCTGTCCTGGGTCTATAAATACTTCTTCTAAATGTAAATCACGAGAGGCAGAGACTTAGAAATAAAAGCTATTGGAGCAATTTCCTGCAAATCTTGTTTGAATGCTTTGTTTTGGACTTACAGTTGGTGTGATTTTTCTTTTTCTGTGATAGCATGGCCAGGAGCCTAATCTGTTTCAGATTGTGATAAGTTCATCTTCTTTTGTTTTTGTTTCATTAAGGTTCATTTAATTTATGCTGTAGATCTGTGTTACCAGGATTGGATATGTTGTTAGGCTTCATTTTCTTTATTGTATGTTAGGGAAAATTACAGATTTAAGGTTTAGGCCTATTCTAATTGCTTTGTCCTCACTGTGCGAGCTAAGCTGCTGGTGAGAGATACCAATTTTAACTGACTTCCCTTCTGTTTATAATTTTCTGTTAGATTTGTTTCATCTTTGTCTTATGCTCTTAGTTGAAAGTGATCTTAGAAAAACTGGACACTTTTCTATTTGATTTGTTCTATTGTGAAGCTAATCGGTATAACTAAAATTGACAGTTTTGGTTTTGCAGCTAAGTTAGATAAACTTCTCTTTCTGCCCTACCCTACTCTCTCTGTTCCACCGTGAAATGATTCATTTTTATCTTTCTTTAAATTTGTCCTTTATTTAAATCTGCTAAAGCATAAAGAGCTAGATCAAAGAACTAATTGTAAATCTGATTATCCATAAAGATAACCAAATCCAAAAACATTACTGAACTGAAGTCTCGAGCCCGTTGTAAGGTAACAGATAGTCCACTTGAAACTATTCCAAAAGTGGAAAAGAGTGAATAGACATTCGACCCAACTCTATAACTCACACCTTGGATATCCAACAAGATCCTAAAGTGAGTGGGATTTATCCCGTATAAGTGTTATCGGTATTTTATGCTCATTTTTCACAGGGTGTGTATAAAAGTCGAACCAACAGAGTTTATGTTGTGAGAATTAAATGTTGTTAAGTTAGTTTTATTTTTGATAATTATCATGTGACATATTTAAGTTAGTTTTATCATGCGACTTATTTACATCATTTTCAACTTATATTATTTGAGAGTTATTTATAATTTTGGTATCATCTGAAAATGGCATAAATAACTTGGTTAGCATCTTGGAATTTCCCCCACTCACTGCCTAAAATTTATATATTTCATTGTAAAGGCAAGAGAAGGGAACGGGTTATGGTATACGTCTTTGCCTCTTAAAAAAAATTGAATGAGGTGGTTTTGTGTTATGAGTTTATGTTGTGAGAATTAAATGTTGTTAAGTTAGTTTTATTTTTGATAATTATCATGTGACATATTTAAGTTAGTTTTATCATGTGAGTTATTTACATCATTTTCAACTTATATTCTTTGAAATTTATTTATAATTTTGGTATCAACTGAAAATGACGTAAATAACTCACAAGATAAAACTCACTTAAATATCTCATAGGATAATTATAAAAAATAAAACTAACTCAACAACATTTAATTCTCACAGCATAAACTCATAACACAATCATCTCATTCAATTTTTTTAAGAGGCACGAACGTACACCATAACCCGATCCCTCTTGCCTTTACATTGAAATTTATAGATTTTAAACAATGAGTGAGGGGAATTCCAATATGCTAACCGAACAACCAACTCATGTGTTGACCAACAAGTAATGCGTTGGTTAATAACACGTCGGTTTTATCCAACAAGTGAAGAGATAAGTTTTTATCTAACATGTGAAAAGATTTTATCCAATGCATGGCCATTATCTTGTAAAGAGAAATTTTTATCATCCCTATCCTATCACATGACTAAAACTAATTCGTAAAGATAATTTATCGTGTAAAGATAAATTCGTGCAATCACATGACTTTACGAATTGTCTTTGCATCACATGATTAAAAATTATCTTGTAAAGAGATATATTTTAATACTACCTATGTTGCACATGATGAAAATGTGCCTTAAGGGATATGAGGGTCTTGTCAACGTTAGGCCCCGACACGTACACGTGTCACAAAGTGGAGACTTTTAAAGATAAAGCCCATGAGAAAATTTTGCAAAATGAAATCTTGTTATCGACAAGACCCAAGGAGAAATCATAAGTGGTTTATGGTTGACCACTTATGAACCATTACAAAGAGATTTTAAGAAAAACCATCATGAAATCTGTGGATTATGGACCCACCATATCTTCAATCAGACTCTAAAGAAGAATCTTCAACAAAAGAAAAATCACGTTCAATATAGACATGATGGGGAGGTACATTATAGCGAATATTAATAATTTGAGAAAACACATAATATGGCCATGGTGTTCCATGAAGACCATAGAGGTGAAGATCTATTTCTATCAACAATCTGGTTTGCGTAAACCTGTTTTGAATTTCCCAGTGGAGACTAGATTGGACAAACCTCTGATAAAGCATGCTTTGATATAATTCGTTGTTGAAGGTGGCATTGCTAGAAGGAACATATTTTTGTACCATATCAAGATAACATGAAGGAAGAAATTTGAATTAGACACTGAGAGGATCACAGATTGGAGATAGCCAAGAATCTCCAAAACTAACATGGAAAGTCCAATTCGACCAACTAAAGAATCTATCAAACCATTCAAATCTTCTTAAGGGACTTTCAATTACAAAATAATTTAGTTGATTACAATGAAGCCATACATCACAGTGTGAATTTCTAATGGATGTTTCACAATAAATTTGATCCATTGATATTAATGCATTTCTGGCTTTGATGGCTTGACTCTAGAGAGAATTTTGTAATTCTTCTTTTCGCAAAGTAATTCTCTAGGAATCCATACAAATGAATCAGAATAATCATCCCATTTTTCTTCATCAAATTGAAACAAATTTATGTCCTTTTCAATAAGTTGTCTACTAAGGAAATCAACAAGGATGTTCTTTTTCCATTCAATGTGTTTTGTTTCAAATTCAAAGTTGTCAAGAAATACATTTCATCAAACCAATATGTTTCCTTCAGTTGTATCATTAATGGCATTGTCAAGATGTTTTCGCCAATGCTTCAAATCTAATCTGATAAAAAAATGCTCATTAGCAAGAAAAAATTTATACACTATTACAACTTTCACAATAGCAAGAATCTCTTTATGCCAACTTGGATAGTGAAGTTCTACATTCTTAAAGGAACCGAAAGCATATCTACAATTTTTTTCAATTCCCTCAATTTCTTCCATGAGTATGGCTCCCCAGGTATTAGCAGAGGCATTAGTATAAAGAATTTTCTTACCAAAGCTTGGAAGAGATAAGGGAGGAAGATTTTCAACTTGTTTTTAATACGTCGAACGGTTGTGATATGTTTTATTGACCATACGGGAGCATTCTTCTTTAGCAGTTGATTAAGGATCAATCTAACTTCAACAACATGATGATAAAATCCAGTGATATAGTTTATACATCCTAAAAATTATTGAATTTGTGCTTTGTCAGCTAAAACATCATAGAAATTAAGGATTTTTTTTAAACATGATCTTGAAGCTGAACGTGACCATTTTCAATAGTTACACCAAGTAACTTGACAAAATATTTAAAAAATTCATATTTTTTCAAAGATAGAACTAAACCAGTTCTTTAAAAGATATCATAGAATATTTTTATGTGTTGCAAGTTATCTTCAGGAGTTTTTGAAAATATGAAAATATTATCAATATAAACACAAATAAACTCTCAATAATTGGCAAATAGATCATTCATAGTTCTTTAGAAAATTGTAGGAGCTATTTTTATACCAAAAGGTAAAACCTTCCATTGGTATTATCCAAATGGGACAATAAATGTAGTCTTAAACTTGTTTGTTGGGTGTACTGAAATATGCTAGAAACCAGAATTGAGATCAAATTTGGAGTAAACATGACTGCCAGAGATTCTTATGAGAAATTCATCCTGAGAGGGAATGGGATGCTGAATTGGTTTGATAAATTTATTTAGAGGTTTGTAGTTGATAACCAACCTCTTATTTCCTCGAACCTGCTCTAATCGTTTATTGACATAAAATGCTGAACATCACCATGGACTATCAGATTTTTCAACCAAACCTTTATTGAGAAGATCAACTATTTCTTCTTGGTATTCCTTAGTAAGAGTAGGGTTCATACCACTATGATGAGCTTTGAATCGAGGCTCCTTTTGAATTCTTGTTACAGGATCTGTTCATCAAATCCAATGGAATTTTACATACCAAATTTCTTTTGGCTTGAGTAATTTCATCAAAACAAATATCATTCTTAATTTCATTGATAAGAACATCTATTTGAGACTGGATCTTATTACTTTTGTTCTGTATCTAGTCATGATTAATTTCTTTTGATCTTGGAGGTTTCCATAAAGGAACCTGAACTTCATAAGAATTATTGCGAGGTAAAGTCACATTTGAGAGAATAGTGAGTTTATCAACATGAAATGTGATAGGCATCAGTTTCTTTAGATTATTAATGCTTATAAGCATATCATATTTAGGCAACTCAAACTGTAAGAATTCACATTCTATAATATGATCATGAAATAGCAAAGGAACTATAGCTAAAAACTTGGAATGTAACCTTTGCCTATTGAAAGTTAGAATGTGTTCATTATGTTGCCACATATCTTCACAAATGGTTTTGTAATGACAAAGACTTGTAGATTCACCTAAATCAACTATAATATCTAATATGTAAGGTTTAAAATGACTAAACTTGATGTGTACCTCACATACAGGTAATTGAGCCGAATGAGTTATATTTACTTTTGTATCATTGTATTGTTGCTCAATCTACTGAGATGCGACTTCTCTTTGGTGTTGTTTTACCATTTTTGAAATATCATCTTCATAGGCGTTGTTCGCCTCATACTCTACCTATTCTCTAGAAATTTTTCAAACTATTTTTGGGCTCTAAGAATATATATTTCCAAGGTCTTTAATCTTTCAATATGCCAATTATGGTGCTTTGGACCCTTTTTTGGTGGGTCTTTGATGTAAGAGCTACCAAGCTCTTTCTTTGATGATTGAGGAACAACAGGAGTCTTGATTGGATATGTTGTAGTAGACTGTTTTTGTTTTCTATTTACTTTTAATTTTTCATTCCAATCAAGTTGTTGAAGTTGTTCTTTCAACTTCTTTATTTTTTGTTGCAAATTCATAATCTTGGTAGTATCCCAAGATTCTAAATAATAATATTTTTTGGCTTGTTCTAGTTTTTTTATAATGTGTTCTCTATTCTGAAAAGAGATCATATTGATCTAAAAATCAATCTCATAATCTGTTGAATTGTTAGACCAATCACATTCTTCATTTTCATTGTCAGTATAAAAAAAAGTATTTATCTGATTTTCAATATCAGATAGAAAAATATCATCAGAATCATACTCATAATCAGAAATGGATATATATTCTTTTGCAAAAGGGATCAGATTTATTTTCTCATCCTTAAAATAATTTTTCTTAAGACATTTATTGACATAATATCCTTTCTGTTTGCAGATGTAGAATTTGGGTGAAAATCATTTAAAACCCATGTTAATTTTTTCCTTTTTTCTAAAAATAATACTTTTTCTTTCTTTTGGAGCAAAAATGCTCAAATTGACAATGGCACTGTTTGTGAAATTTTCTTGAAGATTTCTTCCTTGCATAACTTTTTGAACTGCAATTGAATGGGTTTGTCTTGTATTTACAAGAATTTCTCATTTGCTTATGGAGGTTTTGTTCATCCTCATTTTCTTCTAAACTATCACAAATGAGATCTCTAGCTTTTCTAAGATCCTACACAATCTCACCAAAATATTGTTCTTCTAATCCTTTAGGGTGTGCATATTCAAGCTCTTTTTGAAACCATTTTGGTAAAGAAGCAATCAATTTTATTTTCATCAGTGGGTTATGAATTTCCCCTGATTGGTAATAAAGCTCACCCATATGACATAAATATTCTTCAAAATATTTCATATTACAAAGGTTAGCTTTCATAAATTTATTTTTTGCTTCTTTCTAATATTCTACTATGCTTTCAATAAATTCTTTTACTATTGCTTGAGCAACAACTTGATGTCCTTGTTTGGTTAATCACTATTTACTTTAGGTGATAGCTGATCAAACCAAGACTTAATATTATCAACAAAACCAAAAACAATAGTAAATACAATCTCTTGATTTGATTTATTGAAGATATTTCTTTGAATATCACCCCAACCTATGATGTAATGTGTCAATTTATACACCTTTTTGGGATTTCTACAAATTGGTACCTTCAAATTAGAAGGTTAGAAATTCTGGACTCGAGCCATGCCCTGAACTGGTTCTTGACTACCAATTGGTTCTGTAACCAAAATTTTTGATCGAGTAGTGTTCTGAATGCTCAATGTATTAATCTATCCAGGTTTAATTTTCTCTAAATATTTCTCTAATATTTTTTCCCCTTTTCTTATTTGTCTCTTTTGGAATTCAAACCATTTTGTGGGTTGGATTATTGGGTTCAAAGATGTAGAGATTATGGATTGTTGGGTTAAGTTTTTCTCTAACATGTGAAGAGATAAGATTTTATCCAATGCTTGGTCATCATATCGTAAATACATATTTTTATCATCCCTATCCTATCACATGACTAAAACTAATCCTATCACATGACTAAAACTAATTCGTAAAGATAGTTTATCTTGTAAAGATAAATTCGTTGTATCACATGACTTTACGAATTGTCTTTGCATCACATGATTAAAAATTATCTTGTAAAGAGATATATTTTAATACTGCCTATGTTGCACATGATGAAAATGTGCCTTATGAAATATGAGGGTCTTGTCATATATAAGGGTGAAGCAAAATAAAACCCTAGAGTAACCCTAGCAAAACTAAAGCATGCCTAGTCAGAACAGTACAAAAGAAACCTAAAAATTAGCAAAATTGCATCTTCTTTCCTAAGGGTGGAGATCCTCCCAAAACGTTCTTCCTTTTGGAATGGACTTGTAGAAATTAGAAAGTTGCTTTAGGAGCAATTGTCTTGGGATGATTCTATAAAAATATATTGACTTAAATTGATACTTTAAACAAGTTATAAATTATTTACTTTGTAGCATAATATTCCAAAAGATTGACATTTATTTTTTAATTTTAATATATTTTTCATGATAAAATGTATTACTTAATATTTTTTGCTTCAAAAGAAAACTACCCAAGCTAGTTGAATAATTCTATAAAATATATTGATTTTTATTTTTGCTTAAACCAAATTATAAATTATTGACTTGTAGTATATACATCATTATAACATTTTATTTCTTTAAATATAAAGTCTAGCAAAAAAAAAAGCTTATTTATCATCATGTTCATTTTCCATTTGCTATTGACATATCAATTATCATATATTATTTTTTATTTATGTTTACTTCATCGAGCATTGCATGTAATCACAATATTCATATAATGACACTATTATTACTATATATTTTTTTCTCCCAATGTGCATATCCTCCAATAGGTTCCCACCAATGAAAACACAACATAGATATCAACATCACTCTTAATCTTGTAGATATTAACTAAAGCCTTAGCTAACCAAATTTATTTATCATCGGTTGATTGTATAATGAGAATATATCCTTCCTAACATCTTTTATTGAGTTAAATTCTTCTTTAGGCTTGTCATGAGAAGGTCCAGCATACGTTTCACAAATATTAAGGAACTTTTATCTCAAGTAACCATTCATAAAATAAGGATTTTTCTAAGTATGATTGTTAGTGTTTGATTGTTGCCTTATTTGTTGCCAAAAATGATCCAATGGTTGCATATAATTAACAAAGGAAACATCTAAAAATTTTAGAACAATTTTCTAATATGTTATCTTCTAAACTAAACTGTATAATTACTAAGATAAAATCCTTATAGTATTGCATAATATTAACAAATTTTGCCATTATATTATAGGTTATCATAGTTTTGTCCATACTATTCGTATGGAAACCAAGTACTAAACTTATAAACCCATCTCAAATGATAGGATTATTATATGGTTATTACTATTGTAAAAATTTGACATCATGATACTTGACAAGCCTAGAAGGGAGAGTGTTATTGCCAATTTTTCTTTCTAGGCTTTCAAATAGTTTAGATGACTCTCTTATAGAGGATGCATTCTCAAGTGGGAACCATTTCATAGTGTCTATGATCGGCTTATGAATTATACTTTCAATTCCCATAACTTCATAAGTTACTATTCTATCATTGTCCTTGACCTCTAAGGAAGTTATGGATGATTACCTTATTAAATTTACTGCATAAAACAATACAACAAATAACTGCGAAGAACATATTAATTAAGGAAAAGTGTTTTGTTGTTTATGAACATGAAGAAAAGGACTTAGAAAATATAAAGACAAATGACAATAAAAATAAAAATTACATGTTTAGTTATTTCTATAGACAAAATCAAGGAAATAAATGATAACCACTTTTATAGAAAAACATATAAACAAAATGTTGCAAATAGTTACCTATAAGTAAGGGTTGTGGGAGTTCTAGTTGACCTTGCACTTGTATCAGGGCTTTTCTCCAAGGCACAACCATGGCTCTCTTGTAGTGGGGAATTGAAAATTATATTCTCACAATAAAATTATAATGCAATCACATAGAATTAAAAGTATGTTTGTAGTTTATACAATGTAAATTCAAGATAATCTCGAAGTACAATATTTTTCATTTTGATCAAATTCTTAGAAAATGTTAGAACTTAAGCTTTAAACAAATTGCATTATGGTAGTGAAGGGTATCTAAGTGCATAGGATGCCTAATTTAGATATAACAAACCCTCAAACAAGCTTCAAATTATCTTATCCTATACTACATGCATGTACCTTATGAGGGGTGGTTATACCATTGGACTACTCACATGGTCTATGATGTAATAAGTCATAATATACCCCCCTTAATACATCATATTCAAAAGCTCTATTTTGATTATGACTAAAGAACAATGTCTAGGGTGATGTAAGAATTTGAGAGAAATTCCCACCATTAATGTAGACTTACTACTTTCAATACTTAGGAGTGTTGGATTATATCGATAATGCACTCCAAATACATTTGTTACAAAATATTTTATTCAAAGGCATGTATATTTCAAATATTTCTACTACCATTATTGATCCTTAGTGCTCATATTTAGGTCCTTATACCACTTGTATTGTTGTTGATAAATTAATAGTAACTAACTTGTTCTACAAATTGCAGTTGTAAAAGTTGAAGTACTTATTTTCTTCCCAGATTTACTATTGTGAAACATTTCACGGATTTTAGTCCTTGAGGTATTTTTTCTCTTTGTAGATTTTTTTTCTAGATTTTTAGATGATGTTTTTAGTAATCTGTTTTGATCTCTTAATGATGTATTGTCTTTGTAATATTCAATTATTTTTTTACTAATGTGTTTGATTTTTTGTAGTATTTAATTCCTTGTGTTTTTACTTACCTTCTCAAACTTTGTGATAATTATTTTTCAATATCACCTTTTCTTTGTTCTATTTTACCTCCAAATCTAGACAATAGTGGAATAGTCCTTGATCAATCATGTTAAAAGTGTTGGAATATATTACATTATTTATTACATGTTAATGTACCACCTTGGGTACATCTTTAGATTAGGAACGAGTGTCCTCATTTAGAAGTTGAGTATTTACTTTATGCAATGTAATAAATGTACAAGAATTATTAAAGTGTGCAAAGTATTTTGGTATTGTAAATGTTGGGAGTAATCAAACTGAAGGAATGTATTTTATTGATAAATGGTTACAATATATAGGCATAAGCCTATATGATGAACATGACACTTGTCAATGAAACTGACAAGTGTCAAACTGGCATAGTGCACATTACATTAACTCTAACATTCCCCCTTAATGTGCACTATCCTAACTAAAGAAAAAAACAAGTCAACATTAGGTAACATTCCCCCTTAATGTTGACTTCTCTAACAATAACTTATCATCCTCTTTTTGGTCTAGGCTCGTGCTCTTTGCGCTTGGCTCTCCAACTATGAATAATGCTAGATTCATTGTGTATACATCTCGATCTGTTGCCTTAGGGTCAGCCACTTCCACAGGTCTGTTGCCACTGGGTCAGCCGTCTAAGTGCCTCGGGGTCATCATGGGTGCCTTAGGGTCAACCACTTCTGGGTCCGTTGCCTCTGCAGGTCATCCTCAGAGGATGTTGCCTCTCGTAGGTCACTGACTAGATTCACCATGAGTATGAAATCCCTCCTCATGGTGAACTCAATCTAGAAGGTGTCGGTCTCTACCGAAAATGCACCTAATTAAAGGAAAAACGAGCCATATAAGAGTGTCGATCTCTGCCAAAAATGCACTCAATACAATAAAATGAGCCATAGATCCAAATAGGAGGAGAGAAGAAGAAAATAAAAGAATATTCTAAAGTGTCTTTGTCTGTAGTCTTCAAAAGTAGATTCAAAAACAACCTTGGATAGAGTCGAGGGTGTCTTTGTCTATAGTCCCTAGTATAAGTGTTCTTATTGTGACCATGTCATCCCATCAAAATGCATGGGTAACTAGTCGCTGCATTTGCCAAGTGTATAGAAAAGATCACTAGGTACAAGGATCACATATAAAATTACCTTGGGAGTGTCGGGTACAACCGAAAGTGCACTCCAAGGTTAGAAAAAAAAACTTTGAGGCTAAAAAATTGAATTGAAACAGCCTCAAAATTACAATGTGACACCACCATTGTGTCCGTCGTGAAAAAACGTTTCCAACGACTATAAATACCCCTATATTCCACCATCAAAGGGGCCTTCATCATATGGAAAAATCATCATGCCTATCTAAGGCAACAAAATAAACCTCAGGAATATCATATTCCTGGCATCGCACTATGGCGAAATAAACACAAAATTACATCATTCTCCAACTACGTTTTTAGTTCCAACTACTACATTTTCATTGGTTTAGCCACTTCACAGAGCATGCAATGCTAAACTCATTCCTGCAACTTTCAATAACTAATATGTGGACAACAGGTATGAAAAAAAGTCTTCAGCCTTAACTGATAAAGCTGTAGAACTCAAATTAAAGGCATTTTCAATCAAAACCAACAGAACACCACCGATCACGGCAGACCTGGCTGGCATGAACGGTCCTCCATGATAAGCGGTAGCTTAAGCGTGATAGGCGGCATAAATGATCAACGACTATCATTCATGGATCAACGACTATTTGATGCAATTTGTGGTGTGCTCCCTTACTTCCCATAATTTAATAAAAATGGCCCCTCTCCACATATTCACATGCCCAAAATAGACAAGTGGGCCATAATGCCCAATTATCGTGGGCATGGCACTAAATGGTTAAAGATTTTTAGGCGGGAACGCCTCTACGTAGGCAAAATTTGGGATTTCAACCACCAAGATGGCAACCAACTTCAAAGCACGTGGAGCACAAAGAACAAAGTTGGATGTTGAGCATGCGGTGTCGAAAAGGCAGATTAGAACTTCATGGATGACGATGTGCAAATCATGTTGACTGATGTAAGCAAACGTCCTCACCGACGACATCGTTGGCATCTTTTGCTGTGTCTCCTCATCCAGACCCACACCCTTGAGAAGCCTCCACATTTCCATCTCATTCACGGGGGTCCTCACCATAGTAGGGGCATCGTTGTTCTTCTCTTTCTCATCTGTTAACGGAGAAACGACGATGGCAGGCAGCCACCACTTCTGTTGCAGGCTCATCATCTTCAAAAACTCCAAAAAAAACCAAGCTCCAAAATTTTATCGTTCACTACTCCGCGTGATGCGTGTCGACTTGCAGCAGTCTCGAGGCTCTTCAGATCTGCAGCACACCTCTGGATTTCATGGCTTCCTCACCATTACAATCAAATACTGTCCGAGGCCGTCTCTCCAATCGAATACTCTTCCATGAAGGATCTCTATTTTCGTCTCTGCCTACCGGTTATGCTTCAGGGAAGGACTAAGATGTTATTTTTTGTACCTTTATCGGCTTTGAATCTACCAATGTTGTTATTTTTCCACGGTGACGAAGCTTCTTCCTGCAGGATTTGAAATCGTGACCTGCTGTTGATTTTGTTTGTAGAAAACTAGGAATCCATGGACCGGGCGCCCCTGCTGCAAATAAATTTGTTATCTGCTTTTGTTTCAGAATCGTGGCAGCGACGTTGACGGTGATGACAGAGACAGAACAAGCACCGGTTCATGGACTAAGTTTTTCTTAACAGCGATACAGACTGATTTGCAAAGCCGATGTAGATACCGAGCAAGATGCGGTCGATGATGAGCATGGCGACGTTGACGACGACCGAGGTGGTTTTGGTTCTGGTTGTTCGTCTGAGAGTAACGATTGTCTTCAATGACAACTTTTTGGAGGTCCTTCCACTGGAGGAGCCGACGCGTTCGATGGCTTTAACAATGTCAAAACCTTCAACAACCTACCCAAAGACAACGTGCTTGTCGTCGAGCGATTCGATCTTCGCGATACAGATGAAGAAAATCCCAGGTTCGGTGTATCTCAGACTACGGCTTAACATAGCTTTGCTTGGGGTTTAACGACTGCATCATCCTCCATTTTTCCATCGATAACAGAAATGTTTTCCAAAAAAATATTTTCCAAACTTAAAAAAAATTTTACCATCTGGTTTCTGATCCATCAAATGATGGAGCGCATACTCCCTCGGTAAAAAAATTTAAAAAAAATAGAAAAATAAAAAAAAACCAGGGGAGAGGGAGGATTTCCATGAGGGAAATCCCCCCTTAAGGGTTTCACAGGGCAGGGAAAACCTGCTCTGATACCAAATGTTGGGAGTAATCAAACTGAAGGAATGTATTTTATTGATAAATGGTTACAATATATAGGCATAAGCCTATATGATGAACATGACACTTGTCAATGAAACTGACAAGTGTCAAACTGGCATAGTGCACATTACATTAACTCTAACAAGTAAATGTGCATAATAGTCCATGTGCACATGAGTCCATAGAATAGGAAGTTGAAGAGTCTCTAGAAGAGTGAAGTCCAAGAGTGCTCCATATGAAGAGTCACATCATATTATATATGTATCCTTGTATGTGTGGACAAGGAGAGGAGTGGAGATGGCATAACATGATTTGTAGTATTTTCGTGAGCATTTGTTAATGGAAATTCTATGAGTTATAATTGAATTTATTTTTGAGTTTTATACTTTTAGAATATTTACCATTATCATATATATTGTATTGCAACTTTATTTTAGATCTTTTGATGAATTTTATCTTAAGTATTTTAGCTTCAAAAGCTAACAACAGGATCAGAGCCACAACAAGGTTTTGACTTGCACAAGTTTTAAAGTTACAAAGGATATTTCCATTGGTTAAGGAGAAACCAGTGAAGTTAAAATAATTACCTTTGGAAAGGAAAACTAGGAAAGTTTGAATATTTACCTATTTGAAGAGCAAATTCAAAATAAGAGATTACAAGTCTTGAAGATAGACCTTGACATTGAGGATATTAAGAAACCTTATAAGGAGGTACTATTGGAGAGTTTGAGAGGTTGAAGGAGATTCCAAATTTCAAGTTTGCTAGAGTATTTCCATAGGGTTGAAGGAGAACTCGTGAAGACTAAGACTCAACATAGAATTATTTCCACTAGTTTTGAGAATAGCTAGTGAATTTTATTGCTTTTAGAATTTTGGAAATTTAAATGCATTTGGTCTAAGTTTTTTGTTGCAAAAAATTAGTTCTTAGAAATTGAGAAGCTTCCTACAACATATAGAGAATAATTTCACCTTCAATTGCCTAAAATTATATGTGCTTTCCTTGTGTAGGGATTAGTTTTGAGTTGCAGCAAAAGAATAGACATTAAAGAGGTCCAAAAAAGAAGAACCCATTGGATATTGAAGGAAGAACATTAAGGAGGTCCAAGAAGGTGGTCTCAATTGAATTTTGGATATTGAAAGTTACATATTAAAGAAGTTGAAGGGACCCAAGAGGTCACATTGAAGAACTTCTAGATTTGAAAGATTGGAGATTAAAGATTAGAGATAAAGGAGGACTAAGAAAATGTCCTATTATATAATTGAGAAGTAGCATATTCTGGATATCCAAGAAAGGGATCTCATTGTATAATTTCCATAGTTGGAATATTGAAGAGACCAAGGAAAGGTCTCATTGAAGTTTTGAGAAATTGAGTAGTTTTTGAATTCGAAGACCCAAGAGAAGAGATCTCAAGAGAATTTGGAGAAGGGGAATAAGGCTAGAGAAAGCTTCATTATAGAATTGAAGGAGTGGACATTGGAGGAGTTGTAAAGAAAGCTGGAGGAAGGAGATTGTAAGTAAGGAGAATTTTTTGAAGGATTTAAGACAATTATTGTCATTCGAAAAAGGATAAATTTTTGGCAAATAAGATTGCCAAATTTTGGAGAAAGTTTTTGAAGATCTCAAAACATTCAAATTCTTCAAGAAGAAGATAGTGAAGGAGATCAAATTTGAAGTCAGAATTCTATAAGAAGATTGAAGAGACCACATTTTTGAGAAACTTGAAGACAACCATGAAGATTTTAAAGGCTAATTTGTAAAGGAGATGGTTGTTATTTTTTGAGGAAGAAATTTAAGGGTTGTAGAACAGTAAACTGAAGGAAGTATAGAGTTGCGATTTGGGAAATATTTAGATATTTTTTGAAGTGCCCTTGAATAGGAGATTGAAGGAGGTCGTGATAGTGAAAGAAGGCAACATTTTGGATATTTTTCATTGTAGTTTTGGACAATGAAACAAATGAGGAATTGACTACAAAGTTGCAAATTATTTTGATAGCTTTTGGTAACAAAGCATAGGAGGATTTAGCAACATTTAAAAAAATATAATTACTGCAAATTTGGGAAACCAGAAGGCAGCATTTGGGAAATACACATAGCTATAAATTTTAGATTTTGGGAGGATGATTTTGGAGGATATTTGAAGCCACAAAATCATATTTGTGGATAGCATCATAAGGAGAGAAAGAGTTGTGATTTTGGAAAACTTCAAGTCATATTTGAGAGAGTATTTGAGCAACAATTAGAGCTAAAAATTTGATGATTGTGGAGCAACAAAAATAAAGGGTGAAACTGTAAAAATACATAAACTTGGAACAAAAAATTACCAAGAAGACTAGCTACAAACAATACCATAAGAGGTGTGTAGTATTGATGTTGTAAAAGAGTTCTTATACAAGCTTAAAAATAATAGTTATCTCAAGTTTTTTGGAAGCATCAGATTAGAATTGTCAAAAGCTAGAAAAAGGAAGTCTAAGTTAAGTGTCTCCAAGACAAGAAAGGAGACACCATTATCATTCTAAAAGTTGCAAAATATAACAAGTATTAGAGTTAAAAGTGCTGAAAGGAATTGATAAGGAAGAGTATTATTTGCTATTTTTATAATAAAATAAGTACATATTTACTCTAAGGCCTATCAGTTAAAATAAATACTGAATAGTGCTCAAAGTTAAGGCAGATTTTAGGTGTTTAAAAACACCAAAAGGAGAACCAAAGTTGTAGAATACGTTGGTGAAGAAGATCCACCAAAAAAGGTGGTAGATCCACAAAATAAAGTACCACCGAATAGCAAAGTCTAAGCGCCATAGAAGAGGAGCTAAGGTGTTGTTGAATCACAGGGGGGCAAGCATCCAAACAATGTCTAGAAGAGAAGCCACCACCTATAGAAGAAGAGCGACTAAGATCAGGAAGAGCCACCACCAAAAATATAGAGCAAAGCTATCAAAGGTGAACATTCAATGCCATAATTTCATCCAAGGAGACCAAACGAATACATTTCTGCTTGGAAGAGCTACGTAGAGAAGATAGAAGGTTTAAAATTAGGGTAAAATCCAAGTGTTAAGAATTGGAGAGAACATTACATGCAAAAGTGACAAGTGTGAACAAGACAAAGTGTTGTAAAAGATAAGTCAAAGAGAATTTTGGGTATGAAAATTGCACCCAAACCAAAGGAGACATTAAAATATTAGTTGGAGGTGAATATGCATGTAAAGTAAAGCTCAAGAGTTTCATAACTTCACCATACTTTACATAATTAAGTTATAAGAGCTTGAGGAGAACAAGGGAGTGAATTTGGAGTGCTAAAAGAGTTTGAGTGCCATGTGGCACATGTGAAGTGGAAGGTCAAAAGGTTTGAAGGAGTTCAAATATTCATAGCAATGAAGAGAACTTATTTCAAGGGGCCAAACACAACATAGTACAAGAGAGATTCTAAATAATGTTGAAAATATGTGTAAGAAAGTGTAAGAGAAAGTAAGGAAGAATACTCCATTTGGCACATGCAAGTGATTCATTCAAGCTACGTACAAGGAGTTGAAGAGTCAAACTGAATATAAGGTTGCATTACTTCCATTATAGCAGTAGGGATAATATATTAAAGTATTTTACAAGGTTGAAAGTCATTTTGACCAATCAAGGAGGAAAGAATAATCTTTCCAAGGCAGACCTACGTGTAGAATAGAAGGAGGAGAACCAAGTAGAAGTTGGTCAAATACTATTGACCAAGAGAATTACCACATTCCAAGCTAAAGGTAATTCA
Organism: Wollemia nobilis; assembly: GCA_028583015.1. NCBI lineage: Eukaryota > Viridiplantae > Streptophyta > Pinopsida > Araucariales > Araucariaceae > Wollemia > Wollemia nobilis. The sequence goes on from JAQPPZ010016361.1 coordinate 9,253,514, forward strand.
TTCAATTTAAAGTTATTTATATGCTCAAAGATAGGAAACATAAGGCTACACAAAGATATTACTTTCTAAGGTTAAAGTTAAAATATTTATTTGGAGAGATAAGAATTAATATTTGAAACCTTAGAAATTAGATTATTGTTATTTAAGACTTTTACAAAGATTTGAAATTTGATTTGAAGGATTGAAGGAACAAGTTTTAAATTTTTGTAATTTACTTATTTGAATTTAAAACACAATTTGATTAGTTTGGAGTAATAAGGTTTTCTACATCAAATTAAATTTATAAAATTTGCAAATATTCTTTTATGAAATTTCTAAATTTCTAAGTTTGGAGTTATAAGGAATTCAACACCAACATAGGATTGAGAAATTTAGAATTAAGAGACATTATATTATTGAGATTAGGGAGTCAATCTCAAAAGTTTTAAAGTTTTGAAAATTGCATTAGGGAGATATAAGGAAGTCTACAAAGGTTAATTATGACAACACAAATTATTTCTTTTAGAATCTCAACTACTTAAAGGTCCTAATTATACCTCATGGAAAAAAAATGAGATCGATATTGATAGTAGAAAAGCTTTGGGAGATAGTTAAAGGAGCAAAAACTAAACCTACTAAAGATGCTAGGGAGATTAAAAAATATGAAGAAGATGAAGCAAAAGCACTCATGATAATAAATTTTGCAATTATAGATGATATACAACCATACATTAGTTCAACATTAACTTCTATAGAAGCTTGGAATACTCTATCCAAAATATTTGAAGGAAAGAATAAAATCACCATTTTGAATCTTCAGATTCAATTGCATTCTCTAAAGGTTAACAATGGTGAAAGTATAGAATTATTTCTAAGAAAAATGGCAGATATAAAAGAAAAGTTATTAACCTTAGGAGAGAAGGTAGAAGACAAGTTTCTTGTTCAAGTAATTCCAAGAGCACTTTTGAAAGTTACAAGCATCTAGTTACATCTTTACAAATCTTGAGTAAAGATACATCAATTTATGAGTTGGTCAATATAATACAAAAATATGAAGTAGATAATTCAATCAAAGATGAAATGACTAACAATGCTTTAGTCTCAAAAGATAATCCACAAGGGAATGTTGCTTCATTTTCAAGAAATAAAACAAAATGGAATGATAGATATTGTCAAGTTTGCAAAAATAGAGGTCATAGTACACATTACTGTAGATTCAATCCAAGGAATTGGTACCAAGGGAAAACAAATTTAGGAAGCTAATCAAATCAGTTACATCAACCAAGATTATATCAAAATCAATATAGACCACATCAACAACAATTTCAGCATCAATACAATCCACCTCAGCTACAATATAGGGAAGGAAATCAAAAGGGACACTTAGTACAAGAGATATAGGAAATGCAAGAATTAGAAGAGACTATAGAAGAACATGAAGCTAAAGCACTTTCAGTAAAAGTAGTATTTTATGAAGATACTAATCATTTGCTTGATCAAAATACAAACAAGGAGCAGAATGAAGAAAACATAAAATAAGAGCACAAGTTCCAACAAAAAGATGAAGACCATATTGAATACTAAAGTCTTAAATAACCAAATAATGTAATACAAGGGGGTGTTGGAATATATTACATTATTTAGTACATGCTAATGTACCACCTTGGGTACATCTTTAGATTAGGAAAGAGTGTCCTAGTTTAGAAATTGAGTATTTAATTTATGCAATGTACTAAAAGCACAAGTATTATTAAAGTGTGCAAAGTATTTTGGTATTGTAAATGTGCATAATAGTCCATGTGCACATGAGTCCATATAATAGGAAGTTGATGAGTCTCTAGAAGAGTGAAGGTCAAGAGTGCTCCATATGAAGAGTCACATCATATTATATGTATCCTTGTATGTGTGGACAAGGAGAGGAGTGGAGATGACATAACGTGATTTGTAGTATTTTTGTGAGCATTTGTTAATGGTAATTCTATGAGTTATAATTGAAGTTATTTTTGAGTTTTATACTTTTAAATATTGCCAATCATATATTGTATTGCAACTTTATTTTAGATCTTTTGATGAATTTTATCTTAAGTATTTTAGCTTCAAAAGCTAACAAAAATATTTCTTCAAGTATTCCTTTGTGACTAAAATCATTCTTTTAGAATTTTCTTTGATCAAATCATGTACATTTATTTTGATGATTAACACTTCTTCCTTTTTCCTTTTGATATACAAACATGGATCACATGTGTTGTATTCATGTTTATGTTGATGTATTATCAAATATTGAATCTCACATATTGATTTCTTATTTCCTTTTCTTTCTTGAAGTTCTTCTATAGATGAAGAAGAATGCATATCTTCAATCTTGGGTTCTAGAGTCTACTTATTTTAAATTTTTAAAACTTGAACACTTGTCTTCTTATGGGTTGGAGTAATTTTTTGTCTCTAGTTATATGACTTGAATTTTTCTAATCTATGACTTGTTCTAACTTGCTTGATTATGCTTGTGCAATAAACACATATTCTTCTTCTTCTTCAATTTCTTTATTCTTTTCTTCTTCTTTGATTTGATTTGATTCTCTTTATCTACATTACTTTGATGTACCTTTCAACAACTCTAGTTTTGTTGTTCTAAATATAACTTATTTTATTGGTGGTTCATATGTCGTGAAGGTGATCCATTCTTAATTAGAATATGCTAACAATCCCTCATGGTGTATTCATTCCTTCCACAATGTTCACACATATTTTACACATAGGAAGTATTTCTTTGAGAAACATTCCTTTGATTCTAAAATATTTGAGAATTATTTCTTTGTTAGAAGCATTGTGGAGGTCTCATGCCTATTTTGAATGCATTATTTCCTCTTTGACTTGTAATGAGTAATTGTTTTTATTCTTATATATTATGTAAGACTTCTACCTTCTAAAGTAGCCAACTTCTCAAAGCTTGGTGTTTGATTAGTAACATTTAGAGTAGTCACAAAAACATTGTACTTGGATGGGATTAATATTAAAATAATAAGGACTAGTATTTCATCAAATACCTAAGTTCCTAGTGCTTAAAATGATGCTTACAATTATGCTAATCTCCTCACGAATCATTCTAGTTTTTCTCCACTCTTCATCTTCAAAAAATGGAACTAAATTTGGAGGAATAGAATTTGATTTTGATTCTTCATTTCAAAAATCATCTTCAACTTTTCCTGTGCATTCTTGGCTATGGTTGTATCTCTAATGCATGCTTGGACCTCATTTTCTACTCCAAACATGATGATTTGTCTCGTATTTCTATTTTCCTTGTCAAACTTTTCTTGCCCTTCTTCTCTTATAGTAGGATAGACAGAGATTCCATCTACTACATATCAAAATTTCTCAAACTCAATTTGTGTCATGAGTTTGGTTGTCCATGCAGCATAGTTTTTTTCCCTCAACAATTAGGAATTTGGTAACAAGAACTTTGGTGCTCCACTAGCCATGGTAAATTTTCACAAAATCTAAATTTTCTTCCTTTACCTGAATTCTAACTTATGCTTCAAAATATTGTGATAAAAATAGTATCTCACCAAATAGAGGGAATATTTTTTCCTCTATGGAATATTCCTTAGAATCAACGTTATGTATAAGCATGAATCATTGCAAATTGGCTACATTTAGGATTTTAAATATTTTAAATTTGTTAATTTTGGGACCTTTCACTGGGGCCCATTCACCCAAAAATTTTGGGGTGAAATTTTTTTGGGTTCGGTTTGCCCGACGGTGATAGTAATTATCCTATTTTTATTTTCACTCGCCAATCACTTTTACCCAAATCCATAGACCATTCACCTTTAAATTATAAATTTTTTTTTTCTCGTACAATTCACCACATATACCTGTATAAATACTTAACGGGGTACCAATATGATATTCTCACAATGACACTGAGAGGGGGAGGTGAATCAGTGTAACTATTTAAAATTTGAATCTGCTACTTTTAATGCTTAAAAATGCAAGCTTGAAAACAGATATAGCAAGAACAACACAAGAGCATTTCACAACACAAGATTTAACGAGGTTCACCGATTTGGCTACTCCTCAAAAATTGACTGTTTGGACTCCGATCCAAATCCAGCCTTTGTAAGGATTCAATCTTTACAAATAGTTTACTAGCACCCACTAGAAGGAGCACCAACCCCTGATTTATCTGCTACAACAGATAGGAGCACCAACCCCTTTTACCAAGCACCAACTTGGATTTTATTTTGAATAATAGTTTGACATAAAAATGCCTTCTCTTTTACAAGACCCTCACTGGTCTATTGCTCCTTCAAATCAATCTCATAGAAGCATAAAGAGGATTGTTAGAAACTCAATATCTTCTATTACAATCTGAAACCTCTCTTTTTATTTTCAAGAATATTATACAGGTTTCAGTTCTGTAGTTGTTATTCATATAGCACTCTTACCCAACCACGCATTTTTGGTTTTTCAAGATAAAACACGGTTGCAGTAACCTCACTTACTGCGCCTGTTTGATTATTTATACTCGGTTCAATCGAACGAATATTTCGAAAAACGGCTCTATTTTTTCCTCCATTTTTCCATGCATTCTAAGCTCCGTTCAATTTGTCAAACCCTCTCTAATACGCTCTATCTTTTAGCCGCTTCTTTCTGACTTATTCTGACAGTCTACTCTGCTCATACTGACAGCTTTTTCTGTGCAACCTGACAGCCTTTTTGCACGTTTCGATGCTCTATCATTTTTTTCTTTTAACCTCTACGTAACTGCCCTCTCGGCACCTTTACACTTTATGATGGCACTCTTTTCAATTCTGCGTCGAACTTTCTTTTCTGCCTACAACTTCCATGTCTGACATACGCAACCATCGAGAGGATTTCTTGTTTATCGAGATTATCTATAATTCTACACTTTTTCCAGCCATGCAGCATCACGACCCTGCAACAGCCGTTCTTTTCTTTAATATGTTGTTTCGTAACTTCCCCTTGTAACTCCAGTTAACTTTTACATGGTTGGCTGCATGAATTTCCTCTATGCTTTCCTCAACACCTGTCACTGTGTAACTGCAAATCCGACTCTAGTTAACTCTTACGTAACTGGCTGCATGATTTTCCTTTGTGCTTTTTTGACACCTGTCACTGTGCATGCTTCTTCGGCTTTTACCCGCCAAACTATTACCTGTCGCGATATCGCGACATTTCTGTCCATTTGACTTTTTCTGGACTATTGACCACGAAAACCTGACCTATCACGATATCGTGATGTTTTTTGCCTCCTAGACCTTATCTCGGAATGCACCCACGAAAATAGAACATGTCACGAAATCACGACGCATTTTGCTGCCTCTAGCTATTTTCTGTCTCCTACCTGCGAAAACGAGACATGTCGTGAAATCGCGATGCTTTTGCTGCATCGAGCTCTTTTCTGTCTCTTACCCACGAAAATGGGACATGTCACAAAATCGCAACACTTTTCACTTTCCTGCTCTCTCCTTCGCTTGCACCCGCGAAAATGGAACACGTCACGAAATCGTGACACTTTTCATTGTCGTACACTTTTCTCTGCATGCCTCAGCGAAATCGAAACATGTCACAAAATCGTGACGCTTTTTTGCCTTAGCGTTGTTCTTTGCCTTTCGCTCGCGAAAATGCAACATGTCACGAAATTGTGAGATATTTCGCATCCGTACAACTCTCTCTTCATGCACTAGTGAAATCAAGACATGTAGCGAAATCGCTACAGCTTTTCGACTTAGCACTTTCTCCTCGCTTCGACCAGCAAAAATCTAACCTGTAGTGAAATCGTTACAACTTTTTCACTTAGTGCATCTTCTCTGCTTCAGCACGCGAAAGTCTGACATGTAGCAAAATCGCTACACTTTTGCTCCTTGGCATTTAAACTCTGCTTCGACCCGTGAAAGTCTGACATGTAGCGAAATCGCTACACTTTTGCTCCTTCGCATCTAAACTCTGCTTCGGCCCGCGAAAGTCTGACATGTAGCGAAATCGCTACACTTTTGCTCCTTGGTACTTTCTTTTTCTTTCTACCTCTGAAAATCCTACATGTAACGAAATCGCTATAACTTTGTGCCTTGTGCTTCCAACTTTGCTTCGGCCCGCGAAACTTTGACTTGTAGCGAAATCGCTACATCTTTGTGCCTTGCACTTCCAGCTTTGCTTTGCAACTTCGACTTGTAGCAAAATCGCTACACTTTTCAGCTTTGCTTTGGAACTTCGACTTGTAGCAAAATCGCTACACCTTTCAGCTTTGCTTTGGAACTTCGACTTGTAGCGAAATCGCTACACCTTTCAGCTTTGCTTTGGAACTTCGACTTGTAGCGAAATCGCTACACTTTTGTTGCCATACGTTCTCTCTCCTCTTCTGGTCACAAAAACCCGACGTGTCACGATATCACGACACTTTTTGCCCTTAGCGCTTTTCTTCCGAATCTGTCATGAAATCGTGACACTTTTCGTCCTTGACGCTGCTTCTCCAAACTTGTCATGAAATCGTGATAGTTTTTCAACTTTGCTTCTTTCCTTCCAGCATGTCGCGAAATCATGACAGTTTCTCTAGCTTTTTCTCTCTCCTTCGATATGTCGTGAAATCACGACATTTTTGGCTGTGCCTTCTCTCTCCTCATTTTTGTCGTGAAATCGTGACAGAAAACATGTTGCGATATCGTGACAGTTTTCTTACTTGTCTTTTTCTTCAAAATTTTGAATCTGGGCCACTTATTTCTTCTTGGAAATTCACTGTACTTGTTCTAACTGATCTCTGAACGGCATCAACTGCATCAATATGTCTGTGTTGACAACAATGACAATACTTTTGCAATGCTTTTGTTGCACCTTGCTCAACAATCTCCCCCTTTGGAATTGTTGGCAACACATGGCAACCTTGCTCAATTTCTTCTCCCCCTTTGCCAATAATACCAAAGGGCTGCTGCAGACTCCCCCTGAGTCTATGCACAACATTCTCAGGCATAAATAATTTTAATGCTCCCCCTGAGAATGTGTTCCCCATAGCTAGTCAGTGCTTGGGTAGTGTGACTACTCCCAACTTATTCCGAAGGTACTCAAAAACTTCCTTGGGCAATGGTTTTGTGAATATATCTGCTACTTGCTCTGTAGTTGGAACAAACTCCAATTTGACCTCTCCTTCTGCAACTTTATCTTTCAAAAAGTGATACCGGATTGCAATGTGTTTGGTGCGAGAATGCATGATCGGATTCTTTGAGATGTTGATTGCACTAGTGTTATCACATTTAACTGAAATTGGCTCATTGAAGTGAATACCAAGGTCTTTCAGTGTTTGTCTCATCCATAGTATCTATGTACATGTTGTTGCTGTAATGTATTCAGCCTCTGCTGTGGATAGAGAGACTGATTCTTGTTTCTTGCTGTGCCATGCTACCAGCTTGTCTCCAAGATAAAATTCTCCTCCACTGGTACTTTTTATGTCATCAATACATCCTGTCCAATCTGCATCAGAATATGCAAAAAGAGTGAAGTCTTTTTCTTTTGGATACCATAACCCATATTCCATAGTACCCTTGAGGTACCTGAAAATCCTTTTCATAGCTGTCACATGAGTCTCTTTGGGACTAGCTTGAAATCTTGCAACTATGCAAACTGCCTGTAAGATATCTGTTTTGGTGGCTGTCAAATACAGCAGGCTCCCAATCATAGATCTGTACATTGTTTTATCAACATCTGGAGATTTTTCATCCTTGCTCAACTTGCGCACTGTTGTCATGGGAGTGCTAACAGGCTTACTATCCTCCATTGTGAACTTTTTCAACATTTCTTTCACATATTTAATTTGAGAAATAAAAATCCCCTTTTCAGTTTGATTAACTTACAGTCCGAGGAAATATGAAAGTTCACCAATCATAGACATTTCAAATTATTTCTGCATTTTATTTGCTATGTCTTTGCATGATTCATCATTGCTGCTCCCAAATATTATATCATCTACATAAACAACAAGGACAATGAAATTACCATTTTTAGTTTTGATATATAAATTGCTATCCACCATACCTTTCTTGAATCCTTGCTTAGTGAGATAGCTGTCCAATCTTGCATACCAAGCTCTAGGTGCTTGTTTCAAGCCATACAATGCTTTCTTCAGCTTACAAACAAAGTTAGGATTATCACAGAGTTGAAAACCATCAGGCTATTCAATATACACTTCTTCTTCAAGATTTCCATTTAGAAATGCTAATTTCACATCCATCTGATAAACTTTGAAATTCCTATGAACTGCTAAAGCCAAGAACAGTCTGATTGCTTCAAGTCTGGCCATTGGTGCAAAAGTCTCTTCAAAATCAATCCCCTCAACTTGAGCATATCCTTTACAGACCAACCTTGCTTTATTCCTTACAACCTTTCCGTCTTCATTTAGTTTGTTTCGAAATATCCATTTAGTATCGATTATGTTTTTATTTTTAGGCCTTGGTACTAATTCCTAGGTTTTGTTTTTCTCAATTTGATCTAGTTCTTCATTTACTGCCTCCATCCAGCTTTCATCTGTGCTTGCTTCAATAATATTTTTAGGCTCAATGCTGGATAACAGAGAGTAGTTGTTTACTACTCTTCTTGTTTGAATACCAACTATGGGGTCCCCAATAATCTGCTCTCTGAGATGATTTTTCTGCCAGTTGCCTATTTTGAATTTCTTGTTTTCTTCTATTTTCACGGTTAGCTATGCTTCAAAATCTTTAGACTTTTTCTTAAATTCTTCAGTCTGTACTTTCAAACTGATTATTAATTCGTTGGCATCCTCAAATTTTCTTGAAATTTTTTTATTCTTTTTCCTTTCTGCACTTAACTCTTCAAGTGCGACAACCAACTCACCTTCCGGATCTACCTCGGCCTCATCCTCTAATTTTTCATCACACTCCCGGGTTTCCTCTCGTTCTTTCTTCTTCAAAAGCCATGAACAAGGCTTCACCAGTTTCTTCTTCAGAGTCCTCACTGGAGCTGTCTTCAGAAGATTCAACATTCTTAGAAATGAAACTTTTCTTCTTGAAGTTCCTCTTTCTAAAATGTGGTTTCTTCTTCCAGACACTTCTTTCTTGGCGTGTCCCTTCATCACTTTTGTTTTTTTCATTCATTGGGCATTTTGCTGCAAAGTTCCTGATGCCTCCACAGTTGAAGCACTTGAACGGTAGCTTACCTTTTTACTTTCCTTTTCTCTTTATTAGTTTCCTAACAAAGTTTGCTTCAGTTTCATCTGCAGATTCTTCTTCCTCAGATTCTTGTTTGGATCTTATATTTTTCTGTGCTTGAAATGTCGCTTCTCTATCTGAGGGCTTAGTTTGTCCTTTTATCATTTCATATGCTGTTAAAGAACCATGCATTTCATCCATCCTAAAGAAATTTAAATCTTTAGCTTCTTCTATGGCAGAAACTTTAGCATCAAATCTTTTATGGAGAGTTCTTAGTACCTTTTTCACAACAACTGCATCTTCTATTTCCTCATCGAGTCCTCTAATAGAATTTATGATTCCATTTACTCTTAGCATATAGGCCTCTATTTTCTCATCATCATTCATATTTAATGCTTCGAACTGGGCTCGATGTGTTTGTAGCTTGGCTTCCTTGATCTTGCCATCTCCTTCATGAATGCTCTATAGTTTGTCCCATATGTCTTTTGTCGATTTACAGCTCATGATCCTTATCAATTCACTGTCTACTAACCCACACATAATAGCATTCTTAGCTTTAGAGTTGTTCTCAAACTTTTTCTTCTTAGCCGCATCTGATGGAGGAGCAAAGGGTATTGTGTATCCATTTTCAATAGATTCCCAAATGTCATATCCCAATGCACACAGATATGTCTACATGCTGAGTCTCCAGAAAGAGTAATTTGTTCCATCGAACAAAGGAGCTTTGTTGGAAGAAAATCCTTCACCACCGGCCATTGTGTATCTTCCAAGATCACCTTAGCTGATTAAGCTTGTTCAGGTACCTTACTATGATACCAATTGATATTCTCACAATGACACTAAGAGGGGGGGTGAATCAGTGTAACTATTTAAAATTTGAATTTGCTACTTTTAATGCTTAAAAATGCAAGCTTGAAAACAGATATAGCAAGAACAACACAAGAGCATTTCACAACACAAGATTTAACGAGGTTCACCGATTTGGCTACTCCTCAAAAATTGACTGTTTGGACTCTGATCCAAATCTAGTCTTTGCAAGGATTCAATCTTTACAAATAGTTTACCAGCACCCACTAGAAGGAGCACCAACCCCTGATTTATTTGCTACAACAGATAGGAGCACCAACCCCTTTTACCAAGCACCAACTTGGATTTTATTTCGAATAATAGTTTGACATAAAAATGCCTTCTCTTTTACAAGACCCTCACTGGTCTATTGCTCATTCAAATCAATCTCATAGAAGCATAAAGATGATTGTTAGAAACTCAATATCTTCTATTACAATCTGAAACCTCTCTTTTGATTTTCAAGAATATTATACAGGTTTCAGTTTTGTAGCTGTTATTCATACAACACTCTTATCCAACCATGCCTTTTTGGTTTTTCAAGATAAAACACAGTTGCAGTAACCTCACTTATTGCACCTGTTCGATTCTTTATACTTGGTTCAATCGAACGACTATTTCAAAAAATGGCTCTATTTTTCCCTCCATTTTTCCATGCATTCTAAGCTCCGTTCAATCTGTCAAACCCTCTCTAACACGCTCTGTCTTTTAGCCGCTTCTTTTTGACTTATTCTGACAGTCTACTCTGCTCATACTGACAGCTTTTTCTGTGCAACCTGACAGCATTTTTGCACGTTTCGATGCTCTGTCATTTTTTTCTTTTAACCTCTACGTAACTACCCTCTCGACACCTTTACACTTTTTGATGGCACTCTTTTCAATTTTGCGTCGAACTTTCTTTTTTGCCCACAACTTCCATGTCTGACACACGCAACCATCGAGAGGATTTCTTGTTTATCGGGATTATCTATAATTCTACACTTTTGCCAGCCATGCAGCATCACGGCCCTGCAACAACCATTCTTTTCTTTAATACGCTGTTCCGTAACTTGCCCTTGTAACTCTAGTTAACTTTTACATGGTTGGCTACATGAATTTCCTCTATGCTTTCCCCAACACCTGTCACTGTGTAACTGCAGATCTGACTCCAGTTAACTCTTACATAACTGGCTGCATGATTTTCCTTTGCACTTTTTTGACACTTGTCACTGTGCATGCTTCTTTGGCTTTTACCCGCCAAACTATTACCTGTCGCGATATCGCGACATTTCTGCCCATTTGACTTTTTCTGGACTGTTGACCACGAAAACCTGACCTGTCATGATATCGCGACATTTTTTGCCTCCTAGACCTTATCTCAGCATGCACCCATGAAAATAGAACATGTCACGAAATCGCGATGCATTTTGCTGCCTCTAGCTCTTTTCTGTCTCCTACCCGTGAAAACGAGACATGTCGCAAAATCGTGACGCTTTCGCTGCATCAAGCTCTTTTCTGTCTCTTACCCATGAAAATGGGACATGTTGCGAAATTGTGACACTTTTCGCTTTCCTGCACTCTCCTTCGCTTGCACCCGCAAAAATGGAACACGTCGCGAAATTGTGACACTTTTCGCTGTCGTACACTTTTCTCCGCATGCCTCAGTGAAATCGAAACATGTCACGAAATCGCGATGCTTTTCTGCCTTAGCACTGTTCTTTGCCTTTCGCCCGCGAAAATGCAACATGTTGCGAAATCGCGACATCTTTCGCATCCGTACAACTCTCTCTTCATGCACTAGAAAAATCAAGACATGTAGCGAAATCGCTACAGCTTTTCGACTTAGCACTTTCTCCTCGCTTCGACCAGCGAAAATCTAACCTGTAGCGAAATCGCTACAACTTTTTCACTTAGTGCATCTTCTTTGCTTCAGCACGCGAAAGTCTGACATGTAGCGAAATCTCTACACTTTTGCTCCTTGGCATCTAAACTCTGCTTCGACCCGTGAAAGTCTAACATGTAGCGAAATCGCTACACTTTTGCTCCTTGGCATCTAAACTCTGCTTCGGCCCGCGAAAGTCTGACATGTAGCGAAATCGCTACACTTTTGCTCCTTGGTACTTTCTCTTTCTTTCTGCCTCCGAAAATCCTACATGTAGCGAAATCGCTACAACTTTGTGCCTTGCGCTTCCAACTTTGCTTCGGCCCGCGAAACTTTGACTTGTAGCGAAATCGCTACATCTTTGTGCCTTGCACTTCCAGCTTTGCTTTGCAACTTCGACTTGTAGCGAAATCGCTACACCTTTCAGCTTTGCTTTGGAACTTCGACTTGTAGCGAAATCGCTACACCTTTCAGCTTTGCTTTGGAACTTCGACTTGTAGCGAAATCGCTACACCTTTCAGCTTTGCTTTGGAACTTCGACTTGTAGTGAAATCGCTACACTTTTGTTGCCGTACGTTCTCTCTCCTCTTCGGGTCGTAAAAACCCGACGTGTCGCGATATCGCGACACTTTTTGCCCTTAGCACTTTTCTTCCGAATCTGTCATGAAATCATGACACTTTTCGTCCTCGACGCTGCTTCTCCAAACTTGTCACGAAATCGCGACAGTTTGTCAACTTTGCTTCTTTCCTTCCAGCATGTCGCAAAATTGTGACAATTTCTCTAGCTTTTTCTCTATCCTCCGATATGTCGTGAAATCATGACATTTTTGGCTGCGCCTTCTCTCTCCTCATTTTTGTCATGAAATCGCGACAGAAAACATGTCGCGATATCGCGACAGTTTTCTTACTTGTCTTTTTCTTCAAATTTCTAAATCTGGGCCACTTCTTTCTTCTTAAAAATTCACTGTACTTGTTCTGACTTATCTCTAAACTGCATCAACTGCATCAATCTGTCTATGTTGACAACAATGACAATACTTTTGCAATGCTTTTGCTGCACCTTGCTCAACACAATAAACATACATATAAAATACTCTAACTCAAAAATAGATCTAAAGAAGTGAAAACCTATTGTTATTCCACATATTTATCGATAAGTTGCAAGGGATTGTCAATCGGAAGGCATTGATCGATTCCATAAAATTGACATTGATCTATTGCGAAGGTGTGTCAATTGACATATGCTGATCAGTTGCAAAAAACTAAAAATGTGAATTGGTTTTAGAGGATAGCCTCTCAATATAAACCAATCTATTGTAATGGAGTATTGAGCGGCATATGCCAATCGATTACAGAAACCTAAAAATGTGAATTAGTTTCAAAGAATAGCCTCTCAACATAAACTATTTTTTTACAAAGGAGCATCAATCGTTATAAGCCAATCGATTGTAGAAATATAAAAAGGTGAAATGGTTTCAGAGGACAACCTCTCAACATAAATTGATCGATTGCAAATTATTGTTGATTGATTGTGGTTGATCGCACGTAGAGAATTATCAGTATGATGATATATTGTAGAGGATTACCTGTTGATACATACTAATTGATTATAGAGGATTATCAATTGATAAATACCGATCGGTTGCAAATATCTTGACAGTGTGACAATCAATTACAAAGGATGATCTGTTGTAGAGTATTGTCAATCAATCATGATCAATCGATTGTAGAAACATTAAAGTGAATATCGATGAAAAAAAAGTATGACGAATGTGACAATAGGTAAATTGAAAGCTTCCAAAAATATCAGTGTGCTTGTTTTGTTTTGGATAATCTCTAGCAATAAATTTGACTTAATGTCTACTTGTTGTTGTAGCCTTGTTACTTCTTTTTAACCTTTGTTAGTTTCTTTAGAATTTCTAGGTAGAGTATTCTTCTTCCACTATTTTGTTATCCAAAAATATTTTCCTTTAGTTTCATAGGTAGCGTAGATGCACTATCTACAACTATGAGAGACAAGTATCCATGTCATCTTGTTGTGTGTTAGGAGCATTTTTTTGTTGTTCAATAGACTCTTTTTTTCTTAGTGTTGCTTTGATTTGTTGTTGTTCTCTAAGCACGCAGGTAGAGGTCATTCTAGAGGGTAGCGTAGGTTCATCTGAAGACTCATAAATTCTTTATGGAATTATAGTTTAACCTTGGTTACTTAGAAATGCAAATTATTATTGAGGAAAGTATGCAATTTTCCTTCAATTTCATATTCATTTCCTAACATCTAAAGGTTTTTTCTTTATAGGTACAATGTCACCTACTGAATATGGAAAGAATGGAGGCCAATATTCTGGTAAAAAGATAATTCTAAAATATTTTACACAAATATCAAAATGTAGTGAGGCATCCACATCTACACAACTTGAAGGTACAAACACCTTTTACCATCAAATCATTACTTTTTCTATTTTGTTATTCTTAAATATAAAGCCTTTCTTTATTAATAGATAAATGGTTGTCTTCTTATCTACCTCTTTTTAAATGCTTTGTAAAATTGTATTCTGTTAATTCTTTAAAATAGTGCCTTTTTACATCCAAAAATGATATAGAACACCAAACATTGAATGTAGTGAACACTGTCGACCCTGATATACCTCCACTTGAAGATATTCCAGGGGATGAGATGGGACCACATAATAATTTTCATAATAACGACATTCAACAACCACTTCACGAGATGCCTCATACAGACACATCAACCAAAAAAGAAAATGAGAGTACAATTAAAATGTAGACCTCTGGAGAATCTTCTAGTCAAAAATCTAAATGTCAAAAGACAAGTGATTGGACTATTGGAAGGGATTTTAAAAATGAATGGGCATGATTATACCCCTTTATTGAGTGAGTTGAGATAGAGAAACTATGTAGATGCATTATTTGTAGTTGGAAACTGGGAAAGGATCATACGTTGCAAAATAAGAAAGACACAATAGAAAAACATTGTGGGAAAGTTTATATCAAAGAAATACAAAGTGATGGAACAATTAAGAAATATCATAGGTGGAAGGATGCATCGGAATGTGTGCATGTCATATATGCACTTGAATACAAAAAAGCAATGAAACACCAACAAACTCTCGTTGAGAAGGGTGGAACAATCCAGGCCCAATTTCAAAAAATTCATAAGACCGTATTAGCCTCAAAAAATTGCAGTTTGTTGTTGTATACAATATTCTAAAAAAGGGTTGACCCATGTCTGATTTTGTTGATTATAAGCAACTATTTCAACTAGCTGATGTACAAAACCTTCCCAATTCCCATTGGTCAGATCGAAGTGGTTGGGAAATGGTAAAATGTCTATCACTAGTTGAGAAGGAGGACTTGAGAGAGAATGTAAAACAAGCCAAATTTATTTCACTTTCCATTGATGAGGTAACGATTATTGACAACACATCTTGGATTTGCATACATGTTTACACATTCCAAAATCATTTAAGACAACCTCATTTACTAGCACTACATAAGATGATGGAAAATTGTAATGCAAAAAATATTTACAATGTTGTTGTAACCAGTTTAAAGGATATTGCTGGAATGGATGAAAAAGAAATGGCCACAAAGTTAATTTGTGTTGGAGCTGATGGTGCAGCTACAATGCAAGGACAAAGGAACGATCTTTGTGTTAGACTTCAGACATCAATTACCCCATATTTGATTCCCATTCATTGCATGGTGCATAGAATGAATCTTGCATACAAAATTGTGAGCACATTTGAAAATGTTGCCAAAGTGGAAGATCTCATCCGTG
Organism: Wollemia nobilis; assembly: GCA_028583015.1. Classification (NCBI taxonomy): domain Eukaryota; kingdom Viridiplantae; phylum Streptophyta; class Pinopsida; order Araucariales; family Araucariaceae; genus Wollemia; species Wollemia nobilis. The sequence continues at coordinate 9,269,172 of JAQPPZ010016361.1, forward strand.
AAATACACGCTTACTTTTCATGCAATCCAAAAAGGTTTGCAGAGTTTCAATAGTTTTCTCTAGGTGTAACTGAAGGCAAAAAATTATTAAAAGATGTGGACACCAGGTGGATTTCACTGTTTCTTCCTACAAAAAGGGTTTTTTAGAATATCAATCCTTAGTGGGGTTTATGTATGCACATCGTAGGGATGTTGACAAGGCAAAATATTTTCTATATCGTATGACTGACTTGGAAACTCTTCTCACATTATGTGGTATTCTTCCATTGTTGCAAGAAATGAATACTTTGATTAAACTCACACATGAAAGAGCAATTTATATTATCAATTTCATCAGGATGAGAAAACAAATATGTATGCTTATTGATAAGATTTACTTGTTTAAAGAAAATTTTAAGGATCCTTTGTTTGATAGTTGGAATACGTTAGTTCAGGTCAATGATCCTAACAACTTTTTAAAGTTCAACATCAATGATAATATTTGTATTGCTATCCATGGAAAGATGATTCCTTTATATCATTATGAAAAGTGGTTAGATACAATTATAGAGGATGTTGAACAAGTGCCCATAACACATAGTGGATTTGATGTGGTTTTACATAGTACTAAGAATAAATTGATAAGAATTGTAGAATCATTGACAAGGGAAATAAGAGATCATTTTCACAGAGATGAGCTGCTTGAGGCAATGGTTGTGGTTAACCCCATGTTCTAGAATCCTTGTCTTGACCACAATAGTAAAAGTGAGTTGTTTGTAAAATATATGGGCACTCTTATGAAACATTTCTCTAAATGTGTGGAAGTAAATGGCATTCAAATCAATGGTATTCTAAACAAAGAACTTTTGAGATAACAATCAACCAATTTTGGAATAACAATGGTTAATCAAATTGCACATTTCAATAACCCACATGAGCCTGGTTCCATCACGCATTTGTGGCAAAAATTGTATCCAAGTAGTGTCTTACAAGAAATGATGAGTGAATATTTTATTTTATATGAATTATGTCAGACAATGATTTTGGGATCTATTGAAGATGAAAGGGTTTTCAGTGCACTATCTTTTGTGAAATCTAAAGTTCGTAATAGGTTGGACAAAAATTTGGAGAATTGTTTGAGAATGTATGTGTCATCATACAAGTTGGATAAGTTTCCCTATGATAGAGCTTTGGCATATTGGAAGTCCCTAGCGGACAGAAGAGGTCTCACTAATACTATTGATAATGAGGATAATGACGCTTGCAGTGATGAGATTATGGAGATGCAAAATTCACAAATACTTTCTAGTTCTTTTGGAGAAGTCAAGAAGACTCTGTTTCAGCTTCCAACAATGTAAAATTTCAATGAGTTAAACAAATTCATATAATCAATGATTTTTCGGATTTGATATCATTTGTAAAATTTCAATGATTTAAAAAAAATCATATAATCAATGATTTTTCGTATTTGATATCATTTGTAAAATTTCAATGATTTAAAAAATTATATAATCAATGATTTTCCATATTTGATATCATTTGTATTCATTGATAAGACTTTATTTTCCATACCATAGCTTTTTAATGTTATTGACTATCTATGTTGACAAAATTTTATGATTTATGCTTTAGCTTTGAATAAACTAGAAATTTTAAAACCATGCATGCATGTATAATTAGTAAATATTTCTTTTAGAAAGTGTTGTATGTAGTCTAGAAAGCATAATGCAAATAGCATAAAACTCAAGTTATGGAAATAACAAAACAATATAAATGGAAATAGCATGAAATCCAAGTTATGGAAATAGCACAAGATAATCCTCATTATTATATCATAGCTTTGTTATTGAATTAACTATCTATGTTGACAAAATATTATGATTTATGCTTTGGCTTTGAATAAACTGAAAATTTAAAACCATGCATGTATGTATCATTAGTAAATATTTCTTTTAGAAAGTGTTGTATGTAGTCTAGAAGGCAAAATGCAAATAGCATAATACTCAAGATATGGAAATAACAAAACAATATAGCATAATACACAAGACAATACTCATTTTTATATCATAGCAAGATTGGATTTGAATAAAATGAAAATTTAAACCCATGCATAGATGTATCCTTCATAAACTCAAGCACAATTGAAACAACATAATACTCAAGTGATGGAAATAACACACGAATATAAATGTAAATAGCATAATACTCAAGTTACGTAATAGCACAATAACATACATTGTCATTGTAATAACTCAAAAAATATACATGTAAAACATTTATGCAAATGTCTTGATTTCAAATGAAAACATATCATAAAATTATCTTTTTGATAAAATCAAATTTTTAACAGCAATAACACATCCAAGCTATCTTTTTCATTCCTTAGATGGGGGGCTAGAGGTAGTTTCAGCTTCTTTTCCCTTTTCTATTGCTTCCATAGTCTGCATTTCAAGGGGTCGAGATCCTGCATCTAATCTCCCCACTTCCTCTACTACAGGTCCTCCCTTAGGCTGCTTATCAGTCCTCTCCTCCATTGCTCCAGATCTGACCAAGACGTTCTCTACATTTTGCAAGCCTTCAAGCAGGGTATTTTCCTCTTTCGCAACATCTTCGGATATTGGTGCAAGAACTTCTTTACCCTTCTCCTTAAGCAAAATATTAGGATCCAATTCATTTAGGATAATGATCCTCCTAAAAGCGTTGTTTTTTCGAACTACTTCTTGAGCCTTTTTTTCATTGCCATAGAAGCCATTAAGTAATCCTTTGCCATCTAGAGATAGTCTTGCAGGTTTTGAACCTGCTTCCTCAGATTATCAAAGTTGACCTACAAAAGGAAAAACAAGAAGTAATCAACATACAGTTACATTTTAAAAAAGAGAACAAAAATTATTTAGAAGACATTAGTCTAACCTCGACAACATTCCTTGCAGCTACAACAACAACAACCTTTTTCTTATCACATGCCCATTCATTAAAATAAGCCTGGGCTTCAACATTTAAGTTCTCCAATTTGTTCAACATAATGCCTAAAATTTCATCATTATAAGATGTTGCAACCTTCACCATGCTAGATTTAGCTTGATGTAGTAGAGCATCAAGCTTTTCTAGTTCATTTTCAACTAAAGAAAAAAATTTCCCTTTTTGAAATTTTTTGAATCGAGCATTTATTTCCTTTATCAAAACTTTGGCCCGATACTCCCATTGTTTCATTTCTTTTACATCTAGAATTAATGAATCTGTAATGGTGGCTTGACAATTGTTAGAAACTAATTATTTTTAGAAAATATTACTTTCTCATCCTCTATTAGAGGATGAGGGGTGCCAGTTTCCTTTGGAGGAGATGAGGTCATAGGAGATGCACTTGAATATTCTGCTCCTACTTCATTTTGAGGATCTCAAAGCAAATTTGTTGCTTGAAACACAGAGGACATGTTGCCCTGTAAAAAGTAATCCTCATCAAGTGGAGGATTAGGTAACCCAACAATAGAAGCTTCCTGTACACTTGTAAAATTACCAAAAGATATATTTCCAAATCCTAAAAATTGCTTGGATGATCCTCCCTATGGCCTGAATGGAAGAAATTGTTTTCCACCCATAAACTATTGTTGACCTTGCATTTGAGGTTGGCGTGGTGGAGGAGGGGGCGACATCGATTGTTGTCTTCCTTGACGACATTGTTGTGAAAAAGCTTAAAAAATAAAAATAAAATTTGGTTACAAAATTTGTGAAGGCAGACTGTAAAATTTACTGTTAATGTATAACACTTACCGATCGAAGATGAGACCTCTTGCATAACTACAGATGCAAATGGAATGTTGGTGCATTGTACATCTGAAAACACATTATAAAAATTAATAAAAAACACAATAAAATTTGGTAACAAATTTTGTGAAGGCAAACTATAAAACTTATTGGTCGAAGATGAAACCTCTTGCGCAGCTATGCCAGTTGGTAGTGGACGTGCAGGTGGAGGTTGTCGAGGATTAGGAGAATTAGATCTTAAGCATTTTCTAGATCTTCTTCTTAGTTGTGGCATCATTTCCACAGGTGATTCGGAGTCTCTTGATTCCTCTGGATTATGACCTCTAATAGCAACATCCCGCTTTGAAGTGGAAGAGGATGCCCTTTTTTGTATTTATGTATAAATTGTTAAAATAATAAAAATGAAAAATGTATTGAATATAAAAAATTATTAGTTTCATATTAAGTAAAATTTACCTACACCTATTGTACTATCATGGCTGCAGTGGCTAGGTCTGGGTGCCACGAAGTCGGTACTTTAGTATTCTGCAAATTATAATATGATTCATAAAAGAAACAAAGAATGTAGTTGCATGTGCTGAGTGTTGGAGTTGGAGTAGTGGGGGTTTTCACGTTTTGGAGATCCATTCTGATGCGATGCGAGACATAGGTGCACCAGTTGAATTGTTGGTGCGCAATACAATGAACCAAATATGCCAACGCCCACATCAAAATTTTTATCGGTCTTCCTTGCAGAACGAGTCTGGCTAGGAAGAATTCACAACATGCTCAAAGAAACTTGTTCTGAATATTTGCTACAGTCAAGCCCCTTCTGGACTTGGTAGCGGTAACTACAAAAAACAAACCAATAATTGTAAAACCCTAGACTTTAAATTCAATTAAATATAAAAATATGCAGTTATACCTATAAAATATTTTGAGGGGACATCAAAGTTGCCCTCCAGGTACTCTTTGTCTTCATCAGTTAAAATGAATTTTGATGTGATAGGATCACAATCGATGTGAGGCAATCCTATCAATCTGGAGACGTCTGAGGTTGTGACAGAAAATATGATATTCTTGTTGTCTATAACAACATTTACCATGGTTGAATCATTATCGTAACATGCAATTAACCTCTACAATAGTTTTGTGTCTATGTCGAACTACGACATCGAAACTAGACCCTGAAGACCAAAGTCTTTGACCCATGACATGTCGTAACCCTGATGTTAAAATTTTAGAAATTAGGGGGCAAACAAGGTTTTTGAAATTAATTTTTGACATTATAGGGGTGGAAGGGGATGCCATTGGTTTATTTTATAGGGTATGAGGGACTCTGGATCAGGGCGTAGGATGGAAGGTATTATTAATGTGTTGGACAACATTAAAAAAAGGTTAAAATGGAAGGCGTGTGATGTGCTCTACGTTAGAAAAGGTAAAAAATGATTGTTTATACCTTTATATAGACTTTTTGAATGCTAGCATTTAATAAATGATTGACACATGGTATCTGCATGCAACCATTTAATGCATGGTTGACACGTGGTATTGCTGCATTAGATTGGTACTTCTACATCCAATTAGTATTGCTACATCCAATCGACATTGTTGCATCCAATCAACATTCCTGCACTACATCGACATTGCTACATCCGATCGGTATTCCTGCACAATATCGATATTGTTGCATTCAATCAACATTATTGCACCATATTGACATTACTGCACCCGATCGATATTGCTGGACCACATCAACATTATTACAATCAATCAACATTCCTACACCATATTGGCATTGATGCATCCGATCGATATAGCTGCAACACATTGGCATTGCTGCACCCAACCATCATTGCTATATCCAATCATTATTGATGCATCCTATCAGAACATCAACATTATTGCATCCAATCGATATTGCTACATCTGATCGACATAGATGCAACACATCAATATTACTGCATCCTTTTAGGAAATCAACATTACTGCATCTGATCGCCATTGTTGCATCTGATCAACATAGTTGCAATACATCAGCATTGCTACTTTTTATCATCATTGTTGTATTTGATCATCATGCCTACACCACATAGGTATTGTTGTGTCCATCAGCATTATTGCATCTGATCAGCATAGCTACAACACATCAATATTACTGCATTTGATTGACATTATTGCATTCGATAAACATTATTGCATCTGATCGACTTAGCTACACCCGATTGTCATAGTCTGATTGGTATAATTATAACACATCATCATGGTTGCAACCGATCAATATAGTTCGATCGACATAGTTGTAACACATTGGCATGACTACACCACATCGTCATAGCTTCAACCACTCGATATAGCCCAATCGACATAATTGTAACACATCAACATATATGCAACACATCGACATGGCTACAATCGATCAGTATAGTTCAATTGATATTACTGCATCCAATTGGCATAATGACTCTATCTTAGGGTTTATTGGCCTTTGATTTTGTCTTACAGGCCTAGAATTTGGGTTGAGATTTATGGTATGTTGGAATTGTTGCATCCCATCAACATTGTTGCAACAAATTGATATTGCTGCAACCAATCAACAATCATGTAATAGATCAACATTATTTGCAAGCAATAGGCATAGTCCCCAACATAGAAAAATTTACCACAATTTTATAATTTTTTGTGAAATATAAATGCAATTTGCAATTTCTCCTTGGACACGATTTGCTAGGATTTCGAGACCGATTCGTCTGATTTTTATAAATAGATTTCAGGGCCGATCCATTATGCATAACCCTGCTTTGAATATTTTCTTCTAAAATATTTTTATTTTCTCTTTTAAAATAATATTTTTTCTTTTTCAAATCTTAAAAATAACTTTTCAATTAATCATTTATACTCCTTTCAAATAATATTTTTTATAATATGCTCCTCAAATAATAGTTTTATATTTTCAACAAATATATTTTATATTTGTTTTCTTTCCACTATTGATGTAAAGTGGTATTTAACTTTCTTCCTTCTTATGCCTGATTCTACACACATTCCTTCTTTTGGAAATATGTGTTCTTTAACCTTTCATGCCTTTTAATTTTTTGATAGTAATATTTTTGCTTCATTTTTTGAATAACTTTGTCTACTCAATGTTTGTTGAAAAGGAACGACCTACCTTAATTAGGTGAGTATTTACCTTCTGCCGGGTATGCATATTTTACCTTTGGTTGTGTATTTGTCTTTTGGGTTCTTTTCTTAGTTTTTTCTTTTTTTCTTGGCAGTGTGTACAAGGCTATGTGTGTGCATATTCTATGTTCTTCTCTTAGATTCTTTCTCTTTTCCATTTAATGGTATGCTCAAGATTTATATCCTAGTGTATGCTCATTTTCCAAGTGGTTCACACTACAATATGCATAAATTTTCATGTCTTTGGATCTATCATGTGATTTTTGGCATTTGGATCCTTCCTTTTAACTAATGAAGGTATCCCTAATTTCTTCTTAGATTATGCAAGCATCTTCTTGTCCTTCCTCTAGAGTTTTAGTCTTTAGTCTTCCTTTTGAATTTTTTTGCAAATATCCTTCAGCTTCCTTCTTTTCACAAGGTCATTTGATCCCCTTTATAATTTTTATCATGGGGATTCCTTATGATTGGAGCCAAGAATCTAATTCATGGTTTACTTTCTTTGGACCTAATAAGTGTTGAAAATAATTCAATTGGTATATTAATTTCTTTACCAAGAATTTAGTTCTTTGTTATTCCATTAGAAACCCATGCATCCCTTTCTATATTCCAATTCTAGAGCACTCTATTTGCTTGGATGGAAATAAAACTTGAACCTTGTTGATTGTTGGAGTTAAGACAATATATTATTTTAGTTTTCCAAGAATTTTCTTTTGTTTCTCAATAAATCTTGGGTGCTTCTTTTGCAATTATATTACTTTCTTTTCATCTGGTAATAACCTTCTTCAATATTAGATACAAGATTTTTTCTTGAGTTCTTTTGAGATTGTATTCTTTTATGCAAGAATTTTCAAATCTTGAGGATTTAATCTTTCTTTTGTGAAATTTTATGGAGCTTCTCTTTATCTTAATATATTCTTCTTAGAATTTTTGCAAATGGTTTCAATTTTATACGCCTTTTATTTTAATCTTTTGCAATATTTCAAATGCCTTTCAAAAAAGGCTTCTTTATGAATTTTCAAAATGAGAGCTACAATGGCTTCATTTTCTTGCTTAAATTTACCTTTGGTAGGGGTTTTCCACCCTAATTCCTTTCAATAATTAAAAAAAAAATCCTATGGAATTTTGCTTCATGAATCACAATTTTTATACAGGGTACTTTTACCCTTGAAAATTCTTATCTCAAACTTAAAATTTTCCTCAAAAAGAGTGCACCTTGGCTCTCTCAGTGTAAAATCTAAATGATAATAAAAAGGAGAATTCTTTCTTCCTTCAACCTGTTCTAATACCACATGTTAGAACTTAAGATTTGAATAAATTGCATTATGGTAGTGAAAGGTATTTAAGTACAAAGGATGCCTAATTTAGGCATAACAAACTTCAAACTATATTATCCTATACCACATGCATGTACCTTGTGAGGGGTGGTTATATCACTTGACTAATCACATGGTCTATGATATAATAAATTCTAACAAAAAACTCATCTAATTCATAAAAAATTAAAATGCTAATCTAAGCCTAGTGATAGCCTAGGAATCCCTAGCTAGCATATTTTGAAACATCCTGATATTCTAGTTACAACTAGTAATTTGTTGGTGCAAAGAATAAAATGAAAGATATTATTAATAAATTGAATCTATTCTCATATGCGTTGGAAATATCCTCCTTATTTGGAATCCTATGTGGTTAAAATAACTATGGGGTTCCAAGAATAATAGCCTCGTGTCAGATCTAGATGCTCAAATATTATTTTAACTATTTACAAGCACACATTTCCAAAAAGAAATGTTGATTCCATAGGCAGTTGAGTTAGATAGTGAAATGATCAAAATATCAAGATCTTCAATCGCTAAATTCTATTGCACCTCCTCAACATACACATTGCTAGTGTTAAGAGTGTCTATCAAGTCAATGTCACACTATTTTCCTTTGCACTATGTGAAAATAGGTTCCATTTTCTATAGAAAGAATCAAAATATTAGAGATCAATTCTAAATAAATATATTTGTATCCAAAATCATTAGAATCATATTACAATTATGATTTACATTCATTTAAGAGTATTTTATGAATATTGAAAGTATACACATAATAAAGGATAGTGAGAACATGTAAAACATAGTCAAAAAAAGGCAAAGGATAAGGCACATAAAGGACCCATAATTTCCCAAAATCTAATTCTATTGCACACCCTCAGGCAATCATAGACTTACTATTTCCTACTACTTTTATTCAACTAATAATCCTCTTCAATTTGGGTGATTCTCAATCTATATCGGTCTCATAGGTCATAGGCGTAGGGATAAGTATGATCATCATTTGCCTTATCCATTTATTTATCTAATATCTTCTAAATCCTACATCTCTTCATCAGGAAGTATAGGCATTCTTAGAGTGTAATTATAAAAAGGGGTCTAAATTATTGGGGGCTTCTACCCACTCAAGTCTTAGTCCATTCACTAAATCCACATACTTCTTGGATCACCCAACTACCTTCTATAGATTCAAAAAAATAATGGGGTTCTTTCTTTTGCAATGGAATAAGAAAATTTTCCTATATAGAACAAGAGGCATTGAAGGTCAACTCTAATTCCCCTTTTGATTTTCCCAAAAAATCTTATAAAACATTTACCTATATCTCTCTGGCCTTCCATCTATAGAGAGGGTGATTTATTACTCTTGTCTTTTTTGCCAAGGTACTTCCCACATCCTCACGCTTAGCTTGAACCATAAAGGTTTGTTGAGCTCTTTCTCCTAGTATTTATCAAAATCCCTCTATCTATAAATTTTATGTTAAAGAGTGGAATAAAAGGAATGGATGACAACATACCCCACTAAAGAATTGGCATCTCTCGGGATTTTCTATGTTTGTAAGAATTTAAAGTTGCTAGGGGAAGAAGATCAATGAGGGATGACGATGGGCGGGAAGTCCTCTGCGGGGGAGCTCGGGAGCGGCAACGGTTCGATCCTTGGGCGCAGCGGAGCAGTCGGAGGGCACCAGGGGTCCGGAGGTACGGAGGCGTCCTTGCCAAATGAAGGAGATCGGGTTGACGACGGTGTCAGTCGGGGTAAGGACCCACCAGACAAATGGGGAGGTGGGCCACAAAAGTCTTATGCCCAGGCAACGGCTTCAGAAACCCTAAACGATTTTTCTACCAAGGAGTTGTTTCCGGTTGGGGATGAGCTGGACATCCCGACGGAAGTCCTTTCAAGCTTCATGGAGTTTGAGAAATTTACCCTCATAGGCAAGTTCATTGGCGGTCGTCCCGACATGGAGACCATTCGAAAGTGGGCGGCAAGCAAATGGAGGACCTCTGGTCATATGGAGCTGGCGGCCCTATCCCGGGGTTTTTTTGCTATTAGACTGAACAATAAGGAGGATTACTGTAAAATCTTGGCTGGCGGCCCATGGTTTCTGGGCCGCAGAAGTTTATTCCTTAGAAAGTGGGGCATGGATTTCAATCCTGACACCCAGAACATCAACATTGCCCCAATATGGGTTAGGCTCCCGAGTCTTCCCCTCTTCGGATGGCATGAAAATGTTATAAGAGGTATTGCTCGCTCCATAGGGGAGTTGGTCACCATTGACCCTCCCACCCGAGCTCGAACAAGGTTCGTCCAAGCCCGTTTTTGCGTGTTGACGGATCTGGAGGCGGAACTCCCAACCTCCATCACTCTCCGGTCTGGAGGTACCATTCTTCATAAACAAGCTATTGTCTATGAAAATAGACCAGCTTTCTGCCCCCAGTGTCGGTCCCAAGGGCACCTCCAGTCCAATTGTCCTCTTCAAAAGCCGGGTAAGCAGAAGCGTGAAACCTGTAACCCCCTGGAACATGGTGAAGGTCAGGTGAAACAGTCAAATCTTCCAAACGCGAAGGGCCATGAATCTCCAGGCCCCTCCAGAGACCGCGACGAATTCTCTCAGCCTGAAGAGAATTTCACCCTCCAATCGGACCCTGTGCAATTTGGAGCAGACAATCAGCAAGGAGCAGACTCCCACCTGGAAAGTGAGTCACAGGAGGAGAAGGATCGGACCCCATCCCAAAATATCACTCAGTCTGATTCACCCAAGCTCCAAGACCAGGGCCATCTCGATTTCAACCAGTCACAGACACTGCTAGAAGATTACCTCCTAGGTAGGAGGGGTGAACAGTCCGGTCATATTAGCCCCCAAAATACGAGGAGCCAAAAGCAAAGTGTGGATTTTGGTAGTGAGAGGAAGCAGGGCCGTCCTCCTAACAAAGACAGGCGAGACAAAGAGACAACAATAGACGTTGCAAATGGAACCCAACGTCTGCTGGTTCTGGATGACTTTGACGCTCAGACGGACGAAGCGCATGCATCAAAACCTCCCCCCCAACAAGGAAGGGGAGGCAAGAAAAACCTCAAACTATCCAGATGAAAGTCCTCTCATGGAATGTGAGAGGACTGAACGGTGCAGCCAAACGAAGGTTAGTGGCTGATCTCCGAAAGAGGACTAACCCTTCCATCCTTATTTTGCAAGAGACCAAGATCGATGCTATCTCCTCTGATAAAGTTGCGAAGGCCATTTGGGCCAAGGCAAATTGTCTGTCCAGCCCTGCAGTGGGAACAGCGGGAGGGCTCATGGTTCTGTGGGATCCAACGAGTTTTGAGGGCAGCCTGCTGTCAACCTCCAACAGGATTATCAATGTGTTGTTCCAGTCCAAAACCACCAATTTTTCCTGGATTCTGTCCAATGTTTATGCTTCGAATTCTGCCACGGAGAGAGCAGAAATGTGGAAAGCTATTTCTCAGATGAGGGAGAATTTTAGTAATTTTCCTTGGGTCTTAGGGGGAGACTTCAATTGTCCCCTTCATCCTTCGAAAAAAAAGGAGGGTCCGACCATTCCAGCCGCAGCTTGGAGGACTTCAGAGATTTTGTCTCTACTAATAGCCTGCTTGACATCGAACTCAAAGGGGCTTCCTTCACGTGGAGCAACAGAAGGATTGGGAGCAGCTTGATTCAAGTCAAGCTCGACAGATTTTTCATTTCCCAAGAAGCCATTCCCATCCTTGGCGGGGCTATTCTTTCGACCCTACCAAGGATTGGGTCTGACCATAACCCTATTTTCTTGGAGGTGGACGATGGGCCTATTTTTAAGACCCCCTTCAGATTCGAATCCATGTGGATTTCTCACAAGGACTTCAAAGGATTGGTTTCAGCGTGGTGGCAACTGAAGGTGGGAGGAAGCGCTCCTAAGAGAGTGGCTTTAAAGCTCAAAATGGTCAAAGAGAAGCTGAAGGTATGGAATAAAGAGGTTTTCGGCAACATTTTTGAGTCCAAAAGATCCATCTCGGAGAACCTGAAGGTTTTGGAGGAAAGGATGGAACTCGAAGGTTACACTGAGGGTCTCAGGGAGGAAGAGCGGAGCCTTTTGGTGGATTATCATTCTATTCTCGCAAGGGAGGAAATCTTCTGGCGCCAGAAATCTCGAGACCTTTGGTTGAAGAATGGAGACTCCAACACGAGGTTTTTCCACGCGTCTACCATGAGGCACAGAGGGGTCAACAAGATCAGAGAAGTGGCTTGCAAGGATGGGCGCGTAACCAGGGAGATAGAGGAAATCAGGAGCGAAGCGGTTGACTTTTTTAAGGATTTGCTTGGCACTCCTCCCGACAGCAACTTTCAGGTCCAAAAATCTCTGCTTGCCAACTTTTCGACTAAAGTTCCCCATGAGGTAAGCATCAAGCTTCGGAACCTTTTTCCTCGTCCGAGATTAAAGAAGCTTTGTTCTCCATGCAACCAGACAAGGCCCCTGGCCCCGATGGTTTTCCCCCCCATTTCTTCCAAGTCATGTGGGATGTTGTGGGTCCGGATGTGTGCGATGCTATACGGGTTATTCAAGCTTCCAGATCCATTCACCCGAAACTCAACTCCACTTTTCTCGCCCTCATTCCTAAGTCTCCCGCCTGCAAAAGTTTCTCTGACTATCGGCCCATCAGCCTGTGCAATGTTTTTTACAAGATTCTCACCAAGTCTATAGCCAATAGACTCAAACCCGTCCTCCCTCTCCTGATTGATCCTTGTCAGGGAAGCACTGTTAAAGGCAGAAACATTCTTGATGGTGTCATCACTGTCCATGAAACCCTTCACTCTGCTTACCGCTCCAAGAATGTTGCTCTTTTTCTTAAGCTTGACATGAACAAAGCCTTTGACCGGGTTGATCGAAGATTCTTGTGTGCAGTCCTCCTCAAGTTCGGCTTTCATCCTCACTGGATTGACCTTGTCTACAGCTGTATATCCACTCCCTTTTTTTTGTCCTGGTCAACGGGTCCCCAGCTGGGTATTTCCAAAGCGCCAGAGGCCTCAGACAGGGCGACCCGTTGTCTCCCATCCTTTTCATTCTTCTGGCGGAGGTTCTGAGCTGGTCCATGAAAGAGGCTCTTCGTCAGAACAAGATTTCTGGCATTCTGCCGACTTCTAGAGTTGAACCTGTCACTCATCAACAATTTGTGGATGACACCCTCATCTCCACTGGGGCGTCAGTTGCCCAAGCCAAATCCCTCAAGCGGATCCTTTCCCGTTATGAGCAAGCTGTCGGGCAAAAGGTCAATTACATCAAGAGCAAAATCTACTTTATTAACACTCCCCTGCGTAGGCAACTCCGGATTGCTAGAATTCTTGAATGCACTATTGACTCCCTGCCTACGTCCTATCTGGGGTTGCCTTTGTCTTACAATGGGCGTGCCAGTGGAGGTATGTGGAACATGATCCTGGAGCGCCTTCATAGGAAACTTGGCACTTGGAAGGGCAAACTCCTGTCGCAAGCCGGGAAAGCCACCCTTACCAAAGCTTGTCTTCAGGGGATCCCAACCTACTTTATGTCGGTGTTCATGCTTCCAGTTGTTGTTCACTCCAAAATCGAGAAGATTTAGAGGACCTTTCTGTGGTCTGGCAATGAAGAGAAATCTAGAATCCCTCTTGTTGCCTGGGACAAGGTGTGCTCACGGATAGACCAAGGCGGCTTGGGGATGAGAAGATCAAGACTTATGAATTCAGCTCTGATCGCGAAGCATGCTTGGAGGATTCTATCTAGTGACCCGGTGGAGTGGGTTAAGCTGGTCAAAAAGAAGTATCTTGGCTCCAATTCCTTCTTTGATGCTGAGACCACCCCCGTAGCGTCGGCTTTTTGGAAATCTGTGCTCCAAACCCGTCATTTGATCAGCCTGGGAGCCCGCTGGATTTTGGGTGATGGCAACCTCATCCTCTTTTGGAAGGACAGGTGGGCGTCTGAAGAAGCCCTTGGGTCGAGGGCGGACCTTGCTGGGCTGAGAGGGCTAACCGACCCAAACTCCCAACTCAGGGTGGTGGATTTCATAGACCGGAGCACCCGTTTTCCTCGGTGGAAACTTCCAGTCGTGGAAGGGTTTAATAATGAGGTTACCTTTCTAGCAAACATCCTCCAATCGGTTTTAATTCCATCTGCTAGGAGGACTGACAGAATCATCTGGAGTGGTACGGAGGATGGTCTTTTTTCTGTTAGATCAGCCTATGAGTTTCTTACCAGCAAGACTGCCCTGGATTACCGATGGAAAACTGTCTGGAGGAAAGGGGTCATCCCTAAAGTGAACTTCTTTGCGTGGATCGCTTTCCACAACAAAGCCTTAACCATTGACAACCTTCACAAGAGGGGTTTTGCCTTCCCCAACAGATGTTACATGTGTCTAGCGGATTGCGAGACGAGGGATCATTTATTCCTGCACTGCCCTTTTTCCCACTCGGTCCTCAGCATTGTCCTATCCTCCTTCCAAATCCTCTGGTGCTCTCCCCGCTCCCTCAGAGATGCTTTCCATCAATGGCCTAATCCTTTCAAGAATCCTAAACTCCGCTTCCTCCTTGAGGCCTCCTTCCATCATTCCATTTGGCAAATTTGGTTAGAGAGGAATGCCAGAATCTTTGGCAGAGCCCCTAAAGTGCCTCCTTCTGTCGCTCAAAGGGCCTTATCCTATGCCATCGAGAACTCTAATGTTGTTCCCAGTCCCCGTCCCCACCTTCCGAGCGAAGAAGCGATTTTCAAAAGGATGAATCTCTGGCCGTTTCCGGATGTTGTTAAAGGGCCCTGTCGAAGAAGTGTTATTTGGACCAAGCCCCCCGTGGGGTGGATTAAATTAAACTTTGACGGAGCGGCTAAGGGTAATCCTGGGCCCGCTGGTTCTGGGGGTGTTGTTAGAGATCATGATGGGAATCTTGTGATGGCCTACTGTGAAGATTTGGGCTCCCAGACGAATCACTATGCCGAAGCCCGAGGCGCTCTGAAAGGTATCCGGATCCTCTCTGAGGATCCTCGGCCTCTAATTATTGAAGGTGATTCGCTCAACATTGTGAATTACCTCCTAGGCGCCAAAAATCCATCCTGGAGAGTCTACAACATCGTTCTTGAGGCAAGAACGCTTCTTTCCCAACGTGGCAGGTGGAAAGCAAATCATATCTTTAGAGAAGGCAATCGCGTGGCTGACCACATGGCCAACAAAGGGCTCGCGACCACGTGTCCGGTCGTGTGGCGGTCTCGCTTCCCATCCGAGGTGGAAATATTGGCCAGAGCGGATATCCCTTCATGAGGTTTTCCTCGCGTAGATTTTGGAAGGCCCCTCCCGATGAGTATCGGGGTAGTGTGGCAATTCTGTCCAATCCCTTGTGCGATTGTGGGCGCAAGTGTCTTGTGAAGCGCAGTCCTGTTTCCAAAGCTATTTGTTTTCAAGTTTCCAAGACGCACCAGATTTGGTGCCTTGTAGGCTATCAGCACATTCTTCTCCACCAAGGCGGTCTTGCTATTTTTTTCCGTTCCTGGCATTGGTTCGAGGTTGGCATTTCAAAGTACCCCTTTCCAACGATGCCCACGCGTGTTTGGGACATTGGCGGTGTGCGGGAATGTTTGGGCTTGGATCTTGCCAAATCCTTGCCTTGGATTTGGCACGCTCTTTCTAGTCCTTCCCGTGCATGCAAGGAGGATGATTTTATGACAAAAGGGGTGGCGAGACCACGTGGCACATTTAGACAGAGGATGGGTGAGATCGTGATCTGCGTGGCACCTTTCCTTTTTGGCCTTGGCTTGCGGCGTTGGATCCGGGTCGATCGTGGGTGGTGGCTCACGGTCAGATTTATCCTCCCCCCTCCCATTTTATATTTACGATTTTTTGTTTCAATCTCTGTTGTTGGAGTATTCTGCAGGTGGTTAACCATGGCTAGTCCCTTCATCGAGCCCTCTACCCTGTCCCTTTGCGATGAGGCGCGCATGTTCATGAAAGCTAAGAAGTTGTTGCCCTTCCTGGAAAAATTTGCTGGCCCTGACCAGGAAATTTCGTAGAGCTTCGTTTGAAGAACACAAGCTTATACCGAGAGGGGGGGTGAACAGTATAAGACCTCTTTTTACTTTTTCCTTTATACTTCAAAATAGTAAAGCAATATACCCAAAGCAATATCAAAACAATGCACAATATCATCCACAAAGTGACACCAATTTTAACGTGGTTCACCCGTAATGGTCGGGCTACGTCCACAAAACTTTTCTCTAAAAGTTATCTCAAAGTTCTTTGGGAATCCTTCCCAATTACAATGTTTATGAGCCTCGGCCCAAAGGAGATACCTTCCCCCAATCAGAATTTATGAGCCTCTCGCTCAAAGGAGATACCTTCCCCCAATCTGAATTTATGAGCCTCTCGCTCAAAGGAGATACCTTCCCCTAAATTTATTTATGAGCCTCGCTCAAAGGAGATACCTTCCCCTCTGCTCTGGAAATGATCCCTCAGAAGATCAACTGCCTCTACCTCTTGCCAACACGTGGAACTCCTTTCCACCGAAGACCTCCTGTCCTCAATGCTTAGCCTAAGAGACCTCTGCCTTCTATGATCACGTCCACAACAGCTCAACAACCTGTACCAAACACAGTCAGTCGGTCTAGTACAAGTCTTCCTCTGTCTGTCAGATCTGTCCAACACTTGAACAAATCAATCCTCTACACACAAGCCTTCTCAAAGACTTGCCAAATATGTCCTCAGGTTCTTCTCAAAGAACCAATGCACCTCTGTCCTCAAGTTCTCTGATAGAACTAACAAACTCAGCTCACAAGTCCTCTGCTAGGACCTGTCCAAATCTGCTCACAAGTCCCCACCGAAACCCTTGTCCAAAACCCGCTCACAAGTCCCCACCGAACCTATCCAAACCCCAAGTCCCCACCGAACCTATCCAACCTGCTCACAAGTCCCCACCGAAACCTGTCCAAAACCTCACAAGCTCACCAAGAAAAACTTTCTTAGTAGGAAATCACAAGGTGAATTGTTAGAGACCCAATGTGATTTGTCAAACTCATAGAAGCATAAAGAGAATTGTTAGAGACTCAATATGTTCTATACTCAACTCCCAATCTCAAAACTCAACTCAAATCAACTCAGCTCAAACTCAATCTCAAATCTGAAAACTCAACTCAAAATCTGAAATGGATAGGATAGAATGCTTTCTTTCAAGAACATGAAACCCCAACAATTGCCAACTATGCAAAGAATCACATAACAATGATACTCATGTTCTTTTCACCATCAATTAGGGCTTCAACAACAATGCTCATCAAACAAGGTTCAATCAACACCATTCAGCTCAAAACACAACCTTGAAGCATTTCACAATCAACATCAGAAAAGGAAACAAGTAGAACTCCTTTTCTCTCCAATATTGTTTGAACAAAAAGCATCCACCAACTCAACTCACAATAGCATAAAACAACTTTTCAATTCATCAACAAAGGAGTAAGCCCAACACTTTAACCAAGTAAAGAATAGCTTGATTATAACCAATTTAATGAAAGCAAATGTCAATCTCAAAGCTGCCCACTTAAGGTTTCACAACTTCACACAAGAAGCAATTAACCTTAAAACATCATGCTTTCATTTCCATAATCAACCAAAAGCACTCTCAACATTACAAGAAAGATTTATCCATTATACACCTTATTTCTCCCTTATTGTCTCATCAAAAATAAAGTTTATCTCTTATAAGAATGCAATAAGATATTTCAACAACACCTTCAAACTAATATTTTATCAAAATAACAACAAGCTTTAAAACCCTTATTACTCCTAAGCTGTTTTTCTTCTAACAAACTTCGTCCATCCGCAACATACACTTAGCAAAAGATTAAATTCGAAAATACCTTAGCCAACATCAAAAAATCGCTTTGGAGAAATTTGCGCCCGAAATCTAACACCACCCGCTGCGTCCACGACGAAAAACCCTTTCGCGTGATTCGAACGCGGAACCTCCCATTCGGATAGCGCGCCAACAACCTAGCCGCTACCGGTGCGCCAAAGGCACCCGATGAGGTTAAAACCTCACGCTGTTATGCTTGTCCCTTCTGCGCCAGGAAAATAAAACACAGTCCTCCCTTCCTTCTGACGTGAATTCGTAGACAACAAGCTCTACGGCGGATTCGATAAACGACGAGACAAACGAACGAACAACGGATACGAAAACGGCGAAGACAAACACAGTCAAATTTACAACGAGCAACTCCTTTCAAAAATCGGATGGGATTAAATCTTTGTTTTCACCGAGGGGTATTAATATGAATCCTTGCCATAAGCTCTTTGACGTCGACGAGGAGTTTAACACGTCGACGGAGGTCTTGGCTAGCGCCCACCATGTTAAAACATTTGCGCCATGGATTAGGAGAACCCATTGCAAATAATTAATATTTATTTTAAAAATAATTAAAGGGAACCTTAACAAGGTTTTTAATTATTAAAATAAATATTTCCTCCTGGACCCAATTGCATTAAACTAATGCATCCACCTGTAATCTTTAAACCTGCCAACTTGGGGTTTACAAAAGACCTTTGAAGCTGTCATGCCGAACCTTCATCAAAACAAATTATTTGACATCAAATCAAATTCCTTCAAGAGCTTCTTGACATCAATGACAACTTATACACTTGAGCAAAGGCAATGTACCCAAAGTACCCAAAATTGCCAACAATCTCCCCCTTTGTCATTGATGGCAAACCTTTACCGAAAACACTTCTCAAGAGCCAAAACTGAAACCAACTGTGCTAACAACTGACCAACTGTGCCCACAACCGAGAATCTTCCTTTGAAGTTTTGCTCCCCCGAACTTGAAGCTTTCCTCTTCACTTGAAGCTCTCCCCCTTACTCATATCTCTCCCCCTTTGTCATCAATGGCAAAGGGCCACCTTTGGGGCTCGGGACTAAGAATGAGCCTCTTAGCTTAGTCCCTCCCCCACCTCCCGATGAGGTGATTAATTCTGGGGTGGGAGTAAAACTCCCATTAGGCACCGATCATCATCAGCGTCTATAACTTCCTTGTCGGGCCTTCTCTTGAACTCTTTGTCCATATTCCTGTTCTTGTCACTGTTCTTGTTCTTGTTCTCATCCCTGTTCTTGTCCATGCCTTGATCCTTGGACCTGATCATGCCACTGTTCCTGTTCTTGTAATCTAGAATTTTAGCTCTACACTGTCTGATTATGTGACCTTCATTGTTGCACTTGAAACACTTGATGATGTTGTTTCTCTGAGGTAAACCTGATCTTTGAATCCACCTGTTCTGACCAAACCTGTTCTGACCAAACCTATTTTGATCAAACCTGTTCTTGTTATTTACCTTGCAATAGACTGCCTTGTGCCCAAACTGTTGACAAGAGTAGCAATACCCTTGAAAGAAACTAGCACTTCTGAAATTGTCATTTACCTTCTTCACTTGAGCCATGCAATGTGAAGCCATGTGACCAAACTTATGACAAGCAAAACATCTCGCCTTGAAATTTTCCTTTATTTGACCTCTTGGGTCCTGAAAACTTCTTCTTCTCATTCTGAATTCTGTTTTCTATTTCTGTGCATCTATCATTCAAGGACTCATGATCTGAAATACTTTCCTCATAAGAACTCTCTTCCTTTTGGAGTCTCTTACTAGACTCTCCAACTTGTTCCTTGTGTGGCTTAACAAAACCAAGGCCTGTTTTATCTGTTGTCTTTCTTTGACCTTTGATGAGTGACTTAACCTTTTTGGAGCTATCTTGAAACCTGTAAAGCTTATCCTTGTACTCTTTAGTTTCCTCTTTCAAAGAAGCCATTTTCTGTTCTAACTCACTATACTCAAGAACCTTAGACTCTAACTCATCCTTGAGTTCTTGTGTCTTAGCTATAGAGAAATCAAGATTTTCTATAAGATCATCTCTCTCCATACAACATTCATCTAACTTATCCTTGAGTCTAGCATTCTTCTTTCTTTCCTTTTTCAAAGCACTAAGAGCATTAATAAGTTCACTTTCAAGATCCTTTATTTGTTTGCTTTCTGAATCATCAAAGCCTTTTTCAGATTTCTTATCACTAGAGGTGCTACCTTTTTCAAAAACCATACAAGCATCTTCCTTATAGTTTTCTGAAGCATCCTCATACATACTAGAAACCAAATCATTATTTGTACAATCATCCTCAAGGTGACCAAAATTTCCACATCTAAGACATTTCATGATAATGAATCTATGTTTCGGTTCTTCCTCTTTTTCTCGATATGAACAACATCTCATTTTCATTATCACTTGAAGAACTTTCACTATCACTACTAGAACACTTACTTGCTTTGTCTAGATAGAAACTCTTCTTGTGCTTGTGAGAATACCTCTTTCCTTGATTGTTGTGCTCATCTTTGTTCTTTCTGTGATGCTTATGCTTTTCAGAAACCTTGCTCATAGAATCCTGTTTATCTTCATCACTTTCATTCTTGGGAACAGTACAGTTAGTAGCATAATGACCAAACTTTCCACAATTGAAACATCTTATATTTTTCATACTTTTGTGTTTTCTAGAGAACTTGCCTTTCTTGCTGTAATATGCCTCTTCATCACTAGAAGACTCATCACTATCTTGAAGTTGTTTACCCTTGGATTCCTTGGTAGCCTTGAAAGCCGCCTCTTTCTTGACATCAACCTTCACTTGAGTTCTCAACTCAAATGCTGCAAGTATACTATGGAGCTCATCCTTTTTCAACTTATCCAAATCTTTAGCTTCCTCAATAGCAAAAATATTTTCACTAAATCTATTAGGAAGAGATCTTAAAATCTTATCACAAACATCATTTTCAGCAAGCTCAAGACCTAAGTCTTTCATGGAGTTAACAACCTCATCCATACGAAGCATGTAGTCACTAATATTTTCATCATCATTCATCTTGAGTTGTTCAAACATACCTTTGAAGTGTCTCAACTTGGCCTTTCTCAACTTGGCCTTTCTGACATTTGTATCACCTGTATGAACCACCTTCAACTGTTTCCACATTTCACTAGCTGTCTTGTAGTGAATCACTTTGGTGAGATCTCGTTTCTGTAAGCCTTTCAGGATTGCATTCATTGCTTTTGAATTGTTGTGATGTAGGAGCCTTTCTTCTTTAGTATTAGGACCATGTACAGGAATAGTGTACTCATCTTCAATCACTTCCCATACCTCATTACCAAGTGCCATTAGATGAACCTTCATCCTTGCACTCCAAAGACCAAAATCTGACCCATCAAGAATAGGTGTTGCATTGCTACTTGAATGATCCATTGTGTTCTTTACTAGCTTTTCCTTCAAGTCGTTAAACTTTTCGAAGGCACCCGCTTCGATACCAATTGAAGAACACAAGCTTATACTGAGAGGGGGGTGAACAATATAAGACCTCTTTTTACTTTTTCCTTTATACTTCAAAACTAGTAAAGCAATATACCCAAAGCAATATCAAAACAATGCACAATATCATCCACAAAGTGACACCAATTTTAACGTGGTTCACCTGGAATGGCTAGGCTACGTCCACAAAACTTTTCTCTAAAAGTTATCTCAAAGTTCTTTGGGAATCCTTCCCAATTACAATGTTTATGAGCCTCGGCCCAAAGGAGATACCTTCCCCAATCAAAATTTATGAGCCTCTGCTCAAAGGAGATACCTTCCCCAATCAAAATTATGAGCCTCGCTCAAAGGAGATACCTTCCCCCAATCTAAATTTATGAGCCTCTCTCAAAGGAGATACCTTCCCCTCTCTCTGGAAATGATCCCTCAGAAGATCAACTGCCTCTACCTCTTGCCAACACGTGGAACTCCTTTCCACCGAAGACCTCCTATCCTCAATGCTTAGCCTAAGAGACCTCTGCCTTCTATGATCACGTCCACAGCAGCTCAACAACCTGTACCAAACATAGTCAATCGGTCTAGTACAAGTCTTCCTCTATCTGTCAGATCTGTCCAACACTTGAACAAATCAATCCTCTACACACAAGCCTTCTCAAAGACTTGCCAAATCTATCCTCAGGTTCTTCTCAAAGAACCAATGCACCTCTGTCCTCAAGTTCTCTGATAGAACTAACAAACTCAGCTCACAAGTCCTCTGCTAGGACCTGTCCAAATCTGCTCACAAGTCCCCATCCAAACCTGTCCAAAACCTACTCACAAGTCCCCACTAGATCCTATCCAATATCTGCTCACAAGTCCCCACTGAAACCTGTCCAAAACCTGCTCACAAGTCCCCGCCGAAACCTGTCCAAAACCTCAAGCAAGCTCACCAAGAAAAACTTTCTTAGTAGGAAATCACAAGGTGAATTGTTAGAGACCCAATGTGATTTGTCAAACTCATAGAAGCATAAAGAGAATTGTTAGAGACTCAATATGTTCTATACTCAACTCCCAATCTCAAAACTCAACTCAAATCAACTCAGCTCAAACTCAATCTCAAATCTGAAAACTCAACTCAAAATCTGAAATGGATAGGATAGAATGCTTTCTTTCAAGAACATGAAACCCCAACAATTGCCAACTATGCAAAGAATCACATAACAATGATACTCATGTTCTTTTCACCATCAATTAGGGCTTCAACAACAATGCTCATCAAACAAGGTTCAATCAACACCATTCAGCTCAAAACACAACCTTGAAGCATTTCACAATCAACATCAGAAAAGGAAACAAGTAGAACTCCTTTTCTCTCCAATATTGTTTGAACAAAAAGCATCCACCAACTCAACTCACAATAGCATAAAACAACTTTTCAATTCATCAACAAAGGAGTAAGCCCAACACTTTAACCAAGTAAAGAATAGCTTGATTATAACCAATTTAATGAAAGCAAATGTCAATCTCAAAGCTGCCCACTTAAGGTTTCACAACTTCACACAAGAAGCAATTAACCTTAAAACATCATGCTTTCATTTCCATAATCAACCAAAAGCACTCTCAACATTACAAGAAAGATTTATCCATTATACACCTTATTTCTCCCTTATTGTCTCATCAAAAATAAAGTTTATCTCTTATAAGAATGCAATAAGATATTTCAACAACACCTTCAAACTAATATTTTATCAAAATAACAACAAGCTTTAAAACCCTTATTACTCCTAAGCTGTTTTTCTTCTAACAAACTTCGTCCATCCGCAACATACACTTAGCAAAAGATTAAATTCGAAAATACCTTAGCCAACATCAAAAAATCGCTTTGGAGAAATTTGCGCCCGAAATCTAACACCACCCGCTGCGTCCACGATGAAAAACCCTTTCGCGTGATTCGAACGCGGAACCTCCCGTTCGGATAGCGCGCCAACAGCCTAGCCGCTACCGGTGCGCCAAAGGCACCCGATGAGGTTAAAACCTCACGCTGTTATGCTTGTCCCTTCTATGCCAGGAAAATAAAACACAGTCCTCCCTTCCTTCTGACGCGAATTCGCAGACAACAAGCTCTACGACGGATTCGATAAACGACGAGACAAACGAACGAACAACGGATACGAAAACGGCGAAGACAAACAAACGATCAACGGATTACGAAAACCGGCGAAGACACA
The DNA here is from genome assembly GCA_028583015.1 of Wollemia nobilis. Taxonomy (NCBI): domain Eukaryota; kingdom Viridiplantae; phylum Streptophyta; class Pinopsida; order Araucariales; family Araucariaceae; genus Wollemia; species Wollemia nobilis. Next base: position 9,292,911 of record JAQPPZ010016361.1, read on the forward strand.
GTCGAATTTACAGCGAGCAACTCCTTTCAAAAATCGGATGGGATTCATCTTTGTTTTCACCGAGGGGTATTAATATGAATCCTTGCCATAAGCTCTTTGACGTCGGCGAGGAGTTTAACACGTCGACGGAGGTCTTGGCTAGCGCCCACCATGTTAAAACATTTGCGCCATGGATTAGGAGAACCCATTGCAAATAATTAATATTTATTTTAAAAATAATTAAAGGGAACCTTAACAAGGTTTTTAATTATTAAAATAAATATTTCCTCCTGGACCCAATTGCATTAAACTAATGCATCCACCTGTAATCTTTAAACCTTGCCAACTTGGGGTTTACAAAAGACCTTTGAAGCTGTCATGCCGAACCTTCATCAAAACAAATTATTTGACATCAAATCAAATTCCTTCAAGAGCTTCTTGACATCAATGACAACTTATACACTTGAGCAAAGGCAATGTACCCAAAGTACCCAAAATTGCCAACATCATTGACACTTGGACCCGGGGTGATGTGGTCGTGAAAGGTATTAATATTCGTGTTTTGGCTATTTTCTTGGTGGCGGTCTCTAGTTTTCTAGCTCATGGGTGGGTCATCAGGAGAGATAACCACAATTGGGCCGAGGAGCTGGAGCAGCTCCCTGATAAAGGAAAAAATCTCAGATGGGACAAGTCATGCCTCCTTCGGTCTGCCCTCCCTAAGCCATATAGGTCCACCATGATTCCCATCATGCAATTTATTACATGTGATGATCCCGAAAAGCCTCTCCGTATATTCCACATTAGCTTCTATAACCACCTCCATGATGCCAAGCAAGTGAGCTTTCTCGATTACCTTATGCACTGCCTTGGCCTTGCCATTGAAAAGAGTAGGAAAGTGTCATCCCCTCCCACCCATCAAGGCCTCATGGAAATAATTTATAGGCATGCCCTGGCCATGCACCCTCCTCCTTAGGTTGTCAACCCCTTGAGTTCCCAAGCCCCCCGCAATGTGTCCTCTCCTGTGTAGGGCCAAAGCCCCTCCAGAAACAACCCTCCCAGCGCTGATGGGCCTTCCCCTTACAACAACACCTTTCGTTCTCAACCAAAACATAGTATTGGTGGCAAATCCTCCACTCCTGGAAGATCCTCCCAGTGTCTGAGGAAAGCTAGAAAGGAAGAGAAGGATGTCCTTCCTTAGTATATCTTGTCAGACACTGAGAGTGATAGGGAGATTCGTCTTGGCAAATCCCTTCTAGACCTGGCTTCAACCATTCTCAATATCATCAATGCCATGATTAAAATTCTGAAGTAGGACCAGATGCACCAGAATTCGGAGGATCAGGAGGATTGGGATTAGCAGTTCTTGGTGTTTTGGTTGTTTTGCTTCCTCTCTCCATGTTCCAATTTTTTTGACTTTTACTTGTTGTTTTCCCGATTTTGTTCAGTTTTGTTATTTGGTTTTCTAGGCCTAAATGACTTTCTTGTAGCCTCAAGGCTTTTAGTCTAAGGTATGCTTTACTTGCAATTAGGCTTATACTTACAGCCATGAGGCATGATACATCATTAGGTGTTTGGCTAATTTTGTACATAAGGTTTTGGGATCCTCCATAAAAACCAACTATTAATATATTAAAATAATTATCAAAAAAAAAAGAATTGGGATCTCTCTAGGTACATTTGGGAAAAATAAAATTATAGAAATAAAATTCATAGAAATAATTCTTCTATGCAGGGTTATAGAAGAAGTAAACCTAGGCCACAAATCACTAAGAATTAGGCTTTAGAGAATTTTCATTTCATATATACTCCAATTGAAACTATAGTAACTTTTCACTACCCATAAAGGCTTTCACCTTAGATTGTAAAAGAAGAATAAAATAAATGTAAAAAGCAATGAAATAGATATTAGATTGATGCAGGTAGAAAAGTTTCAATTTGAGGTTGTCATAATTTTAAAAATATTTCAACCAAGAGAGATAAATAAATGTTTTAATGGCCTATGCGGCCTAAAGAATCCAAAAAGGTAAAAAGCAATGAAAATTTTTTAAAGGTGCAAGAAGGGTCGAATGACCAAATATTAGAATTTTTTGAAAGTTTTGAGGGCTAGACTATGAGAAGAAGAGACTTATAATAGCCAAATAAACCAAAAAAAAATGAGAGTTTGTCCAACCAAAAGTTTTGACAAGAAGGAGGAAGCTTTCCATAAAAACTTTTGACAAAGGTCCAACCTTATAAGTTTATAAAAAGTCTGATGTAGGGAAATGAAAAAAAGTTCCAACAACCATATTTTTTGAAGAATAGCAACTCACATTGCCTTGGAAAATAAAATAAAGCCAGGAAAAGAGTTGAAGCACTAGAGAGGATAGGGTACAATGTAAAAGCAACTACCAAGGATGAAATATCAAATCAAGATAAAAGATATCAACATCAATGCACAAGCTCCAAAAAGGGGTAGATGAGCCAAATTAATGAGCCATTATTGAGAAAGATGAAAGATTACCTACTGGAATTGCTTGGGCTCAACAATCCAAGAAAAGTATATAATATATTAAAGATAGAAGCATGGCAACTGTAAATACAACAATCCCAAATTTGACAATATTACTTGCAAAATATGTTGTTATTCAATTTTTAGGATCCCTAGGCATGGCAAATGAAATTATCAAAAAGTGTTCCATAGTTTTGGAGGGAAAATATTCACATTATAATCTATAAATAGTAGAAGTCTTAGCATTGTAAATGATTGGTCAATTGTATAACTTTCCTTTCAATTTATTTTGTATAGGAATACCTAAGCCCTAAGTGGTCTTGTGGGTAAGGTTTTGTGCCCCACTTATGACATGAATTGTAAACTTCATATGCATATATATATACTAAAAATCATGACTACTAGGCTTTTTCTATCTCATTTCGTGTGTGTTTGTATGTTTATATGCATGTATAAAGGGTTGTGACTATCTGATTTCTATCTTCTTTCTTATATATGCAATTTGTGCTTAACTATGTGTGTTGAGAGGAGGAAGTATTAATATTTGAGTTATCATTGCATTACACTCATGTGTTTGTGTGTCTTTATGATCTCAGAGCATCATGCTCTATAAGCTTAGGTTGGTTGAGGATATTTTTTCCTTTTTGCTATATTTGTTTTATGTGGTTTCTATTTCCCTTTTCCCTTGAAGCTAGTTATATTAAGATAAAGTAGAAGAGAATTGAATGTCACATATTAAAAGGAACCAACCTTGTAAAAAAATCAAAGGTAATATGATAGAGTCAATTCTCATGCTCTCAAAGTTGCCCTATTGTGTTACTCTATGCAAGGTATATTTGTCCTAACCATCTGGTCCCTACATCTGGTGGTTGAGATAATAATAGAGGGCAATAGTTTAATGGCACATATTATGGGATACAATTAAAAACTATAGACTAAGACTCTAGTGAGGGTCCCTACCTATCTGCTTATTTGAAGCACCTAAAAATATCACCTAGTGACTCTGCTCAAGATCAATACCCAGTAAAAGCCACTAATAAAGACATAAAATTGAGATTTCAATGAAGATATCAATCTATCACCTTGAAGAGAAAATGTTGTATTCACTTGGAAACTCCACTAAAAACAAAGAACCTAAAAGTTTATGAATAAAAAACTTGTGAGCATATCCTTTGTAGTTACTAATCCTCATGTGCTAGTACCTATGCTCAACACCATTTCAAGAAGAAGTAGTCAAGGCCAAAACATGACCACTTTGGCATCCAAAAGTTTCTTAGAATGGAATGATAGATGTCCCTTGTGACCTTTTGTTGTACCAACTGTATGGGATGATATTTCAACATTCACATTAAAATATCTCCCATACTACACTGAAGAAGATCCAACTACTCTATTGTAGTATGTATAGAACATGGTTAACCTATGTGTGTTGCACAATGTAATAGAAAAAAATGTGGCTTCAAGACTGTTGGTGGCCTCATTTAGAAATAATACTTGATATTGGTACATCTTCCTTCACCCACTCAATCACTAATTAGGACCAACTTGCTACCTTGTTTGCAAAAATATTCAAAGAGAAGGCAGATAAAGTATCTATCCTTGAGCAAATATCTACCATAAAGAGAGCATCAATGGAGATTATGGATGACTTAAATGTCCAATTTAAAAAGGCATGGCATAGAATACTTATAGAGATTCATCTTCTCCCATGTATAGTATTTATTTACTATTTAAAGGACTTAGATCCTAAAATCTCCATGATGATAAAGAACAAGGTAGAAAACTATCTTCTAAATATATATGAGATATCCATTCATACTAAAAATGATCTGATTCAGATTGGAATGTTGGTCCCTAGGCCTCATATGCCTTTGTATCCAAATATTCAATCTCCATATCAACCTCCTCCTATTATCTAGCCAACGACCTTCCAAAAAATCCTTGTCTTACCTATAGTCCCTCCTCCACCCTTGATTCAGACAATAGGAGTTTGAGTCAATGAAAAGCCTACTCAATTTGTTCACCAATTAGGTGTTGTTTATTAGGAGGTAATAAAATTCTCAAAGATTTTAGTACTAGATTAACCCAAGACCTCATTTTCTACAAGGAAACCAGGATAATAGATCTCTTTTCAATGGTTACCCAAGGCCCTAATTCTAGGATAATAGGGATAATGATTAAGCATAAGGTCAAAACCAATAAAAATGGTGCCAGTCCCAACCCCTCTATAATAAGTGCCTCCTAAATATGTAAGGGAGATAGATCTTGTCCAAAATAATTATGTGGAATCCACTTATTGGTATTTCCCACACTTAAATATCTAATCTACCTCATTCTATCCCATAGAGAACTCCTAGTTGATCATATTTATGCTAAGCAAAGTAATACGTTCTTAGGAATCTACATCTTATTTAGGTGTTGAAACCCATATGGCAAGTCGATTTCCCATACCTCATCCTTCCTCAATCCAAGTTGTGCTATCCAAGAGTAGATCTTGGTCACTTAGGATGAGTAAGAAGTATATGTGTTATCTGATAGAGTGGTCAATCTGGTAGCCAACATGCCACAAGTATAATCAGATTATGTAAAAAAGGTAAATAAGCAAGCAATAGATGAGGGGAATAAGAGGAACCAGAATACTATAAACATCTAAAGAATACTAGTTGATGCCTATCTAAATCCTTCTATAGCTCCAAAAAAAATTACAACAAAATTGTCATTGGGTGTCAAGTAGAACATTCTAGAATTAATGAAGTAACATGGGAATTCAAAGAAAACCAACTAAATCCAGACAAGATCCTCCACCTATGAAGCCAAATGTACTAAAAAATCATATAATCAAGTGAAGCAACCTATAAATTCCAAAGCAACATGTGCCTAGGTTGGTACCTATTATAGCAATTATAGACAAGGTTATCTCAACCTACCACTCTAAATGTGAACTCTCTTGAGTGATTCAACATTGTGGATCATCTAAATATGTCCATCATGGTGGCACCAATATGGGACATACTATCTAGCCCAAACACAAGGAGCATCTAGAAAATACACTGGAGGAAGAAAATAGCAAGTTGGATTAATAATTGGCACCTGTAGTCCTACAAGTATTTGCCCTAAAAATAAGTAGGCCTAAGACTCATTTTATCTATCCTTGATTATAAGAACAAGTTAATCCATAACTACATGATAGACTTAGGGAAAATCATCTCAATTATACCAAAAGGGGTGGTGGATGCACCGGGCTTGTTATATCATCCAATAAATAAAAGGGTGGTCTAATTAGATGATAGTGTAGTCTAGATATTAGGAAATGTTGAAAGCCTCATTCTTACCTTACATGTTTGTTTAAAGCTCATGATATCCTAAGATATAGCAACAATTGATCTCTTTCCATAATTTGATATTTATATGGAGGATATCTATAGATGGATTGTTCGTTGATAATCCTAAGAGCTCAATATGGGACCAAGATGACAATCTAATCAAAATCATTTTATCATATTGATCATATACCTATAACATGGGCAAGCGTTAATCAATGAACCATGCCAAAGAAGCAATAGATGATCAAAGTTTGGGACTGTAGTTCTAATAATCTCTTTAGGCCAATAGGTATGGATTGAGATAGAATATGTTGTATATGTAATATATATATATTGCAAGTAAAGTAAAAAATATAGACTTACGGGCCTCAAATAGATAATTGTTATATTACCTATAGTTATGAATATATCACCTTGGATAAAATTTATAGCACCCATCTCATCGTGCCAAAAGAGGTAAATCTCAAGCTATCAAATCAAGCATAAGAAAATAGAAAAAGAGCTTCAACAACATGGCAATAAGTGGATGGCTCATGAGTGATAAATTTTGAATTAGTCAATAAAAAATATTGACACATAAACTAAGTGGTCCCTCCAATTGAGGAAAGATGAAAGCCACCCCTTGTAGCCAAACAAAAGCCAAACTTTAGGAGGCAAATTAATGATGAGGAAAAGAGCATCAAGTCCTATTAATATATTTAATTCCTCTCAAAATCATTTTTATTTACATCAAAAAATCTTATTAGGTCCTCAAGCACAAGGACACAAGTAGAGCTCTAGAATCTAGAAGTTGACGGTAATCATAAAATCCAAGAAGAGAAATAGAGTTGTTGCCACACCACCAAACCTTGTTGTAAATAGGGTAACTCATGCCCAACATATGAGAACTAAGCCCCTAATATGTATAGAAGATACAATCGAGGGAATTTCAAACCCTATGATATCAAAAGATATGAGGATGTTGAGAGAATAAGCTTACCAAAGATACTTGAAGGCTGTAAAAGGATTTTTTATAGCAAGATTTTGGGCCAGCTATATAGACCAATATTTTATTTTATAAGTATGCCCATGTTATTAACTAGTAGAGTCATGTACATTGTGATATAACTCTTAACACCTTCTAGGTAATTGTGTATGGAGAATCCATACATAAATGTTATTCCCAAAAGGATTCAAGATAAATCCAAAGATTGCAAACCAATATTACACTAAAATTAAGGACAAGAAAAAGTGATTAAATCAAAAGCTCAACATATCTAAAGAACTAATGCTAAAGCTTCCCTTAGGATGAGAAATGTTCAATAAAGAAATCGAAGATGCCTTGAGCATAAAAACGTTTATCTTTAGCACTGAGGATGACAAAGAAGTACCATAGGAGGAATTGGCTATCATTCATATGTTGAGAATAAACTCAAAGAACTAGCCTCTAATCCTTAATTTCAATGAATTCATAGCTCAACAGATTTATGAGGCACTAACCAACTTCAAGGAGAATTATAACTTTAGGTATTTCTCATTCTTAGTTCATTTGATATTACATACAAATGTTTGGTTGTTTGAGCATTTAAATTAATGAAAGACAAACAAGGCCAAGCAAGGCTTGTCTCCCTTTGGATGAAGGTCCTATACCAGATCTCCTCTTACTATCATTTCTCATATAATTTTTTAGTACTGGTAATAAGTGTAATCAAGGGAGGAAAAATTCAACATATACATAAGATGCCATAAAAATACTATAATTGTAGATAAAAGGGGAGTGATATTTCCTAGAATATAACACTATCTTGCACATTTTTGGTTTCAGTAATCCTGTATATATGTTTCCAAAGTATGTAAAAAAAGGAGTGGCATGCATTAAGATATTGAGACAAGAAAATTTAATAGATGTCACCTATGCAAGTGAGTAGAGCAAAATGATATTTTAAAAACTCCAATTCAACTAGGAAGTATATCCCAAGTTAAAAGAAATGCAGTCAAACATGAGCCCAAGCCTGATCTTAAAAGATTTTGAAGTATAAAAGAGGAAGCTTTCCTACCTCTCCAAAAATATTATTTCTTGCTATGTAAACCCTAGAAGAAATTATATGAGATATTTTACACAAAATTAAAGGATTTTGATCCTACACTTCCAATCAACACAACCATGAAGAAATTCTAGCAAAAGCAAAATGTAAGTTTCGCTAGAAAATAAATAATATCAAGGCATATTTAGGAGCATGGACCCAAATGATGATGACACATTTATCCAATGTTATGATGTAGAGCATCCAAAAGAATTACTGCTCAAAGCAGAGTATAATTCTAAGAGGCCCTGATCGTAGATGTTCTAGTGCATCCAAATGAAGTTGCAGTGTTACAACCAAAGTTGCCAAGCATGAAAGTAAAAAAGGAGAAGATATCAAAGAAATGGAACTCCTCTAAAGATGCAGATATTGATACTAGAGTTAGAATCATCAAAGGAATAACAAAGAAGAGGATTTATGCCCCAAAGTACTCCTCATAAATATTCCAAAAAGGATTTTGAGTTGATAGTTTAGATTTAGGAAGTAGTAGAATTGGTAGATGAAGATGTAGTTGCAGTATTGGTTTTTACCCCTACCCAAGTAGTCAGTCTGGAAGAAGCAAGAGAGAAAGAGTATGATAGCCCTAAAATTGAACACTTCATAAATACAACTACCCAAATAGTTTTTGCATCCTCACTTGTTGCTGAAGTTTTAGCTTCATAAAATATTTTATCCCCATTGATCCAAGGCCCCTACATTACTACCACTATGGCTAATATTCCCCTAATTACCCCTACAACATCTCCCATTTGAGAAAAAATAATCCCACCCTTATTAATTACCCCAATATCACTAGCCCCTATTACTTCCATTCCTTCTCCTTCAATAGCCTCATTGTTTAAACACGACTATATTTTTGCCACCCGTAAGGCAACAAAAAATCTTGTAAATAGCAATGCCAGCTTTGAACACATTAGAAAAAATTCATATGAGCCAACAATATATAGACCAACGTAATCTAAGGAAGCAAGCCATATTAGTGTAGCTATCACTGACCACCCAATTTCTCAACCACTTTTCCCTATAGGAATAGGCATTACTATTTACATAAAAAGAGCCATTGGTGTCTAAACCAAAAGGAGAGAAGTTAGAGCAATATTGGTGGATAGCGACAGAAGAAATGGACCTAAAAAATATTTGAGTTAAGGATAAAATATAGATCATGAAGGAAGCTATAAAAATGACCTCATATGAGTGTGATTCATTGAATAAAAAATTGGTAAAAAGGGGAAAAGAGTTAGGATATGTGAAGATTACATTGATTGATTCCTAGTAGAGGCCAAAGCATTTCAAAAATAGGTAAATTTGCTATTTTTTTAGTAAAATAGCCTTCAATAAATCTTCTAGAAGCAAAATAAAATTAATTCAAAATACTCACAAATAGAATTGTCGAGCAAGAACCTAAATTTTATCAAGAAATAGAAAACATTCAAATACAATTAGAGGAGTTGATCCAGAAGAGTCAAAATAAGCACAACCAAAGAGTCAGAATCCTAGTCAAAAGGATTAGTAATGGAAATTGGAATGAAATTACCAATAGAGTACTTTTTCACTTTTTCTCTCTTATATATTCAATTTCATAGACACAACCACCAAGTTAAGTGTTCGGGTGAGTTAAGAAATTGAACTAAGCCTTGTTGACGCCACTACAAAACTAGATGAAGATGGAGCTTATTGGGTAAAGTTGACCACTACATCAGATTCTAAGTTAGTGTTTATTGGGATTTATGATCAGAGGGTGATTGTACAAAAAGTAATAACTATCCTCCAAAAGGAGTTGGTTGCACAACAATGCAAATCCTAAATAGTTGCCTTAGTTGTTACTATTGAAAAGCTTAGGAGTCAAGTTAATCTGTTATCATAGAAAGGACTCCTTTCTACCTAGGATAAATATGGTAAGCCTATTATAAAATGAAAATACTTGTAGTCACTCAGTCAATATAATGAGGATACCTCTCCTTTTGAAGCATGGTTAGATCCTCCTAAGGCAAAGGACATTGTTGGAGTAATAGATCATTTACCAGTGCCAAGGATCCAATTGCATACGACCATCTAAAATACAAGGAATTTCTTCTAAGACAACCAATTTAAGTTAAAGCAATATACAGTCACCTCAAATAAATCCAGTGCCCTTTAGATGAGGAATGGAGAGAAATCAAGCAAGATTTGGATAAAATAAACGTCTTGTAAAATTTTCTATATCTTTTCTTTTTGTATTCTTTTCTATATTCCTTCAATTTTTGACTCCACACCTGAGGATAAAGGTAGTAGTTCTAAATTATCCTTCAATAAGTATGAAGGCCCCTGTGAGTTGCCAAAACTATATTGATTTTTCACTACCCACAAAGGCTTTTGCCTTGGGCATATTTTAAAAGAATAAAATAAAGGTAAAAAAATGAGGAAATAGATATCAGATTGATGTAGGTAGAAAAGTTATAATCAGAGGTTGTCTCCATTTTTGAAAAATTCCGACCAAGAGAGAGAAATTAAAGTTTTGATAGCCTGCATGGCCTAAAAAAACCATAAAGGTGAAAAGTGATGAAAGGTTTTGAAAAGTGCAAGAAGGGTGAAATTACAAAATATCAAAAGTTTTTAAAAGTTTAAAAAAAGAAGAAAGATAAAAACAATTAAGGTCTAGGCTGCAAGAATAAGAGGTTTTCAATAACCAAAGAAACCAATAATTTTTTAGAGTCTAAAAAACCAAAATTTTCAACAACAAGGAAGAAGGTTTCCATAATTTTTTTTGACAAAGATCCATTCTCAAATGTTTATATAAAATCCAACATAGGGAAATGAACAAAAATTCCAACAACCTTCTATTTTGAAGAATAGTAGCTCACACTACCTCAAAAAATGAAAGGAAGCTAGAAAAAGAGAAAAAGCACTCTAGAGGACAAGGAACATAGCAAAATTGACTAGTGAGGTTAAAGGATCAGATTAAGATGAAAGATATTAATTTCAATGCACAAGCTCCAAAAAATATAGATGAACCAATTAATGAGACATTACTAAGGAAGGTGAAAGATTACTTACTAGCATCACTCAAACACAACAATCCAATTAAATTGGGTGACCTATTAGAGATAAAAGCATGGAAACTGTGAAGACAAAAATTCCAAATATAATAATATTAATTGTAGAATGTGTTGTTATTCAGTTTTACTATCCCTAGTCATGTTAGATGAAATTGTCAAAAATTCTTGCATAGTTTTGGAGGGAAGTATTCCCATTGTAATCTATAAATAGTAGAAGTTTTTGAAGAACACAAGCTTATACTGAGAGGGGGGGGTGAACAGTATAAGACCTCTTTTTACTTTTTCCTTTATACTTCAAAATAGTAAAGCAATATACCCAAAGCAATATCAAAACAATGCACAATATCATCCACAAAGTGACACCAATTTTAACGTGGTTCACCCGGAAATGCCTGGGCTACGTCCACAAAACTTTTCTCTAAAAGTTATCTCAAAGTTCTTTGGGAAACCTTCCCAATTACAATGTTTATGAGCCTCGGCCCAAAGGAGATACCTTCCCCCAATCTGAATTTATGAGCCTCTCGCTCAAAGGAGATACCTTCCCCTCTGCTCTGGAAATGATCCCTCGAAGATCAACCGCCTCTACCTCTTGCCGACACGTGGAACTCCTTTCCACCGAAGACCTCCCTATCCTCAATGCTTAGCCTAAGAGACCTCCGCCTTCTATGATCACGTCCACAGTAGCTCAACAACCTGTACCAAACATAATCGATCGGTCTAGTACAAGTCTTCCTCTCGTCTGTCAGATCTGTCCAACTCTTGAACAAATCAATCCTCTACACACAAGCCTTCTCAAAGACTTGCCAAATCTGTCCTCAGGTTCTTCTCAAAGAACCAATGCACCTCTATCCTCAAGTTCTCTGATAGAACTATCAAACTCAGCTCACAAGTCCTCTGCTAGGACCTGTCCAAATCTGCTCACAAGTCCCCACCGAACCTATCCAAAACTGCTCACAAGTCCCCACCGAAACCTGTCCAAAACTGCTCACAAGTCCCCACCGAAACCTGTCCAAAACCTCAACAAGCTCACCAAGAAAAACTTGCTTAGCATGAACCCACAAAGAGAATTGTTAGAGACCCAATGTGATTCATAAACCTCATAGAAGCATAAAGAGAATTGTTAGAGACTCAATATGTTCTATACTTAACTCCCAATCTCAATCTCAAATCTCATAGAAACATAAAGAGAATTGTTAGAGACCCAATATGTTCTATACTTAACTCCCAATATCAATCTCAACTCAATCTCAATCTCAAAAGAATAAGATAGATGTAGTATGCTTTTCTCAAGAATATGAAACACAACCCAACAATTGCCAACCATGCAATATCTCATATAACAATGATACTCATATTCTTTTTACCAACAATTAGGGTTTCAACAACAATGCTCATCAAACAAGGTTTAGTCAACCAACACCATTCAACTCAACATCAACCTTGAAGCATTCAACCAATCATCACAAGAAAAGGAAACAAGTAGAAATCCTTTTCCCTCCAAGGATATTTGAACAAAATAGCCACCAACACAATATCACCAAATGCAAAGAATAACTTGCTCAAATCAACTCAATGGAGTAAGCCCAATATCATGTATCAAGTAAAGCACTAACTTGATCAAAACAACCTCTATGGAAGCAACTCAACCATCAATATCAAACCAGCCAACTAAGGGTTTCATCATCTCAATGCAAGTAGCAAGACTTACTAACATAAACCCTAGTGCAAAAAATGCTTCCTCTTCCTCAACCAGAATTATGCATTCACCCAAAAACTCATCAATGATTTTAATGCATAAACAATCTTCAATATCCAGAAAATAGGATTTACACCAAAAATACCTAGTAGACAACCTTTTCACTCCAAACTCAATTTCAGAAAATATACCATCAACAATATACATGGAAGAAGTTGCCCATACCTTTACTTTGATGAAGAAGGAGAACTCAAAATCTGTCACAACACTAACTCTCAATTTGCCACCAATTAGAGTTAGCAACTATACAACAATATACAATAATAAAGATCCAAATTAACACCTTATTTCTCCAACTTAATAAAAACCACCAGAAGTATAATATACATACAAAGTAAAACCTCTTTACACCTTATTACTCCACATAAACATTAAGCATCAATAAAACAATGTCAAAGCAAATATGATACCTTAACCTTATACCTCCAATGCATTCACAACCACTATCCTTTGCACACCGCGACCAAAAGAAAATTACCCACGAAGAGAATCGAACTCGGCACCTCTGCCTTCTAGCGCCTTCGCTTAAACGCCACCGCCGTTGGGTCACAAGTGCCCAATGAAGAAATACAGTGTTGCCCTATATTTTATCTTCCTTTGACGCCAAGAATCTGGAAAACGTAAATGTCTTCCACAAGCCACATGCAAACTGGTGAGCGCTGTCCAAAACGTAACTTACTGGGCAACAAAAATAATCATCCACACAATGCAAACAAAAAATTGTTATCCTTCGTGCAATCCAATCAATCGTAGGTGAAAGCAAACTATCGGATGTCAAAGCGCAAACTAAAAATGTAATTCGAGTGCAGTCCCAACAATTGTAGGTGAAGCGCAATCTGTTGGATGTCAAAGCGCAAACTAAAAATGCAAGAAATTACTTGGGCAACTCAATATCGATAATCAACTCTCAATGAAATACAACGCTTTCTCGAAGATCACAGAGCTACGATTTTCATTACTCGGAGTTACAATCACTTTAGAAAATCATCCCCACTTATATAGCCATTTCTCCTTAATCTGTTTGACGTCGGCGCTCCTCCAACGATGGCAACACATCGGCGAAAGATTTCTTTTTCTACGTCGCTTAAGGGTTGAAAGACCCTTTAATAATAATTAAAATAATAATTATTATTATTTTATTAATAATAAATTAAACTTAGACCCTTGTCAAAGGTTTGAGTTAATTTAATTATTAATAATAAACATGGACCTTCAAGGTTTTTCAAGAAGTAAAAACCTTTGCATTAAGTTAAGCTTGGTTTTAATAAAAACCCTTAATGAGTCCAAATGGTTTTAAGAAAAACCTTTAACCTTGTCACCATGGTTTTAATAAAAACCCTTTAACATTATGAAGCTTCTCAAGATATTTTTGACATCACACTCTTTTTGATATCAACACAAAAATGCCTTTTGACATCAATGACAACTTATACACTTGAGCAAAGGCAATGTACCCAAAGTACCCAAAATTGCCAACAATCTCCCCCTTTGTCATTGATGGCAAACCTTTACCGAAAACACTTCTCAAGAGCCAAAACCGAAACCAACTGTGCTAACAACCGACCAACCGTGCCCACAACCGAGAATCTTCCTTTGAAGTTTTGCTCCCCCCGACTTGAAGCTTTCCTCTTCACTTTGAAGCTCTCCCCCTTACTCATATCTCTCCCCCTTTGTCATCAATGGCAAAGGGCCACCTTTGGGGCTCGGGACTAAGAATGAGCCTCTTAGCTTAGTCCCTCCCCCACCTCCCGATGAGGTGATTAATTCTGGGGTGGGAGTAAAACTCCCATTAGGCACTGATCATCATCAGCGTCTATAACTTCCTTGTCGGGCCTTCTCTTGAACTCTTTGTCCATATTCCTGTTCTTGTCACTGTTCTTGTTCTTGTTCTCATCCCTGTTCTTATCCATGCCTTGATCCTTGGACCTGATCATACCATTGTTCCTGTTCTTGTACCTTGGAATTTCAGCTCTACACTGTCTAGTTGTGTGACCTTCATTGTTGCACTTATAACAAGTAACAATGTTATTTCTTTTAGGCATACCTGTTCTTTGAATCCACCAGTTTTGACCAAACCTATTCTGACCAAACCTGTTCTGACCAAACCTGTTCCGACCAAACCTGTTTCGACCAAACCTAATTCGACCAAACTCTTTTGATCAAACCTGTTCTCGTTATTTGCCTTGCAATAAACTCGCCTTGTGCCCAAACTGTTGACAAGAGTAGCAATACCCTTGAAAGTAACTAGCACTTCTGAAACTGTCATTTACCTTCTTCACTTGAGCCATGCAATGTGAAGCTATGTGACCAAACCTCGTGACAAGCAAAACATCTTGCCTTGAAACTTTCCTTTATTTGACCTCTTAGGCTCGAAAATTCTTCTTCTCATTCTGAATTCTGTTTTCTATTTCTGTGCATCTATCATTCAAGGACTCATGATCTGAAATACTTTCCTCATCAGAACTCTCTTCCTTTTGGAGTCTCTTACTAGACTCTCCAACTTGTTCCTTGTGAGGCTTAACAAAACCAAGGCCTATTTTATCTGTTGTCTTTCTTTGACCTTTGATGAGTGACTTAACCTTTTTGGAGCTATCTTGAAACCTGTGAAGCTTATCCTTGTACTCTTTAGTTTCCTCTTTCAAAGAAGCCATTTTCTGTTCTAACTCACTATACTCAAGAACCTTAGATTCTAACTCATCCTTGAGTTCTTGTGTCTTAGCTATAGAGAAGTCAAGACTTTCTATAAGATCATCTCTCTCCATACAACATTCATCTAACTTATCCTTGAGTCTAGCATTCTTCTTTCTTTCCTTTTTCAAAGCACTAAGAGCACTAATAAGTTCACCTTTAAGATCTACTTCTCCTTCCTCTATATGTTTGCTTTTTGAATCATCAAAGCCTTTTTCAGATTTCTTATCACTAGAGGTGCTACCCTTTTCAAAAACCATACATGCATCTTCCTTATAGTTTTCTGAAGCATCCTCATACATACTAGAAACCAAATCATTATTTGTGCAATCATCCTCAAGGTGACCAAAATTTCCACATCTAAGACATTTCATGATAATGAATCTATGTTTTGGTTCTTCCTCTTTTCTCGATATGAACAACATCTCATTTTCATTATCACTTGAAGAACTTTCACTATCACTACTAGAACACTTACTTGCCTTGTCTAGGTAGAAGCTCTTCTTGTGCTTGTGAGAGTACCTCTTTCCTTGATTGTTGTGCTCATATTTGTTTTTCCTGTGATGCTTGTGCTTTTCAGAATCCTTGCTCTTACAATCCTGTTTATCTTCATCACTTTCATCCTTGGCAACAGTACAATCAGTAGCATAATGACCAAACTTTCCACAATTGAAACATCTTACATTTTTCATACTTTTGTGCTTTCTAGAGAACTTGCCTTTCTTGTTGTAATATGCCTCTTCATCACTAGAAGACTCATCACTCTCTTGAAGTTGTTTACCCTTGGATTTCTTGGTAGCCTTGAAAGTTGCCTCTTTCTTGACATCAACCTTCACTTGAGTTCTCAACTCAAATGCTGCAAGTATACTATGGAGCTCATCCTTTTTCAACTTATCCAAATCTTTAGCTTCCTCAATAGCAGAAATATTTTCACTAAATCTATTAGGAAGAGATCTTAAAATCTTATCACAAACATCATTTTCAGCAAGCTCAAGACCTAAGTCTTTCATGGAGTTAACAACCTCATCCATACGAAGCATGTAGTCACTAATATTTTCATCATCATTCATCTTGAGTTGTTCAAACATACCTTTGAAGTGTCTCAACTTGGCCTTTCTGACATTTGTATCACCTGTATGAACCACCTTCAACCGATTCCACATTTCACTAGCTGTCTTGCAGTGAATCACTTTGGTGAGATCTGCTTTCTGTAAGCCTTTCAGGATTGCATTCATTGCTTTTGAATTGCTGTGATGTAGGAGCCTTTCTTCTTTAGTATTAGGACCATGTTCAAGAATAGTGTACTCATCTTCAATCACTTCCCAAACCTCATTCCCAAGTGCCATTAGATGAACCTTCATCCTTGCACTCCAAAGACCAAAATCTGACCCATCAAGAATAGGTGTTGCATTGCCACTTGAATGATCCATTGTGTTCTTTACTAGCTTTTCCTTCAAGCCGTTAAACTTTTTGAAGGCACCCGCTTTGATACCAATTGAAGAACACAAGCTTATACTGAGAGGGGGGTGAACAGTATAAGACCTCTTTTTACTTTTTCCTTTATACTTCAAAATAGTAAAGTAATATACCCAAAGCAATATCAAAACAATGCACAATATCATCCACAAAGTGACACCAATTTTAACGTGGTTCACACAAAACTTTTCTCTAAAAGTTATCTCAAAGTTCTTTGGGAAACCTTCCCAATTACAATGTTTATGAGCCTCGGCCCAAAGGAGATACCTTCCCCCAATCTAAATTTATGAGCCTCTCGCTCAAAGGAGATACCTTCCCCTCTACTCTGGAAATGATCCCTCGAAGATCAACTGCCTCTACCTCTTGCCAAGACGTGGAACTCCTTTCCACTGAAGACCTCCTATCCTCAATGCTTAGCCTAAGAGACCTCTGCCTTCTATGATCACGTCCACAGTAGCTCAACAACCTGTACCAAACATAGTCAGTCGGTCTAGTACAAGTCTTCCTCTGTCTGTCAGATCTGTCCAACTCTTGAACAAATCAATCCTCTGCACACAAGCCTTCTCAAAGACTTGCCAAATCTGTCCTCAGGTTCTTCTCAAAGAACCAATGCACCTCTGTCCTCAAGTTCTCTGATAGAACTATCAAACTCAGCTCACAAGTCCTCTGCTAGGACCTGTCCAAATCTGCTCACAAGTCCCCACCAGAACCTATCCAAAACTACTCACAAGTCCCCACCGAAACCCGTCCAAAACCTGCTCACAAGTCCCCACCGAAACCTGTCCAAAACCTCAGCAAGCTCACCAAGAAAAACTTGCTTAGCATGAACCCACAAAGAGAATTGTTAGAGACCCAATGTGATTCATAAACCTCATAGAAGCATAAAGAGAATTGTTAGAGACTCAATATGTTCTATACTTAACTCCCAATCTCAATCTCAAATCTCATAGAAACATAAAGAGAATTGTTAGAGACCCAATATGTTCTATACTTAACTCCCAATATCAATCTCAACTCAATCTCAATCTCAAAAGAATAAGATAGATGTAGTATGCTTTTCTCAAGAATATGAAACACAACCCAACAATTGCCAACCATGCAATATCTCATATAACAATGATACTCATATTCTTTTTACCAACAATTAGGGTTTCAACAACAATGCTCATCAAACAAGGTTTAGTCAACCAACACCATTCAACTCAACATCAACCTTGAAGCATTCAACCAATCATCACAAGAAAAGGAAACAAGTAGAAATCCTTTTCCCTCCAAGGATATTTGAACAAAATAGCCACCAACACAATATCACCAAATGCAAAGAATAACTTGCTCAAATCAACTCAATGGAGTAAGCCCAATATCATGTATCAAGTAAAGCACTAACTTGATCAAAACAACCTCTATGGAAGCAACTCAACCATCAATATCAAACCAGCCAACTAAGGGTTTCATCATCTCAATGCAAGTAGCAAGACTTACTAACATAAACCCTAGTGCAAAAAATGCTTCCTCTTCCTCAACCAGAATTATGCATTCACCCAAAAACTCATCAATGATTTTAATGCATAAACAATCTTCAATATCCAGAAAATAGGATTTACACCAAAAATACCTAGTAGACAACCTTTTCACTCCAAACTCAATTTCAGAAAATATACCATCAACAATATACATGGAAGAAGTTGCCCATACCTTTACTTTGATGAAGAAGGAGAACTCAAAATCTGTCACAACACTAACTCTCAATTTGCCACCAATTAGAGTTAGCAACTATACAACAATATACAATAATAAAGATCCAAATTAACACCTTATTTCTCCAACTTAATAAAAACCACCGGAAGTATAATATACATACAAAGTAAAACCTCTTTACACCTTATTACTCCACATAAACATTAAGCATCAATAAAACAATGTCAAAGCAAATATGATAACTTAACCTTATACCTCCAGCACATTCACAACCACTATCCTTTGCACACCGCGACCAAAAGAAAATTACCCATGAAGAGAATCGAACTCGGCACCTCTCCCTTCTAGCGCCTTCGCTTAAACGCCACCGTCGTTGGGTCACAAGTGCCCAATGAAGAAATACAGTGTTGCCCTATATTTTATCTTCCTTTGACGCCAAGAATCTGGAAAACGTAAATGTCTTCCTCAAGCCACATGCAAACTGGTGAGCGCTGTCCAAAACGTAACTCACTGGGCAACATAAATAATCATCCACACAGCGCTAACAAAAACTGTTATCCTTCATGCAATCCAATCAATCGTAGGTGAAAGCAAACTGTCGGATGTCAAAGCGCAAACTAAAAACGTAATTCGAGTGCAGTCCCAACAATTGTAGGTGAAGCGCAATCTGTCGGATGTCAAAGCGCAAACTGAAAACGCAAGAAATTACTTGGGCAACTCAATATCGATAATCAACTCTCAATGAAATACAACGCTTTCTCGAAGATCACAGAGCTACGATTTTCATTACTCGGAGTTACAATCACTTTAGAAAATCATCCCCACTTATATAGCCATTTCTCCTTAACTGTTTGACGTCGGCGCTCCTCCAACGATGGCAACACATCGGCGAAAGAATTCTTTTTCTCCATCGCTTAAGGGTTGAAAGACCCTTTAATAATAATTAAAATAATAATTATTATTATTTTATTAATAATAAATTAAACTTAGACCCTTGTCAAAGGTTTGAGTTAATTTAATTATTAATAATAAACATGGACCTTCAAGGTTTTTCAAGAAGTAAAAACCTTTGCATTAAGTTAAGCTTGGTTTTAATAAAAACCCTTAATGAGTCCAAATGGTTTTAAGAAAAACCTTTAACCTTGTCACCATGGTTTTAATAAAAACCCTTTAACATTATGAAGCTTCTCAAGATATTTTTGACATCACACTCTTTTTGATATCAACACAAAAATGCCTTTTGACATCAATGACAACTTATACACTTGAGCAAAGGCAATGTACCCAAAGTACCCAAAATTGCCAATAGTTTTAACATTGTAAAGGATGGGCTAGTTGTATAACTATGCTTTTATTTTCTTCTATATAGCAATACTTGAACCCTAAGTGTACTTGTAGATCGGCTTTTGAGCCCCTACTACTAGCATGAATTGTAAACTTCATACTCATATATATGCTAGAAGACATGACTATTAGGATTTTTTTACCTTGTTTCTTATGTGTATGTATGAGGGGTTGCGACTATCTAATTTTTGTCTCATTTATTATATATGAAACTTATTATTAATTATGCATGATAAGAGGATGAAGTTTTCACCTTTGAGTTGGTAACATATTACACTCATGTGTTTGTGTGTCTTATTGTTATGCAAAAAAATCTTATGATCTTGGTGCATTACCCCTTATTAGCTTAGGTTAGCTTAGGATCACTTTCCTTTTTGCTATCTTTGTTCTATGTGGTTTCTCTTTCATTTTTTCCTTGAATTTGGTTAGATTAGGATAGTGTAGAAGAGCATTTAATATCACATCTTAAAATGAGTCAACCTTGTAAAAAAACCTAGAGGCAATCCCATTGCACCAATTTACATCGTCAGAGTTGCCATGTTTTTTTACTTCATCCAAGGTGTATTTATCCTAACAATTTGGTCCCTATATTTTTAGGCCAAGATAATCAAAGAGGATAATAGAACCCATAACCATTTTTACTTAAATTATAGGGTGTACATTTGATGAGGGGATCTATAATCTACCATTTCCATAACCAATTAAATGGTTAGAGGGAGAAGTGTCAACTTTGCATTTTTACTTTTTGCCTTATTTGACTAGACCATAACATCTTCTAGTTTCTCTACTTGCTCTGTGATGGAAGTCTTTATGATGACTATTTCCTTTCCATGCTTTTCAATAGTTATGTATTAATCATAGAAGGATTGAATCTCTTTTTTTCATTTCTTTGCTTCTTGCTTCCATTTTTTCCTCATTAAGCAAGCTTCAAATTCAAACCCAATTTAGCTACTTCCCATTTCAAACATTCTATTTCACTAATTTTAGCTCTGAATTTGTATTACCAATTATAGATATCATTCAAAATTTTGATGGTGAATTTAGGGTTTATTTCTTCCTCTTCATCCTTAACCTCCATTGCTACAAGAACGACATCCACAAGTGTCCTTTCCCATTGAACTGTTAAATCATTATCTCTTGGTGATTTTCACTTCCACTATCATTTATTTCTCTAGATATTATTCCATAGGAGCTTCTTCATGCTCCTCTTATTGGATTTTTAAGCCTTACTACCACAAAATATCACAAGTCCCAATATAAAATAGCCATAATATTAAAGATCAAAATAATAATAAGTTGAGTAGAATGAGAAAATTAATATGTATATCAAGGCCTATATAATACTAAAATAAAAATTTATATATAATCAAATATAAATGTAAATGGCCTATGTCATTCATGAACTATGCATGAAGAAAACTTACAATATTGATTGCTCAAAAATGTATACAAGCTTTATTCAAACTGGATCTCTTATAGATAGAATTCTCCTTCTTGATTGTACTTGGATTACTCGGATTGTTTTCTCATAATAGAGCCATAGTAATATGAATATTCAAGCAATTGACTATTTATCTTCATATGACAAGTCTCATGACCTTTGGTTTTTCATCTTACCACTTACATACAAGACTCTTCATGGACACTTGACTCTAAGACACTTGCATACATATACATGACTCTTACAATTCTACATGAACTCATAATCTAGGATACTTGTGCATATTCTCACATTACATATTTGCACTCTTACATACAAGATATTTTTACACACTCTCTCAATCTACACTTGCACTCTAACTTATATGACACTTGTTTATTTCTTGCATATTGTACTCTTACATGATACTTGTGTATTTATTGCACATTGACACTTACATAAAAGGTAAAATATAAATCATGCACCTAAACTATAGATATAACCCTAATCTATTACATATTTATAGTTGTACCATGAATGTACCATGGGGGTACATTAGCATATACCAAATAGTGTAATATTCCTCAACACCCCCTTGTATTACATTATTTGGTTATTGAAGACTTTAGTTTTCAATATTGGTCTTCATTTTTATCTTCAATCTCTATCATTGTTATTTTATCTAAAGTATGTGATCCATTAGCCTCTTGTTTAGGTACATGCTTTTGATTTGTATCTCTTTTTGCTTTCTTCTTTTGTACTTTCCTAATCTTCTTCTATTTCATTATTATGTTCTTTTCAGTTGTGGTCTTGATCTTACCATGTTGTCTTTCTATATCCTGATGTTCTATAGCAATTCCAACATTAGTATATTTAGAATTATTTGAAACAAGTACATATTAATTAATAAATAGTTTTTATATAAGAGCTTTAAATTCATTTTCTTCAAATGATTCATCTAATTCCTTTTATTTCATAAATTTCTTGAATTAAATTTCCTTTTTTATTTTATTCTCTAAATTGTAAGTAAGGTGTTGTTGATGACCATATTGGTACTTAGGATGATATTTATGTTGTTGATATTGAGATTGAAATTTCCTTTGTTGTACTAGCTTCTTCATTTTTCTCCATGATTCATATTCATAGGATTTTCTTGATTATATCTATAGAAATTTGTATTATGACCCTTTCTCTTACATATATGGTAGAATCTTGAATTTAATTTAGATCTATATCTTGAAGTCATAGCTATATTACTTAGTATATTTTCTTTAGATACCAAGGCATTATTAGATATTTCATCTTTGACTAAGTTCTCTACTTCATATTCCTGAAGAATATTGACTAAGTCATCAAATATAGTCTTCTTGCTTAGAACTTGTAAAGAAGTGACTAAATGTTTATAGCTTTCTACAAGTGCCCTTAATGTTACTTGAGCAAGAAATGTATGTAATAATTTTTCTCCAAGAGTTAATAGCTTTGCTTTTATATTCTATACTTTTTGAAGAAATAGTTCTATACTTTCTCCACTATTAATTTTTAAGGAATACAATTTGGATTGTAAGTTTAGAATAGTAGCTTTGTTTTTTCCTTCAAATATTTTCCATAAAGTATTCCATGCATTTGTAGAGGTTTATGCTCCACCTAAATAAGGTTGTGTTTCATCAATAATTCCAAATTTTATTAACATGAGGGCCTTTGCATCTCCTTTTTTAAATCTTTGTATTTCTCTTTCATCCTTGTTAGGTTTTCTTTTTGTTCCATTTACTATATCCCTGAGTTTTTCTACAACTGGAATTGATTTCATTTTGTTCTTCCATGATGCAAAATTTGGTCTTTTCAATAGTTGAGATTCAAAAATAAAAATACAATTATTTAACATAATGGAACTCATTCAAAATTTTGAAATCCTTTGAAGTAGTAATCCTTATATCTCCTAAGTTAAAAGTAACTAAAATTGAATTTTGCACATTCTAATTTTTCTAGATTTCAATGTAGAAAATCTTTTAACTTCCAAATATTAAATTTGCAAGATAAATAATCTTCAAAAAACATTTTAATTAAAAAATTTCTAATTTAAAAAAACTTTGAACCTTATAACTCTAAAAAATTAAATTTTTAAAAACTTTAAACCTTCAAAAATTATTTCAAAAAACTTTGAAAAACTAAAAAAAAAATTATCTCCTTATTACTCCTTTAATAGCCCAAATTATTATTACTCAATTAAATAATTAGATAGCTCATAAAACCTTATAACTCCACTATAGTACTTTTAAATAAATTCAAATATCTAATTCCCTCCAATTATCAAAACTTATGCATTAAGAAAAGAAACATTGGGTGTTACCTTAATTCATGTGCTATATTCCTATTGTGCTCAATGTGTTGGTACTTGCATGAATTTTTTTAGGGTTTCAATGCTTCTCACTCGTTTATTTTCATTATGATCTTCCTACTATGAATTCATTCAAAATGATGATTTGTTATCTAGATGCCAATATTCATTTGAATTCTCCCAAGGACCCTACTTTCTTCCTTAAGTGTCACTTGGCTTGGGATACTCTAATTTTGTTTGAACGCTACTAAACCATGTTAGCCTTGTGTTCAAACATTTTACCTTTGGGAATATGGGTGCTATCTTCATTTTTAAGTCCAAAATATTTTTGGTTTGGATGGATGGTGCTTTCCTAGCACTTTACATCCAAATACCTTATGTAATAAGGTGGTGTCCTAGCACTAACATATAAAGGTAGAATGTGGTATTCTCCTAGTGAATATGTCCAAAGGAAAGATGGTGCTCTTCTAGAACATATGTTTGGATGGAAGGTGATGCTCTCCTAACACATGAATTTTGATAGAATGTGACACTCTCCTAGCATATACAACTAGATGGAATATGACACTCTCCTAGCACATACGATCGGATGGAATGATGCTCTCCTAGTGAATATGACCAAATAAAATATAACACTCTCTAGTGCTTAGGTTCGAATGGAGGATGGTGCACTGTGACTTTTCTTGTCACTACATTGTATTACAATATTTCCTTATGGATTTTCTTAGCTACACTTATAAATTACTTAACTTTTCTTTCTTATTGCTAAGCTTATGTTTCCTTTATGTTGACCACTTCTTTCTACTACTCAAGTCGATCACTTTTATCTATCTCTATTAGCATATTATCTCTATTTCTTTTGCTAGCCATGCATCTCTATTTCAAGTTGGTTATTGGCTACTCTCTTCTATCTCTGATGACTGCTTAATGCTTCTCTATGCTACTTTCTTCTTTGTATTGCTTGCTTCTTTCTATTGTACTCTTGCTTATTCTCTTATTACTTTGCTTCTGCTTCTTGTATTTATCTCTATGCTATTTGGTTTTTGTTCTACTTCTCTATTTTATAAAATAATCTTGAATAATTTTAATCTTTATAATAAACTTAGAAAACTTCTCTATCCTTGGTTTGAAAACTTATATATAATTTTTGTCTCTACAAAAAATGATGCTCCTCTTTTAATCTAAAATTTTCATTATCTTAGGTTGCACATAATAATCCAATATGATTCTCTTTCTTGCTAGAGAATCCAATATCAATGTCAAGGTGGCTCTAAATATCCTTGAATGACCAACTTTATTATGAGTTGCTTCCATCCCAATCTTCAATATTCAACTTTTATTCTAAGTTGGCTTTCTCTCTATCAAATATCTAACTTTTATCCTAAGTTGACTCTATTTGTCAACATGGACGAGTCCTAGTCTTTAGTGGTTTTTCTTCAACCAAGTAGAAAGACCCTGGCATTTAAATCAGGGTGACTAGATCCTTGTCCCCTCTATTTTTGCTCAATAAAGCCTTTAAAAGTTAGAGTCCAAGTTTGCATTGCCTTCAAAGTGGAAAAAATCTAAATTAACCTTATCAAAAGTGGAGAAAGTTAATTAATAATGGTGGCTTCATAAACTATAAAAATGGATAGAGTCAGGTGGCATCTCTAATATCATTGTTGGCTTTTTAAGCCTTACTACCATAAAATATCATAGGTCCCAATATAAAATAGCCACAATATTAAAGGTCAAAATAATAATAATTTGAGTATGATCTATAACACTTAAGGTCAATATTATAACAATTAACATGTGCCTTGTGATCCATGAGATCAATTTAAACTCAAGATGTCATAGTGTGGAGATGACTATGATGTGTAGATCTGTTGGTTTGAATAATAAACCTAGAATGTATTGCATAAAGACTTGCAATAGTCTAAGAAGACAGAGATGATGAGTCCCTCAAATGACTCATTTATGTGATTCTCTTTGCCTTAAAACCCTTATTATTTTATACTTAATGATGAATTGATCCCCTATTTTTATAAAAGGATAATCATTTTGTATTTTATACAAATTTAAAATTAATTGAGTGTTTTTTGTTAAATTGAGAATGTTTTAGTATTCAACATTTACTACAATTTGGTGTGATGATACTAATTATCTCACACTAAGTGAGACAATATTCTTTGTATTTCCATTGGTGCCTAAATTCACTAGGGTTACCAAACAAGATGATGTGGCTAGAATTTTAAGTCATCCTATTAAACTATGGAAATGTGCAACTATTGAAATAAAAAAAAAATATAGCTAACAAATGCTTTGAAATTTTAGTGATTTCTACTTGTGCATTGTAATTGTAAAAAGAAGAGGAAGGTTCTGACCTACGAATTAGAAAGTAGAAAACACAATGTTGTAATTGTTTGTTTGAACAAATTATTTTTGGCATATTGGGTAATTGTTCTAATGATAAGAAGCCAAAAGAAGATGTCAAATAGAATTTATTTTGGTATATTCTTTTGTTCCTCTATAAAGTATCATAGCTAATTGATATTAGAGTTATGATTATCCAAACTACAAAAAAACAAGTTATATTTTTATTTTGTAATAGGATGTGGCCATGCCAATTCCAAATCCTGAGATCTGGTAAATAGTTTAGAGAGTAGTTTCTTTTAAATTATATACATGGTTTAGGGTAGAATTTAGTTTAAAATGGTTAATTAGTAAGCAATAAATCAAATAGACAACAATCAATAGTAGAGGTTGGTTCTACAACTAGAACCTATAGCAAGATAGAGAACAAATATTATTATATAATTTTTTTATTTTTAATTAAAGTAGATATGATATTTAATTAAATTTTTAGCATGTAACTTATTTTATTCTTGCCATGGGGAAATATTCTTATCCTTATATTTTAGGCCAATTGCACGTGTATATTTTACTAGATCCTTCATGAGCATCTTTTCATGTTTATATATATAGTAGTTAGATGTCATTCAAAGTTCTCAATAAACTCTTTTAGTTTTGTTCTTTATGTTTTTTGTAGTTATCCGTAACGTGTGATTTATTTTTCCAATATAATTTTATTTTTATCCAACTTTCTAATTCTATAATTTACTTAGTTTTGTCTTGTTCATATAGTTTTTTGACCATTACTGTTTAATTTATATAAAAAATATGTGTCTTCTTTATATTTATTCCCTTAGGATGAGTGAAAAATCAACAAATCATGCTATAACTTGGAGTTGATATATAAGATCATATAGATTTAGCTTTATTGCATATATAGTACCCAATGCCTTGCAAGTGTATCCACCTAGATAGACATACTTAATGTTCATCATGTTAGCTTTTGATGCTATATATTTAATGTAAAAACTACCACAAGGTCTAAAATGAGCATGCAATATTAAATATATGATAATGGTAATATATTAAGCAAGTAAAACTCATAAGAAACTTTTATAATAACTCATAAAACTACCATTAATGAGAGCTCATGAAAATAGGATCTTCATACAAAATATGGAGATCTCAAATACTCCATGCTCTACATTGTATCTACCTTGTGCTACTCTAATGTACTACTCTCATATCCTTCTCTCTTATCCTCTATCTCTATATCTAAGGCCTATATATAATGGGATGTGACTCTTGGCCTTTCACCTTCCCATGACTCTTCATCTTCCTATTCTATAGACTCATGTACACATGGATAACATGCACATTTACATCATTGTACATTCTAACAATAGTTGTGCATTTATTACATTGCATAAAGTAAATACTCAAACTCTAATCTAAGACACACTCCTAATCTAAAGATGTACCCAAGATGGTACATTAGCATGTACCAAATAATGTAATATATTCCAACACCCCCTTGTATTACATTATTTGGTTATTGAAGACTTTAGTCTTCAATATGGTCTTCTTCCTAGTTCTAGAACTTGAGCTCTTCTTTTTTGCTTTCTTCATTTTGCTCCCTGTCTATATCTTGATCAAGTAAATAATTAGTATCTTCATAAAATACTATTTTTGCTGAAAGAGCTTTAACTTCATGTTCATCTGTAGGTTCTTCTAGTTCTTGAATTTCTTGAATCTCTTGAACTAAGTGTCCTTTTTATTTTCCTTCTCTATATTGTAGTTGAGGATGATTGTATTGATTCTGAGAAGTATATGGATGCTGAAATTGTTGTTGATGCAAATTATATTGATTCTGATATTGTCTTGGTTGGAATGGCCTATTTGATTGGCTTCCAAAATTTATTTGATTCCCTTGATATTGATTTCTTGGATTGAATCTATAATAATTTGTGCTATGTCCTCTCTTTTTGCATACTTGACAATATCTATTATTCCATTTAGATCTACCTCTTGAGAATGAAGCAATATTTCCTTGTGGATTATCTTTTGAGACCAAGGCATTGTTAGTCATTTCATCTTTCACTAAATTTTCTTCCTCATATTCTTGTAGTATATTGACTAACTCATCAAATGATGTATCTTTACTTAGAATTTGTAAAGATGTGACTAGATGCTTGTAGCTTTCTGGAAGTGCTCTTAGGATCACTTGGACAAGAAACTTGTCTTCTACCTTTTCTCCTAAGGTTAACAATTTTCCTTTTATATCTGCTACTTTTCTTAGAAATAGTTCTATACTTTCACCACTATTAACTTTTAGAGAATGCAATTGAGTTTGAAGATTCAAGATAGTGGCTTTATTCCTTCCTTCAAATATCTTGGCTAAAGTTTTCCAAGCTTCTATAGAAGTTGTTGTTGAACTAATGTATGGTTGTATTTCATCTATAATTGTGAATGTTATTATCATGAGTGCTTTTGCTTCATATTCTTCATACTTTTGAATCTCTCTAGCATCTGTAGTAGGTTTAGTTTTTGCTCCTTTAACAATATCCCAAAGCTTTTCAACTATCAATATTGACCTCACTTTGTTTTTCCAAGAAGTGTAATTAGGTCCTTTAAGAAGTTGGGATTCTGAAAGAAAGAATTTATTTGTTGCCATGATAACACTTGTAGATTACCTTATATCTCCCTAGTGTTTTAATATAATATGGTCTTTGATAGTTAGCTTTTTCTTTGAGTTGAATCTCTTTTGTCTCCCTATTTATGAATGGAAAGCTAAAGACTATTTTGATGCAATTTCAATTTTGATAAGATTCTCTAATTTCAAGAACTTTAAGTTGGATTCCTTAAGTCTCGTTAATTTGAGCATGAGACTAATACCAATATAATTTTCCAACTTTTCAACAACTCTATGTTGTGTTTCTTATAGCTTTCAATTTTCAATAATGTAGTTTCTAAATTTCAAGAACTTTAAATTGGTGTTGAATTCCTTATAACTCCCTAATTGGAAATTTAGAAAATAATGTATTTGCAAATTTAATATTTCTATGTAGAAATCCTTATTCCTCCAAGTTAAACTATTTGTAAATATTTTTATGCAATATGAATCTCAAAATTAAATAAAGTAATTCTAAAACTTTCAAAAAGCTTCTTACTTCAAATATCTTCTAAGGCATTCAATAATTCTTCTAAGATTATAATTCATCACCTTATTTCTCCTATTATTCAAATAACCTTAAGTATAATTGAGTAATTAATATTAATCTCAATAATATGCCTTATACCTCCTTTAATCTTTGCAAAGGTTATAAATTAAATCAAATATTTCATACCTCCTTGTATATGGTGTGCTAAACTTGACTTGATTCTGCAACCTGCGCTCTTAAGTGATCTTCCTTCTCTACAAAGTCTTTAATGCTCCTTCTAGATGCTCATTAAACTTAGTCTTCAAAAGGTTTGACTCTTTACTGTGTTCTTTTCTTCCCTTCTTGCAGTGCTTATGCAATATTCTTACACACCTCCCTTAATTGATGTCAAGTGGCACTCTGACCCATGCCTTTATTGCATGTAAGAAGATGTTACTAATCATGGTGGTTGGTGCTTCTTTTCCTGGGTGACAATTGTCTCTAACACCCTTCAACTTCTTTACCATACATAACACTTGGCAATGGATGTTACAAACTCCTTCCTCCTTGGTAACATTTCGAAATTCCACAGTATTGGACTTGTTTGTCTCCTCTGCAGTGATGGTTTGGCTTTCTTGGTGCTCAGACTATGTTTTAGTTCTCTTCACGATGATTGGTGCTTTGTTTCATACTTGCCAAGTGGCAAATAATACCTCTTATCTCTTCACCTTGTACATGCTTTGATTCTCCAATGCTATTTTCTACTGTGTAACATTCGACAATGAGCGAATTTAATATTTTTCAAGATGTTATAATTGATTGAGTGTTTCAATCAACAAGTGGCATCCTCCAACGTCCACTTATGTGATGATTTATCTCTTGGTTCTCACCTTGCCCTAATTCCTCCTTTTTGAATATTTTGACTTCCCAATGCTTTCTCTTTGATGTCTATTTGTATGTTGTATGTTCGTATGTTGTGGCCTATGATGCTATTGGTGGTGATGAGACTATGCTCCTCCTCCTCAAGCTAGTGGTGCAACCTTGGTGGCTCAACCTTGCTGATTTTTCTCACCTCTTGCTTTGATGTTTGATGACTTCCATGGTAGCTCCTCCTCTACATTCGATGGTTGGCTCTTGGTGGCTTCTTCACTATGGTGGTGGCTCCACTTTTTCCTTGGTGGTTCTACCACTCCTTTGGTGGTTATCCTTCACCAAAATTTTTGCAATATTTTGTGCCTTATTTGGTGTTTTTAAACACTACAAATTTGCCTTTCCTTTGTTCACTATTGAATCTCTTTCTTTTACTCAATAGGACTTAGAAAAATTTGCACTTCAATTATAAAAATAGCATATGCTACTTCTACTTATTACTCCCTTTCAAGCAGGTTTTAACTTCAATCTTTGTTGTTGTATTTTGCAGATTTCAAGATAATAATGATGTCTCCTTCCTTGGCTTGGATATACTAAACTTAAACTAGCTTTTTCTCCTTAAAAGACTCTAATATGGTGCTTTCAAAAACCTTATAATGAACTAGTTTTAATGCTTAAATAATGAAATTTCATAGCACCACTTATACACACCTTTTGACCTCCTTTTGTAGCTAGTCTTCTTGGTGATTTGGTTCACCTATTTGCTGCCTTGAATTTGTAAAATTTGCAGCTCTCCTTTCTACTCAATTGCTGCCTCAAACTTATAAATCTTACAGCTTCAATTCCTTTTGCTTTGCTGCTCTAAACTTGTCAATTTGCTAGCTTAAATTGCTGCCTATTTCTCCTTCAACTGTGCTATCCAAGAATGTATAATTTTGCAGCTATAACGCTGTCCAATATGCTGCCTTCAACTTCTAAAATTTGCAGCACCTTTATTTGACCAAATTTTGTCCAATGCTTCTCGTAAATCTGCCCCTAAATTCTCCAAAACGCAACTCTCTAATTTCTTCTTAATGTTGCCTTAATTTTGTAGTCCAAATCTCTTTAATTTTCTGCTCCAATATTCTGATTTCTCCTCCTTTATCTTGTTGTCCAAAAATAGCATTCAATTCCTCCAAATTGTTGCCTTCTATTGCTGTCAATTCCTCCTTTAATTTGTTGTTCAAGGGCACTTCAAAATCTTCCCAAATCTTCTCCAAATCGTAGCTTTATGTCACCTTCAATTTGTTGTCCTGTGACTCTTCAACTTCTGCTGCAAAAACCAACAATCTTCTTCTCCATAAATCAGCCTTCAAATCCTTTATGGTTATCTTCAAACATCTCAAATTTGGTGGCCTCTTCTATCTTCTTTCTCCTCCAATATTCTTGTCGAATTCTGACTTCAAATATGGCCTATTTGCTGGCCTCCTCCTCAAGAATCTGAATGTCTTGAGATCTTCAAGAATCCTTTCCAAAATTTGACAAACTTCTTGCCAAATCCTTTTTCCTTTTGGGCTTGTTGTCGGATGGTGACAATTGTCCCAAATTCTTCTTTTTCAAGAGCTACTCCTTCTTGCAATCTTCTACCTTGATATTTTCTTCAAATCTTCTCCAATGGCCACTTCTTCAATTTCTTCAATAGGGCTTCTCTAGCCTTCTTCTTCTTTCTCCTTCCAAGTTTGCTTGAGACCTCTTTCCTTGGGTCTTCAAATTCTGCAGCTTCTCTAATTTGCAATAGGACCTTTCCTAGTCCTCTATCTTCAATCTTCAATATTCTATCTTCCAAATCTAGAAGCTCTTCAATGAGATCTCTTCTCTTGGATCTCCTCTTTCTCCAATCTTCAATAGGGCTTCTCTTGGCCTCTTTCTCTCTTCTCAATCTTCAATAGAGTTTCTTTCTTCTTTCTTCAATCTAGAGTCTTCAATATTCAAGCTTCTATGGGGACCTCCTTCTTGGGTCTCCTCAATATTCAATCTTCTCTTTTGTTGCAACTAGAAACTAATCTCCTGCAATAAACTTAGATAGCAGTAAGAAAATGCATCTAAATCTCTAGATCTCTAAAAATCAATAAAATTCACTAGTTATCCTTCAATCTAGTGGAAAGAGATCTATGTTGAGTCCTAGTCTTCACGAGTTTTCCTACAACCCTATGGAAAGACTCTAGCCAAAAAGTAATTCTAAAAATTTTGAAAATGAGATCTCCCTATCTTCTCTCAATCTCTCTTGTGGCTCTCCCTATCTCCTATCAATCTCCCTTGTGGCTCTGATACCACTGTTAGCTTTTGATGCTATATATTTAATGTAAAAACTACCACAAGGTCTAAAATGAGCATGCAATATTAAATATATGATAATGAAAATATATTAAGCAAGTAAAACTCATAAGAAACTTCTGTAATAACTCATAAAACTGCCATTAATGAGAGCTCATGAAAATAGGATCTTCATACAAAATATGGAGATCTCAAATACTCCATGCTCTACATTGTAACTACCTTGTGTTACTCTAATGTACTACTCTCTATTCTCTATCTCTATATCTAAGGCCTATATATAATGGGATGTGACTCTTGGCCTTTCACCTTCCCATGACTCTTCATCTTCCTATTCTATAGACTCATGTACACATGGACAACATGCACATTTACATCATTGCACATTCTAACAATAGTTGTGCATTTATTACATTGCATAAAGTAAATACTCAAACTCTAATCTAAGACACACTCCTAATCTAAAGATGTACCCAAGATGGTACATTAGCATGTACCAAATAATGTAATATATTCCAACACATCAATTGGCATACTAAGATGAAAAATACCTTATGGTTAGTGGGGCTAACTTCTAAGTCCTCACTAGGGACCTCACCTTATAGGTTGGTATGCTCATGAATTGGCATAATAATATGAAAATAGCCTTATGGATAGATAAACTAACTCTTAAGGCCTCACTAGGGACCTCACATTTTAGATTGGTATGGTAAAGAGATAATACTACCAATAAATATAGAACTATCTTCACTTAAAATGTCCTAGCAACTAAAACTAGAGGATAATGGCATTGCTCTAATATAGGCCAAATTCGATAAAAGGTGGTTTGATAAAAGAGCAACTAATATACAATTTAAAGAAGGATATCTGGTTCTAAGGTGGGATAAAACAAGTCTAAGGTAGGTAAGCATAAATAGTTTGAATCTTGTGGAGTGGATCATACAAAGTGGACAAATTTATAGGGGCTAGCACATATAAATTAGTCACAATAAATGAGATACCATTACCTACCTTAGGGAATGAGCAAAAATTGAGGGTCTTTTAACTCCTAAAAGGGGTAAAATATTGTAAATATATACATAGTGAATGATTTCTTCCATTTTTATTGTTTTTCTTATCTTTGTTATCCATTGGTTAAAAAATATGCTTTGTACCTAAGTGAAAATCCTATAAAGTACACTTCAGCTCACTCTTTTTCCTACCATTTATCTCATTGGTGTCTACCAAATTGATAGAGAAAGTAGGAAGAGGAAATGATAAAACTATAAAATTTCCTTGAGGCAATTTTTGGTAATTTTCTATGACAATAATTTATTTATAAATTTAGTGAATTATAGCTATATAGGATATGTCATTCTAGTATAAGTCATAATTGGTGACCAAACCCCTTTAAAATCTACAAAACTTTCAATTCAAAAGTCACTAATTTAGAGCTTGAACCGTCAATTAGGGTAGTGGAATTAGAATAATGAAAGCAATATTCCATGTATAAATGGGAGGAAAATTAGGCCAAGTTTAAAAGCTTTTAATTCAATAAAAATTCCTCCTATATGTCAACAAGGAAATAAGGTTATAAAATGATGATGTCATAATGATATGAGTTGTAAACATAGTGAAAGAAGTGAAAAGGCTAGAGGGATCATATAATGAGTAAAAACATTTCTATCCTTCAACACAATAAGTTAATTTCAAGGCAATATGATACATCCTCATTATGCAACCATGAAAGAACCTAATTCTTTGATAGAAATAAGGTGGTGTTGAAAGGAGAGTAGTACATGTTGCCTTAGTGTAAAAATTATTGTTTTTATCAAAATGGTATGTGCATCCTACAAATTATTTTCCATGTATGAGGGTAGTTGTAGAAAAACCATACATACCCCCTCCAAATCCTCATTTACATTTCTAAAATTGTGTATGTCACTTTGTTCATAGGTGTCAAAATTAATTTAGAGGATTCTAATTATTATCAATAATACTTTGGGAGCAATGACTCATTGATAAGGACAAGCCCTAGTTAGTTGTAAATCATGTTAGGATTGGCTTCTAAAATAGTTATTTGGTAGGATGGCACTCTCTTGTTCAAGTCATTGTACTCAACTCACAACCCACATAGAACAAGTACACCATTGTACCCTAAGTGTATGCATTTTTCCCCAACCCTTTTCCTTATTTGCATTATTTTCATATCTATTCCTCCCCACTCCTAATGGCAGAAGACTTCAAAAAGAGAAATATAATATATTGGTATCACCTTAGATCTTCATAAGCCAAATCAAGGTCCAAAAATTTACAAATTTAAAATACCAATGATTCACTAGCTCCATCACCAAATCACTAAAATTTCAAAGTAGTGACCCATCAATGCAACCATCTAAAACCCATAATCCTCCAATTCATGAAGTAAATAATTTATTGACTAGTTGAGCAACAAAAGGATAAAAATTCAAGTCATTATGTCAATGAATAATTAACCAAGCCCTCGCCTCAAAGACTAGGTTAATGAATTACAGTGACTGAAACTTGATAAAAATCATAACTTTATGTAAATTTTGAGCCACAAAGCATCTCAATCATACGTCATGCTAGCATTTACCCCACCAAGAAAATAATTTAAGTGGATTTTAAATAATATTTCAAAGATGGCCTTGAGATACTACCAAAGGAGACCACATAATAAGAATAACCAAGAAATTCTCATCAACAAGAACCTCCTTCCCATAAGATTCGAAAATGGTCTGCTACTTCATCTCATCATCATCCCAAATAGTAGAAAAAGAATAAGGGATCCATAAAATATCCTAGACTATGTAAGATTTCGTAGAAGAGAAGGATCACAATTATGAACCTACCAATTATTAGGCAGAGGTTATCCAATGCTATAAAATGAACACTAATGACACCAATAATGTGGCCAATCTATAGACTACAGGAGTGAGGTAGTTCTTAGTGCAACATATTTAGGATTTCCTAGAGTTTATTTATGCATGCATTGTTAGATAAAAACAACAATCGGTAATCATTATGAAATAATGGGATGTGACCCCAATTGTAATCATGTATATGTCCATTAAGAAAATGTTACATATCTAGGACACCAAGATTAGGTGGATCCCCTACTCTCAAAAAGGAAAATTGTAATTCTTTTATAATAGAAGCCAACAAGATTGGAAACAAATTTTGGTAGCACGGTTGAAGAGTATGTCATAGGCAAGGGATTTTAGTCACCTCTTAAAATAGACATGTTCAAATATGAGGCACAATAAGTCCTTGTATTTGTAAAAAGAGCACTAATAACTAACTCCTAGATGGTGGAGAGTCCCATCCTCCTAATATAGGATAGAGGTGAACTAAATTTGTTAGTCCTAGTATATTATGGTGGTGATCCATATTGGCCAATGGTTTTGGTTCCCTTCTCTCATCCAATTTGTCACCTTTATGCCATTCTTGTCTTTTCTACTTGCTAACTTTCCCAAAACTCTAAAATAGGGATATAGGCAAGATTAAGTGATATGTTATGTCTCCCAAAGCATGCATCCAAATAATAAAATATACCATTATCACCACTTTAAACATTAATCATGGTCCTTGATTGAATTTTAAGGTTTTTAATATACATTCCAATTCCTAGCATGTTTTTATACCTAAGGTTAAGATGATATGTAATTTTGATTGAAGTTTAATTTGTATAGCTCTTAGAAGAGTGTAATCTAGTTGTCATCCTTAAAATAAAAAATTATTTGTTTTATTTTCTATAAATACCTTTTTTATTTACTAATTTATTCAACAAACATCAAACATTTAATATGGAATTTTTTTTTATCAATTATGTCTCCATTCTTCTACTTCCTTTGGAGTTTTCACAATATGTGGTCCTCCTTGAACTCCATTCATTTGTCTTGCTTTTACACATACGACAAAATACATTGACTACTAGTTCACTACCTTCCATGGATGAGGATGAGATGATCCACCAAGATTTATAGTTTAAGATCAAAGTTATTACTGAAGGACCAGTTTCCAAGGTAATTCAGATCCCTTGCACTAATCCCAGGTGTGGTCCTTCCTTGTTACAATCGTCATGTTGTAAGCAAGATAAAATAGGACCAAGTATTTTTATGCTTATCACTACAATATTATGGATGTTTTGGTCCTTAATTCCCTAGGTTATCAAATACTAACTTTTTGTATTTGGAATAGATTTGCACATGCATTGTTGATGATCTTAGTATAGTAATCCCTTTTACTCTCATTCATTGTTCTTTACTTTGATTAATATAGTTTAGCTCAGTTATTCCATGATTAATTATCTTATTATCACTTTACTATATTGGTAAGTGTATTTTGGTATATCTTGTGGTAATTAATGTAACTATATAAGATATCCCCTTTTTATTACAAGCATTTTGGTGAAACTAACATGAATTTACCTTTTAAGGTGTTTTCCTTCTATGCTTTGAGGCCATAGGATTTATTTGGTTGATTGTCATAGGTCTTGTATTATATATTAATTTTATCATGAGATAATTTAGTATTTATGTAGCTTCCCTCTTTCTCTTAATACTTCTTTTAAATGACTTTATTGTGAGGTTTTTTTTATAGTTTTCTTAGTGGCTTGCTTGAGGATAGAGATTGTTATAATCCTTGTTAGCTCTAATTAGTTTTATAACTTCCCTCATGGCTCCTCATATTTCCTCCCTAGGTGTTGGAATGATTATTAGATATAGGAACAGGTAAATCAAAAGAAATACAAGAGGATTTAAATCATAGTATTTCTCCAAAAACATATGTTGTTCATTATTTTCCTCTTAATTATGATAATGATGTACTTATTTAAGATTTCACCAATAGAGAAAGAGATTCTTATTCTAAAATGATATAAAACCAAGGATTATGATGAAACCTATCAATCATCTATAGGATCGCAAAATGCCCTAAGATTTTTTGCATTTTGTGTGGAAGAATAACATCACACTTCATCGTGATCATTGCTTAATGGGGTGATTGTGATAAATAATACATGAATGTAAAGAATGGATGTGGGATAAATTTCTCATTAGTCTTAGCCATGTTTTAAACCTTAGGATGACAAATTATCTGAATGAATGACTATCCTTAAGTAATCACTTGCTTATTAGCTAGATAATTATTTAAGAGATGCTATAAAGTAAATTAAATCCACTAGGAGAGAGATAGTAAAATAGTTTTAGGACATTGTTAAAAACATGATGAATAACATTACTCAAATCATGAGTATTAATAGTACAAGTTGTTATCCATATTATAGTTTTAAATCCTAATGCTCCTCCTCCTTTGCCTCTCCTATCTAACCTTGGGGTGATTATGCATGTCTACCAACCCTACGTTGAAATTTTACTAGCCCCTAATGTGGAAGCCATACACTTGTATAGGAATATTCCTAAATTATTTCATGATGGAACAAATAAATCCTAAATATTTATTGATAATTTTACTACATAGTATAGGTATTGGTTGTACTACCATAAAACATTTTTCAAATTAATGACTAGGAATTAGTAGAAAATGTTCTTTATTGGCTTGCATACATACCCAAATAGTCTATTGACTCTCTAGATGACTTTGTTAAAATGATAAAACAAGATTTTTGATGATGACATGGCTCTTATGGAAGCAATGGATGAGTTTGAAAATGTTAAACAAGGACTAAATAAGTCTATAACTAAATTCTGTAAGAGATGGGAAATATTAAATGCAATGCTAATATGATCCTAATTGAAGAGAAAGTCATTGGAATATCTGTAAATAATTAAGGCATATTTTCAAGAAAAAATATAGGAATATAACCCATGTGGTTTTTCCTCCTTAGAAAAGGCCTTATAATTTGTTAAATTCCTTCAAAAATTCTTGAAACCTAAAAATCCTGATAAGATTTTTGTAGGGGATGTAATTTGTATTATAGTTATTTAGTATAACTCTCATGATATAGACATAGATGTTATTCCTATACACATATTGACCAAATCTTGAGGTGGATAAATACCTAAGAGTATAGTACCACAATGAACACATGAATATATTCTCAAGATTTATTCACCCCCTAGGATCAAGCACTATCTTTATAATAACATATTTAAATCATCTAAGGGGCATGATCCCAATAAATTTTACTTTTGGAATGGAACTTATGGGCATGAGTTGAATATCTAGATAAAGTTATGCAAATTCTATTATAAAAAATAAACCTTTGGTCCTAACTATGTTTTCCAAATTGAGATCAATTCTAAATTAGATAATCTTCCTCCTTCTCCAAATCACTTTAAATAGAATAATGACATGAATGTTAATCCTACTATAGACATTAACATAGGCTCCCCTAAGCTACCATGCATAGTTAAAATTGGGGTTAGTTTATCTAAAGAGGAACAAACCATCTTTATTGCTTTACTTGAGGAGTATAGATATGTTTTTGCTTAGGAATATTTTGGCATACCTCAAATGGAAGAGGATATTATTTTCCACAAGATTATCACTTATGAGGACATAGATCTTGTTTGACAACAATAAAGGAGGATATCTTCTCTCATTCATAACTAATATAAGATTAAAATTCAAAAATTATTAGATGTTAATTTTACCAAATCTATTGATTATTCAACATAGGTAAATAACATTATTTCTATGAAAATTTAAAAAAATAATGTTATCCACATTTGCTATGATTTTAGAAACATCAACATAGCCTATCCTAAGGATAACTTCCCTTTACCTTCCATTGATGCTATTATCAAATCTACTATGGGGTATGTAACACTGTCCCTTATGGATAGTTTTTCAAGGTATAACCAACCCTAAGGATCAAACTGGAACTTGTACGACATCTTGGGGCACATTCTACTATGTTTTCATACCATTTGGATTAGAATATTGGTGCAATTTATTAGTGGATCATAATGATTATTTTCATAACTTGATTAGAAAAATAGTGGAATCCTATGTTGATAAACTTTTGGGTCATTCAAAGAAATGGGTTGACCATCTCACTGATCATCATGTCATATTTGAGTGATAATGTCATTATAAGGTCAAGCTTAACCTAAATAGATGTTTGTTTATTGTCATTGATGGTAAGATTTTATGCTTCATGGGATATCAAAGAGGCATAGATTTGGACCATTATAAAATCAATACATTGATTTCATGCCTCGCATACTATCAAGGATATCAAATATTTCTTGGGAAATCTTAGAGCTATTAGGTAGTTTATCTTTGATCTAGCATTCAATGCTTATCAACTTAATTAATTACTTTTAAAAAAATGTATACTTAAAATGGGATAAAATTCATGATAAGTACTTCCTTGAATTTAATTTTTTTCTTTTATGGCCCCCAAATCTTCACTCACCCAACCCAAATTAACCCTTTGTCTTGAACCCATTTACTAATATAGTATCCTTATGAGTGGTCTTTATCCAAAAAGATGATAATAATAAAGAGTACACTATGTATCACATTAGTCAAACAAAATTATTGCTAAAAACCAGCTATACTTCCATGGAGAAGTATTGTTTGGCTATCTATTTTGCATGTGATAGGCTTAGGCACTATTTATTCTATAAAAAAAATACATGGTTATTAAAAAAATCCCTTGAAACACTTGATGAAAAAACCATATATCATCAGTGATACCCAATATGGAAAGTAGATCACCATGATGTAAGAATTCAATCTTTGATCATTATCCAAAAGGCTATAAAGGCCTAAGTGATTATTGATTAGTTGGAAGTTTCTATTTATCCAACTAAGTATGGATTAAATGAAGTATTGCAATATGAAAGCACAATTGTCATTTCTTGTGCTACTCAGAATTTTTCATATTTCCTTCCTCCGTTGATTCTTGCTTTGATTCAAGATTCTAGTCCTCATGAACTTACTAAATAAGAAAAGACTCTCTTGGAGTCTTGGGAGGCTATCAAGGTCTAGTATGAAGCCAAGGCTAAGGGTAATAAGGAGATACCTTTACTACCATAAATTTTGAAGAGGATATTCATCCTACTACTTAGATCCTTTACTTTGATGGTGCAAAAACAAAATTTGGGATAGGATATAGTATCTTTCTCAAGTCTTCAACTAGCCTTGTTGTTCCTATGGCATTTCATTTATACTTTTCTATCATTATCACAATGTTGTGAAATATAAGGCTTTAATTTTAGGACTCCTAATCACTCAACATATGAATTTTAAACATATTAGAGTGCTAGGGGATTCCCAAATTATGGTCTATCAGATATTAGGTAAATATGTTGTCAAAGTACAACATATGCCCCTTACCATCAAGTGGCTACAAACTTAATCAATAATTTTGAGTCCTTTTCCATTAGGCATTCCTCAAGAAGGAAAAATATTGAGGCTAACTATCTAGTAGCTTTAACTAGCAAATTCATACCTTATGAAATCATAATTAAAATAAATTTTTGTTGGCAATTTTGGGTTTGAGATCCTAGCTTCTTGTCTATGAGTTGTCATTGATGTCAAAAGGAAATGGCATTAATGTTAAGAGGATGTGTTGGCTTCAAAGGTGGAAGATTCCAAGAGAATATTTTTAAGAGAATCCGGAGAGATTCCATTGGCAAGGGTTTTTCATTAAAACCAAACCGGTTTTATTAAAACCAAGTTGGATAGGGTTTTATTAAAACCAAGTTAAATGGTTTTTATTAAAACCAATGGAGGTTCTCTTTATTATTTATTTAATTATTATTTAAAACCCTTCAAGGTTTTAATTAATTAATTATTTAATTAATTAAGGGAGAAATTATTTTTAATTTATTAAAAATACTTAAAGGTTTTTAAACCTTTTTTTATTCTTAATTTATTAAAATTATTTAAGGGTTTTTAAACCCTTTTTGAAAAGACTTTTGATTAATTTCGAAATGGTCTTTATTTTCGTCGACGTCAAGGTGTCTTCGAAGAGACTATTTATTCTCCAACTCCTAAGGTTGGAAGGCTAATTAATTCGAAATTCCTCGAATGCAATTTGCGGTGTTTGTGCTCTGTATTCGCTGCGATCGAAGGAAGACTTAGAAGCACGTGCGGTTGAAAAGTCTTCGGGAGTTTTTTGAGGGTGAAGTGGAGGGAAGTTCACTTGTGAACTTCGTAGCCCGCGTGGGCTAGTGGCAGCGAAGGCTGCTGTTGGGCGCTGCATTGGCGGAGGTCATCGTTTCGAGTCTCGTGGGGGTGCTTTGCTAGAGTAACACACGTTTTTATTAAAACGTCTTTATGCCACGAAATTCGGAGTTTCTTGGACAGCGATTTATAAGTTTGAGAGTTGTGTGTGGTGACAGCTTGAAGGTTCAATTATCTTCTACTCCAATAAGGTATGGGCACATTCTTCTTATGAGTATGATTGGTGTATGTTTTCTGAAATAAGGTTGGAGTGAAAAGGTATTCTACTAGGTATCCTTTGGCTAGGTGTAAATCCTATTTTCTGGTTTGTTGAAGACTACTTATGCATTGTTATCCTTAAGGAGAGTTTTTGGTGAATGCATAATTTTTGGTTTGAGATAGTGGAAGCTTTGTGCACTAGGGTTTATATTTGTGAGTCTAGCTACTTGCATTGAGTTGGTGGAACCCTTGGTTGGCTGTTTTGAGTTTGATGGTTGAGTTGCTTCCATAGAGGTTGTTTGATCAAGTTATTGCTTTACTTGATTCATGATATTGGGCTTACTCCATTGAGTTGATTTGAGCAAGTTATTCTTTGCATTTGGTGATATTGTGTTGGTGGCTGTTTTGTTCAAATATCTTTGGAGGGAAAAGGATTTCTACTTGTTTCCTTTTCTTGTGATGATTGGTTGAATGCTTCAAGGTTGATGTTGAGTTGAATGGTGTTGGTTGACTAAACCTTGTTTGATGAGCATTGTTGTTGAAACCCTAATTGATGGTGAAAAGAACATGAGTATCATTGTTATGTGATTCTTTGCATAGTTGGCAATTGTTGGGGTTTCATGTTCTTGAAAGAAAACATTCTATCCTATCCATTTCAGATATTGAGTTGAGTTTTCAGATTTGAGATTGAGATTGAGCTGAGTTGATTTGAGTTGAGTTTTGAGATTGGGATTTGAGTATAGAACATATTGAGTCTCTAACAATTCTCTTTATGCTTCTATGAGTTTGAAAAATCACATTGGGTCTCTAACAATTCACTTTGTGATTTCCTACTAAGAAAGTTTTTCTTGGTGAGCTTGCTGAGTTTTTGGACAGGTTCCAGTGGGGACTTGTGAGCGGTTTTCTTGGACGGGTTCCGGTGGGGACTTGGAGTTGTGAGGGGGACTTTGGTTTGGACAGGTTCGGTGGGGACTTGTGAGCAGATTTGGACAGGTCCTAGCAGAGGACTTGTGAGCTGAGTTTGATAGTTCTATCAGAGAACTTGAGGACAGAGGTGCATTGGTTCTATGAGAAGAACATGAGGATAGTTGGCAAGTCTTTGAGAAGGCTTGTATGCAGAGGATTGATTTGTTCAAGAGTTGGACAGATCTAATAGATAGAGTAAGACTTGTACTAGACCGAGTGATTATGTTTGGTACAGGTTCTTGAGCTACTATGGACGTGATCATAGAAGGGAGAGGTCTCTTAGGCTAAGCATTGAGGACGAGGAGGTCTTCGATGGAAAGGAGTTCCATGTGCTTGGCAAGAGGTAGAGGCAGTTGATCTTCTGAGGGATCATTTCCAGAGTAGAAGGGAAGGTATCTCCTTTGGGCCGAGGCTCATAAACATTGTAATTGGGAAGGATTCCCAAAGAACTTTGAGATAACTTTTAGAGAAAAGTTTTTGTGGATGTAGCCCAACCATTTTGGGTGAACCACGTTAAAAATGGGTCTTCAATGTGTGATGCTTTCTGTCTTGATTAATGTTGTGTTGATGCCACTGCTATCTAAAGTTAAAATTATTAATTGGTTAAGTCTTATACTATTCACCCCCCTCTCAGTATAAGTCC
The DNA here is from genome assembly GCA_028583015.1 of Wollemia nobilis. Lineage (NCBI taxonomy): Eukaryota > Viridiplantae > Streptophyta > Pinopsida > Araucariales > Araucariaceae > Wollemia > Wollemia nobilis. The sequence goes on from JAQPPZ010016361.1 coordinate 9,336,142, forward strand.
ATGTTCTTCAATTGGTATCAGAGTCGGTCTCTCCAGAAAGAGCCTAACAACTTGGAGAAGGATCTATCAGAGGAACATACAGATTCAGAAAGAGATGAAGAGGTTGAGTTCGATCTCAAAGGTGAATTCTTCTTGGCTTTAAGAAAGCTTGAGAAATTTAGGGAAGAGAATTATGTTCTCAAGCATCAATGTCGGGAAGAAGAGATAGCAAGATCAGAATTGTCTCAAAGTGTTATAGACTTCAAAATTCTAGGGTGAAGAAGGGAAGAAGGTTGAACGAGGTTTGACAGAGGCTCTCAAAGGAAAGGAAGCTGATTGCGAGAAACTAGAAGAAGAGGTTATGTCTCTTAGAGTGAAGTTGGAACAGTTGGCTCTCAAACAGAATACTCCGTGTGAAAAGCAAAAGAAGGATTGTATCACCATTCATGAAATAGGGTCTTCGAGCAAGATCAATCTTCATCCTGAAGAGCGGTGGATTCCAGTTGGTCACAAGAAGAACAATCATCCAAGGCATCAAAACAGGTTACATAATACTTTCCATGGCTATTGTTTTTCCTGCAAGAAATTTGGTCACAAAGCTATGCATTGCAATAAGTCTTTGAATAGCCATAGTAAGGAAAATGTTAACTCTTTTGCACCTCTTATGAATAAAAATGTCATGTGTTACAAGTGCAAGAATTTTGGGCATATAGCAAGGATGTGCGGTTTGGATAGATCTAGCCTTGAGTTCACTAAAAAGAGAAATGAGATCAAATCTAAGTCAATGATAGTTCAAACTGCTTTTCATGCTCAAGACAAAGTAGAAAAATGGTATCTTGATAGTGGTTGTTCAAAACATATGAGTGGTGAAAAGGAAAAGTTTTTGGTCTTAAAAGAAACAAACAGAGGAACAGTCGGTTTTGGAGATAACAGGTCAGCTAAAATCTGTGGTAAAGGGACTCTTAGTTTGGATGGGAAATCCAAAACAGAAAATGTGCTTTATGTAGAAGGCCTAAGACATAATCTTCTAAGTGTGAGTCAACTTTGTGATCAAGGGCACATAGTATCTTTCTTTTCGGATAGATGTGAGATAAGTAAAGAAAAAAATGGAAAACTCATTGCTAGTGCTACAAGGACTCCAAACAATCTTTACATGCTAAGTGAGATAAAAAAGGAAAAGTGTTTTCTAACTCAAGAAGATGAGAGTTGGTTATGGCATAAAATATTGGGGCATTTGAGCTTTGATAATCTTGTCAATATTAGTAACAAGGAAGCAGTTAGAGACTTGCCCAAAATAAAAAGGCCCCATAACATCATTTGCGGTCCTTGTCAACATGGAAAACAGACCAGAACCAGTTTCAAATCAAAAGGGTATACTTCTTCAAAACCATTGGATCTTATTCATACTGATTTATGTGGCCCTACCGGAACTCGGAGCATTCGGGGAGAAAGCTACTTCATGTTGTTTATAGATGATTATTCTAGAATGACTTGGGTTACTTTTCTCAAAGAAAAATCTGAAGCTTTTGAAAAATTTAAAGCTTTCAAAGAAATGATTGAAAATGAGACTGACAAGAGAATCAAATGCTTAAGATCGAAACAGAGGAGGAGAGTTCACTTCAAATGAATTTGTGGAATACTGTGAGCAACAAGGAATCAAAAGAGAATATTCAGTAGCAAGAACTCCTCAACAAAATGGAGTAGTTGAAAGGAAAAATAGAACTATTGAAAATATGGCTAGAGCTATGTTAAATGAGTCAAAACTTTCAGATGGTTTTTGGAAAGAGGCGGTCGATACGACAGTCTACATTATCACCAGGGCCCAACTTAGAGTCAATCATCATAAAACTCCTTATGAGTTGTGGAAAGGAAGACCAACTACGGTAAAATACTTCAAAGTGTTTGGGAGTAAGTGCTTCATCAGAAGGGAAGATCAGAATTTGGGTAAGTTTGATCCTAGGTGTGATGAGGGAATCTTTCTTAGATATTCCAGCAGAAGCAAGGCCTACGAGATGCTTCAACAAAAGAACTCATACGGTTGTAGAGAGCATAAATGTAACAGTTGATGAAAAGACAGGGGTAAGAGAACCAGTCAAGGAACTCGGTGATGAAATTTGTCAAGAAGAATTCAGAGAGGTTTCGGATGAAGAAGAGGAAAGACAACAAGCTGCTTCCCAAAACTCCTTCACGATATGTTCAGAAACATCATCCCAAATATTTGATCATTGGTGATCCAAATAGCAGGCAAACAAGAAGAAGAGTCATTCCTTCACATGATTCTACAAATGTTTCATTATTATCTCAGATTGAGCCAAAATATTTCAGTGAAGCATGTGCGGATAAGTTTTGGGTAAAAGCAATGGATGAAGAGCTAAATCAAATAGAGAAAAGTGAAACTTGGGAATTGGTTCCAAGACCTAAGGACAAGAATGTCATTGGCACAAAATGGATATTCAGAAATAAACTCAATGAGGATGGAAATATTGTCAGAAACAAAGCTAGGTTAGTCTGCAAAGGTTATGCTCAAGTAGAAGGTGTTGATTTCGAAGAGACGTTTGCTCCTGTTGCTCGTCTTGAAGCTATCAGAATATTTTTGGCCCTTTCAAGCTTCAAATCATTCAAGGTATATCAAATGGATGTAAAGTCAGCTTTTCTAAATGGGGTGTTGGTAGAAGAAGTCTACATAGAACAGCCGGAAGGAGTGTCTCTCTCGGAACAGTCGGACTATGTGTGTAAACTAAAAAAGGCCTTGTATGGGTTAAAGCAAGCACCTAGGGCTTGGTACTCAAGACTTGACAGGTATCTTCATGAGCAAGGCTTCGGGAAAGGCGTGGCGAGATAGCAATTTGTATATTAAGAATGAAAATGATGATATGTTGATTATGGTTGTCTATGTTGATGATATTATTTTTGGGGGAAATAATACTCAGATGTGCAAAGTTTTTGCTAACACCATGCAGAAGGAATTTGAGATGTCTATGATTGGAGAGCTGTCATTCTTTTTAGGTCTTCAGATTGCTCAATCAAAGGATGGTATATTTCTCTCTCAAGGAAAGTATATCAAAGAAATGTTGAAGAAATTTGGGATGATGGACAGCAAACCAGTGTGTACTCCAATGATTACAGGGTGCAAGATGAGTAAAGATGATGAATCTCCAGTGGCAGATCGGAGGTTGTACAGATCTATGATTGGCAGTTTATTATATATTACAGCTACCAGACCAGATATCATGCAGGCAGTTGGGTTAGTAGCAAGATTTCAAGCAGCTCCAAAAGATTCTCATGTTATAGCAGTTAAGAGGATATTCAGATATCTGAAGGGCACTATGGACTTTGGGCTTTGGTATCCCAAAGGTGATGATTTCACCCTCATAGCTTATACAGATGCAGATTGGGTAGGCGGTATTGATGACAGGAAAAGCACTAGTGGTGGAGCATTCTTTACGGGAAAGAGTTTGGTTTCTTGGCTAAGTAAGAAACAACCTTCAGTTTCCTTATCTACAATAGAGGCTGAATACATAGCAGCAGTGGCTGGGTGTACACAGGTTTTATGGATGAAAACCACCTTGGAGGATTTCAAAGTCAAGCATGAACAACCCATCTCCATACTTTGTGATAATACAAGTGCCATAAGTATTTCCAAAAATCCGGTAATGCACTCAAGGACAAAGCATATTTCCATCAAGTATCACTTTCTAAGGGAGAAAGTGCAAGACAAAGCGAGTCAAGGTAGAGTATGTGTCTACTAAAGAGCAGATTGCAGATATCTTCACCAAACCTCTTCCAAGAGATACGTTTGAGTATCTAAGGGAGAAATTGGGAGTTGTACTCCCACCCCAGAATTAATCACCTCATCTGGAGGTGGGGGAGGGACTAAGCTAAGAGGCTCATTCTTAGTCCCGAGCCCCAAAGGTGACCCTTTGCCATTGATGACAAAGGGGGAGAGATATGAGTAAGGGGGAGAGCTTCGGAAGAGGAAAGCCTCAAGAAGGGGAGCTATTTATGTTGAGTTTGTGTTGTTGAGAAGCATGGTTTGCCATCAATGACAAAGGGGAGATTGTTGGCAATTTTGGGTTTGAGATCCTAGCTTCTTGTCTATGAGTTGTCATTGATGTCAAAAGGAAATGGCATTAATGTTAAGAGGATGTGTTGGCTTCAAAGGTGGAAGATTCCAAGAGAATATTTTTAAGAGAATCCGGAGAGATTCCATTGGCAAGGGTTTTCATTAAAACCAAACCTTTATTAAAAAATGGTTTTTATTAAAACCAATGGAGGTTCTCTTTATTATTTATTTAATTATTATTTAAAACCCTTCAAGGTTTTAATTAATTAATTATTTAATTAATTAAGGGAGAAATTATTTTTAATTTATTAAAAATACTTAAAGGTTTTAAACCTTTTTTTATTCTTAATTTATTAAAATTATTTAAGGGTTTTTAAACCCTTTTTGAAAAGACTTTTGATTAATTTCGAAATGGTCTTTATTTTCGTCGACGTCAAGGTGTCTTCGAAGAGACTATTTATTCTCCAACTCCTAAGGTTGGAAGGCTAATTAATTCGAAATTCCTCGAATGCAATTTGCGGTGTTTGTGCTCTGTATTCGTTGCGATCGAAGGAAGACTTAGAAGCACGTGCGGTTGAAAAGTCTTCGAGAGTTTTTTTGAGGGTGAAGTGGAGGGAAGTTCACTTGTGAACTTCATAGCCCGCATGGGCTAGTGGCAGCGAAGGTTGCTGTTGGGCGCTGCATTGGCGGAGGTCATCGTTTCGAGTCTCGCGGGGGTGCTTTGCTAGAGTAACACACGTTTTTATTAAAACGTCTTTATGCCATGAAATTCGGAGTTTCTTGGACAGTGATTTATAAGTTTGAGAGTTGTGTGTGGTGACAGCTTGAAGGTTCAATTATCTTCTACTCCAATAAGGTATGGGCACATTCTTCTTATGAGTATGATTGGTGTATGTTTTCTAAAATAAGGTTGGAGTGAAAAGGTATTCTACTAGGTATCCTTTGGCTAGGTGTAAATCCTATTTTCTGGTTTGTTGAAGACTACTTATGCATTGTTATCCTTAAGGAGAGTTTTTGGTGAATGCATAATTTTTGGTTTGAGATAGTGGAAGCTTTGTGCACTAGGGTTTATATTTGTGAGTCTAGCTACTTGCATTGAGTTGGTGGAACCCTTGGTTGGCTGTTTTGAGTTTGATGGTTGAGTTGCTTCCATAGAGGTTGTTTGATCAAGTTATTGCTTTACTTGATTCATGATATTGGGCTTACTCCATTGAGTTGATTTGAGCAAGTTATTCTTTGCATTTGGTGATATTGTGTTGGTGGCTATTTTGTTCAAATATCTTTGGAGGGAAAAGGATTTCTACTTGTTTCCTTTTCTTGTGATGATTGGTTGAATGCTTCAAGGTTGATGTTGAGTTGAATGGTGTTGGTTGACTAAACCTTGTTTGATGAGCATTGTTGTTGAAACCCTAATTGATGGTGAAAAGAACATGAGTATCATTGTTATGTGATTCTTTGCATAGTTGGCAATTGTTGGGGTTTCATGTTCTTGAAAGAAAACATTCTATCCTATCCATTTCAGATATTGAGTTGAGTTTTCAGATTTGAGATTGAGATTGAGTTGAGTTGATTTGAGTTGAGTTTTGAGATTGGGATTTGAGTATAGAACATATTGAGTCTCTAACAATTCTCTTTATGCTTCTATGAGTTTGAAAAATCACATTGGGTCTCTAACAATTCACTTTGTGATTTCCTACTAAGAAAGTTTTTCTTGGTGAGCTTGCTGAGTTTTTGGACAGGTTCCGGTGGGGACTTGTGAGCAGTTTTGGACAGGTTCCGGTGGGGACTTGTGAGTTTTTTTGGGGACTTGTGAGAGATTTGGACAGGTCCTAGGAGAGGACTTGTGAGCTGAGGTTGATAGTTCTATCAAAGAACTTGAGGACAGAGGTGCATTGGTTCTATGAGAAGAACCTGAGGACAGTTGGCAAGTCTTTGAGAAGGCTTGTATGCGAGAGGATTGATTTGTTCAAGAGTTGGATAGATCTGACAGAAGAGGAAGACTTGTACTAGACCGAGTGATTGTGTTTGGTACAGGTTGTTGAGCTACTGTGGACGTGATCATAGAAGGCAGAGGTCTCTTAGGCTAAGCATTGAGGACAGGAGGTCTTCGATGGAAAGGAGTTCCACGTGCTGGCAAGAGGTAGAGGCAGTTGATCTTTTGAGGGATCATTTCCAGAGCAGAGAGGAAGGTATCTCCTTTGGGCCGAGGCTCATAAACATTGTAATTGGGAAGGATTCCCAAAGAACTTTGAGATAACTTTTAGAGAAAAGTTTTTGTGGACGTAGCCCAACCATTTTGGGTGAACCACGTTAAAAATGGGTCTTCAATGTGTGATGCTTTCTGTCTTGATTAATGTTGTGTTGATGCCACTGCTATCTAAAGTTAAAATTATTAATTGGTTAAGTCTTATACTGTTCACCCCCCCTCTCAGTATAAGTCCATGTTCTTCAATTGGTATCAGAGCCGGTCTCTCCAGAAAGAGCCTAACAACTTGGAGAAGGATCTATCAGAGGAACATACAGATTCAGAAAGAGATGAAGAGGTTGAGTTCGATCTCAAAGGTGAATTCTTCTTGGCTTTAAGAAAGCTTGAGAAATTCAGGGAAGAGAATTCTGTTCTCAAGCATCAATGTCAGGAAGAAGAGATAGCAAGATCAGAATTGTCTCAAAGTGTTATAGACTTCAAAATTCTAGCTGAAGAAGGGAAGAAGGTTGAACAGGTTCTGACAGAGGCTCTCAAAGGAAAGGAAGCTGATTGCGAGAAACTAGAAGAAGAGGTTATGTCTCTTAGAGTGAAGTTGGAACAGTTGGCTCTCAGACAGAATACTCCGTGTGAAAAGCAAAAGAAGGATTGTATCACCATTCATGAAACAGGGTCTTCGAGCAAGATCAATCTTCATCCTGAAGAGCGGTGGATTCCAGTTGGTCACAAGAAGAACAATCATCCAAGGCATCAAAACAGGTTACATAATACTTTCCATGGCTATTGTTTTTCCTGCAAGAAATTTGGTCACAAAGCTATGCATTGCAATAAGTCTTTGAATAGCCATAGTAAGGAAAATGTTAACTCTTTTGCACCTCTTATGAATAAAAATGTCATGTGTTACAAGTGCAAGAATTTTGGGCATATAGCAAGGATGTGCGGTTTGGATAGATCTAGCCTTGAGTTCACTAAAAAGAGAAATGAGATCAAATCTAAGTCAATGATAGTTCAAACTGCTTTTCATGCTCAAGACAAAGTAGAAAAATGGTATCTTGATAGTGGTTGTTCAAAACATATGACTGGTGAAAAGGAAAAGTTTTTGGTCTTAAAAGAAACAAACAGAGGAACAATCGGTTTTGGAGATAACAGGTCGGCTAAAATCTGTGGTAAAGGGACTCTTAGTTTGGATGGGAAATCCAAAACAGAAAATGTGCTTTATGTAGAAGGCCTAAGACATAATCTTCTAAGTGTGAGTCAACTTTGTGATCAAGGGCACATAGTATCTTTCTTTTCGGATAGATGTGAGATAAGTAAAGAAAAAAATGGAAAACTCATTGCTAGTGCTACAAGGACTCCAAACAATCTTTACATGCTAAGTGAGATAAAAAAGGAAAAGTGTTTTCTAACTCAAGAAGATGAGAGTTGGTTATGGCATAAAATATTGGGGCATTTGAGCTTTGATAATCTTGTCAATATTAGTAACAAGGAAGCGGTTAGAGACTTGCCCAAAATAAAAAGGCCCCATAACATCATTTGCGGTCCTTGTCAACATGGAAAATAGACCAGAACCAGTTTCAAATCAAAAGGGTATACTTCTTCAAAACCATTGGATCTTATTCATACTGATTTATGTGGCCCTACCAGAACTCGGAGCATTCGGGGAGAAAGCTACTTCATGTTGTTTATAGATGATTATTCTAGAATGACTTGGGTTACTTTTCTCAAAGAAAAATCTGAAGCTTTTGAAAAATTTAAAGCTTTCAAAGAAATGATTGAAAATGAGACTGACAAGAGAATCAAATGCTTAAGATCAGATAGAGGAGGAGAGTTCACTTCAAATGAATTTGTGGAATACTGTGAGCAACAAGGAATCAAAAGAGAATATTCAGCGGCAATAACTCCTCAACAAAATGGAGTAGTTGAAAGGAAAAATAGAACTATTGAAAATATGGCTAGAGCTATGTTAAATGAGTCAAAACTTTCAGATGGTTTTTGGAAAGAGGCAGTCAGTACGACGGTCTACATTATCACCGGGGCCCAACTTAGAGTCAATCATCATAAAACTCCTTATGAGTTGTGGAAAGGAAGACCAGCTACAGTAAAATACTTCAAAGTGTTTGGGAGTAAGTGCTTCATCAGAAGGGAAGATCAGAATTTGGGTAAGTTTGATCCTAGGTGTGATGAGGGAATCTTTCTTGGATATTCCAGTAGAAGCAAGGCCTACAGATGCTTCAACAAAAGAACTCATACGGTTGTAGAGAGCATAAATGTAACAGTTGATGAAAAGACAGGGATAAGAGAACCAGTCAAGGAACTCAGTGATGAAATTTGTCAAGAAGAATTCAGAGAGGTTTCGGATGAAGAAGAGGAAAGACAACAACTGCTTCCCAAAACTCCTTCACGATATGTTCAGAAACATCATCCCAAAGATTTGATCATTGGTGATCCAAATAGCGGGCAAACAAGAAGAAGAGTCATTCCTTCACATGATTCTACAAATGTTTCATTATTATCTCAGATTGAGCCAAAAGATTTCAGGTGAAGCATGTGCGAGATAAGTTTTGGGTAAAAGCAATGGATGAAGAGCTAAATCAAATAGAGAAAAGTGAAACTTGGGAATTGGTTCCAAGACCTAAGGACAAGAATGTCATTGGCACAAAATGGATATTCAAAAATAAACTCAATGAGGATGGAAATATTGTCAGAAACAAAGCTAGGTTAGTCTGCAAAGGTTATGCTCAAGTAGAAGGTGTTGATTTCGAAGAGACGTTTGCTCCTGTTGCTCGTCTTGAAGCTATCAGAATATTTTTGGCCCTTTCAAGCTTCAAATCATTCAAGGTATATCAAATGGATGTAAAGTCAGCTTTTCTAAATGGGGTGTTGGTAGAAGAAGTCTACATAGAACAGCCAGAAGGAGTGTCTCTCTCGGAACAGTCAGACTATGTGTGTAAACTGAAAAAGGCCTTGTATGGGTTAAAGCAAGCACCTAGGGCTTGGTACTCAAGACTTGACAGGTATCTTCATGAGCAAGGCTTCAGGAAAGGCGTGGCAGATAGCAATTTGTATATTAAGAATGAAAATGATGATATATTAATTACAGTTGTCTATGTTGATGATATTATTTTTGGGGGAAATAATACTCAGATGTGCAAAGTTTTTGCTAACACCATGCTGAAGGAATTTGAGATGTCTATGATTGGAGAGCTGTCATTCTTTTTAGGTCTTCAGATTGCTCAATCAAAGGATGGTATATTTCTCTCTCAAGGAAAGTATATCAAAGAAATGTTGAAGAAATTTGGGATGATGGACAACAAACCAATGTGTACTCCAATGATTACAGGGTGCAAGATGAGTAAAGATGATGAATCTCCAATGGTAGATCAGAGGTTGTACAGATCTATGATTGGCAGTTTATTATATATTACAGCTACCAGACCAGATATCATGCAGGCAGTTGGGTTAGTAGCAAGATTTTAGGCAGCTCCAAAATATTCTCATGTTATAGCAGTTAAGAGGATATTCAGATATCTGAAGGGCACTATGGACTTTGGGCTTTGGTATCCCAAAGGTGATGATTTCACCCTCACAACTTATACAGATGCAGATTGGGCAGGCAGTATTGATGACAGGAAAAGCACTAGTGGTGGAGCATTCTTTCTGGGAAAGAGTTTGGTTTCTTGGCTAAGTAAGAAACAACCTTCAGTTTCCTTATCTACAGCAGAGGCTGAATACATAGCAACAGTGGCTGGGTGTACACAGGTTTTATGGATGAAAACCACCTTGGAGGATTTCAAAGTCAAGCATGAACAACCCATCTCCATACTTTGTGATAATACAAGTGCCATAAGTATTTCCAAAAATCCGATAATGCACTCAAGGACAAAGCATATTTCCATCAAGTATCACTTTCTAAGGGAGAAAGTGCAAGACAAGCAGGTCAAGGTAGAGTATGTGTCTACTAAAGAGCAGATTGCAGATATCTTCACCAAACCTCTTCCAAGAGATACGTTTGAGTATCTAAGGGAGAAATTGGGAGTTGTACTCCCACCCCAGAATTAATCACCTCATCAGGAGGTGGGGGAGGGACTAAGCTAAGAGGCTCATTCTTAGTCCCGAGCCCCAAAGGTGACCCTTTGCCATTGATGACAAAGGGGGAGAGATATGAGTAAGGGGGAGAGCTTCAAAGTGAAGAGGAAAGCCTCAAGACAGGGGGAGTTGTTTATGTTGAGTTTATGTGTTGTTGAGAAGCATGGTTTGCCATCAATGACAAAGGGGGAGATTGTTGGCAATTTTGGGTTTGAGATCCTAGCTTCTTGTCTATGAGTTGTCATTGATGTCAAAAGGAAATGGCATTAATGTTAAGAGGATGTGTTGGCTTCAAAGGTGGAAGATTCCAAGAGAATATTTTTAAGAGAATCCGGAGAGATTCCATTGGCAAGGGTTTTTCATTTTTATTAAAACCAAGTTAAATGGTTTTTATTAAAACCAATGGAGGTTCTCTTTATTATTTATTTAATTATTATTTAAAACCCTTCAAGGTTTTAATTAATTAATTATTTAATTAATTAAGGGAGAAATTATTTTTAATTTATTAAAAATACTTAAAGGTTTTTAAACCTTTTTTTATTCTTAATTTATTAAAATTATTTAAGGGTTTTTAAACCCTTTTTGAAAAGACTTTTGATTAATTTCGAAATGGTCTTTATTTTCGCCGACGTCAAGGTGTCTTCGAAGAGACTATTTATTCTCCAACTCCTAAGGTTGGAAGGCTAATTAATTCAAAATTCCTCGAATGCAATTTGTGGTGTTTGTGCTCTGTATTCGCTATGATCGAAGGAAGACTTAGAAGCACGTGCGGTTGAAAAGTCTTCGAGAGTTTTTTGAGGGTGAAGTGGAGGGAAGTTCACTTGTGAACTTCATAGCCCGCATGGGCTAGTGGCAGCGAAGGCTGCTATTGGGTGCTGCATTGGTGGAGGTCACCGTTTCGAGTCTCGCGGGGGTGCTTTGCTAGAGTAACACACGTTTTTATTAAAACGTCTTTATGCCATGAAATTTAGAGTTTCTTGGACAATGATTTATAAGTTTGAGAGTTGTGTGTGGTGATAGCTTGAAGGTTCAATTATCTTCTACTCCAATAAGGTATGGGCACATTCTTCTTATGAGTATGATTGGTGTATGTTTTCTGAAATAAGGTTGGAGTGAAAAGGTATTCTACTAGGTATCCTTTGGCTAGGTGTAAATCCTATTTTTTGGTTTGTTGAAGACTACTTATGCATTGTTATCCTTAAGGAGAGTTTTTGGTGAATGCATAATTTTTGGTTTGAGATAGTGGAAGCTTTGTGCACTAGGGTTTATATTTGTGAGTCTAGCTACTTGCATTGAGTTGGTGGAACCCTTGGTTGGCTGTTTTGAGTTTGATGGTTGAGTTGCTTCCATAGAGGTTGTTTGATCAAGTTATTGCTTTACTTGATTCATGATATTGGGCTTACTCCATTGAGTTGATTTGAGCAAGTTATTCTTTGCATTTGGTGATATTGTGTTGGTGGCTATTTTGTTCAAATATCTTTGGAGGGAAAAGGATTTCTACTTGTTTCCTTTTCTTGTGATGATTGGTTGAATGCTTCAAGGTTGATGTTGAGTTGAATGGTGTTGGTTGACTAAACCTTGTTTGATGAGCATTGTTGTTGAAACCCTAATTGATGGTGAAAAGAACATGAGTATCATTGTTATGTGATTCTTTGCATAGTTGGCAATTGTTGGGGTTTCATGTTCTTGAAAGAAAACATTCTATCCTATCCATTTCAGATATTGAGTTGAGTTTTCAGATTTGAGATTGAGATTGAGCTGAGTTGATTTGAGTTGAGTTTTGAGATTGGGATTTGAGTATAGAACATATTGAGTCTCTAACAATTCTCTTTATGCTTCTATGAGTTTGAAAAATCACATTGGGTCTCTAACAATTCACTTTGTGATTTCCTACTAAGAAAGTTTTTCTTGGTGAGCTTGCTGAGTTTTTGGACAGGTTCCGGTGGGGACTTGTGAGGGTTGGAGGTGGGGACTTGTGAGCTTTTGGATAGGTTTCGGTGGGGACTTGTGAGCAGATTTGGACAGGTCCTAGCAGAGGACTTGTGAGCTGAGAGAACTTGAGGACAGAGGTGCATTGGTTCTATGAGAAGAACCTGAGGACAGTTGGCAAGTCTTTGAGAAGGCTTGTATGCAGAGGATTGATTTGTTCAAGAGTTGGACAGATCGACAGACAGAGGAAGACTTGTACTAGACCGACTGACTGTGTTTGGTACAGGTTGTTGAGCTACTGTGGACGTGATCATAGAAGGCGAAGGTCTCTTAGGCTAAGCATTGAGGACAGGAGGTCTTCGATGGAAAGGAGTTCCACGTGCTGGCAAGAGGTAGAGGCGAGTTGATCTTCTGAGGGATCATTTCCAGAGCAAAGGGGAAGGTATCTCCTTTGGGCCGAGGCTCATAAACATTGTAATTGGGAAGGATTCCCAAAGAACTTTGAGATAACTTTTAGAGAAAAGTTTTTGTGGACGTAGCCCAACCATTTTGGGTGAACCACGTTAAAAATGGGTCTTCAATGTGTGATGCTTTCTGTCTTGATTAATGTTGTGTTGATGCCATTGCTATCTAAAGTTAAAATTATTAATTGGTTAAGTCTTATACTTTTCACCCCCCCTCTCAGTATAAGTCCATGTTCTTCAATTTTATAGTAGAAGTTCATAATGAACCTTTTATTTATATCACTAAAGACCTGATGGATGTGAATATCAAGGTTACAGCTATTGATTGCCAAGTTTCATTAGATGATGATTAGTATGATGATATTTTACATTTTCTTGATAATAAAACCTATCCACCTAAGGCTAATGCTAAGCATGGGGCTTACATTCATTGGAGAGATTTCTAATATATGGTTGTTGGTGGAGTGTTAGACTATTGAATTTCTAAAAAAATTCTCCTTCAATGCCTTATAGAGACTCAGGTCCCTAAATCTCATTTTGACATTAATAATTAAAATTATAGGGGACACTTCAGTAGTCATTCCATAGATCATAAAATTTTGTAAATGGGTTGCTTCTAGCCTATAATGGAATTTAATGATAAATTATATGTAATATCATGTGATAAATATCAATTTTATGAAGATGGAATGGATGTCTTTGCCCAAGTTCTTCATCCAACTAAGTCTCCTTGGCCTTTTTATACTTGGGGTCTTGACCTTGCAGGACCTATCCCTCTCATGTATTCTAGTGGGAATAAGTTAGATACAAAATATTTTACGAAGTGTGAGGAAGTTATGCCTTTAACAATTCGAAAAGCCTTGTGTATAATATTTAATTAGATTGTATGTTATTGTAGTGTCTCATTTACATAATTTTAGACAATACTACTCCTTTTAAGAATAAAAAAATGGAGGAATTGACTTTAGAACTAAATATTTAGCATTATTTTTCCATGCCTTATTATACACAAGGGTTGGTCAAGCTAAGTTTATTAATAAAATTTTGGATAATATATTGAAAAATTTGTTAGAGAATCAAATAAAGATCGACACGTAAAAGTATATCCCTTATTATGGATATACCACACCAGCATATGAATGTCCATTGGATCAGCCCCTTTTCTTTGGCTTATGGTATTGAATATGCTTTTCCACTTGAGAATGAATTAACTTCCTTTTGTGTTTGTTTAAATAATTTGTTGACATGATGAGAAGCCTATCTTGCAAAACTCACTACTCTTGATGAGAGGCACCTTTATGCTCTTGAGCATAATAAATCCTATAAGAGTTGTGTTGCCAAAAAGTATAATAAGAAATTTTGTCATCATGATTTCCATTTCAAGGACCTTGTCTTCAAGTCCGATAATGTGCATAACGAGTACAAAGACAAGATTACATAGAAATGGATTAGTCTATATATTACCAAAAAATATATGGGTTTAAGGTAATGAAATTTAAAATAATCAAAGGATTTGAGTTGGAGGAACCCACCAATTCCATGCATGTAAAACACTTTTACATATTGTATTTTTTCTTGCTTGTACAATATTTATGTTTTCTTGGTTCATTTATTAATTTTTTTGCCTTACACTTTGTTTGCTTTTTGAGTTAGTGTTTGTATCAATTCTATATTTTCTTGACTATTGGCATTTTTTGGTTATGTAATACTTTTCTTCTACTAATTGAGACCTCCACTTTGAGTGATGATATTGGTCTCTTAGTGATTTCAATCCAAGTAGTAATTTTGTCATTTTTAATATTACTTACTTCCATTTGTATGTTTTGTGTTGTCTTTTTCTAATTACTTAGTGTTTTCATTCTTTATCACTAGCATTTATTGTTGTTGAATTTATTTTCACTTGGTTTGAACTATTTTGTCATGATGTCACTATTGCTAAAAAGAGGCATGATGATGTATTCAAGTTCTTCCCTATTGTATCATGTTAGTACCCTAATTAAAGTGTTATAAAGAAACCACCTTAGTTCAACCCATGATATCTTCCATATAGTATCAGGTTAGGATAGCAAGACAATATTTTTTATTTCTTATAATAAAATTTTTAAAATATTAAAAATAAATCAATCAATCCTTATTGTCTTCCACTACAGTGGCAAGTGCGCCTTATATGATACTTTTCTAGATACTACAATGTTTCCATTATAGTAGAATACCTGGTCTAGGTTGAGATATAGATCACCTAAATATCTTATTAGCACTTTTCTACCCTTACAAATATTTATATTTTAAGGTGTATCTAGCTATTTTCAAATTTTAATAAAATTACAAGCTTTCAAGC
The DNA here is from genome assembly GCA_028583015.1 of Wollemia nobilis. Classification (NCBI taxonomy): domain Eukaryota; kingdom Viridiplantae; phylum Streptophyta; class Pinopsida; order Araucariales; family Araucariaceae; genus Wollemia; species Wollemia nobilis. Next base: position 9,351,204 of record JAQPPZ010016361.1, read on the forward strand.
AACATGTTAGATGTGTTTTATTGGTAATGTGCTAGGTAAAATATTACAAGAATTTTGGATCTCACAACATGTCAATTACTTGGTCTAGATTGAGATATAGATCACCTAAATATCTTGTTAGCGCTTTTCCCCACTTACAAATGTTTATCTTTTAAGGTGTGTCTAGTTATTTTCAAATTTTAATAAAAGTACAAGCTTTCAAAAAACATGTTAGATGCGTTCTATTGGTAATGTGCTAGGTAAATTCTTACTAGAATTTTAGATCTCACAATGATGCAAATAAAAATCATGCATACAAATGCTAAAAAAAATGATGTAAAGAATGAAAAGAAAGTATCACATCACATACATCATAATAAGTGGCATTAGATCAATCGGTTAAATTCCTCAACATTTCAAGGAGGAGATCCAGGTTTGAATCTTGCCAAATGATACATGGATAATACCCAATATTTGTTGTAATACCACTATATGGTGATGATTTAATACCAATGGGGCATGTTTCAGTCTCATATGACCCATTGAAAAAAATAAGTGGACATGCACATGTATTCTAAAATGGTATCTTATATATATGTATATATACATACATACATATGTATGTATGTATATGTATATATTATATAATGGTAGTACATATGGTATAATGGATAATTAATGCCATTATCCTAAGCAACCCTATCTCTTGAGTACATAACCCCATACTCCAAATAATCCTACTATACATCTTTATGGGTGCCATGGTGATTATAAAAATAACTATGATATAATAAATTTTGGGGGATATAGCTATAAATTCAACTCCTACATAACTCTATCTAGGTTTTGAACACCTGTGCATTAATATTGGAGGTTCTTGAATGGGATAAACATGATACTGACATATTTAACCCCAAAAATTCTCCCTACAACTATACTAGTTCTATATGCACCTATGTTAGCTACTCTTGTAATGCTCACTCTCTATCATGAACCTAGTCTTCTTCCATCTTGGCCTCTTTCCTTAATATGGATCCTACTCTCTCATAGATTTGGAAGACTATGTGGTCTTCCATAAATATCTAAGTCAAAATCATACTGACGTGAGGGTGTTAGCTATACAAGTCAACTAGTTGCCTTGATGGGTTGGTGAATGATGGTGATGTTGGAAGTAGGTTATCAAAATACATAAGTCTACCTAGCATGAATCTCTCTAATTTTTTAATTATCTATCACCATCCCTAGGCCATCTCTACATTCACATAGAAAATAAAAAGTTAGAACATCATCATCATGTATATTAAACCATGTAGTATAATAATGTTAAACTATACCTACTATGTACGTGTAGACATGGAAAATTGACCCACTTGAGTGAGTCATTTTCCCTAGAACCTCAAAGAGACCATCAAATTTGTCAAAATACAAGTTTGGGCCTCTCTTCCCCCTCCCTTTTCCTTTTTTCCTAGTTTTTTTGAAATCATGGTCACCCAGTACGGGGTACAATTTTGACAAGTTAGGGTTTCCTCTTAGAAAATCTAATTTTTGGGCTAACCCCCAGAACGTCAACCCTCCCCTAGGTTTGCCTTTTTATTTTCCTACCTCTTTTCCCTCTAAAAATATTATAAATAGAGGGTTTGGATCCTCTTTTTCCCTAGAAGATAAGTGTTAAGTGATCTAAACAATTTTTTTGAAGTGATTTTTGGCTTTTGCTCGCAAGTTCTACAAGTGTTTTGATGAATTATCTTAACAAGATCAAGTGTTCTTTTGCTGCTCTATTTGAATTTGTTATTCTTGGTGGACAAGTGTTGGATCCTTGAGGAGGAGTCTAACATATATGAGGATCTTCATCCTTTTGATTGTTCTTTTGCTGCCACTAGGTTTTTTCTTACATTTTTAATTTTCATAGATTTCTAATTACTCATTTTGCATTTCATTCTACATTAATAGATCATTTTGGCATTCTTGTTGCAAATTCATGCCCCGTCTATACAAGGTAAGATTTTGATAGACCCAAATTCGTGGTTTCCCCTTATGGGGCACGATTTTGGCTCCTTTAGGTTTGGGTGTAAAGTTTCACTCCCAAACCTTTAACTTGCTTTTGCATGCTTCATTTAGCTCATAATATTATTGTTTGCACTCTATTTTTTGTATTGTTTCATTTCATTGCATCTTGTCTTGTTCACTTCCAAAAGGGTCAAAAATTATTTTTGTTTTCAAATGGTCATTTAAAAGTACCAAGAGGGCTTGACTACTATGCCTCCAAGCTCAGTCACATAGTGGCATAAGAAAATCCCCAAATGCTCATTAATTTTTCTTAGGTTTGTGAAGTTGCTTTGTAGGTTGTGAAGTTGGATATATCTGGATGTAAAATCAAAGCTAGGGTCAACCACCAAATCAAGTAAGTGCTCCAAATAGACTTATTATGTTGTTTGATGTTTACTTTCTATCTATTCCTATTACAAATCTAGATCATAAAGAAAAGAAAAGATATTTTGATTTTATTTCTAGGCATTTGAAAGTAAAAAAGTATATAGTGTGCATTTTAGGTCAAATTTGTTTGTGCATTCTCTTGAACCCTTGTTGAAAATAAAAAGCTTACTTTATTGAAAATTAGAGTCTTAGTCCTCATTGAAAATTAAGAATCATTTTAGGGTTAGTCTTTGTTTGCTTGCATCATTGTTGGCCTTGCATTATTATTTCATTCTTCATAGCTTAGATCTTAGAAAACCCAAACATAGGTGCTTACTCAATATACACATCAAACATTTCATCCTTGGACTTAAACCATTCTTGGTTAACCCCTTGATCCCCAAACCCTAAGTGTAGAGAATATAACACACCCTTGTGGTCACCTCATTTTCCAATGGATCCAGTTGAGAATCGTATGCGGTAGGGCAGTTTTCTCCCTCTACATATTTGGTGAACCTGACATGAAAATACATCTTTAGTGGCCATATTAGGATGCCTCTTCCTTTTGCTTTTATTTTGAAAACTTTTTGCAAGACCATTAAATTTGTTTACTTAGAATAAAAACATTAAAAGCATATTAAGAATCTTTTTTTTTGTGTTTTTCGCTAATTTTTAGATCATCCTTTTCTCCTCTATCCTTTCCCTTTCTCATATGGTTCCCAACCTTAGGAGTAAGCAAAGGATTTTAGAATCTAGTGACATTATTTAAGAAGATGACCATATTGATAGAGAGAATCCTAATCTAGAAGAGGAAGAAAATATAGAAACTGGTAATGACCTTAATCCTACCAAAGGGTCTAATGGACACCTCACCTTTAAATCATTTGATCATATCTAGAATTTATTTAATCATCATTGGGATGCCTTGAATAAGGCTATTAATGAATAAGCTCAACTCGAAGAGGCTAGGACATCTCATCATAAAACCATTTCTCATAAAAACATTCACACCAATCCTTTGTTCAAATATTCACATCATGCTAATCCATTTCATAAACTAATATATGCTACTACTATAATCACCAATGTTGGAAAAAATCCACAAGTTCCTCTAACTAGTAGTGCATCCCACAATTATGCTTAATTTCCTCCTCATTCTGCTAATCTCAACATTCATTCTTCTATTCCATAAAATGTTAGTTATCCTCCACAACAAGATATCACACATCATAAATCATATCATAACAATATTAATACCTCCAAAATTAACCAAGTTACCTTTCAATATCCTACCTATAACCCTCCCTTAGGGAACCTAAGGGCATTACAAAGCAACAATACCAATATGAAAAGCTTGAAAAGCATGGTGAAACAATTGGGCTCAAGAATAGATATGATTCAACCTCCAAGTTTCACCTACAACTATAAATAAATGTGCAATCAGCCCTTAGACCCTATTGTTGCCTCTAGGCCCTACCCTAAACATTTTATAATGTTGATTTTACCTATATATAAGGGAACAAAGGACCCAATTGAACATTTAAGGATGTTTAGGACAGTATGCCATGATATTTTATATGATGACATGTAGTTGCTAAAGATGTTCCCTAAGAGCCTTGGTGGTATTGCATTAGAATGGTATTATCAACTACTTCATCATTCTTTGAGGAATTTTGAAGATACAATGAAATTATTTTTTAGCAATTCAGAGCTTATTTTGAGAAAAATGTGACTATGAAAGATGTTTATATGTTGAAGCAAGGAAAATATGAAAGTTTTTTAGAATTCTCGTCTCACTAGAGAAGTTTAGTTGGACGGTTGAGGTATACCTTGCCTCCTCGATACATGTTAGAAATCTTCATTGGAAATTTACCAGAGCAAATATCATATGAATTGGAAATAATAACTATTACCTATTTCAACCAAGCAATAGATATGGCAAGAAGGATAGAGCAAGCCCTCATTCGAAGAGGTCAAATTAAGCCAAATAAATAAGAAGACCAGTATAAGAACAAGCATGTGGTTGGTTATGGGGTAATGGATAGTAGACTTGTTAATAGTGTTTCTAATACCTTGCAAACAATGGTGCTTAGAAAACCTTAAGAACACCCACCAAGGAACTTCACGAGACTCAACAAACCTATTTCAATGGTCCTAAAGTGGCTCTTGGAAGATAACATGGTTGATTTACCTCCCATAAGGCAACATGATACCATGACTTATTGGTATAAGCCTGGTCAACATTGTATCATAGAGTAAAGGGGCACATGACAAATTCATGTAAGAGGTTGAAACATGTGTTTCAGGAATTAATTGGTGTAGGTCCCCTCATTATAGAGGGTTCTCAATCTAATCCTTCAAAAAACAATAAACCTCCTACTTAATAAGCACCCACAACTAATCAAGACATGGGGATCTTCTAAGATACCCTAGCTAAGCATGAGAAATAGGCAACTAATCAAGTATCATATCATAATGTGCCACCTTCCTACAATAACATGGTTGGTATGATAGTATAAACTACTAGGCAACAATCTCAGGCTCAATCGACTCAATGATGTTAGCAGAAGATGAGTTCTACATTCAATCAACCTTCAAAACCACCCCTAGTTTTAAAAAGTACCCAAAAAATTATCACAAGGGTAGAAAACCCACCTTTAGTTTTGAATCCACAACCTAAAGTCTCCTTTGACATCCAACAACAAATAGCTAGTACCCTAGCCAAGATTTCCCTCTTAGAGCTTTTACAAACTTCTCCTATTCATAGGGAAGCCTTGAAGCTTCTAAGTCAATAATTTATCCCTCAAGACATTTCCTTTAGTGCTATAGTTGATGTTGTGGGCTCCCTTGGGATTCATCATATCACATTTTTGGATGATGATATTCCTTCCTCAGACTTGTGAGGGGATTCTTAGATACCTTGTATTATATGGTACCTTGACCTACATCTTTTAATCTCCTTCTTGGACACCTTTGGATTCATGCAATGAGGTTTATCCCTTCTACTCTTCATCAATGTTTGAAGTTCAAATTTAAATATCAACTTCTCACCATTATAGGTGACCCTCATCCATTTCAATATTGTTCAATGGTTGAGCAAGCTCAATCTAGTCTCAATTTATGTCCATTAGTTTCTTCATCTCACATCACTAAGCAACTTGAAAATGTAAAGGTGAGTGAGGAACCACTAATCAAAGTTTTATCATGAGATTATGTCAATCCTTTTCTTCAAGAATCTCTTCTAAATCTAGCCAAGCTACCACCTTCACTGATGACTATGGGTTTACCTCATAAGAAGGGTAAAGTAGTACACATTGGCACATGTACCTTTATATTCGTAGGTGTATACCTCGAAGAAAATATTTGTGGTATAAACCCTCTTCCTATAGAGTGTTCTTATGTCCATTGTTACCTATCTAATGATTTACCACTTCTCAAGCAAATCCTATATAGTATAGAATATGTGGGTAAAAGTTTAAGGGCACAATAGAAAGGTATTTGAGAGTCTTTGGAAGTTGAGTTTTGGTTTGGGATATGTGGCATGGCTACATACCCAATAAAAACCAACATTTTCTATTTTATGATGATGATCATCTCATTACTTATGCTGAATATTTGGATCATCAAGGCTTGGAGTGGAGTGATGAGGATGAGGAACCACCTTATCCCACTGACATTCTATTTTGTAATATGGTAACTTTGATGCATCCTAAGTTAGTTATGACCCTAGGGGTGTATGCTAAGGGGGATAATCTTTATGACATATCATGAGGATATCCTCTAAAATAACATCTTCTTTAATGGTTCAATCCCTTGTGTTGTGCATGTCGAGTCTTCTAGTTCTCAAGAGGATCTTGTTTCTATGTCTCCTAAAGACCTTGATAAATTAGGAGTCTTCCCTTGTTTTGTTAAGAAGGATGGCATAGTTAGAGTTTGCAATGAATTCTATTTAGAAACTCCAAAACAATATGTTGTGGATGATCTTATTTGTGATATGGATCATGAAGATATCCTTTGTAATAGCTTTTTCTTTGATAGGTCAGTCCCTTGCATCGTCATCCTTATTTTCAAGATAGGAGGCACAATCATAATATGTGTCGACTATCATTTAGATTGTTTAAACTAGTTGAAATTGTTGGATGAAAAACACATTCATGCCTTAGAACATCTTCAAGCCTATCATAATAGGTTCATGTGATCTTATTCCAAGAGAGTTCATAATCATTCTTTTGAGGTTTGGGACCTTGTCCTCAAGGAGAACCAAAAGAACATCAATGCTCAATCAAATATTAAATTCAAGTTCTAGCCCAATTGGTTAGTCCCATTTGTCATAACATCAAAGTTTGACTCATGAGCCTATCGATTAGCCTCTTTATATGGTAAAGAAATTAAATAACCAATGAACATAATGCACCTCAAAAGATATTATGCATGATTTTGTAATTACATTCTTCACCCTGCATTTTGATTTGCTTGCTCATATTGCATGATTTCCTATCATATTTTGCATAGTTTGCTTGACATTTTGTTCCACTTGAATTTTTGCTTGTCATATAATTGCATTACTGCTTGATCATATTTACATGGTTGCTTGATCATATATATTTTTGGGGACTTTATGAGGATGGAAAGTGATGAAACCTAGTTAGGTTCTATCTCACATGCATTGCACTCATACTAGGGCTCTAATACCTAGTGAATCCCTAACCTAGGGCCCATCTCCATGCATTTCCATCATTGCATTGCTCATGTCTTCTCTTCTTTGTCTCCTCTTTTATATCCCTTGACCTTGAAAGTTTCAATAATTTTTAATTTCTCCAAGTCAAGGGATATAATTCTTTATCTCTTGTATGTCCTTTACCCTTTGAAAGTTTTAATCATTTTTTCTTTTATCCATGTCAAAGTATGTATGTTCCTTCTTCTATCTGCTCATTTTTTCTTTCGCTCACACTTTTCCTTCTTAATATTTTGCCTATTAAAGGTCATCATGATATAGGGTAGATACCGAATGAATATCATGATGTTCATACGACCATTAACTATCTTACGCATACCTCTTAACTATTAAAATTTCACTAAGGATGCACACACACATTAATGTTTGCTTATTGCCTCTCATTCTTTTCTCTTATTTTCATCTAACAAATGCACACACTCACATTGTTCTATTGTGTTTTTGCTTTACTCATTCACATTTTTACACACACCACACCCCTATCAGGTAGTATTCACCTTGGAAAATTTCTCCTTTTTCTACTTATTCTTATCCTTATTTTTCTTCTTTTATTTTCTCTTTGTCGAATTCATGCCCTGTACATGTGGGGTACGAATTCGCGATCCATTCTTATGGGGTGAAATTTTGGCTAGATTCATGTTTTTCTCTCCTTTTTCTTTTCTTCTTTCTTCCATCATCATTTTATTTCATCCCTTCATGCATTTCATACCTTAGTTAGATTCATCCCATCATGCATTGCATTAGTTTAGTCCATTCATGCATAATTAAAACTATAAAAACATATAAAAATCATAAACACACATAATACACATATTTTAATAATACAACATGATGTTACTTGAGAAAAAAGAGAGGGCCCACATGTCAATATGGTTGGTGTACCATAGTATAAGCCTAACACACTCAACCCTTCCCCATGGATGCATACCACACTCAAATTTGGCATGTCACCCAATCCTAACCCTAGCTCTGTGAGCCCATATCCTCTCCTTCACCTATCAAAGGTGGTCCTCATGGGGGTATATTCACAAACCATATAATAGTTTGTGATCTAGATCATGATCGACCTTGTGTCTAAAAGGAATAAGTTGGAGGTACCCTTTACTCTATTGGAACTACCTAGAAGTACAAAGTCTAGTAGAATGTCTCCCTCCATACAACTACCTCCAACCTCTCCACCACCCTCTACAACTCTGCTTAAGTAGGTGGATCCCCTCACCCTATTTTATTTTTATCACAACAACTATCCCCTCTGCCTAATCCTGTTGTCACTCCAATTTTAGTTGGCTAACCTCTCCCTTGAGAAAGTTTGCCTTAGCCCATATTGCATATCGCTCTATGAGTGCCATGGTCAAGGCACTTTATAACCCCTTTATCCTCTTGAACCTATCCTCTCAAAGTAGGTCCATCTCCCCTTGCATGGTCGTTATCTGAGCCTATAGTGCCTTTGTCTCTTTCATTGGGTCCCCTTGACTCGTGGTCCCACTTGGCCCTATTACTACTTATGTAGAGGTCTCTTTGGCTGCTCTACTCAACCCAGCTCTAGCCATCATGGGGGTATCTCCTGTTGCTCCCCCTCCTTGGTACCAAAATAAATGGTAGTTGTTACCATCATCTCTACTCAGACCTATGCTTGTGTCTACCATGGGATATCTTGGCCTTGTTGTCATCACCTCTTGTAGTGCTAGTTACACCCATTGACCCATAACCTAGAACCTCTACACTGGTACTCATGGGGAGATCCTCAGGGGCATAATGCTCCTATACCCAAGGGACACCCTAACATCATCCACCCCTAGATTCATGTACAGTGGGTCATCTAGGTTCTTCTCCACCCATATCCCCACATCAAGGTACCCTCTGACTCCTAATGGGTCCCTCATACTTGAATGTACCAGTGTGTCTCTCTACCTAGCTTTACTCCTAACCCTTACTAGCTTTTGTATGTCCTTCATCTATCCAGGGTGTAGGTGCCACAATCGCCATATGATCATGTGGTCTCGCATCTCCTCTATCACCTACCTCCCTAGTGGTAGAATCCTAACATATGTCTTCTAGACCCACTCAAAACTCTTGGAAAACCTATATATTACTAGTTGCTTTGGGTTGGGTAATGGCCCTGGTAGTGCATATGGTTGCCTAACTTCTATGTGCTCCTAGCACCACATCTAGAGCAAGGTTGTACAAACTAGCCATGTATATCATTTGTACACAACATTGTATAATATCTTGTACAAATGAGCCAGAACATATGGGTCCCATGTAAACTGCACATGTTGGTCTTGCATGTCTACCACTACTTTTTTTAGCATCCATGGAATGTTTTTCCACTCATGTAGCACACCAAGAATCTCATTGCCATCCCACAGAGCATGGCCATTAGAGCATCGGCCCCATAGAGCCCCACTAACCTGTTGATAGGGATTTGACTCTCTCGAACCTCATGGGCCTAATTCATTGATAATATTCGAAGCATGACCTATTACCCTTGTGCCCTATAAATTTCCCTCCCTATAATGGGGGTGCATAGGATGCACCACATATCCTCTAGTGTGACTATCATGTCCCCTATTGATAGTTGAAAGGTAGATGAATCTGGGTACCACCTCTTTGCCAGCATTATGAGTAGCGCTCTATCTGCATCCACCCTGGGAATCTCTACTAGATGCAGTAGCCCCATCACCCCTAGGGTGTCTCTCTACCTATGTAAGCCCTTGTAGATCCACCTCCTAGGAGCTTAGTCACTACTCTCAGCTCTCTAGTACATCATGTTGCAACCAAAAATATACCAAAATTTTAATCATTTAAACATAACTACAAATAAAAATAGTAAAAATAATAATAATTTAACATCTAAGAATGCTTATATTGTATCTCTTTTCTCCTCCTCTAGATTTTTTTGTCTATCATTTGCTTTCCTCTTTTTTTCTTCTCTTTAGAAAAATCATGCCCCATTATCTTTGGTCATAATTTTATCCCCTCCTTTCTTTTGTCAAATTTGTGCCCCATGCTTGCAAGGCATGAATTCGTGAAGTTGCACATTGAAACTCCAAGGTGCAACTTCAGTTATTGTGATGAACCAGTCAAAACCATGGTTGGCCCCCAAAATTGCTCTAGGGTCATGTGTGGTGACTTCCTCTAAAAATATAAAAAAATGCTTTAAAGTACTCAAAACCCTAATCTAGCCTAGTCTAGAGGAAGGATTTTAGTCCTTACCTAAGCTCACTTTACTATTGTGTCAACATCACCCCTCACAATGGTTGAATAATGTGTGGGAAGCACCATTTATCTTTTTCTCCAGAGCCCTTCTTCTTCTTGTGCAGTGAAATTGAATTCATTTTCACTATCCCCTCTTCTTATACCCTTGTTTTTTCTCTCTCCTGATTACCTTTTTGCTCTATTTGTTGTTCTCTTTTCTTCTGCATCAGCCTTTTTTGTGTTTCCTTAGAAATTTTGCATTCCTCCTAAAACTTGATGGGTTCCCCATATTGAGAGGTAGTAAAGTCCCTAATACCTTGTTTTGTGTGTAAAATTTCAAAGTATTCAGTACAACACCATTTTTGTACCACCCCTATCTTCTAAACTAGCCACCCCTTTTGTGTTCATCATTCTTCACCCATAGGTGTGTACATCTTTCTTTGATGCATTTAATAGGCCTTAATTGCATCAAAGAAGAAAAAATAAAAAATTCTCATGAGTGTGGTCTGCTGCCAAGGATGCCACTTGCATTATCGATGATGTGACCCAATTTCAATCCCTATGGTGGATGTGTATAAGAAGTATTACTAAAAAAAGGAAAAAATGTAGACATGGAAAATTGACCCACCCAAGTGAGTCATTTTTCCTAGAACCTCAAAGAGACCCTCAAACTTTTCAAAATACAAGTTTGGGCCTCTCTCCCCCATCCCTTTTCCTTTTTTCCTAGTTTTGTCGAAAACCGTGGTTGCCTAGTATGGGGCACAATTTTAGCAAGTTAGGATATTCTCTTAGAAAACCTAATTTTTAGATCGACCCCCAAGATGTCGGTCCTACCCTAGGTTTACCTTTTTATTTTTCTTGCCCTTTTACCCTCCAAACCTCTTATAAATAGAGGGTTTGGATCCTCTTTTTCCCTAGAAGAGAATTATTAAGTGATCTAAGCAATTTTTTTGAAGAAGTAATTTTTAGCTTTTGCTCACAAGTTCTATAAGTGTACATTTTGATGAATTATCTTAACAAGATCAAGTTTTCTTATGATACTCTATTTGGATTTGTTGTTATTGGTGGAGAAATGTTGGAGCCTTGATGAGGAGTCTACCATTTTGTGGTCTTCTTCCTTTTGATTGTTCTTTCACTACCACTAGGTTTCTTCTGGCATTTTAATATTTCTAGATCATTAGTTGTAAATTTTTGTCTCATTTTGTATTAGTAAATTACTCTTACACTTTTGCTACAAAATCATGCCTTGTCTATACAGGGAACAATTTTGGCATATCTGGATTTGTGGTTACCCCTTATGGGGCATGATTTTGAATTCATCAGGTTTGAGGATAAATTTTCACTCCCAAACCCTCAGTTTGTGTTTTCATATCTCATCTAGGTCATAATTTTGTTGTTTATATTTTTTTTTGCATTGTTCCATTTCATTGCATCTTGTCTTGTTCATTTCCAAAAAGGTCAACAATCACTTTTGATTTCAAATGGTAAACTAAAAGGACAAAGAGGGCTTTACTACTACACCTCCAATCTCATTCACACAACAGCCTAAGTAGGCCCCCAAATGTTGATCAATTTTTCTAGGGTTTTGTGAATTTGTTTTGCAGGTTGTGAAGTTGTTGGATATATCTGGACACAAGTTAAAAGCTAAGGTCAACCATCGAATTAGATAAGTTCTCTAAATAGAATTTTTAGGCTATTTTTTGTTTGTTTTATTTTATGTTCTAGATTTAGATCACAAATAAAAAGAAAAATACTTGATGTTATTTCCAAGAATTTAAAAAATAAAAAGCATATAGTTTGCATTATAGGGCTAACTCTATTTGTGCATTCTCTCAAACCCTTGCTAAAAAAGAAAAAGATTTATTTTATTGCAAGTTAGGGTTTAGTCATCATTGAAAATCAAGAATCATTCTAGGGTTAGTCTTTGATTATTTTTACAAGAAAAAAATCATAATTTTATTTCAAGAATGAAAGAAAATTACACTTCTCAGGTGCCTTGGCACAAACAAAAACCCAAATAAAAGTAGATTACTAGGAGTTAAAATATAATTATAGTTAGGTAGACCAGAGATAGAAAAAAAAAAAAAACACCTTAAAAATAACATGGGATAATAAGGATAAATATCCTTATATATCAATACTTATTCATCCAAATAACCTCCATGTCCAAAACCTAGATAGAAATTAGTGAAAAAGAAACCAGAAGAAAGAAAATAAATACTTAAAATCTACCATAAAGATAAAATCAAATGAACAGGCCCACAATAAAATCCCAGAGCTAGCATAGAAACTAGGGGTATGATATGTAGGTGAAGAAGAAACTTCATGCTTGTTCTCTTCCATTGTAAGAAACCTTCTGGAACTTTTTGATCTTATTTTGATAACCTATTTGCTTCTTGATATAATTCCCTATAAACATGAGTAAAATAGATATTTTCAAAAAGAGAAATCACCTCCAACAGTTCATCTCCCACTATTATAAGTAGATTATTTTCTAATTGAGTAAATATATTCATGCAGTTGATGACTAGAGTATAATATCCAAAATTTATAATTTTTTCACATTTCTCTTTGTAGCACACTTCATTAGAAATCTCAATACCTGAAATTCAACAAAATTGTTGGAACCTATCCCAAGACCTACTTTAAATTTGATATAGTAGGTATTTGAGAAGTACATAATACCTCCCATGCTAGTAAAATCTAAATGTCTCTAATTTGACTCATAAAAAAAAACCCCATGGTTGAGACTTTTCAATGAATAAATTGTCTACTTGTTGAGGTTTTTTATGTTTGCTATGCCCTTTATCGATTGAGACCAAACATCTCACCTAAAATATGACCTAAAATTGGGGTATTAACTTCCCTTCAAAAATAGCTACAGTCTGTGCCAACCATATACCCCAACATATAATATATGGTAAAGAAATAAATTGTTTCAACTCTTTTTTCAAAAACCATTGTCTTAAGCATACCTCCATTGTTTCTCCTTCCCAAATATTTTGTACTCCAGTTATCTATTTAGATTCTAACCAAACTTGTTGAGAAAAGGGTATTTTACTAACAAATGTATGATGTTTTCCTTTTTTGACTGACACAACATACAAATACTTGGACCTTGTCCACTTCTCCTCTATAAAAATTCCCAAGTCAAAGCCTTATTACTCAAAGCTAACCACATGAAAATAATTGTATTTTTTAGGGCAGATAATTTCCAAATCTACTTCCACCACAAAGTAGGCCCATGATGATGAGGGTCAAAACTTTCTTTGTAACCAAGTCTAGCCGTATACTGATCCCCAGATTTATTGTATAACCAATCAATAGTATTTGGTTCAGCTCTTAGCTTGATATGACTTTTATTAAGCTCTTCATATTTCCTTTCTTGATTTGACTTCTTTTCTTGTTTATTTTCCTTTTTTTGCTTGCACCTTTACTAGTGATATATCTTCAATGTGGTGACTTAGTATGTCATCACAATATTATTGACCAGGATTCAATACTTCATTTCTAGTATGTTCATCTTCTTTTTGTTTCATCCCTTGAAAGAATTCAAAAATAATCAATGACAAATATATCATCAAATATTCTTCTAAAAAAATCTTAACTATGTTTTGAGCATTCTAAAAAGTCTTGAAAAGTACTTCATGAAGATAACCAATCAATGTCACAAAACTTTCTTCTTTTACTTCCTTGAGAAACAAAGAAAATCTTTCTTTTAAACTAGTAAGCAAATATTTGTATCCATCAAAAGTATCTATTAAGTTTTGTGAATAAAACTTTAGTTCATGAAATAGTTCTTCATCATTAAATGCATTCTTCACTATTTCATCCATGTTTCTTTTAACTTAATCTTTTAAACCTTTGAAGTAGAATTCCTTATAGCTCCCTAGGATTTTGAATGTAAAATAGCTTTAATAAAATGCTTAGCTTTCTAGGCTTTCCTTTGGGTTGAATCCCTTTTGTATCCCTAATTATGAATGGAAAGCTAAAAATAATTTTGATGCAATTTCAATTTTGATAAAATTCTCTACTTTCAAAAACTTTGATTTGGATTCCTTATGTCTCATTAATTTTGAATAAGAGACTAATATCAATTTAATTTTCCAACATTCAAAAACATTGTGTTATATTTGCTATATCTCCCAATATATATATATATATATATATATATGGTTTCTAAATTTCAAAAACCTAATTTGATGTTGAATTCCTTATAACTCCAAAATTAGAAATTTAGAAATTCTGTAAAATATATTTGCAAAAATATTATTCCTAATTTGATGTAGGAAACCTTATTTCTCCAAAATTTAAAATATTTGCAAATAATAATTCATTTACAAAACTTTATAAAAACTTCCCAAAAACTTGAAATTAATTCTCAAAACTATAAAATAAGGCTTCAAATATTTTCTAGACTTTCAAAAATAGCATATAATGATTCTAAGGTTTTAATTCTTCTTCAAGATGCCTTATCTCTCCTTCAAAATAATTAATTCCTCAATTATATAATTAATCAATCAAATTATCTTAACCTTATTCCTCCAAATATTTAATTTAGGGAAAATTAAATTTAAACTAGCTTTTACCTCCAAATGGGAATGCGACAATTTCAACTTTTGCCACATAAGACTTCCTCAACTTCACAACTTCACAACCTGCGCTCTATTTTAGGTGCTCTTCTCCAAAGACCAATTTCTCAAGCTTTGAATACAAATGTTTTCTTTCTCCAATGTATTTAATGCTCTTTCAAGACATTATCTCTTCCACCAATGATGTTTCACGTTCCTCCTTTGATGTGCCAAGTTGTAAAAGTCTTCTCAATGGACATTACAAATGGTGATTTGCCTTCTTCAAGCATTTGCTTTCTTATGACACTCAATTTGCACTAAAGTTTCTAAATTCTCTTCCAAAACCTAACATTTAATGTTAGTGTGATTCCTCTACCTTATCATCCATCAAATGACATGTGGTCTTCAGATTTATGGTATTTATGGAAACCAACATTTGATTCCTTCTAATTGTTACAATTCTGGATGGTTTGGTTGTCTCCTCTACACCCTTTTGACATCCAACTAAAGTCTATTAAATTGATCACTCTCTTGTGTACATTGGTGACACTTATTCTACTTGGAATGGAGTCTTTTGATTGCTCCTCCAACCTCTAGTGGCTAACTAAAAAAATGCACCACCTCCTCGGCTCATTCAATGGTTTTACTTCTGTTGGAAAATATAATACTTGATATTATTGAATGAAAGGAGCCTTGCTTAAATAACAAGTGCTTACAATCTAATCCATTGGATCATAATAAACTGAGCTAATTTCAGCCACACATATTATCCTAGTAACAACTTAGGATATAATATTATTATAACACCCCTCCTTAAATGGTACTAGGATATACTATCACCTCCCCTTAAGAGATACTAGGAGGTAGTGAAAAACAAGCATATCCACAAGTATGAGTCTCGACAACAAGGCTTGATAAGGTACTCATGTACAATATATGCATAAGAAAACTCTGCTAGAGAGATGAAGAAAAACCACAAGGGAGAAAACCACCTGCTAGAATAGAAAGAAGAAGAAGGAGGAAGATGTGCATGGAGGATGAAGGAAGATTCTCAACCCCCCTTAAGGACAAATTCCATCAAGAATCCTGCAAAGGATCCATCAAATGTCTCAAAAAATTAGAGACTTGTCACCGACTGGTGCTTGAAATGAATGAAATCTACTCCCAGACTGGTGCTTGTGATATAGATCAAGGCTATGAACCATGAAAAAAAGGTCATTAAAAAACCACCTGAAACCAAAGTGTCTCTCAAAATAATAGTGAGAAAATAGTGTGGAAAGAACCACAAGAATCACAAGGGATGTCAAAATTGACTCCACAAGCATAAGTATGTGGTTACCACCTATATGAACACAATGGGCTGATAACAAGGTCCAAAACTTATGGACAAACAACAAAACAAGGGAAATGAAGCACCAATGTAGATGTCGAACGTGTCCTTATGGTGACCTCCTCATCCTACCATAATGCATGGGTAACCAGCCATTGCATCCGCTAGGTGATATAGGGGAGATGACTAGATACTAGGAACACTAAAGTAAAAGTTTGAGAGTGTCGGGTTCAATCGATAATGCACTCCATTATACAATAATCTTCGAGCCATAAAAAATTTTGAAAAATAGTCCCAAAAGTAAAAAAGGATACCAATAATCTATACAGCTTGAAAAAATGTTTCCAACGGCTATAAATACCCCTATGATAGAGTATCAATGGGACCTTCATTTACAAAAAAAAACAATGAACTTCTCCTTTCCCTTACAAGGAATTATTCCAAAAAAATGGAATAAAAATAGTTTTAAAAAAAACTCTTTTCCCATCTTTTCCTCCTTATGATTTCCATTAAAGAATGTTTGTGTCTTTTTTTAAATAATTAAGGGCCCACTTTTTTTAAAAGTTTGATTCTTATTACTAAAAAAGGGGATACAATAAGGCAATAGACATGGCCCCATTTACTTAGTTCAAAGAAAAAAAAATGTTACTACCCCAAACCGAATCGTGTCACAAATAATCCAGGTGCACGGCAAGAACATGTAGAGCGACCATAGGATCCGTACGGACTGCCTTGTGTCATCTTCCTAAACTCTCATGATCTTCTTCAACATAGTGGCGATGACCATGGCGTGTTCACCTATGGTGGTGTGTCCTTTTACACAATCCAAAATCTTATTCAATGCCTCCAAGATTTTCTCATGAACTTGCCCACATCATTTTTTGTTGCACAACTCTTACAACACTAGCACCACCCAATACGTCAAATTTCACCACTGGGTCTAGCATCCAAACTGGACCTCCACGATGACATGAACTCTCTGCTGGAGAAATAAAAATTCCTCATCATACCGCAGGCTCAAAAAACTGGTAGAAAATACTGCATCAAGTTGTCATCGTCGTATATCGGTGTTATGATTAAATGACCTCTACACACACAAAAAATTCTACCCCACCTTCACTGCTGCTTGTAAATTTTCTCGAACAAAGCATGAAAAAAATGTTCTCCCATATGCGATGCACCTCCACACGAGCGTCGATCTCATCCACCATACATAAAACTGGGTGTTGCTTTTGACGTAAGGATAGGCTCATGGCACACAGGCAAGCGAAGGTGGGCTAAGTAGCAAACTGAATTCCAACAAGCACTCTACTTGCAAATGGCAACGATATGATTTTTACCTTTTGATGCTGATGTTTTGATGGTATGTGTAAGGCATCATATAAACTAACTATGTTTTAGTTTGGTACATAGCAAGATATCCACTAGCTTCTAAGACTTTGTTATCTCTCCAAAAATTGGGACTCTTTTGCAAAAAACGCTCCTACTCTCCTAATATTCGAATTGATTTTTGGATAGTCCAAAAATATTATTATGGCATCCATCATTGCACATATCATGAACACTCCATATATTTCAAGGACGTCTTTGGAAATAATATATTGCATGTTACTGTGTCCAATCAATCTCTTCGCTTGAGCTCATCTCAAATGTGTTGACTCAACAAAACTTCCACTTACTGCCTTAGCATTGTAATCAAGTATAGTGCATTGAAGAGAGCCACCATTTATGCCATGATTGCAGTAGCGTAATATACAAACACACTAGAATATCATTGACTAACTGCATAATATTAACTGATGACATAATATTAAGTTGATTGTAGATAAAAAACAATAGATCATAGCTCAATCCTCCTTCGCAATCACGACACCAGATCTTCCTCACGATCACCGAATATAGGCTCCAGTGTGCAAAAAAATAGCAGAAACTCACTGTCTCATTATAATAAAAAATTGTCACTTCACTTGAATCCCCATGCCGCGACTGCTCCCATTATGATGCAGAAAAACTCTTAGAGTATGCATCACTTAGCGACAAGATTCCAAAAACAATTTTTAATGCTCCCATTGCAGATGAACAAATGCACCAAAATAGCTCTACCTAAAAAAATTAGGGACTGACAAATCATAGACATGCCAAAAAATATGGTGCACTATGAGAAGAAATGATCCATTGAAAAAGAATCAAGGAGATCAGCCCGTTGCGCTTACAACGACGTAAAAACTTGCATGATTGAGTTTTGCTACAATCTGCTAGTTACAAAAAAAAATGAAGCTAGAAGGAGATCATCGAAAAAGGATTGAGGTGTGGGGCTCAAAAACATGTTTATGAACTTTAGAAGCATCTATAACATTGTGTAGCACCCTCAAGTTTGGTGATATCTATGATGTACGCTATTTAATGGTGGGTCTATGAGTTCCCAAATAATCAACAACACCCGTGGGTCTGCAAAATAGTGAAATTACCTTGCATTAATGTGGCACCAAGAATGGGGTTGCACAGGGCCCTCCAAGAATGATCACATGCACAGCTTCAACATGCAGTAGTTTTACCTTGTACTCACATCAATGCTCATCACCAGAATGGCAAAGCCAAGCTTTTAATCAACCAAGGGGATGCACAAACATGAAGAACAAAATCTACTATAACATAGCACCATTACAACTATTTTTTTTTATCAAAGCATCAAAACAAAAATCATCATTTTATCTGCTCTTGCTCTATCGAGAAATTCTATAAAAATACCTCACACAAGGAGGACACAGATGAGCAGATGCAACCATTAATAGAACAAAAAAATATTTTGTGTGCTAAAAAAATTGAGAATATGGTACCCTCATTAGATCTGGATTAGATCCACTCGGGAAGTAACAAGACCCAAAAATATATGTCTTCAACTCAAGCGAGGGAATCAATTTTTGGACTGTCGACAATGATGGCACCATTCTACAAACTCTAAAACTAAAAAAAAAGACCTCCCAAATTGCAATTTTTTTTCTTTTAACCATCTGGTTTCTGATCCATCAAAATATGGAAAGCATACTCCCTTGGTTTTGAGAAAAAAAATTAGGAAAAAAAAATTGATTGGGAGGAAAAAAAAAGAGGGGGGGATTTCCATCCCCCATGAGAAAAATCTCCTCAGACTCACAGGGCAGGGAAAGCCCGCTCTGATACCATATTAGAAAATAGAATACTTGATATTATTGAATGAAAGGAGCCTTTCTTAAATAGAAAGTGCTTACAATCTGATACATTGGATCATAATAAACTAAGCTAATCTCAGCCACACATATTATCCTAGTAACACTTAGGATATAATATTATTCTAACAACTTCTCTATCGAGCGACTTAACTCCTCAACCAAGTGGCTACACTTCTAACAACTAGTGGCTCCTCCTTTGCTCACTCAGTGGATTGGCTCTCAAGCCTTGCAACTCTTGGCTTTTTACCCCTATGCTATGGCTACAACTCTACCTTATTATCTTATCTTTCAACCAGCTTGTTCTCCTCCTTCCTTGCTACATTGTATTCTCTGCAACTTACTAGCCTTGTTATTTATTTTTTCTTGCTCCTTCTCAAGCTAATAAAAAGTTTATCATTCTTACTAACTTGCTATTATTTTATAGGTATTTTTTTTATAACAAGCTCTGAAAATTTCTCCTTCAAAATATAAAACTTCATCTCCTCCTTTTGCTACCTTTCACTTGTCTATTTTGTTCCCTATTTTGATGCACAAAATCTTTCAAATGCATTGCAATTCATTTGCTTTAGTTTTACCCAAATTTTTCTTTATCCTCTTCTTCAACTTATTTTTCAAAACATTTCTCTCTCCTTTCAAATATGTTGTCAAAAATCAACTTATTATTTCTCCAAAAGATGTTGTCCAAAGCTTCTTTTTCTCCTTCCAAAATTGCTACCAAAACTTTCAAAATTTGCAGCTCCTAACGCTACCTAATATGTTATCTTCAAAAATTATTTTCTTCTTCCAAAATGCTGCCAAGAAACTTTGAAATTTGAAGCTCAATAACTTCTTCAAATGCTGCCCAAAATACAGCTTTATCTCCTTCAAATTGTATCTTAAATTGTAGTCAATTCCTCCTTCAAACAACTACCCAAAAATACTTCCAAATCTGCCCAAAACTTCTCCAATTTGCATCTCTTCTATCTCCTTCTAATGCTACCCAAAATTGCAATCCAAAAACTCTTCAAATACTGCTCCAAAATTCTGCAATCTTCTCCTCTATCTTGGTGTCCTGAAACTCTTCAAATTCTACCCCAAAAATCTGCAATCTTCTTCAAAAATCAGCTTTCAAAACTTTAATGGTTGTCTTCAAATATATCAATT
Organism: Wollemia nobilis; assembly: GCA_028583015.1. Classification (NCBI taxonomy): domain Eukaryota; kingdom Viridiplantae; phylum Streptophyta; class Pinopsida; order Araucariales; family Araucariaceae; genus Wollemia; species Wollemia nobilis. The sequence continues at coordinate 9,371,778 of JAQPPZ010016361.1, forward strand.
TGCAGCCTTTTTCAAACTTATTTCTCCTCCTTAGCTTCCCCTAAATTTTGTCTTCAAATTTGGCCTCTTCTTCAATAATCTGAATGCCTTGAAGTCTTCAAAAAATACTTTCTCAAATTTGGCAAACTTCTTGTCAAAAGTCTTCTCCTTGAATTGGTTTCACAAATCCTTTTGGGATTTTTGTTAGATGACAACAAATTTACCAATTTTGATGTGATTACCTCTTTTCAGGAGTTTCTTCTTCTTTCAATATTCTACCTCAAACTTTCTTCAAATCTTCTCCAATGGCCACTTCTTCCATTTCTCAATAGGGATTCTATAGCATTCTTCTTTCTCCTTCAAAACTTTAATGGACCTTTTTTCTAGGCCTCCTCAATATTCTTTTTCAAATATCCTATCTTCTTTCTTAAATCTATAATGAGGACCTCTTCTCTTAGGTCTCCTCCTTCTCAATCTTCAACAAGGCTACTCTGGCCTCTTTCTCTCTTCTTGATATTTAATATGCTATGGGGACATCTTTCTTGGGTCTCCTCAATATTCAATCTACAGTCTTCAATCTTCAATGGGGACCCCTTTCTTAGGTCTACTCAATATTCAATATTCAATCTTCTATGGGGACCTCTTTCTTGGGACTTATCAATCTTCAATATCTACTCTTTTTCTACAGCTCCAAAAACTAATTCTTGCATGAGGAAAGCACATAGACTTTTAGGAATTTAAAGGTGAAATTCTTCTCTACCTATTGTAGGAAGCTTCTCAAATTTTGAGAACTAATTTTTCTACAACAAAAACTTAGACAACAACAATCAAATAAATCCAAATCTCCAAAATTCTGAAATCAATAAACTTCACTAGTTATTCTTCAAACTAGTGGAAAGAAATCTATGTTGAGTCCTAGTTTTCATGAGTTTTTTTGCAACCCTGTGGAAAGACTCTAGAAAAATAACAACTTTTAAATTCTATAAATAAAATATCCCTATCTCCTATCAATCTCCCTTGTGGTTCTAATACCACTGTTAGCTTTTGATGCTTAATACTTAAAGCAAAATAACCCAAAGATCTAAAATAAATTTTCTATGTGAAATAGTATATAATGGTAATATTTCAATCATATAAAACTCATAAATAATGTTTGAAACAACTCATAAAATTACCATTAACAAATGCTCGCAAAAATAGTATCTTAATATAGAATAAATATATCAAATACACCATACTTCCACATAATCTCACTCTACATTGTCACACACACACGCGCACATAGATACATATAATGGAATGTGACTCTTCATATGGAGTACTCTTGGCCTTCACTCTTCTTGATACTCTTCACTTTCCTACTCTATGGACACTTGGATATGGACTATTATGCATATTTACATTATTAAATACTTTTCACACTCTAATAATGTGTGTGCAATTATTGCATTGCATAAAGTAAATACACACACTCTAATCTAAGACACACTCACATTGCATAAAGATGTACCCAAAGTGGTACATTAGCATGTACCAAATAATATAATATACTCTAACATGTCTTGCATTGTTCTTTCATTTTCCATAGCTTAGATTTTAGAAATCTAAACATAGGTTCTTGCTTAATATACACATCACATATTCCATCCCAAAACTTGGATTGATTCCTTAAATCATTCCTGGTGAACCCTTTGATCCCTAAGCCCTCGAGTGTATAGAATATAACACACCTCGTAATTACCTCGGCTCCTAGTGAATCCAACCGAGAATTATATGCGATAGGGTAGTTTTTCCTCTCTATAGTACGAAATAAAGTAAGATAAGCTAACTCTAATATAATTCCATAGGGTTTTACTTGGGTTACCATATCATATTATAGTCTTTCTCTTTGAGGAGGATACCTCAAGGTCAATAGTGTCTACTCCAACCTATTAGAAAATATTACATTATTTGGTACATGCAAATGTACCCTCAAGGTACCTTTATGGTATAAATGTAATATGTAATATATCAGGGTTTTATTCTATAGTTTAGATTAGTGATTTATATTCTCCATTTATGTAAGTATCTATGTGCAGGGTATGCACAAGTGTCATGTAAGTAAGAGTGCAAGTGTGTATTGAGAGAATGTGCACAAGTTTCATGTATGTAAGTGTGCAAATATGTAATATGAGGATGTGCACAAGTGTCTTGTATTAGGAGCACATGTAGGAGAGTAAGAGTCATGTAGAAGTGTGCAAGTGTCATAGAGTAAAGTGTGCATGTAAGAAGAGAGTAAAGAGTCTAGTATACAAGTGGCAATATGAGAAGCCAAAGGACAAGAATAGGAAAGGTTACAACTCCCAAATATGTGAGGAGTGCAATAGACAAGTATTGAAGAGTCATATTTCTATGTCTATATTATGGAGAGAAAGCTCCATACAATGTAAGTGAAAAAATGGTCTATAGCGATCACCATAACAAGCATTCATAATAAAGCTTGTATACAAATTATTGGTAATTTTATTGTAAGTATTATTCATTCATGTACATGAATTATTTTGGCCATTTATGTTCATATTTTATATTCTATTCAATGTTATTATATTTATATTGGTCATTTATATATTTTATTGCTCATGTATTTAATTCTACTCTTTATTATTATTATTACGACCTAATATATTGTGACTTAATTATATTGGATCCTGAGATAGTTTGTCTTAAAAGCCAACAGAACCTCATAAACATAGATCTCCTCTACATTTATCTTCTCCTCAAATCCCTCTCCCTACTCTTTGGTATTGCCTCCTCCTCCCCTAGAGGCTCACCATTACTACTCTAGAGATATCATAAATTTCCAATATAGGAGCTATAGGTGGTAATTTTATCTCCATAGACATCCCACTAGTTGAGGCTTATTGTAATGGGATCATAGTGATGGCATATCCATGTCCCCTCTACCATTGGCCTATAAGGACCTTATTATATCATATTATACTTCAATAGTGACTCCATTTTAGTGATGGTCACTTGACCTATCTACCACCTAATTCTTCTTATACATGTATCATACTAGGGGTAGTGAAAGTGTCTGATTTTGGTGAATATCCCCAAACTATCCTAGAACCTACTCCATCCTATGAGGCTCTATGACCTCTAGTCCATGGTCATATGATAAAATTTGGTTTAATTCCTAGAAGCTATTACATATTTTAGTGGTCAATCTATTATAGGTGATGATAGTTTATCTAAATGATCTAGTGGTATGGAACCCATATCAAGGGTGGCATCTATGGTCATACCACATTTGGTACATGTGCCCATTGCCTTACCTAAATTTAGCTACATGATGTGTCATGGGGAAGGCCAAGGGACCAATACATAACAAAATTATAATAGATCTAGGCCTAGAGTAGGAATACTTGACTAATGATGCATGCTTTCCAGTCTTGGATCCTATTTAAGTCTTAATAAATTAGATCTAACATTACTCACCCCTAGGAAATTCTCTTTTCTCTTTTATAGCCCTCATTTAGGGATAGGTATAAATAATATATGAGTATGATATGGATTAAAATAATTCCTTTATGATAGTACACAAAGAAAAATAGAATGATCCCAATACATCACATGAATAGAATCCCTATAACCATCTAGACTCACTCTTGTAAAATGGCCTATTATTTATCAAGTCACCTTTTATTGATCACCCACTTGACTAGCATCAAGCATGTCTCCTATGTGGTTGTTATTTGGGGTTTTTTTCTAATAAATAGGAGATACAATGAAGTACACATCCTTATGGTCATTTTTATTTCTATATACTCATCAAGTTTTGGCCTTTATAAAAATGTGTTGGTCATTATGTTCCAAAATAGAATAAACTCATAACACAACTAGTGGGGTTTGATGTATGACAGCTTTACCACTCAATCTAGTCCAACCTATATAATATGGCTCTACACCTATGTAGTCATACCCTATTATAGCTAGTCCTACATCCATGAGGGATCTATGTACATCTATAGGTATTCATCCCCCACCCTACTACTACTCACTTCCTTGGCTATCCCACTAGTGATATCCATGGCCATGTCCTCATCCTTGGACTCTCACATATTGTGTATCCCTATGGGACATCCCTAGAAGAAGCTTAGTCTCCAAAAAAATAGAAAAATATATTTTTTGTGTTGATCATGATCGTTAATTTCTAACAAGATAACTAGTCAAGGCCTAGATCATAATCATTTGAACAAGACCACAATAACCTCTTTCTATGGACACTTACAATCTTTTTCTTTTTTCATGATCACTATTTTTAACTAGGATTGTCTTACTCTTTGTATTTTGGTACAATCACTAGTTTTAATCAATATCACCACTTTCACCTCAATTATGGGCCTTTTAGGAAATTTCTAGGTCGCTTGTACTACCTTACCCAAATCCCACCACCCACATGACATGTTGGTTGTGATGGTGATTCCCATGTAATCATATCTACTTTCTAGCTTGCATACTTATGCTTATTTACCTTGTTATTAGACATTCGATCATTTTAGCCAAAAAATAATAAAGTGGGTCAAGAGACCTACATGTCTAACATTGTCTCCTCATGCACTACCCATTAGTTGTCTTTGTGCATGAATCGATTCTTGCATGAAGGCATAGTGGTCTTGTGAAGGCTAGAAGTGTGCATGAAAATGGAAATTAAAAATGAGTTAATTGCCCCTATTTATATTTTTAATATTAAATTGTAAAATTGGGTTTCTATGTAATATTTTATCAATTTTTATAGGGATATCATAGAGGCAAATCTTCTAGGATTTTTTCTCACTTTGGACTCATATTTGCACTAGGTTTTTCTTTATTTTGTACCCAACCAACACTTTTTAGTGCTTTGCGTATTTTTGTAGGCGAATTCCTTTGAAGCAACATAAGGCAAGCAATAATTATATTAGTGTGAGGATACTCCATGCAATCTGATACATTGGCTAGTACCCTAAATGTTTGGACTATAACTCTTACTTATATACATGATAAAAATTCAACTAGAGCATTTTGAAGACTCCAAGGTTTTTATTTTTTCTTACTACTTGGTATGGTTAATTTTGCACCAAAAGAAAGATTGTCAACTTTAAGTCTATATACATCCATTTTAGGATGGTAAAATTTTTTTGCTATGATTTCAATCTCAATATATATGCTACTATCATAAAAAGGTTGCAATATGGAATCCCAAGGTTGTCACCCAAGGTCAATAACCTTGTACACACTTAAGGAAAGGAAATAAATCATTTTTACTTAGGGAGATAATCATCTATTTTAAAAATATATTTATACTTTCAAGAAGTACGTAGGCTATTGATGTTTGTTTTAAACACCATTTTTGCACAAAGTTATAATATAACTAGACTTAGTGGATAAAATATTCGATAAGGGTCATAAACAATATATTAGTTTACCATCAAAGAAGATGCAAGCAATAATTATATTAGTTTGAGGATACTCCACGTAATCTGAGACATTGGCTAGTGCCCTAAATGTTTGGACTATACCTTACTTATCTAGATGAACAAAATTCAACTAGAGCATTTTGAAGTCTCCAAGGTTTTTATTTTTTCTTCCTACTTGGTATGGCTTATTTTACACCAAAAGAAAGATCGTCAACTTTTAAGTCTATATACATCCATTTTAGGATGGTGAATAAATTTTGCTATGATTTCAATCTCAATGTATATGCTACTTTAGTAAAAAGGTTGCAATATGGAATCCCAAGGTTGTCACCCAAGGTCAAGGACCTTGTACACACTTAAGGAAAGTAAATCAATCATTTTTACTTAGGGAGGTAATCATCTATTTTAAAAATATATACATACTTCCAAGAAGTATGTAGGCTACTGATGTTTGTTCTAAACACCATTTTTGCAAAAAAGTTATATTTAGTGAATAAAATATTCGATAAGGGTCATAAAAAATCAATTAGTTTACCATGAAAGAAGATGTAAGCAATAATTATATTAGTTTGAGGATACTCCATGCAATCTAATACATTGGCTAGTGCCATAAATGTTTGTACTATACCTTACTTATCTAGATGATCAAAATTCAACTAGAGAGTTTTGAAGACTCCAAGGTTTTTATTTTTTCTTCCTACTTTGTATGGCTTATTTTGCACCAAAAGAAATATCGTCAAATTTTAAGTCTATATACATCAATTTTGGTATGGTGAAGAAATTTTGCTATGATTTCAATCTCAATGTATATGCTACTACAGTAAAAAGGCTGCAATATGGAATCCCAATGTTGTCACCCAAGGTCAAGGACCTTGTACACACTTAAGGAAAGGAAATCAATCATTTTTACTTAGGGAGGTAATTATCTATTTTAAAAATATGTGCATACTTTCAAGAAGTATGTAGGCTACTGATGTTTGTTCTAAACACATTTTTTGCACAAAGTTATAATAGAACTAGACTTAGTGGATAAAATATTCAATAAGGGTCATAAAAAATCCATTAGTTTACCATGAAAGAAGATGCATGATAGTGATACCATTGAGTAAAGGATGTGCAAAAGAAATTGCAAAATGACTAAAAAATTTGTCCTCTCAATAATGTGTGACAAATAGGCATATGATCTTAGCATTATGTGCATTGGGACATTAATCAAAAAGGAATTTCAACCATCTATGTCCATGAATATAGGTTTAAAATAGAAGCCAAAAATAATCTCCATGAAGAGGAGGTTATAAAAGGCTATATTATAATCATGCCTTGGAGGATAAGTATAATTCATTGAAGTAAAATCCCTTTATATGATTTTGATTCTACCAAAAAATGAAGGAAGAGGAAAATTAGATCCATGATGATTATTACCCTAATAGCACCATCAAAAATCAAACCATAACTTCCCTAATTGGATCAAACCATAATTGAATATTAGAGAAATATGTAGGTTACTATAAGATGAGGTATAAGGAAGTAAAATAAGGCAATGAACACCTTTTAATGATAGATTTTATGTAGATTTATCTTATGTATGGGATGAGTAGCATTCATACAAGGCAAAAAAAATCAAGAGCAATTATGGCTTCAAGTCTCATCTTCTTAGGTATCTATAATAAATAGAATCTTTATATAGTAACTGAGGCAACTAAGGTAGTTTACAATGTAGCATACCATAGGGGTATTATAGATGAGAAAGGAACCATGTGTCTTACCATAAAGAATAAGATATGAGAGCAAGAACTTGCTCCAACTCAAACCACAAAAACTACCACAAAAGAGAGAGATATTTAGGATTAAAAAAGTGATCCCAAACATGGTGATAGAGGGCAGATGTATCTAAGAACCAATTCAATAATAATTGATGGCTACTAATAAAAGGCTTACAATATATAACGACCAAACCTACCAAGGATTTAGTGGCGCACATTCTAGTCGCCATATCAAAATACTTCTAAGGTTCCATAACAATCCTCTCCACCATCATATCTTCTTCACCATATTCTTCTTTTATCATCGTCTCTCCCCTACACTTAATTTCTTCTAAACTTCCTTCTTCCATTATTTCTCCCTTTTCTACTATACCTTTATTGCCTTAAATAGGTTGAACCATTACCAATGAGGAAAGGAGTCAAAACCTTACTATGGAATTTAGGGAAGGAGTTACAAGGGATTATAAATTATTATAAATAAACATAGGCATCCCCATTAGGCAAAGGAGATAATCCCTATGCATTACATCTAGAGAAGAAGTTATATATTGCCTCACCACCACTCTACACCATAATATTGGCCTCGATATATGTTTACATCTCATTCTCAAGTCTCACCATGTTATTTCTCCCTACATCACCCATAGTTATCACATCCATCATCACCATACAAATTGATTTAATATTGGCTTTCCATACATGGTTCACCCCATTCACCATCCAACATTATGTTTTAAGGAAGCTAAAATAGTTGGAAGTCATTGGATCATCAAAGGATAGTGGGCTACTTGTAAAAATACAACTTTTACCAAGAAAAACAACTAAGCAATTGGTAGAAACAACCACAACTATGGATTTTGGGATAAAGTTGCAAGTTGCCACCTTGTCTAACATAGTTCCTACTCATGTAAACGTCATTATAGGGGTATATTTTTAAACCCATTTGGTACAATCCCTAACATGCCTTCCCCTACGAACTATAAAACTCTAAGAATTGAAGGTGTGGATGTAATGGATGAGCATATACAAAACTCCTAGGAAATAATTGATAAAATAATGATAGGTAACATCATGTCCATAGGGGATCATCCATGCTTAGCAAGCAAGTGGTAGAAGGAAGGATATGAATGATATTTTTTGAGGCACATCTATTGGAAATTAATTGATCATCCATGGAAACATCAATTTCATTATCCACTTGCTATCCTTGGATCTTCAATGGTATGGATCCTTCTTGTTAATTTAATTTTTTAAGTAATAAAATTTAACAATATCACTAAATTATCTCCAGCTAAATAGGAAGATTCAAACCTGCAATAACTATAATTGAGCTAGCAATGTCATCTAAAAAAAAGGAGGTGGAAGATTAAAAGAAAGAAGATATTTCCAAATTAGATAAATATTTGGAGGCCTTAAGGCTAGAGTGTGATGAAAACCAAAAAAACAAGGGCAATAGTAGTTATTATAGAAAAAATATTTAGCAAAATAACTAGAATTCTAAAAGCAAAAGATAGCTAAAATCTTAAAGTAGGACAATGAGATTGACCAATTTAAATAAATAGATAAGAATATCAAGAAAGAGATTAAGTCCATGAAGACAAATTTTTAGGCCATGGATATAATCAAAGCTCTCTTGAATTGAATGTTGAATAAGGTAAATAAGCCAAGGTGTACTTGTAACATATCTAGGATTGTGAAGAATTACACACCAAGGCCCAAGCTTCTATTAATAGTATTTAGTACATGTAAGTAATGAGACACACTTATAAGGCCATAAGTGAGCAGATCTAGTAATTAGGTCTACCCAATAAATAGATATTTTAGGTTTGGTAATGAAAATCCCACTAAAAATAACAAATTTTAGATACCTACAAGGCCTCATATTAGAGTATTAAGAGTGCAATGGATAATTTAAATAATGTTATTGTTCAATTAGTCTAAGGATGTTAGCAACTAATCTATTTTATCACAATATCTCAATCTTAATATTATCACACAATATTTCACAAGTATTCACACAATAAAATAAATTACTATAATCATAAATTTCACTTAGCATTCCAATACCAAAATAGTACTGAAATTTCCATTTTCATGCATCTCATAGGCTTGCTCTATATAGAGGCTTTACAATTACTCTTGATGTTTCAACTTCAAAAAAATTCCTCTTCTTAGACTCTTCACTCTTCTAGGAAACATGACTCTTCATATTTCTCATAAGAGAATTATATTTTATATACTTCAAATAATGACAAACTTCTAATGATTACTAAATGAAAAATATCTACTTAATTCCACACATATTAAATACTTACTGACACATAATTTTTATAAAACTTTAGACTCAAATATTTACAAACTATTTATAGCTACAAGCTTACTGCAATGGTAAGGGATTTGGCCTCTCTTTGGGAGGTCCAAGGTTCAAACCCCACTCAAGTATGAGGGGACTAGGACCCCTCATAAAAACCTATGTAATATCATTGAAAAAACAATTAAAAAAATCAAATAGCATTAGCTTAATCGATTAGATTCCTCAATATTTAAGGAGGAAATCAAGGTTCAAATCTTGCCAAGTGATACAGGATAATATCCAAGATTTTTATAATACCACTATGTGGTGATGATGTAATCTGGGTGGGGCATGTTTCAATCCCATATATAACCAATTAAAAATATATATATTCACAAACTATTTACAAGGTACTTGTGATATTCTTGCAAGGTATCAAATAATGTAAACTTCCAACACACACACCCCCCCCCATATTACATTATTTGGTATAAGATTCATTGTCTTCATTTTTTTAAGTCTTCTTGATCACTTCTTGTCCTTCTTCATGGTGATGTTATATTTTTAACATTTTTGGATCTTTTTCTTTCTCTTTATTGAATATGTACTTGTTTATGTCCTAATACTAATAGTAGTCAATACTTTTACCTATCATACTTTTGAGTAAGTCATCATAATAATATAACCCATCACTTATATCATTATTTTCCGTGTTATAATAAAATTTTTCCATCTTAACATCTTTGAGGCTATAATTTTTTGAATCAATTTTAGCAACACCCCTTATACTATGTTTTCCATTTTACTACACTATTTTAGTCTTATCAATACTACTTAAATCATTACTATGTATACATGTGTTGTCATATGTATTCATAGCCTTTAAATCACCAATGTCACAAATTTTACCTATCATTTTAGATATTATAACATACTAAATATCAATTCTATTATGAGGATCATATGTCTTTCTTTTGTAGTATACTAATGAGCAAAATTTTTAATTTTTCTATCATCTTTCAAGTAGAGTGTTATTTGTTTATACACTATCTTGTTCTTTTACCATAAGAATTTTATGTTCAACTGAAGATATTTTCTGATATTGTTCTTCTAGTAGAAGTCAACCTAAATATTTTTGTGAAATTGTTATCACATATAAAGAAAATATACCATTTTTGTAGGACCCAAGAACTTCAATCTTGTTTAGTCTTTTGAAAAGTCATTTCTTATTGCCATTGATAACTTTAACTTTTCCATTGTCGATCTCTTCTTCCAATGGCCCACACCCTTTCACAATACACACCTAAAATACCTTTGGATCACTTACCTCCATAACTTCCTATGGCAAATCTGGCTTGAGAGGAATCGTAGAGTTTTTTCCAATATCCAATCAAATCCTACCTTGATTACCAACAAAATTCTCTACCATGCTAAGGAAAATACTCTCCTCATACCTCCCTCCTCGTGGCCCATATCTAGTTTTGAGACTTCCTTAGGGAGATCCTTGAACATGACCTTGGAGAAAATATCAAACAATCCTCAATCTAACAATAAAGTAATTTCTAAGTGGACTCCTCCACCAAGGGGCTGGTACAAATTAAATTTTGATGGAGTAGCTAAATGTAATCCTGGAATTTTAGGAGCAGGGGGCATCCTCTAAGACCACAATGGGAAAGTTATTCTTGCATTTGCAGAGCATTTAGGATTCCAAACCAATAATATTATAGAAGCAAAAGCTATGTGGCGAGACCTTCATCTAACAAAAAATTATCCTAGCAAGATCATCGTTGAGGGAGACTCGATGAACATCATCAATTACCTAAGAAAAAATAAGAGGTCATCTTGGGGGGTTGAATATTGTATTAAGGAAGCAAGGATCCTTAGCGTCATCCATTTGGAGACCATTTTCCAGCATACTTTCAGGGAATCTAATAAGGCTACTGATATCCTAGCTAATCAAGGAGTCAAAGCTAATAGGTTTATCACATGGATGGATGACCTTCCCCAAGAGGTAAAAAACATTGTTTTCCAAGAAATTATTCAAAAATTTTGAGTTTAATCATTTGGAATTTTTGTGTTTAGCAACCTCTCTTAGCTTTCAAGTTGGCTTGATCATTCATGCTGATAGGCCCCATCCTTGATGGACCATTTTGGGTAACTTCAACATCTATTACTAAGATAGTAATAAGAGTGGGGAACCCAACCATTTAAAATTGCTAACCTTATCCATTGATCACTCTACACAAGGTCGAGGATTTTTCTTAGGCCAAGGCAATGCTAATAACACTATGACTCCCAAGGAAAGGAGGTTTCTCCTTGTATACCACATTACAAGTTAGGGCTTTTTCATTGAATGAGAGATTTTTGTAATGCCATGACTCCCAAGGCAACCTTTTGGCTTCCCACATCAAACCATAACTTTACTAGTTGGCTCATGTGCAACTGGCACAAAAGGTTTTGTATTGAAAATATAAATGTCCCTCCCAATGCCTTAAGTAATGTATCCTTGTGTGAGTTTCTTGAGTGGCAGCACTTTGAAAATCAAAACTTCCCTATGGAAAATTTGAAGAAATGTGAGGAGCCCAAAATTTATAAGGGAAACATTCAAAAAACTTCTAGAAGATTCAAGCTCCATCTCAAATAGGTGAACCTCCCGAGTGTCCTAACATTGGTAACGACCACAAAAGTATATTTCCATCTGCATGTTTCCTAAATTTATTTGTTACTCTCCTCGACCTGGAATTCTTGCCCAAGATTATTTTTGTGAGCCAAGCCATGCATATTGGGATCCACTTGCCAAGCGCATTCTGAAAGAGAGGGGGTTTGTCCCATTTTTTAGGAAATTCTCCGATGATGAGCTTAATATCACCATGGATTTCCTGGAGACCTAGGAGAATGACAAAGTCACTGTTCAATGGAGAGAATTTCTAATTGACATACATCTTATCTCCACTATTATTGGGCAAATGGTGAAAGGAATTTTGATCCACAAAGAAAAGCACAATTAGGAGGTGGAATTGAAGGAGTTTAAGAAAAATGAAAAAATATTCAAGGATTCAAAATAGGTACTGCACCAAAAATACCTCCCCACCCCCTAGAACAATGTAATGAAGCCTATGATGGATTTTATTACCATGGATGATCTGGACAAGGTACTCTGCAACTTTCATTTTACTTTTATCAATCACTTCAGGGATGTTAACTCCATTAACATTATCCATTTCCTTTTCAATTCCATTAGTTATACGATAGGGACCTACAAAAATTAAAAAAATAGTGAAATCTTATATCACAAAGGGCTTTATAAGATCATTTATAACCATATTCTAAGTCACAGTCCTTGGGTCAATCCTAGCCCTTCTGAAAGCAAACCCAACCCTCTTGGAAAATTATGTGCCCCTTTTCCTGTTTCCCTATCCTTGGATACCAAGAAAATAAAGGTGATAGAGGCGGTCCATGAGTTGATTCCAAAGAAGAATATCAAATTTGAAAAATTTTAAGGTCCCACTAGGAAATCATCTCGTTTGAAGGAACAACACACCCAGTAAAAATAGGAGATTATTAACATAAAGGATGATGACAAGGAAGACGATGTTGCTACCAAAAACTTGAAGAGGTTCATCATTTCAACAACCACAAACATTATGAATTCCATGGTGAATTACATTACTGAACTCAGGGAAGCCCTACATTTTTTGTTCTACAATGAACAATTTCCAAGTCAGGAGGACTCCAAGGAGGATGAGGCAAATTCTGAGGACAGGGTCAAAGAAAAGGTCAATAGAGAGATGAAATATGAGGACAAGAAGGGCAATGAGAATGCCAATGAGGATTAGCTTCCTCATATGGTCACTTTTATTTCTTAGGCTACCCTGCATGGAGCCTATTCTTCCCTTCGTCTATTGGTTTCTTTATGGGGCTATATCCTCCTTTTGTTTCTATGATGTCTTTATTGTAATTGGGGCTATATCCCCTCTTTTATTTTTGTGTATATTTTCTAGGGGCTATGTCCCCCACTGGATTCTCTATTTTTACATCTTTCAACAAGTCCTTGCTATTTTTGTAAATAGGTTTTGGAATCCTTTCTAAAACCTAGATATTAATGAAATTTCTTAACATATCAAGAAAAATAACTTTGAATTCTATCGTTCTTCTTCTATCCAATAATTATGATCCTAAAATTAGGTTATTTTCTATCCTTATAACATAAAGAATATTCTCTAGTGTGCATTCTGAGAAAGGTAGACTAAGTGTAACATTGCATGTTCCTTGGACTTGGTAGATTTTGTCATCAACAATCTTAATTGGTATAATATGTTATACTTGAACAGAATCAAACCAATATAAGTTTCCAATCATGTGATAGTTGGATCTTAAATAAATATATCACAAACTATATTCATACCCAATTTTTGGTTCTCTTTAATTTGGTTATGGTAATTCATTATATCTCAAAACATGTTTGTGATAATATTTTCTCTGCTTTCAAAATTTTATTTTAATAAAGTTTGTCTATTTAATCATTGTGACTTTGTGAAAGGTCTTTTTAGTGCATTTGTAATTGTTTTCTAATTCTACAAATAATTGTCAATCTATTTGGATGATGTCAATAAAGTAGAAGACCTTTTATCTCCCTAATAATTTTTCTAATAATCTCCTTTCCTTCTTTAAATAAATATTTTATGATCTTTCCAAATTCACTTTAGAGAGGATAAATTTCATACCTTATGATAAATAGCCTTCAAATAATTTTTCTTTGATCAATCTTCAATATTCTTATTTGTGCCTCTGCTTTAAACCTATTCTTTCAACAATATGTCTTTTTCTCAAATCAAATAAGCCTTTGAATAATTTTCCCTTCTTTAAAAAATGATAATTCAACAATTATTTTCAATTCACTTTTGAATAATAATTTCCTCTTTAAATATTAATTCTGGAATTCTTCTCACTTCAATAATTACTAAACTTCCAACTTATTAAAAAATTAAATTAATAAACTTCTTCTTTTAATAATTCAACACTTTCATAAATTCTTAAATATTATTAATTTTCTTTGTAGTAGAAATATTTATTTCTCCCAAATATAAAATTTATTCTTCCTTCAATAATTCTTTTTTTCAAAATTATTTTCTTCTTTTCTTTAATATTTAATATTTAATATTCTTCTTCTTATTATTAAATTTATCTGAAGAAGGATGGAATGGAGCGAAAGGGATGCAAACCCTAGGTGCATCCAAGCATATTGTAGGAATAGGGTTGTTCATAGCTCACTTGTTGTACTCAGAAGGACATGAATATGGAAGAGAACGAAAGGGGTTTAAGCCCTAGGTGCAGTCAAGCATTACAGGAGTTGTTTATAGCCTGCTTGTTGTACTCAAGAGGACATGAGGATGGAATAGAGTGAAAGAGGTGCAAACTTTAGGTGTAGTCAAGCATTATAGAAAGAGGTTTATTTATAGCCTACTCATTGTACTCAAGAGGATATTAGTCACTCTTCATTCTGTAAGAAAACCTCTTCGATTAGAAAAAATATCTCTCAAAGATATTTGGGTTCATGGTGGGGATTTTTGATGAACCTCTACCCTTGATTAGGATTTTGGATGATGAATTTGGGTTGGATTTGATTGATCATGAATCCCAAACAGTTATCTATAAACTCAACTCAAATAATACATTAAACTTTGGTGTTCTAGTAAATTCCAAGTAACGCTGCTACCCAAAAAATTCTCTTATATTTCCTTTTCTAATTTAGCGGATAGAGATAGTGTAATCTATTATAGATACAATTGGTTTTTTGAACAGAAGGGTGTCTATATACGATATTTGACTCCTAGTTTCAACCCCCTTACAGAAGAATATGATGGCTTCCTAGTCTAGGTGAATCTATATGTTGTCCTTATGGAGTTTTGAAGAGAGAAGATATTCACCAAATTAGTAACGCCATTGGTGCATTCTAATATATGGATTCCCAAACAAAGGAAAATTTGTCTAGTAAAATTAATATGAGTAAAGCAATATTGGTTGTTTGGATGGATGTTTTAGTTCCTTGACCTCAATCCATTACTATCTCCTTAAGCAAAGGGGAATGGAACCAAAATATTTAATATGAAAATTTCTTTGAAATGTTATGGTTGTTAGCAATATGACCACCTAAATAAGATATTCTTGGTCATCCAATCATGCTCTAATTCCTCCTTGGTGGAGGAGAAGGCCCTACATGTGAATGATCTTGAACCTTCAAATGTCCCAGTTCACAAGGAAGAAGCTCATCCTCCAATTGCACCAATTATCTAACAAAAATCAAGAAAGCAATAGAAGACTCAACCCCGAAAGAAAAATTTGAATTAGATTATTAATAAAATATAAATGGTTACTAAAGACCATCCAGTTAGTTTCATAGAAAATATTAGCACCCCAAATAGTATTCTTGAAGTTAATTATGAAATAATCGATGATAGTCAATTTTCTAAAAATGAAGATCATACAAAATGTGTTACAACTAGATATTACCTCAGGAGCTTGAAGTGCAAAAATACATTCTCAAATCTTGCCACTCTTAAGGAGGAATAACCTATGCTACAAAATAAAAACAATCAAAAGACCCATCGACTATGAACTCCATAACAACCCCAATGGTTCTAGATTATTGTTTTTGTTATGATTGGGTGGTAGCTACAATTTGTTAATTTTCTATTTTGGAAGTGGTCTACTAATCTATCATGTTTTGGAAGTTGTTTTATCCATATACGTTATTCTAAGGTTCAGTTGTAGTAGTAAGTGGATGATAGTATTTTGTAAGGTTATTGCAACATATTGTACTATCTTACACAACTTGATGTACAAGTTTGAGGATCCTAAAACCTCTTTTTACCCTAATAAAAAAGTTAATGTTTTTTATAGTCCCAATAGGGACACCACAATGGAAAAAGGTATCTGGATCTCCTAAAGAAGACCCAAGTTCAATTCATAGAGAGGGTGGCCCCTGATGTGCCCCCAAATTTTCAACCTATTCAAAAATTATTAACTTCTCTCAGCAATTTTGTTTTCTCAATGAATAGTATATTCTTTCAAATATCTTACTTTCAATTTTTATTTTCCAATTAATTTGTTGTCACTTTAATAATATCTCATCTTTATATTTTCATTCAACTTTACCTTTTTTTAATGGGTTTTATAGAATTGAAATGCGCCCCACTTCTATTACATCATCACCACATAATGGTATTACAACAAAGCTTGGAGATTATCCATGTGTAGTTTGGTAAGATTTGAACTTGGGTCTCCTTGAAATGTTGAGGAATCTAACCAATTTAGCTAATGCCACTTTATCATTCAACTTTACTTTTCAAATGCATTCTATTTTTAATTTTTTTATCCTTTAATTTTTTCAAATTCAAACTTTAATCTTTATTTCTCCTTTAACAAATATCAAAATTTAAAGTAATATTTCTTTAACCTTTGATGTTAGGAAGAATAAATATATAATTTAAATACCTTAATTTATATACTAACATCATTCTTCTTGCATACATGTGTTTTTTTTTTGCTAATGTAACAATTGCTCAGAGATTTGGTGCTAAATTCTATCTTCTTGATACCATTTTTAAGTCTATGGATTTTGGAATTTGGTTAAAATTTTCTATGTTACCTGATTGTTATCTAGCTTAGCTCATTATTTAGACTTCTTATCTCCTTTTCTTATAGACCATTATTGCTCTCTAGACAACCTTCAGCTTCCAAACTATCACTATTCTCTAGATACTCTTCCATTAGATTGTCACTACTTTCTAAGCACTCTTAGAATCTTCTTCTCACACGACATGCTTCTAACGTTCCAAACTCTTCTTTCAAGGTATTTCTTCCTGGAATTTATGCTTTATCCACTCTCATGCTTCTTTCAACCATTAAAACTTATTTATCATGCTCCTTTCTAGTCATTTCCTTTAGCTTCAACAAAATCTTCTTTTTTTTTTGTTGGTTAAATTAAAAGTGGGTTTTGAATGGGCCCCAACACCTTTTTACAATAGTTCAACCAACCAAACAAAAGCCTAAACGAAAGGCCAAAGAAAAATCCTACACAAGAACCCACCCAATGAAAAATAAACAGATTAAAAAATCCCACCCAGCGAAAACAATAGAGTTAAAAAAATTGCCTAGCTCAAAGCAACCAAATTGAAAAAATCCCACCTAGCAGGAAACTAGTAGATTTAAAAATCCCGCCCAACAGGAAACCAACATATTTGAAAATCCCGCTCAGTGAGAAACAAAATCTTCTTCAATCTTCTTAGCATGAATTCATTTTTATACCCTCTCAATGTTGCTTCAATGAAAGTTTCTCTCAAACACTCTTTCTTTCTCAAAACACTCTCACATGGCTCTGACACCATTGTTAGTAACTAAGCTATTTTATCACAAGATATCGATCTTAATATTATCACACAATAATTCACAAGTATTCACATACAAAAAATAACTTACTATAATTTAAATTTTACTTAGTATTCTAGTGCCAAAATAGTATTGAAATTTCCATTTTCATACATCTCATAGGCTTGCTCTATATATAGCCTTTACAATGACTCAACATTTCAACTTTAACAGATACCTCCTCTTCTTAGAATATTCACTCTTCTGGAAAATATGTCTCTTCATATTTCTCATAAGAGAAATATATTTTATTTAATCTTAATAATGACAAACTTCTAATTATTACTAAATGACAAATATTTACTTAACTTCACACATATTAAATACTTACATGATACCTAATATTTACAAAACTTTAGACTCAAATATTTATAAACTATTTATAAGGTACTTGAAATATTCTTGCAAGGTACCAAATAATGTAATACTTCCAACAAAGGAGGACTTCCAAATCCTCTTTTAGATCAAGGAGATATTGTTCCTAAATACCAACCCATAAGCCATATCAAAGAAGAGAAGAAAAATATCATATGGTAAAATAAAGAATCCCCAGTAAACATAGTGGTCAATGCTCTAAATATCATTTCAATTTGGATTCATTACTATAAGGGGTCAAGTAAATCCCTAAGATAAAGGAGCATCTACCCAAGGAGGAATATGATGATCTTGCTACAATGAAGATACAAAGGACAGCATCAAAGTTCCTTTTGGTGATGAGTGGAAAACCTTACAAGATCTATCATAGAAATAAAGAATTAACTTTCATAATTTTGTAAAAATTGCCCAATTTGATGACTTTGAGGCCCAATGCATCAAAGACTATTCTAGGATTTGTCATAATTAGACTTGACATCCTTGCAAGCCATAAATATATAGTACTTGGTACTACATTCAATTCTAAAATTCTCCAAATTAGCAATCAAGTAGAATGTGTTAGGAAAGAAAAGAGGAATATCTCAGTAAACAATTAAAGGAGTCAAAAATTTTGCAACCTCAAATATGCATGCCTCAATCAATTTTTAAGATACTAAGTTAGGGACAAAGCAGGAAATCAACAAAGTAGAGAAGGTTGTGATTCAATCGACCTGATAAGTGATTCATTAAAAAATCCCTAATTTGTCAATAAACATGTGATTCATCAACAAGATGGGTAATTTTTAAACTAGTTAGCAAAGCAAAAATAGAATTATGGATTTAGCAAATATGAAAGTGATAATTTAGTCTTCTATTTGTAAATATACAAGTTAATCAATTTCACTTGGATGAAAAGAGAGGTAAAATCCCTACTATAAATAAGAACAATGCACTCATTTAAAGGATATTTTGGTTATTTTGAGAAATAATATAGCTATACTTTTTTAAAATATACTATAATTTAATATTTTGAAAAATAATAGAAAATTAGGCATGGTGCTTGTGTGTCAACTATATCTTTTAACTTATTTTTGTTTGAGTTGTTATCTGTGCTTGGGTGCCCCTGCATAGGTTGTTCTGTATGGGTTATGGTGGTTGGTTGTAGGTCATATGGTCTTCCTTATGCATGTTTGTTTCTTTTTTTCCACCCTGGTGGTGGTTGTGTTGGTTTCCCCTATGTGGGTTCTAGATGTTGGTCTTTGTTTAGCTTGCTAGCATCCTTCTCCCTGATAGGGTGTTAGTTGTTCTTTTTTGTAATAATTTTTGGGGATCCTTTCGAAAACCCTTCTTTCAAATATTAAAAAATTGTCTTTTAACCTCTTGGTACATGTGTAAATTGTAATAAAACATTTTCAAAATATATCAACAATAGTAATAAATCAATAATACATCAAAGGAAACATCCACTTGAATAGTAAATTAGAGTAAGTGCTTGAAAGACAATAATATAAGTAATAAAATTCAAAATCCCAAATCAATATAAATCCTATCCACTTAAAGAAGGAAAAATATTACAACCACTTGGAGAGGATGAAGTCTCATATGTACAACAAATAATACTAAGATTCAAGTATAGATGATCTCAACCACAATGTAACTTCTCTAATTTATAGATTAAATCAATAATAACCCTAACCTTAATGATCAAGGATCGACTAACCTAATCCAAGGGTCTAAGCTATAAAATAATAAATATAGATAACATGGCTATATTGGAGTTGTTAAATGGATCCACCCTTATAAAGTTGTACACTCAAATTTTAAAATGATTGAAAAATGCTCTCAAAATTCCATGTCATATCTTCTTATGATATATCTTCCACTTGATAAGGAGATTTTAAATTTGATGATACTACATAACATAGACTTGGGACTACAACACCACTTTTGGATGGAGAGTCATTTTTCCTTCTTCGTTAAGTATTAGAAGCTACATTTGGTACCATACCTTTTGGCCAATAACTTGTTTAATATAAGAAACACAAAATTAGGATAGATGGGGGAAGACAATGGAAGCTCCAACTGATATGCCACTTTCTCATTGTGATGAATCACCTTGTAGGGTTGCAAAAGCAAGAAGCCAACTTCTAATTAGACTTGATCTTCAAGGGAATTGCTTATAATTTTGGAGTCACAAAAATACCATACCCCCCATGGAAATTTTTTTACTCAGAGCGATGCATGTCCTACTATTGCTTCATGTAATTTTGATATTGGGATAAAATACCTTTAAGGAGATAGACGACAAGCCAATGTGCCTGCAAAAAATTATCTACTTGGACCACTTCAAGAATTCTAGAATATATTCTATAACTGATGAAGGTTTTTAGACTTCTAATTCCTCAAATGGAGATATCTTAAGGGAATAATTATAAGAAGTTGTACATCATCATTCAATTAAGGAGAGCCAATAAACCTAGTGATATTGTTTATCCTCGAAAAAACAACAAAGTTAAGTAGCCAACCATTTGTTTACAATATCTATCTAACTATACAAATGAGGGTGATAAGAAGAGTATATATTCAAATGAGTGCCAATGAGATGGAATAATTCCTTCCAAAATTATTGGTGAAGAAAGGATCACAATCACTAATAATGGACTTGGGCATGCAATGTAATTTAAAAATGGAATCAAGGAATAGCTTAGAAACCTAATTTGTTATGAAATGATGTTATAGAGAAAAAAAATGAGTATACTTTGAAAGTCAATCCACCACCACAAATATCACCATTTTTCTCTTATATGTAGGAAGGCCCTCAATGAAATCCATGGATATGTGCTTCCATTTTAATTAGGAATTGGAAAAGTTATAATAATCTAGAAGATTTAATGATTTCCTCTCATTTAATTGTCATACCTTATGTTTGGACACAAATATATTGACATATATTTTTAATCCTTTTCAAGAAAATGATTGTTTACCCACAAGTCTATTTTTAAGAATCTAAATTTTCTAGCTAGAGGAGAGGCATGCAAATCTTGGAGGATACTAGTATTAAGATTTGAATATGGGGGAAGATAAATATGAACCTTCTTGTAGAGAAATCCATTAGCATATGAGAATATGTAAGGTGGAAAATATATATACTCCACATCATCAATGATATAAGTGGTCTCTATATTGAAATACCATTCCTTCCAAAGTTATGAAAGCCATTATGGTAGATGATTGGAGATGGCGCTAATAATAATAACATCCTTATGTTTATGAGATAGATCATTGGCCATCATAATCTCATTATCATTCTTATACTCAATGAAAAATCATAACCCAATAGCTTTGTCATCCATTTATTTTATTCTGGATATGAGATATGTTACTCTAGCAAATGCTTGAAGTAGCTATGGTTAGTCTTGATTATGGAGCATCATTCTAGAAAATATGGTCACCAGTATCTAAAACATGCAAAATGGATAATATTACCTTCTCATAAGTGTGTCAACCTAGGGGATATGATTAATTTTAAATGAAAAGTGGTGTTCATATTACATCAGAACAAATACTTATGCTTGAAGCATCAAATTTAATGACAAAAGGTTTGTTGAAATCAGGAGTAACCAAAATAGAGAGTGGTACACATAATATTTGTTAGGGTATTGATGGATTGGAAAGCTAATTTAGACAAAAAAAAATGTCTTTATATTGATTTGTGGAATTGTCCTAACTTCTAATTAACTGTCGTGCCCCCAAATCCAAGTTTCAATAACATTGGACTAATTTGCCATGGCCTCCCCTAACATCTGGATTAAGGTTGGTTCCCTATTTTTCTTGCATGGGTATATAATTTAAACTAACTATTTATATGGAAATAAAATGAGTAAAATGGAATACATAAAATTAAAGTGCAAAAAATAAACTATGGAACTAAAATACATAACATGTGAAAAGTAAACTCATGAAGTTTAGAGTACAAAAAATTAAAATAAATATGACTATTACATCGTGGCAAGGATAGCATGCAATCAATAAATACATAAGAATTCAAATAACATTAATGTCCACCCATTAATTTTATTATTAAATTGATAAGCAAATGACAAGATGGACTAGAATGGTTGTACCTAACCATCGCACATTCAACAAACCACAAGGACAGCATCTCTAATGGGATGCACAAGGACTTACCAATTTCTTCCAACCTCATTGAATATTTCTACCAATCCAATCGCAATTGACCCTTGAATTTTTCATTTCTTGGACTTTGTGTTTTAAATATGCCAAGTAATTTTTATAGTTTTTATTCTTTGAACATCTAGGATATTTTTTATCTTCTTAACCATATCTTTGTGGTCTATCCCATGTTGTGTCTGTGTTAGGATCATTGACACAAGGAGCTTTTTAATATCCTATTATTCACCTCTCATATAGATTTATTTTTCTACTTGCTTAATAATGTTCTTGATAGTTTTTAAGTTTTCTCTTGCAAAGGATGTTAACCTAAAGTATTCAAAGGTATTCTTTATTTCCTCCTTGACATGGTCCCACATATCCCTGACTAATTAGATATCTTGTATCAACTTTGGTTTTATCTTCATTTCTATAGGCCTTTATGTTTTTAACTCCTTGATCTATTATTCTTTATTTTCTATGTTCCTAGTAGTCTACTTTATTTCTTAGTCAATTCTTATTCAAGTCGTTTAGACTTAGCAAGTAGGAAATTGAATTCTTCCACTTGTTTCTTCAAATTATCTTTCTCTACCACCTAATTCTTAACCCCTTTGTTATATTATTAGATTTATTCTCTTTCAACCTTAAATTTCAACATTTCCTTCCTCTAGCCTCCTATTCCTAAGTTATATGGCTTCATATTCAACTGCTAGTTGACCATATTTCATTATGATGCCCAATATGAGCTACTTCACAAACTAGACCATTTGGTATGGATCCAAATTTTCTACATCTACTTTTGACGCCCTAGTGGTTAAGTCGGTAGGGACTAATACTAGATTGGAGGGGTTGATCTTAGTCTCCTTGGAAAAGTATATTTTATCGCCCTTCTTGAATATTTGGGAGTGGAGTATTGATGTCTTTGAGGCTTTCCTACTAATGTATTTGTACTATTTCTTCTACATTTTTCTCTTCATAAAAGAGATATCAGATGCCTTAGTGACCTTTAGCTCTCTAGCCTTGTATGCATATCTTGTTCCAAGTCCTTCCAATGCACTGGTAGTTAAGCAAATTCCTATAGACTCAACTTCTTGAGCATGGATGATACGCATCATTACCTACAAGAGGAGTTGTAGTGCATGAGATGGGGGATGAGTGAAGGTGGTAGGTATGGAAAGCAATGTGAATTTATTTGTGATAGTTGGAAATGGAGTGGAAGTTGAGGAATGGGCTATGACACTAATCTTACTAGGGTGGACAAAAGGGACATCAAATTTTGTGAGACAATTAGATGTCACATGAGGGCCTAAGAAAGTAGAAATTGGAATGAAGTGATTGAGGTAGTCCCTACTATGATGATGACTATAGGAGGTAGAGTGCCTCCTAGTGACCTATAGGGTGAGTCACACCTTGAAGAAACATAAGTTTCATTTGATGGATGATGAGAGAAGCACAATAGAAGAAATAAATAGAGGATTGGACATAGGAGAAGAAGAAAGAAGAGAGAGGGATACAAATATAGAAGAAAAAGAAGTGGTAGATGTGGAACGTGGAATGGTAGATGGTTAATATGTAGGAGAGGGAGCGTGTGTTATCATGGCCATTGGATTGGTCAATCCTTGATCTAGAGGAGGGATTCCTTGTGGAATTCCTCCTCCCGAGCTTAGGTGTCATGTACATCTTGTTGTTGCTTTGTTACTATGACCATTTCATCAAACAGAGAGCCATACTTTTCAAAACCATTTCTACCCCTTAATTTTTATTTATTGGGGTACTACATTGACTATTGCTAGAGTAAACAACATAGCTAATATGGTAATCCTTGGTACTATCAATTTCCTAGGCTTCAACTTGTGTAGGGATGTGTTTCCCAGGGTTATGCATAAGGTGTGAGGTCCAAAATGTATTTGTAAAATTTAGCTGAATAGGTTTTGAAATTGAGGCAAATTATGTCCAGACTCATGTAGAAGAGATGGCAAATTGCATTTTTTTCTAGCAAAATTTATAAAAATAGGGTGAATCAATTGAAAAATATTTCTACCACTTAAATAAGTATTTCTTGAGGATTTTACTAAGTTCTAAGTGTATATCTTGTTGAGCTAGGTTGTTTTAAAAAAAAATGAAAATGAAGCTCTAGATCAAAAGTTATGCCTCCTAGAAGGTTCTCTACAAAAGAGCACCTCTGCAATCGATTGGTTGCAAAGGTGATGATAGGTTGCACCTCTGCAACCTATCATAATTTGACAATAGGTGTCACCTTTGCAATCGATCATCTATAGAGGTTCTATTTTAAAGCACAATGATACGAAAACAAAAAGGAAAATGCCAAGGGCGGTGCGTGTAAACCCAAACTTAACGCCAAAAGCCTATATATTGAAACATGCATGAAAGGAAAGAGCATAAACGAATCAACACAAGATAAAAGCAATATGGAATAAGTCCCTCTTTATTGATATGCTTTCAAAGTCGTGTTACAATATGTCTCCTTCCTTTTTAGGGGATAGGAGGGTTAAATATGTATCTTATCACATCCATGGATAGCAATCCTTCTTCCGCGTGCCCACATGTAAGATGGGCAGACCAAAATGTCATCGTCACTTGTGTATATGAGTGTTGACTCCTTACTACTCCTTTGATGTCAAAAACCTATGTTCAAGGAAACAGAAAAGATCAGTAGCACCTGCAGATAGAATAGAACATGTATTTCCCAAGGCCTACTATTAGTGTATGCATGAAAATATTAAAACGATAACCAAATGACCTCAAATCGACCTAAAAATTTAACAGAAGCATGAATATGTTACCAAGAGGGCACTGCAAGTGGAACAATCAAGAAATTCCTCACAGATTTGTATTCACTCCGGGGCGGGACGAATAAACCTACAATAAATTATCAGAAAGCACCCTCTTCAATGTCCTATCCAGGAAGCTCCAAATGACTTGCAAAGTTGGGGTTAGCTAATTGGGGGTATTTTGGGAAGACCTAGAAGGTCATATTTCTCCAATTTGGCCTCTCTCACCCAAATTTTTTTGATGCCATCTGCAAGTTAGTAAAGGCGATAAATGATAAAAACATGGTCAAAAATGCTCAGAATGAAATGAAATTTAAACTACAGCCTATTTAAATGACCTAGAATAAGATGCAAAAATAAAATAAAGGAAATCTACCATAGATTTCTAATCACTCTGGGGTGGGGCATTTAGAACTACGATAGCTTGGGGGGCACCCGAGGGCAGGACGCCCACTGTTTGGGACTCTGTTTCGGCACCAATCCACTTGGGATGGGTCCAAAACCTCTTATGGGGTGTTGTCAATAAATTTTGTGGAATATTGTGGCCAAATGTTTGGGTTTGGGTCTAGAATGCGCCTCCAATAATCACCCAATAACCTCCCTCCAAAAGAGAGATCAAGGATGTGAAAGCACAAACAATGGGTGAGGATATATTTTAGCAGCACTTCGTTGCTCCAAAAGCTCCTCTTTGTATCTCTTTTTGGGTGAGAAGACTCACCAATTTATAGACCTAGGGTCTCTTTGTTTGAATGTGCATGCGAGGGCACCACTTGAGTTGATTGTCCTATTTTGAGAGAAAATATTATTCCCTGATTTAGAGTCTCCTTGCATGAGGTCTCTAAAATAAAGACATGCATGACTAAAGTCTCTCTTCTTGATTTTGAAGCCGTTCCTCGCAATTGCATGTCCTGAAGTTGCAGTTAATTGGCGAACCTGCCAAGGTTTGACTTTTTGCCAGTCAAAGTTGTAGAGGCACGCATTCTTGAATCCTTGCTTCTGACGAGCTAAGGAACTTAATTCAAGTGTTAACCTTTTTCGATGAGGTGTTACTTGAGCTTGGACATTGATCAGTCATGAATAGGCAAAGGATGCAACCTTTTGTCTGTGGGAACCTTGAGTTCATGATTCACGAATTCCAAGTGTTTGATCAGCTTGTGATTATTGCTTGTTTGCTGCCCCAAGCAAGAGTGTGATTATCTTTATCAATGATCCTTTGAATGCGTGTTATTTCCTTGATTGGGTATATTTTTGTTGATTGGTGACTATGTGTGACTACCCCCTCAAGCGACGAATCGATGAGGGAATGAACGACATGAGAAAAGCGACGAGTCTCTTGACCCAAGATGACTTAGGTAAGGGTGCCTTCAATTTTTTTACCATTGAATACTTAAGCAGTTTTTGAACATTCTGACCTATTTTTGGTGGGTTTTAACCCTTTTTGTGACGCATTTTGGAGCTGAAATTGTCAAGAATCCATCCTCCCGGGGAGTGGTCCGGCTATGGTAGCCTTCTTAGGGAGTAGGATAGTGACAATTTGTAACCCCAACATCTATTTTGGATGCCAAGAATTTCAGGTGCAAATGCGCCTTCGTTCGGCAATGTTATTGCTATTTTTGGTTGGGTTTTGACCCTTTTGGTGACGCTGTTTGGGGATGAAATTCTCGAAAATCCATCTTCCCGTGGAGTGGTCCGGCTATGGTAGCCTTCTTAGGGAATAGGATAGTGAGGATTTGTGACCCCGACGTCTGTTTTGCATGCCCATATTGTCAAGTGCAAAAGCACTCTTATCGGACACGTTTTTTTTATGAGTATATACAGATGACTTTCCTTGTGTTTATATA
This sequence comes from Wollemia nobilis, assembly GCA_028583015.1. Classification (NCBI taxonomy): domain Eukaryota; kingdom Viridiplantae; phylum Streptophyta; class Pinopsida; order Araucariales; family Araucariaceae; genus Wollemia; species Wollemia nobilis. The sequence goes on from JAQPPZ010016361.1 coordinate 9,398,832, forward strand.
CTTTTCATGGTTTGTTTTTCTGTTTATGCACAGTTATTTATGATGATGTATGCATGTGGTATTATGAATGTGATGTTTCTAATTATATGATGTATGCATATGGAATGAATGAAATGAGTTGTTGATAACTTGGTCGATGGCACCATAGACTGTACAAGATTTACTGGCTTCTGTACTTATGGGATGGCTTTGTGGAATGACTTTGCATGTGATAACTTTGTTTTTGTATTTTGCATATTTTCTGATGGTGATGTATGTAATGAAATGTTTCAATTGTTTTTAAAATGTAGTTAAGCTTTTTAGAGATTCAGATATTTTAACTAACTAGCCAAGATCGTACATTTATCTCACAAGACTTTTGAACAAGGTATAAATCCGACTTGAGTTTAACCAAGTTATTTCACATCCCTGTGTGTGCAATTGAGTTTATTTATGTGGTATTTTTCAGGATACCACCAATTCCAGATAGGCTATCAACCAAACCTGTACTAAGGATCACCTAATTAGCTCCACTAACTCCGTTGTTGTATTTAGTAAGATTAATCCACGGGACAATCTAAGGTACCATAAGCTAGCTCATCCACATGCAAACATTGGTCTGCTCACACGCAAAGCTAATGTGATAGACATATCGTCATGCGGTTAGGATACCGCCATTGCCAGGTAGGCTGTCCACCAAACCCGTAATGAGGATCACCTAGATGGTTTTCGAATGCTGAGAATTCCAGGGATTCAAGTTCAAGCTTTTTATTTGCTCAACGATTTAGGATACTTGCTCATATACATAGTGATAAAAATCACTGTTTATTTTTATTTTTTTGTTTTTCTTTTTGAGCAAGGATTGTGAATAGTGGTGATAACCACTATTATTTGATTTTGGATTTTGAGCTTTGTAAGGTTGAGCTTGTAGGTTTGTGGCTTGTGAATGGCATTGATCCTTTTAGGCCTTGGGGATGACTACCCATCCTATTCAGGGACGTGTAGTACAAATCCTTACGACTTTGGGAACCAAAAGGGATTATGGAGACTATGAAGTACGGGCATTGATCTTTTAGGCCTTGGGGATGACTACCCATCTTGTTCAGGGACGTGTAGTATGAATCCTTATGACTTGGGAGACCAAAGGTGATTATGATGGTCATGATGATGGATTGTGGGGATTTTGGTTTTGAACGGTCATTGATCCTTTTAGGCCTTGGGGATGACTACCCATCCTTGGCAGGGATGGGTAGTACGAATCCTTACAACCTTAGGGACCAATGGTGATTGGGATTTTTGCTAGTGGTGAAAACCACTGTTGATTAGGGGGAATGGATGGGGAAGAACTTGTCCTTTTGTCAATTCTTAGCACTCTTGAACCATTCACACAGGGGGATGAGCAGACTAATATTTCACCTATGGTACCCTAGACTGCTTTGTAGGTTTCTCTTGCATTCACACAACTTAGGAATTATTTTATGTGTTTTAACTTGTGTAGGGATGTTACATAACGAGGCGTGATCCAAGTAAAACTTTCCCTTGTAAAAGCTATTTAACTTTGTACAGTTTTTGGCTAGCAATTTAAAGACAGCTGAATGACGAAAACCCTATATACATTAGGAGACAACTGACTATGCTAAAAATGGTGATGGTGTTATTCTGGATGTATGCGTTTATAAAATGGATTTGATGTGGAAAATGATGGAATTGCCAAGTAATGACAGTCTATGGTGCTTTTGACTTGTATGACCTAGCAAATATGCAATGTATGGATGTGATGCCTAATGCAACCTATATTTTTGTATTTTGATTTTTACGAGTATGCATGGAATTGAGATGCAATTTTTTTTTTGTTATTTTTGATGATTTTATTGTTTTTGTTTGTTTTGAATATTTGTTTTGACCAAGCGGTTATGGTAACCCTTGGAGCTTTTGGTGTTGACCAAAGGGTTTGTGGATACCTTTGGAGCTTTTGGTGTTGACCAAAGGGTTTATGGATACCTTTGGAGCATTTTTGGGGTTGACCAAGCGATTACGGGAATCCTTGGAGCTTTTGGCTTGACCAAAGGGTTTATGGATACCTTTGGAGCATTTTTGGGGTTGACCAAGCGATTGCGGGAATCCTTGGAGCTTTTGGTGTTGACCAAAGGGTTTATGGATACCTTTGGAGAATTTTGGGTTTGACCAAGCGATTGTGGGAATCCTTGGAGCTTTTGGTGTTGACCAAAGGGTTTATGGATACCTTTGGAGCATTTGGTTGGACTATGGCTCTCTAGATGTGGAATGGCCTCAAATGACTGATGTTCAAGGGTTCTAGTTCCTTGATTCCTTCAAGAGAGGCGAGCCAGTATGTTCCAGGTCCTATTCTACTATCAATCACATAAGGACCTAACCAGTTTGCCGTGAACTTGTCCCTTAGATGGGATGGCAAATTAGAATTCTATTGGTTCTCTTTTAAGACCAAGTCACCAACCTAAAAGTCCCTTAGGTGGACCTTCATGTTGTATGCTTTCTTAAGTCGCTCTTGATAGATATGCAAATGCTCAAGAGCATTGATGCATCATTCATTGAGCAATGTTAGTTGGTCTAACCGGGCCTGTTGCACAGTGTCATCATCGATGAACTCTTGCATTGATATGCATAGTGAAGGGATTTCCAACTCGAGAGGCATGACTGCCTCGGAGCCATACACCAACAAAAATGGAGTTGCCCCAGTGGGCGTCCGAATGCTAGTGCGATAAGCCCATAGGGCAAGCGGGATTTGAATATGCCAATCCTTATGACTGTCTACGATGGTCTTTTTGAGGATGGCGACTAGCATTTTGTTTGACGCTTCTGCTTGCCCATTTGCCTACGGATAATAGGGTGTTGAAAAACTGTGCTAAATTTTGTACTTTGTTGTCAAAGCACGCACATATTTATTCTTAAATGACGTCCCATTATCCGAAAGGATCTTGGATGGAATACCAAAACGACATATGATGTTATGCAAAATAAACTCCGCAATGCGGGTTCCAGTCGTAGAGGTTAGCGAAATTGCTTCCACCCACTTGGTGAAGTACTCTATGGCCGTTATGATGAATGTGTGATGACCCGACAACGTAGGGGAGATCTTTTCAATTAGATCAAAGCCCCACTGCAAAAAAGGCCAAGTCGATTGGATCGGTTGCAAGGCCTGAGAAGGTACGTGTGTCAAATTAGCATGGTGTTGACACTTCATGCACTTCTTTACATATGCGCAACAATCTCACTCTAAATATGGCCAATAATAGCCCATGCAAAGAATGCGCTTTGCGATGGCCATACCGCTGAAGTGGCCACCACATGTACCATCGTGGGCTTGGGTGATCGCCCAAGCGGACTCTTGCTGGTCCAAGCAACGGAGGAGGATTCCTTCATAGCTTCGATGATACAAAATGTCTCCTAACAAGACATGTTTTGTTGCTTTCTATTTAAATGATCTTTTCACGGCTTGTGTCAATCCAAGTGGGAGGTTACCTAGCTTGAGGTAATCCCTTATGGGTGTGTACCAATCCTGTTGATCAGAAACCTCGATGGTATGAATGGCCAATCCCTCTTGAAGTTCATCCCTAGAAAAATTTGAGCGGGAAAGAACTTGTAAAAATAGCGTTGTGTTGCTATTAAGAGGGGTCAGGGAGAACAAGGACCCCCAGTTGGCTTGAGTCAGACAATCATGGATTTGAGAGAACCTATCCTGAGATGGTTCAATCTGGATCAGGTGGATTCCTGGAGTTTGGTCAGAGCTTGCACGCTCCATCGTGGATTGCGATAATGTTTTGACCTGAATGGTTGTCATTTCACCGGAAGGGTCTTGCGGGATTAGTGACCCCAAGGAGGCCATAGTATCCGCAAAATGATTCGATGATCGAGGGAGTGCCTCGATGTCATACCATTCAAGTTATGCCATGAATTTGTCCACAAGGGCTTTGTAGGCCTATAGAACTAGACATTTACATTGGAATATCCCCTTGACTTGATTGACAATTAACAACGAATCACCAAAGATGTTTAAACGTTTAATGTTCATGGTGATTGTTGTCTAAAGACCTATGAGCAAGGCTTCATATTCTGCATTGTTGTTGGTGCATGGGAAGTCTAATTTAAATGATAGAGGCATTGGAGCCCCTTGTGGAGTGAAGAATACAATTCCTATGCCACCTCCTTGCTCACATTTAGAACCATCGAAGAATAGGGTCATGTCAACCTGTGACTCAGGTCATCAGAATATTGCAATTTTGAAACATGGAAGACCCCATCATCTGGTAGTTCTATGGTCAGAGGCTGATCATCTTCAAGAGGAGCCTCTGCCAATTGATCGGCGATGACTTGACCTTTTATGGATTTTTTTCCAATGAATTCTATGTCAAACTCCATCAACAACATGATCCATTTCATCGTGCGGCTACTATGATAAGTACGACTCATCATGTATCGCAATGGATTCTCCTTAGACACAACATACATCGTATTACTGAGCATGTAGTGGCGTAGCTTTTTGGTAGCAAACACCACTGCCAAGTAGAGCTTCTCAACGTATGCATAGTTAAGTTCATAACTGACTAGGGTGCGGCTAAGATAGTAAGTAGCCTATTCTTTGTGTAGTTCATTTTTCTGGGACAACATGGCACCCAGTGCCACCTCAGTAGCTGAGATGTATAAGTAGAATGGCACTCTTGGTCTAGGTGGTGCCAATACTGGTGGTGAAGCCAAGTATTGTTTGATGTCATCAAAGGCTGACTGGCACTCGTCATCCCAATGAAATGCTACCCCCTTGTGCAATAATTTATTCATGGGTCGGCACTTGTTAGATAACTGTGCTATGAAGCGCTTGATCGACGTGACCTTTCCCTATAGACTTCTGAGCTGCTTGATGGTAGTTGGGGGAAGCATTTCAAGGATTGCCTTGACTTTGTGTGGGTCTACCTTGATTCCTTGTTTGGAGACTATGTAACCCAAGAGCTTTCCAGATGTGATGCCAAATACACACTTCTTGGGGTTTAGTCTGACTTTATGTTCCATGAGGTGATCGAGGATCTTGCTCAAGTCATCGAGATGATCTGGGTGCAAAAGATATTTGGCCAACAAATCATCCATGTAATCCTCCAAAGTTTTGTGCATGTAATCATGGAAGATGTACGTCATGGCACGTTGGTAGGTGGCACCAACATTTTTAAGGCCAAAAGGCATGACCTTATAGCAAAATGTCCCCCAAGGCATTGTGAACGCCATTTTTAGTTGGTCCTCGGGATTGATACGAATTTGATTGTATCCCGAGAAACCATCCATGAGGGAAAGCATTTCGTGGCCCGCTGTAGCATCTACCAATGCATCGATGCTAGGCAAGGGGAAATCATCCTTAGGACTCGCTTTGTTTAGATCTCAAAAATTGGTGCATATGTGAATCCTCCCATCGAGCTTTTTGATGGGCACCATGTTAGACAACCATGGTGGATAATCCACGCAGATGACAAACTGTGCATCCAACAACTTTTGTAGCTCATATTTGACCATTAAGGCTACTTTTGGGTGCATCTTACGTAGTTTTTGCTTTACTGGCTTGACTGTCGGATCAAGCGTAAGATTATGCATGACTAGTTGTGGGTCTAGCCCCGGCATGTCTTTGTAGGACCATGCAAAAACCTCCTTCTTCTCTTTGAGAAGGGCAATGTAGTCGGCTTGCTCTTCGGGGGAGAGACTTACCCCCAACTTGATGATTTGCAAATTCATTGGATCTGAGCCGATGTCTACGTCAATCGTCTCCTCGATCGACATGTGGGACCCATCCTCCAACTGGTGTGGAGTTGGGATCAAGTGGATATCATTTGCTGAATTTAGATCATCGTTAGGAACCTCGGGTTCCTCTTCAGCATGGAAGACATCCTGAGTCTGTCCTGGGGTGAAATGGAACATCCCACCGTAAGGCCAGTACTCTGATGGGGATGGCGGTGTGTCAGCATGATCCCAGTCTATAGCATCTAGGTCTAGATGCAATGACCATGTTGGGTCGACTGGATCATGGATGGGGGTGGTTAAATCAATGGATATCATGTTGATGAAATGATTGTGGTCTCCATTACCATGGGTGTGATTACTCGGACATCCTAGATGATCTTTGTGCTCTGGATCTAGCTCTATGGGTACTGGCACAAATGGATCGGCCCTATGTGCGGATAAGAGGATAGGATCTGCCCTAGGCACTGATGGCACTATAGGATCTCTAGGTGGAAGATGCTCTCTGTATACCTAGAGTGGCAGGTGTAGTAATTGCTATAACTGTACCTGGTTTAAGTGCCACCTATGCCTGGGCCCTATGTGCATGTGTTCAAACATGTCATCTATGTCCAAGGGATATTGTTGTTGCATCTATCGCATGTGATTGAGATAGGCCATCTCAGTTTCATCTTCAGAATCACTGTCAGAGATCCAAAGGCCTTCGTTGGCTCCAATGGCTATTTGTGACATATGAGGCTCATCTTGCTCGAGCAAATTAATGTGGTCCCATCGAGGTTGTTCCGCTCTCTACGGGGGGACCTGATTCTCTTGAGGTGGCATATGCTCAATTGGAGCATCCAAAGGGAACATTGTCAAGAAGCTCTCCTGACAATCATCCATGGGATGCACTTGTGAATGATTGCTATCAGACTCGAAAGGATCCCAAGGTGCTACCTCGTACTTCGACTCATCTTCTGAAGACCCTTCTTGGTCTTGTCCATATCCCTCTTGTAGGTGAGTCCTCGAACTTTCTCCCTTTTCTACCGAAGGGAAAGGGTTGTTACGGTCAACAAGGTTGGTTGTTAGCAATGGGAGATAATCTCCCAATGTATATGTTGTGTTAGGATTGGCATATGGATCTAATGCCAACCCATCCTTGTTGCCTATCCCTAGGCCTTGCATGTTCTCTACCAATATGTCAAGGGGCAAGGGGTGGTTGAACCCTACTCCTGACTTGTCATACGACATTTGATATCTTGGTTGGCATAGAACTCACACTCCTTGTTCATACCGGCCCAACCCATATCCATGCCAATTACATTGGCCAAGATATCTTAAAGCGAATTCTGGGTTGGACAAATAGTTGACATCCTCAGTAAAGGGCTCTTCATCTTCGTCTTCTTGCATGTAAGGTTCAATGCCATTATCCAGGCCCCCATAAACAAAGTTTGTCTGATTGGGTGGGTAGCCTAGAGGAACCACAGAGCCGATGGGGAGGCGAGGTCTCCCCATGTCCTGCATGGACTCAAGTGCGGGTGTTGCTACAATGTTCCACACTAGATACTCCCCTAGGCCCATGTTGGCCATCTCAACGGTGATCGTTGGCGGTTGAGGGGGAGCGAATGGGAGTCCTTCCTGAGTCCACTCCATGTGGGGCGAACTAGGCATCTCGACTTCCATTCGGCTAGGCATCTCTTCGATAGAGATGGTTGAGACTAGGGGTGGTTCCTCTTCTAGGGGTTTCTTTCCCTTGTCCTTTGGTGTGGCCACCGTAGGTGGCATCGTTGTTGAAGGACCAGATGAGGAAGATGGACCCGACTGGGGACTTGATGGACTTGTCAACGGGGATGCCTACGAAATCGGACCCTGTTTAGATGGATTCAACTAAAAATCCAAATGCATTGATGGAAGGGTCGATTGCGGCATGAATTGCACCGTATTGCAGTACTTGAAGGGCTCTAAGTCTGTCGGGACTACATGCACCTATCCTTCAAATGTATACTTTAGGCACTGATGAGCTATTGAAGGGACACACTTCATGTCCCCGATCCAAGGCCGACCCAAGCAAGATATTATAGGCCATCTCACCTTCCAAGATGTGGCACAATGTATGAATAGTCTTTTGTCCCACTTGGATGGGTAGGACAATTGTGCCAACCATCGAGCATATTGCATCATTGAATGCTCGAAGAGTATAGGTGGAGGCCACGATGTGAGATGTCGGCAACTTCAGATGTTTCAATGCTACTGTTGTGATGATATTACTGGATGAGCCAGTGTCCACCAACACCCTCTTATACGAAATCCCGTTGACCCACACAATGACGTGTAGGGGTGGATCCACCACATCACCAGTCACTGATTTCAATTCATCTTCTCTAAAAGTGATGACTAGTTCTGTACATTGTTTTACATGTCCCACAAAGTTGTTGAAAGAGTTTGCTTCATGGGGCTGCAGCTCGATGGCTTTTAATATCTCCATTAGAGCCTCCCGATGGGGCGCTGATTGTTGAATGAGCTCGTATATGGAGAGCCTAGCCGACGTGGTCCTTAGACTTTGGGTAAGTCTAGTCCGAATCATGGCCACTGGTCTAGGCAGGGGAGGTTGTGTAGGGTGTTGTTGAGGTTGTGATGTCGATGGAACCTCTCTTGTGGCCGCCATAGGGGCAGCTCCTGGGTACCTCTTGTTCCTAGTCACTATGCTTATCATCCCTACATACCCTTGCATAGGGCAATTTTGTTGCACCTCATTGACTTGAAGGGGTTTTGTCTATGCATCATGGGCAGGTAGGGGGTCTCTGAAGACTCCCATATATTGGTTGTTTGGTGCTACGGGGTTGTCCACCGCCAATGTCTTGTTGTCGATTAGGTCTTGCACCAAGCCTTTGAACTTCCAACATGCATTAAGGTCATGTCCCTTCCACCTGTGGAACCTACAATACAAGTCCTCTCGGTACCCCTTAGGCTTTGGCACATTGGGGTCTATGGTTTGAATCTCTGGCAAGTTGATCAAGTTCGCCACTAACAAGCGGTCAAACAAGGAGTCCCTGGACTCTGTGTAAGGTGTAAATTGTCGCCTAGGGTGACGCTACTAATTTTGTTCTTGCCTCTGGTTTTCTCTATCATAATTGTTAGGAGGCATCGCATTATAGTTAGCCTTTTGAGGCTATGTTGCTTGTGCAGGCTTAGGGACGTTTATAGCAACCTGATTGACCGCAGTGGGTTTCTTTTGCATGGTCCCTATTTTGGTGTTCTTAGGCCATTATTTCTTCTTTGGCTTGGCAATCTCGCCATCCTGTATCTTGATCTCCTCGATGATTCTGGCTTGCGCCAGAGCTTCCTCAAGAGTGGCATATTGTTGTAGCTGCAATAGCATAGAGATCGATCTCAAATAGCTCTTTGAGAACATTTGGGTCAGGTCGGACATGGGAGGGAGGTAGGGCAGCTTTGAAAGCAACGTCCTCCACCGATTCCCATATGCCACCATGGTTTCTTCCTCATACTGCCTGAGGCTAGCTAGGTCACTTAGTGATGCCTTTTTCTTGGTGTTGAAGGTGAAGCATTCGAGGAACGCATCCACTAGCTGATCCAAGTTACTGATGCTATGTTTTGGCAACTGAGTGAACCAATCCAAGGTAGGGCCTGCGAATGTGGTTATAAATGTTCTTAGCAACAAAGCATCGTTATCCTGAATGCCAAAGCACTGGCTCAGGAATCTAGTCACGTGCTCTTGGGCATCCTCCTCCCCTCTAAAGAGTGCCAACTAGGGCAGTTTAAAGTGTTTAGGGTATGGAGGTGTCGGCACTGATGGATGCACAGGATGACTATGGAGTTGGCGTAAAGTAGGCTTTTGGGGCCCAAAAGTCTTGGTCTCCATAGACTCTAAGCGCTCTAGCAGTGCTTTATATGCATCATAAGATTTGATCTCTTCCTCCTTGGTTGGCTCCCATTGTGGGTTGCGGGGAACTTGAGGCCTATGGAGGGGTGGCCGGATAGCAGCCCCTCTGCCTTGGTAGGGCATTTCAACCCGCTCTTCTTCTTGTTCATACTCCTCATAGGCTGCTTGAGGAGTGCCTGGGCGAGACCTATAAACATGGGTGGGTCCCCACGGAGGGTGCCCATCATTGTTTCTGGGAGTGGCCTCCCGCTCAGGTCTAGGAGGTCTCGGAGGCAATGTTTGGTGAGGTCATGGAGACCTGTCTCACACCAAGGGGTTGTGCCTCTCATATACTTCTACCTTATGCACGTGAGGGGTTGGGACCTTCTCAGGCATAGTGTTATGAAGCAATGTGGTTGTCTGACGTTGAATGCACTCTTTGCTAAGGTGGTACAGATGCTCTAACTATTCTTGATCTTGCCTAAGCTGCATGATTTGTGCTTGGCGGGTGACATGTTTGGCAAATGCCAAGTCAATTTGTTCCATCGTCTCATGTTTAGGAAGCCTAGATGCCTCTCCTACATGTCTATCTCGGTCATGGTGATCCGAGATCCCTATGGGTTGCTTTCCTCTATCGAGGTTAGCGACATTCACCTAAGGCTCTGGCCTCGATGGGTGATCCTGATACATAGCAGGTGCGGAGGTGCATCGCTCCCATGCTGTGTACTGCTCTTGAGGAACATAATGTTCTTCCTCGTACTGCCCTTCGTATGCGTGAAAGGTGTGGGCAGAATTGTCTCGCCCTGTCTGGAGAGCCTCGTGCTCTGGATTTGGTCTAGTGTTTCTAACAGTAATACGGGGTAAAGGAGGGATGATGAAATCATGTGGCCCCTCCTTATGGACCCTATGTTGCTCTAGCACTTCATCACTAGGCCACTCATAACGAGCATCTAAGGGAGGCCTCATGTCTATGTTGAGTGCCACGTGTAGGTTCTCCTCTTGAAAGGATCTATGCTGAGTGGGGGTGCCCCTCAAAGAGGTGCCTCTATAGTCCTGTTCTGTAATGGCATGATGTGGACTATCTTGTGTGTCAGGCCGCCAAGGCGGGATGACCAAGTCCTCAGGACTATATCGGAGGTGACTTGTCCCCCTTTGTACACTTTCTGTAGTGCTTGCTCGTGATTGGGCTTGGCTACGGGTGTACACCATGGTGATGCTTACCTAAAGATGCGTAGATTTTTATGTCTTTTTATGATTTTTATGCTACACTAAACAGAAAATATCACACACACAAAAGCGATGATTATCTCGTTTAAAGATTAAAAGTGTGCCCTAAATCTGGTTTAGTGTGTTTTGATTTTTTGTTTTGAAAGCTTTTGTAAAGAACATTTAAATGCAATATGATGGCTCTTATGACTCCCAAAAATGGTCGCCCCTTCGATATACCATTGCTAGGCCGATATACCAACCTCTCTATATACCCGCCCTTACGTGAGGGAAACTATTGGTACGTGAGAGCAGATGGTACGTGGAACATAGGCGGTACGGAAGGGGAATCACTCTGTTTATGACACCTACCATAGAAGACTTATCCTCATGCACTGGGAATCACCCCCACTACACTTGGTCAGCTTTCATCAAGATTTACGTCTAGCAACAATCACGATCGGGGTTATGTATGCAGTATCTCAAGCCAAGGTGGTGATGAAATCCACCGTTGGTCTTGCTCAAGGGTTGGGGTTTTACGACCAACTCCTTGTTGTTTTAAATTACCACGTGGTGTGTGGGGTTCTTTTTAAGTTGCATAAATGAAGCAAACAAGCATTCAAACTCTCCTATGCAAGAAAATAACCAGAGAACAAAAAGCAAAAATTGACAGAAGGTGTTTAGGACCCCTACCTCTTCTCTACCCAAATCGGATGTCTCTGAATTTCTTCCCTAAAATTGCACAAGGAGCTATTCATCCCGGGGTGAGATGAATAATAGATCTGTATTCATTCCAGGGTGAGACGAATTCCTATTCGTCCCTGGATAAGACGAATTCCAGCTCTGTACTCATCACAGACTGAAACGAACAGCAGTCCAACATTTGAAAACTTGGTACCTGTAAGCAAAAACAAGCAACTTTGATTAGAAATTTAATCTTAAAAATCAAGGGACAGAGGTCCCACCATGATCTCCACTGAAAGCACGAGGATACGAAAACAAAAAGGAAAATGCCAAGTACGGTGCGTATAAAACCAAACTTAACACCAAAAGCCTATATATTGAAAAATGCATGAAAGGAAAGAGCATAAGCGAATCGACACAAGATAAAAGCAATATGGAATAAGGCCCTCTTTATTGATATGCTTTTAAAGTCATGTTACAATACGTCTCCTTCCTTTTTAGGGGATAGGAGCGTTAAATATGTTTCTTATCACATCCATGGATAGCAATCCTTCTTCCGCGTGCCCACATGTAATATGGGTGGACCAAAACATCACCGCCACTTGTGTATATGAGTTTTGACTCCTTATTGCTCCTCTGATGTTAGAAACCTACGTTCAAGGAAACAAAAAAGATCAGTAGCACCTGCAGATAGAATAGAACATGTATTTCCCAAGGCCTACTGTTAGTGTATGCATGAAAATATTAAAATGATAACCAAATGACCTCAGATCGACCTAAAAATTTAACAGAAGCATGAATATGTTACCAGGAGGGCACTACAAGTGGAACAGTTAGGAAATTCCTCACAGATTTGTATTCGCTCTAGGGTGGGACGAATAAACCTACAATAAATTATCAGAAAGCACCCTCTTCAATGTCCTATCTAGGAAGCTCCAAATGACCTACAAAGTTGGGGTTAGCTAATTGGGGGTGTTTTGGGAAGACCCAGAAGGTCAGATTTCTCCAATTTTGCCTCTATCACCCAGATTTTTTTGGTGCCATCTGCAAGTTAGTAAAGGCGGGAAATGATAAAAACATGGTCAAAAATGCTCAGAATGAAATGAAATTTAAACTACAACCTATTTAAATGACCTAGAATAAGATGCAAAAATAAAATAAAGGAAATATATCACATATTTCTAATCACTCCAGGGTGGGGCGTTTAGAACTACGACATCTTAGGGGGCGCTCGAGGGCAGGATGCCCATCGTTTGGGACTCTTTTTCGGCACCAATCCACTTGGGATGGGTCCAAAACCTCTTATGGGGTGTTTGTCGACAAATTTTGTGGAATATTGTGGCCAAATGTTTGGGTTTGGGTCTAGAATGCGCCTCCAATAATCACCCAATAACCTCCCTCCAAAAGAGAGATCAAGGATGTGAAAGCACAAACAATGGGTGAGGATATATTTTAGCAGCACTTCATTGCTCCAAAAGCTCCTCTCTGTATCTCTTTTTGGGTGAGAAGACTCACCAATTTATAGACCTAGGGTCTCTTTGTTTGAATGCGCATGCGAGGGCGCCACTTGAGTTGATTGTCCTATTTTGAGAGAAAATATTATTCCTTGATTTAGAGTCTCCTTGCATGAGGTCTCTAAAATAAATACATGCATGACTGAAGTCTCTCTTCTTGATTTTGAAGCCATTCCTCACAATTGCATGTCCTGAAGTTGCAGTTAACTGGCGGACCTATCGAGGTTTGACTTTTTGCCAGTCAAACCTGCTATTCGCCTCACCCTAGGGCGAATGCTGCTATTCGTCCCTGGGTGGGGCGAATACCAGTTTGTATTCATCCTAGGGTGGGGCGAGTAGGGAGAAAAGTGCCAAATGGTGCCAAATTGACTCTTGACCTTCCAAACTGCTGTTGGGAGTGGTTAGGACCACTGTTTAACCTCTGGGGGCTGCCCTAGGGGCTGTGTGTGTCAATGCGATCGATGCTTGTTGTCACATAATCGGATTGGTGTTGTTTTGGTGTCTACACTATTTTGTAGAGAATATTCTAGGAGGCATAACTTTTGATCCAAATATCTATTTTTATTTTTATTTTTTTAAACCACCTAGCTCTATGAGATCTACACTTTAAACTAATCATAAGCAATTGATCTACACTTTTTTTTATCATTTTCACCTATGCAACCGATTGACAAAGATGATTGATTATAGAGGAGAAACCAATACAAATAATATTTGATTGATTATAGAAGAGCAGTCGATCTGCATAAGAGTCAATCAATTGTAGAGGTGCAACTAATCAACAAAAGTGTTGATTGATTGCACCTCTGTAATTGATCGACTCTTATGCAGATCGATTGCACCTCTGTAATTGATCGACTCTTATGCATATCGATTGCTCCTCTACAACTGATTAGCTCTTCTTCAATAGCAAGCAACCCTATTTCCTATAGGTAACCTTATTTTTTTTTATCAATAAATATTTCAATTGACAATCCTCTACAACCGATCAGATTTTTATCGATAGACAATCCTCTAAAAATGATAGTGTTTTATTTTTTTTTGCTACTTCAAGTCATGTTTGTTTGTTGCAAGGTTTTTGTTGCTTCAAGTCTATTTTTGAGGAGTTCAAATATTTTAGATGTATGTTTATTGCTATCGTGTTAGGTATATATACAGGTATAAGAGGCAAATTTGGTAGGATAAATAAAAGTTTTTATAATTTTAAGGCAAAAAAGGTCCACGATTTAAAATAAAAATAGTGAAATTATTTTCAATGTGGGGCAAGCTGACCCCAAAAAAAAATTTCTCCCAAAAATTTGTCCCATATTCACCAGTTTCTAATTTTAAAAATCCTAATATTCTTGAATTAAATATGATTCATCACTATGCATAACGTTGGCATTGCCTACTGTTGATATTGCTTCTATAAAATTCTTCACCTTTTTTGTGCCCTTGAGGTGTTATTTTTCCTAAGTAGTAGATAAATGGCATCAAATGGACCATCACCTATTGATTTGTCCAATGTATTTGTCCCATACTTCATCCTTTGCAATGCTAGAATTTTCTTGTTTTAATACCCTAACTTCTGAGGGACCCCTAGCCTTTGATGGTTTGATTTGATATCGAGTTTAAAACTATATTTTGACTTAGCATATAAAGCATACCACTTTGAGGTGTAGTCATACCAACTTTGAATCTCGACTTTGTAACTCCTACTACTCCCCAAAGTGGCAAGGGTTGTTTCATCGTCTAGATTGACCTACTATTGGACATTGTAGCTCTTCTCATGGATAAATAAGGTACTTGACTTCTTGTCTTTGAGGTTTTGTTTGAATATCCCCCTTTGGTCATAGGACCAATGGTATCTTAGTTGCTTGAGATCCATATCTCTTAATATCTCCTCTACCATTGTGTTGTATCCCCATATTTTAGGAGTGATTTCCATGAGTTGTTTTAGTGGGTAGAACATGGTCTTATTTCACCCTTTAAAATATTTCAAATCAACATACTCAAACTGCATGACATATTTGAGATTGATTTTATAATTTAATACTCTCATAGGTAGTTCAATGGGCATGGCTAAAAATTTATAGAGACAAATTAAAGTTATGGTTCTCCTCAAGTAAAATTCCCCTTGAGTCCAGTTCCCTATTGTTACTAGATTTTACACCTCATTTATTAGTCTTGGTACCTTACCTCTAAAATTCTCCATGATCACTTCATATACTTCATTATATAATTGGTATGAAGACCTTCCCACTTCCAATTGGGCACATATGTAAACTCCATTATGCTTAGGGGTTTCTCATATTTTCTAACTTGATCTACTTGGAGGGTAGTGAGCTATATTTTCTTAAGTAGGAAGTGTATTTGAACTTATTTTGTTCTTTAAATCCTCTTAGCTAACTCTCCATTTGATTAGAGATATATTTGGCATAATCGATCATCTAGGAGTATCCCAAGTAGATTTACATTGTGTAGCAAAGCAATGTATTATTTATGATCTTTTGTGTTGTCACAATATCCATTCTAGCCATAGATAAAAAAAATAGAACATGATTTGAGAGAAGGAATAAGGGGTGGATGGTCGGTGAGAAGATGTTGAGGAGATACAGGGGGAAGAGAGAAGAAAATAGGAAGGATTATAGAGAGCAAGCATATGTTGGATTAGCTGGAAAAGAATTATTTTGAGCTGACATAATTTATAGGTAGACTCATTTTAAATGTCTTTTAGTTCTTTTAATGGAAATAAAATATCACTTCACTTAAAGAGAAAAATGCATGAAATTATATTCTTTGATATGCAAATATTCCCCATCAATGGCAATGAAGTAAAAATATTTTAACAGTGCTAGGGCAGCGAAGGCGAGTGCAGCAGTGCTAGGATAGCGAAGTAAAAATATTTTTACAATGCCATAGTAATGCTAGGGCAACAAAGTAAAAATATTCTAACAGTGTCACAATAGTGCTAAGGTAGCAAAGGTGAATGCAGCAGTGCTAGGGTAGTGAAGTAAAAATATTTTAATAAGTGTTGCAGTATTGCTAGGGTAGTAAAGTAAAAAAAATTTACAGTGTCACAGTAGTGCTAGGGTAGCAAAGGTAAGTGTAGCAGTGCTAGGGTACCAAAGTAAAAATATTTTAACAATACCACAATGCTAGGGAAACAAATGCGAGTGCAACAGTGCTAGGGCAACAAAGTAAAAATATTTTAACAATGTTGCAGTAGTGCTAGGGCAATGAAGGCTAGTACAATAGTGCTAGGGTAGTGAAGTAAAAATATTTTTTATTTGGTATTTTTAAAATGGTAGTATAATTTGGAAATTTGGTTTCTTATTTTTGATGGAGAATGAAGAGGAACGTTTGGACTTCTCAGAGGATCCTTTTGAGGGTTAATGCATCATTTCAACTCCAAGAGCCAAGGGTCCCATTTTTGGATAAGATTTAGAAATTGAGAACTAGGGGTCCTTGGGTTTTTGAGTGACCTGAATAATACTACAGGTTATCAAAATTTAGTGGATAGAGGAGAGTCTTTGTCAAAAGGTTCAGATCAAGTCAGTAGTCCTATTGAATTCTCACTCTTAGGTGTCTCAAAACACTCTACTCAAGTAATAGGTCTAATGAATGAGCAAGCATTTTATTGTGGGGAAGAAAAACTTGAGCAGGCTCCAAACAATCCAAACTCACTTTGTCTAAAAAATTTCCTTTGTTTTGTTTAGTTTTATTGGTAAAAGTTTTGATTTAGAGGCCCTAAGTGGAGTGGGTCTAAACTTACAATAAACACAATCTACAACTCTGGTTACTAAAGTGCATAAGGCACATAAAGTGGTTAAAAAGAGAAGGTCGAAGATCAGAATGGTACTTGGGGAAGACTTGAGAATGGAACAAGTTTTGAAGTTTTCTAGGAAGGCCCTCATTAGAAAGTTTCATGGATGTCAAATAGTTGATAATATACTAAATGAGTGGTTGTAGAAGGTATGGGTCCCAATCTTAGTATATGGGCAATTTTTTCACTTACTTGTTAGAGGATGGATAGGTTTCCTTTTGATCTAAGAAATATGCACAAAAAATTATGGGAGTTCGTTGGTATTGTGGGCCTTCTTTTTTGGCTTTGAAGGCTTGGATAGCTTTCTTTGATCTTAGGACTAAATTTTCTAGGAGAATCCTGATCTAGGAAAAAATTCCAGGTCTACCAATGGAGTTATGGTCAGAAAGATATTTGAAAGCGATTAGAGATTCATTAGGTAAAACCTTGGATATAGATATTTCTTTTAAATCTAGTGTTTTTTGGTCTATAGCTCAGGTTTTGGTTGAGATGGATATTAGTGAAGGCTTATTAGACTGTATGGAGATGGTTGTGGGGAATATAGTTCATACTCAAATCTTGGATTATTTGAAGATTCTTTTTAGATGTGTTTGTTGTCATGTTTATGGATATATTACTAAGGAATGTTCTCAAGATTTCACATAGAAATTATGGAGGAGAAAACAAATGACTAGTGGAAATTTCAAGTTAACTAACAACAATCAAGAGATACCTATTTTTTAGAGCTCAATAGTGCTCCCTGATTTGGCATAAACAAGCAAAAAGAATGTTGTTGAACCTAGAACCAAAACTCTAGAGAAGGAGGAAGAACTTTTGGACCTAACTTTATCTTTGTTTCATTGTTCACAAGTTTTTAGAGAAGGATACAAAGTCATAAAGAAAACTATGAAAGGATTGGAATACGATACTATTAATTTTATTGGTCAGACATATAAACCTTATGACAATTACTATCCAATACAAGATAATAATATAGATGTAGTTAATAAAGAACTTTGTACAATTCCTTATGAATGTTCGAAGAGAAGTCCCAAGGACAAGGAAATTCCTAATATTTTGAACAATTGGTTGGCAACCTCAAACGCATTGAATAGGGATTGTATTCCAAATATTTCTGCTATTAGGGGAAGTCTTTGTGACCTATCAAGTGAATATTCTAGGGAGGTATCTATTTCAAGGTATGGTTTAGAGGCAAGTTTCTCTTGCAAAAATTTATTACGTTCTAAGAAAAGGAAATCTAAGCTAAGAACTTGTATAGTTGTTGGAAGGTTAGGGTTAGGTCTGGACCATATAAAGGAATCTTCCACTACTTCAACAGGTAGAAATCATTTTTGTTTTATGCACAAGATAAGGCTTTGAGGGAAATTTAGTAAGGTAAACAAAAATCTATCAAAGGGGCCAGATCGGGACAAAACCCTCTAAAATGTTTAAATGATCTTGTTATCCCTTAATATTTGAGGTCTTGGAAGTCCTTCTAAAAGACTTGCCTTATCTAGGTTGGTGGAAATTCATAATTTGAATGTTATCCTTCTACAAGAAACCATGGGGGCAAGTACAAAAGTCATTGAAGGGTTAAGTAAATTGCTTAGGGATAGGGAGTTCTTGGCTCTAGATGCTACCAAAAATTCAGGGGGTAATTTGACTAGCTGGAAGAATTTAGTATCCTTAATTAATTCTTCCTTTATGGTTTCAATCTTGTGGATAGAATTATTTTTTAAATACTTGGGTTTGAGATTATAAGTTATTAATTTTTATGGTCCCTATGAAGATAGGCAGGTCTTCTAGGATGATTTTTTCTCTCAAATGTGTGTTAGGAATGAAAGAGTTATCATTGGTGGGGACTTCAATTTTACTATGAATGGAAGTTAGGTCTGAGGAGAATCTGCAATACTTGATTGCAAATTACTTCAAGCATAAGATTGAATAAGTTGGTTTAATTGATTTGGAACCAATAAAATTAAATCCTATGTAATAGAGTTGGAGAATCTGGGATCTCAAAGAGGTTGGATATATTTTTTATCTTAGAGATATTATACAATGAAATAGACATAAAATGGTCATGGGTTGAGACTAGAGGTGGCTCGGATCATTCTCCCATTTTTCTTCATTTAGAAAGTCAAGAGCCAAAACCTATTAGTCCTTTAAGCTCAATCTAATTTTTTTGGAGGAATAAGATATTCAACAACTGGTTAAAAAATAATTAATTGGTTATGACCAAATTTCTAGGTCATCAATGAGTTTTCAATTTGTTGCTGCTCTAAAAATATAAAAGGAGTTGTGTCATCTTGGATTGCAGTTAAAAAGGAGAGTATGGATAGAGATATTAAGTTGGTGGAGAAGGAAATTTTAAAAATTCATAAAAATAATGAGGTTGGTTTGTTTAAAGAGGAGGATAAAACAAGATTGGTTGAACTAGAAATTAAGAAGAACAAATTCTTGAAGTGGAGGAAAGCTGAATGGAGAATGAAAAGTAGAGTTGTATGGTTAAAAATAGGGGATATAAATACTAAGTTTTTTCATAATTTTGCTAATCATAGGAAGAAGGTTAACACTAATTGGGAGATGCATAATGAATAAGAGGTCCTCGTTAGGAGTTTTTTTGAGTTAGCAGATTTATGATTAAAACATTTTTAATCTATAAAGAACCTGATAGAGTCAATATTGAGGAGATTTTAAATTTAACTGCTTTCTTCCCCAGTTTTATGATAGAGGAGGACAATCGGTTACTTATGAAGGAGGTCACAAAGAAAGAACTGAAAGTTGTCCTAAATTCTTTCAAAAAGGATAAAAGTCTAGGCCTGATGGATGGACTATGGAGTTTTTCCTAGTTTTCTATGATCTGGTTGAGCAGGATCTTCTCAAAGTAATGGAGGAAGTTAGGTTGAGTGGTCTGGTTTTGGGGTCTTTTAACTCCACTTTTTTAGATTTTATTCCAAAAAATGAGAAGCCTAAAACATTTGATGAATTTAGACCTATTTTGTTGTGTAACTATATTTATAAAATCATTGCAAAGATTATGGCTATTAGATTGAAGAAGATTTTCTTTGAAGTTATTTCCCATGAGTAGTTTGGATTTTTAGCATGTAGACAGATTTTTGAAGCTATAGGTGTTGCACAAGAGGGCCTTCACTCTATTAAAACCAAAAATATTCCTACAATGGTACTTAAACTAGATCTATCTAAAATTTATGATAGAACTAGTTGGTTGTATCTCATATTGATGCTCTTACATGTAGGATTTAGCTATCTGGTAGTAAAGTGGATTATGGGATGTATTTCTTCTGTATAAAATGTTGTTCTTATCAATGGATCAGCTACCAAATTTTTTAGACCCTAGAGAGGACTAAGACAGGGATGTCCTTTATCTTCTTTCATTTTTTTTTGGTTGTTGAAGGATTAAGTATAGCTATTTTTGGATGCAAAGAGGATAGGATCCTTATTCGAGATCAAATTGGGGGTCCTTTATTTATCTCATTTATTACTTTTTGATGATGTATTGTTGTTAACAAATGGTAGTTTAAAGAAATCTAGAAAGTCGAAGGAAATATTGGACACTTACAGTATTGCTACTGACATGGGGATGAATTTTCAAAAATCCTCTATTTACTTTAATGGTCCAGAGTAGGATACCAAACAAGATCTAATCAGAATTTTTCCCTTTAATCTCTTAGATTTGCAAGAATGCTTTGAGTATCTAGGGTTTGTATTAAAACCAAATACTTATAGGAAGAGACATTGGGGATGGCTTTTAGAGACGATTGAATTTAGGATTAACCATTGGTGTAATAGATGGTTGTCTATTGATGGGATATTGACACTTGTAAAGTTGGTTCTTGAGGCAATTCCTATGTTTTGGCACTCCTTGGTCTTCATTCCCAAAGGAGTTCTAGAGAAAATAAGAAAATTTGGTTTAAATTTCTTTGGACTGGATGTAAGGAACATGAAGGCATACCTTTAGTTAAGTGGCAGAGTATTGCTAATCCAAAGGAGGAAGGTGGCTAGGGCCTTAAAAATATCCATATTTTTGGTTCTTCTTTGGTAGCAAAAATTTTATGGAGGATTTTGACGAGAGAAGGATTATGGAATAATATTATTGAACAAAAGTATATTTGTCTAGGGACCTTTATGGATTGGATTAAAAGTCCACGAAAAAGCATTAAAAATATTTTTATTCAATGGAAGGCACTAGTACAAGCCTTTCCTATAATTGGAAATATTTGGCTTGAAAATTGGACAACTGTGAACAAGTTAGAATAGGGGCTGATTTTATTTTGGGTTGTGGAGAAAACATTTTATTACCAAAAGTTATGATAAATTATTTACAAGACAAGGGTTTTTACTTTCTTCATCAAGTGGGGCAACCAACTTCTTCTAGTCTTTGGACCCAAGGTTGGAAGCAAGCTCAGGTCTTGGGTTTTTTGATGAGTAGGTTGTTTTGTGGAAGTCTTACACTAATAGTCTTAATAAGAGTCATATCAAGCTAAGAGTTGAACCATATACTATTGCTTGGGCATACAACAAATATCGGGATCAATATACAGCTAGACTTGGTTACAAAGAAATTTTTGACCTCGCAAGGGTCTTCTTGGTGGTGGAATCAGATTTAGAATTTATCTACCCCAAAAAAGAAAATAATTTCATGTGGTTAGCTTTGAGAAATAAGGCTTTGACTTGGGAAGTTTTACAAAGGATAAGCATATAAGGTCCAAGTATTTGTATGTTGTGTCAATCAAAGGAGGAAAACATCACATATTTTTTAATCAAATGCCCTTTTTCTCAATAGGTTTGGTTAGAAGCTAAACAGATAACTAGAGTACAAAATATTTGGGAAGGAGAAACAATGGAGGTATGCTTAAGCTAGTGGTTTTTGAAACAATTTCTTTCTTTACCATGTCTTATATGTTGGGGTATATGGTTGGCATGAAATGCAGCTATTTTTGAAGGGAATTTAATCCCCCCATTTCAAGTCATATTTTAGGTGAGGACTTTGGTCTCAATCAACAAAGGGCCTAACAAACATAAGAAACCTCGACAAGTAGATAATTTTTCATTGAAAAGTCTCAACCATAGGGTTTTTTTATGGGGCTAGTTAGAGATAGTCATATTTTAATAGTGTGGGAGGCTTTTTTTACTTCTTAGATACCCACTATATCAAATTTAAAGTAGGTATTGGCATAGGTTCCAATAATTTTTCAGAGTTTCAGGCATTGAGATTGCTAATGAAGTGTGTTGTGGAGAGAAATGTGAAAAAATTACAATTTTTTGGAGATTCCACTCTAGTCATCAATTGGATGAATAGATATACTCAATTAAAAAATAATTTGCTTAGACTAGTGGAATATGAACTACTGGAGGTGATTTCCTTTTTGAAAATATCTCTTTTACACATGTTTATAGGGAATTAAATCAAGAAGCAGATAGGTTATCAAAAGAAGGTCAACATGTTCCAAAAGGTTTCTTGCAAATGGAAGAGAACAAGGATGGAGTTTCTTCTTTCACCCATATATCATATCCCTAGTTTCTATGCTAGCTCTGGGTTTTTTTACTATGGGTATGTTTCATTTGGTTATATTTTTATGGTAGTTTCTAACTATTTCTTTTCTATTCTTTTTGTTTCTTTTCACTGATTTTTATCCAGGTTTTGGTTATGGAGGTTGTTTAGAGGATTAAGTATTGATATATAAGGATATTTATCCTTATTATCCCCATGCTATTTTGAAGATGGACTTTTTTCCTCTCTAATTTCCTTGACTATAATTATATCTTGAATCCCAATAATTTGCTTTTATCTGGGTTTCTGTTTGTGGTAAGGCACCTGAGAAGTGTAATTTTCTTTCATTCTTGAAATAATATTAAAAAAAATTCTTGTAAAAATATATTCTTTATAGATATTTTTATTCCTCTTCTCCCTAAGGATGATGGTAACCTATGACATTATTGTCTATGTGTCCTCCTTGAACTGGTCCAAATCTAATGGGATACTAAAATTAGATGGTAGGTTAGGCTTCCTAAGACAAGGGATTAGAAAGCTCTATTAATAAGTATTGCATTTCCTATAATAAAAATCATTTTAGGTTTTAGGCCTATAGGATATCCATATCACTGAGTCATTGCTAGCTTTCAAAATGCTCCTTATTACTTTTATCCTTATGTAGAATGTATCCTTAGTCCATTACAAAAGGTAGAATCTCCTTGTTATGTACTCATAACTTTTGTTCAAGGTTTCTGTGAGCATGATACAATCCCACACTTGTGGCACTAGACTCCTTACCAAGCCAAATGCCAAGGTCTAGTTTATACTTTAGAAGTTTTTTTGGATGGTTTGAATCTCTTCAATGCTTCCCTTCTTACCCCCCTCCATGGATAGTGTGTATGTCCCTTATGCCACCTTTCAATAAAAATCTTGAAATTATTCTTTAGGCCATTTAGTATTGCTTCTTGTGTTTTCTCATCCCCCCATTTTTTATGGCCTTGTCCCTCTAAAGGCCCTACCGCTATGGTGGTGACTATTATGGGAGATGATGGCATGAAAACAATTAGGACAATAGATGTGGAAGGTGGTGAGGCTACTTGAGCTTTAGGTAGTGAAGGGCTAACAAAGGTGGAAAAGGTATCCACTCAAGGCAAAATGATCCACTCAAAAATGTAAGCGATTCACTTGATTGGGATGCTTAGTTGTGATTAGGGTAGGAGAGTGATTCACTAGAAATTTTAAGCAAATAACTTGAGGAAAGGAGGTGATTCACACATTTAGGATTAGTTTTCTCAAAAATTCAAATGATTTGCTTGGAAGAGAATGTAATTGCTTGTTTTGAGAGGAGAGTGGTTTGCTTGAAGGATTGAGTGATTCACTAGATATGTTAAGAAATATGATTGATTTCTATGATTTGGCTAATTTTCTTGGGGTTTTGACATTTTCTTTCAAGCAATTCACTGTGATACCATAAGGGAGACATTATGAGGCTACAAACCATTTGGCCTTTAATACTCAATGAATACAATTTGTTTCCTATTAAAGTTTTCTCAAATGGAATGTAGTGGAATATTTAAATTATTATATATATAGTTGTAGAATGAGGGCCCTTTAGCCCCCCTACCTAGGTTATTTATAGGACTTGGATAGGGAATGATTTACTTATGTCATAGCATGCTCTACCTAGGTAAGGTGATTGGCCTATTAAGGGTTGCTTGTCCCTTATTGCAACTGGTATAGGTCCTCACTCTTGTTAGAGTAAGAGCATATTACATCATTTGGGTCATGTAAATGTACCAGCTTAGGTACATAGTTAAGATAGGAGATTACTTTAAGGGGAATTTATCTAGTTACTTCAAGCAATGTAATAAATGCACAAGTGGCAATATGCAAGTTGTAATGTGCAAGGTGTCCCCTTGTACAACTAGGTAGAGTGTTGGCCAAGGAATCGATATTCCCATATAAAGGACCTCATAGTAGTAGATTATGTTGGCAATTTGAGTCATTTTATGTTGTCATTGATGTCACATGAATCATTGATGTCATATGGATCACATT
Source organism: Wollemia nobilis (assembly GCA_028583015.1). Lineage (NCBI taxonomy): Eukaryota > Viridiplantae > Streptophyta > Pinopsida > Araucariales > Araucariaceae > Wollemia > Wollemia nobilis. Next base: position 9,423,161 of record JAQPPZ010016361.1, read on the forward strand.
GAGTTTTGATGGGCAAATGATATTTTGGAAAGCATGGATAAAATCAGGGTTTTTGTGAAAACCAAGGCAGGCAAAATAAAAGGTTTTATTTAAAGCCATGGATGGCAAATTTGAAATGGCTTTTTCTTAAAACCCATGTTGGCCTTTTTTTTTGTCAAAAAAGGTACCCCGATGATGGAGATATTTAATTTTAAATATTTAGTTTAAATTTTAATTATTTAAATTTTAAATTTTAATTTTAAAATTAAAATTAAAATTAGCGTCGACGTCTAAAGAAAGAGGGAAAATCAATAATGCATTGACATCATCAAAAATGAGGAGAAGAATATATGAAGGGGGATCCTAATGTTCATTTGAAATTGATCCTTGCTCGTGTTAATCATTGGTTAAGCATCCAAAGAGAGCTCATGTGAAAATTATTTTTAAAAAGGGAGACAGCGAATAAATCCAAGGTTGGTCGAAAGCCCAAGATATTGTGGCCAGAGTGGCACATTAGCAATTGAATTTTTGTTAAAGTGTGTGGTAGTGCTTTACATTAAGGTTCGAATCTCCTTGACTGTATTCGAATGCATTGGAAGGAAAGTGCTCAAAGTGCTTTTGGTTTACGTGGAAGGGAGGAAGGACTTAAGGCATGTCGTGCCTTTTCCTTTTGAACGAGCAGCTAGCTCATGTGGAAACCTTAGCTACGGCTAAGGCGCTCGTGGTGTGTGCAAGTTGGGGGTTCGAATCCCTTTGAGGAGGTAATTACGTTTTGCTCTAATTAATTTTGTTGATGCCCTAGGATAGGAGTTATAAGGTGGTTAAGGAATAATTAAAGTTTTGAATTAAACTTTATTTTTATAAGGGTTCTGATTATTATTTCAGAGGTGGATGAGTTGTTGATTTATTTTGATATTCATGAAATTGAAAATTAAGATTTAGGAGAAATAAGGAGTTGTTATAAAATATTTTTGAGAGTCTTATTGATTATTATTTTTTATAAGGGCTTTATTAAAAAGGACTTTGGTGGATGTGTTTATTAAGTTGGAGTAAAAAGGTGTAAATTGAGTTATGCTTATCTTGTGATTATTATTTGAAGTCCACTAACCCATATTGATATTGGAAAGGAAAGTTGTGTTTAGTGTGGAAGATTTTGTGGACAACTTCTTGGCATCCAAAAGATATGGGTACATTCTCCTATTGATTATTTATGGTGGTTGATTTCTAAAATATCATTGGAGTGAAAATGATTGATTGTGATTTCCTTTTCGAAAGTGGTTGGTTGAATGCTTCAAGGTTTTATGGTTTGAGAGTTGTTTTTAAACTTTGTTTTGTAAGCATATTCATTGAAGCCCATTGGTTTTGAAAGAACTTGAAAAGAACATGAGTATCATTTTTATGTGAGATTTGTGGTTGAGCATTGTTGGAAACATTTGAGTTGGTTGATACATGCTTGGACTAGGGTTTTTGTGAGAAAGAGTAGTCCCTTGTGGTGATTGGTTGAGTTGAGTTTATTGAGCCTAGTCAAGTGATTGTGTGAGGTGATTGGTCAAGTTCCATGAAACAAACTATTCCATAATTCTGATTTGAGTTGTGAGATTAGAACATTTTGAGTCTCTAACAATTCTCTCTTTGCTTCTATGAGTTGACTTGAGTTGAGTTGAGAGTGAGATTAGAACATATTGAGTCTCTAAAAATTCTCTTTATGCTTCTATGAGTTGATTTGAGTTGAGTTGAATTGAGATCATTGTAGATCATTGTTGTCATCCATTGAAGAGTACATTGTCATTCATTGTTGAGTTCATATTTGAGCTTTGCCTTGATAGATTTGTGGATGATATTTGAGTACTACTTGAGCATGATTGATTGAGCCTTTGAGAAGGCTTTTGTGGATAGTTTTGGGACAGCCTTTGTGGACAGTTTTGGGACAGCTTTGTGGATAGTTTTGGGATAACTTTGTGGACAGTTTTGGGATAGCTTTGTGGATAGTTTTGGGATAGCTTTGTGGACAACTTTGTGGATAGTTTTGGGATAGATTTGTGGACAGATTTGAGAAAGTTCTTGGTGAGCTTGCTAGAGCATATTTGGGAAAGTTCTTGGTGATCTTGCTAGAGAAGATTTGAAAAAATTCTTGGTGAGTTTGTTGGAGAATATTTTAGGCAAGTTCTTGATGATCTTGCTAAAGCATATTTGAGCAAGTTCTTGGTGAGCTTGTTGGAGCAGTTTTGGACAAGTTCTGTGTGAGCTTGTTATTCAGTTTTGGACAAGTTCTATGTGAGCTTGTTATTCATTTTTGGACAAGTTTTGTGTGAGCTTGTTATTTAGATTTGGACAAGTTTTGTGTGAGCTTGTTATTCAGTTTTGGACAAGTTTTGTGTGAGCTTGTTATTCAGATTTGGACAAGTTCTCTGTGAATTTTTTATTGCCTAGATTTGAGTAGATCAAAGAAATCATTGTATTGGATAAGGATCCTTATTTCTGTGTGAAATATTATAAGGATATTATTCAGTGGAGTACCCCACATTGGGGGGACCACATTAAATCTTGTGTCTCAATTATGTGTGGTGACTTGTGCTCTTACTACTACAATCTGAGTTATTAATGCACACTGCTATATTTGGTTATTGCAATTAAGGAAATTAATTTATATTGAGTTGGAAAGAAAATGAAAAGTGGTCTTATATTATTCACCCCCCCTCTCATTATAATCTTGTGTTATTCAATTGGTATTAGAGCATGTTCCTTAGGAAAAGCTAACGACTTGAGGGTAGATTCTACAAGAACACAAATGGCTTCACAGAATGGATCATCTACAAATAAGGCTCCATTATTTGATGGTAACAATTATGCTTTCTGGAGCATGAGGATGAATAACTACTTGATATCACAAGGATATGAGGTATGGCAAATGGTTGAAAAATAGTATAGGGTTGAAGGTGATCCCGAGATAGATAAGACTATCAAGAAATTGGTTGAGATCAATGCAAGAGCAATGAATTTTATTTTGAGTGGGCTTTGTGAGACATATTTTGCAAAGGTCATGGTATGTAATTCAGCTAATGAAATGTGGACCAAGTTGCAAAATACTTATGAAGGATATTCCAAGGTAAAGTTGGAAAAACTACAAACTCATAGAAAACAATTTGAGGAATTGAAAATTGAAGATTCTAAAGTTATTACAAAGTTTTTACTTCGAGTTGATGAGATTACTAACACCATGAGAGGCCTATGTTTTGAGATGAAAGAATTAGAAGTTACTCAAAATATTTTGAGATCACTTCCCATGAAATATGATTCTAAGGTTTCAGCAATAGAAGAGACAATGGATATCAACCAGCTAACAATGGAAGAATTGCAAGGTACTCTCACAACTTATGAGATGAGGGTAAGTAAGCATCATGTTCCAATAAAAGAGATTGCATTCAAGGATTCAAAAAAAGAGAAAGGGAAAGTTTTAGAAACAAGTAGAGGTTCATATAATGATGAGGAAGCTAACTTCATCAAAAGGAATAAGGAATCAAATAATTTCAAGGATATAAGGAAAGTCAAATTCTACAAGTGTGGTGATCTTGGTCACTATGCATACATGTGTCCACATGAATAAAATAGTGATAATGAAAACAAGGTCACAGAAGAAAAGAATATGGAAAGCATAAGCATGACAAATATGACAAATACAAGCAAAACAAGTATGAGAAGAAGAAAAATTTTCGTAAGGTAAAGAAATCTTACTACATTGTAGAAGCAAGTGATAGCTTAGATCACAGTGATAGAGACAAGTCAGATGATGAAAAAGAAGAACATCTATTCATAGGAATAGAAGGTGAAAGAGAATAGTGTTTTGTGTGTGGTCAAAGAGATCACAAATCAAGATATTGCAATGGTTTCAGTGATAGTGAAGATGAGATGACACATCAAGAAAATAGGTATGGTCAAAGAAATCTTGAGAGTTTGTTTGCTATAGAAGATTATAATGATCTTAGTGACAGTGAAGATGAAGAATTTTTTTTCTATCAAATAAGAGAAGTAGAAGAAGAACATTCACTCCAAACAAAAGAAGTTAAGCAAGAGGATAATATCTCAGTTGATCTAAAGGAAGACTTTAATGTTATCCATGAGCAACTACAAGAGGTTAAAGAGAATTTGAAAGAATTGAAATATTTCTTACTTGAGAAATTTGATCCATCACATGACTCAAAAGGTCAAGATATTTTCACTAAGAAGGAAACATGTGTTTCAAAGGCTATAGAGATGGATGCCAAGTTGCTACTTGACACAAATAAAGAAAAAGAAGAGGAAGATTCCAAAGCACCAAAGGTCTCATATTTCAGGTTTGGGCAATCACACTCAAAAGGAAAGAAAGTTCTAAAATATGAAACAAGGAAGCACCTAATATTTGTGAGGAAAGTTCCAAAGTTCCTATGGCTCCAAATATTCAGTTTGATTCTTGTTTTGAGAGAGGTGAATCAAGCTCAAAGGGAAAAGAAATTCTTGAAGAGAAAATCAAGGAAGAAAATAATAAAGAGGTTTTAGATGCTACAAAGAAGGTTCAAGGATGCAATGCACAAGTTGAAAATTATCATAAGGATAATGGTCAAGAAAGGTATGAAGAACCAAGGCATGAACAAAGGGCTTTTCAAGGACATTGTTTTTCTTGTAATGGATTTGGACACAGGGCTATACACTGTAGGGTCTATGGATCAAAGAAGTTTGATTTTGATAGAAGAAACTTCAAAGGAAGAAGGTATGGTTTTCAAGGACATTGCTTCTCATGTAATAGGATTAGTCATAGAGCTTCACAATTTAGAAGTCATGGTCATAATGGTCATGCAAATAGAGCTTCACAATACAAGTTTTAGGAAAGGAATGGATATGGAAATTATTTTAAGAATGAATTCAAGACATGGGCACCATTCAAATGCTACAATATCAAGTGTTTTAATTGCAATAACTTTGGGCATATTACAAAATGGTGTAGGACTCAATTCCAAATAGGTTCAAGGCAAGAAGGTCAAACAGGTTCTAGACAAGAAGATCAAGTAATTCATCAAGAGAATGATATCAAAAAAACATGGAAGGAAGTTGATAGAGGAAAGAAACAATGTGATATGGGATTAAAAGTACTCCCACCCCAAAATTAATCACCTCAAAAGAGAATGTGGTGAGGGGGCTATGCGTAAGAGTCACATCTTTTAGCCCCATAAGTGTCTATTTTGCCATTGATATCAAAGGGGGAGAGATTTGAGTAAGGGGGAGAGCATTGAGTTAGGAGGAGCAGCCTCCAAAGAGAGCATTGAGTTAGGGGGAGCAGCCTCCATAGAGATTATTGAGTCAGGGGGAGCAACTTTGATTCTTAGAGATGGTTTTTGCAGTGATTGTGGTTTTTTCTTTAGAGGTGTTACCATCAATGAAAAATGGGGAGATTTTTGGTAATTTGAGTTATTTTATGTTGTCATTGATGTCACATGAATCATTGATATCATATGGATCACAATGATTTTTTTATGGGCAAATGATATTTTGGAAAGCATGGATAAAATTAAGGTTTTTGTGAAAACCAAGGTAGGCAAAATAAAAGGTTTTATTTAAAACCATGGATGGAAGATTTGAAATGGGTTTTTCTTAAAACCCAGGTTGGCCTTTCGTTTCATCAAAAAAAGTGTCCCGGTGATGGAGATATTTAATTTTAAATATTTAGTTTAAATTTTAATTATTTAAAATTTTAATTTTAATTTTAAAATTAAAATTAAAGTTAGTGCCGATGTCTAAAGAAAGAGGGAAAATCAATAATGCACCGACATCATTGAAAATGATGAGAAGAGTATATAAAGGGGGATCCTAAGGTTCATTTGAAATTGATCCTTGCTCGTGTTAATTGTTGGTTAAGCATCCGAAGAGAGCTCGTACAAAAATCATTTTTGAAAAGGAAGACAACAAATAAATCCAAGGTTGGTCGAAAGCCCAAGACATTGTGGGCAGAGTGGTGCATTGGCAATTGGTTTTTTGTTAAAGTATGTGGCAGTGCTTTACGTCAAGGTTCAAATATCCTTGACTATATTCGAAGGCATTGGAAGGAAAGCGCTCGAAGCGCTTTTGGTTTGCATGGAAGGGAGGAAGGACTTAATGCACGTCATACCTTTTCCTTTCGAATGAGCGGCTAGCTCATGTGGCAACCTTATTCGTGGCTAAGGCGCTCGTGGTGTGTGCAATTTGGGGGTTTGAATCCCCTTGAGGAGGTAATTATGTTTTGCTCTAATTAATTTCGTTGATGCCCTAGGATAGGAGTTATAAGGTGGTTAAGGAATAATTAATTTTTTTAATTAAACTTTATTTTATAAGGGTTGTGATTATTATTTCAAATGTGGATGAGTTGTTGATTTATTTTGATATTCATGAAATTAAAAATTAAGATTTAGGAGAAATAAAGAGTTGTTATAAAATATTTTTGAGAGCCTTATTGATTATTATTTTTGATAAGGGTTTTATTAAAAAGGACTTTGGTGGATGTGTTTATTAAGTTGGAGTAAAAAGGTGTAAATTGAGTTATGCTTATCTTGTGATTATTATTTGAAGTCCACTAACCCTTATTGAGATTGGAAAAGAAAGTTATGTTTAGTGTGGCAAATTTTGTGGACAACTTCTTGGCATCAAAAAGGTATGGGCACATTCTCCTATTGATTGTTTATGGTGGTTGATTTTTGAAATATCATTGGAGTGAAAAGGATTGATTGTGGTTTCCTTTTCGAAAGTGGTTGGTTTAATGCTTCAAGGTTTTATGGTTTGAGAGTTGTGTTTAAACCTTGTTTTATAAGCATATTCATTGAAGCCCATTGGTTGTGAAAGAACTTGAAAAGAATATGAGTATCATTGTTATGTGAGATTTGTGGTTGTGCATTGTTGGAAATATTTGAGTTGGTTGATACGTGCTTGGACTAGGGTTTTTGTGAGAAAGAGTAGTCCCTTTTGGTGATTGGTTGAATTGAGTTGATTGAACCTAGTCAAGTGATTGTGTGAGTTTATTGGTCAAGTTCCATGAAACAAACTATTCCATAATTCTGATTTGAGTTGAGAGTGAGATTATAACATATTGCGTCTCTAATAATTCTCTTTATTCTTCTATGAGTTGACTTGAGTTGATTTGAGATTGATTTGAGTTGAGTTGATTTGAGAGTGAGATTAGAACATATTGAGTCTCTAACAATTCTCTTTATGCTTCTATGAGTTGATTTGAGTTGAGTTGAGTTGAGATCATTGTGGATCATTGTTGTCATCCATTGAAGAGTACATTGTCATTCATTGTTGAGTTCATATTTGAGCTTTGCCTTGATATATTTGTGGATGAGATTTGAGTACTACTTGAGCATGATTGATTGAGCCTTTGAGAAGGCCTTTGTGGACAGTTTTGGGATAGCCTTTGTGGATAGTTTTGGGACAGCTTTGTGGACAGTTTTGGGATAGCTTTGTGGATAGTTTTGGGACAGCTTTGTGGATAGTTTTGGGACAACTTTGTGGATAGCTTTGTGGACAGTTTTGGGATAGATTTGTGGACATATTTGAGCAAGTTCTTGGTGAGCTTGCTAGAGCAGATTTGGGCAAGTTCTTGGTGAGCTTGCTAGAGTAGATTTGAACAAGTTCTTGGTGAGCTTGTTGGAGTAGATTTTGGGAAAGTTCTTGGTGAGCTTACTAGAGCATAATTGAGCAAGTTCTTGGTGAACTTGTTGGAGCAATTTTGTACAAGTTCTGTGTGAGCTTGTTATTCAGTTTTGTATAAGTTCTATGTGAGCTTGTTATTCATTTTTGGACAAGTTCTGTGTGAGCTTGTTATTTAGATTTGGACAAGTTTCGTGTGAGCTTGTTATTAAGTTTTGTACAAGTTCTATGTGAGCTTGTTATTCAGATTTGGACAAGTCCTGTGTGAAATTTTTATTGCCTAGCTTTGAGTAGATCAAATAAATCATTGTATTGGATAAGGATCCTTATTTTTGTGTGAAATATTATAAGGATATTATATGGTGGATTACCCCACATTGGTGGAATCATGTTAAATCTTGTGTCTCAATTATGTGTGGTGACTTGTGTTCTTGCTTACTACTACTATCTGAGTTATTAATGCACACTGCTATATTTGGTTATTACAATTAAGGACATTAATTGAGATTTATTTGGAAAGAAAGTAAAAAATGGTCTTATACTATTCACCCCCTCTCAGTATAAGCTTGTGTTCTTCAGATTAGATATCAAGTCAAGTTCTTATCTAGTGCAGTGTAGTATATTGTGGTGCTCCCATATGGATTACCATGTAGCTCTTTAGCTCATAGTAATGGAGTGTCCATTTCCTCCATACTACATTATAATTTCATCATTTCTATTTATAGCATATTTTAGTTACATTGCAGACTCACTTGCTTTCATATTTATTACATCTTTTTAGGACCTATGTTAGATCTCTTCCATTGAATATATCCTCAAAAGCTAACCGTGGTATCAGATCCATGGTGAATCAAGATAGGAGGGCCTACATCCATCATACAAGAAGTCTAGTAGGTCAAGAGAAATAGGAAGAGTTACTATTACAACTGTTGGTCTACATATTTACAAATCAAATCTACAGTTGTGTGTCACTACATGCAGAAGTTACCATTAATAATATATAGATAAAAATAGCCTTAGTAGTCAACATGATTAGAGAATTGAGGACTAAAATAAATCTCAGTTACAAAAATCTGAGATTACGTTTGGCTAGAGTCTTTCCATAGAGTTGTAGAAAAACTCCTTAAGACTAGGACTTAGCATTCATACCACTAGATTAACAAATCAGCTAATGAATATTATTATCTCTAGATTTATGAGTTCTTATGTTCCAGTTTCTAATAGCTTATTGTAGGAAAAGGAGATTCAAAAAAAATTGGGAAGCTTCCTACGAGAGAGTTAGGAAGAATATCTTCAAGAATCATTCCAAAACTTGCAAAAACAAGGAAGAAGACTAAATATTTCAAAGATATTTAAGGAAGGTCTCATTACAAGAGTTGTAATCCTGTAAATTTTAGAAGTAAAGAAAAGGCCACAGTAGCCTTATAGCAAACTCAAGGAAGAAGAGACTCCAAAAGCTGAGTGAGAGAAGGAGATATGAGCTTTGTGATCTCCATTCAATATTGATACCTACATAGTGTAGAAGAAGAAAATGCTAGAGAATCCTAGAAGCAGAAGAAGGCAATAGTAGCCTTAATTGTGAAGAAAAATTTAAAAAATAATTCCTGATTTATAAGAATACTCCAAAGAAGAGTTAGAAAAGAATTCCTAATTTAGAAGATAATTTTTTATTCAGAAGAATACTCCAAATAAGAGTTAGAAAATAATTCCTGATTCATAATAATACTCCAAAGAAGAGTTAGAGAAGAATTTCTTATTCCAGAAAAAACTCCAAAAAGGAGTTCTTGAAGAAGACTCCTAAGAAGAGTCCAAGAAATAGGATATTGGTGATCTCCTTTACTAATTAAAGACTTCTTTCAAAAGAAGCTAAAGAGATCTTAAGTATATCTCATTGAAGAACTTCCATTCTTGGAAGAAAGAGAAGGACTAGGAGAGTCCTGTACAAATCCAAAAGTAGCAAAATCATAGATCCTAGAAGAGGATCCCATCACCAACACTTCCAGAAGCAGAAGGTTGAATAAAATGTCTCAGTTGGAAGACTAGAGAAGCTGCAAGATAGAAGACCTTGGAGAGGTCTCAATGAAGAAATTAAAGAGGCTTGAAGAGCCTTGTTGCAGAGTTCACATAAGCATCATCAAAAGAGTTCCTAGGATAACTCATTGGAGAAATCCACTACCAAGGAGAAGCTCTTGATAGTGAAGGACTTGGGACAATTATGACCATATGAAAATAATCCCGAGAGAAGAAGAATTTGGTAGGGAGTGTCAAATCTAGAATAATAATTTGGTAGGGAGTGCAAAATATAGAAGAAGAATCTAGTGAAGACCTCAAGACATTCAGAGTATTGAGAAGAAGAAGATATTGCTTGAAGTCAAAATTTGATAAGAAGCTTGAAGGAAGATTTAGACAAAAGAAGACTATCGAATTCAAGATATTTATAGATTACCTCTCACAGAAATGAGGTATAGTTTAGAGAAAGGAGTTCTCTAAATCTACAGTAGTAAAGTAGATATCATTAGAAGTATCAAGCCACCAAATATAAGGCTCAAAATAGAAATTTCATAGCTACAGTTTGGTGAAGCAGGAAGTTATTCTGGACAGCCAACAAGAAACTATGAATTCAACAGTTACAAGGAAAAAACTTAGTGAATCAAAACATCAAGATCTACATCTACTTCAAAATCCATCAAAAAGGTAAGCAAATAGGGTGCAATTAGTTGAACTTCAAATTAGGGTTCATTATCAAATTCTATTAAGCACCATATCTAGATTAAAAGTTGCAAAAAGATAGATCACATTATAGTCTTCAAGTCCAAAAAGGAAAAATTCATTTTAATATTTATTTGCACATTAAATAGGAGTTTGATTTTTTTGAAAGAAAGAAAATTTTCTACCTATTTTCTATCTAGAAAGCAAAAGGACTATATCCTACAATATTGATTATAGTGAAAAATTATAGAATATTCGTTAAGGGTAAAAGATAGACTACTCCTAAAAGTTGCAAATATTATTAAGTGCATCTAAAATTATTCTGAGAGTTCATTTACTAGAGAAATAAGGTGAGATTATTGTTACCATTAAAAGTGCATTGGCACTATACTAGTTGATCTCTAACTAGTTACTCTCAAAGGATTACTATGTGTCTTGATCTAAGGGCATAAAATTAACATATTATCAAGGTGTCTAGAAACACCATTTAATGCACAAAATCTATAGCAATAGTGGCCAAAAAAAATCCACCATTAAAATTATCCAAGGAGCTAAAAATTGAGACTTAAAAGAGTCTCAAATATAAAATGCACTTAGGGTTTCATTAAAATAATAAGTGCATAACTTTCTATTTTAAAAGGGTGCAAATTATACCCAGGTGTTGTAGGTGAGTTGGAGAGGAGAGGGCAATCCTCCAAGGGAGGTCCCAGGTTCGAATCTCCACCCTACCAAAAAGCTGAATTGGGTACCCAAAATCCAATTGATAATGTTGGTGTGGGTAGGGTCGGGTGCGACTCCCGGGTGACTTTGACAGTATAGAACCCCCTATTCATGGTCTCTCAGACCAAGGCGGCCCCGCAAGGGGTTTTTCGCTTAAAAAAAAAAAGGGTGCAAATTATTAGCTTGGTTTTACTCTTACTAAATTGACCAACAAAAGGAATTACTAAAAGAAAATGATCATCTCAAAAAGAGACATTCAGCCCATTAAATTGGTACAAATTCTATCTAATACAAGAACCATTCTTGTCCATTCAAGAAGGACAAAAGGTCTTAGAATACAATGGCCATCATCTGAGAAGGTATAAGGGTAAGTTTCAAGAAATAAAATAAAGTCATAAAGGAGTACATATTGCTCAAGGTTTGAGGTGTCAAAAGTCACCATTCCCCCACATAAAAGCATCCACAAGTAAGCATTTATTTGCAATATCAAAGCCCACATAAGGCCATTAATAAATCTACATCTACATGGATTAAAAGAACAAATGAGAGGTCCATACTAAAGGGTACTCATCTACGTAAAAAAATGGTATCTATTAATGTGGAACAAAGTTGTTACAAAAATGGTTATCTACACTACAAAGGAGCACAAAAATCAGCACGTAGAAAGCATAGAGAATAAATGAAAATGTGCTACATTCAAGAAGAATAACATCCAAAAAATGAAGCACCAATATCAGCTACTAAGCCACTATTTGGAGCTCCATAATACTAAAGAGCATCACAACTAGCACCATCCAACGTCCTCATTAAATCACCTGCAAAGTAAATAGGTTGCTTGATATTCAAGAAAAAAAGCAATCCAAGGAACAAGCATACGAAAGGGCAAGATGAATTATAATAGTCTTTCTCAAGTGTTATAGTAGAGTTTTACATGCAAAGACCTTGAGTACCACTTGGCACAAACATTCTAAGGAGCCATCCCGATTCTTAACACTCAAGAAACTTCAAGTGCCTAAGCAAGAAGAGTTACAAAGAATATTAATGAGATTACATATGTTATCCTAGCATGAGCATTGGAAGAATTCCAATTCATAACTCCCATTCGCCACATGTCCAAAAGGAGGAATATTCAATTATATTTTAAGTGTTCAACTTGGAGAAAGTAGCAATGAGCAAAGTCAAGGCAAAGCTGAGCATTAAAGAGAGCAAAGTCAAGGCGAACTCAAGCATTAAAGAGAGAATTCAAGGCAAAGTTGTGCATTAAAGTTCAAGTTCATAGCAGTAGAAGGAGCCAAGCTCATGGTAAAATTATACATCAGCATCGACATTATAGCGGTAGGAGGAAAAGAGCATTGAATGCTCCAAGTCAAAGCGATGAAGCATCCAAGCAGTGCAATCAAATAAATCAGTCATCGTCCAAGGTAAAGAAGAAGCTAAAGGCTATGCCTATATGTTGGAGATAACAAGCAAAAAGTGTACTTAATAATGTTGTCATCTATGTCTAAGAACTAGCACCGGATACGTAGAGGTTTGGGGTGTCACAAAGGTAAGACTACATCTTATTCCAATTTTATTTCATTAATAGGGAGATATAAGGTGTAATATAAGGTTGAAACAGTAAGAGAAATCAACCATATTTGAAAGCAATATAAAAAAGGAATAGATATATATTAATATCCTAATATTTGCAATATAAAACATAGGAGAAATAAGGATTTCTACCTGGATAGATTAATTATCTGACATTGCAAATATCATTGTTTTCTAAAATTCCATATTAGGGAGTTATAAGGAATACTACATCAAAGTAGGTAATTGGAATTTAGAAACATTAATATCAAATTATTAAAGGCTATAAAAGGAGGTTTATTAAATAAATTCAAGAGTTAGAAATTAATTAGTATACTTGTCTCAAAACACATTAAATGATAAATTAAATTTAACTATTAAAACCTCATCAAATTAGAAAGTGTTAAAAAGCTCAATAGGAGAAATAAGGTGTAAAAGAAGTTTATATTTTCCATTTACAAAACTTTACAAAATCAACTCTAAATTGAACTACTATTCTCAAAAGCACTTTATCTATCATTCAACATATCCAAAATTACTAGGGAGACATAAGGTATTCTACAAAAATTGATAATAATAGCATTCATAAAAAATTATCAAGTACTCAATCCATCTAGGAGTCATAAGGACATCTACAAAATCTACAAGGACTCTACTAATTCACATCTCTTAACTAGGGAGATATAAGGAAGCCAACAAACCTAAGCTCTAAAAGGTTCTATCAAATCCTCAAAGCTCATAACTAGGGATTCATAAGGTGGAACACTTTAAGAAAACTCTTTCTAATCTCCAAGAAGCTATAAAGATGTCTACCTCAAGTAATACAGTAAAAAATGACATGAACAACACTATTAGAAAAGAAATACCAAGTGTCATAAAATTTGGAATCAATAATACACTTATAAAATCTAGAGGAAACTTGGATCCTATTACAAAAATGATATGGAATGAAGCTCTGAAATACAGGTTCAAAAGAATGGAGCACTATATACATGATCAACTCACTAAAGCAATTACAAAAGGGAAGAATGGCATTCAAATTCCTTTAGAATACACAAGTAAACTATACATGGTACTACTTACATTCAAATTTTATAAGTATGAAAATGTAGAACAAAAAGGATTGATAGAATTAATTAAGCTAAAAATAGAGTTAGATGAATATTCACTAGTAAAGATATTTCAATCCTCATGCAGTATTAGTACTTTGAGTTCTACTAACTCAAAATATTATCATGATGCTCTAGGTGTATGTTTAGAATCTTCTATACAAGACACAAAGAATGATGACAAGGACAAAAGCAAAGAGAAAATTTCTTTGCAAGAATCAAGTGATAGCACATCCACCTATGAAAGTACTAACTCCAATAAAAAAGAAGAAGAAGAACCAATACAAGAAGGCATACAGTGCAAAGTGAATTAAAGAGGACCTGATCAAGTTGAAGAACATCGAAAGAAAGAAGATCCATATTGAAGATTAAAATCTTCAATACCCAAATAATGTAATATAGGGGATGTTAGAGTTAGAGCATATTACAAAATTTGGGTCATGTAAATGTACCAGCTTAGGTACATAGTTAGGATGGGATATTACTTTAGGCAAAATTTATCTAGTTACTTCAAGCAATGTAGTAAATGAACAAGTGGTAATGTGCAAGTTGTACTATGCAAGGTGTCCCCTTGTACAACTAGGTAGAGTGTTGGCCATGGAATCCATCTTCCTATTTAAAGGGCCTCATAGTAGTAGATTAGATATCAATTCAAGTTCTTATCTAGTGCAGTGTAGTAGATTGTGGTGTTTTTGGTGCAAAATTAGCTTGTGGTTGTGATTGTACCCATGACCTTGCCAATATTGAGTAGATGGATTAAGTTTAGAGGGATTATGTCTAATCTCCAAAGGAGGTTGGTTCCTTGATGATTTTTATTAGAAAAAGATAGAGATAAATTTACTAAAAGAAAGAGACATATAGTTGCTGCTAGATTTTTTAATGGGGTATAGATTAAACAACAACAAAGACAAATACATATATCTCCTAGTCTAAGCACTTTCTATACCTTCATATAGAAATTATGGTTCCTTAATGCAATTTAGATGTTAATCTAACACATGCATGTATAAAAATCATTAACTCCAATAATACTATTTATGACATGCATGTATCTAGATAATAGAATAAATGCAAAGTATAACTCAGTAATGTAAGTAGAAGCATCAAACAATCATACATACTCTTGTGTACAATGAAACAAAAGACAATAGAAGCATATATTATTGCTTAATACAGAGTACATACATCCAATCTTGTAAATGTATAAGAGTCAGCCTTTATTTAGGATGTGCTCCATATTATATATACTCTATTGTAAGCATTATTTGATAGCTAACCAATTCCATGATCTACAATCAGTTATAATAAATTTGCTAAAAAGATGTACCAGTATGCTTCCGCATGACTTCTATTGGTTCAGGAGGGAATCAAATCACCAACTACAAGAGGTTAAGATTTGATGCTTTAATCATCATCTACCATTGGTCTTCGAGATGCGTCCTTATGAAAGCACATTCACTTGTTTCTATTTATGTTTATCTGCTCAGCAAAACTCTAAATTATCATGAAATCATGACATCTTTGTATCGTGGCCTTCTCTTTATCTTAGAGCCTGTGAAACTTCATCATGTCACGAAATCATAATATTTTGGCACCTTATTTCTCTTTTATCCTTTAAGCCCATGAAACTTTGACATGTCATGAAATCATATCTTTGTGCCTTGGCCTTCTCTTTATCTTCGAGCCTGTGAATCTCCATCATGTCGTGAAATCGTGACATTTTGGCGCCTTGGCTCTCTTTTCTCCTTTGAGCCCGTGAAACTCTAACATGTCATGAAATTGTGACATTCTTTGTGCCTTAGTCTTTTCTTTGCTTCTCTTCTGCAAAAATTAATTACTGGTTTAAGCCTCAAAATATTCACTATCTTTGGTGTAGTCTATTAGACTAACATTATTGGTGCCTTCAGGGGAATTTTGCTAGCAAAATATTAGAATCCAGGACCTTCATCCATTGGGAAACGGAGTCAAAACAATATGGAAGAGGGAGTTTTGGAAAATTAGAAGAGAATTTCTTGAATAATAAAAACATTACCTTTCAAAATACCTCTTACTAGCTTACGTATACCTTACTCTAATACATCAAACTTCTAGTTACTCAATTATTTGTAAACCTCCTCATGTTTGGCCACTGGTCCCACCTTCTGTCAATTGGTTCTGATCAGTTCTCTTGGACCTTATCTTGTCTTCTATTATTTTAATAACTTTATTATAAGTGAGGTAGACTTGCCTCCAATTTTCATCATCGGGGTCTGAAGATTCCATAAACAAATGATACACATATTGTAACTCTTCTACCTTATCATGAGATAATGTCTTCTACCTCAAAATAAACTCTTGTAAACATGACTTAATCTATGTGAGATTTTGTACCATAGCAAACACATATGTTTCCTAGACAGGCTCTTCCCCGCCTTCTATTTCTAATTCATCATCCATAAAGGATCTTAGGGACGTTGTGAGTGCATCTTCACTTAGAACGCCCAAATTTTCATCCTAAATATATGGAAGCCCACATTTGTTTACTAGGTTCAAATTTTTTCCTAGCCCTTTAGCTTTGGCTTTGAGCTCTTGGAGGAGTTTTACCCTTTGGTTGACAATTTTAAATATCCTAAAGAAGATCTTAGCTATAATTTTATCCTGTGACCATGCTTCACTTCGTATCTTAGTAGTAATATTCTTTGGCATGTTGTTAGATAGGACTTGTATTTTTGTTGCAGTATCTGATATTACCTTTAAAAATCTCACCGAAGCTTTAATCTCATCTTCCACTATTTAGAGCACTTCTTTTATCTTGTACAAGTACAACAACATAGGCCTCATTCTCAAATTCAACTGCAAGACATCTTCGAACATCTCCCTTCTAACTACTTTGGCCATTTCTTTCGATAGGCCATGGGATTTGTTTTTTTTTTCCTAGACTTGTCTCTGAAGCTCTTGTATCTATTGATTCATGGATTGAATCTATTTAGCTACCTTTTTATCTTCTTCTTCGTACTTGGCTGCTTCATGTGTAGCTTCATTGAACCTGTCTTCCCACCTTTTGGCCTCTAATTTCAAGGCTTTCTCTTCTATATTTTGTTCTTGAAATGCAAACTCTAACTCTTTTCTAGCTTCTTGTTCTCTGATGAATTTTTCTATAAATTATTCCCCATGCAAGTAAATATTCCACAGGTGAGCCTTGGTCATTCCCCATTCCTATTGAATATGAAGCTGAGTAATATCTTCTGTTACACTTTTTGCTTGGTAATCTTCTATCATTGTTTTGCCTTTGGGATTCCATACTACTGACATTAATTTTAGCTTCTATCATTGCATACTAATAGGGTCAAGCACTATCATATCTTGGGTGCAGGATAGAGCCTTGGAGACTTTATCAGCGTGAAACTCCCACCAATCTAAAGCATTTTTGTTAGCTTTTTTAGTTTTGAAAGAATGGGATGATTCTCAACAGTCGTAGTAGAGGTGGATACCAATGTAGTGTCTACATTCAAAGGAGCAACTATGGAATGGGTAAGAAACTTGGAATGTTTACTAGCTTTAAATTGAACTTGTGAAGATGGTGTTGGCCCTGGAGACAAATTTTTTATTTAAGTAAGGTATTGTATCTTTTTCTAGAATAGAAATGGAAGGAAATTCAACTTGGGAAAGGATATGAAGAGAAGTATGAGATAATAGAGAGGCCATACCTGATTCTATTGAGGGTACGTGCTAGCACTCATCTTCTATAGTTTGATCTTCATTAGTTTCATTTACACAAAAATTATCAACTTCATCTTGTTGAGAGGGTTTTTCTACCTCTCTTATTTCATCATCTTCCTCTTTGACATATGTATCTCCTTCTAATTCTACTACTTCAACATCCTTGGGAATTTTACCATGTTGGTTTTTATTGTGTTCAATGATATCCTTCTTAACAGTTATGTTTTCTCCAATAACTAGGTTCTGCTTCTCTTGAGTAACTTCAACATTATGATCAACTACTTGGTGTTGGGCTTCCTATTGTGCATTATCATCTCTTGTAATTTCAACATTTTGAGAAACATCTCCAATATCTTGAGTGACTTGCTCACTTTCCTGAGTAGTTTCAATGTACACAACAGTTACCACCAATTGATATTTGTCACCCTGAGTGACTTCTTAAACATTTTGAGCAGTTTCACTTTGTTTGCTCTTCTTCTGTTGATTCCCTGCCATGGATTTCAGATTTCTCTTCTTGATGATAAGAGGTACTTCATCTAATTCAGTGTATAAGGGATAATGGGGACAAACTTTGGGACCTGGGAATATGCATCTTTGCCTCCATATGGGTCTATACTGAGTACTATATGTTTCCCCATCTTTTGTATTTATAAGGGCTCGGTGATTCTTTGCCCATACTTACCTAGTACTCTGCCATCATATCCCATATTTACCATCATTTTAGTCGCTTTCCCATATATCTTTCTCTATTATTTTATAAATATTGTTTCAGTAGCCCTCTTCTTAGAGGACCTGAGCCTTGTCTATGCAAGGTATTTTTGTTTCTCAATCGTAACCTTTTTTTCTTTGCTCTAGTTTACCTTTTGTTTTTCAACAACTTCAAGGTTTACTTCCTTGTTGCTATGAATGCCCAATGGCATTTTTTCGACGAAGTTTTCTAACTAGGTATCTTCGTAGTGGTCATAGCGAACCAAAAATTTAAGGTCATTGTTAACTATCCACCTAGAGTCGATCATATTTATTTGGACTCTCATAATCTACCATGCATGGACCTTCCCTTTTGTTCATGTTGTCCCCTTATTTTGCATCCTAGTGATAGTCTTATCATCTAGGATGTGCTTAGGATTGTTCTTGGGATCATAGTCAGCCACATGTTCATAAAAATCATGCCATGGAGGTAGCGGTTGCATCCTTTCTACATGTCACTCTAATTCCTCATCTTTAGCATTATTCCTACAATCTTCGATGTCCTTCCTAGGGGACGTGTGGTAGCTCTTAATAGGGGTTTTGTTTAAAATGGTCTAACTCTCTAAAAATTTGTTAATGGGGTCATACTTACACCATTGTGGCATCTCTAACAACCCCAATTATTCTAGGGCTTGAGTAATTTGCTCATGCTACCCTTTCTTGGAGATAATTATACCTTCAAATTAGAATGACATCGTACAGGTACTATTTTTACCTATACGTATACCATATCTAAAATTTATCTGCTTTGTTTGCCTAACATATTCCAAGGTGAACCTATATGTGATATAATGGGGAAGAAAAAAGAGTTTTTTTGTAAACCCATAGAGTCTGATAACAACCCCCTGAGTGAGAATGAATCAGTCACCCTCCTATGCATGTTTATTTTGCAAAACCTGTACAGCTTTTGGGGTCAGTCTCCTTATTTCTTTGTACATAAATTTTAGGGATGGCCCTAAAAATTCCCTGATGATATTATAATAAGACTCTGTATTATGCAACATAATTAGTCTATTCATACACAGGCAGGGTTCTTCCTTTCTCATATTTATCATTCACAAAAATAAAAGTGACCTCTTAAGCCATAAAATAAAATAAAATCCAGACCAAATATGAAGAAAATTTAAAAGAAACTTGATAACCCTTCATCAACAACAAACCTTCATGAACTTGGAAAAAAGTATACCCTGGCCAGTTGAAAAACATGGGCCTCACGCTTCCATCCATAATTGAGGAATCATAATTCTTAGGGTTTGAAAGGTAATTGACTAATGCAATCTGCCACCCATAGACTTTCTTGTGAGACTTCAGGTCTGCCACCATAGCCAAAATAGAAAATATCTTTGGATTTTTGAATTCCTCCCAAGGATGGGAGTTTCAGGCATGGTCCCTCCAATAGGTGGTTTCTTCAATTGTAGTCCCAAGAAATTTCTTATGTTCTTAGAAGAAAAAAAATACTTTTCCTGATCTATGGGATCAAAAAAATTTGGTTTAAATGCAGGCACATGACCAGCGACAAAGGCAGCAATGAAAGCATCTAGGTTCAAGGTGAAAAGGGCTCTACCCTAGGAGTTTGTAACAGTATTCTCTTTCATAAAAATTTACAATAGCTCTAATCAAATTAGGGCAAGGATGAACAAGCCTATAAACATACCAGCAGAGTAGAGAATTGAAGGGGAAAGTAGTAGGAGAGGATTCAATAATACCTATAGTCATTATTTCTTCGATATCCTTTTGTATTCTTTTTGGTTTTTTCCATGTCACCATAATGTCACTGATTCTGGCATCTTTATCTGTAATTTTTTGCCTACTTCATCCTCACGTCTATCGAAGAAGTAGAAGATGATGCCGCCATTGCCATTTTCTTGCTACTCTTCTTTGGGACCATGGGAAATCACTTGCAGAGATTGTTTGTACTAGGTATAAACTTGAAAAGATAATAGAAAGCAAGTTTCAATAGAAGAACTCTCTTGAGAGTGAATTAGGGTTTCTTCATGTTGATTAGAAAGAACGTGCATGATTACATTAACTGTGGTTGGTAGATTTACTTTTTTTTAATCTTCCTGTACATCGTTTTTGTCATCTTCCCGTATGCTAAATTTTATGGACAATCATTGATCGTTGCACATTAAATGAAAAATCATGCTCTTCAAAGTTTCAATTATTTGCAAGGGAGGTTCTTTCCTACAAATCATCAGAAGGTGACATAGAAAATTTTAAATTTTAGTCGTTATGTCATGATAAAGTAGTGTTTTTTTTGCTTTGTCATTTTGTTGGTTGACTTTGAATTATCGCGAAATCGCTATAGAATTGTTACAAGCCAAAAACAATAAATACTTAGAAAATATTATATAGTATACATAATATACAAGAAATGTTTTCATGCTTATTCGAAGTAGAGTTTCAGGTGAAAACCCTTCACTAGAATAGGTTGAACTTCACGATGTTTGTCTTTCAGCTTAAATGAATTGAATTGTTTCTCAGCAATTATTTCGAAGGGACCCTCCCAAAAGGCATCAAATTTATGGTGATGTCTTTACTTGGCCTTTGTTTATTCCACTTTAAAATTGAGTCTCTAAATTTAAATTTTTTAAAGTAGTTTTTTATCAAATCATCCTTTGGTATCAGCCATGTGCTTTTGATGATGGTCATAAGCCTACTCCCTCTGCTCTTCTAGCTATAGGAGTTGCATCAATCTAGCTTCCATTGGTTGACTTTTTTCAATAACAATTCGGTTGAGCAACTTCAAAGAAGGTATCTCTATATGTATGGGCAAAATGGCCTCTTTGCCATAGACTAAGGAATAGGGTGATGTGTTAATCAATTTTTTAATTGAAATCCTATCAGCCCATAATGCTTGGTTTATCAAGGAGTGCCATTTTCTCTTGTTATCTTTTAGAGTCCTCTTTAGAATTCTGAGAAGATTTTTGTTTGTAGATTCTACTAGACCATTCCCTTGTGGGTAGTAATTAGAGGAGGTCTTCAAGTATATACCATATTTACCAACAAATTCAATCATATTTGCACCAATGAAGGTTAATCCATTGTTTGTGACCAATGCATTTGGTATGCCAAATCTTGTCATCAAGATTTTTAAAAACTCAATCGTAAATTCCTAATAATATTTCTTAGTGGGGATTGCTTCAGCCCACCTGGTAAAATAATTTGTAGCAGTCAGTATATATTTATGACAGACTAATGAATCTGGCTCTATTACTCCAATGAAATCTAACCCCCACTGTTGGAAGGGCTCTTCAACTTGGATAGATCTCAAAGACATAGAGGTATTCTTGTTTCTTCCCACATATCTCTAGAATTTTTCATATTTCCTGGTCATTTTGAAAGTGTTTGAGAAAATGGAGGGCTAGTAGAAACCTGTTCTAGGTATCTTTAGTGCAGTGGTTCTCCCTTAGTAGTGTCCACCAGATAGACCTCCATGAAATTCTTCCAAAATTCTTTGTTTCTAATATCCTTTTATGCACTTTAGCAGTATGCCATCTATGTTTTTCCTATACAACACTTCTAGTAAAAGAGTGTATTTTAAAGCTTGGATTTTGTACCTTCTTCTTTGTGAAGCATTTAGATTATATGGGTATTTTCCAATATAAAAATATTCTACGAGGTCATTAGTCCAGTCAGTATTCTACAAGGTTTGATTTTGTTTTGAATTCAACATTAGGCCTTGGTAGACTATATAATCATTTGAAGCTTGCTTAGCCAACTCTTAGCATAATGCTCTACCCCTTACTAACTTGGTTGGGTGGATTTCTACATCATACTCTTGTATCTTCGTTACCCAACCTGCTCTTTTCTCATCGATTTCTTGTATTATAAAATTTTTAACATCATGTTGAACTACATATACAATGGTTTTGCTTTGTGACACGAAGTGCCTGAACTATTTTAGTGACTTCATAACTGCATATATTTATTTTTTAATGAAGTTATATCTTTTCTCATGATCTTGCATGGTCTAACTTAGAAAGGCTATAATCCTTTCTTCATTGTCAGCTCCTTTTTGGGTGAGAACTATAGTGTGTTGTGGTTCATCCACAACACACCCCAGAAGTGGGGACCCACCTTTGTTTTTGCAGGTTTTAGGGAAGATCTCAAAGACCCGGATGCTAAAAATGAAGAAAAGAAGAAAAATGCCTAAGTGTTGAAAGGGTCGCGAAATCGCGACATGTCACGAAATCGCGACCTATCTCTCCATCGCTGCAAAAAATTGAAATCTATCACGAAATCGCGACGTGTCGATAGCAGGACAGAAAGGATGTCGTGAAATCGCGACGTGTCGGCAGCAGGACAGAAAGGATGTCACGAAATCGCGACGTGTCGACGGCAAAGAAAAAGGATGTCACGAAATCGCGACGCATTTTTTGGAAGCGTATCGAAAAGTTGAAAGGGTCACGAAATCCGTACCTGTCTCTCCATCGCTACGAGTTGCCGAGAGGAAGCACAAGGTTGAAGGTGGTAGCGAATCGCTACCACTTCGTGAAGCGGAGGCTCGAAGGAAAAGTGGTAGCGAATCGCTACCACTTCGTGAAGCGGAGGCTCGAAGGAAAAGTGGTAGCGATATCGCTACCACTTCGTGAAGCAAAGGCTCGAGACCAAAGTGGTAGCGATATCGCTACCACTTCATCGAAGGAAGGCTCGGAACCAAAGTGGTAGCGATATCGCTACCACTTTTTGAAAGGAAGGCTCGGAACCAAAGTGGTAGCGATATCGCTACCACTTTTTTGAAAAGAAGGCAAAGCAAAGTCGGTAGCGATATCGCTACAACGAGCTACGGCGGGCGTACGGACCAAGAACATGTCGCGATATCGCGACATGTCACGATTTCGCGACATGTCGCGTTATCGCGGCTAGGAAACGGAAGAGGCCAAATGCAAATTCTGCCGGGATTTCCGCGGGAAAGCGTTACGAAAGGTGCAGGAGACGCAGGACACGTGGCAGAAATGACAGAACCAGAGTAACGTTTCATAACAACGTTGCATCGGCCGCAGAGATCGAGCGTTACGATTGCATGCAAGGGTTAGAATACCAAAAGGCGGGAATTGAAGCGAAGGGTCCCGGAGTCGAAACGAAGCGTCATGGAGCAGCCGAGAACGCGCGATAGAAAGGTTAAATAGCAGAAATGTAGATGGATACAGGGGCTGGAGACTGTAACAAAAAAAGCATTACTTATTGAAATAAAGGATTTTTCTTTGGTAACACGACTTTTGTGTGTAAAATCAAAAGGAGATCGAAGCCAAAACTATTGTTTTACTGTCAATCTTTCCGTTGCATCATTTTGTCTTGTATCTATTTCGTTTACGCCATGGGATGGGTTACGATAGGTGAATGGTAGAATGATGCAGTTATATTCTTTTCCTTAGAGTCTTGCATCTGATCTGATTAGATTGTGTGTTAGTACAGATCTGATCGGTTGGGTTGTTTTGGGGATTTCATCTCTTAACTTGGGATTTTGCAGGGAGGAGATCGTGAACCATTTTAATATCCTTCATTATTTTCCAGCTGATTCAAAATAACAGTTTCTGTTTTATTCCTTGATATGCTTAATTTCATGTCAGAGACTAACACTGAAATAACAGAACTATTGAATAGAGATAAAACGAACAAGGTTAACCTTAGAATAAATTGTGAATATTAGAACATCAAAAGGATTTTTGTTTATTTTTTGATTAATCAAACAAGTCAAGATTATAAAGTTCATTAAGAATCAACAAAGGCCCCTTGTTAACAGCTATCTGCAGGATTTTGAGTTATTCTGGGATATATCAGTTGCATGTATTAAATTGAATTCATTTTTATATACGTAAAAGTTGTTTCACAAAGAAACTTGGAGAAATAATAAAAAGGAAGGAAAATAAAATAAATTATTTCTTTGCAAGAAAGAGTCTTTTGTTCGAGACTCTAAGTTGCGTGTTATTATTTGTAATATGACAAATTAACACTCAACATTTTGGCGCTAGAAGGAGGGCCTTCTGTATTGCTTTGCAATTTTGATTTGTTCTAACAATTAACGTGGGTAGTTTTGTTTCCACCTATTGTGCTTGCAGGTATAACATTTAGACATTTTATCTGGCAGCAGAGTTGAGAAATCTTTTAGAGTCCTAGAGTTTCCAAGCTGGCCCAACCTGAGTACATTGCTACTAGGTCTAAAACCACAGGGGAAACTATCTTCCAAAGTCTTTCTCCCACTGCTAGGAGGCCGAAAAACAAAACATTAGAAGTTGAAATACCACCCAGTATACTTGAGTTAGGGATTTCTTTGGACTCAAGTACCTTTAGTGGGCCTGAACCCTTAAGTTCAAGTGGGATAGTAACACCATTTGTATCTGTCTCCACAGTTCCAGGAGTTCCAATTGTCCCCACAGGGTTGACACCTTTGAATAACATGGCCCAACAACAACAACAACAACGACCCACCGCCCTTTGGTATGGTGCTCAGAGTTCCCCTTTAGATATTCCCGGGGCAGTCCACGACTTGCCTAGAAACATTGAAAGGGGATTACCCAAATTCATTCATGATGGTCCAACAACAGCAGAAGATCATGTCCAAATCTATAAAGATTACATGTTTAGGCAGGGGGTTACTCACGAGGATGTTTCCTGTCGAGTTTTCCCTCCTATTCTAGACCACATTGCTAACGAATGGTATCAAAATTTGCCGACAGGGTCCATAACTTCATGGGCCCAGCTAGAAACTGCGTTCATAGGTCAATTCGCACAGTTAGTAGATCCCTCCATGACATACAATTTCTTCGTATCTTGCAAAAGACAAACCAATGAACCCATTCGAGCGTTCAATCAGAGATTTCAAAAGCTATATACGAATGTGACTCGTCACTTTGCGGTAGACCCTGCAATTGCCTTGCAGCTATACTTCGGAGCCTTAGATCCTTTAACATCTTTGTTGACTAGAAGGAACCCTCAGGTTACAACCCTTCCTTTGGCTTATGCAGAAACAATGACTCTCGAACAACAGATGAACCTGCCAGGCGCAGGATTGTCTCAATTGACCAGGATGGGACAATATGGCCCATACAGCCAATTTGCCATGATGAACTAGGTAGTAGCACCACAGGCTCCGATGTTGAACAACTTCCAAACACCCACCCAAGTTACGCCATTGTCAAGTTATCCGAATGCCGCTGTTCAAACACGGAGTTTGATTCAAAATAACTCGATGGGTTTGCATGGGTTCGGTATGGGCAATAATCTGTTGACCATGTCGGGGTTTGCTCCAATTAACACGCCAAGCTCAAGCAACTTATCCAACAATCACTCCCATTCAAAGTGTGAATCCAGGATGGAATCCACCTGCCCAAACTCAAGCCATTCAAAATGGGAATCCAGGATGGAATCCACTTGCCCAAACTCAAGCCATTCAAAATGGGAATCCGAGATGGAATCCACCTGCCCAAACCCAAGCCATTGTACCCAGTCCAGAGGTGGCTAATGCAGCCAACACAACTGGACCTGCAATTGCAGTGCCTCAACCACAAGGGTCCGAAGCAGCCATAGAAAATATGAAAGAAACGTTGGCCAAGGTGTTGGTAACAGTGGGGAATGTCAATAAAAAAGTTGATCAGGCCATGGGCCATAACCGACCTCACAATCATAGAGGAAAAGGAATGTATAACACGCAGCCTAACAACGGGCGGGTACCCAATCCCGTTGCCAACCTGGTAGACATTTCGGAAGACTGTGGAGATGCAGGATCTTGTGATAATGATTGCCCGCACCGTGGCCACATGAAACCGGAGTCTATGCTAACGGAGGTCATACATTCCCATGAAAGTGAAGAAGAGGAGGATGTAGAATTTTTTGGAAGCGAAGATGAAGAAGCTTTGGAAGTTCATGCAAACAAACGTTTTGGGAAAGCAAATCACAAATATTACACTAGGAGTTCTAAAGAGCCCAAAACTTCCTCTCGCTCCTCCTAATAATCAATTACTCCCTCCCGACCCTAAAGGAGATGTCAATCCCCCTCCTCCATCGAAGGTCGAAAAGTCTAAGATGATGCAAAACTTGCCAAATCCAGAAAAGCTCACTTACGATTTGGTGGAAGATATGAAGAAGAATAGGGCCAATGTATCGATGTATGACATGGCCCGATTATTAGGCCAAGAAGTGAGTTCACCAAAAGGATTAAATCCATCCGCACAAGTTCATGAAGCTAAAAGTGCCGAGTCCCAAGTGGTTGTACAAAAAGAAAAACGAGATATACCTCCCTTTTTGGTAACCATTAGAATTGCAGGTAAAAACTTGCACAATTGTTTAATAGACTCAGGGGCCTCGGCTACTATCATGCCCTTAGAAATCAGAAAGATTGGGACTTACACCAAAGCCTTCTAGGAGCAGGGTGGTGCAGTTGGACAAGGTCAACCATGGAGGCAGAGAGGAGAGTCGGGTGATGTGCATATTCAAGTCAATTCAGAACCCGAAGTTCAATAGCGCATAGACATTTTGGTGCTCGATATTCCTATCAAATATGGCATGGTATTGGGAAGAGATTGGAGTAAGAACCTAAACGGTTACATTGTGACAGACTCTTCACACATGTGGCTACCTTGGAGGGGAGTGGCCAATCAAATTCGAATTGACAGTGAACCCCGACTCAAAGAGATGATCACAGATTACAACAAGCCGAACGAGATCCAGTACATTGAAGCTGAGTTGGGAGCATACTGTTTGGACATAGAAGCACTCAAAAATACCCATGATGAAAGGATGGGGCACAACTTTATTGAAGGACATCAAGACATTTGGACCTTAAGATTTGATGGATCCAGGTCCAGACAAGGAGCAGGAGCCGGTGTTGAATTGTCATGTTCGGACCAGGAGCCTATATTCGCTGCATACAGACTACAGTTCCTTGCCACCAACAATATGGCAGAATATGAGGCTTTGATTCTTGGACTACAGCTGGCCATTCGAAAGAAAATTAAATATATCAAAGTCCTTGGTGATTCGGAACTGGTGGTGAAACAAGTGAGGGGACAATACATATGCAAGGACAGGCGGCTCAGGCTTTACCGAACTAGGGTCAGAGATTTAATAGATGAGTTTGACGCCTTTAACATTTCTCTGATCTCGAGAAAGGGCAATCGTCTGGCAGACTCCCTAGCTGTAGCAGCGAGTATGTTGAAGCCAATGGACCATAAGAAATGCAAGAAGTTCTCTATAGAGTTGGTCCCTTGTCCCTCGATACCAGATAATGTTACGAACTTCCAAGTATTTGATAGTGACAGGCACATATTTCATTTTGTCACTAATTCTGGTATATTTGAAAAGCAATACATAGATGAAGAAGAAAGGGACGTAGAGGAGGTAGTTTCGAAAGATAAAAATCCTGTAAAAAACAACCGGATGCCTGATGAGATAGCTTCATTAGAAAAAATCTTTGATATCGGAAGCAAACCAAGAAAAGGTAAAAGGGTTCCATCTCCTGGAGAGGCCCGTGATTTGGTTAACATTGGAAGTGCAAAAAATCCCCGGGAGGTATTCATAGCAAAAGCATGTACCAAGCAGGAGAAGGATTCCATAGCAAATGCATTAAAAGAATACATAGATTGCATTGCTTGGAGTTATAAGGAGTTGAAAACCTATGATCAGAATGTCATAATGCACACGATTCCACTGAAGCCAGAGTCCAAGCCCTTCAGGCAAAGACAAAGGCGAGTTAATCCATTATTAGAACCCTTGATAGAGAAAGAGGTGAAGCGACTGTTAGAAGCTAAGATCATCTTTCCCGTTAGGCATTCCACGTGGGTTGCTAACCTAGTCCCTTTGAGGAAAAAGAGTGGAGAAATAAGGTTGTGCATTGATTTCAGAAATCTCAATAAGGCATCCCAAAAGGACAACTACCCGTTACCCACCATCGATGAAATACTCCAAAAGGTAAACGGGTCGGAGATGATGTCATTCCTGGATGGTTATTCGGGATATAATCAGGTCCTTATCCATCCTAGTGATAGGATGAAGACTGATTTTACGACAAAATGGGGCACCTTTGCATACAGGAGAATGCCCTTCGGACTATTGAACGCAGGTGCCACTTTCCAGAGAGCTATGGATTTTGCTTTTAAAGGGCTTATTGGTAAGTGCATCATTGTTTACGTCGATGACATTCCTGTATTTTCTAAGAACAGGGAAAACCATGTCAGGGATCTTAAGAAAGTCTTTCAAAGATGCAGGGAACATGGTATATCTCTCAACCCAAAGAAGTGCATCTTCGGGGTAACAGAAGGAAAACTGTTGGGGCATATAATATCTAAGGATGGAATTTCCATTGACCCTGAGAGAATAGAAGCCATACAGCAAATTCCTCGTCCCAATAGCAAGAAGGGGTTGAGATCATTTTTCGGAAAGATCAATTTTGTCAGAAAATTTATCGTAGATTTTGCAGAGATAGCAAGACCTTTGAACGACATGCTAAAGAAAGAGGTCCAGATCATTTGGACAGATGAAAGGATAGAGGCTTTTGATAATATCAAGGATGCGATTTCTAAAGCCCCGATTTTGGTGAGTCCCGATTATACGAAGCCTTTCTATATCTACACATTTGCTTCAGATCACTCCTTTGCGAGTGTTTTAACTCAGAAGAGTGAAGGCAGCATTGAAAATCCCATTGCTTTCCTGAGTAGTCCTCTCAAAGATGCGAAACTGAGATATTCTACCCTAGACAAGCAAATGTATGCGCTGGTTAAGACTGTAAAAAAGTTCAGGCACTACATAGTCCACAATAGGGTCTTTGCTATCGTCCCACATCCTGCTGTCAAAGCCATGTTCGTTCAGAATGAATTAGGTGAGAAGCGTGGTAAGTGGGTTTCAACTTTGCAAGAATTTGATCTGGAGATTCAATCGATGAAGATAGTGCGGGGGCAAGGGTTAGCTAAGGCAATCGCAGAGCAGGATCTCGCAATTCCTTGTCAACATTATGAAGTCGCTGATGTAACCAAGGAGGAGTGGTATGCAGATGTGGTGTACTATCTACTAAATGGTAGGTGTCCATCACTTTTGAATGCTACTCAGCGTAGAGCCTTGCGTTTGAAGTCTGCTAATTTTCTAGTTAGATCTGGCACATTATACAGAAAGAACCATGAAGGTATTTACCTTCGTTGCGTTGATCAAGAGGAGGCAGTGCGAATACTCGAAGAGTTTCATGGTAAACATGGGACAGGGCATGGGTCTGCTAATGCCACAGCCCATCAAATCCTCAGAGCCGGTTATTATTGGCCTCAACTATTCAAGGATGCCCATTCTCATGTGAGGTCATGTCACATATGTCAAACTGCAGCCAATAGAGATAGAAACGCTTCCATGCCTTTACAGTCCGTAATCGAGTCCAGACCTTTCACGCAATGGGGCCTGGATTTTATTGGGATTATCAGCCCCAATTCCTCCGATGCTCACAAATATATTCTGACGGCTACGGACTATTGCACGAGATGGACCGAAGCTATCCCCACAAAGAATGCTACTGCAGAGGTGGTCATTAGATTTTTAGAAGATAACATTGTCACTAGATTCGGGATGCCTAACTCCATCGTAAGTGATAATGGTTCGGCCTTTTCCTCTCTGGAGTTTGCTAATTGGGCATTTGATAACAGCGTGAGTTTAAAGTTCTCCTCCAATTATTACCCGCAAGGTAACGGATTGGCCGAGTCATCCAATAAGAATCGTTGACTGTCATAAAAAAATTGTTGGAAAGGAATCCGCGGGACCGGCACAATAAGCTTAAGTTGGCCCTTTGGGCTGATAGAATCGGAGTCAAAGAAGCAATAGGGACATCTCCTTACCATCTGGTTTATGGACAAGATCCCATTTTTCTTGCAAATCTCAGATTACAAACGCCGCACTTCATGAAAGATTATTTTGGAACTAATGATAAACTTGAGTCTAGACTAACGCAATTAATGCGCTTGGATGAAAAAAGGGATGAAGCTATGCTTCATTTTAGTAAACACCAAGACATTGTAAAAATATGGTTTGACAAAAGGTCTAAGGCCAAGGCGTTTAAAATTTCAGATTTAGTGCTGTTATGGGACAAAAGACATGAGAAGAAGGGGGAACATGATAAATTTGATTACCTTTGGTTAGGTCCCTACCAGATTTCAGAGATCCTAGGGGAAAATAGTTTTAGACTAAAAACCTTGGATGGAAAGGATTTGGCACTACCTATCAATGGGTTGCACTTGAAGCATTACTTTCAAGCATGAGGTAGTTGGGCTTTGTATTATATGTAATAACGCTGTAATTTCTTGCTTTCATTTTTCATGTTTAGGTGTGCATTATTTTTTTTGTTCTTCTTTGACATGTCTAAGCTTTGTATTAATGTTGTGATCTGTTTCTTTGTGTGCAGATTTGATACTTAAGTGTGTGTTTCAGGAGATATCTAGTTTTGTGTCAATGCTGTAATTTAGTTTTTTGATGTGCAGATTTGATATGTTAGTATGTATTCATTTTTGTTTCAGGTTTTTCTTGTATTAATGTTGGGTTTTTGCGTTTGTGTGCAGGTTGGACATTTAGGCGGTGGTGTTCCTTTGATTTCCTTTTCATTGCCTTTAAAAAAAAAAAAAAAAAAGGGAATAAAAGCTTGATGTTGAACACATGCCTAAGATTGGGAGAATATGAAACATTGGAATCATGTTGTAAAAGCTCCACATGTAATACAAACAGTTAATTTAGATCATTTGAAGCTTGTGATGCATGAAAAAGTCGGTTTTGCATGACAAATCATCTCATTTGCAATTCACGAAATAATGCATTCATGTTCCATCTCACTTTTCATACATTTCACCGTAGTGGCATATGCATCTTAGGTGCAATTCATTTGAGTATGTTGAATCCTCTTAGGGTTATGTTATAACATAAATTTAAGTAAATCCTAAGGTTGGAAACTGAGTCTTGAAGTATCTAGGACCAAGCACGTTTCATACATTAAAAAGGATCTTGAGCAAAATGATCAAAACCTAACTTGGAGGAAAAGGTTGGGCGAAAATGGTTTTCATGTCTATCCTATTATGCAACATGATCCTAAAAACAGTGGTTTTGACCACTTCCATAGAGCTTAAAGCCTAAAATCAGAGTAGTAAGGATAGGGTTAAATTCTCATCTCGGTTGGTTGAGAATCTAATTCCCCAAAGCTTTGATTGGACCCACATGGAGTAGTAAGGATAGGGCATAAATTCTCATCTCGGTTGGTTGAGAATCCGATTCCCCAAAGCTCTTATGTTTCATTTCGTATTAAGTCTTAGATTGTAAGGATCGTACTATTTGTCCTCTCGCAAAGGATGGGTAGTCATCCCCAAGGTCTAAGTAACAAGATTAATATTTTCCATTTACATTTAAAATCTTGGGTTGTAAGGATCGTACTATTTGTCCCTAACCAGGATGGGTAGTCATCCCCAAGGTCCAAGAAGTAAAATAAATAAATTTTTCCCATCTCATCCTTATATTGGATTGTAAGGATCGTACTACTTGTCCTCTCGCAAGGGATGGGTAGTCATCCCCAAGGTCCAAAGAAATGAAGATAAGTTTTGGATTATGGGGTTAGATAGGCCCATGCATGGCATCATGTCTTGCCTAAAAAATAAGACCACCGATTGTCTAGAGGGTTAGACTAGCCTGACCATTTCTTCCATAATTGGTTTAGTTATTTTGCTCAAAGTGAGGTAAAGAATTCTAAATCAGAATAGTAAGGATAGGGTTAAACTCTCATCTCGGTTGGTTGGGAGTCTGATTCCCCAAAGTTCCGATTTCACATCCACTTGCACATGGGTTCAAGATAGTAGGGACTCATAACCAACTTTGGGATATAATGAACCGTTCACTAGTGGATCCTAAGAGGGTTTGGCGAGTCTTGAATGTTTGCACATAATACTACAAGAGTGACTATGCATTTTCTCATGGCATATTCAGTAGGATACACAAATCATTCACAATTTCGCATATGCATTCATGCAAAACCGATGATGGAATGTGGATCAAATTCAAATGATAAGGAAAGGAATTCATTGCACACACCGAGCTAATACTTGATGATTCTGATAATTCATGTACTTCTGATTTTGGGCATTAGTTATATTGATTATGGGCTAACCCATGTTTTCAAATTTGTGATTTGTGTTAGGTTGGGTTCTTACTAAAATGCTCAAGAGCATTTGACAGCAGAGTCGCCATTTGTTGTGGTTCATCCACAACACACCCCAGAAGTGGGGACCCACCTTTGTTTTTGCAGGTTTTAGGGAAGATCTCAAAGACCCGGATGCTAAAAATGAAGAAAAGAAGAAAAATGCCTAAGTGTTGAAAGGGTCGCGAAATCGCGACATGTCGCGATATCGCGACAATGTCACAAAATCACGACCTGTCTCTCCATCGCTGCAAAAAATTGAAATCTATCACGAAATCGCGACGTGTCGGCAGAGACAGAAAAGATGTCACAAAATCACGACGTGTCGAAGCAGACAAAAGGATGTCACAAAATCCTGACGTGTCCGGCAAAGAAAAAGGATGTCGCGAAATCGCGACGCATTTTTTGGAAGCGTACGAAAAGTTGAGAAGTGGTCGCGATATCGCTACCATGTCGCGAACGCGAAAACTCTCCATCGCTAAGTAGGAAGCACAAGGTTGAAAGTGGTAGCGAATCGCTACCACTTCGTGAAGCGGAGGCTCGAAGGAAAAGTG
Organism: Wollemia nobilis; assembly: GCA_028583015.1. Taxonomy (NCBI): domain Eukaryota; kingdom Viridiplantae; phylum Streptophyta; class Pinopsida; order Araucariales; family Araucariaceae; genus Wollemia; species Wollemia nobilis. Next base: position 9,456,040 of record JAQPPZ010016361.1, read on the forward strand.
GTAGCGAATCGCTACCACTTCGTGAAGCGGAGGCTCGAAGGAAAAGTGGTAGCGATATCGCTACCACTTCGTGAAGCAAAGGCTCGAGACCAAAGTGGTAGCGATATCGCTACCACTTCATCGAAGGAAGGCTCGGAACCAAAGTGGTAGCGATATCGCTACCACTTTTTGAAAGGAAGGCTCGGAACCAAAGTGGTAGCGATATCGCTACCACTTTTTTGAAAAGAAGGCAAAGCAAAGTCGGTAGCGATATCGCTACAACGAGCTACTACGGGCGTACGGACCAAGAACATGTCGCGATATCATGACATGTCATGATTTCATGACATGTCGCGTTATCGCGGCTAGGAAACGGAAGAGGCCAAATGCAAATTCTGTCGAGATTTCCATGGGAAAGCGTTACGAAAGGTGCAGGAGACGCAGGACACGTGGCAGAAATGACAGAACCAGAGTAACGTTTCATAACAACAGTTACTGGCCGCAGAGATCGAGCGTTACGATTGCATGCAAGGGTTAGAATACCAAAAGGCGGGAATTGAAGCGAAGGGTCCCGGGAGTCGAAACGAAGCGTCATGGAGCAGCCGAGAACGCGCGACAGAAAGGTTAAATAGCAGAAATGTAGATGGATACGGGGCTGGAGATTGTAACAAAAAAGCATTATTTATTGAAATAAAGGATTTTTCTTTGGTAACACGACTTTTGTGTGTAAAATCAAAAGGAGATCGAAGCCAAAACTATTGTTTTATTGTCAATATTTCCGTTGCATCATTTTGTCTTGTATCTATTTCGTTTACGCCATGGGATGGGTTACGATAGGTGAATGGTAGAATGATGCGGTTATATTCTTTTCCTTAGAGTCTTGCATCTGATCTGATTAGATTGTGTGTTAGTACAGATCTGATCGGTTGGGTTGTTTTGGGGATTTCATCTCTTAACTTGGGATTTTGCAGGGAGGAGATCGTGAACCATTTTAATATCCTTCATTATTTTCCAGTTGATTCAAAATAACAGTTTCTGTTTTATTCCTTGATATGCTTAATTTCATGTCAGAGACTAACACTGAAATAACAGAACTATTGAATAGAGATAAAACGAACAGGTTAACCTTAGAATAAATTGTGAATATTAGAACATCAAAAGGATTTTTGTTTATTTTTTGATTAATCAAACAAGTCAAGATTATAAAGTTCATTAAGAATCAACAAAGGCCCCTTGTTAACAGCTATCTGCAGGATTTTGAGTTATTCTGGGATATATCAGTTGCATGTATTAAATTGAAATTCATTTTTATATACGTAAAAGTTGTTTCACAAAGAAACTTGGAGAAATAATAAAAGGAAGGAAAATAAAATAAATTATTTCTTTGCAAGAAAGAGTCTTTTGTTCGAGACTCTAAGTTGCGTGTTATTATTTGTAATATGACAAATTAACACTCAACATTTTGGCGCTAGAAGGAGGGCCTTCTGTATTGCTTTGCAATTTTGATTTGTTCTAACAATTAACGTGGGTAGTTTTGTTTCCACCTATTGTGCTTGCAGGTGTAACATTTAGACATTTTATCTGGCAGCAGAGTTGAGAAATCTTTTAGAGTCCTAGAGTTTCCAAGCTGGCCCAACCTGAGTACATTGCTACTAGGTCTAAAACCACAGGGGAAACTATCTTCCAAAGCCTTTCTCCCACTGCTAGGAGGCCGAAAAACAAAACATTAGAAGTTGAAATACCACCCAGTATACTTGAGTTAGGGATTTCTTTGGACTCAAGTACCTCTAGTGGGCCTCGAACCCTTAAGTTCAGGTGGGATAGTAACACCGGTTGTATCTGTCTCCACGGTTCTAGGAGTTCCAATTGTTCCCACAGGGTTGAAACCTTTGAATAACATGGACCAACAACAACAACAACAACGACCACCGCCCTTTGGTATGGTGCTCAGAGTTCCCCTTTAGATATTCCCGGGGCAGTCCACGACTTGCCTAGAAACATTGAAAGGGGATTACCCAAATTCATTCATGATGGTCCAACAACAACAGAAGATCATGTCCAAATCTATAAATATTACATGTTTAGGCAGGGGGTTACTCACGAGGATGTTGCCTGTCGAGTTTTCCCTGCTAGTCTAGACCACATTGCTAACGAATGGTATCGAAATTTGCCAGCAGGGTCCATAACTTCATGGGCCCAGCTAGAAACTGCGTTCATAGGTCAATTCAGACAGTTAGTAGATCCCTCCATGACATACAATTTCTTCGTATCTTGCAAAAGACAAACCAATGAACCCATTCGAACGTTCAATCAGAGATTTCAAAAGCTATATACGAATGTGACTCGTCACTTTGCGGTAGACCCTGCAATTGCCTTGCAGCTATACTTCGGAGCCTTAGATCCTTTAACATCTTTGTTGACTAGAAGGAACCCTCAGGTTACAACCCTTCCTTTGGCTTATGCAGAAACAATGACTCTCGAACAGCAGATGAACCTGCCAGGCGCAGGATTGTCTCAATTGACTGGGATGGGACAATATGGCCCATACAGCCAATTTGCCATGATGAACCAGGTAGTAGCACCACAGGCTCCGATGTTGAACAACTTCCAAACACCCACCCAAGTTACGCCATTGTCAGGTTATCCGAATGCCGTTGTTCAAACACAGAGTTTGATTCAAAATAACTCGATGGGTTTGCATGGGTTCGGTATGGGCAATAATCTGTTGACCATGTCGGGGTTTGCTCCAATTAACACGCCAAGCTCAACGACTTATCCAACAATCACTCCCATTCAAAGTGTGAATCCAGGATGGAATCCACCCGCCCAAACTCAAGCCATTCAAAATGGGAATCCAGGATGGAATCCACCTGCCCAAACTCAAGCCATTCAAAATGGGAATCCAGGATGGAATCCACCTGCCCAAACCCAAGCCATTGTACCCGATCCGGAGGTGGCTAATGCAGCCAACACAACCGGACTCGCAATTGCAATGCCTCAACCACAAGGGTCCGAAGCGGCCATAGAAAATATGAAAGAAACGTTGGCCAAGGTGTTGGTAACAGTGGGGAATGTCAATAAAAAAGTTGATCAGGCCATGGGCCATAACCGACCTCACAATCATAGAGGAAAAGGAATGTATAACACGCAGCCTAACAACGGGCGGGTACCCAATCCCGTTGCCAACCGGTAGACATTTCAGAAGACTGTGGAGATGCAGGATCTTGTGATAATGATTGCCCGCACTGTGGCCACGTGAAACCGGAGTCTATGCTAATGGAGGTCATACATTCCCATGAAAGTGAAGAAGAGGAGGATGTAGAATTTTTTGGAAGCGAAGATGAAGAAGCTTTGGAAGTTCATGCAAACAAACGTTTTGGGAAAGCAAATCACAAATATTACACTAGGAGTTCTAAAGAGCCCAAAACTTCCTCTCGCTCCTCCTAATAATCAATTACTCCCTCCCGACCCTAAAGGAGATGTCAATCCCCCTCCTCCATCGAAGGTCGAAAAGTCTAAGATGATGCAAAACTTGCCAAATCCGGAAAAGCTCACTTACGATTTGGTGGAAGATATGAAGAAGAATAGGGCCAATGTATCGATGTATGACATGGCCCGATTATTAGGCCAAGAAGTGAGTTCACCAAAAGGATTAAATCCATCTGCACAAGTTCATGAAGCTAAAAGTGCTGAGTCCCAAGTGGTTGTACAAAAAGAAAAATGAGATATACCTCCCTTTTTGGTAACCATTAGAATTGCAGGTAAAAACTTGCACAATTGTTTAATAGACTCAGGGGCCTCGGCTACTATCATGCCCTTAGAAATCTGTAAAATATTGGGACTTACACCAAAGCCTTCTAGGAGCAGGGTGGTGCAGTTGGACAGGTCAACCATGGAGGCAGTAGGAGAGCTGGGTGATGTGCATATTCAAGTCAATTCAGAACCCAGAGTTCAACAGCGCATAGACATATTGGTGCTCGATATTCCTATCAAATATGGCATGGTATTGGGAAGAGATTGGAGTAAGAACCTAAATGGTTACATTGTGACAGACTCTTCACACATGTGGCTGCCTTGGAGGGGAGTGGCCAATCAAATTCGAATTGACAGTGAACCCCGACTCAAAGAGATGATCACAGATTACAACAAGCCGAACGAGATCCAGTACATTGAAGCTGAGTTGGGAGCATACTGTTTGGACATAGAAGCACTCGAAAATACCCATGATGAAAGGATTGGGCGCAACTTTACTGAAGGACATCAAGACATTTGGACCTTAAGATTTGATGGATCCGAGTCCAGGACAAGGAGCAGGAGCCGATGTTGAATTGTCATGTTCGGACCAGGAGCCTATATTCGCTGCATACAGACTACAGTTCCCTGCCACCAACAATATGGCAGAATATGAGGCTTTGATTCTTGGACTACAGCTGGCCATTTGCTGCATGTATTAAATTGAATTCATTTTTATATACGTAAAAGTTGTTTCACAAAGAAACTTGGAGAAATAATAAAAAGGAAGGAAAATAAAATAAATTATTTCTTTGCAAGAAAGAGTCTTTTGTTCGAGACTCTAAGTTGCATGTTATTATTTGTAATATGACAAATTAACGCTCAACATAGTGTAACTTTATTGATCTTTGTATCATATAGGATGAAGCTTCTGTATAGGGTTAACAATCATAGGTGATTAAGCTATCTCTTCTTCTATCCTTTTTAAGGCTTCTTTCATCAGGTCTATCCATTTGAACTGGGCATCTTTATTTAGCAGTTTTGTCATAGGTTTGATAATTTGTACAAAATCTGCTATAAAATTATGTACAAAATTTGTCTATCCAAATAAGGATTGCAAGCCCTTCTTTTTTGCTAGTAGAGGAAGATCTAGGAGTGCTTTTACTCTGTTAGGATTGATGGCCAATCTAGCTTTTGATATGACATGGCCTAGTAGAATTCCTTCTTCTACAGCAAATATGGACTTCTTTGGATTCAAAGATATGCTAAATTCTCTATATTTTTCAAATACCTTCCTAAGGTATTCCAAATGGTATTCTTTATAGTGGGAGAAGACTTTCATATCATCTAAGTATATGACTATGACCTTATTAGCAAGTTATCCAAAAGCCACATCTATTACCCTTTGAAAATTTGCTCATGCATTGGACAACCCAAAAGGCATCCTCTAATAAGCAAATGTCCCCCACTTGGTGGTGAAGGTAGTCTTGTATTGGTTTTCATCTTTAACCCATACCTGATTGTAACAAGAGAATCCATCTAACAAAGATAATCTCTCTACCCCTGCTACTGTATGCAAAATTTGATCTATTTGTGGAAGTGGGTAATGATCTTTGATGGAAGCTCTATTCAGGTTTCTAAATTCAACACAAAACCTAATTTCTCCATTTTTCTTTCTAATTGGGACTAGATTAGCTACCCAGGTAGAGTTATTAATAGGGTATATAATATTGGCTTCAATAAGCTTTAAAAATTCCTATTTCATTAATGCTTCTATCTTTGGGTTTATAAGTCTCTACTTTTACCTAAAAGGCTTTGCATCTTCTTCCAACTCAATGGTTTGTTGTATGGTTTCTTTCCTATACACTTTGAGATTGATATAGACCCAAGAAATGATGTCTGGGAATGATTTACACAATTATTTGATCTGATTTAGCTCTTCTTCTATGCAATTAACTCCAAATTTGATCATCTTTATGGGTTCTAGTTGAACTTCTTTGTATCTACGTTTATCAACCTTTATCTGTGACCTACTACTCTATCATTGTTATCAAAAAGGCTTTCAAGGGTGATTAGACCCTTTGGTATATGGTTATTCCTTAGTTGAATTAGGCCTTCATCTTCTTCATCTTCTAGAGTTCTATTGCTTGAGTAATTCATTTCATAGGTTAAGAAATCTAATATATGCTCATCATTTTCAAATACTTACCAAAAAATATTTGTATCTGGCATAGAGGGTCTATATATGAGCCTTACTATTTTAGACTTCTGGATGACATTGTTGATGGGGTATAAATTTGCTCCTACATATGCTAACATATCAGTGTGGGTGTTTTGCTCTCTAGGGATCGCTTTAATGTTTAGAGCTTCAAAGGTTTCCAGGAGGTCCCAAATCTTATTCCTATATGCTTTGAGATAATTTTGTTTTCTTATACATTTTTTTGTGACCTGATTCATAATGAGTTATGAATCTCCATATATTTGTAACTGCTTAACTCCTAACTTTTTAGCCTTTCTCAGACCCAACAGAGTGCTTTGTACTCAACTGCATTATTAGTACAACTCCAAGTCAGCATGTAAGAGAAAACTTTGTCTTTACCTGTAGGAGATATTAATACTATACCTTCATCGACTTTGCTTTTGCATCTAGTGTCATCAAAGAAAAGTTTCTAGAGTTGATTAGTAGGCTTGTCTTCTTTGGGAACCGGAGCTACTTGGATTTTCCTGGATTTACAATAGAGTAACTTTCAATCTTGGTTTATACCATAGCGTTAATTTTTTTTAGAGAGAATTTACCTTCTGTTTGAATTTTCTCCAAGGTCTCTTCCATTATATCGAGGTCTTCCATTTTCTATGTGATCATGTTTATAGTACTGGCCTTTTATATCCTTTCTATTTGAAAGGTGGATGGTTTTTTGTTAAATATCTTGATTCTTCTACCTTTAAAAGGAATTTCCAAATGCGAATAGTCTAAATATAGATATCCTCCTATTTTAGCTATGAATTCCCTGGATAAACACATGCCAAAGTATGGTTCTAAATCCACTACCACCACTTCTTGTATAACTACAATTTTAGGTATTCTATGAAGATTTATAGGGATGTCTTTGATTACCCCTATAGTTTTTACTCGAATTTCATCCAACTACAAAACTCCTGGGATGCTCCTAGTGTATTCCATTCCCATAATGTCACACACTACTTTTGGTATTACTATGGTAGCAGCACCTAAATCTATCATGCAATTATGTACAACCCTTCCTTCCATTTGAAGAGATAGATAAAATGGGGGTGGTCTATTCTTTTTAGTAGTATATTTTAGGTTTGTCTAAACGGCATTTGAGTAGAATGGATTCCTACCTTTGTTTTTTATTGACCTCAAAGATTCTTGTAAGAGGTCATTTTGACCAGGCAACTACAAGGCATCATACATACTTGATTTTGCAAGGGTCTTTTTCATCTCTTATACTATATTAAAGGAAGTTGAATCAGCATTCCTCTCTTTCTTTAGTAAAAGTATCATATCTGCTTTTGTATCCTTAAGTTGCTTTCGTTCTCTATATCTTAGTCAGAGAAGGAAATCTTAACTTCTCCTTAGCCTGCTCTTGAGTTTCAACCTCCTTTCATGGGATAGACTCTTTATGTACTTTTGATCCAGTGTTTTGGGTAGGGAATTAAGATTTATTTTCATAGGGGGTATCCTTTTTTAGCAGAGTCTTAGGGACCAAGGGAAATCTCAGAGGTTGGAGTTCCTCGGGATATATTTGCAGAGGTTTCTTACATGATCTTGTTAGAACTACAACTTGCTCTACTAAAGGCATCATGAAATTGTGGTTTACTTCCCTGATCATGTTCACATGCCCCCTCAAGGTTTTATCTACCTTTTCAATGGCTACCTTCTGCATGAAGTGTTTATGGATCATGCATAAGTTTTCACCATGTGGATCATTACAAGTAGAACACCAGTAATCGAAATCCATAGAAGGAACTGCAAATTCTTCATCATTGTTTGCATAAACTACATTAGGTCTTTCCTAACCTTTATTAACTATAGGGGTTTGGTCCATCCTTACTTATGGAAATATTATTGATTGAAAACTTCTTTCAGCTTCCCTTATTTTCATTGATGTGATCTCATTAGTTAAATTCTTCATTATTGATTGCATATCCAGTAAGACAACAAGTTGAGACTCATGAGCTAACTGAGTAGGTGGTTCAGATAGTAAAGGAACCATAATAATTGGAGGTAACTTTGGAAAACATGGAGGTGCTTGTATTGTTGGAGTATATGGTTGACCACCCCATTTTGGAAGATTTATGCTAGGATTAGAGGAAGAACTTGAAGGACCAACACTAAACGTTTGGGAAAGATTTTGGAAAATTGGCATCATCATCTTTGGGGAGAACCTTCCAATGGCAATAAGGTCATTTTTTGCTTTTAGTGCTTCTCAAAATATTTTTGGGAATATGACAATCTGATACTGGCTTATAACCATACTAATATCAGATTTAAATGCTCTCAAGTAGTAGTACATAGCTTGTTCATTAGTTGGCCTCAACCCATCAAGTACTCTTTTCCAGGTGCAGGTGAAACTAATGTTAAAATCAACTATCTCTTCTTGAGGATGTTTATGTATGATAGTAAACTAACTGAGCAAAAAGAATAGGTCTACCTGCTAGTTGAATTCTTCCACCATATTTCTAGCAAGATTAGCCCAGGTTGCAATAGTCTAGTTAGGGAGTGCCCTATACTAGTAGAGAATCTTTCCTTTTAGTGAAATGACCAACAATCTGATCATCACATATTCTTGTGCAATATTGTGTATGGTGGTTAAAGAAGCAACATCTTGACAATGCTCAAAGGTTGTCTTACATGTACCATCATACGAGGGTAAACCCTTCAAAGCTGTTGTAGGAATCTGATTCTAAACTACCTGGTTTAAAGGACCTGTGTGAGTCCATGTGGTATAAGGTAAGACAGGTGGGTTTTGAGCCATGTTTGATATTACAACTATATGTATTGCAGTGGTACTTACAGTTGTTCTTGAGGATCCACTAGTAGTAGTACTAGGGACTATAGCAGGTACAGGTTTTTTTATATCGATAGGGGATGGAGTCAATCTAGAAGATAAAAATGGATGGGCTTTGAGGCTATTGATATGTAACTAAAATAACTTGATGGGTTCTTCAAAATACTTATCTTTAGATCTAGTTATCATATATTCAGATATCTACGATATTTAACCATAAGGTATATAAGGTTCTTCTTGGATTTAGACCTTTGGAAGGAGTCACCAGGTGATTGATTTGGATTTAAACAAGACAAATACAAACACAAAATCTTTGAAATGTAACTTATGGTGGACTTGGGGTCCCACCGGGTGTGCCAAAAATTGTTGGTGCAAAATCAGCCTATGGTTGTGATTGCACCCATGACCTTGCCAACATTGAGTAGATGGACTAAGTTCAAATGGATTCTATCTAATATCCAGAGGAGGTTGGTTCCTTGGTGATTTTTATGAGAAAAGGATAGAGAGAAATTTACTGAAAGAAAGGAAAATATAGTTGTTGCTAGATTTTTAATGGGGTACAAATTAAACAACAACAAAGACAAATACATATATCTCGTAGTCTAAGCGCTTTCTATACCTTCATGCAGAAATCATGGTTCCTTAATGCGATTTAGATGTTAATCTAACACATGCATGTATAAAAATCATTAAATCCATCAATATTTTTTATGACATGCATGTATCCAGATAATAGAATAAATGCAAAGTATAACTCAGTAATGTAAGTAGAAGCATCAAACAATCATACATACTCTTGCACACAATGAACCAGAATCCAATAGAAGTATATATTATTGCTTAATCTAGAGTACATACATCTAGTCTTGTAAACATCTAAGATCCAACCTATATTTAGGGTGTGCTCCCTATTATATATACTCTATTGTAAGCATCTTTTGATAACTAATAAATTCCACGACCTATAATCAGTTACAAAAAATTTGCTAAAAGAATGTGCCAGTATACTTCTACATGGCTTCTATTGGTTTAGGAGGAAATCAAATCACCAACTGCAAGAGGTTAGAATTTTATGCTTCAATCACCATCTGCCATTAGTCACCAAGACACGTCCTTCTGAAAGCGTGTTCACTTATTTCTATTTACATTTATCTATTCAACAAAACTCTGACATGTCACAAAATCATGATATCTTTGTATCGTGGCCTTATCTTTATCTTAGAGCCTGTAAAACTTTGTCATGTCATGAAATCGCAACATTTTGGTGCCTTGGATCTCTTTTCTCCTTTGAGCCTGTGAAACTCTGACATGTTATGAAATCGCAACATCTTTGTGCCTTGGCCTTCTCTTTATCTTCAATCCCATGAAACTCCGTCATGTCGTGAAATCATGACATTCTAGCACCTTGGCTCTTTTTTTTCCTTTGAGCCCATGAAACTCTAACATGTCATGAAATCGCAACATTCTTCATGCCTTAGTATTTTCTTTGCTTCTCTTCCATAAAAATTGAAAACTAGTTCAGGCCTTAAAATCTTCACCATCTTCGATGTAGTCTTTTAGACTAACAGGTGCTCCCACATGGACTACCATGTAGCTCTTTAGCCCATAGTAATGGAGTGTCCATTTCCTCCATACTACATTGTAATTTTGTCATTTATATTTATAGCATATTTCAGTCATATTGTAGACTCACTTTCTTTTATATTTAAACATCCTGTTAGGACCTATGTTAGATCTCTTCCATTGAATATATCCTCAAAAGCTAACAACTCTAAGGCAAGTGCGTCGCTTACCTTATTAAGCAAATTACTCACCATCACAAGCAAATTATTCATTTTTTTTTTAAATCAATACAAGCTCTTGGCAAACTCAATGTAATTCCTTTTTTGGGTAGAGAGAATTTTTTTTAGAGAATTGAGAAATTTTAGGAGAAATAAAAATTATAAAAATGGGAATAGTATAAAAGAAAATACTTATCACATTAATAGCCAATATTATGTACATATATGTCTTTTGGCCATATCTCTTCTTGTTATACTAGGATAAGGTGTCACCCATTTACTAAGATAGGTAACATTACTCTTTCCATGAAGGCAAATCTATAGGCATTAAGGCCTATTATCTTAACGATATGGTGGGAACCACTCCATAGTGAATAATTTTTTATTAGCACCTGGTTTTGCATGATCCTCATCTCATTTGAGTACAAGGTCTCCTTATTTGTTCTCCATTATTCTGTTCTTTTATCAAACCATTTCTTTATGCCCTTTTGTCAATAAGAAATCCTCTTAAAGGCCTTATCTTTATCCACTTCTAGGACTAGCAGTACATTTAGTCCTACTTGCATGGGCTTAATATCGGTGTCTTCTAGATCAAGATATTATAACATTTTGAGGGAAGAGAGTTCAAGATTAATCTATAATACTTTTCTTTTTATACACTAGCTTGTAGGAGGATGTCCTTATGGATGCTTTTGGTGTTACTCTATCTGCCCATAATGTTGTATGTATCCTAGTATGCTAGTCCCTTTGGGATTCTAAAATGGTCCTTTTCAATATCCTAATAATATTCTTATTGGTTGATTTAGCTAATCCATTCTCATGAAGAATATTTTTTGGATGTTGTTTTGACTAGGAATCCATGTTTGATGGAAAACTTCATCACTCTAACCCCTTTGAAATAGGTAGTATTATCTGTGACATTGGTGGCAAGGGTTCCAAACCTAGTGATGATATCTTCAAGTAGTTGCACCACTATTTTTTGATTGGCTACTTTGGCTAGGACCACTTCAACCCACTTAATGAAGTAGTCTATGGTGGTGAGGATCCACCCATAGCCTATACTTAACATTGAGTTGATCTTAACTATGAAATTGAGACTCCATTGTTGGAATGGTTTGGTTACAATTATCAACTCTAAAGGCATTGGGTCTCTTTTCATCCTTCCCTAGAGCATACAACAATATTTATAATCCTTGACCCATCGATAGCAATCAATGAACAAGGTAGGCCATTAATATCTTGCTCCTAGGATCTTTTTGGCTATTGTGGATGTACATAAGTGTTTTCTTTGTCATGATACTAGTTAATTAGAGCTTCTTCTCTATATTCCTCTATGTAGTAGAGTAGAACATAGAATTTTTTGAACAAGATATTTTCTAGCCATTAGTAGTGCATCACATTCTATCTAAACTTGGACCTTTTCCTTGGTGTATAATAATTTGGGTATTTATCGTATAGTCACATACCTACACTTATAGCTCATCCATATAGTGCCCCAATCACTATTTATTTCTTCAATTAGAGCCACATATTCTTCATATGTTATCCTTACTGATCCTTTGCATAAAGCCCTACATCTATTTAACAAATTAGACTTAATTTAATATCAAATGCTTTTATCTTATAAATCCACCTAGCTCTCTTTTCTCCTAAATCTCCATGTAACATAGTATATTAAAAATCAAGTTGTACTATGAAAATGGTGGACTTGCTTTGTGAGAGGTAATACATGAATTTCATCAATGATTTCCTAATGGAAAACACATATTTCCCAATTAGGGTATACCTCTCTTAATATTTATGGGGGGCTTGACTGAAAGGATATATGATTTTCTTCATCTTGGTCATTATTTTGAGTTAGGACGATTGCAATGTTTTCATATGTCCTAAACACCTACATTCTAAACTCCTTGGAGAAATCTAGGTTAATCATAATAGAGGTCTTAGTGATGGAATTTTTTACCTCTTAGTCCATTCTATGGAGGTTCTTTCTTTAGCATATTAGTTATAGACCTAACCATTTGAGCAAAATTGGTTATGAATTTGGATACAAATTAGATCTGCCCTAAGAATGACCTAGTCCCTTTAACTAATAAAGGTAATTTTAGTCTTTGAATGGCTTTGATTCTATAGATTTATATGGCTAGACCTTCTTTTGATAGTATGTGACACAACAATTTACCCTCTTGGACCATGAAGATAAATTTCTTAGGATTTAGAAAAATATTGAATTCCCTGCACCTCTAGAAGATTGACTCTAGATGTTTAATATGCTTATTTTAGCTTTTGGAAAATACTGATAAATTATCAAGATATATAAGGATGATTTATCCACCAAGACCTAAAAAGATATGTCCATAGCTCTCTAGAAAATTGTTTTAGAATTTGCTAGATCCAAAGGCATTAATTGATATGCAAAGGTCCCTCATTTGATGGTGAAGGCTATCTTATGTTAGTATTTATCCTTGACCCAAATCTAATTATACCTTAAGAAACCATCTAAAAGCAAAAACATCTATGAGCTTGTCACCCTTTGTAATATATGATCAATAGAAGAAATGGGTAGTGATCCTTCAACAATGCCTTGTGTAGGTTCTTAAAATTGATGCATGGCCTAATATCTCAATTTTTCTTGTGTATCAGAACCAAATTAGCAACCCACGTAGAATGCTTGATAAAATATAATTTGAGCTTATAGGAGCTTAATAAAATCTTTTTTTGTGATACTTCTATATTAGGGTTAAAGGGTTTAGTATTAAAATCCAACTTAATGTTATGCTCTATAACATTATGGTCATATACCTTCAAATCTTCTTATGACCAAGCAATTATGTCCACATACCTACCATAAAGTTATTTGAAAGGATCCTATTCTTCCTAACTACAATATTTCGTATACAATAGACTCTTCCCTTTAACTATCTTGATTGGGTTTTATGAAGAAGATTCTACTTTAAGGATGTTTTTCCTTGAGCTATTATTTAGACTAAACAAGCTTTCCAGCATAATCAGCCCTTTGAAGGATTCAAGTGAAAAAATGAACTAGGGTTTTGGATTCTAGGGCAGAGGCCTAAATAATATTTCTCACGAGAAACACCATCAGAGAGGATCAATCCTATTGGAAGGCCTTTCAATAGGATCACGACCAAGAATGGGAGTCATAGGTACTTCGATACTAGATCCTCCAAAACAAGGAATCTCATACCTAGATAAGCTATGTGGAACCCAAGATAGCTTTAGCAACTGCCAAACATAGGTAAGGACAATCATAAATGCAATGGGGAAGTGACAAATGAAGGATTTTCTTCTTGGAAGGGTGAATGAATGTTTAGCATAGGTAAAATAAATACCAGTATTGGAAATATCAGAGGACTGGATAGCCCAAGACATAGTTTATAAGATGAAACACAACCTAATAGGAAAATTCATGGGTTTTAGATCATCTATGCACTTCCTCCACATGTGGGTAAGGAACAATGACATCTAGAAGGATAATACAAGATTCTAACTCTCCCAAATGGGTATTTTTTATGGATTTCATGTCAATGGTAAATCAAAAAATGGTATTTAAGAGAGGGTCATATCATCATGGGCCAACATGACTTTTGGGAAAAATATTGGTTAAGTTTCTACGGTTAAATTCATTACCTTCATTTAATTGTCAACTTAGGACAACTTGTAAACTTGTGAAAAATCGTGCATAGTATATGCCTATAAAATATCCTTAATAAGATGAGTCCCTTAGATTCTATGGTTTGGGGGGGGGTGTTATTGCATTGGAGTTTTTGTTCATTTTCCAAACCATTAACCTATTTCATATTATCAAATATATGACCGAAATAAACTACAAAACATAAAATGCACACTTGCTAGAAAAATTACAAAAAAATAAGGGAAGCTATATAATTAAACTAATTTGTATAAATGACAGTAAAACAGAAAATAAATGAAATAATAGAACGAATGGAAAAGTGGGAGGAATACTGTTGAGAGTGGGCCCAAGCTTCCAGTAGATTCTTCTCGAGTCAATTCGTTCATTGGATGCTAGTATGAGATTAATAAAACACTCAAATGAATTGTATTATATGTAGCTTAATTATAGCAAAAATATGGGATTTCATTCTTAGGGGTGGCATGCATATTTATAAGATATGCAGCCATACCTTGTTACATTTGGAGGTAATCTATTTTTGATTTTACTGTTACAACAAATACACATAAATAAGATTCGAGGTGTAGACAATTGGTTCGACCAATCCCCATAAGGGGGACAAAGGTCCAAGGTTCAAATCTTAAGCCTCATCATACTGAATGCTTGTCCCTTTTATGGTGCTTTCAATGGCATAAAAGGTTTAAAATGATTGTGGCATGGTGTTTATAAGGATGATCTACATAAAAATTCATGTGGTAGCTTCTAGGAAGACAACGCAGAATACTATGGTGGCCATAAAAGCTAGACAACTTGCCCATATTCGTGGTGGCTATCGATTCCACCATGTAAATTCCAAAAAAAAACAAAAAACAAAAAAATAAATACACAAAAATAGGAAGGATAAAGCGAATACTCAATTAATTTCATCTATTGCCAGATTAATTAAGCGTATTCTATTTTTATCAAAATAGAATATGTCTAATATTATGCTTATCAGTTTACATGGATATTTATGTATTTGCTAAAAAATAGATGACATATGCTCTATGATATTGTCCTTCATTCGCATTCATCATTGAAATCACATATGCATCCATCGCTAAAATCGTTGTTCTATTTTTTCAACAACAGGGGTTGTGCTATACTTTTGCTTCAACGGGAGTCAG
Organism: Wollemia nobilis; assembly: GCA_028583015.1. Lineage (NCBI taxonomy): Eukaryota > Viridiplantae > Streptophyta > Pinopsida > Araucariales > Araucariaceae > Wollemia > Wollemia nobilis. Next base: position 9,471,380 of record JAQPPZ010016361.1, read on the forward strand.
GTGCCAAACCAAAAGTCAGATGTCGAAACAAGAGTTGAGCATCGAAACAAGAGTCAGGAACCAGACTTAGAATATTTACTTTACTTGTTGTGGTTATGTTTACCTTTGATTTTTCCATCATAAAACATAAAGTTCCAGGTCCAAATGGGACCTCGATGTAAACATGTTGAAAGGTAGTAAAAATCATTGAATCTACAGACAATTCACTTAAAAATAAATATTAGACAACATACATAATTTTCTATTAAAATATATATATATATATATATATATATATATATATATATATAATTTACATAAAACATACACTTCTATTAAAATAATGTTGCATTATATATGAAAAGTGTACACAAAAATATGAGCATTTTCAAAGCTCATTAGTGACTATTCCTCTAACCATGGAAGATGGGATTTGACCTAAGGGTGGAACCAACCACAATACCAATATGGGTAAGATTATTTTCCCTTCCCCTTGAATTTTGGAAAGAAGAGGTACTCGAGGCAATAGGCAACTTACTAGGACATTATCAAGGTAGATCAAGAGAAATAATTTTAGGAGGATCGACAACTTTTGCTAGGATTTGTGTAGAAATGGACCTCAGTAAACCTCTTCCAACAGAGATAGACCTAAAAATAGGGGATTTTTTTTGGTGCTAACAACTGGATTATGAGGTTGTTCCATTCATATGTAGGGTGTGCCATGCTCATGGACATCTGGCTAGAATGTGCCCAATAGTTAAGGATCATCAACTAGAACAAGAGGGGACAAAAGCAAATATTAACATGGTTGGCCAATCTCTTTAGTAGAAGGTAAATCATAAGGAGGAAGGCCCAATAGACTCTGAGGGCTTCCAAAAAGTAATCAGAAGGCCAAACAGAAGAAATCAACAAAGTAATTAGAGACAAGGAGGAAAAGCAGGAAGAACAAACAATAGATATGAGATATTCAAACAACTTGGAAGCTTGGAAATAGAAGGGGATTTTCAAATGGAAGGATTAGAGGAGGATACTCACCAGGTCACACCGAATAATCAAGAACAATACTCTAATGTAGTGTAGGGGAACCAACAAGGAGCAGAACCAAACCCAACCTCTCTCATGGAAGAGGAGATTCAACCCATGAGGGAGACCATAGGAGGGGAAATGGAGTAGGGGATAGTCTTACCTCAGGAAATAGAGATGAAGGAAGGAAATAAGAACAAATATGACCCTACTTTAGGGATTCATCAAATGGAGAAGAAACATAAACCAAACCAATCTACGAGGAGGAAGTCAAACAAGGAAAATATGGAGGAACAAGGAAGAAATTTGAGCTAGAATGAAAAGGTAAAATTGATGGTTAATTTCTTCTCTCCCAATTCTCAATGATATTAATTACTTGGAATGTGAGGGGTTTAAGCAGCCACCCCGAAAAAAGTAGTCAAAAATATTATCATGGATATGAGTCCAAATATAATTTTGTTATAGGAAACCAAAATGCAGGGAGAAGACTTACAAAAAATAAATAGGAGGATATGGAAAAAATGAGAGATCCTTACTCAATCGACATAGGGGAAATTAGGGGGATTGGCCACTATGTGGAATCACCAACTATTCCTAGTGATAGGGATAGCCTCCATGAGAGGGGTGTTGATGGTTTGATTACAAAATAGGGAAAATGAGAAAAAATAGACTATAGTTAATTTCTATGGAGCTCAAACAATCAGATTATAAAGGGATCAATGGGAAGCCATCCAAACATTTAGAGACAACTACTTGAAGGACCAATGGATCATGGGGGGAGATTTCAATGCAAATCTTAGAATAGAGGAACAACAAGGAGGTAGAGCCATGTTGGAGGAAAAGGATAGGTTCTTCTCAACAATAACATGTCAAATGAACCTAATAGATATCCCAACTATGGATAGCTCCATGACCTAGACAAATAGAAGAAAGGAAGGTGAGATAGTCAAATCTTGCTTGGATCATTTCTTCATGGGGGAGGAATTATACCTGCATACCAAGCATCAAGGGAGGGTCATGGATAGGCTTTCTTCAGACCATTTTCTAGTAAGCCTTACCATAGAAGAAGATAATCATAAAGTCGTAAGAACTTTTATATTTGAGCTATGGTGGCTGAAATATGAGGAGTTGGAGGACCACTTAAAGGAATGGTGGGAAGTAGGGAAACCAAGATTTGGGACAACCCAATTCAAACTCCACAAACAACTAAAATATGTGAGGACCCAACTAAAGGAGTGGAGTAAACACAAGAAGGAACTCACTAGAATCCAAAAGAATAAAATCAAGGATCAGAAGGAGAAGATTGCTTGGGAGATAAGACAAGGAACTATTACGGAAGATCTATTGCAATGTGAGGTAAAAATTCTTAGGAGAGAGGAAGCTTTGGAGGAACAAGAAGAGATCTACTAGAGGTAAAGAGCCAGAGTTACATGGTTAAAGGAGGGGGATCAAAACATAACTTTCTTCCATAAGACAACAACAACTAGAAGACAACATAATAGAATTACAGGTCTTACAGATATGATGGGTCAGGTAAAAACCAATGGAAGTGAAATGAAAACTATAGCAAATCAGTACTTCCATACCCTATTCAATAGCAATGAAAATTTGAATGTAGCATGGTAGGAGAAGATACTAGAGGTAATTTCACAAATAATCGAACCTGGACACAATAAATTATTAATGAAGGAAATTTCTTTGGAAGAAACATCATGGATCATACAAAAAATACAAACAGGAAAGACCCCAGGACCAGATGGGTTCCCCATTGAATTTTATCAAAACTTCTAGGAAATTATGGGCCAAGCAGTGGTGGAGGCGCTGGAGGAAATCAAATAGAGTAAGCAAATGTTAAAAGCCTTGAATCATACTTTTATTACTTTAATTCCTAAGGGCCCACCTAGTGAGATAATTAGTAATTATAGGCCTATTTCACTATGTAATGTAGTATACAAGATATTAACAAAGCTTATGGTGGAGAGGTTAAAACCTTTTTTACCAAATCTGATTTCAAGTGAGCAAGGTGGTTTTGTTGAAGGTAGACAAATTCTAGATGGAATAGTAGTGGCCCAAGAGGTGATACACACAATTTCCAAGTAGAAGGACCTAAGTATGTTTATTAAATTAGATCTTTCTAAAGCCTATGATAGAGTAGACTAGACCTTTATGCAAAGGATTTTAGAAAAATGGGCTTTGTAGAGGGGTGGAGAGACTAGGTAAAAGCATGTACATAAACCACATCATTCTTAATTCTAGTAAATGGTAGTCCCTCTCCCATGTTCACAATAGGATGAGGGTTGAGGCAAGGGGACCCTCTTTCCCCTTACCTTTTTATCCTTTATGCAGAGGGTCTAGGGAGACTATTAGAAAAAGGGAGACAAGAGGGGAGGTTGAGGGGTCTAAAAATAAGCTCTCAAATTGAGGTAAATCACCTCCAATTTATGGATGATACTGCTCTTATTAGTCAAGCCAATCTCCTAGTAGCAAGAAACATAAAAGAAATTTTAGATGGGTATACTCAAGCTACTAGGAAAACTTTAAATGAAAAAAGTCTCAAATAGTTTTTTCAATACAACAAAGAGGGTGAGAGATAAAATTATACAATTGTTGAACTTCATGGAAACTCCTTTACCCATAGAGTATCTAGGAGTACCTTTGTCTACAAAGAAAATAAAAATCAAGGAGTGGAAAGGGTTGATTGATAGACTACAAGCTAAGTTGAGCAACTGGATGCACAAATGGCTAAGCTTGGGAGGAAGGCTTACAATGATTAAAGTTGTGCTACAAGCCCTCCCAGTTTATAAATTTTCCATACTTCAAGCTCCAAAGGGAATTCTAAAAGATATTGACAAACACACAAGAAAGTTTTTGTGGTCAAGTGTAAGGGGAGAACAAAAATTAGCACTAGTTGGGTGGGAGAAGATATGTCAACCAAAAAAATAGGGAGGATTGGGGATAAGATCAACATCCCAAAATAACAGGGCACTAGTAGGGAAGCTATACTAGAGATGGATTATAGTTGTTGGGGGCTTATGGAGCAAATTGTTACAAGCCAAATATTACCTAGGAGTGGTTGAGGAAAACATCCCAAGACTTAGAGTGGAAGGAGAGGGATCTACAGTATGGAGAACAATGGAAGTGAGCCAGGAGTTAATAAAGCCATACCTATATTGGCAGTTAGGGGATGGAAAGGATGCTCTCTTTTGGGAGGATTCATGGAATCAATCCCAACCAATTATTCAGACATTCCTAAAGATGGAGAGTTGGAAAGCAGAGCTCCAAGAGGTAGGGTGGTTGAAAGCCTCTCACTATATGAAATCATGGAATCAACATGTGCTAGACTTACTACAATGGAAACATCCCCAGGAATGGCCAGTGAGGGGATAGAGGAACTAACCAAAAAACTATGGAGATATCTCCAAAGACACCCAATTCAGGATGGTTCCAAGAGGGATATACTTGGATGGGGAGGAAGCAAGTTGGGAATATATAAGGTAAAGGAGGGATACAAGGTAGCCTATGGATATGAGATTGCCCCAACACCACTTCCATGGATATTTGTTTGGCAAAAGGAAGGATGGCCAAAAATTAACATTTTCTCATGGTTGATTAACCATGGAAAGTGCTTGACATTTGATAATTTGAGAAAAAAGGCTTCTACGGGCCTTCCAAATGTGTTCTGTGTGGGAAGGCAGAGGAGACCTTGAATCACCTCTTTTTTGGGTGTTCTTTTGCCAGAGATATATGGATCAGTTGGTGGGGGTAGATGAGATAGCGTTGGGAAATATTTGGGAGCCAAGAAAGCTTTTATGAGAAATGGAAACAATGTAGTTTTAAGACTAAAACAATGAAAATGGCATGGAATATGGGACCTAGCTTCATATGGTGGCAGTTATGGCTAGAATAAAATGCACGCATATTTAGATCAGAGCACAAAACAAGGGAGCAAGTATGGGAGAGGATTATTAGTAAGGTAATGGAAACACTATCTATTAGATTATAGGAGGAAACAAACATAGAAATGGAGGAAGTGACTATCCTTAGGAGCTTTGGAATAACTATAAAATAAAAACAACTAAGGGTTGGATGCGTAGGTGAGAATTCCTCGAATGACACAAAGTGGAGACTACCTCCCAGAGAGTGGGTGAAGGCTAACACAGATGGGGCTTCTACTAAAAACCCTGGAAAAGCTAGTTTTGGCATTATCATAAGGAATTGGAAAGGAGAACAAGTGTACTGGAGAGTAGAAGGTATGGGGGAGACAACAAATAATGAAGCAGAAGGATAAGCAATCCTATTGGCATCAATGATAGCTGTGAATCTACACTTACATAAGCTATGGATAGAGACAGACTCTTAGGTATGGGTTGGAATCTTGGATCCGATAAGACCCTTCTAGGTGCTAGGAATTGGGGAGAGAAGGAAGGTGGAAGCAGTTCAAAATATTTGGAAGGTTTTTCAAGATGTTTTTATTACACATATCAAGTGAGAGGGAAATAGGGTGGTAGATTATTTAGAAAAATGGGGAAAGGAGCTAGAGGAAGGGTAATACATGGACTCTCAGATGGAAAATTAGATAATTTGGTGCCAAAGAATCCAAGGGATACGAGAGGTGGTATAGGCAGATAGTAGAATAGGAAGAGCAGATAGTGATTCTAATGAATTTATCATAGTTAGGCCAGGGAGCAATGGCCCAGAAGGGAACAAATGATAAGTTATCCTAGTGTCAAGTTGGGTAAGCAAGTTTCTTGGCTTACTACCATAGGCTCTTGTGTCTTCATCCTCAGGCTACTATTGTTCTACTGTATGACATTACTACCAGTAGACTCAGAGTGGCCAAGGTGGATGGCTTTCAAAAATAGAACACACACAACCATAGGCATTTTATTGAGTATGGCTAGATTAAGAGAAAATAAGCCTCCACCCCATAGAACAATAGGTATGTCAGACATGATCAAGATGCCAAGAATGACTTCAAAATAGTATGAAGATAGATGGATGGTCTACGAAATTCAAATGAACGAGGAAAATTGGAATTCAACTCAGGTGTTGTTGATGTGCATGGATAATTGCATAATGGTGGCCTCAGGTGATGTTTTCAATGAACCCACCTATATAATGTTTTTATGGGTAATTTTTGAGCTAGGAGGGATTGGAGGAGGCTCCTCTTTCTCCCTTGTTTCCTGTCCAGCTCATTTTACTTTGTAATACAACTTCTATTAATATAATTTATTTTTCAAAATTGAAAAAATATATAGCTAGCCCTTTGGATAGTTGATTTAACTTTAGTTGTATGATCACATCTTTGATATCATCGTCATTCTCATTTTTCTCTTCAACATATTGAGCCTCTTTGACTAGTGACTCTATGATCTAATCATATTTATTGAATACCTACCAATGATCATAGTTATATAGGATTATTGATACACAGCTTTTAGCTACTTCAATTTCTTCCACTTGTCATTTGTAGGATCAAAGCATGTTGTCATACCTTCTAACCTATCTACTTTTGCATTTAGATCTAGGTATCACTTTGATTTCATAGGAGTTGAAGCTCTCAAGAAGATCCCAAAATCGATGTTTATAGGATTTTAAATGTTTATTCTTGGTGTCACAGTAGGATTTGACCTGATTCACTATTAATTCATAGTCACCAAATATTCTTAGATATTTTTTTTGTTGGATAATAAGGGGTTGTACTCGGGTCCCCCACCCTTGACAAATTACATCTCTCTTATTTAGAGCTTGAGAGTTTACAAATAGATACACTTCTCATCTCAATTGAGATGCTATAGCTAGAAACCTACATCATTTTACATAAAATGTCTAAATTCTTGATTTTCATTTTCTGGATCTTTTCAAATTTTTGTATGAATACAATTAATCCATAATTTAGCAACTTTCTAGACATTTTTCTATAGCAACCTTCACAATGCCAAAACTTCACCTCTACTATCTATGCCTTGCATCTTAGTAGAGTAATATTTCCAAAACATCGCACTATCATAGTCCACTTTACCAAATCTAGATTGCTAGTTTCCTTTCTAAAACACAAGTGCAACCACAAAAATTATAATAAATAGTCTAAAAGAAAACACATTATTGTTACAAAATAAAGCAAATATTACCAATGGAAAACATTAAATTAAATCTTAATCATAAATTGATTTAGGCAATCAACATTTTTTTGTCAACTTCAACTAAACTTTCTACTTCCTCTAACCATGGAAAGGAGAATTTAACTTCACGATCCTCAATCAAAACCCCTCTATTGGCTAGCTTATCTGCACATTTGTTTCCTTCCCTTAATATATGTGTAAACCTGATTTCTTCAAACTCTTTAGCAAGATCTTGAATTTCCATAATTATCTCTTGTATGTTCCATGGAGCCTTTGCTTTCCTCAAAATTGCATTAATTACTATGAGAGAATCACCTTCCATCCATACTCTATTCCATTTCATTTGTTTACATATTTTTAACCCTTCTAAAGCTGCCCAAGCTTCAGCTTCATTATTTGTCTTAAATCCACTATTGAAAGCATAATGAGACAAAATCTCTCCTCTATTATTTCTAATTATTCCTCCTCCTCCTATTGGTCCTAGATTTCCTTTAGATGCTCCATCAAAATTCAATTTAACCCACTCCACATCTGGTGGTTTCCACTTTATATTCTTTACCTTCTTTTTGCTTCTCTTGTACCCAACATCATAATTCCATTTAATGACTTGACTCCATCTATCAAGGCTCTCTGCTTCCAAATTAGGGATTGGGTGAGTTGATAGGGTTGGTTTAGACTCCTCTATGGCTAAACATATCTTATTTTTCATTACCTCTAAACTAATTTCCTTTCCTTTAAATATTCTTCTATTCCTTTCTAGCCATATAGTCCAAAGTATTGTATCTTTTGATATATCCCATATTGTCTGTAAAGCCTCACTTTTATAAGTGCTCTACCATTGCTTTAACCAATCTTCAATTCTACTATTCATCACCATGCATTTACCAAACATATTAAGAATCCATTGCCATAGATTCCAGACTATTGAGCAATGTCCCAAGAGATGGTCTATACTCTCCTCCTCCTTATTATAGAAAACACATTGAGAGGGGCCATGAAAACCCCTTTTCATAAGGTTATCCCAGGATAAAATTCTTCTATGACCTACTAGCCAAACAAACATTTTAACTTTAGGAATGCTTGGGCTATCCCAAATATCTCTCCATATTCTAGTGATATTATTATTTTGTTGGTGTTGAACATTATATCCACTTCTTGTTGTGTATTCTCCTGAGCTATTCAACTCCCAAATCAATTTATCCTTGGATCCCCTCAAAATAATCACAGTTGTTATCTTTCTACTCAATTGCCTCCTAGCATCAATGTCTTGTATACTTGTAAAAAAATATTCTTTCCATTTGTATCTTCCTTCTTGATCCTTGTACAAAATATTTGAAACCCTATCACCATATTTATCTTGAAGCAATCTCATCCAAGGTTTCAAAATTGGATCTAAATTGAGTGGTTTTTTATCACACCAAGTATCCATCCAAATAGAAATTTTTTCTCCAGTTCCCACCACCCATATTAAACCTTTAATCATAAGATCAATAGATTTTTTTAAACCATTCCAAAGAGCAGAACCATTTGGTAGAGAGAATGCAATAAATATTAAACTTGGGTCATTGGGATCAACATACTTAGAAGAATTCTTGCCCATTTTCTTTGACTCTCTTTGTACAATCTCCAGATAACTTTTCCCCTAAGAGCTAAGTTTGCATCTGTAATAACTCTTAAACCAAGACCTCCCCTAGTTTTATCATCACACAACTTGCTCCATTTCACCAAAGGAAATTTCCTTTTATCATGTAAACCTGACCATAAAAAGGATCGCATAATATAGATTAAACTTTTTTCAACTGATTTTGGCATAGAATACAATGACATATAATATGTTGGAATGGCTTGTAATACTGACTTAATTAACTGCACTCTTCCTGCTAATGATAACCATCTACCTTTCCAAGATGGAAGTTTATTCTGAACTTTACTAATAACTGGATTCCATAAATCTATCCTCATTCTCCCCTCAAATAAAGGCATCCCAAGATAAGTTGTTGGTAAATTTACCTCCTCCATTTGAAGCAACCTACAAATGCTTGCTTTGATATTAGCAGGAGTGTTAAGGAAGTAAATTTTGGATTTAGTCCTATTAACCTTTTTGCCTTGAAGCTCTTTCATACTCTTTTAAAAAGTTATTCAAAGCTCTGGCCTCATTTATCCTTGCCCTTCCAAAAAGGGTTGTATCATCTACAAACTGTTGATGGGTGATGTTATCGATGTTATTACTAACCTTAAGTCCACTTATAAGCCCATATTTGTAAGCCTTATTTAAGTTCCTACTCAAAACTTCTGCCATAATAATGAACAAATAAGGAGATAGAGGATCTCCTTGTCTAAGGCCTCTCTTGGCTTTAAAATATTTTGTCACTAACCCATTGACCAACATTGAATAAGAAATTGTAGAGACACAAGCTTTAATCCATCTAACCCATTTCTTCCCAAAACCAAACTTATCTAAAATTGCAAAAAGAAAATCCCATTTAACCCTATCATAGGCTTTACTCATATCAAGTTTTAAGATCATTGCTTTCTCTTTTCTTGAAGTTGTTGAATGTATAACTTCATGAGCTACTATGATCCCATCCAGAATTTGTCTCCCTTTCACAAATCCTCCTTGCTCTTCTGAAATGATTTTGTCTAACAATGGCCTTAATCTATTCGCCATCACTTTGGAAATAATCTTATATGCCATATTACATAGGCTTATGGGTCTAAAAGAATCAAACAATTCAACATCCTTCTTTTTTGGAATTAGGGTAAGATATGTTGCATTTATTTTATAAGGTATGAATTGTTTTACCCTAGACTGTTCCACTGCCACCAATAAATAATCCTTCACTATATCCCAATTATGTTGGTAAAAAGCTGTAGAGAGCCCATCTGGACCTAGGGATTTATCCTTATTAAAAGATAAAAGATCTAAATGAACTTCTTCTAGAGTAATAGGCTCCATCAATTTCCTATTGTCTTCATTCATTATAACTGAAGGAACATCTTGAAGAAGTTTATCATTAAGAACTTTGGTCTCCTTTGAACCTAGAATATTTTGATAAAATGACTTTACCTCTTTTCTAATTTCACTCTGATATTCAATCCAAACCCCTTCTATTGATTTAATTCTACTAATTCTTGAAGTTGATCTTTGTACTATAGCCATCCTATGAAAAAACTTTGTATTTTTATCACCTTCTTTTAACCAAGTTTGTCTTGATTTTAATCTCTAGAATTTCTCTTCCTTACTCAAAATATTATGATATTCACTAAGCAACTCCCTTTCCTTTGAGCTTGGATTATTATCATCACCTTTTTGGAATTTTGAAAGTTTATCTTTTAGTTCTTCTTTTTCTCAAAAATGTTTCCAAAGGTATTCTTGTTTCATTCTTTTAATCTATATGTCATAGCTTTAATTTGGTTTGGAAGAGCATACAACCCACCATTACCTAAAGGATTCCATGTTTGAGCTATCATATCAACAAATTGAGGATGGTCTTCCCACATCTGCTCGTACTTAAAATATGATCTTTTTTGAATTCACTTACCACCATTTTAACTTTTATTGGCCAATGATATGAACCAATCCTTGTTAAGGTATTAATTTTAGCACAAGTTCCTTCATCTAGCCAATGATTTGAGAGAATGCATCTGTATAATTTTTTTGCTATTAGGTTTTGGCCTCTCCTATTGTTGGTCCAAGTATAGTTGTCTTCTTCAAACTCAACTTCCCATAGATTGTTGTTTTGAATAAAAGCTGAGAAATATTTCATACTTTTGGGTCAATTTCCTAAAACCCCAAATTTTTCATCCAAATTGGTTATGGCATTAAAATCTCCAATGATCATGAATCGGGTTACCCTAGACTGTTCCACACCCACCAATAAATAATCCTTCACTATATCACAATTATGTTCGTAAAAAGTTGCAGAGAGCCCATCTGGACCTGGGGATTTATCCTTATTAAAAGATAAAAGAGCTAAATAAACTTCTTCTAGAGTAATAGGCTCCATCAGTTTCCTCTTGTCTTCATTTGTTATAACTGAAGGAACATCTTAAATAAGTTTATCATTAAGAACTTGGGTCTCCTCTGAATCTAGAATATTTTGATAAAACAACTTTACTTCTTTTCTAATTTCACTCTGATATTCAATACAAACCCCTTCTATTGATTTAATTCTATTAATTCTAAAAGATGATCTTTGTACTATAGCCATCCTATGAAAAACTTTGTATTCTTATCTCCTTCTTTTAACCAAGTTTGTCTTAATTGTAATCTCTAGAATTTCTCTTCCTTACTCAAAATATTATGATATTCACTAAGCAACTCCCTTTCCTCCGAGCTTGGATTATTATCATCACCTTTTTGGAATTTTGAAATTTTATCTTTTAGTTCTTTTTTCTCAAGAATGTTTTCAAATGTGTTGTTGTTCTATTATTTTAATCTATATTTCATAGCTTTAATTTGGTTTGGAAGAGCATACAACCCACCATTACCTAAATAATTCCATGTTTGAGCTATCATATCAACAAATTGAGGATGGTCTTCCCACATTTGCTCATATTTAAAATATGATCTTTTTTTAATTCACTTACCACCATTTTAACTCTTATTGGCCAATGATCTGAACCAATCCTTGTTAAGGTATTAATTTTAGCACAAGTTCCTTCATCTAGCCAATGATCTAAGAGAATGCATCTATCTAATTTTTCTTCTATTAGGTTCTAGCCTCTCCTATTGTTGGTCCAAGTATAGTTGTCTTCTTCAAACTCAACTTCCCATAGATTATTGTTTTGAATAAAAGTTGAGAAATCTTTCATACTTTGGGTCAATTTCCTAATTTCCCCAAATTTTTCATCCAGCTTGGTTATGGCATTAAAATATCCAATGATCATGAAATAGGTTTCTTGATCTTTACTTCTCATAAAGGCTTCAATCCCACTCCAAACTTCTAATCTACCTGATCGATTTGTAGGTCCATAGACATTGATAAGGATGAAACAAATATCTACAAAGTAGCAAGTGACTAAAGAGGCTATCCAATGCCTAGTTTTATGAATGGTTACACAAGATATTCTAGAAGGATTCCAACAAGTTAGAATTCCCCCTGTTGCTCCTTCAGAATCCATAGCATCCCATTCACATCTTGCCCATACTGCTTTCATAGTTTTTGAAACTTCTTCTTTTGTCATTTTAGTTTCTTGGATACATAGAATATCAAGTTTATTACTTAAACATAGGTCCCTAATACACCTCTGCTTTGAGGGGGCATTAGCACCCCTTATATTCCATGAGATGATAATCATGTCTCATTAGGGGATTTTGGCCCCTCCTGCATATTACCAATATCATTTTTTTGTTTGGTAAAGAAAAGTTCAACAAACTTAGTTTGTGTTCCTTTCTCTATGTTTGCTCTTGCTTCCCTGGATCTTGCTTGATAATTTGAGGGTTTTCCTCTTTTTGCCTTGCCTATATAAAGAGTAGGTCTTATTATTCTATTCCTCAATATTCTTTCACAATTTTATTTTTCATCATATTTATCCTCTCCTAGATCTATTATAGAAGCTTTTGACTTATCCTGCTCATTTTTTGGTATTTCCTTATTAATGGCAGAGGTATTAACTTCTAAAACTGCATTTTCTTTACTAATTATTTTCTCTTGAATGGTGCATGGTACTTCAAGAGAGTCTTCAAAATCTGATGAGACACATTCCTTAGGTTCATCGAGAATGTTCTTCCTTAAATTAGGATCATTTTGAATAGACGATTCCTTGTTAATATGTTGAAATTGTTGTACTATGTCCTCTAAGTTTTGATCTACTTTTTCTTCATAGGCTAAAGCCTCAAAAGAGTTGGTATTTCTTCCAATATCCTTCCTTATTGGTCTCCACTATTTATTTTCTTCTATTTTTCTAGATCTATTTTTTGGAAGTTGAAAACCATCTTCATCCATAACCATTTGTAAGTTTCTCTTATGGTTTTCTACAAATTATTATGTTGGGCTCTTCTTAGGGCATGATCTCTCAATATGCCCCACATCATGACATATTCTACATCTAAAAGATATGTTTTCATAATATATAGTTTGGATCCACATCTTATCCCCATACTTAATAATTATTGATTCTGGTAAAGCTTTACTTATATCAATCATGACCAATATTCTAGCATAAATAGCCAAAAATCCATCTCTTGTCATATTTGAAATCTCAAGGAATTATCCTAGAGTTTTTTCCTATTGCCTTGAAGGTATCTATTTCCCAAAATTAAATGGGCAACCCAAACATCCTAACTCATACTGGTGCTAGGGATAGATTTACAATTTTAGGTGAAAAGCCTTCATACCAACGGGTAAGGAAGAGTCCTGCTCTTCCCATAAACCAAGGACCCCCTTTTGGGATTCTTTCTCTTTCTTCCCTAGAAAAAAAAAATGGCTAGAAAGAAACCTTTGGGAAGAAATTATAGAATCACTCTTAGAGACTTTTAACTCCTATGAATCCAATTTCTCAAGGTTGAATCTCTTGGCCAATACCCATTAAATATACCAAAAATTACCCTATATTGGAGCAACGAGGATCTCTCTAAGGTGTGCTCACTAAATACTACCACTAGATATTATTCTAAGGATTTAACTATAAATCGGTCCATAGAAAGGAAACTAAAACTCAAAATCTATTGAAATTTATCTGAATGTCCTATAGAAAATATAATATTTGATAAAAACTTTATAAATTTTTCATGCACAATTTCTAAGATAAAGAAAGGGAAAAAAAAATTAGCTAAAAAATTCTTTGTCTAGATAGAATGTCTTTCCTCATTGAAGTCCTAGCCCTTCATTTCTCTTCCCATCGTTCGAACCCTAGTTGGCAAATATTTGCAATTTCATTTTTCGTGACTTGAAAAATCATCACTGCTCTTGTTCCAAATTTTTAACTTTATACGGTCATATCTCCTTTAGTATTTCTTAGATTTTTGTATATGACAACTCATTTTAAAGGTATTCAATTTTTTCACAAGTTGGTCCAATAATCAGCTGAATCAGATAACTCTTCGCGAATATATGGCTCCTAAAATATGAAATATTTTTCAAGAAAAACCCCTAATCCTTCGCACTTCACAACCTATGGGACATGAGTTGTTAATTAATGAGAAATATTAACCTAAAGAGAATATTAACCACCATAGATTCTAGATAGAATATCTTGCCTCACTGAATAACTAGCCCTTCTTTGCTCTTCCCATCGTTCAAACCTTAGCTGAAAATATTTGCAATTTTAGACTTGAAAATTTGTCATTGCCCTTGTTCTCAATGATTGACTTCATGGGGTCATATATCCCTCAATATTACTCAAATTTTTGCATATGACCACTCATTTTAAATCTATTCAAATTCTACACAAATTGGTCCAAGAATCAGTTGCATCAGATAACTCTTCATGAAGATATGGCTCCTAAAAGATGAGATATTTTTTAGGAAAAAACCCTAATATTTTTAGATCTTTAATTCACATCTTCTCTACTTTTATTAGACTAATGTAGAGTGTTTCATACTTAACCACATTTTATGTGTAATTTAATATTAACCTATAGGTGTAATTAGGGTCGATGAACTATAATTTGGTGCCTACTCCATTCCTAGTTTTAACATTGTTAAGGTACATTATCCATGTTTTTTTTGCTTTATGGCTTGTAAATACAAGGAATTTAGGAGTCTCCATTATTAGCTACTTCTCCAAATTTATTTTTCATATTCAAATTTAGGATCTTTGTCATCCTATAGCACACCAATTATCATTTCTACCTCTAGGTCTTAATCATCTTCTTGATATTCATCCTCATCAATGTATTTTGGGAGATAATTATAGTTTACCACAACATCATCCTTTATCTTGCGTAAGATGTAAGTGTATATTGATTCATTCTCAATCCTTATGATTATTTTTATTCCTAGGAATCTTCATGGTTGTATAGTCCATTGCTAGATAACCATACCTTGATAGTTTTCTCGTCCATTACCTAAACAACATCTTGAAGTATGAGGGTAAGTCTATGACTACTACTTGAACTATCGTAAATTTTGGATATTAGGTTATGGTCATGACCAGATCCTTGAGAATACCTAATACATTCACTCTAGTTTCATCCATCTATATTGGGTGTCTAGATGTCTTTGTGTGAGGAATACCTGTCTCTTCACATACAACCTTGGGCATGACTATGATTGTTGCTCCTAAATCTACTATACAACTTCTAAGGAGATAATTCTTGATTTTGAGTATTACATAGAATGGAGGTGGCTTTAGACCTTTAGGTTTTGGAGCATTTCACACAATGAAACATTGAATTGGATATTTAATATTTATTTTGTGATTGAATTGTGTTGTTTAAATACTTGTGCTAAAGAGGATTTTGGTTGCTTCCCCTTGGCATAACCTTGATCTTGTTCTTTTAGGGCTTCTTGGAGTATGTCCCACTACCTAGGAAAAGCTAAATATTCTTGTATGCTAATCTTAGTTGCCATATTTTTTATTTGATCTATGCTATTGATGAATGGGATCTCTATTTTTGCTATAAAACTCATGGGAGACCTAGAAATTGTTTGATGCCCTCATGAGAGGGGTACTTCAACCTTCTTTTAGCTTCTCTTTGTAGTAGATTTCTTCCCTTATCACCTTCCCGTACATTTAGTTTACTAGCTGCTTGTTTTCCTCCATTATTTAATACCACCTCCCTCCCTTTGTTAACCTTTTATTTTTTGTTATTTGGTGTTATTTGGATCTTATTTTAAGGCAATCCCCTCCTTTGTATTCCTTCTTTTTCTACTCTTGCTATGTTATAATTAGTCCTTTTTATTTTACATCCAAAAGGGACCTCCCCTTCTAAGGATCATCCCATTTTAGTGTTCATCTACTTATTGAGTGATTGTTCTATAGTCATTTCTCCCTAGTTTCCACCCTTGCTAAAATTTGATAGTATTGTATTATTAGTGTTATGTAGGATGGATAATGATTGTATTACTTGACAATGTTAATGTATAGTAAGATCTACTATGGAAGCGACTTGAAAAATGGTTATAGCTTGTTGAACTTGGCATTACTAGGTGTACTATATAGTCTAGGAATACCTAATAGCAATTATACATTCTATGGGATTATATTTATCATTACAAGAAAGGCACCATGTTATTTCAGCTTTTGTATTAGCATTAACTATGCGATTGTGAACCTAGTTTACTCCTTGGTTAGTACCTTATAGAGTTGCTTGATATTTTATCAAGTATGGGGTCTTTTGGGGCTATAAATTTTGTGGTCATTGCCACTTTTGTTTTATAGTATTTTTAAGATTCATCAAGATTTTGATTACCTTCAATATTTTGTTATTTGTAAATTTTTTGTTGGAATATTTATCTAGATTAGATGGAGTGGGGAGGGCTAGAAGCGATGGTTGAAAAGATATGGTGGATTATGCATTCTTGTCTAAATGGGTAATGATGTATGGTAACTAAGAAGTGTGGATGAATATGTTTTCTTGGGGATTTGGGATAGGGTACAAATTGGGCATCACATATGGTTTTGGTGCATTTTGGGAAATTTGGGTTGCGTAAGCCATTGGTAGAGCAATGGGTATTTTCCCTATCCTAATGAGAATGTATTTATCTCTTGCTACTTATTTAAATGTTGTATCTAGTTTTAGATGATTAGCATTACAAACCATACCTACTAAATCATATTTCAAACCCTTGATATAGTACAACAATGCTTGCTCTTTGTTTGGCTTAACATTGTGCATTGATAACTTGATGAGGTGATACAATGTTGTCTTATTTTCATTCCTATTGAAGGTAGGTAAATCCTTCATAGTATTCAAAGAAATAGGTGAGCAAACCAATAGGTTTAAGGGGCTTCAATACGTCCAATTAGGAAGTTAATTTTGATCCTAGAAGGATTGAGATTGTTTTTCTATGGAGAAGGCTAGCCGTACTATTGATGAGGAGGGTACATCACATAACTTGGAGCCTAGTATGGGTGGTAGGGAGGGTAATATGGTTGATATTGTAGTGGCAAGTTAGGGTAAATCCACTACTAATTATGAGGTAGTTGAATGTTCTATTGTGGATGGGTGTAGTTCAATATTAGATATGGGATTTGTTGATTTTAAAAAGGTGAACCTTGCATATTTTGCATGTGCTTGGTTGGCTAGATTTGGTTTTAATCCTTCGTTTTTCCCTAAGACACTTGTAATAATACTTTTGTATCCATCGCTTATGTTTTTAGGGTAAGGTTCAGGTTCAAGCCTATTGATCCTATCAAGGATGAGGACAAAAATAGAGGAACATTAAAAGGATTAGATATACTTGATCTAGGTGAAGTATATGCTTCCATGGATTTCTATAAATCTAGTCTGTAGGGGATCCCAAATCATGATATTTTGAAGCAACAAAGCCCTTTCAAATTGGTGATATGACTTTCTTATGTCGCAAATCCCTACCAAAATCAGTATTGAAGCATCCATTATCATGAGTAAGAGCTTTTCCTCCATTTTAAAACTTCTCTTAGCAATAACAATATTTCATCATGACAAGGTGTATCTGTTAAGTTTCTTGAGGTCGCAAACTCAATTAAAATCAATTGGTTGTGCTCTTTTCATCCCTAAGTTTCTTGATTCTCCTATCTCTTTTATCATCTTGTTATAATTCATCATGCTAGTATTTTCATAATAATCTTATATTTGATCATCAAATAGTTTTTTGTTATCCCCATAAAAACCCTTCACCTCCTGGTCAAGGATACTCATTGAATTCTCTATGAGTCGAGTCTTTTATCCACATGGTCATTTTGTTGTACCTAGAAGCAAAAGCATCATAGGATTATAGTCTTAGTGGCACTATTATACCTTAGGTTTTCTAGTAGTAGAGTCTATGATTTCATAGTCAATAGTTTATCACAAAAGCAAAATGATGACTAGTTGGTAGAAGCATCGATGATGCTATCTCCAATGGCACTTTTACCTCTAGGTTTAATTCATCATTATTTTTTTAGTATCTATTTATTTTATCTTTAAAATAGGGATCTAATGTTGATCAAGGGAGCTACAAATTATCCACTAATCTACGAGTATCCCTTTTTTGCTAACTACATCTATTTTTGTTTGTTTTATAATTTTTTGAAAAATAGAATCCATAAGAAAAAATGCCACTAGCTAGCAAAAGCATCAGTAGCACTTTTGCATCCCACTAACATTTTTGTTGTAGAGGTAAAATCAAATCAATATTTTCAGTTATTATTTTTGTAATTACATATTTGAATTGTTGTTTATCTATTATGTTTCAATGTCTATATTATTTTGAGTTTTCTTCTTTTATACACTAAAGAAAAGAGGAAAAGAAGAAACAAATCATTATCTTTGATGTTGTTAGGGGACCAACTATAGTGCTATACCTCCATCAAAAATAAAATTACATATAGTCATATTAGGATTGTGTGATTGCATTACTCTCTTGCACCCTTACTTTGAAATAATTAAATTACTTTGCTTATCTATCATTTAAAATATAGAAGCACATAGTCTATAGGCCTTATCTATTGCATGATTTTGTTGCATTTGTAGACAAGATAGTGTTAAATAAAGGCTAAGTTATTAAGGAAAATTCTTAAGGAAAATGTAAGTGTTTTATAATTAAACCCATCAACCCTTACACTAGGCTCATAATTTCCCTTATTCTTGAGGTGAGACAATATAAATATCATACCCCATGGGAATAGGGGAGCCAACATACCCAGTCTGAAAAGTCCAGCTAAAGGCCCTCCATAATTTTGAGTGTCATCACACTTCTTTCCATTTCTTATGTAGTGATCTTCCACTTGGATTTGTAGAAACATTGTTTTATCCCTTGTTGATTCAAATCATATTCTTGTGTGCTTTTGGAACTCTAGGACAATACTTGTACAAGTCCCATATCATGTCAAAATTTACACACAAGGAATATTTTCATATTCTACCTCTTATATCAACAAAAGGAATTACACATCCAAAGTGATGGGTTTAGAAAGTGGTCTAGTTAGATTCAAATTAACACATATGCATACAAAAGTAACCATTATCCTTATGTATATATTCTTATCCATATCAATAAAGGTTTTAATAAATTTCCTGATAGATTTAAAAATATAATATGATCAAAATTCCTATTGTAATGCATAAAGGCAAATCCAAATTAGAGCTCTTGATGGGAGCTCCTTTGTAGGCTTTAATCCTATATGTCATAATTTCATGAAAAAACTTATATTTCAAAAGAACCAAGGCCCTCCTTCAAATACTGCATTTTAATCCTCTTCAATATCAAAATTCACTATTAGATATCCCCTAAGATAAATAATAATATCATATGCACCTTTGGTTCTCCATCTTTGCAAAGCTTAGTCAAATAATTCTTTAAATGAAAGTTGAGATCTCAGGAATCAACAAAAAAGTGCCTTTACCACCAATGTCTCTATATTTTTGTAAGTCATTTGCCTTTCTAAATTTCAATTTGGGATTATTTTACTATCTCCATGTAGGAAGAACTTCTTATGTAGATTTAGATCCCATCTCTCTTTGTCTTGACCTTTGAATATCTTTAATTTTTTCAAAAACAAAATTATTTATTTTACCTTTCATCAAAGCATCTAGGAATGAAAATTTTGAGGAGACCACATAATCCCCTTGTCCCCTTTGAATTCTAACCAACCCACTAATAGACTTCTAATGAAGAAATTATTCTATTACAAAATGTCTACAAAGACAAAAATTGAAAAACTTATCAGAATTGAATCTTAGTAAAGCTTTGTTTTTCCCTCATCCATTATTCATCCTACATTCTAAATTGATGTTGGGTTATTGATTTAAAGGCTTACTAAGAATCATCATATCCTTTATAACTATAATTAGTTGTATAACAAATACAAAGTTTCTATTGAAGATGATTCAACCTTATATATTATTTGTTATGGTGATGTCAATATTTGGTATAACTAAGTTTTAAGTTTTTCATGTTAAATAGGTTATACATAAACTTATCTTAATTTACCACATTAATCACACTAACAAGATGATATCAAATTTTGGTTGGATAAATAGTTTGTTAAGGATATTGATGACAACTTCAAAGCTATTGCTTAAAGATATTATAATGATTTAAATATGACGTTTAAAACTCATAAGGCTTATACATTTTTGTGTAGGAAGAGTTTTATTATTGTGGTGGTTAAGGTTGATGATATCGGTAAAATTATATCATTAATACTTATAATGAGCCATATTCACAAGATTGATGATATTTTTCTTGTCTCTCCTCTATTGGTGTGTGTGAAGGATTTATTTTGAGGAAAATAATGAAGAGTTGTTCCCCAAAGACAAAGATAAAGTGTGAATATTATTAGTATTTGGAGTTGTTCTACAGTGACCTTTGTGATTATATGACCAAAGTTTCTTTATTAGCTACTAGGTAATGATGACTTTTTTCAGTTATCATTAAATTTATTGCATCAATTCCAAGAATGAATTATTCAAAACCAAAATTTTAAAGTTCTTTTGAAGAAATGAAATAAAATCATTTTATTTACATCCACTAGATCAAAATAATCTATGGGACTAAGATCTTTAATATAAGATAAAGTATGACGTACAACACTACTCTATTTTTAATTCAAACCTTTGACCTCTTATTTACAGTTTCAAAGTCTTAACAACATCCAAGAACAAAAATAGTATAACCATTTATAAATTTTATTAAAAATAGTTATTCAACAAAGTCAAAAAGTTCAACATCCTCTTCTTATCTTTTGGTGTGTGTTTCTTCTTTTGTTGATTTTGATGAGAAGTTCCTTTTATTTTTTTTATTTTCAATTCTTCAAAAACATTATTAACAAGTTCACTTTTAAAATTTCCTCATATGCATTCCTAATATCCTTGTAGGCTTCACAATCAGTGACAAAATATTTTTTGGTCTCCACTACTTTTGTTGTGCAAAAG
This sequence comes from Wollemia nobilis, assembly GCA_028583015.1. NCBI lineage: Eukaryota > Viridiplantae > Streptophyta > Pinopsida > Araucariales > Araucariaceae > Wollemia > Wollemia nobilis. Next base: position 9,492,509 of record JAQPPZ010016361.1, read on the forward strand.
ACACTATTGTTATGTCCATACCTCTTGAGGTATTGTCCATCTCTTAGTTTTCCATCTAATATGGTGTGAACTGCATCTTAGTTGGGCTATAAAAATTGTTTCCTTCTATTTGATTTTTGTATATATATATACCTCTTTTGGTTAGGTTCGCAACATGAGTTAAGGTTGTTGATCTATAATTATTTTTTCCTTCCTAGTTTTTTCGGTGAAAAAATATTAAATTTTATTAAACAGAAACCATATTACATAGTTGCAAGACCTTCCATTCATGGATGACATCCTAGAAATACCTCTAGATATGCATGCCTATAATCCCATGAAATGCCTAATTAGAGAATAGTGCACAAAAAAGTATTTCTACACCAAATTATTGAATGGCATATCAAAATAGGAGGACAAGACATTCCATACATGGGAGGCATCCTAGAAATACCTCTAGATATGCATGCCTATAATCCCATGAAGGCTAGAATGCTTATTTAGATAATAGTGCACAAAAAAGTATTTCTACACCAAATTATTGAATGGCATATCAAAATAGGAGGACTCCTTAAAACTACAATAAGAAAATACCATCGGTTTAATTTCCTTGTATACTGCATGTTCTCTCAAAAATGCATCCGAGAGATCTTCATTTCTAGTGGTGATTGCAAATTCTTGCAACTCCACCAGCTCATCCTGATAATCTCCACTCTTATATGTCTATCCTATCTCCACCTTCCCACGTACATAGTAATTCAAACAATTCCTAATCATGAAACACATGAGTTGCCACGTTGTTACTTTTTCCTTCTTCATCATTGGGATATTTTCATTCCTAAATTTTTAGTCTACATGACAAGTATGAATTTTTTCCTCACCACAGACTATTTATTTCTTTATTTGAGTTTGGTACCTCATGAAATGTAATGCTCCATATTTCCATCCATTTATTGTTATGTTCCATCCATTTGTTTTTATGTTTCACCCATGTCTTTTTTTTTTCAATTGGTTATATGGTATTGAAACGGGCCCCACCCATATTACATCATCACCACATAGTGGTATTACAACAAAGCTTGGATATTATCCATGTATCACTTGGTAATATTTGAACCTTGGTCTCCTTAAATATTGAGAAATATAATTGGTTGAACTAATGCCACTTGATTTCACCCATATATCTTATATTCTATTTATTATTTATTTTATTATCTATTTTGGTAACTTTATTTTATTTTATTTGAATACTGGATTCGATAGCCATCATAATGATTCGGGTATGATATTCACTTTTATGGCTATCGCAGTATTCTATATTATTCGTATGGGAAGCTGCCACATAGTACTCCACGTAGTCTTCCCCTATAACCACCATGTTGCATTCATTTTAAATATTTTGTGCCATTTAAAGCACCAGGAAAGGGACAAGCATTCAATCCAGTGAGGCCCAAGAATTGAACCTTGGGCATCCATCACCCTTATAGGGTTTCGTCACACCAATTGGTCTACACCTTAGACTTGATTTGGTAGCTTGTTATCTTTCATTATTTTTACTTTCTTTAGACACCCTAATAGTTTTAACATAGCTTCTACGTCTAGTAGAAAAGTTTGTTGTGGGACCAATGCTTCAATTTTGAAATTATTTGTAATTAGTTGCTTTTGAATTCTTTATATTTATCTCCAAAAAAATTGATGTATTGCTAGCCCACACCTCACACCCATATAGCAACACTTGAATAAATAATAACCTAAAAATAACCCTAATGGTCCCATAGCTAGATTTTCTACCCCTACTTTATAATAATTAGAGTGCTCTTCATCTTGCTTGTATTTGTTTCATCCTATATATTTCCAATTGAGTTTGCTTTGAAAATATTACCCACTGTATATGTATTATGTTACTGCTTCTAAAGGATTTTCATCAAACAAAATATATGTTTGCTTTTGCTTTTGTTGAGTAGAGAAGACCATAATTTTTGTCTTGTTAGTGTTTACTTGCATCCCAAATTATTTATAGAAATGCTCTAAAGCTTGTAGATGTTATTTTTAAACTTTCACGTGCCTTACCATTGATGACAAATTTCACTACATAACATGACCAATTTTATTCCCTCTTCTCCTGTTATTTCCACCCATTCCTCCAATTTGTCAATATAAAGATCAAATAAAGTAGGTGATAATGGACAACCCTACTTTATTCTGACATCACTCCTAAAACACTTTGAAAATCCTTCAGGAGTTCTAATTTTTACAACTACCTACTCATAAAGTTTGTATAAGCTACTTTTTGAAAAAATGAAAAATATGTTATATTTATAGAAGTTGTATTACAAGGTAAAATGAGCTGGACAGGCATCAAGGGAGAAATAAAATCCTCCTCCAGTCCCTCCTGGCTCAAAAATTACCCATAAAACATTACCATACATAATGCAGATATCCATACACCTCAACACTACCATAGTTGAATTCCAATTTATCCAATTTATCTGAATTTTGTAAACCATCCATTTATCTTCATGTTGTGTTGCTCTGTGGCCTAACTGTGATAGATTCATTAGACTCACTATCTGCTCTTCTTGTTCTGCTATCTGCTTGTATCACCTCCCGCATCCCTTGGATTCTTTGGCACCAGCTTATCTGATTTTCCATTTGAGAGTCCACATATTGCCCTTCCTCTAGATATTTTCCCCATTTTGCTAAATAGTTTGCCACCCTATTTCCCTCTCGCTTGATATGTGTAATAAAAACATCTTGAAAAACCTGCCAGATCTTCTGAACTGCTTCCACCTTCCTTCTCTCTCCAATTCCTAGCACCTGAAAGGGCCTTATCGGATCCAAGATTCCAGCCCATACCTGAGAGTCTGTCTCTATCCACAACTTATGTAACTGTAGATTTGTAGCTATCACTGATGTTGACAAGATCGCCTGTCCTTTCGCTTCATTATTTGTTGCCTCCCCCATGCCTTCTGCTCTCTAGTACACCTGTTCTCCTTTCCAATTTCGCATGATAATACCAAAACCAGCTTTCCCAAGGTTTTTAGTAGAAGCCCCATCTGTGTTTGCCTTCACCCACTCTCTGGGAGGCGGCCTCCACTCTATGTTATTCGAGGGGATCTCACCTGTGTATCCATCCCTAAGTTGTTTCTCTGTTACAATTATTCCAAGGCTCCGTAGAATAATCACTTCCTCCATTTTTATGTTTGTTTCCTCCTGTAATATGATAGATAGTGTTTCTGTTACCTTGCTCATAATCCTCTCCCATACTTGCTCCCTTGTTTTGTGCTCTGATCTAAATATGTGTGCATTTCGTTCTAGCCATAATTGCCACCATATGAAGCTAGGTCCCAGTTTCCATGCCATTTTCATTGTTTTAGTCTTAAAGTTGCATTGTTTCCATTTCTCATAAAAGCTTTCCTGGCTCTCAAAAACTTCCCAATGTTGTCTCATCTGCCTCCACCAATTGATCCATATGTCTTTAGCAAAAGAACACCCAAAAAAGAGGTGATTCAAGGTCTCCTCTGCCTTTCCACACAAAACACATTTGGAAGGCCCAAAGAAACCTCTTTTTCTCAAATTATCAAATGTCAAGCACTTTTTGTGGTTAATCAGCCATGAGAAAATGTTAATTTTTGGCCATCCTTCCTTTTGCCAAACAAATGTCCATGGAAGTGGTGTTGGGGTAATCTCATATCCACAAACTACCTTGTATCCCTCCTTTGCCTTATAAATTCCCAACTTACTTCCTCCCCATCCAAGTATATCCCTCTTAGAACCATCCTGAATTGGGTGTCTTTGGAGATGTCTCCATAGTTTTTCGTTAGTTCCTCTGTCCCCCTCACTGGCCATTCTCGGGGATGTTTCCACTGTAGTAAGTCTGGCACATGTTGATTCCATGATTTCATATAGTAAGAGGCTTTCCACCACCCTGCTTTTTGGAGCTCTGCTTTCCAACTCTCCATCTCTGGGAATGTCTGAATAATTGGTTGAGATTGATTCCATGAATCCTCCCAAAATAGAGCATCCTTTCCATCCCCTAACTGCCAATATAGGTATGGCTTTATTAACTCTTGGCTTGCTAACATTGTCCTCCATACTGTAGATCCCTCTCCTTCCACTCTGTGTCTTGGAATGTTTTTCTCAGCCACTCCTGGGTAATATTTGGCTTGTAAGAGTCTACTCCATAAACCCCCAGTAGTTGTAATCCATCTCCAATATAGCTTCCCAGCTAGTACCTTGTTGTTGTGGGATGTTGATCTTATCCCCAATCCTCCTTGTTTTTTGGTTGGCATATCTTCTCCCAACCCACTAGTGCTAATTTTTGTTCTTCCCTTGCACCTGACCACAAAAAATTTCTTGTGTGTTTGTCAATATCTTTTAGAATTCTCTTTGGAGCCTGAAGTACAAAAAATTTATAAATTGGGAGAGCTTGTAGCACAACTTTAATCATTGTAAGCCTTCCTCCCAAGCTTAGCCATTTGTGAGTCCAGTTGCTCAGCTTAGCTTGAAGTCTATCCATCAACCCTTTCCACTCCTTGCTTTTTGTTTTCTTTGTAGATAAAGGTACTCCTAAATACTGTATGGGTAAAGGAGTTTCCATGAATTTCAACAATTGTATAATTTTATCTCTCACCCTCTTCGTTGTATTGAAAAAAATAATTTGAGATTTTTTTCATTAAAAGTTTGCCCAGTAGCTTGAGTATACCCATCTAAAAATTCTTTTATGTTTCTTGCTACTATGAGATTGGCTTGACTAATAAGAGTAGTATCATCCACAAACTGGAGGTGATTTATCTCAATTTGAGAACTTATTTTTAGGCCCCTTAGCCTCCCCTCTTGTCTCCCTTTTTTTAACAGTCTCTCGAGACCCTCTACGTAAAGGATAAAAAGGTAAGGGGAGAGAGGGTCCCCTTGCCTCAACCCCCTTCCTGCTATGAACATGGGAGAGGGACTACCATTTACTAGAACTGAGAATGATGTAGTCTATGTACAGGCTTTTACCCAATCTCTCCACCCCTCTGCAAAGCCCATTTTTTCTAAAATCCTTTGCATAAAGGACCAATCTACTCTATCATAGGCTTTAGAAAGATCTAATTTAATAAACATACATGGGTCCTTTTGTTTTGACATTGTGTGTATCACCTCCTAGGCCACTACTATTCCATCTAGAATTTGTCTACCTTCAACAAAACCACCTTGCTCACTTGAAATCAGATTTGGTAAAAAATATTTTAACCTTTCTGCCATAAGCTTTGTTAATATCTTGTATACTACATTACATAGTGAAATAGGCCTATAATTATCAATTATCTCACTAGGTGGGCCCTTAGGAATCAAAGTGATAAAAGTATGATTCAAGGCTTTTAACATTTGCTTACTTTGTCTGATTTCCTCTAGTGCCTCCACCACTGCTTGGCCCACAATTTCCCAAAAATTTTGATAAAATTCAATGGGGAATCCGTCTGGTCCTGGAGTCTTTCCTGTTTGCATTTTTTGTATGATCTGCGAGGTTTCTTCCAAAGAAATTTCCTCCATTAATAATTTATTGTGTTCAGGTTTGACTAATTGCGGAATTGCCTCTAGTATCTTCTCCTGCCATATTGCATTCAAATTTTCATTGTTGCTAAAAAGAGTATGGAAGTACTGATTTGCTATAATTTTCATTTCACTTCCACTGGTTTTTACCTGACCCATCATATCTGTAAGACCTGTAATTCTATTTTGTTGTCTCCTGGTTGTTGTTGTCTTATGAAAGAATGTTGTGTTTTGGTCCCCCTCCTTTAACCATGTGATTCTGGCTCTTTGCCTCCAATAGATTTCTTCTTGTTCCTCCAAAGCTTCCTCTCTCCTAATAATTTTTGCCTCACGTTGCAACAGTTCTTCCGTAATAGTTCCTTGTCTTATCTCCTGAGCAATCTTCTCCTTTTGATCCTTGATTTCGTTCTTTTGGATTCTAGTTATTTCCTTCTTCTGTTTACTCCACTCCTTTAGTTGGGTCCTTACATATTTCAGTTGTTTGTGGAGTTTGAATTGGGTTGTCCCAAATCTTGGTTTCCCTAATTTCCACCATTCCTTTATGCGGTCCCCCAACTCCTCATCTTTCAGCCACCATAGCTCAAATTTAAAAGTTCCCGCAACTTTATGATTATCTTCTTCTATGGTTAGGCTTACTGGAAAATGATCTGAAGAAAGCCTATCCATGACCCTCGCTTGATGCTTGGTATGCAAATATAATTCCTCCCCCATGAAGAAATGATCCAAGCAAGATTTGACCATCTCCCCTTCCTTTCTTCTGTTTGTCCAGGTCATGGAGCTATCCATAGTTGGGATATCTATTAGATTCATTTGACATGTTATTGCTGAAAAAAACCTATCCTTTTCCTCCAGCATGGCTCTGCCTCCTTGTTGTTCCTCTATTCTAAGATTTGCATTGAAGTCTCCTCCCACAATCCATTGGTCCTCCGGGTAGTTGTCTCTAAAATTCTGGATGGTTGCCCATTGATCCCTCTGTAATCTAACTGTCTGTGCTCCATAAAAATTAACTATAGTCCAAATTTTCTCAATTTTCCTATTTTGTAACCGGACCATCAACACCCCTCTCGTAGAGGCTCCCCCTATCTCTAGGAACAGTTGGTGATTCCACATAGTGGCCAATCCACCTGATTTCCCTGTGTCGATTGAGTAAGGATCTCTCCTTTTTGCCATATCCTCCTGTTTATTTTTTGTAAGTCTTCTCCTTGCATTTTGGTTTCCTGTAACAAAATTATATCTGGACTCATATCTATGATAATATTTTTGACTGCCTTTTGTCTGGGGTGACTGCCTAAACCCCTCACATTCCAAGTGATTAATATCATTGAGAATTAGGAGAGAAAAAATCAGCCATCGATTTTACCTTTCCATTCTGGCTCAAATCTCTTCCCTGTTCCTCCATATTTTCCTTGTTTGACTTCCTCCCTGCAGATTGGTTCGGTTTTTGTTTCTTCTCCACTTGATGAATCCCTAGAGTAGGGCTTTCTTTGTTCTTATTTCCTTCTTTCATCTCTATTTCCTGTGTCAAAATTATCCTCTACTCTATTTCCCCTCCTATGGTCTCCCTCGTGGGTTGAATCTCCTCTTCCATGAGAGAGGTTGTGTCTGGTTCTGCTCCTTGCTTGTTCCCTGACACTAGATTGGAATATTGTTCCTGATCAACTGGTGTGACTTGTTGAGTATCCTCCTCTAACCCTTCCATTTGAAAATCCCCTTTTGTTTCCAAGTTTCCCAGTTGTTTGAATATCTCATATCTGTTGTTTGTTCTTATCGCTCTTTCTCCTTGTCTCTGGTTACTGTGTTGATTTCTTTTGTTTGGCCTTCTCATTACTTTTTGAAAGCCCTCAGAGTTTGTTGGGCCTTTCCCTTCCTTCTGATTTCCCTTTTGCTGAAGAGATTGACCCGCCATGTTAATATTTGCTTTTGTCCCCTCTTGTTCATATTGATGATCCTTAATTGTTGGGCACATTCTAGCCAGATGTCCATGAGCGTGGCACACCCGACATCTGAATGGAATAGCCTCATAATCCAATTGTTGGTGCCAGAAAAAATCCCCTATTTTTAGGTCTATCTCTGTTGGAAGAGGTTTGCTGAGGTCCATTTCTACACAAACCCTAGCAAACATTGTCGATCCTCCTAAAATTATTTCTCTTGATCTACCTTGATAATGCCCTAGTAAGTTGCCTATTGCCTCGAGTACCTCCTCTTTCCAAAATTCAAGGGGAAGGGCAAATAATCTTACCCATATTGGTACTGTAGTCGGTTCCACCCTCGGGTCGAATCCCATCTTCCATGGCTGCAAGAATAGTCCCGCTGGCCCGTGATGATACGACCCTCCCTCAAATACTTTTTGTCGATCTGCCACCGATGTGAACTCTACAAAAAAATACCCATTTGGGAGAGTTAGAATTTCATATTCTCCTTCCAGATGCCATTGTTTCCTTATCCACATGTGGAGGAAGTGCACGGACGGTCTGAAACCCACGAATTTACCTATCAAGTTGTGTTTTGACTTATAAACAATATCCTCGGTGTTAGGATTCCATATCCTAACTCCATATCAAATTAATTAATCATTTATTCATGTTTTAATTACCAATTGGACCATTGTTTCCTTTCACAATAACCCTAGGTAGATATAAAATAGGAGTAGCTATTTTGTAAGAAATCATCCATTGAAGAAAAAGAATATATATTCAGTTTAAATCCATTGGAAGGACATTCCTCTCCAGTGCAAAAGTGATTCTTTCTAAATCGTGATTTTGTGTATTTTCTGTAATTTCTCATATAAATTTTAATTATTTATTTTAATTAAAAAAGATATAAAGGGTCCTATCATTTGGTATCAGAGCACAATTTTGGATATCACATGGGGAAAATATTCGGTCACCTCACGTCAAACTCCTTAAACATCATCCATAAGCATTGTCCTTCGCAAGCTGAAAACTTTGAAATATAAAGGAAAGAGTAACTGCGCGCTGCTATTATGGCATACCACCAGAGCCAAATCTAATTGATAATTAGCAAGTGTGGTAACGGTATCCAAGCTCTCTGTGAATTCACTCGCCCGAAAAGAAGGACGAAACCAATTTATCAACAACAAAAAGTTTGCGTAGCATTATATAAAATCATTGATTTCACTTTGTCGCTCATGTACATCTCAGATAATGCCTCACCTATCAAAATAAACATCTTAAGTACCATCTCAACATCTTACGTTTCGTTCGTCAGCAAGCAGAGAAGAATTTAAGTTTCATTTCCCCATGTCATTGTCATTTTTCCGATGACCCGTACAAATTTTGATGAAAAAATACAAAAAATAAAACTTTTGCCTAAGGTTAAAATTATCCAATTATACTCCTTTACCGCAAAAAAGTATTTTGTTGTTGTTCTGCGTTTTCGACTGAGGTGTCAATAACTTAGTTTTTAAAATAAAAATATAAATAAAAAATCCAGGGACTTTGTCCCACATCACTCGCTTCGAAGGAATTTTTGACTTTAAAATCGGAGCACCTCACATAGCTGGTTGTGGCCACCATCGGTGGCCACATAACCTTTCACCTGCCCTTCACTTGGCACTTGGCAACCCTTGCCACTTGGCAACTGTGCCCCCACACATGTTTGCTAGTACGCTATCCTTCGTACGTCAAAGTTCACCCAAGGCTAAATCCTCATTCGTCCCTTGTGCCCTCGTCTAGTCCCGTGTCACGCATCAGTCTCGACTATCAAATTTGAAAAGTCGAGTAATTTGTTGACCCATCAAATTTTGTCCCAACAATTTTTATGCACAATTTTGCTAACAATTTTTCAAACTTTGGTCAACGATTTTTACAAGAAAATATTGTCGATGATTTTTTTATGCAAGATATTGACAACTTTGTGATGATAATTTGGCAACGAATTTTTCTACAACAAAAAAAAATTGATGACAATTTTTACGATAAATTGTTGACACAAAATTTACGATGATTTTTTGACAAGAAATCGTAGATAAATTTTTGACAATAAATTTATAACTTTTTCAGCAACATTTGTTGACGACTTTTTTACACAAATTTTGGATGGTTCTAATATATATGATAGGTGATTTCGTGTGAGACAAGGAGGTGACAACAAGAGGAAATGAGTATGCACAAATAGGTTCGATCGATATTTCAACAGAGTCTTGGTATGATTTAGATTCATCTCTCTTCTTGAAGAGATGAGGGGAGAATTTTATAGACTTTTGGAAGGTTGGTGGGATGAGATGACTTGGCAAGTGAGGTGGCCAAGTGGTAAGGGTAGGTGGATTAAGTTAGAGTGAGGTGTTGGAGATGTCACAAGTGAGGTAGGTGTCATTAGGATGAGGTGTTGGAGATGTGGCAAGTGGGGTGGCAAGTGGCAAGTGAGGTGTTAGAGTGATCAAAGGAGATGTGGCAAGGGAGGTTTAAGTTAGATGAATGAGGTGTTAGAGTGATCAAGGGAGATCTGGCAAGTGGGGGTGATTTATGTGAGGGTGGGGTGTACACCTAGGATATGGGGGAATGGGAAGTCACATGGTGACTAGGGACTTAATGTAGGAGTGCTAATTGGGGGAAAGAGGGCTAGGAGTAGATTTTTTTAATATTTACAAGGTTTTATGATGCAAATATGGGAATTTGGGTTTTTTAGGGGTTATTTGGGGATTTTCAAATATAATTAAAATGTTTTATGCCAATATAAATTCAACACATTCTAGGTGTCTACAAAGCCACCAAGATTTGAACCTTGGTTTGGGCTACATTAACTATTTGTCCCAACCATTGAACCAAGGACCCGTTGACTATTCTCCATGCTCTTTTATTCCCTTAATGATGATTTTTATTGACTTGTTTTATCTTTCTTTTATACTAATTGCATTCTATTTTGTTTCTCTATTAAATATTTTTATTTTTTTGTCTTGATTATTGGTTCTCTTACCATTTATATCCATGATCTAGTATTTCATGCTTCTTGTTCTTTTGTAATCATGTTTGCAATTGTTACATAATTTTTTTTATTTGTTATAGATTATCTCTATTTGTTTTTTCTTTGCTAATCTACAACTCAATTTGAAAATGAAATCCATTTTTAAAATTATTACTATTGCATAAGCCTATGGTAGTGGAGAATTTTAGTTCCACTAGTGATGTCTCCAATAGATTGATCTGAACAACTTGTTTCAAGCTCATTTTTTGTTCTTCTATGATGAGGTTTTATTGTTCCCTCATGATTATGGTTAATTCCAGCATTTCATATTGCAAGGATTCTTTGTACTTTTCTAAAACTATTAGTCTATCATTGGATGGGTTATCCATGGTATCATCTAATAGATTCAAGTAAATCTCACCTATTTTCATTTTGTCTCCTTTGGGCTATAGGTTTACTATTAGCTAATTTAACCTTTCCTTACCAACATGTATTAGAATATTTAGGATCTAATTTTTTCAAGGCTAAATGCTTAAATATTGGTTGATAAATTCATGATATAAATACATTACTAACAAAATATTATTTTTAGATCCAATGTGTAGACCAATTGGTGCAATGAAATCTCATAAGGGGGATGGATGCCTAGGGTTCAATTCTCAGGCTTCATCGAACTAAACTATAATCCCTTTCCTAGTGCTTTTAGCGACATAAAAGGTTTAAAATAAATACAACATGGTGGTTATAGGGGCAGACTGCACAGAGTACTGTGTGGCAACCATAAAGGCAGACATTGTGCTTGAATTATTATGGCTGCTACTGATTCTAATATGTAAATACAAAAATAAAAATAATAAATAAATTCTTATCTCTAAATCAAATTTTGATAGCTTACTTGGTTGGATTCCTTAATATTGAAGGAGGAGACCTAGGTTCAAATCTTACCAAGTGATACATGGATAATATCCAAGGGGTCTTAGGGGGAATAATTACTGTTTAGAACTCTTTTGAATGGATGAAAATATAACATATAGCTTGGAGGGATATCCTCACATCCCAGTTTAGGAACAATGTGACAATTGAGCAGGTTTTAATCACAAATTCCTATGGGGATCAATACCTAAATGGTCAAATTTATCAATGGAAAGTAGTGCATAATATGAGTTTCGAGGGAGGAGTTAGACTAGATTGTTGTTTGGGATTTTAATGTTAAATTATCATTTAGATGTGGAACTCCAATTTTGGACTTAGGATATCGACTTATAATTGCCTAGGTCCATGCATTACACTTGGTGGATATTAAATTTCTTGGAACCAACTATACATAGCAAGAAGGTGAGGTTAGATCATCTTATGGTTTCAAAAGAGGTATTTGTGAAATGGAATTTAAAATTTGAGATTCTAGAGGGTTCGATCTAGGATCACTTCCTCATTTTGTTGGGGGGGGATGAAGATGGGGCAACACTAAAAATTGTTTAAATTTAAAAACTTTTGGTTACAAAAGAAGGAACTTTAGAAGAAAATCCCATAATGGTGGGAAGAGGGACGTCCAAAATATGAGACAACAATGTTTAGATTCCACAAGAAACTTCATTATGTCAAGGATCAACTAAAATTATGGAGGTGATCTAACAAGTCAAACTTCCAAGTCCAAAGAGCTCCATTGGTGGTTAGATTGAATGAGGTGCATAAAATCTCTAGGGAAGGAACAATTATGGAGCAACCCAAAGAAGAGGATGATGAGTTGCATAAAGCAGTTGAGGACATTAACAATTAACAAGAGATCTAATGGAAACAAAGAGCAAGAATCACTTGGTTACTAAAAGGTGACAAAACACCATTTTTCATCGGGTTGCTTGCGCTAGGAGACAAACAAACAATATGGAAGCTCTTCAAGATGAGAATAAGATCTCCTTTGATACGATCCTAGGTATGCATTTCCATTCAGTGAATTAATTAGCTAAATTGTTTAAGGAATATATGTTGCATTACAAAGAGTCTTAGAAATAATTTATTATTGCCATACCCTCTATCATTTATGATGAACAAAACCAGGCCCTGCTTAAACCCATCGATAAAGAGGAGCTAAAGAAGGTAGTTTGTACGAGAAAAATGCTAGGTCTAGATGGGTTCCCAATTGAGTTTTTTTAGATCTTCTGGGACAGCTTGGAGGAGGATGTAATGGTTGTTATAGAGGAGTCCAGGGGCAGTAAAAGAATGCTTAAAGCATTAAATCAGACATTTATTACCTTAATTTTGAAAGGGGAGGAGGGGGTGCATATCTTAGATTATAGACCTATCGCTTTATGTAATGTCATATACAAAATAATCACGAATGCAATGGTTGAATGACTAAAACTTCTATTACACAAGATTATCTCCTTAAAACAAGAGGGTCTTGTAGATAGATCTTGGATGATGTGGTTCTAGCTTAGGAGGCAATCCACTCAATGCAAAAATTTGGCAATAGAGGAATGTTCATAAAATTGGATATAAGGTTTATGATAGGGTGGATTGAAACTTCTTATCAAGGATGATGGCAACCTTTAACTTCTCTCAGGATTGGATAGAGTAGGTCATGAGTTGTATCTTTACTCTAACATACTTAGTGTTAATCAAAGGTCTTTCCTTGCAATCATTTAGAGACATTAGATGCCTTCGATAGGGAGATACTTTTTTTCCTTATATTTTTCTCATATTGGTTGAAGGCTTGGTAAATTTATCTCAAGGATAAGACAACATGCTTTGCTCATAGGTATCAAGGTGGGTGAGGAGGTTTTGACTCACCTATAGCTTGTGGATGACATATGATTGATGGGAGTGGCCAACCCTAGGGAAGAAAGAATGATCAAAGATACTCTTACTATTTATCTTAAGACAACAAACCAAATCATAAACAATAAGAAATCCAAAGTGGTTTTCTTCAATCTTGACTAAAGGCTTTAGGACAAAATTTTAGATATCTTGGGATTCACAAGGACTTCTCTCCCAATGGTCTATTTGGAGGTCCCTCTGCATTTTAAAAAACTAAATATAGTTGTCTAGAGGAATAAGAAAGAATTAACCGTTGGTCTCATAAATGGTTAATCTATGGGGGTATATTAACTTTTTTGTAGTTAGTCATCAAGGCCATGCTAATATATAAATTCTCTATCATTGCTGCTCCACAAACTATATGGAAGTTGGACAAGATAGCCAATAACCTTATATGGGGAGGAGAATAAGGAGAGAGGAAATGGACGTTAGTAGGCTAGGAGAAAGTAAGCCAACCCAAGGCGAAGGGAGGTTTGGGCTTGAGTAGATCAGAGCTAAACAATAAAGCTTTGGTTGAAAAACTTTACAGAGGTGGATCTCCCAACCAAATTCTTTATTTACCATAGTTTTAACTAGTAAATATTTGGGACAAGTGAACTCAAATGAGGTGAGTCATTTCCCTTTAGATGGTAATGGGTCCCTAGTGTGGCAAGCACTAAAGATAGGATCTCAAGTAGTGAAAGATGAATTATTTTAGAAAGTGGGGAGAGGGGATAAGGCATGATTTTGGACAAATTCATGGGATCAATACCCACCTATCATTATTGAATTCCCATAACTATAACTAGTAAAACAACCATGGATAGTAGGGGTTGGATCAAGACTGAAAGTTATTTTAATATCAACTAGTTGAGGGATTGTACGTTATGCAACTTAAGAAGTTGTACAAGTGGCCAATTCCAATCCCTTAAGAATTGATACTTGTCATGACTAAAATCTTAACAAAAAAAAATCACAGGTAGAGATAAGGAGTATGAATTATCTTGGGGCTATGGGAGCCTTGGAGTCTACACAATGAAAGATGGATATGAAAAGATCCTTCTAGAACCTCCTCCTCATGCATATCAGGTTGAATATGGGAGAAATATTTGGTAGTCCAAGGGTTGGCCAAAAGTAAACTTCTTTGTTTGGCAATTCATGCATAATGAAATTCTTACTTTTGATAATTTAAGATGTAGGGGAATCATTGGCCCATCCCAATGTGTTTTATGTTATAAAAGTGAGAAAACATCTAATCGCCTAATGTTTGAGACTTGAGAGAGAGAATTTTTAACTTATAAAATATGAGCCAACGATGATCTGAACTAGATTTATATTCGGGAAAGATGGAAGAGGGGTAGATTTAAATCTGAAGCTCTTCATATCGGGTGGAAGCTTGGATTAAACTTTATTTGGTGGCAATTGTGGCTAGAAATATTTTTTTTAGAGAAACCTTTTCATCCTTGGATGGCATTTGGTAGGTCATTTGGAGCAAAGTCGTGGAAACTGTGGCAATGTATGTTAAAGATGAAAATCAGGTTGATATAGGGACAATGGAGAAGGAAGCTGAAGTGCAAGAGAGGTAGGACAAAGCTAGTTGGAAAACACCTTCGGAAGGCTAGATTAAAATTAATACCGATGGAGCTGTAAAAAGCAATCTAAGTAGAGCTAAAATTAGAGTGGTTTGTAAGAATTACATTGGGACAATGCTCTATTGGGAACTATAGGGCCTAGGAAAGGCCACAAACAATGAAGGAAAAGCCTTACCTATCAAACTACTTGTATTTGGGTGGTAAGACAAGGCTATAAGAGGATAATCATAGAATCAAATTCTCAAATCGTGGTAGGAGCTATGGATTGCATGAGGAACTTTGCTTTGGAGAAATGAAGGTTGAGGATTCATCTCACCCAAATTAAAGAGTTATGGAGGAAATTGGATGATGTGATCCCAATTTATGTGGGTAGAGCTCATAATACAATGGTAGACTTCTTAGCTATGATGAGCATCGAGAAGGAGGTAAGGGTTTAGTGGCATAGTGACATGGTTATTGAGGATGAGCGAATTAGACATGTTGGTGAGCAAATCCAACATTTGGCTAATTTGGATAGCCATTACAAACATATGGTTTAGGATATTTGACTCCAATGTAGATTTCCTTTTAGTATTGTAACCAAAAATGGTTAGTTCTTAGGATCTTGAGCTTTAGAGTTATGAAAGTTTATTGGAAAGTTAAAGGAAGGAAATGATATTGAGCTTTAG
Source organism: Wollemia nobilis (assembly GCA_028583015.1). Classification (NCBI taxonomy): domain Eukaryota; kingdom Viridiplantae; phylum Streptophyta; class Pinopsida; order Araucariales; family Araucariaceae; genus Wollemia; species Wollemia nobilis. The sequence goes on from JAQPPZ010016361.1 coordinate 9,507,999, forward strand.
AGTTACGAAAGTTTGTTGGAAAGTTAAAAGAAAGAAATGAGTGCTCTCATTGGCTAAGGCTAAAAGAAATCTTGTCCCAACTCAAATAATTTTTGTTTTAATATAAAATTTTCAAATTCTTTTTCAAAAAATAAAATATCCAAACTATTATAATACTACTATATACAAATAATGTAATATAAATAAAACCCATTTCAATTACATATTTAATTTTTATTTTTATTTTTAAAATAATTAAAAAAAAAAACTTTTATCTACCTCTTAAGTTTAAAAAACCATTAATAAATTAATTAAAAAAAACAAATTCTCATCACATTAATAAAAATATCCATTAATAAATTAATTTAAAAAACAAATTCTCACACTAATAAAAATATCATGATTTGGAAACTATGATAAAAAGATTCCTTGGCCTCACATGAGTGCAAATGACTTGTCCTAGAATTCATGGTAAGTAGGACTTAGATGAGAGAGACAGCTATTTATGGAACACATGCCATACATGGCACTCCTACCTTTTGAAAGGATCATATTTCTCCTCACCGCCAACACGTCATGCATAGAACTCTACTTTCCCTGTGATATTTTTTCCAGTTATAACGTGTCAATATAAACAAATCGGTCAGTTACATTATTAGATATTTCCTCTGAACAAAATCAATTAACCCAAACCTTTCACTAAATAACTGATGGTTGCCACCATTTAACTTGTGCTTTTTAAGTATGATGTGGTTTAAACTTAAATTTAAAAAAGAAAAATCAAAGAAAAAAAAATTAAAGCCTTAACCACTACACCAATCTTATAAAGATATCAGGTTCCAGTTATTAAATGCATTGGTACATATTTTTTCTTAAATTTACTTACAAATATTGTTGTGATTTGAACTGATATTTTTTTTTTTTGGTGGAACCTAAACTATAATAATATTTTTTTTATATTGAACATCATTTACAAATATCAGCTCAAGCTAACACAAGAGGAATCAACCTCACAACCACATGAATGATAATAACTAGGCAATTGCCATTACATCAAATGCCATTCGGGTAAACTATAATAATATTGAAAAACCTCTTTTAAATTAATGCTTGTCTAAAAGGGAATAGGCTGGTTGCTAGCATTTGAAAGCTTATCCAGAAAGGGATAGGTCAGTTGATGGTAGTGGAATACCCAAACTATAATAATATTGAAAAACAAGGTCAAATTAAGGCTTACTCAAAAAGGAATAGGCTGTTTGCTAATGATTAAAGGCCTATCTAGAAAGGATAAGTCAGTTAATGGGGTCTAATGCTTGCCGATTGGCTGCCCTAGTCAAGAATCAAGTTCTAAGGCTTACTCAAAAGGGAATAGGCTACCTCTTTTAAATTAATGCTTGTCTAAAAGGGAATAGACTGGTTGCTAGCATTTGAAGGCTTATCCAGAAAGGATAGGTTAGTTGATGGTAGTGGAATACCCAAACTATAATAATATTGAAAAAGAAGGTCAAATTAAGGCTTACTCAAAAGGGTATAGGTTGGTTGCTAGCCATTAAAGGCCTATCCAGAAAGGATAAGTCAGTTAATAGGGGTTTAATGCTTGCCGATTGGCTGCCCTCATCAAGAATCAAGTTCTAAGGCTTACTCAAAAGGGAATAGGCTGGTTGTTAGCGATTAAAGGTCTATCCAAAAAGGATAAGTCAGTTAATGGGGTCTAATGCTTGAAAATTGGCTGCCTTCGTCAAAAATCAAGTTCTATTGATTTTGTCATAGCAACTCTAAGGTTTAATTTTGATAAAGTAAGGCTTACCCAAAATAAAATAGACTGGTACTAGTATTTGACGGCTTATCCAAAAAGGAATAAGTCCGTAGAATACCTGCTATTGGTTGCCCTTGTCAACACTCAAATCCCTTTAATTTTGTTTTACGAGCAAGCTAGGGTTTGATTTTGTCTTACCAATATATTAGGGTTTGATTTTGTTTTATAAGCGAAGGGTTGACTTTCCCAAATGAAAAGTTGGATCATAACAGGTTACACGAACTAAGGTTGATTTTGTCTTACCAACAAGCTAAAATTGATTTTGTCTTACCAATAGACTAGGTTTGCATTCAAGTAACCATCTATCTATAGGCATACTACTAGACTGAAAAATTCTAAATGTACAGACCGGAGGCTTGGAATATCTGGATCCAACTAAATGGCCTTGATGTAAAGTAGGAGCAAGAGCTTGGGCTATTTCGAAATCCTTTTGGCGGGATTCCAACAACAGCATAGAAGGGAATCACCGAAAGCAACAGCGTTCACGTCAGATGTGGCAAAAGCCCATTGGAATATGAATTCTTTTCACTTTTTTCTTTCCCAGTACATGATTATGCTCTTGCTGCCGGGCTTCACACACTTTGTTTTCTCTGTGCTAACCCCCTCTCAATATCATCTTCATCTTCTCGGCTTGAAGAAAACCTTTGCATTTCTATCAATTGGCATAATTTATAAAGATCAGCAGCTAGATTTTATTAATGGGCTGCATAAATGGAAAATGTATGTGGGGGCAGCAGCCCTCTTCGTCTAATTCCCCTCACAGAGCAAGAATTGGAAGAGAGGGAAATGATAAAGGCCACAGGACAGTGGAAGTAGCACGGGTTCCAGCGTTTAATTACCAGCTGAAGTATTCGTATATGTCTCAGCGAGGATATTACCCAGACGCCCTGGACAAGGCAAACCAAGACAGCTTGTGCGTGCACATCTCCTTCGCCGATAACCCCAACGATCATTTCTTCGGGGTGTTCGACGGGCACGGGCAGTATGGAACGCAGTGTTCACAGTTTGTGGAGAAGAAGCTGTGCGAGAATTTGGCCCAAGACCCTCACTTAGAGAGGGACATCGTCAGGGCTTATCATTCGGCATTCCGCTTGACCAATGAACAGTTACACAGCGACAGGAGCATCGAGGATTCCCTCAGTGGAACCACGGCCATAACGGTGCTGGTCAGGGGGAGAACTCTATATGTGGCGAACGTGGGAGATTCGAGAGCCGTGATCGCGGAGAGGAGGGCCGAGGGAGTGGTGGCGGTGGATCTGTCGAGCGATCAGACGCCCTTTAGGGCGGACGAATACGACCGGGTGAGGGAGTGCGGCGCCAGGGTTTTGAGCTTGGACCAGCTGGAGGGCCTCAAGGACCCCTCCATCCGCCGCTGGGGCAGGGCCAGGGCCAGAGGCAGTAGAACCGGGAGATTTAACCGATCCCACTGTGAAGAAGAAGATGATGATGAGGAAGGGCAAGATGAAGATGAAGACGGCGGAGATCCTCCTAGGTTGTGGCTGCCTAACGCCAACTATCCCGGCACTGCTTTCACCCGCAGCCTTGGGGATTCCACGGCAGAAGGCATCGGTGTTATTGCCGTTCCCGAGGTTACCGTGATGGACCTTACCCCTAGCCATCCTTTTTTTGTTATTGCCAGCGATGGGGTTTTCGAATTTCTCTCCAGCCAGGCTGTAGTGGATATGGTGAATCACCAATCTCTCTCTCTTTCTCTTGAAATCCATAAATACTCTTGTTCTTGAAAATGGAATTAACCGGAAAAATAAAAGGGAAAAAACAACGTATCTTTGATGCTGCATATTTATAAGGAAATGTGACTTGGCTCTGTTGCTCTCTCGTTCCTATTCTCAAATTAGTCTGTCTAGATACAAATTAGATTAAAACAAGAAATGAATAGAATTGAAGTTATACAAGTCCTTTTAACAATAGCCATAGCTAGAGGCAGAAACAATTTTTTTTTTTTTTAAGCGAAAAACCCTTTGCGGGGTCGCTTTGGTCTGAGAGACCACAAACAGGGGTTCTACACCGTCAAAGTCACCCGGGAGTCACACCCAGCCCTGCCCGCACCAACATTATCAATTGGATTTTGGGTACCCAATTCAGCTTTTTGGTAGGGTGGAGATTCAAACCTGGGACCTCCCTTGGAGGATTGCCCTCTCCTCTCCAACTCACCTACAACACCTGGGTGAGGCAGAAACAACCTTAATTTACAATAAAGATATATATATTTTTAGAATTTTTAAAATATATACATAAAGTAGTTTTTAACTTTCATAAGATTATAGGTTGTATGAGACAATCTTTATACAGAACATGTTCATTCAAGCATGTTTCAGGAAATAGATATGAAATGGATATCCATCTCTAAAGCATTGTATACAACCTTTTCCTTTTTGAATTCAAACCTTAACCTCTTATTTGGAATTTTAAAGTTTTCAATTTTAAACCCTTAAACCCATTTAAATTGTCTCAATATAAATAGAATTAAATAAAAGGCTATATATAGACAACAAAGGCCAAAACAACCTTACATTATAATATTTTTTTCCTCAAACATAATATGTAGTCTTTCTTGTTCCGTGGATATAAATAAATTTAAAAAATATAAATAGAATAAAATAGAAGGAATTTAATAACAACAAAGCCAGGTTTATTTGAAAAGACAAAATTAAGCCATCATTCTTTTTTTCCGAAGTTTTTTCCGAAGAATACAATCTAAGGAGACAATATATTATTATTATTTTTTAAAAGGAGATAATATATTATTATTATTTTTTAAAAGGAAACAAGTTTTTGTGAAAGATCAAAGCTAAACTATCTTTTCTTTTTAGAAGAACACAACCTATGGGACAAAGATTGATAATCAAACATAATATGTTATCTTACTTGTTTTTTTAACAAGAAATAAGTTTATGTCAAAAGTCAAAGTTAAGCCATCATTCTCTCTTTTTGAAGAACTAATATTTTTTTTAATGATCTTACTGATAAATTCTACTAGTTTCTTTAATCATGTTTTTTAAATATAGATGTAAAATCCATTGTTAATGTATCAGCATAACTATCCCAAACATCATTGTGAGTTTTGCATTCCAAGATAAATTGTTTCTCTGTTTCTACTGTCCTTGAAGTGCAATAGGTACATATTCTCCCATCTTATTTCTGTTTAGGTCTCTTCCATCAAACTGCCTCATGTCTGAGTTGTTGTAAGTTAGTCCTTAGTTGGTCTATAAACATCTTTGCTCTCCATTTAATATTTGCATATATTTTTTGATGTTACTCATATGTGGGGTTGTGTTTTTTGATGTTGCTTATATGTGAGGTTGAACCAAGTGCGACTTATTTCTTCCTAGCTCTCTTGTCCACATTGCTGCATTGAATTTTTCTCTTATATAGATTCTTACATCCTTGTTGTTTGGGCATTCTATTAAATCAAATATCCCACTTATTCATCAATTTGATATTTTATTTCATCCAAATGTTTTCTCTGTTCAGCTCATCTCTAACTATAACCTTAGGCCACCTATTTACATCTATTTGTTCCATATTTTTTCAGAGGACAAATCATTACAGCTGCCTTCATAGGAAAGGTGTCTGTTTTTACTAGGAGCATTTCATATGGAACTAAAGCTTTTGTCTTGAATTTCCTTGTCATCAAACGCTTTTGGATAATTTCTATTTGCATTTATTTTAAGCTTAATGTACTGCCTCTAGAGTTGCTTTTTATTACCCTGTTAAGTCAAATTAAGTCTTTAATGATTATTTGCGTGTTTAAAATTATTTAAACTCTTCCCTGTCTTCAAAGAAAGTGCTTAATGCATTTCCTTTCAGAATATGGATCGGGTAACTCTATTTAAATGGGGCATCGGGTCTCTTTGGTGCGAGTGTTGAGTTCTATCAGGTTGTATTTATGGAAAACTGACTTCTGCTTAAGGATCAGGTTGAAGTTAACCATTTTACAATTCAGAGAACAGTCCTTCATAGCTTAAATTTATTGACCAAACATTTAGTTGCTAATAATTTTTTTTCCAAGAGGAATTAATCTCTCTTTTTATTTTTGTATTGTACATCTTTTATGAATTAGTATTACTTATTAAATTTGTCAGATCTGTATATTTAAATTATAATTTTATACCATTATTATATTTCAAAGTCTTAGATTTATAATAATGTACCGTAAAAGTGAATGAAACTCTGAAAAAGAATGTTAGCCACAATATGATGGTTGGACATAATCATCTCTACAGCCCTTGGTTGTTTAGATTGCTTGAAGCGCTTTCCTTAGATACAAAGGAGATCCTAAGACGTTCTTGAACTAAAGTGTTGGTTTATTGATCCCATAGTAATTCTGGAGTTCATTTGCACACATGACATTGTAATGCATTAACTGGCAGACTCCCATAAATTAAGTAATATCATAATCCGCATATATGGGTTTACAAATCATCACCTATATCCAAAAGGTGAGCTCTATATGTTACATAGATGAATCTTGTTATCCGAAAAGGAATTTAACTTGGGATAGATAGGGATTGACAGGGGCAAATGCTGCAGAATTTGACATGGCAAGTGAGTTAATTGTAGTTCTTGCATAGTCAGATCTTGGACTCTTACGCAAATTTTCATTCCCCATCCCATTCAGCCCTAGTGGCCCTATGTTCCATGGGGCCTCCTATTGGGATTTGGGGTCTGTCTCTGAGATGCATCCCACCCTCCCAAAACACATTCCGCCATCCCAAAAAGCCATCCTGTCGTCCTCGTCCTACAATTTCATGGATCATACAGCCATACTCTTATGATTTACCAATCGAAACTTTGTATTCATTTACATTTTGTGCTAATTCTCTCTTGGCAGAAATGCCAACTTATTTCCTCTGTTTAGGTTGTTCAAAACTTACTTTTCTTTTATGTGATTAATTAACAAATTTATGTCCAAGCCATCAGCTGAATGCATAGGCCTAAGTGAACCTTGCCTGTTTTCTTCCTTTTTTTTTTTGCTGAATTTTTGTTGAGTTTTTGGCCGAGTCCAAGTTTGAGTAAAAAATTGGCCTTGTCAAGTTCGAGTTTCTCTACTATGGTTGTCATCATCAACTATCCCAAAAGGGCCAACACAGGATCTAACGATGCTTCCAAAAGAATGGCTAGGGCTAAGAGAACCTGGTTGGATTATCCTGGGAGGACATGGATTCCAATCCCTCGAGACTCCTCTGTGTACAACTCTTGAGAACTGCATTCCTATCCTATGACATGAAATAAAAAAGAAAGAATTGAATCCCTAGTATCCACTCTTATGTGCAAGCAAGGGCAGACATATTTGTCATTAACATTCTGTAGAGCTGTAGCTTCAGATTAAATCAAACCTTTCTTTTCATACTTGGTAAGTATGCTTAGAAGGATCATCGTGGTTGAATTAACATAGAAATACTATAAGAAGTTGGTCGAAAGTGATCACAAAGGTGTAACGAAAATAGAGAAGGAAAATACCAAATATGGACCAAGAACAATAAGAAATCCCAATTGCCCCTAGTTGTTACATTGGAATCACTTAATAGTTAATATTAGACGTTGAAGGCAAAGAGTTGAAGGGAGACTGTTGGCAGCTCCTATGGAGTCCAAGCAATGACAAGTGAAGATATTCTGGTCTATTCTCTTAAAAACCTTCTGAGAACATTGGCTTCGAGAGTTTCAAAGAATATAGTGCACTAGTGAGGCAGGCAAGGTAGAAAGAGACAACAAATAGTGCCTTCAATATAGACAAAAATGAGACGAGCATAAAAGCTTTGATAAGTCTATATAATTAAGGAACAATTGAAGAAGGAGCAGGTTAAGGAATTAAGTTTGTAGATTGCAAGGTCTCCTAAGTTCATGCAGAAGTTAAGCTTGAGAAAATAAATGCTTCTAATTAGTTGAAGAAAGCAGATTTATGAAGAATAAGATATGTTAACATTCTCTTTGTAAAAATAAAATATAAATCTCCTGTGATTGTTTTGGTAAGAAATTTGATGCCTTGAGGACATGTTGCAACTCACGTCGTCATATCCATTATCTTAACTTTTCTTCACCAAAGCAAAGCCATGCGAGGTTTTTGTGGCAAAGACAATCATAAGCTGATGTCATATTGTTACATGAATTTTACAAGAGGAAATGCAAATTGGAACAAGAGAATAACATCTTGAATTACAAAGGACGTTTTGGTGACATTCATATAGATAGGATTAGTTCAACAAAGGAGGTCAAGATTCAAACCAAATTGTGTGTGGTTCTACAAAGTATAAAGTTATTGCAATAGATTGTTTAAAATCCTACAAAATATGGAATGATGACACATAAATTGATGTTAGTAATTGTTTATGGTGATGGCATGAAGAAAAGAATGCAATACAACTGTTAATAATAAAGCTGATTCAAATGGTATGATGAGATTATGGCTTTGCAAACAAAGAGAGCTATCAAATATGTATATAAATTACTTGAGAACAATAGATGGTTAAGGATATGATGTGGTTGCATATATTTAAGGGTCAATTCTAAAAAAATACCTTGGATATGATGATGAATGAATTGTGTAAACATTGAAGGAGGCAGATGACCTTTAGAAACACAACATAGGATGTATTGGTTGGAGGATTTTGAGCAGGAAATATTCTTGAGGATTGATTGCAAATTCAAGAGATATTACAAATGAAAATCAAGCCACAAAATAGAACCCTCTTACATGATATAGATGAAAATCACTTGGATGAAGACTTAAGATTGTGTTGAAAAAATGCTATTCCATTTTACACTTACAACAAGGTATGATTTGAAAATGGATTCCTAGTTGCCTAGAGGACCCAAAGTGTCAGAAGGTTCGCATTGTGAGCATATTTGACTCTTTGAGTTTGTCATTAAGGAAAAGTGATAACATATTAAAAACTCCTCATTGTTAGCCCTCAAATATCCCTTAACTAGAATTAATATGGCAAGAGTCCCATCATGATCATCTATCTAGAATGTCGGACTATGAGTTTGCAAAAGGATTGGCTCACATGTAAGAAAGTAATGTGGATTCAAGTTGTCACTTAATGAGTTGCTATTGGTCATGGGCAGTTGGCATATGTCAATGATGTGAAAGTGAATTGAATGGCTTGTTAGTTGAGTGAAGATTAAAGTCATAATGTGTCTTAATACATTATGCTTTACCATACGTGCAAGTGTATATTTGGTCGTGCGCTATTTTTGTTCTTTTGATGCAATGATTTGTTAAGAATAATGACAGATTGAGTCAAGATATTGTTGTTATGTACCATTAAAAGAATGAAGTGTGAGAATTGAAATACAACCAAGGGGAGATATCTTACATGTAATCTTTAATGTTTTCTATATGTTCTTTAATCTGAATTATGTAATTGGTTTTAAAAATATCCCCATAGTATCGCCAAATGGAGTCCATTTGGTTGGACAATGTTCATCTGAAATTAGATTTAATAATTGATGTTATGTTCCAAAACCTAGAACTTGAAATATCAAGCTAAATCTGAAACAGAATCTTGTCTTAAAATCTGCTATGATATCTCTTTTATGATACTGTTGCAAACTGCTTCCAAAAAACTCATAGGAAAGTAGGAAAAAACTGAAAATTTGAAACTAAGATGGAAACTGCAAATGCTATGAATTGTTAATTGAACAAAGGAATTAAACTGAATTTATGAAAAACTTTTTTTTTTCTCTCGTTTTAAACTTAATTTTTTAGGAATCAACTACAGGCTGTGAACACAGGGAACATTAGTCCTGGTTACAGAGAGCAATTGAAGCTTATCTAACGATGAATGCTATTTTCCAGAAATACATGAACATTAAATGATCACTTTCCTGAGAGGGTGCGGTTGCCAACTGAGGTGATCTCCAAGGGCAGTATGGGTGCTACATTCAGTCAAGCAACTAGTCTCTCATAGACTACTTGTAAAACAATTCTCCAGAGGACATCCCTTTCCCTAACAGCTACTTCCTGTTTACAACTATTTTCCACTTCAAATCCTTTTACTGGGTGCATGTAGGATTATTGGTAACTGAGTAATTAAATTACAATTTTCTATTTAGTTATATGCTGACTTGAATTTGTATTTGTTTGTATTCATTTGAAGTTAAATCCTTGTGGATTGAATTTTTGTTCATTGTTTTATTTTTTTGGAGGAAAATTTCAATATTTTCTGATCTTTTAATTTCTCAAGTCTGAAGTACATTAATATGTATTGTTAGACAACAGAAAAGTTTTGTAATTGGAGAGTTCATTTGATATTCCATTTGTATATTTAATAACAGTTTTTTTGTAATTAGTTTCCGCAAACATGAAAGTGCTACTAACATGAGCTTTTAATTTCAGTGTGTATTCCTATTTGGAATCCAAATGTTGTATTTGCCTCTCATTTGAAGGATTTTCTTTTTCTTTGTAGGTCACCAAATTAGGAATTAAGTACAACCGCCTAAAGTTATGTTGATTTTCAATGCAGGTTGTTAAATTTAAGAATCCATGTGATGCCTGTGCTGCAATTGTTTCTGAATCACATCGATTATGGTTGGAGAATGAAACCCGTACTGATGACATCACAATTATAATTGTGCAAATTGATGGGTTACATGATGTATGTTGTCTCTTCCACATTAATTCAATTTTGAACTTGCATGCATCCATTTGCCTATTCCCTTTTTATTCGGTAATGGATTATATATGGGAAGCACATGACTTTGACTTGATGATCAGATTGCTGCTGGAATATTACTTGCATGGTGTATTTTCTCAATTGTTTTAGTTTTCTTTTTAATACATAAATTACAGTATTGACAATACATTGTTAGACTAATATGTGAAATGAATGACTTTTACTTTTATGATTATTCAAGTAAAATTGAGAAAATAAACGATTCCAATACGAAGAGTTTTGAGAGAGACAGCAAAGAGTATTGAAGTATGCTTCATTAGATGTAACTTTGAGAAATTTTTGACATGATTTAGCCTAGAAATTATTGGTTTAGTTGATCTCTTGTCCATATGGATAGAGGTTCCAAGAATTTGTTAGTTGACTTGTTTTAATCTCTTATATGTGTATCCATTTTGTGGGGCATCTTGTTTGGTAGTTTTATTTTAGATAGTTGTTTCCATAAAGTAGTTAGCATAAATATAGACATCCTATTTAAGAAGGTTATTTTTTGGTCTTTTGTTTGCATGAGGCTGGAGAGTACAACTTGAATGGGCCTAACAGTAGAGACTTTGGAACTCTGAATAGAGGTCCAAGGGTACAAATCTTGCAGGGGTAGGGTTGTACACCATGCTTCGGTAACCGGAGTATGGTTGGATAACCATATATTAGGTAAACAACATGCTCCATGAAGGTTATCTCATATGACCTATGGCCTTGTGGAGATTAAAACTACTTTACCTTTTTACCTTTACCTTTATTATATTACTTGGAGATGCATTTACCATGCCTTAAGATTCTTACCTATATTTTGTTCCAAATCATAACTTGTAGATCTGTAGTTTATATTTTTTTGTGTGCTTTCATTAGACTATCTTGCTTTAGCATATAATCCACTGCATGCATAGACTTCCCTAGTGCATTGTATAGGTCTAGTTAGTAGTCCACCTGCTTTGTCTTAAAAACATTTCAAACTAAGTTTCCATCTCCATCGATTACTCTGCAAGGGAGATCATGCTTCAGGTCAGCAGAGATACCCATTTCTATCTCTGTGCACTGTAAAGAATGTTGCCTTCACGAATATCCTTTGTTAGAGGAGATGTTGGTGCTTGGAGACTATAGTTTAGAGTTGAATATCCAATCTATGCGATTTCCATAGATTACTTGCCCCTTCCCCCCTTCTTTGGTACTTATTGGACAACCCCCATCTCCTCTTAGAGAAACAGGTTATTCATAAATTTGTCAAGGATGATATCCATCCACAATACACTCAGTCTATGTTGGTCTTTCATCATCCATTTTGCCCCAAGATGGTCATTTATGTTGAGCACTTTAGGCAAATTGTTGATGGCATCATCACTTCCCTCGATTATCTTAGTATTAATGGTCTTGTGATATTATGATTTCCGTTGATTAGATGAGGGTATGCTTCCATCAACTTGAGATCATGACAAACCACCTACATTCCTAGAGAGGACAAGATTTGTTGCTTGCACTCCATACAAGAGGTAGAGATAGACGACGAACTTAATCTTAACATGCCTCATGTATTATGAGCTCACAGGGATCTCTTGTATGTATATATATTATATATGGAGAGAGGTCACTTCCTTATTTTTAAGATGTCTTGACCAGAGGTGTTTGGATCTATACATTTGAGAATCGGTTACCCTCAAATGAAAAATCTTGAATTGGTTTTCACAAGAACAATAGAGTACTAAGTTGATTAAATAATATGATTGCATTTGCATTGGATGACGTTAGACCCGTGAGATAGTGCCTTCTTCATAGAGTCACTACTAGGAGACCTCCACACAAGACGAGGCAGTTAACATTGCCCATGTCCACAACCCAATAGATCTCGGTAGCCATGCATTTCTAGTTTCCTCTTCTATCTAGAGGATTATTGGCCTTGGATGATAGGAGGTTTTTGGTATTTAGCTTGGTTTGTTGTGCCTCAACCATAGCATAATAGACATCATAAGATCTTACACCAAGTTGTTCACATTGGTCGACGATGATTCAACACAGATGGATATAGACCAACAATAGTTGATTTTAGTTCACATTCTTTACTTATGAAAATATTCTTGTTCTCATTACAGATTCTTAATTGCAAATCTTAAATGACTTTTGAAATTGGCCTTCAAATCGTGAAAGTTTCTATGGTAGTATTGAAATGGTGTTCAGTTTCTTGGAATTGAGTTCTTCTTGCTTTTGATGCAATGCCATTTGTTGTTGGATGGTACTAAGTTTGTATTAATGCAAATGAAGGGAGGTTGTGTTGTTTTCCATCATATAGAATGATAATTACTTTTCCATCCTCTACTCGTCCATTGAGTTTCATTCCATGCACTCGAATTGCTTTTATTGAGTTGATTGCTAAATTGCTTGCTTCACATGCTTAATATTTTTCATTTTTTGTGTCAAGTTTGTATTAATGAGCCTATTGAGGCACACATGGGCCGCTTTTAAATTTAAATTGTGCTTGTAAGTCCTTTATTGTTGTAAACATGATAGTAATATTACCAACAGAATGGATCATGAGGTAAAGTTGCTTGACCTTTCTTAAGCCATTTCACTAGGGATTTTTGGGATCATTATGACCCTTTTGTAATAGATGATGATAATCAAAAAGTAAATTTTTCTTGCACATAAGTATGTTGGTCCTTGAACACAGATTTAACTTCCTCCTTTATTGTAATATGTTACAAAATGATTTGATATTTCAGATCTTCATCTTCTCTTTAGATATTTTAGCTTTTGAACAAACCTGTACATGTGATCCTTCAAAGTTTGTTTCATTCCACCAAAACATAACCAGTTGGAAAAATGGAGGTCTTGGAGGCACAGACTGAAAATGAAATGTCATTGGATGACCATTATTAAGTAGATCACATATCAAGAGAACTGGTTTACGATCTGATCTTGCTCACAACAAAATTTTTGAAGAGATTTTAATATTTTATATTATGTTTGTAACCATTTATAGAATTACAAAAATTTATCCAATCTTGATCTCCCAATACGCCTATTATCCCATGTATGCTAAAACCTTAAAGGAAGAGCATCTCATAGGGAATTTATATTAACAAAGGAAGTAAATTCCTCCATTGATTTAGATGAGCCAGGATTACCACCCTTCTTTTCTGAAGGAGATAGAATTGCGTTGAAGTCCTCCAAGAATCTGGAACTCGCAATTGCAAATCATCCTTGAATTTAACATGAATAAACTGAGGTCCTACCAATATCTATCTCAAAGAACAATTGTATTTGGTGCATATACATTTATGATTCAGATTTTCATATTTTCCTTTTTCTTGCAAAAAAAAAAATCAGCAACCATTTACTCCTTGCTTCTAGCATTTGTCCATCTTATTTGGGATTGTCTCGTACTGCTGCAATATCCCTTGAAGCTCTCATAAAGGAAGTTGCTAGACTATCCCCTCCCTTCAAAATATTTTTTAATGCATCCTTACATTTTTCACTATCTAATTTTGTTTTCCTTTATAAAATAAACTTAGGACTATGACATCTTGTTAATTCCTTGATAACTTTTTTTTTTTGGGCTATACTCATATGCCGAATATTTCAAAATATCATTAATATCATAGGTTTTTATTCTTTTTTATAGGTTTAGCCTCACTACTTGTTGACATTTGAGATGTTTGTTTTTGGCTTCTGAAGTCAATCTCCCTGTAGGTTTCCTTTTCTCTTCGTTCCTGCTTTGGGGGTCTTCCCCTCTTTTTTCATTCCCACCAATGTTTTTATTTTCTTCAAACTCTACCGTTTTTGCAGACTGTTCACAATTTTACTTATCATCTACAGGTTCATATTGCCTTGGAGTACTTGAAGTGCAAGGGATAACACCCACCTAACAAACCCTCGAGTGCAAGTGACAACCTCTATACTACTATCTATTTTATGCTGCCTTAGAAACCCCAAAGCATTTTTTATTTTTAATTAAATTATGCTGTGGTAGAAACCCTGAAGTGCAATGGACAACCTCATACTGCTCTGATGTTTAGTGGAAGGAGATGATTTTCTACCATTTGAAGAATGGATTAGACTTAACATCTTTCACCTTCTTTGCTTTGAAAATTGACTTTGCGTCTTTTTTTGTTGCTTTAATTCCTTTTGAATTTGTACTTGCATATTTCAAATACTCAACCTGTGCATCCTTCTTAATTCTTCTAATATTTGCTTCAAATGAACTGAAATGTCTTTTGCCATCTGATAAGGCAAAAGGTGCTTTCTTTGCCACTTTTTTGAGAGTGGAAAATTCTTGTTTTGAGCTATCTCCTACTACAATGTGATCCCATTGCTTCAACTTTGGGATTGTCTCATGATCAAAACTTTTCATCTCTTTCTTAATAGTTTTCTTTTTGCAATCTTTTGCCATGTATATGATCTCATGGCATATGTGGCATCGAAATGCAATGTTTTCATAGTCCACTTGTTGAACTTTATTGATTCAAGTTCAGTCACAATGGATTTTGGTAAAGGTTTTGAAATATCCATGGCAACACATATCCACATTAACATTGCTAGCTTTGGCTGCCTAGAAGTTGGTGCCTTCTAGATGAACCTTATAGTGTTACTAGTATTTTTCAAAACCTTGTTCATAAGCTAATACAAAAGTTCAAAATGCATCCTTTGAAAATATATCTCTACAAAAAAGTTCTCACTTCATGGTCGTAAATCTAAGCCAACCCTCCCCATAAATCACTGGCCACCATCCATTATTCTGTCCTTCATATCTGAACTGGATAAGAAGCCGAGGAAAAAAAAATCCTTCTGAAAGGATAGTCATGACTCATGAGTAATGTGAATTTAGCCCCCAGTCATTTTTTGATCCTCTTTTGAATCTTCTAAAAACTGGACCAGTATCCATTGAACTTCTATATTAATCCTCTGTTTTTTGAGAACCATTATATCATGGTTGTTTCATCACTTTTGGTGCATCATCTATCACCTGGATAAAGATTATCATAGAGTCATTCTTCATTTCATTCTTGACAAAAAATTCCTTCCTCCACCTAGGGTATCCTTACTTCCAACTAGGGCTTTTTTGGATGACTTTTCTTTATTGCTACTCAGGTTTTCCTCATGAGAATCCGTCATTGTTAGAATTCTCCAAAGATTTGGATTAAGAACTGTGAAAGTGAGGCTCAACCCCCATATTACAATTTAGTAACTTTAGTAAAAATGCTGGTCTCTTTGCCAAAGTGATTAGCATTGTTATTTTATAATTGGTTTTATGGGATTGAAACAGGCATCAACCGTATATTATGACCGCATGACAACGGTATTACAACATCATCTTGGCAATCATGCATATATTGCTTGACAAGATTTAAACCCTGGTCTCTGCCTTGGAAGTTATGTATTTAACCAGTTAAGTTCGTACCATTTAATAGAGTAATTAGCATTATATTATTATTGGTTTTTACTTTAAATTCTCAACAACTTTTTCTATCTAGTATTTTTTAGACAAAACAAAAATTGAGAACAGACTATTGTTTGAATTTACTCTTTCTGTTTTCAATTTTATTTTCTTTATCAACTAAAATATAAGAAAAAATTTATACTTCGAAAAACATTTACTTAGAGCTAGGTTATTATTATCATAACCAACAGATTGTGCAAACATGTTGATTTTTTTTTCATTTCTTTAACACTATTAAAACCTTAAACATGCAAATTTTTTTAAAGCTTGATATGGAAATGATGTCCTTGAAATGATGGAAGGGACATCAATCCACATCATGCTTTCTGGTTTTGTCTGTCTTCTATTGCATTAGTTTGCACAACACTTCAATTAAATGGTTTTCACTATGGATTTGTGGCAGGCAGGATAAATCTTCTTGATCTGAAGGGATGACAGAAGTTCAAATTGACATACAAGTATGAGACATGCCCTGAGATGAACCTCTTGAACATGCTTTGAGGCCAAATTCCAAGGAAGGCCTTTCAAGTAGATTTGAAAGTGATGCTTTAACACAAGAAAGAAATTTGTTCATTTCCCTACATGACCAAAATAGGTCAGTAGGATTTAAAAGGACAACCAAAATAGTAGCAGAAAAAGGAGTGCCTTAAGCATCTCAAACCTGAGAAAGTGTAAAAAATGGGTACACAAAGAAAGATATAAATCCTAGAAGAAGAAAAAAAAATGCTAGAGGATTACAGGACGCTAGCTATATGTTACTGTAGTTGGATACTCAAACAAATTGGCTCACAAACTGCAATTACTATTCATATTATACATGTCAGATCGGAACACCAGGAGAGTTTGAAATGCTGGAGGATGCCCTTTATGGGAATTGTTGATGAAGGTACTATGCTGTCCAGGATATGTAAACACTGGAGATTGTTTATTTATCTTAATTTTTTTAAAGTTTATATGGTGAGTTGTGAGAAATAACTCGTGTGGTCTTGGATTTCAACCGACCGTTTTACGTCTGTTTTGGTTTATTTGAATCAACTTGTTGATGCAGGTTGATTGGTTTAGATGAGCATACACATCAAATTTGGCATTATTAATGTTGTTGGTAAGCTTCCTCTTATTAAGAATTAAATGCCAAGTTGTTACTTTGGAGGTACTTATTTATAGCATTGATTATGGTTTTGAAAATCAGTTGCTCTGTCTGAACCAGAAAGAAGAAACAGGGGAAAATTGAATTGGAATGTTATGATATTTTCAGGTATTGAAGTCTTTATGCTGAGAAGGAAGTTTTTCTCACTTCTGTATTATATGAATCGTGTAACATTAATGATGTTTTTTTTGGGGTTAAAAGCATTCTGGTGGCATCATGCTTTAATTTATACCTTTTTCTGTGCAGGTTTCACTCGTCTCTGGCTCATGAGCCCTAAGATGGAGCATTGCACCTATGCTTTAGATTGCATGTAGAGCTTTGAGTTGTATATTATACGTGTTTGCTTAAGGGAGATTTGTGTCTAGTTTATTTATATTCAATAATCAAAGAAACATCAAGCTAATTTGACTAAACAGTAATTTTCAGCCACAATAGATAATGTTACGACAGCTCAAGTTACACATAAATAACATCATACATTGAAAACTTTTGGTGGAGTCATCAAATGTTTTGAAATTCTAACTATTTGATGCCCATTTTGCAAATAGTGCAAGGTACCTTTGCTGGTCAGGTCTTGTGCTTTATCTTTTTATTTTTATTTTTTTATAATCCGTTATATAGGATTGAAATGGGCCCTATTCATATTACATCATGACTACATAATGGTAATACAACAGCTTGGCAATTTATTCATGTATCACTAGGCAAGATTTGAACCCGGGTCTCTCGGCCTTGTGATTTATTGCTTGATGTTTTGACTGCATTTTCCTGTGCAGCCTTTGATAAAACATTGGCTTCCTTTTACGTTCATGTCTGCCATGTTAGTTTTGAAATGTTATTAATGTATTACATGTCTTCCAATCTATTTTCAAGAGATATGTTGTGAAAGGTGTTAATGCGTATGCAAAGTCTCTTGTCAGGAAAGAGCATAAGTCGCTGATAAACATGATTGTAATATAGGATCAAGTATGTCAGTCTAGGCCTTATTTAAATCTTGGTCTACTGGTAAGTTGTTTTCTTGTCTTTGTGCATCTTTTTCGTTTTTCTTTTTCCTAATCTGTAAATATTTTCATCAAGAGTAGATCATCAATCTGATATATTGGTCAATGGGCTGTGATTCCTTGAAAGAGTGATGGGTAAATAGATATGCAAGTATTCACCTATCCAAGATTCCGATTCTATGCACTTCCAAGAAGATTAGTTTAACATCATATTAATTTCAGGTCATCTTATCGTCTATGCATTTGTTAATATATTCAACCACCTTTTGATTCGCAACACTCTAAGAAGTGCTTACATATACATCCACCGGAGGCTTTTGAACAATGGAATTTTATATTTATATTGGGTAGTGGAGGCTTAATATATTCAGTGTTTTGTGGTTTCGGATAATATGTCTAATGTGATTAGAGGGAAACCCAGTGTCTTTATCATGTTATGGTGACATGTCAGGATGTGAAATCACATATGTCAATGTTGTTTAGAAGTGTATAAAAACAATAGAATGTTGTACCTTTTCAAAGAATGCTTATGATAAAGCAGAAGGGCGCAAAGATAATCATCCCCTTAAATTAAGGAAAAGAGAGAGTAGAAGTTAGAGTTGTATTGGATAGGTAGATAAATTGTATTCTAGTTCTCAACGAGTTTGGTCTTTTTTACCATGGTAAAGTTGCCTTACTTCGTCATGGAACAGTTTTTTTGAAGCATTTTTGTATTTTAGTTGCTACCTTAAATACTTGTTGGTTTATAAATGTTTCACTATACATACTTATATATAGATGAAATAGTTTTTGAGATTGTAAGATATGGAGAACTAATTTATAAAGGAGAATCAAAATAGTTTTAATTTAAAATTTAAATAGAAAAAACATTATTAAAACCTAATGGCTGAAATATTCAATGCAATTATATAAACATGAACATGATCAAGAAAAGATTCTCCTCCCACTATCAATACAAGGCCTGTTTACTGTAAAGGAGGACCTGTTTACATTAAAGGAGGTCAAGGAATGTATTAGAAAGCTTGAAATAGATAACACTATACAATGTCAATGGATTGTAGATAAAATACTTAAACAAGGAATATAATACTTAGTACTTTTCATTAACAAAATATTCAATGATGTTATTTAACATGGGTTCCCAATAGATTACAAGAAGTTTGGCTATATCTATTTTTAATAGTGATGTTTAGCTAAATCTCTTTTCATTAGTGATGTGAGCAATCCTATTAATTGTTGAACCATTATTAATACTTTATTTGCAAAACTATTTGAAAGCATGGTGTAAAATTAGCGAGTGGGTAGAGGAACAAGGAAGGAAGGCAAAATGACAATAGATTTTTTCATTATGTTGAGATTATTGAGAATATATGGAATGGAAAAGGGAAAGTTTATATAGGTGATTTATGAGACGTGGTGCCAACTCATTTGCCACTCTAGCAGGAGTTGCCTAGTATATGTCCATGACATGCATGAGCATTTTGACCTGTATATAGTTTGACATATTATCTTATGAATAGATTGGCTTGTGCAGAAGCACATTTTTGTAAAGAGGTTTCATTTTTGGGTATATGGATGTTGATGGGTAATTAGTAGATAGACAATTATTGTTTACCCCAATTACCCTTTTGTAATACATCTCTTACTTTCTTAGTTAATAGCATTTAGCTCAAGTTGATGCAAACACTGTAATCATTGTACATTCTTTCATGTTGCTCTATTAATCTAAACTTTATGTTGTTTGATCATTTCTTTGCATACTAATCGGTCGTTTATGTGATTAATGTTAACATGTGTTTGTAAGTATTTTGTTTGCAATTTCATGTTATTTGAATTGCATACAAAATACCAAACTATTGTGTCACATTTGGTGTTGTCATAAGGATTCTAGGTTGAAATACTGCAATAACAAAAAATAATTTGACACAAGAATAAGATAAGCAACAATCTAGGGTGTACATAAACATGGACAATAATGAACCAAAGAAGAGCACACAAATAGATTTGAGTAGATTGTGTACAAAGCTACCAAACAATAAACTTGGTAGAGACGAAATGTGTGGGGACATGCGATGAAGCATGACATAAACATGGGAGCCCCATCCATGGAAAAAATGAAGTATAGAAGGTGAACCTCTTATAAAGCCCCCTTGTGATGAGGGAAGTAGTGGCATGCAAACACCTATGCCCAGTCTCTTGGAACAAAGATGAGCAAACAACAAATATGTTATTCTAACTGTTTGGGTGATAGAGGGAGTATTATTGCCAGAAATTGAAGCCATTATTATTGGGAGGAGAGAAATGTAAAATAGGAAGTGGGATACATTGTTGCTATTTGGTCAAAGATGAAGAGGTAACAAATATTGAATGCACAAAGTTGCATGCAAAGGAAGTTCACATAGAAGAGGATATTTGCTTTAATAAGTAGTTTATGCAAACAAGGATGGTCATGACAAAGTATTTTGTGCAAATCAACAAGATGTGTGAATGATCCTAATATCAGTACAAATGCAAGGGGAGTATTTAAAGGTGCATGCTACAGGAGTTTGGCATAAAGAAAATAACAAAGGAGCATGTTGGGAAGTGGGTGGAGTTTCAACACTCCTAAAACCAACATTTGTGTATTTGCAATGATCACATAGTATGAGCATCTACATTAGATGGCCTAAGCTTCTTTGATCAACTGTCTAAAGGGGGATCACTAGTCGATGACCAAAGTTGATTGACAAGCACACTATTAACAACCCAAAAATAAGCATAAGACCAAAACAATCACTAATTGATGTAGTGGGAGAGCGTAAGCAACTCATTATACTCGTGTTATGAAATGAAAAGCACACATAGTTACTGATGAAGCAATGTGAATGTAATTGTTCTCAACTACGTTCAAAGACATAACAATGGATTGAGACTTACCTTTGCAAGCTTCATTTAATTCATCAAATGTCCCCAAAAGAAATTTAAAGAAAGAGTTTAGAATTTTGTACAATGGAAATCATCAATGAGATCTTATATCATAAGATAAAAAAGGATGAGAACATCAAATCATACAATTGTTGTTTTTTGGAACTCGTGGGTATGATAGAGGTGTCAATGACTTCAAAAAAAGGTGGTTCATGCATGGACTTCTTTTGAATTTTTGGAAGAAGATAAAAGCCATACAAAGATGCTTCTCATAAAGCCTTAAATTTGGAGAGTAAAATGAGGATGACGATAGCAAGATAGTTGGAATTGAGTAGAGAAATGCTTTGAGAGTAAAGGAGAAGAAAATAGTAGCTCCTCAATCAAAATCAAAAGGATGGAGGTGTTGTGCATGAAGTACAAGGTGAAGAAAAAAAGGATAAGCATGACATTTGATGTTGGGAGTGTCAGATGTAGGGACGTATCAACGCCAATTGCCCAAAGCATAATTATCAAAATATATGAGGTACATAAACAATTGGTATTATTGTTTGTTTAATTTGAAAAGTGAGAAGCATCAAAAGTTGACACTCTAAAAGAAAGTTGAGAAGAAACCAATTACTTCAAAGAGTGGGAGTGATGTGAGTGACAAATATAAAAACAATCAAAGATGAAGAATGGTGGTTAGTTAGGGAACCAATCAAATGTAGAAAGTACAAACAACCACATTCAATATGACTTGTTCGAGAGGTAGAATGCTTAATGTTGTAAATGTTAGAAACGGGGATATTTCATATGCAATTACACCAATGTTGCGAGTGTTGATCAACAGATGATGTGCAAATGGTGCAAATTGGGTAACTAAGGGGAGGATAATTGTCGAAAGAAACAAGTAGTTAGAATGTCAACTTACTTTCAACATTGAAGAAATGAATATAGGGAGAAAGTAGGTTCTTGCTATGACTTGGGTCGAGGGAAAAGAAAGCATAATATCCCAAACCAATTATAGAATGGAAGAGACGATAAAGGCCCAAGTGCATTATGAAGAAAAAATACAAGATAAGTCAATAATAATGACAACCAAGGAAGAGAAACCACCATGATTTAGACAAAGGAGTTGTCAATGTTGCAAAACTTGGTCATGCAATTGCTGAAGTATATTGACTGGAAAAACTTTTTCATGTAATATTGGGTCTACACACAATTGTGGGAGAACTGGTGCACAAGTCAAGAAGTGAAGGGAATCAATAAGTGTTGCTGCCCAGAACAAAAATAAAAGATCAATTTATCAACCCAATCATGCTATGATTGATGCGAGGAAGCAACCCACTTTGTTGCATATGGATATACTTGGTTGCATATTAACACGTAATAATGAATGTTGGTTCTTTCATAAATGAGCTCCTAGAAAGAACATTGAAGGAATTGGATGTATTGACCTTGTGGCACTTGAATTTCAAATTGGTGGGAACATGCCAATATGAAATGAAGATGAGGATTGTGCAATATGGACATAAGGTCAACATTGTCAAATAAACCTTCACACTATATTTTGTTGTGTTCGTCTTATAAAAAGCTGCCTATGACACATTACAAGGTCGTGGGTGGTTGCATATGGCAATAGTGGATTATAAATCTACTAAATATTGTTTCACATTGAAAGCAGGAAATTTATACCAAATAATTAAAAGCAGATATTTGAAAGCAATAAAACGAATCCTTGTATTGATTTTGTCTTTTCAGAGTGTTACAAAGAGAGTCCCTCGTGGGGATATTTTACACATGATACAAAGATTACAAAAATAGGGAGTATGTTTCCCTTCTCTTCAACAAACGGTGTATCCTAGTGCAATATCAATATTTTCGTGCTAGCACAGTTCATCAGGGAGCGGGTTTTTTGTGATCGTCACATGAGAGTTGGATCCAAAATATTTTTTTTGTCTTTGAAAAATAGCAACAAATCAATAGCATGTTCGAAGCCCATCAAATTTGGACACGTATTCAATAAAAAAGTATAAAATGAATGAAAAGCAAGTGCATGTATGTGATAAATGTGATCTAAATTGATGCAGAATGATGAAATAAGCAGATCTAACCTAAAATGCAATAAAAACTAGAAAACTGATCACTTAACCATGACCATCTCGGGTCGAGATGTTTTCTGTTTGCAAACCGTCTCAGGACGAGATGATTGCTATCGCGGGTCTACGCCTCGACGTAACCAAATTCAAACAACATCTTGGGTTGTGCAGGATATTGTTTCAGGCGAATATTTGAAAGCGTGCAAGCGGGTGAAGGGATTCAGGTGATCAATGGGACAATGAGGGCAATCATTCGAGGGTAATGAAGGCGACTTCAAATCCAAAGTGGCAATCTCGCAACATTGGATTGGTAGTGGAAGAACCTGACTTTTTTGTGGTAGTACTTCGTTGCTTTGGAATTCAAAATCTTGTATATTTTTTTCCTCTTTAAAACTGAGGAGGGGAGTGCCATTTTATAGACCTCTTGGCTAGAGGCTAAGTGTGGCAAGTGCCAATCAGGGGCACTCTGCATGAAAAAGCAGAGGGGTAGTCTACATGAAAAAGCAGAGGCATACCTCTAAAAATTGCATGTGATTAATTTGAATTTACCTCATGCAGGGCATCCAATGTTGACACAAAATTGTGCGCTACACGAACAGGTAGTTTCATATTTGTTTTTTATCTCTACGCAACCATCTCGGGTCGAGACGGTCACGACCTTGAGATCATCTCGAGTCAAGATGGTTAGGCTTCCCATAGGGAAAGTCACCTACTACTGGGAAAAAACCACTAAATTAGCCCTAAGGCTACCCAAGGTGGATGATGTGTGCTAGAAAGAAGGCTCTTTGGGAGTCTCCTCACAATGATGCATTTTAGGTGTCTATAGATGCCCCTTTTTGGGATGCTTTGTGCGTAAGCACAATGCGAAGCAAAAATAGATGATCTAAAATGGTTGAATTGATGATGGATGATGAAAATAAGCTTGAAGGGGAGTGGTGGAAGATGGTAAAAAATAAAAGCCAATGTGGGATGCCCCAATCATGGAAAAGATGCACGTCATCGAATCATTACTTTCGACAAATTGAAGAACTTAATTTTTTTGATAAACCTTTTAGTCATGGGTAGACAAGCTTTAGAATTTCAATCGTGGGTAGACAAGCTTTAATCTACAACTTTAGACTTTAGGTATACCAAGTATTTGTTTGGTTTAATTTTTTGCTTGTTGTTTGCCCCAACAAAAAGGGCTTATGATAGTCTTTGGTAATGATTCTTGGACATGCACAATTTCCAATATTGAGTGTTTGAGTATTGAATTGATTTGAGACAAGAATTTTGCAGTTATCATCTACCCCCTCAAGCGGTGAGTCAATGGAGGAGAAGTGAAATGATGACAACGATGAAGCACTTGAAAAATGTGGGATGGTTAGCATGGTGACCTTCGACAAATGTGAAATTGAGTGACTATCTCAACCCAATATGATTTCTTTATATATATATATTTAGATTTTTTAAGAACGAATGGTCTTATGGTAATCTACCCATCCTACCAGATTGCATGGATAACCAATCGCTGCAACCGCCATGTGACTACAGTAGATCACTAGATACGAGGTTCACTCAAGAATTTTTAAAGTATGATAAAAAAGCAAACCCTAAGCTAGTGCAGGAAAGAAAAAACTATTCTAGATGTTGACTAGAGGGGTTTTGGTGCCTTTGGAGCTTTTTGAATTGAAAATAATCAAAGGGGTTTTGTTCCTTTGGAACCTTTTGAACTAATTTGACCAAAGGGGTGAGGTACCTTTTGAGCTTTTTGAATGGAATTACATGGAATCTACTTAAAAGTGTCGTTATGGTAATCTACCCATTCTACCAGATTGTATGGATAACCAGTCATTGCAACCGCTAGGTGACTAGAGTAGATCACTAGATACAAGGTTCACTAGAGAATATTTTGACCAAATAAGTTTGGCGCCTTTGGAGCTTTTGAACAAAAAAATGACCAAAGGGGTGAGGTGCCTTTGGAGATTTTTGAACTGAATTGACCAAAGGGGTGTCTCCTTTGGAGCATTTTGAATTGAGTTGACCAAAGGGGTGAGGTGCCTTTGGAGCCTTTTGAATTGGATTGACCAAAGGAGTTTGGGTACCTATGGAGCCTTTGAATTTAATGGACCAAAGGGGTTAGGTGCCTTTGGAACCTTTTGATTTGATTTGACCAAAGGGGTTAGGTACTTTTGGAGCCTTTTGAACTGAAGTGACCCAAGGGGTTTAGGTGCCTTTGGAGCCCTTGAATGGTTACATGGAATATACTCAAGTGTCCTTATGGTAATCTACCCATCCTACCAGATTGCATGTATAACTAGTTGTTGCAACCGCCAGGTGACTAGAGTATATCACTAGAGAATATTTTGACCAAAGGGATTTGGTGCCTTTGGAGATTTTGAACAAAAAATGACCAAAGGAGTTAGGTGCCGTTGGAACCTTTTGAATTGAATTGACCAAAGAGGTTTGGTTATTTTGAAGCCTTTTGAATTGGATTGATCAAAGGAGTTTGGGTACCTTTGGGACCTTTGAATTGAATGGACCAAAGGGGTTAGGTGCCTTTGGAACCTTTTGATTTTATTTGACCAAAGGGGTTAGGTGCCTTTGGAGCTTTGAATTGAAGTGACCAAAGGGGTTTAGGTACCTTTGGATCCTTTTAATGGAATTACATAGAATCTACTTAAGTCCCCTTATGGTAATCTACCCATCCTATCGGATTGCATGGATAACCAGTCATTGCAACTGCCAGGTGACTAGAGTAGATCACTATATACAAGATTCACCAAAGAATATTTTGATCAAAGGGGTTTGGTGCCTTTGGAGCTTTTGAACAAAAAAATGACCAAAGGGGTTAGGTGCCTTTGGATCCTTTTGAACTGAATTGACCAAAGGGTTTGGTTCCTTTGAAGCCTTTTGAATTGGATTGACCAAAGGAGTTTGGGTATCTATGGAGCCTTTGAATTGAATGGACTAAAGGGGTTAGGTGCCTTTGGAGCCTTTTTATTTGATTTGACCAAAGGGGTTAGGTACCTTTGGATCCTTTTGAACTGAAGTGACCAAAGGGGTTTAAGTGCCTTTGGAGCCTTTGAATGGAATTACATGGAATCTACTCAAGTGTCCTTATGGTAATCTACCCGTCCTATCGGATTGCACAGATAACCAATCGTTGCAATCGCTAGGTGACTAGAGTAGATCACTAGATACAAGGTTCACTAGAGAATATTTTGACCAAAGGGGTTTGGTTCCTTTGGAGCTTTTGAACCAAAAAATGACCAAAGGGCTTAGGTGCCTTTGGATCCTTTTGAACTGAATTTACCAAAGGGGTTTGGTTCCTTTGAAGCCTTTTGAATTGGATTGACCAAAGGAGTTTGAGTACCTATGGAGCCTTTGAATTTAATAGACCAAAGGGGATATTGATTTGACCAAAGGGGTTAGGTGCCTTTGGAGCCTTTTGAATTGAAGTGACCAAAGGGGTTTAGGTGCCTTTGGAGCCTTTTGAATTACAATTGACCAAAGGGGTTTGGTTCGTTTGGAGCCTTTTGGATTGAAATTGAATTCTGACTATATGGTAAAATATGTGAATGATAATATAAACAAGTGTCCTTATGGTAATCTACCCATCCTCCCAGATTGCATGGATAACTAGTCACTGCAACTACTAGGTGACTAGAGTAGATCACTAGATACAAGGTTCACTAGTGAATCTAGTGGATGAATGAGAGAAAAAAAAAGTAGGAAAGCAAATAGAATCAACTATGCTATGTATGTAAATACAAAGAAAAGGGTACAACCTTTTGAACCTAGCAGGTGATGTTGTGTTGAGATGTAAATGCAAGGCAAAGGGTGCAACCTTTGACAAAAGGATGCAACCTTTTGAACCTAACAGTTGATTTGTTGATCGATGTGATTGCAAAGTAAAGGGTGCAACCTTTGATAAAAGGACACAACCTTTTGAACCTGACAACTGATATATTGATTGAATGTTTGCATTGATAAAACCATGCCAAAGTCCTGATGGCAAGACAAAGTTCTTGATTGAGCCTTTTGTTGGATTGGTTGATTTTATTGATTGGTGGGGAAGGTGTGATACATTTATTGCCCTAAGTTGTTTTATTGTGTGATGCAGTTGTTGGGGAAGGTGTGAGACCTTGAACACCCCTAGTTGGTTGATGAATTTGTTTTTGATGGGGGAAGGTGTGAGACCTTGAACACCTCCACTTTGTGTTTTATTTCATTGATGTGGTGGAATTATCGAATGTTGATGGATAAAAGAGATGTATGCATATACATTTGATTATCATTCAAAAAAATTCTTAGAAATATATCTCTACTCATGCTTTTAATTATTTAATCAAGGGCATCAACCCATGGGTACCGATATACATGTAAAATGGGTGTGGTGGATGCTACGTAAATATTTTCAGGTGATATGTGTGCATATACATTTTGATTTTCTTTTGAAAAATGCGTAGACATGTTTCATTATTCATGACTTTAATCAATTAATCAAGGACATCAACCCAATAATACTGACATACATGTGGAATGGATGTGAGTGGATGCGCTACAATGGTTGGCAAGAAATGTGCTATTGTGGGAGCCAAGATGACATGATTTGTTCTTTCATGTGTCTTAGGGAAGAATAATCTAAAAATGCTTTTAGGAAGCTCAAACACCCTAGTGACATCAATCAAAATCATGTATTGATCAAGTAGGCACTTGAAGAGACCAAACTATGTGTGCAATGACTGTTAATTTTCAATTTTGGGCGAGATTGGACTCATCATTTGTGACTTATGCCAATAAGCTAGCTCATCCGAGAGCGAACATAGGTCTGTACAAAAGGTCGCTAATATGACATATGTGTCGCCATGCAGGGTGTACTCCATTGTCATTCAAACATCCATAGCCTCAATGGAGGTTAACCCCATGATGTAATGACTTGAGAATTCCAGGGATTCAAGCTCTTGACCCCTTGTTTTGTTTTGGGATTTTGGAATTTTGCTCGTTTTTTGGAAGAGCAAGGGATTTTTAGTATTTTTTTTGCTTTGTGAGGGCTTGCTCATTTTGTGGAGGAGCAAGGGGATTTTTTGATTTTGCTTTTTGGGATCTTGCTCATTTTGTGAAAGAGCAAGGGGATTTTTGCTTTTGCTTTTTGGGGTCTTGCTCGTTTTGTGGAAGAGCAAGGGGATTTTTTCTTTTTCTTTTTGGGGTCTTGCTCATTTTGTGGAAGAGCAAGGGGATTTTTGCTTTTGCTTTTTGGGGTCTTGCTCATTTTGTGGAAGAGCAAGGGGATATTTGATTTTACTTTTTTGGGTCTTTTTTTGAAGGGGGAGCTTATCCTTTTGCCAATTCTTAGGGTTAGACCATGTGCATGATAGGATGATCAGGGGAAACCGTTTGCTTTATGGCGATAGTGATGCATGATTTTGTATTTCCTAAACACCAAAATTTGATTTAATGTGTGATACTTGTGCGTGGTCTCAGAGAAAACTTAAGTTCACTAGGAAGACCTATAGCACTCAAGAACTAATGACATTCAATGTAGGCTAAATGAGACACTAGGTATGGATGAACGACCTGAAAGTACCTAAAGATTTGTCAAACCATAGACTTGGGAAAGAACAATCTTGTCATAGGGTTTCTTCTTTCTCTTTTTTATTTTATATTTTTGAATGATAGATGATGGAGGGTGGATGGTTGATGTAGCTGAAAGGCCTATAATGAGGGAAAATGCAAGCCACATACCATAAGGAAGACACCCTTGATTAATGTGATAAAATCAATCATAACAACTAGATAAAAGCATGCATTGAATGATAACCAAAGTTTTATTGGTGATGAAATGATAAAATTTTATTGCTTTATTGTTTTTGATGATTTTTTATTTTTTTGTGAGTTTGATGATTTTGATGTTTTTGTATTTTGATAATTTTTGATGTTTTGTAATTTTGATGATTTTGATGTTTTTTGTTTAAAATTTTGAATGATTTTTATTTTGTATTTTTTGTGTGTGTAGGGAAGGTGTGATACCTTGAGCATCCTCAAATTTATTTTATGTTTATGATGTGGCTAACGAGGACGGTGCATTATCGTGAGCGTCTCCACTATGATTCTGGTGGATGTCGAGTTTTGGATTGGATGGGATGAGTAGACCATCTATGAGAATGACCCCCCTATTGATAAGATCTTAGATCATATTTTAAATTGCAAAGCAATTGTTGATGTCGTAGCCCATTTGTTGATGATAGAGGCAATAATGATTTTACCTATACGACATTGGTTTAGGTCTGTTGGGGTCTGCAGGGCGTATGTTGGGTAAAACAATTGTTTTTGCCTCCTACAACTAGTGAAAAATTATTGACATGGGCTCGAATAAAGGGGTCTAGGTACAAGATTTGTGATTTGAATAAGGTGGACAAGGTGGATGATGTTGATGAGGTGGATGAGGTTGATGAGGTCTCAGCTGTATCTCAATGTTTGTGAGTCGATTCAAGATTTGTTGTAGAATTAGAGGAGTGTGTTGATGACTCCATCGTAGCTCATATTCACCTTTGAACTTGTCAAATTGAGACATCTTCAAATGGGATGGATATGGGGATGATGGAATAGATAGATGAATGGGCTGATGGTTGAATTTCCATAAGACTTGCCTTTCAAGGGAGTTGATGCGATTAGTTAGCAATTGGTAAAATTTTGATAAAATCATGTTGGTTGTCCATCTTGGATTTTGAAGAGGTTGAGGTGGTAGATGTTGATGTTGATGAGGTGGTGGATGGTGATGTTGTATTGGATGCCTTTGATGATGTTGTGCACCGGCCCTAGAGTGGTTGGTAATTTATTTTCCAGGACCATGCATAGCTCCATTATCCTGATGTTGGGGGTGAATGATAGGTTTTGCATAGGTATGTGGCGCAGAAGCACAACAAACTTGAGCAGGTCATTTATCACAAGAAGTAGAGGGACGATTAGAATCAAAGAACCTCGATATATGAGCAAAGGTGTTTGGTCTATTATGATTTTATCCAGTGTATGTATCCACATGCTCATATTCATGATTTAACTCGGGGTGTTTAGTTGTGGTAGCTTGGTTATCCTCATTTTGGTGTAGTGTGTACAACTACTCATGATTCTCTAGAGATATCGAGTGAGATGGAATGTGAATGCGAGATAATGACCTATATGATTTAGTGTGAAAATATGTATTCTTATAGGAGCATAAGGTGGTGATGTTCGAATAGTCAATATCTTGATCGCCAGACGATGCGAGTTGATTTAAAATGGGGACACCTGACATGGTGGTGTTTGTGGGATGATAAATAATATTAGAGTCATGACGGATGCGTTGCCACTTAGGTATGGCAATATCTTGTGGATCAACCTGAAAGTTATCCATGAATCTTTGTGATGGTTCAACAATGCTTGCTCATGATTGAGCTTGACTGCACATCACCTTCATAAGCTAGGTAAATGGAGTGCACGTTCTAAAATACACAAAAATAGCAAAAAAAATAAACAAGCAATGTGTTTTTATCGTTGATATTATTTGTTTGTGCAATCTTATTCAATTTTTTTGGTTTGATTTTAATAATTTTTTTGTTTTTGATTTTGTGTTTTGATACACCTGAACCTAGAACTATAGATGGGATGATGGAATGCAAACTAACTGGGTGTGTCGATGTCCACATATCTGATGAGAAGTGGTACAAAATGGCTAAAAATGAGTTCCTAAATGGATGTGGTATATGGTAACATTATGAGAAAAAAATACCCCTAGAAGGGGTGTGCTATCTAGTGACTTGCTACCGGTCCATCTGGGCTTTCACTTCACCCTTGTGTGAGCTTGGGCATAAACAATAGCGAAGATTTTACAAATTATTAAGCACTGGGAATGAAGGGCATTTAAACCTATCCTACTTCAGGATGCATCTAAAAGTAGGGGGCTTTTCGATGATGAAATCCAAAAAACCACTTGTAGGGACTACTATGGTGTGTAGGGGGCCAATCCGTAGTGGGGGATGACAGCCCACATCGCGTGATTGCTATCGACCATTGGTGATGAAATATAACTGATCAAAATTTAAGTACCTCGTGAGTGTGTGTGGGTTATTTTTATTTTTGTAAAAAGCAAAATCAAACAACACGTGATGACTTTCACTAATGCAAACTGTAATATTTAAAATGCAATTCCTTCCCTAAATTCTAATTTATCCAGAACAGGTAGCAATGCAATAAAGCCACCAAAAAAAATATAGAGACCGTCTCTATTTGAGATGGTCACAGACAGGGGACCATCTCGACCTGAGACAATTACAAACATGAGACCATCTTGACCTAAGATGATCACAGTCTGATAGACTTAAAACTAAACAATCTACAACTAGGCTACAAATGTATATTTTCTACCTTTTATTTTCAAAAATAGGAAAGAAAAAGATAAATAAGTATAAAAATCTAACCTTGAAAGCCTTCGTTTGATATAGATTTTATAATGCGTGAATGTTCTACCGTTGATCAGATATTGTCTTAAGCATGAAGGCCAACGTTTGATTCGATGTTGATCTTCAATGTTATTTAGTAGAGAGGTGAATGGTGGTGCAGTTCAGTAGTCCTTTCTCATGCGTTGTTCGTATGCATTGGGCACACCAAGGGGGGTCACAGGGAGAACCGAATAGGTTTCTTCCTGTTCGAGGATGGAGCCCTCAACCCAAAATTTTGGCCATCCATATAATCGTACAAGAAACTATCTCTGATTAGCGATCGTCTCAGGGTGAGATGGTTTCAAAATAGGGACCTTCTTGTGTAGATGGTTTTAAAATAGAGACCATCTTGAGTAGAGACGGTTAAGCCTGAGTACTTGCAATCACTAGAAATAGTCAACAATTAGTTAGAAAACCTGCATTAGAAAAATAGGGACTAGGTCCCACTGTGATCACCATCTGAAAACAAGAAATTTGCACTAAACAATTAAAAGCAGATATTTGAAAGCAATAAAATGAATCCTTGTATTGATTTTGTATTTTTTAGAGTGTTACAAAGATAGTCCCTCATGGGGATCTTTTATGCATGATACAAAGATTACAAAAGTAGGGAGTATGTTTCCCTTCTCTTCAACAAACAGTGTATCCTGGTGCAATATCAATATTTTTATGCTAGCGCAGTTCGTTGGGGAGTGAGTTTTTTGTGACCATCGCGTGAGAGTTGGATTCAGAATCTTTTTTTTCCTTGAACCTTGTAACCTGCACACAAAGATATAGCAAGAAATCAATAACATGTATAGGGCCCATTGAATTTGGACCCATATTCAATTAAAAAGTAGAATGAATGAAAAACAAGTGCATGTATGTGATAAATAAAATCTAAACTATTGCAGAATGATAAAATAATAAGATCTAACCTAAATTATAATAAAAACTGGAAAACTAATCACCTAACCGTGACCGTCTTAGATTAAGATAGTTTCTATCTACGGACCATCTCAAGGCAAGACAGTCACTATTGCAGGCTTACGCCTCGGTGTAACTAGATCTAGATGATATCTTGGGTTGCATGGGTTATCATTTTAGGCAAATCTTTGAAAGCATGCGAGTGGGTGAAGGGTTTTGGGTGATCAATGGGACAATGAGGGCAATCATTTGAGGGGAATGAAGGTAAATTCAAATCCAAAGTGGTAATATTGCAACATTAGATTGCAGTGGGAGAACTTGGCAGATTTTTGGTAGCACTTCGTTGCATTGGAATTTGAAATATTGTATATTTTTCTTCTCTTTAAAACTGAGGGGAGTGCATTTTATAGACCTCTTGGCTAGAGGCTAAATGTGGAAAGTGCCAATCAGGGGCACTCTACATGAAAAAACAAAGGGGCAGTCTACATGAAAAAGTAGATGGATAACTCTAAAAATTACATGTGATTAATTTGAATTTACCTCATGTAGGGCTGATGCAGGAGCATCCAACTGGCAAGAGCCAACTAAGAAAAGCAAAAAAAGTTGGAGTTTTTTATTATTTTGAATACCAGATAAGCATGCAGTTGGTATCCAAGACCAGTTAAAGATAAGTATAAGGATAAGGATAAGTATGAAAAGAAAAGTTGTAATGATAAGGAGAATCCAATTGGGATTGTGGTTTGTGCACGTGGTTTTGGGCACACAGTTTGTACACATGGTTTTTGCACATGGTTTCGATGCACATGGTTGGCTATAAAAGAAAATATGAAGGGACATTAATTTTTATCTTCCAGCATTGTAAGGTCACCAAAATGGACCAGATAAAGCTGCATGGAGGTGCTAGAGGACCGACAAGAGACAAGAGAAGAGAAGTGGAGTCAAAAATAATCTAGGAGGATCGAACAAGGCTGTATGGAAGAGGTAGAGGACCGACCAGAGAAGAGAAGTGGAGTCGGTAGGGATCTATTATGATCGAGAGACAAGTACTTTGAGGAGTGCTTGTTATGGATGCCATGGATTTTATTTGGGAGAGCAATTAAGAAGTTTGTGGTAATTGTGGCCACTGTTGTAATGTGTTGTTGTGGATGTCTCAAAAAACTATAAAAATAAAAATAGTGTTATGTGTTTATTGTTTTTGTTACTGTGTACTTTGATCATGCAGATCAGATTTATGTTATTATTTTTGTGCATGTTGGCATGAAGATGTTTGAGCATCTAAGATAGGTTGTTGTTCAATTGACCCCCTCTCCACTGCATCATTTTGGTATTAGACCTAGAATATCGTTGGGGTCATGTATGATGAATGGTTATAAAACAAATCCTATTATAGGAGCTCTTTGAGAAGGAACTCATATTTTTTTTGCTACCCTATGAGAAAGATGCGAGGGCATCCAACTGGCAAGAGCCAACTAAGAAAAGTAAAAGCAGTTGAAGTTTTTTATTATTTTGAAGACCGTATAAGCATATAGTTGGTAGCCAAGATCAGATAAGGATAAGCATAAGGATAAGGATGAAAAGAAAAACTGTAAGGATAAGAAGTATCCAAGTGGAATTGTGGTTTGTGCACGTGGTTTTGAGCACATAGTTTTTGCACATGGTTTCGATGCACATGGTTGGCTATAAAAGAAAAGAGGAAGGGACATAAAATTTCATCTTCTAGCATTAGAATTTCATCAAAAAAGGACCATACAAGGCTGCATGGAGGCGGTAGACGACCGACAAGAGATAAGAGAGTGGAGTCGGTAAGGATTTAGGAGGACCAGACAAGGTTGCATGGAAGCGGTAGAGTATTGACTAGAGAAGAGAAGTGGAGTCAATAGGGATCTAGTATGATCAAGAGACTAGTACTCTGAGGAGTGCTTGCAGATGTATGTCAATTATTTCCGCCATGGAATTGCTTTGGGAGAGCAATTAAGAAGTTTATGGTAATTGTGGGCACTGTTGTAATGTGTTGCTGTGGATGTTTTTAAAAACTATAAAAATAAAAACAGTGTTATGTTTTTATTGTTTTTGTTACCGTGTACTATGATCATGTAGATCAGATTTATGTTATTATTTTTGTGCATGTTGGCATGAAGATGTTTGAGCAGCTAGAAGAGGTTGTTGTTCAATTGACCCCATCTCCACCGCTACATCAAGGGCATCCAATATCAACGTGAAATTATGTGTTGCATGAACAGGTAGTTTCGTCTACCAGTTATTATTTTATCTTTTTATTTTTTTGTCTTTGCACAATTGTCTTGGGTTGAGATGGTCACGACCTTGAGACCGTCTTGGCTCAAGACGATTAGGCTTCCCATAGGAAAAATTGCTTACTACTAGGGAAAAACCACTGAATTAGTCCTAAGGCTGCACAAGGTGGATGGTGTGTGGTAGAAAGAAGGCTCTTTGGGAGTATCCTTGCGATGATGCATTTTAGGTGTCTACACACATTCAAGAAATGATGACACAATATACAACTAGCTTGCAAAATTAGTTTGTGAGCAAGAACAATGCATCCTCATGTGAGTTAGTCATTTCTACATCCAACAAGGATGAAAAATAAGTAAGAATCAATATAGAACCAAATGAAGATGGTGTCCTAGAGTACAAATACTATATGAAAGATGGTCACTTTAATGATGATCTCCTCCATCAGCATATGGAAGACTAAATTATTCTAGCTAGCATGCTTATGTTTGAATGTAGAAGAAGAACAAAGCATGCATGACAAGGGGAATATGATAGTACTAGCACATTTTAGGTGGGCGAGTCAAGTAGCACAACAAAATTCAAGAACAATGATGGATGTATGTACAATTAAAGGAGATAAAAAGCTATAATTCCATCCTAATTTTATAGAGTATAATTTCATCAATCACATGCAAATAAGAAACTAACACACCTATTCAATGCTACAAATGTAACCAAGGAACTTGAGACCATCAAGTATAAAGGACCACATAGTAAGGAAAGATAAGTCTTCATAGGTGTATGGAAGGGCTTGGTGTTTGGTTGGGTATACAAGCCTAACTTCTTGGTTGGATTTCATTATGGTTTTCTGAAACAACAAATATATATATTGAAGATAAGAAATGTCACATTTTTAATGTCAAAAATTTATAATTATTATGCAAATTAGTTCTTGTAAATACACACATTATTATGTATAAAAATTGTAAAAAATGAATGAATGAGATGGCATTTATATTGTGGTTAATGATTGTATTAAATTAATCATACTTGCCTTATATAGTATTATTAATGTTGGATAGAAACAAAAATATGTGAAGTACAAGTATGAAGTTAGATGATTATTTAAATTAGTCTCAATTATTTGTTAGATAGATACATAATTTTGAGAGTTTGAAAACATTTCTTTTATGATGATGGATGCATGTACAATTAAAGGAGATAAGACGCTATAATTCCCTCCTAATTTTACAAAGTATAATTTCATCAATCACATGCAAATGAGAAGTTAACACACCTATTCAATGCTACAAATGCAATCAAGGAACTTGATATCATCAAGTATAAAGGACCACATAGTAAGGAAAGATAAGTCTTCATAGGTGTATGGAAGAGCTTGGTTTTTGGTTGGGTATACAAGCCTAACTTCTTGGTTGGATTTCATTATGGTTTTCTGAAACAACAAATATATATATTGAAGATAAGAAATGTCTTATTTTTAATGTCAAAAATTTATAATTACCATGCAAATTAGTTCTTATAAATACACACATTCTTATGTATGAAAATTGTAAAAAATGAATGAATGAGATGGCCTTTATATTGTGTTTAATGATTGTATTAAATTAATCATTGCCTTATATTAGTATTATTAATGTTGGATAGAAACAAAAATATATGAGAAGTTAGATGATTATTTAAATTAGTCTCAATTATTTGTTAGATAGATACATAATTTTGAGAGTTTGAAAATATTTCTTTTATGATTATGGATGTATGTACAATTAAAGGAGATAAGAAGCTATAATTCCCTCCTAATTTTACAGAGTATAATTTCATCAATCACATGCAAATGAGAAGCTAACACACCTATTCAATGCTACAAATGCAACTAAGGAACTTGAGACCTTCAAGTATAAAGGATCACATACTAAGGAAAGATAAGTCTTCATAGGTGTGTGGAAGGGCTTTATGTTTGGTTGGGTGGACAAGCCTAACTTCTTAGTTGGATTTCATTATGGTTTTTGAAACAACAAATATATATCTTGAAGATAAGAAATACCACATTTTTAATGTCAAAAATTTATAACTATCATGCAAATTAGTTCTTATAAATACACATATTCTTATGTATGAAAATTATAAAAAATGAATGAATGAGATGGCCTTTATATCGTGTTTAATGATTGTATTAAATTAATCATACTTACCCTATATTAATATTATTAATGTTGGATAGAAACAAAAATATGTGAAGTACAAGTATGAAGTTAGATGATTATTTAAATTAGTCTCAATAATTTGTTAGATGGATACATAATTTTGAGAGTTTGAAAATATTTCTTTTATAATTATATCATTTTGAATGCAAGTAAATAATTAAAAATACTGTTGTAATTCCAAAAGGAATTTCTGATTTGGAATAATTATTTGTTGTGATACAAAAGGACATGTAAT
This sequence comes from Wollemia nobilis, assembly GCA_028583015.1. Classification (NCBI taxonomy): domain Eukaryota; kingdom Viridiplantae; phylum Streptophyta; class Pinopsida; order Araucariales; family Araucariaceae; genus Wollemia; species Wollemia nobilis. The sequence goes on from JAQPPZ010016361.1 coordinate 9,545,099, forward strand.
TTTTCACATTTATAATTTATTTATAATATAATTTTTTCTAGATATGTCTAGAAGAATTGAAGCACCCTTAAGCATAGGTTTCATAATGGTTTAGCATTAATTCTATTGGGTGCACTTAAGCCATTAATATACACCAATTGAATTTTGTTTGTATAAAACAAGCTTTATTAGTTGTTATCTAATGTGGACGATGTGAGGACAGTAACCTATATGTCCAACCATTATTCCACTTGTGCTACTTGTGTCATACCTTACCTTTTCTTGCATAGTTGTATCACCATCTTGAAGGCGTTGTTGGTAATTTTGTTGTCATGAGGCATACTCAAACCTGGAATTTTTCAAATATGGCATGATCTTACATACACCATTATTGTTTATGCCTCTCCTATTCCTTAAACTTTGTTTGCATGCACGGTGAGCTCAAGTTAACTCCAAATGATTTTGTCTCCCTACATGGCAAGACGAGATATTCTACCAAGTTCAATGTATCTACTTTTGACTATAATAAGACTATGATAATCCATTTGGAGTTATTGTTGGCTATTGCCTATATTGACCATATTGTGACAAATTTATTAACATTGTCTTAACATGTCACATAGTTTAATCAAATGACATGAGCTCAATTGGTTAAATTTCTTGACTTTCAAGGAGACCTAGGTTTGAATCTTGCCAATTGATACATGCATAACTGTCAAGCTACTATAATACCATCATGTGGTCATAATATAGGTGGGGCTCATTTCAATCCCATATAACCAATTGAAAAATAAGTAACACAACTTAAAATTGTTTTAAACTAATGTATGAAGGACTATATTTAAATTTATTTAGGATTTCAATTCATTTAGAAGAATTTGTAATACACTTTTTTTCAATTGGTTATATGGGATTGAAATGGACCCCACCCATATTACATCACCACCACATAGTGGTATTCCAACAAAGCTTGGATATTGTCCATGTATCACTTGACAAGATTTGAACCTTGGTATCCTATTTAAATATTGAGGAATCCAACTGGATGATATAATGCCACTTGATTAATTTGTAATACACTTTATGATAAAAATAAAATAAAAAATTTAGGAATAAGAATTTGTGGACTAAGAACTCTTCTTTGGTTACTGCTGAAGAGAGATCTTTTTTGTCTCTATTTTTTAACAAAGGAGGAATATTGTTTAGAAGAGTGGCCTGAGCCTATTGATTTATTGTTGTCTTTTTGAGAAGGGATGAGTAATGATCTCTTGCTAGTTCCTTTATTACTGCCTAATTAGAATAAATTTATTTAGTTTTATGATTTTCTATGATTGTATTTTATTGGTAGTGTTGCATTGTTTTTAGATGAAAGTAATTTGTTTTTTTGTCTCCTTTCTTGAGCTAGATCATTCTTGATCGAAGTCTCCGATGTGCCTCTTCTTCTTTGAAAGCTTGATCCATTTTTTCTTCAACCAAAGTCTTCTCTCTTCTTATTGAGGATTTTAAGGTTGATCACCTATCTCTTGCTCTACTTCCTCCATATGTTGTAGCAATATGTTTGACCTATTTTGAACTTTAGTCTTATTGGCAATCCAGTCCCTAATGGATTTCTTGAGATTAATTTTTTTATTTTCCATACCTCTAAGCGACTATTTGCACATACATGTTGCTTCCATATACTTTCTACTAAAGGTGCAAACTCCTCATGCTCCATCCATTTTGGATTGTATTTGAAAGGAATATTCCTTTTTCCAAGAGCACTATCGCTCGTATCCAAATAGATAGGCTTATGATATGAGATTGAACTTTGAATTATGCCACTTGATACAAGTGGATACCTAAATAGTATATCTTCTTATATTAAGAATCTATCTAATCATTTTGTAATTAATTTAATCCCAACTCTTTTGTTTATCCATGTAAATTTTTCATTTTGGGGGATTATGCCAAGTTTTTGCTGAGTTATAATTTGCATAACTAGGTCCTTAGAAGGGTATTTAAAGGAAATTATCCCTTTTTTTATCCCATTGGGATAAAGTCACATTAAAATCCCCTAATATAATTAAATTTAGGGGTCTTTCCTGATGAATCCAGTGCTGAAGACTTTTCCAAGACTTTTGTTTTAAGACTAAGTTATTTGGTCCATAAAAATTGACTATGGTCCAAATCTATCCCTATGGAGAGAAGAAAGAAGTTGCTATCCAATTTGAGTGTCTTCTTTTATTAATACATATCAGGGCCTATGTATCCCATGCAAGGAGAAGCCCCCTCAAGGAACTTGACGAATCTATTACTTCTAGGTCTAAGGATCTCCATATATTTTTCCATTCTATTCTTGCTAACTGCTTTGTCAATTTAGTTTCTTGAATACAAATAACTATTGGCTTCTATTGGGCTATTAATTGACTTAGGTAGTTTTTTTCAAGGGATTACCCAATCCCCTCTAATTCCATGATAGAACCTTCATTTCTTAAGTGGCTTCTTAGCCTTGCTAAAGTCTAAGGTTGTTTGTGCTTTCTTTTGAATATATATTTGCTTGTTCTATTCTTAACTCTTGATTAGATTTTCTCCTAGTAGAATATCTGGTGGTTGGAGTACCTCCTAGAATCATTACTGCTGCTAACTGAATCTCTTCTATTTCTTCAATATCCTTTTCTTGAAGGTTTTCTTTGGTAACCTGAGTTTCTTACCCTTTGTCTTATGATTCAAGATCTGATGGATCTTCCCTTTTTTTAGATGTCCCTAGATGGTCATCTTCCTCAAATTGTGAGATAATTGAGAACTTATTATTATTTTATAATTTTGGCTGTGGTTGAGGCCTCCTCTACTTTTAGATCTTCTCTGTTGTTTTCTTCTTAATGTTTGGAATTATTGATCTTCCTACTTTGTCTCTTGTTGTATCTTAGTGGGACAATTCCTTGAGCAATGACCATATTGATGATAGATAATACATTTAAAGGGAATGTAATCATAATCCAATATCTAGGTATGGATCTAGTCCACGACTTTGATACCTATGTTTTCAAGAAGCCCTTTTTTTAGATTGACTTGAACACAATCTAGCACAAGTTACATTATTGGCCTTTGGAGGAGCCTAGTCTATAAATGTGCCAATAGAGTTACCTATCATCTCAAGAGTCAATTTATTCCTTAAATGTAGGGGAAAAATGGTAGTCTTACCCAGATTGAGACTTCTTTTGATTCTTGCATTTGTGGGTTGAAAATGTCTGACCAGGGAATCATGTAGAGAGGGTTTAATCCAAGGAACCAGGGTCCTCCTTGACATATTGTATTTATTTCCTTTGTTGAGAAGAAAATAACTATGAAATACCCTCTCCCTGCCATCATGAATTCATAGCTAGATATTTTAGATCCCTAGGAAGAGGTGATCTATCTTTGAATGGTTGTTGGGCTTAGGTCAAATACCCATAAATTTGCAAGCAAGAGCTCTCTCAGTTAGGGTGAGGACTGGGCTCTGAATACAGTCTAGAGTAATCTCTACCATTGAAGCATCATTCAATAGAAACAAATGATCCATTCAATAGGAACTATTATGGCCTCCTTGCCTTCAAAGCTTTGGTCATATTTTCTAGTTTTGATTGGTCAAACATAGGAGGTAATGAGAACAAGGAAAATGAGCCATGGCCAACGTTCTTAAGTATGGAGGCAGTTGTCATGGTAACATATCGAAAGGAGGGTTATTTTGAGGGGGAGGAGTATCCGTTGCCGCTATCGACATGACTAGGATTCAGAGGTGACCAAACCATAATCTGAGCCAAAAGAGAAAACCATCACCAAAATATCAGAGATTTTATTTTTTGGCTCACTTTCCTCTATTAAATTCATGGGTAGACCATAAAAGCAAAATAAAAAATAGAGACAACCAATAAAGGAAGAAACACAAGATATTAAGATAAATAACTAAAAACTGCAAATAGTCATCATGCTTATCGAATTTGGGTATGCAAAGGATAATGCATAGGGTGGCATGAACCCTTGTCCAAAACCCAGGTCCAATCATCAACAATGGACAACATAATCAAAATTGGCACTTGCTTGAATTTCCTACACAAGTTATTATCATAACCCAAAAATTTATTGTTAATGCCTTCAAAAAATATATAGGTGTTGGATCAACAATAAGATTATTTTGATATCCATCATTTATTGCTGGAGGTAATATCTAGTCAATGTTAACATATCTGTAGATGGTAATGTTAACATATCTATAGATTACAAAATATGGTAATAAATAATTTAGTCAATTGTAGTGTTAAACTTTGTCTTGGAAAAATATGAATTTTAAAAATGATTGGTTTAGAGAAATTTTATTTATTAATGAAAATTATATAAAAAGAGATAGAGAAAACATAACAGTTTGAGAAAAATAAATAATATTTTTTATAGAAAGACAAATTGCATATGGTATGACGACCTAATAACAAATATAATGTTTTGATATTTTCATGCAAGTAATACCAATAGAAGCCACACAGCTCATTGAAAAAACCAATTTAAATAACAAAAATTGTGTAATTCAAACACAAGGCCACCCATACAATAAAAACTGGAACCAACCCTTAAAAGAGTGAATACACAACATAAATAAGCATAAAAAAATAAACTAGAGTAACAAAAAACCTTAATATGTAGAACTGTAACTCTAAGAACTAAGTAAACTTATTGCTTAGTTATTTTTTGTCTGTCCAATACTGCAAAGCTATTGGAACTTTTGAGTTGAAAGGCTAAAACCGTTTTTCGAATAAATTGTCTCCATATTCTTTCCCTTATCGAGGACTACAAGAATGTTGAAACCACACAAAAGAGGAAATAAATTAATATTTTTCTTCCTCCGTAGGAACTGTCAATTCCATCAATGATGAATCTGCATCATAACTGCCTAACTGAACATTGGTCATATAAAATCTCTTCTCTGAAGCAACATCTTCTTTTGCAAATCCCCTTCTCGAGTTGCAGGAGCACCTTGCGTTAGTTGAGGGGGAATGTACTAGAGGATTGGTTGGTTGGGCAGACTGTGAAGCAACCTCTATTGCATCCCTTGGGGTATGAATCTGTTGAGACTGAGGAGCCTCATTGTTGGTAGTTTCAACTAGGGGACCAAATTTTTCCTTTTCATACCATTTTTTACTAGCTGTGAGACATGTGCCGACTTGGACTGTGTACCTTTAAAAGCAGGCAAATATGGATTTTTACGCCCTCCCACAATCATCCAACCATCCTCCTAAGGTTGAGGAGTGGGCACACTCGGTGTGGTGGGGCTCTGCTTGTCCTTGTTATGTGGCATCAAGGGACAATCTTTGATCTTGTGTGCTGAGGATTGACATCGAAAACATGTGTTGGGAAAATTAATGTAGAGGACCCGCTGGGATAGCACAATGTCACCAACTTGTATGTCAATAGACTCCTTAAGATCTTGAGAAATATCAATCTCAATACAAATACTTTTTGAGGGCGTGCATGGAAAATTTATCCGTCTCCACCAAAATGACACGCCATAAAGGGGTTGCTATGCCACTGAGAAAGGACCACAAAGGTAAAGGGAGTCCTAGGAATTCCACTCACATAGGGACTTTGGTAGATCTTTCCTCAAAAATAAAAAAATCATGGGTCCAAGGAGAAAAAACAAGCAGAGAGCTTCTCATGTACTAGGGGCCATGTTCATAAATCACCTTAACATGGGTTGTTTCCGCAAAGCGAAACAAAAAAATCCTTTGTAAGGTTTTGAACCATCGTTAGCTTGACTCCATGAGGAGTCCAAGCTGCATTAACCTAGGTCTGGGAAGACTCATTAGGGGGCGTCCAACGAAATACCCGACAAGGGTAAGTGATTCTAAAATGTAACATGCAGAATCAACTTCAAGCAATGGAAGAATTACATCAACAGAATGAGGGTTACCTTGTGGACCATTCTCAGCACAAAATTACACAGTCGGTTGAGAGGAGCCAATAGCACTTGCATTCCCTTCTATGACATCCGCTAAATTTGAAGACTATAATGATACTTAAAACCCTAACATCTTCTTCTAGTAACTTCAAAACCTTACATTAACATTTCAAAATATTTAAATAATAAACAATATGTACATTTTAAAATCATTAAAAACTAAAATATAACAATAATACATGTGATTCAACCATTTAATATCCGACATATTATATAGCCATAAGTTTACTGTAGTAGTAAGGGCTTTGGCTTGTCTTTGGGGGTCCAAGGTTCAAACCTCACTCAATATGAGAGGACTGAGATCCCTCATAAAAACATGTGTAAACTCATTGAAAAAATATCTTGCATATTTAAAAATATTAAAAATTATAATGCAACAATAAAAACAACAATTTAATAACCTTTAAACGAGTTTTATTAAATTAGCAGTTAATATTTACAGAGCATTAAACTGTTTAATAAGTTTATATTTTAAAATTGGTATGATTATGTATAAAGCTATGCCTATGAATGTAGTGTTTAATTATTTGTTGCATATGTAAACACATTAAAAAAGTATTTTTAAATTGCTATTTAAAATTATATATTGCATATTTTTTTCTAGGTTTTTTATATTTATCAATCATTTCAAAATACTTTTATAAATTTAAACTTTTAATATTTCAAATTAATAATGATAATGTTAGTATTAGCAAATTATTTTCTTATTTTTTAAATTATATTATCATTTTAAAATTGATTAATTTATATCATAAACTATTAAATTAATTATTGTAATTGTTTCTTTTATTTTTAAATTATTTTTTATTAATTTATTATAATGTTTTTCCTTCATTTTTTCAATGACTTTATACAAGTTTTTATGAGGGGTCCTAGTCCTCTCATACTAGTAAGGTTTGAACCTTAGATCTCTCAAAGAGAGGCCAAAGCCCTTACCATTGCAGTAAGCTTGCAACTTTATAATATTCTACTTTTATAAATAATTATTTTTGAAAAAATATTTTTTTTATGACAAACTCTCTCACACACCCCATCAAAATTTGAACCTAGTATGCAAAAATAAAACCTAACGCCCAAACCACCTACAATGGATTTTTTTTAATAGATTGAAACATCAAGGGCCACTCTCCCCATCTCCTAAGAGAGCCCAATGCCTTTTACCAATATCTTCCTTTTCAATACCTCTAAACTATTTTTCTTTCCTTTAAATATTCTTCTATTCCTTTCTAGCTATACAGTCCAAAGTATTGTATCTTTTGATATATCCCATATTGCCTATAAAACCTCACTTTTATAAGTGCTCTGCCATTGCTTTAACCAATTTTCAATTCTGCTATTCATCACCATGCATTTACGAAACATATTAAGAATCCATTGCCATAGTTTCCAGACTATTGAGCAATGTCCTAAGAGATAATCTATACTCTCCTCCTCCTTTTTACAAAGAACACACTGAGAGGGTCCATGAAAACCCCTTTTCATAAGGTTATCCCAAGATAAAATTCTTCTATGACCTACTAGCCAAACAAACATTTTGACTTTAGGAATGCTTGGGCTATCCCAAATATCTCTCCATATTCTAGTGATATTACTATTTTGTTGGTGCTTTACATTATATCCACTTCTTGTTGTGTATTATCTTAAGCTATTCAACTCCCAATTTAATTTATCCTTGGTTCCCCTCAAAATAATCATAGTTCTTATCTTTCTACTCAATTGCCTCCTAGCATCAATGTCTTCTATACTTGTAAAAAAAATTATTTCCATTTGTATCTTCCTTCCTAATCCATGTACAAAATGTTTGAAACACTATCACCATATTTGTCTTGAAGCAATCTCATCCAAGGTTTCAAAATTGGATCTAAATTGAATGGTTTTTTTATCACACCAAGTATCCATCCAAATAGATTTTTTTCTCCAGTTCCCACCACCCATATTAAACCTTTAATCATTATATCAATAGATTTTTTTAAACCATTCCAAAGAGCAGAACCATTTGGTAGAGAGAATGCAGTATATATTAAACTTGGGTCACTGGGCTCAACATACTTAGAAAATGTTTTTCCCATTGTCTTTGACTCTCTTTGTACAATCTCTAGATTTCTTTTCCCCTAAGAGCTAAGTTTGCATCTGCAAGAAATCTTAAACCAAGACCTCCCCTAGTTTTATCATCACACACCTTGCTCCATTTCACCAAAGGAAATTTCCTTTTATCATGTAAGCCTAGCCATAAAAAAGATTGCATAATATAAATTGAACTTTTTTCAACTGATTTTGGCATAGTATACAATAACATTTTATATGTTGGAATGGCCTGTAAGACTGACTTAATTAACTACACTCTTTTTTCTAACGATAACCATCTACCTTTCCAAGCTGGTAGTTTATTCTGAACTTTATCTAATAACTGGATTTCATAATTCTATCCTCATTCTCCCCTCAAATAAAGGCATCCCTAGATAAGTTACTGGTAAATTTGCCTCCTCCATTTGAAGTAACCTGCAAATTCTTGCTTTGATATTAGTTGGAGTGTTAAGAAAGTGAATTTTGAATTTTGTCTTATTAAGTTTTTGCCCTAAAGCTCTTTCATATTCCTTTAAAAAATTATTCAAAGCTCTGGCCTCATTTATCCTTACCCTTCCAAAAAAGGTTGTATCATCTACAAATTGTTGATGGGTGATGTTGTCGATGTTATTACTAACCTTAAGTCCACTTATAAGCCCATATTTGTAAACCTTCTTTAAGTTCCTACTCAAAACCTTTGCCATTATAATGAACAAATAAGGATATAGAGGATCTCCTTGGCTAAGGCCTCTCTTGGTTTTAAAAGATTCTGTTACTAACCCATTGACAAACATTGAATAAGAAACTATAGAGACACAAACTTTAATCCATTTGACCCATTTCTTTTTTAATCCAAAATTTTCTAAAAGTGCAAAAAGAAAATCCTATTTAGCCCTATTATAGGCTTTACTCATATCAAGGTCCTTAACTAAAACTTGAATCCAAGGCCGTGGTAAGTTAAAATGTGGGAAGAGTAAGGCTTGAAATATGCAATAGCTACAAAGGTTATAACATTTTTTTTGACAAGGTCACTTGGAACCTTGGTGGAAGAAAGAAACATCATGCAAACAAACTGATTGATCTTTGCAAGAGCCAAAATGGAAGCAGGTATGATCCACAATCCATCTCCATAAAATAACCTGATGAAGATCTTTGCCTTCCTCGATTTAAGCCTCTCCCATGCATATACGATTAAAACCCCAATAAACATGTCAATTTCCAAACATATCCCTATGTAGAATGGTATGACCATAGCCATAGGGTAAATACCTTTCTATTCTTTTGGAAAGGATATCATGTGCAAAGCTCATAAGAATGGAGATTGCAAAGAGAGCACAACTGAATGTTACACAATATTTGGGTAAGGATGAAACACCCTCTACCCTAGTGATGGCCATCTCTCTATAAATAACAACAAAAGGTACCTTGTGTGGACTATTGGGATCACCAATTTTATGTTCATTCCAAGATAGCCACAAAGAGAAGAGAGGTCCAATAATACCATTGCAGTGTTCGCAATCATTGTTATTCTCACAATATTATTGTTTACAATTAACTCACTCAAATTTTTATTTAAGCATTTATCTAAAAAACATGCATAAATACAATGCCTTTACTCTTTCAAACTAAAGCATGCATAAATACAATGTATTTACTCTCTCAAACTAGGGAGAACCTTCACATTTCTCTTTTACATAACATATTACATAAAGACAAAGTCTCTTATTATTGCTCACATAACCACTTGCATAGCTCACAATTACTAACTTGACACTTACTATAGACATTAAATATTAAACACTCCCTAAACTAAATACTTAAATACTAAACACTCCCTATGACAAATTAATATAATACCTCCAACACCATCATATTACATTATTTGGTATAAACTCCTATTTTTCATTTATAGCATTTATTTACAAGCTTGAAAATCTTGGAGTAAAGCTCTTTGTATTTCATCCTTGTAAGAGACCCTTGGATGGACAAGTTTAAAAACATGGCATTCTCTCTTTGGGGAGGTTCAAGGTTCAAACCACAGCAAATCTGGATAGGTTGAACGGAAGCAGCCCAATGTTTGATGGTTGGCTGCCCCAATGCCTTGGAAGGTCAAGTAGGTTGAATGGAAGCAGGTATTTCATCCTTGTAAGAGACCCTTGGATGGGCAAGTTTCACTTTCATCCATTGAAAAAGACTTGGCATTCTCTCTTTGGGGAGGTTCCAGGTTCAAACAACAACATATTTGGATAGGTTTGAATGGAAGCAGAGTGTTTTATAGTTGGCTGCTCCAATGCCTGAAGGTCGAGTAGGTTGAATGGAAGCAGCCGAGTTTGATGGTTAGCTGTCCCAATGCTTTGGAAGGCCGAGGTCGATTTCACTTTATCCAATAAACTTAAGGTTTATAAAGACAACATCCAATAATGTTACTATTTCCTTATATATATAAAAAAAAAACTTAGACAAGTTGAGACTAGCCGTGACTGTCATCTGTACCGTTGGATATACATTGGGAAGGCCGAGGTCGACTTCACTTTATCCAACAAGCTTACGGTTTATAAAGACAACATCCAATAATGTTACTATTTCCTTATATAAAAAAAAAAATTAGACATGCTGAGACTAACCGTGACTGTCGTCTGTACAGAATATTTGCATGGACTAAGATGATTTGCTTTGATGGTAATATAGATTAGTTGAGAGTTTTCGAAGGTTAGGTGGATTGGTAAATTCAAATCAAGAAGATATTTAGGTTCAAATTTTTATTTGAATGGACTAAGAGGATTTGACTTGATGGTAAAGAGTTTTCGGAGGTTAGGTGGATTGGTCAATTCTTATCAAGAAGAGATTTAGGTTCAAATTTTGAGGTATGCTTGTCTGTAGTAGTCTGACCTGACCTGAGTCTACTGTGCCAGTTGATGACACGGCCCCCTTCATGTGACGTTAAATAACAACGAAATAGATTAAATATTGTTAAAAGCAGCGTCAAGATTTAAACCTTATTAATAGTAAAAAAGCCTGTGGATGTAACAAATTACTTTAAAAAAAACAGAAAAAAATCACCAAACCCCTTGAGGATGTTATTTTTAGCTAGGGAGACATTAAGTAACAAATTATTTATGACCCGACAGCAGTTAAGAATGCAAACCAACAAGCCTTGTATGTATTAATCTTCTGCAACTCTTTTGTGCAAGCAGCCATGATGTTTCATTCTGAAAGTTTGGGGTATATCCAGATGCTCTGGCCGGATGAACTCTTGCAATAACCTCATTTTTTTCTGAAAGTTCTTGGTCCAGCTTTGTGTCTTCCGGAACTGATGCAAAAGCTCTATTAAACAATTTAGCCATAAGATACTTCTCTAAACCCTCACCAGCACTCTCAAGTTCATCTTCCCCTCCTGCAGGGTCCCATTTTCCATGTAAGAATTATGTATCGCATCCGATTCAGGTGTCTTAATTCCAAAAAAAAACAGCTTATAACCCCGATTAACAGCTAGGAAAACCGGTCCTCTGTTGTTCTCCGCATCAATTCAGTTCATCCAAAAATCTGTTGGAAAACCGGCCGCCTCTCTCTTCTGACTGCTCCTTGACAGTGAAGCTCGCTAAATACCATGTGTAACGCCCTGAAATTTCGGCCTTGGATGTGAGTATAGTTTATTAACAAGAACGCCACTTACATTATCGATAATGTATCCGAAATAAATTTTCATTGTCCCTTTCTCTGACGTCTCTCTAAATATATAGCTTGTCTAACAGCTTCCTCTGACTAATGTAACAGAGCTTATTTTTTTATTTTCCACGATGTATTCGTAGGCTCTTCTTGTTCACGCCATATTTTACCTTCCCTTCAACCGTAGTTGCGAATCAGAGTTCAGCAATGTGGCTCTTCATGCTCCCTCTTAACTCTAGACTTTCAAATGCTGTTCACCGTGAAAGCTGCTGCAGTCTTCTGCTCTCTTTTTTCTTGAAAATTCTTTCTTTCAATAATTTTTTTGATCTTTTATTTTTATTTTTTCTTCAATTTTATTTTTAATAATTCTTCTTATAACTCATCAAATATTGTTCTCCCTCCAAAATATTTTTTCTTATATTTAATATTTCACTTTTTTTTCTTTTTTAACAATTTTTTCTTTCAATTTTCTATTTTTTTATTCTTCAAATTCTTTTTAAATATTTATTCTCGGATTTTTTTTTTTTTTAATTTTCTTTTTTCCAATTTTTTTCTTATATGTCCCCGCAACAATATTAATTATTTCTGCCTCCAAATATTTATTTCTTTTTTCAACAGTTATTTTTCTTTTCACTTTAATTCAATTTTCTTTACAATAAAATAACTTTCTTTAAATAATTAAATGTGCCTTACCTAATATTTTTTCTTCTTCTCTTCTTCTTCGGTGTATTTTTCCTTCTCTAGATTTCTTGTAGGATAGCTCTTCAAACATGGACTTGCCACACTCAAGGTGGTTCTTACCAACAAGGTTAAATCTTCCTTTGTAGCAAACTTTTTGCTTGGCCTCAACCACAGCCAAAAATATAAAATAATAATAAGTTCTCAATTGTATCACAAATTGAGGAAGAGGACCATCTAGGGACATCTAAAAAAAAGGGAAGATCCATCAAATCCTGAATCATAAGATGAAGGGTAAGAAACTCGGGTTACCAAAGAAAACTTTCAAGAAAAGGAGATTGAAGAAATATATGGTTATCGAAACCATACTTCGGTTATTGAAACATGGTATACAACCCTATCTCGCAAGGATTCAAACCTTGGACCCCTATTAAGAGTTTCAAAGTCTCTATTGTTAGGTCCACTCAAGTTGTATAGAAAGATAGAGTAGTTTTAAATATTCATAAGGCCATAGACCATATGAGACTATCCTCGTGGAGGATGTTGTTTTGCCCAATAGATGGTTATCCAACCATACTCCAGTTATCAAAGCATGGTGTACAACCCTACCCATGTAGGATTCAAACCTTGCAATTCTATGTAGAGTTTCAAAGTCTCCAATGTTAGTTCTACTTAGATTGTACCATAGGTCATGTGGGAAGATCCTCATAGAGGATGTTGTTTATCTAATAAATGGTGATCCAACTGTTGATTTGAGAATCATCTTGACTTTTAATTAAGTGTCGGCGCCTCCAAATCCAAGATTCAATAAGGTTGGAAAGGTTTTCCAAAGGCTTCCCTTGACCTCCAGATTAAGGCCAACTCCTTGCTTTTCTCATCCTCTATTCTACTATAAGTATTTTGTATGGAAATTTATTGCGAGAAATGAAATACATGAAAATAAATGCAAAATTGAAATGCATAAAGTGCAAAAAGTAAATTCATAAAGTTTAGAGTGTAAGAAATGAAAGCAAATACGGTTGTTACACCATAGCAAGGATAACATGCGATTAGTCAACACACGAAAAACTCAAATAACATCAATGTCCATCCATTCATTTGATTATGAAATTGATAAGCAAATGACAAGATGGGCTAGAAGGGTCATACCCAACCATCACATACTTGACAAACCATGAGGATGGTGCCTCTAATGGGATGCACAAGGACTTGCCAATTTTCTACAACCTCATTAGTACAAGCACAATGTGGGTTTCATAGAGTGTAGCCCTGAATTCTCATGGCCCAAAAATTAATATAATGGGGCCCTAGGTCCCATTTATAATAACAATTTACCCTTAAGTTACCTAAGGTGGAAAATAATTATTTTTAGTCAAAGTGATTTGGGGGTAACTTTGCATAATGTTGCATCTCCAAATGTTACATGCCTCTAATTATACCTCTAATAGGCTTAGAAGGCTCCAAAAATTCTTAGTGCACCATAAAATGACAAAAATACCATATACTAATTTTCATTTTTGTGCCTTGTTTGAGTGATTTGCTTGGCTATGTCAAGCGATTCACTCGCTTTTGCAAGTGATTCACTTATTTTTGCAAGTGGTTTGCTTTGTTAGAAAATAAATTATGCACCTTTGTTAATAAAATTTCTCTTTGAGCAGATCAACACTTTGTTGAGCAAATTACTCCTTTGAGCCAATTGGCAGGTTTTACAAGCGAATCACAAATTTTCCAAAAATAAGGAAAATTTTAGATTTTTTTTAGAATTTTCCTTCCATCTAGTCTCCAATTGCTATTCATTGATTCTAAAATTATAGAATTTGGTAAAGGTACTACATTTATGGTGGCTTCATGGGATGCCAAGCGTAATTGGCATAAAATTCTAGATCTTACCTTTATCTTTGCGTATGGAGTCTACAAAATCGATATCCTTGTTGCAAAATTTGTTTCTCCTTGGTGCTTTGGCATCCCCCTTGGTCAGTATTAGATAGCAACAACCCCAATAATTTTTGCTACTCATTGTCATCATGCAACTACACTACCTTGAGGTCTTCAACCTTCCCTACCAGGTCTTTGAAAGGATTGTCTAATAGCTCTTCTTCTTTGACCGCTAGCTCATTTAGCTTAGTATGAATTAGCTTTAGCTTTTTGTATAATTTAAAGGTATTCCCTTAATTGGATTGATTATTTTCTTCGATCATGGTATGGATGACATCATCATCTAAGACATGTTTCTTGACACTAAATATGTTTGGCATTCTAGTAGTGATTAACCCCTAGATTTCATTTTCTAGTTCTTGGGCTTGGGTTTTTAGAGACGCTAGGTCATCTTTACAGGTTTACAAGTTCCTCTAGGCGTCTAAAATCATTATGATTTTCTTTATCATGTCCTTATAGTCTATCCCATATTGTTTGCCTATATTGGGGTCATTGGTGCAAGGAGTTTTAGGACTTCTTGGTATTCACCTCTAGTAGAAAGTTACTTTTCCACTTGTTTGATGATGTTTTTAGCTATTTTCAAGCTTTAGCCTATAGAGAGAATGTTAACCTAAAGTATTCAAGAGAATTTTTTATTTTATCCTTAATCTGGTCCCACATCTTTTACCATATCGATCTCCTATACCAATTATGGGTCTACCTCCATCTTGGCGAGCCGAGTCTTATAACTCCTTGATTTGCTAGTCTTTCTTTTCCATGTCCTCCAATATTCTACTTTGTTCCTCAATCATTTCTTGCACAAGTTGATTAGACTTGACAAGTTGGGCTTTGAGTTCTTCCACTTGTTTTTTCATTTGATCTCTTTTAGCTACCTCTTTCTTAAGTCCTATGTTCTCTTGTTGAAGTCGGACCCTCTCTACCTTGATTTGTCTTAATTTTACCTCTGAACTTCTATTTCTAAGCTATACTGCCTCATCTTCAATTGCGAGTTGGTAATATTTCATTGTTATGTGTAGTGTGAGCTAGTTTGCCAACTAGACCATTTGGTATGAATTTATTTTGTCTAGGTCTAGTTGCAACATTCTAGCAATCAAGTTGGTAGGGACTAATGCTAGCTTGGAGGGGTTAATTTTGATGGCCTTGTTGGAGAATATTACATTATTTGGTACATGACAATGTACCACCTTGATACATCATTATAAATATTAGATTAGAATTGTGTCTTAGATTAGTGAATAAGTAAATATTTTATGTAATGTAATAATGTGCACGAATTGCACAAGTGTCATGTAAATATGTGTGCAAGTGTTATGAGTGTAAATATGCACAAGTGTCTAATATGTAAGTGTGCACATGTGTCCTTAGAATAGGAAAATGAAGAGTTGTAAAGAAGAGTGAAGGTCAAGAGTGCAACATATGAAGAGTCACATACAATTATATATTTGTGACAAAGCATTGTAATTATCATTAAACATGCATAGCTTTATGCTTGCATTAGTAGACCTTTATTCAATAGTATTTTTCAATATTCATGTGTAATATTGCGAGCATGTTTATATGATTATTTTGTAAGTATTATTATTATATTTGATTCATATATTTCAACTTCATTATATTAGATCCTATGATTATTTTCTTGTGATATTTACATTAGTATTAAATATTCCAAAGCTAACAATGGTATCAAAGCTACAACAAGATTGCTTGCATAGGATTTGTTAAGTTGCAGAAATCAGTAAGGTTAGAGTATTTCCACAGTTGCAGGAACTAGTGAAGACTATGACTCAGCTAGATTTTTTTCCACTAGATTGAAGAATAACCAATAAAAAATATAGGAAATTTCTACTAGGTTGAAGAATAACCAACGAAGAATAGGATTCATATTTAAAAAAACCAACTCAAAAAAGTTAGATATTCAGAGAAATAACTAACCTTGTTATTGATTTGAATATTAAGGGAAAACCAACTTAGGAGAAAGTTGGTCATTTAGGAAATAACCATCCTAACATTAATAGATATTTTAGGGACATAGACAAATTCTTGGAAACTGGTTTCTATCAAAAGAGTTGAAGAAACTGGTACAATCAAGTTATCTTGTTTGGAGTATCAAGGAAGTTTATTGTCACCTTGACAAATAAGAAGATTCAGGTTGCATCAACTTGAGATATTGTTGCAGTGAAAATCCATTTATAGAAGTGATAAACTTCCTACAATAGATAGAGAAGAATTTCATCTTCAAGTGTGAGAAGAAGGCAATTTTTTTTCTCAAGCAGGGATTGATTTAAGTTGCAGACTATCAAAATTTTCTGGTCTCAAAGATAAACCTTGATAAAAGTTTCAGGTCTCAAATATAGACCTTCATAAAGTTTTCAATCCATTAAGATATTGACCTTGATAATATAGATCGAGTTTACCTATAGAAGGTAGTCTGTAATATTGATTCTAGTCTTGAAGGAAAAGACCTTTATAATAAGCTTGACAATTGGTCCAAGAGAAGAGGCCAATATAGAGTTCAAAGAACCAAATATTTGAGACCCTTCAGAGAAAGAGGTCCATAGTGGAGATAAGTGGTCCTAATAGAAAAGAGGCCATATTTAATTGAGAAAGGAAGGAGTTATAAGGAGAAAAGTCCTAGAAGACTTGTAGATTCGATATAGAAGATAAAGGGAGGAGACTCGTTGAAAGAGGTCCCATAGAAGACAACAATAGGAGACCCATTGAAGAAGATCCCATTAAATTTTGATGATAGAGGAATGATACTCGTTTGAAAAAGGTCCATCATACAACAATATAGTTTGTTCAAGGATTCATAGTCAAGGAAAATAAGTCATTTTACAAGCCATTGGATAAGAGATATTGGCTTGAGATAGAGGAAGAAAGTAAGCAAAGGACAACATACTCTTAGTATAGAAGAAAAGTTTCAACCAAAATATCAACTGCAAGATAAAGGAATAAATCCTTTAAAGTATATGATAACATAGAAGCAAAGAAAGAGTGTTAGGCAACCAATAATATAGGTGTCTAAGAATTGGAAGTGGAAGAAATACGTCCTACAATTTTGAGAAGCCTAACACTGCAAACAAAGATAAAGATATAATATTCTTTATACAAGAGTAAATTCAGTTAAGAAGAGAAAGCATATTAAGGAGAACAAAAATATTGGAGTACAACAAGGACAACAAGAATTAAGTTAAAATGATTTAAAGAACTTACATTTGGAGATAGTGAGATCATAAGTTAAAGGTAGTATTTAGAAGGATATGAACTTAGAGAAAGCAAGCAGAATCAAGGACAACATAAGAAATATAATTTTATATTGAACAACATAGAAAAATATGTTCAATCTTAAAAGGTTATCAAAGAAATAAGTTGTATTAAATGAGGAGTTTTTAAGACCAGGCTTAAGCAAAGAAGCCTAAGTTTTAGAACAAGATAAAGTTATTTTCGATATTCTAAGTCAGCAGTAAAAGAGAATATAAAACTTTGCTTTTGAACTTACACATAACAGTGAAGAGCAATAAGTAAATATACAAGTTAATCATCATAGAGACAAAATATGGCCTAAATTTTAACTAAGAACTAGCTACATAGAAAAAAAGAGCCAAATTCCAAGAAAAGTTCAAAGGCTAAGCACTAAGCGATAGTCCAAGAAGGAGTGTCAACCAAGTGCAACAACAGTCCAAGAGTAGAGCGACAATCAAGTGCAACAATAGTACAAGGGTAAAGGGAAGCATCAAGGACAAAGAATCAACCAAGTGCAACACCAAGGGCTAAGCGACAGTCAAGGGTTGAGAGTCAAACAAACAAAAGGAGAAGCTCAAGGACCAAAAGCCAATCAAGTGAAGGGAGAATCTCAAGAGTCGAGTTCCAATCGGGAAAAGGAGAAGATCAAAGGGTAAACACCAACCAAACAAAGATAAACATCAACCAAGTGACGCAATACATAAAAAAATCACTTGTGAGATTAGATCAAGGAGGAGACATATCAGAAATCTAAAGCATAAAGTGTAACATCAAAGAAAACCAAGCGATGCCAACCGAATCAATGTAACCAACAATGCATCAAGAGAATGTAGATTGAGTACCAAACGAACAAACAATGTGCTAGAAAAAACCAAAACATTAGAAGCAATTGAAACAATAGTTTTTGAGTGCATTTTGAATGCATGAAACATCTAGTTGATATGCCCTCCAATGTGCTTCAATAAAGCACTTGCATGGCGTACACTTCTCATATATTTTGAGATAGACAACAATACACCGAAATACCAAAATCCATCAAGACGTCGTTCACAAAGTCAAACAATGCAACAACGAATCACTGGCAGGATATCGAACTCTAAGTAGAGGGATATTAGGGTTTTGATTAAAATTGTAAAATTTTTAGGGTGCTAAGGAGAGATAAGGTTTATTTTAGTTTTTATAAGTTTTTTTAAAGTTTAATTTGGAGAGATAAATTAATATATTATTTGATTTTAGATTTTGTGGAGTGATAAGTAAAGATAAACATTATCTAGCATAATTTTTTTGAAGTGATTTAATTGTTGAAAGGTTTTATTATTAATATTTATTGAAATTCAATGATAAATAGAATTTTTGCAAATTAATCAATTTTGGAGAGATAAGGTAGTCTACTTCAAATTTAGAATATTAAATTTACAAAAAATTTTACTTTACTAGTTTCTAAATTATTAGGGAGACAAGGAATTTAATTTCATATGTTTGTGAATATTAGAAACTTTGAATTACTTAAACCTAGAGAGTCACAAGGATGTGTACTTCAAAAGAATCGTTGAATTCAATAGATCTGGAGTTTTTGATGCAAAAAAAAATAAATGCCATAAAATTTGGAATAAAAAATTTGCTTGCAAAAACTGAAGAAAAATTAGATCTAGTCTCAAAATTGGTTTATAGTGAAGCTATAGAAGAAAAATTTGAATACTATCTACATGCAAGAATTATTGAAGCGATTGATGATGGAAAGGATAGTATTATGATACCTTTAGATATTGGTAGCATAATTTATATGGCATTGCTTACACTCAAGTTTCTTAAAGAAGAGAACATGAAACAAAAGGAGTTGATTGAATCTCTTAAGGCTAAAGCAAAAGTAGATATATTTTTAGAAAAGAGATATCATTCTTCTTGCGACATTGATATTCCAAGGCCATCGAATTTAGAATCTTATCATGATGCTTTAAGTGAATATTTAGAAGTTTCTATACAAAAAGAGACATATGATGTGCAGGACAAAGGTAAATGGATGATTCATTTGCAAGAATCTAATGACAATTTGAATTCTCAAGAAAGTACAAAGACTAAAGAACATGAAGTTGAAATCAAATATGAAGACAAACAAGAAGGAGGAGAAAAAGACAAAGATCAAAGTCACATGAAGGAGGAATATCATAATGAAGACTAAAGTCTTCAATAACCAAATAATGTGATACAGGGGGGTGTTGGAGAATATTGCATTATTTGGTACATGACAATGTATCACCTTCGTACATCATTATAAATATTATATTAGAGTTGTGTCTTAGATTAGTAAGTGAGTAAATATTTTATATAATGCAATAATGTGCAAAAAATACACAAGTGTTATGTAAATATGTGTGCAAGTGTTATGAGTGTAAATGCGCACAAGTGTTTTATATTTAAGTGTGCACATGTGTCCTTAGAATAGGAAATTTAAGAGTTGTAAAGAAGAGTGAAGGTCAAGAGTGCAACATATAAAGAGTCACATACAATTATATATTTATGACAAAGCATTGTAATTATCATCGAACATGCATAGCTTTATGCTTGCATTAGTAGACCTTTATTCAATAGTATTTTTTAGTATTTTATGTGCAATATTGTGAGCATTTTTATATGATTATTCTATGAGTATTGTTATTATATTTGATTCATTATATTGCAACTTCATTATATTAGATCCTATGATTATTTTCTTGTGAGATTTACATTAGTATTAAAGCTTCAAAAGCTAACAATGGTATCAGAGCTACAACAAGATTGCTTGCATAGGATTTGTTAAGTTGCAAAAATCAGTAAGGCTAGAGTCTTTCCACAGTTGCAGGAACAACTAGTGAAGACTAGGACTTAGCTAAAATTTTTTCCACTAGGTTGAAGAATAACCAATGAAGAATATAGAAAATTTCTACTAGGTTGAAGAATATATTGTGAAGAATATAATTCATATTTTGAAAAACCAACTCAAAAAAAATTTAGTCATTCAGAAAAATAATTAACCTTGTTATGCATTTGAAGATTGAGGTAAAACCAACTTAGGAGAAAGTTGGTCATTCAGGAAATAACCATCCTAAAAAAATAGATATTTTAGGGACATAGACAAATTCTTGGAAACTGGTTTTTTGTCAAAAGAGTTGAAGAAACTAGTACAATCAAGCTATATTGTTTGGAGTATTAGGGAAGTTTATTGTCACCTTGAAAAAGAAGAAGATTCAAGTTGCACCAACCTTAGATATTGTTGCAGTGAAAATCCATTTATAGAAGTGAGAAGCCTCCTACAACATATAGAGAAGACTTTCATATTCAAGTGCAAGAAGAAGGCATAAAGCTTTCCTCAAATGGAGATTGATTTAAGTTGTAGACTATCAAAAGTTTCTGGTCTCAAAGATATACCTTGATAAAAGTTCTAGATCTCAAAGATAGACCTTGATAAAAGTTTCAAGTCATTAAGATATTGACCTTGATAAGATAGATTGAGTTTACCTATTTCAAGAAACTATTCAAAATAGAAGATAGTCTATAATATTGATTCTATTCTTGAAGGAAAATACCTTGATAATAAGCTTGATAGTTTGTCTAAGATAAGAGGCCAATATAAAATTTAGAGAACCAAATATTTGAGACCCTTTAGAAAAAGAGGTCCATAGTGGAGATAAGTGGCCCTAATAGAAAATAGGCCATATTTGATTGAGAAAGGAAGAATTCATAAGGAGTAAAGTCCTAGAAGACTTGTAGAGTCGAGATAGAAGAAAAAGAGAGAAGATCCATTGAAACATATCCCATAGAAGACATAAATAGGATACCCATTGAAGAAGATCCCATTAAAGTTTGATGATAGAGGAATGAGACCCATTTGAAATAGGTTCATCATACAAAAATATAATTTGTTCAAGGATTCATAGTCAATGAAAGAAATCATTTTACAAGCCATTGGATAAGAGATATTGGCTTGAGATATAGGAATAAAGTAAGAAGAGTACAACATACTCTTTGTACAGAAGAAAAGTTTTGGCCAAAAGAGCTACAAGGTAAAGAAATAAATCCTTTAAAGTATAGGACACCATAGAAGTAAAGGAAGAGTGTTAGGAAACCAATAATATATGCATCTGAGAATTGGATAACGTGGAAGAAATATGTCCTACAAGTTTGAGAAGCCTAAGACTACAAACAAATAGAGATAGAATACTCTTTATATGAGAGTAAATTCGATCAAGAAGAGAAAGTATATTAAGGAGAACAACAAGATTGGAGGACAACAAGGACAACAAGACTTGAGGTAAAAAATATTTAAAGAGTTTACATTTATAGATAGTGAGCTCATAAATTAAAGGTATTATTTAGAAGGATATGAACATAGATAAAACAAGCAGAATCAAGGACAACATAAGAAATGGAATTTTAGATTGAACAACATAGAAAAATATGTTCAAGCTTAAAAGACTATCAAAAAAATAACTTGTATTAAAAGAGAAGTTTTTAAGATCAGATTTAAGCAAATAAGCTTGAGTTTTAGAATAAGGAAAAGTTATTCTTGAAATTCTAAATCAGTAGTAAAGAGAACATAGAACTTTGCTTTCGAACTTGCACATAACAGTGAAGAGGGATAAGTAACAATACAAGTTAAAGCATCATAGAGGTAAAATATGACCTGAATTTTGACTAAGATCTAGCTACGTAGAAATAAAGAGCCAAACACCAAGAAAAGTTCAAAGGCTAAGCACTAAATGAAAATCAAAGGAGTGTCAACCAAGTGAAACAACAACCCAAGAGTAGAGCATCAACCAAGTGCAACAACAGTCCAAGAGTAGAGGGAAGCAACAATGACAAAGTGTCAACCAAGTGAAACACTAAGGGTTGAGTGACGGTCAAGGGCTGAGAACCAACCAAGAAAAAGGAGAAGCTCAAGGGCCAAGAGCCAACCGAGAGAAGAGAGAAGCTCAAGAGCTGAGTTCCAACAGAGCAAAGGAGAAAATCAAAAGGAAAACACCAACCAAACAAATCTAAACATCAACCAAGTGATGCAATACATCCGAACATCACTTGTGAGATCAGGTCAAGGAGGAGACATAAAAAATCTAAAGCATAAAGTGTAATGTCAAAGAAAGCCAAGCAATGCCAACCGAATCATGTAACCAACAATGCATCAAGAGAATGTAGATTGAGAGCTAAGCAAACATACATTGTGCTAGGGAAAATTAAAACATTAGAAGCAATTGAAATAATAATTTTTTTAGTTCATTTTGAATGCATGAAATATCTAGTTGATGAGCCCTCCAATGTGCTTCAATAAAGCACTTGCATGGTGTACACTTCTCATACATTTTGAGATATACAACAATACAATGAAACACCCAAAGCCATCAAGACGTTGTTCACAAAGTCAGATAAAATCACTAGTAGAATATCGAACCATAAGTAGAGGTATATTAGGGTTTTGATTAAAAGTTTAAATTTTCTAAGGTGCTAAAGAGAGAAGGATTATAAAAATTATTATAAGTTTTTTTTAAGTTTAATTTGGAGAGATAAGTTAATTAATTGAATAGTTAATATATTATTTGATTTTAGATTTTGTGGAGTGATAAGTAGAGATAAATATTATTTAGTATAAAGTTTTTTGAAGTGATTTAATTTTTGAAAGTTTTTTAATATTTCTTGAAATTCAAGGATATATAGAATATTTGCAAATTAATCAATTTTGGAGAGATAAGGTAGTCTACTTCAAATTTAGGAATATTAAATTTGCAAAAATTCTTACTTTATTAGTTTCTAAATTATTAGGGAGACATAAGGAATTTAACTTCATAGGTTTGTGAATCTTAGAAACTTTGAATTACTTAAACCTAGGGAGTCACAAGGATGTCTACTTCAAAAGAATCGTTGAATTCAATAGATCTAGAGTTTTTGATACAAAAAGAAAAAGTAAATGTCATAAAATTTGGAATAAAAAATTTGCTTGCAAAAACTAAAGGAAAATTAGATCTAGTCTCAAAATTGATTTATAGTGAAGCTATAGAAGAAAACTTTGAAACATTTGAATACTATCTACATGCAAGAATTTTTGAAGCAATTGATGATGGAAAGGATAGTATTATGATACCTCTAGATATTGGTAGCATAATGTATATGGCATTGCTTACACTCAAGTTTCATAAAGAAGAGAACATGAAACAAAAGGAGTTGATTGAATCTCTTAAGAAGAAAGCAAAAGTAGATGAATATTTTTAGAAAAGATATTTCATTCTTCTTGCAACATTGATATTCCAAGGCCATCTAATTTAGAATCTTATCATGATGCTTTAAGTGAATGTTTAGAAGTTTCTATACAAAAAGAGACATATGATGTGAAGGACAAAGGTAAAGGGAAGATTCTTTTGCAAGAATCTAATGACAATGTGAAAGCTCAAGAAAGTACAAAGACTAAAGAACATGAAGTTGAAATCAAAGATGAAGACAAGCAAGGAGGAGAACAAGACAAAGATCAAAGTCACATGAAGGATGAAGATCATATTGAAGACTAAAGTCTTCAATAACCAAATAATGTAATACATGGGGGTGTTGGAGAATATTACATTATTTGGTACATGACAATGTACCACCTTGGTACATCATTATAAATATTAGATTAGAGTTGTGTCTTAGATTAGTGAGTGAGTAAATATTTTATGTAATGTAATAATGTGCAGGAAATGCACAAGTGTCATGTAAATATGTGTGCAAGTGTTATGAGTGTAAATGTGCACAAGTGTCTAATATGTAAGTGTGCACATGTGTCCTTAGAATAGGAAAGTGAAGAGTTGTAAAGAAGAGTGAAGGTCAAGAGTGCAACATATGAAGAGTCACATACAATTATATATTTGTGATAAAGCATTGTAATTATCATCGAACATGCATAGCTTTATGCTTGCATTAGTAGACCTTTATTCAATAGTATTTTTTAGTTTTTTATGTGCAATATTGTGAGCATGTTTATATGATTATTCTATGAGTATTGTTATTATATTTGATTCATTATATTGCAACTTCATTATATTAGATCTTGTGATTATTTTCCTATGAGATTTACATTAGTATTAAAGCTTTAAAAGCTAATAGGCCTCAACAAAGTACACTTTGTCCACTTTATTTGAGATTTATGAGTGGAAAATACTAAAGCCTTGGACGTATTCCTATTGATTCACTTGTACTCTTTCTTCCACTCTTTCTCTTAAGCCATAAGGATATTTAGTGCCTTCTTAACCTCAAACTTTCTATCCTTGTATGCATAACTTTACCAATATTCTTGAGAGGAACTTATTGATGGGAGAGATCTTATAGACTCAACACCTTTAGTAGGATCAATGGGTGTCATTGCCTACACGAGGAGTTGCCTTACATGGGATGGGCGACAAGTGGAGGTGGTAGGTATGGAGAATGGTGTAAATTGAGTAGTGATATATGGAAGTGGAGTGAAAGTGAGGGAAGTAGGTTGTGATGTTGATTCAACCAAGGTGGCTAAAAGGGCATCATGGTCTATGAGATAATGGGATGTAATACAAGGGTTTGAGCAAGTAGATATGGAAATGAAGTTATGGGAGTGGTCCCTGATGTGATAGTGATAGTGGGGGGAAGAGTACCTCTTGGTGATCCATGACATGAGTATCACCTAAGAGAAACATAGGTTATGCTGGTGGAGGATGGAAGATGCTCAATAGAAGAATGGGAAACAATATTGGGGATAGAAGAAGAAAAAACAGTGGGAAGACATATAGAAGCAAATTAGAAGAAAGAAAAGTAGTAGAAGGAGAAGATAAAATGGTGGATGATGAATGTGTAGGAGGGAAAGTGAATGCAGTTGTGGCCATTGGACTAGTCATTCCTTGTTTTGGAGGAGGGGTTTTACCCTCTTCAACCTAGGTTTACTACCTATGTTATTTCTCTTGCTATAACTACTTCATCAAATATTAATCTATATCTTCCAAAACCCCTATGCCCTTCGATTTTCATTTGTTTGATTATTGCACTAATCATTGCTAGTGTTGAAGGTGCCACTAATATGCTAATTGTCCATGTTACCTATTTTTTGTGCTTCTCTTTATATGGACCAAGGTTCCTAATATCGTTGTTGCCTCTACAAATGACTTTTTCCTTTTTGTACCTTTAGGGTGTTACTTGTCCTAAGTGGCCAAGAATTCAACATCAAATAGAACAACTCTTGTGGATTTGGTCATGATGTCCATTTCATACTTCATATTTTCCATGCTAGGATTTTCTTGTTAGTATACCCTAATTTTTTAAGGTCCCCCAACCTTTGATGATTTGGCTTGATGTCAAGGTCAAAATTGTCTTTTAACCTTGGATATAAGGTATGCTATTTTGGGGGGTTATCATACAAAATTTGGGTTTTATCTTCATAATTCCTATAACTCCCTAGGGTGGCAAGGGTTGTCTCTACATCCATATTCACTTGATGTTTTACATTTTACCTCTTCTTGTGGGTGAAGAAGGTATTTGGTTTCTTATTCCAGAGGGTTTTTTTGAAAATCTCCTTTGGGTCATAGGACCATTGGTCTTTTAGTTGCTTAGAGATCCATTTCCTTGAATTTTACCTCTATCACTATGCCATATTCTTGTATCTTGGAAATTATCTTTATAACTTATTATTTTAGTAGGTAGAAAATGGTTTTATTTTTCCCTTTAAAATATTTCAAGTCCACATAATTATGCTACCTAACATACTTGATATGAAAATATGTAATTTGGGACTTTGGTAGGTAGCTCAAAGGGTATTGATGAAAAGCCATGGAGGTAGATGAATGACATGGTCCTCCCTAAATATAAGTCTCCCTAAGGTCACTTCCCCTCTATTAGAAACTTTTGCTTCTCATCTATTAGTCTTGGATATTTTCTACTTAAATTCTCCATGATTACTTTGTATACTTTACTATAAAATTGGTGTGAATACTTTTTTGCTTCTTGGTATAACACATATATGAAATCTACTATGTTCAAGGTATTTTCATCCTTTTACACCTGATTTAGCTAAAGAGTAGTGAACCAAATCTTCCTTTGGTAAAAGATCAACTAGACCAGGTAAGAAGTATACGTGAAATTTTCATCCTTGAAATTACTCAATTGATTTTTTATTTGATTAAAAATATACTACGCATAGACAATTATTTGGGAATACCCTGGGTAGGTTTGTACCACATGCAATAGGGCAATATGTTCTTCATACACCCTCTTATCACTTTTCTCTTTGAGGACAATGACAATCCTTGATAGTATTATTTGTATGTCATCCTTAAAATGGTCCAACTCTAATGGGATATTGAAGTCAGATGTCAAGTTAGGCTTCTTTAGGTAAGGGATTAGGAAAATTTACCAATAAGCACTAGAATGCATATAATAGAAGGCCCCTTATGTCTTGGGGTTGTATGATATCCATATTGCAAAGTTATATCTAACCTTGAACATGCTCCTTATCACTCCTATTTTGATGTAAAAAGCATCTTTAGACCATTAAGGAAGTCTAAATCTTCTAAAAGTGGGGTCATATCTCTTAACAACTATCTCTACAAGTTCAGAGTAATCCAACACCTATGGTACTAAATTAATCACCAAGCCGAATGACCAAGCTTGGATTTTGCTCTAAGATTCTATTTGGGGGCCTAAATTGAACCTCATTAATTTTTTCTTCCTAACCTCTCTCATGAAATAGGTATAACTTACTTCTGCTATCTTCCAATAAGGGTCCTTGAATTATTCCTCTAGCCTTTTGAAAGGTTTCGACTCTTGGATCTCTATTTTCTCTTTTCTTCTTTTGGCCTTTTCCTTTTGATGACCCTACATCCACTATGGTGATTGCTATGGGTGATAACAAAGTAAGGATGGACAGGGTGATAAATATGCAAGGTGGTGATGCCACCCGAGCTTCAATAAATTAAAGGTTGGTAGAGGCAAATTAGTTGTTCATGATGATAAATGGGTGAAAATAATGGAAAAGGAAAAAAAATAAAAAAGAGAGTAATTTTGGCTTCTAGGCTCAAAGCGATTTGAAAATACGAGTGATTCACTTTTTAGAGGTAGGCGATTGTTGATTGGGTAGGGGAGCAATTTGCTTGAAATAGGATGTGATTTTCTAATGGGAGAGGGTGATTTGCTTAGTTGCAAATTCAAGTGATTCACTCAATGAGGAAAGCAATTTGTATAGAAAAGGGGGTGATTCACCTGGTTTGGGGGAAAACGATTTTCTTGAAGAGGTAAATTATGGAAAAAGTTTTTGTTTTTGCTTTAGTGATTTGCTCAGCTATTACTAGAGAGCTCCCATGGAGATAAATCTTGCTTGACATTCAACACTCCAAGGGATGTGTGATTGGATAAAGATATAGTTTGCTAGTTGCGCATGGAATTCAATCAATTTTTTGGTCAATTTGGAGAGTGTGTGATGAAAATAGGTTACTTTGGGGCCCTTAGGGATTTTATAGGCCCTAGTTAGCATGCACACTTCCTACACCCATGTGTGCTTTGCTCAGGCAAGACAACTAGCCTATTAAGGGCCAATTTGATTGCCCTTGTAATTAGCATAGGGTCAATAGCCAAAGTGGGTGAGCCACTCGTTAAGTGAGTAGATTGCTTGCTAAAGCAAGATAATCACAATTTTTTAAATTTTCTTTGAAGGATCCAACATGATGCTATTTTTGAGGGGGGAGGAATATTTATTTAGATATTTTGGTAATTTTAGAAGAAAAGGGAAATAGGAAAACATGAATAGTAGAAAGGGAAATATTTGATGAATAATTGTTGGTACTATGTACATATATTCTCTTTTGGTTAGAACTCATTTTGCTATACCAGGTGGAGGTGTTGCCTATTTACTAAGATAGATAACATTATCCCTTCCATGGAGGTTAGTATATAGGCATTTGGAACTATAACTCCAATGATATGGTAAGGTCCACTCCATAGTGAATTGAAATTTTTATGGGCATATGGTTTTGCACAATTCTTTTCCCATTTAAGCATAAAATCTCCTTCCTTATACTCAACTTTGGTTGCTCTTTTTTCAAACCACCTCTTGATGATATTTTGGTGATGGGAAATCCTATTAATTTTTTTTTCTCCCTTCTCCTTATGGGCTAGCAACATGTTTAGTCTAGCTTGCATGGGCTCCAAGCCAATATTTTTCAACTTGAGCTATTGTGACATTTGGAGGGAAGGGAGATCGAGATTAATCCATAACAAAACCTCCTTATATACTAGATTGTAGGGAATGACCCTATGGATTCTTCCTGGTGTAACTCTATATTCCCATAATGTTTGTCATAACTTCACATGTTAGTCTCTCTGGTATTCCAAAATGATCCTTTTTAAGATCCCTGTGATGTACTTGTTTTTTGATTCAGCTAATTAATTTCCATAAAAATTAATAATTAGATGATAGTAGGAATCCATAGTCAAGGGTGAACTTCATCACTTTATTCCTTTTGAAATACATAACATTATTTATAACTATGGTAGTAGAGGCTACAATTGGTGATGATATCCTCTAGTAGATACACCATTGTGTCTTGATTCATTGCTTTGGATAGAACTACTCTACCCCACTTGGTGAAGTAATCTATGGTGATGAGAATTTATCCATGACTAGAGCTTGATAATGGGTTGATTTTCCCTATGAAATTGAGATCCCATTGTTGGAATGGTTCAATTACAACAAGTGGTTTTAACAACATCCAAGACATATTCTTCTTTTATTTGGTGGATAACCATTCAAGGACCTATATTATAGCCATATACCTACACATATCACTCATTCATCCAATGTCCCAATTGTCATCTATTTTTTTTATTAGAGAAACTTATTCTTCCAACACTATCCTTTACAATATTTTGTAGAAAGCCCTACTTTTGATCAACTTAGTAGGATTGATTTCAATGTCAAACTCTTGTATCTTATTAATCTATCCAACTCTATTATCTCCTATATTTCCATGTAATACAATGGACTAGACATTAGGGTGTACTATGAAGATGGTAGTTTTTCTTTGTAAAAAATAACACCTAAAATTCTTCAAGGATTTCATAATGGTGAAAACTTATTTTTTGATCAAGATATGCCTCTACTCATAGTTTTGAAAGGCTTGACTCATGAAGGATATAGGGTGTTCTTCATATTGGTCATTTCTCTAAGTTAGGACAATTGCAATACTCTCATCTATCCCAAACACATACATTCTATATTCCCTATATAAATAAAGGTTGATTAGTACAACGACCTTGGTTAGAGAATATTTTGCCTCTTGGAAGGACTTCCTCCCCTATTCAACCCAATCTAAGGAGGCATATTTATTAAGAATTTTGGTTATGGATCTGACAATTTGAGCAAATTTGGTAATGAATTTAGCTATAACTTGATTTTGCCCTAGGAATGATCTAATCCCTTGGAATAATAAAGGTAATGGTAGGTCTTGAATGTATTTGATTATATTGAGATCTATGGATAAAACTACTTTTGATACTACATGACCTGACAATTTATCCTCCTAGATAATGAATATATATTTCTTAGGGTTTAGAGAAATAATAAAATCTTTGCAGCTCTAGAAGACTATCTCTAGATGTTTGATATACTTTTCTTTATTGCTGTTTGGGAGGTTGATATGACATTTGATGATCAAAGTATATAAGGATGATCTTTCCCATAAGACCTAGAAAACTATATCCATTGCTCTTTGGGAGGTTGCTATGACATTCAATAGATCAAGAGGTATTCATTGGTATGCCAAAGTACCCCAATTAGTGGTGAAGGTCATCTTATGTTGATACTCATCCTTGACACAAATTTGATTATACCCAAAGAAACTATCTAGAAGTGACAACATTTGTGAACCGACCACATTTTGTAATATTTGGTCAATGGAAGTAAATGGGTAGTGATCCTTCAGTGATGCCATGTTCAAGTTTCTAAAATCAACACATAGCCTGATATATCTATTTTTATTATGTATTGGGACCATATTAGTGACACATGTATAATTCTTGATGGAGAATATAATTTAATCTTGTAGGAGATTGAGCATATCTTTCTTCATTACTACTTATATCTTAAGGTTGGAATACCTATACTTTTATCAAAAGGGTTTGCATTAGGATCCAAATCAATTGTGTGCTCTATAACATTATGGTTGTATACCTTTAGATATTTGTATGACTAGGCAATTATGTCCTTATACCTATCATTGAATTTTTTAGAAATATCCTATTCATCTTGAGTGCAATACTTCATGGGCAATAGGTCTTCTATGCAACTATATTAATTAGGAAATATGTAGAATATTCCACCTTAAGGCTACCTTTTCTTGAGTTATCATCTAGATTAAATAGGCTTTTCAATGTGATCAACCCTTTGGGTAGCTGGGTTGACTTTAACTATATGATCCCATCTATGCTATCATCACCATAATCATTCTACTCTTTAGCATATTAAGCCTCTCTAGTCAATAATTCTATGATTACTTCATCAATATTAAAGACTTGTTAGTAATCATAGTAATCTAAGATCATTGTCCTAAATATGATCTCTAGCCCCTTTAGTTTACCCCATATGTCATTTGTAGGATCAAAAAATGCCACCATACTCGCTAGCTCATCTACTTTTACTAGTATTGATTTAATTTCAATAAAGTTGAATATTTTGTGTAGATCCTAGACTCGATGTTTGTAGGATTTTATATGTTTATTCTTAGGCACTTGCAATTTGTCTGATTCACTATCAGAGGCACCATAAATTCTTAGGTATTTATTTTCTATTTTTTTTTCTTTCCTAAAACCTGTGTAGAGTGTTTCATATTTAGCCATGTTGTTTGTGCAATTTAATAATAGCCTACAAGCTTAATGAACTTGTACCTCTTAAGGGTCGATGAACTATACCTCAATGCTTGCCTCATTCATAGTTTTAACACCATTGAAGTACATTGTCTGTCCTAGCTTCGTGACTCATCAAGGTAGGAATTTTAGGAGGAGTTTCTATTTTTAGGTAATTTCATAACTTCTTTCTTCATATTTTGATTCTATATCTCTATCACCTTGTAACACACTGCTTATCATCTCTAACCTTGGGTCTTGATCATCTTCCTTATACTCATCATCGTTGATGTATTCTAGTAGTTTATTCCAGGTAATTGTGCCATTGTCCTCCAGTTTATATAAGAGGTAATTAAAGGGTAGTTCTTTCATAATCCTAATGATTTTCTACCCTCAAAATTTTTCATGTGCATATAGTACATTGCTAGGTAACCATCCCTAACAAGTTTTGCATCCATTCTCTAGAAAACATCCTAGAATATAGGGGTAGGTCTATGACTATCATCTATTGAATTGCCATAAAACCTAGGTATCTAGCTATGGCCATCATAAAATCCTTGAGAATTCCCATTACATTGAATTTACTTCCATCCATTTGTATTAGTTGTTTGGCTATCTTGGTGTAAGATCCATATCTTCACATATAGCCTTGGGCGTGACTATGATTGCTACTTCTAAATATACTATACAAAATTTGAGGATGTAATTATTGATTTTGTGTGTTATATATATTGGGGGTGTCTTTAGATCCTTAGGTTTTGGATTTTTTCATACATCAAAAGTACTGAATTGAATATTCCATGGTTGTTCTATGATCAAATTTGGTTGCTTGGCTATTCAAGTTGAAGAGGACTCTAGCTACTTACCCTTGGTATAAATTTATTCTTGTTCTTTTATATCATCATCGAGTAGGTCTCATTGCCTAGGCAGATCTAAATATTCTATAATGTTGAGATTATCTAGCATTTTCTTCATTTATTTTATGATATTGAATTTACCGAACTAAGTCTATCTTTTTACGATGAACTTCATGGGTTGCCTAGGAATTGTTTGACACCCTTCATGCATGAGATAGGGGCACTTCAACCTTATTTTTACCTCTAATTTTAGTGGACATATTCCATTTTTATCTTCCTTTTAATTAATTTTACTAACAACTTATTTACCTCCATTATTTATTTTTGGTTCTTTTCCTTTGTCAATATTTTAGTTTTTGCCATTTGGGTATTTCTTGGGTCTCCTCTTGAGGTGTTTTTGTAGCTTCCTCTCTTATGTTTTACTTCTAATTTTGTTTCTCTTGTTGTGTTGTGATGGATGCTTTATATTTTATATGTAAAAGGGGCCTTCCCTTCTTAAGGATTGTTGTTTCCTTTTCAGTGTTGGTCTGCTTTTCGGCCAATTATTCTATAGCCAATTTTATTTTTTCCTAGGTTTCTACACCCTATTGGTTAGTCGATATGGTGTTATATTTGAAAGCTTATTGATATCATCTTTAAAATTTGACTCTTCATATGTCTCAATAGAACTAGAATTTGTGAGTAGTGCATTATTGGGGTTAGGAAGGGTGGGTATTGATTGTGTAACTTGAGGCTATTGATACATAGAAGGATTTACTATGAGAGTAACTTGATCAATGGTGTGGACTTCTTAAAATTGTGCATATTGAGTGTACTATAAAATATATGAATATTTTATGAAATTCATGCATTTAGGAGGATTGTGCCTATCATTACAAGGAAGGTACCATGTTACTTTGGGTTTTGTGTTGGTTTTTATAATGTGATTGTGAACCTAGTTTACCCCTTGATTAGTATCTTGTTGAGGCAATTGATATTTTTTCAAGTATGGGGTATTTTAGGGCTACCAATTCTGTGGCTACTACTATTGTTGTTTCATAGTATTGTTTCTATTCACCAAGGTCTTGATTATATCAAACATTTTGTTCATCACAAAGTTGCTGTTGGGCTCAATATTCATATTAGATGGAGCAAGTAGGGCTAGAAGCATAGACTAAAAATATACTATGGATAATGTATTATAGCTTGGGCAAGTAATCATTTATGGCATCTAAGAAGGATGGATGGAGGTGCTTTGTTGGGGATTTGGAACAGGATAAAAATTGGCTGTAGTAGGCCATTGGTGGGGTAAGAGGGATTTTTTCTACCCAAATAAGAACATATTCACTTATTTTTGCCTCTTCAAATGCTAAAAATATTGCACAATTGTTATCATTACAACATATTAGTGCTAAATTAGACTGCAAACCGTTAATGTAGTATGGCAATGCTTGTTCTTCATTTGGCCTAATATTTTACAAAATTAAATTTAGAGTCCTTAAGAATCTGGTATTTAAATCATGAATGTTTTTTTGAGGATATCTATGCATTGTATTTAATTATAAAAGAACTAAATATACATTTTCATACTACCAAATATATACATGAAAGGCTCCACCATCTATTCCCAACTAGTTACTGAATTATTAGAATATCCCCTATACCATAATGTAGCCTTATCATAAAGAGAGTATATCAATAAATGTACCATTATGTCCTCCTCATAAATGTCATGAATTGAATTATGCATTGATAATTCATTGAGGTGACCTAGGGTTGTCTTGTTTTCATTCCCATGAAAGGTATATAAAGTCTTCACAATAGCCAAGGAAATAGCAGAGTGCACTAATAGGTTTAAGGGGCCTTGATAGATCCAATTAGGAAGTTTTTTTTGAAGCCTAATAGGCACACTTGGTTTATTTTAATTTGGAGGGGGCTAGCCATACTGTTAATGAGGGTACATTACATAGTCTAGATGTTGGTATGGGTGTTAGGGATGATATATGTATATGGGTATTGAGGTGGAAAATTGGGGTAACCCACTACTAATTGGGAAATGCTTGAATGTTCTATTATAATTTATGGAGTGATGTAGTTCAATCCTATTTGTGAGATTTGTTGGTTCTAAGGAGATGAACCTTAGATATTTTGTTGTGCTTGGCTATATGGAGGTAGTTTTAATCCCTAGGTGTTTTCTTGAAACACCTATAACCCTATTTTTCTAGTCATAACTTGCATATTCAAAACAAGGTTTAGGTTCAAGCCTAATGATCCTATAAGGACTAAGGACTGAGTTGGAGGATCGTTGAAAGTCTTAGATGGATTGGATCCAGGTGGGATTTATGTTGGAGGAGTTTTTAGAGGGGGTACATTTTATGTAGAAAAAGTTGTAGGTTGCTTGTAAAGCTAATGCACAAAGAGCGGGTTATTTATTAGGTTGTCTACACGAATTGATATCTCGTATGAAGGGTTAGTATGGATCACTATAGGTGCCTAATTAGGATTTACTAAGGTTGTCAAATAGCTTATTTATTAGTTAGTATAGCCTATTTGCGATGACATGAAGTCTTGACTAACTGTTGACCATGGGAATTTTTCTTTTGATGATGTGGGACAGGATACTAGGACCTCTTCTTCGAATTCATCCTCTTAATGCATCCACATGACAATTTATTCTTCTCTTTTCTTTTATGTAACTTATATGGTATATGATGATGTCATCTAATTGATGTTCTTTTTCCACTTTTGAGATTTATATTATGTATTTGTATGCTTGTACCTATACGGGAAGAATCCTTGGGTTAAAATTTGAAAAATTCAAAAAGTTTCAAAAAATTGTCTATGTGAGCGATTTGCTCATAAATTGGAGTATTTTATATTTTTAAAACACAAATTTTTAGAAAATTCTTAACTCGAGTGATGTACTTGTAAATCAAAGTAGTTTACTCATTATGTAGATTTTAGCAAACTAAAAAATAGAGTGATTTTCTCAGAAAGTCAAGCGATTTGCTTTCTTCATTGAGTAATTTGCTTGTTTGTTAGCACTAAGAGAAAATTTCTCAAGTAGATCACTCAGATTGGATTGCTTGCTAGATCTATATTTGGTTAGATTTCACCTCTTTTGGAGTGAATCACTCATTTTAGTGAGCAAACCCCTTGGACTCAAAATCTTCCTTAAGTTTTTTTTCCTATGATAGATGCAGATACGAGGAAAAATTCGAGTTTATTTGCATTACTTGGATGTTGTTGAAGTTGTTTTTGTAATTATTTTGTTTTCTAAAGTTTGAGTTGGAGTTACCATCCACAAAGTACCTACACAATTTATGCACAAAAATAAAAATTAATGAAAATTTATAGAAATATTAGGTTTAGATCTAGAAATTAGGCAAATTGCTCCAGTTTCAACCTATTAGAAACAAAACCAAGCAATTCCTTGGTTAATTTGAGTGAATCGCTCACTTTTTACAAAATTTTGAACATGACTAAAATCAAGCAAATTGCTTGTAGAACCAGACTTAGCAAAGTTTGTTTTTGATTTTGAGCCAATTGCTTTGTTCATGATAGATTCATTTTTGACATACAAATCGAAAAAATACATAAAAATAGGATTTGTCCCACTAGGCATGCCAAAAACTATGTTGATTCAACAAATTGTCCTAACTTCTAATTAAGTGTTGTGCACCCAAATCTAAGTTTCAACAAGGTTAGACGATTTTGCCAAAGGCTTCCCCTGATATCCAAATTAAGGCCAACTCCCTACTTTCCTTATATTTCCCTCTAATATGCTCTAACTATTTTGCATGGAAAGTAGCTGTGTGAAATAAAATACATGAAAATAAATGCAAAATTTAAAATGGAGAATTAAAATGCATAAAATAAAACATGAAAAGTAAATTCATGAATTTTAGTTTAAGAAATGAAAGCAAATATGACTGTTACATCATAGTGATGCATGGGATTAGTCAACACACAAAAACTTGAATAACATCAATGTCCACCAATTTTTTTTATTATAAAATTGATAAATGAATGTCAAGATGGGCTAGAAGGGCTATACCCAATAATAAAAAACTTGATAGACCATGAGGACAATACCTCTATTGGGATGCAAAAGGACTTTCCATATTCTTACAACCTTATGAGTATAAAGCACAATATGGATTTCAAAGAGTGTAGCTTTGAATTCTCATGGCTAAAATATGAATACAATAGGGGCCCTAGGCCCCTATTTATAGAAATAGTTTACCCCTAAGTTACCTAGGATGAAAAATAATTACTTTTAGTAAAAGTAAATATTTGAGGGAAAATTTAGCAAAATGTTGCACCTCTAAATGTTATGTCTCTAATTATGCCTCTAACATGCTTAGAAGGCTCTAAAAATGCTTAGTGCACCATAAAATACCAAAAATATCACTTTTTGGAATATTTTCCTTGAAATTTGCACTAATTTTTCACTTTTGTGTCCTATTTGAGCGATTCACTTGCCTATGTTAAGCAATTCACTCATTTTTACAAGTGATTCACTTGTGTTAACAAGTAAACTATACATATTTACTGAAAAATTACTCTTTGATCATATAGACATTTTTGTTGAGCAAATCACTCCTTTGCGCCAATCAACAGGTTTTGTAAGCAAATAATAAATTTTTCAAAAATTAGCAAAATTTTGAAAATTTTGAGAATTTTCCCACCATTTGGTCTCCATATACTATTTTTTTCTTCCAAAATGTATAAAATTTGGCAAATATAGTGCTAAGGTACTACACTAACCTAATGTATTAATATAACTATTCTAAATATTATGTTAAGCTTTAAATTCTAAGATAATTTTTTTTGTTTCCACTACCTCTAAATTACAATAGATACATATTATTTCTTATTTTTATTTAGGTATATTTTATCTATTTGTATTATATCTAAGTCAAAATTAGCTAGTCGCTAGTTGAGCTATAAGCATTTGTTAGAAATGTAGAATAAATTTATGCTCTATGATCAACATTTGTATTGATGTGATAGAAGCATATATACATGTGAAATAAAGAAGCTACAAATTTAGGAGTTATAACTAATTTTCAACTCTCCATAACCTCCATAGTACCTCATATTTACAATATTCCCCCCTTATTACATCAATGCTCAATTAAAGTACATACAAGAAAATTTCTAAAATTTTCAAACTTTACATGTGCAAGAGAATTTGTCAAAATGTCTACACATTGGTCCTTTGTGGGATAAAATTGGAGTTGTATGTTGTATTCTTGAACATATTCACGTATTAAATGACATTGAATCTCAATACATTTTGTGTGATTATGGAAAACTAGATTGCAAATAAGCTTTATAACTCCTTAATGGTCACAACTAAGAATTATTGGATTCTTGTGTGGGATGCAAATTCCTAACAAGATGTGATGTAACCATATAATATCACAAACAAATCCTCCTATAGCATGATTTTAATCCTTAGTGGAAGAACGAGCAACAACATGGTATTTGTTACTTCTCTAAGAAATCATACTAAATCCTAGAAATAATACATATCTAAGTAGATATCATATCATCAATGAATCTTGATTAGTTTGCATTCATAAAACATGTCAAGAAGAATTTATTATTGTTATTGTACTCTAGAATATACTTAGTTATATTACAGATATACCTAAGCACCCGATTTACTATGTTCTAGTGATACACCTTTGGTTCTTGCATGAATCGTGAAGATAGCTCACAAAATAGTTGATGTTCGGTCTAATGTATGCTAGATAAATTAGAAACCTAATAAATTGATAATAGAGAGTTACATTCACATATGGAGATGGATCATAACATGATATTTAATCCTACTTCAATTAGAGTTTCCATAGGCTTATAATTTGTCATCCAAAATTTCTCAAGCAATATCCTGTTATACTTCATTTGTGACATGAACATATGATTCACAGTTTGCGACACCTCCAAGCCAAGACAATAATGCACTAGCCTAATATCCATCATGACAAATGAATGCTTCAATTTTTTTTTGATCTTTTCAATCAACTTCATCAAACTCCTAATGATGACCAAGTCATTAACATACACAATGATGATCACAACCTCTCTTCCTTATATTTTGAAGTAAAAGTTAAAATCATATGGACTATGAAAAATCCATATCATAGAATATGCTCATTGATCTTCACATACTAGCCTTTGGGCACCTGCTTCATCCTATAATAAAATTTGATGATATTGTATGCTTTTTTCTCTTGACTAGGTATGGAAAATTCCTTTGTATATATCATATAGACTTCTTCACTGAGATCACCATTGATAAATGAACTCTTCACATCCATTTGATGCAACTTACATCCAAATTATGTAGCAATTGGTCTTGATATTTGTTTTTGATGAAAATTTTTCATCATGCCTTCTATGTATAGCCCTTTGCAACAAGTATTTATTTGTATTTTTTTATGCTCCCATCAACTTTATATTTGGTATTGAATACCCACTTATAACCAACGAGTTTCTTACCAAGTGGAAGATCAACAAGTTGAAATATCTTATATTTCATCAATGCTTAATACTTGATGTTCATGTCATCCTTCCACTTGTTTGACAAAATATATTCATGAGTCATTTAAGGTTCATATGTATATACCATAGCGATCATCATGGCTAGGTTGACCTCATTTTGAATTCTCCATTGAGTTATTGGTCTAGAACTAAATATATCTGGAAAAGAATATAAGTTTGCATCACAAACTATACTGAGAGACCACTTGGTTTATGAGTGGTACTCAAAATGGATGGTCCTGGGTCATCAGATCCATTAGCTACATTAGGAAAATATCCTTCATCTTCATAAAAATAAATATCCTCTCTCAAAGGCTTCATCATAATTATCATATTAAAAATAATAGGTGCTTTGTTAATAACATGTGGCTTAGAATAAGAGGTACACCCATTCTTCTCATCAAAAATATCTCTGCTAATATATAACTTCTTGGTCATAGGATCCATAAGATAATATCCCTTCAACTCACTACTATATCCAATAAATACACATTGTTTGGTTTTGTTCTTTAACTTCATCTACTTATATGTCAAAATGTGCATGAATGCAATGCATCCTAACATGTGGATATGTGATATGGAAGGTTTGTTTTTTTGTCCATACCTCTTCAATGTGATGTTATTCAATGTAAGTGTGGGTGCATCGTTCAACAAGTAGACCATAGTACAAATAAATTCTACCCAATTTCTAGCTCTAAATTGGCATCACTTAGCATGCATCACACCATCTCTTGAATAGTATAATTTTGACTTTTTATAACTCCATTTTGTTGAGCCATATATGCATTTGTTATGTACATAACCATCAATATATGAATATAAATAACCTGATAAAGCAATCTAATATAGTGGATGTTACATGGGTAGTTATCATTTGATGTCATCAAATCCAATTCCATCAAGGATTTTTTAGGTAGATTAACCTCTCCCTACAAATTAAAGTGCTTCTCATAGTGAAGAGAATGACACTAGCCATTCTATTTTATTAGGAGGTCAAAGAAGCACTAATAAGATGATCTCCTGAAGAAGGGATGTTTCTATATATGGATAAATGGGTAAGGCATAACACCAAATAAAAAGATGAAAGACAAAAATCATGGGGTAAGTCTACAATTATAGAAAGTGTAGAGACATGGAATAAGGTGAGGGAAGAGCCTAGATGCCATATTGTCAGTGTATGAGGTTATACACCTAATAGTGTTCAATTTACCTTTAATAGTCTATTTTGCTAGGTTACTTTATTTGTACACT
Organism: Wollemia nobilis; assembly: GCA_028583015.1. Classification (NCBI taxonomy): domain Eukaryota; kingdom Viridiplantae; phylum Streptophyta; class Pinopsida; order Araucariales; family Araucariaceae; genus Wollemia; species Wollemia nobilis. Next base: position 9,585,125 of record JAQPPZ010016361.1, read on the forward strand.
ATTTCATTTTATATTATGGATAATTCATTTTCCACCTCATATCATGATTTGTCCTAGTTATTAGTTGTAACTCCCCATCAAATTTAGGAGTTATTAGTTATAATTTCCACTCACCATAAGGATTTATTAATTTTTATTTTTAATTCCTATCTCTATTTCTTCTTTTAAATAGAGGATGTTATTCATCACAACGTAATAATTTATATGAATAGAAAAATTAAACTAGTTTCTTTACTATACCTTTTTTCTAGTTTTTTTTGTGTGAACCATTCTAAGGGGTGAAGGTGTTTTGGAAAGGTGGATTCCTTTGGAAACTTTGACAAGTTTATAATTTTTTTCAACAAATATGAAAGAGGATAAAATGAAAGAAAACCCTAGCATTAGCACATAAAAAGCCATAGTTGAGGCACTTGAGAGGTCCAAGACATTGCAAGAGATATGAAGGTGTTGATGACTAAGGGGTCTAAGGATACTAACATTGTCCAAGTGTTTTTTCTAGGGGGTCCAAAGTATTGATATGGTTAGCAAAAAGACAGAATTTAATGGTGCATATTCATCATCCCAAAAAAAAATCAAATAGGAAGGAAGAGGAGATTAATAGAAATTAATATGGCCTTAACCCCTTTTAAAATAAAAAGTAGAGAGACAATAAAGTATACAAAAAATATGACCATCCCCTATGTACACATATTCAAAGAAAATTGGATCCCAAAGATCACGATAGGAAAGCTATATTATAATTCGTTAAATAAGATAACAAATTGGAGTGAGTTATATGGAGAAAAACTAGAAGGTTAAATGATGGTTGCAACATTATAAGAAGTATTAGAGGAGGACTTATTTAATATACATCTAGAGAGATATAAAGGAAGATTACAAAATGGAATATACTAGCTATTAAAACCAGAGAAGTCTAAGGTACCAAAAGTTAATACACCAAGACTTGCATTATATTCTATCACAAAAAGTAATGATAGTACTAGGTGGAAGATCTTAGGTCAAATTGAATAGTATTATCATATTTAGGAAATACACTAAGGATGCTGAGGAATAATTATTTATATTAGCTAAGATATGGAAAAGAAGAGGCATCATGGATAATGCCATAATCAAGGAGTTTACCTACACTTTAATAAATAGTGTCTTATAATGGTACATTAGTTTTATAAAGCAAAAAATCCTCCTAAGGGATAAAGGACTTGATTCCAAAATCCATTTCCTAGAAATATGCAAAAAATGGAACAACAAACAAATTAATGTATGGCATATTTTAATAGAATATTTAAGACAATCAAAAGGAAGTTATAAGAGATTTTGATAGAGAAACAAGAGATTGAATGGTTTATCTTTGGGTTGAAACCATCTTTGAGAAAGGATATTTATGGAAAGGTATCTAATGCATACTTAAAGGCATTAGAGTTTATAATGAGAATGAAATCATAGAGTTGGAACCAATCAGATGCACCATGGATCAAATATTTAGAGAAAATTACAAAAAAGATAAAAAATCTTAAGCTAGGGTAACAATAGAAACTAATCTCTAGATCTAGTCACACTAACAAAAGAAAGATTTGGTATTTTAGACGTTCAACACCACATCTCACAATTAATTATTCTCAAGTAAACCCCTTAGCAAGCACAATATATAGTATTTGTAAGGCCATGTGACAACATCTAACACAACACTGCCCACTATGGTTTTTTGATCATAAAAAATATGCAAGAATGACATCAAATAATATAATATGTGTGGTAGATTCAACCACATTGATCACTAATGGAGGGGTAAGAATGCATTAAAATACATTAAGGTAAGAGTATTTATAGTATTCTAAAATCCCAATTGAACTATGTTATAGTGTCAACACCACATGCCTATCCACATAACCAAGCTATAATGACAATTAATATATGGTACTCGTAGGCTTAGATGGCATTGCCCACACACTAAAATGTATAAATTATACCTATCCAAAACTTGTACAATACAATGCCAACTATGTCAACCTATAAACAAGTGGTGTCATCCACCTATTATTAGAATTTGATGCCAACACTCATTTCATATCTACAAGTAGTGGCATTGACATATCAAACAACAATACCAAGCATGAATATAATGTAAGCCCAACCTTCCACCACAACTACTAAAATGATGCAAGAATACCAAGGCAGTGGTAGTGGTTGTCATAGTAGAAGGAAGAGGTAAAGTATAAGGGACAATAAAGATAATGAGGTGGATACGAATGTGGCATCGAGTCCCATAGGTGTTGGTACTATGAGGATCATAAAAATCATTATACTCATCACCCACATAAGATCAACTTGAAAATGAAGTGTGATTTCTATAAGGAAGTCAACACACCCAAATACAATTGAAAGTGTAATCTACCTAAGGCCAAGGCTGTAATTCTATGATGTACCTTTGTATAGGACAACAAGCAATACTTGTACAATGTATTTAATTATTATTTAAGTCCTATGGGCTATGGTTAATATTATGATGGATAAACCTAACTTGTAACTTATAATTAACCTAAATCTCACTTGTTATGATGGCTTAGATTTACTTAAGTAATTAGGGTTTTCATATTGCTATAAATACCCCCCATCCACTTCATCCATGGGACAAGAGGGTTGTGGTCCTTATCCTTGTATAATATGATGATTATTTATGGTTCTCAAGGGCATCCTTAATATATGTTTCTTTTTATTTCTCTTTTGTCCTTTTATGCTTTCTATATAAGATTTGAGTGAATGGATTGCTTCTATTCATTACTATAAATAAGTGTGAAATCTAACATGGTATTAGAGTGGGTATGGAGAACCATCAATGGGTTACATAAAAAGTCTGTTTAGAACCTCTAATTCTTCTAATTTTTAATAGAATTAGTTCTCAAATATTTATAGGTATCTTTAGCAAAAGATATAGAGAGAAGATCTCAACCCACCATTTTTCATTCATTCTTCCTCCATTTTATACTTTATTGTTATTAAGGCATTTTTAATATTTTGTGTAAAAATGCAAAATTTTATGCCATAATAGTTTCCTTCATTTCTTATAGAGGAGCTATGACACTTTGAACAAAGGGAAGAAAAGGATTTTCAAATTTTATTTGATTTTGAATTTTGGCACTTTATATGTTTACAAAAATGATGACTTTTCAAAGGATATGTTGTAAATGATGTCCTTCCTCAAAGAGAAGAAGCATGTTGATATTCACATCAAATTAATGCTAAAGCAATCATTTGGAAGTCAATAGGGGAATTTTATGTAGAATATTGAGGGTTCAAACCCCTATTTTCATTTTCCTTCTATGATATGGGTCTTTGAAGGACTAATTAAAATATATTTTAGCATAAGCACATGTAATATTGGAAATTTAGGCTCATGATTGAGCATAGGTAGTGGAAGAATTCATGTTTGAATCACATGAATATACAATATTTTGCTCAAATATTATCAATGTAGATGACTTGGATGGAATTCTTCACAAAGACATTAATATCTCAGTCCTTGTAGTGGCTTTGAATCAATCAACTATGTTGTGGTACCTTGGTATTAATCAATATATTTATTGCAAGTTTGAATCTCCCAAAGCATTGGTTTCCATTTTGCCTTAGCATTGGCAAGTGCTACTGTTGTTTTTTAGTTTGAAGGGATGCCTTTTTATTTAGATAGTGGCATCTCATTCTCAATGTCAATATTGATGCCTAATATATCTAGGTTTGAATATCCCTTTTGGTATCTTCAAAGCAAAGCAATGGACTCTTGGACAATGTGGTAGTTGAGGTGGTATCCTTACATGCCATAAAATACAAATTTTCAATTCTAGAGAATCCATTATGAGGTGAGATTATTGGAATATATGGTAATATGACATTATTAGCCAAGTTTAATAGATGATAATCTAAGCCTATGGGCAATTTTGTTGTATTCACCCTTTGTGTAATTGGTTAATCCACTTGGATGGTTATGTATTCACCTTGTGTGATTAGTTTAACCACCTAGAGGGTTAAATTTAACTAAACTTTAACTAAAGGTTTAGTAGATTGACTTAACCTTAAGCCTCATATTGACTTTGGTTAATGCATATATAATTATAATTTGGGGATTAGGTATCTACTATAAATACCCCAACCACTGATTCATTAAATCAATTTAAGAGTGAGTGATTTATTATATTGTGGGGTGCTTATGGGAATTTACCCTATTGTTTTGTATACATGATATTTCCATTTCACTTCTTTATTCTCTTGCACATGGATTGTGGTGAATGTTATGCTTCTTGTGAATTCTAAAAAGTATAATGAAATCCAACATGGTATTAGAGTGGGGTTAGAGTGACTTTACTTAGCTACATGGAGATATTGTTTTCAAAGTATTTTTGAGGAAAATCTTATTTGATAGTTTTAGAGTTTTATCCGTAAAAACCATAATGGGAGCTTAAAGCATGATCTCTTGTGCAATAGCAATTGTGGATAAGGAGAAAAATTCACTTTTAGGTTTACTATGTTTTCCTCTATTGACATTCAATCCATATTATTGATTAGTTATTTTTTATGGATGATTACAATGATGCCCTAAAGAAGCATTTTTTCCTAAAATTGATGGATTGAATTTTTGAGGTTATTAAAAAACCCTAGTTGTCTTTTATATATTTTTATAAAAAATCCATTTCCTCCTCTAGTTCAAGTTTTACTTTGGAACTGACACAACATAGATGAGAGGGTAGTCTAGATGGATTTTGAAGATTTAGAAGAAGAGTCTAAACATTTAATAAATATTCCAGCTTTGCCAAATGGTCCATGAGTATTATCCAATGCATGTTAAATACCTCCAAACTACTTCATAAGTTGTTTGATTGGTCTAACAACCTTATATGCTGCTTTGGTTGAAGAGGATTGTGTAACATGTTATAACCCAGAAAAGAGTTGTATAGGGAAAATTATGGTAGATATGGATGAATCATTAGTATTTTTAGATTTTTGTGAAATTTTTTGTGGGGTTCCAATTTAGCACTTTTGGTGATTTTTCATTTTGGCCCCTATTTAAGAATTCAAATAAGAAGTTTGTTTTCCCTCTAGATATTTAGAATTAGAATTTGAAAAATGAAATTTCTGTTAAATATTCCTTTGTTTGCTCTTGTGAGAAAGCATAAATGATGATATTGTCATGGGCACATAAAATTTAGCAACTATAGTGTTTGTAATTAAATTTTTGTTGGGTGGATTGGTTTATACCAAAGTAGAAGCGATCTAGTGGTAAGGAACTTGTATTCTAAGCTAGTGGTTGCATGGTATTAACATTTTATTTGAATTCAAATTTGTGGCAGTTCATTTTAGTCATGCTAGATGTGAACGAGGGTGGATTTTTTACTAGGAGGATTTGGCATATTCTATTTGGAAATTTGTGGAGTGTCTTGATATTTATTGGTAGTTAGTGGCACAACAAAAAGATGCTTATCTATTACTCCATTAGTTGCAAGTTCCAGTCATCATAACATTTATTTTTGAGGAGCATGCAATTGGAAAATCATTTATATACAATGATGTTTTGATTTTGGAGGTACCCTTAGCACATTAATTTTTTATTGTGGAGCAAGTGTACTATTTTTTTACCTATTCTAATGTAGCAATAAGGTATGGAGCATGCATAAGGAAGGTTAGTTGTAGGTTTTAAATCATAATAGTAATAAATAGATTTCTCTTTTTTTGGTATAACTATAGGATTTTGTGCCATTTTTGTATTATTGGGATAGTTGTAATTATGGTGAGGATGGATAGTGTAATGGAAATATGCTTTAGTAGGATGTTAGAAGTCATGAACTCAAATCTCAATCATGATTGTAACACGTCATTTTTCCTTGTTTAGATATATCTACACATAGTGAAATTATATATTTGATAGGGAATTGGTAATTTTGTTCATGAACTATGGTCCACTAGTATAACATAAATTTGGTACTAACAAGACTTCAAGTTTGAATTGCACACTTAGTGTGTATGGTCCTACATTTGACACTTGTGTTGAGGAAATATGCCATGGTCAAATTCTATTGCTACTCCTTTTCAGATAGTTGAGGAATGTATGTGGGATCATGTGGCTCCCATTAGTTTAGTGCACATATAAGTCATGCACTTGACCATTCCATTCTAAAAGTATTTATGGATAGTGTGCCTAGCAAGACGTGTTAAATTATTTATTGAATGAGGTTTAAAGATAAAACCTTTGACCCTTTCAACTTAGATTGAGTGGCATTTAGTTGGAAATATGGAGGCTAAAGTGATGTCTCAAAGGATCATTGATTCTGAAGAGCATTGGTTTGAATCTCACATGTGACATGCATGTGGGTTGAATGCATGGAACTAACATGTGCCATTTTAGTGGGGGAAGTTATGGCAACAATGACCCATGAACATCCTCAATTCTTGGCTTAAATTTGTCTTTATAATGTAGACCAACATGCCAAGCAACATTAATTGATGCAAGGACTTGCATGTGCTTCTAAATATGGAAACTAATTTCTTGGTTGGTCTAATGTGTATAAGGCTACTATAGGGATAGAGGTCATGATTTTGAATCCCATCAAACACTTTTTTATTAATCCTCAATTCTGATTGGCCATTGATAATTGAGAGCATATTTGATTGTCGATATGGTAGTGATTTGGCATTATAGATGTAAATTTTATCTATATTTATTGAGTCTTAACCAATTGGATTATGAGTTGGCATTGAAATATAGTTCACTTTTGGCTATAAGAAGAGTTGGTTTTGGATTATAAGTGCAAGGTACACTTCATTCCTACGAGTCCCTTTTTAACAATGGGTGATGATTATTTGGAAATTTACATATTGCTTGAAGATTCAACTATTTTCTTTTTGAGATTAGAGGATATATTATGGTCATTATATTACATGTTAAATATTTTTTTATAGGAAGCTCAACATATTATAACTAGAATATGGAGTCATAATTTCATGTTCAAGTAAGGTGATCCAATTCATGCACCTTTGGCAAGAAAATATAGTAGGATTTATTTGCCCTAATCAATGGGTAAACTTGATCCATATCATATCCAAAGTGCCATGAGAGTGATTTTATGAGTATATTGGACTTGATAGTATATTTTCTTATGTGTAAATTGGCATTCTTCTAGATGGAGATGAAGGCTCACTTTTTGACATCTTGATAATCTAGATGTTGATGAAGGCTCATTACTTGATGACTTGACAATTTTCCAGAATATGTAGGAGGCTTGGTGGTTTTGATGCTCTTTGGATCAATTGAGAATTGATTATGGATGTATATGATAACATCTCTAATATCTTATCTCCTTAGCCTCAAGCTCAAATTATGGAAAGGTGTTGAAAGATATGGTAATATGATCCTATTGACCAAGTTCCATAGATGCTAAATAAGCCTCCATACAATCTTATATAATCCTATAAGTAAATTTATTGTATTAACCCATTGTGGGATTGATTAACCCACTTGGATGGTTACATATTCACCCTGTGTGGGGTTTGTTAAACCACTTATATAATTTAATTTTAATTAAAATTTTAGTAACTTGACTTAACCTTGAGCCTTATGTCAGTCTTGGTTTAGTAAAATTATAATTGTTATTTGGGGTTAGGTATCTACAATAAATATCCCTAACCAATAATCCGTTGAATCAAATTATAAATGAGTGATTTATTGTATTAGGTGTTTCCTATAGGTACCCAACCATTTTTTTTAAGCGAAAAACCCCTTGCAGAGCCGCCTTGGTCTAAGAGACCACAAAAAGGGGGTTCTACACCGTCAAAGTCACCCGGGGGTCGCACCTAGCCCTGCCCACACCAACATTATCAATTGGATTTTGGGTACCCAATTCAGCTTTTTGGTAGGGTGGAGATTCGAACCTGGGACCTCCCTTGGAGGATTGCCCTCTCCTCTCCAACTCACCTACAACACCTGGGTTATAGGTACCCAACCATATTATTTCATATACTTGATATTTGTATTTCACTTATATTTTATCTTGCATATGGTTAATGGTGAATGTTACACTTCATATGATTTTTTGAAAGTATTATGATTTCCAACAAAGAAATTATTATCATTAATGACTTCTATCATTAGATTATCAATTTCGATTATGAGGGGGTGATGAAATTATAAGATTGACTTATTTCCAAGGTCAACACTATATGGTGTACTTTTAATAGGCTTATGGGAAAAATATAAAATGTATTTAATTATTATTTATGTAATCCCTATGGGTCACTATTAACCTTGTGATGGTTAAACCTAACTTGCAACATAACATTAACCTAAATCTCACATGTTATGTCATCTTAGTTTTACTTATGTAATTGGGGTTCTGGTATTGGTATAAATACCCCCTATCCATTCCATCCATTGGATCAAAGTGTTATTATCCTTATCTATGGATAATACACTGATTATTTATGGTACTCAAGGGCACCCATAATTTATGTGTGTTTTTCTTTCTATTTCATCCTTTTATACTTTATGTATTAGATCTGAGTAAATGGATTGCTTTTGCTTGTTACTAGAAATAGGTATAAAATCCAATAGTTACATGGATTTCCACGATTGATAGAATAGATGAGGATAAAACAACTAAAATTGATGGGTGTAGAATCCAATGCCAACAAAGCATTCAACCATTTAAAAAAAATCACTATCGACATTAAAGAAGAAGATGCCAAGGCATTTATATTAGAAAATAAAAGAATACTTAATAAAATTGATTTTGATGCCATCAAGAATGGTGAAGAAAGAAAGGACAATAGAAGATAGTGATATTAATAATATCAACATAGCTATAAAAGATGGCACCAATACATATCAAAGAGAAGAAAAATTAGTTATCCAAAAGGTGGCACCAAAAAATAAAAATGAGTATCCTGATCCTAAGATTCATCGAGAGAATAAAATAAACCTAGAAATGAGTGCAACATATTTAAGGATCTTAAATATAGCATGGTTCCACATGAGGATAACATATTGATACTTACAGAAACTAGAAAAAAAATTTAGGTAGATTTTAATCAATATGAATCAACTCCTAGTAGATTAGTATTGATCCATGACATAGACTAATTGAAGATTGTGTCCACATCTAACACCTTGGAAAAGGGAGTTTCAATCCTATGAATTTGGGATGTATCCCCACCAACCTATGCTAATTGAATGGTCATAAATATATCATTTAATTCTTGTCAATCCAAGGTTATTCTTGTTTTACAAGGGTCGTGCACTATATGTGCAAGTGATGAAAAATTGATCCTAATTTAGATTGTAACAAACAAACTAATGTTTTTTAATATTGAATTGCAAAACAACATAAAAGTAAAATTTAATGACTTTTACGTAAAATAATGTCAATAATGGAGGTATTATATTATTTTATACCTTGCATGATTAATGCAAGTACCATGTAGATAATTTAGATTAGGGTATGTGTTTAATATTTGAGTCTATAGTATATATCATGTGAATAATTATGGAGTTATGTGTGTGAGGTGTCATGTTAGTAAGTGTGAGTTATGTAAGTGAAGTATCAATTTTAGAAGTGAGGAGTCATGTGCAATCGCGAGAGACTTTGTCTTTATGTAATACGTGATATTTATTATATAAGAGGGAAATATGAAGAGTTGGATCTCCTATGAGTATGAGGAGATGAAGAGTTTATGTAAGTCAATATTCATGTGCATATGAAGAGTCTCATATACATACATACATACATACACACATACACATACATACATACATACATACATACATATATATATATATATATATATATATAATATATTGATTGAAGACAAAGCCTTATAATATGTATTGAAGAAGAATTGCATTTATACATTGCTTATAGTAGATGTATTTTCAATAAATATTTCAATGAGTTTGTTGTTCATTGTTGAGTATTGATTTATGCATATTATTGAGATATTGTTTAATACTAGAAATTGTTATACTTGTGATCATAGTGGAGATTTGATAACAATGGTATCGAAGTTACCATGGAGAGAAGGTTTAGCTATGGTGGAAGATTGTACTATAGTGGAGAGAAGACTATGCTAAAAATAGAATTCTTGGAGAGGAAGAGATTTGATGAAAAAGAAGAAGAGTTTGCAAGGAGCCACCTTTGAGAGAAGCTAGATTTAAGAGAAGTCCAGGTTTGAAGAGAACCATGCTATTGGAGGAGAGATTCAGTGAGGAGAAATTTTTTAACTATTGAAAGCCATTTATGTGAGAAAGCCACATTAAGAATTCATGAAGTAAGAGTCTGGTAGTAAGAATTGGAGAGAAAGCATTTAAAGAGAAGACATCTTTGTAAGAGAAATATTTCCAAGCGAGTACACTGAAGGTGAGAGCAAGTGAAGCAAGCATGTGGACTAATCGAAATGTGTGCTAGACAATAAATGGTGCATGACTAGGGTGAACAAAGACTAGACATGAGTTGGAGTAGACAAGACCAGACATGAGTTGGAGCAGATAAGGCCAGACATGAGCTAGAATAGATAAACCAAATGTGAGCTCGAGCAAACTAGATATGAGACTATATATTTGAATCAAGCAATAGTAGACCAAGAAATACCAAAGAAAAGGAGGAGGAATGTAACATCCATTCAGTAACACCTAAGAAGAAATCATAATGTTGAAGGTGTAAAAGGTTTAAATTCCAAAGTGAAATTCATGCTATCACAATGTAGCTAGGAGTTTCAAGTAAGAAGTGCCAAAAAAGGTATTCATTAATCTGCCTCATATATTTTAAGGTGAAGAGTTGTGATTTATTAAAAGGAGAACTTATTAATTTCAAAGGCTTTATATTGATAGCAGATATAATAAGGAAGAAGAAAATTTGATTGAAGAAGTAATAAGAAGAGATTTTTTGGGATTTATAAGAAGATACCGAATTAAAGAATGAAATAAATTGAAGAATAATGAAATGAAGGGATTTATAATAAGAATAAAATATTGTAGAATTAAGTGAAAAATAATGTTATTTGAGAAGAAAATAAAAAAGGAAAGTTGATTGGGTCCAAGGGCTTGGTTAAATAGTCAAAATGATTTTGTAGGAGTGTGGAGACCAAGGTTCCAATCCCTCGGGCCTCTTAGTACTAGTGGGCGTGTTGTGTCAGCATCACTTGCTACATAAAAGGTTTACCCCAATGCAACTAGAGGTTATAGTGGTGACAAGGAGCAAGATTTGAACCCACGAAGAGGCATAGAAAATTGTAACATGTTACCGATTCCTCTAGTTTAATAAAAAATAAAAAGGAAAGTTGATTATTAAAAAGATTAAAAATTGAAGAAGAATAATTAAAAGGAGTTATAAGAAGATGCAATTATTTTAATTGAGGGGAGTTATAAGAAGTAAAAAAATATTTGAATGAAAATTTGAAACTAAAATAAGAAAGGAAAGGAGAATTTTAAATTGAAATTTGAAAATTGAAAATTGAATTAATTGAAGAAGAATTAAAGAAAATGAAAGATTGAAATTGAAGAAAGAATGTTTGAAGATTGAAATAATTTAAGAAGAAGGCATGTTTGTAAATCAATGTCAGATTTCAGACCCATTAGTCTTTGCAATATCCTATACAAAAATCTTACTAAAGCCATGGCTACAAGACTCAAAGAGATCCTTACTCAGATCATAGACCCTTGTCAAGGTAGCTTTGTCAAAGGAAGAAATATTATTGATGGTGTTATCACGTTGCATAAAGCCCTTCATTCTGCTAGCTGTAAATGTTTTTCAAAATTGATATGAATAAGGCTTTTGACAGAGTTAACAGAGATTTTTTATTGCTGTCCTTCTCAAATTTGGGTTTCATAGGGAGTGGGTTGATCTTGTTCATAACTGCATCTCTAATCCCTGGTTTTCAGTCCTAGTCAATGGATCTATAGTAGGGTTTTTCCCTAGTAATAGGGGCCTTAGATAGGGAGATCCTCTATCCCCCATCCTTTTTATCATTCTTGCTGAATCCTTGGGTAGAGCGCTCAAAAATGCCTGCTCCAACGACATAATTTTAGGCATTAATATTGCATCTAATTTAAGAGCCTTGTCTCACCAACAATTCATTGATGATACCATCATTGCTACTCATGCTTCTATGTGGGAAGCAAAAGCTATTAAGAGTATTCTTGATACCTATGAGGAGGTTGCAGGGCAAAAAATAAATTATATTAAAAGCAAAATCTTCTTCATTAACACTCCCCAAGAGAGACAAGCTAAGATTGCACACATCTTTCAATGTGTTATATCTCAGTTGCCTACCCAATATTTGGGCCTCCCTCTTTTCACCAGTGCTCCAAAGGAATCCATGTGGAGTAACGTTATTGAGAGGATTAACAAAAAACTTACAGGTTGGAAAAGGACCCTCCTCTATGAAGCATCCAAAGCACCCTAACAATGGCTTGTCTCCAAAGTGTTCCTATTTATTTCATGTCCGTCTTCAAAGTTCTTATTGTTGTCTATATGAAAATTGAGCAAATTTAGAAAATATTTTTGTGGGCAGGTGCCGAGGATAGGAAAAGATTTCATTTAGTCATTGAGGACAAGGTGTGCTCCCCCAAAATTTAGGGGGGCTTGGGGGTCTGAAGAGTTTATAATATGAACACAACCATGTTAGCCAAGAAAGCATGGAAGGTTTTCACCAACAGAAACCTTGAATGGGTCTCAATTGTAAACATAAATCTTTAAAATCATTGTTTCATATATGATGATATACCCAGAGAGGGATCCACTTTATAGAAATAAATTATCCAAAACAGATCTCTAATTTAGAAGGGGATAAGGTGGAAATTAGGCATAGGGAGTAAAATTAACTTTTGGACTGACAGGTGGATCTCTAATCAACCGCTTTTAGAGAATAATAAAATTGTTGTTTTACAACCTTTCCTGAACACTTTAATTGGTAGCAAGGTTGAAGATTTTATTGATGTTTCATCTGATTCTAAGTGTTGGAAAAAATTTCATATTCCAAATGCTAATGGCCAAATCTTTGATGCTTCAGCAGTTCTCAAAACCATCCTAAATGCAACAGTCATCCCCACTGGTAATTCCCTTGACTCCCCTTTTTGGAAAGAGACTGATTCTGGGTTGTTCATGGTTAAATATGCTCATGGTCAGACTATTGATTATCAAGTGGTTGAAATACCTTATGATCGAGTGTGGATTAAATATCTCATTTTGAAAGTTGCTCATTTTAACTGGTTGGCCATCCAAAATAATATTCTAAATATTTAAAGTCTTATGAAAAGGGGCATAATTATCCCTAACATATGCTATTTGTGCATGAATGCCTGGGAATATGTCAATCACCTCTTTCTAGAGTGCTCTTTCTCCAAGACAGTTTTTGGATCACCTTATGTCCACTTTTCATATCTCATGGGTTCCTCCTAATTTTTTGAGTCACCTTTTCATCCAATGTCCAAATCCTTTCAAAAACCTCAGATTATCTTATTTATGGAAAGTGACCCTTCATCATATCTTATGGCAAGTGTGGCTTGAAAGAAACAACAAGGTTTTTCTTCCTCCTCTAAGGATCCCATCTCTATTGCCAATAAAGTTATTGCCTTTGCTGTAAAAAATTCTCAGCTCTTCCCTTGTCCCAAATCTCCTGATTCTAGATTGAAGTCTATTATGTTCTCTTCCTTAAAAATTCCCTATAACTCCAGTTCTAGTTTTCCATCCCCCATCCCAGAGTGGGTGCCCATTGGATTCCTCCCCCAAGTGAGTGGCTAAAACTTAACTTTGATGGTACCTCCAAAGGAAATCCAGGGGATGTAGGTGCAGGTGGTCTTGTCAGATATCACAATGGTCAAGTTATTATGGCTTATGTTGAGTATATGGGGTGTCAAACTAATCATTTTGCTGAAGGTCGTGCACTGTGGAGAGGGCTAGATCTTCTCAAGTATTATAAATGCAACCTTTTTATTGAGGGAGATTCTTTGAATATTATAAATGCTCTAAAAAAAAAAAAGGGTGTCCTCTTTTAATGTCAAAACCATTAATCAAGAAGCTAAGAAGTTGTCCCAAAATTTCAATTATATCTCTATCAATCATGTGTACCACAAAGCTAACAGACCTACATATATTCTTACCAATTGGGGAGTTATCCATAAATCACTGTCCATTTGGAAAGAAAGCTTTCCCTAAGAAGTTTTAAATGCTACTAATAATGATTTGGTTTGAAATATGTGGTCATAGGTTTTTGCGGGTCAATTTCTCCAATGATAACTCTAGATTTTTTAGCATGATTTATTTCTTTGATTCCAATTATAGTAGAAGTTTTTTGACTAGCATGACTTTTAGTCTTGCTATCAGTACTAGTGGTTTGTTCTCCCGTTTTCTTTCTGTGAAGTATGTTATGTCCCAAGGTAGGCCTTGTCAATGGGTTTATCTCATGGTGGTCTTCTCCAAGCATATCAAGTCCCTTAGTAGGTCTAGGCAGTGTAATTGGATGTTGTCAAACAAGGTCAATATGCGTCAAGTCTAGAGTTATTTTTTTTACGTCTTAAAAATTTTGAGAATCATTTTTTCAGTCAATTGGCACTCCCAATATTATCCCAGTATTATCCTTTGTGTAGTCTGTCTTGTGCCATGTATGTATTTTCCAGTGTCTATTCCCTATGGAGAATTACTAAGTGGTCCGCCAATCACTCCAACTCAACTTTCGAAAAGGTCATTTATTGTGCCAAAAATTTCTATATTTACAACCCTGGTCTGTGTTAATCCATTGTCATCTGGTTTTGTTTGCTATTGTGTGTCCTAGGCAGTAAGAAGCATAGTGTCTGGTTTCAGTGGTCTTCCTTTTTCCTCAGTCTTACCAACATGACCTTACTTGAGCCATCTAGCCTTCAGCTTGATCCCCTGCCTCAGACCTTTCTAGAAGCTCATGGTCTCATTCCTTTCCTCAGCAAGTTCAAAGGGTCTGGGCAAGATATCACTAAAGAATTTGTCAATTCATGGAATAATGGTTATGTTGTTGTGCGTAACCTCTGTTTTAGAGTTACTGTTAACCTACGTGGGCCTTTTTGAATGCTATGTTTCTTCTTGTTCGAGTATCTATTATAGATTTTGTTGATATTTTACGAGCATCCTCTACTTGGGTTTTTGTTATAGCTCCTTTACAAGGTTTACAAGCAGTTACTTCTCTTAAGCAACCTCTGCATGAGTATTGCTCGAGATGTATTTTTGTGTTTATGATGTCATACATCCACTCAACATTCTCTGCTATTGTTTGGTCCTTTTCATTCAAGTTGCAGTTGGCCAATGTGCAGGCTTGTGTCATCTTATGCTATTGTTTTAGCTACCAGTTTATGTATTTGGGTTTGGGACCTATTTAAACCCTGCACTTAAGCAATTTTACCTACCAATTATTATTTTTTTTAAATTGAAGAGAAATTTGAAGAAATAAATTGAGAGATTGAAGAAGATTAAAAGAAAATTTGAATTTGGGAGTAATAAAAAATTCCACATTAAGGGAAAAAAAATGATTTTTTTTTTTTTTTTCTGGAGCACTTTATGTGAACAAAAGGAATTGATTGAAAGAATAAAATGAGTGCATCATAGAGATATTTTTCAAATTCATATGTGTTCAAAGAAGCAATATCATGAAGTCTGACTTTCAAAGAAAGAAAAAATATTGTCACAAGCATAAGTTACAATACAATAAACCATCAAAGCTTCAAACAAAATAAAAAAATAGAATATGAAGATAATACAAGATACATTGATTTAGGAGCTAGTCATCATATGACAAGAAATTTATATTGGCTTGGTTTAACTCGAGTAAAACCAAAAATACCAATTAAGATAATGGATGATAAAATTTATCGTACAAGGATTAGGGAATATTACATTGAGTCTACCATATTTAGAATATACATTTGAAAATGTGCTATATGTTCCTGATATAACAAATAATTTAATTTTAGTATCACAACTACTGGATAAAGGAATAACGGTAGAATTAAAAACTATCAATGACTATAAGATATGTCTCATTAAAAAGCCTCAACAAAATTAAAGCCATGGGTTCCTACAAAATTGGTATATTTATTTTGGATGTAATAAAAATTGCACAAAAATATTTGGATCAACTTTTTTCAAGAAAATGTTATCAAAAGAGGAATTATACTGAACACAAAACTTTTATGGCAAAGGAACATGAACAAAAATTCTTTTATGACTTCCTCAAGAGTATACATAACAAATCAAAGGGAAAAATTCAAAACTTGAACCAGATTCAGTACCAAAATTAGAACAAACCATGAAGGTAAAAGGTCTTCATACCAATTATGGTAATACTGGGGGGTGTTGGAGGTATGCCTTGCATGACTAATGCAAGTACCTTGTAAATAATTTAGATTAGGGTGTGTTTAATATTTGAGACTATTGTAAGTGTCATGTTATTAAGTGAGGTGTCATGTTAGTAAATGTGAGTTATGTGAGTGAATTGTCAAGTTTATAAGTGAGTAGTTATGTGTAATAATGAGGGACTTTGTCTTTATGTAAAATGTGATATTTCTTATGTAAGAGGGAAATATGAAGAGTTGGATATCCTATGAGTATAACGAGATGAAGAGTTTATGTAGGTCAAGAGTCTTGTGCATATGAAGAGTCTCATGTATGTATATATATTGAATACAAAGCCTTGTAATATGTATCAAAGAAGCATTGCATTTATGCATTGCTTATAGTAGATGTATTTTAAATAAATATTTTGGTAAGGTTGTTGTTCATTGTTGAGTATTGATTTATGCATGTTAGTATGATATTGTTTAATCCTAAAAAATTGTTAAATTTATGAGCATAGTGGAGATTTGTTAACATTCAAAACAGGAAATAAATCTAAAGTATTGAATCAAAGATTCCTAGAAAACTAAAAATCATTTGTTGGAAAAGAAATGATAGAAAATAAAATGTTAATTTCTATCAAAGCATGAAATAATAACCAAACAATATTGTAACCAAATTGAAATGTACTTGCTAAGCAACAAGTGCGAGTGTGATTTGGAAGTGAGTGCAACATCGAGTGTGAGCTAGGAGGGAGTGCAATAGTGAGTGTAAGCATGAGCTAAGAGTAAGTGCAATAGGAAGTACGAGCATGCATTGGGAGTGAGTGCAACAATGAGTGCAAGCGTAAGATGAGAGTGAGTGCAGTCGAAAGTGAATACAAGCATAAGATAGGAGTGATTATAGCCAGAAGTGAATGCACGCATGAGCCAGGAGTGAGGAGGAAGAGTGTAACAACCCACCAAAACCAACTCAAGAGAGAGACACTTTTTTTTATCACCCAAGTAGGTTCATCATTCTTTTCAACATTCTCTAGGCTTCACGACATTTGAGTTTAATGTCATTGCAAACAACACTTAGTGGATAAGAGTGACCAACATATCATATTTATGGGGTTCACCTTACTAAACCTTATCATTTAGAAGGATGCCAAAGTGGTCCCACCACATTTCCTATACCTTCATCGGTATAAGACAATTTCACCATGATATAGGGATTATCGTTTAAGGCCCATAACACTTAAAGGGGAATAATAATTTTCTAACTTATCCATAAGCCTTTCTATGTAGGTTATTATGACATAAAGCCTTGGTGCTTAGTTACCACACCTCCATGGGATAACTAAGGTCATCACCACTCACTTGTAATGAGCATGGTTACCTAAACCTCACTATTTTATGGTACCACCATAACCATATCGTAATTGATTCTGTTAACTCATAGTAGTGGAACACCTAATCCTCACTATTCAAGGTTTATCGATCATGAAAATTTGGATATTGCGTCACCGTAAATCCTTCCAAATTAATGAGTTCCTAATTATTGCATCATTGCAACTCCTTATAGGACTCACCTTTACCTGGTTATTGCATCATCACAACTCCTCCCAAAATTGGGTTCATTCTATGACTCAAGGTCCTAAAAGAAGAGGTCTAGTTCAAAGCCCAAGAACCCCTCCCAAGATTCATGCTTAAACAATAATTAACATCTCTCTCATGATTAAGTAAAAAAAGTGCTATAGCAAAAATAATGTGCATAGTTAAAACACAAAGCTAAATCTAAAATGAAATAGTTCATACTTAACCACATTAAGCTAGTACAAAAGAAACATCTAGCTAGATTTTAAAGCATGAGTAAAGAAATCATAATATTAACTTCTAACATAATGCTAACATAAAACATCCACTTAATTTAAGCATCCTCATTAGATCAAGCTAGCATATAGTTTTCCATTACTTTTCATAATGACAACTTCTTTTAAAGATATCAATACTAACTCATTTCTTCATTCAATCATTGCACAAAATCCAAATATCTTCTTGCACTTACAAATAGGCTCCAAGCCTTATTAGTAATGAAATAAAGATAACCAAGTTTTACATTCCAAACTTTACATTTCCATAACAATATTTCCTTCCCAAATATACTAGAGCAAGTACACCCAAATGTCCTCTACACCATCTTCTTCTCATGATCTTCTTCATGAAATAAATCTTCCCAGACTTAAGAAAAAACTAAGGGATCAGGACAACTCTTAATGTAGTGCGATTAACAATTAAGCAAGCAACCATACAATTAAGCAATTAAAAGAACCAAGGTGAGAATCCCATACTTTCTTTCTAATGATTCCCTTACCTATGAAAGTCTTAAGAAATCATTAGAATTTTTTTCCAAAATAAGGCTCTTTCTTGTTTTACAAAGTAACACTCCAACTTTCATTATTTAACCAAAATATACAAGAAGGGTTTTCTAAATTTCTTTACAAAAGAAAATAATATATAAACCTTTTCAAACATACCAAGGTCTTACAATATAACATTCAGGCCATTACAAGTATAACCCCTATTCATTTATTTTTAATCAATGCTAAAAGAAATAACAAATCAAACCATCTTACTTTCTTATTTAAATAGCGTCCAAGAAATTAATCTACTAAAATATTACAATATAGAATCAAAATATTTTCCACATGGTACACAATCAAAGGAAGAACAAACTCCCTAAGAAATTTGAACAACAAAAATGTATGCAAAGGATTCTAAAGCTTCTCCTCACCACATTTAATCGAAGGTTCTATCTTCTAGGAAGAGGATGATAACAAAAAGGAAGAAAAGAGATACCAAATCTATGGATCAAAATAGATGCCAACCAAGCAACCCCAAGTTATTCAAAAGGATGCTTAAAGGAACTATGGGAGAGGGAATATCCAAATAACATCATTACAAGTAGGCACGGGTTTGAGAGAGCATAAACCAATGTAAAAACACCAAACACTATAACAACCAACACAGATTCGGGTTACATATAGGTTGGGGAGAAAACACTTAGACCAATCAATCAAAAGGGACCACCATGCCTAAGGGAAACATACAAATGTATCCATTACAAATGCAAATATCAAAATCCAGAGGTATAATGGAGCACAAGCATCAAATCTAGATTAAACAATGGGGAATTTCAAATCTAAACAACACAGTCACAAAACTTAACACAATTAGGCCAATTAAATAAACCAAAGCAAAATAATATTCCTCCATATAAAGCATTATTAAACAATCTATCCAAAATGCATCCATTTCAAGATCCTACTATGAAAAATACCTCTTATGCCACATTTTATAAAGCTTCCTTCTTTCCCTGTGTTTCCTTCTTCCACCTCGATCCTTCTCTGTCAAATCCCATCCAAAGAAAAGCTCTTGCACATATAAGTTGAGGCCCATCCACATACACTCTCATAAAAGCACCCATGCACATCCATAAATGGTGAATGAGGGTAATGTATTCTATGTTACCAAGATGGACGACTCAGTTCGAGTGCCATATTTCTCAAGATTATATTTTAAGAGCTCTAATATTTATTTTAAGTCAAAGCTCTAATATTAATCTTTTAAAGGCTAAGGTTTGTCTTTTTAATTTAAAGCCTCCTTACAAGCATAAAGCAAAATACAAGCTTATTAAACCAACTCTCAATCAGAACACCCCATTTTCCTCTTATTGCTAATTGCTAACAATAAGTAATTGGATTAATCACTCACCAATTAATATCAATTGTTAATATTAATTATTAACAATGATACTAATACCTTGAGTACTAATATTACTAACCATATTAATACTTTAAAGGTTTTAATTAATCAAAACTATGCTTCCAAAATAAGCAAAACAAGGACTTAATCGAATTCATGATACATTATGTTGCTTTATCCTTGAGGAGTGGATTTTTAAGATAACTAGCATGTTATCCCCAATCCTACTAAGGATGACTCCTTTGTCATAGCAATCTCATGGCCCAATGATGTATCCAAACAAAAGCAAATGCAATGCATCTACATGATGGGTATACTTTACCCTTGAGTTATCGATGAACAAGTCATCAACCATAATTTTCCAAAAAATTATCTCATCTCTGGATGGTTGTTCCTTTATAATCCATGAATGAGAGTACTTGAACTTGCAACCACATATCCATTAGTAATACCATATTCTTAACCAAGCATAAAGAGCAATTACCAACACATAATGGTATCACAAACTGAGATTATGCATTAGATATCCACACATCAATACATAAATCAATGTTAAGAATAAGTTCTTCCAAGGAGGGTTGTTACAAAGTGTGAGCAGGAAGTAGAAAGCAAAGTGTGATCTAGCTGAAGCAAATCTAGTACAAGATGAGAGGAAGTGTGATCTAAGAGGGATTGCAAGCCAAGATTTAGTCATGGTGGAAGAGCACTGGGTTCATCTAAAGTGCATTAATTCTTCAAACCCTTGCCACAAATACATGGAATATTATTTCTAAAAAAATATTGAAGCAAAGGAATGAAAAAAAAAAAGAGACAAGGGCTCTTACGAGCCAAGAGGGAGTGCAAGTCGGGAGTGAGTGCGAGGTAGGAGAGAGTGCAAGCTGAGAGCGAGTGCAAGCCAATATGGAAGGTGAGCCAAGAGGGAGTATAAGACAAGAGAAAGCTCCATTAGCTAGTATGGAAGGAAAGTCATATTTGAAAGCCCTAATGGGAAGTCAATATGCCCTAGTTGGAAGTATGGAGGTCTGTTGGTCTGTTGGTCACGAATCTGCCACAAGAAAGGATTTTAACATAAATGCGCCCTAGACCCGGCCAACATTGAAAGGCTGGGAGAAAGAAATGTCTCCCAGACCAATCTCCAGAGAGGGCTGGTTCCCTTACTAATCTAAACTTGTTTCAAGACTAGAGATGCAGGAAAGAAATGGGAAAATGCGGAAAGAAATGGGAAATAACGGAAAGAGATGTAAATATGGCCGAAGCCGATCGTTAATGGGGAGAACAATCTCAGATAGCAAAAACTACAGCTAGATCCTAAAGCCCAGCAACAACTGACTCTTAGAGCACATAAACAAAAATTAGATCACGCATTAGTCATGAGTTCGCTTCCAAATAAACTTCAAACATTCAAATGCTAATACAGCCTAATTCAACATAGCAGAATTCAACTGTTATTGCACTGGACTACACAGAAGTCAAAAACACAGAAAGCCAAACATGCACAACCATTTAGATCACCAATTCTAGAAGACACTAAGAATGGAAGCAATTGCATCTAGGATTTCGATTTCAATTTCTGCAACAAGATCCTCCTCCTTTTGCTTGAGTTTTACATTGGTATTTATAGAGGTCCGTCCTCTTCCTTTCATATTACAACATTTAATATATGAAATAGATCTCGAAGAAACAAACCCCTTAATCTGCCTTGGAGAGATGACAGTCCCTGCTTTTAATGAATTACAACTGAGAATGAAACAGAAACGAGGGCCCATATCTCTTTGTTAAATGACCGTTATCAAGGGAAGTTGAAAGCTGTAAGAGATCACGAACAGGCGCTTTAAATATTGGAGGCATCTTTAATTCTGGCGGCATCAAAAACTACAGGCCTGAGCACGTTCTTCTATCTTGCACACATTGGAAAGCAGCAAAACATTAAATTTTGGAGTGCTTTTAATCGTTGGAACTCGCAATGCTTCATCGGGCCGTTTGAACTGCTTTCTGGCATGAAACTGTGACAGGTCGCGAAAACGCGACATGTCGCGAAATCGTGACATTTTTTGCTCCATACACTTTTGCCACTTTCGGATCGTGAAAATCAACCATGTCGCGAAATCGTGACATATTCGGCTCCTTGGTTTCCTTCGCCACCTTAGCTCGCGAAAACACGACGCGTCATGAAATCGTGACGTTTCGTACTATTCTGCTCTTTCCTTGCTCTGTTTCAGTGAAACTATGACCTGTCGCGAAATCGTGACATTCTTTACCCATGTTGTCCTTTGGCTGCTTCGAACCGCGAAAACGCGACAAGGCACGATTTCGTGACAATTCCCTGCACTTGGTCCTTCCACCCCAATGTGTCGTGAAATCGTGACATTTTCTTGCCTTCTTCATCATTGTCGCTTCCTGTCGTGATATCGCGACGTCTTCTTCTTGCTTGGCCTCATCCTCAAAAATGTCGCGAAATCGCGACGTCTTTCATGCCTTATGCCTTTCTTTCAACTTTGTCGCGATAACGCGACATGTCACGATATTACGATGCTCCGTACCATTTTCTCCTTGCTTGCTTTACTGTCGCGATATCGCGACATTTTTCATTACACTGCTCCATAGTTACTGTAAGTCGCGATTTGGCGACATGTCGCGATATCGCGACAACTTCATTTTAGCGCTTCTGTTGACCATGTTGACCGTGAAACTCCAACACGTCGCGATATCGCGACGTTCCTTACCCCCTTGCTGTCGTTGACTGCGTTGACCGCGATAACACGACAGGTCGCGATATCGCGACACTTTCTTGACTTAGCCCTTTTTCGCATTTGGCATCGCGAAACTATGACAGGTCGCGATATCGCGACAAATTTCCATGCTTTCACCTTTTTGGTTCAGACCCCACGAAAACGCGACGGTCGCGATTTCGCGACAACTTTTGAACTTAGCGTTTGTGTGTTACGGACGCCGCGAAAATGCGACGGGTCGCGATTTCGCGACATGTCGCGAAATCGTGACAAGTCGCGAAAACGTGACACCTTGCGTTTTTCACAAAATGTGTTAAGTGTCTTCTCAATTTTAGCATTCTTTTGCTTGAACCATGACAACAAAAATAATGTGGCAAAAATGCCAACATTCTTGGCGGCTCACGGGGTATACAGTTCTGTTGGATGCACGAATCCCAGGCCTTTATCCATTGGGCAACAGAGTCAAGAAAAACTGGCGAAACAGTAAATGCTGACTGATGGGAGACATCTCTATAGATGGCTGCAACAAACTCTTGCTGGTACTCAGTACTGAAAAATAGGATCATCAACAGAAATGTGTGGAATAGCAGAACTTCCTTTATTTCTTTAGAACTACTGCACTTTGCCTAGCTCGGATGAGCTGGGTAATCACCAGGTGCTGTGAAAGGATCTCCAAGGCAGTAGTGAAAAGCACCTGAACTACAAAAATAGAAATGAAGGGAATGATGCCCTGCGGATGCGCAGGCCATGGAACGGGGATGGGGAATGATGGAATGGCGAAAGATGGAGGAATGAAAATGGTAGTTACAACAACAGAATGCCACTGTGCTACCAACTACTGTGAAATGAAATGGAAGTGGAGGGAATGGAGGTGGTGGTAGGAAGTGTAGAAAAGTATTCAGAAGACAGAGAGTTAGAAGAAAGGGAAAGAAGAAACGGGAACATCAGAGAAGGGAGTAGAAACAACAGTAGTGGCTGAGTAATTGCAGAAGAAGAAGGAATAGGAGAGGACGGGAATGAAGGAAGGAAGTGGAAAGAAGAAGTAGAGGAAAAGCCACTAGCTGCTGGGAAGGAAAAGAAAAAGGAAAAGAAATAAACGTACCTACGGGCTCGCATGCAAAAAGAGCCGAAGTAAAAACAATTTTTTTTTTCTTTTTTTGTCTATTTTTTCTTCCTTTTTTTGTCTTTTTGTTTTTTTTGCTATGTACAATATTTACAAAATTTTGCGACATGATTGGCATGCCGCCACCACAAACCCAGCTTCTGGTGTCTATCCGGTGAACCTGCAATGTCCAGACCAGATCTGATCATACTTCAGTCGATCTTTGAAGTTCGGCTGGCCTCTTCCTGAAGTTCTCCATGGTGCAAACAGAGTGCAATGCGGCAGGTTATCATTCTTACTAGTACCCGTGCTATTGATGAATAATGTGGCAAAGAGGTTTGCCACATGGGGGCTTTCTTCAGGTACCGGATGTAGTGGCTGGAACCAATACCACCACTTTGCAGACTCCACTGGCTGTGGGCTGAGTACAGGCTCCTCCAACCCCTTGATGTGATCACAGGGCTCTTCCAGTGAGAAATCTGCTTCTGGGATCTCCTCAGGTTCAACCTTTTGGTGAGGCATGCTTAACGGGTTCTGGCTGAATACTTGCGTGTTGTGCAAAAGTGTGCCCTCTTTGTGCTCAGGTTCTGGAACTTGAATCTGTTTCTCTCCTTGGCCCATCTCCTGATAGAAACTGCAAGCAATCATATTATCTATTGTTGGGACAGTGCTTGCATATGCCCATCGTTGGCCTTGGACGAAACCTGCCTCTTGAGTTCCACACAACTGCATTTCAGGTCTCTACATAGTATGTGGGATCGGCCATGATGAATACTACGTGGGACAGATAGGAGCAGGAACTACCGGAGAAAGTAATGGAGTTTCTCCCCACGGTAATTTTCCTGATAGGAGCAGAAGGTGCTCCGCTTGTAATGCTTCCTCAAATATTTGAGGGAATCTACGTTCACCTGATTGCAGCAAGAGGAGGCTTATGTCCGGATGGAAAGCTCGAACATAGAAGAGGTGGGCTTGGGCGGGTGATGGTTGGATCTCCCCTGGAATTCTCTTCCAAGTTCTACAGAATCGGACGTTGAAATCTGTGATGCTCTCTTGAGGTATTCTCGTGATGGTGGAGAGATGCATCAAAAGCTGGTAGGGATCCTGAGAGCCATCAAATGTTGTAATGAGCGCTCCCGCTAAATCATCCCATGAGCAGATACTTTTACACCCGAGCAATCTGTACCACTGCAATGCCTTTCCTTCCAAAGACTAGACCAGAAGTCTGATCATAACATCTTCATGAATTATATCATGGAGGGTTGACAAAGCAGCAACATCATCAATATGCTCTCGGGCCATTCCCTGGGTGCCATTGTATTTTGTTAGGGCTTTCAGGGCACTTTTGGGAATCTCATGCCAAATTTGGAGATTCAGAGGGCCAGGATCATCCCATCTAGGACATACCCTTGCCATTATAGCAGTGGTCTGCGAGATCACGGCTGTCGCCAAGTCAGAGTCGCCAAGTGAACATTCTTTCCTCCGCTTGTAAGGTCAAGGCTGCTCACCAAACCTTGATTCCTCCGGGGTATCTTCTTTCAGCTTTAAAAGGCAGGCGTCCACGATCAAGAAATTCGGATCTTCAGCTCAGCAGAGTCGCCAGATGAACTTACAAATCTTCGCTATGAGGTCAAGACAGCTCATCAAAATCTTGATACCTCCGGGTGTTAAACAATGAAACAATCAGTCTCACCGATTATGGATCTTTTGAGACAGAAACAGTCTGTCCCACCGGGCGTGCCAAAAACTGTTGGTCACGAATCTGCCATAGGAAAGGATTTTCTACGTCTATGCACCCTAGACCCGGCCAACATTGAAAGGCTGGGAGAAAGAAATGTCTCCCAGACCAATCTCCAGAGAGGGCTGGTTCCCTTACTAATCTAAACTGGTTTCAAGACTAGAGATGCAGGAAAGAAATGGGAAAATGCAGAAAGAAATGGGAAATAACGAAAAGAGATGTAAATATGGCCGAAGCCGATCGTTAATGGGGAGAACAATCTCAGATAGCAAAAACTACAGCTAGATCCTAAAGCCCAGCAACAACTGACTCTTAGAGCACATAAACAAAAATTAGATCATGCATTAGTCATGAGTTCGCTTCCAAATAAACTTCAAACATTCAAATGCTAATACAGCCTAATTCAACATAGCAAAATTCAACTGTTATTGCACTGGACTACACAGAAGTCAAAAACACAGAAAGCCAAACATGCACAACCATTTAGATCACCAATTCTAGAAGACACTAAGAATGGAAGCAATTGCATCTAGGATTTTGATTTCAATTTCTGCAACAAGATCCTCCTCCCTTTGCTTGAGTTTTACATTGGTATTTATAGAGGTCCGTCCTCTTCCTTTCATATTACAGCATTTAATATATGAAACAGATCTCGAAGAAACAAACCCCTTAATCTGCCTTGGAGAAATGACAGTCCCTTCTTTTAATGAATTACAACTGAGAATGAAACAGAAACGAGGGCCCATATCTCTTTGTTAAATGACCGTTATCAAGGGAAGTTGAAAGCTATAAGAGATCACGAACAGGCGCTTTAAATATTGGAGGCATCTTTAATTCTGGCGGCATCAAAAACTACAGGCTTGAGCACGTTCTTCTATCTTGCACACATTGGAAAGCAGCAAAACATTAAATTTTGGAGTGCTTTTAATCGTTGGAACTCGCAATGCTTCATCGGGCCGTTTGAACTGCTTTCGGCGTGAAACTGTGATAGGTCGCGAAAACGCGACATGTCACGAAATCGTGACATTTTTTGCTCCATACACTTTTGCCACTTTCGGATCACGAAAATCAACCATGTCGCGAAATCGTGACATATTCGGCTCCTTGGTTTCCTTCGCCACCTTAGCTCATGAAAACATGATGCGTCACGAAATCGTGACGTTCCGTACTATTCTGCTCTTTCCTTGCTCTGTTTCAGCGAAACTATGACCTGTCGCGAAATCGCGACATTCTTTACCCATGTTGTCCTTTGGCTGCTTCGAACCGCGAAAATGCGACAAGGCACGATTTCGCGACAATTCCCTGCACTTGGTCCTTCCGCCCCAATGTGTCACGAAATCGTGACATTTTCTTGCCTTCTTCATCATTGCCGCTTCCTGTCGTGATATCGCGACGTCTTCTTCTTGCTTGGCCTCATCCTCAAAAATGTCGCGAAATCGCGACGTCTTTCATGCCTTATGCCTTTCTTTCAACTTTGCCGTGATAACGCGACATGTCGCGATATCG
Source organism: Wollemia nobilis (assembly GCA_028583015.1). Lineage (NCBI taxonomy): Eukaryota > Viridiplantae > Streptophyta > Pinopsida > Araucariales > Araucariaceae > Wollemia > Wollemia nobilis. The sequence continues at coordinate 9,612,271 of JAQPPZ010016361.1, forward strand.
CGACGCTCCGTACCATTTTCTCCTTGCTTGCTTTACTGTCATGATATCGCGACATGTTTCATCACACTGCTCCATAGTTACTGCAAGTCGCGATTTGGCGACATGTCGCGAAATCGCGACAACTTCATTTTAGCGCTTCCGTTGACCATGTTGACCGTGAAACTCCAACACGTCGCGATATCGCGACGTTCCTTACCCCCTTGCTGTCGTTGACTGCGTTGACCACGATAACGTGACAGGTCACGATATCGTGACACTTTCTTGACTTAGCCCTTTTTCGCATTCGATGTCGCAAAACTGTGATAGGTCGCGATATCGCGACAAATTTCCATGCTTTCACCTTTTTGGTTCAAACCCCATGAAAACGCGACGGTCGCGATTTCGTGACAACTTTTGAACTTAGCGTTTGTGTGTTACGGACGCCGCGAAAACGCGACACCTTGCATTTTTCACAAAATGTGTTAAGTGTCTTCTCAATTTTAGCATTCTTTTGCTTGAACCATAACAACAAAAATAATGTGGCAAAAATGCCAACAAGGTCTTAGTTGGAGATAATAAAAAATAGTGAATACACGACAAGTTCGATCCAGGTAGCAAATGTTACACCAGAAGTGAGTATCAATACTGAGATGATTGATCATGATATAATGGTTATTAGAAGTAGAGGGTTAATATGTAAGTTCCATAGATCATGGCTAGGGGTTTTGGAGTTTAATTGGATCAAGTGGAAGTGGATATTAAATTTAAATTACTTAGTGACTTTTCTTCCTAAAGGTTTTTCTCTCATAAATTTTTTCCAGTCCAGAATCTAGGGATAAAATAATGGTTGGTAGCCCATGGTTTAAGGGAAGAGATGCACTTTATTTGAGACCATGGAATACATTTTTTTGTTGAGACAAAAACTATTAAGAAGCTTTCAGTATGGGTTAGGCTTTTTGGACTTCCATATCAACTTATAAATAAGGATGTTCTAAAGAATATTGGAAATACCCTAGGGGAATTCATCAAGGAAGGACTAACTACTAAGGAGCAAAAATATGCTATATATACTTGAATATGTATTGCTATAGATATTTCAAAACATATGCCACAATCCATTAAGATAAAATCTGAATAAAGAGAGTGGGATCAACAAGTAGATTATAAAAATATTGCATTTTGTTGTCACAATTGTTATGAGATTGGACATATGACAAGAGTTTGCAAAGTGAAAACTATAAAAAAGAGAGAAAAAAATCTATCCATGAGATAAACTTCAAGATGAAGCAAGAAAATCATACAAGTAATAGAAGCTAGATCAAATCAAGGATATTCCACTCCGAAAGAAGAGGTAAAGAAAACCTATATATAGTATCATTTGGCAAGTTTAGAAGGAATTAAAGGTGCAAAAGAATATATGGAGAGAAACCCTAAAACAAAGACAACAAAAGAGGTCAAGTTTATTCGAGGTAAATCATCTTCATTTTCCTCAAGTAGTATAGAATCCTCTCCAAGTAATAAGAGTGAAATGGATGAATATGTTATCCCTTGCACTTCAAGGTTTCAAGAGCAACATAATAAATAAATAAGGATGGAGGAAACAAATAACAATTTAGTTTTTTTAGAGTAGAATAAGAAGGTAATTGCTACAAAAGAGCATCCTTGCACTTTAGGGTTTATAGGGCAACATAAAGAAGATTGTGCTTTTGAGGTTATTCCTTGCACTTTAGATCCTTTAGAACAAGGCAAACCTAAATATGATAAGTCTTACTATGAGAGTGTGAGAATATTGAAGACTATGAAAGTATTGTTAGGAACGAAAAAAATAGAGGAATACCCAATAAGCAAAAACAAAGAGAAAAAGAAACCTAGAGGGATATTGATATAGGAAAACAAAATCAAATATCACAAGTTCTAACAAGAAGTGGGGCTAAACCCACAAATAAAAAAAAATAACAATGAAAATAATATCTTGAAATATTAGGGGAATGGATAAGAACCCTAAAAAAAGGTATTAATAAATTGTGAGGTTGTTATAGACAAGATATTTATAGATATAGAAGTTAGGCAACAAATATTTTAGCCATTAGTGGTGTTGAATTTCATCTTGGTAGAATTTAAATTTTAGAAGGCATTTGATATAAAAGGAGTTGATTGTGAAAACTTAGTAGTTTGAGGAAGATAGAGATTGATAGAAAGACAAATGAAGAATATATTTGATCAAAAGGTAAATTTGGATATGCTTTAATTAACTTGATAGAAATGTAATGAGAGCAATGTAATGTTTTATTTTTGTAATGGGAATGGCCCCCAATAGAAGCCACACATAGCTTATTAAAAAAATTGAAATGTACTTGCTGAAATAAAACTGCCAGTAAAAATAGAATTGAAAGTAAACAATTGTAAATATAGAGTTGAAAGATTATCTATTCTAAATGCTTAAACTATTTCAGTGATCACCTATAACATGGATTAAGCCTAATTAGGTCTAAACAAGAAAACACTTGTCCTTCACTAGGCTTGAGTGGATCCTTGCTTAGCCAGTGAAGAGGTAAATTTAAACTTCTTAAACTACAACTTGTTTTTACAAAATATTTTTGAAGAAATCTAAAATGCTCTTTCATTACTTGAATAAAAGATTACATAACTCTTACTAGATTACAACATTTAGAATTTGAAATTACTTCAACAAAGTTACACCTTCTCCTCTATTACCTCTTTACACTAGTATTTATACTAATACTAGAAGGAATTTTGGTTAATAAATCCCTTGTTTTATTCTAAATAACCTATTTTATCCATAATCCAATTCTATCCCAAATGCAGATAGAATTGATTTTGGGTACTTTATAAATTGACTAAAAGACTAAAATTGTTAGCAAATATGAAGGATAATCTCATATGATTCACTTCCCAAGATCACAAGTATATCATTCACAATATAGCATCAATATCAATATCAAATCAATATGCATCCATGAACATCAATATCATAAAATCACTTAGAAATCTTTATTGATCAAAACTCAAGCAATGTATAAAACAAAGCTTATTCGAGTTACATTCTACAAAGCTTTATCTACAATATTAAGATACATGAGACCTTAATATTAAATGACTCTTGGCTTTTGCTCTCCTCAAACTCTCGGGACTCGGGAAAACTTGACTCTTCATCTTCTTTTCTTACATATTAAGTCCCATATATTACATAAATATAAAGTATATCATGATTGCATATAACCCCTACTTCTAAATTAGATACATCACTCAAATACTCTTCACTTCCTAACTAGAAACCTCACACAATTACATGACACATATTTTATACATAAAATTAAACTCACACCCTAAACTTAATATTTACAATGGGACCAAATAATGTGATACCTCAAAAAAAACTTCAATAACCAATAATCAAGGTAGCAATTTTCATCCATAGTACCTATAATATTCTAGAACAAACATTCTTTCACAAAGAAACCATGGTTAACATTTTCAATTACTTCCTGACTTACAAAATATTCACTATTAAATAAAAATATAACTAAACATTAGAGATGCGTATGATGTGGTATACTGGCAAGGATGCCATTTGCGTTATTGGTGATGTGACTCGGGTTCAATCCCTATGGCAGATGTGTATAAGACGTATTTCTCAAAAAAAAAAAAAAAAAAAAAGGTTTTTTTTAGAGGGTAAGACAATTAAAAGGTAGCAATTGTGTTATATTAAGGCTATATTTTACAAACAAAAGTGGATTATTCACTACTATGACTAACTTAATGGAAATAATACAACATGGCAAGGTAAGGGTGAGAGATTGAAAATAAAATGCAAGAAAAGAAAATACGAATAGAGATTGTAGCAAGGCTAGTGTGTGATCAATTGCACCATCCCAAGGAGACTAAATAACAATAGTCCAAGTGATCTCATGCATACACCTAGAAAAATATAGGACTAATAGGTAAATATAGGGTATCACCACAAAAATATGCATATAGAGAGAGGTCCAACCAATTAAGAAACAATCTTGTAAGATGACCAAACACAATTTTTAATAATAAAAATTTGTAGATTGCAATTGGAGAGCATAGCTTTAGTCTTTCTTAAAATGACCAAAATATGTTTACAATGACCTGAAGGCTCCTATTTATAACAAAGGATTTACCCCTTTCACTATGAGTGAAAATATTTCTTAGTTATATTTTATAGCAAAATGACAAAACAATCACCTTCAGTATTCAATCCTTCTTATTGACTTTGGTGTCACCAATTTGCTAGACTCTAAGGGATAATGGTTGAATGAATAATTGATTATTTGATTTGGATCCTTTTGTTGCATTAGGAGTGTTTAAAACTATTGACTCCTCCACCTTCTACTTAAAGATCCTTATTGCCCATGCTTAACTCCTTCAAACGTCTTGTTGATCCAAGGTATTACCTTGTCCTACATTTTTGGTGACTTGTAGGGATGTCAATCCTGGTTGGTGAACAACCCCTAGGCTATCCTATCCATTTGGTTGTGGAGTCATAAAAAATGCAAAATTGTTTACAAGTCATTTTAATGGCATAATTTTATAATGTAGACCACTTTGCATCAAAAGGATCTTGATGCTCTCAAGCTAAGCCATCATTTCCATCAAATCAATGAATTCTTATTGAGGAAGCTCATCCTCCATTTTGGGATAGCTTTCACCCCTCCAATAATGTTTTGAGTTGGGAAATGATGATGGGGATGTTGGATGCTACATCTACAGGAGAAGCCTCGTCTTCTCAAGAAACTACCTTCTTCTTTCCTTCAATCAACTTGGTGTATTCCTCTTTAGACATAATCATCCCTTGATCTGAGATAGGGTCAAGCAGTCCTTCCTAGAGTAGTTGGGTAGTATAGCTCTTTATCTTTTCCAAAGCTCCCAAACATTGTAGGTGGTAAGGATCTATTGCCTAAGGGATGCATTCATCAAATTCCCTTGGATGACTTGCTTTGTTGAAAGCCTTAAATTATTGTAGCTAGTGGTTGATGAAAACCTCATAATCTACATGTGAATTGTTTTGGAGACTAACTTGGACTCCATATTGTTGATGGTGGATTGGGCATTTGATAATCATCCATCACACTTAAATGTGTTGTAAGTAAAGCTTGATAATCATCCTTCACATACTTAAATGTGTTGTAAGTAAAGCTTAGCATGCTTGACCTCTTTTAAGATCTTATCCCAAATTTCATCGATAATATCTATGGTTAAAACCATAGACTTGATAGGCTCAATCTCTACTCTAAAGTTTTTCTCAAGCTACCTTAAGAGATATAAAGCTGCAACAACTGCCACCTTTCCTCCTACACATACCATATTCTCCTCCTCTATTGTCATGTGCCTCTGCCTCCTCTTGCCTAGACTTTTGGGGCCCTCGCATATTCCTCCAAATCCGCTAACTCAAATCCCCCCACCAACGTCAAAATTAAAATATTTAATTGGCGTCCACATGCTTCACTGATTTCTTCGAGGTGGGGCTTCCAATCCCGGTGTGCGGAGCCATAAAATTTACCGTAAACTTGCGTCTGTATCTCTTTTTTTTTTCTGGAAAATGATGAGCACACATGTTCTCCTATGGTCCCAACCTTAACGTGCACTCTCTACCTTAGTCGGCTTAAATCCAACCCAAATCTCTTCTATATTATCCAACTTTCGCCCTATTGGGCTTACCAATTTTTTTACGTGGACTCCCTAGCCGTTACGATGATCAGATGCATTGTTATGTTTGCCCTTATAGGGTAAACAAAAATAACTAAGGTGTGTCTTTATATTCGTCCTTATAACTATCATAACTAACAAATAATTAAATTATTTAAAAGTTGGATGTATAAAAATGATTAAATGTTTAATATAAAATTAAAGTTAAAAAATTATTGAAGTTAATTTTTTAATGATAAAGATACTAACTACAGGTGACAAGAGACATTTGAAAGTTTGAGACAGTCAGATTCTCGTGTCCATTCCTCAAAATATAAAATAATTATGAAGACCATCATGACTAACAAATAACTAAGTTATTTAAAAGTTGGATGTATAAAAAATGGCCAGATGTTTAATATAAAGTCTGAAAACAAGATTTTATATTATATAAAAGTTAAAAAATTATTTAAGTTAATTTTTTTTTAATGATAAAGATACTAGCTAGAGGTGACCAGAGACATTTGAAAGTTTAATACAGTCAGATTCTTGTGGCCATTCCTCAGAATATAAAATAATTATGAAGACGAATTTCTCGAAAGAGAATAAATGGGAGAAAGCGTGGCGTGGTTGTACAGAAATAAAAATGTTTTATTTGGCATAGGTTTCGTTCATTAAGTAGTAGGACATGGACAGGTTTGCCTACTCTAAGAATTGAACAAGACACGTGGCCTATCCTATACAAGTCAAGGCTTAACAACCTAGCTACATAGTCTGAGGGAATAGTGGCACAGTGCTTGGGTCAATAGAATACATGTTTATATGAATAGGATTCTCTTGTACCGTTAGAAGATATTTAAGTTTAAATTTTAGGGTAGTTTGTTTGGAAAGGTAGTAATATAATTCAAATTCCGTACTTGTCAGTTAGATTGTGACCAACTATTATGTAATTGAAAAAAAAAAAAAGCTAAAATCATAATTTATAATAACAAGTGGGTCACCATGTATCAAATCAACTTGCTCCTCTACAACCTCTACTTTGTAAATTAAAGTCTATAATGAAATATTTGTCTATTGAGGTTTCACTTAGACCTTAGGTGTCTCTATAATTTTGGGAATTCCTATGCTGGCACCTATTCATCAACAATGTCCAAGGGTTATATAACAACAGGCTCAGGGCCTTGGAAGAAGATTCATAAAGTAAAATGAGAGGAAGATCAACCGTAAACAAATTTAAAAGAATATTAATATAAAAAATAAAAACAAATATCATATTAAGAAAAAGAGGATTAAACTTATAAATAAAAAGTGATGATGAAAATTATATTTTAGAATATTAAGTGTATGAATAAAACTCTAAAAAAAATATTAGGAAATTGACATGTTGTTATAGATAATATATTTAGAGATATGAAAACTGGGTAACAAATATTTTAGCTATTAACAGTGTTTATTTTTATCTTGGCAAAATTTAAATTTTAGTTTTAATCTATACAATTCAAATTCTAAAAGACAATTAAATAAAGGAAATTTTATTTTTTTAATAAAAATGATATCAAAAAGTTGATTGTGAAAATATAATAGTTCAAAAAAAATAATAAATATGTTTAATAAAAAACAAGAAAAACAAATTAAATATAAATTAATTAACCAAACAACAATATCACAAAAACAATATAATATTATATTATTTAATAAAAATAACCTCATAAAAAACCAAAAAATACTCTTAAAAAATAATTAACTTATAAAAAAATTAAAGAATTGAACTTATATTGCATGTTCTCGCATGAATGTAATTTCAGGTGCGGTTACAAACTTCAGAGAAATTAACAACTAGGTCTGTACATTTACTATGATATAACCTAGGTTAAGTGCATGAGTTAGTAGGTAGGCTTAAGTAGGGTGTAACCAGTGGGAGGTCCAAGGCCATAGCCCGCCCATCCTTAAGTCTATCATAAGGTTTGAAAATTCCAAGATCCAGTTGAGAAGAGATAAGCAATGGTTTTTAGCAGATGTTTTTAAATAAAAAATTAATTTTTAATTAAAATTATTTAAATGATAATTAAAATTTTGAATTGATTTTACTCACACTTGCTGTTTTACTTGTATCCATTTCAATTTTCAATTTTTATTTTGTTTTATTTTTTTTTATTTTAATTTTCAATTTTTTTAAATAAGTTATTATAATCTATTTAGTGGTTTTATTTAGTGGTTTTTTCAATGAGTTTACACAAATTTTTACGAGGGGTTCTAATCCCTTTATACTTAGTGAATGAGGGGTTCTAATCCCTTTATACTTCGTGAATGAGGTTTGAACCTTAAACCTTTTAAAAAGAGGTCCTTCATGATTTAAATTATAAATATTTTTTATTTTTCAACATGAACTTTTAATTTTTTTGAAATAATACGAAATAGTAAAATAGCACAGCTAAAATCACACTTCCTAAAACATAATAACAAAAAAAAACCTCCCTCCTATAATTCCAACTAAAATTACTAAACAACATCCATTAAGATATCCACACATCTCAATTTTCACTACAGGGACATCTTAATTTTTATTTACTGCCCAGTCTCCACCACCCTCGCTGGCTCCCTCCCCTTCAACTCTGCTCTAGTTTCCAGTCAAAATAAATATACTATGAATGATACTTGATAATTATTTTCCTTTCTACTTATCACAGTGTTAAATCAGGAGGCTACCACTATAACCCCTAATCATATTACTTCCACTATAACCCCTATTTCCACTACAAAGACATCCCAATTTTTATTTACTACCCAGTTTCCACACCCTCCATCCCCTTCAACTCCACTTTAGTTTTCAGTCTATTTACTGCCCAGCCTCGGCCACCCTCCCTCCCTCCCTCCCTCCCCTTCAACCCCACTTTAGTTTCCAGTCAAAATGAATCCCTCCCTTCCTCCCCTTCAACCCCACTTTAGTTTCTAGCACACTTGTCCCAATGTCAAATTATATATTATAGTACTATCAGGACATTTCAATTTTTACTCCCCTTCAAATTATATATATTATAGTTTCCTCCCCTTCAACTCTTAGTGTCACAGATTTTCGACTTGGACGCCTTTCTTTCTTCGTCTGTTTCTTTCTTTCTATTAAATACTTGACTTTGAACAACACGCCAAAACGCATGCAACTGGTATTGGTGTAGAAAGAAATTCTGTGGAGCTTATATCGCCCTCCCAACCAGGCCATCGAACGGACCGGCTTCTCCAATGGAAACCACGGACCCTTTCGACGGCCGAAATATGGGGACAATTTATGTTTCTAAGCCGAAGGACTAAATTCACCTTGGTGCAAGTTTAGATAATCCATTATCTTTATCTCCATATTTTGAGAACCAATCCGAAGGTTCTCCGTGCTCTCCCTCTCCCATCTGAGGATTTATGAAAACAGTTTCCTTGAAAAAAAAATGGATCTTTCTGACCACGCAAGCCAAGAAATTGAATTAGACTGTAACAAAACCTCTGGACTTAAAAATTCTGATGATATCTGCGACATCGACATCGGAGGAGCTGAAGGAGACGATAAGCAGAATCAGAAATCCTCAGATAGGTATTACAATTCGCCATTAACTCAGGAGGGTGTGCCCGTGCCTGGATGGACTCATCAACTCACTTTTCGGGGGTTGTTTGTGAGTGCCATGATCGGTTCAGTATTTGCCGTCACAATTCACAAGTTGATGTTCACAGTTGGGGTGATTCCAATTCTGAATATAGCAGCTGGTATGCTGGGATATTTCTTAATCAAGCTCTGGACTTCCTTCACATCCAAGCTTGGTTTTTGGAACAAGCCATTCACTAGGCAGGAAAATACTGTTATACAGACATGTGTAGTGTCCTGTGCTAGCATTACATTCAATGGTAAGTAAGCTCTTGCTAGTTTGTATAAATGCTTGCACTGCAGTTTAGAATTTTACTACACATCAGGGAAGAGTGATGAATAAATAATTGATGGGAAAAAAGGTGGATATGGTCTCTATTTGACTGGCATGGACGAGAACACATATAAAGTGATTGGGCGAAATTACCCTGGAAATAGGCCTCAAGATGTGAAAAATCCCTCGTTGGGATGGATATTCGCTTTCTTATTTGCCGTCAGCTTCCAGGGAATCTTCGTGCTGGTTCCTCTCAGAAAGGTACTTTTATACTTCTGTCACAGTATCACATGCAATTGCTTTTAAAATTTGAACTTATCAATGGATCTGTGATAAGGGATAAGTTCACATATCCATTGATATTTTAGGAAAAGCAGCCCAAGCTGTGATTTTTTCAGTTTCTTTTTTTATTGTAATTGAACTTATTTTGAAAGGAGGAGGTGTTGTTCCCTGCCCTGCAGATTATAATTATTGTGTGCAAGCTTATGTATCCAAGTGGTACTGTCACAGCAACACTGATCAACAACTTTCATACTCAAAAAGGTTCTATTCAAGCCAGGTATTTGTGGATACTTTGCTAGCAATCTCTATTATCTGTTTCCCCATAAACCAGACATGCCACTTTCATTTTTTCATTTGGGAATGAATTAAATATATTTATTGTGGGGTGATTGTTTCTTCTTATGTCATCTTCAAAAGGAAACAGATCAATTGTCTATTGAAGTGCTTCAGCATCAGCTTTCTGTGGAGCATGTTCAAGTGGTTCTTTAGTGGAGGTGGAGAAGCTATTTGTGGATTTGAGAACTTTCCTAGTCTCGGAAGGACAGCATTTGAAAACAAGTATGCACCCTTTGCTTAAATTACCCCTCTTTTAGTTACTTTAAGTCCACTTTATATTTTTAGATGCTTGACGATCCTTGAAAATTCCCAAGGAACTATTGGTGGCCAGTTTTTCCCTGCAGGTTCTATTTCGATTTTTCGTTGCCATATATTGGAACTGGTATGATATGTCCACTTATAGTAGACTGCTCTGTAATGTTTGGTGCGATTATTTCCTGGGGTGTCATGTGGCCTCTAATTCGCAAGCGTGCTGGAGAATGGTACCCTGTAGACGTTGGCACTAGTAATTTCCAGGGATTGTTTGGATACCAGGTACTCTCATTGGATGTGTCTTCTTCGCTTACTTAAAGGGCATGACTCTACATTTTCATTTTATGTTATTGACAGTTTATAGTTGAGATTACTGTAGATTACAGTAGGTTTTAAATATCTATAGTCTATTTTGCTTTCTTTCATAAATGTTATAGGTCTTCTTCATGTAGTGGAGCCAACTTTAATCCAGTAACATATTTGAAATTTTCAACAATGCTATGATTTTTTCACTGGTCATGGATAGATAAATAAGTATTAACTTGAACCGAATTCCAATCATGGGCCAACCCCACACATACCCAAAATGTCGGGGAAATACAATGCCATGTGTGGAAAATTGAGCTACCTTCAAATACGTTGACTGACGTTAGCTTTTGAAAGGAAACCTTCCTACACAACATTGCGAAAAACATAAAACATAGTAGGAAAAAGTTGAGCTTTCTAGCAGTCATGCCCAACCCCACACATACCCAAAATGTCGGGGAAATACAATGCCATGTGTGGAAAATTGAGCTACCTTCAAATACGTTGACTGACGTTAGCTTTTGAAAGGAAACCTTCCTACACAACATTGCGAAAAACATAAAACATAGTAGGAAAAAGTTGAGCTTTCTAGCAGTCATGGAAAACGTTTGACAATATCCATTCCACAAAGACAGTCTTCAGGGTGTTGTTTCTATCACTATAAAATTTCAGTCGCTCCCTTCCATCGATGTATCTGACTTTCTGTGCAGGTTTTCTTTTCAGTTGCCATGATGCTTGGGGACGGGCTTTACAATTTTGTAAAGATTTGGATTCTTACTATCAAATCCATATACAACATTAGGAAAAAGCAAATTGGTGCTAACAAAGGTAATCAAGTTTAGGACCATTTTTTTTTCCCAAGCTTGTATATTAACTTATTTCTTTGTTTTTTAATGTTATGTTTTGTACTATTTGGGATGTAATCAAAATGTCTTATGCTATTTTACCGGAGGGTAACCCAAACAGAGAACCAAGCATCTTGTTATTCAATTTGGATCTCTTATGGAGGCTGCAGATATTGCTGTTGATGATGAAGACCTTTCCGCAGAAGAGAAGAAAAGAAATCATGTATTTTTGAAGGACAGAATCCCTCTCTGGATGGCTGCAAGTGGATATGTGTGTTCTTCTGGGATAGCAATGATAGTAGTACCCATCATCTTCCCCTCCTTATCATGGTACCATATAATGGCATGCTTTGTAGGAGCCCCAGTTCTTGCCTTCTGCAATGCATATGGTGCAGGGCTAACAGATTGGAACTGGGCGACAGCATATGGAAATTTGGGCTTGTTTATTATTGCAGCCTGGGTTGGAAAAGAGCAAGGTGGGGTGATTGCAGGATTGGCAGCCTGTGGTGTGATGCTCAACATAGTTGGAAGTGCCTCTGATTTGATGCAGGATTTCAGGACCGGTTACCTCACACTCTCATCCCCAAGGTCAATGTTTGTAGCCCAGTTGGCAGGTGCTGCAATGGGCTGCATAATTGGACCTCTCACTTTTTGGCTATTTTGGAATGCATACAAGATTGGAGATCCCAATGGCCCATACAGGGCACCTTTTGCTGTTATCTATAGAGAGATGGCCATCACTGGGGTGGAGGGTGTTTCTTTCTTGCCCAAATACTGTTTACCATTCAGTTGTGCTCTCTTTGCAATCTCCATTCTTATGAGCTTTGCACGTGACATCCTTCCCAAAAGAATAGCAAGGTGGTTACCCATTCCTATGGCTATGGCCATACCATTCTTTATAGGGGCATATTTGGCTATTGACATGTTTATTGGGGGTTTAATTGTGTATGCATGGGAGAGGCTTAATCCAAAGAAGGCAAAGATCTTCATACCAGCTGTTGCATCAGGTTTCATTTGTGGAGATGGAGTGTGGATCATACCTGCTTCCATTTTGGCTCTTGCCAAGGTCAATCCGCCTATTTGCATGATGTTTGTTTCTTCCAAGCAAGCTTCATCTCTCCAAGGGTGATTGTGACCCTGCAAAAGAAAACAGAGTTAATTAGTCCTGTCCAAATAATATTTGCTGTTTGATATTTAAGTTTTTAAGGTCGTCCTCTTCCATAGAACTCAAAGTTCATAGACAGCCCTAAGTCAAATTTTATAGAAACTCGAAATCTAAGTATAATGTGAATGGAAAACATCCATTTTCCAGTTCAAGTTATGTTGTACCTATTTTCCTCCAGGAAGTCGGCCATTATTTATACACATATATATTTGTTTATCTGATGGGTAAATAAAACACTTATTATGCTTCTTTAGAACTGGACGCATTCATATACATATTTTTCTTTTAATGTGTACACTTGGATTTCCTTTATAGCCAGATTGGTCTTGCTGACTTTCTTAAGTTGCCTTCCAGCTTATACTTCAGAGCTTGCAATTCACTTTTGCTTTAGCTAGGGTGAGAGGACCTACTTGAGCTCATGTTTCATATATTACAAGGCGTACTATAGTTCCCTTGAGCTTTAGCTATGATGAGAGAAAGGACTTGTGCAGCTTGTGCGACCATGCACATACCCTAGACCTCTCAATGCATCCAAAGCTTAAACCTGTAACTCTTCTTGAAAAGCAATTCGTCTTAATCAATAATACCAACTTGACAATCAACACTCACAAATATTAAAAACAACTAATTACACCAAACACCAATATAACTTAAAGAGCTAAACACAAGATAGAGATAGAAATTGAAGAGGTCACCAAAAACAAAAAGTCAAATAGGAGAAGCTTAAAGCTGTAACTCTTCTTGAAAAACAAAACCAACTTGACAATCAACACTTACAAATGTTTAAAACAACTAATTACACCAAACACCAATATAACTTGAAAGATCTAAACACAAGTTAGAGATAGAAATTGAAGAGGACACCAAAAACAAAAAGTCAAATAGGAGAATTTTTAAACAAGAGTCGTGTCTAGATTTTTGTATCTTTACAAAGAGACACCTACAACTTGGATAGATTTGCTTGTTATTGCACCATCTAATATAGAGCCACCTATAACTTGGATAGATTTGCTTGTTATTGCTCCATCTAATATAGAGTGTAATGCATTTTCATAATTTTGATATGAATCTACTTGTTTTCTTCTAAATTTTAAAGTAAATTTTAGACTTTAATATCATCTAGTTTCTTAAAGACAATCTAAAAGCGATCCAGTAGATTCTTAGTCAGACATGCAAGGAAAGCTACCAAATAATATTTTTTTTCCTTCATATTCTTTTTTTATTTGTGAAATTCAACATCCTAGTCCAATATAGAATTTTTTTGTCAAAGATCTTGTGCATTTAATAAAGACCCATATAGTTCTATAAGGATAGCACTCAAGTCCTTACCATTTGTTGTAGTTGAATCACTCTCTTTTCAAGAAACCTTTTATGACTTGACAAGCTCAACCTTTGTTCAAGTAGCCAAAGCACTAGCCATTGGTTCCTTGCATTTGTTGCCCATCACCTCACTTGATCTTTTTTTCCCCATGACAACCGTTAGGTGGATAAGTGATCCTCTTCTTGATCAATAGGTACTTGGTGAGTATCTTCCACTTGCAGAATGTTTGAATCTTCAATAATCACAATGTTAGAATCCATGGTTGATTGAATTGTTAGTTGCTAATGATTGAGAAATGGATAACAATAACTTGCAATGCTAGTAGGTCTCAGTAGTCTGAGGATAGGACAACCTTTAAATTATTATACTTGGAGGGAAAACCTTGCTTTAGTCCTCTTAGGGTAGGATGACCTTTTAAATATTATACTTGCTCATTCTAGTTGCTTGGTGAATCCTCATTGTTAGGACTGGATATGATTAGTATATTGAGGACTCGTGATACTCTTCATGAATAACATGACATCTCGAGATACTATCTTCTCTTCTCCACATAAGCTTTAAAAACGCTTTTAAAAAATGTATAAAAGTGTAACATTCCCCATGTATGAAAGAGAATAGAGAAATGAAATAAGAAAAGCAATAGACAAGATAGACAAATTATAAGGGTGGGCACCCAAATAGTAGATCACATCACACCCTTGTATTAAACATTTGTACAATTGCTCCCTACTCAATATTAGAGCCTTATATTTTAAATTCTATTTCTACAAATTACATCATATTTAAAGGTTTTTATACTTTTGTAAAAGGTGCATTTCTTCATTGTTGTTGTACAACTCTAAAATATAACTTTCAGGCACTGTAATCTAGTTCTAGGACTTGTCCTTTGTATTACCACATCTTAAGCCTTGCAACATGGATCAAGAAGACACTAGAGATGATAACATCTCCTATAATGAATGCCTAAATGGGACAAATAATATCTGAACCTCCCTCACCATTCGAAAGACTATACTATGCTCTAAATGGTTGGAATCATATACATTTCTTGTTGTCTAGAAGACTGTCATTTCATCCCTTAACAAGAGTATTATAAGTCTTTAATACCATAATACAAAGAGATGTTCTCACACCTACAAGTCCTTGAACAAATACCATGGATGCAATGAGCTTGAAAAAACATGTGATCTGAAAAAAGGTGCAAAATACTTCCATATATGAAAGTTATGGCCTCCAAAAGTTTCATCCCATTAGCAATAAAAAAGTAAAATAATTAAATCCTTGAAATGATTTGTACACTTGGAGGCCCAAGACGACTAGGGTAGAAGACAACTTACAAGACCAACTATTGGTGCCTATAAGTTATAAACAAAGTGATGTTTGTTGAAGCTTGGGAACTAATGACATGACAAGATGTAGACACACTATGGTAAAGGCTAAAATATGTTACAACGAACTAGTAGAACTACAATTGAGATGCTAACATAGAACATATAAAGCACAAACATGACATCATGGATATGTTCATAAATGAACACAACAAATATCCATGAAGCAATATGGTAGAATGCATAAAATATAATGGGATTGGAATAGAATGTAAGTGTGTAGGAACAAACACATGTACATAGAAATAGGCAAAAGAGGATAGCCATAAAGCATAGTAATAATTGTATTATAAAAAATTGTACAATGGATGTCCATAAGTGAAATCTAGAGATAGTTTGTACGTCATGAGAAAACATTACAATGGATCTCCATGAGAATGAGAGAGAGAGAGAGGCACTTGAAGGTATAAGTCAAAATGGAAGAGGATGCAAACCATATATCTATATAGAGATGCAAAGGTGAGGTAGGTCATATTCCTAAGAAGACATGTAATGGTGCTAGTTAGCTCCTTGTATAGAGACATAATGACATTGGTCACAACACTAGATGCAACCCAATCTTAGCTAGTGAGATGTGGTTTGGTGCTGCTCCAATGATTTCAACTAATGAGATGTGGTCCAGTGGATAAAAATGCAACTAATGATCTCGATGGGAAGATATGGTCTAGCAACACAATATTTTGCTTGCTCTCTTAGATACCTTATGAATATTCTCTTCTAAACATGTGTCTTGTATTGCATGCTCTCTATCTTAAACTAATGATTTGTTTAGAGATGATGTTATAACATTTATAGAATGTAAAGTTACATAGGAGTTAGGAGGTTAGACATTGCCCTCCAATGGGTATTGGTGGGATCAAGAAAATCAAGAATTCAATTATTTATATTCAGAAAACCATGTGCTAGTTCTTGAAGTGGCCATATGGATGAAAAAAAAATCAAGAGTCAGATCTTGGAGTGCACAAATGACTAGACTAGTCTTGAACATTCAAGTTGGGTACCACAATGGTCATTGGGTGATGATGCATGGCATTAATATTAGCCATTTATTGTGTTTGCACAAGTACTAATGGTTTTTATAATTTTTAGATGATGTTAGTTGACTAGGCACCAAAGGTTTTGGTGCGAAAGTCATTATGGATCCATGTGTAGATGGTTGCTAAAGAATTTGACACTAAAGTGGTTATGATAAGACCCAATATCTATCTTCATGCAAGATAATATTTAATTAGTTATTATAATAGAATATTAAATTAGTTATTCTAAATTAGTATCTTCTAAAATAAAAGGAGATGTCTTATTAAGATATGTTTGATAGTTTGAACCCTGCCAGCTATGCTGGCAGTTACTAAAAAATTGTGATTGTAACCAATTCATCTATGTAACAAAAAAAAAAAAGTGTTGGATTTTAAACCAGATTAATTTAGGTCCCAATATTCTGGATCTTGACTAGACTCAAGTATATGAGCAATCAATATATAAGTTGACCAATATAAATTATAATAACATTTAAAGAAAATATCAATTTTGAATATAAAATGGTCAAATCCATTCATGCAATAACATGAAGAACACTTATAGTATAATTACTCAAAATATGCATACAAGATTCAATATTCATGCTTGAATGTTTCATACATTATCTAGATATTTTTCCATATCATTCATGGAGTTTTACCTCCATAATATAACCTTAGAAAGGTGACTCTTAAATACTTGACTCTTTCACTCCTCACTCATCTTGGAGTTGCAACATTTCCTATTCTTTACATAAGATAAGACTCACATGTCCTTTGGCTTCTCATCTTGCCACTTGTATACATGAATCTTGACTCTTTATTTACTTGCACACTTAACTCTATGACACTTGTATACTTCTACATGCACACCTAATACATGATACTTGTGCACTTTCTCACATTACATATTTGCACACTTAATTACATGACACTTGTGCACTTTATCACATTACACACTTGCATAAAAGAGACTAATTATAACACTCCTAAACTATAGACTCATACCTTAATCTAATATTTACATTGTACCATAGGTACCATGGGGTTACATTAGCATGTACCAAATAATGTATTATTCTCAAACACCCCCTATATTACATTATTTGGTTATTGAAGACTTTAGTCTTCAATATTTGTTTTCATATTTGATCTTGTGTTCATCCATTGCCTCTATCTGAAGTCTTTGCAAGGTAATCTTGGACTATGCATGATCCATCTTCCTATTTCCTATCTTTTGAAGAAATCAAACAAATCATCTTTAATTTATTTTGATGATAAAGATCATCTAATATTCCTTTTGAGAAACCCATAGTGTCAAGAACAAATATTCCATCTTTGATTGAACCCATAACTTCAATTTTATTTTGTTTTCTTATGACACATTTATTGCTTCTATTTATGAATTTAAATTCCACTACTCTTCCTTTTCCAACTAATTGAGCAATAGATATAAGATTAATAGATAACCCTAGAACATATAAAACATCATCTAGCACAAAATTTGAATAAGGCATACTAGGTATAATTTTTCCATATCCTTGAACATAATAAATCTTATTATCTACAAATCTTAGTGGATCATTTGGTCTGACATCTAATGATTCAAACCAATGCAAATTTCTAGTCATATGATAACTGACTCCTGAATCTATATACCATATGTCACTTTCTTTTCTCAAGTTTTGATGGAATTCAAATTATTTGCTTTTATATCTATGATAGAAGTTTTGAAAATCTCTTCTATGATTTTTCCCTTTAAAGTCAAAATATTGTTTTTGATAAAATTTTTGACTTTGAAATATTCCTCTCATGAAGTATGGTTTTGTATATGAACTTTGAAGATTTCTTCTATTATAAGAGTGTTGTGAAACACTCATTCTTCTTTTTCATTTATCCTTTTTCAAATGTACAAAACAAATTTTCAAATCCTTTAATTTCTTTGAAGTTGAAATCCTTATTACTCCAAAGTTTACAAATTCATAAAACTTTTTCATAAAAAATTCAAATCCTTTCAAAAATAAATTTGTAAATTTAAAATTTTCAAACTTTTTGAAGTAGTAAACCTTTTATCTCCCTACTTTATTAAATTTTCAAATTTTCTAAGTCTTCAAATTTTAAATTTTCTAAATATTCAAATTTTTAAATTTTCCTTTTTGGAGTAGAAATCCTTATCTCTCCAAAATCAAATAAATATCAATTTTTTAAAAATTGAATTTTTGAAATAAATTGCAAACTTAAATATAAAATATCAATAATCTTCAAATTTCAAAATATTAAGGTTGAAGTCCTTTTAACTCCCACCTAAAATCTAGTGTGGTAGAATTCCTTTTTTCTCCACCTTTTAATTAAACTTCCTAAGGTTCTTAATTCATCAAATATAACCTTAGTACTATATTCATGCACCAAATAAAATTAAGGTAATATTCCTTACCTTTAATTCTACCAAATTAAGTTTGTGTTGACTGTGTTACGTTAGAAATAAGAATGCTCCAATGTAATGCTCTCCAAGGCGTTTAATAAGCTTAATGAAGGTAAAAAACCGTTGTTGTTGCACCACCCTAGCTTCTCAAACCCTAGCTCAATGATGCATTTTCAAATGAATTAAATCGTTTCACTACCAAGATAAATGAAACTACACAAATTACAAGCGCATACCAAATTGTATAACATGACTAGAATTTGTTTGATGTTGCTTTGCACTAGCTCATTTGACTTCAGCCTGATTCATATAGCTTAGTATGTTCTGGTAATGACTAGACTGCTCAATAATTGGCGTTGCTTGGCTCTGCTCAATACTATGACACTGCTCTAGCTTTGATGGCTTTGCTCAATACTATGATGTTACTCTAGCTTGATGACTTTGTTCAATGCTATAATGCAACTCTAGCTTATTGGTTGTTCTCAATGCTTTGACACTGCTCTAGCCTTGATGGATTTGCTCGATGCTTTGACGTTGCTCTAGCTTTAACATCTTTGCTTAATACTTTGCATATACAACACCTTTTGGTGCTTTAATCTCTTCGTCTCTCTAGACACAAACCTTTTTTTTATATATGTGAGGATTCTTTCATCCTCCAATAATCTAATAGTTGTTGGATACTTCGTCCAATACAATATATAAGGACCTTTTTTTATGTCCTTCAATAATATGAAAGCTATTGGAAACTTTGTCCAATGCAATTTTTATGGACTTTTTATCCTTCAATGGTGGTTTTGAACCACTATAATATTTTTATGTGATTCTCCTCTTTTCTAGAGAATCCAAATAATATCAAGGTGACTTTGAATATTTCCTCACATCCAAATTTATTCAAAGTTGGCATTCTAAGCTTCTTATCTGGATTGAGTCCTTGTATTCAGTGGTTTTAGAACCAAATGGATCGACTCTAGCATATAATGAAACACTTTTCAAATGCTTTCAAAATAAATAGAACCTTTATCATATATCGATATTTTTTTGATAAATTGAAAAATAGATTATATTAATAGAAGTTGTATTACAAAGTAAAATGAGTTGGATAGGAAACAAGGGAGAAAGAAAAGCCTCCTCCAATCCCTCCTGGCTCAAAAATTACCCATAAAAACATTATATAGGTGTGTTTGTTGAAAACATCACTTGAGGCCACCATAATGCAGTTATCCATATACATCAACATTATCGGAGTTGAATTCCAATTTTTCTCATTGATATGAATTTTGTAGACCATCCATCTATATTCATATTGTTTTGAATTCATTCTTAACATCTTGAACATGTCTGACATATCTATTGTTCTATGGGTGGAGGTTTATTTTTCTTAATCTAGACATACTCGATATAATATCTATGGCTATGTGTGTTCTATTTTTAAATACCACCCATATTGGCCACTCTCAGTCTACTGGTAATAATGTCATATAGTAGATCAATAGTAGCTTGAGGATGAAGACACAAGAGCCTATGGTAATCAACCAAGAACCTTTCTTACCCAACTTGACACTAGGATAACTTGTCATTTATTTTATTCTTGGCCATTGCTCCCTAGCCTAACTGTGATAGATTCATTAGAATCACTATATGATCTTCCTATTCTGCTATCTTCCTATACCACCTCTCGCATCCCTTGGATTCTTTGGCACAAGCTTTTCATATTTTCCATATAAGAGTCTACGTATTGCCCATCCTCCAGTTCTTTCCCCCATTTTGCTAAATAATTTGCCACCCTATTTCCCTCTCGCTTGATATGTGTAATAAAAAAATCTTGAAAAACCTTCCAAATATTTTGAACTACTTCCACCTTTCTTCTCTTCCTAATTCCCAACACTTGGAAGGGTCTTATCGGATCCAAGATTCCATCCCATACCTGAGAGTCTGTCTTTATCCATAGCTTATGTAAATGTAGATTTGCAGCTATCATTGATGCTAATAATATTACTTGTCCTTTCACTTCATTATTTGTTGTCTCACCCATACCTTCTACTCTCTAGTACACCTGTTTTCCTTTCCAATTCCTTATGATAATACCAAAACTAGATTTTTTAGGGTTTTTAGTAAAAGCCCCATCCGTGTTAGCCTTCACCCACTCTCTGGGAGGTGGTATCCACTCTATGTTATTCGAGGAGATATAATTTGTGCATCCAACCCTTAGTTGCTTTTCTTTTATAGTTATTCCAAAGCTCCTTAGAATAGTCACTTCCTCCATTTCTATGTTTGTTTCCTCCTGTAATCTAATAGATAGTGTTTCCATTATCTTACTCATAATCCTCTCCCATACTTGCTCCCTTGTTCTATGCTTTGATCTAAATATGCGTACATTTCGTTCTAGCCATAATTGCCACCATATGAAGCTAGGTCCTAGATTCCATACCATTTCATTTTTTGTCTTAAAACTACATTGTCTCATCTACCTCCACTAACTGATCCATATATCTTTGGTAAAAGAACACCCAAAAAATATGTGATTGAAGGTCTCCTCTGCCTTTCCACACATAACATATTTGGAAGGCCCGTAGAAGCCTTTTTTCTCAAATGATCAAATATTAAGCATTTTCTATGGTTAATCAACCATGAGAAAATGTTAATTTTTTGCCATCTTTCCTTTTGCCAAACAAATGTCCATGGAAGTGGTGCCAGGGCAATATCATATCCAAACTACCTTGTATCCCTCATTTGCCTTATAGATTCCCAACTTGCTTCCTCCCCATCCAACTATATCCCTCTTAGAACCATCATGAATTGGGTATCTTTGGATATATCTCCATAGTTTTTTGGTTAGTTCATCTGTCCCCCTCACTGGCCATTCTTGGAGATGTTTCCATCAAATTAAGTATGGTACATGTTGATTCCATGATTTCATATAGTAAGAGGCTTTCCACCACTTTGCCTTATGGAACTCTGCTTTCCAACTTTCCATCTCTAGGAATGTCTAAATAATTGGTTAGGATTGATTCCATGAATCCTCCCAAAATAGAGCATCATTTCCATCCTCTAACTACCAATATAGGTATGACTTTATTAACTCTTGACCTACTTCCATTGTTCTCCATACTATAGATCCCTATCCTTTGACTCTAAGTCTTGGGATATTTTTCTCAGCTACTCCTCGATAATATTTGGCTTGTAATAGTCTGCTCCATAAGCCCCTAGTAGTTGTAATCCATCTCCAGTATAACTCCCTTGCTAGTACCTTGCTATTTTGGGATGTTGATCTTATCCCCAATCCTCCTTGTTTTTTTGGTTGGCATATATTCTCCCACCTAACTAGTGCTAATTTTTGTTCTCCCCTTGCACTTGAACACAAAAACTTTCTTGTGTGTTTGTCAATATCTTTTAGAATTCCATTTAAAACCTGAAGTATGAAAAATTTATAAACTGGGAGGGCTTATAGCATAATTTTAATCATTGTAAGAATTCCTCCCAAGCTTAGCCATTTGTGTGTCTAGTTGCTCAACTTAGCTTGAAGTTTGTTTAATCAACCCTTTCCACTCATTGCTTTTTATTTTCTTTGCGGATAAAGGTACTCCTAAATATTGTATGGGTAAAAGAGTTTCCATGAAGTTCAACAATTGTATAATTTTATCTCTCACCCTCTTCATTGTATTGAACAAAACTATTTGAGAAATTTTTTCATTAAAAGGTTTCCCAGTAGCTTGAGTATACCCATATAAAAATTCTTTTGTGTTTCTTACTATTAGGAGATTGTATTGACTAATAAGAGCAGTCTCATCCATAAACAAAAGGTGATTTACCTCAATTTGAGAACTTATTTTCAAACCCCTTAGCCTCTCCTTTTGTCTTCCTTTTTTTAATAGTCTCCCTAGACCCTCTACATAGAGGATAAAAAGGTAAGGGGAAAGAGGATCCCCTTGCCTCGGTTCCCATCCTGTTGTGAACATGGGAGAGGGACTGAAATTTACCAAAACTGATAATGATGTGGTCTATGTATATGCTTTTACCCAGTGTCTCCACCCTTCTACAAAGCCCATTTTTTCTTAAATCCTTTGCATAAAGTTCTAGTCTACTCTATCATAGGCTTTAGAAAGACTAATTTAATAAACATGCCTAGGTCCTTTTGCTTGGACATCGTGTGTATCACCTCCTGGGCCATAACTATTCCATATAGGATTTATCGACCTTCAATAAAACCACCTTTTTCACTTGAAATCAAATATGGTAAAAAATGTTTAAACCTCTTTGCCATCAACTTTGTTAATATCTTATATACTACATTACATAGTGAAATTCACCTGTAACTATTAATTATCTCACTAGGTGGACCCTTAGGAATTAAAGTAATAAAAGTTTGATTCAAGGCTTTTAATATTTGCTTACTGTATGATTTTCTTTAGTGCCTCCACCACCGCTTGGCCTACAATTTCCCAAAAATTTTGATAAAATTTAATGAGGAACCCATATGGTCATGGGGTCTTTCCTATTTGTATGTTTGTATGACTACGGTGTTTCTTCCAAAGAAATTTCCTCCATTAATAATTTATTGTGTTCAGGTTTGACTAATTGCGAAATTACCTCTAGTATCTTCTCTTGCCATGTTGCATTCAAATTTACATTGCTACTAAATAGGGTATGAAAGTATTGATTTGATATAGTTTCTATTTCACTTCCATTAGTTTTTACCTAACCCATCATATTTGTAAGACCTGTAATTCTATTCTATTGTCTTCTAGTTGTTGTTATCTTATAGAAGAAATTTGTGTTTTGATCCCCCTCCTTTAACCATGTAGCTTTGGCTCTTTGCTTCCAATAAATCTCTTCTTGTTCCTCCAAAGCTTCCTCTCTCCTAATAATTTTTACCTCATGTTACAAAAAACCTTACGTAATAGTTCCTTGTCTTAACTCCTGAGCAATATCCTTGTCTAATCTTTGATTTCGTTCTTTTGAATTCTAGTGAGTTCATTCTTGTGTTTACTCCACTCCTTTAGTTGGGTCCTTACATATTTTAGTTGTTTGTGGATTTTGAATTGGACTGTCCCAAATATTGGTTTCTCTAATTCCCACCATTCCTTTATATGGTCCTCCAACTCCTCATATTTCAACCACCATAGCTCAAATTTATATGTTCCTACAACTTTATGAAAAGGATCATGTTCACGATCTAAGACACATATTTGAAGGGCTCTTGTAGTTTAGAGTTCATCTTAAGCCCTCCAAGTGTGTGTTTGGAGTCACATATGGTAGTTGTTAGGTTTCATCATGTCTAAGTGAGGCATTGAAGTAGATACTGCTAAGATAGAGGCTATCACTAACATACCTCCTCCTCGTACCCTAACCAAGTTGTGTAGCTTGCAAGGTAAACTTAAAGCTATTTTTTGATTCATAGCTTAGTTAGCCAATAAGTGTCAACCCTTTCTTAAGATTCTTAAGAAAGATGTTGTTCCAATGGAATTTTGAGTGTCAACAAGATTTTGATGAACTCAAAAGGTATATCACTTCCCCACCTATCTTAGTTCCTCCTAGACTAGATAAGCATTTGATGCTTTACATAGTAGCCACAACTCATGCTTTGGGAGCCTTGTTGTCTCAACATGATGATCAAAACAAAGAGCAAGCTATAAATTATATCAATAGAACCTTGGTTAGCCATGAAACCTGGTACACTTAGTTAGAGAAGTTTTACCTTGTTGTAGTGTTTACTTCTTAGAATTTAAGGTACTACATGCTTAGCCATAAGACATTGGTTATTTCAAATTTTGATTCTTTGTTCTACTTAATGTCTAAGATTCATCTTTCAGGTTGAGCCGCTAAATGGGTTTTAGCCCTTAGTGAGTTTGACTTAACCTTCATAGGTCAGAAGGCTATCAAGGGTTAGGTGATTATTGATCAGTTAGCCTCTACTCCCTTAGAGTTAGCCCATCCCTTAGTCGTTGAGTTTCTTAATGAGTGCTTTAGTGTAGAAGCTGAAGATATAGAGTCTTGGACTTTTTTTTTTGATGGAGCCCAATGCTTAAAGGGAACTAGTGCTGGAATTATTCTGGTTACCCTACAAAAGCAACTCATTCCCCTTTCCTTCAAGCTTCATTTCTCTTGCATGAATAATACTATTGAGTATGAAGCCTTGATCCTTGGTATTATAGTAGCCTTAGCCTTGAAGGTTAGAGTTCTTTTAGTGTTTGGTGACTCTCAACTTGTGGTCAATCAAATTAACAATTTTTATCAGACTCGGGATGATAAGCTAAAACCTTACAAAGAGATTGTCACCAAGATTTTATTCGTGTTCGATTAGGTAACCATAAAGTCTATCCCTAGATCCTCCAATTTCCATGTAGGTGCCATGGATGCTACTTCATCCTTGTTTCCCTTAGAGTTGGATGATTATCAAGCATCGATTATCATTAGATAACTCTGAGAGCCCATATCACTTAGTTTTAGTCTTGTTATGCTAGATGTTTTGACCATCAAAGCTTCTCCATCTGAACCATGGTATAACATATTTAATTTCCTTAAGAATAATTCAATTCTTGATGGTTTAGATCACAATCAATGTAATATTTTACATAAAAGAGCATGCAAATTCATTATAATTGGCAATACTTGAAATCAACATTCTTTTGAATGTATTCTCTTGTGATGCATTAACTCAGATGAAGCCTAGCTAGTTCTTAGTGAGGCTCATGAAGGATCATGTGGAGGACATTTTATTGGTAATGTCATTGCTAAGAATATCCTTAAGATTGGGTATTATTGTCCTTCCATGGAGAAATATGCATGTGACCATGTTCAATTTTGCGACAAGTGTCAATGCCATGACAACCTTGTTCATGCTCCTTCTCAAAACCTTTACATTATTTCTTCTCCTTGGCCTTTTTCCATGTGGGGATTGGACATTATAGGAAATATTAACCCAAGATCATCTGATGGTCATAATTTTGTCATAATGGTGACATAGTACTTCACTAAATGGGTTGAAGCCATTCCCTTGGCCATGATGACTAGAGCTCAAGTCTCCAAGTTCATCTTCAACTAGATCCTTTGTAGGTTTGGGATTCCTTCGATGATTGTTTCTGGTAATGACACTCCTTTCAAGAACAAGAGTGTCCATAAAATTTGTCCTAAGTATAATATTCAACATAGGTGGTCAACTCTATATTACCCTCAGGGTAATGAGTAAGCCAAAACATCCAACAAGTCTTTGGTCAAGTTCCTCAAGAAGTTGGTTAGTAAGAATAGTCATGACTACCATATCCAAATTTATCCTACCTTGTGGGCCTATCATACTAGTGTGTGAACCCCTATAGGTGCCTCTCTATACATCTTGTTCTATGGGATTGAGGCTATTTTTTGTTCAAGTTAGAGGTCCCTTGGTCGTGCATTTTTCTACAAGATGCCTTGGTCGACAATGAGTATCACTTAGATCACTTGAACCAATTGGATCTGTTGGATGAAAATCACATTCATTCCTTAGAGCATATTTGAGCCTATCAGAATAGGCTCAAGTGATATTATTCCAAGAAATTTTACAATCATTATTTTGAGGTTGGGAACCTTATCCTCAAGGAGAACCAAAAGAACACCAATGCTCATTCAGATCTTAAAGGTAAGTTTCAACCTAATTGGCTAGGCCCCTTTGTCATAATAGCCAAGTTTGGCTCAAGAGCCTATCATTTAACTTCTTTAGATGGTAAAGAACTTAAAGGACCAATGAACATAATGCATCTAAAGAGATACTATGCATGATTCTGTATTTTTTTCATATTGCATTTAACTTAGTTTTCATATTGAATTTGGTTTACTTGCTCATACTGCATGACTGCCTATCATATTTTGCATGATTTGCCTAACATTCTATCCCATTTGCACTTTTCTTGTCATATAATTGCATTGTTACTTGATCATATTTGCATGACTACTTGATCATATATATTTTTGAGGAATTTCATGAGGATGGAAAGTGATAATACCTAGTTATATCTTAGCTCACATGCATTGCACTCACACTAGGGATCTGATGCCTAGTAGATCCCCAACCTAGGGCCCATATCCATGCATTTTCATCATTGCATTCACTCATATCTTTCTCTCTTTTCTTATATTCCTTGACCTTGAAAGTATAAAATGATCATCAATTTCTTCTCCAAGTCAAGGGATATAGTTCTTCATTTTGTATATCCTTATCCTTTGCATGTTTTCTTTCTCCTTTTTGTCAAGATAAGGGATATACGTTCTTCCTTCTATCTGTGAATCTTATTTTGCTCACATTTTTCATTTCTTGATATTTTATTATTAAGGGATCCTCATGAGATAGGGTAGATACCATATGAAAATTATTTATGGTGTTCATACAACCACTGACTATCTTACACACATCTCTTCTCAAAATTTTGAGGACACACACACACCTTTCTTCTCCTTTCATCTTTATTTCTTCTCTCTACTTTCTAACACATGCACACACATGCTATGCTTCACTTTGCTCACTCATCTCATGCACACACCACACCCCTATTAGGTAGTGCTTATTTTGGCAAATCAATCAAATACATCACACCCCATATAGGATAGCTTTATGGTCACAAGCAAGGGATAACCTCCATTTGACCATTTGTGAGCATACATCCTAGCAAGTATCTCTTCATCTTTGGCCATCAGTGAGCACTACACCCATAGCGGGTATCACTCCACACTTGACCATATTTGCAAGCATAGCACCCTTATGGGATAGCTTCATGGCCACTAGTGAGGGGTAGCCTCCACATCCGACCATTTGCAAGCACACATCCTCATAGGGTCACACTCCTTTTTCTTTTATTTTCCTTTCTTCAACCTTTTGGAGCTTTGCTTCTTCGTTGCTTCACTTCTTTACCTCTTTGTTTTCTTTCTATTCTCTTTCTTCACTGTCTTGCTTCTTCATCACCTTCTTCCTTTCTTTTTCTTTCCACCCACTCATCCATGCATTTCCATTTTTGCATTCATTTTAGATTGCATTTAGACATTGCATTAGTTAGATTCATTCATGCATTTCATTTAGTTAATATCATCATGCATTGCATTTATCATGTTTGTGCTCACCATGCATCATTAAAAAGCTCATACACATAAAAAGAACACACATTTAATAACACAATAAAATGAAAGCAACATGTATTACTTGAAAGCACTAAGTGCATGTTGGCCAATCGATTTGACATAGTAGAGAGCTTGGCAGACTTGACCATCCCCAGGGATGCATTCTATAACTAAAATTGATATGTCATCCTAATCCCTACCCTAGCCATATGAGCATGTCCCCTTTACTCTGCTTGTTGGAGGTGGTGGTGGAGTCATGTTCATAGATTACAAACTAGATCATGCCTATGATTATGAGTGACTCTATGATCATAGAGATAATGATGGTGGAACCCTATGATCTACTAGAATGACATGGAAGTATGCCATCTAGTAGTAGGTCCTCCTCTACACTACCATCTCATATGACTCTCACCATCTATAGCTCTACCAATAGTAGGTGATCTCCATCACTCTATTAGTTACCTACAATGACAACCATCCCCTCTACCTAGGCTTGTTGTCGCTCTCACTCCAACTAGCCCATCTCCCCTTTGAGGTACTCTACCTCAGCCCTTATTATGTCTTGCTTCACTTGGATTTGGTCCAACACTATGTGAATGGTGTCCATATTTGCCTACATAGCCACCATCATGGCCCATAGCACCTCCATCTCTCTTGCTTACTCCCCTAGACCTGTAACCTTGTTGGGTCTTGCCTACACCACTGAGGGGGTAAATCCTATTGGTTCCCCCTCCCCTAAGTCAAAGATCATGATAGTCATCCTTATGGATGTCACTATCTCCACCTAAATCTATGCTTGAGCTAGTCTCAATGGACTGTGCCCCTTTGTCATCGCTCTATGGTGCATTGAGTGGCCTCTAGTAGTGCTAACTACACTCATTGGCTCATAACCTAGCATCTCTACACTGGCACTGGTGGGGAGACCCTCAAGGGCATAATGCTCCTATACCATCTCTTGTACCTAAGGGCCACCCTAACATCGTCCACCCCTAGATTCACATATAGTGGGTCATCCAAGTCCTTTGCCCATTTTTCCACATCAAAAGCACCTTTGAATCCTAATGGGTCCCATTACACCCATCAAAACTAGTAGTCTCTAAGGTCTAGAATCTCTTGTAGAATGCTTAACTAGCATTATACTTAATCAAATTGGTATAGCTCCCACTCACCCTTCTTAGTGATGACCCATCGAATCCTTCATACCTAAGCTAACTCCTTCGTATCCTCTACCCAGCTAGGGTGTAGATGCCATGGTCACCATATGATCTAGTGCTCCTGTAGCTCCTCTACCACTTTCCTCCCTAGTGGTAAGACACTAGTGCATGGCCTGTGCCCATGCTTGTAGTGTCAACCCCACCTATATACTATTGGTTGCTTTGTGTTGGGCAATGGCCCTGGTAGTGTATTCAACCTCCAAATATCCATGTGCTCCTAGAACCACTCCTAGAGCAAAGTCATACAAACTAGGTCTATATACTACTTATGCACGATGTTATGCAACATCCTATACAAGCGGGCCAACACATATTGTTCCCATGTGAATCTAACACCATGATCTTGCATGTCTACCACTACTCTCACTAGTGCCCATGGTAGGTGTCACCTACTAGTATGATACACCAACATCCCCTCCACCACCCCACATAGTATAGATGTTAGTTCCCCAACTCCATATCGATGTGGTATCTCATTGAAATGGAATCCACTCTACTAGATAACATGTGTTAGATCCCCTAACATCATCTTAGATGCCACCATAAAAACTTATACCATGAAAATAGTCCTCCCCCTAATGGGGATCCTCAAGATGCGCCACACATCCTCCAATGTGATGGTCATCTCCCCTATCGATAACCAAAATGTGGATAATTTTGGATACCATTTCTTCACTAGAGCCATGTCCACCTCAACGTGGGGTATCTCTCCCAAATGCAGTAGTCCCATGTTCTCTAGTGTCTCCCTCTCTACCATTGTGAGCTCTCTAATAGCCTACCTGAGTGTGCTCGGTTGCCACTCTCTACTCTTAAGTACATCTAGCTACATAATCAACATTAAAATATTCAACATTTTTAATTTATCTCATCATGCTCATAAGTAAATAAAAAAATTATTTTCCTTTACAAAATTAACCAAATTTGCATCTTGAGATGACCAAGCGCAAATTTGGCATGGCCACTTGACCAAATTCACACTCCATGACGAATTTTTGCAAAAAATTGCTAAAAATTTTAAAATTTTATAGGTAAAGCCTAATTCTAGCCTAGACTAGAAATGGGTCTTGATCCGTACATTTTCTTGATCTACAATAGTGCCAACATCACCTCTCACCATGGCAGCATGGTGAGTTGGGAATGCCATTCTCCTTCTTCTTCTCTA
Organism: Wollemia nobilis; assembly: GCA_028583015.1. Classification (NCBI taxonomy): domain Eukaryota; kingdom Viridiplantae; phylum Streptophyta; class Pinopsida; order Araucariales; family Araucariaceae; genus Wollemia; species Wollemia nobilis. The sequence continues at coordinate 9,642,612 of JAQPPZ010016361.1, forward strand.
GAGCTCTTTTCTCCTCCTTGCATGGTGAAAATGAGCTCCTTTTCCTTCTTTTTTTCTTTTTTCTTCCCTCCTTCCTTTTCCCTCTCTTTCTTCTCTCTCTTCCCTTTTCTTCCCTCTCCTCCCCTTATTTTTTCTCTCTCCTTGTCTTTTCTCTTTCCCTTCTTTGCTTTTCTTGCTTTTGATCTCTTTGTTTGCCTTTTTCAAGTTTTTTTAGGAATTCAACATTCCTTCTAAAACTTGAGGGGGAACCCTAGCCTTAGAGGCATTAATGGCAGTAATGTCTCGATTTGCATGTAAATTTGTAGTGTTCAGGATGACACCCCTTCTTTGCATTGCCCTTCTATCCAAACCCAACCACCTATTTTTTATGTTCACCATTTTTTTCCATAGGTGTCTACATATTTATTTGATGTATTTATCTGGTCATTAATGCATCAAAGAGGGGGCAAATGTAGACATAGAAAATTGACCCATCAAAATAAGTCAATATTTCCTTAGATCCTTAGGAAGCCACCCAAACTTGCTAAGTACAAATTTGGGTACCTTTTCCCCTTTTACGTTGTCCTTTTTCTCTAGCCTTATCAAATTCGTGCTTGATCCATACAGGGCATGAATTTGGCTTACCAAATTTACACCTTGTAAGGATGGGGTACGAATTTGGCATTTCAAAGGTTTTTCTCTCAAAAACCCCTCCCCTTATCGACCCCTTTTGGTGTCAACCCTTGCCTGTAGTGAAATTTTGTTTTCTTGCCTTTTAGCCCTCCAAACCTCTTATAAATAGAGGATTGGATTCCCTCTTTTACCCCAATCAATATTCTTGAGAATCCTAATCTTGACTTATTCATTGTTTATGCTAATAAGTGCTCTTCTACTATGGGATTGTTGTTTCATTGTTTTTTGCTTTGGTGTTAGTTGCTCTTGGTGAATAAATGGAGGAGTCTTGATGATTGGAGAGATCTACCAACTTGGGTTGCTTCTTCCATATTCTCATTACTCCTTACTTCCTCCATTAGCTAACCAAGTTCTTTACTTGTATTATTAGTTATTAGCTTTGTTTTTCACTATTTTATATCATATTTTTTGGCATTTTGGGACCCAAAAAGTGCTCTGAACCAAATTCATGCCCCATCCATATAGGGTGTAAATTTGGTGATCTAGATTCATGTTTTCCCCTTATAGGGCATAAATTTGGTCAATTAGGGCTTAGGGGGTAAGTTCTTACTTCCCAAAACCCTAATTTGCATCTTGCATGTTAGCTTTCTATTATATCCATTATGTCTGCATTTCATTTCACTGTTGCATGTCTATTTCATATTGCTTTTACTTGTTCCAAAGGTCAAAGATCATTTCATTTTCAAATGGTTAGCTAAAAGGACCAAGGAGGCTTGATTGCTACACCTCCAAGCTCAGTCATATAGTGGCCTAAGTAGATTCCTCAGATGTTGATCAATTTTCTAGGGTTTTATGAAGTTGTTTTGGAGGTTTATGAAGTTAAAGCTAGGTTCAACCATTGTATTAGATAAGTTTCCTAAATAAGCTTTTAGGTTGTTTGCTTACTTTCTATCCATTTTTTTTTAAAACCTAGATCATAAACAAAAGAAAAATATTTTAGTTCTATTTCTAGGCATTTGAAAAGAGAAATCGCATAGTTTGCATTCTAGGGTTTATTTTGTTTATGCATTCTCTTAAACCCTTGATGAAAATAAAATGATTTATTTTATTGCAAGTTAGGGTTTAGTCATAATTGAATATTAAGAATCATTTTAGGATTAGTCTTTATTTGCTTGCATTTTTGTTTGTCTTGCATTGCTCTTTCATTTCCAAAGAAATGATTTTAGAAATGCCAAACATAGGTTTTTGTTCAATATATACATCAAGCATTCCATGTCTATACTTGAAAAAATTCCTTAAATAGTTCTTGGTGAACCCTTCGATCCTCAATCCCTGAGTGTAGAGAATATGACACACCCCTACCATCACCTCAACTCCTAGCAAAACCAACCAAGAATCATACTTGGTAGGGCAATTTTCCCCCTCTACATAAGGAATGCCTTGGTATTTGTTAGTACCATTCCAAGGTAGGGCCATTAAGGATCTTAGGAAATATATTGAGTAGCAATGATTTACATTAAGAATTATCACTACAACTAATTATAAACAACCTAAGGGGGTTGAGGGGATCTTCCTTCTCTTTTTACCTTTGAAACTTAGGAGTTTCAAAATTGGGAGGGAAAGGGTTCCTAGCTACAAAAGGATCTAAGGTTTGGTTACACAAGTCATCATAAGAGTACTTTTAACTAGAAGAAGACCCTTGGATGACAACCATTTATTATTTTAATAGATCTAGTTGAGAAGTTAGAGTTTAAAATTAAAAAGAAATAGAATTTGATGGCATAAAGGGTATGTGCTAAAATATAGAAAGAATTTGATAATTGACATAAGGAGGTTGATACACATGGGTGTAAGATATTGATATGGGAATTATAACAAAAAAGTACAATGCCCAATAAAATAAACAAAGAAACACTTACAATGTAAATAATATCCTCTTTTTGTATTAAGAGGGGAGCTTGAATCTCCCAATATTACAATGATATCTTTATTTTGAATTGCCCCAACTATATTGGGTGCAATGTTACAATATAAGAGTACAATGCAAGTGCTCAATGATGACATTGATGGTGCTCCTCCGAAAAAAATAAAGGGGTATCCTTCATCCTTTCTGCTATAGTACAAAGGGGTGAGTGGGCTTCAAGTATCCAGTGTGGGGACCACTCCAGCTTCAGCAGCTTCTCCCAAAATACCTGTCACCTACACATGAAAACCGGTAAAGAGATCAATAACACCTGCAAATCAAAGTATAAATATGATGCTATAAAATCCTTTGCAATAAATCATATAAATACAGACAACAGAAGCATGAAAACCATAAAAAACATTGCCAAAAATAATCATTACCGATTGACTCTGATCTATGTTCTCGGCTCTGTGAAATTGTGGATGCGTGGTGGTTACCAGGAAATCATGGACACACGGTTGTGAGACCGCAGGTGCGTGATTATAACCGTGTAACCACTGACCAATGGTTTGGGCTGAATGATAGAATGCCTTAAAACGAGATCTCCATGCTCAAAATCTGGTTTCTACTCGAGATACGTGCAGATGTCTAATCCTATTCCAGCAACCTGGTGATGTCAATGTTCAACCCCCTTAATTTGGTGTGGTGGAGGTACCTTTATAGGTCCCTTAGGGTTTTAGATGGAAATGAGAGGTGGCAAGCATGGATTGCCAAGTGGTAATCCTAGGCTACCAAATGGAGGGGGTAGTTACAATGAGTTACCTAATGTGCCTAACTTAACTGGGGTGATGTGGCTGCAAGTGGAGTAATATGTGGAGGGTTACCTCATATGAAGGGACAAAGGGGAGAAGGGTGTATGAGATATGACAAGGTGGGGTAGTGAGGTGGCTAGGACACATGTCTAGTGGGTAGGCAGGGTATCCTAGGCCGACTTTCTAGATTTAATAAATCTGGAAAATAGGATAATGTGCAAATTTCATATGCCTAAGTCCAAAATTAGGCATATAACTTTATTATGCAGGATTTTATGTGGGGTGAATGATTGTGACTTTTCTAAATACCAATTTTTGGTGTCTACAAATGCCCTTTTTTGTACCGCGTTGTTTGAAACACGATGTAGTGCAAAAACCAATGACACCTATCTCGATGATATGGATGGACTCAAGTCTTCTCAGTGTACCAGAGTAAATATTTTTGAAAGTTTTTGATGATGTTTTGATTTTGATTTGTTTGCTAACCCCCTCAATTGGCGAATGGGTAAAGGATGAAACCCACGAGCCAATTGACTAAATTTGGATGATTAGGTGATGTGAATGGTGATTGATGTGAACGTGATGCAAATGTATGACATTGATTCAACTTGATACCCCAAGTTCAATATTGTTTGTCTTGTAAATTTACCTTTGGTTTCAATGAGGCACAATATTTGTGGTAAAATATTCGACCACTTTTGGAGTTCTTTTTCCACTGTGACTTTCACAAATTCCTTCCAAATGATGGGTCAAAGAAATCAGTCATTCGAGAATTTGACACTCCAGTAATTTTGATTACACCATTATTTTATTTATTTTACACTTTTGACCCAACACAGGGAGGGTTTAGGATAACCTTTTGCAAATTTGACTTGACTCAAGTAAGGTCCAAGATTTAGGGTTCAGTTGATTTAATGCCATAGTGATGATTATGAGTGTCCTTATTGTGGATTATCCATCATATCGGATTGTATGGATTGCTAGTCACTGCAATCGCTAGGTTTCTAGGGTAAACGACTTGATACAAGGTTCACTAAATGATTTATGTTGGTGATTTTGATGATGATGTTGTGGATGAAGTGGATTTTTTTGTTTGAAATATGGTTTGGATTGCATGGTATTTTTTTTGGTAAACCATACATGTGTGATTTTGTCTCTTTTGCACCACGTGTCCGCGTTGTGCACCACAAACTACAGGTCTACGGTTTTGTGTGCTCCGTGAAACATGGGAGCACAATTTTCACCATGAAAAGTAGTTATTTAAAGGCTCATAGGTTGTTTTCACTTCATTTTTTCTTTTGATAGTTGTGAAATTTGCTCTGGTTTTTGCGAGGATGAGTGAGATGGAGGTCAATGAAGGGAGTGGCGGTGGTGCGGGTGCAGGTGTGGGAGGTGGTGGATCGACTGGAGCGGAAGCCAACATCCGCTACACCATGGTAGGTGTCCTAAACTCTTAATTTGGGATTTATTTGTGTTATTGCTTATTTGTTTGTTGTTTTCTTCTTCTTCTTTTTTTTTGACAATCATAAGAGGGGCTGGAAAAATTTTATTTTTCATTTTTCTGTTTTCACAACCATTGAGGGGTTGGAATTTTTTTTTTTGTTTTTTAATCTTTTTTTTTGTTTTCACAAGCACTAAGAGGGGTTGGAAAAATTTTATTTGTTTTTTAATTTTTTTTTGACTACCATGCATGGGGTAGGTTGAATGTTTTTTTTTTTTTACTACCATGAATGGGGTAGGTTGAATGCTTTTTTTTTCTAAGATGAAATGCTATGTTTTTGTGGTTTTTTGGTTGTTGAAATTTAATTTATTCTAAAATTCAATGTTTTTGTTTTGTTTTTAAATGTGATGCACTGATTTTTTTTTGTTTGTATTGAAGGTTAAGCTCCTTACTGCTAGACATATATGACATCGCACTATTTCAAAAGTGTGGAAGGCTCTCACAACATGTGATTGGAAGTTTCTTGAGGTTGTGGGCTTGGATGGATGCAGATTGATTGAGACAGTTTGAGTAGATGAGGCGCTTTTGTTCGCACTCGTTGACAGATGGGACCCAGATAGGGGTTCTTTTAAACTCCCAATAGGGGATCTTACTGTTACTCTAGAGGATGTATACCGCATCTTCTGAATGCCTGTTGAGTGTCCTCTAGTGAGGGTAGGCCACGACAAGCAGGAGGCTCTCAAACCTATTTACGGTGATCTTTGGTATGTGGACTGTAGGAAGGGAGGCATACCCTACATTGACTTGTTCAAGGGAAAGAAGCTAGTCGTAGTTCAAAATTTCTTGATGTACATTCTAGACATGTTGTTGCCTAATAGCATGGGATCGAGGGTTCCATGGAACCAGGTTCCCATTTTTTGTAGTTGATTTCTGATCCATAAAGATTGGTATGGGCTTCCACTCTCTTGTGCTAGTTATACAGTGAGCTTTATGAGGTAAAGAGGTGAGAGCGGAAGGGACTTAGCTATAATTTGTTACTTTAGATTTGGTCTTGGGAGCACATCAGAGTGGGTCATCCCAAGGGGCTACCTTGTGCATTTGATCCTCTACTTCCTTGTGCTTTCCACTGGCGAGTTAGTGAGGAGGCTTCTCCCACACTCCCTTCTATTGAAGCTGCTACATACAAAGATAACATCAATGTCCTAAATAGGGATGACATTTGTTAGTGACCGTGGAGGGGCATGGCTTGGGAGAGAGATGTTGAGCTCCATCGAGTTATATGGGGAGATGGATGATGGGCAATCATCACAAGAGATAGAGTACATTCAATTCTCATGGGTTTTGAGGTAGTTTGGATTAGTCCAAGGAGTTTCATATGCTCCTGTGATATACAGTCGGTGGGGTGATGAGCTGGACCTACCCTTAACTCTAGATTTTTGGATTATGGATGATGCAGGTGATGATGTAGTAGTGGAGCTTGCTGATGGTGATGATGCAGGGACTACTAATGATTATGATGCTTAGTTTACGATATAGTCTCCATAGGGGTCTAGCCAGGTGGTAGATGTTGCTGTGAGAAGTGATGAGTCAGATATTGGTGATCAGGCTCCTAGGCAAGCGAAGCGCCATGGGGGTAGTGGTGGCAAGAGGCAGTCTACTATTGACATACAATAGCTAGATAATGATGTTGGGCATGATAGGAGTGATGGGGATAATGGAGATGGAGGTGATGGAGGCGATGGAGGTGATGGAGACCAGGGATATGGAGGTGATGGAGGCTAGGGAGAGGAGGATTCTCCTCCCTATCGCACGGAGGAGGAGTGGGACATAATCCATGCGAAGCATGATAATCTAGATTTGGAGGTGAGTCGAGTGAAGGATGAGTTGGCTTGGCATCAGGATGAGATGACCTGTATGCAGGGTGAGGTGGATGGTTTACATGATGAGATGGATAGTCTACCTAGTAGGCCAAGTGTGGATGATGTTGCGACCCAAGATACATAGATCACAAGGTTGCAAGGTGAGGTGAATCGCTTATAGGACGAGCTGGATAGGGTGCATCATGCACTGGTTGAGGGTGATGTTATTGCTACTATTGCTTCTCTTAGGGTATAGTTATCTCAACGAGTGGCATGCCAAGGGGTTGACTTGAGGACCATCCATAGACAGGGTGAGTACATTGTGATGTTGGAGAATGCCTTGCATGAGCGTGAGATTCCTATTTTTATTCCTCCTTCATCCTCAGTTGTAGGTTCGAGTAGGCAGATCGAGTCGAGCGCTAGGACTCATTGACCATCCAGCTCTCATGGTGCTTCATCAGTGCAGGGACCTCGCGGGGGTCACAAAAGTGCTAGCTAGGTGTGATTATTACCTCTTTTTAGAGTTTTATGTTTCTTTTTGCTATGAGCCTTAGTGCTCTAATGTATACATCCTACAAGAATTTTGTACTTATGCGATATATATATATATATGCATTGCTTTTATTATGGTTTGTGTTGTGTACTTTTGTTTTATTTTTGTATGGATGCATATGGAATGAAGTGATATGTAATGTGATGATGATTAATGCTTATATTCTAATGATGATTTGGTAGCTTTAGACTTAGCTTGAGCAACATTGTTCTTATTGTTTAATCATGGGTATAGATAGATGATATTGGTATGGATCTTATGTTTTCAAGGACCAAATTTATGTGCAATGATTGTTCATCTCCCATTATGAGCTAGGTCAAACTAATCGATTGTAACTTATGCAAATAAGCTAGCCCATCCGAGAGCAGCCTTAGGTTTGTACAAAAGAAGGTTGCTAATGTAAAAAATGTGGTACCATACGTAAGGATACCTCATTGCCAGGAAGGATTCATTCAGTGCATTGTTGTAATGAGGATCATCCCAAGTTTTCGAGACACTAAGAATTCCAGGGATTCAAGCTCTTTCCCTTCTTTTATTGCATTGGATTTTGAGGATTTTGTTTGGACACTTGCTCATTTTAGGAGCAAAGGGGATTTTATTTCTTTGAGACTCTTTTTCTTGGATTTTTTATGCATTTTGAGGGAGAGCAAAAAGGGGAACTTATTGCTTTGAGACGCTTTTTGGGATACTTGCTTGTTTTGAGGAAGAGTAAGGGATTTTGCTTCTTCTTTTTTTCTTTTTTTTGGGGGGGATACTTGATCGCTTTGATAAATAGCAAGGGATTTTTTTTTTTGTGAAGGAGGAGCTTGTCCTTTTGCCAAATTTGTAGTATTCTAGACCATGCACATGATTGGATGAGCAGGGGAAATCTTTCACTTATGGCAATAACAACTTTTGACTCCGTTTTCCCAAGACTCACAATGTTTTATTATGTGTTTGATTGTGTTTGGTCCAAGAGGAGTCTAATTGACTAGGAATGACCTATTGCATCTAGAGATTGCTTAAATTTGAATCAAGCTTGTTCAATACACTAGAACTAGCTGAGTGATTGAAAACATTGGAATTTGCTTAATGGTCAAAGTATTTTTAGGATGTTTGCGATACTTTTGATTCAATATTTTGAAAATTAAAAGATACACAAATAGCCAATGGTCGCGTAATTGTTATTGCTAACAATTATACGGTATCTATTCTACTTCATGTGAGTCCTTTAATTAGGGAAAAATTATAGGGAAAATTACATATTATTGTGGAGTAATGGATTATTAAGTGGTGTAGGATGCCCCTGTTTAAGGCAATAAGACATGGTGGATTAGTGATCATCTAAATTAACCAAATTATGCAATGCAAAGAATTGTATAAATAAAATGCCTAAAGTGTATGTATGACATGCGTGGATGGATTTGTAAGATGCAAAATACAATATTTTTGATACTTTTGCTCTCTTTTTTTAGCCATGTATATATACATATATATAAACTAAATTATACATAACATGCCTTTAGATGTATTATGTTCAACAACTCAGGTTCCAATATTCCTTCCAAGTTGACAAGTCTATATGTTCCTGGTCCCACTTTCTGTTTGATAATGTATGGACCTAACCAATTAGCCACAAATTTATCTCTCAAGTGCAGTAATGCATTGGTATTTTATTGATTCTCTTTAAGCACGAGATCTCCCACTTGAAATTTACGAGGATGGAATTTTACGTTGTAAGCACGTTTGATTTGGTCCTGATATACTCATAGATGTTCCAAGGCATTGATATGTCTTTCATCAAGGAGTGTTAATTGGTCAAGATATGCTTGCCTAGCTGTGTCATCATCCATGAATTCCTGCAATGTAACTCACAAAGAAGGGATCTCTATCTCAAGAGGCATGATTGCTTCCATGCCATAGACTAGTGAAAAAGGTATTATCCTCGTTGGCGTTCTGATGCTTGTTTGATAAGCCCATAGTTCCAAGGGGAGTTGAGTGTACCAATATCTATGATTTTCTTTGACGAGTTTTTTGAGAATGGCTATCACTGTATTGTTGGTCGCTTCGGCCTGTCCATTTGCCTGTGGGTAGTAAGGAGTCGAGAAACTATGTTAGATATTGTACTTGTTACATAAGGCTCAAACATCCTTGTTCTTAAATGACTTACCATTATCTGAAATGATCTTGGAAAGAATCCTAAAATGACAGATAATATGCTAAAGTATAAACTCCGCTATTCGAGGTCTAGTCATAGTGGTCATTGGAATTGCTTCGATCCATTTGGTGAAGTATTCCATGGCAGTTATGATGAATTTATGTTGTCCTAAAGAGGTAGGTAAAATTTTGCCAATCAAATCTAGGCCCCATTATGAAAAGGGACAAAGGATTTGAATGGGCTATAAATCTTGTGACGGTACATGAGTCAAATTGGCGTGATGTTGGTATTTTTGACATTTCTTAACATATTGACAACAATCACTTTCCATGGTGGACCAATAGTAACCCATGCGCAAAATACGCTTTGCAATGGCCATTCCACTAACGTGACCACCACAAGTACCATCATGGGCTTCATTTATAGCTCGTTGTGCCTCAACGTGATCTAGACATCTAAGTAGGACTCCATCATAGCCACGTCTGTACAACATGTCCCCCAAGAGAGTAAAACAAGTTGCTTTTTTTTAACATTCTTTTGTAGTTCGTATCATTTCTATTGGGAGGGTCCCAAACTTGAGAAAGTCTTTGATCTCATCAAGGTAAGAGTTGTAGGATTATGCATGGACCAAATTAACACTCTTCTTACCTTCAGACTATGCTCGTTTGACTGCTTATTTAGACACTGTTGTTATGATAAGCGGTTTGACTTCTCCATGTTTATTATTAGGAATCAAGGATCCCAAAGAGGCCATTGCATCCGCAAATATGTTAGTCAAATGATGCAAGTTACTAATCTCATACCAATCAAATTTCTTTAGCAACGTCATTGCTACTTCGTGATACTGCTTCAAGATCGGTTCCTTGCATTGGTATTCTCCCTTCACTTGATAAATGACAAGTTGAGAATAACCAAAGATGTTTAGTCATTTAATACCCATAGCTATAGCTGATTGAAGTCCCAAGATTAGGGCTTCATACTCTGAATTATTATTTATGCATGGGAAATAGAGTTTGAATGATAAAGGAATCAAATTCCTTCAGGTGTGTAAAACATGAATCCAACACCTTGTCCTCTCTCGCACTTTGATCCATCAAAGAATATATTCATATCAATATCATCCTCAAGAGGGACTAATTCTTCTTGTTCATTGATAGAAAATACCGAATCATCTAGAAGCTCAATGATAAGTGGCTTATTGGTTGGTAATGGAGCTTCTGCAAGTTGATCGACTATCACCTGACCCTTAATGGATTTTTGACTGATTAACTTTAGATCAAATTCTATTAAAAGCATTATCCATTTTGTAGTGCGGGTGTTGTTGTATATGCGAGTCATCATGTATCACAGAGGGTTTTATCTAGCTATGACATAGGTAGTGTTACTTAGCATGTAATATATGAGTTTCTTAGTGGTAAAAACCACTACTAAGAACAAATTTTTTACATAAGCATATATTGTCTCTAAACTTACCAATGTTCGACTAATGTAATAAATAACTTGCTCTTTATGATTCTTATTTTTCTGAGAAAGCATTGTCCCTAGTGCAAAATCTATTACAGAGACATAAAGGTGAAAAGGAACTCCTAAACGAGGTGGTGTAAGAACTGGTGGTGAAGACAGTTACTTCTTTATATCATCAAATACCTCTTGACATTCAGTTGTCCAGAAGAATGTCACCTCCTTCTGTAGCAAGTGATTAAAAGACCTACATTTTTTTGGGACTTGTGCAATGAATCATCGGATAGATTAAATCCTTCCTTGTAAACTACATAACTCTCTCAAGTTTGTTGGAGGTGGCATCTTGATGATGGATTTGAACTTATCAGAGTCCACTTCAATGCCTAGGTTGGAGGTAATGAATCCTAGAAGTTTTTCTGATGTGATGCCAAATATGCACTTCTTAGGATTCAAAATTACCTTATGTTCAAGAAATCGATAAAATAATTTTTCTAGGACTTCAATATGCTCAAGATGTGTTTTTAATTTGGCAATTAGATAATCCACATAATCCTCAATGATTTTATGCATATAATTGTGGAATATGTATGTCATGGCACGTTGATATGTAGCTCCTACATTTTTAAGGTTGAAAGGCATCACCCTGTAACAAAATGTCCCCCAAGGTGTTGTAAATTTTGTCTTATATTGGTCCTCAAGATTAATTCAAATCTAATTATATCCTGAGAAACTGTCCATTAGCGAAAGCACTTCATGACTTGTGTAGGAGTCTACTAATTGATCAATGTTAGGTAGAGAAAAATCATCATTGGGGTATGCTTTATTTAGATATCAAAAGTCAGTGTATACACGTACCCCCCATTTGGCTTACAATCGGGTATCATATTAGAGATCCATTCAGGATAATCAATTGGGACTATGAAATTCTTGTCCAGTAGTTGTTGTAGCTATTCTTTGACAAGTAATGCAACATTTGGATGAATTTTCCTTAGTTTTTTCTTGAAAGGCTTAGCATCTGGCGCTAAGGTAAGGTTGTGGACCACCAAGTTGGGGTCAAGGCTAGGCATGTATTTGTACGACCACACAAAAATATCTTTCTTTCTTGTCAAGACGTCGATCATACGCTCTTTCTCCTATGCAGATAAGTATTTTGCAATTTTAATGATTTGTGGATTGTCCGTGTCTTGGCTAAGGTTCACATCAATAGATTCTTTGATTAGCATATGGGAACCTTCCTCTAGCATATGTGAAGTTGGGATGAGATGAGTATCATCCTCCACATGCTCAAATTACTCAGAGGTCTCATCTTCTACTTCAGTTTGAAAAATGGAGGTAGAGGAAGATGAAGGTTGCTATGGAATGTAAGCATTGGAAGCTCGCAGTAACTGTTCGAACATGATAAACTTGGTGATGGATGGCAAGGATGAAATCTTGTCCATGGTAATAAGGCTAGCATTGACTTGAATCGACTTTGCCAAATCGTACGGGTTACGAAGTGGGGCGAATAAGTCAAAAGAGATCATATTGACTTGGTGGAAATGAGGTGGTTGCGATTCAAGAGGTGATGACTGACTCTCTCTAGGTTACAATTGACCTAAAGTGGATAAATGGCAGTGCTGCGGGAGTGACCAATATGGTGGTGGAGGATCTAGCTCAAGACGCTCACGCTCCTTGTTGAAGTGAAAGATGATGTGATCTATGGGAAACATAATTATATAACACTTATCTCTCTCAATGGGTTCATTAGGGACCACATCGTCTTGGTGATTGTCAAATATTTGAATGATCCAATCTAGGTTGGCTTGTATCTGCTAGAATTCCCCAAAATATTTATCAGAGATATAATCCCGAAAATATTCATTGGATATGTAATCATCTAGCATGTGATTAATCGTGAATGTATGTAATACAATCTCTGAAAAGGCCTCATGTATATGAGGCACAAAGTTAGGATCCAAATATTCATCATTAGTATCATCACACTCATCGCTCTCCTCATCCTCTTCTTCATACTCAAGGGTGAGTTGTTGGAAGGTTTGGTTGAAGGAAGAGTTTGAGGTAGAAGTTATGTACCCTAGACCCGAGCAGTCATGTGCTTCTCTGTATTTGGGCTCAACAATGTGATACGAACCCTACTCATGTCATCCAAGTTTATATCCCTACCAGTTGACCCTGCAAAAATATCGTAAAGGGAAATTCGGGTTGGATAGATGATCTAAATTTGTATTAAATTATTGTAAGGGTTCCTCATTAGGAGGAGGTGGATTGAACGAATAATCCACTCCCCCATATATAAAATTAATCCCATATGATCAGGAACCTATTTGGTACACTGCACCTATGGCTAAAGGTGGGTCGCGTGGGTGACCATAGTCTCTAACTGACTCAATAGGTGGTGCAACTGTGATACTCTCAATGATGTACTTGCCAATGCTTAGATTGGTGATATGTACTACAACTTGGGATGGTTGGGATGATGATGGCTCGGTGGATGAAGAGGGTGATTCTAGGGTGGCTTGTGGTTTAGGCAGAGGTGATGGTTCCTCTCGAATAGGTGACCCTATCTATGTGACTGTGGGTGGTGATGTTTGAGGTGAATTAGATTTGATGGGATTGTTAGTTTATGGAGTAGGTTGAGCTATGAATATGAATGGTGTTTGTGAAGTGGGTGGTATGGTTGATGGAGTTGAGGATTGGTTAGCAAGGTGATCAGGTGCAGTGGAAAAATGAAATATGGTGGAGGATGGTTGACTAGAGCTGCCACTTTTATATGTAAAAACAAGATCAACTATCGGTAATTCCTCTAGGATGGGGGCTTTTGATGAAGTGATGTTAGTGGGAGTGGTTCAGATGATGAGTGGTTGAATGGATAGATGTGTTTATGGGAACATCAGCTCATAAGGATTTGAGATCAAGTTGCAGTATTTAATAGGCTTTCTGTCTGCTTGGATGTAATGTACCTTGCCATCGTGTACATACTTTAGACATTGGTGCAATGTCAAGGGCACACACTTCATCTCCCTGATCTAAGGGTTTATAAGAAGTATTTTATATTGCATCACCCCTTCTAATATGTAAAATAGGACATGTATAGTTTTCACCCCCATGGTGACAGGAATAACTACGTTCCCCATAATTGAGCATAAGGTGTCATTAAAGGCCCTTAAGGTGAAGGTGGATGATGTAATGTGGGATGATGGTAGGTTAAGGTGTTTGATGGCAGGAGTGGTAATGAGGTTGATAGAGGAGCCGATGTCAATAAGGACTCTCTTGAATGGCTTCCTATCAATATGAGTGACTATGTGTAGTGGAGGATCTGGTAAATATGATGAAACACTTTTCTCCTTGAAATCATAAAATGCTATCGAGAGCTCCATGCATTTTTGTATGATCCCCACATAGGAGTTGAAGGCATTGGGATATTCTGATTATACTTGGATGGATTTTAGGATTTCCATCAATGCCTCTCGATGTGGAGGTAACTATTGTATCAGCTCATATATTGACAGTTTTATCGATGCTATTTTCAAACTTTGGGTTAACTGGCTACCTAGGGTGATAGTTGGGTGAGATGGATTACTTGGATTATGAAATGGCAAAGGTGGAATGGATAGCCTTAGTTGTATGGGGACACTTGGTTGTGCTGCGGGAGATTGGGTTGTGCAATTTTCTTGTATTTGCCCATGGGTGACCACACTAATAGTCCCTACAAAATATTGGTGCAGTTGAGACACATAATTGACTTGGTTGGAAGGAACTATAGAAGTTCACGCTCCTGTTGCTTGTCGATTTACCTCATGGTGAGGTAAAACTGTTTGATATATACCACGGTTTTTATTAGATTGGACTAGTGGATTGTTGACTTTGATTTTTCCCACTTCCAATCAGTCTTGCACAATATGCTTAAACCCATGGTAAGTTTTGACATCATGTCCTTTTTACCGATGATAGATGCAGTATAAGTGCTCTCTATAGGCCTTTGATTTCGGCTTGCTAGGGTCTTTAGGTTTCATATTCAACAATATGAAAAATTGTGCCACATATAACTTTTGAAATATAGATGACTAGGGCTCTTGCAATGGTGTGTAATTGCACCTAGGCATAAAGTGATGTTGCTACCTCTTTCTAGGTTGTGTTTGATTTTGTACCTGTTGTGGGGTGGAACCACTTGATAACTCAATTGTTGCGGTTGTTGTTGTTTTTGTTGGGGTTGTTGGATCTAGACTTGGGCTTGTTATTTTGACTGTGAAGGTTGGTCCAAGACTATTTGATTAACCTGAGTGGCTTTGGAATGACCATGGTTATTCCCATTTTGGTTCTTTTTTTTCCACTCTTTTTTCTTAGGATTGATCTTGCCCTCTTATACCTTTTTTTTCCTCTATCACTCTGGCTTGGGTGAGTGCCTCATAGAATGTCCTATACTGCTACAACTGTAGCAAAAAAGAGATAGGCTTAGCACAAATCTTCATGAATATTCTTGTTATTTTTGACATATGGAGGGAGAATGGCAATTTGATCATAACTTCCCTCCAATGGTTGCCAAAATCATGGATCGATTCATCATTGTATTGCTTCAGACTAAGTATATCGATCAATGTGGTTTTATTTCGAACATTCAGGGCAAATCGCTCTAGGAATTAGTCTACAAGCTTCTCAAATATGTAAACACTCTAATGTGGTAGGTGGTTGTACCAATCCTGAGCTTCTCCCCCAAGTGTTTGAGGAAAGGTGTGTAGCATGAGTGCGTCATTGTTTCTGATCCTAAAATACACGCTTACAAATCTTGTCACATGCTCTTTGGGGTCCTCATATCCCTTAAATGTATCAAGATTCAACATCTAAAAATCCATCGAATAAGGTGGCACAAACACCAAAGCATGGATAGGGTGATTGAGTAGGTGCCTTAATGTTGGCTTTTGATATTGCAAACCTAGTGTTTGCATGGCAAGGCTATAAATATGGCTTTGTAGGAACTGGAACTTAAGATTCTCCATGGGGTTAGAACCCTGGTTTGCTTGATACTGTTGGTAATAAGATGCATTGTAAGTGTATTACGGATGATGAGGAATGTTAGGTTGAAATGCATGATGGTATGATGGTTGGTGAAGGTTCTAATATGGATGAGGTGATGGAGGCATGATAGCATATTGACATGATGAGTTAGCATACATGTGATGTGGTGGATTAGTTGTTATGGTAGTGGTTAGGGGACACAATACCCAAGATGGATCTTGGATAAAAGTATGAGTTTGATGAGAGGTAGATAGTGGGTTCTACTCAATCCTCTATGAATGCTAATTAGGGTCAGGGTTAACGCTACAGTTAGTGTTATACATAATTATTTGTTGTAGCTGCAATAAATATTGATGCATAGCAGTCACAAATGACATGGGCATAGTCACATTGAAGAACATAAGCTTATATTGAGAGGAGGGGTGAACAATATAAGACCATTTTTTACTTTTCTTTCAAAAACAATATTATACAATATATCAATGGCAATATCAATAGCAGTAATCAAAGTAATGCACAAATTCACCACATACAATAAAGAAACCAATTTAATGTGGTTCACCCAATGTGGGATACTCCACAAAGAAAATATTTTACTATAATTTTCTCAAAAAATATCTTGGGAATCCTTCTCTGTTACAATATTTATGGACCTCTATCCAAAGGAGACACCAATCCCCTAATCAAGTTTATGGATATCAATCCATTGGAGAACTCCTTCTCTTCTGCTCTGGCTGGTGATCTGCTAGAAGACTACTACCTCCACTACACTGGACTGTGGATCTCTCTACACTAAAGACCTCTATCCTCACTCAGAAGATCTCTATCCTCATTGCCCTAGCTAATGGATCTCTATCCATTAGAGACTGCTACCCTCTGCTCTATCACATCCAAATCTTGCTCTCAGCTCTACTCAATCTCTATATCAAATTTGTACTAAACATAGTCCTTCGATCTAGCACAAATTTGCTCAATCTCTATCTCAAATATGCACTAAACACAGTCCTTCGATCTAGCACAAATCTGCTCAATATCTATCTCAAATTTATACTAAACACAATCCTTCAGTCTAGAACAAATTTGTTCAATCTTAAATCTCCATCTTAAATCTACACTAAACATAGTCTTTCGATCTAGCACAAATCTGCTCAATCTCTATCTCAAATATGCTCAACAAGTCCTCTCTAGAACTTGTCCAATATGCTCTCAAGTCTTCACCAAGACTTGTCTCAAATCTGCTTGTAAGCTTCCACAAAAGCTCACACAATTTTTTCCTTAAGCTTTCATAAAAGCTTACTCAACTTTGTCCTTAAGTCCTCTCTAGGACTTACTCAAATCTGCCCACTATCTTTCACAAAAGCTTATTCAGATCAATTGCAAAACTTGCATACACAACTCAACTCGATCTCTTTCAGAAAACTTCTTCAATCACTCAAACAACTTTCACTCAAAATATTTGTTAACCTCATAAACATACAGAGAATGGTTAGAGACTCAATATGTTTCACACTCACAAAACACAATCACTTCCAAACTCTTTTTCAAATCAATTTAAAATAAAGAATAATTTGTTTTAGAGAACTTGAACTATCACTCCAACACTCTCAATCAATAATGCTCATTAAATTTACTCAACCAATCACTCAATGAAACACAACTTGCTTACAAACCCTAAACAAGTGTTCCACAATGCTTTCAGTAACTCACTCTATGGAACTCAAAATATGATTCCAAATTCACATAAAAATGATACTCATGTTCTTTCACAAACCCTAGTTCAATATAGTTCTCAACTTTACATAACAATGATACTAATGATCTTGCACAAACCCTAGTTCAAGATAATTCTCAATTTCACACTCAATTGTCCTCACAAATATTCACCAACCATGCATGTCAAAACTCACTCAATCATTTCCAACAATGCTTATCAAATAAAACCTTTTCACTCCAACTTGCACTTCACAACATTCAACAATATTTCACTCACAAGGATGATATGCCCATACCTTTTGTTTTGATGAATATTTGACCTCAAAACCTGTCTCAATCACAATCACTCTCTTTGCCAATCTCAAAGGTTAGATAGCAAAAATCTTCACTCAAATATTCTCACTCAAATAATTCCCTCAAAATAAATTCACCATTACAAAAATTAACAAAACTCAAATACACCTTATTATCTCCAAACTTGTCCAAATACTTCTCAACACATAAAAAAATATTTTCTTTAATAACTCTAAATCAATCAATAAAAGAAAAGTTCTTTTATAATTTTAAAAAATAACATTTAGAAATTAAACCCCTAATATCCTTCACTCCAACCTTAATTTAATTTTAAATGCCCAAAATAATATAAACTTTAAACACCTTATAACTCCCTACTTTCCAAGGCGCTCTATTTATTCACGTGGCCTTAATGCACTCCCCAAACCTTGGCGCTAATAATAATTAAACGAAAATTTTCAATGCTTACCTTAACACCTTGACCCACATGCAAAATGGATAGCGCACGCCTTGGCTGCGCCTCGAACCCACAACCTCATTGCTGCCGCTACGCTCTAGCAGCCATTGGGCCACACGCCCACATAGGTCTATGTTGGAATATGTAATGCAACATTGTGTAAATTATTCTTAGACTAAAATATAAAGTCTAAAGAATAATATTTGAATTAGAAAATAATTCTATTTTATGTAAAAATATTTCCACCCAATTAATAAATAAAATAAGGGTGCTAGGAATATTTAATTTGTGGGAAAAAATTATTTCCCCTTTTCTAGCAAATATTAAAAAGTAACCAATCACTTTTTAATATTTGATAGATGCCACTTGTCACACATCTCAAGATAAGATTGTGATAAGATTTGTCAAAGATAAGATTTGTCACACATCTCAAGATAAGATTGTGATAAGATTAGGGCAATTTTAGGGTTGTAGTAGAAAAACTTCTCTTTAAATAGGGGTGTTGTCTACTACATCTTAATATATCATGTTGATGCATATTGTTGCATAACATTGAAGCATTCTTGTATTGTTGAATCATTGAGTAATATAGTGAGCTTCATAGTGGATGTTTCCCTTCTTCATTTGAAGTAGGGTTTTACCACTTAATATTGGTGTTGTGGGTTTTCTTATTTTGTGTGTGATTGATCTTGTGGAGCATTCTTCGATCTTGGGGAGACTTTGCTTGTCTCACATTTGGTATCAGAGCGGTTGAGATCTCCATCAAGTGTCTTCAATCCTTTGAGGTGAAAAACCCATTAAGGTATATATATTTTTTGTTTTAATGCATGCATTTGATATTTGGGTATTTTATGCATTTGATATTTGGGCAAACTTATTTTGCAAATCTACCATTAGGGTTTATAGATTTATTGTTTTTTTTTATCTAGTTGTTAGATCTTTTTGCAAATGGTGTTTTCATTTTAAATCTATAAATTTTTGGCATTGAGCTTTTTCTGGAAGGGTTTTGGAGCCAAACGGACCCCATGGTTGCGTCCGGAAGGCCCAAAAACCCTATTTTTATATATTATTTGCCCTATTTTGGTGAAAAATAAATTTGAGGCAATTTTTTTTTTATTTGGGGGCCAAATGGCCCCCCACCCATTTTGCTGTATAGTCTGAATTTTTTTTTTTTTTGGTAAGTAGTGTTTGTATTTATAACGGGTTTTAACAAGGATCCCAAAACCTGATTACATAAGCAATGGACCTAGGGCATCAATCCCTTGAAATTGGACACCAAAATAGAAATCCCGCCCAACGGTAACAGTAAGCATGAAACAATCCCCCTTAGCGGGAAACAAACAAATAAGAAAGAAAGTAGTTTTGGAGATCCCGCCACTGGGGAGTAGCCAAAAACCACCATCGAGAAGATACCGCCCGACAGAAGCAAAAGAAAAACCGTTACAATAAAATCCCGCCTCGCGGGAAGCAGTCAAAACCACCACAAACAGTCCCGCCTAGCGGGAAGCAACAGGGAAATCCCGCCATCCGGAAACCAACGAGAAAGAAAGGATCCCGCCTCGCGGGAAAACCGACGGATTTGGCGGATCCCGCCCTGTGGAGAAACCATCCCGCCCACCGGGAAAACATTCCGTTCAGCGAGAGCCATCCTGCAGAAGCCGACAACCAAGCACAGAGAGGATCCAGCCCATCAGGAAGTGACCAGAGAGTTGCACCACAAGGAACCCGCCCCGGGAAAACAGAAGAGGATCCCAAGCAGCAGGGACCAAGAATCCCGTCCAAGCACAGAGTCCGCCGAGGATTCACAAGAAAAAGGGGGAAGCTGTCCAAACCCTAAACCGTCACCTCCACCTCACCGAGAAACGCAGGGGACCGGATCCACGCGAATAACCCGCAAAAACCCCGGGGGAAGCCCGAGGGAAAAAGGGAAGGGATCCCCAACCAAACGAGGGATCCCTGGGAAGCACCGATCCGAAAAAACAACCAAGGAAACCCTAGCCGGCCATGGGAGGGGCGCAGATAGTGGAGAAGGATCTCCCCCAGGAGATCATCTGCAAACAACCACTCCCTGGGAGGGATGACCTAGGTTGAGCCAGGGACTGGGCAGGAACCAGGAGCCATGGGAGGGGGAGCAGGGGAGGGACCAGAGCCCTCCCCTCTCTACTTTCTTCCCTCTCCATCCTTTTATTATTCTGTTTTTAATAAAAAAATTCATTTAATAAAAAAAGTCATATATCTTTTATAAAAAAAGTCATTTTTTATTATTCTATTTTTTAATAAAAAAACATCATTTAATAAAAAAATAATCATTTATTATTCTATTTTTAATAAAAAATAGTCATTTATTTTATTTTAAGACCTAATAGTCATTTTTTTTTGCATAAATTGAAATGCATTTTTTATTATTGTATAATGCAACTAGAATCCTTTTATGCAATTTTTGGCAAATTTTTAGTCAAATTGTCAAATAATTTAGACCTTATAGTCATTTTTTTTCTCACATTAACAATGGTTGTTTGTGAGTTTGCTTGTTTTGCAAGGTTATCCAAGTATGTTTTGGAGTATACAAGGCAATTTCGGATCAACTTTTTCACTCTCTTCCCCCTATTTTTATTAATTTCTTCTAATCTCTCTCAAGCATTTGCTTGAAGCATAATGTAAATTAATGTAACTTGTATCTCTCATAATGAAAGTAAAAGAGAATGAAAGTGAGAGAGAGAAAGAGAGAGAGAGAGTGTGTGTGTATTTGTGTTTTGCCTATTTTGCATCTCAACTAATCTAACTACTAACTTACTAACTTGCTACTAAACAATCTACTAACCAACTAACTTGCAATTTACTAATTTTCATATTAATCAAGAAGGTTAAAAATGAATCAACTTACTAACCACAACTTTAGTATTTGATTAAAATTTACTTAATCTTGCAACACAGTTTATATTTGCTAAACACCTATTGAATCCAAAAGAATCCGCTCTATCGGTAGCAAGTCCTTTTTGGGTCCTCGTACCCGTACCCTTTTGGGTAGCTTGGTTGACCTTGGGTGAGATGAATTGGCAATTCATTAGGCTATAGCAAAACCTTAAAATGAACACTAACTTACTAACTTATTGACTATCTAACATTTAACAAATGTTTTATGGTTCAATTCAAGTTAGTTTATTTTGTTGCAAGATGATTGTTATGGTTAGTTACCTTCTTATTGCAAGTTAATCTATTGCAAGTTGATCTTGGTTTATTTCCTTTATTCAATTGCAATATGGTTATAGTTGTTTATTGCAAGATGGTTATAGTAGTTCATGATGATGTTGATTATCTTTCATGATGATTATCTTTGATGATTGAAAAGTAGATTACTTGAAAGTTATGTTTTTTATATATGCAAGTATGTTTATCTACTTTCTTATTGCATCATTTATTTCCTTTGTCAATGCATCTTATGTTTTGATTATGTTCACTTTCTAGAATGGCTGATCATGGAATCTCCTTCACACCTAAGCACATCCTTGATGGATCAAATTTTGGAATATGGGAACCAAGGATGAGGGCTGAATTTCAAGCAAGAAAGTTATGGCCCATTGTGAATGGAGATGAAGCAATCCCAACCCAGGCAAGGGCACTTGAGACATACAACAACAAGAGTCACCTTGCACTTTCCATGATTATCAATAGTGTGAGTGATGAGATATTGCTCACTATAAGCCATTGTGAGCATGCTAAAGATGCATGGGATTTGCTAAAACAAGTCCATCTAGGGTCCAACACATCAAGGAAATTCACTTTATTGTCCAAAATTCTTAGCACTATGCAAGGTGAAGAAGAAAGTGCCTTGATCTTCCTCTCAAAGATGAAAGACATGAGAACTCAACTATTGGCTTGTAATTGTGATTGGATAAGTGAGAAGCTCTTAAGCTTTATCATTTTGAGGAACTTGTCAAGCAAGTTCAAGAATTTTGTCACCATTATTGAGACTAGGCTAGAGCAAGAAGAGGATGGCATTCCTCTCAACACTCTTTCACAATTATTGATTCAACATGAAGAGTCTCTTAATAGAGACAAAGTGAATGGTCAAGTTGTCAAGGAGAAGAATGTTGCCTTGAGTGCCACTAAGGCTTCCTTCAAGAAGAAATACAAGGGAAGGAAAAATCAAAATTTCCAACCCAACAAGCCTAGAGTTGATTTCACTTGCAACTTTTGTGGCAAGAAAGGCCACAAGGAACAAAATTGTTTCAAGAAGAAGAAGATTGCAGAAAAGGAAGAGCAAGAAAAGGCTAAGGGACAAGGACCTAAGAAATGGTTTGGCAAGGGAAAGAAAAAGAACAACAATGTAAAGCAAAATTCTAATAAAAATGCCTTTGTTTGTGCCCTCTACTCCATTGACTCATCTACTTCTAATGAATGGGTGTTAGATTCTGGATGCACTAACCATATGTGTTTTGAAAAGGATAAGTTTGTGGACTTTCATAAGCACTCTTCAGATTCAGTTGTCATTGGTGATAATACTAGACTTCAAGTAGAAGGTGTTGGCAATGTTGTAATTGAAGGGAAATTACTTGATAATGTCCTATATGTGCCTAACCTTAGGAGAAATTTAATTTCAGTTTTGCAAGTTGCTAGAAGTGGTCACACTATTGAGTTCAATGCAACTTCATGGAGCATTAGGAAAGGCATGCTACCAATCATTACAGGTTATGTGAAGAATAATATTTATGTGTTAGGTGATGCTCCTCCTAAAGTGTGTTTAGCAACTAATGTTTCTCCTAGTAGCAAGCTTTGGCAATTAAGGTTAGGCCATACAAACTATCAAAATATTCAAATGATGAAGTCCAAAAATTTGGTTGAAGGCTTGCCTAACATTTCACCTATTCATGGTTTGTGTGAAACATGCATCTTAGGCAAGATGAGCAAACAAAAGTTTGCAAAGGACAAGTCAACAAGGGCCACACAAATTCTTCAACTCATTCATACAGATATTATGGGTCCATTACATGTTAGATCACTTGGTGGTGCATCCTATATTCTCACCTTTATAGATGATTATTCAAGAATGATCTTTGGGTATCTACTTAAGAATAAATCAGATTGTTTTGAGACATTCAAGGAGTTCAAAGCTTTGGTAGAAAATCAAAAGGGAGC
The DNA here is from genome assembly GCA_028583015.1 of Wollemia nobilis. NCBI lineage: Eukaryota > Viridiplantae > Streptophyta > Pinopsida > Araucariales > Araucariaceae > Wollemia > Wollemia nobilis. The sequence continues at coordinate 9,666,006 of JAQPPZ010016361.1, forward strand.
AAAGATCAAAATGATTAGAAGTGACAATGGAGGGGAGTACAATAGCAATGATTTCAATGAGTTTTGTTCTTCTCATGGGATCAAAAGGCAGTTTACTTGTCCATACACTCCTCAACAAAATGGTGTTGCAGAGAGGAAAAATAGGACAATCATGGAGATGGTAAGATGCATGCTTGGTGACCACTTACCTCAATTTCTTTGGGGTGAAGCAACCAAGTACAACAATCTACATTCTTAACAGGTGTCCTTCAAAATCAGTTGAGGGGAAGACTCCTTATGAGGTTTGGAATGGTAAGAAGCCGAATTTGTCACACTTAAGAGTGTTTGGATGTGATGCATTTTCATATATTCCTTCAGAAAAGAGGAAGAAATTGGACAAAAAGTCTCAAAAATGCATCTTTGTTGGCTATGATGCAGAACATAGGGGCTACAGGTTATACTCACCTTCTTCACGCATTGTATTTGTTTCAAGAGATGTCAAATTCAATGAAGACCTTCTTGAGTTAGAAAAGGGTGGGCCTTGTGTCAAAAGGACCAAGTGGTTGGATCATTCTAGGGGTCCTAAAGAGCAGAATTCAGTTAGCCAAAGGATAACTAGAAGTATGACCCTTAACATGTCTCTTCTAGCTAAGATAGAGAATGATCATGAGCCTACTTCTTACCAAGAAGCTTCACAACACTCTTGTTGGGTTGATGCCATGAAGGTTGAGATGGATTCTCTTCTAAAGAATAAAACTTGGGATCTAGTGCCTTATCCTAATAAGAGAAATGTTATTGGGAACAAGTGGGTCTATAGAATCAAGTACAATTCTAATGGAGAGATAGAAAAGTATAAGGCTAGATTGGTTGCTAAGGGTTATGCTCAAAAACATGGCATTGACTATGATGAAACCTTTGCACCAATTGCCAAAATGCCCACCATTCGGCTTCTCATTGCTATTGTTGCTGCTCAAGGTTGGCAGATTTTTTAGCTTGATGTGAAAAGTGCCTTTCTAAATGGTGATTTGGATGTGGATATCTACATGAGTCAACCACAAGGATTTGTTGTACAAGGTAAGGAAACACTTGTGTGTAAACTAAAGAAAACCTTGTACGGTCTGAAGCAAGCACCTAGAGCATGGTACATGAAGATTTCTGGTTACTTCTTGTCTCTTGGTTTTGATAAATGCTATTCAGATACAGATCTCTATGTGCTTAGGAAGGATAACTTGGTCATTTTAATTGCTCTATTTGTTGATGACCTTGTTATGACTGGAAATGAGAATGAGGCCATTTTTTATTTCATCTCCAAATTAAAGTCGGAGTATGAAATGACTGACCTTGGTCTTCTACACTACTATCTTGGCATGCAAGTTTATCAGCATGAGGATTGTACCTTTTTGAGTCAATCCAAGTATATTGAAGATCTTCTTAAGAGGTTTGATTTGGAGGATGGCAATCCTACTTCCATTCCTATTTCTACAGGGGTTAAGTTGGAAGTAAGTACATAATCTCAGTTGGTTGATGCTACATTGTATAGGCAGCTCATTGGTAGTCTTCTTTATGTTACCATCACAAGGCCAGATATTGCTTTTGTAGTTGGTATGATGGCTAGGTTCATGCAGAAACCTTATATTGAGCACTTACAAGCTACCAAGAATATTCTGAAGTACCTTTCAGGTACTAGAGATTTGGCACTCAAGTATTCTAGGCTTCCTTCCTTTGCTCTTTTTGGCTATGCTGATTCTGATTTTGGAGGGGATAGAATAGACAAAAAGTCTACCACAACATATGTTTTTAGTATTGGGTCTACAACTATCTCTTGGTCTTCCAAGAAGCAAGATACAATTGCTCTTTCTACAATGGAAGCGGAGTATAAGGCTACGATAACAGCTGCACAGGAAGCGGTTTGGCTTCGTACCCTCATGAAGGAAATTGGCTTTGAGCAATTTGGTCCTTCACGTTTGCTCTTCGATAATCAATCAGCTATTGCCTTGGCTAAAAATCTTGTAATGCATCAAAGGACAAAGCATGTTGAAATCCAAGCCCACTTTATCAGAGAGAAGGTATTGGATGGGACTATTCAGTTGGAGTATTGCCCATCATCTTCTAATTCTGCTGATTTGTTCACCAAACCTCTTCCCAAGGAGCAGTTTTGTAAGCTGAGGGACTCACTTGGTTTGGTGAAGTTGTCCTCAAGGGGGAATGAAGTGTAGTTACACTTGTGTGATGACAACTTCATCCTTATGAGGTGTTTTGTGCTATATATATGAGTTGATCTTTGGTGGTATAATTGCTTTTTGCATCTCTTTTGAACATGGTACTTTCTTGTTTGCCTTGTGCAACTTTTGTACATGTTACTTTGTAGATGGCATTGTGCAATTATGGTATATGATGCAATTGCTTTATGCGACTCTTTTACATGGTACTTTCTTGTTGCCTTGTGCAACTTTGTACATGTTTTTATGTAGTTGGCATTATGCAATTGGTTTATCATGGTACTTTCTTGTTAGCATTTATGCTACTTTTGTACATGATATTTTATGGTTGGCTTTATGCAACCGGTGTGCACACTTTATTATTTTCATATACCTTATGCAACTCTTGTACATGGTACTTTTTTGTTAGCCTTGTGCTACTTTTGTACATGGTACTTTAGAGTTTGCATTATCATGGTACTCCTTGTTTGCTTTATGCAACTTTGTACATGATATTTTTTGATCAACTATATAGCACGTGACTATAAGTATGGCTTGGCATATTTTTGTGATGACTTATAGTTCACTATTTGTTAGATCAATTTTGTTATCATCTTTGGATATTCATATATGTTGTGGTGAATATATTTATGATGATGTATCTAATTGATCTTATGTTGAGTTGCTTGTAGCTTGCAGGTACTTCCATTTGGGGTTTTGCAGGCTTACTGAAGACACCCTTGTGATGTTTTCTTCTTGTCATTTGCAACCACTTGTGGTTGATGGATGGCTTTGTAAGCTTGCTTGTATCTGAAGCTACTCCGTTGGGGGCTTGTAGTCTCATTTTGGCCCATTTTGTATTGGTGCCTTATTGTAGACCATTCTTGGTCATAGAAGCTCATTGTAACTATATTACTCATTTGATTCTCATCCCCATTTGTATCTTTAGGGGGAGAATGTTTCTTTGTTTCATAATTCCTTTCCCCAATATTGCATTAAGGGGGAGTGTTGGAATATGTAATGCAACATTGTGTAAATTATTCTTAGACTAAAATATAAAGTCTAAAGAATAATATTTGAATTAGAAAATAATTCTATTTTATGTAAAAATATTCCCACCCAATTAATAAATAAAATAAGGGTGCTAGGAATATTTAATTTGTGGGAAAAAGTTATTTCCCCTTTTCTAGAAAATATTAAAAAGTAACCAATCACTTTTTAATATTTGATAGATGCCACTTGTCACACATCTCAAGATAAGATTGTGATAAGATTTGTCACACATCTCAAGATAATATTGTGATAAGATTAGGGCAATTTTAGGGTTGTAGTAGAAAAGCTTCTCTTTAAATAGGGGTGTTGTCTACTACATCTTGATATATCATGTTGATGCATATTGTTGCATAACATTGAAGCATTCTTGTATTGTTGAATCATTGAGTAATATAGTGAGCTTCATAGTGGATGTTTCCCTTCTTCATTTGAAGTAGGGTTTTACCACTTAATATTGGTGTTGTGGGTTTTCCTCTTTTGTGTGTGATTGATCTTGTGGAGCATTCTTCGATCTTGGGGAGACTTTGCTTGTCTCATAGTCTAAAAACATAAGTTCTTCGCAGTGTTATATTTGCAAAATATGGCGCTCGAATAAAATGCAATAGACCTCCTCAAAATATCTTCGTGGGGATTCAAAACCCCAACCTCTTGCCACACAAATGCCTTAACTCTGCCTTAGTTACCAACTGTGCTAACCAACATTATGGATACGCTAGGAACACACCTCATGCATTTAAATGTTAGCTTACCCTCCAAAGGATTTAAATCGCATGAATTTCCTTCTATCCTCTTACAACACAACGCATGATTATTTTGCCTTTGGGTACACAAAAATATGCATGGAAGATCAAAAATAAAACTTTAGCCCCCTTTTTATATCCTTTAGCTTATGCACTTCGACGTCGGTAGATATTTCGAATTTAGACATTCGTTTAAATAAAATATTTTGACTTTTAACTTTGGTGCCCAAACTCTATTTAAATTTAAATTTTAACCTTTAGGTTAAAATATTTAAATTTAAATAAATTAAATTAAATATTTTTTAACTTGTTCAATGGGTCTTTCAAGGAGTAAATTATTTTTAATTGATCCTTGGATTTGTTCTCCTCACCTCAACTTGTAATTTGGATCATTATTATATTAAATATTATAATATCATATTTGCCTTTCAAACCTACTTTGCCCTTTTGGAAAAACCTCTTAGTGACCTTAATGAAGACGAAACTAAAACAACAACTCTTGACATCAATGACAACAAAACTTGCTCATATTTCCAACAATCTCCCCCTTTGTCATTGATGGCAACCCATTTTCATTTTACCATTTCTTTTACCTTTTTTCATATCTGCTTCCCCTGAGAAACTGCTCCCCCTGATTGAATGCTCTCCCCCTAACTCAAATATCTTCCCCTTTGACATCAATGACAAAGGGCCACCTTTAGGGCTTGGGGCTAATAATGAGACTCTTAGCTTAGCCCCTCCTCCACCTCCTCTTTTGAGGTGGTTAATTTTGGGGTGGGAGTATCTCTACTCCTAACATACATTGATCTTTACCTTTTTCCACATTCTTCCTCAATTGATCCTTCTGATTCCTCTGACTATTCCTGTTCATGCTTGTCTCTGGAAAAACTGCTCTACACCACTTGGCTATATGCCCAACATTATTGCACTTATAACACTTAATATTGTAATTCCTTGAAGGTGTATATGTGTTAAATTTTCTCCTGGTGAAGCCATATCCATTCTTGTTATGAACCCTGCAATTAACTGCCTTGTGACCAAACTGATTACAAGAGTAGCAATACCCTTGAAAAAGATGCTTGTTTTTTAAATTTCCATATTCCTGTATTTCATGTGTCCTGCACTGTGTAGCCTTGTGCCCAAACTTGTGACATGAGAAGCATCATCCATTGAAACTACCTTGCCTTGACCCCATTGGTATCTTAGTTTCTTTTACCTTGTGTTGCTTCTTGTTCCATCTGTTCCTCATTTGTGTATTGTTCCTTCTCTTGTTGAACTTTCTATTATCCAACTCATCCTCAGAAGTCTAATTTTCTCTTACACTCTCTTATTCTAAAGCTTCTTCTTCTTTGGAGCTTGAGATTGACTCCTCTCCTTGTTCTCTTTGTTCCTGTTCAAAACCAAGTCCTGTTTTGTTTTATGAAGGTCTCTGTACCTTGATAATCTTATCCATAGTTTTTGAGCTTCTCTCAAACCTGTGTAGCTTATCTCTAGACTCTTTTACTTCCTTCCTTAGTGAAGCTACCTCATGCTCTAGTCTTTCACATTCTAAAACCTTTGCTTCTAATTTTTTTTAAATCTCCTTGTCTTAGCTATTGAGTTGGTTAGATCCTCTATAAGCTTTCCTTTCTCTTCATCATATTCTTGAAATTGAAGCTTGAGTTTTGAGTTCTGATTTCTTACCTTCCTTAATGCATCAAGAGCAAAAATAAACTCATCCTCAAGATCAACTTCTCATTTTTATGATTCTTCCTCTATATCTTTATCTTTAGGATCATCTTCATTCCTTTCTGATTTGTCTTCTATAGGATCACCTTCTTTTTCTTCTATTGCCAAAAGTAGAATTTCTTCTTTTTATCCTTCAAGAGCATCTTCATATTCATCATCACTGAAACTGAATCCATTCCTTGTACAACTATCTTCAAGATGACCAAAGTTACCACATCTAAAACACTTGAGAATTATTGGTGACCTTTTTCTAACCACTTCTTTTTCTTTTGCCAAAAATAGAATTTATTCTTCTTCAGTATCTGATGATCTTCCATCACTATCACTAGAAATTTTACTTGCCTTGTATGCATAAAAACTCTTATTATACCTTTGGAAAAACTCCTTTCCTTGCTTGCCTTGTCCATCCCTGCTTTTCTTTTGGTACTTGTGTTTTCCTGTTTCCCTATTCTTATGATCCTGTTTCTCATCTTCACTACTATTTCGAGCTTCTGGATAATCAATTGCATAGTGACCATATTTACCACAATTAAAACATTTAACTGATTTTGTACCTTTATACTTTCTTGAGTCCTTTTTTCTTTTGCCATAATTTGCTTTTTCATCACTGGATAACTCATTTCTTGAATCTTACTTCTTACCCTTTGTCTTATTTGTAAATTTGAAGGTTTCTTATTTCTAGGGAATAGGTTCCTCTTTTATTCTCATCTCAAAAGCTATGAGAATTCCATGTAATTCATCCCTTGTCAAAATTTCAATATCTTTTGACTCTTCTATAGCTTAAATATTTTCACTATACCTTTTTGGGAGTGACCTTAAAATATTATCACAAACATATGTTTCTTCAAATTTAAGCCCAAGTCCTTGCATGGAGTTAACAACCTCATCCACTTGAAGTAGGTATGCAACAATATTTTCGTCATCCTTCATATTTAGGTCTAAAAATTTTCTCTTGTAATTTTGCAACTTTACCCTTTTGACCTTTTTGTCTCCATCATTTATGCCTTTCAGCTTATCCCAAATTTCCTTTGCTAATGTGCAATGCATAACCTTTATAAACTTTGTTTCATGCAAATCCTTTAAAATTTCATTCATTACCTTTGAATTATTCAATTGTAGGAGCTTACCATCTTTATCTATAGGTGGAGTAGTTGGTAGTATGCATCCATCCTCAACTGCTTGCCATATTTCATTCCCTAGTGCCATTAGGTGAATCTTCATTCTCATACTCCAAAGTGCATAATTATTCCCATCGAACAATGGTGCCAAATTCCCTAAAGATCCATTATGAGAATCCATCTGTGTTCTTGTGAGATTTTCCTTCAAGTTGTTAAACTCTTCCAAAGGAATCCGCTCTGATACCAATTGAATAACACAAGCTTATACTGAGAGGGAGGGTGAACAATATAAGACCACTTTTTACTTTTCTTTCCCAAATAATATTATGCAATATATCAATGGCAATATCAACAACAATAATCAAAGCAATGCACTCACCACACACAATAGAGACACCAATTTAACTTGGTTCACCCAATATGGGCTACTCCATAGAGAAAATATTTTATTATAATTTTCTCAACAAATATCTTGGGAATCCTTCCCTATTACAATGTTTATGGACCTATATCCAAAGGAGACCAATACCATAATCAAGTTCATAGATCTTAGTCCATAGGAGAACTCCTTCTCCTCTGATCTAGTTGGTGATATGCTAGAAGACTACTGCCTCCACTACATAGGCTTGTGGATCTCTCTCCACTGAAGATCTTTATCCTCACTCAGAAGATATTTGTCCTCACTACCCTGGCTAATAGATCTCTATCCATTGGAGAATGCTACCCTCTCCTCTATCACCTCCAAAGCTTGCTCTCAGCTCTACTCAATCTCTATCTCAAATCTGTACTAAATACAGTCCTTCGGTCTAGCATAAATCTGCTCAATCTTTGTCTCAAATCTACACTAAACACAGTCCTTTGGTCTAGCACAAATCTGCTCAATCTCTATCTCAAATTTATACTAAATATAGTCCTTCATTCTAGCACAAATCTACTCAATATCTGTCTCAAATCTGCACTAAACACAATCCTTCGATCTAGCACAAATTTGCTCAATCTCTATCTCAAATCTGCTCAACAAATCCTCCTTAGAACTTTTCCAATATGCTCTCAAGTCTTCACCAAGACTTGTCTCAAATTTGCTTCTATTCCACAAAAGCTCGCACAATTTTGTCCTTAAGCTTTCACAAAAGCTTACTCAACTTAGTACTTAAGTCCCCTCTAGGACTTACTCAAATCTGCCCACTAGCTTTCACAAAATCTTATTCAAATCAATTGCAAAAATTGCATACACAACTCAACTCAATCTCTTTCAAAAAAATTCTTCAATCACTCAAACAAGTTTCACTCATAATCTTGTTTAACCTCATAAAATATAGAGAAAGGTTAGAGACTCAATATGTTTCACACACACAAAATACTCAATCACTTCCAAACTTTTTTTCAAATCAATTTAGAATAAAGAATACTTTATTTCACATAACTTGAACTATCACTCCAACACTCTCAATCAATAATGCAAATTAACTTTAATCAACCAATCACTCAATGGAACACAACTTGCTTACAAAACCTAAACAAGTGTTTCACAATGATTTCAGTAACTCACTCTAAGGAACTCAAAATATGATTCCAAATTCATATAACAATGATACTCATGTTCTTTCACAAACCCTAGTTCAAGATAGTTCTCAACTTCACATAACAATGATACTCATTGATGAGGCCTGGAAATGCCTCAATCATAACATGTTTTGAACACTGAAATTGTCTATAAACTCTTATGTTTAATCTAATATGCTAGTTAAGTTAATTCAATATGTTGTGTATTAACTATTTGCATGATGAATGTATCTGAAATACTATATTCTAATTTTTACAGCTTTTTGCATAATTTTTATGTTGTTTTGTTATGATTTACTGAATGAGATATGCTTAGGTTGATAGCAGCATTTCACTAATCATGTTTTGATATGTCTCAAGCATTTATTTTACCTAAATCTAGCAACAATGCAAGCAAACTATTACTGTGCAACAAAAACTGGTTTTTCCCATGTAAATTCCAGCCAACTGCCAATGAATGGCAAGGCATGGAATTCACATATGGAAAGAGATGAAGATCATTGGAATCTGATCCTGAGAGATAACCCACCTGAGAAATGCAGAGGAAAACATTTAAGGAGCACACATTTGTTCATTTCGAAGTCTCTTTGGAATGAACAAATATCTTCGGAATGAGAAAACATAGTGTCTACGGAATGAGTGGATCTTCGAAATGAGAATTGCAGTATCTTCGGAATGAGCCACTTATCTTCGGAATGAAAATAGAATGTGCTTTTTGACTTGTTGACCGATTTCTGATGCTGGAAAAAGGAAAATAAAGATTGAAAAGGGTAAGGGAAAATATCTCACCATGCCAAAGCCATTTCCGACCAAAGCCACCATTTATGAAAAGATCAAGTTTGATCTTCTTCTAGGATAAAACTAGGAATTGTTGCAGCATAATAGAATTTGATCTTTTGAGATATTCTCAGCTTGTTAGTAGATCTTAGTACATCTATAAATATGGCTTCCGTTCAGGTTGAGCTAATAGTAGTAGTAGAGAGAGTGGAGATAGAAGATAGAGAAAGCAGAAAGTAGAAAATAGGCAATAACCAGAAAAGTGACTGTTACAGTCCTATAACAAGTTTTTAGCAGAATTATTGTAATCATGTGCTTGAATCAATAAAGAGTACTAGTTCTATTTCATATTGCTTGTAAATGAGTGTGAATAAGATCTAGAGAGAAAAAGACTCATACCTTCTTTTGGACAAGGAGGCTAGCCATTTCCAGACCTAGGAGGAGGACTAACAACAGGTTTTTATTCTGATTTTGCTGCAGCAGAATGAGTTGTAGAACTTGTCATTTCATTCATTTGTAAACAACTAATGATATTTGCAATCTTAGCTTATTTTATGTTTTGTGATTAATGGTTTGGTTGTAATCCCCACTTTCAGCAAAGCTTTCAATTTATTGTAGACTGTCAATTCCAAAATTTACTATTTTTTGTAATTTCCTGCATTTTGTGTTGTTGTCAACCCCTACACAGAAGATTGACAACCTTCTGTTACAAAGCCTTGACAAGGTTTCATTTCCATGCTATAAGTAGGTTTCCATTGCTGCAAAAGTAAATAGATTTCCTTTCTGCAATTATAATCAAACTTTTAATTCTACAACTGTTATTTCTGCAACATAATTAGGTCTCATTCTGCAATTGTAATTAGGACTTCATTTCTACAGTTAATGATTAGTTTCCATTTCTGCAACTTAGATTAAGGTTTAATTCATGCAATTTAGAGATAGGAATGTCCAAAATCCCCCACACAATCGGTTTCACCAATAAGACCTATTGCTCTAGATTGACCTAAGTTATAACCCTGTTCACCCCTTCTTTTGCAGATAGCCTTGTACATTGCTCTGGATTGACAAATTCATTGAGAATTAATAATGTGTATAACGACAACACATCACTCATGATCTTGCACAAACCCTAGTTCAAGATAGTTCTCAACTTCACACTCAATTGTCCTCACAAATATTCACCAACCATGCATGTCAAAACTCACTCAATCATTTCCAAAAATGCTTATTAAAAATAACCTTTTCACTCCAACTTGCACTTCACAACATTCAAAAATATTTCACTCACAAGGATGATATGCCCATACCTTTTGTTTTGATGAAGATTTGATCTCAAAACATGTCTCAATCACAATCACTCTCTTTGCCAATCTCAAAGGTTAGATAGCAAAAATATTCACTCAAATATTCTCACTCAAATAATTCCCTCAAAATAAATTCACCATTACAAAAATTAACAAAACTCAAATACACCTTACCAAACTTGTCCAAATACTTCTCAACACATAAAAATAAATTTTCTTTAATAACTCCAAATCAATCAATAAAAGAAAAGTTCCTTTATAATTTCAAAAAATAACATTAAAAAATTAAACCCTTAATATCCTTATCACTCCAACCTTAATTTAATTTTAAATGCCCAAAATAATATAAACTTTAAACACCTTATAACTCCCTACTTTCCAAGACACTCTATTTATTCACGTGGCCTTAATGTGCTCCCCAAACCTTGGCACTAATAATAATTAAACCAAAATTTTCAATGCTTACCTTAACACCTTGGCCCACATGCAAAATTGATAGTGCATGCCTTGGTTGCGCCTCTAACCCATGACCTCGCTGCTACCGCTACGCTCTAGCAGCCGTTGGGCCACATGCCCACACAGGTCTAAAAGCGCAGACGCTTCATAATGTTATCTCCACAAAATTTGATGCTCGAATAAAAAGCAACAGACCTCCTCAAAATGTCTTTATGGGGATTCAAAATCCCAACCTCTTACCACACAAATGCCTTAACTCTGTCTTAGTTACCAACTGCACTAACTAGCGTTATGGATACGCTAGGAACACGTCTCATACATTTAAACGTTAGCTTACCCTCCAAAGGATTTAAATCATATGAATTTCCTTCTATCCTCTTACAACACAGCACATGATTATTTTGCCTTTGGGTACACACAAATATGCATGGATGATCGAAAATAAAACTTTAGCCCCCTTTTTATATCCTTTAGCTTATGCACTTTGACGTCGACGGATATTTCGAATTTAGAAATTTGATTAAATAAAATATTTTATGAATTTTAACTTTGGCGCCCAAACTCTATTTAAATTTAAATTTTAACCTTTAGGTTAAAATATTTAAATTTAAATAAATTAAATTAAATATTTTGTAACTTGCTCAATGGGTCTTTCGAGGAGTAAATTATTTTTAATTGCTCCTTGGACCTGTCCTCTTCACCTCAACCTGTAATTTGGAGCATTATAATATTAAATATTATAATATCATATTTGTCTTTCAAACCTACTTTGCCCTTTTGGAAAAACCTCTTGGTGACCTTAATGAAGATGAAACTGAAACAACAACTCGTGATAACTCTTGACATCAATGATAACAAAACTTGCTCATATTTCCAACACACATATGAAACGGATTGCTGGGTTGGTTGTAAGACAACCATGGTAGTGGATATGAGTGGAGGGTAGGTAGAAAAAGGTATTACCACCGAATAAGGGGTGATATGATGTATGGGGCTCGTAGGACCAGTAGATGGAATGGATGTGGAGATCTGCGAAGCAACCTAGGTTGTTGCTTTGTAAAGGGGATTGGTGCAAGTGATGTTCTATTGAGGCAATGTGAGGGGTGGTTGGCTAGAGGATGATGGGTGGCTAGCCAAAGTAGCAGTAGTCAACTCAAAAAGTGGATTTGTAAATATTTGTCTAGACTATTGCGGGTGTGTGAAGGTGGATTCTTGATGCAATGATGGTATGGTGCGAGATGGAATGGTGAGCAGTGGTAACGATGGAAAAACCGTACTAGTTGCATTCAGGTATATCCTAACGATGTCCATATGTACAAGTGTGGCACGACCATATGTTGGTGTGAGTGGTTCACTCTTGGGGATCTCATGAATAGCGGTATGGGTAGCCCTATGCATGATATTTCCAATGAAATAGGGGCACTACTAGAGGGCCCTACATTTAAGTTTTGGGATGCACTAGGGACTGCACTAACTTACCCTACCACCGAGGTGTTAGGGACCTGACTGGGATAATATGCCAAAGGGGAAGACAACTGACTCTGAATTAATGCTAACTTTCTAGCTTGACCACGGGTTGTTACCATACGCTAGGGTGTGATGATGTATGAAATGCAAGTGATAGTGTGTGAATGCGTGAGATAGCACAATGCAAAATAACACTCAAAGCAAACAAACAAGCAATTTTTCCTAAGTTCTCGCAAGTTTTGATTTGATTTTTTTTAGTTTTGAAGGTTTTTTATTGTTTTGGAGTTTTGAAGTTTTGAAAAAGAAAATTTCATGTGCAAAATGTTTTTCCCTAAGATGATTCTAGGATTTCACCTGTATACTCGTAGCTCGACAACCGGTGATGAAGTTCGATCGCGTAAACCCACCAAAGTATGGAGATGAAGCCCATACCCAATCAAGGAGTACATGTCCTACCAATCCTCACCTATATTGACCGTAGACAGTGATACACCCTCCGAAGAGGAATGTGTGCTATTTTCTATGGCTAAGGTGGTTAATTAGAGGTGGCCTTGGCAAAATATAGGGTAAATATGCTGGTGGTTGATGAAATCCAACTTGGAAGTGATGAAATCCAACCGTTTGCCAATGTTTAAGTGTGTGTGTGTGTGTGTGTGTGAAGTTTGTTAAAACTATTGTGTGATGCAACTAAGATATGATTTCATTTTTATGCTTACATGTAGGAAAATAGGAAACATAAATAGTATACAAAATAAAATTAGGGTTAGAATGTTGACTTCAGGTAAGATTTGACCAAGTTCTATTTAACAGGGCCAATCATGGGTGGCCAGTTGGTTCTGGTAAACCACAGATGCGCGGTTTACCAAACACGTGCCTGCATTTGGGAAACCCCAACCGTGGATGCACAATTCCTTTCTACAAATATAACAAAGGCAACACAAGCCCAAACCCTAAAAAAGATGCTTCAGTTATTTCTAACCTGGCTATGCAAGATGACTATTCCCTAAAATGATAAATGCATATCCTTTTTTTTTATATTTGGATGAATGCACAAATAAAAATATATATCTTAGGACCTAGATGCGAACAATGGCACACAGGACAAACCTTTAATTTATCCTAGATGCATGCTAAAATCAGAAAAATAGAATTAGAAAAAGGGATAGGGGTACAAACCTCTTATCCTTTCGCTACTCCCTCCAGCTATCAATCACAGGTCCGTGATTGCACAATGCAGCAATCACATGCGTGCATTTCTCTAGATGCCCAACTGCAGGTGCACGATTCCTTCGATCTACAATTGCAGGAGCACATTCCTCCAACTCCTTCATCGTGGGTGCGTGGTTCCTCAGATCTGCAACTGTGGGTGTGTAGTTTCGTAGTGATAGGGCTGAATGTGATAGGTCTCGAATCTGTCGACCCGATATTGAACCATCGTGCTCTTCAAACTCCCAAAACCTATATATGTAGAAAACACAAATCAGTAACTAGGTAAAGGCAAGGCATAACAAATGGAACCCTTAGGGGGTCCCATCGTGATTGCCATTTTTGTAACTAAAAAGTACAACACCCAACAAGATAAACAAAGAAACACTTGCAATGTAAAGAATATTCACTTTTTGTATTAACAAGGGAGCCTGAATCTTCCAATATTAGAATGATATATTTCTTTTGAATTACCCCAAGTATATTGGGTGCAATGTTATAATATAAGAGTACAATACAAGTTCTCAATGATGATAGTTATGGTGCTCCTTTAAACAAATGAAGGGGTGTCCTTCGTCCTTTCTGCTAAGGTCCAAAGGGGTGAGTGGGCTTCAAGTATCTAGCATGGGGACCACTCCAGCTTCAACAAATTCTCCCAAAATACCTGTCACCTGCACACATGAAAACCAACAAAGAGATCAGTAGCACCTACAAATCAAAGTATAAATATGATGCTATAAAACCCTATGCAATAAATCATGTAAATACAGATAACAGAAGCATGAAAACCATAAAAAGCCTTGCCAAAAATAAGTGTTACCGATTGGATCTGATATATGTTCTCATATTTGCAAAACTATGAATGTGCGGTAGTTATCGGGAAACTATGGATGCACGGTGGTGAGATCGCAGGTGCACAGTTATGACTGTGTAACCATGAACCAACAATTTGGACTGAATGGCAAAATGCCTCAAAACGGGATCTTCGTGCTTGAAATATGGTTTCTCCTCGAGATTCATGTAGATGTTTGATCCTATTTTGGTAGCCTAGCGATGTCAATGTTTAGCTCCCTTAATTTGGTGGGGTGGAGGTGCCTTTATAGGTCCCTTAGGATTTTGGAGGGAAATGAGAGGTGGTAAGCCTGGATTGCGAAGTGGAAATCCTGGGCTACCAAATGGAGGGGGCAGTTACAATGAGTTACCCAGTATGCCTCGCTTAACTAGGGTGATGTGGTTGCAAGTGGAGTGATATGTGGAGGGTTACCCCATGTGAAGGGAAAAAGGGGACAAGGGTGTATGAGATGTGGCAAGGTGAGGTAGTGAGGTGGCTAGGACATATGTCTAGTGGGTAGACAGGGTATCCTAGATTGACTTTCCAGATTTAATAAATTTGGAAAATAGGATAATGTCCAGATTTCATATGCCTAAGTCCAAACTTAGGAATATAACTTTATTATGCAGGATTTTGTGGGGTGAATGATTGTGAATTTTATAAAGATTAGTTTTTGGTGTCTACATGAATCATATGATTTATTCCCAAGGTATTTGTGATGAAATAATTAGAATACGAAGGATGAAAGATTATATAATTAGGATATACAGGGAAACCCATACTCATGCTTGTGAGGTTAGAATGAAGGTTTTTGACATAAGGATTAGAAATTGGAACACTTGATGGTACCTCTTAACTAGGAATGTAGCTTGTACCTACATTTTGTGATATAGTACAACTTACATTACCTTATAATAATTCTATAAGAGTAGAAAAATGAGTAACACTTCACAAATGGTGGGGTTTTTACCTTTGGCCTCCACAAAAGTAGTGATGATAGGAGGATTTAAATAAATTAAATTTAAAGTTGATGCATTAAGGTTTGTATTTAAAGATCCAAAGGATTGATCTAGTTGATTTAGAGGTAAAGGGGTTGATCTAGGTTGTTGGGGATGATCCATGAGTGAACCTTCCTCTAAAAATATACCTAGGATATCATGAACATTTCATAGGAAAATATTCCACAACCTCCCTATGCTTCTATAAAATGAAAGTTATGTAAATAGTAGATTAGAAATCCACTCTTCCTTACTCATCATAGATAGGGCTTAGAGAACTCAAAAGTATAGAAACCTCCTCTTTGTCCTCAAAATTTGAGTTCTCAAAGGTGGGTTGGTCATCATGACCTTCTATTGGAGGTTTTTCTTTAATAGCCAATTGATGAGTGGCACTATGGGTTAGGTAGCATATTTTATCTAAGGTTTGGAAGGAAAGGATTTAATCGGTAAAGTTTTAAATTTTATAGAGTTGATTTAATAATAAAGAGAAGATATTTTAGCAACCTTATATCCTCTTTGCTTATATATTGAATCCATTCTATATACTTCAATGGCATTCCTATTTAACAAATGTCCTTATATACCTGATTCCTCTACATATATCAGTCAACATGTGAGAGAAAGCCAATACATGGGTTACCAATAATACATGGAAGTGATTGCTTGGATACATGGCCAAGATGGTATATGAGGGATAATAGTATTCCTCCCCATGACTTCCACTAGCCCACTACAATATAGTCCTTACTAGGTATAAGTACCTATGAGATCTTATGTGGGAAATTGGTATCCCAGGCTTACTTTATATCCAATATAGCCTAGTAACTCATACAAAAAATACTCAAAGTATCATGAAGACACTTAGTAGGACTAGCAATTGATTATGTTAATGTTATCTAATATAAATAAACAAGATTAAATTGTCTTGATTAAAGTTTGATAAATTTTAGTTTGATTAAGGTTTAACTTGGACAAAGAAGATCTTGGTGCCCAAAATGGTGTTCATGTTAGATTCACCAAAATGTGAGAAGGATAGAAGATCACAAAGGGCCACTTAAGGATCTACCATAACTCTCCCTCTCCTATCTGAAGAACATGTGCTTATACTGAGAGGGGGTGAACAGTATAAGATAAAACTTTTTGCTTTTCAATCCATATGATAACATCAACAATATTAAAGCAGTAAACATTTCACAAAGCATCACACACATGAGAGACATGATTTAACGTGGTTCACCCAATGTGGGCTACTCCACTGAGAAAATATTCCTTATAAAATTTTCTCAACAAATTCTCTTGGGAATCCTTTCCCTATTACAATGTTTATGGACCTTTGTCCAAAGGAGACACCAATCCCCTAATCAAGTTTATGGATGTCTATCCATAGGAGAATTGTTAAATCAACCTCTTAAATCACACAAATAAATTTCACTCAGAATTTTGTTTGACTCATAGAAACATATAGAGAATTATTAGATACTCAATATGTTTCACGCTCTTAATCACTCAATCACTTCCAAACTCTTTTTAAATCAATTCAGTGTAAAAAACAATTTGTTTCACAAAAATTGAACTATCACTCCAACACTTTCAATCAACTATGCTCAATCAACTCCACTCAACCAATCACTCAATGAAACACAACTTGCTTACAAACCCTGATCAAGCATATGAAAGTTTACTCAAATATTTCCAACAATGCTTATCAAATAATCTCACATAACAATGATACTCATGGTCTTTCTCAAACCCTAGTTCAAGATAGTTCTCAATTTCTCACTCAAATGTTCTCACCAACATTTACCAATCATGCACATGAAAGCTTACTCAACAATGCTTACCAAACAAAACCTTTTCACTCCAACTTGCATTCACAACATTCAACAAACAATATTCCACTCACAAGGATGATATGCCCATACCTTTGTTTTGAAGAAGATTTGATCTCAAAACCTGTCTCAATCACAATCAACCTCTTTGACAATATCAATGGTTAGATATCACAAATCTATCCTCAATATTTTTCTTCAAAAATATTTCACCATGCCAAAGTATTAAATCTCAACTATTCCTTATTTCTCCTTTCAAAATAATTTTCACAATATAACTCTATTTCAACATATAACATAAAGTACCCTTGGCATACCTTATTACTCCTTTTATAAACTTTAATCACTAAAAAATCAATCACAATATTAAACCTTTACTTTCCCTTTTATCTCCCTCTAAAGCATATAAACCCCTTTTAATTTTCCCACTAAGCAATTTCAACTTAATAAAAACTTAGGGAAAATTAAAAATTAATTTCCACTCCTCACAATTTTGGATGCAACTTTAACCTTAGAAAATTGAGTGCATACCTTGTAAATAACACCAAAAGGCCTTGGTAGGATTCGAACACCCGATCCCCTTCTTCCAAGCACCTTCACACAACGCACGCCCACCAAGTGGGCTATGTGCCCTCACGCAAAGGTTGAGGCTCACGCCTCCCTTTTCTCCTTCGTCCGATGGTGTAAAATAAAACTTCATCTTCTACCTTTCCAAAATAGCTATCGCGTGGATCGAAACCACAACCTGTCACCTACGAGCGACTTAACATAGCCCCTAGTTGCCAACCGTGCTATCCAACACTTTGCGATGTAAACGACACTCCACTTGTATTTGTTCCCGAGTCTGCTTCCTTAATCTTTTAAAGCACATGCAATTCTTCCTTTCAAACCTTGGCGCACAATTTACTTGGGCATTCGATTATTCGCATGGATAATTTCTTAAGGTGGAACTTACCACCTTTTATATGCAATGTCATATTTCCAAAACACGTCGGCGCTTAAATTAATTTGAATTCGAATTTTATTATGGCGCTTTAAATTAATTTAAATTTAAATTTTACCTTAGGGTAGAATATTTAAATTTAAATAATTTAAACCTAAGACTTTATAAACTATCACATGGGTCTTTTGGAGGAATAATAATTTTATAACTCCTTGGCTTTTGTTTTTCTTCAAACCAACCTGTAACCAAAAATATTATAATATTATATATTATAATATTATTATTTCCATTAACTTGCTTCTTTGCCTTGTTGGAAAAAACCACTGGAGGACATTAATGACTACAAAGCTTGTTATGTTCTTGACATCAATGACTACAAAGCTTGTTATGTTCTTGACATCAATGACTACAAAGCTTGTTATGTTCTTGACATCAATGACTACAAAGCTTGTTATGTTCTTGACATCAATGACAACAAACCTTGCTCATATTTTCAACACTCTCCTTGAGATTAGGGGTAAATTGTAATCTTAGATATTTGTGTTTGATGGATTTGTTTGAAGAACACCTATGTTTCTCCTAACATACTTGTTTAACTAATATTAATCCTAATATAGCCCTCATGCAACATAAAAATACAACAATTAATACCTAAAGATAAAATGATTTTGTTTTTTTATGGGGAATTTAAGAGGCAAAGGAGCAAGAGAGATGTAGCAAGCAAATCCTAAATATAGCTATGTGTGATTTCAATTTGAAGTTAAATCTTAAATATTTAGTTGATCCCCTATATGATTAATACTAAACTAGTTTTTTCTTTCCCATTTTGCTTATTTGTTAAATGAATATAAATAGAAACTAATTTAATCAAACAAAAGGTAATATTTTAGTCTTAAATATTGAAACAGAAAGAGTTATGGAGCAAAGAAACCATTTTTCTATAGAGGTAAAAGCACTACCAGTCCACCCAGTTTTTATAGGTGAGTTGGAGAGGAGAGGGCAATCATCCAAGGGAGGTCCCAGGTTCGAATCTCCACCCTATCAAAAAGTTGAATTGGGTACCCAAAATCCAATTGATAATGTTGGTGTGGGAAGGACTGGGTGCGACTCCCGAGTGACTTTGACGGTGTAGAACCCCCTGTTCGTGGTCTCTCAGACCAAGGCGGCCCCACAAGGGGTTTTTCACTTACAAAAAAAAAAAAGCACTACCAGTCCACAAAATCATTGCCAATTCTTTTGCTATCGATGGTACTTTCACTTTCCTACAAGATAGATAGGAAAATATATTATTAGTGGCAAAGGGTATTTATTGAGTTGGTAGATAATGTTAGACTCCATTGAACAACAATTAGGCCCTATTTAGACAAATAAGAAATATAACAAATATACTGAATGCATGAAATTAATGCTAAGTGGAAAAAGTGTAGTAGGTTGGTGATAGAATTGTTGGTGCTTTCACTCTATGTAAACCAAAGAATGAGAGCAGTGAAGTAATATTAGTTGAAAGAAAAATTGATTTAATAATTGAAGTGATGAAAGTCTTTGATTTTGGAGTACAAAGACTGTCAAATAACAAAAAAATATTAGCTTTTGATACTCTAATATATAAATCACCATAGGAAAATAATCATAGGATCTAATTTAATGAAGTTGTAATATAATGGACCCAATAGTAATATTGTAACAAAGATAAATAAACTAACTAATATGTAATATCAAGGCTTAATAATATACCAAATAACATTCAATAATATGCTGAAATATGAATGTAAAATCCTGAATCATACACAATAATAAGACTTACAATACTAGTTGCTCAAATGTATGTAAACTTGTATTACTCCACTTTCTATTACAAATATCTCATAGAGATGACTCTATGAACAATGTAGATCACTATATTGATGATGTAGATCGTTATATCTTTTCTTCACCCTATGGAGTAATAAATAACATTTCTATGATGACTCTTTGGTTACCATGACTCTTCCTTTCCATATGCCAAGCCTTATGACTCTTGGCTTCTATACTTGACACTTGCATACACATAACACTATCTTGTATGCACACTTGGACATGAATCTTCATATAACTCTTCCTAATATAAGAACACATGTGCACATTTATATATTAAACACTTGTGCACATATACACTCATAACACTTGCACACATATTTACATGATACTTGCGCATTTCCTACACATTATTACATCATATAACATATTAACCCACTCACTAACCTAGGACACAACCGTAATCTAATATTTACAATAATGTACCAAGGTGGTATATTGGCATGTACCAAATAATGTAATATTCTCTAACACCCCTTGTATTACATTATTTAGTTATTGAAGACTTTAGTCTTCAATATGGTCTTCATATTTATGACTTTGCAATGGATTTGATCTTGGCCTGGTTTTGCTTCCTCTTGATTGTCTTCATCCTTTTCTTCTTTAATTTGTAGATGGATTTGTAGTGCAACCTGTTGTCCTCTCATTTTCATCATCTTGAATTTTGGTTTTACCCAATATCTTTGATATGATCTTAGTCCTTGAGCCTTCTCTAAGTAGCCTTGTTGAACAAGAGATCTCATTATCTTACAAGTCAAAATTGGATCATAATTAATCCATTTTCTTTTCCCTAGTTCTCTGTATGAATTTTCTTCATGTTCTTTATAAATTCCATCCTTAAATTCATTGTTAGTAAATGCTTCAGAAATGAGAACTTGAAAAAGATAATCTAATCTGAATATTAATGACTTTTCAAATATTTTAGTACTTGTCTTTATGATAGCAAAAAATAGATGAGTGAGATTTTCCTCTACAATATTTACATGGATGAAGATTCCAAAAGTTTGCTTTTACATGACCAGTCCTATTGCAATAAGCACATTTTGAAATTATGTTCACTTCCTTGTTAATCTCTTTTGCAATTTCAAGTTCTATTTCCTTGATAAAACAGTATAACCACTTGTGTACAACTAAAATCATTCTATCTTTATTTTCTCAGTATATATGTTGTAGATGTTGAAGGTTTTCAACATTTCTAGAGAAATCTATTTTTGAAGTTGACTCTATAGTAACAAGATTCAATGGTATGTCTACTTGATTATTATAAAATCTTATTGCATCCTCAATTGTATTTCTAAGCCATTTTGGTGTTTTCTTCTCTTCATTTAGTTTTTGAGAATAAGACTTAAGTGCATGCAACATGTCTTCACTATCCTTATTAGATGCATTCTTAACAATTTCATCCATGAATATCCTTTGATGTAGTCTACCTTATATCTCCCTAGGTTTTGAATAATTTTTCAAGTTTCTAAATTTTTCAAAAACCTATGATGTTGAATTCCTTGTCTCCCTAATTAATTAGAAAATAATAATTTTGTAAATATAATATTCCTAAATTTGAATTAGGCTTCCTTATCTCTCCAAGATTAAATAATTTGCAAAAATTCTATAAGCCTTTGTATTTCAAAAAATATTAAAATAATACTTTCAAAAACTTTAATAAAAACTTCTCACAAACTTTAATAAAACCTTATGACTACTTATCACTCAAAAAAAATAAAAAACTTAATTAAAGCAATACTAAACCTTATCACTCCTCATTAATCTCAATAATAAAATGATTAATCAAAATTAAACCAATTAATAAATTATTCCTTATATCTCCAATTAACTTTAGGCATAAAATCAAATCTTAAATAATATTATACCTTCCTTCTACACACTTACTTCTTGATCAACCTTGCACTTGGTGCTTTTTCTTTATTTTTCAAGTACCTCACTGTCTATGCACTTTCTTCTTGACCAACCTTGCACTTGGTGCTCCTTCTTCCTGACTAAGAATGTTACACTATGCTCAAAATCTGATGCTACTCATGCAAGTGATTCTTTAACCTCCTTATAAAATTCCATTTTGAAATGATTCAATTGACTTCTCAATGTGGTACTTCGACGTCTAAAGGTTCTCCAACTTAGGATATTTTGAGAAACATTCACTTATCTTCTATTTCACTTGCCAATAATGTGGCATTCAATGATGGTACTTCATTACTTTGTCCTATCAATGGCTTTGGAAAAAATTAGCTTCTTCATCTAAGGTACTCCAAACACTTATAATTATTGCACCTCTTCGAATGATGCTTTACTGTCTAGGCACTTGATTGAACGATGTTTCACTTATTTATATGCTTTGCTATCCCTTTAGCTTATTCTAACACTAGCTTTTTGCTATCTATTTGTCCTTGCAAAACTAGATTTTAGGTGCTTGTTTCCTTGAGCATGGCACTCTAAATGATTCTTAGATTTCCTTATGTATGCCATGTATGGTCCTTGATTTTACTGGGTGCTTGACTTATCTATAGTGCTTGACTGCTCCTTCAACTCCTTGTAGGTTGTGCTTGATTTATCCTATTACTTGACATGAACCCGATGCTTCATATCCACTTAGGTTTGCTCTAACAAATGGCACTTTGTCTTCCCAATGCTTGCGATGCTACTATCTTTGAGTAGCTTAGTTTATTGTATTCCTTCTTGGCTCTCATGGTTGTTTTTTAGTTCCTGCATGTCTCTATATTCCAAAGATGTTTTACTTGAGGTAAAACACTTCAACATTCAAATCTTATCCTTGACTACTCAATGATTGACTCTCTAGTTACTTGGTTCTTGGATTTCAAAAACTCTTGTATTTATCCTATGTCTGACTTTTTTACTTTGATTATGTTCAACAACTATATTCAACATTTGGATTCTATACTTGACTTTACACTTGACTTAATCCTTTGCTTGAATAATATATTTTTCTCATTTTTTTGGCCATTTACTATCTCTTTTTTGTTGTATATTTTTGTAGGTCTAGGTGATGGATATTCATATGTTGGATCATAGACTTGATAACATCATTTACAATACCTTTAAATTGCACTAAAATAATGTTATTATGTATGCTTTATAATGCTCTTGTTTTATTGCCTTTTCACTTGAATCTTGCTACCCTTCTCTATAATGGTTGTAGCTCTATAATTTTTTCAATGCTTTCTTCCTTGAAAGACTTATTTTCTTCTCTTAACTTGCTACCTTTAACTCTATCTTCAAAAAATGTAAGCTTGTTGCCTTATTGATGCCTTCTTAATACTCTATCTCTATCTCCAAAAACTTGTTATCCTTTAACTCGGACTGTCCTCAAGACTTCTTAGTGCCTTGAAGTCTACTATAACTTCTAAATTTTGGTAAAATACTTGCCTTCCAAAAACACTATCTTCAAGTCTTTCTTGCCACCTTCAAGTTTTCTTACTTACTTTCTATCTTGGTAGAGCAAGCTTTATCAATGGTCTCTTTTCTTTCTAAGAACCAATATATCTAGGACCTCTTTTAACAAGTCTTCTTCTACCTTCAATGGGACCTTTTCTTAATAGGTCTCCTTTGTCTGCTTCTTTCTTTTATGGGACCTCTTTTAACAAGTCTTCTTCTACCTTCAATGGGACCTTATCTT
The DNA here is from genome assembly GCA_028583015.1 of Wollemia nobilis. NCBI lineage: Eukaryota > Viridiplantae > Streptophyta > Pinopsida > Araucariales > Araucariaceae > Wollemia > Wollemia nobilis. The sequence goes on from JAQPPZ010016361.1 coordinate 9,689,697, forward strand.
AATAAGTCTCCTTTGTCTCAAATCTCTGGTTCTTTGAACTCTATCTCTTAATATTTTTATTTTATTTGATAAAAGAAGGGGTTTTGAAAGGGTCCTTGAACCTTATACAAAGGGGTTTTCCAAGGATCCCAAAACCTACAATACAAAAGATATTCAATGAGCACTAGAGGGTAATCCCTCATCTAGCATTCAACATAACTCCTGCCTTTTTCCAATTTGAAAATAAGACCTTTATTATCCATAGGTAGATTTGACAGAAATCAAGAAGCACTAAAAATTGAATTTAACATTTAAAACAACCCATCCAAAATTAGCGCTTCAAATTTGAAACAACTTAGGGACCAAAATTCCTACCCAAAGAAGATGAGAATATGGATTCCAATAGAGCAAATCCAACCAGTGGTTGAGGACTACCAAAAGAAAATAATGAGGGATCCTACAAGCACCAAGAATGAAGTCCCCATCAACCAAAACCTTTCCTACATAATAACCATCCAATAGATGGGATATTCACACCTAGTAGGAAGCAAAGAAAACTTAGAACACACTGATCCTTCAAACCTTCGCACAGAAGACCATCCAACAGATGATAAAAAGATTTAACATAAAAATCTATGCTCAAAAAAGGAACAATCACCCTCTAGAAGCAAAATAAAACTATTTGCTCCTCCCAAGGATGAAAAAATAGAGTTTCCATCAACCAAACCAAGAGCGCTAAAGAAATTTAAAATTTAAGTTCCCACTCAAACACAACCAAGAAATGAAAATTTCCCACCAAGGGCCTTGAATTAGGATGTTGTCCTCATGTCGTAAGAAACCCTCCATCAAAAGCAAACATTTTCACCTAAAATAGGAAGTAGAAAAAGAAATAAGCTAAAGAACCAACCAAAAAAATCCAACATCCCAACAAATAGAACCTAGATGGATATCCAACAAACCAACACCTAGCATCCCAAATCTGGGTTTAGGCTCCCTAATCCCCACTCCAAGGGGAGTTAGGAACCCTGCATCCAAAAAATGTGATCTCCAACTGAAATCAAAATTGTAGCCCCAAAAAATAAGGATAATACCAAAGGGGTCTCAAGGGTAATTCAAAACCCTAAGCACCCCAAAAGAGGGACGATAACACCCCCAATCCCTATGGGTTCTAACCCCATAGGCACACAAAAGAAAAATTTCCCCACCAAGAAGAGAACCCAATAGCTGAAGTGTGGCCAACCACTACCACTTGACCTTCCAAATACTATTTGCAAACATCTTAGAATATTGGTCTCTTATCTTGGACCACATTTATCAAGATCTATTTTCAAGACTTGAATATTATAGACTGTCTTCTATTCCAAATAGGTTTTTTGGAATAGGTAAACTCAATCTATCTTATCAAGATCTATTTTTAATAATCTAAAATATACTTGTTTGCAACTCAAATCAATCATTGTGTGAGGAAAGCTCATGACCTTCAAGCAATCAAAGATGAAAGTCTTATCAAAATTCTAAGATCAGTTTTTCACTGTAGTAATATCTTAGATAGCTTTGTTTAGTGTTACTTAAGAATTCAATATGAAACTTCTTCCAATATCTGAAGCAGAATGGCAATGACCAACTTTTTTTTGAGTTGGTTCTCTCTTGATCAATAATAGGGTTATCTATTCCTTGAATAACCAACTTTCTCTTGAGTTGGTTCTTGAAGTATGAAACTTATTCTTCACTGGTTATTCTTCAACTCAGAAATAGTCTTAATATTCACTAGTTTTCCTTTAACCTAGTGGAATGGCTTATCTTCACTGGTTTTTCTTAATTAGTGGTAATATCCTTGTTGAGTCATAATCTTCTCAGGTTATTCTTTGACCTTGTAGAAAGACTTTAGCCTGATGCAACTTTCAAATCCTATGCAAGCAACCTTGTTATGTCTTTGATACCACTGTTAGTTTTTATACTCTAATATATAAATCATCACAAGAAAATAATCACATGATCTAATCTAATGAAGTTGCAATATAATGGACCCAATAGTAATATTGTAATAGAGATAAACGAGCCAACTAATATCTAATATCAAGGCTTAATAATATACCAAATAATATTTAATAATATTCTAAAGTATGAATGTAAAAATCTGAATCATACACAATAATAAGACTTACAATACCGGTTGCTCAAATGTATGCAAATGTGTATTACTCCACTTTCTATTACAAATATATCATAGAGATGACTCTATGAACAATGTAGATCACTATGTTGATGATGTAGATTGTTATATCTTTTCTTCACCATATGGAGTAATATATAGTCTTTCTATGATGACTCTTTGGTTACCATGACTCTTCCTTTCCATATGCTAAGCCTAATAACTCTTGGCTTCTATACTTGAAACTTGCATACACATAACACTATCTTGTATGCACACTTGGATATGACTCTTCATATGACTCTTCCTAATATAAGAACACATGTACACACTTACATATTAGACACTTGTGCACATCTACACTCATAACACTTGCACAAATATTTACAACACTTGTGCATTTCCTGCATATTAATACATTACATAAATATTAACTCACTCGCTACTCTAGGATACAACCCTAATCTAATATTTACAATAATGTACCAAGGAAGTACATTGGCATGTACCAAATAATGTAATATTCTCTAGTAGAAAATAGAGATTTTCTTACTTGAAATAACTATTAAGATGACAAAATAAATTATTAACTAGATGCAAATGCAAGGTGTAAGATTAATCAATATGCAACTATATAAAATCTTAGGGATAGAAGACAAATAGAATGCCAAAATAAAATAAGTGGAAAAAGTACAACCCAAGATGCCAAATTATTTTTCCCTTGTTTATGGAAGCTTGTTGAAAGCTTGATAGCTTGCTTGTGGATGCTTGAAAGCTAAAGGTTAGAGGCTTGAATTCTTGGATATTGCTTGAAGAGAGCTTGGGATTTAGGTCCTTACAAGAAAAAAAAATTAAATCTTGCAAGGATGACCTTCACAAGATTGTGGTAAGATTTTAGCATAACCTTACTACAAAGTAATGAATTTCTATGATTCTAGAGAGATTTTGGTAGATTTTTGTTACTAAAAAACTCTTGATAAAATGGTCACCACAAGTGGTAGATTTATAAGAAGCCATGGCTCCTTGGGGGAAGAATTGTATTGAATATGACAAGATTGGAGATGGTAAAGATTTAAAAAGAATTCAAGAAGCCATTAATGGAGGATTAGAAGTGGAAAATATTGGATTTTGGAGTTTTTTTAGGGTTGTCAATCATAAACAATTTAATGGTGGGTGGCTTGGAGGGTGGAAAAGTTGTTTTTTTTTTAATTTTGGTACATCATAGTAAAAATCATTGATGGTGCTTTCTCCATCATGATCGTCAGAGGTCAAATTTGGGAAAGAAAGGTTAAAAATCAAAAGTTTAAAAAAATTATCACCAAGTTATGAAAGTGTCATTGATGCTTCCACTCTTGGAGCATTAAATGATCTAATTTTGTCTCTAGTTGATTAGAAGGCTAATTGATGAAGGGTTTAACAAGCTTGAAGATTATTGATGCACTCAAAATTAGGTATCTACACTAACTCACATTCTCCTCATGCATCCTTAAGTCATAAATATTCCTTGCTTTCTAATATGTCACCCAATTTGGATGATATAATGGTTGTCTCCCTCATAGATAAAGAGATTACCTTTTTTTCACTAGTAAAGAAAATAAATGTCATACCACTATTGCAATTCTAACTTGTGAGCTTTATCATGGAATTCATCACAGAAATCATGCCACTCATTGAAATTATTGTGTTACTAAAGTAAATAAATAAATTGGCACTATTTAAATGAAGCTTCCTAGGTGAGTGAGGGGACATGTGTCTACTCCTCCCACATGACAACTCAACAACCATATCTAGTATTCCTATCATGACGACTTAGCAATTGAGGGGTTCTAATACTTCTAATGCACCATCGATGCCAAAATTTGCCCCCATATAAATTTTAAAAAATTTGGAGGTAAAAATATAAAAAATTCTAGATGCCAAATGGTAAAATCACCAGAACCCCTTAATATTTCACAAGGAATTCAAAAATATTGACAACTCATCCATATCTACCATGGTTTTTTCTCTATAATATTTTTTGTAGCACAACTTGTGAAGCAATCCTCTCCTGCCATGGTTGCTAGACCATTATAACAACATGTCAAGTGGTTTGAAGATCTTTGCCATGCATAGAAGCCTTCCAAACAATAGAAGTGATTTATCAAATATTCAAACTCTTCTTCTAAACTTCAAAAACTAAGCAAAATGCCCTCTCATATGTGTTGCATTGGTACTAAAATAAATTTAAAAATAGAGAAGATAATGATTTTTTTATAAAAACCCATAAAATAGAAATAGGGTTTTTGAAAACACAAAAAATTCATTTCACTAAATTTAGCAAAATTCATATTTTTAGAGCATCACTAGAGTATTCCATGAAAAATAATTAATCAACCAAATGAATTGAATGTCAAAGAGGAAAAATATGGTGAACCTATTACTAAATATCTCTTGAGCCACTTAGTCATCAAAACACAAGATATCCTTGTGATCCAAGTTCCCATTAGGGTTTTTAATTATTTTTAATTTTTAAATGATCAAAAAAGGTATTCCTTAAAACTACTTAAGAAACAATCTCTCTACGTAACAGAGTGAAGTCACTCCACACTTGCTTTGATAATATGTTAAATTTCATAATACTTTCTAGAAATCAAATGAAGCATAACATTCACGTCATGCAAGAAAAACAAAAGAAAATAATACAGACATATAGGCACCCCATTATATCACATCACATAAAATTATAAATTGATATAATGGATCAATAATTGTGGTTATTTATAGTAAATATGTAATCCCCAAATTACAATTACATAAACCTAGGTTGATATAATGTTGAAGGTTAAGTTACTAAACCCTTAATAAAGGTTAAGGTTGACCACCCAAGTGGTTTAACCAATCTTGCCAAGGGTATATACATCAATATTACTTGTAGATATATAGATAATTCCTATAGGATTATATATAGAATGCCCATAGGCTTACATCAATTATGATCATAGGCTTATATCATTATTTGTCATGCTTGGCCAATAAGGTCATATTACCATATTTTAAAATATAATTGGTTAAACACAAAAGGACTTGTCAGTTTAGAAGACATCAATGTAACATACTATTATATAGCATAAACATTCACTTTAAATGCAGTTAAAAAAGTGACTATATGAAATCATAGAATACAATGGACTAAAATCAGCATGACATCAAGTATACCTTACATGCATATGCAAATTAGTAGTGATATCATGTCACCATTGCTATGCATTAAATTAAATTGCCATAAATGTTCTTTTTAAATCAAGTTGTGATAGGTTCAAAGGTTAAAAATTATATTTATGTGAGCAATAACTCCACATCATGGATTTCTATTAATAACTTAGTTAAAGGAGAGGATCTCAAACAAATAACAAATGACTTTCAATTCTATTTCCCTAATTTTATGTGGAAGGATGAGTTGGTTTGGAATTAATCAAAATATGGTGGATAATTGGTCAAGTTGGGATAAAAGGATTTAGCGTAATTAAAATTTCCTACTTCCAAAGATTTTTCTTAGAAGTATGTTTGATCACTTGAGGCCCTCCCTAAGGTCTCAACATTTCTTTGGTTAGTAGTGCAAATTAAAATTATTATATGTAAAAGTTTGCAAAGAAGAATCATGGACCTTTCATATGTGCCTTATGTGAGAGGGATCTATAAACATCATATTAATTACTTTTCATTGTCCCTTTGCTTATGCCATTTGAGACCACTTTTTCAAAAATATGAGAATATATTGGATAGTTCCATCAATATTGAAAGAGTTGATGAAATATTAGATTAATTATTTTAGATCTAAAGCATTATGAATTCTATGGAGAATTTATCCTTTCATTATTTGTTGGAATTTATGGATTGAAGGGAATACTAAAAATTTTAAAAATAATTCTTAAAATTATGTGTAGGTTTGGAATTGCATTATTACCTCTCTTGCTCAATATTTATAGACATGGTGCTCATCATGGGAAGTCTCAAGTACAAAAAAGGAGGTATTAACCTCTTTGTTACAAAATTTGAATATACATGGAAGAATAATCTACATTAATTAAGTTAACCTTTGCTCCAGTGGTAAAATGAAAATGCCCAAAAGTTGGGTTTATCAAAATTAATTTTAATGTAACTTCCAAAGGAAATTCAAGAAAAGCTTGTGGAGATGGTATTTTTCAAAATAATAAAGGCAAAATTCTCCTCACTTAAAATCATATAAAATATCAACTAATATATATGTAGATTCTAAGGCACTTCATCCTAGGATCAAAATTACCATTGAAAAATATGGAAATATATTTCACTTGAGGGGGTTCATTAATTTATTTTTAATCATTTATATGGGATTAAAAAAGGTCCCATCCATATTACATCATTTCACATATTGATATTACAATAGCTTGGCAATTATGGATATCAATTTTAAAACTCGCAACTCGAGAAAAACTTAATAGCCTAAATTTGGAGAGTACTCAGAAACTTGGGAAAAAATCGGCCATAACTTGGAAAAAAGATCGAAGAAATTAAAATAAATAAATAAATAAACAAATAATTTTTTAACCTTGAGATCACAACAACATTTCAAAACTAATAATATTTTGCAGATGGGATATGGGTATAATAAGGTTTCCATTGACTGCTTGCATCTCTCGCAAGGAATCTAATAAAATATTTGATTATGACACCTCATCATAGTTATCACTAAAAATAACTTTACTAAAATTACATAGTCAAATATTGTGGCTAAACTAAAATGAAGTTCAAAAAATAAGATATTGGTTTATCAATCCAATACTTTTCAAAACTACTAAAAGCATTTAAGCCTTTTCCATTATTTTTCTACCTTCAGAACCTCCAAGCAGATAATGCTAATAGTTATTAAGTGACTTGCAATTTATGACCTTAACCACTAAATAATTATGGTATAAACTCACTTATTATAATGTAAATGTTAAACTAATACTTTTGTTGTTGGAATACCATGGAACATAATGGTTGGCCTTGGCTCTGAATTAGTGGACAAATTGGATGATGCTCAAGTGTAGTATCATCATGGTATATCTCCTCCAATCCTCTAAAATATTTTTCTTCCTCCTCAATTGTCCCAAGGTCCTCAATAGTAAACTCTAGGATCCATAGAACTGTTGGCAATAAAAAAGTGGATCTAGCTTATACAATCAAATTGTCTAGTAAGATTCACTACCCTCCATGTGTGTTTTACAAAGCCTAAGATTATATCATGATATATCTCCTTCAATCCTCTAAAATGTTTTGTTTCCTCCTCAATTGCCTCAAGGTCCTCTATAGTAAACTCTAGGATCCATAGAACTCTTGGCAATCCAATCAAAAAGTAGATCTAACTTATCCAATCAAATTTTTCTAGTAAGATTCACTACCCTTCATGTGTGTTTTACAAAGCCTAAGATTATATTGCACAAATACAAGGTCATTAAAGTGGTCTTGGCTCAACCTATTGCACTTTTGGTGTGTATGGCCTCAAATAGAGACCAATTGTGCTCAATATAGGTGAGTCATGACAAGGTGCATTACATGACTTAAATTAGATAGAAAAATTAAAAGTCTCACTTCTATCAAAGAAGTCTATAACTACTTGTACTAAAATTATCTATTTATGAAACACTCTAAGCCAGATGATAAATATTTTTTAGAATTAAGCCTGGATGCTTGCAGGGGATTTCAACACCCCCCTTTATCCTTTTGATAAAAGTGGGGGCACTCCCATAACTCCAATATGCTTTGAGGAATTTACCAATTTCATCGACAATAATGAATTGATGGACATTCACTTGAAAGAAACCAAGTTCACTTGGAGCAATAGAAGAATTGGAATTAAATTCATACAATTGAGGTTGGACATATTTCTCCTATTCAAAAAATCTATTCACCTGTCAATGATGTCTCTCTATATTCCCTTCCCAAGACTGGTTCTAACCACAACCCCTTGGCATTTGAGGGACTTAGACTGGCTTATTCCTTTAAGACTCCCTTTCGATTTGAGTCAATATGGTTAAGCCAACCAAACATCAAAGACAAAATAGCAAAATGGTGGAGCAAAAGTTTCTTAGGCCCATGCATATCCCAAATAGCTAAGAAATTATGCTTCATTAAAGATAACCTCAAAAATTGGAACAAATAGGTTTTTCGTAACATCTTCGAGTGTAAACAATGCATTATGAGTCAATTCAAAACTATCGAAGAACAGATTCAATCCAAGTTTTTGACTCTTGAAATCAGAATCAAAGGAAAAGAACTTTTGTTAGAATTTCATAACATCCTCACCAAAGAGAAAGTCTTCTAGAGATAAAATTCTAGAGCTTTATGGCTAAAAGAGGGTGACTCCAACATAAAATATTTCCATGCTTTAACTCTCAAACACAGGAGCTCCAACATGATAAGAGATTTGCTCAAGAGCAATGGAATTGTTACCAACAATGTCTTGGAAATCAGAGCTGAGGTGATTACTTATTTTAAAGGCATCTTGGGACCTTGTCATCCTTACTCTGCCCATGTTTTGAATGATCTTCTCTAAAATATCTCATGCCTCATTTCTCTAGACTTCAACGCCAAGCTTCTCAAAACTTTTTCCTAGGAAGAAATCAAAGAGACCCTTTTTCTATGAATGTCGACAAAGCCCCTAGGCCTGACGGGATCCCTCCCAGATTCTTTCATTTTTTGTGACTTTATTTACCATGATCTCATGGAATCCATCCAAGAAGTCTTGAAGAATAAATCCTTACCCAAAAATGTCAATTCTATTTTCATGGCTTTCATCGTGAAGTCCCACATTTGTTGTTCCCTCTTGGACTTTAGATCCATTAGTCTATGCGATGTCATCTACAAGATCATATCCAAAGTGATTTCCAATAGATTGAGAGAAAACCTGCCCTTCATCATTGATCCTTGCCAAGGAAGCTCGATAAAGGTTAGTCTCATCATTGATGATGTCATCACTATTCATGAGCTCATCCATTCAGTTTCCAAAAGCAAAAGACTAGGCCTATTTATCAAGCTTGACATGACTAAAGCCTTCAACAAAGTTTCATGGGACTTAATCTTCACTATCCTCACTCGTTTTGGCTTCCATAAAGATTGGATTGCTCTCATAAAAGAGTGTCTTTCTCCTGCTTAATTCTTTGTTCTCATAAATGGTTTCGTTGTAGGTTACTTCAAGAGCTTTAGAGGCTTAAGGCAATGGGACCCTTATCTCTCTTTCTTTTTATCATCCTAATTGAGTCTCTAGGTAGAACTCTCAAAGCTTCTTGTTCTATGGGAGCTATCTTATGTATTAAGGCATATTCTAGCCTCCACCCGATTACCCACCAATAATTTGTTGATGATACTATCCTGGCCACTCTCTCCTTAGTTCTTGAGATGAAGATCATCAAGAGAATTCTAAATCACTATGAAGAAGTGATCGGGAAGAAAGTAAATTTTCTAAAAAGCATGGTTTTCTTTATCAACACCTCTATTGATTGACAACTTAAAATTGCTAGAATATTGAGGTGCACGATCTCTGAGTTACCATACACTTATTTGGGTCTTCCTCTATTTTGGGGGAGCCTAATTACGTGGAACAATGTCATTAAAAGAATCATGAAAAAACTTATGGGATGGAAAGGAGCCCTTCTTAGTCAGGTCGCCAAAGCCACGCTTGTCCAAGCCTATCTCCAACGTATCTTGGTTTACTTCATGTCTATCTTTAAATCCTTGATCTCTATCTGGCAAACAATTGAGTAAATTCTTAAGAGATTTCTTTGGTTAGGGGTTGAGAATTGGAAAATAATTTATTTAGTCACTTGGGACTAAGTTTATACTAAGAAAAACCATTGTTAGGACCCTCCTAACATGTCCTATTACTTATATTATTTATTCATTATATTCTAGGGTCACAACCCTTCACTCTTACAACTATTAGACTAGGTATTTAAATGCAATCCACATATGATAATAAGGCATCATCGAACAAATATATAAATTAAGTCTATTGTGGGTTTTCTACCTTACAATCAAAAAGTGATTCAATATAAAAACGATCCTGCTTCCTGCACCATTTAGTTTCATACCATCTGGATCAGAGCTAGATCTAGGAGCAAATTCACCATTAAATTTTTTTCCCAACACACATTTCAGCCAGTCCACATTCGCGAGGACGCAAACATCATTCACGCTTCACGGATCCGTGTCAAAATCCTCGCAAAAAATTAAACCTTCTCCTAAGGTACAAATTAAGTTGTCGTACACCCAAATTGCTCGACCTTTCGCGTGGTGACCGGTGGCTTTTTTAAAAAATCTAAAATCTTCAACACAGCATCAAGGTTTTCGACGTCCGAAACGCAAAGGAAAAAAATAAAAAAAAATAAAAATTATTTTTTTATTTTTTTTTGCTCACCTGTACCAAGTCATATTGATCGTTACCTACACCAACCGCAATGGCTGAAGGACGGCGATCACTGGATTCCATTAATGAGAAACACGAAAGGCTCGCTGAAGAAGTTCAACAGGAAAGAGAGGAGAATACTCGTACCACAAGAGAACTCTTCAAGAAAATATTTGCAATGGATGTTAAACTTGATGCCATCAATCAAAATCAGGCAACAACACATGCAAATTCACCCAACCACGGGTCATCAAACCGAGCAATGTTAGGAGGTCCACAAACTTCCATTCTACCACGGACGACCAAATTAGACTTCCCAAAATTTGGAGGAGACCCTACAAACTGGATCTACCGAACAAAGCAATATTTCTCACTAAATCAAATTCCAGAAATGCAAAAAGTGCATATCGCCTCCTTCCACTTGGAAAATGACGCCATCCAATGGTACCAATGGTTCGAGAAAACTAATGGCACTTCGACATGGTCAACCTTTACACAAAATCTATTAGTGCGATTCGGCCCTAGCAAGTTTCAAAGCTTTACAGGGGCCCTCACTAAATTATGCCAAACCACTTCGGTAAGCGAATACCAAGCAGAATTTGAAAGGCTAGCTAATCGAACATCTAGATTAGACGTTGCCTTCTTTCAAGAATGTTTTGTCAGTGGATTAAAAGAAGAAATTCGAATAGAGGTGCAAATGTATAACCCTACAAACATGTTTGAGACCATCGGCTTGGCGAAATTAGCGGAGGACAAAATCAAGGCACGGAATCGGTTCACAAAACCAACTTGGGGGAAACCATCAAACACTTATACCAACCCCAAACCAATGCAAAATGGATGAACCCAAAACTCCTACACAGCCCCCAAAATTAACCCCGCTCTACCAATTAAGTGTCTGAGTTTCGAGGAAATGAAGGAAAGACAAGCTAAGGGTCTGCTACCATTGCGATGAGAAATTTGACAAAATTCATAAATGTGCCTCACAGAAATTATATATTCTAGATGCCACAAAGGAAGGGAATTCTACTGAAGAGGAACTCTGAACTCGAAGTAGAGGTATTATCCAACACACTTGAAAGTGACGAAGAAAATGCACCAAAGGTTTCCTTCAACGCCCTTGCCGGATTTTCTGCCCCTCAAACAATGCGAGTTAAAGGGTATTTTAATAAACAAAACCTTACCGTGCTCCTAGATTCTGGTAGCACGCACAATTTTATCAATCCAAAGGTGGCTAAACAAGTAAATTGTTTTATATACCCTTGCAATAACTTCGAAGTGATGATTGAAAACGGCAAAAAAATTGCATGCAAAGGAAAATGCAGAAATATAAAACTATGGGGGTTTATAACATGAAAGGCGACATGTACATCCTACCCCTAGGTGGGTGCGACATTGTACTAGGCGTACAATGGTTACGAACCTTGGGCGTAGTCCAATGGGAATTTGATGAACTATGGATGAAATTCACAACAAAGAACCAAACCTATATTATCCAAGGCATGAAATCAGGACCTTCCCAAATCGTCGACTCGCATAGAATGAAGAAAATTATCCGAAGAGGAAACAAAGGAATGGTCGCCCAATTATTTTCAATTCAACCTAGTCACAAAGAAGACGATACACCAGAGTTACAAAATATTTTAGACCACCATAAGGCGGTATTCAATGAACCAAAAGGACTACCTCCACAACGAAGTCACGATCACACTATTCCACTATTTCCAGGGCATCACCCTCCTAATATTAGACATTATCGTTATCCATACCTCCAAAAGACCGAAATAGAGAAATTAGTACAAGAGCTTCTTAAGGCAGGAGTCATTAGACCTAGCAAAAGCCCTTACTCTCCAATTATTTTAGTTAGAAAAAAGGATGGCTCGTGGTGTTTATGTGTCGATTTTCGAGCGCTTAATAAAATGACCATCAAAGATAAATTTCCTATTTCGGTCATAGACGAGCTATTAGATGAACTCCACGGGGCAACTTATTTTTCCAAGTTAGACTTACGGTTAGGCTACCACCAAATACGAGTCAATGAAAAGGATATTCCTAAGACGACCTTTCGCACTCACGAAGGGCACTACGAATTCTTGGTGATGCCATTTGGCATGACCAACGCTCCTTCTACCTTTCAAAGTCTAATGAATAAGGTATTTCACCCTTTTCTTCGTAAATTTATATTAGTTTTCTTTGATGACATTTTGATTTATAGAAAAACATGGGAAGAACATTTGGACCATGTTAGACAAGCGTTCCAAATCTTGGAGGAAAATCAACTTTATGCAAAAAGATCGAAGTGTTCCTTTGGAAAACAAGAAATTGAATACTTAGGGCATATTGTCTCAAAGGAAGGAGTTATGGTAGATCCTTCCAAAATCGAGGAGGTGAAAAATTGGCCTATTCCAAAAACCTTAAAAGCTCTACGTGGGTTTCTTGGACTAACGGGATATTATAGAAAATTTGTCCAAAATTATGGTAAAATTGCTGCTCCTCTAACAGCATTACTTAAGAAAAACGCTTTCAAATGGTCGTCTAAAGTGGATGAGGCCTTTATCACCTTGAAAACTACAATGTGTACCACCCCTGTTCTAGCCATGACCAACTTTTCTAAACCGTTCGTCATTGAAAGTGACGCTTCAGGAATAGGAATGGGAGTCGTACTCATGCAGGATAAAAGGCCTCTAGCTTTTATAAGCAAAGCATTTTCTCCTAAGAATTTAGCTCGCTCTACGTATGAAAAAGAGATGTTGGCGATTGTCCATGCTATTCAACATTGGAGGCCTTACCTTATTGGCCAACATTTCATTATACGTACTGACCATCATAGCTTGAAGTATTTTTTGGAACAAAGGACTAATACCCGGAACAACAAAAATGGGTTACTAAACTTCTTGGCTATGATTATGAAATTACCTATAAAAAGGGAAAGGACAACATGGCAGTCGATGCACTTTCTAGAAAATTTGAAGATATGCCTCAAGTCCATGCTCTTTCCTCCCTTATTCCTAAATGGGTAGATGAGGTGCATGAAGAATGGATAAATGATTCTACTATCCATGCCTTAATTCAACTTCAACATAATCCTAGTAGCAAAACTCCATACACTTGGAAGGACAATATATTAAGATACAAAGCGAGGATGGTCCTCACCCCCAATTCTACTTATCGTGAAAAACTTCTTCACGAGTTACATACCTCACCCACTGCAGGCCACTCAAGGTTCTTAAAAACCTATAAAAGAGCCACTATCTCCTATTGGGTAGGAATGAAAAATTACATCAAAAACTTTGTAAAAGAATATGAAGTTTGCCAAAGACAAAAGGGGGAGACCCTCGCTATTCCAGGATTACTCCAACCTCTTCCTATACCCACCAAAACATGGGCAGATATTTCTATGGACTTTATTGAAGGATTACCAAAATCAGGAGGAAAAACAACCATTTTCGTAGTCATTGATCGTTTATCTAAATATGCCCATTTTTGTTCCGTGGCTCATCCTTATACCGCTAGCACTATAGCCCACCTCTTCCTAGATAACATCTTTAAATTACATGGTATGCCCTCCACAATTGTTAGTGACCGCGACCCAACTTTCACTAGCACCTTTTGGAAGGAATTGTTCAAATTACAAGGTACTCAACTTCGTATGAGCTCCGCTTACCATCCTCAAACCGATGGCCAAACAGAAGTTGTAAATAAATGCTTGGAAACATACCTTCGATGTTTTGTTTCTACTCAACCACTCCATTGGGTAAAGTGGCTTTCACTAGCGGAATGGTGGTATAACACTTCATACCATACGTCTATCAAAATGACTCCTTATGAAGCACTATATGGTCAAACACCACCATCCCTCACTTCCTACATTCTAGGAACTACAAAAGTCCATGCGGTGGAAACGAAACTTGCTAATAAAGATGACATACTACGGATCCTAAAAGAGAATCTACACACCGCCCAGCATCGCATGAAGCAGCAAGCCGATCAACATAGAAGCGAACGTAGTTTCCACGAGGGTGATATGGTTTTCTTACGTCTCCAACCTTACTGTCAATCCTCTCTTAAACAAAAAGGTTCTCAAAAGTTAGCACCCAAATTTTACGGGCCGTATAAAGTTCTCCAACGTATTGGGACCGTTGCTTACAAACTAGAGCTTCCTCCCTCTTCCAAACTTCACCCCGTATTTCATGTATCTTGCCTTAAGCTCGCAGTGGGAGCCCATATCACGACACAACCCACTCTCCCTGAATTCTTCGATGATGGAGTACTTCTAGTCGAGCCAGAAGCTATCTTGGATCGCTTCTCTCGTCACCTTCGTACTCGCGATATCACGGAAGTTTTAATCCATTGGAAAGGTCTACCTTTAGAAGACGTAACGTGGGAAAATTTTCAAGATATCTAGCAGCAATTTCCAAATTTCCAGCTTTAAGGACAAAGCTCCTTTAAGGGGGGTGGCATGTTAGGACCCTCTTAACATGTCCTAATTACTTATATTATTTATTCATTATATTCTAGGGTCACAACCCTTCACTCTTACAACTATTAGACTAGGTATTTAAATGCAATCCACATATGATAATAAGGCATCATCGAACAAATATATAAATTAAGTCTATTGTGGGTTTTCTACCTTACAATCAAAAAGCGATTCAATATAAAAACGATCCTGCTTCCCGCACCATTTAGCTTCATACCAACCATGGTGGTTTTTGTTTCAAGAATGTGGGCAAGATGAATAAGGCTCTCATTGCTAACGGTGGAGAATCCTCATCAATGCCAAAAATTTGTGGGTGGAGATTAAAAGTAAATACCTTCAGAGGAACTCGTTCTTGGATGAAGAACTCCTCCTTGATGAATCATCCTTATGAAATATTGTCACCAAATCCAGATCCATTCTTAGAAAGAGCCTTAGATGGAGGCTTGGTAATGGAAGGTCCATTCAATTGTGCGAAAACCCTTGGTTGAAGGACCAACCTTTGATCAATGTTTCCAGTATGATCACCCTTAAGCCTATCACTGATCATATTTTTGGGAACTCTATTTCTAATTTCATCACTCAAGGTCCTTCCCATAGCCGTATTTGGAAGCTTGCCACTCTTAATGACTAAAATATTGAATAAATTAATGTTTCCAAGCTTCTTTCTAGCCTTCTCAAGACCTTCATCATCATGAGTTGCTCCTCGTTGGATAGCCCCTTATGGAATGTGAGTGATAGTGGCCTCTTCTTCATCGGGTCTACTTGCCACATACAAGATGATCTTGTTCCTAACTATCTCCTGGTCAACCTCATCTGGATTAAGCACCTTGTTTCCAAGATTACCTTCTCCTAGTTGGTCTTCTAGAATAGAGTCTTGATGGTGGACAACCTCCTCTCCAGAGGTATGATCATCCCTATTCGATGTGTTCTTTGTTCCTTTAAGTGAGAGACAGTTACCCATTTATTCATTGGGTGTTTGTTCTGTTCTTTAGTGTTGTACTCCCTATTTTCATTGTTTTACCTTTCTTGGGCCCAACCCAATTTAGTCTGTGACTTGTTTGCCCAATGGCCTAATCCTTTATTTCACCAACATCGTAGTTCTCTCTGGTCCTTCTTCTAACCTCACTTCCTTTGGTAAATTTGGTTAGAAAAAAATAATATGGTTTTTAATGGTGTAGCACATGAACCCTCTCTATTCATCTCTGGGTTCTAAATGCTACCATTGAAAATACTCTATTGGTTCCTTTGTTTAAGGCCCCTAGAGGAGTTTTGGAGTCTAATATTTTTGCTTCCTTCAATCTCTTTGGTGACCTTCATCATTTGACCACTCCTCTTATGGACCGTTATAGCGTAAGGTGGTCTCCTCCCCCGATCAACTAGATCAAATTCAATTTTGACAAAGCAACCAAAGGTAATCTAGGTAAAGCTAGTTATGGAGGTATTGTCAAAGATGATCTCGCTAAGATCATCTTGGGTTTCACTAAAAATTTAGGTTTTCAAACCAACCATATAGTCAAAGCTAGAGGCTTATACCAGGGATTATCCATCCTTGATGGATTCCCCTTCAAAAACCTCATCATTGAGGGTGACTCTTTGAACATCATTAACAACCTCAAAGGAACCAAGTTGCTTGAAGGTAACATCTTCAACATGAAAGAAGAATCAAGAAGATTTATGTGCAAGTATGATAATATGATTATTCAACATACCTACATAGAGGGCAACAAGGCTATCAATGCTTTGGCCAACCTTGCTCTTTCAAAGGATAATATTTGTGTCTGGTTTGATCACTTTCCTAGTGGTATTTTCAATGATAATAGTATCAATGATTCCACATTGCTTTAGCATTGTTGTCCACCCTTTGTGGATCTTTAGCCAGCTTGGCAAGCAAGTCTAGCCAAGACCGCTCTTTGAATTACACATCATGATATTACATTATTAATAAGCATTATTAATCAAAAGAGGTGACCATAGGAACTATTAATCCCTATCAATTGGTGCCACTACTAGTGGAATCTTCCTGTACTCCACCTGAGTTGTGTCTACTGGGAAACATTGCAAGGTACCTACATCTATGTACACTCTCCTTGGTACCCTGTAATTAGTTGGCATGCCCTCTGGTAGCTCCTTCATTCCAATCATATTTGTCACTTCAGCTTGTAACTCCCATGGTTCTTTTTCATGGATTTCAGTGAGCTTGTCTTCACGTCCTCTTGGACCCACTGTACTACTTTCTCCATTTCATTGTAAACCATGGATTTCCACTTCCTTAGTTGTCCTACACAACCCATTCTAAATTGTAGTCTTGTAGAGTCAAAAACCTGCATCATCTTTTCAAAAAAGTCATCCACTTGATCATCAATTTGGATTCCTTCTTCCTTAGACCATCAAAAACTGGGCACTTCAATAATGAAATACCTCTTTGGTACTTGGAATGTCTCTTCCTTCTCTTGCTCCATATTTAATTCTGCTCTATTTTCTTTTGATTGTATTCCTCTATTCTCTTTTGGTTGTACTCCTCTATTCTCTTCTAGTTGTGCTTCTCTATTCTCTTTCGATTGATTAGGTTGTACTACAATTTGTTCCTCCAAATTTGGTAAACTTTCTTCTTTGGTTGATCATTCACTACTACCACCTCTCCTGACAAATTTGATTTTCTCTCTTTTCCTAAGATTCGGGTATGATCTCAACCTCCTTGCCCCTTTTTTGGATCTTCGACTCTTGTTTCTCTTAGCACCACTATTTCTCTTAGCTCAAACTACTCTATACTTTGCATGGTTGGTGATGCACAAAAATCCACTTGTTGTGCCCATTCAACAAGTCCTAGCAATTCTTCCTCCACATTTCCCATCACTACTAGTTCTTCTTGAACCTCTTCAACTAGTTGTGCCCTCACTTCTTCCTATTGCACAATCTCTTCTAGAGGTTGTCATTCTTGTGACATTAACCTCTCCTTCTCATGTTGTCTCCATGTTCAAACAAGACTTACTTGTAATCCTTTCTCCTCCTTCTTTCTTCAACTTGCTACTCTTGTGGCAACTGTTCTTGTTGTTCTTCCTTGATGACTCCCACAGTCACTTCAGTTTCTTGTTGCAATTCAAGCTCTAACCTTCTCTTCTTTCTTCATTGTGGTGCCACCTCCTCCTCCGACTCCTCACTATCATCTTCATCAAAGAGGTCTGCTCTTCAAAGAATATTCTTGGTCCAAACCTTAACCGGAATAGTCTTCATTATTGGCAGTGATTTTACCCATCTCAAAATTATGGGTTCATTCTTAGGTAGCTTCTTTGGAGTCGTTAATCCATGCATTTCTATCTTGGCATATGATATTGCATTCAACATGATTCCAATGGTGTGGAATACCATAAAAAAATTCTTAGTTTGTCGCCTCAAGAAATTCCTGATTCTGTATGACAAGTATGATGCCCAATCATATTGTATACCTTCCACCATGCCTTGCACATACTATGCTAGACACACAGGCATCTCTGACGATCTAGTTTCACCAAATAGTTTGGACATCATAACTCATCATTCTTCATTTGGCTTTGTTTAATCCCATAACTTCCTAAACCTAAAATCTTGTTGACATAGTCAAGTTTAATAGTTGTTATATCTAGAATTATCTTATTTCATTCTTCTGCATCTATGGCCTCCTTCCTCATTGCAATTCCCTATTTTGGCAACCTAAACGTCTGCTAGAAATTATTTTCTAAAAACATCACCCTGATGCCTCAATTCCTAATCTTCACAATGCTTATGTTCTCATCTACATTGTAAGTCTCCAGCATCTACAACAAATAATCCTTAAAGAAGTCTTTTTCAAATACTGAAACTTGTGCAATGTAGCTTACTCCTACTTGCATCAATGCAACTTACTCCTACTTGCATCAATGCAACTTTTAGCCTATGATCTAGTGGATTCTCTTGCCATCACTTCCAATAAAATTCTCTAGTTGGTTGAGTCCATGTTATGTCTTTCAACAATATATTTTTCTCCTTTTCTTTCTCAGATTCACTTTGGTGCCCTCTCGAAGACTAGGTTTCCTCCTTCATCCTGTAATTGCGTCCAGGCCTATTTATGTGTTATGTTGGTTCTTGCTTTCCACCGAGTCTTATCTCCTCCTCTTGTCCTTAGTGTTCTCTTCTATGCAATAATTCAGACGAGCATCTAAGCCTTTGTGCTTCTATTCTTTGTAAGCACTCACCAAAATATATTCTCCCTCTCATACTTCATTTGTCTACCTCCTTTCTTTTTGTTGTATACTGACTATTCAATTAGTCTACCATCATTTGTATGACTAATCCTTTGCACTTGTACGACACTTCTTACAATTGTATGATGCTCCTTTTAATTATATGATGCTCCTCCCTTGTACGATTGTTCTCATTCTTCATACAACAACCTTCTTTCATACTATAGTAGTCTTTTTCTTCTTTTGTACTTCCCTACATCGTACCACAACCTTCTCTCATACGAAAACTTCATAGCACCTTCCATACGACACTTTCTTCCCTCGTACGATAATTTCATAGAAACTTTCGTATGAGACTTTCTTCAATTTGCAGGTTTTTTCCCTTTGCAATCTTGTCTTCAACATTTTTGTACAATGATTTTGTCACTGGTCAAATTTCCTCCTTGGCGCACTTCATCCATATTGTAGCTTCCTTTTGCCTTCCCCTTACACAATTTTCCAAACCCTTGACTACAACTCACCTTGAATTAATTTGAACAACAGGTGCCCTTCCTTGTACAATTTTAATACAAAGGTTTCTACAAGAAAAAATTAGCCATCTTTCCCAAATTCGTACAATATTTCCCCTTATTTGTCTTAGTTTGCAAATTTATCTTTCACTGCTCAATCCCTTGCATTCAATTTCTCTTCTCATGATGATTTTTTGTACAACTATATGGTCTTCCATACACCTATAATTGTTTTCAACAGTTAGGGCACTATCTGATACCCTAACTCTGCTTCCTTTTATCATAGGTTTACTACAATTTCCCTTCTTTGCAGTGTTTTAGCTTCAACAACATCCTTCGATGGTCTTCTCTCCTCTGCACCATCCTCCTCTTCTCTATTCAAATGCTTTCTTGCAACCCCTCCCACCCTATTTATGAATTTAGACTTGGGTTAGAAGTAGTTATAACCATTCCCTTGGCCACTACATCAACACCTTTGCATGAGCTTTTTAATTTTTGCTTTTTTTTTAGATCCCCAAGAAGAGGTGATCAATTTTTGAGTGGTTGTTGGGCTGGAGAAAATACCCATAAATTTGCAAGCAAGGGCTCTCTTAGTTAGGGTGGGTATCAAGCTCTGAATAAATTCTAGAGTGATCTCTACCACTGGAGTATCATCCAACTTGGGAAAAAAAAAAAGCAGCCTTTGTTACTTTGTTGGGATTGTTGTGGCCTCCTCACCTTTAGAGCTTTGGTCATATTTTCCAGTTTTGACTTGTCGAATAGAGAAGGTAGCAAGAACAAGGAAAATGAGCCATGGTCAGCATTGTTGAAAAAGGAGGCGGTCGTCACAATAATATCCTAGAAGGAGGGTTTGGGGGAGAGGGATCCCCCTTGCCACCATCATCATGATAGAGCTTTAGAGGTGCCTAAAAACCTAATCTAATCCAAAAGAGAGAACCTTCACCAAAGTCAAAGAGATTTTATTTCTTGGCTTGCTTTCCTCTGTTAAATTTATGGACAAACCATAATAGCAAAAGTAGAAGCAAAGGCAAACCAACAAAGGAAGAAGTAGAAGATCTTAAGGTAAAACCATCAAAGGAAGAAGTAGAAAATCTTAAGGTAAAACCAGCAAAAAACTGTAAAAAGCCACATCTTTTGGATCCACATGCAAAGGACAATACGAAAAGGGTGGCATGAGCTCTTATTCAAAACCAGGTCCAAGCATCAACATCGGATAACGGATTCAAAAAATTAGCTTTTCCAAGATATTTTGGTGGGGAGATCATTGAGAAGCTTGAAGCAATTAGACTTTTCCTGCACTATTACGGAGAGACCTCTCTCAACAACCCTCTCAATTAAACGTTGTCTCATTGTATAGGATTCGTTCTAGAGCTAGCACTATTCCATTCGGACGTCCCCATTCTAGCCAACATCTCTAAGTTCCAGAGTTGTTTCAAAGTTACAATGTCGTGTTTTTCCATAAATTCTTTGATAAATGGTCCTAAATTCTCACCATTACCATGATGTGTGTTTTTATTACAAGGGCTATCATTACATCCATTAGTGGGAGATTTCAAATCAACAATGCAATACAATACAATGTAAATATGTTGTGACACGCAATGAAAAGAACAACTTGCACACACTCTAATTTCAAGTGTAGATATTGTTCATGTAGGAACCACAATTTGGCATGAACCTCATTGTTTTTGCTAAAATTCCCCAACCATGCGTAATCTGTAATTGAAATGAACTATATTCTTATAAAAATTGTAATTTTTATTTTTCTGACAATTGTCCATTTTGTCATATTTTTTCTAGGATTTGGTGATAACTTCTATGCATTCTCATGTCTCCTTGCCCCTTCTAAAAGGAGACTTCATGAAACATATATAAGAATAGATCAAGGCATGAGTTCTTGTGTTCTTTAATAAATATGTCATACATTTAGGGAGAATAGTTGTGGTTGGTCATGCTACATATAGTCCCTGTTGTGGAGAGAGTTGGATGGAAACCCTTGATCTGTGAACCAACAAACATATAAACAACAAACATGAATTCCCAATAACAAATTCTAAACAACTATGTATATATCGGGTCATTGTATTATTTTTTGTCAAATACAATAAAACATGACCCCAACCACAACTAACACCTTGTAGCCATGCTTAAACACCAAGACTATTGAGTACATTTCATATGACTATCTACATCTACCACCTTCTTTGCATGTGGTGGCATACTTATTAATGAACCAACTAAATCAATGGATTGGGTGGGAACTTATCTCTCTCCCTCATCTTCACATTCTTTGTAGCCTTTGCAATTTTAAAACCCTCTTTTGATTGGTAATTAGTAACTTGATCTATATATTTTCACATTTTTCAATGAGTTGATTAATGCAGGGCCAATCCCTCAAACCCTTTAATTCTTGTCATCTTATGATAGGGTTTAAGGGGATGGCTACTCTCTTATGAGTTAAGGATCAACATGTTTCATGGGATTGAAGGGTAGTACCTTGATGGACTAGGACCTCTCTAATATATTTGTTTGGCTTGAGAGACTTATGGTGCCTATTGTTGTTGGCCATTTGTTGGTGGTCTTGTGGCAAAGCCTTCTAGCAACTATTTTCATCGACCATAGTAGTGTTGGAGATCTTATGGTGATAGTTATTGCCCACACCCTTTGTAGACATAAAATTTTCACTTCTTAATTTGAAGAGCAAAACCTTTAAGGAACTTAGAGATCTTGAATGGCTAAAAACAAATATGAGACAACCTACTCGATATTCTTATTTCTCCAAAATATATGGTCTCCTTGAATGGCCTAATTGGTGCCTTGGATTACCATTGGATTTTGTACGACATTTTGTTTACCTTGAGCAATCTTGTTTTTGCCTCGAATGTTCTTGCCCTAGCAAACACTGCACATAATGCTCTACACAACCCCCTCTCTACTTGGATAACCCATTTGTTTCAAATGGCTTAGATTTGATTTTAGACTCCTTTAAGTCAGATGTCAATTTCCCTTCTCTAGATGGCTATTTTCCTCTCCTAGACAACCTACTAGTTGACTCAAATAACACCTATCATTTGCCATAAATGACCAACCTTGTCTACCAGCTTTCTTGATTGCAACTTGGATGACATTCATCCTTTGGACTATGTTTGCTTATGTCGTATTTTTCCCTTGGGTGACACTCACCTGATGGACAATATTCATTAGATGCACAATACTCTTAGCATGGACGCCATGATTATTGACTACATCTACTAGAAGTTAAATAACATGCAATTGAAAGCCCCCTTGGGTGGTCTATGCTTGGGTTGCTTCCCTCAAGATGATACACATTTAGATCAAATGTAAGTCCATGAATTGGAAGCTCCATTTTGCTCTTATCCATGAGCCTATAGCTATATCTTCCACTCAAATAGAGTATAAATGCCTCATTCGACGTAAGAAGTAAGAGTTTCTTGTTGGTATGCATTGTGAGCTTCTAGACGCTCTTCATCACTCTTTCAAAGCCTTTTGACACACTCTTCTTCTTAGGAAGCACCATCCCATGTGCATCAATGACAAGTCCTAGGTCTCCCATGCTAATTATTTATATGATATCCCAAGGCAACCCACCATTCTTATCTCTTCCTCTAACACCATGTCACCTTTCCCTTTAGAGCACTAACAAGGTTGTTGGATTTGAGGGATTTCAGGCTGAGTTCTTGAAGTATGGTGTTGAAGCTCTAGGCATTTGCATTGCAAAATTATTCAATGAGGTTGTTTGTTATGGGTTCCTTGCCTCCTCGTCACAACATATTATCCACTCCATCCATAAATTTGAGGACTACTCGGATTTGAATAACTACAAAACTCTCACGATTGGGCACACATTTGCTAATCTTTATGCAACAATTTTGAATATAAAACACTCATAATTATTGGATCAAGGTAAGCTTAGAGTGAAAGGGAAATCTAGTTTTAGAAAGGATCATCATACTATTGATCATATTTTCACTCTTAGGGCTATTATGGAAGAGGCTTGTCAACAGTCTTCTAAAGTGTTCTATTGTTTTGTGGACTTTAGAAAGACCTTTGACATTGTTCCCAAACATCTTTTATTTCAAATACTACATGACATTGAGATCTTAAAGCTCTTTATCATTGCCATCAAGAGACTATATGAGGTAGTTGTTAGTAATTTTCGAACAACTTTTGGTTTCTTAGAGGATGTTCACATCACCATTGGCATCAAACAAGGTTGTCCTCTTTCTCCTTCACTCTTTGGGATCTACATTGATGAGCTTGAAGAATTTATTTGCCAAAACACACGTTGACAATGGTTGCTTTCTACATCATGTCATGATAGAAAAATTGCTTTTTGTAGATGATTATGTTCTTGTTTGTACTCTTGAGGGCCTACAAAGACAGTTGGATGCTCTTGCTTGTTTTTGTGACTTAAAACAATTGCCAATCAATCTTAGAAAGACTAAGGTGATGATATCTAACACATCAAAGAGAACCCTACCTATGTTTCAATTCTTCAATAAGGGCGAGTCCATTAAGATCACCATTGGTTACAACTTACATCTACTTGGGGTTTCAGTTTACAAGTCCTTTCCTTAATCTTCAGCCAGCTTCACAATCATGTCTTTGCAAGGGATACTCATCTTGGAATGCCAATGCTTCAAACAACACTTTCAAGACAACTATAAAGATGCATGTCTTTGATTGCATCATCAAACCCATAATTCTTGTTAGATTTGGGGTCCAAGTCTAGGATGTGTTGATTGGGCTTGCATTGAGAGGGTTCAAACTATTTTTCTTTAGTGATTTATGCGAAGTAAAAGAACAATTCCCCAACGTATTGTTCAAGTTGAGTTTGCCACTCATCCTCTTTGCCTTGAGAGCATCTTCAAAATTAGTTTTTAGCTTCATTGCCTTAGATTGATGGGTTGCTATACCTCAAGTTGAGAGATACCCATATTTGGCACTTTGCTCATCATAATGCATTATTTCTAGGGGTTCTTTTGGTCGTCATCATGGATGGCACTCAGAAATTATTTCTCTTCTTTAGTTAGTTGGTGTCTCCATAGATCAATTACCTCCTTTCAAATACTCTTTAAAAGCTTCTCCCTGTCTTCTTCTTTCTAAGAGGCTAATTAATCAAGTAGTCAGAGATGATGTTTATCAACAATATATTCATATCACTTTGGTCGCTCCATCTCAACCTCTCAATCCTAAGTTTACCTTCTACACTAAGCATTTCATGAAGATTGAGAATGGTATTATTACTCATCCTAACTATGTTGAGCGACATTGGACATAGCCTTAGGATTCCTTTTGGTCAACTTAGAGAATGCTCATATTAGTTGTGGATGGAGATGAACAACCATATTCCTTGAGAGGATAGGATATGTTGTCTTTGCTCTATTTGGGAGGTGGAGATTGAAGAACATTTCATCTTTAGGTATCCACTTTATTATGAGATTTGAGAGAGGTACTATTGCTTGTATAGAGCCTCAGTTGGATCACTTGCCACTTTTTTTGGCTATCCTGACCAAAGATGCTTGGCTCTTTACCTTGGGGAAGCTATGATAGGGGAAACATGCTACTATTGTACTAATCACCTTATTCTTTCCCTCTATCTCTACAGTTGAGAGTGATAAGTGCTCATTTGAAGCTACAACTATCAAAAGTGTTAATGATTGATATATGCATCCTTATTTGTATACAAGAATGGCTACTAGGGCTTCAGTTCTTCCTTCTTGCTTGTGACAAGACAAGACTGCAGTTCTTTGGGTTTAGGTTTCGGCCATCCCCCACATATCAAGGAGTTGTAGACAAGCACAACTTACTAGTTTATTGTCCTCTTCTATTGGTTCCACAACCATGGATGCTAGAAGAGTCTTGAAGGGTCGAGCTCCATGTCCTTCAAGGATTATCCAACCATGCCATTTTGGGATAGTTGGTGATGATAACAATTGTGCTTCTACTTAACATACCACTATTGATTAATGTTGGCACTTGTATCTATTGGAGCTCCTTTCTATCTTTGTTGTAGCTCCACTTCTAACTCTCTTAATAATTACTTTTAGCATGTTAGGGTTTATCCATTTTGGGTAACCCTTGAGGCTGTAATTTTATGCCATAAAGTTGTTCCACTTTAGAGTTGTTTACACTTGATTATTTACTCTAGTTTAGCTTATTTTCGAGTACTTTGTGGTTACTGTAATGCAATGTAATTTGTAACAACTCTTTTCAATGAGTTCCATTGGCCTACTTTGGTCATCTATGGAGATTAATAGAATTATCTTATCTTTTCTTCTGGAAAATTGCAAGATAGTATAAAAAAAGAAATTTACAAAAAATCTTGTCCTAAAGATCATATGTACTTAGTATGATTCAGGTAATGCATTCAAGCATAGAAGAGATGAATAAAAGACATAAAGAATGATATTGCTTGAGAAAGATATTCTGACATAAGGTTATGATTTAAGCTTCCAAGTCCACCTGAACATGAACACCATAATACGTCATCTACAAAACTAAGTACATAAAATTTATGCTTAGGGAATGTACAAAAAGTTGTACAACAAAGGTCAATAACAAGACTCATCATCCATGGCTATTGTTAGAATCGGCTAATAATAATGTTAGGATCTCATCCTAACCCTTAATGTAATAACTTCCCCGATGTAATAATTCCTAGTGAACGTGGGTAGTACCCATGATTAATATTTTGTAATGTTCTAAGTTTTAGCTTAGGTAGTGCCTATGACAAATGGCACCCTTTTTATGTAACACATGGTAGATAGGTTAGGTAAGGTGGCATTGTGCATGTAATTCG